>CM059622.1:4800994-9600994 GCA_030435675.1 Steinernema hermaphroditum
TTGTAGAACTGCACGAGCCTGATCGAACGCGCCTATTCCCGTTGGGTTTACTGTGGACTATCTTAGTTTCCTGCAAAACTTTCAATTCGAGACAGATAGGGCCTTGTTCATGCAAAGAGTTCTGCATCTGACCCTCCTGCTCCAAAGTACCATAGCATTTTTATGATTGGATCTTGTAGAACTGCACGAGCCTGATCGAACGCGCCTATTCCCGTTGGGATTACTGTGGACTATCTTAGTTTCCTGCAAAACTTTCAATTCGAGACAGATAGGGCCCTTGCTCACACCAAGAGCTCTGCATCTGACCCTCCTGCTCCAAAGTACCATAGCATTTTTATGATTGGATCTTGTAGAACTGCACGAGCCTGATCGAACGCGCCTATTCCCGTTGGGATTACTGTGGACTATCTTAGTTTCCTGCAAAACTTTCAATTCGAGACAGATAGGGCCTTGTTCATACAAAGAGTTCTGCATCTGACCCTCCTGCTCCAAAGTACCATAGCATTTTTATGATTGGATCTTGTAGAACTGCACGAGCCTGATCGAACGCGCCTATTCCCGTTGGGATTACTGTGGACTATCTTAGTTTCCTGCAAAACTTTCAATTCGAGACAGATAGGGCCTTGTTCATGCAAAGAGTTCTGCATCTGACCCTCCTGCTCCAAAGTACCATAGCATTTTTATGATTGGATCTTGTAGAACTGCACGAGCCTGATCGAACGCGCCTACTCCCGTTGGGTTTACTGTGGACTATCTTAGTTTCCTGCAAAACTTTCAATTCGAGACAGATAGGGCCTTGTTCATACAAAGAGTTCTGCATCTGACCCTCCTGCTCCAAAGTACCATAGCATTTTTATGATTGGATCTTGTAGAACTGCACGAGCCTGATCGAACGCGCCTATTCCCGTTGGGATTACTGTGGACTATCTTAGTTTCCTGCAAAACTTTCAATTCGAGACAGATAGGGCCCTTGCTCATACAAAGAGCTCTGCATCTGACCCTCCTGCTCCAAAGTACCATAGCATTTTTATGATTGGATCTTGTAGAACTGCACGAGCCTGATCGAACGCGCCTATTCCCGTTGGGATTACTGTGGACTATCTTAGTTTCCTGCAAAACTTTCAATTCGAGACAGATAGGGCCCTTGTTCATGCAAAGAGTTCTGCATCTGACCCTCCTGCTCCAAAGTACCATAGCATTTTTATGATTGGATCTTGTAGAACTGCACGAGCCTGATCGAACGCGCCTATTCCCGTTGGGATTACTGTGGACTATCTTAGTTTCCTGCAAAACTTTCAATTCGAGACAGATAGGGCCTTGTTCATACAAAGAGTTCTGCATCTGACCCTCCTGCTCCAAAGTACCATAGCATTTTTATGATTGGATCTTGTAGAACTGCACGAGCCTGATCGAACGCGCCTACTCCCGTTGGGATTACTGTGGACTATCTTAGTTTCCTGCAAAACTTTCAATTCGAGACAGATAGGGCCTTGTTCATACAAAGAGCTCTGCATCTGACCCTCCTGCTCCAAAGTACCATAGCATTTTTATGATTGGATCTTGTAGAACTGCACGAGCCTGATCGAACGCGCCTATTCCCGTTGGGATTACTGTGGACTATCTTAGTTTCCTGCAAAACTTTCAATTCGAGACAGACAGGGCCCTTGCTCATACCAAGAGCTCTGCATCTGACCCTCCTGCTCCAAAGTACCATAGCATTTTTATGATTGGATCTTGTAGAACTGCACGAGCCTGATCGAACGCGCCTATTCCCGTTGGGATTACTGTGGACTATCTTAGTTTCCTGCAAAACTTTCAATTCGAGACAGATAGGGCCCTTGTTCATACAAAGAGTTCTGCATCTGACCCTCCTGCTCCAAAGTACCATAGCATTTTTATGATTGGATCTTGTAGAACTGCACGAGCCTGATCGAACGCGCCTATTCCCGTTGGGATTACTGTGGACTATCTTAGTTTCCTGCAAAACTTTCAATTCGAGACAGATAGGGCCCTTGTTCATACAAAGAGTTCTGCATCTGACCCTCCTGCTCCAAAGTACCATAGCATTTTTATGATTGGATCTTGTAGAACTGCACGAGCCTGATCGAACGCGCCTATTCCCGTTGGGATTACTGTGGACTATCTTAGTTTCCTGCAAAACTTTCAATTCGAGACAGACAGGGCCTTGCTCACACCAAGAGCTCTGCATCTGACCCTCCTGCTCCAAAGTACCATAGCATTTTTATGATTGGATCTTGTAGAACTGCACGAGCCTGATCGAACGCGCCTACTCCCGTTGGGTTTACTGTGGACTATCTTAGTTTCCTGCAAAACTTTCAATTCGAGACAGATAGGGCCCTTGCTCATACAAAGAGCTCTGCATCTGACCCTCCTGCTCCAAAGTACCATAGCATTTTTATGATTGGATCTTGTAGAACTGCACGAGCCTGATCGAACGCGCCTATTCCCGTTGGGATTACTGTGGACTATCTTAGTTTCCTGCAAAACTTTCAATTCGAGACAGATAGGGCCCTTGCTCATACAAAGAGCTCTGCATCTGACCCTCCTGCTCCAAAGTACCATAGCATTTTTATGATTGGATCTTGTAGAACTGCACGAGCCTGATCGAACGCGCCTATTCCCGTTGGGATTACTGTGGACTATCTTAGTTTCCTGCAAAACTTTCAATTCGAGACAGATAGGGCCTTGTTCATACAAAGAGTTCTGCATCTGACCCTCCTGCTCCAAAGTACCATAGCATTTTTATGATTGGATCTTGTAGAACTGCACGAGCCTGATCGAACGCGCCTATTCCCGTTGGGATTACTGTGGACTATCTTAGTTTCCTGCAAAACTTTCAATTCGAGACAGATAGGGCCCTTGCTCATACCAAGAGCTCTGCATCTGACCCTCCTGCTCCAAAGTACCATAGCATTTTTATGATTGGATCTTGTAGAACTGCACGAGCCTGATCGAACGCGCCTATTCCCGTTGGGATTACTGTGGACTATCTTAGTTTCCTGCAAAACTTTCAATTCGAGACAGATAGGGCCCTTGCTCATACCAAAAGCTCTGCATCTGACCCTCCTGCTCCAAAGTACCATAGCATTTTTATGATTGGATCTTGTAGAACTGCACGAGCCTGATCGAACGCGCCTATTCCCGTTGGGATTACTGTGGACTATCTTAGTTTCCTGCAAAACTTTCAATTCGAGACAGATAGGGCCCTTGTTCATGCAAAGAGTTCTGCATCTGACCCTCCTGCTCCAAAGTACCATAGCATTTTTATGATTGGATCTTGTAGAACTGCACGAGCCTGATCGAACGCGCCTATTCCCGTTGGATTTACTGTGGACTATCTTAGTTTCCTGCAAAACTTTCAATTCGAGACAGCAGGGCCCTTGCTCATACCAAAGAGCTCTGCATCTGACCCTCCTGCTCCAAAGTACCATAGCATTTTTATGATTGGATCTTGTAGAACTGCACGAGCCTGATCGAACGCGCCTACTCCCGTTGGATTTACTGTGGACTATCTTAGTTTCCTGCAAAACTTTCAATTCGAGACAGCAGGGCCCTTGCTCATACCAAGAGCTCTGCATCTGACCCTCCTGCTCCAAAGTACCATAGCATTTTTATGATTGGATCTTGTAGAACTGCACGAGCCTGATCGAACGCGCCTATTCCCGTTGGGTTTACTGTGGACTATCTTAGTTTCCTGCAAAACTTTCAATTCGAGACAGCAGGGCCCTTGCTCATACCAAAGAGCTCTGCATCTGACCCTCCTGCTCCAAAGTACCATAGCATTTTTATGATTGGATCTTGTAGAACTGCACGAGCCTGATCGAACGCGCCTATTCCCGTTGGGATTACTGTGGACTATCTTAGTTTCCTGCAAAACTTTCAATTCGAGACAGCAGGGCCCTTGCTCATACCAAAAAGCTCTGCATCTGACCCTCCTGCTCCAAAGTACCATAGCATTTTTATGATTGGATCTTGTAGAACTGCACGAGCCTGATCGAACGCGCCTATTCCCGTTGGGATTACTGTGGACTATCTTAGTTTCCTGCAAAACTTTCAATTCGAGACAGCAGGGCCCTTGCTCATACCAAAAGCTCTGCATCTGACCCTCCTGCTCCAAAGTACCATAGCATTTTTATGATTGGATCTTGTAGAACTGCACGAGCCTGATCGAACGCGCCTATTCCCGTTGGGATTACTGTGGACTATCTTAGTTTCCTGCAAAACTTTCAATTCGAGACAGCAGGGCCCTTGCTCATACCAAAAGTTCTGCATCTGACCCTCCTGCTCCAAAGTACCATATCATTTTTATGATTGGATCTTGTAGAACTGCACGAGCCTGATCGAACGCGCCTATTCCCGTTGGGATTACTGTGGACTATCTTAGTTTCCTGCAAAACTTTCAATTCGAGACAGCAGGGCCCTTGCTCATACCAAAAAGCTCTGCATCTGACCCTCCTGCTCCAAAGTACCATATCATTTTTATGATTGGATCTTGTAGAACTGCACGAGCCTGATCGAACGCGCCTATTCCCGTTGGGATTACTGTGGACTATCTTAGTTTCCTGCAAAACTTTCAATTCGAGACAGCAGGGCCCTTGCTCATACAAAAAGATCTGCATCTGACCCTCCTGCTCCAAAGTACCATAGCATTTTGATGATTGTATCTTGTAGAACTGCACGAGCCTGATCGAACGCGCCTATTCCCGTTGGGATTACTGTGGACTATCTTAGTTTCCTGCAAAACTTTCAATTCGAGACAGCAGGGCCCTTGCTCATACCAAAAGCTCTGCATCTGACCCTCCTGCTCCAAAGTACCATAGCATTTTTATGATTCCATCTTGTTGTACTGCACGAGCCTGATCGAACGCGCCTATTCCCGTTGGGATTACTGTGGACTATCTTAGTTTCCTGCAAAACTTTCAATTCGAGACAGCAGGGCCCTTGCTCATACTAAAAGCTCTGCATCTGACCCTCCTGCTCCAAAGTACCATAGCATTTTTATGATTCCATCTTGATCTACTGCACGAGCCTGATCGAACGCGCCTATTCCCGTTGGATTTACTGTGGACTATCTTAGTTTCCTGCAAAACTTTCAATTCGAGACAGCAGGGCCCTTGCTCATACTAAAAGCTCTGCATCTGACCCTCCTGCTCCAAAGTACCATATCATTTTTATGATTCCATCTTGATCTACTGCACGAGCCTGATCGAACGCGCCTATTCCCGTTGGATTTACTGTGGACTATCTTAGTTTCCTGCAAAACTTTCAATTCGAGACAGCAGGGCCCTTGCTCATACCAAAAGTTCTGCATCTGACCCTCCTGCTCCAAAGTACCATAGCATTTTTATGATTCCATCTTGATCTACTGCACGAGCCTGATCGAACGCGCCTATTCCCGTTGGATTTACTGTGGACTATCTTAGTTTCCTGCAAAACTTTCAATTCGAGACAGCAGGGCCCTTGCTCATACCAAAAGCTCTGCATCTGACCCTCCTGCTCCAAAGTACCATATCATTTTTATGATTCCATCTTGATCTACTGCACGAGCCTGATCGAACGCGCCTATTCCCGTTGGGATTACTGTGGACTATCTTAGTTTCCTGCAAAACTTTCAATTCGAGACAGCAGGGCCCTTGCTCATACCGAAAGCTCTGCATCTGACCCTCCTGCTCCAAAGTACCATAGCATTTTTATGATTGGAGCTTGTAGAACTGCACGAGCCTGATCGAACGCGCCTATTCCCGTTGGATTTACTGTGGACTATCTTAGTTTCCTGCAAAACTTTCAATTCGAGACAGCAGGGCCCTTGCTCATACCAAAAGCTCTGCATCTGACCCTCCTGCTCCAAAGTACCATATCATTTTTATGATTGGATCTTGTAGAACTGCACGAGCCTGATCGAACGCGCCTATTCCCGTTGGGATTGCTGTGGACTACCTTAGTTTCCTGCAAAACTTTCAATTCGAGACAGCAGGGCCCTTGCTCATACCAAAAAGCTCTGCATCTGACCCTCCTGCTCCAAAGTACCATATCATTTTTATGATTCCATCTTGATCTACTGCACGAGCCTGATCGAACACGCCTATTCCCATTGGGATTGCTGTGGACTATCTTAGTTTCCTGCAAAACTTTCAATTCGAGACAGCAGGGCCCTTGCTCATACCAAAAGCTCTGCATCTGACCCTCCTGCTCCAAAGTACCATAGCATTTTTATGATTGGAGCTTGTAGAACTGCACGAGCCTGATCGAACGCGCCTATTCCCGTTGGATTTACTGTGGACTATCTTAGTTTCCTGCAAATCTTTCAATTCGAGACAGCAGGGCCCTTGCTCATACCAAAAGCTCTGCATCTGACCCTCCTGCTCCAAAGTACCATATCATTTTTATGATTCCATCTTGATCTACTGCACGAGCCTGATCGAACGCGCCTATTCCCGTTGGGATTACTGTGGACTATCTTAGTTTCCTGCAAAACTTTCAATTCGAGACAGCAGGGCCCTTGCTCATACCAAAAGCTCTGCATCTGACCCTCCTGCTCCAAAGTACCATAGCATTTTTATGATTGGAGCTTGTAGAACTGCACGAGCCTGATCGAACGCGCCTATTCCCGTTGGGTTTACTGTGGACTATCTTAGTTTCCTGCAAATCTTTCAATTCGAGACAGCAGGGCCCTTGCTCATACCAAAAGCTCTGCATCTGACCCTCCTGCTCCTAAGTACCATATCATTTTTATGATTGGATCTTGTAGAACTGCACGAGCCTGATCGAACGCGCCTATTCCCGTTGGGATTGCTGTGGACTACCTTAGTTTCCTGCAAAACTTTCAATTCGAGACAGCAGGGCCCTTGCTCATACCAAAAAGCTCTGCATCTGACCCTCCTGCTCCAAAGTACCATATCATTTTTATGATTCCATCTTGATCTACTGCACGAGCCTGATCGAACGCGCCTATTCCCATTGGGATTTACTGTGGACTATCTTAGTTTCCTGCAAATCTTTCAATTCGAGACAGCAGGGCCCTTGCTCATACCAAAAGCTCTGCATCTGACCCTCCTGCTCCTAAGTACCATATCATTTTTATGATTGGATCTTGTAGAACTGCACGAGCCTGATCGAACGCGCCTATTCCCGTTGGGATTGCTGTGGACTACCTTAGTTTCCTGCAAAACTTTCAATTCGAGACAGCAGGGCCCTTGCTCATACCAAAAAGCTCTGCATCTGACCCTCCTGCTCCCAAGTACCATATCATTTTTATGATTCCATCTTGATCTACTGCACGAGCCTGATCGAACGCGCCTATTCCCATTGGGATTGCTGTGGACTATCTTAGTTTCCTGCAAAACTTTCAATTCGAGACAGCAGGGCCCTTGCTCATACCAAAAGTTCTGCATCTGACCCTCCTGCTCCAAAGTACCATATCATTTTTATGATTGTATCTTGTAGAACTGCACGAGCCTGATCGAACGCGCCTATTCCCGTTGGGATTACTGTGGACTATCTTAGTTTCCTGCAAAACTTTCAATTCGAGACAGCAGGGCCCTTGCTCATACCAAAAGCTCTGCATCTGACCCTCCTGCTCCAAAGTACCATAGCATTTTTATGATTCCATCTTGATCTACTGCACGAGCCTGATCGAACGCGCCTATTCCCGTTGGGATTACTGTGGACTATCTTAGTTTCCTGCAAAACTTTCAATTCGAGACAGCAGGGCCCTTGCTCATACCAAAAGTTCTGCATCTGACCCTCCTGCTCCAAAGTACCATATCATTTTTATGATTGTATCTTGTAGAACTGCACGAGCCTGATCGAACGCGCCTATTCCCGTTGGGATTACTGTGGACTATCTTAGTTTCCTGCAAAACTTTCAATTCGAGACAGCAGGGCCCTTGCTCATACCAAAAAGCTCTGCATCTGACCCTCCTGCTCCCAAGTACCATATCATTTTTATGATTCCATCTTGATCTACTGCACGAGCCTGATCGAACGCGCCTATTCCCATTGGGATTACTGTGGACTATCTTAGTTTCCTGCAAAACTTTCAATTCGAGACAGCAGGGCCCTTGCTCATACTAAAAGTTCTGCATCTGACCCTCCTGCTCCAAAGTACCATATCATTTTTATGATTGTATCTTGTAGAACTGCACGAGCCTGATCGAACGCGCCTATTCCCGTTGGGATTACTGTGGACTATCTTAGTTTCCTGCAAAACTTTCAATTCGAGACAGCAGGGCCCTTGCTCATACTAAAAGCTCTGCATCTGACCCTCCTGCTCCAAAGTACCATAGCATTTTTATGATTCCATCTTGATCTACTGCACGAGCCTGATCGAACGCGCCTATTCCCGTTGGATTTACTGTGGACTATCTTAGTTTCCTGCAAAACTTTCAATTCGAGACAGCAGGGCCCTTGCTCATACTAAAAGCTCTGCATCTGACCCTCCTGCTCCAAAGTACCATATCATTTTTATGATTCCATCTTGATCTACTGCACGAGCCTGATCGAACGCACCTATTCCCGTTGGATTTACTGTGGACTATCTTAGTTTCCTGCAAAACTTTCAATTCGAGACAGCAGGGCCCTTGCTCATACCAAAAGTTCTGCATCTGACCCTCCTGCTCCAAAGTACCATAGCATTTTTATGATTCCATCTTGATCTACTGCACGAGCCTGATCGAACGCGCCTATTCCCGTTGGATTTACTGTGGACTATCTTAGTTTTCTGCAAAACTTTCAATTCGAGACAGCAGGGCCCTTACTCATACCAAAAGCTCTGCATCTGACCCTCCTGCTCCAAAGTACCATATCATTTTTATGATTCCATCTTGATCTACTGCACGAGCCTGATCGAACGCGCCTATTCCCGTTGGGATTACTGTGGACTATCTTAGTTTCCTGCAAAACTTTCAATTCGAGACAGCAGGGCCCTTGCTCATACCAAAAGCTCTGCATCTGACCCTCCTGCTCCAAAGTACCATAGCATTTTTATGATTGGAGCTTGTAGAACTGCACGAGCCTGATCGAACGCGCCTATTCCCGTTGGGATTACTGTGGACTATCTTAGTTTCCTGCAAAACTTTCAATTCGAGACAGCAGGGCCCTTGCTCATACCAAAAGCTCTGCATCTGACCCTCCTGCTCCAAAGTACCATATCATTTTTATGATTCCATCTTGATCTACTGCACGAGCCTGATCGAACGCGCCTATTCCCGTTGGGATTACTGTGGACTATCTTAGTTTCCTGCAAAACTTTCAATTCGAGACAGCAGGGCCCTTGCTCATACCAAAAGCTCTGCATCTGACCCTCCTGCTCCAAAGTACCATAGCATTTTTATGATTCCATCTTGATCTACTGCACGAGCCTGATCGAACGCGCCTATTCCCGTTGGGATTACTGTGGACTATCTTAGTTTCCTGCAAAACTTTCAATTCGAGACAGCAGGGCCCTTGCTCATACCAAAAGCTCTGCATCTGACCCTCCTGCTCCAAAGTACCATAGCATTTTTATGATTCCATCTTGATCTACTGCACGAGCCTGATCGAACGCGCCTATTCCCGTTGGATTTACTGTGGACTATCTTAGTTTCCTGCAAAACTTTCAATTCGAGACAGCAGGGCCCTTGCTCATACCAAAAGCTCTGCATCTGACCCTCCTGCTCCAAAGTACCATAGCATTTTTATGATTCCA
This sequence comes from Steinernema hermaphroditum, assembly GCA_030435675.1. NCBI lineage: Eukaryota > Metazoa > Nematoda > Chromadorea > Rhabditida > Steinernematidae > Steinernema > Steinernema hermaphroditum. The sequence continues at coordinate 4,810,701 of CM059622.1, forward strand.
TCTTGATCTACTGCACGAGCCTGATCGAACGCGCCTATTCCCGTTGGATTTACTGTGGACTATCTTAGTTTCCTGCAAAACTTTCAATTCGAGACAGCAGGGCCCTTGCTCATACCAAAAGCTCTGCATCTGACCCTCCTGCTCCAAAGTACCATATCATTTTTATGATTCCATCTTGATCTACTGCACGAGCCTGATCGAACGCGCCTATTCCCGTTGGGATTACTGTGGACTATCTTAGTTTCCTGCAAAACTTTCAATTCGAGACAGCAGGGCCCTTGCTCATACCAAAAGCTCTGCATCTGACCCTCCTGCTCCAAAGTACCATAGCATTTTTATGATTCCATCTTGATCTACTGCACGAGCCTGATCGAACGCGCCTATTCCCGTTGGATTTACTGTGGACTATCTTAGTTTCCTGCAAAACTTTCAATTCGAGACAGCAGGGCCCTTGCTCATACCAAAAGTTCTGCATCTGACCCTCCTGCTCCAAAGTACCATAGCATTTTTATGATTCCATCTTGATCTACTGCACGAGCCTGATCGAACGCGCCTATTCCCGTTGGATTTACTGTGGACTATCTTAGTTTCCTGCAAAACTTTCAATTCGAGACAGCAGGGCCCTTGCTCATACCAAAAGCTCTGCATCTGACCCTCCTGCTCCAAAGTACCATATCATTTTTATGATTCCATCTTGATCTACTGCACGAGCCTGATCGAACGCGCCTATTCCCGTTGGGATTACTGTGGACTATCTTAGTTTCCTGCAAAACTTTCAATTCGAGACAGCAGGGCCCTTGCTCATACCAAAAGCTCTGCATCTGACCCTCCTGCTCCAAAGTACCATATCATTTTTATGATTCCATCTTGATCTACTGCACGAGCCTGATCGAACGCGCCTATTCCCGTTGGGATTACTGTGGACTATCTTAGTTTCCTGCAAAACTTTCAATTCGAGACAGCAGGGCCCTTGCTCATACCAAAAGCTCTGCATCTGACCCTCCTGCTCCAAAGTACCATATCATTTTTATGATTCCATCTTGATCTACTGCACGAGCCTGATCGAACGCGCCTATTCCCGTTGGGATTACTGTGGACTATCTTAGTTTCCTGCAAAACTTTCAATTCGAGACAGCAGGGCCCTTGCTCATACCAAAAGCTCTGCATCTGACCCTCCTGCTCCAAAGTACCATAGCATTTTTATGATTGGAGCTTGTAGAACTGCACGAGCCTGATCGAACGCGCCTATTCCCGTTGGATTTACTGTGGACTATCTTAGTTTCCTGCAAAACTTTCAATTCGAGACAGCAGGGCCCTTACTCATACCAAAAGCTCTGCATCTGACCCTCCTGCTCCAAAGTACCATATCATTTTTATGATTCCATCTTGATCTACTGCACGAGCCTGATCGAACGCGCCTATTCCCGTTGGGATTACTGTGGACTATCTTAGTTTCCTGCAAAACTTTCAATTCGAGACAGCAGGGCCCTTGCTCATACCAAAAGCTCTGCATCTGACCCTCCTGCTCCAAAGTACCATAGCATTTTTATGATTGGAGCTTGTAGAACTGCACGAGCCTGATCGAACGCGCCTATTCCCGTTGGGATTACTGTGGACTATCTTAGTTTCCTGCAAAACTTTCAATTCGAGACAGCAGGGCCCTTGCTCATACCAAAAGCTCTGCATCTGACCCTCCTGCTCCAAAGTACCATATCATTTTTATGATTCCATCTTGATCTACTGCACGAGCCTGATCGAACGCGCCTATTCCCGTTGGGATTACTGTGGACTATCTTAGTTTCCTGCAAAACTTTCAATTCGAGACAGCAGGGCCCTTGCTCATACTAAAAGCTCTGCATCTGACCCTCCTGCTCCAAAGTACCATAGCATTTTTATGATTCCATCTTGATCTACTGCACGAGCCTGATCGAACGCGCCTATTCCCGTTGGGATTACTGTGGACTATCTTAGTTTCCTGCAAAACTTTCAATTCGAGACAGCAGGGCCCTTGCTCATACTAAAAGCTCTGCATCTGACCCTCCTGCTCCAAAGTACCATAGCATTTTTATGATTCCATCTTGATCTACTGCACGAGCCTGATCGAACGCGCCTATTCCCGTTGGATTTACTGTGGACTATCTTAGTTTCCTGCAAAACTTTCAATTCGAGACAGCAGGGCCCTTGCTCATACCAAAAGCTCTGCATCTGACCCTCCTGCTCCAAAGTACCATAGCATTTTTATGATTGGAGCTTGTAGAACTGCACGAGCCTGATCGAACGCGCCTATTCCCGTTGGATTTACTGTGGACTATCTTAGTTTCCTGCAAAACTTTCAATTCGAGACAGCAGGGCCCTTACTCATACCAAAAGCTCTGCATCTGACCCTCCTGCTCCAAAGTACCATATCATTTTTATGATTCCATCTTGATCTACTGCACGAGCCTGATCGAACGCGCCTATTCCCGTTGGGATTACTGTGGACTATCTTAGTTTCCTGCAAAACTTTCAATTCGAGACAGCAGGGCCCTTGCTCATACCAAAAGCTCTGCATCTGACCCTCCTGCTCCAAAGTACCATAGCATTTTTATGATTGGAGCTTGTAGAACTGCACGAGCCTGATCGAACGCGCCTATTCTCGTTGGATTTACTGTGGACTATCTTAGTTTCCTGCAAAACTTTCAATTCGAGACAGCAGGGCCCTTGCTCATACCAAAAGCTCTGCATCTGACCCTCCTGCTCCAAAGTACCATAGCATTTTTATGATTGGAGCTTGTAGAACTGCACGAGCCTGATCGAACGCGCCTATTCCCGTTGGATTTACTGTGGACTATCTTAGTTTCCTGCAAAACTTTCAATTCGAGACAGCAGGGCCCTTACTCATACCAAAAGCTCTGCATCTGACCCTCCTGCTCCAAAGTACCATATCATTTTTATGATTCCATCTTGATCTACTGCACGAGCCTGATCGAACGCGCCTATTCCCGTTGGGATTACTGTGGACTATCTTAGTTTCCTGCAAAACTTTCAATTCGAGACAGCAGGGCCCTTGCTCATACCAAAAGCTCTGCATCTGACCCTCCTGCTCCAAAGTACCATAGCATTTTTATGATTGGAGCTTGTAGAACTGCACGAGCCTGATCGAACGCGCCTATTCCCGTTGGGATTACTGTGGACTATCTTAGTTTCCTGCAAAACTTTCAATTCGAGACAGCAGGGCCCTTGCTCATACCAAAAGCTCTGCATCTGACCCTCCTGCTCCAAAGTACCATATCATTTTTATGATTCCATCTTGATCTACTGCACGAGCCTGATCGAACGCGCCTATTCCCGTTGGGATTACTGTGGACTATCTTAGTTTCCTGCAAAACTTTCAATTCGAGACAGCAGGGCCCTTGCTCATACTAAAAGCTCTGCATCTGACCCTCCTGCTCCAAAGTACCATATCATTTTTATGATTCCATCTTGATCTACTGCACGAGCCTGATCGAACGCGCCTATTCCCGTTGGGATTACTGTGGACTATCTTAGTTTCCTGCAAAACTTTCAATTCGAGACAGCAGGGCCCTTGCTCATACCAAAAGCTCTGCATCTGACCCTCCTGCTCCAAAGTACCATATCATTTTTATGATTCCATCTTGATCTACTGCACGAGCCTGATCGAACGCGCCTATTCCCGTTGGGATTACTGTGGACTATCTTAGTTTCCTGCAAAACTTTCAATTCGAGACAGCAGGGCCCTTGCTCATACTAAAAGCTCTCCATCTGACCCTCCTGCTCCAAAGTACCATAGCATTTTTATGATTCCATCTTGATCTACTGCACGAGCCTGATCGAACGCGCCTATTCCCGTTGGGATTACTGTGGACTATCTTAGTTTCCTGCAAAACTTTCAATTCGAGACAGCAGGGCCCTTGCTCATACTAAAAGCTCTCCATCTGACCCTCCTGCTCCAAAGTACCATAGCATTTTTATGATTCCATCTTGATCTACTGCACGAGCCTGATCGAACGCGCCTATTCCCGTTGGATTTACTGTGGACTATCTTAGTTTCCTGCAAAACTTTCAATTCGAGACAGCAGGGCCCTTGCTCATACCAAAAGCTCTGCATCTGACCCTCCTGCTCCAAAGTACCATAGCATTTTTATGATTGGAGCTTGTAGAACTGCACGAGCCTGATCGAACGCGCCTATTCCCGTTGGATTTACTGTGGACTATCTTAGTTTCCTGCAAAACTTTCAATTCGAGACAGCAGGGCCCTTACTCATACCAAAAGCTCTGCATCTGACCCTCCTGCTCCAAAGTACCATATCATTTTTATGATTCCATCTTGATCTACTGCACGAGCCTGATCGAACGCGCCTATTCCCGTTGGGATTACTGTGGACTATCTTAGTTTCCTGCAAAACTTTCAATTCGAGACAGCAGGGCCCTTGCTCATACCAAAAGCTCTGCATCTGACCCTCCTGCTCCAAAGTACCATAGCATTTTTATGATTGGAGCTTGTAGAACTGCACGAGCCTGATCGAACGCGCCTATTCTCGTTGGATTTACTGTGGACTATCTTAGTTTCCTGCAAAACTTTCAATTCGAGACAGCAGGGCCCTTGCTCATACCAAAAGCTCTGCATCTGACCCTCCTGCTCCAAAGTACCATAGCATTTTTATGATTGGAGCTTGTAGAACTGCACGAGCCTGATCGAACGCGCCTATTCCCGTTGGATTTACTGTGGACTATCTTAGTTTCCTGCAAAACTTTCAATTCGAGACAGCAGGGCCCTTGCTCATACCAAAAGCTCTGCATCTGACCCTCCTGCTCCAAAGTACCATAGCATTTTTATGATTGGAGCTTGTAGAACTGCACGAGCCTGATCGAACGCGCCTATTCTCGTTGGATTTACTGTGGACTATCTTAGTTTCCTGCAAAACTTTCAATTCGAGACAGCAGGGCCCTTGCTCATACCAAAAGCTCTGCATCTGACCCTCCTGCTCCAAAGTACCATAGCATTTTTATGATTGGAGCTTGTAGAACTGCACGAGCCTGATCGAACGCGCCTATTCCCGTTGGATTTACTGTGGACTATCTTAGTTTCCTGCAAAACTTTCAATTCGAGACAGCAGGGCCCTTGCTCATACCAAAAGCTCTGCATCTGACCCTCCTGCTCCAAAGTACCATATCATTTTTATGATTCCATCTTGATCTACTGCACGAGCCTGATCGAACGCGCCTATTCCCGTTGGGATTACTGTGGACTATCTTAGTTTCCTGCAAAACTTTCAATTCGAGACAGCAGGGCCCTTGCTCATACTAAAAGCTCTGCATCTGACCCTCCTGCTCCAAAGTACCATATCATTTTTATGATTCCATCTTGATCTACTGCACGAGCCTGATCGAACGCGCCTATTCCCGTTGGGATTACTGTGGACTATCTTAGTTTCCTGCAAAACTTTCAATTCGAGACAGCAGGGCCCTTGCTCATACCAAAAGCTCTGCATCTGACCCTCCTGCTCCAAAGTACCATATCATTTTTATGATTCCATCTTGATCTACTGCACGAGCCTGATCGAACGCGCCTATTCCCGTTGGGATTACTGTGGACTATCTTAGTTTCCTGCAAAACTTTCAATTCGAGACAGCAGGGCCCTTGCTCATACCAAAAGCTCTGCATCTGACCCTCCTGCTCCAAAGTACCATATCATTTTTATGATTCCATCTTGATCTACTGCACGAGCCTGATCGAACGCGCCTATTCCCGTTGGGATTACTGTGGACTATCTTAGTTTCCTGCAAAACTTTCAATTCGAGACAGCAGGGCCCTTGCTCATACCAAAAGCTCTGCATCGGACCCTTCTGCTCCAAAGTACCATATCATTTTTATGATTCCATCTTGATCTACTGCACGAGCCTGATTATCGCCGAGGGCGATTCCAAACCGACATGAAGGGGCGGTTATGTACGAACATCTGATATATCTAGTTACTCGAATGATTGGGTCCCGCCGCGATCCTTGCAGACGACCGTAGCGGGTGGGCTGCGCGCCGCTGCGATTGAGCCGTTTAGGCTATTGTTGCTATTTATCATCCTTGTTATTTGTTATCGTGTTGTTAACGTGTTTGTTTATATAAAGGTTTAATTACCCAAGTTTGAGGTGAATTATCCAAGTCCCGCGTGGCCGTTTGGTAGTGACAGAACCAGACGAGGCGAGCCCTCTGCTATACTGATCGAACGCGCCTATTCTCGTTGGATTTACTGTGGACTATCTTAGTTTCCTGCAAAACTTTCAATTCGAGACAGCAGGGCCCTTGCTCATACCAAGAGCTCTGCATCGGACCCTCCTGCTCCAAAGTACCATATCATTTTTATGATTCCATCTTGATCTACTGCACGAGCGGAATAGCGGTGGAGCAGAGCCAACGGAGCGGAGAGTCATCTTCGTCTTCTCTGGCGGCGCGGGTAGAGTCGGGCGGTCGTGACGGGCTTTTTGGCGAGACGGTGGAACTACGGCTCCCTGGTGTTCCAGGCCTTCTGGGAGCCGGGGCGATCATTGCGCCAACAACGACGGCCGAGAACAACCGCTCACTTAACTCATTCGGCTCAGACAGCCTTAGAGAGCGAGAGCGAGTGGACGACCCGACCGATCGCTGGGGGCACAAATGAAAGCGTGCCAAATCAAAGGGTACCATATTCCCTATTGTGTGCTTTCCTTGTTAGAGTTGTAATCTGTCCACAGTCGAATATCATCGTTATTCACGACCAATTCTCTTTTGTCATCAAGATGATAATCTCAAGATTAGACATATCACTGACACCAGTGCGTCTTCACAAAAGATTTTGTGCAGTTTGCTTTTACGCAGCAGTGGATGAATAGATCGGGCAGCTTAAGTCGCGCACCTGCAAACAAATAAATCAGTACAGTTAATGAGTAAATACGTAGGGCAACACGACCACACACGACGCTCTCCTACAAACCAGATCTTTTATGACTTGTACTTTTCGTCACTGTCTTTAGGAAGGTCCGCGCTTTAGTGATGGTGATCTACGCGTTAAAACTTAACTGTATTTTTTGAGCAGTGTCAGGAATGAAGACCGTGACAGTGGGGGTCGGTAAGCCTGTGCAAGAAGAAAGAAGCTACATTAGATGCACCAGATGAACATCACTGAAGCACGCTCACTGCCGAAAAGGTCACAATTCGTGACTCATATAGTATACGTTTGGGACTTTGACCCTGTGGTTTGGCTATAAATCAACTGCCGATAAGAGCGCGGTCGTTTTGCAAACAACGTTGCAAGCCGCACGCACCTTTGTGACCCGATGTGTCCTTTTCCTTGCAAGATGACTTCACAAAGTCGACTAAAGATGATCCACATTGTTTACTAGGCGTCTCCTTTTCGATGGCGACCGGATCCCCACCACGACTGTACAAATTCCAGAGGATCTCTATCCAATCCGCCTCGGTCGTCACCAGCGTCGCAGCCTAAACTGCTCGTCAACAAATGAAATGAGCCATCAAAATGACCTACCGTATTCTCAATACCACTACGTTCAATGTTTTTGATATTGAAAGCAAAAATTCCATTCCACAGAACTAGAACATAAGTCAGTAGTAGACGACAGAATATCATGTTGATCGGTCGCTTTGTAAAAAATGTGATGAAAACGGGTGTTATAAACAAAAACATGTCGAGGCGTTCCTCAAAGGACCGGAACACCGACTGTAGAGCACAGACGATCTTGAAAACACCAGACGGCAAAGGAGTGAAGTATCTCAGGCCAAGGCAGCAACCAGTTTTTTGAGGAAGCAATTGCCAAACAACGCTATAGGTCTTCCAATGTGATCCAAACACACATAAATAGGGACTCCCAATAATTCGATTACGTTTTGTGGCTCACAAGTACAGAGCACAAATTACAACAGCCGGCCCTAAAACAATAAAGCAGAAAAGGTGGATTTTTTTGTTGTGCGATCGCATTAAGCGGGAATGGGAATGGCTGAGCGGCACAACAACCTGCAAGGGGAGACCTAAATGCCGCATTTGAATTGGAAAATGGTGCTAGATCATTTGTGATCATAGATGAGAGTGACGGGAATGTTTCGTGCGGTCGTGGTCAGATGATCTTCACATAATCGCGTGAGTGGGTCCCAAAGTAATGCGACGCTATCAACAATTGGTGCGCAAGTGCTGGAACGTGACTATGACATCATCTACAATCTGCTGACTGAAATGATTCCTTAACAAGAAGAAGAACATTATAACGTTGTCAAAAGACTCAAAACAATGTTCATTTCTATCGAAAGGTCAATAGTACATGATGTTATGACGGCTTTGACTGTAACGCCAACCAAAACATCATTAATCACAAAGTGCTAAAATTGGCTCCGATTGAAGTGCCTACAATAAGAGACACTACAGATATTTTTAAACATTTGACACTTTTCGTAATGGGGTCTCATAGTCTGCTGAACAAATTTTCAAGGAAAGTGGTCACACCGTTTATCGTCCAGGACGCCTTATAAGCACATTATAGGCACAGTATCACAAAATAGTCACCGGTTTTCTTCTGACTTGCATGCGGTGGTCCCAAGAGCTTGGCGAAGAGGCTCAATGAGGTCGGTACAGAATACGATGTGGTCTGGATAAACCATCAGTGGAGCAGCTGTCGTGTTTCAGCGATGAAAGACCTCGAAAAATAATAAGAAACCTGCGTCAATTTTCTGGGTAGCCTCACTTTCTTGTTTCAGTTTTGATCGTTGTTCTCTTGTCTATTTTCAGAGAGCAATGCACGGGGTTCCTATCCTCGACAATGAACCTCTTATTTTAAAATTTAGATGGTACGTTTGGATGTTTTCAAGATCATTCGAGTGGAGCAGCATACATACACTACAATAACACACATTCGGTAAATACATGTGTCTTTTTGCGTCATAATAGTCACTATCGAAACTGTAGTGAACGGAAAGGACGCTGTGCAGTGTGCAACAACAAGGTTAAGTGGTGTTTCTAAAGTGACGTCTAGTTGTGACATGCCACGCGATTGTACTACAGCAATGTCAAAAAAATGCGCATTCAAGCGCAAACAGATAACAATATTGGGTCTCTGAATGCGAGGATCAGTGAGCAACTTATGTGCGTACAACTTATGTAATACGTTCCTTGAATGATAGTGACGCAAATTAAACTTTGAGCTTTGACAAATCTATGACATCAGATGCCTTACGAATCGCTTTATTTTGGATGGTAATATTGGACTTGATGTTACAGGAAAGTTTTTCCAGGCGGAAATATCTGGTATGTTGCGATGTTCCTTGCTTTGTAAGAACATGAGTAGTAAATAGAGGACCCTGTGTTTTTCATGAGGATGGAAGCTCGCTCGTGAAGCGCGATTTGGAGCATGCTTGAACTGAGAAGACGGTTGAAATCTGTAAGCATTAGAAAAATCCACAAACTGCTACTGCACTACTTAACCAGTCTAACTCCCCATTCAGGAACGGTCACAAACTGGGGATATGCCCCATTCCGGTAGCCCTAAAAAGCCTATCGATGGTTATCTGCCAGCTGTCAAAACACATTTGAAAGTGATGTCAACGAACAAAAAACGATAACTAAAGGTGGGGAAGGTTGCTCTGTAAGAGAAAAAGATGAAGGATCATTGACCATATGAAATTTTGCTCCCGTGGATGCCGCTGAATGCCGCTAGAAACCACAAACTAAGACCACATCTTAATGGGTTCAGATCTTTTCTGCTGAAGTGCTGTCGTTCTAGTTCAATCCATGCCTGGAATCGCTTGCATTAACTTGCGCTTAGAAGTTGTTGATTTTGTTTGATATTTGATACTCTTTTTTGCGGCGTCTGGTGAACTATTTATTCCAGACGACTTATGGATTATCCGCATGTTGTGTCATCACCTTACTTCTTCCGTGTTGTTGGTAGCGAAACGATGACAAATATCAGTTTTTACGATTTCATATACATAGTCGTGGAAGCATCTAGCTCGCACAAACGCATGTTGAACTTGGTTGACACTTCGAACGACCAGAAGACGATAGCATAGCAGTTTTTAGACCGTAACGAAAAGTATTATAACATGACCTTTGCTTATATCTAAGTTGATTACACTTCAAGATAAGATATGTGATGGAAGTACGTGGGATAAGTAACTGAAAGCTACCCACTTTCTGCTACCTTGCTGAGTCATTTGAAGTCAGCCCACGTGATGTTGTCGTGGGCGAACTGATCAGCAGCGCTCCTCTCCACGGTGTGGGATGTATAATTCCTCTTATCACCGCTTTTCGCCTACAAACAGCTAACAAACAACAACAAAATAATCGTTTCACCCTTCCATAAATCAAATTCCACTTCCCTCATCCACTCTTCCATGATCTTTCAATTCTCGCTGATGTGGAATTTTTTGGTGACTATGTGTGTGAATCATTTCAATCATTTGAAATTTTCAAACCATCTCGGGAGCCCCGCTACACCCCGTGATGCCGATCAACTGTATCAAACGATCAACGACAATTGTGCGAATGATCGGGAGAATCCCCTTATCGCTGCCTCCCGCGGGCAAACAAGGTTCCTATCTTGTGCGTCTTAAAATCATGGATTCACGAGTCTGTGTTCATCTTTTGATCATCATTGATAGACTTTACATATTGTACATAGACCGGCATAGGTTGCGAAGATCGGAAGAGATCACCCGTGGAGAGTCAGTTTTGGTTGCAGCAGAACTGCCTCATGAACTCGTCTGAGCAGCTATCCGTGCAGCAGGCCTTCACAACGTCCACTGGATTATCAGGAGTCCCTAAAGTGGCGACTAATTTACCTAAACTATAAAAGAAAATATGGACTCACTTGTGCAGTAGTTGCAGAGCTGCACGACGTATGTGACGAACCGTTTACCACAGCGCCTGACAGATCGTTTTCGATGGTGCCTTCTAATAGGATGAGAGTCGAGCTTGTTGAGATCAAGTAGGGGACTTTCGTTGTCCTGAATTCCCTTATTCGTAATAAGCAGTTCGTGATGAGATCCTCTGGCAGAGACAGCGACGACGGCCATGAGCAGTAATAGAGAAAGACGTGCGACCGAAATGTACATCAGCAGATCTGAAAGTACGAACTGATTAACGAAGCAATTGCAACATGTAGCACGAAACACTACAAAAGTGCATGCACCCTCGTGCACGGGCCTCCCCGCCATCTTTAGGCGGGCCGACTCGCCCCGTGTTCGTTCCTTACTTCCCGTTAGGAGGTGCAAGATAGTTTGTTTGTGTTCTCGTTGGTTACATAATCCGCGATTAAATCGGCGCGGACCACAAAGCCGTGACGGAGGACATACTTTGGAGTGCACACTGCAGTCGGCGGTGAAAGGAACGCCTGTGGCTATTACGACTGTTACATTTGCACAAATACGATAGAGAGACATTTAGGGATTATGCCGTCTGATGAATCAGGGTTTAACTACGACTGGAATGGAGGGCACGTTCCTTCCGCCTTCTTGCTTGTCGTTCAACTGGGAGGTGCACGTTTTCGTATTCCGGTAGGCGTTGTTTTTTAAGTAGTACCGTGTGACTGGCATTTTGCACGCCAGGAAAACATTTGTTGTTTAAGATTAGCTGTCTGGGAGGTAATCAGTTAAGTAGTCAACGATGGGAAAATCAAAAACCCTTTGTCTAATGACCATCGCTTAACAAACGCTTCCTTAAAATTACAGTGGTTCGCATATTGGCATGCAGATCATGGACTCTTTTCTGCAATTGTATAAAGTTCGGTCGTTGAACATGTTCAATAGTACGAAAAGTAGCAAAAATTAGCCAATTAGCCAACTCGCTCATTACCCAAAAAATGTATCTTCCCCATTCTTTCTTCTTCATAACCTTCGTTATTCAACGTGTTCAAGAGCAATATAATTTCTGATCACTGAAACACTGAAAACTTGATCATCGCGCCAAAAACGTATGTTAGCTAAGCTGTCTTAAAGTTGGCCACTTGAGGAACGTTAACGGTAGAGAGATCAAGAGGTTGGTGCACTGTCATTACCATTTAATCATCCCTGTAAAACATGTTGTCTTTTGTGCGCCTTGCTCTTTTACCTACTACTGAATGAAGGAATGAGAAACGAGGAAAAACGATCTCGTTAGTTTGCGTGAGTGTCAAAGCGGCGAACAGCTGAATCCAGGGGCAGTCGGTATAGCGAAGTGGAATCCCATCATTGGCTGGCGGCACAGAATTGGGAACAAGCTTTTCTTTCATAAGGTCGGGCGGTGGTGACGATTTTCTTGGCCAGACATTGGAAATCCGGCTTCCTGGTGTTCCACGTCTTCTTAGAGCCGGGGTAATCATTGTGCGACGGCCAACAACGACCGCTCGCTCAGCAAACTTCACAAAGAGCGGGCCAGGCGACTTGACCGATGGCAACTGACACAAATACTAATAGCCTACCGATTTTCTGAACTGTCTGCTTGACTCGAACGCACTCATAATCGATCGGGGTCGGTTCTACGCCTTTCTCAGTCCTCATCATAGAAATATTAAGTGAAATCTGTTATGTGAAAATATGAATAGGGTCCCTATCGTCACAGTAATAATGGACAGAGTTCGGGTGTCAAAATAACGAACCAACACTCATACGTGACTTTGCTAGTTGGAATCAAAAGGCATGCCCAGGGCAAGAGATAGAGCGACCCTTCAGTATGAAACATATGGCCGAGACTGACCACCGACTGATCAAACTGATTAGCTAAACCTTTTGTTTTCCTGTGCGTTTTCTCCTTACGCATTTGGGTTAATCACAGCCTACCCGTCTGAACCCCGCGGATTAACAACCTGGCCACTTATAGCCTAAGACTCTTATTGGTGACATTTACATAAGAACCTTAATTCTTGATCTTGTTTACTAACGTTGACTTTTGATTTTAAAGGTGACTGGATAATTCCAGGAAATCTGTAAATGTCAAGGAAGTTTGTGCTGTCGCATATTCCAGAGAAGCGGTGTTTTTGTCGCTAAGCAAGAACTTTGACATAGTCCGTTGGTGTGTGAAAATTCGTTCAAAAACCTGAGTGGTGAGATTTCGTCGAATTTCGACATTTCCAACATTCCCGCAGGAGGTGTGACGTCAGTGCTGACGACTAAGTAACGATTCCAAGCCTTGTTTACCTGACTGAGCAATAGTGATTAGCTCTCTTAATCTTGAAATTGAATACATCTTTTAAGACCAAGAGTGACAGCTGAAAATTCGTCATGTTCCCTTAGACGAAGAACAAAGTCGATGTACGAGTTGATTTACCCGATTGGTGTTTGGTTAGGAAGTGATGCATTACTGATAACATTGTTGCCAGTGTGTAGACCTTGACCTGTTCAGTGCGCTAATCCTAATCAACACCAACGTGCTTACTACTACACGAATTTATAAAATATCTGACGACAACAAAAATGTTTACGTCACTGCGGAGGGGTGATTAACGAGCAACTTGCATTCAAACTGCGCTGACAGCTAAGCCCCTCTTCCAATGCAACCTTTGCACTTGCGGAAGTTTATTCCAAAATAACGTCCTTATCAGGACCTTTCTTGACGACCTACGTGCTGATCTTTGAAACGTTTCGGGGACATCCCGTACTCCCCCTCTTTGCAAAGTGCATCTTGTTGATTTGATTTACTTTCTATTCTCGGGCATTTTCTGCTGATCGCAAAACTTCTTAAGCGTGCAGATCACGTCATCATGATGACCACAGGATGTGTAGCGGGAAAGTTCACTCAATGAAGTAGACGAAGAAGACATGTGAGTCTATAAACAACCATTACGGGTGTACTGCGACAATGACGAATTAACAAAGTACTTCATCGACGTAAGTGCTAAAATAACATGTACTATTTCTATCTTCCTCAGTATCGAAAGAAGTGTTGCTGTAAAGAGAATTGCACAAAAATGGCTCGGTCAGATATACTCGATTCCGGTAACTTATTCACCTTATGTGTTATGGTGCATCTGGGATGCAGTTAATGGCCGAGTTGTTCTCTTTCAAGAGGCAAAACAATGTACGGTTCATCCTCAACTAGCGAAACGTCACAAAAGACCCTTAGTGACTTTTCAAAATTATGAAATGCCGCCCTTCATCCAGTAGTCGTTCAAGGCCTAAACAACGACTTTGGTCGTAACCCAGATGTACCACAACCCAGATTAGTTACGTTAATAAACTGACATTTCGGTTAATCGAACCGAAGGTGGGGAGCGGCCATCTCCGGACAGGATTAAACCGTTTCATGCTTTTAACTCAGATGTAAACAGAGTTCCTTGTTTTTAAGCTGATTGGCTTATCAAGTGAGTTTATCTACCAGACTACAAAGCAGAGATGCCAACTCGCTGAAATTTCGCAGTCTACGCCGAAATTTAAAAGTGCATTTTCCTCGAAATCTATCCAGAATGGGAGCTAATTTTCTGAACAGTTACGACACCCTCAAAGATCTATCGCTGCGCAAATTTTCAGCGAAATGTTTCGACGTTCGCTTATCAGTTGGTCCCTCTTCTACAGAGCGAAAAAGATGTGTTTTGCAAAGCTTTACCGAGCATTTTAATTGTCTTCGGAATGACTGAGGTACAGTCTAAGGGTTAAGAGTCACATTTACTCTAAAAGACATGACACGTTTAAACAAACACTAGGGACAATCGCGAGTGATGTAAACTCCTCAGATCGATGTTTAAATACATTTAAATACATGTATGCGCGACATGTCAACTTCAATTAAGAGACGAAAGCTCAACAGTAGAGCAATCTTAAATCTTCGCTCATTCTTCGAGTAATATTCGAATAAACCCTTATTGTACAGTGCAATTGCCTGATGCGTCAATCAGACGACCCTGAAAAGATCGACTTTTTTCCAACAAGGTCAGCAACGTCGCTAATCGCCGCCTAAAATGCGATCGGAACGCCTCCAAACGGTAGATGAAAAAGTGGCAGCGGGAGAATCAGTCGCGTCTTTCCACTCCAGAGATCAACCCGACCTCTCTGCTTTAGGACCATGAAGTTTGCTCTCTCTGCTTGTGTGCTCAGCATCCTATTCGTCGCTGTTTCTGCGATCGCCTCGGGAGAACAAGAAGTTGATAGTGGAGAGGACGTGTGGGCCTTCTTGACAGAGAACTTCCTCTCTGCTCAGCGATTCGAAAGTGACAAATTCCGGAAGTGCGGACTCGACGCTCTCGAATACGTTAACTCTGTGTGCGAGGCTTGCACCCGTCTTACAGGTAGGCGGCAATAGGTGACAAGAGGCTCATAAAGATTTCAGACCTTGCTACTGCCGATGCGGTTCTTAAAGGATGTTGTCAAGACGGATGTACAAAGCGGTTCATCAGGGATAATGTGTGCTGCAAGCATCCAAATTCTACAGTTTAGTGATGCTACAGCCGACAGCTTAAGGTCCTACCTCTACGAAACCCCAATACTAATAGTGTTCTACCTCTAGTGTCAATTGTTTCTCTGTTTAACAGTATAAACATAATGAATATTCATTTATGGCTTTGTTCCATTTGCCGTTAAGTAACTGAAACAAATATGAAACAAAAGTCTCTTCAATAGCTGAAAGGCAAAATCGTATGTAATGACCTCAGCGTTAAATGTTCACCACTACTTTATTTTCATTGTGCTCTCGCTGGGGACACAAATGAAAGACCCTTAACCGCCTAAAACTCAGAATTTCTTTTTAAAGCGAATCGAGATCTTGTAGTACATTATTTAAAGATCTTGTAGTACATTAGATTCAACTTCGATTCCTTTGTACCCCCAGCGGTCGGTCGGGTCGTCCACTCTCTCATTCCGAGGCTGTCTGAGTCGACTGGGTTGGGTGAGCGGTCGTTCTCAGCCGTCATTGTTGGCGTAATGATCGCCCCCGGCATCCAAAAGAACCCCAGGAAGCCTTAGCCACACCGTCTCTCGATTTAACCTTGCCTCATTTATGTCTGCACAGAGCATATACAATATAGTCGAGTTGATATTACTCCGAAGGGACTGACTAGTTCTGACACGATATGTACACGAGGTAAATATAATCTGTGTGGGTGTCATCCTCGTCCTTAGTCCTTGCAGCACAGAGCCCGGACGATGAACTCGTCGGTGCAACCTTCTTTGCAGCAGTGGTTGTAGGGCGATCCCTCAGGCTGCAGAGCACGCGATCGGCCGACTAAATCCTTGTACCATTAACAGGACCTAACGATACAAAACCTACATCTCGAGCCGAGACAGTTATTGCACAGCTTCATCACATGAGTCAGGAACAATCGTCCACATCGCACTAAAGGGACTGATCTTCCAGGACGGCCCAACACTTTCGTACGACTTTCGTGGGGCTCTTCGTCGTCGATGTATGCTTGCTCGCTACCGTAGCTGTCGAGATATCGGAGATGACCATGATGGGCTCGATGACGATGGGCGCCGAATTTTGCTTCATTTTTTTGGGCGAGGCCGAAGACGATGATGACGATGACGAGGGCGATGAGTGGAGATTTCATGTTGTTCTTGGAAGGAAGTGATTTCTGAGAGCAAAAAATCGTCTTTTATACTTTTTCAGCACAGTTCGGAGGACGCAAAAGGCGGAGCGATGCAACCTATTTCCTCGCGGATGGCGGTCTTGCAGGCGACGTCGAGAGTTGCGTGGGTACACTTATGGCGCGCAGCACAGAGCACAAAAGCGGCACAGCCGAGCTTCGGCGTGAGCGAATGGTCGGCACGAAAAGCGAATGGTCGCCTAATCACCTCTAGATGGCGAGCGCTGAATCCAGGAAGACAGGCAACCATTTGTTATGTTGCAGAAACCCATTGTTAGAAGCACAATCCTTTGTTTTGCTTTTGACTTACTTAGAAACATATGCTCATCCAACCCGAGAAAAACAAAGGTGATGAAAAGAGGAAGCTTAATCCCGGCTTGCTGCAAGCAAAGGAACAAATACTGACGTAGAAGAAGCTCACATGATTGGAAAAATGTGGTTAAAATTGCGGCTGTAATCACCAAAAATTTGTGTGAAACGCATGCCACGTATGACGATTACGGATGACTTTGTTTATCATGCATTTCCAAAAGTATCCCTTGATTGTCTGATTGCACCTTTTGGCAAATCAAAAACATATGAACTCCCTTTAAAATCGTTCAGCATTCATGTGTCTTTTGTATTCTATCGCTTGAAAGATGACTGACTTCTGACGCTGACGTCGATTCTGATACAGCATTGGTCAGTGAACGCAGATTAGAAGCAGGGACTACGGTGTGATTGTGTCTTTCTTGTTGATCCAAGATCATAAACTATACTTCTTCCAATGTTTGATAAAGCTGGTAAATGGAAAACAGCCATAACCTCCAAGAGCTACTCGTACAATACAGTTGATAAGTGAGCTATTCATGAATGTTCTATGTTCGGCCGACTAACTACAACTACATCGCTATCGCTATCGAATGTCCCTGCTGAAAACCGCGAGAAAGGTCTCCGGAAAAGAAGGAAAGACCATTCAAAGGCCGCAACCATTATTCGCATGTACTCCTTAATAATTAACGACATCTTTTCTTCCGTTTTTTTTTGTTCTTCACAAAGGTTCCGTGCAGACCGGTTTTATGATAATCGAAATGTAGTCAAGCATTTCAGTCCAGAAAATTTAAAATTCGGTGATTTAATCAGCTTCGGTCGCGTCTGTCGATTCTTCGATAGCGAGCCAAACCGTTTTGTTCAAGGTCGACGCTGATTTCGGCGAACGATCTGTTCGAGAGAGTTTCGTTCGCGTTTCAACCGGCCTTCCTGGTCGGAGCACTTCTAAAGCGTAAACAGAGTTCAGCTGTTCTAATCTGTCATTAACCTTGCAGAACACTGACCTTGCTCGGAATGTTTTCACAGCTTTTTTGTTGGTGACCTAAAAAAACGGGTCGAACCTCCACAGAGAATCTCAGAAACAAAGTGACTAGGGGAGAACATAAGATTTGTGTTTTAATTTATATGAGCAAAAGGGGTTTCCTACTGCCTGTGTTTGAAGCGAACCGTCATCTCGGAGGGTCTTCCCCGACAGCCTATGTAAACAGAGACGAAATGTTGCGATGTCCTGTTAGCCTAGGCACTTGAACAAACGGCGGATCGTTATTTTCAGAACGCCACACGTTGTCTTGAGTCGTTCTCCACGTAAAAAGTACATCCTTTGTTTGCGCAAATGGTCCAGACTACAGTAGAAAAACCGGCAGCGCCTAAATAAATAAAATCTGTTGACAAGAAGGAAAAAGAACCTAAAATTGAACCTTCGGTCGATATCGCCTCCCATCAGCACCCCATCTATCCCCACTTGCATTTACCGCATATAATGTTAAAAAGAAAATTTCAATTTCGGTCGTGCCGATATCCAGATTTTCACACGATTTATCATCGACATTACGCCTTGTATGATGTCTCATAAATGCATAATAAAGATAACTATTGTAGTCGCTGGTTCCATGTGATGACGGTCTTGATGCATTGCCATGAAAGTTATCTTAAGACTAGCTTCCTTCCCGGTTCAGTAGAATTTCGTACCTTCTATACACTCTATCAAATATTTTTTTTTGCCAGACGATGAACGTATGTCTATGTGTCTAGAGTCACCACAAACCGCGTCAACATCCACACCGTTTCCTGAATCTCTTTCATCGAAAAGTCGTCGAAGTGACCTTAAAAGAAAGTCGCATCGCAACACAGTCTTTGCACTTTGGCGCAAGCAACCTTCTGGCGCCATTTCTTCCGAAACCGTCTGAGTCGCCGCCGTTCAAAGAGGATCAAGAACCCGTTTCCATAATTCGCTTTGGCGTTCAGCGACTTCGGCGTCGTTTTCGGGCGTTGTCTATTCGCTCTCGAGAGCGCCACTTTCCGAGACTAAGAAGATGAATGGTCTCGACTAAAGTGTCAAATTGGAGTTTGGTTGTTCCACAGTAAAAGTACAAATCAAGGCATAGAACGACATAATTGAGTTTAAGCTCACATATCGCACTGTCGTATAGCTTGTGCTTGTGTCAAGACTTCTCAGAATCCAGTATATTCTGTGACTTTGACCCCTGTTTTCAAAGTAGTCAAGCTGTTTATGCAATTGTCCACCTTTTGCTAGCTTTCTTTTGTCCCAGAGCACTAACCGGATAACGGTTAACCCAATTTTCCTAGGTTTACACCGAACGCCACCAGCCGCCTACTTCTTTTAATCAACAACCACTGAATTAACCTTTGATTGAGTTATTGAACGCGATGAATGCCTCGTTATCGGTCACGTCATGTCGTGCTGTTTGGACACCCTTGCCATGTCTGCGGACGAATGTGTTTTTCCGTAGGTGAAAATATCGAATGACAGCTGCCGTCTTATACAAAATGACGTTTTTCTTTCCATCTTTCATTAGCAGTTGCAAGAGAGCGTTTGCAATAAATCAGTTCCAGTGATCACAGAGTCCATTTGAGCAGTCTTGCTCAGAATCGCAATCTAAAGATCCTTTCAACGCAGCATGCTGTGTAATGATGCTATTCACCATCCGCTCTGTACCTCATACGTCTGGCAATGAATGAAGTATTTGGTTCTCGATGGATGATGAAGCCTAAAAAAAGATTCTGAAGAACATAGCATTAAGATGCCTCTCCTCTCGCACCTTGCCACGACTAGAGCACATGAAGAACACAAACTCAAACATAGGAGGACAAGCTTCTTTCTAACCTTTGACCAAACTTTCGCCGGATGGGGAACCAGTTCTTATGAACGGAGAAGCTTATTTTAGATTTGCGGCGAGTGGGTGGTGTGTTCTGCTCTTCATCGCATAAGAGGTAAAGAAGCTGAATCCTCGACCTGTGCGTTTGCACGTACGATGCCAGCAATTCCCCAAATAGCGTCCTAATCCTTGACAGCATGCAAGCTACCGATTTCATCTGTGAGCCTATGGAAAGCCACTGAAAGGAGCGATCCGTGACATCAGCAGACCTCGCTTTGTTCTAGGGTTGAGGTAGAACTGTGACCAACGAACTTGGTCACTGAGTCGGCAGCGACCGCAGCCTCTCTGCTGATAAGTTAACTGTATTTTGAGCATATCTTATCGCCAACGTGCAGCGAGATGTATTTGCGAGGCATATTTGGCGACAGATGGCCGGGTTAGTGAACCGGGTTAGCTTGCTCAAGTCATCATGCTGTTCATGGCTTCTCAGCTTGACGACAAGTGGAGTCGAGACAGAGTTGAAAGTTGTCTCGTCACCCCTGATCCCTCTTTTCCATTATAACCCGATCGGTGTTCCTGCAGAACCACTCAAGAATCTCGCGAACACCTCAGCCACAAATTGTCAATTTATTCACATTACTAAATGGCTAAACCATTCACGTAAACAGATCATCACACAAGATGTCAGGCATAACACGTCAGAACGCTGAAGATGAACACCTTCTTTTGGTAGCAGTTCGTGTGAGTCGGGTAGGGATCTTTGTCGAAGTCGGCAAAATCATCGGCTTTGGCTTGGAAGAAGCGTCCCTCGACGGCCATCGCGGCAACGAGAACAACGAGAAGCGCGAAAAGAAGGTGCGCAGCTTTCATTTCGGTGAGTGGACCGTTGTTTGAAAGTGAGGATCTGAAAGAAGTGACACAGAGTTAGGCGAAATGCAAAGGTGCTTGTGGGCAAAAGGAAATCCGCGTCACCTTTTCAACCCGACATTCAAGGCGTTCCGTAGACGTCAGCAGTGCTGATATAATAGCCACTTCGGTGTCAAGGCGGAGCCAACGCTGGCCGCTCTTTCAAAGGGCAAAAGGGTACAAAGCATAGGAGAGGGGACATAAAATTTTAGATAGACAGTTGGAGAGTCATATCAGTTTGGAAGTTATGGCGCTTTCAGCCGAAGCATCTAGTGCGCGTTGCAGTCAACGCGAACAAGAAGGCGCTTAATTAAGAACCACCTCCGGGCGACGAAAATAATCCGAATTTGAAATGAGGTGAATCGCCAATGAAGGCATGTTAATTACGTTGCCTGTTGGGGATGGTGCATTTCATATGGTGATAGCATTTGGTTGAATATCAGCGGTAATCCTCGGAACATAGCATGCCCTTCTACAGTTTTAAGCGTTCCCCAGGATGGACTGACATTGCAAAAGCCTGAGGGAGCTCCATTTGCCCCGATTCACTTTTAGTTCACCATAGTTATCTAGAAGTAACTGACCACGATTTGCCATCAAAGATTGACAAAAATACGCATGGTTCGATCCTTGGCCGTCTAGTGTTAGCCCCACTTCCTTTCTTTGTCTGAGACCCCCCCCCCAACTACGCAGCGGTGGTTGATCCAAGAGTATAAACTCGACGGTGCTCTATTTGTCACTCTGAGAATGAGGTTTTTCATGCGGTTTTTTTCAAATGCGGTTTTTCCGTCCTTATATCGACCCATTTTGGTCACCCATTTTCTTATCTGTTTATTTCTTTACAAATTACACACATTTAATAAAAGAAAGTTTTATAGCTAAGGAAACCAATTCATAGTAGGTCCTTCTCCTATGACGCTTAGATGCAGAGGGACCTTATGTATTCTTTGGTGCATCCATCGGAACAGCACTTCTTATGTGGTGAATCCTCTGTAAATAAGACAAAAACTTTGACTGGTCATATACATGAGCACTTACTTGCAAACCCATATGGACAAGCCTTTTTGAACTCATAGATTAAAACCATTCCGCAGTAATGCTTCACTGGATCGTCACTCTTTCCCAAGGATCTGCCGTGGACGCTCGAAATGAAGAAGATGAAGAGAAGAAGGCCGAAGATCTTCATTGGAAATAATGATCGGAAACTTCGGAATCCTACTAAGACAGTTTTTTATTTATAGGATAAAAGTTGGGCGGTTCCAAATAGCCTCTTGAATTTTTTTTGGGTGGAAAAAAAGGCGCCGGGCGTGGCAGAGGCGCTTAAGTGGTCTAGGCACAAAGACTGACGTTGACTGCCGCGGCAAACAGCCTCTGTCACGTCGACAGTTATCGACTGGTCGGAAGAGTGTTAGGCACAAAAAAAGCATTATCAGTTACAGACAGTAAACAGCTTGACAAACCAAATCATGTGAAAGTGTGCGAAAGTCTATCTTTCCTAGTTTATTGTATCGATCTTTCCGGCTTTTTTATCACAGACTGCACGTTAGAATAGCACGAGAGCACGAAAGTGAATGCTTTTTCATCACATTTACCTCGTGAAGAGCTGGCGGTCCTAATAGCGTTTCCGTGGGCGCCCGGACAGAACCGCCAAAAAATAACCGCCAATGACAAAACCGCCAAACGGATAAAACCGCCAAATATCGCACTGTTTGTGCCGTGTAGTAGTAGGATGTCAGCGAAGCCAGCACGACAACAGGGTTCGCCCTTCGGGCTCGCTTTAAATCAACAGGCATAGTCCTAAGCCGGAGCCTAAGCCAAACCTGGATGTTAACCCATGCACAAAAACGAACATGCGGCTCGTAGTCGTGCTGGCTTAAGCAAACCCCGGCTTGGCTTAACATCCAGGTTTGGCTTAGGCTCCGGCTTAAAATTAAGCCTACTGAATTAAAGCGAGCCCGAAGGGCGAGCCTGTTGTCGTACTAGCTTCGGCAAACCCCGGATTAGCTTAGGCTTCGACTTAGAACTATGCCTAGTGGTTTAAAGCGATCCCGCACAAAGAACGCGATATTTGGCGGTTTTTGATTTGGCGGATTTGTCCTTGGCGGTTTTGTCTTTGGCGGTTATTTTTTGGCGGTTCCGTCCGGGCGCCGTTTCCGTGAATCTTAGCAATCCAATCCCCTCTGATTGATATTTCCCAGAATCCTGAATAGTCATCTGCCGACGTCAAATTTTTATGGCTACAGATAGCTTTCGCTCTCTCTTTAGAACCATTAATCCGCTTCATTCCAATAATCGGATATTCAATCATGTTGAGTAATGGCGATAAAATCCTTCTCATAATGCATTTCTTCGGATCCTTTATGAGCGAATATTTCTGTTTTAAAATCCATCTGCCTCTTCATTTTGCTTAAGGCTGTCCACAAAAGCGAAAAAACTCGGAATCGCTAGCATACGTCCCCAGTCTATACATTTGCCTTCACCCCTTATCCGGCTTTGCTCCACCAAAGCCTCAGCGATGGTGCAGTATCCTTGGTTACTCCCATCTCTTTCCCGGGGAAGCATCTTCATATTACTGCAATTATCCGCATGTTGACCTCGCTTCGAGAAGAGCACCGTTGATGACACGTTTGCCGAAGGATGTTCCGAGGAATGTTTACAGTATCAAGAGCATCACAAGTTATTTGTCTTTTTAAGTGCCAATTAATAACACGGTCCCTTGTTGTCCTCATGCGCAGGATATGCACCTGGGAACTACAAATTAGATGTTTCGCAATTGTGATGCGTGACGCGCAGCGATAGATTTCCAATAATAAGCGCTAATTGAGCAGTCCGTAGTGGACGCGTACTTCAATCGCTAATCTCTTAATCTCGAGTTCCTTGTCGGAGCGGATGCTAAATTTGTAACGCAGAAACAAGTGTACGAGCGCTAAGATTTTTTCATGCTCTAGAAAGTGCGCAAGGTACAGTATGACTTTTCTCATCACATGATATTTTCCAAAATTTGAGGAAAACGGAAAGAATGAAGGAAAATGGGCCTCAGCCAGTTTTGGGCAGCTAGTTTAGCTTGTACTCATCGACGAACGGCTTACGATACAGTGCACGTCCGACGAATATCGCTTCTTTTCGTCTGTCTTCGGTGATGAAGAAAGCTAAAAGAAGCGATCCTATCAGTTCTGCGAAGGCGTCGAAGCGGCAAAGAGCTGAATCCGGTGACTTCGCAGTGGTAGAGAATTTCATTATCCTCTTCATAATTCCCATTTCTAAGCGGAACATTTACAAACCTTTATTTTGGTCCATGCATCAAAACTGTCATATTTTATTCTGATATACTCTTTAGAAACACTTAAAGCTTCACTTATCTCACGATAAATACAACGAAATGCTTATTTCACTTATGGTACTTTCTGCCTTGACAGAAGGTGATCATTTGGTCGAAGGAGCAGCTGTGTTCACAACAAATCGCCATCAGGTTTCCCATAAGGGATTCGTCGATGAGCTTTGAGCCATCTATCGGGTCATCTGAAAGATCCAGAGTGTTAAATGCATCTACTGTTCGGAGTCTTTACTTTCCAGGTGAAAGCTCTCTCTGCAGACACGCTTAACGGTCTTGAGAAGCGCTTCCTTACAGTACTTGAGGCGAATGGCCTTCTCTTCGTCGGACTCTCGGGACGGCTGTTCCAGAGCGAAGATGATAGAACAGGTGGAGATGAGAAGAAGGGCAGTGAGAGGCTTCATCTCCGTGTACCTGTAGTACCTAGGTTGTTTAACGAGTTCTTATACACCTACGTTGGGCGGTTCCGTTGTCAACTATGCGGTGGCCTTGATAGGAAAGGGTTTGAGGGAGGCGGGGTCGGGAAGTGCCGGAGGCTCGGGCACAGACGGCGTTGTCGTTCCTTTTGCTGACTACTGCATCTTCCGGCTGTAACGTTGGCAGGTATTGATTAAAATAATGTGATGGGTTCGAAACGCATTGATGATTTTATTGGTTGCACTAGCGACGATAGGATGGCTGAGGAAGCGGAAATTATGAGATTTCGGAAGCGAGAGAAATTTTAGAAATGGATAAGTCGCCATGTGTCTTTGTTCTAAGACCTTGTGAGGAGTCGATGCTTCCCACCGAACACAAGCTGATAAAGCACGAGATGCCATTCAAAGGAGCTTATCACCGTCTGGGGAAATAGCAAAACAATAGTGGGCCACGTATTATAGGCATCGACTACATGCTTCCTTGCCTCCCGGTTGCCTCTATCAATAGCCTCTATCTCGGTCTACAACTACAACACAAGTTACTTCCTCCGATAAATTCACTAGTCTAATCCGAAAAGAAACCCGAGCTTTGCGATTCTTAGACTATAAATAATTGTTTAAAGAGGGATTGCTAGCCATGACTGGATACAATAGAGAGAATGAGAGGACTCTGAATCGGAACAAGACTAAACTTTCATTCCATCCGATTGCAGTCATACGGCATAGGCTGATCAGTTTCTAAATACTTTCTCCGATAAATTCAGTAATCTATTCCGAAGATAAACCCAAGCTTTGCGGCTCTAAGACTAAAAATAGTCGTATAAAAGGGGGCTGTGTGCAGTAGATCAAACTCTGAATCTGAAAAGCATTCGATTCATATGGCATAGGCTGGTCAGCTTCTAAATCCCAGTCCTTTTTCTTCCATCTCAGAAGGTTCATCATCAGTAGAAAACCAAACTCCGAAAACATCCAATTCAAAATCTTAGTTGGCATTCTCCATTTGCCACACACAACGCTCTCTCAGGCACGCTCCATATTCAACAGAAACACCAAACCGATCTCACCATCAAAGTCGACGCCGTCCAATGTTGATGTAGAAATCGCAAGTTGTTCCACACAGCTTGAAGAGAGCATCACATGCCCGAAGAAACAACAGAGAAGTTTCATTGTAAAATAAAACAAACACGTCAGAGACTTCTTTCGTTCTTTCGTCTTGACCACCGCTGTCGGCGATCGCTCAGGCTATTCGCTTCGATACCGAGCAGCACAAACCGTTTGAGGGTCATGCTCAAGTAGGTGAGTCACCCTCTAGAGGCCTTGTAAAAGGAGATCAATAAACCGAAATGGAAAAGGTATGGAGTTGGAAGAAAGGAGTCCCTCTTGTGTCCACGAGAGAAACTCTCACAAATGTCTTGTTGATTGAATCATGTTCAGTAAGCAAACACTCATAATCAGCATGTAAATAGCAGACACATCGTTGCAAATCTCAAGATTACACACCGAGACTCCGTATAAAAGCGCTATTTTTGCCACCATTCCCACCAAAGCAAATGCCAATGTCTATTTGAAAATCCCATCCGAATATGCTTATCGGCTAGATGTTTAATCTTCCTAAGGGAAGCCGCTAACATGGATTATGAAGTCCTTCTCTTGTGGGCGCAGTCATCTGCACTGTACCTTTACTATTTACAATCACCATGATCGTCGTATCTATAAATCAACAAGCACCCGTTCGTCCTGTTTGTCGAGGCCTGTTTTTCCTGCAAAATGTTTACTCACATTTATTGTGTACTGTGTGCACGCATTCACAACTCTGTGTTGTATTTCATTATGTCTCAATATATTTCTCGCGGCTCTTCTTCAGGCGCACATCTCCATCATCTTCTCCTTGGTCCAAACACGCTCCTCGCACAGTTCCTTCCGACAGCGGAACGCCCTCACGACTAAATCAAAACCTTTACAGTACTCTTCGGAGACCCACTCACCTTCTTCTCCGTCGAGAAGTCCCGAGCACATCTCCATGAGCTCTTGAACGAGGTTCTGGAGACACATCGTGCGCTGAGCCAGATCCTCGTTGTGCATCTTGATCATCAAAAGCTCACTGCTCGGCTTCAGAGCGTGTCCCAGAGCCGTGGACGCCATGAAGACGACCAGAAGAGCGACGAAAACAGAGTTAGCGACCATCGTATCCTTGACAACCGGGAAGGTATAGTGAACAGCTCATTATAAGACCTCTTTTGTAGGCGCGAATATGGGCGGCGATTTTACACATAGCTTATGGATGGCATTCGAAAGGCCTTGTGGAGAGGAGTGGCCGCAGTGGAAGGCGAGTCTCTGGGGTTCACATGGCGGTTGACGGTGAAGCGATTAACCAAAGTATTCAGTCAAATTGGGTACACGTAAAGGGTATTTGGTACAGTGAAACGCACCAGCTACTTGTAACTTTGAGAAGTCAGCACAGTTTGGAGACATATAGAGGGACCGGAGGCTCATCAACTCAAGACCATTCTTAGTTATATAGGCTTGCTGCCTATAAGCTTCAAGATGCAATTGTGTTTCATTTTTCGTTGGGTAACTTCTCGACACAAAGAGGAACTCTTCTCTTCAGAAGAACCGCTAGATGCGCCGTTTTTCCGTTCCACTTGTCTCGGCAAAACTAGTTTTTCTGTTCGGGGAAATCACCTTCGCCGTTCTGACCTTTGTGTCAAACCAAGCAACTTGGACGCTCTCAAAAGAGGGACCACCTTTGCCGAACCTTCTTCAACCTTTTTTCGTTCGTAAAGACGGGTTCGACAAACATTGATGTTGCGATTTGCCAAGGACTTCAGCACGTGCCATGCACGTGTGCCGAGAGTGCGCAGAAAATTAGATCTCAGTGATAGATTCCGATCCGATTCGTCTATAGAGAGCTGGTGTTCTAGCTTCTCTTCTACATGTTCCGTCTTGCTTCTCGCACCCTTTAACCACATTCTCGATCTCTCGAAATACCTGGACGTACACCAAAGCCAATCTTCTATCCTACAAATTGTAAATGTCAACGCTCTGTGATCAAAATGCAAATCCGTTTGTTTTCGCCTGCGCGACAAAGAAAACCACTCAGATATAATTCTCACAATGCATTGTATTTGTTCTAAACAATTGCTGCGAACGCGTCCTCAGAAATCAATCCAAAACCGTTATTGTCCATCGGTTCCCAAGCATTCTTTTGTCTTTTCTCCTCAAAAACAAGCAGCGCTCACATAATTAACTTGAAGAGAAATAATTGGAATTCTTCTTAGAAGCCGAATCCTTAGAAGCCTTTCGGAAGGAGACACGGTAGCTCTACGGGTTTCAAAATCGGTGCTGGATTCACTTTCTTTGCCGCTTCGAAGTCGTGCCCTCCGCCGAAAAAAAAAGAAGAAAACTTCTTCGACATCGATCATTAGATAACTTGCATGGTGAATGTCATTGATTCAAGAATAAAGTATAGTAAAGATAAGGATGAAATGTTATACTTATACGACGGTCTAGGTCTACTTTGCTTTAGCTCAGGCTCACTGGCGACTCTACTCGTTGATTCCCAGTGATTCTTCGTGTAAGAACTGGGATGCTTTCTCCACTAACAGTTCTCTTTACCTCGTTGCAAAAGCACGCTCGACTGCCAAAATGCGGTCTTTGCACTTTACACCATACCGGGTACAGAAGAGCGTCTGTTCCCGGACGTTCCGGGGTAATCGTAAACCCGTTTTTTTCGCAGTTTGGTTTATGCCCCCGACGATACCGACGACTCCCCCGTCACAACACACCTTTCAGCGGAAATTTCCATAGACGCAACATTGCCGACAGACCAATGACTGTTCGAATTTTATTGGTTTACAGCAGGCGACATTTTGATGACGCCTTGCATGGTGACCACTTCTTCTGTGTGGCAATCCTTGAGCAAGTCCGCATTAGCCTTTCGGAAATCCTTTCAAAATACGGAACATATCCCAAGACGTGGAGATTGGCGTTTGGTCAGATAAACAAAGGACTAGGTTCTACTGAACGTGAGTCACACGTAAGAATAATCAAAACAGATGTGTTACGAGAAAAATATTTGTTCGACGGGATAATCCTCCCATGGATAATCAGAGAGTGGCGTTAGAATGGTGATGCTTGGACAACCTTATACATCTACACGATTTGGTTCTGTTTTGGTTAATGCCAGATCGCCCCCACAAAAAAAGAAATATCACTGCATACACTGAAATCAGCATTCAAAAACCAATAGATATTAATATCTAACGCCGACTTCCAATGGTCGACTCTGTGGATTCTTCTGAGGCATTTTAGCGTTTTGTAACCGACGCGCCGTTAACGTAATTAAACACACATTGAAGTTCAGTGTCCAAGCTGGCGATGACAGGTACAAAGTTCCAGATGTTGCGCCTGCAAGATTGACGCACGCGTTTGACAGCAATCATCGTCCATCGCACAATTAGTACCATAAGAAACCTGTGCATAATAGTACATTTTCGCAACGTCGAGGTTCCACTCCAAATTCAGATGGAATGTAAATGAGGAGCTATAATTTATACTTGAAACTAACAGTACATCAATCTATTTGGATCAGGAACGAAGTGTTGTGAACATACACAATGTTTACAGGCACTATTTTCGATTCATCGATAGTACAGAACAATTGAACAGAATGACATACTGAACAGAAGCAATTTGTACCACGTTCTTCACATCAAATCACATTTTCTATCACTGTGTGTAATCTGAAACATTTGTAATCTGACATATTTGTATTCGGCAAATCCCGAATAATGTACGAAAGAGTTCAACTACCTCGCAAAGATCTACCTGATTTCGCCCTAATTCTCCATTTTCCGTAACGGTTTTGCAGTCGTATTTTCATGGAATCCACTTTTGATTTCTCCGACTCCAAATGCAATACTTACTGCAAGTTCATCTCATTGCCAAAAAATTTATTCCCTAAACAAATAATCTACTTTCACAACACAATAACTTATTGATCCGTCGAAGACTGCAGCCGCTCCGACAGCAGTCTTTCTTTACATTTTCAAAGCGCTGCCGCTCACCTATACCACCCTGGTTAAAACAGCAGCCATAAGAGACATACCTCTGTTCCTGCCCATGATGGCGCAATTTCCACAGACTTCTTGAATGGCATCAAAGAAGCGTTCGCCGCAAAGACGCTGCGGTTTCACAGCTCTAACTGAATCAGAACCTGAAGAAAAGCTGCTCCAAAACACTTTTTCAACCTAAAATTAATTTTTCGATTTCGAAAACAAAACCAACTTACCTCAAATGAATTCTCCGGTGAAGTAGGAACCGTGGCCGAAGAGACGGCGAAGAACACAATCGATACCGCCAAAAGAGCGAGATTCATTTTAGGTAAAGGCTAGGTGAAGCGTGTTCCGATAAGCGCCCTTTTATGCGGACTCACGTACAAAGAACAGAAAGAGATGGCGTGACGCCTTCTGATAGGGGACGAACTCGGAGATGGGTGACCTTCTAATCACTGCAGCCCCGTCATAAGGTCCTTGGACGGACGCTCAGCGCTTCGCAACATTTTGGTTCAAGCGAAAAGTGTAAGGAGATCAGCTGCGATTTCATGAAACGCGAAAGAACAGAGAACTTGGGGTATATAGCCTCATAACATATGTGAAATTCTATATTCCCATGTTTTGAGTTTTCCCAATTATCTATCTGTTTACGTATCTTCTTTGGTGTGTGTTTTGATCTGAAGATCAGTGCCCCGTCTCAAAGGCTTATTCCAACACTTCCTGGTCCAGAAAGCTTTTGTTAATCGTGCCAAAAATATTGTGTCCAATCCGCAACGGAGAAGGTGGTCTATGACCATAATAAAAAAGTGTGTTTTTGGGTGAACTCCCAGCAGTTCAAGATGAAGAGAAACCTATACTGTCGCTGAATTCTTGGTACAATGAACCACAATGACCTAACATCGTTCGCAACATTTTATCGCCAGTTCAAGGAGTTCACCTTCTTCTTGTTTCCACGCCTTGGCCACGTGATTCTTCCTCTTCTCCATTTGAAATTTGTGTGAGGGCAAAAGGTCGAAGCAAGTGCTGATGTAACCGATTCTGCCGGCCTGATAACTATGCAATCGAAGGCCCTGACGGCGACATATTAAACGTGCTGTTGATAAAAAACGGTGCCGACGGTCTGGTGCCATCGTTCGTTATCGCTTTTTTTTCAATGGAATGCTTCTCGACTGGCCTTGGCTTCATGGTCACATTTATGCACACACTGAAGGCGGCACAACAAGAAGACCATACAAGTTATACAATGGTAATTTTAATGCTGAAAAAAGCTGAAAATATGTACTTTCCCACACGCCTTCCCCATGTGCGAGAAGCGGTAAACATTCGGCACAGAACAATTCGTTAATTCATAAATATTTCCGATTTGTAAGTTCGGGGCGTCTGTCTAGACGAACTCAAAACAAGATCTCGGCTACTTATATTGTAGTCAAAGTGACGAATTAGAGAAAGGAACAGTGACAAAAAGTGACGAAAAAACAATCATTGTGCGCAATCATTTATCTCCTTTCTCAGTAACCGAGAAGATAGAAAAATATAACCCGGGAAACAGAGTGATGCCTGTCGTCATCATAGGCTGAAGATCGTCTATGAAAATTTACATCCGACTAAAGAACGGATGTTATCCTAGCAGAGTGCCCTTTGCCCTTCACATTTACCCGTTCCATTGCGGACAAAGATCTGAATGAAGGTATATCTTTCGGTGCAATTCAAAAGGCTCTTTTTTCCAAATAGTTTGTGTAGATTTGTTCAGCGTTTTCCAGAAGATTTTAACCACAATGGTGTGGACATGTTGTTAGCCAAAGCTCGCCTATACTTTATATAGCCGTGTATCAAACCAGTTAGTTTCTTGTGTGAATCGCTGGCTCAGCACTGTAAGCCTCCTTTCTGGAGAAACGCACGCCAGGTAAATACCGTATTTAAG
Organism: Steinernema hermaphroditum; assembly: GCA_030435675.1. Classification (NCBI taxonomy): domain Eukaryota; kingdom Metazoa; phylum Nematoda; class Chromadorea; order Rhabditida; family Steinernematidae; genus Steinernema; species Steinernema hermaphroditum. Next base: position 4,842,003 of record CM059622.1, read on the forward strand.
CTGTTTTTTTAGAGCAAATGCGCCATTTAATCTCTAACGTCAAATGTCGATCCCTTCGTTAACGAGTCCTCGTGAGATTACTTCGGCATATAAAGTGTGTGGATTAAACAACGGGGTAAATAACATTGTTCACTCAACATTTAGCAAATCACTGGGTATCATTAAAAACAAGCTATTTGCAGAATGCCAAGTGGATCTCGGCGACAGAGCAGCCTGGATAGCAGCATCCCGTCCAGATGTTGTTGATCTCCTCCGGTGAGACTAGAACTAGAAAATGACCAATGCAACCTTGTACCGTACTTACAGTCGTGTTTCTCTAGGGAAGCTCCGTTCTTGCACGTCTGCTCCAGGACCCTGACCAGATCGTTTCCACACAGGTTCTTCTTCTCGAACATGTCCTTCTCCATTTCGTTTCTGATGTAGTCCTTGGCCTAAGACGTGAAGCTACAGTATGCAAACTGCAAATACACTTACGGCAGACGGGACTAGCACGACTACATCTTCTCTGAGAGGCGAAGCGCTGATCATGGATGACACAACGGCGAGGATGAGAATTGCGTTAACCATGTTTCCCTGTAACCTGAAGCAACGAGTCGTATACGAAAGTTGCCGAGAAGCGAGTTCTCGAGAGCTGTTGACAATAACGCCTCGGATCGGCAGAATACATATAAGAGCTTATGCGCCGCGTGGGAATACAAAAAGGCCGATTGTGGGAAAATTGTGTTTGCGCGCCTCGAGAAGTTATATAGAAGCCTCCGGTGGCCGCACCTACAAGACTAGGAAGTTAACAGGGTGTAAAAACATCACAGTGCGTTTCTCAAAAAGGAAAAATACGGACTTCAGTCCTTGAAACATGCCACTAATACGAAAGCTTTGCCTTTGGACGTTGGATACAAAAGAAAAAAGTGAAACGACGTCCGTCAAAATACGAACCACACACGGGTGGTGGACAAGAATTTTAAAGGTTTATTCGGGCGTAGCCATGATGAGATTGCCTATGCCGTGGGAGTGGCGGTTTGCGTATCAGAGTTCAACCTGAAAGGCTTCACCATTCCTCCCAAAATACATCGCGTATCAACTGAAAATTCATCCGAAGGGCTTCTATTTAAATGCACAAGCTTTAATCTATGAATCGTCCGGAGACGTCAAAGGCGACATTTCCGATGTTCTAAAGCATTTTTGAATGCGAGTGGATCTTTCGAAGACAGATGATGACAAACGACCTCCTATGGGAATGTGTACCAGATGACAGAGAACTTGTAAAGTTCATGACGTATTCCAAGAAGACATCGTTCACTCGAACCTCTTGTTTGGTGTACCACAACAGTGACTTAGGCGTCAACCAGTAGAATACATTTTTTGGTCGATCTCGAGAGCGGCAGTGACAAATCGCGTCATTCGAAGAAAGCTGAAATATGTTCCATGATAAACAGCGCTAGAATTTCGCCGCCCGCTGGCCAAATGAGCAAAAAAGCGACACGAAAGAACTTGTCCCATGAACGTTTCCGGTTTGTTTTGGACATTCCCCTTATTAGCTTGTCATAGGAGTCCTATTGCGATCCTGTTTTCCTATTCCATCCTGCCCATATCCACATGAAATATGAGCGTGCGACGGAACGCTCTTCGTAAACGCCACACTAGCATAGCAGCTCAGCTTCCGCATCTTTACAACAGAGGTTTTCGGTGAGTGCGGCATAAGCCATCAGGTATCTTGATGGTTGTCTCACACAGCTATGATCGCCTCTGGTCTCCTCCCAAGCGCTCAAAGCTAATTGAAATAATATAGCTGGACAACTTCTCATGTCTCAAATTTCCGACGCCTACATGGTGAGCAAAGTTTCACCAGGAAAATAGCCGCGTGGGTGTTCCTATGATTTCATCTGTGCTTACAAGAAATACCCAAATGCCTACGGCTAACTATGGACCTCCATGTCATCCTAACTCGACGAAATAAAGAGACTGGCTAGGAAGAAGATTCAGCACATCCAACCCATGTTCCAGAAGCTTTGTCACATCACGCATTTCTCATCTTTCTCCTTCACGATGTGCCTGCTTAATTGATTTTCGACTACGTTCACTTCTTCGAAACCTCTAAGCACAAACAAAGATCAGTGAAGCGGTTCCATATCAGCGTCGATCGCAACATTTCAGGTCAGCAAGTTGATAAAGACGACGGTGCGCCGGCCTCCCCTCCTCAACCGAAGTTACACGTCATTGTTCGATACCTGACAGCGACACCCTGTTTTTGAATTACAACGCGAAAGTAGATATTTGTGATGCTGGAACACTTTTGCTCACACGACCAAAAAGCGGACTTATGCGCCAGGGAACCGAGACTTTTAACGCAATTTTTATGAAATAATCTTAGCTCATGAATGGTTTCAAAAGGCCGTCATTGCCGTGTCACCACAAAAAAATCTCCTTTAAGAAGACGAAAAATGACTTCATGGAAACGTATTGTGAATTTCTGAACGCGTTTGCTCACAAAAAGTGGACTCATGCACTAGGGAACGAAGTCTTGCAACTGAATGTTTATGAAATTATTTTAGCCCTTGTCATTAAGGCTGTCATTGCCGTGTAACTACAAAGAACACCATCCTTGAAGACGGCTCTACAGTTCCTTGGAGATAGAGGTAGATTCCGCAACAACCTCTTAACGGTACCACTATCCGTTTACAGAGGAGGAGTCGACAACATCTCCCGTTTTACGACCCGGTGTCGTCGAGTATTATCAGAGAATCTCATGCCCCCCCCCCCTCCAGAAACCCCGCCTATAGCAGTCCTTTCATAAGCGTTTCTTATCAAAGGGTCTTATTTTGGTCACAATGAGAGTCATCGTTCCACTGCTCTTCGCCGCTTTGACCCTCGAACTAAAAGCGGCTCTGCTTTGGCAGGATTACAAGGAGACGGTCGCTCTCATTCGTGTAAGTGTTCCTTTTCCTTCTCATTAGCACAAGAAACGTTTCCAGGAACGAGAAGAAGCCGACTTATCGCCAGAGTATACCAAGAGGAAATTTTGTGGCAAAATGTTCACCGATGCACTGAATGACTTCTGTGTGGACGGAGCCGATCTACACAAGCACAAACGTGAGTTTTGACCTTACAAGCTGCGATGAACGCGATATTTCAGTGTCCAAGCAAGAAATGTCTCAGCTCCTCCATGAGTGTTGCCATCGAGGCTGCAGTTTGGCCCGAATGGCGTACACTTTTTGCGCCGCTCATAAAAATCTGTAGCTGCTGATGACGGCCTTTTAACTGATAATAACGTTGATATGCGATGTGACTGTTGTTATTGGGTAACGTAGCATTATTGGAACGACAGGACATGTGGCTACGGTATCTGTCTCATTATGTGTTTTGGTGACTGTTCATCAATTACAGAATTGATAATGCACACGCAAAACTTCATTTCAACAACTTGTCATAACATTTTTTGGAAAGGATCAGGACCGGGTGGAAAATCAACCGCTTTCACGCAGATCTAGGTGATAAAGCGACTGCCACCGTTCAGCGGATAGCAAAACAGCAGCGAGCAACCGAACATGCACCGAAATGGGGACGCATTTTCGTTTTACCAAGACAGCATACATGTATTAAGAATACGGTTCGGCCCTCAAGACTTCGGGTCTCGATGAATCGACTCTTTCTCATTCGAATGACAACCCTAATCAAGATTCAAGGCTTTTTGTGGCTTTGAAAACCAAGACCACAAAAAAAACGACCATGCAACAGGTTGAATGGAAGCTACTCGGTTTACCTGAAAATGTTTTCGAAACACAGTTTTTCGAGAACGTTGGGGAATTTGAGATGTTCGATACACCGTATGCCACCAAAATTCAAACCTAAAATCCTTCGATGAGTTTTCGCGGACAATACCACCAATCTCCTTAAATAAAGAAGACCTGGAAGATATTACATATCACCTTTGGAATCGGTAATGGCCTCTGATCACGCCAGAACCTCGACAGTAATCAGTTTTCCGTTTGGTATCCACTGTAGTCTAGTTATATCTCTACGTGCGTGTTCAGAACACGTGGGCTTTGCATTTTTTCAGATTATGTCACTAGTTCTACCGTATTAGTGAGTGCTCTTTGAACAGTGCGTACCAAACGTGTGCACGAATCCACTACTTGGAGATTACAGATGACGTACATTGGAAGCAAAACTGTGTGACGACGTGATTTTTATCGAAAGCCGTTTGACCATTTGCGATTATTTCGCTATCAGTCTGATCGGAATCTTTCTTTATGTGCGTCATACTGCGTTATTCTAGAAATCTGTTATGCCAAAAATAAAAAAGACACGTGATTCGATTGCAGTATGGTATTTTCCGGGAGTTGAACCCGAAATTCCTAAACATTATTGAATAAATTAAAAATAAATTACATTGTCTCAAATGAATAGCGTAGACTAGTCACAGACTGTGATAGACCAAGACGACAAAAGCGTTCTGTATGTTTAAGTTTTGTCAAAGTCTATCTATCCTTGTTCTGAAAACAAACACTTTCCTCTCAGACTATTTTCCAGGAGTCAACCCGAAATTCCGAACAACAATTGACTAAATGACCAGTGTTCTGTAGGCTGGTCAAAGACAATAGACCAGGTCCACAAGGACGTCATTCCAGAACGCTCTTTGAACGGCTAACGACGAATTGTGACGAAAGAACGACAATTGTGATAGGCGCGTCGATCTTTCGTGCTGTGGGGAATATCGGACTGATTAGAATAGTGCCTATGTACTCGTGAATTACTGCTTCGCACGCCACCTCCCGCGACTTTTGTTATAAAAGAAAGATTATCAGGAGGCAAACCTTCACTGCTCTGACTATGTGGTTGGCAAACCTCGCCTGGATGGCTTTGCTCATCACTTCGGCAGCCTACCTTCAACAGGCGGACGCGCAGAAGGTAAGCCTCATTTATTTTATGTCCGACACCTGGGACTTCTAGGTAGAGCAGCTCTTCTTCACGTTGCTGCAAGAATCGTCGAAGACTTCGAGTGATTTGACGGAGCCTCGACGCCTCTGTGATGAAGAGTTCTTCGACACCCTCGCGATCGTTTGTGACCACTGCGTTCTCTTTGGGAGAACCAAAGGCGAGATAAAGATTCTCACTGTGTTTCGACTAACTAAACTTCCAGGTGAGAGAGCACAATTTGAACGGGTCCGCTTGGATTGCTGCCTCAATGGCTGTAGCCTTCGTCGTATCCACCGCCTTTTCTGTTGTGAGTGATTCCGCGTTTATTCAGTATGGAATAAAATGTTGATTTAAAGTAAAGCTACTGAACATCTTCTGACATTGTATTCTGAGGACGAAAAGCATTCGGGACTTGTTACGTCTCAGTTTTCAAGTGAATCGCTATAACTACAGAAAGTAACAGGAAAAAGTGTAAGAAACCACTCGACACTCGAAGTTTACCAAACTGCCAGTGCGATACTGATAGAGAAACAGAGAGCCACGCCTCCTTGTATGGGAGTTCTTTACAGAAATTTCTTATCACTGAAAGAACTATTCTCAAAAACTGACTGTTTTGTCTTCGCCATGCGGATGACACTCGTGTACTGCTGCTTGACGGGACTTTGTGCCTGTTTCTACGTAGTCGACAAAAGGCCTGTATTCGAAAAGGAAATACAGGCTATAATCGTGAGGTAAAAGTTCTCGTTTTTCACTTAAAAGACTTTTAGAGGAAAGAGGAAGCCGAGTTGTTGTTTGAAGGTGTCTCGAAGAAGAACGAAATGTACAAGAGGTTGAAGCTCTGTGGCGCCGAGCTCTTCCAGAGCGAGGTTATAAAGTCTACGTGTCCCAATGGGTTCGTTCTCGACAAGCACGACAGTAGGTTCGAGGACTGTCTGTCCACTACCATCTTTCCGCTTCTAGTTCTAGTTGACAAGTCGTCTGCCATGAGCAAGCAGTTCCAGTCCTGTTGTCAGACGGGATGCTCCATCGCCCGCATCAACTACTTGTTCTGTAAATAGACTTTCGAGAGAAGTTATGACAAGATTTGCTTTTTTTTTGTTGTTGTATATATATTTTATAGTTCGGTGTGATAAACTCTACCTCAAGTGACGGCATAACAAAGTCAGGTCGCAGGCCAGACTATACTATAGCTCGATGAAGTTTCTTGTAATTGACTTGGAAATCCAGTCCTTTCTCTTTCGAGAGAATTTCCACCGTCGCTCTCTCTCTGAGGCTGTCTGAGCCGAATGAGTTAAGTGAGCGGTCGTTCTCGGCCGTCGTTGTTAGCGCAACGATCGCCCCGGCTCCCAGAAGGCCTGGAACACCAGGGAGCCGTAGTTCCACCGTCTCGCCAAAAAGCCCGTCACGACCGCCCGACTCTATCCGCGCCGCCAGGGAAGCCGAAGAAGCGTTGCAACTCCGAAGTCCGCGCCGCCAGCCGAACCGAAGATGACTCTCCGCTCCGTTGGCTCTACTCCACCGCTATTCCACTTCCGGAATCAGCTCTTCACGATTTCTATGCCCGCGCAAACTAATGGGAACGCTGCATCCTATTCGGATTCGTCTGCTCCACCGAAATCAGAAGAAAATCAGCGATCACGGTGTGCCTATGTTCTTCTTTGTGCATATATGAGACGTCCTGCACGGCGTAAGCCGTTGATTCGGGAAGATAAATCGTGTAAAAAAAAAAAAAAAAATCGAGAATTTTCCGAAGCATCCGCGTAGTGTTGGTGGTAGCTCGATCGCCGAAGGGGATGACACGAAAACCGTTCTTGCAACAAGAGAACGATCTTGTCTTGACAAGAACCGTTGGTTTTCACTCTTTTCTTTGATCGGTTGTAATGAACCTGGTATAGAAATCTGTTCCTTAATAACGCTTAACATAAATTTGGTCTTCGATCGGCCAATGCCAGTTCAAAAAGAAAGGCAGTCGTGTCAAACACGTGTCATCTACGTGCTGGCCTGCTCTACGGGGAAACGAGTGCCCCTGTGACAGCCTTAAAGATTATACGCGATAGCGGAGAAGCAGAGACAAAGTGACCAATATTTGTGTCTTAGATGGGAAATGCTATTTTTCTTACGGTAGAACATACAGGCCTGTTATGTCAAGTTGACATAGCCTTTCGAGTTATCTTGCTTTTGCAGAGTGCATCTAGGTGGGATGCAAAGGGAATTGTCACAACGCGGAGATAACGTTTGGCTGCAAACGACAATTTAACATCACTGTTTATATCAAGTGGTCGGCAAACATGTGGCAATTTCTGCACTTATCTGTGGACTAAGGAGATAGTTGTTTGACGTCACGCAGTCTTTTGCCATGAACCGTCATGTACTTTGAGTTCAGTTGCTCCCAAAATCGGAAACCGACAATGTTTGCTTAGATATCGAAGGGTTGAAACCCTGTTGTAGGCGACACGGCGGTAAACGTGGGTATCTGGGGGTCATATGACCTTTGTTCCCACCCCCGTTTAAAATCATGCTTTCACTTTCAGCAACGCCCTGAGGAGACATAAAGATCGTTCCATGGCGATCAACTGTCATATACACTCAGGGGGTATGTTTTGTAATAAAGACTTCTGCTAATCTTTTCGGAGATTTGTATCGCCTCGCTCAGGCGATTCCTAACCAAACGGCTGACATAGCCATATCCAGCATATCGCTATCAGATGTTTTTGTTTTCGCGATCGTTGTCGCCTATCGTATACAAACAGCTCTGTCTGTGCAAATATTTGCTCAGGGTATTACAGTATACAAGACTACTATACACCGGGGATCACTGAATATCATGGCGATCCCTGGTTTACGCCGGCAGAATCCTTCTTCTTTTGCAATATTTGCAATAAGGACAAGTCGCATTGCACGACATAAGTATGGACTCGTAAACAAGTGGATAAAGAAGCACAGCTGTCGACGAGATGCGGGTTGCTGCACCTTGTCGTTGTGGAAAAACCTACTGCCTAAGTGTGCACAGTGTTTGGTATAAAGAGGCAGTTTTTTCGTTTTTCTCATATTATCATTGCTCTAATTGGTATCAAGTTTCCAGAGCTGAAGCATAGACAAAACATATGCCCAACATGGTTATCCTGGTTATCTGTCGGAAAATAAAACAGACCAACATAGTGCAAGCTGAATCATAAGGATGAGGTCCTAACCTCAACCCACAAACCAAGCACTGATCAGATGTTTTTGTTTTGCACAGCAGCGTCTATCGCACAAACAACTCTGTCTGTGCAAATGTTTGCTCGCGGTACTGTGATGTTCAATATTACTGTAGGGGAACCCTCCGAAACGTCCGCCTGAGATCGAGCTGAAAATTGGCACTCTGATAAGCATACTAGTGAACGTTAACCCCAAAAGGGTGTCGGCTTATGCGCACTCCTGACCATGTAAACACCATTCGAAAGTTACTCGCAAATGACTCTAATCAACATCAGTGTGGTTGAGCTGGGTATTGTCTTGGTTGCTATTTTTCGGGTCTGGATTCAACCCTCCTCCTAGACATTCATTTTTTTCTTTTGTCCATTTTGTGTTCTGATGTGAATAAAAAAAAAACTGGTGAAAAAAAAACTCACAAAAGCGTGGCACGTTTCACAATATTACCCGTATTGGTTCCCATCGGTATGCGCGGACTTCGAAGCGGCGAAGAAACTGATACCGGTTAACGCATAGCATAGCGGGAGAGATCCTACATGGTGGAGCGCATTAGATGAAGTGATGTCCTATTTTCAGTTTGACTCACAGTGCATGCAGCGGCGTGGAAGCCAATCTTCGGCGGTGAAGAGCTTCTTGACCAGGTGGATGGAGCCATGGTTCCCCTGTTCCAGGCCTTCTGGAGCAGAGACGATCATTTGCGCGAGCATATTGCGATTCATCAGTGGACGGATCACGGGAATTTTCTTATTTTCAAAAGCGATAGATGTATTTTATATTTATCTTGTCGGTGTTATCTACTACGTGTTAAAGAACGATTTTATTCTGTCTCTGGTGCTTAGCTTTTACTCTATCGAAGAAGAGTGCGATCTGGCTTGTGGGCCGTGATCAGTCGCACCGTCCGTTCACTCTTCGAGATAACATTTTATGTATCTCCTAGCCGATTGACTGTGAATCTAATCTCAAATTCTATCGCTGTTATTTCTGTGGTTATTTTAACAATTTTGTTCACGCCAATTACTGCAGGCTGCAAGACACCCTAGTGACGCCAATCACGCAAACGTCACAAGAGCGCTAAATAGTATGTTTTACGCTTATCAACGGTTGCATGGATTATCAGGATTCTTTCGAAGAACAGGCCCGAGTCAATGCTCATCTGACGTGATGATTGGTTTCTTAGCTCTGCACACGTACTAGGGTGTTTGCTTGATTTGCTAATCATTCGGAAAGCGCGCTTCCTGATCCTCCGTATCACGTACCGATAGATGGTCGACAACGTCTTTCTACGAATCTACGTACGCCACGAAATATTTGCTTCTCTGATAATGTTTTCGCTGACTATTCTATGCAGACCGATAGAAAGTTACGGTAGCGACGCTCGTGGCAAGTTTCGTCGACGCGACTCGCCAAGTACACAAGTTGCATCCTTTAGAGAAACGCGAATTAGATCTACTAACTGTATCATAGTACACGCTCGTTCCGTACATGTTTGAAACATCGAATTGTGTGAGGAACTATATGATATAAATGCGCGCGAATTCGCACCCTTTAGGTCCTAAAAGCCGCAACATCAGTAACCTACACACAGAGCTGTACACATAGCGATGAAGAAAAAAAAAGAAATGGATGGTGGGGCATGATCGAACTTGAATCCACTTTAGTCCCTCCATAACTTGAAATTTGTTTTATTGTTGCGTTTTATTATAGTCGCATTAAAAAATTGGTGGCATTTTTTCGATTTGGTCCCACAACGCCTTTTTTTGTGCGCGCAACGCCAACATGGCGTGTGGTCTTCCATTTTACAATGGGAAATCGTGGAATTTGCAGATCGTCTGCAAGTTTGGGCACTTTTGACAGGGATATCACGCGAATCTCAAAATTCTACAAGCAAATCAATATTCCCTGGTTAATTTCGAGTCGAGTAAGCCCAAAATTGTCGAAATTGAACGTGTGCACGAGAAATGATGTTCTTTTTTATCTCCGGATGCCGCAATAGCAGAGTTCAGTCCCTGTTTTTGAGGTTGTTCCTCTCTTTAACTCCATAGCTCCTCTTTCTCCGGTATGGACTACCGTATCCCTGAGTCTGTTAGTGATTCTGATCTTTTTGATGAATGATTTGTGCTTATCTTGTTCTATGTTGTTGATAAACCTTGGTTGCATTCAGTTCTTGACCAGAGAGCCCGCGGACATGGAGTTAAAGTGTCAAAAGCCCTGTCAAAAGTGCCCAAACTTGCAGACGATCTGCAAATTCCACGATTTCCCATTGTAAAATGGAAGACCACACGCCATGTTGGCGTTGCGCGCGCAAAAAAAGGCGTTGTGGGACCAAATCGAAAAAATGCCACCAATTTTTTAATGCGACTATATTATTTAAAATGGGCAGCCAGCACCACTAGCAATATCAGTCCTTGTAAAGTGAATGACATTGTGATGCAGACAACGAATCAGATTCCAGCCGAATGATGCAAATAGAGAACTCATACTCTAAGCACTGACCCGTGCCCAGACCGGTGACTGTGCTGACAAAACAACGATCGCTCTCGTGACAGCGCAATACTATCGAGGGTGTGGCTACGTACTCTACTGAGATTCACTTCCTACTGTCCGCTATTCTGTTTTGGTCCCGTTGAAACTCGATCTATGATCATCCAATAATGTCGGCTAAAGTGAAACCTCGAATCTCGCGAAATATTACTGTTTCGATTACCGATTCTATTATTCTATTTCTATTAGGGCTATTACTATATGACGGTTTTGATGAAAGTATACGGTCGCCGAGAAACTCATTTCGCTGTAAACAACTGATAACGAACGCTAATCTCTGGAAATATGACCGCAACTTCCGCGATTTTACGGTTGTATGTACATTTTAATGTGGGTTCAGGAACAATTTACTAACTGTACTTTGCCGCCCAGCCACGATGCCGCAAAAAGACGTTAGAAAAACAATGAGGAAAAATACATTGGAAAAAAGGTTGTGACAATCCGGTTTTTTTCTAAATGTGGAATATCACAGCAAATACTGTGAAGTACCGTAACCGTGTTTTGCTGGGTGCCTCTGTTTGTCCAGTATCGCGTCTAATCTTTAAGGCTGTCACAGGGGCACTCGTTTCCCCGTAGAGCAGGCCAGCACGTAGATGACACGTGTTTGACACGGCTGCCTTTCTTTTTGAACTGGCATTGGCCGATCGAAGACCACATTTATGTTAAGCGTTATTAAGGAACAGATTTTTATACCAGGTTCATTACAACCGATCAAAGAAAAGAGTGAAAACCAACGGTTCTTGTCAAGACAAGATCGTTCTCTTGTTGTAAGAACGGTTTTCGTGTCATCCCCGTCGGCGGTCGAGCTACCACCAACACTACCCGAATGCTTCGGAAAATTCTCTCGAAAGAGAAAGGACTGGATTTCCGAGTCAATTACAAGAAACTTCATCGAGCTATAGTATAGTCTGGCCTGCGACCTGACTTTGCTATGCCGTCACTTGAGGTAGAGTTTATCACACCGAACTATAAAATATATATAAAATATGTACAACAACAAAAAAAAACAAATCTTGCCACAACTTCTCTCGAAAGTCTATTTACAGAACAAGTAGTTGATGCGGGCGATGGAGCATCCCGTCTGACAACAGGACTGGAACTGCTTGCTCATGGCAGACGACTTGTCAACTAGAACTAGAAGCGGAAAGATGGTAGTGGACAGACAGTCCTCGAACCTACTGTCGTGCTTGTCGAGAACGAACCCATTGGGACACGTAGACTTTATAACCTCGCTCTGGAAGAGCTCGGCGCCACAGAGCTTCAACCTCTTGTACATTTCGTTCTTCTTCGAGACACCTTCAAACAACAACTCGGCTTCCTCTTTCCTCTAAAAGTCTTTTAAGTGAAAAACGAGAACTTTTACCTCACGATTATAGCTTCTATTTCCATTTCGAATGAAGGCCTTCTGTCAGCTACGTAGAAGCAGGCGCAAAGTCCCGTCAGGCAGCAGTACACGAGAGTCATCCGCATGGCGAAGACAAAACAGTCAGTTTTTGAGAATAGTTCTTTAAGTGATAAGAAGCTTCTCTTAAGAACTACCATACAAGGAGGCGTGATGGCGTGAGATTCACTGATAAGTGCCCAAACTCACGAAGCCGCTTTGTGCTCGCATAATCGACGAGAGCGGCACATAAGCACCTAAACCGATCGCAACATTCGGTATCGATTGCAGTCAAAAAAAAAGATGCTGAGTTGGCGACGCTTATCAATGAACGTGATGTTGGGACAAGATTGTCTGGAACATACCAGAAAGTGTCAGAAGACAGAAGTGTCCATTCGAGAATAATCCAAGCCGGCACACTCAATAGTCACAAGAGTTGCTGTTCTAAAAGAAGTTCTTGATATTATTGTAGTATTTGATATGAATATGGCAGATATAATGGTATTTTCTTTTTTACTGGTCTTTCATTTGTGTCGGTCGAGTCTCTGAGTGAGTCGAGTGAGCGGCCGTTGTTGTTGGCTCTCGATTCAGCCATGCATTTGAGGCCGTTGAGACCGCAATATAAAACGGTTGGAATCGTGTAAGATCTTGTCCACAAGAACGCATTGGTCGTATGAATATCGCTTTAGTAGAAACTGTAGAATTTCGGAAACTTGCGATACCTTTCGACGGATTTCTTCTCGAGCATCCCATTGACGGTTCCTTTTTTGGTAAAAATGGGGTTCATAGTTTACAAGCTGTCCTTTGCATAGTTATGTAGTTATGTTCATTGATCACCTGAAGGTGACAAGTTGATAGGCGATCACATGTCCCCTGAAACTATCACAGATAAAAAAGAACTCTGAGTTCAACATCTTCTCAGACATACAAATGAAAAATACCAAGTCAAAGGGATATCAGTGAAGCGAAAAAAATGAAGGATACCCAAAAACGATAGCATTGTACCACTTACCGTATCCAACACCAAGTAGCAATAAAAATTTTGGAGAACGACGGAGGCATACGGACGCATTTCTCGTCGTCGGGACTGCGGCGATGCGTTATCAATATCTCCGGCGACTCCCGGTAGGACTGTACACGGACTGAACGGATCAAAGCGCGATGTTTGCACTTCTCGTTATCAATTTGGAAACTGAAATATTTGTTAGAAGGTTCAGTTTTGGTCAGGTTTCAGGGCTATATTTGGAACTATTGGGCGTCTCCCAGATGAAGACCAACTGTTCAGGTGATCAGTGGTGTTCTCGCGGACCCGGAGACCGCGTACTTTCGACTCGTCGCATTTGGAGGGGGCGTAGTTTGGAGCACTGACACTTAGGGGTTTTCCAATTTTCCAAGTCAGTATATATTTCATTCGTGTAAATTTTCAAAAATCTTCAATTCCCTCAAACATTTCAGGATCTGGTCGCGGAATCGATAGATGTTCTAAACTCAAAACACGTACGTTATCACACATCTGAGCTAGCCTACCGTATGACTGAGTGATTTCCAAGTAGCAATATGGGAACTAGTGATTTTAAATAGTGATTTTGTGAGATATCAAGTGAATCGAATGGATCAAGCTACTCTGATCAGGATCAAGATAACCTTGTCGGCAAACAGCTGTCATTCACGTCATGAGCTCAGCTATAGACTGACGCTTCCTGACGTCAAAAGATACTTTTGCATTAGCATTATGATCACATGAGTTATAATATTGCAAGAATGCTTGAAACGCTAAAGTTTCTAAAGAAACTTAAATTCCGAAAAATCGTTCAGATCATGGATCCCAGAACGCAAAATTAACGGTGATAATCTGTGGTAAGCAGATCGACTTCTTTCTCAAAGATGTCCATACTTGAACTGCATGAAGTGTAGTCTCATCAACAGTGGTGGCTGTACGCCAGGCTTTACCACGTCATGACCAAATCAATATAGCAAATCTATCTTCCAAATATATGACAATCTTCAGGGCTTCAAAGGCAGAAGAACTCCTTGACCTCATTGAGGGTGCATCCCTTCTTACAGCAGCGAATCTGATAGTAGTTATCGGAGACGGCGAAAGCTAAAATACAGCGTTTTGCCGGAGATTACACGTCAACGCCTACCAGATCCCCGGCGCAGATTGTATCCTCGCAAGCAAACCTCGTTTATGGCAGTCAGCAAGCTAGGGCCACAGATCCTCTGCTTGATGGACATGGTCTTCGTGGAAAGGTCCTTGAAGATGTGACTAATTCCCATGTCCCATTCACTCTTCGGGAGCTTGTACTGCAAAGGATATGCTCGTGATACGGATAAGGACTTCTTACCATCTTCGAATCTCCAACGGCGTGGGGGCTAACAACGGCTAGAGCCTTTGATTTGACGGCGACCGCGAGGCCGCAAATAAGAAGAAGCGCGAGAAGCTTCATCCTCGGGAAGGTAGACACTGAAACTCAAATGAATGTGGAGTGCTGGATGGGGCAGCTGTAAGGGCGGAGAGTAAGCGGCGTTTATCCCGTCAGTCATCTTGTGAGTGAGTTTTTGCGTGGCCGCAGTTTTTCACTTTTTAGCGTCGAAATTGACATGTCTGTCGGGCTTGATCAGGTGGCACTGTGTGGAGACGAAGGAAAGAGAACAACGATTAAGACAAAAATACGGACCCCACAGTCAAGATCATCGATGAGGTCATCGGGACTCACAGTGTGTGCAAACGACTTTTTGTGCCTTTGAGAACTTTTGAAAGGACAACAACAGGTGATTGGAACTTCAAGGCACGAATATCTCGTCCAAGACATGAACTTAAGTTTACAGAAATATCAGGAGACGGGTAGCCTAATGCGACCCGATAGATCTGGGAAGGACTTTTCTTGAATACGGCCATAGATCTTGTGGTAGACACCAGGTGTGTCAAGTTTTGCGTCAAAATTCGGTTTGAGGCAGCTACTTCAAAAACTTTCCTTGTCATTTGACCATTCGAAGACTGTCTGATTTGAACTCCTCGTCTAATTGATACCGTCTAGACCCTACCCACAAAGGTCTGAATGGCCGTCTGTGACCCATTCAGTCTGTGTGTTACCGTCGCGACCGGTCGCTCTCTAGGGCAATGGCTGCGAACAACTGTAGCGAATCCAAGATCGACGCAAGTCAACTGGCGACTGTGTGGGACGCGCCGCATCTCCTGGACATCTCCCTCGACATCATCCGAAGCGCTGTGTCGAAGAAGGTGAACGAGAGCATTATTCCCATCAACGAACTGGTATGTTCAAGTTGAAGTTCCATGCATAACCTCTCAATCCGTTCAGCAAACGTATCGTCGAACCTACGAAGAATGCAATATCTGCGTCTCGCCGCTGGAAGTGCTCCGCGGATTCGGCGCCGTTCTGCTGATGGCCGAGTCGCAAACGTATACTGATATCCTGCACTGTCTTCGAAAATGTCTCTACGGACCGAAGGCCGCCAAACAAAGCGCGCAGGAAATCCATCAACAGCTGTTCAAGTTGAATCACGAGTACGTCTGTTCCCTGACTTCGTCGGCTGTGCGAATCTTCTTCGAGAAACGCAGTGTGCTTCCGTTTGACCGGGATATCGTGAGGGTGATGAATGCATTCTACATGGAGCCGGTAAGCGAAATGTTGCAAATCAAAATTAAAGAATGAAATTTAGAGTCCTCCTGGCTTCGAAGAATTGAAGGCGAACGAAACCGTTTTGAGGCAGATGAATTTCCAAACTTCGCCGAGCGGATATCAAACGAGGTTGCAGATCAACAGGGCTATGAAGGTAGGATAGTTTACGGGATACTGAATCGTGACTAACTTGGGACAAATGGGAAAAAGATCGTAAGGCGTGTGCTCCACTTTCAGTGTTTCGGTTGATTAATCACGGAGCGAAAACCCTTGCTTTGCAATTTGAAAAACCTTCACGGTCTACGGCATTCAATCCGTGCGTTTCTTTGCAGATCGCAACGAATGGCACTGTGGAACACGTCGTCCGCCGTGATCTGGCTCCCGACTGGCGTGCTCGTTTCGTCGTCGCCAGCTGCATGGACGGAAACTTCTACTGGAAGGTCACCGGCCTGAGCGAACCGAGGAAGACCTACTTCTACGACGCGTCCGATCATCTCGCCGAGAAACGCTCCACGGTGAAGGCCGTCAAGGCTGAGTGCGCCGTCCGGACCACCGTTTGGAAGTCACGAAGAATCATGGAACTGGACTCATACGACAAAGATGTGAAGCTCTACATAATCCAGCCGTTGTACACCGAGTTGACCAATCACGAGCTTTCAACGATGACCGGAGATGTGCTGAGAGAATTCATCGAAGTGTGTTCTAGACTCCCTCAGCAATCCACTACGGTAAGGTGCATAATTGGAGCGATTGTGGAGGAACTCATTTAGGTGATGATGCCGCTCATGTCGATGGCATGCCCTTTCGGTGTTCGACCGGCGTTCGATAAAGCGAAGGGTGGCTTTCTGTCGAACTTGTTCAGTGGAAAGAAGGGAGTGAAGAGCACAATTCCAAGCATCGAGAGGGCTTTCAGTCCTTACGAGTCCGACTTCAATCGAGTACTCGCCGTGGAAAAAGGCTTCGGCGCTGCTTTCGTCTTTGCGCTCTATGAGCACTATCATAAGACGAAGTTTAATGTGAGTCGCTTCAAATTATGTGCGATTATATTACAGTAGACTCTTAGATTATGCTCTCTCAACGTGCTCCGCTCAATCCGGACGAAGTTCGCAGCATCATCAGTCCTCCTCAGGCCAAAACCCTTCCTCCTGAAGCGCTGGATAACATCGATAACGTGAGACTTCCCCAACGTCTTAAGTTGGTGACCATTCGTGACGAAACGAAAAGCTCCACGCTGGGAAGCAATGTTCGACCGTCGGAGCAAGTTCGTCAGGCGGCTGCAGCCATCGAGAGCGAGCTTGCGTTTGCGCCGATCAAGAAGAAGTCGGAGGATGCAGCAATGCCCGAGAACGAAGAAGAGGGAAGAGTTGGGTCACAGCTGGAAGCTACCCAGTCCGCCATGAGCGATGTTCGTCAAGGAAGTGCACGCACTTCTGCGTTTACCACGTTTTTGAAGCCTAAAAGGTAAGCTTACTGTGTTAATAGATAGTGGTGACTTTCGTCCATTGGTCAGTGACGGTTACATTTTTATATGTGTTTTCAATATGAAAACCAAAGTGCTTGAATGTTTGTATTTTTGAATGTATTTTCTTGTGCAAACTCACTCATTCGATCAAATAATATCAGTATATTTTCTATGTTTTCCTTTCAGAACGGACTCGAATCCTGGTACGGCCAGTACAATTTCCTCTTCTCGCCTTACTCGAAGGAGTGACTGTACTCAGCGGACACTCAGAGGCGATGTCCCGGCCTCTCCCGGCGATTCAAACTCAGAACGTCAGAATGCAGGCGAAGAAGGAGAGGGATACAACGGGGAAAATACCGTAAGTCAGCTTTTATTGGTTGCAAAAGTAATTTATGCGTTTCCAGAATGCGCCGAATGGGGAGCTGCAAGCGGAAGCAGCAGCGAACGCGGAGCAAATGAATGAGAGCAAAGCACCGAGATCGAACACGCCGACGCCGAACAGTGCAAGCAAGGCACGACAATCCAGTTCCAAGCAGCGTGCAAAGTCGTCGAATGGACGAAGCTACGTGACTTATCGAGGTAGGTGTTATAACAACACACTTTTTTTTTTACCGAAATATTCAGAACTTCGACAAGGTCACCGTACTGGTTCGAACAAGCTCGCTCGGGAGGATCGATCGGTCTCTCTGAGATACGAACTGGATGACGCCTGCTGCGATGATAGCCACATGAGTACGACTAGCCATGGGAAAGAAGGGCATTACGTGGGCATGGACGCCGAAATCAACATCGATTCATCGTTTTTGTTCGTTGCAGTCGCGACGAACCCTATAAATGCGCGTCGTTTTCCGCTCTATGTTGGAAGATTCGTACGTTTTCCAATTGTGTGCCAAGCGTTATGTTATTTTTAGACGAACATTGATGAGACGTACTCGGGAGGCTTTGGATTTGGAAGAAATCTGGAAGAGATGGAACAGGCCGGAGAACAGTAATTTGTGTAGTTCTGTAATTTGTATGGTGTCTGTAAATAAATGTATATATGTGTAAGGTATTTACTTGACGACTTCCCAGAAGTAATGCTTAATGATGCATATAAAGGAAGCATTGCTTCTCTTATCTCTTGCAATATAAGAGATACTCTCTTTCATACTTTCACCACAAGTATTTTCAAATTTACGATGGAAGGAAAGCACATTATTCATTACAAGTTCCGCAACGACAAGGAGCTCAGCAGTATCTTCATAGACACCCACGATATCAACGCTTACGACTTGAAAGAAAAGTTTTTCTCTCATGTCGGCCTTACGAGGGAGTCATGGAACCTGAAGATGTGGGACTCTGCTTTCTCGAGAGAGTATGGCGATGAAGAAGTGATCCCCAGTAAGGTCGTTGTCGTTCTCCAGAGACTTCCACGAGAGAACGCCCCGAAGATCGCAAAGACTTCGAAGGTTGAGAAATTCCACGAAGAGAAGCTGAAGCGCCCCAGCTACACGCCTCGCCCCTTGGTGCCCACAGCGAAGTGGAATGCGATGTCGGAGCAAGAGAGGCTCAAGGAGGTCATCCTCCAGTCGACCGAGAAATACTCAGCGAAGTACTATCTCCACGGCAAAGACCTCGAGCCGTTCCGGAGGAAGCCGAACTCCGCAGCCCTCGTCAACATGCCCCCTCCAGGCTATGTCTGCAAGATCTGCAACAAGTCCGGTCACTTCATCAAGGAGTGTCCGTTGAAGGGCTTCAAGAAGGCCACGGGTATCCTCGCCTGCGAACTCATTCCGTGCTCCCAAGACGACCCCCTGGCCATGCTCACCAATGACGGAAGATTCGTGAAGAGGAAGGTGGAGCAGGAATGCATTGACCGCGCCACGGCGCGCAAGCGAAAGGCCGTCGATGCTGAGTACGTTGGCGTCGTTCCCAAGAAGATCTGCTGTTGACCGTTGTAACCATGAAATGGATAAAAATTAAAAAAAACCAATCGCTGTGTCCTGATCGTTGTACCTCACACAAAGATTCATGCACCGTGACGTTGGTCTCGAAGGCACCAAAGCCGACGGAATCCTTCTCGGACTTATATTTTTTATAATTTTTTTAATATTTGACGTATATTACCATAAACCATATGCATTTTGATGTTGAGAAATACTTCCTTACTCGATGCAAAAATCGCATATCATCACAACTCATCTTTGCGCCTACCGTCCTTTAGCGCGACCGCCTTCTTTCGATCGAAAAAACATGAAGAGAAGTTGGCAAATACAGCATCGTGACGAACTGCGTGACCATAGTAGTAGTTTTTCATGCGCTCTCTGGATCTGGCGTTCGATTCCTTTTAGAATCAATAGGTGAATACGTGAACGGATCAGTTTGGTGTTCGTGTGATACGAATTTCTGTAGGAGTGATGTGTTGTGTTGAGATATCTTGATATTTGGTGTTTTGTGTTGTGTTAGCCTTTGCAGAGTGTTGGCATAGCGTACGTTCGTGGTCTCGCTTCTTCTCTTTCTTTCCTCTTAGGCAGCAAGTATCTTTCAACTTTTTGGAACATTCAGTCTTTCTCTCTTTCACTAACGCCTCATTTTCGGTTGTTACTCGACGTTTATCTACCATAGGATCTTATCAGATCGTATGCCTGTGGAAAACAACCCCAGCTCAGTGGCCGTGTCCGAAGCGCGACATGATCTCCCTGCGGTGCTGTGCGATCCCCCTGGTAAATCAAGGTAATAACATAATCATGTATTATATACATGAGGCTCTGATAGGCATATAGGAGCACGGATTATGGAAGCATGGAGGAGGAGACGGAGAGGAGGGAACAGGCAGCCGGCGCTTGAGGAGCCCACGGGGCAGACTCTTGGGACAGCGATTGGTGCTCGCGAGCTGAGGTCCGCGAGTGGAGACAGTGCGGGGCTACGCTCCGACACTGTGGTATACATCATGAAGGAAAAGTAAGTTGGGGACTAGTAAACAAAAGCTACATATTTGCAGAAAGAAGTCAAAAAGCAAACGTTTCCACAAGTTCTTCTGGCCATGCATGCTCTTCACAATCAAACTCATTCTTGTGCTCATTGGCTTTTTTGGATATTGGTTCTACAGGTCGCCGCCGAGTCCCGTTCCAATAACAACATCCGCTAGCGGTATGATATGCTACGCGCCCTTGCATAGGTCTGTAATCATTTCAGCATCCAACAGTGTGAAGGTACACCTTCCGCCAGGACAACTATGTCCCAACGAATGGTCCTATTTTAATTTCACAAACCAGTGCTACAAATACTACCAGCAGAAATGGAGCTTCAGAGGAGCTGAGAAGT
Source organism: Steinernema hermaphroditum (assembly GCA_030435675.1). NCBI lineage: Eukaryota > Metazoa > Nematoda > Chromadorea > Rhabditida > Steinernematidae > Steinernema > Steinernema hermaphroditum. The sequence continues at coordinate 4,862,437 of CM059622.1, forward strand.
TCTGTGCTGGCAAAGGCGCTCACCTAGTGTCTATTCACTCGAAAGAAGAAAACGATTTCGTTGCCGGAATATCAGAAATCGAAGGAGTTGGTGCGAATCGATCGGCGATATGGATCGGAGGCCACTCACCGAAAAAGGACGAAGTGTTCGTTTGGACCGATGACAGCCCTATGGATTTCACCTGGTTTATCCCAACTCCGGTTATGCACGAGAACTGCCTTGAGGTAAAGCTTCTCCATGGGCCAAATCTGACTCATTTAGATGTATAACTGTGCTGGCTGGATGCTCTACTGTTGGGCGAGTACTCAGTGCGATAACTTTTTCAGGACGGGCTACGTGTGCAAGATGGATGCCAATTCGAATTAGAGAACAGTTGTTTTCTGATATTTTGTTTGTTATCGTGGAAAACACAAAGAGATTCGTCGGGGTTATCGCGGCTGATTCAAGATATTCTTGCGATTATACAATGCGGAACAAAGTCGGAGGGCCACCGCGATGTGTTTCTAGATCTGTTAGTTTCTGTACCTGTTAGGGGGAACCAGTATGAAGACCTGTTTAGTCGGTCTTTCGTTCGTCTACAGCCTTGATTGACTCAAAGATCGCCTTCAGTGCGATTATGGACCACAGAATAACGTCGTATCCCTTTGTTTTTGTTACCTGAAGGCATTTATAATTATCATAGTTAAAAAATGTGGAATTATCAAATCTATCGGTGCAGCAAGGGAATCATCGGAGAAACCGAACATGTGCTATTAGAGCAAATTACTAGACGCGATCGAACAGCTGAAGACTGGTTAGAAATTCAATGATGTTACTGCGTACAGCGAAGAAAAGGTTCGTTCTGGAGTTAGATCGTTTATGTGCGGTAGATGTCGACATCTTTACTTTTTTTGGGGATGGATGACGCGTGGCTCGATATTTGGACCCTTCCAGGATGCCGCTTTCGCTCTGTCCGGTTCAACTGCCGGATTTCAATCAACTGATAGATTAGCTCGGAATGAGAACAGCTACAGTCTTGCCGACTGTAGGAGAACTGACATTCAAGACCATGAGTGGAAGACTACCACAATGCTGTCAGAGTCTCAAAGTCCTTTCGATTTTCGACAAAATCACGTCTTTAAGATTAAAGCAACTGTTTCAAATTACTCTTCAACGGCTGTTTGTGCTGTTGTTCTCAAAGTTCTGAACTCTGCGCGTGCACTTTCAACTCGAACTCGGGGTTTTTATGTGATCAGGTGACAGCACAACAATCGACACCCGAAGAACGCACAAGATGCTTGTGAACAACAGAGTTGATGGGAAATAATGCTTTTTCCACCAAATAAAGGTCCAATATTTGTACGTTGAATGGATTAGTTGGTATGTCTCCCTAAATTTCGGTCAATCCTTCACCTAAAGCCTTAATATGTGCCGATAGCCACAAATTGTCGTCGGATTCAAACCCACCATCTCCTCCTACGTCCAAGAGGTCATTTTTTCTGCAGAATGTGTTGCGTTTTGCGGCCATCGCGTTGTAATCGCCTGACTCAGCACTAGGCCAAGGATCCCGCATTACACCGAAGTGCGTCATCAGCTCGGCATCGCGCCACCGCTTCTCGTCCCACGGACTTCGCTCCTTTGCCCTCTCCATTTTTGCAATTCTTGAACATCAAGCTGATTACGTAGTGTTTGACCTCCACAGAACTATTTACTCCCGGAGGCCGCTCCGGCGCCAAGCCCCTCCTTCCACGCGGCCTCCACTTTGCTGCAAGAAGCGCCGCTTCGCCGTTATCTCCCTACAACCCACCTCCTCTCCTCCGGTGGTGGCGTACTCCGCCATGTACCGACCGCCTAGGGAGTGGTTGCGGTTGTGATGGCTCCACGCTTATCACAACTCTCCTCCTCCTCCCCGTTCTTTGACATCAGCGGCACCACTACGCGTCGCTGGCTTCTTCTGCCATCGGGGGGCGAAGCCAAGGGGCACATTGGAAATTGTGCATTTTGGGAAAAGCGATAAGAGGAGGTGAGAAGGACAGGTAGTGCGAAGCGGTGATGGTGAAGCACTGTTTGGGGTGCAAGGAGGTCGCGGCGTGTTGGCGCGCATCAGCTGATTTCTCGTTTTCTTCATTGGTGCGCTTTTCAGATCAAAGCGATGAGATCGTTATTGTGTCTTCTATTGGCAGTACTTGGAGCGACACTGGTTTTGGTGAGTGTTTTTTCGAGCAGAAGAAGTTAACTTGGAGGGTTCACTTTGAGTTGTATGCTTCCTTGTAGGACTAAAATAAGAGGGCATATTCGATTTTCAGCTCTAGCCTAACCCTAATCGAAAAAAAGCTAAGTCCTACCCCTCTTTGGTCTCGGTTCAAGATAATGTGCCGTAGTGGACCTATCTAACAGCACCTGCTTCCGGCGTTCTCATATCCGCTGTAAAATCGCATCACAAACAGACCCAACCGAGTGGCATTTGCATTCTCTGATCATCCACGCTCTGTTTACCTTTGAACTTCTCAATCATCGCCGATCACTATTGTTTACGCTGCGAACGCGCACATGTGTTGTTTTGGTGGTGGCGGCACCACGTGATTCGAGTGATTGACATTGTGCTCTCGGGGAAGTAGTAGCAAATGCTGAACTCATCGGTTTGAGGTGATAAGAAGTGATCGAGAGTGAGCAGAAACCACGTACACCGGAGCTTTGACAGCTTCGAGTCGCCTTATCAGAAATGCTCTTCTTCTGCAGAACTGACTGTGATCAACTATTTGCGATATGCAAAGCGGAAGATGAGCTCTGAGCTGTGGAGCTCTTTTGCTTTTTGGGTCGAATTCATGTGTACATAGTTAGTCACACAGTCACAAGATACCTCTTATTACACTTAAATATTTACTTACAGAACGCCGAATAATGTTCATAAAGACACGTGGCATGGTGATGAGGTTCGAAAACCGATAGGTTATCGTGTTCGGGAAGAAAAAATGATAAAGATTGAAACATCATGTGGAGGGTTCAGTGTGACCAAAATTTATTGCCGTAGGCTGCAACAGTGTACCCAGCCCCAAACATCACACATCTTTAATAAGGCACGTATGTCATAGGGCACTGTATTCTAAAAGGGCTAAAAGTTTATTTATATTTCCATTTAAAAAGAATTACCTGACCTACATGACAACTTCCAGACCGATGAAGAGGTTCAGTGCCCGGACAAGTCTCACTGTCCATCCGGCACCTCCTGCTGCATGCTCTACGACGGCTCCTTCGGATGCTGCCCCTACGAGAACGCTGTTTGCTGCAAGGACCAGATCCACTGCTGCCCCTCTAACACTCACTGCCACGAGCAAGAAGGACGATGCCTCAACGTAGGCTTTTGTTGTTTTCCCGTTCATTGAAGATCATCTCTTCTAGCATGTCACTGGACTGACTATGCCCATGAAGAAGAAGCTTCCCTCTCGCCCGCGCAACTCTTCCATCTTCCGCATGACCAACGACGTCTCCTGCGACGAAGGAAAGCACTTCTGCTCCGCCGATGACCGATGCACTTCGCTGGAGAACGGAGGCTTCGGCTGTTGTCCCCTCATGTTCCACTCTTGTGGAGACGAACTCCATTGCTGCCAAGAGGGAGCCATGTGCGACGAAAAGAACTTCAATTGCGTCCTTCCCGAAGGAAAGATTCGTCCGATGATTGCCAAAGTCCCTGCCAGGAAGGCCTTTCCCAAGGACGGAGCGAGCCATCGCCACTCGGTTCACTCTGTGAAGGCGGTCAAATGTCCCGACGGAAAATCTCAGTGTCCGGAACAGACCACCTGCTGTGAAGTTGGGCAAGGCCAGTTCGGATGCTGTCCCGTACCCAATGCCGTATGCTGCTCTGACCATCTCCACTGCTGCCCCCAAGGGACTCACTGTCACGTCAGCGAGGGCCGATGTGAAAACCACAATGTATGTAAGAGGTGTAAAAATAAATTAGTTAACTTATTCCAGAATGATGTCTCGATGAAGTGGATGAAGAAGTTCCCCAGCACTCCGATCGTTATGAAGGAACAACACCCTTTCTACCCTAATATATTTGCTTTCGATGAGGTACGTCAACAAAATTAAATAGAAAAAGGATTTTTGCCTTGTTAGGAACCCAACGGCCCCGCCAACATCGTTTGCCCCGACCGATCCACTTGTGGACCGTCCAGCACCTGTTGTCCAAGTGGAGAGCTTGGTGGAGAGATGACCTACGCTTGCTGCCCACTGACTAATGTAGGCCTATCACATTTAAATTGCCATTTCACACACCCCTTTCAGGCCTCTTGCTGCGATAACGGATGCTGTCCTCGAGGTTTCGCCTGCGAAGGCAATCGATGTGAGAAGGTTCCACTGTGGTACGCTCGTCATCGTCATCACCATAACTAAGGCATTCTTTTAACCACTCAAACCTTATGAGTCTCTTGGTCTCACTCTCCATTGCTGATCTTCCTGCTCAGCAGTTCTCCTAAGTAACTGTGCCTTCATTCCCCTGTACAAATAGCCTCCTGACTTGTGCTTCCCTGGCTTTAGTTCCCTGGCCTACGATGACGACCACAAAGCACCCGTGTTCAACCCTCATGTTTATTGTACTCAAACCGTACAAGTTTCGCTCGAGTCAATTGATCCTTGAGACGTTTGTCACGTTTATGAATGAATGTGATGGGTAGTGGAATTTAATAAATCCAGTTCGAAGTTTGTGAGTTTGTGTGTTTAAAAAACAGAACAAGCTTAGCCTTTCAAGAGTCATAGTAGGAGACACACAGAAAAAGATTGCATCGGCCGGGAATCGAACCCGGGCCGCCCGCGTGGCAGGCGAGCATTCTACCACTGAACCACCGATGCTTGCATAACGGGTGCGTGGAAACTTATATGCCGCGCTAAAGGACTTTCATTTATGTCGGTAGCTTTTTATAATAATCGCCTCTCTCTTGATACACGAATGTACTTTGATCATTTTATTGCCACCTACACATGTAATACTTTACAGGCTCAATCGACCTGGGACAACGACAGAAGACCATTCAAGCTATAATTAGGAGTTATCGGCCGATACCGAAGGTTCTCGATGCATAGATAAAGAAATCGAGATTTCGCAACATTCCGATGTGTGATCTACGAATCAGGGTTGCCGTCATGGTTTCACTTCCTTGTACATGTAATACACATAGAACTGTTGTTGAGGGTTGCGAGTAGCGCAAAGAAACAAAACGAACAATTCCTCTCCAGGTTGGAATTTTCTAAGCATTGCCAGTCGAAGAGATTTTGATATCCAAAGTTTCGCTTACGTGAGTTTATGTGTGTTCTTATTCTAGATATGCAGGAATCTAATTACAAAGCAATTCCAACAGGATTTCCTCTTATCAGAGCCGAAATCTTCTCAGAAACCTGTTCTTACGAAACATGGCCGCGTCAAAGTTTATCGCCAAGGTTGCACTTCATCGATTTGCTAAATGGGTGCGTTTCCTGTCTTCCTCCTAGCCTCAGGTTTTCTGGTCTCTCATGTCACCGCCATGGATTCTCGAACGTTCTGGGCATGCGTGGACAATCCATCCTTGGCCTATTGCCCCGATATTCCCATAAAAGATCCACGAAAGGCGAAGACGACAACGACAACCACGCCGGCACCCGTGTAAGTCGTCAACGCGATTTTCAAAATTTGCGATTTTAGTGTCGAGGAAAGTACTGTCGCCGTAAAACTGGCACCAAACGATTTCTTGATTCAACAGGCTCCTGTCGACAAGGCGCAGGTTGAAAAGGAAAACGAGGTGTGCACATGGTAATCAGTGTAAAATTTTGATTTCTTCTTTAGGAATGCATGACTTTACAATCGGAGTTCAAGTCGGTGTGTTCGAGGAAGCCGCCTAAAGGAGCCGAGCTAGAGACGATCACCTTCTGCAACATGTACAAACAGCAGTGTTTGGCAAAGAGACCGGTTGCCACTGCAGCACCTATGTGAGTGGCCTTCTTAATCTTCAGTGGAACTCACATTTTAGCGTCGAACCCACAACAAACCCCGCAAAGCTGGTTTCCAACGACTTACTGATTCCCCAAACCCCAGCTGACAAGGCCGAGGCCGAGCGGCAGAGCCAGGTTTGTTATACTTTTTAAACCTTCAACATGCTGTTTTTAGGAATGCATCTCCCTTCAGTCCGAGTTCAAGTCGGTCTGCTCGAGGAAACCTCCGAAGGGAGCCGAGCTGGAAACAATTACTTTCTGCAACATGTACAAACAGCAGTGTTTAGTGAAGAAACCTCGAAGATCATAAAAAGTTACCCGTTGTGCTTTAGTATGACCGAGAAAACAGTCGTACTTTAGCACTCTCCACTTATCAGCCCATAAAACATTTCCGTTTTCCTTGACACGTTCGCGTAAACATTGACCTTCAGAACGATGACTATATGACATTTTCTCGCTTTTTACCCTTCCAGGTCCGAAGGGCGATTGCATCGTGAACCCCCGACTTTTTCGCCGATGTACTACAGTCTTCTTCGGTCGAAGAGCACTCATAACCGCAACATGTAGTACTCATAAAGCTCTTAGCGTCCCACGCCATAAATCGATCAGAGAGGGTGGATTATGTGACCAGCGGTGGGGTGACATGAAAGTTGGGAGGAAAGGTTGTAAACAACGTACGTGTAGGGTAAAGTCCTATATGATTACGTGGAGATCTTTCGAAGAAAATATTCGATTTCTCATGGGAATTTTTGAATAAATGTATAATGCTGATATATAAATAATGGCGGATGTCGTAACTTCGGATTGCTTACTGATACGACTGAAAGGATAGTTCTTCTATCATATCCACTCAATTCAGATGTGGTTGTAGGTTGGGGAGCATTCAGATGTGGTTGTAGGTTGGGGAGCAGTCTTGTAAATCCTGTGAAATAGTCACAGCGTGTACACCTTTCATGATATTTGTTTTTTTATTTGGTCCTGAGTTCGAACCCTTCACGACCTGTACTGTCTCTGTACGACCTGTACTGATAGGATCGTTGATTCAGGGAAATTAACTCCTAAACTTCGAAGACAGCTTCTCAAAATTAAAACGCAAAACAGCTAAAAAATCCCTGGAGTATGTACTTAAAACATCAGATTTGCCTGACTATGGGAGAATCTAGCCAAAAAGCAACAAAAAGAAGTGATTTCTGGTTACCATTTCCATAATCTTTACTTCGATCGAGTAGTACTTACATTCTAAGGGGATTATTGTGTCCGCCAATCTTGTCGCTTGCACGTAAAGTGGCCAACTCAATGTTGCAACGAGTGTGCTCTTTGCTCGCTAAGTGTTTGCTGCGGAACAGCTATGACAAACATCAATGTCGTTTTTTGGTGATAACTGCGGAAAAGTACAGTTTGAAAAAAGATATCACAAAGTCGTCTTGCCCTTTTGCGTTTTTGCACGGCATTAAAAAAGGCGTATGGAGAGTTCCATTCGAACAGAAAAATATCTCTTTGTTGCTTCTTGGACAGATCAACATCACTTTATCAGTAACTGATCTTTGGTAAATGGTTTTAGTCACATTCAAAAAGTAACGAGCGAGGGTGTTAGAGTGGGCGTTTTATGCTTTTCTGTGACCAGCTGTCACCCACGAAAGAACACCAAAACTTGTGCACAGACGACCCGAATACAATTCTTAAAGCTCATTCTTCAAGGCGCTCCTTTCCCGTTTCGCACATCGGCAGTTAGTCGCTTTTTGGAGTCGGTTTGAGAACTTCTCCACCTTCTCCATGCCGTCCACTGGTGTGAAATGTTTCGATAGTTTCTTCGAGTACTCCTGAAGTGTGATACTAACTATGTAGCCACCGAACTCTCTGCCCTTACCTTCAAGAATTTTGCATGGTAACAGAATACGTTTAGGGGCTGCAAATGATCATTGACGAATTGATTGGAGTTGGCGATGATCTGAAAATGAAGATTAATGATACCGCTGACCGATCGTGTTCCAAATTTGTGATAATCGACCAGCTCTATGCTTATCAAAGCTTAAGTGATCTGTCGCCGATCACTCGTGTTTCAACGTAGTAAGTAGTACCTTCTTGGCTTTGCTTGGATTCGTCTCTAAGTCTCTAATTATGCCCTCCAATTGTTGAACGTTTTCAAAAGGAATGTAGTGAACATTAGGTTTCATATCAGCATAGAAGTGCTCGTAGTATTTCGAGTGACTCTTCAAGATCACACTGTCGCCGGAGAGTAGCATGGGGAAACGGTATGCGGCGACTGTTCCATCAATGTTGATCACATATTTGTGCTGAAATCGTTTGGTTTGAATCAAATCTGATCGCTTATAAAGTGCAATCTACGTTCCCCATGATATCAACACCAAAAAATATCAAAAAGTGTACAATGCACTACAGAAAAGACTTATTACACCCGTCGATTCAACACATACCTTAAAGAAATCATTGAACTTCGAGTGATTAACAGCTGGAGGATTCCTTTCCCTGTCGAAGAAGAAATATCGCGTGATTCCCCCACTGATCAGTTCCGGCCTCTCTACAGCCAACCGCGCCACCTCGAGTCTCTTCTCGTTCGAATCTCTTCCTCTGAACACGGCCGTCGGCTCTTTCTCCGACCATCGGACTCCTTCTTTTCCTCTAGCTGTGTGCACATCTAACGTTACGGAATGAAGTGCATTCAACACCGATTGCGTCAACTCGTATGTGGGCAAAACTATGTCCATCGTATCCGTGGAACCACACCAGCTGACGACGGGCACGCCATCGCGCTGCCGATTCTGCAAAGGCCAATCGCCCAAGTTCATGATGAACTCCGTGTCCGGGAGGGTCATCTTCCGTGATAGCGACATGAGAAGTTCGTCGGAAAACATCTTGAAGCCAGTGTATTCGCCATAGCATTTGCGGAAGATCTAAAAGACGGAGTTTCTGAGAATCACCGAAAACTGGTACCTCGTTGTTCACAATTCTGTAGTGACAAAGAGAAGCCGAAAGTCGTCTACTAGGGTGGCCCCACGAGCCTTTGACTTTGCGAATGACATCCATAAATCGTATTTCATCCCACTGTTCTAGGTCTTTCTCTAGCTGAGTGTAGCTGAACTTCTCACATTCATTCGATTCGAGCCACTCGTCCAGAGTTTGCGTGGGACAATCGCAATTTTCTGGGAGAATGGGTTCTTCTGAAAATTTTTAAATGTAAGATGGAAAACATTCTTGTGAGCTGCTTTAGAACGTTCAAAAGTGATGTTTACTGGTGACTGAATTTTAGATCGAGCTAACAGGGATAGCGGTATGATAAGAATGTTTTAGATCTTAGTAGTGTGTTGTGGACAGAGATGGGCAGCAACGGATCCGCTAACCGTTCAACAGCTCGGTCAGCTGTTGAAGATATATGGCTCAGCCGTTGCTCATCAGACCGCTTGGTCGCTTGATCACTTTTTCGCTAATTTTATCTTGCAGAAAAAGGCCGCATCAGAGGTGTTGGTCGATGTGTATAACCATATGATAGGCGCATTTATCTTGCTGCACCTTATGGCCACAAATAAGTGAAAAACAATTTTCTATCCTCAGATCATAATTCAACTTGTCAAACCTTCTTACCTTTTCCATTTCCGATGACAATAGGCGATCCGCATAACTTCTGTCCCTTGAAATCTTTAATTTCGACTTCGATCCGTTCGCACACTGCATGAAGCCTCAGTCGCAGAATATAGGATCCATCGAACCGATCGATCACTTCCTTCCGGAACCGGCACTCTCCCTGCGGCTCTCCCCTTACGGCAACTTCTAGAGGCCCACTCGATTCTGTCAGATTCTTTTGGTCTTCATCTGTCAGCTGAATGTGCAAATATCTCACAGGCAGATTTTGGTTCAGCGTTGATAGATGACAAATTTCGGCACTGCATCGTGGAACCCAAAGAGCCACCAGGAGAGCCGAGAGGAGAAACATCATCTTGGCATCTGGGATGATTAGAAAAAGTCGTAACGAAAGCCGTCGTTAAGAGAACTGCTAAGTGGATTCTTCCAGGGATCGATTTGCTGTTGGATGGCGAGTGAAAGAAGAATTTTATTCAATTCACCACGATATATACAGTTGACCCAAGTGTGAAAAAAATAGATGACACTACAATAAATACCGGGATTGTGAACGGTGATAGAAATCGGTGACACTATTGGAGAAGTTCAACTAGATTCGGTTTCCGTTCGAGACCCGTTGGACAGAAGAAAGGGGTGGAAACGAACTGAATGCGCGTTGTGAGTCCGGAAAAGTCAGCTTTTTGGAGAAGAGAACAAAAGTGAAGAGCTGCGGTTTCGATACGAAAATGCAAATCACCGAGAACGAGTAAATAAATACAAGCAGTTTCCAGAGAACTCGTACGAGAATAAAGAGTTTCGGGAAAAGAGAGACAAACGCATCCTGAGTTTTGCCAGAATTGTACTGATCCAGCTTAAAACTGACTTTTCCGCGACGTACCCAAAAAGAACGTAACATACAATATTCAAAGAACCGGGAAAAAGAAGGTAGTAGTTGAGAGGAGGAGAGATCTTATCTTGGCGACGAGCAGAGCTCCAGAAGACGACGAATCTTCCGGTTAGCGTAGCGGCTCTTCTGGCGAAAGACGTACTCCGCCAGAGAACGCAGCTGCAAAGGCAGATGTGTCCAGCATAGCTTGCGACCGTTGAGATCTTTTTGGCTGCGGAAGTACGCTTTGATTTCGCGGAGAACGACGCTCCATATCGCCTTGTCGGAGATGGAGGTGATGTTCCAATGCGAGAGGAGGTCCAAGAAGTGATAGCTGATGTTCATGCAGCAGAGCGCTTTCAGCGATTTCGGCGACACATCATAACGCCAGATGTCGTTCAAGTAGCGCGCTGAATTCTGATCGGAACGGTCGAATGGATTCGACGCCATTCCGCCGAAGACGATGATCTGACCGCCGATGTAGCATGCGGAGTGCCACAGTCGCGGACATGGCGCGGTGTATTTGGCCTCTTCTTCCCATCGGATATTCTCTCTGTCGCCGATCTTCAGGCGCCAGCAGTCGGACAACGGGTTCGATTCGGTGTCGATGCCACCGTAGAGGAAGCAGTAGTCTTGTTCCTCGCCTTGTTTTGGGACGTAAGTGAGGGTGCACCAGGAGCGGCCACATGGTCCATCGATAATTCTGAAAAGGCGACGGATTTTCAACTCATATCGTGGTATATTTCAAGATATTTAGGGACACTTCCAGGTTTTACACTGCCTGTGATCTTTAGTCCAATCATTTTCCACTGATGTTTTATGTATGCAGTTTCGTATACGTACTTTGGTCTCCATTTGTTTACCAGCGGTATAATCTATCATGAAATTGCGGAGGTAAAGAACAAGTTTTGCGATAGTACTGGCAGTCAATCGGTCATTTCCGTGTACCATAAAATATGTGGCCACCCTTTTTTCTTATTTTGTGTTTCGTTGTGGAGATAAAGGCTTCTCACAGTCTTTTCCAAAATTACGCCGCAGTTACGAAATTGACAATCATTGGCCATTTCCTTCCATGTACTTTAGAGGCTATTATCGCAAAGCGTTCTATTTTAAGCGTGGCGTAAGTGGGTCCGAATAGGAATTACGTATCGCTGCCGCCCCCTGGTATTTTCTGCTTTTGTCCAAAATTTAATTAAGCTCTTTCTCTTCCGCATGTGTTTGTTTGTCGCACGGCCATGACGTCACCGTCGAAAACAGGATCCGTCTCTTGTATTTGTATCGAAAGCGCCGGCGCAAACAACCATTTATAGAGCCGTTTCCCACTACGTCTCGTTCCCAGCATTTTTCAATTATCCTCCGTCAACAACCGTGCGAATTCAATTAACGAACCATTTGTCGCCGACAGTTTTTTTGGGACTGCTAATTAATTTCTGCAAAAACTCATTATCTTAAGGGTCCCATGTTATTTGTCTGAGAGAGACAAAAGCAGATTGTGAATATGGTAAGCAAGAAAATGTCATGAAAACGTCACTTTTGTGTTTATATAAATAGGGGTACTGTAACCGTACTGAAATGTCAAACCTACATCTGCCTCCATATGAGACTGATCAAATCCAGCGCGTAGAGATCGTTCAGTCTGTCGCTCTGCAGTCGTCCACCAAAGAGATACACCTGAGACTCGGATGATTTTCGCCACGAAGGTCCTACTTACCGTACTCTCATGCGGAACCAATGTCGAACTGGCGGCGGCCCGTGCTAGGGGGACATTTCCGCCCTGAGTGAGAATGTGCCACTCGGAGTCGAACATCAGAAGCTGACGGTTCCACGCCAATCTCGGGTCGTTTCCACAGTAGACGAAGTCGGACGGATAGGCGAAGAACTTCTCGAGGTGTTGGAAGGTGTCGAGAATGAAGTCGGGGCTGTCGCCGTAGCCTCCGAAGAAGTAGCACTTGTCGTCGAACTCCCATCCCGTGGCTTTGTCTCGAGGCGGGGGCTTCTTCTCGCCTATGTTGTCCCGAGGACGTGACCAGATTCCCGTGTCCAAATTGAGCAGGAAGATGTCATTTACTACGCGTGTCACTTCCTGTGGAACTGAAAAAAAGTCAATTTTAGCTCTAGCGGCCCAATGTTTTGTGCAGATGTTGGCAGCAAACAAGCTGCAACGTTCCCTTTGCAGCTGCCGTTTCTACTTGCGCATTCATCACCATCAATATGCAAATCCTTCGCTCGACTGAATTCATGATTTTGTGAACTTTAGGCACTATAATGACGACGCCCTTAAGAAGGGTCGATCGGTGCCCATTTCAGGCAATTTTCTTTGGAGAACGATGTGGCTTAAAAATATGTAAACAAGTTCTAAACGTTGGCGACGATTGTGACGTAATGAAACTGATTATAGAGGGCACGGTTACTAAAGGATACGATTGTAAATAATTTAGAGGGCTATCCCGAAGTATGGATAGATATCACCCGAATGTTCGAAGCACCTGTTGTGGGGATTCTTCACAAATTCCTGATTGTTAGGGCTCCTGTAACCTGAGTATTTTATCGAATCGAATACACTTTTACAACCCTATGAATCATCATGTACTATAAACTGATTCACAAAACAACAAGACGATTTCGAAAAGAAATTGAAAAGGTCCAAATGACAGTGTCTTCTTTGACGGCTAACAGAAATAGAAAGGCTTTCACAATATACTACATTTTAGTGGCTTGTCATGCACTGATAACGCTCTTTTAAAAAGCGGAACGCGAAGCAAGCCTATTTTTAGATTGCAGACAGGCCAAGAGCCGATTAGGGTAATAGCCTTAGCGAGCTTAAGATTGTATGAAAGGCGCTTTAGGGTGATTAGCGTAATTCAGCTAAAAAAAAAGAAAACATGTTTGGATGTTTTTCCATGTTGCGTCGTCCCACGTCCTATTAACATGGATATGTTTTCGGCCGACTTAGGGCTTCTTTTCTTCCCGAAAGCATTCACGAGTTAAACCCCTGCCCACAATACCTATGGACCTCTTCTCATAAGCGTTCCTAGAATGCACAAACAATGCCTGCGCATAGAATTTCGTCACACCTGTAGGCCAAAAGCCAAAGTGCCACCTCCTTCCCCGACCTTCGCCCCTAACTCGTCGTCATATAAACCACACCAATTAACGGCCACACCATCTATCACAAGCTGCACTGATAACGCACTTTCGCGAGGTGTAAACAAGCAGGAAAGGACCTACATCGCGCCGATCCGCCAAAGATGAGCAGATTCCTTCGCCAGATCATGGCAGTCGCCGAGGTGGTCGGGAAAGGGACGATCCCATCACGGCAGTCGTAGCACACCCAGAGCTCTTCGCGTCCATAGGGCAGGATATTGATTTGATAGGGAGGCAGATACACCGATTCGCCGGCACGTTTTCGATAGTAGCCACCCCAGACGATGACACAATCGCCATAAGGGACCATACAGTGACCGACCACGGAAATGAGCTCAGACGCAAACTCGCACTTGGACATGTCGGCCGGAAAGGGCGCCGTTTCGCCCACAGGAACCAACGACTCCATGACAGTTCGCGGATAAGGGAGTGGAACGAGGAAGGCCTAGCGCGCTTCTCTTTACAAGGAGCTGATGAGTTAATGACACCTTTTGTGCGTCGTTACCTGAGGCGCGGCTGGAGGTGGCGTTCGCAGCGACAGAGTCACGGCAGCGGTAACAGCAGCAGCTCAGGACGGCGTCGACGAGCGGACGACTAAAAAACAACTCATGATAGACAACACGCCTGCCGCCGCAGAACGGACAAACCAACAACACGATGAGTGTCGCAACACAGGGCGAGGCGAAGAAGAAATATTAAACAATTGCAAACGCAGGCACAACGCAGCGAGAGTCGATCGATTGCGGTCGCTCACTTCTCGGTACCAGCATCGTTCGCAACTTGGTTTTCGTTCCCGAGCGCCTCCTTTCTTAGAAACCGCTTGTAGTTGTCCTGCAGCCTCGTGAAAAGCTCGTCGACTTCGGCCGCCGTCATGCCTGCAATGGGGAGATTAGATCATGTGCTTGAGGGAATTTCATGACGCAAGGAACTTAATGGATGATGACGAGAAAGGGGGATGTTGTAAAAGCCCACAAACTATCCTCGATGCTTGGATATATCCAAAAAGTAAACCTAATCATAAAAAGACTCCTTTGGTGCTCGAGGCAGAAACAACAGCAGCTCTGAGGATTACGGTAGCTAAGTTTCAGAAGCTAATCGAATATTTCCTTGGAGCATAGCTTAGAGACATAGCCTTTCCAAATATTCCCGTCCACGTCTAGACATGTGAACGTAGACGTCTGATGCAGTGCCATTTCGAAGTGTTCCAAGAAATGGTGTCGGTTGTGTGAAATTATCAGCTTTTGGGCTTAATCCAAGCTTAGGCAGAAAACAATCGAATCTATCCGTTAAAGCGCTTATATTCTTTGCCTGGAAATCTGCTAGAAGCCTCTAACGACGATAATCTCCTCAATTTAATCAACTAAATTTGGACTCACCAATCCCACATGCGATGTTGAGATATCCGTCGTGCTGCTCCGAAGTGTGTGAGCCGAAGTTCACGAACTCATAGCCTTCTATGCTCTTCTTTGCCGCCGTAGAGGGCACGACCCTCGCTCCGGTGATTCCTCGCGAAAATAGGATCGACCCAAAAAGTGTTTGTTTCTCGGAGGGGATGGTTTTAAGACTCATCGCCAACGAAATCAGATTCTCTGGTATATCAAGAACCTTCTCGTTGATTGTCTCAGCAAAAGATCGTAACTTCGTCTTCATAACTTCAAACAACTTTTCGCGTTGTTGTAACAACGCGTGCCAGCCCGATTTGCCGAGATAAAGGCATGTGATCGCGAAATCTCTGCTTGGAATCGCCGATGCTCTTCCTAAACGTTGCCTGATACAACTCGACGTAAACATTACAGCACGTACCGGGATAGAACTGGGCTATCGCTTCGGCTTTTGACTTCTTGAACGTCCCGATGACCGCTCCCCCAACGGGAATTAAGAAGTTCTTGTCGGTCGACTGAACGAAAGCATCGATTCTTCCCTCTTGTCTTGCTTCTTCCAGGAACTCGACACATTTCGGCGACTGAAGACCGTAAGCGTTGTTAACCAAGTGGAAAAGCCCAAATTCGGAGCACAGCTTGGCGACTTCAACGAGATCATCGGGGGCTCGTGGGGCGAAACAAGAAGTCGTCGTCATCACGGCGAGAATCTGCTCGGGACGGTCGCGGATGACCCTCCGGATACCGTCAATGTTGGTCTGGAGCGAGTCCGTGTGATCGTCCCTTATCAGATCGACAATAAGTGGTTCGTAACCTAAAAAATCATTCAAAAATCAGTCCTCTCTCTCGCCACTGTACCTGCGAAGAGGATTGACTTGAAACATGACTTCTGGTCAATTCGAGAGAAGATAACGTACTTGGCTTCTGGTCTCGATCTTCTCCAGGAAGACAGACACAAGGACAGCGCCATTCCAGTAGCCATAGGTACAATAAGCGCCCCCTTACATGATCGAACACCTAAATCTTCACGATAGCGACAAAACACGCACTGACAACGGCATACCCATCAGCTTTATCGTTTGGAGAGCGAATTCGTTGGCAATTTGAGCCATCATGGAGGATCCTTGGGCTTTTGGCTGACATTCCGTGAGATTTCCAGATCTACCAATGCCGTGGGACATGCTAAATCGATGAACGTTACAAAGTCATGGAAACTGACCTCACTTCATGTGGAGACGAGCCACCAACGGCGCAACAACACGACCTTCGCGTTCGCCGGCGCCGATAGGAGTCTCCAAGAGGAAGTGATTGATAAAGAGTAACGAACTCTTTTTCTTACCAGATCAATTCGATTGTTTGTGTCCATATTGGCGAGATAGACGACGAACTGTTCGATCAGCTGTTCTGACCAGCCTTCTTCTGGCAGTTCCTTCTGAAACAGGCACAATGAGTACTCAATGATGCCGCAACTGACAGAAATGTGGTCGAAAATGACAAAAACCAACCTTTTGGATCAAATCATCGAACATCTTCTGCCTCGACTCAACCGCTAGCCGTCGGCAATCTCGAAACGGCCTGGTCGTCATGTCCACCTGGAAACGCCAACACGCTTGGTGATAGCTTGGTGACTTAATCGGACTTCCTAAGCTGCTTAACGGCGGAGAGACACGAGAGCTCACGCACGGCAATAAATCGGAGCGCTCTTCGCGAAGAAAATAATGATAAGCGGCGGAGGACGGAGATAATCATTGAATGGACGAAGAAGCTTTTACATGGTGGGCGAAGCCAGAAAATTGATTGACCCAGGGTGACTAATGCATTGAGTATTCCCACGGATTACGGTAGTGGAACAAAGCTCATGAGCAGAATAATACTATTATGAATTAGGATGCATAATGCTCGAAGTAGATAATGCAACAAGATGAGAGAATAGGTAAACAGAGCACGTTATCGTCAAGAGAAATGCAAAAATCCACTCATTAAGAAGGTAATGAACGATGCTCACTGTTCAGAGGGAGCCTAACTATGCTGGAATATGACGATCTCCATGGAAATTTTCATTACGCCACAGCGAAAGTGGCGATCGATGAAAAAATTGGCGCACCAACCTCGACAGAAACGACCTTCTCTGAGATGCACTTTGCTCGAAATTCTAAGGTCACAGTGCGAACGTCTGATATTTCCTGTCCGAGTCGTTCTGATTC
Organism: Steinernema hermaphroditum; assembly: GCA_030435675.1. Classification (NCBI taxonomy): domain Eukaryota; kingdom Metazoa; phylum Nematoda; class Chromadorea; order Rhabditida; family Steinernematidae; genus Steinernema; species Steinernema hermaphroditum. The sequence goes on from CM059622.1 coordinate 4,879,566, forward strand.
TTGCCGTGTTGAACGTGATCTCTCAAGGAACGGATCGTAACGTGCCCATGTGTACATTTTGTGGTATGCGCAACGTGGTAAGGTGCTGTTTTCCCCTTTTCGGAGATCTTTCTTAACGAATTGGACCTGTTTTGCCTCTAGATTTGGGTTTATTGTGTCGCGACGCTGACAAGAGGGAGATTCGCGGAACGGCGCGCGCGATCAATCGATTGTTTGTTGAAGGAAACGCGATTTTCAGGAACAGCCGAGATGAACAGAGGGCAAAGCATACTTCTTCTGGGATTGTGTGTTGCTCTAGCTGGTGTACGCGCTATTGAGTTAACGTTCGAACTCCCCGACAATGCGAATCAGTGCTTCTATGAAGATTTGAAGGCCGGAGTGGACACCATCATCGAATTCCAGGTGAGCAGTTTTTGTTGTGTTTCTCGGACTGCGCGGTCTCCGGTATAGACGGCTGCAGAGTATTCTTAAACGTTTAATATTGTGCACATACAATATCATTTACACAGCAGTCGTTTATGCATAGCGGTTGATATCTATTGTGTCCGTATTATAACAGCTGATTCCTTGATTCACATATCTAAGCTTCATTCGTTACCTGTTCCGAAAAAAGGAAGTTTGTGCCGTAGAATTCATAGCGAATTGCCACTATCTCATGTTCTTTAATTTAGGTCGTTACCGGAGGACAATACGATGTGGATATGTCCCTTGAAGATCCTAACGGCAAAGTGCTCTACAGTGACACGAAGAAGCAGTACGACAGCTATTCGTGGAAAACTGAAGTAGAAGGAACGTACAAAGCTTGTTTCTCCAACGAATTCTCGACTTTCTCCCACAAAATCGTGTACATGGACTGGCAAAACGCCGAGGACGCCGCCAAGGTATGTTTTGCCTCATGCATTCTATGATCTGTTGATTCTAGGCTGCTTCGAACGCCCCAGCTATGGGTCAAATGGAGTTGTACGCCAATTCCATTGGTGACAAACTCCGTGTCATCGATGACTACCAAACTCACCATCGCCTCCGCGAGGCAACCGCCCGAAAGCGCGCCGAAGAACTGAACGAGCGCGTATTCTATTGGTCTCTTGGTCAAGCTGCCGTCATCATTCTCGTTTCCGTACTTGAAGTCGTCATTGTCCGATCGTTCTTCGCCGACAAACGCTCAGTCACTGGTGCCTACTAATCTAGATCGACTAGTCTCGCGCCCCTCTATTTATTTAAATCTTGTTTTCATTGGATTGCCTGTGGTAACATAATATGTATAGCTCGCGCTAAAAGTGTTCTATCTCGGAAATGTGGAACTTTATTTCAAATTCGTAGACAATACTTCGAAAGACTGGTGGTCTATTCAATTACAAGGAGCGGAATATCACCTAGGCGATCTTCCGTAGGGGTGTCCACGCGCCTTGTTCGGACTGGAATGATGAGGAGGTCGCAAGGGGCCCGGTCCGGAAGGGACATCGGCATTTCTATTCGCTCCTCCTTGTTGAGCACCTGCTGATATTGAACTCGAGTGACTATCAGTATCTGTACCTTCAGCTGAACCGTTCCTCCTCTCGTCAAGCGCTTCATTGTACTCTGACATGTTCTTCCTCCCAACCGGCATCATCCAGTCTGCATACTTCGTGACAGACGAGTTCCTGCCGCAACACAAAGTCAGGACGCCGTTGGTGACTACTGTGTACGCGCTGCCTACTCTCAAGATGTCCTGCTCTTTCATGGCGTCTGCGTTGAAGTGGACGACGTTGAGATTCACCTTAGCAGTCGCATCGGCAACTACAAATTGGCGTGGGGTGTTGGCATTGGCTGTCGTTGGCCCTTGTTGATCTGAAAGAGAAAATTAGAGATTATACGAATGGTGACGAGCACTCACGAGCTCCGCCGTCATCTAATACTTTAACGACAATGAAAGATAGGTTCAAATTCTTCATTCCAGGTTTCAGATCCGCGACGTGGATTAAAGGTGGTCCTTGCTGTGCAGGCGGGCCGGGTGGTCTCTGGGGAGCCTGACCAGGGGTAGGTGGCCTCTGCTGGTGAAAACCGGGAGGAGCGACAGCTCTCTGCTGCATTCCGGGCGGTGGATTCACGCGCGGAGGAGCGGGAGCGTTGTGACGAGACGGCCCGGACATGTTCCCTCTGAAATAGAGAAGGAATTGCCAATGGGGAAAACAGAAACGATGCTGGTATACGACGATACACCGACGCGAGTTGATAAAACCGCAATTTTATGAAAGCTGCATCTCAGAAGCCGCAAACATAAATATCCAGAGAGTGCATCGCGAAAATAAGATCCAATTCTAAGCATTTTCTCGAAAGACAAACACACATTAGAGACACAGTGTCCACAAAGCCGCGCGAGGATACTTGAACTTCTTTTGTCCTCCCCAATAGCATAGTTTCTCGCAACGACTGGTAAACTACACACCGAGTCCGCCCTTCCGAGAAGCTGTCTCGTTAGCCGTGCAAGCTGTCTGGATGCTTGCAAACTGTCTTGATGCATTCATAATGTCTGCAGCTTTCATTTTCTCACGTCTCTCCGTCTGTCCACAGCAGAATACGTCTACTTTGATCGATAAATGCCGTCCACTCGCGCCAAACGAGGGCGAACGAGCGGTGGTGCACCGACGTTCGAGAACAGTCTGGAATTAGCGTCTGTCGAAAAATACGCGGGAGTCGCTGGGACGCATAGACAGAAACCTTGCAGCGCCGCATGCTCGTATTCAGATTCTGGCGACTAATCTGCTCTGGTTTTTATGGTTCGAGTTTGAGTGATTTTAGTTATTTTTTTTCCTAGAAACAGGCTGCTGTGCTTCTGAATTTGCGTCTCGAGTAATTCGCGTTTTCAATGTGTTGCTGATTCTAGTGTTTGTGATATCTTCTTATTTATCTCCTTATCTCCTCGCTTTTCTTCACCAAAGAAGCTGTGCTTTTCACTTTGGTCGGCCGTGATTAGTAAAATTTTCGTGAAGGTGCAAGAAGTTGTTATTTCTGCTTTCAGGTATGGCTTGCACTGCGGACGGTGATGTCATGACCGTGCAAAACGGTTTGAAGCTCGTTAAGCCGCGTGGCAGCAACCGTCCGATGAAGCCGCTAACGATCAAGATCGCGCCCGCGTACGAAGCCAAACTCGCTCTACTCGCCGAACAGAGCAAGGAGAACGACGAAAATGAGATGAGCACATTGAAAATCGGAACTCCTTGCAAGAACGCCTGCTGCGAAGTGGTTAGTTTTCACTTATCAGTGTGGATTTTATCTGTTGGCTTAGGTCTACAACGGACCAACTGACACAAAGTCGAATTGCGTTTATCACCCTGGAGCCGCCATTTTCCATGAGGGTATGAAGTTCTGGTCATGCTGTAAGAAGAAGACTTCTGACTTCAGTACCTTTCTGGATCAGAAGGGTTGTACCACCGGAGAACATCATTTCTCGATGGTTTGTGTACACAACTAAACAACACAATTAATTAAATTCTCCACATTTAGATCGAACAGGTGAAGGAGGTTCGTCAAGACTGGTTCAACAGCGGCGATTATGTTCACGTCAACCTCTACTGCAAGGGCGTCATTCCAACGGAGTCAACTTTTGAATCCAATGGCTTTTCTCTGGAAGCGGCAGTCACATATGCCAACGGCCAAAAAGAGTCCGCTTTCGACTACGACCTATTCGGAGAAATCGACGTTGAGAACAGTCACGTCTTGATCAACGAACGCAAAATCGAAATCGTGCTGAAACAGATGGACCGAACGACGTGGCCGAAGCTACGCTATGATCCCGAGGACGAGAATTCCGAAACGCAAGACGAAGTAATTGTGTGGAATGGTTTGAATCAGCCCACCAAAGAGCGTGACGGCAGTCGTCCGATGAAGTCGATAAAGACCAAGATCATACCAGCATATGAAGCCAAACTCGCCCTACTTGCCGAGCAGAGCAAGGAGAACGACGAAAATGAGATGAGCACATTGAAAATCGGAACTCCTTGTAAGAACGCCTGCTGCGAAGTGGTTAGTTTTCGCTTATCAGTGTGGATTTTATCTGTTGGCTTAGGTCTACAACGGACCAACTGACACAAAGTCGAATTGCGTTTATCACCCTGGAGCCGCCATTTTCCATGAGGGTATGAAGTTCTGGTCATGTTGCAACAAGAAGACTTCTAACTTCAACACCTTTCTGGATCAGAAGGGTTGCACCACCGGAGAACACGTTTTCTCGACGGTTTGCGTGCATAGCTAAACAATATTATTCATTAAATTTATTTAGATTGAGCAGGTGAAGGAGGTTCGTGAAGACTGGTTTAACAGCGGCGACTGCATTCACGTCAACCTCTACTGCAAGGGTGCCATTCCAGCTGACTCAACTTTCAAATCCAATGGTTTTTCTCTGGGAGCGGTAGTCACATACGCCAACGGCCAAAAAGAGTCTGCTTTCGACTACGAGCTCTTCGGAGAAATCGACGTTGAGAACAGTTACGTTATGATCAGCGAGCGCAAGGTCGAGATGGTGCTGAAACAAGTGGAGCCAGTGAGCTGGCCCAAGTTACGGTACGAGCGTGAAGCTAACGAGCAGCAAGAGCAGGAAGTATCAAATTAAAGTCATGTGCATGTGATTGTTGGATTGTTGTAACGTGTGAGTGGTGACGATGATTTGATCTTAAGGTAAAGAGATTTCTCGTGAATAATGACATCTTAGAGTAATGTGCGTACGGCAGTTCTGACTGACAATTGTTTTCGGAACACCTTGAAACTGTTTTCGGAATTCTATAAGAACCTTCCCTCACCCGCCAAATTCCCGACCCCAAAGGATAGAGGCACTAGTCCCCGACTCCTCCTCTCAGCTGGCAAACATGCCGTGATTGCAAAGCGACACCTTGAAACTGACTTTGGCGAAATCTTCGTGCTTTCCAGAAGATGCGAGCTAGCAAACTTAGCTACAAACCACTTATCCCCAGAACGCATACGACTTCTCAATACCTACTTCTGGGGCGAGACAAATTTCATTTCATCTTTAGTGTCCATAACAACGTATTAACATAACAGTAACAACGAACAAACAACGCGTTGGTGGAAACAACAATAACAATCCAACAAAGCCACGCTTCATCGCGCTTACTCGTCACTGTCCTCATCCTCCTCGACTTCCTGCACCTTGGGCTTCTTAGATTGCTTCGGCTTCTCGACTTCCTCGTCGTCGAATTTTCTCTTCTTGCTCGTCTTGGCGGTGGTATCGGCGGAGGCGTCGTAGCTGTGGACTTCACTCTTGAACTGGTATCCTCCCTTCTGCTTGTGCGATCCTGGCGCTCCCTTGTGCGCGATGCGTTCCTGCTCGGCGCGCATCTGGTTCTCGAGGTAGGCGCGAGCTTCAATACCGACTTCCGCTCCGGCGTTGACCTCTTCTCCGAGGGCGTCGATTCGGGTGGAGAGCGAAACCTTGGCGGCGAGCTTACGGGCCATCTTAAGGAACCGGTATTAGGTGGGCGGTCGGGCCGCATACTTACCTTTCCCTTGTAGGCAGTGGCGGCTTGACCGATGAGCTGAGCGTGGTAGATGAGACCATACTTGGGCGTGTCGCGCTTCGTCTTCAGGGCTCGGAACAAGGCCTTCTCGGCTCCGAGAATCTGGATGGTGGAGGCGGGGTACTTCGCAAGTGAGACAAGAGATCCGGCGTGGGAGATGAGGCGAGCTCCGACGAGTTCTCCGAGAAGGACAGTGAGGTTGGGCGCGAGGGCAACCATGCGGTTCTTGAGGTACTCAGAAAGCTGGGCGCGGTAGTCGGTCAATTCGATAACTTGGTCACAGAGCTCCTGGATATGGATCAAATCGAGCTCGGAGATGTCGGTTCCCATGCTGATCTCGGCGTCGCTCTTCACCTTCTCTTCCAACTCTTCGGGGAGGATGCCGCTCAAGTCGGTCTTCACGGCATTCTGGCGCATGCCGATAGCCTTGACAACCTTAGCGTAGGCGACGTGATCGGTGATAATCTTGCCCAATTCGGGGAAGTGCCAGCCGTACCATTCGCGGGTACGCATCTGGTAGTTGTTCAGCTCCTTGTCCAGATCATCGAGCAGCGAAACGGCTTGGACAATCATCGTATCGATCTTCTCGGGATTGAACTTGACCTTGTAGCGGCCCATCGAGTGCGCAAGAGCGAGGTTCATGGCGCTCAATTCGTCTTTGTGCTCGCAGAGAAGCGAGTCGATATTGCTGCGAATGCTGCGCATAAGCTCAGCGACAGCAGAGTTGTGAACGCAAGGGAGCTCCAGTTTCTCCTGCAAATTCCGAAATCATTCTCTATGCACATAAAGTCACTAATTACATTAATAAGCTTTCCAAGCTTAGCATCTCCCACGGCGAGTTGTTCATCGGAGGCCGACTTCTTCAGCAGTTTTTTCAAAGCCTTGTTCAGCTTTCCGTCATTGAGATCAACGGCACTTTCAAGAGCTTCCGAGGTGGTCTTGAACTTCTTGAAGTTGACCAGCTGCAGACTGAAAAGAGATGATATACAACCGCCGTCCCAAAGGTAGCTATCACCATTCCTGAGCCTTCTCGGGGGTGTTGAACGACTCCCAGATGTTGTCGGCCTTCTGAAGTTTGCCCTCATCGAGCAGTTTGAAAATGGCGTAGCCAGCTGCTGTCTCAAAAAGGACAAGCATGTTTCCCCTAGAATGACAGGAGATTAACCGAGTTTCGAGAACTTCTCGTACGCCGCGACTCTCCCACCAAAAGCATTTTCACACTTTTCCAAGCGCACGTTCAATTTGGTCAATTTCCTATAAATTCGCAGCACTTCTTCAGGCAAAACAGCGAAAATAAGGCGAAAGTACCAAAACGCGATGTTCCTAACCATTTTAGGTTAGTTTTCTGCACATTCAGTCAATATTCCGCCTCTCCCTCGATAGATAAGTTGCGTCACAGCTCATTTTAACAATCATCGCTGTGTCTCTATGGAAAGCGACGCCGACTCGTCGGAATCGCAATATTGATGCTGCATCAGAATTGCAGAAACTCTGCGAAAAAAAAAGAAAACATCCATATCCAACGCGCGCCACCACGGAAAACTCCTAAATTCGCGTCGCCGCGGCGAGCGGCAAAGCCACTACCAAATCCGAGTTTTCCACTCGAGACCCAGCATCCAATCGAAAAGTTGTGTTTCGGCCACGCCGCAACTGGCGATCCGGTGTCGTACGCCATGCGGAAATTCAGAGTGCTTTTTGAAAACGGATTTGACGGCTTTTGACATTTAGTTTTTCATGTGTGTTTTACATTAATTTACACGCTCTTTCACACCTGAACAGCACTTTTCATGAAAGTTTCTCGAGGTGCCTATGCGCGCCGACAATTTGAAAAGGATGCGCTGTTGTCCATCGGAAATTGCTGAAGAATCCATATTTTGTGGTCACTCGCCATGAGATATAGCGATGATTGTTGCATGAGCTGTGCATTGAACAAAGGAATTTCAAACTATTGAACAACGAATTCGAACAATCACAAACCCGTTTTCAAGAACTGTGAAAGCGTTCTAATCGAAGCGAGGGTGGCCGTCGAGATTAGAGATTTTCTAGTGGATTTGATCGCTCTACCTTTTGATGGACTTTTGATGGGAGAGAGCTTGCAGGTTCCTGGGCGTAAGTGAGTGCTCGGCGGTCATCGGGTGCGTGAGATACGTGCTGCTCAGTGCGCATGCTAGGCATCTCGGAGAGATCGTCGATGTTCTGAACTGCTTAATCTTCAAATTACTCCATGTGTCGGCTTGGGTTGGCCGCGCCGTCGATACAAATATGCTCTGTAGTAGTCCAAGACCATCTCAATTGAAATAACTTTATGAAAAACGAAAAATCAAAAAGGAAAACGTTCCAACAACGTCACGTATTGTGTGGCACAGCAAGTTGCGAGATGTTCTGTGGAGAATTAAAACAGAAAGAACTGAAAGGTACTATGGTATCACTATAACTCTTGGGTGCCTATCGCGTGGAGCGGCGGTGGAGCCGTCCTCCTAATGCTAGGCGTCCTTCTCCAGAGAGTGGATTCTCTGCTGCTTCTCTGCTGGTAGTCGTCCGGGAGGACTCCTCGAGTGCTAGTCGCCCCTCGGAATTCAATTTCGAACTGGAAAAGGGGGAACTTCTGTCGGGCGCGTTGTGGAATGTTACCTTTGTGGCGCAGACGAAGCACGCCGTCACCAATTTGGCGATCTCATTCATGAGGTTCTTTGTTTCCTGAATGACGGAATCCACCTACAGGGGTACTGTTGTAACATTAACAGGCAAAAACGCTGGTACCTTGGAGAAAGTCGCCGATTTCCCTACAGTAGGACTCTTGACAAGCACCTGTAGTTGTTGGCAGTGGATGGGGATCTTCTCCAAAGTCGCCGAGAGGTCATTCTTCTCGGCACTTCCGGGAACTTCGTACGAGAATTCTCGGACAGTTTTGTACATTTTGTTTGCCTGTTCGGCAAAGAACTCGGCTTGGGTGAAGAGGTCGTGTGTGGTTTTGAGCGGCCCGTCACCGCGGGTGAACAGGTACATGTTGTATGCCATCGAAGACATCGCCTTAAGAAGGAGCGGTTATTTGATAACAATCAGGGCATCTAGAACCTTGGCTTTCTTGACGATGTCGTTCTCGGCGTACTCGTCCCACTTCTCCGCTTCGGCGTCGACTTCTGATGTCAGGAGTTTCATTTCGAGGCCCACTTTGGCCATCTTTTGTTGGTCCTGAAAAGCGAGCGATTGTAATTCCTGTATGTAATATGATGTAAGTGAACATATTTGAGTCTGGATCAAATCTAGATCCCAAATACAATCAGTAACCGGCCTCTAGGTGAAGTGGTCAACGTTTTATGGTCACAAAAAAGGATACCCCTGGTGATAATGCGGACGGGTTGATGACAGCTCATACAACGATAGCGCATACCGTAGTCAATTTATAGCACATTGTGCGTTCCCTTTTACTTCAGCTTGGGCATAGTGATCCTTTTCCGTTCCATATATACACAAGACTAGGCATTTATAAAACTGAACATGCTTAGAAATCTCCCAAAAGAGGTCTGTACATGTCTATCTATGGGTCTATACATGCATGGTTATGAGTTTACTATGGTACTACGGTTTGACTTCTCGTGGTATGAGCCCAGTGTATGGGCGGACAGTGTGGGAAGTGCGAGTTATATTATCTTCTTGTCCATATGATTAGATTAGATCAGACTTTGAGTAATTGTCTTCTTGTCTTCGTGAGTTTGTAGTTAGATTAGCACATCGAGCTTTGAGTTAGTTAGGAGTTGTCACCCTTTCCAACACCTATGGACCGAATGTACATCACACATTGCCAATGTGTGATGTACATGCATCGTAGAATACAATGAACTCAACTCAAACAAATGTATGGAGAATCAATTTTCGCTTTGTGCTTGACTTATCCAAATTTTATAGACTCTTTTTCAATAAATTTAGCTTGTAGCTGCCACAGCTGCTCTTCAGCAGCTTCACGTTTTCATTTTTGATCGCTCTTTCGCCCTGCTTCTTACCTCAACATCAAGAGTAATCGGTTTCGACGGTTTTTGCGTTGTTCCGTGCTTCTATAAATTAGAACATTTATTAAAATCGATAACACTTCACAACACTCGAACAGAGTTACAACACAACACTGAGTGAACTTAGAATATTCTGAGCAATCGATGTTATTTTGAGCATCCCAAACATATTATGCGTTCATGCAACTTACTATAAATGCGCCATGTTCTATAACAACTAAAATTCTGCTTCATTTTGCAAATCGTCCAAGATAAGACTCATGCGGTATGTGAAGTTTTTCTGCTCCTCGTCGATCATTCTTTTCCGGATAGGCGAGCGCGACTTTTCCCTTTCGCTTTGCCTCATGATAACCACTTGCTCTTCGGAGTGCCTAGGCACTGGAGGTGCTTCCGGTGTCTTTCTGAAGATTGAATCCAGGCGTCTATAGGGTTCCGGAGGTTTTGAGTTCGCCGGGGGTGGAGGCATTCGCAGAGTGGGTGGTTCAGAACCTTGTCGGACGATGTTGAAAGCCGAATCGGCCTTTCGCCGTTGAGCAGGCGAGTTGATGCGGAGGTTCGAGAGACTCCTGGCGACGTTGCTGGCCGCGGAGGGACACACGCACTCGCTGGGGAACATACAAGCGGACGAAGACGACGACATCACCGACGAGAACATGTCACTACCACCACTCATGCTGGCGACCATGTTGGCCGCGGCCATGCTACTCACTCCAGGACGCGGAAGCGACATGTACGCCTGCTTCTCGGCGGCGATCCGGCCAGAAGCTGCGGCATCGGATTCCTTCGCCAGGCGTGAGAGTTCGTTGACGTTGTGGGCCCAGGTGTCGCAGAAGACTTCGAGGTTTTCACGGGCGATGCGTGATGACGGATGGATGCAGAACGTCCGGCCGGCCAAGAGGGTCTGCAATTTGAGGGTATTGAAAGAGTTTGAAGGGTGTGGGATTTACTTTCACAGGGTGTTAACAAAAGACCCCATTTTCAATGCACCAGGCTAAAGCAGTACCTATAAGAAATAAGTAGCAAGAATGTAGAAAATTGGGTCGAAAAAATGCATGAACATTAGCGATAACATGACCAATCCTATGCGCTTCGATGCTCTGCCACGGTTTGCTTAATCTTGCCAAGAGAACTCTGGATAAATCATCAAGATGTCATAAAATTAACCATGCTATGGATGTTCGTCTATGTAAAAGTTTGAAAACCAGTTGGGGTGCGGTGAGTTGAAGCAGCATCGAATGTTTGCTGGTTAATAGCGATAGCAACGCGCCATAGAGATACCTAAGTCACAGTGTAATCGAGTGCTTATCAACAGATCATTCTGTTTCAAAACCTCTTTTTTCCTGGACTCATCTGATTTAGGGCCAACGGCACTACGTGTACTCCATTCTTATCCGTATGCGCTACCAATTTTCAGCCCAATCGGAGTCTGCGATTTTGGGATGCTCCCCTGCTTACAAATTTAGATCACTAGGGTTATGGTCGTTTACTTGCACCTACCAATGGCGCCAGCGCCCTCAACGTCCTTTCCGAATGTCCAGTGTGAATGTGAAGCGTATCGTTTAGTGATATGTGATGTAGAAGGCGGCAAACTTCTTGGATATGCTCGCTATGCTCCCTGAACTTCTCGAGATACTTCTCGACTCCGTCGATGTCTCCCGAGATCGAACAGGCCTTGATTGAGCTTAGAATGGTTTGATCGTCATTGGAGCGAAAAACATCGGAAATCTGCAATTAACTTCGATCTTATTGGCTCAGCGTAGGGGCGACTACTTGATCCATAGCGACGATTTGGAGCTGTTTTCTCAAATCTTTCAGACGTCGATTTAGCCTTTCCACCGTAACCTCGATGCCTTCGCCTCTTAGCGATTCACATTGGTCTTGTTCCGGTTGGATGAGATTACTCATCTCAAAGCGGCACTCTTCCAGAAAGTCCAAGATCTGTTCTCGATGGTGATGGGGCGTGTAGGCCGAGTCCGTGAAGTCCTGAGTCATTTCGCAGAGTGAGTCCAACGCGGAGACGAGCCTCTCTCGGACGACGGAGCCAACTGTGCTCGTCATGCGAACCATCTCCAGCATCTCCATGAGTTGCCGAATAGCAGCGCTCGCGGTCAGCTGCATGCCGAGGTCGATGGGCTCGTCGTTTGGCTGAGCGGTGACGTACCGATTGTTGTCGAATATCATGACTCCGTCGGTGACGCAAAGTGTGATCAATTGGAGAGAAAGGCGAATCTGAAATCAGAAAAGAAGCATGATCGATGCTACAAATAGGAGGGCGATTCTATAAGCATGGTCATAGAGCCTATTTCTAAGTCGAAATTAGGGTTTAACTTTGATTTCAACGTGGTTACCTCTTAAAATTTTGAAAGTTTTTGAAGGATTTCGAACAAATTTCCAGGAGGTCTTAGCTCACCTGATAGAACACTCCATCTCTACACTGAAGAGCCGCTTGATCGTCTGGATGTCGGAGAAGAGTCTTGGACGAGGTTAGCAGAAGCATGGTTTGCCTCTCCAGGTTACTTCTCGCGACGCCCATCTGCGCCCTTCTCTTATCGCTTTTCAGATCGTGTTGCCTATCGCCTGACCGATGTGCCAGATCCACCATCTCCCCACCAAACTCCGTAAAGATCTTCACAAAATCGGTGAAATTCGCAGTGGTCTCAAGTCTTGTTAATGAGTAAGCGATCTAAGTTCATATAATTGGTTAGGACAAAACGTAGTTGCTAGTACCTTGTCTTCGGCTCTGAGAATGTTTTTGACCATAACGCGATCGGCGAGAAGGAGGACCCGGGTGACGGAAGAAAGGAGCTGTCGAGTGGCTCGAAGAAGGACGGATTTGTCGAATCCGGCGGCGGAGGAGTGAGGTTGGATACCGTGCATTTCATCTTCGGCTACTGACCCGCAGAGATTGGCAATGGCACTTCCTAAAGCAGTCATGGATGGCCTATCTGCATTGTTATATGCACTTTTTAGGCTGAGGTTTTCATACGTCACTTACAGCGGTCAAACGTGAATCTCTCTCTAGTATATTTATTACAATAGAAACCCAGTCTCAAATTTAGATAGACCAACTTCAGGTATTCCATAGCAGCCCGCTGTTTTGACTTGTTTCTGTCAAACAGTTCCTCCCTCCTGATCATGATCATTCGCCATCCTCTCTCCGATCCAAAGTGTCAAATATCAAGCAGCACTTGTAAATTTCGTGAAACCCCATGCAACGGCGTCTGCCGATCCACTTTGCGGCTATCCACCGGCTCCGATCGGGCGACGGCCGCCACGATGAGTGATGGATTATTACACTTCAAGGGCGATCCCTCCTCAGCGCCTAATCTTGGCGCCCGCCGTCACGCCGACGCGCTGGGTAAACATAGCGAGTAATATTGAACCGAATTTGATATGCCCGAAAGGTTAGACGGGAAATAAGCACTTTGAGGGCAAGTGACCCGAGGCGAGTGCGGAAGGAAGGAAGTTTGCCACATTCTCACATGTTCGCTAGCCAATCAATAAGCGAAAGACCATCGTACTTACCTGCCAGCCGCGCTTCATGACAAGCGTCGTACATCTCCGGCTGAATATCAGAATTCTCATCGGCGATAGTCTCTCCAACAGCCACAAATCGTTCTATGGCGGCTTCTACGGCGCTCCCAACCTAGACCACTTTTAAGGCGTCGCTCAAAACCCATGGTAATACCTTCAACGCCGATCTGATCACTTTCTCCGACTTCGGTCTTCCATTGGCCAAGAAGTTCTCCTTGATGCTCACCAACGTGGTGATCTGTGAAACGAGCGGGACAAGCGTCTTCTCGATGGATTTCGTCTTGATCTCTAAGTTGCGTGGATCGAATGTCATGCCGACCGATGAGGCGGTGGTGCTGGACAGATTGTCCATCCCCATCCGGGGCGTCGAGGAATGTATCATCACTGAAAGGAAGTGTGCGTTGGCGTACAGATAAGGATGGCGGCGATGAATCAGCTGTCTAGATTGTGGAATGGGAAAGATGGAAAAAGCGCTTTCAAACAGAATTCAGAATTCAAGGACCAAAAATCAAGCTTTCAGAGCCTTTTAATTGGAGCCAACTGATTGTACACCTTATATTAAGGCTTCTACGGCGCTCCAAACCTCACCTTTAGAATCGATCGTAAATTGGGAAAAAAGCACATTTTAATAAAATACAACAAACAAGGAAATAGGTGACCAATCAGCAACTCAATTATGCCTAAATTTAAAACCTTTCCTATAAAGCATCTTAATATCCTTGAATGGATCGGCGTCACCCATGAAAATTTTTAGAAAAGGTCGCTTTCCTAGATTTCATGGCCTACAGAATCAAAAACTAAAAGATCACTGAATCAAAAGCATCAGGGTCATCTCTCTCCAACGACGTCTTTGAAGAAATCAAAGGAATTACCTCCAATTCAGAATTTATTAGAATCAAATGTCACAGATTTTGTAAAACTGCTCTATCTACGATTAACAGCAATAAAACCAGCCGGAATGGAATATATCCGTACCGACATAATGGTCACGCGATAAGTGGAACCAAATTCGAATCCAATATGTTCCGCTCCGAGCGAAAAAAAAGACGAAATCCCGTTAAATCGCACGTTGTGCCCGCCGCCTAATCAGCGGTTATCGGAGTGGAGCCCCACATTACGACATCACACCTTCTTCACACGCTCACCGAGAATCGATCATAAATTGGGGCAAAGAAGCACACCTCGGGCGTCGTGGTTGTTGTCTCGGTCGATTTATGAATAATCACAATTCATCAATGCGGCGGTCGTCGTCGTCCAGCACAGGAAGTGCAATGTCGCTTCTTCTCGTAGACGGACCCGCCCGTCGGACGTGTCGTTGCCTGTGCTGCAGAAGCAGCCCGCACAGCCGAGCAGCGCTAATCGCGGCGGCGGTCAGCGGCGACGGCGGAGGCGAGACGGGATGGGCGATCGGTTTTGTCGGCGACGACTCGTTTGGCCGACGGCCAAACCACTATCGTACGCGTCGTTCTTAGGACGAGGGAAGCGAGGCGAGAGCCTGGAAGGCACTCCTCAGCGAGAGGTTAATTTGCGGGCGACATATTGGGGCAATTAGGAGGTGAACGCCGGCCGGAAACATCGACGGGAAGTGGACAGCGGACGTGCGGATTTTGGCTCCATCTGCAGACAAAGCATTCACAGGGGAGACGGAGGAAGAGGGTTGTTAGGGGATGCCGAGGGGGATGTTTTTCTGCACAGGGTGATGTCATAAAACGTAATGGAAACACAAAATCGCCGAGGGTTTCCTGTTTTTGGTATATTTCACGTATCGTCTACCACTCTAGCTCGATGAAGCCTTAAAAAAGAACACCTCAAGGGTCTTTTCCAAGCGCTTTTCCGCTATATTTCGCGTCGGCATTCTGTCTTCCAGGCACTGTGGGTCCGAAAGTCATTAGGGGTGCGAAGACATAAAAAAGACAGACGCTCAGAGAAATAGCGACAAACAACATTTAGTGTGCACTCAGTGTTGTTGAATGTTAAAGGGCAACCGGATTCTGAAATGTTTTTCTTTTGACGAGGTGATCAGATCAGCTTTTTTGCCAGACTGATGTCGGCAGAATGACGACGCTTCTATCAATTATTTATTGTACACAAAGCGTATTATGCGATCAGATAACCGTAGTGTTCGGCGCCCTTCTCGAGCATCGTCTCCAAGGTCTTGGAGAGTTGGTCGAAGGAGGGCCTTCTGGAGACGTCCTCTTCCCAACAGGAGCGCATCACTTCGGCGACGTCGTCGGAGGCGAACGGCGGCCTCTCAAGACGCTCTCCGGCGGAAAGGAAGTCGACGATCTCGGCGTTGGAGAGCGCCGCATACGGAGTGACGCCCTTGGAGAACACCTCGTAGAGGAGCACTCCGAAGGACCACCTAGGAAGACTGCCTTAGGGCCATGCAAGAAGGCGCTTACACGTCGGACTTCTCAGAAAAGACGCGGTCGACGAGTGCCTCGAGGGAGAGCCATCTTATGGGAAGTCGTTTGGAGAGGGTCGCCGTGTAGGTGAACGTCTCATCGCAGTCGCAGCAGAGTCCGAAGTCGCTTATCTTCAAGGCTTTCTCTCAGTGGGGCATGGAATGAATCTCAAACCTTGGCTCTCTTGTCGGCTGTGAGGAGAACATTCCTCGCGGCCAAGTCGCGGTGAACCATTTTGCACTGGGCGACGTAGGTCTACAGAAAAACGTCTTTCCACCAGAAGAAGAGGAGACCTACCATTCCCTGGCAGATCTGCCTGAAGATATGCAGAAACTCCCGCTCATCGAATTCCTCTTTTGGCCGACTCCTCATTGCCATCACGTAGTGTCTTAGATCTCCTCCTTCAGCAAGTTCAAAAACCATACATTTTCTTGTTTCGATTTGGACCCATCCAAGGCAAGGGATGATGTGTTCGTGATATTTAAGCCTCCTATAGGCTTCCAGTTCCTTGCAAGCAATGACCATCTCTGTGTAGTTGAACTCCGTAGGCATCTACAAGTATTATGTGAAATGTTACCGTCTTCACGAATGCACCTTTATAGCGGCTGAACAGTTTGTAAATTTCGAAGTAGTCGTCAAATTTAGCATTTTGTGAACGGGAGCCATCGTTTTCAACAGAGCTCTGTACACAACAGAGGTCACCCCTTTTCCAAGCACGTCTTCATATCTGACTTCGATGTCTTTAACCGAAATTCTGAAACCATCCATGGGTGCGCATTCTTCCGTCTTCATTTCCTGCACGTGTTTAATTGCTTGCCTCCGTTTTCTTCGTTTGTTCCAAAGGAAGATCACGAGACCGACCAGAACTATTCCCAGAAGCCCGCCGACGATTGAACATACGATTGTAACAATGTGGCTTGGGTGTGTGGCCGGTCCAAGAGGGGCTGAAGTGACTTTCGATAGCAAGAGTACTTGGGAGTAGCCTACCACTGGCAGCAACAGAACTCATAACTCCGTACTCCTCTACCCACTCGAATGCGATTGTTTTGTTTATGGCGATGACATGATTTCCAACGCGCTTGGACACAGTCGTGGGAAGAACAAGAAACGCCTCTGTCACGTATTTGTAGATTTGCCTGGGAGTGAGGTCTACGCGATATGTGTCCAGAAGAATGAGATCGACGTAGTGCTAGAAGCAGGGCATTTAATGGGGATCGGACGGGGTTCAGACTACCGACGTCGAGACGGGTCGAGAAGGCGATTCTTTCAGTTTATTCAGGAACTCCAGTGGTGTCGCGTCGGCTATCATAGCCACATAGCTCGTGTTGGCCACGTTAAAGCCGGCGTGCGAGCCAAGGATGTAATCGCTCTCCATCTTGTAGAAGTATGTGTAGTTTATCGGCGTTTGAGCATGGGCCCAATCGTAGACCTGAGCTTTGAGGTAGGCGAGGGTATCGTTTGTGCCCATCCAAGGTGATGTCGCAACTGAAATGTTAATATGTTCGCCGTCGTCACTTGGAACTCACAAATTGTGATGTTCTCGCATCCGACGTGGATCAGACCCATAACGAAGATGTTCAATGACATGTGCTCGGCTGTGTTCAAGAAGAGGATATCTGGATCCATGAATTTGTGATCCAGAAACCGTCCGATATAGGAGAAGTTGTTGTAGAAGAGTTCAAAGAAAAGGCCCACTTTGCACAGTTGCGCTTCGCAAGAATAGGGACTATCTGAAATTCATGTTGCTTTCTTCTTCAAAAAACATCTTACCTATAGAGCTGTTAAGTAGGAGTTCCGAGTTTTCTCCCAAGATCGTCTCGTTTGAAGTCACCGTCAGCACCTTGGTCAAGTTAGTTTGCAGTTCAAAATCAGTGATTGTGAAACTCTGGACGGAAAAGCTCATGTATGCTTTGTTCAGCCTTTCAATAATTGAATAGCTACTCGGAGAAAAGTAGTTAGTGATGATGATGACTGTCTTCAGGGTCATATTGTTTAAGTCGGCGTCGATCATCTGCGATGAGGACAGATTGAGCGATTGAAAACACGAGCACAGCTTACCTCGTCGACCACCGTCTCGAGCTGCTGATCCAGATGATCGCTCTCATTCGTAAACTGCCCAATGACATGCGATTTGGAGGTCATGAAGGCCTTCTAAAATTGCATGCTACGCGCATAGTTCTCTCTTTCTCACCTCAAAAGCATGTTCGTCGTTGAAAAACTTTTGTAACTGATTGTTCACTTCGTCTCCTATGGCATCTATCACCAAAGGCGTGGAAGAAGCACCGAAATAAAACGTCGCCGGAAGTCCGTATGTCGGAGGGATACAATTGGAGCATTGCGTTTGCAGCTGAATCTCATACGTAAAATGTCAGATAGAGCGACACTTACCTGAATGTAGTGCCTGAACAAATTATTAAACTCGTGCAAAGTGGTTCCTTTTTGTAAGCTGCTGGCCACGTACGTTTTTCGACCAAAAGACACGACCCCAGGCGAGGCGTATTTCACAGAAAATAAGAGAATCAGCAGGAAAGGGGTAGTTCGGAAGCTCATTGATGCGCTCATATGGATCGTTATCAGCTTACGACGTGATTATGGGCGGCTGACAAGGAGATGTAATGGGAAGAGCAAATAGAACCTAAATCAGTGCTTCTGATGTTTTAGGTGCATACACTTTTAACACACCTTATCGTGGAAGTCCCGAAACAGCAGACATCCCAAGAGACAATCGATTACCTCCGTATTTTCACCGAGTAATAAATCACCGATGGCCGCCATGCTTATCAGCCCGACGCACTTTGATTTGGGCTTTGTATACGCAGGGGAAAAGTGCGTACTTGGCAATAATCACATGTGCAAATCCCGCGGACGATTTCGTTATTTGTCTACCGGAAGCCCCGCCGATCACTTATTTGCCGCCAACGTTCTTATCTCCATGACGTGGGAGCAGTGGGAAACGGAGGCAACGTTAACCATAGTCTTGTTATGTAAAATACCAAAAAGGTTTTGACGAGAGTGGGATTCGAACCCACGCCTCCGAAGAGACTGGTGCCTTAAACCAGCGCCTTAGACCGCTCGGCCATCTCGCCACGTTTACGAGCATATCGGATTACGTATGGAAGCTCCACTGCATCGACATCATCAAAAGACAATTGCGATTCAAAAATCTTACAATGCTTATAATTTTTTTAGCGTGAAAAACGTGAAAAAAGAGAAATGTTTTTAAAAAATAAAATGTGAGCCAGGCGTTTAGAAAAAAGTTTTCGCAGTCAGCAGGATTCGAACCTACGCGGGCAGAGCCCAATTGATTTCTAGTCAATCTCCTTAACCACTCGGACATGACTGCACGTTGAACTCTGTACCAGAGATGGAATATACCCTGGTATTGAGAAACGATCACTTTTTCTTTGAACAAATTTTAATTCCAGAATCGAAATACTTCCGTGTTCCATAAATGAACTCTCGCACAACCGCGATGACTAGGGGTACAGACTACCATGCATAGTGTGAATGAGGAAGCCACCAAATCACAACCGTTCCTTATCAGTGAATGGGCTTCACCGGATGTGGCCGCCATAGCTCAGTCGGTTAGAGCGTGGGTCTAATAAGCCCAAGGTCGCAGGTTCGACCCCTGCTGGCGGCAAATCGTTTTTGATAGCTCTGAGCCAGAGATGCCAACTGGGCCTGAGCCGAGCCGGAGCCTCTGAGCCGAGCCCTAGCCGAGCCTGAGCCGAGCCGGGCCGGCTCGGACCACCCAGCTCGCGCTCGGCTCGTGAAACCCGAGCCGGTCTAATTCCCTTACCGTATTGTATTTTTCCTCCGCCAATTGACCACTCCTTAAGAAGGCGGAGCTCTTCAAGACAATTTCCTCTTAACGTCGTCGTTAGCATAAAAGGTCAAACAACCATTTAGATTGCAAGTCAACAGTCAAAGTTGAAAGTTCAAACAACTGTTCTACTTTTATAAGATTACAGTACGTGCCCGATCCATCATGTCGTGGCATAACCCTTGATAACTCACATTACAGAGTTGTGACACCTGCTTATCGTAAAGGCACGATATGGTGCTAGGCACACTTTTTCGGTCGTCCTACGCATACCTGCAACACGTCCCTATGTGGACTGTTTGCACACGGATTAGCTTTGTCGTCCGATTAATTTGACGCCTCTGGCGGCGACAGCAGATGACTTCATCTCGTCTATCGATCATGTTCGTCCTGTCGCTTTCCTTCTCCATTCTCCTGGCCGTTTCCTCAGGCTTCTCCCCGTGCCCTGCGAATCCTGCAGACACTGAGGCCTACTGCAATGGCACGGTTTGTCCAGCAGCATTCATTTTCGACCTTCGCAACAACCACTACAACTACACGTATCATTTCTTCAAAATGAAGTTTTCCGAGTCGAACCTTCTGTTCTCTCAGTGGACCCTTCAACCATCGGTTCCAATCGAATTTGTCGCCTTCATCCACGCTACAAGCACCTACATAAGTGAGCTTCGCATAAAACATTCTAAAGTAATGCAATATTTAGATTTTCAGATCCCTTGGGTTGAAAACCACACGGAGAGTTTGGAGTACATCGAACAGCAGCTGGAGAAATGTAAATACGTGAAAAACAACATCTACAACAGCGTGTTCAAGAAAAAAATCGCTGACTATATTATCGGACCCAGCACGGCCGTATCTGCCTATGAGCTGAGCTATACGGCCGTCATCTTCGACAGCACAACAGGAAACATCAATGACATTCTGTATAACACGAGTTTTCGACCAACACTGCGTACGGTAAGAGAAAGACTTGAATTGCCTTGATTCAGAATAGATTCACGTGACCATGATGAAAACATCGATGACCACTAATATATGTAGTTGTACTTAAACTTCTAGCAATTTACTCCATTTTATCAACATCTGCAGTGGGCAGAAATCTTCTGAAATAGATCTTATTCGGCAATCGGTTATGGTATCAAAGTAGTTGATGTGTGATCCTAGGATTTGCCTAAAACGTGAAGCATGGATTCACGCAGAGAAGAATCAATTTACACGGGTGGGACATCTGATCATGTTAGGCATGAGATGCTACTCATTATCAGCGAAAAGCAACTTGAACGTACTTCTTTCTTTAATTTTTGGATTTTCGGACTTCGCACGAAGGTAACCAAATTTAATAGGTTATGTTACACGTTATCTAGGGGCATTACTCTGTGCCGATTGGGCATCAAAGTTCAAGTTCATTTTCCGACAGGCTAGGCCAGTTTTCTATAAACTGCACAGCTCTTTGACTTTCCTCAATGATGTGTAATGGAGCAGATAACGTCAGACAAGCTTCAATGATAAGACAAGCCGACAGTCCTCAACACTATCCAGCAAAGTCCATTTCCTTGATATTTTGCGAGCTGCTCATTGCTCCCTAGTTGACTTCCCAATCCTTTGATTTTGTATTTTTCATTTTTAAAATTTTCTATGTGTAATGGAGCAGATAACGTCATTTAAATATGACCAAAACAGCCTACGACCCTAAGGTAACCATTTGATTTTTGGTAGGAGGTGGTAGACCAGTGCCCATCCAAATTTCACCACATGAACACGGCTACCCTGACGAACTTTAGCTTTACTTTTTAGCACAACGTTGACATTGTCCTGTTGAACACTTCGCGGCTCTACTATTCGAAAGAGGAAATTTACGACACTCTAACATCACACTTTCTGGCGAACGAGAGTGATCCGTCGACAAGGGCCAACCATGTAATCCACATAGGGAACACAATAAACAATACGAATTGGAGTGAAGATTACGGTATCTTCAGCAGCAGCTCTCAAGCAAGTATGCCATTCAATTTGACTTTTATGTACTACACAAAGAGGAATTTTAGTGCTGCTCACAAAAATACAACCTTACTCTGGTAACTCTGATCGTTCTGATCGGGCCGGCATCATCATAGCCGTGTCCATCCTGGCTGTCATCGTTTTTATCATTTTTCTGGGCGCCGTAGTTGTGGTGTACATTTGGTATAAGAAGAAACGACTGCAAGTTTTCCGAGAAGCCCACGAGTTGGACGTAGAAGAGGTTGATGAAGGTCAGAAGAGACTCCAGATTATGCTTGCCGATTTGGATATATGCTATGATGAGATGCTTGGAAAGGGATCTACTGCCATGGTCTGCAAGGCACATCTGAAGACAGTGGCCCCACTTCACAAAATTCAAAATTCTGTGAGCACGGCTAGATTCAGCAACTGCACTGTGGCTGTAAAGGTAGGACGACGTGGAAATGTCGGTATTTTATATTTCTTAGCTACCTACGACGTACACATACGAAGAAATCATCGTTACCACAAGAGAACTGGAAGCATATAGAAGGCTAAAATATCACGACGACATACTCGCTTGTCTTGGATGGGTTCAAGTTGACTCCAGAAGGTGTCTGGTATTTGACTTGGTACCTGGCGGAGATCTTCGGAAGTATGTTGTGTCTCAAAGGGATCAGGCAAAAGAAGAATTCGACGAGCGGGAGTTTCTACATATATTTAGACAGATCTGCCAGGGGATGGTAGGTTTCCTCTTCTTCTGATGGAAAGACGTTTTTCTGTAGACCTACGTCGCCCAGTGCAAAATGGTTCATCGTGACTTGGCCGCGAGGAATGTGCTCCTCACAGCCGACAAGAGAGCCAAGGTTTGAGATTAATTCCATGCCCCACTGAGAGAAAGCCTTGAAGATAAGCGACTTCGGACTCTGCTGCGACTGCGATGAGACGTTCACCTACACGGCGACCCTCTCCAAACGACTTCCCATCCGATGGCTCTCCCTCGAGGCGCTCGTCGACCGCGTCTTCTCCGAGAAGTCCGACGTGTAAGCGCCTTCTTGCATGGCCCTAAGGCAGTCTTCCTAGGTGGTCCTTCGGAGTGCTCCTCTACGAGGTGTTCTCCAAGGGCGTCACTCCGTATGCGGCGCTCTCCAACGCCGAGATCGTCGACTTCCTTTCCGCCGGAGAGCGCCTCGAGAGACCGCCGTTCGCCTCCGACGACGTCGCCGAAGTGATGTGCTCCTGTTGGGAAGAGGACGTCTCCAGAAGGCCCTCCTTCGACCAGCTCTCCAGGACCTTCGAGACGATGCTCGAGAAGGGCGCCGAACACTACGGTTATCTCCTCGCATAATATATTTTTTGTTTATTTTGGTATACATTGTAGCTCAATAGAGACTGTTTTACTTTTTAACACTTACTCTTCACAGTAGTCATTTTTAGTGACAATTACGAAAACTCGTTTTGACATAATTCCTTAGCGTCAGCGTCATAATTTTTCACTTTGGTTATAAATCAAGATTTCAACTTTTTTCCACGGATTCCACCCATCACTGCAGTTTCGAAATCATTAATTGAAACTCGCTCTGGACAGCGGAATGTCCCGCCGGGCGATCAATCAAGAAAATTAGCCGCGGTTACCATTAGCAAACGGAGAAACGCGCGCTCGAATTAATTAGAGCTGTAAATGGTGTTGTGCTCATCAAATGGCTTTCCATCACGCTCGTGTTTAGTCATCCCTTAAGTCTAGCAAGTTGCACAATGTTGGTAAATGCCAACGTAGATATGTCGGACAGACTTTGTCCATTTAACGGAATTGCTTTTAAGCTCAGGGCTGCGCATGTTGAAGGCTGACAGGCGATAAAAGGGTATTAATGATTAAGGAGCCGCAATCCACTTAAGCGCTTGTGTAAACAGATATCTGGGAAAACGTGGTCGCTAATCGAGATTTGTAAATAGTAGGATATGCAAATGGACGATGGCGAAAAGTGGATCAGCGAATTCTGAAAAAAAAAAGACTCAAAAATGATGACGGGTAGAGATGCAAAAGAAATTCCAACCAGCCGGATTCGAACCAGCGACCTAAGGATATCTGGACAACACTACAGTCCTCCGCTCTACCAACTGAGCTATGGTTGGACGCTAGCTTGAGATAGTCGTTGCACATGAGAGTAACACGTTCTATTTGCTTTTTTCACATTACGACACAGTTGGTAGACTGGTATAGAAAAAAGTGTAGTGTTGGCCGGATATTCTTTGATCGTCTGCTTAGATCAGCTCAAATCTGGTTGGTTGCAGTTTCTTTCTGATTCTTCTAGTTCCAGTCTTCTTTTAGGTTCGCCATCCAGTCCTTTACTGGATAAATAGAATATCTGACTTCCATTCTCATCAACATTCCTTTTGGCTGCACTTGGAATAAGATTTCCAATAAATCCCCTTCACTGCAATGTTTACAAAACGATTCCCGCGCATCCCTAATCCCCCTGGAGAGCTTCGCGCTTGCATAAATTACGTAATTCATGCAACTAAGGTCCTTGCACTCAATCGGCGATCTCAATTTCCGCGCGCGGGAGGCACTCACTCGTGCCCTAATAGGATCAGAAACGCTTTTGTCACTTCGCTTCCGTTCTTTTGCCCGTAGATCACATCACATCACGGCAATTATGCGCGCGCGAGTTATTTAAACGCCATTTAATCTTTCGAATTCGCAGCGGAGCGCATCTTCGCGCGCGCCGCCCTCCTAAGGAGTGGTCAGTTGACGGAGGAAAAGTACAATGGAGTAAGGAGGAAGGAGGAAGCGGGACTGGTTAGGCGAGGGGAAAGAGCAAGACCTGTTGATTTAGCTGTGAATGATATAATGTACATAGATGTGTCAGTTACACAAAAGAGGACAAGAAGAGGCAACATACGAGAGAACTAGGATGGCAGCGCATGTAAAAGGGCTAAAGCTAAAGTCACAAGGGATCCAGGGGACAATACCTGTCAGTTCAAAACGATTTTGCCGCCAGCAGGGGTCGAACCTGCGACCTTGGGCTTATTAGACCCACGCTCTAACCGACTGAGCTATGGCGGCCGTAGTTGGACAAACCCGCTTCCTTTTAATGAGCAGTTGATCAACGTTGTCGCCATTGATACAAGAAGTATGGAATCGATGAATCGAAAACTTTCTTTACGGCTTCGCCCGAGAATTCTAAGACTTTGTTGACCACTGACGCTCAAAATAACATCAACTGGGAGAATTTGATGTGGAAGAACTGGTAAACAAATTTTGGCCGAATGTGTGAGAAACTGACGCGAAGCTTTCTTCTCTGTCAGTGTGACGGATTTAGCCAAAAGAATGACACAGGATCAATTGTATGCTTCAAAGGTGCCACTTCCTAAGGTCTAAATTCAAACAGCTGCATGAAGTTCGTGTTTCAAGCATATCTCAGTCCTATGTTCCCAGATTTCTGTTTGCATAAGGTCCTAAGCGGGTTCGCCTTCTTAATTATTAATGCCCTTTCCCGTTTTACAGCTGCGCTTATGCCCTCGTACACGCTTAACCCCCTCGTTCACCTCGATATCCTTAAGAGCTGTAGGTCATAAAATCGCTGCAACTCTCGGTCCATTAAAACGGCGACTTCCAACCCCTTCAAGCGCCATTTAATCCCTCAAAACGCAGTGACGGTGACCGCACGCACTCCTAAAGCGAACGCCCGCCCACTGGCGCGCGCAAAAAGCACAATGGAGCGATGATTGCGTATTAGCCGCGCGCTGTGGAGGAAGGCCGGAGCGATCCTTCCCGTAGATGCCCTCAGGCAGTCCGGGAGTCGACGCCGCCACCGCCGCCGAATGCATTATTGCGCATCTCAATGTCATCTCGACAACGGACGTCGACTTCGTTAGCCTCCTCGGCGCCGAGGACCCTTCGAGTGCTCCTCGTTAGCCTCTTAGCGGCGCTTTTGGATTCCGTCGGCGGAAATGAAGTCGTCGGAGAGCCGTTTATTAGGTAATAAATTTGGAGTAGATTCCGTTTTTTGGGGAAAGGGATTAATCGTAGTGATGGGTTTTTGGCTTTTAAGGGTAATGGTGTTTGCCGAAGACACTGACTACAGCTGGTTGAGTGACTCATAATCATTTTAGAAAACATAGGTACTTGTTTAGCTTTATCGTAGCATCTTAAAACTATATCCGCTTGAAGTTAAACGTGTATGAAAAGAATGATCTATGGAATTATAGGTGAACCCCGCACGTTGCTCATTGATACTCGGATGACAGAAGCTGTGATTAGTTGTTTTCGTTTCCTGAAATCTGACATTCTGTGGAAATAACAAACAAAAAAGGCTTGACGTGAAACGTTACTGACTCTTAATTCAATGGAGTTCCCTCATGCAAGGACTTGGAAAGCCTGTAAATTCGGTCGTTTATCTGTAAACAAGTCTTCGATGACGAGTCTATAAGCTTCTAAACGTTAATCCAATTAGGGAAGTTCCAAAAGCGCGTCGCTCGTCATCGTAATGCCCACTGTTACGACGCTGACTAATTACTGTTCAAAAGTGGTTTCGCGGTTTACAAAACTAGATCTTCTTAAAGACACGTTCAGGTGTTGCATGCGAGCGAGAGTGGAACGAAACGGGATTAGCGAGATCTGCAGGAAAGTTGATTTTGTGCAAAAACAACCAAAAGAAACCCATGGGAAATTCTTGGTTATTCGGGTTTTTATGGATAAGGATAGAGGGAGATCTATTTACAAATAAAATTTGTTAACATTGTACCTTTTTTGGATGAGAAGCACCCCTATCTGAGACCAGTAATCCGATTGAAAAGCCACGTCTGCATGTGAGATCTTTGTCACTACCGATTACCGCTTATTAATTGCCGTGATGGGCAAGTAATTGAAGGAACATATGTCACTCACGACCAGATGGCTAATAAACGCTTTGTCCGGAACATCTCCACGGAACGCGCGTAAAGTCAATAAATCATGGCCTGATAAGGATCTGACACTCCGTCCGGTTTAAGAGCTCCGAAATTTGCATGAAGAAACATGCCGATATTGAGTGGCCTGTGTCGATAAGATCTAAAAATCGGATAACCGAATTTTTCGATTGCACTTTTCTGTCAACGATTTTTTCACATTTTGCTAGAAGACAGGTGGCATCTCCTTCTTGTTCAAATGTAACATTTCAGCTGCGCCGCCGACGCGATCTACGCGAAATGGAGGACGAACACCACTTTCACTGGACACGTAAACGTGCGGTCCACGCCTAATCGCTTTTGCTATCAAGTCCTCGTGACAAACAACCAAATCGAACTCCTTGTTCCCCATCGCGAGTGTAACGTCAACAGAATACGTTCGCTCAACCCTCCGGGGATCATCCTGGAAACGTCCGTTCTCATATCGTTCCATTCGGAATTCGTCACCGAAGGCGACAGAGTCTACGTATTGAAATGTTTCCATACGAGACCGCAAAAGTCGCATGAGAAGCTGGAAGACGGTAGGCCCCATAAGGAGGTCGTGGAAGCGCCCAAGACGAATGTTGATTGTCAGTATAATGTGAAGAATGCAGTGAATGGTGAAGTTGCGAAGAGGCTGATCATAGGAGAAAAGGTAACTAGAAATATGTCACCAATTATAGTCCAGTTGTGAAGTTTCCACAAAATTCATTGATGTGTGTGCAGAAACTAGGGAATTTTCTATAATAATTCAAACTCATATCCATGAAACTTCTTCATATATGACGATCTTCAAGACTAAACTTTCCATCCTTCGAATTTCCGTTTATGGAACTTCCACACTTCGACCTTCTGATCAATCTCCTAATTAGCCTTCCACTGTACAACTCTAACACATTTTCCACCCTCACACCTCCCGCCAACGATCGATAAATAATTCAAACCTTCCGGTGACCGGAATAAATAGCCCATTAAAGCCATTAAGTCACCCTAGCCGAGCGCTAATCGCCGCGCAATTTAGGTGTTCCACGAGTGGAGTTGCGAAGGTGCGCGGGACGATCAATGTCTTCTCGTGACAAGCTGCTTCCTTGTAACGCACGACTCGAAGCACAAGCTCGTCGACGCTTCCGGGTGCTCGATGGACAGAACGATCGTGCCCGAGTTCGAATATGTCAATAATGTGAGTTGCATGTTTGATGAGGGCAGAACATGTCAAAAGGATGCAATTACATGGGAATCAAGAATGAACGGTGACATTCTGACATGTGAATATGTAACGATGTAAAAACGATTTGCCGCCAGCAGGGGTCGAACCTGCGACCTTGGGCTTATTAGACCCACGCTCTAACCGACTGAGCTATGGCGGCTACGACCACCGCCTATCACATCTGCTGATAACCAGAGATGGGTTCGGTTTCCAGGTCTTTTGGGTTTCGGGTCCGGTTTCATTCGGATCTTCTCTTTAAAAAGGTGAAAACCAATTTGAGCCCAATATTCTCAAAGTGTTGTTTACCAGTGAACGTTACGAACAACATCAAGCGTGAAGCTAATTTGATATGTAATGGTTGGTAAACAAATTTGGGACGAGTGTATGGTGCAGCGTGGGGCGGGTTTCCTCTATAGAACCTGCGTTTCACAAAGAAACAATTTTCAGAAGTATAACACACTGTTTCTAGTGATTTTTATCTATTGGGTTAGTGCATTGAAAATGGGCCACTTGGTAAACATTCATTTTTTTCTATCATGTTTACATTTTCGATAAAATCGATGGGCGCGTTGTGGAGTACAGTTAACTCTCACCTCATACTATGATTGCCCATTGCAGGCTTGTCCATTAAAATCTTAAATCCAGAACTTCACCTTTTGAGCGCACTTCTTGCAGTTTTTTCTCTTTTCTTTTTTGACTGCCCACAGCTGTAATATCTCGCGCAGCCGAGGTTCGCAATTATCGGGATTGTGACCGCATCGCCATCGGGACGTTGCGATTTCGCGCTCTAATTAGCGAAAAACAATAATTGCGGTTCGGCAGCCGCTTCCACGGCCTACGTTCACGCCCTAGTCGCGCTTACGTCACAGCTTGCAACCTTTAATTCAAATAAAAAAAAACAAGAACTTAATTATGCAGTGGCGTAGGATAGGGGTCACTTCAATCTGAAACGGAAAATGGTGACTATTCGACATTATGATGAAGGGGCAATTTGCAACTGAGAGGGCTGTCAAAGGGAGCGGAAAGGTAGAAAACTGAATAAATAATTGCAAGAAGAATACAGTTTTTGAGCGGTTCCTAGACCGCCTAATGTTGAAGTGTATTCCTAGTGGAGTATTCCGTGTATTATGGCAATCTGAATATTAGCATAACTTTGATTTTGGGAAACCTCAGAAACATGAGTAGTATGGAATGTATAGTGATTGGCTTACTGCTTCCAGTCTTACGTTGGCCAGCTCATCTCCGTGTTCGGGATCGCCCAGAAACCCTTCGTGCACTTCCAGTGTCAACTAAGCCTTGTCGACTCGGTGAAAGGTCTCTGCCCGATCCCTGACTGCGAGAAGGACCCTTCTCCGAAAGCACCCCAGAGGTACGCATTCGCACTTCTCTCATCTGACAAAGCGTTCAGACGCGACATCGCCTCCTATCTTCTTCACTCGAACGCGTCCATACTGGACGCACTTAGCCAACGCGTGGAGATCCTGGAAGTGGGCGCGGAGCGACGAAGCTCCTCCGACGAAGAAGCACCTTCCTGTGGCCGGAAGTCCAGCGCTCCGAGCACCGAGATCCGAAGGGCGCAACCGCCCGAGGGCACCGTTTGCGTCTCGAAGATCTCCTTCGGCGCGGTGGCGATTGCGACGATCGCGGTGAGACCGATGGTATCGCAAAAGAAATGTTTCCTCTGCAAACAGGTTGCCATCTTCACGCTCGTCGTCGTTCTGGTCGCCATGGTTCAACGCTTCAGGGGGTCCCACGACTACTGAGGGATGGGATAGGATCGATTAGCATGAGGTCGATTTTGTCGTAAGTCTTTAGTGGGGTAGGGTTAGTTTAAAATATAGAAAATGTATATATAATACAGATGCAAGCATCACTGCCCTTTAATGGGATGCTTGTGGTAGAGACTATGGGAATGAGGTCGAATAGCTTCCATGTAGGGTTAGTTCAGAGAGGTGGAGTAGATTTTTATATGATCTTTTTCTGGAAGTGTTAGGTGTGCCGCTTCTAAGGAAGAAGAAGGTAATTCTTCAGTTCTCGGTAATCTTGAATGGCATGCTTCACGTGGGCAGCTTAGCAAACCATCCCAGAGTCCATTCTCCCATCTGGATTCAAAATCAGTATCCATAGTGAGCGATAAAAGTAATGTTATTAAGTTAAGTTGTTTTCATCCAACCTAAGCCGACGTGAATAACAGATGAACGTTATTTTTACGTCTTTCCATGCTGTACTCAACAATTACATCACTTACTTTCAGGTAGCTCCACTTCGCCAAAAGTGCCAAACGGGTAATTAGAAAACATTTGTTTGTTCTCGCCACAAATTCCTAATAAACCAGTTCTTCTTCTCGCCCTTGCGGAGGTCAACACTTTGCCGACGGGAATTCAAATGTTGCTTTGAGTGAACCGCAAAAAACCAGTTCGCACCATTTTCAACTAATGGGCGTTGGAAGTGTGGATTAGCGTAAGTGGAAGGGATTTATTGGAGTTCTACATAAATACGGATCGTACGGGACTCAGTGCAGATATTCGTCGGTTCTGAGTTCTTCCTCGATGGAAGGGTCCAAGTAGTCGACGTAGGAAGGATCAGGTTCCGTGGGTCCCTCACTTGATAAGTCGTAGAAGTCGTATTCGGACAGCTTTAGGGCGTATTTTGCGCTGACGAGGACTAGGAAAAGAGACAAAAGGATCCATAACCGCATCTTGGCTGCGCCGAATGAGTCTCTGCTGTTGCTAAGTGACGAAAGCGGCATTTTTTGTTGTTGTGGCGGTCCTCGGGTTCGCACTTTCGATGGAGAAGGAAACAACAGATAATCGCACTTTCCACGACTGTCCTTAGGACAGTTCGACTTGGTGGAGAGTGCCTATATATGGGCATATAATAGCCCGTTTCCAAGAAATTCTGATGACAGTGATCACCTTTCTCAGACGGTTCTGGAAGCGGTAATAATCATAAAAGCTATGAGTAAGAGTTATGCGGCTGGAAATCTTGTAAACATGTTGCTATAAGCTCCGTTGACCAGTTTCTTACGGAGTTGTACAACATACGGTGTGATGATATAAGGCTGTGGTCTGTTGAGAGTGAAGAGATCCAGTGACTCGAACCTCTGGAATCTGATACCCCTAAATTCACGAAGACGCCTCCTAACCTTCTTTATTGATAACGGAAACAACTCGTTTTGGAAGGCAGATTACAGTGGCAACAAGATGCGAAATTACACAATCATCGTCTTCTTCCCTTCGTAGTACAGTTGAGGTGTCGTTGTTACGAATATCGACTTGAGACGTTCCGCATGCGACTTTCCCCAGAAGCTCTTTCCCTTGTTCTGCTTGTGCACCTTCCGCAAGAAGACGCATCCACAGGTGTAGTACAGAACGACGACAACCAAAGTGACTATGAAGAGGGCAGTTACGGCGGGCTGGTTGTTTAGTTGGACGTCGAACCAATTCCACGCATTGGTTAAGGGACGCAGGAAGTAGTCAAATCCACTCGTTTCGGGCATGGCTGAAACATCGAATTGTGTAAGGAATTGTATGATATATGTGAGGGTCACGTATACAAACGGGGAATAAGTGTACAAAGTTGAAGACCGATGCGTGAAAATGAAAAAGCGAAGTGTGGCATCCTCTTAGATCGAGCAGTTTTGATCTTTTTATATTTTGTTTGGTGCAAATTTGCACAAAAATGATCTTGAAAAAGCTAGTGGCTAGATGGCAAAACATAAAAAACGA
This sequence comes from Steinernema hermaphroditum, assembly GCA_030435675.1. NCBI lineage: Eukaryota > Metazoa > Nematoda > Chromadorea > Rhabditida > Steinernematidae > Steinernema > Steinernema hermaphroditum. The sequence continues at coordinate 4,910,683 of CM059622.1, forward strand.
TCCCTCTAAGACGTGCCTCATTTTTGCACAGTCTCTGTCTGATCTCATATTAAGTTTCGTGCTTTGCAGACACGTACTAACTGAGAAGAAAAAGTATCTGTCCCAAAACGTTGCAGTGGAACACCGGAAATTAGCGATAATTATGCGGGAATGTAGCATGTTGATGGCAAGCACGGACAACTGTATTGTTCTCATAATGATGAATTTAAATCGAAGAAGAACGCGCAGGGAGAAACTTTGATGAGCTGGAACTAACGAAAACGGGTGAACAATTACCTGGGATTAAAAAGCGGGTAGTGCGCGCGATCAGAAATGTACGAAAAGGTGTTAATTCTCAAATCCGCTTAGATCGATGAACATAGATCTACAGGAAAGGTCACAGGTGTGGAGCAAGGGGGTAACTGTTCTTGCGGGACAAACAAGTGGATATCGTCAGTGAGTGTATGGAAGGGGAATGTACTACAGCACAGCGGTTTAGAACTTTAGGTTTTAGCACAAATTCTATAAAATAGCGTTTAAAAAGCACTTGTGAACTAAAATCTAAGATTACGAAATAAGTACCAGATGGCAGGCCACGTTTTTGAGGAAACTAACTATCGCTAGCTCCAGGGAAAACAGTGGGTGACTAATCATTCAGCAACTGCTGAGACGAAAACATGTTTTAGTAGAGTGTTGTTATCGTCCGTATCTGATATCACTTTTTGCTGAACTCTTCTCTGTCAACATTTGTGAAAGAAGGCTAGCCCTGCTCATTGAGTTCCTTTATCTCAACCTGCGAATACAGCGTGAACTCTGTATTTATCTCACAAAAGCAATTAAAACCAAATTATAAGGAAACAGCGTTTCGCCTAGGGTGAAAGTCTTTGGATGTTCCTAGCCTTGATTCGGCTTCGAATAATCATGAAGACAAGTGCTATGATCATGCAAATCTTGATCACGACGAAGACTTCAACGATTAGTTGGGCATTTTCAGTGATGAACCCTGTACCCTTAGAAATCTTACCGTTACTGTTGACATGTTCCAATCTGTCCGTTCCCGATACTAAAGGATCGAAGCTTTCAGCTGGAATGATCGCTTCGTGGCGCACAGCTCTGCGAACTCTCGAATGTTTTGTTTCTTCATTTCCGATACCGAAGAGTTCTTTCAGAATATTGCCAACTAAGACAGCGTTTAGGAAAGTATTAGCTACAATAAACTTACATAATTTGCGTCCTTTCTGCTCGAAATTTTTCTTCCAGTTGTCGTCTTTCAAATTTTCGATCAGAGTCATAGCACTGTCGATCACTTCGAGGACTTCTTTCTGTACTGGAGTGAAAAGATCGTTTTCTTTTGAGTCATCGTCTTCTGAGTCCAAGGGGACATTCCATGCGTGGGAAATTGCAAGAAGGCTGAAGAGAAAGACAGGTAGCAAACGCATCGCTATTCGGTGCACTTGCTGTCGGTCGGTGGACGGTCAGGCAAGGTGTTCATATGAGTGCAATGGCAGTGCCAAGGTTCACACTTTCGCGTCGCTTCCGATCGACAGTGTTGTGGCACTGGGTGAGGCTACTATAAGCTGAAAGGTGGATTCAAAATAGATGAAGACAATCGGGTCCCACCCAGTTAATCCCCGGCAGACCAGATAACAACGGACTATTTTAATAGGAACGGGGAATTATCCTCATCTTGTGTAAAATAGAGATAACCACTGGTAGAAAGGTGGGTGGACCGGTGTCGTGATGCACCCTGAAAACTAAGATCAATAAGCAACCTATTCATTTAAAATACTTGATCAAAAGAAGGAGTCTCATTCGTGTCGGTGGCGAGCGGTCGGTCCCTCCGGTCGCTCTCTGAGCGTCCGGTCGATCTGATGGCAAACCCTGTGGCAGTTGTGACTGTTCCGGCTTCCAGAGGGAATTGGGACACCCGGAAGCCGTAGTCCCACCACCGCTGACAACAAGATGTCCGACACCAGGAATCCCGCTACACGAGAAGTCATCACTCTGAAGGTCGACGACGCTCCAAGGACACCACCGCCGGTGAAGACACAATTTTCGGAGCAAGGAACCGTCTCTTCGAAGCAGATGTTAGCTCAGAAGCCTCCACTGTGCCGCAAACGCCCGCGAAGAGGATGTTCGGCTGCCGTATCCGAAGTTTTGTCGAGTCCCAGATGCCCCGTGAAGCGCGCCGTCTACGACCGGTTCGATACTCCAGGGATGAAGCCGGCTGTAACGAGACATCCTCTGTTTGTTGATTATTCGGTGTCGTGCAAGGCGTGAGCCTTTGATTCTCGAAATAAACTCGTAAACTCGATCAAAAGAAGGATGCTTCCGTTAATGTGATGTCTGGCATCGTGAACTAACAACGCTCGAATCATTAGATAAAGGATTCACCGCCATTCAAACGAAGATTTCACTCGAGGATTTCATTTTGGTAATTGTCAACTTGAGCTTACTCACGTCTACTGTGTACTCGCCCTCAAAATGTCAGATTTTACGATGCGAAACAGAAATGTCCTCGCGACCTGACCGGTTTTCCTTTTTAATCGGAGCCACCTGTTTAGGTGGAACATCTTTTGCCTAAAAATTCAAACCTTTAATGACGTTCGGGGGGCTTTTACACTGTCGTGAACTACCCTCATCTGGATAAAGAGCGCTGTGTCGTACTCGCGATCACACGAGTTCAATTCTCTCGGAGATATGTGGTTACCCCAGGACAAGCTCAGATTAAAGTTAATCTTTTATTACATCGGGTAGTAAATAGGGCTCAGAAGGAAGGGGATGGGGGCAAGGAGGAGATCTTACCGTGCCGAAACGTCGAAATTAAAAAGTTTGTTATCAAGATTCTCAAGAACAAGAGTCTGCAGAAGCTTTACATCAACCTTGGACACTTCAGAAGGCGGGTGAAAGGTGTCGCCAACTCTCTGCCGATGATCACTCTAACTTTCTCTGACAGTCAATGGCTGGCACTGCAATGTTACAAAATGACAAAGAGTAAGATAATTTTTCGTCTTTATTGGACATTAAAGTCACTGTTTCCATTCCGACATTTGCGCAAACAAAATGATGTTTATTTAACAACCATTAGGTAGGTACATGTATAATAATTTATCTGTGGTTCAATTATGAGATCATCTACTGCCGGATCGTCTACTGCGGAAAGAAATAACGAGTCCTCGTTTGACGGCGATAGACGTAGATGACCACAGCAACTGCAGCCACGACCACAGCCACGGATGATCCAATCCAGATCTGTACGCGCGTAATTGACACGTTCTTCAGCTTATCCTTCACGTAGCCAGCTAGTTTGTTAAAGATATCGCGAAGCTTATCGACCACAGCCGAGATAGCGTCCTTAACAGAATCTAAGAAGCTCTTTTCGGTCTTTGGGGGCTCAACAGTCGTCGAATCATGAATCTCGGGAGCAGTTTTGGTATCCTTTTTCACACTGGATTCGCTGGTCAGTCGCGCTTCCTGTGGGGAGCTTTCAAGGCTAGTGGTTGTGAGGGCATCAGATCCTTGTTCTGCGAGAACTCCATCGTTATATTGTTCCATCCAGTGAACATTTCTTTGATGCACCTCCTTGAGATCCAGTGGCTTACTCAGATCTCCACGAAAGTCTCTTGCGTTGGTCGTACCGGCGAACAGGGCAACAAGAAGAAACAGGAACTTTGAAGAACCCATCATGTTCTGTGGCAGTGTTGGTATGTTGGTCATAAATGGCGAAACACTATTGCTGGTGCGATGCAATGGATCGTTTCGAGCATTGCGAAGAGCCAAATTTTGTGAAGAGTTGCGTCGCTTTCACATGTCTCCACCAATGCTCCGTGTCCCGCAGGGAAAAGCTGTGTTAACGTAAGACAGCGACATCCATAAGTGCTGTATTCTGTGAAGTGGAACTGATTCGAATGTCCAGAATAATTATCGTGCTCATGTGATGAAAACGCGAATCCCGTCAGATGTCTTTGGACGTAGACAATATTCAGCACTCACAATGATTTATTTTTGCCAAAATGAAAATTACAAAGAAATGTGGCGGATGACAAAACTGTCTTAGGGAGCGACAGTTTGGATAGCAGTGAATGTGATGCCTCCGCCCTAAAAGAAAGAATAAACAACAGAAATGTATTATTCTCTCACCAGGGTGCAGAACTGACCCGTCGTATCACATTGAGTTCCCGGAGGGCAGCAGTGCTTGTTGTCGGGACAACATACAGCCTTGGCGAAGGGACAACATCCAGAGGGGCACTGGGTGCCTTCGCCACATTGGGCGGAGATGGTCGAAGCCAGAGCGGCCAGAAGGAGGGCAACAGCGAGAGTCTTCATTTGGATGGGTGTGTGAAGAGATAATTCACGCGGTTATATACATGCCATTGTTTTGTAAATAAGCTGTTTATCGCTAAAATATACCCTGTCCAAACAGAGATGACATGTATTTTTCGAACACAGCAGTCATTAATCAAACGCGATAGCTTCTATTTGAGTGTTTTCCAGGAAGAATATGACCTGTCACCTTGTTTATCTGATCGCAGACAGCCTCCATCTTCCGTCGCAGTCATATGGCGAAGCATTTTTTTATCACGTTTAGAGTAGAACTATGGGGATTGTTTTTGTTACATGGAGCTATCCTGAAAAAGATCTATCAAAAAAGCCAAGGAGTGGAGGTCAATCGTTTCGAGACTGCTCCGACTATCCAGTACAAGGCAAAATCAAGAAGACGCTGAGGACGGGACCAGAGACTCATCTCTCCGAAGCAGATGCGAGCTCAGAAGCGTCCGCTGTGCTGCAAACGCCCGCGAAGAAGATGTTCCGGTGCTGGATCCGAAGTTTTTGACAATATCCAGATACCTAGTGAAGCCACTGACTGGTTCGACATCAACGCAACGCCAGGAATGAAGCCAAGCGATATCCTCTATCTTGTCTATAGTCGGTGTCATGCAATGCGTAAGACCTTTGAGTCATGAATAAAGTCAAGTCAAGTCATTGTCTACCTGAACTCAGAGATTTAGTAAAAAACTAGCTGACGTGGATACCGAAAGGATATCAAGTCGGACGAATATCAAGAGTGACTAAAAAGCGGAGAGACGTTCCTAACGCGTCGCGATCATGCGCAGACGGGGTCTGTTTATTTAAAGGAGTTGCCTCTAATTGTCGTTTTAATAAAGTCTTCTAGGACACGAATATGGCCAATTCAAGTGATTCACAAATTGAGCGGCTGTGGGGGCGTCCGCCTCCAAGTAGGGGATGATCTTGGTCCACAAAGACTGGCTAAGGTCGTTTCGGTAGAATTCGTTTTGGTGGTAGCTGTTCTGAAGGGAGTGATACGTCCAGAAGATTCTCGAAGCGACGAAATAGCCGAGGACGACGTCGAGACTGTAGTGTTTCCTCGCGAGAAGGATACATATGACCGCAACGAGGCCAAGTAGCTTGGCAAGGTAACCTAAAATTTGTCATTTATATGTCAAAAGTGAAAATGGGACTGTGGAAAGTAAGCTTACCCAGCAGATATGTCCTTCGAGGAGAGTAGTACTGTAGCGTGAGCACAGAAATAACAATACTGATAGTGTGCCCGGACACAATCAGATCTCCACACAGGTCTCTCGGCCTAACCTGCTCGATTCCAAGGGACCAGAAAGTCCTCACTATCCTGCCATAGACTATCGCCAGATCAGTAGCGTTCTCTTGGGCTGAACAATAGGTATGACGAGAGGGCACAGGGACCTAGGCCTTCGTTAGCCTTTACAAGAAAAGTGGGTCTTACTTGGAGGAGAGACACACAGAATGCTCTGAATAGATAGGCCATGGCAGCACAGAAGAATATCCTTCTGGCTACGATCCACTTGTGACGATGACAGAAGGCGGTTCCAAGGGCGCTGACGATAAGAACGAGCATGATAACTTCGGTGAAGCGAATCGCCTCGGGAATCTCAGGAAAGACAGAAAACCAAGGGTCGGGAAGGGGGTTGACAGAGCGAGGGACTCGGTCATGGACCCAAGCCAGGACGGTTTGGTTGGTGATCCATGCTATGATCTGAATTGGAAAAGGTCCAAACATCCAAGCATGAAATATAAACTTACCAGTATCAACAGGGCCAAAAACGTGCGCTTCTTCAAGACAATCGGTTCAACAGAATCGTCGATTAAAGGAGCGGAAGCACCCATAATGGCAAAAAGCGAAGAAATGGGGCGATCTGAAACGTTTATACAATCACGTTGAGTGCCCAGAGCACATCTGGTTGACGGTATAATAAACAGACGCGCAGCGGAGTAAAGACTTTTAGTGCAACAGCTTTAGAAGGTTGCCGAATGGTTTGCGGAGAGGTGAGAAAGCCTAGTAGACATGATCTTTGCGGATTAGCTGCGAGAAGGGCATTCCATAAGGCTAATTAGTTCGGCTACATGTGGATAATGACGAATAAAGTTCAAGAAGGACGGCTTTAATCTCTTGAATCAATAGCAGCACGCTATGCAAGACATCTATTGTGGCGCAAAAAAGCAACATCACAAGGTGTCCGTACAAATGAAAGACAAACACCCCTATTCAAGCATCAAGGTGGTTCAGTGGTAGAATGCTCGCCTGCCACGCGGGCGGCCCGGGTTCGATTCCCGGCCGATGCAATCTTTTTCTGATATGTTTTCTATTAGCTCTGAAGATAGAGTCAACTTTGTAACTGTAGGTTAATCTCTGAACATAAAACATTCTGAACATATAACTTGAAAGCTAAATCGAGTTGTTTACATCTTTTTGGATTTAGCACTTGAGGGATTTTGAAAGTGAATCAGGTACGGATAACGAAGTACTACACCTGTTCTTTGTTTGACTATAAGCCAACAACAAATAGAGACGCTGACGCATGTTCTTCGCAAAGAGTTTGCACAAAAGAATATTAAATTTTAGAGAGTAGTATATCAAGCGTTCTATGCACGTGGAAGAACTTCGAGTGAAGGTAAGCAACTAAGAATAGTTGATGTTTTTGTGTCCTTTGAGTCGAAAAATGCGTAGGGCGATTAAACAGGTATAAAAGTCACCGATTAAAACGTGCTGTTATTCGAAATGAGTGAGTACACACCCAATCGAATTTAAGGACTTCTCTATAGTAGTTATCGAGCAAGTCAGCATTATCGTTGAAATGACAACTCTTCAATGACTTCTATGCAAAGTTGAGGGTTTTCGGTCGACGTTTCGAGTTAATTGGGTGCATTTCAAGAAGCAACGTCTAGGAAATAATGAATCAGAGAGAAACGGTTACATATAGAGGGGAGGACACATTGGAAAAAAGTACGAAGCTGTCCAAAATTAACAGAATTGGAGAAAATTTTGAACCTCGAAGGCAAATGAATTTCAGGAAAACCGAAATCGTAGCGTGACGTTCTTTTCATGTAACATTAGATATGATAAGGGCGCGAGATCTATCCAATTTCCCTCAAAAATTAATTCAATAGCGTGCTCTGCAAGGTGGAATATGACTTTCGGGAGTGGAATGGATAACTGAGTTAAACGACAAATCCGCGAGAACTAAACATCAGCAACAGTAAGCGTGTACTCAGAAATCGGGCAAAGAATGACGCAGAGAAACGAGATAGCGTTCGCCTCCGAACATTCGTAATTTCTCCCATGAATGTTCAATAAGCAAAACACAAATTTATCTTCGAAAAACGATTGATATCGCGTGGCGGAGATCACATAACGACAGCCATTTCATTTTGTTGAAACCACAAAAATGTAAACAGGATTCATCATTAATGAACGCGCCTACGTGCCGAATGCGAAACTGAGTCATTAGTCAGTTTGAACCTTGTGGACACGGCCAGGGTGTTCTCGTGGTTAGCGTGACACCTAAAGATGAACGTCAAAAAAAGTGAAAACATCAAAGCTGTGGATTGTCCTTTCACTTCCTTGACTACTCAGGGTCTTCGTTCTCTCTTCCAAGGTGAATAACTATGCCGATGCCTCATCTTCACAATAGTCGATAGACGTCAGCTCCCTATTTGCCTTGTCTCATGATGGCATGTTCACCATATCTGTGCGAGGTTTTTAAGGTACAAGGTGAGGTGCCGAATCGGTTTTGATCACTTAGAACGACGGATCGCAGTTGATTTATTACAGGCGCTTATACTTAACCCGTGGGCGTCGCGAATCTGACATTAATAGTAGCATGTCGGCGCTTTTTAGCATTCCTCTTTGAATGCCCAAAATATAGGGATTCTGACGTAACAGATATCATTTACGAAAGCGCCCTTTGGCGAAAAACAATAGGGTCGACTCAAGAGTTCTTAGTATGTCTATCTTGCAAGTCGGTGTCCCAGGAAGTCGGTGTACTTGCCGAAAGGTCTACAGGCAGTTATAATGATGATTACACGTTTTAAAATAGCAGAGCACAAAAAGGGAATTAGTTACTTACGAGAATCCTTAGCATATAACTTGAGAGTGCTGACCAATATAAAGTGTACCGTTTTGACAAAAATTGGACAAAGAACCCAAATCGAATAGATGTGCGTTTATAGATCTTTGCTTATTGTACTGTAGCCTTATCTCTTCGTCAAATACAAAAACGTTGCCAGATTTCAAAATTCATTCAAAGCCTAATTTCCACTACATTGCGACGACTTCAGCTTGGTATGCGAAGAAAACTACATAATTTATTGTAGCGAATTACAAAGTACGGTGCGATATAATATGGTCATTCCAAAAGTAACAAAAATCTAATTACCCAATTGATAAAATACAATACATTATTGTACATAAAACATATCGTATTCAGCTGCAACGTAGCATAGAAATCACTTCAAAGCGAAGAAATCCTTTCCCATTAATCTCAGATTTAAATTGTCGACACAAAAGATAAGTTTTGCGATGGTGAATTTTAAAAAATGTAAAGATGTTTTGTCGCAAAAGGTGTCGCTTTTCTAACGCAAAAATTAGATTGTTAGTCCATAAGTAGCCATGTACGGTCAGCTGTGTGTCGCACGTGACAGTCAAATAGTCACACACTTTGGTTCTGCAATAAACTGCAAGAACACGTATGGCTTCGACAAGAGAACGACGTTAATGTCCGATAGCTTTTGGAAATTGCTTCGATCTTTGGTTTTTTGCAACAAATGTAAACAAAGGATCAATTACAGCAGGCGTCCACGTGTTGCTCGAGGGTGAACGGATCTTGATTTTTTTACATTACCTTATGTTCGCTTTACATTTTCAAAGTGCATGAATATTTTAACAAGAAACTATAAGCGCCATCCGAATATTTGTGGCGCAACACGGCGTATCCTCCAGGACATTCGCTTTAAACAGTGTTTTACACAATACTTGTAGGCAGGTAACGCAATTTTTAATCAACCTCAGAAAATCCCTCTAGAATCATCCACACTTAATGTTGAAACAATTGTATAGCATTGCTAAACAGAGGCTCAAGACAGAGGCTGAGTCTTGATTCTTTGTTTAGGGTCTCAACGACAACCCATTCCCAATCACAATCCATAGCCGAAAACTCACGGTCAGTTGCCGATTAATGACAATCTTGCAGCGATAAGAGAGCAGCTCGACTTTCGCCGTCGTTGAGCCCTCCATTTATAGAGGGCGCGTTGGGGGACAACCCCACGTGCGTCCACGGGACTCGGAGGAAAGGCGACAAACATCGGAATCAGAATGGAGCGTGTCGACGTAGTTGATCAAGTTTAGTGCTTCCTGTAAACAAAGTCGTTCGAGGAGGTCGACTCCAGGCCGTGGGAGTGAAGGAAGCAAATGTCAACGTTGAGATGATCTGGACTGTCGATCTTTTCACACACACTAAAACTAACCGTTCACATGAAAGTTCGGGTTCGGTGTACTCGATGAAAGAAAAAGCGTTGTTCTTTGGGTTGTAGTATAAATTATTTAGAAACGGGAACGCTCCTTTGCATCTTATTAGCCTTAATGCTTATGAAGCATATAAATGTCAGCTGCTTTGAAAGATAAGAGCGAGGAAACATGGCATATCTAAATGATTAATATCGCAATAAGGAAATGGGCCTGCAAACCTCTTAATCATACTTCTAAGAGGACACATGTAAACTACACAAATCATATATGGCGATAATTATAAAACGAGGAAATCGATATATACCTTGTCCTAGATCTCTGTAGCTGATCTGCTAATCTGCTAGGACTTCATCTACGCGGAAAGGAAAGGACAAAGAAACAACATGTGTTCGGCGTGACTAGCATTCTCTTAATTTTAAGATCAGCGTCAATAAGCAGAGGTTTTCGTGTGTCGACAACACGAGAAGCCAACATCAAGTTCACATATCGTTCGGCACTGACCGCAGAGAAAGTGTGACGGACCACAAGACGCTGATAACGAAGTGAGAAAGAACTCTTTTTGCATTTTTAATTTTATTGTTTAATGCATGTAATGTCACAGGGAACATTAATGTCCACGGCGACATCAGCTCCGATTTCAGCGCTTCACCGCTAAGATGCATGAAATCCTTCTTTGTTTCTAGGCAACTCCAAGACCACCTACCTACACCTCGTGCGGAAGACTAGTGCATTCGTTGATGGGAAACATCGTTTCAAAACTGGATTAGAGAATGATTAGAACTACGACTATCACGCACAAAAATCATTATAGACCGGCTTAAAAAATGAGTGAACGACTGACTTATTCATAGAATTGTTAAGTCTTTAAGATAAGCATGACAGCAAATAGATAGAAGGACTCTAAACTGCAGATTTCAGTAGGATCGTTTCGAGCAGGTTGCGAAAGAGGTTCCACGAACCAACACTTAAGTTAATGTAGAATTTTAGAGGTTGCCTATAAGCATCTTGAGAGAGCAGCGTTCTACAAACTTGCGCTTGCACAGTGTGAACCGCGCTCAAAAATAAAAGATCTCAAAAGGTTTGAAGCCTCACTTATTCATTTAAAGCGGCATATAAGACAGCGAAGCGCACATCAAGACTTCTCCTAATATCGGAAGGGCCCTTCGCCGTAGCCACGCAACTCAGAGTTGAGAGAACAGCCTTCTACAAACTTGAGTTTACATAGTACGTTGCAATGTGAACCGTGCTCAAAAAAGGATTTCGAAAGGTCTAAAGCCTACTTTTCATTTATAGCACCGTACAAGACAGCGAAGCGCACAACAGGACTCATCCTAATATCGTAAGGGCCCTTCGCCGTAGCCAGGCAACTTAGAGTCGCAAAAGTGGTTCTGATGTTTGCTACTTGTTCGTGTTTCGCACCTGCTTGTAATAAAATATCTAGCCAGTACAACATTGTTAAACCTAGCATTGACATTAATAATTCGCGACAGCAAAGAGAAGTTCTAAGTTTTCAACATCAAGTGATCACTGCTTGAAATGTGATTTATAAGTGCTAAGGCTTTGAGATTTCTCCTCGCCATGAACTCCGTGCAGATATAATGGTCCACCAAAATCAGTGATATCTCAATGAATCCGCAACATGTAGTCGTGAGAGAAAAATAAGTGGAAATGACAAAGAAACGGTTCGACACTATTCGCCATTCTATTCATTTCCCGGCGTAAGATAATGTTTGGAAAAATGTCAAAAGAGCATCCAGACACTTTTCGTGGTGTGAAATATCGTTTGTAAGAGCCAAAATTATCAAGAAGTGCGGCTCATCCAAACTGGTTTGCGTGAAAAAAGGAATCCCATGCAGGACAACGACAATTTAACAAGCACAGTGACGAATCGCCCAAATTGTTAGGTAACGTTGAGTCATGGAGTTCGAAATAGCACCTGGAACAGGTTCGCTAAAAGCACAATCGTCTGTTGATGGCAAAAGGGACGGCATCTTATGAAAGAACCGGAAAAGCGAACAATTGCAAATCATGTAAGTGAGTGGTCATAAAACCTAGTACTCATCGTGTTACTGTGGAGATCGAAAACGACGGCGTTTAATACTGATCACTTATTGAGCTTAAAAAAGCTCGTTGGAAATGACGCCAGGAGACGGGTCCATTTATGAATGTGGCGCAAAAGCCGGCTGCACAAAAATAAAGGAAAGCGATATTTTGAACATTTTAAGATTAGTTGTGAAAACCGTGAATCAGTCCGTTGTAAGCCGAAATTTTAAGCACAATAACATATCAATCTGAAGAGTAAACATTGCGAAAGAACATGCACTTCTAAAGAATACTTGTTTTCATTGAAGAAGAGTACTACAAGGAGTGCTAGCAGACGCGCATTATAAGCAGACGAAGAACAAAAATACCCAATATATTTTGAAATAGTCGATATACGTTCGAAAAACAAAATTTTAAAAGCGCCGTAAACACTGTACTCTATTGCCAACGGCAAACTTTTATCGTATTCTAAAGTGCTTGTTGTTATTTTCAGACCTGGTTGGTGCTTGACATCTAAGCAGTTCTGGGAAGGAACGTCGTCGTACTTCACTATGGGATCGGATCCTCCATCGCATCGATCCATTTGTCCTTCGATCGTGTGTTTTGCCATCCCACAATAAAAGTCAATTCCACCGTAATCAGTATTCCTAATAGACGAAAAAGAGCGATGCGCCAGCCAGCCCCAAACAACCACAACATCCAATAGTGACCATAAACGTGCAGCGTGGCTTAAATACACATGCGCTTCAGTACATTTAGAAATGGTAAATATTTTTGTTAGCAGGAACCAATGTGACCATTACGCACTTCCTACGATGTCACTGTTGACGTAAACGCTTTCATTAACGTGCCCATCTCCTAATTCACATCCACTCGAAATGGAGATAATTTTAGAACCGAAAGAGCTTGTTGTTGACCAAAGACTATCACACATAGTCCTAACACGGTTATTTGAGAAATCTCATGGTTTCATCCGCTGGAGAAATGACTGACACCAGGGGCTTAAAGGGGTTGAAGTTGTTTAGCACATTGCTAAGGTTCAATTTTTGTTATGCACATTGACAAAGCCTAACTCACTGCGGTTGTTTTTGGAAGAAGCCGATTTGTTTTATTCATAATAAGGACATTCAGTGAAATTGATAATAAATAGTTCATTTCCATTTACACTAAAGGATTGGGAATAACAGCGATCTTCGAAAAGTTCTCAATTCTCGAGATGAAGAGAGAGAGATGCGAGACGAAGTATGGCGGAAGACTTCCTCTCATGGGTAACAATAGCTGCCGCCTAATGAACGACGTAGTTCAGGCCTTCCATGGATTACTCAATCAACGTTCTGGCCACGTGAACGCTGTCATCTGAACGCTGAAATGTTTCTTGGGCATTTCTGTGTTACCTCCGAAGTTCTACCTGAAATTAGGCAATAGGCCGGATATCCATCCTCATTGAAATATCAGACGTTCTTCTCAAGATTTATTTATTCCATATTTTTGTGGTTGGACACTTTTTAGGGATTTTGGTATTTCGTCCGTTAATCTCATTGCAGACGTTTGCATATTATAATATCGTCGCTCCTTGACTGCAGTGTGATACTGTGCCTTTTCGTGTTCAACAAGCGTTGGTAAGATAAATATTATAAAATCCTGTAACTGATGCCGTGTCTATCGCCGACGGCGGACTGCAGGCAGTGACTACGGTGTGGCAATCTGTTTCTTTTATTTATTTGAGGTCCTGCACTGCATAATTCCGTTTAATCGAGAAGACAAACGGTGTAAACTGTGTTGTTTGTCAATCACGTATACTACAGTATCTCTTGACTGTCCATATTTCTCGGGGAACGATTTTATTGCAGAGAGGGTTTTCAAAATACACACTCAACATCGAATGACCGATGAGTCACAAATGGAAATTGGACGTGAAAGTAAGGCCCTTTATCCGAATTGAATCATTTCATTTGGTCGCTGCAGGACAAACACATAGTAGTGGACCTTGACAGGTGCAAGGCGAATAGCAGTACTTGCATGCATTCTAAATAGTACTTTTATGTGAGTTTTATGTTATGGTACCAACTGTGAAAGTAATTGTGCAGACAAACAGCAGAAGACAGAAGAATATAAGGGTTGTCATGCTCAGCATTGTGGCACTTCACTGAAATAATTTCAAACGTTGCCACGGATATTCTTCACGTTCATCGAATGACAGAGTTTATGAGGAATTTCTATCACTAAAGACAGCGAAGTAACCTATCGTAGATATCGTAGATGGCAAATAAATTCTTAGAGACAAGACAATTCTGTCGAACCTGCATTTGTGTTCTGGGCTGCAATTTATACCGTTCTATGATTTCGTTAAGTATTTGCACTGGTAACACCTGTGTTTATTTTGGGTGTTTTTGTTAGGATTTCGTGCAAACATGTTGGCGTTGATCAACGTCATCTTTTTCTAAAATTATCTGTAGCTGTAGCGGAGATGCCAACGAGTCCGGACTCGAGACTCAATTAACGGAGCGATCGCATCAATGTGCATGAATGCGAGCGAAGCACAATGTTGGACCATGGCGACGGCACACATGTTTTTGAATCTGCTCATTTAAATTATTCTGAAGTGGCTTTCCAGAAAGAGCATTCCGAGAGCATAAATACGATTTTTGTTTGAGAATGTGACGTAGCTTATTTTTTTGCTCCTCTTCTGATCTCACTGTTTTTGCTATCCATGTCTTCTCACCTATGCCGCAGATCAAAACAGTTGTCTCAACACTGTATGGCAAGCAGGCTTCCCGAAGCTCTCATCACCTTCCTCTTTATTCTGGCCATCGCTTTCGTCGCTGTTGTGGCGGGAGTAATTCTATCCCTCTTTTTGTCCCGCGTTCCCCGTCGAAGTTCTCCTCCAAATCCCAACTCGAATGAGAACTGTTCAGATTTGGCTGTTCGGCACGTTTTTAGAACATGAAAGTTGTGATAAGCATAACATGTTCCCGATTGTCTTCATTGTTGTTCCTTGTTGTTCGCTTTTATGATCACTTTCATTTGTTGTTCTACTAACAAAATGCACGTTAATGAATCTTATTGTGTCAGGGATCATGCAGGGAAACGATTAACAAACAATTTGAAACAGGACAATGTGATAGTTGACCCGCAGTAGTTGACCGGTCGGTCCCTCCGGTCGCTCTCTGAGTGTCTGGTCGGTCAGATGGCAAACCCCGTGGCAGTTGTGACTGTTCCGGCTTCCAGAGGGAATTGGGACACCCGGAAGCCGTAGTCCCACCACCGCTGACAACAAGATGTCCGGCGCCAGGAATCCGACTCCCGACGCTGCGTCAGATGTCATCCCGAAGGTCGCCGACGCTCTGAGGACCAGCGAAGACGCAACTCCCGGACCACGGACCATCAGATGCAAGCTCAGAAGCGTCCGCTGTGCCGCAAACGATATTCCGCTGCCGCAGCTGAAGATTTGCCGATTCCCAGATGCCCCGTGAAGTGCGCCGTCTACGACCGGTTCGACATCTACGCCGCGCCAGGGATGAAGTCGTCTGTCAGACATCCTCTGTTCGTATATTTTCGGTGTCGCGCAAGGCATAATGCTTTTGATTCGCGAAATAAAGTCGTGAAGTCGTAGTTGACCATTGTGTTGTGACTTTGCTCGTTTCTTCCAGTATTGCCAGAACTTCTCCTCACATAGATCACGACGAATAGCAGATCTCACGGCGAGATGGCCGAGCGGTCTAAGGCGCTGGTTTAAGGCACCAGTCTCTTCGGAGGCGTGGGTTCGAATCCCACTCTCGTCAAAGACTTTTGTTCTCATTTCAGGAATAGGTAAATGACTGATCAGTGGTTGCCAAAACGATAGCCGTTAAGATGTATGATGAGTAAAGAGCCACCAGAAGTTAATGCAAAAAGGTTTTGCCGCCAGCAGCGGTCGAACCTGCGACCTTGGGCTTATTAGACCCACGCTCTAACCGACTGAGCTATGGCGGCTGCAATGCCTTAGTTGGAGCTAGTTGATTTCTAAAAAAATTCACTTTTATGTTTGTGGCACGGACAGGAGTAAGTAGAGTATGGGGACGAACATTAGCTTTATTTCGATTTATCGGTTCTCATCGGTTTATAATCCTTAACAGTGCAGTAGAAGTTACATGTAGACTTCAGCCAATGTCTTATAGCCTTCCTTGCTCTTTTTCCTTTCTTTGCAAGCTTTCAATCCGTAGCTACAAGCCAGCCCGAAAAGAAGGCCGCAAACAAAGAAGGTAGCACCGAAGACGACTCTATGATGGTTGAGATAGCGTTGAAGGTCCGAGGGGATGACGCATAGATTCTTGTTGTCTTCGGGCTCAGCCTTGTCCTCGGCGTTGGATTCCGGCACGGCTTCATGTTCTGGTTCGGCTGTTGTCTTATCCTCACTTTGTGCTCCAGGAAGAAGATTCTTAGCGGATGAAGAGAGGAACTTTGCGACTGAAGTTGCGACGTCCTCTCCGAAGTGAACGATTCCCGTTGCACCATCTCCCAGATTCGTCTTCATCCCCTCGTACGCATCCTTAGCTGTCTCTTTGGCCTCTTCGAAGAGTTCTTCTCCTCTGTTCTTTACAGAGTCGATGACCGACGTAATGTCCCCGATGGATGGGAGCTTCACTCCACGGAAGGAGAACGGCGCGGCGGAAGTGAATGGCAACGCCGAAAGGACTAGAAGAACGAAACACAGTTTTGCTGAGGCCATGGCTGTGAATGCGAACCACTTTTTGGGAGTTGTGGATGCAAGCTGGGAGTTTTTGGGAGTTTATATGCCATCAGAACAAAGCATTTGCATCGCTTTGCGTCGTTGTCGCATCGTTTTTCCCCTTTTACCTGATGAACGTGTACAATGCATCGCCAAGGTGACACTTTTTTAGTTGCGGATCGACCTACAAATACACTGCTCAGGAGCAGCTTCACACGGCGAAATTTACCATCGCCGCCACGCTGACAGGTTCTACAGGGTGCGCCAAAAGTTCTGTAAGTTTTAAATAGACCGACAATCCACTAAAGATCAGTGACAGTATGGTGAGCAAAGAGCAGCCAGAAACGAGTTATATGAGCAAAAACGATTTGCCGCCAGCAGGGGTCGAACCTGCGACCTTGGACTTATTAGACCCACGCTCTAACCGACTGAGCTATGGCGGCTGTGATGTCCCGTTTGGAGCTAGTTGACTTCTAAAAGAATTCACTTTTTGGTTGTGGCGGTTGAAATGCTCCCTCAATTCAAGCGTTTGTCTCGCAAGCAAGCTAACTCTTTGATTTATGTTCTCGCTCTATCAGAAATGAGTTGAGTGAACGGTCGTTCTTCGCTGTCGCTTTTGGCGCATATGATCGCACCGATTCCCACGACATGGGATTCAGCTCTTCGCCTTGTAATCAAAGCTTTTGAGTCTGTCGCCCTGAGCCGAAGTCATAAGAAGATCGGTGACTAAGATGTGATACTATGCCTTTTTGTGCTTATAAAACGTCCTGAACTGCGTAGTGCCACTGCCACTGTAATAACGTAACACGTAAAACTGGATATGTAACACGTAAGAGATGCACTGCTGGCATCAATGCATGAGTCGGAATCGAAGAACAACTGAGAATAACGGACGTTGCTGGAAATTCTCAGTTCTCAACCGACCTCGCCCTGTCATGTAAGAATCGATCGGCTGTTCACAACGTGCAGTCATGTCCGAGTGGTTAAGGAGATTGACTAGAAATCAATTGGGCTCTGCCCGCGTAGGTTCGAATCCTGCTGACTGCGAAATTGTTTTGGTTCCTTTTACAATGTATATGAAGCATTTTCCTGTGTTGAAAGTCGATCTCTTGAAACTGTCACGTCACAAGCTCTCATAACATTGATAGAGGTCGGAAACCAACGTCAACAGCGCTGTTTACCCTTTAGTTTTGGTCATATGATTGTGATTAATACGCACACGATTCACATGATTTCGAGATAATGGGTTTCAAATTCGGAAAGTACTACATAAAGATCCGTTATCGACCAGTACAGCTGAGGTCTCTGACGTCTTCTAGGGAATACGTGCCCTATTTGCTCATGTGGGCTGTGTACATAGACTTCTTATCGATTTCCAGACTGCTTCGTTTGTCAATATTCCGATTGACTCTGATTGGAATTCCGACGTTTCATCGATCGTCGTAGCGCGCTCGTCATGGTCGCCCCGCGGTTAAGGCTATTCTACATCTGTATGTTCGCTACTCTGGCGCTGACTCTTTTTAGTGGCGTTTCTTTGGTATGTTTCAGTTCAGTTCATCTTGAATTTGCGGACATTCGGGTTTTAACCCACCTGAAGAGAGTATTACGCCCTGAATCTGCGAACATTTATCATTATTTTGGTTGAGATTGGTACTTTATTCGGCAAAATACATCATAACATGAGAACTTGTGAATGTTTTCGTTTGAATGACTGAATTTCGACGGTACCTAAACCATCGTTTTAGTCGGACGACGGCTGCGAAGGCATCGGAACACCTTGTGGGAAGCAGTGCTGCTCTTCTGGAGACGTTTGTTGCAACAACAGCGACTGTTGTACAGGAACGCAAGTGTGTGAAAATGGGATATGTCACTATTAAGTCTAATTGAATTTGGCCAATAAACTATCGCCATAAATTATGCAATGTTTGGTTTATTGTTGTCTATTTCACTCTCATAAGCGCCGACGCTTCTTTCGTTTTCTCTCTTTTTACCGCCCGAACAAATGTTTTGAAACAAGTAGATGGAAAGAGAAACGATCAACCGGGATGTTCGCACATAGAAATCGTACACTCCATCGGTGTTCTGCCCATTTTCGACAAACTTTCTATCTTTGCGTCATACGTGGAATCGCAAACACTAAAATATTTGTCCAAATTGTTACGATGGTAGGAAGTATCGTTGGTGATGTCTTGCACGATAAGGATGAGCTTGTAGCTAGCTTGTAGCAAACGTATTAAATAGCAAAACGAATTTGCCGCCAGCAGGGGTCGAACCTGCGACCTTGGGCTTATTAGACCCACGCTCTAACCGACTGAGCTATGGCGGTTGTGACCTTAGTTAACCATTTACTGATAGTGAGCAGTGTTAGTCTCTGATAACGTTTCGCTAAGGAATACAGCAAATGAGATGTAAGAACTCAATCGAAAGGCCCTCTCGTCGCCAGATGTTCCCTTTCTGTTCTTGCCAACTTCTTACTGTTACATATGTGTCATTATATATTTCTTTGAAATTGGTCATATTCACATAAACATTATAACTTAAAGTGATCTATTGGAGAATGAACGTCGAGAAAGCTGGTACTGACGAGCACTATACAATCATCTAAACGGCAAAACGCTGTTAAATAGATGTGAAATAGCGCTGCGGTTCTTGAAACCCTACTTTCATATACAGAGGATTCTGTGTCAAATACCTGCGAGAAAGCCAGCTTCTTGTCGCCAGATGTTCCCCTCTATCTTATCACCTAAAGAATCTCATTCTCGATCTCGATCTAAATCGGACACTGTAGATATGCCCAAGTCTGATCAACAGGTTTGGTCTAGAACCGATTCTGATCAGGTCCTCAGATAGCGTCTTAGCCAAGTACAACCTTTCGTAGAACTCTTAAAGAATTTACATTTCTTTCCACACTTTAGGTCGTTCTCTTGTATCTGCTATCATGTTTCTATCAAACACAAGCAGTTGGGGCAGTAGAAAATGCAACCAAGTCGTATTCTGTTTATGCGGATCTTCTTAGCACACCAAGCGCATTACGGTAATCCGCTACCGTAGTCCGGTACCGATCGGTGATCCAGCGGAAACAGTGCGCCGCCCCAGTTGGACTAATCCACCTGCGCGTCTCGCGGCACTCACGGTAATTGCGCGGATTTTGCCAATCGGGGGCCGACTAGCCAATTAGCGAGAGCGAAGAAGGAGCGCCGGCGCTGTCCAAGGCGCTTAGAGAGAGGATGATGACTGCGTTCTTCCTCCTGTCCTCCTCCCCCTGCGATTCGTTGGACATACTCTGTTTTAATTAGCTTTTGTGGGTGTGTTAACGCCTAGGCGGTTCAAATCTGCTCAAGCAACTCATTGTGGGTCGTCTCGGAGTGGAGAAGATGGCCGCGTCGAAGGATCAGTTGGTCGCCTACCAGAAGTGGCTCAACTCGAAGGGAGTCTACTATCCCAAGATCGATATCAGATACATTGACGGCGACCGAGGCTATGGACTGTTCGCTAAGGATGATATTGCTCCTAATGAGCTTATCATTCATGTAAGAGGTTCTCGATTTTTTCGAGACATTTACGTTCTTTAGATCCCCGATACGATAGCTCTGAATGCAAACAACATCCGGAAGATAGCTCCGTTCGGAGAGATGCTTAACAAGTCAGTCCAGCTTTAAGCTATTCACTGTAGGCCCTCTGTTTAGGCAGTCAAAACTGAAGCCTGGAGATGAGTTGGTTCTCTTCCACATCATGGAAAAGCCGAACCCAAAATCCGTATTTAAGCCCTATCTGGATATGATCAACGACCGTTCGATGACTCCTCTAATCACGCACGGAAACATGGCGCTGGAGGACCTTCCCTCCGTGATGCGTCCTCTGTGGCAGGTGGAACGTCGCCGGGTTGAAGAGAGCTACGCTTTTGTAAGGTCACATTGGGCTTTTCCATTTTGTTCAGGCTTTTAAGGTGTTCTGAGCACATGAGATTTTGCATTCAGAGGAGCGTCGAGGTCCTTGTTGGAAGACACAGGTGACAGAGGTATTGTGACAGAGACAGTAGGTAGAGGTAAGAGACTTCAGGCTGCCCGCCTGCCCGCCTTTCCTTATTCATCTTAATCTTGCTTCAAGTTGTTACTGTACTTGTGAACAGCAAAAACAGGATTATGGTAGTTATTTTCGGCTGAGGCTTCTTTAAGTCTTCTGAAGCAAAATCTCTGATTAATGGCACTTTATTACACCATTAGATCCACGTCACTTTTTCCACCGACGTTCCAATACTTCTCTTCTGAACTCCCTTTTTTAGATCAAAGATATATATTCCAAAGTGACAAAAGACGAATTCAACTTCGCCTACAACGCTGTGCACACAAGAAGCTACAAAGCTCAGGGAAATCTCTGCATCGTTCCCTTGGCCGACATGGCCAACCACTCTCTCAATCCCAACACCTACCAGTTCCGCATGGACGCCAATAATCCGCCTCTCTACACGATTATGAGCTCGCGTGCCATCGCGAAGGACGAGGAGATTACGGTATCCTATGGACGCCTGGACAACTCTCTGCTGTGGTTCATGTTCGGCTTTCACCTTGACAACAACCCGAACAATCAGGCTGGAATTCCCTGGAGTAGGTCTCTTTTGTGGTGTTGATTGATAGCAACCATTTCCAGCCTTCCTTCTTGACTACATGCTCAAAGAAGGTCTGATAACACCACCCGTCCTCACCTTCATTCACGACAACCCTCTGAACCCGGTGGTTTTCGCCAAGAAGAGTGGACGAATCAGCGAAGGATTTCGCGAAAACGTCGAGTTCTTGTTGACGAAAGCGGACACAGTGTAAGCCACCCTGTCAAAGGCTCGATAATTCTTGGCTGCTCTAGGGCCGGCCAGCCGGAGGCCTCTCGAGAACAACTCGACGCTCGCACAAACGAGGCAATCGGGAGCATTCTCCGTAGATTCCGGGCAGTCGTGGCGCAGAAGGCGGACAACGTGCTCAAGGACTACGAGTTTCTGTGGAGAGACGACGTCGGCAGCATCGACGCAGTTCTCTCGGCTATGCACCTCTGAGAGCGTCTCTTCTCTTTCGCATTCATATTTGTTCAATTGGGATCTATATCTGTTGTTAAATGTACGCATACCACTTGTATGTATATAACATGTATATTTACCAATTTAAAAAAAAATTAATAAAAGTATGAAGAAATATGGGAAGATACTGGATTGGTGCCAAGAAGTCATGGATGCAATCTTGAAAACTCCAGCTCGGGCCTTAAACATCAGTAGCAGCTAAGGTTTGGGAATAGCTGAAAGAGAGAAAGACCTAGGCGCCGGACATGTTAATATTTTATGGTCCATATGTTCGAATTTTGAACAATAGGAGTTTCTAATTAATGAAGCCAGAACATATAGAGTACAGGGTGGGCCAGATTTGGTGATTATCACACTTTTAGATGGAGTTTACCGCGAATAACTTCTCATTCAAAAACGGAATTTGCCAACATGTGGATTCCTAGTCCATCCGTATACACGGGGTTTAAAATCATAGAATGTTTTGGTCTAGTTTTTGACCTCTTCATCTTATGCGTGATTTTCTTTCGGATATCGACACTTACGGGTGAACAAAGACGATTATAATATAAAGCTAAGAGAATCCAACTTTTGTGAATCCAATTTCGCATCCAGATCGTTGTAGATCGAACGTCATGTCAAGAAGCTGTTCACCAGCTATCAATAATTCAAAATTTATGCTGTATTGAGTGGAAGCTTTGCTTTTGGATCTCGAAGTTTTGCACTAATGAGCTTGCACCTGATACCTGATTCAACGATCTTTGACGTTCAACAGACAACGTGGCTCGCTAAACATTTAGCCGCTCCTCTTCGGCGACATTTCCGTTAGTTGTTATGTCGACATAGGTCATCGATTGTATGATTTAGTCATTAGAGTCGTAAACATACTCTTTTCTACGAGGGACGCTGAAAGAGGCAAAGGGTCCACTCCGAACGAAATTTGCACATAATCC
Source organism: Steinernema hermaphroditum (assembly GCA_030435675.1). Classification (NCBI taxonomy): domain Eukaryota; kingdom Metazoa; phylum Nematoda; class Chromadorea; order Rhabditida; family Steinernematidae; genus Steinernema; species Steinernema hermaphroditum. The sequence continues at coordinate 4,933,209 of CM059622.1, forward strand.
ACTGTTCAGCCCCTTCCTTGAAAATTCCCTGAAACTCTTTCATATTCATGCAATTCTTAGTGCGTGCATAAAGTACACTTCTTCGAAATGTCGAATCCGACTAAACAGCAATCAGCTAATACCGAACCACTCAAATCATCGCCTTAAAATCGCCAGATTAGGCAAATATCGCAAACTCTAATCCCTTCAGCGATGGCTCAGCGCCAGTAAGACACAGTAATCTCTTTAGAATCTTAGCGGGTTTGCGCGCTCCGTGCAACATTGAAAGGATGCGCGCCAGGGTCACCCCTATACAGAAGATGGCGTGGCTTTTCAATCCACGCTTCCAATAGTTTGCTTCAACCATCGGCAACACGTCGAGATGCTCTCAAATGGTTTTTCTAATTTCTTTTTTCATATTTGCCTAATAGGATTAGCGCAAATTATCTTAGATTGTGGTTAAGGAGGATAAGGGCACGATCGGTTGCGACTTATCCAGACCAGTCATCTTTAATGCCTTTCTAAAGTCCTAATCCTTTTCGGGACTTGTTTTACACGATTTACACGAAAATCCTCTAATATCCGCACAAAATATATCATCCAGGATCGTTCACTACTTTGTAGCCAGAAGGAAGTTGCAGAGAAGTAGGGGATGTCATATAATTTCTAGCATCATGGGATGTCTTATAATTGCCATTTTTCTGATCGGAAACATCGCGAACACTGATTTACAAACGTACAGGACTTATAGTTCAGGTTAATACAAACAATTGCAATGGCCTCGTCACATTTCGAGTATGAGACGGAAAAGCTAATCTAGTCATCGCTCTAAATCCTATTGCAGTAATCGCTTTTTCACAGATTAGAATCTTTTGGGGATCAGTCACATCATCAAGAAATGGTGTACAAAATGATAAATGATCAACAGACAAACGTCATAAAACGGTATGACTTCATTCCATATGCTCGACGACCGCTATGACGACCTCAGTTCATTCCGCGGAGCTCAGAGAGACCGAACGGAACAACGGAACAGACAAAAAGGAAAGAGTCTACTTGCGCGGTACATAAATTTCCACTCATCATTCTTTCAAGCATCGGTGGTTCAGTGGTAGAATGCTCGCCTGCCACGCGGGCGGCCCGGGTTCGATTCCCGGCCGATGCAATGTTTTTGTGTACCCTATTACGACTCCTGAAAGGCAAAGCTTGTTCTGTTTCTGTTTTAAGCGTACGCAAAAGCGTCCTTCGCTGTTCTAAGCAACGTTGTATTGTTCGAATGTTGTACTTACAAAACAGGAATAAGAACCGACTAGCGTGCCGACGATGGTAAAGTTCGTTGTGTGAAGCTGCTTCTCAGCGGCGCATTTTGCAGGTCGATCCGCAACTACAAAAGTGCCACACTGGCGATGAAGAAAAAACGATGCGACAACGACGCAAAGTGATGCAAATGCTTTGTTCTGATGGCATATAAACTCCTAAAAAGTGGTTCGGATTCACAGCCATGACCTCAGCAAAACTGTGTTTCGTTCTTCTCGTCCTCTCGGTGTTCCCATACTCCCACGCTGCGCCGTTCTCCTTCCGTGGAGTGAAGCTTCCATCCATCGGGGACATCACATCGGTCATCGACTCTGTAAAGAACAGAGGAGAAGAACTCTTCGAAGAGGCCAAAGAGACAGCTAAGGATGCGTACGAGGGGATGAAGACGAATCTAGGAGATGGTGCAACGGGAATCGTTCACTTCGGAGAGGACGTCGCCACTTCAATCAAGGAGTTCCTGTCTTCATCCGCTAAGAATCTTCTTCCTGGAGCACAAAGTGAAGAGGATAAGACAACAGCCGAGCCAGAACATGAAGCCGTGCCGGAATCCAACGCCGAGGACAAGGCTGAGCCCGAAGACAACAAGAATCTATGCGTCATCCCCTCGGACCTTCAACGCTATCTCAACCATCATAGAGTCGTCTTCGGTGCTACCTGCTTCGTTTGCGGCCTTCTTTTCGGGCTGGCTTGTAGCTACGGATTAAAAGCTTGCAAGGGAAGGAAAAAGAGCAAGGATGGCTATAAGACATTGGCTGAAGTCTAAATGTAGCCTCTACTGTGGAAATGTTGAGGTTTATGAACTGATGAGAACTGGTAAATCGAAATAAAGTTAATGTTCGACTGCATACTCTGAATACTTCTATCTGTTACTGTTAATTCGTACTCGGGCCACTAAAGCTGACCGCGACAGCGAAGAACGACCGCTCTCTCAACTCCAAAAAAGTGAATTCTTTTAGAAATCAACTATCTCTAACTGGGATATTGTAGCCGCCATAGCTCAGTCGGTTAGAGCGTGGGTCTAATAAGCCCAAGGTCGCAGGTTCGACCCCTGCTGGCGGCAAATCATTTTTGCTCATACAACTCGTTTCTGACTGTGCTTTACTTACAATACATTTTTCGGTTGCCGTTTTGGTTCATAAATGCTTTGAGATAATAGTTAGAACTACACGGATAGTAGGGACTGCGTCACCGCCGCTACGAGCTCCATAGTATTCACTCTTCTCAAGCAGTCACCTGAATTATTAGAGCACAATTAACACAATACAAATACCGACTTTCTCGCCCATCCTTTTATCGTTACTATCTTTCCGCAGAACTAACGTTGAGCTGTTCCGTGGAAAGTGAATGATTTTGAAAAAAAAGTCACCTTACTGTATTAGATGGACCTATTCTCTGCTATTCTCTTCGGAATCGGTAGACTGTGCGGGTTATTCAAGGGTTCAAGGGTAGTAGTTGTTTATTTTAAGTTTTGTAATTTGACTTTCGGCATGTGATGCCAATTAAAGATCGCCGTCGACCATAAGCTTCTCAATGTCACCAAAGAGCTCCCCAGCCGAATACTTTGATCGATTGTTCAACAAGTTGGTGTAGGTCATGGATACAGGAAATATTGCTGAAATCACATGATTCTCTCAATAAGATACAGCCTGAGAAATTTCAAAAGTTCCATTGAAAATTGTATCACCAAATTGTTCTCATTTTCGTCTCCTTATCACAGAATATGAAACATTCTAAGGCTCAAACACCGTGAATGATTCAAAATATGTATTGTTTCGTAAGTCATATTGTAAATAAGTCGTGAATGTCTTGGGGCAGCGTTATTGGAAAGTTCTCATTCACAATGTAACAATGAGGATCACGACGTTCAAGGATCACTAGAGGTCGGAGACGTCGATGCGCGGATGGTTGCTCTTGCGCATGTAGTCCTCGAGTTCCTTGTCGAGGTCTTCTTTCGACACGGGCGCCTTCTTCTCGAACGTCTTCTTGGCCTTCGGAGCCGGCTTGGGGGCGACCTTTTTCTTAATGATTCGTCCGGTGTTCGCCTTCATCGGCACCACCGACTTCTTGACAATCTTTGTGTTCCTCGCCGCGGGACTCTGGACGGCGGCGCCGACTCTCTTCGAGAGGGGCTGCTTGACGACGCCCAGACGCTGCTCGATGGGCAAGTTGCGCTGCTTGGCCTGAATGATCTGCAAAAGAGGAAGTGGTGAGAAACGCATGAGATTTTATGGTCTTACCTTCTGACGGCCCATGAATCGAGGCTTCTGGGGACGCACGATCTCAACGACTTCGGTCACAACCTGGCGGGGTCGAGGACGCGGACGAACGACGTCGACGTAGCGGGTTTGGACTCGAGGAGGAGGACGTTCCCGGACGACGTACTGGACATCTTCTGGCTGCTCGTCAAAGTACTCGTCGCCCCCTTCAGCGCTGTCGAGGTCCACGTATCCTCGAGGCGCAACGCGGTTGATCATAACGCGAGGACGGGAAGATCCGACGTTTCCGGAATATCCGGCTCGGGTGGTCTGCATACGGAGCTGCTCCCGTTCGGTGGCTAGCCGGGCTTGGGCCTGCGCCGTGAGTCCGTTGCTGTTGAGATCGTTGTCCATGTAGTCGTCGTAGAGGAAGGAGCGGCCCCTCGGGTTGAGTGCCTCCTCGGGATCGCGACGGTCCACGTCCATGTGGGCATTTCCGTTGAAGGCGCCACCACGACCTGCAGGCCGGGTCACGACGGACTTCATGCGGGAGAAGCGCTCGTGGAGAGACATCTGAGAAGAGCTCGCGATTAGGACCTTCTTCGGCACACTATCCAAGCTCATAGGCCGGTCACCGGGAGTGACAAACAGAGGAGCTGAACGAGGCGATAACTGGGATGGCTGGTGACCGACGCTTAAAATGTTGGCGCTTCACGCAGAGCGATGCACGGGACAAGAAGAGATGCGTTCGACTGGCTCAGCCTGAGGGTGGCGCCGACGGCGACGCCGACAGTAACGATCGATCGATTACGAAATGAGGAACATTGTAACAAATAAGCGGAGCAGAGCCGTGTTGGGATAAAAAACATTTGCGCGCTTCTAAGTTTATGGGGTTACGGTATCGTTAGCATTGCTTCATGTCGGTCGCTGCAGGAGCCCGAGCAGAAGTGAAAGTTTCTTCTAATGAACAGTCTTTTGATCGTTTGACTAAACCAGAAGTATGTGTCTTTATGTTGAAGAGCGTGTAGTTAAAAGAAGATAGTAAAACCACCATTGATCGGCGAAATAGGTCATTTTGGTGCTGCCCAAAGTGCAACACAATACCGTACGTTTAGGTAAAAAGGACTTGTGCACTTCTTCCAGTCGGAGTGTTTTCTGGCGATGCGCCGCCCGTCTGGGTCACTCTGTGCTCTGTTCTTTGTCAGATGGTCTCCTTCTAGCTCGACGATTTTGCTCGCCATCTTTTTTTAATTGTTTTTCGGATAAAGGTCTGAGGTATAATTTTGATAGACATCACAATCGATCTCATACATAAAAGAGTGAATTCCTACGAAGAGAAGTGTGCGGTTTCCAGTTTAGGTCAACAAAAAGGGATCCAGCAACTTTCAATTTAATGAACGTTCTATGTACGTTCCAACGTTCCCATCCTAGAGTTACAGACTTATAAAATAATCCTGGCCATTTTGGTATACTTTTAGTGTCCTTGTATTACATTTCAGGAGGTCCGAAAGCAATTTTTTTGTTTGTTCTGTAGTGCGAGCTACCTATAGGACCTAATATATGATAGATGTGCCACTAACTGAGGGATACCGTGGAAATTTTGTTATTTTATGAATTAGGATTGACTGAAGAATCACTGTTGGCTGAAAGCGATTCCAGTATTTTGACAGCTCATAATATTCACCGTTGAAAGCGCCATACGTTAGTTATCATACATCATTAGCTCAGATGACTCAGTCCAAACTGGAAAGCTTGATCAGCTGGGCTAAATCTAAAGGTGCCGAACTGGACCCCTCTTTTGAATTCCAACTGATAAGCGATGCCAAGGGACATGGAGCTGTTGCGCTAGAAGATCTCAGCACACCGGATGGACAGAATGTTAATGTCATATTCTCAGTAAGCATCTTCAATAAATTGCGTCCACACTGACCTGTTTAGACCCCACTATCCATCGAAATATCCTCCAACAACATCAGAGACGACCCGTACTTTCAAGAAGTGGCAACGTAACCAACCCAGTCGCTCATCTTTTTAATACATGCACTGAATTTAGATATCGTGACAAACTCACCAAAACGGAATTGGTAATCTTGGCTCTTTGCATTGAGAGGCGAAAAGAAGAAGACTCCGAATATTGGCCCTACATCGACTATCTGCCAAAGGAACTCCATCTTGGTCGATTGGATGTGGACTTGAGAGAGTTCCCAGTGGATATGCGCAAGGAATACTTGATGGACTGTATTGCGAAGAAGAAATCCATTCAACACGTAGAACGCAGCTCTAAGAACATTTCAATACTCGAAATTGTAGGTCAAAAAGAGCGGTAAAGAGCTCTGCTTGAGTGACGAAGAAATAGCGTAGGCCTACGACACTGTTCATAGCCGTTCTCTGATTGACGAAGATAATGTGACACTGCAGCCAGTGGCCGATCTTTTCAATGCATCGCAGAATCCACAGGTCGGTTTTTAGTGTACCCTGCCTCTTTTTGCCCGGTTATTACTAGAATCCCTGCGGATTTGATGCTGAAAGAAGATGCTTGCTACAAAATCACTTGCAGGTCGCTCTTAAGACTCAGCCTTCAGTAGAAACCGATCGACAGCGGAAATATTACAACTTGGGAATCTTGACCAAAGAGGTGAAGAAAGGAGATGAACTGACTATCAACTACGACACCTCATTGAAGAACGTATGTTTGTGGTTCAAACACGGTTTCACCTACGAAAAGAACGAGAACAACACCGAAATGGATATTGAAACGAGTGAGACGTCTCATACGAATGATTGAAACCTTTCTATAGATGAATTCAACGAGATCCTGAAGTCGATCAATCTTCCTGGAATCGAGTTCAACGAAAAAGTCGTTTGCCTCTTTCGAGACGCTCGAGTCAGCAATGTGATGGAGTCGCACTTCAAGAAGCTGTCCAAATTGAACGAGTTAGTTACAATGCATTGATACTGATACTACGAGAAAGTGATTTTGCAGCCTCCCCGCCAGGAAGGTGAAGAAAGCCTTCTTCAAAAAGTTAAAAGGAGATCGCGAGGAAAGAAGATCCATGGCACATGAAGAGATGAAATTTCTGTGGACCGACCAACTCGAACTCATTAGTAGAGTACTGTAATCATTATCCGAATAAAGTTGTTGATTGCTGGTAATTTACAAAGTATCCCTCGAATAGCTCGTGAAGGTCCTTATCGCACGTCAGCACAAATTTTATCGCCGTCAGAGGAAATGCAAACACAAACCGGTGCTAGATTCGATGCACACCTTCGATGTTCAATTTCTGCTTTATTGATTCGTTCCCCACGGTCCTTTCAGTGAATTGCCATGGAACGAATCAGTTTGTCCTTATGTTTCTTGAGTCATCCGTCTGACGAATTAGTGGGTAAAATGTTGGCTCCAATGGCCTACGACCACCTTCACAAAGTTCAAAGTCTCTTTTTATGTTTAATAAGATTCTTTAGGCGATCTCTGCCAATTTTGAAAGCTCCTACCCTATTCCGTGCCCATACCCCATCCCTTCTCCAGTCCCCATTGCATGTTCACCGTTTCAAAATTCTACGGTCTATCCCGGCAACTGTCTACCTTGTGCACCGGACCTTCGCGTAGCGGTAAATTTCAGTTTTTGCTCTTGTCAAATTCTGTATTTCGACTTACTGTTTTTGTGTCAAAGCAATAAACATTTCTGAAGCGATAACTCTTTCGTCAAATTGCTGACTCCGTGACAACAACACAACCAATAACTGGTACATTTATTTAAGATGAGCCCTCTGAGCAGAGAGGACAAGCTAAGGAGACTCATCAAATGGGCAGAGCACAAAGGAGCGCAACTGAACTGCCCTGAGATACCCTTTAGACTTCCCATATGGAAAGTTCCCGAGTTCAAGTTTAAAATTGTGAGCGAGACGAAGGGGATCGGAGCCGTTGCTTTGAGCGACGCGACATCGTCCACTTACGGTGAAAATCATGCCCTACTGACTGTGGGAACACTTACATTCAGATCATGTGGTAATCGCTGCTTTCAGACACCAGTGTCGATCGAAATTTCGTCCAACAAAATCAAAAACGAAGCCTATTTCGAAGATGTTGCCAAGTAAGATGCCCTCCGAAATAAAATGAATACCTTTACAGATATCAGGATAGGCTGGACGATGTCGAACTTGTTATCCTCGCGCTTTGTGTTGAAACGAAAAAGGGCGAGGAGTCGGAGTACTGGCCATACATCGACTTTCTCCCTAAGGATCTGCGGCTGGGAAGGCTGAACATTCCTCAAAAATGCCTTCCGATGGGCATATGGCCGAAATATGAGGAGCTTTGTAATGCAAAGATCGCCTCTCTGTCGAACGTAATTGAGCCTCCGATGCTTTGAAAATCCCGTAGAAGAGAATTTTCGAAACCTATAAGAGTGAGATTACAAAAAAACCAAAATGTGGAAAATTTTCTTTATTGGGATTCGCAAGGGTCTTTGTTAGACTAACACATTTGAAATAAATTTAGGTTAAGAGCTGCTCCACTGAATGGTCGCTGAACGACGAAGACATCGAATGGGCTTACAGTATCACGCATTCGAGATATCTGAAGGACGGCGATAATGTGTCGCTTAGACCTATTATCGATCTGCTGAACGCCTCACAAAATCCACAGGTTCTTCACGATCACTTTGGGCACAAGACGTTCGTCCTTGTTTCAGCTCGAGATCTTCACCCAGAGCTCATCTGCGACTGACGATATGAGTGCTTATAACGTGGTTCTGGCCACCGAAAATGTGAAACATGGAGACGAACTGTGTATTAGCTATGGGAGCCATACGAGCAACCTCGAACTCTGGTTCTACCATGGCTTCACTTTTGTCAACAACGCGACCAACACATCCGTGGATATCGGACAAGGTGAAGAGCAATGTGTGCTTTTGAAGAAATCTTTCTTTCAGAAGAATTCCAAGAAATCTTAGAATCGATAGGAATAATCGAGAATATCGCACTCCCTGCGAATGTCATGCGTCTCATTGAAAACGACAAAATTAGCCCTGAAGTTGAGGAAATATTCACGAAAATAAATACGACTGAGTAAGCTGGACAAATGCAGAGCACTATTGTGAATGCAATGCGATGCAGAGCAAATTTAGAGAGAGAGTTCTTCGCTAAACTTCTCGAAGATCGAAGAAAGCAAAGAAACCAGGCAGCTTTAAAACTTAAGTTTCTATGGAATGACCAAATCGACGTTATTTCAAGAATTACGGGAAAGTTGTGTTAAGCGAATCTGTAATAAAAATCCAAAGACTTCAGAGGAACGAATTGTCCAAGCTTATGCGTTTTGTCCTGATTCCCTGAATGAACACAGAAAAAATTTTTTGGAGAGCTGAATCCGGTGCAGTCATCACTTATGACTTTACTTCACAAAGCAAGGGCAATACGCCACCGATAACACCGAAAAATAGACAAAACAGAGGATGTCTCTGGCTGTCATATTCGTTCCTGTAGGGGCGTTAATGTCGAACCGGTCGTCAGAAATTCAGGTGGAAGTTCTCCTTCTCGGGGTGTTTGAGCAAAGGTAACTTCGGAGCTCGCATCTGCTTCGGAAAAGCGATCGTTAATTCAGGAGTTGCGTTCTTAGGATAAATAGTGTAATGTTTCTGAAATTTAGCTGAAGCTCTTCTCAAGTAAGTTTTCTCTTACCGACGAGGAAATCGACTTGGCATACTGTGCCACCATCAACCGTCATTTTGCTAATCAGCTGGGCAATTTATCGCTCATTTTTTATTTACTGAATGGTTCGAAAACGCCTAAGGTTCCACAATTTTTCAAAATTTTACAATTTTTCTTAATTCTTTCATAATTCCCACTTCTCGGAACTTTATAAGAGAACGTCGAATCGGATGACTGAAGTAGAAGAAGAGCTGAAGTTCCTCTGGTGGGATCACCGCAATCTTATCAGGGAAATTTGGGCTAAATGCGAAGAAAGTGAACCTATTGGCAACAAAGAGATATCCCGCTTCCTGCCATTTTAAACTTCGATGTTACTGTATCGTACCGAAAGGGAACTGTGCGATGCATTCGCTTTATGTATTGAGTAGATTTTGAGCATTGCTTCTAAACTTGTTCCTACATATGGCGAACCAGGTTCATCTCCTAACCAAAATAGTAGCATCTCCAATAGTTAACCTCATCCGAACTTGTTCCTTTCATTCAATCACACACGGGTCCCGCCGCGAGACTCATTCTCCGAAGGGAAATGTCATATGTTATCGCCGTTTTTCCAATCGAACAAACAAGATCTGTCGCTTGAAATGGATTTTATGTTTTCCTATTTTCAGCACTATGACCGCCAACATCCCAAAAGCTTCTCAGGCGAAGTTCGATGCGTTCTTCTCGTGGCTTCGCGATAACGGCGCCACCATCAGCGACGACGTCGAGATCCGATTCGTTAATCGGGAGACTGGGTTCGGTGTCTTCGCCAAGACCGACCTGAAGCCCAACCAAATCGTCCTCTCCGTAGGTCCGCCTTTCGTTGACTATCTTCTTTTGAAGGCGCCTTTGTAGATTCCTCACAAGTTGACCATCTCTCCTCAGTCGGCTCTTGATGTTCCAGAATGGTCTGAGCTACTTTCAACATCCGATGTTGTCTTCAACGACAGAGACAGAATGCTCCTCTACGTATGTCTGGAGAAGAGGAAGGGAAATGACTCCTTCTATGCCCCATACTTCGACATTCTGCCCACAAAATTCTACACTGCTCCTATGGACATCGACCTCGACGACCTTCCAGCCGATGCCCGGCAGGCCTACAAAGAACGATGCGACGGAATCAATGAGCTTTTCAAGAAGGTGGCATCATCCTCTTTGTTTCTTGGTCTCATCTATCGGATTCCAGGTCAAGACGCTGATTCCAAACCTCAAAAAAGACGAACTTCTCTGGGCCAACAACGTCATGAACAGTCGGTCATTTGGAGATCCTTCAATGGGCGAAGAGCTCCTTCCTCTGATCGATATGGTCAACAGCTCTCAGGAACCCCAAGCGTTGACTCTTTCATCTAACAACCCTCGACATCATGTCGTCAGGATAGCGGAGAAGAAAGAAGTCTTGGAGGGCGAGGAGCTCTTCGTCGACTATGGATTCAACCTCAACAACCTAGAGCTTTGGATGAAACACGGCTTTGTGTTCCCGGAAAACAAACACAATTCTTTCGTCGAGATTGAGCCAGGTAGGAAACATTAATGCACGAACGGCGAGTTTGCTCGAGTTTGTGAATTGCTTGTCACCAGAAATGCGGACTCGGTGCAGTATTTCACAATCTGACCCGGCCCCGGTCGGGATAATTGCGACCGCTCGGTGGCTGGACGACGAGAGATAAAGGGTGACGGGGCGATGGGGTAGAAGGCATCCGATTTTATCGAGTTGCCGGGCAACTGAGCCGGCTCCGGCTTGACTGAATTTGCATATCTGTTTGTCACACTTCAGCTGCCGAGCATCTTTAACAAATTTCTCTTATGAACATCAGCAATCGGATCGAGTATTCGGGATTTGAGGCAACTGTTTTAATGAAAATTAGATGCTTGCCTTTTGCAATTCTAAATTTTGAGTGAACTTGTTGAACACCAAAACAAACAATATAAAAAAGCTACGAATTCGATCCTATGTAAGAGTGGCAAGATTCTATCGTTCAATGCATGTACATCCAAATGTCCTTATACCGCAGCTTCTTATATCGTCGAGAGAATATAGCCACTTGCAGCTCGTAACTTGATTTTTGCTTTTAACTTTTTTTAACAGCGACTGTTTTTCATTATGTTCGAGTTAAGTACAAAATAGCTAATTACAAGATAGACTTCAATGCCTACCTTTTATGGTACCGTACCCATCGAATGTTTTCAAGAAAGCGATCCTTATGTACTACGCTAGCCACTTCGTCAAAATATTTTGCTTTCGAAGTTCTGTCCCCGTGTGAACCTTCACATACCATTTTGCTCACTACTGACTCATGACCACTATACGGCACTCACAAGCCTATTACTATAATTAGTCTTTGAAATCCCAAGCGCTTCCTTTTCGCAACATCCTCCATCTAATCTTCGACCACCCAGTGCGCCCCAGTTAATTAACCCTCTCTATCTTTCAGCCGAACTCGTTGAAGCGGCAATAACCCTACAGCTTATCGACAAGAAGACCTTGCAGTTGATGGCCCCCGTCATCGAAGGCGCCCTGTTGACCATTATCGAAGAGAGGGCCCTCTGCGAAGACCTAAACCTCAGTGTTGCCGAGCTTCTGGCCGCCGACAAGCGAAGGTATGCCATTTGAGTCAGTAGAGCGTGGCTAAGAATGTGTTTTCTTCAGACAGCACCTCCCCGAAGAGATCCCTCCTTCCAGCGTCAACGCGGCCGAACGTCAGATTCTCAAAGAGCTGCGCCGTCTCCGTGTCTGTAAGTTGCACGATAGCGACCCCCGCGTTGAGTTCCTGTGGCGCGATCAGATCAAACTAATCGACTCGGTGCTACAGTAACCCCTGAGCACATCTCTCATCTCTGTTCTGTTGTTAATTGTCTCGGTGATATGAAATACTCAGCCCACCACTTTCCCCTTGGATCGACGACCTCTTCTACCCGCGTTTGCCGAACATCTGGGCGTAGGGCGACGGCAAGAAAAAGACGGCGATGAGATGGCGCGCGCGCGAAAATTGTCCATCGAACTGGCGACGTCGTCAAGGTTATTCGCCGCCGGCCGAGGGGAGCCCAGCGCCGCCGACGCCCTTCGTCGTCGTTTGTCGGGTATTAGAGGACGGATTGGCGGACGCACGGCGATTTAGGCATCAAAAAACATTCGGTTTTTGGCGGCGGTAACGGACAAGGCTACTCGTAAAGGGGATTGGTTTTTTTCGACGTCTGGTGTCGTTACCCTTAGAGAGTGCAGAATAGGACGAATGTCTATCTTGATGTAGATTGGGGAAGCTACTGTAGAGCTAAAGAATGCGTCTCTGCTTTCAGTATCATTCTTGAACCTCCTTCCTATAAAATCCCCTGATAGTGATGTCCTTAGTGTTTTCGTAGTTACCCTCGTGACAATCATCTCTGCTAGCACACGATCCAATCGTACCAATGATATCACTACAAACCGAAATGAAACGAAGAGCGACGGGTGATCAATCGAAATTATCGCGCCGCCACCAAAGAACACCTTTTTCGCCCCATCTACAATCGTAAACAGTACAAAAACGTGGTCGTATAATTTCAGGTCACCGATATAGAATCGCTTCAGCGATTACTATTTGCGTTTTGGCTTTTTGTTTTTGGCGCTTTTGTGAAAAAACACCATTTAAGGTTAAACTCACAAAATATTTAACGAAAGAATGATATCACCAGTATGTGCACTTTTTAGATGCCCCTAGCAGCGCTAGCGCCGCCGAAAGTTCGTCAGTTCAGGTTTGCAAAACCAAAGACGAAACCGAAAAGGGCAAGTGATTAATCTAATTTATCGCTCCGAAACGGATCAGAACCGGAGAACACCTTTTTTTCCTTTCAAGCGAAAATGGGTTAAACCTAGTCACGCAAAACGTCTCACAAAGTGCACTACAAAACTTAGAAAGGAATCAGGAAACGTTGTCATTCATAGAGACTACACTATACCCGATTCGACGGAGATGGAACACTGTTGTGTTTGGCACCTCCTCACAGCCACCCAATCCAGTTGGAACACAGAAAAGTACACAAATACAGAAAACAAACATCATTTTGTGCCCCAAAATCAGCTGACGCCCTCCCGATCCCAAAACACACTTGAGCGCCAGCGAAAAACAGATGATTTTCGAATAGGAGCTATTGGGGCGCACGGTCCATCTGTTTCTCCACCGGGGACCGGAGGCACAACAAAGCGTGTTGTTGTAGTCGCGCGCCAACAGACAACGCATCTGGCCGCCTGAAAAGTGCATGAATATTCATCGCCGGCGTTGTCATGTGTGCCGCCAACGGAGTCAGGTGATCGTCCGGCGAGTATTCTTTATCGGCAAAAAGGAAACGGCGCTGCACTTTGCGTCCTACGGTGGCGGAACGGTCTTCGTCGACGTCGTCGTCGTCGAAGGAGCGCCCAGGGGTGGCAGTGAAGAGAACATGTTTAGTTATTGATGCGACTGCACTCGCTCTTCTCCTGGGAGCGGCGGAGAAGGAGGCGATAGCAGTGTGTTTGGTCTGAATCGCGCCTCCGATGGCTAGAGTACATGCAGCGGTGGTCGCCACGTCGCTCGGCTAGCCGCAGGAGGCGAAAGTGACGCCGCAGCCAGCAGCCAGCCAGCTGGCGCTGTCCAGTCAGCCGAGAGAGCACCGCTGCGACGCTTGCGTGGATGCCTCCGCCGCTCATCTCCGCTCCCTATTTGTACACTCACCTTCTTCTCCGTCTCTTCCGACCCGAGGCGTCGCTTTACAGCTGAATCGCGAAATCTTTGTTTTGGCGGTTCTTTTTAGCCTTCGGCGCGCGACGCGCCCGACCGTCGTCGGGGTCGTTGGCGTTTTGCGAAATCAAGGCCGAAGCGGCGTTTCATCACGCGGCGTTGCTGGAAGTGCTCGAGTTGCTTTGCGCCAACACGGCGACGTCGCTCTCGACTCACTTTGTTGTTCGTGTGGTGGTCGCTGGTCGGCTCAACCCCACCGAGGCTGGAAGTGGCTATCCGCAGGCGTGCACGTGGATTTCGCGCCTGCCACTACCGCCGGCTTCCGCCGCATTTGTGCACTTTGATGGCGGGACGGCTGGTTCGTGTGCTTGCTGCACTGCACTTGGCGCGTCTCCACTTATTGTGTCTACGATATATATGCTCACTGTAGGCGCTGCTGATCGGTCAAATGTGCACTTCTTGCTGATTGAGGAGGTTTGAAAGGGCAGTGTATTCTATTGGGACGGCTGTGAATTGCCTCGAGCAAAGACTGAGTATACGTTTTCTAAAATTAGGTATTCTAGTCGACAATATTAAGTTGAAAGATCTGTGATAGGTGTTTATATTCAAGCCTTGTATTCACCTACAATTTGGACAAATTTGGTTCTTGGAGTTATTCTGCCACGTTAGCTGTTCCTACCTGCCTTCTTTTTCCGATTTCGCGCTTCTATTTAGCATTTAAATGCGCCCTTTGTCAGTTTTTGTGTACCACCGCATCCTATGACTCTGTTCTGCTCTCTGTTTTGCCCCACCGTTCGATCTTTCGTCCCGCTCCCGACCTTCCCCGCTCTACAGTACCCCTCCACAGTCTCCGCCGTTCCCCTAACCTTTTAAGCCCTTCCAGCACCATTCCACGCGTCTATTCTCAGCAGAACGCCTCTAAGACCACCGCTGACGCAAACGGCGCTCCTTTTGATGACTTTTCCGTTCGGCGCGTGGCTGACGTGGCCCTTCGCGCCAACTCTTCCACGCCATCACCATCACCCTATACCCATCTAATGCATTTTTCATATTTGTCGTTCGCATCGTGTGCCCATCTTCACTTTGTCTTCGCCGTCGCACGCACCACAAATCACGCGGCGACGATGAATCAGAGAGGGGTGGAGTGCAGTTACTACCGTAGATCTGCGCCGTCCAACCGGAGTTCAAAGTGCCACGTGTAAATATAAACACGTCGTCGCCGTTGTGAAGCGCGCTTCTGTGAGCATAGCGGTAGCGGAGGCGCGCCGTCGACGGCTCTGGATGTGACGTGAGCCGGCCGGCCGGCGGGCGGGCGCTTTCGGTGAAATAAACAAGGCGACACGGAGGCGACTATGGCTGCACGCACAACCAAATCGATGTGGGAATTGGGGCTCCGGCACTCCGCCGGTGACAGCGTCGTCGTCCGACTGATGCTATTATTAGCCTCCGTGGAGTTGGGCTCCACTGCTGGGAGCCGACGGATATACAGATCGAGTTTCGCGCGCACCAGGCCGTAATTGAGCACTCGGCGCCATAAACATCGGTGGACGGACAAAAAGCGCAGTTATTTGTCACAGGGGCGCACCTATGGGGAGGGAGCAGAAGTAATTCGGCTTATCTTGGAACGACGCTGACGAAAGAATGCTATCTTATTTGGAATCTGCATTTGCAGGGGGACGCAAAAAGAGTGAAATAGTTACGTCATTCGGAGACGTCCGCTTTGGAGGTGAATACAGTATGAATCATTAGTCATTGGGAAGATAAACGGTGCGACTGTGTGTGCTCACCAACCATGTCTATAAACAACAGCGTCAATCTTACTCCCTTCAAGAAGTAGAATTACCAATAGGTCGACACCGTATTTGGTGTCACTAAGCATTCTTAGCCTTAGCCCAGAGATCAAGCCGGTTTCCTAGGGATTCTTGTCCATAACTGCCCACTCATCATCGTTCCCAGAAAGCCGCCTTCGGAATATTTCGATATGAAAGATTACGCAATCTTTCGTATTTTCCTTGGACCCTCAACGCCTCAATTATCCTCAGCCATCCGAACCTCTCTAATTGCGCTCATTCTCACGCCACGCATCCGCCTCTCACAACAAACACGTCCCTTATTCATTACATATTGCAACCATTATCTCCGCTTGTAAACCCATCGGCATGACACGTGCCATCACCGGGGCACCAGGTGTCGACCAATTAGACCTCTTTGTGGTGGCGCGCTTTGTTGCCAATCGTGCCGAGATGACGAGTGCCGCTTTCAGAGAATGGTCATTGTGGACTGCATAGCAAGGCCTGTGGCAGAGCTGGTGACGCCGGAGTCAACGCCTCCGGCACACGAGAAAGCATCCACGAAAGAGAACGACGTGGAGATGAAGTCGTTGGAGGAGACACATATCGAAGATAGCGACGCGAGCACGTCGAGTGCCGCTGACGAAAAGGCGAAGCTCCATGCGCAGTCGAGGCGGCTGGAGAAGTGGCTCGAGAACAACGGGAACAACTTGTACCCGAGCAGGCCGGAGAAGGACAAGTTGGCCAAGGATATGGGGATGACTCTCATACAGGTTGGTTTGAATAACTCTAAGTGGATATTAATGATGATGAAGTTGATCAAAATACGAGTGAATCTTGTTCCCGAAGTGATGAAGATATTTCAAAGCAAAACTAAATCCTGAGTCGGGAACGATCATCCGAATTATAATGACAAAATCATATTTATTTGTGTGTCATGAAAGACCGCCTTGAAAAGGTTTCTATCGTTGCACGAATCACAAATATTCGCGTGATTCAGTTCTTGCTTTATATGGAGAAACTATACGATTTTTTCTCTCAATACATTAAGCGAAAATGTTCATCAAACGCAATCCTTTGCCTGCATTTTCGAAATTTATTTTTTTTATTTTGCGAGGAAGTTCTCGTGACAACACTTTCATCATACTTACTACGCATAATCGTCCTCCATTTGTGTCGAGAATCATATTGAAATACAGGGTAAATTCCCCTTTTTCGCACGAATCCCGCTATGATATTCAGGGAAAAAGCTCCCAAAACATCGAGTATCGTTTAGATTTTCTAGCGTAGCTAATGCATGGGAGGTAAGAGGCACTCAAGCACTCAGGTTCATGAGCTCTTTTTTATTGTGCCTAGGATATAATCAATGCCAAAGTGTTCGTTTTTTTTTCCGAGAAACTACACGATCGATCGTTTATTGATACGTCTCAGCAAATCAGTTGTATTCGATAATCAAAGGTCAAGACTACCTCTTGCATTTTGTTTACCAAGCCCTCTTCTCTACAGAACCCTCTTTCGCAACCTTTTCGTTTTTCGGCGCTTTCACAATGCATTTCGTGCACGTCACCCAGCACGGCATTTCGCAAACGAGTTCCGCCGACCGACTCCCCGGTGGCGTTGGCATTATCCGACTCTGAATGACAAATGCGTATTTATTTGTCTGCTAAAAGCGGGGACTCTCTTCGCATCGACGTCGATTGTAAAGCCTTCGAAGGACGCACTCATGCGCCGCTCTGCATGTCAAGCCTCTATTTTCGTCCAAAAAATGCCTTGTTTATGCGCTGTGCACGCCTGAAAACCCCCGAGTGGTCACAACAAGCTATTTTGCCGCCGCGCATGTCTGAGCAGCAGCAATTTGACGCGCCAAATCCCCCTCTAACGAGCAGCTTTTTGCGCCCCCTTAACGACCTTCTGCAACGACGAAAGACGAGTCGGGTCCACTCGGATCGACATTCACGATGGCGTATAGTTAGCGTGACATGATGAGCTAATTAGTGATGGTCAGTGGCCTTGACGTCCACAAGGCACTGTTCTAAGGGAGGTGAAGGTGGCCCCTCTTTGTTCATAGGCAGTGGCGTTCCGCTGCACAACAGCGGCGCCGCCGGGGAGTTCGCGAATCGCCCGCGGAGTCATTTTTCATTTTATGCGCTTCGTTGTCCGGAGCGCCGGACGGCGGCGGCGTTGATGGAGATGCGAATAGTAATGAGGATATGGATGGGAAGCGGGGAAGAGCAATGTACGGTGGGGAATTGGAAATGCCGAGGAGGGTGGATTGGAATGCAGCTCTTTGACCCTTTGTTTATGGAATGCTCGAGAATTATATAGTAGAACGTGGTCTCTTTCTGGGAATATGTGGCTAATTGGGCTTTTATCGTTAATCGCTCCCATGTTTTGAACAATCAGTGCAATATCAATTGGATTAGTACACGTTAGTAAAAAGCGTGACCTTTTGTCTCCCTCAAACAACCCATTCCTCGCTGCAAAGACTTGTTTTCCACATTTCTGAATCACAGACCCGATCCTGACTCACAGCTGTTTTTGTCGTGACAGACTCGACCATAGACCAAAAAGCACTTTTCTTCAAAAACATCTTTTGAAGAAAAGAATAGAGGAAAACAGCTTTTAATGAGCACATACTTCTTGGAAATTATTGAGTACTCCTGGCAGTGTTTGTCACAATGACGCCTTATGTGAAACCAAAACAAATTAAAGAATGAACTCCGCGTTGGACAGGTCGCGCTCTGATTCACCGTCAAATTCACATAACAGCTGTTTTTGTCATTCCTAACAGAGTGCTGAGGGTTGTTTTTGAAAACACATGCTGGAACTGAAGCATCGAGTTACAAAGCACAAAACCATTTGGTTCTATAAATAGCAGACCCTTCAGCTTATCCATAGGAATGTGTCATGTTTTTGATCAATTAGTTTTGCGTGATAGAATCTGAACAAGAAGAGAGAAAGAAACAGGACTTTGACTCACCGTCTGGGTCAGTTGTTCGGCATACCTGTCAGCCCACTCGGATGAAATGTTTTTATGTTAAAACAACAACTCTTTGCAGGGGAAGCTGCCCATGTCAGCTGACTGGAAGGGGTTCATAGATCGTTGCGAACCTTCAATTATCAAAAATTTCTGTTTATGAGTAGGAAGGAGCAAAAGTAATTTCCCGGCGTGAAAACAACGTCGCCAAAGTCCCAAGTGACCTAATTTAAGCGCCATAAATGACTTTCCCGTTCGTGGTGATAAAATTAAAAATTTCTCGAATGGAAATGTGACGATTCTCCAATTGCAGGTCACTCGCTGGTTCGCGAATCGACGTCGCAAGCAGCACAAACGCCCCAAAGCCTGCACGTGCTCGGCCGAGGACCGCTCCAAACACATCCAGGACATCGTCGACGAGGTGGTGCAGAGGACGAACGCCGGCGAGTTCCTGCAGCTCTCCTCCTCCTCGCTCGACATCGACGTCGACGAGTTCGATGAGCACTGCGTGTCAGACGTGCCAGAAGCAAAAGAGAACGAGAAGGACCATCTGCAGGATATGCGCGACACCCTCAACGACATTTGGATCAAAGCGCTCAAGAACGGTAAGTGCATCCGTGTTGATGAGCTCGTTCTCTTCTCGAGACCAAAGGTCGCGTCTTCGGGGGAACCCAGCTGCCGCCGCGGGAAGTGTTTTATATTTAGCGACGACGGCTTCTTCTACTTTTGCACTTTTTGTTTACGCCGCTTTATGCGAGCCGTCGCCTCGCCTCTCAAGCGGCTGTGTACACAGCGTCCTGCAGGAGACGGTTTCTATGGTTGCCGGATGGATTTTTGAATTTCGAAATTATAGTCCTATTCCCGTAAACGCTTCTTGTGGGAAGTGCGCGAAAACAAGGCGGCTGACTGCGCTATTTTCTGGGAACAAGGGCGGCGGGTATTTTTAGAGAGTCAAGTTCTCGGAAGTGTTTTGGAAGGATAGGATAGTGTGATAGTGTGAGTGTCTCTTAGGATAGAACTTGACCCTGCAAGGCTTGGTTTCTTGATGAGCTCTTTGCGGTCGCTTTCATAACAGCCTGATTACGCATCACCTCTATTACCGATTTTGCCTACTGTCAGTTTGTCCTGATGCTTAGATATGTACGTGCTAAGCGCCAAATCCAGATTCCCCGATGAAAAATGCACATTTAATCAGCTCTGCGATAAGCCGCAATTTTAGGGCTGAAAGCGTGAGTCACTGTTATCATTTCGATGAATGTCTCTCTCAAGAGATGAGGTTAGTCTTCTCATGTGGATGAATTTCGTTTCGTTCTCAACCATAAGCATTCTCTGCTGTATTATTCTGAAGCTTTCTAGCTAATGCTCTTGTCACTATCGATCAATCTATTCGATTTCTCGAAGTCCCATCCCCCGTGACATTCGTCATCCCCCGCAGTCCGATATCTTTCCTAACTTTTTCATCTCACTTTTTCGCTACCATAATCCCATAAGTCGTTAATCTTGTGTGCTTCCCCTCGGTAACGAAGCCAACTTTCCAGCTCCCCGCTGACCGGCTCCGCTTCCCCACTCTCCCCCCGCTCGGTCTGTTTTTCCCGTCGTGTGAATAATTGCGGAACGCAATTAGTTTTTCCGTCGCTGATCTCAAAACTAATTAAAAACATCGCAGGTGTTTGGCTTGCGCCGGCGGCACTCCTTTCCCCCAGAGGCTTTCTTCTGGAAGGCGACCGGTCGCCACGGTCGCCGAAAGATAGCGTCGCGGCGATGATCTGTCGTCTTATCAGCGCGAAGACGTCGTTTAGAAGTGCAGTCACGCGGCGACGGAGGCCGGACACGTCAGACGCCGATTGCGACGCTTTATTGCCGATTTATCGCCGATGAGTGGCGGAGACACCACGGCCCACGTGTACCGTAGTGGTGGTGAGGAGGTGATGTGGTTATCAGAGGGGGTGACGGTTGGATGAATTCCAAAAAGCCAATATTCTGTTTTTAATTTGGATGAAATGTCCCACGTTTTTGATTGTGACGCATCTTTTTTCCTTTTTCCCCTCCGATTGGGATTAGTCCCAGAAGCTTCTGGACTTCTTTTCCATCCGATTCTTTGTGTGTTCAGTCCGAATAATCTGGCGTTTAGCCACCTAGGGTTTACCAATATGGATATGAGAATCACAGGAAAATCTCTTGAACTGACAGCACCGTCAAGTTCCCGGTCAGAGCTATCGCTTTCAAAATTAAGACCTTTTATTTTCGGAAATAAAAAATTCTAAGTGTAACATTTTTTACGTCGTATACCTTTACACCCACCGCACTTTTCTTCACATTGTTACCCTCATTTATCAGTCAACCTATCCTAGCCATCCAAATCACTGACGTCTTTAAATCGTCTTTCAAATAGCCTATTCACCTAGTACCGATCCTTGGAACGCCTTTGTCATCCAACACCGTCATCCACCTCTTTTCCTAGGCACTAAAGCCCTAATCCAGATTATCACAAAAATAGTCCAAATCCTGCCTTTGTCACATCCTCCAGCGTCACTCTCGCCACCTCAAATTCCCAGTATCCTCTACCTCTACCCCTATCCCGTCGCACTAAATCCCTATCGGTAGCTTAGATACCTTCGGTTTCGTAAACACCGCTTTCCATACCCCGTAATCACCTGCGCCACACAGCTGACAATACAATTGGTTTCGTAGGCATACGGTCGTACGTTCTGTTCGCTTTGCGAGACGGTGACTCAGAAGTAATTATCTTGTTGACATGGAGTCAGTCCGTTTCCCGGGATCCGCCTGGCATTGTTCTACCTGTCCATACAATTCCTGCTCAGCAGAGCCGATGTTTAACCTCTGGCTAGTGGGAGACTAAAAGCCTCGGCTTCCTGGTGGTATTTTTGAGGCGCCACTTCCTTCCTACAGTGCCGTCCGGAAGGATATGAATCCCTCGCAAATTGCCATGATTAAAATGTTTGCGCTCCTCGGAACTACTCTGGCGGATAGTGATCGTGTTTGTTATTCCTCGGCCCAGACGGTTATTATTAAAATTCTTGAAATGCGTTAGGCATGCTCTAATGAATGGTCTGTGGCGTCACCGATCCCCAAAAGTGCTTTCTCACTCACGTTCCGAGGATAACACGATTTTCACCCTGATTACCATGGCTGTTTTCATCAATTTTATAAGGGTAAATGTCATTTTCTCAGCCACTACCGTAGTTACACAGCGGTAAGGCGTTAATTGGAAAAATTGAAGGCAATGACCCATTGCGTTATAGCGGAGCAATTACAAATACACCTGGCGCTTACTTGGGATCGGCCTGGCGACAGGTGACTCCGGGGCTTCGGGATATGGTGCTTCAGATACCATACCTCCCCTGTACCTCCTATTGGACTCCTTATTTTGGCGCGCCAATTCTCAGTTTATTGACCAAAGTGAATGACCACAAAAAGACTTCCGCTTCCTTATTTCCCCTTCTATCGACGATAGCGTGACGATCCGGGCGATCTGCAGACGGAGAAAGTCAAGTCATTTATCAGAAGTGCGATTCGCACGCCAACTGTAAACCCTTTACACTCGTCTCCATCGACGCTCACAAGCCAGCGCTTTTATGACCTTCACGCTCGTCGCGCCTATGCAAGAAGAAGCAAAGTTTACGCGGCGGCGGAAATTTATTCAAATTTATGAGCGCAGTGCAGGTCGTCTGACGGCCATTGTAATTCATATGGGGACATCGCAAAGTGAATGCGAAGAGTTATTTTGGTATTCACCATGGCCGCTGTTGTGGCTATCCACTTCGGTGTTGTTCTCTGTGGATACTGTGTGTGTAAAGTGGACTTTTAGCATGAGCTGATGGTCAGAGATGTTCGACCGCTCAAATCCGCATTTCGCGGGAGATGTCTGAGCCGTCTGGATGCGTTCGATCTCTTTCGAAACTAGACTATAAAGCACATAACCTGATTCTGACGTAAATGGAGTTGCGATAAGGGGAGCGATCAAAGGCGGATTTGGAATGTTTTATGATAGCACGTGACCTATACAAATTCGTTTATTTTCTGGATTTGGAGTGTACTCATCATCGATCGCTTATAAAGAGTAGGTGGAATTTTCCAGGTCGTATTTTTAAATCGTAGCCCAGAAGTCAAACTGATTGAGGGGAGTTCTAGTGTTGCCAAAAAATGGGCAAATTGCATCAGATTACAACCGATTTGTATTTATCAAAAATCGATGGAACTTTCCACTCTATCGCTGCCAAACGAGAGTTCAATTTCAGTTTTTCGGTGGATCACTGACACGATATTCTCAAACAATAATCAAGTAATCATAATTGAACACTTTGGATCTAATTCGACTCGCATGGATTATGACCATAAGGGATATTGGTTGCTATTCTCGAAGTGCTCTCTTCAATCCGATCCTATCACGAGGCCGCTATTATCCCGATATTCGCGCGCTCTCCATATGCCTCACGATCTTATCGCCCTTCTCATCTTCATCCGCTTGTATTTTTGGCAAATCACTTTACTGCGATCGCAATTAGCTGTGTTTTCTGACGAAAATCCGGCAATTAAGCCAATCCACTCTGCACAAAATCGATGTACAGCCATTAATCAGGCAATCAGCGAAGCGAACTCTGACACATAAGCTGCAAACAAATAGTCAAATGGAGGCTCCGGGGCTTCCGCCGGCCTTCCGCCGACGCCTCACGACGACGAATACACAAATATAGCCGCCTGCTGGTGCATTCAACGTCCGAATCCATAATCGTGAGCCGAATCGACTGTGGCGGACAATAGACAATCAGAGGCCGTCGCCGTCGCCGCTCCTCCCCGCCGCGACTTTTTCGCCTCTTGTGCTTTTGTGAATCGTCGCCGCCGCGGAGTGCGCAGTTGACATATCGCGCGTCTTTGTGTGCTGTGCGCGCGAAACAGGCTGCCATCTGTTCGGCGGAGGGGAGGAGGAGAGAAGACAGAGAAAGAACCTATCTCGTTACGGCGGTCGTCTCCGTCGCCGCCGCGACGACGTGGCCGTCTCGGTGCGGGGGCACTCACAGTCCGCCGCCGCAACGAGGGCTGAGAACCTCTCCCTCGCTGTCTCCTCGCATTGTTCAGGTCGTCGTTGAGTGGACCTTCTCCTCTTCGACGGTGCTGGGGAGTAGTGTAGTAGTCGCTTTTTTGTCGATTCCTACCACTGGTCTCTGGGACTGAAAGGCAGTGCGGAAGGTCTTTTGGAGTTTTTGTGGTCTTTTATTTCTTGTCTATTATCTGGATCTGCAGCTTATTTACTGATATAACACTGAATGAACCCAGCCTCATATCCTTGTATAATTCGATGACTAACTCAACATTCAGTCTTATTGTATTCTGTCTTTCTAGAGACAAAGGCATTCCACCTTCTTTATTCTACCACATTATTTGAACTCTTTTTGTTTCTTCTTGTTCACTCAAAAAGTGCTAAAACAAGACACATTCCATGACCTCAGCGTCCATTTCGGAAGAAAGGAATTATCACGTATTAGCACTTCACTTACAAGTAGCCTTATCGTCCTCGATCTACACCTCCGCTTGGCCACTTATCAGATCTCCTCACTTAGAACTTCATAAGTGTGCCAAAATCTAAACTGGTCCATCACATATTTCCGCCGTTTGCTGCACTTTTGGCAGCCGTCTGCCCGATTTTTACATCCGCCGTGTCAGAGATGTGCACTTCTGTACTGATCTGTACTTTTATCAATCACAATCACGTTCCATATTCACAATTTTAATCGCTTTCTGTCTGCTGATCGCCACTGCCACCTGATCGCCACGTTCCGCTCCCAGCTGCTTCTTTGTCATTTGCCATATATCGCGCTTTTGCCCGCGCCAAACCCGTTCCCACATGTCTCCGCATAGTATAAAAGGAGCAACACGTTCCGTCGATCTTTTGTCTCGTACCCGAGTACTACGCTCCTATCACTCCACCACCGCCGCCACCATTCGTTATCGCCAAAGTACTCAATTACTTTTACTCCTTCTTCTTATTCGCCTTCTTCTTCTTCTCCACCGTCTCCCCGTGGTGGACCTGTTTTTGCGCCTTGGTGTGCGTGTGATGACGCGCCACGAAATGAGCCATGAAGAAAGGTCGCCGCTCATTACAACGCCGGGAGACAGCGCTGCTGACGGCGCTGTCACCTGTTCTTCCTTCATTTCGGGATTTCCACTTTCTCCTCCACTCTCCCGTAGTTCGTCGGCGAATTCTCACGGCGGGCGGTCGACTTAGCCCCCGGCCCATCCACTGATACCCCTCCTGTATGTTGCCATATGCCGAACGCTCATTCTTATCAGTCTTCCCCGTCTTCCACTGATAAGCGCTCCTTCTTACAACGCCTCTTCTTCGCTTCGACGCTTCGCACTTTATGTGAAACGTCGTCGCGCAGCGATTAGCCTCCGGTCGGGCGACGAGGAACCGGATCCCCCGGCGGCTTCCAGCGTCTGCTCAGAAGATCGATGTGATTGATTCGCGCTCATTTCGATGGCTGCTGCACGCGTCCCCCGTGTGATACTTCTATTTTCGCCGTCGAGTTTATGAGACATCGCGACAGGGTTAAGCAAATATTCTCGTGGGAGACGTCGGGATTGCGATTACAGTGCATGTTTGTTTTTCAGCTCTAAGCTCGACCGCGTGGCTTCAGCAGCAGCAACAGCAGCAGCAGTCCCAGCAGCAGCCGACGAAGCCATCGGAGGAGCCAAAGAAGTCACAGCAGAAGGGAGCCGACGATTCCGGAAGTGCTGAAGAGAAAGACATGGTCGTTGGAGTGTCGCAGAGTCCCGTTTCCTCGCTGATCTCCGCCGATCCTTGTGCTGGCAAGGATAAGTTGATGAGGCCACATGCAGGTGAGTACTTAAGATCCAGTTATTCTATTCTACACGGGATTTGGGGGCTATATTCAAGCCTGTCTGTTTTGATATTGCTTGAGCATCGTCGAATTTAATCCTCTTACAGTATCGATTTCGGTTTATTTGACCTCAGCTGCCGATTTCCAAAAAGTGCACTGCGTGAATTTTGATTTTTCGCGCGTAGCCTTCAGATTTTTTGTTCCGATAAGGATGCGAACCTAATCTCTAAGTTGATCTGACCTTTCTGGGTCAACTTTGTGGCGTCTGTCAATTTTGGCGAAGTTTAAAAACTTAACATTTTCCATAAATTCTCGCCCCTTAGAGCCCATGGAAACGCGACCAAACAGGTCATTGCACGTCATAGTCATAACTGTAAACTTCGCACGGTGACCTTCAACTCCTTTTCGCCCCACCGCCAACACCTGTAATTGCCTAATAAACTCATATGCCTTCAGAGCAACACCACGGCTTCGTAACGCCGCCTCCGTCCGTTCTTCCTCGCATCGACAGCGCCTCGTCGCTGATCGGAGTCAACCAGAACTCCGGCTTCCACCAGGTCCCCGACCTCCACCACAGCTCCCCCGTACTCACGCCCGAGCACCACCATCCACTCCAGCAGGCGGCTCATCTCCATCCTCAGCAGAACGACCTCATCACGGCGCAGGTGCGGCAATCCATTATTATGCGGTGACCTCATCGTCGTCGTGCTTTTTCAGATGCTCCAAGCCGGTCAGTACCAATGGATGGTGCAGCAAATGGCCGCTGTGAACCCGATCTTCTTCCAGCAGTACCAGCTCCATCTCCTCGCCCTCCAGCAGCAGCAGAAACTGCAGCAGTTCGCCGCGTCCCCTCCGCAGACGTCGACGGCGGCGTCGCCCTTCCACGTGATGCCGACGACGTCGACGCACCACGACGTGCACGTCGACATCGAGGCGTCGCCACCCACGCCCGAATCCTTCCCCGGTGACATTGACACGACGATCTCCATGGAATCCGATACCTCGACGACGGCGGCTTCGGAGGAGGACGAGGTCGTCTCCGACGAGGAAGTCATGAGCCGGTTGAACAAGGCGCATCTCGACGAGAAGGAGGCGCTGGCGGTGCTCGTCCTCGCCGGCCTCTCGTGCCAATGAGTGCAATATTCAGAACCCTCTCTCATGGAATCAACGTCTATTTGTGTCGTCGTCGTGTGGACATTCTCCCTCCGTTAGTTTTGTTTTGCGCGGGTGTACCTCTCCCCTCTTCAGGGATTCTTCTCCTCTTCCGTTTTCCCGAACTCTGTCCTCGTGTTGTCTCCTTTCCACATTATTTTTCTTGTTTTCTCTTCTCTCTGTGAGACGCATTTGAGCGATTATTTTATTTGTTGTCGTCCTCTGTATGTAAATTTCCCCTCTCTCTGTTCGTTACACACGTGTAAAAGAAGTCCGAAAGCTGTGCGGTTCGTTCGTTTTGTGGCCAAAAAAGGAAAAATCGAATAAAAAGTCATATAATTCTATAGCGCGTCTTCCTTACACAACGACAACGCAAGGACAAATTGACGACGACTTGTTGGGAACAGGTTTCATCCAGGCGACCTTGAAAATTTCGAAATAGGCGCCTCGCCTTATCTTTGCTCTCGACGACGATCGAGTGGCGAGATAGAGCCTGCCGGCTGGCGCCAAAAATAATGGAGAAAACGGGTGTTCGTCGTCGCCCTGTTGTAACAAGTGGGCGCCCGAAATTGAGAGGCGGCGGTGGTGGTCAGCCCTTCGCCCGGAGAGGCCCGAAATCGATCCTCCGCTTCCGCTATACGCTCGCGGCGTTTTTTGCTCTTACTGCTCTTGTAAGTAACCTGTTTTGGGCGCTCTTAAGTGACGACGGGAAGGGACTTTATGGGGAAGAGCGGGCTCTTGTACTTTCCCCGGCGTCGCCCGTCGACGTGGGAATGTCTCTTTGTGCTGCGAGAATAACACTCTCACGAGCTGTGGTCGTTTACGTGAGTAAAACAGTATAAAAAGATCGGTGTGGAGAGGTGTTTTGATCGGGGACGTGGAAAGGACTGTCGCCGAGAACAGTAGTGAAGTCATGCGATGAGAAAAACGAATTCATAGAATCTGATGGAAAACGCCTTGTCCTTCGTGTTTTCGATGTGTGTTTTGCTTTTTGCAGGCGGATATAATCCATGAACTAGGAAGGGTTTTCGGCCTACATGTCATCCTCGGAAATCGCTGATGAAATGGTTTGCTTTTCTGATCTGACGTCCCCATTTGAAAGAACACTTATCATGAGCAAAATTGAGCAAAAGCAGGCCTAAGAGAAATGAATGGTTATGGTAAATCGGTACAGAGAAACAATGAATAAATGCTGAATGGATAGGAGAACCTATATTGGATGTTAATAGCTTTAGAGGCTAGCAGGAAATGTTGCATTGCTACATTGCTGTATATTGGGACATATTTGGCGTACTTTGAAACTAAAGTTGGCACTATCTGTATATCAAGAACAAAGAAAAGACGTATGTTCGTTCCTTTGTACTACAATCGTAATAATGACTGACTTGGAATAATGAAAAATGCTTTCCAATAAAGCAAATTAGAGCTACATGGTTCTCTTCCTTCGAGAACACTTAACCTTAGCTTCTGATCTGTGCAAGGCCACTGCAGGGAAGAATCACCGCAACCAGTATGGCAATAATGACCACATAATTATTACAACCTTCCATCCCGTAATTACCCAAGTGTACCGATTACAACCTGAGATGTCACCGTCTTTGACAACCGCTTGGCGAGTGAGTGATGTGGGATGACGAGATGATTCGCCGAAGCAGGCGGAAGCAGTTGCTAAGTCGATTGTCCCGATGACAGGGTTTGAGTTTCGCAATAAACAAACGCTCTACGGCTCCAAAAATATCCATTTACTATACAGATGATGTAATACTTGACATTCCTCTGTTCTCCGAATGAGTCACTACGACGACAATCCGTTCCCTGTCCCGGAAATTGGAGTACAACGACTGGTTCAAAATATTTGTTTTGTGAGCTGGAAGCGATAAATTCGACTACATTGGAGAAGTGCTCTCTTCCAGTCGTAAATAGGAAAGCGATCGTTTGGAGACCGATTTGAGGCGAGTGCCTCTTATCGGTCTTTCTGAACGATATGGGCAAAACAGGTCAGAATAGTTTCCGTTCAAAAATCGACAGACACATAGAGAAAATCTGCTGATGATAGTTCATTGGCTCCATAATAACAAGTCCTTTCCTATACATGGACACAAGTGTAATTGGTGAAATGTTGCCTTTATCTCTTTAGTTCATTACCACCAAACTATAAAGTCCCTATTCTCACTTTAGCCCTCGTGTCGTGGGTGTTTTGCCACCCAAAGCTATCCCTTTTCAAGAGTCAAGGGTACAAAACATACAGTGAGCGTCTGTCGGATGGGTGCCCAAAATCAGTCATCTGATGGATTATAAATTGTAACAATCTCAAAAGCTGATAACGGAGGCCAAGTCATACGATCGAAAAAAAACTAAAAACAACCGAAAAACAACTTATAAAGTTGATTCAAAATTTCGAGGGTACTGAGGTTATTTACTGAGCAAACCTACATTCACGACCTTACGGGTAAGGCTCACTGCATGTCATTCCGCATTCGTTTCCCAGGTCAAGTGTGCACATGAGCACACTGGGGTCAACTTTTGGGGTCAAAACATAACACCAAGATTCTCTTTTAAGCGAATCAGCAGACTTCAAGTTCCCCTTATCTGTATCTGCATATCTGTACTATTTGTATTGCATATTTCTGAAACGTTCACAAGGTCACTATTGTGTTGAAATCGGAAAAACTTTCAGATATCCTCTGCTTTGTATAGATCAAATAGTTGAATGAATCTTTAACATTTTTAATCTCCGTGCTCCACCATCTTCCTTCTTTCACTTCGTGCACTCAGCAGACGGGCTTCAAAAAGAGCAAACACAAAACCCAGCACCTAAAAAGCTAACAAAAACTGATCTCTCACACTCAACGCTGAAAAGTTGCATCTCCAGCCCAGTCGTCGTCTATTTACTCACCGTGACGCGATCCAATTTCTCCGCTTTTTGTCGTTTCAGAGCGATGGCGGCGCCTAACCAGTCAACCTGAACTGTCAGACACTCTGTCGAGTCAGAACTGTTTGCCGAGGAATTTTCCCGATCGATCGACAAACACCGCACTGTCCACCAGCAAACTGCTCTCTGCTATGTCCTCTCCCGCTACCGAACCGACGACTTTTACGGTCCCGGAGGAGTGGTCCACGCGGCATGTCGACGAGCGGGTCGTGCAGAGTTGGCGCCGCTTGGCCGGCGACGTGATCACTTTCGCCGAGAGACAAGCTCATGACCTGGCGGCTCGCCTCCCGCCACTCGCCGAGCAGACCATCGTCACGCAGAGGTCATTCGAAGTGAGTGTTTCCGTGGGAAGTGATTAGCGCAGTTGTCAGTCATGCAAATGCGCACCAGATTATCTCCTGCCGCGTTCGCACGCGATTTATCGACGCCCTCTGCAGAGCTCTGACCAATTTGGTGCGAGTCTTCATCCTGACGGATAAAATCTATTTTTGGAATAGCTTTGGCAACGATCTTGAAATCCGATTCTCGCAGAGCTGAAAAAAACAGGATCTTAGTAAGATCCATGGTGAAGATCAAAACCACTAGTAGACGACATAACAAATATTGAGAAATTTCACTGAGCCATGCAATGAACCGTTGATACATTCTAAGGATATTTTAATGCAATTTCCCCTAAAACATTGAGGTTTCCCAATGGACAGTCTCTGTTAAGAATCACAAGCGAGGCAAATGTGATACTGATTTCTTCGATGTTTAGTGCGAAGTAGTGCGCCAAATCAAATATTCATTAAATAAAACTTCTAAAATCAAAATCTTCATTTTGGTCAAAAAATTTTCAAAAAGATCGACTGCAATAGGCTTAGAATAATGTACAATACTTTTAGCCAAGCGTTGTGGACTTGGATGTTCCTAAAAGAACATTTGGTGATGTGTTCCAATTAGGTATGACCGGAGGTTTGTTATCGTGATTTGCCTTTTCTTCAAACCTCCAGTTTTATAATACACAACAATTTCAATATATCACTGCTGGTAAGGAGGTATACCGAAAAAGATGAAGTGCTTTCGGATGTAGACATGAAGTTTGAAAACACAAAAAACATCTTCAACTTCCAAGTTCCTCTTTCCTCGCTGTCTTTTCACATTCCCACATCATATAGTGTCAGATTTCATATGCCCTTCTTCCGTCTTTTTAGAGTCTTCAGACGCAGTGCGACAAATTGGCCCGAGGCGGAGCACGTCTCGCGGAGACGTTCTCCATCCTCTCCGACGGCGCCAAATTCATTCCCGATCTCTCCTCGCGACTCTCCTCCGGCACCGCCAGCTGCTCTAAATAATGTCCGGCCCTCAGGCATCCATTTCGCCTTTTCGTCTTATTTAATTATGTATGGAATAAATAAAGTTACCTCGCGAGCTGTTCGCCCCGTTCGTCTTTTATCCGATGTTGCGAACCGATATGCCAAGGACATTTCCAGGACATCCTTAAGAATTCCCTTTCACTATAGTTTGACGACTGTCTCCCCTATGTCTTGACAGCTTCCCTAAATAATTCCCTCGAGTCAGTTCCCCAATTGTTTATGTCCATCTCCATCTGCATAATCCCCATTGTCCCACCCTTCCAGTCCACTGCCTACCCGTTAAACACTTCCAAAGAGCCTTCCTCCGCGTCCACTCCAGAGGCCGAAACCGGAGACGACAATCGATTCACCGCGCGTTCGCCTTCAAGTGTCGTCTTTTGCAAATCTGGCCAAGAAAACAACACAAAGACCGCCGCGGCGTCCCTAAGTGGCCGAGCGGCTGTCGGCCACACACAGCGGCCACCAGCTGCATGCATCGCAGGGCTGTGTAATGTGCCTCCTGAGGGGGAGGAGGGCGATTGGCCGAATCCCCAAATAACCATTTTACGACCATAGACGACTACGTTTTCGGTCTCCGGAGACGCCACCCGCTGATCGATTCTGTTTACGCTTCGCCCGGCTGCAGACCGTTCACCTTTAGGCGCTGCAAATTGTGTTTTCGTCCGGAAAATTGAGAAATTGTTTATTTCAGATCGCGTTACGGGTCGTTTAGTTACGTGAAAGTGTTCGGCTACGGTTACAAGGGGAGACTTTTCAGATTTCTGAGACAACGTCTATGTTACTGTAGTTCAGTACCGGTAAATGTAGGGGCTTGTTTGAAGCAGAATATACTACGGTTCTTACGACTTACCTGTCGTATTTCAATTTCCTTTTATTTGCCTACATTCAATCTTTTACGATTGCAGTGTTTGCTCGTGTTTATGGCTGATTCTAGCACTTCTCAGGAAACACATGAAGAAGTTCTATGGGACCGTGTGATAGAATTTCTAGTTCGCTTAACTCTATTTATCTTGACTGATCCATTTAAAATTCATGGATTTCAGTAAATGACTAACTTTAATTTATTGACTATTCCCAAAAAGAGTGATTCATTGTTTTCGATTTAGAGGCGTCTTCAAAACAGCTGCCGAATATTGTTATCTCCTATTTTGGCGGGAACGTAACCGCTGCTGACACATCCATCACTTTCTCCTTTTTTATCTCGCCGCGCCATCGCTTCCTCCGCTTTCGCTGGCTACAGCTGTCGACCACTGAACTTTTTCGGCGATTTACGATCACGCTGTCGCTGTCAACCACATGTTCGATACAGTTATGATGTACTAAACCAGTTCCGCAAACCGTGTGAATTGCTGATCGATACAAACAGCATTACTCATTGTGCTGACAACGTTTGATTGTATTATTTCACTACTCTCCTCTCGCCCCATTCTACTCAGCCTCCTTCTACCACTCCAATCATCCGAACTCCGCGCCTCTATCAAATTACATCCAATTAACTCGTTTACCCTCCGGAGCGCGTCATCGCCGTGCATTATCGTAATTGGACCTCAGCGCCTAACTCAACTCGCCACTTGCAGAGATGACCTCCGAAGAGAACGTCGTCGAGAAGGCCGAGGGTTCTTCGGAAGTCGTCGACGCGCCGGAAGGCGAGAAACCTCAGTCGGCGAAGAAGCAGCCACGCCCGGTGGACATGCAACTTGGAAGTGAGTGCTTTGATTGAACAGCTGAGCTCGCGGACAAACAAATGCCGAAAGGTGCCTGGCACCCGTGGCGCCTCTGGGATGAGCTGGCATTTCAGGAGGTGATGACGGATTGTTTGGATTTTGGAGAGAATGACAAATGAGAGGGGAATCCGATAGTGAATGAGGTGAGAAGAACTTGGGGATCTCCAAGCAAGAAACTATGTGTGGTGTAAGAAGTAACATCCCTAACATGATAGCTTCGAGTATATCACAAATTGTTCCTATAGAGATAGCCTTTTGACTATGAAACATGTGACTTCCAGAATGTCGTTGGGTCCGTCTGCTCGACAACATAACCTATATCGCTTGTGGAGTTGTGCTCCGAGAAGCCGAATGTGGAGGCGACTTTGACGTTCTGCTCGTGCAAGAGGCGAAGAAGAGCTGCCGTGGAAAGTAAGTGACCACCCTTTATCTACATACCATATATAAAGGAGGATGTGAATTAGAAGGGGACAGGGAAAAGGGGCCAAAATGAAAGATCTTTCATAAAACAAAGGTCTGGATTAGCATCATGTTTTTAAATGTCAGTGAGGTCAAAACTATTGAGTCACAAAATGGTTCTCCCGTACTATGTTGTCGTTCTGTCGTCAAAGACCTGCACGTGTTCGCGCCTTCTGTTCCAATCTAATCGCCGTCGATCAAACACAAAATCGCTTTTCGGCTTTGTTCCAAAATGTGACCAGCGATGGAATCGATCTAACAAAGGCGATAATCGCTCCTAATCCGCCGCGCGCGCTTCCTGTTCCCATTGCCCGACGTCATAAAGCAAATTGCAGATGGTATCTCCCAGCTGGCCGCGTGGAACCCGGCGAGACGATCGAGGTGAGCGGCTCCTCTTTGGCGCTTTCATCGTAAAATCGGAGTAATTGCAGCACGCCGTACGGCGCGAACTCCGCGAAGAATCGGGATTTACGTGCTCCGCCGACGAGCTAATCTGCGTGCAGGTCAAAGGCTCCGGATGGTACCGATTCGTCTATTCATGCACAGTTCTCGGTAAGAAGCCGGTCATGAAGGGATTTTCGAAGCAACATGTGTATTGAGAGGGAACGCTAAAGACGGAACCCGACGAAGAGTCGTTGGCGGCGGGATGGTTCACTCTTGACCAGCTACGGAAAAAGGAGGTCCAGTTGAGGCAGGTCTACTATCTCACTGCTCCCTCTAACGTCGCCCTTTCCAGATCCAGTGACATACTCCGCATCATCGACGAAGCAGTAAGCTATCGTCGTTGGCGGAAAAGCCTAACGGCGCCAGAACTCCACAGACCCATCCACATCACGAACGAGAACCAACCGGGCCTCTTCATGGAGTTCATGATAATAAAAAGGAGCATCGACATGTAAGTCTTACAGACATTCCTGTCTAGAATATCGCTCTGCCTTCTCTGACTCGGATGTTTCTGACCGTCGTGACCAGACAGTCGGCTGAGACAGATAGGAGGGGGGTAACGAGACAAACCCATAAGCCATGTAATTTTTGGAAACAAACCTAAGCAACCATCACCGATATCCTCTCATTACGAGAGTAATTTTTGGAATCGCCCCATCGTTCGATGGGGCACATAATGACCTCGGATCTTTAGGACCCGAACTGAAGTACTTGTGCATCGAAGCATCAAGAACGAAGACCAATTGAAAGGCGCATCCGACGCGTTCCCAACCGTCGAATTCGGCTTTGAGTACTTTTTCCCGATGGTTGTCTCAAAGTGCTATCGGGTAAATCCGTGCAAACAGAGCAAAAGATATGCCTCGTTTGTTCAGCATCTGATCGAAGATGGCCCTAATGTCATCGAAACGCCCACCTCGATCGTCGCCATTTCATGCCTTCCGAGTCCAGTCGAGAGCCTCGCCCATGGTTTGAGAGTTCGTCTCCTCTGCCAGCACAAAAGATCGCAGCTGAAGTCGAATCTCATCGATCCCAATCGATACCACTGGATCCCAGTGCCTAATAGCCAGATTCTTTCCGACTTCCACATCAGTCCAGATCAGTTCAGAACGGCTCTGCATATGCTTTGAGAGTTTATTTATTTGGATCGAGAATAAAACTATTTTTCCAAAACACATCGGTAACCATGGAGACCCTCAACGACTAGCGTCTCCGTATATCGATCGTTTGACCATTTGACGCCTTGTCGTTCCCTAGCCATGGTCGAACCCAGCACGAACTCCGGAATCATCGAAGAAGTCATCGGTCCTTACAACGGCTTCATCTTCAAGGACGACTCCCTCGGCCCTGTCTTCTGCAAACCGAAGCTCATTCCGCTCAAATCGGTCACTCTGGAAAAGTTACAGGAAATGCAGCAAATGGCCGTTCAGGTCAAAAAGACACCCAGCCCTGAACAGGTAAAATAGTGTAAGCCAAAATGTATAAATTTGCCTCCCGCATCTTAGGAAAGCGATCAACCATCAACTTCGAAAGTACAGACTGAAACAAATATTTGGGCGGCAGAAGAACAATGAATGATTTGGATGTATTATGAAAACGCTGGTTGAGGTTTTGTTCGATTTTTCTGAAGACACTGAAGACACTTTGATAAAAAGTATTTTGACGAGAGTGGGATTCGAACCCACGCCTCCGAAGAGACTGGTGCCTTAAACCAGCGCCTTAGACCGCTCGGCCATCTCGCCATGAGTTTTTTGACGGCTCCATCGTCACTATGATGATAGAACGAGAGCTGCCACTGGATGCACTTTGCAATGTGAACACTCAACGTCACAGGCATGTGCCGCCATAGCTCAGTTGGTTAGAGCGTGGGTCTAATAAGCCCAAGGTCGCAGGTTCGACCCCTGCTGGCGGCAAATCCTTTTGTTAGTTATTTCTTTTGGTATCGAAATTGATGTGAAGATGCCGATGACCTCATGACCGACTTAGAATAAGCCCTGACTAAGGTATGATCTGTGCAGAATCGTACAAAAAGACCACCCACGTAAATAAAACGATGCATAAATAAAATAGAACTTCTGTTCCGTTTGTGGTGTCCGATGTATCCCAGTGTTTACAACATAAACTCATTTCTGATTCATTTGAACACCCTTGGAATTCACACAAGTCATATTAAGTCACAACAGAGGACTGCTGGCCAAACATATCTTATCGCTATCGGCATCATCGTTCGTTCTGCTTTGCGCCAAGCACTTTCCAATTGATCGAAGTGGTCAGTCAAATGCGGAAGTCGAAGTAACTATCTTCCTTTGGATAGAGATAGCGTAGTTATCGTGTTTACTTCTTCATCTCCATACTGCGTAACGCCCACAAGTTTTTTAGGTAGACGGGCTTCCTCGATTGCCGTCGCATTCAGATCATTGTGGTGTCAGATCAACACCCATGGCTCCCGACCCTACTCCGCATAGCGACGAATCCTCTGGGATCAGGTACTTCATCGAGTTCATCTTCTTTTCATCCATCTCTTCTAGCGCGAAAACACCGTCAAAGCGCGCCGACTACCTTTCGTGGGACGAGTATTTCATGTCCGTCGCCCTTGTGGCTTCTCAGAGAAGCAAAGATCCCTCCACACAAGTGGGAGCAGTCCTGGTCAACGATGAGAACGTGATCGTCGGCACTGGCTACAATGGAATGCCCCGGGGTTGCGACGACGACGAGATGCCGTGGGACAAAGCGGCCGAGGACCCGTTGCTGAACAAGTACCTCTACGTGTGCCACGCCGAAATGAACGCCATCCACAACAAGAACTCGGGATCTGTCAGAGGCTGCACCGTGTACACAACGTCGTTTCCTTGCTGCTCTTGTGCCAAGTACTTGATTCAGGTAGGTCGTCTCGTTCCTGCTCCAAAAAAGTGTTCCTCCTAGGTTGGAATTGCACGCGTTGTCTATCTGAAAGATAGGCCTATGAACGTAGAGATGATCGCCGCGAAGAGGATGTTCCAAATGACAAATGTGCCTTACAGGTGGGACATTTCCTATCTCACCAATACGGTTCTCATATTTAGCCAGTTCGCATCATCGGAAAGGAAAGTGGTCATCGACTTTGGCAAACTTTCGATTAACATCTCAGACTCTGCTTCTGGTTCGGAAACATAAAGATAAATTCTGTAAATCATGTAAATCTGTAACTCTATAAATTATATTGTATAAGGTAAACAATGTTCATTGTGTCTTTGACAACCTTCATAGCTGAACCCATCGTTTTGGAACTTCGTTGAAAAACGGGTTTATAACGGGTTAGTCCATGAATATCCTTTATTTTCGCAGTGTTCACACCCAGGGCGTAGTCGATGGGTGCGTTGTTGAGCATAATCGACTCTCATCTTACACTATGATTTACCATTTGTCCGCTCCACTCTTCCTGATTTTGGAGGCCTATTCTGTCCTGAACGTGGCATCTCGAGATTGCGAAATGCGACGTCATGTACTACTTTGGTAGCTCGATAATGCGAAGTAACGTATTTTCCTATTAGACTTTTTAGACCAGTTTTCTATCACCGAGTCATCGACGATCAATACCTACGTATGTAACCATCTTCAACCACGTTTGGTCTCACCTGAACGCACGTACCGCTGTGTTCGCATTGTATCACAAAGTGAGATACTCTCAAGAAGATCCAATGCCATTATACAGGGTGCGGCGTAAGTTCTGGTAGCCCATGGTACATCTTAAGTCAAATCTCTGTGTTTTACTCCAACAAACAACCAAAGTGGCCCGTTTTCAACTGAACAACCCAATACAGTGCGCCAATACTGATAGCCCACCCTGACACTTTTGCCAGATCTCATTTCGGAGATTTTCGGAGAACAGCAGCACTAGGAGTTATACGTCGGCAATTTTGCTGCCGAACTCTCGTATTACATCATCCACCTAATAACGTTTTTTATGTTCGGTACCGAAGCCTGGTACTGACAGTAAGAGAGGACCTCTTGGGCAATTAAACATTCATAACAAAAGTTTCTGAAACTCAATACAAAGTAACTCCTGGTCGGTAACATTTTGAAATTTCAGGTTTCTCGCTCTGACCACGAGTCGAGGTATCACATTCACCCCCAGGTGCTGCTGTCAACAAAAATAAGGCTTCCCGACGGACCAACCGTGATCTCAACATCTAAAAGTGCAACCAAATG
Source organism: Steinernema hermaphroditum (assembly GCA_030435675.1). Lineage (NCBI taxonomy): Eukaryota > Metazoa > Nematoda > Chromadorea > Rhabditida > Steinernematidae > Steinernema > Steinernema hermaphroditum. The sequence goes on from CM059622.1 coordinate 4,970,951, forward strand.
TTCAAAGATCCATTCGCCCTTTCTGCGATCAACATGTCTCCGATTTTCACGATTTTACTTCATGAATCAAAGGCGTTACGCCTTGCATGATGCAAGATCGTCAACTCAACATGTCTTGCATGATGCAAGATGCATGATGCATGATGCTGTCCCTGTCCCGGTCCTCCTTGCATGATGCAAGATCGTCAACTCAACATGTCTCCATCGATCCTTTATCCCTTCCTTTTCAATGGGCTTCTCCGCAATTCGATATCTAATTTGCGAACGTCGTTTACCAACTCGGCGATTGAGTTTCATTCTCGAGTGGCTCCGCGGATGATTCGCCACGGCTCCTTCGGTTCCTGTCCCGGTCCTCCGCCTCCCTTCAGAGGTTTGAAGTAGCGACGAGTTAAAACAAGACAAGAAGCAGTTTGCAGGCGATGACTCACTCTGTCGCCTGGGTTGATCGTCCCACCGCCCACGCAAGGCCGAAAACTGTCAAAAGTGAAAAAGAAAATCTTTTCTTATCGCTTGCAGGGGTGCGCGATGAGAAGATTGTTTAGCGTTACGATGGTCGTTAGTGTAATGCCGTCGCCAAACAAATCGGAAATCAAACAGAGCGGCTGGGTGCAGAGCACTCTCCAAAGGCTAATTGCAGAAAGGGCGAAGATGGGGTGAACCCTGCGTGGGACGTGGAAGACGCATGAATAATGGGAATTTCGAAAACAGTACGTCATGGTGAGGGAGATGGATGCGTCAGCGAAGTCAGCTGTTGGATGGTCTTGTGGAGGAGGAGATGACAGTTGTCAAAGCACGCAAAAAAGCTGAAGATCGAATGTGTGAAGATCCCTGGCCAATTAATTATTCAAGACTTGGTCCAGACGTGCATGAATATGACTCCATAAATCAAATTATCAAGCCTCTGAAGAGGCTCTTTCTTATCTTTCCACTAAAAACCTTTCGGTTCAGTTTCTGAAAATGATGAAACAATAAAGTTATGAAACAAGTTGAGGGCCACCAAACCGATATGAGTTAGACCTATTTCAAGAAGCCGTGTACTGAAAGCATGTTATCACCGATAGAATCTTAGGGGAACCATAGAGAACTAATGGCGTTAGCTCTACAAAATACGGTAGGTGCATGGAATTTTAGTGGATTTCTTCATAACACAGACTTCAGAGAAGAAGGAGAAAACAGAATGTGTTAATGGACCTTTACATTTTCAGATGTACGAGCATTAACAAGCTGCGCTTATCGTACCTTGCCTTTGATATTAAAGCTTTAGCATGGCGGGCTCAAAGTTGAAAAGTTCGTCCCGAAATTGCGTTCTACAGGTACAATGATTTAATTAGATGACCTGTTACTTGACAGTACTTTGCGCCACCTTTCTTGTTTGGCTGATAGGTGCATAAAGTGATCCGCTTTAACTTCATTAGTTCTTCTAGAGTGTATCTTTAAAATTGAGTTTGACAGGCTTAAATTTTTTTTTTGTTTTTGGTTCATTTCGTTTGACAGTACTATGCGCCATATTCTGTGCTTAAAGTTTTCCGTTTTAAGTCCATTCTTCAATAAAATGGACCTCTGAAATCGAGTATGACAGGCTCAAAGCTTTTGGCAGTACTATGGGCAATGTTATCGGTGTCCGGGTTGACGTACATGTGCTTAAAGTCTTTTGTTATAGCTTTGACTCCTTCAACAAATTGTACCCCGGCCTTGATTCTTCCGATATTTTTTTCCATGAAAGTTCAACTATCGATCGGATCGAGGGTTGAGTGGGAGTGGGCCATGAGATTTCGCCATCGCCCCGTCGGCCAACCCATCAGGCAGCCGACGCTCCGCACCGCCTCGGACCAACATAAATCCCGTCGCTACCGGGTCCCGGTGCCACTATCCCCGTCGGCTTTGTTTTCCCTCCACTCGCCGCTCTCGCCAGCGCAACCTTAGGTGTTGCGAAAAGAGTCTCAGCGAAGAAGAAGCTTGGCCCCTCCTCTCGCACTGCCGGTGCCTCCTTGCCTTCTCGCGCAGATCCCATTCGTTAATTGCTCCGTCACAATGGCTGCCCCCGCTACCGGTGAGTCCCCATCGACCGACAGATCTTAAATGGGGCCTCTAGAATCGTCCCTCAAGCTTGCCGCCGTCAAGGTCCAGGAGGAAAGTGGCGAAAACGCCCGCCGCACCCGCAACGGAAAGTTCACCCTCGGTCAACTCCGTCAGACCGATGGAATCGTCCCTCTCCAGTCGGGAACCAATCAGTTTGACTCACAGAAGGTACCTATAGTCCGTTCCTTTGGCTTCCTGTCCCTGTCCGTCTGCATGTCTACGTGTCCATCGTCCTTTAGGGAAAGACCGGATTCGGAATGCCCAGAAACACCCAAACCAACGTCGACTTCTCCGACCAGGGAAAACGGTGGACCATGGAGGAGCTGAAGACCGGCGACAACTTCGTCCGATTGCAGTCCGGAACTAACAAATACGAATCACAAAAGGTCTAGCTTCGGTGTCGCTTTACATGTCTAGACTAACCTGCAGACACTAAAGCCCAACTAACGACATCTTTTAGGGCATGACCGGCTTTGGAATGCCCCGCGACGTCAAGGGAAAGCACCTGAAGCGCATCTGGGAGCTCGAGTTCCCCGAAGAAGCCGTCACCGACCAGCCCGTCAACCTTCCCCCGGTCCAGCCCCAGCAGTAAACCCGAAAAGTCACGTCTACGGCCACAACCGACATCTTCTTCTCCGCTTTCACTTAGATCGTTCGCCTCCTCTGTCTGTGTAGTTTCGCTGTGTCCCTTTTGTATTTCGATGCCTTTTGAATCTACGTGTACAACAGTGAACCGTTTTCATCATTAATTCCGGTGGCGAAAGGAACGCGTGGGCGTCAAGTGGGGTGGCAGCGCAGTGGCCAAACAAACAACCTCTCGAGTCGTTCGCGTCCGGGCGGTCTGTCAAAGTTTTTGTGAGGTTCTCTCATCGAACGACAGATTCGACGTTTTTTCAACGCACTTGGCGGTGGGTTAGTGCAGCTCCATCCAGATGGAGTGGACATCGGACGGAAAAAACGGAAATTTGCAGACATCTGTTTGTAATTAAGGGCAAAATTATAGGGCTTCCCAATGGAAGGACGAACGTTTACCAGGGCGGTGGAGACCCAACCGCTCACAACCACAACAGAATAAAGTTGGCGGTGATTGGCCTGTTTGGTTGAATGGTCAGGATACATTTCTCCGCATAACATTATGGCTATTTTTGTCCATCCTGCGCGTTGAGGGTGGTGGTGGGGGGTGGTTCTCCCCACGCCAACACCATGAACTTGGGCATCTAGGTCAATATATTTACTTACGCGCGGATACTTACAACCTAACAACTTAAATAAACTATATAATCACAGGCATTAGTGCTTGTCGGCCTCCAAAATAACGTCCACGATGTCGATCTGCTCCTGCCAGAAGTGCTTGATTGGCTCCGGAGCCTGGTTCATTTTGCCCATAAGACCTCCACGCAGCGAATGGATGATCTTAGGGCAGAAATTGGAAATTTTCTCTTTCAGCTCGTCGTCAAGTTCCTCGTACACGATCTTTCTCCAATTGGCGCTAAACAAAACAGTTGAACCAGTGACATGAGAAAGACAGCAACTCACAATTGATGCCGCTGCAGGAAGAGGATCCTCACACATGTCTTGAAGGTGGTGCTGAGCTCATCTTCGCTTGCATAAATGGTACATAGGTGATTGGCATCCTTCAAGATGTTGGTGATCTCACGGCTGACCTTCATTCCGCTTTTGTCGGCCAAAGCAATGAACAGTTCTGTAATGCATGAGATAGATAGGCTCATGAATCTTTCGTTTGCTTACCAATTGATATCGGGATCTTGTTCATAATGTTGCCCGGAATCTCGAATCCATACTCCAACCACAGCTTCGCATTCCCATGATACCCATATGTGACGAAGATCTCGCTTCCTGGGACGATGGTCTTGTTGCTGACCACTTCGTAGATGTCGCCAGTCTTGCGAAGCCTAGCCTCACAAGAAGGGTCGGGAACGTGATTCAGCATATCCACCAGTGGAATGACAGCTATGTTGTCACCTTCCTTGTTGTCCAGATCCTCGTGAACGTTCAGATTTTCGATGAAAATACAGCGAGTGTTGACAACGTGCCACGCCCAGAGAATCTCTTGTTTAGTGGTTCCCGGCCGCACCCTCGGGATCTAATAATCGGTCGTCGTCTTACGGAAAGGATGAACAAGCGCTCACCTTGTCATAGATGTCCTTTATCTCCTTTACTTGTCGTTCCCACACGACTTGATCGTGAAAAGGCAGCCCCACAACATCTAAGCCTTGAAATAGTGGGGTACCGAATGTCCGCGGCAGCATCGTCAAGTAGGGCGCGTAGCTAGAGTTCGGGTTCTTGTCTTCAACGATGAAAAACAAAGCAATGGCCTCAGATGGAGTGAACTTGACATCGGAACTGAAATAACAGTGATTAGAGAGTGTGTTAAAACAGAATTCAGAAGGAACATCTTTGGTCCGAAAGGCGCTGTGTTGATCGGAGAGCGCTGAGTGTAATAGCGAGCGCAGGGTCAGAGATCAAAGAAATCCGAGCACAGTCCAACACTAATCTCAGTGGTTCAAGAACAGATATCCAGATCAGCAATAGAGCCATGAATTTGGAACATGATTGCTTATGTTCCGTGATTCGTGGACAGCAATAATCGATAAAAACGGGCAATAACGATTCACATTAATTTTTATTTCCACTACTCTTCTCCCAAGCCAATTTAGTCCTTCATTATCCATCTTTCAGCAACCTCGTCATCGACACTCACTGTAAAATTATGCATTAAAACACAAAACTAACCCTCTTAGCATTTCTGCGCACTCCTTGTGGTTCATCACTGTTGTCGAAGTGATCAGGACATCCAAGGGCAACTGCAAAACACACTGTTATTCCGCAGAAAAACACAAATAAAACGAACCTCCAGAATCATCTCATTTGGCCTGATCTCCTTCTTCGCGTAGATTCCATTGCCGCCTATCTCCGCATTGTGCTGCAGCTGGATTCTGTCGGTGTTGACGTTCTGCGCGCGCATCCATTCGATGAAGGCGGCGATCTTCGCGTCCATTTCGGCAGACATCTGAACGAGACAGTAGACGAGACAGAAAAAGCTAATTTGATTACGGGGATCGGTTGCAAATAAAAGATCGCCCGTTCGGCTGCGAGTGGAACGCCTCCTTGGCGAGCGGAGGCGAGCGAGAGCGCTCTGAAGCGAGACGTTTCGGCGAAAACGCCGTTTCCATACGACAAGGATACGGTAGAATCATGGTGGAATACTGTGGGTGGCCGAATTCAGGCACTGGCTCTTCGTTTGAACATCCCAGCGGCTGGTGTTTATTGATCGAGCGGACCGAACCTCGCGCAAAGTGACATTTCTCACCTTCGACGTGCGCGTATCCACTTCTTCGCCCATCCGATGGACAGTTTCGAGCACGACCTTCGCATTTCTTTGCCCCAGAACGGTCCCAGAACGGAATCGTTCTCGTTTGCCACGCGGGATGACTTTCCCTCGGGTCCCAATTTCGACTCGTTTCCGAGTATTTCCATCAATTTTGACATCAGCGCGTTGGGGTGTCGAATTCGCTGGAAGCTCAATCAGCTGATTGATGAGTCATGTAAGTTTTTGCAAGCTGAGGGGGCAAGTGAATCGAAGTGGTGTGAACAGAAGGAATAGATGACGAATGAGAGAGGTTCCTGGAAACTTGGCAACAGGAGCCATCTTCTAGTTTTTAAAAAAGAGATAGGAAATTTGACAAGACGCCAGGCCCATCCTAAGAATCCCATTTCAGTACTCACCACTTCAAAATACCGACTCGAAATCAACAGCGAAAACAGGAATCTCGTGCTCGTGCAACTGCCATACGTGGAATACGCCTACGACTTCCGTACATTCCCCGGCAAAACGTACGAAGTTCAAGTTGCCCTTCTCAGAAGCCATGGAGACGTTTTGGCCAAGGGAGAGAGCACCTTCAAAGCTGGTTCGTTTCATCGATTTTTTGCCATTTTCCATCTGGTGGTTCAGTGTTCGACAGGGATGAGATGAAGAAGTTGTATGACAACGCCGTGGTGAACATGTGTGACGGGCTGCGGCCCTTCTACGCGGTTTACAGATGCAAGCCGAAGAGCTACTTTGACGACGTCCAAGACAAGTACGGTGGGATTATGATGCCCCAAGTGAAGGACAACAACGGGCAAGCTGCTTCGCCTATCAACGGGGTCTTAAAAGGTATGGTGCCCTGGTCCTTCTACAAATGAATGAGCTATTTTCAGGTATCTTCTTCTCTTCTCGCCTCCTAGCCGACGGGTCCATCCCGGAATCCTCTCCCTTCGGCGAGGTCCGCATGATCATTCCAGCTTTCGTGCTTCTCAACCCCGAATCAATGAATTTCTACTTCACCGACTACTATTGTACCTACTCTTCCCACTACGTAACCGTTGTCGTCACTCTGAAAGGCTCCGAAACTGACATGTATGTCCTCCATCCAGCATTCTTATCTGTCTTTCAGATTCTGCCGTCGCAATCTAGTCATTCTTCCGCTGGACAATCCCTTCCTTCGAATCGAGAAGGTTCCGAACATCGACGAGACCACCCCTCCAGGCTACCGTTACAAGTACTTCGTAAACCAGCAGGTCTGGGTGGAACTCTTCTTCACGGAGCCCATCAGCCTCTCGATGGGCAAATTTTCGCTCATCTCCGTCACCGGCTCCGGCTCCTCCACGGTTGGAGGCCTTCCTCATAACAAAGAATGCACCGTTTGCAACCTCTATCCGGTGAAAGGTCGTGTAGTGGACAGAAGACTGCACTTGTCGGCCTCCAACAATAACAATAATGTGAGTCATTCGAATTTTATGAATTGGAATGGTTATCGCCGTTTGTGTTTTTCAGCCGAGCGCCGCGGCCGATGAAGAGATGTCCGCTCAGCAGAGAGATAGAACCACACAGGCTGTACACGATTTGGCCAACAAATTCGGGCTCTGCCACATGGAAATTCCAAGTTATATAAAGTGAAAAGATAGATATTATAACAACCTGTATAGCATGTATGATATGCTTGTATAATAAAGTGGTGTAAGTTCATGGATGACGAAGGGAGAGGATTCTGGGATGGAACCGTCGGCCAGGAGGCGAGAAGAGAAGAAGATGCCTAAAGATAACTCATTCACCCCTAGAAGGGTCAGGGCACCACGCCTTTCATGACCCCGTTGATAGGCGAAGCAGCATGCCCGTTGTTGTCCTTCAATTGAGGCACCATAATCCCACCGTACTTGTCTTGGACGTCGGCAAACTAGCTCTTCGGCTTGCATCTCTATCTACCTCGATTTAATTCAAAATTTTCCCTTTTTATTCTTAATATTCATAAAATATTTGATGACTTCAAGGTAGAGAGCATCTAAGGTGTAAAAACGTTCGTGGGAGAAGTGTTAGCTTGCACCGAAAAGAGGTATGTTCGTCTTACTACATTGGGCACACAGACTCCCAGCAAGCAAATTACAGCATGTATAATTTGCTTAATTTGCACTAGTTTGACCTTCACAAAAGATGCACTTCTTGCTCTTCCTGTGTGCACTGTGCGAAGAGCATAATTGCAGGATGGCAATTAGACCTTGACAGGCGAACCACGAATTTGCACCAGTGCGCGTCGTTATACAGTACATAGAGAATAGTCGCCGACAAGGCTGACTAAACAGCTTTAATGAGTACTTTCTCACGAAAATGTTCTTTGCATATTGGAATGTGGATCCGGATTCCCTCCTTCCAGCGCTAGCGTTGAACACATTGACCCACTTACGCGCTTATATAAGCTCTCGCGCCTCTTCAGCAACATCGTCTCATCGAGCATCGTCTCCTCTTCCTCCTCCAATGTCCTCTTTCGCCTCAACAACCCTCCTCGTCTTAGCGCTCTCGGCCGCCTCCCTCGCCTACCCCTACCCCGGCTACGGTGACTACGGCTACTACCACCCCGGCTCCGACTACCGCCAGGGCGACCGCTACGGTTCCGAGGCCGAGCGCTACGGCGCCTACGACAAGGCCGGCGAGGGCTTCCGCAAGGGATGGAAGAACGGCGACTACGGTCACTACAACGGTGACTGGGAGAAGGAGGCGCACGAGAACGGCGATGGTGCCTGGGATGACGGCAAAGAGCACTACAACGCCGAGGCCGACAAGGGCCACAAGCACGCCGCCGGAGAGCATGGAGACCGTTCCGCCGAAGACGCCGAGGGATCGAAAAAGTACTCGTACTTCAGCGAGGGATCCGGACCCCAGGGATACTACAAGAAGGGATACTTCGGCAGCGAAGGATACGACCACGAGAAGGCCCAGGCTCATGAGGTGAAGGACGCCCACGGAGACGGATTCGCCAAGGGAAGCCACAAGGCCGAGAAGGAGCACAACGGAAAGCAAGGAGCCTTCGAGAAGGCCGGCGGCGCCAAGGGAGCCAAGGGCAACGGCTACGACCAGCACGAGAGCGGATACAAGCTTGGCGAGTACAAGCACGCCATTGAAGGACAAGGACACCACGAGAACGAGGGTGGTGACGACTTCAAGTACGGATCTGGCTACGGACACCACTAAATGTGTTCTGCTTTAACTTTGTGGTCTTGTATTGTCAAATAAAGGGTTTTCAATGAAGGACGATGTCTCTTGAATCCTCGGGTCACGACAGATCATGGTTTACTGTAGCATTCAATAGAATGTGACAAGCTGTAAAGTCATCATACGGACTCTCGCCACGACAGTCCTTGGAAGGAAAGCGGAGTATTGTCTTGGTAATTGCTGAATGGCGGACTTTCGAAAATGATCTTCGGCGTCCGCTTTTTCGGGTTGTTTCCTTATCCTCCTGTCGAATGTGTTGCCCGGATCTCAGTCGAAGACGTCTCCTGGTCTAGTCTCGGAGTCGGGGAAGTTTGACAGTTCCGGATTAGACGTCTGCTTTGGTTAAAGATAGACATTTTTGGGAAAATAGACGACTGTTAAACTGGATCTTGTGTCAAGTGAGCCTGGAATCGGACCTCACAGACCACCTTTTTCCGTTGTTTCCCGCTCTTTTCCAATTTGAAACAACGCGTCGGCGAATTTCGCGCGCTTTTCGGACTGAACATACGTGTTTTACCGAAGTGCGGGGCGGCAGTGGCGCATTTTGGGACGATCGAGTGAACAGAAGGCGATTTACACATGCTTTTGGCGCTCTACAGGTTCTCACAGAAAAATTCTACTTCATCTAATGAGAACTGCTAGAAATTTGGAATTCATATTTGTCGCTCCGCTTGTCTCCTTGTCTACAGTCTGACTGTGTATCGTCTTTGTCTGAAAGCTGGGCGTTCGTCCTATCATTTTCTTCTGCAACTGCAGGGTACTGGTCGCGCACATGTGCCTTTCATAGTTCAGCTTAATCTCGTGCCTTCCATTTCTCTTCTTGTATCACCGGATGCAGACAGGCAACGCCGCATCTTCGGACATCGGCGCGATAAGCAGAAGACGATTTGAAGAGGCCTTCACCACTTTACAGTAGCCGGATCCATAGAAGTTAAATTCTTTTCGATTTCGTTTCGCGCCACTACGTGAAAAATCATCATTCCATCTCTAGATTCAATGCTTTCCCGGATACTATGATAATTGATCGTTCTTTCATTTCTGCTTTGCTGTTGCAGTATACCGTTCACACACAAAAGCCTCTACTGATTGATCCACTCTACTTGATCCTGACCTCGTGCTTCCTTTGTTATTATATCGCCTGTTGCATGCGAGCGTCGCGTTTTTGGATGGGCGTAGGCGCGTCGCGTTTTCACACTTCTCCTTGCACTTTTGTTACCCCTATTTATTTCTTCAGATTCCATCTCGGACATGGGAGTACCAGCATTTTTTCGATGGCTGTCGAGGAAATATCCGGCCATCATAAGCAACGCAAATGAGGAGCGTCCGGTGGAGGTGAACGGCGTGAAGGTGCCGGTCGACTGCACGAAGCCGAACCCCAATTTCCAGGAGTTCGACAACCTGTACCTGGATATGAATGGTATCATTCACCCGTGCACGCATCCTGAGGATCGACCTGCGCCTCGTAACGAGGACGAGATGTTTGTAAGTACCTTACCAAAGATAAATTCAGAGTTCTAATGAAAATTTTAATTTAGGCGCTCATCTTCGAGTACATCGACCGCATGTTTGCGATTGTCCGTCCGCGTCGTCTGCTCTACATGGCTATCGACGGTGTTGCCCCCCGAGCTAAGATGAACCAGCAACGCAGCCGACGATTCCGCTCGTCGAAGGAAGCTGCTGAAAAAGAAGAACAGATTCGTAAAGTACGCGAGCGTCTTGAAGCAGATGGATGTCCCTTGCCCCCAGAGAAGAAAGAGGAGGAAAAATTCGACAGCAACTGCATCACCCCTGGCACGCCATTCATGGCTCGCCTAGCTGACGCGCTCCGTTACTACATCCACAACAGAATTACGAACGACGCAGCATGGGCGAAGATTGAAGTTATTTTGTCGGATGCGAACGTTCCCGGAGAAGGGGAGCACAAGATAATGGACTACATTCGACGTCAACGGGCGTCTCCTAACCACGATCCCAACACGGTACACTGCCTTTGTGGTGCGGACGCGGACCTTATTATGCTGGGATTGGCGACGCATGAAGCGAATTTCAACATTATCCGCGAGGAGTTTGTCCCCAATCAGCCCAGACCTTGTGAGCTGTGTGGGCAATACGGTCACGAACTCAATGATTGCCAGGGGTAGGCTTGTGCTCGATCCCATTGATATGCTCTTTTCACTCTTAGATTGGCAACTGAGGAGGTCGCAGCGCACCAGAGCGATCCGCTCGATAAAACAACAAACTTTGTTTTCATCAGATTGCCCGTTTTGCGCGAGTACCTTGAGAAGGACCTGGCAATGCCGAATTTGCCTTTCCCGTTTGATCTCGAACGAGTTTTGGATGATTGGGTTAGTTTCTTCTATGGCCTGGCAGAGGTAGTAAACGCATCCATTCAGGTATTCATGTGCTTCTTCGTAGGAAATGATTTCTTACCCCATTTGCCTTCGCTAGAAATTCGCGAAGGCGCGATCGATCGTCTCATCAAATTATATAAGGACGTGTGCGTTCTGTCCAATGGCTACTTGACCGAGAACGGCAACGTCAACATTGACCGAGCACAACGTATCCTCAATGGTCTTGGCGACGTTGAAGACCAAATCTTCCAGGAACGCCAGCGCCGTGAGGTTCGGTTCAGGGAAAACAGAAAGCGACAGCGAAGGAGTGCTCCTGCTTATATTCCCACAAAAGGACTGTTAGCACCTCTGTCGGCTCCGCAGGCTATGACAGGCGAGCAAACGCGTGAGCTTGCTCGTGATGCACGCGTTGAGGTACAAATTGATCTAGTTAACAAAAGTCGCAAATCATTTGTTTAGGCGATGCAGTACAGCAACGCCCAAGAAACGCAACAGCGTCTTGGAGCGATTCTTCAGCCTGCTGGTACTGCTGCGGCCGGCAACGATCGAAAACGCAAGGCTACTGAAGACTTGGATAGCGAAGAGGAGGAACCCTATGATGAAGTGCGCCTGTACGAAGAAGGCTGGAGGGAGCGCTATTACGCGTCAAAGTTCGATGTTGCCGCATCAGATGTTGACTTCCGCCGTCAAGTAGCTGAAGCTTACATGGAGGGTCTCTGCTGGGTGCTCCGATACTACTACCAAGGCTGTGGTAGCTGGGACTGGTTCTACCCCTACCACTACGCGCCGTTCGCATCGGACTTTGATCGTATCTACGACTTCAAGCCTGACTTTACGAAGCCCACAAAGCCGTTCAAGCCACTGGAGCAGCTGATGTGTGTCTTCCCTGCTGCAAGCAGGAAGCACATTCCGGAACCATGGCATTATCTGATGACTGACACTGAGTCGCCTATAATTGATTTCTATCCCAACGATTTCCAAATTGATCTGAACGGAAAGAAGTTCGCGTGGCAAGGTGTCGCTCTTCTACCATTTGTGGACGAAGATCGTCTTCTAGGCACGTTGTCGGAAGTGAGTATTTTCGCATTTGCACACATGAATATGTTGATGTGTGGATATCGATGATGGCGATGAAACTTTGATCTTATTTGATGCTTCGAAATTGAATTTTCGAGCAACAGTGATAACTAGCGAGTACTGAGATGTCCAAAATATGAAAAAAAAACTTTCTTCGATTCATTGATGAAACGACTAATCGAGTATTTTTTAGGTGCAAGATAAACTGAGCGACGAAGAAAAACACCGTAACAGTCTCGGTCCTAGCCGAGTGTTCCTTGGCACACAACATCCTGCCTACCAATTCTTCGCTGAAATCTATAATCACGGTTGGGTGTTTCTGATATTTACCTGCTTTACCTTCATTTATTCAGAGGGAGAAGTTCCAGTCGATCTTGACAGCAAACTCTTGTACGGAATGGGAGGCACAATCCAAAAGGACAACCTCGTAGTGCTGCCCGGGAACGCGTACGGCTCTGCCGTGAGTCATGAGACGTGCCAGGACATCGCCACGAACGCGTGTATATCAGCAATATACGCTGATCCGTTCTTTGGGCCTGAGTTCGTCTTTCCTGCCGTTCGACTGCCTGGATGTGCTGAGCTGCAGAAAACGCTGAAGCCGGAAAATTGGAATGATCGTCGTGATGGCCAGTACCGCCCGCAGATCGGCTTTAACCGTGACGCGCCGCGCGCGTCTCTTGACCCTGGTGCGATGCGTGGATTCCGAAATGAAGTTCACAACAGAAGCTACCACAACGATAGACGCGACTACTCCAACGACCGGAACAATCGCCATTCGTTCCCGAGCGCTCGAGGCTATCAGGGCGGATGGGTGCCTCCAGGCGGTCATCACCGCGGAGGATTCCACGCGCACGGGGGACAGCATCACCAGCGAGGAGGACACGGACACGGTGGTCATCACCGAGATGATCGAAGAAACGGAAGGGACTGGGATCAGCAGCGCGGCGGTGGCCGTGGCGGTCGCGGCCGTCCTTATCGTGGACATTGATTCTAGATTGTTGTTAATGTTATTTCTGTTGATGCATAAAATGAGGATGTCGCTGACGTGCATTATTGATCGCGTCGACGTTGCTGCGTCGCTCCGTACCTTCATTTAATATGTACCGTGTTGGTTTCTATCGGTGATTGTAGGCGGCAAACTAACCATGGCCGGCGAAAAGAAATATGGAGGCTGCGAGGGACCGGACGCCGAATACGTGAAGCTCGTCAGCAGCGATGATCACGAATTCTACATCAAGCGCGAATTGGCGATCACCTCCGGAACGATCAAGGCGATGTTGTCCGGTCCCGGACAGTACGAAGAGAATGAGTCAAATGTAGTCCATTTCCGAGAGATCCCGTAAGTTCTCAATGTTCGCTGTACACGTGACATTCATTCCCTTCTTTCAGTTCACACGTCCTCCACAAGGTGTGCCAGTACTTCTCCTACAAGCACCGCTATACTAACAGCTCGACCGAGATCCCCGAATTCAACATCCAGCCAGAAGTGTCGCTCGAACTCCTCATGGCCGCCAACTTTCTCGACTGTTGAGATTATTGTATGTACGTAACATCACGCTATTTATCGGTATCTAGCATATCTTGCAAATGTGGAATCATCAGTTCGCTTGCTCGATGGGACATGTGCATGCCGTCTTCGTAGAGAGCAAGCTTTGATTCCTCGTCATAGAGGCGACATATGTGGCCCGAGGGGCCGCAGAACGGATAGAGCATGTCGATCTGGCGGCACTTGGGACATTTCAGTGAGGCGAGGCGGAGTTTCGTATTTTCATGCAATTTGGAGTTCAGCTGAAATGGGAGCGATTCGGTTTAGAAGAGGCAAAGAAGAAGTTTGGCTAACGTCTCTTGTGAAAAAAAGGCTGTCGAGGGGAAGATCCATTTTTAGGCGCCTCGCGACTTCGGGCCCAATTGACATGTCGAACATGGGCATAGGGCCACTGAGAAATATGAGCTTTGTGTGATTCTGAAGTGTGGCTAAACGACTGTTGGCCAGGTGGACAAGTGTGTCGTTGACGGTGTCAAAAGGCTTTTTGGAGAAAGCCGAGGAGTACCTAGAATATACTGTAGTCTGTTAACAGAACCAACCGATTCAAAGGAACACAACGGACAGAGGTGAATCTTACAAAAGATGTCTAGACGTAGAGATACATGTGCAAAACAGACAAACTCACCTTTGGATCACAAACAAAAGATCCGGTCGCATGTCCTTCACCTTCCGAAACATGAACCTCGTCAGCTGAGCACAACACGAGTCACTCTCGACATCGTTGATAAGTGGCTCACAGCCGGAAACCATAAAATTCTCCAACACTGAATATCTTCCATACAAGACGGTCGTGATCGCTGGGATCAGCTTCACACTGTAGCTGTTCCCGATGACCAACACCTTCAGACTCCCATTTCCATCTACGTGTCCTTGCCACTGCCAAAAGCGCTCACAATTGTTGAAGTCGGCCTCGTTGGGCTCCGTGTAGTGTGGAGGATACCAGTTCTTGTCGATGTAGCGGGCGTTCAGTTTGATCGCCTGCTTGACTCGAGTCGAGTAGGGCGCACACGGGTTGATGTACGTCCAGTTGGACCAGTAGGTGCTTGGTGCGGACACGGGACAAGGGTAGTTTTTGAGGACGAAGGAGCGATCGCACTCGCGCCGCAGAAAGAAGGCGACGTATACGGTAGTAGCGAAGCAGAGGAGGGTGAAGAGGAAAGACGAGAAACGATCCTTCAGAAGGGGCTTCTCTAGGGTGTGGTGGACGAAGATCGAGATGCCCAGGGAAATGAACAGGACTTGGAGCTTTTCTGAAATGTAGACGGTGGTTTGTGGCGTTCAAAGTGGTGACTCACCTCCGAAGTGCATTTCCGCGTTGGTGTAGTAGACGAACACCATGACAATCCAATGGAAAAGATACCAGGCATACGAGAGGTCCCCAAGGTAAGTGATAGCTCTGTTCGTTAGAAGGAAAGTCGCCGGCGATTTTTTCGACGTTTCGTGTTGAGAAATCAGAAGCACAGCCAGAGCCGAGCCAACCAATCTTGTAGCCAGTTGAGGCACTCTGATGGGAAGGAAAAAGAGGTGGAGGGCGATTATTGAGAAGAGAGAGATTGCAGGTGACTCTATAAACCAGTTGAACCCATTGTGGATACGGTAGATACCTAGATTCTCCAACCGGAAAGCCAAGTACCCACACTGGAACTGCCATATCCTTGAAAAGAGGATTTCGTAAGACCAGGATCCGTCCAAGGAGACGTGCAGAAATAGAGAAGTGGCTGAGACGGCAAGGAGGGCCGCAACACCAACGGGCCTCTTTCTCCGCTCAAAAAAGAACAAAGCGGGCGCCAGCAGATAGTACTGTATTTCGCAGCAGAGCGACCACGTGTGGACCAGGTAGGCGATCGATTCCACTCGGGAGAAATAGGTCTTCCACTCGAAAAGGTTCTTTATGTTCGTTCCCAGAGCCAGAGCCCATCGTAGCTCCTTCTCCAGAGCCGCGAAGTCGTCGTCGACGAAGTGCCGTTTCGCGAAGTACAGTACCGGCGGGAATATGAAGTAGTACAAAGGAAGAACGCGACAGAGGCGTCTACTGTAGAAGTCCAAATGCGATTTCACGTCGATTGTTTTGCATCCATAATGGGAAGACATAAAGTAGCCTGACATAACAAAGAATCTAAAAAAGGACACATAGCATCTTGTGCTTGAGAGATGCTTACATGTCGACTCCGATGAATCCATTCGGGAATCCCTTCGGCCACAGGTGAAATAGCACGACAAGAAGTATGGCATAGCCCCGAATGCCCTGCAGGTCTAGGCGACGTTCCTTCGGCATGTTCCGTTTGTGCATTGGAAGAACGTTCGCCGAGGGATGACGCAGAGGCCCAGGAAAGAGCAGAGAATGTCATTTAGAGCGCGGCGAATCGACGAAAAAAGGAACGGAAAATTCTGAAAAAAAAACTATTACATTTTTTAGGCTAATGACTAATCTAAGGAGGAGCCTAAACAGGACTTGTTCGATGAACAAGTCCTGTTTTTTTTCAAGACTTTTTCAAGACTAAAGAATATAGCAGTTCGATAGTTTCGGATCCTCTTACATTGCGAAGAAGTGTATCACGAGATGATCTGGATGGCATGAAGCTGTATATGAATCTGAATATTAGTGATCGACAGCTCGTTAATCGTACATATTTCTTTACACCTTTGAAAATCTTACTTCACCATCCGGAACACGACAAAGCCGGTTCGGCTTACGCATCTGCTGATTGGATGCGGAAGTGGGGCTTTCAAGGTCGTCCATGTAAAAAATTCTATCGTGATGTTTCTTTTCCCGGCGGGAAGTGAAGGAGATTGCCCTCGAGATCCTTCTGAACAAGGTCTTATCAGCGATCGGTCGGGTCATTCTCGGCCGTCGCTGTCAACTTTAGTGGATCATGCATGACTTGACAGTAACAGTACGGACAGAGTAAATAGAGTACGCATATCAACATTAACTTTATTTCGATTTACTGATTCTTATCAGTTTATAAACTTCAACAGTTCCACAGTAGAAGCTGCATTTAGGCTGGCACCCTCCGGGATTTACCGTTCGTTTCGAGCGTTTTTAATATCATCGTTGCACAGCTGTTGCTGATTTGTTACGCTGCAACCTGCAGATCTCCCTGAATTTCGGCGTTGTATTGTATTTTGCAAGAAATTCTCGGCATAGTTTATCCAATCTGACATATGCTACGTGCTGATGCGTGCTGTATTTTGCAGATTTAGCGTTCATCGTGTATTATACTTGAATGGGACATGCGCCATCTAGATAATTATTTTTCAGAAGCTCTAATGGCGGAACAACAGCGTGATCACGGCACCTATCGCCAATTTGGTTTGTCTATTTGTCTCCTGTTGTATAGTCTATGCGCTAACATTTTAGGTGTTATAGCAAATACTTTTGATGGATATGATGGCTCGGCCATAGTTAGGATGGGAAACACGAAAGTTATGTGCCTTGTGTAAGTTGCTAATTTTAACTTTCGACCACAGTCTCATATTTTCAGAAAAGGGCCAAAGCGATGCGAAATAACGGACTATGATCATGATTGTCCTGGGCACGTTATAGTTTCCGTATTTGGGCTTTCCGATAAGAATGAGAAAGAGATCATAAGGCGCAGTGTAAGAACAGCAATCTTGTCCAATGTTTTTACTCCGAAAATGTACCGGGTAAGCGGGAGTCGATATTCAGAATATCTATCAATGAAATGTATTAATTACAGTGCAAGGTTCTCATTGAAGTTCGAGTTATGTATGATGATGGTAATCTACTTGCGGCAACTTTGAACGCTGCAAATATTGCTATGACCAACACCGACATTGAAATGTTCGATATGGTTGTGGGGACTGGACTTGCTCTGCGAGACGACCAACGCGTTCAGGTGGACCCGTCGAAAGCTGATCTCAAGGAAAGCTGCGGACAGTTGACGGTTGGTGTTATGCCCTCTGTAATGCGGGTATGCGATAATTAAGTATCTGTTCGGTTAACTGTGCTATTCAGGCGGCTACTTGCGAGATGAAGGGATACACCACATTACGGAAAGTCCTTTACGCCATTGATAAATGTTCCAGGGATGCGTTGGGCATTTATGTGCCCGTTCGTGAATCCATTGTTCACGGTCTTTTGGAGAAGTCCGGGGGCAAAGTGTCGCTCACAAATGGGGTCGATGAATAATAGTCTACGGTTATATTTATCTTGATTGGTATTGTTACTGTCGATTAATAAAGCTTGCTATTGTCGCCAAGCTAGGTCTTTGATTTACGTCATCGGCTCACTCTCTCAGAAAGGAGTTGAGTGAGCGGCCGTTCTTCGCTGCGGTCAGCTTTAGTGGCTCATTCTTGACTTGACAGTACGGACAGAAGTAGGTAGAGTATGCAGACCAACATTAACTTTATTTAGATTTATAGGTTCTCATCAATTCATAAACCTCGATAATTCCACAGTAGAGGGCGCATTTAAACTTCAGCTAATGTCTTATAGCCTTCCTTGCTTTTCTTCCTTCCCTTGCAACCTTTCAATCCGTAGCTACAAGCCAGTCCAGAAAGAGCGCCGCAAACAAAGAAGGTAACCCCAACGACGACTCTATGATGGTTGAGATAGCGTTGAAGGTCCAAGGGGATGACGCATAGATTCTTGTTGTCTTCGGGCTCAGCCTTGTCCTCGGCGTTGGATTTTGACTCGGCTCCACCTTCTGGCTCGCTCTCGGTGTCGGCTGTTGTCTTATCCTCTTCATCTTGAGATCCAGGAAGAAGATTCTTAGCGGATGAAGAGAGGAACTTTGCAACTGAAGTGGCGACGTCCTCTCCGAAGTGAACGATTCCCGTTGCACCATCTCCTAGATTTGTTTTCATCCCCTTGTATGCATCCTTAGCTGTCTCCTTGGCGTCTTCGAGGAGTTCTTCCCCTTTGTTCTTTACAGTTTCGATGGCCGATGTGATGTCCCCGATGGATGGGAGCTTTATTCCACGGAAGGAGAACGGCGCAGCGTGGGAGTATGGCAACGCCGAGAGGACGAGAAGAACGAAACACAGTTTTGTTGAGTTCATGGCTGTGGATGCGAACAATTTCCTGAGAGTTTATATGCCATCAGAACGAAACATTTGCATCGCTCTTGCGTCGTTGTCGCGTCGGTATTCTCCTTTCACCTGATGCACCGGGTAACTAACTAACTGTAGCTGGACTGAAAATTTCAAAATGATTTCTATTCACAGGAGTCGATCGCTGCAGGACACAGCCCCATTGTACTTGGGGGAATGCAGTCCAAATAGCCATTGCCGGATGGACATAGACCATATGTAGCTAAAACTTGATGTTCTCTCTAGGCTGGTCAAACTGTGGTATAATTTTAATAACGAGGACCATCATTGTCATAAATCTACTTTGACTCTTGAAGGATTTGCGACAGGCACGAAACCTGGAGTCATTATAACAGTTAAATATTTTTACTTTTTGTTTTTGTCGTCGCTATTGTGGAGGCTACAGTAGCAGCTCGCTGTAAGGGCCATTCTTTGCCAAAAGACCTATCTGTCTTCGATTGTTTTCTCAATAGATTTTTATAGGATATAATGCGTTTGCTTTCCCGACTGATTTTGCGGGAAAAAAGGCGTGATATCTTCGTTCGCGTGCCATTTTTGTTGTGAAGAGAATCATTTCTTTTGAAGCACAATCTCTTTTGAACTTTTAGTCTACTTCCTTCTCTCTGTAGACGTCTGGAACCAGACAGCGCCTGCAAAGACGAACATTGCTTCACAAGGCTTTGGATTGGCCTGTGTGATGGGCGTTCGCTGTTCCATGCTTCTTGCCCGTATTTTGTGAACTTGAGTGGCTGGAGTTTCCGCGCGTTTTACTTAATGGAGTTATTCTCGAAAGTTGTTATATATTAATGTCGTATATTTCAGATATCAACCATGATAAGCAGTTGCGTCGGCATATCAGAGTGCGGCGAGATTGATATCACGGTGCACATGAATGAGACTCTATTGGAGCGATTTGCCGTGGAGAAGAAATTGTCTTTGGAAATCAGTCTTCGCTGTGGAGAGGAGCTGGCTCCAGCAGCCCCCGCTCCCGAATATTCCTCCAGTTCACATTTCGAACCACCCACGCCGAGACTCCAGTATCGCGATCATGCTAGGGAACGCCGACAGCAGTTTGGCTTGGATCCCGGATTCCAGGCTGACGAAACCGAAGCGCCAGTGGACTCTGCGTCAGCGGAAGCTCATGCAGCGATGAAGCCGGTGACCCCAATGAACAGTACGAACATCGGAAGCAAAGTGCTGGAAAACCACGGATGGATCGAAGATGAAGACTTTGGAAAGAGCGTGCAGGAAATTATGAATCCGATGGAAGAGGAACGACGTATCCAAGGCGCTGACTTGGCCACTGCTGAGTCAGAGATGCACGGAAACAGCAGCATGAAGAGGAAGGAACAAATGCGGGTGGCGATGATTAAACCGGTAGAAGTTTTGGACTACAACCGCGATTATTCGAGTTACGGCGTTCTCCCCCCTAACGGCCCTGACAACGGGATCAACCACAATCTGCAGTGGGGATGGGCCGGTTACGGAATGACTGACGAGCAGATTGCCGAAATCGAGCGGAAGAACGAGGAGAGCCGGGCCCGCGTCGCCCTCAAAATTAAAAATGGAGAATTGTAAATTTATTGTTGCATGTGTTATTAGCAAATGAATACTTTCCAGCGTATTTTTTGCTTTGTCGCTGTATCCTACGAAGTATTTCCTGCCCGAATGCACTGAATAGCACATTCCCGAAGTATGCCATTACTAGTATGCCAAGTTTCATTCAAGTCCAAACATGTCATGTTTGAACGTTCCCTTGTGAGTAGTTGATGGTCGATGACTGGTGGCGGTGCCTCAACCGATGATTTTGTCCCACTTTGAAGAAACGAACAATAATGCGACTGTTGGGTCGCGTCAAAACCTGATAAGACGTTCCGCACGCTGATTTTTCGTCACAAGATTCTCAATTACACAGGTCAATTCACAGTTTACTGCAACAAATAATTCAAACAAATTATATTCTATGTCGCGTTGTTGTAGCGATTGATCATCGCCACCCGCATTTGTTCCTTCCTCGACATGGTGCTGTTTCCGTACATCTTCGACCCAGCAACGCCTAAGCCGGCGCCTTGGACGCGTCGTTCCACTTCGATCGGATTCACAATTCCCTGCATGTTCTTTCCAACTCCTTGACCTTCGGTCCATCCGTGCTTCTTCAGCAGCTTGCTTCCGATATTCGTACTATCCAGTGGGGTCGCCGCCTTCATCGCAGCATGAGCTTCCGCTGACGCAGAGTCCATTGGCGCTTCGGTTTCATCAGCTTGGAATCCGGGATCCAAGCCGAATTGCTGTCGACGTTCCCTAGCACGATCGCGGTACTGGGGTCTCGGCGCGGGTGGTTCGAAATGTGAACTGGAGGAATATTCCGGAGCGGGGGCTGCTGCAGCCAATTCTGAGAGCTTGAGCTGCCAGTTTTTCTGAAAAAAGGCGGTTATTTAGAAAAGTAGGTTCAGGTACAAACCTTGTGGAGTTCACTTTGCTGGACGTGTTTATCGAGAGTTTCGACGTTATTGAACACCCGGCGACACAACAAACACGACTTCTTGGTATAATCAACGTAGGTCGATTCACTGAATTCATCGGGTTTGCTTGACGAAGAAGTAGTTGTGGGGGCGGCCAAAGAAGCCGTGTTGCTGGGCACCACAGTTGACGTTGAAGACAATCCATTGTTCTTGTACGTTGGCACGGGGCCATTCGAGTCATCATCGCTATCCACTTCCCACTGGTTGGATTTGGCGCTTTTCTCCGTGGGAGATCCACCGCCGTTATTGGGAGCGCTAGCTGGAAGCTTACTGAACGAAATCTTGACCTTTTCCTGGCGTTTCGCCCACTTCTCCATTTCCTTTTGGATATCTGCTGCGCTTTTTGGCTGCAAAGACACACTTAGAAGTGTCGAGAGCCACACAAGCTTACTTTCTCCTTCTTCTCTGCATTGCCATCAGCAGAATTTGGATTCAACGCTCCGTCTTCTGTGCCAGCAGAAGGCGCACTTCCCGGAGTGGGTATGTCCTGGACAGCTTCTGCTGCTGGTCCTTGACCCGGTGCGAAAACACCGAGAGAGGAGAGTGATTCTTCGCGGAGTTGGCGCTTCAGGCCAGCATCACCACCTTCGACAGGAATGTAAGTCATGTACTTGATGCTCCAGAACATCCAGATTTGCTGATGAGAATTGAAGAAGTATTCTGTGTTCGCATCGAAGAAGAAACCCGTAGCAGAATCGTAGTAGTAACCGGTATTAGGATCGAAATGAAACATGGCCTTCTGGGGACACGCAGCTAAATGCGATAAGAATAATAACTCAGAGTGATAACGAAATGCCTACGGTATTGAGGGAATGTTCCAAATGGAGTAGGAACAGTTGGACAATGAGCGTATGGATCGGAAGCGTTAGTCTTTCCCATTTGAGCGATCTGCAAAGCGTTCTGAGCAAGTTGGGCCGCAGCATTAACGCCGTCTAAAGATTAGACATATTAACTATCCTATTTTGTAACAAATAATCAAACCTTGTGCAATTGCCGTTGATGATACTCGCGATTGGTGTTTGAGATTGGAAACACTTTCGGCGAGCAAAATTCGGTTTAGAGACTGGCGCGAATAGTTGACAATGACGGCGCAGTTTCCAATGATTGGAGCGGAGATGGTGAACGTGCTCAACAAGTAGCCGGCCTCTTCAATCGATCTCATTTGCAGGAAGGCGTAGCGCCGCGATTCAGCAAGAGAGACACGAATAATAGGAACCGTAGTGTACTGACTGAGCTCTTGCATCAAGGATTCTTCGGAGCAGCCGAGAGGGAGTTCACGAACAATGAGTGTATCACAAGCGCTCGTTCCTATCATTCCACAGCCTTTGCGGTCCATTTCTTCCGAGGCTTCTCGTGACGTTCCGCACTTAAAGCAGCTCGATCGTTTGTTGAAGTTATTTATCGTGCACTGAAACACATCCGTCAGATCATAGCACGGAAAAGATAGTTAACCTTAGCGCAATTCCAATCACCTCCACGTTTCCGAAGATCAGCCTGCTGGTTCATGGTAGCATTGAACTGTTGTTCACGAGCATAGTCCATCCGAGCGCGAAATCCGTCAGGCAACTCGAAGAATCCCTAAAAGCCTCCGATAAGTAAACGCTCTCACGGGCTTCTGTTGAATGGTTTTGTAATTAAGCCCCCCAAATAACCTTGTTGAAGTCCATCCACTGCTGCGCTGCTTCGACAGTAGCGAAATCGACGAATCCGAACACTTTTGTGCCACCTGTAGGAAAAGTGATGATAAGTAAATGTCAACAAGGATCCCAATCCATTTGTTCAACTCATTTTTGCGATGTCGTAGCGATATAATAACGAAAATAAATCTTTCTATTACTTACCTTGTTGGGGTTTGCGAACGACGCGGATGTCGGTAGGGCAAAAACTTTGACGTGCGATGAATTCGGCTAACTGGAACATCGAACATGTGTCAGAAATGCACGGCTTCAGAGCTAACCTCGTCCCGTTCGAAGTGCGGAGGCAAAACGGTGATTGCGATCTTGTAATGCGGCTGATTAGCCGTTTCGGTTGCCTGGTTACTGCCATTGATTGACGAAGAATAATCGTTTCCACTTCCACGGTTCGGCAACTGCAGCAATAAACCGAATCAGATACAATTACTAACACGCTATAAGGCCGAAGAATGCTCATGTCACACAAAGGTGATGTGATGACGAGGCTGACTACGTACAGGGCTACGGCTACGGTCTCTTGACGAGCGACGGTAACGATCATATTCACTGCTATGTGGGTGAGAGGACGAGCGAGAACGGCGGCGACGGTTTCCACGGTCTCGATCTGCAAGGGAGTTTAGACGCACGGGATCCAGATGCATACTTACCTCGCTCATAGGATCGTGATCGCGAACGGCGTCGAGCGTATCGCGAAGAAGACGAAGCGAAGGGAGAACGGGAGCGCTCTCGACGGTCGTAGTCACGGTCGCGTCGACTAGGAGCCCGATCTCGGTCGTCATGTTCGTCCCAGCGGCTGGAGGAGCGCATCTTTACTGGTAAATGAGATGAAATCTGAAACGACAAACGATGTTTCAAGATCGCTGTCGAGAAAACGCTGCACGGCCGCTGCAAGGGAAGTGTCTTGCAGAAATGTCTGCAAGAGTAGCTGCAGAGGCTCTGTCAATACATAGACAGCTAAAAATGAAGAATGCAAATTGGAGGGAAATCCCACTCAAGATGGGCACTGGAAACCCTACGAGACAGAAAATGAACACGATCGTCGCTGTAAGACCGGTAGACAGCGACACTTCGGGGTCGAGCCCCAAAGTGCAAAAGACCTTTGAGACAGTGTCTGGTCTCATTTCCAGACATTTAATGTTTCCCTCGCGTGAGCCAAGACGTGTCTACTAGACATGTCGACGAGAAGAGCGCACAAAATTGTCAAATTGGACTTCCCTATTCGCCTAAAACATGATAAGAAGTGCGTCAACGAGGACGTGAGAGTGAAACGTGTCTCAAGAACGGAAATGACGCGTATTTTACATGTTCCAGCGACGACGACAAGGAAGTTTCAGCCCATTTCCGATCTCTTAGGACAACAAACAAATTTAGCACGTAGGAGAAAAATTTGCAGATATCCAGAATTTCGAAGAGTCAATAAAACTGAACGATGGCAATGTGTTGATGACGAATGATACATACACCGCTTTATAGCGAGCGTATATTTCAGTTCGACATCATCGGGAGCTAATGGATCACAAGGATGAACCGATGATCCTTGAGATCTGCTATAAAGAGGCAACTTGCAAAGAGTCTCTTCTACAACAAACGAACCCAGCACATCTAACTCTGCCTCCGTATGTTCACAGCTCCTTGATACAACGCCGTGAAACGCCGAATTCGACGAAAACTCCCGAAGATGGCAATCGATGCCCCCTCCTCCCCCAAAACGCATTACGACGCAGCGGCGAACAACGAAAAGGGCGACGCGCGCGTGAGAATCGAGGCGACTTTGTGCCGGAACCACGGGACCCCGACACCCTGATAATGTACAGTAGTGCGCACGCGATCGATCAGGGATGCTCGTGTGAGGCAACAAGTGGACAAACTTTTGAGCTGTCCTAAAAGCAGTGGGGGCGCTGTCTTATGCGATGATTTTCTGTGATCCTATCCAGATTATGGACTATGATTATGGAAAGATTATTAAAGACTATGATTATGGACAGATCAGATTATGGAACATGTAACTGTTTTGCTTGTTTTACCCTATCGGCCACTCCCCGTTCTCGTGGGAAATACTGCAAATTGGTGTGCGAAAAGGGTGCTTCATGCCAAATTCGTGTATTCTTAAAAATAAAAGTGCAGTGCCCAAATGAGTAAAGTGCCACAAGCAGAAGTGCACTGAAGTGTTGCCTTTAAATTGTCTGTCGACTAAATACAGGCTATTTGAGCCAACCTAATCACTTAATCCCTCTCTCTTTAGGTTCATCATTGGCTTGACACACAAAAGAATCACTATAGCTCTTTATTGCGCTTTCACGGTAGCTGCTGGGATCGTAGGTGCAACACTTAGCGGGCGTATGTCACATCTTGGTCGGGCGGGGTTTAGTCGTCGAGGAGAACTTCACTGGGGCTGGAAGTAGATCTGTCGGGGATCGCAGCCTATGTCCGTGAAAGTTGGTAATTAGTCTACGAGGGTGAAATCCAGAGACAGGGTTCTTCGCAGTTCTGGGTGTTTTCACCTCTTGGATCACAGCTACTTTATTTTTAGTTACACGTCATTTTAATACACAGTCAGCAAGAGGGGCGGAGGGAAAAGGTACGGTGCCGGAGGTAGCGGCGCCAGCCAGATAACTCATGTGGGAACGTCTGGGTCTATGAACAAATTATGTAGAGGCAGGAGTTTTGCAGGGGAGGGGGGCAGGTTTTGCAGAAAATCATCATTCGATGATACTGGGAGCTATGCTGACCTTCAGAAGTCGGCGTGCCAGACCGTTTGCTGGATCTCCGCCTGGGACTGCAAGGGCGCGTTGGATCTAGGTAGAACATCTTAAGGACGTTCTCCGATACAAAGTCCAGACCTTATTGGATGAGGATTTCGGTTTTTTTTTTTGGATTCGTTGGATGCATATTGTCCATGTCCTCATCCACTTCGGCTCCCACTCAACATCTCGGAGTTCATCGGTCGTTTGCTGAATCTTCTGTGCAGTCGCTAGCCGTGCCTTAGATTGCTCGTAGTTCCTACATCATCAGATTAACGCGTCTTACAAACGATAAAAATGACAGACTCCTGTTGTTGTTTGAGCAGCTCCTTGTATTCAATCGAGTAGCTGTTCCTTCGAATCATCGTATTTTTTCTGAACAGTGTTATGTCCAATCCTGGGTGCGTACTACTTTAAACGATGAACCGGCGACTCCGTGGTTCCTGATGGGACCAATTTTGGTGTCCACGGCCTTAAATAAATCACTGATGTAGCATATTTCGTCTTTAAATCTCGATATGATATCTAGTGGATTCAAAACTATGAGAATTTAAAGGATAATATTTCCTTTTGTTCAGACAAGGGCATATAAAAATTTTGTCGGGAGGGGGTTCTTGAATATAACACTGTAACATACCTCAAAAGCTGATCTTCCAAAGAGTGAGAGCAAGACGATTTCTCCAGAGAAAAAGCCGGGACGTGTCTTCATTTTCACCGAGACGGTTCACCTGAAATGTACTCATGACAGATTACATGACAGCCCAGCAAAAAAAGACCGCCGCATTTGATGCGAACCTCTATGCACTGTGCACAAAATGATAAACTTGTTAATAAGGCACCAGATGCACGAAGTATTCGCAAAAATGAATACGGGGCTCGGTATGCGGGTATGCACTAGAAATATGCGGTAATAGGTATGCGCCCGAAGCCTAAGTGTAAGCCGAGTCGGGGGTTTGGCGAAGGCCATTCGAATCATTCACTAGTAGCTTACAAGGGACTGTTCCCAAGTGATACACGCCGATCGAGCTGATATTTGGCACGGTGGTAGAGGTGCATCTGAGAAGTCACGCACACAAAAACTCGCGTGCCCAAAATGAAGCTATCCACCCTAAACAGGGCCCCGAAGTTGCCAAAATTCACGACATTCGATACTAGTAGATTTGAATTGCGATGACGTCTCATGCTCGTGTGGTCGAGTGGTAGTGCTCTAAACTACCAATCCACAGGGGGCGGGTTCGAATCCCCGAGGGGTAACTTCTTTTTTTTTTCACTTACTACACTGATTTAGAAATGTAACATTTTAATAACAACATTTTATTCACACATATGACATGAGACAACGATGGTATGATCGATACAGAACATTTGAGAGCAGTGTGCGCATCGAAATACAACTGGTTGCCCGCAAAAGCATACAGAATCATCATCGGAGAAATTAAAACAGTATGCTTCAGGAGTTAGAAAGCGGGAGGTTTCCCCGTCAATCTTCCATGCCAACAAAATCATTTGTTGAAACCGGGGCGCAGTAAACTGCCATACCAAAACGTTGAGCATTTTAGCTATATTAAGGCGGATAGAGACAATGAATTGCGGGCGAATGCGAGTGAGCAGCTCTGTGAAATGGCGATGAAATGATTTAATTTGACGATTGAAAAATACGTCCAAAGGCTGAAGATCAGCAGTTGTGCGTGGAGGAATAAAGGTGAATTCTATTCGCCGTGTTCTATTACCAAACTGTTTTGCAGCTTGATGATATCCGCCCCAGGAATCAACAATCAAAACCGAGTTCTCACCGCCATTCGGTAAAAAGACTTTCCTAATCCATTCGCATGCCAGCTGGCTAGTCATTAGCCCACTACATGAACTCACGCAGTACAAATACTTGAACTCTTGAAGATCGGCGTGGAAGCTTGCTGGTGGTTTCCGCTCCATAAAACAGACCAACATTGGAGTTTGGAGATAGCCGTCAGCACTGATTACTGGCTGGAGTGTAAGGCTGTGTGTCAAAGCGTTTTTGCGTTGAACTAGCACTTGTATATGTCTTGATCCTTTATATGCTAGTGTTCGGCCTGATCGAAGCTCCAGCCTCAGCCCAGTTTGGTCCGAATTAAAAATCTGGATCGCAATCTATTTCAATGTTCTTTATGACAATAACTTACTTTTCCCTTGTCAGTGTGATTAGCAATGAGAGACTTCATTTCATTGCGGAATTTCTCGCAAATCTCTCTTTGACGCTCGCTATCCACGAATGATTTTTTCGTTGTAACGTGGGTTATTTTTCGACTCACTATTCTATACTTCTTTTTGAAACGGAAGATGAAGTGGGGGCTGGCCTATGAAAGATCCAATGTCACGAAAATGCGAGACAGTATACCTTAAAGTGAATATGGTTCTTGCGTCGTGCGATTTCGACAGCTTCCAAATGAAGGTCGCGGTCATTAATGTGGTAGCCTTTATTCATCCAGTCCTCGAAGGCTACGAAAAGCTCTTTCTTCACTTCAGCTTCCGCAAGCCGCACAGAACCTTCCAGATATTGGCGCATCCTGTGAGCAACTTCTATTAAAGTACTTGTGGAAAGATCTTTTATTTACCTCACAATGTCATTACGGGAATTGATTTTCCTGTATCTGTGTTGAACGCACGGTAACCCGTATAAATCGCAATCCTTAATGATGTCCTCCATTTGTTTTCGTGTATATCGAAACCGCTGTGATGACCTTGCCACTTCCTCCGCGCTGTAATCCTCGCTGCTATCACTTGATACATTTTCTTTGTCACCATCCAGAAGATCATATATTAGCGATTCTTGTGCCTCTTGGACGTCGCAAATATATCCTAATAATAAAACTGTAGTGTCATTTCGGAAGTTGAGTCTAACCAATAATGGAATTGCAAATGGTCTCCTCTGCATCGGTGACCTGATCATCTGCTTGTTGAATGGGGAAGCGCTGTGACAATAACTTCACAACATTGCTTGCGTTGAACTCCTGATCCCTTTGTGATGCATCACAAGACACTTTTGGAGACGGATCACGCTTCGGTCGTTTCTTAACATGCAGCTTCTGGTGTTTTTCAGTTCTTTTTCAGCTTCGAACACTTTATAGCACTTATCGATGTGACATACGAAAGTCCTTTTGAATGGTGTACTGGCTGTCACAGGAACTCTGCCTGCACTTATTGCGGCTCTTTCACTGATCACGCTTGATCTTCGAAACTTTTGTCGTACGAAGTCAAATGCTCTGCGCACTAAAGATCGACGAGGGACAGTCGGAACTTCATCCGAGGAAACTCTGTTAATTGCCGCCTAAAACACAGCATCTTCATTGTAGACTACTGTATAATTACTTGTTGTAGAAAACGTTTTTCTTCCAGCTTTCGAGCTGCCGCGAGAGACGCTTCCAGTTGACGTGTCCTTTCAAAAATATCGGACTGTGCGACTCGAACGACAGGCACCCGCGGAACTATAAGTAAACTCTCTTGTGAAGGACTGGGCGGTTCAAGCTTGTTTTTGGGCAGCTTCGGTCTCCTAGCTTTCGTAAGGGTCGCCATTATGGTCTAAAAGTGGTAGGGTGTTTAGGACATGAGCTGGCCACAACAGAAACAAAAACACCGGCGAATACGATAAAGTGTCGGGGCGGGGAATTTGGAGGCTTAGGCATTTATTAATATTATCAGATCGGATGGGAAGCGACCGCTAACAGCGAGCACTTCCCGCACAAGTGATTAACCAACAGGCGGTGAGATCGTTCGGCACGTCTCTCGCCGCTGTAAAATCACATCTCTCATTGCACCACGACAAAAGAACATATTGAATGCTCTTTACATCTTGAATGTGCGCAATAATGCAATGGCACCATTAGTGCAGCTCGAGTGCATTAGCACTAGTGCAACTTTTTTTATGAAGCGGAACTGGAAAACCAAACAAGCAACCATACCGGGGAGAACTGAACCGTAAGAAAGACGGTAATCGAAACCTATCGTGATAGTAGTAATGTTATGTTGCAAAACCTTCCCGTTGACCTTTAGAACTCTAAAAACAGGTAACTACCAAAAATATGAGAGAAGATCTTCGACCTACTATATTTCGCTATTTTTCAAATCAAGTGCACGCATTTGTGGTGTTGTATTTAAAAATATCGTAAAACCATTATCCTTATTTCAGTTTTAAAGTATAAAAAGATATTAATGATTACTCGCATTCCAAAACTTTCGTTCGCACCCTATATTCACCAAGCACTGAATACGGAAAAGAAAGACAGAGCGATGCTGTAAGGGAAACGCGAATGAAACGGAGAATTTACGATTTCCCTCTTGCGGCGCGACTGTCGCGTGACCCCGCTTATTGACGATTATGGCTCTCCTTGCGCGGCGGGCCGTCTGTTATCGACAAAATCGGTGTTGTTGTGATCTTATAAAAATGAAGCGAGTAGCAATAGAGCAAGTAATCGATAAAGGTCGACAAAAAGGCGAACAGCGTCAAAATTGCAGCTTTTTATGAGACAGTGTCAGTGATATTTTGCACACACTTTTTAAAATTGGCAGTCATATGTGTGAATAAAATGTTGTTATTAAAATGTTACATTTCTAAATCAGTGTAGTAAGTGAAAAAAAAAGAAGTTACCCCTCGGGGATTCGAACCCCTTCGAAAATTCGATCGGAACGAGTTTTTGTGTGCGTGACTTCTCAGATGCACCTCTACCACCGTGCCAAATATCAGCTCGATCGGCGTGTATCACTTGGGAACAGTCCCTTGTAAGTGTAAGCCGAGTCAGGGTTTAGCGAAGGCCATTCGAATCATTCACTAGTAGCTTAGAGTGCCATGCGGAAGTAATGACAGAGTCACAATATACAATCTAAATATGCGGGAAGAGGTGTTGCAGTGACGGCGTTGGTCGTGGGAAGGATGACGTTCTTCCTGTAGGCGACGGTCTTAGTGACGGCGACAAGACGTGTGGCGGTCAAGAACACATCCATCGTTGTGGAAAGTCACTCTCGAGGGTCCACGGCTGGCAGTCTTCGTAGATGTCCGGTACTTCTTCGATGGGGCTCTGACCGCTGAGGTTCTATGTGATAAACGATCCTTGGCTTCCGCTGGAGGAGACGGGAAGAGATCGCCGCCTGATGGCGTTTTGAGCTAGGCGAAGGCGCCGTCGTCGGCTTCTTCTTATCCACCTCGGGAGCGATAACTTCGGCTTCCGGTGACGCAATAGTCACTCGGTCGGTCTTGGTTGTCGTTTCGAAGACAGCGCTAAACTCCCAAAAGGCGGATTCCCCATAAATGCACAGAAGTATCTCATAAGTACTTGATCTTTAAACGTATATGTGAAAACGCTAAAACTCACTTTAAGTTGCAAAACGACGCTCCGATCAATCGACTCCAAAGGGACTTTTGGCGGAGAAGGACGCGCAAGAGGCGCCGTAGACGCCGTGATGTTTCGAAAGTGGCGCAAAGTGCAAAAGCAATAAAAATGGCTCGTCGTTGCGCGATCCTAATCGACCAACCGTCCTTCCTTCTCAGTTGTGGAGGCTCGTCAATGAGGAACAGATCGTCACAGGAAAAAGGCTATATGCAGGAAGAGCGACCCTTGTTTTACAACCTCCTACTGAATGTCCTTACCGCCCGACTAAGAAACACTTTGAGAACACTTCATTTTTTCCCTGAACAACAAGCACTTCAGAAGAATCTCCAAACGATCGCATTGCTTGTCACTTTGCCGCAGGTCAAATATTATCCCCGAATCGATGCATATGACCACTGAAGATAGCATAAAACCACCAGGAAAGTTAATCTCCTCACAGTAACCATGGGACTCATACATGTCATCTCCCTCGTTCTTTGCCTTTTGAACACAGCTTCCTCGACACACAAGAAAAACGGAAATTTCTTCGAGATTTTCAAGCAGGATGAATCTTTCATTGGATTTTCGACGATGAGAGACAAAGCCCTTGAAACTGCCGCGCAGATCACCACTAACATGCTCATAGGCATCGGCCAAATAGCAGAGAGGCAAAAGGCTCAAGGAACAAGCATTCGGCCCACACAAGTGATTCCTAAAGAAGCCGTCCCGTCTTCTGAGCAAGCTGCCGCACAAGGTTCAGAAAGTACTATCTCCAAAGCAGAGCCGACTGTAGTCGTGATTTCTGCGACAGTCGCTTTCTCCTGCATTTTATTATCTTTACTGGTCGCAGCAGCCTATGTCAACTACAAGATGAAGTGTATTTTCCATCCAAGAAATATGCAAACCGTTTGTGTTTCGGCATCCACGTCTTTGTCTAGCATTGTTTGATGAATAAATGATACAATGTAAAATAAAATCTTATTATTGATATCAGATGATCACACTAAACATGAGTTGTTTACAGTTAAAAAAAGAACCTGAACCTTGTCTGTATTGTCTGATGAATAAATGGAAGAATTGATAAAATACAAAACATAAGATGATCACAATAGCACGAGTTGCTTACATCTTGAAATGGTCTTCAAAAGCAGCGTTGAGAAAATTAAGAAAATGGCAACACTCTGGCAACATGCTTGTGGAATGCAATGATTGCGTTTCCTCAAAACGATGCGAAAATAAAGGGCGATGCCTTCTTCGTCTCTAAGCGTCGCTTTAGAATTCGTGGAAGAGTATTTATGATCCACTAGACGGATTCCTATCATGGCAAACATGAAGCTCATCGTCTACTTGACCGTGCTCTCTTTGGTCTCCTGCCTCGTCTCTCTGAGTCCTGTAGGAGATCAAAAGAGGGGAACGGACCCCAGCGAAGACAACACTCTGAAGAACGCAATGAACGTGGTCAAGGGCATCTTTTCGGTCCTAAAGGGCATGTTTTCCAAGAAGGGCGGCTCGGGGACATCCCCACCTGCGACTCCTGAACCTGCGGCCGAACCCACAATTACCGTTCCTCCCTCGACTGAGGCTGCTCCAGAGGCCACTACCACCACCGCTGCACCCACCACTCCCAGTCCAGAGACGTCTTCTTCTGAACCGACTACCACCGCTCCTCCTGAACCGACGACTATGGAACTTTCTACAGAAAGGACTCCTTTGGACGCTTCTCTGGATGACGATGGAGTTGCAACCACATCTGCCCCTAACATCGAGACTACGGTCACTTCCACTGAATCTTCTACGTCCACAGAAACTGACTCCCATTCAAATGCCGCCGATTCCGATCCCATCATAGCTTCTTGGGTTGTTGTGTGGGTCGGTATCGCTTTGGCAGTGCTTCTGCTGGTCGTTCTTCTCTCGATCCTTGCCTTCGTTCTCTACAAGCGGAGCCAATCTTCTTCTTACCAAGTCAGCCACAAAGGATCGAGTGCCGACTTGACTCCCAACGAAGCCGTTTGAGGTCTCAATCAGAGACAACTTTGTTCCATGCGGTAACCATTGAATATTCCTTGAAATTTGTGACAATAAACGTGTTTGTAAATCAACCATCGAGTGGTAGATGTTACTTGATTGCCGTAAACTAAGAGGTGCTCAAATATTTTGTTGCCTAAAGTTGATACCGGAGAGCTAATCATTTCACTACATTTGCAATCTTACAATGCAGAATTTCATCAATATCGGCGTACAACAAACTGGGCAAGCTGGATGGCGTCGGATGAGGACTATGCGACCATTTATAGGGAAAGGTGTAATTCGCTGAGGTTTTTAGGGCCCGCTGTCAGGTGCTCTACGTAATAGTTTACGCGTATATTTTCTTCGACTTCTAATAGCCGAGTGAGCTAACCGAAGCCAAAGCGAGAACAACTTCAAAACGAAAGACGAATGCATGCAGTTCTGCGCGCCAGCGGTGACGTACCTGAAAAGAGATCCCCAGCCTGATCGCTTCGGTTTGAATCGAATAGTTCGATGTCACGTGGATTCCGATTGCGCGAGGAACTACACTTGTGTGGTACGATATGTGGGCATATTAAGGAGACCGAACTTCAGAGCATACTCTGTCACGTAAGAAGAACAATCTCTTCTCTCTATGCAAGAAGATCGAAGGCTGAGATTACCCTCCAATCCCGGCACTTGGCTACAGCCTACAGATGCCCTTTTGCATCGCACTAGGCTCGAGAGACATACATCAAGTGCTCCCCGTCAACGAGAAGATGGATTCCACCTGGAATTCGTCAATGTAGCTGCGAAACGGGACGTTTATCAAAGAGATGACATTAACTAAATAAAGTAGCCAGGTTCGGTTTGGGGTTCGGCACAGTGGTCACATCCTCCGGCGTAGCCCGTCGGTCCGGGTGGTCCGGGTGGACCAGGTAACCCAGGCTGTCCATGTGCTCCATCCACTCCTGCTTCTCCCACTTCTCCTTTAGGTCCCTTCGCCATTCCAGTTCCATCTTTTCCCTTCGGTCCGGGTGGTCCTGGAGGCCCAGGTTTCCCTTTGGGACCCGACACACCAACAGGCGCCGATACCGTAACCACAACTCCAGGGATTCCGGGCGATCCCCTCTCTCCGGGTGGTCCCTTCTCTCCAGGCTCACCTCGCGGGCCTTGATCGCCAGGGAGTCCCTTCTTCGGCTCTGGAGCCGGTTCCCCGGGAGGACCTTCTTTTCCAGGAGGCCCTTTCGGTCCAGGAGTTCCAGGTTCGCCTGCGGGGCCTGGCGGACATACCATGCAAGGGGTACTGTACTCCTGGGGCCCTTCGTCGAGAAACGCGTCTTCCCCCGGAGTTCCGGGATTTCCAGGCTTTCCATCTTCGCCGTCCTCGCCGTCTTCCCCAGGATCTCCGGGTTCACCTTCTTCTCCGACTCCACAGCTGCAGCCTTCGGGCTTGATGACTTCTTCGAGGAGTCTTGATGGAATTCGAAGATAGTGCTCCTGGTCCGGAGATCTGAGTACACGTCTTCTGTGCGATCTGGTCACCTAAACTTCGAAATACTTTGAGATCAGTCATGCAAGAAATACTTCGACAAATCGCTGCTTTAAGGTCTCCGCGTTGTGATGACAATAGGCGACTTCATCTCTGAGGATCGTTTGAACATATTGAGCATAGTTGTAGAGTAAGGGTACAGCGACGATGGCGGTTACGGTAGCGATGACGGAGACGGTGATGGCCACTTGAGCGATCCGACGATAGCGTCGTGCGACGTCGAGTTTTTCGGACTCCGAAATGGTCATTTTGAGATGCAACGATTCTTGTTCGTCTATATAGGTCGGCGGTGTTAATTAACTGTGGGAATATTGCACTTGAGGCAATTAGTCGGGAATTATGCAATAACAGGGCTGAGAAGAACTAATGGGAGGAACTTGTTCACGTTCTAAGCATCAAGACACTCGGACTGGCACGGAACTATAACGATGTACTGTAGCACGTTTATTGTCACAAATTTCAAGGAATATTCAATGGTTACCGCATGGAACAAAATTGTCTCTGGCTGAGACCTCAAACGGCTTCGTTGGGAGTCAAGTCGGCACTCGACCCTTTGGGGCTGACTTGGTACGAAGCAGATTGGCTCCGCTTGTAGAGAACGAAGGCAAGGATCGAGAGAAGAACGACCAGCAGAAGCACTGCCAAAGCGATACCGACCCACACAACAACCCAAGAAGCTATGATGGGATCGGAATCGGCGGCATTTGAATGGGAGTCAGTTTCTGTGGACGTAGAAGATTCAGTGGAAGTGACCGTAGTCTCGATGTTAGGGGCAGATGTGGTTGCAACTCCATCGTCATCCAGAGAAGCGTCCAAAGGAGTCCTTTCTGTAGAAAGTTCCATAGTCGTCGGTTCAGGAGGAGCGGTGGTAGTCGGTTCAGAAGAAGACGTCTCTGGACTGGGAGTGGTGGGTGCAGCGGTGGTGGTAGTGGCCTCTGGAGCAGCCTCAGTCGAGGGAGGAACGGTAATTGTGGGTTCGGCCGCAGGTTCAGGAGTCGCAGGTGGGGATGTCCCCGAGCCGCCCTTCTTGGAAAACATGCCCTTTAGGACCGAAAAGATGCCCTTGACCACGTTCATTGCGTTCTTCAGAGTGTTGTCTGCACTGGGATCCGTTCCCCTCTTTTGATCTCCTACAGGACTCAGAGAGACGAGGCAGGAGACCAAAGAGAGCACGGTCAAGTAGACGATGAGCTTCATGGTTGCCATGATAGGAATCCGTCTGGTGGATCATAAATACTCTTCCACGAATTCTAAAGCGACGCTTAGAGACGAAGAAGGTATCGCCCTTTATTTTCGCATCGTTTTGAAGAAACGCAATCATTGCATTCCACAAGCATGTCTTCGAATGACGGCACCTACAGCCTCAGCGTGCGCCCCTCCTCGGTCGGCAAGCACAACCTGAGCATCAAGTACTCTGACGAGTCCACGTTCAGACAACATATATAACAGACTCCTGTCAGCAGCGTTGTGGTGTATGAGGAGGGGTGAGTGACTGCAATACTGTTGCTGTCTGCAATTATGTACTTTGCATCCTAACTATAAAGTAAGCCTACTGTATGCCGTCGACTTCGGCGTACTGCGACAGAGAAAATATGAGAGGATGGTGACTCGTCGTTTTGCATATTTGCGTACTTGTCTATGAAGGCGTAAAGAGTACAATCCCGGGACGCAGAGAGGAACTCGAACTCGGAGACCATTCCGGTTTGGACACTGCATAGCGGAGTACAGGGTGACATAAAATTTTGGAAACCGTTTTTCTTTGCACGTTTTCTCTACATTTCTACAGTTTTCGAGTTTTTGAAAGATAACAGCCGTATTCAAAATTTACTAATGCAGTGTGTACTGTATCACAGATATTTGTTTCTATATTCTGCAGAAACTTATGGCTCGTGAACAAGTGTCGAGTCGCCGAGTCTAGTTGCAAAAGCGCCGAAACGCGAACGCTGACATCTGTTTGGAGCTTGGAACCGCTGTCCGGAATTTCTAATCAATGCGGAAGGTGGCTAAAGAACTGAATGCGACCGGGAAACAGTACGGGCAATAGTTCACTATAAAGGGTGGCCCAGAAGTAGTGTGACGCCCATTTAAATTATTAATTTTTTGTCGTTTTGTGAATCGGTCGTGCATTCCCGTTGTGATATTCGAATTCAGCATCTCTTCCTATTCACTACCTCGCTCCTACTTGTTCATCTACCCTACTACGCGGTCTTGAAAACAGTTTTCCACAAGATGGGTTTTTCGGTTGCAGTGACCGTTTCGCGCGGAATTCAAAAAGTTGACATGATCGCAAAGCTCATATCGTTCTTTAAACACGTCCCTGGTGTCAGCGAACAACTTTATGAGATTCCCTGGTCAGCTAGGCGTCAGAAAACCAAAAAGCCGTTCAGAGTAGAAAATTTGGAGCTCAAAAAAATCTAAAAAAGAAGAAAATCAGACCGAATTTGGCACCATTTTCCAAAAATACCCCCTCAAACTGAGCAAGAGCGAGCTAAACGTGTCGAAAGCGATTAATCATGCCTTAGCAAGGGTAAAGTTCAGTGTCTAGTACACAAAAGCCCTTGAAAGATCAATAATAACTCAATACGTGGCGAAATGTGCTGGATGCAGACTTCTGTGGCCGCTGGTCCGCATTTTAGACGAGTGCTGTACAAAGATCAGGGGATTTTCGCAGAATTCAAAAGATTCAAAGGCGTAGAATCACCACGATCTCCTCAAAGACGGCTCTCAGCAAACTGTTCAATTCGAAAGAAGCCATTTTCATTCTGCTGCGGTGATTTTGAAAGGAATTTATGAAACTGCAAAGAATTCACTGGGTTTCGCGGATAAATGAGTCAAGATGAACTGTTCTGTTTATCAGAATCTGATTTTGATGGACGCATTACTTGCCCCTGTGTAAGAAGACTTCGAAAACAGACGATAAATTCGGATACAGGAGTGCACACCCGCTCACGGAGCCAAAGCAGCAATGGATGTCTTCCAGGAGCGGATTCCAGACTTCTAGACCAAAGAAGATTGGCCCTCAAACAGGGCGGATTTCAAACGCAAGGACTCTGAGGTGTGCAGCATCTTAGAGAAGAACGCCTGCCGAGTTTGGCGCATAACACTTGGTTCGCTTAAGGCCACTGTCCAGAAGGCATGGGACCAAATTTCGTTGATAAGTCTAGCGGCCACAGTAGAAAATTTTTTGAAGTTTTTGAAGACCCTCTTCGCGGCAAGAGGTGGTCACTTCAAACTGAATCTCTGTTATCCGAGTTAGTTTTTACTACTCTTTCTTGTGATATATGCTGTTTGTTTTAATTCGTTCACCGCTTCGAGATATGACCGATTTTCGACGTCACACTACTTCTGGGCCACCCTGTAATCGCTAGCCAGCTATGTGTGAGCCAGCTAGGAACCAGAATCACTGAGCCAGAATCAGCGCAGCAAAAAAACCTGTGCGAGAATCGTAGGAAACTTTTGGAAGAAGATTTGTGCCTGTATCTTAGCCCAGCGATCGCACTTCGGACTGAGTCTTTGATAGAATCTTTGATGCTGTTCGCCATTGATCGCTCTATAGGAAATGCTGTTCGGTTTCTTCATTCGAATGAAATATTGACTGTTGAATGCGTTTCCAAACTTTTATGTCACCCTGTACATAAAGCCTAGCTATCGTACAGAGGCTACTTAGAATCTCTATTCTAGAATGACTTCAAAAATTATACTGCAACCCGTTATATTGTGCTTGTTCACATTTTGTTCAAAACACAACTTTATCAGTATCACAATCAAAGAAAATCGGCGCAATAGCGGAGCACTACGCTCACAGAATGCTGTCCATCATTCCATCGATGGGAGGATAAGAGTCGGCGCGCTGCTTCGATCTGTAATAGATGTAGCCGAAAGCAGAAACAACCGCGACGGCGATGACAAAGAAGCCGATGCCGAGTACCAGACCCGCGTTGGAACCTCCCTTCTTGGCGTCAACCTCCGAGATAATCGGAGCCGGAGGGTCCACTGCAAGACCAGTGACATGAAGGTCTTCAGGCGCTTTAGTGGTGACCTCAGGCGTCTTCGGTTCGGGCTTCTGGGGCTTCATTGGCTTCGGGGGCTGGGTGGGAGCGGGTTTACTGTCGTCCACGTGAATGCCGTCCAGCGCGGAGATGATTTTTTCTGGTTATCTTCATGGCATACTCGATGGTTTTGTTGTTTGAGGGATCCATGTTGGCCGGCGCTCCGAAATCCGCCGCCACGTTCTTCAGAATATCGATAAACGCATCGAGGCCGTCAGTTCCTGTAGGCTTCGGAGCGACGAGGCCAGAAGCCAGAGAGAGCAGGAAGAGGCTGTAGAGGAGCTTCATGGTTCGGTACGATTGATAACAGATGTTGGCAATTATATGAGCTTGGATTTGATCGATGCATCGCCTTTGCAGAAAAGGAGCAATGCAATACTAGGGGATGGATTCGCTGTCGCCTCTCTTTTTGACGGAAAGATCATCTTAGCATTGCCAAACTTACCATCACCGATGGCTATTTTTAAGATGGTGACGCCACCAAACCCGCCTTCATGCGTGGCAAAGCAGAAGTTTCCAAAAATAAGTCACCAATGACGCTTTCCTCTATTTCGTCACGTGGAAGTGACATGATTTGCTATCTACCATTCATTTGAGATACAAATGACGCCATATAACGTCACATCCGGCTAGGGATTTTGTGACTCATTCCATCCCATTACCATCAAGCGACTGAGTTCCCCTCTCACACTGAAACCATTCGGGTGCGGACAATTTCGTTGCCTCTATCCATCTGTGTGGTTTTTGCAAAATCAATCCCGCGTCCCCTCATACTTGAAGTGCTTCCTTTGAGCGTCTTTAGAGGGGAAGCGCTTCTCTTACTGGGGGATGAAAGCGTCCGCGTCTATCTATGGATTTAATATCGACTAATTGCTGTTTTTCACTCTGTGTCCCTTTCAGGGTTCGCCTCCCAGCAATCGTCGTCGACGTCTATGAGCTTCTTTATATAAAGAACGTAAGTTTTCAATCAGTGACTGAGGACCTCATAATCAGAAGAACTTATAAAAGCTTGATCTGAAGGTCCTCACTATATTGAAAGGAAAGTGACATAGAAAAGTGTGACAAAAAATAGTGATTTGAGGCGTCTTTGAAGATGCACAGTTTGCTGAAAAGAAATGCATATTTTCAGTCATGCTTTCTCCCGTTCCATCATCGTCCATCCGAGATGGAGGCAAGCGCCGAGAAGGAATACATGTAATTCAAAATTGGGCTCATCCAAGTAATTTTCAATATGAATTTTAGAGACGGGCTCATCGACGGCTGTGGTGAGGTTTACTTTTTTTACCTTTTTTGTGCGTATTGTCCTAAAGCAGTTCAAAAATGCAAACAGTATGTTGACAAGAAACATTTCGACAAGAGCATTTTGCACATTTTTACACATTATTATCCTAAAACGAAAGGCACTCAAAGTGGATTCAATACAATAGGAACGTCGCATGGATGGTTATGGGTGTCCCATACGAATAGCGATTATCGTGAAATGCTTGTGTTTTATGTCGGCAAAGAACTGTTGTGAAAGTGTCCAGTGGTGCCCTAACATAATTCAGTTTTACCAAAATCTGAACGCGAATGTCCACGTTGTAAAACATCACAAATTGAAGATATCGATCCATCCTTTATCCACTATTCTCATTCACGTCCCTTAGTTCTTCAGAAACGCCTTCTCTCGCTCGATCATCGCCCTTTCGAGATGAGGACGAATCCATCAGGAGCTTAAAGCACGTAAGTCTAAATGCTGTCCACAAAAGTAATTTATTGTGTGAATTTTAGGGACGACCTATGGGAAATCGTTCACTCCTATCATCCTACGTCTTGGACGATTTGGGAGCTAGCAGCGGCCAAAGATGAAATCCGACGGAAGTAAAGAAGAAGTGGTAAATTTGTGTTCTTCAAAGTTGTAGAGTAAAAATGAAAATAAAATTTTCAACGGTACGATTGAGGGTGAAACATTTCATGGATTCAAAGAAACTGAAATGTTCCATGTGACATTGCACATCCACTATTCTCTATTTGATCGTTCCGTAAAATTGGATTTGTAGAACCAGTTCTTTGGAACTTCCCCTCACATAGATCACGCCGGCTTGTCGACCTCATGGCGAGATGGCCGAGCGGTCTAAGGCGCTGGTTTAAGGCACCAGTCTCTTCGGAGGCGTGGGTTCGAATCCCACTCTCGTCAAAACCTTTTTGTTTTTCTGCAGAGTCAACAAAGAGTTCTTCTTCTTGAAAACAGTACAGTGTTTGTCCCTGAGCCGAAACTCGTTCCAGGGCGGTCATCGCACACTCCACTGCTTTTCGCAAACAAATCGAAGACGTCGCCACCGAGTGAAATCCGCGCTCTCCGTACAGATCGCTCGCCTCTATCAGCGGCTCCTCGATAAGTGGGTTTTATGATGTAAAACATCTCTCCGAGCCACTTGTCTTATCAGAATGTAAACTGAACCGACAAGGGCGCTGGGAACTCGTGAGAGCTGTAGTTTTCCGGTACGCGATCGAACATTTCTCATTGATTTCGAATGTTTATTGTTTTGTCGTGCTTCCGTTTCCTGTGCTCCCCACTTCTTTGTACGCCGTACGTGGATTAGTCATTCTATTTGCTTAGTGACGCGCTGTCATCTTTCTCTACAACTACAAATAACTTCTTCCGACACATTTCTTCCGTATCCCCACTTTAAGTAGATTAAAAACACAAATTGTGACACACAACAGAGAAAAAGGCCATGCGTGTGCAGAGTACGACAAAAACGAAATGTGACTTTTTTCAATAAAATATGAAAAAGTGAGTATGATTTTTAAGGTGTTATTTTTAAGGCTACAGTTTGTTAGAAAACTTGTTTGCGACCGCAAATTTGACATGCTTGCAAGTAACAAAGCGTCCACCTAATTTGTTACATAACATAACATTTATTCCGTATCATTGATTTACATCAAGCGGATCCCATTATGTTCAACCATTGGTGCATCGTCGTTCTTCTCGCCTGGGTCTGCCATGCCTGCGTCCTCAGCGTTTTCTTGATCTCGTCTCGCCATCTTGTCCTGGGTCGTCCGAGTGGTCTCGAAACGATAGGCCTCCACTCCGTCAGGCGCTTCGACCATTTTTCTTCTTCTTCATTCGCGAGTTTCCATGCGTATTTCATTTTTCTTTTCTTCGCCGCTTCTCCAACGTCGGCAACCTTCGTCACACCGCGCAGCCATTCGTTCGACTTTCTGTCTAGCAGACGAACGCCGACCATTCGCCGCTCCATCTTCCGTTGCGCGGTTGCAAGCTTTTTGCTGTCGGTTTTCTTCCCTAATTTGTTGTTTTTCCAAAACGTTGGCCCTTCCCTGTATTCCCTAAGCCTAATTTTTGGATTTTGTATGTTCAACTAATTAAGATGGTGTCAGCTTTAATTGTGAATTAATGTGCATTCAGAAACTGAATAGAAATATAACGAGGTAGAAATACAGAGTGGCGCTAAAGTTTGAAAAATACGGACTTTGATAATGGCCTTTATTATCCTCTTCCCGTCTTCTGTCACTCCTTCAAAAAGTTATTTTCGTACAAATTGTCTCTTATAAACCACGAAGCTCACATTAAGAGTGCTGATACTTGCAAAAAGGGGCCGTAAAATTACAAACAAAAATAACTTTCTGACGGGAGTAGATAGGGCAGAGAACATTCATGCACATAGTCGCCATACACGAAGTGAAAGACACGGAAATTGCGATTTGCTCAACGACGCATTAATCCATTTCACCCACTAAGTAAATGTAGCGAAAATCAAGGATATCGACAATCTTGAAGAAATTTCATGTGAATTCCGAAAATAAATAATCGAAAAATCAAGACAGTCGATTCCAGTGACGAGAGCATGGTTTATCAAATGTACGATTTTTATTATCCCATGTTTTTTAGAAGTACATTAAAGTGTAGTTATTATGTGATTTGTAAAAAATGATGGCATACGATGACTACGTGCGTAGAGAGTTTCTAACGAGAAGAATCTAAGATGGCTATTCTGTTATAAGTCTATCAATTTTTGTCATCTTTCTCGAAGGATTATATTTCACTTCACAAACATAATAGCGCCTACACTTTGCATCGAAGACCGTTCTAAAAACTGACACATCGCCTCAGCCCCAAAATAGTGTCACTTCCAAAACTGATATCGAATTGACAGCTCCCATAAAACAAACGACGGCTTGTCTCCAATTACGGCGACATCCGCGATTAGCGCTCATCGATCACCGCCACCGCGGCTTCCATTTACCGTTTGTTTGCTCAACGTTCTCTCCATTATTACCACACACACGTCCTTATAGCGCGATCAACTGGGCCTCCGATGAGTCGTCGCCGCGAAACTGTGGGCGTCGCGTCACCATCGATCGGCTTCTTCCCGGCGCGTGAGCAAAGACGAAGAATTTCCGATTATTCACCGATCGCGCCAACGCTCTAGGCGCTCGTATTTGTCATTCATTCGCCCCTTTTAGACCCTCCGGAGATGTCTCGTCGTAGCGAGCGCTCCCACCGGCGCTCCTCGCATCGACGCCACCGGAACGACGCCAAGATGCCTCCGATGACTGTGAACGTCAAGATGGACGTCACCACTTATGGACCGCACAACGGGGTCATCGTTCAGTCCGGATTCTTCCACGGGCGACCGTCCACCTCATACAACAACCTCAATTCGTTCGCCAACGACTCCCAGCAGGATCTTCTTCGGATTCAGTACCCGGAAACACCTCAGCTGACGGGTGGAAGGTACGGTAGCACTCCGCACCTCTCGCAGACCATCAGGTCGAGACCGCAGAGTCCCGAGGAAGATGTGGATTTTGAGAATACGCCTGATGAACCCCCGGACGAATTTGTCTATCCCGAGAAGGTCCAGCTGAACATCTTTAGCGATAGGAAGGACAGAAATGTAGGTTGATATACGACTTTTTTCTGGCTTTGAGCTCTGCACCTTCCAATGCCATAACCTGTGGTTTCAAAATTAGTCTTTACGTGTATGTGGGTACAAACATGTGATGAAAAAAGTTAAAAATATTCTGGAGGTATGGGGATTCGAACCCCAGCCCTCTCGCATGCTAAGCGAGCGCTCTACCCCTGAGCTATACCCCCACGGCATTGTGGTATCAGGATCAGTTTATCATCCGCAGTGTCTACGATCACGCCACACGGCTGAATATGCTGAATACTCGATTTTAATAGGATCTATTGAATATCAAGACTTCTTCTAATGATCCTTTGAATCTTTAGAAACTTAAACCCATCGTTCCCGCGCTGTTGCACTACTTCTTATGACCCCTTTTTCATCGCCTGGAATTGCTATTCTTTTCGTGAATCATAGGCCAAGTTCTGGCCAGGTTCTGCGTTCTTGTACCTCACGCCCTTATTTTCATCGCCTAGCCTCCTTTTGAATGGCGAATGAAATGCAAACAACGCCGCGAAGACTAACAAAATATAAGAGAGGCGACAAAGGGTCGTTTCAGTTTCCCGTCTCCTCTTTTTCCTCTGCGCAAACACCGTCTTCCCTCGCCTCGTCCCATGGGAGTCCTCTTCGAATCCTACTCCACGTACGAGCTTTTCCAGGACGCGACCCTCCAAACCACACGAAGCCAGTCACGGAACTCCTCCAACTATCCCTATGTGCAGCACCCGACGGATCAGGTCCTACAAGACACAACCACTACCACCACTACGGTAGAGGTGTTCCGCACGAAGTACGATCCGAGTAATCCACATGAGTACATTCACCTCCCGCCTGGACCGCACGACGAAGATTCTGGACAGCTCGTGAGGGCCATCGGACCTCCGTACGAGCAGTGGCGACAGCAAAAGTAGGCGACGCATCATATAAGTGAGTAT
This sequence comes from Steinernema hermaphroditum, assembly GCA_030435675.1. Taxonomy (NCBI): domain Eukaryota; kingdom Metazoa; phylum Nematoda; class Chromadorea; order Rhabditida; family Steinernematidae; genus Steinernema; species Steinernema hermaphroditum. The sequence goes on from CM059622.1 coordinate 5,015,334, forward strand.
GTATGAGGGTTTAGATTAGAGACACATATCGACGACCCAAATCCGACCTACTTAAACTACCGTAGTCCCACACCGACTCCCAAGGCTGTGCAGTGGAAGGAGAACCTACAGTATTCCCGGTCGACTTCGGCATCTCCTACTCGGAATCGCATCTATGACAACATACCTGTTTACCGTAACGGATACGGCAGCCGCCAGGGATCGGAACAACGACTGAACTACGGTAGCCAACAGAACCTGGCTTCTTACCGTGATGGATACGGTAGTCGACAAGGATCCCAGCAGAACCTAAATGCCTACGGCTCTCAAAACCACTTAAACGGCTACGGTAGCCGCTATGGTTCCCAGCAGAATCTCAACTACAGCAGTCAACAGAATTTGGCCCCTTATCGTAATGGGTACGGTAGCCGTCATGGCTCGCAGCTCCACCTGGACGTGTCGCCGCAGCCAAATGGAGACTACTGGCCTGAGCACCAGGAACCTCCTGTCCTCGACGCCCATGACCAGAACATCCTCCGGACGACAAAAGTGGTCAATCGTCAGGAGGCCATCAGGCCTGCCCGCAGCCTCCACCGTACCTCTCGCCACCCGCGGGTTCGATCCGAATCTCGCCAGGAGCTCCTCGGCCACTACAATCCTCCGACGAGTCCTCTGATGCTCCGCTCGGCCTTCTCCTCTCCCCGCAGCCCGGCGCCCGTCTCCGATGTAAATCTCTACAAAACGCGCGACGCCTGGGGAAACGTCGTCTGTGAAGTGTAAGCACTACCATATCTACCGTATACGTACCGTACCCCACATCCATACATCACTGTCCTATGCTTTAACCGGTGTCAGTCAACATGTCAATAAAGTCGTTTACAACAGGCTTACCGCCTTCCCCATCTCACCCAGCATGAACGAGACGTTTCAAAGTAGCCTTCTCGGACTGTTATCCTAGGTCAACCTCCGTAAGATAAATCCAGAAAATTCGTCTAATACATGAGCTACATCTGGTCTGATTTCAGACCGCTGCCGAAAACGGAAACAAATGGTGCGCCACCCCCAGTTCCGCCACATCAGAACCTGGAGTCAAGAAGGAGTAGGAAAGAGGTCTACGAAAACGATCGAAATCCGGCCGCAGAACGACTGGAAGATGCCTACAGACTAAGAGAGAGGCAACCGAAAGAGACGAGAAATCCTGTTCCTAGGCAGCTAGAGGAGGATATAGGAGAAAGGGGCCCATTCGAAAGAGGAAGACATTCAGCGAGGAGCCTAACAAAGGATTTCTCCGTCAATCCACGAAGAGAAGAACATATACCGGAGGAGTTTGGACAGGGTTATGGAGAGTCCTTCGACAGAAGTGGAAGACAAAATCGATACAGGAGGGTAGCTCAAGCACAATACGAAGAACCCGATGAAGCTAAACACCAAAAGCGACAAGTTCAAAGGCGATCCCCTCAAGATTGTGGTAATGTCAGGAATGCGCCTCCTCTGAGAGGCCGAATCCTCCCTACCCTCGATCTGACGGGGATAACCACTCTTTCTGGACGTCCTCGAAATGAAAAAGCCGAGAACGGGTCAACGGATATCCAGGAAAATCAGCCAAGAAGAAAGGTCCCGGAAGACCTGAGACGTGGAACACTTTCACGAGAACAAGACTCGTATCCCGCGAAAGATGATTATAACACCGAAAGGAGGGGACTTCTAAAATCAGAACAGTACAGTCCTAGGAGCATTTACCAGCCTGTCAGAGAGCCGCGGTCCACTGTAAAATCCTCTTTCTCAGCATGGCAACCTGCGCAGCGTCTTCAAATTGGGGCGAAACCCTTCCATCGCACGACATCGGTCGGTCCAACAATGAGATCACCCGTGGAAAGCCACGAACTGAAGCCTCCAGGAATGCTCCGCGTGGCCAGTTCCGAATCCGTCCAAAGCTCGGAACATGTCTATGAGGTCATTCGCTTCCCATCGCCAAGACCTCTCCACCGGACAGCTTCTTGTCGGCTTACTGCTGAAGAAGTGAAACTACCGCCTCTGTCGTCTCTGCCCAGACTACCTGGAAAAGAGATCCTGTCCTCAGCCAGAGCCGATAGGAAACATTCGGGAGAAATGACCAGCGACAACGCGAACAAGAGAAACTTTGGCGTTGAGAAGGGCAAGAAGATGTTTCCTGAGATTGACACGGAGGACAAGAACAAAGAAGACCGCTCAAACATGGAAACGCCAGGAAAGGACAAGTCCATTCTAGCTGGATACACACGGAAACAAGGCGTGTGTCACTCGACGCCGGAGACTCAACTGGAAAACAAAAGTTCGTTATACAGCTCGATTCAGAAGATTCCAGTGCGACATAGTTCTCCTTCCAAGCGCATTCCTGTCAAGAAGGTGAAACCCGGATTAAGTCCGAGCCAAACAAATACGCCGCCATCCCAGACAACCATAGCTGACTTGCGTGGAAAAACGGCCCATGTCCTAGATAAACAGTCAAATGCATCTAGACGACCCGCCAATGAAATAGCTACGATACCTACGGCTCCTACCGTACATCGTCCAATCCACAAAACCTCGTCAGAGCCTGTCAACGAAGTGTCCTACACCATGTTCCCTTTGGAACCAGCCGAGATCTACGGAATGCGACTTGTCTCTGCGCAGCCGCTGGTGAAAGCCGCACCGGGTCCAGAACCTGCTCGTAAGGAAGAGGCTGTTCCCCTTCAGAAGTCTCTTCCCGTGAAAGAACCATCTGAATCGGAGGGTTCGCCCAAATACTTCCCCCAATCGATCATGTCCTCGAAGCTGCTCCGCGCCAAGTATCCACCACAAGATACCGACTCTCCGAGCTCCTCGAGAAGAATTCGTTTCTCCGAAGAACTCACTTCCGTTTCCATCATCAGCAGCAGCGAAAGTGGAAGCACTTCGGCGGCGTCTTTTTCGGACGACGAAGCCGATTTCGACGAAAAGCCACAGGAATCGCAGGAACCCACTGCACCGAATGTCGCCGAATTTGAAATTCTCGCCCTTGCGGAGGAGCCAAGAGCGAAGAAGAAGGATCCGAAGAAAGTGAAGATCGAAGAACTGAGAGAAGAGCCCAAACTCAAACCCCGTCTAGTTGCCCAAACCGATGCCCCAAAGCCTGATCTCAGCCCCGTGCCAGTCGTCACCTTGGACGAACACCGTCTACGCATCACGAATTTCGATTTTGGAGATTGAGAGTAAATAGATTAATAAAGAGTTTTATCGAATAAAAGCCCTACAACTTATTGAGCACCACTGTTTCCGTTTGAAGAAACGAAGCCCCAGTAGGACCCAAAATGACAGTAGATATAAGAAAGTGATTTATAAATAGTTCGCCTGCGTACATGTACATTAGATACAGTGAAACCCGCTAGATACTGTTGAGCACATACAGCTTCAAGTCGTGCGCGTAGTCGGAGAGCTTAGCCATCGTCGCATTGATACTCGACTCGACAGCTTCTTGGAAGATCTTAGCAGCGTGCTCCTCGTCGACATTGAGATGAAGTCGGCGTTCGATCTTCTGAACAGCCTTGTCCTTCTCCTCGGCAATGTCAGGGATGCCGGCGTCGAGCATCAGCGAAAAGAGATTGAGGATGACATTGGCGTTTTGGCGGAGGATGTTGAAGGCTTGGAAGCAGAAATCGAGGAACTGCTTGAAGTGCTCGCTGTTGGCGCCGCCCATCGCGTTGATCATATCGTAGTTGAGCTTCATCGGGGGCGGCATCGGCTTCGGGTCGCGGCCGAGGATGAAGCCGAAGTCGATGTGGAACATCTTGCCGTTCTCGCAGATCAGCAGGTTGTCCATGTGCCGGTCGCCGATGGCCAGAATGTAGGTGATGACGCAGTAGCCGGCGCACGAGCGGATGTAATTCGTCATCGCGTCCTCCTCAATGCCGTAGGGACCAGTCTTCGACGGACGGAACGACCGCAGCATCTCCTGGAATCTGTGTTTAGAAGAAGGCTGCGCTGTATCTCAGGTACCTGGATTCCTCCTTTGTAGGTGGAACTAACGACTCTGAGGGGAGTTCCTTTCACGAACTGGACAAATCCTTCTTTAGCGGATGTGGCCAAGACCCAGTAGGGCGTGAGCTTCAAATCGAGGGCATTGTCTCGCCATATTCTGTCGAAAAGACGGACCATCTGGACGACGAGCTGATCTTGCCTAAAATAGGAATAATGAGATGTATCAAGTGAAAAGCCTACCTCAAGTCGTCTCCTCTCTTGAAAATTGTCACATAGGGCTCGGCGCCATTATCGTCGCCCGTCTTCCTCAAACTCAACTTCATCGGCATCAGGTTGCTCTGGAAGAGACTTGTCATCTGCGCCAGCACATGGTCCACCCTGATGTTAGGGTCCAATGGGAGTGGAAGGCCTTCCAGATCGAGAAGCTCCGGATTCTCGCTCATCAGTGATCGGGCGATCTTCTCTTTCGTTTCCCTCTTTCCACCCTCCTTCTGCACTTGTTCCGCCACAACAACCAGATTCTTGACGAATTTCTACAACAGAAGACGTCTACCGTAACCCAAAGACTCCAGCTACCTGTTGATGCTCCAGATAGTACGCGTATCGCCTCGAGAGTTCGGAACTCTCCTTCAGGGCCTGAACAAGGTCATCCATGATTTCAGAGTAGAGCGCGGCGACCATTTTGTCGATCTTCTCGTTCACTTCGATCTCCACCTTCAAGTACCAAAAGAGATAGTTGGCGACGGAGAGCTTGTTGCAGGCGAAGTGGATGAGTAGGCCTTTGAGGTCAAAGCTGGAGTGGATCTCCGCCATCTCCTTCTCCTCTCTTCGCTTTGTTTTTTCGTCTTTCTTCGCCTCCACAATGTTCCCGATGTCTTGGGCGCCCTCCTCGCTGTCGTCAATGGACTGCGCCGCGATGAGAGATTCTTGGATGTAGGACGCCGTCAGATCGCCGTCGTATCTCAGCGCCTGCACCAGCTGAGGCAGATAGAGAAGAATCTTGTCCACTTCGGTCACTTCGAGGCGCGTCACGGCGTACTTTCGAACCTGGATATTGTGGAAGTCGGGCGAGAGCAGTTCCAGAGCATCGACGGGATCTATGGGTTCCCAGTCTTTGATGATCCTAATCGCCTGGTTGGCCTCTTCGCTGTCGGCCCAGTTGACCGAACGGGAGAACTTTGTGAGGGCCTTCTTATTTTGTTGCAAGTAGTAGCGGAACTTCCAAATGAGATCTCTCTGCTCGACGGACATGACTTGGGAACTAGGCATCTAAAGTGATGTGGATGGATTACGGTAGCCGAGCACGCCGAGCGTCTACCTTGATGATCGTCTCTAGGGCATCCCTAGCGCCGGCGTTTGGCTTCAGGTGGCGATCGCTTTCGTCGGTTCGGGCGTTTCTCGTTAGGGCGTGATGCTTGAGCTCGCAGAGGTTCTCGAGGCCCATTTCTCTGTCCGTTATTAGGCCTAACGGTTTGGGAAGTTCGAAGTCGAAGTGAACAACCGAATAGGTGGTGTCTTCGTACACCACTTTCGCCAGCTGTATCATCAGCATAAGACTCTTGTCCTCTAGCTTCTTCTAAAATCGGGAGATCAGGACATACAAAAAGGTATCGGTTCTAACCGCCTGTTTCACCTGTTCGATCTTCGCCAACGTGATACTATCGAGCCACTGCACGTGGTCGATCATCTTAGAGCAGTACAGCTTCCGCTTCTTCTCAAGAGCATTCGCGGGATCGGAGGTAAACTTGGCGTCTCTCGAAAGCTCTTCTGTGGGCTTCCAGAAGGGATCGGCGTTCCCGGAATCTGTGCGGTGCATTCGGATGTGGATGAAGTCCTTTCGGAAGATTCCTCGCTTGCTGAAGAGAGTTTTGACTGCTTGGGCGACGTACACCTGAAACCGAGTCCGTGATGCGAATTCTGAAGAGTGGAAAAGTCTCAAGGGCCAGAGAGATGACTCTCTCATCTACGAACATGTTTAGTGCTCCCCTGACCAAATGACATTAGAAGCTAGAAAAAGACGGTTAGGTTCATCTTTAATATCAAACCCCACTGATCTTTATATCTCTAGTTCAGTGTCAGCCCACTTCCACAATCCTCCCTGATCCAGATACTCACCGGCTCGGCATCCATCCCGACATTCCAGAGGACGATGAAGAGGAAGGCGTCCCTACTCAGCTCACTGTACATCACGGGCAACTCGATCCACTCGCCCCACGTCTTCAGTCGCGTCAAGTGCTCCGTCTTCGTCGAGGAGTCCTTGTAGCGCGACATCACGGGCATCCCCACAGGCCGTCCGTTGCAGAAGACTTGAAACGTCGCGTACACGTGCGTCACGTCCATCCGCGCGAACTCGGGCCCAAAGCTCCGAAGACATCCCTCCAGGTCGCACAGCTTGATCTCCACGGGCGCGTCCAATTCCGCGCTGATGACGAAGTCGAAGAATTGCCCGTTGAAGCCCATGGCTGCACAAACGATTTCGTGACTCTGAGGCTATGTGGAAAGAAGTAGAAGACAGCTAGAAACTGTTTCGCAGGAAATGCGTCGGAATTGAAATGTTTTATTCGGAAATTTACAGTTAAAGCAGAGCTCACGGGGGAAACATCGCTTTTAGAGCTGCGCTGATGAGGTGGAAGGCTGCGGCTGGATGAGACCCTTAAAGGAGGTGGAGACGCGGCGCGCTCCTCCGGCGCCCGATTCCTTGCTGTAGGGCGTCTTCCGCTTCTTCTGAGACTTCGAGGGACGGCGTTCGCTGCTGGTGTTAGGGATGGAGAACATGTCCGTGGAGCTCTCGTCCATGTAGCCACTGGCGTCGCTCCCCTCCTCCGACATGTTCGAGGATCCGGGCGTCTCGGCCGATGCGGCGGCGGAGAAGGGGAACGGGGGCTGCGTGGGGACGAAGGGAGACGTCACCGAAGAGGCCGAGAAGAGGCGGTCGCAGTCGCGGATCGCCTTCTTCGCTGAGTCGCCCTTCTTCTCCAGCTTCAGCGTTGACTTCGACGGGGGCTGCGACGACATGAACTTGTCCCAGCCCTGGAAGACGTTCCCATACTCGGCCGTTTCTTCGAGATAGGAGCCCTCGAAATTGTATATCTGCTGCTCGAGCTGCTTAAGGCTGTCCTCTATTTCCGTGCGCTTTTTGATGAGCTCGTTGAGTTCGCGACGGATTTCGATGTCGCGCGACATTGTTCCTCTGAAAATCCCAACTGACGGTCGATTCACACAGATCACGGATTCTCGGGCAAACACTGCCAAGTCTGTACGCGAGCAAACACGATGTCTACGTTTACGCGGAAACAGATGAAAGAATAACAGTGTGCAGAAAATAATAATACAGGGAGAATTAGATTAGATTATGAATACTATAGGATGTGACGTAGACGTGTGATTTAGCTTCCGAGCGCTTCCTCAAGCAATTTGCCAAAGAGAGAGATCAGAGAGCGACCTGAAACAATCTTCGTTGTCACTATGCATAGCTCGGAACAAACGTACTGTTTGATATCGTGGGCGTAATCGGAGAGTTTCGCCATTGTGGCGTTGATGCTGCAGGTGATAGCCTTCTGGAAGATCATTATCGCCTCTTTGTCGTTGACATTGAGATGAAGGCGGCCCTGGACCTTCTGAACAGCCTTGTCCTTCTCGTCGGCAATGTCAGGGATGCCGGCGTCGAGCATCAACGAGAAGAGGTTGAGGATGATATTGGCGTTCTGGCGGAGGATGTTGAAGGCTTGGAAGCAGAAATCGAGGAATTGCTTGAAGTGCTCGCTGTTGGCGCCGCCCATCGCGTTGATCATATCGTAGTTGAGCTTCATCGGGGGCGGCATCGGCTTCGGGTCGCGGCCGAGGATGAAGCCGAAGTCGATGTGGAACATCTTGCCATTCTCGCAGATCAGCAGGTTGTCCATGTGCCGGTCGCCGATGGCCAGAATGTAGGTGATGACGCAGTAGCCGGCGCACGAGCGGATGTAGTTCGTCATCGCGTCCTCCTCGATGCCGTAGGGACCAGTCTTCGACGGACGGAACGACCGCAGCATCTCCTGGAATCTGTGTTTAGAAGAAGGCTGCGCTGTATCTCAAGTACCTGGATTCCTCCTTTGTAGGTGGAACTAACGACTCTGAGGGGAGTTCCTTTCACGAACTGGACAAATCCTTCTTTAGCGGATGTGGCCAAGACCCAGTAGGGCGTGAGCTTCAAATCGAGGGCATTGTCTCGCCATATTCTGTCGAAAAGACGGACCATCTGAACGACGAGCTGATCTTGCCTAAAATACGAATAATGAGATGTATCAAGTGAAAAGCCTACCTCAAGTCGTCTCCTCTCTTGAAAATCGTCACATACGGCTCGGCGTCATTATCGTCGCCCGTCTTCCTCAAACTCAACTTCATCGGCATCAGGTTGCTCTGGAAGAGACTTGTCATCTGCGCCAGTACATGGTCCACCCTGATGTTAGGGTCCAATGGGAGTGGAAGGCCTTCCAGATCGAGAAGCTCCGGATTCTCGCTCATCAGTGATCGGGCGATCTTCTCTTTCGTTTCCCTCTTTCCACCCTCCTTCTGCACTTGTTCCGCCACAACAACCAGATTCTTGACGAATTTCTACAACAGAAGACGTCTACCGTAACCCAAAGACTCCAGCTACCTGTTGATGCTCCAGATAGTACGCGTATCGCCTCGAGAGTTCGGAACTCTCCTTCAGGGCCTGAACAAGGTCATCCATGATTTCAGAGTAGAGCGCGGCGACCATCTTGTCGATCTTCTCGTTCACTTCGATCTCCACCTTCAAGTACCAAAAGAGATAGTTGGCGACGCGGAAGTCTTTGCAAGCAAAGTGGATCAAGAGACCTTTCAAGTCAAATTGCGAGTTGATCGTTTCTACATTGTTCAGCAACACATCTTCATCGGCTTCTTGTGCAATTTGCACTTCCATAAAACGTGATTCACTTTGTTCTGCAGAGGCCGCTACGATTGTCGATTCTTGGATGAAGTAAGTCCTCAGTCCTGTGTCGTATCTTAAAGCTTGTACAAGTTGCGGGAGATACAGGAGAATCTCATCCACAGTGGCTTCAGCGAATCGGCTCACAGCGTATTTCCGCACTTGGTCATTTTGGAATTCAGCTGACAGCAATTCAAGCGCGTCTTCTGGATCGATCGGTGCCCAATCTTTTATTATCCTGATAGCCTGGGTCGCTTCATCGGGATCTTTCCAGCACACGGACCTGATGAATTTCGTTAGCGTCTTCTTGTGGTGTCGCAGAAGAAATGGTGATTTCCGGAGAAGATAGCTTCGTTTCACGGACATGCTCGGTTGAGATCGATCTATAAAGAAGTAAGATGAGAATACGAACTGAACAAAGTAATCAGGGTATTTCACGCCTGTATATCATAGCGACAGGGAAAGCACTGCAATATCTAGCATCCAATGCACTAAAAATAGCTCCAGATCCTCGTCAGCAAGCACATACTTCTAAATGTGTCACACCCACAGATCAAATATAACGACGCTACTACGAATAACAACAAAGGCAACGCAGCTGGAGAAACGACTTTTAATTACATAGCTTATCAGTGTATAACAATTCAGTTTGCCTTTCCCGCCACAGCTGCATGCACGTTCGCCACACTCAAGGCCAGTTTGTTGACACCGTCGACGAGATTCTGCGTTTCCTGGTCCATCGTGAATTCATCGTTGATTTCAAGCAGCTCACTTCTCTGGTCGATGCGGTAGTTGAGATTTTCGTTGAGAATAGCATCCCGTAGAAGCTTGTACACCTCGAACACGCTGACGTTGACCGTTTTGGCCAGGTAGTCGAGGCGCACTCGCGTGTACGGACGGATCGTTTTAAGAAGAACCTATAAAGTCACTTTTTAGAAAGGTATATGGGTTGAGGAGATCTACCTGTGTTCGGATATTCGTAAGAAGCTCGTCGATATGCTCTTTGATGAATGGGTCGGACATGATTGAGTCTTTATGGTCGATCAGGATTTTCTCGAAATCGCTGATGGAACTCGCTTGATATGCACTGATCAGATTTGTCATGGCGATAATTTCGGGCTCGTTGCGGAACGGTTTTGCTTCTTGACTGTCGAATGGGTTGATGTCCGATTTGATCAGCATGTTGGCGAGTACCAGGTACTTCAGGCAGTTAATGCGACGCTGAGATCCACTTTCGTCATAGTTCTTGAACGCTTCGAAAAAGTCGGTGTGCGCCTTCTCAAACGATCCGTTCCGAAGGTGCATTTTACCCCCGCACTCTGAAGTAAGCATTGATTAAACTGTTCTGGAAGTGGTAAACTACCTCTGATGGTTCCCATGATCAGTGGATGCGGTATTCCGCTTTTGATCTTCAGCGATTTCTCGTACAAACGCTGCAGTACCTTGTTGTTCTTCTGCTCCGTATACATCTGAATTTCAAGCGCATAGATCTCCAGAAGCTGTGTTCCTTTTTTCTGGTCTTCTTCGCCAGTTTCCGTCTAAAACACCGCAGTTACTACTTCCTAGATCAATGGTCCACGTGCCTGGCAAGATTCACGGAGCAGGTCGATCACCTTCTCGAGCTTGTCGAACTCGCTCTGTTCGAAGTAAAGCTTACCAAGCTTCACATTCGTTTTGAACCATAGACGCTCGTTTTTAGCATCCTTCAGTACGTCCAATGTGATTTCATAGAACTTCTGCAACAGATCCGTCCGTTTCGAGGTGGAAATGTAGTCCAGAATCGAGTTAATCGACTTTTCTGAGTAGTTCTTCGTGACGGCTGATTTGATATAGGTTAGGAGCTTCCTGTAGTAGCCGAGCATTCGGTCGAAGTCCTCCTGAAGAGATGACTCAGATAATATCCATGGTGCAGATGATATACCCGTTGGAAGGTAATCTTGACCATTTGCTTGAGGGCTTTAAAGCCCCAATCACCCTTCTCGCTCTCCATGTCCAAAACGCCTTCGAAACACCTGATCGCCTCGGCGAAGTCACCATCAGATTTCGCTGACTTTCCCGCATAGTACTGGTTCTCAAGATGCACATCCGGCTCACTGCCGGAGTCATCTGAATATTCCTGAAATGACTCAGTAAGCCAGAAGAGATGATGTGCTTACGAGATCGTAATTCTCGTCGTCGTCCATCATGAAGTCGTCATCCATGATTGGGAGCTTCCTGAAAGAGGCCAATTTTAAAGGAGAACACGTGGCAAAAACTAAGCAACCGCCAACAGCGAAGGAAAACGACGTTTAGACAGAAAGTGAGACTGGACAGTAGACAGCCCAACCATAAGTTCAGACAATGCGCGAAATTACAATAAGGAAGAAACAAATAATCTGATAATCCAGTCCTAGACAGACATTATGCGAGACTCTACTGTCTGTCTGCATGGAGACCAGATCCTGTCTATCAAAATCTGCAAATAACACATATGTATGCATGACTGAGCAACTGAGAGTTACGAATAAACAACGACCCGCCAACCGTACTTGCAAACAACTCAGCCATGCATTTCCACTCAAGACCTCATCAAAGTATTTAGCATGAACAACTTGTTCGTCGACAACAAGGCTGTGGGGCAAGCAGCTGCAACAAACATTTATCGTCTCATTTGAAAGCTTTCGACAATGTTATTTTCAAGACTAGAGGAAACGTATCACAAGCAATATTAGAAAGTGACGAAGACCCGATGCGAATGTGATTTCTTTGGGAAGCTGTTTCACCGTTCCACCTCAATACTGACGTGATTGCTGCCTGGGCTAAAAGTGCAAAGCGTCAGAAAATTGCCTCAAAAATGGATGACGTACTTTCCAGCAGCGCTTGGCAAGGCGGGAGGCGGGACCTCTTCTCGAGGGCGAGATCGAGTAGCATTATCTGGTTCCGAACTTCCGGATCCTGACGCTTGATCAGCATTCATGTTCTCCCGGCTGTCCACAGAATTCAACCCGGTGGCACAAGCCGTCCAGTTTCCCCTCAGTGAGCTCACATCTACGGTCACCACTGGATCAGGGCGAACGATGCCCCGGCGGTCAATTAGGCTGCAATTAGGCAATACCGTATCTCGAATATCTTGAAGACAATTTACCTGGGCAGCTCAGGAAGACAAAGCACGTGATAGCAATTGAGGAACACATTGCCCTTCGAATACGGATTCTTCACGGCTGGCCTTCTTTTCGTGTTGAAAGTGCCCTTGATCTGTAATTGCTTTCCAATTATTAGTATGCAAGAAAACGAAGAGCAGCGTACATCCTCATTAGTTGTTTGATTGGTCGCCAGTAAGTACGTGTGAAATCCGGAAAGACCGCAAATTGACCAAACAGAGAAGAAACAGATCAGCAGAACGGGTATGGTGAGAGGGCTGAACTTCACAGCTTCAATAAACCCCTTATACTCTTGGACTACTAGAACGTCAACGGTGGAAAAATCTGTCATGAGATCGAGCACTTACCAAGAACCAACTGAAGAGCGGTAGAACCGAATACATACAGAATGAGGCAGCTGAGCGAAGTGATAAAAAAATAGAAGTAGCGGTAGTTTCTTGCGCCAATGCAGTTCCCGACCCAAGGACCTGAAAGTGGTGCATCGAAATTGTAATTCAGGGGGCAACTCACAATGATGGTCAAAATTGAGGATACAGTTGTCACATACTGAGCAATGTGAAGAACGAGGTGGTCGGTGAAGACGGCAAGTGTAGCAGTACTTGAGCTTAATGGACTGGCCGTTGACAACAACGGTCTTCGTTCGCTGCATAGCCGCGAAGTCACGGTCAGAATTTGGAGCAACGAAATTAGCTGAAACGGAAGCTGATGTCGCTTTGGTGGGAAAGAAAAACTCACGATTCATGGACTGCTCAAGTTGAATAACTTCGAGGCTCGTCGCCTTGGGAATGATGCCAGGATCAGTGAACGACGTCTTGAACAAACTGGCAAACACAATACAGACTATGAATGCTGAGAAGAGTGGCAAGGCAATGGTCACCTTCTCAGCGAGGTATGGAGCGCTGAACATAGAGAAGTACACACGTAACTTCTTAGAATGTGAACTTACATGCAAACATAATACAAGACCATTGTAAAAATAATCAGAAAGACGGTGATGAGGAAGACGGAGCTTTGCTTCGCCATCATAATACGCCCATTACATAGAAATCTGTTCTTTCCCGTATGTAACCTCCATTTTCGCCGTCCAGCTACGGCTCCGACACCTGTGTCATACGGAAGAGAGCTATTAGGAGCCCCTTGGCTTCCGTTTCCCGTTCCCGGGCTTGTTTGTATTTGTGCTTGTGGTTGTGACGACGTCGACTGTCCCGCAGTCGAGGCGGCCGAGGCAAACCGCGATCCATCGTCTTTCATTAGGTGATACGCTGAAAAAGGTCGTTATCAAAAGCGCAGTGAGTAAACAATAGAGAAACAGAGCGCTCAAATGGACAACAACGAACTTACAATATCGATTGCGCTGATAATTGCGCACAACGTACGGATTCCGACCGCCGCTGGAGAATTCACGATTCTGCAGATAAAGGTTCACACTGGTCGCCGAAGACGCGTCGGGTGCGGCCAGCGCACTAGTCTTGACCCGCAGTAATTCCTCCTAAATAGGCGGGAGGTAAGAAACGATCGAGGAAAAGCGACCGCCCTAGGCGGCATAATAGATTTATGCGCAGAAAACGAACACTTCCACCACGACAACACGATCGTTGGCAAGGACAACGACAGTCAGGCATGCAGGAGAAGCACTTACCTCGGCGCCGAAACGGCCGCCGGCGGATGCATACCGCTGACGGCCGAAAGCCGAAACTGCTGATGAAGCTACGCCAGAATGATCGGAGCTTCCGACGTTGCGTGAATGGGCTGACGACGCAAGCAGCTGATTATTCCGCTCAACATATGAGAAAATAATTGTGGCAATCTGTTAGGGGCCGTTAGGACACAAACAGGGGCAGAAGGCGGACAGAAAGAAGATGGGAGAAGCAGTAGCCGACGTCCCTCTGAAAGAGGATAGAAGTGATGGGGAGAAGACAGCTGAGTAAGCAGCGATAAGCAAGGGTTAGCGGGGGGCTTAGGTTAGCGACGGCGGCGATAGCAGAGAAGCGTTAGTTAACATCGGACCCATTATGGCATCACATCAAGCACGACGCTGTGTATCGATTTCATTTCGTGTATCGAGGCGTTAGTCATCGCCCATTCACGCATGCGCTCTTCCTCCAGGCACTCGCATTTCTATAAGAAGTGAGAACGTCGCGCCCCCCATAAAAGTCAAACACAGGACCATCTGCCAAAAGCCGCCTCCTGGCCGTGTGCCAGCGACCACCCGAATTTCCCATTTGCGCGAAATCTTCACTCTCATTCTCCAATTTCCTCTCTGTCAAATTTCCAGAGAGATCGCGCTAGGAACCGCAAGCACGTTCACAACAGCTGATCTTCGATCTATAGCACTCTGACGCACCCTGAATCATGTTGCACAAGGGCGCTGAAAAGCATGCTAGGGAAGTGACAGCTTGCAATACGACAAGGGACTTTTACAAAATTTCAAAGAAGGAACACTCCTATTAAGAGCAAAACAACCCAAGCGCAGTATGAAAGGCAAAAATGTTTGACGAGAGTGGGATTCGAACCCACGCCTCCGAAGAGACTGGTGCCTTAAACCAGCGCCTTAGACCGCTCGGCCATCTCGCCATTGAATGGGAACCCCAAGAAACTAGCTGCATCCTCACCAGCAAGGCGCAAAACAAACAATTTTTAATCCGATTGCATCGCAATTTGGAGAAAGAGTACACACAGAGTGCAAATAAAAGTTTCTTGGAGTGATGTAAAGAGGGCCGTAGAAACAGCTGAACGATACAGTCCAACTGGTAACGAAGAACCACGCGTGTTCTCATAAAACAACTCTAAAATGACCTTGTAATATCTTGCCTGGGTCAACCAAGTGTGTCACCCAATTTCAGCGAGTATCTAAAAGATGGCTGACTTCTTACTAATTGATTAAGCGCGCTAACTCGCGCACGAATACTCATAATTGCGTAAATTCGACGGATTAATTCAGTTCAAATATTTATAAAAAGTGAAAAAACTCTTACCTTTGTTAGCGAGGAAGTAGGAGGTGAGTCGAAGAAGAATTCGGCTTCTTCTTCTCCTTCCGCCGGCTGCGGACACATAGAGCCGCTTTTGTCACAAACATCCATTAAGGGTGTATTCTGGAAAAAATCAAAACACATTAACGTCCTGGAAGACATAAAAGGGCGGCGAGAAAAAAGCGCGGGAAAAGCAGGAGACATTTACAATAGACAGGAATGTCTGTCTGCAGACGTATTCAACAAAACTGACCATACTGGAATCGGTCGTGCGCGACCAATGGGCTGCCAGGTCAGTAAAGCGAAACGAGCGAAGAAGGGCCAAAAGTCGGCGCTGGTGGTAACGGATACGGTAAGACTCGTTGCATCGCTCTCAGTAATTGAAATGTTCAGAATGTGGTGAAAGACAGCGAAAATGTGAAGTCCACGGAGGCGAGCAGCCGGAGTGCCAGTGGAAGTGGAAGCAGCAAAAAGGTGTCGAAGAGCAGCAAAAAGGCATCGAGGACTGAGGAGATCATCGAATCTATAAGCAAGAGGACGGAAAAAGAGCCGGAGGATCTACAGCCACCGCGAAAAGAAGAAAGTATTCTTGACGACTCAGTCTTCATGAACCCGAACGTGGGAGTTGAAACCGCGAAACTGGTGAGAGCCAGGTATTTTTCCTTTGAACATGTAAACAGGCAAGCAAATCTATTTCCAGAAGCCCCGAAAGGGACGTCGAGCGGACACAAAGTGACGAGCGGGAGCGTTCGCCTCCACCGCCACAGCCCCCCAATGTCATTGTGAACGAAATTATGCAGCAAGGCAAGGATTTTATTGTGTGGCTTCTTCTGAATTAATCGGTTTCTTTTCTTTTAGCCGCTCAAGCAGAGGAATTAGACCGACGGCGTCAAAAGGAACGCGCCGAACGTCGAAAGGCCCTCAAAAAGGCACAGATGAAACGACAACGGCTTTATTCCGAGGAAGACACTCTTTACGAGCTGCCGATGAATGCGAAGATGCCTGAGATCGATTACCACAACGATGAACTCGCCAATGGTTTAATCACTTGAATCGAAATATTGGCTCAACTCATTGTCCAGCTCGATAATCTTCCCTTTGTAGGTGAAGTGCGTCGGATTCCCTTCGGAATTGAACGTAAATAAAGGAAACAGTTCGTCGGCTAGTGCGGACTTCACAAGGGCGTAATTTCCGAATCTCGAGGGGTGATAAAGACGTCCGTTTGGACCCATGTAGAGCTTTGAAGGCTGAAATACCGAACTGACTAAGTGACTTTTGAGTGACTCCACTCACCTCGAATTCGGCTTTTTTGTTCGAATTGGCAATTGTCCACTCATCATCTTCTTTGTTCAAAGCCGTATATACGATGGGACGGTCATCACATCGGATGAAATTCCGTTCGCCCATACAGGCGCTGAAAAACGGAAAATCTTTGGCGTATCGATCGTTCTTATCGGTCATTCGTAGACGGGAGAAGAAAAACGTCAGAAAATGCTTATCTAAACTGCCAATCTCAGAAAGCAATTAATCGGTCAAAACAGCCAACCTTTGAAGCACGACGTAAAGTTTTTCATCCGCGCATCGTCCATAAACAGTTGACCGTGATGGTCAATGTAGTAGAAGTACTGGCGCACACCCTCATGTGTCTGTCCCTGAACATAAGAAAGGCGCCTTAGAGCCTGGAGGAATCTCATCCTCTGCAAAACATGACAATGAGAGGCGACTTTCGGTTTTTATGTAGTGCGCCGATCTGAACGGCGTAAGTCTTCTTCTCTTAAAGATCTTCAGTCGTTTTTCACAGTCAACAATCAATAACAACATCAAAAACAAAGCAAGACGAATCATTCTTCCATGGGCTCGGGTGCTGCGGTGCTGACGCCCTTCAGTACGGCAACAGATCGATCGACGAAGGCCTTGATGTCTTTGAGGTCGACGTTTTCTGACTCGAGAATCATTTTGCGGATGGCGAGAATCTCTTTCGGAGTCGGGGCATTCACCCTGAAATGGAAACTTTGGATAAGAGTGTATTTGCAGATGACATACCAAATGCGTCCGTTCACACCGATGGTGATCTCAAATTTAATATCTTTGCCAATCAAGTTGAGCATCGGGTACTGCGGGAAAAGTAATCTGTGCGCGACGTCGAGTGGGACGACGAAGTTGTAGCCGCCTTCGGTAAGACCGCCGAGACCTCTGGCGCGGTTCTCTTCGTCGACGCATGTGAGCTGCAAGTAAGTACATATAGACAACAGAGACGGCTAAATTACAGTTTGCAGACAAAAGAATGCGAATCGACATAAATTTCTAGTTATTTCAAGTACTAGCCGCTGATAAGGGCGGTCGTGTTTCAGGGAATCTGCACCGTTTCCCAGCCACTTGGATAGCTATGAAGACCACCACTCACCTCTGGTTCCAGATGCTTATTGGCGATGATCACCCGGGCATAGATCAGATCGCCTTCCTTCAACGTGGGCTTATTTCTCTTGGTTGCGCCTTCGAAATTCAGCATGGAAATGTTGGCCGGCTCCGCACTGCCGATATCAACTTTGTAGGAGTCTGTCGATTTCGCCGTTATTATGCCCAGAACGAGATCTCCCGTTTGTGGCCAGTACCTGAAATCGACTCATAAGTACGCAAAATAGAAGAGTTAGCTCACTTTCTGCTGGAAACTCTCAGCCATTGCTTGTTGCCTTCTTCGCGCAATAAGCCTGGCCTGTTGGCGGTGACGAAGTTATCCTTCCGGATGATTCCACAGCCGACGATGCGCGGATCCTTCTGCGCGCCTTCGGCCACTGCGGTTTCGGGAATATGATCGCCGGGAAGCAAGATTCTACCTGACATCTCCTGCAAAGCTCAGTACTGTATTGAAACACGAAGATTTTGCGAAAAAGTGTTGAATTTTTGCGGACGAACATAAGAAGTTCCACGAAATTTGATCAGCGTCGGTCGTGACACGACTGTGTCCTCGCGATAACTGCCTATTACGGTAGATTTTCGAATCGCGCCTCGCCCGTCGCGCGTTTTGGGTTTTTCGGCGGCATATTTCGGCTGATTAGAGCGTGGTGTGTTACTTGGACGATGGCTTCGTTTGGTTGTATGTGCGATGTACATCCTCCATGCTGCTGGGCCTTGCTTCTGTTGCCTTCCTGTGCGACGAGAAGCTAGCTCTGTGTTAGTGACCTTTTTTGGGCAATCGCTCTGCGGTGGTGTTTGGAAACGGGAATTGCGA
The DNA here is from genome assembly GCA_030435675.1 of Steinernema hermaphroditum. Lineage (NCBI taxonomy): Eukaryota > Metazoa > Nematoda > Chromadorea > Rhabditida > Steinernematidae > Steinernema > Steinernema hermaphroditum. The sequence goes on from CM059622.1 coordinate 5,033,556, forward strand.
AAATTTAGGCAAATCTCGCATATTGTTTCACTCCAAAGTTGTGGATTCATTTGGCGCAATTGCTCCTTTTCATCGGAAGACTTTGCTTGCGAGAGGCGTCGTATTGGCAATCTTTTTGGGTTTAGGCTTATTCTGTCGTTCTGGACTGATCTGAAAACCGGAATTGGGAATTCTTGGGCGCGACATGGAACCATACCGTTTTTGCACAGAGTCGCACTCGTCTTCTCAGCTTAGAATTGCATCGTCGCTGTGAAATTAGATTGAGATTGCGTTTAGTTTGTGTGGTTGCATCATTCCGACACCATTCACTAACCCGTCCTCTTCATTCCAGGTTTTTTGTCCGCAATGGCCGATGATAACGTCAACCCCAAGGCTTACCCCCTTGCCGACAACGACTTGTCCCAGAAGCTTTTGGACCTTGTCCAGCAAGCCTACAACTACAAACAGCTGAAGAAGGGCGCCAATGAAGCGACCAAGACGCTCAACCGCGGAATCTCCGAACTCATCGTGATGGCCGCTGACGCCGAGCCCCTCGAGATTATCCTCCACCTGCCGCTTCTGTGCGAAGACAAGAACGTCCCATACGTGTTCGTCCGCAGCAAGGCTGCCCTCGGTCGCGCGTGCGGAGTTACCCGCCCCGTCATCGCTGCTTCCATCCTGACCAACGAAGGATCTCAGCTCAAGTCGCAGATTCAGAAGATCAAGGAGGATGTCGAGAAGCTCCTTATCTAAATCTCTTTGTAAAATGTTTTGTTGAGTTTGTTTGTTTTGTTTTGTTGTTGCATGTTGATATAAAAGCATTAAGAAGAACTGGCGTAGCATTGCATCGGCAGAGGTTTATACCACGGGGTTCCTACATTGCATTGGCTGTGCTTGGTGGTTGTCAACTCGATTCTTGTTTTGCAGAAAATGTCGGGTAGGCGGATGAAAGTGAAGATTCAGCCGAATATCGGCCCACTTGGCAAGAAAAAGCCAAAGCCCAAGGAAGTGGCAGAAGTTGCTCACCTCGATGTGCAGCCCGAGGCAGCCGGGCATCGTTCTCCCCTGAAGTCTCCCATAGTGTCGCCAAAACGCACTTGTTCTGTGTTGGTTTGCGCTTCAAATTGGGTCGAATCGTAGATATTTTGTTCCAGGAGCGAGCCTGATGTGCAGCCCGGAACAGCTGGTCTTCGTTCCCCGGTGAAGTCTCCTGTAACGTCGCCAAAACTCATAGCGTAAGCATATGCTTCTGTTGAGGCTAGATCGTAGAGGCCTTGTTTCAGGACCGAGCCTGATGTGCAACTCGAAACAATCGGACGTCGTTCTCCACTGAAATATCCCATAATGTCGCCAGCACGCACTTCCACTGCGTAAGTTTGTACCTCAAGTTGGGTTGAATCGCAGATATCGTGCTCCAGGAATGAGCTCGATGTGCGGCCTGAAACAGCTGGGCATCGTTCCCCACTGAAGTCTCCCCTGATGTCGCCAAGACGCACTCGCACTGTGTAAGACTGCGTATCTCTAGAGGCTGGATCATACAAATCTTGTTTCAGGAGCGAGAATGTTCAGGATCTCGAGCTGTCGCCAAAGTTTGCGCGCAAAGTGTTCACCGGCACCGAAGAGTTGAACACAACAACGATGACCCTATCCGATCTCGTGTCATGGAATCCTCGAAATGAGAAAAAGCTCCACTGGCTTCAGCCGAAAGATGCGAACAAAGATATCAAGTCCGAGTCCAGCATCAAGTCAGAAGCGATGTCCCGGGAGATGTCAGCTACACCTGGTCCACAGCCTCACCAGATTGCAGCTCCCCAACTGAAGATCAACGCAGATGGAACTATCGCCATTGATGAAACAAGTCTTGTTGTCAGAGAGAATCCAGAAGATCAAGCGAACAGCTGGGAAGTCGTTGATGAAGACCGGGTTGTTAAGAAGATCTCATCCACCAGCTTCAGAAAGCGCGTATGGCGCAAAGGAACCCCTTGGACAGAGCAGGAGACTGAGATGTTCTATGGTTGGTCATATATCTTGGGCTATTACTACATATCCGACCTTTCAGAGCTTATCCAATCCGTTGGTACCGATTTTGGCCTCATGCACCAGTTTTTCCCAACGCGCGCGCGGAGCGAACTCAAAGCCAAGTACAATTTCGAGAAGAGGCGCAACGCCGATCGGCTCGATATGGTTCTCTCGAATCCGTCGTACTTCGATGAGTCGCTCGAAACACGCGCTCAGGCGCTGGCCGATAATGTCGAGAAGGAGAGGCAGTCGAAATTGGATGCAAAGCGTAAACGGTCAAGAAAAGTGAAGTTTGAGGACGAAGACGAAAGAAGTGGATCGGATATTGAAGAAGCCACGGCTGTTCCCACATCGAAAAAGTAAGAACGTTTCTCAAACATATTTGTTGCCCTACCTCTGAATGTTTCAAATTGCTTCTGTACTCACCTATGCCATTTCAGGAGAGTCATCACCGAATCAGACGAAGAAACAGATCCGCCTACCACGAACAATGGAGCCATACATCCTAAGGTCACAAATTCGGTCCTGTCCCAGTACTGCTATACAAGCTGCTGATGTAAATAACCCCAGAACACAATTAGTCATTGTTTCTTGTTGAACCATGCTTGTTCCATACATTAGGCCCAAATAAAGAAGTGTTTCCCCGTCTGTTGTTTTCGTGCGTCTATAGACGTTACAGGTTGTCTGGGCGACATGTGTCGTGGAGGTATCGGGAAAATTCCGCGGATGGTAAATTCCGCGGATGGGAAAGTTCCGCGGATGGAAAATTCCGCGGAGTGGGTAAATTCCGCGGACTCGGTAGATTCCAAACTCGCTCAAAGCGAACGTAGGACCATGTCTACAAATTTAGGCTGCGAGCGAGCCGCAGGCGAGCTCTGTATTCATTTTATGGAACGGGCCTAACATTTAGGCTTGGCTTAGGCTCCGGCTTAGGAGTATGCCTGTTGATTTAACGGGGGCGAGGGGCGAGCCCTGTTGTCTTAACAGCTTCTATTCCTTAACAGCTTCTATTTAAAGGGCGAGCCCTGTTGTCTTAGCAGCTTCTATTCCAAATTATGGAGTTCTGTATTCATTTGGATATCCCGGAATTTACCCATCCGCGGAACTTTCCCATAATCTGTCGTGCAGGATTTCTTCAGAAAGACGATGTTGAGTCAACATTGTTGACTACTAGACGGGGTGGACCGTCTTCTACCTCGTTAAGCTCCAAACATGGACTGTCTGTTAGACGCTGTTTCACTTCAACAAGACATGTGTCTACTTGGCGATTGGATCTTTCCGAGTTGGGTGAGGCGCGCGTTCTCCGATTTGGGTTATCGTGCACCTGATCTCCCTGTGGCGCCGTCTTCCAGCGCCACTTCCACCGTCTCCGATGCCTCGTCTCGACGAATCGATGCCGTTCCCTGCGGGCTTCTCCTGCGATGTCTTCTACTACTGGCTCCTCAACGTCTCTTCCTCCTTCATGATCTCCGCGGCCCACAACACCCTCTACTTCGTCCTCGACTTCCGCACTCCCGTCTTCCACTTCCTCCACCACGTCTTCACCTTCGGATTCCTCGTCATCACCTCCCTCGCCAGCCACTTCCCCCACTGCCTTCCGAAGCCTGAGGCTCTCGTCGCCCCCGTCGGGCTACAGTGTGTCGTTACCCTTCTGACCGCCATCGTCCACTCATCGAATCGCATTGGAAGTCTCTATTTGCTCCGGTGGGTGAATATAATCTCTTTCGAGACCTACCAATAATCGAAGATGAACGTTTCTGTACAACCCTTTAGGTGAGTGAAACATAATGAGAAAATCGGATGTCGTGGTTTTAGAAATTTAGTTTAGATATTTACCATGGTGTACCACAATTGAGTTTAATAGGGCACCCTGGTTAACCTTGAAGCAAAGCAAAAACTGACTTTTAGGGTACCCATACGTCCACAGGTACCTTAGGTTTCCGTCGTTGAAAAAGAGTGACCGCTGTGTTTACCGAATCGAAAGAAACATGCGTCAGCGAAAAGTAGACGTAGGTTCTGACAGCTGTGTGGAAAACATGTGATCGGAGCACTGAAAAATGCTAAAAACAAAAGTGACCATAATCATGGAAGCCAGAGCCGGAGTCACCCGAGTCGAATCCGGGCTCCGGAATTCAGAAATTTCACCGAACCTCTGATGAAGACCAAATGACTTTGGACTAGATTTTTTAACATTCAAGAAATTCAAGCGATTGGACTCGCCTGGTTTGCTTAAGAGTACTGTTTACATAAGGACCTCTCGTTTCTATGTTCTATGTGCAGATAAAATGAGATCCACATATGTCCTAAGTAGGTTAGCCTTAATCGGCGAACGCTGTTCCATATTTAGTATAGAGAGCATCTGACAGATTGAAGTGTTATTGCGGGTTCGACCTAAGCATGGCACAACTCAGAAATCAAGCTTCTTAGCTTCTACAAAAGCAAATTTTATATATTTCCGGACCCCTCGTGACTTCTGTCCACTTTGCTCTTGTGTTTATGGTTTGTTTTCATCGTCACCCTGCAGTTCATCGTTTCAGGCTCACCGACGTGTTTTCAACTCTGGCGGTGCTGAAGTTCCTGCCGCTTGGAAGCGATAAATTCCCCCGCTGGGGCCTCATGGTGAGTCAGGCGCCACCAACGTCAATCCGCGGCACAGCGATAATATTTACCGGAAACGCGGCCTCCCTGATTTCTTATCACTCTGTGCAAATTGGCCGCCCGCCGGGCCTCGGACCCGGGTGTAAAGTAGCGCGGCGGGACCATCGCAGGGCGATGTAGCGGGGATATAGGACGCCGGCGGTTGGCGACAGCCGCTCTTCGTCAAAACACACCTTCCACTCACCCACTCAAATCGCGGCGGTGATCTCTTCGCTCTTATTCACACCAAAGCGCCGCCAGATGAGACTCGATGCGGGGGGCGGTGGTGCTGGAAAAACAAAGCGATGATAGGGCATATACTGTGGACAAAGTGGTCTTTTTGCATGTTGTTTGGTGGGCATATTGGAGGTGTTTAGTGGCTGCTGGTGGCAAGTGTATACAAACATCGGAGGCCGATTACAGCGAGGGAGAGGTGCCGAGCGGGCGCATAAATCAGCGTGCAGGGGAGAGTGTAAATGAGGCACGCGATCAGGAAATCAAAGAATACGACGTTAATGACAACTAATGAGTGCACAGGTTTATACTTTGTACGGGGGTTTTCATATTCGGTGGATGTTTCGGTGTACGATCGTTTGGATCGACTGGGTCATACAAAAGCACCTAAAAATTAAAATGAAATAAGTGCGCAGAGAATGTGGTCTTCCACGCGTCGATGATCCAAGGATGACATCCAGGTTTCTAGGTAACGCGCCAATCTTGATGTTGAGTTTAAGAGGTGGAAGTCATAATATGATAAAGTTCCGGTTCAATAAGGATGAAGGATCGTTCCATATATTGATTAGTAGATATATGCTTGATTCACCATCAGACCTTTAGGAAAGCTGAAAAGAAGTTGATAATTAGATTAGAAGCACCTTGCTGGTTAGCATCAAATTCATCTCCTTTTCATAGTTTCATACATGTGTCTCAAAAAGGGGCATCTAGACAAAAGTCTAGCAGAAGTTTAGAAATCTGCTGCTATCGACCACTGAAAGTAACACAAGCCAAACACAAGCTTCTCGAGCGTTAATCGTACCCAGTGGCCCAGACCCCCTTCTGTGTAGATGCCCCTTTTTGGTCCGCTGTGTACATACAACCATAGTCAAGAACAAATAGTCAAAGAACGGAAGGAAATACTATAAAAAATCTCAGAACTTCTTATTTGTTTCCATGGACAAGCTTGAATGTTCTGCTTTCGATGCAGAATTGCACAACCGTAGCAGAAGCATGCCAACATCCCCATCCTTTGGGGTCCTTGAGTTTCCGGCTACCTTTCTATCTATAAAAGTCATTCCTTGCTGCTCTCTAAGCATGAGTTTTTATGTTATTGAAGTGTGGCTAGTGGATGGACTTTATTCAAGCTATTGAACCTGAACTCTGTCACCCCATTACCACCCCAACTCTGATTGTCCACATCTACCCATATCTAAGACTCATATTTCTTTGGCAACATAAAAGTATAATTTTTATTTTTCAGATTCCTCTGAGCATCGGCGCTTCGCTCAGCTGGCTAGAACTGGGAAACCTTGAATACGACCTCCCTGGACTGCTTCTTTCCCCCATCCTCGGGTTCCTCCGAGGGCTCCAACTCATCGTGATGCAGAAGTCCTACCGCCAAAGCGGCGCAACCAGCTGTGTCCAGTTCTCCACCTTCTTCACCGCTGCCGTCTCCGTCGTCCTCTTTATACCTGCCACCATCTCCTACAGTATGACGGAGGTCAAAGCCGACGCCTCGTGGGAGTCGATCGATTACGTAAGTGGATCTTGAAAATACGTGCTCGGATGTTTTTGATACAAAGTGCACGGATCGTGAACACATGTGCGGAAACTTTGAGACGATGACAAAGGGTATCCTCTTTGTTTCAGCCTGAATACGAACTTGAGAAACAATGATTAGTCGTAATTTCTAGAAATACATCCTGTTCCTAACCGACTGATCCTCTGCTGAGCTCATGTTACCAATTTTTGAAGGCCTTGGAATGTGTCAGGCGCAAAAATAGCAGATCTGTTTGATTGATTTTTAAGAATCCCCATTTAGACCCTGATCGGCTTGAGCTTCTTCTTCATGATCTGCTACAAATACTCCGAGCTGTTCCTCACTCTGAACCTCGACGCGCGCCTCGTCCTTGCCGCCGAACAGACGAAGTTCTTCATGGCCAGCGTCGGGCAGTGGTTCCTGCAGAATATGGCCCACGCCACCATCTTCTCCTTCTGCGGCAAAATGCTTTTTGTTTCGTCGCTCCTGAGGATGATTTCGCACTGTCCCTTTGGAAGTTATGGTGACGTGCCTAAAAAAGTCGTCCAACAGTAATTATTTCAATAAAGCACGGCTAGAAATCGTTGCAATAAGCCCACAATGAACGTCTCAGCATCGAACAATCACCAAGAGGAGTCGGAGGGGAATGGGATCTATGACGTACTTTCGACGTGAGAAAACGAATGACTCTTTTGAGAATATCGTGAATACAGGAAGGCGAAAGTAAACACACGTCTCGAACACACTGTCATACTGATGACAGGCTTGACTAGAAGCCTGTCCTTGTACAGAACGAGGACGTACGGCAATTGTTGGTCTCTCGCCGATGAAAGACAGCTCCTATCGGTGGCTGTTTCGGACTGGGCAATCATCGATTTGTATTGCGAAACGGCACGTAGGCGGATGAGTTATGCAGAACGGGGAATCCGAAAGACGAAGACGCATCTTTCAAGTCGGTGATTCGTGATGTTCTCTGTGCTTAAAGGAGATAAGATTCATAGATTCGTGTTTAAGTGGAAGTCCTTAGAACCGAACGGCCTTCAAAACTGTCCCCAACAGTCTGTAAAATATTGAGAATTGGATGGAAACGTCTTTGTGATGATAATGATGATCTGCAGTCACAAATCTTTCAGCAAGTGATCTAGCAATATCTACATAGGATGACCAAATTTTAGAGTAGTACCTAGACGTACTGTCTGTTCATTATGAATCTCATGTATCACATACATGTGACTCAAAAAGGATATCTCAACAAAAGTCTTGTAGAAGTCTAAAAAGCCATTCAGAATCTAAAAATTGTGAGACTGGCCGGTCTCTTTGATTTTCCGACCGGTCTCACGATTTGGATGCTCTAACAAATGACAGTCCAGATTTCTGTATAGATGTCTTTTTGGGCTACCCTGCAATAGGATATGTTGACGTGTCGTGGAAGCTGTTCAGTGAAATCCCAATTTCCAAGCTGAATAGCCCTTGATGTCGAAAATCCCGTATTGCCTGTACTAAAGAATGCCCGTATTCTTCACATATTGTTATTTACATTTTCGGCATGTGCTTCTTCTAGCCCGCATTGACGCATCTGCCTGGAATAAATCATCAGTATGTCGAACTACTTGACAAGTCTCTGGTCGAAGGTCAAAATGTTCATCGCTCTACCGTACCAGTTCATCTTCTCTTTGATCTGCCACCTCCTCTTTCTCTACTCCGTTCGATCGACCACCTCCTTCTTCTCCTCGATTCTCCACTATCTCTCGAGCGCCGCAACAGTAAAAGTGGATTTGTTGTGCGAATTAATTAAACCTTCTTCGCCCTCCGGCGCTCTCCTCCCGATCCCACACACACATCTCCGCTCTGGGCACCTCGTCGAGCGCCACAGGTGGCGGAGCCGAATGTTTTTCGACTCCTGAGGGGCCGGCTCAGGCGGAATGCGGGGGAATGCCGTCCGGCGCCGAGTGCCTATTATTAGGAGTGTGTCGCAGCCGGAGGGGCAGATAGTTCGGAAAAGCCGGCTGGCGGCGATCGGCCCTTGCCTCCGCGTCCGTTGTTTGCTGCAGGCAGTCGACGGCACTGTTGTAATGCCGCTAGCTATTCCCCAGTCAGTTGGTTGGCCTCCGGTGTGGGCGACGTTATTCTCTCCGAGAAGACCTTCTCCCCAGAATCCCCGTTTTTAGGGAAGGTTTGTAGCTGAAAAGGGGGCGCATTTTGACTGATTTTCAGTCAAAATTCTAAATGAGCTTTTGGCGGGTATGGGTCCCTTTCTTTGGATTACGGTAGGCCATTTGATGACAGAGGAATATGTTGGGAACTTGCTGATTAATCGTAGTTATTCTGCTCTGGAAGGCGGTCGTGAGGGCCAAGGGATGGCGAAGATCTCGTTCGATCTATTGAGAAATTTGTTCCACCAGGTGATTGGATCTATAATTTGAACATGCGACACTTACGACGACAAAATTCGGTAAGCTATGTCGCTTTCCGACGAATAAGATCAACCTCTCAAAGTGTTTTGCTTTTCCAACCTTTCGAGAGCCAGCCTATTTGCCTATGGTTATCTGTGTTACGCGACTCCGCGAACGTGCCAGCCCTCATCTCCGTTCTGTCCCTAAACTCGCCCTCTTTGCAGCAGGTGCGATCATGCCGGCCACCACAGTCAACCCCGATAACGCAGGCCCCGAAGGTTGGTTTGTTTGCTATAGTATTTAAGCGATTATTACGAACTTCGCCTCCTGGCTTCATGTCACTAATATGACATTTCGTGTCAATTTCACTAGTGCAAACAGAGGCTAAATAGACGCTTACTGTGGGAAGTCCACGTTTCCTTCGACAGAGCACAGACCCTTGAACTCTGAACTCGTCATAAACAACGTTGTTACAACACTGTCTCATCCGCTAGGCTTGCACACACGCGGATTAGACGATCCTGGAGAAACGGCGCCTCGAAGGGGCCACGCGAGGATGCGCGGGCAAACAGAAAGCGCGCCGCGCACTCCTAACCTCTCCGCCACCCGCCGCTGTCATTCGCTGTCAGAAGCAGCGGACTGTAGACGCCTCGCGTATCAATTCCTATTCGCCTCCTTCGCCATCCGTCTGCACGATGCTCCAACAGGAACAACGCCATGTCGTGCACGAAGCGACGCAAATCACGAATTCCCTAAAGAGGCTGCACAACAACCTCCCGACCTACTTCTACCCGACGAGCTATTCGAACGCCCCCAACTTCCCCCTTAGCCCGCGACAGGCCGAAGCGATCGAACGACAGCGACCCATCGAAAAGTTCGGCAATTACCCCGAGTTCACGAATGGATATTCGGAGCCGAAGACGGTATCCGAAGATGGGGGCGTGCGGAGAGTGTTTCTCACGCCTCCCACGCCCACTTCCACGCCTGTGCACAAAATTCCCGGTAAATTAAATGAGTGCTAGTGAAGGGATCGATTTATAGTATGGTGCAATCCACGAAAAACGTATTTTAAAGAAAAATGGAAACTGTTTTCTAAAACGATATTTCTGCAGCTTCTTTCAAGGAGTCCTAAGTCTAAGTACATTATCCAAAATTATAAGACGCGTTTTAAATTACTTTAAATTTATTTTATTAAATTTAAAATTTAAAATTGATCGTTTAAATTAAATTAGTTTTTAAATGTCGACCTTGACTGAGTTTGGCTGTATTCCAAGCATACTACAGAAAGTTGGTTGGAAACTTGTGCTGAACGCTTGAAGAGCGTTTCAAGAAATTTGTGTTTTTTACTTTTTTATTGACAGAATGACAGCAACATTTTAAAAATATCCCTATGTATTGAAAACAATGAAAATGAGCGTTTTTTGATTGACGTCTATTTTCGAACTGTCTAGTCTAGTTGCACAGCCGATGTGTTCGCCACTCATTCGCGCGTGTTGGTTGACCATGGCCACCCATCACAGTTAACTCCAACTTAGCACAGCTACTGTGCCCATGTAATGAGTCCTAAGTTTTACTCTACCGAAATAGAGACCAAATGTGGAAAAATGACTATTGGATTCACGAATAGTACGACTACCTGAAAGCGCATGTTTCTAAGTTGACCTCCACAATGGCTCCATCCACTTAAATTGCGTTCAGATGTGCTCATCCATAAGTGACGACATCTCAAAATTCTCAAAATACGATAAAGAGGTCGAAAATTAGATCAGTGCTCTTTTTCAACACAGTATTTATCATCGGTTTTCATCGTCTTCGAGCACCTCGCGGTGTAAACCAATTCACAACTCTGTTTGCACTCAACTCGGGTAGTTCTCTCCAGCCGACCCAAAACAACAAACAGCTCTTTTCATGTTTTTATTTGCCATTTCTTGCAGAGGTGCAAGTGGAGCCCAATGCCACGATGGAGACGAAGGTCGCGGGCGCGGGCACGCCGAAGCGCGTCGGCCGCTGGACCCTCAACCAACTCCGCGCCACCGATGGAATCATCCCGTCGCAGGCCGGTTGGAACAAGGGAGACTCGCAGAAGCTGATGACCAACTTCGGTACTCCCCGTAACACAAGCACCAGAGTCAAGGCCGAGAACCTCCAGGTAATCTTTTTGAACTGGGAAGAGGAGCTGTGGAACGGAGTGGGGCGGAATCTGTTGGGTAAACAGCGGAGTACATGGCGGATGACAAGGGAGGGAGGAGTGAAAAACTGGATGCGGAGGCATTCGGAGATTAGAGGCACAATTATTTCGAACGTCAATCACAACCATATGAGTTCAAACGGTTTGCTAGTGGGTTTCTGTTTCATATGAGGTGCATTTGATAGCAAACAACATCGATGAGTATCTGGATGTGCGATAGATAGATAGATTGCACCTTTCAAGGTTCATAAGATACCTCGGTTTCAGAGACTAAGTTTTAGTTAGAAAAGGCAGCAGGTTTGATATTTTTGCATACAACAAACATGTTGGCAGAAAATATAAAGCAGAAAGAAGGACACAGAATGGTTTGGCTTTGCTATAAGGTAGGGCACGCTAGGTTTAGGTAGGGTTAGATTTTAGTTGGGTAGGCCTGGCTACAGGCTTGATCTCTTTGCATCTAAAAAACCAATCTTTGAAATTTTGTTTGGGATCAGTACTACTTTTGACGAAGCCCTGAAATGGATCCTTTTTGTGCGATCATTTCTCGAATTACATCAAAATTGAATGAGATTAGAACTTTGTCAATTCTATCAATGGAGAAAAAGGTACGCATTCTATCGGCGACGTGACTCTTCACAAAAATTGTGGGCCATAAAGAACAGAATGCAAGCTATGCGGAAACATCTCGGGAAGTCAGCTGTTGGTCAGGGGGGTAACCGTCAAAACAATGTGATTCATTGGATGTCACATTCGATGACTTCTGGCCTCTTCGGCTTTGCAGACAATTTCTGCAAAAAGCGCCGCGGTCTCTTGCGCCAAGCACCTCAAGTTTTCGCCCCATTCCGTTCCAATAAACAACTCAACGTGTTTCACAACGCAAACAGCACGCGAAAAAGTTCCGAAAATCGTTCGAAAAACCCTTCAGGACGCGTTAATCCGCACATGTCGGCACTCATAATCGCTGAAGCAAACAGAAATTAGAACTGCGCAATTTCAGGAAATCCCCGACGAGATCCTGAACCGATCGCATGGCGAAGTGCGCCTCCAGTCCGGAACCAACAAGTTCGCCTCGCAGCGCGGTATGGTCAACTTCGGTACCGGTCGTGACGTGTGCCGTGAGGGTGTCAGCGTCGCCCAGATGCCCTCTGACCTTCAGGTAAGGAACATCTTTGGAAGAGGGAACAGGGGCTGGAAACATCGAGAAAGCGTGGTAAAAAGAGAATCTATCAGGAGGAATATTTGGTGAATCAACAACGGATTGAACACAAAACATTGATTCGTGTGTACAAAGAGTGATTTGTGCCTTTCAACTGCGAACCCGAAGTTATACTTATCTGGATGACAGGAAGTGTTCAGAAGGCCAAGTGTTATTCAGAATTCCAGCCACTGATCGGCTAGGCGATTTGGTCAACCCACCATAGTATATGCTCCAAGTCGTAGAAATGTGCAGGCAAGGTTCACGAATATAGGCTGTAAGAATTTATTAATTTTGGACTTTTCGAGCGCTCCCTTAAATTCGTACAGTCTTAAGGTTACATCAGGTGTACCTATAGAACTTCTGCACTTTCTACTACTTTGTAATCACTATTTTCATGTTTGTTGTAATTTCTCGCCAACTTGCCCCCCCCCTCCTTGGAAGGGGTCGCCCCAAAGGTTATTGAGCATTTGCTGAACAAACATCAGGTAGTAGGATGACGCACCTTTGTCTGGTGGCACCTTTATGAGGTGAGACCGGTCTTGACGATTTTGGGCAGTACCGGAAGAGGCAAAAAATCAAAGCAGTTTCCTTTGATGAACGAAAATTAATGGAGACTTCTTGGCTCTGGGAAGACTGGGAAGAGACGGTCTTTGCAAAAGATAGGAATCATGATATTGCCTCCCTTATCCGACATGACCCAACCAACCATCATTGTACGGTCAGGAATCCTCTTTGGTCACACTTCAAAAGACAAGATCAGGCACATCAGGCGACCCCACACGTTGCCATCCTACTCCTATTGTTCGATCAAAAACCGTGAACAGTACTCCTCCCGGAGAACCGGTCCTCAAAAACGCGTAATTTTCGGTTCTCCAGTTCATCTGCGATGACAAATCACTTTTGGCGCCAATGGCCCCGACCTGCAACTTTCCCGTTTTGCCACTTTACCGCCTCCATCGCCCCCCGATCCAAACCGAACTCGTCGCGGCTGACTCGCCTGTGCAAATATGTGTTCAGTTAGGAGTGAGCGCGCGACAAAAAACCAAACAAGCGCCTCGGGAAGCGTCCGCGTTTGCGCAATGGATTACCGCAATTGTAACTCACCCACCCCGGCGGCAGTGCACCCCTAACGACGACGAAGCACAGCTTAAAGCGCTCTGCCAAGCGCCCGGTCGTCGGTCTTCGGTCCTCTCCGTCTTCTTCGCCTTCTTCCGGAGTCCCCTATTTCGCCTTCTGAAGCCATGACGTCGCCGCGCTACTTCCGCCGCGAGGAGATCACCATGATGGAGTATTGGCACGAGGAGCGCCTCGGGCTCCCCGCCTTGTCGGACTACGGTAGACAGCAGCAGAAGAGTCTGGACTTCGACTCGTGGCGACGAGGAGGCTACGAGAGCGGATACGACAGTTCCTCGGCCAGTCCCCGGCAGAACGGAAACCTCAGCGCAGCCTCCTCGCCCCACAGCCGCTTCGAGTCCAGAATTCGCTCCTCCGACTCGCCTCGGACCTCCGAGAAGTCGGTGACCTTCGAAGACGATCTCAAAGACTCTCCGCTGAGCTCGAGGGACAGAAGAACGCCTTCGGCCTCCTCTCCGCTTCCCCCCATCAGAACGTCCGCCCTCGGTAGCCAGTACCTTGACTCCGTGCAGAAGGCGCAAGAAGCGGAACAGAGTCGTGGATTCGTCTCGCCACGACCGCCCACTCGGTTCAGCCGCGTCGACTTCTCCGGAGACGAGGAGAAGACGACGCGGAGTCAGAGCACTCCCCCTGAGGGCTATAGGAGTGACTGGGAGCCTGGCAAGATCCCTCACGAGAAGAAGCTGCCCTATCTGAATGAGAGTCCCGAAGAGGGAAGAAGAAGGCGTCCGAAGGTTCCATTTTTACTTTTATGCCTCTGAGGAGGAATCTATGACTTCTGCCCTAATTCTAAATATGACTATCACAGAAAATTTCAAATTTTAAAACTTCCGTTCCAAAACTTCCAAAACTTCATAGTACCTCTGATACTTTCAGGCCCTCCCCGAAGAGAAGATCCGTCTCTCCGACGGAATCGTCCGTCTTCAGGCCGGTACGAACAAGTACGACTCCCAGAAGGTAAATCCCCACCCTTCCTTCCAGAGAGACACCCCGTTTAGGGAATGACCGGATTCGGTACCGCCCGTCGCGAAACGACGAAGATGGTGGACACGAAGCACCCTGAGTACGACCACGAGAAGCCCGATCAGTCGGAGATCCCCCTCCAGTCCGGAACGAACAAGTTCGCTTCGCAGAAGGGAATGACTGGCTTCGGCACGAACCGTCGCGAGACCTGCCGCATCGTCGACACCGCGCATCCCGAATACGACCCCGAATCGAGCATCGACTCCACCACCATCCCGTGCCAGATGGGTTCCAACAAGTATGCCTCGCAGAAGGGCATGACCGGATTCGGACAGCCTCGTTGGGAGGTAAGCATACTGTAGCGCAGAGTACGGTAGACGAATGGCTTCAGGTCCTCGACCCTTCGATCAGCTGGCAGAACCGCAAATCCCAAGGAATGGTCCGTCTCCAATCCGGAACCAACAGGTGAGCCAGGTGATCCGTCCACTACCGTAACCCCCGTTTGCAGATTCGCCTCGCAAGCCGGTATGACGAAGTTCGGAACGCCCCGCAACAACACCTACGAGGCCGAGGGCGGCGAGCTGCCGTACGAGGAGATGATGAAGTCGGAGGGAATCATCCCATCGCAGGCCGGCTGGAACAAGGGAGACTCGCAGAAGCTGATGACCAGCTTCGGCGCCCCTCGCGACGTCAAAGGCAAGCACCTCAAGCGCATCTGGGAACTCGAGTACCCCGAGGAGGCCGAGATCAGCCTCGACCGATTGTAAAGCGCTTTGTTCCTTCGTTTTGCGTTTCCCCTCCTTCTCTCCATACTCGTTCTGTACCCTCCTCCGAGAAGTCTTCTTCACCAGCGGCCTTACACTCATCATCGCATTTTAAAATAAATTTCGTTCTCAAAGATATATTGGTGTGTGCAGTCGTCATAAATGAGCATTTCTTTGAGTTTCTTTGCAGATTGTCAATGTGCTGTTGAGGGATAAATGAGGATTGCTTGCTTGACCCACTGTTCTATTGGGTTCTCTCGTAAATTCGGCCTATACGGAGCTCGCGTTTCTGAGACTCTTTACATTCAGGTCACAAATGAACGCATTGGTATGAGAGAATGAGCAACTACCGGAAAGAAATCTGCGCCTGTTTCGTACTATGGAAATTTAATGCCAGGAATACAATACAGCTTGAAAAGTCGGAATGAACCAGCTTATTTCAGTACTTTCTCAATGAACTTCTTGACGTCGCTCATTTCCTACAAATACCAACGTAGACGAATGCCATATATTTAAGCAAAATACCTGAGGGCAGCTGCTGTGTTGCATTCCCGGGTAGACCTTCAGCTCAACATTCGGGTTGAATTCCTTGATCGCCGCTTGAGTCATCTGGCCGAACGTGAGTGGGACAAGGAAATCGTTGCTTCCATGCCCGAGGAGAATCTTCGTCTGCAGGTTTGCTGTATGCGATCCGGGAAGTTTCGTGCGCTGCAGTAGGAACGAGCTCAAGCCGACGATTCCGGCGAGCTTGTGCTTGCACGTGAGTCCGGCATAGATGGCGAGAGCACCGCCCATCGAAAATCCTCCGAGTATAATTTTTTCGGCTGGCACGCCAGCGGCGATTTCCTGTTCAACGAGGTTATGCACGTATTCCGTAGCGGCGGCGATTCCTTGCTCATCTTCTTCGGCGTCCTGCGAGAGTCCCTTGAGGTCAAACCATGCGGGCATGCTCATTCCGAAGTTAAGCGTCACAGGGCGGTCAGCGCTGAAAAGATGGCGCTCAGATGGTAAGACAATTTGGGCAAGTAACTTACGCATTAGGGCAAATGAATTTGGTCGTCTTAATTCGGATTTCGTCGCGGAACATCGATGCCCATCCATCTCCTTGGTCACCTAGCCCATGGAAGAAGATCACCTAAAAACGAACAGTGTTCTCAAGCAGGTGCGAAGTCAAAAGCAACTTACCGTTCCATTTTGTTTCTCCTTGGCCGGTACAACGACTGGAGGACTGCCTTCAATACTCATATTTGACGGCTGCGACTTCTTGGGAGAATTGGTTGGACTGAAGAAACTGCGAATACTACACGTGTTAACCTCAGCCGCCGTTGCAGCCCGCGTAATAATAGATCCGGCGCGACTAAGCAAGAACATCCCGATTATCTGAACAGGAAAAAGCATCTAAAACAACGTACGACTTGGAAGCGGCGAAGCGGGCAGCGAGAAACGGCGAGAGTTTCGCGGCACTCAACTTCACGAATTTATGCCGAAAGCGGAAGGTCAGTGTGCGGAATTGAACCCATTCCATGGGTGGAGTCAGTTAAAGTGACGTGAGCCAGACGGTCACGTCTGACAACGCCAATTTTGCACGAACAATGACGTCTACTAGACGTGAAAGGTGTCTACAGGGTCTGACGCCGGCTCTCATGGGATATCAACAAACAAACACGCGAAACACGAGAAAGAGTCATAAAATGGAAAGTACATGGGCGGAATCGCCTCTAGTGTGGGCAAGCGAGCGCGAAGTCGAGTAACGCCAAACACAATCAATATTGACAAGGCATCGGCAAGAAGAATCTATTTTTCAGCGCGCCATTCGTTCCGTATTCACTAAAAGCGGCAATTATTTGTCAGCGAATGGATTTTCCTATTTTGTGGGCAGCGCCAGTGCCAGAGGTTTGTTCCTCGCTTCGCTGATTGGCTTCACTTCTTCGGACGCCTTCTGCAGCCACGGCGCCTCTGCTAGTACTTCGAAGACCTCAACGTTGTCAAGCGCCTGACGCCCATCCCAGCCTCCGACTACCACGAGGAGGGTCTTCTTGTCTTCATCCACTGACTGCACAACCACGGTGGAGTGATTTTCGCGGCCAACGCTTAGGGTTGCCGGAAGTTCTTCGCAGCTTCGCATGTCCAAGTCATAGCGATAGATCTTGTTGGTTACGGAGAATGAGTCGAAACCTGAAATGGGAAAAAGTTAGAAGTCGAGCCATAGATGTGATTCTAATTGGCGGGTATATCGAAATCTGTGAGGTAGCGGTATCTACGTATCTTGCAGAAACACTAACTGATGCAGAAAGATCCACAGTGGAATGGTAACGATCAGAGATGTTCAACGGTTTAACCGGCCGATCCGTCAACCGGCTGATCAACATCTCTGGTATCGATTCAAGCAAGAATGTCCAAATTTAGCAAACTCATACGCATTATTCCGGCGGCATACGTTAAGACTAACCTCCAACAACAAAAACGCTTCTACCAACTCGCGTGGCGCTGTGGCACTCGATCGCTTCGCGCAACCCCGGCCGAACTTCCCAATCCCGCTTCTCCAGATCGTAAACGATGATCGACTTCAGCGTGCGCTTTCCATCCCATCCACCGAACAAGAGAATCTGCCCGTCGATCTCTACGGCGGCCGAATTCTTCAGGTCAGATGGCAATGGTCGACAGTTTTCGAATTTTCCGTCCTCCGCCACAACGCAAACGTTATTGAGGCACCCGATGCCGTCATATCCACCGGCGACAAAGAGGCGGCCGTCCTGGAAATGGCTCAAGAATGAGGAAAATGTCGAGAAAACGAACCTGAAGAGGACAAAAGGCGGCACAGCTGAAGTTGTAGTCGACTTCACCGAGAATTGTGCTTCGTTTGCGCGCCAGATCGACCTTCTCGATGGTGCGGAGATGGACGCCCGCGTCAGAACAGCCACCGACGACCAGAAGCTCTGATTTGGAGAGGGCCAGGGCGGCGGCGCCGCGGCGCTTCTCCTTCATTTCGACGAGAAAGCCTGAGTCGAGCGACTCAACAGAACGGAGCCCTTCGCGTTCACAGATAAGGCGGCATCCGCCGATGACGACGATCGGAGGCAGAAGTCGGAGCATCGGAGGGAGAAGAGACGAATAGACAGAGAGGAGACAGGAGACGGCATCGGTAGGTTCGCGAAAAAACGAGAAACAGATTCGACGCGGGTGGTCGTCGGGAGAGAGCGAGAGTTGAGTGCTGCCCTTTCAGGGTACGGGATTACGGTATTGCAACTGAACTTCGGCATAGAATCATTTGGCGTTCTTTGCAAAAAAACTAATGTACGCTTTTGATCTCAAAATGCTTCTTTGTTGGTTATTTTCTAGCGTTTTTGCGCTAACCATCGGTATAATGCCATGTTCCATCTGCTCTGTATTTGAACATTAACGACTTCTACCACGACCGTGATTCGAGGATGCTGTGCGTCTTCCACCGCGCCTCAAGGGAGCTAAAAGATTCGGGACTCTACTGTGCAATAGATCAGGCTACATTCGAGAAACATTTATCACACCAAAGCACTACACCGCAAGTTCATAGATTTGTACATCACAAGAGACGGACTTTCTTCTGCTTCGCTGTCGCAAAATCTCCTCCTTAAGAAGTTCCGAGGATCAGAGCGACGATCATACCGTAGAGGCCAAGGACCTAAATCCATTATCCGTCAAAAGGGAGGGGCGATCTTAGATAGGCACCTCAGAGAAAATGAGGATGAGAATCATTCCGACGAAGAGTCGGGGCTGCTGGGCCGTTCCGCGGACGCCAGCGTCTCCGACGATTCCGATGGCGTAGCCAGCGCCAAGGCCACAGAGGCCGCAGGTGAGGCCGGCGGCGAGATGGGCGAAGCCCTGGGAGAGCGAGTATCCTTCGCTAGCAGACCGCACCTTTCCCTTCAGGACCATGGCGACGACGAGTCCATAGATGCCGATGATACCGGCCATGATGACCGGAATCACGGACTTCATGATCAGTTCGGGGCGCATCACTCCCATCGAGCAGATGCCGACGGCGGACTTCGCTGTTCCGTAGGCGGCGCCGAGGACGGTAAAGATCTGCGCGGAAGCGGCTCCCATGTAGCCGAAGAAGGGGGCGTAGGCGGCGTTCTCGGCGACGGCAAGATCGTAACTCATGGCTGGTTCTAGAAATAGGCGTTGCTATGAACAGGACAAGGACAAAAGAAGAGGTTTGATGGTATGTTCGTATGAGATAAGGGCCTTAGGTCAAAAAGCCTACAAACGGTTGGAAGGGAGTTCCACAAAGCATGGTGTACAAAGCATCAAGTTTTGTCGTCTATCTTGGAATTAGGCAGAAGAAACCGAAATCGGTACCTTTGAGGGAAGGAAGTGAAAGGAGGCGAATGAGAGAACTGTGATTTCGGAGCGCTGAAATGCTCCTTTTGAACAAACTGAATTCGCAACTTCCACGCATACATTAGCCGCGAACTGTTCTCTGGTTCGCGATTTTTTGAATTTCGTTTCGACGACAAATTACCTTTTGGCGGTGAATAGTATAAAAGCGGAGGCTTGATAGGGAAACGTCTTCTCATAATATTTATGTAAATCACTTAAAATAACATTTATATGTACTTAGATGACCATCTGGTCCTGAGCTGCGTCCATCGTTGCATCGTCGATCTTCATTTCTTCTGCCGACTTCTTCTCGTCCGAGTCGTCCATTTGATAGCTAGAGAGCGCCTCGGAACTCATCTGTGTGTCCTCCGATTCGTAATCGCTGAATTCGACCTCCGTGCAGTCCTCGGAGTCGAGGGTCATGGTCTCTTCGGATTCATCGGACGGCGCACGACAGAGACCAGCAGAGGTGCAGCGCTCTCGAAGCAGCACCAGGGAGTCTACTAACTCCAGTGGTTCCACTGAAACCAAAGAGATTACGGTAGAGTGGGCGAGGAGAGAGGACATACCACCCGTGCGGCAACTATCTCCAGATGTGAGGGAGACGTCTTCAGAGTCCATGTCGACGTCGGAGAAGGTGCCGAAGGAGGCGACCGTGAGGGAACACGGCGACGCCGTCGTGAAGGAGCTGCCCGACCACGAGCTTTCTTCGCTCTCCATCGCGCGACCGCTTCTCTCTCGGAAGGAAGTCGCAACTGACCGACGATCCCTTGCAGCAGAGCTGTCTGTCTAGGATTCTGCTTTGTAGACGCCTAGATTGTTGTCGGTAGACTCATCGTGTTGTCCCAAATTTCAATTGAATGTGCCACACACGGAGTTTCACCGAACTTAACCACTCTTCATTGTGTGTAGGTACAACAGTAACAATCTCGTTCACCCTATGCATCGTAGTCTACCCTCGCTGTCATGATCCAGAATCGAGCGTAAAAGTCGATCTGGACAGGAAGGTACGAAGGCTTCTTGAACTATTTTGGCATACGGTATTTCTACGGAATTTTCTGTACGATCGCCCAGGTTAGGATTCCGCTTTCCGCCTCCATGTGGCCTCTAGAACAGCATATAAAGAGTCAACTCTTCTCCAAGAAACCTCATTTGTCTTTATAGTGACACATCCCGCATTGTCTGGCTTTATACTAATACTGTAGATGGTCTCGATAGGATGTGGGTGCCGTCTTCGCTTTAGCAGGTTCAGCAAACCGATTCGGTAAGCCCCAGAGGAATCTTATACGTTCTACTTCAAACATAAATTAGTATTTATTTGAAGAACTGCTTTGTACACGTAGTCATTGAGAAGGCAACTAAACGTCATTGACCGAAGGATCCGATACCCATCAAAACGTTCTTTCGAGTGAAGTGCAAACCGATCAGCGGCGTGTTCTTGGTTGGATAGGTGTAGAGACTGAAGCCGGGGTAGTTGACTCTGAAATGTTCCAGTTGGATAGAATAGTATGGGGCGGTACTCACTTCGTTTCATTGGAGGTGTGGTCTTGGCCCGTGTTCGAGGCGAGCAGAGCCTCCAGCGAGTATAGACTGACAGCGGAGTGCGGAGTGGTGGCGGCGATGGTTCCACCATCTCTGGAGAAACACAGAGAGGCCATGTAGGGGAAAGGAGGTGTGTCCTGGTAGGTGACCATCCTCTGGAGAGCGATATCCCACACGATCAGAGAGCCTTCTTCGGAAACGGAGACTATGTATCGGCCACAAGGTGAGATCTGGAAAGGGGTGGATGGATGATGCAGAATAGATCATCTGTGTACCTTGACGCCTCGGACGCTTCCCTTGTGACCGGCAAAGGTCCTCACACACGATCCAGTGGAGACATCCCAAAGCCGTACGTATCTGTCGTCCGACCCACCGACAACGTAGTTGCAGTTGGGATGGTAGTCGATGCAGCTGACGTCGGAAAGGGCGCCCGTGAAAATGCGCAGAGGCTGCATCCGATCCGTGGCCCACACCATCGCCGTTCCGTCGGAACCGGCGCTGGCGAAGTAGTAGGAACGGGGAGAGAACTGCACTTGCCACACAGGCATGTTCAGTCGGTAGACGACGACGTTCTTCCGTTGGGAGATGGTCCAAAGGCGGATCGTAGAGTCGAGTGAGGAGGACAGGAGGAGACGTTTGTCGGGCGAGAAGGAGACTGAGTACACCGTGGATTGGTGGCCCTGAAAGCAAGGAGAAGGTAGTCAATTGGTCCTTCACTTTGAAAAACAAACCTGAAGTGCTAGATTTTTCACATCCTGTGTCTTGTCGTACATTTCATTGAGTATATCATCGGCATCCTGGTCAAGATTGTCCAGCTCATCCATCGACTTTAGCGGATAGAGACTGGTCTCGCCAACAGCCTTGATTTGAATGGCCGAGCTACCGTACCCAATAGCGATCAGCGAGGAGTCTTCTGTGACGTCGACGCAAGTGACGCCACCAGACGCATTGGCCACCGTGTACAAACAGATGTTAGGCGGTGTTTCGGCGTTGATTTTAGTTCTCCTCAGGAGATCCTTCTGGGCTTGTCGCTTCTCGGCCTTCATGGCTTCGGTCAGCGGAGGCAGGGGAACCCTCTCCAATCCTGGCGCGTTAGTGTCCTTCTTCTTTGACTCTTTGCCGTCTTTCCCCTTGGACTTTTTCTTGTCCAACTGACTGGAGAGATCTTCCTTGATGAGACTGTAGTACACTTTGTACTTCTTTTCTAAAAAGCCAAAAAATAGGAAACTTCGCTTCGGTGCTTTTACTCACCTACTTTGCTCGACTGTCCAAGTAGACCACCCATCTGGGCTTCAATGGAGACTTTTGAACGAACGGTTGGATCGAGAATTTCGATGTTGATTCTTTCTTTGATGATCGTCTTGATTAGGGGGTGTCGAACGAGGAAGGCCTCCATATTCTTCATGCTCACTTTGGAGAGTTTAATCAAGAACTGATTGTTTCTGAAAATTGAAAATTTGCAATGTTCCTGCTAGGGTCACGTAGTGTTAACCCCAGTCAACCCTAGTCAAGTTCAAGAAAGATGACTAAAGATCCGATTATTTCGAGATCGAATCTATGAATCTCTGGCCCCGTAACTCAAACCGACTCAACGGCCACGCATTGTTTCAACAGTTAAAGGTCAGCTTTCTCAGCTTCTGTAGAGCATTTCGAAAGCTTCCTTACCTCAGCGATTCGACGATTTCGTTTCCCTGCGCTTGCAGCTGGTTGGTGAGCAGCCCTAGTCGATAGACGGGCTCATCGTACCATGACGGAATGATCTTCTTGAAGTGTCGGTAAAAGTGGGAAGCAAAGGCGTTCTGGCCTTCGAGTAGGGCTTGAATGTAGATGTGGGCGAAGACGGGATAGAGGAAAGCGGAAAGTTCCGTTCGATGGCAGTCGAATGCGCTCGTCACATGTGAGTAGAGTGCCTCGAATTCTCGAGATAGGGCCTCACTGAAACAGATGTGTAACTCGGATCGAAGTTGGATGATGTGCTACTTGGACTGTTCCTCTGGATTGTGCTGTGAATCCTCGTCACTTCGCAGGATGCTTCCAGCCTCGCGAGATAGTACTTGCTCGGCTTCCTGAACGTGGGCTTATTTTTAATATTGTGGTTTTAGTGCTCACTGATAGTCCATTTCGCTTCAAGAACTCGAGAACTTTCTGCAGCGAGTCCTGATTCAAGTGGTCCAGATCTCCGTTCATGGCTGTTTTCTTCGGAAGAGACGACAGAAGAAGGCCGTTTCTACTATATCCAGTTCGCGTTCAGTGACATTAATAATGTGCGGGAATAAAAGCGACGCCACTAGATTGGAAGCCTATGCTTGGGCAGATCCAATGCTAGTGCTTTGCCTGAAAAAGGTTCTTTTAGCGGGACTGGCACTTGCGCCATCTGGCGACAGCAAACGACAATCACCGAACAGTCGAAACTTTGGCTCGATCTGCCGCCTATGCATCTACTTCTTACATATCGTTGCGAGACCTTTGGTAAACAATCTTCCATTCATTGTGATGATTTATGGTCAGATCAGGTGGAGTCGATCTTCACTATTGACTGCGGAATCGCAAGGCAAAGGTTCTATATAAATGTGCTAAATACTGTTCCCCTGGATTTGTCCGAATAGTCTGATAAATTTTTAATTTGCCTTATATCACAAGTAGCTGCAAAAACGATTTGCCGCCAGCAGGGGTCGAACCTGCGACCTTGGGCTTATTAGACCCACGCTCTAACCGACTGAGCTATGGCGGCACGCCGCAAACTTCTGTAGCTTCACTGATGACCTTACTCGGAACCCTCGTGAGGTCGACAAGCAAATATTAAAAATGCATTTTTTCACATTTGTCGAATTTTGATTCTTGGGGTGTTTGGACCATACGTGAGGCTTCGGATGGAGACGGGTCCGGAGTAGACTTCGCTATTCTTCAAAGTGTCGGCGACTTTCATGGTGACTTATCACGTAGCCGGATACTTGGCGTTGAATACCTTGCTGTCAGCGGTACACTACGGCTTACGGAATTCCCTCTTGAAGCCGGAAGACTCACACATGCACAGCGTTTGCCATCAGGTCAACTGATCACTCAGAGAATGGCCAAAGGTCTTCTCGCCACTTTGGAGCATGTTTCTTTCTGCAGCGCAGCTGCAAGTTTAGGTCCGGTCCGAAATTTTTGACTGGACTAGCTGTCTTTCTGACATCGCGGCTCAGTGCAATCAAAAAACTCAACCGATCAATGAAGTGCTTCTTTTAAATAATTGTGGATTTAGAATTTAGGGTTCCTGTTTGGATTTTCTATTTGCGTTTGAATTCCATTTTGCCGCCCGGTCCAGTTTTTCAAGTCGCGATATCGGTATATGGCGCGTGAGGTCGAAAATTTCCCTGATCGGAGTACAAGCTATACTGCAAAAAATAAGCTTTTTTTTGGGTACATCTCGGGCACAACTGCATTAAGAACTCATTAACCAATTGAAGCACTCTTCCTTAGGCAGATATCCCGAAAACATACTTCACTACTTGACTGAACCAGCTAGTTTTTTTCGTGCTTTCTTAAATTAAATAATAGAGGCCCTATTCCTGCAAAGAATTATGAGAAAGACCTAAATAGGCACTGATTCCAACTATTCCTCTTGACCTTTGTCGTTTCCTTTCCCACCTCCACTCGGTGACATCGTAACGGGTTTGTCTCCGCTCAACGACTACAATGAAGGGACACCGCCGTCGTCTCATTAGCATTTCTCAGTTGAATTGGATAGTCGACACGAATGGAGGACGGGAAGTGAGGAATTGGGGGAGGAGGCTGCGCACGCATGCCCGAGGGTTCTTTCCTCGCACCTGGGCGCAGGCGCATTTAAGAAAACGCCTTTCTGTGCCCGTTTTCCCCTTTACAATTCAGCCCTTTTGTCGGCTTTGTATGGCTTTGCACCATGTTCCGAGGAATTCCCGTCGTCTTACTGCTCCATTTTCTCGTCGTCGGCTGTGTTGTTGACAGTGAACCCAATTGGTGGTATGTATCCAATAGGAAGGGAGGAGAAGAGTACGGTAGCTATTGATCTATCGACTGTTGGAAATTCTATCTTTTTCAAAAAAGGAAGAAATTCAAAGTATTCTATCGAAGCGGTGTCTCTGAATGGTCTAAAATAAAGAAAAATTAGGGCTGTGCAAGTCTGCTGTCTGGAAATTGAAATGTCTCGTCTCGCACAGTCTTAGTCCGAATCCGTTTGATCTGAAGAAAAATGTGTGTAGCATAGTAGGTGCCGCCGATGAAAATGCATCTATTCTACACAGTAGCGTCTCGTGAACATTCGACAAAAGAAAAACAGAATGAACGTCTCTGGGGGCGCACTTTCGCATGAAAACCTTTCGTACTATTTGTACCTCTTTCTGCATGATTTACACGGAATAATGGCCATACGCCATATCAGTGATCCCAACGAGACGTCCGACAAAAGACAGCAATTGACAACATCCTTCACATTACCCCTCTTTTGACCACTCGTCAGCGTACTTTTTTGCTAGAATAAGAATGGCTTGCTTGTCAATTGATTTTGCTCTTCAAGGCTGCTCTTGAAGCCAGAACGCATGTATTGCGCCCAAAAAATGATGTCGTCTTCTGTCAGCGGACTTACTTTGTCATATGACCATATTTTAGATAAAAAATATTTCTCTTGGCAGTTCAAGCGTTGTTTCAATGCGAGCTGTAACCGCAACTGGCTCAAACATGCGTTAAAGGGGCCTAAATTCCGACTTTCATGGATATTCTTATAGATCATATATTGAAATATTCAAGGACCCGTGATTTCCGCTAATTCGGATAAGTCAATAAGTCGAAATCTGACGACTTACAAGTGCACAGCTCAATTGTAATGCTATCAACGACCGTTTATCAGGGACTCAAATCATTTGGAACTCAAATTCCAGTACTTAAAAGTCTCAAGAACCAGCAAACACATAGTTTAAGAACTGAGCAACTTCTTTCGACCACTTAGAAATTTTACTTATGAATATTGACCGTGAAGTTGTAAGAAAGTTATAAGTTCGTTTTGATGAGTTCCACGGACGAGCAGAAAGCAATAAGAGCGAATAATATGACTACGTCAATTAATACGCCTGTTTAGGAAAGTCTACTGGCTCAATTCTCCGCTATTTGATGTAAGGTTCTTTGCTGTTTATGCTTTCGAACTATAGAGGTTTCTAGGCGAAAGCTCTTCTGGGTCCAAAACTACACCACATATCCAAGAAGGACCCGGAGCTCCTTAAAGTCTTCCGCGAAGCCTTTGTCGAAGCGCTTGTAGAATGCAAACGGCACACAAAGAACCACCGTTGGAACTGCGAAGTCGAGGGAACACATCCCTATCAGGCGCTCTTTCCCACCACTTCCGGATACGGTACCTCTTTTTCCCGTTCTTCCTGGACCGTCTTTCAGCCAGCCGCGAATACGCCTTCCTCCTCGCACTCTCCACCGCTTCCGCCGTGCGTTCGATCGCGCGCGCCTGCGCCCAGGGTCGCCTTCGGGGTTGTTCCTGCGATCCCTCGAAACGCGGTCCTGTTCACTCGAGTCCCAGCAAGGTGTGGTCGCCTTGCGGCGTCAACCACGGCTCCGACAACATCCGTTATGCTAATCGCCTGACCAAGTAGGGAGAGTACGATGACTCTGAGGTTACGGTAACCGATTGCAGGAGACTGATAGACAGACCGTTTATGTGTCACTTCGGCGACAGCGATCGACAGATTCATCTGCATAACATAGCTGTTGGAAGAACTGTGAGTGAAAGAAAGATTGCGAGAATTTTTTGGAGAAAAAAATGCTACCAGCAAAAAAGAAAACATTGAAAGGATCCCATTACTGCACGAGCTAGCTCATCCACAGTTTGACGAAGAGTTTGGAAAGAGTAATCAAACATACTGTAGTTTACCTCACCCGTTTTTCCATCTAGAAATCAATCAATCGCACCAACTTGAAGTGACAAGACAAACATCCGAAATTATACTAAACGTTTATGTTTATGTTTAAAAAACGTTTATGAACGGTCTTTGAGGTTTTGTTCAACTGAATGTTCAATAATAATTAATGGTGTCAAGGCAATAATGTTTTACTACTCATTCAGTTGTCAACAAAAAGGAGGAACGTAATGAAATAGCCACGTTTGCACGTTTGCTCGCCACGTTAGGGAATAAATGCATCGAACAATATCATGTTTTTCGTCTTTTCTGATTTTGATTTCAGCGGATTTACAGTAGGACTGGACGAAGTTTGAGAGACGTTTTATGCGTGCGCCGAGTTCGTCAACCGCTTATTTAGAACTTTTGTCCCCCTTTACATATGTAGTTTTAATTATTTGCCTGCTTAACCCTGCATAACTCCAGAAGATGACCGTAATTTAGCGAGGAGACTACATAATATTTTAGTCACAGTCATCATGTTCGGTTTGCACATACCCCTTTTTATCATTTAGATAGCTAGCACTGTGAACCTTATAATCGTTGCTTAGAGAGTGAAAGGCGAAGTAAAGTGTGAGTGCACGGCGATATTCGGGACCTGCCTGGAGCAAAAGTGCGAGCAACGGAGCATCGAGATGAACGAGATCGGCGACAGCCTAATCCGGAGCCTGATGCGCTCCCGGCGGATCCGAAGGTCGAACACGGTGGACGTGAACCCGATGACGTGTGCATTGCCTAACAACGAGAAAAAGATGCGACACAGGTATCGAACTGTTTATGACGCAAAAAGTGGTTGTATAGTATCCGAATTGATATTTGACCTGATTGAGACGGTTTATCGCCCCGTTTTATAGATCAATCCAAAGTTCAATCTTGTGTTTTTTGCGACTTCTCGGAACGTTATCGCAAAAACACGTTTCCCGCCATTCAATAAACCCGTAGAAGGCCACGTTTCCCATGACGCATTCGCGGACATAGTGCAACTCCGCTAAATATTTGTTTGTCCACGCATGACTCAACCGCTTTCAGAACGGTTCCACTGTGGTTCGTCGACACTCGCTCTTGGACGCCGTTCGACCGATTCAGATACCGTAACTGATCGATTCTTGCGCTGTCGTTTTCTCTGAATAAACGGTGTATTTGGAATTTCCAATGAAAGTTCTCCTCTGAAGTTTTCTGCTTCTAAATTGCCACATAATTGGGAATACTGTCAGTGTTTAGTTCATTTATAGGGTTGTTACGAACATTTATAGGATTTTGCTGATCCTCCACGTGCTGAAGACCCACTTGTAGTCAACCCCTGCTACTACTGTAGACTCCCGTGCTTACTGACAGGTTTATTTACTCTTCCATACGAACGATATTACAAAAATATCGTAGTTATTGTAATGATTTTCGATTGCAGTCGGGAAATAGTAAATTTAGGCGTGGCGCGGGGCGGGGCGCCACGCCAATTTGAGTTTGGGCCTACCACCCGCAAGCCCATTTTGAGCCTAATTTAGGCTTAAGCTTAGGCTTAAGCTGTCTAGCACAGGCTCAAAGGTCAAACTGTCTGAAAGTAAGCCTAAGCATAGGCTTAAAGTGCAAACTGTCTGAAAATAAGCCTAAGCCTAAGCCTAGGCTTAAAGTGCAAACTGTCTGAAAATAAGCCTAAGCCTAAGCATAGGCTTAAAGTGCAAACTGTCTGAAAATAAGCCTAAGCCTAAGCATAGGCTTAAAGTGCAAACTGTCTGAAAATAAGCCTAAGCCTAAGCATAGGCTTAAAGTGCAAACTGTCTGAAAATAAGCCTAAGCCTAAGCATAGGCTGTCTGTCATGGATTTGTGCTCACTGAAAGGTTCATTTCTTATGAACTCATGTCAAGATAATGTGCTTTGGCACTTTCACGACTTCTTGTCGAGGTCAAAGGAAATTAATTGTCATTGAAATACACTGTCCTGTATGATCCAAAAAAATGTGCGAAAAACGGATTGTTGTAATCGATCGGTTGGCGTTAATTGCCTCTGATATTCATAAATTGTGGCCCGTTCTGTCCAGAAGTGATATTACGTGTCGTCCAATACTGTTCACGGATTCTTAGTCAGTTTCTGGCATAAGCTTCAAGTGTTCAAGTTCTTGCTCATTTAGCTCAAAATTAACACGAGTTGAGCTCCTTATTTGCTGTGTATAGGCATAGACGTCTGGCTCCCGTCTGTCTCACTATCTGTCATTGCCAGAAGAATGCACATTTAATCAAAAACAGTTTATGCAATAAAAAAGGGTTCAGTCACTATTCCATTCGATAGCGTTTTTGGCTCATGAACAGTTGTTGTTAGATAGTGGATTAATTAGTGAGGAAACAGGCTAACTCAGCAGCGTTTGCTTATTTTGTATTCTGCAAGCGTATGCTGAGTTAATTGGTAAGACTTTTTGAGTTAATTAGTAAGACTTTTCTACAAAACGTCGACATTGAAACCTTTCACTACCCCTTTTATGTTTGATTCCGTTAATCCACTTACTTGAAACATATGCACTTCTGCGCCCGCCCCGCGTATCACTTCTGCACCGGTTGAGAGGCGTGTGCCGCGATTAAGGCTGTAAAAGGTATTTGGTCGCGCGAGCTATTTTACGACTTTCCGAACAAAAGTCGGCGGCTGTGGATAACCGTTTTATGCGCATTCAAGGTTGTTCTGCGGCGGCGGCGCAGGAGGAAAGTGAAGAAAAACCCATTCACTAATCAAATACAACAAGCGGACGCAAATCTGGGTTTAGTGCGCGCGGGGCGCCACTCCCTCGTTAATTAAGATCTTCCGCCGACGGCGACAATTCCTCCAATTTCCTCTTCCGATTTGACTCTTTTTCGCGGCGCCGCCGCCGCTGACCTCAATGTACCGTAGCCGTCCGCCTCCGCCGCCGCCGCTCCCTCCACTCGCCTAGCCGGAATACCGTATTGCGGCAGCAGCAGCAGCGGTGGTGGCGGTTGATTGCGTCCAATTTGTGAGGAGACGTCTTCCGAAAGAAGAAGAAGAAGAACTTCGGTCGTAAATGCTCGTCGCGCGGCTGCCGTAGGCCGGTTGCCTCGCCCCTCGCCTCGATTTTATTGACTCACGCTGACGCCGCCATCCAGCTCCGCTCACCTATCACCCCTCGAGAAGATCACCTTCATATGCATCACGTCCGCCTCCTCCTCCTTGTGTGGTCCTCGCTGCTGCCCCTTCTGGCCACCGCCTTCGGCTTCGAGCACCACAACCAACTGCAGCAGGGGCCTCAGACGGCGCTGCCGCCACCTCCGGACAAACTCGCTCAGGTTAGTCGTCGTCACATGACGCCGTTGTGAATCACCTCCCGCTACCGTAATTGAGACGTTTCATTTTACGACTTCAGGGTTGTTCGCCGGAATTGCTTCATTTGCGCACCTATCGACACTTCTACCAACTGTGCAGGCAACAGCCCGCCCTGGCTGTGTCGGCCTACGAGGGAATCCTCGAGGCGATGGAGCAGTGCAGGGAGCAGATGAGGTTCCAGCCGTGGGACTGCTCGCAGCCCGGCACGATCCTGCACGAACCGGGAGTTCTAAAATACGGTAATTCTATACAGCGTATTGATAGAATGAGAGACAAAAGCCAAGTGTCCGGGACTCAAATAGCTGACAAGGGAACATTTAAAGGTGCCCACGATTCGGCTGAAATTTGGCGCAGAATTTGTGCAAAATATTAGCTGTCCATATCTATTTGAAGAACATCTGGTATTCGGATCATGACCACATCTCTCAGGTACTAGTACTTCTGTGCCTAATTTTAGTAGAATCGCCTGGTGGAACCTTTAAATGTTTCCTTGTGAGCATGGCTAGTCAAAGTCTTTCCTCGAGAGACCTATTACAAGTTTGCTAAAAATTGGTACTTACGCCTGTTCAAAACCGTGACAATGGTGCTATCTTCAAGTGTACCAGCCTTTTCGGAAGGGGAGTTTGAAGTTAAATTTGTCTAAAGATGTGACCTTTTTAAAAACTTTCCCAAAAATATCTCCCTTAAGGCTATCGCGAATCAGCCTACCTATGGTCGATGTCCTCTGCCGGCGCGGCTTGGGGCGTTGCCACGGCCTGTGCCCAAGGATGGCTCGATGAGTGCAAATGCGTAGGAGACGACGCAACTGGCGCGGGAGGCTGGGAATGGGCCGGATGCTCCTACGGTGTGCAGTATGGAATCACCACTGCCCGCAAACTGCTCACCCGCCAGGGCCTCGCCAAGAGTCCTCTGAAGAAGCTGGAGAAACACAATCTGAAGGCTGGCAGGATAGCCGTCAAGAAGACGCTGATCTCTTCGTGCAAGTGTCACGGAGTGAGTGGAAGTTGCCAGCAGAGGACGTGCTGGAAGAAGCCGGCCCATCTCTCTGAAATTTCGAATCACTTGACCGAAAAGTATCGGAAAGCCAAACAGATCCTCGATGGATCAAAAGCCAAAAATGCCGAATTGGTAAGTGGTCTTTCTAATGCCTAAATCGTCCTGTCTTCTCAACAGATCTACTTGGAGCAGAGTCCAGATGTGTGCTCTGTCCAGCACAAACATCTAATGCAGAGGAGAGCGCTACCGAGAATATGCAACTGGAGGAACGAAACCCACAGCCAGGGCAACTGCAACAAGCTCTGCTGCGGCAAGGGCTTCCATGTGAGTACCATTTTTCCCACAGCAGGGCTTACCATGCGTTTAGGTATCACACGAAGTGACCTCCTACAAATGCGACTGTAAATTCATTTGGTGCTGTAAGTTGGAGTGTAACGACTGTCTCCAACACCAGTGGGTTTCCACATGTGCTCCATAGAGCATTCTGCTTGTTGTTATTTTATTGATCCCGTGATGATCTTGTCTATTTGACTCTGAATATGAACTTAGAATAAAAACATTGGCTAGACGTGGGAGAAATGTGAGGTTAACTGCTCTGTATCAGTCCTTTCATTCGCTACTGTATTTAAGTAGCTGTTTGCTGTGCGAGCCAAGAGCACAGCAAGCTGTGTTTGCCTTCGAATCAGCCCTGAATCAGAGTTGCTCGGGTACCTGAAGACGCGAACCCGACAACTCTGGTCATGATAGAAGAGATCAAGCACAGAGCTAAGTTTTTCGTATGAATGTACCCAGGGATGAATTAGAGTCACAATGTACACAGCCTTATGTATGTGGAGTTTAAGAACCATCTTTTATATGTCAAACGCGGTTCGGATTTAACTGGAGTTGTCCTAAGCGGTTGCTGTGTATCGAGTTTAAGTTTACATTTAATGGCATTTCGGCAAGCGGTCGTTGTTGCGGTATTATTTTGCACCGCTGTGTTATCACCTCCGGGAACGTTTATCGCACAAGGCACGCTAATAAGAATCAGAAATGAAGAGCATTCGTTGACTCATAGTTGGCTCGCGTGGGAATCAGGGATGTGCGGAATTCCGATTCCGACTTCCGCAGGTCCGGAATTCCGGGGTTTTTGGCACTTCCGATTCCGGACTTCCGACTTCCGAAATCGGAAATTTTACTTCCGCACATCCCTGGTGGGAATCGCTGTGGCCATACTCGGCATAGCATGAACGCTGGTTTTTGGAAGGACACATTCTTGTATTAGTGCACATAACTGGGGGAACCAATCTTTAGTAATAACAACCTTCCTTGAAGCAAGCAGTTCTTCGAGTTCATCTGTGCGTATTCTACATGTTTATGTGCGTACCGTACGCAAGTCGAAAGCTTTCGCTGTGGAACGATGGAAGAAGAAGTCAAAGATGTCCCCGAATTGGGCCACAGTAATCCAATAAGTCAAGTCAAATCAAATCAATTTATCCACAAATGCATGCCACAACAACAGCAATTGGGTGATACAACACTCTGGCCAAAGCACTTCTAGAGTGAGGGGAACAATGGGCGGCGGTAAAAACAGTTAGAATATAAGGGAGCTAACACAACAGTCACATGTCTTCAGTTGAAACATTCGATTTTGTCGTCGGGTAAGGCTGTATGAGCTTAGTCTTCGAGTCCTGCGTCTACTTTCCAGTTAACTGCAGTGTGGTCTCTGCTTAACGAACCTTCACGAACGAGAACCTCCGCAGGTTTTTAACTTCGATGTTTAGACAATCTAGCTATGAGCAAGCATCGCGAAGTGAAAACTCATACGACACGCAATTGGATAGACTGCAACTGCCAAAATCTGAATGTTGTGTTTCATGGAAAAGGGATCAACTGAATCAGATTTTGCACTGCATACACGCAGAGGCCACGAGCACGTGAGAAGGAACGGTTGCGCGGAGATCGTGCCGCGATAATCCTGGTTAAAATAAAATGGAAAGTGTTCCGATGATGACTTTGAGTGATGTGTGCATGCTCTGAACTTTGCATTTTGCGACTGCCGTGATTCCAGTGACGTGGGATTTTTGATCGTCTAGAAAGGGCGCATGACTTTTGTCCAGCACAATTTGCATCTGAGCCACTTATCAACTTAAGTCGTTAAAACGTCGTTAGAAGCCTAATCAGATGCCTACATTCTTCATTCACGCATTTCTATGCAAATATTCTCCCGTGGGTACTGTCGTTATTCGTGCTTTTCGGTCGTGTTTTCTGTTCATTGCGTAGTATTCACCAGTGTTACCTTCCATCCGAAACATTTTGTAGTCTAAGATTTGCGTCGTCTTGAAGATAAATCACTATAATGAACCTAATGCAAAAACCTACGGTGAACCTAAGTGACATTGCCGGAACTTATTCACCGGATGGCGTACACCTCGTGCCTCTTGATCATCGCCTACGGAATTGTAGTGACCTTCTTTCCACATCGGTGGTGTTCGAGTCGTCCTCGGCTGGAGGAAGTTGGTTCTACGATCTTCATCGCCTATGAAAGCATGATCTATGATTTATTGGAAAACCGATACTATTGGGTTGATGCATTGAAAATTTCGCATTTTTGTAATGAAGTTTTTTATCACATATTATTCAACATTTTATTTAATGTATTCACCATTCGAATGGTTAGCGTGAGCCCACCTTGTGGGCAAGAGCTGGATTCCTCTCTCACAGAAAATCCGGGTCTAAAATAAGTCTAAAAAAGCCAATTTCCGACCTCTCGGCCTTATTTTGAGTGGTTTCCTCTAATGTCGTTAGTCGTGGATGAACACAGGTAAGGATTAGATAGATCTGAGAGAGTGCTAGATAAATAGTAAAAAAGGAATCTCTCAGCTCGAAATGGAGAGCCATTCTGGGGGGCTAACTTGAAAATGTGAGGTCTGAGGCACCATTCCTGATTCTTCAACATTTGGCCTCTGTTTCCGTAAAGTACAGGTGAGCTCGCAGAGTCGCTATGTAGGCTTAGTAGCTGTGGGTGATAGCTACCTGCTGCATGTTTCTATCACCTGTTATGGTACTTAACCTATTGGAAACGTTGGAGTTAAGAGAACATCTTGATTTGGCGGTTCCGTCGTTCTGAGATTAGCTTATGATACGATGTGTGACGAACACAGCGATAGGTGCATTCGGTAGGTAGGACCTAACGATCTACGTGGTTAAAGGCAGTTACCGTCGATCACACAATTAATGCCATAGGAAGCCCCTACATCAGTTCGCATTTCCCCATTTCGAGCTGCCAGAAAATTGGCCATCAGAACAGAATAGACCTCCAATATCAAGAGGAATGCAAAGGACAAGTCGCCAATCATAGTGTAGGGTGAGAATTTACTGTAGTCCACAACGCGCCCATCCATTTCACCAAGGACGTAAATATTGCGAAAATATGACATTTTTACGCTATGCGAAATCTTCAATGACCTATGCCAAACCGAATACACAATAAATCCTATTGGAAAACCGACACTTACAAGGTAAAGTGTGCGTCGGCCTCAGATTTTGCTGAAAATTGGTATAAATGATTGCAACTGAACCCCAAAAGGGTGCATGCTTATACGCACACTTGACCATATAAACATCGTTCGATATTTACGCGAGTGTATGCATTACATAGGTGTCATTTCCGAGATTGTGGTTTCTGCCTACTAGTTTTCTAACCGGGGTTCGATTCTTCCCACTATCAGTGTATATTTTTCGTCTTCCAGGCATATGTTTGTCTTCGTTATCGTTTCCAGTTTAATTTCAACCATGATGTACCAGTGGTATCTGCCGAAGTTACAGAATGCTTTTCACTTTGGAAGGTTCCTTTGTTACATGTTTCATTGATTGTCGCCTTTTTCCTCATTGTTCTCCTTGAAAGGAAACCAACTGACGTCGTTCCTAATCAGATGACTTGAGCGTCAGGCAGATTATGAGGAATGCGCCGTGATTAGAGAACGACTGGTCGTGTTCAAAGTGTGTAGTGTACAAAGACAACATAAACATCAGGTCCACTCCGGTCAAAATTGCACCGTCCACGTTCTTATCGCGACCCAGCTGAACAGCACGTGGTTTTGCACTTTGGTAACTGCTTCAAACATAGAGTACGGTATCTTCCGCCTGGAGACCGGGTGCCTAGCTAGCCTGTTTTGCAATCTGGTCCTTTGTCGCGTCGAACTTTGTCTTTTTATGTATCTACGCCTGCAGAGCGACCTTAAAGTGCAAACACAGTTCACTGGGCGTGCTGTCACCTAGAGTTGACCCACTGGACATCAATCTTGTCACACGGGGGTCTGTGTTCCGCACATTGTCGTTCCACCCGAATCGATCTTCCGACCTAGAGAACTACCTTGTTTGCACCACTGAGGACCCTTTTTGATCTAGGACCAGTCGCTACGTGCGAAACCAAAGATGGAACGCTGCAAACGCGACAATGATGCCGATCTGTTGGCGCAGAAAGAGATCAGCTTCTGTGTTTTGTTCGCTTTTTGTAGCCGGATGTCACAGGGACACTTTTGAAAGCGTTGTGGCCAGTGTTTTTGAAGCAGGACAATACTGGTGTTTTGGTTGCTCCGGATATATATCTAGATGAGATCGGCCTTCGCCAGAGGAGCGTTTTTCATGTAGGCGTGATTTGCTGAGTTTCCTTATGTTTTTGCCCAAACAATAGAGAGATTTTTATGAGTTCTTTGCAGATGTACGTTTATAAGTTATATCCCAGCCGAGCGGTGTTCTTCCTCTAGGAACATGCCGCAACTCATTGTGGTCGACATACTCCTCAGCTCCTACTTCTGAGGAGATCATATATTTTTTTGTGGGCACTATTGTCTGTATGTTTAGTTCTGTCTTTTAGCTTTTGCTACGTGTCAGTGTCGGCCGGCGCGGTCGGGAGTGACCGTGATCGACGACGCGAGTTTTGAGCTTGTGCCGATCGAAACATATCCGACACTCGGCATGAAATCCTTGTTAGTGGTGCGTTTTTTGGTGTGCGTCATTCATTTGTCGTTCAGTGGCCATATCCAATGGGAGTGACTCTCTCTCAGAGCGTTTATTAGATACGGCCACAGGCGCCAGTGTCTTTTCGGCGGCGCCACGTATAAAGTCCTCGAGATCAAGAAAAACAAACCGAACGCTGCTGAACCCAAAGGACGAGAAAAATGAAAGGCCGTGTCCAAGACAGAAGAAGCTAAATTTACAAAATCAACTTGATTCGCTCTGTAAAAAGATTCCATCTTGCAACAGCAATCTACAGCTGTCAGATTCAGCAATCTTGCCCCAAAGATTCAATAGAAGCCATCACAGATTTCCGACGACAGTACGAACGCCGATTCTCCGTCGACACCTTTTCCGTCTCCAGTAGATTTCGCGTTCTTGATCACTGCTCGCTGATCTCCTTTTTCTCAGCGCAATCTCCTCTCGCCGAACCCGTTTCTCCTTTGTTAGCGCAACACCTCTCTTTCCATCTCAGTTCCCTTGGAATTCAATTTTTGCGAATTCATCGCCGACGGTCACTCCCTCCCGCGGTCACAAAGTACAACAACTCAAGGCCGATCGGCGCGCTCGCCAGGATGACCCAGACGGATTCGCTATCGCCGACAGACGGGATGCACTTATTTTGCATAACACTTCGTCGTGCACGTGACGGAACTCTGCACGGGAGTACGTGTTGACCTTGTTGGTCAGTCGTGGTGATCTCTAGATCATTCTGGAGTTGTGCCAACAGAAGGGTGAAATGAAATCGTGCGTTTTTAAAGATTTTCGTGTGCGTTCGTGAGAAAGACAAAAATGAGTCATACCACAAGAATCTTCGATATTTGGCTATTTTATAATTATGGGAGACCGCCGACTTTAGCAGAGAAAACGTCACTTTTTGATAAGAAATGCCCTGATGTCGTATCTCTCTGGTACGCAGGGAGACGGTCGTGCAGGCATATTTTGTGAATCTCATCGTCTCCGAACTACTGCAACATTCGTGCATTTTAATTTTAGTGCATTTGGATCAAAAGTGCTTCTGCTCAGTTTTATGAGTACTTTCTGCATTACTACCATATGGGATTGAATCAGAGGATGTCCGAATATGTTGATCGAGCTTTTGGTAAGCAGTCAATAAAATGTCAAATAAGCGAAGTGGCCGTGCAGTTGTTATAAGTGAGCAATTTGATGACGACAGTAAAGCCGCGGACCCGAATGTCGCACAATTCGATTTAAACCTTGCTTTTCTTTTGCTTTCCAATCTTCAAACGTGATAGCTCCTGAAAGCGAGTTCGGACTGACGACTGGGATTCTGACCCATTTGGATTTCGGATTCTATAGGGATCACTTGTAGCAATATTCTCTAGTCATATGCCAATATGTTACATATGTCTATTCCTGTTCATTCCTGTTGCAAAGCTGTTCAATAGTGGAGCTGCTTGAACAACACTATTCGCAAGGTGTCCAAACGCTGAATGTTCTCGATGTCAAAAGGCTATTTTTGGATTTGGAAATGGGTCTTAGGAAGCGATCTTGCGACCGACCAAGCTGCGGCCACATTTCCACGCTTGTCTCACGAAACAGGTCCCATCTTGCCCATTCCCTCGACGCATAAAATCTACTTCTAAGAACTACTTCTAAGAACGCTCTACTTAAAGTGTTGTGCTGCGCGAGTGTGCTTTATGATCTTTATGGTTTGTAAATCTCTTGTTTGTAAACCAGGCGCAGACATCAAAGAACCAACGCAGATCCACATCACTCACTCTTCTGTGTATGGCTGTGTCGATCGTCGATCCATGCGCCACCATTGAACTCCGTTCTTTACCGTTTCGGCGACACATTGAACGCTTAATTCCCGACCGACTCTTTGTAATTACTGCAAAGATAAAGTTGTTGTTGGCATGTGACAGTTCCGTCGAAGTCACGTTCCTCTTGATGCCTCGTACACAAGGAACTCCTCGTTTGTGGTCGTCGCCCCTCCGTGTTTTGTGATTCCTAATCAGCGCTTCCGCGCCCGTCGCCGTCCCACCTCCTGCAGAGAGCGCCGCCGACGGCGGCACTTATTAGTTCGCGTGTTCGCGACCGCTCGGCCGATCAAAATGGTTCTTCGGCCGATCTGTCGACTTTGGTGATCGCCTCGCCACCGCCGCCGCGCCTAACCCGTTTGGAGTTCTGTCTTTGATCGTTGATTTTGACGCCTGTGGATTCGCCGGTCAACCGTAAATCAGCTCCAAGTTTTTCCTTCGAATTTCGTAAATTCGCGCGACAAAAGACTCTTCTGAGTGGGCGCCCCGCTGCATTACTGTATTATGTGGTTCGATATTTCGGGTCCTACGTGCACTCCTAGCTGTGATTTGTATTTTGGTCCACACGTGTTAACTTCTTATCCATAAAGAGATTAACTGACCGTAGGTCTCGGTTTGGGGCTCGAAGTATCAAGGTGATTCCGATCTTTGGTGTCTTCATGTCTGTGATTAGGTCATTGAGAGAAAATCGCGAAGTGTAAGACACTTATCACTTAAAGAAATGTGGCGATATATCAATTGTTTCCTTTTTCTTCCGAAATAAGAACTGTGGGTACAGTATGGAATGTGATTTCCTTCACTTTAGCATGCATATATGTCAGTTTGAAACCAATAAGTTCGGACTTAAGTCCTGGCTCGGTAATAAGGCAGGCATTGGGGAAGAATGGGGTATACATCGGTGCCGAGGTGAGAGATTGATTGGGAAAAGACGGGGCACGGATATAGCAGTGTGGAAAGTGTTTAAAGTCAGTCAGTTTAGGTTGGATTACTGATATCACAATGAACAGGTCTCTGTGGTGGTCTATTTGATTGGAAACTTTCAGTTTTAACTTTTCATTCGTCTATCACGAAAAGTGTCATGTACGCTATGTCATAGACCGACTAACAAAACAGCCAAATGACGTTTATTTTTCTGAACGCTACGAGCAGGTGATATTAATGCTTTGTTCATTCGTTTTTTGTGTTTAATGGCTTTGCTTTGCCACTCATGGTTAGTCTTACTTTTCACAAATATGTCATTTATATGATACAGACCCCAATAGCTTTCGCCACAATGGGATAGATAGACTTACTTGGGAAGGAGCCTACCTTGACCATTTTTAACGGCTGAAAATTAGTTCTTATGTTTATGAGTTTTGCTCCGTTTCATCAGAAAATGTGTGCTGTTCATTCATTTCCACACAAATTAGTGCACTATCAGCAAGAGATCGAGGTCCACCCGAAACAGCATACTTTTGCTTTTGTTTGCTCTTTACTGTACAGTGTTCCGCTGCACGTACGTAGAAGGAAATTTCCCAAAGCGCGTGGCGATAGGCTATTTCAACGCCCTCGTCGATAAGCATCGAGGCATTTCCTGTGTCGAGATAGGATGTCAACGAAATGCTAGAGAAGTACGGTATGCACAGAAGGCCACCCATGAGATAGGACTGTTCCTACATCCTTCTATGAGGAACATTGCTTCAGC
The DNA here is from genome assembly GCA_030435675.1 of Steinernema hermaphroditum. Lineage (NCBI taxonomy): Eukaryota > Metazoa > Nematoda > Chromadorea > Rhabditida > Steinernematidae > Steinernema > Steinernema hermaphroditum. The sequence goes on from CM059622.1 coordinate 5,073,187, forward strand.
ACACATATGTTAGCCTTTATTAGTAAAACTTCGCTTTTTAACGCAGCTACGACCTTTGACCGACGCTGCTACTGATCAGGATCATTATTCCGGTGCGTCAGAAAAGACATTTCCTTGACGGACATGTTGCCATTTCAGTCACGTAGAGCTCTCCCTTTTTTCTCCGAGAACTGTAGTCTCTCGGGCGACCAGAGGCGACCTTCGCCCTCTGGTGAGTGTCGTCTTCTTCGCGGACACACTGCTCGACACAGAAGTCGACCAAATGTTCACATGGGCGATCAAATAGACGTCGCCGGTGGAGTGATTATCGCCACATTTCCCTTTTAAATGTTATCTTTGTGCTTCGCCCCTCGAGAGGGCACATTTGGTGGATGCACTTTCCGCTGTTGGCTTCTGAAGTCTCCGCGGTTACTCAGACCCTCGAGGAGAGTCGCCGCGCGTGATATCGAAATTTCAGAGGGTAGTCTGCGCAGTAATGGGTTAGTCATCGTGTAGGGAGTGTAGTGGGGAGGGGCATCGTTGAAAGATTGCGAAAAGATTTACGGGAACTTTTTACGATTCTTGTACGATAGAACGTTTCCTTCAAAAGCATATAATTGTAATTTTTTATTTAAGTGCCCTTTAGAAGCCATGTGGATATTCCTCGATATATTTCCTATGGCCGGTTGCCTGTACTCTAAAAACTTCAAGTCAGAGATGCGGACTCGGTGATATATCGCAATCCGAGCCGCAGGTTTGGTCTATAGTTCTTCAGCTGCAATGTATTGCCCTTCTTGAACAGTAGGATCGTTGACGAATCTGTCAGCTTCTCGGGAATTTCGCAGTTTCGAAGGCATTTGAGACTTAACTAACTCACTCCGAATCGGTTGCCAACGCTATTTTATAAATTTTTGGTACCTTCAACAATCTCGTTCAGAATTCCAGTTAAAGGTTTCTATCAAACTATACTTTGCTTCGGCTCGGAGCCAAATGAGCCGAGTCGGAGCCGGCTCGGATTGAGAAATACTGAGCCGAACCAAGTGGGCGAGCTTCGGCCCGTCTTGGTGGCTCCGGTTCAGTTGACAGCTTCAAATTCTGTTGTTGTTTCATTTTTGATTCTGAGCGCAACGAAACATACGTAGTACAAGGAAATAGGACTATTTGAATAGTGGTAAAAAAAAGCGGTAATCGAACACTTCTGTGAATCACATTCTTAAAAATAAAAAAAAGTCTGTCGAAAAATTACAATTGTTTACTGTGGATTCGAGTCAAGACGCGTTCATTTGAAAAAAAAGCGACTTAACTAACTCACCTCGAGTAGGCCAACCCTAGTTGTGAATTTTTGGTGGCTTTAACAGCTTCGAATGCTATGCTTGAGTCAGCTGCATCGACGGGAAACCTTTGCCGACATTCTCATAGTTATACCCTAGCGGTAAGCTGGCTAGGCAGCAAAACGACGTGATTCATGTTGGCCACCTATTGCCCTATACTTTAAGACCTAGATATGTTATGTAAGATCACCCAACTCAGATGACAAGGTAGCAAGTAGTGACCTCCAAGAAGGAGTACTTCAAGTCCGGGTTTTAATCACTATCAACTTATCAGAGCGTAGACTAATGAGGATGATTTGTGAAGAACGTGAGCACACCAGTATGGCGATTGAAATTTTCATTCGATTCGAACACTGGTAAACACTCTCTTCCACGCGATCGGGCATCAAAAATACGATCCTTGAACTGATCAACATCGCCAATCTCAGATTTTCAGCAATAACCCTTTAGTTGGCGATTTCCTTCTCCGTGTGTTTCGTGAGTTCAATTCTGAACTTCTTCCTCAGTGACCAGCATCACTTTCCCGACGCAGCTCGATGCTCCACCGCACCCATCCGTTGGCGCATCTTCCTGCCGTCCTCGAAGCACGTTTTTTGGATCTGCGCACCGCTCGCGCCGATCAAACATCCAACAGTTCAACGATCCAGCTCTAGCAGCGTCGGGGTACAAGAGAACACACACAACCCGAGCAGAGGCTCTGACGTCCGTGTGGCGCCCGAAATAGCCCCGACGTGTAATGTTGTTAAGTTTTCCGCGAATTCACTGCGTGACCGGAAGCTAAGCCGATTTCGGCGTTGTTGCTGTGTGACCGGTTTGTTCCTGGTAGAGTGGTTTGAGAAATTTGCTTCCCTTCTCACTGTCTTTCTTGATCCTGATCTCTATGGTTACATACTCATCATAACTAAAAATTGAGCACCTCTTCAGTTGAGCACGGCTCTCCCATCGAAATACCGTAATCCTTCTTTAATGATTCCTCATGGCTTTAATATCAAAACAAGTTTTGTAGATGACTGTAGGTTCAGAATTTCAAAAATCGATGTCCTTTATGCAGCGCACTCGGACCGTCGAACTCGTTTTCAAATCTTCTGTCTGATGACGGAGATCACGTTTTTGTAGCGCACGTGACTTTCCGATTTTGGGTTAACGAGATGAATCAAGTCACACCTTTCGATTGCTTCAGTTGTTTTAAAATTCTTTCTATGCTGTAAAGATGATTCACTTAGTCAAGATCGGCTAACATTGCACGAGCTACGCCACTTTCACTTCAAAATTCACATCTTTATCCAGAAAGAGGATCATGATTTCCGTTACATTTCCATCCTCTACTCGTCAATGTCTCACCTTCTGCCCGATGTTACACTTCTTCGTCATGACAACGAGATTCCCCGAAGATCGTCGTTTTTGTGCCTCACGTGACTTCCTGGCTGTGCACTTAAGTGCACAGTCACAAACAAGCCGAAAAGGTCGTACTCGAGGATTTAATTATGTCACAAACATTTCACCATTTGTGCCGCGAATACAGTGGATCTTGATCGTGCTTGTTCGCTAGCAATAGAATGGAACTAGGGGCTACGGTAGTCGCAAGAGCGGAGCACTTTTCGGTCGCTAATTGCTTCCAACTATTTGATCGATCATCGCTGACATCCAGCGACGTGACCGCTCAGTCCATTCATTTCAACTCGTGGCGTTTCTGGAAATACCGACCAGTCTTTTTGCACGTTTTGTATCCGATGAACCGTGAGAAACTGTAATTTCTTGCTTGTATTCAAGATCCACTCACATGCAGAGATCCCACACCTCTTAAAAACGTGAATGCGTCTTCTCAGGACGTGATGAGTGTTACTCACCATAACTTAGCTTAGACTTGCTTGGAAACGTAATACACTTAAACTTACAGGGTAACCAGAAAGTTCTGTAAAATTAAAACAGGATTTTTGTGCAAGAAAACGCTCCAGAAAACTAGCTCTATTCAGAGAGTCGACGGTGGCGTGGAATCTTTAAAAATCTATGTACCCTATTTAAAATCTGTTAAAAAAATAAATTTAGGCAGAAAAATAAGAGCCTAAGCCAAGCCTGGATGTTGGCTCGTGCAGGGACCTATGACCAGTGACGATTTTGAAATTTTAAATGTTCTGACAGGTGACCGGATTTATTTCATTGTTTGCTTGCAATTTATATGATTACCATCTAAGATAATTAATGAAAATGGGATTTTCTGCATTTTAACATTATGCCGACGCCATGTTATCCAAAAACCGACAGCCAAGAACCAAAATTTTGTACTTTTTTGGCTCTACCTTCTTTAAGGAAGTTATGTTTACTTTGTCGTTTACTTTTTTACGTTTACAAAAATAGGAATTATGTTATCTCTTATTGCATCATTTGAGGATGACATGTGAATTACCCGTGTGACACATAATGATTCCGACGACACGGGCCCACCTGCATGGGGACTCGTGCGCGCCACGTTTGCAGCGATAAGTATCGCTCGGGTTAGGAAGTGCTCTTCGTTGCAGACAACTTTCTTATCTTTTGTGACCGCGAAGTGTTTCGTTGCCAAAACGTTTCTGATCGGTGTGGCGCTATAGGCGCTTTTCTACCATAGCCTTTAGAAGGTAATCGCTGCCGCGATCCTAATCTCTGAGCCGCTGTGCACCCCAAGGACGGGGAATCCCACGGGCGTCCGGCGACGCCTTCTTCGGGCAACCCGTCCGTTGATCATTTGATCGGCTAGGGACTTCCTCCCCACTCGGTGCAGTCCATCACCGCTTCCGATTGTGTTCGGTTGTTTCGCTGCGCTCGCACTGTGTCGCCGAATTTCGCTTCCGGGTCTTCGGCGCTTCGCAATTCTTTGGAAGTTTTGAGCGAGATGAACTATTGACCCATTTACCACATATGCGAGGTGATCTTTAATGTATAGGTTTCGCCGAATCGTCTATCCTTGTAAGGAGCTAGGTGATGCCTTACAAATTTTACGTTTTCATTACCGTAGTAAAACTTATGATTTCTTTCTAGAAATGCGAGAGAAATGATCAAAAGTAGATATGATATTTTAAGTGACACAAGATGGACCGTTTGTGGAATCCTGTCAGTGGGGAAGATTCAGTATCCAAAGTCACTGTTTTACCCTATTAGACCGTGTACTTTTGATGTACTTTAGTTGTTATCGTATGTATTTATAAGTTATAAGAGAGCTGTGTTTACCTTATCACATCATATTTAGTTCCTGTTTGGTTGGGTGGTGGGATCAGATTGCTATTCTAATCTAAGTCCACATAAAATGGACATCAGAATCCCTTCGTCAAAGATTTTTCATTTACTTTTTTGGCATTAGTGGAATATGGGAGAAACTAAGAAACACCCATAACATAATGCCCTGGAGGAGTTGAGCATCTTTGCGAAGTCCACAACCGAAACTTTAAGGCTATTCGCATCTCTGTTACGGCACTTGTAAAAGAAGACCCTTTGAAATCTACGCTCAATATTTTGAGACTTCCTCGAAACTCAAAGAGCTCAAAGTTCCAATTAAAATCTCGAATTCCAACGTGTGAAGCCTGGGCGTCGTCCACTAATCCACTCGGCCAGTTCTGTGCCTCGGGTTGTGTCCGCGTGTCAGCTGTGCTTTGTGCCTGTTTGTTCAAGTGGCGTCGCGACGCCGTCGGATGAGTTCTTCGCCGTGGCGGTCGAAATGTGTCCTCGCGGCGCTATTCGCGGTTTGCGACCTTCTCAACTGTAGCGCGGAGATTTCCCAAAATCGGCGTTTGATGCGATTAGAAGGCTACCGCTACCGTACCCCTTTTCTCCGACTTTACAAAGGTCTTCTCCGTTTGTCTTCCGAATTTCGTCCGTTTCCGCACGTAGTCGGCGTCGTCGCCTCGGCGCCCAATTGTGGTCGCCGAGAAGTCGCTGCAGGAGGCTGCAACGAAGGCCGAAAAAAGCGAAACGGCGGTGTTGCGAGCGAGCACACCGGTTTGTTGTAATGGTCGTTCGGCGCGTGGGCTGACGTCAGCCCAAGAGGGAGAGGAGGCCACTTCCTGCTCCCGCCGAGTTGTTGCGCCACGGCCGTCTCCTCGGGATACCGTACTCTCGACTTGTGCTTTGTGGTGCTTGGGAATTTCAAAAGCCAAGTTTGCATATGGAAGGCCGCAAAAGGTGCCGACCACGTGGCGCCATTGTGTCCTGTTGAAATGGCAGAATATATGCATTCCTAAGAGCACTTTTTTTGCTCGCCACTTGCTATTATTTGCCTTTGTGCTCCACGCTGTGTTGCGAAACGTTTCCCAGCAGCAGAGACAACAGCGTGCAGCATTCACCTCCTGAAGGATATACCTAGTTATCAGTCTTTAGGTCCTTTTGGTCTGTATTTGGGAAATCTATTTAATCACGTAAAGAATCGTTTCATTTTATCCAATTTTTGGTCCAGAAGTCTGGCGAATACGATGAGCAATGCCAACTTACATTTGTTTCACTTGTATATAATGCAGCAAAACACTTCAAGCGATTACTGTGGGAAAGCATCAGAATCAATATGATAGTGCACATGCTCACCTCCTGAGGAAGTAAAATGCAGTGGAAAAAATGATTTGTTTTTGATATTTTCAGAATTGAAAATATGGATATACTCCTGAAAGTGTTCCATAGAGATGGACGAAGGATATTTGGCCGTGCAATTCCAACGTCCACATGTCAATACAATGGACTATGGTCCATTCTGGAGACTCTGTACACTTCATGTTCCAGTACATCACAAAGATATTATCACATTTTTTGACATTTACTGGATAGGTTCTGTTGCGTTGCGATATTCAACATTGGCTGCTCTATGTTTTTCTACTATTCTAGAACTCGAAATCGCAAACGGTCAAGCTGAGTCATAAAATGCGTGTTTCGATTGCACTCATCATTTCGCCCGAAATTCGAAAAGTTTATATCGTTACAAAGCTTACATTATGCATTGTAGTAGATACTAGACGGTAACAAGATAACCATGTCTAGCACGATTAATGTGGCCTTAAAGTTGTGAAAAAAGGAGACAAGATCTACGACCTGGATTATTAAAATCTGTTTTTGAGGGACACTCTGCTTTCTTGTGCCCGCCCTTGGAACCACATGAACGCTGGACTTCTGGAATACCCTGTTTGTGTTCGATCCAAACGTATCAGCGTCGCAACCAGAGCTGTGTAGTCACTTTTCTGAGTCGTGCCATTGGTGAAATGTATTTCAATGCAAAGGAAACAATTCTCCCAATGCAGAGGAAACACGTGCGCATTCCTTCGCTCCTTTTTTTCCACCCGCTCTAGGTAAACACTGACTTTTAAAGTCTTGATCTTTATTCTCCTTTATGCGACGTGCGCTGTCATCTCGCATATCTTACTGTATTGCCGATTGTTGTAGTTCGGGCCTTCCGACACACACTCCAGGTGTATTTTGGCTCTCCCACCCTGCAAAACGATAATTGTTTGCGTCGGCGGTGGGGGTTGTGTTTTGATTTCTAGTTTATTGAACAGCAGTCTTCGTAGATTAATGAATGAATTTAGTGTGGTCAAAGAGACAAAAAAACGTTGTAGATCTAAGTTTTTTTAATGCAACCCGAAAACTTTCAAGAAGTTGAGAGACAAGCTTGATCTTTTATTTAAATCTTAATTCATCCACGCGTTCTTTTGCACGTTCTCTGTTTTCAGTCTTTTTCTAAAATGAACTACCATCTGCACTTTATATTCTCACCTCGTCCTACGATGCTCACGGTGCAAAACCGTTCCGGTTTTTACGGTTACTATTCGCATAGGTTCCTCACACGATACCGTATCAGCATTCGTTCTTCGATTTCTGGTTCTGAACTTAGACGATGACGTGCGCGTTGAATAAAGACTATTCAGCACGATCTATCAAACTCCAACTGATCAGAATGCAGTTGGTCATTTCCACAAGCGCCAGCTGTCTGAAGGTTAACTGGAGGAACCTTTGCCAGTGATCGGTCGGCGATAGGCGCCAAAAGGTGCACCTTCACCTGGCTGCGGTTGCTGACCTGATATTTGCGTTGCCTAGCTGTATGGATTCTTTATTTGATGTTTGAGTTTACTTTTGTCTGCACATGTTAGCTCAACTCAGTGATCCACCGTGTCTTGTCGCCCGCAGGGCTACTTGGCTTTCTAAAGGGTGCGAATTCATGCAGCCGCGTTCATCATTGAAATAATTATTGAAACAGTACTGCATTTCCGAAGTTAAATTTAAAATTGGACGAGAAAGAGACGAGCGACAAGCGCCGACTACCTATGTATGCATCATTCTTTTTCTTATAATTATTTTTTATTTTTGCTCGCTTCGCTTCGCATTGCATGAAGTTAAAAAAGAAAGAAACGCGGAATCTAGCAACAGGGCGATCGTGTTGGATTACTGATAAAACATTTCGCTCTGAGTGCTATTACCGTAACTGTGATTCACCGAAATAAACAACGTATCATTTTTTTTAATTTGAAAGACTACAATTTGCAGATCCCAGTTTCAATCGGCGGTGCAGTTGCGTTCTTCGGGTACATGGTATTACTTGCGTGCACTTATATTATTACGATATGTGTTTTTTTTTGTTAATGTTAGGAAAGCATCTTTAAAATTCTTTAAAATGCTATAATATGCATAAAAAAATCAATGTTTCGTTTATTTTCAATTATTTTTTTTATTTATTGGGTTGTTGTACTGAAAAAGGCGTCTGCGATAAACATTGCCTAAATTCACAGTGATGAACAGCGAACATCCTGAACCACGTGTATCGTTGGGTCTCAGCGCTTAAAGACACACATCGCTTGTAGTGTATGTTCTGAACCAGATGTCCAACCCGAGCATTATGTTATGTTAACTCCAACGTTTCCAGTTGGTTAAGTACCAGAACAGGCTATGGAAACATGTCCCATGTGGGTGAAACTCACAGTACTGTGACCACATAGCTACTCCTCATACCTAACGATTAAAGCGGCTAAATGCGGAAAAAATGACCCTGAGATTCTCCAAAAGTTCGACTATCCGAGACCGTATTTTTCCAAGTTGACCTTCAGAAACCTTCCGTAAAATTCAAAAAAGGAGCTGATGACCTGAAAGCACAATATCGTTGGACTAGATGCTCGAAGTCTGTAAACAATGAGTTAAACATATGTGATTATATCAGTAAGGATTCAATGAAGGGCTTCAAGGATTCAGGCGCCATTCATAAGTATTTGATGGCCTCGAGTAAAATATGGTTTTCGATGGTTTTCAAAAGATTACATAATGTAGCTGAAATCACATTTTCTGCTATTTATTTATGCCTGTGTCTTTCAGCACATCAAAGACTTACCTAATTTTGTCGTCCTGTGAGACTTTGCGAGATACAGCAAGGAATAAGAATAGTACGACCCCCGCGCGACGACCCACTCGCTACCCTACCGTAGACCTGTTCTTCTCACCCACGCCACCAAAGCACATCAAAGAACATCTGCTGTAATAAACAACTTTTAATCTCTCTCCTTCTCCGTGCCCCCGTCTAAGAGCAAAAGAGCGTGGTCCCCGTCGCCACCGGCGTAGACGTCTTCGCCCCCACCATCAAATTAATCTTTGTTTACCACTCGCTTCCAGAATCGGCGGGGTCACCCGTACTCCGCTTCGCTCTTTGCCCCTCCGTCCCATGTTGCATTCTCGCGGGCACCACGCCACCTCCCGTGTGTTCACTGGTGTTTGAATTCTTCGCCGTCGCCGCCAGCGTCAACAGGCTTTCCCGTCTGCGTGCCGATAGCGCGCAAACTCTGCGTGTTCATTGGCCGCAGTCACTTGTTTACATTCACCTTTGACAGATCACAATATGCACCAGTCGATCGAAATAAATCACCACTTGCAAGCGTCGACCTCCGCGGTCTGCGACCTCCTCTTGACGTCGGCCAGCGTCGCCTCTACACCCTCGCCCGCCACACACAGAAAGAAGTCTGTCGTCTACTGCGCCGTCTGTGGCGATTTGGTACGTTTCGAGGGCGATTTGGGTGACTGGAAGTGGAAATTCCGAGAAAACCTTTCGCTCAAGCATGGATGCTTTCTTTAGACGTTTCAAAACCGGCAAATCCACTATGATTTTACAATTACAGTTGAACCAGAGAAAGCGAAATTATGTTTCACTACAATCGAGCTCCACAGTACACTTAAGGCAGTGAAATTTAGTTCTGTTTACCTGTTCCATGAAGTTGTGTTTCACATTTTTGAAAATTAGAAATTTCGATGATATCCCTCCGATGCGTTTGGTCAATGTAAGGTCGGAAATTTTGCTATTTTTATGGTTTCTTAAATTGGTTTTCACTTTCATTTTCAACGTTTCCAAATCAGGAATCAAAGTTACGGAATATTATAATTGATCGTGCATAATTTTAAATAAATAAAAATAAAAATTATGTTCTACTATGATCGAGCTCTGTTCAAATCATCGAAACTTCATTGGTACGATTGGTACGATAGATTTTTGGTGGTCTTTGCACAAGGGACAAAGCGCTTTTAACGTCTTTTTATTCCAACGTCTTTTTATATGGAAATCGAAAGGTTGCCCTGCACTAATAGGCGAGCTCATACGAAATTTGTATATATGCAGCCCTTAGATTTCATATCCGCATGAGTCATGCGCACCTACTTGTACTCTTGGAAAGTATAGTACAGTTGTTTTGTAGTTGAAACTTAATGAGTTCGTTCTATTTCCGACTCATTTATACCGTTAAAGATAGTGCCCTAGCTAAGACGCTTTCAAGAGAACCCCAGAAGGTGCCGTTTACTCTTAAAGGGCGAGTCATCCAAATTGTGTTTGACTGAATTCTTCGAAACCTATTTTGGATTTTTGAATTTTTTATTTCGAACTCTTTTTGAGCACTATTCTTTCTTTTTTTGCATCAAGTTCCAATGCAATGAGCAATCGTCATTCCAAAAAATGGCTCCATGTTGCGTTTTGTGATCGCCAAAAGTGCAACAATTTGCTACGTGCGTCTTGAGAAGATCGGCGCGTGTGTTCTCGGTGCGGCGGACATAAAATAGTCGGACGATAAGTGGAGCGTTTCTTCCTAAACGCCAAACAAGTCGGCGGTTTTTGTACTCGTGACCTATATTTTGGTTGTAAGTTGAGTGGAAGTTCTGTTCTCTCTCTGTTTGTGGATCGGTGTGTTCTGATTTGTGACTTGTGCTTTGAACGGGGAAAGCCAAACATCTTAGAAATGCAGGGACCCTCGACCCTCCATGATTTCCTAACATCGCAACTTCAGGCCTACGGCAAACACTACGGTATCAACGCGTGCAACGGCTGCAAGGGTTTCTTCCGACGGAGCATCTGGAACAACCGCCAGTATCTGTGCCGTTTCCGCGGGTCGTGCATCATCGCCAAAGGTTGGTGCGATTAGTTCTGCCAGTGCCCTCCATTAATCCCACCCACCCGCGTCATTTCCTTTGTTTTTCTCACTTTCGCCTCCTTTTAGAACATCGGAACGTGTGCCGCGCGTGTCGCCTCAAGCAGTGCTTCGTCGCCGGAATGAATCCCAGAGGTCAGTGCACAGCTTGAATCTTCCAATAATTGAGCCAATACGTGTTTCTGGTGTTCGTTTGTTTGGAAAACGCAGATTCAGAGTGAAATAAGAGTCAAAATGGGGTGGTCGTCAGTGTTAAATTCAAAAAAGCTGTGGTATGGAAGCGTTGTAGGTTAGACCCAAAATTGTTGGTGAGTGCAAAGTGATACGAAGAGGGGACTTTTCGATCGGGACGCAAGTTTCCAATGGTACCGAGCCTTATCAAATTTTTATCAGCGCCGCAGCATGGGTAAGAGTCGTCTCTTTTCTATCGTATGACTATGTAGGAATTGCTCTTTTTGACATGCCTTTGTTCACTTACTGTCATTCTCTTGTGCGTCTTTTCTTTTTTGTTAGTGAAACGGATGTTGTCAGGCCGTTTTCTGTTAAGGCACGAACTGGATGGTGTTTCATTATATAGACTGTAACATTTCAACCTTGTTCAGTATTCAGGTATCGAATGATCCTGAAATATAAAAAATTCCGCGCTTTTAGACTGCTCTTGTAGTCATTAAAATCTTTTATTTTATCCCACCCAGAATGGCAACCTTTTGAACTTCTACCGTAATCGTTCAAACGAAAGACATGTGATCTTATCAACTTGTTTTATCGGCGACATGCCAAGTCCTGGAGACGTCTCATCAAAAGCCTTTAAAAAGAGCGACAACTCCACACAGCCATAACTTTCGATGATATTTGACATTTGCCACGTTTGATGCTACAGTACTACGATACTGGAGTACTGTAGTATCAATAGAGTTATGTTGCTGTCGCACCAAGATTCCGCTGATGACTGATATTGGGTCTTTATAAAGCTACCATACGCTATTTAACAAACATCTTCAGTACTACCGTAGACTTTTTTCTTAATTAGAGCATTTGTTAATGTACGCGGAACATTCCAGAAACACGGAAGACCGTATAACGGGTTTGTTTACGCTCACTCAGTCTCGTGTTCGCTTGCTTGTGACGATCAAAAGTCAGAACATCGGCATGTTGTCATGTACACAGACACGTATCACCATACTGATGCGCTGAGACGGTTTTCTCCTACTGTACTATTTGACTGGTGTCTATTCTATTCATCCAGTGCTGTTAGGGCCAACAAACAGTTTTTCTATTCTAGTCATTTTTGCACAAATTAAGCAGTCTTTGTAAGTTCGGTTTGGTCAGACATGAGAGTAAAAAGGCTGTTTCTAATGAACTCTGTGCTATAATGGACCATCACAAAGGCACGTTTGACGTGATTTCAACCGTAGGAACACTCGTGGTAGATTAGTAAACATCTATCACCTCTGTGCCCAGGTGCTTTAAAGTATAATAGTTGCAATCATAGGCAGTTGGGCAGCTGTACTTCGACTGCCTTATGCGAGTGCTCTATACTCTGTGCTCTTCTAAGAGTAACGGACAATTTTGTACCCAAATTCGTAAAATCTGAATAGAAGATGTTTTTGAGGCTGTCTTTAGAGAGATATTCAGCCTGAAATTATCTATCAATCGTATCGAATTGCCTCTTCTAATCCTATTTTGTGTTTCGTCTGACGTAGAGAAAAATTAATCTTTTGCTGTTTGGTCATGCGATCGTACGTGTTTTCATATCGTCTTGTTTACTCGACTGCCTTCTTTGCAATTGATCAACAACTTTGTATTATGTTCCGGTCTCGTAGACACTCATGGTGGCATGACGGCGCCACTGTAAATTGACTGGCGACGCTCTTTGCCCTCGAAGCACGTTGCCTTTGCCCTGAGGGGCGACGCTCCAATGATCGGCGCGTGTTGATATGACAAACTACAAGGTGACAGGGAATTCCCGACCTCCAAGGAATCACTGGTCATTTGTTCTTGTAGCCGTCTGAGGCCCCGCCTTTTGACCTTTATTCTCAGTTCCTAGACGGTATAAAAGGTTCTAGTTAAGTCTCAGACGGCTTGACTAGACATATAGCTCTCATTTTTAATTAACCGATTGGGTGTCATTTTCTGAAGATAACCAACTTTCGACCATATAATATAGACCACCCCTAACTTCGTGGTCCCCGATCCCAACAGCCTCTTCACCTCCTTCCTTTCCAGCTGTGCAAAGCGAACGCGAGAAATCGAGCGGATCGAACGGTACCGAAGTCGAAGAAGAGACCGAGGAGTTCCCCCGCACCGATTCCCCTCAGGTGTCCTGCACCTCGACCGGCTCCCAGACGGAGACGATGAGCATCACCAGCGCCACCCCAGAAGAGCCCAATCAATTCCGGCTTTCCTTCGAAAGGTATGTAAATAATTCATCGACCACACGCAAACGTTCTTTGTGCATACGTGCATTTTCGAAAGTTTGGCCAAAGCCTCCCGGGAAGCATAGTTTAGTCGTCGATTTTGAGCTCGGATTTCGCGTGGGATGTGCTACGTATTCTCTCATAAACTATGAGATGGATGGGCTTTAAGATGATCTTATTAAAGTATTATATGGAAGATTCGCTAATCTGATTAAACACCTTCATAAAAGGAGATTTTATAAAAGGAATTTTGGGGATGCTGTGAAATTGTTAGTGTTGTCCTATTAGGCAAACTCTGAGATAGCTTCACATCGATCTACAGGAGAACTCCCGCATTAGCGCGAACGTCTCAGGAAGATGAGCGGGGCGCGCCACGTGATAAGGGGGGGGGGTGATAGTACGCGAGGCGCCGACGTCATTGCCCGCCTATTTACTTTGAACTATAGACTCTGGGTGCCTATATATACGACTGGGAGATGTCAGTCCCGATGGGAAAGCCCCTGTTTGTTTTCTGGGTTCCTCACTGTGTGGTCATTGATTACTGTAATCATACAGTAAGTTCTGTTTTCAGAAAAGCCGAGGAACTTGTCTCCCACCACAAATCAGTGATGGACCGAACCGATGCCTTTATCAAGCCGGAACTCCCCGATACCGTACTCAGCGAGATCACGCGGATTCCCTTCGAAGAGGCCTTCGACGATTGCACGAAGCTGTGTCAGCGCTCAAAGGTACCCAAATCGTTCTGTGGCAGGGATAGGACCCAAGCCTATAGATCTCCTACGACGCACAGTCGATAGCCACCCTGCGGGACATGGACAACGACTGGCGGCGCTGTTTCGTCCTGATGCGCGACTGGCTCGATGGCTTCGACCCGTTCCAGCAGCTCTGCCGTCAGGACCAACTCCAACTGGTCAAAGACAGATTCCACCACTTTCATTGGCTCATGACCGGATACTACACAGCGCGGAGCGAAAACGAAGATGTCGGAGTGTGCTATTGCAACGGCACCTACTTCCCACGGTCTCCCCAGAAGCAGTGCGTTCCCGATGAGACGTGAGTTACTCCACCTTCTACAAAAAGACCACTCAATAACTAAAATCTTCAAAATCATACACGTACCGCGTTGGTATCCTTGCCTTTATCGGCCGAGGGAGTGTTCTCTGCCGCAGCAGGAACACGGTGACCACTAAAAAACGGGAAAGTTAGCCCCTATGGACATAAGTAGGACATACCTGAAATCGAGCGTCGAGTTGTTCATCGGTTCTTTCTTTTTCCTGCCGCAGAGAAACACCGCGAAACTGACGAAAACGGCCAAAAGGGCGCCTTGGAAAGCGGCGATAAATGAAACACTCATCCCGACCAAACTGACCAATCGAATTGCAGAGGAATGATCGAGAGGACCGTCAACGAACTCATCGGCCCTTTGAGACGTCTGTGTCTGGACGAAACCGAGATCGCCTGTCTTATCGTCATCTCCATGTTCTGTGGTAGGAGATCCTTCTTCTGCAGCCTCATAATCTCAAAATCCACGTTTAGAAAATCCGAATCTCTCCGAAGAAGGCCAGAAACTGGCGAAGGAAGTATGTGCCGAGCACATGAACATCCTTTACATCCACAACCAGTCGAGGTTCGCCAATCCAGAATCTCCCGATCTGGCGCCTCGATTCTCCTACATGATGCTCATCTTTATGGTTCTATCGGTAGGAGTGAATTAGTAGGATACGGAATGTAATGGAATGTTGTAGAACTTGTCCAAGTCCGTCGTTTCCCAACTCGGCGACACTCTCTTTGTCCACGATTGGTGACAGTGCGTGTGGAGAGAAAGCAAAAAGGAATCAACGGGAGAGTCTTGTAATATCATGTAATTGGTACAGATGTTATGTCGTGTAAAGTATAGATAAAGTAATAGATTTCTGCTGATTTCTCTACGTGCCTTAGTTCTAATTCACAATGACAGCTGGGGAGCACTGTCGAGATTCTGAGGATATAGCTGATGTCCTTTGTATTTCCTTTCTCATATCCTCTATTAGGACAACCAGATATTAAAAGATATTCGGAAGAGGAAGGGGAGCGAGAGAATACCCGACCGGCCACCCGCCGCGCCGATTGTTCTCCTTCTACATTGAAAATTCGTACTGATAATACAAATTACTAATTACTAAGATTTTCTGTTGGGTTAATCATCTGGAACGAACAAAAAGATAGATTGCGTCGGTAGTTACGAAGTGTCTTATCTATGAGACTCTCGCAGCAAGCAGCTCTGTTCAAAGCACACACCCTCAGGGTCAAAGTGTCTTCCAGCGACCATCGACTACGAGTAAAGGTCGCGTACCTCCGTTCCGTTATCTTCGTTTTTGCAGGTGGCAGACAAGCCGCGAGGGTGGCGTGATAACGCCTGGTGCAAAGGGCGCCTTGCGCTCCGTGGTCTTTACTCTCGAGCCACGTTGCCTTTGCCCCGAGGGGCGAGCGGCAGCATGCTGATATGACAAACTACAAGGTCGTGGGAGTCCCCTGCTGATAGTGGTGTTCTCTTTGGTGCCCTTTGTCCTCGGGAAAGGAACTATGATGCGTAATCTTGGTTGCAGAAGGAAACAAACATATTGCGAGAAAAATGGCTGCCATGCGACCAACCGCAGAGAGCCACCTGCCACCAACGCGTGAGGCCCCTTGTCCCACAACGCTTTCAAAACACTGGAATGATACGTAAGCTTGTTATTGAACAACTCGTAGCCAATGTATTGTCCATCTACATGCTTTGTTTCGCTCGCATATTTAATGCATATGTTAAACCATTCACACTAGAAAATAGTTTTAAAAACGGACTATTTATATGCAAATTGTATTTTTGGAGACAACTTTTGATAGCCTTTAACGGTTTCAGGAATAGCACATGGGAAAGAATAGCACAAAAATAGTCATGTTCTAAAGAATGGATTCGACGTTTTCAATGCCACCGCGACTGTTTAGGATCGATGTCCACGAGCGGCTCTGCGTGTTTGTGTCGATGTTCTTTACCACTGTCATTAATTTCAGGACCTCTCTCTGGTCATCATGAATCAGACCGTCGTGTGGGGTGTGTCGCAGAAACGAGCACGAAAAGCCCTACTCCACAGCGCTCTCCATCCGGGATTCACGTTCGAATTCAGAAAACATCGACACAACTCCGACGGAACGACGACTATGCGGTGTACGAGCTGCGACAGTGCAAACAGTCAGCGATCCAAGTTGGGCGAGGGGCGACAACAGAGTGCTCATCATAAGATTAGCTCGTTTCAAGACGGCGCTCGATGGCTGACTGATCCTGAGCTGAACCATAGCTGCGTGGACAGTGAACACATTGACATTTCGACCGAAAGAGCGCTTGAACGGCAGATCTACATGTAAATTTCACTATTCTCCTCCTGTTTACATGAGATCTTTAGGAGAAGTGCGCAGAGTCTCCGTGAAAATCCTGATGCGGTATCAGTAGCACATGAAAGAGCACTGACCATCGTTTCCCAGGTGGCCACAAGCACCCAGCAGGACCAGCTTATAAAAATGAAGTTCCTTAGCAAAAGAACGGCAAAGAAGACCTACCAGAAAAATGCCAGAAAGGCAAACCGGACAGTGGACAATCGTCGCCCTATTTCGGAGCGTTTCAAAGTTAGCTATTTCATTGCTTCCGATTAGCCTTCGGTGCCATCTACAGACTTCTCTGCTTTATCTGATAATTTAAATTTTTCTTCCGAATTCGCACATTCTCAAACAGCAAGCCTTGTTTACCAAGCTTAAGCGTAGGGTATACATTGAGTTGAATATCTTCCCATTTGCTATTTTTCATCCTAATCGACTTTCAACGATGATTTGGACCATTCACATTTGGGCCCGAAAGAAGGTGGCATAGAAAAGTGGTGATTAACTCTTCCAAGGCCCGTATCGGTATAGCGTGAGAAAAGAAACAAAAAATCGATACCATGGAGAAGCGAAGGAAGCCGCGCTGTTTATGTTTATCGTCGCCAACTACCGTCAGCAAAGGCTTTGCTATGAGAAGACAGAAGTTCTTAAAAGGTACTGATGGTCGCCAGGCGGCGGGATCCAGCAACCTTGTATACGGCCAGCATTAAACGTTAGAAAGATCGCTGGTCCATAAAATTTTGAAACGCAGAAAAGCCCTCGAAAATGAAAGAGATGAGGACGGAGATCCGAATTCAGTGATGCCTTGATGATTTCTTGAAGCTTTCTCAAAGAATTCATGCTGATTCAGATTCAGACTAAGTTCTCGACTCAAATTTCAACTTCCTCAGTTGTTTTGAAGTTTTTTTTCTGTCAAGGAGTGCTGCATCGATCGGAATAGAGTAGTCCGATGGGCTATAAGGAGAACGAACCGCTATTCGGGCGATACTTTACATACAGATGCAGTTCGCAACATGGAATACGAGCAAAAAGTTTTTGACGAGAGTGGGATTCGAACCCACGCCTCCGAAGAGACTGGTGCCTTAAACCAGCGCCTTAGACCGCTCGGCCATCTCGCCATGATTGATACGTCAAGCTTAACACTATATGACATTTGGTTCGGCTACCAATTATTTATCTTCTGTACTATGCAACATACTACCTTGGGCTTTGCTGTTAGCACATTCGAAAGAGATGTAGTGTCGTTAGTATCTAGAAAAACTATCCCCGTCTAATCCAATCCAGTGCCAATTAATTTCGAAGTTTTGTGTAAACAAAAGAGGGTAAACACTTGGGTTTCGTCGTTTTACTCGTTAACTATTTGCAAACGCGAGGCTACGTGCAGCCACTTGTTGATCGACATAATTCCCGCTCAAATAGTACCGTTGGTGGAAAATTTACATTTTACATCGAATTATTGAACGATTTTTGGACATTT
Organism: Steinernema hermaphroditum; assembly: GCA_030435675.1. Lineage (NCBI taxonomy): Eukaryota > Metazoa > Nematoda > Chromadorea > Rhabditida > Steinernematidae > Steinernema > Steinernema hermaphroditum. The sequence continues at coordinate 5,091,182 of CM059622.1, forward strand.
TCGTTCATTGTACCAAATTGCGTTTTGTGAGTAGTTGCCTGCAGCTATTGGCGATGGTGGCAAGAGAAATTGGTACCGTGTGTAGTGAATATTAACGGAATTCAATTGAAAATGACCGACAGCTTGAGCATATTTTTTCATGCCATTACGTTCCATTTCTGACTAAACCCAAGTGTCCTTGCTTGCCATTATTGGTTTGTAGGGACTGTCTCAAATTTCAAAACAAATCTTCAATTCCGCACTTTCCACCCGACGACCACCTCCCTTTCCCCTCCACCGACTGCACACAATTCCAAATAGAAACCCCTGAGCCCTTCAACAAAGCGCGGTCTCATCCCACATTCTGCGTTTGCAAAGCGCTTTCGCGCTGACCATAAAGTTTCGATCGGTCGGGTGTCGATCCTGCGCACTGTTTGCATGCATCACGCGCCGCGGCTAATCTTCGCGACGTTCCCATCGATTCACCCTCCCGCTCGGATCACTTTCACACGTTCCGCGCATCACCATCACTTTCACCACCTCCCCCCGGCCGTGTCCTTTGTCTCCGTAGCCGCCAGACTACAACGCCAACAGCCACCATGGCTGATTCGATCATGGACGTCGATGCGTCGCGATTTCCGCGCCCTTATCGATCGATCGACGTCTTCTGCGCTACGCGCCTCCTTTGTCTTCCACTGTTTGCTCGGGAATTAGACGATGATCGGGCCTATTAGCCACGTCGACTGCGGGTGGCCGTTACTGGTTTGGCGTTTATAGTTTGTTTTCGTTCGCTCCACTTTAGAAACTGGATTGGGTTGCAAGGCTGAAACCAGTTCAGTTACGTTCTCCTTTCTAAAGATTTGACCATTCTTTGCACAATATTCCAATCTTTCTATAGCTCAACATACAATTTTTAAGGTATAGAAAACTGTTCCGAAACGGCTAACCCACACCGTATCCCTTACTCCTTTCGATAAATAGTAAAGCATAAACATAACTTCCATGAGCACTGGGAAGTTATAGAGGAGATCCTACTAGTACATTTCTTGTACGATTGGCTGGATGCAACCCCTGAACGCCGTCCGCCATGAATGCATTTCAAAATCCTTTGTATTTCTGAAGGTACATTGTTAAAGTTTGTACAGTTCTGTGCAGCTACATGCCGCCTACCCAAAAACAACGCGTTAATCCTGTATCCGACTATCCATTGCTTTTCAATGGCCTATCACAAAACTGGTTTTTAATGTCACGGCGTAGTCATTTTCAATGTGAACTGTCGACGTCTGGCTTTGTATTTATAAAAGCAACTCATTATTATCTCCCATGAATTTTCGCCACTTGATTCATTCAAAACATTCCATTGAGTTTTTACGCAATTGTGCCCAATCATGCCCTCAGATTGCCCTTTTATTGATAGGTCGGTCCTTGTCTTTTCACTTCGATGTCATTTCGGAGGAGGATTACACGAAAAAGTTGTAGCACAGAGTAGTCATGGAAAACGCCTTGAAACGTGAACATTAACGTCGACGCTGATGTATAATTAGGCTCAGTGTTTAAGAATCAAGAACACTGTCTTTAGAAGGGGGTTAATCAAGAGGTTTGTCATCATAAACGAACATAACGTTCAAGGTGATGTCGAACGGAGACACGGAAATTGACTTCCACCTACTGAAATCTAATACATTGACCAATCAAATGTTTTTTATTATTTTGTTTTGAACTGTAATGTTCCGAAATTTTATTTCAGTCTCTTTCTCAATTTTCGTAATTTCTACTTTTCAGTTCTTCTTCCTCTTGTCCCATTTCCATTCTTTTTACTTTCGGCAAAAAGAGAGCGGCAAGGACAAATCACACCTCTCTTCGCCCGCCTGACTCATTATCGCACCTCTGCTCCCCCGCTATCCTCTCCCAATTATTCATCCGAAATACATCGCTGCGCTCCGTTCTTTCGTGTTTTATTCACGTCGCCTACTTCCTCATTCACCCCGTCATTTCCAGGCCAAGGAACCCTTTCTTCTCAGCTCACGTAAACCCATTGATGGCGCAATGGACGACGAGATTCGCGAGATGAAGACGCACATCGCGATTCTAGAGTCGATGCTCAAAAAATTTAAAGGTACGAGTTTTCGACGGCCACTGAGAGATTAAGGGAACCGGTTGCAGGTACGATCGACACGGTGATGGCGCAGAACGCGCAGTACGAGCGGAAGCTGAAGGTCTCGCAGAACAAGTTGGCCGAGTTAGAACGCGTGGAGAAGGAGAATCTCGTGCTGAAGGAGAGGATAGCCGAGTTGGAGGAGGTGATGGGTGTCAAGTCGGAGAATCGCGTTTTTCAGTGATGCTTTACCTTACTCATTAGTACAAAAAGTAAATGAAACGCTGAGTGAATTGGATAGTCTTTGGTTCATTTGTGTCAGAGGAATGGAAATATATGAAGAACTCGTCAAAACTGCTATAATAAATTGGGAGCACAGATCACCAATTTAAGGATCTGTAGGAAAAATAATCAAGAAGTACAAATAAAAGAGCTTGGTAATAAAGGAAAACTATTTCGCGTTGAATCACCAGCACAGGCACAAGTTGGAGTAAAACTTTGTGAGCGAATTGTGAGTAAAAAACAAAAAAGAATTTGCCGCCAGCAGGGGTCGAACCTGCGACCTTGGGCTTATTAGACCCACGCTCTAACCGACTGAGCTATGGCGGCTCATGCACATCACGTCGACCGTTCATATATCAGGGCAGTTTAATCATTTTCGTTATCTCGTAAAGGTCCAACCACTGGTTTGCTGTAAAAGAGCAATCCCACACCTACGATTCCAATCGAGCGTTTATCAACGTAGTACTTATAATTGGATGGATTCTGTGTAAACTAGATGTAAGCTACTTCCCTCCCATTTCGCACCATCCATAAAAACAAACACAAACAAAATGCTCGATTTATTCAACTCGCGAACTCTAAAGTCGACATTCTTTCCACTCAAGCGGCCGCGGCCAGTGCTCGAGGAGGACAAGGACAGTACTCAGCATCGGGACCAGGAATACCCTTAGGTCCACGAATTCCAGGAGTTCCGCTGCGGCCAGGCGTTCCCGTCGGCCCGCCAAATCCGGGAGCCCCAGGTTCTCCCGGAAATCCTCGTTCGCCGGCAGGTCCTCTCTTTCCGGGAGCTCCGGGTCTACCAGGAGTTCCTGGTTTTCCAGGTTGGCCAGGCTCTCCTCTTCCGGTCTGGCCGTCTCTTCCGGGTCGTCCAGACTGGCCCTGCTGTCCCTGAGGTCCTTGGTCGCCGTCGTCTCCGATGCATCCACGAGCTCCGGGTCTTCCAGCCCTTCCAGGACGTCCTTCAACTCCAGGGTTTCCGTCGGATCCATCGGGTCCAGGGGGACCCTTGAGTCCAGGCGGTCCACGGGGTCCTCTGGGGCACTTGATGCATCCGGGAGTGGGAAGGTTGAGCAGAACGACAACTCCAGCGGCTCCAGGAAGACCAGGCACTCCAGGCTCTCCGGCGTCTGAATGAATTAGTCATAAAAGCTCTGTTTGCACAGGCTCCGATCGAACCTCCAGCTTCTCCTTTGGGTCCCGTCGGTCCAGGAGGCCCTCGTGGGCAGTTGTTCGGTCTTTGTCCGCAATCTAAACTTCTCCAGTGTCATGAAACATTTAGTAGGAGACGAAACATACTGCACTGGACGCTTCGCTTGTCTCGGCCGCGAAGGAAAACGTTTTCGTGTCCCTTAGAGGAGCTCGCCGAACCTCCGTTCTGAATTCCCATCATCGTGTGCCAAGCGTCGGTGTTCACCGCCTAAAGTGACCGCATTACTCTACTGTAATATACGGTACTGATCGTATGAGAATGGTCACACTGATCTATCCCCTCCTACCTTAACATTCTTCATCTCCTCGATCACATCGTCATAAATCGAGTTGATATCGTCAACGATGGTGGCGATTCCGTAGACGATTCCGCCGACGACGACTACGGTAGCGAGCACGGCCGACGCTCCCCAGAAGCTCTTCATCGTGGTCACTTGCCTAACCGCACTTCTCTCGCACTTTTATATCGGTCTTCATTAGCAACCCGTTTCGAGTTGCGCAGGTTTACACTTTCCCCTTAGGCTTGCGCAACGGAAAGCAGGTTTGCGCGTGAAAGGCCCAAAAAATGAATGCGCTTTGAGCCTGGATATGATTGAATTTGTTGCGATTTCGTCGCCGTAATGCAATTCCCAAGGATTAGGGAGGACACGGGGCCGCGAGACGCGACGGTCCGCCGACTTGAGGAGATATCGCCAGCACTTGATGTCTGACTTCGTTTTGAGTACTTTCGGCCGTCATTGATTCGAGTCGCGCCGTTAAGAAGGCAAACAATTAGAGCGCTTGTCGCGGAAATATCTGGACGCTGCTAATTAGATCTGTGGGAATCCTGTGGACTTCGGTGTGTATTCTGAAGGCTGTTTATGTCCAGGCCTAATTTGCGCTTACCCGACGTCAAGAATTAAATGAAAATTGCTGTTTGTAGAGGGGCAATTCTATGAACAAGGCCCACACAGCTAATTTGTCGTTCTGAAAACAATGAAAAATGAGGTGTCCTATTATGCTGTATGAGTCCGCGTTTTTTTTTGACAAACATAAAAATAGCCCCTTGTCGTTATTGTCATCATGCTTATTTCTGAGAAGGCCTATAAATAAGTAACGATACTGGTTCACGTTTGTGTCATTCCTGTATGCTGCTAGCCTGGTCTTCTTCGCCTTTCTTCTACTACTTAGTTTTTCAATTGCATCCATTTCTAAATAAACTATCCAAAGCCGTACATTGCAACCGTTCCAGAAACGTTACAAAGTGAAAATTTACGAACATACGTTGGAAGTGGGTGCAAAGAGTTTGGCTTCAGCAAATATTCGACGTTAGAAGTGTTTAGCTTTTGGACTCTCATCTGTGGGATCATGGACAAACATAAGTTGGTACTTAACGATACTGGTTCACTTTTGTCCTTGGTGAGTAACCACGTTAATTAGACAGTTTAATCTTAAACTGAAGGAACAGTTTCGAATACAACTTTGGTCTTTCGATTTCGGATTTTGGGGGTGGGTCGATTACCAGAAAGTTTCGGTCTAAAAACTCTGGTGGTGACCATTTCTGTAGCAATTTATGACGATGGGAGAATGAACTCTGAGGGTATTATTCCGCTACTTTCGTATTGTTGCAACTAAGACATGGAACATGATTCAATTGATGTGTACTTTCTAGGCTATAATATTGTAATGAGTGGTCTGATGTTTTTGACTTGGATTTGCTCAAACTTAACTATATTTTCAAGATGACATACATAAAATTGACAACTTTTCTGTAGTGTTCCCGAACTCCGACATTTCGTTATCTTGTATAAATGTGTTTATTTTTTGCGTGGATTACGTAGAATGAGTCGCCCCTCCCCTCTTTTTTAGTTTGTAATTTTCTCCTTTTGCACCTCCGAAGCCGTGAATTCATAAGGTTTTATATGTGACCCAGCATGGATAATCACATGAGAACTTTCCTTGCGACCACAAGATTTAGTCCACTTTGTAAAAGCGTGAGAAGCAGCTATGTTATTCTCTCTTGTTCACACTCCATATCTCTATTTAATGATGATTAGTCTCATGGAATTTGAGCTTTGATCATTTCATTGCGATAAGATATAACAATGTGTTATAAACCTTTTTGTCCTTAAACTTCTAACCCGTCTTTTCGCTTAGTTGAAGAGAATTCCTGACTCGTCAAGGGACGTAGCTTCCGAAAACTGCTTACCAGCGGATCCAATTTTACAGTTAAACTTCATTCTTAGGTAACCTGTCCACGAAGTCTGAGCTTGATTTGCGCACCTAGCAAGGTTCTCTCGGAAGTGCCCCCAGTATCCAATACAATGATTCGCTATACCCACTTGGTTTAATGTGATTTTTAATGGACTTTGACCTCATTTTTTGCCGTTTAATCCGCTATAATTTTTAAAGTTAAAGGCGCCAACACAGTTTACAGAATTTCACATAAGAAATAACATATCCCCAAAGGCGATTATATCGGCTAGTAACAATGCACTAATCGGTTTTAGCACTGTTAATTTAAAAGATGTTTACGATGACCCATTTTAATGAAAACTCTTAAACATATGCCACCTTCTTACCTGACTTAACTTCCACTTGCGCAGTCAGCAATGTAGTCAAAAATTCCGTTTCCATTGTTTATATAGCGTAAGAGCAAAGTTTAGTATGTATCGGTCTTTGGGATGCAGCGAAGAAACTACACGATAAAACAGCTGCTCAGAATTCTTAATAGCATGGCAGCTGTTTGAACAAAAAGGGGTTTTATGTATAAAAAGTGAGGCCGTCTTTGTGCCTTTTGGAGTACTGAACGCAAAAATGGAAGAGGGGACATTGTCCACATTTAATCACTCATTTATCGGTTTATAGCATTTGCGCCCAAGTCCACAAGAATGGTTTGTACTAACCTAATCGAACGGATACAATTCTCAACTTCCGCTATGACATAACATGTCGCATTTGTTTTTCGCTGTTTGAATTCTGAAATTTGATTATCTCTTTAAATGCCTTTGTTATACGGACCATTTCTGACTCTATTTTTGATGTCAACTAATTACTGTGTCGTTTAATCTTTGATTTCACTCGGTTTTCTAAAAAATACAAACGTTGAATGTCGACTAGGCATGTGTCACTTCACGTGACGTTCAGCGATTCATTTGTCACCTCTCCCTTCAAACATATCATTACGTTTGAAATGCCCCCTTTACGAGTCGCGCCTAAGTGAAGGGATTAAATTGCCAGGTTTCAAGTTAGAGTAGGCTCTACCCATCCATCGATTAGTGTCAATCCTTGTTTAAGTGTGTTTGGCTAGATGTAAAACAATTAAAATGATTCGTACTTTTCTAATCAAAAGCAGTATTTTTATGGTTCAATGCTCGAAAAGCGCTGCTTAGATTTTATCTTTGAGGGTGTTTGTAATCGTGCAAATGATGAACTGCTACAAAAAGGGGTGGCCAAAACCAACAGATATTCTGGCCATTTGAAGCATAACAATTGTTTATGCCATTCGATTTGCCCCAATTTTGTTATTTTATAAACAAAAGTCATCTTCCACTCGTAACGCTGCTCATTACTTACAGGTCCTGCATCTTTCTTTTAATTCGCGCTTTTGCTAAGTTTTGTTTTGTTTTCAGTTTCCTCACAGGTTGTATTCATCCTTTGGAACTCGGAACTCCAAAATTTAGAAGTCTCTATTCGTCATTACATTTGTTCTGGCTTTCCACATGGCAATTCTTATTGAATTGAGTCTTAACTAAATTTTTATTTGAAAATCAATTTGAAAATTAACATTTGGCGGAGTTGCAGACATAAAAACAAAAAAGTTTTGACGAGAGTGGGATTCGAACCCACGCCTCCGAAGAGACTGGTGCCTTAAACCAGCGCCTTAGACCGCTCGGCCATCTCGCCACTTGCGGCCCCTTTGTTTGTCATTTACAATAGTCCATTCAACCCCTCAAAGCTTCTTTAATTTTACAATTTCCGCGTCCACTTCAAAACCTCCATTACCAGCTCTCCTGCCTCGAAAACACGTCGTCATCCGTCGCCGTCCTACCTCATTCCATGTTTGTCGTCGCTTCTAAGGATTAACATTATCGTTCAGTCCCTATTCTATCTCGGGCATCGAAGGATGTCACCTGAGCTCCCTAGAGAACTCAGCAAAGTGCAGCCCTGCCCCTATCCTTGTCGCCTGCTTCGACTTCTGCTCCTCCGGCGAAGGACATGCCTATCACTTCTTATTAGCGCTCCCTTCCTATCCAGCTTCGGCCTCTGGCGCGTTCATCTCGCGCCCTCCAAAATATTATTGTCGCCACGCTGTCACGCATCGGAATTCGCGCGAAATAACAAATATTCACGCGTGTGGAAGTGGGCCCGGAAGAATGCGATTGTCCGAACAAGCATTTCAGCCCTATTAGCTAATCTCTCCCGCCTCGTCGCTCTCTGGAACCTTTTTGGACTTGTCCCCTTAGGCTGTGTCACTGACATCACGCTTCGACAACTATAATTGCCCTCCTCCTGACAGACCCAATCGATTCGGATTTATAATTAGGGCCCGGAAGGGAGTCGCGAACCTCGTGGCGGGAGATTAGGATTAGCGGCGCGTGGATCAGCACCAGGGCCGAATTTCGGATTCTTTAGCCAAACAGCGGAATGTTGCAATGTGGCCTCATTTTGGCGCTCCTCTACTTTACTGTAGCCGCCGTTCGCATAAACGAGTCCTATTCGGACGCTAACCAGGAGCAGCTCATTCTGGAGAGACTCTTGAGTGGCTATGACGCGAGGATTCGGCCCCCGCCGAGTGACTCTTCACGTGAGTTCGAGTGGAATTGACCTATGTGGAGAAGGACGCGTTTAGAGATGTACGGACCGGTCATTGTTAAAGTGAACATTATGATACGCATGCTCTCCAAAATCGACGTCGTCAACATGGTGAGTAAAATGGTTTCTATTTGCACTGTAAATCACAGTATGTCCTCGAAAAATGGGCACGAACGGAATAGCTAGTCGTTCTACCGATCCGTGAACCGGCTGACGGTTGACGGATTTACGGACCAACCGTTGCCCATCTCTGTATGCTGCACTCTTTCAATTTTTTTACCGAATCTTATAATTCTGCTAGAATCGGAACTAAACGTGACGATCAGCAGATTCGGATGGAGTCGTTAAGGACACGTATATTTCTGAGAATTTAAAACAAAAGGAAAGTCATTTGAAGGTCATTTATTAGAGATACAAAGAAAATTTGGAATATATTAAGATTAAGTAAACAGATTGAGTAACGACCTTACGAGTGATTGGAGAAGGCTATCTTTACAAAATAGAGCAGCCCAAATCTGAGCCAAGAAGGATGTTATCCTTTCTTATTCCAGCATGTTATCATTTCTTCCACCGACACTGCGACCGGTCCCGAACGGATAGTACAGTTTGGATAACTCGGCACGCTAGAATCGGGCGAAGAAGAGGTGCCCAGCTCAGTCTCTGGTGTCTTGAACCTGAGCAGCTAGGTAGATGGAGTGGTGCTCAAGTGTCTCAGTAACAAATCATTATACTTTGAATTGGTGTATTTGAACGGTAATCATTCGAAAAAAAGCTTCTACATTGAGAAAAAAACAGGCCAAGAACTGAAAATCTTCGTTTGCAAATTCAAAATTACTTATTTTTTGCGCCCCTGGCCTTCTCATCCGTCTTTGCCGCAATTCCAAAAAAGGAACGACGACCAACGATCGTCGTACTTTGTTTCATCCCTTTTTGGTCCTCCTCTGCACATTTCCAGAAAAGTGGGTGAATTTTCACAAGTAAAATCCATATGAATTATGTTCCAATAACTGGATCGCTCCAAATTGCAACGAAGTCAAAGTTCAAAGAAAGCATGACGATTATTTTAGGGTTTAATTGTGATCGCATGCAAGGTGTCGACTATGTCCTTTCTTCTGCTCTTTAAAGTGTATAAAAAGGAGCAATTCAACTTGGATGACGAATAGTGATCACGGTTAAAAGAAAGAAACGCCCTAAATAAGATTGCGGCGGACGTAAATTATCTAAGCTTGTGATGTGTTCACAAGGACTGGGTGGACATGACGGCTCAGGTCATGTCAGGAGCAGATTGTCCTTCTGTTGTGTACATAAAATTCATGATATCATGTATAAAGTGCAATATTATTCTCAATATTTTTTATATTCCAACTTCATAAAACTTCACAACATGCAAAACGGTATTTATAAGGCTATTAATAAAGATCTGGCTGATCTTTTCTTCACGAAGCCTCTATTGACTTTATAAAAAATACACTCTTTTAGGAGTACGGTATGCAAATAACGTTCCGAGAACAATGGCTGGACAAAAGGTTGGCCTTCGACCACTTGGGATACGTGAATCCCCCAAAGTTCCTGACTGTTCCCTACGTGAAAAACAACGTTTGGATTCCGGATTCATTCTTTCCCGTGAGCGCTGAACCAACCAACTCTCCTAAGTGTAGCTTTAGACGGAGAAGGCTGCGCACAGACATATGATCGACACAGAGAACATGTTCCTTAGAATACATCCTGACGGAACGGTTCTCTATAGCGTCCGCCTCTCGCTTACCTTAAGCTGTCCCATGCACTTGCAGCTCTATCCTCTGGACGTGCAGAACTGCGATTTCGACTTGATCAGCTATGCTCATACGACAAGGGTAAGGGAGCACGGGGATAGAGCGAAAACGTAGGTCACTTAAGGACATTGTGTACCAGTGGGACTCGAATCCAGTGCAGCTCAAGAAGGGCGTCGGCAACGATCTCCCGAACTTCTTGCTAACCGGCATTGAAACACATCATGAATGCACAAGTCACACGAACACAGGTGTGCTGGAGAGTGGTCTACTGATCTGAAGGGACATTTCAGGTTCCTATGCTTGTCTTAGAATGCGACTAAAGTTGTCGAGACAGTTCAGTTACTACCTCATTCAAGTCTACGGTCCGACCACGATCATCGTCATCGTAGGAAACGAATGACAGGAACGGCTCAAATGCCTTTGTTTAGGTGTCCTGGATTAGTTTCTGGATAGACATGCACTCGACTGCAGGCAGAGTGGCCCTCGGCGTCACCACCCTTCTAACCATGACCACGTTGGTAAGCTCTCTTTGCATCGTCCATGGGAGCTGTGTCTATCGCTAACGCTTTCAGCAATCAGCTTTAAACTCGAAACTCCCTCCGGTCAGCTACATAAAAGTCGTCGACGTTTGGATAGGAGGTACTTCCGTGTTTCCCTCCCCTTTTCTAACGCTTTGCAGCCTGCCAAACCTTCGTCTTCGGAGCGCTGATCGAGTACGCCTTCGTCTCCTACCAGGACACCCTCCTTAAATCCACGAAACTCAACAAAACGAAGATCCGAAAGTCACAAAAGAGAGTCGAGCGATTGGAATTGCTGGAAGTCGACTTCTACCAGCCTCCATGCACTTGTTCTGTGAGTTCTAGCACAAAACGATCGAAGCAAGAACTCGTTTCAGTCAAGGAGTTGCAATCCCGATTTGGTGCCGAAGATTCCGTGGAAGTACCGTATGCGAAAATGGTTCAAGAAGCCTTCGTACCTCCCAGCCCAGATCGACTTCTACGCTCGATTCTGTGCGCCTATCGGGTTCATCTGCTTCAATATAGTCTACTGGAGTTCATGCTGGATCATGACAGCGAGGGTAGACTACGATGCATAGGGTGCATGAGATTGTTACTGTTGTACATACACACAATAAAGAGTGGTTACGTTCGGTGAAACTCCATCTGTGGCACATTCCATTTGGTTGAGACAACACGGTCAGTCTACCGACAACAGACGTCTAGACGTCTACAATACACAGTGCCGAATGCCAGACAGACAGCTCTGCTGCAAGGGAGCGTCGGTCAGTTGCGAATTTCTTCCGAAAGCGAAGCGGTCGCGCGATGGAGAGCGAAGAAAGCTCGTGGTCAGGCAGCTCCTTCACGACGGCGTCGCCGTGTTCCCTCACGGTCGCCTCCTTCGGCACCTTCTCCGACGTCGACATGGACTCTGAAGACGTCTCCCTCACATCTGGAGATAGTTGCCGCACGGGTGGTATGTCCTCTCTCCTCGCCCACTCTACCGTAATCTCTTTGGTTTCAGTGGAACCACTGGAGTTAGTAGACTCCCTGGTGCTGCTTCGAGAGCGCTGCACCTCTGCTGGTCTCTGTCGTGCGCCGTCCGACGAATCCGAAGAGACCATGACCCTCGACTCCGAGGACTGCACGGAGGTCGAATTCAGCGATTACGAATCGGAGGACACACAGATGAGTTCCGAGGCGCTCTCTAGCTATCAAATGGACGACTCGGACGAGAAGAAGTCGGCAGAAGAAATGAAGATCGACGATGCAACGATGGACGCAGCTCAGGACCAGATGGTCATCTAAGTACATATAAATGTTATTTTAAGTGATTTACATAAATATTATGAGCATAAAATAGTATCCTCCCAAGGCACATAGCGAAAGACTAAAGCAGATAACAGACAACAAACTCAACAATGAGGGTCACTCCTTAATCGTCGAAATTTTGTGCTTCTCTTCGAACAACTGCCGATCCGTAGGGGCAATCACTCCGAATTTCACTGCCGCTTCGAGCGCTCGCTTCGCTTCCTTCTGTGCCTCCTCGCGACCTTTCTCGGAGTGTTTAGAAATGGCTATCAAGACGTGGAAGATATCCGTCTAAAGCAAGAACCTTCAACCTCGAAAAACCCACGGCCAACTCACTTTCATCATCTCGGAGGCGACTTTCTCACACGATGCCACCATGTTCGCTACACCCTGCATACATCTCTTCTGAATTTCTGGGTGTTCTGAGGCACAAATCTCCTTGATGAGATCGATCCAGCTTCCCATTTCGTCGATGATTCTCTGGCACACCTCAGGATTGTGCGTGAGGATGGAGAACGCGGCGCTAGACACCATCTGCAGGCGCTCGTCCTCTTCGGCGCAGTAGAGAGTCCACAGCTTCACTCGATCGGTTCCCTTGGCGCACGTTTCGTCGTAGAATTCATCGAGGAAGAGCATATTCAGGAGGAACTCTGCAGCAGCATCTCGGAGGTGGTCGTGGTCGGTCATGAACCAGAACTCTTCTGCCTTCGGAATCACCTTCTCCTTCATGATGCGCTTGCGCACCGAATCACTGACACTGGCCTGAAAAGAGCAATCAGCTTAGACCAGTAGATCCACAACGCACCAAATTCGTCAACGTAAGAAGAGCATCGTAGTTGGCACGGCCGTCGATGTCCGGGTGGAGAAGCTCTGCCATAGGCTTCACAACCTCATAGGCGCGCTGTCCGGGGAACGCGATGCTAGGGTCGGCGTTGGAGCCCAGCTTCGCGAGGGCGTGTGCCGCCTTGATCTGGCCTTCGGGATTCGCCTCTTTCGTCAATGTCAGAAGGAGCTTCGCGCCTCCCTCGCTGAGCACCTGGCCTCGAAGCTCTTCATGTTCGCTGAAGGCTAACATGCACCTGGCCAGCTGGTCCAACGCATTCTTCGACTCCGTTTTTGAGACCGCGATGCAGGAGGCTACAGCGCCGTCTTTTACCAGCGTGCGGACGCGTCGTTCTACGCAGTCGTCCGTGTCTTTCGGGTGCGTCTCTGGAACGTGATGCTTCGCGAACTGTGCCAGCTTGACCATCTCTTCGTCGACTTTCGGTTTTTCGTAGGAGTTTGTCAGATTCACGTAGATCGACGCGAGAGTGTAGACGCACAGCGGGCCAGCGCTCTGAAAACGATTGTATTACAGTCCCTGATAGCAGTACAGTACCTTGGCGAGACAAATGAGAGCTTGGAGGAATAGCGGATCATCGGTGATCATCTCCTTGACGTCGGCGTCGAGGGTTAGGTAGGACAAACCTTCGCAGGCAAATCTTCTGACGTCTACCGAGTACTTGTCCACATCCAGCAGGAACTTCTTGCAGGTTTTCGCCAATTTCATCGTGGAACCTTCTTGCATAGTTTGGCGACTGCTGTCATCACCTCCGGCTGCGGCGCACTTACAGAGACCCATTAGGGCGCGGACCTTCACGTTTTCGTCTTCCGATTCGTACAGCTTTCGGAGAATTGGGACGCCATACTTCAGCATCGACGTGGCGCGCTCGTGCTTGCTGACGGTTTGCACGATCAGTTCCGCGGCGACGCTTTGGAGAAGGTGGTCGTCGGAGGCGGCCATTGTGAGGGTCATCGCCATGATGTCGTCGTTGGTCACAAGATTCATTCCAACGTCGACGGGTCCTTGCAGAAGCGTGATGAGCGCGGAAGCGATCATGACCTGAGTCTTGGGATTCTTCATGTCCGTGAACAGCTGCCTGTAATCATACCATTTCACTGGATATCTACTAAGAAAAGCCAACTCCACTTCAAGTTCCTTTCATCATAAGTGCCATGTTCATATCTTTGAGAGAAACAACTTACGCGAAGAAGGCGTCCAAGCGCTCCTTGAATATCGCGCGTTTCGTGTCAAACACCATATCATCGTGAAGTCGTGTGAGGCAAATGGCCAAATGCTGCCGGGTCTCTGCCGTAACGGGATACTCGCACTGCTCGGGAATCTGCGCCGAACAGTGGAGGAGCTTCAAAAGACCGCGATCCTCCACGAATCGCCATGACCATCCTCTCGGGAGGCCTCCGTCCATGTGCATCAGATTCTTGACAAACAGGTCGATGGTCGTTTCTCGCACTTTAGCGCTGAACTGCGGCGAAGTGAGCATCTCCTCGAGTTCCAAGATGAGGCGAACAATGTGGACCTTGTTCTCTTCGGACCATTCGGGGTCGGGTTTGATCTCCTTGGTGCGATCCATTCGTGAGAGGCCGTTGAATAGCCGCTGGATGACAACTCCTGCCGCGTCCAGATACTGTTCGTTGTCTCGGGAGGACATCAGGCGAGTGATCTTCGGAATACCAAGGATTTCTATAAGTTGCAGCGCCTGAAATCGAGACGTTGAATGACAGCAACGTGGGAAAGAAACGTTGGGATATATGAGCAATATGTTTTACATGATCATACTTTTGATAACCACAGATGCACTATAATAATAAATCTTATCTCCAAGCTACACTCACCCTCTTATGGCTTCGACAGAGCTCATCGATGACACGTATGGCAGCTATCGCATGATCATTATTGAAAATGTCATTTTCGATTACTGAAAGGAGCCTGGCGACCACTCCGCCGTTCTGCCAAACACTGACTGCTCCGGTTTCAGAATCTCTGGCAAGGACGAGCAGGTTATTCAGTGCTTTCAATTGTTGCTCATCATCGGCCTTATCGAAGGCGAGTTTTCGCATTTCTTCCGCCTTATGTTCGGCGCTTTGCAGCTTTTTCTGGCGCTCGGCGTTCTTCTTCAGCAACCTCTGCAGTAAATCCGTCACATTCCTGAAATAACGCAGACGAATAGGGTAATTCCTGCGGAAACGCACTTGTCTTTCGGCTCCAATCGTTGGGCTTCCCGCGCGTCCTCAAACGCTCCTTTAATGTTATCTAACTGCTCACGGGAAAGGGCTCGTCGGTAGAGCGATTTCGAGTCGACTCCGTTGAATTCAAGGGCTTAAATAACGCGTAAACGCGGGAAAGTCGATGAGAAATCAACCTTTGGTGCAATCGTGTTCGCATCCTTCAAATTCCTCCAGCTTCAAACGGGCAAAACTTCTGTTTTTGTACAAGGTTGCTCGAAGCTCTGCTTCTGGGTTGAGCTGCAACGCTGCGGTGTATTCTTCAACCGCTTTGAGATAGTCTCCCGCCTTGAACGCTTCATTTCCGGCTATGCGCAGGTCTTCAGCCGTTGAAAGGGACATCTGAAATGGTCAATGAGGGAGAATAACCGAGGACAGCTGCGCGATCGGGGCGAAACTGTCGGCGGCGGATCGCCTCAGCTATATACCAAAGCCTCGAGAGCCGATCGATCGGAGAACTCGAATGTTCTGGCATCTTCTTCGCGCGGTGTAATATTCGAGGCGAAACGGAGTGACTGGGCGGCCTGGGAGGTTTGAGTGGTTGCGCCTCCCGTTAGCACTGTTCTCGGACGGCGGGCGCACAGTCAAAACAAAGCCGAAGCTACAGTGGCCACAGCCACGAGCTTCTTTTCAAACGAAAGAGCTTACCCGGGAAGAGACCGGCGCATTGTGACAGGAAGCGAAGGAGGAAATGTGTGAGAAAGAAATGGAAAATCAGCTGCAAGCGGAGGACACACACATCGAAAGTGTGGCGCGCGAGGTGTTCGCGAGTTGCAAATCGTGACATTCGGCATAGAGGCGAGCGATAAGGAAGCTGAAAAGGCAATCTGCTGGAGTTCCTGAACCCTAGAGTTCCTGAGCACAGACTCAGACATGCCCCTTGGTCTATTAGACAGCCTCTAGCATGCAACACACTGTCTAGACAGTCTGGAAAGTGCACCCTGATTCTTTCACAAATAATGTCCTTCGGAAACTGTCTCAAAAATCGGTCATTTGTCACATATAAAGGGTGCATTTTGCATGACTCCCACAGAGTGAGCGGTTGTGCCTCGTTTTGATATTGGGCGACACCACTCCCAGCCATGGAATTAAGGGCAGAAACCGGCGCATCATAAAATAGCACAAATAGGACAAATTTTTTACAACATTAGTAAAGCTATGACACAAAACAAAAAGTTTTTTAGATTTCATGGTCCTCTTGACCCGCTTCGTTGTTTTCCATGTCTTGGTCATCTTCGGACTCTTCGTTCTCGTCGCCATCGTCTTCAGCGTCGTCGATGTCACTTCCGCTCTCGAAGGACATGTCGTCGTCGTCCACTAAATCGAGTAACAAATCGATGTGCTCAGAGAGGAAGAGCTCTGGTGTGCGATCGTATCTAAAAGAATTAACTGAGATGCATGTACAGCTGAGCAAAAGGGTTTACAGGTAAAGTAGAGTTGTCTTGCATTCTTCTGAGTGTCGAGCGACCGCCACCACACAGTTGAACATCGCGTTGATCATGCCCATCACCTCCATGATCCCGTCCTCTTTTTCTTCTTTGTTCACTTTCTGAAAGAAGTCAAGTTACTGAAGGCTCCATGAGATTTGCCCACCTCAATGGCTTCTTTGATGAAAACTCCATAGTCGGTTACGAGTCCACGCATTCTTGCGGGAAACATCGCGAGGAGGTCGTTCATGCAGCGCTTCATGTAAACGACCTGAAGGGCGGCGTACGGGTAGCTCCCTTTCACGCTGAGCATCTTCTCGAATACGTCTTCTCGCGCCAGGCCGTCCAGGTCGTCCGTGTAGATGGTCAGGTCGGAGCCTTCGTCTTGTTGGGCCTTCAGCACCTCAATCGCCTCTTGGACACTTGTCATTATCTGAAAAGCGACGAAAATGACTAAGATGGAGTGAAATGCGCCAATCGCGATAGAAGAACAAAGATTGTAAATTCCATGATGCATGATAGGAGTGATTTTCGAAAAAAAAACGAAACTACGACTGCACTCACGGTGCTGCCAGTGATTCCGATCGACTCCGAAATCCCATCGAGTCCGTACTCGGCGGCATCTCTGGCTGCCTGCAACCATCAGTTCCAGAATCAGCACTTCGATGATTATGAGGTTCAAGATCAAACCGTATAGCGCGCGCATCAGAAATGAGATGAGCAAAGAATGTAAACATCCAATACCGTATTCGAGATTGCTCAATGCGAAGCAAGATACCTTCTAGAGGAAACAACACAGAAGATGAAATCACGACTCCCATTCAGCAAGGGATATGTACACCCTACAGCCTCTTTCGTGTAAAAGTGACCAATCATCCCGTGTTGGGACCGACATCGTTTCAATTCCCATCAATTGCGAAATGATGTCCAGAACACGTCGCAGATCTTCTCCAATATCGCGCGCGAATCATCTTTTTTTTGTGAAAGCCTCGTAACTCTATGGAAAGTCTTCGAGGAAGTCATCAAGACACGCTGTTCTTTTGACAACAGCCAATTGGTTCTCCTCTTAGAACGGCTGTGAATATAAAACTTTGCCTCCTTTCAGATGGACCATCGAAAAACGAAATTGTTGCCTTTTTTGTGCCACTTTTGTGTAATTCGGTCTTTTCTCGTTTCGGGCGCGATTTCGCCAAATTTCACGAACGCACGAGTTCAACAGACTCTGTCGTTGACTGCCGCCATGCTTTCCTCGCTGAGTTAGTAGAAGAACCATTAGTTTGCAATTGAGGTTTGAATAGTTGTTTGAATTCCACACAAAACTGATCTCCGCATCGAGAAAATCGACACCACATTCCACTCTCCCACGCAACAAGTTCCATCAACAACAAAGGGTTTAATCGAATAGTACGAGCAGGTCGCAGAAACAGGCTAAGACATCTACATTTATTTCCTCCATACAGGTTATTTACAGCACTAAAAGACCATTATTGAACAACGAAGTTGGCTTCAACGATATCTTTCAATCCGAACCGAATCTTGTCACCGGACTCACATTTGCAAACTACAGCAGGAGTTCCGGTTAGCAGAACATCGCCAGGTTGAAGCGTTGCGAACTGAGTGACATAAGAGATGAGAGTCTGGATGTCGAAGATCATCTTGTCCGTGGTACAACGTTGCTTCTCCTTCTCGTCGATGAGACAGTAAATCTCGATCTTGTGAGGATCGGGAATCTTTGACTTCTCAATGAACTTGGAGACAGGACAGGAGCTGTCGAACGACTTGACCAAGAACCACGGTGCGCCTGCTTTCTTCGCTTCGTTCTGGAAGTCTCACGCGGTCATGTCCAAAGCACAGATATATCCGCCGATATAGCCCATCGATGCAGTAGAAGAGACGTTCTTCGCGGTCTTCGAAATGACAACGCCAAGTTCGACTTCTTGATGTAATTCCACGCAGCCTGAAGGGATAACGATCGGCTCTCCCTCTGTGACGTAGCTGTTCAGTGACTTCAGGAAGATCATTGGTTTCTTTGGAATAGCGTTTCCCAACTCATTGGCATGATCGGCATAGTTGCGTCCAATGCAGACGATCTCCGTTCCGATGGTGCGGAAGTTGGACAAATTTGCCGCCATCTGAAAGCAGTGTTAATTAGGAAAGCGAAAACCAACAAGTACGCGCGAACGTACTTGTTGTTACGCGCGTACACTTCACAATAGGAACAGCTCGCACACGAACTAATTACCACAGATTGCGTAAAAGAACCACCCACCGTCGATGTCTGCAAAACGAAACAGTCTACAGACGATGAAAGGTGACGTTTCCTGTCAGGAACAAGACGAATGGAAAAAAATGGATCTACAGTATTAAGAACATGTGTACAGTATACCACTCGGGCAGTGTAAGGTGGCACCACATCTCTGGACTGGCGAATTATAAGTGTTCCTCTTCGTGAAGGTGTGCTGTTGTGTATTTGTAATTGTATTTGCAAAGTACTGACGTCACGTAACGCAGGTAGTAAATATTCGTTTGTGTCACCTCCAATTATAACGAGCGCTAATCTCCATCGATCGACCGCTGGACACGCTTGCGGCTCTCCGGCTCGCCTCTCCACACTTCCCATTATGTATGCGCTATCTGTTCCAGTGCGCTGTGTGATCTTAAAGTTCAAGAGAGCTTATGTTCTCATAATTCTCACTATAGTGGTCTTCTACTCGGTGATTCTGTTTATGCTCGGCTCCATAAACAACGAGCTGAAATATGTTTCCGATAAGAAGCCGTTTTTCCAAAAACACGCCTCTGCCAAAGACCTACAGTGCCACAAATTCTTTGCACGAAACATACAGAATGCCTTGACATCCGAGAGGAAGAGGGTTCGTCTAAAAGACTCCTTTGATGTGGGCATGGACTGTGACTCTATCAGAAGAAGGCACTACTTCCCCTCCAGTCCACTCTCAGAAGAAGAGAAGTCTTTCGCTGTGGCATTCATCAGAATCGTTCACACAGTGAGTTTTATTACACAGTCCCAAAGATAGACGATCTTCAGGATTACCTCTTTCTAGAGCTGATGCTGGCGATGGAGTATGCCCCTCAGAACGTGTATTGCTATTCCATAGACGGCAAAGCCTCGGCTGCGTTCAAAGGCGCCATGCGCAAGTTGTCGAATTGTTTTGAGAACGTTTTCATCGCCAAAGAGGAGTTCGATGTCGACAATTCTGGTCACAATATGAGTTCCGCATTCATAGAATGCTTAAAGACCATAAGGGACAAGCAGTGGAAATATGTGGTTCTTCTTCAGGTTGGTTTTGCGCGGCGACTCTTGAAAATGATTCTTAGAATCTTGAAATCTTGGAAAGCAATTCTTTGGCGGAGATAGTCCGAATGGGTCTTGACAACAGCATAACAAAGAAGGAGGTATTCATTCGTTCAGTGCAAAGATATGAAAATAGGACTCAAACTGACTCAAGCCAAAGGCAGCCCCTACCCTAGACAGTTATTTAAAGTGCTAAACTAAATGTAACTTCTTCAAATTCAAACGGAATGTTTTATTTGTTTTGATTTTTTATCAAGTAAAATAAGGCTATGGAGTTTGAAACATTTTCACGAATTGGACATGGTGGAGCCGGGGGGTGGGGACGGTCTTCTTGGCGAGACGGTGGAACTACGGCTCTCTGGGGTTCCAGGCCTTCTGGGAACCGGAACGATCATTGCGTCAACAACGAGCGCTCACTCAACTCATTTCTGAGAGAGTGAGTGAACGACACTACCGATCGTCACCGACATAAGTGAAAGACATCGCTCGTTGAAACAATTTAAAGGTCCTTACCACGAAGTTTTAGCCTCAAATGACTCAAGGCCTAATACTTTGTAGAAAAGACCAAGTGACCCCAAGTACAGCTTTTCGAGGGATTTATGACAGAGTTTAAGAAATTAGCACAAAAGTTAAAGTCTGCGCTATGATGGCACTTTCTTAGAAACTATGTGCTTTAGAACCACGATGTCACACTCCGAACCAACAGAGAACGCGTGGAAATCCTCAAGTTGCTGAATGGAACTAACGATGTTGGAGTTGGACGTCCTTGGATGGAGAGGATAAACAAGAAGCTCGATTGGTCCTTCGCACAAATAAGACTTTTCAGAGACGGTATGAGACGAATTGTGGCGCCGAAAACGCCAACCCTTTAGACTCCAAAAACACGAACAGAAAAATACGATTTGCAAAGGGGGTTGTCCAGTCGTCGATCTCTAGAGAAGCCGCAGTGTACATGCTGGATAAACTTAATTTACAAATCTTCATAAAACAACTGGAGCTCGGAAGTTACGGGCTCGACGAGATGTTCATGGCCACGCTACAAGCCGATGACTACATCGGACTGCCAGGAGGATTCTACTACGGGTGTATAGAGAAGTATATCGATGTTCCTCAATTCACGAGGTCAGTTCTAGCACCTTTTCACCCCTATAACCATCTTCCCCTAGGAAAAGTATCTGGTTCAACAAAACGCTGTGCTACAGTCGCTATCTCCGCCACGGCATCTGTATCCACGGGGTGGAAGATCTTCATCGATTGAGTCGCTGGCCCTACCTCTACGTCAATAAAATGATGCCAGAATTCGATTTCGGAGCCATCTTCTGCTGGGCAGAGCTGCTCTTCAATCGGACCTATATGCACCCAGAAGACAATCATTTGAATCCAGAGTTCTATCTTAGTCTGCCCAGTGTTCGACACCACAGTTTAGGTGACTTCAACTGTAACCACACCCATGCTTTCATTGACTAAACCTGCGTTTATTTTTCATTAGATTCTAGAAGAACTTGGTCAATGATGACCTTCACACCCAGCCACGTTTCTTCTGCCGTCGGACGGAGCCAGTGCGGGCGCATTTGGAAGGCGAACCAAGCTGAAAACAGAGTGATTACTGTAGATTGACTGACGGGCTGACATACTGAAAAGGCTTGGCGGCAGCTCAATGACATATACGTATTTCGTGTCCGTGTTCTTCTTGATCCAGTCGGAAGCTCCTCCCGTCGCCGGACCTAAGGACCAACTTGTAGGAGAGCACAAGGACTGCGTTTACCCAACAAGTCAGCAGCTGTGCCGACTTTGTATTCCGTTCCTCGATAGGTCTGAATGGCGGATGTGGCTTTCAAAGCGAGCGCTTCAAGTTGCGCATAGTCGTCTGGGTAGCTCTTTCTGTGATCGTTGTAAGGGAGAATGAAAATCTGTCCGTGGGTGTGCAGGCTCACGTAGGCGTCCACTTTGCCTTTCATCTCTTTGGACAAGATGAAGTCCCGTACAGCTCTGGAATGGATACATTTGTGGCCTGCTCACAACCCTGAACTTACATGGACTCGGGCTCGCTGAACGGATAGGGCCCTTGGAATTCATCGGAACAAGGATTATTGAATGGAACATTCGTCTGCTTGAAGGCGAAATCATAATTTCTGTTCAAGTCGACTCCATCACAACAGACGTTCTTCTTGAAAGCAGTTGATCCCGTACAGTTTTCGGGCGCTTTGTTCTTTCGCCATTGACGGATCTGAACTTCTTGTCATGACCTTTACCATAAGCTGCGGCCTTTACCAGCGAGACCGTCGAGGATCTCGAGAAGATGAATCCATCGGGATTCAGGACGGGAAACACGTAGATGTTGAGGTTGTTGATGTAGTCTGTAATCTTGTCGTCCTTCTCGTACTTGGTCACCAGCTTAAATGCGCGTTGTAGGCTACAGTAGGATCGTCAGGTAACACTCAGTATTACCTCCGATCTCTCACCTCGTTGATGAAGAACAGGTTGCAATGGAAGGCGGGCCACTCGCGCGCATGGTTTCCGCCGTCTATCCAAACGGCGCGCTTGTCGGTGGCGTTCACAGGGAACCCAATCTGAAAAGTTGAAGCTTATCCTTCTGTGATGTTGCGTGGACCCACTTTCAGACCAAGAAGTGGTCGCCCATCGTTGGAGACTCCGATTTTGACCAGCTTCACGAACTGTTTGTTCAGTTTGGCTGTGTTTATGATGAAGGACTTAATGTCGTGGAAGTCATGATAGTTGTTGAAATCGAAGTTGGGGGTCTCTCCGGCTTCAATAAGTGATATGCTGAAATTGAGTGTTACATAGGTATGGAGGCCATTTCTGTTTAGTGACAAGGTATAAGAGACCTTTATTCTAGGATCTTAACGGAACATTTATTTTTCAATGGCAAGATACATTAAAGAGGAATAGAACGGCAACTATCTGTCATATTCCTGAGAAATTATCTATCGTTGTCCTTTGTGTTCCAGGCATTCTGGAAGCCGGGGCGACCATTTTGGTCAACATCAAACTTCGTAGAGACCGACTGGACGACCGCCACCGACTCAAACGGGAGACGTATACATAATTAGTTCTTTTTTTAGTGAATTTTCTAGGAATATTTATCTGATTTAACAACGTATAAAATGGTTTCTACTTTTTGGCTCTCGGATTGAGACACCTGTGTTCTGTGAGCGGCAAGAATGGTGCTTGCAAAAGAGGCTGACCAGAGATCTGGCCAGAGATCCCTCCATCCCCAGTGACTGGGTTCCTTGTCCTGTTTAACGCTACCACACTCAAATAGATGTTAGAGTTGAGTGTGTTGCTTACAACAAAAAAAACAATAAACATACAGTAATGACACAACATCAATCACATGAACACAGGGTGGAACGGAAGAAAGTCCATTTCTTTGTTCCTCTGTGAACTTTGTTTTTCCAACTAAGAATGTCAGCATTTTTAGGCGACCGTCTGGGGCACTCTTAAAGTCGAACCGGTTTGATGTTGCAACTTTGTAACAGATACTAGGCATACATACTTAGCAAACAAGCGGTTTAAGTTAATTTTTTATTTAGTCTTAAAACTTTAGCCATATTCAGCTTTTGTAACTGGTTGTACCTGGTACATGCCTTTAAATAATTGCTTCCGATGACGAAAACGCCCACCACAATGACTGGATTGACTCACGTCGGTCAAATGAAAGAAATATTACAACAATGAACAAAAGGTGGAACGACGGCTGTCATTTTGAAGTGATAAATAAATTTGATTTTGATTTTGTCGCTAGATTAAAAAAAGTCCAGTTCGGCGATGAAAGAATCTTCAAGACGCTTTCTGTATGCGACTAGCAGATGCCATTCCTGTGGACATGCGGGAATTTCTGGCATAGTCACGAGCAAGTCTATTAAAGGTTGTTCATTGAATACAATATTGAATATCAGAAATATTCGGTAACTCACAATGGAAGGTCACAACATGACCCCCGCCAATTTCTCTGAAATTTGGAGCACTGATAGATGTCAGGGCGTGTAGTATTTGTGCAAAAAATTAATTGCCCATACTATAGGTAGATATAGATACAAGCCATTTAAATAAGGCAAGCGCTGTTAATTACCTTCTTAGCTCATTTTCCCATTCTGAAATATTCGTCTTCACCATGTATGCGATTCAAATTTTAAAAATTGTTTACTATAAACAAAACAAACTTTGTCTTTGCATTCTGCAAGGCCAAACACATAAATGTGACTAACAGATCACCCTCATTATCACGATCGTAACGTTCACTTACCACCAAACGAGCGCGAAAGGAACGCCGATGAGTCGCCACATCGTTATCCGCTGAGACCGCGTTCCCTGCCTTATATCTATCTACTTCACCGAACCGATCGTCGCCGCAACCACCGAAGGGGCGCCAATCACGTTTTCGCGCTCGCTCGCTTCCCAATCTGGTTGTTCGCTTCTTTTCTCCGACGACGACGAAAGGCCGTTGAAAACAGTTCGGATCAAGGGTTATTTATTGGGCAGTGATTAGAAGAGGTCGAAACAGGCGTGGGGACCCCCGCACGACTTGAGTACTTCGTACATCTGCTTCATGGCGCTCCAGCTGAAGAAGTCGCGAAACTCGTAGACGTGGAACAGTGCCGCTTTTTCGGTTTTGCACACAGTGCAGAAGTCGCAGTCGAGGTAGCACTTAACGTGGCTTCCGAAGGCGGCCTTCTCCAGATCGGAACATTGCGAATGGGAATAGGGAGGTCGTCGGGATGTGTTCTGAAGAGGGGGGTTGGCAAGGATAGGCGCGAATGGAAATGGTTACATTTATGTAGTTCTGCATGAAACGTTTCAGGCACGAAGTGGTGCATTCCACGAATTCTCGGCCAATGGGGGAGAAGTTCTTGAGGGTCTCTGAAATGAAAGTAAATTGTGTTCAATTTGTTAAAATAATATATAACTTTCGTTCCATTGTCAGCGCACTTCAGAATCATACAGGTCTCACTGGGATTAACACCCAAAAATGGTTCATTTGTATCGTGTTTTAGTGCTCCAAATTACTTAGAAAATAGATGTAAATAAAATGTAGTTGAAATTCGATGTCAGCGGTGACTAACAAGATGTCCGACGCCAGGAATCCGGCTGCGTGAGATGTCACCCTGAAGGTCGCCGACGCTCTGAGGACCACCGAAGACGCAATTCCCGGACCACGAACTCATCTCTACGAAGAAGATGCGAGCTCAAAAGCCTCCTCTGTGCCGCAAACGTCCCGAGAAGAAGAAGTTCTACTGCCATTTCCGAAGTTTTGCGCCGCGCCAGGGATGAAGCCGGCTACAACGAGACATCCTCTGTTTGTCTATTATTCGGCGTCGTGCAAGGCGTAAGCCTTTGATTCACGAAATAAACTCGTAAAAAACTCGAAATTCGATTTCACGGTTGTCTAGATTATAAAGTGAATGATAACGTTCATGGTGTGTTTGACTTACAGCATATTTATCAACCCTAAAATGATATGCAAAAGGTGGGCTAAGATCCTAAGATACATCTGTATCTAAAGATCCGAAAGACGACCATAAGATACCCCTAAGATGACGAAATGCTTACCCTCTTCTTCACCTGCCGATTTTTGGTAAGCTCAAAAACAATAATTTCCTTCCAAAATGCCCCATTTCGAACTCTAAAGACTCTTCTAGTAATGGCATGTGGAATTAGAGGGGAGCATCACTCTCGTTTTCGGCGCACCGCTCAACCCCCTGTCATCATCTGTTCTCAACCGACACCCTCTTCCCTGGCCTGTTGTTGTGCATCCTTATCACCTAATCACAATTTCGCAACGCTTGCTTTCTCGGAAGGTCGAAGTCCGAGTCCGCACGGGGATCGTCCATAAAGGTCACCGTGGTTTGTGGTCGGCCTAGCATAAGTGCACAATTGTTGCAACGGGACGTGCAATCAGAGAACGCTCAAGCGGAAGAAGAACAAGGAAGTGCAGGCGCCGGGTTGTAAAAGCTGCTCCGCTACATGTTCGGAATTAGCTTCTTCGAAGCTTTTCATGCTGTACCCGTGGAACCAGTTCCTCACCTGGGTCATTGAATTTTCGGCAGTATTTTCCGCCGTATTTCACCAGGTAGGAATCGTTGCCGCAGTGGACGGCGTCTTCGAAACAATCATACGCTTGACATCCTCTGCACTCATCGGCGACAGAAACACTCTGAAAACAAGCCTCTACACTCTCCTGGAGTGAGACATTTCTTACCAGAACAGTGAAGAAAAGAGAAAGGAGCAGGAAGGAACACATCTGATGATCGCTCGTGCATCCAAATAAGTGTTGATTTGAAAGAAACGAATCGATTTTGCTGTAAATATTTGTGCAAGATAGCGAAAGCGATGTCCACGAAAGGAGCGCCTCGCAGCAACCTGCTGATAAGGCGACGTCGAACGTAGGTTGCGGAGCGCACGATTTGCCGAGTTTGCATCCTGTTTTCCAGGCTCAGTAAACAGTATCAACCGGGATTAGCGGTGAGCATTTTCCCACGATTATCAGAGCTACTGCTAACCTAATATTTCGACATCGTTTTGATGTTTTTCCGTTGAGGGCAAAGGTTACAGTTGAAGAGAAGCCTAGTCAAACTGGTTTGCTGACTAAGCGTAATTGAGTCTTTAGTGGAGGGGGTTTTCTTCACCACTTGGGTGTAGATCTACAAAAAACAAACGATGAACAAACGAAATGTTCCAGCCACAGTCTGATTTCAGACTCTTTAAATCGCCACTTATTCATTCAATCAAACCAAAGGCGGTTCACTGGTTCACGGTTCAACAGACCGTCGTTCCAACGTATAAGAGAAAACAAGCTATTAAAACGCAGTAAAACAGTCACTAAAGCCTAACTAAAGCCGCCTGCTGCAAACTTCATTCAACCAGGTTTCAACAGGTTTCTTTTCAATCAACAAATTAATCAACGTCAATTGGGGCCTGCCACTTGTCCGCCTGTTTTTGCCATGTACCCTCCTTTGTTAAAGGCACTTTTTCTTCGTTATTACATAGTTCACCTTCTAAATTCTCTGCTTCTCATGCTCTCGAACAAACAATATTGCAACTTTATCTCATGTTTGATTCTAGAGGTCAAATTGTGAATCCCATTCCTGAACGACTGGAGATAAAAAGTTAGTGAACAAAATATCCATTTCGCTTCTGCTAAGGTCAGGTAACCAAACAAATAAATGCTTCTTGGATAGTTCTATTCAATTCTTCTACAACGGTGGACCTTTATACTCAGTAATGGGATCATAGGCTGAGAAATGTTTTGCCTAGCGCGGATTACACCTGATGCAATTGTCCTATTTTTCTCAATCAGATCATGTTTACCCACAAAGATCAAAGTACATCCGTGTTTTATCGTCCAAAACAAGGCCATAAAATTGTGTGGCATTTAAGATGTAGGCAGAGTTTGATAGAGATAGTATCACCGCATCTTAATTGTTAGGCCGGTTCCATTGGTCCCATCGTTATATAAGACTTGGGATCAGTTTTCACCGATTGCATCCATCTTTGATGCGTCAAAAAACGTTATGTCATCGCCATAAAATCGCTGATCTGCTTGCCACTTTATTTGATCTAATCGCCAAATGTGCAAAATTTCACACTTCCTATCGAAATGTTTCCTTTTTTATCTTATACTGTTTGATACCTCACAATACGGGGCTTATCTTATCTTCATCTTAGGTAAGTGCGACATGTGCTAAAAAGTAACGATGGCTATCGAAAGGCGATCGATTCAAAAAATATATTGATTTTCCTGGTTCTCTTCAAAGAAACCAGTCGGGAACTGGTTTTTGTCATCAATATTTTGGTCTATTTTTGCAGTGTGACTTTTATTGTTATATCACGAGTCTGGTGAGGATCAGATATGCCGTTCTAGTTTATGAAGGTCGTGCGAATCATCGATGGTTTTCCGTTCGTGTTTAAGTTCGACTTCGCTATCCACGAAGCCGTTCTATGTAGGTCTAACGTTGTTATTTAGTGGGCTTCTATTCTCAAACTTAAAATTCTAGAGGACGTTCCATGCTATTTAAATTACGACATATTTCACATATGCTAGCTTTTCTTGTGTACATCTCATCGACCCGGATGATCTGGTGTTGTATATCTGACCATGACTCACACATATTTACACAAACCACATCAGCCCACTAGGTTTAAAGTGGCGTCATTAGTGTCAAGGATAAACAGTAGGCATTCCAAAGTTCACCCAAGTTGACCCACTCTGCGCTAAAGCTACGTGGACAAAGCGAAACCACAATGCAATGCTTCAAAAACCAAGTGATGAAACAAGGTGAGTGGGTCGATGAGTAACACGAAAGTCTCTTCGTACTTTCACCCTCGGCCTACAAGGAGCACCCGCTTCTGCAGCGCTTTCTTGTCTAGCGCGCCGGCGCGAGAGCCACGGAAATCGCGGCGGGGGCCTATGTTCCTCGCGGCATCGCCTCTTCCAACGCGAACTTACTCACTGCACGACGAGAAGCGGCGAAGTACGCGACCGGAGCAAAATACAAAGGTCGCGGTACGCCCCGTGGACGCCGACGGTGGCGTGGTTTTCCTATAAATCGGCCTCTGCCTCCGAAGCGGAGGCCATTCGGTCCTGCAACGACCGTCCGTCGCACTTCGGCGGCGGCGATGCAAACAACAAACAGCGCGGCTATTTATTCGCGTTCACCTTCCGTGCTGCTATTCAGTTGCCTCCGTTGCAGATCTGCGAATATGAGCGCCGAAACGATCGACGTCCCTGAGACGTACCTCAAGAGCGTCTACGACCGTGTCATCGACAACGAGTACGTCCAGATGGTAAGTTGTAGTTTTGCTTGGAGTTTGAGGGTTGGGCCTGAAAAGACACTTAGGATGCAAAGGGACGAAGTCTTGCCTATTCAGTCTGACCTATTCGGCTGTTTTGCATAGCTCTACAAATGCTTATGAGTGGTTCTACTAGTCTTAGTTTCAGTAAGACCTTTGCATCTCAAGAAATCCTCTGGAAAAAAGAGACCCTGTAGTAAATGACTTTAGTTCTTAGGACTTTGCTTGTTTGTGAAGAGCTTCTGATGGTGTAAACAGTAAATAGAATGGCGTGATCTGACTTGTTTTCGGCGGACTGTTTGTATAGGAACATGCGAAAAGGAAAGAACGCCCTGTCTTTCATTTATGTGTCTTTTCCAAGTGCTTTACAACAAGCAATCGGTTCCGCCAATACTTTAAGATCAGTTTTATTAATGTCCAAGGTGGTAAAAATTCGATGGAGCGCAACACCAAAGCCGGTGGCCACAGGCCATCTAGACGAGAATCCTTGTGATGCCTTTGACTTTTCCACTTCCTCGAGTGTAACCACAAGAACAGTTGAACCCGTCCTATCAAAGTCCAAAGGTTTTTCGGCGTTTCCTCTCTTTGCACGTTCCACCCACCCTCTTCTTCTCCGTTCTTCTAGAACCTTCTGCATAGTCGAGCAGCTCGCGTTGTAAGAGAGATAACGCGCGCCCCTTCTTGCCGCTATCACTCGCAACTGACGCAAACAATTAAAGGCAAACGGCAATTGGACTAAAGATCGCTGGAAAAGTCTTCCATTCTAGGACGCTTAATATGCACGAAAATCAGTGTTTCTAAAAATTGACCCACTCGATCTTCGTGATCAAGACGAATCACTAAAATAATCTTGACCCTCGTCCATTTTCAGGCGAAGAACCACTACTTGACCACCAAGAACAGCTGCAGTATCGCACAGCACACCCTTGGAACCGCCGAATATGTCGCTGTGGGAGCCGCGAACCGTGCCTTCCCACTCTACACCCACTACTATGTGCCTGCCGAGGCGCAGATCACCTCTTTCTACAGCAAAAGCAAGGAAGATCTGACCAGACGGCAGACTCAGCTCTTGCATTCAGGTGTGGAGGGCACCCACTTGGTCATGACCAAGGCCAAGAATGCCGCCGTCGTCACCGGCACCATGAGTCTCGGTGCGGCCGTAGTCGCCACGCAGATGACCCTCGCCCTGGGTCTGGCCGGTACCAACGTCCTCTTGGATTCGGTTATCGCTACCAAGAAGGCCGGTGGCAACATGGTGACTTCGGTGGTCGCCACTGAGCAGGCCATCCAGAAGAGAATCTTTGTGATGTTGGAGAACGCCCAGAGAATCGCCATGGTAGGTCACTCAAGCTATTCCCTTGAATTAGTCACGCTCCCATTATTCTGAGTTCTACGCTTGAAAAAAGGATATTTTGGTCACCGATTCTGTTTGTTTGCTTCTTCTCCTTCAGTCGAAGTACCCTCTTCTTCTCTTATTTTTTCGTCCTCTCTCTTTCTAATACTATAAAAACAGAAAATATCTTTCCACCGCAAAGTATCCTCGTAAACAAACGCCCATCCCCACTTCCCGTCACATGTCCTCCGCACCCCTGACCACGTGGACACTTCAGATCCCCGTCGAGAAGGCCTCGGAGCACGCGAACTCGCTCCTCGACGTCGCCAACGGCATCGTCGACCGCTTCCTCGGAGCGCCTGCCGAAGTCGAAGTCCCGAACTCGTCGGTCAAGGACCGCGTCGTCCGTCTCTCCAAGCGCATCATCGGAGTCATCTCCCAGCGCGCCCAACACGACCTCGTCGACCCCCTCCAACGCCAGATCTTCACCACCTTGGACAGTCTCAGCAAGAACATCGACCTCATGGAGATGGTGCGCCAACAGCAGACCTGGGCCGTCGAGAAGGCCGAAGTGATCTCCAACACTCTTGCCGAGAGCCGCCAGTGGATCGAGAACGAAGCCCGCAAACTGAAGGTCAGCCCCGAAGAAGTCCTTCTTCGTCAGATCAAGAAGTCGTCCAACAGCCTCAGTCACCGTCTTGCGGAGTTGAAGACCAAGGGAACCGAGGTAAGGCTTTTATCGGTAGAAAAACGTGCAGCTTCTTTGCAAATTTTCCGATCAAATGTCGCTTATGCATTTGATAGCTAAAAAGTCATCGGTCACTGAAGACTTTTCTAATCCGAATCCAAATTCTTAGAAACGTCAGTACAGGTCAAGACTGCGTACAGTCTCGACTCTAGTGGCGAGGCGAGAGTAGCCTTGGTCCCATGAAGAAAATGCGGAAATTTTCCCATGAGAACACTGTGTGGACGGTTTTCCTAGTTGCTACCTTTTACTCATAATCACTGCTAATGATGTTGATCGTTCCGAGTCCGAGTCCTACTCTGTTTCGACAGGGAGGGTGGAATCGGAGTGTACGTGTGGTCCTCAAGATTTATAAGGGACATCGTCCTATATGGATGACACAAGAATCAAAATTCTGTACTCTCGTCCTGACTCTCGACTCTCGACAGCCCTGTTACAAATGTTAGCGATTCATAACAAATTGAGTTTGATGTTTTTTGTTTGAAATTGATGATTGTTTTGAGTTCGTGTGTAACTCGAGAATGTCAACTGAGGGAATTCAGGGAATCAGCTGTCCACGTGGATATACTTAGTGTCTTTTACCGATAAGATCTATGAAATGGAATGCCCTAGCAAAAAAGTAGCAAATCTAAATGGATGGTAACAGTGGAACAACAAAATTCAGACACAGACATTACTCACTCTGTCGCACTGTCTGTGTCTTGAAACAATTCACAAAACGAATTTATCATGAATCCTATTTTGTCCATTTTCGAGCTCATTTCCATCTCACTTCTATCGGACGGCAGATGCTTTAAAGTCCCCTTCGTTATCAAAAAGTGCCCAAAAAATCGAAAGATTCCAAGCGTTTGTTTACACCGATCGACCTTCGGACCCTTGGATCAATAATCCATCTATCACAGGACGGCGCCTGTATTTTCCCCTCGATCCAGGCCAAAACAACGTTTTGTACCGAGAGATCGTTGCTCCGCTATTCTGCGCTTCGAGAAAACAAAACCGCGTGTGCCGCTGTCAAGTCATATGGTTTTTGAGAGATAAAATTGTCAGTGAGTCTATTTTTAAACGGTCAATTATGTTTTCGTAAACATGCACTAAATCAAACTCCTACACTCATGCGAGAGCAGCTGATTACAAGCTAGTTCCATCCACCCTCAATGCTCTTGTCAGCTGGTCGACCGGTCGAAAGGACTTGTTGGAGATTTCACTCATGTTGAAATGACATTCTTTTTGGGTGCACTTCTCTATAAAAGCGATATCTCCCAAATTTCCACATATTTCGATATGATCCGTCCTTTTAGACGAGGCGTAAAACTGAGATGGGCAGCTTGGAGACATGTCTCAGTTCTGTCCTCTTTCAAAATCTCAATCTCGTGGTTACTATGATAAACCCCTCTGGTAGACGAAAACAGTCTCCATGCGCACCCGATCAACAGCCCTAATCAGTGTCTGTTTTCAGATCGTCGGCGAAGACACAGCGTCGCGAATCGACACCGCCGTCGATTACTTCCAGGGTTTGGACGCGACGTTCGCGGAAGCGAACAACATCTACCAGGTCCGCGACGACGTAAGTAAACAGCGTTCACGTGCTCGTCTATCCTCTCCTTCAGCTGATCACCGAGACACGTCACCGCCTCAGCGACCTCTCCGCGTGGACCTCCTCCTGGCTGGTACGTAACGAGTCCGCGTCGCACGAGCCCGAGTCCGAGAGTGAGAACTAAGCGCCCCACGTGCCTTCTCTTCCCATGTGTGCCTTCTTGGTTAATCGTCGTGTATTGTATTGTACATATACCAAATACAACTAATTGGTCTACTTGTGCCTCGGCCACACAGACACAAACGGGGAGAGAGAGAGAGAGAAGATCGTCGCTGGTGACAGTGTTGTTTATTGTCGCGAACGCCACTGCAGTCAGTACCTCCCCCTGGCGCGGCGACGACAAAAGGTCGTCGAGGGAGGGCTCGCCGCGGCCAGCGTCGCCGCCGCCGATCCCGTCTCATTGGCGATCGCCGCTCGACGCCGCGATGTGTGACTGTTCGACGACGGCCCGATCCTCTCCCTTCCACCAGCTGCTGTCCGTCTCGCGGAGCACCCCGCAGATCATGGAGCGCATCGCTAAGTGCCTTGACAGTGTCTGCCACTATGTGCCTTCGCTTTTATCCGGCTGGGTATGTCCGCTCTGTCGCTTGCTATCAGCCCTCGGAGGCACGGAAATTCCGCTAAGAGGCTCTTTACAAACCGTGCTCTGTGAAGTTCACAACTTAGGAGAGGAATCGATTAGTGTTGACACGTCAGCCGGGAACGGCGTTCTCACGCGAGAGAGGGGTACTGGTCAGTCCATGGAGAAAACAAAAGGAACGTTCTCTTATAGTGCATAAGGGTTTAGGACGTGCCCGAAGCGATGGTTGTCTTTTTATTCACCCTCCCAGCCATCGCTTCATCACGTAACTTATACATTCTGTTGATACACAGACAAAAAACTTTGTGGAATGAAATCGACCGAAGCAGCAACGTGCACATCTCTAATCTTCGCCACAACATATTGTTTTCTGTTTTGTCACGCAGAAAATTCGTAATATTTCGTTTTTTGACATTTCGAGGATTGCGTAATGTCCATTAGGGATTGCCCCCATAGGGTCAAACATGACCATGAATTGAAATCTCTGTAGTGTGATTATGATACATCAGCTGTTATTTATAAAAATCACCGATTTGTGTTATCAGGGAAATTGTTTGCTTTTCCAGTGCAATTCTGAGCGTTTTACGAGCCTTGTGCTGTTATTTTACGACTGCGTTAAGCGGTGATTTTATGGGAAAAAGCTCTAAATGCGTTTGATCGCTAATTTTATGATATAAAGTGCTTCCTGGAAAGCATTTTTCGAACATATCATTCACTCCCAAGGGTAAATTGACATTCTCGAAATTACACCTCAAAGGGCAGGTTTTAAAAAGGCCCGACCTTAACAAGTACAAAAGGGTCATTGGGACTTGAAGGCCAGAATTGTGACGTATATGTTAATACGCCACTGTCATAAGGGACAAATTTCGTCATTGCCAACAATTACTATTCCTGTTTGTTTATTCTTCATTTCCCCTGTGTTTTATATCGCCGAAAGTAGCCACCACTTATCGCCACTCCTCATATTGCGAAAGAAAATTCCGTGTGAGATATCAAAGCACAGCATTTGCACGCTGTAGTCTTCCGGCTGCTTCAAGGTCATTCATGTGAACTACAGGTTGCACCCGCTCCACGAGCTGTTATTTATGAAAAATGCGCTCCCGTTCATTCGGTAGAATCGGCGACCGCTAATCCAATCAGCGTTTAGATACTGTCGCGACAGACCTAAACTATAGTAAACACTGTGTGAGACCAAAAGTCACTGTCGTTATCTATTAACGGTGAAGACGAACACGGAAATAGCTTATTATTGGGTCAATTAAAGAGACATGTTTATGTCTGGGCATCGAAATTTAGTCAAGACGGAAATGTTTTTGGGTGTATCAAACTAGAGAAAGGGACGATGATTTCTGTGTACTTTCTACCGCTCCCTTCAGTGGGTGCCTAAACAAAGTGATTACCCATTCCATAATGCCTTACATTCCAACTTTTCGGCAAATGGCATATACTAATGAGCGCATCTTGCAGATCCTCAACATCGACTGTTTCGAATTCGAAGAAGCCGACCTGTACTTCGAGCGCCTCCTCTTCGAAGTGCCTTACATTCTTCCCGACGAATGCGTGTTGGGCGCCTGACCGTCCCCGGTTACCGGCGCCACCCCCCACTTCCTGCCCCGTACCTCCTAAGTTCCCGCCTAATTAATCTATTGTTTGTAAATACGTATTCTTGTTAGGTCGCCTGGCGCGACGCCTCGCCTTCTTCTGCTCAACGACCGCCGTATTTGTACGAATCGCTTAGAATACGCTGATTAATTGATAAAGATTAATGGCGACATGTGCGGAAGAGTAAACAGGCGGGAACGAGTTCTTGGCGTGTGTGTCCTTAGATGAGGCCACTTGACAACGAGTGGCTGCCTGTCACGTGCCAAATTTTGGTGTTTTTGATGGTTGAGTGGGCACTTGCGGCGATCAGAGATTGGAGAGGAACACACGTTGGGCCTGGTGACCACTTCCTGTACCGTTTTCAACCTATTTTTAATCCTTCAAAAAAATGACGGCTCTGTTTATTTGCCCAATGGGCGCATGCCTGCACACTAAACTGACAAAGACGACCTTGAGCGCTCTAATCTCCGGTCGTGCACTCAGCGGAAAGAGAAGTAAACACGATCAGCTGTTTTGAGAAACAGAGCGTGGCTGACGCAGCGATCTATGTAGAAGGAAACGATAGGTCAGTCCTTTGTGGGTCAGAAAAAAACGAACTTCCCTGACTATGATCGATGTGCTGTAGAGAGGGAGACAATGGGGCTCCTGGTTGAACGGAAATAA
Source organism: Steinernema hermaphroditum (assembly GCA_030435675.1). NCBI lineage: Eukaryota > Metazoa > Nematoda > Chromadorea > Rhabditida > Steinernematidae > Steinernema > Steinernema hermaphroditum. The sequence goes on from CM059622.1 coordinate 5,126,249, forward strand.
TGACGTTAAAGGATGACGAAGGGGAGAAGGTGGCGGAGCTCCTGGTGGCAGTTTTCGAAGACGGAGCGAAGAATGCAACACGGAATTGATTCGATAGAATTTCTTTTGTTTTTTGATCAGAAGCATAGATCCCTTCGGTTCGGTTCCGCTTCTCTCATCAACCCGATCAAAACATCCTCCCTTATGAGAGACGTCTCACACCGAAAGACAAATATTTTTCTGTCTCAGACACTGAACAGGTCTGTAGAATGACCGATGTAACCTTAAACAACCAAGCAGTCTATCGGTGACTTTTGACCTGATGAAAATCTTTTGTTAAATGTTCCTTAAACTAGAACCATATGGAATAAAATTTCACTTTATAGAGAGCTGAAATATTGCCATCTCCTAGAAAGTTCGCGAATCGATCGCATTCTTTTTTTAAATCCCCCGCAGGTGGAAACCTCATTCATCAAAGTCCGAAAACCGCCGCAAATTTCGTGTAAAAAGGTGATATATTACTCGAAGTTTGGAAAATGGTTCGATTGGAAAGGCTGCTGATTTGAAAACATAGTTGCTAGAAAATCATCCTAATGAAAACACTGAAAACTTGGTCATTATTGCAAGTTTTGTGGCTTCCACAGGGAACTCGGCTGTCGGAGTCAGACCGTCGAAAACTCAGCTTCTGGACTAGATCCCATCTCTCTGAAACAGGCACTCGAACTCGCTGGGATGTCGTTCACTTTCCGAAGTAACAACAATTTTTTCTTTAAAGTGTGGTGCAAAAATGACCTTTGTGTTCAACTTGACGCGATTGATCTTCGAAGAGGAGCGAAATTAGGATAGTTAAACGGCTCTCAGTCGAATAAGATTGCTCTTTACGAATAGTTGACGTTTTGTGTTTTCTAGGAATTTCGCGTTGTGATCGTCATCTGTTTTTGTTTAAAATTCATCGTTGGTAGGAACCTGATTTGCGAAAACATTACAGCTAAATCGGACGTCCGGAAACTGCCATGAATCAGTTGATAAAAATTTAGCGAACAGCAAACACTCAAAATTAGTGATGTGCATTGTTTTGTTTGACTCTCTGAAAGTGGGTGAACGTGCAGAAAAGGAAAATACGTGGAGACTGTCGCTTTAAAATGTGTTGTTTATGATAAAAGGGTACTTACTATTTTCATAGCAAAAACATAGTCTCAAAAACAGTTATGTGGTATATGTGGCAGAATGGATACCTAAAAATAAAATATAATGCACAAATTTGTACTTGCGGATGCCATAATGCTATTCATCTGAGAGATAACACAGGAAATTGATCACTAGTAGGGTTGGCACACAATTTTTTTTACTCGAATTCATAACTCCAATCAAATAGTACTTTAATTAGCATTCAGCTTTGAAACTTCTCATCGCGAACGGACTAGATTACCAGCGATCTTGTGCCAAACTTGAGATATGTCTAATGTGAAACTTCGTCCAAAATCTCCACGAAGTTTTATCGAAGCTGCAGATCTGGTAGTGTTTTAAAGATCATCTCGACTGAAAACACAAACTGTTGCAGTTGTTTCACGTGCACTATGTTTGTTTGTGGTGCAAATTTAGATCCGACGTAAAGAATGTTCCACGGGGGTAAACAACTTTTAGTGACTCTTTGTACGCAATGATGTTTCACGTGCACGGCTGCATAGTTGTTTACAGCGTCGGGAAACGTGATCTCCGGCAGTTGGTCGGTCGGCTGTGGACAAAAATAAATAGGGGCTCTAAAAAATATTTACTTGTCCTATTCTTGCAGCTAATTATCACCCGACTTGCTGCATTTATCAGATGGAATATTGTCATCGTACATGACGTAATGCCGTATAATAGAGAATGTGAATGGCGCAAAAGGTGTGTAATTCTTGGATGTGCAGAAAATGATGAAATGTCGCCTTGTAATTTGAGGTCTACAGAAAGAGTTTTTTTTTTGTAATAGTTTTTGGATATGTTTTAAGCTAGATAAAGCGAAGGTATGGTCTTTCATTTTTGTCCCCAGTGATCAGTCATCCACTTGCTCTCTCTGGGTTCGCCGACTGATTTGAGTGAGCGGTCATTCTTGGAGGCACACTGATCGCCCCGTTCCAACCCGTCGTGGCTGGCTTCTTCGAAAGTCTCTTATCTTCTTCTATTATTATTTCAGCCGAAATTTCGTTCCCATGGCGCCAGTTTAAAGGGCGTGTTTGGAGCGAATACATTCATTGACCAGTTTTCGGCAGTCACAGCACCGGAGACAGAGCCTTGCAATTGTTTTTCTGTCCTTCACCAGAACAACTCTACCTTTCAAAGAAACATCTCTCCTCTGCAAAAACCTTCCATAACTTCACACATCATCGCCTCATTGGCTTCAGAAAAAGAAGCGCGCGTGCAATCGGGTCACCTGATGGCAACATCGCCCTCGCCACCAACGTGCTGTGAAAACGCGTTGTTCACCTTTACAAAAGGCGTCGTTCCGAGAAGCGTCGTTTGGTCGTGCGTCGCCGGACAGGGCGCGATAAGTCGGCCTTATCGGTTTCAATCGCTTTGGCGGCGCTCCGCTGACAATGCGAACGCGGCGACAGGCGCGAACAAACATTGCGGAAGGGGGCGAAGGTCGCCGCCGGGGCGAAGGGCGATGATACGTCACCACTCGTGGAGAGGGGCATTTCGAAACGAAGTGACAAAATCTGATAGGAGGGGGCAGCATGGAACGGAGCAAGGGTGAAAACATGAGCGCGATGGACAAAAGAAAGCCAAAAGCCACGGCGTTTCAAACCTGTCCATGAAGATTTTAAGATGACGCAGAACTTTCGATTTCCTTATCTTAGATCGTTGATCATAAGTAACTTCTCCAAAGAGTTAAAGCCTAGGGCATTCATGAACTCGCTTGTTCGACGAGCAATCCCCTGCGTGGTAGGTATCTTGGGCTGCTGATGCGAACGGTGAGCACCTTTAGTGAAGTATGTACGTATAATGACCATGACCAGCCCCGAGAAGAAACCGACTTTTCAAATGATTCAACCTAATATTTTCGGGCGAGTGTGAATACGGCAAAAAGGAGCACTTAGATATGTCATCATCTCTGGGTTTCGTCCACATTTCCATGAGAGACCCAACCTCTTTGATCTGCAGTAAAAACGCTGGAGACTCGATCTGCAAATCTGTTGAAATGTGGAGTCCGAGTTTGATATCTTCAAAAGAGGACAACCAACACAGCATCGGGACAAATCACCATGTGTCACTGCACTGGTTAGCAAATGCACAGAAGGCCGCCACACATAATGATTCACAAAGGAGATCAACGCCGGCACATGACTCAGGCATGGGAATCGCGATATCCTCCGTCCCACGGGAACTCTGTCACTCCCGCAGAGTACCGCATTCGGAATGGTCGCCTCTTTTCTCTCCCTTACGGCCCTGTTTCTAATAGTCAACTCCATCTCATGCGAAATGGATATCAAGGAGTTGAAGGTGGATAACCTGAAGTCCACCACTCAACAGTTGAATCAGACAACTCGTGGAGGTTCAGGACCATGCACTTTCGAGAACGGAACGATTATCGAAGGTAAAGATATGTTTGCAATCTCTTCACTTCGTTCTTTTCTAGAGTGCGTCGGTTCGACAACTCCTTCCACTACACCCGCGAAGGCTTCTCTGCCGCTTTCTGCCATCTCATCGCCAATCGAAACGTCGAAATTGCTTCCGTCAGCGAGAGAAGTTGAAGCGATTGGATGTGGCAAGGATTTCGTGCACCCGATCGCTTTGACCCTCATGTGTGTGCAAATCGTGGCCTTGATCATCGGGATCTATTGTGGGATGAAATACATCTTGCAGGTACCGCTCAAGCACCGCCAGAACTTCGCGCAACCGCGACACACTAGCCAAGAAGAATTATCGTTTAATACATCCCGCTGTTCCTGTGATTCATCTGGTTACAGTGCCGTCTGTTTGTAATGATTTCCGCACTTGCGCTTTGATAAAATGAATTTATAATGGACATAAATGCTGTCGATAAGTGGTTCTTTAAAAGTCGAATTTGATAGTTCCATATAATCAGCGATAAAAGGCACTACAAACACTACAGACACGTTTCATCAACGCTTTTCGAAGGTCCTTAACTAATTTCTATCGGAACATCCGCATTTTTGTTCAATTGTTTCAAACCCACTCATCACAAATTGGCAACTTCTCGAGAGCTCCCGATCCGGGTCGGTGTCGGCGTGCTCTCGACGACAAGAGCCTCTTGACCGCCAACTGTTTTTACTCCATCAAACTCCGAATACTCATTTTTGTGCTCTTTTCATGTCCGCCACTATTATTCGGCAAACTGCCGGTAGCTGTTTGTCGAAGGTAGGCGGCCCGGGAACCAGTAGGAGTGAGAACAAGTGCTTGAGATGCAGGATTACGCACTTCTCTTGGGTTACTATGCGCGCGAATGTCCGCGCGCCGAGTGTTAAGCGCCTTAATCGTGTTTGCCGAGCGCACCTATTTCTACTTAATGGTTCCTGGTGAGAAGTTGCATTTGTTTCCAGGTCTTTTTTGCCACCGGTGTGGGCCGTGGTTTAGACGTTCTTTTTTGAATATTTGTTTTAAGTGAGCGTCTCTTGTATAATAGGGCAACCTAGTTTTTTTTCAAAATATATAAACAAAATATATCTTAAGCGAAATTTTGCAGCCAGCGCGTGAAGAAGCAATTCTTTCTTCCCACAAATTCGAAAGATTTCGATGGCTCCCCTCGGACAGGGGGTGGTATGTTCGAAATGCTGCATAGTGGACGAAGCTGGAGAGGTTTATGAGGTCCCTCCCCATTATGCCAATTGACTGTTTCATTGGCTGTACAATCCGAAACGACTTTTATGCGAATAGATAATGTTTTAAATTTGCAATTTTTTATATTTATTTTGTATTTGTGAGAATTTTGCTTGCGAATTGGCCAGTTTCATGGCCATATCCATAGCTCTGTATTTGTATTTGACACCGATCCCGGATCGATCTTGCCCTCCGTAGGGCTATTGGTGTCTCCAGCCGAAATTTCATGTGTTTACCGCCGGTTTACTCATGTTTTACCACCCGCAGGACGTAACCGAAAAAAACGACTTTTCCCTAAAAATCGAGAATAACAGCGAATTTACGAATTTACGAATTTTATTACGATATCAAACATATTACATGTTGTCGCACCCCATATTTATCCAATGTCCTCTGGCTTCTTGTCGCGCTCGGTGTTTCCATCTTCTGCTGCCTAGCTTCTTCGTGAACTCATCAATCCATCGGGTCCGTGGTCTTCCGAGGGGCCTCTTCACGGGGGGACGCCATTCCTCTAGTCGGCTGGACCACTTTTCCGGGCTTCCGTTCGCCATCTTCCAGGCGAAGTTCCACTTTCTTCTTCTTGCGGCTTCGTCGATGTCCTTTACCTTCGTGACGCCCCGGAGCCACTCGTTGCTCTTTCTGTCTATTAGACGGACTCCGACCATTCGCCTCTCCATCCGTCGTTGAGCGGTCGCAAGCTTCTTCCTCGCTGACTTCGTGAGGGACCAGGTTTCGGATCCATAGAGCATGGCGGGAAGAACGCACTGGTCGAATAGTCTTCGTTTCCATCGCATCAGAACGCTTCTGGAGGTCAGGAAGTCCGTGTATTGTCTGAAGACGTTCCATCCGCTCCGAGAATAACAGCATGGAGCTTTTTCTATTCATGGGACTGTCCTTTAAAGTCGGATCCTCAACGAAACCATGATCTAATATGAACATATCACTATTTCTGGGCATGCCTTGGCGGGACTGACGTGCTTAAACCTACTAGGGGTTTAATCATATCGCATTTTGGGGAAGAGTAGAGCGCCTACCTTACACCTACTTTTTACACTCATTGAAGCAACACACTATTATCGTAGATGTAGCAATTCTCTGTTGGTGCACTAGGCGTTGGGTAAAACCATCCCTAAGTGACAATGCACTGATCTCAGCAATCGACTGAATCACCGCGATCCGCGAACAAGTCCAAGACGTCGTGATTCGAGGCCTCAAACAATCCACAACTTTTTCAGCGTATCGGCACCTGTCCCACGCAAAAGAAACACAAAGTGTGACCACGAGAATTCTGAGGTGAGTAAACTGTCAATTCGGGCGAGCCTGGATCTACGGGGGGCCATTATCTCCACCGCCTCCCGGCGGGGAATCCTGGACGGCAAACAGAAAATGACTCAACAAAACTGGTCGCCTCTTTTTGCGCTCTCGGCGGCTCTCTAAGTCGAGGAGCGCCTCATTCCTTCGATATCTCCGCCATTCGGGAGCTCATACCCTCGTTTCAGCATGAATTCGGTCTTTCTTTTGGTGGCTGCCGTCGCCTTTGCTTCGGCGCAGATCCAAACGCTGTCCAGGACAGAAGAGTTGGGAGCGATTCCGGTAGGATCGCTTTCGAATCGCGTGGGTTTGATATTTGCTTTGCAGGAGTACGACGTTGCCATTGTTGGGGCCGGTCTTGCGGGTCTAAGTGCCGCGCGAAGAATTCGACAAAGTGCGCCGAACGCCAAAATAGTGATCTTGGAGGCGAGGAGTCGAGTGGGCGGACGGCTCTACCCCGTCCCGATTACCGGAAATGACCAGGGTCGACTCATCACGGGGGACTTGGGTAAGGTCGGAAGTGAGAGGTCGTGTGGGATGTCCATAAATGAAAGTAGCATGAGAACGGTCCCGCAGCGACCTTATCCATATTCATGTTTTATACCTACCTTGGTCATTTTCACTTATCTCACGTGTCCGTGGATCCACTTCTTCAACTTCCGTCTTCTCATAAGCGTCGGAAGGTACTATCCCTCCATCTTCATGCAACTGTGTGTGTATCATTTCTAAAAATCTATAAGCCCTTGTGATCCTAGTTAATCCTCTTAATTACAGGAACGCTATGGATCAGTCCTAAACATACAGAACTTCTGACCCTCGCCGCAGAGCTCAACGTTTCTGTCAGCAAACAGTTGATGTGTGGAGAACGGACGGTGTTTATTGCCGATGACGACCTGTCAAGCAGTGGAAAAGCCAAACGGTCTGACATGGACTGGATGACTAAAAATAGACATATTTACAGATCCCACGAATGGGACATGATCCCTGGGGCTGGAATGTACGTGGAGGAGCTTCTGAAAAATGACTCTTTGGTGGAGCTCCTTGACAGTCAGTCAGTGGAGGAGTACTTGGCTGAGAGGAATCCACCTCTCTACATGAAGGATACGATCAACAGATTCTTGCAGGTACTAGGAAATCGATTCATTGAGAGATAGTAGTCGCTTAGACGTTCTACGACACTCCTGCGAGAAACATTTCCATGCTGCAACTCATGATGACCGTCAACAGTGAAGGATCGTCCATCGAAGAGCTTCTTTACGATATGGGTCATGGAGGATCGCTCAGATTCACCAACAAAGGATCGAATCTTTTGAAGTTGGTGCATCTAGCGAGCAAAAATGAGAGTGAGTGGTTTTAGGGCACTTGCGCAAGATGTAGATATCATGTTCGAAGATGCCGTCAGCGAAATCGACATTATCGGTAAGCGCTTTTGAAGGGTTTCTTCAAAAATCTAGAGAAATGTTCTCAGTATTGAGCATGTCTCAGTCAATAAGAAAGGAAAGCAAAAGGTTTTGACGAGAGTGGGATTCGAACCCACGCCTCCGAAGAGACTGGTGCCTTAAACCAGCGCCTTAGACCGCTCGGCCATCTCGCCATGAGACTGTGGCGGCTCCATCGTCACTGTGATGATAGAACGAGAGCTGCCACTGGATGCACTTTGCATTGTGAACACCGGACGTGACAGACATGAGCCGCCATAGCTCAGTCGGTTAGAGCGTGGGTCTAATAAGCCCAAGGTCGCAGGTTCGACCCCTGCTGGCGGCAAATCGTTTTGATAGTTCTGAACACATTGTGTTTTCATATTACATGGATGTTCTCTATTAATTAACCCTTCTTCCCCTTTTCCCTAAACTGCGAATTATCGGTTTGGAGCTCCGTTTCTGAATGGCCCAACTTTCAGATCCCAATTCATCGGATTCCACCAAAGTACTTGTCAGCACCATAAAAGGAGAGAGCTACTTGGCAGAAGCGGTGATTGTCGCCGTGCCTCCTACTCTTGTGTCGGACATCGACTTTTCGCCCAACCTAAATGACGATCGAAGCACACTGTACAGTAAGTCCTATCGCATTGTATGCCTTCTCCACATAGAATTACAGAAAACTACTCACCGAAGGGAAACGCCTTCTACTTTACTGCCACTTTCGAAAGTCCATCTTGGAGAGAATTTAACAAAAGCGGACAGGTAGGACAAACCTCGAGATTGGGATGACTATTGGTGGATTTCAGATGATCTACGCCGATAATACTGTCCAGGGACCAATTCTCTGGGCCAGCACTTATGACGTTACGTCGGGAGAATGCAGTGCTGACAGCGTGACAGGACAACTCTACGGTATCGCGCATTTTGACGACCGTAGTCCGCCGCTCACCTCGCAAGAACGTCGAGTTCAATATGAGCAAATTCTTCGGAGGAGCTTTGAAAACACCACTCTGAACATCCTCGATGTCAGGTAGGCAAAAGAGAGATTTCGCAAGAATCGTCGCTTTCAGAGACCACCAATGGTCATCCGATGAGTTCTCGCAGGGATCGGTCGGCGTCCTAGGCTGCAACATGGCTGCCTACTTGTCAGGACTCACGAATGAACCTCATCAGATGAGGATCTTCTTCGCCTCAGCCGAGTTGTCGAACCACTCGATGGGGATGATGAACGGTGCTGTTATCAGTGGCCAGAGAGTAGCCGACGAAGTTGTGTCGATTCTGAAGGCTTCGAGAGACACTCCCCTACTCACAAAAGTTCCTGAATTCTCTCCAGTTACTGGTAAGCAACCTCTCGGTTAAGCACGTTTCAGGCCATTGACTTACTTAGTGAAATATCGATGGGGCTTTGCTATATTCACAGAAATATCCCTCTGTTACAGCCTCGACAAGCACATCGCCTCTCTTCACCGTTGTCACTGCTCAGAATCCCATCTTCAACTCCACTCCCTTCAACTACCAAACGAGCACTGTCCATCCACCGCCCCAGCAAGTCTCCACCGCATTCCAGTATCACACTTCCACGCCATACCCCACTGGGACATTCGAGAAGATCGACGAAATGAACAAGGAAAAAGAGCAATTCCAACAAACGTGGAATGCCCAACAGAACCTCCCACCGAGATTATTCGAAGCTCCGGGAATCGGTCAAGGTGCCACTCCGGTACAGGCCGATCAGCTTATCTCTCAGCTTGAGTCGCAAGTTCAATATGTAAGACACGTATATTTAACAGTAATGAAGTTCTTAAACTTCAGATACCCGCCGATGATAGGCTGAAAACGATCGCCAGATTGAACAATCTCATCAAGAGCCTTTTGGATCAGATGGTTGTTCCAAACTAGAACGAGAAGACATAGATACCCGGGTAAAAAGAAAAGTTTAAAAGTTTCTTATTGTGAAAATAAATGCTTCACTGTGATCAGAAAATGGCGAAAGAAAGCAGAACCTAAGATAGCAGTTAAGTACGCAACAGGTGAACAGTGTGTAGAATTAGTCGACCAACTTATCTTATACCGAACAGAGTACCGAGTACCGATAGAGGCTAAATGAGTCTTATTCCTTTATGCCGCAAAATCCAATCAATCTTCTAGCCGACATATAAACATGGTAGCTTCATAATGATAGTTGGTAGTTGGTACACCTACCTGAAGCGCACCTCCAAAGTCTGACACCTTTTAACAAATTAAAGACGCTTAAAGTGCGCCCTCAGCAAGTACTATATTGTCATCTTTTCAACGATTTTACACGATTTACACGATTTATCTTCCCGAATCAACGGCTTACGCCGTGCAGGACGTCTCATATATGCACAAAGAAGAACATAGTCACACCGTGGTCGCTGATTTTTTCTGATTTCGGTGGAGCAGACGAATCCGAATAGAATGCAGCGCTCCCATTAGTTTGCGCGGGCATCGAAGTCGTGAAGAGCTGATTCCGAAAGTGGAATAGCAGTGGAGTAGAGCCAACGGAGCGGAGAGTCATCTTCGGTTCGGCTGGCGGCGCGGACTTCGGAGTTGCAACGCTTCTTCGGCTTCTCTGGCGCGGGTAGAGTCGGGCAGTCATGACGAGCTTCTTGGCGAGACGGTGGAACTACGGCTCCCTGGTGTTCCAGGCCTTCTGGGAGCCGGGGCGATCATTGCGCCAACAACGACGGCCGAGAACGACCGCTCACTTAACTCATTCTTTTCAACAGCCGGCTTAATCTTCAAATCAACTTGACGCTGAAAACTCAGTGAACTTTGTCGTTCAAAAGCGTAATAATTATTTGGGGCAGTGCACTGTAATGCACAGAAAATGTGTCATTTTTATCATCATGCATGTGAGCGGGAAAATTCAGAGAAGAATTTCATTTGGTTGTGATGCGATTCAAACGCCTAGGTGTCAGAGAGTGCTTGATTGTACTGGGTCCACATAACTCAGCGTTCGTTCGCTCCATTAGAAAATCTACATTTCTGGGAGATCGGCATTCGGAGTGATGCTGTGAATAGTTCAAATGCGATGCTAAGTGTGTTGAAATAATCCATATAGGCACATCGATACTAAATATGCCAAAAATACCGACTTTCCGCGATGCAATTCAAGATACTCATTTTGGCTACCTTCGCACTCTCATCGGCGATGCCCTTGAGCTCTCGTTTCGGCGCAGAGGAAGACTTTATGACGGAGTTGCGCACATCGAATGGAACACTCGATGCTGATATTCCGAAACATATTGAAGACTGTCATCTTAGCCCCACTGCGGCACTCATCATTATCGGCGTCGCCGCCGTCTCTTCTCTACTTGTCACTACAATGATCTATGTTCAGGAGAAAAATTCTTATCGTCAGGTTCTCGTTTATTGATTGTGTGAGTTCCAGTTCTGAATAAAGCGAGGTGAAATGTTACCCTGGTCGATGTTTTTTGACGTACTTCACATCTCAAAAAAGACATATTTATTACATATTACAAAGGGCATACATGATGCTGATACAATGCTGACAAACGTGAAGAATAAATTCTATCATAACAGACCATAATCAGACGTCGTCCAGTCACTTGTACGGATTTGTTCTCATCCCCGATCTGCGATATACCTTGTGTTTCTTGGGGCACATGCAAATTCCCAAGTTCTTCGTGGACACGCGGACTTCCTCGTCCGCAAGGAACTCGACTCGGAACTCGAGTGGCGATTTCCACGTCAGCATGTTTCTCTACCCGCCTTTGTCCGCGACTTGCAGATCCGCTCTTAGCGTCATAAAGTAGTCCGCTGCGAATTCCAGCATGGCATACATGTTACGCAAACAAAGTTTCGCTTCAAGGAACTTCGCGAACAACGAATCGAAAAGTTCTAGGCTGATCGGAACTTTGTTTTCTTTGGTGCGTGTTATTCTAGGCTTATCGTATCGCTCCAAGTAAGCCTTAATTAGAGGAACGGCGCCGTTGGGCCACCATTCATATAGATGAAGCCAATCGAGAACACCAACTTCGATCTGAGCAGCCAAAAACTCCTCGCAGAAAGGTCCGTAATAGGCCATTTCCATGGTCACGAATGTGCAGGTGGAGGCGTTCAAAGCCCTGAAGACAATTTCAGCAATCTTCGTGACTTCTTCTGTATGATGCCATTTATCGATGGAGTGGTGCTGTGAAGCCATGGAAGTGGATTTGAGCTCCCTTTCTCATCTTTCTGATGATGAAGGACATCAGTTCTTCCTTGGCGAACTTGGCTGAGATTCTGTCCCAATCCCGATGCCATCCATTAGATTGCTGTTCCCATTTTATGCCGATACCCAAGCCGCCTATATTTCTGTCCTCCGGGTAGTTTTTTATGTCGTGAATGTGGCGAGTTATGATGTGACCGTCGTCGCCGTTCCATCGATGAACCCCACCGAAATGATCCAATCGTCGCTTTCCTTGATGGGCAAAATTCCGACCATTTCTGCAAAGCACTACGAATGAACTGTTGAATAAAGAACACCGAGATAGAACTGTGTAGCCGAAACTGGCAAAGGCAGTTCACAGCGACCGAACTCTATGCACTCTTCCTAAAGTCTTGTAATTCCAATTATAAACACGTTATTTTAGCCCTTGGATACATCAGCTGATATTTGCGCGCACAATTATCAATCGGGCCGAGACCATTTCGAGACTCCACACGTTCGCAAGCGAATTTCGGAAGTGAGGATGGAGATCACTCACTGAAACTCCGTGTTGGTGATTTGAGGGTTTAAGTAAGATCGGAATAAAGCAGAGTGATGGATGAGGAGCGTGCCCCCATTGCTGATCAGAACGTATGCAAAAGATTCCTCTCGTCAGGTTGTCATCTAATTATTGTGTGAACTCCAGCAAGGTGAAATGTTATCCTAGTCGGTGTGTTTTTGCGTTCTTCACATAAAGTCGCTTAACTTTGAGAGTACCAAATAGTGTTTCGACGGTTAACTATCGGGGGTCGGCCAGAGGAACAGGTTTTGCGAAGGTTGCTTTGCGTACGGACTGACATCTGGGGGACCAAAAGGGTCTTTTACATTGCTGATGTGAACTCTGCTCGAAGTCGACATTTCCACAAAGATACGTTTCCCTGTTTGCTCTCACATGTTCCAGAATTAAAGATCTACGTGCGCGTGCCAGTGCCCTCTTTGGTTCACCACGAGGGATGACAACAAGGAAACTCGTTTGTGGTAATAAATAGTTACAGGCCTTGTCCTCCCACCCATTTGTTGTCGACTGATTTTACGATCGTGCGCTTGTTCCAAGGAAGTGGTTAATAAGATGGCTAGGGAACCGACTTGCTGTTGCGGGAGGGTCAGGATTACGGTAAGTTATTGCCAAGAATTTTAGGTGATTTCCTCGTTCGTGAGGTCACTCGCTGTATAGTCTTATTCGACACTCGCTCACCTCAAATTTTCATTATAATTTTCCGCCAAATAAGATACATCAAGAACACTACTTTGTGTTGGTTCTTCCAATCAGTCTATTGATCTTAGATCGCGACCGTAATCATCGCCGTAATATACAGTATCTTCGGAAGTGCGGCGATCGTACTCGCGCTCGTGAACAAAGTTCCAGATGACGATCGAATCGCCTTCTTCGTGTATGGCGTCTTGCAAGTCATCATGGCTTCCATTCTCATCGCCGCCGCTCTCAGAAAATGGTCCAGGTTCATGTGGCTCTTCTTCGTTTTCTCTGTGAGACCCCACTTTTATGACCAAGTATGCATTGTCTATTCAGTGTATTTGCCTAGCTTATGCTGTCGTGATTCTTCTGATCAGCATTTCAAATCAGTGGCACATCGAGAAGTTCCTCCAGGACTACAAATGGCAAAACAAAGATGACGACGACCAAGGTACACAGTACTCTTCGAATAGTGTAAAAAGGAAGACTTTAGCAACAAAAGGTCACATCATCCAGGGTATCTACTCCATCTTCCTTTTTGCCTACATTGTGTTCACGGTGTTCGCTCTAATCGTCGTTAAGAAAAGTCACGATTACTTCAAAGCCACCCGAAAATATGGAACTTCCGTTTTTGTCAATGAGTGAAGGTGTGTGTACCGTAAGATCGCTTGTTATTTGTTGAATGCAATTAAATGTTACTGTATTCGAGAATTAACCCATGTGGATAATAACATGTAAAACCCCGTGAAAAATAAATAACAGCACAATGCGTGTAAGTGAATGGGTACTGTCATAATCAAATAGAATTTTGTTATCGATGAAAATGCAGGATGACATAAAAGTTTGGAAACGCATTCAGTAGGCAATATTTCGCTGAAATTTCATTTGAGTGAAGAAACCAAACAACATTTTCTAGAGAGGAGTCAATGACGAACAAGATACAAAGATTCAGTGCAAAAAACAATAAGGCATCAGCAGTGAACATACATAGGAATCGATGGTTTAAAGTTTAGCTGAGTTTCCAGTCGCTATCTTCTAGTCTGTGATTCACAAAAGTTCACAAAAAAATAAATCAAGGTGATTATGTGAGAAAAAGACCCTGGAACAAAAAAAAGTAATCAACAGGTTTCAAGTGAGGTTAAGCCAAGCCGGGGTTTGCCGAAGCCGTCAGGACTGCAAGTAGGCAAACGCTGAGGATTAAACTTAAAACCAGTTGTATGCCTACGCACTTATCCGTACGTGCTTTGCCTAAGTATGGCGGATGTCACTATTAAAGCTGGGTCTTTTTCTCTTTCAACCAATCAAGGTCACATTTGCTGAAAGCTAGCGCTTTTGTTTATGAACGCTACCTATAAGACTGCTTCTGCTCACAGAGCTAGTTAGTCTCACGACTTCAAAACATGTCCACCTTTGTTAAAAGGGGTTTCGACCCGCTTTTATTTCGTGAATTCCTTTTCCACGGTAGTTAAACGTTGTATCGAAAACCAGTATCGAAAATGTCGACACCAAGAGTTACATTCCACAATCACACCACAGAATTATGCACTGTCTAGCGCACACAAATGAATACTTTAGAAAAGTGAAATTGCGCTGAAAGTCTTCACGCAACTAGAAAATATACAGAGCTACCAGGACTAGAAGGCTCGTCCGTCGATCACAAAATGAAAATGGGAGTCGTGTCAAAATGTCCGCAGTCTTAATTCTGTAGAAATGCTCCTTTGGCCTGACCAAGGTGATCAGAAAGGAATAAATCAAACGAATGGTCCGTCAGTCTGGAGCAAAATTCCTAACTTGGGGACGAGTATATTTCGAAGCATAGTCGTCTTTCTCATTCGATGTCGGACTGTCAGTCCGAACCTCGGGAGGCAGTTCGTTATGTAAAGAAAATAGGTGGAAATAGGTGTAATGTAAAAGTGTAAAACCACATAACAACTCGTGGACTGCGGGTAAGGTATGGTCCGCAAAACGCCGTACATAGATATTCAAGAGTCGGCCAGAGCGTAAATTAAAAAGAGGCAGTTGATTGAGGTTTCTTTAGGTCTCCAAATATTTACACTACAACAAGCTTTACTTTAAGTTCTCACTTTGCGTAACATCAGTTCACTTTAAGCCTGACATTCCGACCTGTTTTAACTGTGTACAATGAATATGGCGCACATTTTATCAGTCATTTACACGTAATTCGAACTAGCAACATTTTGCTTTTTTAGTCTTTCTGGACTTCGGAATTTTTACGCCATCTATTGGACTCTTCGTGCTGACCTGAAACCCATTCAACATACAAAAATACCGTAATATGAGCACTTACCTGTTCTAATAGTCGTTCCGTAATGTCGAAAAACGCTCTATCCACATTGATGTTGGCCTTAGCCGACGTCTCCAAGAACGAAATCGAGTAATTTTGCGCCGTTCGCTCTCCCATTTCTTTCGGAACACTCCTCTCCGCCACCATATCGCATTTGTTTCCGATGATCACCTTTTGGACTTCGTCGTCGGCATACTAGAATGCGTTCAAAATGCACTTTTATTCTTGGTTTTTTTATCGGACGTACGTCAAGTAACATGAGATGCGTATCTTGCCACCTACATAAGTAGAAGCTTTGCTATCTATGTGTTATTTTTGCTCTTCACAAGCCCTCTGTTATGTCCCATGAAACGATCAGTCTCACTTTCTCAAAATACCAAATACATATGGCTTCATTTTTTGTCTGTTAGACAAAGTGCTCCATGTTCAGACAGTTCTACTCCGTCATCCACTAATAGACCTCAGGTGGCATGTAATCACTACGATTAAATGGTCTTTGGACCAGCCTATTGCACAAGCTGTACATGTACAAATTGTAGCAGAATTATCTTTGGGGACAGTTCGCATAATGTATCTATCCTTTTCCAGAGGAACACTCTTCTGAGCTTTAAACTGCCGATGACAATGCTCAAAAGAACAAACCTGATTGATGTATCGCAGCCACTTTTCCAGATTCTGGAAGCTGTACGGATTGGTGATGTCGTAAACCAACAGAATTGCATGCGATCCTCTGTAGTAGGAGGTCGTGATGGTGTCGAACCTCTCTTGGCCGGCGGTGTCCCAGATCTGCAGCTTCACCTTTTTCCCGCCAATAAGCACCGTCTTGATTTTGAAATCGATGCCGATGGTCGAATTCAGCGAAGGCGAGAAGGAGTCGTCGGCGAAGCGTTGCAGAAGACTCGTCTTCCCGACGGCTGTGTCCCCGATGAGGAGCACTTTGAACAGGTGGTCGTAGTATTTCCGGGCCATTCACGGGGAGAGAAGAAAAAATCGATTGAGACGAAGGAGAAGGGGTGATGGGTTGTTTGAGCTTTCGTAACCACTATCAACAGTGAAAGTGAGTCATAAGAAGGTGTGGTTAATGCAGAACGCTGAAATTGTCGCCTGAAATTGCGGAAGAAGCACATTTGCGAAGCCAACTACCATCGGTTCCGTACGGCAATCGATGCCTGAACGATCACAAATCGACCGCTCGCGCGTATCAGCGCCGCTCGTGACCTTTATGCTGAGCAATTAAAACTCTTTTGGGTTAGACCATTGTGACAATTCAATTAGGGTGATCCACATCAGTACTATACACATAACTAACAGCTCACTAAACGATAGAAGAACGATCATCGAAAAGTTCCCATTCTCGCTTCAGGTCTTGAATGCACACTATTTTGCTAAAATTCGGCACCTTTTTAAATGTTGTACATAAACGCCATTCCGTTCTTCAAGTCAATTTCAAATGACTGGAAGAAACGAGATCTGGTTACCACTTATGGGTAGTGGTATACAGATCTGGGCCGGACCCTGTCGCTTTTACAGATCTGATCTGGGCCGGACCCGTCGGTTCTCCGTTTAACGTCTTACCTAGAGAGAGGGGCAGGGAATCTCAAGTTGTTAAACTTTATGGTAAGATGGCAATCAAAAACAAAGATGGTTACATGGATGCACTAGACCAGGATTCGCTACTTGTCAACAGGCATATTGCGTAATATCTATATATAACTGCTTTTTGCTGAAGAAGGTGTGGCTAAGTGCTCCAAAAATACCCAAAATGGCTTCGGGAAACATCCTCTATGGGCCCTTTTCGTGTCATAAACATCGCTGCATACATTTGCTGTCGCTTGTCCTGTTTTGAGCACTATTCGAGGCTTGTTTTCCAGCCCCTCACTTCGCGTTCCCTTCGGACGGGATCCGCCAATTACCCAACCGAGGCTCCTGACGCGTTTTGATTGGCGCGATCGTGGTACTGTACCACAAATGTCTTTTGTGATCTTCGACTTGACCAGAAAGTGGAAGAGGCGACACCAACGACGTTGTTTTTGTGCACTTTTGGGTTGTTGTGACGTCAGCCCCATCGCGGCGACATCGATTGGAGCGAATTTCTTGGCGCGTCGCTTTGACTAATGCCAAACAGTGCCGTTGTCCTTCTTTGTCGCCGGCGAAGGCGTCGTCGCCGCCTCGAGAAACGCATTTTATGCGTGTCCTTCGCGTGTGAATTCGAAAACGATCGTTAATTGCTTTTGGCATCGCGCTGTGATTGCGTTGTTTTCGGCTATTCGGCCGTCTTTCGGCACCCTCTAATCTCCACTTCTACCCATCGTCGCATATGCATCGCCTCTCGACTCAATTCATTTCATCGTTTCTCATGTTTGCTCAACGTCTTCTTGAATTCAGAGCCAACCCTGGCGACGATGAAAGCTCAGCGGGAAGAAGAAGAAGTCCGGCCCGGCAGTTCGACCGCTCCCGGCTCCGAGAGGCGTAGCCAAATGGACGCCCTGGCCAATGCCCTCAGACGCAAGAGACGTCTAGAAGCGCAACCTAGACAGGAATCGGAGGTGCAGACGAAGAAAGGCGCCGTGGAAGCGGCTGAAGAAGACGAATCCGAAGAGATACTCCGGAAGAAGGCGAAGGAGGCGCTGTTGCGCGAAGCCGTCCGCTCGAAGGAGCGTGTGAAGACGATGGGACCGCAAGGGTATCTGAAGCCGACGTGTCTGCAAACGAATAAGCGCTTCTTGAACGCTACGGTGCGGTCGACGCTGTTCCAGGCCGGCGAGAGGAAGAGATCGCAGAAGAAGGAAAGCTGATCTCCGGTGTCGTTGCGTACAGATAAACGCGGGTTGTGTCCGGACTGTTCTTCCACGAAATTCGGCGACGCTGGAACGACAACGCGAGATGAGGCGAGGGGCGATTATTGAATTATCGCCTGATGAAAAGAGGAAAGACATGCCGGGTATGATTTGGATTGTTGTTGCTCGTGTTTAGGCGCTCCGCGACGCGTGTTTTGTGTCTTCTTTTGAACGAGATATGTAGAGAGCATAATAAAAATGTGTCCCTATTCGATTTGAGCTCTACGGGATGCATCCTTGCGGTTGTGGCCGCACAAACGACGCTCTGAATGCCGAATATTTGATTAGTGGTGTTCTTCGATGTCCCAGGGACCGTTTTTACAGCTTAAGGATGCCATAAAAACGACAAAAACATCTCCCCGTTCGTCCTCTCAATATCAGCTGGCTTCTAGGCGAGCCGAGTGGTGTCATGTTTCTGCCTAAAAGCAGCCTGTGGCTATCTTTCTCTGTGAGATATCCGAAATCCGTCGAAGCTATCTGTTCTCCTAAGTGCCCGAGTGGCATCGAATTGCATCCTGAACGAGTGATGCGATGAAAAATTAGAAGAAAAACATCTCTTTTGCCTACTTATACTCAAAGCTTTAACCTAGAAAAGATATGAAGATGACCTACTGCGAAATGTCTGACCAAAGAACACCTCTTTTATTCTATTGTTCGTGGATTGGAAAAGCTGAACACCTATTAAACTCCTTGCATAGAACGGTTAGATGAGCGGTAATTATAGCCCTTTTATTGAAGTGTGAGAAGACCGTGCTAGATTTCCAGCCTGGATTCTCCATTTTCGATGTTCTTTGCCTACATATGAATTCCATGTTCACGGCCACACAGTCCGTTAGGCTCTAACGAAGCATTCACACATATTTTTGGCTGACCATGCGTATGAAAGGCTGTATGTACATTGTAAGGGCTCCACCCCTGTTCCTTGAAGCACCTCATTACTGCGTTTCCATCAAAACAAAAGCGCCATATCCTGTCTGCGTCTGCGACATTTCGCCGGTAAGACGGCGACCCTTCTTTGATTTCTGATCTAATCGTCGCCTTCCTTCTCTCCTTCTCTATGTTGTTACTTCGTATTTTCGCGCGTTGCGCGGCGGAAGCGTCCGCGATAAAATGGATCCGAATGCGGGAACAGGTTCCTCGTTGAGAAATCGTCGCCGAGTGTCACACTCAGCAGCTCACCACCGATCACCGCGCAGTTTTCATTCGCAACCTTGTGCGCAGATTAGCGCCTCATCGTTCCCCACTAAACTGCTTATATTCGGTTAAAAGATCCCCCTAGGTGCACTTTTGCACTGCCTGCGACGACTGGTTTTTCAGAGATCCCCGCTCGCCTCTAACAAGCATCGCCAGATCAGCGACTAGTTCTCCTCGGCGCCCCTTATGACCCGCCGGCGATCAGCACTTCCCCCTGCCAGCTGGAAAAACGGCATTTCCCGCAATCTCGCCGACGACGCTTATTTGTCTCCAGACCCTTGAAACGAGAGCGCCGAACTAGTTCCCCATTGAACTCGATCGGAACGTTTCACTTCCTGATTGGCCATATCAGCGCGCTAGTTCGCTCTTATCGCCTTCTGACCGCCGCCTCTTCGAGTGGTTATTAATCAATTGAGATCCGTTGGTTTTTGTGCAGCGCACCTGCTTTGACGGACGATCGCCGTTTCTGCATTTTATAGCTTTATAACGCATATGAATTATGTCTTCTGCTTCACAATGCACTGCTTCCTTTTGATATGCAGTTTTTGCGGCGCTTTTACCGTATCCTTCATCTGAAGAGTCCTTTTAAGGCTGCTTTCTTAATGCAGGAAATTCCAGTCCGGGGGCCTGGCCTGGCCAATAGCCAAACAATCGACTCACCGTCCGTTACATGTGACAAAGTGAACTTATCACAAAAAGTTGTAGACATTTAGACAGACAGTCGAATCGAACAACTGTCTCGTAAGTCTCATGTGCACTATCTGGTGAGAGTCGTTAGTGAAGTGAAGGGTTACGAGAATGAGAATTTTGGTCCGTTTTCAGGAGGTCGCCGAAACGAGGAGTGGGTCAAAGTGGCCACTAGCCTCTTCTCTAATAATCTAGACTTCTTAAAATCGTATTGTCCTTGACATACTCTGTATATACGATCCACCGCAAAGGCAGATATTCTTAGCTCCCTCCGAGAGTGCGATTTTTAAAGTGACCGCTGCTGTCATATAACAGCAATATCCGCCTATGACCGATCACGACAGATCACGGCACACACTCGTCAATTGCTTGTGGGAGCTGTTCTTCAGGATAGTTTTATACATGTGTTCCATTTTCCAATATGCTTTGATAGTCTCAGTGATTTGTTTCGCAAATTTTGGTGATTTGTGATACACGTAAACACCAAGTTTTCATATCGAAATTCGATTGCAGATGATTCAGCTCTCTCCTCACTATCAATACAAATCTGAAATCTGATTCATCATGCCCTTAAAGATTCATCAAAGAGGAATGGATGAATGGACATCAACTTACAACCGAAAATGTCTTTTATGTTCTTTCAAGTTTCAAATTCACAATCTCTAAAAGGCCTCAAAATCTCGAATCAGTTATGACCAAATGGTCTGCTGAAAAACCACCGCTCTCTCTTAATTATGTGTGAGTGAAAATCGAGATAATCTCAATATCTTTATTTAAAAGCATCCTGTTTCGCACTGTCCTCTTTAGAGCTCTTTTGAGTTCAAGGGCCTATAGGATACGGTACTTGGGAGATGCTGAATACGACAAACAAATCACTTCTAGAGGAGTGCGAAAGCGCAACGATAATTGGAGTGTGTTGCCTAAGACGGTGAGAGCAAAGAGCGTGTGCTAAGTAATTCTGCTTTCTGGCATTTTGAGTGCCCGTGTGCGTTATGCCCTCTCCTGCATCGCCGGCGGCCGTTCCCGCGGTCGGCCGCGGCGGCAATGACGAACGTGGAGGCGCGTGGCTTTGCGTTTTTGTTTGCGTCGAGTCGCCGATCACTTCGCCTCGATTCGCATTCGTTTCGTCCGTCGCGGCCGCCGCGATTCGACCGTCGGCGCGATCCTCTCCCTCCCCTCCCCCTCGATTCTGCCCGCCGCCGTCGGCGCCAAGGGAGCTGGCCGGCTGCCTGCCGTCACCCCCGCCGTGCCCTCAGCCTCCCCTCTTGAGCCAGCCGGATCGCTTCGCTGAACGAACGGGCGACGCCCCCACTCACCGTGAGCGCGCCGAACGAAACGTGTGGTGGCGCGTCAACTCGCACAACATCTCGCACTCGCGACAACCGGCTGTTTAGTGGTGCTCGAAACATGTGAAGGTTGATGGAGCGGAGAGGAACATGCCGAATCGATCGCGATCAGCGCGTCCGTTTCTGAGGTTCACGTCGCGCACTCCTTATTGCCACGTTGTTCCGATCGGCTGCCTCCGATCTTCGGTCGACATTTAATGTCTTTTGGAATAATCCAATCAAACAACCGATGGTCTGAATTCATCCTTTTAATGCTTCAATTGTCTTCTCATCCAGCCGAAACCACCCTAGATTCGTTTCTTTTTGACTTGTGTTTATACGATAACCGTCATTGTCCTCTCAGCAGACGAGGATCACCCCGATGTCCGCTCGTTGAGTCTCGAACTGCTTGTTAGTCCAAGTACTCTCAGCATGACTAATATATTTTGTTCAGACAGAGACAGCTCTTTAAAAGCCACTCCAGACCTATGGACTCCGCTGTGATATATGCCCATGTTGTTCAAGTTGCCCATTGTCATTGAAAAGTCCCAAAGAAAGCATTTAAAAATGCCTAGATTGGAGTGGTAGTGTTTACATCTCTCCCTAAAAGAAGATCATCACGGACAGTCCTTGGTCTTTAATCTTGACATTGTTTGATCTTTGGCTGTTTATAGCCATAATCAAACCAGATGCTTGTGTACTGGATGTGCACTTCTGGTCCTCGTGATTTTTGAATAGACAACAAATGATCCCGAAGAATAAACTGTAAACTTTAGTTTAGTTGTGTTAGATCCATTTCATGTTTATGTGGTGTCCGTTTTAAGGCTAAAACATGCTGATCCTAAGCTGAAATCATACGATTCTATGTCCTTAAATTGCCAGCAACAAAACTCCAGTAAATCAGTCAATCAACGTTCTTCCAAAAGTGACTTCAACTGTGCTCTTCTCTATGTCTCCTTAATGAGGCGACATTCCACAATGTCAACATAATCATCTTTGATGTTTGAATTGATCATTTGACTTCTCTGTTAAGAATAGTCGTGTTTTTAAGTGAAAAAATGAACTCTGTTTTCCTCTGATCAGACATATTTCAGACGATTCTTCATCTGATCTTTAAGCCCTTGAACCAATAGGAAAAACCATGTGAAAGCTACCGAACGATTGATAAATGTGTCTCATATGACAAGGTGTATTTATGGAAGCATCGTGGTCATAAAACGGCAATAAACTGTTCAAAGGACCCTACCGGATACCTAAGCAAACAAAAGGCACCTGCACCTTGAGAGTGATTATGGAACTTCAAGTTGGGACTGTTCTGTAAAAAATGCTTTCCCTATCGAAATGTATACCCAGTAATTACGGCCTAATCTAAAGAGGTGGGACGTGTATTTCCAAATGCGCTATTTGCTCAAAAATAACGGAGTGGATTATCATCTACTATGACGAAATCTGCGTTTACGTGCCGCGCACCTCTCGTTATCACGACGAGCGTCGGGCCGGCGACGGTATCAGTCACGGACGTGTTATTGTTGCATTTCAGAGGGGCCGCCGCCGCTGCCGCGGAATCTTAATTCGATCGCGACAGCTCTCGCCTTAGCTGTTGCGCTAGCACCTTATTCGTTCCCCCGCCAAGCTGCTAACCTTTCTCTGCCTCGGCTCCGAATTTCTGTCAGCTGTACGCCCGCACCTGCACCGGTTCAAGGAGCGCCTTTTCCCGTATGAACTTTGTGAACGAGGTAACCTTTAGCGGCCTTGGCCTTCGCGTTGTAATGTCCTTTTATCTCGCTTCTGATCGTTTTGGGGCGGTGTAAAGCGTTCAGGAAGTTGTGGCCGAGCCATGCAACGCTAATGACTTTTGAACTGGAGCCCAAAAAACGTTTGTGGGTCCGTCTGAGTCTATCGATTATAGACTTCTGGTATTAGTGTCTCCTTTGCATCAAAAAGTGTCTATCGGTTTTCTATCTATCTCTTTCGGGCTTCCCTGTCTGCCGGCGTGTCTAGATTCGGTCTGACGTTCGGAAGTGCGAAAAAATGTGTCCACGCAAATCCGTTTTCCATCAACATCTTGTGGAATTAAGTAAACCGCTTTGGCGCTCTGCCCCCCGTCATAATGTATTTCAAATCTGACGGCTCGATGACGTTGACGTCGTCTTGTTTACCCTCGCCAGCTCCTCTGAGCCTCTCGTATAGAAGATGAATAGCTAACCTCACTAAATTGAACCTATTCATATCGTTTGTTTCCGTTAATGTTACTCCCAACATGGCTACGTGCGCAATGGCCTCCGGCTGCGGTGTGATCTCTGTCAGAGCGCCGCTATTACGCGGGCAGCGGCAAGAACAGGTGCTCGCGCTTGTTTTGAGTTGCTGGAGAAGTCTCTCTGCTGTTTTCCGATTGAAATTTGTCTTCAGCTCGTCTGCGGAACAAATGTTTGGCTATTTTCTTGTGCCTAGCCAGAGGCCAATTGTGTGTCTCCACTATTTTGAGGCTTGAGGCTAAGCCTGGACGTAGAACAAAGGAAAAAACTGGTTGTAGTTTGTATAGAACAGCGGTGACTCATCTCAATAAGACGAACTCCTAACATGATTACCCTGATTTGCCATTTTTCTCTTGTTTTCCCCTTTTCCCATTCGAAAAACAAACGTCACCTTCAAGCTTTGTTTTCGATGTGTCCATTCGTGCATGATTTTGCATATTTTATCAGCCTGTTTATGTGGATCTGCAGCTATACGGGGTGTGGCAAAATAGAGAAAACGACCAGTCCTCCTCCGGTCCAATTAAAATAATATCAAATTCAAAATGCGCTTTTCAGACAGTCTAAAATTTGTATTTTGTCCTGTATTCTCCATCTGCCTGCTTATCCTCAAGTCTAGACATTTGTGCAAAGACGTCTCTTCCGTCCCTCCGGTCTGTGTCTTTTGCACTTTTCTCATTTTTGCCGCCTTATGTCCCTATGAAAAACAATGTTTTCGAACAGGATTTCTTGTTATCTCCGTGGAACCGTGAAAAGTGCAGATCAGCAGTGAAGCGGGCACGTTTAAACAGTGCCGGGGAACACCGATGCCCTCCAATTTGCGCTAGCGAAGAGACAATATCGCTTGCAAGTGATAAATTGCCTCCGATGGACGCGAGCCAGCCCAAAGTGATAAGTGCCTTGTTTTTCACTTGGATGACCTGACTGCCGACATCGAGGGGCTTTTTAGATCCGCTTAATTTGGGATTTTCCCTTCCTTCATTGTGCCCTGTGTGGCTCTGAGAACGTGCGTGCTCTGCATAATTGCCTTTGTTACTCTGATCTATTCTAACGTGGAATTTTCTATTTCAGCTGCGCGATCCTGTGAATTAGCCAAACCGAAGAAGGACTGCGCTCGTCTCTTCCAACACTTCATCTCCACGTTCCGACTCACCGCCGTGCTAGGTGACCCTCTTCTGATCGCTGGTTACAAGGTTTCGCTCGCCGACGATTGGTACAGCTGGCAGTTATTCGGGAAGCTCGCCTGGATTATTATGACTCACGCCGTCGATGGAATCATAACGCAGGTGTGTGCTGTTTTCAATTGGAATCGGCTAATCCGCATCGATCTCGACGCCGCAGCTGCATGTTCTCATATATTTGCGCTTCAGATTCGGCCTGACGATATCGATGAAAATGGTCAGTACGTGGGACAGCCCAAGAGCGCTGATAAGAGTGAAGCATCGCTCGGCAGTACCACGGAGACGATGTTGCCGCCGCCGTCCAACGGAAAGGATTTCGGTATGCCTTTTGCTTTTTACATAAAGGGTGGGAGAATTTATTTAACTTTTCGAACTCCTGCTTATCAGCTAATAAGCTGCTTATGGATGGGCGTGTTATTTTGAGAGAACGTGCTGTGCGTCAAATAAGATTACACTGATTCCGAGGCTATTTTTATAAAGCAATGGCGAAAGAGGGTGTCAGCGTGGAATCAAAACAACGCTAACAAATGCTTAAAAGGAACTAGTTCGAAGATCATACCCCACTTTCAAATGGACTCCCTTCAGCGAATTGTCATGGTGACGGGTCATGTAGTATACATGACGTTTCTGTTTTTCTGTGTGCTCTGTTCATTTTGTTCGTTGCTTCTTCTTTGACTGTTCAGTCTTTTCGACCCCGATCTTGACTGCCTTACTCGTTAGTGATTCACGTACACTCAATTAGCCTAAGTGTGTGGAACAAAGGATATCAGTTTGACTGATCAGATTCTTTTCCCCCCAATGATTTCGATTCGAGAGTGAACGATTTAAAAATCTGGTTCAGGCGGGCGCGGCGGACATCAGGAAACTTGTAGGCGCATGATTATACCGGATTTTCTCCAGAAATCCACGCCGCTGACCCCTGATTGCGCGCCGCTCATTTCAGAGAGTTTTCCCCTTCTTTTGTGTCTCCGTCAAGTGGACTTCATCGAGCTCGCTTCAGCGCTGTTTGTGCTATGAATCTTTTATTTGCTCACCAAAGTTCCCGGCAAATTATTAATTAGCCTCAACCGCAGTTCTCAGATTAGCACATAGCAGTGACAACAAACAACGCGGGCGCCCTTAGGACCCGGTCTCCACTCCATGATCCTATTGTTCACGACCACATTCCCTGCTTGCTTGATTGCGGTGTTGCGCGCGTAGCTTCCAGCGCCAGCAATTTGTCTCAATTATGTATCCGCAAAAGTTCTCGCCCGCTTTATGGATGCTATTTTTCAAAAATTCGCTTTCGGGATGGGTGGGCTGTGAGTCGTCGTTTATTGATCGTTCGGGGGTGGATTGATGGAGGACCGCCACATGCCGCCAAAAGACGACGCTGATTTGAAATCTGGCAGTGATGTTTTGGGCGGCGGCGAAGTTTACGATTGTTGCATCGGATGCGGCGGCGCTCGTTTTTTAGTTTGCAGGGATAAGGATAATTGCTGCCGGCAAACTGGTCGAACGCGGATTATCAAAGTCTTTTTCTGCGGCGTTTCAACCATTCTGTTTGCCCGCCGCGACTAGTCAGTGCCTGAGAGGCGCATGCAGTGTTTGCACACGTGCCGACGATTTCCGGAAGAGAATTGAATTCCGTGGTTCGCGAGCGTTTTGCTGCGCCGAAGATGAGGGGACCTCCAACGCACACAAAAGTGATTGAAACCCACGCTGACTCAGCTCGAAAATACTCGCGCACAAAAGCGATTGAAATTTCGAGAGGGATTAGAATTGAAGTGGATGCGACAGTCTCATTACCTTTTGCGGCGTGCGCATTGTTCCATTTCGACTGTCAAGGTCGGCGGCGCCGACAGGCGTGCATGCAGAGCTATTTGTTTTGCGAGAAAACGACGAAAAAGGCGAATCGCGCTTATCCTCTTGGTCCATTCTTCTTCCCTTGTCGCTCAGTTCACGCATGAATGAGAGAGTTGACTTTGACAGTAGAAGATGAGAGCGCCGCCGAAAATTGACATTTGCGGGAGTTTTTGGCGCTTTGTCTTCTTCCCCTTTTTCGCTACTTTCGTCTTCTCTCCTTATCGGGCGTGCATTTTTCAGGTTTCCCGATTGAAGCTAGGTATAGCTGTTGGGTGCTCAAAATTTGTTTATTTAGGGCTGGAAAGTGATAGATGTATTTGTCTTCTCGAGGAAGCATTCTTGAGTCGAGTTTATTTGATCATGGAATTCATCTCCCTTGGGACGTTAGGGTCCAAACATCTCCGGACCCTCCGGGACACCATCACCTTCCTACACCTCTACAAATCCTATACCGTACTTTTCGCGCGACTCTAACATAAACACCCCCAGGGAAGCGTTCTATTTTAAACATTTGTTGCCGCGGCGACCAACTTTCTCTGCATGAGCATCAACCGTTTGTTTTCGATGCGAAAGCCCAAGCGCGGCCGAGCCTCGACTGTTCGAAATTTTATATTTTTAGCGCGCAAAGCTCGTCGTCCTAGCGCTTATCCACTGTGACGCGTTTTCAAAAAGCTTTGTTTCAGTTCATGTGATTCTAGCGTAATGCTGTATGCCGCCGCGTGCTGTTTTTCCGCTGTTACACCCTGTGGACGGTGATAGCAGTCAGTTGGCCCTCGCACCAGGTGTCTGTCTCCTCGTTAGCTCGCTTGGCGCTTGAGGCGACGATTTCTCGAGCACTCTGTGTATGAGATCCATCTTCTCGGCGCTACTACTACTATTTCACCACCCCAACCGCCAATCGAAATTCGATTATTGCCGTGTTACTGTAATTTCGCTCTAAATTGTACAACACAACTCTGTTTTCGTCGTCATCGTCTCCTTTTCCCGTCGGTGTTCACTCCCGGATCCGGTTTTCCAGTTTGATCCGCCGCCGTCACTGCTTCCTCTAGTGCCTCGCGCAGGTCTTAGTTAACTTCGCCTTCGACACAACAACCAGTGGCCGCTTCCTGTGACCGCGCCGTCATGTCCTCGGTCCAAGCGGGGTTCCCCCCGAGCGCCAACGACCCTTCGCTCCCGTACGGGTTTCGCCGCCTGAATTCGAAAAGCGGCCGCGTCAACAATAGCGCCACGAAACCCGTGCCACCTCCGTATTATTGGAACGGAGCCAATCAACAGCAACCGCAACCTTATTACGGTCGTAACGGAGTTCAAGAGGAGAAACTGGACGACTGGTCCACCTTCTCCTATAATCGCTCGAGGCCTTCGCCGCTTCTCCAGCCGAAGTACGCTCAGCCGGCTAGCTTCCCTCTGAACCTACCGTACTCGATGAACCGAGGGTCTCCGGCGCCGAAGTCGAAGAATCCGGTGAATCGCTCATCAATATATAACGATCTCGACACGGCGGTTTTGCCACCTCCGCCGGTAACCTCCAAAGGGGCCGATCGGGTTTGGAGGCCGTCCACCGTTCCCCCAATTTCCACACAGCCGAAACCGCAAGCTATTGTCAAACCGATTTTCCCACAGAAGCAAGTGGTGTGGTCAGTCCCGATTGACCCCGATAAACCCACGCAACAACCCAAAGTACACCGATTGATGCCGTCGGGCACAGTATACGGTAAGACACCCAGAAAGTCGCACCATTTTTTTCGCTGTGGGAGAAATTCGAATGTGTGCAGTCTGCATGCATTGGGCCACGAAAAACTCGGGAAGAATAGAGACGAATAACACAGCTGTCACTTGAACTTTAGAATTTCTGTTTTCGTCTGCTCAGGTTACTGTAACTGTTCGTTTCAGATCAACGCAGTATACGCATGACTAACCGACTCACGAAGCCACGCTTGCCAAGATTCTTCCAGTCGCTCTGCTGCTGCATCAGGCCCAATTCTTCGAGTGAGTTGCAGCTGTTCCATTCGACGTCACATCCGCTTTTCATTCAGAAGAAAAGAAACGAATTCCGGCTGGAAAGGCCGAGAACAGTGCGACTTCAATCATTACTCAAGTGGCAAAGAACGGTCACAGTGCGGGAGTGGGTCAGTCGCTGAAGCCTGACGTGACCGATGGAATCATCGCGTCAGCGCTCCCGAATGGCACGACGGTAGCTCCTTCGGCAGCACCTGACATCCTCGCAGCGGCCGCTGCCCAGATCAAGGTGAGTTGAGGAGGAGGCTACACACTGTGACATCACATGTCAACTCGGCCGGGGATGTGGAAGTGAACATCTCCTCTTTTTCCACGAATTTTTAGGCTAGTCCCTAGGTGAGCTGAGGGCGGCCGAATGTTGCACTCTCATATAGTTGTCGCGTGCTGTTTATCGCTGTGTGGTGCCGCTTATCAGTTAAAATGGTCTTCTGAGCATATGATCTACTGAGTTGGTCAGTTTTATGGCTTCATCGACGTCACTTATCAGCGCGCTACAGTCACCAGCAGTGCTCTAATGGCGGGTGCCTAAACTGGTTTCTGGTGCACTCGAAGCGAGTTTGTTTTTGCCCAATTACTCCTTCCTGCTTCCTCCTTCTTACCCGCGCGTTTAGAACCGTCTTTTAAAGCGTCGAATATATGGTTACGATTAGGATCTCTCATTTTCTTCGGACGGATCTATGATTCGCTTCTGTTCCTTGCCGACCGCCGGTTTCTGACAGCCTTTCTGACAGCTCAGGCTCGAACGCCAAACAAACTCCCCCTCCACTTTCCATTTCACGGCGCTTCGTTGTCACATGGTCGTTTGCCGAGTAGTATTGTGTTTGCGTACTTGTCCCTTTTCGCGCACTATTGATTTCCCTCTTTTGTCGCAGAAATGTTCAATTTGAACCCGATATTCACTGCCATACACGAAGTTTCACTTCGCTCATCCACTCCCCGGCCGAGCACAGCGCCACTAGTAAAGAGCTTGATAGCTAAGAGGAGCAAAAGACAAAAGGTGTCGCCGGAAGTGACAAACAAGATAAGGAATTTGACAGTTGTTTCTTTTCAGCCTTGCGAGAAGCTGTTGTTACCGCCGCCGCGGCCATCTGACGTCAACAAGAAATGCTTGATCATCGATTTAGACGAAACCCTGGTCCATTCTTCTTTCAAGGCAAGTGTTTTGAGCATTTGATGGAAAACAACGTCCCTTCGAGTGTCGGGAAACTGTCTAAGCAAACAAGCAAGTGCACTTCTTATCTTCGTCTTTTTCAGCCAGTCAAGAACGCAGATTTCGTTATACCGGTAGAGATCGACAACGTCATCCACCAAGTGTACGTGTTGAAGCGCCCGTACGTCGATGAGTTCCTGGAAAAGGTGGGACCGAAGTACGAATGCGTTCTCTTCACTGCTAGCTTGGCCAAGGTTTGTTTGTGTTTCAAATGTCACGACATCATGGACGACCCCATTACAGTATGCCGATCCCGTCGCTGATCTCCTGGACAAACACGGCGTCTTCCGATCCCGGCTATTCCGCGAAGCGTGCGTTTTCAGTAAGGGTAACTACGTAAAGGTGCGTATTAATCGCTCTTCGCCCTCCAACTCACCAATTCTCATTTCAGGATCTAGCTCGCTTGGGTCGTGATCTGAAACAGGTACTCATTGTTGACAACTCTCCAGCAAGTTATGCATTCCATCCTGAAAACGCGGTAATCCGCTCCTTTTATCAGTCAGTATCTGTTGTTGTAGATTCCCGTTCAAACGTGGTTCGACGATCCCGATGACATCGAACTGCTGGACATCCTGCCGTTGCTGGACCAGATCGCCGAGGCGGACAACGTTTACTCGGTGCTGAACAACAGCAACGACGATCTGAACCGCAGCTCATCACTGGAGTATCCTGAGTGCCGGTGATAGCTCCACAGATCTTTGTGTACATTCTCTGTTCTTTTTTCTGTATCCGGGTGCTTGTTGTCCTGTTTCGGTGACTTTTCCTCTGTGCTCTGTTGACAGGACAGTTCATAGACCTACCAGTCTTGCTCAGTGGTTCCTGAATTGTACATATGGTTCTTCTCTATCATCTTGCTCTCTCTGTTTCTACAATATCGACATGAGATTGTGCCTTGCTGCTTTCTACTCATTTCTAGGCTTCCTTGTTCATATTCTAATCCGGTAATCCTTGTTGTAGCACTATGCCTATAACCGGTACTCTCTCACCACTCCTCCTCCGGTCTAATTGCCTGTAGATCTTTCCTTTATGTTGAGTTTATGTGAAGTATGTCGTATACGTTGTAGATGTTCTATCCATGATCACCGCGATGTGCCTTTGGAGTCTTCCGCTGATAGAGTTGTCTATACACTTGTTCCTCCATACAAAGACTTTTACAATATGTTCATTGGAGGAGACATCGTGTGGTGATTCATATTGGGCACTGTGAAGAGGTTTGGGCGCCTGTCTATGTCTGCCACAGGTAGACATAGACTGCTGCAATTAAAAAATGAGTCACGAAAATAGACCTCCTTCTTCTCCCAGTTCTAGACAAAAAGCGGTCGGCAAACGTAACTCATTTGTCTGTATGGTGGAGAGTGTGGGTGAGACCCTCCCAGAGGAACATCCTATGGACCGCAGCTTGCGCGGGGAACGGCACATCCAGTTGTACCGCGTCATCGCGCTTCGAAGACACATTAGGAAGAGACGGACGAGTTTCCTTCCGCGGGATATCCACGTCTTCGTCGACAGTGCGCCCCACAAAACGTCGTCGTTCCGTCGGCGCTGACCGTCGCTGACCAGTTTAGTGCTGCTTCTTGTGCTCCTTGCATGACTACCCTCGCCCTTCTTGTCCTTCTTCTTATAAGTCGGGCCTCGGCCGGCGATGTCCATCCCCTCCTCCTCGCCGAACGCTTCTCGGGTGAATCGGCCGCCCTGAGGCTCCGGATCCAACCGAAAGCGGTGCTCCACTTCAACCAAGTAGGCCGACGATGACTCAGCTTCTGATTCCGAGGCGATAGATCGCGTCAGATCTGCTTGTGGACCAACTGCCGCGGCTGGTCATCCCGAGCATCAATCACAAACTTCCCGCCGACCAGGGCATCATCCGTCTCTCCAGGATCCACATCTCGCGGTTCAAGAAGGCCCAGATCCATGAGATCAAACTGGCCGAACCCAACAGAATCATTTGGAAGATGGAGAATCTGAATGTGGGGTGAGTGCAACTGGAGGGAGTACGGTAGGATGAAACCCCATTAATCAATAGGACAGTTCACCTCTAACAAAGTGCAGACTTTGCAAATTGGATGACACGAAGAGGTTGTCAGTTGTTCGTTTTTTTACAAAAAAAAATCGAGTGACAGCAGCTTCCTCTTCTTTTCTGAGTGTATTTCGCCAAGTTTTAGAAAAAGCATCCAACGATGCTTATAGCTTATAGAGCCACTTCAAATGTCACATTTGCTACAATGAATCGACTCACTTTTAAACCGCCGCAACCTGTCATATCTTCTTGTGACAGGTGTAATTCGATCGGTGAGTTGAAAAATAGCGTTTGCTGCAAAACAAGACAAGGAGAGGGGGTGTCATCGGAATTCTCGAAATCAGAGAAGCAAAGATGAGCCAATCGGAACCGGTGATTGCACCCTATCGCTCAGGTCGTTCCAAAAGTGGTCTTTTAAATCGAATACCTGAAGCCGGTCTTAATAGCGAAAAAGCCATAAATATTGATGAAAAATAACACCAGAAAGAGATGAATTTGATGAATACATCAAGTTGTGTGATGGGTGAACATAAGCAGGTTATCGCTGTGGTTAATGCTGCAGTATCACGAAATATATCGTCATTCTCATCGAGTAGAACTGTCCAGAGAAGTTTTTTTTTTTTCTTTTTTTTTTAAGTTTCTCAAATGAAAGTGTTTACAGTTACACTTATATTTTGCACGTTTACTCTCTCTCTTTCTCTGTTTACATTATAATCGTCGCCCTAAGCACTTTGACCTTTTTTGATAAATGAGGTTAGCGTGGAAAACACGATCTTGTTTGCTCTTTCATTCATTTTTGCGTCCAAAAGTCAAAACAGTTGATGACATTCCTTATTTGGGGAGCGAACATAAATGAATACTTCGTCATCGACTACAATTGTGCCGTTATCTGGGTTGAGTGATCATCGATGGCCAGCATAGAACTGGAATTCTCGAAATTAAACGGAAAATCTAGTTTGAATGCCATAACAAGTTGCTGACTCACCGAATGACATCATTCAGCCAAAAATTAAATGATCATCTTCTTGTTTACCATACAACGTTCACTTTTTGTCAACTTTTCCTGTAGCTCATGAACATGCTTTTTTACTGACTTTGAGTTAGCGAGAGTGACCAAAGAGATCGATCTCCAAAGGAACCGAAGAATTCATAATTAATTGTTTGTTTTGGTCGTCAGCAAGGTCATCATTACTTGCTGAGTTAGAGAACACTTCGATGATCTCTGATATAACTTTGATCGACCGGTTAAGTCAACTAAAGACTGACCGGTAAGGAACCACTAAACGCCTCTGACAACAAAAAAGCAGCCAATTCACTCATTCACCGGCTTTTTAGTCTCATTGGAGATCTCAGTGGGAACGTCAACATTCTGGTGCCCCTCGACCTGGAGGGAAAAGCAGAGGTGCTGGCCGAGGGCCTCAACTTCCACCTTAACAGCTCCATAGGACGCAACGAGAACGGCTCTGCCGTGATCAAGCCCCTCGCGTGCACGGCCACAATCCGAACGGTGGACGTGATGAATCACAACGGAGGAATCTTCGGCCTCGCGCTGAACGTCTTCAAGGTCTTTCGGATTGCGGGAACCGGTTCCTAATTAGCCTTTAGCAAGCGATTGCGGAGAACGTTCGTCATCTTTTGATGGCGCAGATCTGCAAAGAGGTGAAGAAGTTCATCGATGAAGTGCTCAATAGGCGCCTCGCCGACACTCAGTCGAAAGTGTCTCTTAATGAGACGATGAAGTTGAATTCGTTTGGGAAAATGGAGAGAAACGGGACGTCGGGACCGATCGATGCGATCAGCGACGCTCTGATGGATAAGGTACTGTAGGAAACGAAGCAATCTTGAGAGTTCTAACACAAGCTGAGCCGCAAAGTACTAGAATTCGTTCGATCGGATCAGAAGGCATACGACGCTTTGAAGGAAAGTGGTCCGAGGAGCGGGATCCATACACTACTTAACGTTCACCACTAATGTGGCCTCAAGTTCGAGTTCTTCAGAAAATGGTATCCGACTTTTTCATCGACTACCGCCTAACCGAAACGCCCATCTGCGATCACAACGGCCTGGAACTGGCCAGTGTGGGCGAGATTTCCTATCTGGGCCTCGGAAACACTCCATTTGACGCGAGACCCCTCGAGTGGCCAGCGAAGAAGGCCAGGAATTCGAGTTCGATCAGCATTATGGTGGCCGACTACCTTCCCAACACGTTCCTCTACCACGCTTATAAGTAGGGATGCGTTTCTCCTTTTCGATGACGAAGTTTAGGCAGGGATTCCTGAAGTTTATTCTCAACGACAAGTCCCCGAATATAGGATCGTTCCTGAAAACGAAATGCGACGAAAACGCCGTTTGTATAAGCGAAATTCTTCCGGCGTTGGGAGACCATTTCCCCGATCACCCTATAGAACTGGTGTTCGTGGCATCCAGAGCGCCTGCCATCTTGTTTAGCCAGAAACAAGGAGGTTAGGTCGAAGCTGAGCCGAGTGGGTGAAGGATATTTTCAGGCGTGATATCCATCAACGTTCACGGAATGCTGCTACTCTACGCCATTGAAGGAAGCCAGAAGAAGCAGGCCAGCGTATTTCATGTGGACGTAGTGGCCGAGAATAAGCTTCGAGTTCAGGTAGGGAGTACATCAACATAGGTCATTATTTTCGGTCTTCAGAACAATACCCTGCAAGGAACAGTTTCCTTGTCGCGCTTCTCCCTTCGAAACGAAACTGGGATTGTCAAAGTGACCGATTCCGACCTCTCCGATCTGGGGATCCTGTGCTCGGAACTCCTGGAGAACCTGTTCAATACAGCCCTCGAGAACGGGTTTCCCATTCCTCTACCGCCAGGTAATCCTATGAATCGGATCAATTGAATTGAACAAGAAGGTCAAAATTGGTTGCTTAACAGAAACATACTAAACATTCCATTCCTAAGTGCTTTGCCATGAATGACCACGGTCTGCTTTCAGTCGTGCAACTGGACAACGTCGACGTGGAGATCATGAACAGGAACGTCTTCATCAACGCCGACTTCAGGCTGGAGAAGCGGGCGTTGGGCGACCTTATTGTGCGGGCGATCTTCGGTGTGATGGATAACATGTCCTAGCAGAGGAAATTAACTTATTTAGGATAATTTATGTAATAAATGTTGATACATGTACTTCCGAAATAATAAACCGCTGGAAGGTGTCATCATCATTTGCTACTCCTTCATCCGCCTTTAGTAACAGATCTTGTTTGATATTGATAACTGTTTGATATTGAAGGTCGGTCATATCAGCTTATCCTGAATGTTCGTAAGCACTCATGCCAGTTGAATTTTCCCTTCGGGGATCCAATTTAAGTAGCCAGGAATTGAGATCTGTAACGGTTCATATTTTTCCGACCTTTCCATGGACACAACGTCTAAATGTCCCATTCGATAAGTGGCCTCAACGGCGAAAAATAGGTACTCTAACCATTCCTGGTCAGGACCTCTCCTGGCGAGCTTGAGCTTTTGGGTGCGTGGCTGTACTGTTGAGTACGTTGCGTTGTC
This sequence comes from Steinernema hermaphroditum, assembly GCA_030435675.1. Taxonomy (NCBI): domain Eukaryota; kingdom Metazoa; phylum Nematoda; class Chromadorea; order Rhabditida; family Steinernematidae; genus Steinernema; species Steinernema hermaphroditum. The sequence continues at coordinate 5,161,607 of CM059622.1, forward strand.
CGTCTGCGGGCGCTTAGACCTTTTTGGGTCGAGAGCCTTGATTTGCATCTAGTGAGAGGGCAGCTGCGGGGGCTTGCGTGTGCTTGCTTGCTTTCGCTGCGGTCTGTCCTAGACGCTCAATCGTCGCTCGCCGACCGACCTCCGCCGCTCGGCGCTTTTATAGAACACGTCGAAGCTCTACGGTGCGGTCACCAAGGCGCAAGGAGATGCAGACGGATAGAGAAAGAGCGGGCGGCCGATGCTCATTTGATTGGCGCGCCGACGACGAAAGCGATGCGGAGGAAGGGGAAGGTCGCCGGAGGGACAAGAAGCTGTTTAGAGACGGAAATAACCACTTGGACATGTTGTTGTGGGAGTGTTTTGGAATTGTTGAAAGGGCGAAAGGGAAAAGAGGAAAACAGGCACCTTGTTGCCTAACCTACTTGAAGGCAAGCCCACGCTACATCTCGAAATCCCGAATCTGATGAAGAACCACCTTTTATAAGGTGTGTTGTGAATCTCCACTTTTGTAATCAGCACATTTACATGGTTTTTTCGTATTTCTTATCTATTTGATGTGTTTCGTTTTTTTTGTGTGTGCATATCGTTTATGTCATGTCATCGCATATTTCGCATTTTTTTTCGCGTATTTCGCGGAGGTGACCTCTGTCAGCCCTGTGCAGCCGTCTTGCGTTTTATCTTCTTCCTTTTCACCAGGTTTCCCTCTAATGAAGCCAAGGCCTCGTCGACATTGCCCGTCGACAGTTTTGCGTTCGTCGAACTGACCTTGAAGTGTTAAGAGTTACGAACGTGCGCGCACGCGCAGATCGTCGATCTTCCCGCCTAATCGTCGTTTACCCATCACTTTGCGCTTAGTTTATGTCTCCGGATCGCACTCTCCTCCGACCCGCGCCCCTCTCTGTTAGCTTTGATCAAATGATCATCTTAGAGGAATTGCAGAGACTAGCACTATTCAAACCGAATCCAAACCGGTCTTTTTTATAACTCACAGAGCTCAATTGTCGCTTGACCTGCATCTCTAAGATGGGGTCGGTTTAGCTTTGAAGTTTTGAGTTTTTGACCAAATTCATATAGTATTCCTCACTTCTTTGGAGTTCCGTTTTTTGAATTTTTTATCTAGAGTGATCATTTAGAGGAATTTAGCAATGCGTATTGTATTCAAATAAATAATTCTGAAATTATGATATTTCATGTGTGCTTCAAAGATTCATAGAGGCGACACTGTCGTTCATTTAAGAATCACGACGTACACTTCGTATCATTCTTAATGAGCTTGAGGTTTTTAATTAATGGGTTGTTTTCGTTAGAGTCTCACCATCAATTATATCGCAGATGACCTTCTTTAGGAGAACAGGACCACCAGGTCTTAAAAGTCCCTTACCTATTAATGCTTCAAACAATTAGATTGACTCTCTTTACCCTAGTGCATCAGTGCGAAGAAGCCTGCTTCTTTAGCACCTAACGATCTGAAATATTAATTTGAATTTTCGTTCTGCTTGATCTGTCCAGGATCGACTTAATTCCAAATGTATTTCTTTATTCAAAAAATCCGTACAGACCGTCTTTCAATTCGTTTTGTCTCGCGACAATCTATCGACACTCACCTTTCGTCTACATAGAGTGGGCCATAGACCGGTCTTCGATCTCTGCGGTTTAACAGTCCTTAACTTCAGTTCCCTTAGATCGCCTTCTAAAGATGCTACAGAAATGTTTTTGTCCAGAGGACTCTGAAGCCGCGTGATCTGTCACTCTTCTCTTTGTGCTATTCATGCCGTATTGTGCACTTTCTCTTTGGTAGTGGGCTATTTCTGACGACCAGGACCGCAAACTGTCATCGTTCCCTTGTTACGAACGGGCTCCGGCGACCATCCCGCCAAATCGATCACGTAGCGTTCCTCTTTTTCTCACGTCGATGCACGCTCCGTCTCCTATACACACACCGCTCTTCAACTGCGATCCTTTTTGTTGATTTTTCGATTTCCGTCTCTTCTCGCTTCAGGAATGGCGCCCCCGAAAATCGTCGGCCAGGTGAGCAAACAGACGGAGCGGACGAGAAGACATCGCGAAAAGCAGAAAAGAGAGCAGTTCGAGTTGGAGGAGCTGAGGAGGAGATGTGCTCAGGTGGAGAAGGAGCTCGAGGAGAAGCGGAAAGAGGCGGAGCTCTGGAAGAGAAGATTCGAGGACGCGGAGAAGGAGTTCGAGGAGATGAAGGTCTACTCGGAGAAGCTGAGGATAGTGAATAATCAGATGAATCAGTACTTCACTTCCTTGGGAATCAAATATTTGCAACAGGAGAGGAACAAACCAGAGGAGCAAAAGTCATAGCACAGGTGGGTTACGGTAACTTACTCGGGATGGTCAGCATCACTCTGTTTAGGCTGAGAGATTTCCTCCAGACTGAAAAGTTCAGGAGATGTGATGAAAGTTATTACGGGTCTAAGGATTTCGCCAAGTTTCAAGTACGGGTCGCTCTTCTGCAAATGTGGAGTATTGTGATAGATAATTAGCTGTTTTCTTTGTTATGGTTGTTGTTTTACAAACTTATATCAAAAGATATCTTCGGTAAAGTTCACATATGTAGTAAAAAGGATGTCTTGGTTAAGTACAAGGGATGGCAAAAAGATTTGTAGCTTCTAAGAAGTGACAGAGATAGATTCCTAAACTGAAATCTAAACTTTGACACGCAACACATATAGAAATAGATAAGGGTGATACTTTACATACCGATACAGTTTGCAACTTGGAGTAAATGCAAAAATGTTTTGACGAGAGTGGGATTCGAACCCACGCCTCCGAAGAGACTGGTGCCTTAAACCAGCGCCTTAGACCGCTCGGCCATCTCGCCATGTGTCTAGACTGGCTCGACCGTCTCTGTGATGATAGAAGCTGCCACTGGATGCATTTTGCAATGTTCACAGTCCGATTACATGACATAATCACCATTAAAAAAATTGCCCCCATCAAAATCGTCACAGGGCTCGCCCTTCGGACTCGCGTTAAATATCTAGACATTGTCCTAAGCCTAAGTCAAGCCTAGGTTTACGACGTATGCAAAGAAGATTTAAGGTCGCTTCAACCTCAGATGTCTAGAAGTGCGTCAAGAAGTGACTATTTCTCCGAGTGACGATTTTGGAATGCCGATTTTGTCGGGTTACCAAACAGTCCACGTATAAGACATGAGCCGCCATAGCTCAGTCGGTTAGAGCGTGGGTCTAATAAGCCCAAGGTCGCAGGTTCGACCCCTGCTGGCGGCAAATTGTTTTGAACTTAAATTAGTTTTGATGGTTCGGTGGGCATTGTGTTTTCATATTACATGTGTGTTCCCCAATGCTGAATGTTTCCGTACTGATTGGTCCTTCTTCACCTCAACTCAAAGCGTAAATACGATGGTGGTCGCCGCTCGTCCTACTCGGATATCCACTGAACATGGGCGAAATTGATCTTGACTGAGCGAAAACGAAATTGAGCTCCCTCTTACCTAAACTTAAACTTCACGAGTCTTTGAAATCAATGGCATTTCGCCGTGCAAGACCCTATTATGGTACAAAAGCTCTTCTTCAATTTTCAAGGCGAAGATAAATCCGGTTGGCACGTAACACATCGAATGGTGGCGCAGACATCGGAGTTTCAGGGCGTCTTCGACCTGATGGAGCGAGGAGGTGGGGTGACGGTGAAGAGCTTCTTGACCAGGTGAATGGAACAGTGGCTACATTGGTATTCCATATGACCCGACCGATAGCTGAGGACACAAATGAAAGACCCATATGTAGTGCGCTACAAAACTTCCTCTATCACAGAGCAAAATTTGGTCATTTCGGTTCACAATTTTTCCATTTTCTAGATCCTTCTATATCTAGATTCAAGATCCTACGCACAGCATCACATAGTAGTTTGAGTTATCCTCTGTGACTTACGAAAACTTCGAACAGAAGTTTTGAACATTAGCGATGATCGCACAAAAAAGGTCCTAAAATATCCACATAGTGTTCTAACAAATATGCAAATGTTATGCATCTATACGCAGATCAAAATGCAAAACTACGCTTGCAGACTCGATTTGCAGGGAAATCTTTCTGTCGAGATCGAATGTGCAGATGGAAAGTTATGAAGAAGCACTGTAAACGGCGTCTTGAGGAGCTGCCATCCATCAAAAGACTCAAAGTCGTTAGCGAATCGTGTCAGAGGAAAAGGGCAAACGGATAAAGCGACGGGCCAATCAATTATCCGTAAATTACGGTATTTTTCACTCGGCAGACATCGGCGGGCTTCTCCACTTCTCGCGACCGCGAAAAAACGGTGACAGCTGCGAGCGGACTTTTTTCTCTGGCCTACGGTGCTCCGCGGCCAACCTCCGATGCCCTCCTCTGTCGCTATCACTCATCGCTACCGTTGGGGAATGCCGAAGTAGAACAAAGGTGGAACAGTAAGATCAAACGTAGTGGAAAAGGGATGGATGATTTACATGCTCGGTTACACAAAGAAGGTTTAGTTTGTTCATAGCGGCAAAGAAATTGGTCTTTTCGTTCGAAAGCTATAATCTGCATATCTAGATGACAATGAGAGCAACTGGATAGCGAGCTTTAAACGAGAAAAATAATGGTGTGAATGAGAAAATATCGAAGAAGAAGACACCTTTCTGAACAACTTTCGTGGCGGGACAATTTGTTAATAGACGTTTTTCTCGGCCTTGGATTATCACTCATTGCCCCAAGACTTTGTTTTTATTGAAAATCAGTCAAGGATTTCCTTTAAATCCGGTATGTAATCTGAATCTGGTCAACCAGCCTTAACCACAAATATGAATGATTTATGAGATTCGAGCATTTCGAATATACCTTCGCTATATTAATATCGTCTCCTTTCACAGTTGTACAGCTACATAAATCTTCTCTGTACCATAAAAGCTACACCGTAACCTTCTTCTGATTGTGTTGTACCAACCAGTAGATATCCCTTTTCGATTGAATGTGCAAATACAGTTCTTAGGATCCACAAAAGTGCTTTCACAAGGGTTACAACCACTCAACGAGTTTACGAGTTCTATTGAGTACTTGAATCAACGACGACGTTGATTCTCATCATTGGAACGTCAGGATACGTTTACTTCGGAGTTTCAGCAAGCCTCGTCTTGATAGGATGGATTCGGGCGGTAGTGACTGTCAACAATCACTCAACGTAGAGGCGAATTGTATAGTGAATTTGCATCAAAATCCACTCTCTGACACAAATTTCAAAACCAACTTTCGGTTGCTCATTTCACACTTTCGTTAAGTGTAAACCGCCCACTAAGACCTCCGCCACTTTACAGGTCAAACCGGGCTCAGAGCCGACCCAGTTGCGTGGTTTCGATCTTCGCCCTCCGCAAAAGCCGTTAAGTGGCTGTCTCCCCGGCGCTCCATTAAGACGCGCCACCTAAGACGGCCACCCGAAGCGTGTAGCGGCAGCCGCCTACACTCGCTACGCCATGTAACAATTAATCTAAACCAGGTCAAAATGTCAAGGTCCGCCGCGCGGGGTCGACTCGCCCGGAGGCGCGCCGACTTTCTCCGGTGCCGTTCGCACCTCGCCGTTCCTCTCCCTCGCGCCTCCGGGAGATCCGTCGCCCCGGGGCGCGGCATAGTCCGGCCACGGCCAGAAGACCGTCGGCGACGCGTCATCGCCGCCGTCGCACGCTTCGACCTTGGGCTACTAACCATATTTCTCAAACGGCGCGCCGAACCCATTTCGCTCTTGACCCACGCGGTTCGAACTTCACTAACCTAATTGAGACGCGCGAATTTTTGCATAATTGGTGTTCCCGGTTTAATTGACGGTGGATTGGAGTTTTATTAGTTTGTCGATTTATTTCTTTTTGAATGGTTCTGACGATAAAGTGCCACATATCTAAAAAATGTCGAGGGGAGTTGACCTTGGTTTTTAAATATGGGGTGTGTTGCCTGGTTATAAGATATTCGAGGTATTCGAGACGAAACATTTTGGACTGGATGCGATGATCTTGATCATAACATTCCATTGCCTAAAAATGCTTTCGAAGTGCATACAATCAAAAAAGCACGAACGTAAACGGTGACTTCTCGCTGGTTCCTTCTAATCTGAGTCCGATTCGCGTCTGGCTCTTGGAATCTTCCCTTGTAAGCTGCGAATGTATGCAGTTCATGTTCAATTTCTTTTGAAGTGTCATTCCAAAATATTAGCAGAACTATTAAGTATGCATGGCTTCCTAACTAACAGATAATGCCGAAAACGTCGGAATTGCAGTGAGTTTTGTCGGTGACATCCTTTTCGACTTGGAGTTCCATTTCAAACATTATTTTTCTGACCAAACCACTGAAAAATCTAGGATTTCGACGTGCGAAACAAGCAGTCTCTTTTCTGTGATCATGTGACATTTTATTGCCTAAAGCATACGAAGCTTTCGAAGTACAACTTTGCCTAAAATTTCACGTAAACTCTAGCTTTCCACAGGTTCAGTTTCCTTTCCAAACATTATTTTTCAGATGCTTAAGGTATTTGACAAAAAAAAATATCTATTTTTAGGGAATATCTCACTAAACAGCTATCAGAAAGAATCAGAAGAATTTTCCAATTTCATCAGCGTTGTAATGGAGTGCATTTTTCAGTCGCTCTCCGATCAACACTCGATGATGTTTTTTTCGTCTTTTGTGCAAAAGCCGTTGGCGAGGTCGTCCGGGGCGCAAAGACAAAACATTACAGTATCGGGGTACCGCAGTGGAGTGAATTCCTTTCGCTTGTCCTCGCCAAGTTTGAGTTATCCGTGACACAATGTGCACAAAAGGGTGAGGCCTTTCCTTGAGGGACATTTTCATTGGGGAGAGCGCTGCCTTATCTGATTACGAAAGGGATCAAAACGTTTATCAAGCTCAGAGAAAATCGAGACCGCGAGTCACGAACGTTTTCAAAAGTGAAAAATATGTCGTGAAGAGAGATCGCGTAAAGTCTAAAGTCAAAGTGGACAGTAATGGATGCTTAGTCGGGATGTGTGTACTTCAATTTGAACCCATGAATGGTGACAAACAGACCAGCTGATGAACTACTTTTTGAGAAAGTGTCAGGTCCGCGGCAGAGCGCATTTGGTGCGAGTACAATCCATTCCTTATTCCATGCCCGGCCCAAATATTATTCAAAAAATATCCAAATCTTAGAGGAAATCGATCAGTTCTCCTATCATCTCTCCCCCGGTCCAAGTGTCACCCGAGCCTCTCATCTCTGCGCCGATCTATGCCTTATTCCATGCCCTGTCCAACTCTTATTCCTTACCCGGTCCAGAAAAACTGACCTCTGTGCCTTTTTGCTCTCTATTTATGGTTTTGTTTTCTAACTACCGTGAGAACCTTCGCCCTTTGGTTTCCACATATCTTTCCAATTTCATCGAGCACCTCGCGTGAACCACGATCTTCTCGAGATGCAGATGTTTCCAGGCGCCGCCAACTCCTTCTTTGTCCCCGCGTCGATCTTCGAACAGTTCCCCTCGCCCGAAACAACACCAGCTGCCGCCATTTCCACAAGTGCAGAAATATATTTACCGACACCTCGCGCCTCTTTTTTCCTTCTGTTTATGTGCCCTTCTTCCCAACCGTCGCCCTTTCCGGCGCCCTCCCCGGCCTCGTGCCCTAACCAGCATGCGTTTCCTGTCTGTGCGCCTCTTCCCATACCCATAAAATTCGTCGGATTTTTGAGGTTCTACCTCTCCGTTTCAGGGTCCAAAGTGCAACAGAATGCCGTAGACGGCGTAGCGCTTCTCTCTTACCCTCGACCGCCCTCTTGACCACTTGTCAGCGAACTTCGACGTCCTTGGATGCGCCTTCCGCAGATGCTGCGCCACTTGAACGTTTAAAACCGCGTGCGATGCCCTTTTTGAAACATTTAGATCTGTTTGTTCCCGCCTGAGGGCCTTTTTGCGCCCTTCGAGGCGAGAGGCCACTCGTGGGAGTCGTCCTGTCTCGCCGCGATGGTATCGCCTTCGCGAAGGTCAGCCGAAAGGCGAAAAACTTACTTTTTGTCTTAGATACGACGTTAATTGACGTCGTGACATGCGTGCTCTAGGGCTGTTCGTTATGGAGACAGAAAGGCTCCACGTGTTGAAAACGTTGGGAACGGTTCTGACGCGATTTGTGCGTGCTCACCGTTTTCTTCGCTCTTTCGAAGTAGATTCAGAATCTGAGATTCGTATGAGCGACATTTCCTCCCGTTGATGTCATTATCGGTTTTTCGTAGAGCGAAAAATCTCTTCTACTTTTTAGCACAGAGTCCAAATGTATATCTTGGCGAGCACACTCACGCAATATGGCGTAGGAAACAATCGCAGATTTTTTGACCACTCATTCACCCACCTCTTCCATAAGCTACTTCTTCCCGCAGAACCTTTTGCCAGTCATTCCTGATTCTTTGTCTCTTTTCGTGATATCGTTTTACCAAATTTGACTTAATTTGACTTTGACTCGGTTATTTGACTTAATTATAGGAAATCTAGTCATTTTGATGCACCTTTCTAATGTTTTGACATCATCAAGGTTTTTGGTTCGCTTTCCTGTGTCTTCCTGTGTGCCAATCTTTAGGTCGATCTGAGATGGACACCTACGAAGGTTCCCGCGGTTTCTGTGCCTCTTATCCGTGCGTGAAAGTAAAGCTGTTTCGTGAATAATCCCCTTTGTTATTTTTAAGTTCATTTGTTTTGTGTCACAGGAAATAAACTTGTAACTTGAACTTAACTTAATTTAACTTATTTGTGACTTGACCTGCTGAGAAAACAGAGTTCCACTATCCCATTGCTCTAAATGGAGCACTTTCCTGTAGCATTCATATTGGTGGGTTATGGCAGCCCTGACACCCCACTCAGCCCTACTCAGCATTAAATCTCAAAATCCGCCATTGTCCCTTTTACTCAGAGTTAAGGATTTCGCTTGTCGGTACACACTTCACAAGCGCACCCGTGTCGACCTTCATAGGAACAGGGCGGGACCACCTGGCCTCCTTTATGGCCGCATTCCGAAGGAAACGTGATGTGAAAACAACGCAGAAAGCGCAAAGTCAGAACAGACATAAATAAAGCGGAATTTTGAAATTCTAAAAGAGCGGAGGTTGGCATTCCTTGTGACCCGTGTGGACGTTCATTGTGAAGTTGTGGATCTCTTTTATGAGTGTGTAAAAGTAAAAAAAAATGGGGCCTGGAATACTAAAAATGTTTACCGTAATCTATTGAATATGACGATTCTTTAGAATTTCAAAATTTCGTCAAATTTGCTTTAATCAGTGAGGCAAGCCGTTCCGAGCCGGATTGGATCGTCTTTGAGTCACATTTCTGATACACTGAATTGCACATTTATATTACACGAAGTTTATACTGCTCTCCATCTAACAAGTAGATGTTCTATATCCGGCTCACGACAGTTCACAGAGTCGGTTTCGCTTATTCTAGTCATAGGTATCTTAGGGGACATCAAAGCGTAAGAAACATAAAAAAGCGGAAATGAGAATGTGTTCAAACCTAGAAATTCCAGCGCTATCGTACCTTTACCGTGCTGTAAATAAAAATTCAATGAACTGTCCTCACACCTAAGTTATAAGCACCATACTAAAATGCTTCTAAATGAACAGAACTTCACAAAAACGTTCCCATATACAAGATTAGAGCACAGAATTATCTCTTTGGCAAGCAGGAAGTGACACGATAGTCAAGGAGGGCTAAGCTCTCGTCACACTTCTTGCAAATGTCTCCCTCCATTCATCATTTTGGACAGTTTTGATCTATAAGGCGCACACGTCGGAAGAACCTACTTCCTGCACTTTAGCATAGCATCATTAATCAGGTTAGCGGTGACCCCTCCAAATCGCATAATTCATATCGAACCACCACCTACAAGAGATCCCCTCCACTTCGATAAGCTCCAGCGCATCTCCAGCGCGCAGATTTATGACTCCGAAGGCGGAGGCCGCACTTCCGCTTGCCGCCAGCCGCGATACCGTACTTCGGCGACATGCACACATAAGCAATAAAAAAGCCATTACGTAAAGGTCGAACTGGTAAACAGGCGCCTCCCCGAGGAGAGTGTAAAGATGATTTAGAGAGCGGAATCCAATCGCGGCGCCATTGTCCCATCGTCTCATAATTCGCGATTTGCATAAATTTAGTCGTTGTGATCGCCTCCAACTCGCAGCCCTTCCGAACCCTCCGAACGGCCATTACGCACTCGTCTTTTTTCTAATCCGGCGGCGCATCTGCCACTTGGCGGTCGCGGCGTCTCCTCTCTGCCCCGTGGCAACAAAATGTCAGCTGCGAGGGCGATTAGCTGCTCCCCTTCGTGCCTCCACCGTACCCCGGCGCCTCTAATCCCGACGCTCCTTCAGAGCCTCTCGCGTGTCACTGTGCCACGCCACGCCCCAAACCCGGCAGCTAATTGGTCCTCCCGCCCCGCTCTCGAAGGCATGGCCCCCGGAGGTCGAGAACTACGCCAGCAACCATGAAGGAAGCGAGTGAAGGCCCCGCGCTCCCGAAGGCCGACTCCTCGGCCGTCTCCATCGCGAGCGCTTCGTGGAGCACTCCGACCGGCTCCACCGCTATCGCCTCGATGGTCTCCAGTCAGGTTCGTCGCCAAGATTAATCGCCCTCGCGCTTTGCAAGGGCGCCATGAGAGATGGCGCGATTTCCGCTCACATTTCCACTTTTCAGGGCGAATCTCCGAGCCCCTCAGGCGCCAGCAGCTCCGACAGCGGTCTAAGTAGCGGTCGCCAGGAGGTCGACAAGCTGATTATCGGAGCCGAATGTGTCGTCTGCGGGGACAAGAGCAGTGGAAAGCACTACGGACAGTTCTCGTGTGAAGGGTGCAAGTCTTTCTTCAAGAGGTTGGTTGGCCTTTCCATGGCGGATATTGTGACTCATGGCGTTTGAGATCGTTTTGCAGGAGACGTCGCCGATCTCCTAATTGAGACCCTCACTCGAGCGTGACACCGAAATTTGAGATTCAATAACAACGTAGACAAAACAACATGAGCAACTCAGAAAAAAAAGAGGAAACTTATGGAAAAAATGAAGTAGAGATTCATTGACTTTGGCAGAAACTGAATCTGGTAATACTGTCTACCTAGAAACGTTCGGCTCATGCCAAGGGCCAACAGAGGGTATCTCGATGTTGCAACCTATCAGCCTGTGTTCACTTCAGATCGTAAAAAGATTCGTAAAAAGCGGTGAAGAAGAAAGAGCATTGAGATGTTTTCGGCTGCAGGACACGAGTCGTTAATCTTTCTCCCTCAGTCGGGGGACCTTGTTTTTGACTCCGTTTGACCCACCTCGACACCTGACTGTGTCACGCGTGTCAAGTTGGCACTCACCGATTACCGTAGCATGACATAGGATTTCTTAAAATGAAGGCATCAAGGCCTCTTGAGGCTTTTCAAAAGGAAGCCCTTTGAACGCATCACACCATTTTACCATTTAGGTCGATCAGAAGAAGCCTCAACTACACGTGCCGGGGAACAAAGAACTGTCCCGTGGACATCCATCACCGCAATCAGTGTCAGTACTGCAGACTTAAGAAATGTGTCAAAATGGGAATGCGGAAGGAAGGTAAGAACGCACAAAATTTAAGAAACGCTTCAAATCGCTTTCCTTCGTAATTTCCACGCGATTCTCAGCATTGTGTATGCATCAAAGATCTTCACAAATCGCACCCCTTCTTGCCAGAAAACTCAATCGTACCCATAATCTTTCAGCAGTTCAGAGGGGCCGAATCCCATCTTCTCTGAACCCCTACTCTCCGGGCCTCATGTTCGAGGCTCAGTCACTCCTGATTCCGGCTCCAGGCCACCACCTCCCACCTCCCCACATGCCCGTGGGCTTCTTCTCCTCCATCCTGACGGGACTCGTCCGCGCAGAGCCCTACGGTCAGCTGAACATGGCCAACCCGACCCAGGTGATGGGCATCGACAACATCTACGAATTGGGCGCGCAGATCCTATTCTCGGCCGTCGAGTGGGCGCGCGCCCTTCCCTTCTTTGCCGAGCTCAAATCGAACGATCAGCTGATTCTCCTCAGGTCCTCTTGGGCCGAACTCTTCGTCGTCAACGCCGCACAGTTCGGAATGCCCGTACACGCAGCACCTCTTCTTGCCGCCTCTGGACTCCACACGACACACCAAGGAATGGGTCCTGAGAAGATGGCCACATTCATGGACCATATACGGGTTTTTCAAGTAGGTTGTTTAGGTGCTTATGGTGAGAAAGACGCTCAAGAAAGTAGTGACTGAAAAATTGGGCGACTTCATGTTCAATTTCAATTAGACTGAAGGGCGATTGTATCATATGCAATGTTTCCCCTCTTAAGTCGTCGATTTCAGGGTCAAGTAGAACGCCTCAAGCTCCTCCAACTGGACCCCGCCGAGTACTCCGGCCTCAAGGCGATCGTCCTCTTCTCCGCAGGTACCATCAAACACCCACATAACCCCTCCACACCTAATCGCCGCGAAATCCGCCAAAAAGCAGGTCGTGCTCCAGTGGGCGCCCGGGTCACCGGTCGGGGCGGGACCTTGGCCGCCCGCCCGTTGACAGCCCCATCTATAACGGTAGCGGCGGAGTCGTCGGCACCGGCGATTACATATGTACCCCCGGAGGACAACTGTTTGCGTCGAATGACGCAAAAACAAGCGATAAATCAGCGCGTTAAACCGCAGAGCTGCGGAACGTTAAACGACCGATTATTGGAGAGGATGAGAAAACGGCACTTATCGGCCACCATATCCCACCCGGCCTCCCAGCAAGCGCAATTAAGCTATTAGCCGCGAGCAAAAAGCTGTGAAACCGAAGGGTCTTTGACAGGAGAAGGGACTCTGTGCGATTGATGGGGGCACAGAAGATGGGAAAGTCCTTGAATTCGTTGAATTCTTTCAGTGTTTAGCGCATAAAAACATTATAAGCCGTAATAAGTGCGGCAAATGTCCCGTAATTTATAGCCCCCTAAGTCAATCCGCCGGGGATGCTCCGATCTCTTAATCCGGAAATGGGCTCCGAAAGCGTCTTTTTGACCTCCTTCTTAAGATCGGCTGGTGTTTTCCGAATGAGCGCTGAGGTTCGGGATTATGTTGGTGGCCGGACGGTGCTCTAAGGACAAGAAGTGATACTTATTAAAATGAAGTGGGATAGCTAGTTGGAGAGTTCTCAAATACGTGAAATATGCAAAATTTCAATATTGGAGAAGATGTCTAAACGCTAAACTAAAAAAATGAAAGTGCCAAAAAATGCGATTATAAAATCAGCGAACAGTTAGAAAAAATTGTAAAAAATTGAAAGGATCATTCCATCGGTTGCATCGTCCTGTGGAAAAATTAAAGAAAAAGGCGCTTTTCTGCAAAAAAAATCGTTTAATCAATAAAAAAAAATCAAAAAATTGAAATTTTTGGCCTGGAGACATAAATGTGTTTGACTGCAGTTGCACAAGCAATTTTTGAAAAACGACACCAAGAACCTTGAGCTCGAACTTCTCTTCACAAATCACTCAGCTCATTTCTGAGAAAGTCAGCGCACCCACCAATCGACTGATGGTCATCAGAAAGACACCCTCTTCAGTTCATGAGACTTCGACCTCAAGAGACCTCTCCGAAGCTGATGGGAATTCAAAAACCGTCCCTGTGCAAGCCGTAAACTTAAATCTTTTTTGTGACCCGATTTTTTTTAATTCTTGGTCTTCAAAAGTGGCACAAATTTTACTTGAACTCTAGCATTCGTGGCTTCAACAGCTGTCCCTCTTTTTTTGCAGATCGGTACAAAAATGTTTTCTTCAATGTCTTCGAAGATCCTTTTTCCAATTCTTGAGATAAGATCCAGCGACATCTTGCAATCTTCCTGACAAAAAGAACGTCAAATCTCTAAATTCCATAGCCTTCGCACGCCGACAGAGTTGCTGCAAAACGACCTTTACCTCCGCTACCGTAACCCTGCTCTCCCGTAAGCCCCAGTCGCGCTCCAGTCAAAAGTTAATCCGGCGTTCAAAGAAGCCGCGCTCTTTCCGCTCCCGTAATCCCCCTCGTTCCCAATTAGTCTCCCTTTTTCAGATAGTTGCGGCCTCGCCGAAGCCGTCCGCATCGACGCCACCCAGGAGAAGGTCCAGGCGGCCCTCGAGGAGCACTGCAGGCTCCACCACAACCAACAAGTAGGCGTCATACCGTAACCCGCGTCAGAGACATCTTCAGATCGGCCGATTCGGGCGTCTCCTGCTCCGGCTTCCGTGTCTCCGCTCCGTCAACGCTACCGTAATCGAGCAGCTCTTCTTCGCGAAGCTCATCGGCGATACCTCAATTGAGGCGCTCCTCCGGGACATGCTCTGCTCCCCCTCCTCAGTCAGCCCCCTCACCTCGAAGTTCAACTGGCCCCTCCCCGGCGCCTTCGCGCCTCCCGTCGGAATCCCCCTCCCCTGAGCCCACAAAGTAGCTTGTATAATATTTTCGAGACTTCTTCTTCTGTATAAAGCGACGTGCACTAGCAGATGCTCGCAGTCCATCAATCATCGCATCTAATAGCGCCAGCGTCACATTAATCGCATTATTACCGTAGACTTGATGCGCGCTCGGGGACGGACCGGAATGGCGCTACTTAATGTGGTCGCAATCATAAAATTTACATTCCCCGATAAAAAACAAGCAACAACCGGCTCTGATGATCATAACAATAATATCCAATTTAGTACAGACACACACTCTTCGGGAATCACTTCTTCTTGCCTCCCTTTTTCACGGGGAACGCATCTTTGATCATCTTCGCCTGCCCACTGGCTAGCTCTTTCCGCACAGGCTCGAAGATGGCGTTGATTTCGCGCGTCACGGCGGTCTTCAGATCTGCGGGATGCAGTTTCTTCGACGCGAAGAGATTCTCTAGTTCTGCGAAACTGTGCACGCCCAGATCGCCGCCATCATCTTCCTTTCTGCTTATTAGAAGGCCTGAAACGATCGATTCTTAGCACATCAGGTGGTTCTCGGCAGATCTCACCTTTCTCGGCCAAGAAGTGAGGGAAGAGCAGCACCTTGGCGAGGTGGAGTGCGACATTCAACTCGCTGCTCTCTTCTTTTCCTCGCACGTTTCCTTCGGGGTCGCAGAACGATCTGGAGATCTTCGTTTTCGTTTGTTTCTCGGTGTCGAACGGCTCCAAATGATTCTCAGCGTCAGAGGCCCCCATCTTCGCCTCGTTCATTCCGAGGAGCGTGGGCACGAGCAACGACGCGAAGGGCCGGTAGCCGATGCCTTCGCAGAGCCGAGCTGCTTGCACTGGGAATCCGAGCTTCTGCTCGGCTTCATCGATGTAATCAGTCTCCATGTCGTCGCCCATGATGGCGAGGTCGACTCCGACGTAGTGATGGTCGAGGGCGAAGTAGATGGGGATAAGGTGGGAAGCGAGGAAGCCTCCTTTCACGAGAGCAGACGCGTCGCGAGTGATCTTGCTGGCCATCTTGTACATATCCAGAGTGTACTCCCTGAAGTGAATCTTTGAAATCAGGAAGCAATGGGAACTCCTACTTTGTGTATTCGAAGTCTCTCGTGTCCACGAACGACACGTTCTCGAAACCACCCAAATGCTTCATGGTGACTTCGAGCATCTGCTTCACGAAGTTGCTTCTGGCGCCCAAAGTCTTCCATTCCGACTTTTCGTTATCGAGGAAGGCGTCCAAGTCAGAGATTATGATGACGCACTGGTGACCGGCTTTGGCTAGTCGGCGAAGCGTAAGGAGGGGCATCAAGTATCCAAGATGGAAGCGGCCCTTCCCGCTAATTCTGAAGCCGATCTTCAGCTTTTCACCCCTGCTCAATTTTTGTTTCAAGTATTGGCCGTTCACCACCTAAAATACAACATGGAGGCCTTATTTTCTTCACCGACAAACCCGGTCGGATCCCGCAACTTCAGAAATCAGCTTGTCCACATCACCCGTCAGATTGAGTGACTCATCCATTTCGGAAGTGACCTTGGAAACATCATCTGCAACAACCTTCGGGTAGCCCAATTCCAGAACCTTTCGCAGTTCGTCAGTAAGAACACTCTAAAACGATCGTTGAATGCATTGCATAATGAGGATGGCACACCTTCTGAATCGATCCAAGGATGCCATTCAGGAAGTTCACCAAGTACTCTTTCAACATGTCTTCGCTAATTTTATCGGCATTAAAATCCTCGCGGATTTTCTCGATTGTCGTGTAGGCACTTCCGTTCATCTGGACCGTGTCGGGGAGAACGATAGGCAGTACGACGTACTCATAGAAGGACAAAACGCCGTTGTTTTCTGAATTTTTCGGGCACTCGGCGGACTTCAACTTCTTTTCCACAACATCGGCGGAGTCGAGAAGGTCAATTTTCGAGTCCACCAGGGAGGCGCTCATCTTGCCTCCCGTCAAACCGGGTACCATGGGATTCATCAGATGCCAGCGCTTTCCGAGCTTCAGCTTGTGCAGCTGCTCTTCGGCCAGGATGAAGATCTTCCGTTGGTCGACGCCACCAAATTGTCCGCTCACTTTCAAATGCTCTTCGTCAAGTGCTTGCAGAAGAGGGTAGAGAAGACCGCTGAGGAGAGGAGACGCAACCTGCTTCACGACTTCGGCGCCGGCTCGGAGGGCGTCACGCTGAGTGACAATTCCGCACAACTGCAGAACATGTTGGGTGTATTCTCTGCAACGCCGAAATGAAGTTTTGCATCAACTCCGCCATAACATACGGAGTAAGTTGGAATTCAGTTCCCTTCCTGAACTCCAACTTCTCGATGGGAACATCGAGGGCAGTCATGAGTGCCTTGATCACGGTTTCATAATAGATAACGCGGTTCTCCAGCACTGTGAAGGTGCTCTTCATGTTGTCGAGAAACGCGTGCAAGTCGGCGAACAGAATCTTCACGGTGAGCCCGGCTTTCAGGAAATCCGCGATCTTCTGCATCGGTACGAAGTAGCCGACATGCGGCTTTCCTGTGGTCGCAGTGCCCCAGTACACATTGAGGTTCTTGCCGGCAGCGAGTTGGCTCACGAGCTTGTCTTTGCCGAGGACTTCCTTAAATGAAGCCACGTTCAAATATAGTTCACAAAGATGTTCACACGCGATTACATCAATGACCTAATCAAAGAACCACTAAGGTCATTGAGGGTCTCTTTTCAGTTTTATTGAGAAAAACTAACTGTCATTCTAGTGTCGCCACTAATCATCGCGGTGACACTTACTCAAACGTTCAGATTGAGCTGAAAGCCAGCACTCACCTGCAAATTGCGGACGATCAGATCCCTTTTAAGGCACACTTCTTCGGAAAGATCTTCTTTCTTCTCAACTCCATTCACCTGAGCGTCGGCAACAGCGACTTCAGCCATGTTTACCCTGCAAAGTGGCGCGTACCGATTAGAAACAATAAAGTAGATACAAAGTAAGGATGATGCAATCTTGCACCCTCGCAAAGCCAAGCGACACGTCACTCCCTTCGCGCTGTCCACATGGGCTTTTTGTGAAACTCTCCTCAGAAATCGTGTCGGAGAGGCCACGGGGGAAAACAGTGCTCAAGTGGACTCAAATACAACAGAATTCGCGGCAAAACCAACCGTAAAAATCGGTTCAATTCCTTTTGTTGTGGATCTCTGCAAAATTTCTGGCCATCGTTGTATTATTTAGGAAACCGCCTTATGACATGTTCAGTTTCTTTGTACCGTTGTGTGAATTTCGATCATTCAATGCATTGTTTTCGATCGTTGGCGTACATTCCATGTGCAATCACTCCCCAGTTTGCAATTTAAGTCGTCATCGAAAACTACCAAAATGAGAATTCTGCAGATTGGAAAGCGATCGAAAGGCTTCCTTGTTTTGTGCGCTTTTCCAGCAAAAGGTGCCTCTCGCGCGCCAAAACACCATTCCCTGTCTCGCCCCCCCCACCCCTCTGACAATTCAGATCGTTCCTTTCCTTCTCGTGTGTGGTCGCCGTTTTCCCCAATTTTTGACCAGTAATATCTCCATATATGCCACCATTCTTTGCCCACTTTGCAGACCGACCATTCAGACAACCTTTTCGTAACATTCGTCTCTGTTGTCTGTCAGGTTTCGTCTGCAGCGTTTGTGTGTAATGGTCCTGACACGACTTTCGGTTGTCTAAATTTGAAATATCATCACTTTGCGGCAGACAAGTCTACCGTTCGATCCGAACTTCTTGAAAACTGGCAGTCCGTCTGTTCGTGATTTTCGTTTTGATTTGCGCGCAATTGTACTTCCCCGAGCGGTTGGTCTTATTTCGTCTTTTGCAGTGGCTTCAGTACCGAAAAAAGAATACGAAGATGCCAGACTACCTCGGAGATGATATGCGAAAGCAGAAAAAGAACGCCGATGATAAAGACGAGGAGAAGCCATTTGAAGGTGCGTATTCTGCTCTGCGATTTTTCTGGAATAAGTGCTGTTGTTTTAGCCCTTGATGAAGGCGATATCGCCGTTCTGAAACGATACGGCCAAGGAGCGTACGCGGAACAACTCAAGCAGTTGGACACTGACATCGAAGATGGTGTCAAGAAGGTGAACGAGCTCTGTGGGGTGAAAGAGAGCGACACCGGTTTGGCGAATCCAGCACTATGGGACATTGCTGCCGATAAGCAGGCTATGCAGCAAGAACAGCCGCTTCAGGTTGCTCGGTGCACGAAGATCATCAACGTTGAAGGCCAGGATGCCCGCTATATGATCAATGTCAAGCAGTTCGCAAAGTTCGTGGTCGACTTGGCCGATACTGTGGCCCCGACCGACATTGAAGAAGGAATGCGTGTAGGAGTTGACCGCAACAAGTATCAGGCAAGAAGCTTCCACCCAGCCCATATCACTGAATGGCTCTGTGATTTAGATTCACTTGCCACTTCCCGCCAAAATTGATCCTACTGTCACCATGATGCAGGTCGAAGAGAAACCAGATGTGACATATGCTGATGTCGGAGGTTGCAAAGAACAGATCGAAAAGCTTCGTGAAGTTGTCGAAACCCCTCTTCTTCATGTAAGAAACATGTCAAGTACTTCTCTCATCATGTGCTGCCTTTAGCCAGAGCGGTTTGTCAATCTTGGTATTGAGCCACCAAAGGGTGTCCTTCTGTATGGCCCTCCTGGTACAGGAAAGACCCTATGTGCTCGAGCTGTTGCTAACCGCACCGATGCCTGCTTTATCCGTGTCATCGGATCAGAGCTTGTCCAGAAGTATGTTGGAGAAGGTGCTCGCATGGTTCGAGAGCTCTTCGAGATGGCGCGCACAAAGAAAGCCTGCCTGATCTTTTTCGACGAAATCGACGCTGTTGGAGGTGCCCGATTCGACGATGGAATGGGTGGCGACAATGAAGTACAACGTACCATGCTGGAATTAATTAATCAGCTTGATGGTTTCGATCCTCGTGGAAACATTAAGGTGCGTTGAGCTGCTTGATATGGATTAAATACAACTTTTTCATTACAGGTACTCATGGCCACTAATCGCCCTGACACACTTGATCCTGCTCTTGTGCGTCCTGGCCGTTTGGATCGCAAGATTGAATTCGCCCTCCCAGACTTGGCTGGACGTGCTCATATCTTAAAAATTCATGCCAAGCAGATGAGTGTTGAGCGCGATATCCGCTACGACCTTCTCGCTCGTCTATGCCCCAACAGCACCGGTAAGTGGGAAAAGCTATGCTCGTGTGCATATGCAAATGTCGGAGTGGAATGTTTGCTTTATTACGTTCACTCCTGTCGCAGGATATAGCCTAAGTCGAGTGCATCGCTTGCTCAAACAGAGCAAGTGAGAATAGCCGACTTTACGGGGTGATCGGTTTACATGTGATTTAATACGTAATCTGTTTTAGGTGCTGAAATCCGTTCCGTCTGTACTGAAGCTGGAATGTTTGCCATTCGAGCCCGAAGAAAGGTAGCAACCGAAAAAGATTTCCTGGAGGCAATCAACAAGGTCATCAAGGGATACGCGAAGTTCAGTGCCACTCCACGATATTTGACTCATAATTAATGTGCTCCTGTGATTTCCAATCGGGCAGCGGATTGCCACATGTGTATAAGTAAAGTATTTATTGGATGCATGTACGGTAATGCGTCTTCAGGGCGACGGGTGGTTTCCCACTGTGTGTTCAACCCAAATATTAACTCCCCGCATTGTTTCATTCATTAACGGTTTTGGAGTGGAGTGGCGGCGTCCCCAGGCACCGATGACCACTATCCGGACGGCAGCACTGTGTAAGGAGCGGTATTGATGGACGCTTGGTGACCTCGAGCTGCTACGCCCACCGACTGCTGTTAGGTTCTTCTCCGCTTTCCAACAGTCGACTTGTGAGGGCGAGTTGTTAGTCGGTGCCCCACCCCCTCTGTGGTGTGGCCGCGGGACTGCTCGCCGGCCTGTGCGCATCCGCAAGACGCGTTGTTTTTTGCGTTCTGCCGTGCTGCCTTTGTGTTGACAGTTCGGAAGAATTATCTCTGTGCGCGCGTCTATATGTCATTTATTATACGTGATTGGCGTGATTTTCGACGGCTAGCACGCGTGCATCTGCTATACGGACATGTTTTAGGTAACACTCAACAAGCCACTAGCGCGATATCACTAACTCTTCTGCAACTCACGCTACTCCCACTTCTATCTTATAGAATGGTAAGTCTCGTATAGAATGTCTAGTTTTGCGAAAGATAATGTCTATGTCTGGAATGAGTCGCATGTCTTGATCCTACACGAATGTTTCAAGCTGCCCGATTGGCCGTTGAGTGTCTGCTGTCTGCACTTTACAAAAACTATCTGCGCGCAAATCAAAACGGCTGGGTAAATGTGTCTAGACGTCGCATGCAAATGTTTCGTCTGGTCTTTTGTTTTGTGAATGGTATGCCACTTTTGGATCTTCTATCGATTTCTGTTAGCGGCCATAATTAGTGTACGGGCCTACAGTTCCTGTTCGGCGCGCTTTCTGACCGTCTGCACGCTCTCGGCTCTGCATAGTGTGTACGCGCGAAGATGGACAACTGACCCGCATGGGCGTATATTTTGGCGCGCTTTTTGGCGACTCGCTGGCACCGAGCCAATAACCTTGAGTAGTGCACGATAAGCATCGGCCGCTAAGGGACGCACATGCGCGATTGTAACTCAAAAGCCGTAAACTTATCAAATCTGTTTGCAGCCTCCAAAGAAGCAAGCAGAGTCCGACGTAGAGGATCGCCCCCTTAGCCCAACGAAGGGACGCAGAATGAAGGCCGCCGCCTCGAAGTCTCCTGGACGTGGTCGCCCAGCCACTCCCAAGACTCCGAAGAAGACTCCGCGCTCTGCTAGCCGTGGACGTCCACCAAGCGCTAGCCGCAAGGCGCTTACCGAGCCCGCTCCTCCACGCCCGGCTTCGCGTTCTGGAACTCGTGGCGCCGCCAAGAAGGAGAAGGAGGTCAAGCTGACCAACAAGACCATTGTCGTCGAAACTACTCCAGTACTCCCAAAGAGCACCCGAATCACTCGCTCTGTTGAGTCGCGCTCCATCCTGAAGGCGACGCCGAAGATCGAAACCCGTTCTTCGCGCTCCCGTGCTGAAGCTCTGACCGCAAACACCGCTGGCACCTCCATTTCCGTCGCCGCTCAGATGACCTCCGAGGAAGAGAAGGCTCTCCGCCGCCGTATCACCGCTGCTGCCAGCGTCTCACCCTCCGTTCCCAGTCGCGCTCGTGAAGTCGCCCGCGAAACTGCTGTCAACGCGAAGAACGTCGCCTGCAGAGTCGTCTGCTCCAACGCTTTCAAGGTGGTCCTGGGAATCTTCATTCTCTTCACCGCCTACTACTTCGTCCTCAAGTATTTCCCCAACATCCACAAGGACTCCGCCGTCTACATCACTAACAACTACTACTATGTGCGCGACCAAGCCGCCGAAGGATTCAACAAGGCCTACCAGTCGTTGCCGTCATTCCAGTTTAATCAACAATCTGGGGCCTCTACCGCAACCCCAGCGAAGCCCGTGTCCGAAAACTGATTTCCTGAGGACCTATGCTGTCGTCACTTGTACAGTCAATTTTTAACGTTTGCATTTTGATACTTTGATGAAACTCGAATAAAGTGACCCAATCATTGCGCCTTCTTCACTTCTTCAACGCTTCAGCGATCGCGTCGACAGCAACGTCGACGTCTTTCTTCGAAATACACATCGGCGGCTTGATTCGCAAGACATTACCCTTGAGGCCTCCCTTTCCGACGAGCACTCCGCGGTCTTTAATATCTTCAAAGATATTGGCGACGCGGTCGGACGCCAGTGGACCGCCCGACTCGTCGATCAGCTCCACGCCGATCATGAGTCCCTTGCCGCGGACGTCGCCGACCAGCGGCGACTGGATCGCGGCGAGCTGCTCGAGGAAGTAGGTGCCCACCACGGCGCAGTTCTCCTGCAGCTTCTCCTACAAAGAGAGGTGTCAGAAAAAGAGACAGATTCGAGTGTTGTCTAGACATTCGTTTCCAGGTTAGACGGTCTAGAGTAGACGCGCCTACGAATGCGCCAGGAAAGGGGCTAAGCAGACGGTGTCTGCTTTGTGCCTCTCTCCGATATTAGACAGTCTAAAGTGCAAGCATAGGACAGCAAACTCAATCCAAAGAGGTTCTTTCATAGAGTACGGTCGGTGTTGAACAGCCTAGAAGTGATGTACCTCTTTGATGACGTCGAGGACGGCAGAGCCTACGGTGGCCGCCATCGGGTTTCCTCCGAAGGTGTTGAAGTAGAGCGCCTTCGTGAAGCTCTGCGCGATCTCCTTTGTCGTCACAACGGCCCCGATCGGGAATCCGTTGCCCATTCCCTTGGCCATCGTCACAATGTCCGGTTTGGCGTCTTGCGTCTGGAAGCCCCAGAAGTGGGAGCCCATGCGGCCGAAGCCCGTCTGCACCTCGTCGCTGATACAGAGACCACCCCGCGCGTGCACGGCGTCGAAGGCGCTCTTCAAAAAGCCGCGGGGGTACTGTACTGTGCCGCCAACTCCCTGCACGGACTCGACGAGGAAGCCGGCGGGCCCGCCGCTAGCAGGGAAGTCGAAGTCGAGCGTCTCTTGAAACTGGCACATGTAGTGCGCGAGGGCTTTGCATGGCCCTGGAATAATCGGCTTGAGAAAGGCCTCTTTGAAATGCGCTAACCTGGACCACATCCACATTCCCCTTTCTTGTTCGGAACGGGACAATCACGACAGTTCTTTCCTCCCCACGGGCCGTTGTACGGATCGGGACACATCGCCTTCAGAATTCCGAATCCCGAAGGCATCGGCTGCTTCCACGTTCCGAGATTGGTGGACCCCAGGACGGTTTGGGTCATTCCGTGGTATCCGTTTCGCAACGAGAGACAGTCGAAGCGGCCGGTGTGGACTCTGGCGAGAGCCAGAGCCAGGTCGTTGGCCTCGGAGCCCGAGTTGGTAAAGAAGCACACCTGGAAGGGGTCATTAAAAGTGGGGCTTGTGATTTTATATTCGTATAATGGTTTTGTCAAGACAAGAACTAGTTAAATGCAAAGTACTCTACAGAAGAAGGTTCTGTACCTTTAGGTGGTCGGGCAATGTAGCGGTCAGCTTCTCGGCGTACTCAAACATCGGCGATGTATAGTAGATGGACGTAGTGTGCCAGAGTTTATCCAGCTGTTTCTTGAGGGCTTCATTTACCTTCCTGCAATAGAACATGCTTTATCTGCTTCTTATCCCAACCGGCATTTATCAATTATATCCTAAAATCTCAACACGGACATCAAGATAGGTGAGGTTCCCTTGCACCCTGGAGTCCTTCCCTCAACCTCATGCACAAATCCCAAAGAGCGGTCGCCCTGTGGTCGTCCCCTTCGAGGTCCCTTATCGCGCTCGACTTCACTCTCTAACGTGAATTCCACAATTCGCCACACCACTTGCCTCCAACTTGTTTTCGGCCTTTTTTCTCCCCATGTTCTGCTCTCGCGGTCAAACGCGAATCGAGTGGCAAAAACAGCTCTCGCGCGCGTTGTAATCCAACTTACAACCTGTTCGCCCCCTCCGTTTTTCCCTTTTACAAAAAGACCACAATATCCGAAAACAAAGTCACGTCCCCTCTGTGTACGGTAACGCCTTGTCGAACGAAATGTTGAGGTTCCACCGAGGCCGTTGTAACAAATGAAACAGTTGCTCTCGAGTGGTTCGTTCGGCCGAGCAGGTCACAAAACGGCGCCACACGTGACTGCGAAGCGAACGGGAAGTGTGAGAGATAGGAAAAACTCCTCGAAGCGACCAGAGGTCTCTTGTTTACGCTCTACACAAAGTAGTCACCAGAAAAGGTGTCCGAACGGATAAACAATGGTTTTTGAAGACTGTTTATAATTTCAGAGCCATTTGATAGGTGATAAGCACACATGATTGCGTTGTACTGATAAGGACAAGTGGAGGTTATCAAAGAACCAGCTGTCTTCCTCGTCAGGAGACGTGTCATAAAATGGTCACTTGCACCACACTTTGTTTTTACTTCCTTCGAATTGAGTAACTTCGAACGAAAGAACCGGTTTTTTTGCGGTTGTATTTTAGAAAAATGCGAATTTGCGAGATTAATCTTTCGTTAACAAGAGAGTCATGGTCAAAGAGTGTCGTTTTAAACGTTTTTTTTAATTGGAGGAAGACAACTGTTAAATGAATTGCACTTATTGAGTCGAGTTACGAAAGTTGTCTCTAAGTATTCTCCTTTTCTTAGCTTAACGTTGTTCTCACGGTTTCATTCTAAACGGCAGTTTGCACGATGAGGAAATGGGAAGAGAATATAGGTCAACTGATCAGGAAACAGCTTAAGAAGATATCATTTCTTTTGAAAAGCAATTTAAAGGTTCCACAAACAGGTTTCAAAACATGTAACACAGGAATGGATCTTCATCTTCGCCAAACTAAACGCAACCGAGATTAAAACGAGATATCTCGTGTGCGAAAGTGTGACTTCAAAATTGAAATGTTTCAAGTGCCTTTGGAAAATAGAGGTTTTCTTATGTCTGTTCGTTCTCGATTCGCGCTTTTCTGGATGCCGCCTTTTACATCACTGGAAGATCGTCAATTTTGTGTATAAAAAGGAAACCTTGGAAGAGAGGAAATTAGGTGGCAAAAGAGTCAGATGTCATCCGATGCCATCTTTCAACCTCAATCCGCTTTAAAGGGTGGTTCCTACTAACACTCTACTGTACTTATGTGCCACATAGCTTTCATCTCTGGGTGAGTAATTCAGTGAAAACTTACGGATGGCAATGTCCCACAGAAACGGTGACAATTCCTCCGAACATGTCGAGGTACTTCTTGCCCTCAGAGTCCCAGAGGAACTGCATCTCCCCTCGTTCCACGAGCAATGGCTTCCTGTAGAAGGTGACCATGGAAGGCGGAAGAAGAGGACGCAACGCCTGGACTCGATTCATCTCGAAGCACTGAAACGATCGGTGAGCGAACTGCGGAGAAACTCGCTGCAACTCTGCACAATTCAATAAACTAACCACTGCTGTCGGTGCGCCGCCGTCGTCGGAGGAAAAAACGGAGAAGAAGGAGAAGATAAGGTGGAAAGGTCAGCGATCAGAGGGCGGGCAGAGTCACACTTCGCGAGATGCACACCGTCAGGTCGGGATGAGTGCAATATTTCCTCATGTCTTCGTCTGAATATGGCAAACAGCTCAACCTGATCGTGTGCATCTGCCATTGGCCACAATCCAAGGGGAATAAGCAGGTGGGTGTCTTTCAATAGATGAATACAGTATAGGGTGGGGTAAGGTTCCAGACAAATAAATTGTAGAAGGGGAACTGTGAGTCAGAACTGAATATGAATGAACCGATCTAGAATCAAGAAAGATCCACTGACACTTAAGAGATAGGTGTTGTAAAAGAGGGAGAAGGAGAAATGTGGAAAAAAGCTGACCGGAAGAAAGGATTTAGACGATCCGGCACCCTGAAACTACACCTCAATGGAAAAAAGCTGCAGGGACCAGAAAGACACATGTCAAGACGGACAACGAAAGTGACTGGCAGACAAGTAATCAATCCCAGGAGACAGAAGCTGTCTAGAAGAGTCAGACAAGAGGCCAGACGTCTAGAAGCCGTCGATCGAATGCGAGGTGCACACTGTCAGGTCGGGATGAGTGCAATATTTCCTGTGCTGATGACATCAGATGTCTGAATATGGCAAACAGCCCAACCTGAGTGTATGTACCTGCTAGACACAGCGGGAATCCGTTGAAGATGAGAGAAGACCCCACGAATCTTCTAGAGAGATTTGGTGATAGTCCGTCACCAGTAAATATCAATACCATAATCCCACTTGAAACCGACTAAGGCCTGATTATGGCTACAAAAGAGGAACTTAGGAGGGCATGGTTCATCGCAGGAGGCACGGTTAGGCTTGGTTACCCTTAGAGACATCTACAAACTGCTTTCTGTCTACTCAACTTCCAGACTTAAACGACCGCCCAGAAAGGCTAAGAATCTCAACGTCATATGAGTTCAGGCCGTTTCACATCATTTTTAGGTGGAAGACTCAAACTCTAGACAGTTCGTCTTGGCGACACCTGGAGACGAGACAAATAGACGACGTAGGGAGACACCGACTCAAACAACAGCCGCCGGGCGGACCGCTCACAGGAGTCAAAATAATCGCACAACACGCCAACTGGCTTGGCTATGTGGCTGCCGGCCGGTGATGCACACACTCTTCTGCCGCCAGACGCCCATATAAGTACTCCCCACCTGTGCGACGCCCCCCGCCTCGGGCGAAACGCCCTGAAGGCAAATAGCCACCGATTGCGCAGTAGAAGCTAGCAAATCCAGATTAGAACGTCGCGCACACACAAAGACAACGCGGCTTATCAGCAAAATTACATATTTACTTCTTCGTGTATAAATTAACCGGACAATACACAAAAACAGCTCACTCGTATTGACAATTGTATTCGGCAATTTCCCAGTTTCCAACGATCTGCTCGGGTTCGCGGAACTTGGCGCCGCCGATGTGATTGACCGTCGTTATGTCGAAGGTGTCGTCGGCCACACAGTCGTGGTACACTGTGAGCTCCATGCACTTGCGAAGAATCGCCACGGCGCCCTCCTCGTCCAGCTCGCCACTCTTAGCACGCACGTCCGTTTCGATGGCCTGGTTCAGAAGCATGGCGCCCATTCCTGTGGCGACGGACTGAGTCTTGTAGGCGACGCCGCGCTGGGTGATGACTCCGATGAATGGCTTGTAAACACCGTGGTTAAGGGGCTCTGGCTGCATTCCGGCGATGACGAGCGTGTTCCACAGTGGGTTCATCTTCGAACGGCGGTAGTACATCAGAGAGGTCAGGTAACCATGGAGCGCCTTCGGTGTCAGCTGCGCGTCCGCGTCGTAGGAGCGCAACTCGGCTTCTTGGCGCTCGATGACGTTCTGGAGCCATTGGAAGTCAGCGTGATCGCCGCCGAAAGCTACGATACAGTGGCGGTTGACCTTGTACTGACGGGTGATATTCTTGTAACGGGCCGTTTTTCCGTAGGAGACGACACGGTCCGTCATGATGGCCACGCCATCCTTGTAAGCCACGGCGAGAACCGAGGTTCCGGTACAGGTGGGATTCCTGCAAAACAAGTGGATTATTTCGGATAACTTCGTGCGCTGCTTACAATGTTCGTTCAACTTCCATCGTTTCTCGGTCGATCTGTCCCTCTCTTGGAGGCTTCAACACAAATCTGAAAAAAAAAGCCGATTCGTTTCAGTTGCGCTGACCACACGTCAAAGCCGTTTAGCGAAGCACGTCGCGCGAAACCAGATCTGGTTGGGTAATCACGGAATCAAAAAGCAAAGCAGCGCTTCTTTGCAACAAATCGCCGCCGAAACTGGAAATCCCGATTTCCAAATCGAAATCTTGTGAAGGGCGATTTCGCTGGCGAGCGGGTGAGCGCCGTCTTTGTGATGACAAATTTGAATCGAGACACTGAGACTGAACGCGTGAGGAAAGGGTGGTCGCTGTGGGAGCCACGGTGAACGTAAATAGACGGAAGGAGACAAACATCGCATCCAGTCTCGTCTCGAAGACAAATCACATAAAGGATCGCCATGAAAGCGATATACGCGAAGCACAGGAAATCGCGAGTGCGATACGATATCGGCGGACAAGAACCGCGCCACCACCCAGACACCACCGGAAGAAACTTTCTAACAACAAACAATAACAATCTAACAGGGATAATTCGTATAACTCTTGTAAGCCTTCTTGCTGACATGAATCAGCATCGAGCCTAGCTGTCGGCCGGGACCTACTTCGATGAAATTCGGGAATTTGTAGTCTTCGTGCTTTCTGTAGAGCACCTGCTGGATCTGTTCCCACTTCACAGGGTTGTTGATCTGCTTCGTGAGACACTCACGGATCTCGCCTAATTTCCGTGGATACACTTTTCCCGTGTAATTCGAGTAAACGTTCAGTCGTGGGGGTTCTAGTTTGACTTCTTTCAGCACCTGCTTCACCGATCCAAGCGCATCGTTCATCAAACGTGTGTGGAAGGCGCCGCCGACCGCTAACCGTTTTAGGACCTAAGGTAAAGTTATGATGGATACAGTTAAACCAGAAAACCCACATCGAAATTGTACTTCTTAGCGTTGGTTTCGAGGAAGGAGAGACACGTCTCTGAGCCGCCGACGACGCGATGTTGGCAGAAGAGGAAATTCGCGTCCTCGCAAATGGACAACTCGTTCTTTTCTCTGCAATTAGAGAAGTCAGCAGGATTTAGAAGCGCTGAACATACTCGGCAACTTGTCGAGCGTCGAACATCGCTTCCTTGAGCCGGGAAGAAGCATTCACTCGGACGGTCATCATCCCAGAAGCGATCAGCTGGCAGCATTCGTGCATGGCCTCGGCGCGAACCTTCACTATCTTCATAGCTGCACAGAGAGGTCAGAGAGGCTATGAGAGAGGCGCATACCATCTTCGAAGCTTAGGCAGCCTCCTACTACGAGAGCGGCGTACTCTCCAACACTGAACCCAGCGACTTCAGTTAGCCTGTCGTCAATGTCCGGCTGCTCCGTTCGGAGTTTCTCCATTGCGGCGAGGGACGATACGAAGACAGCTGGCTGAGAATAGATGGTCTGATTTAGTTTTGTAGAGGGCCCTTCTTGACAGAGGGCGTACAGATCGTAACCGAGGACTTCGGATGCGTTGTCGAAGAGTTTCTTGGAGGCTTCACAGTCGTAGACCTGAAAGTCAGTCCAATAAATACAGTTCTCGAGGGGACAACGTGCTTAAAAACAGGCCCAGAATGTCCAACCGTTCAATTTGTTGAGACCTCTTAGAACTCTGGCCCGTGTAACTTACTTTGGAT
The DNA here is from genome assembly GCA_030435675.1 of Steinernema hermaphroditum. Classification (NCBI taxonomy): domain Eukaryota; kingdom Metazoa; phylum Nematoda; class Chromadorea; order Rhabditida; family Steinernematidae; genus Steinernema; species Steinernema hermaphroditum. The sequence continues at coordinate 5,190,888 of CM059622.1, forward strand.
CCCATCTTCACATGCTGCGCTCCTTGTCCAGGAAACAAAACGACCACTTGATCCTCGATCGGAATATGACTGAAATCAATCGAGTGGATCTTGCGTTTCACGCGGCCGAGCTCCTTCTGACGTTTAGCGGCCTTTGCAGACTGGACCGACGACTCATACATCGTTTCCATGTCCTAAACAAAGATTCTCCAGCTCCAGAACGACAGGAATCGTAGCATACCTTCTGTGGATAGGGGGACGACGTGTACGGATCTGTGATGACTGAATGCGCTTCGGAATAGGTCGTGGCATCCTCCACCCAGTCGACCGGAGGCGTCGGGCGCCTTCTGATGCCTCTGACACTAGTCAGAAGCTGTGGAAGAACGCGTTTCATCGCCGTGAATCCAAAAAAAGTGAGGAATCCGCTGTTGGGAGCCCCGCTTTCAAGAAGTGGATCTCCGTTGCGGGACCACCATCAGAGTTCGCCGAGTTCGGCCAGTCTGCAACTCTACCGTACTCTAGGCTAGTGAGCGCGAGTGGAATTCAGTCTTGCGATTCAAAGGATTCTGTCTCAGGTGGAACTGTTGGGATCGTGGCGATTTCTTTCCATCATCATTGCGCTTGGTGTTTGTTATGTGTCTGTGTCTAAAGGTCTAAAGTTCTCTGTTTTGGTGTCCGTTGATTATTAGATCGCATAAGCGCCAGGGATTTGCTAAATTTGAATTTTGCATTTCAGTTGCTAACCGCCATGGCAGAACCGCGCGATGTGAACGTCTCCGTTGTGGTCGACCGATCGGATGGAAGCGGGTCGTCTTCCGAGTCCGTCAGTGTTGGTTTCAACGTCAAGGTTGTGATCAAGAATGAGCAGCCCAAAGAAAAGACACTGAAGAGCATCACGTGTGAAGAAAGTCAGAGTGCTACTGTAGAAAGTGGAAGTAAGAGCACCGTGACGAAAGTGAAGGAACATGAACCTGCTCAGCTGGTAAGTGGCATGCTTTGCAACTTGTCGTATGCAGACAGTTGCCCTGAACGTAGACTGGTCTGTTTTGCAACCGATTTCTGTTTTCTGCAGTTTGTAAATGGGAGGTCTTACTGTCTATATACGACCAGTTGCGCTAGACAGCTTATGAATTCATTCGCTTCGTTCTAGCCCGGCGTCCTTCGTGCTGAGAAGTTCGAAGAGATCGATGAAATTCCAGTGCACAGATTGGTGCAACGCGTTCGGTGCCCGAAGATGTGTTCCAGTTATGCCAAACCTTGGTTCTGCTCGCGTTGCTACGAACAAGTCTACTTTGCCTTCAACGGCATTTGCTATTGTCCCTGTGGAAAATACCGCATTGAAACCACGCTTTTCCGCTGCAACGTTGAAACCCATCTTTTCGACTCCGGGATCAGGGCAGTTCCGGATAATGAGCATCATTCAGTGCAACCCGATCAGAAGAATAAAGAACAACTGATGATTTGGTGCTTGTTGCTGTTTTGTGAAATGTTGCTGGTTCTTGTGAAGCGTAACATAGCTTTGCTGACGGAACTCAAAGAAGACAGCACGCTGCGCAAGGCTTTCCTGCTGACCTCTTCTGCCGTACGCCCAATACTGACTCCCACGCTGCTGGATGTTGAACCTGTGAAGATCCGCTTCTTGCCCGCGCCATTCAACGAGTGGCTCTGCGAAGTTTTTGTCTCCGAGATATTCGCGGATGCCCGAGAAGTACTCCCAGCCAGGGACAAGTTGTTGGAACGACTGGAGACCGAGCAGAACGAGTTGGTGCGTTACAAGCAGCTGATGGACGAAGTCCTAGTGGACAAGAGCCTGAACCTGGATGCTGACAAGGTTGTGACCGATGTTCGCAAGTATCTTCTGGATTCGCGGTACGCCGACGAAGTGCGCGAATTCCTCGCCGTTGTAGAAGAAGCTGCCTAAGTGTCTTCATTCTGTGTTCATGTGCTTGGATTGTAATCTAAGTTTTGATTTGGTTTTTCATGTGCAGTAAACGTTTGTCGATGGGTGTGCCTTCTTTGGACGTTCTGATAAGTTCCACCGGTTGGATTGCTTCATTTCTACTTGTGTGGTTGTTGTTTCAACTGGCATGTGGATGCAGACAGGGGTATGCATAATGTCGATATGAAAGGTTCATTTGCATGTTTAGGTCAGTCGAATCGGTGGTGTCTTGCTACGCATTTCGAATTGACACGGTTTACTCAGATCTGCTCTGGAGTGCTTCTTGTTTGCCTTACGTGGCTTTAAACGACAACCAGAACTGTCCCCCTCGATTCAGAGTGGCATTTAGAGTTATTAACATAAGACACATAAACAAAATGACAAATTTTCATTGCGATCTTTCCACATCTTCACCCTCTTCGACTTGTTTTTGCTGATGTTTCAGCTTCTCCAACTTTTCGACGAACTTCTTCATTAGCATCTGAAGGACCCGGGTCTCGGGAATCCGCCCAGAATCGACTTCGCCCTCTCGAATCAATGTACAGTGCCCAAGCTGAATAGGAAGAAGGCACTGAGAAGGTCACACTGACGCCCCTTCTTCCAGCAGTCTGACCTACTGTAGATATGTGGGAATGTTTGTGTGTCGGTGCCACTGAACCTCTTCCCGAAGGTTAAATCTTCACGATATGCATCACTTTCTGCTTCTTTCGGTAAAATATCGAACTGCAAGATAAGTACTACACCTCTCGATCAAAACGTGTTTCTCGGTGCGATCGCTAAGCCGCGTCCCAAACTGTCGTTTGCGTAAGCCTTCTTGACTGACTCATTACGAATATTAAACCGTCTGCCGGATTCTCGCTCTTCAATCCTCTCCAGAAGCAGCCGGATTCTGGCCCTAAGCGGCTTCGGCCGGTTTTCGGCATAATACTCCTTCTTGACGTAAACAAACGTTGGATAATAATTACGCTAATTGACTGTGTCCTCGTCTCTTCTCAAAGAAGCACGCATATTTTCCCGATATCGTGTACTCCATCGAAGCAGAATACGTAGCACAATCTCATAGAACCGAGTGGAAGAGTTGGCGAAAGTGTGATGAGCGAGACGCCAAAGTAGGAATCTTTGTTTAGACCAACAGGAACTTATTTGTTATGAGATAAGGGGTCCATGAAACCATTGTACAAGAGAACACGCTAGAACACTGCTGTGCTAGATTTTACACCTCTCGGACCTTGTATGTTGTAAGACACCACGCATTCAAATTTGTAGTGACAAGCGATAAATCTTGGCGATATAAGCGGTATGACAGAGAACGTACATACGTCAAAAAATAATTCACTGTGAGTCAATTGACAGAAATAGTCACTGGATGATCTGGGATCTGGGTCTCTGACGGAAGTGGCACTAGTCTGCCCCACAATCTGCATGAGTAAGTTACTTAATGACGTGCACAGCTGCAGTGATGCACGTTTCGTATTGGAATCAAGTTCCGGGAACATAAGTGAGAGCAAAATATCAAACTTCGCCTACCGTAATCGGGACTGTTGAGGGCCCAGGCATGTCCTTTGGTAGACAGTCTAGACAATTCACTCGTCCTATATCCGTCTAGAGTCTTGAGTAAAGGACTGGTCATGTGCTCCCTGTGTCATCTCAGCACCACAACAGGGACCAGAGAGGAATCGACTAAATTTCCCTTTATTTGTCCTGAGAAATGCAGTTAGACTGTTGTGGATGACGCAGAGCATGTGAATGTGCATGTTAATAGCAAAGTCCGGGCTTGCAGCGAAGACGACGATGTCGATCACAAAATAGGCGCGTCCTCGTAGAGAACGGCACGCAGATGGTCGATTTCAAGAGTTTTTTGAACTTGTACCGTCCATCGAGATGGCCGTCGGGACGCAACTTACTGAAGAGTTGACAGAAGCAGTTGACCACGACGAAGAGAGTCATGCAAGATTAGGCTCGCATGAGTGGAACCACCACGGACTGTTACTGTAGAGCTGCATAAAGAACGCCCAGATGGACATGAATTGAGAAATGTGGGTTTCAAGAAGTACATATATCAAAGATGCTTCGACTAACCCCTCTCTAACCACATTACCAATTCGCGCCATCGAACGAGCAGATTCCTTATAAAACGATAACATAAGGACGATGTTCTCGTTTCCGAGACCATGAATATCGTCGCAAAAACACATACGTAGAATGTCAACAACGCAGTTATAGTTTTCCTGTCCTTGTTATTCGATATGCCAAGGGATGCGCTCTATTTCAGTCGACGGCCTCCCCCTCCTTTTCTGAATAGCGCTGACTAAAGCACACACCGAGGCGGAAGAATGCCTTCTCTTTCGACACAAAACGAACGTAGCGGGAAGCGCCGAAGTGCTTCCCCGATGCATTGTTCGGTGTGCGTTCATAATCGGCCGAGATGAGTCCACCGGGGACGGAGACGAGTCTCCGTGGCAACACCGTCTCGTCAACGCCTCCGGTGGGGAGGGAGTTGCGGGGAGGATTTGCCGTCGGCATCGCCTCCCGCTATGGCGCCGGGCAGTCGTTCGGCCGGAGAAGCCGCCGTTGGTCGGTCTTCTCGGCGCCTGCTGATGTCTACAACGACGTCGTCGCCGCCGGATTCGGCGGTGCCCCTCAGCGAAGAGCAGGTCCTCCAGTACCTCCGCACGCATCCGTCCGTCCTCGAGCGTTTCGTGACGGGACCGCACATCTCCAGGGAGACGTTCCAGAAGTGGCAGAACCGCAGGAATGGGAAAGTTCGGAGGGACTCCCGCAAGCCGCCCATGAGCAGATGGATCGTAAGGATTACTGTAGTTGGCACCCACCGATGCACATCTTTCAGCACGCAAACATTATAAGTCTGGAAGGGTTTCCGTTTTTAATCCGTGACGCAGAGGGAGTAGGGCTTCCTTTGACCTAGCGGGACTAAGATCGTTTAAAGTGCCGGCGGAATGAAATAGTACTAATCACTGACCTTAGAAATCCACTAACCTTTGGAATCCGCTACGACGATGCAGATGAGAGACGAGAATCTGCAGATACCTGCAGAGTGTTCCTTCTTGCGGGAATTAACCAGCTTTCTTGAGATTCATATATGTCATTGACTGTGCTTGATGCATCTACTACTACAAAGCACATATCATGAAAGCCTTATCGACCTTCTGCTATTCATGACCACTAGACGCACATAATTGTGGCGTACAAATTAGAACACAAAGCTTCTATGAATAGGACTGCGAGAGAAGATGTTAATCCCTTCGTTAATCGTGTTTCATATTTTGGTGCACCCGATCTATTCCTAGCTATATTTTGTGAACCTGTCTATCGGATAAATAGCCAAAGTCCACAATTTTCTAAAATTACTGAAGTGAACGCCGCCATCAATGAGGGCTCAAAACATAAATTAAACTCCATGAACACTTAATAGTGGTCGATGCAGTACGGCCTAGTGGGTCTAGCCTAGTGTAAAATCACAGATGCATCTCTTCCTTTTCTACCAAACCCCGACTTATGAGAAAGGTTATCAAAGCTATTAGATCTATCGGAATGAGCAGACGAGTACGGTATGCCGTTAGCGTGATTAATGATCTACCTAAGAGAAGATAATCCAACATCCAGGGATTAACGCGGCGCCGTTCCATTACGTTTATTGAAAATTTCACTTAAGAAAATTGAAGACCCTAAGGTGTGCAGCTATACAAACACGATCTGCCATCCTCCGTCATTATCCCCTTAATCCTTGGGCTTTTGCACCCTTCTACGCAATAAGTCCCACCGTTGCAGCTGCCTGACCTCACGCATTGTCGCAAGTTCCTGCTGGACAACGCGGAAGACCAGGGCCGTATCATCTACGAGGTCGGGGTGTGCTGCTCGCAGATCGTTCAAACTGATCAGTGGGAAGTGGTGCTCATCAACGAGGACGGCACCTTTGTGGGGGTGAAGGAGGAGAACGGAACGATCAAGTGGCGAAAGCTGCGACGAAACAAGAAACAGCCGACGTTCGTACAGTCCCTAGTCGACTCGAATGGCTCCAAAATCGGGGAGATCTACTTCTATCAGATAGTCAATGATAGGGACAGACAATTGGTGAATATCGTTGCCACTTGGGCATCAGCCCTAATCTACTTCATTCAACTAACAGAACACATCCAGTCGAATGGAACGAACGAAAACGACAGTTTCGCGAAACAGCAGAAACTGAGCAGTTTCCTGTTGGATGTGGCCAAGTAAGATATCGTTACAAGAAGCGAATACTTTCTCCTTTAGGTCCATTTTCCAAGACATTGTCAGCATGGATGCTGTGATTATGAAAGTTATGGTAGGGAGCTAAAACGAGAGATGTCAGTCTGAATTGGAGACATTTAGAATTTTGCTCAAAAACTTGTTCATGCCGATCGCGCGTCGCTATTTTTGGTCGACTCGAAGACAAATGAGCTTTACGCAAGAATATTTGATGTCGGAACGGGCGCCGACGAGCACATGAAGATTGATGCGGACGGGAAGAAGGAGATCAGGTGGGTTCCGGGTTTGATCGAACCGAATGGACGATCACTCGCGAAGTGGATCCAGATCGGTCTGGGTTATGGTGGTTCGGGGAAAGGGCAAGGGGGACTTAGATTAATCAATAAAGGAACAATCGGAAGCAGAGTGATACGATAGCAAACGAAGTAGGGAACGCCTATGCACGGAGCAGTAAAACTGGACCTAACAGCATGACTTGGCTTGTCTCTGGCTCATAGCGTGTTAAGCGAGTTCGAAGGGCGATCCTTGACAGCTTCGCATATTTTAAAATGCTATGCACGCCTATGCACGGAGTGAAAACACAATGTACTCAGAACTATCAAAACAATTTGCCGCCAGCAGGGGTCGAACCTGCGACCTTGGGCTTATTAGACCCACGCTCTAACCGACTGAGCTATGGCGGCACATGTCTGTGACGTCCGGTGTTCACATTGCAAAGTGCATCCAGTGGTAGTTCTCGCTCTATCATCACAGTGACGGTCGACCCAGACTGGACACATGGCGAGATGGCCGAGCGGTCTAAGGCGCTGGTTTAAGGCACCAGTCTCTTCGGAGGCGTGGGTTCGAATCCCACTCTCGTCAAACGTTTTTGTCTTCATCGTGTTAAAACCAGCAACAAAAATTCAATCTCTTATAAAGACGTGGACAACGACCCTTCATTTCAGATTCCCAATCGGCCGCGGAATAGCTGGTCACGTAGCCAAGTCGGGCGAAGGCCTTAACATAGAAAACGCCTATGACGACGATCGCTTCAACCGTGACATCGACCTTAAGACCGGATACATGACGAAAACCATCCTGTGCATGCCGATTTTCATCAGAGGAATGTGAGTGGACGCACCCCTTTCCTTCGTGCTCAGCTCTAATCTAGAGTAATTGGCGTTGTCCAAATGGTAAACAAACAAGAAGGCGTTTTCACAAAAGCCGACGAGGACGCCTTCGAAACGTTCGCTGTGTACTGCGGCCTGGCTTTGCATCATGCTAAACTCTACGACAAGATACGACGTTCCGAGCAGGTAGGCCGACTTGAGAGGGTATAGCGAAAGGAGTGTTCAGAAATACCGAGTGGCTTTGGAAGTTCTCGCCTACCATAGTGTTTGTAACAAGGACGAAGTGAACAAGCTGAAGAAGGTGCAGGTGAAGGAGCACGTACCTGAGCTGGAAACGTGAGACGATGCCGTAACTGCTGGGTTGAAGGGCAAGAAGTTTAGGTTCGATTTCAATGGAATGAAACTTTCGGAATTGGAGAAACCTCTTTATGCTGTCTATATGTTCAAGAACCTCTTCCATGGCAAAATGTAAGAGAGAACGCGCTTTAGTGATGTCCAGTACAGATGCTACTTTGCGATTATCTCCTTTCAGATATTTCGAATACGACGACCTTGTTCGTTTTGTGCTTACGGTGCGCAAGAACTACCGCCGTGTGGCCTACCACAACTGGGCCCACGGGTGGTCTGTGGCCCATGCGATGTTCGTCCTTCTCAAGATCACCGACGTCTTCACCGATCACGAAGCGCTCGCGCTGTACGTTGCTTGCTTGTGCCACGATTTGGACCATCGCGGCAAGAACAACGCCTATATGAAGACGATGAGCACCCCTTTGGCGGCGATCTACTCCACTTCCGTCATGGAACATCACCACTTCAATCAGACGGTCACCATCCTCCAGCAAGACGGACACAACATCCTGAAGTCGCTCTCGTCGGAAGAGTACAAGAAGGTGCTGAGTCTCATCAAGCATTGCATTCTGGCTACGGACTTAGCGCTGTTCTTCCCAAACAAGGCGAAGCTTAATGCTATGGTGGACAGTGGACAGTTCGATATGCAAGAAAACGATCATCGGATGACTCTTCAAGCTATTCTGATGACGGGCTGCGACCTCATCGCCTCGGCCAAACCGTGGCAGGTTCAAACGGAGACCGTCAAGGTTTGCTCACATCCTATCCGCCTTCGTCTCCTCGACTTTACATGATCTCGGGCTTTAGGTCATTTTCGAAGAATTCTACGAGCAGGGCGATGCCGAGAAGATGAACGGAAGAGAGCCGATTCCGATGATGGACCGTACCAAAGCCCACGAACTCCCGCAGATGCAAGTCGGATTCATGCGCGGAATCTGCGTGCCCTGCTACGACCTCATGTCCAAAATCGTTCCCGAGGCTAAGCAGTTGAAGGACAGGAGCACGTAGGGAGAGACATCAAATTACCCAAAGAAGCAATTACTTCCAGATATAATGCAACAAAGTGGGAAGAGCTAGCACTGGAGCAGAAGAGACGTGAGGAAAGAGAGAAGGCGAAGGCGGAGGCGGCCGGGAAGTGATGATGAGAGTGGCTCCGTTCTATCTAGCATTTGTGATTTACTGTAAACGTGTTGTCTTTGTGGGTTCCGGAAGAACGTGTATTTCAGAGGGGAAAGGGAAGCTGAGAATTGCACAGCCAAGAAATAGTGGTGACAGTACAACATAGGAGAGAACAAGAAAATCAGATTGATTCAAAGGTTCTCAATTTACCGGATGTTTATCGGATCATGATGTCGGAATGACAACAGATGGCCACTCCTAGGGAACGTGAAATACGAGTCAGTGGTGGATAGAGATGACTCTTTAGATAAGTCTGTTGTGAGATCTGCCGCATTGCCTTACCAGGGCTGTGTTTGATCCGGTCACATGTCACTAAACACGAATGGCTTGTCACTTTGGCTGTCATTCATACTTGACGTATTCACTTCGATTTTGACATCGGACAACTGTTTCTTTCAAGTTACTGCCTCGTTCTTCAAAGCGTGCTTCTCAAAAACAACCCAATTTAATAACAAAATGTGGAAAGTGGTCTTATTCTGCGCGTTTGTAATACTTTTCTTCTGCGACACTACAGAAAGCTCCGACGATACAAACTGTGAATTCTATTCTTCCCTGGAAACTCGCGTTCGATGCCTTGGTTACATTGAAATGACAGTTGCCGAAGATTACTGTACTCTCATTTCACGTAACGACACTTATGGTACGTTAAGCTAAGACCTGGTGATGGGATCCACGATCGACGTTTAGTGAATCCACGCTTCCAACAAGTCGGTTTATGCGCAAACAAGTGCATGATGGACGCGATCAAAGGCTTTGTGGAAAGCCGCCGGGACCATCGCTTCGATGAGTTCCTCTGTCACTACGTGGAAAACCTCTCGCGGCGAGCGTTCGTCCTCTGTCACCGGAAATGCGGACTCTGCGCCCTTCGATCGCTGGAACGTCCTGAGTTTGGCGTCATTCCCGTGCAGTACGCCGACGTCTGTTTACTAAACGATAGCCTCGAGAAACAACGAGCATTTGCGGGTCAACGAGGTTGATGGGGCCATAGTTCTTCTGGAATTTTACTCTAGCAGCACGAGCTTCTGACTATATACTATATTCACAGTTTAGCTTTGCATCCGATGCTTATAGAGACTGAATAAACGCATTTGAGGAAGGAACCAGGGGGGGGGGAAACGGTGATTGCAATGTTCAAGAATGAAAGAATTTTTGTTGCTGGTTTTAACGAGAAGAAGGCAAAAATATTTGACGAGAGTGGGATTCGAACCCACGCCTCCGAAGAGACTGGTGCCTTAAACCAGCGCCTTAGACCGCTCGGCCATCTCGCCATGTGTCTAATGGGGCTCGACTGTCGCTGTGATAACAAAACGAGAGTTGCAACTGAATGCACTTTGCAATGTGAACGTTCGACGTATCAGATATGTGCCGCCATAGCTCAGTCGGTTAGAGCGTGGGTCTAATAAGCCCAAGGTCGCAGGTTCGACCCCTGCTGGCGGCAAAACGTTTTGATATTTATATATGAAAGCTAGTGAACGATAAAGAGGAGAAGTTTATTTACTTGCACTGATCAACAAAAAAAAAAGACGAAAGTGCCTCATTTTTACTTATGGGTAGACAACAGAAACATTGTCTGAACAGTACTGTCACTTTCGTGATTAGTAAGTAGGTGCATTAAATGCCCGGTGCTGTGCATGGCCACCATTCAGCAAGCAGACGTCCTCAAAGTGAACAGGGGCTTCCGAAAAGAGGTAAGCCTGGCTAATGGCGCAGAGTCCACAGTTCCTGTGGCAAAGGATGAAGGCACGTCGCGAGAGATTCTCGAGATACTTGCACCGGATATTGTCGAAATGTCCATAATGTTCATGCTCTCCTTCGACGTAGGCTTTGATTTCGTTTATCATGCACTTATTGGCGCATCTGGAGACAGCGTAAATTTGTTTGGATACTAAACACCGATGATGAAGGAGCGGATATGCTGTTTGAACTTACTAGCAGTGTCACGGCGTGCGATGAGGCTGCAGAAGTCTTCAGCGATGGTCATTTCGATGTGACCCAAGCAGCGAGTCCGTTTTTCGAGGGACGAGTAGAATTCGCAGTTTGCATCATCGACCCGGCGATAAAGATCGTTTGCATCGGCAATAGGGAACAGCGCAAGAAGCAGGAGGATAATCGGATTCCACATTTCTGAAAAGGTGTTGGAACGTTGATTTCACAGCGAATGAGATGCCGTTCTCGTCGCCGTCGCTGGGATCAATGAGCTTCCTTTTTATCAGTTTATAATTTGTGCAGCAATTTTCACATAGCGATGCGTCGCATCGCTATCAAAGTGTGGCGTATAAGCAGACATTTAGTGCCATATCTGTATAGGTTTCGCAATTATATGCACATTCCAGGACTATATCCACGATATTCGAGTTCCAAGACTCGCTGGCGAGATGGTCGAGCGGTCTAAGGCGCTGGTTTAAGGCACCAGTCTCTTCGGAGGCGTGGGTTCGAATCCCACTCTCGTCAAAATGTTTTTGTTTAGGCAAACAAAATCAAAATCAAATCAGAAGCGAAAAGCAGTTCTTCTGATTTTTTTTCTTCGTATAATCACAAGTACGATTCACCTCTCTTTTTGCAGTCTACACTAGTAACCACATAAAAAAGGACATACACGCATACTTCAGCAACGTCGTCAAAGCATATTGGCTAATAGGACGGTCATCCTTGGGGATATAAGACTGGACTAGGCTACACGTCACGATTCCTTTTTTCATCATGACATTTTATCGGAAGCATGAACTTAGCGCGCGGAACAAGCAACACGCCCTCACAAGGATCGTTCGCCTCAGCGCTGTGAGTTTCGAATCAACAATAAGACATTCGGCGACAGTGCGCTTTTTATCGTCGTCTTTGTCGTCCTTTTTGGCACATCTGGTGGAGCAGCCCAAACGACACGCCCTCACAAGGGCCTTCAGCCTCAGCGCTGTGAGTCACATTTGATCGAAATCTTCTTAGCGGTAGCTTGTGTCTTCTTGGAATAAATGGACAACTAACCAAAACGGTAGACAAGAAAAGGGCAACTACAGAAGTAGACAGTGCATAGCGGGTGGCCATAGACGGCATAGACGGCATGTGTTCTCGTCCTACATCATAGTCTGACTTAAAATCTGCTGAGTTGCGCACGCTAGGTTCCGCGTGCTAAAAAATCCGCGCTAAGTTAATGCTTCCCTTCTTATCTCACAGGATATGCCGATAAAGGCGGGAACATCTTGTGTAAAAGTGTGATGTCTGGGTCACACTTCTCATATGTCTGATAGTGTCATATAATTGCGCGATTCCGCATCATTATCAGTTGAGAATAAACACAACGTGAGCGACGGTCGACTTATAAGAGCAATCTCGCACCCTAGGTGTATAGGTCAATCCAAAAACAACATGATTTTGCGACTTTGTTTGTGGATCATGATAACATAGTTTGTTCCACCCTAAAAAGAGCTAACAAAGCTGAACACATTAGGAAAAATATTCACTTATAATTCAGCAACGTCTTCAAAGCATATTGGCTAAAAAGAACAAGGTATCTTTAGAGAGCATGAGACTAGACTAGGTGTACAAAGCAGTCTATCCATTCTACTTGAGTGGATGGCCGACAAAGGTGCGGTGCTTGGACAAAGTGCCCTGTAGCAGGCAGACGTCGGCGAAACGGACGGGGATCTCGCCGTACGCAGCTTCTTCGAGGTTTTTGTAGGCACAGAGGCCACATTTGCGGTGGCACAGAACGAGAGAGCGATAAGCGAGATTGTGGACGTATCTGCATTGGAACTCGTTGTATTGTAGCTCAGGTTTTCTTTCGACGTAGGCCTTGATGTCGTCCATCATGCACTTGTTGGCACAGGTAAAGGCCGTGCTAAAGCCCACAGCCACTTAACACTTCGAATGTGGCACAGTTACGAAACTGGAGAGACATACGAACAGTGTCCTGGCGAGAGATGAGGCTGCAGAAGTCTTCGGCGATGGTCATTTCGGTGTAACCCAAACACTGCGTTTTTTTTTCGAGGCACGAGTAGAATTCACAGGTGGTCTGATTGCAGTAGGCCTTGGCGAAAGGAAAAGCCACAAGCGATAGAAGAACGATCAGCTTCCACATCTCTGGAATAGGTTCAGGGTACGAAAGTCTAAACGAATACGTTGTAGTGAGCTACAACAGCGATGGCAACGTCCAGCCTCGGAAGTGTTGTGATACCGATGTGAATAGCTGGCTGAAGGTATTGGTGAACGCTCAAAACATACCCAACAGGCGGCACACACTAACCTGGGAATGCAGTGGGAACGCTTTGATTTATAACCAACAACGTCATGTTTTCGACGGAAAGATATGTAAACACGGTCTTGATTGCTTAGAGATGGAAGAAAAACTACAGCTTCAGTGGCAAAAACAAATTGTTTTTATTCAACTATTTTCGACCAGATCGTATTTCTCATCATAGCCATTGGTCTTCTTCTGGCTCATTTATGAGAAAGTTAACGGACGATCCGACCGATCCGACGGCCAAGACGACCGTCACCTTTGCCACTTAAGCTGCCGAGAAAACTCCGAAATTCAGCGTTGCCAGACCAAAAACGGCTCTCTTCTGTGTCGACTGGATTCACTCTTTACGCCGCTGCGTTTCTCGACCACACTGATGGGGATCCTACTTTAAACTTGGCGAAGAAGGAAGGAAAAAGCGACAACTCTGTTGTGTGCAATAATAAAGAGTCACGCTGTGCTTCCATCGATCAAGAGAGTAAACTGAACTGGGAAACTTTAAGAGGTCAACAAATTTCGTTACTTCATCTTTCTCTTTATTATAAGTACCAGTATTCTACTGACATTCTACGGAATCGGAGGCTTTTGAGGTCGAGTCGAACGACAAAACTCGATGAGAACAGAATGATATCGTTCATCAGAGGTGTCGATTTGCATCCTAAGTATCTGCTCTCCAATGAGTGGATGTTTTTCAGTGCTTTTGTACACCTGCAGTAAAGTTCTAAATCGCCGAATTGTAAGCCACTTACTTTTGCAAGTAGACCATTCGATAATACTGTGCGTAGATCAATCTCCGATTCTTCGAACCCGTACTTCTTCAGAAGCTCCGGCACCCGTTCTATATCCGACAGTTCGAATTTTACACAAGGAGCGAACATAGGATCGTCGTCTTCCATGGGGAAAGACATTCGCTTTCTCCATCGGACAATGACTTCCTCAAAAAAGGAGCTCGGTGCTTCCTTGAGGTTCAGTTCGTTGAAGAACGGTCTGTCGATGAAGTCCAGCAGGCTTGTCTTGAGGGCCTTCGGTAGATCAAGTTTGCAGCTCAGAATCAGTTCTCTCAGGTACGGAGTCCTCAGCTGGCGCGTGACAAAGTCCACCACTGTTTCTCTCTCCTTTTGGGCTTTTTTTGCGCACTTCGATATCCATAAGTTTCAGAGCTCTGTCGGTGTAGTCGGCCAGTAGCCAATTCAGATGAACCTCGTGGAGTGTGGATGGAATCTGACTGAGCAAATGAAAGTACTTATCATTGAAGTTGGAGACGTAGAGTCCGTGACTGATCTTCGGAGCGATGGCTTCGATGATTTCGGTGTCTTCGCTGTAGGACATCATAGCGTCGTGGATGACCGGTATCTCCGGAATCTTTGAATCTTCAATCTGTTGATCTACGATCTTCCCATTCTTCAATCTGTTTGAAAAGAGTGAGCCTTCGGACCATTCGTAGTGCTTCAGCGAGTGAGGAATGTCACCCCATGGCCCTTCTATTTGCGACAAGCAGAGAAAAGCTTGAAGTGAGGCAGTTTCTTCAAAGTGCTGGTGAATAACGTCGTAGATAATATCGGAGGATAGATAAGCAAACGAGTTATCGACGGACATCTGGAATATAACGTAGAAAATACGCTGAAAGCGGCTTGTTTACAGGACTTTGGCAGCTGAACATGGTGGGTTCATTTGAATTTGACTTTTGATCGCAGCTGATACAGGAAACCTCGTATGTTCATCAACCCGGTATAAGATGAACGATGGTCGACTGACTATAGCGATTAACTCCGGAAAGGGTTTCATCTGTGGTCCGTTATTAATCACCGCTTTTCAGAGGACATACATGTTGTGCAACGACAATTAAAATGTTTGTGGGCGTACGCACAGTATCACCGTATCCCACTGCGTGGGGAACATCCATTGAAGGAAATGGGTGCGATCTTATATAAATACACGACCACTGGAAAAATGCGACATTTCCCATGCATCAATTGAGCACAGATGGTAAAACCATTGAAGTACGATAGAAGGGGTTAATTGAAGCCGTTTACTCACTTACTTACTCAACCAGGCACACACATCATAATCGTGTAAGACGTTGAAGATTTGAACGTTGAACTCCGTTTGATCGTTTTATCTTCTCGATTCAAATGCATTACACCGTGTGGGACGTCTTGTGTTGAAGGAGGACCGTAAAACAGAGATAGTACGTTATAATTGGCAATAAAAACACAGATATGTTCTGATGCAAACGAAATCAGGCGTCGATCTTCAAAGCGCTTCTTGAATGTACGTTTCCATTTCTCCGTTAAAAAAATCAAACCCAAAACAGGCTTTCGAGAGCAAAAATCATTCCGGATGCGGCCCAGAGGATCTGTAGTTTGTACTGTGATCGAGTAGCCAATTGGGGGGTGTGGGAACAGTCACGTAAACAGTTATCCCGAGAGATATAAGCCGATAAGCATATTCGTGCCCTTTAAGCCTCTTAATAACAATATGGTCATTTGACAGTGATATCGAGGTACATGCACTTGTGAAATGTGTCTTCGGAATTGTCCGTTTCGATCGTCTTGAAATTGACGAACCGAATGATGCGAGATGACTAGTATAGCGAGGGATCTTCATGTGGATTCGCCGAATCCAAATCATCCAGCTGCAGATGTATTACAAAGTACGTCCATTAAAAGAACTCATAACTCAACTCAGGTTACAAAAGTACAAAGTACTTTCCTTAAGGGCTGAAAACACTGCTGATGTGTTTTATAACTATCCTTGTGTATCATTCTGCTCTTCAAATCACATTCCGACGGAAATGTCATTTTGTACATTATGTACTTCTTGTTATTCTGCAATCACCTTTGATCCAGGACCGTCATGTCTGCTCTCAGGTAGCCATAACATAGATAAGAACTGTGGTCGTCGGCCAAAAGAGTCGATTTCGGAGAGAGACGCGCAGTTCTTATCTTCAGTGATGTGCCCAACTTGGCTTGTCTTCCTCTCTCTTCTCGGCTCTGTATCGGCCTACAGATTTCTCTTCTTCGCGACTTGCTATGCGAGAAGTCACATCCAATTTGCGGGCAAATTAGTGGATGTGCTCGTTGACAGCGGTCACACTGTGGTAGGCCCTTTCAGCTAGACACAAATAGAAACATTTCTCCTAGGATCTCGTGAAGTTGAACTACAATCCTACCGTACCAACAAATGGAACGACAAAAGCAAGGCGGATATTTGAGGTGAATCCTCTCAACGGAGAAGGGTCCTACTGGATGGAAATGGCCCATTTGGATTCACCGTTTGTGAGAAATGGACGAAAAGTATCAGTGGAATGTTTCAATAAAGCTTCGGCGCAGTTCTGTGAAGGTAGATCGACCATGTACATAGCGCACAAAAGTGATATCTGGCTTTACAGCAGCACTGGCTGACAACGATCTCCTGAAAACCCTCAGAGCCGAGAAATACGACGCCGGGTTCACCATGGTCTATGAACCTTGCCCTTTCGGAATATTCCACCTCCTCGACATCAAGCCCGTGTTTGGCTTCATGGCGACGGCCATGCCCAATGCCGTCCCGAGAGCGTTCCATCTGCCCTCCCCATCAAGCTACGTACCAAGTAAGCGCTTATCCTCCTCAATCGATAGACGAGTTCCAGATATCCTGAGAAACGACGGAGAGTACCGTATGTCGTTCTACAGCCGCCTGGTTCACTCCATCAATCAGATCAACGACTACTACTTCGACATTCCCATGAATGTGTACGTCGTCTCGCAGGTCTTCAAGAAGAAGTTCGGCCACGACTTCCCCCAACTCGAGTCACTGGAGGCCGAAATGTCGATGGCCTTTTTGAATGCCGAGAAAGTAACCGACGCGGCGCGGCCTATCACCCACAAAATCCAACACATTGGTGGTATTCAGGCTCAGACGCCGAAGCCGCTTCCCAAGGTGCCAGTTTCCTAGGTGCGTAAGTGACGAGCGCCATTTCCAGGAGTTCGAAGCGATCTACTCCCACTCTGCCAACGGAGTTGTCCTCTTCTCGTTTGGCTCCCTCTTCAACACGTCGCTCATTCCCGATCCTATCAAACAGGCTTTCCTCAAGGCATTCGCCAAATTTCCTCAATACACATTCCTATGGAAGTATGACGAAGCTGAAACGGATTCGGAAATGGTGAAGAACCACACGAATGTGATTCTGACGAAGTGGATGCCCCAGTTCGATCTGCTCAGTAAGTTCGAAATGCATAAAAGACGGCGGTGTTCTGCAGGGTGGCCCAAAAAAGGCATCTAGACATAAGTCTAGAATGTCATTTCCATGAGCATCTAGATGTGAGACCGGTGGAAAAACGAAAGAAACCGACCGGTCTCATCGGTCTGCAATTCTGAATGGTTTTCTAGACCTCTAGTCTGTCTCGATGCTCTCGGGTCATTCTGTATTTTTCTCCACGAAGGGACCGGAGTTGATTTCCCTCTATCCCGGAAGTAGCTGGAACAAAAAGCAACATCTGTCATAACTGGTGTTGATCACCACCCTTAAAATCCTTAATTTTGGGAAGTGCCTCGTGATTGGACCATAAAACTAGTATCACTGATTGTACCTCATCTTTGAAATCTCAGAATGAGATCAGCCCCGGCTATGTGTCCAAAAACCTTAAATTCTCCACCTTTGAGATGCTGTGCAAGCTAGCTTCACAGCAAAAACACCGACTTGATTTATTTTCGTCGCCGCCGGAAATACCTAGGTCAAAACTAAAAACAACACCTGTCGTAACCACGACTGATCAAACCACTCCTAATCACTCATTCCGTCACAAGACCAGTGATTGGATTCTATCACCAAGTGAATAGGGTGCAAGTTTGATGAATATAGTGACTGGCTAGAGAAGAAGCTATCTATATGTAATATGATCTCTCTTTGATCTGGAACTTCAGCAACTCCACGATAAACTCTTTTAGGTGACAAGCGCACGATCGCCTTCATCAGCCACTTGGGTCAGAACTCCTTCCTCGAAACCACCAACGCTGGCACTCCCATCATCGCCGTTCCCCTCTTCGTCGACCAGCTCTACAACAGCGCCATGGCGCTGGACAAGGGCCTCGGCGTCCGACTCGACCGTTTCAACCTAACCGAAGAGAGTATCACAGAAGCGCTTAGCGAAGTCCTCTTCAATCCGAAGTCAGTTCCCTCTCACGAACCTCCTCGACGCTTTCGCTTCAGGTACCGCGCGAACGCCGCCAAGATCTCCAAGATGCTCCGGTCACAGCCGTTCTCCGCGCGCGACGTCTTCGTTAGAAACGTCGAGTATGTTGTGGAGAACCCGGAAGTGGGCGCCCACTTCCAGCTCCCCTCGGTGGAGATGCCCTTCTGGAAGGAGCACTCCCTCGACATCGTCGGCTTTGTCCTCCTCTGCGCTGTTTTTCTCGTCGCCTCGGTCGTCTTCGCCGTGTGGCGCTTATCTCGGGCGCTCTTATTTTTACCCAAGAGGAAATGTGACTGAAAAACAGAGTCTGTCAGCTGACTCGGCGTACTTCTGTAGTAAATCACGTGCCATTCCACATGAGCTTTACTCGGAACAACGTTTAAACACAAAAACATAAAGCCAAGGGATGAATGGAGAGGAGAGATATCACAGCGGCGGCAGAGACTATCGTTGAAAAGCCACATAAAGCTGAAGGGGTGCAGTGATAAACAGGATGGGAGCAAAAAAGAGTATTATTATGCTTCGATTCTCAATAAATTATGATCTTTTATACGAATGAAAAATAGAAGTGTAATTACAGGATTCACGCTTGAGAAGAGGTCTCCAGTCGGCGCAGTCGCACTGAAATGTCAACGTTATAGCGTCGATTGGGAAAGTGTGAATAAAAACAGCCCTAATCTAAAGACAAACAACGCACCTCTTTCCAGATTTCGCTCTAGCGCTTCGGATACGCGATGGCGCGCCTCCATCGACTGGAAGGCGATTCCGACGCGGAGAAGGGAGTCGTTTTCTTCTATTGTGAGCATCATGTCCATTTCGATCTGGTTTCCGAGGACGGAGGCGCGCTGAAATGGTGGAGAAGTTGAGTAAAGGTTACGATAGCGGGGAATTCGCTTCTTGTCATTGTAATCGGCCCTTCATTTTTCCAACCGGTCTGTCGTTTCTATGTTCTCGAAAATGCCTTCACTCCAGACGTCTAGAAATTGCAACAAAGCCATTTTCAAGAAATTGCAAACGTGAGACCGGTTGTGGACCATCGTGTATGAAACGTCACAACATGAACATAACCGCACCTGATTGTCAGCGTGGAATCGAGTCAACACCTGAGTCTTCAAAGTCGCTCTGAGAAGCTTCGCCAGCATTTCCGGACTGATATCGTTCGACTCGACGTTGAGGACCTTCAGCGACGGACTGCTTTCGAGCAGCTCTACGAGTCCTCTCGCTTCTGAGTCTTTCATTTCGACGCCGGCCATGCTGAGCTTCTCAATGTGTGACGACCCCGCGGCTGCTTTGATCAAATTTCTGATGCGTTCCCTGGAGACGGCCATGTTGTTTATGTTGACCTCTGTGAGGTCTTCGTCGTCTCCCTCCAATCGCCTGAAAAAGAGGCAATCGAGTGAAGAGGTTCGCGCAAAAATCACCTGATTTGAGCAAACAGAACAAGAACTCACTTGATGCAGTCGTCGACGTTCGTTTGGTTCACAGGCTCATCGGGGATAGCGTGTGGCGCGAACGCCTTGACGATGCCGGTGAAGGACGTGCCCGTGTATTCATCTTGGGTTTTGCCTTTGAGAGCGTTGTAGTACTGCTTCTGGTTCAAGATGTTGTGCATTCCTGAAACAATTATGGCTAGAAAACATGAAATCTCTGCAAAACTGACCCAAAATTCCAGCCAAATCGACCAGATCGCGTTCCGGGGCGCGATCGAGAGCCTTCTCGAACTTCTCGTCGTCGATATCGTCTTCATCTTCGTCGTCGTCGAGGTCTACTTCGATTGGCATCTCCATATCCTTCAGTTTCCGGCCCAGAGAATCCACTTCATCATCGCCGCCTCCCTTCTCTTCTTCGTCCTTCGCCTGCCAAACCTTTCCGCGTTTCACTCCGGGGTTGTACGGCACGGCTTCTTCCCAATCCTCTTCCTTTTTCGCGCTTTCCTCCAAGAATTGTAGCAGTTTTTCGCGTTGAAACGGACCCGTCGGCTCTTTCTCCGTTTGGTTGCGGCAGCGTTGTGAAGGCGGCAGAAGCGAGTTCTGAAACAACGGGATAGAGTCATCTTAGGGCCGCGGGATCAACTCACATCTGGGTCGAAGTCGTTGTTCAGATCTTCGAGCTCTTCGGGAGTGAGCTTCGAGAGCAGATTCTCCAGATCATTATCGTCGTAATCGCGGAGATCTCGACCGTAGAGTTTGACTCCAGCGCCACGCGATCCTGCGGGCGTCTTCCGGGCGGCTCCGGGTGCGGCGAATGACTTCTCTTCAGCGTAGTAGCTGTAAGCAGATGCTACTGGTATCATCGGCATGCTTCCGGAATCGATCCGATCGTACTCCGACGATCGATACGTCTTCCAGCAGCTGGCGCGTTGACAGGAGAATAGGACGACGATGGACTAGAGGAGGTCGACGAGTATGTCGAGGTGCGCAGCAGAAAATTTCGAGAGAAGCAAACAGAGCGCCGCTCCTCTCGTCATCGTCAGCATCATTCTCGTGTCAATGCGATACAGAGGGTAAATAAAAACGCAATTTGGAATCAAAAACCACAAACATCAAATGTTCAGCGGGGAATTCGACAAAAACAGCTGATTTCAGAAGCGATTCTGCTGCATCTCATTAGCATCTTCTTGTTGACTTTTTCATGTTATCCCGCCAAAAAATGCCCTTTCCGGACAGACAATCCGCTGCAGAGCTTGCAGACATGCCAGAACTGGTTCCTTTGTCTCCAAAAGAGCATCGTAGACAGGAATGTCTACGTGAGCGGTTGATCGTTGCAAATCAGCACCGAAGGAGAAAGACTTACTCGCTTTTGCTCATGGCAGTTTGGATTCTCGGGTTCCGGGCGGCGGTTCCGCTCAAAGAATCTGAAAGTGGCGACGAATTAAGAAAGGACGTTCGGCGCTGGACAAACAAACACGCGCGACAGAACAGGAATCACGCTAACCATCGTTTTGGAGGAGGAGAGGGAGAGCACTGAGTCAAGCGCCGAAAGCCGCTCGAATTGTTCGCCAAATAGGGAATACAAACACTGAATGCAGTGGATCGCCGAAACGTCGAGGACCACCCACAGCGTGTTCCGACAAAGAGCGTGGCGATCGATGGCCGCGAATTCTCTGAAAGCGAGAGCGCTGCCGGCGTTGATTGCATTTAGGCACTGATGGAGAATGCGAATTGGACTCTGAGGAGGAGAAGAAGTGCGAATCGGGCTAGAATAGGACCTATTTAAATGAAGTCTAGTGAATCTTGGGTTTTATCTAAAAAGAGAGGGCTTGAGAGGACAAATTGGAGTTTCAGGTCGTTTTCAGGACCTTTTTCTTCTTTCAATCATTCGTGCTATTCCAGATATTGGAAAATGTGAGTTTCGTGAATTTCCAGAAAGGACAAAAAGAGTTGGCTCTTAGAAATGATCTGGAAGGGGGCCGCAGACTAGAATATGGACCAGATGGGGAACAATAGTGCGCCTTCTACAGGGATTGTCTAGATACGCCAAAGGGTAATTCTGGTCTGCCATCAACCCAAATGAACTACAATACAGTTTGAAATACAATACAATACGCGTATTTGTCAAAGCACCTTATCAAAATTTCATAAGAGGCTGAATAAGAAGTTAGCAAACGAATTTTGTAATGCGTGAGACGGGAAACTCGCCATAGATAAGTAAAATATTAACAAAACATTTATGGTTTTTATTTCGAAATCCACGACTAGCCCCTCAGGTCTAGGCACAAAGATAGACATAGATCAGTCCTGATCATCAGAAACCTCTTTTATACCCCCTACGAGATTATAAATGCATAAATACGCACCACCTAAAGTTTACTTTGTCTGCTCTATTTTTGTAACGTCGAGCGTGGCAAACAGATTATATCTGTTTACGTGACACCCATGTGCCGATGATAAACGGTAAATACCGGTCGACTAACACCCACCATAATCGAAAACAAACAGTCAGCTTTGAGACTCAAAACACGGCGAACGGGAAGTTGTTGGGAAATCCATCATTTTGTAAAAAAAACCGAAGCCAGCGCTGGAAGCTGACAAGATTTTTAATGAATTTTCTTAAAATCGATACAGTAAATGAACAATGCGTCATGGTGAAAAAGAAGGAGAATCAAAAAGCGTTTCGAAACGTCAAAGTCAAAGTATTTATATAATGGCGCGGACAAAGTGATGATGTTACATTTACATTACGACCGCTTCGTCTGTTTGGCTATTTGCATAGAGAAGCATCACGCATTTAACATTGATTCATTGCATATACAGTCCCATCGCCTGTGGGCACAGCACACAAAACTTTGGAACGGATTACGACAGGATGGATGCGTTTTTTAGGACCTGCAAACGAATAGACGTCAGTGGGTCGTCCAGGAACCCGCGGAATGTTCAAAAAGTGTAAAGCGGTATTAAGGCTGCAATTAGTCTTCAAAAAGTGCACGATTTGCACGTTTAGGCGCCAAAGAACGGAAGGGAGGACTACGTAAGATACAGGAACTGGGAAGGATAGTCGGCTGACCTCATGCTTATGTGAAAAAATGAAAATATAAGATGAGGGAGCGCCTTCTCCGAGATTACTGGATAACACAAATCCAGCGTGTGGAAAATGAAGACAAAGCGCTAAACAAATATTCGGAAAGCCCAACGATTAAGCACACATATAAAAATCAAACCTCAATCAGCTGACGTGTTCTGACAGGATGCAAAACGATCAAGAATTCGGCTCTACATGAAAAGTTCCTTCTTCAGAAAACACATTTGATTAAAAATAGAAAGCCGTCTAAGGGTACAGCTGACTTCTCTTCGGAGTCCCAGTACGGTCGAGCCAAGTAGAAGTCCGTCCCCGCTGTTTTCCGTTAAATTTCAAGTTCTTTCAATAAAGTACGTACATCCAAAACGCAACTTTCTTTTTCGATTCCGTAAAACTGAGATATTTCTTTAACACCACAGGTCCAGTGAATAGGCTCTCGAATGGACAGTAAATGGGATATCCATACGATTTAAAACCAGTACATCCCAATCCATTAATTTCATTACACTCTGCTCGAAATCCACAATAAAAATAATGTTCTGGATGAATTGGCTTCTCGACGACGAAAGGACATTACACTCGTCTACAGAACACCTCTCAAAAAGCTCATCTCATTATCAGCCAGGGCTTGTCACCGCCGATCAGGCGGTGATCAACGACGACTCGCAACCGGACGAGTAAAGCGGCTCTCCTTAACATCCCGTCCGTCCCGAACAGCCCCATTCGGATCAATAAACGAACGAGAGCCTGGCGACGGGGAGCAGCTGCGCCCCTCGGGGAAGCCTCCGGGCGGGCACCAAGCTAGGCACTGCCGGCACGTATTTTGAGGTTATAGATACCTACACAGGGAGCGCTGTGTCCGGTGTGCGGGCAGTTATAACGAAGCGGAAAACAGCGGGGACGCACTTCTGCACGGGGCGACCGTGCTGCGGCTCCGGTCCCAGAACGGAAACCGCAGAGAAGTCAGCGGGAGCCTGTGAAGAGGGGAGATTATAATTCGCGATTTGATTTGCATGGAAACAAGTTTTGGAGAGGTGATCGCCGAGGGTGCGAACGACCATTTGGCGCGAAATTATGGATTCATTTTCGACGGAAGGAAATCGAAAATATGTGTGTGTCACAATGGAGCGCAGTCGGAAAGGGGCGCTGGAGAGGGAAGGATGAATGGGCGACACTTGTATGTAGATGAAGGAGGAGATAAGGAAGTGTTCGCAGGGTCATCGGCGGCGGAGAAGAGTCTCGCGACGAAAGAAAGTTTCATGTTTCTTTTTATTTTGACGGCACAAACTTTTTCTTACGACCGTCTGGCCCTCTGATCGGCTAAAATTAACGACCGCCGCAGGAGGATCAAGAAAACAAACAAAGCTATTAAAAGCTGGGACTTGATAGGAGGGGGAACAGAACATGGTTGCAGGGGGATATCGTATTTTGTGAGGATATAATATGGTACAGCTACACAGTTTTTATGCAGTAGGATTGAAGAAAATTTTTCTGTATTTGAGAACATAGTGTCCCCTTCAATCTTATTTTATTTGAAACTACAGTTAATATGTATTTTTGGTGCTAGCTAGTAAATCATGCAACAGTTCATTCTGCTTATCTTTTTTGCCCATTTTTGTCCGTCCAATAGAAGATAGATCATGCTGAAATATTCCTTCATTTAACCGTTCAAAAATCTACCAAGTTGTCAAAGACTCATCGAACTGCTGTGCTCTCGTTCTTCATCCGATCTTGGTCGAATTCGGTCGAACTAAAATCGTATTCGGGTCCGGCGATACTCAAACATTTCAGGCCAATCCACTCCGGCGACCACAGACGAAGAAGTATTTGTTTTTTCCGCTATAAAACTGCACATGTTTTCCTCGAGGTATTTAAAAATCGCATCAGCGGCTCGTACTCAAGTTGCTAGTTTAGTAAGTAACAAAGTTTCACTTTGGTAGTAGCCCAGGAAAATTTCGAGAACATATGAGCAAAGTGTCCCCTTCAATCTTATTTTATTCGAAAATACACTAAATATGCATTTTTGATACTAGCTAGTAGCCCGTGCAACAGCTGATTCTGCTTATCTTTTTTTGAGGTTAAAGACATCTAACATGTAGTAGGCTGAGTTGCAGATTGATTGAAGTGGATGACAGCGGTTTTTTAAAACGACGGTGGGTTGGCTTTTGTGGTTTAAGTTTTCATGGTCTGACACTCTGCCAGCATCAAATATGTTTTTATGTTCTAATTTGTCGGATTCAAGTCTCATAGATCAGGGGCTCGTGCTCACTTTGTTAGCAAAAAGGTGCTAGTAAGTAACAAAGCTCCACTTCACTTCAATACCCCAGCCTAATATTTATCTCTAAAGTTAGGAAATAATGAAGTTTTAACTGGATGTCATATCTTCTGCTTTTTGCTTTCGGTCTTCGTTCCTTCTATATTTACACCCTCCACTACGGCAATAAATCTCGCACCAATTCATCTATCATCGTATTACCGTAAACAATATAGCACTTCATATATCTTACGAATAGGGCCAGCATTTGTCACTGAGTGAGGCGATGAATAGGCGAACATCTTCCCCGAGAGAGGCACATCGTTTGTCGGCACTCGAGTCATAACACTTGTCTCGCCTGGCTTGTTGCGACCTCTCGGAAATTTGAGAATCCCTCGATGTTTTATGAAGGTTGACAAATGTCTCTGATTGACAGGCGAGCAGAAGCACATGATGTCTTGTTTGATTTGGTGCACCAAGCTGAGATCTTATCGAGGCTGGGCTTTGTCATCAACAACGCACCATTAGCAAAAGCCATCTGACCGATGATATCTTGATTTGTGGGGGTTAATTTAAAGCGTAATTTGTCAAAGTCGACCATATTGTCGTCGGGACTACTAATGGAAATGCACGACGTGGATGTCACGTCGAGAAAACCAATGTTGAACTCTTTTGAAATTAAACGGTAGATGACGATGTAAGATGGGGCTCTCACAAATCGAACTTTGCCTGAATAGTTGAGGCTTTTACATCTTAAATAAGTATCTTCTCTCAAATCAGCCTAGCATTTTGCTATGTACATTTCTGTTAGTTGTCTTCCACTCGTTATTTGAATTTATCATCAAACTTTTTGCTTTCCATCATCGTGCAGAGAAAAAACTAGGACAAAAAAACTTCTTTCCTCGGTTAGGTGAAGTTTATTATAATAATTTTGTTTTCCATTAAGCAGCCATTCGTCGAGATTTTGTACAATTATTATCGCGAGGTATCATAGGATCATAAGATTTCATGGTTTCCTAAATCCCCGTTTTCCCCATATTTACGTTATCGTTAGCTCTTTTAAGTCGTATATGCATGTCGGAGCCTGCTATTATTTCAATCCATTTTATTTCTTTGAGAATTTAGAAAATCAGAAATTCGGTTCCGGAAAAGATGCGAAACTGCCTAATAAGAACTGGGTATTTTGTCTTTTTTACTAGACGGCTATAACTGGAGTTGTCATCGGGTCGAACACGAAAATTGCAGCATGGACCAATTTTGAAGTCCATTTTTTTATTTTTCAGGTTTAATCCTTAATTGGACCTTGTTTTGATGATCAGTCTAATTTTTTTATTGTGCTGGGCCGCGACGTTGGGGCGACTTGAAAGTTTGTCGATTGGACTTCAAAATTGGTGTTTTGTGGATATGTATTTTCAGATTCGAGCCAATAACAACTCTAGCTATGACACACCCAAACGCGATCTCGGCCTAATTACCGTTTAGAAACTCAATTGGGATGGAGTTTGATAACGAATGTGTTCAGAGTGCAGAAATGTTGGCCGTGCAGCATTTTGACAGTTACTTCCACCACCATTCCGAGCGTAAGGTCTTCAAATACGGTTGTCACAGTCTCGATCTTAAAGAGAAGGTGGTTGTGATATGTTTCATAGAACTTCGAACATAGAATCTTGACAGCATACCAGATCTCATTTTTGATGCCAATATACAGCCGATCTCGTTCTTTGTTTTTTTTAGCCGACTCCTCCATTTCCGCGCTTTACAGGCTATACAGCAAGAAATCTCAAATTGAGGAACTCGAACAAACATTGTATTGCCTTTTGCTTTTTTTAAACTTTTTAAATTTGATTTCTTGTTCAAATTCGGACTCCGTAGAAATTCTGATAGCAGGGTTTTGTTTTTTCGATATGCATGCTTATCAATCCTTTGCCGACCTATCAATCCTCGACGACCCAAACTGTGAACCAAATGTCACCTCTTTCCCACATTCCCACTTTCCTATCGGGTCTCCGCTTTGGATACGAAGTGTGAAGAGCCCATGGATACATGCAGGCGACATCTATCGGATTAAGTCGGTCTTTGCGCGCGCGGGTAATCCCGTTAAGCTCGTTACGCGCGATATTCATCTCCACATAAGGGGCCGCAATTACAGAGCCGGAAGAAGGGACATTGCCTTCTTCGCCGCGGGCGATCGCTCCCCTTTCGCGCTCACAATATGCGTGTCGCGACAATACGCGACAAATTACTCTCTTCGACGCCCTCTCACCGCCGCCGGAATCGGCGTCAATTGACCGTCCACGCCGTGCTCCGGCTCTCTGCATGCCGGACAGACCTCGACGGCGGTCTGCGTGGCTATCGATCGCGTGGCGGTCGCGCAGCGCGTCGTTCGCGCGCCGCGAATTCGCTCTGACGGTCAGCTGCTCCGATGCCGAAGGTCATTATTTATATTTATTTATTTGACGGACGACCGAAGATGACAACTCTTATTGATCGCGGTACTCAGCCGACCGCCGAGCGTTGTTGCAATATTTTAGGTTATGGTTACGAGCTTATGTCTCTGGAGAAGGCGCCACTGGTCACTCGTGCGTGGGTGGCCGAGAGGGGCGTTCAGGCGAAGTCGTATTCTCTTCTCGTGTGTCGAAATATCTGTTCCGTCCAAATAAGGTGGTAATGACAGCTCGCTTCCTTTCTGTCCCCTCACATTATAGATTCTCAAATGTTGATTTATAGATTTCTACGTAATTAATACGGTATCGCATCTAATGATATGTATTCGTTTGCATAAAATCGTAAATCTAATCACCTTTTTACAACGATCTTTTGTTTGCAATTTTCCAACGTTTCTGTTTTAGGCTGTAGGTTTATAATTGTTGCTTTTTTAGGTTCTTTGGCTTTGAGTAAGGGCAAATATTATATTGGAAATTTTAGAAAACACTTCATCTTCTTAAAAAAATGATGAAAGTCGGGGACATTACCATTCAACTAAAGGAACACCCTCACTAACAGCGAACTGTTCTAGCTCTAGTAACCGAAATCCATGATTGTTGCTACCGTTTTTTGGAGCTTGATCGAAGGCAAGGGAGTTTATGCGAGCACCATTCCCCAGACTCGCCATTATCCGTATTTCAGTCCGAAGTGTAACCTTGTAGCCTTTCTAATCTATACGCGTGCCCTTCTAATTGAGGTGCAAAATGGTTATATCGTAAATAGTATCTTACTAAAACAAACACACATTGATTGGGGTTCTAAACTGAAGGGCAGAAAGTAGAAAAGCTTTAGTTTTGTATTATTTCTTACATTATAGTGAATCTGACGAATTTACGCTTGATCAATGAATGATTTAAGCCAAAGGATCCACTCCCTTTAATTTCCAAATTTTTTCCTCTTTCATTTCAAGCAAATTAGTACGCTGAATCTCTCCCAGTTATATCTGATCACCTTAGATCGCCTTTGTTAACTCATACTGCGTGAACTACAGAAGATTATGGTAATTAAAGACGCCAGCATTGGAAGGATTCTTTTGTGAAGTCCAGCTCCATTGTTAAGGTAGATTGTGCTCATACAAGTGCCAAATGGATCAAACACCACTATAAATTACATGTTTGTTTGCCTTGAATTCAGATCAACGGGTCCGCAATGTGTCCCACTTAGCGCCGTGCAAACGTCGACGACCACCTCCAAACCCTCCACAAACCCTTAAACACTCCAAAAACCTCGATAATTTGCAGTGTCACGTCGTTTCCGCGTCCCAAAATGCACTCCATCTGTTCCGTCACCGCAAAAAGCGCAATTCGCGTCGCGACCTTGGCGGTGGCATGTAATTCCTCCCCTCCAGAAGACTCTTTTCGGCGCGGACGACAAGGATTATGAGGCGTGCGCAGAACTAAGACCAGTGCCCTCTTCGAAAAGTCAAATATTTGATCCTCTGTTTTTCGAGTTGCCCAAAATAACCCTCTTTAGTGGGGCCGTAAAAGAGCCGTTTATGAGTGCGCATAGTTTGCAGAGTGTGGGAACGCGAACGTAGTGCGAAGTGGGTCGCTAATGCGCAATATTTATTGACCTTTGTGTGCTTAGACTCCGTTTTTACAAGTGGGAAAGGGGATCCGGCCGAGATGTGTAAATATGTGTGGAGGCTGGAACTGGGCGATGAATTATTCAGTGGTCAAAGATTTACTGACCAGAACGCCAAGTTTAAGTTCCTGAAATTCTATGAATATAAAAGTTCTGAAGCTGGAATGCTTACTCAAAAACTTTAAGGGAGACAGCTAAGTACAGTAAAGTCTCTGAAACGGACAAAAATAGATTCGTTGAAGATCCATGACCTTTGGATTCCCTGGGGATGGACGTCAATTTCGCGTTTGAAACATTAGTGGAGAACTATGTGGAAGAATATCCTAAAAGCTAAAAACTGACTTTCTGACAAAACATAATTGAAAGCCTTCTGTCTCAACTTTGACCTCGATTGTATCGAAAGATTTCCATCGTATGTTTACGTTGTTGTTCGTTCATTTTGGAAAATTTTTGATTATGTCATTTGACTTGCCTATACCGCCACAATTTGACAAACCTTACTGGCATTTGGTCCGTTTCTGAGGTGAGTTTTGTTCTTTGCGTGGGATTTCAGTTAACTAGAACGATCATTTTTATTGGTGTTTCACGTTTTTTTGGCTAGACTAAGTATTTAACTTTACCGTATGTTTACGTTCTTGTTCGTTGTTCTATTTTTGACTACACTTCCATTCTCATTCAAACCACTTTGACAACCTTTTCTGGCTGACCCTCGTGTTGACTCGCGAAAAAGCCTAAACTAAACCGTTTCAATGATGCATTCGTGGTATGCTTGACCTTAAATCTCAATCAAAAACCTTTCTTTTCTCTGGGGATAGTCAGTGTATCTTTTGTTAGAAAGGAGAAAAAAGAAAAAAACTGGCATCACACAGCATCTGATACTTTGTTCCATTTTTGGTTATGTTTTTTTTTCACTGCATTTGACCTTTCCTGGAATATACACATTTGTTTATTGTATATCACATTTAGTCCATTTCTGGGGTGAGTATTTCCTATTAAACTGTAAACTTTTGAATTTTTGAATTCTGTTAACATTTTGACATTCATTTTCTAGTGTTTGGAGACTGGAAAGCCAAGGCCACCAAAAGTAGAATTATTTGTATATAGCGGCGCTCAACTTGGCTTACAGCATCAGGATTGGGTTTCACTTGGGGCGTTGCATTAAAGACCCACTTTACTAACGACTTTCACGACTTTCACGACTTTACTTTACTAACATGGACACAAAATTAGTTGCTTCTAGGATATTAATCTTAATTCAACAGTGTTCAGATGAGTCTTGATGTTGGCCAGGATCTAAAAACGCAGCTGAAATCAGAAAACGGCAAGACATAATTACATGTATTTTTTCAATTACTGTACCATCGAATGAGCAATAAAACATGAAACTTAGGCGCTCAGCGGTAATTTCACCTAACCGGATCGGCAATAAAAGCGCAATAAAACGAACTTTCCACTTCGACTTCACCTCTCGGAATATTTATTCTTTGCTATGTTGACCTTCGACTTAATTCTTCTAGGGATGAGCAAACTGAACCAGCAGTGTCAATGTCAGCTTTTTGCTTGTTTAGCTTCTTCCTTCTGCAACCTATACTATTCCGTGCCGACCCTTCAAACCTCCCATTGCGTTCAAATTAAAATCTTCAAATTGGCGTCGCCCCCCATCTCGCTCACCCATCTCGAGGCCCTCAAGCACGCCACATTAAGCATGTGCTTTTCCGCGACCAATAATAATATTTAATGTCTGCCGCGAGCGCAGTCATAAGCCGCATCATTGTCGTCGGCGCTGGACTCTCGCCTCCATGTTAGGGGCCCTCTCGCGCCAGTCACCCTCTGCACGTCGCCGAATTTCTGAATCACTCGACGACGAATCAGCAAAACATCTCGTCTCCCTTATGACCGCCGTCGTGAGTCGACGCCGACGGCCCGCATATCAAATGTTTCATCACTTGTCCACCAGTGGCGCCACGAGCTCCTCTGCAACGGCACTCCCTTTGTTTGCCCCACTTTTGACGGCACTAATGGACTCCTGGCACACGAACACATGCCGTAGGCCCTGTTTATTTCGACATGAGAAGAGTTATGAAAGTGTTATGAATATTTCAGCACTTTTCCGCACAAATAAGACTTTCTAGTCAACAAGCGTTCGCTTAAGAAGTCAGGCGAAGTTGTCCCTTTCTGGGAAGGATCAGTTTCTAGGAGAAAGTTGACGTCCGGCACGTGGTTTCATTAATATTTGATTGAATTTTTGGGAACTACAGTCAAATTATTTGCCTAAAGATTCTATGTATCGTAATTACCCATGTCTTGAGATATTGGACAGCTGTTTTATGATACAATTCTGGAGATAGGTTCGAAAGAGCTTCTAGTTTCCACAAAGTTCCTTACTAACGCTAACCAGGAGCCGCCGATACTCGAATTTTTGAGACTTGCAACCGTCTGATTTTCGGGTACATGTGGACTGTATCCTGGTTACGAACGTTTTACTCACCACCTGCCAACTCCTAATACTAGCTTGAATCTGTCACTTTCTAAAGTCTTCGGGTAACGCTGACTGTTTTTTGGATCTAACGTTTCCGGTAACTGTCGTCAACACAGGGTAGCATGATTCAGCGGTTCAGCGGCACGGTGATGCAGTGAGTTCTGTTTAAGTGTCCAAAGTAAACACCGACAGCGCATAAATATTTGCTATTCGAGTTGTTGTTATTCTTCCAGATCTCGATACCTTGCTGTAAGTCGTCTTTTGTTCAGAAGATCTAAAAATCACAAGTAGGTTTGCTTGGACTGGATTCGACCAAACGATTATTTAATTGGGATACATGTCACGCCTTGTTTGGTTGGTAGACGATAATGTATAAAATTTATGGTTTAAAACTTTAAAAAATGTTTTTTAAACTAATCTTAACTTAACTTATGTTTTTAGGTGTAGCATAACTTCTCTCCATTATTCTATGTCTACGATGCCCTGGTATAGTACAATAACCTAAAAGCAGCTGTATTCTCGATGTAAAATAACTATGAAAAACTATAGCACTTGTCAGCTAGAATGCCAAAAAAGGAAGCAGGATCCGAATCTGAAATATTATCTCGTCGCATCCACTTCCTCTTTGCCGTCATCACGCATATCTATAAATCACATCTCCAGCTGCAAAAATGACATTTGCTTTTTTCAACCACTTCATTTAGGGTTGCTCATGTTTATCTTCAAACAAGATCTATCCTCGATAATCACGTTGTCAAGCCATAGATGCTCTTATCATGGCCACATTTGAGGCAGCAAGTGGTTAATCCTTGCGTGTATCAGCACTAAATGGATCTGATTTTATTTTGAGACATGCCTAATCTTTGACCCTTAACTGTTGCTTGTCATAAGCATAGACTTCCTTTGAAAGTTTCCCTCCCTATAAGACTCTAAACATGCTTGTTTCAAACATTCCAGAACTTCGAACTCTCAGGAGAGAGATGTCAAGTTTTTGTAGAACGAAAGGGTCAAAGATGGATTCCATAATTAAACGGTCTATGTTTCGAAAGCCCCACAAGATGAATCACATCGAATCCGTCGCTCGGTCCCAGGCCCTTTCACCGCAATATCCGGTCGAGTCACGGCCGAAATCGATAGAGGTGATTAGTAATCGGATCGCGGCGACCCTTGAAAAAACGCACGAACCTGGCGCTGGTCGAGCACTCTCGACGATTGGCCGATGCGGCCAGCTGCGCGCGGTGTTTTGACAATCTTTGCTCTTAATTTGCGCGCACGCGTTCATCTTCATTTCCTTTGTGTGCTAAAGGCGGACGCGCAAGTGGCCGAGTGGCCAGCGGCCGCCAAGAACAACAGCCGCCCGGCGGATTTGTTCCAGCTGCTATAGCTACCGCCGCCGAGGGCGCGCGAAAATCTCTCCGAAATTCGCGGTGAACCTCCGGAAAACAGGTGCCCTTTCGCATTTTGCGGCGCTTTGGAGTGTCCCGAGGGACTTTGTCTTCTTCGCTGCGATCTTTGCTGCGGACTATAAACATTAATTGGCGTTGCGATCAGCATAGCGCCGCATGGTGGCTATTCACTCTTTACGAGATGCGTCATGAATGAATTATTGCGGCGGGCTCTGTGTTTCCTAAAGTGTATACATGACTTGCTCGTGTGCTTTTGCATTTCGGCCATATTTTCGATTTTATTGCTTCCTGGTACGACGCTGCAAGGTCCGAGTTTAGTGGAAACTCTTTGAATGATGATGTTGTGGGCTTTTGGATAGCGGAGAGGATTAAATTTGGAGTGATAAAGAAAATGGATTGCTTGTTTTTCCTTCGGGACTTGTCCGATCCATCACGGTGACATATGAGCGCTGTCACAGCCGGATAGCTTTTGACGCATTCGAAAGTGGAAACTAGATACATTTTGCAGAGTGTGGAAGCGCCTTCTTCGGTAGGTCATCGAAATTTAGAAGGTGAACGCATTAAAGCTATCCTGTTAGTCAGGGTTGATGGTGAGTTAGCCGATGAGATGCCTGTAAATGGTTGTATCTGTAAGCATCTCCAAATTAATTTAAAACGTAAGTAAGAGCAGCAAGTTTGTGCATAAACTTTCCTCTTCAGAACCGGGATTGTCTCGCAAATTACTTTGGTTATCGATAGTAGAGGGATAGAAATTTTAAGTAAATTTGGTATTCGACCTTTATCCTTATCTTGAAAACACACTATTTATTATTCTGAAAGTGTTTACGACTTTTTGTTTTCACATTTGTCATTTACAACATTATATTTTTCAGATGACTGCCTCGGAGCAAACACTTTTTAGTTCTACAAAGTGCGCACTCATTCACAGTGAGCGCAATTACATAACATTTTCAGGGTCCTGCTTTCTAGGATCTGCTTTAGTCGAGTCCTAAACGGGTTCGAATGCGCTCCTATCTTATTTGTAGAAATGGCAGCGTATCGTATTTATGCACTTTTTCGCTTGTTTTCCGTCGTGATTATTTGCTCAGCATCATTTAGAACTCATTTTTTGCCTTCTGGATAAGCTATCGAATCCAGAGAACATATCATAACTGCCTAGCCGTGATTAGACTATCCATTTGAAACAATGTGAAATTAAAATCGTTGAAGAATAGTAGATAGGCCACTCGAAAAATCATCGTTTCCCCTTTAGAACCGGTGTTGTCCCATAAATTACTTTGGTTACCGACAGTAAGCGGATTGAGAGTCCCTTTATGGGTAGGCATAAAACATAGATATGGACGTGGATGGCTGATACCTACCCTCTTGAACCATAATATCACATTTTTGCAGTTAGACTCATTTTAAAGGAAAAATAAAACAGTGTTTCAAATTTCGATGATCGCAAAGTCCTATCCGTAAACGACGTAAACGGTAATTTTCCGCCAGATTTTGTTCTATGGACTTATTTTGGGGTGTACCAGGGCTGTGCATGCTTTATTTTTTGTGGTTTTAACTTTTTTTGGCAAAACTCGATTCAAAACTCGGCCGTAAAGCACTGTCCATGCCGGACGCGAAGGCTCTTCTCCTCAGCATCACCGGCTCTCACTTCGAAGGTCGATGACACCCGAAAATCTCGAAAAGCTGATGTCTCTAAACTCAAACGGCTTTCTGTGAGGTTTGACGAAGAAACTTTTAGTGCATTTCTGTTATTCCACGTTAAAAACGGCTTTAAGTTTTGAGTTTCGCACAGCCCTGGTCCGGACTCGGATTTCCCGATTGGCATCACTGTTTGGTACTTATAGGTCTCAGCTAAAACTCAGGAGTAATCACTACCGTATTTCGCTACAGTAGCACCATGCAGGCAGATTTACTCCGTGACGCACAACTCTAAGCCACAAAGAGCGTGTCTTTTTATACCCTAAATTCTCCATGATACCCTGTTGACCATCCGGGCAATCGCCTTAGGATCCACTACGCAACCCATAATGCCAGCTCAGCCGTAGTCACATATATATTCCGAGGACAGCGCGTCTTTCTCATTTGGCTAATGAGATACCAATGAGATGTTTACTTACTCGTGCCGTTCGGTGGCGGCCTCTCGGATGGAAAATAGCAATTTCTCTTGTTTTGACTACCTATTCATTTCTCGAATGCCAGTGCAAATATGGTCTTTCGGTTGCTCGGAGAAGTGTTTACTGGAATCGTCTGACTTTCCCGGCTCCTTATACATAAATCGACAGCTCTCCCCACAAGTGGTTCTCAAGGAACCGAAACGAAAACAAACTCAAAAGGGGTTCCCACGGCTCTGTGGAGGAGTGAATCTCAAACGAATGTCCACTACATCTATTGCAGCAATAAAATTTCGCTCTCAGACGATCGTAACGCTCTCGCGGGCATGTCGGAATGCGACAAAGAAAGTTTACTGCGCCCCGAGCATGACACATATTCATAATAGTGGTCAGTTCGATGGAAGTTTGTGCTAAATGTAAAGTCGCCACTTGAGATGTATGCTTGCTTCTGGTTTGACGGTTGAAAACTGGTTCAACTGTGAGATAAAGGTGAGTTTTGTGGATTAGAACTGGTATTCAAAGAAGTGGAAAATTATTAAGAAAACTCCAGCTCTATCAGAATTTAGCCCGAAGTGGGGCTTACATTTTCAAAGAACTATGCTTTTATAAGTAACAGTTACCTGTAATTTATCAACCGAACAATTTGAAGAGTGTTTGAATTACAAATGGTTCGATATACGGTAATTTTTGAACGCGCCGAACTCTCAGAATTTTTGAAGCTTCTCAGAAGCATCAGATACATCAGATTATTCTAGATAAGTCATAAAAGGTGTGCATTGTGGCTTCAATGAGAAGAACCATTTACATTATTTATCATTTAAAAGCTGCATCGAGATTTAAGGAGGTCTGAAATGCGTCATCTACACCCCCCGAGCAACCCATGTAATATGTTCACATCTTTAAGGAAGTAGCAGTTACCCATCAGTTATTGGCCGAAAAGTTTGAAATGTGTCTGTATTTTAAATGGTTCGTAATTTTTGAGGAGGATGACCCTTTGCATCTTGAAATTTTTGCTTCATGCTGACGTTTGTTGTCCACAAGATATGGTGCAAGATATGTATCAAGAAATTCCGGATAGACCTTGATAATTTCGGCCACTTTGGAATAGCTTTCTCTGCCGGTCGACTCTTCAAAGAGACGCTCCATAAGTTTCTGGTTGATTAAATTGCTCAAGGACGTAAAAAGGAGCACAAGCAGCGATGTAGTACCCAAATCGGAACAACATCTTATTTTTCGTACAGTTGACCAAGCTCAAAAGAGGTTGGGTTGGTCGGTGCTCTGTATACGGGCACAAGGCTTCCAGTTTGTACAAACCTGGACGTTTAAAAGAGCAATCCCAAAAGTTCGCGAAGATCACTGATTCTACCCGTTGAGCCAAAACAGGAGGCACATGACCATTACTCGAGAAACACACGAATAACGAATAATTCACAGTTTGTTGTGGGGAAGCAATCCTGTCTCGGTTCTAGAATGATCATGACTAATTTTTTGGTCTTTTCAGTCCCTACCATTCAGCAGAGCGCTGCCAAATCCTGCAACAGCCCTTTCTCGTATACACTCATGAAGAACAACCCTCAAGCCAGCGGTGTTTTGATTCGTTTCTTCTGAAGTTTCCATGAATTTAGCTCCGGTAACAAGCCTTGAAATTCAGCTGCCGCCTACGCTACGTAATATCCGTATAGTCTTCGTGTGTTGTGAGGAATATTATGTATTATTAGCACTTCGCGGTCACTACTACCCCGGAAGTTCGAAATAAAATTTAATGGACTCGTTTCGGACAGATGTTCTTCAGCGAAAACTTCACTTTTTGCTTCCGAATAGGCGCTGTTACACCGCTTTCTGTCGACAACATCGCCGCCGAGCTCTTTGTTATGACGCCGTGTTCCACTTTAATTCCGCGACGTTGTTTTGGTGACATAATCTCGCGCAATTGCGGTCAGGTTCACCGTTCGGCAATATCCTATTAGGCGCGGACAGCCGGTCAGGTACCAGCCTAACCCACAACCGCGATCTTGATCTTGACATTACCTTCGCGATATCCGCCCGTATTACACAACCTTCTTTGGAGCCGTACTGTTTACAGGTTGCTCGCCGACGCGCAGTCGGGTCACCGCCGCCGCTGCCGACGGCAACGCAGAAATTTGCATATCAATCGTCGCGTCGTTCTCGGTCTCGAGAAGACGGACGAGTGAAATTAAGGTCATCGCGTTGCAATTAGAGCTGTCTCCAAATGTTTGCCTGAAGACGTAACCAGGTTGGTTTTCGCTTTACTTTTAGGGCTTTTAGGCCATTTCGGTACGAGTGCAGTGCTGACCCAGAAAGTTTTGATGGAAGTGAAAAGTGACGTTCTTTTGATTAGGGATGTGGAGTTGGGATTAATCGCATATGATTTTTGAAACCATATCATCATGCGTCTTTCCAGAAACAGCACAGATTTAATCATGAAATCCATCTGAGTGTGAGCAGTCTTTTGTACCCACTCTACTCTCATTTAATGACTTTCTCTGAATTTTATAAATCCTAGTAACCGATACTTTAGGATTCTTAAGAAATGGATCCTTGTGGTACGGACAAATGCTTCTTAGACAGCTTTTTTGAAACAATGAGCTCCATAATACGAAATTTTGGTTCTGAACTTTTGATCCATGAGTATTTCAGAATCTACCCTATTTCCAATCTGATGATGTTGTAGCTTTGTTATGTTTCCATTAGTTTCCACGAACGTTTCCCAAAACATCAAAGATTTAATTACGAAATTCTCATAGGCGTAAACAACCTTTTGTGGTATGGTTTTTGGCCACTCACTTCTCCATTAGCTATTACGGGAAACATTCTTTTGCCATTCTTTTCAGTGCTAATTTTTTTGACATAGTGGCTGACGCCCACCTCATTTGCAGGGACAAAATTTTTGGTTTTCGTAGGCGCTGGAAAGCGTCCTGTCAAGGAACTCAAAATTTTTGCACAAGATTTCTCTGCGTTCGATATCGTTTGGTACTGTAAAAACACTGCAAAAACACATACTTCAAAAGCGATCCACTCTATCAGAAATTTTTGGGAATTCTCTTATTGTATCTTGGGTAAATCAACCTCATTAAGTTTAAAAGGCTTAAGTGATTTTTGAATGAAATCTGGCCTTCAAAGCTTCATAATATTTGATTATGAACTGCAAAAACGACCCACTCTGTCAGAACCGAATTTTTTTGAGAATACTGTTGTATCTTTATACAGGTGTTTTGTAGTCTTCTTTCGATACAAATTGCCTTTAACAATGACAAAAACATACCCACAAGCTCACTCTACCCGACATCGCTCCACCGTGGTTCATTTTCAGCAATGATCACTACGACGCCCGAGTTGTGTACCGACGAAGTGCGAACGCGCTTCTCGCACACGAAGGCGCTGTTCGAACAGCTGGAGCGCAACGACCAAGTGCCCTCCTTCTACTCGCCTCGGCCACAGAGGCACTCCTTCCAGCCCCCTCCAACCTCCTCTTCCAACTCCACCGCCTCCACGCCGACCTCAGCCAGCTACAGTGCCAGAGGACCGCCGCCGGTGCCCCCTCCGAAGCCGGTGAATGCTGTCCATCCTCGTCCCACTTCTCCTGTCTCCCAAGTGACGCGCAACTTCACCGACTTGGCGAGCGATCTCGATAAGATCACCAGTCCTCCGACTCTCATCGTACCCAAGCCCTATCCGAAGATCACCGATTCTCTGAGGTAATTTGCGGAACAGCTATTCCAATTTTTGGTAACATACGGAAGTGTTCAATGCACAAAAAGGTCATAGATTAATTAGCTCTCATCTTACGCCCACATTATCAGCAAGCATTGGGATTTTGTCCTTAGAAAGCTGACTCATGGTGCATGCAGAGTTCGTTTGAATTTACAGCTCTTAGATTGGTTGTAGACCACTCTCTTTTCCGTCATCATAACCGTCTAGACTGGAGCCATTAATGGCCGTCTGCAAAGAATACTAATTTCTTCCTTTTTTTTGCAAGCACATGATGGATATGATGACCAAGAGTCATCGATAGAATTTGCAGGATTAACAGAATCAGCTTTTATAACATCGAATAAAAAGGTCA
Organism: Steinernema hermaphroditum; assembly: GCA_030435675.1. Taxonomy (NCBI): domain Eukaryota; kingdom Metazoa; phylum Nematoda; class Chromadorea; order Rhabditida; family Steinernematidae; genus Steinernema; species Steinernema hermaphroditum. The sequence goes on from CM059622.1 coordinate 5,230,012, forward strand.
CAGAATAGACAACTTAGAAAATGAGTGATGTAACCTTTTGGGCTAGAACTACCGTAACCGGCCCTCCTGGAAATCCCAAAAAAGGCGGCAAATAGTACTCCTATATCTTGTAGCAGAATGAAAAGAAGAAACTGTGAATGTCTCCCTTGTTTCCTCGTGGTTCTCAGACCTCTCTTGCCCTCAGCATTTTTCCTAATCCGGTTCGAAACAGACAGAAGTTCACAATTTCGGATCTTTTTTGTCGCCTCGTCCAATTTGCATGCAAATCGGCTTAGTAAATTCACTTTCTACTCCACGGGCCATCGATCGTCCGTCGGCGCTACCGCCAACCGACAGTTGCACTTGTACGCTGCAGCGCCGCCGGGGATGTCGCTCGCCATTAGCGCTAAGTGTGTGCCACAGTCACAACTCCCAATTTCCTTGTTTACCCGCGCATTTAGGTACGGCAAGAAGGGAAGCAGCTCGTCCAGCGACGACGATGCGTCGGGCGCCGCTCCGCCGCCGCCTTCCGACCTTCCGCCTTCGGCCAGAACGCCCAACGGCGCCACCAGCTACGAGCCCTACTGGCGCGACCCCTCCTACTACAAGCGGCGCTTCGGAGTGGAGAGTTCCACGGGAACCGGCACCACCACGAATACCTCTACTTGTTCCTCCAACGGTCAGTGTGAGATTCTGTGTCTTGAGAGGTTCCGGGCGACCTGTATGTTTCATCAACAGCTGTTCAGTCGTAATCTTCCTCGGAGGAACTTCCTATCGAAAAACAAAAATCAAAGCCCAATGGCACCATTTGGAACCATATAAACAAATTGGAGGGCTGTCAACGGGACGGCTGATGTCATTAAAACTCTGCAAAAAGTTGTTTGAACATATTTCGTATGCCTTAGTGGAATTGGGATCACTTCTCATGTAAGATGACGATGATCACTTCTCATGTAAGATGACTATGATGACGCACAACAAACTTCATTCAAATCGAAGACGTCAATCGCGCAAATAGAATATTATTTTTTAAGTCCAGCCCACGTTATTCCAGAACCGATTTTCCTGATTTATGGCTCGCTAATTTTTAAGTGTGCCTATCCTCCACTCTGATTGCTCAGTGATTTAAATGAAGGTTGTGATTATGATGTTGAGCGAAGCATTTACCAAATTGAACTCATTTGTTTCCAACATGATCGTATTCTATTTGTATCTTTCGCGCGCTTTCCCTTTCCACGATGGAAAAAGGTCAAAAACAACGGTGTTTGGACGATGCATGAAAAAAATGCGAAGAAAAACGACTGCTTCGAGTAGGTCCTACACTTTTCTAAGATCTCACACACTGCGGGCTGTAAAGAAGTTTATTAAGTTTCTAAATTCTCAAAAATAAGCTCAGTTTCCCTTGTATATGACCATTGAAAAAGGTTCGTCTAAGCGGTGCATTGTCACATTCAATTCTCTATGCAGGGCGTCATCTTTTATATACCTTCTTCCAGTACCAGAGGGAGAATGGGGAAAAAGCCGTACTGTAGAAGCAGCGGGAGATCACCGTGTATTTTGAAATTGACTTCTAAGACGGTTCTTTATTTTCAAGTTTTCAAGTTTTCTCGCATTTCTAATGCAGAGTTCGTTTAGATCGTTCTGATCACGCCTTTACAACAATATCAATGGGAAATGTCTAAATTTCCAAAAATATGAGATGAAAATTTATGGTCAAAACATAGGATTTTATTCAGATACGCTGACGATATGTCGGCTACATGTTAACTCTAAGTTAACTCAATGAAGTCGAATAAACGTGAACTCTTTCACGACTTTATTTCGCGAATCAAAGGCATTATGCCTTGCGCGACACCGAAAATAGACAAACAGAGGATGTCTGGCAGACGACTTCATCCCTGGCGCGGCGTAGATGTCACGGGGCATCTGGGAATCGGCAAATCTTCAGCTGCGGCAGCGGAATATCGTTTGCGGCACAGCGCACGCTTCTGTGCTCGAATCTGATGGTCCGTGGTCCGGGAGTTGCGTCTTCGCTGGTCCTCAGAGCGTCGGCGACCTTCGGGATGACATCTGACGCAGCGTCGGGTGTCGGATTCCTGGCGTCGGACATCTTGTTGTCAGCGGTGGTGGGACTACGGCTTCCGGGTGTCCCAATTCCCTCTGGAAGCCGGAACAGTCACAACGGCCACGAGGTTTGCCATCTGACCAACCAGACACTCAGAGAGCGACCGGAGGGACCGACCGCTCGCCACCGTGACACGAGTGAGACGACGTGAACTCTATTGATGACATCAATACTGTTGTTACCTAAGTTGTTGTGAATCGTTATGGATCAAAACATCAAGGTCGGGGGCAATTTGTTTTGCAGAACTAACCGACTGTGAAGATTCGCCCTTCCTGTTTACACAAAACTCACTGGAACATAACTTAACGTTCCAGGAAGTAATCCAAAGAAACTCAAGATGATTGCTTGATTGGCGTGTTCGTCACTTTCTGCCATCGGCAGAGATATTTCCGACATCGGACCAGCTGTTTTTATGACGAACCATAATTGAAATATTTGTGATTGGCTCCCAAAAACGGCGGCGTTGCTCCTTCCACAAATCTCGAAAAAAGAGATGTTTCCAATTTGCACGGAAACTCGACTTCGCTAATTATGAGTCCCCCACTGGAACGTGATGTTTGCTCATTTCGAGATGGCTCTCTAACCAATTCTCATGCACTTTCCACTTTTTGCCGTTTTACGGCCACAGCACTCAGTTTGAATTCATTTTCGAAAACGATTTTTGTCGGTTTTATGAGTGATTTCGATTGACGCCGGGTGGTCCCATTCACTGGAGTAATCCGCTCAAATCCTTCTTAGACCGTTCTCAGATTAACATTCACATTTCTTTTGATTAAATTAGAGCTAAGTCACAAAAGCGGCGTGTGGGCGTGGCTTGAGGATTGCGCAGACGTGCTTGTCATTTCGGAGGATTTATTTGGGCGTTGGAGGATACTTGCCGAAGGACGAGTTCGGCGTCGGCTACTTATGGCCATTTTCGAGACATAAAATTGTTTTGTTTATGTGTGTGTGGGAGCGGTCGTCCGTGCGGGCCAATCTATTTATTCGCCGGGGTCTAACGGCGGCCACCGGGGGACCCTCCTCTTCCAGAGGCTGACACTCCTCTTGTTTAGGTGGCGACGATGATCGGAGCGAGCTGCTATCAGCGGCCGGAAGTCTGCCTCGACGAATGTCCGACATCGGAGGGCCTCTGAATCCCTACGAGAGCTTCGCCACCACCTCCTCCTCGTCCACTTCCTCCGCCGCCACCACCTTCGCCATGATCCGACGCCGCGATCCGACGCCCTCCGCCGGGAACGGCCTGCCGGAGACGGTGATCGACGACGAGGAAGACGGCCTCATCGACATCGTCCGGGGGCTGTCGCCCGACTTGGATGGCTCCGTCGAGAACCGGAAGGTCTCTTTCAGCACGGCGCCAATCAAGGTTGGTTATGAGTGCACTCGAGAGACATATGTGTGTCAGCAATCAAGGTCAATCGAGAGACGAGAGGGGTATGCAGGCGATTAGCGGGATCTGCATAATCGTCATTTTGGAGGGGAAGTATCAATTTCCGGGGACCATAGAGAGTGGGAGTGTTCCCACGAAAATAGAGCCACAATGGGCTGGAAACGTTTCCATGAATGGGACAATGACACATGCTTGCACGGGATACGTGCTATCGCTCCAGGATGTTGAGAGTCGAAAACACGAAAAAAGCGTTCTTATGCAATGATTCCCGGTCCCCGTTCTAATGCGTCATATTTATGGTTTTCGGCTGGACTTCGAGAGTTATGAGCACATAAACTGATTCACGATTCTGCACTTTGTCGGATGAAAAGTGTTTGCAGAATGTGCATCCCGTCTCTATGTGGGACTATGTCGGACGAGGCTAATTAAATTGGTTATGGCATGCAAAATGTAGACGTATTTCTTCTTGCATAGAAGCTCTTCTTGCATATTTCTTGAAGACCTAGGGGTTGTTTTCAAAAGATTGGGTAGACGACTTCCAGGAACCCACGCAGTTTTGGAGAGTGGCACTTATAAGCTGCTAAGCCAAAGAAAAACATTTGCAGAAGAAGACGATATGGCTTCTTCTGAACTCTGAGTTCAACACCAACTCCATTGTTTTGCAGGTCTTCTCAACCCACGGAGTCGAGGAATACGACCGACGCAATGACGAGGTCGATCCAGTCGCTTCTTGTGCCGAGTACGAACTAGAGCGCCGTCTGGAAAAGATGGACTTGTTCGATGTGACGCTGGAAAAGGGTCCCGAAGGACTGGGTATTAGCATTGTCGGTAAGTGAATATCCACAGTCAAGAAGTTAAGAATGTTCCTGGGAAATACGTTCGCTTTTGATCGATTCAATACCTGGGCGATCAGATGTTTTATTCATGCATTGCAGGTCTCGGAGTGCAAGCCGACGCCGGCCTGGAAAAACTGGGCATCTTCATCAAGAGCATCACCCCCGGAGGCGCCGTGCACCGCGACGGCCGAATCCAAGTGTGCGACCAGATCGTCAACGTCGACGGCCAGTCGCTCATCGGCGTTACTCAAGAGTTCGCTGGCCAGACCCTCCGCTCCACTGGCCGTATCATCAACTTCACCGTCGGCCGTGACCCCAACGTGAAGGGAAGCGAAGTGGAGGCGCTGATCCAAGATTCGCTCGACAAGGACCGAATCTGCCAGCAGCTGGTGGCCGAGGCTTCCAAGATCCAGACGGGAGGCGAAAGCGAGCTTTCCCAGGACGAGGCCACGCCGCCCACGAGCCGAAGGTTCCTTTTCGAGGAGCACGAGATCCGCGCCCGCATCCACACCCTCGAGCTGGAACTCGAAGACTCGCAGAAGAAGGCCGACACGATGCAGAACGTCCTCGAATCTTCGCGTCGGGAGTACCGTATGCTGCAGGACAAGTTCGAGGAGGCGAACAACATCATCAACGAGCTCAGGGCAAGGTACCACGAAATTGCGTATGTGAGCTTCTTGCATGCTCGTCCCTCGTGTCGCTTCATGCATCCTCTCCGTGGCATCTTGAACATCGCTCGCTTTCAGAGAAAAGGAGAACTGCAACCGAGAAGAAGCTCACACCCTCGCTCTCAACCAGAAGGACATCGAGTACAACAACGTCATATCGACGCTGAGGGACAAAATAAAGGACCTCGAAGATCAGCTGGTGGAGAACGCTAAGCGTCGTTCCAGCGTTGTCGAGGGCGAACTTCAGGATCTGAAGGAGCAGCTCGCCGCCAGGGATATCAGTCCGGCCATGGCCTACAAGCCCACTTCGAATCTCGAGAATTATGACGTCAAAAGCAAGCTCCTTCACATGAAGTCGAGCCAGACGTCCCGAATTCTGCCGACGAAGACGTCGACGCCGATCCAGATGGTCGATTCGGGAGTGCAGAGTTCCCTCGAGGAGGCCGAGAAACTGACGTGTGCCACGTCCGCCTGCAACAGCCCCATTCCTCGCATCTCGGAGCCGGCCAGTCCTGCTGTGAGCAGCAAGTTCCCGCAGCTCCATCGCAAAATTCTGTTCCCCCTGAGGAAGAAGCACATGGTGCATGGTATGTTTCTGCTCCCAAAGAAGCACTGAACCCCGCCTTCTTCAGAAAACGAGTTCTGGCGCGAGAACTACGAAGCGATGCAGGGCCTCCAGGTGCTGCACTGGAGCTCCGACGACATCTGCCAACTTCTCGTGCAGATCGGCCTCGACAAGTACATCCACGAGTTCTCCGTCAACAATGTCACCGGACCTAAGTTCCTCGAACTCGACAACACCAAGCTCAAGGTAGCGACGCTCATTATACCCTCATATCAGACGTTTTTAGAACATGGGCATTCAAAACCACTCCGATCGGTCGATCATCAAGAAGAAGATCAAGACGATCAAGTCGAGGATCGAACGCGAGCGGAAGATGCTCGAGAAGGAGAGTCGTGCGCGGACCATGAACATGATTCCCTAGATTCCGTGTGTACATACTACTATAACCCGTCTTCTACGCATCAGAGTTTCTATTTATCAAACACACCTATCAGATTATGTCCCCACTCTGAGTTCAGTTGCAATCAGTGCCCACAGCCACTCCACATTCCTCTTTTCCTCTTGTAAAGGGTATCCACAAACTATATTTTTGATGTATCACGTTCGGATATACATAATTGTCGTGTGCCAAAGATTATAATAAATTTGTTTATACAGCAGTCGGGAATAAACTGCACAATTTGGAACTCTAGGCATGAATCCTCGAATACGTAGATGAGAAACGATATCGTCCTCATCAACTTTAAGAAAATGTAGCATCATTTGTTCTGCTAGTATACATGGACTGTCTTCGCAAAATATACTAGAATGGGACGATGAGCATCCCGCAGCTACGATTACAGAAGAGCACTTCGATCCACTGAGCTCAGTGTGGAAGAAGCAGCAAAAGACTGTTTAGGTCAAGGGGTGCACTACATAATAGTAAATGGTTTATTGTATTTGCGAGTTATGGATAAATCTCATTGGAAAAGAGCTTTCAGTCAACGACCGCGCTGACGGCGTTGTCGGCGATTCCACAGGTGTTGGCGCCGCGGAAGATACGGAAGTAGCCGTTCTCGCCCCAATCCGCTCCCCAACTGTTCTTGACGATCCAGAAGGGGACGCCTTTTTCGGTACCGTAGCCCACGAGCAGCACTGCGTGGTCGGGAGTTTCCGGGTTGCAGGCCTCGGGCGAGAGCTTCACGATCCCGGAGGTGTAGCCCATGATAGAGTCCTCGGCGTTGAAGGCTGCAAGCGAAGATCAGAGGGGAGGGAGAAGGAGGTCGGCTCACCTACGGAGACGCCGCCGTGCTTGACGAGGTACGCAGCGATCTTCTGCTCGTCCTTGCTGAGGGAGACAGCGTCATTGATCTGCACGACGACCTCGGTTTTGTTGAAGCGGCAGCGCTCGTCAACGCCGCGGTACCCGTAGTCGCGTTCAGGCTCCAAGCCACCCATGTGCTTGACGTCGCTGCAAGAGTCTCGGTAGGCCGTTACGGTGAGGAAACCTACGCCATGGCCTGAATGGGCCAGCCGCCACCGCAGCCCTCCTGATCGGTGGCACAATCGACGATCTGTTGCTCGGAGAGCGAAAAGAGCTTCCCCTTCTTGACGGCGAAGACGCTCTCGATGTTGGCGGCCGTCGAAAAGGCCCAACAGCTTCCACACCCCCCTGAAGAATACGGTAATGGGCTGGTAGGGACGGCGCATACCTTGGTTCTTGACGGCAGTGATGGCGTGGTGCTTGCGCCAGTCGAATGAAGTCGGAATATCGCCAAGTTCGTAGGCTTGCTCGGGAGCCTCCTTCGAAGCGAGAGCCTTCTTCTGTGCCAGAAGCGTCTTGTCCATGAGACGGGTTCTGCGAAACTCGTCGCGGGAGAGGTCGGCGAAGGGATCGACGCCGAAGACGGCGGACCCTTTCTCAAGGGAAGTGCGCTCCTCTGCGCGCCTCAGGTTCTCGACGAAGATGGCGAAGCGGCGCGCCTCCTCCTGGGGCGTCGCGTAGACCTTATGGTGCCGTTGGACGAACGACTCCCACCGGGAAAACTCCTGGGAGACAGGGCGCAGGGCCGAAGAGAGAAGAGGCAGCAGAAGAAGGAGCGAAGTAGAGAAGAACATTGCCGGGACGACTGATGAGGTTGAGACGGATTCGCGGCTTTTAAGGAGCAGTGAGATCGTTAGTCGGTGACACTACCGTCGCGGAATAAACAAAAGATAAGGCGAAGAATCCGTTTGTTGTGTCATCCCCCGAGTGATGATCGTCCTCAGTAAACACAAAGATATACATACATACGTATGTCTCTGTATTTGTTGCCATCCTGATAAGAGTCTTTTTAGGACTGCTTGCTTTTGTGTCTTTCGGGATGACACAATATTCGTCTATTCTAAAGTAAATGCCAAGGTTACTCACCGATATATCGCAGGGTCTACTTTGTAAATACGACACTACTGCTATAAGAAAGCAGCAACACCTTAGATGTGGATAATTTGTAACTTTGTTCTAGTAGGTGGAGGTCACAAGCCGATGTGTGAGAGAAGGGACAGAAGAGGACCACTTCCTGGAGTCGCCGACAACACCGAGGAAACTTAAGGGCCCATTATAGTCTGCGCGACTGTGCGACGCGTCGCGTAGCTGCGCGACAGTCGCTTAGCTACGCGACACAAACGGCCTGTAAACGTCGCGCAGTTATAGTCTGCGCGACACAAACGGTTTTTGCGTCGCTTAGCTAAGCGACAGTCGCGTAGCTACGCGACGCAAAACCCGTATTTGCAACTATAATACGCTATGCGACAGTAGCTGTGCGACAGTGAAGATCATCTGTTGTAGGCAGAGGCAGCTGCAGAGAACTGTCGAGAACTGCGTGCGTCACTTCTAATATAATCTTGTAAACAGTGGTATATCCAATGCCGAAGCTCGTTTCCATGGCCTTGAAAGACGGGCCGTGCCCGATGAAGCTGGAACCACAAAAGTAGCCACAAATAAACTGTCGCAAAAGGTACCGGAGGAAGACGGCAAGTCGATGCTTCGATGAAATTGGGTACCTGTGATTTCGTGGCTTCTCCAGATTGGCACGGAGCGTTTGCAACACGACACGAATGCACGGAAAACTCAGTCCACAAACGTGGAAAACAAACGCGATATATGTTCGACAAAGCACTACGGATGAGCGACGAAATTCATCAAAACGGCAAAAAACACCCAGCTGAGCACAAATGAAGGCTCAGAAGTGCAGATCTCGCCGGTAGACCGGCCGCGCAGAGCTACGCGACTGTGCGACACATGTTGTGTCGCTCGGACGGCTGAGCGACGCAAAAAACGTGTCGCGCAGTCGCGCAGCTACGCGACAGTCGCGCAGACTATAATAGGCTTCTGCGTGTCGCACAGACTATAATAGGTTTTCGCGTGTCGCGCAGCTGCGCGACTGCGCGACACAACTTTACAATGCTACGCGACACTGTCGCGCAGACTATAATAGGCCCTTTAGTGGAGTGGGGTTTCACTGCACCCTGCTGTGAGTGTAGTTTGTTTTGGAGTAGATGTATAGTGAATACGAGGTCTGAGCAAATCCTCTAGCCCCGTTATTGCACCTTCATTGAGATAAATATGTAAGTTTGCAAAGTTACAAATAAAAAAATGTTAAAACGACTAGAACTCATGCGCAGCTCAACCGTTCAAGAATAAGCTCACGGGCCGCGGTGCAGAGATTGACATGTTCGTGTTTCTTGACGATGATCTTCAGCTGCTCCACGGAAGTCGCTTTCACCGCTTCGACAAGTAGTGAGAAGAGACCATAGCGACTGGCGAGCTTGATGGCGTTGGTCGAGGAGACGCCGTCGATGCCGTTCTTCAGGGCCTCCTCACAGCGAGCGATGACCTTCCGACAGCCATAGAAGTCTCCCATCAGCAGAAGGAACTGCACGGAGGACTCTGAAACACTGGAAGTTCTGAATAGAATGAACGAATGGAACCTACTTGTGATTTCCGTATCGAGATCGTGAACAATGGAGAGGAAGTGGAGGAACTCGGTCGAGTCGAAGTCGCGCGTTGAGTATGATCCGGTGATTTTCTCGTTGAAATCCGAGTTGAACATAGCGCGGAAGTATTCAGACTCCAGGCTAAGCACCTGAATATTGATGTACCCTTGTTTGACCTTCTTGGAAAGAACTATGTACCGATTTAGAGAGCCATAAGACCTTCTCATCTTCAACACGAATGGCGACAGCGTCCGAGGGATCCCGGATCAGTTGGTTCTTCTCGTTCGATATGTCAATGACAGTTACCCTGAAGGCGACCATGAAGAGGCAAATACGCAGCGACAACTCACTCAAGGTGGGAGATATTCGCTTCTAAGTTCAGTGCTGTGATGGGAAACTTCAAGACATTTCTGATTTCTCCAAGAGTAAACTTGAAGCGTTTCATACGTTTAGAAGTGTCAAAGGTGTAGAACGAGTGAGCCCACTAAACAGAGAACTGGATTATTGATGAATGAGTACTAAATGAGTCACTTACAAACCGAGAAACGCGTTTGTTAGGATCGTTTTGCCAAATGGAGATGTTCCCTTTGGCGACGCACTTCCACAGAATCATGCCTTCGTTCTCGGGTGCGCAGACGAAGCGAATGTTCCTGACAACTTTCTTCTGATCGTCGTTACTGGCGTCAAGAAGTGGACATCCGTCCCCACAAATTCTCCTGAACAGAAAAATTTCACATCACATTGCTGAAAGACGAAGAACTTGCCATTCGATTCCTTCGGCTTCGACGCAATGCGAGAAGAACGGTCCGTAATTGTCGCCCTCAGTTTTGATTTTGCAGCTCAGCTTGATGTTCGCCATGTTTCTGAAAAAAAAAATAGCAAAAATGAAGCACCAGGACACAAAACGCGCACGTGACCACCCCTACGAACGCGGTACACTGGCGCTGGTTCTCGGGAACAGACATGCAGCAGGTGTGTCTTGCAGAGATTTGCCTCATTATGCGTCTCGGTGCATGAAGGAATATTCTGCACATTGTTTGTGTTTTTTAATGCTTAAGCTGGTCTGACCCCTATAATTCTGCAACGCTTGCAGTTAGACTCTTCAGACTGACTGCCTCTTATCTCCGACAGGAGCAGTCGAAATTTTCCGAAATTCTGGGAGGTTACACAGAAAGAGTTGTTCATTCCGTCTCCGGTCCAAGCCTCATCCTATTCTAAGATGCTCAGATGCACGCTCAGCTCAAATGTAACTTTGTTCATTTTTTAGTCTTAAATTTTCAACATTTTTCATGTGCCATCTGTCGTAGTGAGAGATGTCTACTTCGACTCCCAGACGTCTACAGTCTACGTCTACAATCTCCCTCGTTCTCTATGTGAAATCAGTCGATCTTTATTTTTCTTTCCAGTGGCATCAGCTTTCGAAGAATCACACTCAAAATCTTTGCCACGGAAACAACGACGCCTAGTACAAGCGTAAGAATGACAAAGATTACATCTAGGGAGTACAACTGCCACAGAGGCAAATGGACGGAAGGCAGCTGAAAGTGGTCGCCGACTTTCGGATTCTCCACCGTATATTTGACGTTCTTCAAGAAGACTTCCTTCGGCGAGAAGGGTCGAGTTCGGATCGCCTTCGACATCTCCTTAGCATTCTGGGTGTACCTATAATCAGCTCTTTTCATCAGATAAGTATGGCTAATTTTACTTAGGATTGTTTAGAACTTCTTCCAAGGTGTCAATGATAGCTTCTTCGGTCAGTGCAAGCCGATCCAGCTTCACACCGAGGTTTTTGGAGAGTACAGCCGCTGCGTTATGATGCTGATCCAGGAAGAGAGGCACAGCTATCATGGGCACGCCTGCATGGCACGCTTCGATGTAAGAGTTTTGACCAGCATGAGTTATGAATGCGGCGATTTTGCCACTATCTGAACAGCCAGAGAGATCTGTTTTGTTGACCATTCGTCGACTCACGAAGCAGATCGTTTTGTGGGACCCACTTGGAAGGGAACACGTTGCTGTGATTCTTAAAGAAGTCCACTTCATCGTCATCGTACTTCCAGATAAACTTGTAGTCCGGAAAACGAGAGAACGCGTTTAAGAAGTTTCTTATGACGTTCTTAGGGACACTGCTTGTTTTGGTAAGAGACCCAAACGAGAACAGAACGGTTCCCTTGGCAGCTGACGAGAGGATATCGGAGAATTTCTGAAAAAAAAGTGGGTTTTAGACGGCACATGGTTGACTTCAAAAGCACATAGGACGACCTAGGGTAGGCCTTCCACTCATTCAACTCTTAATATCATCCTGGACAAGAAGACTTTGACGAGAGTGAGAAAAGTTTTGACGAGAGTGGGATTCGAACCCACGCCTCCGAAGAGACTGGTGCCTTAAACCAGCGCCTTAGACCGCTCGGCCATCTCGCCATGTGTCTAGTTTCGCTCGACTGTCACTGTGATGATAGAACGAGAGCTGCCACTGGATGCACTTTGCATTGTGAACACCGGACGTGACAGACATGAGCCGCCATAGCTCAGTCGGTTAGAGCGTGGGTCTAATAAGCCCAAGGTCGCAGGTTCGACCCCTGCTGGCGGCAAAATCGTTTTGAACTTTAATTATTTGAACTCAGAATTTTTAGTCATTCTGATTACTACGGTATAGTTTGGGAAATGTTACGATATGTTGGTACTTACTTTCTCCAGCTGATGTACTGTAGAAGCCTGGATTCCTCCGATATAACTGATCTTGTGAGTGATGGGTCGGGCGTGATCGGCCACATTATCCGAATTCACAAAGTACATCGCCATTTGAGATGCTAAGCTATCAAGCGAAGGAAAGTCAGCTCCCTGTTTGCCCCGGAACATCTCGGTTTGGTCGCTAACCACCTTGGGCAGATGGACGTGATCTAACCATGTTTGGTAGAGAAAAATTTGTAGCCTTTGGTAGAGCGTCGTATCAGTCGCTGGAACGCCTGGTGATCTGACTGCATCTGGAATCTTAATCCTGTGTCATGTTTGGCTGATCAGAAACAGACTGAAAACGTAGCTAGGTGGTGCTGGAGTTCTCCAGATGAAAGGAACGATGCTTGGAATTGTAACCGAAGTGTAACCGAACGTTGGTTTGACGTCGATGAGATGGAACAGTCCGAAAGGGCAGAATGTGTACAGACTGACAAATCCAGAATCGTAGTTTTGGAACTTCAATGTGGCGATGAGCTCGGAGTCATTTAGTAGCGCTTAGACAGTGACCATGTGGTCCTAACTTTAATTTATGAGCCCACCTTTGCAGAACTGATTGTTCGTTTTGCTGAGTCTTTCGATGTCGTGGGTCTGGTCACCTTCGAATGACGAATCATGGGCCATTTTCAGGAAATGCGAAGTTTCGCCTTCCGCAAGCCTTACTTCGAAAACACGACGAACATTCCTTGAGAATTCGCATTTCTTGTTGGGATTGATGTTCACGTTCAAAATGTCCTGTAATTTAAGACTAAGTAATGGTAATTTCATGTTTACCACAGTGTGTCCATCCTCGACAAGCACATCGACTAAACTGTTCACAAATCGAACGTGACTAGGCGAGAAGCTGATCTGGTAGAACAGAAACTTGTAGGCTTGACAGAACGAACAGAGGAGTAAAAATATGTGTGTATTGAGTAAAACCATGATGCCAAGAAGCACAAAAGGAAGGGAACGTTTTGGGTATCACGAGCACCACAAACAGGTCTGTTTAGAGAAGGAGACTGAGAAGTGAGGTGTTTCAAACTGTCGATCATTCATCGTACTTCTGATAACGTTTGAAAGCACTTTATAGGCAGTTCAATTGTTGTTGCGGAAGAAACCAAAGTACATTTTGCGCGCTTTTTTTGTAATTTTTTTTGCCAATGCCCAGTAGATACACGCTAACTAACTAACACAGCGAATGACACCGTTATGCCGAGACTGTAGACTCGGATTCGATAGGATTTTTGGTTTGTGATTTGTGATTTTTGTGATTTTACTTCATGAATCAAAGGCGTTACGCCTTGCATGACACCGAAAATAGACAACAGAGGATATCACTTGTAGACGGCTTCATTCCTGGCGTGGCGCTGATGTCGAACCGGTCGTAGACGGCGCGCTTCACGGGGCATCTGTGAATCGGAGGATTTTTGGTTAAGATAACTTATATTTGGTATACTTTAACTAGTTTCGGTATACCGAATGCTTGAATGAAAGATGTTTTACCATACAATGTATGCACTTTCGTGAATGTAAGTGCCTTTTATGTAAACCTTTATATTGCGTCGCCTTTATAACCTTTAAAAACAAAAAAGTCGCCAAAGAGTCGCTCTATGGGAAAGGTTTCGCGGAATGAAATCCGCTCGATCGGCGAAGTTGACGATTGTGATTTGGTGGTGTTCTTTATGTTTCATCACGGGCGTTGACTCTGATACCCAAATCTTATAATAATTTTTTGTTTCACTGAAATAACGTATCAGACGGCTAAGCCTGTGGAATATGTGAGCGTTCCGACTTCCAGAGGGAACTGGGACGCTCGGAAGACGTAGTCTCTCCACAGTTGACTACCATTGTAGCTGTCTTTAGGTGGCGTCACGATTAGAGTTGTTGATCATGCTGACCTAATCCTCGCCTACAGCTTCATTTCAAGGAATAATCGCACATTCAATAATCGGAGATAGCATCATCTAAGTCATGGATGTTATCATTTGCTTTTTCCCCACATGAGTGAAATCATACAACGACTTCCTACAGTGACGCCTTCCTTAATCATCTTAAAAGACCGCCACTATCCACGAGATCCTCTTATCTTAACTGATGCGCGTATAAGACGTGTGACCATCGCCCACGGCGGAACAAGTTGACACCGCGGAATCGATCGTCGTGCGCAGATCGGAATGCAGAAGACGAGTCGATCGCGCAGAATACTCGTTCTATCACCACGCCGGAGTCAATGAACAGTCGACTAAACTTTCGCTGTTCGCCGTCGGCCAACGACAAATTCCCCATATGGCCGCCCTTCGAGGAGGCTGTCGATCTCCTGCTCGACAAGAACGGCGCCGAGTTCGAGCGGCGCCTGAAGACCGGAGAGATCAACGGCGACGTTCTCAAGAGGAGGGATGGAGGGGATCGAAGTCTCCTGGTCCATGCGGCGATCGCCGATCAAGTCAAGGCTGTTGTCTTCTTGAATAAGTAGGTCAACGTTTCACAGGAACTATATCCTCTTTTTGTAAAAACGAACATCTTGGCATTTTCAGGCGAGGCATTCCTCTTCTAGACAGAGACACATATGGAATGACCGCTCTCCACTATGCAGTGATGAGTGACGCCTTCAAAACGGTCCGTCATATCGTATCTCAACCAAGGCTCCCCTCAGAAACGGCGCCTTTCCTTGTTGGTGATAATAACGGAGTCACTCCACTTCACATCGCGGCGACAAAACAATCAGGAGCTATGCTAAAGGTAGTCATCAAAATGCACTTAAAAACCAACAACTTCTTTCTAAATCAAGTCGAATAATACTAACGGTTCAACCAAAGACTTCTTCGGGATTTCGCTCTTACTGTTGTGATCGCCAAATTCGAACAAATACCTATACGACGTTAGTATTATAATTTTCGGGTCTAACGATTTGATCTGATGGGAACAGGATGGAACGAATATTTGGCCATATTGCTATAACATTTATTTCAATTTTTGCCGCTTTTATCACATATTCTCTAGATTATGTACAAATTACGCATACCAGCGATATTCACCAGATCTACAAGATTTATAATGTATTCATTTTTTTTACTTCGGACTCTTTCATGAGAGGTTAAGGATAATAACGAGAGAATGATGTGATTTAATGACAAAGTATGAATTAGTATGACAATGACAAAGTAAAACTCATTTTCTGGATTTCCCAGGATTTGACGTATTTTTGAAGGACATTATTATCGTAAATGAACTGTTGAAGAACTCCTAAAGTGACGTTATATCGACAAATGTGAAGTTCTTATCAGAGTCTGTCCGAATGGTGTCGAAGGAAGGGTTGGAGATTGATGAAAGGACCACTTTTGGAGGTCTCTGTAAAATCTATACAATAGATGTGCCTATCTTGTAGAGCTCAAGGGGAAAAATACAAATTGACGGGTTTGTATCTATTTGTACTTGATGTAATTTTTTGGCTCTGAACTCAGCATAAATAAAATGCAACTTTCTTATGAAATCCTGGTTGAATCCCAGTGAATCAGAAATGAATCTACCTGTAAATTCATTCAGATTACAAACTCAGAAGATGATTTTGATAGATATTGATTTCCAAATTCACTTTGCAGACCCTCCTCGAATTCCGTCGTGACAGCGACTCTTGCTATCGGGCCATCGACCGGAAAGGCCGATCCCCGTTCCACTACGCGGCCATGCACGCAAGCCTCGAGTGCTGCGAGGTGCTCATGGACGACCGCAACGGATTCCCGATGGATCAGCGCGACGATTTCGGCCTGACGCCGATGATCATCACAGCGGGAGTGCGGTCGTGGAGCGCCGCTGAGATCGTACGCCGCCTCGGCTACCGGAAGAACACGTCGTGCACGATGCGTTCTAACGCCGGGATGACGGCGCTGCACATGGCTGTGCTGGCCGACAACATCCCCGTCATAGAGGTGCTCTTGAACGAGCTCCTCAAGGAGTGCAGTCCTAACTACGTGCTGGACAACGAGAGGCGAACGCCTCTGCACTACGCCGCACAGCATGGGAGGGAGAAGGCGGCGGCTCTTCTGTTGGAACATGGCGCCAACAACATGATTAGGGATCAGCACGAAGTCACGGCGGCGCACTACGCCGCCCAGCAGGATGCGAACACTCTGGACGTCATCTTGAAGTCCATCAACTACGATCTCGAGGTAGAGGACAGTGCTAAAATTCGATCTCAAAGACCGCTCTAGAATGTGAACGACAAGCAGGGCCGATCGATCTTCATGTGGGCCGTCCTGGCTGGCAACATGAAAACCGTGGAGTACTGTCTCCGCAAGAAAGATCTCGTGATTTTGCGCACCGACACGGACAAGAAGGGACTGACCGCGCTCCATCTGGCCGTCCATATGGGAAATCTCGAACTCTGCAAGCAGCTAATGCAGCAGGGCTGGAGTCCGTCGGCCAGTGACAATTACGGCGCCAATCCTTTGCACATCGCCGCCGGAAGAGGTCACACCGACATCGTCAGATTCTTGGTGGCCGCAGGGGCCGAGAGCGAAGCGCAGGATGCGCAGGGGAGGTATGTGTCTCGGTGGGTGGGCAAAAGAAGGGCCACTTTTGTAGACAGCTTGGAGGGGGGCGTGATTGAGCGGTTGCAATTGTGCTACCGGTCCCCGGATCCACGGAAATAGGCGAATGGGCTCTCTCTAGACACAACCAGTCTACCCCTGGGCAAACATTCTTTGCAGGACCCCGGTATTCCACGCCTGTCTCGGCGGGAAGTCACTCACGTTGGAGACGATGATCAACTCCCTGCAGTTCGCTATCGACCACCGCGACATCCTTAAAAGCACTCCGCTTCACGCCGCCGCCTTCGCCGGACACCATGCCTGCATCGCCACGCTGACGAAGGTGAAGAAGGCCGCCCTCTCCCATGACGAGAACATTTCAGGCCGGCGCGTTTGTGGGCGACTTTGACGCGGACAACTACACTCCTCTGCACATAGCAGCGGAGAGGGGAAAGCTGGAATGTTGCAAGGCGCTCATCCAGGCAGGAGCCGCAGTGAACGCGCTGAGAGGCCGGCTGCAGATAACTCCCGTGATGTGCGCCTTCCTGAACGGACACGACAAAGTGGTCGAGTATCTCCGTTCGGTGGACGGAATGACGACAGACGAGTTGAGGATAGTCGCCGCTCGGATCATCCAGAGGATCTACAGGACTCGACTCGTCAGGAGGGAGTTCTACCGTAAGCGTCCTCTATCCGCCGCAAAGACGCTGGCATACCTCTATACCGTATTCCAAAAGACAGACCCCAGCAATGAGCAATAAAAAGTGTACACTTTATCCTGACATAATTATCGATATAAATGAACACGTTTTTCGATGTCCGCCTCGCAGATGTGGCATTTGGAGAGGAGTTCAGGCGCTGCACATTCTGAACAGGCCATGTGCCCGCAGCCGAGAAGTACTGTATTCGTCCGTCGCTCTTCGCAGATCTTGCACGTGAGAAGGGTCTTCAGATGTCGGATACGCTCCGCGAGCTCTTCTTTTCTTGCCTTCGAGTACATCGGCTTGCTGGGAAGATTTTCCTTCTCCGGACGCTTCGGTTCGTTGAGGGGAATATCGCTTCCGACACCCTCTTCAAGTAATACAATGAGACTGGATCGATAGATACGACGTTACCCATGCAAACAGCCTTCGTGATCTTCGAGTAGCACTTCGAACAGCGTCTCAGCTTCACGTCGAAGGCGCATTCAGAGCACATCACAATGTGTCCACACGGGATGAACCGCACATTCGACTTGTTTCCTCCACAAGATCGTGGACAAATCCTCACTTGACCGCCTGTTTGAGTAACAGCTTGCATCCTAAACACGATCACAGTGATGCCACTGTACAACAGACTTACTGAGCAATTCGCCTCGAAGCGTACTCCTCAAGGAGATCGGACAGCTTCGGGAGGTTGTTGAAGTAGTCAATCACAGCTAATGCCTTCTTGTCCTTCGCAAACAGATCAAGTCCCATCAAGACCAGGTAACAGAAGGCAGCTATGTGAAAATACGGCCAAACTGTTTGGGCGAAATCAAGTAAGCGGACATTGCTTCGGAACAATTCTTTATTTCTAAGCAACCTCAGGATGTCATCGCCGGGAGTTTCGGTCTTCAGCGCTTCTCGAGCCAGGTAGTGGCCAATAGTTTCGCCATCCTCGTCACACAGATTCAGATCGACTTTCATGTCAACGAGGTTCTAAAGTATTCTGCTTTATGACGCTATCGAAAACGGAGCGATAATACCTGAATACAAGCCAGTCGGTCGACATGATTTTGTATGTCACCCTCCCATTGTGCCACAGCCATATGAAGAGGGGTTTGACCCTTGGAGTTCAACGAAAGGGCAGCATCAACATTGTACTGAAAAAAAGAATAATTTTCATAAATTGCTGTCAATGGATTACATTCAAAATGCGGTGGAGAATCTGACATTTCCCCTCTCGTGTGGTCAGATGAATGGGAAAGTTGCCTTCCGAATCTTGAAGCAGAATAACGCCTGGAGCAGCCTTGCAGATTAAATCGACTGATCTGAAGAGTAGCCATGAAATGGAGTGAACAATTTACACAACTTCGTGCTTTTCACGTCCGCTCAGAATCGCTTCCTCGAACATTGAAACGCCCTTTTGGTTACGCCTTGTATAATCAACCGAAGAATCTTGGAGGATCTTGCCGATTGCCGCTAATACGTGCTTCGTTTCTTCTTTTCTAGCCAGAAAATGCAGAACCGTGTCTCCGGCGGCATCGCGAACGTTCACATCAGCCAACGAACATGAGATCAGCGCGTTTATGCACGCGAAATGGGATTTCTCGATTGCCAGATGGAATGGTCGTTGTCCGCTCGCATTCTTGGCGTTGACTCCACAAAGGTTACGCCTAGAGAACTCGACGATGAGTGCGGCTTGATTCCTGAAGTTAAACCGATATTGAAAGCCGCTGCATCTGTTAACGTACATTAAAACAGCCAAATGGTACGCATTGTTTCCATCGGCGTTCTTCACGGAGGGCAGGGCCCCATGAGCAACGAGTATCCGAGCAGCTTGCCACATCTCCTTCTCCATTGCGAATAGTAATGGCGTCCTCCCATCGCATAGTTCATTGATCTACAATAAAACTTTGTCAAAATTGTAACCAGTAGAAGCAATTACACAAACCTTATCGGCATAGTCCTTCAAGATCGGCTTCATTCGCACGAACTTCCCCGATAGCTGCATGAGCAGCGCCTGCATAATCGGGTTCGGCTGATTATCCGTACCTCTCCGGCTCTCAGTAACGGCTTCATAAATCGGAACAATCTGCTCTCCTCCTTGCAGGGTTTCTTCCAGTGGAATAGGGGGTCCATTCGCTTTTGAAATCCACACTTCGTTGTTACTATTGTTGCGAACTGAGACCCTCACCACTTCAACGGTTCCATTCTGCAATCCACCTGATAAGAACTTCAGAAATAAAATTGAAATTACTTTGCTGGCGAGTAGGGCCTTCGATTCACCGACGAATCGCACCTTCTCAGCGCGTTTCAGCGAATGGACGTTCAGTTTGACGATGACTCGCTTGATAGCGTCGTCGACGGACAAGAAGAAGGCACACTTCGTATGTCCGGTCGCTCCCACGCCGCCATCGTCGTCGCACCGCGCAACCACGCCGTATTTGTTCCAGAACTGCGAAAGAAATCCACCAGGCCTGCTCGTTGGATGGTCCTCGTGAACTCCTTCGAAAAGAACACACTCTCCTTCCACGAATCCTCCATCTCCGGCTCCGTTCGTTTCCGTCATCAGAGTGGAGCACGTGCTGTCGCAGTGATGCAGCCAGAATGATTTCAGTCCGCTGAGAGGGGCTTATAAGCATCGTTTTGAGACAGTAGACAGGAATGGAAGTTTCTGGAACAGCTGTATGTATGGAAGTGGCGGAGACTGGTTGAAGATAACTAAGTCAAGATTAGTAGATTTGGACAGAATTTGGAGGCATGAAGGGAGGAAAGTATTTCGCGGGTGCCGGTGATAGTCTTAACGCGACAGCCCTCAACAATAATGTCTGTCAAAATCGCTGATTTGTTGTGCTAAATTTTTGTTTTCTGTTTGATTGTTTGATTTTGATGAACAAATACTCTTTGAGAGTGTTTAGGACTGACTGAGTAACATGCATGAGACTGGTTCTAGTCTCCTTCGGCCATATTTTGCAAAACCCCCAGTTTGTCTGGTCTACGTCTCTGCTGCATCTCCTGCTGACATTGCTCGACCACTTTTTGCTTCTTGAGAGATCGCAGTCGGTTGCGTTCTCGGTTTCATTTGTTCGCATCGACTCATTTGTTCCCTTCGTGCGTAGAATGCCACCGTAAGCATCTTGGCTTGTTTCGCTTTGACCGTAGTTTTCTACGCTTTCAGAAAAAAGTCTGGAAAAGAGGGTGCGGAGCAGAGCGCGGCGACAGACAGCAGAAAGTCGGATACGTAAGCACTCACTTGTAATTCTGTTTTGTATTCGTTTTTAGTCCAAGAAAGAGGAAAACTTTGTTAACCTCAAAAGGTGCAACAAAAAAGTGGACAACACGGAATGTCGATCAAGTTGAAACGTCGAAGTCGCGGCAGAGGAGCATCCCTTCTAACAAGCAGGTGATGCTGATTCGAAGGTACAGAAAACCTCTGGTTGAACAGCGTAAAGAGAATCTGGCGAAAAGACCACAGCCGGTAGTGAAGAAGAATGACACGTTGGATGCAGGGAGTAACAGTTCGATTCCTACGACAACAACTACGGAGAGAAGCAATCCGTCGTTATCACTGCCGATTAAAGCGCAATGTAAAAAGCCACAGAGCCCGAAAAAGGCGAAGGCTACCTGTCAAAACATAGAGAAGGAGAATCAGAAGGAGGAACCGCATGAACAAAAGATGGACATCAACGACAACGAATGTTCTGGAGAGGAGGCTGATAAATGTTCATCGAGAACAGCGCTCATGAAAGCAGTTGGAGATCGTCTTATTATCAACGGGAAAAAGTATTCTCACTGTTGTTACAACATTATTATCTCTTCTGCTGTTCCTATTCAGGTACAATATAAAGGGCACAATTGAAGGCGATTACGGTTGGGTTGATATAAGAATGGATAACAACCCAAAGGCATTCTGGGAGACCTATCGTTTCGAAACAGATGATGCGAAGTTGAAACGGATTAAGGTAAGTTCTATAAATATACATTCATAATGACACGTTTGTTGCAGACGGAAGCAATGATATTTGCGCTTGGGGCCGCCTATTCGCGTAATCATATTCTAAGAATGCTGAAAAAGGGAAACGATAAACATCTGGGAATCAAGTTCG
The DNA here is from genome assembly GCA_030435675.1 of Steinernema hermaphroditum. Taxonomy (NCBI): domain Eukaryota; kingdom Metazoa; phylum Nematoda; class Chromadorea; order Rhabditida; family Steinernematidae; genus Steinernema; species Steinernema hermaphroditum. The sequence goes on from CM059622.1 coordinate 5,251,556, forward strand.
TCATTACTGATTCGGTAGGAGCAACTTAACGTGATTTCCTACGAGATCTAATTTAGCTCTGGATGACCCTGTCGGAGATTCAGCACACGAAGTTCAACGGGATGTTCCCAAAGGAGATTGCTTTACGTCTCTGCTTTGAAACCTTCCAATGCATCAGCGACATTCACCGTGTGGGTTTTGTCCACCGCGATGTAAAACCATCAGCTTTTGCATTTGGTCGTGAACCAAATCAGAAAAAGATGTTCATTTCTAACTTTGGACTCGCTCGACGTTACCGGCGTCACGATATGACCGTGATGTAAGTAGATGTGCTTTTATTTGCTCTAAGGTTGTTTTTAGAGAACCGAGGCCGAAGGTTCCATTTATGGGTTCAGTGAAGTATGCCTCGAGAAGTACGCACATGAGAATGGAGCGGATGATTAGAGACGATTTGGAGAGCTGGCTCTACGTGTGCCTTGAAATCATTGAACCGGAGGTCCTGCCATGGAGGACGATGACTGATAGGGATAATGTGTGTATATTTTGCATACCATGTATAATATCTAATATCTTCTACAGGCCCTTGCAGAAAAGAAAATATTTATGTCGTTCGAGGGTTTTCCAGCGGCTATGAAAAAGTACTCACAGATATCGATGGAATTCTGTTCTCTAGTGCGTTACATTGACTCTCTGGAGTATTCTACGATACCGAAGACCAGTACTATTAAAATGTTACTCCAAGGAGCGATGGAAAGTGCAAACCTGAAGGTGAGAAGAAGAATTAGAGCAGGAGTGAAACTGAAGTTCTTCAGGTCAACGGATTTCTATGGGATTGGGAGAAGATTGAAGCGGACATGAAGAAGTCGCCGAGTGACAATAAGGAACCGAAGATTCCCTCTCCCCGACTAAAGGAGAAGGAGGAGGTGGAGGAATTCGACGCTGCTGAACCTGGTGAAAAGACAGAACGTATACTGATTGGTGCCATCATGCAGAATTGCCCTTCGCCAAGTGCCGCTCGGGACAGTGTTCCATCACCGAATGCAATGAAATCGACAAAGGCAGAAGGGACCGAAACTGGGTCGGTGTGCTCTGTTACAGAAGTGTCGGCGTCATGCGACGACACGGACGATAAATCTGCTAACAACAATTGATTGAGTGGTTCGTGACTTTGAACTTGTTATGTTTTTGTTTTCCATAAATATCCCAGGAAAGATCCAAGTGTCCTCTGCAGTGGTATTTGAACCATCGTTCCTTATTGGAATGCAGATGTTCTCATCTTTAGGCATAACCAGAACGGATCGATTGGGAATTATAAAGACTTTATGTATATACAGAAGAAAGCATGACTTGAAAGCGTTGACTGGGTTAGAGAGGTTAGCCACTTAAGAGCTGGGGGCAGTTATAGAGAACGTGGCAGATTAGAAAAGTTAAAGAACACTAGTTGCCTTTCCAGAAGGAACTACGGTGAACGGTCCTGCCGTTGTCTAGTTGATGTTGTTGCATTTGCGGTCGTTGCTGCGGTTGGAATTGAGCTTTCCACTCTTCTTCGAGCGCTTCACCTTCATCTGGGTGAGTTTAGTGGAGACGCGCTCTTTCATGAGACTCGGTTCGGCTTTGTGGTTCTCTTCGACGGCGGGCTCTTCCTCGAACAGCTGGAATTGGGGTCGTTAAATTTCGGTTTTTCTTTGATGGAGCATGCGTAGCGAAAATTGGAAGGTCGTGACGTGAAATTTCAATGCATTTTACGGACTTTTTTCTTCTTTCCGATTTATGGCGACCATCATGTCTGGTTACTGAAAGCTACTCAAACTCCGATGCTCTTATGAAATGGACCCCTCCACATTCCTCAGGTTCTCAATCGCCGATTGTTTTTAACCCCTCTGTCCCGGGGTTTAGGGCCCATTGATTGACGCGTCTGCATCGACAAAGCTGCAATTTGCTCGGTCATGTTCATTGACCGTCGCGAAAACAAAAAGGTCAACAGCGCTGCTTGCCGCTTGCATCACTCTTTCTCAACAGGTCACCTGGGTGCGAAAGAGCACACTTGACAAGGGACATGGACATCCGACACCTTCTAATCCAATCGTGTTTCATTATGGCGGCGCAACCGCTTCTGTGCCTACGTGCGCTTTTTTGCGCTCCACTCTCATAAGAGATCAATGAGCGCGACCGTTTGGGTCGAAGTGCGAACAGACTTGAGCGGCCATAAACATACCAGAGACTCGATCTCCTGGATCCGCTTCTTCTCGGCAAGGACGCGTGCCTTCTCCGCCGCTCGCTTAAGCTCCTCTTCGGAGGGTCCTCGAGGGGAGATCTGCTCTTTCGGCTTTCGCTCTTCGCGCTTCTCGTTCTCAAGCCCTGCAATGGAAGGAGTGCTAGGGGGACTGAATATTGGCGGCTATCGATCTTAGAGATTTGAGACACACGTGAACTGAAGGCGATCAAATTTGACAAGCATTACGGTAACTTACGATCTACGACGAACCAGCCGTCGGCGCTCTTCCCCGCCAGAGGGGCGCCCTCGTTCTCCTTGGGGACATCGTCCTCGGCGGCCGGCGCTCCAAACAGAAGTTCGTAGATTCCATTGAACATCTTTTGGAGTGGCAGTGCTGAGAACTGAAACGGACGATTCGGATTGCGGCGATCAGCTGATCTATCGATCGTCGCGAAAAAAACTCCTCTCCTCGACGGCCTACGCCCCTTCCCGCCACCAGCAGACACATGACGACGAGGGGCCAACCTAGGCCGTGTCAATTATCTGGAAGGGCGGCGGTGGCGGTGGCCGAAATCGGAGTGCGAATGACCGTCCTCCGATCCAGGTGGTCGCGCGCGAGCGCCGTCGTCCTTTGAGGGAGAATGGCTCGCAGAGTGGGCAGTGCAGCGGCGGACGTATTGCAGAGGGCAGCACCCTCCCCTCCCCCTCTTCCAAATCAGCTGATCGATACGCGCCGCGCGACTCCGTCGAGACGACTGTCCATCCACTCAATTTGAGCGAATTCGGGAAGGCGTGACCAGCCCAACACCCTAAACCAAACGGACCGCGGAGGAGTCCACTCGCCGCGACAATAAACAAAGAAGAGTCTTAAATGTACGAGGAAGCCAAATGGAACGAAGAACGTTTATAGCCATGACTCGGACTCAGGTCTTTCGTATGTACAATATGACAGGCTTCGGATGGTGTCGTCGCAATTGAACTGTGCAGCCGTGATAAGCAGAGAATCTGCGTCGAAGATCAAACCGTATCGTCTGAAAAGACGCAAAATCAGCAAAATGATGACATGGCGAGGCGATGTGTTTGGGAATAACAAACGGACTATACAATCTGATAAGCGCACATTACATTTCGGGACTTAAAACCATATGATTCTTAACAAAACCGTTCGAAAACTTCAAGCAAAGAACATTAGATTTCAGGTTGGCTACGTTATAATGCAGTGGTCACTTGAATCTGTCAGAAGCAGAGAGCGGAAAGATCGGATTTCCCGATACCCGACATTCCCGTTTGGCTAATCTCGCGATAATGGTCCTAGTCGAGCTGACAACCCCCGAGCCAACTTGGGAGAGAGCAGAGTTGCTACAAAATCTCACCATGGAACCACCAGCGAGTCTTGTTAGGGTTCTTCGCACACGTCCTGACGTAGATGGCGTTGTCAGGAGGATGTTTCTTCTCCTTGCAGCTCGACAGCATCGACACAATTGAAAGACAAACGGCTTGTACGCTCAGCGCTGGAGTCCAGTCGTCGCTCAGGATAGAAAGGCAAATGTGACCATTGGAGTAAATGTGAGGGTGGACGGGTATGTTATCACCGGTGAACACAACCTAAATCCGTGAATCACCAACTGATGACTGGAAGTCTGCATACCTGAGGAGAAGAGAAGGGATATTGATCAGAAAAACTGAACTGCAGCTGGAATCTTTCTCCGGCGTACAACGTATTTTCGGCGCCTTCGACCTCCACAGTCCACACGAAGAGGTTTGCCGTGCATTCTTCGACGTTCACGTGAACGCCCCGCGGAGGTTCATTGGAGAGCTGCTGGAGTTCTTTGAGGAGGCGGCGGCGACACGACTCCATTATGGCTACAGGCCGGCAGGGAAGAAAAATCGAAGACCACTAGCAAATTACCTGAAAAAAAAGAGAGTTGAATGATCGATACGCAATGAGATGGATCGATCATGTGAGCGCGTCAATAAACGAAAACAGGAAACTCCGCACAACATGTCACTTCGATTAGAATAAGAAGAAATAAAAATGCGATAGAAAGATGTAGAACACTCCAGAGAATCGCTTGAAGACGGTCAGAAAGACAAAACTGAAGATGAAAGCGACGATCGATTTGAGAGAAACGCTCGGCGAAAGAAAAACAGATTTTTCAAATTACATATATCAAACACTGACATCACCATCGCAGCTGTTCGACCTGTCGGCTAAGGGCTCGAATATCGCGGCCATCGCTGAACCCATGCATGTTGATCAACTCGGACATGAAAGAGCCATCACTAACAGTTCGAATGCACAACACATGGAAAACAATTCGCAGAAAAGTGCTCAAAAACAACAGGTTACCCATTCACGTTGGATTAAACGTAACCTCGACTAAAGGACATGGTTAGTTTCCATTCACGCGTGGCGAAAAAAATAGAGGACACACCTAAGGGATCAAAGACGAAGCTGGAAAGACAGAAGAGTCGCACGAATTAGGAGAGCTGAAGACACAGTTGAGTCGTCATGGGAGTCGCAAGGAAAGTCCTTCAAGTGGCAGAAATTTTGAACTACGGACATCAGGTCCAGTATGGCGTGTCGGAAATACACAAGCTCCCCGACAGAAGCGCGAACTACGAGCAAAGCTTATCTCAACGTCACGAAGCGATGCGAGAGGCTCAAACAAGATATACGGCGTGATACAGGAAAAGCAGTAGTGAGGGACATATTATACAAATATGGACATACTCGCTGTTACGACAAAGATAAGTAAAGTGTATTTTGAAGGATTTTGTACGGTTTCCGCACTGGTGCGATCTAAGATCGCCCAAGATAGAGATCATTTCGTGGTATCTTATGAAAACGAGCACATTTTCACAAGGATTAATGGAGTTTGTTTTGTCTAAGTCAAGCGAAGCGCTCTTCGGGAACAGCTGTAACAACATCGTCACCATCTGCGCGAGTTGCTGACCGCATCAGGGTTCAGCGCTTCTTTCCTAAATTTGTATTATATACGGCCATTTACGTCAATAAATTGCTTTAGTTTGAGCGATGATCGACGAAATATTTTCTCGTGCTTGTTTACGGTGAAAAGAAAGTAGTCTTTTGAGGCATATGTGAAAATCTAAGTCCGGAAAGCTACACAGAAGAACACAAACAAGAAGTTCGAGTAATATGTATTTGCTAAAATACATATTCTAGAATGGTTGGCCAGCAATGCTGACCATCGTTCCCTGCAAATGGGTATGGATGTGTTTTTAGTGCCAAAGAATCGACTGATGACATCACGACCCGTTGACGCCACTGTTGTTATTCCACCGCCCAAGGCGTCGACCAATCCTTGTCTAATCGCGCTAAGGTGATATGTCTCTCGCGCAATTATCCGCGAAGGTCATTGACATCATCGGAAAACAAAACTGTGGATTCTAAAGGCGCCGCACGCAAATATACAATAGTCCGTAGAAGTTGGAAGAAGCCTTGCGTAATAGAGGCGACGTGTCTCTGCCGCCGACGCTGTCTGTTTGGACGCAGAATAGACAGACAGACAGGAAACATCCCGGACAGAAGGAGCTCATTCTCAACCTGACACTTGGCCGAGTGTGGTCGAAAGAAACGAATCGAAATGTGCGATCGATACTGGAAAGCCTTCTGCTGTTCTCTTCTCCACGGTCTACAACGCTTTCGCGCAACAGGAACAATCGCTGCGGGAGCCTGGCGCTGTGAGCAATGGTGGCAATGCCAGAGGGTCGCTGAGATCAGTGTAATTATAACCGTAAAAACAGAGGCGATTATTCTGAATATCATATTAGGAATTTTCTGTTCTGCAATCGAGAGGGTGCAATTATCGTTACGAAATTACTCAGTCACCGAGCACTCCTATAAGTGCATATAAGTATAAGAACAAATTCATATGAAGGAAGTCGCATAAGATCATTGAGACATTAGGGAACTTAATTTTTGGACTGTTGCATACAAATTTCATCAAATTCTATGCTATAAGAAAGCCAAAATTGGGAACAACACTTCCATGAAACGACTCTGGAAATTACAAAATATCACAAGACCTACAGACCGTCCGGGAAGCCAACGACTTTCGACATAGTACTGTAACGTGGGACGATGTGCCCACTATCAGTTGCTCTGAAGGTCGAAGGGCGCGATTACGTTCTGCTACACGACATTCGTTCAACGCCGAACAGTGCTATCACTGGCGCGCTTAGTAGAAAAAGCGAGTTTTTACTAGGCGATAGAGCGCTGCTGTCTGTGGGAAAGAAATAAATGAATCACGTCCGGCGATATTTCACAAGAAGGCAACAAGAACGTCGTGGGCGATTTCCCATTGTTTCGATGAAAATGCCAGGCTCTTTTCATGTTTTCGGCGTGAATTGTAGCTGTCGTTCCTACAAAAAACTGGATGTAGTGGCCTGTTTTTGCGAATAGGCAGAGCTTAGCTTAAATAAATAGAAGAACAGCATCTCAGGGACATTTTGGTCCTCTTCTTGGAAGCCGCACTTGCATACAGGATGCGTCAGGGAAACTGCAACATGACGAAGTCTATGTAAATTGCTGTGACTTTTTCGAAATACAACAAGTTCATACTCAAAAATGAAACCACTAGCAGTTGAAACACAGAATAGTTAAAATAAGTTGGAAAACACTGACATCGTTACAATGCATCCAACGCGAACCCTCCTATCGTCAAAACATCAAATCGGGAAATCGAGGCGACTCAGATCCAGCAAAATAGATTCATCCCGTGAAAGTTGCTCTTGCTGGAAGTGTCCCTTCGACGTGTCTGCACTTCTTCTCTATCTAAGGTTTCACCACACCTTCCAGAATTCTTCCAGATACTTGAATACCCCTTTTCTTCAAAAACCAAATTCAGGTTGTCCAAGATAGAAAATGCCTAGAGTATCAAACTTTCCTGGGTCTTTTCGACACCGACTGTAGTGGAGAAGCCAGTTAGAAAGCCATAAACTATTGACGATGATGCACCACTTCTACAGTGAATCGCGTCTCATCCGAAAATAGGATTCGGTCCATTTCCGGACCTACGATGGCGACCTTCATCATTCGGCATTGTCTTCTTAATTAGGGTCGCGAAGAGTTGTTTTCTTGCATGGTGTATGTCTTCAGATCTCCCTTGAATATTTGAAAATTTCTGTCTTCAGACTTTTGTCCGAAATTACATGATGCATTCCTTGTACTCCGGGCTGCATCCCCAAAGAGTTTCTTCCCACCTTTCCTAACCCTGTTCTTGTAGTCCCGTCTCCTCTTAGCATCTACGACCCGTTTGACTCTCATGTCCAAAGCGCAATAGCTATGTAATGCTAGCAGCAGTGCTTAGTTGCGTATAAAACGTATCCCGTCGGCTTTGAAATCGATGCATTTGAAATGTTTGTCCTGGACAACATCAGAAGGATCTTCGATAAAGTTGAAAAGATACTAAATGCAGCAAAGGAGGACCTAAGGTGAGCTAAAACAGATTCTTGCAGTAATTAAGTCAGGATTTCAGTGAAGATGGAGAAGGAGCAGACATCGAATGGTCATTCCTCGATTTCGTTCAACCTCTAAAACAAATAATCACAGAAGATAGGATTCTTTGTGAAGCAGTTCCCTATTTTACTTCAGAAAATCGCTTCTTTTGTGGACCACCAGGAGCCTTGCACAAAGAACTAGCAATGGATATCGCCGACTTTCTTAAGAGACCGTTCAGGACAATACGACTAGGCGAAGATAGCTACCCCACAGATATAGATGGCATTGCAAATTTCATGAAATTTGTGATAGAAACGGTGGAGAAGGCCGGCTGCCCCAATCCGATCATATTTTTTGAAGGCCTTGAAAAGATAAAGGATAGAAAAGCGAAAAGGATCATTGCTCAGCTAGGTGATCGACGGAGAAATCGTTCGTTTTTGGACAGGTTCGTGGTGCCTTCCTGTAGTGGCACGCAAATCTAGGCTTTCAGGCTTTCCTGCTTCCCCCACGATCTGGACAGCGTGCTATTCATCGTAAGTGAAAAGAGAGAGTACTATGAACTGGGCGGGAATGAAACAAACCTTCCACATTACTCGAAAACGTTACTGTTTCCTCTTGGACTGAATACGGAGCAGAAGATCCAAGCAACCAGGAAATCAATCCTTCCAAGACTGTTGACCAAGCACAAGAGAGCAAGGCTGCCTCTAAGCGATTCTGTTTTGAGAAGCGTGATTGAGGACTTCACAATCAAGAACGGATTCAAGGATCTGGAAACGGTAATGGATCTAATCTTGAGCAGAGCACAGGACAGTGGTGAAATCCCGGTATCCTTATTGAGAAATGAGTGTGGGAGGCCATTCAGATGGTGCCGAAAAAGTTCTGACATGTTCGAAGCCGACGGTCGACTAGCAATTGGTTGTTCGACGCTCTTGAGTCTTATCTTTCTACAAGGTGGTGGCACGAAGGCCATTGTAGAGTCCATGCGATGTGAATTTTCCGGAGAGCAAGACACCGTGGAAGATCCTAGTCTTCAAGATTTGGTGGACATCTGCCGCAATTTTCTGTTCTGTAACGCTGAAAAATACTGCTTTAGTGACAAGAAGGTTTGTGTCGAACGTCCCATGTATAAAGCTCAGATCAAACTTTCTAGAAGCCAATCAAGGTGACATTTCCGAAAGGAGGCTCAGGCAACTCTTCTGGATGCTCCATCTTCCTTTCACTGTTCTCCTTGTTCACGAATCGACGAGTTCGAAGTGATTCGGCAGTGAGCGGAGAAGTGTCGCTTTCAGGAAGGATTCTGAAGATCGGCGGAGTATACCTGAAAGCGCTTGCGGCGTACAAAACAGGAATCCGAAGAGTGATTTTCCCAAAAGGTTGTAGTTCAGTCGTAGAAGCACAAATGGACGATTTGTTGAAGGTAATCAACTGAGAGGCCAACATGTGAGCACACACCATTTCAGAGAGAAATGGAGTTCGTCTTTGTGGAGACTGTCGACGATCTCATTGAGGAAATGATAGAAAAATGAATAAATAATTAGTGTTATTTTTGGAATTTTGGGTTGTTAGGTTGCTGCATGCCAAAAATGTCTATTACCACAAAAAATAACAATAACAGTTTATGTCACTCAGGATATTCATCGGACAATCGCAGCCCATTTTTCAGGCAGCAGCAAAAAAAAGGGTAAAAGGGTCGGGTAAAAAATAGCACACATGACCATAAAACATTAAAGTGGAGAGCAATTCTGGAATTCAACTTGAAAATGTCTCTCTGGCGTCATTCCTGAAGTGCGACTTTTGTAAAGTAGAAATGAGCTCGTGGAGCCGTTATATGGGCATAGTTGTGACTGATGGGTACCTGCTACATGTCTGCATTACCTGTTATATAACTTAACTATCTGCAAACAATGGAGTTCACAAAATGTGGTTGTCGACAAATCCATCTTTTTGCAATTTGCTCATGCTATGATACGAAATAACCAAATCAATAGGAACATTAAGGTGTATTTCTCGTGCACCAGAATGTGAGAAAGCGCTTCTTTTGCCACTATCAAGAAAGACGACCAGCAATCGGTTCTGGACAGAAACCTTCATTCCTACAAAGTCCCTCAATCCTGTGTCCACCCGAAGGGAAAAGCCGAAGTGCACGTCTTCTTTGAGCCCTTTCCGCTGCTCGCAAATGTCGAGTTCCAAACATGCACTTCGCTTCCGTCAATTTAAGCGTTCCGCACCGAAAAGAACAACATCACTTTACTCGACTCTCCCGTCAACAACATTCGGGCTGCACATCGAAGATGCCCTTTGCGGGCGAGTCGATCAAAGATGACTCCCACACGACGATTATCGCGTGAGAAAGTCTTCGGTTCGTCTGCAAACGGCGTCGTTGCGATTAATCGTTCTTCTTGCAACCCAGAACGGCATCTTCAAAGCGATGACGCCACCGAGAAAACATTCCTCCTCTTCTAATTGCACCTTAGCGGCTTCTGCCGATCAAACGCAAACCGTCGTCACTTCTCAACTTTAAGGACAAACGAAATTATGGTCTTCCATCGACTGCAATTATCCAATCTCCGGGAACTGCAAAATTAATTCCGTGTAATGCGGGGAGCTCGCTAATCACATTTTGTCCTCGAAGTGCACTCCTGCAGGTAATTTCCGAGATTGGCCTCTCCTTCAAAGATCGGTCAAAGTCATTTTCAAATTAAATCCCGAGTTGTACTTCTTTGCACAAAATCGGAGTCTTATTTTGGGAACATTGCGTGGATCGGAAGCTCGGCGCTCTTCGGAGAAATGACATGTTTTCGCAGTCCTATTTCGGGCTGCGGTCACGGGACGAAAACAGCGTCCGAAGACGTGACGGATAGAAGAGCCTTAAATAATTCAAGGACACTCGGTCCGAGAAAACAAGGATGTTGTGAAGAGGTGCGATGAGACCTGAACCAGAGGTGAAGCAGAAAATGCCCACGCATGAATCTATTCTTGCACAAACTGCAGTGGTAGATGCTACGCGAGACTCTTTAATTGTGGGTTTTACCGAGAGAGGCTAAAACTTCTTCTGATGTCAAGATGGAACACTACACTTTCATTATTTAGGTAGACTATACCACAACGAGCAGCACACCACGGCCTTGCCCTGAGAGTGTGCACTACATCAATATGAGATCTTCGCTTTCTTGTCAAAATTGAAATTGTTTATTGATTGCTTATCAGCATACAACAGCACAGATATTTCACTCAACATATTCATCATTTGGATCTCTTTTAGAACGAGACACGACTCTCAAATTTTTGGTCCAGATTTCGACCATTTTCTATTGGGTTCAGGAAATGCCGTTTTTTTTCATTGGCTTTGACATTCAATTCTACTTTTAAATATTCACTTTGAAAAACTTTTTTAAAAACATTTTTGTCGTTCATATTCTTCTTTGCGGGAAGACAGAGTTAGAGCTGTTGAATAGGGATGTCGAATACTTCTTCGAATAGTCGAAAACTCTAAGTGGGAGCGTTACTAGGTTTAAAGTTATACTTATTAAAAACGATATTCCAAGGCAACATAAAACGCTGTAGCGGAGGACAACTTTAAAATATGAGGAACGCAATTGTTTTCTCGTTCGGTCCGCATTACCAAATTCTATGATCCAACTCTTACAGTCCTTACGCGTAAATGGAGGTATGATGCCTACCAGATATGAGCCTTCCTTGCCTTAAAGATCACGATAACCGGTTATCCATTAGGTAGGTAGCGGTCCATGATGATTAATGGTCCAAGGCGATAACAACGTAGCAGTAGATATCGCGAAATTAGAAGATGCTTCCGATGTGACGATAAGTAAAGTAGTGTAAATTGTAGTCGCTTTTTTAAACATCACCGTTTCCTATAGGTCTTTCTTTTGATTCATAGCGACATGATGTGTAGTCGAAAACGGGTCACTTTTTAAATAATTATTTAATGATTTTACGCAAGGTATTCGACTGTGAATTTTGAATTCACTCCGATTTTCCGACTCGAAATGCTTCGATTTTTGATCACTTGATCGTCCAGAGTGATCTTTACTCATATCAGGGATGGTCAGATCAATCGACGGGAAAGTATGCAGAAAATTAAAGGGTCAACGAAATCTAGAATCGCATTATATTATGACTCATTTTATTTTGCTCTACGTTCCGGAAATGAGATTACCGTAAACATGCACAATCTAGGTGAGTTGAAAATCGCCGTAGCAGTGATCAAATCATGGTGACTGATGGTTGGAATGAGCTGAGCTAAAGTAAAGCAGCTCTGTACTGTACCGATGTTATGTGAAACAAGAACATTCCAATTGTTTAAGAGAACACTGGAAGAACTATATGATATGACGTGTGTCGTGACTTTGCATGACACTTCATACGTATTGGGTCCGTTAACCATGTGCATAAAATCGTGAATACATTGATCTCCGAAATGATCTCAAACGTTAATGCGGCGAAATCGTCAATAGTCGAATTTGCAGCTTTGCAGCGCTGAATTCGCTATTTGCAACTTCAGGCATTTGTGGATTTTAACTGTTCAAGGCTGTGCTCTATTGGACATAAAAGTTATAAAATAGCTTATAGAAAGACAGTTACTTTCGAGCCTGAACCTTGCCGATCCCTGTCGTTCAAGCAATCATGCACGGTGCCCCTATATTTAACTTCCTTAGAAACATTTTTCTGTCGAACTTTGTTATTTTGATACCACATTGGCGGCCTGAATGACCGTGTGGGAAAGTTTTCTCGTCTGGATATGTTGATATCAACTTTGTCTGTCTTATTAACTGTCTGACAGGAATAGAAGAAAACACACGTGTGATCTCTGCATGACGACGATGTGGGTACATGTGGTGACGCTCACAAAAAATCGGACACAAAAATAGTACGTCGTAATTATGACCTATCGGTCAACTGTTTTTGGAACTCGTAGAACGTCGTTTCGCCATCCAGGAAGTGCACGAGTTCATGCACAATTTTCGGAAAAACGGTGCTGATTTCACTACAATTTATCGAAAATGTTGAAATATTTCAAATTTTTACAAAGCTACAATTGGTTCTGTACAAAGTTGATAAATCTCAACTACAAGATGATTTTATGTTCCAGGTCGTGTCACCAATTGGACATTGTTCTAAGAAGTTGAGGTAACCTCTCCATTCCTGTCGTTAGCTCTTCTGACCAATTCCTCTTTTCTTGCATTATTGCATTACTTTTCCTGCCTGATTGATCGTCATATTCCCTATTTTCGCTGATTTTGCCAAGTTTCAAGCAGTCTTCCTCAATGACACATTCTGTCTAGAGCGCAAAGCGTGACTCAGCCATTTTCCGAAATTCGCCTTTGCCCTATTTCCCAACGATCGCCGCGTGAAGTTCGAGCACACTTTGACGCAATAATTCGCAGATTATCCTTTTCTTCGCCGCGATAAATGCCACTGACAGGTGGGTTGTAAGTGAGTCAACTGAGGAGTTGAAGGTCATAGCATTGTAGAAGAATTCTGCTCGACAGTCGATGAATCCCTAAAACGCAAAAAATCAGACGACTTTTAAAGCATACGGAATTTGGGCTTTATATATTTTTGCATGTGATTACCAACAAGCAAGTATCGTCATTTTCTGGTCGTATTTTTGCGTCATACTTGGAAGTAAAAGGTCCTTTTTCTTAACATTTCTCCTCACTATGATGCTTGAAGAATAAGGCAGTGAGTGTGTTCAGTAACTCAGCCCCGCAAACGCCCATTACGGTCCCTAGAAGATAGGGGATTGTAAGAGAATTTCTTGAGTGTTGTTTGTCATGATGCCAAGGCGAAGATCGTGGACAGTGAAGCGAAGAATCAGCCACAAACAGTAGTTATGAGCAGAAGGGTCCGCCACACATAGTCCACCGAGCTAATTGGTCAATAATTACAAGGCGCCAACCCAATGAGATCTATTCATTGAATTTATGACTCAATTGAATGATGGAACCCTTACGGCGTGTTTCATTTTTAATGTTACAACCCATTATTCTCGGATACCGTTTGCCAAAAGAGTGTTCGCAGATACGGCCCGGCCGACCTTGGACGGTGGATAATTTGTCCTCTTCATTCCTTCATTGTACTTCAATTATCGTACTGTTGAATGTTCATCCATGAAGTCGTGCAGAACTTTGTCATCTTGGTGATAACTATTTATTGCATTTTTTCCTCCACTTCGTTCTCACTCATTCCATCCTTATCCATTATCGCGGTGTTCATTAACGTTCACCCACTTTGCCTCCGTTCGGCCACCTTTTTGCAGGGTCCCCGCATTCTTCATTCAGACAAAAACGTCAATGGCGGTGTCCGGGGCATTTCACAATGCTCATCAGAATGCGTGCCATTATGCAGGGCACAATGCGAAAAGGTCCCCTTTTGCGTCATGCCTGCACGGTCGTCTTTCGCGCCGAGGAGACGATGACGCGCCACCGCCTATGTTGCTCCTTGGCACCACGATGATTTCTAGAAGTATCGCTGCAAGAAACACCCAAACACAAATATTTTACAAAAAGATCATACGACCCTCAAAACACGTCGTTTCGACGAAACGTTTCTGCTGGAACGGCGCATTATTGTAATGCGCTCGAGTGATCATATCGGCTGAAGCGGGATTTCGGCGTTTTGCAGAGTGGAAAATCCGAGATAAGTCCCCCTGAGGGAGCCGTTTAAGCAGATAAGGAAGCAGCCGATGCAGGAGGAGAGCGGAAGTGGCGCCATTAGGAGATACGAAAACAAGTCCGTTAGTTTCCGAGAATTCGACGCCGTGGGGCATCGACGTCTAATTGGCAAATGAGAGCGCCCCAAGGGCGTAAACAGAGAAGATCTTTTTCTGCACAAAAATGCTTTGGGATCGGTGCACGCGCCGCCATAAACATTGCCCTTTTGTTTGTACGGACTCGTCGAACGTGATCGGTCAGAGGACGGCCACTGCCGAGTGATTCATCATAACATTTTTTGTGTTTCTTATCGTACACCGTATCGAATGTTCGGGCGGTCGACTTGTGCACGAAAAGGTCACTTGGACTTTGGCGTGCAAAGTGGCGAGATGCTAGAAAGTTGTTGTTAGATCACCTGATCACCTACTATAAAGGTACAAATAAATCACCCAGAAACTTGACAGGAAATATCCAAAGTTTAGATCAGATTTTTGCAAAAAGTTTGGATAAGATTTGCTATTCAAGACGTGCATATTAGAGGGTACCAAACAAATATCTAAGACATATTAAACTTGAGCTTGTGCATTCTTTTCCGCTCTATTTCGCTCTAGATGTGCTAGAAACTTGTGGTTGGATCACCTGATCATCTACTATAATGGTACAAATAAATAAGGCAGAAACTTAACACGGGAAGCTCATGGTTTGGATAAGATTTTTGGATAAGGTTTACTGTCAATTACATGTGTATTCAAGGGTACTTCTGACATATGGAACTTGAGCATTGTATTTCGAACCATTATGTTCCACTCATGCACATGGATATACCAGAAAAGGCCTGGGAGGACTTATATGCTTTCTTGATTAACTAAAGTGAACATTCATGACCTGCAATCGTTCTCTAAGTTCGTTGTTTCAATCATGTTTCTCTCATTCTGTGGAACATTCTCTGCAAAGTTCAGAGAATCACCGAACACCACCAAGAACATCGGTTTTCGCTGAAGCGAGACGAGAAATTAGAGGAATGCCTTAACTTTGTATCGTTACGATTTGCAGAGGTTGCGTGACCACTGGTGCATAGAGCTCATCGACCGATCACCACTGTCCTGCAGGCTGCAAATGATGATGTCACATCAAGGCGCTGTTGTCTAGACATAGATATTGTGACGACATCTGCATCTTTTGATAACACAATGGGAAAGTTCGGCGCGAATATGAAAATAAAAATAAAACGTAAAAACAACGCTTCCGAAACTTTTGATATATTTGGAGCGATCAAAGTATGGCTGATTCGAGGAGAATGCGTAAAAAATAAACAAAATTTTGAGATAACTTCGATTAGGTAATTTATATATAGAACAGACCATTTTTTCTACAAGAAGGAATGTTCCATGTATTTCCGCGGAAACTTCACCTTTGTAAGATTAATCGGAAGGAATCTTTGCAGAACTTCTTTTGACATACATGTGTTCAATATGTTCCCCGAAATTACTTCTCGACGCCTGTGATAGATGTTGGATATTTTGGAAGCCTGGTATATCGCTGGAACATTTCTTTATGTGCTGACATTTCTAGCGTATGTTGAAACAGATGCAGTACCAATTCGCCGAAACCTCAAAAAATATACCTAAAATTGGTACCAAAAAGTTCGTAGAAAGTGAACAGTACAGAGAGTAGCGAAACAGTCCCAAAAATAACTCAAAGCGCTGTTGGCTATTTCTTTTAAAGCTGCAATATGCCGCTCCACATGTGTGTACAATATGTCGGTCCCCGAAATAACTTCTCACTTTTTGGTGCACAACGTGTTCCTAATGTAAGGCAACTCATTATTGAAGCGGCCGATGCTGCCACTGTCGGTTCACTGTCTAGACGTAGTACCTTCCGTCTAGACGTCACTTTTCCCACATTAGCATTTCGTTTATTTGTGGCAACAATTCGAGAACTGTACGATTGCGTGGACCGTATTCAGCTGGAAGTGAAACGTCGGAATCCGAGAGTGTCGTTAGGATCCATTGAGGAACCGTCAAAATCTTTGGAAAAAGTACATTCGAGATGCGTTTCTAAAATAACCCACATAATAACACTCGTCTTCATTATAAAACATGCGCTCGTCGCCCATCATGTCCCTCATTGTCATAACCATGGACATCCGACTCGACATCCGGATCTCCAGAACATCATGCAACCTTTTTTCGGTCGATGTATTATTCATGCGGTTCTTGAATGCTGTGATGTGCGATGATATGCACAGCTCATTGTTGAGTCCGCGAATGCCGTTGAGTGCTTTGTCTAGGCAGAGCCTTGTCTAGACGTCACTTATGTCTGCGAATTAAAGCACTCTCAACAAAATTAGCCAAATTGGAATGATATGCGCTGAAAATGCAAGGAAGAAAGCCGTGAATGGTGATTTTCACTTGATCCAGGATGCGGAACAGCGTCCTTCACTATAGGTTCCATCCCTGTTTTTAATTACTCTAAACGACGCTCACGTAAAATATTGAAATAAGAGTGGAAGAATCCATCAAGGAATTAACAAATGAATGTATCTTTTAAGCACATATTTAAAGTCAGCCCAAAAGTATGCATATGCGGGAGTGAACGCTCCACCGAATCTTGGTATTCCTTAAATTTGTGTCTCTGAGGTGCTAATACAAAGTTAAACTGACCACATAATCCTTACATTATGGTGCTCGAGGATTCCAGACTTGTAAAGTACATTTCACACGCACTGAAAGGAGTGCACAAATCCACAAATTCCGATGGGCTCTTGGATTAAGTGTCTTCTAGAAGTGGCTATTTCCCAGCGTTTTGTCAAGCACATATATCACTTTTACTCGCCAGTCGAGTGCGATTCAACTTATAAGATAACCTTTCTAATCCCTTAGAGCTTTCAAATAATAATGCACTTGGCATGTGGAGCGCAATGGACTCTCTATCCTACATCAGTCGCGTTTTTCAAGAGTGCGTACACTATATGTCAAAACCAGGTGGTGTGCACTAATGCTACGATGTCCTCAGGCAGTTGTTTTAAGCATTCACAAAATCTATTTTCTATTCATGCACTCAACCGTTTAGCGAATTGTTTTGGACCGTCCGTTTTTGCGTGTTTTGTTCCTTGTCCCTTCAAAAGGGCGTCACAGACTCTACAATTGTTTTCACCGTCCCCCAACGACGCTCCAAAGGGAAACAGCTGCGTCAAATTTCTTTTTAAGTCTGCTGTTTCCCCTTTTCTTCTGAACGGACTTCCCAAATCCTCAAAATAGTCCTCGAAACCGGGAGGACCGAAGATGGGTTCCAAGAAAAGGGATAAACAGGCTCTGACGCAAGAGCGTCCGCATGGAGAAATACTCTTTAAATAGGTGGAGAACTAAAAAACGGTCACTCGCATATGTGAAAGGTTTTTTGCTTTCGGATGAAAGCCAAGTGGACGAAAAAGTATGCAGCACATTTGCTTTTTTTGCTTTCGGAGGGATTGACTTAACGGAGGGCCAAGTGGAGCTCGAAGATATGGATTGTGGCGATGGAAGAGTTTGCACAACATCTCGCTGAGAGGTCAAAGTAGTTGGTAAATATCAGAGGTATGAGAAGCGATTCAAAAACGCCACTAGAAGGAGCCCAAGATCGCCGGTCATCTGTTTGAGACCGTGGTTCAATGAATCCACTGGAGCATCGCTGGATGTATCAACTGGGAAAGTGAACGCTAGAAATTATTTTCGACTTCGAAAGTGCAGAAGTTGCATGATTTTTGTTGAAAAAAAAATTCAAAGTTCACGATCATGACTAATACGATTCACTTTCAATCCGAATGGAAGAACCCCAAAATCCTCTTTTCTGGTGCCCCTTCTTCGCCCATGAATTTGGACGAAGAAGATGATTTGTTGGCGATTTTTGCGACGCTTTTCTGCTTGGGATCGGAGTTAGGGCGAACGGGAATTGTAATTGAACCCGCACTGGGACAAGGAGTACGGTATCGAGAGAGCGGCTCCGAAGCACTAGACGCATCCCTTAATGCACTTTAAGCCACGCGATATCGTGTGTTTCTTGCAATTTCCAGCCAATTTTTGTTTTAGGCTTCACCAATAATATCATTACAAACCTTATAATTCATATTTTGAATTTCCATCTAAATTTCCGGTTATAAGCGGGTTTGATAGATGCATTACTTTTGGTAGCCATGTAAATTGTGGTCCATGTTTTGTGATATGACGCCACGTACTATGATGTGTGGTTCGGGTCTAAATTCGTCAATTTGAAGTTACACATTCCTGAGAGCCTACACTTATTATGGTTTCACAAGATCACGTTCACAGCTTACGGCTCATAAAGCAAACGTGCGGAAAGCGCACTTAAGCGCTTGTGACCTTGCAGGAATTAAAGCTTTCGAAGTGCAAGTCGCCGTGCATGATTTGTTTTCCACGTGACGAAACCGTCGGAAGCCGATAATTCATAATTGTCCCGGGGCACGTGAATGCTTCCACAAAATTGAGCTGACCTTTTTGGTGGCCAACGTCTACACGATTGCTTGTGGAAAACAAGAAAATGTAGTGGAACGTTTAGTTCCTGTACACTTGTGTGTGTACAGATGGAAGTAGCAATTATGCACGATACACCGTCTGCATTCTCTGCACGTTGTCACTTAAGTGTACGCACAAAACAGTCACATTCCGACTGACATTATAACGCGGAAGTGCTATTTTAGTGCTACTCAGAGTCGCTATTTTGAGGAAACGATTAAAACAGAAAAACGATTCGTGAAACAGTGACGTAACATGCTTTGCATTGTTGCCCTTTCGCCGTCGCCGATTCGATTAGAGGGCGTTTTGCGAGAACGGTGCAATGGAATTTATAAATTTGGTTGGAATATCGCCGATCAGAACACAGACGAGGGTTCAAAGCACCAGTGAGCAGACAGTGACGTATAAAATTGGTTTGAGGAGGAAGCTAATAGTAATACCGCATTGGTAACCTGGTAACACGCTACTTATCAAGAGAAATGTTCGTATATTTCTCAGTGTGCAAAAAGACAGATTTTGCAATTGGGTTGGTGGTTAAGATGGGACAAGTTGAACATAGACATCTACAGCAAATCAGCCAGATGACTTTAAATTGTTCGCCTGGATTTTCATCTGACGTCAACCGCTTCTCTTTCGGTCCAGGTCCCACCAAGAAAGAAAGAGTTGGATGGATAGCCAGAAGGACAAAAGGGTTCAGTTGCCTATGCAGCTGAGTGGGTACCGTTTTGTAGTGCTGGTGTGCACCTTTTGTGAGTTTTGACGGTGACTGTAAAATTGTTCCTTAATTGCACTTCTTCATTCGGCTATCGCGTATAGGAATCGTCGACCACTGTAAAATCCGCTGAGAAGCTTATACAGCACTTGGCTATGCTAATTTGGTCACGGAAGTGTTCAGGTGCTTCTTAGCCATTCATAAACATTCTTGTTTTTCCAGTGCCTTTTCGACGCTTTGTCCTATGGCAGGAAATGCGTCTTGAATAACATCTGGTTTCCAAAAATACCATCTCCCCTGAGTAAATGAATATTTCGCTCCTGAACTATTGTGTAGACACTGTTTTCTAAAGGTGCATTCCTCGTCTCTGCTAAAGATTGATCTATATCAAGAATACTCTTGTAGTGCTAATACTCTTAATCTTGACAACTAGAACTCTCATAAACTTTGCGAAACGCTCTCATGGACAAGAACCAGCGGCTTGTTTGTCAGTTACTTATCTCATTATGCTTCCATTCCAACCCCCTCCTTTCCACTTTCCATTGTGTTTGAATGTACAAAACAAGTTGTGAATTCACACTCCCAACCAGTTTGCTTTATAATGTAAGTTTCGACTGATATTCCCTGCAAAGGTCGGTGTTGCTGGTGGATATGCGGTGGCCTAGTCCTGTCCTTTGTCCTCAGCATGATAAGTTTTTTTCCATACTTGCTCCTGTGGCCTTGCAGACAAAAGTCATTTGCTTCATTTTGTGAATAAATGATATGATAGACGCCGCTTCTGTCACCGTTCTGCATTCCACCCGATCATAATATTTTCGCAGCCCTACCCATCGAGGGGCGCCTATTTATCTCGAGGCTATATTTCAGGCTCTACTAATCCATTTTAGGACGACGTAGGCCGATCCCAAACTACACTGGACTTTTCGTTTACGACTAGACAATATTTTGACAGACGTCTATTCTGATAATCTGTCTATTTGCCTCCATTCGTTCCAAATGCCAATAAGTCAATTATCGTGTTTACGGAGTAATTCGTGGCATTTGATTATTCATTGTTTTGTTCAAATTTCGACGCTGTTCCGTGCACTCTAGAAGCAAAAACACAATAGTATTCATTCATTAATTCGCAGCCATCGGGAGACATCTTGTTTTCTCGTTATTTTCAGTGCGTCTAGTGCGATGGAAGTCCGCGCTTTTCGTGTGTTTTCGTTTCGAAAGCATCAGTTATACTGAGTAAGCTGTTAGCGTGTATTCACTGATAAAGTGAATGTGGTACCACGCTCGTTTTCAGATTAAATTTTACGAACTTTGCTGAAATCGTTGCATACCAAATATACATAAAAAAAATTGTAGAAAATTAAGGATCCGCTCAAGGCGATGTGCATAACACATAACGACTTATGTATGTCGATGATTTAGCAGAAATGTTCACAATGCCATCTGAGTAATTACTTTTCGTTTCCACTCCAACTTCCACGTCTCGGCGATGTTCTCCCCGCTCCTTTTTCTGCTCCCGCTCGCCTCGGCTCTTAGCCCACTCTCCCAAGAGCGCTCCCTCTGGAAGTCCAAAGACACCAGAAGGTTTACATGACGCCTCAGGAGGTGGCGCGGTGCTTCGTAGAGGGACATTCCAGGCAGGAAAGGTCTTGTCCTTGGTTCACCGTTCCGTGGCAGTAGAACATCATGCTTTGAAAACTCGCTCGTCATTTACATAATACTTCAAATTCAATGTCTTTGCTCCCTTCATCATGCCAAACACTCTTGCGTGAACATCGAAGATTCATCACACCGTCCCTGACCTCATATGTAATTGCATCTTGTTTCCCCATCACAATTCTTGGAACCTGCCGTAGTAGAGTAGCACCGTTCGCAAAGCGATCGGCTACAATTACGCGTCTGGCGAATTTTCTGCAGAAAAGCCAAAAATTTTATCACATTAATTTGGAGTCCTTTTGAATGTCCTTTCATTGGTCTCGTTTCCATGAACTAAGGGCTTTTCTATGGCTGAACAGGTCCTTTTCTGAAGCATTGTCCTTACAAGTGTCGCCCGCTTCCTGACCTCAAAGTATCTACGTACTTTTAAGCATTATTCCAGACGCTTTCATCTGAACCAATTGATTTATTTGGATCAACACCTTGATTTTACAAAAAAACGTTCACCAGTTTCGACTTCCTCCTCCTATTGGCATCGATTCTAGAGCTTCCGTTTTACTGCTTTTTGTTTACGCTTGCCGGTAATTACCCTCCCAGGAACTCCATAGTACAGTGTCTGTGATGACTGAATATTTTCACGCATGTACCCAGTATATGGCAAAGATCACAATGGCGTACGAAGCTTATGTAGGTGGTTGTATGAGTACTGTTGTGTCGACAAGAAACCGAAGGACAGATTAGGGTTTATATAGAAGGTACTTACCGTACTACATAAGTGACTCAGTCTTGTAGTGTGGGACTTTTTGGGCCGTTTTTCCACACTTGCCCTCCATTTCCAGAGATTTTTGAGCTCGATCAGTTTTCATGTGGTCACGTTTGCTATTATAATGTTACCTACCTACCATGTGTCTTTCTGGCCTTGTATCATATTTGACAAATCGGAAGCCATGAAGTTTAAGTTAACAATATTTAAGTTTAACTGCCAGGATTTTTCGACACTTTTCAGATTTCCACTCAAGGTTTTCATTTTCAGAGACTTTCAAGCCATTAAAGAGGTTCACTATTACCCGATTGTATCGCTTAAATCAAACTAAACTTCAGCTTTTCCTTTACTGTTGATTTGCTTCTCTGTAATACGTCACAAGGACAACAACGGGTGCCTTCGGTAGCAAAGATTTCTTCGTAGTTTATGGCATTTGTCATACATTACACATTAGACTCTGCATTTTGAACCGTCGAGGTGCCAGATGGACCGTCAAGACAATAGTCAAGACATAGTCCGCGAAATTCAGAACGAATACAAACGAAGTGCGATAACTCATAATGAAAATTAGAATTAACTGGCCTCAACCGGTTTGGATCTGGCTCAGTATAGTGCACAACATACCCAATAAGTTACACGTGAAGCTACTGGATTGCCTGCAAGCTGCATGTACAATACGTGCTCTCTAATGGCTTACTCTGCCCTCGATCTCCTTGTCTTGCGTTTTTTCCTTCCCTGGAGACGTTTCTCAAAAACATAAGTTTGGCTTTTTTTATTTTGCTCTATTTTTGTGTACAATAACCTTTGGTTTACGAGCATTTCGCACATCCCAATGTAAATTAAAAGCTATCCAACTCTTTAACGCGCCCATTCTCTTGGAATTCCTTTGATTTCGCAGATTATGGCGCTTTTTTTCTCATCCTTTGGTATTTGATGCTATTTAGATGACTTTACTAATCACCGACTTTACCACGTACCGATCAAAAGACGAATTGAAGTTCGTGATCTGATGAGAAACATATGTTTTTTCCATGCATAAACATGGCTATTTACCCATAAAGGTCGCGGAACATGACTGACTCAGCGTGAGAACTTAAGAAACACTAAACACTATTTTGAAAACATTTATACCAAGATCTATGATATGAAATATGCACTGACAAGTTACAAGTCTATGCCTAAAATTTTTTTATCTCAACCACAACATCAGTGGTCGTCAAGAGGAAGATATATGTGTTCACAGAATCCCAAGGAAAAGGGGTGATTCGTGCCTGGAATGTCCCTATTCGTGGAAGCGGATCAGCTGCTGTCCTCCAGCAATATTCAGATTCATTATCCTAATGTCCCTTTGCATCGAAAACGACTTTCGAGTTATTTCAGGCACGGTGCGTAGGCTTCTTATGTCAAAAAGAACGCGGAAGCCGCTTTCGCGTACTTTTGAGCGTCTCACACCTTCTTAGCCAAACGGGAAGATCTATTTTCCTCGTAGACGACGTGAGAAGCAGGACGCCGCACTTTGTTTTTTCGCTTTCGAGTCAGGTTCTCTTCAGGCTTTGCAACGAAACGGTGTTTGGTCGCCGAAGCGTCGTCTGCTCTCGCACGAATTAGTGTCAGTCCGCAACTTCGCCTTTTTCTTTGTTTGCATCGCTGCCATCGATCACAAAGTGATGCGAAAAATGTTGCCACCGACGGGCACCAGCGGAGGTCAGGTGGCGACCGTGTTGCAGAATTCGTTCCGCTTCCCTTGTCCTTTGCATCTTTTTCTCCATTAGCAGCTGCCGAATCCGCAAATCGGCCCACAGGGATTAACAAGCTGCAGCGGGATTCGTGGAAATCCCGCTGCAGAATTGATTGTCGGAAGCGGGCGTTGCCGCAGTGACTCGAGAATTGGGGAGAGGACGTAGGGTGGGGGGGGAAGGAAATGGAGGCATGAAAGGGTGCCGACACAGGTTGTGGACCAGCAAAATAGGGGTTTTATGAGGCTATATGCCTATTGCAATGAAGGGTTATGAAGGATAGAATGCCTGAGGAAAGAAGGACAGGTTCGGTTTCTTGGGTGTATTTTACAGAACTCTTTATCTTTGAGACTCCGAAGGATTGACTGACCTTCAAGGTTCGGTTTTCTTCAGTCAGCATCGTTTAATGAATCATATTTTGAGACCTCTTCCGAGAGGTTACTCTATCTTTGCAGTGTAAGTCCTATAGAAAATCCGGTTTTCGTCTCTGATCTTCCTTGTCGACGTCTCTCTTTGTGCTATGTCACATAAACTGCGTTTTCCAATAAATAACACGAGAAATCCATGAAAAATGATTCGTTCGAGGTGTCCGGAACCTCCCTGACAGTAATTTCAAGAAACACCTTTTTGAGCAATTTTTGGTCCAAAGGAAGATACTTGAATAGGACACATAGTATGGGGCGTCTTGGAATCAAGCAAACTTATCACTTATCTCTCTCCATCAATAATCATCTTCTTTCTCCTTCGGCATCCGTATTGTTTATACAATTCTGGGAGCCCGTATCTTGATTCCGACTATTCCACAAAGATCACTCGAACCTCCGAGTAATTAGTCCCTTTTCCAGTAAATAATTAAACCCTAAGTGCGTCTACTTGTCTCTCGCCGTTTGTGTTTTTTAGCCGCGTGCAACGTCGAGGCGAAACCCAATTGGTGACCTCATTAATCTACGGAGAAGAACAATTTCGGTTTTTGCAAATATCTCCTAGTCCGAACGTGCGACCTTCGCGCGCTCAGCGGAACCGGTTCGCGCTCTTTCGGGACTCACAGATCCCAAGACGACCTTGTGCTTCTGCGCGGAGACAACGCAACATTTACGGGCAGCTGCCGTTTTTGCAGAACGAGGCGTTTGCAGCGAAGTCACACCTGCGTAGCCGTTCGCCGAGCGGTGACTAAGATGACGAGAACTCTGCACGGCACCAGCTGTTTTCCAACGTTTGCAAATTTGCACGATAAGCGATTGTAATTGTGCACGTCTAGACCGAGCAAACACCGGACGATAAGCGTCACAATCGCTCAGTTTGCACGATGTAAATAGCGAGCGCCCGGCGGGGCTAATTATAGGCGAAGTTGCGTCTGCGGGGAACAGATGACCTTTGAGTCGTAAAGAGGCTAATAAGGCGCTGGCTGGCAACATAATTTTGCAGAAGATGAGGCGATACGTAGCAGGGGAATAAGGGGGCGCAAAAAAGAGATAAAAAACCAGGAAGTGGACGGCGACGGAACGAGAGGAAAAAAGAGAAAAGTCGCGACATTCGCAGAAAGGAATGTAGCATTTTAACACAATTTGGAGAAAAACGGTGCGGCCGTTCTGTGTGTAATTGGACATTTGTGTGTTTGCAGAAAAATATCTCCTGAGATAAGACCGTTTTGTGTAATACCCACTACAGATACGGTGGTTCTTGGAGATAAATCAAATATACCGAGTCATACTACGTGGAACAGGTTTTGGAACCTGCGCCTTCTCCAAAGTTTATAGATGATGCTGATTAAAAGAGACGTTTGCTACTGATAACGCGGCAAACATCCAAAGCTGCATCACCTTTACAGCTGATTGGTGTCAACAACCCTAAGAATAGGCTGCAGAATAATCAGTTTTGGTCCAAAAATAACCTCTTTGGGCAACCTCTTTTCTTCAATGAAGCGAAGTTTCTTGCATCAGCAGTTTTGTTCCACTGACAACAGGGTACCGTTTTGCCCAAACTTTTACTGGATGTGCCACTTTTTTTATATCATGTCATCGCAGTTTGACTCCAGTCACCATTCGATTGTATACAAACCCAACAACTTCATAAACATCGAGCCCTCATGGATGAGAAGTGGGGACTAGTTTGAATCCTTGAATTGTCACAGCCCTCGTTTATTTTTCTTGCCGTTCTATGTAGGAGATTCCGTTTTTTCTTTCATAGACAGTACAACAGCCACTAGGGCCAAACCTTTGCTGAATGTGCCACTTTTTTAATGTCTTATTTTGGACAAGAGCAGGGATTAGCTCTTTTGGATCATTCGGGGGGTCTAAGGGGTCTAGAGGTCTAAAATTGAACTGAACTCCATAACATTAAGGAGCAACGTAAGTTGGACTTGGCATTCGAAAAATGTAGACCTTGAGCACAATGTTCGCGACTATATAGGGTTCACTGAAATCGTGTGTGACGTGAACAATACAAATTTGTGTTGCAATGTTTCCCTTACCTTCATTGATTGATTTAGCTTTGAAGAGACTACACTTGAAACTCTTTTTCTGACATTTCTTTCATGCGAGACAACAACTGTCCCCGGTGTTCTATTGCAAACTTCACTAGGTCTCGTCAGAAGTCGCCGAGAAGACATTTAGAAACAAACATGTTTTCTGAAAACTGATATGAGTGGGATAAGTCAACGCTTCTCTAAAAGCTTTCCTTTCAAGTGTCGAGGATTATAGAAATGGTCGTGGGGGCGCCGGCCAGGCCATTTCGGGAAATATCCCTGACTGATCATAAACAAGAAGTCAGACAGCTTTTTTCAGGTATTCAACCTACAGATGAATTTTAAGACTTCTACGAAAATGCTTCATAGCACAGAGATCTTCCAAGAAGCCGCAAAGAGGTACAGACTATTGGGAAAGTGGTTACATAACCTTTGCTGTTGGCGACCAAGAATCTCGACAATCTCCCCACGATCCTTTGTTGTTTTCAAAACTCTTAAATTCCGCTCGTCGAGCGCTAATTATTTTCCCCTCCAACGCGTTTTCTCGGAAATCCTCTTCGGCCAGCACACAATGGAAGCAATTGCGGTACATAATCAGCAGAATTTTTGCAACTGTCGCCTTAATTAGGTCCGCGATGCGTCGTTTCCTGCCGGCGTTCGTCTCCGATGACGTCGAGAAGGGTCGGAGGCGTTTAGCGCCTCTGCAGAAGCGAACAAACATCGTGCGGAATTTCGGAGATCGTGCGGGGCGACAAATTGGATTGCTTGCGGTCTTGACCATAATGCGATTTGTGGAAATGCGTCAAGATGGTGAGGGGAAAGTTGCAAAATTTAGAGACGAAAACAGAGGCGAGGAGGTGTTTTTCGACTCAGGGTGACCGCTGCATAAGAAGCAGCGAAATTAAGTATATGATGGGGAAAATAAAATGTGACTTTTCTGGGAAAACGAAATTTGACAAAACAGCAATTCGACTTCCTCGATTAAAGGATCGTTATCAGGGAAATGTTTATCCCTTGAGTGGACTAAATTTTATGAAGATTTAAAGGTGTTTCCCTGGGACTTCTCTCAACAGAGGTAGCCAGGCTAAATCATGATATGTCTTCTGCCTCACTGGTCCTACGATCTTTGCGCCATTTTAAAAACGCCAGCGTGGTGTTTTTCGTGAAAAATCTTTGCGTCAAAACAACATTCAATGATGCTGACAGGAAAAACAGCAAAATATTGTGAAGCCAGCATTTTGAACAATTTTCTCTTCTCTCTACTTTACGTAGAACCAGAAGGAGATGTGGCAAAGTACGAAAAACAAGGTGGTGGACAACAACAAATAAAACTCGATTGGTTCCGTCTGAATTGAGTGCTTGTCCACAAAAAAAACACGAAACATTAGTGGATTGCGAATATCCATTGACTTGGACTGGGTGGCAGTTTACTCTAATGAAAAATGTGATCTCTGTTTTGTGGCAGAGGGAAATGTAATGAAGTCTTCTTCCTGTAGGGCTAACACTGCTCCCTTCTATGTTTACGATCTAATTCTTGTGCCCTTCGGAATAGCTGGCAAAACATATTCACACTTTTAGGGAAATTCGCCATCCATCAATGCTTCCTGTTCTCGTGAAACAAGTGCGGAGTTGGGTCGGAACAGATCGAGTTTTATTTTGTTGTTGTCCATTTCGTTGTTTTCGTTCGAGGATTAGCCTTCTGTGCACTTCGTTACAAGGCTCGCAAGGCCCTTAGGACGGAAGTGCATGGAACGATGGACACGAAAACAACGTCGTCACAAAAGGAGCGCTGAAGGATTACCACAAGGGCTGAACTTCAGGTTTTCGAGAGGCGGAAAATTGCCTTTTCTTTTACAATGAGTTGCCTGGACTCCACATCAAAACTTATGTGTATATTCCGATATTCAACCGGAAGATGTCGAGATGCTAGAGTGTCATAAAATCTGCAGAGTGGTGCTTATCTTTTTCTGGAATTTGCCATATGTCCGCGTAAGTGCTTGTCATTTCCGGCTTTCCTTGCTCCTCATGAAATCAGCCTCGAATTCTTGTAAGCAAACTCTTGTTCACGTTTTCTTTCTGCATTCTTAACACACCCGACTTCCTGTCTATTCATCCATGTGACCTTCTTATCCATCGTCTGTGTTTACCCTGAACACGGATTGTATCTGATTCACTAATTCCCTAATCTGCTTCTGCATAACTGTTTTTCGCTCCCCAATCCTTAATTCCTACTTTTTTTCCTATGGTCTCTGGTGTAAGGTGGCCGCCAAAGCGAGTCACAAGACACCAAAGATGATTCGTGCATGCATATATTAACTCCGAATCGTATCAAATGTTTGTGGCTCGACTTGATATCGTATGTATGTATTTTCACTTATTTGAGCGACCAGGTCTGCAGTCACCAACTACGCCCAGGTGATCTTTGCTCTGACATCCACCTCCCTGACTGTGACGTGTTCATTAAGAAACATGTAAGATGACATGTTATTTTTTAGCAACAAATAAAGACCACTCATTTTCTGCTTTTCAAACCATAGTGCGCTATTATGTTTACCCTTTTTTCTTTTGTGATCTTTGTTTTATCGCGGCCATCGGCCAACACAACACCAAATGATTGGGTGCTTATTGTATGCATAATTGCGCGTTTTTGTGACATTTTTGCAATATCTTCATTTCTTTTGTATTCCAAAATTCTACTTTCAATTCATTCTCGAAAGGAAGATGGCGTACGATGCCTTCAACTTCTTCCTTATCCTTTTTTTGTGGTCCGAAAAGGCCACAGGAGAGCTGTTTTGCATACACGTGCTGTGTTACACTGTTGTTCATTTTTTGTGTGACCTTTTTATGCGTTTTTAGAGGACTTTCTTTTCTCCTTTCTCTTCACGAATTTCGTTTTGATGTTTGAGCACTTGCATTATAAATTGGATTTTTTTGTGCACTGCGTAGGGAGTTTTCCTCTGCACTTTTTTCTCTTGCAAAATTC
Organism: Steinernema hermaphroditum; assembly: GCA_030435675.1. NCBI lineage: Eukaryota > Metazoa > Nematoda > Chromadorea > Rhabditida > Steinernematidae > Steinernema > Steinernema hermaphroditum. The sequence continues at coordinate 5,280,710 of CM059622.1, forward strand.
GATTTCCAAGAACGCCCTTTTCGAGGCTCTAAGTGGCCACTTCTTGTATTTGCGCCCATACTACACCGAAGTGATCTCTGAAAAGCGCTAGTCAAACAAAACAAACATCAGCGTCGCGGCTGTCAGCGACACTTCCGTCTCCGGAACACCCCTATTTGGCCACAAGAACCCGGGGATCAACACACAATTACCTTTTGCCGTTTCTCCGAATTCTGCAGCTTGTTGTTCGTCGATCGCCTCTGGGAGCTGCAGCTGCAGCCCGAGGCACTTTCCCACAGAAGCGCCGGGATTCAGAAGTCTCGATGTAAAGACGCCGTAGCCGCGTCTGTTGCGACGCTCCCGAAGACATAACATCTCGGGCTAAGTTTTGTCCTCCCCACTGAGACGGCGCCTGTGGGAGCTCGGGCCCGAAATCGCGCGAATCCTGAGGCCACCTGCATCGTCGCTCGTCTTTGTTTTTAGTTGTGGAGTCGGCGCCGATGGCGAAGATAGCGGCGTCACATTTGCATTTGTTTTTGAGACGCCGCAGATAAAGGACGCATGCACTTTGGCGCGAAATCCGCCCAGCGAATTCCGCAGGTGATTGGTGCCTTGATCGAGGATCGCCTAAGGCGCCAGACGTGGGAGGGACACAGAAGGCACTCTCTGGATTAGCCACGGACAAAGGGCGACCAACTCGGACATGGACGATGATCAGCGATGATGTACCCGGCGACATTCCGGAGTACAGCCGGGCGGACTTCCTCATCCCGCTCCCTCCAGAAGATGGATGCGGCAAGCGCGCTTTCGTCAGCTGACCCATCAATTTCGCAGCGGCGGAGTTTGCAAATGCAATCTGCAGAGTCTCCGCACGCGGCACTCGCACAAAAAGTTAATCGCCTCGGAGGGCGAACCGAACGTCGAGGGTAACGCTGTTTTTGTTTTCTTTTTTGTCTTCTCCGAAGACTTGTACGCCGCCGACAACAACGAAACAAGAGAGGGTGTGGATCCTGCTCATCTGTATGCATTCGCCTCGTGTCTGACCCATGTTGCGCCGGGCTTGCAAAGCAGCCGCGCACTTTTCGGCTTTGTATCATTGAGTCCAGAGGCTGCGCGAAAATAAAAGTGCAAGATTAATGGATAAGCTGCTGCTAGTGCTGCTGCTCGGAACAGCCTAATGGCGTTGAGGCGAGCCTCCGGGCTCCCCTCAAAGGGGCCACCCACGCCACTGACATTTCCTCTGCGCTACACCTTCGGCAGCGGAATTCGAAATTCTCCGGCGGTGACGTCGGCAGCGGGGCTCGCGGTGCGTATTTATTCATGTACGCCCCGAGTGCATGCGCTCGATTCTCTGGAAATTGGCGTGTACTTTTTGTTTTTGCCAGAATAAATAGACGAGCGCCGCCGCAAGATCAAGTGGAAAGTGAGGGGAAGAAGCGGGGGACCCGCGCCGAAGCCCAGGATCAATATCCGCCGCTTCGGCTCCAGATCCCCCGTAAAGGGCGTCTACCGTAGACAAATTTTTCGATTCAAGCGAATGTTTTGGACGGCTTTCTGGTCTCTGGCCCTTGGAAAGCGTGACGCCGGCTACCGGCGCCCCAGTTTTCCCGCTTTTACGAATCATTTTGTGCGTTAATTGGATTTTCCAGATGCGCCTCCGAGGAGGAGTCAGATGCATTAATATCGGGGATTACTCCGGGTGAGGCACAAGCACACGATTCATTCCGGTCTTCTCGTCGTCGTTCTTGGTGACCTTTGTTTTGCCGAACCACTCAGTACACGATGAATGTATAGCAGCTGGGAAAGGCACAGATGAGAAGCCGAGACCTGGTAGTAGCGTGTTCGACGTCGATCTTTCCGGGAGTAGCCAAGGGCAACGCGCGTAAGAAATGACAAATCCGGAATTAGTGTGCTGTGTCGCTATTGCGGGAACCAGGTGTGTTTCCGGCGGAGACGTGCGGCGCCCCTCATCTGCATACATCACCGTCCCTCAAATAGACTCTACCACTTCCTCTCCACTTACGTCGCTGTTTTCACCTTTAGCTGAGCACCTAGAGTGCACGCCTAATAGCCGGTTTCAACCTAAATGGTATAATCTCCCGTTAAATGCCGGTCGCACTTCGCTGATTGCGCATGGAGTACCAGAAATGCCTCGGGAAATGAATCATCTAGCGTGAACGATCACGAAATGGCCATTATAGGCCAAGATGGGCCTCATGGAGTTTTGATGACTTTTTCCGTTGCGTGCTCTGAAACACTTTTTTCGTAGAAGTGCACTTTCCAAAGAAGTCGTAGAATCGTATTTTTTTGTGCCACCACTTGTCCACGTGACGTTGGCGCAACGACCTTAGTTTGTGCCGATCGCAGATTTAGATCTCAGATCGCCGTTTTTTTTGCGTGCCGTAACCCGCGCTGTTTGTTTCGCGTGATTCGCTGATTTCGCGCGGTCCCGTGATAAGCACAGCCTGTTGACAAGGGGGCCCACGTGATCAAAAATGATCGGAATTATTTACAAACAAATAGCTGACGTAGGCAATGGCCTTGACTCCCCCTAAACCGGGCCAGAAATGTCCCATCGGCTTGGTACGCCGCTATGAGGAAGTGTGTAGCTTGTTTGCTTGTTTCCCTCGATTACAGGAACCATTTTTGCTGATTTGTGATGCTTAAGTGGTCAGCAGGTGAGGGCTGGCTAATGGACCGCTGATTGCACACGTGATTCTCGCTCGATTGCTCATTTGGCTCTGATAAGCGGTGGACGACGCGTCATGCATCGCCGAAAGGCGAGACAGGCTGCAGCTGCAAAAACGCCCAAACTGATAAGTTGTGTGTAGTTGGCACCACAGCTGGGTAAACAGCCTCCCCCTCGGAGTCGTCGGCCACGGTGGAAACCCCATTTCTGGTGCTGCTGATAAGATGCAGGTGTTCCTATTTCGTCAGTTCCATCCTCTTCTTCGCGTTTCCGCACCCTTCGGAGGGGAGGGCTTCATAAGCGGCGGTGCACCTTTTCTGCAAAGTCATATCGCGAAGGGCCCGCCCCCCGGGGGGAGAGGAGCGCGTTGCCGCCACCCTTGCTAATGTGATGCCGCGCGGCTCCGCCGCCATCAGCTGGTCGCGCTCCAGCTAGCTGGCCGCCGCGCACGCTGCACTCTTCGCGCAGCAAATTTTTGCAGAATAATCGGCGGGGGGCGGGGCTTGGCGGCGTCTTTTCTGCCTGCCCGCCGACTCTCGCCGCGTATTCGCTCCCGCCGAGTCGCTCCCGCTCGCCGCCGAGCCTTCCCGACTGGCGACGCCCCATCTTCTGCTGGCGTCACCGGCGTGCGCGAGCTTCCAAAGACGCCTCCTGGAGAGAGGGAGAGGAACGTGGACCCTTAGCGCCGCCGCCGCCGCTCATCCTTGCCACGATCAGAGTACTTGCGGGCGCGCCAAGACAACAGAGAACGGTGCGAGTCGCCGCGATAGGTAAAGTGTTTCCTTTTGTCGCCACTGTCAACAAGCCCACTTCTCGCTTTATCACCCCTTCTCCGCTGCTGAGTGCACTATCTTGCAAAGCCCGAACCGCGAAACCTGCTGTGCACGTAGCCCCGAACGGACAAAAAAAGTTATTGCACCGCTCAGGTGCCAATTAAATTTTCCCTTCACTGCTGCTGGAAATGACCTAGAACCGCGACGCCCTACCGTATCCCCGTAGGCTTTTTTAAGTGCTCTGCACACTTGGACGCGTCGAGGAACTGTACAAACCATTTAAGTAAACAAAACGAGCAAGTCGCGTGTAAGGCCTCCGAACTCTTTTTTTCGGTGCAAATTCAGCGTCGCTGACCTTTATTGAGTGGTGCGTGCAGATCTGCACCACCGCTGGTAAGTGCAGGCTCATCTTCTCCTCGCAAGATTGGTCGCGTCGCCTGGATTTGCACCAAAAAACGCCCGCGGCGTCCTAAGCGGTGTCAGAGCTCCTCGACGAGTTCCTCGAGGCGATCATTTCGCGGAGGATTCGTCCTCTTTTTATGCATAATTCGTGCCGTTTGCGAAAATATTATTCTTCCTCCTCCGCCTCAACTATTGTTCTTCTTGTCTCCGAAGCCAGCCGAGTACGGTATTCGTGACCGCGGTCTCCTTAGTCACGTTGTACTTGTGCAAAGTTAAAGATCGCGTTGAAGAAGGGCCAAAACGTCTATTTAGGGTAACTCTTGTCTTTTTTCAGTATTATTCGCCTGAATGTTATAATGGAACAGCTGCCGGCGAAGGTTCTTCAGAGGATCTGCCACTTCCTGAACCCCAAAGATCGCCTCAAGTTCCAGAACACATGCAAAGCCACTAAGCAGGCCTGTACCCACTGGCATGATGTCATCAGTGTAGAGCTACGGGACGATCCAGGTTGGTTATGGCGTCATGACTTACGGCTTACTGAGTGTGGAATGTTTCAGAAGCGCCCAAAAATTCCTATTTACCCTCCTGTAGCTATGTGAAACCTAACAATAACTGGTATGTGGTGAGGATCACCCTGAGAACGGGAAGGGTCTACACCCTGAAGGCGCCAAGACAGAGAAGTTCCGTCAGAGCAGTGAAGCTTCTTCTCCTCAAGATGACCAGCGCGTTGTGTCTGAGGATCTGGAACGCCGCCCTCTCCGACGAATTCTGCTATACCATCTTCAAGTACAACAAGATTCGGTGTCTGAAGCTCTGGAACTGTGGAATGTACTTCCGAAAATTAGAGTGAGTGGCGCACCTTCCTGTCCACGGGACTGACCGTATCCGCTTTCAGCAATTACAAAAGAATAATTTTCGCCATGCTCTGCCAGCCCCACATCGACGAACTCATCATTTTGGACTCGACCGAGGAGGGCGCCCACAGCAGCATGTGCCAGAACGTCATGGACCGCGACATCGTGTCCGTCATCAAGGCGCCTCTGAGAAACGTCCAGCTCGCGGGCCTCAACATCCCGTGGCGCGCTTTCTCCATCCTAATGGAGCACTTGAGCCCCACGTGCGAACGCCTTAGCATCGGCTGTATTCACGGAAAGGAGCTGCGACGCGAAAAGTACGTCGCCGCACTGGAACGTTTGACGGTGAGTCACCTCCTCGGGAGCGATCTTTTGTACCACGGGCTCCTTTACAGATCGTCAGCGATCTCGACCTGCCACCCTTCATCTTCCACCTCAACGACCGACTTCCCACGACGATGACCCAGCAGCTCGACTACCTCCTCAACAAGTTGCCCCTCGCGAGTATCGGCGTGCGCCACTACAACACGGCCACCCTCTTCAAGTACATAGAAGATCATCTTCCCCTCAAGATCCGCATGATTCGCATCCATCACAACGCCACACGGCTCCCCAACTTCGCCCAGCTCGGAAACCACAAGTACGAAGAGCCGCCGAAGAAGATCTCGATGATTTCGCGGCACAGCTACTTGAGCAGCTCCAGTTGTGAATATGTCCCGCCGGAGTCCATCGACGGCAGTGTGGAGGCGCAGTCCCTCACCAGGAACTCCTCGTTCATCTTCCCCTCCAGCTTCGAGAGTCAGCAGCAGAAATGCAAACGGCGCCACCGCCATCGCCACCCCGACGAGCCGAGGACCTACTCCAGGAAGTACTCGCTCGTGTCCTGCCACTGCGACGAGATCCAGGACCTGCCGGGACCCTGTGACCGAGCCGGGCCCAGTGGCTTCAGCGGAAGCAGCCGAAGCTCGACTTCCAGCAGCAGTAGCATGAAGAGCCGGGACATGAAGACGCCCACCTACATAGCTCCGAAGCTGTCCGCGCCCTCTCCGATGTCCACTCTGACCAGAGAAGAACCCCGGAAGACCTCCGCCCCCGTGAACTCCGTCCATAATCGCCCGATGACTAAGCAGAACCGCTGCAACAGCACCGGATCCACGACCTCCTCTGGAAGTTCCCTTTCCTCCGAGAAGAATGGATCCGTCTTCGGCGGGCGTTTCCAGTTCCTGATGCGCAAATCGACCACCCAGGAGCAGCTTCCCGCTCCTGTGGACGTCAGTCCCGGCGACAGACCACCCCTCCACCAACGGGGTCTCACCATCTTCGCCGTCGAGGAGCGCGGAAACCGCATGGAGATGAAGATCCGCCAGAAGACCTTCTGCGGCGTCTCGGTCGTCTTCACCCGCGAATGCACCACCGTCCAGGAGGTACTTGGCCGCATGGGCTCCCCTCTGAAGAGTCCCCATGTGTACTCGAAGAACGCGAACCGTGAGATCCGCTGCGTGAAGGGCGACCTCGTCAAGCCGATCCCGCTCACCTCGCTCGGCATGGAGTCCGACTACGACGCCTCCGACTTCGAGGGCGAGTCCGCCGACAACATGAAACCGTTCCAGCGCTACGAGTTCGAGTTCGAACGCGAACTTCGCGTCGCTCAACGCGACTTCAGCAAGTTCCGCGAGCTGAACTTCAGTCGTCACTTTGAGGTCTCCATCTGCTGAGCTCTCACACAGCTCGTCCTTTGCCCAAATCTCTTGAGATTCCCAGTGCATTTATCCGCATCATCACTTGTTTGTGCAAAAGCACCCCCTCTGTCCTTTCTCCATCGCTAGATATTTATAGATTTTCCTCTCTCTCTATCCTACGTGTAGTTCAATTTCTCCTAGGCGGGTGATCCATCGTTTCCACCCCATTTCTTCCTTTCCATGTCCTCCAATACGTGTACCAAGATCGTTCTTTTTGCATCGGTTCTTCCCTTGCCACCTTCATGTATGTACGTAATAAATTTATTTATTCTCCTCCGAACAACGGCCTTCTTCCGCATTCGATGACAAACGAGTTCGACGTCACCGTTCTCGGAGATGGAGACGTTACACTTTGGAGAGACATTTCGACAATACATTCGGCGAAGTGTGAAATGTCGCACTACTTAATAATATGAGACTTTCGCTGCGGTGGTGAAAGGGATCGAAATGAAGCCCGTGGGGTCACTTTCTTGTTTGCCGATCTGCTTAGCGTTGATAAGGAGAGTCGGAGCAGTCGTCTGATCGAACAAACAACTTCCAGGAATTCGCCGTTCCGGGAACCGCCATTTGACGTTCTGTTTTGTTTGTAGCGTCCGCAGAGGAGCATAACAGCTGTGGCTGAATGCACCTATATTTTTGGGGCAAGTGCAGAACGGCGCCTGTGATGTTGACGAGAAGGTGTACAGGTGTGCATGAACTCTAGGTGATCAGAGAACGCGTGAATCCAGTGAATGGAGTCCATTATTATTGCGATTGGAGTGCAAAGGGGACAGTCAGAGTTGGATGAGGGGACAAAGAGTCGAAGAACAACATGTCGACTTTGATAGACTTGCGATGCGCTCAGTTTAAAAATTCCAAACGTTCATCGGACGCTTATCGGCGATTCAATTTTTAAAATGGCGAATTCAATTATCACAAGAGCCTCATTCATCATGTTAGGTCGGTTGGATGGCTATAGAAGAGACGGTTCGAAGAGAGTGCTTTCGAGGGATCATGAAAGTCTCAAAAAGCATTTATATTACAAAGCTGGAGAACTTATTGATAGTTGAAGGAAGCCACCCTTGTTTGTGAAGTAAAATTGGTTAAAATCGACCATATTTTGCGGTATAATTTCGATAAATATCTCCAAAAATGCGAAGTTGACACGAATCTGAGAAATGTCCCAAACGAAGAGCTGAGAGATTTAAGGCTTTGCCTTGCTTTTTAGTTTTTCACAAAGTTCAAAAGTAGATCAAAACCACATGTTTAGTGTTTTCATTTTCCAGATAGATTGTGTTGTTTTGGGCGCACTAATAACATCAGCACATCGATAGCAGTTTCTCATCTAAAACACACTTTGCTGTGCCCGTTTTCCGATGTCTTTTCGCCTCTGTGCTGCCCAGCGGAACGATTGTTTATAGTGCATTCTGTAGAAGCTCATTGTACTTGCAAAGCTTAATTCTGCACTCCGCATACATACATACCAAAGTATAGTGCAAGGGTGTTTGCCATGTGAATTGGCCCCGAACTTTGGACGACCACTTTTCTCGACCGCAAATCTCGGCGCTGCCATCGCGGTCACAACAGGGAACTACGTAGACGTGCACACAGAGTATTTATAGTGTCCGGCTACTCTTTCTCGCGTCATTGGAATGCGTCTATGACGTTCTCAAGCCATTTGTATCCATCGAAGACGTCTAATAGCATAGCACTACGGTAGTGTCGACGACCAAAACAACTTTGCAGCCTCTGTCAGGTGCAATTATAGCTCCACTCTCCGGATCTACCGTAATGCATTTCCTCATTTCCTCGCGTAAACAAGCTTCTCTCAGAAATCCGAGGACTCCTTGCTATGGTCGGCATCTCGTTCTCGTTCTGACAAACAGCCAATTTCCGATCTCGGTGCGCAATCGCATAACAGCCCCCCCGGAGGGCACAAACAACTCTTATTCATTTCGTGAATTATGAAGTACGTCCTCACGCAGACGCCCTAATTGTTTGTGTGCGTAGAGATGACCGTCTGGACCCCGAGGATATAAATAGAGTTGCAACAGAGCTTGAAATTCGATTACCCGATGTTTTGATTTCGGGGACTCGTCGCTGCAGCGGAACTGGAAAACTCGATCACTAATCGTCTCGCTTTGCAGCAGGCCGACGTGCAAATGGAGAATTACTTCATTGCAAAGGGGCGTCGAGGACAAAAAAGGCGAATGTGCAAGGAATGTTCCCGAACTCTCCAGAGTGCAGCTGCTGGAAAATGGTGGTAAACAGCGTTTTATACGGAATCAGGGGATTCGGGGAATGCAAGCAGCTTGCTCGGGGTCCACATTAATCACCGTGTTTTGATCGCTGCAGAATGTAATGGAATTGTAGGTAGGAGGGGAATTATAAGCGAGATTTATTGGATAAATGTAGGTGCCTTGAGCAGGTGCATTCAGTAGCTGTTTGACCAAAAGTTATGACTGCAAAGAAAATTTATATGATAGCGTGGGCAGAACCAGAAGGTCTTTGAATGACATCTCACCGTTCATGTTGGAAAGAGCCCAGATAACATTGTGACAAAAATATGTTCTTGTCTTCATAGTTCAAGTTCTGTACAAGCCTATATGTGTGCTGGGATTAGCAGAAATTGTCTTACAATTCCACTTTCTAGATATGCATAGAAGCCGAAGCTAAAAGGTGCGTCTAGTGTGCCACGCATAGAACTGATTTTGGTGTAGACACAAAGAAATGTATTTTATTGACTACTTTGAAATGAACGATGCGATGTTTTATCCACCATCCTTGCCTTTACAAAATGGCCTCTTTGCAGAAGCGCACTTCCACTACAGGTTTCTCAGAAAACATATATGAAATTGAATTTTTGCAAATGTGGGTCTTCCCGAAGCCACATTTTCCAATCAGAACCAAATCGCCCACAACACTGAGGGTGGTTTGATTCAAAATCTTTGGCATAAGAAACGCGAAAGATCCCTTTCCTTTTGACTTTTAGTAATTTTGAACTTTGACATAAATAACTGGCGTGAATGCGTATCAAAAACGCTTCGAACGTTGAAGAAACGCCCACAAAAATTAAAGACAATGCTTAACAAAGCGTTCGGCATCGGCAAAATTCGGTATCTCTAAAAACCATCATCAATCTCAGAAATAAAAGCTTTTAAAACTGTATCATCAGATCGCCAGATTAGTTTCAGAAAGTTGTACGCTAACGTGGATAGCGTAATGAGATCTTTGCAAGTTATGTGGCTGTCCGCAGTGGGGCAATAACCTCCAATTCTCAGAAAACATATGCCAAATAGAATGATCGTGCCCACTCAGTTTGTTGTGCTTTACCGTCGCTGCAGGGACGAACTACGCAAATGAGAAAGATCAAAAGAGCATGGCTAATCATTTCCGAGGACTGAGGACCACCCTAGACCTTCAATCGCGTTTTTTTTAAAGTTCCACTATTCAGTCCTAACATCACATGTGCAAGTTCTGCACATAATCGAGTCTTGCAGAGATTGTGAAATCATGAGGTTTTGCATCCATTTGCGCCAAATTACGGGCTTCCGGAAGACCGAAGTGTGCAAATTCTGTTTACCAAACGTTTTCTGGGAATGATGTGATGCAAGTGCGCCGCTGATAAACAGCTTTTTAGGGTCACGACGTGCCAACGCACATTAGGAAGGCGCTTTTAGAAAACGCCTAGAGCCGTTTGATGTCACCGGGAAAGAGATGAGCGAAGTTGTTTGGGGTGAACCTATTTGGGGAAATGACATATGAAATAACAAGGTTTGCAGAGAGTGGATTTGCTGACACCCTGTTACTATTCTTTGCCCCGGACGTCACAAACCAATGCGATAAACAGCTAATTAAAGATATGAGATGTCGAAAGGATTCAGGGAAAAGTCCAGAAGGGTTATTAGTGCAGTCGCCTTCGATGTTAGCGCTTAATATAGGGGACACATCATAAAGTGATGGGTTTCCGATGGAATAGCAAAGTCGCAAATGATGTGATGCAGGAGGATACGGTTGTCTCTAAGCAGAAACACTATGATGTGGGTGACATTAGGACTGGACCCCTCTTGAAACATCATATTCGCCGTAAACATTACTTTGTGCACTTAGATTACATGTTCAAAGCTAATCACATCGAACGATACATCATTTCATGATCGTTCTTATGATGTGTACTGAGATATGCGAGATTTTGTGTCCAACGACCATGAAATGCCTTACTACAATCCGCTGAGAACCATTGGCGTTCACAAGGAAGAGCACAACGTCATCGTTTCTTGGCAATGCAGTGATCCTGTGATTTGATTATGATTCTTTCTGTAAGGAAAAAGCTTAGAATATCCGCGTTCAGGATACGGTGATTCTCGCCGAAAATCTGTAATCATTTTGTTATGCATTTTGTTCGCATGAGTTTCACGTTAAATTTTACATTTAAAATGAGGATCATAATTGTAAATAATTTCTGATAAGTGATAACTTCAGACTCCGCGATGAGAATGTTGAAAATACGGCTCTGACCACCTGGGTGTCATTACGCCAAGAGCGACCGCTCACTCAACTTACTCGACTCAGACAGGCCTCAGAGAAAGAGAGCAAGTGACGACCCGACCGATCGCTGGGGTCACAAATGAAAGGCTCTGATCACCATATCCTTCTCCTCTGTCCTGATAAACTATTCTGCATCTCCTACAGCTACGCATCACCTTCATCTTTCATATACCCAGCGGTCATATCGATCGACTAGGTTCCAAGAAGAACGTAGTGTAAGATTCTGCTAGAAGTTTTGCGAATTCGGTGCACAATGTTTCTTTCGCGAGCAGATCAAATGTCCTTTTAGATCTTTCCATCGACGGGTGTCCATCAATCATCGCTCAAATCTAGAGCAGCGATTCGTTGTTGAACATTGCAAAAAATTGTGTGCGGCCTTGCAGGTGTGACGCGAGTGGCGATGTTATCGGCCGATGTTTGAGAGCTTCCTCGTTGGCGACCTCCGGCAAGTTGGTGTGAGTCACGAGGAATCCGTCTGTGAGCAGCAGCATCCACTTTCATAACTCTGTGAATCACTGGCGACGCTGACGTCAATCTCGGCATCTTCTTTTTCTTTTTCTCTTTCTTTTCGCGCAACAAAAACCTCCGCAAAGATTGGCTTTTGAACCGATTCAATTAAAGCGTCTCTTTCGGCGCTTTAGAAGAGAGAGAATCGATTATCTTTCCGCACACTTTCGAATCCGAAAAAATTATTTTCGACAACGGCGCCATCCCTTCTTAGTAGGCAGAGTGCTGAGAGGTGAGGCCGATCACCCAGGGTGTTCTCTAGACATCAACAAGTTCCATGATTCGACGAGTTCCAATCGAATTTGCGATTTTCTCAAAGTTAAATAATTAAACGACCTTTTCAAATCAGGTTTCGTCTTCAAGGAGCAGCGGTCTTGCACGCGATAATTCCTATTTTTTGATGGATGCAGTTGAAGACAGAGCTCACCTAAGGATGAGGGTAACAAGATCATGTCATCTCCATGGTTTAACGAGTTTAAATCTTCATGACAGTAAAACGAGCAAAACATGACAGAGAGACGTACATAGAGACGAGGTACAGCTTCACTATCAATGAGATGCAGTAAAAGAAAGTGGTCAAGTTCTGCCAGCGGGGTGTTCTGAATGTTTCACGGAGGTAACCCGCTCACTCCGGACCGCTCTGGTTCTACACGCACTGCGCTTTTATTACACCACCGCAGTTCGGACATTCCGATAGCAGCGGTGCGAGACAGCACAGGCGGACATAGAGAAAGTGACTCGCTACCACATCGACCTGTGCATATATCAAGGGTCAATTCCTCAAATTCAAAGTGATCTGAAGGAGTGGAAAGAAGCCACTAGCCTCTCTTCTATGGGGCCGTGCCTTAGGAGCCCCTGTGTTATCGGAAACTTTTTCAACATCAAGTATACCCGGCCTTCGTTTTCTCAAATCCTGCTTTACTGACGTCCACACCATGTCGAATTCGTCACTTCCTAACCGTATTGGAAGGAATTGCAAAATAAGTCCGAAGTACATTTGCTCTGTAATCCATTTCAGATCAAACTCAATCTCAGGACGTTCAAAGAAAACAGTGTAGCTCTTCGGAGTGCACTTTACAAATCGAGTTTTATTTTTGCGAGGAAAGTAGTGCCCGACTATTTTCGAAATAGAATGGCAGATGTGGGAAAGTTCTCATGTTATTTGCAGACGCTTTTTCGTTCTTTCTTTCAAAGACGCAAATCGACGACTAAATTATTTAGGTCTGTCCTCGCACAATCAGTGTGTGAATCCACTTGTTTTGCTCGACAAAAACAGACTCTAAATGTGCGGGACTAAAGATCACACAGCACAAGGACCCTTATCTCGAGAAGGCCTGCCTCCACTGAGTCTGTCCAATCTTTGCGAGATTTCTTCTGAAGCAAGGAAGGGGCCAACCTATTACGAAAAACAGCGGATTAAGTGTTCTTAGATGCAAAGACGCGGCTCAATTCATGTGTCTAGGCACCCATGGCCACAATTTCCAGTGTCATATCGCTGTCAAGGGTGTTGACATCGAAGGAAAGACGAAAAAGTCAAAGGTCCATCGTTATCTAACCATCTCCATTCAATTACTCTGCGTTGGGCCATTTTTCGAACGTATCAGTTCAGCGTTCTCCCCAATCGACCACTCGGTTTTCGGACTCTTTCCGAAGAAACAGGAAAAAGTGGTTCCGAGCCGAGGTTTGCACGTTGCAGTGATGGAGTGTGTGGATGAAACTCGAGAACGTCCACAAGGATCAACGTACGAGCGGGGGTTCGCGTCGAGAAAAATGAGAACTTGTAAATGACTATAACATAGGAGGTGAACAGCAAGATGATCGAATGACATAAAATAGATACAGACGTAGGATATGGACAGACGGATATGAAAATGATACACTAGATACAGTACCATTTTACAATTTAATTTATTTGGATTTTTGAACATTCAAGGTTTGGAAACAAATTGATCAAAATTGCTGAAGAGGAAAGTGGACTTCAACGCTTATGATACATAAGTTCGACATCGATATTGGAATGATAGATTGAGCTCAGTGAATTTCTTCCAAAATGCTTTTATTTTTGATTTTCCAGTTGCGTCCTGTAATTCAAACAAAAATTCAAAAATAAACAAATATTCTAGTTGAATCTACAACTTCAACTGCTGTAGGAAGTACTACTTTATTTAAACGCGGTTCTTACTTACATCTGTGTCTTTGCGATCAACTCTTCCGGAAGAACCGTTGGATTGCTATACGTCAGTGAATCTCCAAATTCCGCTGTTCCTTCAAAGAACATATGGAAATCTCAGCTATCTGCTATTTTTTGCTCCTGCACGTTTCACCACATGAACGCATGTTATGTAGCGCTGCCGACAAAGAATGCTAAGTGCCTTCGTTCATGCTGGACGCAGTTTCCGCTAATGCTCCCAGCAACGACTGTTTGCAGTGAAATGCAGAGAAAATGGTTAGCTGCTTACATTTACACGCTAATGTGGACGTTTGCAAAGTGATCGAAGCACATCTCAGCTGAGCGGAGGCTTCCGCTAGTTATGTGAAAGTCACATTCTACGTGCTCCACTTCTGCAACTGCTGCATAAGAAGAGACTCTTTGGATTGCAAGTGAATGAATTCTCTGCAGAAGATGTTGAAATTTTGGACTTCGATCCACACCATAGAACAAACACGGAGTCGCTTATCTCCCGGGCCGCGCCAGAGGCTCTTCTTCTTTGTGCTATTTCGTTGCGTAGGGTCGTTTTGCCGACGAGTCAAAACGCATTTCGGCGCGTTCGCCCATAAAGCAGGCAGCGGCCGACGCTCGCTGCTACCCGTCGTTATCGATATTTCCAAAAAACAAAGAAAAATGTGGTTCCTCTTTGTGTTCTGCACGTCAGAGAAGCAGCATGGACCGAAGGGGCCGATGTAAACAATTCTTTGATTTGTGTGTAAACGACACAAATAGAGTCTGATAGAGATGCATCGAGGCGTCGTTGACTTCTGACCGAGCGAGAAAAAGCGAACGTCCATAATCAGGCAAATGCCGAAAGTGTTTTCCGAATGAAAAAAGAAGCCTTTCGAGAGGGCACTTCAATCAGGAGCGCCAAAAGTGCGCCTGTTTTTCATGCAAACAATTTTCGGGAGTTCTCCGCTGTCCTTTTCGACCGCTATTAGCCGAAGTGCCGATTTTGTTAACGCTTTCTTGAGGCTATCCGGGGACCTGCCGCCGCTCTCGAGGGGACGTAAAAAGTATAGAAAAAATCGAAGGAATATATTAACAAGCATACATATTAATTTCCTTATGGATGGTCGAAAAAGTTTCTCTTTTTCGGGCCTATGAAGAATGAGAGAATATTGAATTTATGGTGATGCAATTAAAAGGGAACTGGATCACAGTATTAGCCAGAAGATACGGTAGAAGGAGTAGATTAGTTGACACAAAACAATCAAAGGGATGATCAGGAAGAAATCGACATATCAGCAACCGATTCTATACGGCTGTCCTCTGAGCGAATAGGTGAAAGAACAGCCAAAAAATCCAAATTGACCAATCAACTCTCTGCGCTTACTATTTCTCTTCATTCACCTGGTTTCAGTCACCTTCTTCTATCTGACCTGCTTTCAACGAAGTTCTCTTGGCCCCTAAGAATGAAGCAAGCTGATAGGAGTAAGCCATGCGAAAATTTTATGTAAAGCTACATTCTACAAATCGAATTGTACTTTATCTCCTGTCAGATCTCTTCTAGCTTCTACGACAAATTCACTTTCAGGGCTATTCTTCCAAATGTATTTTCCTTCCAAATGGGTATTTTGAAGTCGTTCGAAAGAAGACGATTCTTCCACAACGCCGTTCGGCGGAAATCACAAAATCTGCCAAGTGGAAACTTCTTCATCGGCGACCTCATCTCAAGAAGATTATTGCCCATCGCTGTGCTACAAGCTGTAAAAGATGATTAGAGGGGATAAAGATTCTTCCAAGTAATGGAAGCGAATCACGGGATTTGTCTGGATTTGCTTGCAAAAGCGATAAGGTTAAAGACTTGAGATAAACGAAGAAAACATCGATGTAGAAGATGTTCCAAAGAACGGCAACGATGAAGTTATTCTTGAAAACATCGCATTGTGGGGTCGGTAGGCAAATGAAAAACAAACAAACAAAAAAGGTCCTCCCGAAAATGATTTTGTCGTGTAAAGTTTTGGACACCTTTTTGGGTACTGTATGAACTCTCGAAAGGAGTGTGATCACCATGTGAGCTTGGCATAAATAAGAATTTGTTTTTTAGTTCAGACTCATTAATTAAAGACTCAAAAATGTAGAACGACGTCGAAAGGCTGTTGTTAAATCATCGTAGAGACAAATGACGCCATTCCTCGACTCACAGATCTACGATATTCGAAATCGCGCGATTTGTTTTGTCACGAATCGTCGCTACAAATGCCTATAAGATAATCCTGTCGGACGTGGACGACTGCGTAGACGGAAAACAAGGTATTCTATTCATCGTTGATTTCCAGAAGGATCAAATGTCAAAATCCTTTGGCATATATACGTCAACAGTCGGGGATTTTGATTGCGTGGCTAACAGCATATGACAGCGAGTGATATGCATTTAAGATATTTAGTAAAGAATAGCAGATTGACGGATCTTCCATTTGTGTCCCCAGCGATCGGTCGGGTCGTACACTCGCTCTCTCTCTCTCTGAGGCTGTCTGAGCCGAATGAGTTAAGTGAGCGGTCGTTCTCGGCCATCGTTGTTGGCGCAATGATCGCCCCGGCTCCCAGAAGGCCTGGAACACCAGGGAGCCGTAGTTCCACCGTCTTGCCAAAAAGCCCGTCACAACCTCCCGACTCTCCCTGCGCTGCCAGAGAAGCCGAAGAAGTGCTGTAACTCCGAAGTCCGCGCCGCCAGCCGAACCCAGCTGAAAAGATGACTCTCCGCTCCGTTGGCTCTGCTCCACCGCTGTTCCACTTCCGGAATCAGCTCTTCACGACTTCGATGCCCGCGCAAACTAATGGGAGCGCTGCATTCTATTCGGATTCGTCTGCTCCACCGAAATCAGAAGAAAATCAGCGACCACGGTGTGACTATGTTCTTCTTTGTGCATATATGAGACGTCCTGCACGGCGTAAGCCGTTGATTCCGGAAGATAAATCGTGTAAAAAAAATAGCAGATTGCCTGAACTCGAAGTTTACAAGGTGTTGGAAAATAAGTTATTTTTTTGTTGGAGTGACAAAGTTCACAGCAAAGAGTTGAGTTGAGAGAGAGTTTAATCGAAAGCACCAATGGACATTGACAATAATTACATTAATTGCCAAGCCCTTGAGGACCTGGCTATAAGACATCATAAGACCATTTTTGAGCTACTTTCTGCTGCTGGTTCGGTGATGCAATCAATTTCCTTATTTTTATTTGTTTGGAGCATTTGCATACCTAACAAGGACAGATCCAGATCTGCCAGAATGTTCCGGCTGCCGCCTGAAACCTGCCTCCACTTTCCCTCTTTACGACTTGTTCTGTGAGACCTTTCCAATTTAACGCTTCTTTTTACGATCGCACAAAACGCACACAACATGAGACGACTCGAATTACTCACAAATGATTTCTAACCTCTGCGCGTGTTTTTCCTCCTCCGCCATAAATGTTGATTGGCAATAACGACTAATTCGGCCATAAAGAATTTATTGCTCTTTGAATAAAGGCTCCAAACTGAACTGGTTGGGCTACATACATACATGTTATAGCAACCTATGCAAAAACTGGTACATGCTGGAAATGCACCAGAGATACACGAATCCGACGTAGTAGACGATGAGTTGAGGCATTTCGGAAAGAACGGACCGCAGCGAGCGATGACGGCTCACGGTTAGAGGCACTTCTGGGTGGTTTTCGATGGTGACCGCCAAGGAGGTGTTGTTCGGAGAGGCTGCTGGAGGGGCGGAAGAGGTGGACGGAGAAGGATCAGGTTCAATCACTCTGGTTAGATTCTCTGAAAATGCCATATCTTCATCAGAATTGTGGTGATTCCTAAGGTCCAATGGGGCGAAATGGGCGATATGAATAATCAAAATGAAGTGCCCAAGATATATGTGATTCAGCATTCGAGCTGTGGAAAGTGCTTATATTTACGTCATCTTTTTCAAAATGCCACATCATACAAATTTTTTTACAAAACAGAAGTGCTTTGTTTTTCTCGACACACTATATTGAACCATTTGACGTCAGAGAGCGCCCTGAATTTTTCAGTTCGGCGCTTTTTGCTCAAACACACCACAATTCAAGAGGTTGCACTTTAAAGTGCACTTTAGGAATTTCCTGAATTTTTAAATGTCCTTCACGACATTTCATTTTTCGGCTGAAATTGTGCTTTAAAAGTTGACTTCCGAAAAGCGATTAATTGGAAATCGCATCAAGTACAACCTTAAGATATAATATTTGTGTGCACGAACACTACGCTTACCTACATTTAGTTGCACGGCTGCTTTGTCCTCGTCGACCACACGCGGCGTCTCCGGCACACCTGTCATGGAGAATCAATTAACCGAGCCAATTGGTGAGTGAGTGCCTACCAGCTTCTCGGCGAATGCCGCGGACGAGCTCTGCCATTGACTGATACTCGGTGGTATCGGTGGAGCTCCGCGCCGTGGCGAAGACATCGCGGGGAGACTTTTCGTCGCAGAAGTCGGAGAGCTTCTTCGGGGATGAGCGGAAACTCGGCGGGGAGGTGACCACAATCTGTGGGATCGGGGTTACGGTAACAGGTGGACGGGTTGATGACGCTGTGATTGTTGTTTGGATGGGTTCCTAGAACAGATACAGGTTACAAATAGGGTTGAAGAATATTTGATTCGATTCAAATCACAAAAGATTGCGACTCAATCTGTAACCCTCGACCACCCGCACGAGGGCTAAACACAATGTCAATGAGCCAGGACGACCAGAGCAATGTTAAGGCTGGCGAGAAGTAGTACACCTTGTTGATGGTGTATTTTTAGAGTTTTGGACACTTTTTCAACAATTTGTCCGATTCGGATATTCTAAAATCTTCTAATACTCGACAACCCTAGTCACTACGAATAGAAGAGTACAGGTCCTAGGAAATGAAAACCGTGCCCGTTTTTACATAGAACAGCTTTAAACCTGTGTTTTATAGCGCTACGTTGTCCCATGGTATTCCATCAGTTTCCATCTAGGAAAAACAAATTATGGCTAGCCTTCGTCAAGCTATTCATTAAAGTGTAATTTGAAACGGCTTCAATACATATGACTCAGTGAGCAATTAATGAAATACGTATACATCTGAGTCAGTGTGAAATCCAAGTAATCAAAACAAAAAGTGCGATACTGTGTATAAGAAATGCGCAAAGAAATATGACAATAACAATCTCCAAGCCAGTATTTCCCACCATACTCTTTCGTCATGACCAAGCAGCATAGTAGCAGCTCTCCAAGCCTACCATATAGACTACATACCACCGCAGGATCATAACCGGCTCTCAGTGCCATCTAAGTGAGGAATGCCGCGCATCCGTTCGATGAGTTCTCCTCCATTTTTAGGATGAGCCGATTGCACAGAAACACGAAAGGTGTAGTACACAAGCAACACTTGAATTGACAGAAAAATTACATTCAAATAATCGTCACGAATAATACAGCTTTCATCTATATTTGTAAGTAGATTCACTCTGTTCTTACTCTGAAATTCGTCTTACATCTACTTACTTAACGGTTCTAAACCATGCCTTTCAGAGTCAAGCGCATAGTCATTATTTTTCACCTGCCCTTAATTATAACCACACGAGTAATCGAATAACAATCATCACAAATCGATTAGTCGATTTTTATAATGCTAAGTCACAGGTGTTTGATCACTATTTTTCACTTCATTCCTTTGTTATTACAATAGAGCTCAGACCCAGATTTCAAATCCTTCAAAACATGCCTCTCAGACTCATGCTCATCGGAAAGATAAATTTGTATGTGTGGTAAATCCAGTCACAGATTACAGATATTACTATCCAATTGTTTGAAATTTAAGAAAATTTTGGTTTGGTTTCTGGTTCAACTTTCACTTCTGACCCTTCTCATAATATACACAGAACGTTTGTGCAGGCAATCTAATCGAAACACGTATCAAATCAAATATTCACTATTCCATTACTGCTGCACGCATGCTGTCGTTGCATGTTTCAGAGGTCAACCCGTTTATTTCCTGTGGCATCGAGTAATCTCACTGTCAATTACTTCCTGACATCACAGCCCGCTTTTAACCACCTCCCATGGATCAACTAAACACCTATGGAATCCGCTGGGGCATCAATTACACACAAAAACAAACGCACCTGCGTGACGTCGGGTGGCGTCCTCTCTGCTTTGTCTTCGAATTTTTTAGGGCTGCGGCAGCATCCGCAAAAAACGGAAGGCGTCGGCATAGGGGCTTCTTTGGCGCTCGGCATCACCTCTCACATCGCTTATCGGCCCTGCAACCAGGCGATATCACGGAGAACGAAGACTCCACTACAAGAGAACCACTCGAATCGCGGCGACTATTATTCGTGGAGAGACGATAAAAGGAGCAACAAGCATGTGTCGAGGGCTTTAAATAAACAACAAGAATCGCGTTGATATCGATCGGGAGGATGCCCAGAGGGCATTAGGCTCGGTTTTGGCGTGAAAGGTCAATCGACGAGGGCTTCCACCCCCACCCAGGTTGCAACATTTAGTATTCTTTGACGACCGGGTGGCCAAGGAGCCGTTTCCCGTCGGAGCGAGAGTTGTCATTAGCAACGACACCCTTAGCTGGCGCGTCGGCTACCTGACGGTCGCCTGTGAGAAAAAAGGCGAACGACGTTGTTACCGAGTCGTCACCAGGGGACCGTTCCAAACAACGCGTGAGTCACGACGTAATTATGCAGACGAAGGAGCTGCCGAAGGAGAACGACGCCGAGAGGAAGAAGTTACATCGATCGGCCGCCGAGACGGTATGCCGAGGTGGAAAGTCGCGTTTGTTTGAACAGTGAGGGCGAGGACAACGCGCGGAACAAGTGCGCGTTTGCCAGGAAAACCGTCAAGTGCGGAGTTTCCACGTCGAGTGGAATCACCGAGGGCATCGGGAGACGAGCGGTCGGGAATTATTCAGGCTCAAACGTTTGCTAGGAAGAAGAGGAAATTAAACACTTCGAACCGATTGCGCACTTGAGATTTCGACTTTTTTGGTCAGCGGGAGTTGAAGGATACAGGAGAAAAGATAGGATAGCTTTGCCAAGACCTTGATTAGATTGTGGAGGAAATGTGGGAATCAGAAAATGAATCATAATTTGGTTGCGATAACAACTTACTTTCCCGTATCTGAGATATAACAATGCGTAGGGAAAGAGGCCAGAAGGAAAATACGGTGTCCACGAGCTGTATCTGTCGCTAAAAACTAGAATATTTCACACTGAGGGTAATAGTGGCTGCCTTAAGTTCCAAATCCAAGCGGTGCTTGATCGGACGTGGACATCGTCAATGAGATCGGTTTTGAAAAGGTAATGAGAGAGAATATCCTAGCAGTAAAACGAGAGAAGTTACCCTTCTTTGTTAAGAAACTCCTATTTTTCACAACAGTTCAAAAATGGAAAATTGTGATTATTGTGATAAGGGAAATAAGTGAAGGCAAGTTGTCTCATGGAGTTAGTCCGTTAGTCTGTATGAGTATTTACCACTACTGGTGTCTTGTCGCCCGGGGGGCTACTTGGTACTTGGCTCATAGACTCATTAATTACAAAATCGATTATGCGGGTATCATTAGAAAGGAATGGCATTCACTCGGTTATGAATCATCCCGGAAGGGAAGGGAGTCTGATAAGACAGTGCATGCGCGTTGATAAAGGAGTAAGTGCCGGGTGAAGTGAAGAAAATGGAACTCCTTTCAGTGTAAATATCACCAAGATAGAACAGCCTAAAAAGTCCACGAGTTGAGTGAATGTATTCGACCGTCGACAAGAAAGGTATTTAAGGCAAACTCCGGAAATGTCCTTCCACGATAACAACAAAAGTTGTCTATCCGAGCACTCCTACGACACACAATCAGAGCAAAAACAGTGTTAGAGTCCGATCTTTGGCATCTATTGTAGTTTGCACAATGTGACGAGTAATTTCTTTGGTGCACTAAAGTCGTTCGTAAGCTGGTTGGCACTGTTTTCCGAGCTGAATTACGTACAAAATACAAATTGTCCATCGCCGTTTAGAAATGTAGGAGGCCAGATCGTAGTTTAAGTCATTCATAGCTTCTGTTTTCATTTCTCAGTGCGATCTAATACATGTCACTTTTATGGGATCTAACGGAACGCTTTTGGGTTTGATGCGCACGCTAACGCACCTAGTGATTCGCCTTTTTAGGAATCCATAGAAGATGATTTATGGTTTATGTGAATATTTGGAAATCATTTCGTCTAGACGACAGTGATTTATTATATTTATGCGATTCGATTGGAATTCAAGAAGCCGTGGAGAATGCGAAGGACAGGGTTTAATGGCAGCCGAGACGCGGTTTAATTAGCTGAACAATGCCAAACTTGGGAAATCTCTCAGTAGTCATTTAGAGCCAAAAGAGGAAAACAATAATTCACTGAGAATGGGTTCAGCGGCCGGACAAGGCCTCCATCGGAAGGTGTAATTGGAAGGCTCAATGGAATTGTAGTACACGGCAAAGAAATCCATGGCACGCGATAGTACGACGCGATGAAGTGAAGCTTGCAGCTCAGACACATAACCGAAATATGCGAATAATAATATTTCGCATTTATTTGAAATCTACGACGTATGTCCGACGTCACTGCGATGTCCATCCATGTGCATGAAAGAAGGACTGAAGGCAGGGAAAGAGACGCAATTTGATCCTTGTTAAAAAGGGGAATATGACCGAGTGTGAAAGCAGACGTGACTTTTTAAATGACGTCACTAGGACACCTGCGGAAGGGACACGGAAGCTGTATGCCTTAAACAATTTGAAAGGCATGTTTATAAGGATTTTACGGAGTGACAAAAAATGGAGAGAATCTATTATTTGGCATTATCAAAACATATCATAGGATGTCAATTGGCGGCTACCTTGTGTATATCTTATAGGTGTGCCCTGATAAAGACATGCAGCTTTTGGGTGTATTTACAAACACAACGTTGCCGCTTAGTTCAGCATCTTGTCGAACGGCCTTCTTGGATCTACAAGCTCGCTTTGTGCTTCACTCTCTATTTGTGGTTCTGCCTTCTGTTGACATAGACTCTTCATATAGTAGTCCGAAGCACAAATCCAGAAAACACAAGGCGAAAGGGTGCTAGTGGAAAACACCAACTATCAGCAATAGACCTTCAGAAGTTAGTTCATGACTAAAAATCCTAAATATTTCAACCGCCTATGGTCTTTGTGTCTCTATGGTTACAAGTAGAGTTGTCCCGACCCGAAAACCCGAACCCGAACCCGAACCCGAAACTTTCGGGTACCCGACCCAAGAAACTTACAACTTATAACTTGTAACTTACAAGAAATGATGACACGAAAAACAATGGCATAGCATTGGCAGCAGGCAAAAACAGCAACTTTCTGTAGTGGCATCTGAGGAAAGCACTTTTATGGTTGACAAACACATGAGTTCTTGTTTTCCCTGTGGTTATATGTGGCTGAGATGGCGCCGCTGTTTTCCGTCTCCACAAACAAAAGAACCAAAAGTTATGAGATGACGCTTATCTTTCGTGTAAACACTCTCTTTCTTCACCGAACGGATTCATTTTTGTGTCCATGGGCGATAATTGTTTTCGGAAAACAAATGCGATTCCTTGGAATCTCTTTTTCGTATTTGAGAGTTGGTCATCTCTAATTCTTATCCACTGACTCGCCTTCCTAGGGCTTTTTCTGTTTCAACACAAGTTGTAGGTCAGAAATTTAACTCACTTAAATGGAACAGTGGCGCGCGTCGCCGCAACGGTTCGAGTGACCCACATTTCCCGATCGCTCGCTTTATTTTTACGTCATGGCGCAATCGAAAACATCGCCCTTCTGCGCGCAGCCACTTGGAAGAAGACGCGCCACTGTTTCCTTGCATGGAGAGGATGATGCGATTAGGTAAGCACTATGTCGTTTTTGTAAATCGCCCGAAAGGTTTTTATTGTATTGGGAAAGAACCTATCATGAGATAAGATAGCTTTGGTGAGGCCATGACTTCGAGATTTCAACGCGACCCATCGAGCCTACTATGGGTATAGGGTGACATATAGGGTGACCGCCGTGACGAAGCAACCCATTAAGCCAAAGTACCCATTTGCTACATTTAGAAAATATTGCATCGCAACTTTTAATCTCTATCCATTCAACTTACAAAGGACATATCTTTGGCACAGGCAAACCACTAACTAGCAAGAGTAACAGATCTGCACGGATAGTCAACCTGCAGAAAGAAGGTAAACAGAGTTCACCAGAGATCCACTCCAACAGGATTGACGCAAAAAGCTATGTGAAACAATAGGCGTAAAAAGCCATAACACAATTAGTTGTGTAGAAACCGAAGTTTTTCTGTATAGGCGAAAAAAGAGCAATGATCGTTTAACGCCCTTCAAGTGAAACCTCCAAGTGCCTTGAGCTCAATTTTCTGATAGGTGATATTTTGAAAAAATTGATTGAAGATGATACTAAGATATCTTTAGCAATCAATTTATGGCTCTTTCACAAGGTGCCCTTACCGGCGCCGTCTCCGGCGCCGGCGCCGGCGAGCTTGTGAAAGATACATTATATGACCGATAAGGTCACTTCATAATAGGATAATTATGCACGTGCACAGTTTTCGGGCCGGTTTTTTAAATGCAAGAATAGTATGAGGACTATGGAGTGCGAAAATTAGACCATTAAAATGATTTTCTACACAATTAGAAGGTGTTTTCATTTATAAGGGTTTTTGTTTTGTGCATTCTACCTGGAAAGTTTTTAATGCTTTAAAAGGACGAAATATAATAGTCATTAGTTAAACCTTGACACTGTAATATTTGGTTAAATTTTGTCACGCCAAGCACGCAGGTAGAGACACATGTGAAACTCAGTGAAACATGGATATCACGCAATCAACGCGAACACAGTCAAACGTCGTTCTGAGGGCGAATCCATAAACATGCAAATCACAGCTGGTGATCCGATTAGGGCGTTAATGTGACTTGTGCAAAAAGAGAGTACAACACGAAGAGGAGAATGTGAGGAAATGATTGCTCTGTTTAGTGGCGCGCAACGTCCTTCTTTTTCTCCTGATCCTCACGTCGTTTGTTTGCTTTCTGCTCATCTCCGAGGTAATTCGCGCGAACTCGCGACGCCAGGAGATCAGCCGGCGGGAGAGCGCTTACTCCCTCCTGCAGCAAGTCAAGGTTTTTCCCCAGGGAGGTGAGTGGAACCCTAAAGTTAACAAGTACGCGAGGTTTAGGTGGTGACGTCACTTTCGATCAACCATGGCGCATCGCAGACCCTCACATCGTCTACGATCGTAAAGAACTGCGTCAGAATCAGCGATACATTGTCAGCAACTTCACTTACAGCAAAGGTGCAGCAAAAGAAGTTTTCTTTGAAATCATCACCGTTCAGGCCTTGGGAACCTGATGTTCCAATACGCCAGCCTCCGATCGATCGCGAACCAAAACACGGCCAAGCTGATAATCCCGAGTAATTCGCTTCTGCGGCGCGCCTTTGACCTCGACGCCGTAATTGTCTCCTCCGAAATCAATGACCAGCTTCTGGAGGAGAACGCCCGATTCGCCGTCGAGTTTAAGGTAACAATGGGACACTGAAGCAGACGCCTATTCGAGAGTGTCTGTTTACTTTGCCAAAACCAGATTTCCGTCGGGCAACTGTTCCGGTGATCTTTGTTTGGACTGTTTGTGGAAGTCACAAGTTGATCTTGTTAGGAAAATTGGGGATCTGGGTTCATTTTATGGGATTGGCTGCTCGAAATCCATATACATGAAGGCACAAGAATGATAACGACTTCTGTTTAGGACTGCTGCAGCTACCATAAAGACCTTGAACTCTTCACCAACCCTGACAGCAACGTGCAGGTTCTTCTGGGATACTTCCAGTCTTACCGCTACTTCCACCCCCACGACGAAGACCTAATCCGCGAGCAGTTCAAGTTCCTCCCGGAGATCGCCATCCGCGCCGAACAGATCATCCAAGACGCTCAGTTCGAGAAGTTCAATGGCGACACGAACAACAACAACTTCATAGGAGTAGACCAGGTGCAGAATGTCCCTGAGGGTTTCGGTAGTTGTAATGGATCGGTCCAATCACAAAAATGAGGAATTTAGACGACAACTACTACTACGTAGGAGTGCATGTACGCCGCGGAATGGACATCACCTGGAACAGCCGCAACATAAAGCACGGCCACACCGTAGCCTCCAAGGCGTATCTCGATAACGCCATGGATTATTTCCGCCGAAAGTACAAGGACAAGGTGGTGTTCATCATCTGCAGCGACGATCTCGCTTGGACGATGAAGAACATCCCCAAGAGCTCCGCTGGCCGGGGAGAGATCTTCTACTCGGACGGGGCCTTCCGGGAAGTCGACATGGCCCTTCTCTCGCAATGTAACGAAACCATCGGGTCGACGGGAACGTTCTCCTGGTGGGGAGGCTACTTGTCCGCTGGAGAGGTCACCTACTACAAGAACTGGCCATACAAAGGTTCGATGCTGGACAAAATGATCGACAAGCAGAACTATTTCCTGGACGAATGGATCGCCATGGAGTAATAATAGTAATAATAATAAATAATAATTGTTTGTAAATTGGTCCTTGAATCAGGGTTGTCATAATAAAACACTTCGATTGAAACTGCACGAGGAACTGCGTCACGAAGAGCGGCATCTTTTCTCAATAATAGAAATGCCAAAAATGAATCAACCATGTGAATCTGGCATAGTGAACCAAAAGCAGGAGATCGAAGCGAGCATCGTTTTCATAGTTCTCTTACAGTATAGGCCTATACCTAGTGATTTAAGATGTTGAGCTATGTTCCGCGCGCTTAGTTCACGAAACTGAATTTACCACATTTCTATCGGAATATCCTTTCAAAAGTGACCAAAATTAAACAAAACAGTGATACCTTATTACATTGCGTTCACCGCTCGCACAAGTCGGCTTCCCTGAAGCCTTGCTTTTAAACAAGTGGACTATAATGTTGATGAATAAACGATCGAATTGGTTTCCTTTGAAAGTTTTGCATGGATCTTGGCACGGAGTAACGGCGGCGCCGGCGCCTTTTCACATACAAGACGGTGCCGGTGACGGCGACCTTGTGAAATATACTTAACAAACTAAGCCAAACGGAGTCGAGGATAGACCACGTAAAGCCGGATGTGTCATTTGAAAGTGAGAATCTTATAAAGAAATCACGCAGGAGGATGTAGAGGAATAAGAAGATCCACTGATTGATGTTCATTTATGATCTTTCCTTGTTTTTCGAAAGTCATTCGACCAAACATTGTCAGTGTCTTGGATTATTCCTATCCATAGATTAATACTCCCTTTGCTTGCCGAATGCGCTATTCGACATGATATTACATAAAACTTGAAAGCAAAACAAAAGAATTTGCCGCCAGCAGGGGTCGAACCTGCGACCTTGGGCTTATTAGACCCACGCTCTAACCGACTGAGCTATGGCGGCTGCATCATCAAGAAGAAAGATCGTTGTCACTAGGAGAGTGTCATTTCCTGCTGTCATATCAGCGATTATTCACATGAATCGACCAAAGTACCTTTGCCTAGACAGCTCTCGATTGGCGAAAAAGCAAATAAAGGCCGTTTATACTCATGGCTAACCACTGGCTATCATGCTTCTAAGCACCTTGTTACATATTTTGCACACTCTTATCGAGAATACTTACCGTGCCGTGCAAACTTATGCAATCTGGCCGATACAAAGTTCAGAACTGCATATTTGCGACTATCTTACGCTCTTTTCATAGAAAAAATAACAGAAAACTCAAATGATTTACGTAGGCAGTGATCTAAAAATGAAAGGAATTGTTGGATAGGAAAGCTGGGAATGGAAGTAAAAGAATGATGTTGACAGAACCCATATGACCTTTACATAATTCCCTCTCTTTCGCCCTTATCACTCCTGCGAGCAGTAAAGAATATGTCCTGATTTATGTGCTGACTCTACTTTGCGGCGTCGCCGCCACGCACGACATAGTTAACTCTCCGAGGCAGCCATCTCTTCGCTTTCATGTCGGCCCCCTCCAATCGCTGATAAGAGCGTTTAATCAGCGATTCCGCAGTTGCACAGATTTTTCACAGACCGCAGATTCTTCCCTTTCTAATAGTTAACGGTCGGCGGCGGCAATGGGAAAATCGGTTTCTGAGGTTGAGATCTCTCCGCGTGTCAGCAGAAGGCCGGCCAAATGCACGGTGATCTCGTCGGTTATTGCTGCACTGATTCTCCTGCTCTCCGCATTCTGCTGGTTCGGATTCTCGCCTCTCTTCACCGCCATGGTAGCCATGGTAAGTGGATATCGCTTGTGGGAACGGCAAACTTTTTGCAGAGAAGTAGAATTATTAATGAAATATTGCTGAGAGACAGTGTTTTTGGATTACATTATTCTGATACTGATGCCACATCTGCATATTTGTACTTACGGGAGAAAAACTCAGGGAGTGAGGCACGATGAAAGATGAAAGAACCAACGATCTAAATAACCAAAAATATTACTGTTAAACTACAAATTATTTTACCCTTTGATACTACTGTTATTTCCAGCAAACGAACAATAATTTAAAAAAACGTGTGGGAAAGAAGGAAATATTGCCAAAGAAATGAAATTGTTTTGAGGCGCCACAACAAAAAACACAAATTCGTCAAAGGCGGATATGAAACAGGTACGCCGATTGTAAGATTACAACTCATTTTTTACACCATCGGTGAAGAATGACACTCGCTTTGTAAACAACCAAATTACGTTCCGGACCTAGAATTATTTCTCTGTGGTTGTTATTGCTCTAGGAGCTTGTTTCTAGGAGCGTAGGTGTTTCTAGGAGCTTCGCATGCATAGGCACATAATAAGAAATTCGGAAAAAAAGAGAAAATGCCGGTTCAACTGTACCCCTTTGTCTCGATTGTTCCCTCAGGAACTGCACCCTTCGTCCCGGGAATGAGCTGTTTTGGAGCGTATTTGACGTATAGATTTTAACCTGCAGATTCCAATCAGAATAGGGCAAAATTGATTCGAATCGTATGACGTGTGCCAGTCACTGCTGGGCCAATTTTTGTGAAGGCTCACACGATTAAGCCATAAAGGTAACCTTTTAATTCTTATACTCTCTGTTGGTCATCAATAAACTAAGAGCTACACTACTTCGTGGGGCGGTCGAAATCCCAATGGAGGGCGATTGAAGGCAAAAAAAGGGGCAGTCACAGTCTCAAAGATGATGGTTACGATGATTTTGTGCCGAATTTGTGTCGCTTAAAACAAGGAATGTTTACAATCAAAAACAACTGAAATGTTCCAAAGCGTGCAAAATCACATGGCGTCCTTTGTGACATCGTGGGAATCGCTCCCGTCCGTTATCACGCTAACTTTTGAGCCATCAGTACTGCTAAGGTAGAATAGGAGTTCAAAGGTCGTCAGACACATTTCATGGACATGATTATTCCCTCGTTCTCCATTACGAACTCTTTCACACTATATATCGTAGAGCCAAGAAAAAAGTGACCAAAAATTAGTAACCGGTCAAAGCACTATCTATATCTACGGTTGTGAAAACCATCACATTGAACTTAAAATGGATCTTTTTGAATCTTCATGCCCTTTGACATCTCTCCTTCACATGCCATCAAGTGCATCAGCACGTCGAAATGATAAGTTGTTTATGCTACTTTGCATACAAACGATAAAATATGCTATCAGTCAAAAGACGACACGGTTAGGAGCCCCGAGGCAATCAATGACGGGCATCATAAATTGATTGCTCGCATGAATGGAGAGCAAAAGGACCATAAAAACAAAATGAATCTCAGCTAATGCGTTTCAGAAGCTGTCATTCTCGGAAGACAACCTTGGCGTTCCTTCCCAGGCGACATTTCTCTGGTCGAAGCCGCCTATGAATAACACCTTCAACTTCTACATCTACAACGTAACCAATCCCACTCACGTCACCTACTATGGGGAGAAGCCTCGAGTCATAGAAGTTGGCCCTTTCGCTATAAGGTCAGCGCTTCACTGCTTGCCCTTATAATGAATGGTATTCCAGGGAATCAGAGCGAAAGAAGGAATACAGCTTCAGCGACGACGGGGACAGCATCTGGTACAAAAACTATAAACAGTTTGTGTACGATGCAGAGCGGTCTTGTGAAGATTGTACCTATGAAGCGCCGATCTACATTCCCAATCTTCCAGCGATCGTACGTGAACGGGTAGAAGTACGGTAATCAAGGTAAAGCTTAGGGTGCCATGATGGATCTGGGCGACCCGAAGTACAACGTGAGCAGGGCGGCTAAGTGGATCATCAGTGTGGGGCTGATTGCTCTCGGAGAGTACCCTTTCAAGTAGGTTCTCTTTGGAAGAGGAAACATGCCTCCAACTCTTCTGGGAAACACAGATCCTATGTAACACCTTTCAGATATGTTCGCTTTGGAGATCTTGTGTTCGACGGCTATGACGACCCCCTTCTCACGTTGGGTCATTCCCCAATACTCAAGTACCTATCCAACACGTACAACAACGGGAGCAGCGTCATGCCATTCCCTATTCCTCCCCTCAAGAAGATGGGATTCTTTGTTGGGGTAGGGCTTCGCTTGTCTATATGACCTCACTAGCGCGCTTCTTAGTACAACAACAGCAACGATGAGGACTACGTTATCAACTCCGGGAAAGCGGACATCAACAACATCGCCAGCATCAAGAAGTGGGCCGGAATGGCATCTCTGCCAGAGACGTGGTGGAGCACTCCTCAGGCCAGAGCAATCAACGGCTCGGATTCGGGTAGCTTCAATAAGCCAAATCTAAAGAAATCCGATAGGCTCTACATGTTTCAGTCGTACATGTGCAGGTAAATTATAGTCTTCTACTACTTCTTGATATCTCTGATCTCAGATCGTTCTACATGGACTTTCATGAAGAAAGCACGGTACATGGAATCCCTGGATACAACTACGAAATTCCCACCGAGGTGTACGATACCACCCGGCAAGAAAATATTGGTTTCCGATACGAGAATAGGGAAAAAGTGAATTATTTTCCTGAGTGGCCCGAGTGTCCTCCGTGAGTAAGGCTACCGTCTACCGCCGTCAACGAGAGTTTAGAAAGACGAACACGACTAACTGCGATCTCGTGGACATCAACTGCGGGCTCAGCGAGAACCTCTGCCACGAATGCTGCGACCGGTCACACTTCAACGGAACATACCTGCTTCCGCCTGGATTCTTTCCGATGGCCTGTTTCCCCGGAAAGAACCAAGACGCCCCCTTCGGGATGATTTTCTCCGCCCCTCACTACCTCTTCTCTCCGGAGAGTACGGTAGACTCGGTGTACGGTCTCAACCCTAGCCACGATCCTCATGTTCCTCTCAGTTACACGCACGAACCCGTAAGTTCTCTTTACTTGTGCTTCTGAAAGAACCCCCCTTTGCAGCAATCGGGAATGGTGACAGAGGTGAAATTCCGGCTGCAGATCAACGTCCCCATTCGGCAGTGGAGCGATATAGTGTAAGTGTAATTTTGTTATCTTAATCGACTTTCAACGGGCCATGAGCCCGCTACATTGTCCACTCCATTCATAATTGTTGAGGTGGTCCTAGAATTGGACTAGTTTTGTCACTTTATAGCTTTATAAATACTGCTCTATCGTCTATTTACTGGAAAACATGCAAATAGTATTGTGAGTATGACTTCACTCTTTAGTGCATTTTATACGCATTGATTCTGGGTAGTCGGGGTAGTATGCAGGTAATGGCACCGTTTAACGATATATGTAGGTATAAATCTAGCCTTGGAATGCTTCGGTCCGCTAAAATGGATCGTTTTTTACACACCTTTTCAATATTACGCAAAGACAGGTTAGGTCTCAAGGATAAGTGTGCCTCCATACAGTCTTCGTACAGTTGAGTGTATGTACATTTTTCCGAAGATACTACTCTCTATAGATTCGTTATCCAATCAAAGTATTTACCTTCAGACAATCCGGCCAGATGCCCAACAAATTCATTCCGGTGCTGTGGGCTGACTCGCACGCCTACCTCACCCAACCGGCCTACGACATGATCTACAATTTCTTCGTCACGATACCCACCGCCGTTTACATCACCAAATTCATCAGTCTCTTCGTCGGGATACTGCTCGTCTTGCTCATCGTCGCCGTCCGAATTCGCATACGACAGCTCGAGCAGCGGAAGATCAGAGAGCAGAACGCTCTGCTGAAGGAGGAGACGAGGCGGGGAGTCCAAGTTGTTTGAGTCCTATTTCAGTGTCATGAACAATGCATAATTCATTCTGCAATAAAGTTTTGGGTTCACAGAGTAGCGAGTGCTTTCGAGCAGGTGATTGGAAGTGGTTTAGGCCCAACCTGAAGTCGGGATGTGTCTTGAAATGTCGACAGACATAGATTGAATCTGTTAATTTTTGAACACTTTCCTTCTAATTGTATTTTTGAACGAAGCTAATTATCATTATTTAATCAAGTGGCGTGCACGTAAAGTTATTTCAGCCTCGACTTCCCTGTAACGGTGGATTCTTGAGTAAAGTCGCTGCCTTCCAAGCACTGTAATCTGTATTGTTTCTCAAATTGAAATCATATGTATTTGATCCCTAATTTTTTACAGCGTAAAGAGTATAATTTACGATTTTTCTAATATCTAAACTGCAAATTCCGATAAAGATAAATTCTGCATTCGTTAAAGCGGTGCCTATTTTAATATCTCATTTTCCTTACGTCATTTACTTTGGTCGTCTCTTGGCAGAACAAGGCGCAGAACCACCGTCAGCTTCTTAAGAAAGGGTCTCCAAATCTGTGGAAAGATGAACTTCACGGTGTGCAACATCTTGGAGGAGAGGTCCTTACTATTATTAAATGTAGTTTTCCAGGATTTGGCTGATTTTTTCTGTCATAAATGTGTCATTTCTGTCATGAAAGATAAATGTAACTATGCGTTATCAAATTTGGCTGTGTTATCAAACAGTTGCCGGAATAGGGGAAGCGTTGCCGGATTTTTTTACCGGAAAATTTATGAACAGAACAAAGTAGCTGTTACAAAGAAACAGAGCGCAGTTGTTTTTAATAAGCGGGAGAAGGGGTTTGGTCTACCTATCCCATACCTCCCACATCCTCACTTCTCAAGTCGTCCTATCAGTCATCCCGAACATCCAACCACTTTCGTGGCTGAAAAAAATCCAACAACGTTCATTCTACTCCGGCAACGCTCCCCCCATTCCGGCAACTGCTTGATAATAGCGCCTCGAATTTCAAAAATTTCGTCAAAATTTCGCAAGCCTCTTAAAATAAGATCGCAAGGAAGTTTCACGATTTGTACCTTTGGGGGGCTCAGTGGGTGTCAAGAATGTTGGAATAGACACGAGGTCGCAGAAGAGAATTATTGTCGATTTTCATAGCGTGACTCCTGAATGACTACAGCATCCAGGATGAATGACTATCAAATGATATATTTAGATCTTTTTAGATGACGAAACTGAATATTACACACTCTTATGCACAATTATTGAACACACAGCGTTATTGCCGATTTTACGTAATTCAGCAGCGTGCATCACTGCTTTTATGTCTCCATTCACGTGTGGTCTTTGATGATGAACGTCATTCATTAGGAGCCTGCTCCGCCGCGCAACAATCGGATACGATGTGTATGATGATTAATTCCGGGTTTTATTCCTCACTTTTACGAACTACTCCTTGAATTGCATGTGTTTTACTTCGTTAACCTATAGTTCAAGAAGATGATCGAATTAGTAACATACGTGAGTGTGCGTGTACGTGTTTATTAGCCTACGTTCATTGGCATGTTTCGCTTTGGATATAACGGAATATGTTAAAATAGAACTCCCGTTTTGTACCTTGCTTGGAGTTTTTCCATCGCATCTTTCTTGTAAATGAAGTGCTTGATATAGTGGATCTCAGATGTCTCTTTTGTATTTTGCCTAGAAGAATTTCCAGCACATCTTTCCTGGAAATGAAGTGCTTAGTGGAGCTCAAAAGATATATGTAGTTCGGGAGGTGCCCAAAATAATATGCACTTTAAAGGCCCAGTGCTCATGGTTAGGTTACATTATTGAAGGCTACAAAAGACTTTGAAAATCTGCGATCCTCATACGTTTCGAGAAACGGGATTCACAGGGGGCGTTACCTTGGTCATCCATTGTGCTTTGAAAAGTTTAGACTCGATCTTTGCAGTCTGCGTTTGAACTCATCCATCCAACGACTTCAAACAAAACGTACTTTGGGTGGAGAGAAATTTGTGGCGAATAGAGTTGGGTATTGTCTCTATAATATTCTGTACTTCATTGAAACTCAATTCGAACTTTCCTTTCCACACCTCCTTCCAACTTTTGTCATAAGATGCTGTAAGAGGTATCTCTAATGGAACGCTGATTAGTTCTGTGGACACGAATACATAAAGATTTCCAACGTGACGCTATCTATGTACTATAATTCACTTATTCATCCACTTGCAGACTTCGATTTTCCCATTTTGTCCTCTCAATTTCTCTTTCCATGTATTTCCTGTTTAATTAGCTGTCCATCCGGCAATGACACGCACATTTATAATAGCGATAGCTGCAATTTTCTGAAAATAGAAACATGCAGCGAGGTGAAGACTATTAAACTGACGTCGATGCAAAAAGAAAAAAGGACTTTATGGGAGGAATTCGCATAAATCACAGTAATCGAGTTTTTTTAAGCCAGGGAAGCCTTTGGAATGTTGTTCTTGTTCTATCCTCACTTTTCAGTCCGTCCACTTCATTGCATATCGCTTTGAATCGGCGTGCCTTTTCCACCTTAAATGCTAATCTTAAAAGGTTCCCAGTAAAAATGGAAAAACGATGACGTGTACACAGAAGTTGTACTGTTATTCACACGAAGTACGTGACCATGGAGTGGAGTGGAATTATTGCCCTTCTTGTACGTACCCCATCCTACACACAGAATTTTTGGTTTCCACCCCTTCACTGCTTGTAGTTTTGACCTGTAAGCCCTTTCAACAGTTTAATCTATTTGAGACGCTTTGAATCAGTGATTTCATTCGGATTTTGGACTTGATTGGGATCGCTTTCCCTCTCTTTGGACGAGCTATGGACAATCTATTGTTTGGCAAGTCTTTTCTTGGCAATGCTGTAAATCTGATTAATGATCACTTTCTTCAGAACAAACGCCTTATTTTCCAGAACACCCTTTTTGTTGTAAACATTGTTTTGGACTTAATTTCGCACTCCTACTCTTCAATTCTCCATTTTATTTTTGCGCTCCTGTCCCATTTCTACGACTTTCCCGTCACACAGGTGCATTTTATTTGGCGAATAAGCTGCATATGGTGAGTTTTCTGGTGCTATTTTAGGCTTATGGGAATTAAGTAATATGATGTATTTCAAGGTGCGAACTTAAAAGTGTAATCTAAGCTGTTGTTTTGTCATTTGAGCGCTGAACGTCATAGCAAAATCACATTTCCGAAACAAAGTGTCACGAGCGCCACAACACTTCCGCCCTATCTCTTTTTACGCCTTCTTCCTTTTACGCAATTTGAGCGCTTAAACAAAAAATAACAAATTTAGCTGAACACTGAATGAACTGAACAAAGATCAACATGGACAAAATAAGTGAGAAAGACGATACTATCATAGTCATTAGGGTCATTTTTTGTACACACCGCAGTTGTTGCTGATAGCTCTGGCGCGTCTTGTAGTTGAATGTTTCCGTCTTTATCTAAGGCCCTTCAACACCAAATATTTACGGTAGATCTGAAGCGCACAGATCTCTTCTCAGAGTCTCTGTGAGAATTCAATTCATGGACCCTGCTATGACTCAACTGTATTATTAGTCTTTATTATACTCACTGGTCTATTACTTGTTGTTAGAAGGATGATAAAAACGGGGAATAGTTGCGTACAGTTTTGTCTTAATTCTACGTATATCGGTGTTCTTCTCTCCTCTAAGTGTGGTCATCGGACTCGCCCTCTTCAGGCATCTGTACCAAATGGACCCGAATCATGTCATGTTGACCAAGCGGCTCTATTAAACCACTATTATCGTACGAAAGTACTCCAGCATTAAATTAGTCTTTATAGTATACCAACAAAACTTATCACTTGATGGCTTTGGACTTAATATGACTTAAAATCGAACTATAGTGTTTTGATAAGGCAATTTAGACTTCTTTTGTACTTATAATATTTTTTATACCCTACAAAGCCGAACTACGTACTCTTAGAGTTAATTCCTTAGTCTAGCGTTTATTAGAGGTCTTGTCCCCACCGATGGGTAGGGTCGTCCGCTCGCTCCCTCTCTTGTATGAATGAGTTGAGTGAGCGGTCGTTCTCAGCGGTCGTTGTTGGCACAATGATCTTCCCGGCTCCCAGAGGGCCTGGAACCCCATGGAGCCGTAGTTCCACCGTACTGAAAAGAAGATCGTCACTGCCTTCGACGAAGCATCGCTGCAACTCCGAAGTCAACTGAATCGAAGACTTTTTACTCCGTTCGCTTTGCCACACATCCGCGTCTCGACTGGATTCAGCCGCTTCGTCACTGTGACGCCCACGCAAAATACCGAGATCGCCGTTTTACATTTCGGATATCGTGCTCGTACCGAAGAAAGAAAGCGACGACTACGGTGTGACATTGTTCTACTTTGTGCTTTATGAGGCGCTTGCACGGTATAAGCCGTCGATTCAAGAGTATGAACTCGTAAGAGTTTATTATGCTTTCGGTGCACTAATTGAATATTTTCGGGACATTCCCTGAATAAGGTCAGTCAGAAGTGTTAACCAGTTACTGCTAACATGTGCTCGCACAAATACCCTCCTCTAATTACAACCACAAATTCCATGTTATTGGCCAAGGGACGCCTCGTGTTTCTCACCTTGCCTTGTCCGTTTTGTTTTTCTGTGTGCTCGGCAAAGAAATAGAGAATCCTGCATTTGGTGAGTCTATATTATTTAGGTTTTAATTGTAAATAAAACATCGGAGTTTATCAAATAAGATCGGCAGATGCGATATTCTATGAAGGGACCATGATTCATACCCTAAGTATCCACTTAAATCTAATGAAGTTAATTAAGTTGACGGACGTGTAAGGAGGTGACCGGCCAAGAGTCGGGCGATTATGGGTGGTAGCTCGCTTCTCTACGAGATTTTTTCGGAACATAGTGTTGACTTCTGGGTCACGAAATCAAAATATGTTCAAGTAATATTTCGTTGTCATGTGTGATAGTCAGGAGTCTTTACGTGAAGCTCTTGTACCACAAAAATTCTTTCGCGGCTCTTTCTATGCACATAAGACCTCGAAATTGAAGGTCGTATAAAGGATAAAAATGGACCGTGTTTAATATGCTAGAGGTCTGATCAGGTGTTCTCATAGTTGATTATCTTACTGCTTAGAGACGCCGGGTGAGCTATATGCCCTTGTTTATCAACACCTGCTTTCATTGTTGCTGCACTTTGAGCACGTGTCACTTCTTAGTCAATGTCGCATTAAAGTAGATCTCCAGTAAGGTGAATACAGTTGAAAAGCGCATTTTTTTATTTTGAATTGAACTCAAAAATCCCAACATATTGATGAATATGCTGGATTTTTACGAACTAATATATGCAAATGCAAACGTCGTCTTTTATTGGAACTTGTGATATGAAGAGACCACGATTCATACCAAAAGTATTCACTAAAATCTAGTGAAGCTAATTAAATTGGCGAACGCAGGGACGCCTCGCCAAGAATCGAGCTCTCTGGGTCGTAAAAGAGGTAGCATGAAGAGCTTAGGATAGATCAACGAACATCAATGTTTTTTAAGTCTATTATACGATGAATATTAAATTTGTTTGCACGCGAAAACTCTCAAATTTCGATTCAACTCAGGTTACACAGTACATCATGGCAGTATTATGTCTTCCTCTTAATCTCCTGCATTTGAAGATTTTGTAGTGAAGGACATTTCTGTTGAACTAAGGCATTTCCCACGCGTTAACGATTATTTCCATTTAGTAGCGTATGGCAACACATTTCTCAACCCGTATTAATTCGTAAATGCAATTGTACTCTGAATGAAATGATATTTTCTTCACTGATTCTTGTGACCATGTTGTTTTTCGTATCTTAGTGTGCTACGTCGAATACAATGTTAGTGATCTGTAATTTCAGTTTACACAAATTTGCACCTAAATATAAGCGTCAATTAAGTGCGA
Source organism: Steinernema hermaphroditum (assembly GCA_030435675.1). Taxonomy (NCBI): domain Eukaryota; kingdom Metazoa; phylum Nematoda; class Chromadorea; order Rhabditida; family Steinernematidae; genus Steinernema; species Steinernema hermaphroditum. The sequence continues at coordinate 5,318,564 of CM059622.1, forward strand.
CCTTCTTATCGCTTTGCTTCCCTCCTTAAATGACGTAATGCACTCAATTTGCGGGCATGGGAATACGTTGATGTTGGCACAAAACCGGCTTCGGTTTTCTTCGTCTGGCCCCTACCGACCAGTCCAGGCGATGTCGCTGGAACCCACCGGAATTTCAGCCTCATTGGTATCCCATAAGTGAAGTCGGTGAGGAAAACCAACTGAGTGGCATCATCTATTTAAGATGGTCACCTTGGAAGAAATCAATTGCTCTGTCACGAGTGACTAGGAATTCTTTTGGACTTTCGTGCCAAGATGAAAGCAATACACTGCTTGCCGTATTTTCCTAGCGTTGGGTTCCTACAATCATCTTTTCATTCTGTCATCGCCCCCCCCCCCCCCCCAATAGTCGAGGCCCCCAATGTCAGTAGAACATGTGGAATTTGCGTTCGAGCGTTTCATCCCAAACTGCTTCGGCCACTGATCACTCTAATGCTGATTGGATCCATTTGGACTAGTTTGCCCAAATAGCCAAGGCTTCTGTATTGTAATCACGTCATATTCGTCTGTCATTGCTTAAAATTTACGCAGCAGCAACACTTTTTTTGTATTTGCTGTACTACCCACTGACATTTCGCGTAATCATTGTCGTCGTGACCTCATCGAAAAAAAACGTCGTTTTAACCCGATATCATTTAATTCCATCGCATCATTAAAGCCGCATCAAATTATTTTTCAGAATTTCATGCACTATGCCAAGTGAATCGCTTTCGGTAAGTTTCCTCATACAGTCGAGATTCTCAGTAGATAAAGGTCGCAGCCTCAATTTTGCGCTTATTAAAGTAATTATGTTCTTGAAACTCCCTTTCAATTGTGCAATTATGAAAATTTACGAAATTACATTCCCATTACGTTCTAAATTTGTCGTCTGCGTCTGTTCAGCCCGAGAGTTCCACCTTTACTCAATTCCATGGCCGTAAGCGTTCGTTATAGGTTGAGACCACGTATGCCACCAAAACATACCAAAACACTAGGAGAGGCGAAATCTAATTTGTCAAGTCATAAAGTGGAAGTTCACCTGCCTCGCCGAACGCCATCAGCCAAGTAGTAAGCCATTATTTTCAGCTCCAACAGCTCATAGAAATGGACCCTTCCTGCTCGTTCGTCAACAACTTCGTCAAAAACGACATCTTGAAAGCCGTTTTCATCGCTAAGCTTGTGGTTCTTCCCATTGGATTCGTCCTCTATGCCCTCTTTGTCAAAGTTCAGGTAGGGCAACATGCTCCAAAATGAACCATTTGGTGGAGCTATTTAGGGATGGAGTATGTGCTATCATCGGAACATCAACATTCTCATCATTTCGTCCCACACATTCACTTTGGTGTACACAGCCGCTGCTTTCGCCACCACGTTAGACGAAACTGTCAGGTAAATTTGTTTTTGCTCAAATAGGTGGCATAAGGTCACTCTCCATTCGCACTAAAACCGTGAAATAAGGTGAAGATTGCTGCGATACAATAAACGACTTGCCCTCAGAACCTGGCCAGAGATGGGCATCGGCTCAGCCACATATCCATCTCACTCGTTCGTGCCCAACTCTGAACCTTGTCGAGGTGACCGAACTAGCTTGATATGTAATGGTGGGTGTTGGAACATTTTACAAAGGCATTCCCAGTTGACAGTTGTCCCAGTCAATGTCATTGAAAGTGTACTGCAAGCGCAAGCACGCAAAAAAACCCCGACCGAAATTGGATACTTCAACAAAAAAAACGACTTTTTCGGGCCTGCGTCTGAGATCCGTATGATCTTCCTATCAATACAGACAGTCCTTATTCAACAAATCGTGAAATCGACACCCGAAGGCAACAAAAGCACCATTCCGGGTTAACTCCATATTCCCGCAGTTCTAGATGGCCTAGCTACATTACCACATAGCTTTTTTTTCTGAATTTCTGTCTTTCTGGAAATTTTGTACATAAAATATCCAATATCGTGGTATTTGGCAAAAACAATGTCACACTTTTGGACCTACTTTCATTTTAGCCTGAAAATATGGTTTAAAAAGACGGAGACCACAAATAATCTATGTCTTTCCAGGTTCTCGCAACCACATGCCAACCTATGTGACTATACCGTTCCCATTTCTCGCACGATGCCCATCATGCTGCCCAACTACTTGGCTTACTCGGGTCTCCTCTTCAGTTTGGGTGTTATGTGCGCCGAAAGGTAGTTCTTTTCATGTGACAGCAGAATTAACAGACTGACGTAGATTTGTGGCGTCGTGGCAATTCCGTCGATACGAGCGATGGGACGTCACGCTGGGGATTTTGCTATTCATAGCTCTGGCATGTTTCTTCATTGAGAACACTTCTTTTACGTTTCCACTTCAGATCGCTCTCACAATCGCCTCCACTTATGTGAATTTCATCGGTCCCTACTTGACCATGACCGATAAGCCGGCGCTTAGAACTCTGGTTATTTCGGTCTATAATCTTCCCACACTCACTGCGTAAACGGTCCCATTAAGTAAAAACTGTACCAAGTGGGCGTTTTAGAACGAACTACCTTATGGTGGCAGCCACGACGGTTAACCTCATCTCCTTTCACTGCCAACTTCGATATAACAAGCGAAACAAGAACATCAACAGAGACGTTTCGTCGAAATATCAGATGAGCGAGAACATCAAGACCATTCAACTCATTCTTCCCATGGCCTGGACGCACTACATCTGTTTCTTGCCCTCTCTAGTGAACATCCTCCTCCCCGCGCTCAACAACTACAACCCGGAGCTGAATCCAACAACTGCCTACGTGTACGAAGCCTGTAGGTCCCACAAAGTGTTCGTGATCCTAAGCAGTGTTCAGGTGATACGATAGTCCTTTACCCGATGATACTCCCAATCGTCCTGTTCTGCACGAACCCCGTCTTGAGAAGCAACTGCCTGCAGCTCATCAAGTGCAAGAAGTCGAGAGTGAATCTCAATAGCAAGGTGGTGGACAACCACTTGACCACCGCAGATCATATAAAATCTCTGCAGAACATGTGGAACGAGATGGAGAAGATCGAAAAGAAAAAATAGCAAACCGCCTTTATGCATTCGCGAATATTACGCTAATTTATGTTGGTTCTCATTACTAGCCATAAATTGTATTCATCTTATCCATTCGTGTTTCGCGACTAACTAGGATCAGTTATAGCACAACGTTAACAGCTAACACAATTGAAATACAAAGAAGTTTTCTGAACATGAATAGTGACCTATGCGGAATGTTCGTCATCGCTCGGGCTAAACACAAGGGAAATAAATAAAAAATGGAAATGGTGTCTCCAAAAAGAACACTCTTTCGGTTCATATGCTATCCAAATATGGTCAAACATGGTCGAAAATGGTCTCTCGATTTCCACAACAAGCCTAACCGTCCTGAGTCTCCCCATCTGTCTTCATAACGCCAAAAAGCGGTGTTTTGCAAATTCACCACCACCTCCGATCGATCACACCGCTTCCATTCGGCCTTCCACCCGCCGACGAGCTCAAGGCATCTCTTGTCCTTTGTACCGTGTCCGTAGTTGGTAGGAGCTCAAAACGTTGCCCCCAGAAACAGAGCTTCAGAACTGCCTTCCACGAAAGATCCAAATATAAAAACAATAGAAACAAAATAAAAAGAAGATAGCCTTCCACTTTAAAAGTCAAAACTGCGAGAGTCGATTCCTTTGAGGTTACTTTACAGTTCAATATGACATTAATTCCAAGTGAACTATTTGGGGTTTGCTCTTATTGTTTTGTTGCAGTCCTTTGGGTTTTATGTTCTACAGGTCAACGGCAGCTAGCAGTACCGCTAATATGGTCAGATGAGGAAAGCATTAGCCGGCCAATTAGGCGCATAATTATCGTAAACATCTGCTCGCTGTGACGCCGCGCTGTAAGGTCAACAGAGTCCGATTCAAAATACCCATCGATCTCAAGGTGACAAAACCATGATTTCATGAAGCACCTTTAAGATTATACATTCAGCTTGTCTGATTATCCGGCAACAGCGACAAAAAGACCACCAATTTCGATGCTCGGTCTTTGCTCGCCACATCGTTTCGCACTGTTCGAACTCCCCCAAAGACATAAATTAGCTTTCATTTATTAACGACATCTAGAAAAGGGCAGAGAATTTGAGACCATCGAGAGATAACAGCAAGTATCTGTGATATTCGTCATTTTCAAGAAATGAGCAAGAAGGCAGGGAAACAGCAACGTAACAAGAACAAAAGAGGAATGGGTGTGATAAATAGGTTTTGGCAGAGAGCGGGTCAGAAACTCGTTAGACGGGAGGGGAGATAATGCACTATTTACAATTATGCATATCGGGTTGGGAAAATAGTTTGCGTTGTCCGTATGTACATCAGAAGTGAAATGTGGAGAAGAAGATGAGGCTGTGTGCTAGTTCACCGTGTTGAATTCGTGCTGAAGAGCTTGAAGGTCGTCGATCATCGTGTCCAGATTCTCCATCTGCGCGTTCAGTTCCTCTATGGAGTGTGAAGGCTAAAAGAAGAATTCAGCTACCGTACTATTATGGCTATATACCTGAAGCGGAGTCAGTTCTGATGCAGTATCTGAACAGGCGGTGATCTTCCCGTCGATTACATCGGCCGTATTCTGGATGCACGCCACAGAATACGGCGAGTATATGCTGGAGACGTTGACCCTCGGCTGGGCCTTTGCCCTTCCGATCGGCAGGTTCTCCGACGATTTGTGGGACATCATGACCGTAGGAGGTTTCCCGTCTCTGTTGGTGGGAGAGGCGATCACCACCGGCCTGACGATATGAGCTGTCTTCTCGATGGGGAGTTGATGGCTCGGTGACTGCATCGTCGGCATGTTGGTGAAGGACTTGAGGCCAGACGACGAGCCAGGCACTCTGATGGTACGGTAGCCTTCGATCACAGGAGGCTGAGGTGGAAGCTGTGTCGGCGGCGGCGGAGTGCCCGATTGGAGCGCCGTTTGGGAGCCATAGGTGGATGAGCCGTGGTCGGAGAAATCGATCTTTGCGATGGGCTACAAATATGGAAGATTCAGAGTATTCGAAAGTAACCAAGAAGTTATTCTTCTGTAGAATCACTCAATTGTTCCCTGTATCGCCCTATTTTTTTGCTCTGTTTAATCAGTCCGACCAAAAGTCACCACTATCGTTCACATATCTCTGCTTTCCGATCTTTAGAGGGCGTCGAAAGCGTAATGTTGTTGTTCGCGCGGCGATGTTTTCTCAAACACAAACGTCGAAAGAATTTTTGGGTCCCACAAAAGTTTGAGGACTTTCGTCGCCATGCAGAAAGGGGAAATGTTCTGGTTCGATTAGAGGCTGATGTCCAGTAATCATTAGGCATGTGGGACATGGATTATCATGAGGTGCCGACATGTAGGCTTCATTTTTTTGAGGCATGAGGAAATGGGAATATTTCTGGGAATACATACCTGTCGGTTATTTCCCGTGTAGATAACCTGCGGCGTTCTCTGCCTGCTCTCTAAACTCGTCGACGACTGATGGTAACTTCTCGACAAAGTTCCGTTGCCTGCAAAGTCGCGTTGAAACGAAGTAGCTCAATAATTCTCTAGTGGTTATCTCGGTTATTCAAGTTAAGACATCAGGAAAAGTGTTAGGGGGGCAGTCACGCGCATGCTTTCTACTTGAAAAGACAATCTCTCGACACAGCATTCGGCGCTTACTCTCAGCATCGCTCGTGTAAGCGATGGCTGACTGTGTCATGCGAATCGGGTTCGCCTTGCCGACGAGGATCGACCTCGGCGGTGGCGGTGGCACGACGGTGGAGGAGTCGCGAGAGGAACGTGTCATGAGAGTTGTCGTCGTCGAAGTGGCGTCGTCGTCGGGGGGCTCCCGAAAGCCGACCACTCTGTGAGGGAAAGGGCGCGCTTTGCTGGAGGAGGTGCTTTCTATGGAAAGAGAGGAAAATAGGAAAGGAATGGGAAAGTGTGGCCAAAATGGATTTACTACGGTGGCTGGACACTCACCTTGGAGGGTCTGGTAGCGCGGAGGAGGCGAGTCCACAGGGTGCTGTGCCAGTCGCTTGAGTTCGTTTAGGGCGCACTCCGGAGTGTCGATGTATTCTGAAGACGAAACGGACAACCACACACATCGAAAGCGATAGGAAAAGAAAGGGAGGGACAAACGGAACTGAGAAACACTTACCACTAGCTCTGACGCCTTCGCCGTTTCGGATCCAGAGGTCGGGCCCTGTCCCCGATGGGGTCTTTCCGTTCCTGCTCCCGAGGGTTCTTCCCTGCATGTAGCCCTGCTGGCGCCGTTTCTCAGAGTCCTTGCTTCGACACATGCAAATACAGGCCATGATGATGAATGGAAGAACGATGATGAACACGACGACGCCGATAATGACGTACAACATGTTGTTCCTAAGATATGTTTATTTACTGTATTAGTATTTCCTTCACTTACTTGACAATATCGTGGTTGAAGAAGTTGAAGCTGGCACCTTTCCGATCGTGACTCGATCCTCCTCCGAATCCCCCTTTCGAGTAGCCACCCAGTTCAGGAGGGGCATAGCTGGAGACCGAGGACAACGGCCCGTAGCCCTTGACGTTCCGAGCTTGGACCTTGAAGTAGTAGGTGGTCTTCGGTACAAGCTTGGTCACTTGGATGGAGAGACGGTCGCCTTTCACGCTGTCCACCAGCCAGTTGCTGTCGGGAGTGTCGGCCCGATCGGTGTAGTAGATCATGTACTCCTCCACCTCTCCGTTGGCGTACTTCGGAGGCTGCCAATTCAGGATGATAGTGTTGGGGTCCTGAGTGGGGATGATGGTCAGATCCCGTGGCGCACTCGACGGGGCTGCGGGTTGGGTCCTGTTGACGGTCGTCATACTCCACTGGTTCGAGCTGATGATTTTGACGGCGAATTCGTATTGCGTGTTGGGACGAAGGCCATCGACGATGTGCTCCGTCTCGGAAGTGTTCACGGTACGGTACTTACCGCCGTCATCACTACTTAAACACAAATCGAACTTCAAAATGACCAATCCAGTGCATCTTACCTGGAGCTGTACCTGATGATGAACAGGGGAACGTTGAAGAGATGCGCATGTTCTTCCTCGTTCGGATCGGTCCAGGACACTCTGATCGAATTGGAGGAGACCGATTCGGCTCGGACTCCCATGGGCGTCAGATGGTTTTTGTTCTTCATCTGCTCCTTTGAATTCTTGAACGCTCCTCCCCCGGGCGTCAGTCTCTGGCCGAAGTTCGTCGTCCTCACAGTTTCATAGATGGGAAATCCATTTCCGATTCTGTTGAACGCCCTCAGCGAGATGACATAGTCCCGGTTCGGTTTAAGGCCAGTGATGGTGTACTGTCTCAGGGAGGAGCCCACTTGGACGAGTTCCACGTCGGGAACATTGATGCCCCATCCGATCTGGTAGCCTCGGATCATGATGTCGTCGTCGCGGGGAGGGAGCCAAGTCATGTGGATCGAATCGAATCCAGGCTGGACTCGGAGCTCGAGAGGAGCACCGGCGATCTGGTTCTCCTCCTTTTCCTCGAGCGGAGTGTCCACCCGAATCCAGTCGGTGTACGGTCCTGTTCCGTTCTGATTAACAGCCGCTATTCTAATCGTGTAGCTCGATCCGGGGTCCAAATTGGTGATGGTGTGGTCCTTGATATCTCCATCCACCACAAGAGTATTTCCCTTGCTTCCTCTGAGCTTCGTCTTGTACTTCAACCTGTATCCCGTGATCCGTCCGTTTCGGTGTTCTGGAGTTGGAGGTTCCCATCGAAGTTGGATCGACGACATATCCACGGCTTCGGCGCGGACACTGGTCGGGGGACCGGAGGGGGCGTCGGAGAGCGTCCGAACGGTCAGGACCTCAGAGGAGAGGCCTGCGCCATTGACGCCTTCTGCTTCCACTCGGATCTCGTACTCCGTGTCTTTTTCCATTCCGTGCAGGACGTAGGAGGTCTTCACCATGAGCACCTGCGTCTCCTTCTCATTCGAATCGGCATTCTTCGGGATGTAGAAGAGCTTGTAGCGGACGGCTTCTGGACCAGTGGAACTTGGCGGATCCCAGTCGACGGCGATTGCCTCGGGACTCAGGACTTTGGCGCGGAGATTTTGGACTCGTCCAGGAACGGCTTCTGAAATGGAGGTAGTTGAAATTCACTCGAGGCTACGATAGGCTTGTGTCTTTTCTAAGCTATACAATGAATCGCCTATTTGATTGTTTTCATCATTCTTCGATACTTACGTTCTTTGGTGGTTCTGACGTGGACCTCGTCCGTACTCTTCCCCATTCCCATCTCATTTTCGGCGACCACCCGCACGAGATAGATCGTATCGGGTTGAAGATGGGCCAACGTCACAGAAGAAACGGTGGAATTGAGGGTTCTTTCTCTTGAGGACCCTTCTTCTCGGAAGAAGATATGGTAGACCAAGAGATGGCCGTGACGTTTGAGAGGAGGGTCCCACTGCAGGTTCAGCGTTCTACTTCCGGCACTCATGACGACGAGGCCGAGAGGTTCCGAGGGGAGCGAAGGCTCTCCGATGATTCCGGCCGCCGTTTCTGTCGACGTCGTGTCTGAAAGAGGAGTGGTCAGGGAGTGCAGGGGAAGGTGGTGACTAGGTCGGCACGCAGTTAGTAATCGCACTCAACTAGAGTTATTTCGTGTAACGGCAAACACACTCCAGTCGTACTCACACCCACTCACCAGGATCTACCGTAACACCACGACTGGCGTTGAGGCCAGCAAAGTCGCCGAACCCCTCCGGATTCAGAGACCCGTTTGCATAGAGCGCATAATAAGCTTTCAGAAAATCTATTTCATCGTTGAGACAATAGAGACATCGCTGAGTCGTCTACTTACCTGCTTTGTCGACAAGCAGCTGAGCGAATCCCTGGGCGCTGCCGGCGTCGTTCTCGGCGATGCACTCGTAGACGCCCTGGTCGTCGCGGACAAGGCCAAGGATGTTGAGACGGTTGTTGCGAATGACGAAGTACTCGCTCGACGTGAGCATTTCGCCGTTCTTGAACCAGCTGACGATGGGTGTCGGGACTCCGGTGGCGTCGCACTGCATCTCGACGTCGTTCGTCTCCTGACTCACTTCGTCCACTGGCTTTACTTTGATCACTGGGGATTCTGAAAATGAGTGCGGGGTTAAAGAGAATGCCCTGATAAGAACGAAATTAGTTCTTGGGGTAACATCTAGAGGGTAGTTCCAAATACCATAGCGGTGAAAATTTAGCAGAAAGAAACATTCAATAGGTGCCCTGTTTGTGTCACAGATATTTTGTAAAGTGTGTCACTTACGTTTAACAAAAACGGTCGCTGAGGAATCGACGCTTTCGTCGCCGTTTCCCGCTCTACACGTGTAGACACCCGAATCCGAAAGATTGACGTTGAGGATCAGAAGCGAGCTCAGGCCGGCTTTTCTTATCCTGTCGGTTCCGACTTCCAGTGCCGAAGAATCCTTGAGCCACTTGATGTTCGTCTTCGGCCACCCGTTGGCGGCGCACTCCAGAATCACGGCCTGGCCTTCAACCACAACCTTACTCCTCGGCTCGATGACAAATCTCGGAGGTTCGACCACGGTGCTCCTCGTGTCTTCGAGCACCTCCAGCGTCGCTTCCTGGCTTTTCTTCGAGAGATCGCCATTTCGCGCGACACAGTGATACGTTCCCTTGTGTTGGAATTGTACATCGGCGATTTCGAGGCTCGAAGACACCGGTAGAATGGATGTGCCGTCGCGGATCTTCAGAGGACGGTCGTTGTGAAACCACTCGATGGCGGCCGTTGGCTGAGAGTCCTGAAAGTGGCCTCTTGTTGAGAAGTTTCGTAATGGAAATTCTGTGACGAAAGATTAATAGGGAAAGAACAAGACATTTCAACACTTCCCTGGGGAATATGTCACATGAAAAATTGATGCTAAATGGAGCAGCCTTAAATGCTTCCGCTCGAATGAGTCATTGTAAACACATAAACTGAGCTAAAGAACTTAGGTTCTTGTAGGTTTTCGAAAGACTAATTCTAAGATGGATCACGGAAAAAATTCCCCAGGCTTCTTGTCACTACCACCTCAGATGCACATATTTTTGTCCAAGATTCTTCCACAATTTCCTTTAGGTTATTAGATTTCCTGCAGTTTTTCTCAAATTTCATTTTCTGCCTCCCCAAAATTAGAGGTTCCGCCTCGATCCCCCACACTTTTATATGACTGCTCGCAATTGATTTATGCGCTCATTGCAGCCATCCTATATTTGGTTTCACCCTCGTACGGCGAGATGTGACGCCCAGATAAGCGCCGCCGCACCACACAGAGGATGTCATTCCAATTACTCAATTTGGAAATTTCGAATCGAAATGTCCGTCACGATAAGTTCCTCGCTTAAACGTACCGTAATGCACTGGAAGACGACGGAGTCTCCCTTGTAAGCTCTTCGGTTCTCGGGCTGGATCTCGAACTGGTTGAGCGAGGCGAGCTGCAGGGTCGCCCTCCGGGACAAAAAGGTCCAGGTGGCCTTCTCGTTGTCGTTCAGGGTGGTCACGTGCACCACGCACTGGTACTTTCCCTCATCGGCGACGGCGACATTCTCGATCGACAAGGACCCGTTTGAGAGGACGAGGCTGCAATGGAGCTGTATGCTTCACGTGTCATCAATGTGTCCGATTTTGGGTGAGATATCACATGTGCTGTCACTCATCTCCTCGCACTTATTGGAAAGAAATGGGCAAAGAATCGCCATTGGCCCCCCTCTCAGTGCAACCCTAACAGTTCGCGTCGGAAAGCCCGGGTAAGCCCTCGCCGCTATGAATCATCTTCGGCCATCGATCACCCAAATCGCGTAATCCCCGCCGTTCTTTCTCCGAGGACAACGCGACGCCAATTGGGAAACGGCGGATAAACAACAAACAGCGCCGTCGTTGACGTCCCGTGCCAAGCCCCCAAGATCCGAAACAGTAATTAATTTTGGAATCTATTTGGGAAATGTTCGTTTTCGAAACGGATGTGCGGCTCTTCTTGAGTGAAGACCACGGGAAGGTCATTGTAGCATCTACAAAAAAGACACAAAAAGAAGTAAAACACTCTCCAAGAAAGATGAATTTTCACAAGTCCAAAAACATAATCAAACCGGTATACGATTACGGTGGCTAATTCCGAAGTTAATTTGCAAATTTCACTGCTTTTTTATTCCTAGATTAATGGCGTTTTATCGAAAATGAAAGACTAGAGCCACTTATGACAGAAAGCCACTAGAAAATCGTTGTACTTCGTTTTTAACCTGGTGCCACAAGGAATTTTTACTCACTGTGTTTGGGTTTCCAGATGGATTCTACTAAATTCCCCTTGGTTTGTCGGTATATTCTTACAAAACTAATATTCTGATGCTTTATAGTTTGTTGTTAAGCGCCATTATTCTCTTTAGAGTGGTATGGTTCTATTTGTGGCCAGGACCAAAAGCAACCATGTACATGGCAGTCGCTTAGAGTTCCAACCAACCCTCTGCTATTTTGGTCAGACGTAATAATGAGAACATAGGCAAAAAGATAGAAAAGGACCATTTATTAATTGGAATATTCGCAATTGTTCAAGAAGACAGGCCTGGCAGCAGTCACGCAGTACTCATAGCATGTAAGAATTACTTGAGTTTGATTGCATATTTTGGAGCTTACATAGATCTATCTGACTGTCTTTTTTCGTTTGCATCGCAATGATATCGCCTAGAAAAAATGTGCTCAAGATGAAGTGGTCATTTTTTGATTCATAAGCTCAGTGGACTCTCACTCGTGTCGCGGTGGCGAGCGGTCGGTCCCTCCGGTCGCTCTCTGAGTGTCTGGTCGGTCAGATGGCAAACCCCATGGCACTTGTGACTGTTCCGGCTTCCAGTTCCGCTCCTGAATCCGAAGATTTGCCGATTCCTAGAAGCCCCATGAAGCTCTCCGCCAACCACCGGTTCGACATCTACGCCGCGCCAGGGATGAAGCCGTCTTCCAGACATCCTCTGTTTGCCTATTTTCGGTGTCGCGCAAGGCATAATGCCTTTGATTCGCGAAATAAAATCGTGAAATCGTGAAGCTCAGTGTATTCTGAGAGCATAGGATCCGTATCCTGCATGGTCGATAAACTCGATCTCCTTCTTCAAACGATGAGATCTCGTACTGAAGTATGCGTCCTTTTTACACATCTCTCCTACGAAAACTTATTCCATTGAGTCTTAGATCCGTGCACTTCACTCTCTATCTCCCATTTATGGTTTCGAAACGGCGGATCCCTCTGTTGTGCTGTATAATCGGGCGGTCTTCTTTCTAATCCGTCGAAGTTCGCTTCCGTCGGCGACTAATGGCATCCCTAAGGCCTACTCAGATTGTGTGTAATTTGCATTGCGGCAATCCATCATCAATTCTGACCTCCGCTGACCACCAGGCTGCGACGAGGACGCGCATGGCGCTCGTTAATGCATGTCTTGCGCGCACGCGCCCCTCCAAGACTCCATTAATTGAAATCCTCCCCTAATTCATTCATATTGCCCAAGGCGCGTTTAAATTCGGGCTTTACGACGTTGCGTACTCGCTCCCAGCCACAAGTGGCGCATACCTCTAAACGTCAATAAACGCCATGAATAATAAATGACACCGGTGTGAAAGTACTGAGTGTGCGTTCCCGCGTGGGACCCGTTTCTAGTGAGCCCGTCATGATGATCACCACGAGGGGGATCATATCCGAAGTGAAATTAGCCGTGAAGCGTGCATGTCGAGGACACGAATCATCGTCTTCCATTAGCGGAGAGGGAAATAGGGGCAATTATGCAATGGGGCGCGCGTTACGGGTGCGTAAAGCGCGTGAGAGCGTCGTCGCAGAAAAAACATATGTGCCAATCGGAGGTAATAAAGAAGCAACTCGGACGACTGTTGGTGCGACGACGCTCAAAACGCCATAAATCTTCGCGGCAGCAGCAAGAAGAAGCAAAACTCACATTCGTCCCGCTTGCCGAACACCTCGGAGCGGCGCACCGTCTTTGCGCCACTCGATGCGATTCTCCAAGTAGCCACCGCCATTTGTCTTCGGACTGGTCGAGTGGCGACAGTGCAGCAGGACCCGGCTGTCCGCTTGGGCCACCACGTTCTCCGGCTCAGCTGTGAAGTGGAAGCCAACATAGCGCGGATCTGAAAAAAACGGTGTTTTAGGGGTGTTTGGACTGATTTATGGGAGGTGAACGATGGGATGCTGTTGCTCGTTGCACAAATGAAATGTGGCATCGTAATGTTAAAAGGTTTCTTGGTTGTGTTTGTGATGATTTATTGGGGAAAACGAGGCGGATTACTGTAGGCAAAATGAAAACATTTGGGTATATGTGACCTTTCTGAATGCAGGTGTTCAGTACAGTACAGTATCCCAGAACATATACGCACTTAAGGACATACTGTATTTAAACTAATGGCCGTTTTGCTCAGACATTTCATATTTTTTTCAGTGTTTTTTATGAAGCACAACTGATGGATTTCCTTCTTTAATTTCGGTTAGATACCGTACTCATCCCTTCTACTACCAAAACAACACCTGTGCACCTTGAACTCGCCCCTAAGATAACCAACAGCAAAGGAAAACATTTGCTCAAAAACTAACCAGAGCGGCACCTTTTGATGTTTTTAGCACTGAAAGAGCCAATTAGTCGAGCTAATTCTCTTTGTTACATGGCCCTCTTATGATAGCCACCTGACATACGTCGGCGAGGCAGTAAATCATGTTGCGACTACGGCACCTTTCAACTTCTTCTGCTGGGTTGTTATCGACTCTTCTGTAGGTATGAATGCAGGGTTGGGAGGAATTCACGATTTTTTGGATAATCAACGCGGAACTGAATCGTTTGCACTTTAGCGCTTATCGCGATTCTCTTCTGCACGTGCAGTCGTTTGATCAAAAGCCCAAACACCAACTTTAACTGCGCCTCACCACTTCCTACTCCACTCGGAAATGCTCTAATTTTGGAACGATACAAGCTCAAACCCCCTCATATCCGCTAATCCGGAAATCCGTTCGGTAATCGCCTTTGAAATACGGCCACCCGGGAGGTGTCGAAATGGAATCGTCGGCTTAGGGGCCAGATTGATCGTCATCATCGTGTGACAGGACGACTTATCGTATTTCCGCCGCCGCACCCACCGGTGTCGTGCGCGACCAAAACAGATGGTGGATGCAGTGCCTGTGCGCATAAAAGATGGCTTCTTGCGTCGCCGGTGACGCCGAAAATAATTGATTTCGCCCAATCGTATTGTTGTTGTTTAAAGCGCCAAAAGGAACGGTAAAAAACCAACCGACGGTGATGGCGCGTCTCGAGTGGTGCCGAAGAACGTGTGGAGTCTCTTCGACGACGGCGGCGCTCACCAGGACGGTGAGAGAAAAGAATAACAGTGCATCTGAAGAGGAGATTGATGGCCCACCGCTGCACCGGAGAGATTTACCATTTATTTGCATGATACATTAGGGAGAGATCGTTGAGAGTCGTACGTTGATCATGTGCAAACAGAAGTGTTTCTGAAAGAAAAGGAGAGATGAGAGAGTGCCGCGACCACGTGATAAACCATGAAACGATCCCGAAAGGGCCGAGAATACAATCTGAGTGGCCCGCGCAGATTGCCCCCAGTGGCCAGTTTCCCGAAATGTGATCCGCGTTCGGCAGAAGGGCGATAGGGGTAGCGATGGCGGCGGTGGCGGGGACGGCGACGACGCAACAGCCTAACTATACCAACAGCACCGGGCGGCGCTCTGCCAAGGGCATCGCGCCCCTTTGTGCTGCTGCATCCCAACGCGCGCGCTGGGACTGCCCGACGGCCGCTTCCACAACAGAGGCTCGCGTGAGCAGGGCGGTCACTCGCGAGTTCATCGAGGCAGACCGTCGCCGGCGACGTCGTTACCGGGCTGTTGACACCGTCGCCGAACGGAGATGCAAATCGGTTCCCCGCAGCTGGCTCCTCTCTCGGCATTCAAAAGGCGATTCGGTGAACGCTTCACGGAGCAAGAACCACAGATGGGCCCAAGAGGCTAAGAGCGTTTTCGGAATAATGGCAGCCATGGCTTTTAGGAGTGGATTATTGTCGCCTAAGTGGGGCACGGAGAAAACAGCATTTGTTGATTGGTCCATTGAGATGGAAGACGGAGATTAACGTGACGTAAACAAATGTTTTCGTAAATAGATTGCTTGTAAACATAAAGTAGAAAAGACAATACACATTCCGGACGTGATTTATGATGGCAAATACAGCCTCATAATGGGGAGGATTGCTTGGAAGTCGGGTTGCGGAAATCGAAGAAATTGCGCCATGCATAGAATTCGGATGGAATAAGAACTCGAACCCCGTTTATAGAATATTCGATAGGTTGTGTCGCAAAGAATTGGTTCTAAGACAAACATCAGTAATTCAATCACCAGGGAACTTTTGTGCCACAGAATAAGACTCAGAAAGCAAACATTCGATTCACCTTTGCAGACAGCATGACATCATAAATATCATTCAGAGTAGAAATGCTTGCAGATACCTGAAATCGTCTATCGCTCTGCTACCCAGTAAGTATTTTAGCTTAAATTTCTTCAATAAAAATAGTTATAAATGAAAGAAAATTATCATTTCCAACTCTTTCTCATCGAAAACGTTGAAAGCGGGATACATTAGCTCTCTTACCTGTTAATTTATTTGCAAGGAGATCCTGATCTTCACAAGTCATCACTCATTCATTATTTGTCCACAAAAAAATCTCGTTCGACCAAAAGAGCGCCGATGGCTGATCCGTATCTGCGTGACGCATAATTCACGATCCTTTTTGTTCGCAAGGTCGACTAACCGGGGACAGATTTTTATCCCTACCTGCCAGGAACACCGGTATAGGCGGACTTTCTTTATCAATATGTGTCTCTGTCTCTAGGCCCTTTATAAGGTCAAAAACATACCGTCTCCTTATCTTGTGAAAGAAATAAGTAGATAGAAGACATAAAAAACAAAACCATAAAGATACCACGAAAGCTGTTTTCGTACTATAGCCATAGCATCACACGTCACTTTGCTCTTAATCGCATTTTTTGAATAAATTGCTATGGAAGCCATTGTGGCTAATAGGCCGAAATCACGGATGAGGCGATGGCGATAATCCGATATTCGCCCATTGATGAGATAATAGCAGAGAGCTAATGAATGAGCAAAGGTCGATTAAATGAGCACAGAACAGTAAACACACGGGTAACGGGCAAAAAAAATTGGACTGTCGCCAAAAAAATTCAAAGTCCAGATGGATAAAAAACATATCCGTCAAAATACGTCAAACTGATAATAGTGCGACGGAGAATCATATGACAGAATCAGACACTGCCTATAAAATTATACGAGAGGGATCCAAAATTAGAGTTGATTGGAGAACTAAAAAGCTGTTACTGTGGCCAAGGGTCGGGGTACAGCTGGATTCATGGGAAGTGGAAAAACAGATAAGCAGCTTCTTAGGAAATAACAGTTTTCTTCTTTTATATACTCCGCTGTAGAGCGCGTAAACAGTGACAGATAAACAATTTGCACATCAGCTTCTCTTTTAAGGTCTCGCCGAAAAATTCAAATAAAATTCCTTTTAACGCTCGATTTAGGAACTAGTCGTCCCCTCGTATCTAATCGCAAGAAAAACAGCGTCATGTGAACCGTCGCCCGCCCAACGGACAATGATAAGCCTAAACGAGCAATCGTCGGCCTATCAGGTTCCATTGGAGCGTTCCACACCCCGTCATTTTCTTTTCACAAAAAATCTAGGGCAGAACACGCTGGGCTCTTTGAATCCGACGGCCTGCAGCCATAAAACCTCGTTTAGTACCGTTCGATGGAGCGCGTAAAAAATGTGACCCTACATAATGGGCAGTTAGAGGCATCTGTTGTCGGAGAAGCGGGCATTTAGGTGCTGGAAGAGAGAAAATATTGCGTAACGCAACTCACAACTGCCCGGCACAACTGTGCTTTATGCAAACTCGGCGTCATTGATCAATAGAACTCGCAACAGAACGGACGGTGCTGGGTTCGAGGTTGGAGAGGAATGCGTTGCCGCCGACAGGACATAACACTTGTCTTTGACCCACTCCACAACGCACCCAATCATAATCAGTTATTCATTCATATGCGCACGCGTATATTGGCGCTAATTACGGTTGGCGACGGCAGGATTGTCGTGGTGGGAGCCATGAGTGGATGATGGGTCGAGATCTTGACTTATCCCGAGGATTAAGGGACGGAGGACGAATTGGGCGGGTCTTGGCTAGTGATAAGACTAGTACGCGCTTGTGTCCGATGGGGTTTTTGATGACCATCGAAGTGGAGCTGAAGACTGAAAACGGATTCATTGTTACAAAGGCAACATCGTTCAGATGTGCAAGCACCTTCTAGTTTCTTTTGAGGTTGCTTGCGACTGCTGCAAAGTGGATAATGATACGTTTCGCAAGAAAAGCGGCCATCGGGGCGTTACAAAACGAGATGCACCCTCCAATTTGTACGTTTTTTCTTTCGAAAATGAACGAGGGGAACAAGATAGCAAAAGACAAACTGGGCTACAGCTGAAAACCATAATGGTGTGCATTGGTGGTACAACCCCATTTTTCGATGATTCTCGACAGTTTTGTCTCAAGAAACGACCAAAGAACAAATGAAATCTCTCAAGAATTGGAAGCTTTTGGTTTGGAAGTGTGGTTAGGTAAATTAAAGTGCGTTCAAGGCATGCTTTCACACAATCAATGATAGGACCCCGAAAAGGTTTCTGAAGTGATTCGAATCAAACAAGATCAGCTTGCTCCGTCACCTACGAATAGAAAACGTCACCCCTCGCTTAGTGTTATTCTCCGATTCATAGATATACTTCGCCACTGTGTGTTTCTCCTACGTATTGGATGCAAAAATGTAAATCAGTAAAATGTTGCCTAATATTTGGATGATGACGTCATAGCAATAATTTATACTTTATATTAAATGCGCGATTTCTGAGCCTTTATGGACTTCATCGTTTCAAAAGCTTCTTTCCATATTTCGGCAGTTCGATTCTCGAACTCCTCCTTCATTTCACACTTCGGGTGATCGATACTGTAGTAGCGGTAAGGCTGTTCAAGTGAGTGAGTTTCCCAGTTACGCACTTCACTTTTTCCGTTCGGATCTCTACAAAGAAAACAGATCAGGTAGGGTCTTGGCACACTTAGCGGCTCACCCGTAGCGACAGAAGTTCGCAAACAGCGTCGTAAACACGTCGATCATTGCGCGGTCCTCATCATCCGGATGGAAGTTCGCGACGACTCCCTTACCCAAGAGATACGGCAGCTCTGTTCCGTGAGTGGCGCCAATGAAAGGAATCAGACGAGCGATGAGTCCGAAACGGCCGGAACGGTCGTAGTCAAATGAGTAGAAGTACACTTCGTGACCGTTGGAGGCCATCGCCTGGGCGTAGAGGGGTTGTCCATAGGAGATGAGGGACTCGCCCAGCACCTGAAGATGGACTTGTTTCAGAAAACTCGTCATGAGGTAAGGGAGTTTTAAGTTTTTTTCTTGATGTGTTAGTACAAGGAGCGCCATAAGATATCCTGTCATGGGCAGGTTTTAACGCTAATAGAAGAGAATAGCATTGAAAGCACATGTGCTGTGGGCTTACCCGAATTGTAGCTTTTGTCAACTTCTTCGGGTCGTTTCGATCGTCCTCAGTGAGATACACAGATCGCACTTTGTTGATCACTCCCTCGATTTCGGGGCCGGAATCGTTGCGGGAGAGATGGAAAGCGCGACGAATTGTCCGATCCACCACGGAGACACTGGGCTTCACAAAGGTCAGGGCGGCTGAAACATTCCTATTCCGATGTTCGTGTATTCAGCCTCACCGAAGAGAAGTCCTTCGTGAGTGGTCGCGCCCACCATACACTTCTTCTTCGGAGCCTCTTTTCTGAGCTCCTCAATGGGTTTAGGCAAGAAGTCACCGTCTATGATGGGCACCAAATCGAGCTTTCCCTTGTTGATTCTGTGGCCTCGCATTCCAAAAAGACCGATCTGCAGCTGGTGAGCAGGAAGGGCCCGCATGAATTCGAGAAGTGCCTTGTTTTGTTCGGTTTTGGTACCTAACGTTACCCATGGGATACTGTAGAC
This sequence comes from Steinernema hermaphroditum, assembly GCA_030435675.1. NCBI lineage: Eukaryota > Metazoa > Nematoda > Chromadorea > Rhabditida > Steinernematidae > Steinernema > Steinernema hermaphroditum. The sequence goes on from CM059622.1 coordinate 5,337,686, forward strand.
CAAGAAGGATGCTCACTGTTTGGATCGAGCACCAGTCCCTTCTCCTTCGCGAACTGCAAACACGCCTCTCGGAGCTCTTCCCCGTCGTTTATGGCGAACACACACGTCGCATTTCCACCCATGGGAATGACCTTCTGGAAGTAGTCCCTCGAAATTGGCGACAAGGACAGCAGATCTGCAGATGCACCCCCTGCACTCTGGCCACAGACGGTGACATTGTTCGGATTTCCACCGAAAGAGGCGATGTTGTCGTGGACCCACTTCAAGGCGAGGGCCTGATCAAAAAGGCCGAAGTTTCCTGGAGCTTCGGCGTCGTTTGTGGAGAGGAAGCCGAAGAATCCGAGGCGGTACTGGATGGTGACTACGATCACTCCCTTCTTGCATATCGTAGAACACATCCCGACGTCTCCATAGTGCGCCGAGGAGTGGACGCAGAATCCGCCTCCATGGATGAATACTGAAAAATGTTTACTTTAGGATCCTTAAAAGATGCCATATTTTTGTTTTTAGTTAGTGATTTTTGCATGGTCTTTTCAGAGCATACACAGTGCTAGTCGCCTCGAAAAGTAAGTAAATATTATTATATGTAGTCTATCTAAAGACCTTTTTCAGTGGATTACGAACGGACTAACATTAAAAATATGCATGAGGTGGTCTTAAAATTGCTTTCGTTCTCTAGAATAACGGGATCACTTTATCTATGTTGTGAACAGAGTTCACATTGCTGTAGTCGAAGCGTTCTTCCATCTTTTGCAAGGATGCAGGGAATTATCGACAAACAACGATAGCAATCAGTGTTTGCCCTAACAAACAAACACCTATCATGGGGTCTCTATCAAAATTCCGGCCACACAACTTTCAAAACAGGTCCTTCACGATCAAGCAGGATTATACATCTTTTATTTTTCACGATCTACAGCTCATTAATGATGTTTTCACTCACCGAGGACGGGTCGCCCGCCTGCCTCTTTATCCTCGTTCACATAGCCATCTCCGGAGGGGACGAAAACGTTCAGTCGGAGACAGTCTTCGCTTTTCGTCGGCAAATTAGTGAGGGGAAAGAGTTCAAAAATCTCGTCTTTGTGATAACAACGGGGTCCAAACTTCGAGCAGTCAAGGACTCCCTCCCAGTCGTCTGCAGGAACCGGTTTCTGTATATAGCATCACTAAACAACGTCTACAGCAAAGCCTACCTTGAATCTGAGCTCTCCAACAGGCGGTTTCCCAAACGGAATCCCGAGGAAGCAGTCGACGTTCGGCAGTCCAGGAAAGTCAAACGTCTTTCCCTGGATTCTGCCCGTCTTTATCTCAACAACATCGCTCGGATGGACGCAGCCGTGGTGCCCAAAGAGAGTCGACGCGACAGTTCCCATGGCCGCGCGAGAGGATGACCCGATCAGCGATAGTCGGACCGGCAACAGCGCCGCGGTGCTCGCGAGCAGTCTTTTAGTGTGTGATAGGGCACTCATCACTCGCAAACGGTGTAGTTTGCTCCCTCTGATGAAAGTGTGTCAGGTGATAGAGGATCCCGGTCTCACACAATATCACTTCTAATAACCGAAAAAGAAAATGGAATTGGACTAAGGGTATGGGTGTTTGATGAAGTCACACAATGAAACGGTGAAGGTCAGGCGATTGATTAGTATTCTCAGTCGTAGTTATTATCGGTGCTCAACCAATATTTGGCCTTTATTTCGCAATAAAAAATCTTCAATTCTAGCCTGATATCTTAGCTAAAGACTACGACAATAAAAGCAAGGTTGCGAACACGAACCTTCTGGTCACACCTACCAGTCACGAGAAGAGCTAAGCAATTCATTAGGCAATTAATATCATACACACTGTAAACATCAGACGTTCGCTTTTCACATACACTAAACTGTTCGAAATTTGAGGGATTTATTCAATTTTAAGTTTATCAAAAGTCTTTACAGGACTTAACAACTCGATGAGTCGTGGCAATGACGCCAGCCGTCACAGATTGAGGGACTCACACACAAAAATCTCTACAAATATAGCCTACTCGCTTTGGGACTCGTGAACCCGAGACCAAACAGTCCGTGTTTTACTTTCTGGAATCGTATGATACAAGAGCCAAAAAATTACATTTGTGAGAGGTCAAAAGGTGACCTGACGATAAGTGTCATTCTGTTGTGTTCTGTTGCCATAATAGCATTACAATTTGCTGCGAGGGACGGAACAACTGTAGTTTCCAGTGATTATCGAACACTCTTGTTTGAACTTCGTCTCCTCGTACTTTACATTTCACCTTAAATTTCCATTTGTCCATTTGAGCTCTAAGGACTCTTAGCTGAAGGAATCAAATCGAACCGAAAACATGTGATTATAGGCAAATCGCGTGCTTAGAACCATCTGGGGAACGTTTATTATTTATGTTTCTGATTAAATTACTTATTTATCCATTACTTATCACATAACTGATCTGCTTAGAATTCCCTGTTTAAAAGCGCCGACCACTTTCCAGCTAAACAGAACGATGCCGACTTTAGCCTCAACTCTTCGTCTCGCTCTACTGCTCATCTTCGTTGTCGTAGTTGTGAAAGTGTATCCATGATATCTGTAAAGTCTTATTCTTAGGTCGCGTGGGCGGAAGACTCGCGAAGCTGTCCCCGGAATCAAACTCCCTGTGGAGGCGAATGCTGCTGGCAGTACGAGTTCTGCTGCGACAACCGTACTTGCTGTAGGTCGGACTACATCTGCATCGAAGGAGGACTGTGTCAAGCTCGCACCGTTCTGGTGCCAACATTAATAAACTCGTGGAATGTGTGGTTCATTTTCAGAGAGCCGATGCAAAGAAAGCAGAAAGCGCCCTAGGATGCTCTATCGACCAAAAGACCTGTGGCTACGACTGCTGCAACGAAGGGGAAGTGTGCTGTGATTACGCTTCGGGGGAGTCGTTTTGCTGTTTAAAGGGCAGAAAGTGTGAGAATGGGGCCTGTCGGCCCTAGTTGGAAAAGATTCACTGATACAATTGTCTTGCTGAAAACCACTCTATATACGCTCCGATAAATAGCCACTTTGCTTGTGAAACTGAACACATGGCGAGATGGCCGAGCGGTCAACGGATGGAAATTGTGCTGCGAAAATTCTGTTTATGTACTTTATCTATTGGGTTGGAAAGTTGAAAATGTCCCATTTTAAAAATGCAACTTTTATCCCTATAAAGACAAATATTTTGATATAATATAATCACCATTAGCTAGCCCAACTTCAGCCCATTTCACGGACAGGAGCCAGAAGCCGTGCTTGCAGAAAATGCTGGGTTTGGGATCGAAAAATGTTTCGGTCCAATATTCGGTCTCTTTACCTATTTCTGAGTGATTTCCTCTGTTGTGGTCACTTACGGATGAACACAGGTGAGGGTTAGATAGAGCTAAGAGAGTGCTATTTGAATATTCAAACAAGAATCTTTCAGCTCAAAATGAAGAGCCATTCTGAGGGTCAGCTGGAAAATGTGAGGTCTAAAGCACAATTCCTGAAGTACGCTCCGATAAATAACCACTTTGCTTGTTTAAAGAAGCTTGCAACGGATGGGAATTGTGCTGTGAGAATTCTGTTTATGTACTTTATCTAATATCTAACCCAAAAGAAAGAAGACAAACAAAAGATTTTGCCGCCAGCAGGGGTCGAACCTGCGACCTTGGGCTTATTAGACCCACGCTCTAACCGACTGAGCTATGGCGGCACATGTCCGTCACGGCGAATGTTCACATTGCAAAGTGCATCCAGTGGCAGCTCTAGTTTTATCATCATAGTGACGGTCGGCCCCACGTAGACATATGGCGAGATGGCCGAGCGGTCTAAGGCGCTGGTTTAAGGCACCAGTCTCTTCGGAGGCGTGGGTTCGAATCCCACTCTCGTCAAAATAGTTTTTTATTTTGCATTTCAAATCCTTCCTCGCTTTTTAAAGGTAAATATATGGGTCACAGTCTCCGACGCCGAAGATTTGTGATTGTTCCAAGCGCTAGCAGGACGTGTCAGTAAAATCTCGCATTTCATCAAACTTTGTGCAGCGTGGATACAGTACCATGCCGTGGCCGCTGCTTCTTATCTGGAGTCGGCGGTAGAAGCGGCTGTAGGATTGGACGTCTCATCAAACTTTGTGCAACGACTCTCCCCTACCCACGGTGTCAGCGGTTCATCATCCCCCCCACTCTCTATGCGACGTTTAAGGGGAGTGATGGCGTTGATGTTTACAGCTACATATTTATAAAATACATGCTTAAATACAGAGTTTCTCCGAGATCTTTCACCGCTGAATATTACGCAGGTCTCAAAAGCGCACCCTCCCAATGCACTCTATCTCAGAAAGTCTTGTCTTTCTCCATTTCTGTCGTCTTCAGGCTGTTGCCAACGTCGTTCCTTGTCAGATCCGTCTGACCGTTCTCGTCGTGGTGCACTCGGTCTTCAGCGTAGGTGTAGTTCATGGCGATGACTATGAAGATTCCGATGACGGAGGTGAGCATGGCGGCGTAGAAGAAGAACTCCATCGCGGGTTCCTTGACGATGTGCGACCCGGAAATGATCATGTCGATGATGTTACCGAAGAAAGTGGTCATCAGCCACATGGCCTAGAAGAGATCCGTTAATATTAGGCAGTTCACTGCAATGCATACCTGAAGGACACTCTTCATGTCGGGACTAGCTTGAGAGTAGGCGAATTCGAGTCCTGTGATGCTGAAGAGCACCTCTCCAGCGGTGATGACGATGAACTGAGGCACCTGCCACAGGATGTTAACCTCGTTCGGCCGAACTACGGTATGGATATCGAGCTTGTCGTCTTCTGTCAGGTGAAGGACATGGGCAGCACCCATCTGGGCCATGAAGGATTTTTGGTAGGGACATTTCTGAGCCTGGCCTTGACAATTCTTTCCGTAGGCGAGGACATAGTGAGGGGAACTGATGATTCCAGGTTGAATTTTAATGATGTTGCCAGGGGAAATCGTCGTAGCAACGACGCTCGCGTTCCAGTCGTCGACAACATAGAATTCTCCGCCGTTCAGCGATGAGTCTCCAGGCAGAATGAGGTAGATGGTGGTGCGTCCGTTCTCCGATTTCTCGCAGTTGTATTTGATCAGACTATGTGAGGAGCCGTTGACTGTTTCGAAGAGTCCCAGGACGTATCCCCTCCCGGCTTCCGAGATGTTCACTTGGAAAGGTTCCTTGTCACCCTTGATCTCATAGATGTCGGCTGGCAACTCCAGCTTCTTCTTGATATCCAGAAGTTGGCCGTTTAGACTAGTTTGATGGTTAGACATGTTGGAGATAGAAACGAGGAAGACGTTTCCATCCTCCGGGCTAGGTTCCATAGTCTTGTTCACTTCGAGCTGAACTCGAAGGTTCAGAGTAAAACCAAATCTCATTTGAGTACCTGGAGAAGTCCGGCCATAACAAAGGCTAGGGCGGCAAGGATTCCACCGAGAGCCATCTTCCTAAGGGGAGTCACCTTGAAAAGCTTGTTCATGAGCGGGTAGATGAAGGCTTCAAAGAGGGGGACCATTATCAGAACCAGGGCAGGATTGAAGGTCGTCATCTGATCGGGAAGAATCGTGAGAGAACCGACCCGACCATCCATTCTGCGGGCTTGCAGTACCCACGTGCTTCCCTAAAGTTGCCGTTTCAGGCTTTCCCTATGGACATTTCAACAAACCTGTTGGTCAAACAAGGCCCAGTAGAAGACCAGAGGAAGGAAAAGGCTAGCAACACCCACGAGACTCTTTACTCCGTTTCTGAGGTTCTCGTCATATCTCGGAGCGGCATTGTCGATCCAATGTTCGACCTTTTCTTTCCTACAAGAGCATTCTTCTAATGGCAAGTGTATTTAGGAACTCACCTTCCAGAAGTGAATCGATTCTTGATAGCGGAACAGATGCACATAAAGACGGAAACGACGACGTTTCCCTTCGCTGGTGACCTCTTGTAGAACCTCCAACCGAAGAGGAAGAGCATGAAGGCCATGAGCATGAGCACTCCGGGAACGCCAAAGGCGAGTGGGAAACAATATTCCGAGCCGAAGCAGCTAACTCGACCGCGAAGCAGCGGGGTGAGCATGATGGCGACGAGGGAGCCTCCGTTGATGGCGAAGTAGAAGAAGGAGAAGAACTGTCGCCGCTCATTGACTTGGTGCTCCTCGAACTGAAATGACGACGTTCTGTGGGTGTTACCGAGATAACCAGGCTTCAGATAAGTTGAGCACTAACTCAGAGAACAGACATAGCCAAATGAAAAAAACTGTAAGAGGATTGGCAACACAAATCTCCTTTTGATTTTAACCTCAAGTATTTCTGCATGTGACACTATTATGATGAAAAACAGCAAAGTTTATTGGATACCTTTGGATGAATTTAAATACACTCTCAGTTTTTTGATAACGCACGAAGCCTCCATTAAAAATTCGAATCAGAATGCACGCGGAGGATTAAATATTGCATCGCCACCGATGGTGATTATTCGCGTGACCAGAGATGTTTGATTACCGGTTATCGGTTCGGTTGCGTAGGTGAGCATCAGGTAGCAAAATGAGGAAACAGAGTACCTAGCAGAGTCTTTTCCTTACTTTTCAGTTAACACTAACCGACCATCTCTGCACGTGACCATGATTGTGGAAATCTGTGTTTTACGTAAGCATCGAACTTTAAAGGTGATTCTTATTATTTCACAATAGTCTTCCCCCTTAAAGAGTAGGGTATCAGAGTCCTTTCCTATCTTTTCCTTTGCAGCATATCACAAGTGTGACTGAACTGTTTAAGAATGTTCGACACAACGGGCATTGTCATACCTTGTCCTGCCTCGCATCGTTCCCCAAACCGGTTCGACATAAAAATGTTTTCGCGCACTTTTTAATGCGCCGTTAATTTAACATGATTTCCCCTTTTGTCGACCCTGATCTCTGAAATGCCTGTTGAAGGACATCAAAAAGGTCGCCATTTTTAAAAGTGCACTGCACCCGTACAATCTGTTTTCACTCACCTGATCAGCTGCGAACGCTGAGACGCACGGTTTTATGCCTCCTGTGGCTAAGGCGACTGTCACCAATCCACTCACGTCCAAAGCGGTTCGTATGTGATAGTCGAGTTGTGGAATCGCTCCAATCGAAAGTAGCACGTGTCCTAGTACGTAAACGAGGGATACCTAAGCAAGCTTGAAGTGTATAAGAGAAGGGGCATGGCAATACCCATAGAATAACTCGGAATCGACCGAAGTAGTTGTCGGCGGCAATCGAGCCGAGAAGAGGTGAGAAGTAGGCGAGGGAGACGAACGCGTGGTAGCACAGGGACGCTTTGCTGAAATTTGGCGCTAAATGTATGGAGATGTTTAAATTGATCTAAATGGACTCCGTTTCGAGCGGAATTTATATTGTTTTTTAGCTTTTTGGTCTTTTTTATAACCCGCACTTTACTTTACAACGAACGACGAAGACGGCCGGTGCACCTGTAAACACATAGATGCTGAACAGAGTGCCGCGAAAATATGCTCTTAGTGGGTCAAAAACCGTTATAAAAAGGCTTCTGAAATGTGATCTTCCAGGAAAACTCTCCACAAAAATGTGTCATTTTTTTCGTCCTTGCCATGTTTTCGGGAAACCCCCTTTTTCAATTCTCATTTTTGCGGTCATCACATCATCTAAGACGATTCCTATTTGGCGAATGAAATAGGGAACTCTGAACACATCAATCTGAAACGCCTCCCGGTACTTCTTCTCATTTCACAACACTACTTTTACTCATATTTCCACCGTAACATCTTCAAAATGAATCACATTCATTTGGATTGTGTACACCAGTCATAAAGACTCCCTGCAGGAACTAGATTACAGCGAAGAAAACAGTGCAAGGTACTGTCATAAAAGTCACCAACAGAAAGTCTCTTTTGTACAATTCCGTGTTCGCCCAAAGTGCATTACTGCATGTGCAATAATGTGTCTTCCGCGCAGAATCGTTGGAGATTTCGGCGGAATACTAATTAGGAATGCTGCAAAAACTGCGAGTGACTCATCCCCTCTGCACCTTTAGAAAAGTCGCAAAGTGATGCTTTTTGCTAATGGCCGTGTTGGGAAAGGGCAAAAACGAACCTTTCGGAAAAGTGGTGCTCGGTGATCAGGTAGAGCGTGAGCACCGCCCGCATCCCGTAGAAGCTGAATCGTTCGCAGAACTCATTGCCGAGCATGAAAAAGACCCCCTTAGGGTAACTTTTCAGGCTCTCCAACATCCCCTTCTCCGCCATCGTCGCGTTGCTTCTGGACGGCCGCCCGGTGAGAAGATTACTCTGTTCGTCCCGTTGTGGGAGTTGATGAGAGGAACCTAAAGTGAAGAAGAAGAAGTTATGGCGATCGCCGGACACGTCGCGCAGCAGAAACCCTCTTTGTCATAATTGAATTATCAGAGAAAAGTTTGACGATCGATGACGACGTCATCGCCAAAACAAACCCTCAAGTTCGACAGTCTAAAGTAGCCGCGCATGGCGACAGCGGCGATGACGGTCGAGCGTGGAAGGAGCGATCGAGGGAGGCGGAACAGGCCGATTACAAATCGATCGGCAGGTTATTGTAAAACAACACACGGAGCCCCGGCAGAGATCATCGTTTATTAGGCGGGCGGGACTGTAGGGAGAGCAAAAAGCGGCGAAGAAATGCGAGAGAGCGACACGCAATTAGCGGCATGAATGTGTGTCAGTCGGCGCTCTTGTGTCGTACACAAAACGCCGAGGGCATTCGCAAAGAGTTTGTCTAAATTTATGAACGCACCCGGATCACGCCGGGCCGTCCCTCTCCGCCCGGTTCACGATCAATCTTCGCCGTTTTGGCCACGGCGTGAGAGAATGCGAAGAGCGATCTTTACGCCGGGGAGTTTAATGCGGTAGGCGGAAAAGCGAAAGAGGATTAAAGTCCGGCGAACAGTGAAGTGGTGATGAGGAACATGTTGCCGAGTGGTGACAGATATTCGGAAGACTGTTTCTCTCGCTGAACGGTCGACGAAAAGTCATCGAAGAATTAAAATTATGAATTTGTCAAACAGGATTCCCAGGAATGAAGGGTAAAGAAATAAGAAAGATAATGGAAGATACAAAATGGAGAATCTTGATCGAATGAAAACCACTCAAAGTTCATCGAACGATAATGTGCATTTACTTCATTAAAAATTCCATGAACAGTGCATGTTTAGAGGATTTCTGTTACGTCGCCGTCGACGGTAGCCATTCACGTGATCACATGGAAATCCCAGCGATCTTTGTTTACATATGTAAACTGCATTTGCAGTACACTCCAAATAAACTTAATAGGCAAAGTAGCCTTTTTCAATCCATTCAGATCGGACCTCAGCGAAGTAAACTGAAAGCCCGGTTCTCAAACTTCCCAAGGATCTGATCTGATCGGCATGCCTTTTGATAGACAGTCTAGACAGCTTTCTATGTATAGCGCGTATAAGTGTGTCATTGTGCTATTCGTGTGTGCCTCGATTAAAGGCGAGCAAAATCACAACAGGAATAAACGGCAAAGGCTAAGTAGCCTTTTCAATCAATTCAGATCAGACGTCAACAAACTAAACTGAAAGCAAGGTTCCCAAGCCTCCTCTATTGACGATTCAGATCTGATCGATATCAGGCTGATGCAAACATCGGCTGGAAATGACGCCACAGGAATATTCAAACATATTCTGGCTGATGCAAACGGCACAGAGAAAAACGACAGAGATTCGGACACAATACAAACTACAAATTGAACTTCTCTTCATGAAAAACGTTTCCGTTTATTTTATATTTTACTGGAGTGGATTCGCATGTGAAAGAGTGAAATGTCGTAAAGTTAAAGCTGTGTGCGATTAGCGATCTGACATTAAACTCGGATTTTTGTTTTATGACTGTATAGATGACAAACAAAAGTGGAGCCGCATTTCAATGCCAAGAGACAAATTCCAATCGTAAATAGAAATGAAAGAAATAGTGAGAGAAAAAAGATCAAAAAAGAATTTGACAATCTTTTTGAGTGGGTGGATGCTATCCAATAACTATCTCCTTAACCATGTATTTATGATCACAAAGAGATCGACCTCCGTCCTCTATGGCCTCCTCAAGGAGTTTCGGTCCTGCGAACACTGTATGTTCGTCGACCGGAATACTGTAATGAACATCTAGGCCAAAGTGCTTTCGGCATTTTGAAGTGATGTTCATTTTAACGACGAACATAAATACAAAGATCTGGGAGATAGCCACTTAATACCACGGTATTATTAATATTTAAATTTGCAAATCAAACCAAAGAAGTAAATAGGACAAATGGGAAAAAATAGGACAGGATCGCGTTAGCAAGCGCCCCGTGGATTCCATCTATCACACGAATAAACAACGAAATAATTATCTTTTTATATGCTCCAAAAAGCCGGAGGGTTCTTCTTTAAAGAGCCCGTAGCGCGAGATCGAAGTGACCAGCACAATAAAGACGCCTCTGCAGCTAAGAAGCGCTGATATGCACCTCTAGAATAGCTGAAATCTGGGTGGACATTGCGCGAAAACGTGTTTCGACGTTCTGGTTTGACGCTCGAGAAACGAGTCGTCCGCCTCTTGATCAAAGAGTTATATGCTTGTAGGCGATAAACGACTGCGCCTGAAAGACAAGCCCACTTGAGTGTATTCGCGATGGAGAGCGCGGCAACAAACCATGTTATGCCCGACCGAAATTGGATTTGGTCACTTCTAATCGCTTAAGATGAGTGCGTCTTGCCGCCCATTAAGTCAATGATCGCCCACTTTCCAAAGGGTAGAGCAAGGATAAGAGTTTTCAATGGACGATTTTCAGAATTCATTAGAACTTTCGAGTGTTTACGATAGGTATTCCCCCGAATTCAGGCGTTCCCTCAAAGTTGGGTGCTCGTGATGTACAAAAGTACTTTGCTCAATGCACAAAATTGGTGTGTAATTATACTCTTCGCAATCCTCGAGCTGAAGTAGCCGTTCACGCCTTTTCCTGAGAAGCTCAAGTGCTTGTTGACACTGGGAAGACGCCTCTGGAGTGAGTAGGCAAACAGAGGAGTAGCGTTATTTATAGCATCCGACTGTGTATTTTCACAGTGGAGGTGACAGTCAAAAGAACGACCGTATCCGCAATGTCTCGACTTTTCTCGATACATGAATATACCTTCAAGAAGGTGCTGTTGGATTTTGTTCGATACATGAACACACCTATAAGAACGCAAAGCCTAAGTAGAATTAACTGTAACGTTCTACAATCTAACAAATGGACCAAAAACGGGAAAGACTAAATGTCCCTTTTCGACAGATTTCCACAATCGGCTTTTCCTAGAGGAGGCTTACTCATAGAAAGCGATCAAATCTTGCAAATAATGCCTGCTGGGGAAGGTTTTCGACGTATTCGATTTAAAGGAATCCATGTGAATGACACAACAAGTAAATTCTGTTCGTACCGGTATACTCAAACACAAAAAAAATATTCACCTACAGAGCAGAGAAGCATTAGAACCGCACGAACAGTACAGTGCATGAGAAAAGAAAACGGGAGGCAGCTGATTCGGACGATGACAAAAGTCTTGATCGTGTTTACGATCGCCAAAGAGTAAACAGGTCCAGTTCTGAGTATTCAGCAGTCATTCAAGTAGAAGATTTCTTATTTCTTCGCGATGGATGTCGTCTGACGATATGCTTTGAAAAAAATGGTTTTGACGAGAGTGGGATTCGAACCCACGCCTCCGAAGAGACTGGTGCCTTAAACCAGCGCCTTAGACCGCTCGGCCATCTCGCCATGGAGATCGCTGTATGACAGGATGCTCTCATTGGAGGCAATCACAATGTGATGTAAAATGTTCATGTGGCAAAAATCACTAAAAAATTGAATGACCATTGAGTGCGGAGTAAATGATTTCAACATTTCAATATAAATCTATAGGCATGATCTAGTTTTCAGTTATTTCTTCGCCCTTTTTTGTTTTTTTATGAAGCGATGCCAATTCACGACGGATCACAGCCGCAAAGCTGCTTAGTAAGGGTAATACTGCGCGGAGAAAAACAAGCCGTTTCTATTTGCATTGCGATCTCCATGTGTCATCCATATGGCGCCATGTGGATTGAACAGCTTATCTTACGAACTACAGACTAAAGGGTCTTAATGTGACGTAGTACCTTGATATTGAATGATTCTTGAGGATTAACGCATTACATATGAAGAAGATAAGCATACTTACCTAAGTCGCACAAGTTCAAAAATGTTTCGATGACCTAGGACACTGAACTATGTGTTCAAAACTAAAATTAAGAATATTCTAGACAATTGTGGATACGTCCATAATGATACAAACGGTATAATCGAAGGAAGCCTCCTTGTGGTCCTTTCAAATTCATGAGTATTGAATGAAAAAGAGTTCCATTAAATTGACTTTTCAAGTTACAAACATAAACATTCCTGCACTGCACTGCTCGGATTTCATTTTATGATTCCACCAGAAATTGAATGAGATAAATTTGGACGTTACTTAGCAAGGACTTACCATACTTAGCAGCCATTGAGCAAACAAATGATTCGTAGAAAATGTGGAATCTCACTTGCTACCCAACAACGTCATCACCTACGTCAAATCAAAATTTCAGGAATGAATCACTGAACGTCTAGACATTGTCCACCCATCTTTAAAAGTCACATAGTGCTGGATAGAACGGAAAGAGCGAAGGGTCACTAATTAGTGGACTTACCCTTCATCTTCGCGTTGTCTTCCTCTCGTTGACCACTTCACTTGTGTCGAGGGGATCGCTGACCACCACGGTGACCCTCTGAAAGAGAGACAGTATCAGATAAAGAAGCCGGCGAAGAAGCCAGGAAAACAAGCGCCGCCGAGAGGACACTTTGCCCCGCTCTCAGTCGGCTTCTTCTTCGCGAGGACGATCCTCTTTCGAGTAAACAAACGAGGAAGGAGTGACAATCGCCTCCACTTAAGACGATCCGATCGGCACACCTTCGCGGAGCACTCAGCGGCCGCGCGCTTCGGAATCACGTCGAATTACAGCGACTCTGCTCTACCTTTTGCAACTCCCTCCAACGAGAACCGGAGGGAGATTACGGCTCCAGCGATGTTCTTTTACGACCGAACCTCGTCGAAATGGAAGAAACCTGCGGGGACGACCTTGATGGGAGGAGAGAGAACGCGAGTAGCTTATGCTTCCAGCAGAACCCGATGAAGTCAGGCAGAGCGCTAATTCCTTCCGACATCATCATTGTAATGTGATGCCGAAGACAGAAAGAAGTGTTTTTAGTAGATTAGTTCTGCCAGGTGCGAGGAAGCCTAGTGGAGATGTGGCGAAACACTTTATGGCTTGAGTACTTTACGACTCGGACACATAAAACGTGGAATACAGTGAGGTACAGCCATAAACTAGATGCAGGTTGTTGCGGCACAAAGTACACGAGTTACTAAGCATGCTTAAGGACAGGGGATTTCCCACGTCTTTCGAAAGTGAACTACAGAAAGGGAGGCGGAGCGCTTGCCACAAATATTTTGTTTCCCTAAGTGGGTACATTTATGCGTGACTCCATTTTCCGTCATCATATCCCAACAGCAGAAATCCCTAATCGGGCGCTAGAGAAGAATTCTCGAACAAAGATATCAATGGTAGCATAGATCTCATCAAAACAAGGACTTCCGTGGAGCTTGATCCTCTCCCTAAAGCGTCTAGGCGTCATTTGTCAGGATCTTTGGATTTCCAAAGATCTTCAGTGGTTAATCAAAACAAAGCAAGTAGGATCCCTATGACCATTTACAAAAACTAATAACGCATCTTTCCGAATTGTACCACCTGGAACTTTGTACCAAAATATTTGACTGACCGAGATGCCATTTTCAAAAAAAACTGATCAATTTTCATGTATTTTATGACATTGACCGACCAACATTTCGAACTTGCAGGAACCACGGAAAGCATCTGCAGCGTGCTTAGATGCACTCTTAAGATAATAGGATAGGATAATACCATAACGAAGCAAATTTAGAACTCTGGAAATGAAAAATAACCCTCTTTGGGAAATTCACGCGGAACTCGGTGTAGAAATGGAAGCTCTACCATTCTTACAGTAACCTCTAGACATCCCTGGAATCTCCCATTGTTCGCCTACAAATCTACAAGATTCACTAAAATCACGATTTAGTGCCCCCAAAAGCGTCCGCGCTTTCATGGCAGGACAACGACACTTTTTTCCAGCATAAAAATGCACTTTTTTCTGCGAAGAAGTCGAATTTGGAAATTCCAACAGATGAATCGATGGCAAATTCTCTGCTGAGAATGGAGAAGATTGAAAGTTTATCCAATTCTACAGAGTGGTTTTCGCTACGGACGCGAAAATGTCCGCTTGGACACGCCGTCGACAACGAATGTCCACCGAACTTCATATCCCAAACCTCTGATCAGTAATCATGTGTTTATAACAACAAACTTAACAACAACACCGTACATAACAGATGATCTTTGGCATGTTGCCCGGAGATGAGTAGATTTGCCGTCAGTCGTCACTTAACGGCGACGTCGCCGTGCCTGGACCATCTTCCGTGATGCAGGAACAGGAGCGCCTCTGAAAAGGAGTTTATCTCCGTTTCACCCCTACACTAACTTACGCGGCAGCATTAAATCCACCTGGAGCAGCTCCGAACTGTACTAGATTGTTGGAGGGCTCGGCGTTTCCGCCTCCGAAGTTGAACGACGAGGGAAGGTTAGCGCTGAAGTTGAATCCTGCTTGTGCGGGAGCTGTAGGGGCAGCTCCAAAGTTGAAGCCATTGTTGTTCGGTGCAGGCGCGGACGCACTAAAATTTTGGGTTTTTTGGAGACAAACGTGCTGTAACGTACATTCCAAACGACGGGGGATTCGTTTGGGTGTTAGCAGCGCCGAAAGCGAACGATGTCGTCGACGCTCCAAAGTTGAATCCGCCGGAAGAAGCAGCAGGAGCGGCTGTCTGAGTAGAAGAGGCGTTGCTGGCACCAAACGTGAAGAGACCAGAAGGAGGTGCGGAGGCTGCGCTCGGAACAGGCGCGGTCGCCGTGTTGAAGAGACCCGACGGTGGGGTAGGCTGACTGTTCGTCGTTCCGAAATTGAGCGTAGAATTGCTCCCAAAAGCAAGTGGCTGAGCAGCAGTAGTGGGCGCTGGCGCCGGAACTGACGGCTTCGCACCAAAGGCGAGTCCACTAGAGATGGAACTGGAATTGGAGCCGAAGGCAAAGCCTGCAGCCGGGGCATTTGTGGACGCCCCAAAGCTGAATGCATTCGAAGGCTTCGTCGCAAAAGATTCAGAAGTGGCGGTATTGAAAAGACCAGTAGGAGCAGGTGCTCCAAAACTGTTTGTTTTCTCAACTGGAACTGCTGGTTCTGCTGATGGAGCGTTACCAAATCCGAACTTGAGGCTCACTGGAGACGGGAAACATCATGTTTAGTGCAACTGGCTGAACTTACCGTTAGCATTAGCCGTTGGCTTGAACGCTTTGCTCCCGAAAGCAGATGTGGAAGCAGGAGCGACAGGAGCACTTCCCGGTTTGGCGTGTCCACAGCATGCACACTTGTCCGAGAAAGACTCGTTCGAGACGAAACATTCGGAACACGCCCATTTGGTTGTGGCCGATGTGGAAGCAGGAGCGACAGGAGTACTTCCCGGTTCGGACGCCGAGGAAACAGCGGAAGCAGAAGTGGTCGAACTGCCACCGAAGAGGACGCCGCTCGAGGGGGCAGAGGCTGTGGTGGCGTTCGCAGTGCTTGGCTGGGTTGTAGAAGACGTGGTGCTACTTCCAAGCAAGAATCCATTTGCTGGAGCAGCTGGGGCCGATTCGATCTTGACTGGTGTATTGAACAGGCCCGATGGCGCAATTGAAGTGGTGTTGGACGCAGTTCCACTACTGGAACCAAAGAGAGGTTCAAAAGGTGCTTGCGATGTTGGTTTCGAGGGTTCCGTGTTTCTAAGGCCGAACGTAACCCCAGTAGGTGCTGTTTTACTCGAATCACCAAAGACGGAAGAAGTTGGTTTGTTGTATGTTGCATCTGAGAATGCGATCACAAAACTGAGTCTTTAAACTGCGACAACACACCTTTCGTCGACGCAGATGGGCCTTCTGAAACTGTTTTCTCAACTGGAACTGGTGGTTCTGCTGATGGAGCGTTACCAAATCCGAACTTAAGGCTCACTGGAGACGGGAAACATCACGTTTAGTGCAACTGGCTGAACTTACCGTTAGCAATAGCCGTTGGCTTGAACGCTTTGCTCCCGAAAGCAGATGTAGAAGCAGGAGCGACATGAGTACTTCCCGGTTTGGCGTGTCCACAGCATGCACACTTCTCCGAGCAAGACTCGTTCGCGACGAAACATTCGGAACACGCCCATTTGGTTGTGGCCGATGTTGAAGTAGGAGCGGCAGGAGCACTTCCGGATTTGACGTGTCCACAGCAAGCACACTTACTCGAGGAAGATTCGTTTGAGACGAAGCATTCGGAGCAGGACCATTTTGTTGTTGCCGTTGGTGTGGGTTTGCTTGTAGAAGTACTTTGAAGATTTTTTCTATCACCCAGTGAGAACAAAGCGACCCCATTTGATGGTGTTTTCTTTTCGGTAGCTACCGGTTTGGCACGTTCTTCTTCCACGGACTTGGAGTTCAATTCCTGACAAGGCTCACTGGCTTTTGAGTTCCCACAGCAGGAACACTCCTTGTACGATGCAGAGTTCTGAACGGAGCACGCCTGGCACCTCCATTTTCCTCCCGCAGATGCAGCTTCAATCCCCTTTTCCGGGGCGTCAGCCGCGTTGACAGCAGCCTCCTGAGCACTCTAAGCATAGGAACGATGAAAATGGAAAAGGTAGGGTAATAAATACCTCATCGCTTATCGAATCCACATGACGACGCTCGAGTGGCGCTGCGAACTCGAAGCTATCACGATTTCTGGGCCCCCTGACAACAGGAGATGAAAAGGAGAATGCGAGATTGTTCACATCAATATCCTTGATGATATTGCGCACCTGCATAGATGCTTCTGTTTGGGGCAAGGTTCGTTTCGCGGAATGGTTTCCGATGGAAACATAAGGCTTTACCGATGTAGCCTGAAATCACTCAATCTCCTAGTCCGTTCTCACACGAAATGCGCACCTTGAGCTGCGATGAATCCACTTCCAGCAAGTCGTCCCATTTCGCATGGAACTTGTTATTCCCCGTTTGCGGGACAGCCTTGACAACCGGCTTCTGCACAGGCGTTGAAGCTTCGACTCGACTTTCTACACCAAGCGGTTTGACGGCTCTTTTCTTCGGCATCGGTGTGTCTTGATGTTCGTACAATTCTCTTTCTGCTTGCTTATGCTGCATATGATTAAACATTTCTTTGGAATCCCTGATCGTGATCGCGGGTTTAAGTTTTCTAGAACCGGTTAATCAATGCATTTTACGTTTGGAGTACCTATAGGGAGTGGCTTTTATTCTTCCAAAAGCCGATCCGAGCCTGGAAGTATATTTCGCTTCTGGCTCATTCTTTTTAAACGCATGTGACTTCTTATCCACCACTTCGCTTAGCGGGCTTTTTTCCACAGTCTTGGCAATATCGTTTATAGTGATCTCCTTGATAGGAGCCTTACTGGTCTTCGAACTTTTTTTCGTGTCCTTAAATGAATTAAGTGAATTTCGTTACGAAAGGTTATTAACCAACAAGAACGGACGTCATTTTGCCGAATATTTCCCGAGTGTCGAAGCTTAAAGTAGCGTTCAAGTCGGACGAGTCCAGCTTACTGCCGTTGAGTTGACTAACAGGGGAGGAGAGCACTTTGAAGCGCTTATACTTGTCGGTGTTCTCCTTTACGGATTCGTTCAGCACGGAGCTCTCCAAGTCATCCGCATCCAAGACTTTTCGCTGAAAGCGGCCAATTTATGAACAGCATCAATGACCAATACAAACTTTACGAGAAGCACCCTGCGCTGCTGACGAGGATGAGGATTCGCCGCTTCCAAGGTTGAATATACTGCCTACAACTCCGGAAAGCCAGCTGCGGCCACTCATGATATCTGAAAACACGCCATAAATATTTCATTCACGAGAGAAATCGCGGGAAACAAGAAAGAAACAAAGAGAGTTCGATGCATTAATGTCTACTTGTCTGTCTGCTTTCAGCTACTTTCTGTTTTAACGCAAGAAACAGACAGCGTCTCAGTTCCAGACAAAAACAACGAGAGTCACAGAAATATAACAAGAAAGGCACGGATAACATGAAAAGCAGTGCGATCTTATGAACAATCTCGATTTCGAACAACGCGCGCCAACAAGGTGAAGCTCTCGATCCGTTCGTGATCGCGAAGCATAGTGAGGAAGTCCTGTACATTTAGGAAACCAGAGATAAGGTGATAAGTGATGAGATCTGCCGAAACTCCACAGCTTAATCCGCGCACACCGTTCAAAAGCAAATGAGCCATAGTCGTCCACTATTCATGCGCCTCTGTGCTACTCGCCGCGCTTTGGAGTCGTGCTGCCGCGTTTTATGTCAGTTCTTTTGATGATTTTTGCATAGACAAAGAGAAACCAGGCTGCAAGGCCGATAAGAGGCCCACCTACATATCCCCATTGAATCGAGAGATTAAGCTTCTGAAGCACGAATAACACACGTTTGCGCGTTTATTCCAATGCAACCCGGATGCAGCAATTGCGATGCAGCTATAACAGTGTAAAAACGAAGCATTCCTGAAAACCTTGAACAATATCACGCTTTCAGCGGCAATATATCTCCTCGTCGGAAGAGCGATCGAACGGAGTTCACGGCGAAATGAAATCCCAACACTTATACACCCTTAGTCAGATTTTAATCACAATAACTCTAGAACAACAACAACACCGTACGTAACACATATATGTATAATCTGATACTCAACGATATGCTTTAACGGCGACGTCGCCGGGCCTGAGCAATCCTTCTTGCAGCTGGGGCAGGAGCGCCTCTGAAAAGGAGTTCATCTTTGTTGCCTCCGAAAATGACTTACGCAGCAGGAGCTCCGAACTGTACCAGATTGTTGGAGGGCTCGGCGTTTCCGCCCCCGAAGTTGAACGACGAGGGAAGGTTAGCGCTGAAGTTGAATCCTGCTTGTGTGGGAGCTGTAGGGGCAGCTCCAAAGTTGAAGCCATTGTTGTTCGGTGCAGGCGCGGACGCACTAAAATTTTGGGTTTTTTGGAGACAAACGTGCTGTAACGTACATTCCAAACGACGGGGGATTCGTTTGGGTGTTAGCAGCGCCGAAAGCGAACGATGTCGTCGAAGCTCCAAAGTTGAATCCGCCGGAAGAAGCAGCAGGAGCGGCTGACTGAGTAGAAGAGGCGTTGCTGGCACCAAACGTGAAGAGACCAGAAGGAGGTGCGGAGGCTGCGCTCGGAACAGGCGCGGTCGCCGTGTTGAAGAGACCCGACGGTGGAGCAGGCTGACTGTTCGTCGTTCCGAAATTGAGCGTAGAACTGCTCCCAAAAGCAAGTGGCTGAGCAGCAGTAGTGGGCGCTGGCGCCGGAACTGACGGCTTCGCACCAAAGGCGAGTCCACTAGAGATGGAACTGGAATTGGAGCCGAAGGCAAAGCCTGCAGCCGGGGCATTTGTGGACGCCCCAAAGCTGAATGCATTCGAAGGCTTCGTCGCAGAAGATTCAGAAGTGGCTGTATTGAAAAGACCAGTAGGAGCAGGTGCTCCGAAACTGTTTGTTTTCTCAACTGGAACTGCTGGTTCTGCTGATGGAGCGTTACCAAATCCGAACTTAAGGCTCACTGGAGACGGGAAACATCACGTTTAGTGCAACTGGCTGAACTTACCGTTAGCATTAGCCGTTGGCTTGAACGCTTTGCTCCCGAAAGCAGATGTAGAAGCAGGAGCGACAGGAGTACTTCCCGGTTTGGCGTGTCCACAGCATGCACACTTCTCCGAGCAAGACTCGTTCGCGACGAAACATTCGGAACACGCCCATTTGGTTGTGGCCGATGTTGAAGTAGGAGCGGCAGGAGCACTTCCGGATTTGACGTGTCCACAGCAAGCACACTTACTCGAGGAAGATTCGTTTGAGACGAAGCATTCGGAGCAGGACCATTGTGTTGTTGCCGTTGGTGTGGGTTTGCTTGTAGAAGTACTTTGAAGATTCTTACTATCACCCAGTGAGAACAAAGCAACCCCATTTGATGGTGTTTTCTTCTCGGTAGCTACCGGTTTGGCACGTTCTTCTTCCACGGACTTGGAGTTCAATTGGGCAGCTCCAAGGTTGAAGTCATTGCTGTTCGGGGCAGGCGCGGACGCACTAAAATTGTGGGTTTTTTTTTGGAGACAAACGTGCTGTAACGTACATTCCAAACGACGGAGGATTCGTTTGGGTGTTAGCAGCGCCGAAAGCGAACGATGTCGTCGACGCTCCAAAGTTGAATCCGCCGGAAGAAGCAGCAGGAGCGGCTGTCTGAGTAGAAGAGGCGTTGCTGGCAGCAAACGTGAAGAGACCAGAAGGAGGGGCGGAGGCTGCGCTCGGAACAGGCTCGGTCGACGTGTTGAAGAGACCCGACGGTGGGGTAGGCTGACTGTTCGTCGTTCCGAAATTGAGCGCAGAACTGCTCCCAAAAGCAAGTGGCTGAGCGGCAGTAGTGGCTTCGAACGCAGGGCCAGCTCCTGCAGCGGGCGCTGGCGCCGGAACTGACGGCTTCGCACCAAAGGCGAGTCCACTAGAGATGGAACTGGAATTGGAGCCGAAGGCAGAGCCTGCAGCCGGGGCATTTGTGGACGCCCCAAAGCTGAATGCATTCGAAGGCTTCGTCGCAGAAGATTCAGAAGTGGCGGTATTGAAGAGACCAGTAGGAACAGGTGCTCCGAAACTGTTTGCTTTCTCAACTGGAACTGCTGGTTCTGTTGATGGAGCGTTACCAAATCCGAACTTGAGGCTCACTGGAGACGGGAAACATCACGTTTAGTGCAACTGGCTGAACTTACCGTTAGCATTAGCCGTTGGCTTGAACGCTTTGCTCCCGAAAGCAGATGTGGAAGCAGGAGCGACAGGAGCACTTCCCGGTTTGGCGTGTCCACAGCATGCACACTTGTCCGAGAAAGACTCGTTCGAGACGAAACATTCGGAACACGCCCATTTGGTTGCGGCCGATGTGGAAGCAGGAGCGACAGGAGTACTTCCCGGTTTAGCGTGTCCACAGCATGCACACTTGTCCGAGCAAGACTCGTTCGCGACGAAACATTCGGAACACGCCCATTTGGTTGCGGCCGATGTTGAAGTAGGAGCGGCAGGAGCACTTCCGGATTTGACGTGTCCACAGCAAGCACACTTACTCGAGGAAGATTCGTTTGAGACGAAGCATTCGGTGCAGGACCATTTTGTTGTTGCCGTTGGTGTGGGTTTGTTTGTAGAAGTACTTTGAAGATTCTTTCTATCACCCAGTGAGAACAAAGCGACCCCATTTGATGGTGTTTTCTGCTCGGTAGCTACCGGTTTGGCACGTTCTTCTTCCACTGACTTGGAGTTCAATTCCTGACAAGGCTCACTCGCTTTTGAGTTCCCACAGCAGGAACACTCCTTGGACGATGCAGAGTTCTGAACGGAGCACGCCTTGCACCTCCATTTTCCTCCCGCAGATGTGGCTTCAATTCCCTTTTCCGGGGCGACAGCAGCGTTGACATCTGCCTCCTGAGAAGGTACGATAAAAATGGAAAAGCTATGATACAAAAAACCTCATTGCTTATCGAATTCATAGGACCACGCTCAAGTGGCGCTGCGAATTCGAAGTTATCGTCGCTTCTTGGTCCTCTGACAATGGGAGACGAGAAGGAGAAATCAAGATTGTTCACATCAATATCCTTGATGATATTCTGCACCTGCATAGATGCTTCTACTTGTGAACAGGTTTGATCTTGCTTCGCTGAGTGGTTTACGCTAGGAGCAGCAGACTCTTCTTTTCTTTCGGGCGTAGCCATGAAAGGTTGCATAGCAGGCCGCGAAGGCAATGATAGATGACCGTTCTTTTCTTTTAATTCTTCCAGCTTTTTTTCTGGTGTTTTCGAAACTGCGCCATTTGTTTCGAGCTTCCTTAAACTAGAGTGTTATTGCGTTAGAAACGTTTGGAGTACCTGTAGGGGGCGGCCTTTATCCTTCCAAAGATCGATCCAATCTTCGAAGTACGTTTAGCCTCTGGCTCCTCCTTCTTAAACGTATATGACTTCTTGTCTACCACTTCACCTAGTGGGCTTTTTTCCACAGTCTTGACAATATCGTCTATAGTGATTTCCTTAATAGGCGTTTTGTGAGTCTTGGGGCCTCTTCTCATCGCCTAAATTCACGCAAATGACTTTATTGACGAGAAGTAGTTCACCAACAAGTATGGAACTCATGCCGGACATTTTGTCAAATATTTCCCGAGTTTTGGAGCTCAAGGAAGTGTTCAAATCGGACCTGTCCAGAATACTTCCGCTAAGCTGACTGGTAGGTGACGAGAGCACTTTGGAGCGCTTGTACTTTTCGGCGCTTGCTTTGACCGATTCGGTCAGGACGGATCTGTCCAAGTCATCTTCGGCCTTGACTTTTCGCTGAAAATGCCGTAGTTGCGAAGAGGATCAATAACAAACACAAACCTTACGAGAGGCTCCATGTACTGGAGTGGAGGATTCGCCACTCTCCTGGTGAACTATACTGCCGACAACTCCAGAAAGCCAGCTGCGGCCACTCATGATATCTGAAAGCTCACGACCAGGTCAAATATATCTCGTAGCTGAGCTTCGCAGAAGGATCACGATTTTCGGAGATGCTTTGCCGTTTATTTTTTTCCTCCACTGAAAAAAAGGCCCGGTTTGAAGAGCAACACGCAACTTGAACACCGAAGATTTCATATCTATGCCGCTCGCTCGAATTCAAACATGCCAGGAAAAGGGGAAGGCGTTATTCCTAATAAAACTCTGGCAACAGTTCATAAGCAAACGTAAGGAATTCAGCTTCAATTCACAATAGGAAGCTGATTTTCGAAACTCGTTATTAACCGCACGTATCTCCAGTGCCAAAAGTAAAGTCAATCGCGTCGAGAGTCAAAAAAATCCAAACTCCCTTCAAGGTTCCATTCAAATTACTTGAGGTTGAGCGGAACCTACCGCATAAGGACAATTTACGCGAAGCACACGCAGAAAGAGAGCTGACAACGGCCGCAGTGCGATTAATGATGCTGGCCGCACTACAGTGCAGCGTTTACGTATAATACCACCTATAACAAGTGCATGCTGATAGGTAGGTAACGAAAGGGCACTCTGTAAGCGCTCCACACAGCAGGTACTTGCGAAGCTAGGGTTAACGAAAAACACAAAACAATATTATTGGGCAGAAAGTTTGGCATGGGTAATCGAATGAACAAATTCGACAAACGAAATCCTAGAAATCCTATTTCACCTACAAAACCATAAAAAGTGGGCACGTGCAGCATCAGCAATACGCAAACACCCACGCGGGAGAGAATTGAGAAGAGATGCAACACGATAAATGGTGGCAAATGCACGGCAGAGTGCAGATATCAGTTGTTCACGCGGTTGATCGAAAGTGCAAATTGATAGGTAGCGAAAGGAGTGCGTCACTGTGTCGTACACGAAAGGTTTCTGGCACAGCTGTCACAAATACAGAGAATCGTCAAAAGCGGGCATCACTCAAGAACCTGTAACAACAAGCCCGTGAATTATCAACCAGTGAAATATCAATTCAAGTGGTTCATTCAGTAACACTGTTAGCACAAAATCACAAGAAGTCTCTCTAGAAAAACGAAATTGCCAAAAATGCACAAAATCTCACGAGATGACATTCTGGAACAAAGTGCGATCTGCGATTCACTACACCGATAAGCGGTCGAGAGAGAGGAGGAAATGAAAAAAGAGACGAGGACGAACGTCTGGCGTCTATCGTCTGCCTGCAGAGAGAGAGTCTCCGAGTTCCCACCATCTCTCCCACTTGGAGGCATGACGTCACTAGGCTCCCGAGCCGTCTTTGCGACGCCTTCCGTATCCCGAAACAGGCTTCCAGCAGACATAGGTATGCGCGCCAAACGAATGTGTACAATTGGAATCGCTCGAATCGTCGAAAAGCGCGAAAACAGGTAGACGCCAGGCGTTCGAATCGATGTTTAATTAAGGACTCCCGCCGTCGGGAGAGAGCCGTCTCCCTCTCCGTCGGCGTCTCTCTCCCGTTCGACTCGTGAAGATCCATTTCGCGGTGTTTTTAAAACGCTTCTTGGCTGCGCTCCAACGGACCGTATCCTTGCGACGTCGAAATCTGGCGGGAAACGTGACGTTCGATTATATTCCAAGGCCATTTTACAAAACGACTTTCAAAATGGAGATCGAAACCCGGGTGATCACATCAACGTGCATATTTTAGTGGGTGTTGAGAGAGCACTTTTCATGTTGTTTTTGATGCCCTTCGTCACTTCCTGCTTTGTTTGCGAATCGTAGGCGGGCGGAGGGACCGACTGAATCGCCATCTCCTGCTGCACGCGGTTCAAGTGCGCGATCTTCGCCTGCAGCTGGTTCATTTCGACGGCGTGCGTTTTGCACGTCGACTCGTGGTTGCTCAGCTTCTTCTTGAGCTCCTCGATCTCCTGAAGGAGCTTCTGTTCGGTCGACGCGTTCGGCTTGTGGCGGCTCTAAATGCAGGTCATTTCAGTGAACGGAGAAGGGAAGGCGTTTGGAGGCCACTTTACACTTGACCTGTTTAACTTATTTTGAACCGGCGGCACCTTCTCTGCAAGATGTTATCAAAACAAGACCCTTCATCAAGTCGTACTTCTCTACACAAAACAATAGTTTTGCCCCTTATCGACGTGGAACACCTACATAGGCCCAGTTATCGGCTTCTGCCAGCTCCTGTTGAATCCATGGCTCCACGACGGTGTTGTCCGTCGAGGTACTGGCAGGAGCCGAACGTCTTCTCTCCGGCTTCCTCGTCGGTTGCTCTCTGAACTCTTTTATAACCATTAGGCCTGGTGAAAAGCGCACATTTTCTTGGTTGGTGCCACTGTATCTATAACCACGATCACGTTCTTTCCAATGCAGCCTAGGGAAGATAGACGGATAAGCGCCCTGGATCCCTCAGCATCGGGTGTTGAGTCCAGTCGAAGGATGAGGGTGGGCTGGAGCATGATGCTCCCCGTAGGCATGCTCTCTGTGTTTTCAAATGAAGAACTTTTGGTCCAATTGAAGCGCCTTGTTTGTAACCGCGACGGAATGAGAGTCCTGAGATGGAAAGATGTGACTTTCGAGGAAGGCAAGGAACCCACTTTTTGTCATCGAAGGTTCCATAGGAGTTCTCCAGGTCTTCAACGGAAACGTCGTTCTGTTCCGTGCTCTTGGAACCCCAGAAGAAGAGTTTGTTATCAGAAGTGGCGGCCAGGGAGAAGCCGTCGCCGCAGGCGAGCAGCTAAATATCACTTTCTTATCAGAACGCAATGTTTACTCACCAAACAAGTTTTGTTCAACAACGCTTTCACGGGATTGTAGATATTCCACGGCGCATAGCGCTGTCGATGGCCCATCCCCAACTCTCCCACAGCATTTCTGCCGAAGAGGTGAATATGGCCCGATTCAAGGAGCACTCCAGAATGAAAGGTGCCCAGTTTGACGTCGACTATTCTGGCTGCAAATGGCTTCATCGCTCGTGGCGTCGTAACGTCGTCCACGTCGTCCTTAAAGGGAAAATAAGAGGAGAACTGGAAGAGCACGCTTACAGTGACGTCTTTCATGTCGGCAAAGAATCCTTGGCGATGGTTTAGATTGAGTTTGTTGTACTTGTTCGAACCCATGGCCAGCATGATCCCAGAGGTGGTAAGAAGAGCCGTGCAGTCGTGGCCACAGCGGACATTCATGATCGTTTGGCCAACGGGGATCGTGATCTGCAAATGCGAGATGGAAGAGTTCGAATAATCACCGGTCCGAGACCTGTATGGCGGTGGTGACAAAGTTCTCATCACCTGTTCCAAGTCGACCGTTTTTGCCGGATCCCCACACATAGACATTCCCTTGAGAATCTATAGCCACGGTGTGTTCATCTCCACAAGCCACGTCAGTGATGTCGACCCTGAGCAAACTGTCGACGACCTTTGGCTTCAGGCAATCCTCTCCTTTTTCGCCATTTCCCAGATACTTCTGCTGGCCACAAACAAGAACAACGCCTTTTGTGCTGCAAAACAGACTGAATTGGTTTCCTAAATCCTTTGGCGACTGAGCGATCTGTGAAGGAGAATGTATACCTGCAGCGATCTTTGATATCCCTTTCCCACTGAGGGCTTCTATGATTGTCGGCGATCCACGGGATCGTCGATCCCCAAGACCCAGTTGACCGCACTTATTTTCGCCCCAACTGTAGACCATGTTGTCAGCCGAGAGCACGAGTGTGTGAGTTACGCTGAACTCTATCTACAACCAAAGCTTCCAGCCCTCCCCTATCGGAGTGCGGTACCTGTTTGACTTTGATCTTCGGAGGCAGAGAGGGTTCGGGCACCAGAACCATGTTCGCAATGTCCAGGTGATACAAAGACGAGCGGCTGTTCGCGAATCGCGCGTCTGAGTCCTTTGACCCGGAATAGGAAATCTTTCTGCCTTTGTGGATGAACTCTAGGAGTTCTTTGGCCGTTGGCCTTTCTTTGGCGTCAGTCTTCAACATCTGCCTAATGAGGATTTTCAACTTATTACTGTAAGGGCCTTTGACTTGATTGTATTCAGCCTAAAAGTTAAGAGAGTCTTACATGTAACGCAAAAGATTTTGCCGCCAGCAGGGGTCGAACCTGCGACCTTGGGCTTATTAGACCCACGCTCTAACCGACTGAGCTATGGCGGCGCGATTAAACTTCTGCTCCGCCGAACCTACCTTCATGATCTTGTTTACCACCGCAGGCAGATTCGCGCCATCGAACGTCTTTTGCAGGCAAGCCATCTCGTAGAGAATGCAGCCTAGCGCCCATATGTCGCTCTTCTCGTTGTAGGGCTTTCCCTCGCACATCTCGGGACTTATGTAAAACGGCGTTCCAACCACCGTGTGTGCTCCTTGAACCACTGTTTCTGCTGACATGATCTTGCTGATCCCGAAGTCGCCCACTTTCACATCGTTGTATTTCGTCAAGAAGATGTTGGCTGTCTAAATAGAGAGTTTCTGCTTGTTTTGTGGTCATAAAAAGACCTTCAAATCTCTGTGAAGAACGCTGTTGTCGTGCAAGTAGGCTACGGCATTGGTTATCTGATCGAAGAGGCGCATAATTTCGCCTTCTTCGATGTAGTTCTCCACTCTCGTAAGCAGCTGAGCCAACGTGCCACCCTCTGCGTACTCCATTTCGATCATAAGAACGCCGTCTTCTTCAAAAGAGTCGAAATAGCTGATGATGCTGGGATGGTCCAGTTGGGACAAAAGAGTGACCTCGTTCAGGGCAAGTTGTCGTTCATTCGAACTGAGCTCATGTATTCGGATTTCCTTGATGATGACCAGCGAATCGTCCTCTTTGCGTCTGTAGAGAACGGCCATTCCGAAGGCGCCTTTCCCAGCAACGCGGATCCTCTCGTAGCGACTGGTGGCCGACGGAAGTTTCGATTTTACTTGAATGGTGGTGGCGTTGCTGTTGGTCGTCTTCAGACGAATCAGCTTGTCCACATTGAAATAGATCTGCAGGATTTTTCTGTGAGGAACGGATTGAAAGAAGGGAATACATGTGGGGGGACTTGCCTGTTGCTGGAGATTGCGTCTTCCGATATGAAGCGATGGATGAAGCGAACAGTTATCTAAACTTGTCGCTTAGTTATTCCTTCAAAAAGAGGCCTTTAGGACGTTTATACCTACCTTTTTTCTGGTAATATTCTTCAGAATACACTCAATCTCCTCTTCATCTGGAATCGGCGCCGTCAGGAAAATATCGATGAAAACCCCTTCGATTGGACAGCGGTCACTTATGAAAGTTCGAAAGAACTGCCGTACCGCCGTCTCTTTTTGGAGCGAATATTTGGAAATTATCTGAATGCACATGGCGGATGATGCCAATAAAAGAGCCTCTACCATCTTCTCCACTCCCGAAAGGGAAAGCTGTGAGTTTTCAGTGAGTTGAAGGTGAAGACCCCAGTGTTTGACCGGAGCTCGAGATGTGGATTGGAGCAGTTTATCTAAATCGTGGCTGTGTGAAAACGAACTGCCGCGGAAGGAATACCTCTGATGTGGTTGAGGGTGCCAAATTCATAGTTGTAGTGTACTAAAACGGTGTTCGGAAGGACAGTGGAACGTATCTCCGCAGTTCCGCTGTGCGCTAGCAACACGGAGTTGGACATGAGCGGTTATTGTCCGCATCGGTTGCCAACAACAAATATCCGCTCTCTTCGTTTCCATAGGTACGCGCGCAGCCCGCGATTGCGAGCGTTTGACTTCTCGCAGCACCAAACCCATTAGTAGTCGAGCAGAAAAGGCTGCCAAAGTTAGAGCATCGAGGCACAAGGCGATATAGCGTTCACTCACAGAATCGTGGAAATACTTGAAATCGGCGGAATTTTAGAGGAAATTTTGAATTTATGAAAATGCCGGAAAATGGGGAAATTGAAATGGAGCACATTGAACATTGATCGCAAAATAACTGAGCAATAATCGCCCAAAAATTGAATTGAATTGAGATCCATGATTTATACGTGACTTAATGGGAACACATTTTATTCGGATTCCTCCGAAACCGGAACAGAAGACGCGTTGATCGACTATATCGCCACGGAGCACTTCAATCCGAAAAGATTGAAAAAGACGGTGTATGACATCAGTTAAGGTAAAGAATCTTGGTTACGGTATATTTCAAAGCGCTCCGTCCCGGCACCTGAGCGTAGCCGACGACTTCCCTAAGCAGACTGTCTAACTACACAAACGTACTTGTTGCTCACATTTTTCAATAGTCAATTGCCCAGAGGGGACCACCCACAGCGAAAAGGTTGCTAAAAGCAAATCACTGCCTGTGAGAGTGAAAGGGTGAAATCAACGATTGCACAACAGAGAGGAAAGGCATAATAAATTTGCCAATTGACAATATAAGGCAACATGAACAGAATTTCACAAGAAAATGCCAAGAAACAAGCAACGAGGAAAAGTGTCTCGAAACATTTGAGACAACCACACAATATTATAACCGATGAGTGGAGAGTACAGTTTCAGATGAAGGCGACACCTTATGAAGTATCGTTTGTAAACGGCTACATAACCTTGGCTGGCGTGCATTAAGTGTTGTTAGCCAAACGATCAGTTTCCATAAATCCAATAAACGAGGAGCGAATGATGAACCGCTTGTAGTCACACATACCACTTTTCTGATCAATAAAGGACTAAAAATGTTTCCCATTCAGACAGTTCCAGACAGCTGCAAAAGCTTGGAAAAATCACGTTTGTAAAGCACACAAAGCCTACGGGTGTGTATGGTGCCAGCTCTGTTAAATTAGGAATCTGAGCGGAAAGGAACTAGCCTTCTTCATAGACAGCAATAGAAGACTCTTAAATTAAGGTAAGAATTAGGGATTAAGGTGTATTCATGTATTTGCCATGACATTCTACGCTGACAGAAGTTCTATGAATCCAGGGAAGCACTGCCTTGCGTGGAAGTCGCTTATCGCCACGGATAATCTAATTAAACGAAGCAGATATATTATTTTTACATCATCATGGAAGGTCGCGTGCACTCAAACAAAACGAACGCCTATGCCTTGTTTCAACTCAGCTGTGATAAGCCCCTGAAGCAGGTCATCTCGGTACGAGTTTCAAAGTGCTTTCGCTGGTGGAGCAAAAAAAATTGCTGAGAAAAGCAGCCGTTATCAGGGAAGAGGCAAAGTGCTTCAGTCATCATCACTCTCCAGAACAATCGCCTTCCAGTTATCAGTCAGAGGAGGAGTTGCTTTCCAACTTCTTGAGAAATGATGCTTCTTTGTGTGTTGTTTATGGATGAGTTGTGGTTGTTTCTTGAGCAACTTGAACCTTCTTATTCTTCAGGGTCTCTCTAATTTACTTGGGATGTCAGAGTAAGAGGTGACCACTCTCCTATGTAGTAGGCACGATTTTGCTATTTTACATTTTTCCGATCAAAAAGTAACATTCCGCTATCAAAGTTTCACTCAGAGTATAAAACCGAATCGATCATTTTGCTACACTATGCAGTCGTCCGTCCTCTTTATCGGTTCTTACTTCGCGTTGTCGATCTAGAGAAGCCTGCTGCTGCCGTTGGGACCGTTTAACTGATAATCAGTTCGTTTAATCGCCGCCGTGGCTCCACTCGACCGCCGCTTTTTGTCTTCTTCTCCTCTTCCACTCGCTTTTTCGGTTTCAGGGATGACCATTTGGTATTCGGGTACGCAGGCGTTGGCGATCGCCCTCGCCTTCGGCATCCTCGATCTCGGCGTCAATGTGCTCGGCCTCGCTTGGAACGGCACCTTCTTCACCTACCAGAACATAGTGCATTGGTTCAATTTACAAGACTATGACTTTTGTGTTAACCCAGTTGACTTTTTAGTTAGTGCACTTCACTCAGATGCCCCTAAGAAACCTCGTTTTAGGCGGTAGCTGTCATTCGGGTATGTATTCTGGTGGGCGGGGGCGTTGGCGTCTACTCCAACCCTAGTGGAGGCCCCTCGGCTGCCGCGAGGTACAGTAACCTCGTGTTCGCCCTTCTTCTCCTCATCATCGCCTTCTCTCCTTCAAAACTTCTCGCCTTCTACGAGAAAGAGAGCTTGAAGCTCGCCATCGGCGACTGGATCCTCATGATCTGGTGCGTGCTTTCCTGCTTCTTCGTACAGGTAGACCATCCTGCTCTGAGGGCTAAGAAGTGACCTTTGGGATTCAGGCGATTTGGACGAATGTGTTCGCCCGCGTACGGGAACCCGTTCCCGGAAGCAACACGGAACGTCTCTTCGGAGACGACGAAGACGAGTACGTGCAGAGTGTGAGGAAGGAGGAGGAAGAGAAGGCCGCCAAGCAGAGGGAGACGATGGCGATGCTCTTCCGACTCTTCACCTACATGGCCAAGGAGTGGAGATACTACAGCGTCGCTTTCTCCTTCTTGTTCCTTTACTCTCTTTGTAAGTTTTCTCCGGAAAAGGTTAAACAAACAAGTAACTTCATGGTCATTTATGGTCACTAACGGTGTGGCCAGTGAGTGGGAGAGCGTGGTGACGATCACACCATAAAAGGTCCAACTGATAACGTCATAAATAACCACGCTCGAAGGGCTTGCAGAAGAAACCATACGTAATGATAAGAAGTCATCGAAAGGTTTCAATTTGTCAGCGAATCGTCGCTATTGCAATGATCGAAACATTAAAACCTAGTGATTAGGAGAACCGATCTTAAGCATAATCTTCTTTCAATGACTCCGAAAAAACAATCTTTCCCAATCTTGCCTTGATATAATATAACTTACACAGAGCTGCTCTAAGGTACCACCCACCGATTTGACAAAAGTTTGGCACGCTAATAGGTCTTGCGGATGTAGTTCCCTCGCAATGTATGAGAAGCCTTTACTCACAGGGTATGTTACCACGAGTAACCCATCTTCTGCTTTCGTGGTTTATCAAACCTGTCAGCAATTTGGTCTCTGTAAACTTTGATTACGCTTCTCCAAAAATCTTGACGCTTAATGTTTGGTATTTTCAGCTCGTGTGTTCATCCCTTACTACACCGGAGAAGTCGTTTCCAGTGTGTTTGGCGACAAGGAAGGAGCCTACATCCGTCTGCACAGAACCGTTGTGATCATGACACTCCTTTCGCTTGCAGGGTAATGCACCCTTCACAATATCATTCTCTAAGACCAGCGTTTAAGTGCCGTATTTGGAGGTCTCCGTGGAGGTTCCTTCACCTACTCCCAATCTCGAGTCGATCGCCGCATCCGCGACGACCTCTTCCGTTCTTTGGTCAGACAGGAGATCGGCTTCTTCGACGCCAACAAAACAGGAGAGATCTGCTCCCGTCTGAATGCCGACTGTCAGACCATGTCCAACACCCTCTCACTCTACATGAACGTCCTCTCCAGAAATCTCACCATGCTCTTCGGATCTCTCATCTTCATGTTCTCCCTCTCGTGGCGACTTTCAATGGTCACTTTCATCGCCATCCCGATCATCTTCTTCGTTTCCAAAGTCTACGGTGTCTACTACGATGTAAGCACTTCTCACCCACCTCATCCTACTTGTCACCTTCTAGCAACTCGCCGAAGAAACACAGACCTCCGTGGCTAAGGCCAACGATGTCGCCGAAGAGGTCATCAGCGCCATCAGAACCGTGAAGAGCTTCGCCTGCGAGAAGTTTGAGGCTAAGCGGTTTCTTGGCTTCTTGGACATTACCCTTGGCATCGCAGTCAGGAAATCCATCGCCCACATCGGTTTCCTCTGGACCAGCGAGTTCCTTCAGATGGGAATTCTCACCGTCGTCCTCTGGTATGGAGGTCATCTGGTCATCCAGAAAAGGATCGAATCTGGCCTGCTCGTTTCCTTTTTGCTCTACCAGTTCCAGCTAGGAGAGAATCTTCGAGTAGGTTCTCCCGCTAGATACCATGGTTGACGTTCTTCTAGGAACTCGGAGAAGTGTGGAACGGCCTCATGCAGGCTGTGGGAGCCTCGCGAAAGGTCTTCGACTTCATTGATCGCAAACCTGTCGTCGACAACGGTGGCCGCATTGGACCCGACGGACGTGTTTCCGAATTAGAGGGACGCATCGAGTTCAGAAATGTGAAGTTCAGCTACCCGATCAGACCTGGAATCCCCGTCATGAAGGTAGGTTAGAACGTTGGTGCCTTTCTACTTCCTCTTCAGGATCTCTCGTTCACTGTCAAGCCTGGAGAGGTTGTCGCCCTTGTCGGTCCCAGCGGAGGAGGAAAGAGCTCTTGCATCGCCATGCTGGAGCACTTCTACGAACCTGACAGTGGAGAGGTCCTCCTCGACGGAATCCCCATTCGCGAGTACGACCACAAGTATCTCCACACCAAGGTCGCCCTTGTCGGCCAAGAGCCCGTTCTCTACGCTCGTTCTGTTCGCGAAAACATCAAGTACGGCCTTGAAGAGGTCAGCGACGAGGAGATCCAGAAGGCCGCCAAGTTGGCCAACGCCCACCAGTTTATTACCGACACCACCGACGGATATGACACAGATGTAGGAGAGAAGGGAAGCCAGATGTCCGGAGGTCAGAAGCAACGTATCGCCATCGCCAGAGCTCTCGTCCGCGATCCTGTTGTTCTCCTTCTTGACGAGGCAACCAGCGCTCTCGACTCGGAATCGGAACATTTGGTAGGTTCCCTTTCACAAAAAAGCCCTACTCCCAATGTTTGATATCACAGTGGGAACATATAATATCCATTCTGTCCTCATCCCAAAGGGTTTCGAAGCTCTGCAAGAGCACTATCCAAAACTCGTTCACTATTACAGAGCTCAGAGTCCAGGACTAACAAGGTTTCAGCAGACTAAACACAATAATTTGATGGAACTTTTAGGTCCAAGAAGCCATCTCCAAGAATCTCCACGGCCGCACCGTCATCCTGATCGCTCACCGCTTGAGTACCGTCGAGAACGCCGACAAGATCATCGTCATCTCGGGCGGAGCAGTGCAACAAGTTGGAGTGCACAAGGAACTCCTGCAACAAGATGGAATCTACAAACAGCTCGTGCAGCGTCAGATGCAGAGCGGCGACCTCATCGAACCCCCGCGCCACGAACTCACCCTCCCACCCGTGCCGAAGACCAAGAGGATCCGCGTCAACTCCCCCACCACCAGCGTCTCACACAGCATCTTGGGAACGAGCTTCGCCTCCGCCAGTTCCTTCATCTAAACATCTCGCGTCTCTCCCTCTAGGGTCAGTATTGTTGATTGTTGGCAATCCTATTCGGCAATAAATATGTAACAAATAAACAATAAATCGATAAAACACTAAAGCTTTGTCCTCGATGTCGCTGTGGGAAATTCCTTTTTTCCGTCGAAGTTTGGCGGCTCCACTGGTCCGAGGCCGTGACCGTAGGTGATAAGGAAAGGATCCGTTCCCACGTTGACGGCTCCGGAGAGGGGGAAGCGCACACCGACGCCAGAAGGAGCGAGCGGGATGGGAAGGTCGAGACCGCCGTCGACAAGGAAGTCGTCTCCGGGCTCGACGTCGACTCCGAAGCCGAGGTTGTGCACGAAGGGGTTGCAGAAGGGCGGTTTGCATCGGAGGGGGACGAAGTTGCCGGGAAGGACGGCCACCGGGATTGACGGGATGTTCTCTGAAAGGCAATAAATCACATGCAAGCAGGGATTGTTCATTAAGTGTTTGGCGGTTACGCTCGCTGCAAACGGATTCAATTAATATGGAGTCTCGTTCGTTTTCAGTTTTTACAACCTTTCCAATGTTAGCGACAGAGATCGGAACGAGTCCGGGCTCGAGTCCGGACTCGATGACTTTTATGGCCGAATTCCGATCTCTGGTTAGCGATACATTCTACATATAATCGTGTGTAGGGATAGCGCATCTAAACCTGCGAACGTACATTTTGTAGCGAACTCTTAGCTCATGTGTGGCCTACAGTCCAAAAGGTTCGAGACGCTATATCTACGGATAGATTTTAGCTTCATTCACATCGAACTTCACACTTTTTACGTGGTAGAGATGAAGAAAAATCACTTAAATGAAGCTCCTCAAACACTTAATTCTTGTTTTCGAGGCTCAAGTGGTGTTTGTATCCACCTGCTGTCCGTGTAGTCTTGCGTTTCTTCAAAAAACTAAAGGTTGCCCGTCTCTCCAGGAAGAACTCGACTCATCACAATGAATGGAAAGGTTCAATTCCAAAAAATAACTGTAAAAACAAACTAAAAATATTCACAAGGGGAATTCCAAAGTGCATCGGGATCTCACACTTTTATTGCTATTTTCAGCTCCATTCATCGCTAACCCACGCTGGCGACTTACGCTTTGCAACGCAAGCTGCTTCAGTTCCCTCATTATCTGCCAGAAAAAAAAAACGACTGAAATGTTTATGCTTCCGAAGTGTTAAATGACACGTTTTCTAATTATATCCTCTGAAGGAGCGTGATGTCGACCTGCGCGCCGCGTTTGACTCATGGGACTAACGCTTTGTTCTCGGCAATAAACGTGTATTTTGATTTAGTCGAATCAAATCCAGGTTACGAGGCTTGATGTAGCAGGGAACCCTTTGATCTATTCTTAATGAGTTGCTTGTGACAAATTTCGAATGTGTTGCTATTCAGGAAAGTTGAATCCGAAAATGCGCCTGTTTTCCAGCATGTTTAATTTTCGATCCAAAATTTTCAAGTGGAATGTCTTTGTTCTTTGTACAAGTGGAATTTCCTTCTTCGTTGTTCTTTGATGTTACTGATCAGTGCACCGGATTCTTCTTGAAGAAACAACTGAAGCGCAACGTCCGACAGTTCCGCCAAGTCTCCTCGAGGATTTCTTATCTGGATCTCCAGTTCGAAGACCAAATCCTGCGCCTCTACTCTCTGTATGCGCCCGCGACGGGATCCAGAGGAATCGATGACGAAGAAGATGACGATGAAGAAGAAGATGACTACGAAGCCTTTCTGGAGGAAATCCGGGCAGAACTGCGCCACGTTGGTATGCCGATAGGAGTCAACAGGAGTGCCAACGTTGGTGGATCGGGGGAATCCAATCGACGGATAATCCCTGTTCTGCTCGGAGACATGAACACGAAGATGGGCCGCAGAACCGATGAAGACGAAGATGCGATTGGCAACCACGGCTACGGCGAAAGAAACCGGCGCGGACAACTTCTGGTAGACCTCTGCGAAGATTTTCGGCTCCGGTCGGTCAACTCCTACTTCAAGAGCCGGCCTGGACGTAAATGGACATGGATCTCGCCGAACGGAAGATCGAAGAATTGTATTGACTACATTCTGGCTCCGAGAAGCATCCAATTCCGAAGTTCAAACGTCCTGGGCTCCTACAACGCAGGCTCAGACCACCGGATTATTCGAGCGACGATCCAATCTCCAACACCGAGGCTCTGGAGACAAGATCAGCCACCGAAGAAGAAGAAGACGTTGAATCGGGAGCTCTTCAAGATGGCAGTCGCCCTGAACCCGCCGAGGATCAACACAGAATCGCAAGAAGGATATGCCCAGCTCACCGAGTATGTCCATGAAGCCGCTGGGTTTGCCGAAGAAGATGAAGAAAAGAAGAACCGACTCAGCGCAAGAACAACCGATCTCCTGCGACAGAGGCACGTGCTTCGACGGCGACAAGTCACCACCGACGACCGGATCGCCCTCACGGAGCTCAACAAGCTGATCCGCCGTGAGGTGCGCAACGACATCCACGAACATCACCGTCGCCTGGTGGAAGAAGCCGTGACGAACCGCAAGGGACTGAGGAAGGTTCGAGGCGAAGTCGCTACCGGCAGAAGAAGGATAGTTCAGCTGCGCGACAAGGATGGGAACCTCTGCTCGACGAAGACACAGATTCACGAGGTCGTCAAGAACTTCTACGAAGAACTATACGCCTCCAGTGTTAACGTCGAATATGAAGCCTCCGAAGAGCCAGAAGAGTGTCCAGAAATCTTACCGGGAGAAGTCGAAGAAGCGATGAGAAGAATGAAGACTGGACGAAGCCCAGGGAGGGACAAGGTTACGGTTGAAATGCTGAAACTTGCTAAAGACAGTATTCTCGTCCCTCTGACCGGAATCCTGAACTGGTGCCTTAGAAACTGTGAGGTTCCCGAGAAGATGGCAGACGCGTCGACCATCCTACTGTTCAAGAAGGGAGACCCGATGCTGCTGAAGAACTACAGCCCAATCTCTTTGCTCTCCGCCGTGTATAAGATCCTGACCAAGGTGATTGTCACTCGGATTGAGCGGATTTTGGATGCTGAGCAGCCAGAGGAGCAAGCGGGATTCCGAAGAAGCTATTCAACCGTGGACCACCTCCAAGCCGTGAATCTTCTGGTGGAAAAGACGCGTGAATACCGGCTACCGCTCTTCGTCGCTTTCGTCGACTTTGAGAAGGCGTTCGACTCCGTGGAAATCAACGCTGTGTGGAACGCGATCAAACGTCAAGGGGTTCCGGCTGCGATCATCAACCTGCTGCGGAAGATCTATGATCAAGCCGCGTCCTACGTCCAAATTGGTGAAGAACGTGTGCCGATCAAGATCCAGCGAGGAGTCCGCCAGGGAGATACGATCAGCCCAAAACTCTTCACGGCGACGCTCGAAGAAATCTTCAGAGAGCTCGACTGGGAAGACTTCGGGATCAACATCAACGGCCGGAAGCTCTCGAATCTACGCTTCGCAGATGACATCGCGCTGATCGCCAACACGGAAGAAGAGCTGCAACAGATGGTGACAGAACTCGACGAAGTGTCCCGAAGAAGCGGCCTCAAGATGAACAGGGAGAAGACGAAGATCCTGGCAACAGAAGAAGCGTCGATTCTCGTGAACGGAGAAGAAATCGAGCAAGTTGAAGCTTTCGTCTACCTGGGACAGGAAGTCAGGCTGAGAAGAGACCACTCCAAGGAGATCAACAGAAGAATTCAAAGCGGATGGAACGTTTTCAGGAAGTACAAGGACTTTCTGACTTCCAGAAGCGTCCTGATGCGATGGAAACGAAAACTCTTCGATCAGTGCGTCCTTCCCGCCATGCTCTACGGTTCCGAAACTTGGTCACTCACGAAATCAGCGCGGAAGAGGCTTGCGACCGCTCAGCGAAGGATGGAACGCCGAATGGCCGGAGCCCGTCTAATAGACAAGAGGACCAATGAGTGGCTCCGGGGCGTCACGAAAGTGAAGGACATCGACGAAGCGGCAAGAAGAAGGAAGTGGAACTTCGCCTGGAAGATGGCGAACGGAAGCCCGGAAAATTGGTACAACCGACTCGAAGAATGGCGCCCGCCTGTGAAGAGACCTCTCGGAAGACCTCGAACCCGATGGAGCGATGACTTAACGAAGACACTGGGCAGCAAAAGATGGAGGCACCGTGCGCGTCAAGAAGCCAGAGGACGTTGGATAAATATGGGGTGCGACAACATGTAATATGTTAGATATCGCAATAAATTCGTAAATTCGTAAATTCGATCAGTGCAGTAAAAAGTGCGACCGAAGTAATATAACAGGGTTTAGTCTGCGGTATATCCAGAAAAATCCGAGCCCGAGTCCGAAAATTTTTCCGCTGGTCGGTTGATTTTCTGGTTGTGCTCAACCGCAACGTCGGGACGAAACCCATTCAGTCGATTTGTTACACCCAGACTTCAAACTTCAATTTCAAAATTTTTGATTTTTCAATTTTTTCCAAGTATTGACGACATGGTTGACATGAAAGGTAGCTCTACCCGTATGTTTGTTTTATTGAATTGATCCATGACAAATCGCGATGATTTAAGTGGTAGTTTTTTAACATATATGCATGTCTATCATTCAAGGTATAACATCGACCATTTTTATGGATCAAACCAACATAAACGGAGAACCGACGGGTCTGTTTTTTTGTGAGGGAGGGCGGTTAGATACAGACACTAGACAGAATCTTCCAGACACCAGGACCCGGGCTGGCGTCGAATCAAACGCGTTCAAAATGAGCCAAACAGACAGTTCCTATGGACCGATTCACTGCGACAATGTCTTCGACCGATAGTCCACCAATTGTCTATGGTTAGACCGGAATAAAAACGACTGTCTCCATTCAGCGTTAGGACTTTGGTGTGTTTAGCGACAAATGTCAGGAGGTCAGATATCTTATTAAACATTCTCCACATGACATATTGAGAATTGTAAAAATCATGGAGCACCAGACCTTTCCCATACTTTGCACCTTAGAAGGTGTCGCACGACTTTGCCTCGTTTGTCGCATTCCGACATGAGTTCAATTCTTTGGGAAAGTCTAATATAGTGTGAAAATAAATGTGTAAGGTAACAAAACATAAAACATTTGCAGTGTTTCCTATACGCTTCTTAAATTTCATTGGCCATTTTTAAATTTCACTGGCCATTCACTGGTTGAGACGAATAGAAAACCGTGATATGTCACTCCAATTGAGTGGATCCCATTTCGACACGTCCGGAAATGGGTTTGTCGGCTCACACCAACAAGTTAAAATGAAATATGACTCATCAATGAGGTCAGAGAAAAGCAATTTCCGCCGTACACGATGTCCATATCTATCTCCCATATTCGGAGTAACACCTATATTGTCTTTAGTCTCGCTTCGGCCATGCTGGCTATATCTTTGGATTGCTATCGAATTGGTACCTCTAGCTTTGTTGAACGTCTCATCGGCTCCCAACGCCGCAATCGTTTCTTTGCTGATTCCGAAGACGTTCGTCGGTCTTCCGATCGACCCAAATCCAACTCGAGTGTTGGCACGACCGAGTCTAATGCCAGCTGAAACGATGACGTTCGGTAATGAGACATGCGTTATAATTAGCAACTCCGAAATACCTTTGTAATCCCACATTCCCCAGCCCATGATAGGTACGTTCATGTTGCCGTCAACGGTGACGCGAGTGCCCGGGTTCACGTCGAGGCCGTTGCTGAAGGTGGAGGTGAAGGGGAAGATGGGAGAGAGCGATGACGCATCGCGTCCTGGGAGGGGCTGGAACAGGTAATGCATCAACCACGAGATAAAAATAGGCTCAATTGTTTTCCGCGCGTGTTTGTGATAATTACTTTACTCTTCGACAGGTCGGTCTGTTTTCTTCTGCAGATTCTAGGAAGCTGGCTAATGAGTAAATTCTTTAGGAAAACAGAGGACGATGCTATATTTAGAATGCTTGCCAAATTGAGCGTCTTTTTTTTTGCTGTTTCGAAAAAGGTAATAGTAAATTTTTGCAATCAGTACGTTGTCTATGAGTACCCCATTGGTCAGATTAAGAGGTCTCGATCAACGTCTAGACTGGACAGACAGTCTGAAATGACATCCATTGCATCGAAAAATGTTATTTTCAGAAATACGTGCAGATCGATCGGTCATTTTTGAGACAAAAAAAGCTGAACATGTGGATAAAAATAAGGTAAATTCTTAAAAAACGCCTGCTATGATTACCGTTGGCCATATTATTGGACCTCGATGTCATAATGAACAAAGTTACAATAGTCTTTTTGAGCTTAAAATAGACTTGCTTTCCCTTTTTCGTTTTGACACATTTGGCGGAAAAAGATGACTAATGAGACTGGCTACTAGTTGGAACCATAAGTCATGGAACTTAGGCGCTTTTCGAAACAGCAACGAAACAAGATGCAGTTCTTCCCCATTTTAAATGTTTCCCAGTTTCATATTTTCGTATGTCTCCTAAGCGATTTTTGAATCAGAGGGCTTACTGTAGTGGTTTGCATAGAACTGTCCAATTTTATTTATCCTGCCATTTTTTATATCCAATCAACCGACTGACCTGATAGTGTGGCGGCAAATTGTAGTCCTCGACTCTGGCTTGAAAAGGCGCCGGATTAGGAGGGAACGCCTGTCGCCTTAATCTAATAAGCACATCTCCTCGATATCCTAGATAATCGGGTTACTCGAGCCTCGTCCGACATAAACACAAACCATTCAAAAACAGAAGACAGGCGAGGGCAACTGACCATAACCGCATTTTGCCTGGAACAAATGAAATCGAATCGCGATTCTCACTCCATAACAACCCAAGCGATCGCCCTTTGTCTTTCCGAACCTGTTACCGCGCTGACCTTCCCCTCGCCTGGCGATATCCGGTCACGGACGGGTCGTTTCCTGGTGAAACGAAGACTAGTTGGCTAATTTTAGTCATGCCTAAGAAGCGGAATGTCTCAGATCACATAGTAAGAAGGAAAAAAATAATAATCAAAGGATAACGGGATTGGAGGAACGAACTGGCTCAAATGTATTGGAATGTGAAAGGTTACAGATGGCCAGATTCACCTAGTGGCATGGATTTAAAGAGTGTTGGCGTACAAATCTTTGCAGATTTTTCCCACGAGTGAATTCCATAGAATCGTGCAAAATTAAATTAGATCTCTGAGGTTCACAAGCCCCTATGACACATTTAAAAGTTTTCACTTCCCATGTAATGTGAACAGCAGTTTGTGTCTTTGCTGTAATCATTCCTTGCATCCTCATTCCTTGCAGCGGTCACAATTCCTTGTTTGTTGTAGTTGCTTTCCCAGATGCGTTCAGTTCCAACTAAACAAGGTGCAACGGTCTCCAACTGGAAGATCATTTGCGGAGGCTTCATGGAATTTTGTTTTGGGCAAACTCAGTCATGTACTTCAAGTTGCTTTTGCTGTTTTCCCTACTTCCTTCTTAATTCAGCTGCTTTGTGACTTCTGGTAATCAGCTCCTAATCTATAAACTTTATCGTAGCGCTATTTTTATCGTTTTTTTGCTATGCTGAACATGTGGTCTCTTATTGCTATGATGGAATATGTCAGTTGTGTGAGACATATAGCTTATGAGTCAGGCTATATGAAATGGGAAACCCTATAGGTGCGCGGGAGAACTTACATGGAGCTATGCGCCTTTTATTCTATCTATGTACACATCATCCACTTTTTTATTA
The DNA here is from genome assembly GCA_030435675.1 of Steinernema hermaphroditum. Lineage (NCBI taxonomy): Eukaryota > Metazoa > Nematoda > Chromadorea > Rhabditida > Steinernematidae > Steinernema > Steinernema hermaphroditum. Next base: position 5,379,201 of record CM059622.1, read on the forward strand.
CAAATATTGTGATTACTCTTTGGTTATTCGGTCGGTGTCAATTTTTCATGAACGATAAGGGATGTCCTACGCCTTCATCCTCCGCACGCATAACAGCGCAACATTCAAAGGGCAAAAGAAGGCCTGAATGCTTAATACCCTGCCACGGAGTACATCCATATCGCGATGTGTGGGAAAGGTTTCCGTCTTGTAAACGCCATACATTCTATCCAGTCTAATTACTCATAAGTTCTTGTGTTTTTCGTTCAGTCCGGATGGGTTCATTCACGGCGGTGAAGAGATGGAAATCCCTAAGGACTGTCTGCGTGGACGGGATTAAAATAGGAAATCCTGTAAGGTGTGGGAACGAGCGCTCACCTTTCCACTTTCCCAGAACCTGCCTTTGTTGTGGTCCCCGCTTTCCGATCTGTTCTCGTCACTTTCAGATTAGGACCATATTTATTTAGCTCTGCTTGATGCTCATTTTCAGTTTAAGTTGTTGACGTTGACATATCACCTGTGGTCATCCAACGTAATCCATTGCAGTTTGATCTTCTTCCTAGCTTTCCTAGCTGTCATCAAGGCACTTCCGTGATACACAACCTATTCTTGCCGAGAATAATGAGTATCGGAATGAACCGAAGGTGAATTACCTCTAGGTCTTCATGATTGCCGATTCTAAGAACTGTTCTAAGAAATTGATCTTTGAACTTTCCTCGGAAAATTCTGAGTTTCCCAGACATCATAAAAACTGTACATGAAATTCTGTGGCATTTTAAGTATCAGTCCAATTCACATTCACGGAAACATTCACCAGTCGGCTAATTCGAGCGTCAATTCCCCACTATAATCCCAGATAGTTACTTCCTAAGGCGATTTTCTATCGTGATCTCCATTAGTAAATTGAGTGTTTTCCTGTTGTTCAACGATAAGTGAGTTATATTGATAACGCCAACGAATAACTCCAAATTTTGAAACGTGCCGAAAGCAGTCTTTAACGGATACGCTCTACGCACATATGTGAAGCCTATGAAGTTTACTGAATGATGGTCAGTTGTAAACTTGAAAATGTCCCACACGAAATGAAATTCTAGATCCTTGAGTAAATTTGGGTTCGAAATTTGACATTTGAATTTTTGAATGCTGCAGCTTATCATTATAATGTGCTGTTTGATTCATTGTCCATTTTGTACATGTTCCATAGTCATGAGTCATATCGCGGAAAGCCATCAACGATCAATTCTCTCCCAATTATGCATAAGTCTATCAGTGGAACCAACAATCAGTGAAACCTTGGAGAAGATCGTCTATAGTCTAGAAAGAATTGTGAACGGCTGTTTCAGACCATCATCCACTAGTAGTTTGTGTATTTATCTGCGCGTCGGTCGACTTGTGCCTTTGAACGATAAATAAGGAGTAACCGTTCACGGTGCTCCTACGTGTCAACATTCGAGTTGAAAAGCGGCGACATTTGTCGCTAGCTTGAGGAACGAGATCCATGCAGTTATGCAGATTGTACAGTATGAATCTATCGTGCGATTTGTCACGCATTTAATCAATCAAGAGCTTTCTACGATCGGAATTGGTGAGCACTGTTCACGGATAATCTTAGGCATCAGACAGCCACCGCTTTAAGTAACTTGCTGTTTATAATAGCGTAGATTTTTGCTCACCCGTATTGAAACCGTGAATTGCTAGAATACATTTTTGTAATAGTACATAGTGTAAGCCAAATTTGGAGAAATTGGACCAGCTCTGTATTGTACATAATTCACACACAATTTCTGAGAATGGGACTCAGAACTGGGTACAAAATTAAGAGCTGAATTCTGATTTGCCATCAAGCATGCAGCGGACATAAATCAAGATGTCCTTAGGTGCAAGAAGACACCCAGTGTACAAGAAGACGGCTAATTAAGTGCACGCGAAAGTGTTACTCACACGTTCTTCATTATGGATGAATCCTTAGATTTTAATTACCCAGTGTCAGGATGACCTTTTTGTAAGTGCACATCATCGTTCCCTCATTTCTAATCCCTCTCCTCGGTCACATGCTGTATCCTCCTTTCACTTCACTGAGTGTAGTCCGTGTCCGGGGACATCGCCTTTTGAATTCGCACTCTGCTTTCCTCCCCAATTTTTCTGCAGAAAGTCCGTCCAGAAATAGAATCGAAGTTTGTTCCCTGTCCAAAAGTGTTTATCTCGTCGCGTACGATGACGTCGAAGATCGTCCTTCACGTCCGACCCATTTGATTCTATTAGCTCGTCCAGCGAAGCCACCCGCGATCGAGCAAAGATGCTCCGGGGCAGTCGTTCCTGGAAATCTTGAACTCGGCCTTCCGACGGAGACAAACAGGCGCGTGCGATCACAAAAGAGGGTTGTACACATATGTTGGCGATGTGACGAAATTAGATTCCCGATTAGCACATGTTCCATTTGGCTGTTGTTTTTAGTTCCCTCCTTTCCGAATATTCGTGTATTTATTTATGTGTCCGCGCGCGCCCGCATATGTGTGCATATTCGGATAGGGTTATTAACGAGCTTGCGTCGTCGTGGACGTCTTAATCGCTTGTCTCTTCAGTGTTCGGAATGAGCGACAACAAGGTGCAGAGGAGCCATTCGGCTGTTCGGCCATCGCGCCACAGTATCCCGACAGGCGACGAATCGCGGAAGGTCAGCCTGACGCTCGTCGTTCTCGGCGCCGAAAAAGTAAGGATTATCGAGGCCGCCTTTCATAATTTTTTTTTAATCCCTTTGCCTTGGATCTTTAGCTTAAGTGATTTTAATTTGAAAGAAAACCTCAGAAGTTCACTTCCTTTGTATACACGGCATTGTACATATGAACAATCCTTTTGAAGGGAAACGCTGTGCTTCACATCCAGATGTTCAATTACAGTTTATCTGAGAAGGGGGTCATCTCGAGACCACATGTCTGTCGTTCTAAATACCGTACATATCTGCTGGGGTTTCCCCATCTTTGACCACTGAAATAAGCATGCTCATGCTGTCTAAACAAATTTCCCTCTTTGCCGCATACCCTGTAGTCAACAGGCTTATCAAATCTGTTCGTTTTTATTACATTCCACATATTTTCTAGAAGCAGGCCGTTGCGGGGGGAGGTCGATTGACTCAGAGCTTTATGAACGTCAAAAACAGGCGTAGAAATGTAAATGGGTAACATGAAGCTAACGAATTGAGCCAATAGAAATGCATGTAAACACATTGTTTAGAACCAACGATCGTTCGTTCCCGCCGCTTTCCAATTTAATTAGTTCCCTTAAGTTTTTGGTCACAAGATGCGATCAGCCAACAAGGCAATTTGATGTTGCTTTCCAAGAATAGGGGCATTGATTGAATATAGGAAGGCGTTTCAAATTGATTTATGTGTTTACAGCAGAAGTTTTGGTCAGTAAATCAACGAGTGGACAAGTTTATACTCCTTAATCAATGAAAAGATCCCATTACATCAATCAGCACTATATGGCAATATGTATAACACAAAAAGCGATGTAATACACAGAAGAATTGTATTGCAGAACTAGGTGTGCAATAAAGTGTCAGCGCCGTGCTTTTCTGATATCGAAAAGAAGATGCAACCTGTTTTCATCCTTATCATTAATTTTCTGTTTCCAGTGGAACAGAACAGATAAAAAGAGGAAGTCAAATCATTTGAAACGTTGTTCATACTGACGGTGACTATGACGTAGTACTCCCGATGCTTAACCCTGAAAGCTTCGTTGTTTCTCAGTTTTTTCCTCTGACAACAGAAAAATTGCGAGGTATCGTAGTCATAGTGAACCGCCTAGTTTACCTGTTACCGTGAGTATGAACGGTACTTAAGTTGACAATGTATGGAATGTGTGGAAAGTTGCCTAAGCGTCAGGTGCTCAGTGTGTTGCTGGAGCACCTATCTTCCTTCACTTATTTGTTCCTGCTACGCGATAAGAGTCGGAAGATTCGTGTGCTGAGTGTGCTATAAAATGTAAACAACGATTCTTGTGGATTTGTGGACAAGGAACCTTTCGACGCGTCCGTCTCAGATCGGGCTGAAAATTGGCTAAAGTATAGGCTTAGGCTTGACCGTTAACCTCAAAAGATGCTACAAGTGGAGATAATGGTTGCAATAATGAATAATGGACGTGTTTGTTGAGAGAGGCGCCTGGAACGAAACCACGTAAGTTCCTCGAAAGTCACATCCAAAACATGGGAAATATACAGCGAATACGGAATAACTGTCACGATGGTTGTGTTTTCGATCTGGTCACATTTTGTTATGCGCTTTTGCTAATCATCTCAGGAAAAGTGAAATGAAGAATACTGAAAGGGAAGGGACTCGGACCGGAACTCAAAAAATGGCGACCCCGACATAACCCATGTTCGACCACGCAGGCTGCTATTACTTCCTTGGGAAAGGTGACTATAGTCATTTGGGCGTAATTTTTGAACAGTCTTTACCAGTGAACAGTGACTAGTTACGGAATATTTGGGAAGGGAATCGAATCGGAGTAGTCAGGTGTGCCCGTCTGCGTGTTTTCGTTAATTCGTTAAAGAAATTCGTTAAATTTCGATTACGGTCACTATGGATACAGTTGGTTTCTTAATAAAGTGATTTCTTGGATGCTGAGTTCCCAAGGTGTGCCAACGGAAGTTTAGGAAATAGGAGACAAACAACTTGAAAGCTGAGACCAGAAAAGACGTCCATACTCCGGAAATTTTCAGTGAGCTCAACAGCACACATGTGGAAACGTTGCCGAAGCACCAAAGACTATTATTCCACAGGCTGCGTTAGTGCAAAACATCCCCTATATATAAATGGAGAACCGACGGGTCCGTTGGTCTGTTTGTGTGTGTGTTTTTCCGTGAGCACGGGGAAAACACGCACACAAAATAAGGACCCCGAGGGGAACCGAACCCGGCACCGCCCGCTTACAAACGAAGCACGTTCGCAATGAGCTACACAAGCAGATGATATGGTTGCGCTATACATCCACCATATCTCTGGGGACGCAAGGCTTTGAGTTTTTTTGAATGATTTTTTGTAACCAGCAGAGTTTTCGGTTCGAGTTTCCTGAAACTTTACAGTTTTTTTGCCCACTTTAGCCATTTACATGAGCGCCAATCTTGCCGCCCGCAGGGCTATGGTTTCTTGCCGCCCGCAGGGCTACAGTTTTTTGGCCCCAACTTCAGCCATTTGCATGAGTACCTAATTGGCCTTTAGTACCTGGAGGGTGCGAAATCGCGCGCAGCCGGGTTTATTCATTTAAAACGAAGACAACGAAAGTTATCGGCGTTGTCGGTTGTTGCAGTCACCAAAAACCATCTTCCGTCATCCGCTGTTTATGCATCTAGTTTGTTCTTGGAATTTGTCCCAATAGCTCAACCATAAGTAATTCGCTCTTTCATAAATAAAAAACAGACTCCAAACATTTCTCACGCGTTTTGTTGACGGGCCCCGGCCGCCTTCCGGCCCACCTCATAATTAAAGAGTGAAAAATGTGTTTTCCACGATTAACTAAATAATAGTTATCGTCTTTAAGTGATCAAAGCTCGCCACATCATAAGACTCCGGAAAAAAACAGCCATCTAGACCATGGCAGTTATAGAGCCTAATGGATGAGATAAAAAACCATAAGATCTGCTACGCGTCAACGTTGTATTTCCAGGTTGGCAAGTCAGCGCTTGTCAGTCAATTCCTGTGGTGCTACTTCCCCATCGACTACCACCCTACAGTCGAGGAGTTCAACTGGATCGAGTACGACGTCTCGGGAAACGATACGATCACCTATGAGGGCCTTCTTCTTGAAGTCATCGACACGAGTGGATCGAGGGACTTTCTTGCCATGCGAAATCTTTACGAGAGTACTGGCGACGCTTTTGTGGTAAATCGCTCCTCTTTGGCGGATACTGTAGCCGTTCATCAATAGGTGGTGTTCTCTGTGGACAGTCAAGCTTCGTTCAAAGAAGCAAAAGCGATCGTCTCGGACATTCGGAAACGGAACTGCAAAGACGCGCCAATCCTGCTGATAGCCAACAAAATGGATCTTCTTGACACGCACAAGAAGAACGACTGGGCGAATCTGGAGGTTGAAGACTACATTCACGCCGAACACCTTCTCTTTGCTAATCTGTCGGCCAGGGACACTTCTGCCGTAAGTTAAATTATCAAATAGGGCGTAGCAGGTCCTCGGTAGTATAGTGGTGAGTATCCGCGCCTGTCACGTGCGAGACCCGGGTTCGATTCCCGGCCGGGGAGTAACTTTTTCCACCAAAATTTTTCGCTTGTTTCAGGTGGAGATGACATTTGGCCGACTTCTGGAACGCCTCCGAAATAGGCGCTGTTCCGGACGACCTGTGCTGACGAAACGTCGTCAGTCAATGCCGTCGAAACAAGTTCCCATATACACCAACAGTGTCCATCTGCAGACTGTGGCGAAGGGAAAAGACACGCGCTGCTCGGTGATGTGAACGCATGAGTGCTGAACCTCTTTTAGAATGTTTACGGTTATGCTTGACGTATTTCGAAATAAAAGGCTCGCATCGCACTCAATGTTAAGAAGCACTGAAAAGGAAACCACAATATATTGCCATATTTGTGGGTATCGAATACGATATTCCGGTTTTTTGAAGAATAAAAAAATTTCATTGAAAATCGAAACACATTGGCAAACGCATAAATATCAGTATTAGCACTCGACTTGAATGATATCATGTTAGCTAAGAACCTATGTAATGGAGGTACTTTAATTACACTTCAATGTACTTATATCAACCATTCTGACCTTGTATAATTTAGTGTCTGCGTTTAGGCCGACATTTACGAACTTATTTGGAGATGTGTAGATGTATACTGTAGCTCTACCAGTCAACAGAATACGAAAGATTTAATTGTTTTTCATTTTGTTTTTTGAATAGCTTGTTTTTCAGCTATGCAAGGAAGGTGTTTACTTTACAACACATTTAAAATTTATCCTCACAGGTGTTAACAGCTGACCGATATATCAAATAGCCTCACGAGGTGTTTCGTCGCATATTTTCACCGAATGCGTCACTTTTCTTTTCATTCCACTCATCAAAAAACAGTTTTTTTTCATTTTCCTAACAGTTTTTCACATATCTTGTTCCAGGATTACCAATCCAGGAGGTTGTCTCCGTGTGTTTTGGCTGTCATCAAGGAATATCTTCCGTTGTTCAATCACCGATTTTGCCCTCCCAATTTGTTTCAACTTAGCAATACTGACCGCTGGTCTTGTTAACTGTCACTTCTACTTGCCTTATATAGAAAAGTGAATCCCGATAGCATTTTTCCCACCTACTTCACGTCATCTAAAAGTGCATCGTTGCTTTTAACAAGACCTTAGTCTATCGGCTTACGTGCAAATGCGTCCAATTCCCATTGTAATTCCAATCGACTACGCACCCGTTTTTTGCGAGAAAGTGCAAATCGGATTAACATCGGAAATAGCTCTGTTGCAGCCTATCGAACATATCTACTTGTGCTATACGCTTTGCGTATCGCTAGCCTCAACTATGCTACACTAACCCTACGGACGTCCTTCCGCGTTCGGGACAAATTAAGCCGATTTAGCTGTGAGGAAAGCATATCCGAAAAACATTGCCCAAAAGCGCAGCGATATTGATTTACGCGCCGACTCTTTGTGTTCATCCCGAAGCACAATTTTGCAATAGTTGCGTATGTACGGACCCTAAAAAGCGAGGAAGAGGGAGCGCGCGGAGTTTGAAAGCACGTCAAGGGCTCGATTTTCGCTAATAGCCCTCCATCTCCGCTCTATTCTTCTTCGTCCGCCGCCGATGCCGGCTTATTCGCCTTCGACAGCCCATTAGCAACGCGGTGATGCGCGTCAGCTAACGACCGAAGCGCTCCGCATGCTCCCCTCGCTGACCCAGACGCAACTTCTCGCCGCAGTGATCGTCGCTGCGACGACAGTCATCCTCCTTTGTCTCGCACTCTTCTGTTACTGTCGCTGTCGCAAGGACCGTTCCAGCTACGAACTTAGTCTGGCGGTCGCCAGAGGAAATCAGATGGTAAGTTAAGGGGCTTAGGGGTTTAGCGGGGATTGGAAAGGTCACTTTAGAAGAAGATGAAGGAACCCTCAAAATGTTGCCTTCTAGGTCAAGATGTTAGCGATTTCGTAGTAAGCTTTAAGAAGACAACGTGAACAATACTCATGTTGTCTTACTTTTTGCGTGATTGAGTAAGAGTAAGTAATTCTGAGTTATTTGCTCCGAAAAGTGACAAACAAAAGTACATTTTTGCCACAAATAGATCATGTGCTGAGGAAATTAAATTAAGTTTCGGCTACAAACAACGTCACATAGAGAATGACGTTAAAGCTCCCAATTTAGGTGTTTATTTACGTGACTCTCACGAATGTCCTTCAGCGAAGGGTCATTCCCTGGGCTCCTTAGAGACCTTCTGCGAGACCATCGGAGTGACTTATGGTCAGGTTGTGGGAACTGCTGTCGATCGCGGCTTCAAGCATGTTCAATTTAAATGGAAAAGCAATGCTTGGCGAAGGACAAAACACCTTTTTTCAGCTATCGTGGGAAAACGCTCGTGGGAAGTCCTATGGGAATCTTATTCACGACGGTCTTTGAATCATTCCTTGTTTTTGCGAAATAGGTTAAAAATATTTTCGCATTCTTAGAGGGACTAGATCCAGATGGGGGTCAACAGTTTGGTACGCTTGACCCGAAACATTTAGCTGTCACTTTTTTGCCTTTAGAATGTAGCGGAGCACGTTCTTGCTATGGCGAGGTAAAACGAAATTCGATATCCAGGCCAAAACGCACTCGATACGTTTTGTTTTTGCGAGCGGACTCCTTCGGCGAAGCGAAGATAAGCAAATCCAGAGGGACTGCTGATGGATCAGACCTTCTTTTGGGAATAATTACGGGAAAATTGGAGGAAACTGACGCTGAGTAATGTCTCAGGAGCGAAATGGGCTTCTGGACCGTCTCGTAGAATTTGTATATTTCCGGAGTTCTCGTATCCTTAAATCATCAGACCTCTTAAAAATAATTGCGGGAAAATGACATTGACGCTCAGAAATGTGGAAGTAGTTCTATTTTGCATAAATTGACTTCCGTAAGGTCTCTTAGATCTTGTCATTATCAATTGAAAAAAAAATGCGACAGAGAAAAAAGGCCCAAGTGGGAAAAAACCAAACGAGACCGAGCAATACGGTTCACAGATATTAAATTTATTCTGCTTGCTTATACGAGGGAGACGAAAAAAGGGAGACGCGCAGTGCTAGGAAATGCGCAAAGCTGTCAAGACTACAAGGGTATCCTTTCGGGCTCAATTGAAATTTTAAAAAATGAAGGTAAGACTTAGGACAAGCCTCGGAACATGCCTATAGAGTTTAGATTCCGAAAGCCTCGTCCACCTCCATAGGAACCAATAAAACCAATGTTTCTGAGTCTTGTTCTGTTCATTTTGAGCCCTGTTCCAATTCGAGATTCGAAAATACAATAATTTAACGTTTTTTTTTTGTTTTTAGCTGATATCGAATGGGACTAGTCCTACCTGTGCGAGAAATGCCCATCTGTTTTCAGTAATTTCTGGAAGTAGACAAACTTTTGCACAGAAACAAGTTTACTGTTTAAAAGGGCATGAAATATCTCCTTATTGATAACTAAGGACGTAAAAGCAAATTGTTAATAAAAGTTAAGAAGTGGCTGATTCCGCACTACTAGGCTCAAAAGGTACACAGACATACTATTTATACGAAACACAACAATTTACCGACACATGGCTGAACCAGCGATGTAGATAAGAAGACTGAAGACACCACTATTCCTGACTTCTAGCAGGCCAACCCTAGAAAATTGTGGAGGCTTCCAAAGTGACCTTTGCTCAACTTGCCCTCAAAGTGCATTTGCTCATTCATGGCTTTTGCAGACCACCATAATTGTTCTCTTTTTCAGGTCCCAGAGAAAGAGTTCTACGTGTAGCCTCCTCCCGACTCCATTGTTCACTCATTGCATTCATGTATAAACAATAAAAGAGTAATTACATCTCGGAACACGCGAAGAACCTCGTTTCAGGCGGCGCGCTGGAGCCCGGAAATCGATTATGGGCGCCTGCACGCCAAGTGTTGCCCCTCCTAATAAGAACTTCATATGGCTGCCGACGCATTTGTCCACTTGGAAGGATTGGCGTTCCTCCTGCGATATGAGACGTCTTTGTCGTACTTTGTGTTTATGTTTTGATGGCGAATTGTCTCGAGTGGAATATTCAAGAAATAGGCCTTGACTACAGTAAATAGAGGTGATCTCGATTTTGGTACACAATTACGTGCAGAAAGAAGATGTCCAACAATTAGTTGTGTATGCAAAGCATTTTAGATTAGTTCGCCGTAGAACATTCTCTTTGCTGCGAGGATATACTTAACTACTACGAACTAGTTACTGAAAGCGGAGGGTTGTTTTGGGGTTAATCCTTGGTTTTAGAAGAGGATTAGCTCCTTGAGAGGCTTCTGTTTTTCTTTGTCGCGATGTAAACACGTGATGTCAGACGTTAACGGATGGATAATTGTGGATACGTAGGCTCCTTGAGGTTGATTATTTTGTTTGTGAACTAGAAGGAGTTGTTTTCGTTATCCCAGTTGGTTTTTGAAGCGACCTAGCAATCTGGTTTTGGATTTTTTTTTGGGAATTCTTTCAACATATCTTCATGTACATATGTACTTTCTTTGTTGTATTTGGTCGGCCTCCTGAACTTCAAGGTGCATGAACGTGGGCGCAACTTACAACCACATATTTTACTCGTTATTCTAACTGACGTGCGCTTCTTGTTCCGCAATATTAAACTTTAGTCACCGAGCATTTAATATAATCAATATAATCGGATTGTACAACACCCACCCGACGGAACGATCATACATGTGAGAGTATGGGGGCAAACTGTAGGAGAATGTGCGAATGTGCAAAATAAGAGGTGTCCCGCTGAAACATAAGCAGACTTAAAGAATATCGTGTCGATCTTACATTAATGTTTTACCCTTCGCTTGTCTGTTGTTTCCTGAGTGTGACATGAACACGACCTATATAAGAGTAGTGTTATCACATCCAGTCCTTTTAACTTATATGGAAGATTATTGATGGGTTTTTATCAAGAATGTTTTTGTCTCGCCAAAAAATTGTATACCTTGCTCTGCGTAAAAAATAACGAAAAATGTAAAAAATGTGTTTGATCCATTTCGGATGACTGTAGACTTTAGAAATTATAGAAATGGGTGCAGCGAATTTCAATTTCAAGTAACAAAATGGACAAATTATGGTACGATTAGATGCAATAGTTTGCTAAAGCTGACAACAGCATGTATAACCGCACGATTAAACAACCGTTTACGAACACACACAAAAACAACCGATCACTGTTGGTCCATTCGGGTATTCTTAACAACTGTGGCTCCGACTGTCTCGTCTAGAAGATGTTCCAGAATCTTCTGCGTGGTCGTTGCAAGCAGTCAGCGACGACCATTTCTTCCTCAATTATGCAGAAAATGTCTATTGTCCACAAGAACTGTCTGTGCAACCATCAACAGAACTAGAGTTCTAGAGATCGTCTACTGTCTAGACAGAACATCGAGCGGCAGTTGTAGAGCTCTTGTGGGTGCCTGCGGGTTTGCCGCTTTTGTGTCATTATGTGCTGTTGATCGGTGAATAAAAAGCAACCGTTACCCCTGTGTTTCAACACTTTGTGGATTCGATAAGCTACAACATGTGTTGTGAGCTTGAAGAGCGAGTGTTTTACGGCCTGTTCTTGTTTTAGCTGTTAGAAGATTTTACAATATGCATTTATCCCGCGTGTCCCGATCAAGATCTTTCTACGATCGAGATCGCCAAGCACTGTTTATGATGATGTCTACTTCGATCCGCGATTTTCATGTTGTATGTGTAACTGTCACTTGTATTCTTGCTGCTCCGCGTCAATCTCGGATAATTGAAAGGACGGAAAAGATAAATAAATGAATATTATTCGAAATAAAATAAATCTCAGCAATCAGTGATCTCTCTTTAATTGCGTGACCGTTGTTGCGAATCAATCTAACAAAATCGTTTTTCAGAATACTATGTGAACATGGCAAATTTGATCCCGTGTGAGTTTTGCCATCGCCTCTATTCACAGTACTCCCTTCACCTTCACAAACCCAAATGCATCGATAATCCCGACAAAGTGATCAATCTACAACCTCAGCTGCCACGTAATCGCCAATCCAAAATTATCCACCGTAGCCGCTCCTACGGCCACTCGAAGAACGACTCGATCAGTCTCATTCCTTTCCAAGTCCCTGTCAGTCGACCGTTCACCCGCACCCTGAGCGAGGCATCGCGGGTGTGTTCTGAACTCGGGCGTCTTTGCTTCGTGTGTGGAAACGAATTCGATTCGAAACTGATAAGTCGCCACGAGACGGACTGCTTCTCGAGTTGGCACGCCACGCGGGAGAAACTGGCCAAATGGATGCAGGTGACCTCTCCACGACGAATCGTCATCCCGAGCGTTGACGGAACCATCAACATCCACAGGATCAACAGGGACGCCCAGGAGAGCGCTCGACAAGCGAATACCGTAACCTGCAAGCGGTGTGGGAAGCGAATGGAGTTCCACAGTGCCATCGCCCATCGATGTGTGAGATTCGAGCCTGATATCAAATTTTATGTTTGAAAATAGAAATCGCCGATCTATGATCGATTTGAGTTGAGTCGCGTCTCATGTTCCTTCATGTGCTTGTGCAGCTGATCGTTCCTAAAACGTTCAAATCGTGAGATAAATGCAATGCAACATCAAGAGAATTGATTCACATCACATTGCGGGGACGATAGAATAGGTGTCTCGAAACTAAACAGCATTAGATTGTTCTAAGAAGTTTTCAAAAGACTTCTAAAGAGCTACTTAAAGAAGATGGTCCTCACAAAGAGGGCAAACTCATTTTCCAGAGACACCAATAAGGCTAAAGTTCTGATCTCTTCCAGCGGCATTGCCTGTTCTGGATGAAAAAGCCAGATGAAGAAAACCTGGTGTTGTGCCAACATCAACATGTCCCGCTGTCTTGATTGCTTTGATTGGCGATTATGTATTCAAATGAGTAGTTAATGACTAGTAGATCTATCACCTTTTATGTGACCAATGTTGTATTAAACTAGACCTACTTCTCTCGTGTGATCGCCAAATCACAGATTATACACCAGCAAGTAATCACTGAAGTTGGTACTCGTTCTTAGTGTTCTAGTCTAACATAAAATTATGGTGGGTTATGCCTTGATTTCACGATTCCCACAGTCTTAAGAGGGTCTCTAGAATTGCACTTTCGACCGATTTGGTTTAACTTTAAGTCCGTTAGCTCTAGTGTTTGACAATCGAATTTTGGGACGATACGTCGATAGATTCCACGCGCATTGATTCTGTTTTTTTTCTGAGAACTTACTCCGTAAAACTCATGTCGCATATCTGACAAGTGACGTTCTGCTCTGTGAGATGTCTCTTCTGATGAGAAGCCAGCCGTGTCGCACTCGAGAAGCACAACGTGCACCTCTCACATCGAAACGTTTTGTACTTCATGTGCACGTGTGAATGTCCTAAAACTCCAACCTCGCCTAGCTCTCATGATCTCATCGCCGAACCTTGCAAAGCGCTTTGCGAGTTGAACTCCTTCGGGCAGTTGACGCATCGGAATTTCGGTTTCTCGACTTCTCTGAATCACATTTCGTCCAAAAGAAGTGCAGTCAGTTCACGTACCTATTCTCGAGGTCTTCTTTGTGATTCTTTTTTGAAGAAGTCGACAAGTCGGAAGCTACAGAGCTGGGTGAAACCTTCCCTTCCGTTGGCTGCGCAGCCTGAACACAGCTTGGACAAGGTAGATTACTTTCCAGTACCTCTCCCTCCTTGCTCGCATAGGCCAACTCCATGTGGAAGGCGCCGTGCAGGTTCAACTGAATGGAATCCCTGATCGTCTGCCTGCACACGATGCATGATATCTCAGTTCTGTCGCCGTTGTGAAGCACCGAGTGTTCCAAAAAGTCCACTTTCGAGCTAATCACCTTGTAGCATTCGCCACAACGCTCGCCTTTCAGGACTTTGCAGTGGTACAGTAGCCTGTGCTCGTCAAGTTCGTTGTCCGTTAGACAGACAGCATCGCAAACGGAACATTTCAGGAGGCGACTCTGAAAGAGAGGTGAAAATGTGGAGAGCAGGTGAGGGTCACCTCTCTCGGGGAGACGTCCTGAGAGGATATCACTGGGACCACTCTGTCGAGGGGGACGTTGTTGTCGTGGATGAGTTGGATGTGAATGGCCAGTTGTTCCTTGTTGTCGAAGGGAATGTTGCAGAAGACGCACGAGTAGATCTCTTTCGTTTGGGCATGGGAGACCACGTGGTTCTGAACGAATAGGAACAAGTATTCATGCTAAAAAATACGGAGCTTATTAGAGACCTACAAAGTGAAGGACAAAGTTGTTTAGTAAAGTGAAAAAAGTTTTTTAACTCCCATTTCTGATTACTTCGTCAAAATCGAGATGTATTCTCGTGATATTGCTACTCAAGAAAACACAAAGGACTATCAGATCGAGAAAAGGAAGGTCCATTGCTATGTTTTCGAGTTCATGGCTCATACAATGGAGGGCGCCGTACAGAGCAAAAAGAAAGACATGTACAGCACCATCATCAGTGCTAACCTACATAGGAATGGGTCATTTATCTGCCCATCGGAATCAAAGCGAGCTCAGAGAACTCACTGCTGGCTATGGTATATGAAATGATTAAGAGCTGTTTATCGCAAATTTAAAGAGACAATGCACAGTCTACAAAGACATTCCAGCAGTCATTAATCCGTTTAAACGTACCATCAAACATTCACAGCTTACAGGATGTTTGCGATGTGACACAATGTATGCCTAATCTACATTGATTTTAGGGATTATCGCTGAGAAACTGATGTATTAGGCCAATTTGGAACCTATCGATGTTATCTTTTCACCTTAAACAGGCAAATGCTTCATTAGAGGGAAGCTAGACGGTTTTTTCTGTTTTATACCCAAGGCCGTCGGATGACCTCACATCCACTTGAAAGGCCCACCACATTGACGCGCGAGCAGATGGCGTTTGAGTGTCTTTTGGACGTTCTGTGCAGTTGATGCGTCAGCCATCAAGACGTCAATGCCTGGGATGCGCAAAGAGTGTCAGATCCTTACCTCCAAGGCATGTTCAGTGGAAAAGAACTGCAAACAGATCTTGCATCGATAGAGGATTTCGATGTGTTTGTCGTTTTGGTGCTGGAAGAATTGGTTCTTCGATTGGAAGATGATGTCCGGACACGAAGAACATTGAAGATGAGCGGTGACGCCGAGAAAGTGGTCGACGATATGAGCTGTTCGAAGCTAAAGAAGCGAAGTTGAAGTGTGCTTAGCTTGAATCGGACTAGCCTGAGGTGAAGTGAATATGATGCCGCAGATCTTGCAGCTAAGGCGGTCGTTTTCGGTTGCTTTGATATGATCTCGCATGTGGCAAGCGAACTGCTCGAATGAATCGAAGTTGGAGTGACATTGCTGACAGACATAACTGTCTTGCTTCGACGTGGAGTTTTCTTCCTAAATCAACCGGGATGAGATGGTTCTCAGTAGACTTCTAGATTTGTTTCGACTCGTTTAACTATTCCATTTCCATTGAATACACTCGTCGTTGCAAAAAAAAAAATGATCTGAATCTCCGTCCTAGCATATGGTACTTCTGGAAAGGCTAATAATTTGTGTCCGTTCCTCTTTTCCATTTTTTATATCTGCAGCCTAAGCCAAAAGCTGATACATTTCTTCCGAGGGTCCCACTTCAGCATAATAGCCCACCAGCTGGGAATTATAGAAGTTATTTATGATGCAAACGAGATTTTGAAAAGTTCGCTCTTTTGAAATGGCCGCCTCTTATTCGGACGCCTCCTCGTTTCCTACTTTGGAAGTCGACCTACGGGAGATGGGAGGTTGTCGAGCGAGGTTCCGGCGGATGATGAGGGTCTGACAGACTCGGCAGAATGATTAATTAGAGTGTGGACTTGAAGGGTTGACACGTCGTCAAACTCCTCTTCGCAGAACTTGCAGTGTACCTTGTCCTCTTTTTTGCTGAAACGAGTCTTTAGAGGCGCGGTCCACTCCAACCTACCACTTCTTCATGGCCGTCTCCAGCGAGTGATCCGAGTCGGATTCGTCTAAAGAAGCCATACGACTGGGGAAAGCGGTCACAACGGACTCACTTTTCAGAAGCTTCGGTTTCGACTGCTTCCGTCGGGACATTAAAGCGTCGCGATGGAGGGAATTAAGACTATCTGAGCGGAGCAGCAGTTCGCGGCGGGCAAAGCAGGCGGCTAATGGGTCCGGCCGCAGCGGGCAACGCTCCCTGGGGACGGCGCCTTCTCGCGAGCCTCTATAAGGTGCGACTGATTAGATTCTTGTTTTCCTCGGGCTCCGCGTCCCTTGGGAAATCCGCCCAGTCGACCGTTTCGCATTGGACGAACACACTGCGCTCCCGCGGGACCGCCATATGGGTGCGCCGCCGCCGCCAGCGTCGGCAAAGCTCAACGCGATCCCGCGGAAATTTCGGGACTATCAGGGCCGAAGGGCGTAATGAGTTGTCTGAGGGAATGCGAGAGAGGAATGAAGATGGTCGGATTAGGGAGTAGCGCTGTTGGGAAGTGTTTAATTGCACAGAATATTGGTGTTCAGGGAGAGGAGTGGACAAACAAAAGTGTTTTCCCCTAAATTGACTATAGAAAGGCTGCAGTGTTGAAAATAGTGCACAGAATTGTATTTATAATACGTGTAATCTTTCTGCGAAATATTTTAGCAAAACCGATGGAAACAAGTAAACACCTCTTCACGGAGGTCGCATGTGGTGTGAGGAGCGGAGGAGATGGAACTTCGTTGAAATTATGTACATTCCAAATTGAAAAGACCTCTTCTTACTATGCATGAACTAAAGTTAACGAAGAAAAATGCAAATTAAGTGGGAATTTATTGAAGCAAAAACGGCGACGGTGAGCTCATGAACCTGACGTGAATTATCGTTAGGGTTTAGTAGTAAAGATTGCGTCAAATGGAACGAACGAAGCCCCATTATATGCTGAAGGTTCTACTGATTAGGTTATTAGCAAAGAAAAGATACATTTGGCCAATTCAACAAAAATATAATGTGAAGTAAGCCTGCTTGTCACTAATTAAGTAATAATGTAATAAAATAAGTCAAAAGACAACACAACAGCTTATGTTAGCTTATTTGGCGAGTGGTCGATCCCTCCGGTCGCTCTCTGAGGGTCTGGTTGGCCAGATGACAAATCCCGTGGCAGTTGTGACTGTTCCGACTTCCAGAGGGAATTGGGACACCCGGAAGCCGTAGTTCCACCACCGCTGACAATAAGATATTCAACGCCAGGATTCCGGCTGCACATGAAGTCATTCTGAAGGTCGCCGACGCTCTGAGGCCCAACGAAGACGCAACTCCCGGACCACGGACCCTTCGGTCCAGCTCCCAAGCCGCCCCTGTGGGCCAAACACCCTGAGAGGTAGAAGATCCGTCGCCATTTCCGGAGGTTCGACGATCCCCAAATGTTCTTTGAAGCGCGCCGCCATCGACCGGTTCGACATCAACGTCACATAAGCGTGAAAATCAAGTCACTTGCTTAAGAATATATAGGGAGGATCCCTTTCGACCCTTTTCGAAGCTACCAAGTTACTCGTCAATTTCAAAAATTCATAGAATTGGCCTAAAAAGTGAGAGATGAGAAAAAACGCGCTCTTGGCCCACCTGATTTGACGAGTTACTCAAATGGTAACGCAATCGACTTCATTTTTTATTGAGTAATGTCGGACGAGCCTTGATAATCCTCTGTAAAGTGATAGTCTTGCTTTGCAAGCATCTTTTTTTTGGCAGACATCTCTTGCAACTGATTTTCTCTGCTGATCACATAATCAGAGATTAGGATGTGTTTTGTAATTTAAACAACGTCTATGGATTATAAGTGATTGACGTCTGCCGCATGCTTTGGAGGTGATGCTTCTTGTGTTGACCTTTGAGAACTCCGCTTACGTCTTCTGTTTACCCTCCTCCATGAGTCACCATCGAATTTTTAAAATTTTCCATCCCCTCCTTATCGCATACAAGGACGTCAGTCGGCCGACTGTTTTGTCAGTGCGCCCTGGAATTCGTCCGCCACATCATTTCATCATCGAATTTGTGTGTTCAAAGCAGATAAGGCCGTCGCCTCCGTTCGTCGTATAATAAGTGCGCTCCACGCTGGCTATACTTATCCTTACGTTGGCAGAATTCCTCAAATCCGCCCTGGTAAATATTTCTCTGCGGTGGCCTTTGTTGAAAGCGCGTTTGTGACAGATCTCTCTAAATGTCATTTCCAAGCTGCTTTCACGAATGTAAGTCAGTTCCAGCGACGACTATTAATTATCCGGCAGCTTCTGTCCCTTCCAAATACTCATGGAAGTCGGTTGAGTTGAGTTGGAACCTACTAGATAGAGCACCATTTCAATGATTGTGTTTAGATAAAGGTGAGGTATACACATACGGTATGCGAGCATGCAGAGCCCAATTTACATTCAGGAGATT
Source organism: Steinernema hermaphroditum (assembly GCA_030435675.1). Taxonomy (NCBI): domain Eukaryota; kingdom Metazoa; phylum Nematoda; class Chromadorea; order Rhabditida; family Steinernematidae; genus Steinernema; species Steinernema hermaphroditum. The sequence continues at coordinate 5,397,803 of CM059622.1, forward strand.
ATTGCACGCGCACTCTCTAGGCTCCCAAGATGTACATTACAAATGGAAGAATAGCGAATCCAAAAAACGGTATTCCGTGTAAAAATAAATGGCAAGGAAAGTCTCCCAAGAGGTAAATGCCAATCTTGTTTCTTCAAGGGTGTTCAATAACAGACTTTACGTTTCTCAGTTTCGATTTTCACCTTGTACTCTTTAGCAGAATACAGCCCACATACGGGAACTTATGGGTCTGATGTCCACGTCGTATTGCTCTTAATTTTGGCTTTACGTTCGCTGGCTGTGGTGCTCGATCCTAGCGATAGCGATTCGTACACTTATTAACCGAGCCCACTGCATATGCAAATAAAGAATGGCCGATAGGTAACCGGACTCTGTATTCACTTCTGGAAGAATTGGCTGCGCGGTGGTTACCCTTAATCACAGTGCACACACCGCCGTGTTTTTCCCAACATAGATCGATGCAGTTGCACTCTAACCCTAAAGGCCATAAAGCTTACTCACATCCTTTTTCAATTCACCGAATGCGGCGTCCGCTCCGCACAAGGCGTTTCCACGGTGAATCAGGCGACGACGCGTTTGACTCACGAAACGACCGTCGACGGTTTCGTTCCGCCGCGATAATATTTGCGTTGATAGCCCGCTGGTCGCGTCTGTCCGCGAGAATTCGTTCTTGGCACATGTTTAGCGCTCTAGAGCGAATTTAGTGCTTCGCGGGTGTTAATGGGGCCGTGACTTCGTTTATCGCCGCGATTGATTTTGTCCTGCTTTTGAAGCACAGATCGCGGCTTGTTTGTTTGTTTGAGTGGCTAAAGATGGCGACCGAACTGAGCGTACGCGAAGGATGCACTCTTTATTCTTTCGCGGTATTTGTAAAGGAAACTATTCAGAGAATTTGTTGCTACTATGGGCCAGAAATACTCCTACGAACTGCCGAAAGAGCCGACCGTTGAGACGGCCAGGAAGGCGAGTCTCGATCACTGTCTCGGTGACGCCACCAGAATGAGGAGCTTATCACAGGACGAGAAGCAGGAGATTACGGTAGGAACGACGATCGTAACTCCCGACCCGATGACAGAGATCGAGTTGGGAGAGAATGAGTGTGAAGTGAAGGTGAAGGAGAAGGAGTTGGTTATACATGTAGGCCGTCCGCCGTTGAACGGAAAACAGTCCAATCATTTAGGAACTTTTCCGCACAGAACCTCCTGAAGAATTCGACCTCCCCGATGAAATGCGTCCCTCTCAAAGCCACATGTGACCTAGTGCTATACTTGATTTGCTTTCTGCGCACCTAATAAATATGATAGCAAAATGACGGAGAAAAAAAAAAGAGAAACAGCTTCCCGATTTTCGTCCAACCGTCAAATGTATTATCAATCAGAAAAGGCGTCTTTTTAACCGCGGTAACCTCAAATGAGACTGTTCTAATTCATTTGTGTGATTCAATTGGAGCACCGTATAAACTCGGTAGAAAACATCGTAGCATTATGCTAGGATGAAACCACTATAGCCACTGCTCTCGCAACGATCTGTTTACGTAGGTAAGTTACCATCAATTGTACATTTCGTACTGTGCACTCCCGTGCGATTGCACTCATAGACCGTTCTCTTCTTCTTTGTGCTGTATGAGACGCCTTGCATGGAGTAAGCCGTCGATTCAAGAGCATAGACGAAAACTATTGGGTTAGTCAATAAGTTCTTGCGGTTTTTTTCGTCGATCAAAAAACGAACTTTTATGCAACAGCAATAACAGGACATTAATCAACAATATATTCACCGTTGTTGTACACGACCTGCTCCCACCGATGCACTTGTCGATCGATTCTTGTTCTCAAAAAATCGACAGGTCGAAGAAGTCGTTGATCCAGGTTTGGAGTGCATCGACAATTTCCAATGAAACACCCCTCATATGGTTTGACAGCGAGCGGAACAGATGATAGTCCGTTGGTGCTAAGTCTGTAGAATATGGTGGGTGTAGAAGAATCTCCCACTTCAGCTCTTGGAGTGCGGTCTTGACGACTTTTACAATTTTCGGATGCGCCCGAATGAGCAAAATGTCCAGCAGAATGGCTTGGCCTTTATGATTTGGTCTTTTCTGTTGGATTGCATGATTCAAACGATGTAGCTGGTTGATGTAAGTATTTGGTCCATCTTGTTCCGCTGCAGCATTTTCCAGTGTAGGAAGCCTATACAATCCTACCATACAGATATGATTGTCTTCTTGGGGTGCACGTTTCGTTTCGATGTTGGATTCGCCGTTTCTTCTGGAATGACCCATTTTTTATTTCCTTCTTATTTATATACAAGCACCCCCTAGCAACTTTCGTCGCATTTTGACTTCGACGGAAGGCGAAAAGAAGAACATGCCCCAAATGGTGCTTTTTTACCTCCTGGAACCTGCATCTCAATATCTTGAAATTCAGGCACAGTGTAGCTATAAAATAAAAAGTGTTACGGCACTATTGTAGAGCAGAGAGAGCTCTTTAAAACTATATGCTACAATCTGCGGCAGAACAACAAAAATACTAAAAACTGCAGATTGGAAAAAAAAACCGCAAGAACTTATTGACCAACCCAATAAAACACATTCTTTGATTTCTCAAGAAGCACAAACACAGATGGTTATATGAAGTGCTAAAAGAGACTCTAAATCAAGCGATCGTTTCACAAAACAAACATTAAGTGAGTAAGTGGCTCTACCTGTAACTGAAGTTGGGCTTTCGTGGTATCTAGAGATTTCAAGAAAGTTTACTTACATAACCACATAGGAGATACGCTTCTACGTAGCCTTTTTGGAAAAATGGATTGGTCAACGTTGAAGAAAGATTGAATTTGTGTTTTCTAAGATACGACTTATCTCCTCAGTGGTGGCGAGCAGCTGCAGGCACAATCTCGCCACTGATCTTTTGAGAATATTAATGCGCAGATTACTATAGGCTCGAGAGTCGCCGATTTGCATTTCGTCAGTTTCCTTTCGGCGATGACGAATTCGTCTCGATTTAATATTATCGATTCCGGGTCCGCGTTCGTCGCGTACAGATCTCTTCAAAATCCGAATACGGACATGTTTGTTGCGCACCTTCACGCCATGCCTTAGGGTGTTTCTTTAACAGAAATCGGGATGAAGTGTAATCCTCTTTTGAAAGGCTCATCTTGAGAGGTTTCGTCGGGAGACATCTTAAGTCGACAGGCGCCATTTGGAAATGACTGTTTTTGCGTCGCCGTTGTTCAAACATGCATGAACACCTTTTTGTGGACGGCGGACTTCAAGGCTGAGCAAGAGGAGCTGTTATGTCTTAGGCTCTGACGTATGACACATCTTTGAGTCAGCCTAGAGAGTTCACAGTTTTTGGAGTGACGTGATCGGTGCCTCCGCTCTCCAAAAGCTTTTAAGCCGTTATGACTAGCGCGTTATGACTGGTCAGAAGTGTGGAATTACATCCTCGAGATGCGTGCATTTAGAGCGAGTCGTTGATTTTCTGCCTCTTCAGTGTTTAGTGTTCAGGCTGACGAATGTTTCAGAAATGTCATGCATGTTTTTTTCCAGCACCGACACGCCCATATCGTCTTAATAACTAGAGACTAAAGCACTACCGTTCAGGGCAGTTCATCACAGTCCATCTTCCATAGCTACACGTACCTTGTATCAGGCTGATCCTTGTCTATTTTCTGAAATCTATTGTTATTCTGCTATATATATGACCCGAAAGTGCCCTGATCTGCTTGTTGAAAATCAATGCTTTATGCTGGAAATGTATTCATTCGCTTTATCAGTTTTTACGAATAGATTTAGGACTTCTGGGTGAGAAAAGAAGAGACGGCATAAGTACATAAGTCATTTAAGAAAGTGCAATTAAGAGGAACACACCAAATCGCTCTTCAAATCAGCAACTCATGCAAATCTATATTTTAGGTCTAGCTACCCTCAGTATGATCTCGTGTGGAAAGCTATTTAAGCTGGGTGTTTTTTTAGATCTTACATCTGACTCATCCTTTAGTAGATCATCGCTAGTTATAGTGACCTTCATTAAAGACCATATTATTTTATAAACCACCCACTAATTGACCTCAAGCGCAGTCATTTGCATTTCCTCCCATGTCTGTTATGTCTGCGAGATCGGCATCCGCCCTTTGCTCCGAACCATGACTCAGCGTCCGCGCCGCGCTTCGGGACCGTCGAATCCCTTGTTTGTGCTGATCCCGCAGAGTCGTTTTTAATTTTCCTAAAAAGCGTCAATTGCCGGCGTCTTCTCACATTTCACACCGCCGCGCCGAACATGTTCATCGAGGTGACTATGTCAACACCGAATCGGGGCTCGCCCCCTCCGTCACTGTTCACAAAGCGCTAAGTGTTGCGCGACACGACGTACTTGATGGATCGCACCTTTTACAGCGTTTCTCGTCTTCTTCATACTATGTATATCCATTTGCACTACTCAAACACGCCATTACGGGCACTTAAGATCAAAAGATTGACACAGAAAATTGGCGCCAATCGCGGCCTCGACGTGGGATCGTTCCCGATGATCCTCTTTCCCACAAAGCGGTGGCCGACCGACCGACCGACGGACATAATTACCAGCGTCTTCGACGTCCACTCAAAACAAACAACTAGAACGGTCACCATTTAAATAGCTTTGATTTAACCATGCGCATTAATGGGAACCGGACCGCGGCTGTGCCCTTGGGCGCCACGCGGAATTCTGACAGTCGCCATCAGCTGCGTGATGATTAATTAGTGACTCAAGGCCTTGATGGACCTTTGAATTAGCGCGACTTTCGCTCTCCTCCTCCTCCGAAAATCGAACGCTTAGGGATGTGCACGGCGGGAGGGAAAACCTCTGAATCGGCGTCGTCAATCGTCATCGTCAAACTTTATTGCTCTTCGCGTAATAAATCGCGACGCCAAACATTAGCATATTCACACGTCGTCCTCGCGGTCGTCGTTCGCGCCGAAACTGTCCGTCCGGCGAGAACGCCGTCACTGTCATTATCATCTCATCGGCTGTCCGCCTCGCGCGATAAGTAGTCGTAAATCTTTTCCGAATTATTATGTATATGCGCTCGCACCTAGGCGCTCTGATGGACCGTCAGCCTGTGAACCGTCCGGCTAGGTGGCCTCGGCATTGTTCATTTGAGGTTAGGTAGTGAGGGGGAGGTTCGAGTCGAGATTCCTGTTTGTCTATTTTAGAGGCCTTTCCGAAACCTTTGGTTTTATTGTTTTATTAAGGTTAGCATGGTAACTATTCCCTTACCAAGACAGGTTGAGCTGCCCTGCTGAGCTCTGATCTGCATAACATGTCTTTTGTGTTTTTTTTTACCAATGCTGTGGAAAAACAAAAGCATGCTGTGGCGCTCCCTTTACTTTCGAGGGTCTGCTTTTTCGGAGATATCAACCTGTTTAGTGGCAACAATTTATTCTAAGAAATCTGCGAAAAAGGTTTACAGTTTCGTCAGTCAGGGCTGACCTAGTTATTTTTATGACCAATTACATCACTTACTGAGTTCTGTTTTCTTAGAGCGCACCGTGATTTTCACGAACTTAGCATCTTTAGAGTCTGAAACTGAAGCTAACAGCTAGCTCACATGCGTTGTCCCATGTGTTTGCTTAGCATTTTTAAAAGCGGAAACGGTCGACCATAAAATTTTATTGCCGTGTGTGGTAAAATCCGCAAGAACTAAAGGAAGTTTCACGTGTGTTTATCGAAGGAATACTAAAGTCACTGGTAAGTGCCATAGAAGGCTGAAGGATAGTCAAAATCTAACGATCTTTGTAGTTTCAGCTCGCACTTTCAGATTAGTCAACGCATCAGCTCATTAAAAGTCTTCTTTGAAATTTTCTCCGTATCACTTAGCCACGATAACTTCCGTGATTGAGGCGAAAGTTGATGTCCTAAGTTCTCCCATTTGACATTGAGCAATTGTCTGAGGTGCGACCGGTAATTACAGGTTGTTCGACCTTTTCGTCGATGGCCAATCTTCGGAGGTGTCAAAGGCTCTTCTAGTCGTTTACTTAAGTTTCTTCTCTTCTCAGGTGAACCCTCATTCAGCCAGATATCCTTCTTCCCGCATACCTGTTATTCCAATCGTATTTGGTGATGGAAAAAATTTCCGTTTGTTTACCTTCCAAAGTTATGTGAGCGGAAAACACCTTTCAGATGATCCTTTCATTTCACACCTTGTTTGCATACGCGCTGTTTGCATTGCCCTCACCAAATCTTATTTACCCCAAAAACGATCTTTCCGGCTGACGGTGCTGACTTTCGCCCCGTCGATTTTCGGCGATCGACGAAGCGTGGAGACGGGCAGCAAATCGAAATTATTAATCCTCTTCCAATTTGTCCTAATCGCATTACGAATGTTGTCCTCGCGGGACGGTGCGCCCGAAGACGAGCGGCTCATTACCAGCCCGGCGGTCACTCCCGTCACTCTTCAAAGGCCCTTTTTGACCATGTTTTCACTTCGCCTCCTCCTCCTTTTTCCTAACAAGGCCGGCGTCACCGCGAGTTCGGAGGCGGGTCCTCGCGCGCTCCTTCGCGCGCCGATCGACTGACTCCGCCGCTATTTTTGATCCCTTGGCGGCGCTTCCGCACCGTCAACACGGGGAGCCCAAGGGGAAGAGAGCAGCCCCAAAAATGACCCGATTTTGTATGATGCGTGTTTTCGGCGCGCTCCTCGACCGTGCGCGCCTTCCGTGCTGTTTATTCCTTATCTCCACATCTCTTCTCACTCGCCCCCTTTAGGCAACATGCGCCGATCGCCACTTCTTCTCGTTTTACTTCTTTTTAATAGCCGAGCCCTTGGTGAGTCTTTATGTTTTCCGTTAATCCCCTCAACGCGAACTGAAGATCGGACTTTGGGGAACCGGTTTCGCAGACGGCAAGATAAAATCAAATGCTAAAATGCAACTCTAATCTTTTTGTATTTTGAGGGGCGAGAACCGGTCACGTGTGCACTTTTAAATTAGCAAGTTTTTGTGCACCATTACGGTTCCACAAGGAATTTAGATTAGATGCAGAGGCAAAAAGTGGCATTGAACCGATTTCACGGTGTCGTCGCATCCAATTAGCTGAGGTAGTCGAGGGTTAATTGGTGCAGCGGATGTCTTTGATTCGGATTCGAGTCCAATGACCTTAATTTCAAATGCACACGGTGTACGAATGGGATGGGACAATTAGGGGATTTTTCCAGGAGTCATTTGTCAAGTGGGCTCTGTGATTTGGGCGCATCGAAAGGGTGATCCGACAGACAGACAATAGATTTTGATTTCCTGGGATAAAGAGCTGATTGGCGTCCACACCGAAAAATGTTGAAAATTAACCAACCCTCATATCCATATCTATATTTTTATGAAATTAGGTTCCTAAATGAAACGTTCTTGTTTAGGTGATCTAAAAGTGCATCTATGTATACGCTCTGACCACTATGATCAAGCCTGTCATGAGATAAATCGCTTTTAGCTCGCTGCGTGCAATCATAAGTCACTGCTACTGGTAAATCGAATATACTGTAAGCATTATGATATCAGCCTCTAAGATGAAGGAATCACCAAAAATGAATGAAATAAACCAGAGTAACTGCGGCAATTACTGAAATGAAATAATTTTTCGGCTAATGTACAATTTGAAACAATTGTCGTTCTCTATCTTACACGAAATGTCCGCCTAGGATTGGGCTTAACATTGACACACCGGTGGGTGTATACATTATGCATTAGGTTCCTTTGTTAGACGGCCTTCGACTATTAATTCAACGGATCTTAGATAATACATAGAAAAGTTAGATTTGTTTCCCATAATAGCTGCTTAATCCATGTTCCGATCGCAGGAATTTCTGACTCACGTGGATATTTTGGGATGCAGTCTTGCATTGAAAGTCTTTGAGACAGGACTCGTGCCATTCACAGTCCTTTTTCTCTTCGCCCCACTCTTGAATATGTATCGGCGTAACATTCGTACAATCATAAATCGCGCGGCTGACTCACTGAACCAACACAAAACCTGTCGACACACCGCATTGATACCCGAAAATGACACTTATCCTTGGCTGAAGTGGGCCGCAGGGAAGGGGAAGTGACTCTGTCTCTGAGGGGCTTTCTGAAACATCCCTCCGGAAGCCGTCGACTTCGATGTCTCCAGAGGACTGTTATCCAAATTAATTCAACGGAACGCCGACCGATGAAGGTTGATTGCAGAGAGAACTTGTTGTTTGTTTACTTCTGCGGCGCTCGTTTAGTGGCGACAAGATGCTCCGAACTCCGAAGATGTAAAAATCCATCGTTCTCCTGAGATGTTTTCGCGCGGAGGCGATTATCATTGTGCAAACATGGATTACTACTTCGAAAACATACTTAAAAGGAAATCACTTCAGAAGGAAAAACAAAAATGAGTAATGGGTAGGGGAAGGGCTATTTTGAGTGGATGGGAAGGCCCGATCGATCATGTGAATGTTGAAAACGGTAACAACGTCCGAAATTGCAGAAGATCATTGTTTGATCATTAGATCACATACCGTCAAAAAGCACCGCCTGTTTTAAAGATATTTTACTGGTTGGATCCAATAATTGTTCCGACAACTGATACACCATGTTTCGAATGGTCTTCGGCAAGCCCCGGCTTGGCCTGCGCTTAGGGTTAAGGTGCATTCCTACCAGTTTGAGGTTGTGGGCGGCGAGCCCCGTGTTCATTTTGCAAATATTTTCTGCGTTTGGTTCCTTCTTTGTGTGCACAATTCAAGCTGATGTAGCTCATGTAAGCTCCTTATTGTGGAATTGGCATATAATACTTGAGATATTGGGTCCCCCACCCAAAAACCATCTCCAGGCGTAAAAGATAGCATCTCTCCGATTGTTTTAACGACAGCTACTTAACACGACATGCATTGTTTTTGTTGTGCATGCAGATCATCTCTGCAGGCAGAGCTATAGAGATGACTTTCTCTAAGGAGGTTGGACTGAAAATTGAAAGTAAGTATAAAGTATAATTATAAAGTATAATAACACATGAAAAGTACAATCCGACGAGAAAGAGTTTTTCATTAAATCTTTAATTCGAAAGAGTGAGGTAATGTTGAGTGGTGAATTTTTTTAAGTAATCGGTTTGATACTTAGCCCAACTTTATCATTTCGTTTTCAACATTCAACCCCTTCTACTCTCTCTCCTTCTTCTATTCCATTTTTATTTCCCATGCCAACACTCTTATCTTCCACTCACACTAATGTTCTTCCACTTTTGAACACTCGAGACCTTGAAACTTGTGCTCGCCTAATTCAAGCAGACGCTGAGCGCGCCGAAGTGACAAGGCGTCAATCACGCTATCCACTTAGACCACAAGTGGTGACATGCGGTTGCGCAACACTCTCGTAAAGACAGTGATACAAGTGCGAACAAACAACACACCTCTTCTGAGGTCACCTCGTAATGCAACTCTCACAATTAAATGCCCGTAAATCGGCGGCTTATGCAAATGAAGAAAGACCGTCAAAGAGCCTTTCAGGTGCGTATCGATCGTGCAGAGATCACTATCTCCAAGGTTCTTTTCGCGATGGTGCCTTCGAAATACAAGGCATCGGCGAATCCTTCCTGGTCAACTGCGAGTTCCCGAAGGAGAGTGGCAGGGCGGTGACCACGGTGGTGGAGAGTGCCCTCGCCAAGTGGCATTTAATCACACAGAATCAAACTGTCGGTTACCAGTAAGTGCACTGAGAGAAGCAGGAGGGAAGGGAAAATGATTTCAGGATAAGGGACCGACAGTTGCTGTCGGATCTGGTCGAAAGGAGTGACTCTTGTGAACAGACGTTGTATATCCAGTGGCAAGGATTGGAATATGAGTGAGTGCCTTAATTATACAATTGAATTGACAAACATTTGTTGTCATGTGATTCGTCCTCCTTTAATTCCCAACTCTTTTTTTGCCGTTTCCCGTCACAACACCAAATGGAAAATCATTTTGACCTCGAGTGACCACCACAGCGATTACGATCAAAGCGGTTTCTTTTCCACGAATGTCATCTCTAGTAAACGTTAAAACGGTTGATGACCGGCGTTCTCATAAAATCTCACAGCTGTCGCAGCTGTTATGTTTTTGTGCGATTAGAGTCCGTCAAATGGAGTGCCGCTTCCGCAGTTTATTAATGCTAATTAGGAAATAAGCTGCTCGAATGAAACGAGCACTAAATCTCCAAACAAAGGGAGCATAGGGTCAATCAAATTGCTCACATTTTCAGGACTTCGTTCACCATCGAGTCAGTCACCGGGATGCAGCGGTCAGTTCCAAAGTCCGCCATGAACGAACAGCTGGCCGTAAACCTCGTCGGCTCTGAAGCCGGCCTTCTCCACCTCTTCATGGACAGCGCTCCCTTTGCGAATCAGTCGGCTTTCGTTCGCGCCTCTCCCCTTCGATGTTCCCAGGCTGTCTTGAACCAAACGTGCCTGTTCACCTTCAACAAGGAGGATAGCGACGGACTGTCGGTGAACTTCTACCAGAACCTGTCGAGCCTGGAATTCTCGTTCCGCACCGAAAAGCCCACGATGCCCTTCGTTAGGGTTTATTTGGCAAACAAGCAGTACATCAACATCGACCTCATCGATGGTAGGTTCTAAGCCATCGAGCAGCCCCTATTCGTCTCAGGCTATCTCCTCACTGTCAATCACCTGATTCATCCGATCAAACTCCTCTCCGACGGTCACTGGCACAGGTTCCGTCTACAGTACCCTCAAATGGATGTTTACATCGACGACGCGAAGACAGCCATGAAGATAACGTCCGATGTTGATGCCCGAATCGACCGTGTTGACGTCGCCTTGTCGGGCGAACTGACGGCGCTCACTTTGAACGGGGATCGGCTGATTTGCTCCGACACAAGAGGAGCAATCGATCTGGCACAGATGTAAGGAAGCACTTCCACGGGGACATAAGACATAACGGTTTTCAGAACATATCAGATGACTCCGAATCTCATTCTCGACATTTGCCCCTCTTACGAAGACAACTACTGTAACTGCAAAGCGCCCAACTCGGCGGTGGCAGGAGACCACTACAAGCCGGCTAAGTGCAACAAGGGGTCTCTAGAAGATGGTGAGAACTCTGTGCTTATGGCCTTTTTGACCTTTCATTCAGGGTACCATCTCATGAGGGACAATCGAGCAATGTCCTTTTTCTACACAAACAACTACCACCCCTACGCGACGGTCTCCGTTCTCTTCAAGTCCTACGCGGTAGGCACTCTTGTTCAAACTCGAGTTCACAGTTTGCGCTCTAGGATACGGGTCTTCTCATCTTCGGGGCTTCAGAATCAGATCCCTCCATCGGGGGTGTCATCAGAACGCAGGTCTACTTCAGGAATAATATCATGAACGCCGTCATTTGTCATCCTAAATCCGACGGATCTGAGAAGTGTCGGGCATGCTCGATTACCGAGCCGAAAGGTTTCCGAACGGCCGAGTGGAATCGCGTGTCCCTCTTCAACTATAAGGACTACCACTACCTTACAGTGAACGAGGACATCTGCCAGCTTACACCAGATGAGGGGCTATTTAACACTGGTATGTGCCCTACTTTCATCACTACTTTACGTGAATATTCAGACATATACAAATTGAATAAGCCGCTGAAGGACAAGAGCGCCTTATTCATCGGAGGCACCTTGTACGCCAAGAATCCGGGTCCGTGGCAAGTTGCTTCTCGCGAATTCAAGGACTACTTCTGGGAGCACACAAGGGAGAAGCCCCAGTCTCTTGAGGTGGGAGAACCGATTGAACTAGTGATCGATTTCTTCTGTTTAGGGTTGTATTGGGGAAATCAGAGTCAATGGGAATCAACTCAATTTGGAGGACCTGTTCGAGAAACAGCTCTATTCGGTCCTCGATGAGCCAAAGGCAGAAGCTTTCTCGATGACGGTAAGTGGCCAAAAGAACTGTTTGTAGCTGTCCAGGCTTGTCTTTTTTTCATTTGCGAGAAACCTTCCATAACCTATTAATTTTCAGAAAGGTTGTGTCAGCTGCGAAGCGGCACACATCAACTGCCAGGGAACGGCATGCCTTCCTGCTCCGTCACTCTTCGGAAAGTCGAAGCAGTCAGCCCCAACATGCGCCTGTGAAGACCTCTATACAGTAACCGACCCCACCACCGGCTCGTGTCGACTAGCCCACAACGAGGCTGGAGACCAGCTCCTCTCACCATCCATCCTCCTCAGCAGCACAACCCCCAGTCCAGTGACCGTCTTCAACCTTCCCATAAACCGTCGGGCCGAGATGTACCGCTTCTGGATGATTATGACATTTCCCACTGGGTCCAAGGAACTTCACACTGTCGTGGACTTACAGTCACTCTGGATCCAAGTTGGCGACTATGGACGCGTCGTCGTCGTCGAAATCGACAACTCCATCCGTGAAAGTAGGCTCGAGTCCGTACACCCTCACCGAGCTCAGCGTTTCAGCGTTCAACGTTGATCCTTCGGACGAAAGAGCGCATCTGATTTCTGTCAAACGCAGAGCTACACTTGGGACCAGCATGAGTTGGATCACTGTGCAGTTGGACAATGACGTTCGACACACTCAAAACGCCGAGTTCTTCGCCTATGTCGGCGAGAAGATTGTGATCGACCCGGTGGCAATTGTGCCTGGCGACGAAGCTAAAACTGGGTGCATTATGGACATTGGAGTAGCCTACGATGTGAACGAGAATTCGGTACATAGAGAGAACCAGAAGTTCCAGGTGAGCACAACAAAATGTAAAGTAGTTAAGAAGTCGACTGAAATGTCACGTCCTGACCCTTATCACCTTGTATTCAGATCGACTGGAAGGAATTCATCCTTTACCAGCTCCATAACTCCGGGTCCGACTATTACAAGTCCCTTGTCTCTCTCAACCAGTGCGGCGTCCGGGACCCGTCCCTTTGGACCTCAGGCACCGAATCCTTCGGAGTTGTCGGAGACTACGACCCGAAGGGAGTCTCCTGGACAAGTCCTCTGGGATCAGCCAATTCTTGGCTGTGGATGGTTGTCGCGGCCGTGGTCATCTTTGTCGTCCTTATTCTCTCCTTCTGTTGTCTCTTCTGCATCTGCAGTCGAAAAGGCCGCAAAACCCACGGAAGTAAGTGCCAAATCACCCTTCTTACACTCACACAATTGACAGGAAAATCACCAAGAAGTGAGGTGAACGGAAAACTCCTCGAGAATGGCTACCACTCGGACAGATCGACCTTCCTGGAAACGCCCGAGCCACCTGTTGACTACCTCCTGAAAGAGTCGCCGAGGATAGACGCACCCAAATCGCCCAGTGGAACGAGTAAGAATAGTAAAGCGCCTCTAGTCCGTCCGGAAGATGTGTAATCAAGTATTCTGTGAATATGCGACGGTAGTCAGCTTAGAGATCTCATATATGATAGCTTTTCTCCTCTTCCCTCTTTTTCCGTTTGTGCCTTGTATCGTTCTATCAGTAAATATGTTGTTACCTTACAAATAGTAGTGTATGAGGGGCTCATTACTACCGGTACAGATTATTTATTGTGGTAAATAGCATGAGATGTCGAAAGACCGCTTCGTAGATGTATCTTACTGCTGTCGGCACGACTGGTCAGTTCTCCTTCCAGGCGTTTTTCCGGGAGTTTTGCCCAGAATCGACTTGTCCCTGAAATGGAAGCCGAATCATCTGGATATAACAAAAAGCACTTACACAACTCTGCTCGGAGTTGCCATCGCTGAAGCGACCACGCTCGACTGAGGAGAGTCGCCCGTCTTCCATTGGCTGATCTGTTTGAGTTGCTCGCTTGTGAATTGGCAAGAAGGCGGCTTGTAGGCGACATCTCCGAGCTTCGCCGCGGCGTCGTCCGGAGTGATGAGTCCGTACTCGCACTGGAGGTTGAGGCATTCCCTGCGGGCGGCGATGAGATCCTTGAGAAGGTTCTCTTTCTCTTCGTCTGCTCCATCAAGTTCATTTTCAAGCTCATCGATCTTCTTCTTAAGTTTCTCAGTGGATTCGTCGGACGCCGGAGCCTTTTGGCTGGAAGCTTCCTTGAGTTGTTTCTGGAGATCTTCTTCCGATTTCTTCAAAGCGGTAATCTGAGCTTCCGTCTGTGCTTTAGAGGCCTCCAGAGTGGAAATCTTGAAGTTCTTTTCTTTGAGGTTCTTCTTAAGATCCTCCATCTCGGCCTTAAGTGCGCCACTCCTCATATCCGAGGCCTCCTTGGCGGACTCGGCGTTTCTCAAGTTCTTCTGCAGTTTGGCTATCGTCTCGCGGAGTTCCGAATTCTCGGCCTCTACTGACTTGCTCTGAGCGAGCTGATCGTTAAGGCTCTTAATCTGGTTGTCGTACTCCTGCTTCTTGATTTTGGCTTCGCTGAAGAACGACCTAAGCTTTTTGAGTTCGTCTTCGTCGGCTCTCTGCGCTTCGATCCTCTGGTTAAGTTCTCTGAGCTGGTTCTCGTACGAGAGCTTCTGGGATTCCGCTTCCCCGAGTTTGCTCTCCAGGTTCTTTGTTTTCGCCCGAGACTCTTCAAGCTCGCCCTTTAACTTCGCACATTCGACTTGGACTAACTTAAGTGAATCCAACTGATTCTGAAGTTCTTGAACTTGGGCTTCCGTAGTTGCCAGTTCGGCCTTGACCTTCTCGCTCACTGCTTCGCTCTTGGCCTTCTTGTCCATGGCTTCCTGAACGGCCTTGTTCAGCTGGTCAGTGCTTTCGTTGGCAGAGCTGAGTTGGTTCTTGGCCTCAGCCAATTCGGTGGCTATAGCGGTATTCGCTTCTTCGAGAGACGCTACAGCACTTCTCAGTTCTTCAGCTTCGGAATGCTGACGGGTGAGCTTCTTCTGGAGGCTCTCGACTTCGGCGTTGGCGATGGCCGCCTGAGTTTCAAAGGACTCCATTTTGGCTTCCATCGTTTTCAGAGCTTCTTGGAGCTTCGCAGATTCTTCCGACGCCACTGAAGCGTCCAACGCCTGCTTCTCGAAGTCGGAGATCTTGACTTCAGCCTGGGACAAAGCTGCTTGAAGTTCGGTGTTCTTGGTTTCCAGGCTTTCGATCTTCTTGTAACCTTCTTGGACTTGGACTTCGAGCGCCTTTGTCTTCTCCGTGGCTTCGGAAATCTTCTTCTCATGTGCCTCCAAGAACATGGCCTTCCTCTCTTCCAGTTCAGCCTTTTCCTTCTCGTACGTAGCGATGAGGTCGTTCTTAGCTTGAAGCGAAGCATCGAATTCAGAATTCTTGACCTGTAGCTCTTGAAGCTGCTGCTCCACTTCGGCAATCTTCGCTTCTTGAGCGGTGCTTTGGCTGTTCGCCTCGGAAATTTGAGCCTCTTGAGAAGTGATCAGATCTGCTCTTTCCTTCAGGACCTTTTCAAGTTCGATGTACTTCTCATTGGCAGTGGTAAGCAGGTCCTTAGCCTCCGCTAATTCAGCGGCTACCTTTGTGTCCGACTCTTCCAAAGCCGCTACAGCACTTCTCAGCTCCTCTGCCTCTGTGTTTCCATGGGCAAGTTTCTTCTGAAGACTCTCGATCTCGGTGTTAGCCGCCTGGATTTGGGTTTCGTAGGACTCGATCCGCGTTTCCATCTCTTTCACTGTTTCCTGCAGCTTCTCAGATTCCTCAGAGGCGGCTGAGGCATCGAGCACCTGCTTTTCGAAGTCGGAGATCTTCTCCTCGGACTGCGACAGAGCAGCTTGGAGTTCGGCGTTCTTCTCCTCGACAGCTTTGGTTTCTTTCGACAGATTCTCGACTTTCTGTTCGGCTTCTTGGAATGAGGTCTGCATTTCCAGGAGCTGGGACTCGGAGGCCTTCACATGTTCCGCGGCTTCGGTCAACTGTAGCTTCTGGGTCTCAATAAGATCCTCTTTAGCTCGAATAGAACCTTCGATTTCTGAATTCTTGGCTTCCAGACTCTTGAGCTGCTCTTCCAGTTCAGCAATTTTGGTGTCTTTTGCTGCAAATGCTTCGATCTGTTCGCGAGCTTCGGCTAGCTGCGTCTCTTGAGATGTGATGAGATGCAGCTTTTCTTGAAGACTCTTTTCAATTTCACTGCTCCTCTCTTCGAACTCCTTCTTCTGAGCTTCCAACTGTTCAAGGTGCTGCTGCTCAAGAGCCTTGATCTGCCCCTGAGCTTCGGCCAATTGTTTCTCTGCGGTCTCCAGGAGGGCCAACTTCTCTTGCAGATCAGATTCAGCCTTGGACTCAACAGCTCTCATCTTGTCAACAGCCTCGTTTTCTCGGGTTTCTATCTCCGACTGCTTCTCCTCCAATTGCTTGATCTGCTCCTGGAGGACCTGCTCCTTCTTTTCCACCTCCTTGAGAATCTCCTGGAGCTTGATCTCAGCACCCTCTGCTTGATTATCGAGGGTCAAGTGGTGTTCCTCGATGGCATCTTCGATCTGCTTCTCGAGGAGCTCCACTCGCAGCTGACTCTCCTTCAGCGCAGTCTCGAGGGCGTAGGCAGCCTGCTTGTCCACTTCCACGGCTTCCTCATTGTTCTTCTGGAGTTGACTGACCTCGGCCTCGAGCTTCTCGATCTTGGCATCCTTCTCTTCGATTTGGATCTGCAGCCTCTGCATGTCCGTCCTGAGGCCTCCATTCCGCTTCCGGTCTTCATCGAAGATCATCTTGAAGTCTTCGAGCTCCTTGAGGCTGTTGGTCAGGGCCGTGGTGATCTTCTCCTTCTCTCTCTCCTTGTTACTCAGTTCCCAGCTGATTTCGTTCTTCTCCTTGCTGAGCTGCCGATTCTCCGCAGAGAGCTTCTTGGCCTCCTCGGCCTTTCGAACGCCTTCCTCCTCGAGTCGCAGGTTGTTCGCTGCCAGCTCGTCGTTCTGCTTCTTAAGCACTTCGGTCATCTGCTCCAGATTCTTGACAGCCTCAGAGAAACTTTCTTCGCCCAGAGTGGCCAGGCTCGCCTTCGACTCCTCATTTTCAGCGCTCATCAAGGCCATCTCGTGGTGGACAAAGGAGATCTCGTCGAGACGATCGCTTATGGTTCCGATCATGGTGCCGTTCAGTCCACTATCTGCGACCATTTGCCGAGCCTGCAATAAGAAAAAAGTTAGGATATGTGTCGCTTCTCTTGTACCCTAGCAATTGGAGAGTAAAATCGGTAAGCCTGCTCGACGCTGCTATCGGAAGACTCTAGTTTATCGACCTTCTGAAAGCGGAGAATGCGCTAAGAAGCAAATAATCCTCTTTACCTCTGTATTTGGCTCTTCCTGCGTCGCCATGAACGACTCTTGGATGCTGAGGTTGAGGTTGTATTCGGTATTGTCAAAAGGACCCAAGTAGCCCTAGAACACAAACTTTACGTTACAATAAAGCCGTTGCAATAACTTGATCTGCAGTAGTGATAAGTGCGCTTGTTGAATTATTTTATACCAAACAATCTTATAGAGACCTTAAATCGCTAAGAAAAGAAATCATCTCTGTGCTCAGTTTCAATTCTTTTCGAGAACAATAAAAGTATCAAATATCGGACAAAGATGTCAGAAAAATAGGAATATTTCCTCAAGGCCAAGTTGCAAAGACATGCTATGTAGACTATATTCACCTTCTCGCTAGGATAAGCCTATGGCAAATGGGAAAGGATGGACTCGGTCCACCCCACCTAGTGCGCAACGACCTTTAAAGAATAGCCTGGGGGCATGGGATCCTCATCTTTTACAATCGTTTAATAATAGACTGTAGAGGCGCATTTTGGTTAAAGAAATCGCCGCATCTTTGTGCCATTTTGAGCGTTCTTAAACGAAAATTTACCTGAGACTGGGAAGCGGGGCGCGTTCGCTGAGACACGGCATCCTCGTCTCCTTCAACAAGCACCGACATTTCAAACTGTTTCTTCTCGGTTTTCGTTTCGTTGTTCTCCATGAACGAGTCTTGAATGCTGAGGTCCAGGTTGTATTCGGTGTTATCGAACGGTCCTAATGTCGCTTGAGATGCAGGGCAGGTCTGCTGAGAAGCAGTTGGTTCGTCGGCTTCCTCCAAAACCGACATGTTCTCCACATTCTCTTCCTGAGCGACCTAGAAAAGGTTGATAAGATCATCTATTTTTCTGCGGATACCTCAGTAGTTTTCTCGGGTTCATCGACTACAGCTTCACTTAATGTTTGTTGCTCGATCTCGTTCACTTCTGGCACGTCCATAGTCTGTTCGACGGCACTCTGATTGAGAACGGCCTCCGACTCTTCGTCCCCTCGAGCTTCAGCCGCCACTAGAGGCTCAACAAGCACCTCAGTTTGAATACTGGCAGCCTCATTGGAATCGTTCTGAACAGCTTCAATTTCATCTACATTCTCTTTTTGCTCTTCAGATTTCTGTTCGACTTCGGACGCAGAAAGTGTTTCGTTCTGCGAGTACGACAGTTCTTCCTCTCGGACGTCATCCGTGACGTTGTTCTGATCAGAATCTTCGTTCTCTTCCTCTTTAATTTCGGTCATTTTTTCGTTTTCCACCACAGTGCTTGCAATGTTTTGTACAATATCGCCGACAGTCGTGTTCTGAAGATCGATTTCGCCGGTTTCGTTCATTTGGAGAGACTGGAACTTCTCGGTCACATCAGCTTCGATGTTCTGAGCGTCTCCGATTTCGCCCTCCATGGTCACAGCTTGTGTAGTTTCAGCCTCTTCGTTTTGCGCAGTGGCAGAAATGGTGAGGTTCAAGGTGACATCGGCCACTTCCTCCTTCACATCATCGACGTCGCCCATCTCACCCTAAAAGCGATTTTGTAAACAGGGTATTTTAGGCAATGTTTGTCGGTTTTCTGAGAATATGAATACTGACCTCCTTGGCAGAAAGTTGATCTTGGATAGCTTCCGCTGGCTCGGTTTCAAATTCCTCCTGTAGAAAAGCATTCAGATAAATGTAGCTTGGAATATTTGCTACCTCAACAGATTCCATCTTTTCCACCTCATTAACGTCAATGGTCGTTTCGAGAAGGGTAGCTTCGAGATTTGGATCTGCTGGATGGGGCTGATGCGAGAACTGATTGGACTCCTCCTTAGCTACTTCAGCGGAATCTTCTTTGATCTCGTCCTATAATGCGTGTTTAGCAGAGATTCTATTTTCATGGTACTTACTTCCACTTGAGAAAGTGATGTTTCTTGCTCGGTTTGCGTTTCATCAATATTTTTCTCTCCTTGCTGTAATCGAAACATGTAATCATTTACAAGTAGGTGGAAGGCGAACCTCTGGGTTAGCGTCGCTTTCAGTCTTCCTGAAGCTGGCACCTAGAATCGAGTTATTGTCAAGGGAATCCTCAGCATAAGTGAGCTCCATGTTAGGGGCCTCAGAGGGAACAGCTTCAGGATCGGCCTCTTCCTGCAGATTATAGGTTATGATGTATTGTAATCTTGGACCGTTACCTCCACAGCATCCATCTCATTGGCAATGTTCTGTTCAATCGTTGTATCTAGGTATGTAGCCTCGAGGTTTTTATCCACAGGATGAGGTTGATGTGTCGGCTCCTCGGGTTCTTCAACCTTATTCTTAAGAGAAGGTCCTATTTTTTGTAAAAATTTTCGAATTTACCTGTGGATCCAGATCAGGAATATCTGAGCTGACTCCAACGAGAGATTCATCGTCGTCGATGGAGGAGCTGACTGTCAGGTCGAGTTTCACTTCATCGGTAGGGAGGGCCTGGCGCTTTCGGGGACAGGCCACCGATCGAGGAGTCAAATTAGGATTCGACGGGGAGAAGACGTTGGAGGCTCGACGCTTCTCCAAAGTCTTCTGGTGCTTCGGAGTGGATGGCGCGTTCTCTTTCTGAGCGCCTGACGTGAACGACTCGTTCTCCATTTCTGAAATCCAAAGGTTTTCGATTTTGAAAATGACGAACGGCTGGGTAGAAAAACTACACGATCTTCAAGCGATGCAATTCGTTTACAGGCAAATATTGTGAAAGCGCAGTGCATCATCCGCGGACATAGGTTTGCCGCACATTTTTTTGAAAGTGTCAATCGTGGCGGGACCATCGCTGCGAATACACTTTGCCGCCAATCGTTTGAAAGTCGTTTTTTGCTGGTAGAAACACGGTGAAAAGAGTTTGAACTTCTTAAAATTTTGTGTGGGACATGTACAAATCCACTTGTGATGTACCACAAATATCCTACAGGAACATGTTTGATCTGTTTGTGAGCAGTACTGTTCAAATACAGACACGGAGGGAAACAAAATGAATAAGAGATTAGAACACGGATTTCATTATTTGAGGTTCGCGTTTTCGATTTTAATTAGAGGTTTTACCTTTTATGACCTAGATAACCTTCCTGTGCACTTTGAGGGACGTGTGCACCGGGCCGATCAAGTTCATCAGATCGGGCTGACACTGAGAGCACATCATGTCTCCTGGCGATCTTTCTTCTGATGCAGGTGGCACTCCGCGTTATGACTCCACTCAATGGCTTCACGAGCAGCTTGATCAGCTGTTGATAAGAACAGTACATGTTTCACTGGTTTAATCGGAAACAACACAAAGGAGAACAGAGCGTACACACCGCCCGACCACCCGCGCCGCCTACTCATCCCGAAAGAAACTCCGATGTCCGCGTCGCCGCTGCGATCGTGTGAAATGAAAAAGCAAAAAAGAGAATTTTTATTGGAAAATGGGCAATGATACACAATGATCCAAATTCTGGATAGCTTGGTACACTTGTTACCGTAATTCGCTATGATCGGCTATGATTAGGACAAACCGATTACCACGGCAAGCTTAAGCTGAAGTTTTCGAGTTCTCTGTTTGTGTTAGCGACATATGGCCGTTTTAGAACCGAGTAAAGAAAATAGATTATGCCCAGTTCTTGCATCAAGTAAATGAGCATTCATGTTTCTCAGTGTTCGCTCAAAGGATCTATTGAAAAAATTCCATAAAACATTCATGTTCATGCAGATTTGACTTTCATATACATCCAAGTGCAGATCTTAGTCGCGATTCGTCGAAACGAGAACCAACAGAGACATCTAGTGTCGTTCCAAATCTGTCATACCGCCAATTTTGAACTTGGTCTCCGATCCACTGACTTGAACTCTGAATCCTCTGCTGAGAGAACTCGAAAGATCGGCATGGATATGATGAAAGTTCTCTGTTTGTGATATATGGCCATTTTAGACGCGAGTTAACAAAATAAGATGTGCCCAGTTCTTCTATCGGATGAGTATAAATGTTCCTCAATGATCACTGAAGGAACCTACTGCAAAAGCCGCATACATGCTCATGTAGATTTGACGTAAATAACATATTTTGAAATAGTGTACGTATCCAAGTACAGAAGTCATAGTCGCTTTCACGATCGGATTAACCGAAAACAGAACCAACAGAACCATTCCGTGTCACAGAAAAGCTTCGCCTCTGCAATTACGTCAATTTCTAACTTGAACTCCGATCCACTGATTTGAACTGCGAGTCACCTCTGGTCCTCTACTGAGAGAGCGGGCACATAAAGTTGATGAGGCAATTCCCTCTCTTGCAGCTCTGTTTGCTTTTGCAGGAATTCCGCTACAAACAGCGTTAAGCGTGTCACGAGAAACTTGCTTTCTCGCTGATAAGAGACTGGCCGTCCATCCAAAGCAGTGATCATGATCACAAAACAGCTGGCTATAAAGGTCTAGCCTCCGGTCACAGGCTCGTCATCTGCCAGCATGTTTCGGCCATTGGTTGTCGCCGTCCTCCTCGGAGTCGCCCTCGCGGTTCCTCTCAAAGAAAGCGGTAATATCCGGGTGGTGCGGACTCTCCCGAGGTAGTGGATGTTCTGATTCTCGACTAAACTGATCCCTTTAGCGAAGCGAATCACTATCACCGCTCGTCAACGGACACTTATCTTCTGGCTTTCGAAATTGCTATCGGTACGGGATTGTCCAGAACCGCTCAGCTGAAACTGGATCTGACGAGCGCCGATTTGGTCGTGGACCTCTGCTATCTCGCGGCTGGTACGTCGGATTCCATTTGCTTCGATCCAACCACTTCGAGGACCTTCCATCGTGTCTCTGATATTCTGGCAAGAGACGTCATTTCTGTAAGTGCTTCCAAGCGTTCTTGTAATCTAAGCAAACGAAAAACATTTTTGGCACTCCAAAACTAAATACTCTGTAACCCTCCCAATTATTTCACACCATTATAGTCAAACTTCCCATCTCAAGACAATTGGACTATTCCCAACGCCACTTTCGTCACGAACAACTACACTGGCGACCCGTCCGACCCCAACTTCGTGACCTCTGGCACTATCGGCTTCGGCTGGCCGTCCCTTCAAAAGTACCCAGTCACCTACTTCCCACTGGCGTTCCTCGGAGCCCGAGCCCAGAAGAAGAATATCTTCTCGCTGGTCCTCGGCACTGAAGGATGCTTGGGACGGCACTGGTGGGGCGAAACTTGTGCAAACTACGAGAACGGAGCGCCACACTACGTCCCAGTTACCTCTCAAAGATACTGGCAGTTCGCTCTGGAGGGAGTCCAGTACGGACCGATCAATCAGCCGATGAAGGCGCAGGCCGTGATCACCTCCACGAGTGGATACATCGGTATTCCGAAGAAGATCCTCAGCCAGATGATGAGCACACATAACATCACCTGGGACGGGCTCTACACCGTCTACTTGGTCGACTGCGACGCCGACCTTCCTCCTCTCCAGTTCTCTGTCGATGGCGGAAAGACTCTGGCCATTCCTAGGGAATGGTACGTCTCGAAGACTCCTCTGGTCAACAACCTGTGCGTCGTCAACCTCGAAGACTCGAAAACGTACGGATTCGGTCCCGACTGGTACTTCGGAACGCCGCTCCTGCAGAGCTACTGCACGGAGTTTGACTACGACCAGAAGAGAATTGGATTCACCGAGAACACGTACTCCTTAGATGGTTGTTAGGCGGAGATGTTAATTCTATGCTAACTTATTCGCTAATTTATTTATATTTATGTGTCCTGATAAATATTCATCGAATATGCCATTCGCTTCATGGACCACTGATTTCCTGATCCTAAAGAGGATGATAGGTTCATGCACCACACCACCAGACCGCGTTGTGTTATGCAATAATCAAGCAGGTCACGAGGAACTTAGTCATCAAGCGATAAGCGGGCGCTGTAAATGTCGATAGCGCTGGAGCTACTCACAGAACTTGAGGCTGCTTTTGTTACCTTTTTGTTTCTTTTTTCTGTCAATTTTGTGTACAAATTGTGGACGAAATGAGGCGTTTTCCATGTTGCTGCACATTCTAGCAAAGTCGTTTACGAGTCCAGATTACTGTACATTCTTATTCTTCAAGATACCAATCACAAACACGATCATATTGCTATGTCTTCGGAATCTGATTCGACTGTAAACTCGCAATCGTGTGCATCGGTTCTCCGTTGTGCTGATTCTCGGTCGTCTTCTTCCTCGTCCTGTGGTCTCTGACATCACTCAGATTCAGAGCAAATTTGAGTTCTTGAAGAATTTCTTTGTGCAAAGGTTTCTGAAATTTTTTGATGGAAAAGAGCGATGAGATCTCCTTGTACCCCTTCCATCTTGGCGACCTGACGACTTCGAATGAAAAATTCGACGACTACGGTGAAGATAGCGAAGATGAGTCCGGCGAAGAGAATGAGAAAGAGTCCGGATACGTTGGATATGTTCAGAGAGAAACGTTGCTGCTTGACTGCGGAGCCCATTCCCGTACATGTGGCGCCTCTGAAATCAGCGTTTGAGGCCATTTGGAGGGGATATGGATCCTCAATAGACGCCTCCTTAAGGACTCACTTAGATTTCCACCATTTGGTCTTCTTCATCTCGATGATTCCTCTCTTGGCATAGAGCAATAGCTGACGAGAAATACGGTCGGTCCATTCAGATTCTGAACGAAGATATCTCAGCTTCATGCCTTATCTACTTCACATACTCTTTTGCAAGGCGATACCGTACCCCTTCGATCCGAGAACGCCTCCGATCTGAGTGAGATTACAGTTCTGCTGGATCTCATACTCCAGCGACGTCGACTCCATCAAGTAGGCGTATCCACCCTTCGCCACCTTCTCCACTCCCTTCCCGTTGTTCTCGACGAAGACGTCTCTGTCCTTCATGTAGTTCCACATCTTGACGTGCGCCGCGATCTTCGACTCCTGGAAGAACTGCATCGTCGACCCGCCCTTCACTGTTCCATAGGAGATCGACGTTTGGTTGGCCAAGTCGTCGAGGTTCTTGATGGGGATGAACGGTCGGGAGACCGTGAGAACGGCGGCCAGATTGGCTGTGTAGGCGGAGGTGATGACGAGAGTGAACACCCACCAGGTGCCTCCGAGAAGTCGCGTCGAGACCGCACGAGGACCGAAGTCACAGCCTCCTTTCAGCATGGTGCTGGTGACGTACCAGAGGGTGTTCCAGAAACTATAGTTGTTGGACAGTTCCACGGGGGAGTCCTGAGGAGAGAACTGCGCGGCAGGATGAGGTTGGTGGGCGGTGCAGCAGGAGAAGTTCAGGTTCCACTCGTAGGGCGTCACTCGGGCCACGAGGAACATTCCAAGGGTTAGACCGACTGGAAGGATGGTTAGATAATATTCTATCTAGAAAAGAGCTCACCTATAGCAATCACAATGCATATCCAAATCTCCAACGAAAGCGGATTCAAAAACGAGAAGAGATCGGGCTGATTATCAGGGGGAATCTTGAAGAGGATGCTGATGCCTAGCGAGAGGAAGGGTTTTGTGAAATCGACCACTTCGGCCCTCTTGAAGTTGACGGTAAGAGGCGCTACGGCCATTTCCGCCTCCTAAACATCTCTTCCATCTTCTACAGCGCGCCTCTTCAAGTCTTACGCCTCTGAGGATTTCTCCGATCATTCCGTCCCAGGACCCGTTTCCGAATCGGTCATTACCGTAGTTTCGATCTTTCACCAGATGGATCGTGTAGGTGAAGCCGAGGTCTCTAGACAGTTCTGCGAGCAGGTCAATGCAGAATCCTTCGAACTGTGAATTCTGGTCCAGTTCATAGTGGTTGTTCTTCAACATGACGTAGGGACGTTCCATAATCGTGGTCACTCTGAAGTGCGGCTTCAGCTCATCGGAAACCTGGACGTTCCTCTGGAGTTGAGCTTTTGAGTCGCCAGTCATATTCACATGGACATCTGTCACGGGTTCCCAGAAACCGATCTAAATTTGACATTAGGTGAATGGAGATGAAGAAGCTTTACGTCATCGATGTTTCCGTTGTAGCCTAGAAGGTTAATTCGCATCGAGAAGTTTCCTTTTTTGGTTGGATTGATCCTTTGCAAATCTCCCGTTAAGCCATGCAAGGCCTGAAGTGATTCTTGATACTTGTAACGAATAGACCACTACCGTATTCTTTGCATGATGCAAAATTTGAGAGCCGTACTTGTAGGGTTTAGGAGGTCGAGTGGCTGTTCGACAATGCGAATCGAGGGGTTCGCTTAGGAGAGGATATTTCGAAGTGAGGCTGCTGAAGGTGTGTGCCGCCAAGTAGACGGAGTCGAAGGCGAGAACTGCTTCGGCCTGAAATAACTCCCATTCCGACGCGTTTTGAACTCTAGATCTGCGTTCGGGTCCCAACATCAACCTACCATTCTCAAATTCTTGCTTCCTGGATTGTGCTCTTCCCACTTCATGCGCACATATTCTTTGAATTTGTCCAAAATGAAGCTTCTCGTTGTGTTTATAAATGTCGGGTCGACAGGATCGACACAAATGAACCGGGCGTGGTTGTGCCTAAAGAGTTCCATGTCCATGCTTTTCAGATCCATCGAGGTCAGCAGGAACCAGTGCTTCAGCTCGATGAGTCCCATTTGCAAAGCCTTAACTGCCCATCACCGCCATTTTCTGCATTGGGAACTTACAGCCAGCAAGAAGCTGTATGTATCTTGTGGATTCAGATCGAGCAGCACTCGGCTGAATTCGGAACAGTCCTTTCTCGGGTAGAATCCACACTCCTCGACCTCTTTCACCTGGCGAGCGGCGGCCAAGAAGTCGCCTTCTCTGACGCGGACGAACGTGAAACGGACGGATTTGGCGTGGTCCATGTCGAGGAAGGACACGAGTCTTTGGGCCCTTCTGATGTCGGCGAAGACGATGGTGATCCTCGTCCACTTCCAGTGACGGATCAAGTCGGCCAAAGACTCGAGAAGTTGGTGTTTAGGGAAGAGATCGATCTGTGTTATAGGGGAGAGGTCCTTGTTCTTGAAGATGCCCAAGTCGTCGACAGCGGTGAAAAACGGAATATTCACCTGAGAGGGAGGAGTGGTCTTGAGAGGAAATGGAAGACACTCACCGATGAGGCCCAGCGTTGAAGTTGGGCATTTAAGCCAACATCAGCAGAGCCAAAAAGAGCGGCTATTTGGCGCTTTTCCAGGAGACGACATGCTGAAAGGTTTTACATTATCCACATTACATCCTGGGCGTATCGATTGTGAATTTTGATGTGTCAAAAAAGTGAAAACAATAATCTTTTCAGATGGCTAAAAGCGATCTCTCGGGAGGCCGAAAGGACCCATCTCACTGATAACACATCTCAATTATCTTTTGATCTTTTCCTTTCCAATTCGGGCTCCAAAAGTCTTCCACTTCCGGCCATTTCTATTGTATGTACCTTGAGAAGTAGCTTCATAGTAGTCCACTGGGTTCACGTACTTGATCGACAGCTCGAACGTCCCCCACATCTTCTCGTGATTAATCCATTCAACCGCATAATGGAGTGCCGCCGCCAGATGAGCGTCGCGCTTTTCTTGCAAAACGGCTCCTGAACATCACTTCTATACACAATGAGCAATCTAAACCTGAACCCACCGAAATGAAACGCTGAGTTTATGCTACAAAACAACAAAAGAAAAAGTGTGCCGAGCATTGGAACGAAAAAAAGAGTTCTGAGACGTTCGAAGAGGGACTGGGCTGATTGCGTAGATGCGCGATGATGCGCGAGTTAGCTGGCTCTCGAGGAGTCAAATGAAATTATAACGTCTTCGTTTCCGAGTGGCGGCATGTCGGCGGCAGAAGAGCGACAGACGAGAATCCCGGCCGGGGAACGGACATCGATTTTTTGACGGCGCTTTTGCCAGTCGGCCAAATTGGGCGAACGAAAATAAGTGATGAATAAGTTAAGATGTCGTGATGACGAGCGGTTCAAAACAAAAACACATGTGAAATTCCGGAAAGCTGCTGTAGCATGAATGTCCTTATGCTGCCGACTATCGGTTCTCCACATGGCTAACTACCAAACTTTTCGTTCTTGTGCTACAAGCGCCCACTTTATTTTTGCAGCAAATTTAGCGCGCCTTTTTAGGGCGCGGAACGTGGCATGGTAATCACCAGCGAGTCGCTTCCACTACAGCATTCCACGCCATATTCCCTCGAGTTTATACTGGAGGCCATTCAGAAGAAAAGTCACACACCACGCTGACCGAACGTGTGACTTTTGATTCCGAACAGCCCGTTGATTTGATCGCTTTGCTCTAGACAGATAGTGACTGCAGACAGTCGAACGAGAGAACCATGCCGCCAGCGTTCACTTTTGATTGGAATGAACCGTTGGGCGGTCGTTTTCTGCCTTCTCGCGGTCACTGATGCGCACATTTGCCACATCTATGAACAGAAGCTGAGACACGGCGCCCTCGATCTCAACGATGTTCCCATGGGAGTTCTGATGGTGAGCTTTTTACTTTTCTTCGAACACTCTTTTAGTTCACTCTTTCAGGCCACTGATTGCGACAGCTGCGTTGCAGTGAAGGAGTCTAATAAGCTTATCGTAGGATGCATGAAAACCGAATTCTCACCACAGCTTCTCCAAGCATATTCCAGGTCAGTTTCTCATTTTTGTGTGTTCTATGATTTTTGAGTTAGGTTCAGACCTTCGTGTCCTGCCGGAACCGGCGGCTTAGCGTGCGAGGGCAACATCTGCTGCTGCCGTACTGACTCCTGCTTCGATGAGCTACGAGCACATTTTAGCTCGCAAAAACCAAGTGGTAGGTGTTTTTTTGTCGTATCCGTACTGAGAGGCTCGTTTAGGCACCACATGTCCCGTTTACCGCCAGGCGTTCGACAATTTCGGGAGGTTGGCAAACATCTCAGTTCCTGCAGGCAAACGGTTCGTGCGGAAGACGTGCGCCGTGTGCAACGCACGGAAGGACTCCACCGGAGTCGAGTTCGAGTGCATCGAAGGCGGAGATACTGACCGAATATGCAAGGATAAAAAGAATTTCGTCGGAGGAGATCTGGCCTGTGACAAATTGGGCAAGAGTTGCTGTTGCAAGGTATGGTTAATCTTGGCTGATGGTAGCGTCAATTAGTGGTTCTAGGGCACCAATTGTGAGAGGGACTACCGCAATTTCTTTTCGAGGAAACCTCTTCCGCCGCCGTCGCTCAAGAAACCGTACTCTGCTGGAGCTAGGAGCAGCATTGCCCTCTTGGCCATCGCAGTTGCTTTCGTGTCCTTCTTCCAGTCACATATGGATTGAAGTTAGATGGTACCATCTGAAGCGGACTGATTTTCCACATATCGACTGCTGGCTCCTTTTCAAATTCCTTCATTCGCAACGGTATTTACAAGAAATACAAATTACATAAGAAGCGATCAGATCATCGAATGTTATGGCACATGCTGAACCTTATGGCCACATGGAAACGCTCAAAAACTCCGGCAGTATCCGCACGACCGCGCGCAGTCCTGGCGCATGTAGATGGACGAGGCGCGGCAAATGTTCGGCGACTGCGCGATCCAGTTGGCGCACCAGGGAGACCGATCCATGCACGTTTGCTGGAGCTGCCACTGCGCCCTCGCTTGCTGCTCGCGGAGGCGATTCGCCGCCTCGCGCTGCGCCTCGAAGAGTCGGAGTCTCCGCTCGTACTCTCTTCTGGCGGCGACTTGTCTCTGCCTCGCCGCTTCGAGCTTCTTCTGCAGCTCTATCCGGACGTCGACATCAGTTTGGCGCGGCTGAGAGGGCTGGGGCTGGAAGGTGGGAGTGGGGTTGTTGGGGTTGAAGGCGGGAGCGGGATTCACCGGAAGAACTGGAGGGGGATTCGGTTGGAAGACGGGCAGAGGGTTTGGCGAGAAGGTGGGAGGAGGGCTTGGAGGAAGGGCCGGTGGAGGATTCGTCTGGAAGAAGGTCTCGGTTCTGTGTGTCTGTGCAAGAGGAGTGGTTACGGTAGTGAAGAAGACGGTGGTGCTTTGGGTGGTGGTGGTGGCTTGGGTCGTGGAAAACGTTGTGGTGGGAGTCGTGGCGGAGAAAGGTGCATGAGTGATCGTCTTCGGGTATCTCTGCGCCAGGCCCATGACGGCGTCGATGACCACTTTGATGCCTTCCCAGGTCTCTCGGGCCGTTGGGATGAGTTGGCGTCTGTCGAGAAGGAAGCCGTCCCATTCTAGAAACGTCGAGAAGTGAAGGATAGTAGAATGTGCGGAACGGTACCGTCTTCTCCAGGACGAAGTTCTAACAAGTAGACGTACTTTACATGGGCCTTCGCTTTGGCCCAGTCGTCGGAACCTCCAGCAGAAGGATCTAAACGATGACGTCCACGGGGGGCACAGGGTTGGGAACCTACAGAGGATATCAGCTCCAGTGCCGAACTTGAACTTCGTCCCATACATGCTTTCGATAGCTTTGACTCCCTTCCGTCCAACTGTTTGCTAAAATCACTCCTGCCTACAGTACCCCCGTAGCCGCCTTTACCAAATCAAATATGTCATTAGGGAAGGATCGGCGCTCGTGGTTGAAAGGGTGAATCCACATCTGAGAGTACGTGTGGAGAGTTATGAACGCGTCCACTTTTCCGTAAAGTTCCGCCGAGAACATCTTGTCCCGTACAGCTCTGAATTGCCATCTTTGTGTCATTTTATGTGTGCCGTGGATACCTTGACTCAGGCTCGCTAAATGCCGACTTTCCCTGGTAGATTTCGGAGCAAAGGTCTTCGCTCGAACCGGTTTCTGAAGCGGAAATACACCCCTGCGACGGACTCTCCCTCACCTCCGAAGTGGAAATCGAAGTTCCGATTGAGATCGACTCCCCCACAGCACCGTTCCCGGCGCCATCGATCCTTCTTGCAGATCTGCTCGCCTCGGTTCTTCCTCCAGAACCGCGTTTGAGGGTTGGCCTCCGATCGGGAGTACTCGAATCCGTCGGGGTTCACCACTGGGGTGATGTAGAAGTTGAGCGTATCGACGTAGCCTGTGATCTGAGGGTCAACGCCGTAGTTAGCGATGAGCTGGTCGATGAACCAGAGGGCCGTGTGGATGGCTGCCCACTCGCGCGCGTGCATCCCTCCGTCGATCCACACGATGCGCTTCGAGGTGTCCGTGACAGGGCTGCCGATCTGGAAGAGGAATGTGGGGAATGGAATGTGACGGTGAGATATCTCCCATCTGGATCAGACGTTCTTAATCATAAGTGGAACCTCGTAATACGGTTGGATTACGGAGGTGGAAAATATGGGAACTCATCAGGGAAAGCGGGGAATAGACCTTACCTTGATTCCCTTGATCGCTCGACCTTCGTAGGTCACCCCAAGAGTGAACACTTTGGCCATGTTAGGATAGTTCCTCTCAATCTCGTTCATCCAATTCACCATCGTGTCGTAGGAGTGGTAGTCACCTGAACCTCAGAGTTACCCTTGAGCCGTGCTGAGTCTTCTACCGAATCCATATTTGGCCGTGTTCCTCGACGTGAAGTCGTTGTGCATCCGTTTTCCGAAGAAATCGCGGAGCAGAGGATTCAGCGAGGCATCGATGGAGGATCGAGGCTTCTCTTTCATCAAGATCCTTCTGAAGAAGAGCGTACTATTGTGACCGTACTCGGCGGGTGCCTACTTCTGGACATCGTCGATGGTCACCACATAGGTCATGTTGCGGGAGTGGAGGAACTGATCGAAGGAGTCGCTGAAGGTGGGCGCCACCATGATATCGACGAACTGATTGACTCCTGTGGGACCCTTCCAGAAGTCGAGGTCGAAGTCATGTGCTGTTTTGTAGATCTTCTTAAGCACTCCGAGTTCTATCTCGTTCTTCGGAACTATCCGAACTACTTTGTACTTACTGTAACATTATCCTTGAGCTATGACAGAGCTACGGCAAAGCCTACCTATCCTCTTCTACTCCGCTATCTTTCATCAATCGACATTCGGAGTGCACCCATAATAACACGACGAGGAACGGGAGCAACCAACGCATGGTTGCCGGCGGGTGTTGCCTGAAATAATTCGGCCACACTATAAATATCACTGATATATTCGAAGGGTAACGATGTTTACTTCCGCTGACGCAAAATCCGAAGGACCGATTGTGCACGCCTGAGTGAATCGTGAGAGTGCAGCTGAGCCCGCTGAGTGATTGTTGCAAATTGCGCCGTTTTTTTTTTCGCCGCAATATCCGCAATTTTCGATAATCACTTTTGGGTGCATAAATTCTGCCCTCCTAATGATGTTGGTCTCTCATCGAAATAGCGAATCTTTTTTTCGGAAGATGGGCCCCACTATCTTGAGATATGTAACACAACGATTGAATATTGAATGTGGAGGATAGTGGTAGATAGTGATACTGACAGTACAGTGACAGGCGAGCTCTGTTGGACCAGTTCAGTTTTATCAGCTTTAAGCCG
The DNA here is from genome assembly GCA_030435675.1 of Steinernema hermaphroditum. Classification (NCBI taxonomy): domain Eukaryota; kingdom Metazoa; phylum Nematoda; class Chromadorea; order Rhabditida; family Steinernematidae; genus Steinernema; species Steinernema hermaphroditum. Next base: position 5,429,322 of record CM059622.1, read on the forward strand.
TAAGAAGATTAAGAACAGAGCTGTTAGAAGGAACATCAAGAAAAGGTGCTAAAGTATTTCGATTTTTAACTAATGGCTGCATAACTCTGACTACACTACCGGGCGTAAATGTGCGCATGTGCAGAAGACCGAATTAGAAAGATTGTAAGAACCTTACGAAAAATATTTTGATTTTTATCAGTTTAATCATAAACCTCGTTTATCCAACTATTCTAATAACTGCAGCGCTACCCGTAAAACCGTTAACCAAATGACTGAATGTTTTTTCAATCTGAAATTTAAGAATCTGAGGACAATCGATGCCAAAAAGGTAAGCGCAACCCTTAGTCAGTGAGATAAGAGATAAAACGAGGAACGTCATAAAATCCATTTGTGACGAAGTCGTTCATTCATTTAATGGGGGTGATCCTATCGTCGCGTTCCAGCGTCTTAAATCAGCAGATCATTCGAAAAACGCTTGCACACCTTGCCTAACTACGCGTGGATAATATGGTTCAAAAATAGTTTTTACGTAAGAGTAAAAGTAAATGCGGAATGGTCCTAAAATACACCGCTTATTATTGCGCTTCGGTGGTTTCATCGTTTCATTGGAACCCCTTTCGGAGCCAGAGAAATAGAAAACACCTTGATCATATATGGCCTAGGATTTGATCAAACATAAGTAGCCGGGGATTCTCAGGAGTTATCGTATTCATCGTTATAACGGGGTTCTCAGCCCCGTTATAACGATATGGACCAGCTATTTTCAGAAGCATTGTAATAACCGAAATATGGTGCGGTTTAATCGAACCACTCGACCTTTTTTAGAGTCGGAGCGTAAGCTGTTGTGATAAACGTAGCAATACAGGAAGTGATTGTAATTGAAGGAAGGTACAAATGGACGTGAACCGGTTTGTCGACTTTTCCTCGTCACTTTTTGTTTATTTTATAATTTTGAAGTAATAGTGGAAAAGATCTCATTCACTCCAAGCTTGTATAGTTGTAGACAGGGTTCTCGACACGATGAGACGACCTAAGGAGTTCGTCATACGAAGTCAGAAAACAAAACCGTAAACATATTTCGAAGTCAAAAAGGCGCTCAAAAATAAACCCGTTCGAGAATGCGCACTGAAGTGATTTATTTGGAAACGTCAAAAATTGCAGCGAACTCGTTTACTTTTTCGATTAAACACCGATTTGTACACTTCGCAATCTCATTAATCAAATTGACTTTTTCCACGGAAGCACTCTTAGGTCGGCTCCGAGAGCAATAAAGACTCATCGGCGCGGCAGAGCAAGTGAGAGACGAGACTGTGACAAGCGTACATTATCCAACAATGGGACCGGTTGATCGGGATGGAAGTCAAGCAAAACGAGGCATAAACCCGTGACAACAGGAAAGTACTCACAAACAAGATGCCGGGTGTGGTTTTGGGTACCTGCTCTAACGCAAAGTGAGCGAGAAAGAGGGCCAGCTAGTACTGATTCCATTGCAAGAATGGACTAGATGTGAAAGGCTATGCACTAAAATAGAAAGTCATCAAAAGTACAGAGACAAGTGTACGTGTGAAAGCACCTGATTTGCCATTTTTAGCTGAATTAATTCCTGGGAAACAGAGACAAGCAAAGGTATCCAGATGTATGCTCATAGAAAGGTCACTTTTTGCACGTTAAAGTGCACGACAAGTGAATCGAGGATTAAAGGCCGCGAAGAAAGAACTCATTGAGGATTGAGTTGACATTGAGGGCTAGAAAGCACTGAGATTGAGGACTAGAACAGTGTCGAAAAGTCGACAATTTGCGACTCAATGCGACTAAAATGTTTGACTTGAAGCTGGCTGACTCATATCTTTCCACTGACTCATATCTATATTTGGTGAACCAGAAAAGCTCAAAGCGGAAAAAGGGAGGAAGAACACAGGAATGGCAGTTCGGCAAGCTCAGTGCGCCTAATCAATCAGAAGCCTCTAGCAAATAAACGACGGCGCCTCTCCATGATCATGAAGGAGATGATTTGAAATCGATTAGGCCGACACTGATCACAACAAGTCACGCACTCTGTTAACAGCCGTGCGATCATCTTTCGTTGAAGGAAGCGTGAAATCTGGATTAGATTCATCGGAAGCTTTCGTTGAAATCTCTCAGTTTTGAATGGCGCACCTTTGCAAGATGATACGTAAGACCCATAGGCCAAAATATAGAAAAAAAACTACCAAACTTCGATGCACACATGACATTGTTTTGTTTTTTTTTCGATTTGATCGACTACAATGAAAATGGATATCGAAAACGACGCCACTCACTGTAAGTAAACATGTCTTATATGGAGGGAAAGCAGTGATTGATTTTGTCAATTTACAATTACTTTCGACTTTTAGGATAATTCAGAAACAACACAATTCAACTTATATACGCCGATAACCTATATATTTTATAATATAAAATACGCCGTCATATGAAGGTACACATCTGCAAAATTCCGGGAAAGGTCCATAGATGCAGATCCGCTTCAAAAATTACTTTTTGGCACCCAGAAGGCTCTGAACAGAGACTGAGTTCCACAACTCTTCCAGACAAAACCGACCGCTCAAACGGTAGTTAAACAACAGAATGCGACAGGAGACGGGTGATTAGTGGGAAGGCGTCAAAAAACGTGCTCACCCATTTAATAAGACGAGTCAATTACAGCGCCTAGTTTAAAGAAGGTTCCACCTAGGGCTACAAAACACGCGCAGGTGTCCAAATCACTCGGCGACGATCAATCATCGTCGCCGTCATAATTGGCGCGCTTACAAATAAGTCACTCGCGGCGCCCCGATCGGAGCGAATTGAAATGGAGCGGATTCCAGTGGGATCCAGCGACGACGACGTCAAAAAGCGTTCACTTTGAAACACCTCGCGCGCGCCCCCGAGGGCATGCCGACGAAAGCGGCTGCCTTCTTGAGGAGTGATAGCGATCGACGGCGGCGACGGTCAGCGCGCAAAAATGCTCATTGCGATGATATTCATCACGGGCGTGCGCCGCGAACAGGATTTCGCCGGCTTTAATCGCAGAAGTATTCGCTGTCGCCTCGGCTGCGCGTCTTCGCCAAAAAGAGGCGACGTCGAAACGAAAGGAAAACACCGCGCGACCTTGAAATCCAAGTTTGATCAGCCGCCTGCGTCACGCCTGCTCTCGCTCGCCCCCAAGTGGCTTCCTATTATCGGTCGGAATTCGGTAAGCCTTCGCACGGAAGGGGCGAAGTGGCGAAGCCGGGAAGACGGCGCGTGGAAACACGTTTCCACGCACCGAATTCCGTAGGCGCTTCGAGTGGGGACGCAAAACAAGGCGACAGTTAGCTGTCTCAGTCACGTGGGTTTATACAGCTGACAAGAGGCAGAAATCACTCCCTCTCACCGGGTTGTCGAAGATCATCTTAGGGTAATCGATTAGGGCGCCCGAGTAAGAGACCTTGTAAAAATCACCGAAATCAGGTTCCTTGCAAGTTGTTGCTACAGCCGCGTTCCGGCAGACTAACCGCACTCGTGAACTGTAATTGGTTCCAATGGAGAGACATCCCGAGAGGGAAATCCCCTTCACAACAAGAACAACAAGGCACTCGAGAAATCCTCTCTTTTCGCGAAATCTCGCAGTTCAACGTCCTCCTTGGGCGAGATGGCTCTCTGAATATCGGAGGAATGGAGTTCGGCAAACGGCAGAGTTCCGCGTCTGTCCGCTTCGGAGTGTGGTCACATAAAAAGCGGTCTGGCATTGCAGTGAGAACATCGTGACTCATTCAAGGTGACCTGTTCACTTTCTTTCCTTATATCAATCCAATTATTTCGTGTTTAATTGCATAAAAGTTCATGCAGAATCATACAGGATGTGCAAAAAGGGAATGTCTCTTTCGAAAGCGTTCAAAAGCAGCTAAAGGTTTTCCCTTCTAGTTTTAAGATCAAGATCGCAATGGTCATCTCTTTTCCGACCGATCTCAAATTCGAATTCTTTCGAAAATGATTTCCTAGACCTTTACCTGCAAATTCCTTCTCGGCGCACAAGAGTAGCAATCCAAGTGAGAGTGGAGCCAATAGTCGAAGTGTATCTGCTGAGGCCTTTCATATTAATCGTACTTTTATCTTTTTATCCAATTATTCCGTGTTCAACTAATTTTGTTTTATGATGAAGATAAAGCGAATGGTTTCATATTTTTCACACCTCTTTTTCCGACAGTTTCAAAGTCAAAAAATACACCGAGAAACAGAGAACAGCAGCGTCCTTTAGAAACAACCCTAAATGAGGAAGCGGTCTACAGCAGAACGAAACTTTAATAAAAGATTTAATTGATGATATGATTTAAATTCCGTTTTGATTTTTTCGTGCACAGTACTTTTAAACTCGTTTCATGAAACTCGAAAATCGAACAACTGATGGCTGAAAACGTGTTTGTGACCTTTAACAGTAGTAAATTATTTTACACTCAAGAATTTTTTAAGCAAGGAATGTGAAACACGATTATCACCTCGGAATTCAGTTTAACGTTGTTCCAACATGTCGCTTTTGGATGCGTTTCGTTTTTTTTTGTACGCCAATCATACAAGGGAAGAGCCATAAGGGAATGGTGGAATCACAGACGATAATTTTTGTAGTCGGCATATTATTACATTACACATTGTTTTCATTCGTAACATTTGTTAGGAGGGGCCATGTTTCCGTATCTATACCAGAGCATCTAAAATGACATCAGTCAATAGGATTTGCATATGCAGGATAGGACACTGAGGAGTTCACAAAATATGTTCACTGTTCAATCTGAGAATAGGCCGGAATGAGAGATTCACCAAAAAAGATAAGGAAACCTTTACCTTAATACCTTGAAGTGAAACGGTTGAAAAAATTCAAATACACAATTACAATATAGTGTCCAAAAGTGTCCAAATACACAAAAGTGTCCAAATACACAAAAGTGTCCCATTTTCAATGCTCCAATCCAATAGAAAAATTGACTATAGAGATCAAATCGAAGTCATGTTGGCTCGTGGGGTTTGATAATCTCATCAAAAGTCAAGTTGTAGCAGTTATCAAACCAACACTAACGCTTGCATTAAACGAACAAAAATCACTGTTTAAATCACTTTTTGAGAAATTTTCTTTTGATAATAAAAGTACTTTTGGTTCTATTGCTAAAAATTGAAGTGGCTGCGTTTGAAGTCGTTTTGATTTTTTGTTCTCGCAAAGAGTTATAGCTGTTTTCTCGAGTTGCAGCGTTTGTAGGTCTCCTATTCTTCAGGCCCCAACTTCAGCCCTTTGCATGAGCGCCAATCTTGCCGCCCGCAGGGCTACGGGGCGAAACGCCGCCGGACTTGAGAAGCAAGTCTGGTTCTATTCATGTAGGTTCTATTCATTCAAACATTTGGAAATAGACTCCCCTATGCAACGTCATCTCTGCAAACGTGATTATCTGTTATGTTGCCCTTGCCCTTATTGTTTTCCACCGTCATCTCGATTAACTTACATAATCCACATTTTCAGGCTCGTTTTGATTGATCAAATTAGTGTGCAACTTGAGCTATGTAACCTAGTTATCTCGACCTTTGTTCTGTGTTTTCCACTAAAATTCAATAATTAATTGCTATTTTCATGTATGAGAGTACTTTCACAAACAGCTGCTTTGGGCAGCATTAGCCCTTAGTTTCCGTTTCCGACATTACTTCACTATCTCCACAATGAAACGTGAAGTCATCATGCTGTGCGTGAGTCTTCTCTACGGAATTCCCTCGTTTCTCCTCTATCTCATCGTTTTGGTCCAACTCATCCGACCTACATATCGAAAACGGTTCAATAATCCATTCTTTCGTTTGTGTTTTCTCATAGGAGTCGTGGTAGGTGGTTATGCACTGCATTTGAGAACACTAATGACATCGGCCCTAGGACTGCATCGGATACCTCGACTACTACCTCTTCTTCACATTGCCCGCTTACTCGCTTTTCTCGTCTTTCTACGGATCTTCGCTGTTCTCCCCCAGTGCCTTCACCACGGCCATCTACTTTTCCAACTACCTCTTCAGCTATCTCCAACTCTTCGGCAACTGTTTCCTCACCGTCAACCGCTTCACCTGCATCGTCTTCCCCCTGAAACACAACCGAATCTGGAAATACTTCTTTCCCCTCAGCGTTGTTATTACCGTACTCGCCTCGTTGGCCCCCGACTGGTACCTTCTGACCACTGCGTCGTTCTATGTTCCTCTTTTCGACGAGCTCCCCGACCAGGGCTTTGCCATGGCATACGACAATAAAAAGTATCGCTTCTTCAGCAACAGTTTTAACGCGTCTCTGAGCAGTTTCATCGCCTGTAGTCTCTGTTTGCTTCTGAATACAATTTCCGTTCTTTGTCTCATTATCCACACAAAGAAGACTTCTGGCACGGCGGCCAAGAATCGGAGGGCTGAGTTGAACCTCTTTTTTCTGGCGCTGGTCATGTTCCTTCTTCAATGCATCGGAGGACTCCTTCAGGTAGGATTGATGTCCAAAAGCGGAGGGAGAGGCACTTCACCATCACCGTGTCTTTTCTGAGCCACTCTTTGTATTCCTGCGTCGTTTCATAGTTCATAGGAATTGAGTCTTCCACGATTTCAATTCACTTCAGTCTGTCGTGACGTGACAATAGAAGTGACGTAGACACAGGTACCTACGGTCTGATATCCATGCAGACGCTGACATCCACCTGTTCTCATTTCCAGTTCTGGAACTGTGCTTTGGAGGGAAATAAAAAAGAATATAACATTTATCCATACCACCTGCATTACGATGACGTTCTGGCAATTCCAGCTTTATTGTTCAGGTGCTGATCTACGTAGCGATCAAAGCGAACAACGACATGATGCTCACGGTTCTATACACTCTACTCCCCTGGCTCAGTGACCTCAAGTTTCTCTCCCCTCCATGGGTCCTCGTCGTCATCTCCACGTCGATTCGCGAAACAGTAATCCAAGCGCTTCCGAAACGACTGCTACAGTACCACAACCACTGGATGATCAGCGGAAGCAGTGTAACCGTCACGAGTGTTAGCGTCCGTTCGCTAAATGTGAGATGAAAGAATAAAACTATTATTGTTGGTGCAGCTTATTAAACGTCTTTTCTTAAAGTCAAGACAAATTTGAACCTCTCGCACTGTCTACAGAGGTCTTTCGTTTGTGTCGGTGGCGAAAGTGTCTTCGTGCTTAGTGAACCACTTAGATAAGGACGTCGTTCGACAATATTCAATGACGCTGGTGTCTTTCAGTTGCAAAATTAAGTTACATATAACATTTTATTAACTGTAAACACCACGCATTCACGACCTTTGCACTGGATCAAATTACTGTCTAAATATGACCAACGTAACCTGATTATGTCCTTGTTTTGTTTTCTATTGAGTTGAATTGGAAATCACGTTGTCCTGAGAGAACTTTTCTAGGAGCAGCTGTTTTAAATGGTACACACTCCTACTTTCCCTATCTGCACGCGAACATCATGAACAGCGAAGCCATTATGGTGGCCGTGAGCCTTCTCTACGGAATCCCTTCCTTTGCCCTTTACATTGTTATCCTCTTCCAACTCGTACGACCTAAGAACCGGAAACGATTTGGCAATCCCTTCTTTGGGTTGTGTTTTCTACTGGGCGTTGTGGTAGGTGTACAAGTCATAGCCTCTCTTCGAAGATAATGCTTGAATTGTCCAGGACTGCTTCGGGTATCTCGACTTCTACATTTTCATGACACTTCCTACCTATTCCTTCTTCTCGTCTTTCTATGGATCTTCGCTGTTCTATCCCAGTGCCTTCACTACAGCTATCTACTTCTCCACCTACCTCTTCACCTACCTCCAACTTTTCGGCAACTGTTTCCTCACCTTCAACCGCTTCACCTGCATCGTCTTCCCCCTGAAACACAACCGAATCTGGCGATATTGTCTTCCTATCAGCATCGCCGTTACAGTACTCTCTGCATTGATCCCTTGTTGGTACCTGGCAACCACATCCACTCGCTATGTTCCCCTATTCGACGATTTTCCCGATCAGGGCTACGCCATGGATGCCGACAAGACAACGTACCCCTCTTTCAGCAATAGCTTCAACTTGGCTCTGAGCAACTTCGTCGCGTGTGGTCTCTGCCTGGTTATGAGTATAGTTTCATCCAGTTTTCTTATCGTGCGCACTTCTAAAACGGCCGCTAAGAACCGCAAAGCCGAACTTAACCTCTTTTTCCTGGCGCTGTTGATATTCTTTCTGCAAAGCGTCTTCGGCATCCACCAGGTGAGACCCCACAAGCTGGTCCACACCACACACAGTTATAGGTTCTCATCTACATCGCCATAAAAATTCAAAGCGATGGAATGTTGACGCTACTGTACACTCTCCTTCCTTGGCTGAGCGACCTCAAGTTCCTTTCTCCTCCATGGGTTCTCTTCTTTGTGTCCACGGCTATTCGTGAAACAGTGCTCCAAGGTCTCCCACAGCGATTGTACTCTTACAAGAAGTGGACGATTGGCGGGAGATCAGTAACTGCAACTGGTGTAAGCGTTAGATCAGTGAATCCAAGATGATAACATTGAAAATTGTCGATCGTCTCAGTGACTGCTTGACATAAGTGTGCTAGAATCGGCCTGTTCAGCAACGCATAATATATAAATGCAGGCTATATGAGACCTGCATTTATAACAGCCTCACAGCTCAAAAAGAGCTGATTTGAAAACACAAGAAGGCGATGAGGACACACACGTGGCAGACCCATGCGAGAAGAATGCAGCTGCACCAATGGTTGGAATTGGGATCCGCGAATTGTAATAATTCTGATTCGAAATAAACAGTTGAAAACACAGGCCTTGTTAGCCCTTTTGGTAAATATAGTCTTGTAGTCTCATCAGCTTCGATTACTCATTGACTACTCACGTTTGGTGAACGCCCAAATGAAAAGTATCGGCAGTAAACGGCTAAAGAATGCTTTGTCAGTGAAATCTGTTTTTGTCTGTTTAGAGTTCTGTTAATAAATAAATACAATTTTTTCAATTCAAAGAAGTTCTGGTCACTATTTCGTAATAGAGCCTATCCATGTATGAATCTAAGCGGCTTTTGAGTGACCATTGTGTCCGTCGCCCGTCTCTGGGTGCTATGTTCGATAGGCATACGTTCGGCAATCCAATCCGGGATTGAGACCGGGAAGTTTCGGTTGTCCTCGGAAATTAGGGCATTGTGGGTCTTCAACGGCATCGCGGAGTTCCTTGCCTTCTTTCTTCCCTTCCCTTGTGTCAGATGGATGAAGAGGTTGTAGGGCATGACGATGCCGACAAAATTTTTACTCGAACTTCGGACTTTTGGAAAGAAAGTAAGCAATAACAAATAACAAATCGAATTCGCACTCCTAACTTTCTCGGATTGTCGGCTCTTATTTTTCAACAACGTAAACGACATCGCTTTTCACTTTCCATTCGCTGTACCTTCAAGGTTCCAATTCTATTCAGACATGCACTACTTATTCTTGTTCTGCATTCCATGTAACACCAACTTGTAGACCCTTTGGGAAAATCAACAATATAAATGATTCCTGTTGCACGTCAGAGGTTGACATTACATTTACATTTATTAGCTATCTCGGTTCGGACGTAGCGTTCACAATATATTCGGCATTCGGCATCATTCTAACGGCCTGGAAATATCTTCAGGTCAGCTGCCCACCTTACGCGAGGTCCTCCACATAGGCGCTTTGGTTCACCGTATCCGGCCGGCATGTCATCTTTGAATTCGATCGGCAAACAATACTTCTGTGACAAACTACGGGTGCCGTCTGGCAAAGATACATTCCTTTCGAGGTCAATGGGCTAACAATAACAAATCATTATCGCATAAATACGTCTGAATATCATGTACTTTCCAGTCATAGGAAAAGACAAAAAATGGAAATCTACCTTTTCTATTTACCCACCTCTTCTGGTCATGACTTCCTTCATCTTGATATGCCTCTAGAAACTCCCTTTTTGGCCAATTTTCTCTTTTCACACTGTATAAAAAGTGGTACTTTCACAGCATGTACTAAGAAGTAAACTTATTGATATGCCTATGTGCATTTTTTTCTTATAAACATCACACGTTTACACGTTATTATTGACATTGCTGGTAAAATAAATAGGATAGCCTTCTACTGGCTCACCTCAACCTTTTACCATCAACCCTCAACACTGCAACAGACAGAAATCTTCAACCCGTTCATCCATTGCTTTCAGGGCACGCCATGAACACAGAACTTGCCCTCCTGACACTCAGTCTCCTCTACGGGATCCCATCGTTCCTCCTCTACGTCGTCATCCTCTTCCAGCTTGTCCGACCCAAGTACCGTAACCGCTTCAGCAACCCCTTCTTCCGTCTCTGCTTCCTGATGGGAGTCGTGGTCGGTTCCGACCTCCACACGACCTCTAATGTTCGGATCTTTAGGACTGTGTCGGCTACCTCATCTTCTACATCTTCTTCACCCTGCCCATCTACTCGATGTTCTCCTCCTTCTACGGCTCAGCGCTCTTCTTCCCGAGCCCCTTCACCACTGCCGTCTACTTCTCCGCCCACCTCAACAGCAACATCCAGATCTTCGGCAACTGCTTCCTCACCCTCAACCGTTTCACGGCCATCGTCTTTCCCCTCAAACACGATAAGATCTGGGACAAGTGCTTCCTCGCCACCATCGTCGTCTCTCTCTTGGCGGCCGTCGCCCCCATCTGGCAACTGTCCTCCACCGCCGCCTGGTACACTCCCCTCCACGAGGAGCTCCCCGAGCGCGGCTTCGCCATGACCCTCGACAACTACAAGTACCCCGACTTCAGCCTCAGCTTCCACATGTTCCTCAGCAACATCGTCGCCTGCACCCTCTGTCTCTTCATGAACGTCGTCTCCGCCGTCGTCCTCATCTACCGTACCTCCCAGCCTGTGGGCGCTGCTTTCGTGGACCGCAAGGCCGAACTCGGCCTCTTCATCATCACCTGTGCCATCTTCCTCGTCCAGAGCACACACAGTGTCCTTCAGGTAGGCTCACTCAAAGTTATTCCCAATTCACTGTGGGTTTAGTTCTTTTTTTATGTCACCATCGCAGACGATTACTCGCTTGTACTGATGCTCTACGACACCTTCTCGCCGTGGATCAACGACTTCAAGTACCTCTCGCCGGCATGGGTTCTCGTTGCAGTCTCTAGCTCAGTCCGAGAAACAGTTTTGCAGGCGCTTCCAAGAAGAGCCAAGCAGTCTCTAAGTGTTGTTGAACCGTATCGTGCGGGTCGGTCTTCACAACACCCCGGTTGTTGATTGCTTTTTTTAATTAAATTTCTATGTCATTCCTCACACTACATTACTGATGTGTGCTCTTGCTGACTCTCTTTCGAACAACGGCAAATAACATCGTGCTTAACGTCTTTAATCGGTAACAATGTGACGAAGAACTTTCTGAAACAGCCATGTATGTAAATACATAGTTCTATTAGCTTCTATTAGCATTAGCATTAACATTATCTTTTACTTAATAGTCCCTAAAAGCAACTCTAGCTGCGGCTAAGTACAAACCCCTGGGTGCGTCGGCCTAATTTTCTAATTGCGTTTTCAAGCATCGAAGGCGGCCACTTCAAGTGATATTCACGTTGTGTGCGTAGTTTTGATCGCGCTAAATAATAGGATGTTGATCATTATCCCATAAAAATTTTTGGCGGAAAAAAATCGCATTGTCGTGTTGCAGAACTTTCTGAACACCCAGTACTCTTTCCCGACGTTCCTTACTACTTATAGAATGCCGATATTGAAAGAACCGATCCGCTCACTGGTTGCTATTTTCATTAATTTCTTTTCGGTGTGCGTGTAACAAAGAAGAATTATTGCCTCAGAGATCTGATGGTTGTACTCAAAGCTTATTGTTATGTGTTTTCAAGAAACTTGGCTATCGGTTTTCCCACACTGCTGGCAATATAGACCAGAAAGCCCGAAGCTATTGCTTCTTAACAGTTGTTTTAACGATACTTCAAATTTGTGGTATCAAATGCGGTTTTGATTTCTTTTCACGGAACACGAATACAATTACAATACAGTAATAAATAACGAAATCACAGCCCATTAAGATAGCATTACCTGATTTTTCCGGTTCCCGGCTTCACACTGACTTTGACTAAAAACGCAATACAGCAATACAGAAGGAGCATGAAAAATAGTGGCAGCAACAACATCAAAAAATTCAGTCGGCGAAAAATTTCGAAATTTTTCAAAGCCAAATGAAAAAACTGTCGAATTGCAGCGGACCATATCGATAGTCCCCTCCTATGAAAACCACGATTCATCCAACATAAATTTAACAATATAACAATTGTCGCGCAGTAACTAGGGAGAACTAGTAACGCGTGACCTTCCTCGGTTTTCGATGATCCGATTCGGCATACTTAGCGACAGCTTCAGGATCTTGTCTGAGTTGGCTTTTTGGATTTGGATTTCTGAGCTCTTGAACGTTGGAATATTATTTTCCATGGGCATAGACTGCGTTAACAGTGATTCCCCATAAACTTTCGATAGGATTCATATCAAGTGCATCTTGAAGTGCACAAGGCGAGCACAAGTTTTTTTCGAGGACGCCGAAACCACTGATCATGACGGATCAACCACGAGACTTTCGAAAAATCTTGACTTCCCTCCAGTATGAAAATCCGTCCGGATCGTCCAAATTATGTAAACTTCTTTTCGTCCGTGACTTAAAAGTACTTGCGTTTTTTAGTCAAAATATCGGGTGAGGCTATCTTTATGGACCGGGCTGTATTGCGCCACTGTTACAGTAGTTCATAATCCTCTCGTTTCGCAAAGTAATTTCTTTCTGTAAATAATTATAATTTTTTATTTATTAAAAGTGCAAAGGCCATCAAGCAGTGCGCAATCGATTGAGACGCCCTTCTATTTCGATAACTAATACAAATGAACAAACAAGTTCGCTGGTCTACAAGGGTTCTATCACAGGAACGATGAGTTCACTACGTTCTTCTAGGTTTACTAGCCTGCCCACCTATTTTCAGCTCGATTTTGAATCACTATGAAAGCTGTATTTCCCTTTCAATGCTCTCATCCGTAATAGCAAAGCCACAGCATCATGACAATAAATTTAGTCAGTTACTAAGTTCCACCGTTTACTTGCGGATACAGTAATGAAATTAGAAACAACTGAAGGCAATAGGTGAACAACAATTTGAAACTGTTTTCAGCCTCGCTAGTGCTATCTTAAGGTCCGTCGTTGTTCGAGGGAAATAAACAATTAACGTAATGGGTACAATCCGATTTATAGGCGACATGAATGCATGTAGCTCCCCACGCCAGCTATTCGCTGTTTTTTATTAAATTACATAGTCTTTTATAACTCGAAATTTTAATTTTTTTTCATTCTTTCCGGCTTCTGTTTTCGATATCGAACGCTCTACTATATAGATGTGTTCAAAGACTGGCTACTTTTTTGGGAATCATAAGTTGTGCTCTTTATTGATCAATGCAGAAACAAATCCTGTAGAAGATCGAAAGATTACAGCTGACGGTACCGACAGTGGCTGCCAGCTATTCTGCCTAATGCCCCATTCCAAGATCCAATTGACCAGAAGATCTGTTGGGTTGTTGCATTGAAAAAGGCGTCATTGTGTCAGATCCAAATAGATTGATGTGCTGTTGAGGTCAGTTAATTCTAACCACACACATGAATAATAGGTTTTCGTTTGGATTCCTTCCGAATTTGGGGACTATTTTGTTTTGACCACCCTTGATCTGGCATCGGGAATTGCCCATAATATACTCACATTCTTATGTCAAATATAATTTTTTTTTACTCATTCATATCACATAACGGTCACACTGCTAGCTGGACAATGCGAAATGCGACGTCATATACGGACTGCCTATGGTATCATTTGTGTGATGGACGGTGACAGCTTTCAACCACGTACATCGTTGAATCTTACGTGCCTCATTGTGTGTTTTCCACCATATCTCTGGGGACGCAAGGCTTTGCGTTTCTTAATAGTTTTTGTGCCGTGTTTAGCGTATTTTTTAGCTTTGCAGTTTTTTGGACAACTTCAGATATTTGCATCATCAGAGCACCAATCTTGCCGCCCGCAGGGCTATGGTGTCTTGCCGCCCGCAGGGCTACAGTTTTTTTGGCCCCAAATTCAGCCCTTTGCATGAGCACCTAATTGGCTTTTAGTACCTGGAGGGCGCGAATTTGCGCGCAGCCGGGTTTATCTTCCATAATATTCGAAGAGGTATCTGACGCCCTGGGAGTATAGTAATCTTGGACTTGCCATCCGAAAGGTGTAAATGATAAGTGAAATATGCGTGATTATAAGCAGGGATTCGCTAAAATCAGGAGCCATTTTCAGTGTAACAACCCAATAATTACGCGGGTCGGTGTTGGGGATAATTTCGGGTCGGCTTTATGAAGTCCGTGTTTACCTGAATTCAAAACGCCGTCACTTTCAATCACAGCCTGTGAGAACAACAGCACATGCTACAAACTCAACACTGCGACAGACGACGATACCTGGAAAACGTCTTTCAAATTGACGTGTTTGTGACATTTCAAAACAAAAGTTTATGGAAAGCATCATTTTTGTTTGGTACTGCTGGGACGCAAAACAGTCTGTTTCAAAAAGTCACCTATTGTTCCTGACGTCTGCTAAGCATACGCCGTGAGAACCTATGAAGTATGAATGCTTCGGGTAACACAGATTGCCTAATCATATTATTTTCGTTCCTAATCACATTTGTCCGCGTTCTAACGGACCTTTGTAAACAGTCCAATTCCAAATGTTACTTCCTCGATGACTAGCCATTTGGTTGTTCTCACATAATAACCTTCTACGATTGGCATGTTTACATTGAAGAATTGTATAATCGACTCCAAAATGTTTTCATAACCTATCGCCAACGGCCTACTTTTTATCCATAGCAGAACGTTTCCGTAAGAAGTCGCGCTTCATTTCGTTATTTACTGATCGAAGTTGGAATCAAATGTGACATCTACAGGACACGCCATGAACACAGAAGTCGCCCTCCTGACACTCAGTCTCCTCTACGGGATCCCGTCGTTCCTCCTCTACGTCGTCATCCTCTTCCAGTTCGTCCGACCCAAGTACCGTAACCGCTTCAGCAACCCCTTCTTCCGCCTCTGCTTCCTGATGGGAGTCGTGGTCGGTTCCGACCTCCACACGACCTCTAATGTTCGGATCTTTAGGACTGTGTCGGCTACCTCATCTTCTACATCTTCTTCACCCTGCCCATCTACTCGATGTTCTCCTCCTTCTACGGCTCGGCGCTCTTCTTCCCGAGCCCCTTCACCACTGCCGTCTACTTCTCCGCCCACCTCAACAGCAACATCCAAATCTTCGGCAACTGCTTCCTCACCCTCAACCGCTTCACGGCCATCGTCCTTCCCCTCAAACACGACAAGATCTGGGACAAGTGCTTCCTCGCCACCATCGTCGTCTCTCTCTTGGCCGCCATCGCCCCCATCTGGCAACTCTCCTCCACTGCCGCCTGGTACACCCCCCTCCACGAGGAGTTCCCCGAGCGGGGCTTCGCCATGACCCTCGACAACTACAAGTACCCGGACTTCAGCCTCAGCTTCCACATGTTCCTCAGCAACATCGTCGCCTGCACCCTCTGTCTCTTCATGAACGTCGTCTCCGCCGTCGTCCTCATCTACCGTACCTCCCAGCCTGTGGGCGCTGCTTTCGTGGACCGCAAGGCCGAACTTGGCCTCTTCATTATCACCTGTGCCATCTTCCTCGTCCAGAGCACACACAGTGTCCTTCAGGTGATTCATTTTCCGATTTCGTTTCGTTCATCCTCCCGATACAGTTCCTCTTCTACATCGCCATGAGAGCAAACGACTTCGATCAAGTTCTCAGACTCTACGTTTTCGCTCCGTGGATCAACGACTTCAAGTATCTTTCACCTCCTTGGGTCCTCGTCCTTATTTCGACTTCCGTCCGGCAAAGCGCATTCCAGACGTTTCCAAAGGTTCTCTATTCCAAGAAATCATTGAGCGCCGTTCAGCCCTTCAATCCGAAAAGACCTTGATGCGTCGCTAATTTCCAATAAATGAACAGTGCTGAACAGTAGGGCAAATCGATGAGGTAAAATATGTTGCAAAATCAGAACAGTGGTAACTGTAAAGCACAAAGAAGAACAACATCTCATAGCTTTTCTTATTTATTCGGTGCGGGGCACGATGTTCAAGAGGAAAGTGCCATCGCTGCGAACAGGAGGATTCTTCCGCGAGTTGAACAGCTTTCTACACTTCCCAACCTTCCTTTAGACGCTACACATGTTTCTTATGAACTTCATTGCATGTGCTCTTTGCCTTGTTCTGAATATCACATCTGCCGTAGTTCGCCGTGAAACATTCTCGAAAAGACAGTGCCGCAGTGAAAAGCCTCAAAACTGAACTCATAGTCAGAGCATCAACGGAATTTCATCAAGTCGGTTCACTCTGCAGGGATCTGCACTTCCTAACATTCCCTTAGGCCCTCATCTACGTCGCTCTACAAACAAAGGATTGGGTACATGTCTCTCACTACTACGTTTACCTTCCATGGATCAACGATCTCAAGTACCTATCGCCCCCGTGGATGCTCTTGTTCATCTCGACGCCACTATAATAACTGCAGACGTTGAAATTCAAAGATTAAAGGCACAAAAAAAGTGTACTCATTATGGGACTCTACTGCGGATGCGCTAAATGTCCAATGGAATTATTGATCAAGATGCACATTTCGTGCCAGGACGTCTCGACCATATAGAAAACGTAACAAAGCCGCTGCAACTCCGAAGTCTGCGCGGCCAGTTGAACCGAAAATGGAATTCCACTCCGTTTGCTGTCCTCCACCGCCGCTTCTCGACTGGATTTCGCGATCACGGACACAGATGGGATCGTTGCATTCTATTCGTATTCGCCTGCTCCACCGATACCAGAAGAAAATCAGTGACAATGGTGTGACTTTATTCTTCTTTGTGCATATACGGCGTAAGGCCGTTGATTCGGAAGATAAATCGTGTAAAAAAATGTGTAGCTGTTGAAATTTTGAACGTAAGCACGCAGGATGTCAAATCGCAACTATTGGCAATGTCTGGGAATGGGAAGGAAACTTACAATTTTGTGATGATCGAAAGAAAGTTGGACAAGAAAGCGAAGGAAGAAAGTTTTATGTTACGTCATGTGCTACCATAGCTCTGTAGTAAGACGGCGGCATTATAGCATAATGACTGCCTTCCTAATGATTCGTCTGTTTACGTAAGTAAATTGCCATAAATTGTGCGTGCGCTATTGTGCACTCCCGTACGATTCCACTAATAATCCGTTCTCTGATGCTCGTTGTCGCGGTTCACTGTAAGACAAACATCAGTTCACGGGAATATTACTCTTTCTTTCATTCTTTCCGGATTTCGAACAAATCTTTCAAATACTTCCAGTTCAAATTCCTGGGTACTTGTAGCTACGCTCTCAACTTCCAACTATGAACACCGAACTTGTGTGGCTGACTGTGAGCCTCCTGTATGGAATTCCGTCCTTCGTGCTTTATGTGGTCATCCTATTCCAACTAGTCCGTCCCAAATACCGAAAGCAGTTCAACAAACCGTTCTTCCGCCTCTGCTTTCTCATTGGAGTTGTGGTAGGCACACAGACATCGATTCCTATACTTACGCTCCTTTAGGACTGCCTAGCGTATCTCATGTCCTACATCTTCTACACTCTCCCCACCTATCCCCTCTTCTCCTCCTTCTACGGATCGTCAATCTTCGCACCTAGTCCCTTCACCACCTTCATTCAGTTCTTCAGCTACTACTTGATCTATCTTCAACTCTTCGGCAACTTCTTCCTCACCTTAAACCGTTTCACTGCCATCGTCTTCCCTCTCAAACACGCCAGAATCTGGAGGCTGTGCGTACCCTTTAGCATCGTCTTCACTGTCGCCGTCTCTTGCGCCCCTTGCTGGCAGCTGGCTTCAACATCGGCGTTCTACAACACCATCTTCGCTGGCCATCCTGAATCAGGCTATATAATGAGCTACGACCACAACAAGTACCCTTATCACAGCAATAGCTTCAACCAGTTCTTTGCCAGCTTCGTCACTTGCTGCTCTTGTCTCCTCTTGAACATCGTCTCCTGCATATTTCTCTTCCTCCACACCTCAAAACATCCATCAACGGCGTCGAATAATCGCCGCGTCGAGATGAATTTTTTCCTTATAGCGCTGATCATTTTCTCGATTCAGAGTGTATTTGGCATTCACTCGGTGAGTCTTCGATGGCAGCTCGCAAACATCCATTCAGTATTCCAGATGCTCATCTACATCTCCGTCTACACCATCAAGAACGAAACGATGTCGTCGGTGCTGTATGTCCTCGTCCCTTGGCTCAGCGATCTCCGCTACCTCTCTCCTCCTTGGGTACTCGTCATCGTTTCCACTTCAGTTCGCAAGACGATTGTGAAGACTCTCCCGCAGCGTTTAAACAAAGTCAGCGGAACCAAAGTCGAACCATTTGCCACAAAATAATTATTCATCGCCGAATACATTTAAATGACTTACCGTGACCCAGAAATATCGAACATTATCGATGAATCTGTGTTTATCTGCCAATCCCGATTGTTTGTTGACTGCTTCTATGCATTTTCTGAGATCGAAAATAGATATACTGTGTACAACCTGACGATGTTAATGAAAACATTAATTTTACGCCAAGCGTAGTGGCTGTTTTTCACATGAGAAACGAATGTGTCCTCGGTGAGAAAGGATAATATTCCTTTTTAGTATGCATCAGTCGAATCGGCGGGGAGCACCTTTAAATGTTCCCTTGTGAGTGGTGTTCAACTGCTCTGTCAGTGTCTAATGTCGGTTGTGTTCGCGGCGCAGAATATCGGCACTATTAAGATGGGGCTCTAGTTCACGATCGATTTTTCGTCCACAAGCACTGTCGATGATGGCCAACGTATGGAATCCGGACTCCGGGTTATACTAATGCCTTTAACCATCTTGCACAACAACACGTGCTTGGAATATCCAGGTGGGAAGTTGTCGGCAACCAAGACACAATACTTTTCAAGAAGGACTAAAAACAGAAAGATGACAGCTCATAGTTCAAGTGAGAGGCGGCAACAACACACCCGCCAATTTTTCTCACAGAATAAACATTCGATAAATAAACGGTGTTTACGCGATTTTCAATGACTCAACCCAAAATTGTTCTGTATCTGGATTAGCCAACGGAGTGGAGAGTCATCTTCGGTTCGGCTGGCGGCGCGGGCTTCGGAGTTACAGCACTTCTCTGGCGGCGCGGGTAGAGTCGGGCGGTCGTGACGGGGCTAATCCAGATACAGAACAATTTTGGTAGAATATTATCTGGATTAGCACCTATGAGTTCTATCAATGACTTCAGTTTGAAACGTTGATGCATGAGTTGTCGCAAGAGTGGGTTTATTTATTATGGTAACTATCCTTCTGGTCGTTTTCTATGACAAGCTATGGAATTACTCATCCAACTGTTTGCTACCAGATGATTTTTCCTCACTTGTGTACTGGTCAAATACAAAAACAAACTGGTTAAATACAAAAACTGGTGCAGTAAGACCTGATTCGTCAGTTTTAGAAGCTAATCGGAAAGAGTGAAATTTAGCATTCCTCGTCTTCCCTGTCCTCATCTATAACTTACACAAATCGTGTTGCTATCAGTTCAGTAGCATTTTCACATGCTGAAAATTCAATGTGATTAGGGGAGAGTTGCCAACGTGTTCGCTTAGGTTCATAAGATATCAAAACATATAGCCGTTTCTTTGTTTTTTCCCACAATTCTTTCAAAACACTACAATGATTCGGGCATGAAAGGTTGTTATTGAACGTGGACATATTGTTCATTTACATGTTCTGTCTCGGTCCCACAACACAGAAAACCCCGTAATAGCTTTAGTTCTCAAAGATTCCGTCATGGAAGTTGAGCTCATAAAGCTGACCATTAGTCTTCTCTACGGAATCCCCTCCTTCGTCCTCTACATCGTTATACTGATCCAGATCGTCCGACCCAAGTACCGTAAGACGTTCAGCAACGCGTTCTTTCGTCTCTTTTCTGCCATCGGCTTTGTGGTAAGTTCCTCCATTAATGACAAAAGGGCATATATTCTTAGGATTGTCTTGGCTATCTCACCTACTACACCTTCTTCACGCTTCCCATGTACTCAATCACCTCACCCATCTTCGGATCTTCTCTCTTCGCGCCTAGTGCCTTCACCACTGGAATATACTTCTCCCTGTTCATGTCCGGGTACCTTCAGATCTTCGGGAACTGCTTTCTCACCGTGAACCGTTTCACCGCCATAGTCTTTCCACTGAGACATGACAAAATCTGGAGAGCTCTGCTTCCCATAAGCGTTGTCACCACTATAATCATTTCTATCGCCCCATGCTGGCAGGTATCCACGGCAACAGCTTTGTACGTTCCTCTTCAGAGTGATTCGCCTCAAGGAGGTTATGGTATAATGTTGGAAATTCCTAATCCAGACATCCCTTTCATCTTGTTTATCAGCATCTTCGTCACTTGTGCTCTTTGTCTCTTCCTAAATGCTATCTCGGCGACTGTCCTCGTTTTCCGCAAAAACGTTGGATCAAATCGCAAAGTAGAACGAAATTTCTTCCTCGCCGCCCTCATCATCTTCATGGTCCAGAGCCTTCACGGCATCCACGAGGCAAGCTTGAGATTGCAACGTTGTTTTTCAATGCATTTGGACTCCTCTCTAGGTCCTTTTCTTCATCGGAACATCCACTGAAAACAGTTTGATGGTGGCGATCATGAACAGCACAGTCCCGTGGCTCATGGACCTCAAGTTCCTCTCCCCTCCATGGATCCTTCTTTTCTTTTCGGCATCGATTCGCGAGACCGTAATCAAAGCGCTCCCGAAGCGATTCTCTTCTAATTTATCTGCGCCTGTCGTGAGTCTCGCAACGCGTTCGTAAAGATTGCATTGTTCGTTAACTTCTTCTAATGACGATTTGCCCCTTTTCTTCCCGATTCATTGACATTGCGTTATGTAGGACTCATAAACGCTCAATGAAGACAAGTATTACACCACATTCAAGCTCTTCAAATCACAAACTACATGGGAATTATCCCACATCTCTCGGTTTCTATCTTCGATATTTGTCTCGGAAAAGTACTCTGGACCACAACAGCGCCAACTAAAAGGTTTTAGTGACGTCACTGAAAACAAACAGAAAGATAGACGGGTCTTGATGCAACACCAATGCATGATGTTCATGGAAACGTCGGGATTTGCTATCGTCCCCAAATGGCGTCCCCAAATCGCCAAATTCTGCGATCAATGCGTCCTTCACTTCAGTAAACAGCTTTTACAGTATGCATACTGTAAAACTGGCGATATGCCACGGGAAAGATCATTTCTAGACCTTTTTGGGTAGTTGTGGTTACAGGTCTTACGAGGCGCCGGATATTCTGGCGCGAGTTGGCGTTCGCGATCGCCTCTGCTTCATTGGGGTCCAGCCAAACTTTTCCGCACTTCAACACGGCGGCCGTCAAACGCTTTTATACTCGAAGATTGTTGCTGGAAGAAGAGGTTCAATCGACCAAGAAGGAAAGATCTTCGTGAGAACCGACACCAATTCACCATCAAAAAAAACGTAGCCCTTATCCTGGAGCAAGCAGAATCTTCTTGACGGAATTCGCTGGACGCGACAGAGGCAGAGGACGCGACACCGAACTCGGCTGGTTCGCCTTCAGCCCAATTACTGTTCATGTTTTCGTTCCAGGACTAAGAAAGCTGGAAAGTTCTGCGTGTGTTCGACAAACTCACCTCGTGCGCTAACTGCAAGGATTCGATGAAGCTCATTTTTCGGATGCAAAGCATATACTTCCTGTATCTTTTCCAATAGTTCGATTTTGTTTATGTTTTGTTTATGTTGTTTATGTTTACAGGAAGTATATGCTTTGTTTGTGCTGTGTCTCAATTTGTACAGACAGTCTCTTTCTATCTCTTTGTTCGTTCCTAATTTCGTCTTGCGTGTTTGTCAGACATTTGCAGCGCGGTGTCTAGGCAAAACATCGAGCAATACAGTCTCTGGACAGCATTCGTCCGACGTTTCGTGACTTTCAGACATAAACAGCGCCTCGCATCTAGACATAGAAGTAAGCTCAGAGCGTGTATAAACAGATTGAATGGAAAAGTGATTATGCAGTTGTTCTTGTCCATGGTGTTCGCAAGGTTCTAGGAGAATTGTGCGCGTCAACGGATGACTGAGATCATTATAGGTGTATTTAGATGTTGCGTTGTGAAGAATAACGAATCCGTTGTCAGTGATAGTGATGGTGCCAGAAAGCAGTATGTACAGTTGCGTGTAGAGTCCCACTCTCCGCCTGACTTGTTCGAAGTCCGCGTTACTCCTGATTTCTCTGTGGTCACCCTGTTCGGCATGTTATAGTCGACGCGGAAAAACTTATGCGAAAATCGGGAATGGTCTCGCAACGAAAATTTTGGGCGCGAAAAGTGCCTCACGGCCGATTTACAATGGGATTTCGGTGTTCTGGCAGAGAATCGTTGCAGAACCTTCGGCTCTTGTCCCTGTTTCTTCTGTACTCCCACGCGCTGTACACTGCCAGCGAACCAGGAAGCTCCAGAGCTTCGTACTTGGTGAACAACTTCGCCTTCATTTTTCTCGATTCTTCTGTATTTCGTCGTTTTTTCACATTGTTATATAAAAGCCGTGTTTCCACTCGAAATTCCACGATTTTCTGTGAATAGTTTACCCCCGTTTGATGAATTGGCGCTACTTTAGGATCGTGGTCTGTGTGAAAGCTCTCGTGAAACCAATATTTACAGATACTCTCGCCCCATGGAGTACGCTTATCGCTTTGTGAGGAATGCGAAGTACTTATACAATACGATGAATCCGGCCAACCTCTCGGGCGCAATAGATGTTATCGTTGTGGAGCAACCCGATGGAGCCTACTTATCGACGCCAATTCATTGTCGTTTCGGCAAGATCGACGTTTTCAATACAGACGAAAAGGTAAATCCAAGTTTGATCCTCATAACCTATCAAGATGTTTCGCTTTAGTACGTCGACATTACAATAAATGGAAAAAAAATCGATTTGAGAATGAAGTTAGGCGAAGATGGGGCTGCAGTTTTTGTTGAAACCGCGGAGGAGTCGGATAAGCTGAAGAAGCTGGACTTGAAATTCGGTAGCAACGAAGCCCGCTTCAGCGTCACCACTACATACCAAGTAAAGGAGTGATATGGAGAACTACGTTACATGCCTTGTTTAGGGCACGTCATGGTGTTCATGCCACATCTACCTGTATAGGTGGAACGAACGACTGGTGATTTCCGACATAGACGGAACCATTACGAAGAGTGACGTTCTCGGTCACGTAATTCCTGCCATCGGAGGTGACTGGGCCCACGCTGGAGTTGTCGAGTTGTACACGCGAATCAAGAGCAACGGCTACAATCTCATCTATTTGTCATCTCGCGCAATTGGACAAAGTCATTACACTAAGAAGTACCTCCAAAGTGTCGATCAAGCTGGTGAGAAGCTCCCAGATGGTCCTGTTCTGCTGTGCCCGGACTCGATTTTCGTGGCTTTAAGAAGGTTTGCTGATAATTTATTCGTGTATTCAACAAGCTGTTTAGGGAAGTTATTGAGAGAAAGCCAGATGAATTTAAAATTGCTGCCTTAACCGCTTTGAAGAGTCTGTTCCCCGTCAAACAGCCTTTCGCAGCAGGTTTTGGAAATCGCGATACGGTAGCTTTCCCGGGTTAGGATTAGTTAAGACTCCTCTTTCCAGGATGTAAAGTCATATACCGCTGTGGGAATTAAAAATGAGCGGATTCTCATAATTAACCCGCAAGGCAATCTCAAGAGGGCAGACTCGATAGGATATGAGTCGTCGTATGAATCGATGGCGATGGAAACCGTCGACTACCTGTTTCCGCCACTTATAGCCCGAGACGCTGACGACCGCATAGTTTCAAATGCGGATAGGAGTCAGAAGCTCGTTCATCTTAAGCCGCTGTTCACTAAGCCCGAGAAATTTAGGTAAATCTCTCTAGTAGGAGGTTAGTTAACATAAAATCTCTTCTAGTTCGTTCACTCACTGGTACATCAAGCCTCGGGAAACGTTGGACCTCACTGATGCAGATTTTGCTGATTACGACGCAGATCAAGCCACGAATCAGAAGAGGCTAAAAGAGTCGAAAACAGTCGACAAGAAGAGATAACTTATATCGCCGGGTTCCAGATGCCGTTTCTAAGTGATCGCAAGGACTGTTTTTTAGCTGTATATATTCTGTGAAATCGACTGTTAATTAAATGTTCTTACCTACATAGCGATTGCTTGTAACTACTTGTAACATCGATTTGTAACTTCTAGATCTGTTCCTGTTGAATCTTTGTTGGGTTGGTGCCTCTCGTCGCTGTCCTTCCATTTTTTCAAAGCTGGGCAATAGAGTAAGCCTTTCTTGCCTACGAGGAGATTCTGCGGTTTGAGGTCACGATGACGTGTGTACCAATGTGTATCTTACCAATCCCCAAGGGTTGAGCTCGATCGGTGTCTGATGTGAATGACGTAAAACAAAACCATAAAATTCACACGAAAGCGTACGATGTCCTCACGCATTTTATTCTTTTTTCTCGTCCTTTGCATAAACTAGTTGACCTTGTTTTGATTATTTCTCCGAAATATTGCCATTGGCAGTCTGTGTTTAAAAGAGATATCCTCATTTCTATCCCTTCTCTTGTATTCTACATGGTCATCATCGTACAGTCTGCACAATGTAACAACGATACACCTTTCAACACATCTGTCTAGGCTTTGCTCTTGTTTGGCACCTCTGAACATCCCCGAGAACGTCATCATGTCACTGTTGTTTTTGGAGTTTGGAGTTGTGGTCTCCTTTCTTGTTTTTCTTTCATCTACCATGTACCAATACAAATTATTTGAATGGAAATGTAGCGTTATTAGTAAGCAGATCATGTTGTTCATATGGTTGTAGCAGAGCAACAACAAGGCGCTGCTTAACCACCAGCATTGTAATGAACTGTGAGCTTTTTCTGTTGGCTTTAAGCCTCATGTATGGGATCCCGTCATTAGCCCTCTATGTGGTGATTCTTGTCCAAATCATACGAAATAAGCACGACAAACGATTCAACAGGCCCTTCTATCGCTTATGCTTCCTGATAGGACTCGTAGTAAGCAACATGGTGGGACTCGTGGGGGTAAATCCATGCATTTAGGACTGCGTCGTCTACCTCATCATCTACATCTTCTTCACCCTGCCCATCTACTCGATGTTCTCCTCCTTCTACGGCTCGGCGCTCTTCTTCCCGAGCCCCTTCACCACTGCCGTCTACTTCTCCACCTACCTCTTCACCTACCTCCAACTCTTCGGCAACTGTTTCCTCACCCTCAACCGCTTCACCTGCATCGTCTTCCCTCTGAAACACAACCGAATCTGGAGGGCCTGCTTTCCCATCAGCATATTTGCTACAGTACTCTCGGCTTTGGCCCCCTGTTGGTACCTGGCCACCACAGCCACTCGCTATGTTCCCCTATTCGACGATTTTCCCGATCAGGGCTACGCCATCAGTTCCGATGAGACCAAGTGTTATCCTCAGTTCAGCAACAGCTTCAACTTGGCCCTTAGCAACTTCGTCGCATGTGCTCTGTGTCTGATTATGAATGTCACCTCTGCTGTTTTTCTCTATATTCGCTGTGCAAAATCAGGAGCAATCTCCAGGAACATAAGAGCCGAACTAAATCTCTTCTTCATAACTCTGATCCTTTTCTTACTTCAAAGCATCTTCGGACTGCATCAAGTGAGTTCTTTGAGTCTCGTCACATTCAGTTCTGCTCTATTTTAGGTCCTCATTTATATCGCCTTAGCATCGAATAACGACAGCATGCTCACCTTTTTGTATACACTCCTTCCATGGCTCGCCGACATGAAGCTTCTCTCTCCGCCTTGGGTCCTTGTCATCGTGTCCTCCTCGGTACGGGAATCAGTGCTCCGAGCTCTGGGCATTCAACCAAAACCTACGTCGAATGTCAAAGATGTAAAAGTCATCGTGAAGGCAAACGCTTTTTCCTGAAGGTTGATCATCTTCCTTCTCTTTGTGCTTTTATGTTCCATGCAAATAGCATATCAAAGAACGCCCTAATTCTGTCCAGTTTATCTTTCACTGTAATATAATGCTCTCAACGGTCTTCCATTTGTGCCGGTGGAGTCCTATGAAATTCTTTGAATAAATCAAGTCAGCTCCAAGTCAAGTCGAACTTTTACTACAACTTCGATGTCCGCCGAACCAAACGTGAATGTACATTCCGTTCGCTGTGTTCCATCGCTGAGGTTATTCAGCTTCTTACCTTCCCGACCCCCGTGCAAACTGATGAAATCTTTTCGGATATCGCGTCGCCGTGCCGAAGAAAGAAGGAAGGACTACGATGTGATATTGTTCTTCTTTGTGATTTTTATGACGCCTTGTATGGTGTAAAAGGTTGATCCAGGAGTATGTATAAACTCGTGAAAAAAAAGTTTTGCAACTCTTTTTCGATGATTAGGATGTCGTGGCTCAAGAGCGAAAGGCCGAAAGATGCCTTTCGAACCGGGCCTTGTCGCGACAAGCGGTCGCGTCCTTTCAGCGCGTCCGGGATTTCCCGGATTTCAGCAGAATTTGAATCCCGCGCCAATTCTGAACCAGACGTCTACGCGCCGAATAACGTGTCTACGAGACGCAGAAGGTTCCGGAACATCATCTAGACAAGACAGTGGGCTGCAAACAACGAGAATAGCAGAGTTCATCAGTGTGCGGCTGGAGAGCAGCGGTGTTCTTCAGAGTTCCGGAGCGGACTCCCAGTGATCGGTTGAGTGTTGTTGTGGGTGCCCGTGCGGACCTGTTGTTTTGGGATCGTGTGATCCAAATTCTGTATTTGTTGCCGATTATTGTTGTTGCCGTAGCCGGGGTAAATTGTTGTACCAGCTCGGTTTTGTTGTATTCCTGGAGATCCGTCGGATTCCAGTTAGTGTTGTAAAGGAAGATCGCGTGTCGCGGATCTTTTCTCTGTGTTTTGTCCGGCGTTGAAACTTGCGAGTTTACGCCAGTTGCTGTTGCGAGGCTACAGTGTTAGCTCGCGTGTATTAGTTGTTGTAGTGGTGATTGCATCACCGTGTGTGGTTGGAAGTCGCGTGCACAAGGGAATCCCGCGTGGCGACAGTCGCTTACGTACTTTGAGGAAGCAGAGTACGTATTTGGCTGTTTTTGGCGAGCTCTGCGACATAGTGAACTGCGAGTGCGTGGAATTTAAGGGCGGTCAGAGAGCGAGGCTCTATCCGTTTTCCACAGGCCTGTACTATTTTCATCAGTCACCCAAAAACGTGGCGCCGTAGAACACTGGACGTAGAGCATTGGGTCTTTAACGTATAACGGACGGGCATGCGAAATAACTGAATTATGCTCTTCCTATTTCCAGTGACGATAGATCACTTCCAAAGTCACTTTCTTAGCAGACCTGAATAAAGACAAAAAGCATAAAGCCATTTAGACTATTATCCTTGATCTGGTCCGTCCCCTAAGATTTTGAATGGGATTTCGACCATCCCCTTCACTAGTAGGACCGAACTACTAGTAGCACTAGTCTGGCTACGAGGGGGTCGGTTCAAATGTACATACATCAGCGGGAACGGTCGAGTTTCAGAGAATCCCTGAGGGGGCGGTGCAAATCCTCAAAAGAAAGAGGAAGGTTGAATCCCAAAACTTGAAATGGCTTTACGGCACAATGAATAGCAATACTGATCAGCTGTTTTATGATCTGTTTTATGATCTGTTATATGTATTTGTTTATGATATGCCGACGACGGCAAGTGGTTTATATTCGCGCTATTGCGCATCATCAGTAGAGAATAAAAATAATGTGAATGACTGTCGGCAAGAGATCAGCATCTAAGAACACAATGCATTAACTGCGTAATTACTATCAGTTCAGCGGTGACTAGAAAGCGTACTTGATTGTTATTGTTCTACTTATAAGCATCCCTTTGTTGACGTAATTCCATCTTTCACGGTTCCGACGTCAGTCACGTGTTCGCCTATTATTTAAGTCTGTAAGTCAGCGAACATTGTGAACTCTCGCCTGTCCTTTCCCCCATCTTTTTCATAGCCGGACAATGATTCAGACGCGTGAGATTGTTATCGATGGTAGCACAATTAGTCATCTACACGTCTATTTTGCTTTGTTCGTCCTCTCACAGAACAGAGAACCCGTAATAGCTTCAGTACTTGAAGATCCCGTCATGGAAGGCGAACTCATAAACTCATAGGCGAACTCATGCTGACGATTAGTCTTCTCTACGGAATGCCCTCCTTCGTCCTCTACATCCTCATTCTCTTCCAAATCATTCGACCCAAATACCGTAAGACGTTCAACAACCCGTTTTTCCATTTGTGTTTCTCCATCGGAGTTGTGGTGAGCTTTTCTTTTGATGGACGGAAATAAAGATCTTCTAGGACTGTCTTGGATACCTCGCCTTCTTCGTCTTCTTCCATCTTCCCATGTATTCCCTAGCCGCGCCTATCTACGGATCTATATTCTTCTCCTCCATTACCCTAACCACTGGCGTCCACTTCTCCCTGTTCATGTCCGGGTATCTTCAGATCTTCGGCAACTGCTTTCTCACCCTGAACCGCTTCACCGCCATAGTCCTTCCTCTCAAACATGACAAAATCTGGAGAGTTCTCCTTCCCATGAGCATCGTCATTACTGCAGCCATTTCTATCGCTCCTTGCTGGCAACTGCCCTCAGTTGGATCGTCATACGTTCTGCAGAGCGGTTCTGCTGTTGGAAGCTACCGTTTGATGCTCAGAAGACCTCTACCCAAGATAAGCTTCAACCTACTTCTCAGCATCTCCATCGCATGCGGTTTGTGTCTCGTCCTGAATGTTGTTTCCGCCAGCTTCTTCGTTCTTCGACAGAATGTCGCCATAAACCGAAAACTCGAACGCAATTTCTTCTTCGTTGCACTCATCATCTTTATGGTTCAAAGCATCCACTGCGTCCAAGAGGTTCGTTTTCGATCCATGGCGGCGACTGATCTCTAGTTTTTAAAAGCCTTTACTATCAGCTCTTAAGTACACAAACCTTAAGTACACAAGCACTCTTTCCGGTTATGTATCCCGATATAGCGCGGAAAGGGGATCTAAAGATGTCAGTTTTCAGGCGCTCTACTTCATCAGTGCATCTACAAAAAACGAAGTCATGATGACAACAATCAACAGCACGCTCCCGTGGCTGATGGACCTCAAATTCCTCTCCCCTCCTTGGATTGTCCTCTTCGTCTCCTCGTCGGTTCGAGAGACCGTAATGAAGATGCTCCCGGCACGACTATCCCCCAATCATAGTCGGGTTTTCAGTATTGTTACAGTGCATACATGATTACTTTAATCTAATAAAACAGGAGGTGCAGAAAAAGCAAAGGAAATAAAAACCCAATATAATCCGCGTGACGTCAAAACTTCCTGAATGACTTAGTTACCACACAAAGGCCTTTTCTCCATCCTACAGCTCTTCGGCATTTCCAAATGGAATAATTGAATAGAGTTTCAAAAGCATCTGCTTCGTCGACAATAAAGGCACCATTTTTCACCCTCGGGTACTCATTACTACAGCGCCATTTCTCATTCAATTGCTAGAGCAGTCGACGCGATGAACAGTGAAACAATCGCTCTGATAGTCAGTCTTCTCTACGGAATCCCCTCCTTCGTCCTCTACGCACTTATTCTCTTCCAGATGATTCGACCCAAGTACCGTAAGACATTCAGCAACGCGTTCTTCCGCCTATGTTTCGCCATCGGAGTTGTCGTAGGTCGTTTGCTGAGTTTCTTTAAGCAGCTAAGGTTAAGGACTGTCTTGGATATCTTGGATTTTACATCTTCTTCACCCTTCCCATGTACTCCATCACCTCACCCATCTTCGGCTCTTCTCTCTTCGCGCCCAGTGCCTTCACCACAGGAATATCTTTTACTCTATTTGTCTTATTGTTTCTTCAGATCATCGGAAACTGCTTCCTCACCCTAAACCGTTTTACCGCTGTCGTCATTCCCTTCAGACATGACAAAATCTGGAGATTCTTCTTTCCCATCAGCGTTGTTGTGACCATAGTCGTTTCTATAGCCATGTGCTGGGAGGCCTCAACGGCTACCGTTTTATACTCACCGCTTGATGGGGGCTACGTCCTGACCCAAGCGATTCCGAATCCTGGCATCAGCTTCCGTATCTTGATGACTGTATTCATCACATGTCTTCTCTGTCTCCTTCTGAACGCCATCTCGGCGATCTTTCTTGTGTCGTGCACGTCGCTTCACTCGGTTGGAAAACTCGAGCGAAATTTCTTCTTCATGGCGCTCATAATCTTTATGGTACAAGGCATCCACGGCATCCACGAGGTACGGTATGCGTTTGTGCAAAAACTGGATCCGAACCAACGTACAAGGTAATTTTCCTTTCAGTTACTCTTCTTCATCGGCTTATCCACCGAAAATGTTTCACTGGTGGTAATTATGAACAGCATGCTCCCGTGGCTGACGGACCTCAAATTCCTCTCCCCTCCGTGGATCTTCCTCATCTTCTCTGCGTCAATTCGACGTATCGTAGTGCAAGCTCTCCCGAAACGACTGTCTTCAACCAACACGCCAGTTATCAATATCAATGCAAATACATATTCAAGTAAAACGGAACAATAAAGACATTTCTAATCACCTGTCAAGAGCTTTGCTCTGCAGCCCACACAATATCTTTCCCAATAACAATTATGTATGCTGTTTAATGCCGGCAGTTATTCAATTTTGCAGGTTATTTTCCGATTTAATAAATTTTTGAGATTAACTTTGTACTTGCCAATATAATGATCGTCTAACGGTGTATTCCCTTCATTCATGAAATTCTGATATGAGTTTTGCGAGTTAATACTCTTCGATCAACGACTTACACCGTGCTAAACGCCACAGTCACAGCTTCTCATCTGGCTTTTATAGCACATGCATTATTTTTCGTCGAAATGGCGAAAAGCTTAATCCAGTCAATGCGCTGCTCTGGGGCATAGAGGACGTCTTCGGTGCACAGCAACGCCGAGAACGACCGCTTACTCAACTCATTTCTGGGTTGACAGCGAGTGGACCGATCGCTGGGGACCAGGGATGTGCGGAAGTAAAATTTCTGATTTCGGAAGTCGGAAGTCCGAAATCGGAAGTACCAATAACCCCGGAATTCCGAACCTGCGGAAGTCGGAATCGGAATTTCGCACATCCCTACTGGGGACACAAGTGAAGGATAGCAATTCAGTTCAGATCTCTTCTAATATAATCACATAGGAACCCATAGAGAATTAGCAGATTTTACAATTGTAAGACGTCTATAAAAGACGTTCTCCAAAGGCCTGTTTATACTCTGCGCGACTGCGCGACAGCAAAACGTGTCGCGCAGCGCGACGACCGGTCGCACAGCTACGCGACACGCAAGGGGCGTTTATACTCCAGGCGACTGTCGCGCAGAGTATAAACGCCCTTTGCGTGTCGCGCAGCTGTGCGGCCGGTCGCGGCGCTGCGCGACACGTTTTGCTGTCGCGTAGGCGTTTATAGTCTGCGCGACAGCTTCGATCGCAGATATGACAGATATCTTGCTGTTTCATGGTAAGATCTTGTGGAACTATCACTGCAATCATGATTATTGGTGATATTCTCTGCAAGGCACTTCGCCTTAAAAAGTGTTTGGGTGTTCGTGGCGGGACCAAGGTGGATCAGATTAACCTAACCTCACCAAAAACCGGCAAAGTTGGCGTGAATCACCCTTCCATGGTGATTTCCAGCTTAGCCGAACGTGCGAACTTTCCAAATTATAACCTGCTGTGAGCAGGTCGAACCTACGAAATTTACTACCAAAGTAGCAAAGGCTTAAAATCTTCCCAAAATCACGTTCCCGAAGTTTCCCAAATTGGTACGAACCTACGAAATTTACTACCAAAGTAGCAAAAGGCTTAAAATCTTCCCAAAATCACGTTCCCGAAGTTTCCCAAATTGGTACGAACATGCGACATTTACCTAATTGTAGCCCGTTCCTAGCATCGGCTTACTGTAGGTCAGAGTGATTGTCGAAAACAAAAGTATGCCCGCCGCTCTGCGACAAGAAGAACATTTACTCCCAAAAACAGAGGGATTCGTAGTCAGTGAACGGGGACGAATCTAGGAAAACCCAAGAAACCTACACGCAAGTCATCAACCTGCACAAAAAATACGTTGAAACAAAAAAATCCGATGAATTTTGCACAAAAAACTGATTATGCAGCTGCGCGACACACACCCTGCAGCTCAGCGAGCTGAGCGGCAGCAAAATCGGTCGTCGCGCTACGCGACAGGTCGCACAGTCGCGCAGAGTATAAACGCACTCACTGTGTCGCGTAGCTGCGCGACTGTGCGACAGGCAACAATCGGTCGCCGCGCTGCGCGACACGTCGCGCAGTCGCGCAGAGTATAAACAGCTACGCGACTGCGCGACACGTCGCGCAGCGCGGCGACCGATTTCACAATGCTGCGCGACACTGTCGCGCAGAGTATAAACAGGCCTTAAAAGACGTTACATTTACAAAAGACGTCTATGACGCACACTTCGCTGTTGCAACGAATCTTGGCTTGGCGGCAAGGGTGGGTCGGGTGGCGGTGAAGCTTCCTGTCCCGGTGCATAGAACTACGACAACCCTCAGTGGCGACAAATATGTGACCTCTTCTGATAAGAACCGTGGGATAATATCAAATCAGATCAGTAATCTCGGAATGTTAAATAAGAAGATTTAGATGCAATTGTAGGACGTCTATTATGTTTGACGTCTATAAGTGAATTTCAACAGGAGTTCATAGACTTAGACTTTATTTAATGATTATTTCGTGGAGCTATAGAAGTTTACGAGTTTACGAGTTTATCTTCTCGTATCGAAGGCTTACACCTTGCGAGACGTCATATATGCACAAAAAGGCACTAATCACACCGTAGTCGCTGATTTTCCTCTGGCTTCGGCTGGAGATGGCATCGGAGAAGAACGATCAGTGGTCCCATTAGTATGCGCGGGCGTTGAACTGGCGAAGAGATTGAATCAAGTCGCAGCGAACGGAGCGGGATCCCATCTTCAGCTGGCAGCGCAGACCTCGGAGTTGCAACGCTTCTTCGGCTTCTCTGGAGGCGCGGGTGGAGTCGGGCGGTTGTGACGGTCTTCTTGGCAAGACGGTGGAACTACGGCTCCCTGGTGTTCCAGAGCTATAGAAGATAATATTTATTGTACATGTAAAAGCCTCTCGTATTTAATCATTGCCATGCTGTTGAATGCATTTTGCTCAAGTTCAATGAGGAGTTCAAGTTCAACTTCAATAAATAATGCCGAAGCTGCCCGAGACTTGCAGCAATGACACCGAGGAGCGAAGCAGAGCGGAAGGTCCTACTTGTTGGTTATATCTGGGTGCAACTTTTTGCATACTTAAGACATTGTATATAAAATTAAAATGCAATAAATAAAACAGCGATTTCTGTCGTACAAGTGCACTTAGCTTATGAAGTTGCGCTCAGAGAGTGCATTTATTGTCCGGGTGTCGCATGTAGGTAACCGTAGGTCTATCCTTGTGACGTACAGTTTCCCCTTTAAATAGAATAATTAATCATGTTTCCGAAAGCACCTGTTTCGCCGTCAACAAAAGCACCACTTTTTCTCAATTAGTACAGAAAGCTACCATGGAAGCGGATGTGGTCAAGTTAACTGCGAACCTTGTCTACGGAATCCCTTCCTTGATACTGTATGGCGTCATTCTCGTCCAACTTGTACGACCGAAATATCGTAAACGGTTCGACAATCCTTTTTTCTATCTCTGTTTCCTGATTGGAGTCGTCGTAAGTGCATACTGCAAGCGCTTTCCTTCATTCAGCTTTATTTTAGGATTGCATTGGGTACATCATCTCCTTCTTCTTCATCACTCTGCCCACCTACTCTCTTTTCTCCTCGTTCTATGGATCTCCCTTCTTCTCTCCAGGACCCTTTACCACCGCCATCTATTTTTCTGTCTACTTCTTCGGCTACCTCCAACTATTCGGCAACTGTTTCCTCACTTTCAACCGCTTCACCTGCATTGTCTTCCCCCTGAAACATGTCACCATATGGAAGATCTGCTTCCCAGCCAGCGTTGCCATTACTGTTGTGGCCTTCTTGGCTCCCTGTTGGCAACTGTCCACAACATTGGCATACTATATGCCACTCTTCAAGAACCTTCCACAACTCGGCTATGGCATGAACTACGACCATAGCAAGTATCCCTACCACAGCAACAGTTTCAACTTGTTCCTGGCCAACTTTGTCAACTGCTCTTTTTGTCTCCTTTCGAATACCGTATCTGCTTGTTTTCTTTTCCTGCATACTTCGAAACTCAGCGGGACGATGTCCAAAAATCGAAGAGCCGAGCTTAATCTCTTCCTGATGGCGCTCATTATCTTCGCTTTCCAAAGCATCTTCGGTGTCCATCAGGTGGGTGCACGAGAAGTGCCCTCGTACTCACCCTTTTCAGGTGCTCGTCTACGTTGCCATGTACTACACAAACAGCGGGAACCTAGTGGCTGTGCTCTACACGCTCGTACCCTGGATCAGTGACCTTAAGTACCTTTCGCCCCCGTGGGTCCTCGTCATCGTTTCGACCTCGGTTCGCGAGACCGTAATCAAAGCACTCCCGCGACGACTCTTACAGTATCACAACTGGGCAGCAGGCACTACTACAGTGACAGTTACTAGTATTAGTATCAAATCACGAACTACTTGACGCCATATCGAAGTGTTGATATCAGCTAGCTGCGATAGCACCAAAGAGATCTGCGCCTGAGCCGGTGTTCATGGTATCAGTTCTCTCTGCGAAAGTTCTCCTGTAACCTGTAAACGCCGACAGAAATATAAAAGAATTTATGATAGACATCAGGTCCTTGACCGAGGGATCGTTTTGCCGATCTATGGATCACCGAGAAATGCAACGCTGTCCTTGACAGAGGAGCGCCGGTGAAATTTCGACCATCTAATGGGATTTCGATGCAAATCCCAGCTCATTCCTGAGTGACCGGTTGAACAAACAGCTTTATAGGAAAACATTAGAACGAACAGGATTCAGCTAGCGATCAAACCCGAATCAAACCGCACCAAAAAAAATTTTTTTATGGACTTTTTCATTGCTAGGTCGAATTTTTCGAACCTTCACGTTTGGTTCTATCGAACATTTTCGGATCGGACTTCAAAATTGGTCCGCGATGCAAAAAAAATGCGGATTTTCGGGTCCAACTCGATGACAACTCTCGTAAATAGTCACAAAAGGCCATTTTCAATGCACCATTGGTAGAACTAGTGGCAGACGGACCCCATCGATAGCGAACGGAGTGTACGAATTCTGACCGAGTGATGGTTTTGCCGATCCATGGATCATAATCGATCTGCGTCCGCTTAGTTTATCTTCTCATAACATTGTACAAAATCAAGAAATTTTAGCTGTGAAAATTCGCAATCGGAGCCGAAGCCGGCTTTGACTCCTGCTCGGCTAGAATCCAAATCCAACTCGGCTTCATTGAATTTAATGACGATCCGTACGATTAGTGTAACGTAGCGGTTTGCGGAATGTGCAAAAAACGCGGTCGGCGATCGATGACTGGCGACCGCCGACTCCAACACAGCGACACCGCCTCAGTCATCCAATCGATATCAACAAAAAAGTCAGCGTGCACCAACGAGCGATCAGCTGCACTCATTCTGTCACAACGATGTAGAGGACGTCTGCCCTTACAGGCTGTGGTTATCCAGCCTGGGAACGCCGTTTAATACTATACTTATGATTCCTAATTTAATTCGTAAGATTCCCTTCAACAATTTGAAATGTCGCAGAGAATCACAAAGTCAAAGAAACATCGCCGAACGTCGATTAGCTTCGAGGAAATCGCTGTATTGAGTAAATTCTTCGTCTCTTACATTTTACAATAATCTTTAAAAGACCGGGAAAGTATGAAATATGGGAAAGGATAATCGCGGCTGGAGCATCTTCAATTATGGATCCACAAAAAGTCATGGGTAGTCACATGGAAATATTATTGTAAAAATAGCCCATTCATCGATGCGGAAGATCCTGTCCCAATCACCTCTATCCATTTATCATGTTCTATGCCTGCCCTCAACTAATCTAGCTTTCCGCCTTTTTAACTTTGTTTTTAACCTTGTTTCAGAACTCTTGTGGAGGCTGAGACCTTTTTCACCGACTTAGGCTACTGTAATTCAAACTCGCATGCCAAAATCCAATAAAAAAGATGCGATGGTCCGTCATTGAAAGCTTGGCTTTGAATCTATTTTATTTCCAAAGAAAATGCAGCATTATCTTCTAAAAATATGTATCAATAACTAATAAAATCTGGATAGTACACCCCCCATTGCACACAACGAAAGTTTGTCGCTTTCGGAACTCTCATCCACGGCTGTCGTATTTGCTGGCCACACAAAAGGCGTGGTGAAAAGTCCATTCGTAGTTGACATCGATCCAAAACCCATCAGGTCTACGCAGGGTAAAAATCTAAAAAAGTGTGCATGGAAACAAGGATGTTGTTACCTCTGGTGCATAGCTCCCATAGGCGTTATTCGGTTCGCTAGATGCCCATTTTGTGAATATCGGCTGGGTGCCGTCTACGGACCATTGGAAGTTCGTTTTGCTCCATTGTTGACCATCCGGGATGTGAAGACCGATTATTCCAATTGACCTTCCCAAAGCCTTGTTCTGTTCTTCGTTTTCGATCTTGACCGGAAGACTTTTCAAGTCCATGCATACCCTCATCATTTCCTTCTGATTTTGGGGCTTTTTCTTAGCCTGAGTGAAGATTCGGGTAACTAGGAGAGAAATGACACTTACAAATTCAATTGCGGCGATACATTTTTTGAAGGTTTCGCTGTACACAAAACCTTTTGGACAGCAGAATCTATTCCCCTCCACTACATCCATCTCTGGAGGGCAACAGACAGCTTCTCCTTCATGTCTTCCCCGGAACGTCGTTCCATCAGGGCAGCAGAAAGGCATCCCGTCATTGTCTTCTCCCATCCACTCTTCCCTTCGGCAACAATGCGTGTCACCCCGACAGCAAGGTTCTCTCCTCTCCCCGCAGCAGAATTCGCCGTTTCTGTCCTTCCACGCCGCATGCAGCGCAGGACAATACTCTTCTGTACCGTCTTCTTTCGTGATGACCGCAGAGCAGCGATATTTCCCATTGTCGTTGATAATCTTCTGATGTGGAGGGCAGCGACAGTCAACGCTCAGCACGTTGACCGCGTCACACTGGCGCTTCTAGAAATGGAATTGGCGTTTAAGGTATGGTGATTCGAAACTCACAATTTTGCGCAACTCAATGCACAACTTGTCCTCCTCCTCGTTACAGTAATCATCCAGTCCCTCGAGAATTTGTCGGGCTAAAAACAGGGCTCATTAACTGCAAGTGTTCTGACCACTCTAGATTTTTTCTGCACTGTTTATCATATTTGTTCATCTCTATCAATTTGAAATATGGTACATTTCGACAATTAATCTTCCGGTAAAAATAGCAATAAATATGACCTTCTGTCCTCTAAACCTTCTCTCAGTGCAACTTTGCAGCAGTTCAAGGCATGCTAGATATGTCGGTCACTTTTCATGGCTTTTGAACCATCGCAGAAAGAATAAGAATATTTACTGGCCTCTATTTGTAACGCAGGACAGAAGAAGTTCCTTCGATTAAGAAGACGAAGGAGAATTGTTCTTGAATCTATGGTATTTCTGAAGGCGGTCTGGGGGTGCCATATGTCCAAATATGCCTCATTTCAACAACTCCTCTTCCTGGAATTTTCATTGCTCTGATTTTTATATCCTTTAGAAGACCTCTAAATAGTTAGACATCTTTCCTAACTACTACTTTGCGGTATCCCCTATATATAAATGGAGAACCGACGGGTCCGTTGGTCTTTTTGTGTGTGTGTGTGTGTGTTTTTCCGTGAGCACATGGAAAACACCCACACAAAAGAAGGACCCCGAGGGGAACCGAACCCGGCACCACCCGCTTACAAACGAAGCACGTTCGCAATGAGACACGCAAACAGTTGGATGGTAGCGCTGTACTTCCACCATATCTCTGGGGACGCAAGGCTTTGCGTTTCTTTACAGTTTTTGTGCCGTTTTTAGCGTATTTCTTAGCTTTGCAGTTTTTTGGACAACTTCAGTCATTTGCATCATCAGAGCACCAATCTTGCCGCCCGCAGGGCTACAGTTTTTTGACCCCAAATTCAGTCCTTTGCATGAGCACCTAATTGGCTTTTAGTACCTGGAGGGCGCGCAGCCGGGTTTATATACCCCCTTCTGATGACCTTTGACCCGTGGCGAAATGAATAGGTATGTTTAGGGCCCGATCGGAAAGCCTGAAATGAGTCTATTCTTAGGATGCATCCGGTTCCCATTTCGGTGCTGTCTTTTTCGTCCCGACATATTACTAGTTTATGACACATGTAGTGAATCGCCTCACCCGTCTGATCGCTCAGACATTGTTTCGACGTGACGCTCCTTTTATCCCGGAGATAGTAGCGCACAAAAGGGTCCGAGAGCTCCTCCATCGAGACAAACGTCTTGATCAAACCGCAGTATCTGCCAGTTTGGTTAAGGATTCGGGTGAATGCGATGGCTCCATTTTTATTCGCCGCCCTGCCACATCCCTTGAGATTGTCCATCTGGAACTCTCTGTAGATCGGCCCCACAATTTTGCTTCTAATGAAGGTGTAGCGATAGACGGGAAAAAGCTCAGAGGCCTAAACGCTTTCTTTAAAACGTAAATGTGATCAGTAGGCTTACCGCTAGTGTCCAAAGAAGTGGAACAAGGAGGAGAGGCTTCCAGATACCCATGGTTGAGAATCTAGAGATGAAAGAAGACGAGGCCACACGGGCACAAGAAGCTCCTTCGAATGAGGAGAGTAAGCAGGATGTCCTCGGCAACAGCCAAAGGAGGTTCTTCTCTCCCCAGCAACAGTCCAGTCCATGGTCGTTACACTTTGGGAGAAGTTGATTTATGGGTCTGCGCGGAAAGCGAAATATGGCTAATGTGAAATGTCCCTTCTGGCCTAGATACGTTTACCGGAGGAAGGACACATTTTCGGCGACATCACGGCTTTGTTTTTCGTTGTAAGTAGAGGCGAACTACTAAGAACACTGCATCTGCATTTAGTCTAAAGCGTCGTTCCCTTCGCGTTCTCGAGAAAAAGTGACGATCTTTTTACTTTCACAAGTCCCTAAATTTGGGGGTGTTTACGTCAATTTCGTTAAGCTAGGGTAGGCATGAGATCATGGATGGTCATGTGACAAATAGGCCAATACTTATCAGCACTATTTATAGCCTACGTCCGTGACCAATCTCCCGACATATCTATCACATGACCATCCATAGGAGATTCACGATGGATCTATCGAGGATCGCCCATAACCGTCCATAGCCTATCCATAATTCAATATGGATTCCATTCATGTTCGAAACACTACATTCCTAACAAACTAATAAAAACAGTAGCGGAAACTTTCAGTATGACTGTAAAGCTCAGGAATACAGATTCGCCCGTTACGTCGGCCAAAAAATCTCAGTGGAAGTCGTCGAACGAAAATGCCATGGAACACAACAAATAAAAAGTATGCTCGAGAAGTGAGTGGTGGCGTCAATGCCAAAAATATAATCGCAAAACGGTCATTTTGGGATAGTATTTTGTCTGATGGGAACAAGTAAAAGTACACGGGGAAACAACAATTCTAGATCAAAAAAGGACGTGCAACACGAATATAATAACAGAAGTGGTAACAAAAGCCAAAAAATGAAGATAAATTGAAAAGTTGATCGACTTGCAGTATTTATTACGTGCTCTGCAAAACTGTGTGCGCCCTTGAAAACTGCTCCTTGAAAACAACTGGGTTTTTTGGGGAACCGATTTCAGCATGATGTTGGGCAGCCTCTAATAGAAGGGACTGAAAGGTTTTCGGGACGAACTTAACCGTGCCTTGCGAAGGCAAAGTTTGCACGACGCTTTTTGTCTATTTTTTTGCTATTTTTCAAAAACAGGGGGACACAAATTTTCAGAAGTTTTAAAGAAGTTTTTTACCGATGACCGATTCCCTTTAAGTTTTAAGTTTCCCTGCCTTTATCCTCCTCACTGTCTTCACTTCCATCCGAGAAGCGGTTCTCCACGCGATCCCATGTTGACTGGGCTCTATTAGCGAATAGCGGCCAAAAGTATCTTTGGACGGCCAAAAGTATTTTTCGACGGCCAAAAGTCGGAATAGCGGCCAAAAGTATATTTTTAAAGCCAAAAGTTTTTTATCACAATTTTCAATTTTTTTTTCACAATTTCACAAAATCAACAAATTAGTACATAGAACAAACTTAACAGCACATCAGTTATTCTTCTTTGTTTTCTTGTTTCGATGGGTACGTTGTCTGGAAGACGACCGACGAGAGGGCGCAGTTGTTGTTGACCGGACTCGACCACCGCGGCGACGGACAGGTGTCGTTCGAGTGTTGCTGTTCTTTGGTGGGCGCCCAGGGCGACGCCTAGTTGTTTGGCGATCACCAAAGGAGGGGAGAGCGTCTTGCGAAATTACTTCGTGATTGTCGTCCCCGTCAGAATTTTCGTCCCCGTCAGAATCCTGGGGGCGTTGCACAGGGACTAGTAAGTCGTCATCACTATCACTGTCGTCAAGACCGAAAGAATTTAAGGTTTTGAATGAGTTTTCGTATTCCATCATCGTCCGCATCTCGACAAGGAGGTGCTCGAAAATTCGCTGTCTCTCAAAATAGCGACGAAAAGCGTACTCATAGAGGTGGGAGGCAAATTTTTCTGTAGATGTCCCCCGCAGGTGACGCATGTCTGATTTTATAGCACCCCAAGTGGCTTCTATCCCCTGTGTGTGGACTGTCCTATCCTTTGGATTTACAAAGTTTATCCGATGGTTAACCCATCGGCGGGTGTATTCCATATCCAGCTCCTCTATTTTTCCATAGGCAGCCCAACCGTCCGATATGACGATGGTTCCACGCGCACAGTTATCTCGAATTATTGGCAGAAGCGTGCCCGCTGTTCTATCGCGCACCTCAAAAAGGCGAACCTCGCCAGTGTCTCGGTCTGACAAACCGAACACCCAGCCCAACTCTTTTCCAAGTTTCCGGCCTCTATGGTGCTTAGGCTTATAGAAATAAGACTCGTCGATTTCGACGACAACTCCCTCCCCCCTAGTTGGTGATCGTACGACTGGCGCATTGCCCAATCACGGCAAACCCACCTGAACTTATTATAAAACTCAACCAGGGTTGTAATCGCCCAGCCATGTTCGTTGTGAACATTCTCAAGGCGTGTGGTAGGATTTGTGGCCCAGAAGTGGGCCATCCTGAGGATTTCGCCCACTCCCAGTCTGGACTCCGAGAAAAAAGATCCTCGGCGAACAGACTGTCGGCTTATGGACTTCTTAGCGTTGCAGTCATTGCATCTCCACTAAATAGCCTCCAGCATGTGTGGACACAAAGACAACAATAGCCCACTTGGAATCCATCGACGGCGTCCCTAGCCTTATGAAGGCGGATCATCCCGGAAGCGCACGTCCCCTTGGTACATTTCGGTTGATTTACGAGCAGTCCATGGAAGGCCAGAAACCGTAGCTTTTCGTGTGCGGATTCTATCGTGTCGTCCCCCAGAATTTCGTTCAGCTGCGTCGAAGATATCGGCCTAAGCCTTAGGAGAAAACCGGTCTCGCTAACCGTCTCACTAAGTCTAGTGTCGCCAGTAGGGGGCCGCTGGCGACGATTTCGGCTTAGGATTCTTAGGCTTAGGAAAACTTAATTGCGTAGAAGGACAAATTCTTACGTTTTGTTGGATGGTTCGTCAGGTTCATCAGTACGAGCATGAAGAACAACCATAAAAGAGCAGAAGATGATGAAGATGAGGAAGATGAAGAACGAAGTCAGAAGAACAGCGAACTTTGAGAAGTCCCTCTTCGGCTTGAGACGATCGGGGTGGAGCAGCGTTGTGTTGGTCGCATCACGGGTGGAAACAACCACCTCAACCAAAACCTCTCCATCCCCGTGGTTGTCCACGTGCATGCCCCGCCTTCCGCTTCTGGAAGGCGGGCGAGAAAGAAGGCCAGGCAAAGCTCTGAAGAGAGCTCCGAAGAAAGCTCGGATGAGCCCGAAGAGGAGCCCGACGAGGAGCCCGAGGAAGAGCCGGAAGAAGAACCCGAAGAGGGTGACTATTGAACAGTTACTTTTCTGTTTGTGATAAATTTTGTTGATAAAAAACTTTTGGCCGTCGAAAAATACTTTTGGCCGCTATTCCGACTTTTGGCCGCTATTCGCTAATAGAGCCGTCGACTGTTGCCGAACCATGTTATTGGTAGCATGGCGACATCCACGAAAGTCAGCTCATCTCAAGGGCACAAGCTCTTTTCAGTGAGGAAGTAAATTGGGATGTTCCTTGTGATTTGTCAACAGGTTCAGGTGATAGA
This sequence comes from Steinernema hermaphroditum, assembly GCA_030435675.1. Taxonomy (NCBI): domain Eukaryota; kingdom Metazoa; phylum Nematoda; class Chromadorea; order Rhabditida; family Steinernematidae; genus Steinernema; species Steinernema hermaphroditum. The sequence continues at coordinate 5,471,950 of CM059622.1, forward strand.
AGTTAGGTGATATATGTAGTATCACCTAGCACTATATCACCTAACATATTTCATTTAGCCTATTTTTAGACACTCTCTCACTAGATGCTGCCTATGCCGTAGACGTCACTACACTTCACGCTCAAAGTTCTACCAGTGCGCAAAATTTGAACCCAATCGCCGTTTATCACTTGTGGTCCCTCCTTTGCAAGTATTATGGCCATACGGTAAACATCTGCTTCCGCTCAACATGTACAACGTAGGAACAACCTTTATCTGAACTTGTTGACAAATCACAAGGAACATTCCAATTTACTTCCTCACTGAAAAGAGCTTGTGCCCTTGAGATGAGCTGACTTTCATGGATGTCGCCATGCTACCAATAACATGGTTCGGCAACAGTCGACATGGGATCGCGTGGAGAACCGCTTCTCGGATGGCGGTGGAGACAATGAGGAGGACCCAGGCAGGGGAGAGGAACTTAAAGTCGTTGACCCAAGGGAGAAGACTGAAGAGCATCATGACGCGGGCGTTGTCCTTTGTGTTCATGGCGATGTAGATTAGGAACTAGGAAGTCTTTGTTGAAGGAATCCAGTGGATGAACGCTCACCTGGTGGACTCCACAGATGCTTTGGACGAAGAAGATGATGAGCATCATGAAGAAGAGGTTCATCTCGGCCTTCCTACTTTTCGACGTCGTTCCTATCGTCTTCGAACTGTGGAAAATCAGAAAAACGGAGGAGATCACATTAATGGCGAGGCAGAGGACACAGGCGACGAAGTTGCTGAGGAACTTGTTGAAGCTGTTGCTGAAGAAGGGGTACTTGTCGTTGTCGGTGGTAAAACCGAAGCCAGAATTGGAGAAACCGGGGTTCAATGGGATATACCACGCAGCTGCGGTGGAGACGTACCAACAAGGGGCCAGGGCAGCGAGTACTGTAGCGAAGATGCTGATGGGGAAACAATATCTCCAGATGTTCTGATGTTTCAGAGGGAAAACTATGGAAGTGAAGCGGTTGAAGGTGAGGAAACAGTTCCCAAAGAGTTGCAGGTAGCCAAAGAGGTAACCCGAGAAGTACATGGCCGTGGTGAACGCACTCCGGGAGAAGAGAAATGAACCGAAGAAGGACGAGAAGAAGGAATACAAGGGGAGGGTGTAGAACAGAAAGTAGACGACATATCCGCAGCAGTCCTAAAAGTGAATATGAGTGATTAAGATGGTGACTTTAGGGTGCCCACCGCAACTCCAATGAAGAAACAGAGTCGGAAGAAGGGACGACTGAACTTCTTCTTGTTTTTAGGCCGGATGAGTTGGATCAGTATGACGATGTAGAGGACTAATGAGGGGATTCCATAGAGAACACTCACTGCCAACATGACCGCTTCGGTGCTCATGGTGGTAGGTTAAGACCAAGTTGAGAATAGACGATTATAATCGAGAAACAGCGCTCAGAGCATCTGGTTCGGACCAATTAGAATTGAATGTGTTCAATGTCAACACGAAGAAACCAATGACAATGGATACAGGCGAGGTTGACTCTTGAAACACCTGACTTTAGTTGTCAACAGGTTACTAAATTATCCATTGCCGTTCACGGAGAAACAAAGAGGACGTTGAAAACAGAGAGTTAAGGCTGTTAGTGTTTCCATCGTCAGTCTACGCTATAATCAGATTCTCTGCCGACGCAAACACTAAACTACACCAGGATCTGAGTCACAAAGGGCGTTAGGTGCTGAGGCGTACATAGAAAACATGTGATCTGTGACCGCTATTTTCATTGTCTATTCAAGTAATGACTCAAACACCACTATTGCTTTCCTGCAGATCTTCTGTCATGATATTTGTGGGTTTTATCATAAATAACCGTAAATGCTAAACCAGTATAGTCGTTTGTAACTTTCGAAAGAATGTTTGCGTAGTTTTTATGAAAAAAGCGTAATAATGCATTATTGGATGGCAGAGGTTTTAAATTTCGAGGTTTCTCAACCTATCTAAAATGGGGTTCAACAAATTCGGTGCTCAGCCACGGAGTGCCAGAACAGATATTTTCATATTCGTGGCAATTGGTAAGTACCACTAGGATACCGATTTAGCCAGATCTCCAGTGACACGTTTCCTCAGACCAATTATGACCGGCAACTGTGCTCGTGTTGTGCGCATAATATTCAGCGCCACTCATTTTGCCCCGGGTCGGTTTGCCTGATTCCATGTCATTCCGCGACGCAAATCCTTTTTAAATGGTTTATATCTCCACGGTATCTTGAATGCAGTGGAGCGTTTCTAGGTGCAAATGTACTCCACATATTGGAGCTTAGCATGACCACACTGAGAGCGAGTGTCTATCTGTGGGGTCAAGTACAGAAACACGCCCATTTTCATCGGAAAATATGAATTTGCACGATGAATCCTTCCATGGTCCATGTTTTGAAAAAATCGATCTGATCTGTCATTGTCTCCCCGACACGTGATTTCGAACTTCGAAAGGACAGCCGACAGTTGACAGTTGAACATCGCTCCAACGAACTTCTTTATTTCTGTAAGATGAAGACAGATGTAGATAAAAGGGGAAGGTACTCTATTCTACACTCTCCATGCTGTATTATAAATTCGATACTATGTTTTTGCGGGTTTTACCAAAACTTCCACATGTAGAACTCGAGCCACGACCCCGTGTATAACTCATACCTAGCACAAGGTGGCTTACAGTTGCACAGGTTCCAACTACATCCATATGAGTTGTTCATCAGGTGAACGACGTGCAGAGCTGCTACCAAACGTAGAACTATCTTTTTCTCCGATGGGATCACTTTAGGAAGCTGTGCAGGTATGCCTTTTTCCAACCACGACTATTTGACGGCTCGAAGGTACTCTGTTCTACACTCTCCACACTGTATTGTAAATTCGATACTATGCTCTCTCGGGTCCTACAAAAACTTTCACACGGGTAACTCGAGATATTCCGCACAATTTATTTCCTCGGGGAAACCTGAGATCGATTCTCGTTAAGTTGGCGAACATTTGTGACTGTCATCATACTACGTGCAATCAGAGGCTTCTTCACATGACCATGGAGCTTCAATGGAAGCGATTGGAGTACTGTCTCTCGGATCGGCGTCGAAACGACCAAAAGTGCCCAAGGGGGAGAGAGGAACTTGAGATCGTTGATCCAGGGAACAAGGGTGTAGAGCACTGTTAAGAATTCGTCGTTTCTGTCCTTCATGGCGACGTAAATAAGAACCTAAAAAAGCTAATTAATATTAAGTAGTTCCATATGGTTAATGCCAAGCCATAGTATACGTAGCAGGCGGGTTGAGAAAACTGTGCGATGCATATGTGAAGCGACACATTAATTTTAGAGTTAGAGTGAATGGCAAATGGTATGCGAGCTTCAGTACTCTCTAGTTCTGATAACACGTCATCGCGGGGTTGAGGGTAGAGGAATAGAGAAATGTTCACCTGGTGGAGGCCGTTGATGATCTGCACTAGAAAAACTATGACTGCCATGAAGAAGAGGTTCAGTTCGGCTCTCCGGCTCTTTGCGGTTGTTCCTGATGACTGAGAAGTCCGAATCACGAGAAATATAGTGGAGACAATGCTCATAAAAAGACAAAGACCACACGCGACGAAGTTACTCAGGAACATATTGTATCCATTGCTGAAGGCTGGGTACTTCTGCGCATCGTAGACCATTGCAAAGCCGAGGTCTGGAGACTCGTCGTAAAGGGGTACGTAGAACGCTGCAGTGGTGGCCAGGTACCAACAAGGGGCCAAGGCTGAGAGTACGGTAGCGACGATGCTGATAGGAAAGCAGACCCTCCAAATTTTGTTGTGTTTCAGAGGGAATACAATGCAGGTGAAACGATTGAAGGTGAGGAAACAGTTCCCAAAGAGTTGGAGGTAGGTGAAGAGGTAGGTGGAGAAGTAGATGCCCGTGGTGAGGGGGCTGGGGGAAAAGATCGAAGATCCGTAGAAGGAGGAGAAGAAGGAATATGTGGGGAGGTTCAGAAAGAGATAGAATTCGAGGTACCCAACACAGTCCTAAAACACAAAGCATATATTTCTGGAATCAGTAACATCGTTTACCACGACTCCGATTAAAAAGCAGAGGTAGAAAAACGGATTGTCGAAGTGTTTCTGATATTTGGGTCGGACGAGTTGAAAGAGAATCACAACGTAGAGGAGAAAAGAGGGAATCCCATAGAGAAGACTCACTGCGAACATGGCTATTTCAGCGTTCATCGTAGGTGGGCTGCGTAGTAAGTGAGCACTCATGGTGAGGACTAGTGACATACAGCTGCTTGAAAAAGGACTCTTTTATGACAAAAACAATCCTAGAGCGATTAATTATTCCATTCAAGGGAAAGCGAATTAAGTTTGAGTGCTGTAGAATTAGGAGCTAATCAGCATTGAACTATAAGGACTAATCGATACTACCTATAAAGCGAGTTTTGCTGTCTTCTACTGGCTGTAGAGAGTTGTGGCTTCATGATTTCTCAGAATCCGTTTCAATTCTTCGACCTCTCAACTATAAAGTATTGAAATATTGAAAAAAAAACATCCTTGTGTCCACATCTTTCACCTTTGTATACCTACTAAATCTGTCAAACAGAGCAAACGAGAGCAAACGAGCTTATGTTAGAAAGCCATGTGTCTTAATATGCGGCTAAAAGGCAGCTACATTTTCATAACAGATAACGTGTCCACTAAAGGAGTCCACTGTTAGTATTTATTCCTCTCTTCGAACAGAAATATATCGCATGTAACCCATCTTTCTCCATTTTACGGCCCAGCTGTCATGTACGATTCGGTAGTCCTCAGCGGAATCGCTTTTGTGTTTTGTGCATACGACGATGCGAAAAACGTGGCTGAACTGCGTCGGATGGCGCTTTCGCTTTCTTTATCGATCTTCGTACAGAACTGAAATTGAAAGCGAGACAGTGATGTGCGATTGTTTTATGAATGCTCACCATTTATGTCCTAATTTGTTTATTTTTTCGGCATTGACGTTTAGCGCAGAGACAACTGGTCTTACCAGTCCCACAGCTTCCTTTATCGAGACGCCAAATTCTTCCTGTGTGAAGTTCGTGATTCCCGCGGCGACTGTCTTCCCTTTCGCGCATCATAAAAGTAGTCTTTTTCGCTGACCATATCGTTGACGTAGTTGTATGTACGTGTTAACCGTGTTCCCCTGTTTGCAGCCTTTGTTCTTCTCGCTGCAATTCACAATTTGCTGGACTGAGAGCTGTTGTGGTGGGGTGATCTCCATCTCGATGGCTATGCGCGAGTCCAGTGCTCTGATAGGCGCCATGGCGTAGCAGCACCCGCAGGTACCTTGATCGCGAACTGGGCTCACAAATCCTTGACGTCCTTTTCTCTCTAGCTGATCTGCTCTGGAACCGCGGTATCTGAGTCTACAAAGTCTATCTCTAATCATGTATTCAAATTTCTAGCGTTGCTTTGCTTAGCTAGGCGTAGCTTCAAAATAAGCCTGTATGCAATCTTACATAAATCTTGCGTGCATAAATCCGGTGCCTGAGCTACGCATAGATGTTGGACCCCAACATAAATATAAACATAAACATGTTCTAAGCTCAGGCCTTACCTAGGCTCATCCTGGACCTCGTATGCTTCCTTCTTCAGTTCCCCAAGAAAGACAAAAATTGCCTCGATGGTGAAGATTAGTGTCGACTTGTCGATACATCAACTCTCTAGTTTTCGCAGCCGAGGGCGTGAACGAACAGAGTGAAACGAGAATTTTTGAAAGCCTCTCAGTATTGTAACTACATACTGTATGCCTTTAAGTGGTAGCGATTAGCTCAGCAAATTGGTGCAATTGTAACTACTGGACCTTTTCGGAGGTTGCAGAAATTACAGAAATTAAGAGACAAAAAACTTACTAGTGGCTGAGCCCTTGAAGCTATCGATAAAACTGACCATGTCGGACACGGAGTAGTTGATCCTGCGTAGTGAGTTTGGTCTTTGATTCATAGAAATCGGAAATTTGGAACGAGATTGTAGGGAGAGGTTGCTTCATGGATTACCCAATTTCTCAACTTAACGGCGTTTAGTCCAGCGACCACTGGCCCTTCGGCTACGGCCTCCTGCGCTTTTCGGCGTTGACGTTTAGCGCATCGACCATGGTTTTTATTTTTTGTGTTCCAGAGCATTTTCGTTCGACGACTTCCACAGAGATTTCTTAGTTGACGTAACGGGCGAATCTGTATTCCTGAACCTTACACCCATAAGCTTCCGCTAGTATTTTTATTAGTTCATTAATTTGTTCAAAATGTAGTTGTTCGGTCATAAATGGATATTATGCGTTATAGATAGGCCATGGCTTGTCATGAATATTGCATGATCATGGATTAATGATTATGGTGTTGATAAGTATCGGCTTATCTATTACATGACCATCCATGAGTTGTCCATAAGGATGATCCCGTCTATATCATCCTTATCGATATCCATATCTTTTACCTACACTAACTTTATGATGACTTTTCAAGAGAACATAAAGTTCAACGGAACTATGCTTTAGACCAAATGCAGTGTTAGTTTTCCTCTACTTACAACAAAAAACAAAGCCGTGATGTCGCCGAAAATCTGTCCTTCCTGTGGTAAACGTATCTAGGCCAGAAGGGACATTTCACATTAGCCATATTTCTCTTTCCGCGCAGACCCATAAATAAAGTTCTCCCAAAGTGTAACGACCAAAATTAGACTGTTGCTGGGGAGAGAAGAACCCCCTTTGGCCGTTGCCGAGGACATCCTGCTTACTCTCCTCATTCGAATGAGCTTCTTGTGCCCGTGTGGCCTCGTCTTCTTTCGTCTCTAGATTCTCAACCATGGGTATCTGGAAGCCTCTCCTCCTTGTTCCACTTCTTTGGACACTAGCGGTAAGCCTACTGATCACATTTAGGTTTTAAAGAAAGCGTTTAGGCCTCTGAGCTTTTTCCCGTCTATCGCTACACCTTCATTAGAAGCAAAATTGTGGGGCCTATCTACAGCCATTTCAATGAGGACAATCTCAAGGAATGTGGCAGGGCGGCGAATAAAAATGGAGCCATCGCATTCACCCGAATCCTTAACCAAACTGGCAGATACTGCGGTTTGATCAAGACGTTTGTCTCGATGGAGGAGCTCTCGGACCCTTTTGTGCGCTACTATCTCCGGGATAAAAGGAGCGTCACGTCGAAACAATGTCTGAGCGATCAGACGGGTGAGGCGATTCACTACATGTGTCGTAAACAAAATAAACATACCGGAACGAAAAAAAGGCAAGAATGGGAACCGGATGCATCCCAAGAATAGACTCATTTCAGGCTTTCCGATCGAGCCCTAAACATACTTATTCATTTCGCCACGGGTCAAAGGTCATCAGAAGGGGGTATATAAACCCGGCTGCGCGCCCTCCAGGTACTAAAAGCCAATTAGGTGCTCATGCAAAGAACTGAATTTAGGGCCAAAAAACTGTAGCCCTGCGGGCGGCAAGATTGGCACTCATGGATAGGGCTGAAGTTGGGGCCAAAAACTGCAGCCCTGCGGGCGGCAAGATTGGCGCTTATGTAAATGGCTAAAGTGGGCGAAAAAACTGTAAAGTTTTAGGAAACTCGAACTGACAACTCTGCTAATTACAAAATAGGCAAAAAAATCACTCAAAAACTGCAAAAAAACTCAAAGCCTAGCATCGCCAGAGATATGGTGGAAGTACAGCGCTACCATCCAACTGTTTGCGTGTCTCATTGCGAACGTGCTTCGTTTGTAAGCGGGCGGTGCCGGGTTCGGTTCCCCTGAGGGTTCTTCTTTTGTGTGGGTGTTTTCCACGTGCTCACGGAAAAACACACACACACACACAAAAAGACCAACGGACCCGTCGGTTCTCCATTTATATATAGGGGATTTATAAAGACATTTGGCATGACTTTGCTCAGCAGCGCTGAATGAGCCCGAAGTGAACCGAATCGGCGATCCCATTTTACGATTATACCGCAAAGTAGTAGTTAGGAAAGATGTCTAACTATTTAGAGGTCTTCTAAAGGATATAAAAATCAGAGCAATGAAAATTCCAGGAAGAGGAGTTGTTGAAATGAGGTTAAATGAATATTTGGACATGATATGGCACCCCCAGACCGCCTTCAGAAATACCATAGATTCAAGAATAATTCTCCTTCGTCTTCTTAATCGAAGGAACTTCTTCTGTCCTGCGTTACAAATAGAGGCCAGTAAATATTCTTATTCTTTCTGCGATGGTTCAAAAGCCATGAAAAGTGACCGACATATCTAGCATGCCTTGAACTGCTGCAAAGTTGCACTGAGAGAAGGTTTAGAGGACAGAAGGTCATATTTATTGCTATTTTTACCGGAAGATTAATTGTCGAAATGTACCATATTTCAAATTGATAGAGATGAACAAATATGATAAACAGTGCAGAAAAAATCTAGAGTGGTCAGAACACTTGCAATTAATGAGCCCTGTTTTTAGCCCGACAAATTCTCGAGGGACTGGATGATTACTGTAACGAGGAGGAGGACAAGTTGTGCATTGAGTTGCGCAAAATTGTGAGTTTCGAATCACCATACCTTAAACGCCAATTCCATTTCTAGAAGCGCCAGTGTGACGCGGTCAACGTGCTGAGCGTTGACTGTCGCTGCCCTCCACATCAGAAGATTATCAACGACAATGGGAAATATCGCTGCTCTGCGGTCATCACGAAAGAAGACGGTACAGAAGAGTATTGTCCTGCGCTGCATGCGGCGTGGAAGGACAGAAACGGCGAATTCTGCTGCGGGGAGAGGAGAGAACCTTGCTGTCGGGGTGACACGCATTGTTGCCGAAGGGAAGAGTGGATGGGAGAAGACAATGACGGGATGCCTTTCTGCTGCCCTGATGGAACGACGTTCCGGGGAAGACATGAAGGAGAAGCTGTCTGTTGCCCTCCAGAGATGGATGTAGTGGAGGGGAATAGATTCTGCTGTCCAAAAGGTTTTGTGTACAGCGAAACCTTCAAAAAATGTATCGCCGCAATTGAATTTGTAAGTGTCATTTCTCTCCTAGTTACCCGAATCTTCACTCAGGCTAAGAAAAAGCCCCAAAATCAGAAGGAAATGATGAGGGTATGCATGGACTTGAAAAGTCTTCCGGTCAAGATCGAAAACGAAGAACAGAACAAAGCCTTGGGAAACATTCGTCTTCCGCTTGGTGGAATAATCGGTCTTCACATTCCCGATGGTCAACAATGGAGCATGACCAGCTTCCGATGGTCCGTAGACGGCACCCAGCCGATATTCACAAAATGGGCATCTAGCGAACCGAATAACGCCTATGGGAGCTATGCACCAGAGGTAACAACAACCTTGTTTCCATGCACACGTTTTTAGATTTTTACCCTGCGTAGACCTGATGGGTTTTGGATCGATGTTAACTACAAATGGACTGTTCACCACGCCTTTTGTGTGGCGAGCAAATACGACAGCCGTGGATGACGGACCTTCTAAAGGGACGCAAGTTCGCCATGTGCAATAGTTGCAATCTGGAATGTACTATTCTGTAGAATTTGTGATACGTGAGACATATTTTTAGAAGGTAATGTAGTATTTTGGAAATAAAAGAAATTCAAAGCCTAGTTTTCAGTGAGGGATCCATTTATGGGATTTTGGATCTCTCAAGCAGTCTACAAAAGTGATAAAAATTAGATTGTTTACTGGTGACGCCTTGTGTTTATCAAAATCCTTCACCATCGAGGATCGCAAAAGTAAATTGAACATCAGTTAACAAATTCTGTAAAGCAAAGGTGCATTCCATACCCTCCTCGCCTGCATGCTTATGCTGATCGATTCAATTGCCCGCCTTTAGTCTTAAGCCTTGCCCGTTCGTTCCCCACCACATCCACGTGGATGGAAATAATGCCAAACAGAGCCGTAATAGGTTCACAAAACCTCCGATGCGACGCGACGTGAGCCAATCTTCTCCAAGCTCCTTAGCCGTTGTTAACCGCTTATTCATTTCATTCTGCCAGAATTGGGACTCTATGTAAAAAACAGTCTTTTGGTCAAAAAACAAACATCCCCTCAATTGATATACAGCTCCTCTTTTCTGCTTCGTCCTCATTTGGCGAGGGAAAACGTTCTGACGAGTGACTGAAAAAATGGGCACCTTTTGCCCACCTTTTGATTCGCAACCAAGACGAGCGTCGCTCACTGACCACGTCAAATGTGCGCTTATCTATGTAGAGTTGCAACACAGAAAGCGACCTAGAAATAGGAAGTTCGCATAGGTATAACGTTGTTGGGAACGCTGGCGTACGGTTAGGGTTACCTACGATCACGAACTCAGACCTCTTCACGAGCTGACTTGTCTCCCCGATCTGGACTACGTATATAAGTTACATAATTTATTGGGTTGGTCCATTGAAAATGTCGGATAGTGTAAACATCGTTTATTTTTGAAATGTTTACTCCCATGACCAAACCTATGCATACGTCGTTGAGTACAGTTAATTATCCTCTCACATTATGATTGGCGACTTGTTCATTACATTCCTGTTGATCTTGGAGGCCTATTCTGTCGCGATGACCATTTTTGTGGCACCTAGAGATGGCGAAATGCGAAGTAATGTACGGGTTTCCTATGGTATTGATTGTGTGATGTACGTCGACTGCCCTCAACCATGTACATCGTTAGGTCTTACCTACCAAATGCACCTATCGCTGTGTTCGCCATACATCACATCATGAGCTAATCTCAAAACGATGGCCTTTTCGGATCACCATGTTCTGTTGACTCCAATATTTTCAACTGGTTAAGTACTATAACAGGGAACGGGGATATGCAGCAGGTAGCTATCACTCATAGCTGTCATGCCCACATAGCGACTCTACGCGGTCATTTCAACTTTAAAGAAACATAGGCCAAATATTGAAAAAGTGACCCTTGGATTCACGAAAAGTCCGACTACCCGAGGCCGCATCTTTTCAAATTCACCTCCATAATGGCTCTTCACCTTGAGCTGAGAGATTCGCATTTTGCTGCTCTTATACAACTCTCTCCGCTCTATCTTATAATGATCTGCGTTCTTCCACAAATGACGATATCAGAGAGAACCGATCAAAATAAAAGAAAGAGGTCGAAAATTGGACCAAAACATTTTTCGTCCCCAAACCCCTTGTGTTCTATGAATAAGGGATCCGGCTTTTACCCGAGAAGTGGGCTGCCGTTGTTCAGTCAAATAGTCAAGACCGGGAATGATAGGCATGCATATATGTTAAGAAACTCCTACTTAAATCATCCGACATTTTCAATGGACCAACCCAATATATTACATATATATACAAAGGATGTGACTCAAAGGGAGTCACACGATACAAGAAATTACGAGAGATGATGGCTCCTAGCGAGCCACCGCTCAAGGGGGAAGGGAAAGACTAAACTGAACGGGGTCCAGTGGGTGCAATGGGCGAGGCGTTACGGCGAGTGGCTTGATCATCGTGATCGGGTGTTCCCAACCACGTGAACTGGGCAATTCGCCATTCCTATGTACAACTTCAGCCCACTTTTTCGGCAGATTAAAGAAATAAACACGGCTGCGCGCGAATTCGCGCCCTCGGCCAAAAAAAGGCCAAAAAACTGTAAAAACACGAAAGGTCGTTAGGCCTTTCGGATGGAGACATCATAGCCCCGCGGGAGGCCAGAATGGTGCTCACAAAACAGGATTAAAAAGGGGACAAAAACGCTGAGAAACGCTTAAAAGGAACGCGAGGCTTGCCATCCTCAGAGGCATAGTGGCAGTAGAGTGCAAATATCTCAAATGTTTGCGTGGCTGATTGCAAACGTACTTTGTTTGTAGGAAAAATGTGCAATTGCTCTCTCTGAGGTGGCTGAATAAGTTGATTCGAAGGGATTCCACTGTGCCCACCAATCCTCTACAACTCGAAGCGAAGACTACGATAGTGTTCTTCCTTCATCTTTGTGAGGCGCCTTGGACTATTTAGGCCGTTGATTCAGGAGTGAAAACTCGATAAACTAAACTCGTAGCTGAATCAATGGCATACGGTAACACTGAAGTTCCTTGTTGGGCATATAAAAACACGTAAAGTGCGGAAAGTTCTCTATTAGATTAGCACCCTACGTCTATTGCGACTAGCGCTGTAGTTTAGAGCCTATCTCGACAGCATATTCAATTAGAGCGCAATTTAATAATATGTTTGCCACCAAGGGAACTGTTGTTTTCCTCCCTTGGTTCAAGAGTTTACCTCACTATTGCTCATCTAGACTGTCTTCTGGCTTTGTGTAGTGGTAAATGACAGCGTCTTCAGCGATGCCTTTCCATTTATTATCATGACAGACAAACATTTCAGAACTCTCAATCATGAATGCAGAAGTGGCTCGGCTTTCAGTCTCTCTCCTCTATGGAGTTCCAAGCCTTGTCCTCTACGCTACTGTCCTAGTCCAGCTTTTCCGACCTAAACACAAGAAACACTTCGACAATCCCTTTTTCAAATTGTGCTTTCTGATCGGCGTTGTGGTGAGCTCCTTGTGCTAGAAAGAAACTGATTTCTGGTTACAGGAATGCATCGGTTACCTCGAGTTCTACCTCTTCTTCACCCTTCCCACATATTCTCTTTTTTCAAAGTTATATGGCTCTTTACTCTTTTCTCCCAGTGCCTTCACCACGACCATCTACTTCTTAAACTACTTCCTCGGCTACCTTCAACTTTTTGGGAGCTGCTTCCTCACCTTCAATCGCTTCACCTCCGTTGTGTTTCCCCTGAAACACGACAAAATCTGGAGGTTCTGCTTTCCTCTCAGCATCGTGGCTACGGTACTTTCCGCCGCAGCTCCTTGTTGGTATCTGACTACTACAGAAGCCTGGTACGATCCGATCCACGATGGTTTTCCCGAGGAAGGCTACGCTATGGCCACTGACAACGACAAGTACCCCTTCTTCAGCAACAGTTTCAACAAATCTCTAAGTAATTTTGTCGCCTGCGTCCTCTGCCTCGCCATGAACACAACATCGGCGATATTTCTCTTTCTGCGCACTCCAACGACCAACCGAAGAGCCGAGATGAACCTCTTCTTTGTGGCTCTTATGATCTTCGCCGTCCAAAGCATCCACGGCCTCCACCAGGTACATATTGACGACATATTCGCATGCATCATACATTATAGCGAAATATGTCAGGGATAAGGAAATTGGCGGTCTGAGTTTCAACAAATGATCTCATCTGTCATTTCTGTTAGTGATCTATTTTAAGTGCCTAGATATCTATGAGACAGAAGCTTCGCCATAGTGGTGATTGATAAATTTAGAATAATAGACAAATATTATAGCAGCAGTTTTTAAGGTCCTCATCTACATCTCCATGGCGAAGAAGAACACGGCCCGCGTCAAGGCGCTCTACACTTTGCTTCCGTGGATTAACGACCTGAAATTCCTTTCACCACCATGGGTCCTTGTGATCGTGTCAAGTTCAGTCCGAAGAGCGGTACTTCAAGTATTTCCACGGAGATTGATGCCAAACCGCAATAGTTCTGGAAGCATAGCTGCTGTTACAAAAATCCACCCTTCCTCCATTCGAAAGTGAAAACAGTATATATAATGTGAAGTACAGAACAAATGCATTTTTCTAGCGTACGTATTATCGTAAAGGTTTTGTAGAATGAAAAAGAAGGTTTTAGAATAGAAATCGTTTTGTGTTTTGCACGTGTGTTATGGTACCTCTTTCGTCGATTCCCAATACTCTTTTGCGAACGGGTAATCAGTGGTGACGGGTAGTCAGGTGTTTTGGTGACTCGTAACCCGAAGAGCGCATTCCCTTAATTCACATTGCTTCGTCCATGTTGGTTCGTGCAGCTACTTAATTCCCTCTTTGTATTATTCCCTCCGTGAGCTCTATCTGCTCACCACCTACGTCATTCCAAGTGGAACGATATCGCTGGAAAAAAACATTTACAGCTTCACGGGGTGGCTATAAATTAGAAACAAAAGCTGTTAGGAATGGAATTCCGCATTTTATTCGGGTACGATAACCGTGTGTCTACTGTAAATTAGCTTGTGGTAACCTGCAGCGGGGTGAATTTTTATAAGATTTTATTCTATCCTAATTGCACAATCACTTCATGCTGAATTAAATCCTCTAACATAGATGGCTACGACAAAGCACAAAGCATGAAATTGCTAACGAAAGGAAAGACATCTGCTGACGCCCAAGAATGGAGAGCAGGATCGGCCGCGAAGTGACTGTTCTTCGAAATCGCTTTTCGCGAAGCAGATGTTTTGAATTCTGGCTATGCTTTTCGCAATTTCTCATCCATTAGAGTAGTGAGCTTCGAACCATGAGCACCGAGATTGTTCCTCTCATTGTAAGCTTACTCTATGGCGTTCCCTCCATGATCCTCTACATCGTTATTCTCCTCCAAATCGTCCGACCAAAACACAAAAAGCGGTTTGGAAATCCCTTTTTCCGGCTGTATTTCTTGATCGGAGTTGTGGTGAGTGACCTTATCACCTCGATTACACCGTGCACACCGCTTTAGGATTGTCTTGGCTATGTCAATTCGTACATCTTCATCACACTCCCCACTTACTCCTTCTTTTCCTCCTTCTACGGATCCTCAGTCTTCGCTCCCAGCCCCCTCACCACGGCGATCTATTTCGCTGCCTACTTGCTGGGAAACCTCCAACTGTTCGGCAACTGCTTTCTCACCTTCAATCGTTTCACATCCATAGTATTTCCCGTAAAACATCGCCAGATTTGGAAACACTGTTTCTGCGCCAGCGTTGGAGCTACAGTACTCGCTTCGTTGGCCCCCTGTTGGTATCTCTCCACCACTGCTGTTTGGTACACGCCCCTCTTTGACGATGCTCCAGAGAAGGGCTATGGGTTGAAACCTGACGACGACAAGTACCCCCAGTTCAGCAACAGTTTCAACAAGTTCCTCAGCAACTTCGTGTCATGTGTGCTCTGTGTCGTGCTGAACACGATCTCGGCCACTTTCCTCATATTTCACACGCCGCCGGCGATCAATCACTTGCTGAGAAATCGAAAAGCGGAAATGAATCTTTTCTTCGTGGCACTGCTCATCTTCGTCGTCCAAAGTGTGAGCGCCGTTCACCAGGTGACCTTGCCTACCGTACCCAATGAAACAGTCCGTACAGGTTCTCATGTACTTTGCCACAAAGGCGGGTGACACTTCGCAAGTTCTTCTGCTCTACAGCCTCCGCATTTGGATCAGCGACCTTAGGTACCTGTCGCCGCCATGGCTTCTTATGGTCGTCTCGTCGTCGGTACGGGAAGTCGTGCTAAAAGCCTTTCGGAATCATCTTCTACCGTTTCGCAGCTACTCTACCTCCACAACTGTATGGCAGAGCCGTTCTCGTTGACTACTAGCAGTCATATTCTCTTGAAGACAGCAAGGATGTTTAACTGTTTTTATGTGATAATCTTGTCAAATAATGAGCAAAAAAATGATGTCTACATCGGAATTTCTGCTGCATTTACATGTAAACTTAAAGTGACAGGCGTGTCACATTTTCAGTGGCGAGAGACGCACAGCTTCATAGACGTCCAAAACTCGCCCTTCTTTTTCTTTTGGGAGGGCTGGAAGGTGGACAGAACACTCCAGCCTGCTGCGTCCTGCTTCGAGATGGAACATTTGCAAATTATCATTGGGAAAGGGGACAAGAAAAGACCTATTGCGTATACATTGCACTCTGTAAAGGGTGTGCACTGTTTCACCCTGTGGTGGACTGCATAAGAGGTCTCCTAGATGTTAAAAAATGTCTCCTAAGCGCGCATGTATGAGAAGTGTGACTGAGACAACTTTTATACCGGTTGTTCCCACCTTCGTCGGCATCCTATGAGATAAAAAGTCATGATAAGAGACGAATCGTACCCTCTAAAGATGACCGTCTTCTTAGCTAATATGCTTTGCAGACGTTGCTGAAGTATACGTGTACGTCATTTTTATCTGATTGAATCGTAGTGAATCGTACTTGTGATTATATAAATGAAAAGAAAATTAGATGAACTTTTGCTTTTGATTTGCAAGTATGCCTGAAATGGAAACAAAAACGTTTTGACGAGAGTGGGATTCGAACCCACGCCTCCGAAGAGACTGGTGCCTTAAACCAGCGCCTTAGACCGCTCGGCCATCTCGCCAACAACTCTTTCGACTGGAATATCGTAGATGTATAGGGTGTAACATAAATACTTTGGACCGAAATGTCCACTTTTACCGCTTCAAATTTTTTTTGTCCCAATATTCGTATTCCGTGTCCTTTTTATTATGGAAATGTTCACTGCTATTTCAATATATATTCTGAGGAAAAAATGGTTTCTGCTGATGACCGTTCCACACCGTCGCTCATCACAAGAGGGTTGTGCCGATTTTGGAGATTGCCAATCCTTAGAACTTGCCTTAGAACTTAATTTGATTCAAGTAAAGCGCGTCAGATTTTCAGAAGTTGTTAAAAAAAGATGAATGTTTCCTGGAACGATTTACGATTTATTTGTGGAATCTTCAACATTACATCGAGCCACACCCCATATGAATCCATCGTTGTCTTTCCTCTTCTCTTGCTCTTTGCCGCCATCGTTGCGTTCCTAACTTCTTCCTGATCTCATCTCGCCATCTGGTCCTCGGTCTTCCGATGGGGCGCGTCATCCTGGACATAAGACAAAAAACAAACGTTTTTTTTCTGAATCATCCGTCATGAAAAACGCAGTGTCGGCCTTTTTGCTGCCGAAACATAAGAATGTTTCTTTGCAAACGTTATGTGTCTCCAGGTATAACTTGAAGTCGTTTAATAGTGATTTGTGCATAATTTCCTGCTCTTTCCAACGCTGTATAAAGCGTGTTGTTTGGTTTGTACTATGAAAAGCTATGGTTGTTTTCCCCAACTACAGTATTTATGTTACACCCTATAGTCCTGGAAACGCACCTGTAATTGCGAAACCTACGCAGAAGTAACGCTTTTGCTTGTACGCCATGTTTTGTGTAATCTGCGAAAGAATAGCGATGCGATGCATCAATCAGTGAAAAGGAAGCTCATTTATCCCAGCGACGGCGAAGAGAGCGGCATCCCATTCACTGTGAAATCAACATCGGAACGTCTTTCCAGAAATGTGGAATCCGATTATCCTCCTGCTTCTTACACTGCTCCCTATCATCGATGCAGAGAAGGATCTTTATCACCGGGTCGATGATGCAAACTGCGAATTCTACTCGTCCCTCGAAAAACGGACTCGCTGCTTGGGTCACATCGAAATGACCATCGCCGAAGACTTCTGCAGCCTCATCGCACGCCGTGGCACTGCTAGTAAGTTCAAACAGCATATCCGCTCCTTCATCATCGGTGTTTAGTATCCAAACAAATTTACGCTGTCTCCAGATGCGCCAATAAGTGCATGATAAACGAAATCAAAGCCTACGTCGAAGGAGAGCATGAACATTATGGACATTTCGACAATATCCGGTGCAAGTATCTCGAGAATCTCTCGCGACGTGCCTTCATCCTTTGCCACAGGAACTGTGGACTCTGCTCCATTAGCCAGGCTCACCTCTTTTCGGAAGCCCCTGTTAACTTTGAGGACGTCTGCTTGTTGAATGGTGGCCATGCACAGCACCGGGCATTTAATGCACCCACTTACTAATCACGAAAGTGACAGTAATGTTCAGACAATGTTTCTGTTGTCTACCCATATGTAAAAATGAGGCACCTTCGTCTTTTTTTTTGTTGATCACTGCAAGTAAATAAACTTCTCCTCTTTGTTGTACACTATCTTTTAACTCTTATTGTGAGGAGTCACGTCAAAAGGAGACTGGTGGGATCAAGAACCATCCCCAAAGACCGCAAGCACTGTAGCGTGAAAAGTGGTCCGAAAATTGGCCGACAAAAAATCTAGTAGAATCCTGATGATATTATGTTTGCATTGTTCACGAATTTCGAATTTACTTCCGATGAGATACGGTAGAATAGAGAAGGACAAGGCCAAATGTTGAAATTTAGATCGTTTTCTTGCCCGTTGGGGCGAGGCAGGATTAAGATATTCCCCTCTCTTCTTTCTCTCGCTTACTGTATCCCTTTCAGACTCAATGTAATCGACTGTACTTATCCATTCTACTGATCATGACTGTTTTAATGATGTTTGGTTACAGTGTTAGAGACCGTGGGTCACAAGAAATTGGCTCTGTAATTTCCATTGGTCTTGATTGCCAGGCACTGATCGATATCGCACGTATAAAATGCAGCTGTTAGCGCGAGTTAACACGTGAATCACTTGAATCACTAGTGGATCACTTCATTGCCCATGATACTGTCAGGACCCTCCCTCGGGTAGGTAGTCCTGGACTCCACCGATGACTCCTTCCTGCCGTCGACCCATCAGGCCGCCACCCGGACAGCCAAGAAGGCATATGACTGGTCATTATACTTCACTTCATCGTCAAAAGAGCTCTCGTTGCTTCGAATAGCTCGGATTTTTGGAGCACCTGCTTGTACAAGTAAATTGGAACGTTTAGAATAAGTGTGTTCAAGGTATGCTTTACGTGATTTCCCCAACGACGGACCTCGTTGGTCGCGGAATGACAGACGATGGCAGAAACTTCCTTCTACAAACAGGTGCACCAACAATCCGAAATTATTTACACGCCCCTCGGAAGCTGACGCCAGCATCCATTTATGAGTGTCACACCATGAACACCGAAATCATCATGTTGGTATTGAGTCTCCTCTATGGAATCCCCTCCTTCGTTCTCTACGTCGTCATACTGATCCAACTCATTCGTCCTAAACATCACAAACGTTTCAGCAATCCCTTCTTCCGTCTCTGTTTTTTGATCGGAATTGTGGTAAGCAGTAAAACAGAGAGCTTCTAAGTACGGTCGCTTTAGGACTGCATTGGCTACCTCAACTTCTACTTCTTCGTTCGGCTCCCCACTTACGCCTTCTTGTCCTTCGTCTACACATCCCCACTCTTCAACTCGAGCCCCTTAACCACCGCAATGTACTTCCTAATCTACTTCTGCAGCAACCTCCAACTCTTTGGGAACTGTTTCCTCACCTTCAACCGCTTCACATCCATAGTATTTCCCCTAAGACATCACCAGATTTGGAGATACTGTTTTCCCGCCAGCATCGTCCTCACTACTCTTTCTTCTCTGGTCCCCTTTTGGTACCTCACCGACACAGCTGTTTGGTACATTCCCCTCTACAACGACGACCCAAGCCTTGGACTTGGCATGAATCCCGACAAGGCCAAATACCCCCAGTTCAGCAACAGCTTCAACACGTTTGTGAGCTACTTTGTGGCGTGTGGCCTTTCGCTGCCACTCAACATAATCTCGGCCCTTTTTCTTCTTTGCCGAACTTCCCCGAGTGGAACGATGTTTAGGAAGCACAAGGCCGAAGTGAATCTCTTCCTGGTGGCATTACTCAACTTCATCATTCAGACTATCACCGGTGTTCATCAGGTAACATTCCATTTCATTCGTTGTCATGAAGCTAATCAAACTGGACTCTCAATAATTGACGAACAAATTCAGGTGCTCATCTACATGTATAAGGAAAACCGAGCGTTCGTACTGGCGCTCTACACGCTGACGCCTTGGCTCAGTGACTTCAAGTACCTCTCTCCACCTTGGGTGCTCCTTGTCGTCTCGACTGCGGTTCGTGAAAGTGTCACACAGATGTTCCCAAAGCGGATGCCCTCCTTGCCGAGCTACTCCACAGCTTCTCCTCTGTTCACAAGAGGCTAGCACTTATTCCCACTCTGTAGGCGCATAACGTGATGTGAGGCTCATGCATGACCAAGTGCTTCGCACTGACAGCTGCTCCGTGACGCGGAATTTTAGATGAGCAGTAAATGCGACCGATACTACACGTGTTCGCAGTCATACGTTATATTATAATCTACTGTAAAGTACACAACTTAAACATCACAAGAAAAACATGAACATAAATAATGTGTTATAATGAGGCTGCCACCAATTTATTAATCTATAGGCATTTATGCATGAATAATGGCGAGTTAATCTTAAAGAACCTGGTGGTACCCCACAGAGCTACAATGTGTATATACAGGATGCGGCATAAATACTTACAAGAAAAAGCAGTCATATCTTTTCAGAGAATAAATGCAAAATCATTTATACCATTCGAAAGAGCAGAAAATTGTGTGTAGGAGACAGTCACAGGCATTCAAAATTACCTCCTTCCGCGGCGATGTAGGCGTCAAGACGCTACCGAAAATTCTTCAAAACAGCTGTGAAGTTTGAGCGCCTTTGAGATGGCCGAAATCAACGATCGTTCCATGAATCAGGTCAAAAGAGGTAAAAATTCCACAAGTACTGATGGGGATTCTTTGAAGCATGGAACGGGGATGAACAGGCAGTGAGGTACATGAGAATGAGAATGAAATGATATAGGATGTGGGATGGATTCGGGAAAATATGAAGTAATCAGCCGAGGATGGGTAGTGGAGTGTAGACCTAGGCAAGATCAGTTTCAGACAGCACAATGACACAATTTTTCTGGCACAATTTGAGCATTGAGTATAGGGAAAAAACAGAAGCAACCTAGCCGTCTCAAAGGCCTAGTTTCCTTCTCTGCTAATTGATAGAAATTAGAAGAAAGGGTCGCTCATGATGTAGTCTGTAACTGTTCTTTCGGATTTCGGTATAACTTCTATGTAATCTTGTAATCTATGTTAAGATTACAAAGAAATTATTGAAATGATTCTTCACTTATCGTTCACCAGCCCCATTCGTGAGTGGATGAAGAAAACACGAACAGTACGACTTTACTTTACTTTACTTTATTTCGTGAATCAAAGGCATTTCGCCTTGCACGACACCGATAATAGACAGACAGCTGATATCACGGGCAGCCGGCTTCATCCCTGGCATGGCACTTATGGCGAACCGGTCGGAGACGGCGCGCATCACGGGGCATCTGGGAGACGGCAAAACTTCGGAAATGGCGGCGGAACTTCTTTTTCTCGGGACGTTTGCGGCACAGATGAGGCTTCTGAGCTCGCATCCGCTTCGGAGAGATGAGTCCGTGGTCCGGGAGTTGCGTCTTCACCGGTGGTGGTGTCCTCGGAGGGTCGGCGACCTTCAGGGTGACCTTCAGGGTTCAGGATTCCTGGCGTCGGACATCTTGTTGTCAGCGATTCGTGAAATGAAGTCGAACAGTAGGACAAGTACTTTCATAGGAACTCATACTCATAAATAACATAATGGGAAAACTAAATAATTGAGCAATTGACAAGAGGGTAATGATCCTATAAACGTCGTGCAAGGGCGCTTATATTGTGGAAGAGCGAATATTTAATGAGAAGACAGGTGTTCGGGACCTTTCCGGTAACTACTCGTTCTCGCTCCCGAGAGGTGACATTACTAAGCCATGAACAGCGAGATAAACAAACTGGTTGTGAGTCTTCTCTATGGGATCCCCTCCTTCCTTCTCTACATTTTAATCTTTGTGCAGCTCGTCCGACCCAAACATAAGAAACGTTTCGACAATCCATTCTATCGATTGTGCTTTCTTATCGGAGTTGTGGTAAGTACCGTTTCAGATATTCTTCTTTCAAGAGTCGCCATTTTTAGGACTGCCTTGGATACATCCACTACTTCGTCTTCTTCGTTCTCCCCATGTACTCATTCATCTCTCCTCTATATGCATCTTCGTTATTTGCGTCTAGTCCTTTCACTACGGCCATCTACTTCTCTAATTACGTATTCGGCTACCTGCAACTCTTTGGGAACTGCTTCCTCACCTTCAACCGCTTCACTTCCATTGTATTCCCTCTAACTCATGCAAAAATCTGGATACGTTGTTATCCGCTCAGCGTTGTGATTACAGTGGTCTCTGCCCTAGCCCCCTGTTGGTATGTCTCCACCACAGCTGCCTGGTACACGCCTCTCTTCGACGATGCTCCAGAGAAGGGCTATGGACTGAAATCTGACGACTACAAGTACCCCTTCTTCAGCAACAGCTTCAACAAGTTCCTCAGCAATCTCCTGGCGTGTAGCCTCTGTCTTCTCATGAATGTCACCTCTTCCGCTTGTCTATTCTTTCGCACTTCGCAATACAGCAACCGGAAGGTTGAGTTGAACCTATTCTTTGTGACGCTCATGATATTCATAGCTCAAAGCATCACAAGCGTGCAACAGGTAACTTCATCGCGTGAGCTTCCCTAAGAGGAACCGAAATTTTTAGATACTCATCTACGTCGCCATGAAGGCAAATGACATGAGGCGAGTCGCAGTGCTCTATTCTCTCACACCTTGGCTCAACGACCTCAAGTTCCTCTCGCCTCCCTGGATTCTGATCATGGTTTCCAGCGCTGTTAGAGGGTCTGTAGTGCAGGCACTTCCCCACTGTTTGGTGCCAGCGGGCAATCAGCCACCCGTCTCGCCACTATGGCGTGCCAGCCATAGTTCCGGGATTCCTCAACGCCATTTGGAACCAGCTTTAGATCATTGAAGACCGGCATTTCAAGGAACTCCAACGCCTGTTTTTCGAATGCATCCTGTAGAATTGACTTTCATAGACTGGTAATCGATTTGCCAAATTGATGTAAACCATAAAATTTTTATTTTTGTGCATAAAGATGGATTTTATAAAGATGGATTCGTATGGACGATATACAGGGTGCGCCAGATAAACTGCAACATAAAGAAGTCAATGTAACTCGCTGTCTTTTGCAAATACGACACTTTTATATGTAAAATGAGCTATGCTACTCCCAAATAAGCAAATGGAAAATGATTTGTCGGTAAGTTCTGATTTCGTTAAGATGCATGCCTAAACATACATCCGATTCACACTCCCGACCGCCGCGGGTCTGGATTCTGTTTTCTGCCTTCATGTGGCTTCTAGAGCTGCCCTAAGTGAATTCAATGTAGCGCCTCGTAAAGAACTGACACTTATCCACAAGAAACACCAAACAACGAAATGGAGGGAATTCAGATCCGGCCAAAGTGGTGACCAATAAGATCTACCCCCATCTTAGGCAAATTGGTCCGAAGCAGGTCCAGAGTTGTTTTCGCGCTGTGTGCCGGTGCGCCGTCCCACTGGTAGGTCCAGGCGATTTCTCTGCCCTTATCGGCCACCCACGGTTTCACCAAGCCTTCTAGAATCTTCTTCTGATTCATCTAGGCCTTCAAGAGGTCCTTTTCTTCGAAAAACACCAGTTTTGGGGTATAACCAGGACATAATTTCCGGCCCGGATCATCAAACTCTTCGAATGCTGGGTTTTTCGGCTCTGACGGTACGCGGACATCCTTTGGGAAGCCATTGCCGATGATTCTGGTGATTGTGCACCGGTTGGGCGGTGCATCACCACTCATCCGTGAACAGGATTCGGTCGAGTTCCGGATCTGCGGCGCTGGCCCTCATCAAGAGATATTTTTTGGGATCTTGTCTTTTTTTTCTTGTAATGTTAGGACTTCTTTCACATTCTTGTAAGGAAAAGTCTTCAGATCTTCGATCAATATTCGCCGGCACCTTTATTGAACTTCGGGCTGAATTCCACTTGAACTTCTTTAGGATGGCTTCTCGAACAGCTGAAGTTCGTGCTGCTTTCTTTCTGACTTTCCTGGCCTTCATCTTGATCTGTTCTATGTCTCTGTAGCGATGAACGACTCACTTGACCTCATATCGCTCGAATACAAGGGCGTTTACGATACCCGGATTCGAGATTCTGAGCTTATGCACCAGAACTATGGAAAATCGGTCTTAAAGCGCTGAGATTTTTTCAGTGAACAACATCGAAATCACATCTAATAACAGATGTTCCAGGCTGAAATAGGACGGGGAACGCGAATATAACAATCATTCTTACTGTAACTCTCTCAAATCAACTTAAATCAATGAATCAAAAATGTTGCACTTTATCTGGTGCACCCTGTAGAAAACACTGTATTGCTCATAACTCGAAAGCATTCTCCACTTAAGCGATAGGGTTCATTGTATCCTGTAGAAGCAAATAAATGTTTCATTCAGGGTTCAGTGGCCACACTGAACATTTGAGATTTCTTGTGAAACTTATTTCACAGTATATCATCGTAGCCACTGGTTCTATCAGTGGCCTAGTGGCTATCTACCGAATTTCGTACCCAGGTGCTAAGATTCAAGTTTATACGCTTACCACAACAGATCTACAGCAAACACCATTTCTTCATTGTCTTAATATACATAATTGACTTAATGAAATAATGGGTTGGTGCATTGAAAATGGACCACTTGGAAAACATTCATTTTTTCGTCATATTTGCAGTTGCGACAAAACTGATTCGTGCGTTGTTCAGTACAGCGAACTCTCACCCCACATTATGATTTGCAACTTTTCCATTGCGTTCCTTTTGATCTTTGAGGTCTATTCTGTCTTGACGGTCATTTTTCTGGCACTCCGAGATGGCGAAATGCAAAGTGATGTACTTCCTATGGTATTAATTATGTGATTGACGGTGACTGCTTTCAACCTTTTGTAAATCCTTTTGTCTAATCTACCGAACGCACCTATTCCTGTGTTGGCCGTTTATCACAACATGATCTAATCTCAAAAAGATCGTCTTTTCGGATCATCGGATCGGATCATGTTCCGTTAACGCCATCATTTCCAGTTGGTTAAGTACCGCAACAGAGAATAGGGATATTTTACGGAAATGGAGGCCAAATGTGGAAAAAGTCGCACTTCAGAAATGGTGCCTCAAACCTCACATTTTTAAGTTGACCCCAGGAGTGGCTTTCCACTTTGAGCAGAGAGATTCCTCCTTTGCTGTTTATCTATCACTCTCTTAGCTTTATCAAAAGTGTCCCATTTTCACTGCACCAACCCAATATGACACAAAACAGCAGGTGTTTCGCTTTAATCGTCTTCTACGCATTACTTGGTCCATTATTCCAGCGCACCAAGAACACAGAAATGATGCTCTTGACACTCAGTCTCCTCTACGGAATCCATCGTTCCTCCTCTACATCGTCATCCTCTTTCAGCTCATCAGACCCAAATGTCAAAACCGCTTCGGCAACCCCTTCTACCGCCTCTGCTTCCTGATCGGCATCGTGGTAAGAGTCGGCGCACCTCCGCGAACACAACCTTTAGGACTGCGTCGGGTACCTCGACTTCTACATCTTCATCACCCTGCCTACTTACTCCCTCTTCGTCTCCTTCTACCGATCCTCACTCTTCTCCCCTAGTGCCTTCACCACTGCCGTCTACTTCTCTAATTACGTATTTGGCTATCTGCAACTCTTCGGCAACTGTTTCCTCACCTTCAACCGCTTCACCTGTGTCGTGTTCCCCACTAACCATGCCAAAATCTGGAGATACTGTTTCCCCTTCAGCATCGAGCGACTTCTTCAGGTCCTCATCTACATCGCTTTGGAAACGAACAACGACATGATGATCACGATGTTGTTCACGCTCCTCCCCTGGCTCAGCGACTTCAAGTACCTTTCCCCTCCGTGGGTTCTCATCTTCATCTCCACTTCGATTCGACAGACCGTAGTCCAACTTCTCCCAAAGAGGCTGGTGCATTACGCCAAGCACTCGTTGCTAGCGACTAGTACGGCAACGATCACGACAGTCAACGTGAAGCCACTGAATGGAGGATAATATTGACTTGTTTCTATACCCATCTGATACCGTAACCTTTGCCCCTACCACCATGGCTTTCAAATCTTCATTCCGTCAACAGTAACAATAACAAGGAAGAAGCTTCTACACGTATTGTCCAAAATCGGAGAGTTTCACTCCTTCCTCCGGTATGTTGCCTAACATCTTATATTGGGAGACGGGAGGAAGGGCGTTCGGTAGCCGCGAGAGCTCTTCGACAGTCCGCTTAGGGTGGGTGTAGTCGAACAAAAACAATCCAGGCATCCTAAACAGCAGCATAGAGGTCGACCATGAAAAGGCAACTTACTCTCTGCACTGCTTCTCGTAGTAACGGCACATTTCCGCGAATTCTCCCATTCCCAGCTGATAAGAAGTCTTCTTAGGATTGATTCGGCACTCTCGAAGCAGGTCGTGGGCCATGTCGTGCGCTAACTCCTCTGGATAAAGTGTTTTCACACATCTGATGACGTTCTTCTGCCGGTAGTGGAAGATGTGGCGCGCCACCTTCTCTACGACCTGAAATAAGTGCTTTTTGCAGACATAAAAGAGGATGTACCAACCTCAAATGCGGACTGAATGAGTGGCTCAACGCGAGGAACGAAACGAACGACGCCGACGTCGACTTTCGGCTGTGGAACGAAGCAGGCGCCTGTAAACGGAAGGGAATGTACGGTACATAGATCTATTCTCTTACCCGGTATGATAAAGAGAAGTTCGGGATCGGAGACGTACTGCGAAACGATGGAGATTCGCGATCTGGACGGCGAATCGATCGGACCACATATTCGACGCGCGACTTCGGCCTGGAACGTGAGCGTCAGCGGTATCCTTCCGAAGGCCCACGCTCCGGATCGTCTGGACATCTCACGTAGATATCTGAAATATTGTCAGAAATCTAACCTTAGCATACGGAAGAGCTCACTTGATAATCAATGGAGAAGCGATGTTAAACGGCAAATTGCCCACAATGTGGCAATTCTGGACGTCTTCGTACCACGGAGTCACTTGCAGTGTGCCATCGGTTTTCCAGATTTCGCCGATGTCGACTTTCAGGGCGTCAGCGTGATGAATGTGCATTCGTCCGCAACTGGCTTCTGCCAGGTGCTGAAAAGACTACCGTAGTCTCTGAGACAGATGAAGTGACTAGACGGCAAACAGTTGAAACGACTAACTTTCGACGTAGACACGTCTGTCTACTTCGAAGTCTGACGTCTAGACTCAAAGTTTTCCAGCCAGTGTCAATCGCGACACAGATTTCTCCACCCAAAGCAGACAGTTTCGTAGCAGACTGTCTATTTCACTACATAGACGCGACACTAACCTGGAGAGGGGGAAGGAAGCGGTGATCCAACTCGACCACGTCAACCCTCTTGCAGGACTGTTCGAGAATCGCTCGCGTGATGCCTCCAGGCCCTGGTCCTATCTCGACGATGTGACCGTCTGTCATATCGCCCGCCTTCCGTGCAATCTGAAATCTTTCGATTCAGTTAAATTTCGTAACTAGGGCTACCTTTCTGGTGAGATTCATGTCCATCAAGTAGTTCTGTGAAAGGATCTTCTTCGCCCGAAGGTTGTACATATGGATGAAGTCGCGCAAAGCGGGGAGAGGCGGCAGTCGCGAGAAGTTCGTCGCCATCTTCCTAGAATTCCGTCCATTGCGACCACTTATCTACTCAAATGCACACCTAAATACGCTGAGATACCAGAACCCTTAGAGGAAACACGCGCGCTTGTGCATAAATTTATTTAATCGAAACAATAATTCATCAGACAAAGAACAGACAGATCGAAAGGCCGAAAACAAAGAAACTCGTTAAAGCTCAACTAACGACAAGAGGTGAACACCAACTGGAAAGTTTGTCACAATCACAACCAGCCAAAAAGTCCAAAAACAGTCGAATCTTAGTGCACTTCTTCACGGGATGACGTGTCCGCAGTCGCTACGGCCTTCAAGTCGTCCATAAGTGCATTGCGAAATTCAGAGTACGCATTCTCCAGATTGTCGTTGATAATCACGTGATCGAACAGCGTGGGATCTTCCTCGACGGCCTTGAGATCTTCTTCAGCGTGCTTCAAACGCTTCTGCAGAGTTTCCTCGGTTTCCGTGTTACGACGGCGCAGACGTTCCTCCTAAACGTCCATTTTGACGAAAAACAGTGAGAGTGATCAACATACCAAGACGGCGACGGACGGTGCACGGATGAGAATGTATCTCGCATCCAGGCTCGTGTTCTTGATGTTGCGAACACCCTGAAGTTCAATGTCGAGGACACAAATCTTTCCAGTCTTTTGGATGTCTTCGACAGCCTTTAGGCTAAAATGCGCAATGATAAATCATTGTAGAGAAACAAAGCCCTTGCCTGGTTCCATAAAAGTTGCCGCCGAATTCGGCGTGTTCGAGAAATTCGTTGTTTGCAATCATGCGCTTAAATTCCTCTCTGTCCGTGAAATAGTAGTGCTTCCCGTGTTCTTCTCCGTCCCGGGGCTTCCGCGTCGTATCTGCACATGTAAGTTTACAAAACACTTCCGGTCAGAGAACACTTACGTGACACACTGAAGGCGAAGGCATCTGGAAAATCGCCCGTGGCCTTGTTCAGAATAGTTGACTTTCCGCCACCGGACGGGCCCGACAGTACCACAGGACGGACAGAAGTCGACATCGCTAAACGAAGAAAATGAATACGCTTTCGGTGACGGAGAGCACGTCTAAGACACCAATTAGCTAAAAGCCTCCAGGCTTATCCGTTATGCTACGTGCGTCATCAAGCTAAATTCCCGGTTGCCATAACAAAATAGGGGCTAATGGTGGCTAATGCGAGCGCGTACGTAAGCTGAGGCTTCCATTACATTCCGGAACCCTCCGCAACATCAACGTCGGGGCCGATGACTAATGGTCGCATGGCGACATCGTCCGAAAAACACGAAAAGGCGACAAAGTTGTGCAATTGGGGTCAGCCGACGGCAGCTGCAGATTTCATCAATGGCAAACACGTTGTAAGAAGGAAACGCCCAGGAAGGAAGAAAACGGCTCTGCAAAAAGTCTCCGACTGCAACAACAATCTGTAAAAGCAAAAGGGCTTCCCGCTTCAACCGGTCATGGATCTACAGAATTGCAACCTGCCCGTCTGTCTGCCTCCAACTGTACTAGACCGACTCATTTTGAGAAAGTCACGAAAAGAAACCGGTTGCTCTATTAAAGCCCGTAAGCGCATATCATAGCACGTGACCACTTACAGTTTAAAAAATTGACTTCTGAAGAGGGTGAACACTTCTAGCGGAAGAAACCCATTCAAAAATGAAGCGAAATTAGCTATGCGGCCTGAACGCGAACACTGCTAAACAGTTGATTCTGATTCTTCTATATACTCAATTAAATTTCTCTAAATCTATGGCTAAATATGGAAAAAAATACAACTAGCCCAGCCAATTCACAAATTCGCAGAGAATTCCAATCCTTAGCCGGTAGAGAAAGAATTCATCAAAAATCCGCTGAAAAGCGACCGAAAACGCCAGAAGTTTGCAAAATTTGAGGCTGTCTCCAATTCTGTGAAACGCAGCATCCGAAAAATGGACGAAATTCGAGTGATACACACAATGTAGATCCTAAAACGAGAGAAGAACGGAACTAACCTGCGATATCTACGATCGGCTTCAGCAACTCAATAAAGGCCCGTCTGTACATATCGATCGGCGCCGGATTTCACGCGTTCGTCGCGAAAACAGACGGCGATCGAGACGAAATCATAACAGACACCGCGGAGAGCCGACTGGAAGTAGGGAAATCTCTCTCGCTGCCGCGTGACTCCGAGGTGAGGACAATACCCACGCGCGCGTAGCGCACACCTAACACAGTTCAGAAGGCGCAAAGTCAACAAATCAAGAACCCGTTCAGCGCAGCGTTTAGAGGAACTTTGTGACAGCTCGAGTACGATCACCATTTTGGCCTATTAGCGCCCAACGATCTAAATCAGTCTCGTAGGATAGGATCGACACGGTCTTGCAAAGAAGAGAGTGCAATAAAACTCGAACATAAGAAAGTGCAAATGCGATGAGCAGAAAAAGTGCACTTTTGTCTCTGCGGCGGAATGTCGCAACATTTGAAATGATAACGAGCGGCAGGAGCGCCATGTCGTTAGAGATCGCGCACATCCTTCAAGATAGTCTCAGTCCTACGATGTCGTTATAGAAGCGAAAGCCTATGAAACATGTGAAAATACTCTCCTACTGACATGAACACAACAGCAAGAATAGCCTAAAAATCCGAAATCCGAACCCACACTCCATGTACTTTATCACAAAATAAATTATTTAAGTTCCGCTCTAACAGTGTTTCCACCAGCGTCTTCGTCTTCGGGGACGTCTCCTGTGCGGGGTTGTTCCTCCTCGTTCGCCTCCTCTACTTCCGTTCTTAAGGAATTTGGTCGGTAGTCACGGGCGTTGATTTGAACGAAGCGAATTTCCAGCTGTTTATCAATCTAAGAACTATATCATAATCTTCTGATTATAACCACCACTAACCTGGACAACTCCACCGTAGTTGTGTAAATTCGTGTCGTACTCGGAAGCGGAAAAGACAGTTATCAACTTACGATTGGCAAAGAAAGCATATCCAAACTCGACAACCTAAGGGAGTATATAAAATCAGTGAGCAAGCTGCGTGTTGGAGATCTCACCTGGTGAGCACGAATGATCATTTCAATTCCTAACTTTTTACACTTTTCCTCAACAGCGGCTTCTCCAAAGATATACGAAACCGCGCGCAATTTATTGGGTTCGAAGCCCGTGGAACCTTCAGTGATCG
Source organism: Steinernema hermaphroditum (assembly GCA_030435675.1). Lineage (NCBI taxonomy): Eukaryota > Metazoa > Nematoda > Chromadorea > Rhabditida > Steinernematidae > Steinernema > Steinernema hermaphroditum. Next base: position 5,502,357 of record CM059622.1, read on the forward strand.
TCATGACGCCCTTCTCGGGATCTGCCCACAGCAAGTCCTGCGCCAGATCCTTCACTTTGGTGATAGGACGCTGAATGTTGCGGATGTCGTCGAGATGATTGAGCTTGGGCGAAAGGCCACCATGCATACAGAGAATACGTCCGCTGACTAGCGCCGCAAGAGGCATATGAGCGAAGACATCGTTGAACTTCTTATACAGTTTGTCGTATTCGTTATGCTGACGGAAACGATCGCGGAGATCAGCATGAAATCCATATACTCTGAAAAACAAAAGGATCATGAAGAACGAAGTTGCCGCGTACATTACTTGTTAATGTTTCTCAACTCATGATTCCCTCTCAAAAGGTAAATGTGCTTCGGGAATTTGATCTTCAGCGAGAAGAGGAAGACAATTACTTCTAGCGAGTTCGGCCCCCTATCGACATAGTCACCAAGAAAGAGGTAACGTGATTTGAAGGGGAATCCACAAGCCTGAAAGTGAAGGCGCTACAAATACGACAGTAATTTTTAAAATCATACAGAAAAGATTTGACGAACGTCGCCGAACTGCCCATGTGTGTCACCGCATATGTTTACGGGAACGGAGACTTCGAGTAACGTCGGCTCTTTGATGAACACATTCTTCGCCATGTCTAATATCTCGTTGAGCTCGTTCAAATCGTAATTCAACTGGAATTCCTCATCTGGCTTCACTTCATAGTCCACTGCAAGATGGGCTTTGACGACGGACTTAAATGACACCTGAAACGCTTCCCTTTACACAATGCGGTAAATGTTGCAACATCAAACCTTCGTTTTCTTCTTCACCGGCTCTGGGTCCACTTGTTTTACCGGTTTCACCGGCTTCTTCTCCTCTTTTAAAGATTCCGGCTCTGACTTCGCAGGTGAGGACGCACCCTCATCCGCCTTCTTCTCGTCGGTTGCTGCTGGTGTCCCATACTGCGTCTGAAGGCAAACGCTATGGAATCCGAAGAACAAAAAGGATTAGATACCCCTTCGGTTTTGGCCAACGACTTTTCTTCTGGCGAAGCAGACGTTTTCACAGATGGCTTACCAGCTTCCGCAGTCATTTCTCCCTGCAATCAACAAGAATGGAGTAAACGATTACGAGGAGCAGTGGACCTACCGACTGGGCTGGTGCCACTCAAATGACACAACTGACCAGACGAGACAGATTCGATCCCTCTCGAGGACAACTTGTCCATCCTGCTGTCTACGTCTGCAAATACAAAATGCTCAAATGTATTTGCACTTTGCGAATTAGTGACTTATGCTAGTACAAGTCTGACTGTACACTCATCTTCCATCGGAAATTTCTCATGAAAACTCGGTATCCGAATAGCGCGCGTTTACAAGTCGCCGACTTTTCTTTCAAATTCATCGTTTTGAGAGCAAGGTTCACATACGCTCGCTCGTCTTTCCAATTGCTGCAAAGTTTCGAAGTGTGAGCGGTTGCTCGTGTCTCTTTCACGATTTTTCACACTCTCTACCGTTTTTAACTACTTTGCTGGACATGTCGCCGCAGCCGGATCTGACTCTTTTGTCTTCCAGGAAGTGATGACTCAAAACGATTCGTTCTCCGATTTGGAATCAGAAGCGGACTCCGCCATTTACAGCGATGAGGAGAACAATCAAAGCAAGCGGTCTGACACTCATCGGCTGCAGCCCCCAGCGCGGCGATGCCGAGTTTCGAAGGCTCTTTCGACCATCGAAGAAGAGCGCTCGTCGAACTCGAACCAGAGCAACTCCAGGAAAGGCATGTAGCTGACTGTTTTCCTGTATTGTTAATTCCTTGTTCTTTAGAACTGTCAGCAGGATGTGATAAGGCGCCCGTCGAGCGTCGTGAGCTGTTTGGCACCAAGATCAACGACTCTCTTGGGATGGAGTCATTCCGCAGCGATGCACGTAAGAGATCGACTTCTGCGATATGATCACCATTGCGATATTTCAGTGAAAGCTATCGAAGAAGACGAGATGAAGCACAGTGACTCGTACAGGTTCTTCATTCCGGAGGGCGTTTCGATCAAGCAGTGTAAAGAGAATAGCTGGGAGCCGTCGGTGTTCGGAACTTCACTGACGTCCGCAGAGATGTCGCTGGATTCGCGCACCCGCTCCTTCCGAAACAAGCAGCCCGAAGCGTTGAAAGACGAAGTGCAATCTCAAGAGAAGACGGACGTGTCCATGTCGTTCAGCCACACGATCGTCGGCCCTCAGAACACCTCTGTACCGTTCCAGTCGACGCCGGTGGCTCCTCGAGCTAGTACGTAACCGCTTGTTAATTCTGTACATGGTTGAGCGATTCAGATGGAACACCTATGCGAGCGAAAGGTCGTGACATTTTCGCATCTCGGATGTTCGGAGGGCTGAGCGAGTCACAAATCCCTACAGCGATCACGCGAGATGAAAGCCCGCCAGTCAGGAGCGAAACGAACCGCGTGACTCCGAACAAGACCATAGAAACCGTTGCAAAGACGACGAAGTTCGACAACAGCGTCAGGTCCACCATTGTCCCATCGAATTCCATGATAGCTGAGTTACTTGACAAACCTGTGGGTTTAAGATGCCCACGTATGTGACTTTGAGCTTGTTCGTTGCAGGCTGATGGAGCCAACGCCACACAGTTTATCGCTGGACTGAAGAAACGCCGAGAAGCGCGCCGCGTCGAGAGAGAGCGTCACCTTAGTGTCACCGCGAAGTTGCTCGATGTGGAAAACGAAACAACTAGGAACGTGACTGCGGCGCCGTCTATGAGCGGACGGCTCCAACCGCGGAACATGTCCACGGTTGTAAGCAACAAGAGTCTTACTGCTGGAACGAAAAGAGTCGTCGGAACCGTGACCATTGGTGACAAAGTTTATGAGCTGGTCGAAAAGGTGGCCTTATGAGATTATTTATTCCGTCTAACCGATACAATGAAGTCATATATCCTTTCTTGTTTCTTGTTGCGTAGGAAGTGACCTCTTTTTCCCGTTGTTGCGGTGTTAACGGTAATGAGTCAAGAGGTACGGGAAAGGATATGACATCTGCTGACTTCTAGCGTGTCTGAAGACACTCGGCCTCAGCCATCTCGTACTCCAAGGATGCACCAATGTAACACACGATGCGAAAACTATCCTAAAATGTTTTATACGAAGTTTAAACGAATGACAACTAGTGTCTAAAGATCGACTCGAATTTAGGCCCTCTTCTCGATAGGCTGGCTCTTGGGAAGTTCGGTCTGGATGGCGGCGAGCTCTTCGTCCCACGCCTTCTCGATCTTGTGCCAGTGCTCGAGGAGCTCCTTCTTGCGCTGCTCGCGCTTGTTGAAGTAGTACGGGAATTGTTCGCGCTCGGCCAGTGTCCATTGGTCGCTATCGAGGATCTTAAAGAAGCCGTTCAGAATCTCTTTGAAGAACTAGCGACGTACGATATCAGGTGATTCGCGTTCGCGGTCGTAGCCACTTCCTCCTTGATCCATGGCGACTAAAGAACAACGACATAACATGAATTCATGCAGGACCAGAGCTTACAGCGGAAAGGCTTGAAATGGCGTTTCTCCCACAGCTGGCGGCAACCGTCGGCCAGAAGAAGGGCACTCTTTCGGGTGTCCGGCTCCTCCTTGTTGGCGTCAAAACGAGCGCGCATGATGACCTTCTGGTAGCGAACTTCAAGACTGAAAGGAGGACGTTGATTCGAGCTGGAGGCAGTCAATCTCACTTGTTGCCGCCGTACCAGTTGTCGATCTCACGCAAAGCACGCTTGTAGAGGCGGCACACCTTTTGTCGGTGGCTCAACGCCTTGGTGAACATCCATGCTGGAGAATCCATGAGGATCCGCCTGAAAACAGAAGACGTCAAAGTTCCAAAGATAACAACGAACGCGACTGCACAAAACAAACGCATAGAGTTTGAAACAACTTCGCCGTTTGAACAATTCAGTTAGAAACTGCAGGAAATCAGATAGAAACCTGGTGATTTCAGTCGAAAACTCAAAGAGAAGAAGACGTTTTTGCACACATTTATCCAGAAAATAAATATCTTCAAAGAAAATCTCTCTGAGATCATCCAAAAACAGCTAGTCCCACGCTTGTATGCGATGAAGGTCTCCAAAAGATCCCGCTTCCTCCAGAAACAGTCACGAAACGGAACAAAACAGAAGGAATCAAGAAGAAGACGAAGTTCGATTCGTGACAATCGGAGTTCTCGCCTACTGTAATGTCCGTCGCTTGTCACGGACGTCGTCCCAAGACCAAACGGCGATGTCTCATTTTGGCTTTGCCAGTTCCAGACTGTCTGCAACTGACTGTCCAGATGTCTCGCGACTGTCTGTCAGTCTGAAAGGTCGTGGGGGCCAGTGGTAGAATATCCATTGATCCATAGAGTTCAGCTGATAGATACTAACATATGAAATAAAATCACTTTGAAGTAAAACTTCAACTAAAGATTCCGAAAAGGCCATTCATGAGAATCTACTTTTTCGTCTGTACCAAAAACCTTTGAAACACATGTGTTCTTGTCGAACTGTCGCGCTTGAGAGCAAACAATAGAGGCTTGTTTGCACGGCCCTCCTCTCACCAGTCGTTAACATGGATCTCCGATATCTTCTTGCGTCTCTATCGATCTCTCTTCTGATTTTAGTTGTCAACGCCAGCAAAGCCGAATATGAGCTTTACAGGTATTGATTCCCCTCGTCACCGCATACCCTCCAGCTTTAGATACTTACTGTCAAACTACAGTAGTTTGGTCAGACCTGTTCCCTACAACAGCCAAAAGTTGCGCGTTTCCATGAGGGTTTTCCTGCAACAGATCATTGGAATGGTAGAAATGGACCTAAAATAAAGCGAGGAAACATAGTTTTAGGATGAAAAGAATCAGGTCATCGAGCTGAATGCTTGGCTGCGATACGTAAGCGTCGCCATTTTCTTGATTTTCTACTTAAAAGATCCAGGTCTGGTCCGACTATCGCCTAAAATGGAACCCTGACAAGTTCGACGGCATCCAGAGCATCCGGCTCAACAGCGATGACCACAGCATCTTCAAACCTGACATCCTGCTCTACAACAGGTTCACACAAATGCCCTGATAACAACAAAACTTCCAACTTGCAGTGCGGACAAGTCCTTCGATTCCACTTTCAAAAGCAACATGGTCGTCTACAGCACGGGAGAGGTGAACTGGATCCCACCGGGAATATTTAGGGCATCCTGCAAGATAGACATCACGTGGTTTCCCTTTGACGAACAAAGCTGTTTCCTAAAGGTGAGAAGAACAGGTAGAAGCCGAAGATTCTGGTTTAGTTTGGATCTTGGACGTATAACGGTTTTGCTTTGGATCTCCAGCTGGATAAGGAACACGGAGAGGGTGAGTAGATGGTTAGATTAATACGGTTAGATCTGCATTTTCAGAACCCTCGATCGATCTCTCAACCTATATTCCCAGCGGCGAATGGCTTCTAACAAGTACCTTTTCCTTTCCCCACCCTTCAGCCCATTGGTTTTTCTTTTAGGCGCACCGGCAGTAAGAGAAGAAACGTACTACAAGTGCTGTCCAGAGCCGTACCCAACAGTAAAGTTCTTTTTGAACCTTAGAAGACGGACTCTCTTCTACACTTTCAACCTCATCATCCCCTCTCTTCTCGTCGCCATCATGACTCTTCTCGCCTTCTGCCTTCCCGCTCACGACATGTCCGAGAAGATCGGCACTCGTAGGGACGCCATCCATGACGCCAGGCCCATTTCTGCCTTTCTAGAGACGACGATTCTCCTTTCAGTTTGCTTTTTCCTCACCATCGTCAGTGAAATGACTCCACCAACGAGCGAAGCTGTGCCACTTCTAGGTAGTCTGTTGAATGGGAAGGTTATAAGAGTGTAAGCTTAGGGGTATTTTTCTCAACTCTGACACTAATCGTCGCCATATCCACAGCTTTCACCATCGCTGTGATGAATCTGCGCTATCGCCAGCCAACGAACCACCATATGAGGCCATGGGTACCAGAGTCAGATAGCTTAGGGGACATCTGAGCATTTTCAGTTCCGCAAAGTGTTCCTCGTGTGGCTGCCGTGGCTGCTTCTGATGAAGCGACCTGGCTACATGCTGGTGAAAGTCCGAGCGGTCAAAGTCAAGAACGGAGAGTTGAAGGAGAAAGAGTGTTTACAGGCACATTTCCATTCATAGATTCTACCGTAACCCCGTGCATTTAGTGCATCGGTGTAGAGGAAGTAGACCAGGACAACAATAAGGGTCTCAACACCGTCGTCATCGACTATGCCGAGAGATCTACAATAAGCAGAATGGGCTCCATGCCGTCTCCTTCCCTCAGCCTCGACAGAAAAGTGGGCCAGGGCATCTTCACAAGGAGGCGGTCTCTTCTGGTGAAAAAGAAGAAATCTGACTTATACGACCGCTACATTCAGCGCTGTACAGAAAGCATCCACGAAAGAGGTGTGATTGTTTCAAGGATTCACGGGACGCACGCATTCTAGGCGATTCCAACCAGAACGTCCTCGCCATCCTGGAGTACTACAAGTGCATGCAAACCGGACTCAAGTTCATAAACGAAAGGATGCAGCGACAGAAGACGAGAGATGACGCGGTGGTAGGCCTTGTAGAAGTGGCTACCGCCTGACTAAACGTGTTCCTTTAGGACGAGTACAGATTTGCGTCCATGGTTCTCGATCGATTCTGCCTTATTGTGTTCACGATCTTTATTGCCATCAGTATCACCGTTTTATTCAGTTCGGCGCCTTACTTATACGCGTAGAAATAAAATATTGTGCAGTTGAATGAGGGTCAGTTAAAGCAAAGAGTGAGAGTTGAAGGAAAAAGAGTGTTCCACCCACAATTACAACCGTAACCCTGTATATTTATTTTATTTTTATTCTTAAGCTAGAACAAATCGTGCCTTATTGATATTGACAGGATCCCTCAGTATAGATTTTCCTTCTTTCACACCTGTGTTAGTCGTATAGTTGCGCTCAAGAAACACTTTCAGAAAAGGCGGGAAACCGACGCAGAAGACGTGGTCATTTGCATGTGAAGCGATTGCTCTAGAAGCTGTACGAATGGCGAGCGCCTACTTTCATGGCACCTACATAGGCTCTGATATTCATTGAAAGTCCGTATCTATGATTATTTTAAATACATTTTAGAAGATCGCAGTACGTGTACGAATTCATTTGAGTATCTTTATTGAGTATCTTTATAACTTCTCTCAATTTTTACAGTTTTAATGGATGACTTGCTTATCCTCGGATGACAACCAATCTATAATCAGATAGTGATATCCATAGCGAATCGTCATATTATCACCACGATATAAAAAGCATTTGCCTCACGTGCACTCTCGACGCGATCTGACTGATCGATTTTTTTGCGCGAACAAAAACTTTCGAAGTGCTCTTCGCTCTCAGCCGATGCGTTCTTTTCACATCCAATTCGACTTTCCTATCCGAGTTGTCACTATTTTTTCACTTTGATCTGTGAATTCCTGGCGCATTGCAAATCTTTAACACGTGCTCTCGTTCTCGTGGGGGATCCACGATCTGTATTTGAAAAAACAACCTAGGATTGGGGACGCCATGGCCGACGACGAGTTTTCTGACCTTGACGAATGTGATAGCTATGAGGAGAATGAGAATCTCAAAGAAGAGGAAAACTACGAGGATGAAAAGGAGACGATCGGGGAGTCAGGCTACAGCTCCAGCAATCGAGACTGTTCGCGTCGCCTGTCACGGGACTCGCCTCCCCCACAATCCACGGGATCAAGGGCACTTCCCAGAATCGATGAAGAACGTAAGGCGACCTTCTGAGATGCAATTCTTAGCTCCCTAGTTTAGATTCCTTTGATTTGAGATCGCGAGGCCCATCTTTTGAAAGACAGCCTCTACAGACCGCGTTTCCTAGAAAGGTCGAAGAAGGTGGGATCCAAGCGGTCAAAAACCATATAGGTTTTTATACGACTTTAGCTCAATCAAAACAAGACGAATTTTCGATGCAAAACGACACATTTCAAGGCGATGATGATTTCGGGTCTTTTCGAAGCGATGCTTGTGAGTGATCTTCTGTGGCCAGCGCCTTATACTGTGAGTCTTAGTGCAAGCGATTGAGGAGGAGGACAGGAAGCATGAACTCTCCGACAAGTTCAACATTCCCGAAGGCGTCCCACTGAATCTGCGCAAGGAGAATAGCTGGGAACCTTCGATCTTGAACGGGAGTTCTCCCGTGGCGCACGAAGCGCCGAGAAGCCGAAGCATTCTTGTTGAACGCAACCGAACACCTCAGCAGTCCCCGATGAAGACGAACAAGAATGAAATTTCGATGCGGGAGTCGCCTAGAAGGCAGGCGAACATAACGAATGTGGGAGATGCCTCGGCGTCTTTTGCGGACAGCCATTTTCAGTCAACACCAGTTGCAAAGAGAAGCAGTAAGTTTTAAGAAGCCTACAAAGTCCGTGCTTATATCTCTAATGGATACAAAGTTAGATACCCACTAAAAAGACCAATAAGTTCACTTCCGAAAAAGCACCTCTAGTGTTACATCGTACAATTTACTCGAACTAATGCTCACAGAATGTTCACGTCATGGATAAACATGTGCTTCAGGCAATGGCTCGTCTCGAGTCAGAAAAGCAAGGGACATCTTCCAAGAAAACTTCTTTACCGGTACGGACGACTCTCTGCAACCTTCGATGATCTTGCCAGGGGCGGATGAAAGCAGGATGTCAAAAAACATGGCTCCCCTATCCAGGGCCGAATCTGTGAATAACATGACCGACAGTTCCAGCGTTGTTCCTTCGAACTCTATGATTCATGAAGCTATCGGGGTATGAGTTCACAGGTGTTGCAATTTGGCTATGTTTCCATCCTAGGCGAGTGCCAACGCTTCGACCTTCATTGCGAAAATCAAAGCGAAAAGGGAGCAACGTAAGGCCGATCGCAGCGCGAAACTGAGTGCAATTGCTCCTATGCTGTCCAAGGTGGACAATGTTCAAGGACTCGAAAGGCAACTGGTCCACGGGAGCACATCGAGTTTAGGGAGTAGGCCTGTTTCACAGGCCTCTACCGTATCCAGGTCCATTAATAGCCATCGGTATGAGACTCTAGTGAGAGGAGAGATTAATGATTTTATTCAGGGTAAAAGAAGGAACGTCGGCCCTGAGTTGCATCAGGATTCTCAGCTTCGGATATGCCGCTGTTGGTGACAGGGTGCTGAGAGAGTTGGAGATCGAAAACACAACGGACGGTGCGCTCTCGGTTGGCATTCATATGCTGGACAACCACGCGGCTGAGGTGTTTTCGGTGAGTTCGAAATGGATTATGCACCATAACCATTCTGGAGCCATTCGAGTTGGCACCTAGAGAATGCTTACTTATGATTATCAAACCGCTGTGGTTTGATGCAGTTGGCACTTACCGATTTAAAGGTTACTTATTACGTCTTCCTCTAGAGGGTTGCTTATGCATCGTTTCTTTACTCATCCTACCCGAGAAAAGAAATATTCTTCATTTCAGATGGAGAGCAATCAAATCCAAATACCGCCGAAGACCAAGTACGCCTTGAAGGTCTTCTTCAACGCTTCGAAAGAGAACCAGTTCTACCAGTGCCAATTGGAACTGAAAGCGATCAACATCGTCTACAAAAGACGCGTTGATCTACAGGGATTCTCGGGAGTTGCCTGTGTGGAACCTCTCCCTGAGTGTGGCCTTCAGACCACCAAGCAAGGCAATAATATTCTCAAAACATCGAACCACTCGACCGTAGAAGTGAAGTTCGCCAACAAAGGAACGAGGTTTGTTGTAGGCCGCCTTTGAGACATACAATCTCTCTGCTACCATAGGACTGCCTACGTTCTGCTGAAGACTCTATCGAGATTCCACGACGACGTCGAAGAGCCAAATGTGGTCATCGAGCCTTCGAGCCGATTCTTGCTGTCTCCAAAAGACAAGATAGTCAGTCCATTCATAGTAAAAGAGTTGACGAACCAATTCTAGACCGTCCGACTGCACAGCTCTTCGGCGCCCATTGGCGACTTCCGCCTAAGAGTGTACTGGGGTGAATTTGGACAAAAACAGCGATATAAAGCGTAGGTATCATTCTATGAAAAATCCTAACGTCGGTGTTTTAGATACACAAAAGCACGTGGAAAAGAAGAAAAACTCTACGACAACATATCTTTCATTGGTGCTACATTTAAGGGAGAGGACATCTTGGACGGACAAGACGAGCAGAAGTTGCAGAAGTGCGTGCATTATGGCGACCAGAAGAACTTCTTCGAGAGCATCCGAGTCGAGGACATTCCTGTGAGCTCTATCAATGTCTTACAAGGGGATTCATCCGTTCTTCTAGGTCGTCAATCGCAGGAATACGGGCTCGAGGCAGTCTCTAAACGACGACACGGACTGCAGTCTCTACACGACCGCCATGGGAGAGATGACACTTCGCCGAGGCGAATCCGTCATCGACGACCGCACCAGAAGATTCGTAAATACAAGTCGTTTCAGCTCTAAGTGATTTTGCGATTGTGTTGCTATGTACCTATGTGTATTTAGAGGGAAAATAGAATATGCGAGAAGGTAGGACTTGAACAGGGATGCACAAACCAAAAGCTTTAGGTGCCCTATTGTAGGGTGTCCCAGATATCTTCATACAGTGGCGGCCGTATAAATAGCCGCACCCCCTACATAAAGTTTCTATTGCCGATTTACCCTAGATTTGCAAATGTGGGCACTAAACCAATGGCACTACCATGTTGTAGGATGTAGAATTTATCAGGCATCAACACATTTTTGGGCATTCATTGAGCGCTGAATGGCCAGCTGCTGACAGAGTAGCCAAAGAGCGTTCACTTCACTCTTATCAAATTTTTTTGTAGCTCATAATCAGACGATCGGTACGAGACGAACGACCTCGTGCGTCGCACGTAGTCGCATCAAGAAACATCGCCGTCAACGTGGTCACTAACCGGTACTTCGAGACGTAATGTCATCCTATTGATCAAAAAATGTAAAGTGTAAGAGAGTCTGGAATGAGGCGCATATTGGCGAACATTCCATGAGGATACATGGTGAAGGAACACCTTCACAACCTCACAAAATTCCTAGTTTCCAAAAAGACTGTAACTTTGAGTACTGTAACTAAATAGAAATTAGCTACTAGCTCCATGTTACGGAACAGATCCATCATGAGGTCTTTCATTTGGTCGCGGTCGCGATCGTTCAGTTAGTTCTCTCAGAAATGAGTTTAGAAAGCGGTCGTTCCATCCAACTGGTCAAGAAGACCGTCATTGAATTGTGTTGTCCCGATAGCACTTTTGTTTATATCTTCGTCTCAATGGTGTCAGTTACAATTATGGCTCTTTCACAAGGTGCCCTTACCGGCACCGTTTTGCATGTGAACCCTATGCAATGTCTACAGCCACGATTTGATGAATGATTCAAAGATGATATAAAACGGTATAAAAATTGTGGAAATTCTCGCTATTTGCATCTAGATATCGAAATGTTTCTGATAAGCCATCACGTTCATCGCTAACCCTTATCCAAAAGCTGCTCTGCCTCCGTAAATTTTATGATACGTAAAGGTGCCAAATTTTCGACACTTCACATTTACAACGGCAATCAATCAACCTGCACAGGTTCGTAAACCTACTAAAGTGACGCCATCAAAAATGCGCTGGAGTCGCAGAGAGGAAGTGATCAGCACCAACGCGACCTTGAAGCTTCAGGCGATGATGTCACTTCACTCGATGAAGAATAGCCTGCAGAGTTTGTCACGTTTCTTCGGATTCCGAATGAACCACTGTAAGAACAAAGGAAACGACATGCTTTGACTTGAGTGAAATTTTGCAGTCTGACGGTACTTAGTAAGTAAATAAACATATGAACCATGCGCACTTCATGCAGAAATCAAAATACCTCTCATTTTCATTCCTCGTCTCATTCACACTAGAATGTATGTAAAAGGCGCATCGCTTCTTAATCGCTGCACCGAAGATCACCCGCAGCTTCTTTGCAGACACAGAAGAGTCACGTTTTGTGTCGCCAACACACTTAAGTGATGTCACTTCTCTGCGCGGGGTGTTCCTGATGCTGATTCGGGTTGGAGACGTGCCGATCGCAAAAGGCAAAGAACGAGCAGAGACGAGAGAACTGGTCAAATTAGCACCATCGACTGTTTTCACACGCGGACGCACCGCCCTTGTACGGTATATAAGGAACTGCCGGTAGAAATGAACATATGGTCCATTCGGAGGTCGTTCTAAGGAGTCCTTTCAGATTGAAACTTCCCTTCCGTAGCCATGCCTCGTGACACTATCTGCAAGGACGCCATCGAGATGATCGGCAGAACCCCGATGGTCCAGCTGAACAAGGTGACCGAGGGCCTCGAGGCCAGGATCGGTAGGGAGAGATGGTTGTGAGTCACCTAAAGGCCGATTTTAGCCGTGAAGATCGAGTATATGAACCCCGCCTGCTCGGTCAAGGACCGCGTCGGATTCGCAATGATCGACGCCGCTGAGAAGGCCGGTCGCATCAAACCCGGAGAGAGTGTCCTCATCGAGCCCACCTCCGGCAACATGGGCATCGCCCTGGCGTTCGTCGCCGCCGTCAAAGGCTACAAGCTGATCCTGGTCATGCCCGCTTCGATGAGTATTGAAAGAGTAAGGCAAAGGTGTTTGGACGGTGGAGATAAGGACGGTTTAGCGCACTCTTCTCAAAGCCTATGGAGCTGAAGTCGTTCTGACGGACCCGGCTACTGCCGTGAAGGGAGCGATGGAACGTGCCTTCGAACTTGAGAAAATCATTCCCAATGGAGTCGTCCTCAATCAGGTGAGCGCGACGGGTTCATTCTTATCACTAGAGGGGCAAAAACTGAGCCCTAGTTTTAGTCACAAAAGTCACTATCGGTTAGTCACTATCTAGTCACTATTTGATTATCGGTCGAAATAAACGATCAAATTTCAGTTCGGCAACCCAGCCAACCCTGAAGTGCACTACAACACGACTGGCCACGAGATCTGGGACCAAACCGAGGGCAACGTCGACATCGTCTGCTTCGGAATTGGCTCTGGTGGCACGATGACTGGCGTCGGCCGCTATCTGAGGGAGAAAAAGCCCAGCGTGCAGGTCTACCCAGTGGAGCCCTTCGAGTCCTCTGTCATCAACGGCCTCCCGCACAGCGCTCACAAGATCCAGGGCATGGGCACGGGAATGATCCCCGACATCCTGGACAAGTCGCTCTTCCAAGAGGCGATCCGAGTGCACTCCGACGACGCCATCGCCATGGCCAAGCGCCTGGCTCTCGAGGAGGGTATCCTGGCCGGAATCTCCAGTGGAGCCAACGTGTGCGCGGCCATTCAGCTCGCGAAACGCCCTGAGAACAAGGGAAAACTGATTGTGACCTCTCTGGCTAGCTTCGGCGAGCGCTACTTGTAAGTGCTATATTCGAAGGCAATCTCTATGTTTATCTTTAGGAGCACCCTGCTCTACAACGACATCAAGGAGTCCTGCGAGCAGATGAAGATGTCCACCATCGAGGAGAACGTGAAGGATCTCGGCGAGAAGTTCGGAATCCAAAAGAACTAATCGTCTATCACCCTTGTGCCAGAGTACAAAATAAAGCATTTCACATGAATCTAGAGGGTATATAGATAGCTAGGGGCTAGAAATTAGTTCGACAAAGGCGATAGCACTTTTGTTTATATCTTCGTCTCAATGGTGTCAGTTACAATTAAACAGAATGTGGTTGATGGTCGGCCTAGAAGAACACTCAGAGTACAGACTGGACCAGTATCATATCGATCGATCTATCTTGTTCTGCATTTATTCTTCTTGCATTTATTCTTCTTAACTCAAAAAATCACGCTGTCTCTCGATCTCTATAGCTCTATAAAGATGCAAACTGAGAATAGGAGCTTACTTTTAGGTGCTCTCATTTCTAATTACATAGACCTGACGAACGCTTTAGTCATGCTACTGTAATTGTCAAGTCCACTTAAGTCAGAAAATGTATCGATTTGAATGATTTGAAGACAAACGTTCCCAAACAGGAGCGTTCGCAACGGTGCAAACGCAGTGCGGTCCCCAGGCATACCCAAAAAGGGCAATATCCTTTCTCACCGGCGGTTCCCAATGGCAATCCGAGCCGGTTCTATGTCTGCGGCTCAGTTGGCATCTCAGTGTCGTGACTCTAGGTCGTGTATAGGATTCGGAGGCTAGGTGTTTATTGGGCGGCATAACATAGGATGGGTAGTAGGGTTGTCGAATCGAATCGAATCGAATAATTCGAGTTTTTACGAATATCGAATATTCGATTCGATATTCGAGGATCTTCGAATATCGAATATTCGATTCGATATTCGAGGATCTTCGAATATCGAATATTCGATTCGATTCGCTATTCGAAGATTTCCGAATATCGAATAAAAAAGTGGCAGGCATCACGAGGGATTGAACCCCCGACCCCCAGCATGGCAGGAGCCAACCGATAGCAGTTTTAGCGTGTGTCACGTGTTGTATTACTAGCTGCTAGTATTTTCGTAGCAGTCCGTCCTTCTTTTTTGCCTGATTCACTATCATTCTGCAGATTTCTGGTCGTCCGCAAACGTATTGCAAAGGTTTTGCTCGCTCTGGCAACACTCAATCGCGAAGAAAACAGTGCTCGGAGAGCCATCGATGTCTCTATTGTCTTACATTTGCTTAGCAGGAATGCGTTGCTACTGAAGATGAGCTAAAGTTCAGCAAAAAAACGTCTGCGCGCTGTGTAGGTCGCTAGATGTGTAGTCATTGACGACCGTCACTGTCGCCATTGTCCCGATAGCCCTAGAGCCTAGGCCGCTTGCTAGACCTAGGCCGCCCTATTGCGCGGAGATGCTTCAGAGAATGATATAGTACGACAGTGAGATAGATTGAAAAAGTTCTTGTAAGGGCTGAAAACAGGAATCTCTGAGCTCAAAGTGAAGAGCCGTTGTGGACATTAACTTGAAAAGATGCGGTCTAGGGTAGTCAGACTTTTGGGGAAACCAAAACTATTTTTTTCCACATTTGGCCCCTATTTCTGTTATGCAGAAGTGCTGTTTGGGCTTACTAGCTGCGATCGATAGCTATGTACCTGCATATCTCCACTGTATGTTGGAGTACTTAACGTACCGTAAACGTTGGAGTTAACATAGTGCTCAGGAAAGGCCATCTTTTTGATTATTTAATGTTTTCCATGTGTCCCATTTTCAATGTTCCAACCCAATAGAAAACATAGTGTCATTTCCCGCTGTCTCTTAGGTACCACGCTACAGTTGCTCACTAGGTGGAGATACTAGGTGAAACCAATCGATGCAGTCCTTATTGCAAAAGACACGTAGAATGCTGGCTTAGAATACACCAGCTAATAAGAAAGGGAGAAAGAGCAGAAGGACGGTTGTGGCGACAAAACATAGAATGGTAAAAGGGAAGTACACTCTTGCCGTTCTCTTCTGCGCACACTCTGTGCAGAACCACTCTTCTATGCTCACTTTGATTTGCCATGAGTTGGAAAACCTCTGTCTACAGCGGTACTTAAAAAGGCCAGAAATAGGACTCTGAAAAAATTCAGAAAAAAATAAAAAAAAAAATTCGATTCGATTCGATTCGAACCTTCGAATATCGAATATTCGATTCGATTCGAAATTCGAAGA
This sequence comes from Steinernema hermaphroditum, assembly GCA_030435675.1. Lineage (NCBI taxonomy): Eukaryota > Metazoa > Nematoda > Chromadorea > Rhabditida > Steinernematidae > Steinernema > Steinernema hermaphroditum. The sequence continues at coordinate 5,517,999 of CM059622.1, forward strand.
TCTTCGAATATCGAATATTCGATTCGATTCGATATTCGAGGATCCTCGAATATCGAATATTCGATTCGATTCGATATTCGAGGATTTTCGAATATTCGACAACCCTAATGGGTAGCGACCGCCAATGGCGAGCATTCTCCGCGCAAGATTAACCAACATTCGGTGGCGCCCATTGTGGCCCGCGCAATTACATTATACCATCTGTCGTCAATGAGACTGAGAGATGAGACATACATGTCTCATCGCACCACCCACATCTGGTTGGAACGTGCACGTGCGTGTTTTCCTCAAGTGATCTAGCAGAACACGATCCGATTACTAGATGATCTTTAAATATTTTGATGATCTTATGCATTTATTGTTCTCATTTTTTGAACCACCGGTGGGAAGGAAGAAGTTTATCAGCCTTTTTGTATCTTACTATTTAGAAAGGCTCTTGACTCCGCGTCCCTAGCTCTACTGATGTTCAAAGTTTCGGCCAAATCGGTGTTTATCACTTAGGAGAGTTCCCTTGTCAGTGACATCGCTAGCGGCTGTAGTGATAACGTCTCTTTTGCTAGCTTGACAGCTTTATAGAATTCGGTTCCAAATGGGCGATTTTCCTTTGAATGGCACTTCTAATCTTCATCGTTGTTTCCGAGTAAATCGTTTTATTTCCACTTAATTTCTGCACAATCTCTCCCGAAAAGGTGCTATCGGCTGTAAATGTGAATTCCCATGATCTGTAAACAAGGACACCCAGATTGCGGCAGGGCTGCCATTTCCTTCTCTTATCACATCAATTGATGGTTCACCGGTAGCGCTCGCTTATTAATCGGTCGCCGAACCTCTTGTGATAAGAAGGTTCACCATTTTCTGAAGGCGTTATGATCCTATGATCCCAATTTCACCCTTGTTTTCTTCATCCTACTGAGTGCGATAAAAATCGTCTGTTTTCATTCGTTGGAAAACACGGTTCTGTGCTGATCACCATCTTCACGCCATTCGCATCACAAATCGCAACTCATTTATCTCACAGAAGCTCCCTCGATCCGAAGCGATGCGAGCGTTCACTCCGTTCGCGCATTCGATCATTTCATTTCGGCTGTCACTTTCCTTTGGCGCCATTATCGATTGTTCGGCGCGCTGGTTGCTCGTCTTCCAAGATGGCCGGTGTCAGATCCGGTCCTTTTCAATCCAGTTACATACTTGTAATGTTGCGTTTTTAGATTTTTGGTATGAGCGGAGGAAAACCGGTGAGCAGATATGAAAAGTCACACAGATTATACAACAGACGATTGGACAGCATTGAACCGTAGGTCGAAAATAGGGAGGACTGTGGAAAAAAACGCCGGGTTTAGATGTGTGAAAAATCTCGCAAAGTATCTACTTCGACACGGAGAAGTTCACCGATTGAGGCTCTTGAAGGTAGTGCCGCCTAAAGATGGATTTGGCCACAATTTTGTTGTAGGAGATGCTCGAAGGCTTACCTTTGAAGCCTTCTGCAAGGTCAGATGGGGCAGACGCGTCGGAGTGTGAGCGACTCTTCAGAGAGATTTTTCCACCGAACGACCCTGAAGTGGTCACAATCAGTGACGATGAAGAGGTACTGTTGTCGGGCAAAGCTCGAGAAATCGGAACTTTTAAGGATCACAACGAGTCAGTGGAGGAACCGGTGCCGAGCACAAGTGGGCAGAAAAGGATAATCGTGCAGCCCTCACAGCTGCTCACTGAAGAACAGTGTGCATATACAGTTCTGGAATCTTCTGAGCTTGTACAAGAAGCGCCAAATGAATCATTAGACCGTATTTTTTCTGCAGAAGAAGAGGTGATGAGAGAAGAAGCAGAGGCTCTATCCATCGATGCAGTAAGAGTTGAAATTTACATTCCATTTCAAAAGACATTTCAAGGTCCAAAATCAGATTTCTGAAGCGTCACACGTATCATTCGAAAAAGAGGCCGGGCGGTCAGATAAGTCGGAGCTTTCCGGGAAGGAGCATCAAGATAAGAACGAACATCAAGCAGGACCTCCATCAGAAAGTACCGATGATCAAAATTCTGTTTCCTCTGTGCACGTGAAACAAGAGGTCACCTCAAGAGGCGAAGAGCCCAAAGACGCAGAAGACAGCAGTAATGGACTGAGTTCGTCGGGAATTCTAGCATCAGCTGAAGGAGGAGAAGAAGCCCTCGACAACGCTGAAGGTTCTGAGGTACACATCGCGATCATTGTATTCATAGGAAAAGAAATCTTCAGGTGCAAAATGACTCTTTGGAGGTCAACTTGTCCAAATCTTCATCCAACGACGCAAAAGAAGAAGATGTTGAAATTACGATGAGACAGTACGAACCAGAAAGCAACTTTGAAGTTGATCTCCGCGAGGATAACGCAGAAGAGGAGCCTTCTTTCCAAGAGGAACCGCAAGCAGACGTAACCCCTGCTCAGAGAGATGAAACGCCTGCTACTTCTGAAGAAAACATGGAGGAGGATCTGCAGAATGTTGACGGCTCTAAGGTATCCATTATCGACCCTGATCGTTAACTGCATGCACTTCTTAGAATTTGGAACATGCTCCCAACGTGCCCGAAACGGAGAAATTTACCGCTAACATCGAGTGTGTTCTTTCTTTGAAAGTGATTCCTATCGTACAGAGTACACCCACTTCTCTCATAGACGATCCCGTCACCCCCAACAGCACAATTGTTGCAGAGACATCTCAAATGAGCACGTCTGTCAATGTAGAGGTACTTAGAAGTCAGTACCTGTGCATCACCTTTGGACTTATTTTTAGGAAAGCAACACTAGCAAATACAAAGAAGCGGTTGACCGCACCGAAGAGGATCAAAGCCGACCTAATAAAGAACAGCTGGTGTCTATTTCAGCTGTCTACGCAGAACGTGGTGGACCTGATCTAGCAGAAGAGGATGCTGCTTCGAGATCGAACAGAGTCCAAGCCCAGCCTGATCTTCAACCAGAAATTCCTCATTCCTCTCAACAGCCAGGACCCACACTGTACGAGAGTCTTCACAGTGAGACGAGCAGCGACAGCGATGGCTATGACGTTCCAAGTACATCACTCGCCATCTTTGCTCACTTCAATCAGGATGAAGATGAAAATGACCGACAGAGGGTGGAAGCAACGACCAAACCAGGAGAACCAGGGTCCAGTTCAGCTCTCGCTTCGCCACATAACTCCACCACTGGCACTTCTCCCTCGAAACTAAGCCAAGAAGCGTCCCCAATCAATAGCAAACAGGTATTATTATTATAGGAAATGCCTTCTTCTGAAATCAACCTTCAGAATTCACCTGTGAAACGCAATCTTGAATCGATCTGCCAAGATCTCCTACATAGTGCTGAGAAGAGAAGATCTGAGGACGAAACTACCCAACCCGATCAGGTAGAGCCCCCTATTGCCGCTGATCAAGAGGCCCAATCTCGACCACAATCGCCAGAAATGGCAAGAACCAGGCCAATCTCACCAGCGATCAGCTCGGGGACCAGCAACCCTGAGACCGACTGGGAGCTTACTCCTTCGGAGGCCGAACTCAGCGACGAAGAGGAGAACTCAGTGCAGAGAGAGGAGGATAGTGCGCTGGATGGCGAATTAGCGGAATCCACCGACCAAGTTGAACAGGAACAGCTGGGGCCTGGAAGCAGCCTTCATAATGTCTACCAACAAGCAAGGAGCTCGCAAGGACCGCCAAAGAAGAGAAGACGACCACAGTGGGATGATGAAGAAGAAGATCCATCCAGCGAGGAGGAAGAGGAGGAGGAGGAGGAGGAAGATGAGCTAGATGTTATGCTTAGGAAATGCTCCGAGTTTGATGCCCGGTGGAAGGTGGAAGAAAGCGATGAGGAGTATGAGGGAAGCGATGAAGAGGAGGAAGACGAGATGGAGGAGGTCAGAGAAGAAGAAATCGGAGACGACCTGAAAGAAGTGTCCATGCATGCGAAGGTAATATTTGTTAGACCATAAAAAGATGGCGATGGGTCCGCAGTTCAAATTGCTTATCCTGACTAAGATGGGTTAATTGGGAACATGTTGCATTGGCAGCATGGAACATTCACTCCTACAGCACTGAAGTAACCCTTTCAGGAAGTGCCAAAAAATGACGAAATCGAAGATGTCCAAGAAGATGAAGAAGTATTGGATGCTAAAAGTAAAAAGCCAGGACGATCTGCTATGGGAAGAGGTGGGGGATCCACTATGGAACCAGCTCCAAGGAAGCCATGGAAAGGAGCCGGCAAAAGGACCCATGGCAGCCCTGTTCACTCGCTCTATCGCCGCACATCCAGGGACGAAGAACTTGACAGAATGTTGCGAGATGAACGAGCCCTAATGGATGAGCTAGGCGGTGATGATGAAGATGGAGGAGAAGAAGAAGAGTACGAGGAGGAGGAAGAAGTCATTCATCTTGATGAAGAAGATGGTGCAGAAGAAGTAGTGGAGATGCAAGAAGATGACGGGGAAACTGTTTCCTCGGTCTCTACTTCGGACGGCGAAGAAGTGGCGGATGTAATAGAACTAGAGGAAGAAGAACCAATGCGTCGAAAGAAGCGGCGAAGAGCTTTCTTCGACTCTGACAGCGATGACGATGACTGTGTTTACTTTGAGGGAAAGCAAAGAAGAAAGGTGAAGAGAAAGAAGACGGAAGGTGGACCCGTAGTGGTATCAAATGAAGAAGAGGCGCCGCAAGATGAGATGAACTGGAACAAAGTCCGTTCCAAGAGGATCATTTCAGACGACCATCTCTCGAAGACCACCCTCGAGGCCGAGAAGTTGGAATCTGAGAGGCGAAAACGCCTGGAGCTGAAGCAGAGCGAATTCAACGGCATCGAACTCTCCCAGCCGGGCAGTTCTCAGCGAACGAACGTCGCCTCCATTGTCCTGGACGACGACGCCAAGAGCGAAGATCCCTGTCCGGTGGAGGTCCACTGGAACCTCGTCGAGAAGCTGTTGCCTCACCAAGCCGCAGGGATTCAGTTCATGTATGACTGTGCGGTCGAGTCACTGGACCGACTAGGGGAGCCCGGAGGAGGAGGTATGGTAGGGATGGGATGGGATGGGATAGGCAGGGGTACGGGCCACCCGCTTTTTTTGAACGAACCACATTTCTGAGGATGAAAACAGAGGGTGATCCAGTTCTAACCATCTCATGATTTCCAGGAATCCTTGCTCACTGCATGGGGCTCGGCAAGACCTTTCAAGTAGTCGCCTTCCTTCACACCATCCTCACCCATCCCAAGATCCAGAAGACCATCCGCAGAGTTCTTATCGTCGCTCCCGCCAACGTGCTGCTCAACTGGGAGGCTGAATTCAAGAAGTGGCTCAAAGACATTGACAGCAACTGCATCAACGTACGTTCTCGACACCCTGCACCCTGAACCTCTTCCATAGGTTATCCGCTTGGATGCGTCGTCCAAATCCAGGGTGGAAACTCTGCAGAAATGGTCCAATTCCGAGAGACCTTCAGTCCTCATCACCGGATATGAACTCTTCCGTACTATACTCACCAACAACAAGCAACCTCAGAGTTCAAAACACATGCGTCTTCAGGACGAGTGTGCCGCCTACCTTCTCAACCCAGATCTCACCGTCTGTGACGAAGCGCACAAGTTGAAGAACAGTAATGCGCTACTGTACTCGACGATGAGCGGCATCAAGACCTCGAGGCGAATCTGCCTGACCGGTACGCCTATGCAAAACCACTTAATGGAGTGTAAGTCCAGTGGGAATCTATCCATGAAGCCCATATACTGCTTTAGATTACTGTATGGTAAATTTCATTAAGCCGAATCTCTTGGGAACGAAGGGTGAATTTACCAATAAGTACAAGGATCCAATCCACTATGGAGGACGGAAGGACTCCAATAAAGAGGAAGTGAAGCTAATGAAGAAGCAGTCCTTCTTGCTTGCGAATGCGATGAAAGCCTGCATTCATGTAAGTAGTCTTAGTCTTCTATTCGAACCTGTTCCCATGCAAATTCAGAGAAAGGACCACCGTCTTCTGTTCGATTCGATCCCTCCTAAACTCGAATACGTCATCAAAATAAAGATGTCCCTCAAACAAAAGGAGTTCTGCCGTTTGTTCAAGAAATTCCTCACAGAACACAGAGAGGGCTCGAGTAACCAGAAAATTCTGACGACCGACTATCCTCGATTTCTGCTCATCGCCGCTCATCCCTTCCAGTTTGTAAACTCGAAGAACGTTGTCAAGAGGAAGGCGGAGAAGATACCAGAGGAGGAGACGGATGACCTCGACGAGGAGGAGGAAAACGGATCGGTGGTCGAAACTTTCGCTGAATTCAAGAAGGAAATGAGAAAAAGACTTCCGCCAGATGCCGAGACGGATTTCGCGCTGAGCAGCAAGTTGGCTGTGCTGATAGACCTCATCAAGAAGTGTGAGCAAGTGGGCGACAAACTGTAAGAGGTGATATCTAGCCCTGGGTGTAGAGAATATCATTTAGGCTCATATTCACCCAATCGCTGGGTACTATCGAGTTGCTCTGCCGTATGCTAAAGTACTATGGAAAGGAGAATCTCTGGTTTGTGGACGGGCACGAGGCCGTGAACAGAACCCCAAAGTGGGGCTGGAAAGAGAGACGCGACTACCTGGTCATCGAAGGATCTACGCCAATCGAGCAGAGAAAGGAGTTCCAGGACAAGTTCAACGACGAGAACAATCCGAGGTAGGCACCTTAAGAAATGTTATTCCAGTGTTGACTTCGTTTCCTTTTTAAGGCTAAGAGTAACCATGATTTCTACACAAGCTGGCTGCCTGGGAACGAACTTCATCGGCGCCAATCGAGTCGTCATCTTCGATCCTTCCTGGAACCCTGCTCACGACACCCAAGCCCTGTTCCGAGTGTGTCGATTTGGACAGAAGAAGCCGACATACATCTACAGATTCGTCACCGCCGTATGATCCTTTGTTTTTTCGACCCTCTAACGTTGGTCCTCTTCAGAACTCATTCGAGGAAGTGATTTACAAACGGCAGGTCAACAAAGAGTCCACGTCCAAACGGGTGCTGGATGAGGCCGCCCTCCGGAATCACTTCAACGCCGACGAGATGAACTTGAACGTGGAGCACGAGGAAGCGGAGGAGCAGATGGTGACCACTGCCGGTCCTCCGAAGGACCGTCTTCTGGCGGAGCTGATCGAGTCCCACCGCGCCATCATCAAGAGCTTCTCGGAGCACGATTCGCTCTTCGACCACGTCGCCGACGAAGAGCTCACGGAGCAGGAGAAGGAGAACGCCTTGACCGACTACGCGAGGGAACTCCAGGAGAGGGAGAAGTTGCAGAATCAAGAACAGGGTCAGAGCACCGATCCTGTGCCAGGCCCCGCTTCAAACCTGCCCCTCGCGGAAGACACGGACGGTAGATTCTCAACTATTCTTCAATTACTTCAATTTATGAGGACACAAGGATCCACTTCATAGAGACACTCCTCAAAACTGGTCATTCACAAACCTGCCGGAAAGCGTTTCCCTTCGATTGTGTCCTGCCGCGAGAAATTTATAATGAATTGAAACGGGAAAATGTCCAACAAAGTCTAGCCAAGTTCTTGCTCAAATGTTTTCATAGATGTGATATGTCATAAACGTTGAATTTTTTTTCATCGTACGGGGTTTAAGCATGATTTAAGAAGAAAAAGAAAATCAGGTTAACACTCTGCTGGAGAACTTCCGAAGACTTCCTTTTATAGTGAGATACGACGGTAGTTCTAACAGCGCGGGAGCATCGGGGTAGAGCTCCGATATTCACCAACTTTGAAAGTGCATATAGTCTGTCCACTCTAGGGTTTGGACCGTCCCAGAAACACTTTTTTGGTCCCCAATTAAGGCTTTCAATAACTGTCAACGTTGAATAGCTTTGAGCTTTATCATGGTTCATTTGGGATATCACAGGAAATTATGCATTGAACACGTGAACTAATATCAGAACTACAATAACTAGCGACTTGACTACATTAAAGCAAAGCTAAGTGAGGACCTTAAGGCCTGAGGTGAATCGATGACAGGCGAAGGTAGGGCTGAACACGTTCTCGTCGTCCTTAATGGGAACGTTTATCCGTAGAGACGTCGGCATCTGGCTATTAATCTCCACGCACTTCTCTGAGATCGTCTTGTCAGTCGAATGAGGAGGTAGGAAAGTGTTCTGAAACGTTTCGATTGGCTCTTGGCATGGGACAATGGCTACATACCACCAAGAGCCAAACTCTCCACGAGACCCATTTGATCGGAGAAGGGAGCTCCGACTTCTTCTTCCGAAGGTTACGGTAGTTGACATCGTATCTGAGATAGTCAGTCAGAGCCACGCCCAAGTAGTGGATCCATTTCGTGTTTTCCTTATCTGAAGAAAGTGGTCTTTAGAAAAGAGACGCACTGGACCGACTTACTGTAACCACTTGGTAGATTGTACTGGATGTCCTTGTGGTCGACGAAGAACTCTTCGGTCTGCTCGTAGTCGAAGAAGAGGTAGTTCGTGGACAGAGTGCCGAGACTCGAGGTGGATGAACTCTTCGAGATTCTGTCCCTCACAGTGATGCGCAAGTCGAACACTTGCCGGGATATGCCGATGAAGAGGGTGGCGAGGAGGAGGTTAAACACCGACGTCCAGAACTGGAAAAGGATGAGGAAACTTGGCGCAAAAGGTACTTACAATGAAATTACTCAAAGTGAAGTTCCTCTTGTTCGCTGGCTTTCGGTAGAAGTTGACGATATGGACGAAGATTACGGCAGAGCACGAGGGCATTATGCAGATGAAGAGCATGTTTGTGGTGAGGTAGGACTGAAATCAGCCTTTAGGAGAAAGTCATCCTCCTCTGCCTACCAAGACGAACATGAGCATGAAGGCTCCTTGGAAGGCGAAGACGAAACTGGCAGTTCTGTTCTGCACGTTTCCGGCGATGTACACTCCAGAGGCGGAGGCCAACGAAAGGACCAGGATCTTCCAGAGAGTGTAGCCGTCTTCGTCGTTGGAGAGAAATTCCAAAGTGCACCATACGAGGAAACAAAGGTAGATGCCGTAGAGTGCTTCGAAGGTGAACTGATAGGCGGAAACTTCGCTTATTTGATCGGCGTTGCGGGCGACTTTTATAGGAGTGCTTTCGGTTCTGAAAGTAGTATAGAAGCACTACTGTTATGGGCCTTTTCTTAGAAATTGTTAAGGTAAACACCGTTGTTTCTGGATTGCAACTGCTGGACCTTCAAAAGTCTAACTCTCTAACTTACTTCTGCTCGGCGCTCTGTCCCCCATTGGCCTTCATCTTCTCCAGCTCCTCATTCTCCTTCTGGAACTCCAGCTGTCGCCTTCTCTTCTCCACATCGTCCAGCAACCTGTCGTTGTACTCGTCGGCCAATCTGTGGATCCGAAAAGAGTCCACAACAACGCCCAGCACGAATCCTCCAAGCGTGGAGAGCATGATGAATGCCTCGGGGTATTGCCTCAGATAGGCCCTGTGCAGGCCAAAGACGCCTCCGAACATGAGATATATCCGCGCCGTCATGGCGTCGGCCATCTGCGAAAGCAACCTCTCGCTCATCGCCGCGTCTCCATCTTCTGCAACTCGTTCTTTACACCGAGAGAACTCGTTATGGCCATGATAGTCTGGTGGAAAAGGACCGTAAACACAGAGGGAGAGAGAGCTGTTGTCAACAATAGTCCTTTATACCCATTCAGAATTTACAATATATTAGGGAAACTCGCGAGGATCTCTTTCCACAACACGTATGCTAGCAATAAATTAGTTAGTCGATCTTCACAGCCGAGTAGATGCGTGTGAGGAAGAAGTAGGCCGCGTAGAATCCGATCGTTCCGGTCAGGATCCAGAAGGTAAGCGCCATCAGGAAACTGTATGTGAAGTAGAGAAGCATCGGCACGAAGCCGATGATATCCAACTTGGTCATGTAGTAGAAGACGGCGTATCCCATGACTAAAGCTGGGTTAACCCTATGTTTTGCACCCGAGAACCTACCGTATAACGCGGATCCACCGCTGATTGCGAACGACTTCCACCACCAGTGGTAGTTCTGCAAGGAATTACAGTATTTTAGAGACTCTGGCTGGACCTACTTCAGCGCATAATAGGAAGTACGTCACGAGGATGGAGATCTGCGAGCAGGAGATGTAGAGGATGATGCAGACCATGAAGAGGAAGCCGAACAAGTAGTAGAATTGATTTTCCCAGATGGCGGAGAAAATGAAGAAGAGCTCGATGAACATGGCGCCGAAGGGGAGGATGCCGGCGAGGAACATGCATGGCACGGTGCGCAGGTACCACGGCTGCTCGGGCACCTGTCGCGGAATCTGATTCGTTCGGACAGGGTGCGCGTAGGCCTGAAACGAGGGCGGTTGACTGTCATCTGGAGCTGAGTCTTCTTGGAGGATTTCTATGAAAACGTGACCTTACCTGCTTTCTATAACCGAAATAGAATCCGAGGAAGACAAGCGGGAGATCGATTCCGAGCCAGAGGAATATGAGAGCGATCATCGTGGTGAAAGGAATCTAAAAGAAGTGCTCACTCTAGATTCTCATGGGTGGTCTTACAGCTCCAGAGGAATGTTTTCCGATGAGGAAGAAGTTCATTACGAACCCGGTTCCGAGAATGACCGACGGGAAAAGAAGCGCGGTTTGGAAGGCGCAGCGTTTTGGCTGCTGGCCTCGGAGGGTCTTGTAGAGACGACCAGAGTGGTATCCGGAGATCAGGCCCATGAAACAGAAGAGGAAGACGCCCATGGACATGAGGGAGCCTCGGCTGGCGGGCGAGAGCATTCCCAACATGGCGAAGACTGCAGAACGGAAATAGCTTTGGAAGGCAAAGGGGGCACGTACAGACTGTGATTCCGACCATTCCGAAGAGCTGGATTCCGGTGCCGACGAAGTTGACGAGGAGCATCGAGTGGCGCGGAGGGCGGAAGACGTCACCGTGGACGAGTTTCCAGCCGGTCTCCTCGAGGGTGTCGTCCATCTCTTCGTCACGGTTGTACTGGGCGATGTCCCTGCGAACTGTCCTGACGATGACGACCGTGAGGAAGCCTGAACAAGGGAATTTTATAGGAAACTTCAATTATATTTCATTTAAAAAGCTTTCGTTAGGCTCGTCACCCTTCTAAGCCGAGTGACCCATGTACTGTAGAATAATAACTTTCCCAACAAAGGAGATCTTATAAAATACGGACTCACCAGCCAGGCAGAATACGACGATGAGGGAGTTGAGAATGGAGAACCAGTGAATGTTGACGTCGGTCATCTTCAAGTAGACGTCCCAGCGAGATGCCCAGGGCACTTCGCTCTCTTCCCAGGTGATACTGTAGGTCCAGAGGACCTTATTCTCCTCTCCATCTACGATCTCGAGTCGAGGTGCACTGTCCGACACCGTGCACTGTCCGTCGGTGGAGCCGTGCTTGATGGACTTCGGCTGCACCTCGAAGCCAACCACTCTGTACTGGTTGGGCGTCGGCTCGTGGTACTTTAGGACGATGTCCAGGTGGTTGTTGAGGTAGACCTTGCCGCCGTCGACGACTCCGAGTCGGTAGCCGTGCTCCATGAACTTCTCGCCCGTTTCTTGGATCATGTAGGGAGTGGCGACGGGCAGATTGTCCACCAGCCTGGAGAGGTGAACTCTTCGTCGATCAAATGTACTGTGGAAACTCACAGATGGACGTGGTAGTCCTCTCTGATTCTTCTCGCCACCATCGACGACTCCTCCTTCGTGAGACTCTTCTCACCGCAGAGGCTACCGCAGGCGAGATTCGTCTTCATCTGCACCTTGAAGGGCGTGTTGACGATTCGGTCGCCGCGCATCACTTCTCCCAGATTCTCCGACTTGTAGTGGAGTTCGCCCTCGGGCCGACAGAAAGGAACAGTGTAGTACTCGTAGGGGATGATCGTCTTCGTGCTCGTCAGCTTGATCGCCCTCACGTCGATGTTGTCACCCACTTTGAACTCGACGGGCGCCACTCCGGGCACGTAGAAGCCGTGTGTGAGGGAGAAGGCTGACAGCGCCACCAGGAGCGCCGCCAACATCGGCCGCCTGGGGATGAACATTACCCCTGGAACAGGCTAATTAAAGAAGGGCCGCAGATCAGTCACGGTCTTCGTAGCAGGCACATGGAACACACGTTGCGGTCGTAGTGAATAAACAAAACAATAAATCAGGTTTTCCGTTCGATTTCTCCATATTTTGATGTAAACAGAGGAGGGCCGCCGCAAGAAGCGAATGTACCACTTTCAGAATAGGGCTATGAGTGGAATCCAAGACCATCTCTCTAGAATTCAGGAGGTAAAAGGTGTAATTTTTCCATTTTATAATAGTTTCATGAACATCTGAATAACAGAACATCACTTAGAACCTAAGAAGTCCATCCAGATAAATCCGCTTTTTAAATAAAATGAGGCGGCAATCCTTGTACTTCGTAAAGTGCAAGACATCATATGTGAAAGCTCAGTTGGGTGTCATGGACACCGACATCGAATCGCTCGCAAAACCAGGTCAGTCCAGAATATATAGGGAGTGAGACTCCTAGAAAATAATCTCTGCTCTTGTGTGGATAATTCGATGATGTTCTGAGCGAAAATATGAGTTCTCCTTGAGGGCGAATAACAAAGCTCTCGGAGTCCATCTCTGTTTTGAAATTTACTCTCCGAAATGCACACATAAGTTCCGTGCGTCGCTTCAAGACCAAGGAGTAAAGTCGAGCGACGTGGATTGATGTACTCGAAATGGACTGACTCTGCGTAGATTTTCGCAAAGATAAACTTTGAAACTGTGTCAAAAAATGTGAATTTGCATTCATGGACAGGGGGAGTTGCACTCGGAGTCGCTTTACGTCCCTTTCTGAAAAACAGAATTTTTGTAAAAAGCGCTGTTAATTTTTGTAAAATTCGCTGTTCGTTGAGTCGCTATAACTCATCAAAATGTCAAAAGTCAAAAATCGGATATAAAGCTTGACCTGGCTACACGGATTTCTTATTTTAGTAAAATAAAAATCAAGGACTGTAACTGAAATCTAAGGAAATCTAGCAGACGGGTTGAATAAAGCTGCTTGCATCTGTATATCCTATGACGAGTTATAGCCAGAATACATTCTATCACGGAGAGAAGAGCGAAGTTCGAACGTTTTTCACGTCAACCCGAAAGTCCATGGCAACGCGGCACATAATTACCACACGTCAAAGCAGCAACGAATCGATTGGCCTCGGCCGGGCGCCGCCGAATGGCGACGCAGTGTTTTGTTCGAAGCACAACGTGGTGTGATAGGTCGATCGCCGCCGCATCGCCTAACGACGTGGCATCGCGAGGCTGCGCGAGAGCCTCGATTCTGGCTGTTGAGTCGTTTTTTATTTTGAGGGAAATACACTCTAATTACAACATTTGGAACAAAAACGGAAGAGTTAGAAAGAGAATGCCGAAAGTGGCCTTTCCGTGCCCGCTTTTCCTCATCAGCTGACCGAGTCTGATATCAAAGTCGACAGTTCGGGTTTCTCCATCGGCTCTCACGACGGCTCGGATGTGCTCATCAACGCCGTCGGCGGCACTTATGAGAAGTCGCGAGGTGTAGCAGTAGGAGTGGCGACGTTTGGGCTCGTTGAGGCCCTCCCGACGGGGTTCGTACCAGTGGTGCACGGCGGAAACGGAGAGACGACCTCGGCTCTCCCCGGATTTGAGCACCTCTGCGCCGTTTAACCAGAAGATCTCGGGTTGTGGGTTGGCGCATACCTAAAAAACTTCGCTTTTCACGAGAGCCGATTTGCAAACATCAGGGGCACTCTTGTAACATGGGACGCAATCAGCTGTGCCAACTGGCTCAAAAAGTGGGCTGGATAAACAGGATGTTTGTGAAAGTCAGCGCGGACGCCTAATGGTGTTCATGGAAGTTGTGAGTAATTACGGAGAACCGCTTTTGAATTCAGAATTCGTCTCTCGCCAAAAGAGATGAAAGGTCGTATGCAAAATACTAGTACTAGATGAGGTTCTGGTTCATTCTTGTGTTTTTATGATTTGATAAATGTAGAGACTCACCTTCAACTCAACGATTTCGGGTTCTCCATATTTCAGCACTCGCAAACCTCCGGTCTCCACAGACTCAATCCCAACCACTTTGATCTCCCCTTCGTCACTGAAACTCCAAACTTGCGCCTTTCCAAAGAACCATTTGAATCACCTCTCGAAGCGCTCGATCCTCCGCGAGATCCCGTCACTCATCTCACCTCGGCACTTGTAGAATCCCTCCTGTGCCAACGCTGTCACCTTCACCCGACACAAGGAGAGACTGCTGAAGCTCGGGTCTCTGTCCAGGTCGCAGTTGTTCTTCTGCTCTGTCTGCGAGCACCTCACGTGCTGCCACGACTCGGCATACTTGGGTCTGTAGTGCCACGACACCTTCACGTTGTTGTTGTGCGACGAGAAGTTACATTTCAGTTCCATCAGGCTCTCGTCTATCTGAAGTGATCCTTCTTAGCACAGTGGATTGTGGGGAGTACAGTCAGTTTAAGAAGCATCGGACTGGTTGTATCCAAGCGGATACTAATTGTTTAAACATACATAGAAAGCCTATGCAACAAGAAATACAATACGTTACAGGGGAATTGACATTTGGTGACATAACTTGAGCGAGCGGAGGGTATTCACTCATACACATTGTAACATCCTTGTCCTAGACTTCGGCATAGGGCACATTATATATTTAATATAAAAATATTTCAAAAATACCTAGTTCATTTTTTGCATTCCCCGGAAAAAAAGATATGCATACGGCGACTTTATACGTGACATCTACGCTCAGCTAACCTGGTATATTCCCGAGGATTCGACGACGTTCGACTGCTCGAGCCGCGCTTCGCATCTCGGTTCTCGATCGATGAAACATTTCGTCTGACAACTATCCACCTCAGTAGACTGTGTCAAGTTGAACAAAAGTGCTACCAGAACGGGAAGGAGCGCTCTTCTGACCATTCCTGAAAATGGACATAGAGGAAAGCGAATTGAACAAGTAGTACATGTACATGCGCTGTCGCTAGTGGGAACTTCAAGACGCTATGTTTAAACGGACGTCGTTATCAGCCCTTATCGCGCGCCGTCCGTCGAGATGCATCGGTAGAAACTGGAGAGTGTTCGTGCTCTTTTGAAAACTTGGTGATCGGTAGTCGAAGACCGAAGGCTGAAACGGGAGCTACTTCTCAGATGAAAATGGTTCAAATGAGTGTACAGTGTATGAAAAGGTGTCATCTGGGGATACTGCACTGAGTGACCGGTCACTATCTAAGAGACTGATAGCTGTCATATGACTCTAGAAATTATATTTGAGAACTGTGACCCTTGTGCCATGACGAGGATCATCTATCAGCCAACCAATTTGAAATCAGATTAAAGAGCGAATTCTTTATTGGCAAAAAAGCACACCTCCTAATTTACTACTAGTTTAGGAAGGATTCGCATACATTTTTAAAGCTTCTTAGGATTCTAAAAAACGCAGAAGTTCTGTTTAGAAAGAATGAAGGGTTGTTCTGCTACTTCACAACTTCCAGGGAATCACGGATAAGGATATCGCATCTAAAAACACAAAAAAGAAAGGGCATCGCATGCTTCTGAAATGTATGGTCAACTGTTTCTGTCGCTTTTTTCGCAAAATCACACATTGGTGTGGATACCGAAGATCGCTTTCGCAAAAACTCGGTCGCAATGACTCAGCTGTCCGTCTGTCACTTCAATGAGATCTCGTGAGATCGTGAGTATCTAAGTTTTTGCGAAATCGATCCACTCTTCAATGAACGATACATGAATCTGCCTTATAACTATGATCCTTATAAATCCCTTATCATTTAAGATTCAAACAGTCTTTCCTCTCCCTCGCATATTATGGACTTTGATCTTTCAGAAGCGATTACCATCGCCTCCCCTGTTTACCCATTGTTCTGTCTCCAAGCCAAACTCGCAACACCGTTTAACT
Source organism: Steinernema hermaphroditum (assembly GCA_030435675.1). Lineage (NCBI taxonomy): Eukaryota > Metazoa > Nematoda > Chromadorea > Rhabditida > Steinernematidae > Steinernema > Steinernema hermaphroditum. Next base: position 5,533,934 of record CM059622.1, read on the forward strand.
CCTCGCTTACGATCGGCTTACTCGGGGCTTAATTACTCACTAATCCAATCATTCACACTGTCGCGTACTGTCCCTCCGCTAATCAGCTCACCTCTCGCGCGCTGTTTACACCGCCGCGGCGATAATCCTTCTCGTTTGCGCGCCTTCGTGACAGAGAACTCCGATTTTTTCGCTTCTAAACGGTCCGCCTATGAGTGACCGCCCCTCCCTTGGCTCTGAGGCGAACGAGAACCTGAGGACCGTGTCATTATCGCCCTTTTCGTTCAGCCCTCACTTGTTACTGTTGCTCATTTCATTGTACATATCCCGTCCACCGTAATGCTTCTGCTTGTGGCCTTGCTCTGTGCGAGTGGCCTGGTGCATGGTGAGTGGTCAATGAACTGTTTTTAACTCGTCCAACCCACAAAATGGAGAAAGATTTCGTAAGACTTGACCAACACAGTCAAGAAATAAAGTGCTCCTTTGGTCGGCTCCTGCTGTATGCTGCAGCTACTTTGATAATTAGCTTTTTATAAGGGTGTACCAAATTTTTATAAGGGTGTACCAAACAAGTAAATGTACCAAATTTTATGTTTTTAGTCACTACTTTCAATGAAAACAACTCCCAGTTAAAATAGCTAAAACGTTGCACATAATCCTTAACCAAGTCATTATTTTTAATTGAAGCGAAACAATTCCATCACGTTCGTATGTTCAATTAAATCAATCTTTTGTTATATTACGAACGAGAATATCGACAGCTAAGCGAAGAATTAAATCTGTAGAGATGGCATGAAGCGCGGCAAACGAGGTCTAATGTCATCTTCGGTTCGGCTGGTGGCACGGAGCACTCCGTAGTGCTTTCGACGGGATTTCGACTTCTTGTGGTTGTGCAGGTGAAGTCCGGCGGTGATGACGGCCTTCTTGGAAAGATCTTGAAGCTCCCTGATGTTCCACTCATTCTGGGATCCAGGGCCATCACTGGCAGAATGAGAACGGCCGAGAACGACCGCTCACTCACCTCATTTCTGAAAGAGTGAACGGACGATCGCCACTGAGAGAAATGGAAGGCCCGGCATTATATACATAAGGCCAACTTTAGGGGAAGATGTTTTTGACTTATTTCACTAATTCTTCTAAAGTGAAAAATCTAAACAAATATCCTCATTCATCTCATCAAACGCACCTTACAGCCCAACACCAGTACCCCTCGATCTACGCCTCCAGTGGCGTTGACTACTCCGGCGCCTCTGCCGCGTCCGTGCCATCTCAGCAGTTCGCCTCGTACTCTTCCAACGCCGCCGGGGGATATCAAACGTATCCATCGGCGACAGATTACGGTAAGTGCTCTTGAAATGCTACATTGTGAAATGGACACCGTCAGTATCGATGGCCGGCGCTGACCGCCACTTGACGGCCGCGCGACGTCGATAAATACGAGGTGACAATTAGGACTATTTGCCTTTCAAATTCTCAAGAGGCGTATCGTGAACTGTCAGTTGTCACCTCTTCTGACACCCGAGATTTCTCTGAACCATGCAAGATTTCAGGCCAACAAACACAGATTCTCTCGCAGCCCGACTACTCTCAGTATCAGCAGAAGCAGCTACAGTATCCCTATCAGCCCGCCTACCCTTCGCCCTATGCTCAGCAGCCACAGGCTCCTCAGCCCCAACTAGTCGACCAAAAGAACGTCCAGAGATACGCCCAGTATTTGGACATCCTCCAGAAGAGCTATGGAATCCAGGTCCCGAAACACTCGGTGGCTACCGTATCCCCCTATTCGCCACCCCAAGTGGCTCAGCCTCAACCTGCTCCGGCGCCTGCACCCCAGCCCCAAATCGTCCAGGAGCAAACCTATCAGAACACATACGGTCAGCAGAGAGTCTACCCAAGCTATCCTACCGTACCCCAGCCCCAAGTTCAGCCTCAAGCTGTCAAGACGCCTTACACTTTCCCAGCCCCCCAGCCAGAGGTTCAGTCGTCCTACTCCTACGCTAAGCCAGCGGAAGTCCAGTCACCATACTCCTATTCCAAGCCGGAGCCTCAAACTTACATCTATCCCAAACCCACCCAACAGGTCCAGCCCACCGTAGTCCAGCGGCCGTATCCTCAGGTGGTCCCTCAGGCGCCGTCCACATCTGCTCCCATCCAGCAGCCTTACATACCTGCTCCTTCGCCTCAGATCGTTCCTCAGCCGCAGACCTACATTCCGAACCCTCAGGTCCAAGTCCAGCAACGTCCTGAACCCGTGCAGCCCTATGCCCCAACGCAACCAGCAGCCGAGCTCTCCGGATATGTCTCTCAAGGCCAGTACATCCCCAACCAGGAGATCCAACAGTCCCAGCATCCCTACCAGCAGAAGGTCGAAGTACCTGACATGGGCTACACGGCCAATTCAGTCGTCGAGCCGGCCAAACCTCTTCCTCCTCAGCCGAAGCTCGAAAGGCCCACGCCTACGCAGCCTGCACCCCAGCCAGCCGCCGGCAATTCTCTCTCTGGAGAACAGCCTCTCTCGGTGGCATCGGCGACATCCGTTCCTGCGCTAACCCAGCAGGTCAGTCCTCGATGCTTAGGCACTAACTTCATGTTGTTCTCCCCTTCAGATCCGCCGTCTTCCGGCCGTTTTGTACGTCGATTCGCGAGACCCTCAGGCCAAGCGGACGGAGGACCTTCTTCGCGAGACCTACGGCCTTCCGCTGGTCGCCTTCTACGTCGACAAGATCGACGACCCCAAGGCGGTGCAGAAGAACTTGAAGCACCTGACGGCGCACGAAGGAATGCCCTATCTGTTCATCTGCGGCACGTTCATCGGAAGCCAGCAGCACATCGATAACTACCACAACAACAAGCAGATCCCTCAGCTGGTGGAGTACGTCTGCGGAGACGAGAAGAAGAGGAAGAAGAGCCAGTAGACTGAATGGAGACTAATAAGAGAATACCCTATGGAGAAATATGTGTCTATTTATTGCCCAAGCTTAATATTGAATAAAGGTCTTGCTGCTTTGGATGTTCAGCCCGAAGAAATCTCTTAAAAAGTCTCTTAAACTTTCAGGAGTCACAGTTCTGTCACGCCTTTGTATCAGCATTATACTCGAAACACCAAAGTCACACTGTTGACGCTCCGAAACATCCAGGTTCTGATGAAGAGGTGTGACTCTTATGACACTTCAAAGCACGCTGCTGTTTGTTTATTCCAAAGGACCACCCACGAAGACGGCTTATACTCCCCCTCGGCTTCTGACCCTAAGGAATCATATCACGTCTCTAGACTGTGACCCCTAAAAGCACAAACTCCACAGCGGCGCCGCCGATCAGAGGTGCGCGGCGATCGATACGCCTCCCCTCGCCGTCGCATTTCATGGTCACCACTCGGCGGCGCGTCTACCTTAGTACCGAAGACGTCTCTGTTTATCACTTCGTCTGCGATGTCGCTCTTCAGCCTCGTCCGCTTCACGCTCTGCGCCGTGCTCATCGTTCGTGGCGTCAGCCAATTCCTTGTGAGTTCTTCACCTTCAGTACTTTGGACGTCTCTGTCTGTCACAGTAGACAGTCTAGCTCTGCAGGCTTTTTGTCTACAAGCATTATCAGACTGACCGCTCATCGGTCCTCATTATGCAGAAGTGATCCGCTGTGAAGCGGTGGAAGTTGCAGAAGATAGACCCAGAAGCGCAAATAGACGTCTAGATTCGTTTTACTGTCTCCTCCTTTTGCAGAACGATGACTTCTGGTGGATCGACGCGCCCATCTACGTGAGCGCCGCCGTCCTGAACCTCTATCCAGCCACTTGCTGTAAGACGTGGCGCACCTTCAGCGCCCTCGTCATCCTCCTCGGCGCCCTCCACATGGGCTTCTTCAGCTGGTCTGTAGCCCACGTCCAGAAGGCCGCTGTGATCGCCGACGACGAGTTCTCCCTCGTTGAAGGAAAGCGGATTCTCCTCACAGCCGCCGCCACCGCCCTAACCGTATCCACGAGACTTTCAAAGGATTCCTACAATAGCGTCCTCGCCATCCCCAGAACGATCCTCATGGTCGCCATCGGGGCCGCCTGCATCCCCGCGATCGCCTACTCCTCGTGCTTCTACCGGAACGACCTCCCATATTGCGCCCTGATCTAAGAGTAGAGAAATGCTAAATCACCACCGTTTGCCTTTACTTAACAACGAGATTAACAACAATATCGAAATCTTAGTAGTCGTAATCAAAATCCAAATAGTCTTCGTCGAACTCTTGTATGCGAACGTAACCGTCTTCTCCGCCCGTCGCGACACTCTTGCCAGAAGGATGGAATGCAATGGAGTTGATGGGACCGAAATGACCCTTAAATCTCGCGAATTCTTCTTCGAAAACCATATGGTAGATCTTGGCTTCGAAGTGTCCGGCGGACACCGACGTCTGGGTGACAGTCATGGCTTCTTCTCCACCACCAAGGATGATGTGATCGCGCAGAGGGGAGATCGCAGCGGAGTTGACAGGACGCTCAGACCTACGAAATAAGGCGTTATTCAACGATAGCAACATTTTAAGGCGTACTTGTAAACCTTGAGCTTGTCAAGAGTTTTGGCATTCAACAACTGAGCGGTCTTGTCCTTAGAAGACGACAGAATCAGCGACTGATCCTTGTTCATCTGGATGTCGGTGATCTGGTACTGGTGAGTCTGGTTGAAGTTGGTCGGTTCTTCGAGGGTACGCAAATCGTACATCTGCAATTCTCCCTTCTCGCTTCCAATAACGATCGTGTCGTCCAAGTGGGAGAAACAGCACGAGTTACACTAAACGAGCAACGTGAACACTTGTCAGTGGAAAGCCAACGAACCTGATCATGAAGATACTTGCACATCGCGGAGTCTTCGCCTCCATTCTGCTGACACTCACGCATGTCGACAATGCGCAGAGCAGCCATATTTTTAGTCATTTTGTTAGTTGTGAATCCAATGATGTTTCCACTGTATGACAGCGAGATGGACCGGGCAACAGTAGGCGTATCGACCTTGTTTATGCACACTCCGGTTTCAACATCCCAGATCTAAATGAACCAATAAGTCTTGGAAACGAAGAAGCTTCTCTTACCCTCACGGAGTTGTCACCACTAGCGGATACCAGTCTCGTTGTGTCCCAGTTGACATCGATGTCCCAGACCACACCCTGATGTCCATCGTACGTGCCGATGCGTTCGCCGTTCTCGGTGTACCATACGCACGGTGACTTATTCTTACCGGCGGAGAACAGCAGATCGCCATGCCGATTCATACGAATGCGGGTGAGCGGACGATCGTGACCCTTGAGAGAAAGCGGGCGCATTTTGCTATTTCTGCAAAGAATGAGGATGCAGTGAGCGAGGAAAGAAACGAGCGATGTACAGGACGTGAAGCGTACGACAAAGTCCACGTCACCAGAAGGTGCGACAACTCACACCTTGGCAGAATCTAGTAAATATTTTTCTACAATCTTTTCTACAACAACCCACTGAAATCCGCCATAAAAAATCACAAATGAGTGCAAACAAGTGAATAAAAGAAGTCCTCAAAGGAGGATGCGCATGCCTAAACCGTGGAAAACAGCTCGACTGAATACATCACAGCAGACGCATTTCAGCTTGATAAATTTTACAACAACCAACGGAACTGAACTCGTCGGACACTTAGCTGCAAAATCTCCAGCAGCGATATCGCAACGCGCCGAATTCCGACATGCCTAACCGGCAGAGACCAAGCTGACTATCGCCATTTCAGTTCTGCGCGTGTTTTGGTCTAAAAATTTCGCAGAAATCGTCTGAAAAGAAGTGACGCAACCGTTGTGCCGTCTAGGCTGGTCTCGTTTGAATGCGACAACGGTCAGACAACAGACAGGACAATCGTGATGGGAGCCGCAATGCAATCAGACTTCCACAGCCTCTCTCCGTCCATGCCTAGATACTTCTCTAACTGCCCAGAATCTAGCATTGCATGCAGTTAAGATCGAAGTCAGTCCTTGCATATAAGTTTAGCCAAGATGAACAAACAATAAACATTCAAATATACAAAGATCCGTCGGCTGGACCCACATAACCCGTTGCAATCAAAATGATATCAATGATGGTCCAAATGCCAACGCCGCCAAAGCTGAACAGCTTCCCGATGGCACTTTTCCACAGCCCGAGGTAGAAGCGATCGATGCCGAATCCGCCCAACGTCACTGACAGAAGCATCGTCGTCGTCCAACTGTATCCGTTCGTGTGGTTGCACCTAAAAGAGACGAGACAGTCTAGTTACCAAGGAGACAGACTTACCGGATGCGCTTGAAGAAAGCGCGTCGGCCCTTGCAGAAGACGTCCTGGTCGACGCGACAAACGGTCCGTTCTAGTTTCGTCGACGAGGAGGAGCAGTTGCGGATTGACTCACAGGTGTGCTCAATGTCATTCGTTTGCCAGCAGAAGCGGCACGAAGCCTCACGGACAATGGAATGTTGGTTCTGACAGGGCCGTAGCGTCGCGCACGTCACCTCGACCTTCTCACCGTATCTACAGCGATCGGGAAAGTCACACTGCATGCAAGAGGCGTATTTGGTGCAGTCGACGGAGGCGCAGCTGGAAGCCATGCTTTGATTCAGTGATGTCAATGGGAAACCCACAAGGAGATGTTCTCGTGAGGGTATTTGTTTTGAAGCTGTGGCGCCGGTGTCGTCGTTAGAGGAGACAGCTCCTCCACCTCCAAGAGGAGGGTGTGCGGCGCAAGCAGCAGCACACTTACGACTAGTAGCGCCGTTGTGCACATCGGTTCATACTTAAACCACGTGAATCTGCCAAGAACATAGCAACTGGGTAAGAAGTAGTTACGGCATGGACCGAGAAAGTAGGGAACACAGAGAATATTAAGCGTCCCGAATAAATTACTCAATCACTTAAATTATTAAACAACATAATAAATAGAAATCATCGTAACAAAGAAGATTCCTCATTTCTTCTTCTTGGCAGCAACAGAAGCGGCACCACCAACAGCCGAGCGGGTCTTGGTGCCTTCATGCAGGAAGTAGGTGAGCATGGCGGAGAGAATGATGCAGACGGTGACGGACGCTCCGCTAATCAGGCTGGCCGAGATGCTGGCGAGCAGGACACAAACGGCGACAGCTCCCAAACCATCTCTGTGGTTGCTTCCCTTGTCCGTCATCTGCCAGTTGCTCCAGAAGCTCAACATGTAGACAAACATGATTGAGTTGAGGGCTGCAAGAAGACGATTATCAACGCCATAGGACTACATCGAACAAACCTCCAGCAATGAGATGTCCCTGCTGCGAACTGACCAAAGATTCTCTGAAGATCAACTGCCCTACGAAGATAACGGCAACGGCGACGAGACTGGCCAAGAAGCTACGGACGTGATCAAACATTTTCTGAAAGTTACGTAAGTACAGTCACCGAACGCCAGTCAATGAGAGAGATATCGAAACGCTTCACACGCTGAACCAAAAGGAGCCAGAAGTCGAGTTACCCCTCTCTTACAACAAAAACAAAAACAATAACAAAATCAATAAACATCAACAAACAACGAACATAACAATCTAAATCAACAACTTTTCATTTCAAAATGTCCAACTTCCAATCGATGTTCTGTCGTATCACCGGGCGAACAAGTTCTGGTTCTGAAAAACGAAGCATCAACATATGCACACGTTCGGAAACTTACCAATGACCATTCGCTGGGGCAAGAATCCGTCCGGAGGGAGACGAATGACGCCGTCTTCTCCACGGCACTGAAAAGGAAAGCGTTGAATTCACTTCTTTTTGGGACCCAACAGGAGCGAGAGCAGTCAGAGACAGACTGTCTGGGAGACATATCTCAGTCTCACTTGTGCAACTGTGGAAGTATCTGTCAGACTGCTTCCAGCGTCATTTGTGTGAATGTGAGATATGTGATCGGTTTATTGCAGAATGAAGAATGAACTCACGATTTCGTGAATTGGGCCAGGAAGGTTCTCGAATGAGATGTACGAGGGCCATATCGTTTGCGCCAATCTTGTGGCGTTGTCGATGAGGAAAGTCAGCTCTTTCTGGAGGTAGATGGCATAATCCAAACAGGTGCACTCCACGAGCGCTGGCAGCAACTGGCACATCTCATCTGAAATTCTAGATTCAGTATAACTTCATTATATCCCTTGACAACCTTGTTGATCATCAATCGCCGAGTAAATGTCCTTTATAGCCGCGAGGAGAGCGCAATCCTCGTATTGTCCACCTTGCTTAAGGCTCCTCTTCTTGCGGTCGATCTGCTTTCTTCTGCGCGCACTGGCGGTCGACATCCTCGAGAGTTTCGACGACTTCGAGATGATGCTGGAGGCCTCGCTGAAGACCTCCGACTGGGCGTCATTGTCCACATCGCGTTCTCCCGTGAGCCATTCTCCAAAGAGCTCCTTTTTGTTGGCGACAACCTCCTTGAGACGACGGGAGTGTTGATCCAGCGACTGTCGCCATATAGTCACAGAGGCTTCTACACTATGTGCTCGATTCTCAACAGCTTCGAAGATCTCCTTTTCGTGGGTGTCTAAACAAGAGAACTTAATCATGCGCCCTGGTGACGAAGGAACCTCTAAATTCTTGCAGCGCCACAGTCCACTGGAATCCCTTGAAGAGTGACTCAAGGATGTTCTTCGAATATTTCTGCAAAAAAGAAGTCAACTATTTTCAACAACATCTTCCCATATACCTCAGTGCCAAGACATCGATAAACAGCTGCGAGATCTACCCAGCTACTTGTCTTCTCCAAGGCGCTGGCCATCTTCAGCAGCTTGGGCACTCTCTCTGCCATAGCAAGATTCATCTTGTCGGCCAACTTGGTGAATGACTTGTAATCGTTTAAGTTGACGTAGCACTCGAGTATTTTCTCAGGCGCCTCACATTTCGAGTAGAGAAGCATGGCGTCCTTGTGCAAACGCCGGGAAACCAAGTAGTCGGCGTACAGCAGGTAAACGTCGCGCCATTTCGCGTGCTCCTTGAAGATCAGAAGCGACTGCTGGTAGAGAGAGTGCTGCTTAATGAAGCCGAGGCACTCTTCGAAGCGATCTTCGATGGTGGCAAGATGTTTCAGAGCGGATTCGAAACTCTGGAGGTGAAGATCGATTTGGTATTTCATGTAGGCGGCTGGTTTGTAGGCACGGAAGCCGTTCAGAAGTGGGAGGTACTCTTTGGGATCCTGAAACGGAGCTATCCCGTGAAACGGTTGAACTCAACGAACAATCCTTACCCACTCAGAATTCTCCGCAATCAGCAGGGCAATTCCTAGATCGTAAGTAGCCAACGCGTGCTGGAACAGAAGCTTCGCGTCCACCATGTAGGACATGTGCAGAAGCCACTTCTTTTGGAGCTCCAAACCAGAATCGCCAGCTAAAGACTCGTATAGATACTCCCGCTTCCACGCCTGACCTACCGGCTAGAGCGGTATTCCTCAACTCGGTCAGCGCTTCGACAATCAAGCCATGGGACTCCTGGACGAAGCAACTCAAAGCGACGGTGAACAACTTGTGTTTGCGCTCGACATCTTGGATATTCAGGATGATCTGGCGCAGCTTCTGGCAAACCCGCAACAGCTTGATATCGTTCTTTGCCTTTCGGCCAGGATAGCTGTCGGCGTACACCGTAACGGTGCAGTCCTCGTGTTGCAAGTTTAGCACGAAGATGTTGATAAAATCGGCGTCGTCGACGGCGTTGATGTAGTCTTCGACGTGCTCCAGGAAGTCGCTAGGAGCGTGATCATACAAGAGGTTCATGTCCACTCTCTGACGACGCATCTCCGCAGTGGCGGTAGCGTAATCATGCGCGTCAAGGAGCTTCTTCAGCTTGTGGATGAGAAGCGTGCGGTGGTGGATCAGTTCAAGGTTTCCGCGTGGCATCTGCATCCACACGCGGGTGCCTCCTTTCTCGTGGCAAACCAGCGTGGCGCCGCGCTCCACCGCTCTTCCTTGAAACGGGTCTCGTGAATTACTGTAATATCAAGCCACTTCCTACCGCTGATGCTGGCAATGCGGTGAGGCTCCAGAGAAGCCAAGCAGCTCAGTTCGACGGCTTTTATCTGATACTCCAGTGTGATGAACAGTAAAAAGTTCGTTCCCACACTGAACGATCCGACGTTCGCAGCGAGGACGTTTCCGTTCCAAGTGAGCTCGTGGTCACGGTTCAACTCGATCAAACCCTTCCCGGATTCTACCCAAATGCACTTTCGGGACCACCCGCTTCGGGAACGTTTCAAAATGAAGGATTCGCGTCGACCCTCTGTGATCTGAATCCACTCTCCATCGGATTCTTGGACAATGAGCTGCGAAGACTCCGTGATCTTATGCCACACAAGGGGAGTGTTCGAATCGTAAAGAACTTTCCTACAAGATGCATGGAATCCCGATGGTTTCCAATTAGCCGCTTACTCTTTGAGCTCGCCAGAAGAGAAATCGAATTTTAGAACAGTGTAGCAGTCGTCACACGAGATTGCGGACACAGAGTTCTCGGAATTCAGCTGGAGATTGTAGTACAAGCCATTCTTCGGAAGACTGAATTTGCTGATAATCGCCAGCTTTCCCACTCCTTCGGTTGAGTTCTTCTTGCAGATCAGGAGAGTACTGTCGGCAAGCAGCACGGCGTGGAGTCCAAAGCCTCCGGCGATTTCGACGATTTCAGACTCGGTGCTGAACGTGGAATGGCTCATAGGAGGAGGAACGGTTCCCTTATTGAAGTCGGTGACTCTGGATTCGCCTAAACAAAACGACATATCAAACATTGTATTCCGGGCAGTCGATGCTTACATCCATCAACAGCAATGACGACCAGGTCCTCATAATCGTAGGCAGTTTCGAAACTGAGGCAAACAACTTCCCCCGATGAACTGAGAAGATGTATTTTCTCTGCTTTCTCTGTGTTCCAGAAGATGTTCGTCAAGGGACCAGAGCATTGATGCACAAATTTTAAGTCCCACTTGTAATTGCTGACGACGTAGAAATCGACTGAAATGGTGAAATGTGACCAATTGTCGTTTCTCGATCAGGGCTTACTCCAGAACTGCTTCGCCGATTCGCTGACAAAGTACGCTGCGAGAATCGAAGCGTCAGCATTCCACGCCAAATATTCGATTTTCACGTCGGCCGAGTGCCTCTCTCGGCTTCGCGGCAGATCGAACTGGTAGCGCCGCTGGCCGTTCTTCTCGTAGAAACACACAGAGCGCTTGTCGTTGAGGCGCCGGGCGGTGGCGATCAGATTGCCGACGGGACGCGTGGCAAGGCAACTCTCCATGCCGGCCAGCGGAACGCACCGACTGATAAGCTCCCCTTCACGGTTCCATATCCTAATTACGCGCACATGCTTGTCTTCAACGGCATCCACGCTGTTGACAGCGACATATTCGCCCCCACTCTGCCATGAGATCGACGGCGCAAAGTCGTCCTTCGTCGGATCCAGTTGAACGGGGATCGATTCAGCATCAGGCGCTTGAAGTCCTTTCCGTCCGACTTTTCCTTGGAACTGCGTTTCTCTAGAGCCCCAGCCGACTGTCATGAGTTCTGCGGAGCCCTGACGGGACGGATTCAGCTCGTCTTGCGTGATAACGTCGAAATCTCGAGACAAGAAGATGATGTTCGATGTGGTGGTGATGCAGAGAGTCGAGAAATCTGGACTCCACTGGGCGGCGGTGACGCAAGAGTCCAGATCCACCACACATTGCGCCACTTCCATCATCTGAACGACAGCCTTCAGAGCTTTCCCTCTCCAGTACACTCACATATTCATCTTCTCCGGGGCGAGCCGTCAGAACCACGCCCGATTTGAGTACGGCACAGAGAACCGTCTCATCCGAAAGAAAATCGAAGGCGACGACCTTCTCGTCCGGGCATTGAGCGCTCCAGCTGATCTCGTGGATCTGAATCGTGTTTATTCACGTAGGCCCGTATAGATAGAGTAAACACACCTTCTCGTAGTTGCGGTTGAAGCCGAGAACGAGCTCATCGAGAATCACGAAGTGACTTGACGATTCCGGGTCGACGCAATATGAGTGGGCATCTGAAAACGCGTGATACACCGGAAAACCGGATTCCATGAGTTACCTTTGATTGTGGAGCATACAGGAGCATCCACACACTGCTGGACGAGGCTTAATTTGAGGTTTTTCATGCCTCGAACCTGGAAATATGCACGGAAAATTAGGATGATCAGGAAAGGAAGGGAACCTAGAGCGCGGCACGTGATTCTCGATGTCTTCGGAACTCGACGGAACAAAAGGTGATTGAATAAAAGACACCCTGAAGAGAAAGGAGAAAGAAAATCGTCCATGAAAAGTCGCCAGGGACGTCGCGTCAAGATTACGGTAGCAAAAATCAGCAAAACATCGAAAAACTCGCGCAGGCCTGGAATACAACATGTGCAGATCATGTTGGCAACGACAGATCAGTTTTTGTGGCAGGCGGAGTTACAGTACCTTTCATGGCAAGTAAATACTGTAATACCCAGTTGCAAGTTGAACATATGGAACTGTTTTGGAATACCCTATGCACCGTAACTGACCTTTATAAAGAAACTCCAAATAAAGAAGATAAAAGCTGTATGGGAGCAGGATTACGGTATAGAGCTCCCACTCTAGAAATACCGTAATCCCCACTGCAGAACAAATCGGATAGGATAAAGTAAACAGCGCCAGAATGTAACTGACCAAAAGGAGCCAGAAAACACAGAAATGTCTCCTTTAACCAAGGATTCTACTCATTACAAACGAGGCAACTGTGATCGTATCTATCGGCAGATTCTGCTGGACAAAGACGCCGCCGACCAGCTGTTCGGCGCTCGCTCTCTCAGATATCTCCCTCTTGAGGCTGAACCGGAGGTCGTCAGAGGGTTCGGGACTGGAAGACCTACCAGCTGAGGGTGAAATGCATGAACTCCTCGGAGTGTTCCTTTAGTTCTGCCTGGACCATCTTCAACGTCACCTCATAGTCCCCTAGCAGGATGGACTGGATCACCGAGTCCACAGATTGGCCCTCGGTCCGGGCCAGAGGAAAGCGGCCAATGGCCATTTCCGCGATGGACAGTCCATAGCTCCACACGTCCGAGCAAATCCTAAAGGACGGTGATTTTCTCGGGGCACCTGACTTCTGAGAACCTATACTCGCCTCCAAAGATGCGCTCCGGGGCCATGTAGGCGTTTGTACCCACATACGACTGGGCGACAGATCGATCGAGCTGTTTGGAAACGCCGAAATCGGAGAGTTTGACTTGGCCCTTGGAGTTGACCAGGAAGTTGCACGGTTTCACGTCTGCAACGGCTACGGATCCAGGGATCTCGAGGCAAGTCCCACCTCTGTGCATGACGTGATGCGTCCAGAGGAACTCGAGTCCACAAAGAACGGACACACAGACCGGGAAGAGCACAGCTCTGGGCAACTTGCCGTAAGTCTCCATGGAACGGCCGTCCATCAGTTCTAAGCAAATACAGAGCTCACTGTCGATAATGGCGGCGCCATAGAAATCAACAATAAACGGACTACCACAACACTGAAGGCTAAGCATGCAAACGACACAAAAACGCCCTTGGGTACCTGCTTGAGGATGCCTATCTCAGCGACTATGGACTTCTGGGTCTCCACGCTCCCGTCGATGCTGACGCACTTGACGGCAATGATGCGGTCGTTGCGAACATCGAGGGATCTAGATGAGGTTGGGTTTTCCCGAGGGATGAGTAACTACTTGTAGACGGTTCCGAACTGGCCCTGCGAGAGAACTGACAGATGCTGGAGGTCCTCCGGGGTGATCGAGTTCAGCTCGTCCATGAGAAGCTGCACGTTCCCCACTGAGTTGGTGGGCGATTCTGAAAGAGTGCCGTTTTATGGCCTATCTTTCTCTGATTTCCGGTTAAAGTCCCATTCAAAACCCTCGTGAGTTTGTCAACCTACTTAGCCAAACGGAGATGACGTCTCCGATGTCTCCAGCTTGTGAGATCATGACCTGAAGGTCGTCGTCGTTCCGCACGGCAATGCGATCTCCTTCATCATCTTCGTCTGAAACTTCTCCATTCACATCAAAACAAATCCTCGATGTTACATTCAAAATGGGAAAAGGCGCACTCGGCGCCTCCGGAGACGAAGGCCATGAAGGTGTCGAGGAACATGAGCGTGACGTCATCGACCTCCAGAAGACGGCCATCGTGCCGACCGCCGTTCACTTTCACCTGCAGGGGCATCGTAGAAGCCAAGTAGGCAAAAAACTTGAAACGAACCGAACCTCAGAATTATGGAAAGTCACGCGATGGTCCCGCCACGCCGTAAGCATCTGTGTCACGACGACGACGACGCCGTCGGCGGCGGCTGGTTGCCTCGAGAGGCTTCTCTTATGAAATCCATGGCGATCAATCGAACGAAAATTTCCGCGTTTTTCGCACCTGGCTTCCACTTCCTTACTCGCCGAACCCATGAGTCATCTGAGGCGTGCACACTCAGGACACCTATATATTACGGATGCGCCACTTTTCCCTTAAGTCTATCGATTGCAGGGAATCGTTGAGCGATGCTGAACCTTCAGAAGCGAATCAACGGTGTCGACGAGAACAAGGAGTACCTCGGCACCCGCATCTCCATCCGCGACAAACTGCTTTCGCAAGAAGTGAAGGAACTCGAGAAGATGTTCAAGAACCATCCGTCATGCAAGCTCACCTTTCCTTCAACCTCCAAACTCCACGAGATGGAGCTCGTCGTGACGCCCACCGAGGGACTCTACCGCGGCGGGCGTTTCGTCTTCTCCATCAGCGTTCCGCCTGAGTACAACAATGTGGTAAGCAATGTATCAGGGTTTAGGCTGGGACCACTGGGCTTTAAGTAAGAAAAATGGGAAAATCTCTTGGGTTACCTGTCTAAAATACCGCACAAAGTATTAAATTGAAATTTAAGTAAAGTGCATTCATAAACCATGAAGTATTTCAGCTTGTACCACAGAAATGCTATAGTAAACCTTCATTGACTTTCATTGGTACTGCCCTCAACTATTGTTCCACTGTTAGTAGATCTCATCCCAATAGAATGACCAAAAAGTGACACCACTTTCTCGAGTCAACCTTGTTCCTCTGTACCGACTGTAACCAATCATCCGGCACTCAACGACATGTTTCAGCCTCCCGTTGTCAAATGCCTTACTCGAGTGTGGCACCCGAACATCACCGAGGACGGCAGCATCTGCCTGAGTCTGCTGCGGCAGAACTCGCTGGACGGCTTCGGCTGGATGCCGACGCGTCGCATGGCCGACGTCCTCATGGGGCTCGACTCTCTCTTCACCGATCTGATGGATTTCGACGACGCTCTGAATGCGACGGCCGCACAGCAGTACGTGCAAAACAAGGTACATCCTTTTGTTCTTGCCGAGGAGTAAAAACTATGTTTAGGACGGGTTCGCGAGACAAGTCCGTGAGTACATCGGTCGTTACTGTGGCCTTGGCATGCACCACAACTACTACTGACCGCTTCAGAAAGTCCAGCCCCGAGCTGTTTGTCCCGTGATATTGTACATGAAAACGGTGCCCGTCTAATTTCGTCGATCTTTCAGTTTAAGAATAAAAGCTCTTTGGGCAAGCTTTGGGGTGATCTACTACGATAACCACTTGGGAGAGGTGGCCGATAAGGTCTTAAAGAGTGCATAGCCTTCGAAGATCGCTCACCGTAATCATAGAATATCTAAGCGTCCATATTCTGAAGTCATGGTGCAAAAAAAAACATCGAAAATGCATATTTGCACTTTGCAATTTTATCGAAACATCCAAAGACTGGGCACAAAAGACGCAAAATTCGAAGCAATCTCCAGTTGAAGATCGAAAAATTTTGAATTTTATATTGATGGGCATAGGTCATCGTCATCATCGTCATGTCATCAACCCAATACAGTTTGTTTCATAAAGATAGGGCCACCCTGTTTTTTTAAAGATTTTTAAGAAAAGCATGATGTTTTTAAAGCCAGATGGTGAGTTCCTTGAGTGAAATGGCTGAAAATATGATAAATAAGCAATCATTACAAAAGCGGACCATTTTCAATGCACAAACCCAATAATATTGGGTTGGCACATTGAAAATGGGCCACTTGGTAAACATTCATTTTTTTCGCCTTGTTTACACTTATGGCAAAATAGATGGATGAGTTGTTGAGTGCAGCGAACTCTCACCCCACACTATGATTGACGGCTTGTACATTGTATTCCTCCTGGTGTTGGAGGCTTATTCTATGTTGACGGTCATTTTTCTGACACCTCAATATGACAAAATGTGAAGTGATGTTTGGGCTGCCTATGGTATTAATTATGTGATTGACGGTGACGATTTTCAACAATGTAAATCCTTTTGTCTAGCCTACCGAACGCACCTATTCTTGTGTTGGTCGTTTATCACAACATGAGCTAATCTCAAAAAGATGGTCTTTTCGGATTATCGGATCGGATCATGTTCCGTCAACGCCAACGTTTCCAATTGGTTAAGTACCGTAACAGAGAATGGGGATATAGAACAGGTAGCCCTCACCCACAGCTACCATTCCCACATAGCGACTCCTCGAGCTCATTTCTACTTTATGGAAATAGAGGCCAAATGTGGGAAAAGTCACACTTCACACTTTGGTGTCTGAGACCTCACATTTTCAAGTTGACCCTCATAATGGCTCTCCACTTTGAGCTGAGCGATTGTATATTCTGCTGGACGCGCAGTTCTATGCACATAATGAAAATGAATCTCTAGACAACCGCTATTATGCAAATTGCGCTGTTTTGAAAGTCTTCGAATAAACGAAGAAGCTCTAACATCAAAATAAGTTTCCCCATTCCCCGAGGATATGGAAAATGAAGAGACGTTCTTCACTTCCTTCCTCTACATGTCCACTTAATGCATCGTCGTATGCTCATATCCTGAGAGTCTCACATCTCTTGCGACTGCTTCTTAATTGAACACGAGAGTCGAAGTTAATAAAATAAGACGGAGCTGCATGTCGCGAAATTCTTAGCTTATATCTTCTTCCTGATTTTTGACGGGAAACTTGCTAGGCTACAAGGTAGGATGCAATTATAACCTGAAGAAGCTGCCCTCTTTTGACGTTTGTTACTTAAAATAACCGACGGTTATTCGTGGATGTTTTATTGTAAGTCGGACTTTGCCAGCTTTATAATTAGTTAGTGTAAGGCATATTTTCCGGCTCTACGGACTCACAAGGGACTGTTCCCAAGTGATACGCGCAGATGGAGCTGATATTTGGCACGGTGGTAGAGGTGCATCTGAGAAGTGGAGCACACAAAAACTCGCGTGCCAAAAATGAAGCTATCCACCCTAAACAAGGCCCTAAAGTTACCAAAATTCACGACACTGAATACTAGTGGCATTGAATTGCAATGGCACGTTGTGCTCGTGTGGTCGAGGGGTAGTGCTCTGAGACGCCAGTCTACGGTCTCGGGTTCGAGCCCAACCAGTTTTTACTATGCTTCCATCTTCTTTCTTCTAACCATAACAGCATATTTTCACATCTCCTGGCGTTTACCAACACTGGTCTTTGGTTTGGAACCCTTTGCAGGAATCGGAATTGGTAACCCGAATTTCACCTTTGTCGTGGAGTTGATTTTCATTCTTTCGCGTTCCCCCCTCTCCCCTTATCGTTTAAGATGTCAGAACGACAGATCCTATTCGATTCTGGCCAATACAAACACATATACGCGTAAATGCCTTCTAAAAGTCGCGTTTTATTGAATATTTTGATTTTTAATTTTATTGAATATTGAATATATTACATTTTATTTTTTTTTTCCGGCTCTACGGACTCAGTTTTCTCAAGGAGATGGCTAAAAGATGCACTTGCGATGGAAGAAAGTTCTTTGGAGAGTTTATCATATTTCATTAGGACTGCAGGTCGTAAAACCTCCATTGCCTCGAATTTCTGTTCACACTTTTGCAAACAGCTCTATTCTACACGTTTCAGTTGGCATGTTTCTGCAGGGAGTGCCCTATCTTTTCCGGTTTGAATCAAATTGAATTTTTCGGTTTTAATTCTTGCTTCCATCCTATAAGCTTTTGTAAGATAAGGACATCTTCTCCGGTGGTCATTGGCTTCCTAAGATTCCTAGGAACTTCCATCTTCCTTGCCGCTGACCGAAAACCTCCAGTAGTAAACAAACTTCGCGATAATTAATTTACGATCCATAAGGCAATTAGATGCCGATAAGGTCCCCAAGGCTGTTTTCCTTCTTCTACTTTACGTTCACTTGGTCCAGGGAAGTTCGAAGTGCTTCTTCTTCGAGCATCCTGAGGATTCGACCTGCGCCCCATCCTCACAGTGTAATTTCGACCACAACTACTATGCCATTAATCGATAGAGCATACATTTAGGCTAAGGGATATACGTGAAAACAGAGTGCATCAGTGGCAGCGAAGAGTCTCCGCGCGTCTCCTCCGATTCCACAGCCATGTTCCAGGACATCACCACGGCGATGTCCCACTTCTACGGACCCAAGGTGAGCGGAGTCATTTATCAAAAGATTATTACACTAATAAGAGGGTTTGGCGCTCGAACAAGCATTCCTTCGGGTCGCCGACTCGTCCTAGGGCTTAAAGTGTGGACTATTGATTGCGATATGTTCTTTCAATCATTCGTCAAAAAGCAGGAGGTAAGATGAGTAGACTGTTTATGAATGCGGCCGTCCGCCGGACAAAGACTCCCTCTAATTTGTATTGACGCCTCCGGCCCATTGATTTTAGGCGGGCACTCACTCTAGTTTATGCATTTCCTATGGAAGGAAAACGAGAGAGAAAATAGATCGCGTAAAGTGGTTCTAATTCAGAAAAAGGCGAAAGGTCTTTGGATGTCTGTGTTTAAGGGATGTTTCATCTGCATCGGATCGGCCACTCACTCTCTCAGAAGCGAGTTGATTGAGCGGTCGTACATGACCTTTTATGTTGGCACAAAACGCCCCGGCTACTAAAACGCTTGGAGCACCAGGGAGCCGTAGTTCCAACATCTGACCAAGTGGTTGTCTGATGATGATAACAGCCCGAATACATGCTTATGTTACAAACGCGTAGCTATTTTATGGGATTAGATGACTTCTTGCACCATCTGGTTTCGTTTTGCGTACACCTATTTCCGTGGCCGCTACAGCACAGGGTGCGGCAAAAGTTCTTTGACCTTCAAAAGTGTCGCAGATGGCCATAGAATTGACCAATTTTTAAATTTAATTCAAAAGTCATGTAAAGTCGTGAAACTCAACAATATAGCTCGAAGATGTAAAAACAAATAAAGAGAACTCACAGGATTACTTAGATTTTCAATACTCTGCTGCTGCATTTCATTAGCAGACCGTAACGTTGTGCCAACATTTGGGTGAGTGGTTGTTCTTTTTAGAACAAAGTCCTATGTATTGTCTGCTTGAACTTCAACGGCGACACATCTTATCTGACATTTGAGAGACAACATAAGTTGTTGTATATTTGTGCTCGAGGCTCTCCTTGCGAACATTTCTTCCGGGTATCATCTCGCAGTATGAAGCTTCTTAGTTCCGCTTCTTAGTTCAAAATAAACTGTTCGATCGTAAAGCAAATATGGCGTCTTTTGTTTTTTTTGTCAAATAAATGTCTTTTATTTCTTTTGACAAACGATGTTCCTTTCGTTCGCTTTCAATCCAACCCTAAACAGGATAAGCTGTGTTTCTCATTTCGTTCTGCTAACTTGAAATTTCCATGCATCCAAATCGAGATAGTACTTATTACTGCCTTCTTTGAAGATTGAAGAGTTCCACTCTATGGAATATTGCAGAAGTTCCTTATCTTCTCTTGCCAAAGTCAAAACAAAAGCGCAAAAACACGCGATAACTAAACTAATTTCCGATTCGTAAAACAATTAGACGCCGGGAAAGGAATGTCTTGTTCCTTCCATTCCCATTTCTAGAAACGCTCTGGTGGCACATCTGTCGTCTTGTCCATCTTAGGGCTTCCCCGACTCGCGATCGCCCCCGCGGTGTAATTTCAACCTCCACTTCGAGAGCCATTAATCGATAATACATACATTTAGCCTGGGGAAACATATGGAGTGCGTCAGTGGCAGCTAAAAGCCTTCGCGTGTCGCTTTGGATTCCAGCGCAATGATGCTTCAGAATCTCCTGCTTGGGAAAGCGTGGGGCGTCGCCATCGGCGAAGCAGTTCGACAGGAACACCGTCGAGTCTTAGAGCCCGAGGTGTTGCCCATAAGATATGATACGTTTTTCCAGCCACTCGTCAAAGCGCAGGAGGTAAGATACGAGGCGGGCGCCCACTCTTTGCATTTCCTATGTGGCCACCTGAACACAAAAACAGAGTAAACCGCAAAGTGTTTTGGTGATGCAAAGCGGCAGATTTGGACAAAAACAAAATTGCTTTTTGCCTCCTTCTTCGCTACTAGGCCACTTGGCTTGGAGTGGAATGACGTACTGCGCGCCCTTCCTTGTCTGTGAGGTTCGTTGAAGACCACGTTCCTATCTTTCTGTTGTAAATCTGACTGTTTCTCTCGCAAGGCAGATCGGGTAGTTGATTTAGAGATGCGTCATTCGCTGGGCTATAACCTTGTTTTTGTGACGACCACTGTCAAAACAACCACTCGTAGGATATCATAGTGCCCCACTAACACCTGCTTTATCAGTTCTGGAGATAGACAGTTGTCGATCTAGCGAAATAGATCCATAAAAAACATCCGGAATTCTCCAGGATGCACTTCTGAAGTTGCACGTACTTTAAACAACCAAAGACACTGACGTGTAAAGTACACTATAAACAATAGATGCACCCCTTATAAATATTCAAAGAACGCATGTTTCTGTCCATTCTTGGCCCGCGTGTGACCCAGAGGCGGCGATGGTTCGAATTTTTCCGAAGACCCGTATTGAGAAGAAGAAAAATAAGGTAATTCCTTGCATCACTTTTTGTTTTTTTTTGCGACTACAAACAAGAGTCGTAGATCTGGAAAGGCCGTTTTCTTAAAAGCCTCCATAATATCGGCGTATATTCAAAATCATGTTTGCACATCTAAACGAAAATTTAGCATCTGTTGCATTTGAAATGGACAAACAGCCATAATTCTTAATTAATCCAATTTTCTCCAGCTATGAATATTTTTCTTTTGTATTTCGTTTTAATGGAAATTGTTGCCTTATTATGTGTCTGAGAAGAAGCTAACGTCGATCATTTTTATATTTTGTAAAGCTTGCCATGTTCATTTTTTAGATGAACGCACCCAAAGAAGCTGAGGAACAGGGCTGCGCGACACGAGACTTTTTTCTTTTCAAGAGTCGATCATGGCCCCTTAAAGAATCAGCCACACGAAGGGATCAGTTGGTCATGTCATCTTGCCGAGCGGCCACTCGAGTACTCAAAGTGCGCCTGAGGCGTTCCGCATATGGTTCAAATGATTTTAAATTGTCTTTCTGAAATCGGAAAGTCTCGAGAGTGTTTACTTAATTTCACAGTCCTGTCCTAGAAAGGACTGAGGTAATATGTTCATGACTTCGAACAGTACTCATCAACAACGTTCACGGGGAAGACTAGCCGAAATATTCCGCTAAATCCCCTTTAAGTTACTTCTTCAAAACCTTTTCTTGTTATTTTCAATTATTGGTATTCTTGGAGTTATTTGCCATCAAAACCGAACTTTTCTGCTAAAAAGAAGTCCAGAAAAAAATAATTTCCCATAAGTAGTTTTTAGAAAAGTATCGGACGTCAGTGGGTGAGTTCCCTTACGTGGACATTTGCTTAAGCTGATGGGTTATCGTTTTTCAAAGAAATAGCGACTCAGCCGCAGTAAAGTAAAGCTCACTTGGCTAAGTTGAGTGTGAGATTGAAAGCTCTTGTGGAACCGTTCCAGTGAGCAAGGGGGGCAACATAAATAAGAGGTACAAACGATAGCCAACGAATCGAGCGAATTGAGCCGGAGCCGAGCCATCCGACCCAATCTGAACCAGAGTCGGCTTCGGCTCCGAAATTTCATCCAGTCATCTTTTTCTCGACCAGCACTCTTAGGTAATGTGTACATTAAAAAACTTGTTTTACATTAGAGAATTTGAAGTGAAACGTGGAAAAAGACGCTAAATTAATTGTATTGTAGTGAGCTAAAGAATTTTACTTTTTCGTTCACTGTTTTCGGTGAAGCTGTCAAAGGAATCATTTTTGAGTGATTTGGAGACACTGCAGCCGACCCTTTGCAGCTTCTTTACGCTATTCAACTTTTTTTGACAGGACTCGGAAAGTAAAGGATCTTTGATCGCGGACCAATTCAGGCCGAGAGGCGTTGTTTGTTTTCCTCCGCGGTCACCCTTCAAAAAGTGTAACCCGAAACTGAAGACAAGAGTGATCTCTCAAAATCTCATTTCGCACTTTCGAGTGACCGAGTGATCACCCTCTTATCAAGCGCCTATTTAATCGGACGATCGTCTCTTCGAATTTTCGAAGAGAATGAGGTTCACCTCAAAAACTGAAGATGTCCAGGTACTTCCATGCTTCTGGTTCTCTTGGTCTCTTTCCTCCCCTTATCAAACAACTACAAAACCCTCTCAAGCAGGCGACCTTTTACTGATTTGTTTTTAGGTGCCCACGCTTGTGATCAACGTGGTCTTCCACGAGAATCGGGTCTTCAGTGGCGACTTTCTCGTAGGCCGCGTGGTCCTCGACCTCACCGACTCCGACGCCGTCATCCACGAGTTTCTGTTGGAGGCCCGCGGATGTGGCAAGACCGGATGGGTCAACATCCACACCGACAAGATCTACGAAACAGAGAAGGTAGCGCTTGATCTTGGCTTCTTCGTGGCAGGACCTCTTCTTCAGGACTACCTCAACACAGTCATCTCTCTCGCTTCGTCCACATCTGCGGTCATCTCCCCTGGCCGCCACCAGTTTCCCTTCCAGATCCCGATCCCGGCTGAGTGCCCCACGAGCTACGAGAGTCAATTCGGCACCATACGGTATACTCTCTCCGTCAGAGTGACGACGAACAGCGAAGCAGTAGGCCTGCACCACTGGGACCCTAGAAACCAATTAGCGTTTAGACGAGTGCGACGCAGTCGTTCCCGTTTTATGTGTTCGCCAAATCGTTTTTCGACGATTTCCCGAGCACTGTCCTCAGGCCCATCGAAAACAAGGACGAAGTCGACTTTACCGTATGCGCCCTACCCTTCGGTACCGTATCGACGCGCATATCCGTTTCCAGAATAGCATACAGTTTGGGAGAGGTGAGTGTCTCCGATCAGAGAACGGCTGAGGACTTGACAGGCCGACGATCATAAGAAGATCGTCTTTAGCGATCGGTGTCAAATATCTCACATAATATTATGAGAAAAAGTCGGAAATCGAGTAACACGATCGCTCCGTGTCTGTTGTTAAACACGGCTTCGAACACAAAAGCTATCTTGAAGGAAAATACTCATAGTCTCCCCATTCTAGACCATCGACGTCTTCTGTTTCGTATCCAACCGTACACGGAAAGCCCTTAAACAGTGCACGGTGCAGCTCCTCTTGAAGACTACCTACGAAGCATCAAGTCGCTACGAACACGTAAACGAGAAGAAGCTCCAGGAACAGACGATCGAACAGAAAGAGTTGGGCAAAGTCAAGCCTAGAACCGACATGGTAACCAACATCACAGGGTCATCTCAGTCACTCAATTCTTTCAGACCTTCCAAAACTGCCTTCTGAAGGTGCCGGAGCTCGCGCCTCCGACGAGGTATAGCGGCTCCGGGGAACCTTGCATGATCGCCCTCTCCTATGTTGTCAGATTCACCGCCCTTCCTGGAGTGGAGACGGAGATCCCTGTGATTGTGACGACCCACGGAAACAAAGAACCTCCCAAAATGAACGGTGCGCACTACTGAACAAGATTTATTAAAGAAAAGAGATTTTTAATGAATGTAAATAAATGATTCTACGAGAGACATTCCACATTGGGTCACAGAGTGAAGAAGTAAAAGGACATCAGAAATACAAAACTGTTTCGTAAGTTTGAAGAATCAAAGAATCAGTCAAATGTTCGGTGTGGCTGGTGATGCAGCGAATCTTCGGCTTGGCGGCGCGAGCGGTAGGGCGACAGTGAAGAGCTTCTTAGCCAGCTGGATAGAACTACGGCTCCGCATACTCAACTCATTTCTGAGACAGCGAGCGGAAGGAAGGGAGAACATCTGAAGATTGCTATTACCAACGAAATACGGGCCCTTTAAAGATTCTCTCTTCAGTTTTTTTTTGTTTCAGAGCTCACTGATCTTTCCTTATGCAATGAGCTTGCAAATCCAACATGTCTCCTATCGTCAGGAAGCGCGTCAATGTTGCAAGTCTGTTTATCTCCGAAATCATCAGGCTCTGCGTCTTTCTCTTGTTTCCTCGTAATTAAATTAAATATAGGACTGATTCTACGTGCCAAAGTTGTGATGGAGTTTGCAGAAATGCAACAAACATCTCATTTAAAGTCCATAAATTATGTTGTTGTAGCTTATCATGTGGCAGAAGATAGATAGTGTGGTAGTGATTTTGGAGTGATTAAATGAATGAGCCCGTGAGGGACTGCTCTTTCCGAAGAAGACGATTACTATAGCTCATACAGTGCGATACAGAAAGATAAACGCATCCCTATAAACGATGTTTCTTCATAGAGAACCAAGACCCGTTTCGCTTATGAAAATTCGAGCGCTCAAGGTACATTTATTTGTCTGGATACGGCCCCTTAGGAACACCTCGTTCCGTTTCTGAACCGATTCTCCGGTACCACAACAACGCAGCGATTGATGCGTCGCAGAGCACAGGACAGACCAAGAACACGATGTTCTGCAGTCTCAAGTCTCAATCCCATCCAAAACGTTTGGGGAAAGCTTGTGTGTACTGTATACACAGAACCAGAAGTCAAGAAGCAAGTTCAAAGAATAAAAAATGGCAGTTAGAGAGAATATAATACAGAAAAAGAAAACGAACTCACCTCCAGCGAGTTCGTCTGTCTTTCTGCACTGGTCAATTTGGATAACGCGACAATGAGGAGCCTTGTTTAAACAGATAAGTGAACTTATCGAATTTTGAACATTTTATCTGTTTGACCGTTGAATTTTGAGCGTTTGATCCATTTCTCCCGACTGTAACCTAACATCTGAAATCGGCATAATTTCAGCCGTGCACTTCGAGAAAACTCTCCGAATCCAAATTATGGAAACGTATCTATTTTGTCGCCAAACTATTGTTTTGGCTATTCGGAATGACCTTTTGTTGTCTCTAGCCTTCTGTTATTTCTAAAAAGTGTAGCACAACGCCTCTCCAAAATCATTTATTCTAAAGCCGACGACAGGAACACGGCCCCTAATTACAGTAATCCGAGAACAACACGGGCAATCAACGGCGCTTTATTAGACGTCAGATGCTCTCGAGATAAATAGTTCGCTCACAAGTACTCGGGGTAGACGTACACCATCGACGGCATCTCGGCGCGTTTTCCGAACTGCAGGGGCCGGTAGTCGCCTCTCTTGCCGAACTGAAGTGGTCGGAATCCTTCGCGTTTGCCGAACTAGACAGAAGGGGTTACGGTAGGTGGAGGAGAGGCCGGGAAGGATACCTGTAGGGGCCTGTAGTCGCGGTCCTGACGATTGAAACGGCTGGGCTCGGAGTCGGCGGCGCCGGGGGAGAAGAGGAGGAAGGAGACCACGACGAGCAGAAGCATACTGTAGACCCAGCTGCTGGTAAGCATCGCTTCGGCTGAAACGGACGAGTGAATGTGACTCCTCGGGGGCAGACGGGCGCTAATTTTATAGGAGGGCCGTTTGAAAGTTATTACTGCGCGGAGAACTTATCGTCCGGTGAAAATATCCACTCAATTAAATCCGGGTCCACCCACTTCCCTAAAGGCTCCGAAGAGCCGATCGGCGCCCGAAATAGAACGGAATCTAATTCGCCCACGACGTTTGTTTCAATTTTTGGAACACTGGAATGCACTCCTGATGACATCTTCGAGATAGGTTGAACCTGGGGCCATTGCGGGGAGAACTCCCAAAATCGGCTCGTAGGTGACGTCAACCGAGTGCATTACGGCTGCGGCGTCCAGAGGCGCTCTCGCGACACTAATTTCCAGTGAACCCCCGGGGAATCGGGATAAATCTGTTGGAGAAACTCATCTCTAATTTGCAGCAGATGTGCCAGGCCATAAATGTGGCAGAGAAAAAGCCGATTGACGTATACGGATTTAGATAGTGAGGGTAGATCCATGGCAAGAAGTGTCACTGTGAAGCTTTAACGAACAAGAATCAACCCCCTGGTCCGCCTGACTCGCCATCAGTTTGGGCATCAGAACTGTCTAAAATCCAAGTATATGCACAACCATTTATTGCTCTCATCAAGGCTACGTTCGCTCACTTCTACTCTTCAGAATCTGACTCCTCATCGAGCTCCTTCTCCGGCTCTGTCTGCTTCACGAGACTCCTGATGAACTGTTCGCATTCCTGCACGTTTGGGTGCCAGCCGTTGACGATTGCCAGCCGGAGAGAGACGGCGTAGAAGGTGAGATAGGAGAACTGGGCAGAAAGCGCTCCTGGTCGAAGTTTCGCGACTTCCAGCGATAGAGACTGCGGATCGAATCCGTCGCGACGGTCGATGTCTCCTGCTATCGCGGTGAGTGCTATCACTGCGGAAGCTCTGTTCAGCGTTGAGTGACTCTGCACGACGAGTGGAGGGTAGTACTCGTTGATGGGCGACTTGTTGACCTCGGCGACCTTTGTGCTCAGGATCTTGATGAAATCGCCGAGCTCCTTCGGGTCGGGCAATCCCTCGTCCGGCCATTCAGTGTAGTGGTAGAGAGTAATCTAAAGACAACTAGTAAAAAATGGTGAAAACCACACCAGTGTTACCTTTTTTAGATTAGAAGAGTTCTCATCCTCATTATCCACCTCCTTCGTCTTGTCGTTCACCGTCAACAGCAAATCGTAAACCGTCCACGATTTCAACTCCTTCTTCGCTTTCATTTCCACTCTGATGAGGTCCTTCTTAACGTCAACATTACATGAGATGGTGGGCAATTTATCACTACCCCAAGAGCGATGGTTTCCTTCATCGTTTTTGGCCAGTACGGGTAACATAACTTTCGGTCGGTGGTGGAGAATTCTTTCGGAGTAAGCATACAAACGAGAAGAGGAGTATCGTCCTGAAAGAACCGATTTTGCAAGGGCAACACTAAAAGAACATACGTGATAGACCATTCGCCAGAAGTTGACCACTTCCTCCTCGAACACCGACTGCACGAGCAGAAAATCTTGCTTGTCCAACTGCACGTACTGCGCGTGAATCCAAGTGTTCGCCTCGGGTCCAGTGGCGCCTTCGATCATCGGTAGAATCACGCGCTTCTGATCCACGATGGGCACAATCGGCCGTTCGGGCTTGTGGAACTTCAGCCAGTCGCTGAAGGAAGACGGGTCCCAAGTCGTCGAGTCGATCACTTTCGTGTACATATCCTCTTGCATCTTTCGGTCCGTAAGACGGTTCTGCACTTGATCCAGAAAGACATCGGCCGGGGTAACGCCTTCATCGGAGCTTTCGATGATTGTAAGCTGAAAGTAAAAAGTAAAATCCTTTAAGTCGATCAACACGACAACTTACTTTCCGGTTTTTAGCGCTCTTCTTGCTCGAGTTCATACGACCGGTCATCTCTTCTCGATTGATCGACACTGAGCAAACTGTCGGCTACGCGGTTCTATTCCGTTTGCCAGCATGTCTAGACCTGCAGAACTGTCTAGACGGACGGTTCTGTCTAAACGGCAAGAGATATGAAGATGCCACAAAACTACTCGGAATCAAGAGCGTTTTTGCACGGTCGTATGCAAAAACGATCGTAAGTGAGAAGCAGGGATGTCGTGGTGGGGTTCACTCTAGCTGGAAAGGCCATAGTGAGTCTTCATTGAACGAGGTTTCAAGATGATTGTAGCTGCCATTATCTAGCAAATCTTTTGGCTTCGCTCCACAGCTCGACTCTTCTTGTCAGGCCCCTACAGCGACCTAAAAGATCTTTCGTGTTTTGAAAACGCGCAGAGAATAGCCTAGACTGTTTGTTTTCACAGCAATCATCAGAAAATTATAGCCATTAACGCCGATCTTTATAATCGGCAGCAATCTTATGGCGTCTGAAGGCAATCATTTCCTTTTAAATTACTTCCTGATGGCTCTCTCCAAAGACGAGAAATCTCTCTTTGACGTTATTTTCGTGAAAATTTGAGAAGACGCTTTGACCCTTTCAGACAGAGAGTCATGCATTATGCAGTGTTTTCGGTGTTTCATCATGAATATTGTACGATTCGATGATCTGAGATGTCGGTTGGGATGGAAGGAGATTGACGACAGGACCAAGATGATTGTTCCCTCTGTCAGTGGACGGACTCTATTCATCTGTCAAATATTCAGGATGGCTTTTTTATTTGCGATGTGTAGTTAATTTTCGTTGCTAGCGCTCTGGCACCAAAAGGAATATCTGTCTTCTTCAGATGGTCAGGGAGTCATTTCGACAAGCTCGGACTACACAACAAAGTTCGGTCCCACTGCAAATGGGTATTATGTATGAAATTTTTGTGGTATGTCCCCCTGTAGCCATGTGTCCTTTCCTCCACCCTTAGGTTCTGTCCTCTTAGATTTTCTAGCTATAATTTTTTTCAAAAAGTCTTTCATTTGTGTCCTCACCGATCGGTCGGGTCGTCAACTCGCTCTCTCTGAGGTTCATTCGGATGAGTTGAGTGATCGACCGCTGCTGTTGGCACGATGATCGCGCCGTTCCAATCCGTCGTGGATGGCGTGGAACGGTAAGCCGAACCACATCTCGTCAAGAAGAGCGTCAGAACCACGTGACCCACACCCTCGCAAGGATTTCCGTTTCACCCGCTGAGTCGCACCATCACCAGGAAGAACCAGAAGCCATGTGTCCTTTCTTCTGTCCTTAGGTTCTGTCCTCTTAGATTTTCTAGCTATAATATTTTTTCGCAAATAAGCGATAGTGACCTCTATGAACATTGAGAAAAGGGACAGTGGATAATCAAATGTGCCGCCTTTTGTTGTTGCTCATTTTTTTGGCCGAAGGTCACTCCCAAGACCGAGTGCGCCAAATTTGAACCCAACCAGCTGACACTTTTTCCCTTGATATTACAAAATCATACCTAAATACATTTGGTGCCTGGTGTTTGATATTGAAAGTGTCTTTTAAGGACGATACGTGCTAACGGAACTAGAAATAAACGGCAGCTGTGGAAAGTCCGCCCAAAAGGGCGAATATACGAAAGTGAAACCCAGCCGCATTGATCACGATAGACGGTAAAACGGTAAACTTTTACCGCGTGACGGTAAACGTGGACTCACTCACTTTCGTACGTTCGGTCCCCACTGGTCTTTTGGGTAGATGTTCCACAGAGGAAGGGAGGGGGGGGGTTGATGACAGCTCATACCATATCGTGCATTTCACAGTATTTTTATTTTTTAGGTGAATACACAAAAAATGAATACACAACCTGCAATATATAGGCATAAGCTAAGATTTAAGATCAGCCTAGGTCGTGTAGTTGCACGCGTATTTCGCGCAATCTTGTCAAGTTGTCGTGGTATGAGTTGTTCTGAGCCCACAGAGGGGGCCTGATTGATCAGCTTTCATTTAATAGTTCATCCTGTACTTAGGTGCTAATTGCAGTTCAGGTCAAAGCTGTCCACGGATTTAATTAGCTCCTTTATAAAATAATCCATTCCCCTTTAAAGCTTTCCTCTTTCCGTAGTGGACAAGCAAACATCATAGTGAATACTATAGATACATTGGATGGAAAACAACGTACTAAACTTTTGAAAAGAAGTGAGACGAAACGTCATACTATTTTTACGCACAAGGTGGTGAAGTGCGTCAGCCACCGATAGCAACAAGTACATGACATAATGTATCTTTTGAAAAAACAACATTCATTCATCAGAGTGTGAGTTCGACTGAAACGTTTCTACAAAAGCTTTCTTTAATAAAAGCTTTCTTCTGAGCAATTCGTTCGTTTCGGAAATCCATTAATTTTAATGCAAATAATTAATTCTGCACCTTTCCAAATCGCGTCTTTCTCATTTATATCGCCGACTATGGATTCACATGGTGAATCATTTATCTCGAGATGTTGGCCCTGAAAGAAATTTTCCGAATCCTTTATTCCTTTCCCACAGAACGGCCACCACTGACAGAAACGCTATTTGTAAGCTTAAAACGCTTCAGTTGACCGATTCTTTTGAACTCGATGCTTTTGAATCGAAAATTAGTCGCTAATCTCCCCTTTTTTGGATCGCCGATTTAGATTTAGCTAGAGCAATGATTGTGTAAAGACTTTCATTTGAAGATTGATTCGAAAATCGCCGAAAATCTCTCTGATCTCTTTGCCAAAGCTTTACGTAAGATTATCTAAATAGGTATGGATAATCGCTAATTCAAATGGAACGCGCCTACGCGTGTTATGACCACGCGCTCTTGGAAAGGTCTTTCTCGCTAGTTCCACTGCATTTAACAGACGTGGGAGGTTGAAGTGAAATACATCAGAGGGCTTGTAGTCTGGGGCTATTGTACCTTCCTCTTTTTCTTCGACATACCTCCTGTCCTGGTCCATATCACAGTGATTTCCATCTCTCCCCATCCATTGATCTTGATATCTCTCTATATCTAGATTGTTTCTCTTCTCCAAAGAACGAAATAAATATTCATCAGTCATCGCCCTTAACTTCCCAATCGATCGCCATGTTTCGCCGAATGAGCCGGCTAATCTGTTTACCTGATTAGGGCGCCCTCGCCGCTCACTGCTTAAACACTCTCCGCCAAAAATTATTAATTGATCGCCGCCGGAAATGGCGTTTCCAGAGTGGCCCTCGGCCACGTCTGCTCTCGACTCCCACGCCGCAAGGGACGCCGCGAGGACCACAGCCGAGGAGCTCTCCGATTGAACAATGCCGCCGCGAGGTTCGAATTTCGTCTCCATCGCGGATATCGCCTCTTCACGTCACTATTTATGCGCCGTGCGCGTCTAATAAACTGGAAAAGGGGGTGACGAGGCTATTGATTGATGTCCGGCGATGGGAAAGTGCCTGTAAACTGAGAGTTACTGCTATTGCCTGGCTAATTGTGAGGCATTTGACGCGTTGGTGTTTGATGTCCTTGAGATTTCTTTGATCAGTTTAAGTTTCAGTCACTGCGGCTTTCGAAGCCTTATGGAAACTCTACATCCGATATTTAGTAAAAATTTCATATGCAAATTTTGTTATTTTCAGAGTCCCTGTGATCGTTTTTTCTTCAATATATGCTAATATAAAACGTAGCTATAAAATCGGCCACTCCCTAACGTTGAGTTGTATCTAATATCCAAGAAATATGAAAAACTTTTCCGAATCAAAAATCTCTAAAACAATATCTATATCGTTCTGAATTCTGAACTCAAAATATGTGTCTTAGAATAGTCCTCCAAAATCAAAATGCAAGGGACTACCATAGGGAACCATAATTGTCCAAGTGTCAGGTTAAGGATCGCCAGGCCAAGACAGTCCGCCAATTCCAGAATAGAGTAGCATAGGAAGCCAGTAAAATCGCTTCGCATTATCGAGCTGTCGTAGTTAAGGATTGCCTGTCCTCCAAAATCAGAAAGAATCATAGTGTGGGGCGAGAGTTAACTGTACTCTACAACACACCCTCGTTTTCAAGTGCCTCTTCATTTAAAGTCACCAGCCGGCGTCCCATTCCATTCCGGGAGCACTCAAAATCCTCTCTTTTTTCTTGCAACAAAACGGACTTCCTCGTAAACAATCGATGCGCCGACATCTGTTCGCTCGATGTGTTGCACGTTCTCTCCGATCGCACTAAAAACAGCTCAATGGCCGACTTCCGGCGAAGTTCGTCCATTGGAAAAGGACTCCTAAGCCTCGACTCGGCGTCGATATTTCCGTCGTCCAAAGGTCATCGTGGCGTCTTTAATTAAGCTTGACGACGCGTCGACTCTTTGCTCGCCATTGTCACTCAGGGGGGCCCATTAAAGGACCCTTTTTCCCACAAAAGCGCATCGGACACCTCGGGCTCACTCGGATTTCCTCTGAGACGACGACGTCGATCCTGCTAATCGCATTCCCGCGCTGTACGGCCGCGGCGCCAAGGCGTCGTCGCCGCGTAATTGTTTCCGCCGACGACGCCGACGCGCGTTGCTCGCCCCCGGCGTCCCTTTAAGGGCCACTCGATCCGCCCCAATCATATCCCGCCTGACGCAACTTCCTGTCCTCCGCCTCGATGTCACGCATAAAAGTTCCGCTGTAGCCTCTTCGCCTTCGCCTGTTCGTGCAATTAGAAAGTCATTCTGGGCGAGACCGTACCGGTTCTGCGGAACGTTTGTGCCAATTGTGAGGATACTCCTCAAAAACGATCTTATCCTCAAGGGGACATTTCACCATTTCCAGGCGATACTTTTCAAATGACGTTCCACTATTGGTAATGACGTGATCCTGATCGATCATCTTAGTTAACCTGTAATGGTTCACTTGTGTATAGGAAATTAGGGTTCACTTTCGTGCTTCATTTTGTGGCAGGTTTTGTGCTTTAAGATATCTCAGGAGTGACCCGTTTTCACCTGAACAACCCAATATATAAGTCTTTTAATAATACATGGGGTTGAATATTTAAAGAGATGAGCATATTTCTGTTCTGTGACAAGATGGCCAACCAGAAACATGCCACTCGCTTAGATATGCATCTAAAATTATCCAATCCTCGTGTTGAATATTGCACTGAAACAGGGAGAATACTTCCCAGAAATAATTTGGACGGCTTTTTGGACGACATTATCATACGGAGGACGTTATTGTATGCTCCAAACGATACTTTTCAAGTAACGTTCCCCTACTGGCGATGAACAGAGCCTCTTCAGAACAGAACCTCAAATTCCGGTTACGTTCTCCCCTGACGCTTCTTGAAATCACGGTGCACTTTCGTTGTTAGTATGTGTGCAATTCATGTTAAAGAAGGTAGTCGCCCTACCCGAGCTATTCATGAAAGTATTGTGCACTGAAACATTCCGCGAATTGTTTGTGTCAGTGCACTTCTTAGTCAAAATCCGTTCAGCTGATATTCCTAGAGATACTGTTTGTGGCGATTCATTCCAAAAATAGCAATCTCATATTTTCAAACCTCACCGTTTGTGACGTGCTGTGATCTATGTAGAAGATTTCTTCGCTCGAATTTTCCATACTTTCTCGGAAATAATGCAGATAAGTCACTCATAAATAAGTTTCCGGACAGTCTGTAAAGTTTCATTGCGTTCCGCGCCAATTATCCACACAAAACGATCCCTTCGTGTATTCCATATTGGTCTTTTCATATCCGAATATGGCAACACCATTTGAATGTACTGTTTGTTGATGATACGCCCACAGAAAAGTCATTTCACCTGAAGGCACATCGTTGTTGAAATGCTTCTGAAAGTGTCTCTTCTGCGTCACTCTTTCTTTCTTTGAACCTTTCGTTTTTTGGTCCTTGGCTTCTTCTTATTCTTCTTCTTCTTCTGACTGAAGCCCTTATTCGAGGACATGACTCACAAAAGAATGGGCATAGGTTTGTGGGCACTTACCACATGAGGCGCCTCCATTCTCTTCGCTTTCCTCGACCTTCAGCTATGTTTAGCTCTAACCAGTATCCTATGAATGGAAATGTATAATTAAAACGGCGCTTAAAGTTGGTATGTCGGTTTTGATCGCAAAAATCGATTTCCCACCACTTTCCCAAAAGCAATAAAGAGCAATTGAAAAGGTCGATTCTAGTTGTGGGCGCACGTGTCGCCAATGCAAACATTCGTGTCTGCTTTGTTGTCGTTTCCGCCCACAGCCTGTAGGAGAAACCGAGGCGGGGAAGACCTATTATCTGCCATTAATTTCGTCACGCTGTTTATCCATGGTGAATGTGAAAACACTCTTGTTTTCTTGATCATTTTCACATTTACCTCCCACCTGTGAGAAACATCCACATCCCTTGGCGTTGGACCTTTTCCCAGCCAGCTTTTATTTTGTTTCATGGCTGTTTCAATATTTGTTCTTTTTTTATGAAGAAAGGCGAAGAGACGTTTTCTGAACCGAGAGGAGTGACTTGAAGGCCTGTGTGACTTCTCGAAACGTGATTCTTTGGTTGCGCCATTTTTTTATTTTTGTTTGGTCATTTTTCGTGATTTTTTTCTAATAAACATCTTAGCATTTTACGACTTTTATTGCAATGTCCACCATCGCTGTTGCCTCGCTTCTTGACGGTGCTACCGTATGGTTTGAGATCCTCCGGGAGGAGCGACCAATCCAGGCAGGATATGCAGAAACTTCTTCCCTAATTTATTTGCTAGTTCTATCCGACCCTATTATCTAAGATCTTAGAAAAATTTTACTGTATTTTAGACGAAATTTTAAGTGAGAACAAATTCCAGCATGAGTGGCCGAATCTGTGAGTAATACGCTATAAATCATCTCACCCTGGGTTTCTACTACTTTCTTTATCTTAAGTGGAACTTTAAAACGGACAGCCCTTAAACCGAGTACTCTGGTTATGAACTGGCTGACCAATTAAGCGAAAGTGTCTAGTGATGGTGCTGATTTCTTCGGCTTTTTCTTCATTTTCCCAGATTTTCTACCGGTTACATACATGTATGTTTTCCTGAGGTATTGTTTTTTTGTGAAACAAATGTTTTTTTTGTTCATATTTACTTTCTTCTTGTGAACCAGCCCTGCGAAGCAGGGCTGTTATGTGCGGGCGCCTTACCCCCCGTCAAAAGTATTCAAACGGCGGAAAATCGGGGCTGAAAGAGAGCCGGGCTACAGTAGGTATATACCTAATGCTGTCCGCGGGACACTATTTATTGTTTATTGTTGGGGGAAAAACCAAAAAAGAAAGTGTTACTTTAGGCTGACTCCAGGCCGTCTATTTAGATTTATTCGCCTCTACAGGCTCGCTGGCGCTCGCCCGAGGAGTTGTTCGCCTCTACAGGCTCGCTGACGCTCGCCTCAAAAGCTGTTCGCCTCTACAGGCTCGCTGACGCTCGCCCAAGGAGCTGTTCGCCTCTACAGGCTCGCTGACGCTCGCCCAAGGAGCTGTTCGCCTCTACAGGCTCGCTGGCGCTCGCCCTAAAAGATGTTCGCCTCTACAGGCTCGCTGACGCTCGCCCAAGGAGCTGTTCGCCTCTACAGTTCGCTGACGCTCGCCCAAGGAGTTGTTCGCCTCTACAGGCTCGCTGACGCTCGCCTCAAAAGATGTTCGCCTCTACAGGCTCGCTCACGCTCGCCCAAGGAGTTGTTCGCCTCTACAGTTCGCTGACGCTCGCCCAAGGAGTTGTTCGCCTCTACAGGCTCGCTGACGCTCGCCTCAAAAGATGTTCGCCTCTACAGGCTCGCTCACGCTCGCCCTAAAAGATGTTCGCCTCTACAGGCTCGCTGACGCTCGCCTCAAAAGATGTTTGCCTCTACAGGCTCGCTGACGCTCGCCCGAATATCTGTTCGCCTCTACAGGCTCGCTGACGCTCGCCCAAGGAGTTGTTCGCCTCTACAGGCTCGCTAACGCTCGCCTCAAAAGCTGTTCGCCTCTACAGGCTCGCTCACGCTCGCCCTAAAAGATGTTCGCCTCTACAGGCTCGCTCACGCTCGCCCACAACCCGAAAGGCCTCCGGCCTTTCGGCAGAAATGTTCCTGCTATTTTGCAAAAACCGTATGCAAACAAAGAATTAGATGAACTTTCACGTTTGTTTTCGTACATTAATGAAAAGCCGTATTAAAAAAATGTCAAATGGCGGGAAACATCAAGAAAAAAGAGTAATTAGAAAAAATGAAAATATTTCAGACAAAAATTGCATGCAAAAGTGTTCTAGAACGTAAAATTAGCAAAAAACGCAGAGAAAAGGTGAAAACTGCAGCAGAATGAAGGGTATGTAGCAGGAATGTATCATTCTTTGATGTGTCTGTCTGGTTGAGTGGTAGTGCACTTGTACTATCAGTCGGGTCTCAGACATTCAGACTTCACGGGTTCGACTCCGGGCTCAGGCCTAAGTTTTCCTCTGGGTTTGAAAATTGTCACATTGCCACCACTAAGCAACTTTACTTTCTTATATAAGAACAAGTGCCTGAGAAACGGCATGAAAAGAACAAAAATTACCCGGGGTTTCCACTACTTTTCCAAGTCATAGCTGAGCGGAGCTTGTGAGCTTCTTATTTAGATTGATTTTCCTGCCTTAAGGCAAAACCCAGGTATTATAATACAAAAAAAACACTTGGTCCACATTAGCACATTTAGTGCTCTTCCAAATGGTTATTTGCGGAAAGATAGCACTTTACCTTTTTGTCGATTTTGGCTGCTTTTTTTCTTCAAATTTCACACGAACGAATATTACCCGAACGGAATTTGGAACACAAGAAGTTGCCCCCCCAGTCTCTGATCTCGTTGTTCGAAACTGTAACAGTTTCCCTCTTCCTTTCCAGATCGTTTTTTAATTTCAAATTTTTCGATGTGAACCCTCGGACTGACACCTTCGAGCCATCTCGGAAGAATCGATTTTCGGCGAATGGGTTCTCGAAAACACCGCTGTTTTTTCGTCCTTTTGCTTATAAGATTAACGGGAGGAACAAAAGGAACGCCGCGGCTGCATCATGACCCTCTAAATCGTCCGGAAAGCGGCTTTCCGACGACCAATCGACGATCCATCTGATTCAGAAAAGGTGTCAGTCCGTTTGAACCCTTCTTGAATGGAGGATTACCGCGTTTGTCTCATGAATTAGTCAGCGGTTCTCGTGATGTCGTAAGTCTCAATGATTAATGAAGAAGATGTCGTAGCCCAAAGTAAGACGAAGGACGGCTTTGATGAAGAAGATGAGATATTTAGACTAGTAGTAGATAAGAATCTTTAATGCCTTTAAGATTAATGAGAGATTTCCATCTTCTTCTCTCTGTTCTAAGGACGATCCGTTCATCACTTGGCTCTCGATGTTGATGGCTCAAATTCTCTCGTGTACTTCTACCTAATTGCACATGAAATATTCGCGTAAACAGAAGGAAAACATCTCCCGAAAGTGTTGAATAATTTGTGCTAATCGCCCTTCATTCTGAGATTACGATCCGTTGTGCATAATCCAAAAAGAAGCTCTAAGGTCTCTAAGCTCATTTGTCATTGTGTCAGAGGAGATCCGATTTAGGAGATATTAGCCGATTGAATAGGAGAATGGCTCATTATATTCGGTCTTGACGTTGTAAGGATCTTGGAGATTGGGTGACTCTACCTCGGCTGGGATTCATGACCGACTCGTGGGGAGAAGTGTGCTTTCTTTTATGTTTTCCACAAACCCTATCATCCATTCACACGAGTTTTCCATCCCTTTTGAGAAGATGCCTAAGTGCATCTTCCCAATTCATGCGTAAAAATAATGCAAACTCCATAGGGACGGCCAACGTTGCCATGCAAGGCCAGGTGCATCTGACATGAAGAACGATTTAATTACAACTTTTGAGCTTGTTTTCGTCGCCGACTTCGCCAACGACCACCCTCTGGCCATTCATAATTAACGAGATAGGTGCCCTGTGGGCACATCCAGCGAAGTCGGCCGAGAGCTAATGGCGTCGGCGGCGCGACCTTTCGGCCAAACACTGGAGTGCACTTCTAATCGAGTTCTTCTTTTCATTGCACTAATCACCGAATTTGACCCTTGCGGCGCCGCCTTCTGTGTGCACAGTCGGCGCCACTTCCTGTCCTCCTCCTCCTCAGCCGAGTCCAATCATCTCTCTTCCAGTAATCTGCTTCCCTCCAAAAAAGGGTCTCTCAAAGGACAATCAACGCGAAATTCCCCTCGAGACCGCGCGGAGGGACTATAATTGGGGACGATGCACTTCGCCTTCTGTTTCCACTCCCTCTCCGACTCCCAAAAACAGTCGCTCTCTGGGGAACGATTCCTCCCGACATCCTGAAGACTGACGGAACTTCGAGAGTATTGCTTTTGAAAAGCGAAAAACAGAGAAAATTAGCTTTATTATAGGCTCGTTGTTTTGCGTAGAAAGGACGACTTCACGCAGATGACCGGAAGAACGGAGATCTCTAGTCCTTGGGTATTCTCTATATGCTATAATGGAACACGTTTCCTTGTTATCTTGGTCGGATCTCTTCTGATGAAGAGCCAACGCTCGGCCGGAAACGAGCCGTCCCTCCTTGGAAACATTTCTCCAAGAATGTATCTTCTGTACTTTAGTGGTGCAACGAAGCCTGTTATGTCTGCGTACTTTCGTATTTTGCGTCTAGGCGTCTATGTCAGTTATGATTAAGGTTTCGTTCGAGACACGCATAACAACATTTGCTTTACACACGTTATACCGTATCACAATGTTTCCATCACTCCTCCTTTGAATGGCCACTAGATTCCATTTTCGTGTCTTTTCCAACTCATTTAACGAAATTTCCGCCGTTTGGCTGACTTCCATAAACGCACGTTTAGACCATTTGGGCCGGATTGGCGACGTGCCCAGAATCGTGTCATCCGAAGTGATAACGCGACATGTTCCCGGGGGATGTGCTCGCTGCAAATGCAGAAGTTTTTACAATAAATCATAGATCGACATCATCACGCTGACTGCCTTCTTGGGCGGTGCAGCGAGCCGAAAATGCATTTCCTACGAAAAAGCTTTTGCCTGGTCGTGTCGGCCTGTTCCGTCACAGAACCAACTTGTGTCCCTGTTTTTGATGAGAATGCGTCGCTTAACCTATGATAAGATCTACTGGTTCCCCAATGTGTCTCCACACCAAAACGGCTGTTGATTTGTTCTATCGGTGACCAGTCTTAAGATTACTTTTCGATTCCGCCATTGTGTAAGTCAAATGGGGATCACGCAGGTTTTAGAAACCTAGGTGTAGACATTAGACCACCGACCTAGGCATTTATGTCCGCAGCGATCGGTCGCTCTCCGAGGTTCGCCGAATGAATTGAGTGAGCGGTCGTTCTTGGTGTGATGCTCCTAGATGGCCAGGAAGACGGAAGTTCCACAGCCTTTACCGTCATTAAATATGGAATCACAACGAATCCTAAAAGATTTGATAAGCCGAGTAATCCCGAGCATCTCCTCACGAGATACTTATCGAAGATCACTTGGAAACATGCCCACATGGCTTGCTCGTATTGGCCTAAAAGGGGCGCAAATAATTTGTGTTTTTGTGTGCACGTCATAAAAACAAACTTTTTGAGTTCGAAAGTGTGAATATAGTGGAATTCCATGAATTGCTCCAGGAATGACATCACCGCAGCCAATTAACTTCCTCCCTCGCCTCCCTCATCCGCTCTGCAAACGCGATTTGTTTGTCGTTTCTTTGCGGTGGTCGCCGTCTGGAATTCACTTTCCGACTCGTTTCAGAGGCCAACTCCACGAAATCGGATTCCACAGCGATGCCTCTCGCGCCCCTCGCCGATCCCTTCAACAACAACAAGTTGCCTTACATCACCGATATGGTAAGCGATTTTGATGGATTCCTTTTAATAAAAAAACAGTGAATCCTCTCTTGATATATCAATGATCTATGATAAGTTTTTGTGCTTCAAACAAGCAATTTTTTAATAAACAAAAGGTAGACTTCTTCTGCGATCCCTCCATGCTTCAGGAACGCATGTTTTTCTGTCCAGGATGTTTTGATGGTTACGCTGCACTATGAAATTAATGAACAGAGTATCCTCATCATTACCCCCAAGTTCTATTACGATCGATGCATAATAAGAACATCTTTGCGACTGAATGAATCCCTTGTAGTTCATGTGAAGAAGCCAAGATACGGGCCACAGCCTTCTGACATTGACAGCATCTATGACAAGGAAAATAAGTGATCTACATGCAGCGAGCAGAGCTTAAGGGTTTTAAGCTTATCGCCCTTTATCTACGCGTGGATTTGTCACGTTTTTAGGACACAGTCGGTCTCCTTCGAACTCACTATGTTGATCTGTTTTATGTAATTGGGCATGGTCAATTTCTAGAAGCAGAGACTTCCTTGTTAGCGACAGAAGATAGAGCGAAATGAAACGTCACGAATACAGAGAAAGAGTAATTTGCCCCCAAGGAAAATTACTTCTCGCCTTTGTTTTGTGTCTTTCTAGACGACGTTCTAATTTGTTTTCTCTCCGGTTTGACATAGTCAGGCCTGTTCCATGCGTGATCTTAGTAATCGAGTCGAAAATGTCGTGGCTACTAGGTGGGTGGGAAGCCGGAACTCCGGAGGAATATGCCATGTTTTTTTTCTGCCATCTAATCGTGGAAATACTTCAAGACATGTGTTGGAAGGCAAGAAGTGTACCTATCATTGATACAAACACAGTCTTATTCACATGTTATTAATAAAAGATCTCTGTGGGAAACACACGTTTCCGACCTTTCTTCGGCTATCCCTCCAACAAGTAACATTTAAGAATTGTAAGGTCTCCGTGGAGCTGAAATATTGACCACGGAGTTCACCAGAAACTCATTTCGGCCGGCGTTGCTCATAGGACACACCTGCAGGAAAGCACTACCTTCAGAAGCGGGAAAGTCCACAAAAACAAAAAGTTCCTTGTCCGCGGTGACTAACGCGCATAAACGATGCGGAGATACTAATTTGTCCTACCGGGAAATTGCCTCTCAACACTGCCTTTTCACTCTACTGTCCCACTTTTCCCACAGCTTTCACCACAGACAAAGACCCAAACATAGCCCACGCAAGTCTAGTTTCATCGTGTCTAGAACAGAATGTAATTATGAACCTTTTCTGTTTTTATACTCAATTTGTTGGCTGTATTTCGCATACGGGATTTACTTCTACAATCAAGTTCCAGTAGGTCCGACTTCTCAGAGCGTTCTCAACCATTGATCACCGATCCATTCTTTTTGACTCGTTTCACTCTCGGCTCAACTTAAGTCCATGTTCATATATGGTCATGAATTTATGACCAGTCGGCAGCCTCTCTGGTGATGTCTTCACTGGAACACCGCCTTTTTCTTTGGAGGCAAGATCTCAGTTCTTGTACATTCAGGGCAATGTACCACCTCTAGATAAACGAGCACCTTTCATCATACCAGCCAAATGAATCTAACGAATCTTCCTTTTTCTGTTCTGACTATCTTGATCACAGCTGAAAATAGAACCGTTTCTGACATGAGTACAAAGTATGGTGATGATTCACCATTTGAAGTAGCACTCTTAGTACAACAGTATTAACGGTTTGAACACTCAAGCTTTCTGATAATTGGATTTTGTCCTTCGTCGATCTCCTGAACGACAGATCGTGGTTTTGCTGATAAGGAGCGCCTATGATTCACTAGTGTGAGAAACAGTGGCTCCCTCGTGTTACACTATGGGAACGTGAGACATGTCCAATAATACATTCCTCTGGTGACCTTTTTGTGAACAACAAAGATAATTAAAATTGGGTTCTATCGCCAACAGCACACACAATAAGTAGCGCATACATCCCCTATATATAAACGGAGAACCGACGGGTCCGTTGGTCTGTGTGTGTGTGTTTTTCCGTGTGCACGGAGAAAACACCCACACAAAATAAGGACCCCGAGGGGAACCGAATCCAACACCGCCCACTTACAAACGAAGAACGTTCGCAGTGAGCCACACAGACAGTTCAGATGTAACCGCTCTAATTCCACTATGTCTCTGGCGATGCTAGGCTTTGAGTTTTTTTGCAGTTTTAGAGTGATTTTTTGCCTATTTTGTAATTAGCAGAGTTGTCAGTTCGAGTTTCCTAAAACTTTACAGTTTTTTCGCCCACTTTAGCCATTTACATGAGCGCCAATCTTGCCGCCCAAATGAAAACCTAGTAGCGCATAATTACTGCGAAATAATCTCTGGCTGTGCCGCATAGTGTGTAACACATAGAACAATGCAGAAGTGCCGACTTCTTTCGGCGTCACTTGTTCCTCGTTTTTGTAGAAATACACTTTCCACCGCCAAAGGCACATGTTGCAATAGATCTGTCGCCACCGAGGTTCCGAAGAGACAAATGACTCTCTTTTAGGCCTTCTTCGGGCCTTCAAAGGAAAATAAATAATGCATTTCTGATGGAACGTTGCGGTCGATCGACACAGGGAAGTCATTTCAGATCGATCAGAGATCGAATCCTCTCCTGCAGGCTGCACCACCCGGCCATATGTTGTGGATCTGTCTGCCGAGCCCGACTCCCCCGCCGCCGCCATAAATCAGCGCCGAAAATAATCGCAAAACAACTCGAAATAGGCGCCGAAAAACGCCCTAGGGGGTCATTCCTCCTCCTCGAAAACACTCCTCCGCGCGGCGACTGACCACTCGAGATCGCCGCGCATGACTCTCTCGGCCCACTTTCCCCACAGGCCCACCACCATGACAGTCGACGATCGACTGTTTGGACAGCTGATCTGCCGGCGCGATTGTTCGGCCCCACAGGCGCCGCCC
This sequence comes from Steinernema hermaphroditum, assembly GCA_030435675.1. Taxonomy (NCBI): domain Eukaryota; kingdom Metazoa; phylum Nematoda; class Chromadorea; order Rhabditida; family Steinernematidae; genus Steinernema; species Steinernema hermaphroditum. The sequence goes on from CM059622.1 coordinate 5,576,323, forward strand.
CACAGCCGCTATTCAGACGCGTCTGTGGCGGCAATCAAATCCCCCGTTCCCTCCCCTCCACCCTCAATCGAGCGCTCGGAGAGAAGAAGGAAAAAGCGCGCGGCCATGAGTTGTGCGAACTGTTGGCTCCGATCCGTGGTGACGTCCATGAAGAACGCCTGTGGAAAGGTAGGGCCGGTTTCGATCTACGGAGTAGGCTGGTTGGGACATCCAAAATGGGATTTCCAGAGAAGGAGAATAGTGAGATTTTCTTCTATTTTGTCTTCCGGGGAGAGCTTAATGTAAGACGCCTATGCCTTCTCTAAATCATGACTGACTAGTACACCTTCTAACGCTCTGTACATCCAAGAATATAAGTTTCGTGTCCTTACTTTTCCATTCTTTTCATCTCAATTCAGTTTCTAGAGGCGTTTGATAATCAGACAGATATGGATTTTAAAAACAGATCGAACAGTAACGTTTCTGGCATTATTTAATTCGTTTGAATTAAGCACAGCTCACGTATCCTGCTAGTCATCGTTAATGTCGATGAAAAATAGCGATCTAATTCCGATTTTTGAGTACAAAATTGATCCGGGTTTCTCTGAAATGCACGGTGACCGCTACGTTCTGTCCCACGCATTCGAAACAAGCAGGCATTGTCCTCTCTTGTTTGAGTGTACTAATAGATTTGAGCTCGATTTCGTGGGTAAATTCACTTTAAGGCATTCCAACTGAAACACTGAAACTTTCCAAACACAACAAATTAAAACTTAACAAGCAAGAGTGAACGTTTATTTCGTTTAATCAGTCCATATCCATCTTATTCTCCCACGTATCATATTCTGTAAATCGATCCCTTTTCGGTGCACGGCGACGTTTCCGCGATGCACGTGGATGGAACGATTAGTCCGAACTGCTGAATATTCGGATGAATCGCGCTATTTTCGGTGCATTTCGGACACAATGTTGGAGTTTGTGCGAAGTTTGGTGCTTTCTGGGTTCGTGCAGCTGCTGGAAGAAGAGTGTTTTGGCGCCAGGCCTGTTTTTGAGAACTTTCTGTTTACTCGCCTGTCCATAAACTGACGCTTAGACGGCAAGCTTCTCCTTCCAGCGCTATGTTCCAAAGTTCACATTCCTAAGACAACGATCGAAGTGAAGCAGCCTTGGGTGACCCATCTCTGGGCTGCTCACCCCCCCCCCCTCCACCACCTGCGCTTCGCCACAAAGTGCACGCTTGAAGACAAAGTGCGTCACGGACCATTTGGTTCAGACAAAACTCTTTTCGCCGAAGGAACCCCTCTGGACGAAGGTCTGCGTCGTCTCTTATCTCGGTTTGTTTGCTGACGAAACGACGGACGAAAACAGAGACGTGGCCCTCTCTGCCTTTGGACTGGGAAAACATTCGGAGTTCAAGGGATTAGAGCTGCGGGATCGACTGAAAATCAAAAAAAAACAGAAAAAAGCGAGAGAATTGCATTTTCATGACGAGATTAACGGGAGCGCAAACATCGCGGAGTATAAAGGATTACTGTAATATTCACGTAGCTATATTTTGTATATTCGCAAAATAGGCATAATTGGAACGCAAATGGAAAGCTAGTGATGGAAGATGATTTGGGATATTTATACATTTCAGGATCTGTAAACACACAACATCTTTTGTCAGTTTTGAGGACAGCAAAAATCTTTTTTAGTCAACCTGAGTCCCTCGTAACTTGAGCAAGTTCATAAGCGGTACTGTCACTGAATATGGCCCGTCAAAGGTTGTTCAAGTCCGATTTTTTACGCTTGAGTTCCGATTTTTCTATCGCTGTTTTAGCTGTTTCTATCAATTTTTCCATCACTTTTAGCCTATTTTGCCACATATCATTCTTGACTGGTAATTGGAAAAGTATTGAATTGTGATCACAATGTTCAAATCATCTTCATCGTTCAAAGTGTCTTTGTGACCCTCGATGATTTCTCAGACATCAAAAGTCAATTTTGTGATTAACCCATTGGAATTATTTTCCCATTAAACAACCAATCGACCATTGTCGTCTACTTTCCATTCATTGTTGCCGACAATTTTCTCCAGACAATGATATTTTCCCACACACGTAGCAAGACGGTATTTACATTCCATCCACGTATGACGCTGGCAAATGCTAAATAATTAACGGAGTCGGTATTTGGCGACTGGTGTTGTGCAAAATACTGCCTGTCTTCCCGCACGTAGGCGGTTATGGTAATACGACTTTCATATGATGCTCCTGTTTGTGGAAAGAGGACAAATATATGCACCCACAGTAGTCGAATGGAATATGATTGAGCGCTCAACGCTGTTGATGTAAACAAGAAAAGGACTAAGGTGTGGGACGTCTGCTTCCTTGTTCCTATCAGATAATCCCTCCGGGAGTGTTTGGGTCCTTTTCACAGATTTTTATTGAACCTTTTTTGAGCTCGACCCATCTGAATCTTTCCGAACCCCGACTCTTTCAGATGCACATACGTGTGCGAACACATTGTTTGTCCCCGCGTACGTGGCTTCCGTATGATAATCTGACTTTCACACAGTGATTCCAGACGCCGAATGTCATTCACTTGTGTGATAACACTGAATATCTGCACACCCAAAACACTCCATGCAGAAAGGGGTGCAAATTTGCTGAATGGAGGGGGGGGGGGCTGAATGATGGGTCCTCTACATACAGATTGAAAGATTAGAATAGCTTAGTTCGTAAAAAATAATAATGTGAATCCCAAAAAGGGGTAGGTGCTCGCCAATCAGTGGGCAGGGCGCTGGAATAAAACCACACCGGTCGTTTACCGTCCTACGATAGCTACTCTAATGTAAACGTTTTGTTTTGTTGTTGTTCAAACGTTTTCCCCACACTCTTTTGGTAATGACATTTCAAATGAACTGAGCTAATCTGATATTCGTAAATCTGTTCTCGGACCACACACCGAATGGGCCTTTTTCAAATAGTATACATACACAGAACCTTTAGCCAGTAGAAGGCCAAAGCGGTAAAGGTCGTAAAAATAGAGTTGTTTTTGAAACATGTCTACTGTATTATTCCAACAAACCCATAGTTTCTGTCACACTCTGTTCATTCACATCTGATCTGATGCGTTTCCCACGTTCCGACGACAAAGAGACTCCAAACACATTGGAAACGCACAGATTTGGCCATTTGTAAAAACATCTCCAAGGACAGCCGTATTTGGCATTCGATGTCGGAAAATTGCACCCTTTGATGAATGGCCGAAATCAGGACTATTATTTGTGAACCCTTGCTGAAGTGTCCATTTATCCGAGAGATGCTTCTAGTAAGGCCACAAACAGGGATACAACTGCGCAACTCCAACGGAAAAGCTTATTATCTATTGACGTCCTTTGTTGACGGGATTTCCACGCAAGTCGCCAGTGAATGAAACGTATTCAGAGATCGCTTTCAAATACCAAAACTGCGCAAACAGAGAGTATGTAGACGGAGGATGTGTGGCGACAAAAGTGAGATGTGAAGTTGATGACGTTTTTGGCGACAAGAAGTATCGGAAAATCAGTGCACCTTTCCAGCGTCTCCGTCTCGTCATTTTCTAACGAAATGTCGAAAAAATGGAATATCTACGAGGTTTCATAAAAGCTTATTTGAAGCAGGACATGACTGGAGATGACAGAAATGCCCACCTTCTCGACGACGTTCTATCTGAGGAGTTGTTAATGGTTCAGATGATCGATGCTTAGGGTGAATGAGAGGATCGCACTTTGCGTTTAGCGCGACATTAATTTATCATGTCCAATGGCATACTAAATTGCCGAACGAGTGATCGTTCGCTGTCCAGCGGAGCGAGGCGTTTTGTGCCTGCCTATGGGATGGCTCCTTGTAAATGTCCCTAGACTTGAGTAGTGATCTCTTTTCGATCGCCTGGATTCACTGAACTTCTAATTGTAAAAGGAAATCTGATGTCACAGGTTCGCCTTTCAGTGCGTTAGGGTAGCAGGTGCACCGAGAGTAAACTAATCAATCAAAGTGCACACTTATGGCGAGTTTAAAGTGTTAAACCGGTGTTAGAAAGAGATTTATGCGAGCCCAGGGTGGGGTTGAGTTTTATGATTTTCTAAAATTGGGACACTCTGGATTTGTATTCATTTCAGGAGAACGATCCCGTCATTAGGCAGGGGCGAGCGACTATCCAACAAACTGATACATTTCATTCGGTCATATATCGGATAATCTTCGTCTTTTCCTGTTTCATTCCTATCATCCCATAAATCTGTAAGCTAAATCCGCTTTCACATCATTATCATCGGCTTTCAACGTCTTCACAATGTGTGTTACCGTCATTTATAATACATTTTACGTCTAGCGCGACATGCTTAGTTACCTCATGTGGCTTTATAAGACAAATTTTTGTGTGTTTTTTTTTTGTGTCTTCCATTACTGAAAATTCACCTTTGAGATCCAAAGACTTCACTTGTTTCTATCTCTTTGTAATATATTTCACTTTTTTCTAATAGATTACTTCTAAAATCTCTACATTATAACATTTCATGGTCATTTCTAAAAGATCTCAAATCACTAGCGCGCTCATTAGATGACAGATTCTACTTCACCGTGCGGATTCCATGAGCACTATTTTTCTAAGATTTTGTTCATATTCCTTCCTATCCAATTCTCCATTTCAATAACCTCTCGATTAGCCTCGACGCACAGTCTCCCTCCCTCTCAAAAACGAGTTTCGTGTTTGTTTTTCGTCTGCTGAGCTCAAAGCTCGGAGTGTAAACTTTAAATCCTCGCCGGTGGCGCCTCGCCCTCTGCCCTCATCCCCTCGGATCGCGTCAGATCCACACGTATGCTCACTCGAAATGCCATTCCGTCGTCCAAAAAAGAAATGGCGACAAACTCGTCAGAGGAAACGGCGCTGCAGAGGCGCCTCTCTCCAGAAGGAGAAACGGTTCTGGGGAACGCCTGCGTCATCTCCGGCTCCGACCTCGGAGTCGTTAATCTCACGGACACATGATTTATCGGCTCGGAGGGACGTCACTCGAGGCGATTACTGGCGCTTTTGTGAAAACATACAAATGAGACATGGGAGCAGACGCTAATCCGGAGAAAGGGACGGGTTGTGGACGTGGAGGTACTTGTACGGGAAATGCGTAGGAATAGTCCTCGGCTGGGTGACGGTACAGGAAGTGCGCCATGTTTTGTAACTTTCTCTGATAGATATCATAAGTTTTGCCATGATATGTCGCGACACTTGTTGATAAGCGTTCGATTTTCGCTTGTTTTTGTGTTGACGTACCGTGGCTGGCTCAGCGTCAAAAGGTGATTAACTCGTGTTTCGAGAACTGATCATTTTTCGGTGTTGACCGCTAATGGAACATCGATCGCTAATTTTTGTACTGCGCATTTGCATATCGAATGAGGTGAACTCGACTGTTCGGCACTTCAAATCCGTGTTGCAATGCAAATTGTCGTCATTATAAAATCGGATTTGAGGACGCTTCCAACATCCGGGTAGATTAGAACAGTGATCGGCGTTTCGGAAGCTTCTCAAGGGGTTAGTTATTTATATTTTTGAAGCAGGGTGTTCTGTTCATCGATCTTGATCAACCGTTCTTTAACCAGAAAGCTGTTGGCCTATGGTTCCGTCTTGTTATCACTTATCAGGTTCTTCTTCTATCAAAAGTCAGTCACGTTCCACATCCCTCAAAATGCTAGCCTCCTCTGATGCCGGCCGTCCTATCCTGGACGTCACTGTTCCGTCTTTAAATAACCCCGTCAAACGTCTCCCTCTCCCTTGTGCACTCTCCGCTTTCGAGGAGCCACCGGCTGTCGATCACCTGTCTTGGCGACGTCACTCATGTTGTTCGTCTTGTCTCAGACGTGCAACTGTTGTGAAACGAAGAAGAATGCCCACAGATCAAATTGCGACTTTCAAAGAAACTCTCGAATTTGACGAGTCTTGGCTTCGCCATGAGATCAGAGTACCGTTGAGTTAGAAGGAGATAGATAGCCACACATAGAATCCCATCCATTCTTCTATGGTTATGTATCTAATCAGATACACTGAACTATTATGTGGGAACTCTCCTGAGAATTAGAGCAACCCTGTGAGAGAATTATCGTTTACACCTAGTTCGTGTCACTATTTATACCATATGCATGAGAATGAGGTACAAAGATATCTGGAGATTCGAGCAGAGCAGTGCCTTAAGATCTCGATTTTTACTCCGACATCACTCTCGTTCCTTTGAAATAAACGAGTTTTTCTTCTTTTGTAGATGTCCTGCAAATCGCCTTTGCTTGTTTGTGTTCGAAATTGTGCCGACAACTCTTGAATGGTTCCCCATGGCGCAGGGGACCGTCGCCCCCTCAAAGCCCTCTATTTATCTTTTCGGCCTCGCCGATCATCCATTCAATTCGACTCATTTCAGATGTCGACGTTGCTGTGCTCCGACGCCGAAGACAGCGCTTCCTCAGAGAAGGTGAGTCCCGACCGGCCATGTCACCCCCTTCCAGGCCTTCCTTCGGCCCAATTAAGCGCACAAATGAGATTCCCGCGCGTTCGCCCCCGAAATCCGCGTAATTGCCGTCGCCGGCCAGAGGGTCTCCGCCGCCGCTGGCGCCTAATCGCCACCCACAACCCTCCGCCGAATCTGTTTTCGCGAGATTAGGCCCGGCGGCCCTCGGGCGCGTGTTTTCAGAATTTGGAAATCGCCGCGAGAGTCGTTGTTTGCCGAACGAACGTCGCCGACAGCTGCGCAGCACGAACTCGCCCAAAGTAGCCGATTTTTGCACCGTTAATTGCCTCTGCGCCGCTGTAACTTTCTATTTCGGTCTCTGAACGGACGGCCTGATCGCCATCAGAGGGTTAGCGGGATTGTTTAGGTGATAAATGGATTCCGGGAAGGCGGCGTTCCTTATTGCGTTCGTTTATGATTCGATTTTCGCTGCATTCGAGGGAAAATAATGGTGTTATGTAGCCACGGTGTCATGGGTACTTGTTCAAGTGGACAACTTTAAGAACGACTCTGGCATTCTCTTGTCTTTCAATCACCGCATATAAGGCACAAAAGTAGGGATTTACGATGATTTAAGATCGTTAGTATGGCACTTCTCTGGTTTAAAGTTTGATATGACTTTACAGCTTTAAGGACCATTCGTTTTTTGTTTGTAGAAAACCATAGTTTAGCGGCGGTATCACAGAACGTAACTCCAAATCAAACGTTAAGTACAAAAGCAGTATAATTCTCCGTTTATTGCTTCCCAGTCATTCCTCATTCCTTAAAACTCTTTCAAATTCGTCATTTCTCATCGATTCCGGAGGCTACGGACGAAGAGGCGCGCGCACTTAGACGACTCCGAATGGCCCCTTCGGGTCCTCCGGGTCGTTTCGAGGAGAGCCTTGGCCACCCACGTGTCACTCGCTGACGTCAGCGCCCGCGACACCCACACGACCCCTCCCCTCCGCCACCACTCAGCGCCGACCCGTCGGGTCCTTAGTCGCGCTCAGCTGCTACATGGCTGAGTCAGAGTTTTTTAAACTCTAGGGGGACTGTATTCTCTTTGATCTCACTTCTCCAGCCCTTATTTCGATACAGTTCCAATTACCCAAACCCCAATACTTCGCCAAATCCATTTTTCGCGTAAAGCAACACGTTTTCAGGAACTTGAAGATATCTAAGGTTCGCTTTATTAATCTTAAATGCTTCCTTTTGCTCTTGTTTACTCGACCCGGAACTCTCTTGCATTAAATAGAAGCTTCCTGCTCCCTTCAAACCTCCTTCTCCCGTCACCACTAGTCCGTTTTCCCACCTTCTTGCATCTACAGCTCTCTTTTTCACAAAATCCATTGAGTCACGAATTCGGAACGAGACCGTAATCCTCTTTGTCTTCGTATAATCTCCATGTAATGGGTCTCGACACGAACGCCCCGAATTCCAATTCGACGATCGATGCGAAATGTCCGTTTTTTGGCGTAATCCCCACGCCCGCCTAGGACTGCACTTCCATGGCGCCGTCTTGTTTGGGCCATCCGTCTTCCCGTTGCGTGGTCGTCGTTTGGCTCTCATTTTCTTTTTCCTTTCTTGTGGGCGTTTGTATCGCCTCGGGAAAGGGACTCTCCCACTCGAGGAACTGGTCGATGTTCACCAAAAGAGTCGTCGGCTACAACCGTTCGTACCACGAGGCGATTTGATGTTTCACGTTTCCTGTGAGAGCACTTACGCAAGCCGCTTTGTAGGTGTATTTGTGAAGACAAAAGAATAAAGAATGTCAGCTTGGATTGGGTTTTGCAAGCCTTTGGAACAAGGATTGTCTTGGACAATCTCTGTGGCCGAAGGTGACCTAAGTCTAACGAGGTCCGTGAATAGACATTAGTTACAGATACTGGTACAGGAATGTAGCTGTACTTTACATCAAGGTTCGCTGGACCATCTTTGGTATTACATTCTGTGACCCTATCGAGCCATTATATCCCAAACAATTCCTAAAATTATTGTGCAAATTATGATACATGTCCCTCTAACAAAAGTGCATCCTCCAGGAATTTGCTAAAGCAATAAATCCGCGGTCGACTACGACTTCACTGCTGGCCTCGATAATTCTGTTTGTTTCGCATCCCACTCCAGATGTCCGAAAATAGTCCTATAAGCAGTAAATAGGATTTAAAAAAGCAGCGCTGTGTGAATTCGACCTTTTGTTTTCGTGGAATGTCGACAATCGGACCTGATTTATGGATTCGTCCAAAGCCAGGAAATGATCCCTATTCTAAGGTCGAGAACGATGTATTCGTCATATTTTAGTTTCTGTATTTGGCAAATAAGGCATTCTCATTGCCATAATTTATATGATAACTAACCGCTAACCGTCGATTTTTGAGGTCTAAGAACTCGGAAGGTATCCCTCACACTCAGAAGGTGACCTAGTGAAAATAAACCAAGAATCGAAGTCATTCCTAATGAAGAATTAATGTGCATACGACCTGGCATTCGGTCCTAATGCGTAATGTCGCGGAAAGTGCACAGAAAAATACAGTTGAACATCGGATTCGATGAGAGGATGAAGTTGACCTCAGTGGCATATTGGGGCAAAAGGTGTATTCAAATTCACCAAATCAGATTACGTCTCGGCTTTTTGTGTTCGTTGGGTTGGCCCCCGGAGCAGATGCTTCAACTTCTTCTCGAATCACGTGACTTTTCACTTACCCATAAACTACAAATAACGAATTATTTATGATCCTTTTTGTGGTTCGGAGCCTGTCTATTGCTTCCGAGTCTCCTAGGCAGTTCTCTTTCGTTCAATTTTTGTGTTTTGAAACGGACTCGTTTCATATTCATCGACAGGTCCGTGGCATTCACATGGAAAGGTTGCATGACATCATGGTCATATGAGAAATTGTAAAAAAAGAAACGTTCCATGTTGTGCTACAAGAATAGACTGTCTGCGCAAACGTGTTTTGACAAACACTCCGGACTAACACTGAAATCCACGAACGGGATCTTCTGGCGTTCACTCGACCGACCAGGAAATATCTGGTAGAATGAAACTTATTGAGTTAGCCGAATCTTGACTCAGACTCAGACATGTCCTTTTGCTCAGTCTAGACAGTTGCCCGGCCTTCATATAAGAAGGATATAAACGCGATTTCGCGGCCTCTAGGCGCTAATGGCCCAGTGATAGTCCTGTGGCCTAACGAGCTTTCGGATGGAGACACGCTAACCAAGCAATCTTGGTGATCACGATCTTTTATGTTTGTAGAACCGTTCACGTTTTATGCTCGTAGAACCAATTACCCGTCAAGAATGGCGCTCAAAAATAGTTCTTCTTTTATATGTTGGGGATTGAATGGATAAATTATTATGGCAGAAAGTGCCATAAGTAGCTGACCTCCTTTATGAATCTTGTTTGGTCAGTCTTTAGACTAAACTACAAGAATTTGACTTGGAAGTAAGAACTTTTGAGGCAGTTTGTCAAAAAACTGGCAAGAGTTTTTGTGTCCCTTTACCTGTTATATGGCATTATTATTATTACGCTTGTGATCGGTCCAATCCATCTAAAAGTTTTCCTCGATAAACCTCTGTCAACCTTCCATCAAACGGAGCCCCTCCTTGGAGGACCAGGACCAACCCAGCGCGCCTTCCACAATTCCATCAACTGCATTAATCATCTCCGCCGCCCGAGTGACTCCGAAGTATCCGTAATTAAGCGGCGATTACTCCCCCAACCGTGAAGCCGCCCAGTCCGCGCGTTGTTTTCCGCCCAGTCGAGCGCCGCGGACTCCGTCGCGCGACTTCGATCGTCCTTCTTTTCCAGAAAAGCCAAAAAGTGTCTGCCGACCGTACCTCCTTCCCAGTTCCTTGCCTCGGCCACCCTCAGAGGATGGTGACGACCGCCACCTCCCCGCCGGTCCTCTCCACCACCCGGTCCAAACGTCTCCTTTTTAAGACGCCCCACGTGAGCACTTCACAGTCGACCCGACTCGTCCCGAAGACGTCGTCGTCGCCGTCCTCGTCGCCCGACTCCGACGGCTCAGCTTCCTCAGTGACCCTCCAAAATCACTCGTCCGAGGTGACCGAGATCGACATCCGCGAAGTGCGCAAAGAGGGCGAGAAGGCGAACACGAGCCAGTTCGAACTGCTCAAGGTGCTCGGCCAGGGCTCCTTCGGCAAGGTCTTCCTCGTCAGGAAGATCAAGGGCCGCGATGTCGGCAAACTCTACGCCATGAAAGTGCTCAAGAAGGCTACGCTAAAAGGTCGGTTCTGAGAAATGAGCACTGTTTTAGTCCAAATAGAGGATCCTCTCCAACGATAAGCGTAGGGCCAGTCCAGAGAGTAGAAGTATATTTCCCATGGTGGCACAGCAAATGCATAGAAAGAACACACATGAAAGTCACCCCATAATTATCTCCAATAATGAGTTCATCACACACACTCATCCCAAAGGGTTACTGGAATCGTAGGTGGGATGTTTCCAATTATTATGTATTTTTAGCCTGGCACTCGCTTTTTGCGTGACGTCAGAAAACATTGTCTATTGAGGAAAACAAACGAAAGTGGGTCTTTCTTCGTGAAATTGCTGGGCGAATGGATTCGAGGCTAGTGGTCATAAAAGAAGCTGGAGGAACATGTTTCTGGAAATGTGTCCCTAGGAAGGAGCTCAGAGCTTCCTGATCGATCCATGAACCTCAAAGACCACCCTTAACTCCTGCACTTTCAGTCCGCGACCGAGTGCGCACCAAGATGGAACGCAACATCCTCGCGCAGATCCGGCACCCTTTCATCGTACGTCTCCACTACGGTAAGCCTCTTTTCTTCCACAAATTGACGATCCGTTGTTTCGAAAATTCAATTTCGACCGTTTTGCGTCAAACGGCGACGAATAACAGATGTCTCCAGGCAACAGTCGCAACAAACGCAATTAATATGCGCAGGCTTGACGTCAAGCAGAGTGACGCTCGACTTTTAGGAAGCGAATTTGAGATGCATGTCTCTATGTACGTTGGATGAGATGAGTGGCGCGCGAGAGGGGATAAACAGGACTTACTGGGACGGGAAATGAGTAAGAAGGATTAGATTTCCGGGCTGATTCAGAGATGACATAGTTCGTGATAATTGAGACCTTTACGAGTGGGAAGAAAAGGTCGAAAACAGAAGTGTTGATTAGCTAATGAGCGGATATATGAGATCGGCATCTACAGTACCTCTACCGATCATTAGGGAAGGCTTCTATGATGCCCAAAGACTGAAATCTAGAGGTGCATGTCTTGTTCTCTAGCTGCAGTCCTATTTCATTAAGCAATCCATAAAACTCTCGGAAATTGAATGGAAATGAGACCACACCATTTGGAGGGGGTACTCAAGCTCCGATTTGGCAGAAAAAGGGGTCAAGAGATCCAACTATACAGGATGGTATCAAGAAGTTTATCACCGAGCCATAAAGTATTGGAATTCGGGTTAAAATCGAATAGGAGTCCTCGGATCAATCGAGTCTTCAAAGACTCCGGACTTGAGGTCCCCAGAATCTTCACTCTGCACCCCGCTCTACAGCATCTTCTACTCCCCCTCAACCTTCCCCTCTTTTTCAGCGTTCCAAACAGAAGGCAAACTCTATCTGATCCTCGACTTTCTCCGCGGCGGCGACCTCTTCACCCGGCTCTCAAACGAAGTGATGTTCACCGAAGACGACGTGAAGTTCTACTTGGCCGAGCTGGCCCTCGCCCTTGACCATCTCCACTCCCTCGGAATCGTCTATCGTGATCTGAAGCCTGAAAAGTGAGCTCTTCCACTCTTGCGGTCCTTATCCTCGGCTACAGTATTCTCCTCGACGCCGACGGCCACATCAACGTCACCGACTTCGGTCTCAGCAAAGAGTCGATAGAGAACGACGACAAAACGTTCAGTTTCTGTGGAACCGTCGAGTACATGGCCCCGGAGGTGGTGAATCGCCGTGGCCACTCGACGGCCGCCGACTGGTGGTCTCTAGGAGTGCTCATGGTACGTCCGGGTTACTGTAGACAAGCGGCTTAAAAGAAATGTTCAGTACGAAATGCTCACGGGTAACCTTCCGTTCCACGGCGAGAACCGCCGGGAGACGATGACCCAGATCCTGAGGGCGAAGCTGGCGATGCCCAACTTCTTGAGCACCGAGGCACAGTCCCTTCTCCGCAGTCTCTTTAAGCGAAACCCGGCGAATCGCCTCGGAAACGGCCCCAGCGGCATCGAGGAGATCAAGAAACACCCCTTCTTCGCTTCCATCGACTGGAAACGGCTTCTGGCCAGGGAGATCTCGCCTCCCTTCAAGCCTACCGTATCCACCACCGATGACACCTTCTACTTCGACTCGGAGTTCACGAAGAAGACGCCGAGGGACTCCCCGGCGCTCCCTCCCTCTGCCACGGCCCACGAACTCTTCCGAGGCTTCTCTTTCGTCGCGCCGAACGTCATCGACGAAGCCGGCGTGCCACATCCGAAGCCGCACACGGAGTCGCTGAGGAGGATGGCCACGCGGACGGCTATGAACGCCGCCGCCGCGACGGTTATGGGCGCTATCGGCATCGGCGACGCGAGGAAGAACAACTTCTACGAGGACTACGACGTGAAGGAGGTGCTCGGAGAGGGATCTTATTCCGTTTGTAAGCGGTGCATACAGAAGGCAACGCGCCAGGAGTACGCTGTGAAGGTGCGTCCATAGAGGGGAAACCCACGGAACCCAGAGAGTTGTAGATAATCACGAAATCGAGGCGTGACGCGAGCGAGGAGATCGACATCCTGCTCCGCTACAGCCACCACCCGAACGTCGCCACTCTCTACTGCGTCTACGAGGACTCCGAGTTCATCTACTTGGTGCAGGAGCTCTGCGCGGGCGGCGAACTTCTGGAGCGTATCATTGCGGAAAAGCAGTTCTCGGAGCGCGAGGCCTCCTCGGTGCTCTCGAAACTCGCCTCCGTCCTCTCCTTCCTCCACTCCAACCAGGTCGTCCACCGCGACCTCAAGCCCTCCAACGTGATGTTCCGCTCGGGCGCGCGCGACGCCGACGCTATCCGTGTCATCGACTTCGGCTTCGCCAAGCAGCTCCGCGCCGACAACGGTCTTCTCATGACGCCGTGCTACACGGCGCAGTTCGTTGCGCCCGAGGTGCTCAAGAAGCAGGGGTACGACAGGTCGTGTGACGTCTGGTCCCTCGGGGTCATTCTCTACACGATGCTCAGTGGGTAAGTGGAGGACCCTTCCGCGCCCTTCTATGTCCCTGCTTTCCAGAGAAGCACCCTTCGCCACCGGTGTCAACGACACCCCCTCCGAGATCCTGGCCCGAGTCGGCGAAGGCCGTTTCTCGATGAGCGGAGGAAACTGGAACAAAGTGTCCGACCTGGCCAAGGACCTCGTCCGCCGAATGCTCCACGTCGACCCATCGAAACGTCTCCCGGCCCGACAGATCCTGCAGCACCCTTGGGTCGTGCAGCGGCACCAACTTCCCAACACGACGCTCCACTACTCGCAGAAGCCCTCGGCCATCAAGGTACCGCCGTTCTCCCCTCGCTCATCCCCCACTCGTTCTTCAGGGCGCCATCGACTCGACCTACAGAGCGATCGAGACGGCGACGAACCCGGCGCCCCTGTGTCCCGTGAATGCCTCGGCCCTGGCGCAGCGCCGTCGCCACCGCGTAAAGAGCATTTCCATCGGCGCGAAGGCCGTCGCCTGAATCCTCGGAGCGTCGAGGAGAGTCCTGTAAATAGCCCGAAACGTGTACTCCAGGCATTTGTCACTCTTTCGTTGTCATTCCTTCGAACCCATTGCTGCCGAGGGACCCGCGGATGTGTCTGTACATAGAGGATCGCCTCGAAGAGAAGCGATACTGTAATCTATTCTGTAAATGCGACTTGGTTATGATAAAGATATATTCTACAGTAATCGTGTCAGTAAAAGAAAACGCAATTTAATGGTATATAAAGAAGATGTTGTACAAAAGGTCACAGAATCGGGTTAAGAAAACGGATCAGGTGTTTTTACGGATACAGTTGCATAACCAAGGAGCCGCGTCCCAGAATGGATAATCCTCCTAGAATCACTGCAATGTGGATATTTCTTGGTCACAACACAGGTGCGAATGCAGCCACAAGAGTGTCAGATATCCGGGCCGCGCATCCGGACACGCTTTGCCGAGTGATGCAATACGGTCACACACCGCGAACATCTCCTCGAACAAACAATTAAGAGAGGTCAATAGGTAACAAAGTGCCGCAGTGCGAAAGATCTAAGGCCTCACTTTGGGCCGAGAAGGTGGGGGCAGGAGAGGGCTATTTGACTATGCCCGTGTCATAAGAGTCCTGCAGTAGAAGCATCGTTCCGATTCACAGTCCTCCGATGTTCACAGCCTGTATGTATTTTGGAGATGACTGCTACTGAGCAGCATTCGAATCTTCACGTCTGTCGGCAGAACAAGGATGCGATCATCATTTAAGAACGTTTAAAAAAGTTTCGATCTAAAAATTGGTCTCATGGAAAACAAAAAGATTATTGCGCAACAGGCCTCGATCACGCGTCCTGTACATCTCCCAGAAACCAGTAATCAAGAGGTCACTAGGTGACGGTATATCTCAGCAAGAAGAGCTCGTACGGTGGGGCAATTAGTTGGCGGAAGTGAATAGGCACCAAAGTGACAAGTTGGGGTGTGTGCGATTCGATGAAGGCAAGAAGGAAGCCTGGAGCAGCAAGATCTAGATCTTATCCGTTTTGGAAGCGGACAATTTTCAATCTCAAAGTTGTACAGACCGTTTGTTAGACCGCACTGGGTCTAACAAAGGTAGACGTCGCTCCGAAAAGGGACTCAAAGAGGTCTCCTGTCCAGCGCTTCTGAACTTCTTCTTCGTAGTTCTTTCTTCTTCTCCGTACTTCGCCAATTTGCAAAGTTTTTATTTACTGCGAGATCAGTCGGGTCGTAAATCAAACCGCCGAGTGCTGTGACCTCTCGATGGGCAATTAACCGTTTTCCCAGCAGATGTACAAACAACTCACAATACGAACATCTGCCTCTGACCCTCCATGACACCGCTTCCTCCATTTGATTACGGTAAATAAGCAAGCCTAAGGCACCACATTCAGAGGGTACCCCTTCTTCTCCAGGCTCGGATTGGAGTCACCCGCTCTTCTCCTCGATCCCGGCGTTCGCCCACGGGGCGGTCACCGGGAGGTCACCGCCACCCGCGATCAATAGGCGCCCTTCTTCGCCGTCGGTCATTCAGCTGGCTGACCACTCCCTCCAATAGACGCCGAGATGCTGTCTCTGCTCCCCTACACGGCCACCGAAGCCGTTTGTCGTCATCTCTCCGTCGCCGAGCTCCGCGCCCTCGGGGAGGCCTGCGTCGGCGGCTTCTTCCCGCAAATCGTCCGCGAGACCCAGATCCGACGCTACTCGCACAACTTCTTCAGCTTCTCTGTGACCCCCGAACGAGAAGTCGAAATCCTCGCCTTCCGACGCCTCATGACGCAGACCGAATCCATCGACCTGCAGCATCTCTGTCCCTTGATGATCGCCTCGAAGAACACCCTCCTCCTCTCCAGTCATAAGTACTACGCCGCCAAGACTCACTCCGAGAGGCGCAGCCTCGAACTCCTCGCCTGGATCGCCCAGATCCCGAATCTTAGGGTAGTCGTCGAAGACGTCGAGGAAACCGAGAATCCCGTCTTCCACAAACTCCTCGCCACCCTCCGTGGCGCCCTCCGATTGCCGGCTCTTTTGATTGTTCAGAGCCGCGCTCCATCAACACAGCTCCACGGACTCCTCCTCGACTCCATGGCTTCTTCTTCGCTGCGGCAGTTAAAGGTCAACCTCGCCACGCCCGGCTTCCAGAAGCAGCTCTTCGCTTTCGTCACCGGCGGCAACTGGACGACGGTGCACATCAAGTCAGAGCTACCGTACTCTTTCTTCGAATCCGTGCTCAACTTCTGGAACTCTCCGAAGTCGTCGACGATGCTAAAGCCCTGTCATCGTACGATTATGTTCAACATGATCAGAACGCCTAATGTCGAGAGAAACACTGACTACGACATCCCTCACCCCTCAGATCCGAAGTTCGTTATGCGCGTATCCACCAACTACGCCGCCGACCATGACTTGCGTCTCATAAGCATCCTTGTAGAAATTGTAAATATGGAAAGTAGAGCTTGTATTGACTACGCTTTTTTCGCCGAAAGTGATTCAAAATTAATAAACGATCCCTAGTTATTCTATAGCTTAACGCGCTGGGAAGCTCAGCGAATATAAGTCAGCCAAGCATTAAACAATTATCAAGTAATAAATACGAGAATATGTACAAACAACTTTGATCATTCTTCTCATTATACCCGTTCACGTCCTCGCAGTTTCGCGTTGCTTCTTGATTAGCGTTTCCAACAATTTGATCCATCTCGTGCGTTCATCCGGCGTCTCACACATCATCATCATTTCGCGGCCTCCACGGGACACTAAACATAGACTCGTCGGATGAGGTTAACGTGAAGATGATCTTACTGTTGCAAGGAGGGAACTTCGGCTCATCCAGATGACTTCTGTGGTACCTCTTCTTACAGGCTAAACAAAAAAGACGTACGAAACGTAGCGATCCAGAAAGACTTACAAGTGCACTCAAGTGCAGGCATCGCCTTGAAAATATTCAACTCGTTAAGCCTCCGGTTGCAGAAGTCGCAGTTAGCTGGTAAGTGGAACGTTACTTCAACAAAATTATGAGATGACGCTGGGCCTTGCCCAGTGACTGATAAGGACGACAATGATGAAGCGATGCTGACATTCCCCGACGAAGTAGGTTCCATATACAGGAGCTAAACATGTTTTCGGTGAGTGGCAACAAGCACAAGAACTCACATGAAATATCCGACTGAGCTCGTTCGTGGAGGCAGAACGAATGTCAGGCAGATTCACATTTCGGACGTGTTTGATATTACTGAATCAGATAGTGATTGAAAGGTCTTCCATGAGGCTCGATACCTGACATCTATCAGTATGTCCGTTTGTTCGTCGCCTGTCACCTTCAGGTGAGTTACCGAGATGGAAGCAACTACTGGGATCCACCCATTCTTTCGGTTCTTCTTCGACAACGGCGCGGAAGTTCGAAGATGACATTTCGAATGCAGCAGGATCTCGTCAGGCGGTGCCGCTCTTAGTATCTCGATGAGCTGAGCAGTGCCGTTCACTCGAGTTCCGTTGGGAGTCGACACTACCGATGCCGCCGTGCTGCTCGAGTTACTATGGCTATCGACGTCGCCGCTTTGATGACGGCCATTCTGGGTTACTATTTCTCTGGACGTTGTCGACGATGTCTCGCCTAATCTCGAAAGGAGATCCTTAATTATAAAGCGAATTAATTCATGGTACGGTGTAAAAGGATATACCTCTTCAATGCGTTTCGCCTTAAGAAGCTCTTCGCGGAGGCGCTCGTTGCACGACTGCTCGTCGGTAAACAGCTGATGCAGATCACCCATCTCCTGCTCATAGCGACGCTCAGCCTGCCGAGCTTTCGTTCTCTCTTGATTGAGCAGTTGCTCCAAGGTGGCGATCTCAGCGCCACGCTTTTTCTTCGAATCTTGACGGCCCTTCTTCGTCAGTTCGTTCTTGAACTTATCGCGCTGAGCTGTGACTTCGCTCAATTTTTGAATAGTCTAAAATAACTGCATGAGGTTCGAACTACTCTCACGATCCTACGAGTTCTTTAAAGTTTGCTTCTCGTTCAATGCGCTTAATGAGTTGTTCTTTCGACAAATTCTCCAGTTCGCCACTAACGTGACTGACGTTAGAGATCGAGCGGAAGGACTCCGACACTCTCAAACTGGGAGAGGTAGTGAGGAAGACATCGTGAGAAGCGCCGAACGACTTCCTTTTCGGGTGTGTGGCCAAGTTCACGGTTTCTTGAAGTTGCCGACTGAGAGATTGATTGGCTTCTTCCTTCTCGCTTAGCTGTTTGCGGAGATCATCTATCACATGAACATATTCTTCATCCTTCCGCAAAAGCTGTAATAATCAAATTCATATCCGCATTCTTTGGCGATTGAGTTTACCACTTGGATACGAGTCTCTTTGGAAGAAACCTCCTTCTCGTGGCGGCAAACCATCTGGCGTAGCTCGACTTCTATCATCGTTTTCTCTTTGTCGCATGTGCTAGCGGTTTCTTCCGCAATGTGACGAGCCAACCTCTCGCTTTCGACATTGCGCCGCTCTTCGTCAAGGGCACCTTCGAGGTACCTCACCTCGTCCTTTTTGATGTCCAACTCTTCGCGTGCAGACATGATCTCAGCCTTAAACAACGCCTGCAAAACTATGTGTCATAACAGGCCCAACAAAAGAACTCTATTTACAATCATGGTTCTCTCGGTTTGCAATTGTTCCTGTTGTTCAGCGCAGCGACCATCCAGGCTTCGATTTCTGACTGTTTGGTCGCGCAGAGCTGTTTCAGCACGCTCCTTTTCCTCTTGTATCCGAAGTAAATCCTAGAATAGTTCGACAATTAACTGACTTGAGCGAAGGAAGTGCACGAACCGTAATACGCGATTCCTGTGATTCAACTTTGACACTGAGTCGAGCAAGTTCGCCTTCCTTCTTGTTCAATGTGGCCCGTTCAATCTCAAGCTTCTTATCGGACTCTTTAAGTTGGTACTCCAAGCTGACCACTTTTTTCTCCAAATGGCCTATCTGTAGAAGCTCCTCGTCTTTCTTGGCCGCGTTAGTCTTTTCAGCTTCAAGTTTCTTTTCCAGCTGCGTTAACTTATCTTGCAATTCAGCACGGTCTCCTTCCAGTTCACGTATGCGAGCAAGTTCTTCCTCATTGTTAGGTCTGCTGACTTCTTCAACAACAGACTGTTGCTGCTGCTGAACGTCCTCAGTTCCAGTTTTCATGTGGTACGCAGGTCTAAAAGGATATGACATCAATCAGTACAACTGATAGATTACTAACCCAAGGTCATCCGAGTATGTGAAACCAATGAATGGTAGCTGATTGCCAGCGAACGCTTTAGGAAGCTGAAATCCATCGACAGGGTTAGGATCTTTCTCCTCGACATCTTCAAAGAATCTTGTGTCGTCGTCACTGGACAGTTCCGGAACGACAGGAGGTGTTGCTAAAATGTCCTCATCATGTGCCATTCATAAGCGTTGCTCAAAAACTACCTTTCCTAATTGTGTCGAAAGTCCAGTCAGGGTTTTTGAAGAACGGGTGCGTTTTGATTTCGGTAACGCCCTTCTTTCCTAGACGGACACTGCGGTCCGACAGTAGCCCTTTGATCAGGTTCTTCGCTTTATCGGAAACCTCGACATCTTCGGGAAATACGAGGTGCTGTTCGTGGTGCTGGATTCGGTTATACGTGGCTGCCAGCGAGTCAGCATAGAACGGAGTTTCGCCAAGAAGGAGTTCGTACAGTAGCACTCCAACAGACCACCAATCTAACTCGGGGCCGAATTCTCCGGGTGTTCCTTGTGCTTGCAAAGCTTCCGGACTGATATAATCGGGAGTACCGACTGCTGAAGAACATCGCGCTACACCGTCCTAAAAAATAAAACGGTGCAAGCGGTTAGTCTTGATCAGCCCACTCTATCCATCTTCACACATGTTCCGAAATCCGCCAGCTTGACGTGTCCTCTTCTGTCCAAGAGCACGTTTTCCGGCTTCAAATCGCGATGTAAATATCCAACTGCGTGAATGACGTCGACAGCGAGAATCAATTCAGCGATATAGAAAGCGGCCCACTGCTCATTGATGTCGTAATTTGAGATCAGGGTGACAAGGTCGCCACCTGGCATGTACTCCATCACCATGTATAGGCATTTGGCATCTTGAAATGCATAATAAAGTCGAACGATCCATTCTGAATTTGTGTGGGCCATGATATCCCTTTCGTCCCAGAAGAAGGCTGAGTCAGCGCGACGAATCTAAACTTTCAACAATCTTTCTCACAACAAAAGCGGCTACTGTACGACCTACCATTTCACTCTTGTCAAGCATCTTTAGGGCAAAGACCTTCTTCGTAGACTTGTGACGCACAAGTTGCACTTCCCCGAAAGCGCCTCGGCCAATCACTTTTATAGAATGGAAGTCGCTTATCTTGAGGCGGCATGCTTGCAACTCCTCGATTGGCCTCTTATCTGAAAACACATGTCAGTAGTCGGTAAAACAGCTCGTTCACTTTACATCGTATAAGGAAATTATTTATCGGTCTATTATTGCGGATAATTGGGTAGTCGCAATCTTGAACTAAAGCGGTTGTTGCATCCTAAATATGAAATTTGAACGTTCCGCATCAAGGGTTACTGGGGAACTTACGAGGAGGGCGTCCACCGAAAGGTGCGACCGTGTGTCGAGCAGAACGCTGGCAAGCTTCTCGGCCTCCTCCATTCACGATGCACCTGAAATCGTATGCGAAATAAGAAAAGGAATCGTGACCAAGCAAAAATCATTTGAAACGCGGAGAATTCGAAATGAAATTTCCCACCAAAACATTATTCAATCGCCGTCGGCGATTCGAATGTTG
This sequence comes from Steinernema hermaphroditum, assembly GCA_030435675.1. Classification (NCBI taxonomy): domain Eukaryota; kingdom Metazoa; phylum Nematoda; class Chromadorea; order Rhabditida; family Steinernematidae; genus Steinernema; species Steinernema hermaphroditum. Next base: position 5,597,307 of record CM059622.1, read on the forward strand.
AGAACGCGCGGGCAGCCGACGGTGTTCAGATCAATCAAACCGCGCGGCGACGACCACGATCGGCCGGCTCGAATAGCGGAACAACAGTGATGACGATACAAAGCAAAGCGGAGGAGAGCCCACGAAGGACACGAACCGTCCCTTGACTCTACCGGAGGTAAAATGTGCAAAGTATTACTCATCGAAGAGACATAAATCAGCCGAAAGGAACTCTTCTTAACAAAGTGCACTTCAAATGCCGCGGGAGTGTTGCCACGCGTTAAAAGGGGAGAAACACAAGAATTCCTATGGATCATAAATCCCACGCAATGCTCAGTGACGATTAAAAATCCAAGGAAGACGTCACACGAATATGAAAATCGTTATCAAGCGAAACCACCTGATCTAAAGCCGCAACAAGACATCGCCTGGCGGCGATGACATTCCCACCGCCATGGTACATATAATTGACAAATAAACACACAAAAAAGCTGTTTTGAGAAAGTGATTCACCGCGAAGAGGGCGATGGAATCAGAGCGCGTCTGTTTGCTTGGAGAAATTCGAATGCGAATGGACAACACGGACCGGCCAAGTGTAACAATGACCAAAAATCTAGAAAAGATTTATGTATCCCACCAGCAAGCGCCTCCAAATGACCGCAAATAGTCTACAGTCGCATCAGCGCAGTCTACAGTCTAAACGACGTCTATCAGTCTGAAACTGGACGTCTACCGTCTGCACAACCTTCCAGAACATTCTGTGACAAAAAATCTGGCAAATCCAAAGAGCACTGGGATTACTGTAGGTAGCCAAACCTTGATGTTTATTATAGGTGCTTCTTATCTTTAGAATCCCGATAATGGGGTCACAATCGGCTTAAAATCTACGTCGCCGCGCAGTGGATGTTATACATATCTGTCAGATCGCGCGCGGAAACGCTTTCTAAAGTCACCACCGGTTTCGCTTAATGACTCTAAACAATCAAGCGTCATCGGAACTTGCTACTCCACGTGCTTCCGCACCAAAGTGGTCAAACATCAACAACGGAAATGGTGAGAAATAGGAAATTTCGAACACAGAACGTCATAAAATTTTCAACGTCCGCTCCCTAGGAACCACACCATCGCTATAAAGGGTGTGCCGCAACGGAAATGACGCCAAAAATAGAGCGGGAGGAATCGAAGCTTCTTCTTCATTTCAGGGGAGGTCAGAAATTCTTCGCATTCTTCCGTCCAAAAAATCAACTGATCTCAAGAAGAACGGCTAATCCGATTTTCACACGTCCCCGGCATGGAAAGGTGGTGAATGGTGATGGAAAATCTAACACATTCGCAGCACGGACACACAAACAAAGACCGCGACGGTTGCATAAGCGAAACGGTGGCACCTCCGGGAGGCGGCGGCGCTATCAGTGCCTTCGGTGGCCATAAAGACGAAAAACGACTTTGGCAGCGGCGCGCCAGGGACGGGCGCGCTTTCGACCTCGACAGTATGCGCGCGCGAAGTCGCTGGCAACAGCGCGATAACTTCGAGGTCATCTTAGGCGCGCGCGCGACGGAAAGTATTCGTGTCGCGTTGCCCAACTCGACGACAGAGGCGGACAGAGAGGCGCAGATATGCGAGGTGCGGTCAGGAATGGTCACTCGAGCCGCTGTTTTGATGGAGAAGTGTTGTTTCTGTTGCCGCCGAAGACGGATCGCCCGAGAGCGATCGATCGGCGGAACCGCGACCGTACGCCTCGGAAAGGCACCAGAGGGGATTATGAGAAGAACGCGGCCGGCTGGCGGCTTTGCCGAGACGTTCGCGTTGATAACGGTTCATCGCCACTCGACGGGAAATCCTAAAATTTACCCCCTATTTACTCGCCCTAAACGGGACCGGTGTGTGACGAAAGGGCAAATTTTCGAGAGGCGCCGAATTCCGGACCCAAAAGATTCATCGCGCTACCGGTTACGGTAGGGCCGGGTTACGGTGAGTGGAAGATCATTCGATGCGAGAATCGATTGTGAGAAGGAACTATTAACGAAGGCACAAACGGCACATTCAAATGAGCGCGAATGCATCATCGATGGCGTAGAGACGCGGCCACTGACTCACTGTAGCGAGCACCCCATTATACGACAGTGGTTTGGTTTCAATACGCTTATGGAAGCGAAGGTGTGGCGGAACCCCCTTTGCAACAACGATTGGACGAGGCCCTCAATAAACTGACGATTCACTTCGACTTTTCTGGACTATTTATCAAGAAGGAAACGCCATTTTCCCAGCAAAGTGGACACAGTCGAAGCTCTATCTACTGGTGCAACAACATGCACCGCAAACACACCCTTTATGCGAAAACGAAACCAAAAGTCCTCAGAGGACATCTACACTATACAGAGGGGGACATCAAAAACCACAACTCGGACAGATGCACAGTAACTAGACGGTACATTTCACCCTCCAGTGACCGCCGGAGGACATTTTTGGTGGTGGTCACCCCGCCTCAGCAACAACAACAGCTTAGCGCCGACGATTACCGCGTGGCGAGAACTGGGTCTGTTTACAGAGCAGATTTTGACGACAGCGCGGTAATCGGTGAGAAGAAAAAAGCGCACAAAATGCTATTCCTCGTCGATGGGCTGTACCGGTTGCAGGCGTTGGTGCCTTTCCGGGCCCGGAGACTCATCGCCCACACCACCAACGTAGGTCAATTATCCGTGAAATGACTCCACGGAGTGCAAACAGCCGTCACACTACTACAAATCGAGCGGAGTTTCGATGCAAATGATGGATAATCTCGTGAATATTCATTACACGTTGTGCATGGGCTAACGATGCAACAAAATAAGTTAGGGCAGGGTGGAGCTTCTGCTTATCGGGACGCTTGAATCGCTCGGACGACGCCACGGCCGAAGATAGCGAGGCTGAAATGTAATGGCAATGTGAATAGGTGCTAAATGGTGCAGCAAAAATAAGGAACTGTGTAACAAAAGAACAAAAAAGCCCAGTTTTTTATAAATGGATGGCTCGCCAACTGACGATCAGCGACTTACCTAAGAGCGCAGATGATGCCAGCGGGCATCAGCTTTCCACTGTTCATGAAGCGCTTTCCCATAACACCGCCAAGAATTCCGCTGACGCCGAGAAGGAGCGTGTTGTTGTTGGTGTGCGCAGCGTAGCCGGCGATCAGCCCGGAGACGACTCCGGCCACCAAAGATGGAACGCTTCCTACAAGTCAGAAGATGAGAGAACGGATGAGAAACACGGAGAACGCACCGGCCTTGAGGTATCCGATAAGTCCGCCGGTTAGGACGAGCGCTCCGTAAGTCAGTCCAAAGAAATCGGCCATTTCTGCAAGGAAGCGAGTGGAAAAGCGACGAGAAAATCACGCGAGCAAATGCTGCGGCGGACAAGAAGGTGACTGCGGGGCGACATCACTAAATCGATCATACTGCTATAGTATGTAGTGCAGCGGAACCCCACAGAGCGCAACAAACTAGCAGAAAAACATCGTTATATATCGTAAGAAAAGTAAAGCAGGAAATCGCAGGAAAAGGCGCGATGTTCGGGAGATTGTTATCGCGCGCATGTTTTTTTATTTGTCACATTAAGAGCTCGTTGTCCAGCTGAGCACACGGTGCCTTGGTAGCGCAGTAGGCAGCGCGTCAGTCTCATAATCTGAAGGTCGTGAGTTCGATCCTCACCCGGGGCAATTTTTTCCCCTCGGATATGTCGACCTTGCAAGACAGACAGTCTACATGGTGCAAACAGTTCTTCTTCCCTTTGAATTCATTTCCATTCTTCATCTTTCTACGAGAGGGTCGTTTCACAATGTCGAAGAAGTCGCCAGAAACCGTGAATCCCAACCCAGGCATCGACCTCAACTTCGACAGAGTGTTCACCGAAGACGGTGACACTCGCCGTTCCAATGCCGCCTGCATATGCATGGTCTTCTCCGCTGTCATTTTCGTTCTCAGCATTCTGACCGTAAGTGAACCACTTCGTTCGATTAACGTAACCCAAATCTTCTAGGCACTTGGAGCAGCGATCGCTATGGCTCTTCAAATCCCCTGGGGCGAAGGTTAGCGTTAGTTTATTCAAGATATATTCACATATTAGCAGTTATGTACAACATGAAACTTAGAACAGATTGGCTTCCTTTCGCATTCGAATCTGCTTCCATTGCGGCAATCGGCCAAACGCGTCCTTGCTCATCTGGAAGACCTTCTCGAACTCTTCTGGGCACAGATATCGTTCAAGGTGCTTCATATCGGTCCCTTCGGGCAAGTCCCGCTTCAGCAGTGTCTCCAACGGCCAGAATTGAGTTCGCTCGGCGAGAAGCGATTCCAGCGATTGTGTCTTCTTCTCCGCCTGTTCTTCGTCGATTTCGAAAGGCATCCACAACGGAAAGAGCGCCTTGAAGGCGGCAGGTTCGTTGCACTTGTATATGACCGTCGCAGGTCCTTCTCGATTCATCCAGAAGCGCGTCGCCACCCGTAGAGCGAATGTGGAAACCGGACCGTCGCTCCAGATCCATAAGCAGCTTCCTTGGTCGACCATCATGCAGTCGGTGAGGATCGTTTGCAGGAATGGGAATGCGGTGTACCGATATGATAATGCCGCGGTTTTCTCTTCCCCTTCGGATTCAAAGATTCTGTAGAACCTTGGTGCACAATTATTCTTCCAGTTGTTCGGTCGGAGAATTTCCCAGGAAATCTGTGAGTCTCCATCGACCGTGCTGGAAACTGTGTAGTCGCTCGGCTTCAGCGCTTCGGCCAACTTCAGCGTCCCCTTGATTGTTGGCGCGTCACAGTCACAGCCAAACAGCGCAAGAAGCTCCTTGTTTTTATCATCTTTAACGATGTAGCTAGCTTGGGAACGTAGAATAACCGGTGTCCCAACTTCCTCAGCCACCATCAGAGAGGGACGCGAGTTCCGAATGAGGAAGATGTTGGTTCCAGTGCCGTGGATCACGAGGCGACCTTTGAAGAGTCCGAGGAACACCTCTGGTTCGTAGTTCTGCAACACCCTGATATGGTCTCTCCGTTCGCGGTCCAAATCCCTCAGCGCTAACGCACAGATTCCCTGTTCCTTCGGAGTTGTTGACCTTCCCAACCAGTAGAAATAAGCGACACGCTGCCGTCCTGTGTCGTGGTCCCTGTGGCTTCCGTCGAACCTTCGGATTCCTAATCAAATTCACTTATATAAGGATCGAAACGGCTTCATACGAACCCTGGCGCTCGACTCTGTACTTCCACTGCACGACGTAGCACGCCGATTCCTCGAAAATGCTGAGCTCCTCCAGCGGCACAAGGATCTCTCCCTTCAACTTCCAGAACGCCAAGTTCTCCGTGTAGACATTTTCGTCGTCGGAACGGAGTTCCGTCTCCTCAAGTACCAGAACCGGTTCGATCGGTTCCAAGGAGGCTAGGCGCGCGCCGAGAACGTCAGCCACTCTCTCATCATCGACTTCGTCGTGAATCACTTCGCTCGGTGAGGATGTGGCGCGTCTGCAAGACAAAACACTATCATAAGGCAAACACGTAATCCGCTACCGTTTCGGAGTGGAGAGGGGCGTTCGCGAGGTCCAGTCGACGAATTTCCTTCTGAAGAGCTCGTCGTTCAGTCCCTGGAAGATCTTCCTGACGATGATCCACTCGCCGCGTCCTTCGAGCGGCGAGTCCCCGAGGATTAATCCGGCCTCGTCGATCGGCTGGTTTCGCTAAGCAAGATCATGTAAACAACCCTCAAAGGCGCGCACTCTTACCAGCTGTTCCGCGTAATCCATCGCGCACTTCGCCGCATTTCGATCGGCCGAGCGCCCAAGCCAAACATAAATCTCGGAACCGAAGTCAAATATTAGGGTCTAAAAATGGACTTTGTTTGCGCATTCAAAGCAGAGCCTCACTTCGCGGGGTTCCAGGATGGAGACGCGAGGTGCTTCGCCTCGAACCACGGACTGGATGGAGAAGTCTTCAGTCACACGGAGCACAATGTTCGCCTTCTGCACTGCCAGATTTTCGAAACAGTCCTCCAACATGGCCAGCTCTTGGGGAACACGCTGCTCATGGTATCCTCCGAGCACTTTCCAGAAGGTGCTTGCTTCGGAGTGCACCGACTCTGCTTGTTTCGCTGTGCATCCGAGTTCTCCGGTAGACGTTATTGTGAAGATGATTTGAGCGGCCTGAGATACGATGAGTATGTCACGGGTGTGGAAAGACAGTAATCCGAACCGTTGATTTCTCGCGTAGATTTGCGAATTCTCCGATGTAGTGGAAAAGTCGGTCGGGGAGGACGAGGAGATAGACGGCGCATGGATTTACTGATTCAGCTTTTGGGATCACGAGCCGAACATCAGGACGCGCCTCACCTAAAATTGAATCAATTGCTGTGACATGGCAACACTGACGACACACCTTTGATCCTGATCAGCATAACACTGGGATAAGGCGATGTTGTGTCACATTTCTTCAAATTAACGGCGGAGAAATCTTCTATGGCTTGGAGGCCGGCCTTTGCGCTTGCATCAGAATCACCCTTCTTCTGGCGATAGTCCACTGGGAGATCTTGCACACCCGTCGCTTCGACATTCTTTGTGAGAGTTGGGACGGACTTCCTGGGATTCTTTGTGGGAGGTCGGCCTGGCCGTCGAGCTCGCTGGAGTTGAGGAGGGGCCACTCTGAAATTGTAATGTTTATGATTACGAGTTTCTTTCTAATCACAGTTTCTAATCACAATGCAACATTGAAACATTCCTCGCAAGGCAGTGAACTCAGAAAACATTTTAATTTTGCTTGCAGACTGCAAACAACCAACCGCTCACAGTTCGTGCAACTATGCAAATTAACGATTGTTGCAGACTAGCAGACACGAAAGGCAGACATTATTAATGTCTAGACGGGCGAAACCTACCGATCGTTATTTCCAACAACAGCATCGAAGTCGGCGACGTTGAGCTCCATGTCGACCTTCTTGCGATCGGCAGCTGAAGAAGAAGAACTGAAGAACTTCTCCATCCCCTTGTCGATTCGCACGGGCGTCGTGCTGACGGACTTGGGCCGCGGAGTGGCTCCGGTCGCCTTCTCGAGTCTCTTTGCCGAGTTCAGCATCTGGAGATCATTTTCCGGCGTTTTCACTCGATCTTTCCACGACTCCGAAGCCTAAAAAAAATGCATGAAGAAACAATTCGCGACACTATCGCGGGAACTACCTGGAAAAGAGCAGATTTTCGCGCGCTGAGTGCGGAGCCCCCGGCGACACTAAAGGGCCGCTGGGGCTCTGTCTCCGGGACGCGTTTCCTCCAGCGGAGCTGATCGTCGACGATCGCGTTGAGGCGATCGGCGATCGAGGGCGAACAGCGAACGGTTGCCATTGGCGGCGCTTCGTTCGGAGTGACGAGCATTTGCCTTTCCGGGGCCGCGCCGGCACACAACTGATTCAGATCGGCGGTCGCCCCTCCCTCGTCGGTCTAAACAAGTCGGCCCTTGTACAACAGCGCGAAGCGCCACTTACCGCCAGCTGGAGTCACTTCTGTTTACCGACGGCTCTTGTTTGGGGTCGTCGTCGCACTCTGTAATTGACAAGAATATGGAGTGTTCCGCGAAATGACAAATACAACGGAAAGCATACGGTAGATTCAAAGCGTTTTCTCAAGGTGGCGCCTCGCGCGGGCTTCGGTAGCGGTAGCGATGTTTGTGTTTTTGCAAATCAATAGAAGCATCCTCCGCACAGAAATGAGTCAGTACTTACAGAATATTGCGAAAAACGGTGGAAGGGAAATGAAGCAAACAGCAAACAAAGAAAAATGCACGTTTCCTGATGCAAAATGAGGCATTTGAGATCGATCTCACAGCTCCATTAGGCATGGATTGGTGTTGAAGCTGTCACGGGATCTGACAGTGGATATGGATGGATGCATTTTAATAAATCATTTTCATCCGTAAGGGGGGCGTATTCCAGAATAGAAGCGCCAATTGCAGATTGGAAATAGTGGAACAAAAAAATGACTTTCGATTTTAGGGTTTCTGAAGTAGGTTAATGTAGAGTTACCTTCTTTCAAAGGACAGATAGCTTCGGATGGCCAGTCTTTGCTGAAAGGCCTCCTTACTCATGTCTCAAAGAGGACAGAACAAACCATACTTACCAGCCACGAAGCTCTCCCCGATATTCACCTAAGGGGTCTTGTTATGGGTGGTCGTTAGAACGAGAGCGGCGATTCGTACTCGGCGAATCAAGGTCACACCAGCTGATTATCAGTGGCAACCCGCCAAGATGGCCTCATTTGCATATTCCCCAGGAGAACAAAAGAGAGAAAGGTTCGACGACAGCGACGGTGGCGATCTCTCGCGCTGATTAGAGTGCGACGGCGCAGTTTGAATCGAAGTGAAAGCGCTCTGTTTATATCGCTCGGACCCTTAAGGTGCGAGTTCAAGTAGTCCTTCGATAGGGACCCGAAAACAATCGGCGCGCGACACGAGCGCTCAAAAGAACACGCGCAAAACAACGCGAAAACAAAACGGGCGCCGCTCTACAAAAGAAAAGTCAAAAGAGGCGTAAAAAGAGCCTCAAGGTCGCGGTCGGCAGCTGCTGGCGCGGAGTCCAGCTGCGCTGAGTTGTGGCGACAAAAAACGATTTAAAAGGCGAATTGACTCGACGCTTCGCTTTGAGGTCAATTGGGGATCATACACCGAAAGGACACGTCTGTGTCATTCATGTTTAAACGGACGGTGAGTGATGGCCACGATGTTTGAACGTTTTCGAAGTGGCTCAATAGAATGGCCGAGAGATTGCGAAGGTTCTTTTGCTAAGGGAAAGGACAGCGAGAAGACCCATACAGAATGTAATCTAGCAAATTTACAGAATCTACAGTAACTGATGAGTATGCTTGTAAACCATCCTCGAGTGCTTCTCAACCATGAGCGTCTGGAGAAAGAGAGGATCACAGCCTAAAAGGGTACTTAACATAAAGATGAATTTTTTTTCGGGGTGAAGTTTACTTTTAGAAAAAGCCCAATCAAACGGTATCACTTTGAATCAGAGAACGCCGACTAAACGACTGTTAAACCGTCGCTGTATTTACGATGGTCATTTGGGGTCGTCGAGAAATGTTTACTCTGTTACCCACGTGATGGCGATTTAGGCAATGAAGCAAAGAACACGGGGTAAGCCGCTGCGTCAGTACAAAGACATGAACGTGTTTCTTCCGTTCTTTCTTTTAGTTCTTTTGAACTCGTAATCCAATTAGAAGAACTTTGATCGTCTTTCCTAAAGGAAGCCTCTTTCTGTTGGGGGGGGGGGGGGCTGTTGGGAGTACAACCCTTGACTCCATCGTGTGATACATGAGATATAAAAGGCTGTACGACTCTGATTAGCATAAACACTCTGACGGGGAAGCGATTCCCAGGGGAAGTTCGTACGGAAGCCAAAACATTTCGGAAGATTGAATTTTGAACTTTTGGCGTTTCGTCTGAGGAAAGTGATTTCAAAGTGTATGGGTCGCCACTCGTCATTAGCATAAAAACGTGATGCGAAGCGATCCCCACGGGAAGCTGAGGGATCAACGTCAAAACATCGAATTTTTATTTGCTTTTTATGTTGGAAACGTGACTGTCAAAGAGAGATTCGAAAGAACGACGGATGCCACAATGGAGGGGCATAGAGTGAGGAAGGATAGAACATCGTGGAAATTTTGGAGTTTAAGAGGGATGCACATTTTAAAAATATCTTTCCAAATATCGGAAGATATCAACCACTTTGCAATATTCAAATTTTCAGGTAGATTTCTCATACTCGGCTCTTCACAAAGTTCGTGAGTGTTTACTGATGAGAAACTGAGATTACGGATGAGTCGATCAATCATCATACAGGCCATCGATAGACCTCTTGATTAGTAATGGACACCCGAGGTCTTCCTAATTTGTGATTAAATGACATTTTTGAATATCTTATGGTATCAAGAGATGTGTTTCAAAAGAGCACGAAAATGCATCGACCGAAGAGCGTTATCAGCTGGGGGTAGTACGCAAAGGCTCGAGGTCAAATTTTTTTTGGCTATTGATTAGCGGAATCACAATCGATTGCAACAGTTTAAATGTGGGTACGAGTCCATACGGAAATGAACCTCTCCGTTGCAACTGTTTGTTGATGGTCAAAGGAGATTACACGGGCGCCCACCCCTAATCTGAATCGTAAAGGAGATTGCGACAGAAGTGGTGCAGTAACTACTGTTAATATGTGTTTAGAGACGGCAAAAGTCACATAGTGGTGACGTCAATGACTCAATTTATAATGCAAACAAAAGAGTTTTTTTTTGCCATTACGATAAGCAGTGAGTGACTGAGTGAACGGCTAATGAAAAATCTATCACCCAACGTGATCAAAATCGGTGTGAAACAGCGCCGAACAAACAAATCGACCGCTCAGCGGCGAGGCCATGCGCAAATTGACTTTAAAACAGATGCACTGAAAACGTACCCTTCAAGATGGAGACGTAGATAGACGCCTTTCAAATTATAGAATGTAGTCTACTAGACCGGACAGGCAGACCACATGCACCCAGAAGAAGAAGAGAAGCTTATCCCCGCCGCATGGCGTGTGGGCCGCTGAAATATGTCACAAAGCGTTGGGAAACACGCAATAAACGCGATTCCTGTTTTCGGGTTTTTGTGGCGACGACGATTCCGCCCGGCGAACGCTTTTTGGTGGAGAAGCAGCAGCACAGTCGCGGATTCGATTAGCCGCGCGCGGGGGAGGCGAACGAGGAGCGAATCGATTAATTATTACGCATGCACCGTAATTATGAGGTTCGCCGTGTGTGGCTGAGGACAGTCGCCCGAAGGTTGCGACGTCATTAGACGGTTAGGAGGGCGGAAAGCGTCGTGTTCCTTACAGCAATCAGCCCGGCGACGGTGTTGTGGCGCGCACCACTCGTGTTGCATAAGCAAAGAAAGGAGATACGAGCGAGACGAACTCAATAGGGAGGACGCGGCGGCGGTCAGCCGGCCGAAAAGGCGCGATGAGTCGGCGGTTAGGGTGGAACATGGCCTTCGGGGAAGCTGCTCTTGAAGCGGAGAGTGAATTATGGAGCGGGGGCAGGTGGCGACAAGGTGAGGGGAATCTGGAAAGGCGAGGGGAAGAGGGATGTTTGTACAATAATCGGATCATCGGGGAGTCCTTTGTTCGGCTTCGAAGCGCTATTTTCACGTGACTCGAAGACAAAGGTGCTTCAGGCATTGGGGAACTTTGGGATTACGGTCGGAAATTTACTTTCGATTCGACTAGGATGTGGCACCGGAAGAGAGAATTCCTTGGGGTTCCTTTGAGCAGGAACATCTAGTTGTCTTCTGAAGCGACGGCTTACAGGTGAGACAGAAGAGGAGTGAAAAGCTAGGCGTATCTCGAAAGAGATGGTAATCGATTGATCCCTCGGAAGCAGGCGTCTCACCCATTACCTTATTGTGACCTAACGAGGGATGGTGACTCCCTCTCTGCTAACGACATTCCTCGGCGCGCTTCTTTTTGTTTTCGCTTCCGCAAAGAGCCGCTGTTTTTCTGACAAGGTAGCTGCCTTTTCTGGGCAGCTTGACAACGGTAACGCACTAAAACGGTGTGCGAACAAGGAGGACTTACTGAATCACGCGACCAAAGAATGTGGTCAGGTAAGCAAGATTATAATTCAAATAGGAAAATGATTCTAGACCGCAAAGAAATACATGTTTAAAGAGAAGTGTGATACCAAGGAGGAACGCTATGCATATGTTGAGTACGAGTGCTGCGACCTCCCTAAATGTGAGTTTTTCTTGCTTCGTATTACGAGTCGTGATGTTGGGGAGCACACTAGTTTTTTTTTGTTCAGAAGAAATTTAGCTGAAATTTTCCCTTTACCTTTTACCTTTTGGTGCCAAACCATCTTCACCATCATGTTTCTCATCGGTAATGTATGTCTGGAAAAATACTGGCACCTCAGGCTCCTACTACGATCCTTAGAAAACAGGTTCTACTAACCTTTTTTTTCTTCCTTTGCCTATTTTCGCCCAAAACAACTTCCTATCTCTTTGTGTATTGATGTTCTTCAATGGGCCCAAAATTTTTCTAAAACAGGTTCAAATTTGGAAAAGTCATAGGTTCGGTCAATCGTCTAAATCTGCTCCTAAACGTCTCTCTTCAACGTTTTGGCTGTGCAGATTTTTTTTGGAAAGGAGTCATGGATATATTTCTTTGTTGTTGGAAAGGTATGGAACAGGAACATCTTTGGCGTTGGAAAGGCACTAACCCTGAAAGATCCCTGCTTTGGAAACAGGATAAGCAAGAAATGTCTCAGGCTTTGGAAAGGTAACAACCAGGAACATTCCTTTACAAAACCCTTCTTTTTCATTGGTTGGGGAGAAAACATGAATTGTCCCTTTCCTTGAAAAGGGGCTAAACGTGAAACATCTCTTGCTTTGGAAAGGGAATACCCAGAGAAATCACTTCTCTTTCTTTTGGGACAGAGCATGGATTGTTTCCCTATTGAAACTCTCTTTTTGGTTGGTTGGGGAAAAACACGAATTATCTCTTTTGTTGGAAAGGTATCGAACAGGAACATCGTTAGCGTTGGAAAGGGAATACCCAGAGAAATCACCTCACTTTCTCTTGGAACGGAGCATGGATTGTTCCCCCAAAAGAACTATTTTTTCGATTGTTTGAGGAAAAACGTGAATTATTTCTGATTTTCTCCTGGCTTGGAAAGGAATTGAGCAGGAAATGTCTCCTTTGTTGAAAAGGGACTAAACAAGGAACATCTATTTTTCCTTGAAAAGAGGAAAATTTAAAAAAAGAGAAAATAAAAAAAAAAAACAGGAAAAAAGCCTTCTTTTTGATTGGTTGGGGAAAAACATGAATTACCCTCACTTTGAAAACGGAATACACAAAGAAATAACCTCTCTTTCTTAAGAACAGAGCATAGATCGTTCCTCTATGAAGACACTCTTTTTTATTGGTTGGAGAAAAACAAGAAATATCTCTGCATTTCTAAATATGACAAATAGACTGAAGACCGGCTTTTCCATTAAAAATAAAATAAAAGCTCCTCTTTGAATCACATTTTTCAATTTTTAACAAACAAATATAACCTTAATGTATTCATCTTCGAACCTCTCCTATAGTAGTTCGCCTGTTCCGTTGGTTCGTTGGAACCCAATCATTAGTAACAATAAAGAGTTACGCTTTCTCCCAATGTTTTAGCACTTGATTTTTAAAGTAGTGCAGTTCAATGTAATGGTGGACTTCCTAATTTAGAGTGTCAGAAGCTGTGTTTCCGACAGAAGATTCCGATTTGTGGACACGGTTTGATTTTTTCGGTGTCTCCCTAAGAATCAAAAGTATTGTTGTTCTTAGTGGGCCAGTAGATGGAATATGGGTCAATGATAGTGTACAGAGTATTTTTTCCAGTGTTAGTTCACGAGTGTGGCCTGTGTGCTCCACAGTGCTTAGGTTAGGAGTATAAATACCTTAATCTGCTCGACAAAGAAGTCGAAATGAAAGATTGGAGCTTAGATAGCCTTACTAAGTGATTGCTGATTGCTGCTGTTATTTCATAAAGAAGAGCTCTTTTAGCCATAATATTAGTTATGTTCCTTATATAATATTTTCAGATCCACTCGAGTGCGATCTCCAACTTTCTCGAATTCCAGACCTGCTGGAATTGGCTAAAAGCCACGTGAAAGATGTACTTTCTTTGTCAAAAAGAATACGGACAGCGCGTCTAAAGGGAGATAATTCTACAGTTGAATATCTTCAATCGAAGTTTGTTTCAAATTTTGGGCTCCTTAACGAAGTATGGCACAAGACAATGACCGTATCGGGACCCGAGGTATACGCCCATCCAGAATGTCCAAACGTAAGAAAAACGATTTTTATCGGATTAAATACGCTCTGTTTAGTTCACAGTAACAAACTCAAACGATTCGTTCGTCTCACGAGAATTTATGCTCTACGATCTTAAACAGGAGGTTGTTACGGGATTGCTTCAAACAAAAATTATGTCTCTACCACAAATGCTTATAAGTTGTGTGGATGCTCAAGACAAAAATGTCGTTCTCGCGGACATGTTTCCTGCGGCGTTCAATCCTGTGACGCTTGCGAAACTTATCTACAACCGGCATTCTGCTTCTGAACTGTTTCCCGAACTACTTCCTCACATATGTAAGTGCCCATCGTCAACTTTTGTGATTCCACGATTGTGTGAGAAAAAAAGCCCAGGGAATTTTGGAACAAGCCTAAATTATCAATTTATTAGGTTGGTGCATTAAAAATGGGCCACTTTTATAATGGTTGTTGGTTTGCCATAGTTTCAACCATTTCACTCACTGTATGCACTATTTGTGCGAGAAAACTACAGCCCACTCCGCGGACAAAAGCCGGATCCATTATTCGTAGAATACGTGGGGTTTAGGGTGAAAAAATTTTTGGTTTCATTTTCGACCACTTTGTCTTATTCGGAGTGATTTCCTCTGGTATCGTCAATTATATGCGAGCACATACGGTAGATAGAGCTAATAGAGTGTTAGATAAATATCAAAAAAGGAATCTCTCTGCTCCAAGTGGTCAGCCATTCTGGGGGTCAACTTGAAAATGTGACGTTTGAAGCATCATTCTCGACATGAGACTTTTTCAACATTTGGCCTTTATTTCTGCAAAGAGCTCGTAGACTCGGTATATGCGAATGGTAGCTATGAGTGTCACCTACATACTACATGTTTCTATTACCTGCTGTAGTACTCAACCACATGGAAACGCTGACGTTAACCGAACATCCGAAAAAAAGTGATCCGACAAGATCATCTTTTTGAGAATTGCTAATGCTGTGATGTATGACGAACATAGCGATAGGTGCATTAGGTAGGCAAGGCCCAACGATGTGCATGGTTAAAAGCAGTCACCGTCCATCACACAATTAATACCACAGGAAGCCCGTACATTACTTTGCATTTAACCATCTCGAGATGCTAAAAAATGACCATAAAAACAAGATAGACCTCCAACATCAAGAGGAATGCAATGTACAAGCCGTCAATCATAATGTGAGGTGAGAGTTAACTGTACTAAACAACGCACCACTCAATTTTGCCGCAAGTAAAAACATGGCGAAAAAATATAATGTTATTTGTGTTATTTTCAAAGATCTTTGGGTTTTTCAATGATCCACTCCGCTCTTCGATCCAGGGTCGTTTTATTATTATTTGCAGCTGCATATGCCATCGACGTATTCCACAACGCCTCCATGGGACTAGAGCCGGACGACAAAGACTTTTGGGAACAACCGGATGCAGAGAAAGGATTCAAGGATCTCTTAGTGGGTCTGTGCACAGAAGAACGCCTCTCTTTGATGGAATGTCCAGCTAATAGTCGATATTTTAAACTATTTGCTGGAATCGTAATACTTATCTTCATTGGAGTTGGGTGCAGCGCTGTTTATTTTACAATCGCCAGAAAATGGAAGGCTAGAGATGACCTCAGAGTTGCCTATAAAGTATTCGAAAATGTGAATGTGAAGCTTTAGTGCTTTAGAGTATTTCCAGTACTTAATTTTGCAATAAGCTTGTATCAGTCGAATTAAAATAAATGAACTCATATAGCATAAACAGTCTTTTGGAGCCTTCAGAGTGTCACTTTGTGGCTCGGATAATAAATAATGGCACTAGTCGAATCAATTGTGTAGAGCGATCGGTCGGGTCGTCCGCTCATTCACTCAGAAATTAGTTGAGTGAACGGTCGTTCACAGCCATCAGTTATCAATGCTGGCACAATGATCGCCCCGGTAAACTACCGACCATAAGACCTGGAACACCAGAGGCCCGCCCAGTTCCATCCCTGTTTTTTATTGTAATATTTCTCTAATAACAACTTTGTAACAAATCCGCGTGGCACACCTCAAAGTGAAAGGTGAGTACTCAAAAGGGCAAGAGAAAGCTTTCCTATCCTTCGGTCTCGTTTTTGTTTGCGGCGCCCCTGTAGCTTCTACCGGAAAATCACGTGAGTTTAAAGCAATCTTTGTCCTTTGAACCAAGAGTTAATTTAGCTATCGCCTGCAATGTTTACGGTCCTCCCCTTCCCCTTTTGCTCCGGGACACCGTACTGTGTCTCGGACAGTCGCTCTACTTTACTCTAACAATAGATTCTTAATTTGTTTCGTAATTTGTTATTAAATAACATGTTTGAAAAGTTGCATCTTATATAGAGATATGTGTTTCAAAAAAGCACGAAAATGCATCGAACGAAGAGCGTTATCAGCTGGGGGTAGTACGCAAAGGCCCCAGGGCAAATTTTTTTTTTGGCTATTGATTAGCGGAATCACAATCGATTGCAACAGTTTAAATGTGGGTACGAGTCCATACGGAAATGAACCTCTCCGTTGCAACTGTTTGTTGATGGTCAAAGGAGATTACACGGGCGCCCACCCCTGATCTGAATCGTAAAGGAGATTGCGACAGAAATGGTGCAGTAACTACTGTTAATATGTGTTTAGAGACGGCAAAAGTCAGATAGTGGTGACGTCAATAACTCAATTTATAATGTAAACAAAAGAGTTTTTTTTTTGCCATTACGATAAGCAGTGAGTGACTGAGTGAACGGCTAATGAAAAATCTATCACCCAACGTGATCAAAATTGGTGTGAAATGGTGTCGAACAAACAAATCGACCGCTCAGCGGCGAGGCCATGCGCAAAGTGACTTTAAAACAGATGCACTGAAAACGCACCCTTGGAGATGGAGACGTAGATAGACGCCTTTCAAATTATAGAATGTAGTCTACTAGACCGGACAGGCAGACCACATGCACCCAGAAGAAGAAGAGAAGCTTATCCTCGCTGCATGGCGTGTGGGCCGCTGAAATATGTCACAAAGCGTTGGGAAACACGCAATAAACGCGATTCCTGTTTTCGGGTTTTTGTGGCGACGACGATTCCGCCCGGCGAACGCTTTTTGGCGGAGAAGCAGCAGGACAGTCGCGTATTCGATTAGCCGCGCGCGGGGGAGGCGAACGAGGAGCGAATCGATTAATTATTACGCATGCACCGTAATTATGAGGTTCGCCGTGTGTGGCTGAGGACAGTCGCCCGAAGGTTGCGACGTCATTAGACGGTTAGGAGGGCGGAAAGCGTCGTGTTCCTTACAGCAATCAGCCCGGCGACGGTGTTGTGGCGCGCACCACTCGTGTTGCATAAGCAAAGAAAGGAGATACGAGCGAGACGAACTCAATAGGGAGGACGCGGCGGCGGTCAGCCGGCCGAAAAGGCGCGATGAGTCGGCGATTAGGGTGGAACGTGGCCTTCGGGGAAGCTGCTCTTGAAGCGGAGAGTGAATTATGGAGCGGAGGCAGGTGGCGACAAGGTGAGGAAAATCTGGAAAGGCGAGGGGAAGAGGGATGTTTGTACAATAATCGGATCATCGGGGAGTCCTTTGTTCGGCTTCGAAGCGCTGTTTTTACGTGACTCGAAGACAAAGGTGCTTCGCGGATTGGAGAACTTTGGGATTGCGGTCGGAAATTTCCTTTCGATTGAATTTGAGCACAAATACAACACAACACAAATATGTATATTTTCTAAAAATAAGAGTTTTTCAATAGGTCGCTTTTTATATTCTTGTTTTATCTCTGAACAATTTAAGCTTCTTCTACTTTTCGTGACGCTCCCTAGTGCCCATATAAAGGCGACGATGTGGGCGATTTAATGAATATCCGCTGAGAAAGGTTAGTGCCATTTGTATCGACAATGACTAAGAACGAACTTTTGTCGCCAAAGAGTGCATTCCCACATTATTCAGCACGATGAGCAATGCTAAGCGAAAAGCGGATGAAATGAGAGGATTAAGGCACCTTCTGAAAAGAAGATTGTGACGATTGACGACCAGGAAAGTGTCATGAACTACAGTAATACCTATCTGTTCTTATGCGTCGTATTCATCCTAATCTAATCCATTAAAATGGCATTTCAATTAGTATTGCCAATAAGGAGGTGATAGAGCAAATCCCCTTGATTATGGTCGTCGCGATGTGGTGACGAAGCAGGAAGTTCCCGTTGTTTTTCCGTACGCGAGATGAAGATCAAACACCGAAGGAATCACACAAAAAAACAAAGGAGGCGTCTGTTGTTCGTCTATTCGCTGTCTGGTCTAGTTGTCTACAAGAAGCAAAGGAGCAAAACCACAGAGTAAGATATTTGACTTAAAGCGCCGATTTTAATCTAGTGGTGTAGGAAATAGATCTCACCCAAAACGCCCTAGGATCATTCACGTCTGGTTTAGGGGTGTATTACCTTCCCCTCGGAAGGTCATTCATCTTCGGAACCTGTAAAGTACTCCGTCGTGCGAATAATGACAAATGAGTGAACTACAATTTGATTTATGTATCCTAGTTCAATTTTGAAGGCCTCGTACGTGGAACCCGGTGTTCACAGAGTTCGTCTTAGGAACGTCTCACAGAAGAGACCTTTCTCACGAATTCCCAAGTTCTAAGAAGGTCTAAAGTTCGAGCCTCCGTCCCCTCTTTGTTTTTGTTTTTCCGTCGTCGATCTATCGCACATCTTCCTGCGTATAATGATAGTTCCAAGAAGTAATCCTAGTCTTGTTTATCAAAGGCCGCTCGACCATATGTTTTTAATGAGTGACTCATGTAATTGCGTTATTACGAACGAAGCGGATTGTGAGGAAAACAAAAAGCAACCATCTGGAGATGTGTGTCGTTTCATCCCAGAAGCAAATATTCTAGATCTTTCCACTTTTTCACGCGAATATATCGAAGATGGAGATTATTCAAAAAGGAGTCTTAGTAATCGAAGCTCTGATTATGCAGATGTGTCCAAGTGACCCGAAAACGGTCCCGAAGGGTTTGTCCGATTGGCATCTTTCGACACGAACTCGACGATTCCGTCGATGTAAACAGCGCAATTATTGTTGTGACCATCGGATAAACAACCCCGACGGCCAGCTGCATGTCGCGTGGCCCTATCAAAGCCCCTTTTGTAAACAGTTTGTCTTGAACTCCTCGAGGGCGACCGTAAACATACCCGTTTACGGTACGGCGGCAGCGATTAGGCTCCCGCCACGGCCGACCTGACCCGCCGCAAACGCGAGTTTTCCTCTTTTCCCACATTTGAGAGACGTTCGCTTTTGAATGCGTAATTAGTTTTTTTTTGCCTGAGCGGCTAGCGCGATCGCCGGACGGCGACGTGCGTGTGTGGAGTACGCGCGGCTACGGTATCTGGACGTTGGCGGAGACGTAGACGTTGCTGTTTTGCGTATTCGTAGTCGCACTGGTCGATGAACGCGAGCTCTTTCGCGCTCTCTTCGGGGCTTTTCGCGGGGAACTAGCTGGGAACGGGTGGTGCAGCCCGTTAGGGCTCTTGTGGGCTGATATTCATTGTTCAGAAATCTGATATGATACCGTGAAATAGGATTTTATTCAAGATTGTTAATCTGTCCTTACACAGTAAATAATTAAAAAGCAGATGCTCTACCTGATTAGTCAATCGTTTTCTCTACAAAATGAGGTTCGAAGTGATTTTAGTTTTCTGGGTTCGTTCTGATATTGAACTTAGGCATCTAGATGGCGGCGATTAAAGCCGCGTTTAGGGCTGACGAAGCTGGAAGCGAGATCGAATCTTGTGCTCAATTTCTATGATTTTGTAAGATTTACAACTTAAATCAGCTGGCAACTTTTTGATTTGTCAGATACACAGAAATGTCGCTTTGAGCACAAATTTTTTCATATTTATGCTTCCTTTTATTGGATTTTCTGACACAAGTTGTATTTATCAGTGACTTAGAAGCTGACATTCTTATTGCTACATATCCGCTTTACGAGACTACAAACGTTGTTTTGTACATTCGTTTTCCGATAGACACACGCGAGCTTTTCGGCGCCGTTTATACGACTTTCACGAAAGAGAATTGCTTGAGAACTCTTAGCATACGGTTTAGGACGGGATAAGCTATACGATATAGTGGTGCTTTCGTGATGTCAAACATGATGTTTATCAGAACGTGATCAGTCTGATATTTTTGATAGAATACTTCCTTTAAAAACTGGTTATCATGTAAAGTTTGTTTGTCTATTGACGCCCACTGCTTTCGACTGAGAATTTGTGGTGTAGAAAATATTTTCATGTTCGCTGAAGCGGACTTATTCACGAGTTTGTTAGCTGGCTCTGGGGATGTCTGCCGTCGGAACGTTCGTCGAAAGTGGCCAAAATTGTATGACGTTTTAAAAATAAATTTAAAGTTGTTTAAATTAAACATGTCTCATGTTTTCATAATGACGTATGATCCTCCGAATTTTGCCTTCTTAAATCAAAACATTTTCTTTAGAATGCTAAAAAGTTTGGTGCAGACTTATGCGCATATTTTTATGACGCTATAGAACACCGCCTAAGCAGGAAGTCTCGTTCTTCGGAAACGGATGTTGTGGAATACGTGTCCTAAGACTGACCTAAAAATAAGTGACACATCTAGTCTAGACTTTTAAAGGTTTGTCTTTGTCGCAAAAATCCGCCTCTCGCAGACACTTTGGCATTTGTCTGCTAGACTAACTCTGCAGACAGTCGTTTTCTGCTAGAAGTCAATGCGAAGTGCCTGGCAGACGGAAACCGAAGTGTCTGTCTATGAGTGAAGGTGGATTTCTTGCGATGTGTTTTACCATTTACCTCAGATTCAGTCTATATTTCGATGTTTACCCTTTAGGAGGTTGCCCATACTGGATGAAAAATAATCCATCCACTTAGCCAATCGAGCGCCAGTGACCTTTGCTACACTAATCCCATAGAACGCTCATTCCACAAGCGCAGAGATCGCCTTTTTATAAATGAATATGTCGGCGCGCGCTGGCTTCAGATGATCCCTTGTTTATTGTATCCACAAATGCGAGTACAATCCGCAAGCCGATTAAAGAACGTCTAACTGAACGTTCACCGGAATACATCATCTTATGGTGGTTGGTTCGTTGCAGGCTTCCGCCGAGGGACGATGAATAACCGTTCGTGTCGGAAGCGTCGCTGCGACGACGATTCGATCGCGAAGGGTGTCGACCTCAACGAGTCGCAGGGACACTCGACGTCGCTGACGGTAGCCGACTTCGACGACGAGCTCAAGAAGGACCTCGAACCTGGGTTTGTAGACAAGGTGCTCTCCGTGTACAAGGAGGTGCGCAAGGACTACGAGCAGATGATCCAGAAGGACGGAACTGTAAGGACATCTGGGGTGAGACGGACTAGAGATGCACTTGCAGGCCAAATGGAGGGAAACGACCAAAGCAGAGCGGCGTCCGAAGAAGTCCAAATCTGCCGGAAACCTCAGAGCTTTCCTAAAGCCAAGGAAAGAGGCCTCTCCCAATGACACCGAATGCTCAACGAACGAATCTAGTCACGAAGTGCTTCGCTGCAGGCACTTCTACCTTCCTCGAGTCCAGGCCCTTCCGCCCATGCAGTACTGGACCCACACCGACATGAACATCCACGTCAGTACAGGCTTAGAAGACAAAAAAAACAGAAATGTTTAGGCAGATGACGAGCGAACGCTCTCCCACATTCCCTACATGGACGATACGGTTCAGAGCCACGATTTCGGAGACGAATTGCTGGAGACGTTCGAGGAGGGAATCCACGGGATCCACGAGAACTATGGGTACATCAACGACTGGATCCTGCACCGGGTGGTGCAGGGCATCTTGAAGAAATATCCCGAAACAAGTAGCTATCATCCCTTTGTGTCTTCTTCAAAGATCTTTCCAGAAATCATGAACATCTTCATGGCGATCCACCAGAAGTTCCCCAACAAAGGATCCGTCAGGCACCTCTACTTTACCTACACGGACATCAGGGTCCGTTTCGATCCCTCGACGGCAGTGACTCACGCCGCTCCCTACCTGAAGCCTGAAAACGCGAATCTCGATTGGGGGTCGATGGCCGCCGAGGTCCTCAACAGCTTCGAGATGCTCGCCTGTCCAAGGTGCCTCGTCTACGACTGCGAGATCCACGCTCCAGGTTGGTCCTTAGAAGATCGTTTGACAGAAATCCGGCTTGGCAGAAGGTTACATACCGTAAACTTGACTCTATTTGCGGTCTCCCATTTATTTGAAAAATGTGGAAAGGTCAAGATTTGTGCGAAAGAAATACTCTTCTAAAAGACGAAATTTGTAATTATATCCCGCACTAAACAGTGAATAAGACCTTAAGAATGTTTTCAATAACAGGTGCCGACTTACAAGGGAACCTCGCGAAGTGATACGCGCCGATCGGGCTGCGGTGAGGTGGGACGAATAGAGGGAGGGCTGGGGAGTCAAACGCACATAAACTCAGCGGCCCGAAATTAAGGCATGTACCCAAAACATGGCCACGAAGTTGCAAAAATTCACAGCACTCGATACTAGTACGACCGCAATGGCTATAAAAGGCACTGTCTGTGTGGTCGAGTGGTAGTGCTGTGGTTACCAATACATAAGGGAGTGGTGGTTCGAACCCCTGCGGGTCCAAAACTTTTTAATTTATCTTCAATCACCTTTTCTCGTATGTTTTACGCATTACTCTGATTTACTTTACCTTTACCACAACAGAATTAATGTCCATCGTTATTAATGAATATCGATAATTTCCGGCTCTAAAGGAAATGATCGTGTTTTTTTGTATGTGGGAAGTAGACTGTGGGAAAATAACCAAAGTAACGCGTAAAACATATGAGAAAAGTTGATTGATGATAAATAAACAATTTTGGCCCCGCAGGGGTTCGAACCACCTTTTTTCCCACAGTCTACCTAATTTCCTTTAGAACCGGAAATTATCCATATTCATTAATAACGATGGACATTAATTTTGTTGTGGTAAAGGTAAATTAAATCAGAGTAATGCGTAAAACATACGAGAAAAGGTGATTGAAGGGATTCGCACCTCCACTCCCCTATGTATTGGTAACCGACAGCACTACCACTCGACCACACAGGCAATGCCGCTTGCAGCCATTGCGGTCGTACTAGTATCGAGTGCTGTGAATTTTTGGAACTACTGGTACATGCCTTAATTTCGGGCCACTGAGTTTATGTGCGTTTGACTCCCCAGCCCACCCTCTATTCGTCCCACCTCACCGCAGCCCGATCGGCGCGTATCACTTCGCGAGGTTCCCTTGTTAGTGACGTAAACAGATCGTCACAGTTCCTAGGAAACGGATTCTTTTGCTTTGAATTAGAGCATGACTAACCTTCTTGGAACGAAGCTGGTGATCACACTATAAACAGAAGAAGACTTCTTTCGAGCCAAGGGAGCCGAACAGAGTCAATAGAAACTACCGTAATCTCCTTTGTAAAAGATCGCTCTTCAGACCACCTGGAAGGCCGCATAGCGAGCAAGAAGCGCCACAAGTGCAAGAACCTGAACGGGTGCTCCAACAACTGTTACATGCAGAACCGAGCCTCGAACGACTCCAACGGCCACCACAACGGCCTGTCCGTGGATACCCGAGAAGAGAACCGCGACTTCCCCGTGAAGACGAAGGCCATGGTCTCCATTCTCCGTCTCGCCTTCAACGACGATTACTGTAGAATCACCGAGACGGTCAACAGGTCGACGAAGGCGAACTACTCCTGCAGAGACATCCAGTGGTACTGTATAAAGTCTTCTCCGGTGTCCCCCAGGGGAGACCTTCTGAGCCCCCACAAGAAGAAGAAGTAGGTGCATGCCTGGAATCCTGACCACAAAGTCTCTTTTAGGAGTGCGGCGCAGCAACACAGGATCTTCCGCGCCGTCAAGTGGAGCACCGACCAGGGTGAGGTGAAGAACAAGAAGCCCTACAGGGCCTGCAACCATCCCGGGCCCTGCTCCAAGGACAACGGATGTCCCTGTGTGGCCGTGGACAACCTCTGCACGAAGTACTGTGGCTGTGGGGTCGGCTGCAAGTACCTCTTCCCGGGCTGCCGCTGCGCGCCGGGAAACTGCCGAACGAAGCAGTGCCAGTGCTTCTACGCGAGCTGGGAGTGCGACCCCGACATCTGCAAGTCGTGTCAATGCGGCGGAGAAGGGGACAACATCTGCAAGAACGTCTCCATCCAGAGGGGCATCCAGAAGAGACTCGTCATAGCCCCGTCCCAGGTGGCTGGATGGGGATGTTTCGCCGCGGACAGCATCGAGAAGAACGACTTCATCTCGGAGTACTGTGGAGAGCTGATCTCGAGTCAGGAGTCCGAAAGGCGCGGTATCATCTACGATAAAGTGAAGACCAGCTATCTTTTCGGTAAGGTTTCGGTGCAATTTTTAAAGGGAGTGGAGTGAAAACTGTAGGAGGGAGGATTACCTGAGCACAACCGGTAGATTCGTTTTTCAAACTGAAATGAGACGTCTTCTGTCTGCAGACAGAAGACGCTGCACTATGCAATTGAAACTGCAGTCTGACATGCTGTACAGTCTAATGTCTACGAATGTGTCTCAAATTTCATCATATGCATCTATCCTTGCAGGCCTAAACGACGAGCAAACCGTCGACGCCACCCGTAAAGGAAACCTCATCCGCTTCGCCAACCACTCGAAGTTCCCCAACTGCAGAACGAAGGTGATGGTGGTCAACGGCGACCACAAAATCGGCATCTTCGCCCTGCGCAACATTCAGATGGGCGAAGAGCTGTTCTTCGACTATAGCTACAACAAGAACCAGATCGTCGAGTTCGTTTCGAAGGAACTCAATCGAGCCTGACCGACAACGCTACTCACCCTACCTCAGCACACTAGGCGTTCTCCAAAACTTGCCCAACGACCCTCCCAACAATCAACCACCAACTGCCTTAAGAAGCCGCATCTTTCATAAGTTCTTTCGAGTACAATTCCCCGTGCTAAATTATTCGTCTCAGTCATAAATTAATGTTATTTACGAAGAACAAGGCGACAATGTGGCAGCAGCCTAGTGACGCTTGACCGCCTTTCCGGAATCTGACGACATGAGCGCCCTAAAATGGTGTGATGCACAAGCGAGCAGATGGAATATCACAATTTAGGAATTTCGGCAATTCGTAAATTCACGTCACAACGAAAATGAAACCATAAAATTACATTTTCAACGAAAAGACCATTTTCAGGAACTCCTCGTAACCGACTGTAATGATTCCGTCCCGGTCGGTGTCCTTGTCGCGGAAAGAGGTTGTCAGCGTTTGAAGCACAACACAGAGCTGAAGCAAAACGTATCATGGCGCATTATAAACGCTTAACACGTACTTGGATAAAATCGTCGAAGTTCACGGAATTCTTGTGCGTTCGGTCAAATTTCTGGACGAGGATGCCGATGAAATCGGGACTCAACCGGTAGCCTGGAGTAGAAGGGTTAATGGTATGAAAGACAGGGAATCAGAAGCACGAGTTGGACCTCCTGTACTTCTTACTTACCAAACTTCGTGAGAGCTTGAGTCAGCTCTGCGTGGTCGATTGCGCCGGAGTTGTCCTGATCGAAGGACCGGAAGCACCTGGTCCATTCGTTGACGTATTGCCACAACGCCTGGAATTCACCGAAGTTGATGGCGCCATCTCCATCCGAGTCGAACATTCCTGAAACAGCGTTATTGGTTGGAAGGTGGCCCACAAGCATACCAATCATCAGGCGGCATGTTTCCGGATTGAATGGACTCCAGGTACCATTGGACAGCGCCGATTGCAGCTCTTCAGCGCTGATCTTGCCGGACCGGTCACGGTCCACGCGCTGGAAAATTTGCCCGAGATTCGGCTGTTGCATAATCTGGAATAAAAGCGATTACAACTGAACGTGCGCTCCGCTGTGCAGAGTAAGAAGAGGGTGGAAGCGCGAATACTCACTCACTGAATGCCGACCTTCACTAAAACCAGTTACATGACGCCGCACGGGAACATTAGTAATGCGCTAACCAAAACACGAGAAAGATCGCGGGAATAAACAAATCGATGGAAGATGAGTCAGTGGATCGCGCAAGAGAACGAGCTGTCAGAGACGATCAATATCATGACGGTTTTGCTGTGAGTGGCTCTATCGTTTGACGGTCGTAAAACGGTATTGTATGCGATAACGATTCCGAAAGAGAGGAGATCCTATTAAGGCTTCGCAACATCAATTTCATCATAATATCGCTTCTCTTGAGATTCACTGCGATTCACTCAATAACCTCTTTTCATGATAAACAAACACCAAAACAAAGTGCACCTCGCTTCCAACGAAAAAATAACACATCATCAGAATAGTGCACAGAATAGTGAGCGTATGCTATAACAAGAGAAAGATGCATTCGGAATTCTGCACTAGTGGCCACAATTGAACAGTCCACTCATCAGAAGAGCATGAAAACTTTTTTGAAAAGCTGTAACCAGCTGAGATGTTGAAATTAATAACAGCGTCACAGATAAGGAATCACGCGCGAATTCCAAAAAGAAACATTTCCAGGCTAGACATGTCCTTATCGCAATCCACTCAAGGGCCTACCTGTCTCTGCCAGCAATGGTGTCTCAAATGATAGATCGAGACAAGCGGACAGACGACAAACGCGGCGCCAACAGTTTAAAGCAAAACTCGTCCGTTCGGCTCTGCAGTTCGAGACGAGACAGACGTCTGTCAGGGACGGAAGCGCGAAGAACTGCGCCTTTCCTACCATAGCACGCTGCAGAATGCGACAGATCGAGAGGGAGGCAACGATTTCGATGTGGTTTTAGAGTTGGCTGACGTTTATGTGAGTGGGATGTATGACGTGCACAAAATTACGCTGAAAGTGAGATTACGAAATCTACAGCCGCGCAAAGCAATTGAGCTGGTTGTGTCCTGTGTCCTAAGGGCTCAAATATTATGGACACAAGTAACGAGCATGTGTCCTCGGTAGTATAGTGGTGAGTATCCGCGCCTGTCACGTGCGAGACCCGGGTTCGATTCCCGGCCGGGGAGTACTATTTTTCCAGATCTGCAAACAACTCATCACGTTTTTTGTGCAAAAACCGTTTCTTTAAAATGGCTGTATTGATTCTTTCGAAGTGATACTCCTCAATGTCTTTATTTCGAACGCTCTTCTGACCGGTCGTGAGCAAGCAATTACCTCAAAATGACATATGCAAAGGCGGAGAGTCAGATTTAGACAGTGGCTGCAAAGAACAAGTCTTGTAGACACCAGAAGTGCATATATGCAGGTGCTGCGCACAGGCACCTCCTCACTCAAGTGATAGTCGCTCGTTTGAGTCGGTCGATACGATCGAAATGGATCCGGGGGTTCTCGGAGTGATGTGAGTCGGCTACTTCTCGAATATCTCAAAAGAACGCATCGTTTCAGCTCTGTTTTGGCCGTTTTCGTTCCAGTCAGCTTCGGAATCGTCTTGTGTTCGAAGGGCACGGATGCGAAGAAGGCGCAGTCTCCGAGAAATCCATCACCGGGCTTCCCCGGGCAGCTTCCAGGCACTTCTCCGTCCGCGTCGCCGTCGCCGTCTCCGCTGAACGTACGTCTCCTTTGCGCTCCTTATAGCTCGTATCTGTTTAGGTGCCGGATCCCAAGAATCTCGATGCGACCCAGCGGGAAACCGCTTCTCAGATCGCGCAGCAGACCGGAACTCTCCAAACTGCATCAAAACCGCTGAATGAAAAGCGGATTTTGACGTCGAAGACCGCCACTGGCTTCAGCACAGAATCGAAGGAATCGAGGTCGAAGGAGTCGCGAGAGAACGTCAAGAAGTCGAAAGAGGAGGACTCATTCGATAAGCACGCTCCTGAGCAGAAGGAGGTGGCCAGGGCCAAGGAGGTGAGCTCTGCCTACAGGCACCTGATTTGACTATAAAGAGGTGTTTAGATCCGGGAACGCGAACCAGTGAGTCGACATCGCGATGACTACAAGACGTTTAACGAGAAGGACATGCCCCCGAGCGACTTCGACGGGTCGATACCAGAGGCTAAGACCAACTGAATCTGGAACTGCAGCAAATAATGAGGTTTGCATGAACTTGTGAGTTTCATATTGATGATTTTTATGAATCTGCTTTGATAAACATTAGTGGGTTTTCCCTCAAAAAATCAGATATATTCATATACGGGCCTAGTAAGAGATACACCAGGGAGAGTATCGATTTACGATCCTAATGACCACTCCTTGACCATGAAAGGTATGGAAAGCCGATACGCATTTCGACTTCCTATCGTCGAAAATTCGGACCTTCTTCATTCGGTCTCTGCTTGTCACTTTAGTGAATGGAGGCCAGCACGACTTCCACCGTCAAAATCATTGCTCTTTATGAGTTATTTTGAGCTCCCGGCCGATCACTCTAAAGATTGTGCATTTTGTTTAGCACGCTGACTTTCAGCTCCTAAGGAGCTCCTGAGAGGAACACCGACCTGTCGAGATTGGTGCGTTTTTCGAAAAGTTATGCAACTTTTCCGTTAGAATTAGTCACCTTCAGCATGATCGCTTGTTTTTTTTTCAAAGCTGGCCTTAAACCCAACACGGTAATCTCGCGTCCCAAATTGTGGTTTAACATACAGGCCTTAGTTGCACTACTTTCTTCGCCATACAGGGGATGATAACTCGACAAAGTGTAAAGGGGGTCAAAAAGAAAGCTAACGAAAAGTCATATATTGAAAAGAATAGTATCGATAGCGTCAAAGAAGTGACAGCATATTACAGGAACAATATGTTACATGTTCAGAGAAAAGACCATCGACAGAAACTCCTCGAAACCAATGGTTATCACATTATCGTGGTCCGTGTCCTTGTGCCGAAAAGCTGCGGTGAGGGTCTGTAGCGCAACACAAAGCTGAAACGGTTTATGGAGCCAGATGACATTCCCACTCTTGCCTGAATGAAATCATCGAAGTTCACGGAGTTGCTCTGTGTCCTATCGAACTTGAGGACGAGGATGTTGATAAGCTGTGCGCTTAGCCGGTAGCCTGAAATTTCTATCCTATCTGTTCCTTCAGTTTTAACCCTATGCGATTTAGAGGATCCGTTTTCAATCCTTCATAAACTACTTAGCACTACTAAACTACTTCATTCCTACTTACCAAACTCTGTAAGGGCCTGAGCCAGCTCTGCGTGGTCGATCGAGCCGGAGTTGTCCCGGTCGAAGGACCGGAAGCACCTGGTCCATTCGTTGACGTAATTCCACAACCCCTCGAATTCACGGAAGTCGATGGCGCCATCTCGATTCGAGTCGAACATTCCTAAACAAACACTCTGCCTTGGTTCATGTGTGAAAGCACACCAAATATCAGGCGGCATGTTTCGGGATTGAATGGACTCGAAGAGCCGTTGGACAGCGCCGACTGGAGCTCATCAATGCTGATCTGACCGTTCCGGTCACGGTCCACGTTTTCGAAAATCTGCGCGAGATTCGGCTGCTGCATCACGACCTACAAGCCGGAATGCCGAAAGTTGCTGAAACAGTTAGATACGCAATCCTATGTGTAAAAATTAGACATTCCACTGTCATGAGGCGGCCAGTAATAGGAATCGATCAACCTCAAGACAGTCTCTTAAGTATGTCGTGTTTTTTACGTAGAAAATATCGGGTTGTAACACTGAAAACGGGAAGTAAAAACTCAGTAAACATCTTCTAATTTGACAGTGTTTACACACAGGACCAAACGGGTTGAGAAATTCGCCTCTTCCTGTGCTATCGCTTCTCGCATTTCCACAATGTCTATATGTCTGCTTCTCAGTTCACAATCCATCAAACAGTTAACTTCGAGTGGGGGTTTAAATATAAGAATATGCGGAATTAGTCGCTTGTTCGGTGAGGGCGTAGCTTCGGAATCATGGTAATATCGTCTAAGATCATACGTCCTTGGTCCCTTTTAGTCGTTTTAACTGCCTGAAGCTGTCGAGAATGAGAGAATTTACTGGCTCACAAGGGACTGTTCCCAAGTGATACACGCCAATCGAGCTGATATTTGGCACGGTGGTAGAGGTGCATCTGAGAAGTCACGCACACAAAAACTCGTGTGCCCAAAATGAAGCTATCCACCCTAAACGGGGCCCCGAAGTTACCAAAATTCACGACACTCAATACTAGTGCCATTGAATTGCAATGGCACGTTGTGCTCGTGTGGTCGAGGGGTAGTGTTCTGAGACGCCAGTCTACGGTCTCGGGTTGGAGCCCAATCAGGTTTTATTGTGCTTCCATCTTCTTTCTTCTAACCATAACAGCATATTTTCACATCTCCTGGCGTTTACCAACACTGATCATTGGTTTGGAACCCTTTGCAGGAATCGGAACTGGTAACCCGAATTTCACCTTTGTCGTGGAGTTGATTTTCATTCTTTCGCGCTCCCCCTTCTCCCCTTATCGTTTAAGATGTCAGAACGACAGATCCTATTCGATTCTGGCCAATACAAACACATATACGCGTAAATGCCTTCTGAAAGTCGCGTTTTATTGAATATAGCCAACTTTGCTGGGTGAGCGGCAACTGTTTATGTGGTCGAGCTGGATAGTCTCTTGGTTGCCGTTTTTGGGATCCGAGTTCGACACCCATCCCAGCCATTCTTCTTTGGTTTGATGTCCTGAGGTAATTAGCAAAAGAGAGGGGACCGTGAAAGAACGAAAAACAGCTTCACCACAAAAGTGAAATCTGGGTTACCAGTTCGGATTCGTGCAATGGGTTTTTTAGGCTACATTTGATGCAAGACAAGAAACGGTGTTGTTAAACACCAAGAAACATAATAATGTACAGTTTCGGTGAAAAGAAGGAAAATCGAAACATAATAGATTCTCTGTGGGAATCGAACCCGAGACCTTAGACTGCCGTCTCAGAGCACTACCCCTCGACCACACGAGCACAACGTGCCATTGCAATTCAATGGCACTAGTATTGAGTGTCGTGAATTTTGGTAACTTCGGGGCCCTGCTTAGGGTGGATAGCTTCATTTTGGGCACGCGAGTTTTTGTGTGCGTGACTTCTCAGATGCACCTCTACCACCGTGCCAAATATCAGCTCGATTGGCGTGTATCACTTGGGAACAATCCCTTGTCAGTGGCAATGCGCAGAAAACGCAATGGTGGATTTTTTTTTGTGAAGAAATTTCGTGGTTTCCGCTGTATTCTTGAGAACTTTATATCACAAATTGAAAAGAAAATTTTCCTAGAAGGCCAGAACCGGCCTGCACTGCTTTATATAGCCTCAGAAAATTCGGCTTCAGCCCTTGCAGAAGCCCCACCTAGCAGCTGGAGGAGTTCTTGATTTCAGTCTTCAGTGTGTGTGAGAGTGGCGTTCAGCTTTTCGTCGTTTATCAACATTTTGTGGAAACAAAACTTTTCGGACAAGGCAAGGCATCACAGACGAAAGGGAAACGATAATTTGTTATGTACAGTAATCTGCGGGCGGTAAAAGTCTAACTCTGGCAGGGAGATTCTGGAAAGAGGTCTGAGATCATCGGGAAACGGCGACGGCGCCATCGCTCAGGTGCTCGGGTTGAAGGCGTGCAGGGTGGCGCTCTTCATGCCGCCCGAGATCTGTGCCGTGTGGCGCTTGTTCCGTCGGCGACGATAGCAGAGGTAGGCGCCGAGAAGGCCGACGTTGAGTCCGATGCAGACGATGACGACGATGATCGCGATGCCGATCACCCAGATGGGCACCACTTCGGAGCGCACAAAGCGGTCCAGAAGGTTCCACGGCTCGGACGTCGTTTCCATCTGGAATCAAGGGTCAAGAGTCGAAGGTACAAAGATAATTTGGCAATTTGTGAGTTCCTTGAAGGTCCCAACATGACGGCTTTATCCACATTGCTAATCTCCCTTGGTCCAGCAGTGTGTGTCCTCTGCATGCCAATGCCCTTCCGTTCCACGCCAGCGCACCCCTGAGGGCCTGACCACTCGGCAATTCATTCCGAAAGTAAACAAGAAGCGCTAACGAGTGTCCACACCGCGTGTCCCCTAATGAATTATTCAAATTTTCGCGCAACTGGACACGCGATAATCCGGATGCGAAGATTCGGGGGTGCGACGGGCCGCTTTGTTTGTGCGCGGTGAGTAACCGCTGACCGAAAAGGAATTTGTTTGAACTCGGCGACTCACCTCGACGGTCGGATGAGTCACTTCGACGGACGGCGACGACGACTCTTCCGAAGAAGAAGGCAGCGCCGAAGGTGGCGGTGTCGGCGCCGAGGTGCGGTTGACGAAGACGCTGAGGATGCCCTCGGTGAGCACGTTCTTGTCGTTTAGGGCGCATCCCTCCGGAGGACAGCTGACAAGGATGCAGTTGAAGTCGTTGGAGACGTCTTCGATGACGCCGACGAAAGTCACTCCTTTGCAGTCTGCAAAGTGTGATTGTAGTGGTTTCTGGGGAAACCGGAATGGGAAGGTGTGCAAAGCCGGATTAAGAGGTGCTAGAGACTTGAAGATATAAATAGGCTTGACAATTATTAAAAATAAGTGTATTTTTAAGAATAAAACCTGACCACACAAGGGAAGAAACGTGGCCACGAATTGGTGCCACATCCACGGTCAATGAGGAACGAATAAAACGAACGAAAACTTCCACTAGAAGTGCGCAGTTCTTCAAGGATTTTGCTTTGAAATGAACATGTAAAAATTCGGAAAAACCATCGGCATTATAACAATGTTTATTGTCATCTATCCAGAGAGTGAAACCTCCCGCCGTGATTTAGACTTCTCAGTCCTGCACCCTGCGGTCTCCCTAAACTCCATCGACACCCTCGTCTGCATGAAGATTATGCAAATCGTCGCCGCCGATCGGATCGTTTGTTTGCGTTTCCCTCCGCGTGAGCGCATTCGAGGGCGATAACCCAAATCCGGAGATGATTGCGCGGTGCGGAGGACCTTGAGGCGAAAGAAGGTAATTACGCTGGCGCGCGAGATTAGAAGTAGCCTTTAATAGGATCGCAGACGTCGCGAGTTCCGAAAGGGGTAAACATCGCTGTTTTGGGGATTAACTACGAGGTTTGCAGAGCCGGAATAATTTGTGATTACGTGCTTCGTTAAGCAAACAGGGAGTTTGGGCGGAATTGAGTGTTTATGATTGTGCCAAGTCAATTCTGATCTCCAGAATTTTGAGTTTTATTCTGTCACAAATTTGGCGCTTTCCATAGGGAACATATTTTCTTCATCGAAAGTCTCTTGAATGCGCCATGATAAATTGGATGGCTGATATATTGTGATCCTTCCCCCTTATTCCGGAAATTGAAGCTCCTTTGTTTATCGCTCCCTTATGCAACAATCCCCTTTTCCAGACCCATGCACCTCTAAACACCTAGCCGACAATCCTTTCTTGGAAGGTCAATTACCGCCGATGAGATTACTCTCGCGCGATTATTGTTGCTTTCCGCCGCGACCTTTTCGCCGGCGCGCATCCGGCGGCGCTATTGTAGCCTTCCGGCGGTGGCGTTAATTATTAACGCACTTTCTCCGCTCCATTGGACGCAAAAGGTAACGCGAGGCAACTTCGCCCTAATAGCAGCACTTACTCGGAATGTTGCAGCACTGCTGGAGGCACTCTTTGAGGTCGACAGTCCGCTGCGAGGAGAGCTTCTTGGCCGAGCTGGCGAACCATTGCTGCTTGAAGATGGAAAGGTGTCCGCAGAAGACGTCCTGCGAGGTGGTGGGGGATGAAAGGGAGAGTAGAAGAAGTAGGGAGAGGATGGATAAGCCCGGTCTTGTCATCTGAAAATAGAGCCGATCGTGAAACAGCGAACATGTGATCGCGTGGGAATGGAGCGAAATGACCAAAGTCCAAATAATACGTGGAGGGTTTCGCGAGAGTGACCATAACAAAGATCCAGGGGCTCCGAGCTTTGGTCCAGCAGGACTCCTTAGAAGGTTGTGCAGACGAAACAAAATTTCTACAAGATGCAAATGAGGGAGAGCTTCGTAGAGATTTGAGCGAAAGTGCATTCTTCGTGAAGGCGAAAAGCGAGGGAAGTCGGCGTTTACGTGGAGCCTTGATGTCTTTATTGCGAAGTGAGTGGAGTCAGGGAACGGGGCGAACACTGGCTGCCGAACCCCAAAGCACTCAAACAATACGTATCACTAGAACGATAGGAATGGGTGGCACTTGGGCCTAAAAGTTTCGGTGCTGTTTTCACCGATTTAAGTGAAAGTGTGGAAGAGGGTCCGACCTAGAAACGGAAACGTGAAGTCATAATATCGTTATTGCGAAATGGATGAGATTGGGAGACAGGGAAGATATAGTAGAAAGAGAACGCCATGTGGAATGAACGGAGAGGCGTTGTCTTAAAGTCTTCAAGTGGAAGTCGAATCCAATATGATATCTTGAATTTCCCATCAAAAGAATCACACGAAGGGATTCGGAATCCAAATCCTTCAAAAGAAGCCACGAGTGAAATAGAGTGATCGTGCAATTAGCATAGTAGCACAATTCTTTGGACATGTTTCCGTAGTAAGGACACAAAAGGTTAAAAAAAAAGTCTTGATAGCCGTCTTGAACGAAAAAGATGTTCTACTGAGTAAGAAAATACGGGAAATGTCTCTATTGCAAACAACAGGAAGGCAATAGAACAGGAGGAATGTCCATTTATAAGGTTAAGGGTGCACACTTACAGATGAACAGGTACCCACAAAGCCACACCAAATGAACCTTTCTGCACGAAGAGTCCAAAAGGGAGAAGACCGTGGCGCGTGGCAACTCCTCCTCGGAGGTTTCCTCCACTGTCGCCGCCGCCGTCGTCAGGTGAGCGCCGCTTTGTCCGCGGCCGCCGCCGTCCGCCGCGCGGATTCGATTAATCCCACACGCAGCGGCGGCGGCGGGCCGTAAGGGGCGTTGCGGCTGGATAAACGCAGAAATTGGATTGTGGCCCGTGGCCACCCCTAACCCGGGTACCTACCGGGACGCCCCAAAGAACAGCTGCTCCAACAGTCGTGTCTCCGAATGCCGTCGCGCTCATCATCCACCTGTGCTGAAGGCGGCGACGATTAGCCCGCTTACGGCTAGGGCTTAGAGGTCCGCGCGGCGATCTGTTTGTCGCCGGGCGTGTGCGACATCTTTTTTGAGGGAAACGATTTAATTGGTGCCGTGTGGGAATCTGAAGGGCGCCTTCGGGTGGGGAATAATCCGCGAAGAGGGCGATTAGGAGTGCGCGTGTCGCAGAGTTTCATAATTGCGAGCGAAAGGGATATTGAGACGCGAAATGAGACGATTTCGACTCGAGCGAAATTATCGCTTTCGGCGCGGGAGAGGTGAAAAGGGTGAGGAGGTGAAGGTGCTTGTTGAAAGTGCAGATGCAATTACAGACACCAGGTTAAGTCAGTTCAGGAAGTGAAAGAGCTTAAGGATTGATTGGACCCAATCGTCCTTGATTTATCGATAGAACATGCATCGTTCGAAAAATGTTAATAGGCACTTGGAGGATTTATAGTATTGGCCTGGACTCTTAGGTGCTAGTAGATTGTTTGGTATTGATTATTAGGTCCCTACAACGTGAACCAATGGGGATCAAAGCTTTTGATTGGACCGAATAGCAAACATCACCTAGAGTCACCCAGAAAAGCCATTCACGCATGAACACGTCTCTACATCCATCTGGTTCAGTCAGAGTCTGTCGGCAGATGAGGTCACCAGGCACGCTTTAATGTGACAAGAATCACATTAACAAGCCCATTAACATTCTGCAAAACAGAACGCTGATCCGGTACTCCACCGATCATCTCGAAAGTATCCACTAGTGACAGGCAGCCGCTCTTCGAACGCCCTTCGATCAGGTTCTAATAAGCGCTAAATCACGAGATCCTTATCTCTTCAATCAATCAAAGGTCGTTACGGTCATTTTTCTTGAGATTCCCGCCAAAAGAAGTCAGAAGTGGAACCGTGCTTATGGCAAAAAGGGAGTGAGGAGAGTGCCCACTGGGTTCCCATCAAATTGGGTCACCGAAGAGTGTTTACGCAGTTTTTAATTAATCGCGATAGAACCGAAATCGCGTCGAGAGTCTGCAGTCAAGAACCACCGCCCCGAGACAAAGGCCCGCCGATTAAGATCGGATAAATCGGGCCGAATCGTAAATTGTTTCTTCGCAATCGTCTCGAGGGGCTCTCGAGGCGCTCCGCACCTGAGCCCGGACCTCTCGAGGGCCAGCGGAGTAAAGTGCGCGGACAGCGTGTTCGCGCACGCCGACCGCAAACACCGATTCGGCCGCTTCGGTAATCGCCGCTTCTCGGGTTACGCGCGATTGTTTCGGCCGAGGCTCGATGTCTTCTGGGGTGGTGGGGGAGGGCCGATTTCTGGGATGTGAGGAGTGATGAAAAGAGACAAGACGGCACTTTCCCTGGAGCAGTTCCTCATCAAAAAAGCGGTCACGGAACGTGAAACGAAGTTACGCAGGAAATGTCAAAAACAACATCTGTGGATGCATTAAGGGGGAAACAATGGAAAAGCCGTTTTTGGCAAATGGTGAACACTGATGAATGCTGAGAATAATCGATGAACACTTGCATTATATAGATTGAGCCAATTTTGTGATTTTGACGTCACATGATAATGGGGATGTTCGGTTAATCGTTTCTATTTTGGGAAGGGGTATTCTAGTTACAGCATGGTTCAATTGAATGAGAAAGAGTGTAGGGTATAGGACGCCCTAGGGAAGACTAAGATTTTCAATTTAAGCGGTTAATGTAAACATTTCTCAGTGACTTAGATAGGCATTATACTGCCAAAAGGAAGACCTCTTATTAGATCAAACTTGCTTAGTTTTAGTTCATATTTTCTTTTTTCAAAGAATTAATGGAATCCTGCTCCACCCACGAAAACCGCCGAAGATGCTTGGAAGCCCACGCCGCCAGTGAAGCTGAAGATGGTTCCCGCTCCATCCGGTGTGCCCCATCGCCACTCCTCGACAGGATTCAGCCTCTTCGCCTCTCCGATACTCGTGTACACTGACCGTTGATCGCTCTGCTCGGATGTCTTCAGCCGAAGCCAGAAGAAGATGACGTCGCCAACGGTAGAAGAAAAAAAGGAAACTTTGTGACTGTTTTCGAGTTTGGTTTTAACTAACTGGTTAAAATACATTTTTGATGTCTCCATGTCACCTTCTTCGTCTCTTAGATGACGAACCAGGAACTACCTCCAAGAAAAATGGGAATTTGTCAGACAATCTGCGCTAAAAAGGGAAATAATTAAGTCTCTGATATGTTTCAATGCTCACTCACAGCAAAAAACTTTTCTATTTTGGCGCTGACCGGTTTTTCACAATTTAGTAAAATTTCGAAAATATCGTCAGTATTATTGTATGGTATTAGTATTCCAAAATATATTCTTGATGTCTCTACATCATCTCTCAAATGACGAACCTAGTACAGCTTTTACACCATATACACATCGAGATTGACCGAAAAAAGAGGCAACATCCAAACGCACACAGTATTCGAGCCATAAAACGCCATAAAGTGGTGCAGAGCCGGTCGGGCTCACCTCCTCACCGGCTCCTAATTGCTCGGAGAGGAGTCGCCGTGTGTGGCGGGGCGTGGCCGGCGAATGAAACAAGCTAATCCGCCCGAGGCGACGCGAATGGTGGTAATTCGGCGATTGTAAGCGGATCGGAGGGCCGGATTAGGGCCGCAGAGGGGAGGTAAGTCGATGTAATTCGGAGGGAGAGGGTGTTTGTGGATGCAGATTGGGTGAGAGAGGATGTTGCGGGGGCCAAAAGGGACAAGAAGTGGTCGAGGACTGTAAAAGACTTGGACGCGTGGCCCTAAAACGACGATTCGCCTAATTGGACTGATAATCGACGTCCGCAAATGAGCTGGACGGCTTATCCGCGAGCGGACACCGGTCAGCGGAGTCCATCTGCACCGTTAATGGAACGATTGGAAGGGACAGGGACAGGGTCAGGGGTGGGAGGTGGGAGGTGGGAGGGGGCTTGAGCGGTGGCATGAAGCTAAGCAGTTTGTGCGTAACATCGGATTCATAAGCGGGCAATCACCATGCTCTGCATCCAACATTATCTAACCTTTTTTAACTAACGTATTTAATAAACCTAAGAAATGGAAAAGCCTTGTACCGTACCCAAGAAAAACGAACGAAAATCTGCCGATTTACTGGCCTGCACACCAATACTGGGCTATAAACCGTAGATTTTCAGGCCATACGCGTAGAAGCGAAGTCCTCCGCGAAGATGGTACGTGGATTCCACAGAGATGAGACGCAGTATAGGACAAAGTGAGGAGAGCTTTGATCGGCTCAGACCCGGGCGACACAGTGACAAGAAGCTCAGAAGTTAATCTGTTTGTTCGACACCGCTTTGTTCCCAAAAAACCAATCGAAATAGACAAATTCCCCTTAAGTACATAAACGGATCAAGGTAACCAGGACGAACGGGGT
The DNA here is from genome assembly GCA_030435675.1 of Steinernema hermaphroditum. Classification (NCBI taxonomy): domain Eukaryota; kingdom Metazoa; phylum Nematoda; class Chromadorea; order Rhabditida; family Steinernematidae; genus Steinernema; species Steinernema hermaphroditum. The sequence goes on from CM059622.1 coordinate 5,635,546, forward strand.
GCTTCTTCAAAGTTGTCTTGAAAAGGGGGGATTTTAATGTTGAAGTCTTACAGTATCACTATATGTTCAAAAGACCTGTAATGCTTCGAATTGAAACGTTAGCCGTTTGTGCTTATTGTACAAAAAAGCCTTGAAAATTAGTTCCTTATTTGGCACATAAAAGAGAGATGTGAAGAAAATGTTCTTGCTATGGTTGATACATCATACAGTGGCAAAGAGATACCGTGATGCAAGCAAGTTATGAGCATACAAAGAGCACGTTTGTAGGGTGCCAATGATCCCCTATATATAAATGGAGAACCGACGGGTCCGTTGGTCTGTGTGTGTGTGTGTGTGTTTTTCCGTGCGCACGGCGGAAACATCCACACAAAATAAGGACCCCGAGGGGAACCGAACCCGACACCGCCCGCTTACAAACAGAGAACGTTCGCAATGAGCCACACAGACAGTTGAGATGGTAGTGCTCTACTTCCACTATCTCTTTGGCGATGCTAGGCTTTGAGTTTTTTTGCTGTTTTTGAGTGATTTTTTGCCTATTTTGTAACCAGCAGTGTTTTTGGTTCGAGTTTCCTGAAACTTTACAGTTTTTTTCGCCCACTTTAGCCATTTACATGAGCGCCAATCTCGCCGCCCGCAGGGCTATTGGTGTCTTGCCGCCCGCAGGGCTATGGTTTCTCGCTGCCCGCAAAGCTACAGTTTTAGGCCCCAACTTCAGCTTTTTGCATGAGCGCCAATCTTGCCGCCCGCAGGGCTACAGGCTAATTGGCTTTTAGTACCTGGAGGGCGCGAATTCGCGCGCAGCCGGGTTTATTATTGTAATAGTTGGATACTCTTCACATGGAGACCCATATAATTCGATATTCACTACATTACCTTGTTATTTTTCCAGAAAAGATTATGGAAAGCCGTGCTGACATGACAAAAAGTTTAATTTCCCAAATGGGATCTGAGGTCAAAAATATCAGACGATTCATAGGACAGATGACCTTTGGAATTACTTCCCACAGCCGTCACTTTCCAGAAAGACCAAAAAGACTTTTGAAAGAAGGCACGACGCCGGCCGTCACTCTGCAACGAACGAAACAAGAACTTCGCCCAAACAAGAACTACCCGGCCGTGACTCCACTCGATGCACGCGCTAATACTCCTTTTAACTCCACTTACGCGTTCCACCGCCGACGACGTTTTTGACTCTTCTCGAGAGATCTTCCCGCGCCTCCACTGAAAACCGCCCCACGCTGGGCACATTTGCATACGGGACGAAAACGAGCTGACTCAGCGAGGGTCTTTATTTGGCGGCGCCCAGTGGACACAACCCGAGCGGACTCTATTTACAAACCTCGGTGGGTTTACGGTCAGCCGCGCGAGGCGACAAACAATCGCGAGGACAAATAAGGACGATACAACGCGGGGAGGAGGACAAGAAGTCAGAGTTGCGATGGGAGGAGGCGAGAGGACCGGTTCCGGAGGATCGCCCCGGGGCTCAGCGGCGCCGTTTCACTCGCAGATCCAGAGGCTCGTTCTCGTCGCCTTCGGAAGAAGAAGTCGAGGGGAAGGAGGGAGACGACGGGGGGCTTCGGAGGGGAAGCGGAGCCGGCTGCGAAGCGCCGAACGGGTTCCGCGCGGATTCGTCGCCGATGAGGGACTTCACCGAGAAGTCGACGAGGCCCCGGGCGATCGCCTGGAAGGAGGATTCGGCTGCGCGGCGGTGGGCGTCCAGCGCCGTCGCCACTTTGAAGTACTTTGAACGGCGACCATAGCGAGAGTCTGCAAGGGATGGCGTTGAAGTCACAAATCTCGATACTTTACATTTGATTTAACTAGACCTTTTACTCTAGTTAATCATTATTGAAATGTTCAGTCTGTTGCATAAAGATAGGGGTACCCTGACAGGCAGAAAGTGTTGCCAGCAAAATGTAGCTGAGGACGTGGTTTTCTTAAAAACCTCAAAACAGGGTGGCCTGATCTTTGCACAATAGAATGCACCTTCGCTCCAAAAACGAACTGAAAGAGGAATTTACGACCTAATAAAGTGATTTTAACCAGAAAACATCATGCAAAGCACTTGAAGCTCGAAAAAGGAACCGAAAAAAGAGAAACATTTTGAGACGACCAATCTTGCCGCGCGCCGGGCTATTTAGCCCTTAGCTGCAGCCGCGTTTGCTTCATTTATTGTTCTATTGGCTGAGCCGTCCTTTCTACTTTCTGTCTTCTTGCATGTATGTTTGGCCTTCTTCATTTAGTGTGCTCTCAGAATCAGATCATTTTGCGCATTAACTGTCACAAACGGACTCCTCTCACGGAATCTTTCTCAAGAGGGCGTGTCCTGGAAAGCCAAAAAAGACTCACTTTGTGGCGACATTCCCACCCGGAGGCACTTCTCGTAGCGACAATACTTGCACGACGTTCTGTTCTTTCCCTAAAAACACGATTGATCATCGTCGGACGGAGTCGTCGTTAAACGGTCGGCGCTAATTTGTGCCTCCGACAACAATCGGACAATAATCGCCGACGCTCCCATCCGCGCCGTTTCCAATTACGTTTTTGCTTTGCGCAGGAATGAAAACGGAAATCTTCGATCAAGAAGGAGGAGGGGGGGTCGATTCAAAAAATTAATGTAATTATGAGTGAAAGGAACTCGGAGAGGAGGCGTCGCCGGAACTAAAGAAGGACTTACCTCTACGTTGCACGATCGATTCGCTTTGCAGTGGAGTTTGACACGAGGTTCCAAGAAGGACGACGCATCTCCGCTCGACCTCTCGTTCTTGTCGACGGGCTTGCATGTTCGTCCAAAGAATGACTGAAATGTTTCATATTTGTGAGTTGTAGAGATGAGACAGAATAGTCGTGATCGAGCCCTGCTGAGACATCTCTTGTAGCAGGTCGACGTGTTTTATCTGCCCACTCCGTACGGTAGTAATTCGACCCAACTACGTGCGACTTTCGCTTTCCCGTTCGGTTCAAAAAAGACATAAAATAATAAATGTACAAACTGTTTTGAATAAAATCGTTCTATAAAAATTAAAGTTTTGATTCATTCACAGAGGGGTAGCTTTAAAACATGGATATGGACATGGACGAGATTAATCACAGAAGAATCCGAGAAAAAAACGTGAAAAAGCAACGGAGTCCCTCTCTATAAGACGTGTAATTTTTGTCAGCAATTTCTTCGATTATGAAACAGATTTGACTTGTATTTGCTGTAAAAAAAATGTTCCTCATTTTGGCATATTTCTGGTAGTCAATGTTTAAAAACGTTTGTCTACCAGACAGACACGGAAAATGATAGACAGATTGCACAGAGTGTCCCAAAAGGGCCCTTAGAAGGAAGTCATTTCCGTGAGCATCTGAACGTGAGATCGGTCGGAAAACGAAAAAAAAACTGACCAATCTCTCAGGTCTGCATTTCCGAATGATACTCTGATAAACTTCTGTCTAAAGTCTCCCTTTTCTTCGGTAAACACCCTGCAGAATGTGGCAAGACATGTGATTTCAAAGAAGTCTGGAAAGTGCGTTATTTAGAAAAGGCCAAATTTCTCTTGCATTCTAGGACAAAGCTCGACTTTAAAGTAAGGTGTGACAAAGTGGAAACAACATATTAAAATTTTTTATATTGTATTCTTTACTAGCTTAGCTCGTTTATTCATAGATGTTTGAACATAAATTTCCTTTAATTTTGGAATTCGCCGAGAAAAATCAGCGAATTGATGGTATGGAAAAATTCTCGCAGCGATACATTCAAGCAGAGGACTGGAGGGCATCACTGCTACCTAGTATAGTTTATGAGAAACTGATATTTTGTCGAAAAATATTGCAGTCCTGTTCAAATTCGGCACAAGTCTCATAGGCCTTTCGACAAGTCCTTAAACTGACCTTGCATCCTTCGCAAGTGAACGCGCCGAAGTGGTATCCGCGGGCGACTTCCTTGCAGACCTGACAGAGATAAGTGACGTCGAGCATGTCGGCGGGGAAGAGGCTCGAGTCGGGCGATTTCATCTGAGGGGCCGCCGACGGCATGGAGGATTGGTTTTGAGATCAAAAGTCGGAGTGGAAGTGGACTCGAGAGGAGCTGAAGGCGGTTAGGAAGTGAGCGGGGCGAGGTAAACAGCGCGTCTCGGCTTCACGTGACTCATTTTGGTGAACGAGGACAGACAAAGGGGGAGGCGGTGATCGCCCGTGGAATAATGGAGTCAAAAGCCGGATTAAGGGCTAAGAGGCGTCTATGAGGAGGGGAAACTGATGTTTATTCACATGAATTACTAAAGTGACTAATGGTCCAATACAATAGCCGACATCAGCGAGGCTTTCATTCCGAAAAACGGCTGAGACGTTCCTTTGTAGAGGGAGTATAAACTACAAAGAGCGGGGGATACATACATATTGCCATTCGTGCTAAATCACCAATTTCGGGCAATACTGTAGGAATTTACGCTTGAAAATAGGGGATAGACTACGGTATTTATATACAAATGAATTTGTTTAGTGCAAGTCCAGGCGTTAGAATGGAATCGTAAAGAGGAACGTTTTCACTACAGTGGATTCATATTCTATGGGAACTCACCCAGAGCGTATCCTCAGCCTTCTCTCTAATCCTTTGGGTGTATTCTGTAGTCTTTTAGCTAATGCTCTTGTTATTTATTCGGCCACATAGCCATCAAACGATTATTCAGCTTGAAATAAAAAGCGAACGTTACGGTAAATGGACTGGAAGGAAAAACAAAAGTTCAACGGCTTTGACAACTCGTGAATACGGCTTAAGTGGTGCGCTTCCGAGAATCCATTTGGTGGGTGTTTTAGACCAGTCATATTCACTTTTTAGAGGCAAGTCTTAGGAAAACCCTTTGAAATGGATGATAATAGAGGTATCACGGATGTTAATGGAGCGTATATAATCAACCATCTGGTGTTACGAGCTTCCTGAGCTAAGCAGAGTAATTTTCAAGCCTCAAGGACCATCTAACCTAAGTACAGAACCATTACCAAGACTAAGGATTCGCACTCGACTCCGACTCAATGACTCGGCACTTTTTGACCCAACCCTATCCTAAACCAATTAGAAGTTAATGTATTCACGAGGAATCTTCTATAGAAACTACAGTATATTAAGTCTTTCTTCCGACATCTTAACGCATTAAAAGCAGGAAATACAGGAGAAAATATCAAATGTCTAAAGAATGTTGAACATCGGTATTGTGACCATGGCAGTCATAGAATAAAAAGACATGGGCTCTAAAGGAACAGTGGAAGATTAGCCTTTTGTGGAACTCCTACAAAAATCATCCAGGCCTAAAATGGGAAGGCCCTCGCTTGCCCCAGATAGGCCTTACGCAGATCTGGAACCAGCCGCTTGCAGAACGATCCGAAGCAGAAGACTAGCGGAATCCGAAAAGAGCATCGCCGTCGCCGCCCCCTTTCGGTTCACTTCGCGATGTTCGCGACGATTACGGTAGCGCTCGAAGCGCTAATCCGATTGTGCCGCGCGAGTGAGCGGCGACCCCGTTAGGGAAAGGCGAAAAAGGGCGACAGGCTACGGTGGATCTGGATCGAGGAAGCCGATCTCGGGGCGCGGCGGGCGAAAGTGAGGCGACGACCTTCGAAACCAATTTTCGGCGTTTTGCGCAATGACGGACGCTTTTTGTGGGAAGTGGCGCAGTCGTTCCCAGCCTTACACTTCATTTCATCCGCCACTGAATCCGTTCATCGCCGTTCTTAGCGCCAATTCTCCAATTTCGATTCAAAAATAAACAGTTGCGAGGGCGAAGGCCGTCGGAGCGCCGCTTTTTCTCCTTGCGGCGATCTCATTTGCATATTTTGTGAAATGAACCGGAGGAAGGTTACCCGCAGAGGCGGTTTCACTTGATGACAGCTCTGGCGACGCGATGATCTTCTCAAGGCTCTTCTAGTTAATGACCACTCGTTTTGAGTTTTTACTTCTTTCGATGGTTCCTAAGTTTCTCTTTAGCTCGTGTATACAGTCCACGGAAGAGATAGGTTCTAGATACGTATTCTGGATCCTCCCGCAGATGGCTTTCTAGAGCATGTACAAAATGAAGGTGCCTAGACCTCCCCCTCCAGAAAAGATGCTCTGTTTGATTCTGTTCTCTCAGACTGATTGATATTATGGCATTATGTGAACAACAAACAGTGTGAGATGACCCTTCATTACACTACCTAAAGCGACTTCAAATGGACAAACTGATAGGCATAATTCTTCTCCCCTTGCACAAAATTCTTTATATACAAATTAGTAACATAGTGGTGAGTGAACCACTACTTCTCCATCATTTCTTCTATCAGCTCGTCGACTGTGGCCACATAGACGAACTCCATTTCACCCTTAATCAATTCACTAACATCTTCCTTCCTCACGGTACCTACCCCAAACTCGTCTTCAAACTTGAGATCACTGTCCCAATTCGACAGAATGATCCTTCGAACTCCATCCTTTTGTGCAGCCTTGGCCTTCCAGTACACAGCGTCGACTTTACGTATCCGTCCTGACAGTGTTATCGTCCCGGTTGTCGCCGAATCGCCTCGGATTCGTCGACCGCTGACGAGCGAAAAGAGGGAGAGAAAGACCGAAGACATGTAGGACCGTCCGTCGCCGTGTTCAGAGAATTCAACCTTCACTGCCTTCTGAAATCAGCAATTTTGAGGGAAGATCTTAAGGAGAGACAACCTTAAAATTTCCATATTTATCGGGATTGTTCTTCAAGACGTTGAAGCACATGTCAAGTACAGTCGCCAATCTTTGTGTCTCATTCACTACTGCGTTAGTGAAGTAATATTCTGAGCGCGCGTAGACGACGCCTCCCTTGTTTCCTCCTACTCCTTCGCCCAGTCGTCCAAAGACGTTCCCCTCGATATGTCTATACTGACGTCCTGATTCTTGCCGCACTCCGAGCAGTCTTGACCCTCCAACGATTACCCTGTTGTCACTCTCAATGACCTTAAGGCGTTCTTCTGGACGTGTCCAGCAGTACGGCTCGACGCCGAGCTGCTGGAAGTAACTCCTGAACTCCGTCCACTCGCTCCTTCGGCTGAGAAGGAGGTCCAGAACGTCGGTCAGCTGCTTGACTCCGTTTTCGACTGTGTAGTCGTCGATGATCGCCTTCAAATCGTCGTCGCTGAATGGGGAGCGGTCCAGGTGGTGCTTCTCCAGAAGGGTCGGAAAAAGGATGTTCTTCGCTATCTCGAGTCGGCGTCTCGTCGGAAGACCGAATTTGAAAAAGTGAATCGGGGAGTACTGGATGAAATCCCACGGCGAGCCTTCCTCTTTTTTCTCCAGGTTCTGAGAAAGGATGAAAATAGCGTTGCTGAGATCGAAAGGGATTCCTACGGATCTGAATGAGGCGATAATTTTCCTTTTTAAGCTTCTAAGACTCAGAAAACTAATGTAAATGTGCCACACAGTCTGAACAAGCGATATAAATCCTCAGGTTTGCGGGCTCTCTCAATTATAGAACCATCATACAAAAATTAACTTTTGAAAGAGAGGGCTCACCTGTCGACAAAGGCGCGGCTCTTGCGCGGATCCGCCAGCTGATCAATTATCTTCCAACTCTTCCTCCTCCAAATCATTTCGATGTCGTCGAAGAAGATCACCGGATCGCAACATTTGGCCTCTTTCACGGCCTTCATCACCTGGCCCATCTGCCCCTTTGACCCGAGCAGGGATGCCGGACTGTTGCACTGCTCGAGGCGGATTTCTTGGAATGGCCTTCCCGTGATCCGAGCGATGTCTTCAGCCATTTCGCGTTGGCCGATGTTTTGAGGTCCGAACAAGTAGAGGTGGCTGTGCTTGGGATCACAACCCCGAACCAACTTTTCGATATCCATGACCTTCTTTTTGTTGGCTGGAAGCAAATCCGCGTAGGACCAGCGACCTTCCATGGTATCTCTAGAGAAAGACGCCTATGGCCGAAATTCAGATCACCTACTTTTGTTTAGTACTATGTACTCCCCAGGGCAGATCCAAAATCTCTTCAAATTTAGCGATTTCTTCGGGATCCCGAAGCCGTTTGTGCTCGCGAAGCATTTCGGCCTTCTGTTCTGCAAGAAGCATTGCAGTGGACACAAACGACAAGTAGCCCGTATACCATCTCGCAAGCGGAGTCCCTCTATCTTCGAAAGTATGCTGGTTTCCTCCTCGGACATGGCGCTCCGAAGCTGATTTGGTGGACTATGAGAACTTTCTTCCATATCCATATCTACAGAATGCGATGCAAACGAATTTGTGAACTGTTAGCCATCATTGCAGGTGCAAGAATTTGCCTACAGCGACCGCACTGGCCTAGAGTGGATGGGGAATTTCTCCACCTACATACGCTTTTTCCGGCTTTTATTACGGCTTTTATTAAACATTTATTTTGACACTAACATACTGAGTACTAGATATATAAAGGAGATAAAGGACTGGATATCGGGGATATTCTACTTCTCCATCATTTCTTCGATCAGCTGATCAATCGTTTCCACGTAAATGAACTGCATCTCGTCCTAAAATTAAAATCAGCTCTACTGTTTCGTCTTCACTCGACGCACCTCAAAAACCTTTTCGATCTTGTCTTTCTCGTTTCCTTTCGGCAAGACACATCTCCGACTCCCTCCCTTGAAGGCAGCTTTCGCCTTGTAGTAAATTCCTCCCACTGGCGCTATTCGCCCACTGAGAGTGACGACTCCACTGGTAACCGAGTCATTTCGAACTCTTCGGCCGCTGAAGGCCGAGAACATCGAAAGGAAGGTAGCACATCCGGAGGAGAGTCCGTCTCCGCCATCCGAAAAAATCACTTCGACCTCCTTCTGTAATAGATCGAATTTAGTAGAGGAGTCGAGGCAGGAAGGACCTTCTCCCCCAGCTCGACTCCATACCGCTCGGCGTTGTTTCGCAGGTAGTTGTAGCAGATGTGCACTGCAATGGCATGTTCCCGAGCTGGATTCACGATGACGCCCCTATGCGAGGGTTTCGAGAGGACGGTGTCAACGGCTCCTTTGAGTCCGACCCCATCGTAGAAGAGTCTTTGAAAGAGTTTGTCTTCGATGTACACGTGATAGCACGGCAAGTAGGTGACTACACACACTTCTCTACATCCACCCACGACAAGACGGTCGTCGTCTTCGAGAATTCTGGGGCAATCTTTAGCAAAGTTTCTCGCTGTGTGTTCGTAGTCATTTCGCATCTTGCACCACTCTTTCATCTTCATGTAGGCCATAAACTCGTTCCCAAGGGTACTCTCCTGGAAGTCTTCGTCGTCGGTGTCTTCGCCTTCGCTATCGCCGCTATCTAGTTCTACCGCCGTCGATTGGCTAGGTTCTGCAGTCGAGCACCTGTCCTCGGCATCCCTTTTGATTCGAAGTATGGGACTGTGATCATACTTCATCTTCGTCATATATCTGGACTTGCTCACACGCGACCAAATGAAGGGTTTGACCCGCAGTTCTTCGAAATATCTTCTCAGATCGGTATGTCGCCCAAGTTCGGCGTCCAAGTAGGTCCACCTCTCCCGTCTGGCGAGAAGATAGGAGAGCACGTCCGCGAGTTGTCTAACCGCGTTCTCCGATGTGAAATCCTCGATGATCGTCTGTAGGTCGGCGTCGCTGAAGGGGGAACTCTCCAGGCCGTGCCACTCCAGCAACTTTGGAAGAATGAGTTCTTTGGCTACCGTAATCCTCTGACGCGTTGTGAGACCCTCGATCCTTCTGGGGGAAAAGTAGGGGAACTTAGAGGCTCTGGGACTGTTCTTCTTGTGAATCAGATTATCCGAGATGATGAAGAGGACGTTGCTTAGGTCGAAGGGCACTCCGATGTATCTGAAACAGATCTTGATGAAGAACGACTTCGCAAGCTTTGCCCACCTGTCGATGAAGGAGTGGTTCTTCTTCGGATCGCCCAACTCAGATACGATGTTCACAAACTTTCTGTCCTTGATGTACTGAATATGGTCGATAAAGATCACTGGATTGCAGCACTCTGCCTTCTTGATGGCCTCCATCACAAAGCCCATCGACGTCGAACTGCCTACAAGGTCCCCTATTTTCACGTTGAACAGCAGCCGAATGCTCTGGAAGGGTCTTCCAAGCAGGTCGGCGATGGCCATTGCCAAGTACTCTTGTCCGCTTCCCCTCTGGCCGTGGAGGTACAGACTTCGAGGTCGCAAGGAGGGAGTTCGCCTCCTCAACTTCTCTTCTTTGAATAGGCTCTTTCTCCATGACTTGAAGAGTTTGAGGTATGACCAGCCATCGCGCTTCGGAGCATCACTTTCGATTTTGATGCCCCAGGGGAGATCTAAGATCTCCTGGACTTTTTCGAGCTTTCCGGCTTTTCGAAGTCTCCAGAATTCGGCGATGAGTTCCTGCCTTTGGTCTGCAAAGACGAATAAAGCGATGTAAAGTGCTTGGGTACCGTCGCGAATCGGCAAGCTGTCGATTCTCGAGAGCATTTTGGATGCTCGCTCGATCAAGGCAGCTCCGCAAAGTTCTCATTTGCCATCAATGAGTTCACACGGCCTGAGTCACTTAGCTCCTAGGTGAAGGCCTTGATGCTGGATCGTGACGCCATCCGAGGTTCTTCTATGGGTTTTCAGTCAGTGAAACACGAAGCGAGCTGTACTGAAAGATGCTATTAGGCCGCAGGGTCGATGAAGATCGATGGCCAAAGGGGTGAGGGTGGAAGGAGAAGGCAACTAATTGCCAAGGGCGCGGCGGCCAGTGACAGGGTCTATGTTGCGAAAGGCACGACGTCGCAGGAGCCATTAGGGAGCTAAAGAGGCCATTAAGCATCTACTGTCTTTGCACGCTTTTGCATGATGACTCAAGGAAATCAGGGAACAATACGAAGATTTACAAGATTTTCCACTCAAAACGAGTTTTGACAAGGCCTTACTTTAGTGGTCATATTGAAGGAAATCTAATGGAGGTAGAGAGCAACTCAATGAACTTGAGATCAACTACAGCAAAGCATTGTGATCCTACCCTTTTTGATGCCACTTCAAGTATAAGCATGTACCAAAGCATCGCAAAAAGGGCGCATGTCCATAAAGCGACGAGCAAAGCCCATGGTAATCCTCTCAAAATGGGTATTTTCGAGAGATCTGAAGACGACACTGATGAGTGCCTTCCTCGGTACGTCGCAAGAGGTTTCCACCCGATAGGTGCACACCCCACTCGCTCATGCTTCTTCGGCCTCCTCGACATCAAGGTTCGTCTTCTGACGTATCTTCGTGACTAATATCTGTCTCTAGATGGCTACAGCTGCCATCGCAGTCATCGCCTTCTTCATCGCCGTCTTCTCCTTCGTCTCCCTCCTCGTCGATCTCAGCCCGTGCTTCTTCGCCTACTGGTACCAATTCCTCCTCGCAACCTTCTCAATTTTCGTCTGCTACGGTATCTCCGAGGTAGACGTCGCCTTCTTCAAACCCTTCCTGATCCTGAACGTAAGATATGCTCCGTTGTTAGGGTGTTGAGTTCAAATTTTAGGCAGCAACAGCAATGTACCACGTCCTCTACTGCGTCGTGAGTCTTCTGGGATGCACCTTCCCATCGACTCTCCACTTCTTCTTCACGGAGTTCTCCGATGATCCTCCCCAAGAAGAACTTCGAAAAGTCATGGCCAATGTGCTCCTCTTCTCCTTTCTGAAGATCATCTGGAACGTCGTCTGTTTCCATGTGGTTTTAAGATGTTTCAAGCTCAAAGAGCTCTCTCAGGACTCTAACTCGGAAGTTCGCCAACTGTAGTGAGCTCTTGAAGAAGGAGTTCCAATGGAGCCTCCTACACAGGCTTGTGAACAAATATAACTTTATATCACATTCGAAGTATGGAAAGAGTCGGCAAGCTCTATGGTGAATCTTTCATTTTGACATCTCCAGAGGAGCCCTGGGAGGGGCGCTCCTCCATCAACATCAGATCCTGCATCAACGTCTCGTTCTCCAGCTGCGCGAGGCCGAAGATGTTGGCGAGCTGCACGTCCTCCAGGAGGTCGCGGGCGATCCCTAACACGGGCGGGAGGAGAAGGAGGAGGTTGGCCATCCTCCGGGGAGTGTCCCGGCTGGGGGAGATCCTTGTGACGTAGTGTTCGAACGCCACGAGTACTTTCTCTCGTGCGGCGTTCACCTGCATCACTGATCGTTCGGCGCCTTTCGCCACTGGAAGACAAAGGGTGGGTTCACAAGGGGTGAGGCTCGACCTACTCTGGTCGAAGAGGGCGATGGCTTTCAGCGCGACGTACTCCTTCTCGTCCATCTTGAGGCGTCGCATGGGATTGATGAGGTGATCGAGGATTCTGGCGGTTACTCGGCTGGAAATGGTTTTGACAATCTTTGGATTGGATAAATTTCCTATGAATTAAGGGCGGGAAATATACTCAGGGCGTTTAGCATTTATATCTGGGACTCGGACTCGTTTGACTTTTGGATTCTATCGGCATCACCGGTTTATGTGCCATTAGATAAGTTCAAAGGTGTGATACAATTTGTGATAAGAAAGGTACTTGAGCTGCCTCCCCTGTTGTCAGCTTTCACAACATCAATTCTCAAGAACTCACTTCACATCCGGGACCTTCGGGGCGTCTCTCGGGAGGTGTGAGTCGTTCGTCAGCCAGATAGTGTCTCCGCACACCTGCATGGAGCGGAAGGCTGCGCACATGACCAGGTGCTGAGCGGAGAAGTGCCGAAGGAGGGCCATCTGAGTCTCGATGGGAAACGCCTCGAAATCGCTGATCTGCCGTGCCCAGTTGACCATCAGATGCAACTGCTGATTCATACTGTAGGTCACGTCACAGGTTGTGGCGGGTCGTTTGGCGTCTGCTGTCCGCGTGATTACGGTAGTCCGTTTTGTGGCTTTCTCGGCTTTAAGCAGATTGTCAATCATCGCTTCCGACTCTCTGAAACGTTCCTCGATGTCACTCTCCCTGAGATCTCTGCTCGCACCTAAAGCAGTTCACAGGCGGTCTGACGGCATTGGTGATACGGTCCCTTTCGTGCTGCACCGCCTCCTTCCTCATTCCGTTTTTGATGCATTTGTCGAAGCGACACCTCCTGCACGTGTTCCTGTGGTCTAAAGCGAACCATTGAAGCACGGTGCTTTGGACCCATTGGCGCAGCTGTACCCTTCTGGTTCTTATCTGCACAAAACTGGCGCCCTTCCACTCACCTTTGTCGACGGTGCAGTCATGGGTGAAGCGGCAGATGTAGGAGTGTCTTTTTCGAATGGTGCGGCGGAAGAAGCCTGGAAGACGGAGATTATTGGTAGATATGGCAGAACAGTCATGAAAGTGAAACTTCAAGCCAGCCCTGGAAAGGTTCAGGTTTGTTTCACATATCCTTTTCTGATTACGACTGATCCGTCTATTGAAAATGGATTTTCGGTAAAGGAAGTAGGTCATTCATTGGAGATATAGCACATTTTTTATTTCAAATTACCGAGATGGGTCACAGTACATCGGTCACCTTTGAAAGTTTAACTCATAGAATGTGCATATAAAAGCTTCACAAGAAAAAACACGTTTGAATCCATTACAGTATCCGAACAATTGAGTCAAAGCTCATATGGCTATGTTTTCTGAATGTGTTTAAGGCCTGTGTACCTCAGGATTCAAATCAGGCTTTTAGTCTTTGTCAAATGTCGCTTTGACAAAACCAGATGAAAAACACAGTTGACGAGTAAGCTACAGTAATTCGTTGTTTTCAATAAACTAAGCGGTCAGCTGATCAGGAAGGAGCCTTACCAGCGATTCAAAATGATGTCAATTTCAACGTCTATCGGGATCACATGACAGAGTCAATTAAAGCGACGTCCAAGTATTTTCAGTGGGATCAAAGTATCTGCGCGACAGCGCCAGTCATCTTGTAAACATAGCCGTCATTCATAGGAAATGTATCGCACTATAAAGGCGTATGAGGCTATGATCTGGGAGGTCCTCAGCCCCTCTACAAGGTACGCACCCCTTATGCATCTTGTTATCTTCTAGATTTTACAGAGACCTGCAAAAGTGGTCATTTCATCGATCTCTAACCCTTTCTTCGACACCATTCGGACAGGCTCTGATTAGAACGTCACATTTGTCGACGTAAATTCATTTTAGGAGTTCTTCAACCGTTCGTTTACGATGATAATGTCGTTCAAAAAATATCAAATCCTAGGAGATCAAGAAAATGTTGTTAATCCCCGATTTCTGTGTTTAGGAGCTATTTATAAAGGCATTAATCTCCTTAAAGTCCACATAAATCTGCTTAAATCCTAATTCACAGCATACAACATCATGAACAGATTTTCAAATCCCTCACAGGTCACTTCCAGAAGGGTATGTAAACGTGGTTCCTTTCTGCTGTTCCTTAGTTCTTGATCACCTACCGGGGATAAATAACATCTGTGTACAATTTGACCTTTTACTTGGGGCATAAACACCGACTAGTTCCGGGTTAGGAAACGCAAAAACAGGTCAATCACCGTCAATCAGACAAACTATTCAAAAACTTCGCAAAAAGTGCTTTTTCTGTTTCCCACAAAACGCTCACCTTTGCAGCCATCGCAGGACACAGCCCCGTAGTGTCTCCCGGTGGCACGGTCGCCACAAATGGCGCAGAGTTCGCCTGAGGAGGAGGGAGTGACGTCGGCGGTGGTGGCGGTGGGGGACCGCGACATGGTGAGGTTGGCGATTCTGAAAGACGTCGACATGACCGTCGTCGGCGGAGTGGCGGTGGCAGAACCACGGCGGCGGCGGCGGCGGCGACCGGCAGACTGGGCTGATAAGGCGAACGCGGCGACGAGCGGTCGGCTGAAACGGAATGGCGCGATCGATCTGACAGTTCGGGGCGCGTGAATGGCACTCGACTATACTCTGGTGGCCACGTGGGCCGCGAGGAAACACGCGGAATCACGGAATCGGGCACGAACTGGGCCGGCGCTGTTTTGCTGGGGTTGGTCTTTCGACTGCGAGACTACAGAGAACGAAAAGGGAGCGGACCTTGGACGTTCGCTGTAGCCGCGGGGCGGGTTCGTTGTGTAATTAACGGAGAAAGGGAAGTTAATGAGAAAATAACACGATTGGAGGTGATGTCACCCTGATCCGGGGTCGAAGGACGCGGCTTTAATTAAATCCGCATCGTTTGCATTCGAAAAAAAAGGAAAGATGCTGATTAGGAAGGATCCTAAAGATGGAATATACGACTAGACGCTCGAGATCTAAAAGGAAAGATTGAAATTTATCAAGGTCAACAGCATTCCCCAACCCCGAAAAGTCACGTAGACGTCCAAAACACGATAGGCTTGTATGCAAATGAGACTGGATTTGAAGTCGGAACAGGTTTATAGTATTCCCACTGGAAAAGCAAGAAGCTTCAAGAAAGATCGCCCGTTCCAGAGTCGAAAGGTTGCTTCGCTGTTTGATCTACTTGATCGACTACACCTAGTAACGTTCCTTGTAGTGGGTCCTTCAGTGCACGTGTAAACTTTGCATGACGGTGGTCCGAACGTGCACACAGAAACCGATCTGCACTACAAGAGGCAACACGTTCCGGCTAAAAAAACGATTCTTGAGAGAAAATTACGTCCACGACGAGAACCGGCTTGGTGTATTGAGGGAGAGAAATCACTTTAGAGAGCCTTTAGTGGAGATCCTCTATGTCTTAATATGTCAAAATCTGTTCGAAAAACACATATTTGATTCTTTTCTATTGCCCTTATTCAGCACACCTACTTTTAATGACTTCTAGGAAACCGTTTCTTTTAGTGCACTCCAATTATGATGAACGATTAAGTAAACTTAGGTGCCCCCAACTGGCGGGATGACGTACTATATGGTCCCAACACGACCCCGGAACCGGATTTCTTTGTCCCCTCCAGCGCTGTCCTTTTCCCTGGACCGAGTTTTTCCATCCCCTGTAGTAATCCATCATCTCCGAGGTGCAAAGGACCTGCAAGAAGAGGTGATGCAATCACCTGCCTTCTGTTGACCCTGCGGTCTGATCAACAGCTGTTGCCGAAACACTCGAATGTGAGAGGTCTAGAAATAGAAGACGACCGTCTCAGAGTTGTTTGTAACAAATCGTTAACTACTGTGGCGCCGATTTCTCACGTAATGTCAGGAAGGTGGAGTGTTTTTTCCTTTGTCAACCGGCGGTTGTTGCACTAGTCTTGTTATTGTAACTGGATCCGTCAAAAATATTGATGCCGGCGGGTTCGAAAGACCGAGCATTGTGATCGCCTTCCGCGAAATCTCAAGAGAGTTTCAATGAACTGCGAAGTGATTTTCAAAAAATAAGGAACACAAGACGACTAAGACGACAGATAGCAGTCTAGTCTGCGGTTGTCTGTTACTGATACCGACCCGTTACTGATATAGACAGACAGGTATCTGAGTTTGTCTGAAACTCTCTTCTCCAAAGGCCAAATGAAGTGAAAAAAGTGGGAAATATTTCTAATAGTGGTTGTCGAACAAGTGTAGAAATGAACATTTGCCTTCCACCCTGGCTACTCATATTGTATGTCGTCTCACCCGTGCTTTTTCTAATAGTGTTATGGAAACTGGACACCGTCCATGGACCCCAAAAACACCTGTCCAGCGACTTGTGGCTATCGGACGCCGACCACCCGTCCAGGCCCTTCTCCATGCCCCTCTGCAAGCCCCAAAGAGCGCTTCTTTCTGTCGATAAATAATCGCATTGTTAGCGAGAGCTCACGCGCGTGCATGCCTAAAACCCGAAATCCCCGAGGGCGCGTCGTCAATCACAATTTGCCCCTACAATAAATCCCCGGGCCTCCGCTTCTGCCCGTCCGTTACACCGCCTAATCATGCCGCGTCCGCCCTCCGATCGATCTTCTGGCGGTGGTCACTCGCGCCCTCTCGGGCCACGGTGGGTGCGCGACGACCTTCGAGCTGTCAAGGGAGGCGCCAAGCCGAAGCAAGGTGCGACGGAAGTGACAGCTGTTTTTGAGGACGCTCCTCGAGGGCCAGCACCCTCGACAATAATAACAATATTAATCGCTGCTCGTCAACTTGTTCCACTGTAGTTGCATCTCGGTTCTTCGCCGAGATCGATCTACGTGCTGTCCGCTATGATTTCCCGTGGTTACCTAAAATGTGAATATGAATCCGACGCTTTTTGAGACCTATAGTTCTTGAGAATGGCGAATATTGTCAGGTCATCAACAGTTTTTTGGGCCAAATCAATGCAATTTTAAACTGGATCCATTGGCACTCCTTATACGTAAGCCATCGTTCGCCATATGTTCAATTTGCTAAATTCTACTTCTTCCTACACAGCGGAATCGATGCTCGACGATTCTTTGTGCCAATTTCACTCTAGGTAGCGAAGCCGGTCGTTATCCCCGAAACTTAGCGGACTCTTTTAACGTCAAGGTGACGTGGAGAACGACGAAATCCAACAAACGTTTCCAGAAAGTCGTTGCAGTATCAATAACATTAAAAGTTTTTCATTGAACTAAGTGTCCATTTAAAGAAGTCTCGTTAAGTTTTATGGTTCAGTCTTTGACCTACAAATTTCAATCCAGAAAAGATGGAAATGTATCTGCAGCTCAATTTTTAAAGCTTTTTGGAATTGATGAAGATAATGAGAAACAACCTGTTTCCTTGCGCTTTAAGCCGATTCAACTTCGAAAGTGTAAGAACGATTATTATGTTTGAGGATGGTCTATTTAGTTCCCTCCTCAACTTCCTCAATCTAACTTTTGTTCGTTTCTCTATGAACCTTTTTCCACGACTTTTTCCTGAATGTCACGAAAAAACGCAAAAGAAAGCGCGACTTATGGCCACAAATCAAGAGACCTCACGCATTTCCCCTTTTTGTTCGGAAAGTGCAACAATAGTCCCTTCCAGATCCGTTAATATTTAATCCGATCCCCTGCACGCCTTCCTCTTCGTGCACACCCTAAACGTCCCTCGCAGAATCCGTCCGGAAAAAGCGCTTTCGCTCTCGCCTAATTTCGGTCACCTGCTCGGCGGCGATCCCCTAAGCGGCTTTCTGGGTCGCGCACGAGTGTCAATTCTCCTCAAATAATCGTATTAATCGGCCACAAGAGAGATTCGATTTCGCCGCGATTCGTGGGACAACAAAGCGCCCCGTCGTCCATTAACCCCTCTCTCCCTCGAGCTTGTTGTTTTCCCTCCGGTGGAATCCGCGGCACTTGAGAAAACAACGACAAACGATTAGGAATGCGCGTTCGCGAGGAATCGAATAAGTAAGTGTCGTTGCAGGGCGGAAGACGGTTCGAAAACGGACTTCGTACTTTGCTTCTCGCGCGCCATGCGGTGATTACAAGAAGGCGGAAGACTACAAGGAGGGTGTCCCGAGGAGAAGTGGAAAAAAAGGCCGAAATGAAAGATGAGGCGGAGGAGCAGATGTTGCCGGTCTTCGGAGCGCCCTTTGGGAACGGACCGCCTAACCGTTCTGTGCACCTAATGTGGTCGATCGATGGCGATGGATGCGACGATAAGGAGCAGAGGCTCGGGTGAGTCACTCTGCCGGACTCAGGTGACTCGAGAGTCCACTATTTCTCTTTCTACTTTCCATCCGGGACCGATTTGTTATTCCACTTCTGGTCAAGAGCTTCCTTTAGACTTCCTTTAGATTCCGAACTCCTCTAGATTCCTTGATTGCCATCAATAATTTCGGCGCGTCTTCGTCGATTGGACTATTAGTTGTGTGTGGGAGAGGGCAAGAACGAGTTTCGAAAGCGCTTTTTCCGTCGCCATTCACGCGAGAAAACATTTAACTCCGCTGGAGGGGCATCCATTGTCGCGTGGAAGGGGCTGTTTTTTGCGGTTTGTTTGCTTCCAGACACACCCGGAGGTCCCTCCAAAATATCGATCTATTTTTGACTTTATAATTTACTCACGAGGTCGAGTGATGTGCTTGAAACATCTGCTGTTTCTATTTTTGTATCAATCGTCGAGTTTTGAAGACAATCCACTTCATCTTTTGAAAGTAGACTAAATACATAAGATGGGAGACTCTTCCTATCTTTTTGTCGCCTATAGCAACATTTCTAGAACACGATCTTTTGCACACAAAATTCATCTGGGGGGTCCATTGTCATGCCTAAAAACTCGTTTTCATATGAATAATTGGATGTAGATTTATGAATACGAATACATTTCACTTCGCAGATCGAAGGATTATCAGAGATGTCGCAAACGTAATCCTATTTCGAAGGATTTATCGAGCTTTTTTGTTGATTTTAAACGTTTTCTGTGCCTTCTTTTATGTGGGAGCGAGGTGATGTTTATGGCGATTATCAAAACACTACCGCCATAAGTGCCCCATAAACATTGCATAAAAGATTTATGTCTATGAACAGCGGGAACTTCACAGAGATTTTTTTTCTATACTTTTTGCCTTGTGCCGCCTGCCCTTGTGCCCACCCGGAAAAAAACAGATAGGTGCCACAACGAGCTGTCCTATAAATAAGGAAAATAATTAACTGACAAAAAATGTTTTTTTTAATTTTTTGGGTGTTTCGAAATTAAGCTTCATATAAATACTGGATCTATACATCGTATCGAAGCTTTTGTTTCTGAGCAGGACACAAGCTTACTTACCTGTACGGCTTACTTTGCTCTACTTGATCACTCCGAACAGCAAAGATATAAGAAAGAATCAGGAAGAACTTCAATTCGAACGAAGAAGTCCAGAATTGGACCAATTTTTTTGGTCAAAATATATATAAACTATTAGACGATAGGATTCCCGTCCCGTGCTGCAACTTAGTCAGTTAGCGTAGCCCTTTCGAATGATGGCTTTAATGTGATCTTCATGTTTAGCTCGCTAAGCAGACATCAAAATTATTAGTAGACTGTCCCTAAAGTTCCTGAACACTTTTCCTCAAGATCCACACCACCCCGATAATTTGTGGCGTCCTGATTCTTTCCAAATCTTGAACAAAATCAAACAGCAAACACGAATTCTTCCGGGCCAAATGGAGTCCACTGATGCAAAAATAACCGAGCGTCGAAGATTACGTGGTTCAAGCGTGGTTCCAAGAGTGACATGTGGTAAATTAAAAATCGGACGAACTATGATCGCTTCTTTGTTTGCAGATGTTAATTTCCATGCATGCAGCATCTATTTTAAACGCTCACTTATTTATGGAAATGCAGGGACAAACAAAATCGATATTTTTCCAAAAATAGCATTTTGTGGTTTCCTCCAATCCAGCCAAACAGAATCCGGAAGCATGCATTCGTGCTGTCCTCGTTTAACGATGAAAAACAAACTCACATCAAAAATAAACGTAGAAAAGATCTCCAATCAACAGAAACGTGTTTTGGATCTATTTCTAGTCTCACTTTAAATTAATTAAATCTCGAAACTCATTTCTCAATTAACGCATCGAATCACAAACGTTTCGTTTTGCACTTTTAGTTCGCGTAGAGATTCCATAAAACCAAAAACGTCCCATTTTACGATATAATCGTCTAGGATCAGCCGTAAATCGCACCTCCGACCAACTCTTTTACTGCCTTTCACCGGCAATTTAGAAGTTCACTCTCGCCAATTTTATGTTCCCAGAATTATCCACTTTTTCGCAAGAGTAAAAGTTCGAGGTCCACAAAAAGACTCCAATAATGACCAAATTTGGCACGACGTTTTGTGAAACGGACTCACGTGGTATCGTTATAAAGCGAAGATTTCGCCAAACGAGCAGAAATAAAAAGAGCACCAGAACTGACCGTTTCCCATGTATGGCCATCGTGTACTCCTACCCAAAAACGGACCTAACGGCCCACCCAGATTCACGACCGATCCACAACGCAACATCGGGGGAGACGCGCTGGGTCAGAGATTAATTGTTTCGCCCCCGGCGGCGGCAGTCAAGTGACACTTCCAGACTTCGTGGCGAAACCACGGATTCGACCACACACGTCGATTGCGGCTGTGTTTTGGGCGCGACTTTGCATCGTCGCCGAGTTCGCGCACTCCTAACGGCTTCTCGTCGAGTCGACTAGGAATGCACATGAGTCATGCTCCGGAGAGGGCAAAAAGTCCGCGTCGGCCATTCATCGGAGTCGTTAGCGCTGCTCGCGGATCCAGGGAGCGCGCGCGATCCCGACGGGCTCTCGAATTTATCGATTCCTCCACTTTTGCTACTTGGTCTCCTCCCGAAGAGTACTTTGGGCTCCTCTTTTTCATCGAGATGTTATCGATCTGTCCGGGTTCGTGGTTTCCGATGGGTTTTTTGGGGTTGTTAATTAGCTTTAAGCGCTCTTTTGCAGCGGGTTCTTTGTGAAAGGCGGTGGAGATATTGGAGTGTTAGGTTCTGCTGAGGATTATGTGCTGCTTGATCTTCATCAGACGTGTCAAAAATCAGTGAGTGTGTCCAATATCATATTGAAAAGTTCATATTTTCGGTAAATTACTACATCTATAATCTAGCAGTGATCGCAAATCCTCGAAGACGCAGCTAGCAGATGATCTGAGACAGTGTCTAGGCAAACTCCATTTCGAGACATTAGACACGTCACTCCGCCTTTGCCCTGTGGGTCGTTTTGAAATACGACCGCTCTCTTCGTCTATAATGTCCAGAAATTATTCTTGTCTAGACTCCGTCCCAGGAACATTCCTTTCTGCAAATGGAGATCTTTCCCGCCACCGTAGTCCCCAATTTTGAATCGGCGCTGTGTTTGTCCTTCTCGAACCATCGATTCCGCGCCAATTTTTCGTTTACGTGTCCCGAACGCTTTACCTTCGCTTTTTCATATCAGCCCGTTCCGTTATCGATTCCTCACGATGCTCATTCTCATTATTTTCAGCAGCGACGGGTAATCAAAATGGTTGATATTCAGCCAGTGGCGGTCGCCCCTCCCTCTACCGAAGAGAGCAGCGACGGTGATAAGTGGAAACCCGTGGAAGAAGCGGACGACTGGAGCGATTTCGAAGACGAAGTTGGCGACGACTATTTCGACGAAACTGGAGGTGAGTAGCGGAGCATGGCCGTGTCCATTCACTCGTTCTTTCAGATTTCACAAAAAAGCTGAACGCGGCGCGTCTCCATCAGATCGGGGTCAGTTCGTTCGCTTCCTTGCTAATTCCTCACTGTTCTCATCGCTCCGCTCGTTTCATTTCGACCTCATAATCGCAAACTAATTGTAGCCAAACAACCAGGCCGTGCGGCATGCGAACGAGTCTTCTTCTTCCGCGTCAAAATCCGTTCCTGCCGGATTCCTGCAAATACGTAAGTTACACTCTCTGCCGTTCTGTGGTTTATGTGTCTGGTCTGTGTCTGACCACATAGACCTACACCAGTCGTGTTGTCTAGGCACTGGTGACGTGCACAGTCTATCTGTGCATTAGCGGTCCCTAGACGGAATCAGTAGCGCCGCGACGTCTGCTAGACACCTCTTCTTTCATTTACTTCGTGCTTATAGTTTCTCGTTTTCAGACGATTATCGCGTGCAGCGTGAACAAGATTCACTCGCTGATAAGAAACGCAACCGCGTCAAGGATCGTGCAGATCGCGCGACCGTCGAGCAGGTGCTCGACCCTCGAACCCGCCTCATTCTCTTCCGACTTCTCCAACGCGGGAGCCTCGAGTCCGTCGAAGGATGCATCAGCACGGGAAAGGAGGCGAATGTGTACCACGCTACGAACGGAAAGCAGAGTTTAGCCGTGAAGATCTACAAAACCAGTATCCTCACTTTTAAAGACCGAGATCGCTACGTGACGGGCGAGTTCCGGTGAGTATTACGCCGTTTTATCGATCCTGCACTTAGTTATGTATGAAAACGCTGTTTACTTTCACTAAGCGGCTTTCAGATACCGAAACGGCTACTGCAAACACAATCCCCGCAAGATGGTGGCTACGTGGGCAGAGAAGGAGATGCGGAACCTGCTCCGCATGCACCAGGCCGGAATGAACGTTCCCAAACCGCATTTCTTGAAAGTGAGTGACTCATGGTCGTCGCCTAAATCCGAAATTTGCGTTACTTTCGTTCATTATCGTATCTGAAGTGCTCTAACCACGCAAGATGAGTCACTGCTTGAAACAGCACTATCTTTTTTACGTAGTTTGCCTTTCTCGCCTACTTCTATGTGTCATATTCTCACCTCCATCTTTTAGGGTCATGTGCTGATAATGGATTTTATTGGCCGTGACGGATGGCCAGCTCCACTGCTCAAGAACGTGACCAATTTTACCGAAGAACTGGTTGAGAAGCTCTACTTGGAAACGATCCACGGAATGCGCACTCTATTCCGCGATTGCCGCCTCGTTCACGCAGGCATCTTAGCCCATCAAAGACTATCAAATGACGTTCTTGCTTAGATCTATCGGAGTATAACATGATTGTCCACGAAGACCGTTTGTACATCATCGATGTGTCGCAGTCAGTGGAACATGACCATCCTCACGCTCTGGACTTCCTCAGAACTGACATCCTGAACGTCACCAAATTCTTCCGAGACCATGGCTGTGCTGTACTCTCTTTGCGGCAGCTCTTCCAGTTCATTACCGATCCTCTGGTTCGCACCGAGCAGCACATGAAGGTAAAATTTGCAGGAAACCTATCGTAACCTACGGCACTTCCAGGAGCTCCTCGATCTCCGCACCACAGCTGAGCTTTCCGATGACGTCGTCTTCATGCAGGCTTACATCCCCCATAAGCTTGATCATATTCTGCATTTCGAACGCGATGACGCAATCGAAAAAGAAGGAGGCGAAGTGCCGAACCCTTTCCAAAAGATGATCAGCAAGGTCAATGAAGGTGAAGATGAGGAAGTGGAAGAGGAACAAGTGAGGAATCAGGTGTCCAGATGGACGTAGATCATATCTGTTCAGGAAGAGCAGGAAGAAGACACTTCATCCGAGGGAAGCGAATCTGAATTGGACGAAGACAATCAGAAAAAGGAAGAAAAGAAACAACGTCTCCGTGAGCTACACACCCGAAAGAGAGATGAGTCGCCGAACACGAAACGCGAGCGGAAGAAGGCCGTGAAAGAAGATAAGCGTGAGACCAGGAAGTCGAAGGTGCCGAAACACGTGAAGAAGAGGCACGAAAAGTCGAAGCACTGAGTTGTTATTGTTGAGTTGAACCACTATTTGTTGTTGTTTCTTGTTGTAAACTTCTATGTTTGGTTCGCGTGCGCTTGAGTTGTAGTGGTTCGCTCCACTCATTTACCTTGACCGTTTTCTTCTGTACTATCGAGACTTTTAGATTTTATGATATTCAGAAAACATGGGTGATTCTGCTCAGCGCAACCGGCGCGACTTCGCCTTTGAAGTGGCGAAACGCCGCGAAGCCGCAGAACGCGAGCAGGAACAAAGGTGGCTGGATGCTCATCTAGAACCGCCAATAATCTATTTCATTTCAGAAGGGAGTCCCTTCTCCGGGAGCGCGAGGAGCGGCAGCAGAGGTTGGAGAAGCGCCGAGTAGAAGAACGTCGCGAGAAAGAGCGCAGAAACCACGAAAGGGAGCTTCGGCGCCAGAAAGTGATTCTGGACCGCCGTTGCGCCCAGCTGGAGAAGGAAGAGGCGAGGAAGCAGGCGATCCTCGCGAAGACACACGCGAAGGCATCGAGGGTCGCCGCCGTGCAGCGCCCGAAGCCCATCTACGCCTTCGGAAGCAGTACACCTCGTGAGCTCTCCTTCCTGGAGCGTCTTCCAGCGGAACAGAAGATCTACGACCGCCGCCTAACACCGACATGTGGCCCGACGCCTCCACCAGCGTCCCCAGTGACGACTCCTGTGCGCCGTCGAGGCGCCGATATGTGCAGAAGCATGTACTCCGGCCCCAACAGAAATCGCACCTCCACCGCGAACTCGACGCTCTGTGTGGCTTCGGCCACTCGGTCGGCCCCGAATCCGCCTTCTTCAATGACGCAGTCCATGTACGTCGCCAGCAAAACACCTTCTGCTACACCGAAGGCCCGACCACCACGAAGGTCGCCAGCTTCTGCTGCGGCGCCTAACACGGTCCCGAAGCCACCTATTCCAACGAGTGCTCGATCTCGACGTTCAGAACAAAGGTAATCTATCTTCTACAGTTTGCTTACGAGACAAGGTTTCTTGTTCTTGCGTCTTCTCATAAGATATATTTGCCCGTAACTGACCATTTCGTTTCAGCACGCCAGTCAGGGCAAAGTCCCCGCCACCCGTTGAAGTCAAGAAGCCTCCACCCATCCGTCCTCCGAGGGTATTCCTCGAAAAGAAGGCCGAAGAAGAAGCTCCCAAGATAGAGGAACCAGTAGCCATGAATGTCGCTCCCGCTGAGGAGGAGCATAAGCCCGTAGAGCCAGTAGAAGTAGAAAAGCCAGTCCCTATTGTAGAAGTCACTAACGAAGAAATTGCTATCGGAAAGGAAGACAATCTGATCGACTTCGAGAATCACAAAGAAGACGAATCACAGAAGTCAGAGGAAGGGGAAATTCCTCCTGTGGTGTCGATCATCGACGAGGTTCTCGAAGCAGAAACGGCGGAAGCACCATCAGACGAAGCAGCAGAAGATCACTACGAGAAGCCCATGGAAGTCGACGTCGAAGTTGTCTCCTCGGAGCGCATGGCGACGTCGGATTCCTCGGAAGTGGCGACTCCGGAATCGGAGCCTGAAGAACCGAAGACGGAGCCTATCCTCAAGAGGGAAGAAGAGGTGCATGAGAACGGCGACGTCGAAGCGAACGTCGAGAAGACGTTCGAGAGCATCCGTTCCGAATCCGGCGCCGTCGAGTTCGCCTCCTCCGATTCTCCGAAGGAGTCGCTGTCGGCGTCAGTCAGTGCCTCGGACATCTCAAACTCAAATGCTTTGGCGCCCGAGAAGATGACCACTTCGGTCTCCGCAGTCAGTCTCCAATTGGAGAAGGAGCGCCAGGAGCGCGCCCAAAGAATGGCGCGCGTCAATGAGCTCCTCCAGAAGACGCGCAACGGATCGAAGCTGACGGCCTTCAGCAACGGCAATGGTACCCCCGTGACGGAAGGTACGCACGAGCAAGACGCTTCCGCTTCTTCTAATGGCGCTTCTGCAGAGTCGAAGACGACTCCGGTGAACGGGGAAACGATAACGACGGTGGAGAATCAACAGAACGGATTCCCCTCGGCGAAGGCGCCGACGCCGCCCTTGATCTTGAACCAGAAGCCGATTCTCGACGGCATCTCCTTGAGTTCGTCGACTGCACGCGCTCTCCAGAAGCTTCAGCTGATGAGGAACGGCGGTGGCGCTGGTAAGTCTTCTGACTTGAAGTAGTAGTAGCCAGCTTTTATCTCAAAAAAAAAAGATATAGAATGTAATTATAATTCCATGCTATTAGGAGCGAACACCCCTCCGAAGAAGCCAGAGCCTGTCAGTCTCGCTGACGAACTGACGCAGCTCAACGTGATGCTCCCGGGAACGCCTGACCACTTCACTCCCGAAGATCCCCACGTGCGCACCGTCACACAGTCGTAGTCGCCCCTCTGCTCACCATAACCAAACGGTTCTTTTTGTACAAATTGGAAGTTAACCACTCACCATCACGAGTTCCTACTTGTCAGTCCACTCGACCTAATTGCCTTCGCCCGCCTCTCCTCTTTTTCGGACTCAAGTTTTATGACAGTACTCCTGGGCACTGTCCCCAAATGATCTTATTTTTTTTGTATTTTGTTGAGCAATCACACCATCTTGCGTCCCACCCTTATGCAATGTTCACGTGTGCTACCTATATGCCTCTCCACATTGGATTGTTTCGAATGTTCTTAATATGTACATTTTTTATTCACACGAAATTTTGAAATAACAGTTCTATTTAATAATACATAACGTGCCGCTTTCCTTCTTCTTCACTTCGTTCCTTGAAATCCAAAGGGATCTTGAAAACGTCTTTGAGAGTTGCGAGCATCCAGCGGCGGCCAAGCGGTGAGTGTGCCGTCTTTACCCACTGTCGTCGTGCACACTGCATTTCCGAAGAAGTAAGGAGTGGGCAGGGAGTAGTGGCCCTTCGCGGCCACGTAAAGAACATTTCGTTGCCGAGTGGCTACCTTCTGGAGTCCGTCCACATACGAATGATATGTTCCGATTACGGTGCTGCACGGCGGAGGCGCGATTATCCAAAATCGTAGATGCGGATGTGTCTTCGCTGTGCGTCCGAATAGGCGCTCTAATTCTCGCAACGTATCGCCGACATCGTTCAGGGCAGTGAATTCATGGCTTAGGCAAACCATATAGCGATCTCGCCGATGCTTCCAGTCACGAAGGTTGGCCACGGTAAGGATCTGAACTAGATCCTGTCTGGGTCCCTAGGGACCAGAATATCCTTGCAGATGAAGCCAGTCGGCTTCTAGATCGGGATGACTGGGGAATACAACACGACGTTTTTGAATGGTGCGCCCAGCGTTGGGGTCGACCGACCATAGACACTCGCTTTCTGTCGCGTTATCCGGACATAGGATCGGAGGGAGTGGATGGATTGGCATCCGCCTGGGGAAGGGAATTCGCTTGGGCTGTTCCCCCGCCACGATTGATCCCGCGTACGGTAGCGCAGATGGTGCGCCAACAGGCCAAAGCTATTCTAGGGATTCCGTATTGGCCATCACATCTCTTTTTTCCGGCAGTTTGGGATGGGCAAGACTGGAAGTGGTTTGTTCAAGATGTGCTTTGGCTTCCGGAGGGTTCCGAGATTTTCATTCCCAGCACATACGAAAATTCGACCTTCAATAAGGAACGGTCTCATTTCCTCTTCTGTTTCCTACTCATCGATTGCTCTCTTTAGTCGTCTTGCCTTCTCGAACTGAGTAAAGCAAAACCTCTTTTGCTTTGTTGTAATAATGTAGTGGTAGTATGTGGGGTTTGTATTTCGCCAGTTGGGACAGGCGAAGCGGAAATGCGCTTTTCCGCGGAGTGGCGAAGCCACGTAGAGGAAACTCCTAAGAAAGGGAATGGCTCCGACACTTATCGAGGCAGCGCTCCCGGCGAGTATGTGATGGGATCATCGTGGAAAGTTTGGGAAAAAACATTCCGATATTACGCAGAAGTTCGTAACCTAAAGGGCAACCGCGAGTTGAATCTCGCGCTGTTGACAGAAGTAGGTAACGCAGTATGTACAGATATCATGGACATATACGAAGAGCCTGAGAAGGAAGATTTCGAGGTATCGGCCACAACCACAACAACAACCACAAGTTCCGCAAAAGTCGTCAACAAAATTACGCGGACAGGAAGCACGACACCGGGAAATGCTATCACTGCGGAAAACCGGGCCATCCGAGCAACAGTTGCTGGCACAAAAATGATAAACGCCGCAACCACCATCCACGCCGAAACATACGTGCAATCATGTCGAATAAGAATCCGACGCATGTTATGTCGCATTCAGAGTGGGAAATTGCCGAAGGAAATTCATGCTAGATACGGGTGCGTGCGTAACCATCATCACGAAGGATCTCTGGACCGAGCTAGGTGAACCGACGTTAAGACCCGTGCACGGGCAGATTGTAGCGTTCGGAAACTCGCAATTGGCGTTCCTCGGAGTCTGCAAAGCGAACGTCACTTGGAATGGCGAGTCAAACGCAGTAGACATGCACGTATTCGACAAGTGTGACGACAATTTGCTCGGACGAGACCTAATACGAACGTTCAAAATGAACGTAGGGGAGTTGTACGACAACCCCCAGAGAATCTGCGCAGTAAAAAGCAGCGATTTGGAAAAAATCCTAGCCAAATACGATGACGTGTTTAAACCTGACATCGGTAAGTGCGTAAAAGCCCAGGCAACCTTGAAGTTCAAAGGCGAACCTAAGCCTAAATTTTTGAAAGCCCGCTCAGTTCCTTACGCTGTAAAAGCGAAGGTAGAAGCAGATCTGCAAGGAAAAATAGACGAGGGAATTCTTAAACCGGTTGAATACTCCGAGTGGGCCACACCCCTCGTCGTCGTACCGAAGAAGGATGGCAAAGTGCGCATTTGCGCCGGCTTCAAGGTCACGGTAAACCCGCAGTTAGAGATAGACCAGTACCCGCTCCCCAGGCCGGAGGAGCTCTTCCAAGCTTCGAACGGCGGGAAGCAATTCTCGAAACTGGATCTGAAGGAAGCTTATCTACAACTTCCACTTGATGAACAGTCCAAGAAGTATATGACGATCAATACTCATAAGCGCTTGTTACAATACCAGAGTATCCCGTTCGGCGTAGCATCGGCCCCGGCAATATTCCAACGGGTAATGGAAACGATGCTACAGGGCTTGGAAGGAGTAATCGTCTATTTGGATGACATTACCATAACCGCCCCGAACGCAGAAGAACACCTCCAAAGGCTCGAGGAAGTCCTAAAACGTCTTCAAGACTACGGATTCCGAGTAAAAAAGGAGAAGTGCGAATTCTTACGCGACAGAGTTGAATTTCTCGGACACACTGTGTGCAACAAACGGATAAGTACATCGCCGACGAAAGTGGAAGCGATGCTAAAAATGCCCGCCCCGAAGGACCTGAAGGAAGTCGAATCGTTTCTCGGGATGGTGCAATACTACGCAAAGTTCATTCCACAATTGGCCTCGATGGCAGTACCTCTGAATGCTCTACGGAAAAAGGAGGCCAAGTTTGTCTGGAAAAAGGAACAAGAAGACGCTTTCCAACAAATAAGAGCCAAGTTGGCCGATACGAAGACTCTAACCCATTACGACCCTAAGGAACTGGTAGTGCTAGCAACGGACGCCTCCGATTACGGACTCGGAGCGGTAATTTTTCACCGATACGCGGATAAGTCCAAAAAGGTAATAGCGTACGCGTCCCGAGCTCTGACAAAACCAGAACGAAACTACGCTCAAATAGACAAGGAAGCGTTAGGGATCGTATTCGGAGTCGAGAAATTCAACCAGTATCTCTACGGAAGAAGATTTTTACTGCTAACTGACCATAAACCGCTAGTGTCTCTGTTCGGACCAAAAGCGAATCTGCCTGTAATAGCAGCACGGAGGCTGCATCGATGGGCGCTGAAGTTGATGCAGTATACCTACGACATCGAGTACCGAGAGACAAGTAAATTCGGAAACGCGGACGGATTATCGCGTCTACCGAATCCAGAAGCACTGCCCTCGACAGAAGAAGTTCGCATGGCAGACACGGTCTGGGATCTACGGGAGGAAACACAAGCGAAGGTCCCAATCCCAAGGGCAGCGCTTGCAGAAACCATCGATAAAGACCCGACCCTCTCACGTATCAGGGATTATGTACTCGAAGGATTCCCGGAAAAGGTCAGAGACCCGTTATTGAAACCGTTCGCAAGAGTCGCGGCCGACCTGACAGTGCATCGAGGATGCATCTGGAAGGACGAACGAGTGTTCATTCCGGAGAAGTACCAAAAGCGCCTCGTCGATCTATTACACGAGAGCCATTTCGGAGCGACAAAGATGAAAGCGCTTGCCCGATCAGTAGCCTGGTTCCCAGGAATGGACAGCAAAATCGAGGCAAAAGCGCGCGAATGTATATCGACTTCTGTGGTCCATTCTACAAGTACATGTGGCTAGTCGCGGTCGATGCCAAAAGTAAATGGCCAGAGGTCACCAATATGGGCTCGACAAGCGCAGACGCCACAGTGAAGGCACTGAAGAAAATCTTCAGATGCTTTGGGTTGCCGGAACAGATCGTATCCGACAATGGCCCACAATTCGTGAGCAAGGAATTCGCAGAGTACTGCGATCGGAACGGTATCAAACACATAAGATCAACCCCATATCACCCGCAGTCGAATGGCGAAGCAGAACGATTCGTACAGACCTTTAAAAAGGCAGTGGCGAAGAAAGAGGACAGGACGGCCGTCGAGGACGCCGTAGATTCCATCCTCCTGGATTATCGTTCAATGCCCCACGCAGCAATAAATAAATCCGCGGCAGAAGTAATGTTCGGACGCCAAGTCGGGAGTGGTGCCGACAACTGATTGATTCGACTGACAGTAACAGAACTGAGCTGCGAATCGTTCAAGGACCCTTTGTGCAACCCTTTTATGGGTACCCTTCTGTCTACGCCGGCTTGGTCTCTCACGAGCAGACTGACGGTTTGCACGTATCTCTGCCGCTTCCTGTCTATCTCCATGGAGAAAGGCACTTTTGCCTTCCGCTTCCTTTGCGCTCTGCAGGGGGCTTCATTTGTCGCCACTCTGTCCCCGCTCCCGGTCTACCTTGCCAACGGATCGTCGTCGCCGCCGTCATCGGTCAACATCCCCGGACCCGCACCTAAGCGCCAGCGGCATCAAGATCGACACCATCAGGAGCATTCCAGCAACCACCACTCCTCCTCCACTCCTCGATGCTCCAACTCCGCCGCCGAAACCGCTGGATCTTCGGGATCCGCCGCTCCAGCTCAGCGTCGTCAAACCGGGCAGCGCCCTCGCGGCCAGCCCCGAGCAGATCGCCCAACCCGACCCGCACGTTTGGAGAGGTGGATCAGTGGGGAGATGCGTCGCCTGTTCGAGGAAATGCGCGAAATGCGCACGACTGTAGAGGCTCTGGCCTCCAGGACGCCCAGTGAAGCCGGGACGTCGTCCGCTCCGAAGCCGGCCAACCCCACCGTCGCCGACGACGCCGAGAAGCCCACCCTCCACAACTCCGAGAAAGCGTTGTAAGCGCACCGGTGACCCATGCCTGTAGCATGTGAATTGTTAAATAAAATTGTACGGTTGTGAGGAGGAAGGAGGATAGTGAGGAGTTGAGAAGCGCGAGGACGTAATCGAAAGATGAACCTCGCCACGGCAGAGACGTAGCCTCGAGAGGTGAACTCTGCGAGGAGAGACTAGCAACAAGAACAAACTCTCCTCTACCCCATTGCAAGGGTTGCAACCGATTCGTAAATGAGCGACGCCTTCGCCAAGGAGGGAGGTGTCAAGGGGCAAACAGTCTAGACCAGACAGATTCAGACCCCCTTATAAGGCCCCATCAGTGTACCATTCTCTCTCTTGTACTGACCACTAATAAACGATCGGTTGCGTCCCCACCCACATCGTAACAGTAGCCAGCTTGCTTTCCCTTTGTCAACTTCTCGAAAATGCGCTCCGCCCTCTCTTTGCACTTCTCGCGTAAGTAGGAGATGGGGTCAGGGTTCGTCAAGGTCGCATCCTGCTGCGATCTCCTCAAATCGGTCAAAGAATTCCTTCAGTGTGTCCATGTTTTCAAATCCGTTCAGTGGTTTCAGTTCTTTCAGCTCCTGGAGGCGAGTTGCGGACGTTTGTAGATTGAGAACAGCGTTTAACTGGTTTGTTAATGCAGCCATTTGCTGACTTTCATTCACTGGTTGTTGCGCAAAGTACGGCGTAGGCTGCTGCCAATGCGTCTGATATTTCACCATGCCAGGGACGTTGTGTGACTGTGTCATTTGATATACCCAAGCTGATCCTGGTCCGTACATGTTCGGGAACGCGTACGATCCCTGTGGAGGTGCTGCTTGCGGAATTGCGGAGAGAGCAGGCGCTATGTCAGGGCGCATCTTAATCAGTGTACGGGCGGTGTCCTGCCAATTACCGCTTACGTTGGCACTGGGAGCCTTACGGCAGCTGTTCAATACTTGGCCATATTGCCCGTCTTCTTCCTGCCGGTTGTCAACGCTCGCGACGGAACTGGGTACAGCAGGCTCAGCGTTTCCGTCTTCCGATGTAGGATCAGCGTTGATTTCTTCGTTGATGCTCTGAGGCGGTTTGAGGATCTGAGACTTCTCGAGAGCGTTAGATTCTCTAGGGAATTCTGAGCTCTTCTGAAGTCGTTCGTCCTTCTTACACCTTTCGGCAAAGTACCGGCTCGCTACGGAGCGCTCACTTGTCCAAAAACTCGCTGGGAAAAGAGATGCTTGTCTCGGCTCCAATGTCGCAGATCGTCGGTTCGTCGGGATCAGCAGGCTGGAGGGTGTTTGCATGCAAGACGACCTTTATCCAGAGCGAAGCTTTCGCTTCTGCACTCTCGCTCCTTAAATAACCAAAAATTAGATATAGACAGGCATTTACGTGTTGGGAGCCAGGCCTGTCTCGTCTCTTGTCTCATCAGACTTTGCGGATTCACTCTTGGGAGAACGTCTTTGACATCATGCATCGCAATAGAGCCAACAATCAGTCATAAATCGTCATCATTGCCAAAGCCCCAGACCTAACGCTATGGAATCTATTCCTCCTATCTTCATAGACCAGGTCCTTCTTCTACATAGACATGATCCCCTATCATATTTCACCCTTTTATCGTCTACTCTATGGGATTTGTCCGCAATGCAGGTAACCCGGATGACTGGTCACTATTTGGAAATCTACCTGTCCGGTGAGCATAAAGGCGTCGTGATGGTAAAACTGTCTAAATATCCCTTCCAAAAACGACAAGAAGTGATCGACTTCAACACTGCCAGGCCAACCTCACACTGGGTGTTGTCGGTAACTGTTCGCGACGACGAGAAACCCTACGAGGATTTGGGATATCAGAAGTTTTCTCTTGACACCCCATTTCTGAGGAAACTGAAGAACCTTCTGCGAAAAGTCCCCAAGATTTCCAGCTTCGATTGCCGTGTGTCTTCCGTGTTCGACTACGCCATGGATCAAATCCTGCCCTCTATTGCACCTCGCTTCTGCGAGTTGATTTTCATTGAGCCTTCCGAAAACAAAGCCGACTTCATTGTGGAGTGTAACAAGAACCAACTACTACGATCTGTCCGTCTTAAGGGTGCGTGGCCAGCAAGGGTCTCCACCATATGCTGTGAAATGCTACAGTCATGGCAAGTTTTCGATGTTTGTTTCCCGGAAAACAGTGATCCTCTCGAAGCTTTCGCCGCCGTTCAGCAACGAATTCAAGAAACGGATAACTCCGCATCAAATAACAGGGTTAACAAAATACAGGGGCCGGTGAGCTGGACGATGCAATCGGAAGCGACAAAAGCGTATTGGCCTGTCGACGTGTCATTCGCTAAAGCGATAAATAGCGACGAAGTGAAGGAGGTCCGCCTTTTCGATGATGCAAAGTCGAAATGCGTTTCGATCTTTGAAAGCTTTCATGGCCAAGGAGTGATCATTAGGATCGCAAGTCGATACTCTCCCTGGTGGAAAAGGTACAGAAAACATTGCCGCGAGGAATTTGAAGGCGAATTGTTGATGTGCTCGATCTTTGAGGCGCTCTGAGGCCTTGAATCTCATGCTTATAAAGACTTTGAAATCCAATATCCAAAACAAAACTGTATGGGGGAGACTACCGCCCCCCGTTCCTACCGTATTCCTCGCCGGTTCTCTGCCGGGTGTAGCTGCAGCTGACAATTCAAAAAGCTGTTCTCTTCCTGCGCAAGGTCCCACGGAATCTCCACAGGAATAAGTCAAACAGATGCGTTTTTTACTGCTCGGCTGGAGAAATGAGAAATATCATCAACGGTATTTACAACAAGCTGGCCTTGAATGTCTTGAGTGTGGCAACGCGGATGTGGCGGGAAAGGCGGACTCGATCCGAAAGGCACGCTTGAGTTGCTGTCACCCGAGATTCAAAGCGATGTGAGATGCTGAAAGTAGACTCGCTGCAAACTAGACACGTCTGCACCTATCCGAGTGACCCTTCACATTCACTCTTCTTCATTTCGATTGTGAGAACGGGTGGAGCGGAGGCGTCGGTCAGAGCAGACGCCACGAACCTCCGAGGGATCGCGGAGATCTTCAATGAGCGATGCAAATAATAATCAGCAGAGCGGCACGGCCGAGAGCAATGGATTGGTGTAAGAGTCCTTGCTGAAGTCCTTCCGCATTCCGCTAACATTCACTTTCAGAGGCATGCTCATGCGGCCCGTGAAAAAGATCGAGACGAGCCTTCGGAGTAGGAGGAAGCGCCGCCCAAAGACTAATGAACCCATTGAGCAGTCCGACGCAGGGCCGATGGAACAGTCAGCGGCACAGAGTGCTTACGAGTGAGTGGGTTCTGTCGTTTCTTGAGTAAATGTGCTTTGAGGAGGTCGAAAGCAAGTGCAGAGGGTCCTCTTTCCGAAAGAAAAGCATCTAGGAAGTTCAAGGAGCGTTCGAAAGACAGTAAAGATAGCAAAGATGACAACAAAGAAGAAAAGAGCATGCGAAATAGTAAGTATTTGATTCTTGGACATTTCTCAGCCGCCATGCTGTGCGTGGAATTGAACTGGTGACGCAGTAAGTGTCATATGCCTTTTTCTTCTGTACCATAGGAACAGGACTACCGGCTTTCATTGTTTAGTTTCGGTAACACTCCACATTTTAGGTATCCGACAGAGTATGAAGAACTTCAAGGACCGTCGAGTAAAGGAGTTGGTCCAAGTGAAAACGTTCATTAGCCGCCCCTGCAAAACGGTGTCGCAGAAGCTCCTCACCCACGTGATGCGACGGAAGGAGCTCCGTGCGAATGCCGATGTAACTTCCGAAAGATCTGACAGAAGCCGCCTGAAGGAGGGCGACGATTACTTTCCAACTGTCAGAAAGTCAAAGAGTTCTTCCGTATCTGAGACGCCATCGAGTTTGCAGCCATTGGAGAAAGCACCTCCGGAGAAAGCACCTCCCGAGAAAACAGCTCCTGAAAAGAAACCTCCTGAGAAGAAACCTCCAGTCCGGAAGAACCCCACCGAGGAGTCCTCCAAGCGATCAACGAAGGTGGCTCTCTTGTTCACTTTGAGATAATCTTCTTGCGTTTCAGCGAAAGTTTGACCTGGTGAAAAACAACGACAACAACGGACAGCTCTTTGACGCTGATGGACGTCCCTTTTGGCAGCAGAAGGGGAAGGGTCTCAAAGGCCGCCCTGAAATAGAATCCGGTGACCTCACTGATGATGAGCTGCCGATCAACGCGGAAGTTATCCTGGACGTGTACGCCAAGAAGATCAAGTTGGTAGATATGCCCAATTTAACGATCACGCTGGATCCCTTCGCGCCGTACAAAATGCTTGAAGAGCGTGAAAATGTTTTCTTTACGCGGAACATAATCTTCTCCAACACCGCCCGCTCCATGATGAACCTAGGCGACTGCACAACCAGCTCGGAAACTGGACAACGGAAAGGGGCGAAGTCTAAGGGAGGCAACGCTAAGCTCCGATGGGGCGCGGAACCCATCGACATGGGAGTGTACGAACAAAACAAGCCGAGAAAAATCACCAAGAAGCCTTTTGTGAGGTCGAAAAAGTGATTTTTTGAAGAGAATTTATCAGAACTAATGAATGATAAATGCCAGTTTTCCACGCAGAATTGCGAACAAGACTTTACTTTATAAGACAACACATCAAACAGCGATAATCAAACAATTATTACTCTGCTTCTAACTTGCTTCCTCCTCCGTCCCGCGCTTCGTTTAAGGCCAACGCTGTCCTCCGCCTCCCATGGAGCTGCTCCACGACGAGCTGTGTCCGTGCTGATCGTTGTAGTCGCGAGAACGCCCTCCAAAGCTTCCACTCGAAGAACTACCAGTCCAGGCACTACCTCGTGGCGCCACGTAACCACCATCGTCGCGGCGGCCTGCGTAGTCGCTGACTCCACCCGATGACGAGATTGTTTCGTTTCGTCCATAGTTTCCGCGGGACGACGAGTCGTACCCACTAATTCCATAGTCGCTGGGGCGGGATCCGGAACTGCTTCCGTATCCATAGCCGGTAGATCCTCCGACTTGTCCTCCATATGACGAGGAGCTACCTCCATGTCCGTACGAGGACGATGTGTTCGAGATGTTCGACGAACGAGAGTAGGGATCCGCAGAACGATCTGAAGGAAAAGGGATTAGGACACTTGTTGGACGAGAGACTACATACAGGCTTGTCCACCAGAAGGACGAGAACTGTCGCGCGGATCCGAGCGAGGAGGCTCGTCGCGTCCACGGCGAGCAGCACTGTCACGGTCGGTACGGTAGCGATCACGATCCGAATGAAGCGATGTACTGGACGTGGAAGTGTGGTGGGCGCGATGATGGCTGCGGCTACGGTCGCGGTCATGATCACGGCCTACGATGAGAACATCGGAAGGACGGCTGTCACGGCGCTCCCGAGGCGAACGTGAACGGCGCCGAGCTGCCGATGGTCCGCTCTCGACGTATTCACGGCGATGTCTAAAAGAATTGACATTAGTGATCTTCAAGAGGATCATTTTAAGCAGAAAAAAAATTTCAAAAAAGATATTTTGAGTTAATACTGTATATTGTAATAGTGAACCTGGGAGCACTGGAAGATGAATGAAAGTCCGGTCCACGACGTTGAGCAGAGGGAGCTGCTGCCGCTGCGGCGGCGCTTGTGGCATTGGACAAGCCAGCGAGCACGCTGGGAACGGCTGATACGGACGATGCCAAGGCTTGGAACTGACGCATCTGCTGAACTTCCAGCTTCTCACGCTCGAGCTTCTCGCGTTCGTAGCGGATGCGTTCGCGCTCTCTTTGAAGACGTAGCTCTTCTTCGCGGATACGGTGTTCTTCCTCCTTGCGCCGCAACATGGCGGCCATATCACGTCGGTCCATCATGTGTATGGGGGAACGCGAACGGCGATGCTCATCGTGATGGTGGTAAGAAGGACGCGAAGAAGGAGGTGGCAACGGGCGTCGGAAACGATCGCCGGCCTCTCGGGCTCGGATATATCTCGACGATTCGTAGGGAGGCGCACGGTGCGCGGAAGTGGCGTGCCGAATGACTGGCGGCTTTGAATCTCGGGAATCGTGAACCGTGGCGGCGCTCTTCTTGACAGTTGTCAAGGTTTTCGTGGTTGACGAAGTCTTTGGCTCTAAAAATTCGCTCAATATACCTGTTCCATAGAATAGGGAGAATTACTCGACGGAGTTGGCGCCGTGATTGGCTTCTTGACGTTGCTAAGTTTCTTCACACTGACGTTCGCCCCCTCTTTGGGCTTCTCAGAAGACTTATCGGCGACAGTCTTCTTGTTCGCAGCAGCAACAGGCTTGGCCGCTTTGGGCGTTGGCTTAGATTCGACAACTTGGACATCGCTAACGAGTACGGGAGAGTCTGAACCGCCCTCCTTGGGGACATCAGCATCCTTTCCTGGAGGAGGTGTGGCAGCTGGGGGTGGCGGCGTGCATGGACCTTTCCTGGAGGCAGCAGCGGCGATATTCTTTTCTGCCTGTAAATCTCGATAAGACTCGGTCACCCCAGCTACCGCTCCAAAACCTTTTCAACGCTTATAACTTTTCCTTTAAAATTGGTTCGGTGTAATTTCTCAATGCAAACTGCAACATCCGTCGGGTCGTGCATCGTAACGAATCCAAAGCATGTTGGTGGTGTACTCTTTGTATTGAAAATCTTAGCGGTTTGAACTTTTCCGATTGTGGAAAACAGTGCCTAAAAGGGTCCGACGTTGAACAAGATGTCACGTTGAAGGAAACGATGCCTTGATGTCAGCTGCTTTGGTTATCGTAGAGATTCCGCGGACCCAGAGGCTGGTATACTTGTTGGCAAACGTCTTTTGCTTCCTTGTTTCAGGATCTTCTGGCGCTGGCTGCTGCTGCTCCTCTTTAGCTTCAGCTTCTTCTGACTTCTCGTTTGCCTGGTCGTGATTGTTTTCATCGTCAACTTCTTCTGATTCCGGCACATCATCTTCCTTCTCAATATCGACTTCATCTTGTTCTTGGGTGGACACATTCTCTTCCATCTCCACATCCTCTTCCTCCCGAGGCTCATCCGTCTCTTCTTCGACAACTTCCTCGGCATCGTCGATCTGCTCAACAAGCGAATCATCGCCATCTTCATCAACCTGCTCTACCAAGTCATCCACAACAAGATCCCCTTCCCCGGCTAGAAATGCTTTATCGTTTTCCACACGCGGTCCACTGTGTAACCTACAGTTCTCAGCGGTCGAGTCTTCAGTGTTAGTAACGGCTTCTTCAACAGCAGCAGATCCCCCGGGATTCGAAGTGTCAAATAAATAAGTCTCAACATTCTGTCCTGCGTCTTTCAAAATCTAAAATCGTTAATCACCCCTATTTGTTCACCACAACGGTTATTCATCAAAAGCTTTCAGTTGCACTGCCTACGGAAAAAGCGGGAGAAAAAGACATACCTTACTGAGACGTTCGATGAGAGCCAATCGGAAGCCGGAAGTGTCCGCTCTACGCTTCTCCAGCTCCTGGCGGAGCTCGGCAATCTTCAAATCGGACAACAGCTTCATGTTGCCACTCTTGGCTTCTGGTTCAGTGGAAGTCATGACCTGCAATGGCGAGAGTTGAAGAAGTTAGCGTTCACTCGCGGCGATGAGGACCAAAGCGTCTACAGAGCGGTCAGCATTACGAAAATCGATCGCTGCGCAGACGGATAGACCCAGGCGAAGTCGGCGTTCTTTGCGAGACCAAGGGCAAAAACGAACAAAACGAAAACTATTTCTTCTAATCCGTTCCTCGAAATGTTTTGGCTGATATTTGTCAAGAGTGCATGAGCGTAAAGTGCGACCGGACAACGCAGAAAAAAAGGAATATTCGCGAAGGAAAAAGAACCGAAACGGAAGCCAAAAAACTTTAGATTGTGACGGAAATCCGATAAATTGAATCAGTCTGTCTCCCACAAACTCTGCAAAATGTGTCTGTGTGTCTACTAGACAGCCAATCAAAGCAAATAGCAGATATCGGACGTTTGGGCTGATCTTCACGTCTTCGCCTGCTGCACTTTCGAGTTTTGCTCGCGATGATGATGGAGAAAATCTGAAATGCCGTGGGAAGCGGCCGATCTGTGAAGCAGCAGAGTGCATGAATAACGCTAAAGCATACAGGTTCACGTACAAAGCGATCGTGAACGCAAGGAAAGAAGCAGAGGAAGCATCGCGCGAACGGAACGTGAAAGGCAATTCTGGACGATGCGTGCGGCCGTCAAGGATTGTGCAGACATTCCGGTTTCAAAATCTACAAAACCCTAAAATAGGAGTGGAGTGACCGCAGAAATGAACGTAGGTCGTCCTGAAGGTTCAGGAGATGATCCACTGAACAGGCGAGGTCTTCGGACTCTTTTGAAATCGGAGAAAACGCCGTTTTAATGCGCGTTTTTATGTTCTATACGCACCGCTTTTCGCGTTCTCTACGTGTTACTTGGCATCTCTTTGATTCTTGCCTCTCTTTCCAGGGTAACCCCGCCATGTCGGCCGTCCGGAGAAAGCTCAGCGCGGCGGTGTCGCTCGCCTTCACGAAGTATGGAGAGTCCGGCGATCTCCAAAGAAAGCCGCTCGTCATCGCGCACGGACTCTTCGGTCAGAAGCAGAACTGGAACTCCGTCTCCAAAGCTCTCCAGCGGCGCCTCGGGAATCAGATCTTCTCCGTCGACATGCGGAACCACGGCGAATCGCCTCATGTGCCGACGATGGAGTACGAGGAGATGGCGCTCGATCTCGTGAAGTTCATCGAATCCGTCGTGCTCCCATCCACTTCTGGGAAGTTCTCTTCGGTATACCTGCTTGGGCACTCCATGGGAGGAAAGGCGGCGATGTCACTGGCGCTTTCCGAAGAAAAGAAGCATCTCATCGACAGACTAATTGTGGAAGGTTGGTGGATTCGGAAGTTTCGGTGACTTCTAAGTCAGCCATTAAACCAGGCTCTTCTACATCTCTTCTTTAAGATGTGTCGCCGAACACGATGAACAAGAGCTCTCACAGCAACTTCCCGCATTACATCCGCGCGATGAAAGAAGCCGATCTGACACAGTCGAGAAAGCTGATCGGCGAATACCTGGCTCCCATTGTGACCGACCTGGCAACGCGACAGTTCTTGCTGACGAATCTGGCGCCCAGCAACGGCGAGTCTCGGCTGAAGTGGAAGCTCAACCTCGACGCCATCGAAGACTTCCTCTCGCACATCACGAGCACAACTCTCTCTACGGGCACATTCGAAGGCCGCTCACTCTTCCAATCCGGAGGCCGTTCGGACTACATCACTCCCCAGGATCACCCTGTCATCTTGGATTTGTTCCCGAACGCGCAGTTCGACGTCATTCCTGACGCGGGCCATTGGGTGCACGCCGAACAGCCGCAGCTCTTCATGGAGTCGCTTGTTCGCTTCATAGAGGCCGACGATTGATAGATTTTTTATTAGAGTAAATTGTTTAGTGTGCCACTTTCGAATGTACGCGAAATCCGATTAGAGCGGAGTGAGTGTATTTTTACGCTGTTTTCGTTTTCGGAGATCTAATTTAGGGATGCACGAGGACATCCTCCGCCAAAGTACTCGTCTCGTTATTACGCAGACGTGCTGATCGCAGGTTCTGCATGCTTCCAGGGGTTTCTGTGTGTTTGCCAATATGTTTACTTAGGCTATCGTAACTTCCGAAGGCCTTTAGAGGGCGAGTTCTCAAATTAAAGGGGTGGTGCCCAAGATTTTCTGCCTAAATGAACGTATTAGTCCGCTTCGCGCGTTTCATTCCTCTTTTTCGCTTTTGTTTACATCGTCTTAAATGCCTACCAGCGGAAAAGAAAAACACGTAGGAGACGGCATTGACGGCCCTCAGATGAGAGGCTTTAGAAGGGGAAGGAAGCCCGCGGCAGAGACGGAAGATCGCAATAAAAACACTTCCCCTCACAACGACTGACTCAGAAGCTCTTGTGAGACATTTCGACTCTGTCTAGACACTGGAGCTGTCTATAAAAGGCTTTATGTCTCCCGGAGAGAAGTGGTGCTTGGGCCAAGCTCCAGAGGTTCCCAATAAACACGCAATTTATTCGCATTCCGATAGAAATCGAAGGAGATCCTAGTAGTTTCGAATGAAGATGAACTGGGAGTAGTGCATGAAGCGCTCCTCTTCGCTCTGGTGTGGGTCGAGAGACTTGGCGGGCGCGTTGGCTGAGGAGGAGATGCACCGGAAGCCGTTCTGCGCCAGCACATCGAAGGCCTGCTCGAGGAAGGAGTGCTTCAGGTAGAAGCGCGCCGTGTAGCGGTCCTCGCCCATGCCAGAGTCGCGCGTTTCGTTGAGACTGCCGCCGAAGACCTGGCGACAGAGGGAGACCCTTCCGCAGACGAGGATACGGTGGATCTTGCGGAAGTTGACGACGTCCGAGGTGATGCCCTGCCGGCCGAAGGAAAGCGTTCCGTGGTAGGATACAGTAATGACGGAACTCTGAGGGGTGTTCTCGACGACCCACTGCTCGAGGCGCGGAAGGCGGAAGAATTGGGCCTCGATAAGGAGCTGGCTCCACTTGTCGAAGTCGTCGGGAAGCACGGGCGCCATCTCCGGACGCCGGAGGGCGTTGAGGATTAGGGAGAAGATCTCGGCGTTGCGGTCGATGAAGATTTCCTCGTCGTCGCTTCTTTGACTGAATGAGGAGTATATAGTTAGGGAGGGGAACCTATGGAATGTGGCCAGGGGGAGTATTTCCATACGCGTAATTGTAAGCCTTGAAAGGACGCCCGAAAGAAGGAAAACAACCACAGG
The DNA here is from genome assembly GCA_030435675.1 of Steinernema hermaphroditum. Taxonomy (NCBI): domain Eukaryota; kingdom Metazoa; phylum Nematoda; class Chromadorea; order Rhabditida; family Steinernematidae; genus Steinernema; species Steinernema hermaphroditum. The sequence goes on from CM059622.1 coordinate 5,677,800, forward strand.
AAACGACAAACAAAGGCTTTCCAAGATGGAAGACCTCCACGACCTTCCATACATCTCGAAGTAGACGTTAGAAGAGGTTAAGGTGAGAGCCATGCTTTGCCCTTATGGATATTTTACGCGTGAGTTGTTTTGATTATAAGGGTTGTCGTCTCAAGAGTGGGTGGGATTAACAGCAAGAAGCGGTCCTAAGGGTTCGGAAGTGAAAACTTTGCAAAGAACAAAAGTGGTACCTGTACTTGGCCAGGAGGGAGTCGGGTTCCCTCTGAAGAATGTGACGCATGACGGCGCGTGGTTCACCGGACACGTTGAGGCGAACCACCGGAGAGGCCATCTTGAGGGGGCAGAGGGCAGTCGGCCGGGCTACTGGACGGCAACTGTGGATTCCCGAGAGGGCGCGGGGCGTTTTTGTCACGGCGCCGCAATTCTCCTCCCCCAGCGCCGCTCCAAGTCCGGACAAAACGGACGACGTTGTCGGCCACGACGACGTCGCCGAGGCGAATTGATCGTTTATTGGAGGGAAGGGCCGGGCGTGGTTTGTCTCTTCGAGGAAGCGAAAGAATGAATCCGGAGCGCCGAGGAGAAATGAAGAATGGAAGGACGCCTCGGTTGCAATCTCCCGGAGTCCAATTATGCAGCGGAATTGAATAGGCGATGAGGAGGAACTTCGGACGTGCGCGCGTCTCTGATTGCCCGCGGGTCCGCCAGGCCACTTGCCCCTCCGGGAAGACAAATTCGATGTCCTCGAGGTCGAGAGGCACGTATGGACAGTGATTAAGTGCCCTGATCCACTCAGCATATGCATGGAATTCGCTGTAGGCTGTAATGGAGAAAAATCTCAAGCGTTTATGAGGGAAATGATAGATGAACTGGACAAGATTTGTTCTTTTCCGTCTGGTTTTTGCATGGCCAAGGTTCTGCAACAATCGTCGGCCCCACCGGAACCAATTACGTAGGAAATTGCGCAAATTGGATGCCTCCGGAATTCCGCTCCTTTGAATTCTCGATTGGCCAATTATGAACTTCAACTTCATGAAGGCCACCACCTCACCAGCAGCCAAAAAGAGGAACAAGTTGACCAGCCCGGGGATGATAGTAGGCCTAAAAGGGAGTTTTGCAAATGGCGTTCTAAAGAAATAAAGAATCCTCCAACGATTTTTCGGATTTTTTTCATTCGTCTTAACACGGCTGGCCATTAAGAACCGACCAGTAAAAGGATGGTTCTTTTGACTCGGGTTGCTTGATACCCAGAACACAAGGGTGAAAGATGACATCACTTCTAATTTTAAGGAAATGGAACCAGTCTTCTTTGGGTTTGGAAGCTCGAAGACGAGTTCAAGAAGAAGACATTAAGGATGGCCAAAGTTGAAAGCGGCTACCCTCCGCTCCTTGAAGTTTTAAACAGCCTTTCCCTATAGAAATCTTCAGATGCTCCAGACCGAAGTGAATCGTGAGATAAACACTAAAAAAATAAGATCTCCTCCGAGAAGCGGGATAGAATGGGTTGACCTCTGTGGAAATGGCCCTCGGACTAAATTCGGACACCTGGACAAACTATGCATGAAACGCACTTTGAAAAAATAATAAATTTATGTAATAGGAGCTTTTCACATCATTATGCATATCATAATCTGAAGGGATTCGAGGAAACAACGGGATTCGAAGGAGGAGGAGACTAGATCTAGTGGTGTACAATCAGGTTGGAAGTCGGAATCAGGCCCTGCATCACTCGATCGGTCTTCCGGTGCATCCTGAAGCAGCGCGAAAAGGGGCCTCGTGTAGAGAGGACGCGGACGCGTTCCCCCTTGTCCACGGGGAGAAGCCCCGGCGCGGAGAGATCGGAGATGACAGAGGCGATCGGCGACGACTCGAGCGCCGCCGAGGCGCCCTTTGAAGACGAAAGCCGCGGCCGAGGCAAGAGGACCGGGATTCTGGAGTAGCATCGCCTTCTGGGGGAGTGCACCGTCATCAGCGAGGAGGAGGCTGAGGTGGAGGGCTTCGCCTCGGGCGAGAGGCGCGCCGGCATCGAGGAACTCTTCGGGACGCGCGAGTCGCTCGGAAGCCGCGAGGCGCCACAGTTCCAGTCCCAGTCGTGGGTGGAGGACGACGTGGAGTGAGTCGCCTCGGCGTTGCGCCGTTCGATGACCGAGAGGAGCTCGAGGCTCTCGACGAGTCTCCAGAGGAGACTACGGTAGGCGCTGGAGGCGCGCAGCAGGAACGCCGAGTCCGTATAGAGGCGCTCGAGGACGTTCTCTTTGAGCACCACGTAGCTGAGCCAGCAGTCTAGGGAACGCAATCTGAAAACAGAAGGTATTGAACTTGAGAATCAACGAAGAAGGGATACATCTTTGACCAAGATATGAGTGGGCATCTCATGAGGTTGAAAGTCTAGGGTAAAATGAAGATATAAGACAAAAGCGAGCTTTTGCAACAGTTATTTCCAGCTCATAAGAGGACGGGGGCCGTGATGGGCTTACCGCATTTTATAAAATTGTAAAAGCTACCCTCTCCTCTTTGTATTTTTCGCCTCCAGGATTCAATTTCGCAAGTTCCACATCCCCATAAACACTCTGTCACTTGCAGTCGCACCGTTTTTGACGTGTCCTCCTTTCGTCTCCGCCACAAAGTGACAGCCCCGATGTCCTTGCCGAAAACTCGATTTAACGTCCGCAAGAAAACAAGCCGAAATTTGAGAAAATTAGGTCCAATCCGAAAACCCACCCGCGTTCTGCTAATGACGGCCGGAGATAAACAATGTCTTCGCATTTTAAATGCCCCGTCGGCTGTTTATCGCCTTTTGGAATTCCCTCGGGCTGCGCCGCTTGCGCAATTTCGGCGCCACATGTCACTCAAATGAAAAAGCGAAGGAAATGAAGCGCTATTTTGTGTGCCGTTCGGCGTTCCGAAAGGGAGTTCGAAGAGAGGGAAAGGCTGCTTACCTGAGGAGTCGTTTGAAAAAGGTCTGAACGCGAGAATTTAGGGGCTTCTCGCTGGCGTCCAACTCTTTCATGATTGCGTGGATGTTCGCTGTTGCTGGACCTGAAATGCACACATGAAGCTATGGCCCTAAGAGTGCGATTTGAAGGGTCAGTTGTGGTCAAAAGGAAGGAAATACAAAACATCCTTCGGAATCAATTTTAACACCCGGTGATTGGGCTTATTTTGTTGCTTAAAGGCGATAAAATACTCCATATTGGGTAAAATTCGTTGATTTTGTGGATCCTTTCTCTACAGCATTCCCCAATGTGGCAGGTCCCTAGGACGATTCGTCTCTGCACTGCAGCGTGATTAATTTGGTCCCTAGACTCAGAGATGATTCATCCTGCTGTGACTCATGAGAAGAGGAAACTCATTTCATATTTTCCATTTATATCGAAACAAATGGCTCCTAATGTGACCGATGACTAACCACCTGTAGCACAATCTTCCGTTGAGTCTAATCGGAAAACTTAAATTTTACCTACCAGAAGCTGTGATGGCGGTGATCATGTTCCAGGGATGGAGTTCCTGGAAGAGTCCGTCGGCGACGATTGCCTCCATGGCCTCGCAAAGGGCCGTCGAGGTTCTGCCGCGGGCGATCTCGGCGACTCCTTCGACCACCCTCTCCACCATCACTCTCTTAGCGGCGTAGATGGGGAGCCCCACGATGGAGAGCTCCGTGGCATGGAGCTTGAGCCTCGCTACGGCGTCTCTTTCCCGCATGCTCGTCGTGGTGTGCGCTCCGGAAGTCCAGCTTCTCTCGAGCACTTCGCTGGTGGTGCAGTCGCAGAGCTGCCTCCGGAGGTTCGCAGGCTGCGCCCACGTGGGAGGCTGGAGCCGTCTTCGCACGCTGAAGCACGTCCTGCAGGCCTCGGCGGTGGTGGAGGTGCGTCGAGTGGCCGAAGAGGGCCGTTTCTTCGCCTCGATGTTGTTGGGGGAGACGTTGGAGGGAGACGTGTCTGTGGTGGTCGCCGAAGCGGAGGAGCCCGTGAGGAGGCGAGAGTTGGACTTGAAGAAGGAGCACGCATCGACGACGTTTCTGCAAAAACGGTCATTGAAGGGTTTATGAGGTTATGACGGGGAGATCATTTGGGTCATTTGCGGTGCTACAGTATCCATTAATCAGAGTTATGGAGAGAATTCGTCATTCGGTGAGCGGAAACTCTCCAGATTTTAGGGGTGGCCTCCTCATTTCCGGTCTGTTCGCCGAAAATCGTTTTCTTTACGAGAATAGAATTTCCGGTCGATAATCGGACACATCAAGGGAACGGCTTTTTGTGTTGTTGACGAGTGCTTTCTGCAGAGAGGATGCAGGAAAACAAGTCGTTTTTCGGGTTGTATGGAAAGATTGGATGCATACACCCAGTAATGTCGAAATATAATCAATTTCTGGGGCAGTTTACAAAGTTCTTTTATGTATCTCTGACGTTCCATGCCATAGAATATTACAACCTCGTTGTGGATTCTTTTAATCCTTAAGAATGAATGAAAACCATGGAAACATTCCCTTTCGTTCGTTTCTGCTCATTCGAGGAAGTAATTTTCTTTTGCACTATAACATCAAAAATGGAAAGTTGAAGAACGCGACTAAGAGGACAGTGTTTATATGGAAATTCCTGCTGTAAGATCACATGAAATCATTCAGGCATAAACAGACCCCTTCTTACTATATATTCGTTTGTTCAATTCTCTCTATTTCCGCCTTTTCGAGGAAGCAGTTTTGTTTTCGAACACGAGATGGATCACCGAAATGAAGAATTCGAGTTGTTTTCTTCTCCTTTTGTCACCTTCCCTCCAAAATGTGCTTTCAACCGGGAAATGTTTTCGATGAAAACGCCTCCAGAATTCCGAAGAAAGAGCTCAAAAATGCTTTCGTCCGCTTATTTCGTTTCCCCCCATTTCCGGTCCCTTCCATCAGCTTCTTCTATTATTTCTTTGGCTGTGAATCGATTTTCTTTATGAGAATCCTCTCCCGCTTCCTCGCCTAACCACCACGGGGACAGCTGTTCTCCTGGACAGCCGCCGCCCTCTTTTGCATATTCATCCTGGTGCTAAGAGGCGAAGCAAACTGACTTTGGCAAGAGGACGGCCAGTGAGGGCCAATCTTCGATATGTACAGGGCCGCCGCTGCATCCGAGGCCGGAGTCGCGCTTGTCCAGCGCCGAAAGGACCGATGCGTCCAGCTTCTCATTGTCGGAGATGGCGTCGAGGCAGAGGCGCGTCGAGGCGGCGCCCTCCTGGCGCACGCGCTCCATCATCTGCGAGAGCGAGAGCGACGATCCGCCGCAGAAGCTCGGAATCTGAAACGGAACCGTACACCAGAGGTCGTCGGAGGGGAGGGATGGTCAGTGCAGCCCTCGCTCATCAGCACTTCGTGGGAATTCTCTCGCAATTTTGCATAAATTATTCACTCATCAATCGATCGGCGGTGCCCTCTATCTCGGGATGTATCGCGATGTTTACGCGCAGCGACGTCGCCGTCTTGATCGGGCGGCTGTCGCTCGGATAATATTTACTCGAAAGCGAGATGGATCACCTGACGCGAAAACACATCTTCTTGATCGGGTATCGGCGAGGCGCCTTCTGATCGCCTCGAGAAAAGCCCGCAAAGTGACGCACAAAGGGAGAGGCTTGCCTTGGGGAGGCTAAGCGCCGATTAATCACGACTCACCTCGTGTGACATCGCCAGAAAGTTGAGCTCGGGGGCATTGGCTGCGGAAGCCGTCGACGACGACGATGGCCTCGCCGCCGCCGACGACGCTGGACTTCGAGCGCCCTGCAGGTCGGCGAACGTCCGGCGGGGTCGTGGAGGCGCTAGCGGGGGCACTGCCGCCGCTTGCCAGCGGTCGAACACAGGTCTCTGCACCGGCGCTGTGCTCTCCGGCACGAATCCGATCTCGTTGTCGTTCACATCCACGTACCTGCAAGTACCGTAGTCTTAAAGGACGAACGCAACTTCTTCTTTCATTTTCAATGGAATCTTCGGTTCGGTTCAAACTTTGTTTTGATATTACGGTGGATTAAATGGAGGTATGGATAAATGAACTCAATCCGTTATTATTCACTGTGATCCTACAACCTCATGCACTTTCGCATCCCTTGGGTTATTAAAAAAGCTCACGACAGATGGCTAAAAAGTTAAGCCGACGACGTACACATCAAAGTGTACCCCTTCAACATTCAGAGTATCCATGTCTAGACAGTATAATATATCTGCACTTGACTGGAAACTCTTCTCAGATTGCATTGTCCGTCTAGGCATGAAAAGGACACTTGAACAGATTAAATTCACGCGAACTAATTGGATCTATGGAAAGCTCTTTCCTTCAGAAGGACAAGAGAAAGAAACACCTTGGATTCTGTGCACGTACCTTCCGTTACCCATGTACAACTCGGAGTACTCATAGTCGGGCTGTCGCTCCACGAAAGTGGCCAGAAGACTCGTCGGCCTCCTCCGGTCGCCTACGGTAGCCGGACGCCGTCCCAAATCGGGCAGACTGCTGGTGCGGTCGTCGGGCGGGGGCTCGGCGCTCCGGATGCGTCCCCAAGTGGTGAGCCCGTGGGCGACGGCGGCGAAGGCCGTGGGAGAGGGCGAAGGCACGTCGTCGCCCAGCTGGCTGCTCGTCGCCCAGTGTCCACTCTCCTCGCCGGCGGCGAACGTCAGTTTGTAGTCGTTTTTGTTCGTCAAACAGCGCTCTCTCAGCCGATCCATATCCAAGCTGTCCGTGCTGATCAGCAGCTGACTCTGCAGAGAGTCGTCGTGTTATGCAAGCGCGAGATGAAGCCCACCTTGAAGGAGCGGTCGAGGGCCATGCTGGAGAAGAGGCTGTTGCTCTCGTCGGCGTCCATGGATCGCTCGAAATCGAGCTGCGCCACGTGCTGATCCATGTCAGCGGGCCACTCCATCTCGTCCATGATCTTCAGCTCGCACAGCTCCACCATCCTCATCGGTGCCCCTTGCAGAGTGCGCGAAATGATTGCGGCCGCTGCTGGAATTCGAAAGATTCACCGGAGAAGAAGTGGACGCACACGCGCTGTTATGACTGTACGCGATGATTAAGAGACGCGCGAGATAACCATCGGCTGACCTCGCGTGGGGAGCGGATTATTGGGCAAAAAAGGGCCCACGAAAGGGGCTATTTGGCAACAACGCCGATGGACCGCCGCCGTCGCCGTATAATGGATATTGCCTGCGGGGATGACGGCGTCGGCGGCGCACTCATTAAACGCGAGCGGCCCGTCGATATCCGCTTCAGGCGTTTCGGGGCCCCCGGGGACAAGGGCGCGAAGGCAAAGCGCGCAGCTCTAAGACAAGGCCGGATGTTGTGCCGTCCGGAATGGGATTACACGTTCGGATGGCCATGTGACGCCTATCGACTAATGGAAATTGGAATAAGTGCCTGCATCAGAGGGCGACGCGTCGAATCGATGGCTAATTAGTGACGATGCCCGAGGCGGCGGGGCCGGCGACTTTTTTGCCCACGAAATTCGTTTTCGGCCGATTGCGCACACGGATTAACGGAGGGACTCGGCGCGGGGCTCAAAGTGGATTGAGCAGGCATAAACACTAGCAGCAACGGGTGGTCGCCGAGAGGCATTTGCATAGAGCGAACGGCGGTGGGTGGCTTCAGGAGGGGCCGCCAAATGAGGGAATCGAAGAGGACTCAGATTTCGAAATTGCTTATAGAAGAAGGCCGTCGAGCAATTGACCGCGAGAGCTTTTCGGCGAGGAGATGAAGCGGAAGAGGCTTTCGAGGGTTTTTGGATTGGGAAATGAGGTTTTCCCTGAGAGCGCCATGAGGGGCGAACGCGGAGAACGCACTACCGAGGAAATAGGCCTCTAGATGGGGCATCAGAGATCACGGGTTCAGAACAAGGACACCTGGATATGCGCATTCCGGGAAGAACAGCTGGAGGAAACAGAAGAAAGAAGGACGCGCGAAGGACGACGCGGGCGGAAGAATGACGCGGCGTGGGGGAGCCGGGGTCCGCGCGACGACGCTCCTGGCGACGCCGGATCCGGCGCCGACACTTTATGCAAATAGGGAGGCCGGCGCTGAGGGAAACTTACTTGCTTGGGACTCTCGGCCGCGACGACTGATGGGACGACGGCCTGGCGAGGCTCTCGGGACTGGAGGAGGACCGCCGCTGCCACCGCTGATGGACGGCTGGCGCGCTACGAAGGTCGCGTCGATCGATAAGGGAGACTATGGCGAAGACGGCGCGCCGAGGCTCGATTGAGAGCCGACGGAACTCACGGAACAATGCCGGAAATGGCGCCCAAAAACGATGGCGCCGTCGGGGAGGCCTTCGAGTTTGGGGGCGCCCGCCGGCGATGACTGTACGGACAGCTGGAAGGCGCGCCGTCGAAGCGAAGAGCGTAAACAAGAGGAGGCAGTTGCGCGCGAGTGAAATGCGAAACCGGATTTCGGAGCGAGGATTAGGCCGCGAAGCGCAAAAACACATTATGGTTCAGGTTGGAAAAAACTCATTCGAAGGATTCATTCATCCGTTAAAGTGGAAAAGGATTTGGAGGGCATTCGGATATCGGCATACGGTAAACCGCACTCTCAATGACCGATTCGGTCTCGACGCGCTAAGCTTGCAAGGACCATGCGTGTGGACTGTTACGTCTACTGACGGCATTTTCGCGGCTCGGGGAGGTGCGAGCGGTCTGTTTCTTGTTCAGTTGCATTTTTCGTGTGTTTTTTGGGCCGTCGCTGTCAGCTGATTTCTCTCACAGATTGGTGTTTAGCGTGCTATTCATTAGCGTTAGTCCCAGTTATTGGTATGGAAGATGAGAGTCTTGTAATTCAATCCTGCGAAGCAGAGATCTCGCGATAATTCCTGTGAAGTTGAAGTTTACACTGTGTTGGCCGGGGTTTCCATCCTCTTCGTGTGGAACTATTAGTTTAGTTCCTTGATGGTTTTAGATAAGAGCCTCTAACGTGTTTTGATGCTTGACGTTATGAAGAAAACGTGTTTCCGCACCTCATCTTTTGTTCTTGCTTACTCAGGGCGTTAATGAAATAATATGAGCGCGTATTCTAGGGAAGCTAAAGCATTGTATGCAGTTGGGAACGTGAATTGGCTGATTTGCGCTGCCTGTGCTAATCTTTGCGTTGCTTTGGTTCTGCTGATTTATTTATTCCATTTCCTTTATTGTGCTTTAGTCGCGTTCTAGCACGTGCTTGGCAACCTCTTATCAACCGCCTTTTGCAGTTGAAGGAACCATGGCAGACGACTACGATAATGACGGAGGTGATATGGATTACGACGGAGACGAGTTCGGCGATGAAGAGCAGATGGACGACCTGGAGCTGGAGCAAGCCGAGGAAGACGGCGAGCGCGTGCAGCTGGTCGACTCTGAAGAGAAGGTGGTGCCCTCGTCGGAACGAGTGACAACGCCGTACATGACCAAGTACGAACGGGCGCGTATCCTGGGAACACGCGCGCTGCAAATAGCAATGGGCGCTCCTGTGATGGTGGAGCTGGAAGGCGAGACGGACCCGCTCGAGATTGCGCGCAAGGAGCTCAAAGACCACAAGATTCCCATCGTCATACGCCGCTATCTCCCCGATGGATCCTTTGAAGACTGGGGAGTCGACGAGCTCCACATCAATGACTTCTAAGCTCCCAGTGATATCTTTTCAAATTGTACAACGTTGTTGAATTGTCGTTCTGAAGTGGTGAATTAAACTTGTTTTCCGTCAATCAGTTTTATTCGGCATTAGAGTGACAGTCAAGGTTAATGGCGATCACGAGGGAGGTTCTGTCGGGCGAACTGCGGATTGAACTGTGAGCTGTACCTCTGCTGGACGGCCGGCTTCTGCTCCGGTTCCTTCTTGATCGGCGCAGGATTCAGGAGGGCCTGGGTGCGGGATCGTTCCTCCTGCTCCCGGCGTAGCCTCTCTTCACGGAGTTTCTGCAGGCGTTTCTTCTTCTCCTCTTCGCTTTCCGATTCGGTGGACGGAGATCGATGGCGACGCTTCCTTTTCGATTTCTTGTGCTTCCGGCTTCGGTCGTCGGAGTCTGGGGAGCGCGAGCGATGCCTTTTCTTCTTCTTCTCTTTCCGATCCCCCTTCTCCTTCTTCTTCTCTACCGGAATAATCTCCACTTCGGGCTTGGTCTCCTTCTTGTCCTCTTTCTTCTGGTAGTCTCTTTGGAAGGGCCTCTCGTACCACGACTTCTGCTTGGTCAACTCGTTCGTGTTCCCGCCGAGGTACGTCAGAATGCCGACCTTCTGCTCCCACTCGTCCTGCTCCTTCTTCTTCTCCTTCTCGAGCTCCTTGTTTCCGACTGTCGTATTCCTCGTCTCCTTCTGCTCCAGTTCGGTGAAGAAGTTCACGTGTCCCGAGGCGTCAATGCTCGTTGACGTTGACGGACCCGAGGGCACCATGTCGAACATCGACGCCTCCCGCTCGGAGGCCTTCTTCTGGAGACGCCTCACGCGGTCCTCATGTTCTGCCTGAGCCGCCCTATCGTCGATTCTTCGTTGCTCCTCGGCGGCTTTCGCTTCGTCCCGACGGACTCGCGCCATGTTCTCCTTCGTGCGGACGTGCCATTTCTTCTTCGGGAGGATGTTCATGGCGGAATCTTAAAATAGAGCAATACAGTGCCGTCTATATTTCAAATCATGGATAAGCACGAAAACCCAGAGAACGGCAGAAAAATGGGCAGCTTCAGCGTATACCGAGTGTGGACGGCGCACAAAAAACACTTCCCTGCGATCCATAGAAAGGGCAGCTGCTCTAAAAAGGTCCTGTCATCCGAATATGTACACAGATAGCGAACAAAACGCGATAAACGTGACATGAAGGGTTTACAGATGAAATTTATTCGCTCTTTGGATAAATCTATTTACAAATCGGAATAAATATTTCAAGTATTATGAAGTGAATTAGGTCAGAAATATTATGTCAAAAAGTTGGGTTATAAGGCCGATTAGATGAGGAATCACAGATGATTGCGCTGAGTGAACGCGAAGGAAGCGGGAGAATCGCCTTGGTGCTTTGCGCTCTAGGGTGCCGAAGGTTCGAAGGCCCGCCGCGACTAAGAAAATGAGCTGCCTCTAGGCGATCGATCGGGTAATAAGGCTGATTGGAGAGGGGAATCACAGATTATGAGCATGGCGGGACGAATCACGACTTAAGCGAGGGGACATAGAAGTGCGAGATGGTGGCGGAAGGCGACATCGCGGAGAGCTGCCGGGTCGTCTCGGCGAAGACCTTCTCGCGGTAGCGGTTCGGCCGATCCGTGTCCGGGCGGCGCTCCAGGCGGTTGACGCGCGAGGCGTTGATTACGGTATCACGGACGAGATGCGGCAGTTGGCGGATGTGGATGTGAGCGCCATCGAAGAGCGGACCGAACTCCATCGGCTTCTGCTTCTCGATGTGCACGCGAACGAGCGTCGAAGAGATCTTCTGGAGCACGATGAGCACGTCGCAGAAGCTCGTGGCGATCGTATCACGCCTGTAGCTCCGGTGATGCTCGCTCCACACGACGTGCACCTCGTCGTTTCCGATGTGGCGCAACTTGTGGGTCATATCGCCACCTAGGCGTGTGCTCACGTGAAATACGAGCTCGCAGTTGCCTGACGCGTAGTAGGGGATCTGGTGGCCAGCGGCGGAGAGGCCTCCAGAATAGCCGGTGTGGCCCGGTCCCGAGACGATCGTCCAGCCGAGGCCGTCGACAAACTGGTTGAATGCTTCAGAGCCTTCGCTGTTGCCGAGGATCGAAGCTTTGTCCTGGAAATCTGTTTAAATTTAAGCGTCGTCGGCATCGCTTACCTCCTGTCCGGGAGCCACGTAGATCACGGCCACTTTGTGCGCTTCGCGCGCGAGCGTGCCGTCGAGATGGCGCAGATCGCGGATATAGTTGGAAGGCACATTCGCGGCGGATTGGATGAGTTGGAAGTTGGAGGCGAACTGCCTCCAGGCGAGCGAACGATCCTCCGTGTAGTTCTCCGGGGAAACGTCGAAAGCGGCGACACTCGCAGCGGCGACCAAAGTCATGGCGGCGTCGGACTTCGACCTTACTGGAGTTGGTGGCGCGTGACCCGAGAACGGGCGTCGCGCGCATTTCTGGAGGAAGGCGAGCATCGGAGTGCAGTCCAGGGACTGTTTCTGTGGAGGCGCAAAAGAGGCGAGGTCTTGGAAGGGGTCCGCCATCACTCCGAGAATTCCGGAAGAACTGTTCGAGCTGGCCAAAGGGGCGCGGCGCTGCGCCACCTTCGCGAGCCAGTCGTTCACGTTCCTATTCTCGTGCTGCTCGTCGCCTTCATCCTTGATCTGCCAGCAGTGGCGTCCGACAACCGTTCGTGTCGTTACGGTATCCACGAGGTCCTTGTTAGCCCTGAAATGATTCCATGCAGCCACTGTATTCCACAACGTGAATCGTACGTAAGAATGGAAAATCCACTCCTAGCGAAGATGTTCTGGTGGAGCATCTTCTCGGTGGATTGGACGGAGACGGACGTCGGAATCCCCACAGGTTCCAGTGAATTCCAGAGCGAGACGCTGAATCCAGGAAGAGGGAACTGGCCGGCGCTTGTCACCAGAAGACCTTCGAGAAACTTTGAGTTGGTCTTGCGCAGCTTGGCCAACAGTTTGGGAAGCTTCACTGCTGACTAAATGCACGGTTTTAAAAAAAGATGTTCACACAACAAAGCAGCTAACTTTTCCATCTAACGCTAAAGTGCTCAATTGCCATTCGATCTCGTTGATCTCCCGTGGATTATCCAGCGCATCCAGAGCGTTGTCCATCAAAGACGCCAGAGCGGCCCTCTGCCCCAGTCGGGGGAATTGCTCCACGAGATCGGAGCAAAGAATCGGGATAAGCCGACGGTGGTGTTCGATGAGAACCTCGAAAATCTTCGCGGCGAGCTTCGCATCCCCACGGTCGATCGCCATAAGCGCCAAGGCGTTGACGCAGAGCGCTAACGACGGTAGATTCGACTCTTCCTCGCTTGAACAGTTCTGGAGGAGATCGAAGAGGAGCAGCTCCGCTGCAGGATAGTCGGGTGCCAATAGAGCGGCGACCTGGACGGATCTTGGAGAGCATTCGGCGTTTTTGACTAGGCGCTCCAGCGCTGTTAGCGCCACTGGAGAGATAATCGCTAAGTGGTCGAGGTCCATCTCCGGAACCTGTAGACAGATGAAGTGCTTAAAATCTCTCGCCAGCTCACCTTTTCCAAAACGAATGAGGCGGAATCGGACTGGAGTGCGTTGGACAAGTTCAGGAGAACGTGCGCCTGGATGAGATTCGAAGGGTCGGAGGCCCGCAGAACGGAACAGAGAGCTGGGATCGCGTGCGGCTGCTGGGTGGATCCGAGATGGAGCAGGCGAAGGGTAATCCACTGGACGAGGACGTTCGCACAGGAGATGGAAACGAGCGTCTCGATGCACCGCGAGATGGTTTGGATCAAGATTTGGGTGTGGGCGGGATTCGTATGGTCCACGAGATTCACGATACGCATCCAAACACGTAACCACACGGCGGACTGTCCCGTCGACTAAACATTTTTGTAATGTTTGAACAGCTTCACGTGGGCACACCTGTACGACAGAGTGGATGTCGCCATCCTCCGCTGACTGCACACTCTCGGATCCATCGGCACCCGAATGCTCATCGATGGAAGCCGAGTCGCCCGGTACTCCAGAAGACGCCGTGTTCGTATCGCTTCGATCCCGGAGACGCGACGTTGAGCCCTAAACGGAAAAGGATTCGAACTGTGCTCCTGGAATGTTTCCCTACCGTTTGCTCTTCCTTCTGGGAAGTCAGTGCCGCATTAGGCGAAACATCGATGGCAAAGAGATTGAGGATAAGGGCGCGAGTAACACTGTCAACGACACGCGACCATTGCTCCGTCATGTGAGCCCAGGAACCTGCCCTGAAGACAGCCATCACCTCGTCCCATTGCTTGTCTTCCAACTCGACTTCACGAATTGCACAAACGAAAACGCAGAGGCCGAGCAGCGTCAGCGTGAATCCACCGGCAGTGGCGCGGCTGTAGGCGTCAGATCGGGTGCAGCAGGCCGACACCGCGGCGGCGACTCTACGGACGAGTTCGCTCCACACGCTGGAGGGCAGCGGCCTGGAAAGGACGTGCGTCGGATTCGCTAAGTCCCGGGCGATCTGCAGGATAAAGTTGGTGAGCTGCACGGCGGATTGGAGTCGATCTCCAGCTGCCTTCAGGTAAGGACTGTGGAAGAAGCTAGTCGCCAGATGGATGAGTAGAAGTGACGAAGATTCCAGGGTGACGGCGCCTGATTCGACGAACGGAGGGAACTCCGTTTGCAGCAGCCAGTAACGGATCAACGTGAGTACTTTGTTGATGACGTTGGAGCAGGGGAGAGGCAGGAGCATGGCTTCACGCATCAAGGTAAGGAGAGTGTTAGTGGCCTGAACCGAGCCATCCAGAAAAGTAGAAACGCTCATGGCCAATTACCTTATGACTGGCAAACATGGCCTTCCGAAAGAGTTTGAATCCCGGAGAGGCGTCATTAAGTTGAGCGGAGGCAATGTTTGTCATCCAGCGTATAATCCAGTAGCGCGCGATGACCACAGGGTCGGCAGTGTCCAGCACAGCTACAGTATCCGCGCTTCCCTCCCATCCACCGAAGACATCGATACCGCTTCCTTCGAGATCGTCGAAGACTTCTGCGACGTACAGGCTGATAACCCGATCGAGGAGGAAACGGGCGCATTCAAATCTTCGCGTTTCGTCGTGCCATTCGATGCGCATCGTCTCACGCGTACAGTAATCGAAGAACTTGTCCAGGTAGACCTATAATAACCCATGTTAGCAGATATTCCACAAGAACCTTTCACGAACCTGAAGGATCTGAGCCCGTTCCTTGGCATTCGGCTGCATTCCAGCTGCGCTATTGGGGATTAAAGGCGCAACCCGAGCTGGTGAAGGTCCACAGCCGTTCATCGACGTCGTCCCATCGCAGTACCTTTGGACGATATCCTCTGTGTTCTTTCCGCTTTGTAGGGGAAAGTACGGTAGAAGAGATTGGAACACCTACGACAACATGGTTTAAATATCAATTTAATCTACATAGAATACCGTATCCAGTTCAGGAGTGACATTGTTGAAAGCGGCGAGGCTCTGATACCACATGATGAAGAGACGTATGGCAAACTTCCTCACGGCGAGCATGTTCTGAGGACAGAGCGCCTTCTTCAGCGCCAACTCGATGGCGTTCCGCTGCCATCCCTTTCCCACGAGCTCTGGCGCCAAGCAGAGGACCTGCTCCAGAGTCCACAAGGCGTTCTCGGCATCCAAAGCAGTTGGAGAGTCCGCCGAGGACAGGTCAGCCTGTAGAAGAAGCGAATCGACGAGATGGAATGTCTCGAAACTGTAATCGTCCACGAGCTGGCGCCTTTCCTGTAGAGAGAAGACGTTAACCCCAGTGAAACAAGTACCATCTCTACCTGGACGCACAGAGATTCTAGAGCAAGTTTAAAGTGTTTCGCTCGGGATGTCGTGTCGCGGTGGACGTCTGAAAAGCGCTGCAGCGAGGTCGTCACATCAGAAGTTTTCGGCTTCCGGGCGAACATTACCTAAGCTGGGATTCGTCAGGAGAGTACGATACGCACACAACAAAAGTAGTCACCACCAGGCACAAACCCGTACAAGGTAATCCAGAACGTCCAACAACTCGTATTTATTAGCGATCAACAAAAGTGATATGTACAAGTAAGAACCTAACAACTTAGAAAACATCTCGGAATGCCATGGCGGTGATAGGCTTGTTGTGGCCCTTACAATATCTGTGGACCCTGGCCGCCGGCATATCCCAAATCCGCAAAATTCCGTCCGTAGAGGCCGCTATCATGTACTTCGAACTAGAAGACGACGTGAAGGCACAGTCCCACACCCATCCCACGGAATGTTGTTTACTCTTGTCGGTATTTTCGGGAATCTTTTCCTCGTATTTCGCTAGGGGTTTCTGAGACAAAAGTGAGTAGAAAGTCGAAGGAAATCACGGTGCTCACCCCATTTTCTAGATTATTCGCGTCCCATATGCACACAGATCCGTCGGCCGAGGTAGTCGCCAAACGTTCTCCATTTGGAGTATATCGAACTCGAGTTATGTATGTGTCGTGAGCTTGAATCACCTGCTTGGCGTCGATGGATCTAAATAAAATGCTATGATCTTGAGGGCTCAGAAGAGAAACCAACCCGGCAGATATGTCCCACGTGAATAGCCGACCGTGATTACTCGCCGCAGTGACCTTGTTTCCGATGGAATTAACGGCTATACTTATGAAGTGCTCGCCGAAATTCATTCCGCTGATGGGGATCGGCCAGGGCTGATGAGTTCGCGTGTCCCACTGGTACGCGCAGCCCTGTCCATCGGTGGCAAAAACCGTCGTTTGATTGGGGTGCACACATACGCTATTAATGACAGCAGGGAGCTAAAATAGGAGCGATAAAAACACACACGATCCTCAAAAAAACTCACATCGATAAACTTCTCGCACTGGAGCTGCCCTCCTCGTGTGTTCCACAGTCGTATCCGCTGATCTTCGCCTCCGGACAGAAGCCTCGTGGATTCCGGAACGAAGCAGAGCGACGTGACATTGCGCGCTAGGGACTGCGCATCAACATTGGCGATCGTCATCTTCTTGTATAGATCGATGAGTCTCAGATTCTGCCAGCCGGCGAGCGCCATCAACGTTCCATCGGGGCTGATCTCCATCGCGTTCACTTGCCCGTCCTTGTTGGTGACGCTTTCGATGGGGTTTCCGCTCTGTAGATCCCAGAAGCGGATCGTCGCGTCGTACGACGCCGACGCCAGAATCGGATGCATCGGAATGCGGGCGTTGTATCGACTTTAGAAAGCCGCTAATTCTGAAAAAAGGAAACAGTGTAAATACAGTCTCTGATAGAGCAATCTCGCCTAGTCCATACACAACAATCTGGAAAGAGACGTGTTCGTGCAGACAGACAGCCTCATTTTAACCTTCTACAGACGAAGGGTGCGGTCGATCGGAGGATTCCCCCAAAAGAGGACCATGTGGTGGCCAACTCACTCGTTGTCGACGTCGCTTCCGCTACCGCGGTGACAGTCGATGATGGACCACCGGCGGACGGAAGGACAGTTCAGCCCCAAGCGGGTGACTGCGCGAGAGCGAAAGCGCGACGAAAGCGAGGCGCATACAAGAAGCGAAACGTCGAAATCGATTCGTACAGTTTTTCGGAAGTGAAACGGAACCGGCGCTTCCCGAAAACGGAGAATCTTCGGCTGAATGCCGACAATTTGATCGTGACAGGACCAGTCGCTGATAATATTGTTCTGCAGAACTGATCTTTTCAGGCTGCACGACGCGATCGGATGTTGTTTTTGAGCTTTTCCCTCGCGGTTCCATTTTTTCCCTGACACCACAAGCTGATTTTCATTTATCGGCTTTCCTTCATCCGGTTTCCAGAGACCGCAGATGCATTTCGTGTTCATGGATTCACTTTTGTGGCTTCTGTCTGGAACTGTGCATTCTTTGTTGATGTACAAGTAGATGTACATATAATGTATTTATCATTTATGTTGATGTATTTATCATTTTTATTTCTCTTTTCGTTTGTAATTTTACTGCATTGGAAACCTGATCCCGGGAATCTGTAATTTTTGTGAACATTTTTAAATTTGAACCATCGCTGTGATGGGCAGACTGCGTCGTGTGTTTACTTAAAGGTGGTATTTTCAAAATTGCGAAACTCTCTTGCATACAGCTGTTTGTGTGGGCCTTTTACTCTCAAGACTGTGTTGCAAAGTGGTTCCTGTGTTCCTGTAAATCATTGCAGTGATCAACTGATTGTGTGAATTGTTTGCAAGCATTGCGTAAATATTTCATTTATGGATCTCTGCAAACGCGAATGCAATGTATTGGTCCATCTTATCGTATATTTTCTGTTCCAGATGGTCTCTTCAAAAACAGAAACGGGCGAGGCCCGTAGAGAAGTGGTAGTCAGCGCGCCGATCAACATCGCCCTCATCAAGTACTGGGGAAAACGGGACGAGGCGAGGATGGTCCCGCTGAACGACTCCGTGTCGCTGACCATTGACACTCTCTGTGCAAAGACTAAGATCCGAGTGGGCGGAAGCGTCGAGGCGGACAGCGTGCAGATCAACGGCACTGACTATGACATGACGAGTCAGAAGCGTTTCTGGAAGTGCTTTGCCGAAGCGAGGAAGATCCTGCACGAGCGGAACGGCGAAGAAGCGGATGAAGAGTGCTTCGAAGTTGTTTCAAAGACGAACTTCCCTGTGGCTGCGGGCCTTGCTTCTTCTGCGGCCGGATTTGCCGCTATCGCATTCGCTCTTGGCAAGATCTATGACTTCTCGGAGGAAGAAGTGGCGCGACTCGCCCGGATGGGATCTGGAAGCGCGTGCCGAAGTGTTTTCGATGGACTAGTGCACTGGAAAGCGGGCGAGAATGACGACACGTCGGTGGAGAAAGTGGCAGATGCCTGGCCGGAGTTAAGAGCCATCATCCTTGTCACTTCGGAGAAGGAGAAGGCCGTCGGGAGCTCGACTGGAATGCGCTTCACGGTGGAAACGTCCGAACTGCTGAAGTACCGAGTGTCACACGTTGTTCCGGAACGTGTGAAGAGCCTGATCGAAGCATACAGGAATCGGGACTTCCAGAAACTAGGCGAAATCATCATGGCCGACAGCAACCAGCTTCACGCAGTGTGCCTCGACACGAAGCCGCCTCTTCGCTACATGAACGACGCCTCGTGGCACATCGTCTCCATCGTCGAGGCCTTCAATGCGACCACCTTCCGCGCCGCCTACTCCTTCGACGCCGGATCCAACGCGTGCATCTTTATCCAGCAGAAGGATGTCGCCGTCTTCCTGGCCACCGCCGCCAAGTACGCGCAGTTCTCAGAAGACCTCAAGTTATCAATGCCGGAGGCGAGAATCGTCGAGGCGCAGAATCTCCTCAACGTAGAGCCTAAGGACTGCTCCATATCAAATGTTATCGTCAGTGCTGTGGGCAGAGGGCCTACCGTAATCCATGACTTAGATGCGGGTGATTGTTGATTTTTCAAAGTATGCAATACTAGCTTGTTACATAAAAAGCTATTTAAGTGTGGAGCCGAGTGGGTGGGAGAAGGAGCACTGATGTTTCTCGCTACCGTAATCCTTGGAGAGATACTTGTAGAGGAACTATCTGGGATAAATGACACTAGCTACTGTACTGCGCCTACGAAAGTGGATTCAGGAAATTGATTATTTTTTAGAGAAGTTGTGGTATATAGAATTCTACTAATCTTCTTCAGATTATCCGACTCTCGATGAGGACGGATTTCGGTCGCAGACGTCCGCCGGCAGAGTTGGCCGACTTCCGAAGGAGAGTGGCGTCCGTCGGAGCGTTGTGCATCTGGATGTAGGCGCTGAGGTGGTTCATCAGGTAGGTGCAGCTGCTTTCGTCCATGCAGCGGAGCAGCATCTCCGCGGCGGCATTCTCGTTGTCCTGGGGGCTGACTGGAAAGGTTTAGGGTGGTGGGGGCTCAGAGGCGGGGGACTCACTTTTGCAGTAAGGAAGCTCGTCGCGGTCCCGGTGCGCCGAGTGGAACTTCATTCGGCACCGTTTGCACTCGAGGGCGGGACGTGGACGGAAGAAGTGGGAGAGTTGGCCCTTGCAGAGGTCGCACGTCGCCGAGAGGTGGTAGGTGAGCTCGACGAGAAGGTGATTTCGGGATTCCGAGGGGGTGGGCACGTTCGGGAGGTACTGTAGGCCGCGACGCGAGGTCTCCACCTCCGTGGTACGGTAGAGGATCTGGAATATGGTAGGGATCTCGTCTTGGCTCGCGAATCGGACGTCGGCCGCCGTAACAGTTCTCACGTGGAGCAGGTTCCTGGAACGGCGCGGAAAATCTACTTCTCCAGAAGTGGACGACGTACCTGGCGCTGATGACGGCGTGGATCTCGTTGGACTCCCGGCGCATGGTGACGCGGTTCTCGCTGATGCGGAGGATCACCGGCGTCCAGCCGAACTTCCGCTTCGCCTGCGGCGTCCGTACGAAGCAGCGCTTCTCGATGGGAAGCAGGGAAAAGATGTCGGCACAGAAGAAGGCGGCGTCCATCGACGGCGACAAGATGCCCGAGTCCCGAGAGAGGGAGGTCGACGTCCACTCACGGACGCGCTCCGACTTCTCCGCCATCCGGAAGATTCGGTCCCCCACTCGGCCCGATCGTCTCAGTTTCTCCTTCTTGGGGAAGTCGTCCGCCAGCACTACCGTATCCATGGAGATCGTCGAGGACGGAGACGGGAGCGCCGAATCGGGAGCGTCAGCGGTGGAGACGGCGGAAAGGGTGGCTTCTTTCAGGTCGTTTCGCTCTTTTCTGAGAGCTTCAATCTCGGCGAGCAGTTCGGACTCTCTTCTTGTAAGCTGGAAGTGGTGCGATAAGAAATGGAGAATCATGAGGCTCACCTCAGAAATTTTCCCATCTTTCGCTGCCACCTCTTTCGCGTGCCTTTGCTGCGTTTGTCGTAGCTCCACGTCGATCATCGTTCTCTCCTTGTCCAGCCTCTCGGCGTTGGTCTCCGCATGATTCCTGAGGGCGTGCTGTGCGTGGAGTTCCGCTTTGAGTGATTCGACGGACTCTTGGAGAGCGAAGAAGCGCTGCTCCATCTGGCCGAGCTCGTTCTCCTTCGATTCCACTTCGTTTTTGTAGAGACACTACAGTTCTGTAATTCTTTCCAGATTCTACTTGAAAAGGCTTACGATGAACCCTTGCTCCGTCCTGAGTTGTTCCTCCAGATCCATAACCGCGAACTCCAGCGTGCGATTCCAGATGTTGGCGTCGGAAATCGTCCGTCTTCTCATCGGATTCTCCTCCTTGCCCTGCAATATATTCTACCGTAATCCTCCAAACACCAGGAAATCTACCTTCAACAGCTTCAACTGCTTCTTAAGCTCGGCGTTGCTGCCTTTGATGTTCAGGTTCTCGGAGTTCAGACGAAGCATCTGACCTAACATAAAAACTGCCTAAAACCTCGTCAATTGGCCATCTCGTCTCTTTCACTGTCCACCTTTAGCCTCATGTTGTACACGCTCTCGTGCCCGTTTCCATTCAGTCCGTTTGATAGTGCGTTCTCTTTTGCTCGTTCCTCTTCAGATAGTCTTCTCTTCAGTTCGTCGACTTCTAGAAGAAGCGAATCTTCCGAGGCCTTTCGTTGCTCCAACTGAGCATTCAACTCGGCTACTTGCTGTGACAGTCTCTGAACACAGCCTTCTTCGTTATGTTCTGTTTCGCTTCTAATGGAACTCACCTCACTCTTCTCGATCTCCTCATGGACCTCCTTCTCCCTCGCCATTACCTCTGCCTCAGACCTGCGCAGATCGAACCTCAGCTTCTCGGCCTCTTCTGTAGTTTTCAACCCTTCTTCCAGCCTCTTTCTCAGGTCTGTTTCTGATCTTTCATGTTCTTCTTGAAGACGAGCGACCTCGTTTTCCAGCATCTGGATATTTGTATCCTTCTTGAAAATCTCTGTCTCCTTCTCTTTTAGCAAAAGCTGCGCCTCCTCCAGTTTCTTTGCCATGTACGCGTTCTCCTCTTGTCGACGAGATACAAGTTCTTCTTCACAGTCATGTTCTGCTTTGTCCGATTGTGGCAGGAGACCGGCACTGTTGACAGAAATTTTCTTGGCAATCGCTTCGGCTGGACTGAAACTCAGAGGTACTTATAAGAAGTATCCTGAAATTTTGGCTTGTCTCAATAAAATGTCTAACAATCTGCTATAATAGTCTAATATCATTATATTAAAACTTAAAAAATATTGCAAAAATAATAGCATAGTTCTGTTTCAGTTGTACGTAATTTGGATGTGTTATAGATGTGTTCTTCAAAATCTCATTCAGTAATCTTTTGCATGTATGCACACATGAAAATGATACGCACCTCAAGTCATTAGAAAACGTGAATCCAACAAAAGGAAGATGGTTTCCGACAAAGGTCCGCGGCACCTGGAAGGCGTCGTTCTGTGGACTCTTCTCGTCGATCTCATAGAAGTGACTTGTGTCGTCATCGGACTCAAGGTGGGGAATCACAGGCGCCTTCGCTGAACCCAATGGATCAACCTCTTCTACCGTACCCACCACCCACTTTTGGCGATCGTCTCGAACGTCCACTGGTCATTTTCGAAGAAGGGATGCTCCTTGACCTCGTCGACTCCGTTCCGCCCGAGGCGGACCGTCTTCTCCGAGAGGAGCTTTTTGATAAGGTCCTTGGCCGCTTCGGAGACATCGACGTCGTCTGGGAAGGAGAGACTGGCGGCGTGGTTCTGGATCTTCCAGTAACACTGCATCAGCGAGTCGTCGTAGAAGGGGGGCGTACCCACGAGCAACTCGTACAGTATCACTCCCACCGACCACCAGTCCAGTTCCCTACCGTACACCCCCTCCGTCCCTTGCGTGTTCAGGGCCTCGGGAGAGATGTAGTCGGGTGTTCCCACAGCATTGGAGCATCGGACGAATCCGTCGGCGTCGAAGCGGAGACAGGTGCCGAAGTCGGCGAGCTTCACGTGGCCGTCGGCGGCGATGAGGAGGTTGTCCGGCTTAACATCGCGATGAAGGTAGCCACTACGGTGGATGACGTCGAGGGCGAGGACGAGCTCGGCGACATAGAAGCGCGCCTCCTCCTCGGAGACATCGTTGGAGAGGACAAAGGTGGCCAGATCGCCACCCGGTAGGTACTCCATCACCATGTAGAGGAAGCGCGCGTCCTGGAAGGCGTAGTGGAGCCGCACGATCCACTCGGAGTTAGTGTGCGCCATGATGTCCCGCTCGTGCCAGTAGAACGCCGACTCTGACCGTCTGATCTAAACGGAGATGTATGGCCTCAGGTTTTTAGGCGTAAGGTTAGAGGATTTCATCTTGTAGCAACGTGGTGGTTCATAACTGATAATTCATAAGCCGACTAATCAAAGAGAAATAAATATCGGTTATGCAACATGCTCGTGAGACAACATACATGTGAGTTTATCGGTTCAACGACACGTCGTCTAGTTGATTTTGCCACTTTTCCTCTTTTCCAATACCCCATCTTGGTGCAATGTTCAGAAACTGTGTTTATCTTGGCACTGAAACTGTCTGGCGGCCGACCAAGTGGTATCAGTTGTTTTCCATTGCCACAGAATCCGCTTAACCCCCCCCCCCCCCCATCTGTTGTCCGTTGCCCGCTCACCCACCATTTCTTGTTTATCCAGCAGCTTCATCGCAAACAAGCTCTGCGTCGACTTCCTTCTGACCAGCTGAACCTCGCCGTAGGCGCCTCTTCCGATTGTCTTGAGGACGTCGAAGTCGGAGACCTTCATGCGATAGGCACCCAGCTTCTTCACCCATCGCTCGTCTAAATCCGAACATTAATTCGCTGAACAAACATAATTTGCGTTGATAAGCGCCCACTTCGCATTCCGGAGTCAAAACGTGACCAGAAGTGAGTCATCTCGACGTCACCTTATTTGGCATCTCAATTGGGTGACAAATTGTTTTGTAAACATGGGACGGTCGCAGAGCCGGAACTGACCCACTCCAATGATTAACACCGCTTTGATGCAAGTTTTTGGTAGTTGTCCCGCAACTCCAGGCATCCTAGAGTCGTAAACAGTCAGAGCTGAGGAGTAGGGCCAATTTCGGGGTGTGTCTAGACATCTGGAATAACAGACTACCCGTAACTAGGATAATTTTTGATGTTGTGTTTTCGCTGTTTTCGAAGAGATTTGCACTGGCTATCGCCTAAGACATACTCGCTGATTTTTGACTCGAGTTAACTTGATGACTCGGCTTTTTTTGATTCTAACTTGATTGATACCAACTCTAGTCTTAAGATCTAAAGAGCAAAAGAAATGTGTGGAAAAATTTATTAAAGTCATTAAATTCTAAAAACTTTCCTTTTTTCAATCAAGGATATCACAGACACGGATATTTATGACTGTGTGGTTACGGTTCAGTTCAATAAAAGATAAAAATGTCCCAAGACGTCGGTCGTAAATCTAGGAATTTCTGGTGGGTGTAAAGTTCTTAGAAAAATATCAGGTAATTAATATAACAAGGGAACGGTTAAACGTGAAACCCTAAGATCGACGCGAGACTGGTGGGCATAGGTGAGCATATAAAGTGTGCGAAAAAAGGTCAAGAATCCTTTCTATTCTTAAGATATCGACGTAGCATTCGATATGCCGGCGATTCCCAATTTGTAAAATGTATGCTTAACAAGCATTCGCGATCTATCGTACAACTCTACTGGGAAGTTTGCACGAGCACTTTTCAACCAAGACAAGTCTACACTTGGGACTTGTCTTGGCTTGGACACTTGGAAAAAAGGTCACTTGGGAATCATCGGTGACGGATGTCTTGGTGACAAAGGATACTATAGTCTCGCGTCGATCGTCAACATGTTTGACCGTTGCCTTTAAACCGGCAAAATATTTCTGTTTTACATTTTTTAATTCCTTCGAAAAACGACCTTTTTCTTATTTATGTTTTCTGCTTTTCTGAGAACACAAGGTGTCATGGCCCCCTTAAGATGGGACCACCTAGCCAAGAGCAAAACAACCCTGTGCTATAAATATTAAAGAGGTGTTGTTGTTAAAAATAAATTTTGGTTCGGTCTTACATTTTCAGGTTTATGCTTGATGGGGGCACCTTTAAATGTTTCCTTGTAAGATATTTGTTAAAATCCTCTTAAAATTAAAAATAAAATCCTAGAAAACGAACGCTTATGAATTTGACGCCTATTGTTCTTGAGCTTGTTTTGAGGCAGGAGAAATCAATTTTTACCCCACCACACAAAAACAAGGTTCCCTCGTCAATACTAGGAATGCACTTTTATTCAAATTCTTCAAATTCCTTGGGTCCATCAAAAAACATGTCGAGTTTGCGCCACTTCGGAAGCCGAATGGCGTCGCAATTGCCGCGATGATCGGCCGATAAGGAGCACTTCGAAGGACTCACATCTGAGGAGGAAACTGTCGATGTTCTTCTGCTGGCGCACGAGGGGGTAGTTGCAGTCGGCGACGAGGGCCGTGATAGCGTCGAGGAGCGTCTCGACGCCTCCGTTGGTGCGACAGTCGAGAAGCTCCTCGAGGAGCTCTTCCGCCTCTTCCATCGAATCTGAAGTCCAGTGGAAGGAGCGGTGCGCGACGGTGCAATTAGTCGATAAAGATGCAAAAAACAAAGAAGGAGAAGTGAGACGCGGCCGCGACAGGTAAGGGGCGACGAAAGGAGAAACGCCGCCCGGCGATAAGAAAACCAAACAAGAATGGGGAGAAGCCCTGGACGGCACGTTAATCATCGCGAAACGGTCGGAGAGGAGTAGGAACTTGGGGCGAACGTCGAGGAGGCGCTCCTCGACACTCCAAAACGGTGCCAATTTGGGCGCGCGTCCGTGCCGACGACAGGAGCCTCCCCAAAGGGGTCGTGATGTTATCGGTAATTAATCAAGTGTTGCCTTTTGTTGGGAGGGGGTTTACAAG
Source organism: Steinernema hermaphroditum (assembly GCA_030435675.1). Classification (NCBI taxonomy): domain Eukaryota; kingdom Metazoa; phylum Nematoda; class Chromadorea; order Rhabditida; family Steinernematidae; genus Steinernema; species Steinernema hermaphroditum. The sequence continues at coordinate 5,703,270 of CM059622.1, forward strand.
GGGTCAGAGGTCGGGCCTTGCTTGGGTAACGCCACCTCTAAAAAGATCTGTTTTGACTCTACTCTTTCTGCTCTTTCTCTTTCTTCAATAGACATAGAATGATCTTATATCTGAGTACCTCAACTGAAATTATTATTTTGACATTGGCGCAAAGCAGAGTTAGTAGCCAAACGTCGGTCTCTTATCATCAGGTCCTACCGAATGATTTTCAGTCGGATTAAAAAGGAATCGCAACAGCTAAAAAATTGATTTGTCTCAGCGGCTTAAATGCACAAATTCCATCAAATTAGCGCTAAATTCACGAGTGCGAATATAGTTGCGATCTACATTTCTTTTCAAATTTTGAGGCATTTCTTCAAAAGAAGAATTTACTACCCCTCTCCTCTGAAGAAAACTATTTGACTTTTGAAATACATCGTGAAAATTTGGTCACAATAAAGGGCATTGTGATACGTTGATACGATATGTGATACGTTCACATTTGGACAATGAAAGATTCTAACTCTCACGCTAATCATAAACATTCACAATATGACACATTTATGGATGTAAACATACACGTACATGGATCCTTTTTACGATGAAGTGACCATAGATCGCAAAAGATAGCAGACGATAGGGACCGAGTCACTCGTGGTTATGGTTTGGCACCCAAGAGAAAAATGACTTTTCCGATGGAAAGTGTAAAACAATGAACATCACATTCATAAATCTAAACGAGACAGTAAATGACGACCGATCAACCCGACTCGGTGATATCAAAGTGTGGCGCCGATGTGTCTGTTTGACAGAATGTCTGATAGACAGATAGACAGAGTTGCAAAAACAGATCGTTAGGTGGTTCGCTGCAGAGGAAATCGGTCTATCCTTTTTCTTCTTTTGGGTGAACTCACTGGGGGCACGTGTAAGAGGAGGGGAAGTTTGAGAAAAAGAGTAATTGAACCTGAGTAGAAAAGAGGAAGTACGCGATTTGATCTAAGAAACGATCATGAAATGGTCGGACTACTTCCCCAACATGGATATGGTCAAGAACGGTTACTCACACCCTAGAACTGCCGCATTCGTAACACTTTTTTTTTGAAAATATTTGACGAGGCTACGCCGAAGACACCGAGCTACACCAACGCCTCTGTTTGCTCAGTGAGTTGCGTGATCCTTATCACTCGGTGGCTCATTTGCGTAAACATGTGCTCCGAACTGTGTCCCTTTCTTGTCTCTTCCTATCGATCGATCGGAGGAGAAGAAGATCAAAGGGAAACATGGCGATGCGCCAGCATAGAGTTTTTGGGATTTATGGCGATGTTAGCTTGAGGGGAACCCGTTTCGCGCCCCAAGATGCAGCCATTTATCTTACGAACAGAAGCACTTCGCACGTGCCACGCGCTCATCAAACATCGCCGATTCCGATCACGAGCGTCTTAGGATTATCACCGACTACAGTACACTTCTGATAATCCTCCGAGTGTCACACGGAAGCTCCAGGTGCGCCAACGCCTGAAAACAGCTAAGGCAGCGCGAATGAATATATATTTGAATAGAGTTGTCATCGGGTCGAACCCGAAAATTCGCATTTTTTCCAGTACGGACCAATTTTGTAGTCCAAACGAGAAACTTTCAAGTGCGCTGGCTTCGCCCCAACATCGCCGCCCAGCATAATCAAAAAACTTTAACCGAACAACAAAACAAGGTCCAATTAGGGGTGAAACCCGAAAAACCCGAACCCGAACCCGAAAATCTGAACCCGAAAATTTTTGAATGGACTTTTTCGTTCTTCGGTCAAATTTTTTGACTATTCTGGGCCGCGACGTTGGGGCGAAGCCAGCGCACTTGGAAGTTTCTCGATTGGACTTCAAAATTGGTCCGTACTGCAAAAAATGAGGATTTTCGGGTTCGACCCGATGACAACTCTATATTTGAAGCGTAGAAGGGAGGAAGAGCCGTTGCCGTATGTTAATCAGGTGTAGTCGCAGACAAGTTGCAATGACTCCAGAATCTTGATCTTCTGGAGATTTCAGATGCACTGCGACGATCTGAAACGCGCGTCAATGATCTAGAAAGTCAAAATGAGAATTTATTAGATGAGAGAAAATAATGCTGATGGAGAAGATCAGAGAGGTGGAGTTCGACAAAACGATTTAGTTCGCCTTGTCACCGGATACTTGAGATTACGCTAAATCACCTCATATCCCCTCCACTTTCCATAACACCTTTTGGATTAAAGTTGTGCCCAAAAATGCTTCGAGAACGCCATTGCGAGCTATCTTGAGTATGACAGCGTACAAGTTCCGCTAGGCGATCATACTACTGAAGATATGAATTCGGGCGATAGCAGTAATGAATCGGAACACAAAATGGTCCTGGGTGACGACGATTAGAAACAAAAAAGTGGAGGATTATTGGACCATTAGTAAGAACTTGGAAGCCTACCACGTTGTGGTTTAATAGGGTAGAACATTTCTTTGTCAGGGTGCCAGATTGATAGGATCGCCGATTTTGGCACTGAACGCCGAAGAGATAGCCTAAGTGATGCTCAAGTGAGCTGTTTTTCCAATAGATCAATCGATCTATCGGCGATATAACTTATGCTTCTTGGGACACATGCAGAGTCCCAAGTTCTTCGTGGACACGCGGACTTCGTCCTCCGCTAGGAACTCGACTCGGAAGAAGTCCCGACAGTCGAGTGGCGACTTCCACGTCAACATGTTGGACTGTTCGCCTTTGTCCGCGACCTGCAGATCCACTCTCAGCGTCTTGAAATAGTGCCGTCCATGTTACGCAAGCAGAGTTTTGCTTCAAGGAACTTCGCGAACAATGAATCGAAAAGTTCTAGGCTGATCGGAATTTTGTTTTCTTTGGTGAGGGTTATTCTAGGCTCCTCGTATCGCTCCAAGTAAGCCTTGATTAGAGGAACGGCGCCGTTGGGCCACCATCCGTAGAGATCAAGAGAATCGAGAAAACCAGCTTCGATCTGGGTAGCCACGAACTCCTCGCAGAAAGGCCCGTAGTAAGCGATTTCCATGAACAGGAACTTGCAGGTGGAGGCGTTCAACGCTCCGAAGACAATTTCAGCAATCTTCGTCACTTCTTCCGTATGATGCCACTCAGCGTTGGAGTCTTTGTGTCGATCACTGAGGCCATGGAACTGAATCCGAGCTCCCTTTTTCAGCTTTCTGATGATGAAGGGCATCAGTTCTTCCTTCGCGAACTTGGCTGAGATCCTGTCCCAATCCCGATGCCATCCATTAGCGCCGATACCCAATCCAACGATATCGCTGTCCTCAGGGAAGTCTTTTAGGTCGTGAATGTGGAGAATTTTGACCGAGTTGTCGTCGTTCGTTCCACCGACGAGAACGATCGAAATCATCCAATCGTCGCTTCCTTTGATAGGCAGAATGCCGAACATTTCTGCAAAGCACTACAAGAATCGTTGAATAAAACGCGCCACAAAATCAAAGAATTGTATAGCCAAAAGTCGCAAAGACAGTTCGCAAGGACAGAGCGCTATACTAGCGCTACTCTTCCCAAGCCTTCTAATTCTTTACAAACACGTTATTCTGATCCTAGAGTACTTAAGCTGATATTTACACGTTTCAATTGCGTTAAGATCATTTTTAGGTCTCACATGTTCGTTTCCTCGCAAGTTTCCAATGCGAGAAAGGAGATCACTCGCTGAATCTGCATCTTACAAAGGGACCTTCCGAACAGGACTGGGTAAAGAGATTTGTCAACTTTGAGACCGAGACTCGAGGCTTTTCACTCTTTTCCAGGAAAACTGCGTTTTGTTCTGATACTACCTCTTACAATATGGGCATATTGGGCTCTGAATGCTAAAAGTACTTCATCCTGTACATGTAAGACGACATTATCACCGGCGTTAGCTAGCACGACTATAAAATTCTCTAACCTTTCTTGGCACTCCGACATTGGCACCTTTAGAATGCGTTTTACATTGATGCAACCTGCACACTGCAGGGCTGTGTACACTCTCGACTCTCGGCTCTCGGGGAGTTTTTGGCCTCTCGACTATCGACTCTCGGCCGAGAGTGGCGAGACGAGAGTAGCCTTGGTCCCACCACGAAAATCCTGAAATTTTGCCATGCGAACACTGTATGGACAATTTTCCTAGTTGCTACCGTTTACTCGTCATCACTGTCCGTGTTAATCACTCCGACAATCCAGTCCTCCACCGTTTCGACTTTGAGTTCGTCTAGGATAGACTCTGAGTTGCACTCGTACTCGATCCCAAAGGAGTGGAAGGGTACTCGTTCGGGTTGCACGCGTGTGGTCCTCTGGTTGTATAGCGAAAATCACACAGTATGGATGACAAAACCATCCAAGGTCGGCACTCTCGTCTCGACTCTCGTCTCGGATAAAAAATCCCACCCGAGAGTGTCGACTCTCGACTCTCGCACAGCCCTGCTGCACACTACCGGCCGTTAACAGGCGGGTCGATTCTTGTCGCTTAAAGTGCAGTACTGTACGGTATTGAAATAATTAAATATTTATTTCTTCAAAGGATCTCTTCCAAAATCTCAAAATTCGCATCGGAAACCTAGGGGAAGCGAAAGAGTGTACAGGCGAGGGACTAAACGACGAGTGAGGCGAAGAGGGACACGTATGAGGACTGCTCGAAGGAGGGCCACGGGCCCTCAAACGGGGAACGGCGTAGAGAGCTGCGTGAGGATCGGGTCGCTCGACTTGGCGGCCGAGGAGGAGGACTGGTCGTTGAGGATCAGCTGCTCCATGAGGGCGTCGATGTTGACGAAGCCGAAGACGCGCGCCAGCTGCACGTCCTCCACCAGTTGCTGCGAGATCGCCTGTAGAGGCGGGAGGAGGAGGAGCAGGAGGCCGAGCCGACAGTCTTCGGTGTCGCCCGAGTGGAAACGGAGCGCCCGGAGAGCCATGGAGCGCGTCTCCTCGATAGGGCCGCGTGAGACGAGTTCGCGGTGGGACCCTGGAAGTGAAGGATTGTTGGGGTTGCTGACACTGCGGGGATACCTGGGTTGAAGAAGACGATGGCCTTAAGGGCGACGTACTCGCTCGTCTCGATGACAAGGGAGCGCATCGGCCGCACGAGTTCGTCGAGGATCCGCACGACGACGGAACTAAAGTGGGCGTAGAGGCGTCTTCCGGCAGAGCTCACTTGATGTCTCCGATGGCGACGGCATGCTGCTGCGTGATGAGCGTGTCGTTGGAGAGACAGATCGCCTCTTCGGCGATGGTTAGCGAGCGGAAGGCGACGCCGAGCACGATGAGGAGGGCCGAGTTGGCCTTCAGGAGCGCCACTTGGTCCTCCAGGGGAAGGGAGGTGAACTGGGGGAGAGACTTCGCCCACTCGACGAGGAGCACCAGCTGCTGGTGGAAGCTCTTGCCGACGTCGTTGAGGGTCGCCAGACGGTCGCCGTACTCCACCTTGATCTTCCCGCGGTCATAGATAGCCTGGAACGGAGAGCTGAGAGCCGAGGGGCGCAGGACCTACGCTGACTTGCTCGGTGCGTTTGATGACGGAGCCGCGAAGCTGCTGGCAGAGAGACTCCGCCTGGACGAGCTGCTGGATGAACTGCGAGCTTTCCTCCTCGTAGTCCGTCTTCCGACGCTTCCCGATCGAGTCGCGCTCGTTTTGGATCGCTGAAAGGGGTGCTATGAGGAGGGGACGGGGGCCGTGTGTACCTTCTGCTTTCATTCCTGCTTGGAGACATTTCCGGAGACGACACGAACGACAAGAGTTCCGGTGATCTGAAGGTTGTTCTATGAAATACGAAGGCAGTGGTTCTAGTGTTGATGTGTTTTCTTAAAACACCAAAATCTTGTATTCTTAGCTAGGATTTTTCCTCTCCCGCATTTAAAACACCAGCACACCATTAAGTAAATAGTCCAAAAATATTGGATTTTAATATTGAAAGTGAGCCGCCTTTGAGCCACAAAATGAGATCGCTTATATTGGGTTGATGCATGGAAAATGGCCGATCATTTTTGTTATTATTTACTGAAAGAAAACACAAAGATTTCAGCCAAGGTACTCACTATTCTTATGTACAACTTCAGTCCACTTTATGGCCAATATGCGGATTCCTCGTTTGTAGAATACGCGAGGTTTAAAATCGAAAAATTGTTTTGGTCCGATTTTCGACCTCTTTACCTTGTTCTGGTTTTCTCGGATATCGCCATTTATGGATGAGCATAGATAACAGTAAGATAGAGCGAAGAAAGTGCTATATGAGCATTCAAACAGGAATCTCTCAGCTCAAACTGGAAAGCCATTATAGGGATCAAGTTGAAAATGTGAGAGGGCAGTGGTACTTTTTGATAATTCTAGGGTCATTTTTTCACTTTTGGCCTCTATTCCCGTGAAATTTAAATGAGCTCGTGGAGTCGCTATGTGGGCATGGTAGCTGTGAATGTTAGCTACCTACTGCATGTCTCTGTTGCCTGTTATAATACTTAACCAATTGGAAACGTTGGAGTTAACAGAACATGGTGATCCGACAAGGCCATCTTTTTCAAGACTTTACGACTTTATTTCGTGAATCAAGGGCTTACGCCTTGCACGACACCGAAAATAGACAAACAGAGGATGTCTGGCAGACAGACGACTTCATCCCTGGCTTGGCGTCGATGTCGATTCGGTCGTAGACGGCGCGCTTCACGGGACATCTGGAAATCAGCGAACCTCCGGAAATTTGACGGAACATCTTCTTCGCGGGCATTTAGAGCACTGTGGGGCTTCGGAGAGACGAGTCCGTGGTCCGGGAGTTGCGTCTTCGGTGGTGGTGGCGTCCTCAGAGCGTCGGCGACCTTCGGGATGACATCTCACGCAGCGTTGGGCGTCGGATTCTTGGCGTTGGACATCTTGTTGTCAGCGGTGGTGGGACTACGGCTTCCGGGTGTCCCAATTCCTTCTGGAGGCCGGAAGACTCAAACATGCCACAGGGTTTGCTATCAGACCGATCAGACACTCGGAGAGCGCTTTTTCAAGATTGCTCTAAAACATGACGAGCACAACGATGATTGCATCCGGTAGGTAAGACCGAAGGATGTACATGATTTAAGGCATCCACCGCTCATCACACAACTAATGAAGCCTCTATATCAATTCACATTTCGCCATCTCGAGGTGCCAAAAAATGGCCTTTAAGATAGAATAGTCCTTTAACATCAAGAGGAATGTAACGGACAAGCCGCCAATCATGGTGTAGGGCGCGAATTCACTGACCAAATAAAAGTTGCAAATACCGTGAACCATCTTTCTCTCCATTCAGAACAACCTGGAAGAAGTGGAAATAAGTGCTTTTGAACATCTTTTTGCTTTCAAAACTTAGAACACAAATTTAAAGAGTACTCTTCAATGGGTCCTGAAACGATGTGAAGGACCGTTTTTCCAGTCTTTTTTTGATGGGACCACGTTGTAGGGCGTCTAAAATAACCCATAGTTAGTGTCTTCATGACACAGTTTGCCCAAACAAAGCAATTCTTCCAAGACGCTTTTTGCCTCTCAAAACTTAGACCCCTAGCTTAACCAGAATTCATTTTAAGGGTTCAGGGATCAGTTTTAATATCGGAAGACACTGCAATAGGTTTTAAAATACACTGAAAAACGTGAAAACGTTTGAGAAACGCGGAAAGACCCATATTTCCGGTCATATACGAACCCTGGAAGAATTCTGGTCAACCTAGGGTTCCATGTTTTAAAGAGCAAAAAAAGATCTTAGAAGAATTGTTTTGTTTGGACAAACTGTGTCAAGAAGACACTAGTTATGGGTTATTTTAGACGCTCTCCAACGTGGTCCCATCAAAAAAGACTGGAAAACGGGTCTTTCGCATCGTTTCTGGACCCATTTAAGAGTGCTCTTTAAATTGGGCTTCTTAGTTTTGAAGGCAAAAAGGTCTTTAAAAGCACTTGTTTCCATTTATTTCACTTTCTATGTTATTTTCGAGAACGATTACTAACTGTGCTTGCAACCTTTATTTGGTCACTTTTCAATTAAAATCATAGAAAATACCAGAAACAGATAGTAAAGCAACAACGAACAGCGAAAATCAGCCGACTCCTGTAGGTGAGTCTATCATTATGCACCACACTGTATATATTTAACATATTTGTTTTTTTTACAGCTTATTAAATTTTTTGTAATCTGGGCTAAATCGTTATTCAATAAAGCCGTCACCGTCATGATAATGAACGCAACGGAAGCCATAGTATTTTGCAACGGGCTGCGGAACCGGTTTTCTTTCTTCGGCAAACTATCAAACGTGCAAAGCACATTTTTTACACAAACCAAGTTGCTATAATGCTACCATTAGAATTGTAGGTTCGTAGACCTTGACTGAGCTTTCTTTTCCACGAATTTCCATGACACAAATTGGCTTCAAATCTCTTTAGAAAATCGTTTTAAAAATCGCGGTGAATCCCCTAAAAATCATTCGTTGTAGGGATGCGCACTTCTCGTAATCCTCCGTCGGCGTTCGCGGCCTTCGGTGTTACATTTTAATCGGCGATTAGTCATATTCCGATTTATTTTCGGCGTTCTTTCGAAAACAGAGTCGCGTCACGGCCGATCTCTGAGTGATTTTTGAAGATCGCAGCCTGGTGGCGGTCAGCAGATGTCCGCGGGGGTCAGGAGAGTCATGGCTCACTGATAAGTGAATTCCGAGGCGTGAAAGCACACTACAAAGTGCGAAGAGTAGGGGGAAGGGAGGGCGCCGATTTGTGGCTGACTTCTCCTGATAGGAGTGATCTTTAGATTTTTCACAGGAAGGCCGAGAACTACTACAAAATTGCTGGGACTTTCAGAAAACTGATGATCCACGATCTCCTGCGCAGGTGAATCACACGCCAATAGCGACCAGAAACCGACCGTCTTCCAAAAATAGAAATCCTGGGAAAACACGTTTGTGGCATGTTTATGTTTATTCGTTTAGCGTGGTTTCATGTGTTAATCCGATTTATGAAAGTCATCGAAAACATTTCGGCTGCTTCTAGAAATGCGCGGAAGAAGAGCACTTCAAGTTATTGAAAGTGGGAAAGTCGGTCCATTCTGAGGGGGCATCTCAGCACCTTCGAAAGTGACAAGAGACTACATAACAATTTGAAAAGAAAACATAACAATTTAGTGCAGTTTTCCCCTTGGTTCAATTGAATCAGGGAGGGCCATCTAGACAGAGTTCTATTAAAAGTCGCTTTCGAGTCTATTCAATCGTGAGACAGGTCGGCGACGGCTTCTTTTCGCAGCTCTCTTCCTCTTTCCCAGCAATCTGCTTTTGGTACACTAGGTACAGATGGGAAAAAATCGAAAATTAAATCCAGCTAGGTGCCGACTATTAAGTGGTCAAAACTAGATTTAAATATTTTGATGAAATATCGATCTTTCATGTGATATCTGCAACTTTGCTACTTCTAAGACGCAATCAGTAGTTTGATGTATACTGTGGGCACGCGGAGCGCTTTCACTGCAACCTCTACATGGTTGAAAGGATCAAAAAAGTGTGGAAATACAATGATTTTCTGGAAATGTGATCTTAAGAGATCGGTTGATCTTGAGTGTTTAACTCGTTCTAGTACTCCACCGTAGATGTTCCTTACTAATATTGCTTACTTTAGGATCACATGAAATCGACATCAGAGCGGAAAATCTTCTTATAAAAGGATAAAAGTTACTTAAGAGTTACTCATAATCTTATCCGATGATGTGCCACCGTTTGGCGTCACGTAAATGCCGGCCATCAGATCTGAGAAATACATAACTGTGGAGAGGCTGTGAGAACGAACGACCTTTTGACCGGTCACAGTCCAAGAAAAGCAGCAGCTAGGGAATATTTCAAAGTGAGATGCGGGAAGAGGGGCTTCACATCAAGATGTCTTAAGAGCCTTTTCGATCATGACTCAGGTAATATACTGATTGATTCATAAGTTCTTCAGATAAATCGTAGAGTCGAAGGTGAGCACATCCACAGAACCCTAATTTCTGAGATTTGGACCGATCTTCGACCTTTTTAGAGTCCTAGGAAATGGAAGCTTCTGTTTGTACATAACTAAAAAGAGAGCTGATTTCTTCAGATTTGTTTGAGATATACAAAAACCAGGTAACCCGTCACACTTGAAACCCTCAATGGTTCACTCACTTTTGTCGACACTGCAGCTGTGGTTGAACCTGCAGGCGTACTTGTGCGACTTCCGGATACTTCTTCTGAAGAACCCTGCAACGAGATGCGTTCGGTGCCAAGAGCCCGTGCCAGGAGATCACCTTTGCATCCGTCGCAGGAGATGGCGCCGTAGTGTTTCCCGGTGGCGCGGTCGGCGCAGATGTGACACTCGGCGGCGACCTCTTCGGCCATGGCGACGATTCGGACGGCAAAAGACGAGTTCGGAGGTGGCGGTGGAGGGGACCGCGGCGGAATCGATCGGAGAGAGACGATAAGGCGGTGGGACGACGGTGGCGGCGACGGTGATCTCTGTGGCTTCTTCTTCTACTCCAACTCACTGTTTCTCACCTGTAGCGAATGGCTGCAAGCCGACGGCGTTTCTTACAACGCGCCAAACGTGATCTGCGCGTGGACGCGAGCGGGAGGCAGGCTGGAGGCGACCACAAATATTTGTTGACGCCTTCCTGGGGGATTAGCGCCATCCGTGCCCCAGAAGACCCGACACGTGAGCGAAATCGCGCTCCTGGAGGTCCTCTGGGAGGTGACGTAGGGAAGGTGACGGCATTTGGAGTGATCTTTCGTGCGTTGAAAAGGAGGCCTTGGCACTGATAGGCCTTCGACTATTCTCGGAGAAATGTACAAAAATAGTGCGGTAGGGGACATTGGACTCGACCGTAACAGCAATGATCATTTATCCTGATATCATCTACCTCGCACAAATTTGTCTGACTCAAAATGTTAGATTTCATTTAGGGGGGTTTCCTAGGCAGTGCGTCGTCTATGATCAAAGAACCGTTCTTCGAATAAAGACCTCCAGCATCAGCTAGTAAAATATACCAACACATAATTTAATTTTTGGACGCTTGAAGCAATCCCAGATTTGTATGCGGTTGCACCACATGAATGTCTATTAAAAAGAGGTTTACGCTTCATCGATGCAAACTAGACCACTTCTTCGTTTAGACTTCAGAAAGTTCAGCTGATCTGCTTTGAATTTTCAGGTTCATGATGCATCATTTCTTCCTAAGACATAATAGAAAAGCTTTTCATAATAACGACAAAGTAGACAGATTATCAACACTGAGTAAATCCATGCAGCGTGTAAGAGTCCCACTCCTTTCGCTATCTCTCTGGTAGACAAACGACTGCACTTATTTTTATAGTAGGAATCAGCGCGAAGTGGTGGAAAACGAAGTGGTAATAGTCGATGCTGTGGCCAGATTCCGCATGTCCGCGTCTTTTTGCTATACGCTAAAAGTGTTATGGATTCACGTAAAGAGGGCAATAGTCATTAGGCAGGTGGGCCTTGCAAAACTGCGTATTAAATGGAACAGCTGTATCGGCAAGGTAGCCTAAATATGGATAAGCGGTAAAAGCTGAAAAAGGTAAAAAGTCAAAAACGTAAGCAGTTCGCTTTTTGGGACTTCAAGTAAAACATGGCAGACAGCCTCACTTCGTGCAACCTATTTCCCCATACTGAAAATGGGGATTTTTTACGGGGACACCAAGTTTTATTTAAGCGTCAGCTTCTTCTGCTTCTTTTCTTTTCTGCAGCATATCCATTTGCAAACATGCTCCAATCCCCAACCCTTCCAACCCACCCACTTTGCAACTCTTGGTGACGTCAGGCCTGCGCTGCAACGTGCTCCGAGTGGTTTCCCCGCGGCCACAAAGTACGAAGAACGCCCGCTTACCGTAAACACTCGGAACGCTCTTTCGATTAATCACGGAATCGCCACGCGGTCGCTCACGTGCTTTTAGGCGTCGAAGGCCCGCTGAGGTCATCGAACCGAAGATCACCGTGTGTGATGTGGATTTGCAGAAGAGCCGAAGCCCCTCGAAGGTATTTGCCACCGGCGAAAGCCCGGGAGGTGGCCTGGAATGCTGGAAATCCCATTTGCAAAGGTTGCAAGGCGCATATCCTTTGAATTCGTTTCAAAAGAAAACGCTTCGCGGGAATTGTTTACGCCTGCAGCGTCTCTGTTTACCGCAAATTAGGTGAATGTGGGGAACGAAGGAGACACGCGACGGAATGGCCAAAGATAAAGGGAGCTGCACGACGCTTTGCAGAATCTGGAGATGCTTGCACGTGCAGATACGTAGGGGGGTGCGTGAAGGGGAGGCATATTCCTGTGGCGGAGTCCTGCCGCAAGGTTTGGCCTGTAAAGACATGCAAGAGATTTCCAGATGGCACCTCCAAGATCAGGAAAAGAAAGGAAGATTCTGATCAGCGACCATCTCTGACCAGGAGCGAACAACCGCTCACTTAACTCATTCAGCGAACATCACAAAGAGCGAGTGGACAACCCGACCGATCGCCGTTCTTAACGCCAAAGTGCGCCAAAGTCATGGAAAACGTGAAAACGAGGAGTCTTGCGTGAAAGCTGGGACCAGATTCCTGTGGAGGTGTCCTGCCGCGAGGTTTAGCCTGCAAAGGCAAAATGGAATTTGTGTCACTTTCCAGAACAAGTAACCAACATTCTGATCAGCCTGCATCTGATGCTTGGCGAGACGGTGGAAGTGCAGGCCTTCTGGGATCTTTCTCGGGGTGATCATCACGATGGCTGAGAACGACCGCTCACTCATTTATTCAGCGAACTTGAGAGAGAGAGTGGAGGACCGATCGCCGTTCTGATCAGTCTGCATCTGATGCCTTTTAGTAAAAGTGTCTTTTAGCACAAAAACACTTTTTTCAAACGTTTTCAAGGCTTCCATTCTTTTAGTAATCATCGTGTAAATAACAAAACGATATGACTTTCAGGCACCATTCAAGTCCGCATAGCCTTCAGCTTCGAAGCAGGTGCCTCTTTTCTATCTAGCCCGATAAACCGATAATACAATAAAGTCACCATAAAACTAATCCAACCAGACCCAACACGATCCAACCACTAATAACTTGAGTTGGAAATATAATGAAAGAACCACGCGTGTTTCTCGAAATGTTTCTCCACACACGTTTGCAGGTCTCCGGCGAAGCGTCGAAAATTGGACACCGTGCAGAGCATTCCAGCTGTTTACGCATTTCTTATCTTATTAGCAGCTGGACCGATAAATTGGCGCACGCTTTTTATTGGCTGTCAGGGGAATAGGCTTCCTATGGACGGGCTTCAGGAATGCGCACTCAATTTGGAATCCAGGTTTTTGGTTCAGAAGAAGTCAACAGAGAAGAGGACAGTGCATGCATGTGCCTGCACGTGAATCGTCTCCCATGCTACTTATTGAATTTTGGTGAACTCTCAGCTCAGAACCGGTATGCCCAGAGGCCAAAATGTTGTTGTTCACGTGTTTCTTTCAAAACAGTGATCACTAGAAAGAGAGCAGGTGAATCACCCTGTGGGAGGTGAATGATATGTGCTTCCGGCAGGGTCGCTTGGATTACAGAATGTAGATCATTGACAAGGATTGAAGATCACCAAGGGGATACAACAAAGTGCATCGGTCCTCCAGATTTCCCAATTTTGTTTACTTATGGAAAATTCAGGCCCCAAAAAGGAGCCTTTAGAATAAAGTCTCGGACGTGATTTCCGACAGCATTCATATGTGAGATCGGTCGGAAAACGAAAAAACCGACCCGTCTCTCAATTTCCCGAATGGCTTTCTGCGCTATGCTAAACTTCTGTCTAAAGTTTCCTCTTTGAGTTCCGGAGTTTAAAGAATACCATTTGGAGTACATTCTACAGGAGATCACCTAATTGTGAAAACAAGATACGCTTACAGTTCTACAAATCTTAACCATTAATGATTTATGGACATTTGTGTTTCACGAGAACTTTTTGTCTTTGGGTGACCAATTCTAGAGTGATGTCTAGTTTCCGAAAATATGGTCATTTTGTTTTGTGTAGAAAAGAAGGAGTAACAATAAAAATACTGTAACCCAATCGTTAATTGTTGTTGGAAATTGGAAATTCTGTGGTGCTCAGCTACGGAATACGCAAACGTATAAAGGAATAAGTGCTGAAGAATCATGGTTCAGAAGATCTTGCCGGGAGTACCAAAGGCCACATCGCCACAAAGATGGGAAAAAACGTTTCGCCCCTCGCGTTGTTTACACGACCCCCGAAAGTGATCAACAAAAAGTCGTCAAAAACAGACCCTTTAGGACCAAAAACTGCGACGCACCAAGCGATCGAGAAACACATAAAGCCGCTTCCCTCTCAAGTGGCGAAATGCCGAAAACACGAGAAGAAAAAAAACGAACTTGGCACCGGGAGAAGATTACGAATCCGATCGGAGGGGGCGACGTCGATCGATCGGGAGTAAACAAAACTGGACGATACAGAGAATCCGCTGACTCCAGATCGACTCGACAGTACGCGGCGACCGCCGTCGGGCTTATCACTCGCGAAAAAAAACGACGCAAAACAACTTTTCTTCTTGTGCCGGCGCCGCTTGGAGAGATGCGGCGGGGGGAGCGGAGGGGAGGGGACCTCCCGGAGGAGGCGCCGCGATCACGTGACGGCGCGTTGCAAAACAGCGCAAAAACAGCTGAGCGGGGAGGGGGAGGGCGCCGGAAAATCGAAGCCGATGGGGAGACCTTTAGGCGCACTTTTGTGCAGAACCGAGCGTTGGGGAGGGAGAAGAAGGCCGTCGATCGGTCGACTGGTAGGGCAGGAGTAAGGGTATGCCCTTACGAGGTGCGTTGCAGAGAAAACTGATTTATTCTTCGAAGGATAAGACCAATTCAGAGTTCATACGATTCTGTGGCCTTCCTCCTAGAGTAAGTTCACAGTGTTGACTTCATATGCTGACTTTTTTTATTACTTCTAAGAAAGCAGTTTTGGAGGCTGTAGAGGATGTGGCAAAACAATGACAAAGCTGACAAGCAGACGCCAAGGTGCTGAATATTATATTAAACACTTGAAATCCGATACTGAGTGCGCTGTAAACAGCCACCATATGAGATCAACTCTGTGAAAAATGGACCAAAAATGCATCACCTCACACACTGGTCCCGTGCTTATCGTTTATAATGGATAAAGCACAAAATTCAGTGAGTAAAACTCGGTTTGGAATCAGTCGGTGGCGGCTATTCAAGAAGGGTAGATCGAGCTCCCCTACAGTACCAGTCTGGCAAGTTAGCCATCGATAGGAAAGGCAAAGCCATATTTCATGCGAACAGTTGTGGTAGAGGGAAACGCGTCATTTCTATCGTCACCGGAGACATGTGCTCCAGTCATCGTCCCATCAACAGTCGGCGGAATCTTTAGTCCCTCTGTTATGGACGACCATCCTGTAAGAGCCGATGCACTGTTGTTATTTCCGAAGGACATTTCCGGGCGGCATTTTTGGAAGGAATTTCAACGTGATGAGTAATACCATGAGAAGTGCAATCTTCTGCAGTTATCCTGATCCTGTTACTTTTTGGGAGCACGACCAGAGATGGACGGATACGGATCGGATCGGCTGAACGGCTGGCCAGCCGGTTGATACGGATGATACGGCTCAGCCGTTGCCATCTCTGAGCACGACCCTTCGGAATCTCCTATACTTTCGGAATCCTGTTGTAATCCGTTGAATCCTGAAACGTTGTAGACGTAGTAAAGGGTGACTTTAACATCTCTCTTCAAATAAAGGGTTACTGTATTGTTGAAGAGTTCTAAATCCTGAATTTGAAATATTGTGTGAAACCTGATACCCTTCGAGAGCACGACCATTCGGAATACCTATCTGGGTTTAGTCATTTATTTTACACTAAAAAATCACAAAGTCACAAATTCACTTTGATCTATCAATCTACAAATTCGGCTTAAAAACTGCGATAGGACCACGGAAATGCGATAAATTTATCACAAAAATTCTGATTTTTTTATTCTCATTTCTATCGTCTTTTTGAGTTCATAGAACGGAACCTTTCGAAGTGTTCGTTAAAGAAAGGGCACAAAATAGACACGCAGGCAGAGATGCATTACTTGCCTTATACGCACAAGTGACCATGTAAACATCCTCTGAATGATGTATTTCAAGTTTCCAAGTAGTTTTCTCGATTTCGCATCCTGAAACGATTAGTAAAAGCACATGTCAATGATTGATCAGTTCGAATCGAGCGAACTTCTTGTGTCAGGCTTCACAGTATCTCATATGCACGTAACTTTTCATGGGTTTATGTGGTCAGGTATGCTTACAATGCGTCCAGCAATGAACTGCGGCTTTCACCAAACATTTTCCGATTTTCAGTGGCGTTTCTCTTCGATTTCATACGAAGCAACTGATTGCTTCGATATCGGCCGTTGAGCTAAAAGAAGAAAATTTTGGTGAAATTGAAGCACCTTGCATGGCATTTCATGTCAAACCAAAAGCGAATGAGTGACCCTGGAATAGCTTTCTGCATAGGGTAGGTGACGGGAGATGATGGAAATAGCGACCGATAACACTCCTCTATGAAACCTGACTGCTTCCCAGAAGGTATGATCCTCAGGGCGACCCTGGTGACCGAAGTCTCTGCATAGTCAAGCGCCTTGCTGCTTCTCCGGTTGTTCGGTATAGTCTTCAATTTTTCATCAAGTGTTTGTATCGTTGCAGCGTCTAAAATACCGCTTGTAACGGTCCCTGAAAATGCTGTCTTCATTGCCACAAAGCATTTTTCGAGAAGACCCACAGTGGTTGTACTGGTTTCCCCTGTAACCTCTCGAGACGACTTCCGAGTCGTGCTCCAAATGTCGCGCGCGCCAAGTAGCCCTCGAACATCGGTCTGCGTCCGTACGGCGGCCGCTTAATCCCCGAACACACAATGTAATTCGACTGTCAACAGGCCGTCAGTCGCCAGGCGGAAGCCTTCCCTCTTACCTCGACATTCCTGTGCGTGTCGCGCGCGAGGACCTCTTGTGGCGCGCCTCCCCTCCGCCTCTACTTCCCTCCGCTCCGCGCTCCTGCCTCTGGCAATTTTGTATTCCCGGTGCCAATTAGACCTGCGCCGCCTCCTCTCACCGACAGTAATCCGATACTCTGAAGGCGCCGTCTCCTGGGCCTATTCCCAAATTCTGGACTCGAAGTGGAGGTACAGGAGGAGGGCGATCGATTTTCGGCGCCGGTGGCGCGAACAATCGAAAGTACAATAGCGAGTTTTTTTAGGTTAGTACGGGTCAAGAGGCCGTCGAAGGCGTCGCCTCTACCGTACCCCCTTTAAGATATGCGTGCGTTTCGGTGGATTGTACACTTAGGACGCGAAACATCTGTTTCCGATCAGTTCAATGGCGCTCGAATCCACGATGTTTTTCCACCTTCGATCACTCTTCGAGTGAGATGGCGCGCCGAGTCTTCTTTTTCCGAAACGCAATTAGTTTTACGTGAATCTGCTTGTCGTGGCGACGTCGTCCAAATGTCATTTGAGCGTATGTTCTGTCGATCCTGTTCTCCTCTACCTCACTCTCCTCTCCCGTTCTACGTAGCCCGGTTATTTCCCGTTGATGATCACGAAAAAACGATGAGTAATCCTAACCGAAGGGCTTTTCACTACTTTCGGTTGTTATGCAAGGTCATATCTTGAAACTCGTTGGATGGCTTATCTTGGATAGGATGAACTGTGTTTAAATCTGAAGAAAGTACCCAGCGACACCCATGGTTAGTTTTCTCCAAAACAGCGGACTTTCCGTGGAGGACTAGTTAATGTTCAAGAGCATATCAGGGAGAATGCGATTTAGGCTTGCAAAGATCCCTCTTTTTGTCATACTGTGACGGTCAGCTAGATATACTCGGATTAAAAAATTGCTGACATTTTTTCGATTTGGTGCCACAACGCTTTTTTTGCGCGCGCCACGCCATCTTCGTGTGTGGTACTGCATTTTACAATGGGAAATGCAAATAGTCTTCATGTTTGAACACTTTTGACGGGGATATCACACGAATCTCAAAATTCTACAAGCAAATCATTATTGCCTGGTTAATTGCGAGTCGATTGAGCCCAAAATTGTCGAAATTGAACGCGTGCACAAGAAGTTATTCACATTTTCATCGCCAGATGCCGCGATAGCAATGCACAAACCATGGTTTTGTGGTGTTTTGCGGTTTCTTTTGGAGTTTTCCCCGGTACAGAACATCTTTATCGGATTGAGATCACAGTAGTATAGCGGAAGTTAAGACAGTTCCACTCCTGGCCCCCTATTCCCCTCGTCGACGAACCGTGATATGAAAGAATCTCGTGCCAAAATAGTTTCCCAAATTTCTCGATCAGGACAGTTCTCGACTCGTCCTGTGTAGCCCCAACCCATATTTCTGCGAAACCTCCAAAAGAAACCGGCGAAACACCACAGAACCATGGTTTGTGCATTGATATCGCGGCATCTGGCGATGAAAATGTGAATAACTTCTTGTGCACGCGTTCAATTTCGACAATTTTGGGCTCAATCGACTCGCAATTAACCAGGCAATAATGATTTGCTTGTAGAATTTTGAGATTCGTGTGATATCCCCGTCAAAAGTGTTCAAACATGAAGACGATTTGCATTTCCCATTGTAAAATGCAGTACCACACACGAAGATGGCGTGGCGCGCGCAAAAAAAACATTGTGGGACCAAATCGAAAAAATGTCAGCAATTTTTTAATCCGAGTATATTTTGCGACAACACTGACCAGGGATGCGTGGAATCTGAATTGTTGATTTCACTCCCGGAATCGAAACTCTGCACAACCCCCAAATATCCATAGAGAGCCTGCCTGAATGGACATTTCGCAACTTCAGTGACGTGTCCGGCAGAGCGCCACCTCCTATCTACTTTGTGCACTTCTACAAAATGCACTTTTGCTTGCAGTCGCCCTCTTTGGATCCTCCAAAATTTTGTATTTTGAACCATCACATTTAAAACGATTTGACTAAGCGATCTACGGTCGACTCTGGTCTTTCGTTCTTGGCGTATTTCGCCTCTGATCTTCTTCTTCTTGACCGATTAAGGAAGTCAGATTCGTCTGTTGACATTAGCGGGTCAGCCGTCAAAAAACACACAATGTCGGTCACCTCCCAGCCTTTTCTTCCACAATGGTTTATGGTGCCTTAAAATCCTAACCTTTCCACTTTTCCATGGCTCGCCTAACGTCCCCATCTAAAGAACGTTCCGTGGTTCCCATCCCAGTGAATGTAAAGAGCCCGTACATATTTTCGATTTTCGTCACATTTTGTAATCCCATCAGACTCCCGACCTTCTCTTTCGTCATTGTCTTTCGCATTTCGTTCCGTTCCCTTCCGCGAGGCCGGCGCCTTCCCAAGAAAGCCGAAAACACGACCGTAAACGTACAGTGGCGCGCCGCGGAGTGACTCACACGGCTTCTTCTTGACCGTTTAGTCTCTGAATGGACCCCGCGAGGAGGTGAGCTTTGGAGAATAGCGATCTCCAGATGCTGAGAAGGAGAAGAAGACGAAGAGAATGAACGAAAAACGACTGAAACTCGTCGTCGTCGGCGATTCGTTCGTCGGGAAAACGAGGTGAGTGTTATTCGCTTAGGGAGAGCGAGAAAATTTTTAGGTGTTGAGTGCGACTTACGGTAGATCCTTAAACCAATGGTCCATCCTTTATTTTCAGTCTCCTCTTCGCGTATAGCGAGAAAAGCTTCCACGGTTCCTACAACACGACGGCCTTGGAGTCGTTCACGATCTCCGTTGAGATCGAAGGTCTTCCCTACACAGTGAACCTTTTTGACACTGCGGGACAGGTCGGTCCTAAGCCTTCTCCTTGCCACCTTTTATGGTTCCCTTTCCAGAGAGATCTGGCGCACCTCAGATGCCTGAGCTATCCGAGCACAGACGTCTTCCTCCTCTGCTTCTCCATGGCGGACAGCAGAACTCTCCACTCCTGCAGAACCCACTGGATGCCCGAGATTAGGCAATTCGCGGGTGACGACGTCCCGGTCATCCTAGTAGGTCTCAAGCAGGATCTCCATGAAAAGAATGAGTCTCCGATAGAAAGGGTGCAACTCAGAAAAGCGAAGAAGCTCGCCATGGAGGTGGGCGCTTAAATGTTTGTAATGTTCAGTCTCCTCTGTGTAGTCAAAAATGTTTCTAATCAGTTCAATAACAGTTAAGAGGAAGAGTCCTCCAGCCGTCGGGCGATAACGGTGACCAAAAACCATCCAACTTCGTCATAGTCCTTCAATTGAACATCGTTCCCTGAGTCCAAACCGCAAGGCCTCCACTTCCCAATGTCCATCTACATTCTTGGATGCTTGAACTCTTGTTTTTCTCTTCCGCTATGTAGCGTTGGATTTCAAACACCACGTACTCTTTGAATAAGAGACAAATTTATAGGGAAATGATATGATCTTTGATTGAGGGTAAAAAAGACTTCCCTGGAAACGTTCTCCATATTAGTTCAGCTTTCTAAATTTTTCATTCAGTACTCAAAGAATGTTCAATCTGTGAGAGAAGTTTCATGTTCCTCTTCACCTGCCGATTACCTTTACACCTTTCTGAAAGTTATCCGGAATTACAGTATCCCACCAGGAACAGGACCTTTAAGGAATGTTGCCATTTGCCTTGGACAATCATAGGATCGTTCTTTGTTCCCGACCTTCATCTCATTTCACGGCATAATACAGATTTTGTGGAGAACCTTGAAGTGAACCCACTAATTCATACCGCTTCTTTGGGCACACTGTACGCCGTATCACTATATTGTCAACTCCGTGTCTAATCCGCAGTCATGGAGCGACTATGTAATAGTGCTATGTAATAGATCGACGATCTTTTTCGCGGCAAACACCACGTGTGGGAGAAATTGTTTTCTGGTGAACGATGTCCTCCAAATGACCTCTATCCCTGGACATAACAAATTTTGAGCGCTGAAGCACTTCCACATCAGTTTCCGCAACACCTTAATACTTCCTGATATAGAGGATCACTTTTTTGTTGCATGTATAATCTTGAGATCATAGAGTACCGTACCCTTTGCAGATCGGCGCCCACTCTTTCTTCACCTGCTCGGCCCTAACCCACCGCGGACTGAAGCGCGTCTTCGACGAGGCACTCCTCGCAGCCATCGGAATCCCGCCGCCAGAATCCTCCTCAGGATTCGCCCTCTCCAACTGCTGCACGATCAGCTGATTTATCTGTACAAATAAAGATTTATGACCGAACGGAACGAACACGTAGACGATACGGGATCCAAATAGAAATATCGCAACTTCTGGGCATATAGAATCTGACACAAACCGAGGAGGTGAGAGGTCGGAGGACTGAGGAGGCGGCGGCGGAGGAATGACGGGCTGGAGGCGACTGGCCTTCGGAAATGCGGGACTCGAGCAATGGTAAGTGAAAGGAATAGGGGCTATTTACAGGATGGTCATCACTCTCTGCTGCGTACTCTCCTCCTGGGGCGCCGACGCCGCCGCCGAAGAGGCGGTGGGGGCGGCAATTACGGCAGCGGGTACGGTAGAAGCGGCCTGGGAGGGCTGGGCGGCGCTGAAAGCCGAACCGGTGAGGTGCTGCTGGATGGAGGAGGTGGCGGCCTCGTTGCGGTCACTCATCGAGTCGTCGAGTATGAAGGCGGAGAGGAGGTGGTCGACCTCGGCCAGTCCGAAGAACTTCGTCAGCGTCATGTTCTCGATGAGGAGCTGTGTGAGAGCCTTCAGGGCGGGCGCCAGAAGGAGGATGTTGCCGTAGCGGGTGGGCGCCTCGTCGGGCATCTGGGCGGTGATGTAGGCGTAAAGCGCCTTGAGGACCTTGTTCCGCGCCTCGCGGATGACCGTCTGCGTCTCCGCGGAGAGGCCCTTGGCCTCGGGGTGCAGGAAGGCAAGCGCCTTCAGGCAGACGAACTCCTCCTCGCGCATCTGCAGTTGCCGCATCGGCCACACGATCTCGTCGAGGACGCGCGGTGTGATGTTGGAGGTCTTGAAGGCGGCGAACCCGTCCAGCTCGGCACCCTGCTCCCGGCTCATGTAGGTGTTGTTGAAGAGACACACCCGGGTGGTGTCCGGACTGCGGAAGGCAGGCATCAGGATCAGGTGTTGCGGCGCGTAGTTCTTGAGCAAGATGATTTTGTCCTCCATGGTAAGGTTCGGGAAGGGATGCAAGTTCTTCGCCCACTCCACCATCAGGAGGAGCGTCGTTCGCGAGATCTCGTTCAGCTCGTCGACGGTGCAGGGCCGCGTCGGCTGCGAGAAGGCCGAGGTGCCGCCGTCGAGGGACGTCGACGACGTGATCACCGAGGTGCGCTGGTAGCGCGTGAACATCTCCTCCATACCGCGCTGTTCCATCTCCATCAGGTTGTCGATGACGTCGCAACGGCCGTCGTTAGGGCTGATCGGGTTTTGGCCGTGTCCGGCCGCGTGCACCTGCGTGGGCATCGTCCCGATGGGCGAAGAGTCGCGCCGCTTCTTCGGGGACGTGGCGCCGATCGAGTCGCGTTCGTACTGGATCGCTGCAAGGGATACGGTCAGGAGATACGGTCTAGACTTTGAGATCCCAGATGGAAGATGGAAAGCTGCTAGATGGAAAGCAAGGTTAAAATCACTCCTGAATGGTAGCCCTATACAGATTTTGCTTCTGCAAATACGATATCAGAAAGGAAAAAAAATTCGGCAGTCTTTCAAATTATGAAGGCCCCCTTAATGATTACCTCAGTAGCAATAGTCTCTCTACTAGCATGTAGCAAAAAAACTATGAAACTCCTGTGAAACTGATTCTTTGGGTCCCGACATCTCATTTTCTAACCTAGGCATAGATTCTACGTATTTTTATCACACATCTCCTACTTTTCCTTCAAAAGAGCCTAAACATCCCTAACAAAAGCTTTTTGCTCACACTTTGAACACCCTCTACATAAATGCACCACAGCGACACGCTCAAAAAAAAAGCTTCTAGCGCTGTAGCGCCCAATCGGCTGATCGATCTGCGCTATCAGCCGCACGGCGGCCTCCACACAAACCACAGCCTCGGAGGCGACGATCACTGACCTTCTCTGCGCATCCCCACGCTGACGCACTTCTGAAAACGGCAGTAGCGACACGCGCATCGGAAGTTTTTGTCGATTACGCACTGCTTCTGGAAGCGGCATGTGAACTTCTGGTTGCGCAGGATCGTCCGGCGGAAGAAACCCTGAAACGGCGGTCGTGTCACGTGGTTTTTTGGCCTCTTATCTCGCCCTCTTATCACCCATAATAGGTCGTCGCCATGCATCCGTCATCGACTCGACACAATCGATCCCCATTCATTTGAGTCTCGAGAGGACGGCGACGCTTAGGGGAGACCAAAGATTGTCCGAAGACACGTGGTGTGCAAACGATTTTGGCCAAAGATCGACTTTCAGGAGTCCAGCTGTCCACGCATAGCGCATGTTTTAGGCAACGCAAACAAAAAGCGCACACTGAATACACGGGTGCGGTTAAACGCCCACACGCATCGATCGAAAGTACAGAAAAGTGGTGGTTCTGCGAGGTGCAGCTGCTTACAAAAACGTAGACTTTGGCGCACAATGAGACTAGACAACAGCCTGTCTACTTTGCAGGGTCTGAACTGTCTGATTCCAGACATTCGTGCAGGAAGTAGACGTCTAGTGTTGGGAAGGAGGGGGAGGAGGAGCGCTTCCACCAGGATGGGACGTTGTTTACTATTTCGCAACGTACCTTGCATCCATTGCAGCTGACGACTCCATAGTGCGTTCCCGTGGCGCGATCTCCACAGACGAGACATTTCTCTTCGGACAATGGATCTAAACCTAAAATCACATCTTCACATCCAGTCGATCGTTGTGGGAAGGGGGAAAAGCAATCTCTCATGACCACAGGCTCCAACGGAGCTCCTTCCGGTCGGAGATCGCGAACGGTTTCGTCGAGATTCACGCGCTCAGTCATGTGACTCCGAGGAAAGGTCCAAGGCGCCGTCTACGGGGCGCGCGCCCGATTCGCCCAGGGGAGAGGGGAGAGCCTTTTCCGGGGTCCACTCACCTAGATCCATGTTTGCGTCGAAGCTTCGATGACGGCGACGACGAGCAACAACTTAAATATCTCACTCACCGTCTTCTCTTCTGTTGCGAGTGGCCGACGTCGACTCGTCGTTCTCGGGCGCTCACTCGCGAGCGTCGATCGATGCGATAGCGCCGCGCCGCGGAACCAACGTTCTCTGCTCACCGCCCCGCGTCGTCGCTGTTTGTCACCTGCCGCCCCAACCCTCAAAGCCCGAGGGCTACGAATCGCAACATCAACATCGCCTGAACTCTGTCGAAGTCATTACCGAGGCAGCTTGCCTCTCTTGAGCGACCCTTAAAGCGTCCAAATAAGGGATCTTAGTTTTGTAGGAACAAGTCAGCTCTCATTTGGGCTTTGGTTGATCTTAGAACACTTTTGAAATCTCACCTGGAAAAACATGAGATGTGGAGAGCACTCGGCTTGTAAGTGGTGTTTGATGAAGTGGTGATCTCTGAAAAACGGTGAAGGTAAACAAATACAGATGCTATGGGACGTATCTACTGAAAAGACCGTCCATGTCTGTAGGTTCTTTCGTAACGGATGGTACGAAGATATCAAGATATCAATCTACTAAACACGCAGTGTTTGATGCTACGATCAAGCGCAGAGATGCATTGTGAGGTAATAGTACACTAAACTTCTTGAGGGAAATCTCCGTCGGGGGTGTCAAAACAATGATCTGTACCATTGAAACTGAGGCCGATTCTATCTCACGGCAGAAGCGTACAATGTGTCAAATAATGAAGCCCACCCCCATGTTTCTGTGTTTATTTTCGTCTTTTTTGAGTGACTTATGATCTGGTTTCACTGTTGTTCACTGGCATTATGTATCTCAGGACTATTCGGCTGAAATAAGCCGAGGTGAGTGGCTTACGGAGGTCGAAAAAGACAACATTGAAGAGCTCCATTCTGGACACATTTCCACATGGAAACATACCGATCACATGGATGCACCTTCCTCACCAGCATTCTCCAAATCGGCGTCGAAGATTACATAGGCATGCAAATGAGACCATTTAAGTGCTTATGGGTATAACTTCCCCTTCAACACTTAGGACCCGAGCTTGACCTGCATTCTTGACCAGGTTCCAGAACGATCTGTAAGACCGGAGTTTCATCTTTTTCCATCGGTTCTATGTTGCGTGAAATCGTCGATGATCACCTTCAGATGGGAGTCGCTGAGAGGAGACGACTCCCGATTATATTCGGGAAGCACTTTTGGAATCAACTGACGTTTCATTATTTCGATACACTTTTCTGTAGTGAGTTCGTCGCGTGGACATGATGGCGAGAAGTGGGGGCGTTTCACGGTCCCAGGGAACTCCTCGATTTGGGAAACGATGAAGAGGACTTCGCTTAGGTCGAAGGAGACCCCGAGGAACCTATTGAAGAAGGAGCGCTTCTTCCTACGGTCGCCCAACGATCGCAGGAAGGACGTACAACAATGGATAATTATCCCCTGAAGGATAAGCCGTGAGACCGCTTCTTGATTCATAAAAACCTTCTTCATGGAGTCTGGAAACCTATTGTAGAACGCCTATTGGCGGAAGAGCCGTGTAAATCTATGCCGTCCTCGAACCGAGATTGTCTTAAAGAAGTTTGCTGCCAATGGTCCTGCTGCATACGGTAATTACCACAAGTCAAAGATCCACCCGGCCATTCTACCCCTTCCTCTCCCAACCCTGCCCGTCCCGTAGATTCTAGAAGCCTGTGAAAGGCAGCATCTGTATATAAACTCTGGATAACAATTAACAACAACAATCAACAAATCAACAACAACAAACTACTTGTTCCTCTTCAGATTCCGCTGCTTCTCGGCGTTCACTACGATCACCTCGTCGGTCATCAGTCCCTTGCGTTTCCGCACGTTGTCCATGTAGAGGCGCGCCTGGTTGATCGAGTCGCCCTTGGCGCCGTAGTGTTCGATCTCGTCTTGAGTGGTCGGCTCCCAGAAAGGATCTTCGTCGATCATCTGCCACTGGGCGAAAGAGAGTTGGGCGGAGGCCAAGCCGCTGGTCTTCTTCCGCAGCTGTTCGCAGAAGGAGAAGCTTTCCACAATCGGCATCAGCGCCTCAATCTCGAAAAGTCCAGTCGCCTGGTTCACATCCTCGTTTACGACCTAAACTATTTCATTCAGAGCGAGGTTATCCCGGGGAGTTGCGCACCTTTGCTCGCCGCTGCGATAAGACAGGGTGCACTTTTCCCAATCCTACGGCGTTTGTTTGTACCATGACCCGGTAGAGCGCCGCCACAAGTCGAAGAGGGTGTTTGTTTATGGCCGCACGACAAGTCTGCTTCATTGCCGAGATCATCTGGCCCGTAAGCGTAGGATCGTTCAAGTCGGTTTCGTCGAGAGTCCATGATTCTACCACAATGGCCACGCCCTGCATCGCTTCTTCGCAGAGCGGTCCTGCAGCCATCGCGAGGTCAAAGCCGGCCACCATAGTGGCGTCCAGAGGTCGAAGACGCTTGGAGCCTCCTAAACCCGCAGAAGTTGAATCTATTGTCACAGAGTGAGAGCCTACTTGACCACACCGAAGGTCTCTCGTAGTCTTCGATGCCATTGAAGAGGATGTTGAATCTGGCGCGCGGGGGTCCAAACGACCAAATTCGATCAACCAACGACTCAATGCGCTCCTTCGATTGCTTGGCCCACCACGTTCCCTTCATGGGAAGCTTCTCAACGCAGAGCTCTTTCAGCTTTCCGATAAATTTCTCGGCGTTCTTGCTGCTACACACGCCTGAAAAAGAACATGCTTACTTGCTGTGCAAGTCACTGCGGATACCTTCGCGTATCTCCTTCAGAATGTGTTCATTCTTCTGCAAGAAAGCGAAAACTTCATCACATATAGGCACCGCTCGCAGAGTGATAGTGGCTTGACCGTTACGAAGATTGCACTCCTGAAATCACCACTACAAATACTACGAAGAGCAGATCAATTACCGTCTTGTGGAGAGCGACGATTTTCGCAAACGACATGGTGACATCGGGGATAATCGTCTCTAGGAAGGGCACAATCGGTTCGGAAACCATGAGATCGTACTGGCCCATGTCCTCTAGATCCTGGAGGCACTTCTGCAAATGCACTTCGCCGGCGGTAACGAGTGCCAACTCCCCGTTTTCTTGCTCCACCACACGAACACTCGAATCCAAGACACTAAGCTGTTTGAGGGCGGCGCGTAGCTCATCCCAGGACTCCGGCCCTCCCAGCGGTTGGATCGACACTCTGACCAGAGGCTCAGAAGTTTCGACATTCAAATCGAGTCCGATATCAATGCTCTCGTCGGAGCAGAGGGTGCTACCAGGAATCCACGTGTCCGCTTCCACGGCACATACAGTACCGGCCTTGGCACTGGAACACGGAATAAGTTCGCGGCCCATAAGCACGAAGAGTGCCTTCACTTTGACGGCCACCTTGGGCGCCGCTTCGGCTACGTTCTCTTTGTCTTCTTCGTCTTCATCGGAGTCCGCCTGCGTCCGCTTCTTCTCGCCAACGACAAATAGCTGGTCACCTTCTTTCACAGTTCCTGACATCACACGGCACATGGCGACGTTGTGTCCGGCAGACCGGAGGATCTTCGCGACGAAGAGTACGGTAGTGTCGTCGCTCGCGTCGCACTCCTTCAAGATGGCGAAGAGCGGGTGCTGCACACCTTCGTTTCCGAGAATCGAGCAGAGGCGTTCCTCGTTGTTGTAGGCCTTCTTCGCTGACTTCGCCTTGGCGCAGGCGCGGATGGCGGCGCGCGAGAGAGGCATCCACAGACGCATGAACTCATCGAAGGCTTCTTCGGCGCGCCGACTGCGAAGAGATTTGGCGCCCATCTTCTCAGCGATCGCTTTGAGGCGCTCAACGTTCGGTTCCAAAAGACCGTGGTTGTGCACTTCCCAGATGGGCTGCAGCACGAGCTGTTCGAAGAGAGTCTTCTTGCCAAGTCGCTCGGCGTCGGGCTTGATGCGTCCTGGCCCGGCGACGTAGCTGTCGCTGAAGAGCGATGCCTTCAGCTCGGCGACGTCGATGTTCAGCTTTGGCGCCCAGAGCGTGGCGAAGTCGTCGACGGAGAATCCGTATCCGCGGATAGCCGACGAGAAGATAACGTTTCCTTTCGCGGGATCGAAATGCAATGATTGTTCGATTTCGTCGAATTTGCACCATTCTTCTTCTACGAGCTGACCGTGGATTATCTGACTCAAGCAACTATTGATCTGCTCGATCAGGCATCGGATGTGGCGGAAGGCTTCTTCTGGCGACTGCTTAACCTCCACCACCAGGCGATCCATCTTATTCAACACCAAAATGATGTCCAGTCGGCCGAAGACGGCCTGACGCAGAAGTGCTTCTGTTTGAGAACACACTCCTTCGACCTGAACATGAGCATTTCATCATTTTTCGCGACTTGATGAAGACGTACCACATCGACAACAAGAAGGGCGATATCGGATAGAACGAGCGCCGAATTCACTTCAGACGAAAAGTCGACGTGTCCTGGCGAGTCGATGAGATTCAATATCACTGGCGAATGGTACAGCGTTATGGCGCTGGATTTCATGGTGATTCCGCGGATTTGTTCATCTTCTCGACTGTCCATGTACCGCATTTTCCCTGCTAATCTGGCTAAAAGCGATTGTATGCCAAACAAGAACAGCATGATACGAGACTTACCGGAAATAATTCCATTTGACGATACGAGATAGTCGGCCAAACATGTTTTACCATGGTCTACGTGGGCGATTATACAAATGTTGCGGATGAATTCCGGCTCAGTCTGAAAATATGAATGGAACCACTAGTAGATAATACGAAACTCGAAAGCCGATTCAAAACTAAGAAACACCCAAATCTGCAAGGTGAAACGATCTGGTCAATTTCTGTGGTCAATTTCCCGCAAAGGTCTTCATTTGCGTTCGGTCACTCTAGAAATCGGTCGCACTCCGTGGAGAAGCGACATTCCAGCGCCAAACGCATAAAAGAGAAAATGTCGCCGTTTTCAGAAATAAATTATAACCTGAAATACACACTTCCCACGAGAATAACTCCATCATAAATAATCACATTGTCGCAATTTAATGGCAATTCGGCCGAAGGTCAATTAGCCAAACGCGAGAACCTAGAACTACGGTACCAATTGAGCGCAGTAGGGCTTCCAGATTGAACAACGCCGCCACGTACCTTCTCAAAAGCTTCCACGAGCGCTTCGTTTCCTTTGCCGTTCATCTCGCATCAAACAAAATCTGAAAAGGAGCGTTTAAAAGCGGACAATGGCTCGGACTCGAAGATACGACGCCGCGGCTTCCGATGCGGATCAAGCCCTGAGGATGTCACCCACCAGAAGAGCCGAATTCAACAAAACTTTAATCACTGTATCGTCGACAGAAAACAATAGATGATCTATACAAACAGTCGCCTACTGACAGATTGTGAGGGACCACCCACGACGCCCGATCGCTCGACCGAACCTGCGACAAGTCTGGGTGATCTTGACGGCGGGTGGGGTGGAGGATACGGTATCGAGGGCGGGTAGACTGCTACAGAGCGCGGCGAAACGGTTAAAATTCTAATAAATACACAACAATGCCAATTCCGCCGAAAAGGACCCCGGGCCGGAAGAGCGCAACCCGAAGAGAGGAGGAGACAACGAAGAGGATTCCCGTATGGACGAAGAGGGGACGGAGGAAATGCGAAGAAGCGAGGCTACTATGCGAGGGGAGGTAAATGGAGCTACGAGGGGACTACGAGGGCGTCACACGAGATGAGAGAAGGCGCGATTTGTACAGTAATCTACAGTATAGTACAGCAAAATAGTCTCTGGGGGCGAGTATCGTAGGTACAGGCGGTGAGTTTTCCCTGAATGACTGAGGCTCTGGCTAGGGGATTATGCGCGGGGGGCGGCGGGGTCCGCGGGGCACTCGTCCGTCGTCGAGGGCGCCGACGCTTCCTCCTCGGTTACGGTAGACAGCTTCGGCGGCGGCTCCTCGTCGACTACCGTAATCGCGGGCATGACGGCGTGCGCGGCCGTCTCGGCCTGCACGACGGCGTCCTTCAGAGCGAAGACGTGCTTCTCCATCTGGCGGAGGACGCCGTCGAACTGATCGCGGTACTTCTGGTTGAGGAGGCTGAAGGGAAGCGCCAGGGCCCAGCATCCGGTGACACAGGCCGTGGCCCGGGCCTCCATAAGGCGCACATCTAGCGGAGACTCGGCGATCGCCGCCGCGAGGTCGTCGAAGAGGGGCGCGATGCGGGAGGCCGCCTGGCAGATGGCGAAGCCCATCGGCGCCTCCAGCTTCTGCGTCGGGATCGCGCTGAGGGCGTCGATGAGCGTCTGGCAGAGCTTCAGGATGTTCACGCAGTTCTCCACCATCCCGGTCGCGTCGTACGTCCACTCGTCGTTGGCGAGCGTTTGTGCTGAAAAGTCAGCTGATTAGTCACGGGCTTCGGGAGTTGTGCAATATTGCGCAAGGGGGATAGCTTTGTTCCTTCTAGGACTGCATGTTAGACGATGAAAAGACCCCTGGAAAGCCAAGGCAGTAGAACGAACTCCATCAAGCAGAAAATTCAAAGATCACCGACCCTAAACGCCTCGGAATAGTTTTCTCAACTCGTAAATTCCAGTTGATTGGCCGTGAATTACGTGTTTCCAGATTTGCCGAAAGTGCAAAAACAGAACTTTCATGTGTGCCTTCGGTCTTTTCAGGCTTACTCGTCGGTCCAAGATGTGCCTCTTGTCTAGATTATCGCCTCCAGCAGCTCTTAGAATCCAGTTCCCAGGGAAACATGCCATAACGGACTCCCACGATTTCACAGCAACCTCAAGTGCAGTCGAAGGACACCCCTTTGTACTATTTTCGAAAACCTTTTTGCGGCGCCGAATGTGTTCCGAGCGTTTTTTGTGTGCCATCGGGTGCGTGAGAGATCGTTTCCGAGGCGAGCAGCCGTGCAGCGGTGAGTGATGAAACTCACCGATCAGAGGCTTCAGCTGCATGACGTCATCGATGGACTCCTGGTTCTTGAGGTTCGAGAACTTGACCGGTTCGTTGAACTTGAAGCGTCCGTAGAGGAGGACGACGAGCACGACGACGGTGAAGAGAAAGGTGATGCCGAGGGAGACGAGGGCCAGCAGGGCGATCGGATCCATGGCGGCGAGTGACGGGGAAACGAGATTCGATGGGCGTCCGGCAGACGGATTCAATGGACCATCCCAAATTGGGGCCTTACGGCGGCGCAGAGGGGAGAACGGCGGCGGCCGAAGGCGTCGGACTCTGCAACAGGTGCCTTCGTGGGAGGCGTTCGTGGATTCCGGCGCGGTTTACGCGGAGGGGCGCGGAAGAAGACGACGAAGAAAGGGAAAGCGGAGGGTGCGTGACATCGAAACGCCTAACAAAGGACACTGCGCATGATTTTTTGAGACACAGCGCCCCGAGGGAAGGCGCGCCGCGAAGTACAGGTACGGGGTGCGCACGCATAACCTTCCTTCTTCTGCGAGCGATCGCGCGATCGCCAGTAGCGAGCGGCGGCGGCGACGACGTCGACGACGAGAGGAGACACAAAAATCGTGAGGAAGGCGGCGGCGACAAAAAATCGATCGTTCGCCGAGCACTCGTTCGCTCTCCGGCGGTACTCCCGCTGGACTCCGAGGACAACGCCTCGCCGCTTCCCTCAGCCCGCGGGCGGTCGTCATCCGGCATCATTTGACAGCACAAAGAAACGCGAAAAGAGAATGCACGGCGTCGAGTATAATGGCAATCGGCGCTAATAAATGGAAGTGATTGCGCCCCGGAGGCAAGGAAACCTCCCGAGATAATCGAAAGGGCACTAGAGAGAGTACGGTAGAGTCTCGTCTATATTTAGACAGCAAGACGAGATACCGTCTGCTGCCTGTCTAAACGCGAGTCACTGAGGTGGTCCACCGCCGAGGAGACTACGAGTGCGAAACGCAAACAGCGAAGTTGCCAAGCACGGAGATTAGGGGTGCTGATCCTCGAAACGCGGCGCCGGCGCGGGTGACTGTAGAAGAGTGCGCGGAAGTGCCGTCGAAGGGCAAACGAAGGACGACGCGGCCGTCTTCGGTCTGCGCGACCGCCTCGCGATCGGAGCGCCATCGATGCCAACGATCGCCGCAGCTGTTTCTGTTTCTTGCAGAGGGAAACGCCTTCCGCTCATTTGAAAAGGAAAAGGTCTAGACTGTAGAGATATTGTCCAATAGCTGGAGACGAAGTGTCTGACTTTACTCAAAAAGCTCAAAAAACACACAGAACTAAAAAACAGACAAAAGCAAGGAGACACTTACTTTGAGACAGTCTATTTCAGACAAAAAAAGCTTCCGACCGTTCCAGAACCTTCTTCCGCATCGATGTTTCCGTCTGTCATTGTTTCGGCGTCTACAGTCGCTTCGCCCACGAAAGAGCGATAAGCTACCGATCTCCGATCTCGTTTTCTGCACGAACTCCGGGCCCTTTCGGCGGCGCTGCAACATCCATCGCCAGGGAATCGCCCTTTCGCTTCGCGGAAGGGCAAGTAAACAAACAAAAAGTTTCGACTCTGTTTGCCGAACGACATTTCGAGAAAAAGCGGTGACGACCGTTGATAAGAAGTGGAAACGCAACATGGGGACCGAAGCGCGCGCTGACGCCGATTTGAGGCATAAAGCGGGCCACGAGGAGGTATCCATTTGCATAGCTGCGCCGAATCCCGGATTAGCCTTCGAGAGGATGTTTGCTCGACCCTTCGGCCTTTGGATTTGGGATGCGGAAAGAAAGAAGAAGGAACGATAAAGCGCCGGGTGACCCTCTGACCGGTTGATAAGACGGTCACGTGAACGTCGTTAATCTCTGAACCCTCCGCGCGCCATAATGTCACAAGGGCTACGGTAGCTCTCGGAATTGTTGTCTACGGTAGCCTCTGCTATTTCGAGATGGCTTTTGAGAGCAAGCTACAGATAAGAGCCTGCGGCTACGATTATCCGGATGCATCAGAGGTTGAGATCCGTTTGACGTCAGAGAATATCCGAGAAAATACGCTTAGCGGAGCAGGAGAGTGGAACGAGCTGTGCAGAGGACTTTCGGAAAGAGAAGCCGAGTGTTGGCATCGGCGCTAATCGAGTAATTTTGTCGTTACGTTCTTAATCAAGTCGGCTCAGGTTCACCGCAGAGCCTAAAGGTGCTCGAGGGAAAGGACCGTGGATTGGTCGCGTGACGAAATGAACATTGATGCAATTCGGAAAGGTCTGTGACAGCAAAGGCATACTGTAGTGGCGGATTTCATCGACCAAATCGTGATAAGAAAGAATTCCTGTTGTGATGGATAACTATGCACTTGGATTCGTTGTAAGATTTTCGGGAAATTATACAATCCTGATGTCAGATTTCGCCCTTTACTGTTGTTGTTTTCGTTGCTTGTTTTTATAAAGGATGTATAGGATTTCGAATATAACATTTAAACCACAATTTGATGAAAAGTAGAAGTACTAAAAATTCTACGCAGGGATTTATAATTCTGGGATTTAATATTCTCCTGCTTACAATGTAATTGGCTTCTTGTTTCTTCTTCCTTCCTTATACATTCCCTCTACTCACTACCCTGCCTAGAACTCAGGCTTCTTTGTCGTAATCTCTTTATCCCACACGAATAAAACAAGAGCATCCACTTCTAGGCAGGCTATAAAGGTCTCTGTTTGAGGGCACCTCTGCTCCCTACGTGTGAAAAGACGATTAAGTGATCCATCAATCCCGTCCGTAATAACTGCCACTCTCCTCAGCTAATTGGCACGTCCGAACCTCCTCTGCACGGAGCACCAACTCGCAACACCTCTCGTTTTTAGGCGTGCGCCTTTCCCACGCGTCCTTGGCACTCCAAACGTTTAAATATTTGTTTTCCATAAAAACTGAAGAGGATCTGATTGCTGAACAAGACCGCGCAACTTCTTCAGAAACGTTCACACGTCACTTCGGTTACTGTAGCATTTTCGCACAAACACTTTAGCTCAGGAATACCGTACCTGCATCCACTTCACAGCAAAATGACGTCATGCACGCGTTTATTTATGGCGACCGAAGTTTCGTCGGCGCGACTCCTTTTCTCATATCCTAGTCCTCATTCGGAGAACCGAGATACCGTAATCCACGTGGAATCATCGGGAATGTAATAGGGGCGCCGATTCAGCGACCCTTCGGCGATTCCGCGAAAGAGCGCTGCGCGTGACGTATTTCCTGAGGTTGCGTCGTCCGAATTGTTTATCTGCGACTCCTTTCGACGTCCGTTCGCCTTCCGCAGTGACTAAGCGCCATCGTCCTCTGCGCCATTCCGCGATTCCTATGAGGCGAGACGTCTATTTGGACGAAAAATAGACTCAGACTGCTGATCTGTTTCCCATTTGGCCCGAAGAGACAGTCTTTGGAGTCCCAGACAAGCGATCTGCTCGATTAGACGTCTCCCCAAAACAGACGCGTCGATCAGTCCGCCTTCCGATAATTGGGGACTTTAGGGACGCCCTGGCCCCTTCTAGTGGACAAGTGACGTCGGCGGCGATCGCGCGAATCGATCGCGGCGGCGGCGCGACGACTCCGCCTCGCAGACGCGCCGCCGCTGTGCCCGACTCCGCCGTCCGCGCCGACGAACCCACGTGTCTCTGAGGCAAACTCTCGCTTTGCCCTCTGATTTCCTCGATCGCGTCCGATTCCCACGGCGTTCTACTGTCGGGCACTTCTTCGACGCCTCAGCGTCCGAAGTGACTAGCGATTCGGAATTCTCTGCTTCCGCCTCGTCCGCTTCGTCGGCGTCTAATCCGTTTGCGTCACCGTGTCCTAGCAACGCGCTGTTTTCTATTTTCCGCACATCCGTCGGATTCGTCTTCGGACTCTCCTCGAGCGGCGCGTCATCGCCCTCCGTCTCAAGATGTTTCTCCTCATCTGCGCCCTTCTGACTCCGTGGCGCCGACGAACGCCGCGATCTGCTGTTGTTTTTCGCGATCGATCGCACCGTGCGGCGACGCTAAGCGCTTCTTCTCTTTTAGGTAAGAAACTGACCGAGATGCGCGGAGAAGCTCGCGAAGGCCTGAAAGGAGAGCTGCCCGAGGACGCGCTCAGCGTCGAGAAGCAGCAGGAGCAGTTGCTGATGAACAAACTCGCCGCCAACGGACGTCTCCCCGCGAAGCCGGCGACGTCGTTCCTCCAGAAGCGTCTCCAACAGCGCGTAAGTCCTCTGTCCCGATGATCCCAGATGCCCTGCGTCTTTCAGAAGTTCTTCGACTCCGGCGACTACGCGATGGACAAGAACAAGGCGAAGGTGGAGAACAGGCAGATTCCGCCGACGCCCGAGGCGAAGCTGGACGTGAAGATCGCACCGAAGGAGGAAGTCGAGAAGATCGACGTGCCGAAGACGCCGGCGGCACCGTTGTCGCCCACCGCCGTGAGCCCCTGCACCGAGGAAGCGCTGCAGATCCCCACGCCGGAGACCGTTCCCCAGCGCAAGGCTTCCATCATCTTCCCCTCTGTACATAGCAAGCTGAGCCCCCAACCACATATCCACCACGAAACGACTGAATCTCACCCTGTCACCCACTGAACGACGCCAAAAGCGCTCCCCTAAGAGTCGACTCTCCTTCTGGTATTTTCCTTCTTTCCCGCATCGCCCTTCCCAAGGTGATTAACGTCGTATTTATTTTTAAAGCTGTTATCGGCACATAAGAGTGAAACAAATAAAATTTGTACATAGAGAGCTTATGGTGAGAGACAAACGCCTAAAGGAAAGTCATTATGCGAAGAGGAAGGAAACAACTTTACAAACAAAGTGAGCACTGTGAGAAACTATTGGCACAGAACGATAAGAACGCAGGGTCACTCGTCCGTGACGGGTTCCAACCTGAAATCACAAATCACCATCGTCACAAACTCGCTCAACTCACAACTGCTGCTCGTTCTTCTTGCGGCGGCACTCGCACAACGAGATGACGATGGCCAGCAGAATGAGGATCAGTACGATCGCGGCCAGCGGCACCAGGAAAGACAGCCAATCTGTACGAAAGCTCACTAAGACACGATGGGGAGTTACTTACGCTTTACTCGGAGGGGACGGTCCACTACCAGTGTATTCACCTTCTTTTCGTTTTTGACAACGAATTCGTTGGAGGCGGTGCATGTGTACACACCCTCGTGCTCCTTCCCGATGTTCCTGATGGTCAGCTTCTCGCCGTCTTCGGAAACGGTCGTATCTAAGGAGAGACTGAGCTGTCAGAGTGCGCTGGGAACCCACTTTGTGGCAGAGCTCCGTTGTTGAATGTCCATGAAATCACCGGTGTCGGGTATCCGAAGACGGGGCACGAGTAGACGTGTTCCTCTGTACCGTCGGGGACGGCGTTTTCTGAGGCATCGAAGTGGAAGTTATCCTCTTTTCGAGCATCATAGCGGACGGGGTATCCTGAGAAGTGCAGGACTGGCCGGGCTGAAATGGAAGTGAATGTTTGTTTCCCCGCGAAAGACAACATGTGGCTTAGTTTTCGCCGTGGATGCGGCCAGAATGACTAATCGATGGCAGCAAAATCAGAAACAGATGTATTCGTCGAGGATCTGGATACTAAGCATAGAACTGTTAGTCTTAGTCAGTCCGAAATCTCACTTGTTCAAGGGGGAAAGATCAATTTGTTTGAAAGAGACGGACGGAGCGAAGGGCGCCCCGTCCCATCCATCAAAGCCCCTTTTAGTAATCGAATTCGCAGCACCAACCGAACACTTCGATGTTGCCGGTGACGTTGTGGCCTTCGACGGTGATGTGACACGTGTAGAGACCGGCCTTTGTGACCTCGAGCTTCTGCAAAGGGAGCGTGGCGTTCTTGAGGTCTTCGGATAATGTCGCGTCGGCTTCGAAGTGGGAGTTCCCGTTCACTTTGCGAGTGAAGTACGCGGAGTCGATCTTCAAGACCTGGTTGGTGTGGCGGTCGCGCACCTGACACCATAGGGTTAGCTCCTCAGTGGAGCGGAGGGGATTGTCGTTGGGGGAGACGCCAGACTCCACCGGAACGTTAAAGGCGAGGCTCCCCTCCGCCCGGAGATTGGATGGCGCGGCACTGACGCCACAAAGTAGAAGGGAGAGTGCCAGAAGGTGGCGGAGGCACATCTGAATGACTCATCAGGGCATGAAGGCGCAGAAGTCGCGGGAAACGGCGGAGACGACACGAGGAAGTGGACGGAAATAGGCGAGACGAACGCCCTGTGGAGAGCTTTATTGGCAGAACCGCTTGAAGCGACTCGAGAAGGGGAAGAGCCCCCGACTACAAAGCTGCAGGCCGCCGCCGCCGCTGTCCTCCGTCGCCGGGGTCGGAATCAATGCGGAGCCGCAGAGAGCGCCACGGGCGGAGGGCAGCTGTGTGCGCGGTGACGGCTCGGCGCTGCAAAAACTCTTGCGGAAGGAACGAAGGGTAAATAGGCATATGACGAAGGTGCTCTCAGTAAGTAGACAAACAGGATGGAGACGATTGGGAACTCCTTCAGATATTCATTTTCACGTTTCTCTTCCGCGCAACTCTGACCTCTGTTTCGTTGGATACCGTACCGCGGTAACCCTGTCTTTACGCGTCTAGACAATTATCGCGACGGTCGTCATTTTTTGAAACTCGTTTTTAGGCGGCAGAGGATCACTTCTCGTACCCACGCGCAAAAAAAACTCTTTGTCCCTTTGTAAAATGAGACTCAGTAAACAGTTAATCTAGACATCTTCACTGGCTGAACTCAGCGGACAGTCTAGATACGAATAGGTCTACAAATCGATTCCACCTCCAAATTATTACCATCTCAGTGACGTACTTGACTGCAAAGACATAAAACCGATAGACGTCAGCGATACGACAGGTTCCCCACACCCCACTCGCAGAGGAGTCCATGAATACCAATGATAAATCAGTGAACAGTGGATAAATAATTATTATTAGTGAAAGCAATGAAAAGTAAGAACATGACGAGAGGTAGCTCCAAAACATTGAGCAACAAAAATCTTAGATGGTGATACCGGCCTGCATGCGACTGATCTGGTGGATAGGGACGACACTCAGCTTGTGGGTATGGTCGATCTTCTTCGCGTGGTGCTCAATGGCAGCTTGGACGGCGTGGAACTTGTTGAAGAACTCGACGACTGCCGTGCCGCTTCCGCCCATGATCACCGACTTCACGGTGTAGAGATGGAAGAGCGCCGCCAGTTGGAACTCGTTGAAGTCCGCGGGGAAGCCGGTCACCTCGCACACGGCGTCGGCGTGGGAGAAGATGTTGTTGATGGAGGACTCTGAAAATACGAAGATAAGACATCTGTTATTAGTCGCAGAGCTGGGAAGGCTCGCACAAAAAACGTCCAAGATGACTCACCCGGATCGTAATGGAGCACATTGTTGGCGACACTGGTGAGATCCTGTGGACGGTGCTGTTGGAATTGACGTTCGCCGCTAGCGCGGGGGTTGTTCACGTTAAAGCCGACCTGCATCTTGAAGGGATCGTTCCTAAACGGCATGTATGAATTACATCCTTTGGCATTCAGAACGCACTTGTCCGTAGGCGATACTAGCTGGTAAAGACGGCGCGCAACCCACTGGTTAATATTGCCGAGCACGAGGTCCAGATTCGCACCCTCGAAACGCTTCTCGGCATTCTCGCGCTGGATGCCCTGGCGGATGAGGCCGTACTTCTGTGTGTACTCGCGCATCCACACGTACTCGTTGGAGTTCTCGCCGGGAAGGATGTGCACGACGAGCAGCACGCCTGGGTACAAGTCGTGGATCTCGCGATAGTTCATTGCGTTGTCGTTCTGATTGTTGACGCGACTTCGGAGAACGACGTCCGGCTTCGGCGCGAACTTGTGGCAGAGCCCGATCTGGCGCGACTGTTCTGCCATCTTTTGCGTCAACCAAACTGAGAACTCTCTAGAAAGGTGAGGGATGAGCATCTCTTCTGTGTGATATGAGTGTGTCTGTCAAATCTGTCTCTGTTTTGCAGACAGACAGAGATAGTCTAAATGTAAATTTCGACGGGTCCTTAATTTCAGACTGTCTGCTCGGATCCCTAAGAAATTCCTTTGCTTTGCAGACAGAGGCAGCTTAGAATGAAATTTCTACCAGCCCCCGATGTCACAAAACAGGAACGAGCCGTCTAGTCTATGGTTGTTTATTGCGAATTTCCAACAAAACTTACTCAAACTTCTCTGTTGCCTCATCTTCCTTGATCGAGCAGATAAGCGCCCATCGCATATCAAGACGGCTGTCCATTTTGATCGACAATTCTGAAAAATTCAAATTATCCATTGCGAAGCAAAACGCGCAACCACGGAAAGGCGCGAAACTGATCTGATCGCCTCCGCGCATTTTGGAGCGCGCGAGCGAGGGAGTGAGGACGTCGAACGCCCAGATTTCCCGCAAAGGTGGTTGGTCTCACGGCGAATGTACTTTTTCGAATATTTCGCGCGTTCATTCGGATTTTTAAGAGAAAGGCTTTGAGACATTCCGAGAAGTGTTTGTATAGGCTGTTGTCTAGACTTTGTTGCATGATGAAGTGCTTTCTGTATGCTCTCTAAAAACGTCAATTTAGACGACTATAGATGTCGGACGACGAACAACCTCGCAGGGGACGAGGCCGGCGACGTGAAGTGAGTTACTTCTCCCTCATCGACGACCGTCGAATCTCTTCAGGCTACTCAGTTCTCCAACTCCAGCGGCATCGCCACGGCCATCACGACCCTGCTCACACTTCACAAAAACAGGGGCCACATTAAAGAGGCAGAAGTTAAGAAGATCATCCCGGAGTTTAACGAACTTCTTCGAAGCAACATCGCCGACAAGATGAATGCAGTCTTTGGATTAACTGTACGTTAATGACGAGCTGTCTGCCTGTCTGTCTCTGTGCAGCCCGTTTCAGACAATTGGCCACATGACACAGACAAAGAGACAACGTTCATTTCAGCTCGCATCCGACACCGACACCAAAACGTCCTACTTGTACAGCGATGTTCGCTTTCCGCCGCAGTGCAAGTTCCTTGGTTTGTACTGTTTCGGTATATATTTCTTAATGAACATTCTGTTTAAGGTAGTCACATGCCTGAACACCTCGAGGACGAGGAAGACGGCTTTTGCGAAATGGAAGAGGCGTTCCTCATCGTCGTTCTAATAGTCGTCCTCATGAACAGCAGTCCGCCCAGCGCCGCTCTGCCGAGGGGATCGGGTCTTCGACTCACAACGCTGATAAACATTCTAGTAAATCTGATAAACTATGGCATATCGTAAAACGGTCGTTTTAGGACGAAGCTGCCTTGTCTCCGCCGACACACTTAGGAGATATTTCGAAGTACATCGACGGCACTTCGACCGCGCAGTTCGTATCCCGAGGTGCGTTTATCCTCTGGGGGCGGTGTAACACCCATTTCGTTTAGGGTGGCTTACCTTCCAGAACGAAACCGTGGACGGTGAGAGGCAGACTACCAT
The DNA here is from genome assembly GCA_030435675.1 of Steinernema hermaphroditum. Lineage (NCBI taxonomy): Eukaryota > Metazoa > Nematoda > Chromadorea > Rhabditida > Steinernematidae > Steinernema > Steinernema hermaphroditum. Next base: position 5,743,741 of record CM059622.1, read on the forward strand.
CTTCTGGGGTTCCCTTGCCAACGCAACCCTACGTCCTATGGTGGGCTGCTATCGAAACGTACTTGTCTTCTGAAGCCCATTTAGCACCTACTGGAGCTCTACTGCACTCTGGTCGACTCGGAGCCGTCGGAATACATCGACGTTTACAAATACGCGAAGAAGGTTGAGGAAACGCGCGGAGCGCAGCCCTCGAGAATCTTCCTCGACGAAGCCGAGAGGTCGGACGATGAAGGCGAAGTAACCCAACAGCAAAGCGACGACGACATTGAAATGGACGAATAGTTTAATAAAAACGGGTTAACAATAAAACGGGTTCCAGCAATGATCTAACTATCTTCTTGAGCCATCTGGTGCAGGACAGTGTGGATCTTCAGCATCGCATCATGTTGTTGCTTCGGATGCTTCATACAGCGAAGCGAGGATCTCACGAATCGCATAAAGTCTTCGATTTGGCAGTCGATTGGCTCAGCGTCGATCTTCAGGGATTGTGGTTTTTCCGTCATCCTTTCTTCAACGGCAATGGTTTCGTTGATAAATAGCGTCACTTCGGGCGATGGCGTTGACAGCACACTGGTGTCACTTCGAGATATTTCCAGCTGCGACGAACCGATGAGCTGCAGTTTGTGCTGAAAAGACATAGATTAGTACCTCTGGTTTAAAACAAATATATCGATTTATATCACGTTCTTTTCGAATAGCCTTGCAAGTTTAAAAAAATAGAGACAACGCTGGAGGAAGGGTACCTGGTACGTGAGAAACCTCTGCCGCTGCTCCGCAAGGTTCGCTTCGGCGTCTCCCGCGCACCGGTGCAGGAGCAGAACAGTGGAGTGATACGGGTCGGCAATCAAGACTGGTCGGCGACCGTTTGCGACGAACATCGTAAGAAGCGGCACAGGCATCTAAAAATAAGAAAGATAAGCAGATGTCGCCCCTGCGGCTCTCACCTTATCCCTCAAGCGCTCGCAGCATACGCAGATAAAGTAGACGATGTCGCCGTTCGAGTAGGTTTTGCGCCTTTTGTACCGCCACACGTACTTGGCGTCGTTCGTCAGAATCACGGAGTAGTTGCCCCGAAAGGAAATGCCGACCTCGTAGGGGAACGTCTGTTGTTCTTCAGAAAACTTGTACGACATCTGGAATCACGCATAACCTCTCAACGTATGCTTTATGGTGTTCAAGAGGCAAGGAAACCGAGGAAGCAAGATCAAGAAAAATGTGAACACACTACTTCCCTAAATGCTGATATTCAGCAAGCTCTCGGTACGAGACCGAGGTTGTTTCTAACCACTACAACGAATTAGTCGCTGACAATCGGTTTTTGGAACTATATACTGGTGCGTTTCGTGAGCGTCCTGCTGTTGTAGAAGATAATAGATGGAGTTACCCCGCGACCTTCCTCCCCTCCCTCCAGTGATCATTTGTGTAAAAGACGAGGTTTTCGAGTTAATCAATGTGTCCAGCAATGTTTCCTAGCAGCTGTAAGGCACTTTGAAGTATTTCACCCCAACGCTCGCAAAAAAAAAACAGTATTTAATAAATTATTTAAGCTACAATGAAAAGAAAACGAAGCTCGCTCCATTCAACAGTACAACGTATGAATATGTCCTTAAACAACTGAATTTGACACCAACGCAACGCTCCTTTCGTAGAATGTGCAGCGATCCGAGTTCTGTGGCACCAGGTCCATCGTGAAGAGCAAGTTGGTCCTGTTCGTGTACAAGTATACGGGAAGTGCCATGACGGCGGCAGGGGAAGCTTCGCGGACCCAGCTGAAGTTGACGACGTCCAAGTCGGTGCTGACTTCGTCGCTTAGTACGATCGCGGAAGATGAGGCGGCCTTAGCTCCCAGGATCTGCATTCCTGCAAAGGGTGAACATTATTTTTGTTAATGGAAGCGGTTCTGTCGCACCTGTCAACTTAAAACCGTCAGATTTGCCGCTCTGTCCGATGGTCACGTGCATGTTCAGCTCTTCCAGAGACCACGCGTTGGACTGCGCAATAAGTTGTCGAGTTGCCGTGATGTAGGCCTCTGGTGCGAACATTCCACCGAGCCACACTGATTCCTTCTGAAAAGGGAGGCATGAACATCGCACATCGTAGGGCTATCATCTCACCCGTAGAGATTCCGAACACGAGAAGCGTGTAAGCTGCTTGACCCTTTCGTCGAAGTCGGTCATCCAGGTCATCACGCTGATACCCTTGGGAACGACGTATCGCAGCCAGCCGTCGGGAACAGAGCCCTTGTTGAGTGCGGAGATGAGTGAGCGAAGATGGTTGTCCTGCTTCTGCTCGTTCTTGCAAACAGCCAACACTTGAGCGAGATCGTTTCGTACGATGTGCAGCAGGTTGGCGCCCAGGTTGATTTCGCGCTCGAAAAAGCGGAAAAGAGGATCCTTGATGTTGTCCTTCGTGCGTTTCAGCTTGGGAACCTCCTTCGGAAGCAACTTCAGCCATTGATTGCACAGATCGGAGAGGATGTTCATCCATGGCGGGGCGACCACCTTCTCGGTGCTGTCTTCAAATGCCAACTCTTCGTCGGACACCTTCAGCAGATTGCGAAGAAGAGTATGTCCGCGATCGGTTAGCAGAACCTTCTCGGCATTGTTCGGCAAACCGAGCCAGCTGGGCATCTGGTGCTGCTTGATGTCCTCGACCCAAGTTAGCAGATTGTCACGGGTAGTGCCGTCCGGAACACACAAATGCGAGGCCCTTCCGTCGATGTTGTTGATCAGCACACAATTCGATTCGAACGCTTTTTCAGTGAACAACTTCTCCAGGAAGGAATCCAGCAGAATCTGGTCGAACTTGTTGTCAATCTTTCCTCCGTAAATGCACTGGGAGAGAAGCGTTTGCAGGGTGGACCACGGCAACTTGTCGGGAGAAACATTGCTACGATTCTAAATTTGTGCAGAACATGTAAAAAAGCCCAATACTCCAAACATACCATGGCAACAACATCCACAGCAGAGTCCAGCGTATCGCATGCTACGCGCAGATCGGCATCAGAAAACTCGTAAGTGTGCGCCCATCCCAGAGGTGTGTAACGCAGGCGCTCTTGCACCAAGGCGTGCAGCCAGCAGATAAGGAAGTACAAACGCGATCGTTCTGCGGGAGCCTTGCTCAACCGTTGAGGAGGCAACGACGACAGCGATCGCAGCAGATTAGACTTCAGTCCAGTAGCAGGCTCGAACACAACAACTCGGGATGCCTTGGTGACACTGATCGGCAGTTTGGGGTGGATCTCGGCGGTCATCAACAAGCGGAACTGAGGATGCGGCTTCAGGGTGTGGAGGCGCTTCTCGAGCTGTGCGAGCCAAGATGGGGCAAGATGTACATTCTTCAGGAGAACCCATCGACCTGACTTCGAAGAGCTATTCAGCGCTGTATCAGCCTGGCTGAAGCCTTCCGCTGATCCGATGGCAATAGACGTCACTTCGCGATTCATCTCAATCGCCAGGTCTTCAACTTTCCCAGATGCGTCATAACCAGTAGCCGAGCAGAGCAATACAGGCACGTGGCTAGGCACCTAAAACATTGAAAGATAAAAAAAATCGAAGTCCGGACGAATAGCTTACTTCGTCATCGACAATTTCCCGCAGGTTCAAAACCTTGTCCTGCTGCATGAATTCAACACCGAATGCGGCAGAGACCACAAGATGCGCGGAGGCCAGGACACGGTCTGGACGAAGAGCATGAATCAAAAGAAGATCATTGAGTGCTTTCTTGATGGCTGTTGCCGGCTTCTCGGTATCTTCCGTCCAAACAACGGGAACGTCAAGTTCGGGGTTGTCACTTGCAAGCCACGATTCCAAGTCGGCTAATGCGTTCACCTTCTCTACACAGCTACTAAAGTCGGATAATCTTGAGAGCTGGATCAGGGCAGTAATCTGCTGGTGGTTCAGCAGCTGCGAGGAGGCGCCAGACGGTGTTCCGGCGGACTTTGAGGACTGGGACGCGAACATCTCGGATCTTCCTAGGAGATGATCGAACTGTGCCTCGTAAACGTCTTCAGAGGAGCCGCGCAGAAGGATCTTCATGAGAAGAAGGGCCAGAAGCACCTTGTCTGCGTGGAGCATTCCTTGAGAAACGCGGCGATAAACGGACTAGAAATAACGTTTAGAACATGAAACGGTTTCGGACACACCTGGAACAAATTAGAGGTGATGATAGACAATCGCCTGCCATAGTCCGTGATTCCAATCAACAGAGGCGACTTTAAGGCCACCGTGAATATATCAACCAAGAAGTCAAGCGAATATTGATACAGGAAGTGAACCTAAAAAGAGTACTCAAGATGGTACGTTCTGAATTGGCGCATATTTACCTCGTTCAACTGCTGCAACGTGGAGTAAATCAGCGAGCAAGCATGAGCCAATCTCTGATATTGGTTCGATACAGTTTCCACCTCCTTGATGACCTGATCGGTTTCTGCGGCTTTCTTCGCAACCTCTGCCGCTTCCGTCTTCAGTTTTTCCAGAGTTTCAATGACGCTATTGTCGTCCAAGATGCGTCCTTTGCTATCATTCAAGGCTGCGAGCAAAGCCTTCTCGAGCTGGCGAAGACGCACAGCGAACTCGCCTTGCAATTTGAGCAGATCGTTTCGCTTCTCATCGACGTCGGGACGCTCGCTTCGAAGAACTTGGTTTAGGCACTGTGTTTCGAGACTGCTGCGGGTCACGGTGAAGTTGACGAATGTGACACGCGAACAAACATCGGCAGCGAATTCTACGGATGAATCGCGGGTGATCAGGAAGATTTGGAAAGAGGGTGACAGATCGATGTCTTGGTCACCGATGGTTATAAGAATGCGACCGCCGGTCCTTTTCACTTCACGGTTAAGGACGGGATTCAGAATAGGATCGTAGCTTTCCACATCTTGCACTAGAAGTGCGTTACCGAATCGGAGGGCTGACTCAAGATTCTTTCTAAATAAACCGAACACCCATTAGTTTTACAGTATCGAAAAACTGACCTGAAGGAGTCATCAAGGAAACTGGTCTTTGTAATGTTTTTGTGAGAGAACTGCTTCAGCAGGAAGTCCACGGCCTGTCCGCTGGGATCGATAATGAGAGGATAGCGATTGAACCGATGCAGCATGATTGAATTCTCCGTGCACAGGTCATCCACAGGGAGACCATTGCGATTCCACTGGAGGCGATCGTCAACAGTAGAAAGGTATTCGACACGAGCGATATCGTGGCGGTACTTGACTTCCGCCTTTTCGACAGCTGCAGTCCACTTCTGGAACAGAACATCGCGAAGGTGTTGGTCGTAGTAGCCAGAGTAGGCGAGGAACGCAGAGGAGAGCAAGACGTCTCCGACCAAAGTATCCATCTGCTGACTGAAGCCTTCGCAACTGCCATTCCAGCGATCACGCTCCGAGCGGAGATTTGATAGGAGGTCGATACTGCGACCAACTTTCTCCTTGACAGTGGCGAGATCAGCCTTGATGCTTTCTGCCTGACCGATGAGAATGGCATATTCATCTTTGTAGGTCGCAATGCTCTGCTCCAACTCCGCAATAGTCTTCTTGACCTCTTCGCCCTTCTTAGTTTTCGCGTTAGCGTCCTTTTCCAACCGGCGCAGTTCGTTTCGCAACGGCTCAACTTTGTGGAGCATGTCAGAATACAGGAGCTGTGCCTTCGCCCATTTGACCATAGGTCCGCATGCTTGACTGGCACGATTAACCTAAGAAATGCAAAGGTCAAGAAAAGATGGTATGACACACATCATGCCTTCTCAAAGTCCCAGTCCGGGTTTGAAATGTATTTGTTCATTGCGGACAGGATTTCTGGAGTAATGTTGTCCGTGTCGAATCCGAGAATTCGAGGCATGAAGTCGTCCTTTACCATAACACCACGGATAGCTTTCCAGTCAACAACGTTTTCGCCCAGAAGTAAACAAATTGACTCCAGGGCCAGCTTGACGGCAGGAGGGGGCGAAGCCATGGAACGAACTTCCACAAGTTGTTGTTTCTTGATTCCTTTAACGGCTGCTTTGGCGTCTTCAACAGCAGGCTCTACCTGGAATGTTCGAATTAAGCACGATACTGAGTGTAATGATACGTACCTGAGCAAGATCTTTCTGCACTTCTTGACGTTTCTTCTCAATCTCAATCAGTGAAACGGCAAGCTCTTTCTGAAGCTGCTCGGATACATTCTTCTCCTTCTCGGCCTTCTGTTGGTCGTGCAACATCTCCTTCAACTTTGCATTTGCAGATTCTTTTTTGGTTTCGAGTTCTCGTTCCTTCTCGCTAAGTGACTTCTGGAGCTCCTTAACCTGCTCTTCGGTTTCTCTGATCTTGTCAAGACCAATGTTCAGATGCAGCTTCTCTTCTTCCAAATCGCGGCGCTTTTCGTGGAACAACTTAATGTAATGGCGAATGAAGTCCAGGAAGTGTCGGGGGGTTAGAGCAGTCACGCGATGACCTCGCTTTTGCTCATTCTCGTTGATCTTTCTCACAGAGTTGTGGACATGGACGAACGTATTGATGACGGCATGGCGATATTGGACCGGCTTGGGCAGAAGATCGCAAACAGCTTCAAGGGCGAACGGAGGATCGTAGTCAGTTCTATCAATGTCCAAGGTATTCGTGAGCTCGACACCGACTTGATAGAGAGCGGAATCCGTCCAGTCTCCGAACCAATTGAGCACGCATCGATTGAACAAAGCAGGAGACGTCGACGCTCTCTCGCGAAGTCCATCTCCAGACGGATTCATCGTGAAGACAACATGAAGGTTCCGGATAACTTGCGATGTGAACCACTTGTAAAGTTCATCAGCGGAGTCCAACATGAGACCCTGACGTTGTGCGCCCTCCTTGATTTGGCTCATGAGGGTCGTGTGTTCATCGCCTTCGAACAATCCGGGGACTTCACCATTAGCCAGCAGCGTATTCAGGCGTTCCAGGAATCCAGTGTCCAGCATGTTAGACTCGTCCATGATGAAGCAGATCTTCTCGTTTCGACATCCGGCCCTGCGCAACACACGTCGCATATCTTCATCGAAGTCAGCCGCAGTGTACTTCGAGTGGACTTTCAGCTAAAGGAAAAGAATAAGCAATGATCTCAGCATATCGGAGGAGATACCTGGAAGACGGAGAGTCCATTCAACCAGGCAACAAAGCGAGAAAGCGTGGTCTTGCCAGATCCCGAAGTACCAATAAGCAGCAAGTGGCCCTGAGGCTGGCGGTAAATTCTATCGATTCTGAGAACGTGCTCCAACATTTGATCGAATAGAACCAACTGAACGTCCAGTTCTTCTTCGTAGAACCCCCTGAGTCGAGCCTGAACGTAATCGCGCAGTTCTTCTCGCGATACGGGCAGGTAGTGCTTCGATAGCCAGCACGAGTAGAGGATGGGCCGGACAAGAGCTTCGGAGAGAGAGCAGGCATTGCTGAAGTACTTCGCCGCGGTTTCATCGACAAGCTGGTCCGTCCATTCACGTTCATTGTCATGGACCAGTCGATCTTGGAATAGGCGCAAAGCTTCGTGTGCCCACAAGCGAACAAGTCCATCGGGTGTCACCGCCTCAAGAGGAGAGATCGCCTCCGCGATACCGCGAACCCAGCGAGTCAGCTCACGTGGAGAGTACACGTAATGAGGTTGATCGTCTTGGGTAAAGTGCTCCTAAAGCAATCGTTTAGGGAAATCGACAACCTACGACAAACTTGACTTCCGAGATAAACATCGACCATAGCGTTTGTCAATGAATCAGCTAGGCCCCTGACCGTTGGCATTCCTCTAAGCATGGCGCGGTTAAACGTTCCGTAAATTTGCATGAGAGATGTGTGTCCAGGATAGTCGACGTAAACGACCGGTACGTGTCGAAGGAAACGCAGCGAGAGTGGATGGCGACCAGGATCGGTGGGAGGATTACAAGCTCCAACAAACTGAATCCTCTCGAGCGTAACCCATGTGTGCTCCGATGCACGATAGAAGCCGTTCTAAATAAATATACGTTCCATAAAGGCCCGTGAAAAGCTGGCACTCACCTGCTCTACGAGCTGGCGCAGGAATGAAATGACACGCTGAGTGCCGTATTTGTCAGGACTTGGAAGGTTAATTTCGTCGCAGAAGATAACTAGCCATCTCGAAAGTTGTACTGGTGCCAAAACCACACCATTGGGTGTTCGACGATATTCGCAGTAGTGATCAAAGGTTTTCATGAGCAACTCCGGCGTAGTCGAGGAGGAGAAGTTGACGTTCACGACGTCCATATCTTGCTGTGATCGGAGAGCCGCAAGAAGAGTCATGGTTTTTCCAGAACCGGGTGGACCACAGAGAACAAGCGGTTTGTGCTCACTGAGCCAGGTGTTCAGAAGCAGCTCATGTCGCACTGTGTCGATAGTGGGGACGACAAGATCGGCGGCTGCGACACGATGGGCTTCGATTTCCATCTGAGGCACCTTGGAAAGCCATGGCTGCCATTCTCCGTCTAATGTCACTTCATAGTCAATCATAGGCAGCTAAAATGGCAAACAAGTAAGTAGGACACATTAAAGGTCAGTACAAACCGTTGCATTCGGAGGCAATGGCAAAGTAGTGATACTTCTGATGTAGTCACTGAGCTTCTGGCGGCACTTCCATTTTCCATCACCGCTGAAAGACCAAACCAAGGAGACCAGCATCGCCTTCGTGATGTACGCTTCTAGTTGGTCGGGCTAAACCATAAGAATACAGATGGGAAATTCGCAAAAATAATTACCGCAATAGGATGATCGAGATGGGTGGAGTCATAATTAACCAGCTGACGCACAGAGAAGTTCAACATGGAGAAGAACGAAGAAAGGAGGCGCTGTGCAGTGGGCTCCATGATGTGATCGAGATTCTCGATGGCGTAAGTCAGAGCAAGCGTTACGAGGCCGGTGGAGTTCATATGATCGGCGAAGATCTGGGCGCACTGCTTCTGGATGGTCATTCCTCGTGAAGTCGACTCTGAAGCCGGAGTTGATGGCAGTGTGGAGTCGCCCAGCATGGAACCACCAAAGACCGTATCCATTCCAGTGTGGGCCGACAGCGACACGTCGGAATCGATAGGAGCGTTCTTCAGCTTGTTCAAGTAGTTTTGGAACAGCATTTCGCTCGTGATGACTTCTTCGCTAAACCAGACCATACCACAACGCGAGACCGTAGCCAAAGTAGCGTATTTAAGATCGGAAACTTCGAAGATAATTCGCACCTGAAATAAGAACAACAGTTCGAAAAAGTGGGTTCACCCCTTACGTTGGGGGGAATAGCCAAACGTTCACCATTGGGCAGAGTCAGCAGCTTGTTGTCATCGAGGACGGAGTTCAAATTTTCAACCCACTCTGGATCGACATCGCCATCAAAGATGATCCACTGGCGCTTCGCGGTTTCGCCACGAACATTGTCAATGATCCTAAAAACGACGGATTGCGCACATCCAAAAGAGTAGGAACTAACTTTCTGATTATGTGGGTGAAAAGACCATCAGTCCATTCACGAGTGTTGGCATCCAGCACACCATACAGCGAGTCTTTGCTCATGGCCTTTGCATCAATAACGTGGGCTACGCCCTCCACCTTTTCCAATCGCTCGAGAGCCTTCAGGAGTACCTTCCAGGCCGTCGTTTTACCACTGCCACTGGCGCCGACAAGCATGAGACCGTGATTCAAGTTAGTGATCTGGTAAAGCTGCAGAACTTTGTCGAGCCACAGTTTTCCAAGTCCTTCTTCTGCGCAACACAGCATTAGTTGATCGCAAACCTTCGCAATTTCAGCTCTGAGTTCTCTCATTTCATTCTCCTTGTATGCGATGTTGGGGAACACATCTTGCAACAAAGAGAAGAGTAGGGCGATATCTTCAGAGACCAGCTTCGGTACCAAGGTTTCGCACACTGATTGGATGAGAATCTGCTGTTCAATGTGATCGCCAGTGATCAGGGATTCATCGATCTCGGAACCCTGCTTTGCGGCTTGTTCCTTCTGGCGCTGGATGTGGTCTCTCTTCAAATTTCCGGCGCTGACAAGCACGTACTTCAGCGCACGCAGACCGAAGTCGTAGTGACACTGGTCGGACAGCTGCTCCTTACAGAGGATGAAGAGTGGCACAATTTTCTTCGCCAATTTCTCGGCTGTTCGGAATCCTTGAGAGAACAACATGACTTGAGCAATCAGTTGTCGGTCGGGTTGCGTCATGGCCAGAGAGCGGAACAGCTATAAATCACATCTAAAGTTATGCAGGGATGCAACCATCGTACCTGTTTCAAATTATCGGGAAGATTTGAACGACCAGAGTAGCCAGGGTTCATGGTGATGAAAATGGCCATGTTGGAGTTTACCGTGAGGGTCTTTCCAACAAGGTCAACGCTCATATCTCCACCAGCCCTGACCGACTCCTGGATTGTTTGAATTTGCTGACTGACGGCTGACAGCATACGTTCCTCCAAACGATTGAACTCGTCGAAGCATCCCCATGCGCCAACTTGGCACAAGCCAACAAGAATTCTACCCATGGCCTAATTGAATAAGTAAGTAACAAGAATATGGCATGGCACATACCTGGAAATCGAAGGTTTCATCACAGTTGAACACCAACACAAAGCGGCCGAGCTGATTACCCAACGCCTTGACACTTTCGGTTTTACCGGTACCAGCGGGGCCGAAGGGACTTCCACCAAGACGCGAATGTAAGGCTTGCGTCATGGTCAAGTAGCATCTGTCGGTAAGGGGGGTCTGAACCAATCGTTCTTGAAGTCCGAGATATTCAAATCCATAGAAGAACTCGGCATTCGCCATTTTCACAGCGCAGCAACGAAGGGGATCAAACTGCTTGGAGTCGAAGTAGAAGCGCATCCGCTTCAGCCACTCGAAATCAGTGTTGCTCGAGACCTTTCTGGCTTGCAGTTCGCGACTGATGTCACGTTTGTGGACAAATTCAGTAATCTACAATGCACAAATAGCATCAGATCAAAGAACTCCGCACCCACCAGCATCTCAATTTTCTTGCGGCGAATCTGGGGTTGATCACCAAGGACCGAATCGGCAAGGAGGGCCAACGACTTATTTACAGCTTCAAGGACGTCGTCGATGGTCTTTCCTTGTACTAGACAGTTCTCGGCCATGTTAGTGTACCAGATCTCCGCGCATAATCCAACAATTTGTGCCTAAACCTCAACGTAATTAAGGAACAGGGAGGCAGATAACAAACCGGGTAGGCGTCTAACCAAGCCATATACTCGGTGGCCGTCAACGTATCCATTTGGAATTTCGAGAAGTCGACAACAGCGCGCCCGAGCAGCTTTGCCAGAGTGTTCTGCATCTCCTTTTCGAATACTCGCAGCCAGTCGTTGATTCTTGGGTTTTCCTTCAGGTTAACCGGGTTCACCAGGACTACGCGTTCGCCTTCACGGCTGACCAATTCCGATATCAGCTTTGTTTCGTCGTCGTATTCCATGGCGGTGACGCCTGCGAACATCTTCTTCAGGTGTTTCTGGACGCGAGTGATATCTTTGCTATTGCCCATGATTTCCAGGAGATCTTCATCACCAACAAAGTAGAATCGAGGGAACGATGAACGTTCACGTTCCAGGTACTCTCCGAGAGCCTTCTGAATTTTGGCGAGCATATCAGCCAATCGTTCAAGCAGGCGTTGAGATCCCTGCATGTGGACGACGTCCAGAATCCTAGGCGTTACAGATACTTTCTTCATAAGTGCCAGGAACTCCGTGGAAATTGATGCAAATCTGCCGGATTCTACGGGCAAGAGGGTGTTGATGTCGGCCGATCCACTGAATAGACCTTCCAGGTAAACCCAACGGCGCTGCACGTCAATCCACACGTCAAAGAGAGCGTTGATTTTGTTCAACTTCTCCTCCCAAGATAGAGCATCTTCTTCAAACTGCTTGTAATAAGGAGAAAGCTTCATTGCAGCCAAACTGTTGATATGCTCTTTCAGCTTGTTGAAGAGCTCATCCCAGCCTTTGATCAAGCGTGTCTTGTTCTGGTATGCGACAAGTTCGACTTCATACGACTGCCAGAATTCGCGCATCTGTTTCAGGAATTCTTCAAGGGCCAATTCACCTTGCGCCACCAGGATCACATTCTTGATGACGTTCTCGTATCTGTTCAAATCTGTTTCCCAAACTTGACCCAACGTAAGATCGGATACATTCCAGGAGACACGCATTTCCTTCATCAGCTGCTTCCAGTGTCGATCTTTCAAAGCTTCAGACTTCAACTGGTTGATCAGCTGGTTCATTTTTGAGTACTTCTGGATGGTTAGTTTGGCTTGCTCGTACGACTCATAAGAACGGAATTTGGCTGGCAGTTTCTTCATGTCGGCGAGCAAATCATCGAGTCCTTGGCGCAGTTTACGCGGCTGCACCGAAAGCCATGTCATCTCCTTGAACTTCTCCATGCTGTCGTAGAGAGGCACCAAGGCTTGCCACACGCTCTTCAAATCTTCCAACTCTTCTACGGCGACATTCAGTTTGTTGACATTCTGACTGACTTCAATGGTTTCCGTAATGTCGAGCGCGTTCTTAGCCTTGATCATGTTCTCACGGTCTTCCTTCAATTTGGTGAGCTTGCTTTCGAACGCCTTGAGAGCGGTAATGGCTTCATTAGGCTTCAACGATCCCTGGTTCGGCTTGTGTTTGTCCCACTCTTCCAGGACCTCAACGGTTCTCTTCTCGACCAACTGGTCTTCCTCGCGGATCTTTGCTTGCAGGTTGCTGACCTAAACGGATAGGAGTGTGAATAACGAAACACTGGCTTGTGACGCGCACCTGGGATTGAATAGCGCTGTCCTTGCGATGTAGAATGTCCAAGAACGAGGACCACTCCCCATCGATATTTTCGGCGTACAGCCAATTTGTAGGGAATTGGAAGCGGTGCTGCGTGAGAAGTCGTTGACCCGTGCGGAAGAGATCAACCTGATCTTGACAGTTTTTGACCTGTCTCTTCAGGGACTGCACAAACGTGATGAGCGCCACAGAATCACTCGTCGCTCCAGCATCGACGCTCTGTCCCTCCAGATCAGATCTCCACTTTGATACTTGGGAGAAGAAGGTCGCCATTTCACCTCCCATGGCAGTACCAAACTTGAGAAGCACTTCCTTGTGCCAGTAGTCGTACTTCACGGACACCTTCGACTGCACCTTATTGTAGTCAATAACGATGGGGAATATTTTCATTTGAGCTTCCTGTGTGTCAATGGTTGAGCGCGACTTTCGGATCTCATTCAGAGTCTTCATCCACTTATCCAGTTCAGATCCGAGGCGTTCATAGAGCATCTCAGGTTGCAAGTCCCACAGAGCTTGATGGCGAAGCCATTCATTGACATATTCGGAAACTTGCTGCAGCACGTTGTCGACGGCAGTGTACGCTTTCTCGGGAACTTTCTGACCTTGAGGAAGTCTGCTGAGGACATTCCGGTAACTGCTTTCGATGGCGTCGCGGTTCAGAGTGAGCTGGAAATAGATTAAGTTATAGCACTAGGCTATACTGTTTTATAAAGCTCACCTGATATCTTGTGCTCGAAATTCTCTTCTGCTGCGTGATCACTGCTTGCCAAACATAAAGCTGGTCAAGAAGCATAGATCGCGCTTGCTCCATAGAGGGGCTGATCGACATGACCTGAGCGGCAAGTCTCATTTCAAGATGAATCAAGTTAATATTCGGCATGTTTGAAGCGTTGTTCTCTCGCTCTTCTTCTATTTCCTCACGCGAACCAGCCAAAACAATAGTCCACAAGCGGATGGCTTCCTCCAATCTCTGAGCCAGTTTATTCTCAATCTAAAGGGACTTCCTTCAAGCTCAGTTGCGTTGGAGCTGGATTACCTTTCGATCAATCGCCTCAACCCATGTGTTAAGATTTGAGTATTGACCAAGGGACAATTGGTCAACAGATTTCTGGATTGATGCAAGAAGATCAGCAAAAACCTTCGAAGAGTATTGGCACGTTTCGAGTGTGGCCAAGTCCAAATCAATACGATCCAACGTGACGAGAAGTTCATCAACCTTATCCTGGTAACGGCCAACAGAATCGGAGAATTTCGCGACATATGGGTCCACTTTGTAGGAATCCCAACTCAATTGGTATCCATTTGCGATTTCAGCGTGGATGTCCTTCTTCAGCTTCGCAATCAGCAAATTTATTTCTTCTCGAGCAGCGACCTTCTCGTTAATTGATTCGTATGTTCTGACGGATTCCAGGAGAGAGATGGCAAACGGATAGTACATGTTCACTTGGTGGGCGATGTTCACGATCTTCAACGGAATACGGAAGCCCATGTTCTTCAAGTTGCGAACCTAAACGACAAAAGCAAGCAAATCGGAAACGATCCTTCGCCAAAGAGCACCTCTTTCTGCAGCTGAATAATGTCCGGCGCAAAGTTGACCTTCAGTTTCAAAGAGATTCGATTGTCTCTTTGATGGGCGTATCTTTCGATTGCATAAAGATGGCCTCCAACATTGAACTGCTTTGACTGGATCTTGTTCATCCACTCCTCGAAAAGATGAGTTGTGTTCAGTTTCTGTCGGAAGTTGTCACCTTCCTGTTTCAGTTGTCGACCTAAGACAAACATCCATCAGGATCAAAATGGGTATTTCTCACCTTCAACGTGATTCTCCCATCCACGTCCGAGAACCGCTTCAACGCGTTTCATGTACGTCTGCAGCTGAATTTCAATCTGCCGAATCCAAATAACCGAGGCCGAGAATTCAGGAATGTCGAGCGCGCCAGCCATCTTCTCTGCATTCGAGCCGGCATAGCTGTTCGTGAATTTGGTTTGCAAGGCTTCGATGCTCTCCTTCACTCTGTGAATCAGCTGAGTTTGAAAGTCCCGAATGGCTCCACGGATGTGAGGCCGGACGAAAAGGGCGTTATAGCGTTGACAGATCGCAAACATTTCATTTGCACTCTTCGCCGCTCCAAGCTGATCACGGAGACGAGCTGTGATCTCCTTCTCAACGTGCCCGATCTGGGTTTCATATCGCTTGAGGGCTGAGGTCCACACTTCTTCGCCTTCGGGGGAGACGTCCAAGCAGTCAACTTCCTTCACGTAGTTGTATGCGTTATTCACCAGTTCGAGAGCATTCGACCCAGCAGTCACAGGTGACTCAGCGGTGGGCGAAGAACCGTCCATTAGGTCGTATCTCGGCAGCACTCTTTGAATCACTGAGCACAAATGGTCGTGCTGGTCTCGGAACTTCTTCACATTCACGAGGCGGGTTTCAAGCTTCTTGTGCAGTGGAGTCAATCTCAACGACATCTTCATTGCTTCTTCGCGCTTCTTCTTGACCAGTTCCCGGAGAATAAGGGAAAGCTTCTCGTTCTCGTCATCCCATGTTTGGAAGACGTTGAAGCAGTCCTTCATCAGTTCTTCAAAATCGCTCAGATTTATGTACATCAGTCGTCGCGGACCACCCAAGAGCTGCAACGAGCATTTATCATATATCCACTATCCCCAACCGTACTTTCAACATCTGATCCGTTAAATCTCTCGATATGGCTTCAATGAATTTAAGAGATCTCGCAATCGGGTACTTCGAGCTTCTGATTTTGCGCAGATGGGTGAACACATCGTGCAACGCTTTCGCGAGTTCTGCGAGATGTGTAGCGCTCATCAGGCTATTCAACGGGATCTCCTTCATAATACTCAAATAATCATCGACCATATCTCGGGCTTCTTTCAGTCCTGAAAGGCTCATATTCCAGAGATATCACCATGTAAGCTACAAACCAGCGTTGCTGTGGAATGACAGAGTAGCTTGGAATCGTTTGCCCGCCCTCAAAGCTTCCAGAGTGAGCGTGACCTCGTCAGATTCACATTTCTGGCCGATTTTCTTCAGTGCGACGTCCAAATTCAGCCAAAACGTCATCTCTTGCAGAGACGTTCCGGACGATGGATCCCTATCCAGCTTTGTTACCTTCTGAATTTCCTTTATCCATCGGTTGACACCGTTCTGTAGTTGGTTGAGGAAATTGGTGTCATTAACCAGCTGTCCAAGATCGCCAACCTAAATTATGCGATGAATTTCTTTCAATGTTCTCAGAAAGCATACATCTGCGCGACGGCCTTCGCTGACGGCCTTGTCGATAATGGTTTGGATGGCCGGATTGATGCTCAAGACTATTTCAGGAATGTCGATGTTTTGCTGCAGATGGAGAAGGGCAATTTCGAATTCGTTCAGTGCCTTCTCTGCCATGGGAAGCTGCTTGTCACTGTACTCCTTTTGGAGCACGTCCCGGAGATTTGCGATCGCATCCCGGATAGCAGCGACCTCATCTTGGTTTTCTTGGAGGGGAGCCGTTCCCTCGTTATCGCTCATAATTTACGGCTGAAATAATTGGACGTATAAATAGGTGAAATAAAATCAAAAGAACACGCTGTCTCGATAGAACACAGCACAATTATCGAAATCACTGGTATCGCAGTGAGCAAGGCCATATCCCGATCTTCTACTTGCGACACACAAGGTTGATGTGTTACTCATTCCTGATCAACTGGGAAAAACAAAACAATGAATTCACAACGTGGAAACAGAACGTTTTGCACATCGCGATATCCGATATGTTGGTTGCGAGAAAACATAGCCGAAAAATGGGAACACAATCATGAACACATTTCAGTTTAAAAATAGGAAGAAAATCTGGAAGAGGAAGAGAAAAAGAGGCGTCGTCCTCACTTCGTCAAAACGGCCGATGCGCGGATCCTCTCCACCGCCATCAAAAAACGGCTATCGAGCGGTCGCCCTTTGTCATCAGGGAGGACGACCGTCCGAGCCGAGACCCACCCCAACCTTTGCCGCAGCCCGCATTACACGCATGCCTCTACAGCTCCCGAACAATTTCGCAAAGTTGCTGTGCCACCCGGAGAGCAAAGTTCAGAGTCTCTCCAAGGCCTGGAAGAGAAGATGAAGAAAAACAAACCGAATCAACAACGATGTTTAAAACACGTATAAAAACGCATCATAGGGCACTTCAAAGCAGAGAACGACCACTGGTCGCGGATTCAATCGATTGCCGTTTTGAAAAGTGCGATTTCGAAACAAAACACTGAAACAAACACAAGACGTGCAAAAATGCAAATCACTTTGCAAAAGGTGATTTGCCACTTCGCATCTCGAAGGTGAGAAAAGAGGACAGAAGATAACACCAGATAGCGGTGTTGGAAGCGAGAAGGAAGATTAATCACCATAAGCCACCGTTACCGTACAATGTCCGGTGGTCGGGAGGAGTGCAGATGTTTATTTACTCTGCGCCGCGCCGGTCCTTAACTGTTGGCAGTTCGAAGAGAACCTTCGCTTGTTCTGTGAAGGATCGGCGGGACGTTGGGTTTTTGCGGGAAATTCAAAAACCACGTCCCCCTCTGACCCTCAGGAACAGCGCAAACACGGGAAACGGGTAAAAGCAGAGCTGGAGAAGAGGGCAGTCGATCCTCCTTCCGACGATGCTAAAACTGAATTTGGCGGTCAGTATGGTATCCCTCGAACGCTGGAAAACTGCAACCACTCAACGAAATTTTTTCTACTCAAAAAAATGAAAATGACAGGATTCAGATGGCGGATGTCTGTTTTGGTCCTGCACTGATATTCTGACTGTCATTTTCAAAGTAATCATCCTCTCGCTCGGTCGACCCTTGCTTCATACACTTCAATCGTATTATCACCCTGAAAGTTTTGCGGTTTTCCGGAATTCTTGGTCGAGTTGTGAGGTAAACTTTGAACATTGGGCTGTTTCGTTGATAGGCTCTTTCCACGTGATTGTTTCGTCGATAGATAGGATATTGAACTTGTGCACTCTATCGGGGGTGCTACATGTAGTTTTATATTTATAGTTTGAGCTTTCAGAGATGCGCGAAATTGTTCACGTTCAAGCTGGCCAATGTGGTAACCAAATCGGAGCGAAGGTAATACCTGCCCAGAGATGTATTGGAGATACAGTTCTTTTGTTTCAGTTTTGGGAGGTTATTTCCGAAGAACACGGAATCGAGCCTGATGGAAGGTTCGCGGAAAACACCTCAGACTTGCAGAGGGAGCGCATCAACGTTTACTACAACGAAGCTGTTGGGTACCGTTACGTCCCGCGTGCTGTTCTTGTCGACTTGGAGCCGGGAATAAAAGACACGATGAGATCCGGACTATATGGCGGTCTTTTCCGTCCCGACAATTTCATCTTTGGTCAAAGCGGAGCCGGCAACAATTGGGCGAAAGGACACTACACAGAGGGTGCAGAAATCGTTGCCGACGTCCTGGATGTGATCCGGAAGGAAGCTGAAGCAACCGATTGTCTACAGGTAAGACTACCTTTCATTACATTTTCATAACCGTATGTTTAGGGTTTCCAACTAACACACTCTATCGGGGGTGGTACAGGCGCCGGAATGGGTACACTTCTAATTTCCAAGATTCGTGAGGAATATCCAGACCGCATTATGTCAACATTTACTGTCGTCCCGTCCCCGAAAGTCTCAGACGTTGTGACGGAACCTTACAACGCGACATTGTCAGTACATCAATTGGTGGAGAACACCGATGAAACATTCTGTATTGACAATGAAGCCTTGTACAATATCTGTTCCAACACACTGAAGATTGCGAATCCCACTTACAGTGATCTCAACCACCTCGGTTTGTGTGCACCTGGTTTTTAAATGCTTATTCGAAAAATTTCAGTCTCAATGACCATTTCCGGAGTTACTACCAGCCTTCGATTCCCCGGTCAGCTCAACTCTGATCTTCGCAAGCTCGCAGTGAATATGGTGCCGTTCCCGCGACTACATTTCTTCATGCCTGGATTTGCCCCCCTATCGGCAAGAGGAACACAACAGTACCGTACATTGAGTGTTCGCGATCTCACACAGCAGGTAGTGTTAAGGTTGACAATCTGCTAATAACACGACCTGAATGCAGATGTTCGACGCCAAAAACATGATGACCGCCTGTGATCCTCGGCATGGACGTTATCTGACAGTGGCTGCTATGTTCCGTGGAAAAATGTCCATGCGTGATGTGGACCAGCAGATGTTCAACGTCCAGAACAAGAATTCTTCGTACTTCGTGGAATGGATTCCGAACAATGTGAAGACCTCTGTGTGCGATATTCCTCCTCGTGGCCTTCCCATGAGTGCAACGTTTATCGGAAACTCCACGTCAATACAAGAGATCTTCAAGCGCGTCTCCGAACAATTCACCGGTACATAGGTCGTTAACTTTCCCTTCTAATGCCTCATTTCAGTCATGTTCCGCCGTAAAGCTTTCCTGCACTGGTACACCGGTGAAGGCATGGACGAAATGGAGTTTACGGAAGCGGAATCCAACATGAACGACCTCATCAGTGAGTACCAGCAGTACCAAGAAGCGACTGTTGATGAAGACGACGATGACGATCAGTTGGTGGAGCATCACATGGGAGACGAATAAAATGACAATTAAAATTGTCCATGTAAAGCCTGTGAACTAAACAAGTCTGACTTCTTCTTCGCGTATGTGTACACTGAACATCTAGCATTGACTCCCCTCCCCTTTGTGGTTGTGTGGTGGGAAGCGTTTTCGATTTAGAGAGCGCTGTGGACGCTGCGCCGGGTGCAACCAAAGAGCCGAGTGAATCACAGAAAAAATCGCCGGCGCTGCCCACTCGTGTCACTGGCAGGGAAGAGCACTGGAGGACGTCGACGACGGTTGTTCGAATATTATTTGCAGTCTGTTTCGCGATCGATTCCAACGGAGTTAACGTTGCTGCGCCTTAGGGAGTGGTGTTTCCTTTTGCAGGCCGCGTTGCGAAATGTTTGGTGGCGTTGTTGTGCGATTGAATCTGCAGATAACCGCTAAAGGAAGAAGAGGATCTCGTTATGTCGCTTCTGAGGTCGCTGTCTATAGACATTGCTAAACTCATTGTGCATAACCGGCACTTCGCCGACCCTCAGTATCACTTTGCCTTTTGATTTGCTTGAGAGAGGTCGGATTTCGTTTTTTTTCGATGGCAGGGCGACGTTCCCCGGCTGCAACAGTCCTCTCGCCTGCTGCAAAGCTCCACTGCCTGTTTGTCTTTTGCTCGTTTCATTCGCCGCAGTGACTCAGTGGCGTCGTGTAATTCTGTCGCCCTTCCATATCATTATGCTCCTTTTTTCTGTGGGACGTTCGCTTCTGGAGGCCGTCCTGCCTTCCATTCGGCACGTGCGGACACGATCGATGCGTTTTTTCAATCGAAGGCGATATTCCAAATGCTACCGAAATCGTCATTCTTGATGTCCCTTCGGAGTTTTCAGTGCTCCTTGTCTCTTTCCCGACATTTCCCTAGGATGAGCCACGATTGCACAGATCGGTGGATGTCGTTTCGCCACACGGCTTTGCGTGCCTACCCCTCTGACTTTAATTAAAGCCTATGGGTGCTGTCCCTCGAGCTCCGTGACAACGGCCCATTGATTGGAACTTTCGTGCTCGTTAAGACCACGCGCACCTGCCCCTCGGGAGGGTATTTCGCCATATCGTCCAGTTCCGATTCGCCTCGCCTCTACTTCCCCACGCACTCCGACTTTTTGCGTTTGCCCTCGCGCCCTCATCAATAATTGATGGGACATTTTCGTGGGGATTTAGTGCGTTCGGCAGCGATTATGGGTCATTTAGTTTCCTTCCTCTCTTACAGACGAATCCTCGAAGATGCGCGAAATCGTTCACGTCCAAGTTGGCCAGTGCGGTAATCAGATCGGATCCAAGGTGGGAATCGATACCGTAACCCCAATCCTGAATCTTCTGCTTTAGTTCTGGGAGGTGATCTCCGATGAACACGGCATCCAGCCTGATGGATCGTACAACGGCACCTCCGATCTTCAGCTCGACCGCATCGATGTCTACTACAATGAGGCCTCGAACCGCCGATTCGTGCCTCGCGCCCTTCTCGTCGACCTCGAGCCTGGAACCATGGACTCCATTCGCAGCAGTCCATACGGTGGCCTTTTCCGCCCTGACAACTTCATTTTCGGCCAGAGTGGCGCGGGAAACAACTGGGCAAAGGGCCACTACACCGAGGGAGCCGAGCTCGTCGACAACGTCCTCGACGTCGTCCGCAAAGAGGCTGAGGGGTGCGACTGTCTTCAGGTATTCTGTTGCTGGAGGGACTACCTAGCAGTTATGCTCTAGGGCTTCCAATTGACCCACTCCATCGGAGGAGGTACCGGTTCCGGTATGGGAACTCTTTTGATTTCGAAGATCCGCGAAGAGTACCCCGACCGCATCATGTCCTCTTTTTCCGTTGTCCCCTCGCCTAAGGTTTCCGACGTCGTCATTGAGCCCTACAACGCCACGCTGTCGGTGCACCAGTTGGTGGAGAACACCGACGAGACCTTCTGTATCGATAATGAGGCCTTGTACGACATCTGCTTCCGCACGCTCAAACTCACCAATCCCACCTACGGAGATCTGAATCATTTAGGTAGCTCATCTAATCTAATTGCTTTCACGACTTGTTCCTTACTTATAGTTTCCATGACCATTTCCGGAGTCACTACCAGTCTTCGTTTCCCTGGCCAGCTCAACGCTGACCTTCGTAAGCTTGCAGTAAATATGGTCCCATTCCCTCGTCTCCACTTCTTCATGCCCGGATTCGCCCCTCTGTCCGCCAAAGGAACCCAGCAATACCGTGCCTCTACCGTCGCTGAACTGACCCAGCAGGTGAGACTCCCGACCGAAAGACTTCTGGAGACTAACCAGTTCCAATTAGATGTTCGATGCCAAGAACATGATGACCGCTTGCGATCCCAGACACGGACGCTATCTTACAGTAGCGGCGATGTTCCGAGGAAAGATGTCGATGCGTGATGTCGACGAGCAGCTCATGTCCGTACAGAACAAGAATTCTTCGTACTTCGTGGAGTGGATCCCTAACAACGTGAAGACTTCTGTCTGTGACATTCCTCCTCGTGGACTTCCCATGAGCGCCACGTTCATCGGAAACTCTACGGCCATCCAGGAGATCTTCAAGCGGGTCTCCGAGCAGTTCACTGGTTAGCCCAGTAGTTGTTCTGTTTCCCTTCACCTCCATTTAGCTATGTTCCGCCGCAAGGCTTTCCTCCACTGGTACACAGGTGAAGGCATGGACGAAATGGAATTCACTGAAGCGGAGTCCAACATGAACGATCTCATCAGCGAGTACCAGCAGTACCAAGAGGCGACCGCCGAAGACATGGGCGAATTCGAGGGCGAAGAGGGACACTACGAAGAGCACGACCAAGAATAAATTAATGTCCATTAATTTAACTAAATTGTTTTCTGTGCGAAAAAAACGTTTTCCTAATAAATTTTGTTGTGACTTCATCAGAACGAGTCGTATCCCTTCAACTCTTCGCGTTTTTGCACGATTTCAACTTGGAAGGATCGTGGTCGGCGTCGATCTCAACTACCACACGCTCCGCCTTTGAGATGCTCACCTTCCCCATCGGCGTTCTACCCTTTGTGTAGATAGACTTTGGCTTCACCGCTGTCGCCGCCGACTTGAATTGTTGAATCTAAATGTACATCTATCATAACCCATTCGTGAACAAGTCGCAAACAACCTGCTTGGCAGCAATGTCCAGCACATCCTGTGACATCTCGATCTGGTCACGATAGGCATCATCGCCTCCAGCGGCGCACTCGATAGTCAGCCTAACTGTCCCATCCTCCCACATTGATTCCATAATGTGATGCAATAACATCGTCTTGCTGGCGATCGCATTGTCATTAACATCCCTGAAAATGCTAACATAGCCCATCTTTTTGGAAGCTTACCGAATAACGTCGCCAGGGCGGAGATGGATAGCGGAGATACTGCCTGGGTCTACGGATGCTACAGTAACGCGTTCGCGAGCGTCATACTTCACCCAGAGACCAATGATGGAGGGATAGTCTACGGAGAGTGTGGATTTGATGCAAAACATCACTTGGAACCTAAATATTGCGCACAGTAATATCAAAGAAGAACAGAGGCACAAGAGTACTGCAAACAAATGTCAAATCAGAGCCAACAAAATTTAAAGACAAGTTCGACAAAAAACTTAAACTTGAAACATACAAGTCAATGGCTCGATTGGTCACCTTCGTGACATCCTTGTCGAGCTGCAGACGTTCGACGGTGGTACCAAGGTGCCGACAGAAGGAAAATGAGTTCCGACGGAACTTCACGGGAACGACTTGCGCCGGTTGTCTGAGGATCTTCACTAATTGAGCGAAATCTTCAACTGGCTTGCTGTCAACAGCAATGACGTTGTCTCCGACAAACGCTTTCCCGTTGGCCGCCGCGTTGGGCTCAACCATAGTTACAACAAGACCCGTCTTGTGAATTCGGAGTCCGAAAGGCTTCTTCACAATTACCGTCTCCTGAAACGAGTCATCTTATCTTTTCCGTGAATTCATCTTTTGAACGCACCTCCATGACGGGAATCGGCGGTGTTTCCTTCTTCACGTCAGCTCCTGGGTCGCTCTTCCCGGATTTTCCGGACGTCTCAGCCATCGCGCAGCCTATTCCAAGCAAACCAGCCGAAAACTACCCGACCGCCGCTCCAAAATAAAACCGCCACTCAAGCGACTACTCACAACGAAGCAACCGATCGAATGACTCCAACTGCACCTATGTGCCACGCTCCCAACGTCTAGACACGCGTACACAGAACACATCCGAAACATTTTATACGCATCTCACAGTAACAATCAAATACATTAACGCTTTATTTGCCGGCGGTAGCTTCAGCGGCGCGACGCAGAGCAGCACGCTTTCCAACCATGGCTGTGAATCCAGACTTGATGGCCGTGACGGAGCAACGACTGCCACAGGTTTGACATTGCAGGAAGAAAAGACGGGTATCCTTGGTTAGTTCAGTATCGGACGAACGGCAAGTATGGCATGTCACATACTCCTCTGAAATGGTGGCACAGTAAGAGAAGAACAGAGACCAAGCTATATACTGATATATTTTCGAAGAACGCTTTCGAAATGTTTTTGCTGGAATCGACCCTTTACGATGAGGCAACTGTTTCCGTCGATTGATCCACTAAACGAATTAAGAATTACTATTAAGCACTGTCGAGAGCTACTCACGTGGTTCCCAGTTCAGCCATCAAGAACTGCAGCACGTGCTTGGGCTGACGCTTCAGCAATCTGCAAATCTCGGCGAAGTTGGCGAAGGCAGTCTTCTTGCTGCCAGCGCGGGCGATCTGGGGAGGCTTCATGACGAACTTCTTCTTTTCGCCAGCAGCGAGTTCAGGGTTCTTCTCGCGCATAATTCCGAACACCAAATCGAGGAGCTCGTCGTAGGTGTAGTCAGGCCATGGCTTGTTGTCCTTCGAATCCAACAGGTTGCTCATTCCGAGACCGCTGCTAGCGGCTTCAATCTCGGGTTTCTGCTCCTCAACAATCTCATCGGCAACCACGGGGGCCTTGTCCTTCTTCTTCTTCTTTTTGCCAAGAACGAGCTCCTCTGGAAAGGCTTTCAGTCACGGACTTTGATTATAAACAAAGGCTACCTCCTCCAGCCTGCTCGGCGGCAGCGCCGGGCTCATCGTCCAAGATGAGGGGCTGCTTCTTCGACTTCTTCTTCTTGCCAAGGGTCAATTCGAGATCGTCTCCCATTTTCACTCTGAAGCAATTCAGAAATCATCGTAAAACGAGAAATATACTGAGGACTACGTCACACGTGGAATACACATCAAGAAAACAGGATTTAGTGCTGTTTTTCACCAAAACTGAATATCATTCCTCGGCGAAATCCCACGAGAATACCAAAACACAGAAGATTTCCAAACACGCATGAGAACAGCCCGAGCATGGCGAACGTAATCCTAGAAAATGGCACAGGCGATTGCGAGCAATCCCAAACCCCTTCGGAGATGCACTGCGAGGGGTGATGTAATGGACGTCGCACTCTGCTTATGAACGAAACAGAACTACGGTAGACAAGCACATCTCGTTGGGACCACCGACAGCCGTCTGCCTGTTCGGAGCGATTTGCGAACTCGCGAGGGAGAGGTTTCTGAAACATTGCCTCACTCGGCTTTCAGTTTTCCGGGCTCTGGCACTCATTGATTCTCGTGTGAGTTCCTAGAATTCTGTTGCTTAAGCTCTTGCCGTTCTTTGTGGTCATCTTTCACGGTTTGTAGATGTTTGCTTCTTGTTCATGTATCAGTCTTGTCGAACTTCCGCGTCTTTTAGGGAAAATAAGTTTTGTGATTGTGATTCAAAAAAGTTGATGATCGAAAAATCTCGCTATGATCGCTTCTGTTTATAATATAAAAATGTAGGTGTCTTTCTATAGGATCGCGCATATGTAAACACACAGTCCCTCAAACAGCGCCGTTGTTATAGCAGGAGTTCTAGGATATCGTCAGTTGGAAAGCACTGAGAATAGCTGGATCCTGCAGCGGGAATTGAACCCACCCCTCACGATCACTAGTCGAAGGTACATACCACTCGACGACACGCACATCTTTGGCTGTCGTCTCATATACAACCTTGCCTGTTCTGTGCATTGTTCAAGTTCTGATTTTTCTCAAAATTCTCATCTTTTGTTTGTGTTGTGCTTCTGCGAGCGGTTATCGAAAAAGGCATTCCGTGGTGAATGATGTTTGTGATTCAATTGTGTTTATTCATTTTTATTCAGGCTAAAATGTTCAAGTTTGAAAATTATACGTTGACGTCAGAGATGGATTATGTACATCATACTCTGGATTCCGTAGTCACCGAAGATGACTGGAACATTCTACTCCCTGATAAATATCACATGCCCGAAGATACCGCAACCGCGGAACACGTGAAGGCCCTCATCAAAGCAAACATCAATGTCGGCGACGACATCCTGGAGGCAGCCTTCCAACGGAGCGCGACATCTATCGAGGAGTTCCTGAAGCTTGGGGACAATACCCCAATAGTTCTGGCAGTTTACAGTGGTGCGCTTTCATGTTGTTCGTTATGGTGTTCAATGATCTTCTGTTCTAGAGAAGGACGAGGCGAATCGTGATATTCTCAAGATAACCAATGATTTATCGGGCTTCGTGACCAGATCTGGCCAGCCAGCCGGAGACGGCAAAGGGAATTCGCATGTGCCAAAGATCGGATGTGATTTGACCCGAGTTGATTTGATCGTCATGAATACGAAGCATGACTGTCAGAAGATCCCAGAAGAACGGCTTTTTGCGTTCCGGCCTAAAATCGGCGTCAATCTGTTACCATATGTTAACAGGGAATGTCAGGAAGCCGCGATTCTCTCAAGAGTTTTCGAAGCCGTATATTCGCAGCATATCCGGTGGACGGACAGTGGAGCCCTCAACACTGAGCGGTATATATCTTCGACGAGTGCATTTCTAATTTCTACCCTGGACCACTGTAAGCACCGTGTTGCAAGGGGTTCAATTTCGTACGAAATAACAATTCCGGTGAGCTTATTTTGACCTCTTTCGCTGATCCATCAAGTTGTTTCAGAGGTGCGTGTTTGCTTATCTCAACTGGCTAAGCCAAATCACACCTGGTTTCGACGATCTCCGTCGCATAGTGCGTACCGTATTCGTTCGGCTGATTGAAGCACTAGATGACGACATGCAGCTGCTTGTGCTCACCTACTTGGGACGTGCTGTGGCGAGAAGCGGTCAAAATGAAAATGTGATTGCTGGAATTCACGGGGTCATCGTCGACAGCTACCGCTACAGATACCGCGACAATCTGATCTTTTGGCGCCACTTCGCGACATTCTGGAAGGATGTGTGTTGCACCAAGTACGCGGATATCAAGTATGCGGACACGTACTACTTGTCGTGCATTTCTCTGGGTTTCCTTCGGGTCAAGTCCTGCAGGCCGCCTTACCATCCGAACTGGATTACCCCGAAATTAACGAAACTGTCTCTGAGGGATAGGGCGGTTGACGAACAGGTCAAGGTATGGCAAACGCTGACGAGAGACTACGGTGAGTTGCTCGAGCGTCGCAAAGCGGAATACAGACGGCAGTACACCAACGGGCAAATTGATAGAGTCGAGTTGGACAGATGCTTGGATGAGCTCAAAGATCCCGAATACAAGCTGCGACTGGTAGTGATTCAGCTGACTGACTTAGACAACATCCTGTAAGCTGCCAAGAAGAAGAAAAAAATGTTTTTTTTTAGTATTTTCTGTATTTACTGTAATAAGTTACGGGTTAATTATGCTCAACTTTGTTTATATTCATAAGAGTTTAAGTAAATTTTATCATTTGGTGGAGTGGCAACGTGAGATGTTATCGATGCTTTTCGCTCAGTAGATTCCTTCGACGTTTCGCTTTCGTTTGTTATCGCCGCGGAGAGAGTTTTTGGAAGAGAACCAAAATGCTCTGTGGATTTGGTTCCAGCCCGATAACCTTGATTGTACGGTACTTCGTTCTGTGCTCTGTCTTCGCGCTCTCAAGCTGCAACGCTCTTTCGCTTCTTTCGCGATCTGTCAGGGCGTGCACGGAAAATACAGCTCTTTACCGAACGAATTTTGCTTGCAACCACTATGCAAATTGTTTTCGCCTTTGCCAAATGAGACACCGTCTGTTGTCTGTGTCTAGTCTTCCATGTCTGCTTTGCTGCAAAATTTTATTTATCTGGAAATCGAGTCGGTTGTTCTGCGCGAGCCATCTCTGACCTAGATGTCGTTTGAATAATCTTCCCAGCCTTCTCTTCAGGTAATAATTGATGATGCAGAGAGCTCTTCTACAGGGACTTAATTTGGTAAGCCTTCCAGAATTTTTCTAGCGCTAACTCATCTATTTCAGCGCTCTCTTGTGCTCGGAGCGGGTGCTTGCACTGCCGTCGGTACCGGTGCCTTGATCTACGCTCTGGAGAACGCCGTGGAAGGCAGCGATGCCGTCGTCCACCCCTACAAACTGCCCTGGTCCCACTCTGGAGTCTTCTCATCATTCGACTATGCCTCGTAGGTCGCCACAACGTTGCCCAGTTATTTATCGAGCACATTCAGAGTGCGAAGAGGATATGAAGTGTACAAGCAGGTCTGCGCTGCCTGCCACTCGATGAAGTTCATCCACTACCGCCATTTCGTCGATGTGTTCATGACTGAGGAAGAAGCTAAGGCCGAAGCCGCCGAAGCCACCATCAACGACATCGACGACAAGGGTCAGCCCATCCAGCGTCCGGGTACCGTCAATGACACTCTCCCCGACCCCTATCCTAACAAGAAGGCCGCCGCTGCCGCCAACAACGGAGCCGCTCCTCCTGATCTTTCTTTGATGTCTTTGGCTCGTCACGGAGGAGACGACTACCTCTTCGCTCTCCTCACCAGCTACTTCGATGCCCCCGCTGGTGTGAAGGTTGATGAAGGCAAAGCTTACAACCCCTACTTCCCCGGAGGTGTGATCTCTATGCCCCAGCAGCTTTTCGATGAAGGAATCGAGTACACGGACGGAACTCCTGCCACCCAGAGTCAGCAGGCCAAGGACGTCGCCACGTTCATGCACTGGTGCGCAGAGCCTTTCCACGATACTCGCAAGAAGTGGGCACTTAAGGTATTTGAATCTGCCGCCATGACAGAACCGACACCACCCATTTTAGATTACTGCTTTGCTTCCGTTCGTTGTTGCCGTTTTGGTGTATGGTAAGAGACACATCTGGTCCTTCACGAAAAGCCAGAAGTTCGCTTGGCGCGCGGTCAAGGGGCGCGAGCCGCCAACGAAATCTTCTTAGATTTATAGTTCCGAAGACATCTGTAAGAGTCGCGTCGTGTAATGTGTTAGAGATAAAAACTGAAATTAAATTAATGAACTCTTCGCCACACACGTTATCACATATATCTATAGTAGCTAGACGGTCTACAATGTCAACGATGAAATATACCCGGGGTTTCTGATAGTTATAACAACGAACGAATCAAGCGGAAGTGGGCTTTCTATACCGAGTCTTCTTATTCTCCAGCATGTCGGCTATGGCTTGCCGGAACACGTCGTGGTGTCGGAAGTACGATTCTACGTGTCCTACGTTGGGCAGGCTGATGAAGTTGGCGTTAGGCCACAGATTCTCCAGGCAGGGGATCTCGCGTGAACGACCACGTTTTAGGACGTACGCGTCTTCTTCGGCGAAGATGGAGGTGATTAGTGAAGTGTCCTTCGGAGTCGGGTAGTTCGTAAGGCTCGTGAATTCATCCATCAGGATCCACATGAGCTGAAAATCAGAGCTGAAAGATATGATGTCCAAGTGGTGAACCTGTTTAGTTTCTCCAGTTTTGTAAATTTTATTGTCTTCGGCTGCTTGCTCGAGCCAGTTACACTTCGGGATTTCGCGGATCGCTTTTCGAAATTCAGGTTTCATCAGCTCTCGTTCGAGGATGTCCCACTGTACGCCTCCGGAGAGGGCGCCTTCGGTAAAGACAGGGGCGGCAGTGGACCACGAAAGGCAAGGAATGAGCGCCACCGGCTGCGGACAATTCGAAGCAGCCAGGCAAGCCATATGTCCGCCCATGGAGACTCCGGAGAGTGCCATCGGTCCGAAGCCTTGCGCTCGTGCCCAAGAGAGGATAAAGTTGCATTCGGCCATAAGGCTGGCGCCCATAACGAAGAGGTCGCTAACGTTGAGGAGACTGGATCGGAATTGATCTAAACAGTTTTGATATAGTTCGAAAGAATTCATCAGTGGTTACCTCCGGGTTTCCGAGTTCCGTAGAAAGGGTTCTCGAGGAGGATGGAGCTGATGCCTTGCTTCAGGAGGCCGTCAGCGAATCCCCACTCGCGGCGAAAGAACGAGTGATCTCCGGTACCCGCGAGGTGAATCACGAGGCCCTCGCGGCGATTGGCGGGGAAAATTCCGCGCCATGAGGCAGTGGCCACTTCTGGTCGAATAATTTCGCCCACTTCCACGGATTTCAAGGGTGTTATGAACTGTCCTTCGACGTAGAGAACTCCGTCTTTTTTAAATTCCTGAAATGAGTGCACTTTAAGTATCCCATTTCTTGGAGATAACTGTCACAAACACAGAGAAGTGCGGAAATACGAAGATCACATGCGTGGCATCCAAAAGACGGGAAACATAACTCACCTTTGTGATGTTCATCTTGGGTGGGCGCTTGTCGATGATTTCCATGATTTCTCCTTTTCCCATCACATTTTCGCGAAATTCTTTGATTCTAAACGAATTTTATGATTACTATCACGCGCTTTCAGACTCACAGTCGGAGGGAGCGCGGCGTTCCCCAGGACTTCGTGAACAGCTTCGACAGGATCAGGAATTTCCGGAAGAACAGATCGATCTGGCTGAACTGTGTGGGAGCGACCGTCAGCGACTGCGAAACGCTCCGTGTGGCGATCTTCAGTGATGGCAGCATTGTTGGCTTCTCGGCGATTCGTTCTCGCTTCTGGATCGGCGAATCGACTGGCGCTCCTCCGACAAATCGCAAGAAGCGCCGCTGAAAAGAGCGAGATCACTGACGACGCGTCTTTCAGGGAATCGAGCCCGTGGTGTGCCCCTCGGACTTCGCGGAAGATCTACCACGATCGCTTCCAGTGACGGAGTTCGTCGAGGAAACCGCGAAATACAAGGCTCTCAACGTCGCCGATAAACTGAAGAAGGTGAGCAGAGAACGTTCGCGACAAGATCAAAGTGCAGTGCTCGTTGGCAGGATGGCGGTGACGGCGATCCACCGATCGTCATCGCCTGCGACACAGTCATCTACTTGGATGGGGAAATAATTGGGAAGCCACGCGACGAAAGTGACGCGTTTGAGACACTTACGAAGTACGCTAGACGTAGACTGCGTACTCTTAACGTCTAACATGCTTGTAGACTGAACAATCGAGCTCATAGCGTCTACACGGGAGTTGCGATCTGCGATGGAAAGGGGCGCCTGGAAACGTTCCACGAGAAGACGGACGTCGTTTTGGACTTCGGCAACGCTCCCGATGAGCTGATTCGCGAGTACATTGCCACTGGAGAGCCTTTGTAAGTTGTAGGTAGGGCTCGTTCGTTCGTGTGGGTGGTCGTTAGTCGTCATCAATCGATTTGATCATGACCTTTTTTGTTAGACGAGAAAAAAAACCGATTTTGCAAACGTTGGCCGGAAAACACACCATAAATCGAATTGCTATAGATTCCGTTTCAGTGGACGTGCGGGAGCCTACGGTATCCAGCTTCGCGCAGCGCAGTTCGTTAAAGAGGTCCACGGCTGCTACAACAACGTCATCGGAATCCCGCTTCACTCGTTGGCGATGTGCCTTCGCAACTTCTAAGCCCACTCTATTTTGTTTTGTTTTACTTTTTATTATATTCTTTTCGTATTTACAGTCTTTTGAACATGTTTAGAGTAAATGCGGACTAGCCTAAAAAGTTTCTAAACGAATCACAGTCGAGTCAACCGAGCTGAAAAAACAACTGAAGTGCACTGTTGGGCAGAACTGAGTAATGTAGCAACAAATATGATGTGTGGGCTGGAGGGCACTATTTAGATCTCCGTTTCGCGGGTGTGGCGCAGCGCGGCGGCCTTCGGGACACGGTACTCTGTAAAGGAGGGCGAGGCGACCTCCTCAGTCGTCTGCAGGTCGAGGGTCGACGGGCGGATAGCCGTGCTGCCCTCTTCGATGCCCTCCATCACGGTCTCAAACTTTGTCGCCGCGGCGGAGACCTTCTTGCCGCCGGAGCCCGTCGTCTCCGGGGCGCTGAAGTCCTTCGACTTTCGCTTCTGGCCGCGACGCTTCATGAGGAGAGGCGCTGTCGCCACGTCCATGAGGTGGAACCCGTCTCGGTTAGCCGTAATGAAGGCCTGATACGTTTCGTTGAATGTTTCGCCTTAAATCGTTGGTCTCCGAGACATGAGGGTTTGGGGGTACGGTACCTGCAGTCTTCGGCAGAATCGTCGGAGTCGGGAGTTCCGTGGAGCGCGCGGTGCTATGGAGCCACCGGTTCCTGGCCAGGTCCTGCAGCGAGAGGCGCTTCTTGGGATCGACGGTGAGGAGTCCGGTGATGAGGCTCTTCGCCTCGTCGCTGACAGACTCCCACACGGGGTCGTCAAAGGAGAACTGCGCCAGGCGGATCCTGGTCATGATGTCGTTTGCCGACTCGTGTTTCGTCTTCGCGTGGAACGGCACGTTTCCGCTCAGCATCGTGAACTGCAACAGGTTTGTAAAAATCGGTCTTTTGAGCTTCACTTTTGCAGAATCTCGAGGAATTCTTACCAGAATGACTCCAAGACTCCACAGGTCGCACTGCTCATTGTACTGCGGGAGTTCGTCGTCCACCTCGAGGACCTCCGGAGCCGCATAGGCGAGCGTGAAGCACGGGGTAGTCAACTGCTCCGCAGCCGACGGCCTCAGGCGCGCGAATCCGAAGTCGACGAGCCTTAGCCTGGCGGCCGGGTCGTCGCTCTCGAAGAGGATGTTCTCGGGCTTGAGGTCGCGGTGCACGACGCCTTTCGCGTGGCAGAAGGAGACCGCGGAAACGAGCTGTTCCATGATGTGCGCCGCCTGCGCCTCGGTGAACTTCTCGAGCTTTCGTATCCTCTGCAGGAGCTCCGAGCCCTGGAGGAGCTCGAGGACGACGTAGTAGTGGAGGGAGTCGTTGAGAAGGTCGACGAATCTGACGATGTTGACGTGCCCGTTGACGAGCTCGAGGATCCGGACCTCACGGAGGGCGTAGGTGCTGCAGCGTTGCGAGATGATCTTCACGGCGAACATGGCGCCGTCGGCGATGCGCTCGCATTTACGGACGACGGAGAAGGAGCCGCGACCCAGAAAGCCTTCGGGCGACGTGTCGAGACGGTACTTCGAGAAGAAGGGTGACGAGGAGAGGAGCTCAGTCATGTCCTCCTCCATGCACTCCGACCCGATGATGTTGTTGTTGGAGAAGATCACGGAAGGTGAGATGAAGGAGTAGCCGCGGAAGAGGGTGAAGGGGTGTTTCGGCGCCTCAGCGGGAGAGTAGATCGGCTCTTGGTTCGTGAACTCCGGGGCGAAGTTGCCGACATCAACCTAGAAAGCAGAGACCGTGGACCCTGCTAGGGAGATCCAGATGACTCACTTCGCTGGCGGTGATCGGCTTCACGGCGGGGTCCAGCTTCCGCTTCGCCACGCGATCCCACTCTACGCCCTTGAAGAACTTGTGCTTCTTGATCTCGTCGACGCCTTTGTAGCCGAGGCGCTTCTTCGCGTCCTTCTCCATTAGCGCCGAGACGAACTGCTTCGTCGTTTCGTCCATATTGCGTGGAAATGGTACTCTTTTCGTCAAAATTCGTCTAAACCCGCCGTTACAGGGTGAATACGGTAGGCGCCCTACTTCGCAATGTTCTTGCTGCTATTATCGCCTCCGTCCACGGTGAACGGCGAGCAGCCGGTGAGAAGTTCGAAGGCGATGACTCCGAAGGACCACCAGTCGACGGCCTCTGTGTAGCCGTCGGCAGTACGGTGGATGACTTCCGGGGCCATGTACTCGATGGTCCCTGGAATATTCCATTCAAGACAAATCTTGGAAAAGGAGAGGAATCGATCGATTCGGGAATTTTGTCAGAAGAGTGATTTTACCCTCTGGACTTCTTCTGGACTCGCTATCTTCCAGAAGCCTCTCCGAATTAGAATGTTGTCTTCGAAAGATTCACACATCCAATTTGTTTTCAAAGTGCACACTCACCGCAATACGAATTCGCTCTGTTCTCCTGAAATGAATCAGTTTCGTGGCAACATTGCGAGCGAACGCACGTGACTCACGTCCTCTTCGGCCATCAACTTCGAGAGTCCGAAATCGGTCAGTTTTATGTGACCTTCCGAGTCGAGGAGGATGTTTTCGAGTTTCAAGTCCCGATAGATCACGTTGTTCTGCAAGTTTTGTTTCGATTTTTATTTTGTGAGCGCGTGTGCGTGGCACCTTGTGAACGCTGTCCAGTGCGACGACCAACTCGGCGAGTATTCTCCGCGCCGATTCGATGTCGAAGTGGCCGCGCTGGCAGAGGTGCGTGAACAGTTCGCCTCCTCTGACGTATTCTGGAACGTGCGTTTTGGTGGAACGTTGCAGTGCGAGGAGGTAAGATACCCATAACGATGTGCAGTTTGGTTTCGGACTGGAAGGCATAAACAAGGTTGATAAGGAAGGGGAGTCCCTTGAGGTGCTCGAGGACGTTCCGTTCCGCCAACGTGTGCTCCAGCGTTTTCGGCTTCATCATCACGCGCGATTTCCGGAGCACTTTCATCGCGTACACCTTGCCGTTGTCGTGTCCTCCGACCTTCCGGACGAGGAACACCTTACCGTATGCTTAAAAGGACTCGTAGATAGAAGTAGGAGGAAGAAAAAAGCTTCTTTGTAGGAAGATTTGTATCAGAACAACAATAATCAGAAACCTGTTCTTGACCTCTGCAGGTGTCTGACTTTCCCAGACACCTGCTTTTCTGTCTAGACATAAGTCTGGAAAAACGTACCTCCCTTGCCGAGCACCCGTAAAAGGGCGAAATTCTGCATGGAGACCTTATTGTCGTCGGGCAGATGGAGTTCGATGTCCCTGTCGGCGGCGCCTTCCACAGAGGCGACCGCAGAAGAAGCTGACGCTTCCTTCTTCGGCATAATTGCCCTACAAAAGTGGCGCTGTACGGAGAGACGCAAAAAAACGAATCGTTTCGCATGAATCGAGGATTAGTAATGAAGTTAAACGCGCGCCACGAGAGCAAACATCGCCGCCTGCAGGGGGACATCGCGGAAAGAAGCGCGAAGAGGGAGGGAAAGGAGGCACGAAGAAGACGCGACATGGCCGTGGATGCTGCAAGAGACCACTGATTCACGCGCCAAATGGAAAGTCGTCGCCGGGGGTGTCGTCCCGTGATAAGAACGGAGCGCTGCTCGGTTCGCTGCTTCTCAGGTGCTCCGCTCTATGGTATAGCGCTTCTGATCTTTGCACCCTAGCGCCGTCCGGTGACTCACGCTCCCCCAAGAAGTGTCACTTTTCGCGGTAGACGGAAGTTTGGGGAAGTGAATTAAGAGTGTGTCCGGAGGAGGAAGCCGAACGAAACGGTTCTTATAAAGCGTCTCTATGAAACTGCACTTTAATCCAATTAC
This sequence comes from Steinernema hermaphroditum, assembly GCA_030435675.1. Classification (NCBI taxonomy): domain Eukaryota; kingdom Metazoa; phylum Nematoda; class Chromadorea; order Rhabditida; family Steinernematidae; genus Steinernema; species Steinernema hermaphroditum. The sequence goes on from CM059622.1 coordinate 5,778,716, forward strand.
ACAAAAAAACTTAATAACCATAGGTTGTTAGGGTTTAAAAAAATTAAACATCTGTCTTCCGTCCAGGAGTGTGCACAATTAGCCTTCAGGGAGGCAACGACAAAACACTTCCCTAACTTCGTAAATATGTATCGTATAAAGTGCAGCCAGCTGTCTAGTAGACAAGGGTCACAGACAGCTAATTTGCGCAGGTTCCGAGTCGGTCGGCTTAAAACACGCAGTAAAGCCCGGATAATCGATTCTCCCGAAAACAATTTAGCAACGCGGGTCGTTTCCATTTCGTCCTTTGGAACGTTTCGTCAGCTGTCCTTTCAGATGTGCTGTTCCCGCCTCGGGGAATCTGGCGCCGTTGCAGCAGAAATCAAATTAAACGCGAGCTTTCTAATGGGAACCCAATTAAGGTCTTTCTCCGAAAGATGCACTTCCGACGGCGCTGATAAGCTTCATAATCTCGCGCGAAAGGACACATTTGAGGTGTCCTTAGGTTTCAAGCGTTATTTTTTTGAAAGCAGCTGGTGACGACGCAAACGAGACCTGTCATCGGCGCTTAGGCGCCGCTATTTATCACACAAAGGACGGAAATCAAGGCTGGAATGAACGAAGAGAGTAAATAGTGTTGTTAGGGGAGAAGTGAATACCTTTAAGTGTCTCTAGACAGAGTAGAGAAGATTTCAGACCCTTCTGGGGGCCTCGAAAGGCGATCCTGGGGCGATCTCTGAAAGGCAACTCTCAGCGAAAGGAAAAAGGAAAACAGAGAACGGTCGGTTCCGGAAAACAAAGGCCAGAGTGCTCCTTCTCTGGAGTTCGTCGACGGTTCCCGTGGTCTCCTAGGAGACTCACGTGCGCCACGGAACCCAGGCGCTTCGGAAGGCGACCGGTCGCCACCAAAGCGCGACAAAACAGCGCTCACCTCTCGCGTTCCATCTGGTTTCGCCCATCTCGCTCGTTCGTCGTTCTGCCCGTGGGTTGGCTACCTGTGCGCGCGAGTGCCCTTGAGGCGCCAAGTGCGTTGGCGGCGTGAACCGACCGCCACCGACCGTAGCGATCGACGATCGATGCGCGACTTTTTGGAGAAGACTGACTGCGTTTGGATTCGGCGGACACGCGGGATTACGATCGATGCGATCGGCCACCTCCGCGATTCCACTGTACAGTTCGCGTCGATTTCGTGCTGTTCGTCCCGATTTTGCGTGTCTTTCCAATGGCTCACTTATAAGGATTCGGCGAAGCCTCTTTTTCGATATTCAGTCGTTTGTATCGGGGCGGTTTTCGATTTCGCGGTTTCTCCGGTGATTTCGAATTAATATTCACGATTTATGCGTGCGGGAAAGTCCCGTTCCGTTCGGAACAGACTGACTCAAATGTATCGGTTTGTGTCTACAGACGGCAAATATTAATGTGCAGATGTTTATCGTCTGCTAGTGTAGTGTCGCGTCTGACTGATCAGCTGATTTTTGTGTCTGGATTTGTGCCAGTTTGTGTCTAGACATTATGGCGTCTATGATTCAGTCGAGCCTTTTCGTTCCTCTCACGCTTAATTTACCACTGAAAATGTTGTTATTCTCGGTCCTTTTCAAGTTTCTTCTTATCGTCCCCTTGCGTTGTGACCGTAATTGCTAGTTGTGCTGTCATATTTCAACGTGCTTATGATTGTAATTCGTGATTCTGTGGGTAATCATGATTGTACTGTAATCTCGTCTTTTCAGAGCTCGAGTTAGAGCTGATATGGAAACGCGTTGGATAGCTGAAACGCCGTTTTGTTAGCGATTCTACCAAATACGGGCCATGTTCTGCGAGGTGTCAGGATTGGTGCTCCTGGGCCTCGCCTCGATCTCCCACCAGAGCGTCTTTCACTTCATCTGCTTCCTGCTCTTCCTTGTGCTCACCACCGCCGCCGCCTTCCATGTGTTCGTCGTGCCATCGCCGAAAGCCCTCAACGTGATCATCGGAGTCGTCTTCTCCCGATTGGTACTTCTCCTCGCCTACCAGATTCGTCCTCTCAGGGTGCTTTTCAATGTAATTCTTGCCCGGTGAGTTGGTTTGCTTGCCTGTGTTTTAGTTGGCCTTTCAATTTCAGATCTCTCGGGCTGACACATCTCATTTGCGACACTCACGACCATAACTGCACTCTCGAGTTCTGGAGCGCCTACATTGGAGTGATCGCGGAAGCGCTGCTCCTCGGAGTGCTCATCCGGTGCCGACTGGAGCCGAACCGGCGTCGTCTGGAGTCGGTGCTCCTCCCGCGGAGTTTCCGCCATGTTTACGTGCTCACTCCGGTCTCCGTCATCGCCTGGGCAATCATCTTCCCGTCCTGGCTTAGCTTTCTGTGGCTCATCGTCTCCTGGCTCATCTTTTCGCTCATCGGCGAACGAAGGCACCGAATCAGAGTTGCTCCGTTGGTCATCAGCTTCGCCGCGGCGCTTCTGGTCATACAGTACCTCTGCTGTCTGGTGGATCTGCCCGCCGAACCGTGGGATCGTATAGGACTGCATAAGACGCGCAGAGGAGCTGCATTTGTTTCTTTGGCCTCCAAGGTTTGATTCACATCCATTTTATTCCTGAACGGTGTGTGTTCAGGTGTTGCTGAGCATTCCGTTCTTCTTGACCCGGTACTGCGATGGCCTGGACTTCAGCACCCATCTTCCGACGGAAAATCAAAATCCGAATCCAAACGGAAATCTGCAAACTGTCGCTTCTGACCCTTCACTGGCACGGACGCCGTTCATCGACAGCGGAAAGTGGGACTGGGCAACGCCTTTCGTGTGCCTCTTTGCCTGCATCCTCTACGTGTGCTTCTACTACTTGTACCTATTAATCTACACGCAGTGGACAAGCTTCAGCCCCGAGCAGTGGGTTTCCAGTGAAGCGCGCAAGCTCGTAGGGGAATTATGGCTGCCCACCCTCTTCATCGTTCTCATCATTTTCATTCACTTGAAGCGACTCGTCGAAGTGCCATTCGAAAGTGTTTTCGTCCGAAGAAGACATTCCTTCTGTAGGTCACCCTCTTTGTTCAATGCTAACCCGCTGCTTTAGGGCTTATCCACTTCCTCCACATCCACTACCCTTGGATTTTGGCCCTCGGGCTCTGCATCTTCGCCGTGTACAACGTCTCCATCTGCGGCATCGTAGTGATGATTCTCGCTCTGGTTATGGCTGTTGGGAATGAAGGCTCTTTTGTGAACTTCTTTTCCTGTGTGCTGCTCTCCTCTATCTGGCTGGTCTCCTACCTCTTCTTGCGCCTGAAGATCCCAGCCGTCGACTACACGGCTAACTGCACCGTTGCTCGAGAATCGGCGATTCTCTTCGACGAGAACCTCTTCAAGTGGATCGGATTCCTCCCACATCAACCGGTGCCGATCATCGTTCTTCTCTTTTTCCTGTCTTTCCGCTCGTCTCTCTCCTTGTGCGCTTCGGATTTTCTAGAAAACGTCAACCGCCAGTCCGCCGAGAAGGTTTGTTCTTACAGAAGATAGTGTTTTACTGGAAGAGAACTCTTCAGAATGTTCAGTCGATGCTGAAGTTCCTGCTGAAGTACGGTCTGCACAAATTTGGAGTCGAGTTGTGTCTCATCTACGGCGTCATCATCGCCTGGAACCACGCGAACTTTATCGGACTCTTCCACATCATCGCCATCTGCGGAATCCGCATGATGCCCCGAAAGATCCAGAAGCAGCTGTGGAGCACCTTCGCCAAGTGCCTTGTTATCATCGTGCTTCTTGAGTATGTTTCCGCGATATCGCTTCCGGATCAGGTTAGAACTGGTGTTCACAGCTACCGTAATCCATACATGTTTCAGTTTGTCATCTGTACTCGCTATCCGTGGCACGACTGGACCTTCTCCCAGATCCGATGGTTCATTTTGCCGATGAGGCTGCAGTCCTCTCCGATCATCATCGCCGATTTCATCTTCCTGCTGTTTGTCTTCCGGCAGAACGAGATATTCTCTCGGCCAGCTGACCACCCGGGAGGCGACAACACACCGATGACGGAGATCGTCTCGAAGGCCTTTGCCAACCATGTCGAGATCCCGCCTATGTACGAGGACTTCATATCAAGGAAGACGAGCTTCATCTCCTATCTTCACTCGGCCGTCTTCCTCTACTGCCACTGGCTCACTCTGATCGTCGTCCTGGTAGCCGGCATCGACGGTGGCTCCGTCTTCGCCTTCGGCTACCTCATGGCGGCTTTCACTATTCTCTGGAAGGGCACGGATCTCTACTCGACTAACTCCTTCGCGTTGGCGATGAAGCCCTGGAAGTGCTTGATCGTCTACAACCTCGTCGTCCTCTTCATCAAGATGCTCTACATCGTACGTTTCTGTACCAGAGTAGTTGTTACTGTACGATATTTTAGAATACGGTATGCCAGTTCGGTCAAACTCTTCCGTGTTGGATGTCGAAGATTCTCAACATATACTGCCAAGGCTCTGGAGAAGTGATTTCCGACATATCCACCTGCGCGGCGTCACCCACCTCCGTGGTCTACGATATCGTCTGCTTCGTCTTCCTCCTTCTGCAGCAGCGCATCTTTAACTCATGGTACTTCCAGCACGTCATCATGGACTACCGAGCAGATCGCATTCTCGGCTCACGGTACCGTAATTCCACTTGACGTGGTAGTTAGATTATTGGTTTCAGAGGTGCGGAGATTCTGCTTGAGATGGAAGAGCGCGAAGGTCGCCGAAACGAGCGCCGTCTTCACTCGAACATCCACATGATCGAGATGATGGTCGAGGAGGAGGACCGCCTACGCGACTCCAACTTGACGTTCCCGCGGACCCACGAGGAGCTGAAACGCTCTGGTTACTACTACATGATGAGCGAGCGCTTCTTTCCGAAGTGCTACGGTGGCGAAAAGGAGCGCTTGCCGATGCATTCCACGTGCAGCCGCGACGAACCCATCGCCGTTGAGAGTATTACGGTGGAAATTGACGAGGGCGATTCGAGTCAGAACGCGAGGGACGTGGTCACCGACGAAACGATGGCCGAGAAGACCAAGGAAGTGCTGCAGAGCATCAAAGTGACCGTTGGCCATTTGTGTCAACTCATCAACAACCCCGAGTGGCTCTTCAGGACGTCGAAGGGACACGCCTTCATCGCCCACGTCCTGGAAAACGACAAGAACTTCCTGAAGGGAAACTTCGCTCATGTACGATGGATGCTCTCCTTCTTTCCGCTTTACTCGACTATTTCAGAGACTTCTCTGCGCCGATTCACGCGAGAAACTCAGAGTGTTGCGCTACGAGCTGGACAGGTCGGTGTGCAATTCACGAGGAGATATGTCTTCTGAGGCGCTGTGGGAAGAGGCAATCGACGAGTGGCGCGGACTTCCACCCACTGTCAAGATCATATACAGTACCTCCCACTGGGTCATGGCGCAGTCCGAGCTGCTTTGCCTAGGCCTCATGCTCATCGTCCACCTTTCGAAGTCGTCGTTCCTTACTCTTCCTTTCCCTGTCATGGTAAGAACACCGGTCAGTGCCTAAAATTGTGTTCCTATCAGGTCTTCTTCTGGGCCGCTCTTTGCATTCCGCGTCCTCCGAAGGCGTTTTGGATTATCAATCTCATTTATATCCAGCTGGTGATCGTTCTTCGGCTCCTCTTCCAACACGAGATCTTCACGGGAGTCGGCGGAGGCCAAGAGCGCTCGGACGGAAGTTATCCTTTCTTTCCCGGAAGGCTTCTCGGGACTGACCCGGCGGTTGGAGGCACCTACTGGGATCTGGCTTTACTCTCCATGCTCTTCATTCATCGGTACGCGTCTCTTTTAGCTTTATCATCTACTTCTTGTCTTCAGATACAAGCTCTTCCGGCTAGGGCTGTGGAGCGACGGCTGGATCGTCCGCGAGAGGGAAATCCTAGAAGGCGACCACGTGAATCGCGTGGACGTCGAGGCGATCAACTGCAGTGCCTTGGCCAGTGCGACTGCCACCCTGAACGCCTCAGGCGCCACTACTACCGTAGTTAGAAGACCGAAGAAGACGAATAAATGGAGCGGCTACTTCTCCTTCAAACCGTTCATTGACAGGATCCTGAAGAAAAAGCCGCCGGCAAACCACGACTGGTACCCCTGGATGGTCGCCTGCGACGCCATCTGCCTCATCCTCCTGACCATCTTCTACTCTATGATCGGCCAAGGAGGCACCGGAAACGTCCTCGCTGACGTCCAGGCTTCTAGGCTCCCACGCTGGTTCGCCTACACTCTCCCGTGTCTCTTCCTGATGATGATCGTCGATCGGTGGCTCTATCTGTCGAAGAAGATCGGGTGCCGCCTCGTTTTCTACGTCCTTCTTACCGTACTTCTCCATGTGATCATCTTCTACTTACTGCCGAGCATCACTGGCCGTTCGGTCACCTGGAACGTCGTCGCCATGATTCTGTATCTGGTGAAATCGATTTATCTCTTCATGTGCGCCTGGCACATTCGTAACGGATACCCGAGCGTCACCAATCAGAACATTCTGGCACGGAACTACGGTATTTTGCGACTTCTTCTGCTCAAGATGTGAGTCTATTTGTTGTTGCCTCTGTATTACGGTAGCTATGTTCAGATATCTCAACATTCCATTCCTCTACGAGCTTCGAACTTCCATGGATTGGACTTTCACTTCTACTTCTCTGACTTTTGGAGATTTCATTCGACTGGAGAATTATTTCAACGAGGTTGTGGCACAGAACTGCTGGATCACTTTCGATCACTGGTTCGATAGCGTAAGATAACTGCCATTTATCTCTGTCTCATCCCTAACTTTACAGTACTTCCCTACCCGTCGAGGTCGTCCCAGTCCCATGGCCGGCAAATTCTTCAAAGGCGTTCTCTCTATCCTGGTTCTGATTCTCATCATCCTCGCGCCGATCTTGCTTTTCGCCTTCTTGAATACCTTCGGAAGTCGTGTTCCACCGTCGCAACTGTCGGTTACCGTATCTCTCCAAGGCTATCCGGTAAGGCTGATATCGATTTAGCCTATGTAGCTGTTCATTTTAGCCACTTTACCAAATGACCAGCCAACAAAACGATCTCCAACCACTGTCCGAGCACGAAATGAACGACATGTACGAGAAGTTCACTAAGGTTGCAAGTTCCGAAGCCCGCAGATCAGCCGATGTCTTCCTTAGTGAATACTCGTTCGAAGACGTTTTCCATGCGAACTTCGACCATGACTCCCTCATTCAGTGGACGATTTCGAATCCAGCCAAAAAGAGGCTCATTAGAGCACTAGAAGACGTCGCCTTTGTGAGTTGAATGTGCCTAGATCTCTGTGTCTGGACAATGAGACACAAGAAACACTGCTTGGTGTCTATCCACTTGTCTAGACACAGAGACAAACAAAAGACAATTAAGTAATTTTTTGAGACAGTCTGGAAAGTGCAATGCTTTCAACTGTCTTCAAAATTATGCATTTTCTAGACTGTCTGAAGCATTTACTACCCTTTTGGGTACATCTTGCAGGATAATGTGAGAATAAGGGGTCTCATTTCAGCGCCCTTCTATCATCGTCGAAGTATCTCTTGAGCGCGAATCGCACGGGACAGAGAGCCGAGGTCACAAATTCGTCGCCACTCATGATCTGATGCCAGAAGCGGCTCGAAACCTGAGTGAAATCATAGGCGGTCGTCAGTCGAAGTTCTTCTTCGACATCGAACTTCCTCAGTACATCATCGCACCACCCCAAGGCGATCTCATCTCAGCGAATCCTCTATTCAATTACGCCGACAACCGTGAGCTTCTGGGATTCGGTGAACCACCAGTAAACTTTGCATTTAGATCAGAATTTCGCGTTGATGGGCACGGAGTGGTCACTCTCCGTCGACGGACACTGGAGTGTAAAGTTCGATACCAAAGTGGTGGTCTTCGTGGACCGCGTGGTGCCGTCCTGGATGAGCCACGTCGTGGGTGGAGGAGGCATGGTGGCGATGTACATCGCCGTGGTTCTCGTCGTGGGCAGGTTCACGCGAGAAGTCGTGAAAACGGGTGTCAACAACGCTATCGTCGAGAACCTCCCGAATGTAGAAAATGTCCTGCGTTTGTTCCAGGTACGTGGTTATCTTGATTGCGAACGGGTGTACTTTCATGTTGAAAACAACTTTTGTGATGCTGTCTCTTTTTAGGACATCTACGTAGTACGCGAAAAGCGCCACTTCTACTTGGAATCTCGATTGTACGGCAAACTTCTCTTCCTTTTCCGATCTCCAGACACGCTGATTCGATGGTCCCGTTATAGGGTGAAGGTCAAGAACGACTAGTCCCTGCTTTCATGATCTCATCTTTTCACTTTTGTAGTGTATACATAGGCCTGTTAATGTTGTTCTCTGTTGTACATAACCCCGCTCACCCTATTCTTGTCAACCTGTGATCGAACCTCGAACCAAAGTCACTGTTTGTGCATAATTTATTTATTCCCTTCTATACGGGCTTCGATAAACTATTTGATGAACTATTTGGTGAGAGCACGAGCCTGCGCCAGGAGGCAGACGGAGTCTCCGTTATCGGCGGTGAGTTTGTACTGGATCTGGTAAGCGGCGTTGTTCTTCAGGAGGCCGATGATGGCGGCGAACTTGTGGAAGAGGAGCTTCACGGTGATCGATTGCGACCCCGTGTTCAGGGGGCACGGGAAACCGTTGGTGCATGCGTCCTGGTTCGATCTGAAATGTCTCTTTTGAGATTTAGATGGTCATCTGTCTTGTCTGTCTCATTTAGCAGACCAGTAGGCCAGAGGCCAGACAGAGCGGAAACTTACAGAAGTCCGAAGGTGTTGATCTCGGACCAGCCGCAGCCGGTGAAACCGCCCCACTCCCAGATCTTGACGTCCAAAGTGAGCTTGTTGTAGGCCTGCTTGTTGTTGACGAGGCTCACGGCGATGTTGAGGTCATCGGTCAGCTTAACGGGGTACTGTAGGCTGCCTAAAAGAGGAACTAGCACCCGGGTAACGGTAGATTGGTTACCATCGGTGTTTACAGGCTTCATGGAGCTGACTGTGACTCCGCTGACGGAGCCACAAGACCACCAGTTGAAAGCATTCTCTGTGCCGTTGGGGAACTGTTCGCAGCCGAGGGAGAGTGCCAGAAGAGAGGCGAGGAGGGCGTAGCGGAGGGCCATCTTGGCTCTACTGACGAGCGCCCCAAACCGCGGGCTTTTAAGCCCTCCGAGGGCGCTTATCAGCGCATCAAACGGATGTTTCTGCAAAAGCTTATCAGGGCGATTCCGTTTTCGGACGGAGAGCCCTGCATCTCATGACACTGTACTCATGGTCATGGTCTTCAGGCGAAGTTCAGGGGATCCCCCGAAGGAGGAGGCCATCAGGGGAACCCCACACAACTCTGTTGCTAATTGTGTTTACAGGTTCCTAATGCACTCGGCCACTTGGCGGATGTTGTCAGTCGCGTGAAAGAATGTTTTCGTGATAATTTGTGGTTTTTGATGGGAAGAGGTGTGGCGACACCTAAAAACAGGAAAACCGGAAAAAACCTTTTCCTACCGGAAAAGGAAACATTCCTTTGAGGCGCTATTCACATAAGTAAAACATTCTTGATACCAAATCTTCGCTTGAAACTGAAAAAAAGCTCAAACTCAAATGGGCGTGCAGTGATGGGGATTTTGCTTTTAGCGAGTTCCTGGTTTGAGTGATTTTGTGGGGCCTGTTCCACCTAATCAACCCTAAAAAGCTTCACTCGACAGACGCCTCGGCGGTATAAATTCTCGCCATCACAAAAATCTTAATGGTCTTACTTGTTCAAATATGTAGATGAGTCCAACTCGATCGCCATCAAAGTTTGACGTGGTCAGTGCCAGATTTCAACTAATGTTTTAGTGATTTCCTTTACGAGGACTCAGCAAAATATTACATATTATGCCCCTACTTCTTGCGAGAAACTTCTATTTTCAGATCTTTCTTACTGCATGTTAGGTGATCAGCGACTACTTGTCTAACCCAATTTCTTAATGACGTCCATCCACGTGGCCGTCAATGTCAAATTGTAATTGTTCTGCAAACGCGACCTAATTTGACCGAAAAAGTGATGTTCCGTGTTTCAAAACACTAATTCGAACACAAACGGCAGGAATACAAGCACTGGATTGTGCTTAGAAATATTGGGTTGAGTCATTGAACATTTCGCATAGCGTAAAAATGTATATTTTCGCAATATTTACGTCCTTGATGAAATGGATGGGCGCGTTGTGGACTACAGTAAATTCTCACCCTCCACTATGATTGACGACTTGTCCTTTGCATTCCTCTTGATATTGGAGGTCTATTCTGTTCGGATGGCCAATTTTCTGGCAGCTCGAAATGGCGAAATGCGAACTGATGTAGGGGCTTCCTATGGCATTAATTGTGTGATGAACGGTGACTGCCTTCAACCACCTAGATCGTTAGGTCCTACCTACCGAACACACCTATCGCTGTGTTCGTCACACATCGTAACATAAGCTAATCCCAAAAAGACGGAACCGCCAAATCAAGATGTTCTCTTAACTCCAGCGTTTCCAATAGGTTAAGTACCATAACAGGTGATAGAGACATGCAGCAGGTAGCTATCACTCACAGCTACTAAGCCTACATAGCGACTCCACGAGCTCACTTCTAGTTTACAGAAACAAAAAAACCTTCAACCACCTAGATCGTTAGGTCCTACCTACCGATTATGTGAGAAAATATCCCTGTGAGAAAATATCCCGCGAGAAAATATCCCTGCGAGAAAATATCCCAGCTATGGCAGCAAGTCATACTCATTTCCCTTGCACTTACGCTCTGCTGCTTCTTCGGGTGCTTGATTTTAGCAGTTTTTTCCTTCTCTTCTGTTGTAGTCACTCTCCACACTTCTGTGATCCACCGAAGCAGGTTTAAACTAAAAATCGGGGTAGAAATGGGGTAAATCGCCTGTAAAATGAATTCAGAACTCTACAAGTTGGAATTTAAACCTTCAGAAGTACTAGGATATCAGCGAAGCCGTCAAAACAACAGGGCTCGCCCTTCGGGCTCGCATTTAATCAATAGGCATAGTCCTAAGCCGGAGCCTAAGCCAAGCCGGGGTTTGCCTAAGCCAAGCTGGGGTTTGCCTAAGCCAAGCCTGGATGTTAGGCTAAACACAAAAATGAATACGGTCTGAATTTGTAGACTGCATTCTGCGAAAATAAGCGGATCCTAGATTATCCATAACGAGAGATGAGATCTTGTGCGGAGCGAACGATTGACGGGATCAATAACATAACATAACATAACATTTATTCCGTATCATTGATTTACATCAAGCGGATCCCATTATGTTCAACCATTGGCGCAGTGTCGTTCTTCTCGCTTGGTTCTGCCACGCTTGTGTCCTCAGCGCTTTTCGGATGTCGTCTCGCCATCTTGTTCTGGGTCGTCCGAGTGGTCTCGAAACGATTGGCCTCCAGTCAGTCAGGCGTTTCGACCACTTTTCTTCGTCTTCATTTGCGAGTTTCCACGCGTATTTCATCTTTCTCTTCTTTGCAGATTCCGCCACGTCAGATATCTTCGTCACTCCGCGCAGCCAATCGTTCGTCTTCTTGTCTACGAGACGAACGCCGACCATTCGCCGCTCCATCTTCCGCTGTGCGGTCGCAAGCCTCTTGCAGGCGGACTTCGTCAGCGCCCACGTCTCCGCTCCGTACAGCATCGCTGGAAGGACGCACATGTTGAACAGGCGCCGCTTCCATCTCATCTCGACGGTCGGATTGGTAAGGAACTGCTTGTACTGTTTGAAAACATTCCATCCACTGCAGATTCTTCGGCTCATTTCTTTTCCATGGTCGCGAACAAGCCGGACTTCTTGACCCAAGTAGACGAAGGATTCCACACGTTCTACTTCACTTCCGTTCAGCAGGATCGACGTAGGTTCCGTTGACATCAGCTTGGTTTTATTTGCGTTTATCTTCAGTCCAGCTCGCTGCGATGCTTCGTTCAATTCATCCATCATCTTCTGAAGATCTTCGGCCGTTTCTGCGATGAGTGCGATGTCGTCGGCGAACCGTAAGTTTGATAGACGGCTTCCGTTGATGTTTATACCGACTTCTTCCCATTGCAGGTGCCGGAAAACATGTTCCAGTGTTGCAGTAAACAGTTTGGGGCTGATTGTGTCGCCTTGTCGTACTCCGCGTCTGATTTCAATTGGCACAGGTTCGTCGTTGATATTCACCGGCGACGTGGCTTCTTGATATATCTTTTGCAGGAGCTTGGTAATCTGCCCCGGAACTCCTTGCTGCTGCACTGCGCTCCAAACTGCATTCAGCTCTACAGTGTCGAAAGCCTTTTCGTAATCCACGAAGACGATGAAGAGCGGGAGTCGGTATTCTCGCGAACGTTCTACTAGCTGATTGATTGCTTGTAGGTGGTCGATCGTCGAGAAGTTCTTCCGGAAGCCCGCCTGTTCCACTGGTTGCGCCGCATCCAGTATCCTTTCAATCCGCTTGGTAAGCACTTTTGTGAGTAGCTTGTAGATTGCGGAGAGAAGTGAGATCGGCCGGTAATTCTTCAGTTCCAGTGGATCACCTTTCTTGTGGAGCAGAATCGTCGACGAGTCGGCCATCTTCTGCGGGATCGAACAAGTTCGAAGGCACATGTTGAAGAGCTTCGTTAACCACGGTAACAGCACATGACTTCCTGTTTTCAACATTTCGACTGTAATCTTGTCGATTCCAGGAGCCGTTCCATTCCGCATCGTCTTCAGAGCTTCTCCGACTTCACTTATCAACAGATCCGGACATTCTTCCTGCGCCTCGTGTTCTTCATATTGAACGTCGACTGTGGAGGAATAAAGCGCTTCGTAGAATGCTTTTACCGTCCGTTTCAGTTGCGTTGTCGTCGAACACAAGTTGCCGTCGGCGTCACGGAGTCTTGTTAACCTTCTTCTTCCGATTGCAGCTTCTCTTCTCACATGTCGCAGTCCTCGGTTCCTTCGAATCGCTTCTTCGACAAGCCTTTGGTGGTGTTTCACGAGATCTTTCCTTATCTCCCGCCGAATCAGTTTGTTGAGTTCGGTAAGGGCGATCCGTTCTGCGGCTGTTGATCTGCGATATTTCAGGTGACGACGTTGTGCGAAGAGTCGCTTCGTTTCTTCTGATAGTCGCGGCGACTTCTCTTCTGGTTCCCGGGCGAATTCTGCGGCAGACTGGACTTGTGCGACCAGATTTGCGTAATCTTCTGGAGAATCTTGCTGGTTTGCACATGGCGTCATGGTGGTGAGTGCCATCCGGAAGAGATCCCGATTTAATCGATATTTCTTCTTCAGCGTCCGATCTTCATGCCGCATCACTTCACGTTTGGGCGTCTGGATCACTGCACGTACGAGGCGATGGTCCGAACTTGAAATACAAGAGCCAAGGACGGTCGCAGATTGGAACCGAATGAGCCTGGAAGCGAGCACGAAGTCGATGCAGTTCTTCGTGTGCCCGTTTGGTGAAATCCATGTCCATTTCCTGCCTGGCCTCGCCTTGAAGAATGTGTTGACCGCTCGTAGATGGTTTTCTTCGCAGAAATCCAGAAGTTGCTGCCCACGGACGTTCCGGTCGCCGTATCCGAAGTTCCCGACTGCTTCTTCGTCATCTTCTTCTTTTCTTCCGATCTTCGCATTGAAGTCTCCGAGCAGAGCGGGATACACCCGCAATCTTGGCGCGATTGCATCCCGTAAGGTACTGCTAGCACCCCTTTGTCCAGACATACTAGCAGCCCGTAGCTCTGAACGGAGGGTCTCCAAGAGGCTGTCGTATTCATCTTCTTCATCTTCTTCATCGTCACGCGTGGCTGAGGTTGGTGGTGCATACACGGCGAACAGGCGTAGTAATTGCCGGCCAAACTTCAGGTCCAGCGCGGAGATTCGTGGCGATACTGGGCGGAAGGCTTCGACGAAGGGCTTCATTCGGCTACTGACCAGGAAACCGGTTCCGGAGACATCTTCACTGCTCTCTGGTCCTGCGTGATAGAAGCAGAAGCCAGAGTCACTCAGCTGCAACGATCCAGTTCCTCTCCATCGTAGTTCGGTCAGTGCGATGACATCGATGTTGATCCCTTCGAGTTCTTCTTGCAGCTCCAGTAGACGTTCACTTGACGCGAGTCGGCGCACGTTGAGCGTTCCAATTGAGAGACGGCCAACGTTGGAGGGTTGGAACATACGTGCCCCTGCTGTTCCAAAGCTTCTGGGTCACGGGGTCCGCTGGCAGTGGGGGCTGAGGGGGATGACCGACCGCTCAAAACCCAGAGGAGAGGGGGATAACCGACCGCTCTCCACCGCTACACAAACGAGACTCCTACACAAACGAGACTTGACGGGATCAATGGTGCAAAAAAACTCATTTGTCTCGTTTGCCCATTCCAGACAGTTCCCTAATTTTCAAGCTATAGAAGGTAGGCCGCCCATCGCGAAAAGAGGCTGTCTTTGTGATGCATTTGCCGAAGAACAGAAGACTATTGCCATAGCTGGGATATTTTCTCACAGGGATATTTTCTCCCGGGATATTTTCTCGCAGGGATATTTTCTCCACCAACGCTCAGACCTCACATTTTCAAGTTGACCCCCAGAATGACTCTCAATTTTGAGCTGAGAAATTCCTTTTTAGCTGTTTATATAGCATTCTCTTAGTTCTATCTAACAATCATATGTGCTCATCCATAAATGGCGACATCAGAGGAAACCACTCAAAATAAGACCAAGAGATCGGAAATTGGACCTAAACTTTTTTCGACTCAAAACCCCGGATTTTCTGTGAGAGAGGAATCCAGCTCTTGCCCACAAGGTGTGCTCACGCTAACCATTCGAATGGCGAATGCATTAAATAAAATGTTGAATGATATGTCACAAAAAAATTCATTACAAAAATGCGAAATTTTCAATGCATCAACCCAATAGTTTGACTGGCAAATCTGTAAAAAGATCCTTTGTTTTTCTATTTGGCTAATCGACCAAAAATAAAAGAAGATTTCACACTTCAAGGGTCCTGTACATCTCTGCATAACTTGATGGCATGTACCGTATCACATCGCATCACTGTGCCCAAAGATCCGAAGGTCACTGCACTATAAATTGCGACCCCGTTCGATCCATCTTCTCCGAAAGGTTATGCAACTACGAAAGGTTGACCAGTCATAAGGTGACCATGCCCCTTGGTTTCATGGGTGGTATACAGCTGCAGCTCTTCTGCGAATGCCTAGAGGCTGTCCAAAAATCAACAGACTCGTGCCGATATAATTTATGACCCAAACGGCGTTCTGCAGAAATCGCATTCCCTAGAAGTATCTTCTGCGACGCGTACGATTAGTTTTTGGCGCCGCTAAGTGGTGATTACACTTTACGAGCATTCGACTTTCCATTTCGCCGCGCAAATTGCGGGTTTCTCGTTTCCGCCACGTTCCTCAGGCGTAATTGGATCGTCGTCGTTCCTGCGGGCGATCGAAAATGAAAGGCGGAAAGCGATCGGAGTGCGTTCTTATCGGCGCTCAGTGATCGTTCGATGGAAAAACACGGAGTTTGTGGCACGTGGGGAATGTTGCGGTTCTCTGGAGGGACAAGGTCCGTTTCGCGAGGGGTCTTCTTGTCGGAGCAGGGGTGAAGAAAATAGAGAAAGGATGGAGCACTTAGAAGGAAACCCCTTTTCCTTTTTGAAGTAGGATGGCCCGAAGACAAATAGACATAGACTCTTCGAAGAGAGCATCAGATTTCGATACTTTCTTTGAACAATTCTTGAGTCCCGCAAAACGATTAAATATTTACTTTCGAGGGCACTTCCCAAGGCAAACACGTGGGATTGTTTATGTGACCCTGACCGTCTTGTTTCCTCCACAAAAGAAATAAGACTCTTTTGGAACAGATTTCGTTTTGAACAAATGAAGACAAACACATTATACTGCGCATTTGACCTAGTAAATCGAACTGAACTAGATCGGGAGCCAAGCCACCTGAGCCAGAGCCGAAAATTCAGCAAGTCGACTTCACTGATTTGGCCTTTACAGTATGAAATAAGGCCATAAGACACTCATAGTTTTAACAACCTTAGCTTTTTAAAACGTGGTGATGCTTCATGTCTTGAAGGGTCCTGCTTGAGTCTAGTTTTAGACGAATTCATCTTCACCTCAAGGTGCTAGGCTTGCTCTGAATATACATCAGTCGAATCCCAAGCCTTAGATGTGATCAAAGCAATGCCCAGCTTTTTCTGATCGGCTGCTGTGAATAAGGCAACTAAGAACAACATGATTTTCACGCATTAAAAAATGCACCTCTTCTTTCTAAAAGTGCACATGTATGCACTTTGAGATCTCGTTCATTTTACAGGAACCTATGAGATTGTGGATGCATGTAGAGTTTATTTGATGAAACGTGAATCATCTTTCAATAGCTCTGCCCTCGAGGTGAAGAGGTTTCAATGTACATGGACTTGAAGGAAACAAAGCTTCTTGGCTCCTGGTCTACATCTCTCTCAGCTTCCTCTACACATAAAACATTCTGACAGTGATCCCAAATGCATTCGATCCCTTCATCCACGTCCAAAAGTGCAAAGTCCCCCTCCGCTGCGCAGACTTGCAGCCTTCCCACGTCACAGAACCTATAGTCAGTTCTGCGAACGCATAATCAACGTCTCCGCATCTCCGTTCCATCCATCTCAATCACTTCCCAATCGCCCCTTCCATCTCGCCTTCATCTTCTCGTCATCTTCGCTGACAAGGTCGACCCTTTCTCGCCCACCGTCTTCCCCTCCGACCACACGCGAAGTGCAAGGCCCGGTACATGCATGCCTAACAAGCTGAATTCATGGGAAATGGTCCCGTGCGACAATGCCACTCAGCGATGCATGAGCGCCGCTACCGTAACCCCTGAATTATTCAGCACTTTATGAACATAGGGAAGATCGCCGATTTGCACGCTTCCCTGCGCCACCTTCGGGCCTCGTCCCCTCCAGATTCGAAGAGGCGAATTCAGGTCACCCGAATTGAGGCTGGCAGCGTCGCCGTAATTGTCGCGACGCCAATTTTCGGCAATTACGTCCTCGACGAGTTAGGGCTGCGCAAAAATGTTGCGAATCGATGAGCGATCAGAAGATCCCCGGGTTCGGCGGACGCGAAGAAACGGAGCCGAAGGAGCGGGGCGGGGAAATCGGATTAGCGCCGACGGCGACGAGGCAAATTGGATTCCGAGTTTGTTGAAGAAATCGAAGACCGAGAGGTTAATTGACGACTCTTGACGTTTTCACGAGGGTCCGTGAGGCCCTTTGTTCCTCTGATGACGCGAACTTCCGTCGCCGCCGAGGGGAGCTTTTGAAATGCTTCCAACCTTTGAAGTGTTTCCGAAGGCTTTGTTCTTTGAAACTCGACATAATCGTCTCCTGGCACCCTTCAGGGCCAAAGGAACATTGATGAAACTGACGAAAGAACTCTGAAATATCTCTGAAAATGATGCCTGGATATGGATTGCATTTTATATGCAGATAAACTCAGAACAGCACATCGGGGATTTTAAAGTGAGCCCAGAAGGATTTCTAGGATCGCTGATTTCTGATCTTCTCGCCGTATTGTCTTTGGTTCTGCTCAAAAAGATCTTCTTCCTCCCATATCCTTCATCGCTTCCACTTGTTTATGTGTCTCCCATGTCAATATTTAATGCGCTTAAGTGAAATCCGATGTTTTGAAGATGTTCGTTCTGTGAATTCTCAGCCCTCTGCCCTTAGCTGTCGTTCGCCCGGATTTTGGCTTCTTTTCCCTTTATTGCTCTGGAATCTTGAGTCCTTGAGGGATGTTTCCTTGTGATTTTTCTCTTTACTCCAGTTTACTTCAGATTTTTTCGCTCTTGCAGGCCATCTTTATAAGTGTTTCTTTCAGCCTCTCCATGACTCATCCATGTTTTTTTACTCGTCCACATACTTGTTCTCTCTCAAATCAGTTTCTACTTTGGATTCCCCCGTTTCCTCAGATTTCATTGCAATGCATCGCTCGATCCACCTTCTTCCAGAGCTCCTGGGCCCTTACTATCCTCTCTCCACCCCCCCCCCTCCCCACCACAGAGTTTCCACGTAACAACCGTGTTTACCGCGCCGTGGTCGCCGAAACTCCAATTTCCTGTACTCTCCCCCAGCGCTGTTGTTTTCCGCTTTCCGGTCGCGTCGGCGCCGGAAGGAAACCATTTGCGCCCCCTACCGTACCCGTGTCCCTCCACCTTGGCCCGGCGGGGCCTCTTTAATCCGCCTTTTATGGCTTGTTTGTGCGCTCCCGGAGTCGGATTCGTTCTAATTAGCCTTCCGCGTGCTGGGAAGAGTGCGCGTCGTGGGTGCCAGGCTTGCTTCTGTGTGGTGGGTGTGTGGAGCAGCGTGTGTGGGGAAAATATATTCTATTCGGAGCACAATTATTGCATCTGGGGCGAAACACACGAGACAAGAGGAGACTGTATTCGCTTCTGTGGATACCCGGCTGTGAATCGAATGAACAACTGAAGGGGTAGGTACATACGGTCGGGGATACGGTACTTGAGTGGTGGCGAGGAATTTACACGGAGAAGTGAAAGAGGAGACGATGGTGTCATATCACAGTAGACGACAAGGGTTGTGGAGACGGGCTGGGGGTGAGACGCCGTAAAGCTGCTCGGTGTCGAGATCAGTCAAGCGGATTCTTGAGAGGGAGGGTTAAGCATGCTAGCGGGGAACGTACCGCGGGCTCAGCAGCCGGAGCCGTTCACGTCGCCCATCTTGTTCTTCGCGTACTCTATCCGGAGGCCACCGCGCTCCGAGCTGGAGAGCTGGGCGCCCTGCAGGCTGATGAGGGCCTGCGTGGCCTGGCGGATGTCCTGGAACTCGACGAACGCCACCGACGAGCCGCCCTTGTTGTGCATGCGGAGTCGGGAGAAGCCGGGGAAGGCCTTGAAGGTGTGCCGGATCTCCTCCTCGGAGCAGCCGGAGCCGAGGTTGGCGACGAAAAGTGTAGAGCAGGGATGCAGAGCGCCCGGGAGGTGCCCGTTGACGGCCGCGGCGGCGGCGGCCGCCTGGTGCTGGAAGTGGGAGAGAGCAGCGGTGCTCTGGACGATCGGGAGGGCCGCCGTCGAGGGGATCATGCCGGGCAGGAGCTGCAGGGGTTGCGAGAAGGCCGCCTGGGGCATCGCCTGGAGGGCAAGGCTCAGCTGGCTCTCCTGCAGCAGCGGGAGGTGGTCGAGGAGGACGTTGTGCTCCGGGGGCAGTTGGGGGACGAACGTCGCCTGCGGGAGGATCGCCGGAAGCGTCGAGGCGCTCGCTGGGAGGATGGGCGGTGACGTCTGCTTCGGCTTCTGCACCTTCGTGTTGGACCGCGCCAGTTCGAGGCGGATCGTCTGGGGGTAGTCGGGGTCGAAGCGGACGCCCTGTAGTGCTTTGCGCGCCTCGTCTGCCTCAGAGCGGCTGGAGAAGGTGACGAAGCCGACGGGCGAGGCCGTCTTCCCGTTCTTGCTGGTCACCTTGAGGAGTGAGTTCTCGTAGCCCGGGTAGGCGCGGAAAAGGAGGTACAGTTCGCGCGGCTTCGCGTCCATCGGGAGCCCCGACACGAAGAGGGTGCGCACCTGTGCCGGAGCGCCGCTAACGCCCGGGGTCGTCGAGGAGCTCGTCGTGGAAAGGTTGTCGAGCGACTCCATCGAGGCAGCCGCCACGAGTTTTCCGTTCGTCTCCGCCGCTGAGGTCGTCATCGCATCGGTGCGAACGCGCTTCGACTGCGGAGACCAATTCTGAAACGAGAGGAGAACCGGTTGATGGCCACTGGAGGGAGGAGGGGAGGGCCGAGGGATTCTGCTGGCCGGCATCTGGCCAGGCCGGAAAGGGAACTGATTTTGACACCTTCCGGCGGCGAAGCCCTTATCACAAAAGGGGGCGGCAGATGGTGATAAGAGAAACATGCGTGCGTTAGGAGTGCGCGAATTACCCGTGGGGACGTCGCGGCGACGGCGGCGCTATTCGTACCGAAAAGGACGCGCGCAATCGATCGCAATCACGTTTTCGCCGTCGCCGAGATCGTCGAGGAGGAGGTGGCGGATCTCGGGGACATCGATTGATCGGCGCCGATCGCCGGAGGCGGAAGTGGAGTCGAGAAGTGCGAAAGTGAAGAAGCGGTGGAATAAACACAAAACACATGGCCAGGGGTGGTGTAGGAGGTCCCGAAGTTGCCAAAGACGCAAAAAACACTTGACGTTGCAGGCGGCAAGGACGCCGCCGGGATGAAGAGGCGCCGCCGCGCGAAGAATCCGTCCGTCATATCGTCACGAAAGCGTCGAACACGCTTGGCCCCAGGGGAGCGAGATTGGAAAAGAACATGCGCGCGGGGATTTCGACTTTCGCCGTCGCCTCTTGAGTCTCGACGGGAAGCGCCCCTGGAAGAGCCTCTGGAAGGGCCTCGGGAGGCACCTTCGGGCTAGCCTCCGAGTGGATTCTGGATGAGTGGTACGGTGCTTACCTCGTCTGGGAGTGGCGAAGACAGTGTGGAGGCTTCGGAGAGTTAGGAGGGGTTAGTGGTGCTGGTGAAGGAGGCTACGGGGGACCACACAGACGGGAAGTGCGCCAGGTAAGGCGGTGGCGATTCGCGCGGCGGCGGCGCACTTGGGGGCGACTGGCGGAGAAGAAGGGGCGAAGCCCATGCAAACGAGGGGCGGGCGACACGGCGACGCGAGGACGACAACGTTGCCAAGAAGAAATGCGGCGCGCGCGATTATGACTCTCCGAGGAGAGTGCTTCGAGTACTCGATACAGTGCCTCTGTTGACACAGGAGGGGCGAAGTGGAGAGGCCCATTCACCCTTCTTACCTCTTCTTCGCGCTCCGGCGACTCCTCCTGCGATCGTTTGAGGCCCAGCGAAGACGTCGGATCGACGCCCGAAGGCGGCATCGGGGCCCAGCGGCCTCCGCCCGGCATCATCATGGCAGAACTCATAAACTGAAAGAAGAGCGTGAATTCCGGAACGGCGCACGCATAAAAACAACGCGCCGCGATCACTCGGAAGCCACAATAACAACTCGCGCTCGGAGGTGCAGGTCGAGGGCGCGAGGATCGAGGTCACCGCCATACGCAGGGCAAGGCCAGATCCGCCCGCCAAAAACCTACAGTAGAGCCTTCTTCGGTACTACTCATTGCTATTCCTCGCGGCGCGCGGCGATAAATAATGCATCGTCGCCGGCGTCCTCGGGAGGGAAGAAGCCCCGGGGAGGTCGTCGAGGCGACTCGGCGCGCGTTTCCGCGGAGATTACCTCCGAAGGTGCCGCCGAGGGGCGGCGCGGTCAGCTGATCGCGCGTGGACGTCGGCGACGCCCCCGACGTCGCCGCGAACGCCCCGAAAGGTCCCCTAAAGGCCGGGGTTATGACGCCTAGAACGGTCCACTCGGTCGAAGGTCGTCAGGAGACTCTCGGTGGTGACGCTTCTATCTATTTCGGAGGGAAAATCTCGTCGATATTAAATGAAGAGAGCGCATCGCTTCGGAGGTAAGAGGATTGAAGGCGCGAATTCTGCACTCTCGCAACGAGACATCGATGGAGGTGAGACTGTCTATGTGTCCGTGTCTGTACAGGATACGCCAGAAATGTGGGACCGGTCTACCTTGGGGTTCAACCAAAACAATTGCAGACAATCTGCTAAATACCCTTACAGAAATAGACAGATAGACAGTTAGATTATTCCTTGGTGTCTACATTTGTGATGCTGAAAACGACTAATCAAGATTTTTATTCTTTTTTAGTTTTGGACATTTGAGAAAGGCGATTCTTTCTGAATGAACATGAGAATTCTCTAGGAACTAAAAGCTTGTATAAGACTTAATACTGAAAGTGGTAAAAAAATAAGAATTTTCTTGCAAAGTTAATCATAGCTGATGCATCAGAGATGTAGTCTTGTGCACAAAACACTGATGACTTCAAAATGAACATACAAATAACTGATTGTAGTCGGCCACGATTAGAGTTGTGCCCGAGTTGAACCAGAATATCTGCATTTCTTGTAGCACGACTCACGTTTCAAGTCCGATCAGAATATTCTAAAGTGGACTGGCGTTGTTCCGCTGTCAATGAAACTCTTTTTCGGGTTCAACCCTGGTCACGATCATGGGACAAAAATACAAACCTTCCGGGGCAGATCGGCTGAAAGTACTCCTCTTCCTGAAGAAGTATGCCAAGTCCCTCCGAAGCAAAACGGAACGAGGACAAAGCTCCCTTCTAGGCGAGCCTTCCCACAAAAATCCATAGCGAATTATGAAATCTGGTGCGCGCAAGGTGCGTCAACAGCGTCGTGTCCCTCGGCGTCTCCTTTGTGCGCCATTCAGACGCCCAAGGAAAACAGAGACGGCGATAAACAAGCGGCGGAGGGCCTTGCGGAATTCCGCCGTTTTGATAAGAAAATTACGGCGCCGATTACTGCCGATTTGCGAGGAGTTCTTGTGGGGAGGGTGCACGCATAAAGGAACGCGGGAGTGAGTCACGCGAGCGTTCGAGGAGGGATCGAGGATTTGGAGGGCAAGAAGGAGCGGAGAAGTCGCACCTTGGAGGTGCGAAGAAGGAGCCAAGAAGGGAGGGAGGAGGGGCGGAGGCTCCGGAGCCATGTGATGGAAGGAGTTGAGAGGCTTAGGGCTGCACGACGTTGGGGCGTGCGTGACAGGCTTTGAAGTGAAGACGGGAAGTGATTCATGGAAAACGCATTCCCTCCGTATTATACTAACGTTTTCTTACAATTCGGATTTGTACAATTCTGCAAAAGGAGGGCCTTCCAAGATAGGATCTGAAATCATAGATTTGAAGAAAAGAGTGTACCTTCTGTGAGAGAGCTTCTCGAATGGAGGATCCGAAAGACAGCGACGATAAAGATAAGCTTCTTGAAACACCAAAGCCGAGAGAAGACAAAGCGCTCGTGTCAAACGAACAAAGGGGACAGGAATGGAACGGATCACTTGAAAACATGGGAACGACTTCTTGGGTACACGTAAAATAAAATTCCTCCTCGAGGAACAGGAGAAACACGGCACTGGCCTTACTTTGGAGACGCGTCTGGCATCTCAAAATGAATGTTTCTACCATAACCTGGAGAAAACGATGAAAATTCTCTGCTACTCCGCCTCCACGCTAATACGTGTCGGGACGCCGAAGATGAATTAGGAAAATTGATGTCGAAGGAATCCGGAGGAAGTGGCATGACGTCGAAGTACGCAAAAGTGCTTCCGATGGGTGCTAATGTGGGGGGTAGAGGATGAAAATTAAAATCTAAGAAAAGCCACACGGTGACATTAAAGGGACCAAGTCTTCACGTTTCTGTTAGTCACATTGGAAGTAAGGGAGGAGAGGTGAGACGGGGAAACATTAGTGAAATTAGGATTTCACGGATAATCTGATCCGATTAGGAGATTTAATATGTTTGTGTGGGGACACTTCCACAGTGAGTTCACCCCGTTCTTTACTGTTCAATTAAGAATAAAGGAAAGTTGAACACGAAGACTCCCATTGTTTTCTTGTCGAATTTTTTGAGAGCTTGGAGTCAGAGACGTCAAAGTTCCCTGACTAATGATCCCCATGGCCTCGAGACAAAGACATGAAATATGAGCAGAACTCTAGGGGTCACTTTTTAGTTCCCAAAAACCTGTCAACCAGTAAGTCTTTTGGTCAGTTTGTAGGACATAAACGTGGAAAGGGACGTAGGACATAAACGTGGAAAGAAGGAATCACGTTCAATTTGTGTCGATGCGCCAAACAAATTGGAAACGTGTTTGTATGGGAATTTTTTTGCAAATTTGTGCTCTATTTGGAAGCCTGTTTCAATCAAATTTGACAATTTGTCGCTATCTCGTGTCGCTTCGATTTTCAATGAATTCACTAAAAATTTCAATTCGTCACCTCCTTGGACGTCAGAACAAGTAGAATTGGACTCGTTTTGAGTCTTAGACAGAGGCACAATGAGGGACAAAAGGCTAATCACCGAATCTCGAAAAAATCGGTCCGTTTTGTGGCGGTTACCAAGGCCGTTCGAATACATTTCCTTCTTGGACAGAAGACAAAAGCAGATCTGAAAGCTCATTACTGATTCCACAAAAACGTCACGTTTTGTGTCTTTTGTCCGCCCCGTACGACTCAAAGTTTGTTCACCTGTCGGCAGAATACTACGGAACTGATTTGCAGGAGGGTTTCAGGTGATCGGTTAGAGGTGCACTCACGAAAAGGGCGTGTGAATGTCAAAGGGAAAGTGATGTTGCTTTCCGCTCGAATTCGGAAACGTCAGGCCTGCAAAGTGGTAGGTGATAAATGGCTTTTTAAATTTGCACACGTCTCGTGGGAGCCATGCCAGAATGAACAAGGAAGTGTGTTCATAACTGACTTCGAGATAATAACAGTGATAAGCAGTGATATAAAAAGGATGAGATGTTTCTCTCTACCTTCAATCGAATCAGTTAGAACAGTCCAAAACCTGCACATCTAAAAAAGGCTCGAAGACCGAAAAATAAGGCGAAACCACTTCGGAAGCAAGAATTTCACCAAAATAAAATATCTCCACCCAAAATTTATCGCTTCCAACCCGATCGGCGAATCCTCCGATTCCGTGGGAAATCAATCAATTGCGGCGATGGAAAAAGTGACATTCGACTGCAAGAAGTGAACTTTCGAAGGCACTTTCGCAACAGTACGTCGACGGAAACGGGAAAGTGTCTTCAAGGTGTTTATTTAGAAGGTTGTTCTAGGTCATGTCTATGTCTACTGTCTAAAGGGCTTGCAAAAAAAAACTCATTTTCGACACTCCAAACATTGAAAGTAGTTGAGCGTTCAGAAGACTGTCTGATAGATACTTTAGTCTACCGAGAGATCTGCAACAAGAAGCGGGCGCTCCCCTCAATCAGCGATGCACATGACCTCGTTAGTCATTCTTTTTGGCCTCACTCTGGCTTTCCAAAAGTGTAAATCTACTCTCAAATTCTGTCGAATCCGTGTCGCCACGGAAGCCCCACGCGGTTCCCATAAATCTTTCACGAATCGCAACATTTCGGCCGCGAAGAAGGAGCGCACGTGCGACGGAGCGGAAGCAGAAGAAGCGGTGAATGGGGGCGCTTCTGCAGGTGCCCCCCTAAAGGGAGCCTCCGGAGGCTGTGACCTCAGCCTCCGTGCCCTCGGTGGATTACGCGGCTAATCACTCGGAGGACACCGCAAAAAATCGTCGGAGTGCGGTGGCGCCTTCGGCCGACGACCTTGGCGACGACCGCAGACGCCGCCACCGTCATAGCTGACCCACTTCCCATGCAACAGCGCCCCCGAGGCCACCACGCCGAGGGAACGGTGTCGAGGGGCACTTCCGCCCCCTCCATGGCCTCCGAGGACCTCAGAGCCAATCGAATAACTCTCTGTTTACCTTCGGCCCCTTCGGGGTCTCCCGGGGCGAAGGCGCCGTTTCCCTTTCGGCGGAGACGAAATCGGAGCCGAAAGTGACTCATTTCCGCGCGGAACGGACTTCCGCCTTCTAATTTGCTTTTGACACGACCGTAGTCGCGTTCCGTGGTTGGGGGCGCTCGAGAAGAGACGATCTGAGGGCGACATTGGAAAACGCATTTGTTCCCTAATGGCGGAGTGCAAACAAAATTTCGGCTACAAATTGGCTTTTTGGCGCCGATTCTTGGGCCGTTTTAGAAATAGAGAGCTTAGACATTGAACGGCAGAAGATGAGCTGTCTAACCCATTCAGAGGCACATAATTACGTCTATCTTGTACATAGAACCACCTTTCATGTTCATCACTTGCAGAAGATTTTTGCTTTGACAATGTGAGAAAAGCGTTTAGAACAAGATTGCCTGCACAATAGTCTTCAAATTTCTTTTTAAGCAATATTCTATTCCACTCACTCCGTAGCTTATCCAACTGATTACATCTTCATGCTTAAAATTTACGACCCAGCACGGTTGACAAAGAAGACCAAGAAGCTGGTCGAGTGAGGGCAAAAATGATCGAAAATATAAAAATAAAAAAAACAAAAATAAAATGATCGACAAGCAATCAATTGAAGTCTCACTCGTGTCACGGTGGTGAGCGGTCGGTCCCTCCGGTCGCTCTTTGAGCGTCTGGTTGGTCTGATGGCAAACCCTATGGCATCTGTGAGTTTTCCGGCTTCCAGAGGGAATTGGGACACCCGGAAGCCGTAGTCCCACCACCGCTGATAACAAGATGTCCGACGCCAGGAATCCAGCTGCGTGAGAAGTCACCCGGAAGGTCGCCGACGCTCTGAGGACGCCACCACCAGCGAAGACGCAACACCCGGACCACGGAATCATCTCTCCGAAGCAGATGCGAGCTCAGAAGCCTCCTCTGTGCTGCAAACGCCCCGAAAAGAAATATTCCGTCACCGTTTCTGGATTTTCGCCGATTCGCAGATGCCCCATGAAGCGCGCCGTCTACGACCGGTCCGACGACTACACCACACCAGGGATGAAGCTGGCTGCAAAGTGATATCCTCTGTTGTCTATTTCCGGTGTCGTGCAAGGCGCAATGCCTTGGATTCACGAAATAAAGTAAGTAAGTAAGTAAGCAATCAATTACAGGGCGAAACAGGTATCAGATAGATAGACGTCTAGAGAATTTGTTGTCTAGATTGAGTGTATCGAGTCAGGACCTGTTGGTCCGGGCTCAAAACTTGATGATACTTAGTTTTTCTATCGGAAACACCTATTATATACAAAGCGAACACCTACGGGTTCTTTGATGCTGACGGGTCTGTGATGAGTCATGAGCTGTTGGAGAAATTAAATTAACTTCAGAGACATTCCAGGCATCATCTAGGCTTGCACCGTTCGTCTTTCAGACACCGCTTCACACTTGCCATAGAAATGGCTGTCACTGTCTGCAACGTTTGTCTTACAGACAGATATCAAAAGATGGGAGAATATCTTTTTCTCTCGAAGAAGAGGATCCGTCGCTACTCAAGTAGACGACACTTTTCTGAACGAATCTGCTAAGATCTGAATTAAACCATCCTCAAGGGCTTGCACAGTACTGTATCTTTTGCAGTTTCTGTGCAGGAGGCTCAGCCAATTCTCAATCTCAATTCTTCGATTCCTCAATTTGAATTCCCGGAGGTCTCCCCGTTTGAGTGATCTTGGAGAAGTTCCTTAAAACAGGACAAATTGACATCCTCCGACCCTTTTCAATTTTTGCAATGGGGCGGATTCAAGAAACATGGCTGCAGGATGTGCCATTAGGCAAAGCCAAAAATCAACGAGGAGTCTTGAAAACAACTGCGAACCATTCAAGGGAGCATACTTCGCGATGCACCAGTCTTGAACACTTCGGCGATCAGCAGAGTGACTGGATTGGACCTAGGCAGTGAAGCGAACTGAGCCGGAGCCAAGCCACGATTCGGATTCACTGCTTCTGGAAGATTCTCACAAATTTAATATTGACCCATGGACTGGATGCACCTTCTTTAAACTTTGCCAGCAGCTTGCTGAAAGAAGTTCTTTGAAGAGGCTACAGTTTACCCATGCGAGAACTCCTTCATTTTCACACTGAGCACAAAAAGCAACAAAAACAAAAACATGGAAGGCAAATCGCAAGAGGAGAGTGAATCTAAAGCCGTGTGTTCGCGCTTCCTTAATAAAACCAACGAGTATCTATAGGTTCAACGACGGTAACCCTAATAGTTACGTATTTTTCATGTGCAATCATATCGTCGAGAATCGTTATGAAAAGGACGAGTCGGATCTGTTCCTTGTGTTTCCAAATAAGTCTTATTTCTTGCAGTGGAAGAAAGCTTCAGAAGAAGCTCCGACTACAAGGGAACACAGCTAAATAGAGAATGAGGATCGAGCTTGGCTTTATTAGAATGGTAGGCATTGTGGCGGGTCATGAAACTCGATAGAGGGCTGCTCGTGTCTGACCTGGATGCCTTACCTTGTAAGCCGGATTTTCATCCAGAAAACTTGACCTGTTAGAGTATAGCCTCACCTTAGTCCGGAACGGGGGTCTCATGCCGTTCCTTTTAGAAGCTAGCCTCATCGCGCCGCACCTTACTTTCTCCAATTTATTGAATGTTATGCGATGAAAGAGATCTGATCAAATTTTTAACACGTGCAGCCTTTTCTTCGTCTTCGTTTCTCATTTAGGCCGGGAACGGGGGTCGCATGCCGTTGGGGAAGACACCAGGCGGCATCATTCCGGCGCCAAAGGCAGGGGAGAAATGCGGAAGCTGTCCGGGTGGTCCTCCGTAGGGAAACGCCGGAGGGGCGACGGCAGTGGAGTGGGGACGAGCTGAAAGACGCCGTGGAGGCAGGTTTAGGGAGTGAACCTACAGGGCATGTTCGGGGGGAAGGCGGGGGAACTGGCGGCGCCGGTGGGGACGGAGTTGGGTCCGAAGAAGGGTGATGCTAAAGGTGAATTGGATTACGGTAGACAAGAGGGCGAATACCGGCAGGAGGAATGGCGGGGCTAGGGGTGGCGGAGCCCATCGGGTTCGGGGGCATTCCATGCGGGACCATCGGATTCATCGGGAAGGAGGACATCGAAGAAGGGAAGGAAGGCATGGAGGACGGAGGCATCTGATGGGCGCCGGAGGACGATGACGGTATTTGGGGCATTCCTGGGGGCATCATCATTCCAGAAGAAGAAGCCATTCCGGGCAGCATGCCCGAGGTTGGGGGCATTCCCATAGAGGGAGACATTCCAGGCATCATTCCACCGGGGTTAGGCATGCCCGGCATGGGACCGGAGACGGGAGGCATCATGCCAGAAGAAGGCGGCATCGGAGGCATCCCCGGGTGGCCGCCCATCGGTCCTGAATACCGTAGTCACTCTCGAAATGACCCTCGATGCGTACCTGGAGGGAAAAGGCCAGGAACGGGAGAATTCATCCGGGGTCCAAACCCGGCCATCGGCGGGTATCCGCCGTAGCCATGAGGATATCCAGGAGGCCCCATTCCCATGCCGGGAGGCATCATGTGGGGCGGGGGAGGGTACGGTCCCCCGGGGAAAGGTCCCCTGAAGGCCGGGTGTCCAGGCCTGACTCCCATCGGGAAGGGCCCGTTCATCGGTGGCATCTGCTTCTTCAGGTCCGCCCCCAGCGACATCTCGATCTCTTCCAGTTTGTCGAACTTCCTCCTGAAAGGACTCTCAGAGGGAGCGTCAAGAAGGGCACTAACTGTGTGGACACGGGGTCGACGGCGGCCTTCTTGGCCGGCGGGTGGTAATTAGTCTGCTCGTCGGCCATCTGCTGCATCCTCATCAGAGGACTCACTTCCACCTTCGGCTCCGTCCTCGGCTCGACGTTCTCGTCGTTCCCCGACTATAAATTTGAGATCAGATAAAGGCAAAAAGAGGAAATGGACTTTGTTGGAGGGGGACTGCGTTTTGCATATGAGATACATTCTTAATGGACCCTGGAAAGGGGGTGTTTCGAAGGGTCAGGCACCAAGATGGGATTTGAGAGGAACTTTTCTAGAGGAGGGTAGTCTTTAGGGTAGAAAAATGAGCTTCAGTATTTCCTCGAGTCTGGCCTTATAAAACGATTTTGACCCAAAGGATCGTCGCCCGACAATGAACAACATCAATTCAGCACATCACCTCCACATTCTTTTTCAAAGACTCTTTACCTGGGAAGGCTGATCGTTGACGTTCTTCTTGTGCCACTCGAAGATGGACGCGTACTCTCCCTGGTAAACACTCTCCGAGGCCTTGTTGGCCATCTCCGTCGTGAAGAGGAATGTTTCCGTCATCTCCACCTGCCAAAAAAATACGAATGAAACGCGCTTCTTCTCGGCGCGATCGATCCGATCACGGCGAACGGGCGGTCACTCGGCGCTAATCATTGGTGTCCGGCCCGGCCCCTCCTCCGCCGGCGGCAAACGTGAGGATTTGAACGCGCGGCGCGACCCCCCGTCGACCTCTTGAGAGGCGATCCATGCGCCGGATCGGCGCCGCTTGACCCGATCGGTGGCCCATCGTTGCCGACGAAAACGTATTGTGCGAAAGCGCGTCACGCGATTCGCCGACGTCTCTGTCTCGTAGACTGTGAGCGTGCTTTTGGTAGCGTCTGTACAGCCATTCCGTCTCTAGACAGCGTAGAACTGTCTAGGACCCGCTTTGAGACAGAAGAAACGATACCCAAAGGGCAGGGAGAGGCGTAAACCGTCAAGTTGTTCCTTTCGTCGCGTAAAACGGTGTTGGCGCCCGATTTACGACCGTCGCGAGGGTGTTTGGGCGCTGTTGTCAGTTTCCCTCGCGCGCGCCGGCTTCTCCCCTCATCCCGAGTGTTTGCACAGTGCACAGTCTTTCCAGCTAATCGTTCCATCTTGTTCACCCTTCAGGCTCGATCCGATGACGGCAGCGGTGAAATGAAGCGCCTTCTGCTCCTTCTCCCCTTCCTGCTGCTTGCGGCTAACGCGGACACCCACAGTCGGTGCTATAAATGCGCTTCCCTGCACGTCATTATGGTAATGTAAACCAAACAGAGTGCCGCCCTAAACCGCGCTGTTCGCAGAACTGGCATCGCTACTTCGGCGTGCTGAACGAGATGGAATCGATCGTCGAGGAATCCTGCGTCAACGACACGGCCGTCCACGAGTTCGTCAGGTGCAAGGGATCATGTTTGACGCTGAATATCACGGGAACCACGAAAAGTGGGAATCCCTACGTTGCAGGTACGGTAGCAGGGCGGGGAAGAACGAAGGGTACGGTAGTTCGCAGAACAAAAAGACAGATGCAAATAACCTGACGCAGAGTATTTCTGAGCTATTGTACCCCTTAAGTCAAAAGAGACCCTAGATGAGCCGCACTATCTAGTCAAGAGTCAAATCCCCTCATTTAGGAGTGCTCCGCGGCTGCGAAACGCACTTCTGGAGGAAAGCCCACAACGTCTCCGAAGGCGAAAAGGAGTGTCTCGTGCGGAACAAAGAGTATCGGGGCAGAGAGTACACCGCAGAGTATTGCTTCTGCAGAGGGAACCATTGCAACGGCCCTAAGCCCGAGTCGCCGGAGTTCAAAGCGGCGCGTCTACAGAAACGACCCTATCGGAGGGGCGAAACTCATTCCCTTACCATCCCAGTGCTCATCTTTCCCCTTTTGTACATACTACATTGGCTGTGAACAAATATACGGTGCTTATCGAAGTTCTCATATTGAGAAACGTGTGAAATGTCATTTACATGAACAAAAACCGACTCGCTAATTCGGGAAGCGCAAAAATAACACGAGCACAGACACAACGTCTATCAGACAGAATAATGCAGACACGAAAATTGAAAAAAGTCTGTAACAATCGTGTTTCTGTTTGAAAGAAGTGGACGTCGTCTAAGCTGGGTCCACTAGACTTTGTCTGCAGTTTTCGAGGATTCAAAAACTCACATTTCCTCCGACGATTTCTCAAATCGCGTCAGGATCCATCGGAAACCTCGCATCCCATCGGGATTTCGTAATACAACTTTCTCTCGCTCGCTTAAGTGGCGGTTCCGATCACATTTTGATTTCGTCGTCTCTGTGTGTCATGCTCATTGACTGTGTTGTGTCCCTAAGGTGTGTCTACCTGCAGATTACTGTCTCCCCGCGATGGCGTCGGAGCAGATCAACTATGAGAAGGTGATGGCGGACTTCGTGGAGGTCACGAATACAGACGAGGCATGCGCCCACTTCTTCCTCCAGGACACCAACTGGAACCTTCAAGAAGGTGTTGCCGCCTACTTCAGCACCTTGAACGCCGTCGGACCGGTCATCGAGCGCCAGGAGAACCGCCACGAAGACTCGCAAGGGAAAATCATCGACCTGGTGAGCAGCGAGGAGGAAGAAGAAGCGGGTCCGTCGCCATCGAAGAGAGCTCGAGGTGCGCAGTGCGACCCCAGCTCGGTCAAGGAGCTCGGGGTGGTCTCGTGGAACATCGACGGCACCGAGATGGCCACTCTGAACACCCGAATGAAGGCCGTTCTTTGCATCATTGCTCGGTGAACCATACGCTCGGACTCGGAAGTCTTACTGTTGGTGCTTTGCAGATTGAACCCTGAAGTCATCTTATTGCAAGAAGTCGTCCCTCAAGCCCTTCTCTTTCTGCAGCAGAATCTAGGCAAGATGTACAACATCATGGAAGGGGCGGCCGTCTCTCAAGGAGAAGCCTTCCCGTACTTCACGGCCGTCATCATCAGCAAGAACATCCGCATTGAGAAGAGTTCGTTCCAACCGTTCAGGAATACCGGAATGGGCCGTGGACTCCAAGTCGTAGAAGTGAGTTTGATGGCCTCCGAATCAACTGTTGACGAACTCTGTTCAGTGCAATTACAGCGGATTGCCGGTCAAGATTGTGAACTGTCATTTGGAGAGTATGAAGGACTTCAGCGAACAGAGGAAGGCTCAGTTCAAGGAACTGATGGGCACGCTCAAGAAATTTGCCGACGAAGACTCTGAAGCAGTCGTCGTTGGAGGAGGCGATCTGAACATTCGCGATGCTGAAGTAGGAGTCTCTGTCCGCCCAACTTTGACCAACACAGTTTCCTTTTAGATCGAAGCTTATCCGAACGGAATCAAGGACGCATGGATGGAAGCGGGATCAGAAGGCAAGGAACGCTGGACCTGGGACACATCGAAGAACGACAACAAGTTCAAAGGCAGCGTCCGCGCCAGATTCGACCGTCTCTACTACACAGGACCGCTGAACCACGCTGACTTCTCGCTACATGGACAGAAGCGTATCCGCAATCTGGGGATGTTCCCGAGCGACCACTGGGCTGTCAGCTGCAGATTGTACCGTACCGAATAATCTTTTGCATGTACATACGTCTACCCGGTGAGCTGTTCGTTTTTTCTCTTTGTGAATACCTCAGTATAATATTTTGTGAGATCAGAAATCGTTCGACTCGTGTTGTGCCGTTGTGTACGATTCTTTTGCCGTTTGGTCTATTTATAGCTGTACAGTGGCGAGCATAGAAATAGCCGCACTACATATTGGAAAAATGTTTGGTCATTTTGAGAACGGTTTGCCTCGCATGCTTCGATGGTAATGCGTGTATGATGTGCAGAATTTCCTGGAGAATTTGGCTGTGCCAGCTAGAATGACAGAAAAATAGTTCTAGCTTAGCACGGCCTGAATTCAGACCGAGGGTGCCGATTTTACGCGGGCACAGAAATAGCCGCACTTTGAATGTTCTTTTTTATTGCCGAAAATTTTTAACAAAGAACGTAAAAACAACAGGCTACATACAACAATGATCTAGTACCTTGTCGGAAATCCTTTACTTGCGATGACAGCTCTACAGCGACGTTGCATGGAGTCGACAAGGCTCATGCAGCGGGTCACGGGTATGTTTCTCCAGGCTTGTTCGATGCTGACTGACAATTCGGCAAGGCTCTTAGTTTTCTTTGCCTGCACCACCTTCTCAATGTCGTTCCACAAATTCTCGATCGGATTCAGATCCGGGCTTTGAGCTGGCCAATCTAGAACGCGCCACTTATTCTTCTTATACCAAGCCTTCGCGATCTTACACGTGTGTTTGGGATCATTATCTTGCTGGAAAATCCAATTTCGGCCGAAATGTTGGCGTGCATATGGCTTCAGCACCTTCTCCATGATATCCACATACTTCTTTCCATCGAGAATTCCGTCAATATGAAAAATTGGACCAACTCCGGACCGCCGGAAGCCCGCCCATACCATCACAGAACCGCCGCCATGTTTAACAGTTACCTTGGTGCAGCGTGGATCGAATTCTTCACCGACGTACCGTCTCACATACGTCTTTCCGTCGGACCCTAGCCGGTTGAACTTCGATTCGTCCGTGAATAACACTTTGGCCCAGTCTTCAGGCTGCCAGGTGATGTGCTTCTTAGCGAAGGCAATTCGAGCTTCTCGGTTTTTCTTCGACACGAGCGGCTTCTTGCGGGCGACTCGTCCCATCAATCCGACTTCGTTCAAACGTCGTCGGACAGTCCAAACGCTCAGATTGAAGCCGGGAGATCCACTCAATTCATTCTGGATATCCACAGCAGTCTTCATCCTATCCGCTTCAGACATCATCCTGATCTTTCTATCCACACGGTCCGTACTTTTTCTTGGTTTCGGCTTCCTTACCGGATTTTCCACATTTCCTCGACTCTTCTGTATCGTTTTCACGGCATTTCGCACTGCCTTCTCCGAAATTCCCAACTTGTCGGCGATTCTTCGCATGGAATTACCTTCCTTCTTCAGGGTGTCGATACGAGCGCGTTGTTCAGGTGATATGTGTTTTCCCCGTCCCATTTTCTAAAAGAATTGAGTAACAGATTAATAACAGAAATAACAGAGCACACAAAATAACACGTTACCGTCGGAGAAATTCACTCGAAAACTCACAATAAAAAAGAACATTCAAAGTGCGGCTATTTCTGTGCCCGCGTAAAATCGGCACCCTCGGTCTGAATTCAGGCCGTGCTAAGCTAGAACTATTTTTCTGTCATTCTAGCTGGCACA
Organism: Steinernema hermaphroditum; assembly: GCA_030435675.1. Lineage (NCBI taxonomy): Eukaryota > Metazoa > Nematoda > Chromadorea > Rhabditida > Steinernematidae > Steinernema > Steinernema hermaphroditum. The sequence goes on from CM059622.1 coordinate 5,813,088, forward strand.
GCCAAATTCTCCAGGAAATTCTGCACATCATACACGCATTACCATCGAAGCATGCGAGGCAAACCGTTCTCAAAATGACCAAACATTTTTCCAATATGTAGTGCGGCTATTTCTATGCTCGCCACTGTACTTTTAGCCGGTAAGGCGAAATATGGTCTTTATACAGTAGTCTCTGACAAAAGAATGTTCCTGAACGAGGAGAAAAGACTATGAGATCGAATGACGGAAGGGAGGTTGATGTAACGTTTCTAGCAGAGCCAGGATTCGGGTACCCACTGCGTCTCGTTCTTCAGATGATCGAGAGCGTCCAACAGTCTGAATACACAGGCTTTGCAATTTGCCACACTTAGACAACTACCGCCAGACAATATACAGAATCGGTCTGCTATACAGAACAGACATACGTCTATAGTGTAGACGTTCGCGCTCCCCACAGACTGATTCTCCAAAACTGTCTGGCGGGAACTGTCTAAACGTCTGCAGCGTACCGTCTGAAAGTGACGTCATTGTTGCGGTTGACGAGTACGAGATCGAAACGTTTCGCGTGTTCGCTGGCGAGGAGCGCGGCGCTCTGCTCACACGTGGCGCGGATCTTTTCCTCGGGCTTCGAGCTCTCGCGGAGGCGATTCATCTGGAGGAACTCGTCCACGGAGGGCGGCGTAATGGCAACCACGTAGGGCATGAACTCGCCGTTGTAGAGGTATGAGAGTGCCTGGGGAGCGCAGTCCAGCACGCAGACCCTTCCGGAGCGAACCACACGGCGCACGGTCTCCGCGCTGGTGCCATAAAGCTGACCATCGAGTTCGCCCCACTCGATCATGTCGCCGGAGCGGATCTTCTCGAGGAGTTCCTCCTTGGTGGCAAAGTAGTAGTCGCGACCTTCTTGCTCGGCCGGTCGCGGTGCGCGAGAGGTATCTGGAAGCGGATTCTCTGGGTTTTAAGCTCTTTTAGACAACTTACAAGGCACGACAGTGGCAAAGTGGTCGGAGTTGTCGCGAAGCAGAAGACTCTTGATGGTGCGGCGCCCGACCCCGGGCGCACCGAGGAGCACGAGGACCCTCCTACCGTAGGGACTCATCATCCCGACGCGCTCCATGCTGAGTCGCGAGGGGATGTAGCCCACGCGGGAGAGGTCGTTCACCTTCCGCGCCTGCATCCACTTCGCGTCCTCGCTCATCACCTGCACGACGTCCCCCTTCTTGAGGTCGATCGCCAGCCACGGTGTTGGCCGCTCCGCATCCTTCTCACCACAGTAGTCTTCGTTGATACGGTAGAAGAGCGACGGGCCGCTGTAGATGCCTGCGGGGACGAGCTTCAGCTTCAGCGTCCCCTTCAGCTTCTGGAGTTCGTTGGGGCCACTCAGAGGCTCGCCGTTCACCTCGGAGATTGTGTCGCCGGGTCGGAAGATGTGCGCCGCCTCCTTGTCCACTTTTGTGATCATGAGCTCACCTAAACCTCCTCTCACGGCTGCGACCTTTTTGAGGTGCATACCTGATACATAGTCCCACGTGACATGAGCCAGCTGATCGGAGTGGGCTGTGATGATCCGGGCCTGGTAGGCGGGTGCCAGAAGATGACCACTGCCGCCGTTCGCCTTCGCCGGCGAGCGGACGGTCTCCGCCTCCGACTTAGATTCCGTTTTCTGCGCTTCGGAGGCGTTCTTGATGGTCTCGGCCTCTGAGGCGGAGACCGCATGGTAGGTCTTCGTGGTGAGAACCCTCTCGGTCACCACCGTCCTTTTCTTCATGCCCGTTTCCGGGTCTACCGTAACCGTCTCCGACTGGCTCACCTGAGGATACTGATTGAGCCTCTAGTTCCAGAGAAAAGTCCCACCTGAATGTCGCTCTGGGGCTCCTCCTTCTTCGGGGTGGCAGCACTGATGATTACGGTAGGTTGGTTGGGATGGCTAGCGGGCCCGTTGGTCGCCTTCTTCTTGTTCTTCCGCTTCCCGGCTTTGCCTCCACTCGACTCGCTTTCGCTCCTCTTCACGATGCCGGTCGCCACCGAGGAAGGCGCCGCAGAAGGTCCATTTTCAGCTGTGGACGTCGAAGCGCCCTGTGTGCGCTCCAACTGCTCGATGCGCTGGAGGAGCGCGTGGAGACATTGCGAGAGATTGTCGGCATTGGAGCGGAGCTGACTCAGCTCTACGTCCATGTTGGGATGCGCAGATGGATGGCAGAGATTAGGGAGTGACAGCCCTCCGTCGCTTGAGGGAGCTTCTTGAGTGATCGCCGGCGCCTATAATCTGCAAACGGCGCGTAGTGTCCACAAAGACGATGTCGCCGAGGAGCCGAAGGGGCTAATTTGTCTCCTTGTGTGGGGGAGGGCTTAGGGTGCGCACCGCCAGGGGCTAATTACAGAAGAGTCAATAATGCATGCATCGCGCGCTTCAGGGGACGAATCGGTAATCGATAGAACGAGGCGAAAAAGCGGAAAGTAAAAGCAATTGACAACAACAGAGGCGTCGTAATTGGCTCTTGAGGTGTCGAATTTCGGCGAGGGCACCAGGAACACCCTCGCGGCTTCGGGCCTCCGAAGCAACAGAGAACAGAATCGATTCGGCAAATTGTCGCGCGCGGCGAAAACAAGCGCGAAAACACGCCGCAAGGAGGTCGTAAACGTGGCTCTCGGCCCCGGCTTCATGGAGGGTCTTTCAGCTGCGCGGGCTTATTAGCCTTGCGCGGCGCCGCGAGGGGACAACGCAGGGAAGAGGTCCTTCCCGATCGATGCCCGGGGAAGCGACTTCGGGCGAATCCGAAGCGCCTCCCACCGTTTCGGCATTCTTGTCAAATGAGTGCGTAAACGATTAGGGCATTCGGAGGAGAATCGCTGAAGTTCGCACGTAATCCCGAGGGTAAACAGCGCCTTCGGGGGGCGCGGCGCTCGTGCCGTCGGAGTTGACGCATCGCGCGATTATTCGATTCTTTTGAGGATCCTCCAGGGCCTCGGGGGAGTGACGCAGTCGAGGAGTTTTCTGAGAATAATGGGAACATAAGAGGTATTCGTTACGCTGAAGAGGACTTGAATGGAGTTACTGTATCTTTCTTGAAAAGCGACACGCGTGCACACACATAAGCAGACGGTGTTTCGCTGGGGTTTACACTACCATTCTTCGGCACTTATACGAGCTAAAATTTTTTGGAATTGAATGGATTTATCTTTGCGCAGATAGCTCTCTACACAGAAGCAGTGCAGCGAATGCGTACTGTTGTGTGATTTCAAACGTCAAAGGTTACGGTATAGCGGCCATTTGCAGAAAAAAAAACTGATCGAACAAACAAGGACCGCTCATCCTACCACAAGATCTGAGAAATGGTTTTGGAGTCTCGTAGACATATTTGTACACTCTGACAAGACAGAAGTGGCTTCATGATCTTTGTCTGTCTACAAACTAGACGTGTCGGCAAACCTATTCTAAAAACATATTCTAGACAACATCTACCTACACTACTTCTCAATGAGTCTGTAGACAAATATTGGACATGCAAACATAAAAGCCACTCGTTACGCTGAAGATGGCTTATTCTTTTATTGTTGTAGTTTTGTTGACTGTCGACATAATAAAAAACGTTATTGTGAAATTATGATTTGTGATGTGGAAATTTTTGTCCCACCAAGACGGTGCTGTAACTTTTTTTTGGTGTTGTCTGTTTGGGCTGAAATTTTAAATTAAGTGTCTCTAGGGGCGGAACTTTAGGTATTTAAAGTTTTGGGCCGATATCGTGTCGGGAGCCCGAGATATAGTCCATTTTGTGGTTTTTCAATTTCAACCCACGTTTACTGTAGCATTACTTAAACTAACATATAAGCACAAAATCGCCGCCGAGCCCGGCGATTTTCCTTTAAGACTCAGTCTTAAACTTAAGACGTTCAGCGGTTGGTGAAATCGCGAGGGCATTGGTTTTGCGAAATCGGAAAGCGGGGTCTCGATACGATTCGCCTGTGTGGCAGGGGCATTGCAGGCGAGCGAAGCGAGCCTGTAGAAGTGTTTCTTTGTGTTTTTACATTGCATTAGCTTAATCTAACTTCACAGAAGTTAATCTGTCGCGCAGCTTCGCATATCCCTAGTTTACATTATAGTCGCCGTAATTTCAATGGGTCAAGGCTCCTGACACGAAAAGTGCGCTTTTTGGAAATGTCGCACGCGTTTCGCCATTGGATCGTGGAGTTACATCAGAGAATGATGCGTAACTCGAGAACGAGAGGTTATTTAGGAAAAGTGAACTGTGATTTTGAAGAGGAGAACTTGCTCGTTCGAATGAGGCTTAGCTTGTGCAATTTGATGGCCCCTGTGTGGAGTTATTAAGCGATTATTATTTTAGTACCGTCTAATATGACCTGAGGCGCCTTGTGCACATGAAACATACGCACTGTCTTAGCTTTTAAGCCTTTCAGAGCTGATATATGACCCACGACGTTTCAAAATGCGTATGGAATCAGAAAAAAACCAAGATTACTACAGGCTCCCTTTGCTAGAAGCGAACGTCTGAATTTTACTAGTAGTTTCACCTTCAAGCTTCAGTGATGCAAAATTGGTTCATTAACAAGCGTTACAGTGTTTAGGAACTCAGATGGTAGTACAAGCGACTCTGGTAGTGGTGACACTGATGAATAGCCCGCGTTCAGTAGTGCTGTATGCTGTTAAATTGACTTAGACTGGTAGTCTGTTTCATAAATCGTTCAATTCCGGCGCGTGGAGTGAGTGTTGAGGTGCAAGCCATATATCATTCGACGAGGCGTTCAATTCTCCACGAAATCATAGTAGGAATTTCTGCAAAACGTCCTAGATCGCGCAAAATCAACGAAACAAGATAGAAACTCTTCAACTCCATTGTAAAAGTCGGGCACGGCGCAAAATTACGGTAATTTGGTGGTCCCACCACGAGGACCTTGCAAACCCAATGAAATTACGGTTATCTTCGAAGGAATACCGTACTTCCTTAAGGCAACATTTGTGTTTACTTCTGATGCATCGCAATCCTTTCGAAGGAAACCGATTTATATGACCCAATCGGAATCGAAGGATCGAAGCGATGGACAAGATCATGGATAAAGTGAACAGCCTTCCTTTGGCAAGAGGAGACTTCTCGGATAACTTCAGCTGGTAGTTGAACGATCGCGAAAGAAGGCGACGTCTGGTGTCGTATTCGTGGCAAGCCAAGTTCGGGATCTCCAGCAGCATGGAGCAGATGAGGTACACGAACTCCATAAGCTCGATGTTAATGTGCATGTGGTAAGGAATCTGTCTCGAGCGCTCGATCTTCTCCTGCTCGGGAGTCTTTTCGGCTTGACGGGGAGTTATCAGGCAGCTCTGAGCCAACAATTCCTTCACACGCTGAGTGTTTTGGATCTCCGAAAGTCTCTGGTGAGCCTCTCGGATGAAACCGTGACAGAAAGCGCACAGTACAAGCTGGCAGATAGTACGGTTGTACAAAATCTAAACCAAACCATTGTCAAGAATACTCCAACACCGGCATATCTACCTGAGAGGAAACATCAGAATGATCAACGATCGCTTGAAGATGCGACATCAACATCAGATCTCTGGCGCGGTGCCAGCGATCATGAAGAGCGTGGTGGTAAATCTGGCACAGCATAGCGCGCTGGCGTTCACGCTTAGCTTCGGGGAAGGCATACACCTTCGTGCAAAGCTCCTGCAAGAGCTGCATCGCTGCGTCGGACTCTCCATTCTCTTCGGGAGCGTACTAAAATGACAGCTATTTTACGCTCGTTAGCCGTTGAGATACCTTGTAGTACAAGTGCTCAATGCGGAGCATGTACATCTGCCACATCTCATCCTGCAGGAAATATTCAGTACCGAACAGCCGACCGAACAGTCATGAAATCCTTAGCCGGTCTCGCTTTTTTTACCGACCAGCAAAGTGTAGCAAGCGTTCTGTGCTCTGTGGGACGAGGCACAGAACATGGACTCGCTTTTCCGGTCGTTTTTCCGGAGCTACATTGGTAAGAACAACGTTCCCAACGAGGAAATTCCGGACTTCACACCCGGTTGCGGAGCTGACTGTAAGCATTAACCACTTCAACTACACACTCTTTTTTCTTCAGTTATCGTTAGGAATCAGTTAATGAACGAAAGACCACGCGGTGTCATCTACCCGCCCGCAATGTGGAACCTCTACGAGCGGACTCTCAACGGCCAATCCAGGACAAAAAAAGAGCAAGAGTTCGCCATGCACTCTCTTCGAGAGTACACAGTGAATCACTCACGCGGTCTCCGGCAGCGCCCACAACGTTATCGATATCGGCTTCACAGCAAGGAGTTCATGGACATCGTACACCGCTGGGACAGTAATGACGACCCCGTTCAGTATCTTAGGACGTTGGCCCCGCACAGCCAGTCCCTTGATTCGTGCAACGTTGATCCCGGTGAAGACTGCGATGATGAGGATAATGCCGAAGAAAGCGCACAAACGGATTGATGGATTATATTTGAACCTCTTTAACACATTTGTGAAATAAAGTATTTCGCTGTAAGGCACACGCTGTTTTGGCCTCTCCAACGCGCTGATATTCTTTACGTCTGGACATGACTGCACAACTGCCAGGCTCGCATTAAATTAACAGGCATAGTCCTATTACCAAGCCAAGCCATGTCGGGGTTTGCCGAAGCCGCGACGGGTTCTTCAAACACGGCGGTCTTTTTTTGCGGCGGTGTCTTTTTACGGCGCTCTTTTTTCCGGTGGTCTTTCTATGCGGCGGTCATTTTGTGGCGCTCTTTTTGCGGCGACCACTCACTCGTGTCACGGTGGCGAGCGGTCGGTCCCTCATTCGCTCTCCGAGTGTCTGATCGGTCTGATAGCAAACCCTGTGGCATGTTTGAGTCTTCCGGCCTCCAGAGGGAATTGGGACACCCGGAAGCCGTAGTCCCACCACCGCTGACAACAAGATGTCCAACGCCAAGAAGCCGACGCCCAACGCTGCGTGAGATGTCATCCCGAAGGTCGCCGACGCTCTGAGGACGCCACCACCACCGAAGACGCAACTCCCGGACCACGGACTCGTCTCTCCGAAGCCCCACAGTGCTCTAAATGCCCGCGAAGAAGATGTTCCGTCAAATTTCCGGAGGTTCGCTGATTTCCAGATGTCCCGTGAAGCGCGCCGTCTACGACCGGATCGACATCGACGCCAAGCCAGGGATGAAGTCGTCTGTCTGCCAGACATCCTCTGTTTGTCTATTTTCGGTGTCGTGCAAGGCGTAAGCCCTTGATTCACGAAATAAAGTCGTAAAAAAAGTCTTTTTGCGGCGCTCTTTTTTTCGGCGGTCATTCTAAAAGCGCTCTTTTTTCGGCGTTATTATCGCCACACCGTGGTCTTTCCTTGATCTTATGCAAAGGTGGGAGAAGAAGGAAATGGAAGAAGATGAGTCTTTACGAAAGGCGATCCCCTCTCTGGAGCCCAAGAACCTTGCCTTCTACGGACAAAGGGTCCAGGTCGAAGTGGGGAGAGCAATAGCCCAGTGGATGGGAAGGCCCTTCCAGAGGATCCGTCTCAAGGCGAATGCCCGCGCTCAGGACCTCCTGGGGACGTCCTCGTCAATGGGCCTCATGATGAAGGCCGTAGTGAAGGCGAAGTGCTGCAACCTTGTGATCTTCATCGACGACGTGGAGAAGGTCAAGAACAGGAAGGTGAAGCAGATCATCTCGCAGTTGGGCGACCATAGGAAGAATCGCTCTTTCTTTGATAGGTTCCTCGGGGTCCCCTTCGATCTCAGCGAAGTCCTCTTCATCGTTTCCATAGATTCAAAGTCTCTTCAAAGAGAAAAGCCGATGAAACTTTCCCACTTCTCGCCATCGTGTCCACTCGACGAATTCACTACAGAGCAGTGTGTCGAAGTGATGAAACATCAGTTGATTCCAAAAGTGCTTCCCGAATACAACCGGGAGTCGTCTCCCCTCCACGACTCCCTTCTGAAGGTGATCGTCGACGATTTTACCCACAAATAAATGCTGGATGAACTGGAAGACATCCTCAGGCTGATTATCTACAAAGTGGGAGATGCCACGGAGATTTCTGAGTCACTTCTGCGTAAAAGTTGCGCCAAACAGTACCGATGGAGTGAGGAGAGTCGGGACATCTACGACAGGGACGGAAAGCGCCGTCCTGGTTGTATGACGATTTTGGGCGTTGCACATAAAGGAGGAATGTCTTCTCTGAAGGTGGATTTTGCCGAAAGAAACGAGATCGTCAACGGACAGCCAGTGCAGTCCATGTCCGTCAAAATCTGTCACAACTACCTGCTGGTAAATACGGAGAAATATCAACTTCCAGAGCAGTTAAAGGTGTGTTTGCGGTCAAACAATACAGTAACCCTTGATTTGAAGAGAGAGGTTAAAGTCACCTTTCACGACGTCAATGGAGATGGATCCTCGTCCGGCTGTGCCATCTTCTTGTCCTTCTTTTCCCTCTTTTCCCTCACTGGTCGAAGAATCCGAAGCGATTCTGTCGTCAGCGGGGAGATAACCCTTTCTGGACGAGTAGAACCGATCGGAGGCGTCTACATGAAAACCATGGCCGCCTACAAGAAGGGAGTCCGAAGGGTCGTGCTTCCAATGGGCAAAACATTTTCGAAAATTTCAAATGGAGAAAGTGCGTAGGTCCCACAGGGAATAAATTCCCGCTCCTACAAACCCCGTCCTAAACTCCCCTCGCCCGCTCGTTCCCCGCCAACGCAGTCGTCCACCCAGCGAAGCGCCGTTTGCAGCATCTGTGCAATGAGTTTTCCGTTGGGTGACCTCACGAACATCGTCTCGACGTTCCGGACGACTCCGCACACGATTCGAGGGCGCTCTCGGACCTCGTCACACTTTGTCCACTCCGTCGACGCGAATTACTTCGACCTGATGAAGATGCTCGGCCAGGGATCGTTCGGGAAAGTGTTTCTGGTGCGCAAGAACCGCGGCTACGACAACGGAGAACTCTACGCGATGAAGGTCCTGACCAAGAATACCCTGAAACGTCCGTTTGTGCCCCTTACGACTTTTTATTCATGTCCGTTTTAGTCCGTGACCGCGTCCGCTCAAAGATGGAGCGTAACATTCTGGCGCAGATCCAGCATCCGTTCATTGTTCGTTTACATTATGGTAAGCTGCTGCTCCGCATCTAGCCAGTAATTCCTCCCTTTTCAGCTTTTCAAACCGACGAAAAACTGTATCTCATCTTGGATTTCCTGCAAGGAGGCGACCTATTCACGCGACTGGCCAAGGAGGGCTCGTTCCCAGAGCACGAGGTCAAATTCTATATGGCCGGACTGACGCTCGCCCTCGAGCACCTCCACTCACTAGGAATTGTGTACCGCGACCTGAAACCCGAAAAGTGCGTTCATCGCTCCTGAAACGGACCTCAATGGTATTCCCTTTTAGCATTCTGTTAGGCGTCGACGGCTACGTGAAACTGACGGATTTCGGGCTGTGCAAGGAACGTATGACGGCCGAAGACAGGACCCACAGCTTCTGCGGGACGGTCGAGTACATGGCGCCCGAAGTCGTGAGTCGGCGCGGGCACTCGATCGCTGCGGACTGGTGGTCGCTAGGTGTACTTATGGTCAGCATCCACCTCTCTTGGTGTTACTGACTGCGAATTTGCTTTCAGTTCGAAATGATCACAGGAAGTCTCCCGTTCCATGGCGAGGATCGCCGTGACACAATGAACCAGATTCTGCGGTCAGTCACACGATTTCCGACCGATCGTAAGACTCTGCACGTTTCAGCGCCAAGCTCTCGATGCCGCATTTCATCAGTCCGGAAGGACAGTCCATCCTCAGATACTTGTTCAAGAGGAATCCCACCAACCGCCTCGGAAGCGGGCCAGCCGGTGTGATGGAGATCAAAACCCATCCGTTTTTCTACGAGATCGACTGGATCAGGCTCTTCGCCAAGACACTGATTCCGCCGTACCAGCCGAGGATCGACGAAGATTGCACGTTCAATTTTGACCCCGAATTCACGAAGAGAGCGCCGCGCGACTCCACGGCGGGACTCCCCTCGCCCTCGGCGTACGAGGTCTTCCGTGGATTCAGCTACACTGCTCCCAACCTCGTCTGTGAAGTGCCCCGATACGAGCAGTCTCGTCGTCTTCAACCCCACGTCAAGAAGGGACGCGAATTATACTATTAAAGTTTTGTAATATATTTTATTTTTAATTTTACGATGGATGTCTTGTGTTGATTTATTAAATTCTAGGTAAGATGCGACGTGTTTCAATTCGACTGGGTGTGTTTCGTGAATTGGGATGAGTCAGGCAGTTGTAGTACTTCTGATTCGGGGCTGCTTTGTGTTCGAACGGCAGCCAGATGGACGTCTAGGTTGCTTCTGGACGTTACGTCGAAAACTGTTCATTTCTCGCTTTCGGATGAGTCCGTATTAGCCGGTCTAGACAATGCTGGAAATTCCTTGACAGACAGACAGACTGTCTAGAGTTTGTCTGGAGGTCTCGTAGTTCTTTTGCTTCACGAAACGCTCGTAATATATCAGTGATCAACACAATATGACGCGTGCAATGTGATGCAACGAAATGTTTCTCTCGTTCAGTCTTCGCGTCGCCTTCTTCTTTGACCCATACTTCCTTTGTTCACATCTTGAAAATGGCTCCGCTTTTGCATCTTCCCGTGATCGAAGCTGCTGAGCGTCGGATCCGTCCTTTCCTCCATAAAACTGCCATTCTGACGTCGTCATATCTGGACGGTCTCAGCGGCAAGCAGCTTTTCTTCAAATGTGAAAATCTGCAGAAAACGGGCTCTTTCAAGGCGCGTGGGGCGCTGAATGCTGTGAGTCTCTCCCATGGAGGATTGATTGATAGATATGCGTTCAGATCACGGCGGCTCGAGAGGAAGGTGCGCTGAAAGGAGTGGTAGGCATCTAGATATCGTCCAGACAACTCCTGGCCTGTTTTCAGATCACACAAAGCAGCGGAAACCACGGCCAAGCCCTCGCTTGGGCGGCGGCGCAGGCGGAGACGCCGTGCATCGTCGTCGTGCCGAACAACGCGCCTCAGCCGAAGGTGGAGGCGATGCGCGGCTACGGCGCCGAGATCGTCTTCTGTGAGGCGACGATGAAGGATCGCGTGGAGACGTGCGATCGCCTCGCCCAGGAGAAGGGCTACCGTATCATCGACCCACACAACGACTATGATGTGATGGCCGGGCAAGGAACCCTTGGCCTTGAGCTTCTTGAGCAGGTACCCTCGCTCGACACCGTCATCATAGCCATCGGAGGCGGTGGACTGGCTGGCGGCGTCTCTCGCTACATCACCGAAAAGAACCCCAGTTGCAAAGGTACCTAAGATAAAAATCCATGACCCTCTCTTTTCGTAGTTCTCTGTGTGGAGCCCGAAGGAAAAGAGCTTTCGAAGTCACTCGACGCCCGCAATCGTCTCTGGGACGACTCGAAGCTCCTGACCACAATCGCTGACGGGTGCAGGCCGCTTCGAGTGGCCGACAAGTGCTTCGGAGAGCTTCTTGACACCGTCAGCGCCGACCATGTCGTCACTGTGGTATATTCCGATCGGATTCCTTCCTTCTGACATATCTACATTTAGAGTGACGAAGAGATCGCCCAGTCAATGAAGCTGATCTTCGAGCGAATGAAGGTAGGCGCCTCTCTCCCACAGCTCCAACTTCTTCTTTCAGCTCGTCGTAGAACCTTCGGCCGCCATGGGACTCGCGGCAGTTCTGCAAACGCCCGAGATCCTGAACGACTCTCAGAACGTAGGACTCATCCTCTGTGGTGGGAATGTGGACCTAACTAACGCGGTCAAATTGATGTACCCTTAACATGAAATCCAGTTAAATCAACAAAAACGATAACAACTGGTTAAAACCGGTGAACCTAAAGCTCTTCACACGCGATCCTCTGCATCCACTCGTCCGATTCGTCTTCTGGCATTGTTACGCTCTCCATCTCCGGCTCGTTATTCTGAAAAGAAGCAATCGAATGAGTTCACCCGAAAAGAGTTAAGTAGACAGACTAGTCTGGCGGAAATGAGACAGTCTGCAATCAACAAACACATCCAACACATGTCTGTCTCTCCCACGAATCGGTCGATGGCTTACATTACTGTTGTATAGCACCGCAGCGAACCGCTCCAGCTGCTCCATATTCGGCCTTTCGCCCATCCGCATGCAGTAACAGTAGTAGTGGAAGAAGTCCCCGAACGTTTCTACGGTGCAGCTCCATCCCGAGTTTCTAAGAATAGCTGGTATTCTGGAAAATGGAAGAAGCTCAAAGTTTTCGGTAGGAAACAAACCTGAAGTGGGGTTGAGTGAAGGATATTGAGATGAAGAGCCCATCCGCCTTGAGGACACGTTGGACGGCGCGGAGAATGGCATCCACGTCACTGACCGCCTGCTCCGAGGGGTTCCACTGGCTCCGCTCGGCAACCAGTAACGACTCGATGCTGGCCTTCTCGATGACGACGTCAATGGAACCTGACGGGATCGAGTCGAGCGTCCGCATGTCGTTGCACACCCACTCCATGTGCGGGTCTGTCCGCCGTCCGTTCTCGATGAGCACTTCGGAGAAATCGACATTTGTAACGTTGGCGAATCCCTCGGAGACGAGGTTGTGCGAGAGTCGCGAATTTCCGCAGCCTATGTGCAGAATCCTGAAAAAATGGCCACTTACACACGGAAGCAGAACCATACAATAAGCGTTATGCTTCGAAACCATTGGATTCTCGACTCGAACCATCTCCTGCAACCATACTTTACTATAGGGTTGGCATTCGAGTCAGAAAACGCCGACTCGACTCGAAGTGCCAACCCTACTCTACTACACGAGCAAAAGAATTCGACAAAATGCACTTAGAGAGGAGGCAGCGCTGGCTGATAGATATACAAAATGGAGTTCACTTACCGGTCGGTTTTATTCAGATGCGGGAGGATCAGATGTCGGAACTTCTCCCAGTCGGCGAGCCACTCGAAGTGCGCTTCCTTGGCGAAGCGTCTGTCCCAGTAGGACTTCTCTCGGTATTGCAGCTTTGATTCCATCGTGGCTGACTGAAACATGCATGATTACAACCATGAGGATGAATAGAAAAAGCGCGATAAGAACGGACAGGAAATTTCGCAATTGGTCTCACTACGAAGTGACCTATATGGAAAGAAACGACTGAATGCTTATAGAATGCTTCGAATCTTTTTCTGATGACAAGTTATGAATAATTTCATAAAACAAACATTTCTGTGGGAGATACGGTAAATGACGACTATTGGAACCCTACAGTATTCTAGTTTTCACGAAACTCTCGTGGGAACAAGCGGAAAATCGTCCCTACGGTAGTGCCCCCGAGATTGTATGACTTCCACCTCTGGACAACAACATATTTAATAGTAAACGCAGAGAACGTTTGTAAAACGTACACAAAGGCGAAAGAAGAGGACAAGCGCAGATTCCGTGCGTCTTGCGACGACGGGCAAATGGTTACATTAGGTGGAAGTTGGAGAGAACCAATAAATTAGAGGAGAGCACGTGGACGTCACTCGCAAACTTTATCGAGGGGAGTGACAACAACGATATTAAATACAGTAACAAGTGAGCAGCTAGGAGGCTCCGGAGCGTTCAGTAGGGGGCGAAGCCGCGGCGTCGAGGGGCGCGGCCGCGGTTTCCTCGAAAGCCGCCGTAGATGTACTTAACGACCATGCGTGCCCGGCCGCGGCCACGGGGCGGACGGTTCGTCGTGCTGATGCCGGGCTTGTTAGTGCGCTTCGAAGAGACCTTGATCTGTCGGCCGCGGAAGAGCGACTCGTTCAGAGCCAGCGCGTTCTGCATGCCCTCCTTGTCGGTGAACTCGATGTAGGCGAACCTGAAGAGAGCGTATAATGATCGGAGGCGATGAGAGGAGAACACACCCTTTGGGATGGCCCGTGAACTTGTCGTAGAGGATGGTGACGCGTTCGACGCTTCCGCAGCCGTGGAAGTGCTCTTCGAGTTCCTCGGGGCGGGAGTAGTAGTCGACCTGAAGGAGTGGAAAAGGTACTGATGTTGTTTTTTTCGCTTTTTATGGTATGATTGGAGATGTTTAAATCGCCACCCCAGTCAGATTCTTATTTTTTGAGCAAAGCTCTTTGAAGATCTGTCCCAAATACGGTATCTCTGTGGATTTTTGGGAGAAGCATCTCAAGGAGACTTACATTTCCGACGTACACGGACCGCGAGTCGATCTCGGCCTGCTCTTCGGGAGTGTGATGGTGCGCGGCGGGGCTGCCGGTGCTGTTGGCAGTGGCGGCGGACATCTCGCTCTGCATGGCGCGGATCTTCTGCGCCTCCTGCTCGATCTCCGACATGCGTTTTTCCAGATTCTCCAGATCGGCGTCTTGCTCCATGGCTGAGCCCTCGTCGCCCCCGTTGGCAAAGATGTGCTCCTCGTCGAGTAGAATGTCGTCGGCGGCGGCCGCGGGTTCCGTGGTGGGCTCACTCATTTCCACCTGATGTGATCTGGATAGGCAATAAGCGTAGGAAACGTTTCAAATGGGGGGACAGCGACGCGTCTCCGACGCACTGGGCATCGCTTCCGAAACCGCGAGATTGCCGCCAGTCACAGGGCGGGTTTACGAGTGCACGTTACGTTCCAGGAAGAGAATACAGTCTCTGATAGCAAGAAGTCACAAAGATCGACAAGGCACGCTATAAAAGAGAGTTTCATGAAGTTGATTGGGGATATTTTCTGGATAAGGTTGCGAAAAAAGGCATTCGAAATAGTGCGCGATGCCACTTCGTAAAACTGTTACGTTCCTCACCTCAAAGGCGATTCCATGCGGGACCACATCCAGTGGCGATATCGATTTGGGAGGTTTAGGAGGGCGCGGATACGGTAGTACTGGAAAAGGAGAGAATAGGCAATTATGACGAGATATCAACTCATTTCTATTGGGCGACATGGAAGATTTGCAAAAAAGATGTCTCCTGTCTGTGCTTTATTTCTCGCGCAGTCTAGACATCAGTCTCGACATTAGAGTCAGTCCACTGTCCGCCTCAGACGGGGAATCCTGAATACGGTATCAGTGGCCGTCGGATATGCATTTACAGAAACTAACAGAATTCAGACAAAAAGCAGACATGAGCGTTCGTCGAAGGGAGACATGTCTACGTCTATCCTTCTCGTATTTCTTCCAATGCCCATGCGACACTCGGATATGTCGCATGCCCTGGTTCTTTTTTCTGGTTATCTTTTTATATAACGGTCGGTCCACGAGCAATCGTTCGAGTCGGGCAGAACCCGACCCTCCAGGAGGTGGCAAAGCTTACTAGACACACGCCAATCAAGGGAAACATAGTCCAAACAGATCAAGCTGCAGATAACGTACCACAAATGCAGAAACACACAAATCAAGAACATACGAAAAGCACCACAATTTACTCTGCCGTCATTCAGATACAATCACACATTTACATGAAACCACCACGGGGACCACCCATCCAACGGCCTCCGCGCGAAGCACCTCGAGTACCATACTTGACAATCATGCCGCCCTGGACGCGGCCACGGGGCATGCGGTTGGTGGTGCTGATTCCAGGTAAGTTTGTCCGTTTCGCAGAGACCTTGATTTGTCGCTCGCGGAAGATCGACTCGTTCAGAGCCAGCGCGTTCTGCATGCCCTCCTTGTCGATGAACTCGATGTAAGCGAACCTGAAGAGAGTATGTACTGAATGATCGGAGGTCGGGAAAGCGAACACACCCTTTGGGATGGCCCGTGAACTTGTCGTAGAGGATAGTGACGCGTTCCACGCTTCCGCAGCTGTGGAAGTGCTCTTCGAGTTCCTCGGGGCGGGAGTAATAGTCGACCTGAAATAGTGGAAAAGCTATTGTTCGTTTTTATGGGTTCGTTCGGAAACGTAAAGCGGAGTAGCTGGAGATCTTTAAATCGCCACTCTGGTGAGATTCCTTTTTTTGAGCAAAGCTCTTTGAAGATTTGCTCCAAATACGGTATTCCCTTGCATTTATTGGAAGAAGCATCTCAAGGAGACTTACATTTCCGACGTACACGGACCGCGAGTCGATCTCGGTCTGCTCCTCGGGGGTGTTATAGTGCGTGGTGGAGCTCTCGGTGCTACCGGTGCTGCTGGCAGTGGTAACGGACATCTCGTTCTGCATGTCGCGGAGCTTCTTCGCGTCCCGCTCGATCTCCAGCATGCGCTCCTCAAGTTTTTTGAGATCGTCGTCGTCCGCCATGGGAGTGCCATCGATTTGGTGACTCATATTTACCTGGAACAACAGGAAACATTAAATTTGTAGCTAACAACGCGACAAAATCATATGAAGCTTATTTATGATATGCAAACAAAATAAATGTCACCCAGTAAAATGTCAGATCTAAACATGTTTACCCTCGACACCCTCTTCCACGAATACTTGCGCATTTTCGTTAACAGCCATTAGCAAACGAAATGAATCGGAGAATTAGGTGCGACCATAGACCTCAATCGCAAAATAGCAATTATGGAACATTACACGGAAAATGTCCAAGAAGATTGCCACTCGTTCCACAGAAAAGACGAATAAGGCGCGCAACAAGAACGCTCGCCACAAAGCGAAGGATCGGGAGAAAAGTCCGTACAGACACCTTCAAACGAATCGTGAGGCATTCGTCTCAGGATCCAAGCATATCTCTATCTGGAACGCGACAACGCCTAGACTAGCGGGACCGAGACCAGTGATGGGTCTCGCTCGAAATTTCGCCGAGTCTCGGTTTCGGTTCTCGGTCTCGGTCTCGAAACTTTTCGAGTCTCGATTCTCGGTCTCGAAACTTTTCGAGTCTCGATCTCGGTCTCGAAGCCATCGAGACTCGGTCTCGGTCTCGAAAAATTTTACTTTATGACTTGCAAAAAGGAATAATTTCAAACAGTTTAAACAAAAAAGGAACAATTTCAAACAAACAGTCAACAAATAGTGTCTAAGTCGCCTTCTGAATCTTCACTGTCATCCGATTCTTCTGTGTCCTCTACTTCCCTTGCTTCCAGCTTCCTGCTTGCAATATTCTGACGAACGTTCACTAGACGTGTGACTGTGGTGTCGTTCAGCCGAGCGCGCTTTGGGTTGGATAGCAAGTCCGTTAGTTTTGAAAAGACTCGCTCCGGTTCTGCAGAGTTCTGCAGAGCACTCCGACACTCCGATATAGATGACGGTGAAGTGAGCTGGATACTGTTCGTTGTTCTCCACACGAGACCCAATTTCTTCGATCTTCATTCAAAATTTTCGAGACTCTCGGTTTCGATCTCGAAATTTCCCGAGTCTCGGTCTCGATTCTCGGTCTCGAAACCTTTCGAGTCTCGGTCTCGATTCTCGGTCTCAATCTCGAAACTTTTCGAGTCTCGATCTCGAAATCTCGGTCCAAAATCTCGAAATTTCGAGTCTCGAAACCCATCACTGGTCATCTATATCGGAGTGTCGGAGTGCTCTGCAGAACTCTGCAGAACCGGAGCGAGTCTTTTCAAAACTAACGGACTTGCTATCCAACCCAAAGCGCGCTCGGCTGAACGACACCACAGTCACACGTCTAGTGAACGTTCGTCAGAATATTGCAAGCAGGAAGCTGGAAGCAAGGGAAGTAGAGGACACAGAAGAATCGGATGACAGTGAAGATTCAGAAGGCGATTTAGACACTATTTGTTGATTGTTTGTTTGAAATTGTTCCTTTTTTGTTTGAACTGTTTGAAATTATTCCTTTTTGCAAGTCATAAAGTAAAATTTTTCGAGACCGAGACCGAGTCTCGGTCTCGATTCTCGGTCTCGATCTCGAAACTTTTCGAGTCTCGATCTCGATCTCGATCTCGATCTCGGTCTCGATCTCGAAATCTCGGTCCAAAATCTCGAAATTTCGAGTCTCGAAACCCATCACTGACCGAGACGCCTCATTTTCTGCGTCTCGAGCGGTTCATCGCCGTCGCCATCTTCTGGCGCTCAACCAACGTTCGACTGTATGCCCGAGAACTTCACTTTTTCCGCTCAGAAGATAAGACGCGAAGTTTCAACGATGGACATTTTATTTTTGGACACTTTCGGAATGATGACACGATGATAAATAGGGCGCACTGTGATTGTGATGTGAAAAGCGAATGTGATTGCGAATGACAACATACTAATGAAAGCACTCACAAACCGTTTAACCGTAAAGCGATAAAGACTCAAATGCCGAGCTGAGTTTAAGAGAATACGATAATTATGGAAACTTTGGGGAATGTTTTCTGTTGAAATGGTATCTTTACTGGCTGGGGAGACGGGAGGCACGTCACATGGATCAGTCGATGCCCATGTGTTCCGGGTCGGACTGCTCGCCCTCGTGGATGTGATGTGTAGCCTCGACGACCGCTTCGATCGTCTGCATCTTGGACAGCTCGTGCTGCAGGAATTCAATACGGCTGTCCTTCCAGCCGATCTCGTAGCGGAGGCTGTCGATGTCTTGCTGAAAGGAGGCTGGACGCTCCAGAAGACAATCACCGGGATACCTGCTGAACTTCGATGATCTTCGCGAACTGTTCGCACTTTTCGGCGCTCTTGGCGAGCTCCTTCTCAAGCTGGCACACGACGTTCACGAGAATCTTGCTATCTGCCGATATGGTCGAAGCTGTATCCTCTTCCAGAAGTTGTAGAGAGCGGGTGGTCGATGGCGGAGTGGCAGTGACAGAAGGAGATCCAAGCGATAGCGACTTCTCACTGACAGCCCTCTTCTTGTCAACACTAAGAGCATGGGTTACGGTGCGTGCAACGAGAGTTGATTACTCACGCCTTCTTGGGTGTTTTCTTCCGGGGAGTTCGTGCCTTGGGAATTTTGGGCTTCACCTCGGGCGATGACTCGATCTTGATAAGTTCTACGCGTCCTCCTGGGAGAGTTTTCTGTTTCTTCTTCACTGGCGTCTTCTTCGGAACCTCCAGTTCGATGAAAACCTTCGGCTCCGAAGCAGCCTCTTCGACGACGCGCTCCTCTCTTCGGGGACTTCTGCTGGCGTCGCGCCTCTGTGGCTCTTTCATCAGATCGTCATCGTCGAATTCGTCGTCCGCCGAGGCAAGCGGAGCGGCACCCATCTCAGAGAAGTGGCTCAGAGAGATGTCGACGAGGTGCTCGTGATCGGAATCTTGGGTTGAATGTCCGCGCGTCGACACTAAAAAGCGCTGATTACTAGTGTCCCGAGTGAGACTAAAGTAGTGCTGTTAGCTTCTACGTCAGTATTAAACTTTCAGAGGGGTTCTAAAATCACACCCAAACCTGGTGCATCAGAGAAATTTCAAGTCAGTACCGCTGAAACACTGTTGTTCGTTGAAGAGATAGCGGTAGCATCATACCTTGAGTGGAAGAAATCGCGTTCAGCGATTCGTCGACCGTAGTGTGGAGCGCTTCGGAGGTCTCCACATCTTCGCCAGCAGGGTTTTCAACGCTGTCCGACAGATTATTGCCGTTGGAATCGGAGGCTGAACTGACAAGCTTCTGGCGAACTTCCTCGATCTTTTTTAGTTCCTCGTAATCGTCCCTTTCCGAAATTTCCCGGTAGTCAACTTTCGACACCTGAAGTGCGCACAGATCAGTATGATCGATAAGAGTGAGCATACTTGTGCCAAAAACTGGAATTTTCTGTCATTGTTGCGGTCAGCTTTGACGAGCTTGACCGTATCTCCCACAGCCCGAATCTCCACGGGTTTGCTCGTTGTGATTTGAGGATTTGACCTGAGATCAATCAGCACCGGCGGCCGCTCCATCCCGTAGAGCCACTCCTTCAAAGTAAGCGCTGCCACCGCTCCGCGCGTTCGAGGATACAAGTCGCTTTGGAACGTATCCGCCTAAACTCCCAATATGAAGGAGAGCATACGGCGGGCAGGACTCACCCTCCGAGGGACTATGAACGAATGCGGCTCTATGAGCAGATTTTCGGCGGCCACTCGATAGAGGCGCATGATCTCACACTCCTCAGTGTTTACGGCCCTCTTCGGGATCGCGCAGACGGTCGTTTGCGACTTCGTTCCGTGAGATTCGCCGAGATAAGAGATCGATGCAGGACTGTCGTGCACTTCGTAGAACCGAATGTTCGCGTCGCCCTAAAACATATACTACACGGTTTCGAACTGTTTGTTATGGAGCTACCTTGCCAGCAATGTACACCAAAAGCAGATCCGGGTCGACGAGAGGTGTCAGAAGACCCGACGATCCGTCAATATCGACCAGTGTGGCCAAGTGGAAATCAGTGAAACTTTCCAACTTGTAGAGGGCCAATTGTCTTCGGTTGTTCTTTCCATTTCCCGTGGTCACCACGAGTGAGTCCGTCACGAAGACCGCTCGGAGAAGCATCATCCCGTCGTGAGCCAGGGGAGCCGAACCCGTGAGCGCCCCCGTCCGTGAGTTGTAAACGTTCAGGAGTCCGCCAGCGACTCCAGTGCGGACGGTGGCGATGAAGTGGGACGAACTCGGGCTGAAGTCTGGAAAAGAACTCTCTTGACAGCGCTATCTGAGGTGTAAAAAACATACCGAGGGAAGTAGAAGGGGCGTCTTCTATTCTGAAGAGGATGTCGTCGTTCTCAACATCCCAGAGGACGATCACGGAATCCATACCGGCACTGAGCAGGAGGCTGTCCACCGTGTTATGCCATTCGATGGCAGAGACTCTTCGCGAGTGCGCATCGAGCGTCCGAAGGTGGCGCACTTTCAATGAGTCGTCGATGTGCCAGATCTTGACGGTCGTGTCGCTCGAAGCCGTCGCCAGGACGTTGTCGTTGAACTTGTCCCACTTGAGGTCGACGACGAGACCCGTATGGTCAGTGATCTTCGCTAGTCCCTCTGCCGTATACTTCCCTGCAACACTATCGTATGTCACGCGGACAGTCATTTGCTTACCGAGAGCGTCGAGCTTCGCCACTTGCACCAGTCCCCCAGCCGGCACCTCGACAGAGACGGCGATCATCTTCGGATTCACGGCGGCCACGATGGCGTGTCCGATGCCGGAGTCGTACCACTCCTGGCGCTTCGCCGCCCTCCCGAAGACATGCCTGAAGCGCGAGTGCTTCCGGAAGTCATCTGAAACGTGTTTCTGATGAGCCGACTGAGGAATGGTCCTACCTTGGACTGGAGCCATCTTCAACGCGGAAAGCCTCTTCACATAACGTCCAAGGCGCGTCCACTGACTAAAAATTGGATAAATAAGAAGAAAGGACATTTGGGGAACAGATATAAAGGGAGCTCTAACCCGAAAGGGCACATAATGCAATTAAACGAGATGATATTATTTATAACAGACCCGCAAAGTGGACAAAGTGAATCAAATCCCTCAAATTTCAAACTTCGACAAATAAGCATCTACTTCTGGATTTTCTTTGATCGTTGTCAGGAAGTCGAAGTAACTCTTCCTGATGATCTTGAAAGCTTCTGGCGTCGAGTACGGAAGATTTGTGACCGGGTCGAAGTACCTCGCCGGAGCTCCTGTCACTGCGCAAATCGATTTTATCGCTGGTTTGGAAGTCTTCTCGAATTTGGGGATTTCCGGCACTGTGAGGACGGTCTTCGCGGCACTGGACGAGAACTTCGAAAAGGGAGGTTTCACGCGGTGCTTAGTCATCGCCTTCTCCCGCTTCTTTTTCTTCTCCAACTCGAACTTCTCGTACTTTTTCAGCGATTCCACATTTTCTTTCTCCGTTTTCTCGGCTTCCTTCATCAGTTGCTGTTGCTGCTTTTCGGACACCACATTCGCCGGTACTGTGGCTCCTCCCATTCGGGCCATCACCCATTTCTTGCTCTTGTTCCGTGCATCCTAAAGAGACCAGATCGTATGATTCAATGACAGCACAGCTTCACGCACCTCGTAGGCTTTCTTTTTCTTCGGTTTCTGCTCATCGACAGGTTCTGCTTCGCTCTCTTCGTCCTGATCGTCTTCCGACCGATCGAAATCGGAGTCCACTTCGTCGCCATCGCTTTCTACAGGCTCTTGGAACTCTTGGTCTTCAGTTTGATCGTCCTGAAATGGCACGGGATATGCAAATCAGCTTTCTATGACGCGCGGTTCAGATTTAACGACTCGCAACATGTCGCCACTTTCCCAAGATGTCAACAAATTTTATGATGGCACAATTTTGTTCGCTCCTCAGTCAAAACAAATTATAGTGTAGCTAGGCAACATACCTCCAGAAACAAGCCATTGTAGGTCGTCTTGTAGAAATCGTCTTTTGCCTGCTCTTCGATGGCCTCTCTCATCAACTGCGCCATCTTGTTTCCCGCGGTGGAGCGCCGCGAGCGGTTCGTGACGAGCATCTCCACGGGCGGCTTCTGCTCCTCCTCGTCCTCATCCTCACTGCTCTCCTCTTCCTCGTCCTCCTCTTCTTCGCTTCCGCTTCGCATCTCTTCGTCCGAAGCCACGCACTTCTCGTCCTCCTTCGCCATTGTTCGGATAGGACAGCCTGAAACGAGAAAAAAACCTCCATCAAGTCCATTATGGACGAATCGATTCCGGAGACACGAAACAGCGCGCGAGCAACGGATGCCCGGCGATCAATCGTCCGTCGATTTGACGCCTCGTTGCGTGACATAAACGCGAACAAAGCGAAAAGCTGGATTCCTCCGGAGCCTTCTCTCGCGGAGCCGAACGTGCGACGAGTCCGAGTCGCGTCTGGCGGGTTCCGAAAGGTGGCGGGACTCGCGTAGGCACTTCTCTCCCGCGGCGGCGCCCGTGAGTTCCTTCTTCTTGGCCGTGGCGGCGGCGATCCGGAGGCGGAGCGCGGCGACTCTGGCGAATTCGCGGAGCGCGGGCGCCGCCACCGCGACGCCGGCGCCCCGCCCCCCGCGAAGGCGCTGCTCGTCGTTTCGACCGACGGCTGTGGCGACGATTCCCTTCGCCAACAACTTATTCTTTTGTCTCGACCGCTTTCTTCGCATTTCAAGCGAAAAAGCGACCATTCTTCATATATTGCTGCAGCCCTCGATGCGCCCGAAGCGTCCTCGACCCCGCCGGAGTGCGCGTTGCAGCGGCGCTTTGTACTGGGCGCTTATAATTAGCGAATTGGAACGTGGCCTCGGGAAGAGAGAGGAACAGACGTCGTCCGTTCTTTGGCCAAAGGCACGGCCTCATCGATTTCATTATTCCCCGAACTCATACATTTGTTTGGAAAGTCTTGAAACAACCTCAAGTTGGTTCGCTCGGAGCCCTGCAACTGGTTCCGCAGAGGTCGTCCCCGCTGGGGAATAAGTGGGAACCCGTTGAGTCAGATGGGACTCCTAATCTAATCTTATCGCTCCCCATTTATTGTTTCAAACTGAAACGTATTGCACCGCAAAGTGCAAAAAACCCACCGCGTTGCATTGACTTTAAACTTCATGACCGATGCTTCCTCGCCTCTCGCCGCTTCGCCTCGGCCTCCGACACCCGTTTTGCAACATCAGATTCCACAAAAACGCGGTCCATCAATCAGCGTTCGACCGCTCACGAGGCGCGAAACTGTCTAAATGCGGTTCTAGACAGTGACTGGTAGCCTCCAGGCTCGTCTCTGTTTTCAGAAAGACCGTAATCGGCGCCGGTTCAGTGCCAAGGGGCAGATATTTGGGCTTCCCGTGCGACCTTTACTGTTTGTTTCGCGTGATTCACGGTGACGTTGATGGAGCCAAACTTGCTTTCCGCGGCGATTCCGAACCCGACTCCACCACATCATATGATCTTCTCCGGTCTGTGGTGGATGTGCCCGTCTTAACCAGCTGAGGGGGTCCCCACCGCATGACGCGTCTAACGAGTTCGTGTGGAACGTGTTGATTTTCCGTCGTGATAAGATCGGAGTTCCGAGTGCTCCTGTTTTCTGATGCGCTATTATCTGTCCCTGTTTGCCTCTTTTTGTCGCTACCACTTCACTATTCGGTTCCGTCCGTTTTTGTATGTCGCAATTGGAGAGAACCTCCTGTCTCCTCTCCTCTGTCGCCACTCGTGTCGTCGTTGTCACCGAATGTATAACCTCCGATCGATTGATTGTTATACCCTGTGCCGCGGAGTAACCACTGTATCTGATTTCAGAGTTTCTGGTCGCACGATCCGCCCGGAAGAAGTCCCAAAGGTTCTTGCCCAAGGCCCTTCTTGCTCTTTTCATTTCCTTTTTCCTCTTAGAACTTTTGGGATTTCTGCATACCGTGCCACCACCTCTGAGAATCAGGCGTCCTTCGGCGAGCTGATGTATGACGACTCGGTCGTCGCAAAGTGTTGGAGAAGTTTCCGATGAGTTCTTCCGGCGAAGAAGCGGCAGAAGCGAGCAAGACGACGGAGACCGAGTGTTCCACTGACCCGCAGCCCCCCTCCGTCGCCTCTACGGCGTCGTCCATCGCCACCGCCGTCCAGTCCGATTCCGTGAATCCCGACGCCGCCGCCGCTGACGCTTCCGCTCCAGATGCCGCCGCCGCCCCTCCAGATGCCTCAGAGAAGGCTGAAGACTCCGGAACCCCGAAGGCCAATCCTACCGGCTCGAGACCTTCTTCAACGTCTACGGACGCGACTCAAACAGCGTCTTCAGCTGCCACGACCGACGCTACCGCGAAGGGGAAGAACGAGAAGGACAGCGATTCGGAGGGCGACGGTGCCGAGGAGGTAATCACTCACCTACGAGCTAACTCGTTTGACGTTCAGTTAACCCCCGGAGTGCGCTCTGCATGATTCTAAGTGGCTCTTCTGCCTGCGCCTTTTGTGAACGCTTGGGTGTGCGAAATCGGCCAAAATGACGAAATTTCTTTAAAGGGGGCGGTACCATTGAGGCGAAAAACGAGTGTTTTTGAGATTCTCGAGGAGAGTCCGTGCAAGCGATGGTCGAAACGTCGCGAGCAGGTGAAGCAACGAGACGTGCCCGGCATCGACGGTGCCTACCTGGCCATGGACAACGAGACCGGGAACGAGGTCGTATGGAACGAGGTCCAGTTCTCCGAGCGAAAGAACTTCCGCGCCCAAGAGGTGTGCACCCCTGGCCCTTCCTTAGCTCTAACCCCCCCTACCCCTTTCAGGAGAAAATCAACCAAGTCTTCGACAATCTGCAGCGTCTGGTTCACGCGAACCTGGTCAAATTCCACAAGTACTGGACTGATGCGAAGTCGGAGAAGCCCAGAGTAGGGAAGCGCCCTCGCAGACAGCCTAACCAGCCCAATCTTCCAGATAATCTTCATAACGGAGTACATGTCGGCTGGGTGCATGTCGAGATGTCTCCAGCGCACCAGAAAGTCGGGTTCCAACCCCAGCGTGAAGGCGTGGAAGAAGTGGATCACGCAGATCCTCTCGGCCCTCAACTACCTGCACTCCTGCAACCCTCCGATCGTCCACGGCAACATAACCTGTGATACTGTATTCATTCAAGGAAACGGCTTAATTAAGATTGGATGCGGTAAGTCCTCTGCCCCCTGGCGGTCTTCAGACGCGCTTTTCAGTGGCTCCCACCGCGATCCATCACCACGTGAAAACCTTCAGAGAGAACATCAAGAACATGCACTATATCGCCCCGGAGTACGACCGTATGTTGGCGTCGTTGTCCACCTGATGGTGGTTTCCCCTTACAGTATCCACGCCGGAGGCCGACATTTACTCGTTCGGAATCTGCGCCCTGGAAATGGCGGTGGTGGGAGGCCTCGCCTCGTGCGGCAGCTCTGCGGCTGTGGCCAACGGCGTCGCCAACGCCACCGAAAAGACGGCGGAGAAGGCCGCCGAGAAAGCGGAGAAGACTGAGAAGGAGAGTAGCGCCGAGAAGCCGGCGGAGAAGATGGACGAGAAGGTCGCCGAGAAGGTGGAGAAAACGGTCACCGTCGCCTCGGAAAACACGCACATCACACAGGAGATGATCCAGAAGGGTCTGGAGTCTCTCGACGACCCCATGCAGAGAGTAAGCGGCCATCGGGTTACGGTAGCTGACGGGGATTCAGATGTTCATCGAGAGCTGCTTGGACCCGGACCCGAAGAGTCGCCCCACCGCCCGCCAGCTTTTGCTTCACACTGTGCTCTTCGAAGTCATTTCACTTAAGCTGCTAGCCGCGCACCGCCTCGTCGACTCGAGTCTCCACGAAAACCTCTCCGAAGACAATCTCCGGATCTCGGAGCCACAGAGGATCGCCGCCGCCTCGAAGCTCAAGGACATGTCCTACAGCGACGTCCCCGGATTCCAGGTTCGCCCCTCGCCCTCTGGAGATTTAGAGCCTCCCCTTCAGGTGTCTCTGGACAAGTTCCTAGAAGACGTCGCGCAGGGCATCTACCCGCTGACGGCTTTCGCCCCGCTGGCACACCCCCCTCCCCTCAAACTCACCACGGACAGTTCCTCGCCTGGCTTGGTGGACTGTGCGGCTACGGGTAACGCGACGGGAAGCGTCGCCGCGGCGCCTGAGACGATGACGACGTCGGCGACGGCACCCAACATCACGGGAAACGCGCCGAGCGAGGCAGCGCCGCCGCCAGCTGCGCCCTCGAAGAAGCCCTCAGGTGCCCCCTCGACGCTTTACACAACCACTGACTCTGTGGGTTCAGAAGGAGCAACGGATCAAGTAAACGGGTTCTCCGCCGGTGCATCCTCGAACGGCGGAGCCAGCGCCACTCCAGCCGCGGAGGCGCCTCCACCGGTCGCCGGCGCTCCTCCGGGCACCGCCAGTCCTCCTCCGGGGGAGACTCGGTCCGTCATCAACATGAAGGCGACCATCACAGACTCCACCTCCCTCACGCTTCTCTTCCAGCTCGACGACGACATGAACCGGCAGCTAACCACCGAGATCTCGGAGGCGGATACGGCCGAAAAGCTGGTGGAGGAGCTGCTCCTCCACGGATTCATCGCCGAGGTTCGTTCATCTGTGCGCCCTCTGAGCCGACCTTTGCCCGTCGCCGTCGACCATTGTCAGCTACTAATCGGATATGACTGCACTTGCGCGAGGCAGACGAGGCCGGGGAACGGTGCTGGGAAAGCGGAGAACTGATCGGAGGCCTCTTTTTGCGCGCGATCCCTCCTCCGCCTGATAGTGCCTCTCGGTGGCGAGTTGACGTCACCGCTGCCTGGCCGTGCCGAGGGCGAAAGGGCATGGCTCGCTTCCTCTGAACCGGACTGACACATCGCTTAGGAGTGCACACATTTAACTATGGCTCCGATTTTCGTGGAAAGAACTGTGATCTTGAGGTTGCGCCTGGTGAACAAGGTGGTGTGCCAGGATAATTTTTGCTCTGGACTTAAAAGTGCATAGATCTCAAAGGGCAACGAACTCTTCTGATGGTGAATCATTTTGACGCTATTTTTGAAGAATCGGAACATATTGGATTATCTAAATTATCTGAAAGTTTGAGGTTCATTTCGTGAATTAGTAGAAGAAGACCTGCTTTTGGAAACATAAAAGACACAATTGGCCTTTCATTTCCATAAAATAAGAGGATACGGTAAAAACATATGTGTAACTCCCAAATCACGTGCGCGGAGGTCGCAAAGGAAAAAGATAAGTAGCCGCGCGACCCATAGAAGTGTAAATATCGTCTTCCCCAACAAAATCTGTTACGAAGACAAAGCGCATTAGGGGATCATAGTGGGCGATACCGTAATTAGGATCTAACTCGATCGAGCTGTAGAAAGGAGCGCAAATTTCACCTCGAATGACTCATAGTATACCTGAATGGCATGCTACAGTACCCCAAAATCGCTTAGCAGCTTCTGATGGTGAATCATTTCAGCATGACTCCGAGAGGATATGTGGAGAACTGGCGAAACTTCTGGCGCCGACGCCTCCTTCGTCGATCCACAACGGCGACGTCGAGGAGCTGCCGGAGTCGGAGTGCGCCGACGACGCCGCAGAGCTCAACGGCGAGCCGGAGAATTGCTCCGAGCCGGCCGAGAAGAGGCCAGAATCCCCCTCCCTCCCCTCCATAGGGAACGCCGTTCCCCCCGATTCCGTGATAGAAGTGAAAGAAGAAGCGAAAACTTAATTAATTGTTGAATATACTGTTCTTCTCGTTGACTCTGTTGTCGCCCTGTTTCTGCTTAGGTCCTAAAAGAGCTTTCTTTCAAGAACGGGTGCGAAGAAGTCGATCGTGTTGTCGCGCGGCGCGCTTCTCGGAGAGTCCACTTCCTCATAGTCTTCTTCTTGGCAAACACTGCGGGGCCACTCGGCTCCGCCCCGGGTCGTGCGAGGCCAGGTAGCCGCTGTCCCGGTCGGCTTCTTAGCGTACAGTCTCGCCTCTCATCTCAGTCCCCTCAGCGATGGCCCTCGGAAGGCTGCTCGCGCTCCTTTCCGTCGCCGCGATTCTGGCGCCGGAGCTCGTGCGTGCCCAGCACGGCACCGTCGGTCGCCCTTGCGAAGTGAGTACCGACTGCGGTACCGGCAACTACTGTGCCGGTAACAAGCGCTGCGCCTGCTTGACCACCTACGTCGAAATCGACTCCTACTGCTGGAGAAGTGAGTCTACCGTACCCCTGCCCCCCTTGGACCCCTTCCTTCCCTTCAGAGATCAATCCCGGAGAGTCGGGATGCACCCAGAACCGCCAGTGCGAAGCCGTCTGGCCCGGGGCATACTGTAGATCCGGAGAGTGCCGCTGTGCCAACAACCAGCCCCCCTTCCGCACCCGCGACGGCCTCGTCTGTCTCAACTACGGATTCTGCCCCCTCAACGGCAACAACCCCAAGTTCCGCATCGAGAACCAGGCAAGACCCCTCGCCCATAGCCCTCACCAAGGACCTCTTAGGTGCAACAATGCTACGGTGGAGCGGACGCCACGTGCGAGGCCATCGGCGCCCTCGCCTACGACTGCATCTGCGACAGCGACGACTGCACGGTGAACAATCCGATCAGCTTCTGCTGTCCCTCCAGAGGTGAGCTAAGGCACCACTGACCCGAGTGTTTGTCGGCGGCGACCTCTAATCTGTGGAGTTGGCCGAGTTTGACCGCGCAAGTGTCCCTAAATCTGAACAAACAGTTGAGGCGATTGTTTGCCGATCTCCTCGACCGCGTCTCCTCATTAGCCGATGGAGTCGAGAGGAGGCGGAAACAAGCCAAGAGGTGCCGGTATCGGTGACCGACGAAATGTCAGAAGAGCAACGACCAAACAAAAGCGGATGACTGCGGTGATGGGAGGTCCCAAACGGACATTTACAGTATGAGCCAAGCAATGCATCTAGAATCCCTTTTTCGATGTTTCTACGCACTCTTTTGATTTTTTTTTTCTGTATTTGCGGACCAACCACGAAGTCGTCGCTTCCGGGATTACGGTAGCCAGCAACTTTTTGTGACACGTCTAAAATGCTAAGCAAATAGGAACCTAGACGTTCCAACGGCGCGTGCTAGGCTGGTACGAACAGCTTTGCATCGCGAGTGCAAACACGTTTACCTCGACCGCTTTCAGCCTTCGCCTGCATCCAGCCTCCCAACGAGGGCTACACGCCTCCGGGCGGCGGTACCACTCTGAACCACTGGTACCACGACCCGATCACCGGCGAATGTCGCGAACTCAAGTACCAGGGCTACGGTGGCAACGCTAACAACTTCCAGACGAAGGACCACTGCGAAAGTTACTGCAAACAGAGTGAGTCCCGAGGGTCTTCTTGAACCTCACCTGGCGCCTTCAGCATGCAACCGCGGTCTTCCCCTCTACCGCGACCGTACCACCGGGGTCAAGCAGGAGCCCGTCTACTGCCAGGGCAACGACAACGGTTGCAACAACCCCAACTACGTCTGCACCACCATGGGAACCCTCCAGCAGTGCTGTCCCACCTACCGTAAGTGCTTCCCTTCGTCTACAGTACCCTCACGACCCGCTCAGTGCACATCTGCTCACGCAACGGAGCCATCCCCACTGAAGTGTACAACACCGCCGGCGGACTCCCCAGCGAGTATTTCGACGTCGGAATCCCCGACGGCAGTGGAAACACCTACCCACGATTCTACTACGACTCCCGAGAAGGTCGATGCATCCAATTCTCGGTAAGCACTGTTTCTATAGCACGCTGGTTAGTGTCGCCGAGTTTTCCCACATAGGGATAAGTAGAAAGAGAAACAGGGTGCAAAACAAGAGTTTATCAACGACCGACCGCTGCCGTGCAAAACCCCCAAATGACTGATCATTTGCGATAGGTGTCTATTCAGCAAAAAGAGTAATGATAGACAAGGCTTAAAAGTTGCACTCCAGACGATGTGACTATCGGTCGAACGTCAGTCTTTCGAAGAACGTAAAAGTGATACAGTATACCTTCCAAACATCGACAATTAGTCCTCTAGCTATCTTCATTCGTCCTTTTCAGTACCTCGGCCAGGGCGGTAACTTCAACAACTTCCTTTCTCAAGATCACTGCGAGAAGTTCTGCTCCAGAAGTGAGTCTCCCGCACCGCAGAACTCCTCTAACCCCTGTTGTAGTCCTGTGCAGCGCCGGTGAACCCCTCAAGGACAGCAGCGGGGAGCGGAACATGGAGTGTTCGCCCACGGGCAGCGGTTCCAACACTTGCCCCAGCACCCACAGCTGCGAGTCCACTTCGGGCTCGACCACTTTCGGCGGCGTTTGCTGTCCGCGGCCCCAATACGTGTGCAAGCTGCCCCGCGAGCAGGGCAACTGCGGCACCTATAGTAACCGGTGGTGGTTCAACGCGAAGACGGGCAACTGCGAGGAGTTCATCTACTCGGGCTGCCAGGGCAACGCCAACAACTTCGAGACGTACAAGGAGTGCCAGGACTACTGTAGGGACGCGCGCAGCGAGCCACAGTGCATCCAGGGCACGGCGCTCACCGACTCCAACGGCAACTTCATCATCTGCGGCGGCGCCACCTCCGTGCAGACGACTTGTCCGGC
This sequence comes from Steinernema hermaphroditum, assembly GCA_030435675.1. NCBI lineage: Eukaryota > Metazoa > Nematoda > Chromadorea > Rhabditida > Steinernematidae > Steinernema > Steinernema hermaphroditum. The sequence goes on from CM059622.1 coordinate 5,843,827, forward strand.
CAACCACTACTGCTACTACGACGGCACCACCTACGGCTGCTGCCCCACGCAGGCCTACACCTGCTCCCTCTCCTACAAGAGCGGCGCCACGTGTGGTCCCGCCGTCACGCGCTGGTACTACGACTCCACCACGCGCACGTGCCAGACCTACTCCTTCAACGGCTGCGACGGCAACTCCAACAACTTCGCCACCCAGCAGGATTGCAAGGACTATTGTAGGGTCGAGAGCTGTCCCGATGGCGGAGAAGTGTGGAAGGAGCCGAACGGCGCCGCCCGTGCCTGCACCAGTAACCGCCAGTGCCCGAGCACCCACTACTGCACCCCCGTCACCACCTGGACCGGTACCGTATACCAGACAAAGTCGCTCTGCTGTCCCTCGAAGAACTTCGTGTGCAGCCAGCCCCGCGACGTCGGCGTCCGCTGCTCCTCGACGCGCATCTCGCGCTGGTACTTCAACGCGGACACGAAGACGTGCCAGACCTTCGAGTACAACGGCTGCGAGGGCAACCGCAACAACTTCGCCACCCAGAAGGCTTGTCAGAACTACTGTCTCAGCGAGGCCTGCCCGCCCGGCACCGTCGTCGCCAAGGAGGCCGACACCTCGAGGCTTGTCCAGTGCTCCAACCCCGGAGGCGCCGGCCGCGTCAGTGGAGGCTGTCCCGACGGCTACACCTGCTACAGTAGTCCTCTGCTCGACCAGAACGTCTGCTGCGGCGCCAGCACCGAGCTCCAGTGTAGGCTACAGCACTGCCCAGACCGCCTCTGACAGAGGACTCGGCTATTTTCAGCGCTCTGTCCCGCCAACTCCACTCCGTTCATCTCCGCGCTCTCGCTGCAGCCGATGCAGTGCACCCCCAACGTGGACGGCGCCTGTCCCGGAAACTTCTTCTGCTGGTTCTCCACCACCTCCTCTGCCGTCAACGCCTTCTACTGTTGTCGCTCGCCCGACAGCGTCGACACCGGCTACTGCCCGCCGCAGCTGGTGCCCGTGCCCGGCGAGGGCGGTGCTCAGTACAGATACTGTAGCCCCTCGGCGCCCATCAACGACGCCATCCAGGGCTGTGGCGCCAACCGCCACTGCCAGTTTTCCACCAACCTCGAACGCTACATCTGCTGCGGCCTCGAGAGCGACGTCCGTCTTCCGAGTAGGTCCCTGTCTGAGAGACTCGTCCACGTCCCCTTCTAGACGTCTGCCCGCCGCAGCCCGCGAACCTCGTGCCCGTGGAACTCGCCGGCAACTACCGTACCTGCAACCCTTACGCGCGCTCGGGCACCCCACAGGCCTGTCCCGACAACTCCGCGTGTCTCTACACTGGAAACGACAACGGATTCATTTGCTGCAGAGTGCAACAGCCCAACGGCAACTAAGTAGGTCCTCCACCCTCGCCACAATACAGTAACCCGAGTCTTTGCAGATACGATGAGGTCGATCCCTCTAGCGTCGAATCTTTCAGCTGCTTGTCGTTGATCTTCGTTCTTGTTTCCTTCAATACGTATTCTTGTTGAACCCTTTCGCCACCTAATAATCTAATAAAGAGCCTTGACTTTCATCTTCACATCGTAACCATTTGAACCATACCATATCTGTATCCCCGATGCAGCAAACTACAGTAATCTCAGCAACAATAAACATTTACTTACTCGTTAATCCTGTTAGATACATCGAAATGTGGCAGTTCAAAGTGAGGTGTCGTCAGTCCTAATATTGCACACTGGCACAGCTACAGTACCCTTGAGGGTCTCTCTATCTGACGAAGAGCTTCCGAGTCTGCTCACATTCGGGATCGACGCAGAACTTGCAGATCATCGACAGCTGTGCGGTCGTTCGTCGACCAAGAAGGAGGTGGTTCTTGATGACTTCGGACAGTCCGTGCACGAGAAGGGGGTCGTTCGCAGGCAAAGAGAGAACGGAAACTTTTGGCTGAAAACTCAAGATTTGAACGGCGCAGAAAATGGGGCGAGGAACCTGTTTCGCGAAGAGCTTCGGAAGAACAGTTTGGGTATCGAAGGAGGGAACGACATGGGTGATTGGCACAACGAGCACTCGCTCCAGTTTGTTCCTCCTCAAGTGCTTCATCTGTATGGAAACGTTGTTCCGCAATGGAGGGAGCGTTAGCTGATCCCATGGGCTGTAGAAGGCCAACTTCCAGGCAACGGAGTTGTTGAGCTGCTCGGAGACCCGCTCGCAAGTTGACCACACGGAGGAGCTGTAGGAGTTCGAGTCATACCCTCTCTGCAAAGAGTTCGCGTTACATACAGTCCAACATCAATGAACTACCATCACGGGAGCGACGAAGAGCACTGCATCGATCTCGTCAAGAACCGGTTTTATTTGTTCCGCCCAAAACTTAAAAAAGTCCGTGGGAAATGCACGATTTTCCACCTCAAAACTCACGTGAGGAAGAACAGGATGGGCGCTCCATCGATCGATAGTGGAGGTTTCGAATGAGATCTCAGTCATAGGCACTATCCTCTCCAAAACTCTTTGTCCATCGACTTCTTTCTCCAAAGGTAGCGTCTTGTCCAGAACTATTCTGGAAACTCTGTTCAGCATAGTGCCTGTTTGGAAGCAGCTATAGTTCGGGTACAGAGGAAGCACAACCAGGCGATTCAATCCTTTCCTAAGCAAGATTCTTATACTGTTGAATCGGTGTGAACCTACTGAAGAATCTCATCCAACCGCTGTTCTATTGACGGTTCATCAAGAAGGAAGGCATGAGAGCAGCTGATCGGTCCGAATTCTGGAAGAAGTTGCGCAAGAGAGACTTCCAGCAGTGCGTTCAGTCGGGAGAGCCGTTCGTCGATCGACGGTTCCTGGCCGTAGTCCGCAATGCATTGGTTCGCTGTGTGAGATGCCGTGAACAGAGGTGTGGTGAAGAATCTGAAATTGTGCACGTATTACAATCGGAAAAATGAGAGAGAACTTCCTAACCAAAAGAGAAGAAACAAAAACACATATAAGTAGTTGTCAAAAGTAATTAGTACATCCAGCGATTCTAACCAGTTTTTAACAAAATTGTGCAACAAAGCGGAAGTTCAGCGTTATTTTCTCCCCTCGTAGGTATACGACGAAAAAAGGTTAAGAACATAGCATCCGTGAGCAGGTAAAACTTAATGCGACTTTCCGAATTATATGTATCCGGGAAGTAATCGAAAAAGTAAGTTGTGTTTTACACATTTAGCCAATAAATTTGATGCAGATTCACAAAACACACAAAAGATCAAAGCCCAACTAGATGATTCAAAAGATCACAACAGAGATTACAGCCCTGCACAAAAAAAAACAGAACAGAACGCCCACCTGGTGACCGATTCAGGCAACTTCGAGTAGAGGGAGGTGCTCTTGGCGAGAAACTGCGTGGCGTAGAAGGGCGTCCGCGGCTGTCCGTGGTGCAATAGAAGCACTGAAGTCCCGTAGAGGTCGTCGGTGGCGGAGCAGAAGCGCCGGATCCCGCGGGAGATCTCTGCAGAAGGCACCCACCTGGCGATCGCCATTGGAACGAGTTTTCGGTCGAGCGGGGTGGCGGTGATCGAGCGATCGATCGGCGCTTGAATTCGCCGAACGAGTCTCAGCTGGCTTCTCGGAGACGTCTCGCGCGTTTCGGGAGTCTCGGAAGTGCGGGAGACGCGAGATTCGACGTCTCGTAGACATAAGCGCCTCGGAAGGTCGCCACAATTGCATTATCCCGTGTGTCATTGTGTGCGCGTTTTGCGACGATAACTCGATCGGATTACGGCGGCTGCATCGGCATTAGTCGAAATGAATACGGCGAATCCGTGTAAGCGCCAGCTGGGCCGTGTTTAGCCGTGTGGAATCCGATCCTCTTCCGATTGTCACCGGTGGGTTTGACTCATCTTTGGAGGATACCGTCAGCTGCCGCGTCAGGTGAAAACTCTTCTCACTGAGTCACCGTAGTCGGTCGGCTCTCGCCGTCTTCGGAATATTCCATACAGATTCTGAGTTCTGTTTCTATCAGTTAAATTCGCAATTTGGAACCTCAGGATGAGTAAATCCAAATCCAATCCTGGAGCACCCGAACGGAAAAGCCTCGTCACTTACAGCCGGCTGATTAGCTTAGAACTCAGCTACCTCAAGGTAAGAAGTTCCCCTTTGAGCCACATACAGTAATCACCGTGTCAACACTTTTGGTTCAGGGGTTATATCGCAAAGTTCCAGTTTTTGCACACCTTGTTACACCTGAATTCTTAAAGCTCTTAATCTGAAACTACCCAATGTTTCTAGAAGGTCATCCTTAGGGCATCAACTCCAGTGGAAACTTATGGAATCTTTCTTCCATTCTTCCACTTGTCACACCAATTTCTGCAACAGAGCCTCGGCACAACTCGCAGGCACAACTTTTGGAGCCAAAGTGAGAAGTCGCTCTGCTGACTCACAGTGCATACAGTAGTGGGTCGATTGCTTTGTCACTCGATTATTCCATAACCGCGTCGCGTCCGCGTTTTGTCGACCGGCGTTTGAGTCGTAAATTATCGTTAATACGCGCATCGGCCGTCTCGGAGCGCGCCGAGTCCACTGTGCTGCCGGACAGCCCAATTATATTTATACAGAGGGCGGTGGCGAGGTGTGCGCGCCGGTGGCGTATTTGCTGTTGATTGACTAATTAGCGGCCGGTGAGTGCGTCCGGCGGGCCGCGACGGCCCAGATCTGACATTTCGGGGCTCAGCGCGATCCTCTTGGCGCCCCACGCACTGTCAAAACGTCGCATCGCGCTTCTCTAATTATCGGCGTTGTTCACGACGACAGTCGCCTCTAATCGGATAATTTGAGCTTTGAGGAACGAGCCCCCTCCAAATTGCCCCTTTCAGTCCTTCCGAAACTCTCGAAAAGGCTCCTCTCGTGGCCACGGAGAACTTCTGTTTGCGGATTACTGTCCGACTCTGCTACAGACAGAAGCGATTTGTCTGACTTCGCAACAACTGCCTCGTCTCTGTCTGGCAAGGGTCGACTGAAAGTCGTTTGTTTCGTTTACCCTCTGTTAGGCCCTGTTTTTCGTTTCCCTCGCAATAGGACTGCATGCATTATTGATTCTGTTGTGTTTTCGATCTTTGCCCCCTTTAGTCTTACGGTATCTTCTGCACCTTGGGGTCACCTTTTGTTTCCATGATTCACAGGGGATCACGTTTCCGTGTTTTTGTGCGCTTTGGAGATTTTTTGTGAGATTCCTGTTTTCGATAAACGATTATCGCAAAACGCCATTATTACAGTGATGGATGATTTAGGAGATTAGGGGAGATGGATCAATAGTGCATTCGGTGGAATGTGCTACGAAGCTGCGCGGTTTGAGGGCTGCAGCATCGCTTAGTTTTTGTACACAGTGTGATGAGTCAGAACTGATCGTTTCTGATAAGAAAGGGGAAAACTGTCAAAAAGCGAGGATTTTCCACAAGATGATTCAGAACGAGTCGCTGATAAAGGAGTGTTTTTTGTAGACTGACAATTTTGTGCCGAGCTACGGTAGTCTTAAGAGCACGATCTCGAAGATCTTTGTTAATGTGACTAGTGTCTTTTGTTTGAAAATCCGTCGAAACACATAGTTTACGACTCTCATTTGTCAGGAGACGTGGTCAGTTGTGCGATTTGTTCAAAAAAGTTAATATCGACCAGTCGAGGCCGATCCTCCCCGAGGCCTACACTCAGTATTGTCTTTTCGACTAGTCCATAGTCTTTGTTATTTACGTGTTTGCAACAGTTGCGTTGTTTTCGCCGTGGCCGCAACAAAGGAACCCGAAGACAGGTGCTCCCCTCGCAGAACTGGGCTTCAATGGGCTCCCGGAAGGAACAGATCGGAGTGCACTTGATTCGTGGAGTGACTCCTATCGCTTCGGTATGCAAATGAGGTCGTCGGCGGCGGCGTTCCGCATGCGCCCTTTGCCGCCATTCAGGAGGGACTCGCGGAGAGCTAATGATTAATCGATGATTGGCGGATAATGGCCGGGCCACCGCAACGCCACTAATCGCGTTGTTTTGTTGATGTTGTTGTTGTTGTGTTCGGGCGACTTCGAAACGCCTCCGGAGGACAGTCGTCTGGAGAAGACACGCCGCGGCACCGCTCGCGTCGTCGCGCGACTCTTGCCCCCGGTCGCCGTGATATGATTCACTCCGATCGGCGTTCTTTCCGCACGGCGGGTACGGGAATGACACGACTCCGCGCTTATCGGGCTGCTCCCCTCCTTCCCCTTCACTTTCCTTCGCCCTATCGATCGCTTCACTGTTTCAGTTATGTGACTGTCGTCTTCTGTATCGAGAAGCGCTCGTTAGAAACCGTTAGAAACTCAGACGATGTCACTCTCCAGAAGCACCACCAGCGATCTTTGCAGCTATGTCCAGGGTGGGTTGCCTCGATCTTTCAGTGGACTAATCATCTATGATTCAGAGAACTGCTCGACCTTTTTTGGCAAAAAGTTCTGGGACTGTCGTCTCGTGACGGGCATCGAGTTCGCCACAAAGGCGGACAAGTATGAGCCGAAGATCTTCGCCATCTCCAAGTTCAGGCTCTTCATCCTTCACGGAAAGACGCCACAGTCGCTGAAACCACCTGATAAAAGCTACCATGTGCTCTCGATCAGGCAGATCCAGGTCGTCAACGACAGCGAGGTAAATACGATTTAGAGGATAAGATCGGAGACAGGCTGTCTGTCTACAGTCTTGCTGCATGATGAGCTCATGTGCCGCGAGTTGTTTTAGACTGTTTAGATTTCAACAGTCTCAGGAAATCTGGAAGTGAACAGTTCTCTGACAATTTGTTGTCTTGAGTCTTGCTGTCTGCACAGTGCGTACAGACAGCAAACTGAGACCGTCTAGATTTTACAAAACTGTCTAAAAACTGACTATTTCCCACAACACTTCGTCTTTGCAGCTCTGTATTCAACTCGACGAGTCGGCGTCGTCGTCGACGACCAAACGGCGTCTCCTGATTCGCTGTGCGGAGCACTCGGCAGAAGACCTCGCCCGCTACATCCTCTGCGCCATCAAGCACTACTTCCCCGACATCGGAGACTGTTTGCGGGGATGCGTAGACCTCGTGCCCCAGGGTCTCTACAGCGACTTCGTCATGATGCCATCGAGTCGCCCCGTCCTGGCCTGCCACAACTTCCGGCGGTCATACGCCGCTCTCTGCGACTTTTACGATCTTCCTTTTCGCGAGGAAGTAGTTTGGGTGGGTGATTTCGCGTCGCCTTTTTTTTATGTCCACCCGTTGTAGGACGTCGAGAAGATCTACTCCATTCATCATTTGCGGGTTCTTCGTCTCGACGACTTCACACACCTTCCCATCAAGTAATGATCGTCTATTGTACCCCCCAAAACCGTAGCGCTTTCAGAGACCTTATCCCTATCGTCGCGTCGTTGCAGTTCTCCGCCTACTTTACGGGTATCCTTGTCGACGGTTTCAAGCTCACGGTCGAGCTTATCGACGTGATTCTCTCGGTGATTCGGCGATCTCAGTGGCTCACTTCCGTAAAACTTATCAACTGCTGTCTTACAAAGTACGGTATCGTCTTTAGGCCATCCTCCTAAGTCGTCGTTTTAGGGAATTCATATCACAATTCGCGGCTGCCGTCCAACAGAACCCGAACATCCCGCTGGAAGTGATCGATCTGTCGAAGAACCTTCTGGAAGACAAGAAGGGCTTTCAGCAGCTCTCGCAGGTCCTTCCGAAGCTCATTTCTCTCAGGGCGATCCACTTCGCCGAGTGCGGCCTCTCCGAGAAATGCGTGAACCTCATGGCTACGGGGCTGCAGCACGCCCTCACTCCGAGCAAGACGAGTCAGCAGCTCCAGCTCGCGACCATCGACTTGGCCGGAAACAACCTGAAGGAGGACACCCCTGAACTGATCAGCCTTCTCTCGCTCTGCACGACCCTTCGGACCGTCGATCTTTCGAATACAGGTTTCACTATCGATCGCCTCTGGTCCGCCCTCAAGTTCGGAGGTCTCCAGCTCCGGGAACTGCGCCTCGATGGGTGCTCCGTGCTCAAGAAGAACAAGGACGGACCCCAAGCCATCAAGGAGTACTTCAGCGGAGTCGTCCAACTTGAGGTGGGGAGACGCTCTGGGCATTTGGCTAAAGCGTACCTTTAGGAGATCTCCTTTTCGGGCACTCAACTGCACCCCGAATCGGTGAAGGCTCTGCTTCTCGGTTTGGCCAGCAACCAGCAGATCGAGCCATTCGTCCTGAATCTGAACAACATCACCACGACTCACTCCGTCAAAGAAATTGCCCAAGTCCTCGAAACGTGCCTTCCCAGCGTCGGCGCCCGCAAACTGTGCCTCCGCGACAACAGCTTCGAGGCTGACTTCCTGCCGGTGCTCTCCGCAGTCTACCAGATGCAGAATCTGACGAACCTCGATATCGGGGGGACCAACTTCTGCAACCTTCGGCGGAACGCGAAGAACGCGACCTCACTCAGCAAGGCACTCATGGAAATCGTGAAGCTCATCGGAGACGACGATTCCGTATGTCATATCTTCAATAGTTCAAGCAACTTTGTGTCCTTTAGCGCCTCCGAGAGCTGATCCTGAGTGACTGCCGCCTCGGGAACCACCTCAGCGTCATTCTGAACACCCTCGGCGTGGCCTCAACTCTCCGTAAATTGGACATTTCTGGGAACGATCTGGGCAACTTCGGGGCGCGTCTTCTGGCGAAGGCCCTCCAGATCAACGTCTCCCTCAGGGAGCTCATAATCGACCGGAACCAAATCACGTCCGACGGATTCGCGGACATCGCCCACTCTTTGAGGCTGAACAACACCATTGTGTGCCTACCGTACCCTTTGGTCGACGTCGCCGACGCTCTAAATCGCCCCGATAGAACAAAGACGCTTGCGGCCATCGCCGAGATCGAGTCGCTCATCGAGAAGAACCGAAACGGCTCCAATGTGAACCACGAGCGTTATCGAACTGCTTTAACAAACATCCAGAATGTAAGTGGATACAGTATCCGAAGAACCAAAGACGCCTCCCCTTCAGCAATTCTCCAAGAGCGAAGGCGCCGAAGGAGCGCTGTCCCACCGCGTGCACGCCATCTTAGCCGAACTCGGAAACACATCGGAGTCGACCACATCCTTCGACGGAAGTGTCAACACCTTCGTCGAACAGTTCAAGAATGGATGCGTCCCCATCATCAAGGTGGGAACGGCCTAAATACCCGTGCAAACCTGGCCCTTTTCAGATGAGCCTGGACCCTCTCAAGGAGCTCGCCTCCAGTATGAATCTGGAGTTGTCGGAGCGCTTCGACGATTCGACGATCGGCGAAGCGAACGAGGACCAGTTCAGAGAGAAACTGAACTCTCTTCTGGAGGCACAGCTTGTGTACGTGGAAAGCCTCATGAACAGCACTAAAGATCTGGTTTCAGGTCGTGGAAATGGGATCAGCTCAGCAGATTGAGCGAGAACCTCCTCCACAACGGCTCCCGCTCCCTCTCTTCCGTTTCGCCTCGGTCGAACCACCACGGCGCCCCCGGGACTCCGAACTCCACCTCGTGGCTCCACAGTCACAGAGGATCGCCTGGAGGCGACTTCGGCCACGGAGGACCCCACCACTCCTCTACGGATCACATTTCGAGGTCCCTGCGCCCGAAGTCCGTCCTCAACCACGACATCGACTCCCCGCTGACGCCCTCTTCGGTCTCCAGCAGCATGATGACCTCCTCCTACGTGCCTTCTTCTGCGCTGGCGCCCACCGAGGAACTCACCTCGGATCCGATCAACATGGACGAGCCTCCGAAGACCTCGGGACTCGTCCATCTCGGAAAGGCACGTCCGAAGGCCGCTCGCCGAATCGCGAAACCCGGAGCTGCGTCCACTCCTCCTATGAGCACTAAGGTACCGTAACCCGCTGTAGACAGCGCGCTAAGACAGCACCTTCAGACGTCTGCTTCGAACTCTGTCAGCTCGGCCGACGCCCCCGAAGTGATGTCGCAGAGCGCCGAGAGCGCCTCTACTAGCGGCGCTCCTCCGATTCCCGCGACGTCGCCGCGTCTTCCCGACTCCGCTCCGCCCCGTCTTCCGGAAACCGCCCCGCCTCCGGAGAGCCCGACGGCCCCCGGGGAGCCGCGACCGCCTATCGTCCCTCGGAGGGTCAAGGTGCCGATGGTGCCTCCGCAGCTGCCCCCGAAGAACTTCAAGCCCCTGCCGTCGGCTCCTCCCAACACCCTCAAGGAGCCCATCATGAATCTGCCTTCGGCCCCGCCTCTGGAGGACGAGAACGCGAACAGTCGCCGTTCTGTCGCCGACATGGCCCGCATGTTCTCCACCTCCAACGAGTTGCCCATTTCCACGGGTGGTCCCATCCCCGCCAAACGCTCTAATGTCTAGCCTAACCCAGCCACTTCTTGTTAGCCTCGGTTGTTTAGGGAGCGTCGTAGTCCAGAACCCTAACTCTTGCATATCTAATCTTCTGCGCTCCACCACGTGGAGACCCTTCTGGTAAAGTACGTCTTCTTGAACTGTAAAGCTGTAAATAAATTATTTATTGTTCGCCTGACGTCTACATCCAAAAACAGAAGAAACTCTTTACCTTAATATGCAAAATAAATGAAGCGCAAAACAACGTCGACCGTTCATGCTTCACTGTCGTTCTCCGTGGCCGAAGCGTCGCCGGCGCCATCTTGCACAGCCAGTCCGTCGAGGGCGTCCTCTTCTGCGGTCGGCTGTCCTCCGGCGGCCTTCTGTTGCTCGAGGATCTTCTGGAAGTGGGCGTGGGCGTCTCCGCCGAGCGACTGGCGCGGCGACTTTCCCTCGGCGGCCTCTTTCTCCTTGCTCTTCAGAAGGTTGTTGAAGAAGGAGACGAGCGGACTGTTGCCGTCAGTGGGCTGGCCCTCGACCGCCTTGTGGGTGCTGCGCTTCGGCGAGTTCGTCACGTTGTCGGCACTGCTTGCTAGTGCGCTCAAGAAGTCCTGCTCGTCAATGTCGGCAACGACGTTGTCACGATTCGGTCTTGGGATCTCCGCGGCAGTCAGTGGAGTGTCCGGATTCTCGAGTGTTTCTCTGCAAGAAGGGGAGTTACCCAGAGCCAACGACTGATAACTCACCTTATGATGTCGAGCTTCTTGTCGGAGTCCCATCCTGCGGGGATGAAGATGGAGTCTTTCTCCACGAGCTGTGCGGGGTTGATGAAAGGAAGACCACACGCTCTGTGAGCGATGTACTTGTTGAGCAGTTGAGTGTTCTTTTCGTCCTTAGCGGACGTGTAAACCTGCAACAGATAGGAACAAGTTTCATCTCCGAACCTACCAGAGCAGCGCCATGGCGAAGGCAGAATTTTCGCACGTGGTATTGGATTCGGTCGATGTCCTCCTCAATCATGTCAGCTTGGGCGTCACTCTTCGTCAAGACGACGATAACAGAAGCGCCGAGATTATCAGCGAGAATTCCGTCTTCGAGAGGGACGAGCATGGGATCGTCCATGCCACCGTGCTTGTCAGTGTGCATCGAGCTCTCGAGAGGCTCAACGTACTCCTGCCAGAATCTAACTTCTACAACATCCACGTGACCTTTGCTTCAAAGCCATTACTTACGCATGTCGTTGGCCTCCTTCTTGATGGCATCGTCGTAGTGCGACTTGACCGCTTCCTTGATCACTCGGGCCCATCTATTCAAAGACGGCAGAATATCTGTAGGGTCCGAAAGCGAAGCGCATATCATGATAACCGAGCGCGAAAGCGACGGCGAAAGGGCGAACTTCAGGAGCGGAGCGAACGCTTCATCGCCATCCATAATCCAGAGGGGCAGATTCACAGAATCTGAGGGTCCGAGACCGGCGCCTCCCAGCTGATAGGCGTAGCTGGCGTCGCGGTAGTCGGCTTGAATGGTCAAGTAGTGGTATTCCAAGGCAGCGTCTTTTCCGACAGGTTCTTTCTTCTCGATGCGGCTGATAAGTGAGCTTTTTCCAGTGTGACTGTTACCTGGAAAGAAATGCAGTAGTCAAAGTACATATATAGTTTCTTTTTGTAGTGTCAATCCCCAAGATATTACGCCGAGGTTCATCGGAAACTTCAAATTATGAGAGATGAGCTAACCTACCCAGAACGATAACGCTTCCTTGCTGCGTGTTTCCACATCGCGAGCTCACTTCCGACAAAATCCTCGTCCTGAATCCCATCGGATTAACTCAACTCGAAAAACTGAAGGCTCACCAGATCCTCTCCTCGTCGGTGGCGGTCGCTGTGTTCTGCGGCGCAGCCGATGGCAGATTCAGTGTCAGATTGAGTCCACCGGAGGCAACCATTCTGCAACACGCGGATTCAGTGGAAGTGCTTCGGAATCGCGAGGATGATTCTGAGCAGTGGCGAGGGAGGGTGACGAAATGCGAGGAGACGAACAGCTGATGTTTACGGTAGTGTGCCGGAGGTTCCGCGAGGAAAACGCGCGGTGATCGCATCGATCGCTGGAATCCGGTTGGGGTGGCGTTCTCTGTGATGCGCGGTGCATTGTTTACGTGTGCTGTGCTGGAGGGCCGAAGATTGTAGACTCTGTTTCAGAAGATGGACAACAACGCAAGTACCGCCAAGCCGGAAGAACCTAAGGTCTCTGCAGCCTCCGATCCGAAGGGCATGGACGACTTCTCTAATTTGGTGAGTTGTGTTCGAGGGTTTTGTGGTTACTATCAACTGAGCCTGATTGGACAGTGTATGTTAGATGAGAATGTTGGGTGGCTATGGAGAGTTGTCTCTAATTTGGTATGTTTGATTGGTGCAACGTGGCCAGCTTCAGCAAGAACAACCCCTAAACAGTACACTGAACGCTAAGTGCTCCACCGCTGATCTTTTTTCCTATCTTCGTGTGTAGTCCCGTAGCAATTTAGTTGTTTTGTGATGCGCAAGACGTGAATAAATCTGTGCTGCTCCGTATTATGCTAACTTTAGAATAACTTTAGTATTTCCTAGTTTTGCAGCGTTTGTGCTTCTTTTTTTTGCTGTTTGCTGCCGAACCACACAAAGCAGAACCCTCTTTTAGATCACGAAATGCGTAATTTGTTGAAATCTACTTACGTGGACAAGGGGCAGAGGGTCATCCGATCGGCGTTACAACATTCATGTAATTCGTACTTAATTTATATGAAGTATCAACTCGTTCTCATTTGCATAAGCACCCTCGCCGAGCGTTCGTTCAATCCGGTTCTCTTTCAGATCCAGGGACTTCTGCAGCAGACGCAAGATCGATTTCAAAACCTTTCGGATCAGATCATCGGCCGTATCGACGACATGTCGAAGCGCATCGATGACCTGGAGAAGAACATCAGTGATCTGATGGCCCAGGCCGGCGTCGAAGGCGACCAGTGATCACCATGTTCCGTGTTTCACGCTTTTTCAAGTCACCGCCGATTTATTATATGTTCTGTTTTATTTATTGTTGATATTCTAATGTAATGATGAATGTTTGAGTTTGCTTCCGTGGAACGTTTGGAGGAGGTTGCAGTGGGAGTTCTCCTTCGCAATACTTTCATTGTTTTCTCGTTGTACGAGATGTAACTTTACGCATTTCCAGCCATGGGTGCCTCGGGGAGTAAATCGCACTCCCGCGAGCAGCGTCTCTCGAATCTCAGCGCCGAACAAGTAGGGAAGGCGAAGTTGCAGTTCCGGAGAGCTTCTCAAGGCGCCGACCAGCTAACGAAGACGCAGTTCAGTGCCTTTAGCGAATCCTTCTTGAGCGCCCCTATGCGTGACTCCGTCTTTGCCAAGATTGGCCAGCCGCACCATAAGGTGCTCGAGAACGTTTTCGTCCAGTTCGCCGACCGTATGCTCGGAAGCACCGACGAGTTGGCCGCCGGCCTGCTCTCCATTCACGGCACTGTCGATCGCTTCATCTCCGACATCGTCGAGTCCTTATTCCTTCTAGAGAACAAGAAGAGCGCTAGAGATGTGGCGCAGCTCGTCGCCTACCTTCAGAAGAGCGCCCCAAGAACGAATTCTCAGGACGAACTCTACGGATGGTTCCATTCGATGCCCCTTGCTGTGCAGTTAACGGAGCGCGTCTACTTGCGACTTCTTCTCGGAGATGACGGCGCCATTCTGCCCAGTTTCGTCGGGGGTCGATCCTCCATTCTGTCGAACGCAGAAGTCCTTCTGGTTAACTTCAACTTGCCTCGGGAATTTCGCCATAAGTGGGAGCTTCTCTTTTCTAGGTAAGAGTTCCGTGTACTTCCCTGTAGACTGGACACATATGTGCTCTCAATTTGTGGAGTAGGTACTTGTCCTTCCCAATTTAGCGAACAGCACGGCGCCAGTTTCTCGAAGATGTGCACCCTCGTCAGCAACCAAGGACCTTGCCTCCTCTGCATCGAATCTGAAGACGGCCGCGTCTTCGGTGGGTTCGCCAGTGCCGGCTTCGTTGTCGGTCCCTCATACACGGGCAACGTGTGCTGCTTTCTCTTCCGGGGCGGCCCCGCTATGGATATCTTTGCGGCCACTGGTTTCAACGACAACTACGCCTACCTCAACCATGGCCAGCTGACCCTCCCCAACGGAATGGTATCGCACTTCTCCTTCTTTATAGGCGTGTCCATCTGATTCCAGGGAATCGGTGGCCGGGACACGTACTGGTCCGTGTTCATCCGTGAGGAAGACAACGTTGGACTGAGCGGCGCCAACGTAAGTACTTTCGAGAAGTGCCATCTTGCGGGGAAAAACGAATTCCGACCGAAGAGGATCGAGATCTGGAGGACTGGCGACAAGCCCGATCTTAAGAAGTACGACGAAAACGGAGAGGAGATCAAGGAGCGGTCCGTCATCGACCAAGATCCAGGAGCGAAGGCGATCTTAGAGCTGACAGGCAAGAAGCTCCACAGCGAGGCGTTCCGAGAGCCGCACCCAGAAGACGAATAGGCCTCTGACGCAGCACGCTGTCCGCTAGTCATGTTGTAAATTCGGGATTTTACACTTAGGCACTTCACTTATTGTTAGAAAGAGATTGCTCAACCCCTAAAGCCTACCTAAATAAAACCTATTAATCAGGCTGTAAAATCCAGTACACAGCATTCCTCGATGAAGATAAAGCCAAGCAAAGATAGCATTTCTGACACCATGTACAAGCTGCACGGTTGACAGCAGTATCCATAAAATGAGACGTCCTTTAACGAACCTATTACACACAATATTTCAAAAAATCTACGCCTTCTTCTCTACAGGGGTTTCCGACTTCAGCTCCACCTTCTTGTATCCGGACGTGATCGAGGCCTCGCGGAAAGCGGGGAAGGTCTCCCACGGGGTGTCCAAATCGAACTTGCGGAACTCTTGCGCCAATTCGGTTGGTTCGTAGACGATGCGCTTTAGCTCAGGATCATAACGCACCTGAAATAAACTGTTAGGAACGTTCGGAAGAAGACCATTTCACCTCGTTGTATCCAGACAGTGGGAAGTCCTTGCGGAACGGATGTCCTTCGAAGCCGTAATCGGTGAGGATACGACGAAGATCTGGGTGGTTGTTGAACCACACACCGTACATATCGTAGATCTCTCGCTCGAACCAGTCGGCTCCCTGGAAGACGCTGTTGGCGGATTCCAGTGGCGCGATTTCGTCAGTGTAAGTGCGGACACGGATTCGCGCGTTGAAGCGGGTTGAGAGAAGGGCGTAGACGACCTCGAAGCGGTTCTGGCGTGTGGGGACGTCGACTCCACAAATGAAGATAAGATTCGTGAACTGGGCGGAGTGGTTTCCCTTCAGGAAAGAGAGCACGGGGATGACTCCAGAGGGGTGAATGAGGAGTTCCAACTCATCACCACCAGCAAATTGGACTTGCTGAACGAACTTCGGGAGGCACTCGGCTGCGTAACGTCCGAAGTTTGCGAGGCGCTCGACCTTCTGTTCGTCGATCTTGTAGATGGTTTCTGAAAGCAGCAGCATCAGCAACCTCTCATTTCAAATTTGTGCATCTAGACAGGTATGTCTGCCACGCTACAGTGTCCACACGCATATGGTCTAAAAATCTAGACATTAGACAGACGGCACACGGTCTGTACGTTCAGTCTGAAGACCTTATCTGTCTTCTATCGAGATATGTCATGTGTAGACTCTGCGATTCAGCCGATGCCGTTTTCTGTGAAATAATTCCAACACGCGCTCACCTTTCTTGGGTTGCTCGGTGGCGGCCGTCGTCGAGCTGGCGCGGACGATCACTCCTGAGCGAGCGGTTGCTGCGACGGTCTTCACGAGATTCCGCAGCATCGCCTGAAACAATCAGAAGTTACAGAACCTCCCTCAGAATCCAAAACGACGCGAGCAACGTGATCTACTTCTTCCAGGTTTCGATCTCAAAAATACCGTATCCCCGATTGGCACAGTCAGGGAAAATAGTGGAGGAGTCCACGGAAGCGAAAAGCAGAAGCGTGTCACTTTTCGGTGGACTTTCTGGGATTCTCCGGGTTTTGCGATCTTCGCGGTTCGCTTCTTTTTCCTCTTCCTCACGGGTCTTTGTTTTCGGGTCGCCCCTCTGTGCCTCCCTCCTTCTGCTTTTGTTGGTCGCCGCTTCCGCTTCCGAAAACCGCCGATGCCGAAGTGAGGACGTCGTCCTCGCGCCACTTCTCTCCTTCTTCCGTCCTATTATGACCGATGCGGAGCTGGTCGTCGATGCGGAACAAGAAGCACTCGCTGAAAGAACTCTGAAATTCGTGGAAGAACTCGTCGAGGAGCAGATCGTCCTCGGGCAACTCGACGCCGTCTTCGAACTCGCCGAAGCGACCTCCGAAGGGGGCGAAGAAGACGCTCTCTACGACGCCAAAGGTGCTTTTGGGGCTTCTTTGTGGGTCTCCTTTGTGAATCCCCGTTTCTCCGCGCTTTCTTCGCTCACTGACGGTTTTCAGATTTAGGAAGGCGCGGAGAGGAGCGTTTATTGGAGCAATTGCGTGGTTGGCTGCTGAATCTCGATATGCCGCGCGCATGTCTTCTTATCCTCGTGGTGACGATTCTCCAAACGGTCGTTCGTCATGCCATGTAAGTCGCCTCAGTCGACTGTGGTTAAAAAATCACTTTTAGGTTCGGCCAGGGTCGCTTGGCGACATTGAAACCGGAAGATCCGGTGCCCTTCTTCAACGACCAGTCGACGTTCGACTACTTCACCGGAAATGGTGCCGGCTCGGAAACACTTCTCAGGAATGCCGAAGTGAGTGTACTTATGTACTACGCTCCTTGGAGTTTGCATTCGATGGAGATGAGAGAAGTGTACTCACGAGTTGGAGAGAGGTTTCGGCATTACAAGGGGGTTAGGATCTGCCGTCGCTACATTCCATATAACGCCACCGTTGTAGATTCGATTCTCCGCTGTGAACTGCGCCGCCAACGAAGGAGAGTGCAAGAAGAGCTACAAACTCTTCTCGTATCCTATCATCGTTGCGAACATAGGAAAAGTCGCCATTTTATATCAGGACAACCCCACAGAAGAGCACCTTTTCCGATGGATCTACCATATTCTTCATCCAGCGATTCGGGTGCAGTCGTACGATCAGTTTGAACAAGTACTTTTTGAATACGATCGCTGTGTCGTCGGGTACTTCAACTTTCAGGTAGGCGCGTCTTGTATTTCTGGCGCTGAAGGCTATGGTTTCAGAATGTGCTACCTGGTCGGGTTCCTCTTGGCTACATTACATACATTGCCGCGGCCATGAACCTTGCTCAGAACGGCGAACAGATCGAAAACATCCAGTTCACTGTGGTCACAAATGCAACACTCGCTAAAAGGCTGGGAATGACTCTACCGGGGTCGATCCGTGTGTTCCATATCGATGCTGGGGTGATGTTCCACGAATATCCGGTGAAGGCAGAGCACAAAGCTCAGAGTATAGCTTCGTGGGCTGTCACTTCGAAGTTCGAGTCCCCAGTTGTTAGTTGGATCAGTTTTGCAGGTAGTTTTTACAGATTTAAGATTCCAAACTTTTATTAACATTGCAGAACTGGAGCTGGTTGGCAAATCAGCTAAGCTGCACACTGTGCTCAGAGAAGGAACTTCCGTGGTGCTAATGACTTCTCCCCGGTCAAAGTTGTTCTCAGGTGGCACATATACCGTTTTCAAGCAAGTGGCTGCTGAAGCCCGAGACTGTTCAAACGACACAGAGGAGCTTCTCTCTGCCCAGGCAGAATTCTGGCGAAATCGTACTGAAGATGTCACCATGAGCGTAAACGAGGTGAAGATGATGTGCAACCGTGGCAAAATAGCGCAGTCGGAGGTTTGCTACATGTAAGGTGGTCCCCGATTAATCCGATATTTTCAGGTCGATCAATGTTGCTACACCATCACTGCTGAAAACCCGATGTTCTGTAAGGAGCCGTGTGATGAAGAAAGGGAAACTTGTGAACGGACAGACGAGGATGTAATCGCCATTTGTCCATCTATTGCCAACGCAACTGATTACGGTAGTCTCGGATTCGTTAATTCCTCAAATCAACTAATTCTCGAGTTCAGAGGATCTTCGCTATCAGTGTTGTCACAATGGACGTCCTCGTCGGCCTCCTCAGCGAGTTCGTTGGAACCTTTCGCCTTCCGAGAAACTTCTCTGTGAATGGGCTGAAATCACAAGATGGCCACCAAACGAGATCGTCGAAGACCAGGACGACTCCGTTTTGGATCGCTGTTCGGCGAATCGAACTCTCAACTTCGTAGCCATGGACAAATCCAACTACCTCTACAGTAAACTTGGGCTAAGAAAGGAAGAGAACGCCGTGCTCATAGTGGACCCGAAGCAAGAGGCGTTCTATGTTATGAAGAACCCCCTCCAGTCCGCCCCACAACTCAGGGAATTCATTTCGCTGTATGATCGGAACCTTCTGGAAGCGGAAGTTCTTTGTGAACAGAATAGGAGTGTCTTCGCTACGCGGAAGCCAGATGAATCCAGTTCCAGCCGCCTTGAAAAGCTGCATTCTGGGGCTGATATCGGGAGGAAAGTGCTAGCGAGGGTTACTTTTCAAGATGTTAAGGACGGTGCTTCCTATTCCCGCATTTCAGAACGTCACCTACGACAGCTTGGTGTTCTTCTCCGGAGGCAGCTGGCATGGACCGAGTACCGCTGTCATCCACCTCATCCACGCTATCAAGCATTATTTTTCTGCCTTCGACTCTCTGATCAAGATCTTCATGTAAATCGCATATTCAAAGTTCTCTGATCGTCTTCCTTTTCAGAATCGACTCTTCTAGAAACACTTTACCATATGAACTGCGATTCGAGCGTCTTCCAGCGGTAGTGTTTTTCCCCTCAAGACGCTCGGCGCAGTCGGTGAAATTCCCCTCCGGGCTGCCGCTCACTCTCCCTAACCTTCTTTCTTTCGTCCTCTCGCGTTGCCAGTCAGAACTTCGGTGGCGCATCGCGCTTTCAGCCTGCTCGGACAAGTGCCTCCTGCAAGGCCCCCACCGTCTCCGCAGGCAGATTTCCATCCTAAAAGTCGAAATTTCCCTCCTGAGGAGATTCTCTACAGCAGGCGATCGAGATCGGGAAGCTCTTTCTCAACTTGTCCATCAGCTCATTAAGAGGTAACCACGAGATACGCTTATCGCGAGCACAGTGGCCGAGTTTAGAAGGACGATCCAGATCAGGAGTGCTCGCCACTTGGAACGACTTCTCCTCACGATTCGATCGTCGAAGGAGCTGGTGCCCACAGAGACAGACCGCTTCATAAAACAAACCGTATTCACCCAGTGGGTGCTCTACAACGCCTTCGGCCTGAAGTACGATAGAGCTTAGAGTCATAACTCTACGTCTTTTACGGGTTGTTACTCAGAGATTGTTCTAGATCGTTAGATGTCAACATCCCTCAGAGCCTTATTAATTTATTGAGACTATCAAGTAAAATAAACTATCCCTGCCTATAGATCGGCATAAACGGTTTCCACCTTCCCAATATCATTTTCGCTTTCCGCGCGAGACCCATTTTGCGGCAAAGTCAATGTTTGAAACACTTTTCAGATTTCGAAATGGCGAGGGCGACTCTGAAGCACGTAATCTCGGCGTCGGCTTCGGAACGCGGCTTCGAGGCGCAGAATCTGCTCCACGGAACGAGCGACAAACGCTCGAAGTGGCTCGGGAAAGCGGGTTTGTTCGGATGTTCTGTATGGTTTCCTTATCCTTCTCGTATTCAGGCGCAAAATGCAACTCCGTAATACTGAAACTCGATCGTGAGTACAAGTTCACGAACTTCCACGTTGGGAATGCGAACAGCGCCTTCGTGGAGATTTTCGTCTCGCGATCGGTGGACACACAGGAGACGTTTCAGGTGTGTACCGTTCCATGCTTCGAAATTCCGAGTTTAGATCTAGGTGATAGTGCCTTCGACAAGCTTCATGAGTCAGATGGAGTCGAGAAGTGAGAAGCCTGGAGATC
Source organism: Steinernema hermaphroditum (assembly GCA_030435675.1). Classification (NCBI taxonomy): domain Eukaryota; kingdom Metazoa; phylum Nematoda; class Chromadorea; order Rhabditida; family Steinernematidae; genus Steinernema; species Steinernema hermaphroditum. The sequence goes on from CM059622.1 coordinate 5,864,148, forward strand.
GCGTCAGAATATTCGGCGTGGTCGACATGATCCCATCGGTAGAAAGCCTAAGATGGGACATCGTCAAGGTAAGCAGAGAGACCAGACTGTCCTGTCTACTTGTCTATGCAGCGTCAGTGTTTATAAAGTATCTCGAGCTGGTCAATTTATCGATTTGTTAATCGAGTTGCTTGTAGGTGGTGTGCCATCAGCCATTCAACGATCGCGTGCCATTCGGACTGGGATTCTTCAAAGTCGACGGCACCGCCGAGGAGATCGTCTCTCCTTCGAAGTCGCAGTCGAGCGTCCCTCCGATTTCCATGAACTTCATCGATCTGGATAGTGCCACTCAGTCCTCCCAGTCTCTTTCTACAGGATCGCTCTTTGAACGCCGCGACGAGATGAAGAAGGATCGAGAAGATTACGAAAAGCGCGTCGAAAAAGAGCGCCGAATCGCGATGTTGTCCAAAGACGGCGGTAAAGGGTTCAAGAAAGAGGCGAAGAAAACCGCAGCGACTCACAAGGACACATACAAGCCGAAACCGAAGAAGGAGAAGAGCGTCGAGAAGATAAAAAACAACTACATTGAGATGATCGATCTCGAAGATGAACGGAAAGAACAGCCAGGCACCTCGAAGCGACGGAAGGATTCCCCAACGCCTTCGTCCCAGGGCCCTTCAGAACCCAAACGCCGCGTTGTCATCGAAAGTGACGAAGAAGATGAAACCGAAGACTGGCCATCGACGAGTACCAAGAACTCTAGCCAGAATAACTCACAGTCGTTAGAAAAGATTGACGAGATCCTGAAGGGCGTTTGCTTCTCTCTGAGCGGCTATCAGAATCCAATGCGGAGCGATCTTCGGGACAAGGCCGTTGAAATGGGCGCAAAATACTGTAACGACTGGACACCCGAGTGCACTCACCTCATCAGCGCCTTCAAAAATACCCCGAAGATGCGGCAGATCGGGAAGTCAGCTACAGCGGTCTCAGGCCGATGGATTCGTCGGTGTTACGCGGAGAAGAAGCGCCTTCCCGAATCCAAATATCCTGTTACTATGTAGACGTTCTATTTTGTGGTGATTAGCGTAAATGCTCTGACTCTTGTGCTTTCCAATCTCTTAATTTCGTTCGTGAACGTTGAGTACCATTGTGTTTCTGCTCTTGCCTTAGTAACTTCTGGGTTTCAGGTGCTCTCCACGATGACGGACTCTCGTGGACGTGTCGATGGGTGGTCGCTATTGAAGCCTGACCTCATCCACAAGTTGATCGAACGTCTCCATCGGGAGGACGTAAGTGGATGTTTGAAGAGAGTAGTCCTAAAAGGCCTGTTTATAGAATGGCAGAGTGATGGAGGAGTTGGATCAGCGCATGGGAGAGAAGCTGCGGCAGCGACGCGATAACATCGCTAGGATTTCGGATATTTACACGAAGATAGAGGAAGAGTGTCAGCTTATATCTGAGAACAAACCGCCGCAGGTCACTGAGAAAGAGCTCGATGAGTTCACGATGTTGATGGCGGCGATGCCCGTCTTCGACGACAGCCGGACGCTTGCCTCCTTCATCGAGCTGATGAGCAAGATGACGCAGTTGGTGAAACTCAGAATTCGCGATATGACCAATCGCTCAGGTGGACGGGCATTCGACGCTAAAGCCTTCGGAAAAGGATTTGTATGTTTCTGCGCCAGATGAAGAAGTGTTCACATAGGGTGTTTCAGAGAAAGATGGTCCGTCACTATCTTCCTACAGAAAGAATGACGAGAGCAGAGTGGATCTTCGCCGGGATAAAGTTGAGGCATCTGCTCCGAATCGCTCCGAAGTTTGCGTCTCTCGCTCACCTGATGTCCGTAGAGAACAGGCTGATCGTGAAAGCCGCGCGAAGTCGGATCGTGAACAATTCGAGGAAGGAGGCGCGCACGGAACTGAAGGAGGACACGACTGTTGTCGAGGACGCGTCGCTGTCCAAAAATGTAACCAATCGGCTATCATTCAAGTGATCCATTCAAGTGTCTTTGCAGATCACGCATCTCAGGCATGTGCTTCGGCAGCAGTTCGACGCTAACGACGACGAGCCCATCCCTTTCTTCAAGTTTACCATCGACCCGAACGACTTTTCCCAGACCGTGGAGAACATCTTCCACTTGTCGTTCATCGTGAAGGACGTCAACGTGCGCGTGGCCGTCAATGAGGCAACGAACGAACTCGAAATCCGTAAGGACGCTGTCTTCAAGCACTGTTACTCCGCTTCTTTCAGGCAAGGTCTCGAAGAACGAACGGAAAATGCTCCACGCCGACGACAGGAGTAAAGCGGATACGCACCAGATGTTCTGCGGGATTGACCATCACCACTGGAAGGTGCGCCTTGTGCTCTACCTGCGGTGTCTTATATCTTGACTTTAGAAGCTAATCAAGAAGTACGGACTCGAGAAGAAGCCGCCGATGATTCCGCCTCTCAACCTTCCGGAGCACTAGACCTCCGAAGAACCCTATCTCTGCGGGTGGTTATCTACTACGGGTAAAGTGTCAACGACGTTGTATAACCTCCTTTTATAAACAAAAAAGAGCTCTTGAGGGTCCGAGGGTTCTAGGGGATAATTAACAACAGAGGAAGGGGACAAAGTTATGAGATCTATCGCGGCCACCGGGGAGACGTTCAGTAGAGCGCCTGGTCGCCGTAGTCCATCACCGGTGCTGACCGCTTTCCCCAGAGCCCGTTGGCGGTCTGCCACGAGGCGCTGAAAGAGAGCACTTAAGCCAACCGCGAAGGTTCGGAGTTACCGTTTTCCCCAAAGACCGTTGGCCGTCGACCAGGAGGAGCGCTTGCCCCAGAGAGAGTTCAATTTCGTCCAGTCGTCGGGCCGCTTCCACATGGAGAGGCCGTCGTCGGCGACGGCGCGTTTCCCCCAGAGACCGTTCGCCTTCTGCCAGTTGCTGCGCTTCGAGAGGAGCTCTTCGGAGGCGGCGGAGGGGAGCGCCGCCGAGGAGGCGAGCACGACGACGGCGGCGACGAGGAGGAGAAGGGCGCGGAGCAGGGGATTCATCGGAGGGCGGCAGTCGCTTCTGAAAGCAGAGGAGGCTGAGGGGAAGGAGCTTCCGATGGGCGCGAGAGGGCGATTGTTTCCGCGGAACTCCGAAGAAGGGGGTGGACTCGCGTCACTCATTCAATTTGTCGATCGACGGCGACGAAACAATCGCCGAAACGTTTGACGCCCGATCCCCGGGGGGCGCTGAGATTTCTGATGGCCGAGGGCAGACGACCGCAGAACGGTTACCGTACCCCTCGGGGGTCGAAGACCTCGATGCTGTTTGTGAGAAGTTTTGTCGTCAGATTGCGCATCTCAATTTAATTAGACGATCTGAAGGCGCCGATGATGACCGTGACGGTTCCCGAGGGGCTCGAAGCGCGCAAAAGAGGCGCCGAGGCTAATTAGGGCGAGCCGAGGACCAGGAAGTGTCGTCACGTTTTGGAGGGTCACCTGGATTTTTTGGCGCTGTTGGCTTAACGAGGTCTGTTTGGGGGCCAAGAGGAGCGGGAATCTTAGAGTAGTGATTGATCATTTTTTGAATTTCAATCTACTTCTAATACATTGAGCTTTAGGGAGATTACACAATAAAAAGAAGGCGCTTTTTTCCATAAAAATGAAAAGAAGAGTGAAGTTGAGTTGCCAGTCTCTCTAGTGGAACTGGACGTCCATAGAGGACCTTTTCCATGAAACGCTATGATAGTTTCAAACAAGAGAGATTTGCGCAGAATAGCGGCCGAAGAGCAGGATGGCTTCTGAGGTCACCTGACTCCAAATCAAAAAACAGCTTTGAGGGGCTCCAGAAGGAAGCGCCTCCTTATATCTGTTTTCGCACTACGACATTAAAAAGAAATGTGATAATTGCGCAAACAAAACATGTTTTGTGAGAAGTGAGTAATTCGAGAGTGTCACTCTATCCTCGAGGATTCGGATTAGGGTCGTCGGAATAGGTGATGATGGGAAAACAGAGACCGAAGTACGTAAGCGGAATGTTTTCCCCAATAGGATGAGGTAAATTGGGCTGTAGATTCGTCTAGGAAGTGGAAATGGGTTGGTCCAAGCAGACAAGAAACTTTAAAGGCACTTAATTTATTCTTTCTCTTTTGAACACCACTTTGAAAAGAATAAAATCCGCACTTTTCATAGAGAATTCTTTCTGAATTCGAGATTCGGAGTCTAGTTCAAATAGTTCCTTCCATGATTGATTTAAAGAGCAAATGAATTAAAAAATTATATGCCACTATTTGAACACTTCCACAGTACATTTCGAAGTTTAACGTTATAAAAGGCGATACAAACATCACAAAGAAAATTCCATAGAAGATTTAAGTTACAGCATCTGCCTAAGAGGCAAACACTGCAGACAATGGCATTCATTCTGTGCTGGGAATCAGTGTGAAGCGGTTGAAAGCCAACCAACTTCATACAGATGATTGAGACAAAATGATTGTCACTGTCTGCAGTGTTTGTCTGGCAGACAGGCTTTCTGTGATGTGATCCATTTTTTACATGGTTGCTCATTGCCTAAAAGTTGGTCATTGTCTGAAACGACTTTCTTCTGGACTGCGGCTGCAGGTATCCATGTGAGAAAGGAAACCCAGACGCTGAACCTGCAACCATGCTAGAAACAAAAGCATGAAACGATCAGCGCCGAAGGGAAACATTCCAATTGAGCGTGGGAACAGCCTCATGGTTCATTCACACGATGCCCTGTTTTTGGTTTGCGATTTGTTTAATTAAAGACGCAAAACATTGAATTTTGTCGTCTGATCTGTAATTCGAAGCCAGTGTCGTAATAGGAGACAGCAGAAAGGTGGGCAAGGAAGGAAAGTACAGAATGAGAATTTTGAACAAAGACAATTTTGTGCTCTGAAGCAAAGGAATTCCGACCAGAAAGTGTTTCTAGATCTTCGTTCACATTGTAGGAACGGATCGATCTAACCAGTAACACTGAGACAAATCTTGTGAAAGCTGCACATACAGTACCCCAAACGCGACAACAACTACCAAACAAGATAACGGCAATGTTTACGTGCTTCCAGGGAGGAGACCGCACAAAGTTCGTTGATTTTGGCACCCCTAAGCGGCTCCAGACTAATATTTCCTAATTTATGCGGCCCGAGGCGTGGCGCGGATTAGAACACTTCGTGAATCGGCGCCTCGTTTCCGGAAGACGACGTTGGGTGCCCGAGGCACTTCGACCTTTGCGGTCGTTTGGAGGGTGGCGCTGACTTTTTGCAGGCTGTAAAGAGAGTGTTAGGCGGTGATTAGCCGGCTGTGACGTCGGAGACGGCCGGAGGGTGGAGTCGATCGGAGATCGGTCCTCCGGAAGGGGCCGAGAGGGTGGAGGTCGTTAGCATACTACGAATGGGATCCGGTGTGAAGAAGGTGATTTGCATATGGGGTAGACGACTCTTTGTCGTCTTCGAAACACCGAAATGATTGGTTTGGGTGGTAATTACCGTAGCTTTCTGGCGAATTACAGTGATTGTATTTGTTAGAAAACAAACAAGATTTGCTTATTCACAATCACGTGGTAACCCAAGCGTTTCTCTATGAGCGACCGTAGACCATCGGTGGACCAACGAGTTCTGTGGACTTTGAGGAACTGAGGGTAAGTAAATTGGGATTTTTTTGTAGCAGAGGACCTCGAAAATGACCACATTTTAAAGAAAATCTGGGATGCCGAAAGGTACACAGAGGTCAAATTTATCGATGTAAGGAGTTATTAGGGTGTTACATATAGCTTTTTGCGTGCATCCCATTCGGTTCCAGTGATCCGTGAAGTGGAAAGACGTTACGAAATCACTTCCTCAATATAAGATGCAAATTTCCCCCAAACATGCAACGATGTATGTGGACGTTCATAGTGAATGTCTTATGCTGCATATCTAAATGTTCAGTGATCAGCTTTTAGTACTATGTACGAGAACTGAAATGCTATTTATCTGGGGAAAATATCTTCATTTTCAGTGATTCAGAAGCATATTTTTAACTTCAGTCAAATCCAAAAGTGACGTTTTCATATGATTTCATGGGGAGAGCTAGGCGCGAACTAACTGAAGTTCTCGGCATGGCCACACATCACACTCAAATATAAAAAAAGTTGAACGAACAGGATGTTAGTCTGTCCACGTCTATTTGCACATAGACAGCCAGATCAGCCAGTCTAACAAATGCCATTTCCAATCACACCGATCATTCAGGATCGGAGAACACATTGCAAGGGACGCTACAAGAGATCCCAATTCTCTATTTTTTTTATTCACTCGGTTCTATTCCCGTCAGATAATAAATCAAAAAGTGGGGCTCCCCCGCTTTTCATCTCCGAACAAGCCGAATATCTATGAATCTCGCAAATCGCGGCAGAAAGAAACCCTTCTGGGGGCGATTTGTTTTCTGCCGATTTCGATGACCCATTAGGCACTGCAGGAAACGGCGTAGCCCCGGCGACTCCGGGGATCTACTGCCCGGAAAGACACACGAGGATCGTTCGGAGATCGCCGCCCCGGGAAGACGAAAACAATTAATCCGTGAAAGAGACCGCGCCGGAGTGGAAAATCTCTTTTTGTGTCGGCGCCGCTGGGGGCGAAGACCCCGGGAGGGCCACAGCCCTGCACTTAGGAGGTCAGAAAGCAGCAGATTTCGAGTTTAGAGGCTGTTCAGGAAAGTTATGGAGACGGAAAAGGCAACGAGACGTGTTTTTTGGTGAGTAACGACACCTGTAATGGCATGTCTCCATCGGAGATGACTGGTTCCGGTCACTAATGCACAGGAAATACGGTGGGCACCGCGCAGAAATATATCTCGTCAACCAAACTAAATCCTTCTATTCTCATAGCGATAGATGGATCTAAAGCCTAGACAGGATAAGGATGCAAATATCGGATTCTTACACCCCACATTCTTAATTCATCGTCACAGCTTGCATTCAAGGAAGTGAGATCTCTGGTGGATTTGGATTTACGGAAAGAAGTAATTGACTACGAAAGTGAATGGGAAAACCATTTCCATTGTTTAGGGGCAACTGAGCGCCATTGTTTGGTGACATTACAGCCACCACGTATAGAATCAGATGTGAGATTAGTGGTGACAAGAAGGCGACTTCATCACAGCCGTTCCACGCATAAACTAATCCCTCTAGCCGCCTTTCTTTTGGCGATCAGAAGCTCCATTCAAAGGAGAATTATGAATGACGTCTGACCCTGATTCACGGGGGTTGTGCGTGGAGGGATTTGAGACGGCTTATTTTTTCTTAATTCAGTTCTGACAAATTCACGATGAATGACATTTCGATGTTCATATTTATACGTTGAAAAGTAAAACAGCTGGGGTTTAATCCTATCTCATCTGAGGTCAGATTCCAAATAACTTCCATAACCAAAGCACTGGCACAGCCGAGATCGTCTTCTGATTGTCGTAGAAGATGAAAAAGTAAAGAGATGATGCAGTTCTCGGGCCCAAAAAGGCCTGTTTACGGTGATTCGCGCCACTTATGAAGAATTGGCTTTGTTAGAAAGCCTCTGAATCATTCATTTGTAGACTATTTTGACTGAGATGTTGACGTAGATTTTTTCGTAACGTTTCTTGTAGTCACTAATTTAACGTTTGCATATTAACAGCAAAAGAGACGCTAATGAGATACACCAGGATGTTTTTTTGTTCAGTTACTATGATTAGAATGATGCTATTTCCAACGAAGACAAAGGTTTTGAATCAAGGAAGATATCTATGTATAGGCATAGATGGGATCGCAGAGAAGGGATCGCCAATCGATTCATCCGATTCAGCCGGTCATACGATTGAATCGGCCATCTATGGGCGTAAGTTCCATTTGTTAAGGTCCTAGAAATGAAGAAGCGATAGCTTCTGAAATGAAGGGAAGACGGATCAGAATGGGACGGTAGTTTAAGCATGGGAATGCTGCGCAGAAACGGACTCTTCTGCATGCATTTAAGAGAGGAGGACACCTATGCCCAGCCTCTCTTCTTTGTCTATCGGCCTACGCCTCTACTATGTTTTTTCCGAACAAAAACAAAGTTTTCGTTTTCCGCGATGTAATCCGATTTTCGCTTCCCGGAAACACCCACTTTTTTTCGTTGTGCACCTAATTAGAATAACCAAATCACGCTGACTCCTTTGTGAACTCACCCAGAATCCACTCTTTAGTCCTGCGGCACTGATTGACTATTGAAAAGCTGACTTTCCCTAGTAAGATAAGGAACTTTTCTTCATTTCAGTGGTGCAGGTAAGCTTATGCACTCCCTTTGATATCATTTGAGGACGATTCTCGAAATACAGTGCTTTCCAAAACGCTATTTTGAGAGAATAGAAAGCAGCACTCTCTTCCTAACTTCCGCCCTGTAATCCATTTCTCGTACTCTTCAATCTAATGCTGTTGTTGTCCAAGGACCAATCGAATTTCCCACAAACAACTCCGACCTCTTCCTACAAATGAACTTCTTTCTGTTCTTTGGAAAACCCCAATTCGAAATGGTGTGGAAAACGGACCCAAAACTAGACTGAGTCCGGAATCCAAACGAGTCCGGACTCGATCTAGATCATTTCTCACAACAGAGGAAACTGTTCACTGGGAGGAAATGAAGGCCAAAGAATGTTGCATTGAGAGGTGGTGCTAATATAAGGATGTACATGTCAGATTTCAGACTACGTTAAGAATACAATTATGGTCAACCGTTAGAATACTCAACTGTGTGCAAGTGCAAGTACAGTACTTCGAGTCGTTCTTGGAAAGTAAACATTTCAGAGGAAGATCTACAATCAAAGGGTCATTCTCTGAACTGGTCCATGCAAAACACGTAGGGCTGTATGCCGCAGACATCACCTGTGCCCTTCGATTGTTTGATTTGAATGCCATCTTCTCCGTGTTTTCTATCGGACATCTCTGTCTTGCATCTCTGTTCTCTCCGTACACAAAAAAAACGCCGACCTTCCTCCTGCTTTTGTCCAAAACATCTAATTAAGTGCACTTGTCGGATTCAGATCGTAAACAGAGATGTTTCTTGATTAGTCCTGGCATCGAAAGGAGGCCGTCTTTCGGCATAAAGCCACGGAGAGGAAGACGTCGCCAATTCACTTACGCGCCGAACTTTCGTCGACGCACTTTCGAGTGAATTTCCGACTCCATGAATAGGGTCCTCAGGGTCCTAGGCGGTGAGTTCGCGCGACGCCCACTTCTGAGTGATTTCGTGATGGAAAATCGTCGAAAAGTTTATGAGACTTCGATGGCCCTTGAGGATCTCTGAGGGGAAGAAGACGTGCGGGTTGGGGTAATCGGCGACACGAACATCTATTTGGACACACAATCTGTAGAGGACTAGAGGAAAGAAAAAGATTTGCATAACTCTGATTTACGGAGGGTCTTTTTTAATCTTTTACTACTTTTGGGCCATTGGGTCCGTTTTATGACTGCACACACATTCTGCAGGTGGATTAGGGCTGCAGCGCGCGGGGGACACAAAGAATTGCCGTTTTATTGCCATAATTTAATGGATGTTTTGCGGAAAGAGCCTCTGAAGAAGAAGTGGATCGCTTAGGAGAGGCGGTGACATCACGCGGCGCGCCGAATTCGAGAAGCAGGCATCTATGGAGGCAACGCGAGACCTTCAGGGGTGTTCACTTCCTCAATCTGCCAAATGACTTCCTGATGTCACGCTGATTTTTTGTGGAATTTCGCACGAGCGGGGAGGGGGAGGGTGCGTGATCACTAAATCATTTATGTCTTTAAAAAGCGCACGTTCGAACGAATACCGACGCCACTCCAGTGGCACGTTCCATCTTCGGGTCGCCGAAAACAATCTGCCTCGGGCAGTGATGCTTGGTCTTGAGAATTGAACTCGAAAGTGGGTTGGTTTGTTTTTTGAGGGATATTTGATCAGATGGATCCACTAGAATTCACATGGGAAGTCACCAGGGCACCGACAGCACAGTCCGACAAGAATCTGCGATGAAAGACAGCTGATATGTTTGAATCTGAATGAAGAAAGACTTTTTTGGTACTACTCCTGAAGGCAAAACTCGATCGATCGGCAGTGTCTCTTTGTCTGAAGTGAACCGCTTCTGCTTTTGCAGTCCAACCCTTCGCATGAGCCACCCAATCCAGAAATGATTTTTCGGTGCTGACTTCAGACAGAAGACTAAGTGCCGTCTTGTAGACAGTCTAGTTCAGAGGACTAAAGTCAAAGGTCGCTTGGTCAAAGCTCAAAGTCAAAGGAACTAGAGAACTGTGGCTAGAATCACACGAGTAAAGGTTAGGCAAATTATGGACATTGACCACACTTTGAGTCGTTGATTCAGATTACTATAGGCGGCTAATCTTCAGTTTCCTCTAACTCAGTTTAGAATGTGCGATGTTTCTTAAAGATATTTTAAAACTGAATTTTCTAATTATTTAAATAAAAAACAGGGCCACCTTGCTTAAGTACAGTGTATTTTTGGAACACAAGAAGTTGAAAGGAGGACACGTTGTGGTGACAAGAATAGAAGGACTCCACAACAGCTTCGTTAGCGTATGAATTTAGGCGCGAAATTAGGGTCCTCTTGAATGACTCACAACAGGTTAACAAGAACAGTCAAGCAGAGCTGGCCCCTCGAAATCGCTTCCCTATGCAGAAATGACAAATTTGAAAAATGATCTTATTTACTCAAACACAAAGCAAATCTTGCCAGCTACAGTACACCCGCGTCACGCCTCCTAATTGAACCTCTCGGGTGCAGATCAAATTGCTACCGCGTCGAATTTCGAGTGACGTTTCCGCGCGATTTGCAGCACTAATGAGCGATTTAAGGGCGAATCCGATGTCTGAATCCGCCCGAGACGCAGCAGAGGTCCTTCTGAAGAGGCTTAGGGCTGCGCAGAGGCGGACCTCGCGGAGGGGCGGGGTCACGTCCAGGGGTGGTTGCTGTGCTTTGGGTTTGCGCTGGCGATCAAACAACGGATGAGTTCGCGGAGAATAGAACCTCGAGGCATCTAATGTTTATGACCGGTGCAGCCCTAAAATATCCCTTCGCTTCGGGCGTTCTGAAGGTAAATAAACATAGACGGATTTTCGGAATCGTTTTGGTGAAACTGAGGAGAGGAGGATGATCCGTAAGACGAACAATTTTATCACAGTTCTTAAGTTCTTCGAAGTTATCACCGTTTACATAAAGAGTTTAGGCAGATTTCTCGCAACAACCTTTGTGATTTTTAGCGTCTATTCCTTAGGATCTAGGAAGATTGATGGTATTTTATGACCTTCTTTTACAATGGACCTAGTCAATCTTTGTATGACCTATTGGTGGTGATAGTCAATCTCCTGAATCCGTCACGCATATTGAAAAAATTGACGTTAGGATTGCGCAAAAACATGGTGATTTATTAATCATATTCGGTCTTATTCGGTTGAAATCCGCGAATATCCGGATCGTATCTGGTTTCCAAATCAATAGTGCAACTGGTGTTAGGATTACGTCTAGAAGATTAACGTCAGTCAATCCCTACAGAGCGAAGCTGCAGAAAGGTGGACACAAACACGACATTCACGCGAAAGGATAGAGATCCAACACTACGTCAATCAGCTAAGATCACGTTCCGAGAAACTGGTGATGGATCAAACATTGAGACAATGAAAAAAGACGCTTATATTATATCCTGGGTCGATTATATCCTGGGTCGGAATATAATAGACCGAAGGCCAGATCTTACGAATTGTACCACGAGTTAATACTCTTAGATCAACACTGGGGTAGTGACGGTCTTCTTGGCAAGACGGTGGAACTACGACACTCTGGTGTTCCAGGGCTTCAAGGAACCGGGGCAATCATTGTGCCAAGAACGACCGCTCACTCACATCATTCAGCGAACTTCAAAGAGAGCGACCCGACCGATTACTAGGGACACAAACGGGACAAATGAAAAGTCTGCACTTCTTGCGTAAAGTAAAATGCATAAACAATCGAAGTTTTATCTTGAGTGGAAGACATTCCATCAACCCCTGTTACCCAAAATCCGTATTTAAAATTTTGTGTGTTTTAAAAACGCGTGTTAAAATCAAATTAAAACATGCAGACGAGCCTTCACAAGAAACTACAAAAACGAGTTTATCTTGCTGAGTGCTTTGGCTCTCTAACTCTTGCACCCATCGTGGGCAATGCGTTCATATCTCTCAATGTCGAGATGCACGTATCGCCGAAGCCCTTCTACGTCAGCTCACAACAAAAACATGGATAAGCAGTGCGTGTGGTGCTTCGCAATGCACAATTTCCTTCCGATTGCAAATGAGGCCACTTGGATGACAAACAAACAGTTGGAAGGACGATGAAGTCACCTCATGGGAAAGTATTTAAAGAGAATTCGTTCCATAAGTACTCAAATTTCCACCCTATCCCGATTAATCCGTAGCTGACCCGCCTAAGAACATCCATAATTCGGCGAGGGAATGTTCGTGACCCTCTGCCGCCCTTTTCGAATAATTTGTAGCTGGAGCATCCCTAAAGAGCGAAGGTCGACCTCTCGGCCATAAATCATACGGAGTCGTCGAGGCGAAAAGGAATTTCAAAAATGCGAAAATTCGAAATTTGATTTTGTGTTTGAAAAACGATGGTCGTGTAAACAAACAAGTGTTCACGCGAGAGCGCCACGGACATCTGTTATTCCGGCTCGGGTTTCTGAAAACGAAGCCGTTTCTTCTGTAATCACGTGGCCACTTCATCATGGAAATCTGAGTGGCGTCATCGATAGACAGCACACCCGGAGTATGCTAAACTCAGGGATCTGCAAGTATGTTTTATCTTATGGAATAGCCTAGGTTGTATATTCATACGAAAGGAGCGCGTTAAACCCTTCTAGAGTAAAAACAGGTGTAGTCCATTATTTAAACAAACAAGAAACAGAACAGTGCATCGAAAGTCCGGAAGGGATCTAGAAGTATCACCACCATACATGCCAAATAATGCCAGGTTCAGCTGTGTTCTATTTTCATGGAATATTCAAGGTCATCCTGATGATTACCTAATTTTATTCAGAAACAGTCAGAATTGTTTGTCTACAAAACCAACTGATCATAAAAATGGATCACTTGCCGATCGTCCACAACCTCAAAGTTCGCATACGACGGAGTCGAGGCCAAGCCCGGATGACTGGAGTGTACAAGTGAATGCAGGCTCTTATGCCTCACCTGCATCCTTCAATCTCCAAATATGTCTTTATATACAAATATAGGAATGCTTCTATGCAGTCCGCAAAGGTCACTCGTGCAGAAACTCGTTCAGCACCCCGTCTTGATACTCAAGTAGTGCCTAGGATCAGTTCTCTTGGAAAAGTAAATATAGGTCCAGAAGACTCCTTTTGGAAGACGATGGGCAAATAATCATGATTATAAATTCCACCATAACTTACAAATCACAAGGATATCACAGGATCTTTTACTTCATATGTGCAAGTCGCCACTTCCCCCATGGAATCCGCTCAAGGATAGCTCAACGACTTTAATAAACGGGATATAACTGGTTCAATATGTCCCTCGATGACATCACCATGCGCTCTCATAAAACATAAATACGCGTTCGGCGAAACAATTAAAAGCTCATCATTCGCGGCGACGACACACATAAACGCCGTAATTGGAATAAAATGATTTATAATTTATGTGTGGAGCTGTGTGGGAAGTGTTTTCGCTGTGGGAACGGACGAAAATGGATGGCACAATCTGGTATCATTCTTCTGATAGATGACTAAGAAGTAAGATGTGGAAGAAGGGCCTATCAAGGGGGGAGGGGAACATGGAAAATTCGGATGCACACATACAGGACTATAGGGGAGTCAGTGGGCTTTAGTGAAATGAAGGGAAGTCAAGACGAGATTCCAATCACGGGATCGCTCGCCCGTGCTTATCGTTTCAGCTAGCAAATCACAACGATAAAATTGAGATTTTTTGTTCACCTTCCATTGCTGGAAAAGTGGACTTTTTCAAATCTAAAACACCGGGAATTGTACAATTCGCTGAGGGTTCAGTCGAAGGTAGACAAGACAGATAGTTTGTTTTAATAGGTCTGATGGTAGAAGTGGCGCTCTATAACTCTAGGAAAAAAACTCGAGAAAAAAACTCGCCTCGAGTGGCTCTTTTACGAATGTCTTCATTTCAGAAACCACAACCGATTAGTGAGAAATCAGGTTCCCAATCGTGCATTCTTTATTGCTTCGCACGTTGGGGCGTAAATCAGCTTTTGGCTCAAAGAAAAAGGTTAGAGATCTCGGTGTACTTTGGGGAGCTGAGTAAAAGAACCTTCTGCGTCGGAGGTTATGACCGAAAGTTCGATGGGTACTTGACACGAACTGGATGGATTCCAAGAATCGAATTCGTCTCACCTGCACCCCTGGGGTGTCTAATCGTGGATAAGCTTTGATCGATCAAGATGGGAACATCTAAGATTGCATCTGAACAAACAAATCCATCTCGCAGCCGAGAATTTGACGTTTAACTCTGGGGCAAATGGGAGTTTTAACGATGTTTAGGTAGGTCGTTTTACGTCACACTTGTCGGAACACGCTTCTCGGACTGTTATTGGCATAGTTTACTTTATGTTCTGGCTGAACTGATGGGACGTTTCTGTGAAGAAGGCGTTGCGAGAAATGATTCACTACATCTCGTCGCGATCTTTAGCCTACATTTATTGGGTTGGGGCACGGAAAATGCCCCAACCCAATAGCATATATCTGCAAAACCAAAGAACCCCATGAGTGGAAAAAAGTCATCCAAGTGCACATGTTACACTCCAGTACTACTTGTCCTTTGTGAAAGATTTCTGCAGAAAACAGATTTAGAATACTCGTTTTTGCAAGCAAAGTGCAATCAGTTGCAGTATGTTGTAGTATTACCTAGTATTACCATTCACAGTATCAAATGCGGACACAAAGTGCATAAGGGTGGGTGTGCCGCACCCAGTACCGTAGATATACGAGGTTCTATGGTGTCTGAGATGGAAATGCCTTTGCGGTGTGTTTTCCAGGAGGTCTGCCAGCCCTACGATCATGAGTGTGCACCACCGGCTTATATCAACGTTCTTTCAGAAATAATGCGCTTTGCAGACTCCAAAGACTTGCAGACTGCAAAGTCCCCAAATTGGCACTCCGTTGTTTGGTTGAAATTCAATCGGTACACCCTCTCACTCCTAGAAGCAAATGAATTTTTGTCTGTACTGAAGACACGAGACATGTCTGGAAAGTGTAAAAGGCCCTATAGAACAGCTCGCGATACTACTTTTTGGTACACATACGCGGGACAGTGTTTCCCGGTCGGCAACTCCGCATGTCTATGGAGAAAGTTACCCAAAAAGGGTTAGAGTGCAATACGAAGACTACATTCCCCAGAGTATATTACCTTCCTAAATCAGAAAAACTTTGAAGTTCGACTTCGTGAATCCTTGGTAAATCATTGTGCCTGCCTCAGACCATCCCAGGAATAGAAACTTGGTGAAAAGGAGAGATGAAAGATCCTTCCAAGTAATCCCAACCACAACAAAGTAGTCTATTTTTAATAGCTTCGTCTAGATGATGTGGCCATAAAGGAAACTCTATTTATTACCCGAGGAACACCTGTTTAATGCCAGAATAACGTTGAAAACAACACAAATTCCACACACATCAAACCATACGCGTCATTGGAGATTTCATCTGAAAGTGACAAACGGGGAGCGCCGAGCGCTTAGGGGATGTTTTGAGAGAAGATATCAGATTAGCGCTTTTGGAGAGGAGTAGATGTATATCGGCGGGAATTATTCATTGTTGTGGCACGGCACAAACAAAGACTACTTCTTGGGATCTTCCTGGAAACGGCCGATCTTTGACTGACACAAACACAGTGAAGAGTGGAATGGTGGCTTTTGAATCCGCCCTTTGGAACATTCAGATTATGAATGTAAGGGTTGGAAATGGCTCAAAAAGAGGCGCTTAGATTGGAAAACAATGTCATGTGTGCGACACACATATCGCCGCTGTACATCCATTCAGCAAACCGACGAACACCGGCAAATGGGAGCTGCGGACGATGATGCCGAACAGTTTGTAACCTAAAGGAACGGCATTTAGCTTTCTTTGTAGTAAATTTCTGGGGATGTGTATGTTTTAAGTTCCAAGGAGCAATATGGCAATTGCCAGCTGCTGGTGATCTCTTCGATGGCATTGACCTTTAAAGTATTGGTATTGCAGAGCTCTGATCTTGACGAAACCAAGAGACGTCCTACATTTTTGTACGCCACTGTATATAGTAAACAAGGTTTCCCCAGCTAAAACTAGACATACCGTGACCATTAACAGGCTGCCCTCAGGAACAGGCATTTTTACATTTGCTTAAAAACGACATCTCTAGAACGAAAACGGTAACAATTCGCATTCTCTCGAAAAGAAAACAGAAACTGCTAATAATCACACAAAAAATGAATCGTGTGATCATCGCATTGCCACTTTGGATTTTAATTACGATGATGCTCGTTTAAGTGCTTATTAAAACACTATACTATCTTCGGATTCTGCTTTCAATGTATCGACACATGGCTTCCTTATCTTTTACAGGCCAAATAAAACAAACGTTGTATGGCTTCGAAATGGGAAGAGAAGGCCAAGGAGTTACGCGAAGAAGAAGCGAAGATTCAGAAGATGTGGGAGGACGCAAAGGTCTTCGAAGAAGATGCAGCCGATGACGGGTTCGTCTCAATTCTAGTGAGGGTGATGTGGGGATACTGAATTTCAGTTCAGCCAAATACATGGTAACCTTCCCTTATCCGTACATGAACGGACGTCTCCATTTGGGTCACGCCTTCACCGTATCGAAAGCTGAGGTAAGTTGCATGCATAAGGGGCGCTTATTTCTGCCGCGAGATATGTAAGACAAATCGGATCGGAAGGCTACCGAATTTGAAAAGAGAATTGAACGCACACTAATTTCCGAGGGTGCTTCTGTTGGGTCTATAGGCGCTTTTTTGTGTGTCGAAAAATAGTATCCGAGCTTTAAATATGGAGTTGAGGCTACAACATTGTGATTGAACTCAACTCAACTTGATGGCCTCCGCTTTGTGGGTTACAATAACCTGTTCTTTTTTAATATGTCATCGTAATAAGGAACTAAATGTCGACATCTTTTCACCAAAAAGTGACCGCCTATTCGATACGCCCATTCGACATGTTCTCGGAATGTTTTTGCAAGTCATGCCTGTTTCTGGTATTCACTTTTGGGACTGGATTTAAGTAACGACCTTTTAAGAGGCTTTCACCGAAAATTCGTTGACTAATGGTTTGATACGAATTTACGTCCCATTAAGATGGAAACAGTGTGTGTTCTCCATTCTGTGACGGTGAAATGTTCGTTTAGTTCGCTGTAGGATATCAACGTCTCCGAGGAAAGAAATGCTTGTTTCCCTTTGGCTTTCACTGTACAGGAATGCCCATAAAGTCTTGTGCGGATAAGCTCAAACGTGAAGTGGAAGATTATGGATTCCCCCCGCAGTTCCCCGTTGAGGTTGAAGAGCTTGTCGAAGAAGTGCCGACCCTAATGGATAAGAGAAAAGGAAAGAAGGTACCCAAACGTTGATAAACAGTTCTAGTGTCCTGTGTACAGAGCAAGGTCACTGCTACGGCTGGCTCCAGCAAATATCAATGGGACATTATGAGGTCTATTGGACTGAGTGACGAAGAAATTTGCCACTTTGCCGACCCGATGCACTGGTTGGCCTACTTTCCCAGGTGCGCCATGGAGGACTTGAAGCAGATGGGAGTGAAAGTGGATTGGCGCCGATCGTTCATCACAACCAGCGTGAATCCGTACTACGACTCGTTCGTCCGTTGGCAGTTCCAGAAGCTTCGAAGGGAAAAGAAAATCGACTTCGGCGAGCGTTATACAATTTTCTCCCCAAAGGACGGACAGCCTTGCATGGACCATGATCGTTCTAGTGGAGAGGGTGTCGGCTCTCAAGAGTACACTCTGGTTAAGCTCCAAGTGCTGGATCCCAAACCGGAGATTTTGATGGCTGTTGGTAAGCCAGTGTTCCTTGTCGTCGCCACCCTCCGCCCTGAAACCTTGTACGGCCTGACGAACTGCTACCTACACCCTGACATAGAATATTCGGCCTTCTACGTTGGTGACGACGAAAGCGAAGTATTCGTCGCCACAGAGCGTGCCGCCCGCAACATGAGTTTCCAAAAGATAACTAGGGAGCATGGAGTGATCCACTTTGTGCCGGGCCTCAAGAAGGTCAGCGGATGCAAGCTATTAGGCTGTGCTCTGAAGGCTCCCTTTGCTCTACAATACGAGGTGGTGTACGCTCTGCCGACGCAGGCCATCAAGGACGACAACGGAACCGGAGTTGTGGCCAGCGTGCCTTCTGGCTCTCTCAGCGATTACATGGAACTTAATGAGTTGAAGAAGAGTAAGGAGCTTCGAGAGAAGTACGGTATTGCCGACGAAATGGTTTTTGGCTACCAACCGGTAGTGAAAGTCGTCTTTAGGTCCGCTATTCCCCGTCGTTTTAGGTTTCGTTTATGAAGATCGAAGGCTACGTCGATTGTTCGGCTGAGGACGTGTGCAGAAGGCTAAACATTAACAGCCAGATGACAGTGGAGGAAGCCGACAATGGAGTGTTGACAGTTGGAAAATATGCTGGAATGAAGACCTCTGATGCGAGAGCTATGGTCGAAACCGATATGGTCGCTTTCAATCTTGCAAGTACAGCGAACCCGAGCAGAAGGTTATGTCCAGATCCGGCGATGAATGCGTTGCCGCACTATGCGGTCAGTGGCTCTTGAACTATAGTGATGAAGAATGGAAGTCCGCGACAAGAAAAGCCCTGGAGCATCTGAACACGTACGGCAAAGAAACCCGCAGGAACCTGGACCACGCCATTGGCTGGCTTCGTGACCATGCATGCTCTCGTTCCTTCGGACTTGGAACCAAGCTCCCCTGGGATGCACAGTGTTTGGTCGGATCTTTGTCAGACTCCACCATTTACACCGCTTACTATACCGTAGCACACTTGCTGCAGTCGGATCTGGAAGGTCACGAAGAAGGACCCCTCCACATTAAGTTAGAAAACCCCCTGCTTTCGTCCAAGATGGTTCTCTCTGTTCAGGGCTGACAGCATGACGGAAGCGTGCTGGGATTACGTCTTCTTGGGTGTACAATACGATGCTGAAATGATGCCCGTTCCCCAAGAGAAACTCGATGTCATGCGAAAGGAGTTCCTTTATTGGTATCCGGCTGATTTGCGCGTCTCCGGAAAGGATCTACTCCACAACCACCTGCCGTACTATCTGTTCAATCACGTTGCTGTATGGCAGGACCAACCTGAGCTCTGGCCTCAAGGAATCCGAGCCAATGGACACCTTTTGATCAACAACGAAAAAGTTTGACAGAGCTTCCTCTAGCACACACCGAAGGTGGGTTCCATTGCAGATGTCCAAGAGTACCGGCAACTTCATTTCTCTTCACAATGGAATCAAACGGTTCTCTGCCGATGGAATGCGCTTTTGCCTTGCGGTATGGCCCCTATTCTGTAAGTGTAACCAAGCGTGTGCTTTCCAGGATGCCGGTGATACGGTAGATGACGCCAATTTTGTGTATGACAGGGCGGATGCAGCTATTTTGCGTTTGCACACCTTTGTCACTTGGGCCAAAAAGCTGAACGATCTTCTAAGGGAGGGCAAGCTTCGTAAGTCAACATCAGAGAGCTTCGCGGATCGGGTCTTCATCAGTCGGATAAACAAGGCTGTCCTTGAAAGTGCTCTTCATTATGAGGCCACCAATTTCAAGGAAACCCTTCGTACAAGTTTCTACGATTTGCAGGTGCACAGACTTTGCACGATGATGACGGTAACTGAGTTATAGGCAGCACTGGAGCGCTATAGCGAAATTTGCGGAGGAGAAGCCGGAATGCGTGAAGATTTGATGTTCCGTTTTGTCGAAGTACAGGCCATCATCGTGGCTCCTATCTGTCCACATATCTCAGAGCAGGTTTGGCAAGCTATCGGGAAGGACGGTTTCGTCGTGAATGCTTCTTGGCCTGTGGGTGGAGAGGTGGACGAGATCGCTCTTGAAGAAGGAGAGTTCTTGGACGATTCTCTTAGAACATTCCGTCGTCGTTTGAATTGTCACATGAAGAAGTCGGGTGTTCGCCCAAGTGAGGCCACAATTTACATTGCCGAACAGTATGTATCCTGGCAGAAGGAAGTTCTGGCGATAATGGCTACTCTATACGAGGTAGGAGTGGCTTCTTCTGTTCTCCCTATATTTTGGATCTTCAGGGAAATGGGCGATCACTCCCGGACAACAAGGTCATTTCTCAGCGCCTTGTTCAGGAGGAATCTCTCAGAAAAGTGATGAAAAAGACGATGCCCTTCGTGCAGATGATTAGAGAAAAGGTGGAAAGGGTGGGGAACGAAGCCATAGAAGGGTCCTGTCGTTTTGACCAAAAAGCCGTTCTGCAGCAGAATTGCACATACTTGTTGTCCACGCTGAAGCTGAAGAGCTTGTCCATCCGATGTACGACGGAGAACGGAGTTCCAGGGCACATTGTGGAACAGACTGTACCAGGATGCCCAGTGATACTGTACACATAACAACCATAATAAACCATAGAACTTTTACTCTTGCCCCCCATGGAGGGCACAGATTCACAGGCACTGGTGATGGACTCCGCCGGCTCGACCAGTGGAAGAAGCGAGGAGACGAACTCGTTCGCCTTCTTGTCGTAGAAGACGTTCCACCGGTGGTTGGCGGCGAGCTCCACGAGGGGAGTTGTCCCACTCGGCGCCGACGCTATGACGACGGGGACGGTGAGCACGAACTTCGGGAGCTCCGACTCCTTCACATCCGGAAGACCCTTTCGGCGTCGGTAGCGACGGTAAGCGATGTAGAAAAGGTACCGTAGCCCGATGAAGGTGAGGCGGACGATGTGGAAGACGAGGAGGATGGCAAGGATCAGGAGGACGAGTTTCAGAAGCACGGAAAGGGAGACCATCTCGGTGACGAGGACTTCGGACTCCGCTGTAGAGGAAGGGCTGTGAGGGTTACGGTAATCGTGGGACTCACTTGAAACCACTTCGACGAGTTTCTTCACTTCGACTTCGAGACGTCCTCCGAGGTCATCTGCGGTTTCTGTGATCGGTTTGAACAGTTTCTGGCCTAAACGATGCATAATGTAACCATCTTCGAACTGATTTTGAAGAGTGTCTTAATCATTATCTTTTTATCTCAAAGCCATCTCGCGACAAGGACTGACGACAAAAGGATTGTTCTTAGCTGTTTATTGATGACTTTGTGCTATTTGTTCCTTGATATTTACAAATCGTGGACACAAGGGCCAAGGATCACAAAACGTCGATGACTCAGCTCGTGATCTGCCTCAATGTTGGGTAGCTATTGCAAACATCAATGAGTGGCGGAGGAGAGTGAGGAGAATCTCTGCGCGGCTACCGATTGACGTTGATTCTTGCACAAGCAAATTACAGTAGAAATACAATCACTAGATCGCAGTCTTTCACGCTTTTCGAACATTTCTAGTTGGTTCAAAAAGTTGGCACAAGCAACCTAAATCGATCTATCCGCGATGGGTCTCCGAATTCTATATGAACGTGAATAATACTCGATTAGAGGCATCAACAATAGTCCATTTGATCCCAGTAAACATAGCCTAACTTTCATACATCACCAACAGGTGACCTTTTTGGCGATGACTCTAATGACTTCGTGTCCGTTCGTAGATATGAGGAACAAGCCATACAATCTGGGCTC
This sequence comes from Steinernema hermaphroditum, assembly GCA_030435675.1. Classification (NCBI taxonomy): domain Eukaryota; kingdom Metazoa; phylum Nematoda; class Chromadorea; order Rhabditida; family Steinernematidae; genus Steinernema; species Steinernema hermaphroditum. The sequence continues at coordinate 5,885,926 of CM059622.1, forward strand.
AGTGATCATTGGACATTATCGTACAGTGATCACCAGCGTTGTCTTTTCTTTTTGAGGTCACTTTAAAGGTGCGCTCTAAGGGGTCCATAAAAGACCGATCATAATATGGATATCACCTAGAGAGGCAAGAACTAATTATCGAAGAGCACCATACTTAGAAAACGATCGCCACCCAAGCGCGGAAAAGAAAGCGATCCTCTGCGGAGGGATTAGAGGTGAATCGAAAACGTTACCGATGGACTCGAACATCGCCGATCGAAGCGCAACCAGTTGTTCCTCTGCCCTCGCGGTGGGTTGTTTTGGGAGCCGAAGGTCGCGCGCGGTGATTCACCGATTAAATGAGGGAAGCGGACGGCAAACACGACTTTTCCCGGCAGAAACGCCGCGAAGGAGTCAGGTTCATGCTGGGAGGAGGCGCCCGGAAGGGCGCCACTGCAAACAAGTCATATCCCGGCGGAGAAGGGGTGCGGTAGGGCCGATTAACGACAGAAAAGGCAAATCGGAGGGAAGAATAACAAATAGAGATCATAAACACGCTGACGCGAGGTGAACGATCCCAGAAAACGTCTAAAGGGCAACCTGTGACAAACAAAGTCGGATTAAACCTTCATGAGAGCACATAAAACAGAAAATCTCAAGTTATAAACCCTACACGTATATCAACTACTTTGGAGTTCGGTGGTCGGCGCCGATGGCTTCGGACACATTCGCGAATCCGTCCTTTTTGAGCAGCTCGGCCAGTTCGCGCTTCACTCGGCCGACGACGGGGAATCCCTGGTACACCAGGGCAGAGTAGAGCTGCACCAGCGAGGAACCCGCGCGGATCTTCTCGTAGGCGTCGGCGCCACTGGAAACGCCTCCGCAGCCGACGATCGGCACCGCTCCCTTCGTCAACCTAAATGGGAAGTCGTAAGTTCGAGGGTTGCGGAGGTGGAACAGTAAGGAAAGGTGTTAGAAAACGTACTTGTACATCTGACGGACGCACTCAGTGCTGATTTCGCGGACAGGCTCACCGCTCAGTCCTCCCGTTTCACCTTTATTCCCCGAATTAAGGCTCTCAGGGCGCGATATGGTTGTGTTGGAAACGATAAGTCCATCGATTCCGTACTTCTTGTCAAGTGCAATATCGGCGATATCCCTCTTCTCCGAATCAATGAGATCAGGCGCAATTTTCAAGAGAACTTTGGGTCTTTGGTCTGAATCGATTCGGTTGACGGCGTCCCTTACCGTATCCATCAACTGAAATGGGCGAGATTACCGACGAATCCCGTTGAAACACTTTACCACCTTCTTTAACGAATCTTTGTTTTGCATGGAGCGGAGACCGGGAGTGTTCGGAGAGGAAACATTGATGACGAGGTAGTCACAATGAGCTCCGAAGTAATTCACTCCGATCTCGTAGTCAAGGCGTGCGTCGTCGGTGGCCTTGTTCTTGCCTGAAACCCAGCAGTTAGATCAATACACCAGAGATACGATAGATACCGAGATTGACACCAAAAAATACAGGCGAGCTCGGATCAAAGGACTTCCTGACGCGGTTGCTGACACTTCCGACACCCTGGCTGTTGAATCCATATCTGTTGATCACTCCCTAAACCAGCTATGAAATACCTTCAAACGCTTCTCGGTTACCTTATCCTCAAGTAGGCGGAACACACGTGGTTTCGGATTCCCGGGCTGTGGCATGGGCGTGACGGAGCCGATTTCGACAGCTCCAAAGCCACACTTTTTCAGATTCTCAATGGCTTCTCCGTCCTTGTCGAATCCAGCGGCTAAACCAATGGGGTTCTTGAACTTATGGCCGAACACTTCGCATTCTAGCTCAGGATACTCGCGGTGATTCTGACCGAAGCGGGGGTAGAGACCATACTTGACCACCTTCACAGCCAAGCGATGCGAAGTTTCTCCGTCGCAGAAGCGGTGGACAATGGGCATGGCCACCTCGTTGTAAAATCGCTCGCTCCCGAAGAGAAGCTCCGTGATTCCGAAGCCGACGAGTCCGCCTCCGATGATGATGGCGGAGGACCGCGTGATGTAGCCCGGGGGCAGCTTCGGATACATTTTATTCATTTCGATGAGTCTTCTATCTCCTCGATCTTCGCTATCAGCGTTTGCAACTAAAACTCCAAAGTTGAGAAGAAAAACAAGAGAACGCTCACCTCAGTAAGCGTGAATTCGAAACGAAGGGGTTGTCGGGCGCTTTCGCAGTGAAAAAGCAACTGAAGGAGAGGCTGCAGATTCTCCAGGGAGGAATCACACGCGTTGACGAGCTGAAATTGGCCCGCGAGGCGATACGATTAGATTCTGGCGGCTTCTACCTTTGCGGTCCAGTCGAAGTCCTTTACAACGTGCACTTTGGGCGTCTGCTGGCTCATTCGATCGGCACTCGAAGGCGCGCTTCTCAATCGATCGACACGGACGGTAAGCGAAAATGAAAGGACAGAAGGCGAGGGATTCTTCTGGGCAGTGATCGAACCTGTGCGCCTGTCTGTACGACGATAAGATTACGGGAAATCGAGGGTCCCGCAGCGATTGATGTTGCTTTGAAAAAGTGCGCCATTTCTTGTTTTCCGGTTTGCGCCTAGCGGTAGAACGTTCCCAGGTCCCGCCCCCGAACACTGTCTGCTTTGCAACATGACAGACGTCTCGGCGAATCTGTTTAGACAGTAATAGTAGATTTAGACCGGTGACGAATGTGATGCGATTATTGTGTTTAGTGGAGTCACGTGGACACTGGACTCGTGTGGACTGTGGACTTTTGCTTTGTATCTGTTGTCAAACAACGTTCGAAAGAGTACGATCTTTCGTTTGATCGTTTATCTGCTTAGCACCGTGCTTGTTTTGTGTGTGATTTGTTAGGGCCAGTAGTTTATGTACCGGTGTTTTCAGAGGTACGGCTCTCCAATCTCACACTATGGAGATCAACGGAAATGAGAATTGGTAAGTTTTTCCTTCATCTGTGCTATATATTTCCCGATTTAGTGTGCCCAACTTTCACATGAAAACCGATTGGAATATCGACGATTTTGAGATAGGCCGTCCTCTAGGCAAAGGAAAATTCGGAAATGTTTATCTGGCACGCACCAAGAAAGAAAAATTTATCGTTGCACTGAAGGTAAGTTGAAGATTGAATGCAAAATGACAGCGAATGTGTATATTTATTATGTTTTGCATATATGTATATTTAGATCTTGTTCAAATCACAACTTATGAAGGGAGGAGTTGAGGTCCAGCTGAGACGTGAAATTGAGATTCAAGGTCATCTTCGTCATCCAAATGTGCTGCGAATGTACCATTATTTCCACGACGAGAAGAAGATTTACCTCGTCCTGGAATTTGCCGCTCGCGGAGAACTGTACAAGGATTTGCAGAAGTGTGGAAGGTTCTCAGAGGAGCGCGCTGCAAAGGTAGCAGCTTCGTCGTTGTAGACAACATTCAACTTTCTTTATGTTTTCAGCTTATGTTCCAAATGAGTGATGCATTGGCCTACTGTCACCTGAAGAAGGTTATCCACAGGTGAGCAGTGTGCTGCTGGTGTGTTCCTGATCTGAAATTGTTTTAGAGATATAAAACCTGAAAACTTGTTGTTGTCAGTTAACGGAGATCTAAAAATCGCTGACTTCGGGTGGTCAGTCCATGCTCCAAACAAGCGGTGAGCTCTAGCATCAGGTTGTATACTGATTCATATGTTCAGACGAGGAACCATGTGCGGCACTCTTGATTATCTACCTCCAGAAATGATTCTTCGACAAGAGCATGATGAAAAGGTGTGCGCTATATTTTGCTTGTTTATTCGTTTATGTTCAGCTCTTGTAGGTCGATTTGTGGTCACTGGGAGTGTTGTGCTATGAGTTCCTGTGCGGACGTCCTCCGTTCGAGAGTGAAACCAGCCAGCAGACGTACAAGCTCATCACCTCGGTGGATTTCAAGTTCCCTGACCACGTCTCTCCCGAAGCCCGCGATCTCGTTTCCAAGCTGCTAAAGAGGCGCCCACACGAACGCCTGTCACTGGAGAAGGTGCTCCGCCACCCCTGGATTGCCCAGTTTGTGAACCCCGCGGACGAAACCATCGGTGAACTGTACGCCGAATAGTTCTGTGCATAACGTCGTGTATAAACATATATTATGATACCAGAAATACCCATTTGATGACGATAAGGCAACTATCACATTTCAGGGGAATCAAATAAAAGGTCAACAATTAGAATAACTTAGGTCGCTCTGTCCTAGCGTCTTCTCTATTTACATTACCGGTCCCATTTCTAGTCCGTCTATTTCTCTACCGATACTGTACCGCTGGCCGAGTCGATTTTCACCCGATCGAAGATCTCGTCGTCCAGCTCGGAGTCCGACGAATCGACCATCGTCGACAGCTTGTCGCCGGAGTAGTTCGGGAGTGGCGTGTAGCTGGAACGAAACGCTCAGAGCTGTGGACAAGGGGCGATGACTCACTCGATGTTGCTCCGCGGGTCGCCGCCGCCGAAACATCCGTTGTCGCGCAGCATCATCACGAAGAAGCCGAAGACGCAGCCCGCAACGAAGACGATGGCTACCGTAACCGCGAACGACTGCAGCATCGATGTCGTCTCCGAGTGGATTGGCTTCGCCAGCGCCTCCTTCGAACAGTCTTCTGAAACGACGGCGACATGAGAGATGAACAGAAGAAGGCAATCTACCGCAGTGGTGATCCGAAGGGTCTTCGCCAGGCGCGCAGCACGGCCTGCAGTACCCAATTGTACGGTTACTGTACCCGGTGGCGCACTCGTCGCACTGGAGGGCGCCAGCTCCGTGGCACGTTTTGCATGCGGAGTCACAGTCGACGCAGTTCCCGTTGGGAAGTTGATAGTAGCCCGTCTCGCAGGGGTTCTTCTTGAGCACGCAGCGCGCCTGGATCAGATTGGAGTCGTCTAAAGGCGGGAAATAAGAGAACCAGAACTGGATCTAGAAACCTACAGTCGGCGATGAGTCCGGACGGACACTTCTCCACGCACTGTCCGTGGTCGAAGTGACCGTAGTGGTCGACGTCGATGAGCAGCTGAGCTCCTGGACAGGTCGCGCACACTTCGGCCTTCGTGCACGTCTTGCAGTGGGCGCTGCAGGCCTTGCACTTGTCGCCGTCCATGTAGAATCCGTCTTCGCAGCGATTCACACACCTGAAAGGCATAGAAGGTGCTCATAAAGCAGAAATTTACCTGAATCCGGCGCGGTTCCTCAGTGTCTGCGTCAGATGCCTGCAGGCGAAGCAGGAGGTCGCTGACTGGGGCTCGCTGCAGCCTTGACACTCCGGATGGCAGTTCTGGGCGGACCGAAGGTCGCCCTGGGAGATCGTCTGAGATGGCTCTTCGCTCTGAAATTTTTACTCTTAAGTTTCGTGACTTCAGATCTGTGTTGTGTGAGTGGATACCGTAATCTTGTGGCCCTCATTGCTTCTGTGTGCTTGTGCTGTTCTTTTTATGTAACCAAAGCTGCCTGACACACCCTACATACAACACCACCACCAACCGAAGCGAAGAGAGTCGAAAATCATGCAAAACGACTTCAAAATCCGATATACTACAGAATCTTACGGGTCGGCGGACGAGGCGAAGAAGCGGCGGAAGCGTGTATCGTAGTATATCAGATTTCACAATCGATTTATTACGATCCACAACAACGCTGAGCATTCACTGAGAGTGGTTGACATGATGGAAAGGCTCTGGATACAATCGGACGGAGATATTTACAATTCATAGAAATCTACAAAGTGTCGTTAAGTGAATAAACTTCTTTAAATGCCCGTTGCAGAAAGGCGTCTCGGAGAAGGACTAGAGAAGACGAAGTGGATCACAATGCGGAGAGGAGAGAGGACTAGTCGCGTCTGCCGGTGTAGGGACGAACTAGCTGGATGATACTTTCAAGGAAGCCGAGATGATGCGGACGCGGCGAAGGACCTCCCTGGCTACTCATCTGGAACGACAAAACGGACGACTACGGGGAACATGACAGAGGGAGCAGCGGCGTGAGAAGGACGAGATTAGAGTCGTGCAGCGGAGGGAGATTAGACGGCACACTCACATCAAACAAGGAACAACGGAGGAGCCAGGAGAGACGAGGACGGAAAGATACACGTATTAGGAGAGGAAACAACAAACAGGCGAGAACTAGACGCTCTGTTCGGCAGTGACCGTGGCGCCCTTCTTCTTCGACTTCGGCCGCTTCGAAGAGTCCGGTGGCGCGTCCGCGCTGAGCGCCGTCTCCGGATAGACCTGGGACTCGGGGGGCATCCTCGAGCCGCGGCAGCAGCAGACGCGCATCCGGAGGAGCAGCACGAACGACGCGAGGAGAACGAAGAAGACGGCGACGAGCTGGAGCCCGATGAGGAGGGTCGTTACGGAAATCTGTAGAAGAGGAACACGCTAGGGAGAGAAAAGGGATGGGATTCTTAAAAGTGCTAAGCCAAAGAGGGCCATCACAACACACCGAGGTGACCGAACATGGAAGCCGCGCATGCAGAAGACAGGGAGGGGACTGCGGAGCCGGGTCAGCGGCGCCACCACGACCAACTGCCCCGGTCCTGATCAAAATGCCAGAACTGATCACCGCTGGTTCCCATCATGGAATCCTCGTCGTCTCTCCAGATATCCGCCTATTAAAGGGGAGATGAAATGCGAACGAAAAGGTGGAGTGTGGGACACAGTGAAGTGATGTTAGATGGGCACGAAGTGGAACCCGTGACTGAGACAAAGCTAGATACCACAAATGCAAAAAGAAAACAGAAGAACTACGGTAGTACAGATGGTTAGTCCATGGGTGTTAGCCGTGCATGTCGATTATTAGAGTCGGACGGCCTCTGCGGCAGGTGCTGACGGTGGTAGGTTTGGCCGCTGACGAGGTTCCAGTCACGACCCCCACCGTATCCTAAGTGCCCTTGCCCCTTGTTTCTGTGGAAGTTGTGGCCAACGGGCTGGTAAGGGTGCCGACCATATCCATAGCCATTTCTGTTACCCGTATGGTAAGGATGACGCACCTGAGACGTGAGCTGGTCAGTCGCCTTGCTCAAGAACGACGTTTCCGCCTTCGAAGGCTTCAGAGGATCGTACTTCGGATCGGTGCTCTGAGCGGGACTCTCAGTTCCGTAGAGGAGGAGCGTCCAGTCATGGAAGGTTCCTCAAATTAGCCCATTTAAAGTCGGCGCTCTTTTCGATTGTGGTACCTCCGACATTACGGTTGTTGGTGACGGACTCTACGATGAGCGTCCACGTTCCTCGAGGGTCCTCGCCCCACATGTGAACCGAGAGGAAGGGCCATTTGTGGAACCCGTTGCTGTTGAAGTCCTGCGGGCGCTCGGGCAGGAGGACGGACTTCGTTCCCTTCGGCGAGATGAGGGTCAGCCTGAGGTCTCCTCGTTTTCCGTAGCGGATCGTCGAGACGACCTGGACGTGCTCCAGGTAGAGAACGGGGGTCTGACCGTTGCATCCGTTCACATCCAATGTGAAATTAAGGGAGAAACGTCCGGTGAGCGGACGCGGACTGTAAACAACCGGTTTTGGCGACAGGTGAGTGATGGCGTGAGTACCTCGGGTCCGTCAGTCGGTACTCGTAGGTGCAGAGATGTTGTTCCGGAACCGTTTCCCACACGCGCGCAAGTTTGACCAGTTTTCCAGCGTCCATAAGACCGTAACCGAACTTGTTGCTGATGCGACGCCCCACGCCGTTGATCGACCATCCGGGGTTGTTCAGAAGGGGCATAGGATTCGCTGTGCGCAGGACGAGATGCTGCATGTCGCGCCACGTCAGGCTCGGGCTAAGGAAAACACAAATAGCGTCATGTACTCGACCGAAGGTCTCACTTTGCCTCAAGGGCGAGGGCGATGATCCCGGCGGCGAGGGGGGCGCTCGCACTGGTGCCAGTGTGCATTTTGGTGCACCCGCTGGGCACATCTACCGTAACGATAGCGGGCTGGTTGATGTTGGCGCTACTGTAGGTGGTGGCGATCGTCGAGGGACACTCTTCGAGGTACCACGGCCGGTGGTTATCGAAAGTGGCCGACGAGATGGAGAGGGTGTAGATGGAGGTCGTGTAGCCATCGGCCGAGCAGCTGTCTTGCCGCGATCCTCCGTTTCCGGAAGCCCACACGAAGATGTTTCCCTTCCCTCCACGACCCTGCTTGATTCCACGGTAGAAGGCCTCTCTGGCTAGCGGTCCTGGGCCATCGAACGTCTTCCCGTCATCTTCGGGTCCCCAACTCGCGGAGTAGATGTCGATGTGTTGTTGGTTCAGAGCCAGAGATCGGGCCTCGACCGCGTCGCTGACGGGTCCATCGAGCATCCGAACGCCTCCGATCTTGCACTTGAAGGCGACTCCTACTCCACACTGATCGTTTCCGGCGAGCGCTCCAACTTCTCCAGCGCATCTTGTTCCGTGCCTGAAGTTCGACACCGTTAGTTACGAACCGATGTGCTGCGCGAAACAGGTTTCTCAGCTCACAAGCGAGTGAACGTCGCAAAAACTATCTATAAAACGCTAAAGCGCTTATCAAAGCGTGGAAACCAGTTCCACGATGGCGACAGTGATGAGTAATGCGCGAGTCCCGTTCCACTTCGTAACTCAATTTCCGCCCCGCCACTTACTTGTTGTCGCCATTATTCTGCGGCGTCGGGTCATCGTCGTTGTCGTTGATGTCCGTGGAGGCGAGAGGGTCGTAGTTCTCTGCCAAATCCGGATGATCGCGCTGGATTCCGTCGTCGAGGATCGAAACGGAAACGTTGCGACCGGCGAAGCCGAGAAGCCACGCTTCGCGGACGTTCATGTCGTAGCCGCCGACGGCACCGCCAATCTAAAAAGAGCCACATAAGCCAAGCATTCCGGGGAGTTAGCACTCACCAGATACCACTGGTCGTTGTAGAGAGGATCAGGGAAAGGCAACTTCGGAATCGGAAGATTCGTCGTTTGGCGCTTCCTTCTGACGTCGCCCAAACGAGGCCTTGGCTCGAGATCGGGGGAAGCGTAGTCCCTCTTCGATCGCCTCTTGACCACAGAGATGAAGTGCTCGTGGACATTCGGGTGGTTGCTCAAGCTTTCAGTCACCGATCGCTTCCGCCGGCGGGCGGCAGTCGAGTCGACGTGTTCCATATGGTAGTAGGAATCCATGAATGGTTCTCCCTAAACAGATCAAATGGCAAGATGTTCACATGACCAGGGAACTTACCATGACTGCCAATCCATGTTCCCGGGCGATCGTCGTCGCAAGCGCATCATCGCGTTTCATCAGCTTGACGACCACGTGATGGTCAGCGTCTTCTTGCAGGACCGAATCGTGCTCGACGGCAGAAACGAGCGCTAGGAGGAGAAGAAGCGTCGCCGCGGACCATCGTATCCTGTCCAAACAGTTGTTCATCGCGTGAATTGTGTCCGTTTCAGCCGCGAATCAGCTGGACATTTGGGGCGTCCGCAGAGTGTGCCGATCGGTCCGGAGGAGAAGCAGGTGACTGATGCTCGACGGCGACGCGAGGACCGATTCACACCCGCCTGAAGGAGGGCAAAACATGAATATTAATTGGCTGCGCAGAGATCACGCACGCGCGGTTAGCCGAGATATTAGTAAAAATCTCACGCCGCGGCGACACATTCCAAGAAGTGGCGAACGCTCGAAGCTCCAAGAAGGTCCGCAACGCGGAAGCACGCGAAATGGCGCTCTTCGGAAGAGTCGCTGATTCAAGCAAACAGCCCTTCCCATAAATAAACGTGATCTCCCTTCTTGGCCAACAACCGCGACCTTGTACGGCGACCGTCTTCTGGTGGCGATTAGTCATCGCATCTTCTGCAACCCTAACGGGCACAATCGTCAGGAGCCAAAGACGCCAGTCATGCGCGGTTGTTTGCGGACAAACACTCAAATGCGATTTCGACGCTTATCGAGGCGCGACGCCGCTTATCACGTCGTCGTCCGGCGACTATCACTTCGGGGCTTCGCCCGAGTTGCCCCAGGCGAGCAGTCTTGCGCGCGAATTCGCCAAAGATCGACATCTTCTTCAGCTGACAGCGTTCTGTTGCAAAAACATTAAAACGTCGCCGATCGACGGTGTTCGCTCTTGGACGAACACCCTCAGCTGAGGCTGTCTTCACGGGGCAGACGGTCTAAGGGGCTTTGGTCTGCGGGGGATCCATTTATGTAGATGTCGCTGTAAGCAGAGTCGATTGTGGGGGGCGCTGACGCATTTTATGGCATTTCTCCCAAAAGAACCACAACATGGAGGAACAAAGCGCCGCCGCCAAAAAAAAGATGGAAATAGTATTCTTCTGAATAGATCGCTTTTGCGAAGGGAACAAGAGGCTGACGCAGCGTCTGAAGACGCGCGGAGAACTTTCGCCGTCCACGCGTGCCCTACATTCGCCCCATTGTACACCCCGTGGACCACCGATCCAGAAGGATCACCGATGCCAATTAGACGAGTTGCGGAGCGTCTGCCCGGCAGGGGATTCGGAAGCGAACGTCGGGGAACCGAGGAGGCGATCGCGTTTCTCGACACCTCTGATGGGTCGCGTCGATCAAAGCGTCGGTGGCGACACAGATTGTCGCGCAGCCACGCGGCAGTCGATCGATAGTACCAGAGGAGCTCAGCGGAGGAGGGATTCTTGGCGCCGGCTAAATGTGGAGACCTTGAGATCCGAAGGGGCACAAGAAGATGTTCGGCGCAGATAAACAAACCGCGAGAACCAGCAAGTGTTTATGTACTCGATGGGAACGTACTACTTTAGGAGCTGGAACTGGTAGGGAAGGGGTACAGTACTTCGTCAGAAGAGGTGTTCTGACTATGTGGCTAGAAGGAGGAGTTCGAATTTTGAGAAGAAGAGGTCATGGAAAACTAATAAAATGGGGCTCCATTCGACGAATTCAAACGAAGGTCATATAGGTCGAGGGCACGAGGGTTGCAAAACAACAGAACTCCCAAAAAGTGGCTCGTCACAACGCGCAAACATAGATCACAAACACGTAAACGTCGAAAAATTGAACATGAGGCGAAGTCAAAGTGGTCAAAGTGTCACGATCGGTATGTAAGGGTCACTATTGTATACACCTTCAATTGCAAATTTCGATTCGATGGATAAAGAAAAGAATCGGGGAACAATGAAGATCGAGTGATTATTGATCAAATAATGCATCGGGGTGAGAACCGCGGCGGACGAAGGAAGTGATCCGTTAGAATCGCGATCGAGGTTCTGACGAAAGAAAATGCCACAAAAGGGAACCGCGAAGACCCTCCTACCAAAGTGCACCGCGTAATTACCATATTCTCACACATCTCCTTCCTCGCTGTGCCATCGTTTGTGATTTGTGACAACGGCGCCGACAGGGGCACTCAGCCACTGCACGATAAACGGCCACTGAATAAACAAGCGAAGGGCGAAAAAAGGGGCGCGGAAGTCATTCATTAGAGGGTGCCAAAATATTTACCCGCGGAACACGCATAAACAGATCGCGGCGACGTCTTCTGTGGGTGAAATGGTGTTCGAAGCGAGACGCGCGTTTTTGTCGTTCGACGGAACAAAACCGGTATCGGAGGTGGAAGACGCGCCTGAGGCGGCAGGAGGAGATTCCCGAATTCGGCGCATAACCGGTTGCGGGTCGAGCCGTGGAACCACCGCCACTCGAGAGGGCACCGAAAGCGAAAACACCGAAGGTTGGGCTGTTTGTGGCGGGGATGTAAATTATATTCAGTCGGGCAGCTGGGGCAGTCGCTCTAAATCTGGAGATCCACTCGCCTGAGTGGACAGGGAGGGGCGACTCTTTTGTCTCCAGCAGAGGTCGCGAGAAGTGTCAACTCTGGAGAGCAGGCAAACAACGGAGATGTCAAACGAACGAATGGAGATCAAAGCCTTTTGAGTGGCTGCAAACTGGGATGGCGTTTAATTGGGCAGAAAACGCTTAAAACGTTTTTTGGGGAAGTGAACCATTTGCGGCGCTAAAAACGGCCGTAAATGGATCGTTTGACAAATGGACCTCCAGAAGAAGATTCCATACCACCGTTTATTGGACCGGGGTGTAAATGTGTTGTGAACCGCCCGAGGCGACATTTCACGCAACGATGGGAGCAAGTTTATGGGAAAAGGGAAGTCAGAGGCGAATGAAGAGAACTCGACTGGGTTCGCAGAAATCGGGACAATGAACCTTAACATTGATGTTACGGTTCTCCCGGTCGATTAATGCGTTGCAGAATCTATTTAAAGGACTTAAAAGGAAAAGAACGAGCGGATCCTTATTGTATTTCTCACAATAAGGGCAAAGCGGATCTGAAACATCCAACCAGAAGAGATTTAAAAACTCATCCTCGAAGAACAAGAAATCAGGAGAGCGGATCAGAGAATCCTACTGAGGCGCTCGGCTTTGAGGGGCGCTTAAAATAATGTGATATTATCGCACTTGAGATCGATTAAGGCCTCGGGGGACTAAATGGATGAAGATTTGGGAGCGAACAAGTTTCAGAGAAAACGATGGAATTCAGCTCACAGAGAGATCTCGGGAGTCAACTAAATACGTCAACAATACATCAATAGAAATGCCACAATTTGACTTCCGAGGTTTCGACCCTGTCACGCCTAGGAAAAGATGACCTAAGAATAGCCTACTTGCCGCCAATCAAAACAGAAGGTTCAATCGCGAAATGGCCATTAATTTAAAACAATTCCTAGCGCTAACGAAGTGGAAACCCGTTTGTGAGTCAACGGTAACGCCCCGCAACATTACAATATGGTCGGAAAAGATGCATATTTCGAAGTGGCCTTTAATGGTGGCAAAGTGGCCTATGGTGGCAAAAGAGTCAACTCGGGAAAAGCTCAAAATTTAACCACACTCCTAACGCTGTGCCCACTCCTCGAAGAAGCTCACGTTTTCAAAGGCTCAGGAAAACTCTCATAGAAAAACTAGAAATAGAAAAACTCGGCGAGAATCGTTTTGAGGTCGTGCTCGGCACCATGGCGAAGAACGGCGCCCTCTGGCAGATGACGGAACCGGGAGTGTAAACATATGACACCGAAAGTAAACATCTGATCCAGAGGTACTATCGATTGTAAACGCTTTTCTGTGTGCTTGACACACGTCAAGAAGCGCGGCCATAAAAAGCGGCCCCCTTTCGAGTCTTCAAGGTGTTCTTTTGAGCTGGGTCTTGAAGCGAAACCCCCTGAAACGTCCATAGACCGACTGTATCCTTTGGTTTGAGATTTTTTTTGTTCCGTGAGCTCCTCTCTTCACACATGTTCTCTCCGCGTGCATTTCGCTTTGCTCCACGTCGCCAAGTTTTGAACGAACTGGCTACGATTTGTTTCTTTTCACTCGTGCTCTTCGCGTTGCGAGACAACTCATACACTTCGATCTGTCGCACGTCCGAACGGGCGGCGTTTCCTTACCGTGGCTGCACAACGCTCTGCCCTAAAATCGCGAATTTCGAGTTTTCTCCATTGTTGTTCTCGTCATGTGTTGTTTACACGATTCGCGGATTCATTAAGTAGACAGGAAAGACGTCTACAGACACATTCTGCAAACGCGCCAAGTGCGTCTAGACGTCTGGCTGAATATCACTTCGCCATTCGCTCTCTTGCGAAATCGCGCCGCGGTGGTCCTCGGCGGATCGATGCGTAGAAGCGACGCACCGTTGTTTTCGCGCAAACGTCCGTTTTTTTTCGACCAAACAGGGTGCAGAACCAATATGAACGTTGTGAACGATCGGCGGAATGCCGCCAGATTTGTGACGAATGTCAGCGAGTGCCGTTAAAGCGCTATACATGCAAACGGCTATTATCGCGACGTTTTTCTAATTATCTTTTCGTTAACTAATGGCCTACCTATCTTTCAGAAGCATGTCAAAGTTCTTCCGTGGAGCTGTGTCCAGCTCGGATTCGTCCGACAGTGAGGACATCGAAGAGCCAGTGTCGCGCCCCATGAAGTAACTTATCTTCAATCGAATTTTGCAAAATTTGCATTTTTAGCATCCGCGACTTCGCGTACCCTAGTGACAGCGATGATGAGGGGCCAAAGCGCGTTGTTGTTAACGCCAAGGACCGGAAATTCGAAGAACTTAAGGAGCTTATCAGAGCTGCTAAGAATCAGAGGAAGATTAAGGATATGTCCAAGCTTCTGACAAGTATGCCTACCGTCTCTGTAGGCATCAGCTGTAGCGAAATTTTCAGCATTTGAATCCCTCTGCAAAGTTTACGAAAAGACAAAGTCGGTCATGGCGCGCCAAAATCTGTCTACCCCGCGGTTTTACATCCGCGCCTTGGCTGAATTTGAAGATTATATCAACGAGCAGTGGGAGGACAAGGAAAGCAGGAAAACGCTTTCCAAGGTTAACACCAAGGGCCTCACGACACTTCGCCAAAAAGTCCGCAAGTACAATAAAGACATGGAGGAAGAACTCACTGCTTACCGCGCGGAACCTGATCCAGTTGGCTATTCTAGCGGCGAAGAAAATGTTGGCGGAGGAGATGAAGACGAAAGCGTAATTTTGATGTTCAACTTTATATGTGAAACTGATGTTTTTTTAGGACAAGGAGTCTGTCCCCGAAGTTAAGGCTAAGGCCGCCCCGAAGAAAGACATCAAGAAGGCCCTCATTTCGGATAGTGATGCGTCATCAGAAAGCGGAAGCGACGATGAAAGCGACGACTGGGGATCTGACGAAGTCGATTCTGATTCATCTGACTCCGACATCGACCTTGAAGGAAAGCAGATGGAAGATCTGCGCCGGTTCTTCCTGAAAAAAGAATTTAAGGAAGGTGGCGACAAGGACGAAGACAAAAGAAAAAAGCGCCGCGACCAGAAGGAGAAGCGCAAGGAGGAGAAGGGTGACAAGGATGATGATGACGACGACTGGGTCCCTGTGCAGACCAAAGAGGAACGCAGCCGTCAGCTGTTTGACCCCAAAACTGAAATCACCGGAGAAGTTGTCATTAAGAAGCTTATGGAAATTGTTTCCAACCGTGGACGACTTTCTACTAACCGTAAGAACCTTGTCCGCATGCTGCAGGACCTCTTCAAGATTGCCGATGAAGTGAGATAATTCTATTTCTGGCTTATTTAATGACTATTATTTTCAGCATAATCTCGGAGGTGGTATTCTTGCGAAAATTCTCTTCGCCATCATTTCCGCCTTGTTTGAACTGAAGGTTCGCATGAGCGATAGCATGGATTATGAATCCTGGATGAAAACCTTCGGAGCGATCCAAAGTCTCTTCAAGATGCTTGAGGAGAACAAGAACGTAGTGATCTCTATCAAGATCAGTGAGGACGATGAGAATCTGACGGTTAGCAGCAAATAAAAATCCTTTGGGTTTTAACTGTTTTACTGTTTAGAACCCTGATGAGCCGTACCGCGTTCACGGTTCGCTTCCTCTCACAGTTCTTCGTTTGGACGCTGAACTCACTAAAATTTTCCAAAACGCTGACTGCCACAGCACGGAATACATTGATGTGTATGTCAAACTTGTGATCATGCATCCCATTCAATTTCACGTGTTTAGGCTGAAGGGCGAGAAGGAGCTCTGCACTCTGATCGAAACGGCCCAGAAGTTCATGGAAGGCAATTTCGGCACTGAATATTTCCTGCAGGATGAGATGTGGCAGATGTACATGCTCCGCATTGAGCACTTGTACTACAAGGTATCTCAACGGCTATCGAGCCTAAAATAGCTGTCATTTTAGTACGCTCCCGAAGAGAATGGAGAGTCCGACGCAGCGATGCAGCTCTTGCAGGAGCTTTGCACGAAGGTGTATGCCTTCCCCGAAGCTAAGCGTGAACGCCAGCGCGCTATGCTGTGCCAGATTTACCACCACGCTCTTCATGATCGCTGGCACCGCGCCAGAGATCTGATGTTGATGTCGCATCTTCAAGCGATCGTTGATCATTCTGATGTTTCCACTCAGGTAGATATGCCGGTGTTGGAGTATTCTTGACAATGGTTTGGTTTAGATTTTGTACAACCGTACTATCTGCCAGCTTGGACTGTGCGCTTTCCGTCACGGTTTCATCCGAGAGGCTCACCAGGGACTTTCGGAGATCCAAAACACTCAGCGTGTGAAGGAATTGTTGGCTCAGAGCTGCCTGATACCTCCCCGTCAAGCCGAAAAGACTCCCGAGCAGGAGAAGATCGAGCGCTCGAGACAGATTCCTTACCACATGCACATTAACATCGAACTTATGGAGTGCGTGTACCTCATCTGCTCCATGCTGCTGGAGATCCCGAACTTGGCTTGCCACGAATACGACACCAGACGCCGCCTTCTTTCGCGATCGTTCCACTACCAGCTGAAGTTCTCCGAGAAGTCGCCTCTGATTGGACCTCCGGAGAACACCCGTGAACACGTTGTCGCGGCTTCGCGTGCTATGCTGAACGGTGACTGGGAGCAGTGTGTGAAGTACATCGTGAATGAGAAGATGAACGCTAAGGTAGGTAGCAATGTCTCAAGTTCATCGTTACTTCTCGCTCAATACATAGAAAATTGGTCTTACTGTATGTTGCGTTTAAGGTTTGGAACCTGTTCCGCAATGCCGAGAAAGTCAAGGAGATGGTCGTTGACCGAATCAAGGAAGAGACCTTGCGAACCTACTTGCTGATGTACTCGACTGTTTACCAAACTGTCTCGCTCGAAACTCTGCGCCAGCTGTTTGCCTTGCCCAAGGAAACCGTACATGCCGTCATTAGCAAGATGATCATCCAAGAGGAACTGAGCGCCACCCTTGATGAGCCAAGTGACTGCTTGATGATGCACCGTATTGAGCCCAGCCGAATGCAGCTCTTGGCGGTTCACCTCAGCGAGAAACTCTCTTCGCTGGCTGAAGCCACTGAACAGGTATGTGCCCGTGTTTTGGCATCTACTGAAGTTGTTCTCTGTACAGATTGTCGAACCCCGATCGGGACGACAGAACTACTCCACGGGATACTACATGAAGGGACAGGGCGAAGAAAAGGGTCGCCGTGGCAACTTCCAGGACCGCCGAGGAGGAGATCGGTACAACCAGGACGGAGCTCGTCGCCAAGTAAACGCATGGCAAGGAGGACAAGGCCGTCGTCAACGAGCAGGCCGCGTTTAACCGGTTAATTGTTATTTGCAAATAATTATTTGGACTGACGATGATTTGTTTTTTGTTGATGATCACGGTTTATTGGATAAAAATAGTAAGACGACTTGTTGATTGTTGCGTTGCAGTCGCGCTGCTGAAGAAGCACCCCTGGGTAGTTTGTGGCCGCGTGGTGATCAGCCGATCGCCTCTTTCAATGAAAGGGACGAATGTCGTCGTCGCTGCGAAGGGCGATCGATCGAAGACTAGGCGTGGCGCTGGAAACGCACGTGCACGCCTGGTGAGGATACGGTAGAGGCCGCGCACTCTTACATGGAATCGGCTTCTCTCATGACGGATCCGAAGGATTTACGACGCGATTTACGGTGACTTTTCCGTTTCCGCGTGAAAGCACCCACGAGAGGGAGGGGGAGGAGCCGAGAGCCCGAAGACGGCGCCGTCGACGCGTATAAAAAGAAGACGGCCGGAGCCGGAGAGTGTAAGAATGTCGTCTTTCGAGCAGGTGAGTGGAGGCGACGGCGACGGAGGAAGACGCGAAACCCCTTTCAGCTGAAGTACCTCTCCGGATTCGGCAACGAGTTCGCCTCCGAGGACCCGCGCTGTCCTGGTGCCCTCCCCGAGGGCCAGAACAGCCCCCAGCAGTGTCCCTACGGTCTCTACGCCGAGCAGCTCTCCGGCACCGCCTTCACCGCCCCGCGCAAGCACAACAAGCGAAGGTGAGAAGCGCAGGGAGGTGTATAGGGTCCGTAGACAGTTGGCGTGCTAGATTGGGAGACAGTCTAAACTGATCAGGGACTCTAGCCTAGACAGTTAGCATGATTGAGTTTCACTTGATTTCGATTTATGCAGACGGTGTTGCTTTGTGGGAAATGTGAGTTTTGCCTCTGAACACTTTTGCGAGATATGGCATGGGTAATACATAAATAAACATGAGAAACAGCCACTTTCCACATGCTACAGCCACGTCCTCCATAAAGCTAGCAGGTATTTAAAGAAGTCTGAACTGAAAACGGAAGTTTTGAAAACTTTTCCAACTTGTTTGGCTAAAAAGGCATTATAGGTTTGGTTTGTGAAAACACTTCTTTCCGCGCAAAAATTGCTTGTGTTTTTGTGTTTGTCTTATCTCTCTGATAGGAAGGTCACCGTCGGATAGCGTTGAAATGTCGATAATTCACTGCAACTGCAAAACCTGTGAATTCCTAGGCGCGACAGAATGCACTCCTAAATGTGATTTACGACGTGAAGGTGTTGCATGTGCACACTTTCAGCTGGTTCTACCGAATCCGACCCTCGGTTGTGCACAATCCCTTCGACTCCCTCGAGCACTCGAAGTTCACCAACGACTTCTCCAAGATCCCTCCGAATCCGAATCAGCTCCGCTGGAATCCCTATCCGCTCCCGGAGACCGATAATGTCGACTTCGTCGATGTGAGTTCCGAATCGAGGGGCCCTGGGCATCAGGTCTGTTTAGGGGCTCTACACCGTGTGTGGTGGAGGAGACGTGATCTCGCGCAATGGCCTCGCCATCCACAACTACTCGTGCAACGTCGGTATGAAGAAGCGCGCCTTCTACAACGCTGACGGAGACTTCCTGATCGGTAAGAGAGCGCTTCGAGAAGCCGTAGATTTCCGTGGGTTTAGTCCCCCAGCAGGGCGCCCTGCAGATCACCACCGAGTGCGGACGGCTCCTCGTCTCTCCCCTCGAGATCTGCGTCATCCCCCAGGGGATCCGCTTCTCCGTCGACGTCGACGGCGCCTCCCGGGGCTACGTCCTCGAGGTCTACGGCGTCCACTTCGAGCTCCCCGACCTCGGACCCATCGGCGCCAACGGTCTCGCCAACCCCCGTGACTTCCAGACGCCCGTCGCCTTCTACGAGGACATCGACGAGGACTACCGTATCACCTCGAAGTACCAGGGCGTCTTCTTCGAGGCTATCCAGGACCACTCGCCCTTCGACGTCGTCGCCTGGCACGGCAACTATACCCCCTTCAAGTACGACCTCCGCCACTTCAACGTCATCAACACCGTCTCCTTCGACCACTGTGTAAGAGGCACGTTTGGAGAGGGAAACGCTTCCTTTCCAGGACCCGAGCATCTTCACCGTGCTCACCGCGCAGTCGACACGTCCGGGCGTCGCCATCGCCGACTTCGTCTGCTTCCCCCCGCGATGGGGCGTCGCCGACAACACCTTCCGTCCGCCCTACTACCATCGTAACTGCATGAGCGAATACATGGGCCTCATCCACGGCACCTATGAGGCTAAGGAGGGCGGCTTCCGTCCCGGGGGCGGCAGCCTCCACAGCATGATGACTCCCCACGGCCCTGACGCCGCCTGCTTCGAGAAGGCCTCCACCGACAAGTTAGCCCCTCAGCGCGTCGCCGACGGCACCATGGTAAGTCTAGAGGAGACGGGAAGGAAGGCTACAGTATCCTTTAGGCGTTCATGTTCGAGAGCTCGTTGAACATGGTCGTTGCTCCGTGGGCCCTCAAGGAGAATCTCGACAAGGACTACTACAAGGACTGGCTGCCCCTCAAGAAGCACTTCACCGGGAAGAAGTAACGCACTGTGAGATGATGATATTGTGCTCAATAAACTGCAATAGTTTTCTATGGGGCTGAACTTAACACGAACATGGATTAAAAATGACCAAGGAAGGTGGTCCCGCACCTCTCTTTTATCATTTTCTCATTCCGTGTTCATACACAAATAAATATCATATGTACAACTTATAATGCAGTGGCTCCAGCAGATTTGATAATCAAAAATATTGGCCATACATAGGCACACAGACTCAGGCATTGGCCCTAGTTCCCTCGAGTCGTTTTCCTCTGTATCCGAACCTCTGGGTGAGTGCATCCCAGTCGTACGTTTTCTTCATCTCTCTGGTCTGCGGGTTTTTAGCCTCGATAATGTAGGCGTTCCTAAACGGTCTCTATGAACGGTCCTGCACAGAAGACGGCAACTCACATCAAGAATTGGTTTCCCTCCTTTAGAGTCTGGAACTCCTTAAGGTTCTCGTCGCCCCTCTTGGCCCACTCGTCGGCCTGGAAGACGGGCTCCGGGATGGAGATGGCCGCCGGGATGATCTGGTGCGAGTAGCAGAGTCCTGTCAAGAAGGAGACGAGCCACTTGGAGGTTTTGTCGGAAGGTGGCTGTCCGAATTCGTTCAGAAGCAGAGAGTACTCCGGGATCTTTGCAGTGCCCTGAACATCAGTCTTAGAAGTATACGGTGGGGGGCAACTCACCCTGGGCACGCTGTGGGGCAACATGAAGATCTCCGTCACGTCGGGCCTCGTGATCTTCGAGTCGATTACGGTACCCGGAGGCGGGTTCTCGACGTTCCCGTTGGCGTCCGCCTTGACAGCCCTCTTGTTATGGCGCTTGTTGACCATCACCACCATCATCTTAGGCCTGTATCCCTGCTTGAAGGCCGCGCAGCCCTTGCGGATGTCTTCCACCTCGTGCTGGAGGACCATCTTCATTTGGCCCTCGGAGACGCCGTCGCGGACGACGGCGATCTTGGAGGGGAGCTTCCCGCGACTCCTCTGGAAGACGCCGAGCATCCACTGGGTGTAGGAGGCCAGGATGTCCACTCTCTCCTGGCGGGGCTCCTGGAACGCATAGTCGCCGATGAAGGAGTGCGCGGTGACGCCGCCGTTGAAGGAGAAGCCGACGACGGAGGGCGTCTTCTCCGGAAGACCGAGGCGGCGCTCGAGGGCGCTCTGGCCGGCGCCAGTGGGGTGCCGCACGTCGTACGCCATGACCAGCGTGTTTTCCATGGGAATGAAACTGAGAGTAAGGTAGTCGATGAAGGGGGATCACCTATCAACTCACCCATCCGATTGGATATTGTAGTTCTGTCCGAAACATTTCTCGTTTGTCTTGGCGACGATGTTCTGAAGGATGTCCTTCTTGAAGAGGCACTTCTTCGCCACTTCGTACGTCACCTGCTGGGTCAGGATTTGGTGGACGGCTTCGTTGTACTTCAGGGCACCTACAGTGATCTCATTGCTCATCGATAGTGCTCACGAGTGCTTACGGTGAGACCTGCTTCTGTCGGAGTCGATGAGCATCACGAAAACCTTGAGGTTCTTGGTCTTCTTCACGGCCTCCTCCTGCTCCATCATGAACTTTTCCAGGTCGTTCAGGTTGATTCCCAGAAGGGAGGGCTCGGGGAAGGCCATTCCCTTCTCGGAGCACTCGGCCAGGAAGCCCTTCTTGAACTTCTCGACCTCTTCTCGCCGGATGAATCGGTCCTGGTTGTTGAAGAGGAGGAAGAACTTGTCCACCTTGGCCGGGACGACGTACTTCCCGTGGAACCACTTCGCCTTCCACTCGTTCACCTTCGCCTTCCCGCCGCTGTAGATGACGTTCGGTGGCTGCTGGCGATAGGCCTCCACCTCCATTGGCTTCGCGCTGACTTGGACCCTGTGCTGCTGAAGGTATTCGTTGTGCTCGGCGTCGAGATGGAGCTCGTCGCGAGCGGCTCTGATCTCTTCGAAGCGGTCCTTCGGGTTCGAGGCTTCCTGGATGAGGAGATAGACCCTGGAAGGGACAGTGGACCTCACCTTCAAGATGGCTGCGGTCTGCCTCGGCGTCAGACGAGAAGAAGACACCACTTGTCCGGCCTTGATTCCGAGCACTTCCATCGGGAAGTAGACCATCTTGTCGCGGTTTGTGGCCTTCGCAATAGCGGGCCACTTCGGCTTGACGATCTTGACGCCCAGTTTTCTGTGGTACTCCAGCACAGAAGTCCTTCTTCCCGAGTTGTCCGTGAACCTGAAGGTACAAGAAGGTGCTCGGCTACACTCGATCGATTCTACATGATGTCGGAGACGGGCTTGGAACTGAGTTCGACGAGCTTGAACTCGAGGGCCTTGTTGTTGAGGTGGACGAGGGTGACGTTCCGGAAGAAGTCCAGAACCCGTTGCCTGTCCCCGTTGGTGAGCACCTCCTTGTCGCCGATGAGGTCTCTCACGTTGGAGACCAATCCTTCAGGAGAGGACTCGTTGTAGAAGGGCGCTTTCTGGGCTGAAAGTCGATCGTTTGTCATGTCAAGGTCGCAAATCGCCTACAGTCAAGAACAAGCGTCGGCTTGAGGTTCTTTCCGTCGCCGACCACTCGGGCGGACTTCGAGATGCCCGAAACGATGTGGCAGCCATCGACGAGGATCTTCTGCTTCTCCGAGGCCGACGGAACTTCGAACAGAGTCCCGTGGAAGACGGCGTGGGTCTGCCTACAACGAAATGCTTCGGAGATGTTGCGGGAAATGATGATTTTACTCGGAGACGGCCTTCTGATTTGTCAAAATCTCATAGAACTGCCGAAGAGAGTGGTCCTCCTGGTTCTTATCGACGGCCTTCTTCAGGTCGTCTGCTTTGAATCGGTGGGCGCCTTCGGTGACAGGCACTATGCTCAGAGTGAATTGACCTCGAGAGAGTCGAGGGTCGTCCCGAAAGCTTTCTGGGATATCCCCGCCCTCGATCGTGATTTGAGCACACTAAATGAGAGTCCTCAGGGTGGGAGAGGAGTTGAGGGGCTTACTCGGTCCTCTTTGAGTTTCTCGCAGGAGAAGAGAGCTTTGCAGTTATCGTAGGTGATGACGGTTTCTCGAGAGGCGAACTGAGTCATCTCGAAGGCGCGGCGAAGAAGTGCCAAGTTGACGGTGTGTCTTTCGAACCGTTTGACGCTGCAAATGTGTGTATTGATAGAGTGTCCACAGGATTTTGGATGTATCTATAGGATGACAGTGCGCTGATTCATTTGGGACGCCATCGCAATCAATTCATTTATATCTCCTATGGATTATTCGAGCACGGCTCAAGTAGTTGCCGATAAATTGGGTTTCGAGGCTTCCGACGATTTAAAGAACACTTTTTGAGTGACTACATATACTGTAGATTTGCTTATATGAAACTAGAAAAAAGTTGACTAAAGCCTTAGAATCTAAGATACTCATAATAATCATCAATCTTGACTTACGAACCTGTCGGCCGAATTGCGGCACCAGTCGATCTCCTTGCTGAGGCCGGCTGAGATGGGCACCTTCTGGACTATGGACACATCGTAGCGATAGATCCATCTCTCGCTAGGGGTCAACTCAAAGTGGTTCGTCACGAGCTTAACCCTTCGGTTAGGCGGTGCCTGGACCGGGGCGAGTTTCGGTGGGAAGAGGTTGCCACACGAGGTGGACGGTGCAGCTTTGGAAGTCATTCTAGATATGAATAAGTATCAGGAAATGCCGCAACACGTGAGGTAAGCGCTTAAAAGCTGATCGCGGACCTCCCTGCAAAGAAACGGCTGAGGGGCGTGGCCTAGCACACCCCTTCGGGAACGTTCGCGAGCGCTCTGTGGTGACGAAATATAGGGGAACGTTGCGAACGCAGTGGTCACTTTGGGGGTAAACAGAGATTGGCGTACGGAACGCCACTCGAAGAAAACGAAGCGTTTGTGAAGGGCTATAAGCAGAGATATTCGGTTTGGGCCATTTACCTTATACCTTGTGGTGCATATGGGATACAGTCAATGGCTAAGTTAGGCGACCAACGCAATGCACTAGAAATTGTGAACCGAAACCGAATATCTCTGGTTATAAGGGACACACAGGCACGCTCCCTTTGCACCCTTCCGATATCAATGCGCACATTGCCTGTGTAAGGAAAAGTTTCTGCTTTTAAGGCATAGATGAATTATAGCATCTTTATGTCAAAAATAAGCAGACTTGTGCTGAAGTGTTGAAGCGGCATTTCCATTAAAGTTAGGCCCAGTTATTCCTTTTCATTTGTTTCATTCACCGCGACATAGAAGGCCCTCTGAAGGTCACCACCGAGTAAGGACGACTCCTGTTTTGCGAGATTCCTCAGTACGGATGGGCTTCGCGACATGCGACCTGGCGTTGTTGTGGAGGAAATGACCTTTTTCGGGTTTGACTGTTTTTTTGCAGTCGTTGATTGGACCGATGGGCAGTGGGCAACGGATAGCTCGAATCAAAGCTCTCCGCCTGGGCATATCAGGCACGTTATGTTGTGTTTCTTTCTCAAACATCATAACGTGCCTGAGATGTCCAAGTGACGAGTCAATTCAACCATCAATTCTACAAAATAATTCAAAAGAAATAGTAGAGACACTGGAGAAAGACGACCACACAGAGGGAATTGCTGGTGGCAACGGCGCGTCCATCGATTTTTTTCAAGGGGTAAACATCCAAAATATAAATCATTTGGTAGTGACTTAATCGTAATTAGAAAACGATGAAACCGATTGTGTTCTCATCTCCAAAAGTAACCAAATGCTAAAGAGTGGAATAAGTCCCTTTCAATTAATCCCTCATTAGTCAAGATAAATCATCCGACATTGACTTAATCCAATTCCTTTCAATTAAAATCTTTGTTCTCTGCCATTTCCCAACAAATCCCCTTAATCAGCTTCTTTTGCGGAAGCTGCTGCGTAGGCAGGTGTCGCAGACGTAAATGGCAGGGTAATTGGTGCAGAATTTGCAATAAAAAACGATCCATGCACATCAACATCGTAAGATCTTATGTTATCACATGCGCGAAAGAAACATCTCGAGTGAAATGTTTCCGAAAATGCAGATATCTCCGCTTATTCAACGTTGCTTTGACGGTCCCGACTGGAACGAGCAACCTCGGGGGTATTTCGCAACCAGTTGGTCCAAGCGCGTTCGTAACGCTGAAATCATCGATACGATCCTTGCTGTACCATTTATTGAAAGATTTCACCGAGAGCATCGAGGTAGGCATGATTCTCTGCTTTTCCATACACATGTTTTCCACTCCTGGTTGCATTCTTAGAACGAGCCTGTTTGCATAGAAAATGCCCCAACACCTTTTGTTTATGATGACGGAACGAAAGTCATTGATGGAGTGAAATGGGGATGAAACCTTTCTATTTTTACATATGACACACAACACTCGTTTCTGAATCTAAAGCGATAGAAGAAGGTTCCTTGAAAGCCGAGTTTTGGCACAATCTCAGCAAGATTCGCTCCACTTTAACGTGTGCTTTTTGAGGCGACATGTTCTTACAGAACGGAAGAAACGTTTCCGCCGCGGAAATGCATTTAGTTTCTCGTCGGTCACGTAAAACACCTGGATGTGGCAAAAATGGAGGAGACGGATATGACCGGAAGGCGTTTCGTTCCTTTCCGCGATTCATAAATGTGCTTCTTGACACATAGGGATAAGCTCGACGGTGTGACCAGTGCATAGCTAAGATGATCTTGTAAATCAGTACCAAGAGGCCATAGGAATGGGGAAGACATATTCTTTTTCTATTTTTGTGTACAATCCTTCCCTTCGGCGAAGCCACACAGCGTTCCCTTCTGCTGTCAGTTCAATTTAGGGAAAAGTGACTCATTCCTTCTAGATTTTCTTATAGGCTTCATGTTTTATAATATTTTATAACTTGGTGCTTCTCATAAGAAGGATATCCAAAAATTACCCAAATTCAATGGAACTGACCACTTGTTCTACGATTTCGCAGCCCTGTAAAGAGACCCAAGCCATGCCTTCCCGCTGCGTTCGTTTCGCCAAACAAGGGTGACTCACCTCTACAATCCCTCTGTCGCCATAATCGAATGCGGAAAGACCAAAAGTCGCCACCTTCGCGTGATTACTTTGTTTACCACCTATATCACCTTCTCCTACGGTTTCGCAGCCCTGTAAAGAGACCCGAGCTGTCGAAACTCATGTCACCAGACACAGCTTAGTACTCTTTATGGTCTTCGAGTCAACGTAGAAAGCAACAAATAGGTGGAGGGGCTAATTGCACTTGGCCAACTAAAGCTGCCTCCGTGGACGTCTTGGGGAATCGCAAGAGAACGGCGGTGAGATTTGGGGACAGACCTAAGAGAGGAGACTCGTATGTACATGCGAAGAATCTTAGAAGTCTAGGCGTTCGGGTTGTGCGCCGGATTGTCGAATCCGTTGTTGATCTTCGAGTTGACCACTCGGACCTCAGGCGTCTCGGCGGCGCCTCCGAAGGCGGCGTCGGCGGAGTCGAGGACCGAAGTGTGGTGCGCGTCGAGGGAGGCCACCGGATTCGCGAAGCTCGTCACGCTGTTGGCGTTCGGCGCCGGAACGGCGGGCTCAGAAGGAGTGGCGGCGGTGGTGGCGGGGGCCACTGACGGGATAGGGATGCGCACTTCTTCCTGCTGACCGTTCTTGTCCAACGTCACAATTCTCATGTCCGGATTCTGAGTGACCTGAAGCGAAGGAAAAGTAAAAGAGAGTAATGAATGGGGCTGAAAGAAATGGAGGCGACTGATTAATCCGTAGTCAATTGCTGAATAAAAAAGAATAAAACGGATCACATTTGTTTGGTGTGTTTCTTTGTAACGGAAAAAGGAAGAAGACTTTGATGTTCATTTTTTAGGCAATTTCAGGAAGTCCTATTCTATCTGGATGCTTTCGATCGAGTGGTCGTACATGGTCTACATGGCCTCATCAAGAAGACTTCTCCTTTCACAAGGTGCCCTTCCCCTCTTCTTAGGACTCCCGCGACTTACACTCTTCTGGGCGACCCGCATAGTGGTCGTGTGGATCTCCTTCCTGGAGAGGTAGTAGCGGCACTTGACGACGGCGCAAAGCATGAAACATTGCACGGCGACGACGACCACCGAGACGACGAAGAAGAGAAAGACCGTTTTCTTCGGCGCCCTGATGTTGTAGTTCGACTGTTCGGGGTGCATGCTGTCGTCGTGCATCACGAGATGGACTCTGAAACGGTCGTGGATGGATCAGAGGCAATCGAAGTCCGATTACATCAAGGTGATGATGAGAAGACATCCCGAGGCGATGACGGCCAAGTAGCCGACGATGAAGGGAAGGAGGAAGTAGGCCGCCTGGCGCTTGATGCCCAGAATGACGTAGTAATGAAGCATCACTCCGAGGAAGACGTACACGAGGAGGCCGACTAAAAAGGGGTACTGTATCTTGTTCCCTGTGGATATAGTGGATATCTTTTCTCTCGGAATGCATGTAGAAGATGCATACGCTCTTCCTGAATATTTATGAGCTCTTATCTCTGTTTACGAGACGGTCCCTTATCTCCCTCTTCAAACAAGCGTCTCGCATATAAATCGTCCTGAGGAAATAACAAAAACAAAAGAAGAAATTCTTTCTTTGGCTATAGGCCTCTGATGGTCCTTCTTTCTGCAAGAAATTATATGTTCATTCGTGCAGAAACCCTCGTTTGCAGAACTAATTATAGTTCCCAATCCATCAAAGTTTTTTTCGAAGTACAAACTCTGATTAATCACTGATCAAACAGAGGCTCACTTACGGAGTGCCATGATGTCGACGCCGCGGCGGTGGTCGTACCAGTCGAACTCGAAGAAGGAGGAGATGAAGATGATGATCACCATGGAGAGACCGAATATGGCGCTGCACTGAAATCAGGAAAGTCTTTAGATGTCCACCGAATTAAAGCTTGTTTTCGGCCGATAGTTTCACTAAAGATTTGCCCCATTCTTCTTCCAGTTCCCCTTCTGGAATTGCGGCTATCTGGATGTAAACAAACACGGCCTTCGACTGATGGCTGCGCGTCAAAAATCCGAAATTGGAAGTTTCTATTTTCGGTCCCGTTAGGCAATGCTCTCTCATAATCGAACAAGTGTTCGTCGTTCGAGTAAACAAATCGGAGGATAGAAGGAAGATTAGCGTGATTTTGTTTATTTCGTGGCTCATCAAAGCGATGACCAAAACAGGGTCAACTCCTTGTATTGCTAGCAGAAATAGGACTACAAAAGACTCACACTGGCAGCCTTCTCGCAGTGGACCTTCCCGCAAAGGAGGAAGTCCCTGTGGTTCTCCTCGAACTTCGGGACGAGGATCGTCGTCGGCCTCGGCCTGTCGTCCTGCTCCTCTCCGGGCATCCCGAAACGAGAGTAGGAGACAGAGGACTGATCCTGCTGCAGCAGAAGCCACTTGATGAACCTGCTCATATCGGATCTGAAAAAGGACAGCCTACAGGTCGGACAGAGAATAGGTATTCGCGTTGGATGTACAAAACGGGTCGGAGATGAGTCATAGGTCGATCACTAGCGAATGCCTCGATCAGTCCTCGATCCGAGGCAGGAGGGGGAAGTGCGAACTCTTCGGCGATCGATAGGATCGCCCGCCTGGCGCCGAACGTTCTGCCCGAAGGAGCGGGTGACGACCCCCGGGGCGACGGCTAAGCCCCGAAAGTCGCAAAGCGGTGACGCGCGTCGCCTCCGGGGAACAACAAAGTCGCCGCGTCGTCCTCTCGAAGCCCCGGCCGCTTCGGCCCTCGCGGGCGGGAGCCCGCTGCTTCTTCCCGCTCTTCGCTCGAAAACAGCGAAGAAGAAGAGGGGCGATGTGTCGGACAGCGGCGACAGGACGCCCGCGCTGGGAGCGATGCGCGAACGACGATCCCCGATCAATACGACCGACGAAAACGGACGAAAAATCAGCGACGGAGTACAGAAGGGGAGGAGTGTTCTCGATGAGGATAACCCTGAAGAGGGGGCACGATTCTCGGATGGCGCTATTCTGGGAGACATTCCAGGGTGCTATGCTATTCTGGGGACAGACTTGTATGTGTTGTGTTGTGATTTTTAGCGAAGTTCGACATTTAAAACAGCAGCTGATGAAGTGACCCTTAAGCCCATAAGGTGATTATCGGCGAGTGAATATTTTTTGGATTAAGTGCTATTTTCATGGAATGTTGCACAGAACACTCTGCTCTGGACGGGAACATCGTTTTAGCAACGAAAAAAACCACATGTTTTCTTGTTTTTACACAAAATCTAAAAATATTTGTGTGGGCATCTGGTTCTAGAGTCACACCGCATTTCAGGCTGATGATTTGCCTTGATATTTCCAATTGAATGTGCTGGAAAATTGGGACAAAGCTTGTTTTGTACAATCGTCACAAAATAATAGGACAGACTCAGACACGCCCTAGACAGTCTAGACATTACCCTCACTGCGTATGTATTTTGTATATTTGTGTTGCCTCGAGTTAGGGACTGGTCGTGTGTCCCCTGTGTCACGTCTGCATTTCAACAAATAAGAACAGAAAACAGGTCTTTCGTGTTGTTTCGTAGCGAGAGAGTGATAAATTTTTGCTAAAATCGAGCAATACATATGTAACTTGGCATAAATAATGGCCAAAGATCGTCAAAACGTCTTTCTCATCCTGGTTTCTATTCATCAAAGGAAGGAGAAACACTGGAATGAACTTTTTGGATTCTGGATCTACACATTTCCATCATGAACAATTTATCACACGCTATGGGAGCAAAGGTTGGAATGAAGTTGGAGAAAAAAACGAATCTCTTTGCAATATGTGTGCGCGTGACATAACCATAGATTCTCGTAAAAATTTGGCCATGAAATAACATAATGGAAGGGCCTTTCCGCAGGCACTCAAGACACCTCCAATCGGCAGTGAGAGCAAAGATGAAATGCCCAGTGGCTGTTCGTGAAAGTGCAGTGAAGGAAAGAAAAAAGGGCTTTTTTGAGGCAGCACCACCTGGCGCTCAATCTCTGCAACGATTCCGTGAACTTATAGAATCAATCAAAAGAGGCATGACGAAGGCGAGTGCAAAAACATCAAATTGAAACGTTCCTTCTTAAAGCACTCTGAGCGTGACTCTCCACTAGAGCCAAGAGCATCAACTGCTTGGAAACTAAACGAAAAGGAATCCCCGGTAGGTGTTTATGAAAGCAGATTACGGTAAGCGTGCAATCAAGGGGAGTGCTTTTAGATTATGTGATGATGTTGACAGTTTCCAGAAATTTCTAATCAAAAAGAATCTCCTGGAAGTCATGTAGGACTCTATCTCTTAATTTTAAGATCTGGTGATGTTAATAGAGAGTAACGCTAGAGGAGTTCCTACCATGCAATCTGCTTGTGGGTCAGTTGCTTAAGTAGGAACTGAAGTGGCGATTATAGAGCACTAATAGCTGCTCGAATACTAACGGAAGCCACTTGAATGAATGAGTATTTGTTGAAAGCGATTACGTGAGGCGTGAAAATCGAAGAGAGCGCTTTGGAAACTCCCTGGAAAACGGCATTTCACAGAGACTTCCAATGGCAAATTCGGGAGTGCACGTCAGAAGATCACGAGGTAACAAATCATCATCCAGGTAATTTTGAATGGTGCAGAGAGAATCAATGAGATGAGCGTTCGGAAGGCGGCCTATCTGCAGCGCGGAATCCAGTTTCGAGGCTACGGACCTGTTGTGCAACGATCTGTTGACCTGTTTCCTGCAGAGAAGCGCTTCCAATATTCAACGGGGCGGCTTTGTTGTAAAAACAGATGTCAATTCAATGAAAACACTGGAAGGTGCAATGTTTCAGCGTTCTGTGTAGTGATCAGATCGAGATCCTAAGGTTTTTTTTGCAAAACCCAAGCGACAACGGGATATCCCGAACGGTTAGGAGGTCTCAAAGTGGCGATGATGTTCAGGAAGAGGCGCTCCTTGGCAAACACAAGTCCCGGGCCCATCAGCCACGGCGGCGCCGCGTAATTATAGAAGGTAGTGATCATGGCTCATCGAGACCCACCCAAAAATCGCCGGGAGAACGAAACTTACCCCATTCTTAAGGCCCGGTCATAGTTGCGGAAACTGTTTCCGGAAACAGTTTCCCGCAAACTGTTTCCAGAGCCGGTCATAGTCCAAAAAACTGTTTCCGGAAACAGTTTGGCGAAACTGTTTCCGGAAACGGTTTCCGGGGCGGAAACTGTTTTCAAGCATGTTTGAAAACATTTTTCTGTTTCCGGAAACAGTTTTGAATTCGCGGTGGGACCTGTTGTGCAGATTTGGTTTCTGAGTTACTGTGAGTGGTTTGACGTTGTTTTTGGATGATTTCTGATTGTTTTGGCCGGTGATTTTGAATTTTAGGCAGTTATCACAAGAATGCCATGACGTTTGTCACCCTGGAGTGCTTGTCGACAGCATTTTCCGGAGCTGTCGCTTACTGAAACTTTCCGGACAGGTCTAATCCACGGTCATGCCATAGAAAGGTCTCCGAAAAAGTCGCTTGTTTTTGTCCCTTGTATTTGAGGAAGGGTAGAACCGTAGAATCAGTTCGATTTCGGCTTAATGTCACCAGCGCACCAGCGTTTTTATGACCGCGACTGTGGATGACCATAGCCGTGCATTAAACCTGTCCCACTTTCCCCGGAAACACACCAGGATTCGGGTGTATCTCGTTATCTCGCTGTCTTTTTTTGCGTTTTAATTAATTGCGTATTAATTCAGTCCTGTTCAGGTGTTGTTCAATTATGCCGCGCTGTACGAAGCTCTCGAACGAAGAAAAGTCGGCGATTTCAGCGTTTTCAAGGCTGGCTGCAAAATTCACCGGATCGCTTCCGAAATGTACCGAGGCCAGCACGCGATATGGACATTCTGCTCTCGGTTGAACGCGTGCGGTTCTGCGTTAGAAAAGGGGCGTCCGCAAGTAGCGAGATATAGTGCGCTGGGTCTAGTTCGACGATAAGTTACCAGAAGTTCGTGGAGATTCTGGAGGTGACCTGCCAGTCCAAATTTGTACGCTTCAACCGCCGCAGTTTCCTCCTGTTTCAGATTCTTCACAATCTTATCGTCGAATTGAACCCAGCACACTATATCAATAGCTTCTCACGCGCAAATAAAACTTGCACGCGTCCCTTTCCTATTGTAGAACCATGTGCCCTTGGCAGAAAGAAGAATTTCCAGGCCATGTGCCGATTTCGGTGAACTTCGAAACGGTCCAATCAATCGAGTACCCGGCTATGTAGCGCCTTCTCGTCGTTTCACAGCTTCGTACAGCGCGTCATAGTTGTAAAATACCTGCACAGAACTGAATTAATACAGAAAACGCAAAAAAAGACGAGCGACATAGTAAAATACACGCGAATCTAGTAGGTGATGCTTTAATTTTGTATCTGGTAGTAGCAAAAGCTGCGGAAGAGCGAGTTATCATAAGAGGCGTGTGGTGAAAATCACGAAAGTCACCAGAAAAAAAGTAAAAAGTAAAAAAAAATAGAATAAAATTACTTTCGAAAATGCTTTTTGAAAACTGTTTCCGGAAACTGTTTCCGGGTGGTCATAGTGCAAAACGCAACTATGACCGCGAAACTGTTTCCGCAAACCTGGAAACCGTTTCCGCGCCCCGGAAACAGTTTTCAAGCAAAATCCGGAAACTGTTTCCGGAAACCGTTTCCGGAACTATGACCGGGCCTTTAAGCCTTACAATTTTGGAATGGACCGACGCGCCAAACGGACACTGGTCCGAAGTTCTATTGTATATTTTTTTTAGGCAAATCGGTGGAGCCTTTTCCATGCATTGGTTGGATATATTTCACTTATTTTCGCTCTCAAACAACGCGGAAGACTTTAGAAGACTGCAATTCCCCGGCTTCCATGTCAATTTCCTTTGTTTTGCTGGCTAGTGAGAGCAGCAATTTCCGTGCTACGGTAGAAATTCTGAAAGGAATAAATAAGTGGGAATCAGAAATTCGGTAATTACTCATATTTACATACCCCATTTATAGATTTCAAAAGTTTGAATCGGCAATCCTAAAAAGTTCATGTGAAGGCGCCCCTCGACCACCGAATGTGGACCACCGCTTTGAGGTCAGAGCTGTGATTAGGGACTTAATCGAGGACATAACAGTGATTTACTTCTAATTGCCCGTTTGGTGTTTTGGCCTACGTCACTCGCTGTTACGTCCTATTTTTTGGGATCCATTGTCTAAGCGCCATTATTTTTAGGACAACAATAACTCTGACGTATCAGGAGGAAGTGTATTCTTGAGAAGGTGGCTGGAGGAAACATCGAAGCGGCACATGGAAATATTCTCCTGGAAACTGATGGGAAAGAGGTCCCCTTATCCAGCCCTACGAGCGGTCTCCATGGGATTCTGTTTGCCATGAGAAGTGCATTGAAATGCTTCATCCGTGGGTAACTTTTAGAAAACAGGAGGCTAGATTCGGAGGCCAATTAGGGTACTTTGTTTTCCAAAGCCCAGACAGAGCGAATGACCTTCAACATTACAAAAACATTTTATATCAAGAAGTAGGTTCATTTAAGGCGCACAAAGTACTTGAAGTCAGACTCTAACGTCGTTCTCATCGGAGTTGTAGGCTGCCTGCGTCGATGTCGACTGAAAATAGACATCCATGTTTTGGTTTCCCCTCATTAGCGATTCTTTCGGTCCTCGTCGACGTTTTGCTTAAGAAGTGACTCAGAGATCCGGCCCAAAAAGAAGTCAGAAGTGACCGAAAAGTGCGATCGAATAGTACATTTATTGGTTTCAGTCCTTTTTGAATTTATCTGACAATTTTGGTAGTTTATTAATGTGATTTATTGTTACTTGTCTTTTGACATTTATTTATCTCTGGCTGCCATTTTCGCTTTTGATATTGCTTTTTCTTAACGCATAAATAACAAACATTTCAAAGCGAAACGGATCCGGTACGGCAATCAGATACTTCCAGTGGAGATATGTTCCAGAGATCCCCAGCGCGCGCTGAAATGCCTTTAGGAGCCAACTCTGTGGATCTTACAGTCAATAGTAGGTACATAGCTAAGGACACATCCATGAATATATAACGTAACGTATTGAATATAACGTGCTTACCAGAACGAACTTAATTGGATAAAAAGGGCCACGATGAATGATAAACTTTAACAGCTGGTCCAAATCACCAATCTAGTAGTGCTTCTGAAATTTCAAAATACAAATACAAAATTTGAATGGGATTTCAAAGACGTGTCACTATGTCGACAATCTTAATTCGCAGGGGTTATGTCATGTCAGAGTAACCGAAGTTGCATTTCCAAACGTAATTGACAAGGAAAAAATATGCATTTGAACCCAAGTGTTCTTAAAACGGTGTGCTTTGGATAGCGCCAAATCCCAATCCCTTGTGCGATATTTGCAAAGAATTGTCGTTTTGGACAAAGTTGCACTCGCTCCTAAAGGCACTCTACCTAAGAGTTCCTATTGAATATCTGTTCCTAATATGAGCCTCTTCTCTCAAAGACATTATTCTCCCGCGTGCAGATCTGATTCTGAGAAGAAGCAGAACGAAGATGTTTGTCGTTTTCTGTTGTTTTTGAGGTGACATAAAATTAACAGGAATTGCATGTTTTCGCTTCGCTTGAAAGCTACATTTACATCTCTCTCTGAGCGTTTCGGACATCTGTTTTCTTTTTTTCTGTAAGCTCTTGATTAGTTCCGACACAAACGACCTTCCCGCAAATCATAACACTCCCATTATCCGGTCGTTGTGCCCTCGGTGACGTCTTTCAGAGCGCCTTCTACTTAGGTTCTCCCATAAATCCAGCTTCTTCTCCCTCGGCGGCTGATGGATTCTGGACGTTCTCCGATCTCCCCGATTTTCCGACATCTCCAGTTGGCGTTTTTTAACGCGTCGGCTGTAAATTACGTCCCCGGGGACCGTAATCGAGATGACTTATCGGCGCGAAGAGAGCTCATTACGGCACACGTTTTTGGCGTTCTTCTCCTCTCCGCGTCTCTTCCGCCGCCAAGAAGACGCGAATCCAGCGCCGAGTTTACGAGGTGATTTCGAGGTGACGCCGCCTTGTTTTTTAATTAAAACTCAAGGTTCTCCTCGGAACGTCATTTGTCTCGTGGAGTGGGAAGTGGGTTCTCCAAGTAGGCCATAAAGTCGTCTGCTGCGGATATTGTTCGGAAATGACTGTCGCCCTTTTTGTACGTTCTTTGGCCTATTTAAGGAGATCCAAGAGAGTTGAGTAACTCTGTTAGGTGTTACTCTGGGCCTCTAAAGGTTCTACTGCCTGTTGAGGTGTTCAAGCTATCAGAGATGTTAAAGGTTCGACTTGGAGGCCGCTATCCCTTTTCAGCCCATCATCATTTCAGTGATCTATACTTTACAGAGCCTTTTATCCTTTTCCACCAAAAAATACCACCGTAAATGCCATTAGGAGACCTTTAAAGAGCGACAAATACGAGAAATACAAAACCTTCAGTTGCATTTCAATTGCGTCACAGAACTTTGTGGCACAATGTTGATGGCGATCTGTCCCTAACTCCCCTGGAATAGCCTCTTTGTCTGCACTCGTATTGTTTTCCGCGCGAAAAACATCGCTTACTCACACCCTTATTCACCGGATTCCCAACTCGGTGACCTTCTGCGGCCTGTCTATACGTATTTGTCTCCTTTTTCTTTCCGCGTTGAGAAGTGACGACACGCTGTGAGTTCCTTTCGTGGGCGATTGGGCTAATCGGCCTACATGTTATCTAGCAAGAAATGCGCAATCCGTTTCCTTGATGAGCGAGCACATGGGAGGTGTAAATAAAGAAGCGTCTAGTCGTCTATCCAGGGAGGTTCCCTATATTGGGAAGTTGACATTTTGAAGGGGTCTAAAGGCCGTTGACAGGTAGCTGGACTCTAATCGTCGACCTATGACCATAAAAATGAAGGCCATAAGGATGCAGTTGCCAGATCCGGCCATTACGTTATTAAGAACCGCATCAACATGACTACTTCACATGCGGAAATGGAGAACCCTTACGGGGCCCCATAAAGGTGGCTTATTATCTACTTCCTTTAGCACGATTAGCATGAAATTCGACATTTTACACTACCTTCCAATCGAAACCGATCCGATTTGAACTCTCAGTGCAGTCTTAATACCATTAAGACATCTCTCGACGCGTGGTCAAACCCTAGAGGCGCCGCCCCATCCGCCCCGCGGCCCCCTGGGTTCATCTCGACCGAAGTGGCCAAACACCCTCCAGGCGCCTCGAGGGGCGACCACACACGCCACGCGCCTTCTTATGTGTGCACGTTTTGGAGAATTGTTTGTTTTGTGCAAATCAGTCCTTTTTCATTTCGCTTTCCATTCTCCTTGGAACGTCTCCAGACGCCACAGAAGGCACCGTAATTGGCGTCGGTCCTTCGAAGGCGCCTCTGAAGTGTTTTTGCCGCCAAGTGGGCGTCGGAAAGACAGATTAGGCGTGTTCGTCGGCTCACTCTCATCCCGGGGACTGAGATATCCCCTCCCCACATTGATTGTTTCCATTTTCGATTCGAAAAAACCAAAAATCGCCCCTATTTATCCAAAATAATTGCGAGTTTTTGCTGTCTGAAACGCCGTCTTAGGCCTGCCAAATGAGTCCTCGACCTTTGTGTTTTTAATCGTACCCTTCGGATCCAGCGGCGCCAAAATCAACAAAAACATCCGCGATTATCTAAATTGTCACCTTAGGGGATAGATAAATAGACCCTTGGCCTTAAGAGACCCTATTTGTCATCACGGGCTAAGGCACCGTGGAATCGCTTCTTTTAGTGGAGTCACGCGCAGATGAGGAGGAGAGCAAGGGGTGGTGGAAGTTTGGATTTCCCCGACAAGTGATCGTTGGTTTAATAAGAGGATGGTATGCAATGAAACTTCACACCTTGCTTCCAAGGAATGCAGAAACGTGAGCAACTGCAACCTTTGTGTGGATGGGCTAATTGCTCGGAAGAATCTCCAATTCCGCTGAGATGATGAATGAAATGCGTGGGAAAAATGTTTGGAATGTTCCCACACGGAAATGAGTTGTTAGTAGACGTAGACACACGTGTTGTTCTGTTCTATTATTTATATAAAAATGCTTTATAATCATGGAATCGTCTTTATTTCTAACCCAGTAGTCATTGGTTTTCCTTTTTCCACAAAGTTGCCTTTGTCCTTAGGGCGAGTTTTAGTTTGGTAGTTTGGTATGCACTGAGCACGAGTTACGATTCTTTCTCAAAATTCATAAACAGTTCTTCCTCTATCGTCTTTGCCAGAAGGTCAAATGCTCCAATAAGATCCCATATGTGCTCATATTTTAAGATATATGCCTTTTTGCCGACCTATTGTCTTTTCCTGTTTCCTTTCTTTGATTCTAAAGGCCTCGTAACATCAAGAAGAAATGATAAAAAACAGGAGTGTTCCAGATTGTATTTGGTACTGGAAAACATGGGTCAAATCGAGATTTACGACTCCCAAAACGATCTCTAGAACCGAGTTTACGAGTTTACGAGTTTCTCTAGAACCACAGAACACAAAACCATTTTCGAGAACATTGTACAGTGAGACCGGTCGTATTTCGTCGTTCCCTGGACCACCCTGTAGAAAGAGCAGAAAGTGTGCACGTCCAAGAGAACGTCGCCAGACACAACCCTTCCAAGTGGTTGTTTGTTGCTCCGGATGTTTTCTGAAAATCCACTTTGGCCAAGTGATGGCCCTTCCGATAAAATCTTCACGAAAACGAATTTCCTGTTTTCATCTGTCCGATTTTACGTAACAAAAATAGGCAAGTCATACCTTCGAGTGTCGAACATCAAATGAATATTGCTTCCGTGGGGTTCAGTTTCACATCCTGGCTCCCCATAAATCACACATCCTCTCTGGGAAATTCTTTTGTCCACTGACGCAAAACAAGACTTTTAATCAAGAAAAACACTTCCCTTTCTTTTCATTTCTCCGTTTCACTTAATCTCTTATGCATTCTTCTTTTTATTACATTCGACACAAAAGCGTTCGGCGCTCTCTTTTCGTGCGAGTCTCCCTGGTTTGTTGAGATCGGACGGTGGTGGGTCCGATCGTGGTTGGTTGCAGGGCAGGTCCGTCTTCTAGGCCGCCAATTGCTTTCTCAAAAGGTGTAGGCTAGATTTGACAATTAATGATTACCGTTGTCGTGCAGAAGCGCCATTAGATGGAGAATCCGAACGACGGCTAAGCATGCAAATGTCGAGCATTTCCGTTTTTTGGCGGGAAGCATGGCGATGTTTGACGTGTAGATGCTGAAGAAGAAGAAACACTCTGCCTATGTTTTTGTTGACGCTGAATCAAAGATCGCCGGTTTTTGGTCCAGAAATGGCTTGAACATGGAAGGCCATAGTCATTTCCATAGAGGTCTCAAATGTCCCACCAGAATACAATTACTAACTTTCGCTCAGATTTCGATCGCGGGCCATGGAGAGAGCGATCACCTTTGCCTTCCCTAATACATTCAATAGTGACAAGTACTAAATAGGAATAGAACCAATTGCTACAAAATTGACTTTAACGATTTGTAGACGTGCCTTGACCTACGCGAAAACGATAAAACACTTCATTGAATCGCTGAATGGCCACAGATTTCTACAATTTTAGCGTCTACATTTATGTGCTTCCATAATAACCTGGTTGAATTCGGTAATTTCATCCTTATGGGTCTGAGTTTTATGACCACATTCGACTATAATGACCTCGGAACACCTTCCGACCGTTGGCATCATTTGAGGGGAAGTAAGATCGGTGCGGTTTAAGGAGGTTCCTGTTTTTCTCGTCCTTAAAAATAAGAAATATATAAATTGTGCTTATAAAGTGGAGTGTGGAAACATTGTAAAGAGAGTTTAAAGTGCGTTTTGGTCCTTGATGTCCTCATGCAAAATGGGTTCGTCTGGTCTTTAATCTGCTACTTCCCGGGTTCC
Organism: Steinernema hermaphroditum; assembly: GCA_030435675.1. Lineage (NCBI taxonomy): Eukaryota > Metazoa > Nematoda > Chromadorea > Rhabditida > Steinernematidae > Steinernema > Steinernema hermaphroditum. The sequence goes on from CM059622.1 coordinate 5,924,451, forward strand.
GGGATGCATTTTTAGGAAGCGCACATCTTCTTACACCATAAAAGTAATGTTCCCTCTGTGGAGATAATTCGGTGGTGACTCCTCCACTCCTCAGAGTCCAAACTTCATTCCGCCCCTTCTTTGCACTTTAATTCCGAAGACGATAAGGAACTGAAAATCGTGATGAATGCTCCGAATGCATTTTTGATTCGCGCACCCAAAAACGCCAAAGTTGAGCTTTGGAGTGACGCTCTCTGATTGACACGGGATGGATCCCAAGCGGGTTGCAGATTCATCTCGTGGGCGGTGGAGGACTACTGAGTACCGGAATTGATCACTCTTCAATTTGAGGGGGAAGTGATTCCCTTTTTGTGCCGTGTCTGCAACATTTCTCGGCTCTCCCACACTTCCAGTTTTTGTGGCTAAAAGGAGGAAAATGATATCAAAGAAACACTATGTCAGGGTACTGTATGTAAGTGAAGGGTATGCGTTTGGGTACGGGTACCCAGGTGGCTTCACAGGAACATTGCTTGGAAGTGATGCGAACTCCCAATAATAAAAATACCGTCCTCTTATTTCTCAGGAGCATATGACTATCAGCGACAAGCCACTGCACTCTATGGAACGTTCGCACGCAGAAATGCGTCGAGACTAGACATAGACACAGTCTGTTGTGACTTACTAGGTGTACGATGGAGTGATTTCGGAGCATACCTCCCTTTTTCTTTTCAGGCAGTTTGTTGTTCGGCGCACACAGAGATTCATTTTTTTGATAAATAAAAAAATTTTAATGATAATTAATACAATCACAAAAGCTGCTTCTGACCCGAAGGAAAAGAAATGAAACATTGATCGATCTTGTCAGAACCTGGCTTGGTCCTAAATGAAGTGCTGAATCAGCACGAATCTTCGTTTCGTCCGCTTTTTCGTCGTCTTTTTGTTTGTTTATTTCGATCACAGATGGCACAGAAATGAGCGACATGGCCTTCTCCAGGCCGAGCACCTTCCCCCCGTTCGCTGAATTACCCCGATTCCCCTCGTTTGTGATCGGAGTCGATGGCCCTTTCATCGACGCCGTTAATTAGCGCCACGGGGCTGACGCGGACTTCTCCTTTCTCGAATTAGCATGCCTAATGTCGGCGCGCCTTCTGCAACGCGTCGAGGCGCCGCCCCTCCGATCGAGGGGAGGATTCTCGAGAGACCCGTTTGATCTCCGCCGCGGCGTCGAGGCGACAAATCTTCGGCACTCCATCGGGTCCTCCACGTGTTCCTCGGTGGCTCGTGATGAACGTCCCCAAATTTATGATAATGCCTTAGTAGGCGCGGGCCAAGAGTTGCCAAGAGGCGCCTCGGCGTCCCGAGGGCCCGTCGGCCGCTGTTTTCGATGATATATTCGGGCGAAGTGCTTGTCATCTCCTCACAAAACAGCGCCTTCTTGGGCACCTAATCGGACGCGTGACACCCGAACCCTTCGGTGCTTCTCCGATTTCTCGTCTCTTTCAGAAGAGACTCCCTCGGCCACAGATGTCCAGATGACCGAGAGGAAAGGCGCCGATCAGCGGCGCTCCCCTACATGCCACTGGGACACCTTCTTCTGGCTCCTGGCCCTCCTGGCCACGGCCAGGGTGGCAGCATCGCCTTTGAACTCCGAGCACCGGCCGGATGTCGTGGTGAGTGGTTTGCAAATTTTGAAAAGACGAACAAAGGGTCCCTAGAGGGGGTCCGTGGCCAAGGGAGTCGAGGCCAAAGCGGTCGCACTGACCTCTGTAAACAAACAATTTGCATATCCGCCGAAATGTCACATTTCTCATCAATAAGCGCCGTAGTACGGGGTACGGTATTCGTCTTGTAAACAAATCGACTGGGTTTTCATCACGGAATGTGCACCTAAATTAACACATGCGTTTAGATTGAGAACGTGTGAGAAGAGACGAACGGATGAGAACGTTCCCGTATTACATGTTCATCAAATCCAAAATTTAGTTTTTTATTGGAAAAATCAATACGTAGTGCAAAAAAAGACCTGAGCAAGAAAAATCTGATCTGTCCTTTATACCGAACTCTTCTGTATTCAATATTCCATTGAAGTTTTTAGTGTTTCTCCTGGAGATTTCGGGCACCAAAGCGTCTTTGCAAAACTTTAGAGGTAAACATTTCATACTTCTACTAGAATCACAATTTTTAAAGGGCACTAAAAAACTGATAGTGACGTGATTAATTCATATTCATACGTTATACCAAGATAGATACTCTGCTTAGTTCACTGTTTTCCGTCGGTTTTGGGAACACTCACTCTACAGTCAACTTGTAGTTCCAGGGGATTTCCCATCAATTCAATTCCAATCTTCCAAATGGAAGCACCTAAAGGCGTCCATTTACTTAACCGGAGACTCTCCAACATCCCACTTGTTTATCAATTTCCTCGCCTACTTCTCTCTCCACTTAGTCACCCGGCTAGGCCTACAGCCTAGTTGACGTCACTTTCGGTGCGAAGGCGTTTCCTAACCGTAAACGGCGCATATGCAAATGTGTCCTCGGGCTCTGCGGCGCGCTGTTGCATAATGGACCACTCGCGAGGTCTGCTCATAATCCAATTTGGGTGCGGCCTCGGGCTCCCGCCTGGACGACAAAAGAAGCCAAATTGATTCCGGAGGCGAAGAAGACCTTCGACCTCGACAACAACGCAAACATCTTTGGGGTTTCCCACGAAAAAGCGCGCGAAAAGTCCCCAAAGGACGAAGCTATTAGAGGCCACTTAAGTGCTAAACTGTCCGCGGGTCGTAATTGCCCCTTATGTGTACGCGTTTTAGGATTTCTATCCGAAGTCCGACAAGGAGATCGAAAACAACTCACCGACCTACTCGAGGGACGACGACGATACCGTATCGCCGAGGTGAGCAAATTTCAATTTCGCTTTCTCACGCTTTTCTCACGAAAACTTTTGCAAAAGATGTCTAAGAAGGCGGATCGATTGGACGGATATTTGGGGTCGGAGGTTCCCACAAGGATGGGAATTTATGGCCGAGAGACAAAAAGGAACTTTCTTTGGTGGAGCCAGGCGAGGTTCAAGTAGGCAAATCCTGATAGGGACCGAAAGTAGACGACTTCTCTGGAACTGTCAGATGAGGCGAGTTAGCCGCCCACTCACGTGTGCTGGATCTAGATGTCAGCACTGATTTGCAGTTAAGCTCAAAAGAGGTTGTGTTCGTCTAGGCCACTGGGATCGATGTTCAAAAAGGACATGGAAATCGGATATCTTCACTCCCTATCATCTAAAATTGGATGTGATGTAGACATCAGAGAGCATTTCCACTCGAGAGTTCTTGAAGTGTCCATCCATCGTCGACGTCGAATGAGTCCAAAGTCCGTAAAAGCCTTTTTATGGCCATAATCGTTGTGTGTAGTCCGTCTTCGGAACAACTCTGAACGGCTTTGTATTATGGCGCCAATGAGAAGTCTCTTTCTTCATGGAAATCATTGCCAAATAGAGGTTTCAATTATATGGTCTTCTCAAAAAATTGGCATACAGTCCAAAGATCTCATTTTTTGGTGTTTCTATAGATGATATCTGCATGGAGTCATCTGCAGTCAATCCACATAGAGCCCTTTGAACAACCCTGGTCCCGTTCTGCAGACGAATTGCTGATACTTATCACAAAAGCGATCAAATTTCGCGAATAATTGCCATTCTGCAAACGTCGGTTCTTTGAATCTGAGACGAATCGGAAATGAGTGCTTAAAGGGGCGACGATTAATAAATCCCGCGGGATTCCACCCGAGTCCACTTCCCTGGCGACTCTTGGGACGAGTCAGAGAGGGCGAGAGACAGGCACTGACATCAGATCGGACGCTTTCAGCCCTCGCACCACGGAGAGCATTCGCCTCGAACACAACGTCAGTCGCCTTCTGGATGCCCTCATCGCCAGCCATGATCGGAGAATCCGACCCAACTACGGAGGACCACCCACGGAGGTTAACGTCACCATCCACGTGATCACCATCAGTGCCGTCTCTGAAGTCTCCATGGTAGGGACGGCTGGAGGGAGTATGGTCCTAAAAGAGGGGATCTAGGACTACACCGTGGACCTCTATCTGAGGCAGTTCTGGAGAGACGAGCGTCTGTCCTTCGAGAGTCTCAGCCAGGAGCACAGCTCCTTGACTATCGGCATCGACATGGTGAAGAGCATCTGGACGCCGGACACCTTCTTCCCCAACGAGAAGAGGTCCTTCTTCCACGAGGCCACCTCCCACAACTCCTTTCTGCGCATCGACAACCACGGCAACGTCGTCAGATCCATCAGGTAGAGGTCGAATTACAGGATCTTCTGGTCAAAGCTGCTCTTTCCAGACTTACCGTAACCGCAAACTGCCCAATGAATCTACATACGGTATGCTTCTTTTCCAAACTAGCGCCACTCTAACTTTCTGTTGTCCTTGGCGACGATCTGAATTTCTAAGAAAGACCAAAGATAGAATTCGGCCACAATGGGAACGCTTTGTCATGACAATTTGTCTTTAAGATGCATACACCCAATGATTTCAAAGATCTTGAACACGGCGGGTGTCCTTATTCGGCAAGTGACAACGGATTTCCGCTGAGAATGAGAGGAGAGCTGACAAGTAGCGTTGCCTAGATATCCCATCGATCAGGACATTCTTCCTATAGAAATAAGCAGATTCACCTCCTTGGCTTATTGATATTCTTATGCCCCAAGTTGTCCCACAAGTTCCAAATCTGAGGGTGATATGAGGGTTCTGTGACAGATCCACGCGAAGACCTTCCACGGATTTTAATCCATTTAGGACACAACTTTTTGGGATCGGACTTCACTTTGACCTTTAACGACTTCACTTTCGCAAAATTGTCCCTAAAAGGTTCCTTTGGTAAATTCTGAACTAAAGACAAAAGCGTTTTTAAATGCGCCTAGTTCTCGCGATGATAAAGAACTCAAAGCGTCGCATAAAAGTTTTTGGGGGGACTTTCCGTCTCTTGTGAACTTAGGACACAGCTGATTTTATATGCAAATGCACTTCCAAGGGCAGTTGAACTCCTCTTGTACTTATCGAACAGTTCTAAGAGTGCACCTGCACCCTTTCCGTGCTGATTTCTCTGTGGAAGCCCATCTCCGCTGCTTCAAGTCATTCGCTTCTTTGCAGTTCCCCCTGGACGTCCAAGTGTGTGCCTTAGAAATCGAGAGTTACGGCTACAGTACCAACGACATCAGCTACCACTGGCATCACGCGAACGCCGTGACGATGGACGAGAATGTCCACTTGGCCCACTTCGCCATCGGCGAGCACTACCACATCGAAAGAGTCATATCCCTCAGTACCGGTAAGTGCACCGGTAGATGATGCCTTGGATAGAGGGTCTTTAGGTAACTACTCCCGTCTCACCACGTACTTCACTTTCCAACGGAATATCGGCTTCTATCTCATCCAGATCTACTTCCCTGCGTCTCTGATCGTCGTGATCAGCTGGGTCTCCTTCTGGCTCAATCGCGATGCTACTCAGGCGCGCGTGGCGATAGGTGAGGGCAGTGAAGGATGAATGAGTACATATTGAATCTAGGGGTCACGACTGTGCTGACGATGACGACGCTGATGACGTCGACGAACGCCTCTCTCCCCAAAGTGAGCTACGTGAAGAGTCTCGACATCTTCCTCGGTGTGTGCTTCTTCATCGGTAGGAGTCATACTGTAGGTGCGCCGACGCCCATCCTTTCAGTGTTCGCCAGCCTCCTGGAGTACGCGGCCATCGGCTACCTGATGAAAAGGCGCCGAAAACCGCCGAAGATGGACGAGAGTCCGCCGACGAAGGCGTCCATCACGTGCTACTACGAGATTGACGACCAGGCGGTGCACGTGAATGCCGTCCGCAAGGAGAAGAAGTCGAAAAAGGTGCGTAAAGTGTCGGCAGGTCTTCGGGAAGGCCAGAGTCCGGCGACTGTCTTGGATGCTCTCTACTCGACGCTTTCAGAACGGCCTCGAACAGGCGATGCCACTGCTGACCTTGTCGCCCCAACACGTCCGACTGACGCCTTCTTCCTCGCAGGCCGAGAGGTACTTCGTCTTCTGCGTGCGCCCCTCACAGGTCGACCTCTTCTCCCGGGTCGCCTTCCCCCTCTTCTTCGCCCTCTTCCATATCGCCTACTGGACGTTCTACCTGCACGAGTGGACGTAGACGTTGGGCCCGTTCTTTCGCCGATGTACATATGTGGAAGTTGCATAAAAGACTCAGAAGTGAACTTGTGACCATGGACCATGGAAGTGGGGACCGTTAGAAGTGTATTTTAAACTATGCGTGTGGCCTGTTGCAATTCGGAAATGATTGAGTTGACAGAATATGGTCTAGGATTATTTTCTGATTAGCCTCTCTGTTCTATGGCATAAACATAACAATGAGTGCCTTCCATAGTTAAGGTCCAACGTCGAAAAGTAGTCTCCAATAGGTCCATTGCTCTTGAGTGCACAGCTTGTTCAGCACAAACAGTCTTCGTGGCGAATTATTTACGTCGATCTCCAGGCAATCCATCACGAGAAGTTGTTTTTATTTCGTTTCTTACGCAAGCACGTCAACACTCGTCGACACGCGGAACTGGGGACACGACACGTTCTTAACCATTTGGGTGGGGTTCTGCATCCATTCTGAGCTCACTTTTCTCCACTTTAGGTGGCCTTATTTTATCCATATCTATATGATATAATCACCGAATTAAACACCGGCAGCTAACATAGCCGAAAATAAACTCGTCAAATACGTTTTCTCTAAGGAATACCGGCATAGAATCATCACGGCGCGTTGACAATTCTCAGCGTGTTCGTGTGTCCAGCGCCTGAAACATTGCTTCCTGTCGCTCATGACACAACTGATCGCAACTGACCCTGGCGCCAGCCGGTGATGACCACGAGGAAGTCGCCTCTCTGGACGAATCCGCGCTCCTTTCCCACCTGGATAGCGTAGTTTATGCGGTTATCGACGTCGGTCGGCCAGTCGGGGTTCCGCTCCGCTGAAAGAGGCCACGTTAGGGGTGCTCGTGCAGGGAGACGGGGAAGGCGGTCGTTCGAGGAAGTGCGGAATACCGATCTTGAAGTGGAGGGGGAAGACGCCGCGGTGGAGATGAAGGAGTCGCGCCGTGGTGGCACTCCTGGAGATGGCGATGATGGGCACCGGAGGACGATAGCGGGAGCAGAGGGCGGCCGTGCTGCAAATCACAACCACCACGTCACAACACCGAGCGAAAGGAAGAAGCGAAGAAGCGAAGCGTCTCCCGGGATTCCGCGTCTTCGAACGAACACGACACGACAAGAAGCTGTACCGGTGGGGGAGTCCGGAGGCGCCGTGAAGGAGGCGCCGTCGTGGAAGACGCAGGGGAAGACTCCGTGGAAGAGCTGCAGGGAGCGGCACGTGCCCGCGCTCCGCGACACCGCCAGGATCGGACACGGCGGCCGGTAGTGCGACACCATCGACGCCGATCTGCATGGACATCATTTGGCTACTCTTCGCAAAGACTCTTTGCAGGAATTTGGACTTCAATTTCTATGGCGTGGTTAGTCTCATGCATAGGTCTCAGCTAGCTCTAAGGAAACCAACCCATAGGGATGCATAATTTGATCCATTAGATTGGGAGGTATGAACACATGCGAAATCGGACCTCCTTGTCCAGAAGGAATTCGAAAGACCCGGAAAACAGCTTGAGGACAATTGATTTCGCCACTCAGAAACAATACTAAGTTCCATCAAGAAATCTTCAAAAGCCTCAATACTCAAGCTGTTTTTATATTTTCTCGTCTTCATGGCCTCCCCTTGTAAATAAATTTAAAAGGTCGACCCCCTTAATATCCCTCAATGTTAGCAAAGCACCCAAGTGAGCTCAAAGCAAGAAGCAGGCACGTGAGTGTTCGGACTTACCGTCCCGTGGTGGTGATGAGGAGAATGGCGCTCGCCTTGCAGGAGACGGCCGCCGACGTCGCCGCGATGGCGATGGTGTGGGCCGTGTCCGTCGGTCGCGGAGTGTTCTTCAGAAGCTCCTCGAAGTACTTGGTGTGATAGACGGCGGCTTCGGCCTCTTTGCAGATCTGTAACGGACATGTGACTCTAATCAGGAGCTGCTGGTCCCTACGTAGTGCATGATTTTGAGAGATTCGACGGGGTAATCTCCTTTGGCAGTTTCTCCACTGAGCATGACGCAGTCGGCGCCGTCGAGAACGGCGTTGGCGACGTCGCTGCCCTCGGCCCTCGTTGGTCGAGGCTTGTGCACCATCGACTCAAGCATCTGGGTGGCGCAGATGACGGGCTTTCCGGAGCGGTTGCACTTCGCAATGAGCATCTTCTGCGCCAGGAACACCTTCTCGGCGGGGATCTCGATTCCAAGATCGCCACGCGCCACCATAACGCCGTCGGATTCGGCGATAATCTCGTCGGAACTGAAACATAGACGTGGTCCTTCCCGGGATGCTTGATGGCTCACTTGTCAACTCCTTCTTGGTTCTCGATCTTGGCGATGATCTTGATGTCCTTTCCCTTCTCCCCCAGCACCTTTCGAATCGTGCGGATTCCGTCGGCGTTTCGGATGAACGAGGCGAAGACGATGTCGACGCCCTGCTCCACTCCGAACTGCAGGTCCTTCAGATCCTTCTCCGAGACCGCCGGGAGGTCGACGACCGCCCCTGGGAGGTTCACTCCCTTGCGGCTTCCGAGCATGCCTCCGTTCTCGACAATGCAGAGGATGGCGTCGTCGAAGATCTCGTCGACTACCAGCGAGATGAGCCCGTCGTCGACGTACACCTTCGAGCCCACGGTGACCACCTTCGAGATGTTAGCGTAGTCCACATACAGGCACACGGACGTCCCCGAGTTCTCGAAGTTCTTGTCGGTCGACAAACGAATGGAATGTCCCTTCACGAGCTCCACTTCGGCCGACGGACCCTGAACGAATTATGTTCATTTTCCTTTCGGGTCTTACGGTCTCGTTTAGGTCACTATAGAAGATGTCTTATTCGAAGGAACCCGAACTTGTAAAGGGATCACACACATCACTTCGTCGCTACAATCAGAAATCACACCCCTCCGCATCCGAAGCGCGTTGGAGGAAGATGGTACAAATAAGCTTCAGAGACCTATCTTGGGGTGAAATACTAGAATAAAGTGAAGCGTACTTAGCCCTCAATATTCTGTTGTTTGTGGCGAGCTCAGAAGTAAGACCAGAAAGGAGAGGCCTTCTGTCACAATCTCGTTTTAGTAGTGCACTCAATTTCTGGAGTCCTGTTAGTCTTCGGTCAACATCGACTCACAGCACCAAACAACCTCGAAAACAGCGCCGTCTGTCCACTCGATAAAACTGATTGGTGCACTTCGGAGTGACTATTTTTAACATTCTTTGCAAAATTTGGTCCTGAGAGAAATGTATGTTTAAGGTTTTTTCTCTCATGTTTCTCTCTTTTTCTTTTTTTAACTTCTGTTAGTTCTTCCGCTAGCAGCATTGACACATTATTGACCATTGACACCTGAACTGGAATATCTCTGGCTTTGATGATAGCTTTTTCCCTTTTCAAAACGGGGTCAATAAGTGATTAACGCAGGAGCAAAGAATATCTTTTAGGAATGCAGAATAAAGAGGGCGGTTAAATTTATGTCTTTTTTGATAGATCCTGCTGATAAAAACATTCCTTTCATGGAGAGCGACGCCCTTGAAAAAGTCACATAAGTGACATATTTCATGATTTTTACATCAGATCGTTGCAGGACTCACCCCAGCCAAGAGTCCCGTGCGGATCTCGGGTCCCTTCGTGTCCAGGGCGATGGCGATGATGCGCGGTTCGTCGAAACTCTGCGCCGCCTCGCGGACGTTCTTCACGGTTTCCGCGTGATACTGAAAGGGTCATGAGCGGAAAGTCCCTGAGAGGGACGCACCTCGTGGGAACCGTGGCTGAAGTTCATGCGGGCGATGTTCATTCCGCTCTGGATCATCGTCTTCAGTTTCTCCACAGAGCGACATGCGGGTCCGATGGTGCAGATGATTCCCGTCTTGCGGACAAGATGAGGCGGCTCCCGGATGTCCAAGCTGCAGAGGTGCTCCAGGTGGGTGCTGGCCGAGAGCACGGGGAGGCGTTGTTCTTGCCTAAAGAGTGGAGATTTTGAGGGTTTGTGAGATGGGCAGAGGGACAAAGTGGGGATTTGAGTTGGGCAGAGATGGCGTTGGAGATACCGAAGTCTTCAGAATCTGTTCGGGACAATTTTTCAGGTACTTGGTATCTTTACGGTTTGGATAAATGAACCAGCTGGCTCACAAAGTACAACGGCCGTAAGAGTCCATTTTTGGTGGTGGCTGGGACCATTTCACACCGGGAACTCTTCATAAGGATTCTTGGATAAATTTAGACCACACATGGCGGGAACCTCACAGATAGCAGATCACCACCGGGAACATAATTTTGCCCCAATTAACCCCACTCGTTTCAGGTTCGAACTTGAAAATAAAACGCATGAAGTTGAAGAAGGTCACTTCCTTTTTTTGCTCACCAACGGGTCCTTAATCCTTAATTTTGAACACCAACGTGTTTCCGTTTCGGATTAAAGCCTAGCAATCTCATTATGGACCCATCTCTGCCTCTGAAGCTAAGGGTTCGGATGGAGCCGAGAACCTCAAACCTGTCATAATGCCAAAAGGACTGAATCCACGACTGGTGGAAAGGCATTGATCAGCGACGGGTTTGCCAAGACGATCTAAAGTGCGGAAATTGAGGAGCGAGAGGAGCGGCGGCGTCAGAGGACCACAGAGCATCTCGGATTTGCGATAGACTGAGTGGAAACATTTCGCAAGGGGATCGATAGCTAAGGAGCGAAGGCGTCATATGATGGCGCGTCGGGGTTCCCCTCAACGAACGGCGCTTCTGACAGTCAACAAGGGAAGAAACGATCGGGAACCCGAGAGCTCTCCGTCGCCGCCGCTGTTTACCGCCAATCGGAGCGTAAACAATCGAATCAGCCGGGGGCGATGCAACTCCGACGGAAAAGTTGCACCTGAGAGTGGGAAGAAAGCCCCGACAGCTCGGTACATAGACTTTTCTTTCACGAACGCCGCCCAAATTTAGTCCGAATTCCAAAGGGGATTGAAGCGCCCATCATCAGAGACGTCATACTCTCAAAGACCAAAATCGAAAAGTGGTTCGGAATATGTAGCGCCAGGAATATTCACGATATCTTACTGCAGCTTCTAGAAGAAAACGATCATATAAGTCAAGAAAAAGGACTTTTAAAACATCTTCAAAAAGATTCTTGATGTATGAAGAACTTTGTTTTTCGCGGTGAACTTTAAGAGTGCACTTTCAAGGGTTTAGTCGTGTCAAGAAGTGAGTGAATATTATAGTGAATAGCCTGTATTGACTGACTTTCTGAAGAGTATTTCCGTTTTCGATCAACGAGTTTATGCTAAGGAGCAGACGGCCAAAGTTCCGTTGTCCAAGCGGTAAAGATAAAAATAAATGAACAGGTATAAAGGTGTGAGATATAAATAGACACCGGAAATTGAAAAGGGAACCTGTTCTTCCAGAGAAGCAATAGCTCCTTTAGTCTTTCCCTAGAGACTGCACGGAGAGCTGAGAAATGCGTCTTGTGCTTAGTGATTTGAGGTTGCACGCTAAGTTAGTTTTTATTGGACGAGATTCCTTTTAAATACTTATAACTAGTAAAACACCGATAGATGTCAACATAATGTCGGAATGGCACAAGATGCTAAGAAAAGGTCTCAGCGGGTCTCATCAAAGCAAATCGATGCCGGGGAAAGTGAAAGAGCGAATAACACCAATAAAAACAGGGGGAAACATTTCCTCAGACGTATTTGTTTTCGTCTAAATGATATCAATATTTGCCCCGCGGTGACATCACAAATGAGAACGTCCAAACACAATGCAAACACATTCATATTTTGTACGTTCTGCTGAAATGAAGCTCTCCAAGAAGAGTTTCAAGATGAGTTAACCTACATCTGCACGACCTGACTCCATCATCTAGGAGTTGTTTACGAAATAAAACTACAACATTACAGACAAAGATTTGCTTCAAAGTTCAAAGACAGCTTTCACGATTTTTGGGAGTCCAGTTGGTACTAGAAACTACGAGCCGGACTCGTTGGTCTCGAGACTCGGATTTTGGATATGGGATTTTTTAATTTGGACAATTTCGGACGGACTCAATTGCCATCACTGGTCGGGACAGCCGAACTTGTGTTTCCTGAGTCTTGAGATGAACCCAAGTTCGCCGAAAACGGTATCCTTTATTCTTTCCACGAATGGACATCAAAGGTTGCAAAGACTGGCCGCTTTACAGTGCAAACCGTTTTGGACAACCTGGGTTAGGTTCCAACTGCTCGCCTGACCCAAAGCAACAAACCGTGGCGCATCTCCGCATTCGAATTGCACTCGTGACTTTTACTATTCCATTTCGTTTGCGTTCCGACCTACATTTCATAAGAACTTTCGCTATGTTAAACTGAAAACTAATCCATTTCCACTTGCAAATGCATACCCAATTACAATTTTGCATGAATTTCTCCATTTGCGTCACAGCTGCAGCGCTAACGGATTGCGAAATATGTCTTTCCCATTAGGTCCAATGGGAAACGAGCAAAAACTACAAACACACAGAAGATTTCAGCAAGAGAAAAGGAAAAAACAGCCAGCTTCTGAGCTGTGTTTTCCACACAATTTAAATGTTTACTTCTGTTTCCCCAAGAGAAACGGCGCTTTTCGAAAAACGCCCATCAGACGAACCAAGTGGAATGGAAATAGGGCGCTAAAAGGCGCCATTAAACCGTACCTGTCATAAGCGGCTTCTTCGAGTTCGCGTTCGAAGTCTTTGGCGACGTTGTTGGAGACCATCGAGACCGTCTTTGGCTTAGGGCTGAAAGCGGAGAGGAAGGAGAGCATGAGTGCGGAGCGGAGGGCGCGTTTCCGTTGGAAACAGTGCCAACTTCTAATTGACACGCGAATATTTGATTTCGTCATAATCGGAGCGCAGGCTTCGCCGTCTCCGACGATCGATAGAGCCGGGCCCCGCGCGGATACCTCCACCCTCCGTGTGCCCCTTCGAACCAGACTGTTCCCTCGGAGAGGGACAGTCGCGGCGCCAAACTCATAAAAGATGGCCTAAAAGTGCGCCGCCTCGCGGTCCAGGCGGTGTTGTGGCGACGTCCTCCGCCTCCTTCGGACAAACAAATTGATTCGAAAAGCGGCGGTGCCGAACGGAGAGAAAAGTCGCCGAAGAGCGTCTCGCCGATGACCACGCGGTCGTTCACGTGAACGGACCGGAGGGAGGGTGATTCAAGGGAGGAGACGGCGCCGCGCCGACGCCGTTGGAGAATAGATTAAATGAGCGCCGCGGAGATGTTTTTTGGATAAGTCCTCCAGGGGAACACGGATTAGCACGTTGTAAAAGGTGCAACTATTATGCTAGTGGTTATGACTGTGGGAAAGCGGAGATCTTCGTTTTTAAGAATTGTCGTAAATTTCGTCCTTTAAGTCCAGAAAAGTGTCCACGTGAATGTCATACGAACGAGGCTATCCCTCCGAAGCCCTAGAATAGAAAGCAAAATAGATGGCGAGATGGGCGCTCCACAGTCCCACTCTCATCGGGACTCGCTCTGACTGACAGATCGGGAAAGTGGAGATGAATCACACGAAGTGAACGCGAACGTGCAAAGTCTATGGTCTGTATAGAAAGGATGCATCATCTACATGATTCTACTGGCGTGAGATCAGACGAGTGTTTTACAGATTTAACGTGCAGATAGAATCTGAAGTGTATGCCTGCAGAAACGAGAGAATAACATATATTCCTTTTGTTTAGATTTAGTGGACGAAAAAGTCCGTTTAGTGTCTATCCACCGTAGAAATGGATGTCTATGTCATGAATAAAGGAAGGTCGTGCTCTCCTCTTAACTCCAAACCTCTCTCCTTTTTGGAGTCCTCTCTCCTCGTGCCCCAGGCACACCTCGCGGGCAAAACCTCCTCCGCGGATCTCGACCGACGAATATCTCACCTAATCCTTCTCAAAGACGATTCCAAATCAACTCAAACTCAGCTCTAGACTTCAAGACTCAAAAGGGACACAAGGGTTCAACACAAAACTTTTATTCTGCCGAAGCAGACAATCTCCACCAGTTCTCGTACCGGGGGGACGGTGCCTGGACACTTGCGCCCCAGACATTTGCGCCCCAGACATTTGCGCCCCAGACATTTGCGCCCCAGACATTTGCGCCCCAGACATTTGCGCCCCGGACATTTGCGCCCCAGACATTTGCGCCCCGGACATTTGCGCCCCAGACATTTGCGCCCAGACATTTGAGCCCCGGACACTTGCGCCCCAAACAGCGTCTTTAGGGAAAACGTGATGGGACCTTTCTGACGGTACCCACCGTGGTTTTCACTCCTTTTTTCGGTTTGATGACAGCTCATACGTTTTTTTTTGCAAAAGTGTGGCTGCACGCTTTGTAGCTATCCTTGCGGTCCAACGTGTGTCTTATAAGTGCAGCATTATACCTTGCAGTGTTACATAGTTTGCAGTGTCTTAAATTTTACATTTGAAATAACATACACTTACATATACAGGGTGCGTAATAAATACTGTAAGTTAACCAACTTTTCAATTTATCTTGATTTTTCGGTAATTTTTGTACCACTTCTGTTGTTATATTCGTATTCCTCGTCCTTTTTTGGTCTAGGATTGTTGTTCCCCCTACATTTCTCCTTGTCCCTTAGATAAAATGGTATCCCAAAATTACAAGTCCAGAGTTTTATGAAATGCTTTTATGAGATAGGTAGGATACAGATTTCCCAAATAGGTAAAAGAATTAGAACAGCCCGAAAAGCAATGAACAGAGCAGGATCAAGCGGAATCGGGCTCGAACCTAAGTCAAGCCTAGATATTAGCCCTTGCACGAAAATGAATACTGGGCTCGCTTAACTCGCCTGCAACCTCAAATATTTAGATATAAGCCTAAGCCAAGCCTAGGTCTGGGACATATGCAAAGAGCATATAAGCTCGCTTCAACCTCAGATGTCTAGACATGAATATGACAACCCTGAACACATCGTATACATTTGCATGTATCAACAAGGAGTAAAAACCACGGTGGGTACCGTCGGAAAGGTCCCACCGCGTTTTCCCTGAAGACGCTGTTTGGGGCGCAAGGGTCCGGGGCGCAAATGTCTGGGCGCAAATGTCTGGGGCGCAAATGTCCGGGGCGCAAATGTCTGGGGCGCAAGTGTCCTAGTACCGGGGGGACGGGCCATGAGATCTCGCCGAGGCTTCTTTTATTGCGGCGATTCGGACTCCGGGGCGGTCGCGTTGCGTCGTGGCTTCTGGTCTTCAGCCGGCGGCTCGGGGGCGTCGGATTCCTCGGCAGGGTCGGGGTCCTTCTCGTCGTCTTCGTGCTCCTCGCTCCATGCGATCTCCTTGAAGACGTCCTGCACGACGGGGATGGCAGCGGCGAATCGGAGGCATCTAAATGTATCATATTACAGTACCGGAAGTGGTGCGAGGCTTATCTGATCGGCGAGCCGCTCTGTTGCGAGGAACATCTGATCGCAATGTTTAGGGAATGAGCTAGTTTCCCGCATTGGGCTTTTTGTAGGCCCTCAACCCTTACACATGTTATCATTCTGACAGTATACTGCACATCCGTGACGTTCAAATTCAGCAGAACTGTGCCTCCTTTTAGTGTTTGTCTGCTGGACAAATGCTCCAGACAGTGGCAATCACTAGTTCAAACAGAACTGCATGAAATTGGTCGGTTTCCCACCGCTTCACACTGATTCTTCACAAAAATAGCTTGTTTGTTGGCCAACGAAAGGAGATTCAACACCCTCCGTGCTTCCGGCAGATGACTCCAATCTTGACCACTTCTCTCTATCCGAAGAAAAGGTTTCGACTCACATCAGGAATACCTTTATACACTCCAATAATGACAAGCATGATTATGATATGTACAACTCAAGAGGACACTTGAAAGACGTCGGGAATGCGCTCGTATACTGCAGTCAAAGTTCATTTTCGGCCGTGAAGATGCCAGTGGGGGAAGAGTCCGAGGAATCCGCGATGGAAATGCCAGTGAGGATAGTGGTGATGGTGATGATGATGGTAGGGATATCCATAGCCACCGTAGCCACCTCCGTAGCCGCCATAGCCACCGTATCCGCCATAGGGGTGATATCCACCGTAGGGGTGATATCCGTAGTATCCGTATTGGCCTTCAACGGAGACGCAGAAGAGGAGAAGAAGGAAGAGGAGAGCCGAGCTCATGGCGAAGAAGGAACGCACGAAAACAGTACTGACTATTAGGGTCAGTGGGTTTTATAGACGCGAAGGGTATTGGACCGTCACGTGTGCCCCGGGGGCGTTTCCGTATTCCGCTAATTCGACCACGTTTTAGGTTCAGCGAAGAGTTTAAAAAGTGTGCGAGAATGAAATGACGCGGCGGTCACAAATGGCGCCGCGGTGGGCGAACAAGGAAGGAACCGGTTGGGGATGGAAGGTTTGTTCGTTGTAGTACGAGCAAATTCTTCGAAATTCGATGAAATGTTCGAAGAACAGAGACGTCTCGGGCTTTCTTCATGAT
Source organism: Steinernema hermaphroditum (assembly GCA_030435675.1). Classification (NCBI taxonomy): domain Eukaryota; kingdom Metazoa; phylum Nematoda; class Chromadorea; order Rhabditida; family Steinernematidae; genus Steinernema; species Steinernema hermaphroditum. Next base: position 5,941,046 of record CM059622.1, read on the forward strand.
TCATTCTCTTATTTATTGGATTGGCCACAATTAAAGCAAGATCATCAACAACCAAAAGCTGAAGGGCTTCGAGTTGAGTGGACAAGAGGTTGGCTTCATTTCTTGGCTCGGAGATGCATGTGCAAGTAGGGAAAGAAGGATCCAAGATGGAAGTCGAGGCCTGGGGGGTGATGATGGTGGTGAAAGTGATCGTGGTGGTGCTGGTGGTCATGGTCGTGGTAGTGGTAGTGGTAAGGTCGATCGTACCATCCCCATTGAGCTTCGACGATGGCGAGGAGAAGGACTAGCAGGAGGAGAACTCTCATTGGCCAGAGAAGGGAAAGTACGACTTTGAAAGGTCTCTCGGGCGTCGCCTTTTATAAGTCCATCGAAGTTGCAACTTACGCACTGAAGTTCGCGGAATCGCCGAGAATTCGCCGATTCGCCGAGTGGAATCTGCAGAGCTGACGTAAAAAAGGGCGAAAAGGAACGTTGTAGTAAAATGCACTTTGAGGGGAAGTGAGAAGAAGATAATACATGTGACACGAACATGTGACAAAGGTCGTTTCACGAACATGTGACAAAAAGAAACATTTCAAAGAGCATTTCACTCCTCTAACTAGATACTTTGAAACAAAAGATCTAGGAAGACGTACAGAAAACACAACATCTACTTTTGGTCGGTCGTTTCCATCGCATCGATAAGCATAGCGAGCCCGTCTACCGTAATCTTCCCGTCGGGTTTCCAGTTCAGAATCGCCTGGGCGCAGACGGCGGAGAGTTCCTTCGAGATCGGGAAATCCGTCGGCATCTGAGTGAACACGTTGTACCACGGCGGCCTCTGTCGGTACCTTAACACGGCGGGGTTATGGTATCCACCAGGGAAAAGAAGTTATGCCTGATATTCACCACATAGGGTACGGTAGTCGTGCGGAAGAACCAGCCGAGGCGATGCTTCTCGGGCAGGGCGACCTTTCCGTTGAGTTGCGGGAGCGCTTCGGCGGCGAAGCGAAGGATCTGGATGTCGAAGCGAGAGCTCTTCATCGGAGATGCATTCCGGGTGATCTGAGGCGGGTTACTGTAGCCGAGATATTATGTGGGATACCGTACTCTGATGTCCACGAAGGACTTCCCGTCGATGACTGCCTGTACGGGGTGCACTCTGAAGATGCTTGGAGATGTGGTGAGCACCCGGAAGACGACCGGGAAGTCGGCTTCGTTGCAGAGTCGATGCGTGTGGTCCATCGCTTCGTTGTCGAGCACCCACACGAGATTCGGCTTCACGCGCACGTTGATGTCCTCGATACCTCGAAGGCGCTTTTCCTGTGGCGGTTGCTGTTTGACAGGAGTCTAAAGAAGACGTTTGGGGAACACAGGAGGCCCTTACCTCCAAACCAGTGCTCGCCGGCTGGGGAATCTGGTCTTTTCCAGAGGGTTTGACCCTGTCTATCTTCTCGGAGAGTTCCCAATCGGAGCTTTCCTTGTGTGACTGAGCACCCTCCATGGGGGTCTTCGGCTGCGAAGTCATCTGGAAAAGACGGCCGATCAGCAGAGAGGAGAACGCTGGAATGACCAGGCAAAGCTCTGTGGGACAAGGCCTGGCTTCTTGCAAACTGTCTAGAAGTTTCAGATTCAAATGCAAAATGGAAACATATTTATAGAAAGCTTTGCTGTTTCTGTGATGACCTTTCCGGGATACGGTCCCGAATCACTTTCTCCACTGTAGAAGTCCGACCCACAGAAAAGGCGATTCATTGATAGACGAAGCAATGATTGATGGTCACTGCGCGCCAAGAGAAACATTCCAATCGAATCACAAGGACTTCTAGACGTTTCTGAGATTACCTCGGCATTCCAACGGTTGAATAGCTCTTCTACCGTACAATGTGCCTCATAATTGAATGCCTTGAATGCACCAAACAGACCGTGGAATCGTTTATTACACAAATCTTAAAGCAATAGGGGTGTTATTAACATCAGAAAGCTGAGATGCTTCGAGTCTGCTGAAAGACTGCTGGACAGAGGTCACTGGAGTTCACTTCCTGGCGCGGTAATGCACGTGCCAGTGAGGGAAGAGTCCGAGGAACCCTCCGTGGAAGTCCCAGTGAGGCGGATGGTGGTAGTAGTGGTCATGGTAGTGATGGTGGAAATGGTCGTCGAAGTCGTAGTCTTCGTGGTGATGGAAGTGATCGTGGTAGTAGTGGTCATATCCCCACTGCGCTTCGACGAAGGCGACGGCGGCGAGGAGAAGTAGGAAGAAGGTGGCAGAAGATCTCATCGGAAGGAAAGCAAAAAAGACTTTGAACGTCTTTTCCACTGTCGCCTCTTTTATGCGCGCGTTTGAGTTCGCGACCGGTTACAGTTTAAAGCGTTTTCAACTCGCGTTCCCCAAACGCAAAGCGAAAGATCAAATGGAGAATGGTTCGGTGAGCGAGGTCGCCGCGGGTCAGACGTGGAATGGCGAAAGTGTCGCCGGAACGTGCACTTTTGAGGGGAACGTGAATGAAAATATGATTAATGATTGTTGTCATGTGTGGGAAGCAGGCGTTGCTTACAAAAGAATCGCAAAATCTTGATCTCTTATTCAAACCCAACTCACGTATGCGACATTAAATACAAAGGCTTCTCACAAGGACGATTCGCTGCGGTCGTCAGCCGATCGATCCGAGGCGCTGTAGAACCGTTCCTCTGCTTCCAGTTCTACGGTGGATTCCATAAGCGATGAATATGGCTCTCTGAAAAGTAAGCGCTAGTTCGAGTCCCAAATAGCAAAACGAACTCGGAGAAGGTGTCCACGAGTTCGCCAGCGATTCGTAGCACCTCAGCTGCGCTCTTCACCTTCCTCTCGAGCTTGTGTACCATCGTGTTCGTCACGGGCACGGCCAAAGAACAGGTGCATTGCATATCAGTCGACTCCGCACTCAGATTGACACTCGACTTGCTCTTCTGCTTCATCTTCGCTCCGTCGTTTTCGATCGTTTCTGCCGAGAGGGAGATCGTCGGGTCGCTACGACTTTTCGAGACAAGAGTCTACAAGGTCATAAATTATCATGAAAAATTATCACGTTTTCAAGAATACGAGATGAGGCTTGATCTGAAGCTGTGGATGTACGCGGAAGCTCGCCCAACTGAAAATATCGAAGAGGCTCATCTTGAAGAAGAAGTGTCCCATGGCAGCGATCGGCAGGAACAGCAGGATCTGAAACACGACGGTCAGCTTCAATGAAAACAGCACAATCCCCACCTCCTTCTTCATTTTGGCGACTCCCACGAGCAGTGCGGTGAGGACCGTCGCCAGCGGACTGTTGAAGCTGCCGCGACGAATTTCTTTCACCAGGGGATGCAGAAGAGCGAAGAGGACGCCGATGTGGATTACGACGTAGGCGCAGAGCATGTTGAACGGATTCCGCAACGGCGATGGAAGGTGCCTATGCTGGAATGAAGCGAAAAGAAAGCTGAATATGGAAGAGAGAAACTTACAATTTTGTGGTGAAACTTCAAGACTGCGGCCTTCCAGTCGAACGACGGATTCAAAGCAGTGACGAAGCACGCAATGGCTCTGCGGATGCAGCTTCTGTTCTCCAGAGCGACCATGTCCAATGGAACGACTTTCGATCAAATGAGGCAGCGGAAGGCGAGCGAGAGGGAATAAGCGTCTGTCTGGAACACTGTCTCTCTGCCATCTAAGACAGTCTGAACAGCGGTCAGTTAATGAAGAAGAAATGTTGCTGCCATTCCAGACAGTTTTCAGGCGTTCCTCCTGAGTGGACGCAGACAACCTGTCTACCTGTCTAGAAAATGTTTGCCAAATGAGAGCTGTACCTTCAACTGTGTGTTTTTTCCTAAAGTCTCCACTCTCACTTGAGGCCCACATGCCCTTGAGGACATTTGCATTGCACAGATTTATTTGAAATCCCAGTTCTTTTGTAGTCATACGGTGTCATGTCGATAAGACTCATTTCTTTCCATAGTAGTAGGGGTAGTTGTAGTTGTAGCCTTGATAACCGTAGGAAGGATACCCGCCATGGCCGTAATTTCCGTAGCTTCCATAGTAGTTGTTGTATCCACCGTATCCGTATTGGGCTTCGGCAACCGAAGCGATGAGGGCGAGGACAAAGAAGATGCAGAGAAGAGTATTCATGGTGAACTGTGAACGAAAGCGAACGGTGAATCTGAGGACAGAACGGCCATACTTTTATATGCGAGCGGATGACCGTAATCGCAAAACAACTAGACGTTTAGTTTATAGTTTAGGACTTGCAGTTTAGAGTGTTTTCGGGAAATTCGTCAAACTGACCTTTTGCGCTAGTCGTTCAGCGAACGATTTATGAAATGCATTTCTTTGCAGCGATAAACGCGTTTTTGTGACAAGCGCGATCAGTGAAATTGTGCTGATTACTGTAGAATTCAGGTTCTTCTTTTCATTTTCAACATTTCAAAATTGAAGTACATGTTTACACTTCTCAAAAATGTCTTTCCTCTCATGACAAATCGTTGGCAGAAACAGCGGCAGTCCTCAACAATAACTAATGTGACAAAGAATAGCGAAGAAGTTGCTTTCTCTCGGTCACTTTCTGCACCGAAAATGCGTTGTTTGCACCGCAGGTGTTTGATCACTTCCTCTGATCGAAAAGTTCGTCGATCTCTCAACTTCGATGATCGAACAAAACACGTTCATTCGTTTTCCAAACTCGTGCATTTCTATAAACCGTTCGCTGAACGCCGCGTGGAAGGGTCAGTTTGACGAATTTCTCGAAAATGATTCCCCACGTGCTTCCGCGTTTGACTGCTACGGTCAAGAGATCGAATAGTATAAAAGGAGGCAGAACACAGCCATTCCACAACCTGAACTATGAACAGAACCCTCTGCGTTCTTCTCATCCTCTCCTTCGCCCTTCTCTTCACCGAAGCCCAGTACTACGGATATGGCTATCCTTATTACGGTCATTACGGCTACCCTTCCTACGGCCACTATCACTATCACTATCCTCACTGGCACCTTCACCGAGGATTCCTAGGACTCTTCCCTCATTGGCACTGGCACGATAGAAAATAAACCGTAATTATTGCTCGATATTGTATTCCCATGGTTAAGGACGATAAAAAAAATAAATGATTCAAAAAAAAACGAACCACAGGAACAATGATCAATCAATTTGGGGAAATACGAGAACAACAATAGAAACGCAAACAGACAAAAGCAACCAGAGCGAAAAAAAAATACGGTGAGCTACAGGTCGCGGCCTTGAAAGTGAGTGGGTCTTGCAACGAATTATTCTGATACGCATTTGTCATTCACTCACCAGCAAGTGGACCGAAGCTCCCTCTTTTTTCAGATATCTATGTCCGAAAGTTTTGTCTTGCTTTCGAGAGTTTTGAAGAGTCACAACCACAACCCTTCCACACTTACAAGACAGTCCAATTGCAAGACTTAGAATTTGTCCGTCTGCTTTTGGTCCATCGATGTGTCTGCTTGTGTCTGCTAGACACTGCTTTGAGTACATGATAATAATGAGACATTCATTTCGCGCGTTTTCAACCGAGTGAATCGGTTGACTGCGCTCGATTTCGAACTGAACTGGCGGCGCCAGGGAGCTGCATAGAGCGCGTTGTGGTCTCTGCCACGCAGTTTTTTCGGTTCGTGCGGAAGGAAGTTGGAAGGCTCCTCTCCATTAATCGGTCCATTTTCAGGAGACTAGGAAAATTAATGATGCCGATCTCAAAGATCGAAACCGTTGAGCAGGCGGAGGAGCTGCTCAATGCCATCGAATCCCATTCGCCCACCTCTGGAGAGTCATGGTACGTTGAACTGTCTTCTTTGATGATGATATTCCAAAGTCTTATTTAGGTATGTCATCAGCATGACTTGGTGGAAGCAGTTCATAGCTGCAATCGAGCAGAAGGATCTCTCAAAGATCGGCCCGATCGACAATACCGACATCATGGCGAACGGTAGCAATGCAGGCCCATGTTACTTTATATCTATTTTCCTTTGTAAAGGCCGCGATGGTTACGTAATGCGGCCTAACCTCGTCGAACGCGACGAGTACACGCTTATCCCGGAGTCAGCGTTTCAAACCTTACAGAGCACTTACGATGTGGCTCTGCCGGAACGCGACATCGTCAGCCGTCCTATGATTCAGAACTTCCTTAATCCGCAGCTGCACGTTGAAGTTTATCCGATTTATTTGAAAGTAAAATAATGATAATATGACATTTTAAATTGTATGTTATTATTTCAGTGGCGAACGGCCTATGACCCGCAAGTGCGTGAGATAAGAGTGACTCCGACCATATCAGCAGGTTTGGATGCAATTTCTGATATTGATTAGTAATTTTTGTTTTTAGAACAATTCACAGAAAGATTCAAGGATGTAGCAGCTAAAACTCGCGAAGACGTTCAGTTTTATGTGGACCACGAAGGCGAAAAGAACTACATCAACATCGATGCCGCCCTCTTCTTCACCATTTCGGTGGATGACGTCATCATCGTGGAATGGAATCGGAACTCTTCGAAGAGCCTGTTTGGAAGCGCAAAAAACGAAGCCCCTCGGAAGTGCTCACTCAAGCGTTCTGTATCTATGGTAATAGATAGCGACGATGAAGGTTCCCACGGTAGAAAGAGGCGCTCGACGTCGCCATCGCCTGAGAATAGATACAAGCCCGGCGTGTGTGGACTCCAGAACCTCGGTAATACATGCTTCATGAACAGTGCACTACAGTGCCTCAGCAACGTTCCCGAGCTTACGCACTACTTCCTGAGCGACGAATACCAGAAAGATCTGAACACCGAAAACCCGCTAGGTATGCAAGGCCATGTGGCCTCAGCCTACAATCTACTCATTCACCAAATGTGGTCCGGAGACAACAACTCTGTCATACCTCGTAATTTTAAGGTGAATTATTAAATATTAAGACTGTCTTCGAATCGAACTATTTCAGAGTGTCATTTCGCAATTTGAACCACGATTCAATGGTTACCGGCAGCACGATTCACAGGAGCTGCTGGCTTTCTTGCTTGACGGACTTCACGAAGATCTCAACAGAATTACAAAGAAGCCTTACATTCCGGATAAGGATGTAAATGGAAGACCCGACAGTGTTATCGCCGCGGAGGCTTGGGCAGATTACCGCGCACGAAACGACAGTGTCATCGTGGATAACATGCACGGACAGCTGAAGTCCACACTAGTTTGCCCCGATTGCTCAAAGGCAACTTCACCACTGCATGATTCCCTTTTCATTTATGTCTTTTGCAGATTAGCGTCAAGTTTGACCCCTTCTGCTTTCTGTCAGTGCCTTTGCCCCAGCGGGATAGGTCAATATTTCATTCAGAAGACAGCACTGTGGATATCTCCGAGTGCCTGGATTTATTCACAACGGAAGAGCAGCTCGGCAAGGACGATCTTTGGTATTGTCCTCACTGCAAGAAGCACCGCAAAGCTTCAAAGAAGCTTGATCTGTGGAGGCTACCCGATATACTGATGGTCCATCTGAAAAGATTCCAGCACACACGATGGTCCCGCAATAAGATCACTACTCATGTCAAGTTCCCCGTCAGGTATTGTGCCTTTGTGGTACTTCTCAAGAATTTGTTTAATTTTAGAGGCTTAGATTTAACTAGTCGCGTCATAGGGAACTCAGAAAAGACCAACGTGTACGACTTAATTGCCATCAGTAACCACAGAGGTGGTTTTGGATCGGGCCACTACACTGCGACTGGATTGAACAACGACACATGGTACGACTTCAACGACGCTCGCGTCTCCAAGCTGCAGAATCTGCCAGATGTCAAGTCATCCAGCGAAGCCTACATGTTGATGTACCGCCGCCGTGACATGAATGCAAATGTCGTCGATGGAAACGGAAATGGTGTCGCAGTGGAGGTTGATTCGACTCAGTGAGTTACTGCTTTATATTATCTGTCTTTTGTAATGCACAAATTAAGTAATCAATAAATTTCAATTCCCGTTTGGCCTGTTGGATGTGAAATCCGATTTATTAGCATCGCTCATGTTACCGTGCCACATGAAAACGCTCGTAATTCAGCTTCTGGGATCGGTGGCCTTCTTAGGCGCCATCTCCGACGTTAACGTCCTCGTAGTTGTCGCCGCCGTCGGCCGCGTCTGCCTTCTGAGTCGCCTCGCCCATTTTCGACTTCGCCTCGCCCATCTTCGACTTCGCCTCGTCGCCCTTCTTCTCTTCAGGCTTCTTTTCTTCCTGAAATTTACACAGAATTACCCAATCCAATTTGAGAATAGAAACTCACCGGCTTCGCAGCGGCAGCTGGAGCACCGGGTTTGGCTGCGGCTGGAGCGGCCGCACCTCCGACAGGAGCAGCAACAGCACCTGGTTTGGCGCCCGGGGCAGCTGCAGACGACTTCTTCTTTGAGGCGCAGAAGGCGTTCATCGACACGAGGGGCGCCAGGAGCGCGAGCGCGTGGATCACGGCGAAGACGATCAGCCCCAGCATGACAACGGAGGTCGACCGCTTCTCAATTCGATGAATCGACACACTATCGCCGAGATCTGATGGAAATTGTCTACAGATTGTCTAGAGGAGCGTGCTTTGGAACTTGCTGTTTGAATTGAGTCGGTCGTTCTTCGACAATAAGTAACGATGCACTTTTGTTCCTAAGATTTTGTGCACTGCTGAGGAGTACTAATTTTGCTTTCTAGAAACCTGTTCGTCTAAAATGATCTCAGTTCAGAATTTTGAATCTCTCGCGACGCCGTTCTTGTGCCTCCTTCTAAACAAAGATCGCGAATTGTGACTTTGGCCAAGCACCGCCCCTTCACCTCATTTAAGTCGTGGCTTTTGCAGCAAGAAGCACCTGTACCTTCGACTCTTGCCCCTTCAAAGGACAAAGTCCGGTCCATGTTTTGAACGTGCTCTTGGTCATTATAATCGTCCGCCCCCTTCCAACGCACTGGCCAACAACACGTCGCAGAATTGGTTATTAAATCCGAAATGAGATTTACGCGCTAAATCGAGATCGAAGTGTGCATTTTGATTAATTTCTCCTTGCGGGGTCGTTAGGTCCCCCGATCTCTGAGTCGCCCAAAGATGTCCGTCGACGACACGGTCTCCTTCTCCGTGTTCCGCCTCGTCGCCATGACCATCTCGATCGCCGGAAACTCGCTCATCCTCTTCGTCATCCTCTACAACTCAAAAATCAAGCGTAAAGGGACCAATTTGCTCTTCGCGCAGCTCGCTTTCGCGGATCTCATCGTCGGTGGGGTGTCCCTTCTGCTCCGTGTACACATAGTGCTTTAGGAATCGGCACAGGCATAAGAGGAATCTCGACGATAGTCTTCAAATCGAACAACGTGACCCTCTTTGATAAGGGCCTCTGCCTCATTCTTGGCTCCCCTACCGTCCTCGGAATCCATTTGAGCCAAACGACGATGATGGCCATCGCTATAGATCGCTTCCTCTGCATACAGTACCCGTTTCTCTACCGTAATCTGGTAACATCGCATTGTTCGAAACACACCTACGGGCGATTTCAGGAAACTCATCGCTTCTGCTTTGTCCGCTTCTTGATCTGTCTTGCCTACTCCCTGTTGGGAACGTTTCTTCCCTACGTCGACTACCCTCACGACGAACTCTCGGAGCTCTGCTCCACTGGGAGTTCGATCCCCTACTGGTACGCCGTCTACTGGACGGTCTTCGGAACGCTCTTCACACTTTATATTTTTGGTGAGCATGTAAATGTGCATTAGGACTAATTTGGTCTCTGGCATCTAAAAAGTCCGTTCACGAACAGATCTGATTTCGACCAGTCCACTTTCAACTTTCTGAAAGAAGCAGGATTCGCACGCTTTCATGCACCTTTATACAGCAAAAATTCCGAGAAAACGTACTTTTCAGTGCTGTACGGCGTCATCTACGTCCTCTACAAGCGCTCGGTCTCGCAGCGCCGCGTGGCCCTGCAGCGGCACATCTTCGTGACCATCTCCATCATCCTCGTCTTCTACTTCAGCCTTTGCTTCATCCCCAACGTCATCCTCGTCGTCATCAACCTGGCTGCGATGTCCTCCAGCGTCTATGGCCACGTCTCGCTCCTCATCGCCGTCGGCAGCGCCGTCAACGCATCGGTTAACGTCTTCATCTACGGCTTCAAACACCCCGAGATCAGAGGAGAGCTCAGGAAAGTCGCCAGAACGGTCTGCTTCTCGAGGCTGTCGACGGTGATCTCCATGACCGATTCGTCCAAGAACTATCGCGAGGCCACGAGAAGCTAGATTCCTCTTCCCATCGATGGTCAGGTGTTATATTTCATCAGTAAACTAATTACCCGGCTAGCCAGATGGCAGATGCCGATTGTTTTCGTGCCAGGCACCTAGTGGAACGGAGTAGCGTCCTAGAAGTGCAAAGTACGCGCGACGGTCACACGCCGCTTTAATGACCAAGTAGCCGTTAATCGCTTGAGAAACGGCGCTTACGCCGAGGGAACTCCGGTTCCTTAGGACTTTCTCAGGGATCACTTTTTTGGGTCGCCGCGTCCACACACTTCGCCGACGGCCATTTGACCGTTGCAGCAATGTTTCACGCACAATAAAAACACACAAATCGTGAGGAAGGAATGCGGAAGTGGGATGAGATCATTGTGGCTCATTTCTATCGTCGATGCGGTCCAGTAGTATTGCCTTCCAGTTAAGTGAGCTTCGAATCAACGTTTTATTCGAACAAAATAATTCAATGAAATGAGTGACAGAAGGATCTTGATGTACCGACACAAGCGTTTTTTTGACAAAAGAGAGCAAACGGAAGGTTTAGATTCTAAGCACGTGTGAGGCAAGCGCAGCGAGCTTATATACAATTTGCATACGTGCTAAATCCAGGCTCCATGTCGTCTATCGCCCGGTTGAGATACCGGGATCAGCAGGCTGGTGACTGTAGTGGCCAATGAGGGAAGACGTTGCACATAAACCAACCTCCATACAGAGCCGAGCTCGCTTCTCCAGCTCTTCTTGCATCTTAAATAGGCAAAAACTAGACACAGACAGTCAAATGAGATAAGCGGTTTACAGAGACGTAGACATAGAACAGGTGGTCGTGTTGGGACCAGACCTGTCCCTACTTCCGAGCCATATAGCGTCTATTTCTACTACGTTCAATTAGTGGAATTATGCATTTTGTGAAGCCAGTCACCAAATTCGACAGTAAGACTTGCAAGGCCTATCATCTGGCACTTACCCGAGGTGAACCACACTGTTTGTTTGTTTATTCGATAACTTATCCAATAGGACATACTATTCAGATCACTGCGGGCAAATCTCAAAACAAAGTCTCTCAGAATATTCTGGCCAGGCGACTCTTCGGCTCCACGGTCGCGAATCTGGCGGTCATCACACGGGAAGGCGACCTCATTGGACTTCTTCTTCTGCCATTGGCACCGACGATCTGGTCTGCCCTCGTGGCCGCGTTCATCTCGGCGTCGCTGAGGGTCTCTTGGGCGTCAAGCGACTTCGGCTTCTAAAAGGGACAATCGAGGGTGAAGGCGAAAGTGGGGACTCGCCTTGAACGCGCTCGGAGACGTTTCATTCGCGTCGGCGCGCGCACTTTCGCGCAGCGGAACGGCGATTCCTAAAGGAGAAGTGGGTCAGTGCGTGCCGCGGCGTCAATGGGGCGTTTACCTGAGACGCAGTAGGTGCCCTGCTGGTTGAGGCGTCCGTCCACCGTCTTCAGGAAGACCACCTCGTAGCGGCCGTTGCCCTGGGGGCGCGCGTTCGCCGCCGCGCACTCCATCAGCGCGCACTTCTCCGCCGCCGACGCCGTCGTCTCGTTCCTCGACGTCGACAACGCCTCGCCCGTGCACACCTAAACACACACACCGGGGTTACGGTAGCTGAGAGGTGCGGCGCGCCTGGTTGTAGTAGGTCATGTAGTTGAAGTCGACCTTCTCCTCTTCTTCCTGCTCCTTCAGAATCGCCGCGTACTCCTGACTCGACGCCTCCAGAGGCGCTTCCGTATACGAAGCGATCTTCGTGGCGGGAGTCGTGTAGATACCGTACTCCTCTGTGGAGACTTCGGTGTCGTAGACGGACTCGGTCGCCTTCACGTGGTACTCGGGCACGGTACCGTAGTTGTCGAGGTTTCCCGCCTTGAAGACGTCTTCGTCGGGCTTGTAGATCTCTTTGGACTCGGTCTCAGAAGGCGCGGCGGGAGCCACCTCGTACTCAGGGAGGTACTGTGAGGGTTCCGGGGTCTGGGCCGGAGGGGGTGCAGGGAGGTAGTTAACCACCTGGGGCTGAGGCGCCTCGGGCACGATGGGCTTCACGTAGCCGAGCTTCGAGGTCTGGTCGATGTAGGTGGGCTGCTCCACACTGGGCTGCTCCACGGAGTTATAGCTGATCTCCTGAGGGTAGGAGGGCTGAATGAGCGTTGGATACTGGTTCTGCACGGCGGGAAGCGGCGGCGGAGGCGGTGCAGGCACGTAGGAGGCGTAGGAGCCCGAGTAGGAGATCGGAGCGGGCGCCGGAGCCGGCGCAACGGCGGCGTATCCACAAGAGGCTGTGGGACAGGGTAGAGGAGCAGGGGCCGGAACATAGACCGGAGCGGGAGGGGGCGGTGGAGGGGGAGCCGGGGCGACGTATGCTGGAAGGGAGAAAGTGACCTTGGAGCCGAAAAGAGGACCCTACCGTCTTGTGAGAAGCTAGTCGGAGGCGGCGGACACGCTCCACAAGTGGATCCACCGGTGCAGCCACAGGCGTTGGGCACACCTAAAGTCGCAAATTTAAATGTCTCGACGGGGGTTCGCTTGGGGTCACCTGAGGGGATGCAGGCGAAAGCGAGGGCGAGTAGCGAGGCGGCGACGATCAGCGATCGCATCGTCGACGTCTTCTGAAGTGAGGAGGAAAGTGATCGCCCGTTTTATACGCAAATTCGCTTCACGCGCGATTGGCCACGGGCGCCGTTTGGCGCAACGTTGGTCAGTGGGTCAGAAGGAGGACGTCGTGGTCAGGAAAGGGAAGGCGCAAAAAGGGGCCGTAACGGGCAGCGTTCCCTGGGGCAATTAGGGTGGGACCGGCAAAAAGCGGCGAGGAATGCTCGAGGCGGAGACGACTATCCGAGACGCTCCGAGGGACGACGAGTGGCGACGGAGTGGACGTCGCTGGGATTAGGCTCCATTCGGAGGGCTGAGCGAGGAGAAGACGCGCGAAAAGAGGATTCGGTAAGGGGATTAGACGATCGCGTGGCGACGTTCGAAATCGAAAGCGGATCCGCCGGAGTTGGGGGAGGGGGCGATGTTGCAAATCGCGTTTGAATTCTTGGAGACCGCGGGCGGAGATGGGTGGAAAGCGCCTGTCACCGAGGATTAGGAGAAAGTGACGCCGAGGGGACTGGACGCCGAGGAATGCCTTTGTGAGTCAACGCATTGGAGGCAATGCTTATCCATTAAGTGGTCAATTTCCGAATATCTGGTGGATGTGAATCATGCATTTTCGGATAATATGCTCATCTTCGATTTCGATGAAGTTAAGCAAGGTTTAAGATGTATTTCAAAGTGACACTCATTGGATGAATAGTAGTGAAAGACGAATGAGAGTGGTGTGGAACGTTCCTCGTTTCAGCGTTGGGCGACTTTCGCAATCACGGCGGCGCACAAGTGGAGGAACTGCATCGTCTGGCTCGTTCTCGCTGATCTCGACTCCTCTGCCTCTCGAGGCAGCGGCTCCTCTTCGAACGACTTCGGCAGGGAGTTGGGCCGAGAGCTGGGGAGCGACGAGCTGATAGGGATGCACAGAGAGGTCTGTCGAGAAGAGTGACGACTGGCGCTCGGCTTGCCTAGAAACAACACCGATTCTAGGATGCCATTGTCATGAGATCAGTTACTTTCGCTTTCAGGCAAATTCGTGAAGTTGAGGAGGTAAATTGGCTTTTCTCGAGGCCGGAGATCGTTTTTGTTCTTCGTTTGGTACAGCTGCAGACGCATTTTGGGCTAGAAGAAGGGATTTCACGGAGGGTCTCTGTGTAACGCATACCGGCTCCACCTCTGGATCGACCTGACGCGGTCGGACGATGATGTAGAAGGGGGTGACGACGGCCCACTCGTAGTCGAGCTCCTTCAGGACTCGGAACACCTCCAGCATGATGTCCTCGGCGCTGAAACAGGAAGTCATCCCCACGTGCCAGCGGTCCTCCGATCCGTGGACGTCATGGTCGAGGGGGTGGGTGTGGAATTTGGTCTTGTTCCTCCGGAAAGGCGTCGAAAAAATCCTCCCGGAACTGTCGCTGTGGGTGGTCTCGGCTGGTGTGCCGGCAGGCACGCCGCTGTAGAACTCGTTGAGGGAGACCCTCCGGGCTGAATCGGAGCTACAGTACCCTGCAGAGGGTCCACCTACTTCTACTGGAGTCTCCTCTGTTGTCGAGCACGAGATTGTAGGCGACGCAGAGGTGGTGGTGGGGGTCATCGCCCAAAAGCGCCGCGGTCACCTCCGCTTTGGCCACTTTGTAGTACTGAAAATGGGGACAGTTGGATTACGGTAAGTTCTGGCCTACGATAGCGACATTTTGAACGGCTTTCATGTCCACGACGGACACTTCGGGTTCGTTGACTAAAGGAAAGAGGTGGACAGGGAGGTCCGCTTTGAACCATTCGTTATTTCTGCAAAAGAGAGATTGATTCTGAGAGTCAAGGGTGAAGTTACATGATGTCCTTCATGGTGGCCCTCTTCATGGGGTTCACCTGCAGGATGTGGATGATCAGATTAACAAGCTTCCTGTCTAGGAAGTCGGGGATCCGAAAGATGCCCACTGAAAAGGGCTTTTTTCGTGTACAGAGATGGAGGCGGTAACTCACATTTGATACGTCTGAGCATTTCGTAGAAGTTGGCGTGGTCGAACGGGAGCCTCCCGCTCGCCATCGCATAGAGGATCACTCCACACGACCAGATGTCGACTTCGGGCCCGGCGTAGGTGCTGTAAAAGGATACGGTATGTGGGAGGTTTAGCCTCAATTTGCTTAGCGTTCCTAGAGGAACTCTATCTTTAAAGGCCACTTACTCTTCCTTGAGGAGTTCGGGGGCGGCGTAGTTGTAGCTCCCGCAGTGCGTGTTCAGAAACTCGCCGTCCCGCATGTTGTTCGAAAAGCCGAAGTCGACGATTTTGATGTTGTGGCGGCCGTCGAGGAGGATGTTCTCCGGCTTGAGGTCGCGGTGGACGATCATACGCCGATGGCAGTAGTCTATGGCCGAGATGATCTGGTGGAAGTAGCGTCGAACCACGGGAGTTCTCATCTAAAGTGCTGTTTATGGAACGAATTCGCTGTAGTCTGTGATGCGAGGACGGCCATTAAAGAACTGAAGGCCAAGAGCTGCCAAGAAGTCACCAACTTGTCAAGAAAGATCAGCGGCAAAAGAATACAGTAGTCTCACCTTCCCATGAGCGATGATTTTGTCGAAGAGTTCGCCTCCGGCTACGTACTCCATGGCCATGAAGATGTCCGAAGGGGTGCAGATCACCTCGTATCTGAAGGGCCTTCTACAATGGGAACTAATCTCAAGCGACCCACAGCCTGACGATATGCGGGTGCTTGAACTGTGACAGGTTCTGGATTTCCCTCTTGATCTTTGTGGACGAGGCCGTTTTCTTGACGTGTGTTCGATTGATGATCTTGACGGCGACTTTGTACTGCGTCGGCTGGTGGATGGCCACTAGAGGGAAGTAGAAGGGTCGGGTGAGGAGACGACTCACGTTTCACCTTCCCAAAGGAGCCCTTTCCGAGGGTCTTGCCGAGGATGTAGGAACCGATCTTCAGGGGCTTCCTCTCCCGATCCTTCCTGGAGATTTCGGTGGAGGCCATGCTGCAACAACGCGGAACTGGAGGAGACGGGAACGAAGTCGCCGCGCGCCGTATATCGACTGATCGGGGGCCACTCGGGGTGGCTAGGGGAGCGCGGCGCGGAACCTTTGGTGGCGGGCCGCGAGGAATGCGCCGGAAGGGCCCCTTCTGTAGTCGCGACGCGCAAAAAGTTGCACTTTCGCGCGTGCAGCCGCTGAGGAATGCGATCGGCGCCGATTGGACGCGCGCTGCAGAGGCATCGAAGATCGGGAGGGGATCAGGCGGGGCGGGGATGATGGCCCTTTGAGGCGTTTTTTGGTGTTTGGCCACGACTGGCGATGATCTGTGGCTCTCTAAGTGTGGAAGTCAACCCAGTACACATTTCTTCTGTCGCCTGCAAGGCAGTGGAAAGCAAATATTTCAGTCCTGGAAGAACGTGATTGCATAATGTGCTGCAAACAATGATTTAAACAGCCAATGTGATACAGTACACTGCGTGATAACATCGATAAGTGCTCCTGTCCGGTTTTCCCTGAATTTGATGTCACTCTCGACAGTGTCTGCAGACAGATGCGCCAATTGTCCTTTCAGACATGTCTACGGCGACCGAGTGAGAGATAGCGAGTGTGAAGGCTCATTTCACTCACTGATAACACTCTGAACGAGTCGGTCGCCTGCCACCCGATCTTAAAGTGTCCAGCGAAGCCATCGTCATGCTTGGGCTGATCGTCTTCGCCGTGATCCACGCGCTCGCGCTCCTGGCGCCCCTCGTGTCGATGAACGCCTTCTGCTCCTCAAAGAAGAAGTCGCCTGAAGCTGCCCCGGGCGCCAAACCAGGTGCTCCCGCTGCTGCTCCTGCCGGAGGTGCGGCCGCTCCAGCCGCAGCCAAACCCGGTGCTCCAGCTGCCGCTGCGAAGCCGGTGAGTTTCTGTTCTCAAGTTGGATTGGGTAATTCTCTGAGAATTTCAGGAAGAAAAGAAGCCAGAAGAGAAGAAGGGCGACGAGGCGAAATCGAAGATGGGCGAGGCGAAGTCGAAGATGGGTGAGGCGAAGTCGAAAATGGGCGAGGCGACTCAGAAGGCAGACGCGGCCGACGGCGGCGACAACTATGAGGACGTTAACGTCGGAGATGGCGCTTAAGAAGACCATGACGAAACGATCTGATCTGATACGGGCTAATAAAAATTTTCATCGGAATGAGTTTGTTTCCGTCGGTGCTTTCTGTGTATCTTCCTTTAATTGAGTTGTAGCCGATGAGGGGGACTCATTCGCTTCATTTATGGGATGGAGTATCACTCGCTATCACCGAAGGGAAGCAGAAAAGATAAGCAGATGTTATTTGTCGACAAATTCGAATCCGTAACTTCCGGAAATTGGAGTAATCTTCCGCTCTGTCGTGACCTTGTCCGTCGAAAGGAAAATAGAAGAGCGAGGCTCTGTACCTCTTGAGCGACAGAACAGGAGATATCGTAGTCCCGTAGAGAGGGTCTTGCGCATACAGGAGCCAAGCTCTGAATGCTTCCAGCCGTAGATGAAGATGTTGGTGGAGGCGTTGAATCCGCTCCCGAAGGCGACCAGAAAGGAAAGGTAGCCGAAGACGGCCGGAGAAGCACCGAGAAGATTCCCGGCGACGATGGAGAAGTTGGGGACGCACCAGAGGAGGAAGTAGGAGACGAGAACGGCGGTGATCGTCCGGAAGAGAGTCCGCTGCGTCGCCGAGTGGATCGTCTGGATGCGCGTCTTGTAGACGACAAAAATGGTGATGTAAAGGGCTGAATGAATGAACCGTCGAACATAATCCACCGTAGCTGTACCATAGATCAGAAGAGTAAAGATGGTGGAGAAGAAGTTCCAGTAGGAGATGTACCAGAGGGGAATTGAGCTCCCGAAGGCGCACAACGCGGTCTGGTCATCCCATCGGAGGTCGAAGTAGACGAGGGAGGTGCCGAGGAGGGAGAAGATTGCGCAGAGGACGAAGCGGAAGGTGGCGAAGCGAAGAGTCTCCTGAAGCGAAAATCAGGGCTGTGCAGGGAGGCGAGGCGAAAGTACCGAGTTACGGTAGAAGAGGGGGAACTGGATGCAGAGGAAGCGGTCGAAGGCGATCGCCATCATCGTCGCCTGGCTGAGGTGGATGGCGAAGACAGCCAGAATGCCGATGGTGAGGCAGTCGCCTTTGCGGAATATGGTAGTGTTCAGACGGTTGAATACTATCGTAGCGGTGGCGCGGATGCCCACTCCAACGCCTGAATGTTTAGTCATCAAAGGTGGTGGTTAGGAGTGCGCCCTTTGGCTTATTCGTGGATGATCTTCCTACTGCACTTCCCATCAAAACTCACCGATAAGAAGGTCGGCCAGGGCCAATTGGGCGAAAAGCAAATTCGCTCCGCGCTGTCGGAGTTTTCGATTCTTCAACACCACGAACAGAATGAGAGCGTTTCCCAGCACGGCGGCCACCATGACGACCAGTCGGAGTACCGAAATTGCGATGTGCTGCTCGATAGAGTGCATGTCTCACTGGAAATCGATCAAACTGGATACTGTAGGCCTACAAAACAAAGAATGAGGCCTAACGACCGAAAAAATCTGTGCAGATAATGAAACGTTGCAGATGGAAGCAAATAAAGGCTCACGGCGTCTTCGGAGTCTCTTAAGGGCGCCGGCGACAACGTGGGACGCACATGCGGCGTCATAAACGACCTAATGAGCTTAAAGATCAGTCGAGCCCTCGCGAAGCCATTTGTGCAGCGGAGGACAAACACGGATTCGCTCAAATTTGGGGCAAAGGGGATTGGCGCGGCTAAGCGGTGCTAAGCGGAGATCGAATTACGCGAACTTTAGTTTGCCGGAGTGACTCTAATGGAGTTGATTAGGCGTCGAGTTTGCAGCCTTCCACAGACAATGGGAGACGTCTAAAATAGAGGTCTCTTAGAACGTCTATTCTGACTTTCCACGTTCTCAAAAGCAATAAAAAGTGTGTTAGAGAGATCAGATGTGATAAAATGCAAAGAAGTCTACCATACCCTATGGATCTGCACATTATATCTACCCACTACCCTCACGATAATTAAGTAAAAACTGCTATCAAGCAATGTCAATGTCGAATGATCACAACATAACTTTCGTTCTATGGATTTACCCTTGACGACGATTTAGATGTTTGAATTAAATTTCAATTAAATTGCCTGCCAGATCCTTACTATTGGGCTGATCCATAAAAAATGGCCGATTATTTTTTGATAATTTACTGAGACAAAACAGGAAGATTTCAGTCAAGGTATTCATCACTCTTATGTACAACTTCAGCCCACTTTATGGCCAACATCCTGATTCCTCAATCGTGAAATACGAGGGTTTAAAACCGAAAAATATTTTTCGTCCAATTTTCGACTTTTTCACATTATTTTGAGTGGCTTTCTCTGATATCTTCATTTACGGATGCGTACAGATGTCAGTAAGATAGAGCTAAGAGAGCTCTATACGAACAGCAAACAGGAGTCTCACAGCTCAAAGTGGAGAGACATTGTGACGGTCAATTTGGAAACACATGGTCTCGGTTAGTCTGACTTTTTGGTAATCCGAGGGTCATTTTTTTCACATTTGGACTTTATTTCCGTGAAGTAGAAAAGAGCTCGTGAAGTCACTATGTGGGCATGGTAGCTGTGAGCGATGGCTATCTGCTGCATGTCCCCGTTCCTTATTATATTACTTAACCATTTGGAAACAGTGAAGTTAACGGAACATTGGTGATCCGAAAAGGCCATCTTTTTGAGATTAGCCCATGCTGTGATAAACGACGAGCGCAGCGATAGGTGCATTCGGTAGGGAGGACCCAAATATGTATGTGATATAAGGCAGTCACCGTCCATCACACAAATGTTAATATAGGAAGTCCATACATCACTTCGCATTTTGCTCTCTCGAGGTGCCAAAAAAAATGACCATCGTGAAAGAATGGACCTCTAACGCAAAGAGGAATGTAACTTGCAAGCCGCCAATCATGATGTAGGGCGAGAGATAACTGTTCTCAGTAACGCGCCCATCGGTTATGCCCTAGGAGTAAACGTCGTGAAATTATGACACGTTTACAACATCGGCCATTTTTTATGGATCAACGGTATATATCATTGGACTTCATTCGTATTTAACGATGATTTCACCTATTCAGGCAAAGGTAACCCCATCGCTGTGTTATGATTTACGCATAACAACAATAACCACGCATTTTCCCATCATTTATTGCTTGTTCTTATTTCCAGCTTGCGTCGTTTGGTTGGAAGTCTTTTAACGATCTGTTTACAGCTTCCAGCTATCATGACCTCTGCAGAATGTGGTTTATTCTTGGTAGCCCTGTCGTGTCCGTAGGACACCGAGTTCGCCGCTCAAGGGCATGTGTGGAAATCCCGTGTTAAGCTCATGCTGATAGTAATCTTTTATTGGGGGAAGTAGAGAGATACGTTTCAATAAGACGATGGGGATGGGTAGAAATAAGGAGGGGGACGGTGGCGGATGCCAGAGGAGACAGAGAGGCGCCGAGGCGCTGACCCGCGGAGAGCGGCAAACTGGTTGCAACAACTCTCTCTGCGAACTGCCTGTCGCCATCTTTTATAGGCAGTCTCTGGAAGCGCGGAAGCGCCGGGGCGGAGCCCCGACAGCCCTTCGACAAGGACTCATTCGGCCCACATACGGACTTTGATAGTCGAGATGCTCATCTGACCATGTCGTTTCCTTAACATGAAATGACCCATAGCGTTTCGAAGTCCTTTACTTCACCTCAGAGGAAAACGTTCTGTCTCCGTCTGCTCTGCTCATCGCCTCTTCGATGCTGCTGATCGTAGGACTGAGGACTGACGTGATTATGGAAAATACCTTTTACAAGAACTTGTTCGAGTCGATTTTTGTTGTTTCCTCTGGGAGTTCGTCTCTTTTCTTCAAACTTCGTTTCGAAAGTGCATGACGTTTGTAGGAAGCGCGATTTGTATAATGATTATGGGAGTCTAGGTCACTTTAGGCTTTATGGCGTAAGGACATTGGAAGCCGTAAACAACACATCGAATACAAAAACTAGGCGTGAGTCACATGAGTGGCGGGGGCGAGGTGAGACATGGAAGGCCGACTCGCGGTCGCCGTCACAATCGACGCTTTCTCACCCTTCAGGACTCTCCTCATGTGGCCACGGAGTTCCGGGTGCTTCCAGCCGTAGATGAGGACGTTGGTGGCGGAGTTGACGCCGCTGAGGAGGCCGATGAGCGAGGAGTTGTAGCCGAGCACCGTCTCCGACAGGCCGATGTTCTTGAAGACCACGTAGAGGACGTTCGGGATGCACCAGAAGAAAAAGTAGGAGACGAGCACGGCCGTCATCGTGATGAAGATCGCCTTTTGGACCGCCGAGTTCCCGAAGGAAGAGCTCTGTTGGCGCGTGAAGAGGACGTAGATGGCGATGTATATCGCTGAAAATGAACAAATTCTCTACCCAGCGAATCCCCAGAACTGACCGTAGATGAACAGAGTGAAGAAGCAGGCCAGGAAGACCCAGTAGTGCTGCGCGTACCAAGGGGCGAGCGACCTTCCCG
Source organism: Steinernema hermaphroditum (assembly GCA_030435675.1). NCBI lineage: Eukaryota > Metazoa > Nematoda > Chromadorea > Rhabditida > Steinernematidae > Steinernema > Steinernema hermaphroditum. Next base: position 5,962,386 of record CM059622.1, read on the forward strand.
TCGAGCAGACGGCGATTCTGTCGTCTCCACGTTGGCCGATTCCGACGAAAGCAACTCCAGTCATGGCGGCGGAGAAGCCAAAACAGACGGAAAAACGGATAAACGCGAAGGTCATCGTCTCCTGGAACTGAAGCTCCCATGAAAAGACGAAGAGTGCCCGAAGACTACCAGATTTCGATAGAGGATAGGGAACTTGATGCAGAGGAGACGATCGACGGCGATGGCCAGCATGGTCAGCTGGCTCATATGTATCCCGAGGAGTCCAGGGATTCCCAGATAGAGGCAAAGACGTTTCGTGTAGTCGTGGTAGTTGAAAGCGTTGAAGAGGACGATTGAGAGTCCGCGCACTCCCGATTCGGTTCCTGAAGTGTCTCTTGCAAAGAGATATGGGATTCAAAGGGATGTAGGGCCATCTCAGATTCAAGCAAGCAACTTCCAAAAAAGTGCGAAATGAACGTGTTTCCCAGAAACGATAGAAAGTAAAGGTCGACGTAGTGCACCAAACATCAATGAATGGTAGGGGCTAGATATGTTATTAGAGTCTTGAAATTTCGACCAATTTCTTCGATCTTTCGATCTCGATCCCGAGATTCGATGAAATTTCGAGCAAGTAACATCTCTGGTAAAGGTTTGCAAAATGAAACTTGTTCTCTTACGACCGGTCTCCCTCCGCTCCGTCTATTTTTCGGCACATACAGGTATAAAATGGGACAATGACGAGAATGGACAAAGATAAAATGGGAGAACACCAAATTTTTTCTTGAAAATGGTCCCTTTTGTCATGATCACATGATCACGGCCATTGGTAACTCACCGGTGATGAAGTCAGCTATGGACAGCTGAGCGAACAAAAGATTGGCGCCCTTCTTCCGAAGATTTCTCTGTGCGAACACGATGAAGAGGATCAAGGTGTTGCCGGAAACAGCGGCTATCCAGATGAAGATACGGAAACAGGAGACGGCGACGTGTTCGTCGATGGCGCCCATCGGCATTCCTCGAGAGGACAACGACTCAGATAGGCTGTTAAGCACGCTGTTAACCAAGTGCCTGAGAGCGTCAACGAGGGGCGTAGGACTCCAAGTTCAGGATTTGACGTGGGAATGTGTAGAAAAAAAAAGTGGAAAAGAGGTTTAGGTTTGAGAGAAGTGAAGGATAAGGATCAAGGAAATAAGGACGATTTCCTTGTGGGAGAATGAGAGACTTCTGAAAGAACTGCAAAAGGAGGAGAAAACATTATTTCCCTACTGGATCGAAATACACACGGCGCCAAATGTTCCTCCCATAAGCACAAGACGTTATTGTATTTTGCACTTTTTCTTTTGTGCATTGATTGAGAGGCCGACTAAAAACTGTTATGCATAACAGACGAGAATGAAAGAAGGGGACAGAGATCGATATCGCGTTTTATGTGAACTGAAAGAATAACCCTGGTGCTTAATTACTTCTACTTTATCTTTATGTACTTTTTTACCTTTAAGAAAATTTACGAGAAGATTTATTGATCCTTTCAATGTGTCAAAATGAAAAAAAAAATCTTTGAAAGGGGCTCAGCAAAGAAGAGAAGTCCTTGAATAGGATGTAGATGGCGAGAAAATATCTGTTGTAGTGACTGGCACATTTTGAGCTGTATTTTTTTTTTGCTTTCGAGAATGTTTAATTTTAAAAAATTGATTAGTCCGTGAATCAGAAGCATTTCGCCTTGTGTGACACCAAACAATAGACAATAAGAGGATGTCTTTTGTAGACAGAGAAGACTAATTGGTACTTTCGAGTCAGTAAAGAAAAGAAGGAATAGGATGTAGATGGCGAGAAAATAGTGGTTGTGCTGGCTGACACATTTCTGAGGAAGTAATTTTAGAAACTTCTAGGAGTTTCCGCAAAGTAACAGACGCGGTGGGACTGACTACTGTACTTTGAGCTTTTGGAGAATATTCAGCGAAACGTGAGATAGTAGCCTCGATGTCGATGCATTCAGGGAATTATAAATTTGTAGAATTATATGAATTACTGAGAAATATTGCGTAAAGATGCTGAAGTTTAACCATCCAAAAAAGCACTTTTTTAGAAAGTTTTAGACATCTGCATTTTGGAACGATAGACTTGGCCAGCACTGAACAATCGACCCCTTTGTGCGCAAGATTGAATGACACTTTTAGTGATGATACATTTTCATTCTTTAAGTTTATGTAACTATTTTATGCAAATGATAAAACAAAAGCTAGATATGAGAAGGCTTAGAGACGGCAGTCACTGGAGTCACTACGGTGGACTGTCCACCGACGAGGACCCTCTTGGCGTACTTCCGAATCTCGGGGTGCTTCCAGCCGTAGATGAAGATGTTCGTGGCGGCGGTTATGCTGCTGCACACCCCGGTCAGCATACTGACGTAGTCCTTGACGATCGAGGGTACGGCAACGAGCTTGAAGACGGCGCTGAGAAGATTAGGGATGCACCAGAGGACGAAGTAGGAGACGAGGATTGCCGTCATGGTGACAAAGAGGGTCCGCTGTGTGGAGGAGATGTCACAGGAGGCGGGCGTTTGGCGCCGGAAGAGAACGTAGATGGCGATGTAGGCCACTGGAAGGGGGCTTAGGAAAGGAACCGATGGAGGAGCCTACCGTAGATAAATATGGTGAAGACGGAGGCGAAGAAGAACCAGTAGTTGGAGTACCAAGCGGTTATGACTGCGCCCGTGGAGCAGACGCGCACTTTGTGTTCTCCGTTGAAGGGGACTCCCAAGTAGGAGACGCCGGTGCCCACGATGGAGTAGCCCAGGCAGATGAGGAAGCGCAGTAGGGCGACAGGGCCTGTTTCCTGAAAGGAAGACTTGTGAGCGTGCACCTCTAGGAAAACAAGGTGGTCCCGAAACGCTCATTTGCAGTTCTGGTCTTCAATAAACAAAAACAGTGGTAGTAGGCGCAGTTTCCAGAAGCTGTTCCGTTTTTGGAATGTGTCTTGCGAAAAAAGACCTAAAGAGGATCGTTCTCTGGAGTTCAAACTACTTCGACTCTTCGACTCTAGGATGTACAGAAGAATCGGCCTGAAGTGCAGGCGACTTTGCGGGCTTCGTTTTAGGTCATCTCGCTTTTATTTTAACTTCGGTACCACGAGAAAACTACAAAAACGTGATCTCTGAAATGTGGCTTTCTATAGTCGGTGCACATACAAGTGGTCCAAAAAAGGACACCTAGACAGGAGTCTAGAAAACCGTTCAGTAACTCAGACCGCTGACACCGTTCGCTTTTTTCGCTTCTCTTTTTTCTTTTACGACCGGTCTCACGCTTGGATTGTCTGGAAAAACAAGATTACAAAAATGACATTCCAGACTTCCGTCTAGATGCCTTCTAGCCCACCGTGTATGTGGATGTTGTTCTTGTGTTTTTTGTGTCTCCACCAGACACCAAATTATAAACTCTGTGGATCTGCTACAAATGGGATCGTTCTGGATAGTGCGCCACCGAGGACGTCGCTACCAGACGCTGAAGGTCAATCGAAATCAGCAACGCGAATTTGCGACTTTTATGAAATTAGGAATTAGAATGCAAATGAAATGAAACCAATCTTTTAATTTTGACGCAATTAATCTCCAGTCGTCGGTGTTTTGAAATTAATCATCAAAATAAATGTGAAGGAAAAACAAGGTTCTGATGTTATTAAAATTATTGAGATTTATTTTGAAACCCGAGAGGTGAAGAAACTGCAAAGATATCACATCACTTTGTCACCAAGTTTTTGACAGAGGCTGCTTTCCTATGGCGCCTCCGCATGCCCGTCAGAAGCGATCTGTTCCCGAGATCTCCATGCGTCACAGTCATGGGAGATTTCACGCTTAGTAAGCGGATGCTTGAAATAGCTATTAGCAAAGAACTGTTTTTTTGTGCGTGGGTTCCTCCATGGATTTATTTATATCTAAAAGTACATACCATTCTTCGGTAAGCCACCGGAAATCGGACACAAACAAAGCGATCCAGGGCGATGGCCACCATCGTCGTTTGGCTCAAGTGGATCCCGAGGACGGTGGGAGAGCCAAGAACGAGGCAGAGCCATCTGCAGAAGATGGTGATGTTGTAGCTTTGGAAGATGATGGTTGAGATTCCCCTGGTCCCGGCGGAAATGCCTAGAAATGAAGATTCATAGACGAGACACTAGCAGAATGGCTACCCAGGACGAAGTTGGCCAAACAGAGCTGGGCCAGAAGCAGATTGGCGCTCGTGTTCCTCAACTTTCTGTTCTTCAGAATTATGAAAAGAAAGAGGGCGTTTCCGACGACGGCCACGGCGAAAAGAAGGAGCCGGAAGACGGAGAAGGCGACGTGTTTGTCGATGTCACTCATTTCTGCCAAGATTGGAGTCCACAGCACTGAGGGGGAAAGTTTATGTAGAGGAGCTCGAAGGCGGCGTCCGCCTATGAGTGCGCGCGACTTACGCAAGCGACGTTCCCACGAGAGACAGAACGTCGGACCCAAACTGTAGTTGTCAGAGAGATTTTGGAAATGAAAGTTCAGAAAAAAAAATTCAGAGAATTGCGTGACCACGTAAGGATCACAGTTCTTTGGATGGCACAGTTGGTACTTAAAAAGTAACAATAGCGCCTCAAAGGAATGGAAGGAAATACTTGTTTTCTCCAAAAAAAACTTCCTCTGTCTACCGTACTTTTTATGTATAGAGATAATTCGTTGTCGAGTATGTGCATTTACCACATATGAGGGAATGTGTACTTTGCTTGCATGTTCTGCTGAATGTAGCTTACCTCCACAAAGAATCGTTCTTTTCTGGTATGTTCACGAACATCGGACTCCCACTCAGAAGCTTCGAAGCCACCCCTGCGTCACAAACGCCTGAGAAGGCAATTTCCGTCTCCATTTCTGGAGCGCGTCACCACCGACCGGTTGACGCCAGCAATCGCTCGGTACTCGTCAGACAGCATAAAACGAACAGTACCACAAAAGTAGACCTTGGCATTTTTGGAAATGGCAAGAATTCGTTGATCTTCCTTGATCGTCGCGCCTCTACCGTAATCAGCTCTTCGCCTCTTCAATACCACCGGATAGCCGTCTTCGAATAAGACCGGTCACTACGGTGTGAAACCCGCGAGATAGAGGACGTCGGACCCAAACTGTAGATATCAGCGAGATTTTGGACGAGAAGTGTCAGAGGTCCTTCTTTCATTTGTATCTGCAGCGATCGGTCGGGTCGCCCACTCGGTCTTTCAGAAATGAGTTGAGTGAGCGGTCGTTCTCGGCCGTTGCTGTTGGCGCAATAATCGCCCCCGGCTTCCAGAAGGCCTGGAGTATAAATAAGCTCGCAAACAAGGCTTAATTCCTTTGATTCGTGAAGTAAAATCGTAGTCACAAACATCTCAGAACAGAGCACTACCAAAGTTCGAGAACGTGTGTTTCACCCTGTTTCAGCACATGTAGGAAACCTTTGTTTATTTTCCCATGGAATTGTCCAGGATTTTTGTTGTATCTCACGCCTCCTTGTACATTCACTCGACTTTCCCATCAAAGTTAAGCTCCTGAACCACGTCTTAGTGTTGCACTTCATGTAGTTTATTATTAACGGAAATGAAAGTACAGATTCAAAGTGATTGCTTATAACCTGCAAAGCGAAGAAACGAAGAGAAAAGACCATTATTATTGTCTTTGAAGCGTTTCAGAGGTATTCTAGACGGCCAAACGGCGTTTCTGCGCTGTTTTTTCTTTTCGGAATTGCTGTGTTATCCATTTACTTTACTGTCACATCCTGGAGCTGCACATTGACTGCCCCTACACTGGTGGTTCCCGTCAGTCCGCCGAGGATCTTCTTCAGCTGACACCTCATGTCCGGGTGCTTCCACCCGTAGATGAAGATGTTCGTGGTGGAACTCAGAGCGCCGCCGACGCCCGTCAGGACTCCAACGTAGCCGATGAGCGTCTTCGAGGAGTCTGTCTGTTTGAAGACGACGAAGAGGACGTTGCGAATGCACCAGCAGACGAAGTAGGAGACGAGGACAGCGGTGGTCGTCGCGAAGAGCGCCTTCTGCGTCGTCGACTTCCCGAAGGCGGCGCTGCTCTGCCGCCGGAAGAGAACGAAGATCGCGATGTAGGCGACTGAAGGCAGAGCGTTTAGAGCCAGCGCTGGCACTTCGTATTACTGTAGATGACAATGGTGAGTACGGTAGAGAAGATGAGCCAGTAGACGGAGTACCACGAGGTGATCGCTGTCCCAGTCGAGCAGATCTCCACTTCGGCCTCGAAAGCCACTCCGAGATAGGAAGCTGCCGTTCCCAGAGAGGAGTAGAAGACACACAGAGCGCAGCGGAGCAGAAGGAAGTGGCTGCACTCCTGAAGGTCCACTTTGAAGGTGCACCCTACGTTCCACGACTTCACCTACCAAATGGCGATAGAAAATGGGAAACCGTACACATAGGAACCGGTCGAAGGCGATGGTCACCATCGTCGTCTGGCTGAGGTGGATTCCGAATACAGTAGGCGATCCCAGCGCCAAACAGAGACCTTTCCGGTGCGAAGTGAGTCCGAACTGGTGGAAGACAATCGTAGAGACACCGCGAGCCCCGGCGCCGATCCCTAAACACCGTACCTTGCTGCTTCAAGTGTTAGACACTGGCCAAACCCAAAATGAAATCGGCGACCGCAAGCTGGGCGAAGAGGATGTTGGCGCCTTGTCCTCTGATCTTCTCGTAGGAGACGATGACGAAGAGAGTGACTGCGTTTCCCACGAGGGAAACCACCATCACAAGAAGTCGGAAGACGGAGAAGGCGATATGTTCGTCCAGAGCGGCCATCTTTTGGAAAAAGGACGGTTAGACTCTGGGATATCGAGATTCTATGTCTGCAGGGGTGGAGTCAAAGGTCGAATATCTGCAGAACACTGAGAATCAGACTCGCTATAATTAGCCTCATCGTAGAAGCAGAGGTCATCGCGAATTCGACGAAGTCTCTCGGAAGCGCAGTGAAGTGAAATCACTAATCGGCTTTGGAAGTAGAAAGTTCAACTCATTATCATCTTCTTCGAGTGCATACTGTCTTAACACATTGGGCGTTTTGGAAAAGAGAAATTCAGGGAAGAAACTAGGAGAAACGCGAACCTCCAGTCAGATCATTTGCGGTTATGCGCACGGGGAAGCGCAGCTGAATTTCCTTTTGTTTTCATGCTTTGAGTTCACTCCTGTGAATACTTTGTTTTTCGCCGACCAGTGTCCAGACAAACCCAGAGGACGCTATTACAGCACCTGCCCAAAAGACACTCCTACTCTTCTGAGAATAACGATTGACGCTAACTACAAATTGTCATCAAATACTGAGAGACCAAGTAGGGGCTTCCATCACAGCAGTCTATTTTCGAGGGTCCAAGGGAAAGGGGGGAAACATACAATGCATGTTACCGTATACTATTTATTTACTCTGCCGAGTCACGAGCCATCAGCCCTCACTCGTCCTCGAGACTGCAGTGGTCGAGCGCCTCGTTGTGCGATACCTTCGGTGGCGCCTGGTTCTTCGACTCGGCGCCCTTGGACTTCATCTTCGACTTGGAGTTGCCATCGGATCGGGCGGTCACTTCCACGCCGGCTTGGCCCTTCTCCTTCGACTCAGCCTTCGGTATCTCCTTCGTCTCCTTCGACTTGACCACCTCCTTGGATACCAGACCGGCCGAAGATTTCGCCAGCCACGCCCTCCGCTCCTCGCGGGTCATCGTCTCCTGCGATAGACGCATACGGTCGTTCGCCTCGTTCAGTAGCTTTTCGTGTTCGAACGCCGGAAAGTCGTAGGGGGAAGGCCGCTTCGCTTTGAAGACGACGTCTTCGCCGAAATCGATGAACTTGTGCCGGAGATCTCGTGGCGGCTGACCGTACACTTCTCTGAAGGGATTGTTGTCACATAACGCGAGAAGGTGGTGTTACCGGATCTTCTTGTAGAGATGCTCGACGGCGACGCTTCCGCGTTGGTCGTTCTCGGTGTCTAGCTGCAGCACGTCGTCGTCCGGCTGTTCGCAGTAGTCCAGCGGCTCCAATTCAGTGAGCTTCAGTCGCATCGAGCGCTCCGCGTCGTGTAACTCCACTGAAGACCAGCTCAGTCCCATCGCTGAATCCCGAAAACTGACCGATCGGGAGAAGGAGTTCACTAAAGAATGACCACAAGCTCTGCGAACATTCCAGGATAGACGTCTCAGACACCTCCAGACGCCGTCCGCATTCTGCAGACGAACCTCGGCCGAATCTCGATGTGGATGCTTCACAAATGACTGGCTTGGGGATCTCTGCTGTGAAACATTTCTCCTGCTGCACAGGTGCTCAACGGCTTTAGGGACCACACGCGATGAGCGTGCGGAGGAGAAAATGTTGTTCCGGTTTTCCGAAACACCCTTTAGGGGAATCAGGAGAGACATTGCCACGTGCTATCAAGAGAATGCATCTGTTTTATTGCGACTCAAAAGCGACTTTCGATCTCAGAAAGGTCTCGCGTCTTCGTCCGGGTCAGCGGCTCCACCACGGTGACCGTCTTCATCCTAAAGGTCGCCTTGAGGTGTCTTCGCACCTCCGGGTGCTTCCAGCCGTAGATGAAGATGTTCGCTACTGAGGTGAGTGTACTCAGGAATCCCGTGAAGGCGCTCAAGTAGTTCGTGAAGGATTTTGGCGCCTTCAAGAAGCCGGTGACTGTATTGACGGTGGTGGGGAGTCCGAAGAGGAGGAAGTAGGAGACGAGGATGGCCGTCATCGTCACAAAGAGGGTCCGCTGCGAGTTTCCGAAGGAATTCTGAGTTTGGCGCTTGAAGAGAATGTAGATGGTCGCGTAGAACACTGAAATCGGACTATAGAGTCGAGGATGACCGATCTTCGATTCACCGTATATAAGCATGCTGAAAACGGTGGAGAAGACCTGGAAATACACCAAATACCACGAGGTCATCACCACACCGGACGAGCACACCGGGATCTTCTGGGAATCGAGGTTCACTCCGATGTAGGCGCCCGCGACGCCAGCGACCGAGTAGGACAAACAGACCAGGAACCTGATGGCAGCGAACTTGACTGATTCCTAAACATTCCTTGAGGAAGTGCCTGGGAAAGGGACAATACCACTCTCCGGTAGAGGATAGGGAACTTGACGCAGAGGAAACGGTCGAGGGAGATGGCGAGAACCGTTGTTTGGCTGATGTGGATCCCGAAGTTGGTGGGCATCCCTAGATAGAGGCAGAGGGCCTTGTCATACTCAGTCATTCCCAGAGAGGCGAAGATGATGTTGGAGGTTCCCCGAGTGCCGGCAGCCAGTCCTGAAATACCGTAGTCCACTGGCTGTCCCTTCAAGAAATACCCAAGAAAAGGTCGGCGAAGGCCAGCTGGGCCAGAAGCAGATTCGAGGAGTTCTTCCGGAGACGACGACTTCTGAGAACGACGAAGAGGATCAGCGAGTTCCCCAGAAGGGCCACAAGGAAGACGATGAGGCGGAGGACGGAGAGCGAGAGGTGGGTGTCGATCTCTCCCATGGGGACTTTGGAGTCGACTGCCTTCCCGAGAACACGCGGTCCTACTGCGCCACATGCATCAAAGCACTTAAAGAACTACAAACTGACGAAAATAGGAGGGGTGGAATTTCTCACGTATGTCGAAGAACCAGTTCCTCCTCATAACATGCAAGGGAAGGGGACAAAGTAACTACACGGGTAGAGGTTCTTTGCTCATTTGCAAACCTATACATCTACATCGTCCCTGGAAGTAAAAGAGCCTGCTGAGTCAACAAGGAGCGAGTCACTGGAAATCGTTCCAAATCTGATCACTCTCGTAGTTCTGCGAATTTAAGACATTGTATTTTGATGTTTTATGACGAAGCAATTGTTGAACACTGAGTCACACCATCTGAGATGGCCTCTCTCAAAGCCGACTTTCGTCGTGTTCCGACGGTTCTTGAGTCCTCCTCGATCCTTTCGTTGATCCGACGATCATCGGCTCCACCTGAGTCGTCTTCTTGAACGCCAGCATCGTCTTCAAACGTTTCCGCACTTCCGGGTGCTTCCATCCGTATATGAAGATGTTCGCCACGGAGGTTAGCGTAATGAGATATGCAGTAAAGACGGCCAAGTAGCTGCGGAGGAGGGCGGGAGCCTTGAATAGCTTGGCGAAGATGACCACTGTGTAGGGGAGGCCGACGAAAAGGAAGTAGGTGATGAGGATGGCCGTCATCGTCACAAAGAGGGTCCTCTGCAAGTTGCTGATGGAGTTGTGGGATTGGCGCTTGAATAGAATGTAGATGGCTGCGTAGAACACTGCAATCAGTTATTGCAATGCAATTCAATTAAACGGACTGATGAGATAAGTCCTTTTTTCTAATTAGCTGCAAACCTACCGGAAATAAACATGCTGAAGACGGCCGATAAAATGAGATAGTATATCGAATACCACTGCGCTATAACGGACCCGGACGAGCACACGGCGATCTTCTGGGAATCGAGGTTCACTCCGATGTAGCCACTTGCCGTGCCCAGTGCCGAGTACAGTACACACACGATGAATCGAATAAGTGCGAATTTGGGTGAGTCCTGAAACATTCACCTCGAAGATAGCTCGTGCTAAGTGACGCTACAGTCTTTCGATAAAGGAAGGGGTACTTGACGCAGAGAAAACGGTCCAGGGAGATGGAGAGAATAGTCAACTGGCTGATGTGGATCCCGAAGTGTGTGGGCATCCCTAAATAGAGGCAAAGGGCCTTTTCGTACTCTGTTATCCCTAAGGAGGCGAAGATGATGTTGGAGGTTCCCCGAGTGCCGGCAGCGAGTCCTGAAATACCGTAATTCGCACAAGTATCCGCCTTAAAACTACCCAAGAAGAGGTCGGCGAAGGCCAGCTGGGCCAGAAGCAAATTCGAAGAGCTCTTCCGGAGACGGCTACTTCTGAGGATGATGAAGAGGATCAGCGAGTTCCCCAGAAGGGCAACGACGAAGACAATGAGACGGAGGATGGAGAGTGAGAGGTGGGTGTCGATCTCTCCCATGGGGACTTTTGAGTCGACTTATCGGGCGTCACTTAGCACTTAACGCAAGCACCGAAGTATATGGAGTCGGCTACAAATCCACCGACCTAAATAGATTCGGGCGACATTTCGTACTTGCGTCGGATCTAATTTTCTTTTGCTCTGCGCAACACGCGATCTGAAGGCACACACTTCTGGATCTCTGACCTCTTGTGCTCAAGACTCAAAAGAACACCAAAAGAAAAGTATAATTCATGTCTCCTAGACAGTAAAGGTCATCCAGACACACACAGAAGCGCTGCAGAATCTATCTCTGCTGTAGACGTCTCTCCCATCTCCACTCTTCTCGTGCTGGTCCTCTATTCATTCGGTCGTCTAGAAGGTCACTAACCGGTCGACAGCAATGTTCCGAATCGTTTTCCTCTCGACCTTCGCCGCTGCACTCCTCAGTGCCTCCGCCAATAGTACCAACGCCGGAGTCGCCGCCGTCGAAGTCGGCACTGCCGCTTCCATTGCCGCCACAGTTTCCAGCTCGATTTCGGCTGACCTCTCAAAGAAATCTCAATTGTCGACGACTGAGTACGACTGCAAGAAAGAGGATCAAACGCATTTCTTCATCGCGCTCATCGGACTCACCGTTCTCAGCCTCATTTTTCTTGTCGCCATCGTCATTTCTCTCGTCCTCTACGTCGGACAGGTAAACCTTTTGCTCTCTGTTCTGTTCACTTCTCCGAATTCGCTTTCAGATCGGCACAAAGATGCGCGAAGCGGAGAACAATCTGTTCCAGGTGATGGACGCCGTCCTCCGCAATTCCATCCCACGCTCCATCGTCAACGAGATCGCCCTCATCGCCGAGGAGGCGCAGAAGAAGAAGTGACAACTCTGTGCTTCTATTCTGCGCGAAACCAACATAAATGTTTATTCTCAGCTGTACATTTTCGAATTTATGCGGGCGGCCGATACCGGGGTTACGGTAGCCACAGTGACCGTCTTCTCGTGGCAGAAGATCAGATGCCTCAGAAAGGGCACCCGCTTCATAGCGGCGCGAAGCTCCGAGTGCTTCCAGCCGTAGATGAAGACATTTCCGGCGGCGTTGAGGCCGCTGCCAATGCCCGTGACGAGCGAAGTGAGGCTCACCCAGAGGGGAGTAACGCCCGTGATGTTGACGACGAGGATCGAGAGGTTAGGGATGCAATAGAGGAAGAAGTAGGAGACGAGGATCGCCGTGATCGTCACCGTAATCGTCTTCTGGGCGGCGGACTTCCCCACGGACGCTGTGCGGCGCCGCGTGAAGATGAAGTATATGGCTGTGTAGAGCACTGAAACGTGGACGATGCACTTAGATCACGCCGTTCTCATTACGTAGGAGGAAATATTTGAGGAAAGACACATTTCGAGCTGCAAATGGGTGGGAAAACGAAAGAACTCCCGCAAGGATTTTGGAACTGTGACCGGTGGCCTTGTCTTTGATGACTCACCGAAAATGAAGATGGTCAGAACGGAGGAGAAGAAGATCCAGTACGAGGAGAACCAGGGAAGTGCGGCGAGACCGATCGAGCACACTGGAATAGGATCGGGGGACATGAGGCCGAAGAGGGGGAGACAGGAGCCGAAGATAGAGTATAGACAGCACACGAAGAACCGCAGCATTCCGAAGGCAACCGTCTCCTGAAGAAAAAGAAGCTCTTCGAGACGTGAGCTACCGTAGTCACCTACCATTCGTCTGTAGAGGACAGGGAAGCGTATACTAAAGAGACGATCCAGAGCGATGGCCACCATCGTCGTTTGGCTGAGGTGGATTCCGAGGATCGTCGGGAATCCGAGGATGATGCACGTGGCTCTGTGGAAGGACTTCTGGCCGCTCGATCCGAAGACTATGGCGGAGACGCCTCTTGTCCCCGTTCCGATGCCTAGAAGTAGGTGCTCAGCTACGTTCTATGCACCTTAAGTACCCTACCGATGACGATGTCGGCGAAGGCCAGCTGCGCCAAGAGGATATTGGCGCCACTTCTGCGAAGATTTCGATTTCTCGCGACTACGACGAGGATCAGAAGGTTCCCGAGGACGGCAACGGCCGCGATGGCGATGCGCGTGGTGGAGGAAGCGATGTGTCCATCGGCGTTGGCCATCGTAATCTGCTGATTCTGCGGAGGACAGAGAACGGAATATTCAGTCTTTGATTAGGCTGTGCAGCAGTTTCTGGTGGGAAAGGCCGAAGGTAAAGGAGGAAAAGGGGCGTGGAGGGAAGTGGGGATTCGACGGGGGTGAGCAATTGGATTGAAGTGGGCAATTAGGAGAGACGCACGTGTCTTCAGCGATGGTCAGTGAGACGTTCGGACTCAAACGACGTGCCTTTTGAGTTAAGTTCGACGCCTAGAATTGATTCGACCACGTGGGATATTCCATGGAGAGAGATGGACTTTGATTTCTTCATCTTCAGATGGGCTTCTCCAGGAGGTACAAACAGGGACGAACTGGGGAAATAGGAGTTGGAGCCTTTTTTTCCCACGGAGTGTCCAGAACGGTGGTCAGCTGTTCGCTTTGAAGAACACTGGAAAGTTCGATTCCTTGGCAAAGTTTTGGAGAGAGAGACTTAGTGTTGAGCATTGAATACCTTCATTGCATTCTACCAGAGATGTCCGGCTCCAGCTCAGTTGGCATCTCTGTTTTCTGTGCATTCAAGACATAAACAACCATAATGTGCGAATCAACGCATATTTATAGGCAACCCAGATAGAGTAGCTGAGATCGATATGTTCGACTCATCGATTTATGTTGACTTGAATCTTGACTCTTGACTATGGGGCATTAAGATGAAAAACCACTGACTGAAAGTGCCAAGGTAATCGCCACTATTAGCAAGCAGGTGCCACTTTCCGTTTCATGAATTTATTGCAAATTTTATAGATTGCACTGCTTCAGATATCGGATTGACTACCGCGAAAAAAGTTGGCAGTCAGTGCCTACAAATCGACCGCTCCCGATTTGTAGGCTATTTGTCTTTCGTCGTGTTTGGGTACTGGGCACACATGCTGTCCAAGCTAAGGTTTTCTAAATTGCTGTTGTTGGATAGAAACACGCAGCCGCACTCATTAACTAAATAATTGAAACCAGAGAACGTAACGTGCGAACGAGTATTTTCGATTTCACCCCCTTCCTCACCCTCGGAGACCATAATTCGATTCATTATGGCTCTCCCTGATTGGGCAATACATGGCGTTTTCCGGCAATGCACCATGAACCCGAAAGGTATTTTAGCCCTCGTGTTATGAACCCCTTGCCTGTTCAGTTTTGGAGTGATTTACTCACTCTCTTAGTCTCCCTGGTTTCTCTTAAGAAGACCTTTGAATAGTCTGTGATACACAGAAGACCGATGATTTTATGAAGACCGATGATCATCTCCGCCATTGTCTCTCTTGGTACGCTCTTTTTGACGTCTTTCTTCCCGGTCCTCTTTTTCTGTGGCACTTTTATGCCTATCGAATAATCAGAGACCACCATAAACACAGAATTTGTTCTACTACAGCAACCCACTCATCTTAATCCAGTGGTGCGTTTTGGTTCCCTGTTTTGTCGGCACACTTGGAATGATTCATTGGCTCTTGACACTCCAATCACGAGAATCTAATCTTTTGTTTAAAAATGTGACCCTAGAGCAAGACTAGTAATTCGAGTTCCTGGATGTGGACATAGTCGATAACTTGGCGACGACCGTTTCGGAGCTTCGTCTTCCACAGGTAAAGAAGTGTTTCACGATCGCCGTCTCCCTCAACTTCGCTTTCAATTCTGTGTGCTTCCAGCCGTAAATGAAGATGTTGGTGGAGGCATTCACGCCACTTCCAATGGCCACGAGGAGGGAGATGTAGCCAAGAAGCTCGATGTTCCTGGCGAACATCGAGAAGAAGAGGAAGATATTGGGGAGGAACCAGAGGAAGAAGTAGGAGACGAGCACGGCGGTGACCGTCACAAAAAGGGTCTTCTGGCGCGACGAGTTGGCGGAGCTCGACTGGCGTCTGAACATGACGTAAATGGAGATGTAGAACACTGAAATAGGTGACGCTCTCTACTACAAAGTCAAGAAGAGGGATATGAGCCTTTAATGTTGTATATAGTACTACTCAATATAGTACTACCTGGAGATCTACGCCGTATCGAAACATTGCTTGCTTCCTGATATTAGGACATCCTTCGTTTTGGAAGAATCATAACCTTACCATAGATGACCATGGTGAAGACATTAGCAAAGAATATCCAGTAAACGATGTACCAGAACTGGGCAGAGCTCCCTGTTGAGCACAGAGGCAACCTCTGGCCCGAAGGGAATCCGACATAGGAGATTCCCGTGCCGACGAACGAGAAACCGAAGCAAATAACGAAGCGCACAAGAGGGAACGCCGAATTTTCCTGAAACTACCAGATACTCTTTACACGCCTATGACGTGTACCGAATACCGATTTTCGGTAGAGAACGGGGAATTTTATGCAGAGGAGACGGTCGAAGGCGATGGCCATCATCGTCGTTTGACAGAGGTGGATTCCGAAGGCGGTGACAGATCCGAGCACAAGACAGAGGCCTCTATCGAAGAGAGTGATGTTTTCGTACTTGAAGATGATGGCCGAGACGCCGCGGATTCCCGTTCCGATTCCTAGTCCAAAAATAAAGCATGTCTTTGCAGGAAAGTACCTATAATGAGGTCGGCGAAGGCGAGCTGCGCGAGCAGAACGTTGGCCCCGCTCTTACGGAGACTTCTGTGTTTGAGTACGATCACTAGGATCAAGGTGTTGCCCACGACCGAAACGGCCATGATGAGGAGCCGGGTGACGGAGACGGCGACGTGTTCGTCGATGGTGGACATGGGCGCGAAGTGAGGGGGATTGGCGGTTCGGAATGAGTGTTTATGGCCCGAACACGTGTCTTCATGGGAAAAAAAGTGTTTTAGGAAACGGTGCACAACAAGGTAAACGGGTGGACTCTGAGGGAACGCTGAGAATCTGCAGCTGCGGCACGTTTGTGGTGATTAAGAGTCGACGATTAGAAGGTGTTTTTCAGACATGGAGCAGAAGGCTTATTTTGTTTGTGAAGTTCAGGAAAGTGATTTATCAAGTCCTGATTCTAGAGATTCTTGGAGTCAGCAAAGCTCCCGTGTTCTATCAGTCTTCTTCCTGCAGACGATCAAAGCACAATCACGCCTTCGATGGTCGTACGGTGGAAACCGTTCTCAGCGTCGAGATCGCCGTTTCTCGCCTCACAACTCCACAATAGAAGAGGCGTCTCACGAGGGGGACCTTCTTGAGCTGCGCCCTCAAGTCGGCGTGCTTCCAGCCGTAGATGAAGATGTTCGTGGAGGCGTTGATGCCGCTCCCCATCGCCACGAGGAGAGAGCCGTAGCCGACGAGCTCGTGGTATTCCGTGACCGTGGACACGACCAAGAAGATGTTAGGGAGGAACCAGAGGAAGAAGTAGGAGACGAGCACGGCGGTGACAGTCATGAAGAGGGTCTTCTGGCGGGACAGGTTTTCGGAGGTCGATTTGAACATCACATAGATGGAGATGTAGAGTACTAGAAGCTCGAACGATGAAGTAAACAGCCATGGCGTTGAAAGCCTTACCGTACACGGTGATGGTGAGGACATTGCCAAAAAATATGGAGTATACCGTATACCACCATTGCGTGGACGCTCCCACCGAGCAGATAGGCGACTTCTCTCCTCCGAAGGGGAATCCAGTGAAGGCGATTCCGACCCCCACGATCGAGTACCCAGTGCATACCAGGAATCTCAGCACGGCGACACTCGGTTTCTCCTGAATGTTGGAACAGCCTCGTGGGCAGAGAATATTTCAATTACCAATTTGCGGTAGAGAACGGGGAACTTTATGGAGAGGAAACGGTCGAAGGCGATGGCCAGCATCGTCGTCTGGCTGATGTGGATGCCGAAGGTGGTGGGGATCCCGAGAACGAGGCACAGGCTCTTGTCGTACTGTGAGACCCCTTGCCGTTTGAAGACGATGATGGAGACGCCCCGGATGCCCGTCCCAATCCCTGTCTTTGGTACAGAAGGGGTGACAAGAGGGCTGTCATACCTATGATGAGGTCGGCGAAGGCGAGTTGAGCGAGAAGAAGATTGGTGCCAGTCTTGCGAAGACTCCTATGTCTTAGCACCAAAAGTAGGACTACCGTATTCCCCACTATGGAGGCGGCCATGATGAGTAGCCGTGTGACGGAGATGGCGACGTGTTCCTCGATGGCGGACATTCCCGAAGAACCACTAGTTAAGCGCAAGCGAGGACACAGCCCTGTAAGTCCGGGGCAAGCGAGCTTCCGTGGGAAAGAGGCGCCTGAGGGGAGGGGGGGAGGTGAACAAGGAACAATGTGGGAGCTCTGGTCGTCTGCAGCGTTTAAACGGTGGTCTGTGAGGTGCAGCATAATAGAGTTAACGTCCGATGTGTTTTAAATCCAATTGCGAGGCGACACTCCGAATTTAAACTTGTCAAACAGCATTAAAGAAACAGTGCCACAGATGCAGACGATCGTGCGTCAGCGTTTCCTAAGAAATGGTATTTTTGGAAATGTCAAAAACTCATTGATCTTCCGGGATCAACTGATCAGTCTTAATTAGTCCATTTCTGGCATTTCCATAAATGCCTTTTTTGTTATTCGCCGCGCCTCTAGCGTAATCAGCTCTTCGCCTCTTCGATGCCACAGGATAGCTATCTTCGACACTAAAACCAGAAGAAGACTATGTTTTGACACTGCGCCTTTTTGTCCTTTCATGGCGTACTGTATGGCATTATGCCGTTCGTGAAAACCAAAAATGTGGGAGCGGCTGACGTGCAAGTCCACTTATCTCGAGGCTCAACGAGAAAAATTGAATCGAATTTGAGATTATTTTATTTTCAGCGTTTTTCGGCAGTAATTTTGATTCCTTTCCCTCTTTCCCTCGTCCTGCTTTTTGTTATCAATGTCATAAGCACAATCCATATTTCAGACCATATTTACCAAAAATAGTGATCCTAGAAGGTCGTACAAGTGCGAATTCTATGAATTTGTGTCAAGTGCTTGTCACAATAAGTGAGGGCTTAATTTGATTAGCTGATTTTAAGCCGGCGAGTATGTACTTTGAGCTTGGAGAAACCGGCCAGAAAGAAGGAAGAAGGGTTCAGTTGTTCTCAGAATCGTCGATTTAATCTAGATTCCCTCAAAAATATGTGCGAAAATTGGTAAAAAAATCGATACTAAAGAATTTCCACGAAAAATTAGTGAAAAATTTTGACGAAAATCCAAAAAAATTAAGTACGAATGAGAAATTTCAGGTGCGCAATGCTTTTTCATAAATGCTTTTTTGTTTTCTCTGCGTCGTTGCACATCTAACGACAGGCCGAGAATGACCGCGCGCTCAAATCATTCATCACACCTGAGAGAGAGCAAACGGACAACCGACCAATCGCTGGGGACACACGCAAATGGAAGACTCTCTTCCCCATAATTCGTGACTTGAGGGACTTTTCGGCCCCTCGTCGGTACGGAGAGAAATGAAAGGATTTGAATTGGGACTTTCGCTGTCAGCAGCGTCTACGTCCAAGTCCACATCTCGAATCTCAGGTTCTCTAGGGGATTCGCTCCGACTTGTAGCCGCGCTCATCTTGCTTTGCTTCTAAACAAACGACGCTCCGTTCGTGGACGCCGATGGTTACGGTGGCGGCCGCTCATAAACACACAGTACGCTGGCGAGTCCTAGCACGATGACTTGCTAACGGTATTGGTGGGGGTTCCCAGTGCAAACGCTTGTTTGTACTGGGTTACGGTAAAGGTTAACGGAAATGTCGTAGATCCGGTCCATTTGGCGTCTCTCAACGATAATTTGGCGCGCGCTTTTCACGCGTCGATGAGTTTATAGTGGGATATGCTCAAAATCATAATGACTCGTCTCTTCTCATTTGTGGGGCGATTTCGCCGACGAACGGTTCTTCAGGACAGTCTGGCGCGTCGAATGAACCCTGGCTTATCTTCCTTGGCGCTTTCCTCGCTGAGTTATTATGAGCACAAGAGTAAACAATCACGATTTGTAGATCTGTTGGCGCAAGAACGCTGCAATGCGCGATCTTTTCAGCCAGTCTAATCAGTTGTGAGTCTGCAATAGTTCCTTGGAAAAGGTGACATCCGGTGACTAGGATTTTCGTTCGAGTCGACACTAGAATCACGATCTTCCGATGGACGTCGATAGCGCACTGCAGAAAAACCAATCCCTTTTGTTGGACGTGCTGTCAAACTTCTAAATTCTGTTTGACCGATAAAAAGCGGATGTGGAGTTGGTTTGCCTGCAGTGGTTGACACTAAGGTCGGCATTTCGAGTCGACCGCTCATCACTCACCGAAGAATGGGCGGAAACATAATCAGCATATCTCTTCCGACCCATATTACGACGAGCCTTCTGAAAAATGAGCGTACTGGTTAAGGTTCAGGGTGGATCAGGAGAGTATTACTTTTCATAATACATAATACATAATTTAATAATACAATTCAAGCGCTTTCCAGCTGCAAGCTATCGAAAGTAAAGCGTTAAACTCTGAGTCTAACTGTCTAAATAGTCAAAGATACGGTGTAAAATGAGGAATAATGGGCTAAATCGTTTTTATTCTTCGTGAAACTGAGTGAATCTTAAGCTGCGTCCCCTGCTAGGGTGTGCAGTGCCCACTGTTATCCTTTGAAAGCGATCGCGTTAAGCATCTGTTAACCTTCGCCGAACGTGCGAAATTTCCGTTTACCATATGTTAACCTTTACCGTAACCCAGTACAAACAAGCGTTTGCAATGGGGGATTTTACCACGGTATTGACTGCTGCCTGTGGACCGTCCATGCGCTGATCCCCGTTCTTTGTCATTTCAGTACCTTTTCGCGACGTTTCTGTGTTGTGTAAAAGGTTCCCCTAGAGATAGACTTATTTCAGTACATTTCCATAGTCGGATAGTTCTCATCCCCGCGTTATTCTGCTTTCTTCGCTCTTAGCAGCCTCTTTACAACTTGTAGACCTTCTTTGTTTCAGACGTCTAGACATGAGTCGAGGAAGTAAACATGCGCAGAAGTCTCAGACCGGGGTCCGCGCGATCGCCAGCGCTCTCGGTATCGCACGCCACGAACTTGGCGCGTTCACAAAGATCAAGAAAGAAGCGCGCCAGATGTTCCCGGTATGGCTTTTCAGAGCGATCATGAGTACCGTTCTTCGTTGCAGCCCTTTAGTGCGATACTACGCGTGCCGCAGAGCGACCGCGACAACTACGACTTCTTGAGCAGGATGGACGTAGAAGTGCGGTCAAGATACAAGGAGCTCGACACGTACGACCCGGACGCCCCAAAAAACGACGTGAAGCATTTCACTGACGACTACAAGAAAGTGAAGATTGCGGACACGCCAGTGCGCTTCTACTTCGACCGGATGCCGGCAGAGTTGAACTTCCTGAAGAAGCCGGAAAGGCAGCAGGCGAAGAAGCCAAAGATTGTCGACAAAGAGGGCATCACAAAGAAGCTGCAGGAATTGGAAGAAAAAGAGAAAAACGGAGTCCTTATTCTTGTACGCTTTGTTTGAACGTCCCTACTTTGATGTCGCTATTCTGAAGTAGCGGTTCTTTGACGACAAAACAAATGATATACGCGATACGCAACATGTGACATTTCAGAACGAAGCGGAATCGGACGACAACGACGAAGAAGAGGAGGGAACACGACGCGCGGACAACGAAGAAGAAGAACAACTCTCAGATGAAGACTATCAAGAAGAAGGCAACGACTACATTCAGAGCTATTTCGACAACGGCGAAGGCTACGGCGAGGGCATGTCCGATGATAATCTGGATGAAGATGGCGGATATTGATCGTTGTTGTTGATTGTACATTGTTATTTTTGTTGACTGTTAGTTAAATGTGAAGAAGCGGAACCTGATCAATTCTCGCAGGACACCGTACACGCATTGGCCTGGTCGAAATGTGCTCCTTCTGGCCATGCTAACTGATTCTGCTAATCCCCCAAAGTGTCTGAATCCTCGAATAGACAGTCTAGGAGCACCTTCCATGTGTGCCCTCTGCACTCCCTCGCAGGCACGCATTTGAGTGTGTCTGACGATCGGTCGATTGAGTTCCTTTTGTCCGCTCGGCAGAGGAAAATCGGTTTGAGCGAATATGCCGGAAGATGGTAAGTAGACTTCTCTTTGTGCTTTTGTTTTATCTCGACTAATTTCAGCTAGCGACGAGAGCTCAAAGCAAGGTGGGTCGGAAAGCTCGAAAAGCCAGAGCAATGGCCTGAAGCATCGGAAGACGGCCGCGGCGAAAGAAAGGAGCAAGAAAAAGAGCAAGAAGATGACGGAAGTGACCGTGGATACCATTGAGTATGACGTGGACTCGGACTCGGAAGACGAGGCCGCCGCCGAGCGGAAAACCCTCCCGCGCGTCGATCCGATGGTTCTTTCCTGGGAACACCTCGTCGTCACCACGCATGCTGACCGTCTGCTTCTTAACGACATCTCCGGTATTGCGCAGCCCGGGCAGCTTCTGGCGTTGATGGGCGCTAGGTGACTCACTCTTCAGCGATTCAGCATTATGTACACTGTTTCAGTGGCGCCGGGAAGACAACTCTTCTCAATACACTGCTACAACGTAACCTTCGTGGACTCAACGTGTCCGGCGAAGTGCTGGTCAACGGAAGAGAGGTCGGAAGAGGCATCACAACGATCTCATCATATGTGCAGCAGGAGGACCTTTTCGTGGGGACACTGACCGTCGGAGAACATCTTAACATCCAGGCGCATCTCCGTCTTCCGACAGAGATGAGTTCAGCGAAGAAGAAAGAGCGAGTGGAGCAGGTACTTCGCTGCGTTGAAGACTCTTGCAAAACAGCGTTCTCAGGTTATCGACGAGATGGGACTTCGTAAGAGTGTCGGCTCCAGGATCGGTATTGCCGGTGTGAAGAAGGGCATCTCCGGAGGAGAAGCGAAACGCCTCGCCTTCGCCACGGAGATCCTCACGAATCCGGCAATTCTCTTCTGCGACGAACCGACTACCGGACTCGACTCGTTCATGGCGCGCTCAGTGGTCAAGGCAAGCCAACTCTTACATACTCGTCTACACTCTTCTTTAGACACTCACCCGACTCGCCTCTGAAGGCAACAAGACGATCATCTGCACCATTCACCAGCCGGCTTCGGAAGTCTTCGAGCTCTTCGACCGCGTAATGTTCCTGGCAGCGGGGAAGCCCGCATTCCTTGGATCCCCGGACGAGGCGATTTACTTCTTCGGCGACTGTGGACTAGTTCTCCCGGAGCACTGCAACCCTGCCGACCTCTACATCGATCAACTGGCGGTTATCCCTGGCGAAGAAGCGGATTGCAAGAAACGTATCGACAGAGTCACCGCGCTCGTAAAACCCATCTTCTCTGGATCTGGCACGAAGTTCTCCGTTTTAGTACGAAAAGAGCTGCTACAACCAGCGGATGCAGTATGAGGTCACCAAGATTTTTGAAGTGGACTCTCCGCTGGAACCCCGCGAAGGCGCCGCTATTTCAACGATCACGTGGAACCTCTTCAAGCGTAGTCTTCTCGACACTTTCCGGAATCCATCGCTCGCTCGCGCGAAGATCGTTCAAAAAACAGCGATGGGCTTATTCCTCGGTCTCCTCTACCTGAACACACCGATGGACCAAGACGGCATCATCAACATGAAGGGCGCTCTATTCTATTATATATCCGAGCTCACCTATGCCACCATCTTCGGAATACAAACGTTCATGCCGGCCGACTTTCCCCTTGTGGTCAGAGAGTACCACGACGGAATATATCCAGTTGCTTCCTACTACTTGTCCAAGGTACTTGATGATCTGTGTCTGGAAGACGATTTTTGTGGTTGCAGGTAATCGCTTACATGCCACTGTTCACCCTCGACGGCTTCATGATGGTCGGCATCAGCTACTTCATGATGGGACTCCACATGAACGCCTTCACATTCTTTCGCACGCTTCTCATCTGCATGTTAGTCGAGTGGTCGGCGGCCAGCGTCGGTATCATGATTTCGGCTGTAAGAACTGTGCCATCACTCCTCTTTTTATCGCTTTCTTCCAGATAGCGCCCTCCTACTCGATCGCCGTTTCTGTGTCAGGGCCTCTCCTCACCGTCTTCTCTCTTACCGGAGGGCTCTATACAAACGTCGCTCAGATGCCTGCTTACGTCAGCTGGGTCCAATACCTCAGCTGGTAAAGACTGCCGATTTCCAGCTCCTCTACGTTTTCTTTTCAGGTTCCGCTTCGGCTACGAATCTCTTATCGTCAATCAGTTTGAGAACTACCCAAACATCACATGTGTCCGTCAGCTCACGCCTCCAGAGGGTGAGAGTGTTTCCATCGCACCACACTGCGAGGGAAGCGGTGATGAGATCATCTCGAATCTCGAATTTGATTCTATCAACCTAACCTTCAACATGGTCGTCATGTTCATCTACGTGTTAGCCACCAACTTCATTGGCTACATTGGCCTTGTTCGACGTGTCATGCATGCCCGTTAATTGTATGATAAAAGACAAGAACAGATGGGATCATGACCTCTCACCATTTCCACTTCGCAGCACCACTTCCACATTTCATCAGTGACAACAATAACAGCACAACAATAGCAATTGAATCTCTACTCCTTCGAAACGTTTTCGCTCCGCTTCTTTAACAGCTGGCTAAGAAGATGATTACGTTTTCTTTCGATGTCGCGGTTCTTCGCCTTCTGTCTTAAATTCTTACTGCAAATTTTCGTTGTTTCGAATGAGCAAACAAAGTGTTTGTCCGCTACGCCAAGGATATGCGCATATTCGGAGTTGCCACCTTCTTGGACACCAAGTACCTCCATAGGATCATCGTTAGCACCTCGCTCTGGGATCAGCGCCATTACCTAGAAAAACCAACAGTACATCACATCAGGAAGCCACCGATTTACGTGTTTAATCTTGTTTTCGGACACACTCTTCGAGATAATCATACGTTCAGAACTACCTCGAATCTTTAAGTAGCACCGGCCGCTTTTCGTGAACTGCAACTTCCCAATCTTAGTCCCATTCTCAAGGTCATTCAAGCCATGAACGTATTCATCCTAAACAGCTGTAGTTCAAAATGGACAGAAAAACGACCTACATCGAACACTGTGAGCTCATCAGCATCAAACTGTTGCCCGTTAACTTTATCAGATGACTTGTGCGGCGCTTCAGACCCACCTCGTTCCTTTGCGCAATTGTCAGCAACACCCAACTTCTTCTTACGACCGCTTTCCCACAACTTCTTCAAGTCCATGGTTCCCGCGGGAATTTGCAACAGAATGGGCTGCTTATAGTTGCCTGAAATGCTCGACTACAACGCCGGCGATGAATGCACTCCTTACTGTCAAGCATGCTCTTCATTTCTTCGCCGCCTTGCTTGATAAGATGCTTGATTGATCGGAGAGGAGTGGGGACGACATTTCCCTTGTCATCGCTGAAACAAATCCACCGAATTACAGCAATGCTGGAAGAACGTACATTTGTGGCTCAATATACGACGTTTCAGGGTCATAATCACATGCCGCTTTGACCGACGGCATGTCCCTGTGAGGTAGCACCTTCGGCACAATATCGGCTACGTCGAGGTCATTAATAATCTACAACGTGAAAGGTTAACAAGTGCGGTTGAAAATGGTGCCCTAACCGATATTCCATCCCTCATGAGCTCTTGCAAGGCTTCTTGGTCAGCCTCTCGATCGGAGAGCCATTCATCTTCGTAAGCGACCATTCCGGCCTTTTCTTTTGGTTTGTTTGGCATGACAAGTTCTGCAACGTAGTTCATCGTGGTTAGTGGGATATGGATGGTACAAGGACGAAGAGCTCAAAAACATCGGTACAAAAAGAGCGCATTTCGCCGTTTCTTTTTGACCCATAACGTTAGCATCCGGCCTCACAGTCCTGAACCGGGGCGTGACGTTGTGCCTCACCACTCAATTGGTCGCAGTTGTGAAATACATAAATCGAATGGCAAAATCAAAAAATCGAAAACAACCAAAATCGGAATTCCGACCGCTCATGCGTTTTTCGAATTTTTTTTCCCATAAATGCGGCTGACGCAATCTGCAGACACTTCGCACTGAGACAACCGAGACAGTTCGGCATCTAAAATTTGTGCGGACGGATCGCGCTAATACCGGTCTTCAAACAGAAGAATGAGGGATTACGGTAAACTGTTCGTGTTCCTTCACGTTTAAGCGATAAAACCTGTTTTATTTGACCGTAAGCTACAACACATTTAGAAGTCTATGAGTGTCCTTTGCAAAATGGGTTAACATCATTCGACGATCGAACTTGAGAGGGACCGCGCCGCCTGTCGTTTGAATCTTCGGTCGTAAGAGCGAAAAGCGAAGGTGACCATGTCGGCCGAGATAGAGGAGGGAATGTTGCCGGAGCGCATCGCCTAAAGGTACTACAGATCTCCCGGTCGCGGCCCCCTTCTTCGCTTACAGCGTCGAACGGCGGCCGAATGACGACATACGACATGTACCCGTTGGGACAGCCGAAAGCGCGTTTGTCTCTGAGAAAAAGGGGTAATTAGATCAGCGGGAGAGGGAAAAACACACCGAAAATATCGCCAACACGCGAAAACGATGCTAATCAGCCAGATCTGGACGGCGAGGATCACCGTGAACGAGCCAACCAGCATCCAATTCGTGAAATCTGAAAGGCTTTACAGTAATCCGGGAATATATGACATCTGACCTATGCTCCCCTTCGAGGGAGGCGGATCATCCACCATGTGATGTTCCTGGGCTTCGATGAAGGTCACTACCATATCCCCGTCACCGAACAGCGATATGTAGATGAATGTGACGAGGAAAACGGCACCCGCTGCCAGTCCCACTGTCTACAGAAAAGAGATCTATGAGGGAGGGGGTCTAAAAGTACCTGGAGTACGAGGTAGGGTATGAGGAAAGCTGCCTGTTCCTTCCAAAGGGCGTAGATGACGGATCCCGCTATGGCTACGCCCACTAAGAGCTGGAAGACGGCAGTGAGAACACTGCCACCGGAGCCGTCCACCGGGAGCCAGTAGAGAGTGAGGCAGAGGTGCCAAAGTTCGAGGCATACGGTAAGCGAAAGCATGCCGGCGATGACGCGTACTCCCGTCTACAGTAATCAAGAAGGAGTTCCCTGAGGGTGCACGAACCGTGGAGTGACTGTGGTTGCAGCAGCATCGGTAGCGCGGGTCGTTGGGGTCGAAGGTGTCGTCGTAGAGAGGCAAATCCTCGAGGCTCAGCTCGCTGTTGGAAGCGGGCAGGAAGCGCTGATTCTCCATGGCCGACTGAGCGTCGCCACCCGGCCCTCACGTCCTCCGACCCAAAGTGGCTCAATCGCGTCCTCTTCAGCGCACTTTGAGTGACGCCGTTGGTGTGTGGCGTTCCTTCGAGCAATTAGTCATAAGCAAATAAGTTTTATTAGAGGACAAGATCCGTCGAGAATACATGGGAGGAGGAGTATTAACACGGGTGGGCGGGTATGCACAGGTCCGATCGGGTCGATGAAAGGCTCGGTTAAGTGGAAAGAGGAATATCGTACGTAGTGAAAATGAATTGTATGTACAGTCGACGTGTTAAGGGTCGAGATCGAAGGCCACCGGTTGGCGTCGTTTGCGACGGTTGCTGCTTTGCTGAAAGGGAGAAGATAGGTACTGTTGGAGCCCGAAGGCTACCGTAGTGTTCTCGCCGGCAGAGGAGTCGGAGACGATAACTGAGGCGCGGCGCGTGATCTTCTTGGCTGCGTCTTGGAGACAAGCTGTCGCGTGTTCCAACTGCAAACAGAGATGTTCCTGCGAGACGGGACATCCCGATACCGTACCTTATCGAGAATCGCTTCCTGGTCCTCCTGCGAGTACTGGTCGTCGGGTCCGACGGCGTCGAAGAGTCGCAGCAATTCAGTGATTACAGGAATGTTCTGACGGACCTCCGAGTAGAAGGTCACGGGCTCCGACTGGTCGTCGGGCGGAAGTGCCTCCGAGGGGATCTCCTTTGGCAGCGCGGAGGTGGATGGAATCGGCTCCGCGGCCTGCTCCGAGCTCTTCTCGGCCTCTTCCTCCTTCTTCACCTCGGAAGTGGAGGACTGCGAGACCGTCCCAGCCAGATTCAGCGGCTTCTGCGCTTCGAGGGTTTCCCGCAGCACTTCGCCGCCGAGAGACATGGAACTCCTCAACGTGTCGATGTTGCCGTTGAGGCCCATGGCGGTGGCTATGTTGGCGAGGTCCTTGAGGCCGAAGGAGATCTTGCTGTCGTCAGCTTCTTCGCCTCCGTCCGGATCGGCGGCGAAGATCTCTTCCTCTTCTTCGTCCTCGAGAAGGTTCTCTTCTTGTGTCGCGTTTTCGCCTCCCGGAGGCACTTCGACGATTCCGCCTTCGGGCACGGGCACATCGAAGACCGACGGACTCACCTCGTGGCCGTAATGGGACAGTTGCGCGGAGACAGTTACCAATCTAAATGGAAGTCAGTTGAGGAGTGAGAGAGCTTCGGCCAGTGCAAGGATTTTTGCAATTTTCAATTTGTTTCATTAGTAGACTATGATCAAACCGTCAAACCCATAAAACATAGCCTTATTCTTGTAGTTGGTTTACTTCCCACTTCTAGGTCCTCCCACAGTCCCATCGCTTATCACGTGACTCACCCGTCGTCTCTCTGACAGACGCTAATGTGGGCAGGACAAATGATGTCGAGTTTCGTGGTGTGTTTCTTCTCACTGACGGGCTTCTTCTTCCCTTTGCGGGACTTGCTGCACTGCAGCACATAGCTGGTCTTCCGGCCGTGCCAGCACACGAAGGAGACGTTGCTGCGGCCGTTGAGATCGTCGAGCCATCGCTGGAACTCCTCGCGGTGGCGGAACGTGAGCTCGATGCGTTTGCAGTGGAAAGCGTGGTCGCGCTCCATGTGCACGCTGAGCTTGCGCGTCCGCGAGAACTTTCCCGAGCAGCCTTCAAACGGACAGCAGATGTTCTGAAGAGAGGAGCACGTGAGGAGCCGGCGCCCGGCACCCGACTCACCATCTCGTTGTCGGCTCAGCCACTCGCGGGCATCGTCCGATTAGTTGTTGACAAATAAAGCACCTGAAAGGAGCGGATGCGATCAGATCGCCGCGGGCGAACGTCGGTTGCAGCCCGGACGCGGGAGAACGCGTTAATTCCGAATAAACGTAATTAGTTGATTTTGCCGCCAGAGGCAGTTTGTCGTCGTTTGACGAGCAGCTGATCACCGAGCGCCTTGGCTCGCTGCCAGCAAGGTCTAGACGAGACCGCGTTTTTTCGAATCTGTCTGGCTCGCAGCCAAGAGTTGCGAGTCTGGGAGGTCTTGCCACGAAGGCCGTGCACTCAGACATCTTGCGTTACTGTCTGTCTCTTGCATCATTTGACTCTTGCGTGATAATTCAGGCTTTTCGCTTGATCGATTGATGATCTAGGTTCGTTTTTTCCCTCGGGTCATGTGATCTGAGGATTTTGTCGGATGATTTGATCTTTCTAGCGTATTTTACATAGTTAGGACGGTGTTTACACTTGAAGGGTTTCATAGAAACTCGGGGAAGGGCGAGTGCAGTCTTGGACTTGGACCTTAGACAGTTTCCAGTCCATATTCGAACGGATCATCGTTAGGATTGGGCGAAGGAGCGTCGCGCGGAGGGCTTGCTCCAGGATACACCCCTGTGCGCTTGATTTCCAGCAGTTCTCGCCTCACCATGGCAATTCCGGCGAAGTACTTGCGGTACGCGCCGTTCCAAATGACAGTTTTCGAAGGGCCTCTTAGACATGCTTTTGAAGGGTTGTGAGAATTGTTAAGTATGAAATATGACTCGTTACCCGCGTTTGCTATCAATTATTTCTCGATCGTATCACATTTTCCATATTCCAGCACGATGAACTTCTTCGGATCGTCGCCGGCACCTTCTTCGTCCGACGATTCAATGTCGTCGTCGTTCGACAGTGGTAGCAGCTTCGACAGCTCGATGGACGCCGGCCAACAGGCGGCTCCCGCTCCAGTCCTCTCCCTGGATCAGCTTAAGCACGCCAATGTTCCAATTGGAATGACTATGTCTCCGTATCTTCAGGTGACCTTTTGATGCTCTAGAGCTGTTCTTACAATTCTGGTTTAGATTGACCCTTCAATCTTTCGTAATGCGCAGCCACAGTATGTGACGCTGGAAGGTGGAGAGCACGGTCGCACTGGAATGTTCGAATTTGTTCTTGGCCACGTCGGAGCCGCTGTCGGTACCGGTTTCTTCACCGGTTGCTCACGCGGATTCTTCTCAGAGTTGGCAAACCCCGAAACGAGGCAATTGGTTCGTAACACAGCTCGCGAGCAGTCATTTACCCCACTGGTTATAGGGCGGAAAACCTTGGATGACCCGTATGGTGAACGCTACCATGAAGCACGGCAGCAGCTACGCCCAGATTTGTGGATCCGCCGTTGTCCTATTCTCCATCTTCCAAATTGGACTGAAACAACTTCGCGCCGATGACGACCTAAACTCTCTTGGCGCTGGAGCAATTGCCGGTGCCTTCTACCGTAGTCCACACGGTGCAAGGGCCAGCGCAGTTGGAGCTGCCGTAGGAACTCTCCTCGCCTCCGCATGGGTTGTCGGACATCCGGACAGCCGTCAGCGCGTGAGCCAGATGATGGGACTCCAGTGAGAACGATTGATTGTTTGACGTGTAGTTCCTACTAGTTGGCAGAATTGAATTGTTAGAAATTTTTGTTGTTTTGCTCGAGAAGACCATAAAGAGACAAATCAATTTATCATCGCTATCCAATAAAAACAGTAACAAGCTACATGAGTGAGCATAAATTAGTAGTGTCGACCGCCGCCGCGCCTTCGGTCGTCCGAGTATCTGAATGTGGTCATAGTTAGACAATCTATATCCATGTCTAGTCTGCAGCAAAGAGCAAGACTCCTGGCTGGCTTACAGTTCCAGACAGCTTGTTTGTCTAGTCTTGGCAAATACCGGACTTACCTTCTCGCATTTCTATCGTGATCACGAGGATAACTGCCAGAGTCGTTGCCATAGGGTCTCTTCATGCGCCCTCCAGACTGATACCCCACCTCGCTGCCTTCAGTCACCCTCTGACGCCAACCATGACTCGAAGGACCTCCCGTCCCGAGAGGGATCGCGTTGGCATTCCCCATCTTTGCCACTTTCACAGGAGGCGCTTGCAGAGGGGCGTCGTGACGAGGGCGATGATCCACAGGATGACGCGGCTGATGCTGAACAGGAGGTTGTGGCTTGGGCGGAGACGGCCTGTACGGAACGGGCTCGTTAATCGGACCGCGGTGAGGCTGCTGGGGAGTGTATAACGGCGGCGCAGGTTGACGGACGAACTGCTGCTGTGGTTGAGAACTGTATCCACTGGCAGAAGGTCCGACGGGGGTTGGAATGTAGATATTTTGGCTAGGCACTGGAACGCCGTTGCCGGACTAAAAGAGAAAGCTTATTCGTCATATTCGAGCATTCTTGTTCTCACTTGACTAGAAATATGAGCCGAGGGATTGTAGACCATTGTGCCGAATGACGTAGCCATCTGATGTCTGTCGTCGTTGTCATCGTCGTCCATCTCCATGTCCACAGTTTCGACGCTGTCACGCAAAGCTGCATGTTTGAACTCTGCAAGTAGAACATAGACGAGAAACCTCACAAATCCTAGCTTACGATGCTGTCTGCCATAGTCCAGTCCATATTCGAACGGATCATCGTTAGGATTGGGCGAAGGAGCGTCGCGCGGAGGGCTTGCTCCAGGATACACCCCTGTGCGCTTGATTTCCAGCAGTTCTCGCCTCACCATGGCAATTCCGGCGAAGTACTTGCGGTACGCGTCGTCGACCACGATTACATCCCGGAGCTGGTTGTTGAAGAAGCGCTTTCCCTGCTCGACGTAACTCAGGAGAGAAGCGGCCCTTTCGGAGTGCTCATCGCACTTCTTCGTAAAAGTTCGTGCCCGCTCCATACAGGTCTCCATGTCATCCAGAATGTGCACGCCTTCTTTGCGATCTGAAGAAGTTGAAAAGTGGTGCTTTGACCGGAGTGCTCTACCTGTGATCTTCGGCTTCAAGTGTTTCGTAAAGGAAAAGTCCTCATGTGCCAACAGTTTCTGTCCCTTTACGACAATGACTGTAGAGTTTTTGTATCCCTGAATCTCGGCGGACAAACTGTTCTGATTAAAATCGGCCACATTCTCGTTTTGTTCTGAAAGCGATACGGTAAATGAAGCTAGAAAAATGTGGGCTTACGAGCTGCTCTCATGCGTGCGATTTCTTCTTTACTGAAAATCTTCCGTTCATCGAACAGATTAACCACTCTAGCTACACCTCGTGAAAGCTCATCGCTTGATCTGAAGCAGAAGTATAATATATTGGATAAGACTGAATGAAAAAACCGTGAAGACTGAAGACTGAATGAAAAAACCAACCTGGAGATGCTTATGGCAGTGACAATGGAGTCGAGGAATGCAGAAGTGAAGAGATCCGTCTTTTCCTTCATCTTCGTGCTCTGACAGAGCTCGTTGATGAGGTAGAATAGGGCGAGTCGTCGCGTGTCATCGGCTGAAAAGGGCGCAAGGTTAGAGTTCGCATTCGGTTCATCTCCATTTGTATCAAAAGATTTCTTAAGTATCTACTACGTATCGCACCCGGGCACCCTGACTACGGTGTGCATCTAAATATCATCCTGCACTTCACACACACCTCATTCTCTTTTCGGACTGTGGCCTAAGATAATCTCTAAAAAGAAGAGAGTCCCGACATGGAAGTGGAGGAAAGAACTTACATGACTTGTATACGTGCATCCACACCTTCGTTATCGCCGAAAGAGATCCTCGGTGGTGACGAACCCATAGCGCGATCGTCTGAATACTGTCCGGCGTGTTCTTGATCGACTCGAAGCGCTTCTGCACGAACTCGTCTGTACTCGAGTCCATCTGCAAAACAGAGATTAAAAACATGTGCCACCGGGCTGGACGCGAAGAAAAGCCGTCATGCCGATATTTGGCACAAGAAGGCCGAAATTGGCGAATATTTGGCTCATTTGTGGAGCCGCGATTCTCAACTTGCCACCGCTGGGAGAGTGAATGGAAAACTCATTGATTCGGT
This sequence comes from Steinernema hermaphroditum, assembly GCA_030435675.1. Classification (NCBI taxonomy): domain Eukaryota; kingdom Metazoa; phylum Nematoda; class Chromadorea; order Rhabditida; family Steinernematidae; genus Steinernema; species Steinernema hermaphroditum. The sequence goes on from CM059622.1 coordinate 5,994,503, forward strand.
CTTTTTTTAAGATTGTTTTTTTTGGAACGCCAATGCTGTCTATACAGCAAAGACGAGATATATTTGCTCGATGTACACTGTCTGATTTCGCATAACCAGCTACGTCTAGCCAGCTCTGTCTGCTTAGGTTTCTAGCCGTTTTAGATCCGTTTTTCAGGTTAATTTTCAGTTTCAGTGTTTGCAGTTTAACTATTTTGATGTCAGGAATGTCCAGAATCTGTGTTTGCATGCTTGCTTTAGCTTGAACGTGTGAATTAATATGACACAAGCTTCATAAATCAGTTGCTCATTTTTCTGTCCCTCGCGCACAATTTGAAGCATCCCCTCTCACTCTGGTGTGGGAAAATGGTTGTTTTCGACTTGCTGCACCCTTCTCCGCGATCTTTGTTCTCCCTCCACCCTCAAATGCAGCCGCATCATTTCTTTTAGACAAACAACAACGGCGTTCTATCGCAGCCTACGCAGCTTTTCAAGCGTTATCAACAACTTCAGGATGGTTTCGCAGGTGGAGAACGTCGATCTAGACCCGAAGGGTACTTTCAAGTATATCCTCATTAAAGTGAGTTCTTTTAATTGATCTGCAATGAGATTTTGTGTTTCAGGTTGTCGACAACCAATCGAAAGAATCGAAGTTCATCGTGCGGGGTTACAAACGTTGCGGCTACCACGCCGATATCCTGGATGAAGTGATGCGAACGGAGCAGAAGCGAGGCCTGGACCTAGATTTCGACTGTGTTGGAGGTGGACGTATTCGTCACGAGCCGGAGAAGCACGAGCTCTTAGTTTACGGATACTCCCAGGTGAGTTCTGGGTACTTGACTTAATTTTTCAGCCTCTGCTTCAGGGATATGGCCAAGCCGATCATCAGAAGAGCGTTGACATCATCAAGACGAAGTATCCCGGCTATAATGTCACCTTCTCGAACGAAGGATATTGATAACTCACTCTCTTTTACTTTGTGTACGAGGTATTTTGTAAAATAAATTTAAATGTTTTGCTCTGTTCTTCCTTGTAAGGGTTTACGATTTCCTTCACGATTTTGTCGCTTGTTGTGTAAAAGTATTTGCTCTAATGGTACTTCCAGTTGGGTATGAAGGTGATACCATCGACATCGATCCTGCAGCGAAGGCTGCTCTCGGCCGTTCGTCCAGCGCTAGAGGATGCGGCACTTTCGAAGAGCTTCGATGGGAAACGATGCCATGTAAAGTCAGAAAACACTGAGACCAAAGTAAAATCTATTCTGGAGTTGGAGGTACTGAATGGTGAGTGACTTTGCTCGACAAAGGGCGAAATCACACAAGAGGAGTGCTCATAGAATTTGCTGCACGAGTTCTGTACGTTTGCTATGCAAGTCATTTCAGAGAAAAAGCTGAAGATTCGGAAAGAAGCCGTCTTACCACCGAAGGCAGTGGAGGGTTTGCGCAATGCTCTCACACAGTGCAGCCGGCCACCGAAGCAACTACAGTACGAAGCTGATGTCGTAAGATTGGCTCACGTTAGGACATAATTGCACACTTTGGGAATTTAAGATGTGGGACAAACTTGTACAGAGAAGATTCCCCGCGTCGCCCACAGAAGTACGCGCAGCTAGAGGACAAATAAAGAAGAAGCTGCATCAGGAAGACGACGTCGGCACATCCGCAGAGGTCTTCAACGAGAAAGTGGTAATTAGAACCATCTTCTTGGCTGGGAAGAACGACTTGGGTTTTAGAAACGTGGCCGAGAGCAACATCTCCGAAGAGAAGTTGATAAATTGCTGAAAAAGACTCGATACAACTGGAAACCGCTCGATTTCGATTCGAAGGAGGAAAGCGCGACGTACGCCTTGGCGAGGTAACTTCTTAACGTTTTCCACGTTGGACCGAAGACCTTCAGGTTGTCCGCTAACTATGCCGAAATCTTCCGTGTCATGCAGGAGTGTAAACGCACCAATTTCGTCCCAGAAACAGTCCTCGACTACAGCAGTGGAGTAGGCTCGGCCTTTTGGGCTGTGAACGAGCTCTATGGCGACCAGGTCAAGGAGTACACTCTTGTGGACCCCAACGACAACATTAGCAGATTCGCGATGGACATTCTTCGAGTGAGAAGCTCATAACTGACACAACGCTTACGAGAGATATTCAGGGCGATGGTGACAACGGTGGAAAAGCGCTTGTGCACAAGAACATCAATTTCCGGAGAAACGTGATTCCGTCGATGCAAACGAAGTACGATCTGGTGATCGCCCACCGAGCCCTGATTGAGGTGCCGTCAATCGAAGCACGCCACGCACTGCTGGGATCTTTGTGGCTTCGAACGAAGAAGTATTTGGTGATAATCGAAGGAGAACTTGAAGACAGCTTCAAAGCGCTCATAGAGGCTCGGGATTTCATCCTCACCGCTTCCAATGAGCTCCATTTCGAGGAGACAGCGCAGCTCCTGCACGATAACAACCTTCTTGACGAGGAAATGAAAAATCTGCTGACAGACAAACGTATCAGTCACTATGAGCGCTACGCCATGATCAAAGAAAAGGCAAGCGTTGTCTCGCTTGTAGAATGTTGTCTAGACAGTTGTCTGTCTAGTACTGGTGTCTGCACAAACGTCTGCGTTTTCCAGTAGTGTGCAAAACAGTGAGACATACTCAGCGACAGACAGACCGTTCCTTAGACAGCAGCTCATTTCTCAACTATCTTTTTCAGTTGGCCGGTCAACTCGAGCTGCCGACCGTATTGCCAGAAGGACATGTCTTCGCACCCTGTCCCCACGACCAGGGCTGTCCCCGTGTTTCGATGCAAGGCTCCAGGTATCGCCAGTCGATTGCGTCAGAAATTTCTGAAAATCCGTTCTTGCAGTAAACCCTGCGTGTTCGCCACAAAATGGCGAGATTTCCGAGCGGACGGAAAAGCAACGAAAAGAAACGACGGAACTGCCGGTGGACGCTTTTCTTATGTCATTCTTGCGAAAGGCGAGCGGCAGAAAGGATGTCCGGCTCCAGCCAGAATTCTGGATAAGATCAAAGGAAACAAACACTTTGTGCTCACGGCTTGTACGGAATTCGACGGGATTCAACGATTCACCGTCTCTAAGCGAGCAGGCCCGATATATACTGCAACCAAATCTGTCAAGCAGGGCGATGTGTCCCCAATCGAAATGAAGACTGTCGACTCGGAGTCCAGCTATGAACTCTTCGACGAGATCACAGCTGGGCATTAAAGTTGAAGTTTGTTATTGTTGTTACTTGATATAAAGGATTGTAGGCCGTTTCAATGCCAATCGCAGGGAAGGGAGGACACCAAATACAATGCACCCGTAATTTTTAGATCGGCATAAGGTTACAGTTCATTAACAAAAACAAAGCCGAAGAATGGTAACAACAACAACAAAACATCTTATTCAGCGGGGACTTCAATCTCTCCGTTGTTGATGGCGTCAACGACGTCGTGCGCGGCTTGTCCATCGATGGTGCATCCGACAGACTGGGCGGTTCCTGCAAGCATGGAGCCGTTAGTAAACAGTGTTGGCAAGCATAAGCTTACCAAGGATTTCCTTCACGGTACCCTCAAGTTTGCGGGCCATGGAGCGTGGGCGCATCTGGCGGGCGATGTTGAGGATCTGGTCGAAGGTGAGGTTTCCACTGTGCTTCACTAAACAAGACACAATATACATAGACCAGGAAACGACGACGATCACAAAATACAAACAGAAAGGAACATGACAAGAAGACCTACCAGTACCAGGTAATCTTTTAGGTCATGTTACCATCCCCTCTCATTTTACGAAAAAACAAGAAAAGACGGAGGGATGGGAACACATCCACGTTTCCCGACCCTCAACCTATCGAAATTCACCGTACCATTCTTGACCTTCTTGCGATCACGAGGAGGCTCCTTGAGCTCCTTGATGATGAGCGTCGCTGCCGATGGGACGACGTCAACCTTGGCTTGACGGTTCTGGATGGTGAGCTTGCAAGTGACCTTAAGTCCCTTCCAGTCCTGAGTGGCCTTGGCGATGTCTTCTCCGACCTTCTTGGGCGAGAGACCAAGAGGACCGACTTTGGGGGCGAGTGCTGAGGTGGCTCCAACTTCGCCTCCAACGCAGCGGAGGTACACTGAAAAGACGCAATGTGGATAACTCCGATACAAACACGAAATGACTTACCGATCTTGATCTCGGTGGGGTCGAACTTAGGCGGCATGGCGCAGTGATATTACCTTCTGGAAAAGAGCGAATATTTAGATCAAGACAAAAGATTTATCCATCTACAGACATTACGTCTCGCCTGCAATCACGCAAAATAGAACAACCCTCCGGCGAGCGGCTTCCACAACGTAGGCCGACCACTTGCACTACGGTAGACGAAATAATGTCGGGACGAGACACTCGTCTGGTTCAAGTTACAGCTAGTATTTCCCGCATTCTGCATAGGTTCGGCTGGACGGCCACGTTTCTCAAGCCGAAAATGTCCACCTCTTTGGTCCCAGTGGTGGCGATACTTCGTGATGTTGACAAAGTTGTTTAAAGGGCCAGCACTACCCAAGCGCAGCTATTTGGCCATCGCTGGGCATGGGCATATGCGTATGACAGCGTTAGTACAGGTCTTGCAGTGGTAACTGCACTTGTTGGATTGTTGCCAGGGAAACACGTTATGTCCACCGGTCGACTGTTTGCCGTGGAATGCGATGGAAGTTTCGGTGTTTCTTGAATTGACTTGTTATTGTTTGTCGATAGATTTAGAATTACATGCACATGTTGACTTTAAGGACTTGTTTTCATTTTTCTTTCGATCGATCGATTGCTACGAAGTAGACAGATTTTGCAGAACGAGACGTCTATTTGTCTTCACTTCTTTTTTGCATCTTCCATGTAGCAGTGGTAGTGTCTGTAGCTGTCAGGATAGACGTAGACACGTGTCACGTGTGACTCAGTCGTTGCATGAACTGTGCCATTCGATGACTTTCTTGGGTTCTATTCAGATTTTGCCGAGGAGCACGAGAAGATAACTCCACATTCTCGTGCAATCATGACGACGGCAGTGGAGATGGCGATCGAGAAGATCGACGAGGTAAAATCACGACTGGGAAGGTGAGTCTTTGAGCTGTGAGGCGTTTTTTTACCAAATAAATTCGCAGAACACTGGGAACCCCAATGAGACTTCGAGATCTCATTCGGCAAGTGAGAGCTGCTCGTACAGCTGCCGAAGAACGCGCCGTTGTTGACCGAGAAAGTGCCAACATCCGCGACACCTTCCGTGACGATGACAGCCCGTGGAAGTGCCGAAACATTGCCAAACTCCTTTATATCCACATGCTCGGTTTCCCAGCGCACTTCGGACAGGTTCGGATCCTTTGGCATCTCGGAATCCCCAAGTCCTTTTAGATGGAATGCATGAAACTCGTCGCGCAGCCGAAGTTCACCGACAAGCGAATAGGATACCTTGGGGCCATGCTGTTGCTGGATGAACGATCTGAAGTTCATCTTCTGGTTACAAACTCACTTAAGAAGTAGTCAAACCATTCGACTCCCCATCCTCTATCGTATTTAGTGATTTGAATGCATCCACCCAGTTTGTCACTGGCCTCGCCCTCTGCACGCTTGGATCAATCTGCTCCGTCGAGATGTGCCGTGATCTCGCCGGCGAAGTCGAGCGCCTCGTTAAATGCAGCAACACTTACTTGAAGAAGAAGGTGAAACTACAAAGATGACGTGCATCGACTCACCGCGGTTGATTTAGGCCGCATTGTGTGCCTTCCGCATTGTCCGCAAGGTTCCAGAACTGATGGAGATGTTCATCTCCTGCACACGATCGCTTCTCGGAGAAAAGAATCACGGAGTTCTCATGGGTGGAATCACCCTCGTGTCCGAAATGTGCGAACGCAGCCCGGATGTTCTCAACCACTTCAAGAAGGTCAGCAGTTCGTCTTGACAATCAAACAAAGTGTTTTTAGCTTGTGCCGAATCTCGTCAGGATTTTGAAGAACCTTCTGATGAACGGCTACTCTCCTGAGCACGACGTCACTGGAATCAGCGATCCCTTCCTCCAGGCAGGGATCTATTCTACAAACAATATGTTATCGAGATTGTTCAGGTCAAAATTTTGAGGCTTTTGCGAATTCTCGGTCGAAACGACGCGAGGGCGAGTGAGGAGATGAACGATATTCTGGCGCAAGTAGCCACGAACACGGAAACCACCAAGAACGTCGGAAACGCCATTCTGTACGAAACTGTTCTCACCATCATGGCGATCAAGAGCGAGGGTGGTCTTCGAGTGTTGGCAGTCAATATCCTCGGTCGCTTCCTGCTGAATCCCGACAAGAACATCCGTTACGTTGCCTTGAACACTCTGCTCAAAACTGTTAGCATCGACAATAGTGCCGTTCAGCGTCATCGAACTACTGTCGTTGAGTGTTTGAAGGATCCCGATATTTCCATCCGACGGTAACTTTCCTGATCGCTTCTGTAAGCAGTATCCTCTTCAGGCGTGCGATGGAATTGTCCTTCGCCCTCATAAACAAAGCAAATATCGCGAACATGACGAAGGAGATCCTGACGTTCCTGGAGACCGCCGACCCAGAGTTCAAGTCGGAATGCTCCTCGAAAATGTATGTCGCCACGGAGCGCTATTCGCCAAACTACCAGTGGCACTTGGACACCATGATCAGAGTTCTGCAGCTTGTAAGTGTGCGCTTATAGAAGAGCTTCTATTTGATGGTATTTAACAGGCTGGAAACTACGTCCCCGACGAGGTCGTCAGCTGCATGATCCAGCTCATTTCGTCCCATACGGAGCTGCAGTCCTGTGCCGCCGTGAAGCTGTTTCGCGCCGTCCAGAACGACAACTTGAACGCTCAACCTTTGCTGCAAGTTGCCTTCTGGACCGTCGGAGAATTCGGAGATTATCTGATTCAAAGCGACGATGAGAGCGGAAACGTCTCAGAAAACGAAGTAGTTACCGTCTTCGAAAGGGTGTTGCCTAGCAGCTTGACTACTGTCATCACGAAGGCGTACGCCATGATGGCTCTCGCCAAGTTGGCTACCAGATTTGGAAACACCAGTGATCGCATCGGAGCTTTGGTTCGCCAGCACCAGGGCCATTTGAATCTGGAGCTTCAACAACGCTCCGTCGAGTTCACGAACCTGCTGCGGAAGGACGATTTGAAGTTGGTTTACAGTATCGAGCACCATTTTATCGGATTTCTCTAGGCACGGTCTCCTTGAACGAATGCCGGTGATTTTGCACAATTCACTTAATGCGGCTGCCGCCCCCATCGATGAGTCTTCTTCTGCCGAATCTGTAGAGGCGCCAGAAAAGGCACCAGCTGGAGAAAATGATGTTGTCGTTGCGGATTTGTTGGGAGGAGTGGGAGAGTCCGTTCCCGCCGCTCCCGTGAAGTCTTCCGCCAACGACCTTCTCGACATCTTCGGCGGTTCTGGCGGCAATAGCCAGCCTGCCCCGATGCCGGCGCCTTCGAACGGCGGAGGAATCGTTGATTTACTGAACAGTACGTTCGAGTTGAAGAGCCTTCAGTGATATGAGTTGTTCAGGTGACTTCTTTGGCGGAGCTAACAACACTCCTGCGTCGAAACCCGCAGCCGCTGCTACGTCCGATCCGTTCGCCATGTTCGATGGACTCGGAGGAGCTTCTAACGGCTCGAGCAATGTGGCGCCTGAACCTAAAGGAGTGATGGCCATCAACGCGAACGGAATCGAAGTACAGCTCTACGTCGATTCGGATTTCGATGGAAACGAGGCGTGTACTCTTCGACTCGTCACCTCCAACAACAACCCCATCAGTATCGAACAATTCCGCTTCCAGGCGGCTGTGACCAAAGCGTTCCAAATCGAACTTCTGCCACCTTCAGGCGAAACACTTAACGCGAACGGTGATAACACTTTAACCCAGCTCGCCAAGGTTCGAAGGATAGGCCGCGGCCAACAGGTACGAATGATTCTGGACTTGCCGGTTACACTGCTTCTTTCAGCTTAAAATGCGCCTCAAGGCGAACTACGTGATGAACGGTTCGACTCACAACATCCAGGGCGATGTCAGCTCATTCCCAGGACTTTCTTAATAGCGCGTAGCGCGAAAACACGGATAGAAGAGTTTCTGCAGGCCGATTCTGTTTGTAAATCCGAACTGTACATTTTCTCTAATGTTGTGATGACGGCGTAGTCTTCTGCATGGCTATTTGTTTATTGTTTATATATTACTAACCATTATTAAGTGATTAATTTATTTTAGTCCATCGACATGTTAAACGTTCTGTGATCCGCGGCCCTGTTTGAATCTCCTCTGGAAGCTCCTGGGCATGAAGAGCTGCTCTGTAGGGATGAATCTAAGCGAGTGCTTCTCCTTCTTGACGGTGACATACACACCCTCTTCGACGCTTCGGAAGTGACTGCGGATGGCAACGAGCACCTCCTGAAGACGCGCGAGATCTGCATAGTTCCTCTCGTCGGATTCGGGGGTCGACGGAATCTTCCGTAGCATCACTTTCTGGAGTTCGCCGACATTTGTGGAGGTCGCCGAGGTCCTCGCAATGACCTCTGCCCTGCGCTGCTCCAGATAGATGATAGTCGGAACGTCCACTGTTATCTGACGACTAGTTCGGCCGTAAAAGTTCGGAACCTGTACGGGGAAGCCGTCTGAAGGATTGAATTACGGTAATTCGGGGTTACGGTACTCGCCTTCGTCGACGCAGTCGGTCTTCGTAGCGTAGCAGAAACGAGCGCTCGACTCCGTTTTCTCTCCGCACGCGTAGACCATGTAGAATTCGTCGGTTTTGTCCGTCGCCTCCTGAATGATTTCATAGGTTAGAGTGGTGGCGATGTACAGTATGTACCTTGGCGAGTCGTTTTTCGCTGACATAGTCGCGCAGACTGATTTGGCGATAGATATAGTCCTTTTCGTAGTCCAAATTCTTCCACTCAGTCTCGCAGAGGAAGATGACGCCTTCGAACTTGCAGCAGACGACGGCGCGTCCCTTCGGGAGGCGATGCAGCGTTCCCCTGAGGGAGACGAACTCGGCGCCGAGAAGGAACTGAAGGGCAAAGCTGAGGCTACAGTGACACGAAGGACGCACCTCTTGGAGACTCTGTTCGGGGAGTGCAGCCTGCTGAATCCAACTGAGAAACGCAGGGAAACGTTCGTTCTTGTGTTCCGTGCAGAAGAAGGAGTCGACGCCGTCGAGGAGATCCAACGGAAGTCCGGGCTGGTTGACCCCCGGCGGAAGATCGAAGATCTCTTTCCTCAAGAAGGCCTTGACGGTGTTTACGGGCAGCAGGGTGGAAGTGTCGCGAAGGGCGAATTCGCCGACTTTCGTCGGATGTTTGCTGAATTTCACTGTCTTCTCCTCAACTTCTTCCGCTTCGATGATCTCCTCTTCCGAGGAAGAGACGTCGACGTTGGAGGCGCCGCGGTTCCGAAGATGCGCGATCTCGTCGATGAGCCGATTGATGCGCTCCTCATTCTTCCTGACGATCTCCTGCTTCTCTAGGAGAATCCCTTGGATTTGGGCGAGTTTCTGGGACGAGATCATCTTCTTCTGCTAGGGGAGAGGGGGCAGCAGACGACGCGAAGAAGGAAAGCAGGAAGGCGACAATGATAAGGACTCCGAGCGGTGTTTGTGTGACGAAATCGATTAGGAACGAAGGAAGTGCCACGCATATAAATTTAGGGGCATGGTCTGATCGAAAATAACGAGCATGAGAGCTGTTTTTGGAACACAACTGTAACTTTTCTAATTACATAAGCTCCGACTTGGTTTTCGATCTCTATCCGTGTTTACGGCAACATGTAAGCCTTTGCAAACACAAGAGATCAGAGCCCAGAAGGTAAAGGTTACTTGGTTGAGAAGAAGTATACACAAGCGGAGCGGCCTTAAAGTAACATAAGTGATGTGTCCCTTTTGTTTTTTATCCAAAAGGTTATTATTGCATCACTTCGTCTGTTTTAGCGTTTATCATTATTTTAAAGTAAATATTAACCTGCCTTCACCTGCTGAGCTCTTTTTCTGATTTTTTCTTTAAAACGAAATTTTGTACAGCAGGCTTGCGAACGTCTTCAAGGAAAGTCTTCAAGGAATGACAAAACTTCTAACTTCTAGGAAACGTATCTCTCAATTAGTGCTAATTGTAGCACACCTCTTCAATCACAGCTTTCTCCAACCCGTGTTTAAGTCAAATTTAGTCTTTCAATTCCGTTATCCACAGATTCCAACAAGAAACTTACATACATCATCGCGCTTCATGGCTGGTTCCGCGAATCAAGTAATGAAGGACCAAACTGCCTGGAATTCTTGACCTCTTTAAATCCGAATGTTTTTGATTTAACTGATCCCCGATGAATCTCAAAGGCGACAAATCTCAAAGATTATCCGTCTGGGGACTAGCATTTCATCAGGGATATGCGAGGAGCGATAACAACCGCCACGGACTCATCAGCGGCTATTCTTCATCTGTCGACTCCCCTTGGGAAGAATCGCTATACCGCTTTGGATATCGCCACTGAAAAGGAGCCCTGAGCCCTGATTTTGCTGCGTAGATCTGCACCGGGTGGGGCATAAATACTGTAAGTGGAAAAACTGCTTATAACATTTCATTTACGACAAGGAAACAAAATGAATTCATAACTGTAAGATTGGCGAGGAAATTCTGCATACTTACTTACAACATACTTGAAGTCTGTTCGAAATGCCCTCCTTGACAGTTTGATTAAGGCGTTCAGACGCTTCTGGAAATTCTTCAGGATTCCCGCGGTGACTTTTGGCATGATTTCCTTCCAAGCGCTCTTCAGAGAGCGCTCCAAGGAATTCACACTAGCGTGGCTTGTAGCGCATACGTTTGGCTCTAGGACTGACCAAACATAGAAGTCGAGAGGGTTGAGGACCGGAGAGTGCCGCAACCAAACATCTTTCCTCTTGACCCAACATCCTTCCTTCACATGGTTGGCTGTGACGAGACAAGGGTATTCTTGGCTCCATGGCCAAGCGTCCAGTCCTGCTGAAACGTCCATGCGGTGTCAAGGGGCAGATCTAGGGCCCAGGATTTCACCACGCCGTTCAGAGCCAGGTTTCGGCAGTTCTCGCCATGGCAGGTCACCTTTTTTTTTCATTGGCGTCGAAGAAAACAAGCTCTACGTTCCCAAGTCCAGAAACCCCGGCCCAAACCATGATGGACTTTGGGAAATGGCTCTTTTCGATGGTGACGTTGCGGGGAGAGCCTTTCGGAAGACGTTCACGTTGATCCCGGGTGTTTCGCACCGGATCAACGATGAAAATCTTCTCATCCGAGAACAGGATTTTCTGGATGCTCCCTCCGCGGACTTCGACCCTTCCGACACTTGCCCTGTCTTGCGGCCTTCATTTGATCGTCCAAGAGCTTGCTGTATGCCATCTCATAGGAGTCGAGTCCGCGATTTTCTTTCACAAATTTTCTCTGCGATCCCTCAATGACTCTGCTATTCGACCAGTTTTCTTATGGATATGGCAAGATTCTGCTTGATCTTGTTCCAGATGGCTTCTGTGGTCCTTATTGTTTTCGAATGTTCTCGGTCTTCCACTTATTTGGCAAACCGTGATTCCTCCTGTCTCTTGAAAGTGTTTTACAAAACTCTGGACTTGAAAAAAATGGAATTTCCTTAACTTTTCAATTTCCGCAATCGGCATTCCACACTTTTAATCAGCGATGGTAGCAAAACGGTCATTTTGGGACACCATTTTGTCGAAGGGGCAAGGAGAAAAATAACAGGGAAAACAGCAATTCTAGATCAAAAAAGGACGAGGAACACGAATATAACAACAGAAGTGGTATAAAAAGCCGAAAAAGCAGGACAAATTGAAAAGTTTGACCCACTTACAGTATTTATGCCCCACCCGGTATACGTTGGATTTCCGCAGCTCCTTGTCATTTGCTGAAAATCGTAAAAGAAGTCCAAATTTGCACCCGAGACCATCTATCTCCGCAGACCACAAACTTGCACTGCCTCTACACTGTAGTCACACTTCCTCAGCACAGAAAAATGTGTGGAAATGTTTGTTTGCACTTCCGATCTCCTGTGCCTCGAAGTCGAAGTCCTCCTTCCCTCCTTCTTCCGCCTTCTTCGCGACTTCGTGCAGCGCTGCAGATCGAATCTCATTACCAGCAGGTGCTCTTTCAGGAGTTGCAGCCCTGAAACCCAAAGTCCATTTGCGCCATAATATTCCCCGTTTGTGCAGACACAACTTCCATGGCAACTCGGGCTTTTGCAAAAGGCGAATTAGCGCTCTTTCGACCGCCTGCGCTTTAGGGAAGCGCGTTTTTCGGGACTTAGTGACTCGGGCGGCGGCGCTATCGATCTACGAATTCGCGTGTCTTGACCACTCGCGCCGCTCTTTTTGGTTAATGAAGCCCGGAAAGTGACTGTGGTCGGATGGAGCTTAGATCTCCTTAGATCGGAGAACACCTTCTTGGCCATTAGGCCTTTTCCGGCGCCGCATCGGAAATCGCGTCGTGTCGGAGGCGATTTCTGTTTTCGCGCGGCCTCCGCTGACTCAGCGGAACGTCTTTGATTAGTGCGCCCTTTGTAACGCCGTTCGTAACTCGTGTCCGTCGCCGCCGAGCGCCGACCCAAAGGGGGATGGTGTATTTAACCGGGAGTCCGTGACGCGATCGTCATTCTTCTCTCTCGGACGGTCGCAATGGTTAGTTTTCAACCCAAACAAGCCTCTTCTCCCCTCCGCCGCCCTTTGTTTGTGCGACCCGGACTACTTCCGCTTTTTTAAAGACCAATCAGCTTCTCCCTTTCCCCGTCTGCAGTCCTAGACGCGCCATCTGATTCGAGTTGTGCCACTCCTATGTCTCTTTGTCCATTTAGGCGTGTATTCGATCAAAACACGCCAGTGACGTTGTTTGTAGTGACCGATAGTCTTTGAAATTCTTGTTTTCATACTTGTCATTCCCTAGAAACTATATAACTTAAAGTCTTCTGGGTACGTGACACCTCACCGAAGACATCGAATTTCTCAAAATTGCACAATACCGCGAAATCGTTCGTCTTTCAAATCATTCCATTGTCACAATGTCCCCTTATTATCACAACGAATACACCTTTCCCCCTTCTTATCAGCCTGCTATAGCTGGCTAACTATACGTATAGATATCTATACCATCATTGATCATGGTAACAAGATCGTACCACTTCTGTGTCGCTAAGGGGGGGGGGGGGGGGGGGGCTGATCATTTCATTTCTGTAGACACTGATTAAAGGTGCGATTGCCGAAGAGATAGATACGTAACCCTTCTGCAAGGTGTCAGTCACAAAGGAACAGAGTGGCTGTGGTACTGTATTGATCGGCATTCCTTCCGTTCCAAACTCCACAGTTCTCTGCTTTTTTCTATCTCTTAACGACTGGCGTTATATGTTTGACAACATGGGGAAGATGCACAATGTACAAGTTGTGTTTTCTAGCAAAAGCAGTAGATATCTCAACTCTTAAAGCCTGCACTTAATGAATCAAAAGTGAATCAAAAGAACACAAGGTCACATGACAATCTATGAATAAATCGAAGGACAGAGCTCGTTTGTGCGTCCAGATCTCGAAGATTCAACGAATGGTCGGCTTTTCATAGTACCCATTTATGTTCGTACCATACACACATCCCTCAGAATCTGTACAATCACGACAAAAAAGCCCTTTCTTTTTGTCAGTTTAAGTTTAGAATATGGAAGTCTGGAAGTGAAGAGCTTGAGTCCTCGTTGGAGTTCTCTACACATTAGAAGTGGTACATTGCTTTATTTTACGACTCCATGCGTGAGTTAAAATATGAAAAAGTCACGCAAACCTACAATTAATCATCAGTGCGCGACACTTCCGTGCGCAATGGAGAGAAAGTTCAAAAAGCATCTGGAAATGGATGAAAAAGTCTTCTCCTCTCGCCATATTCCTTGTATCTCCTCGTCGCTGTATGCAGAGCGTAGTTGGGTGTTTTCTCGGTCATAAAGCCAGAAATAGAGTCCAGAAATTATGAAGGTATCAAGGTATAAAATGTGGTTCATTGAAAGCTCATAATCCGCTTTTTAAATATTTCTGACTGACTTCGCTGTAAACTTTGACCGAATTTTGCGCCACAAACAAACAGCCGAGAGACATTCAAAGCATCCAATCAGTGACTTGTTCCCACACGTATTTCTTTGTACCCCATCTAAATTGCTCTTAAAGACTCCCTAGAAGAACCAAACCACGACCAAAGATCCACTTGTGGACGCAATTGGTCATTCAAATGGCTAAGATGTTCTCACTGGGCAGTCATAGCAACACGTTATTCTTGCAGCTTTGACGTCAGCCGCCTGGATATTTCCATGTTTCCCCAAGACGGCGGTTTAAAATGGCCCTGCTAGTTTCTTTCGTCGTTAGGCATGCTGGACTTTGCTTTTTCTATGCTGTTTTGCTCATAGTTTCTCCCTTTATGGCATTTTCAGAACTAATCTTTAGTCTTCCCTTCCCTTACACACGAGTTAAAACCCTCTTCCTTATCTCCTCTTGCATATTTGATTGTTTACATGGTCAGGGCTAAGACTACACTCATTATGCAGTCCACGGGAATATACGTGAAGGCCCCGTTCTTTGTCGTAGTAGGAGGCAAGCATCTAAACCCTTTGTGCCAACGTTGCGTATGACGTTATTTTTAGGGGCGATTCACCTAAAGAATCGGTTTTCACTGTGTGCGACTCCATAGAGCCCTGCATTATTCTGTGGATTTTGATATGCGCCCACTGTTCTGTACTCTTTGAATAGCCAAATAACAAGATACTTGTCAAAAACAACTCGACCTCAGGGATCTCAGCTTAATCCCCCTATGAGTTTGTGCTTCTTGTCGGAAATTAAATCCGCACTAAATCTCTGATGCGGAAACATTTCATGATTGAAGAGGATGTTCGTCTCTCAAACATTCACAATTCTGCTCGTTTCATTAATCCCAAAACGAACATTCGTCTTCCGCTCTTCTCCCTCAATAAGAGGCTCAAAAAATCGAAATGGCAGACGAAGCTCTTCGTCTCCCTAACCCTCGAACTTACCGGTTTCTCCGTAATCCTTGTTTACACGTAGTTCACACGGCTGTTTGCACGTCTTCTGAACCTCTCCGTCGCGTGCGGAGATCAGAGACTGCGGAGAAAAGAACTCATCGGCGATTCGATCGATACGCCCTCTTTTCCGGCCGCGTTTTGTGTCATCCCACTTGACACATCATGGCGCTGGTTCAGCCCACTCCTCTGTTTGTGTTCGGCGCCGCGGCCCGAAGCGCCTTTTCCAGCCCTGGAGACGTCTATCCGTGGAGTCTAGACAGCGCGGGAGACGTTCCCGCCGTTTCCTCTCCCTCTGTGTGGTCCTCCAAACTGTGCTGCTTCTTGTTGGAACGTTTCCGCTTTCAGAAGTGCGTACCGTGTCCCCGTCGTGCCTCGCAGCGAAGAAGACGCGGAAGAACGAAGATCGTTGCCTTTGAAACGGCATCGACGATGACGGTGGCGGAGGTGGCTTCTACGTCCTCGACTTCTGCAATCCTCGCGGAGGTCGGATGGATCGCCCGCGGCGACCAGAGGCCTGAGGAACAGCGGATTCCGTTCAATCGACCGACGGTGCGTCAAGGTGAGTCACCGTGAATCACATATTTTTGAGAAAGTGAAACTTTTTGGAAAAGTGCAGAATTTATCTTCCCATTGTTGAGCGTTTCACACTGAAGTTTATTGACCGAATATAACACGTTTGTAGGACGGTTTGAAAGCCATGAAAAATTCGAAGCCTCAGCGGTGTTTTGACAGATTTTTGATGGATTGTAATGGCTAGTTAGCTGACGCCTATGTTATGCTTGCCTGAATTCATGAATCACATTTTGGCGAAGGTGATTCGTGAATTTATATAATGAGAACACTGTTCCGAAATGAGTTGCGCATTCTCGCGAAACGAGGGAACGGATGAAAGCTGAAATTCTGGCCTAACAACATTGACTTCCTAACTTTCAGTGTACGACGCGCTCCCCTTCGTCCGGAGATATTCGCTGTACTGGCTGAAGCACATCGGAAAACGCGAGAAGCTCTTCATCAACACATTCCAGCCTCTGAAGCACACACCTCATTATGGCGTGCCATGCGGAACCATTGGGAGTGGTTCGATTGGACGCGACTTCCGCGGTGGATTCTGCAAATTCGGTCTGCGACCCGGTCTAATCGAACACAAAGTCAACGTTCTGAGGGTAAATTTAGCTTCTTTCTGTTTGTTCTGCAACGTTTGGTTTCCAGGCGAATCAGTTTATCTTGACGGTGAGACGAAATTCCAACACCGTATACCAGAAGGTGCTCTCCGCTGCCGAATTCACCCCTCAGGCAACGGAGCTCAGTGCTTGGGATTTTTCCTTCCCACCAGAGGATTTAAACTATCGGTTAGTGGGACAGCAGGAGCGCGACTAATCTGAGCTTTTCAGAGGGCTTTTCCCGCGCTCTTGGACGACTTATCGCGTTCCGGAGCTCGGCTTGAAAATCGTTTGCCGTCAGATCTCTCCCGTCATCCCGCACGATTACGAAGAATCCTCTCTTCCGACCAGCGCTTTCGTGTTCGACGTCGAAAACGCGAGTGATGACCAGCTCGACGTTTCCATCACATTCACCTTCCGCAACGGAACGGGATACAGGAAGTGGAAGGCTGAGGCGGAGTGCTCTAGTCGGAGATTTGAAGAATCGAACGTCGTCGGTGTCTGCTTGGATCACACCATCAATGGAATGAAGTGTGCCTACGCTCTGTCCGCTAAAAACCACGAGGAAGCTGCCGTGAGCGTCTGCCGCTCTTTCGATCCTAGTGGAAATGGTGAGAAGATCTGGAAGCAGCTGAAGGACACCGGTCGACTGGAAGAAGATGCGGACGAACCGTCGACTAACGAACTTGGTGTGGCCGTTTCCGTGCAAACAACGGTGCAACCTAAGTCTTCTTCACCGAATCCGCTGGAGTTTTCCCTTGTTTGGCACATGCCCATCGTGGAGTTTGGCACGGGGAACAGGAAGTTTCGACGGTACTGTTTCGACTTGGCTTATTGCCAACGAATGATTTTTACCAATTCTAGAAGATATACTCGATTCTACGGAGAAGAGCCCGAAGTTGCCGAGCAGCTCTCCCATCACGCACTGAAGTCGTATAAAGAGTGGGAACAGAGGATAGACGGTTGGCAGAATCCGATCCTCACGCATCCGAAGCTTCCCGACTGGTACAAATCGGCGATCTTCAATGAACTTTACTACATCGTCGATGGAGGTACTCTCTGGTTCGAATTCGACGAGCGTTGGCAGGATGACGAGCAGCAACTTTCGGAATACACCGCAGATCTTCTTCGCGAATTCGGGCGATTCGGATACCTTGAATGTGAGCTTTAACCTCGCTTATGTTGCTGATTCTTGCTTTGTAGCATGGGAATACCGCATGGTGAACACTTACGACGTCCATTTCTACGCATCCTTCGCTCTCGCCGAACTTTGGCCGTCGCTGCAGCACGTAATCCAAGCTGAAATCAGTGGGTGTTTATAAGTTCTGGCCATCCACGATGCAGTTCATTTCAGCCGACCAGGTAGAGCACTATGATGAGAAGCCGATTGTGTTCCACATGGAGGGTGATAAAGCACCACAGAAAACGCGTTCTCGTGTCCCTCATGATCTCGGAAATCCAGCCCATGAGCCGTGGCTGCTGACTAACGCTTATGTCATGCACGACACGGGGAAATGGAAGGATCTCAATCTGAAATTCGTGTTGACGACATATCGCGACTACGCCGTGCTCCGAAGCGATCCTGAAGACCGCCGACGCTTCCTCGAATTCGCCTGGCCTGTTGTCAAGAACCTAATTGAAGAAGGTCTAAGGGCGTGGGACAAGGATGGCGATGGAATGATCGAGAACTTCGGCGCTGCCGATCAAACGTACGACGCGTGGCGGATGAATGGAGTGAGCGCCTACTGTGGATCCCTTTGGTTGGCGGCGCTTCGTGTCACTGTAGAAATGGCCTGCAATATCGGAGAGAACGAAGTTGCCGAGCGCTACAGCAAAACGCTCGAGAAAGCGAAGGCCGTCTATGTGGCGAAGTTGTGGAATGGCGAATATTTCAACTTTGACGAACACTCCCGGAGCAAACGGTCGATCATGGCCGACCAACTCTGTGGCTACTGGTTCCTCGAATCTGTGAACCCCAAGATGGCTGCCGAGGTTTGTTTTCGTGGAGTTTTTTTCCTCTAAATGCGCTCTGTTCAGATTATCGACAAGGAGATGGTCCAAAAGGCGCTCGACAAAATCTACAACTTCAACGTGAAGAAGTTTGCTTGTGGTCGGATGGGCGCGGTCAATGGGATGCATCCGAACGGCAAAGTCGACCGGAATTACATCCAGGCGGACGAAATGTGGACGGGGATAAGCTACGCACTTGCCGCCTTCTTTGTTCAACAGGTATTGAATCAATTCCAATCATCTCAACCTTTACATCATTTAGGGAGAGGTTCAGCGAGGATTCGACACTGCCTGGGGACCGTACGACGCCTCGTACAACCGATTTGGTCTTCAGTATCAGACGCCGGAAGCGCTCTACGAGCGAAAATACTATCGCGCCATCGGATACATGAGGCCGCTGAGCATTTGGGCAATCCATTGGGCTCTCCGGCGATTCTGCCAGCTCGAGAATTCGGATTCGCCGTTTCTGAAAGACGTGTGCACGGAAGACCCAGATGCGCGCTCGACGGGAGCGAATTCGGACGACGACGAGGGAATCGTTTGTGCCAGTGGTAAGATCGACAGCCTTGGAAGATGCTTTCATCCTCTCTGTTTCAGCAGACGACGACGCGGGTGCAAGTTCTTCAAACGAGTAATCGTATCTAGCATTAGTCATAGCGACGTTATACTGCTGTCTGTGACATGATGTGTATTGTATCCTACAAGATGTGTCCTATTATATATCCATATAAATCAAAGTGTATCAGATTTGGTGCTTTCAGTTCCATGGCTTCCCGTGCCATCTCCTTTATTTTTCCCTTCGATTTCTGATGTATTCTGACTTCTTAATTTCAGCTCCCGAGATGCTCCGTTCCGCTCTAAGGACGCTCGCTCCTCTCCGCCACGCCGTCTCCGTTCGCCTCTGCAGCGGCGCCGCCCAGATGAGCGCGGGAGAGAAGAAGATCGCCGACCTCCTGCGACAGCGCTTCCCTTCGGCCGCCACCATCGTCGTCGACGACATTTCCGGAGGATGCGGATCGATGTACCAAGTTGCCGTGGAAAGCGACGAGTTCAAGGGGAAGGCGAAGGTGCAGCAGCACAAGATGGTGACGGAGACGCTACAGAAAGAGATCGCCGACATGCACGGGATCGTCATCAACACGAAGGTGCCGAAAAAGGCCTAAGAAGCGGCGATTTCTTTGTTAGGACTTGTTTTTTTTTGTTGAAGATGAAGATTTTAAGAATCGGCCTATGTCTGTTCTGCGAAGTCTATGTCTAGTCTCTGATAAGGGTCGGTTTCGGAGTGTCATTTGCGCTTCGATTCGAGCAGGGAGAGGTCGAATCCTCCTCAGCAGCAAACAAGAAAAGTGAATCCTCATGAGATCACGCGAGTCATCCTACTTCTTCACCATTTGCAGGTATGACTCATCATCGGAAGAAGAGAAGACACGCTAGACGCTCACAGTCGGCAAAGAGCGTTCCACCGCTACTGAACGATGGCGAAGTGATCCGCAAGCGCTACACGGTCGACTTTATGATCGGCGGCGGCGGGTTCGGCCAAATCTTCAAGGGGACCGACATGGTGACCGACCAGCACCTTGCAATCAAGGTGGAACCGGCGGACAAGGACGGACGCCGCATCAAGCTGGAATTTATGCTCCTAGTGGAACTTCGAGGCAGTGTAGGTCGAGTTGGACCAGGAGGTAGAAGATCTTCTTCTTCTAGAGCCATATCCCAGTGATTCTGGCAAGTGGAACGATTCGCGGCTGCTCTTTTATCGTGATGACACTGCTGGGAAAGAATCTGAGCGACCTGCGGAAGGAGGAGAAGTCGCAGAAGTTCTCCCGAAGCACGGTCTACCGTATCGGGCAGCACGTAAGTGGGAGGAAATTGTACCCTTTAAGGCCCGTCTTTTCAGCTGACAACCGCTCTGCGCCACGTCCACGGGAGCGGCTACGTCCACCGCGACATGAAGCCCGCGAACGCGTGCATCGGACTCCCCCCGAAGGAGAACGTCGTCTACTTGGTCGACTTTGGCATGGTGCGGCAGTTCCGTGACAAAGCCGGAAACATGCGGAGATCGCGAAACTACGCCGGATTCCGAGGTACGGTGCGCTACGCTCCACCGGCCGTTCACCAGAGGAAGGAGATGGGCCCTGTTGATGACCTCATAGGACTTCTCTACAGTATGGTACTATGACTCTACTTTGGTGTTCGCCCCAAACTGGTCTTCCAGATCGAGTTAAGCGATGGGGCGTTGCCATGGGCGGCGGCGAACACGACCAAAGAGCTGGAGGCGATCAAGGAGAATCTGAGGACAGAAGATCTTTGCCGGAACCAACCGAAGGAGATGGTACAGTTTGCGAAGTCTATCTTCGCACTACAGTGGGACCACATTCCCGATTACAAAAGGATCCATGGGCTGTTTGAGAAGTGCATAGGAGATTACGTCGGCGATCAACCCCCTTTCGACTGGGAAGTGGGCAAGGGGTAAGGGCGCTCGCTTCTGTGATTTCCATGAGAATTTTATTTAGAGCTTAAGAAGGCAAATTCCGAGGACGAAGAGCGCATAAAAGTGGGTGGTGGTTTTCACTGGGTTACTGTATTCATTCGGTAGAATATGGATGAAATAAATGTGTTTGGAACAGAGCTTGAGTTACACTACATTATATAGTCGGTGTAAACGGATTGGGGTCCGCAAGGTGCTCGTGGCGGGACCACACGACTACCGTAGTTTTGCTCCCTTTCGCATTTTTTCAATGGGGATTTCGTACTCCCTGTCTTTTTTCGTCATTTTCGAGCGAACTAGAGTGTTTCGCGGAAATTCCAACGTCAAATTTGTGCAGAATTAAATGCTCCATCGAATGACATGTCACTCGAGTTGCCAAATTCAATAGTCGCAGAGAAATTAAGCGATTTATGAAAAAGTGATGAATAGATACAAATAATGCTCCATTTTTGCGTTTCTAATCGTCATCATCTAAAGTTACTTCATGTTCTGATTCATCGGTGCTATCGTCCGAATTCGCACCGTCAGTGATTTGATCGTCTAGGTGAACTTCTACGCTGTCATACTCAAGACAGCGATCTACTTCCGCAATGGCATTCTCGAAGCATTTTTTCTGCACAACTTTGATCCAATGGGTGTTATATCAGAAGGAAAGAGGACCATGAGGTGATTTAGCGTAATCTCAAGTATCCGAGCGGTGACAAGTCAAAATAATCGCTATATCGGACCTCCTCCATCTTTCTGATCTTCTCTCTAAGCATTATTTTCTCTCATCAAGTTCTCATTTGCACTTTACAGATCATTGACGCGCGTTTCAGAGCGTCGCAGTGCACCTGAAATCTCTAAAAGGTCAAGATTGTGGAGTCATTGAATCTGGTTGCGACTGCACCTGACTAACATACGGCAACCGCTCTTCCTCCCTCTACGCTGCAAACAAACATTCATTCGCGCTGCCTTAGCTATTTTCCAGCGTGTTACAGCTGATGTACGGCCCACGACGCTCAAAAATACGCATAGAATCGGGAAAATATCTCCTCTCATTACAAAGATGAGTTAATTTCTCTGCGCACACGGCGCGAAATCAAACAAATCTGTGCGCATTCGAACGCACAGAGCTTTTGCTACATTTTCAACGTTGGAAATCCGAAAATACGCCCCCGGCATCGAGATATGCACAAATCATTCACGAAACCTGCGAATCCCATTATGAGCGAACGTCTGATTCTTACTAATAGCGCAAATTTCGTGGCAGGACGCGTACCCCAATCCGTTTACATCGACTATACACTACATTACTCTAATTTTTAAAAGCGGCAGCTTTCAATGTACACAAGAAATATTCCTAATCCTCTAAAGTGAAACCTGAGCGTGACTGGCGAAAGCGTCATCAATGCGCGGATTGGTGTTGACAAACAGCGCCGCCGCGAGGTGCTTGAGGGGAGAGGACGCCCCGAGAGTGTCACCATCGATTTCTTCGGCACGGCCTGTGGCCTTCTTATCTTCAGTTCCTTTTTCGTTCATTAGATCCCACCTCTAGAGTCGCCGCCTCGAAAACACCTCGAGAGTGAGTCGCCTCGAGAAATCGTTTTAGATCGGCGCTCGCGTCGAGTGAGCGCGAAAGTGGTGGAGTGATAAACCTGACGAATTTCTGAATCCTCAGAAAGTGTGTGTTGTTTCAGAATGTTCTAACGATTCTCACTTGATTGTCGTCGACTATACTGAGCGCTGTATTTAATTCAACGTAAGTCCTCATATATCACTCAAAGAGACTAACATGAATCCACCCGTCCTGGAAGCTATACTTGGAGTCTTTCATTAGGGCTATTTACCGCAGAAATAAGAAAAACATTCTTCTTTGTTGCTCTGGGTAGTATAACACCAGCACAACGCCTTTAAATTTTCCGCCTCCATTCTATGTTTTGTTCAGCTCACCTCTGACTTCAATAGAAACGGACCCATAATCCAAATAAAACTGTACTTGTAAATATTGGCCATAAAGGTAGGGTAGGTACAAAGTAGGGTCACATTAGAATCTTTCCTAAACAACTAGAAGAAGGGATAATCATTTCTTAAAGAAGGGATTATAAAACGCAGCTGCTTTTCTTAGCTCTCCGATTTCTTGTTCCCCAAAACGTTTTACTTTATGAAAGCTATAGAGCATGTCCTATAGTCCTTTCCAACAAATATGACGTGATTGATGCAGGTGTCCTCATCTAATTTGTTTTCAGATCGGCCAGTTACAGAGCGAATTGTTTCAAGAACGACGATTGGAGGTGCCCACCTCTGCGCAAATATTAACGTAGAGGTACGTATAGTTGGACCGTTCATTTATCTGATTTCGATTCACTAAAATACCAAAAAATGTTCGTTTTATGATCTTCACTTAACACACATTATACGCTTACTGTTAGATGAGAATTTGGACCTTTGACCAGATTACTCTTCTTCTGGTCCATTTTCGAGAACATTGCGTAACCCTTTAAGACTGGGCCATATTTGTGAGATACAGGCTGTGTCTCAAAATTTTTCTTGCCATTTTCAAGTTTATGGTGGTAATTTCAATGGTTCCGACACGTACGTGAAGTTATTAAGCGATTATTATTTTAGTACCATCTACTGCTGCTCTGTTTAAGGGTGCATGTTTGGAGAAAGGGTACCAAATTCCGCATGATTCCTTTCCTCTTTGGATTTTTTGATCACCGGATTTTCCAATCGCAACACTTTTTTGGTTATTTGACGCCTAGCTAACCAGGGAATTTAATACAGTTGTTCACTGACACAACGAACGTGTTTGAAGAACGATATGAGCTTTGCGATGACGACAACTTTTATAATTACGTGCGAAACAGTGCCTGCGAGACCGGGTTCTAAAGTAACAAAAAATGTAAGAGTGAGGTAGTGGCCAGAAATAGATTCTGAATTCGAATATCACAACGACGCAACGCAACCAACACACTGAACGATAAAAATGAATAACGAAAACCGGCGTGACAGAACTTTTGCCGCACCCTGTAATGCGACCTGAGGCGGCTTTTGCTCTTGAATCATACATATGTGCTGCCTTAGCTTTCAAACCTTGTAGAGCTGATATATGGCTCATTACGCTTCAAAATACGCATGGAATTTGGAAAAACCGTAATCTAATGTGACCTGCTGACCTCGCTCGTCCTCGACAGAACGTGGGTCTTTGAAAGCGGAGCACGACACTTAGGCGCAAGTTCGGGCGAGCGAAGCGAGCCCCGTATTCATTTTGTGCTTTGCCTAACATCCAGGCTTGGCTCACGCTGCGTCTTAGGACTATGTATATGGAATTAAGCGAGCCCGAAGGGCGAGTCCTGTAGTCTTTACACATCGAACGAAAGAATGCATTGTTAACTAGTCACTAGATCTGCCCGCGGGATGATCTGCATGTGGGATGAACTGTCCGGGGATGAAGTGCCCCGGGACGAAGCATCATAGACCCATGCGATTCGAGGCTGCTCAGTCATGAGCGATTCTTTCTGTGCCACACTGTGTCTCACATGAATGGTCCAGCCTTTAGAAACCGTTCTACTCAACATGCGGAAGTCAACGAATAAAATAGGAAAAGTATTTCGGAACCGAATTCTGAAATGAGGTAAAATGGTTAAGAATCAAAACCCCGTTGTGGTCACTGGTGTGCCTGTAGGAGAGGGGATGACGGTTGTGAGCACACGAGTCGCTTTGGTCGATTTTTTAAATCCCCTTATAAACTTCGCATCGTATTCGAAAGCGAATCGCTTACCCTGGTTACATAGTCACAAAATAGCGTTTTCAATGCACCAACCCGATAGATGCAACTTTCGACATCAAAGATTCAAAAATATTGACCTGAACTTTGTCTCAGCCTTTACATTTACATTATTTTACAGTATTCATAATAGACAATATGCACAATTGTGTGCTATAGTAAATTTCTTTAAGGTGGTGAATTGCCGGGCGACTTGTTTCAAGAACGATTTGGTTGCCGCCGACCACTCCCACAAATACAGCCACGGAGGTGGGAGAGCAAAGGTGAGGATTCTGTGAATGAGGCGTGAAGTGAGGATTCTGAGAAAACAAAAACTGATTTGATCCTACAGGTTTACTTCACTATTACAAGACGCTTTTGTGATTCCTTAGGGAAGGACTTCTTGGCAGCATCTGACTTCAGTCTTTCAGGGCCAACACGCAGGGCGAGTGCTTCAGGAGCGACCTTCAATGTGTTGTGCGTTTGTTTTAGTTTTAATGTAGCTGTTGTGGAATTGTCCATTTAATTTTTATTTTCCGTTTTAATAAAAAGCTAAGTTTATGCAACGTTTCTCGTGGTGGAAAATGACTTTGCTTGGTCAAGATAACGGGAGATAACATAAAACGATGTATTGTGTTGTTACATTGAAAGTGGCGCCACATTCCCAAAGTTCTTTGTGCCAGACGGGCTTGCTTTAAATCTGTAAGCATAGTCCTAAGCCGGAGCCTAAGCCAAGCCGGGGTTTGCCGAGGCCATCACGACTACAAGCCTGTAGGCAAGCCCTGGGTTGGCTGAGGCTCAGGCTTAAACTTAAAAACTGTATACGCACTTATCCGCATGGGTTCTGCCTAAGTTTGGCGGGTGTCACTGTTATAGCTGGGTCTTTTTCTCCCAGGGTCTTTTTCTCCAACAACAATCTTAAATTGGAATTTATCTCTTTTTCGAAGCGCTTTTCTTTTTGTCATGTAGTCTTCCCCCATACACATTTAGACGAACGTGTTTAAAAGTGTTTATTTGACGACAATTCAGAAGTAACATATGGATGTTCTGAATTATCAAATGCTCTTCAGTGCGAGAAGGGTCGATGGTATCCGCAACGTTTTGGGACAGGTATGCATCACCGGATGGGACGAGGGGTACATCTGCCAGCGGTTGTTGTGTGGTAGCGTAGGACGGCATGTCCATGTGGCGCAGGATTCTGTCAATCATATTAGCGCGAACTGAAAACGGGCGCATTTAAACGTACATCAAATGCGAATGGCGTGCTTACTGGAAGAAGTCGGTGGTTCTGTGTCCTGTTCGTACCCAGGAGGTACTGAAAACGAGATGTTCGAAACGTTTGCCGGACCTCTGAAGTATCGCTGTTTAGATTTTCACGGAGGTGTTGATTTCAAAGTTGCCGGTGACAACGAAGATCGTTTTGATCTGGTTGATGAAGGAGAAAACGCGCTCCACTTCTGCTGTGTCTACTGGTAGCACATTGACAAAGTCGATGACGGCTTGAAGAGCAGGGCGGAAGTGTTTCTTGGTAGGTAGTCAGGAGCGAAACCCAAATCTGCTGCCATTTATGTTGCCTCTATGGAAGAGCAATTCTTCGCGTTTCAGTAACATCTGCATATCCTCTCTCGCACGTTTCTTGCATTTTATCCATTTTACGTGTCGATTCGTCGACGCGCACCATAAGATACCTCTCTGTGGCACTGCAGCTTGTTGAGACTTCTTCGGTTCGACGTTCATCACCAGCAGGAGATATTTCTGCGCCATCGTTGCCACTGGGAACTATGGTGACAATCGTCGTAGTAGATACATCCTGTATTTCCTTCCATTGCTTCCGCTTCTTGTAGCTCTTCTTGTCGTGCAGCTGGGTAGACACCATTGCAATTGTTGGGTTTTCCCAGGGTGTGACCACTTCGTCGCCAGAATGGGTGAAAATAATCGTCCACAGTTCGAAGATCCCCAGACACATTCAGTCGGGAACAATTGCATGCGGACTAGCAGCAGCTTCTCTTTCACACCTTTGCCACGATATTGTGTCCGGTTGTATATTTTGCAGAAGTATGGCGCCTCGTTTTTTCCGGCCAGATAGAACAGGGGCTGTAATTCAGCGAACGAAGGTGGCTGAGTAGACTCATTGTAGAGCACTGCTGCATCCTTCAGATTTCTTACAATCAGCTTAAACAATTCGGTAGCCGCCCTGTAGGTTCGCTATTTCTACGATCCTTCAGAGAACGCGAACAATGTACTTTAAATACTTACTTTAAATTGAAGAAGCAGCTCAAAAGAGTCGACATCATGAGCGGGGAACACCAAAGTGTTCTGAAAAGAGATAGCACGGTACTCATTGATATATTTCACTGAACGCACATTTCCTCGTATATACATTCACTAATATGAACTCTTTTTGTGAGTTTTTCTAAAGAGAAGAGGTTCCGAAGAAGTAGTGACAAGCAAACGACGCGACATGTGTGACCACCCGGCCAGTCGTCGCGGAGAATCGATAGGATGCAGTTCACTTTCGCACTTGTTTATTTTGAAAAAAAAAAGTGTAAAGAGAAAACGTGGAGAGAAAATGGGTATATACCATCCAACTCATCCAGGATCGGAACTCATCCAACTCATCCAGGAACATGTCTGAATTGAACGATTTCATGCACCATTGAAATAGCTGATCTAAGACTGCAAAGATTTTCAAAACCAGATCAAATCACAGTGGGAAGGAACTCCATGAATGGTAAGAGACGTAATACGACGCCTGTATTTGAAAAACGATGGGAATTCCCATGGGAATTGTGATCCACTATGATCACTCTGTAGAGCAGAGAAGGTAGAAAATTGGAGTCCGAGTTCCGATTCACATGGCAGTCGGTCACATGATTCGTACGGTGCAGAATGGACGTATCGGACGTACCTCGCTACTGTTCTTACAATAGGAACCTGGCGAACGAATAAGGCTTTCTTTCCCGACACCATCATACCTCCTCACACACTCCACTTCACACTTTTTATTACATACTCGTAACCTTAACATGTCGTGAATTGTGAACAATGTACAGCGCATCTAGAAACTCTCAACCAACTCCGCGATTTTCACTCCGAGTTTCTTCAACTTGTCGTGAGCCTTCTTGTGGATTTCGCCGTCGTCGGCGGATACGACGGGCATCAGGAAAGCCCTCTTGTAGTATTCCAAGGCCAAATCCTTCCTGCCGAGGCGATCGTACGTTTCGGCGAGATAGAATGTATTGGTGCTGTAGAAGTTAGGCTGAAAACAAACGAGAAACGTGAGAATAAGTGTGCCCTCCAGTACCTGGATGAATTCGGCCCTCTCGAAGTTCTTCAGCGCGTCTTCATAGGTCGAGGACGGAGGCGTTCCGAAGATCGCCTTCGCGGCAAGTCGTGTGTAGTACGGCATGTCGGCGAAGGTGAAGTGCCAAACGCCTGGAATCTTTCTTTTATTGAGCAAAATGAAGCGATCTCCGAACCTAGGATGTGCCAGGTGGTCGCGTCACCGTCGTTGATCTCCAGGGCGCGTTCCAGATGCTCCCTGACTTCGTACGACTTCTTGATTCGGGATTTTGTCCCCTCGATTTCGCCCACGTAATCGAGGATAATAGCGTACCTAGAAAATCGACATCTGTTGCTAGAGTAAGTATCCTCAAAATACCATTTGTGGGCCCCAAAACAGCCTTCCGGTTCCTCATACTCTAGTGCCTTCTCCACGATGGCGAGCGCTTCCATAAACAGCTGATCCTTCTCCTTCTTGTCCTTGGCTAGTTTCGCCTTTTCGCAAACTACTCGAGCTAGTCGCCACAGAAGTTCGGGGCACGTCCCGCTGCCATGCCTGAAACGAGTCTATCACACAGAAACAAAGGCGAAACGCCTACTTCCTCAGAATCGCATAGGCGTTGTCAATGAGATAGTTGTTGTAGAGTGCGTCCGTCTCCTTGATGATGAGGTCGAGATTGGGGACTTCACCTCGTTTCGGCAGTTCGTAGCCACCGGTGGGACCGGACGTGAAGAAGCTGGCGGAGAGGAGGCCGCCGCTGGCGGTGCCGGTGACGAGGCGACGAGCGGCAGGCGACGAAAAGGTTCGCGTGGCGTTCCTCCAGTACTTCTGCTGAAAAGCTATTTCGATTGAAGACAAATCAGATCAGACACAGAAGGCACAGCAGTCTGCTAGACAAAACGGATAATTTGGAAAAGAGAACTCACCGCGAATTGGCGGAAAACGAATTGCGCCGACTTCATGATCTGGAAAGGCGTTATTCAGTGAGAATCACAGCAAAGAACAAGAAACGAATCAGAACGAATCAATCATAAAAGCACCAAAGGAGAAAGATTTCCCATCGTTAGGCGCCGTCCGAGGTCAAGCGCTTCGCCCCGAGATGCGAAAAACGACTCCGAAACCTTCGGAACGCCTTCCGAGGACAATGAAAGCTCGCGATCGCCGAACTCAAAAAACGAAACTCGGCGCTAATCGCGTCGACGGCGTTTTCGATTATCGTCACAAAGCGCGCGGAGTTCTCTTTCTGCGCGCTGCTCGGGTTACGGTCGACTGAGGACGATCCTCGGTGACTGGTTTCTTCCCTCAGGCTTTATTATGAAGCGCAGGATTGGATGTCGCTGATCCAGTTTGGGGATAATCTCGTAGCCAAATTCGCTTCCACCTCTCCCTCGGCGACGGCATTCGTATTCGACCTGTACGAGTGAAGATGCTTCTCCCCTTTCTGCTCTGCTTCGTCCTCTCGGTCGAAGCCATCTGGCCCTTCTCCAGCTCGTCCTCCAGCGGTGCGTTTGAACATCAGAACGAATAGTGAGCTTCTCCCCTTTCAGCCAGCTCAAGCGGGGCTCTTCCCGGAACGCAGCGAATCCCGCAATCCTTCAGTGGATTCATCGGAAATGTTCCCAACGTCAACCACTTCGACATCGAGGCACTCACCAAGAACGCCGCCATCCGCACTAACCAGGAGACAGCGCTCCTCTCCCAACTCGCGCGCCGCGCCGTCGCCCCAACTTCTGAAGCCGAGATCCTCTCCTCCAACGTCGAGGTCCTGATGCCCCGGAGCGCTGGAGGAGCCGGAACTCCCCTCGCGTCGCCCATTCGATCGACCGCTGACCTGGAAGAAGACAATCTCAGAAGCCTCCTCCAGGCGAATGGTAAGGGTACCGTAATCCCCCGCGTTACCGTACCCCATTTAGCCATTGGCGAGCAGGCTAGAAACCTCCAAATGGCGAAGCTTTCGAATCCGCTTCTCCTCGGAGGAATCAACAACGACGCCGGATTCCTGCAGCTTCAGAGAGATTTCCTTCTCCGCCAGCAGCTGAACAGTCAGATGCTTCCGAATAGTGGAAGCAGATTCCCCTTCTCCGACCCTCGACCCCTCAACTCTGTTCCCTTCCTGTCCACCCGAAAGCTGAACCCCATAATTCCCCAGGGAAAGGCCTTCGTCCACGACTTGGGTGAGTGGCCCTGTGATCGTTGCCACCGTATCCCCGAATCCACTTCAGAATCCGACAGCGACTTCGACTCTCTCCGACGCCCCCTCCAGCAGCCCCGTCCCGTCCGATCACGCAACGACGCCTTCTCCGACTCGTATGACTTCGATTCCGACTTTGGAAGACAGCAGAATCGGGGAATCGTCGATGGAATCTCCGATGGCTTCGGAAGTCGAGTGCCTCGGACCTAAGTTCTCAAAAAATGCTTTTGTACATAGCAAGGAACGTTATACTAATAAAAATCTGTTTTGGAATCGAGCTAATTTGTCATACCATCCATCGAACAAGATAATCCTCAAATACACCTGTTCTACCATGTAACGTATAGTCGCAAAATCCAGGGGATAGACTGGAATAATGTATGGGTATTGTGCACGGACTAATCTGTAACTGGTTCCGAAAAAGTGCACGAACATATGCAGGAGAAAAGACAGAAACACATAATGCACCACAAAATCCATGCGATATTGCCTCTATCGCGAAAAACGGACTGAATAATAATGGGTAGCTTAGCATCACAAAATAACGAACTATGAGGGTATCTGGTTGATGAAAGACCGGCTCTCCCCACTTATTACGTGTTTTCATGTTCAGTGCACTTTGAAGAGTGACTTCAACACTTATAAGTACAACACAAAAAGCGTTTGGAGTCAGTTTGTCAAAGATCAAGATCCAAAAATCCGAAAAAATGTGTTTTAAACCACCCGTCAAGCGCCTGCAACCAGCTGTTTCTCTTTCCCAGGCCCTATGCTAACTGATTGCACAAGCCTTTTCCAATCGATTTCCGAAATTCCTCAATCTCACGTAGTTCCCTCTCCTTCCTCTCCCACGGCCCCTCCTCATAAAAGCGAGGTTAGAGGCACCGAGCGAGGAGTGTCGCGGGCCGACTTCCCTCGTCGCAGGTCTTCCACCCTCCGCATCATTTCGCAAGTTTGTTGAACTGCGAGCGAGAGCTGCCCAAAGAGAGAGCAAATGCTTTGTTTTCGCTGTTACACCGTGCCCGAGGCGCTCTCGCTCGCGATCGGTCGAAGAATTAGATCACTCAGCGGCGACTCCCTTTTGTGCAGCCCCTGTTCTAAAATTTGCTTTTGCGTGCACAAATTTTAGCGACGCTGTGTAACATGCCGATAATTGAATTTTTGGTCTTATGGTTAGTTCGCGAGCGGAATTCACGTGATCTCGTGGCACTTATCCACGGGGTGTGACAAGCACTGTCTGTTGTCTATCTGTAGTCTAGACTGTAGTCCGGATGGTGACATTCGATACAGTTTTGAAGCGGCCGAAGGCTATTTGTGCGAACGCATGAGCGTCTAGACATGTAGAAGCAGACAAATCTCTGCGATTTTAGGCGCTTATGTGGTGTTGTAAAACGTACTGATAATTTTAATCGGTTTACCACAGTATGTTGCTGAATTGCGTTCACGTGAATATGATCTGATTTTCTAAAATCGGCTGCACGCGTCAGTGGGCTGACGTCCGCGTCGATCGATCTGACAGCCGATCGTTGTCGCACTTTAATCGCGTCTCCTCTGTTTTTGATGTTTTCGCGACTCTTCTCTCTCTCGCTTCGCGAATAGCAGCGCTTCTCGCACTACACCAATATTTTCATCGGTTCGGTTCGTTTCAGATCTAACCGGAAATTTCAATCGAATATGAGTAATGTGAGTTAGGAAAAAACTCGTTTTTGTCCTCATCGAGGTTATATTTTTTCAGCTGCTCGGGAAGGTAGCCGACAAGGTCGAGCAGATGGGCGAGAAACTGGAGGAGAAGGTCGCACACGCCCTCCATTTGGTAAGTGTCACTCCGAACACCTCTCCCTATGACTAAATTGTGGTGTTGCCAGGGTGGCGCCTTTGTTTGCTCTCTGTTTCCGTTCTTATCTTCTTTTTTCATTCCACCACCGCCCTTTGTTCGTTCTTTTGTCCTGGCGACCTGCGCTTGCATCTCGGCTTGTGCCTCTTAAGTTTCCGGCGCGCGCGCATGCGGAACGCCGCATTGACTTTTCGCGGCTTCCCCCTTCCCTCGGCAGTTATGTCGCCTTGCTTTTGCGTTCTTTCCGCACCCTTCAGTTTGTTAGCTCTGCGCGATCGCCGCTGCCGCACTCTTCTCGGCACATTCCCTTTCTTTTCGTTTTCCTTTCCCACAGAACGACGCTGATTCACTCATTTTAGAAGGACGAATCGACGTCGAAAGCCGAACAAGAAGAAGCTATGGACAAGGTTCCTGAATCTATCCCCAGCGTCCGAGCGCATCTTCCGGAGCGCCCCATTTTGTGCCGTCGTATGACGATCGAAGAGGAGCACGCTGGCGATTATTTCCTGTGAGTTGGCTCACCGTGTTCACGTGCATGTCAGCTGAATTTCAGGCAGGAGCAGAAGCTTGATGAGCGCCCGGCTACCACGCACCTCGAGCATCTGTGCCGTTTGGACATCCGCGAGCCTCCTCATCTTGTCCGAAAGACGGGAATTATCTGTACAATTGGTCCGGCATGTCGAACCATCGACAACCTCCAGAACATGATCTTGAGCGGCATGAATATTGCACGCATGAACTTCAGCCACGGGTCACATGAGGTCAGCACTATCGCCATAAGAATTACCATTCACTTCAGCTTTTTAGTATCACGCGGAAACGATCCAAAATGTTCGCGCCGCTGCCAACAGCTTCAGCGAACCTCGCATGATCGCCATCGCTTTGGATACGAAGGGTCCTGAAATCCGTACTGGTCTTCTTACTGGAGTATGGAGCGGTTCCGTTCGAAATTGCATACCTTCTTGCCTTCAGGGTGGTTCCGCGGAAGTTGAACTGAAGAGAGGAGATTCGATCCGTCTGTCGACGGACAAGAATTTCGAAAACTCTGGAACTGCTGTGTGTCTCTATGTGGACTACGCCAACATCACCAAGGTCGTCAAGAAGGGCTCTAAGGTCTTCGTCGACGATGGACTGATCTCGTTGATTGTCGAAGAAATCTTTGACGATGCCATCGTGTGCACCGTCGAGAACGGAGGCATGCTCGGGAGCCGCAAGGGAGTGAACCTCCCCGGAACTGTTGTCGACCTTCCGGCCGTTTCTGACAAGGATATGAAGGATCTCCAGTTCGGCGTTGAGCAAGAAGTTGATATGATCTTCGCCTCGTTCATCCGAAATGCCGAAGGAATCCGCACAATTCGCAAGGTGTTGGGGGAGAAGGGCAAGAATATCAAGATCATCGCCAAGATCGAGAACCAAGAAGGAGTTGACAAGTAAGCCTTCACAAAGTATTCAATTATATGGTTTCGTTACTTCAGTGCTGATGCAATCATCAACGAATCGGATGGTATCATGGTGGCGCGTGGTGATCTTGGAATCGAGATCCCCGCCGAGAAGGTGTTCCTGGCACAAAAGATGCTCATCGCAAAGTGCAACCGCGCCGGAAAGCCCGTCATCTGTGCCACCCAGATGCTCGAGTCGATGGTGCATAAGCCTCGACCGACTCGTGCCGAAAGCAGCGACGTCGCCAACGCCGTTCTCGACGGCGCCGACTGCGTCATGCTCAGTGGAGAAACTGCCAAAGGAGATTACCCTGTGGCATCACTGAAAATCATGCACTCTGTATGTAGCCTTCTTTGGTGACATGCAGTTGACAATTTTCGTTGCAGATCTGCAAGGAAGCCGAAGCGGCGGTTTACCACACAAAGTACTACGAAGAGCTTCTGAAGAACACTCCGAAACCCACCGACATGGCGCATACTATCGCCATCGCCGCCACTTCGGCTGCGGTTTCGTGCCATGCTAGCGCGATTCTTCTGATCACTACCACCGGACGGTAAGGGGTCAATCACGGAACAGCTTTTTAACGGCTTGTGGGAGGGCGATTTTTAAAATCATAATCTACTTTTAATGGAACAGATCTGCTCAACTGGTGTCACACTTCCGTCCACCCTGCCCGGTTCTGGCGATTTCTCGTCAGGCAGACTCGTGCCGCTATCTGCAGCTCTACAGCGGCATTTTCCCATGTCACTACGTTGATAAGGGTGGGTACAACGAGAGTTCCAGTGATGTGGTAGATGGTGGATGCGACTGCATGAGAGCATGATGGATGCACACTTTTCTTTCTTCCTTTTGCTTAACGCTTAAGACGCTTGTTACGATAACTTCTCCCTCTTTTCTGTCACCTTCTGGAATGTTGTGTATTGCAGTTCTGCCGCATTGTGCTCCCGCTATAGACCTCCCGTGCCCATAATCACCATCTCGAGGAATCCACAGACTGCCCGTCAGCTGCACTTGCATCGTGGAATCTTCCCTCTTCATTACGAGATCGGTATTGTTTCGTCCTGTTGAATGATTCTGTCACTGCATGGGTGCATGGTGTCGTGTGTGCATGTTTTGCTTCATTTTTCCTTCTCCACTAATCTCATTTGTTTCTTCAGCTGAACGCGACCCCGATTGGCCGACGGACGTCGACAACCGTATCAACTACGGTATCCAGGTCGGAAAAGACCGTGGATTCATCCATCCCGGTGACTTCCTCGTCGTCATCACTGGGTGGCGCAAGGGTAAGTGCCCACTTTTACATTCATTTAACGGCGCGGAGGAAATGTGAATCTTTCTGCGGCCTGAATGTCCTATTTCGCAACAGTGCGGCTAATTAATAATCTACTTTCAGGTGCCGGACACACGAACACTCTCCGCATCATCAACGCTCCTTAAATCTCCACTGCGTAGCACGCTAGTGTTGTAGACGATTGTATTTCCATATGTAATATGACACACTCTGTATAATTTGCTCTAATAAATTAATGTTCTAACTGACGCACACCGCCTTCCATGGGTCGTCGAATTCCACCCGCAGCTTTAATTCCTCTGATCAATGGGGCCGCCGGCGTCGCGCAGTCCGCGCGGTCGCCGACGGCCACGTCTCCTCGAGTCTTCTCTCGCGAGATTATCTTCCCCGTTCGGACATTTCGTTTTCGGAGGCGATCGATCGGAGTGACGCGGCAGCGATTGGCATTTCTTAAAGGCGCTTCTCCCGTTCAGAATCGGTTTATGGGCATCGAGGGTTACGTGTGATGCCGCCTCCGACGACCTCCGCCGCGCCTCCCGACGACGAGTTCTCCATGGACGACAAAGCGTGGCTCCGCGCCATCGTTGTGGTCGTCTCCATCGCCGTCGTCGTCGGCATCTTTGCCTTCATCCGCTGCTTCGGGTTAGTTGCCTATTCTCCACCGTCCTTCTATCTCCACTCCAGGGCGAAGAATCGATCGCGCGTGCGACGTTATGATCTCCTTTCGGCGAAGCAGCTGGCGCCGCAGCTCGTGCTCAACTCCGACGACGATTCTGAAGACGATCTCTTCGTGCAGGATGATCGAAGACAGTTGGTGCCTCCGGAGCCAGAGGCGCCTTCTGCAAATCCATGACCCTTCGTGTATGTACAAAGTAATTGCTGCTGTTCTCCGTCGAGTTTGATAAAGAAATTCTATTGGCATCTGCGGAGACACAGACGAGACAGAAGATGTCTCGGAGACCACCGGAGGTCGAGACGACTCTTCGAATGAGTTGGAAGGGGCTCGGAAGAAGAAACGTTGCTGGCCGCAATTGATGTTTTGATATAAGTTCCCTGAGACGAGAGGGGAATGCTACGGTGGCGGAGTTTTGAGAACAAACGAGAACGGCGGAGAGCAGCGGTGTGTCCTCGACATTGGTTCGCATCGAGATTCCGAGATTTCCGCACAGTTTGCATCCTTGCTGCTTCGAATACGTGTTGATGCCCTACGGAGATCATTGTTTTAGTCCTCTCTCGATGCTTAGTTTGACATGAGCGGCTTTGTGACGTCCGAAAGAGTCCAATTACGGTATGGGAGTCAATTTCAAAGCGCTAACTTTGAATTCTGAAAGAGAGTACCTTTTCGTGCCTGCTTCTGTCAATGAACTTTAGTGCAGAAACGTAACCGATGCTCTTGTTTTCACACTCTGCTTTTTAGTCACTGCTACAAATACATGTTCGTGTCCATTTGCGCGTGTCTGTGCGTCGTTCAAAACACTCATATCCGCTGCATTTTCAGGTATATCTCACGATGGGCGAATACGAGCAAACTCAGCTTGAAGAGCTCGAAGCGTTGGAAGCCATTTATCCCAATGAGCTCGAAATTTTGAATCGTCAGTATCCCAATATCTCTGTCATCGTTAAACTCGATTCCCATATTGTAAGCTGTGACTTCTTTTCGGTGCCTTACATGCCTTTCTATTCAGGATGGAGAGGAATGCGAAGAAGGCGATGAATTCGTCATGGAGCTCCAAGTCAATCTCACAAAGAATTACCCGGATGAAGTACCGAAAATTTCTCTGGAAGGTTTGGAGGACCGCTATCCCCAGTCGAGAATACAGAAGCTTGTGGACGAGCTGCACCAAGTGGCCGGTGAAAACCTCGGAATGCCTCTTGTCTTCACTGTTATTTCCCACTTACAAGTAAATGCGCGACTGCTAAGCCACAGTACTAGTGAGAATTTAAGGAACAAATCGGTCTTATCGTCAATGAATCTGCCACGCTAAAGGAGGAAGCACTTAAAGAAGCCGAAAAGAAGGAGGAAGAAGAAGCGCGGAAGAAGTTCGAAGGTAAGCTAGAACTTCATCTTCCCGAATGTGGTTGGCGTGGGATTGCTCATCGAGATTTCTCCAGCTGCTGTTTTTTGGGGGAGCTGTACATATTTGTTCGATTCCTTCGTAATGGTCATTTTGGCGCACGCGCTAAGTGGGACCGTTGCGATTAGTATTCGAGTCAAACGCAGCGTGTAGCGACTAATCTCTCGGAATGACTGTTTTATTATATTGTATGCGTCGCGCGCTGGCGAGGCACGGACAGTGACGATGTTTCGTCCTTGTGGCGCTGCCCCGACCGCCGCATTCCCGTGCGATATAGACGTTGTAACGGAACACACCTTCGCTATCGTAGTGGCGTCTGCGAAAAAAAAGGCGTGCGAGTTTGTTTTCGTTTCCGACTTCTTTTCATTTGTTCGCTGTAGTTGCCCGATTCCACCAGGCATAGGTTGTGGCCGGGCTGCAGAGCGGAAAACGCAATGTCGGTGTGAACAAACAAATCGCGCTGCCCTACAGTTGTCTTTTGGCGCTGATCGCCGGTGTTTACGCTCCGCATTTATCGATCATTTCTGAGTTGGTTTTGTTTCAGGAACTCGGGTTACCGTCGAAAGCTTCTTGGCATGGAAAAAGAAATTCGACGCTGAGCAAGCGGCGCTCAAGGCGGATGAAGTTAAGGTGGGTTCCGTTTGTGCTTTGTTCTAGTTCCTAGTTGGAACCTGGAACGGAACACTGTAGCTCTGATCGGATTAGGAGTGGGACGGCACAATCCGTTACAAAACCGAGTCGTTTAGCTTATATTTACTCTCTTTCGAAAGTTCCATATCTTTCGCATAACAGGCCGATGACGAACGCGGAGATCCAACGCATGATTCACGTTTTCTGTTTCCTGATGCTTATCACATTACTATTATTGATTCACCATCGATGTGTGACCCTTTTTTTACCTTTATGATCTTTCAGGCGCGCGAAGCTGCGCTAGCGGGTCGTTTGACAGGACGGCAGCTGTTCCTTCGTGATAACACGCTCAACATCTCTGATATCGCGCTGATCGAGCAAGCTGGCGCTGACGAGGTGGAAGTGAATGAATCCTTATTTGAGGTATGTCATCGCACTTCGTTCATGGCGTTA
Organism: Steinernema hermaphroditum; assembly: GCA_030435675.1. Taxonomy (NCBI): domain Eukaryota; kingdom Metazoa; phylum Nematoda; class Chromadorea; order Rhabditida; family Steinernematidae; genus Steinernema; species Steinernema hermaphroditum. The sequence goes on from CM059622.1 coordinate 6,032,146, forward strand.
GTCATGCACTTTAGGACGAAGAACTGGAAGGTCTTGATTTGAGCGACTCCGAAGACGAGAAGTGAAGGTAGGACGCGAGGACTGTATTCTCGTCGATTATTGCTTTGTTAAGTTTTTCTCTTTCTGATCGGTGAAGATACGGATAAATTTTTAACCATGCTTCTCGCTTGCCTTGCGTGTGGTTGTTTACCCTCAGCATACTGTAGATTTGGTTGCTCTTTTGGATGTACAATTCATGGTATTGCAGACTCTATCTACCCTTCAGGAGTTCACGACGATGTCGTGGAAGTCAGATGGCCGCGGCAGCCACGCATCCTCCGGTTCCCCTTCTTTAGGCCAGAAGGGACCTGGAAGCAGTGGAAGTGGCTCTGGGCGCGCTCCCATATATCTCCACCAGGCGCCTAAAGTTCCGCCGTTTCTTCAGGTAATCGTCTCTCAGGAAGGACTGACGTTGAAAACAGAAATGACATACTTTAGGTCAAATCGAAGTTCGATTCCGAGTGGAGAAGGTTCTCCGTTCCCTGCAAGGACCATTCTCCTGGGTATCAAGATTTCCGGAATCTCGTGGAGGGCCTCCACGAGCTCCACAACATTCCGTTCACCCTCTGCTACACGAGCACCGCCGGAGATCTGCTGCCGATAACCAACGATGAGGTCAGGGTTCCTGTGCGCAACATTTTCTCACGATCAGGGTTCAGAATTTCCGAAAAGCATTCGAGTCTGCGACACCAACGCTAAAACTGCTCATCCAGCGAAAGGGAGAATCGTGGGAAGAGAAATACGGATACGGCACTGACACGATTGACCGAAAGAGAAAAGGAATATCAGTGCTAATCCCGGGAAGCAAGCCTGTGAAACGAAATTACAATATTTCGAGCCCCGAAGACTTCAGACAAGTATGGATATGATCTTTGTCACAACGTTGGATATTGTTCTTCAGGTGTCAGCAATAATCGACGTCGACATCGTTCCCGAAGCGCACCGAAGAGTTAGATTATGCAAACACGGCTCTGACCGGCCTCTGGGATTCTACATTCGAGACGGTACTCTCTTTACATAGTACGTTGGTGTCATAGAGAAGTTTTTCAGGCATGTCCGTTCGTGTTACCTCCCAGGGCGTCATGAAGGTGCAGGGCATTTTCATCAGTCGACTCGTCGAGGGAGGCCTAGCGGAATCTACCGGCCTGTTGGCAGTGAACGATGAAGTTCTCGAAGTCAACGGCGTCGAGGTGACTTCGTCCCTCTAGAATATGCCTACTACTTATATTCCAGGTTCAAGGAAAGACCCTCGATCAAGTCACCGACATGATGGTCGCGAACGCCCAGAATCTGATCATCACGGTGAAGCCGGCGAACCAGCGGAACACTCTGCAGCGCGGAGGCAATTCCCGGACTTCCGCAACGTCGGACTGGTCTGGAGGTGATGATCGGACTGGCAGAGTTACCCAGGGTAGACGACCTCCTCCGGAGCACGAAGACGAAGATAGTGAAGAGGACGAGGTCATCGACTACACTCGGTCGAATGTGCCACGGTAGCAACTGAGATGTTCCTCTTCAGAATTTTAAGTTATTTTCCGTCATATCGGTTGTGATTCCTGTCTGTGATTTAGCCGTTGTGTCTTACTTCGCTTCCTTTCAGATTTGTTCATGCAGCTCTCACTTCTTACTTACTTTCAAATCGCTCATATCCTTATATCTATATCAAATCTTTAGAAATCTTATTATATATTACGATGATGTACAATGTAAAGTCAGGAAATAAACGATAGCGTTCGTAGTCTACGGTAGCCTGGACTTGGGGTCGAGAAGCCCTATGGTTTCTGTTTCCTATGTATTCATTCTGCAGTTTTTTCGTTCACCTTGGAATGGAGATCAAGACGAGACGTCTAGTTCTTCTATCTATTTGTCCATCTGTCCGCAAATGTCTAGATTGCGGTGTATGTGTCTGCAGCCGAGTGCTTTTATGTCTGCAGACAGCCAGACAGTCCTTTATTCCAGATGCTGATCTACTACGCCTTCGCGTGGCCGTACCGCGTTCTGAATCCGCTCTATCGCCTCCGTCCGAAAGCCTCTGACGTCCTCTGCGCGTACATCCGGCAGCGAGGCCACCCTTCGTGGACCTCTTTCTTCGTCGCCTACCGCTGCATTCAGGACAACCACTTCGGCGAGAAACATTTCAATTTCGACGTCGACGGACACAACTACCATGTGCTGAGGTAAGGACGCTATTCTCGTTTTATTGCGTCGCCGCACGCGCCGGTTCGCAACAACCTTGACGGCGCCGACGACGCGGTTGAGTGGAAGACATGCAGAGGAGTCGGCGCTTCGCGCCAGCTGGATGTTTATGCATGCGCGTTCCGCTCTTTGAGTCGTACTTTTTCGCTCTCCGCTCGGGACGGCGTGGCACTTTCGGTGACGTCGTTTGCAGACGCTATTTTCTGTTTTTCATTGGGTTGTTTTCGGGAATGCCCTTTTGCTATGTGTGCCTTGAGGATGGCCATCCTTTCCCTTCGCCTGCAGCGCGCCTTGAGATAGGGTGAGCCATGCGGATAAACCGATATCCGTCCTGCAGGATAAACCGCTGTTTACGTCTTTCCGAACGTAACTGGAGTGTAAGTGATTGATGCGCACAGCCCGGCGTCTCTTTTTATTGCCTTGTTTTTCGGCGACTGTACTCTCTTCCCAGCTGCGCTTCCGATTTTTCCGCCATTGTCCTCCATCGTTCTCTGGAATCGCTTCTCGCGTTTGGGTACTGTAAAATTTGAAGTAGGTCGTTGATCCTATCTTCGACAGTTTATTTTCTTTTGTGGGGTCAATCGATTGCGCGATCCCACAGCCGTGCCTCGGAGGCCGATTGTTGGCGTTCTCTTTCAAGGGCTTCGCGTAAGTTGCGCAAACAATGGGTTTTAAGAGGCTATAACAGTGTTTGCTTTGAAGTGGAAGAGAACTGATTGGAACAAGTTGGCGTTTTCGACTTCACTCAATGCCCTCTCGGAGGGAAAGCCTTGTTATGTGAAAGGTAGGGGGACTGGTTTTTCGTCTACAAACTGCTGTCAGCGGGAAGGAAGTCCTGACCGCTATCCCGGGGTTGTTTTGACGGATGCTGATGTGGAACGATACGACGTTCCTTTACTGGATCCTTTTGCGGTTTGTATGCGCAAAAAACGCCGTTTTACGATCGACCTCCGAGCGCTTTTTGCATCATTATTTCCTTCTGTTTGGAGCCGTTCGCTGTCGTGCCCTCATCATCCCATCGATCACCGATCCTATCGCCTAAAGGCGACGGCGCCGGCCACAACAACGATCGATTTAGCGTACTCTGGTGCGCGCGATTCGGGGCTGCGTGTAGGCATAAGCCGTCGATTGCGTGGCGATCCAGCCAGCTGCCCGAGTAGGAAGACTCCGAAGGTGTGTGGTGCGTGCGCTGTGGCAATCGGATTATCCCACTTTTGTACGTGAACCGTGCTACTTTCAGAACTGGCTGTTTCCCATACATCAAGTACCACTGTACAAAGCGGCCCCACGAGGATTTGTCGTTCGACAACCGCCTCTACAAGTTTATAACCGTAGCTAATCTTGGTAAGTGCTTTCCTTTGTTTACCGTCGGTCGTTTTTATCGCCTTCTGCTAAGGAGCCGTCGCTTATCGGAAGCATCCGCTGCTTTTTGAATTTCGTATGCGAATGACGTCCGCTTTCTCGTCATTACGGAACGACCTTGAGACGGCGCGCTTTATAATTTATTTGTCATTTGCTCGCCTAAATAGAATGACACCGTCCATGTCGGGATTTTTTTAGGCCTGTGTGGCTGACCTACCGCCTCTATTCAAGCCATCTGAATGGCCTTCCAGAGAGGCGCATTGCTGACTCAAAGTCTTATTCTTCCATGCTTTCTATTGTGCATAGCGTATATTTGCCGACATGTGCAAGCTGAATCACTCTTTAAAACAACTTTTCAGGCATTCCATGCCTATTGTACGGCCTGGCCGCCGTCGGTCTAATCTCACACCGCGAGTACGTCGTCGAGCCTCGAACCGGAGTCCGCGTCCCGATCAACTTCTTGATTAAAGAAGATCATAACTGAGACAGGTTGGTGCTGACGTTTTCGTCATTTTCGCGCTCACCGTGGCGAATTTCAGCTCGAGCCCCCGCCGGGCATGGGTCCCACGTCGCCGTTTGAGTATCATCCTACACCGCATCTCATCGGCATCGTTCTTTTTGTCGTGTTTCCTCTAATATACCTGAGCGGACGATTCGTTTTCGGCACCGTTTCCGTGGTGCTTTGCGCGCTCCGCTTCATACTGATCTCTTTTTTCGACTTCGTTTATGGGGACGTCGACGACGAACTTGAGTATGAAACCGAAAGACCGACAGTGGCTGAGACCTCGCACCGTGAAGAAGTAGAAGAAAAGAGCGAGGTTTGCGTGTAGATGCAGTAACTCATAGAGCTTCTGATTGCAGGCATCGGACACCGAGGATCATCTAGAATCAGAGGCTGAAGATGTCGTTGCAGACAACGTCCATCTAACCAACGGACTAGGCGACCTTCCCGTTAAAGACGGTAGTGTAGATTCTGTCCCGGCACAAGTCATCACAACTTTCAGGTCAGCCTTCATCCGAGGAAGATTCGGTTGATTCCGGAATGGGCATAATGCAGTCCAACTCCTTCTCAAATGGGATCGGAGCCAACGGCGCCACCGTGGTCCACGAAACGCCCTCGAAGAAACACCGAAGATGGGCGAAGAAGCGTCGGGCTCCCTAACACACTCTTGCTTTCACCTCTACCTGTTATCCTGTCAGATAGATCTCCAACGTTAGGCACTTTTCCTCGACACCTCCCCCACTTTAACCTGTAGCAATGTGTGTTGACGATCCAGCGTAGAACCACCGTAGTTCGGCCAAAAGTTCCTGATACTCTACCGGTTGTATATAGTTGTTGGAATGAATTCAGAGTTGTGTTTTTTCGATGGAAGCGCCGCGTCAGCGGGATTTTGTGAAAGCCGCGAAGCTGTTTATTTGTTTAGCGACGATCAGAGGTATTGTTAATCTTTTCGGCGCGTTTCGCCGTGTGGCCCGGGAGGAAGAATGTCAATCAAGTCACGTGCTACTCGCTCAGCAAGGGAGTCCCGTCGCCTGATAATGGCACACTCACCGCAAGGGCTGACACCAGCATCCAGCCCGGGCCCTTCTGTCTTCCTTGATTCGCCGCCGAAAACACGAACCAACTGTCCCACGGGTATTCCTCTCGCGTTTTTCCCTAAAACACGTTTAATTCTGCGCGGTGTCTAATCCTTTTAAAGGCGCTCTTTCGAAACCGTCATGTGAGAAGTAGCCGTGGGGCGTCGTTTGGGCGAAGTGAGTTGTGTTGAGTGAGCCTGTGCTCCCTAGCAGGCACTTACTTTGTGGTTTGGTCTTTGCGAATATTTAATTAGCGAATTTGCTGCAAATACTGCTCTCTTTGGATAATATCCGGGTTGACGTGGACTCTGTAATTGCTAGGCTCCGAATTTCTGCTTAGCGTAGGAGCAAACGTGCGTTCTTGCTCAAAGCAAAGACTGAGAGGTTGGTCGAAGTACTCGTGCAATTTCTCCGTCTTGAAATGGACTCTTGCGAAATAGCCGCCTCGAACTAACCAGCGAGTAATTCCCTTTGTTGTGCTGGAATGTTTTATGCGATTCCCTTAGGCACGAAAGTCCCGTCCCAGTACGGCCTAATTAGGACCTTTCCAATATCCGAGCTGGAGCCTTCTTGTGCTTTCTTCTTTTAGGCGTGCCGAGAGGATTCGGCGCATTAGCGGAGGCGTCATCCCCACCCTCTTAGATAAACAAGGGTCCTTCGTGATGTTTTCATGGAAAACTCTTTAAAGGAGTCAGCTTCCAGCAATTACGGCATGAAAATAACAACTTGGAGACTCTAAGACCTCATCAAAGCCTTGACGACAGGCACCTTATGATTGCTTTCGGCACTCTTCTCGGCATCATCTGCCGCTGTTTACATTAGCGACTTTTGTTTTCGCCCGGCGGAAGCGCTTGATTTCCTCTTTTGACCCCTGCGAAGTGATGACGCCGCCGGTGGGAGTATCGGAGCGATCGAATCGCCGGAGCATAATTTATTCCGAGAGATTAACGCTGCCAGGCAGCAGAGCACCCATTCCCGAGCCTCCACTCGCTCCATTCAGCCCAAGTTTGCCTTCCGTTTTCTCCCCTCCTCATATTCATCAATTATGAATGCAACAGTTGAGGCCGACGTCGCACACCGCTGTCGTCACGGGGACGACGCCATCTTAAGGCCCGGAACTCGCTGAATTCCACGGAGCGATCCGACGAGTGGCTGCAAATCGCTATCGATTCTGGCAGCAGCACCTGTAGAACCAGAGGAGGTGTTGCGTGCTTGTTTGCTCAGCAGCAGCGTCGATTGTGGCACTGAAGTGCCTCTTGCTCCTGCGGGCCAAAATCGGCGTGTTCACTCTCGGCGAGTAAACAGTCGTTCTGGTAAACAGCGTTCCAGCGATCGTAAACAGCGATCGTCCCCTATTCTCGCTGGAACGCTTCGGGTCCCGTCAGAAGACCCTCCAATCGGCATCTTCTTCCCACCACGAGGGGGAATGACGCACCAAAACACGATCCTCCTTTCATGTTCTGAGGATCGTCGATGCCCAGCAGCGTTCGCCTTCCACGTCTCAGAAGGTGTCACCTTCTCACTCAATCGCGATCACATGGAAGGGCAAAAAGCGCCTCGTAGCACCGCGGCGGCCCTTTATCGCACTCCCGAGGTTGATTCAGTGATTAAACAATTTGCAGATCGAACCACTCGCGACCGCACTCATTCTTTTAATTTACGACATTTCTCCGTGCTCCGCGCCCTTCCCAAAAATACAGTATCCGTTTCAGCCGACACGGCCCTCGTCCACCCGCGATGGATGGCGCCGGCGGATCGCTTCGGCCGACCGACAAGGAGAAGAGTCGGAGTCAGCCGAGCGGCCTCGACCGCGTCCGCTCGCTCCACAGAAGACTCTCCGCGAAGTCGAGACATTCGAAGTAAGTGGAAAACAGGGCGGGCTACTGTAGAGGGCGTTAGAAATCAGTTTACATTCAGCGCCACGTGGTTGATAGTGTCCTTTCTGGCGTTGACTCATCTGGGGGCTTCCGGCTCTTTCTCGTTGTTTTTTTGGCCTTCTTTCTGCTTATTTTCACAAATGCGTAGAAGGCAGCCATTGAACTGAACCTGGCCGAGGCATATGTTTTACTACTAACGCAATCTCACGTGTTAGATTAAGGCAATTACTGATCACGGATTGCTCTGGATGGAACACAATGGATTTCCAAGAATCCCTGGTGCTCAAAAGCTTTAGAACAAAAACAAAGCCGACTCCGATCTGTGATCCAACGTTTGATAGATCGCTTCGCGTGCTCTCTTGTTTTACTTCGTGTTTCACTTTCCCTAACACATCCCAACGCTGTGTGTGACTCTCTTTTCTGTACATTTTTGCACCGACCAGAGGTGATCTTCGTCAGGACGTCGATCGATGTCACTGAGCTTCGTTCCATGTCCGGCTGAGAATTAGAATTCGAGTGCATCATAAATCTGTTTACCGCTCGTCTTCGTGTTTACAAGAGTGCAAAGCGTTATGTAGATGGACACTTTGGAGGCAGTCATTTTTCGCTCTTGTGACACAAGAGCATTTGTTTGTCATTCATCTAAATCTTTCGAATAATTATTAAGTCCCTAAGCTCCTTAACGTATTACGGAGTCAACTGATGATCTCGACGTGATGAGAGAAGCGCGGCAAAAGAAACTCGCGAAACTCGGGAAGAACGCCGATCGAGAAGGGTATCCCCTGGCGACGTCTGCCGTTCTCAGAGATTACACTGACGTTTTGATAGATTACGCTCAGTTGTACTACCATGGCATTTTTCGGGTCTGCATCCTCTAATGGGGACTATGAAAGGATTTCGGTTTAGCGAGTTGAGTTACGAGTCTCGTGACAAAATCTGGCCGAGGCCGAGTGAACACTGTGATCTCGAAAAGGTGAAGATTGCTTTGGTTTGTTCGTAAGTTATTTTTTTGAGCTTCCGCTGCCCCTACGGAAACTCCAAATTATGCTTTCTCATCCATTATATCCTTTTGTGCGAAATCCCCATTTCCGGATGATCTCTGCACCTTGCCACCACTTTTAAGGCCTTGTTGTTGTTGTGGGCACCTCCTTTCCCACATTCCACCTCCTTAAAGCACAAAAACAGTCCTCCGGTGGCCTCTGCTCTTCCAGAGCGCGCGGCGTTCTTCGGTCGCCCTTTTGTGGCGGCGATAAACAAAAAAGCGCGCGAAACAGAATGCAAGCATAACATCAGAACCCTCCGGCGAACAGGGTCTTCTGAGACGAACAGTGCGCTCGTGTGTGGTCTCGAAGAGTCCCGACGCGCATTTGCCTGACTATGTTGCTCTCCAATCAAATTCCACGGAAAACACCGAAGATCGCCGCCGCCTTCTTCTCGCCGCGTCGCGAGCGCTGCGCCGCGCCGCCTGGAAGAGCAAATCACATGGGCTAACAGCCTTGGAAGCCTTCAGGGCACTCGCAGTCGATTACCGGCGCTGACTTCGCGATCTGCACGCGTGGATTATCGCGCGAGGGGGTTCTCCCCTTCAGCCCTAGCGACCTTTGCCGCTTTTTGCGACCACGCGATCTCCCAATTTGTTTTCACCTTCTGGCGCCGCGGCGATCGGATGATCGCGTTCCTCGCTCGCCGCTGCACTTCCTCGGCGAAAGCGCAAAGCGAAAGTGCGACTTTTTTCGGCGCTTCTCCGTTTTATGGCCACGGCCGAAATGAACTGTCTCTCCTGTCAATAATGTCTCTTGTGCACGCGTCTAGACAGTTATGTGTCTAGACTGATACAGAAAGCCTGCAAATCGAGAAGAGAAATACTTTTTTGCTTTCTTTTTTATCGCGGTGTTCAGCATAAGGCAGCGGAGGTCGTTTGGGTGCTTTCGTGGGAGGGCGAGTGCCTATTTTCTAAAGATCATCTGAGGAGCGCTGCGAATCGAGATGCATACGTAGCTCTTCCGGGTAACGTTGCTAGATCAATATCGATCTTCGACCCTGGTGTCATGGCTTTCCTTTTCTTCGACCTGTTTCTAATTTGCTTCTGTTTCTAATTTAATTTGTCTTGTTCCAGGAAAATGGCTTCCACCGAGCTCACGAAGCAGGATAGGGAGGCCAAGCCTCAAATGAAAATTGGGCATTACATCCTCAAGGATACTCTTGGGATGGGCACCTTCGGAAAAGTGAAAGGTACAGAGCATTGCCCTTTTTTATGCTCATATCTTCGTATTTCAGTTGGGATACATGAAGTCACCGACTACAAGGTAGCCGTCAAAATCTTGAATCGTCAGCGCATCAAGACGCTCGACGTCGTGGGTAAAATCCGGAGAGAGATCCAGAATCTCTCGCTCTTCCGTCACCCACACATCATTAGATTGTATGCTTGTAATTCACATGTTCTCTTCTACGAGCCTTTTTTAGATACCAAGTGATCAGCACGCCTTCCGACATCTTCATGATTATGGAGTACGTTTCTGGGGGCGAACTGTTCGATTACATCGTAAAGCACGGAAGGGTACTTGCTAGAAGCCATGTGAAACTATTCTAAACAAGTTCATTCTAGCTGAAGACCCCGGAAGCCCGTCGTTTCTTTCAACAGATTATCTCGGGTGTCGACTATTGCCATCGTCACATGGTCGTCCACAGGGATCTGAAACCGGAGAATCTGCTTCTCGACGAGCAGAACAACGTGAAAATTGCCGATTTTGGGCTTTCAAACATTATGACCGATGGAGACTTCTTGAGGACAAGTTGTGGAAGTCCTAACTACGCCGCGCCCGAAGTAATTTCTGGAAAGTACGTTACCAGATGAATCTTGTGGAGGATTCATTCGTGGCGCTTTTCAGATTGTACGCCGGACCTGAGGTCGACGTTTGGTCTTGCGGTGTGATATTGTACGCCTTATTATGTGGCACTCTTCCCTTCGATGATGAACACGTTCCGACACTGTTTCGGAAAATTAAATGTATGCTAGCCTTCCCAGAAATGACATGAAATATGCTGATTTCAGCGGGTATCTTTCCTATTCCGGATTACTTAGAGAAATCACTGGTAAACCTACTCCTCCACATGCTCCAGGTTGATCCTATGAAGCGAGCTACAATCAAAGATGTGATGTAAAGCTATTTCATCTTTGGTTTAGTCTAGCATATTCTTTTCAGAAATCACGAATGGTTCCAAACTGACCTTCCTGCGTATCTGTTCCCTCCGATCAATGAATCTGAAGCATCCATAGTGGACATAGATGCCGTCCGTGACGTTGCCGTCGTGAGTCATTAGCGCCCAATATGCTCCTACTATCTGTCCTCTTTTCAGCGCTACAAGGTAACCGAAGAGGAAGTCACTTCGGCGCTGCTAAGTGACGATCCGCACCACCACCTCAGCATCGCCTACAACCTTATTGTCGATAATAAACGTATCGCCGACGAAAGTAAGTGGGGTTTTCGATTAGGCATGTGTGAAGTCGTCTTCTGGTCAGTGTTCCAAATTCACAAAGTGTGCCGACGCTGTACTCTCTTACATAGCATCGGACAAAAAAGCTAGATGTGTCGTCCCGCTTCTAGAGAAAAGATTGCGATCCTTTCGCATAACCCGCTTAGAAGCTCTCATCCTTTCCGTTCCTTGTCCTCGCCTCTCATCCCTGTTTTTCATTATGATTTCTACTCTAGTTCGTGCAACCATGCCGCCATCTCCAAATAGTGCGAGTTCGGCGTGTTATGTCGACACGGCCACCTCGGAACTCGGCAGTGTCGCTATTCATTCGCGCTCTCCGCGAAGCGACCACCACTGCATGCACCGCCGTACGGTGCAAGCCGGAAAGTTCTGTCGGCCCGATTGTGATAAGTGTCCCAAGTGGGGTGCCAAAGAATGCCTCTTCGGACGACTGCCCCTCGACCTGGCTGCTTGTGATATGTGTCCGAAGTACGGCCACACTGGATGCGTTTTCGGGTTCGGCGGCTCGAACTCGACTTCTGACGCGACGATTGCACTTCTTCGAAACACTTCCCAGTTGTCCCATCAACACGCTGCCACCGTACCGACACCGAGAAAATGTCAGTGAGATTAGGTCTTAAATACCATATCAGGGCCTGGGGGAAGAGAGTACAGTTGAGGGATGTAGAGCTAAGTGGGTCGACGCAGTGTGCTTGATGAAATGCAGTGCCCGCTCACGAACTCAGAGTGCGCTCACCCCACCTTTCCTGTGCATGATACCCTTTGCTGTTCCACGATTTGCATGTTCTTTTCGTTCCCTTCCATTTTTAAACTTTACCGTTGTGAGATGTCTTCGAAGAGAGCAGTTTGCCGTGAATCACTGCGTTGGGGTTGGATCAAACGAGAAGAAGCGCTTTGCTTTGTAATCATGTGCTATGCTTTGGCATTGGATTCCACTAATGCAAGCAGCCGTGGTGACGAGGAATCGCTTTGAATCTTGTGGGATTCTTTAGCTCGGAGAGAATGTTAGATGAAATCTTTTTTCGCCTTCTAATCCTTTTGCTTATTGTTTCCTTCTTTTCAGCGGCGAAACTCTCCATCGAAGAGTTCTACCAGTCCACTCCCGTCGGAAAACTGCACCAATCCGATGCACTTCACAGGCATCCGGAGCGCATGGTCGGCGCCAACAGGATCACATCCACTTTGGATAACATATCGCAATCGAATCCCAACGATGCAACATCTCCAACCGGGCCGCTACCGCCAATTTCCGGGCGCCATGGCCATGTGAAGCGAGCGAAGTGGCATCTGGGAATCCGCTCGCAGAGTCGTCCCGAGGACATCATGCACGAAGTGTTCAGAGCGATGAAGGCACTTGACTTCGAGTGGAAGGTGCTGAACGTGTACCACGTTGTGGTGAGAAGACGCATCGACAATCCCAACCCGGCATTTGAACCGGTAAGTTCTGGGGCCTGGCGGATCTCGATTATTTAGCGATTTTTTAGCCAAAGATGAGCCTACAATTGTACCAAGTGGACCAGAGGAGTTACCTGTTAGATTTTAAGAGTTTGGTGGACGATGAATGTGAGTCCTACCTTACATGATTCCAACGTTTCACGTGTTCGTTTAAGTTATGACCGACGGCAGCGCCTGCTCTTCTCGTCACGCGTCCGTCTCGATGCCAGTGAAGCCGTCGCTCCGGAACAACCGGGCTCAGTCGCTACCAATGCCCATGGAGGTGGAACAAACACCACCGCCGTCGCCCACCGTCAACAAGCAGAGCCAAACGATGCAATTCTTCGAGATGTGTGCCGCTTTGATTGGAACCTTGGCGCAGTAAACGACAAAGGAGAGGCGCCATCACCACAGTGCAACGGATGTTTCCAGCAGTGGCCTGTTTACTATTAACGATAGTGCCGTTTTCGTAATGCGAAGTTTTCGCTCTGTTTCTTGTTTCATCAGATTTGTTATTTTCCTCTCTCGGGGCAGATTCTATAGTTTACACCTAACGGTAACTTCTTGGTAGATTTTTTGCAGAGTTTAGAATTGTTTCGATAACGGGATTGTGTAGTTCATCTTTCTCACCTTTCGCTTGTTTTTGCAAATTTGTACATATTGAGCATAAAAATGTTTTAAAAAAGTTGTTTCTCGGAAAACGTTTCATACTGCTGAGCGCTAGACGTCTACTCCTGCAACAGTGTCTACTTCGGATCTGCACCTGGCGGATGATCTCATTTGTCGCCTTTTCGATGTCGTCGGTCGGTCTGTTTTTCACGACGTTGGCTCTTCTGAACGGCCGAGTAGCGGCGATGCATATCTTCAAGAGTTACAGTACTCCTCTGTACCGGCATTGGGTGAGTCCAGTGTAGGTTACTGTAATCCACAAGCTTTGGCAGACCCTCCGAATGGCATTCGTTGTTCTGCTCGTCGAAGTGCTCGTCTATCTCGTTCTCCGAGCGGTTTTGTACATCACAATCCGGCGCTACAAGAAGAAGATCGGCAACGCAATGAGTCAGGCCGTCCTCGATGAGTCGATCTACTTCAGCGGGGCGCCCGACTACAACGCGGTAGGTCTGTTTAGGAGTTTGTTGAATTGAGTTGAATCGACAATTCAATAATACAAATAGTAAAATTACTCTTTATGGGGAGAAATATCTCACACGATACCACCGAGCAATCGTGCATGACTCGCTTCTTGAGCAAACAATTTTGTTAGAAAACTTCAAAAACCTGGCCACCGAAGGGATTCCTATGGCTGCGCTCTCTTCTCATCGGTTTTTCTTCTCTCCTGTCCGAATAGAGGGTCCTCTTTGCCAGGAATTCCACCGTATCCACCATTTTCCTCTTATTTACATTCCGAATAGGCGTTGAGCTCTCTGGATCCTCGTACACGATCTGTCTTCGTCCATTTCTCTGTTTCTCAATCTCCGGCGCTTTCGGTTTTGCCTTCGGAATTTCTACTTTCACACTTTCTAAAGCGACGCGCCTAAGTGCTTCGATTTCGGCTTCTTCTTCTGCGATGCGCTTTCGCTTCCAGTAGTCATCGACTTGACTTTCGCTCCGGAAGACGAGCTCCTCGGAGGCGGTCATCTCACAGCTTTCTCTGACGCACTTATCCTCCGTTTCAGCGCTTTCCGCGTAGTATCCAAGGCAGATGGCGCAGAGGATAGAGCGGCAGCAGGCGAGCACGAAGTGATCCTCGAGACCGTTTTCGTCGCCACACGAGATACAGATCTGCTGAGGGGTGGAAGTCATTGGTGACAAATGGGGTCGCCACCGTTTTCGATTCAATTATATGAGCCGGCAGCAATGCGTTTTGTGGCTTTTAGTGATGCTTTTTCCTAATGCGTTCTGATTTCAGAAGCAACCACAGATTCAAAGTGGGACGTTGTAGCAGTGAAGAGATGTGCCTCAGCTTCGAAGATGTCAGAAGCAGTCTTCGCGTGCTGTTACTTCCAGAATGCTGTTCACAAGGTGTGCTGTCTCTTCAATTCTTTATGCATGTGATCAATTGTATGTGGTCTTTTACAGAAATAGATAAACTCACAATGTGACTATATGACTCGGGAAAAACAAGAAAAGTCCTCACACTAACGATCTAAAAGCATCGCAGAGCTCCTCCGCATGGACCATCTGGTGGCCCTTCTGACACCCATGGTGCTCTGAGTACTCTCTGAGCTGCCGAACAATGGCATTTGCTCTAATCGCCATCCTCGGGTGTTTTCCTCTGTGAAGCTGGGTCTGTTGGGTCGTTGTGTTCCTCCGTTTCATCTTGTAGTCGTCGCAGTAGTTTGTCCCGAGTCCCATGAAGAAGAAGTCCAACTGCTCCCTTTTCTCATCCGTCCCTTCAGACAGGTTTCTTACGGCCTTGACCAACACTCGCGCTGCTTGGACGTCGGCGAATCCTTCGTCAGTTTTGAGTGAACCATCTGGTCTGCTCAAGTAGCATCCTTTGGTTCCATTGAAGTAGTCCTTTGGGATGATTCACATCAAAGAACAGACAAGAAGCTCTTACATAGCACTGCCACATCTTAAATTGCTCATAATAGCGTTGGAAGCATCCGACGGCATTCTGATAGACTTCGTGATTCACGATCTCCTCTCCTCCTTCCACATGAATGTTGTCAATTCCCAGGGAATGGAACATCTCATGTCCGATAGAGTAGCCTATAGTACCGTAGCGGAACCCAAGTGGGTAGTTCTCCAGCTGGCCATTGATCTCAGGAACACCGAAGAGCTGGAAGCAGTCATTCACAGTTCTGGAGTTTGCCTACCAGAATGCCGTCCACATGATAATTGGCTGAGTTGTACCCAAAAAAGGGGAGAGCCGCTAGTGGATAGTCTCTGAAGGCGTACATCCCGAAGTCGTAGTCATCATTTTGGAGTTTGAAGGCGTTGTTGGCTAGGCGAAGAAGCGCAGAGAGGAATAGACCTCGACAGTTTGGCTGAGATAAGCCGAGTCTTTCCATGAGATCCGTGTCGTTGTGGAATTTCAGAAACGTCACCTTAAAGAAGTCCAGCGCATTTGTGACCATGGTAAGGTCAGATAACTCTTTCGGCGCTCCAAAGAAGATGCGCTCCTTCGGGAATAACTTTCTGATTTCGTCCTTTGTTTCGTTTTTAATCCAAGTGGCTTCCTGAAATCAGCTCATCTTCGCAGTCTCCCATTGATGCCACCCACATCGATTTGCTCGAAGATGCCCTTTTTCACCCTCTCAGCTATCTCTTGGAGTTCTTCGACTAATTTCGGGCTATGCACGAAGCTTCGGTTGACGGGAAGAAGGACGGCGGCGTAGAGAAGATTCGCATAGGCCGCTGTCCACGAGCTTTCAAGAAGGTCGACGAAGGGTCCACTCTTCACAATCTGCTTGTGCACTTCACACCGTCTTGGACCTTACCTTTCCGTGAGTCTGCTTGGTCGCCGCCTCCGCTTCTTCCGATACATCCAGATGTGGTGTTGGTCGCCTCGCGATCTCAAAAGTAACCTGAAAGTCGTCGAGATCGACGATCCCCTCGAAATCGATTGCTTCCAGGTATCCCTTCAAAACGTCTTTCACTTCCTTCGGCACTTCTTGAAAGGGAAGTGTTTTGAACTCCAGATCTGGAAAGACAAGTTTGCCACTTGATGGACACTCTTGTGCCGAACTTTTCTTTATGGTAGTAATAACCACTTTAACTGTTCTGTTTCGAGTGGAGATGTCGACTATCGGGCGAGCTCTGAGCCCGAATCCTGAGATGAACCCATCCTTTTCTAGAGAAAACTCGTCGGAAGTGGCCAAGTGGAATGAACTTCTGCAGTCTTTCAAAGTCCTCTCTTCGAATAAGCCTTCCTTCAGTGCCTGCAAATGAACTTCCAGCACTGAATCATGCTTGGAAGTTGGAACAAGCCGTAGGTAGCTGCAGGGAGGGAACGAGAAGGGAAGCGATGAGCGCTATCCGAGGAAGGACCATTTCAGCCAAGCGCGTTCTTGATGTCGAATGACATTTGGATAACAGAGAAGGTGGGGGCGAGGGTTATTCGCCAGGGCGATTGCTTTTTTAATGTCTAATGGGTCTTATGATGTTGTTTGTGTCACAAACGGGAAGAACCACGGATCAACATCAAGTATGATGTCATCTTCAAAAGTCCTTTAAAATAATCATGTTAGAGTAGCCTTGGTGTGGATTAAAATCTTCATTTCTGCGAAAGTGGGAGAGAAACGCTCCCTTTTCGCGATAACTTGATTTTTTTGCGTTCAAGATTTGTGGGATATGGCGACGTTTACCGCATGGCACCAGACGACTAAGATAACATAAGTTCTAAAGCGTGTTGTCGATGCCACACTTATTGCTGACTTACCCTCAGCAACTCTTCTTATTCACTGGAGCCAACTTCTCCCATGGCCGCTGAGGATTACGCTCACTGCTTGCAAAATATGATGTGATAGATAAAACTATAGGAAGAGGGTGCAGCCGCATTTAGGCAGCTTTTCACATCCTCAATTAGGTACGTGTAAGAGCGCACTTATCTGCTTGTCTCCCTTTAACAAAGCGATTCAGTTCGCATGTGTCACCGCTGTTCTCACATTTCGTAACAGCGCCAGGGATGCCTGGTCGGATCTTCTGCTCATCGCAGGGGCGTTATTCTACTCACATAAACATACACTTATGTTGTTAGAAAGTTCAATCGTTCACTGTCGTCGCCGCGTTGCCGCTTCTTCTCTCCTTTTACGACTTGTTTTCCGACGGCTTAGAAGGCAATTCTCCCCCCATTTCCCCATTTTGTATCTCCTCCTTCCTTTCCAAAGTCAAAGCGGGGCCTCCTTGCACAATGAAGTGCAGCTGCATGTCGCCGCGCGGCCTATGGAGAAACTTCAAACCAGCTGTGATGTCCCTCCCTCCATCTGCTTTCCGACTGCCGGCGCCATTTAACCGTCGCGTTTTTTTCTTGCTGTCACCGCTTGTCCTCTTTGACACTCCTTGACTGTGAAAGAATGAAAGCGGTCCTTCAAAAGTCCTTCATTTGTGTGCGATCAGATTCTCTAAATCGGCAAAGAATAAATGAACTTTCCGAGTCAAAAAAGGCCATCGAATTTAAATAAGGTTCCAAGTAAAAAAAGTGACTAAAAATCCCATTTTCTATCAACAGTCTGAAGAGGATTTGTGGCGGCAGCCGATATGATAAGAAAAGATAAAATCGTAAATCTCAAGCAGGAGCTATTCCAAATGTTTCCAAGCAGTTCAACGCGATGTTTGTTTCCGCCACCCTTCGGCCTTTGTTATACTGCATTCTATATTCAGAAACGCCTCGATGTCACACTTCTCGTCAGGAGTGAAAGCTCCGGTAAATTTATTTTCGATTTCATTCAGTTCGGTGTGGATACGGTAGTTCCCGAGATGGGGAACTCTATGAGCATGTTGAAGGAAAAGTGACGGTTTTCATCATTGCGTAATTCGATAAATTTCGAATTACTGAGGTGTATATGATAAAACCATTTTGGGCCTTTAAGGAAAGTAACCTCTAACCTCTTACGCCCTTCTAGATCTAATTCTAGGTCTTCTAAGTCTAGTGGCTCTTTCACAAGGTGCCCTTACCAGCGCCGGCGCCGGCGACCTTGTGAAAGATACTTAGAACAGAATCCTTATGTTTTTCTTTAGATTCTCGCTTAGGATTAGGTCGACCGATTTAAGGCAATTTAGGACTGTCTTCATTTCTGAACAGGACTCAACATTCAAGGTTATCTGAGGTTTAGGCTATTATCTAAAATTTAAAATTTAACGAAGTTCAAAGGGTGAGCCTGATGCATTTTCCCAGCCTTATGAACTGCAAACTTTGGGTTTGTCATATAATTGTTATATAATTCCTGAAGTCAGTCAGGATTCAAAACTGTCACGCTCCGTGCTGGCACGCAAAAGTGTCCACCGAACTACCGTATCCACTCAAAACGGTTATAGCAGGTCCGCCGTCCGCCCAATCCGTTCCCCAATTTTCGCTTCAAACCCGCCGCATACAAACCGGGGCCGTTCGTCATTGGCGCCGCGATCGACCACTTCTTTGTTCTCTTCAACGACAACAGCTCCGCAGAGGACGAAGTGCGCGAGCTGGCCGAAAATTTGACCGATTTCGGCAAGAAAAAGGGTCTGGCGATCCCAAAGCCAACGGTGATTCCTATGAATATCAAGGACGCTGAGGAGTTCTTCGAAGTCCTCAATGGCGATGAGAAGAACTTCGTCTTGTACGTGGACACCAAGGAAGACGGCTCTTCTCACGGTGAGTCTCGGGTCAAAGTCGCTTACGGTAGCGCTTCTAAGATTTGCTGAAGCTCTACGAAAGGAAGTACTCGGTGCCTACTCAGCACATCAATGCGGGATTCAAATTGCACGAACACAAGATGATCTCCCTGCTCACCGTGAAGATCAACCTCAAATGCGGAGGCCGAAACCGCGATTTTGAATACTGCAGGTGAGGAGTCAAGTGGCTTCCAAGAATGGGCAGAATCTTTACCATTGCAGCATTCCCGACGACACTCTCGTAATGGCGATCCAAATGATAGTTCCACAGAAGTGCAACAATCGCGAGATCGATCTCAGCACACCCAATGTGGTCGCTTTTTCCTTCAACGGCCTCAAAGAGAAATCCGACTTTATCGGCGACTACGCCTTCGAGGCCAACGGCGTGCCGAGTATCCAGAACTTACATATCTATGTCAAGAACATGCTGAAGGTCTTTCAGAAGAACCGCGGACGCCTCCCTGAGAATATCGTATTCATCCGTTCCTGTATATGCGACAGTCAGCAGAAGAAGGTCCTTTTGGACATCGAGGTTCCTTTGATCAGAGACGCCTGTCAGCAGTTCAGCCCTGACTACAGTCCTAAGCTGAATGTCATTCATTTCGAGAACAAAAAGAAATTCAAAGTGCAGCAGCTGATAGAGTCACACAAGAGGGACCGATTTCTGTACGTCAAAGGACCCATGGCTCCTCCTAGGATCGCACAGATCGCCCTTTTGAAAGAGGTAACTAAAAGAAACAAATAACAAGTTGATATACTGTAGTATTCAGCAACAGATTGGACAATCGGTCTTCTGCGCATGTTCGGTCATCTTGAACGAGGTCGACAGCTTCTTCAAAACGGCAACCTCGATAGCGCCTTGGGAGCCCTTGGCTGTCATCGTCTCCGAGATGTGCGACATCGCGCAGAACTCGCTGGAAGCGAGATCTTGTCCCGAACCCGTTCACCAGGCGGCCGAGTTGGGCGACCGCGGAAAGAGGATGATCGAAGCGTTCAAGAGGGAGAATCGAATGTACATAAGTGGAATGTTCGTCCCAAAACTAATTGTATTGGTTAAGGTCGGACTATTGGAGCGGAACCGAGCAGCAGTATGACTGGCTGACGATCACAGGGAAGCTCGCGTTGAGTGGCACTGTCTTTGCCGAAAAGCAAATCGTCTGTTAGGGAAAGAGCGCCTACCTCTGTCATGCTTTATAAAGAGTGCCTGGTATTTAAAAGCTGCATTTAAACGTAAAATTATCAGAGTTCGATTCGGGGAGAACAGAGCAGGCTCAGCTTCAAGAGGTCAATTCTTCTTCGCCGCACATCTCTCCGTTAGGTTCTTTACGATGTACTTTTGGCGACTCTCGATGAAAGCGTTCAGGGGACAGAGCTCCAACTGAGGACACCCATCGACTTTGTCAGTCACCGTCACAAACGGAGATTTGGCGTCCATAGAAAAGCGCACTCTCACCGCATAGCTTCCCTTGGCCACTTCCCACAGCTCGAGCACAATGGTGGAAGCGTAGCCGGCCGAAGCTTCGCCCAAAATGGCTTCCTTTGCTCCAAAAATTCTCAAGATGGCGGCGATGTTCATGTCGTGCTGAAGGGAGCCATGTAAACCGAGTAATCTTCAAACTCACTCCGGAGTAGGCGTAGTACAAGACTTCAGTCTCGTTCCGGATCTTCTTCTCCATGTTCTCGATCATCTCATTCAACATGATTCCTCCCCAAAGAGAGGCAAGCTCCACGTTCTCCAGCTCTCCGAAGGCCGGGCCACCCAAGAAGAAGTCGAAGGCGCTGTCTGCGGCTCGAGTCGCCATCTCGAAGACGTCGGTGGTGATCCACTCCGGGAGCGCCATGTTGTGCAGGTGCTCTATCGCGAGGACTTGTCCGAAGCCCATGACATCAATGATGCTTTCGATTGCGCCCGATCATTCTGAAGTTCTGTGGCTCGAGGACAATCGCTAAGAACCCCAAACGTCTAAAACCGTCCATCATGACAGGGCTGCACATCCAGTGAAACGCACCAAATCGCCTTCTTTGGCGACGTGCACAGGAACGGGAGACCAATTAGTCGGCCAGAGAGTGTCTTCGTTCAGACTACTGTAGAAGCCGACCATATTCGCGTGGGCACTGATGATGGTGCGGGAGACATTGCTGCTCCGGAGGTAGATCTAAAATTAAGGTTCTAGTGTCTTGTGCCATAGAAATGGCCACTTCAGAAGCGGTGTAGTTGGAGCTGATGAGTTTCCTCTTCTCGATGTACTCCTTCTTGAGCTTCTCGCCCTGCTGGTACAGTTGCCACATTCCTTCCTAAAGGAGCGTCTAAGTAGAAACCAAAATAGAGAATACGGTACCGTAGTGAGTTCGCCCCAGGGGACGGGCCAGGCATCCTCTTGGTGAGGATCTGTTGGATAGGTTCCTATAGGGGCACGGTCGCCATGGCGCCACAGCTGCAATGATTACTGTAGAAAACGTGTTTCTCCTCTGTGCGTACAGCTTGGATCTGAAGAAGCTTAGCGCCGACGGCGAAGGGAGCGCTTGCGACCAGAAGAAGAAGAAGAAGTGACGGAAACAACGACGTCATCGTCGGGCTGAAGAGGCTACGAGATAAGAGTGGTTCCAAGGTGCCCTTTTATAACCCTCCAGATCGGCTTTTGCGCTCGAGGTCTTTTTTTACAAATCGGTTTATGTGGTATACGCTCTATGGTCAAGCGTGTAGAGCAAAACTGAAAGAACACATTCATGGCTGCCCATAGAGGCTTCCAAAAGAGAAAGAATTTCTTTCAATCGGGTTTAGTGGCAAGAGTATAAATATGTCACACGCCGTCAATGTCACTCAACAGTGGCGCCTCTGCGAGAGAATAATAATTTTACTTGGATCCGACGAAATCGGCGCGAATTGAATTGAATCAGAATAGCTGTTGTCCGAATCGCTAAAGGCACTTTATGTGAAACGTAAAATTACGTGAAATGCTTTTGCATAATTTTGGATCCGCCGGTTTGAAAAGCAATGTAGTCGAATTGGAAGAACATACGAAACCCTCAGATACGTGGCCAGACGTCTACATGTCTAGACAGGGACCTATACGAGGAGAATTTGTGTCCTCGTTTCCCGTATTTAAGCAATTACTAAGCAACTTCTTCTCTTTTTGAGCTATATAGAGAGACGACCACCATAAACCTATGGATTTACTCTGATGGAAATCACAAAAGGACTCTGAATTTCTGGATCTTACCTTACGCGTCTTTTCTCTGTTCTCTATGTCTTCCGTGTTTATCGTTCACTTCATACATCGGTATGTCCCATTCCGAACTATGAATACCTTCTTTGTACTTTTTTTGTCTCAGTTAGTTAACATCTACAGTTTATTCTTAAACATTTTAGGGCCGAAAATTTTCGCACACTAATCATTCCTCACTTTATTCTTGTTGATCAGGATTCGTCTCTTCATAATTGCAGAACGATCCTTTGGGGTTCCTTTCAGCACTGAAATACAACACTTTGTAGAGGAAGACAGCTCTATGACTCACCTGAGATCGGAGAATTCGCTGTCGGTGGCGGTCACCTTTTCGTTGTGGTATTCCCGTTTCTCGATGAGTCCGAATCCGCCTGAAAGGGGCGCTTTCCCTTTGAAGATATCCAGGCGGCTGACGGCGCTGATTCCTGAAGGCTCCGCACCCACGAGCACCATCTCGTCGTAGAAGAAGGCCCGCGCCGCCGACGTCGTCGGGTACGTCGCTGAGGAGCCGAACCCGTCGAGGGCGTTCCAGCGGCACGGACGGATATCGTCGAAGCCGAGGTAGAGCGACTCCGTGGCCGAGAGGTTGCCGTCGGCCGCCACAGCGATCTTGTAGCGCCCATCGACGGTCAGCTCTCCGGAGGAGAAGCGGCTGAAGAAGAAAGCGTCATGGGAGAGTGAGGGACCGACGAACCTGTGCTTGCCCTTGGGATGCCACTGCAGTGCACAGATATCGGAGACCTTCCGGCGGTCGGAGAAGCTGAAGTCGCCGAGGCGTCCCGAGAGACCGGAGACCTTCGTGACGCGCTCCACGAAGAGGCGATCTTTCCCCACCTTCATCTGAAGGAAGTTCTTCGCCGCTTCAGACTTCTCACCCGTCGATGTATAGTGGCGAAGGATCGGCTGGACCTGAAGAGAGCGATCAGCTGAGGGGTTACGGGAGCACTCACGGTGTAGAGCTCGATTTCCTCTTCGGCGTTCGCGGCGGCGGAGTAGACGTAAAAGCGGCTCCAGAGGGTGATCTTCCCGTCGGGACTCACTTGGAGGGAGAGGTCCGAGGTGATGCTGGCGGGCTCCTGGATGACGCACTCCACGTTCTCCTCATCTGCACAGTCCACAAGTTCTGGATCGAACAGGTAGAATGAAGAAGTGTCCTGTGTCGGCTCCGTCTTCAAAGAACTTCCAGAAGAAGGCTGCTCTGTGGTCTCCGGACTCAACGACCTCACAGTGAATTCACTCAGGCTTATTTGAGTGGGCTCGCACTGAAATTAGAGTCAACACTGTCCCTGGCTGCATGACTTACCTCCGACGTAGCCACAGAAGGCTCGACTTTTGCTTCACTCGAGCAAGGGAAGGCTCTGCGTCCGGAGACGCACGCTTTCTTCAAGGACTCTCTGCTGACGGAGGACGAACGGCGCCAAGGCGAAGAGGACGCCTGCGTGCAGTTCGAGAGGAAGTCCATGGAAGAGACGCGAGGACGGCAGGAACGAGTGGCTGAACAGTACGGGAGGAAGAAGGAGGGCACCGACTCTTCCCTGCTTGGTTCATCCTCGGAGAACGACTCCGAGCGGTCATTCGAAGAAGAAGCTTCAGAAGTGGAGACGTCGGAAGCAGAGGCGGAAAGGTCAAAAGCGGAGTCAGCGGAGTCAGAGGAGTCAGAGGATTCTTCCGAAGTACGGGAAGAGTTCGAATACGAGCGGGAACGGGAGTATGAGCTTCTGGAAGTCGGGAAAGTCGCCCGAGAACGGGAGGATAGGCTTCCTGAAGTCGAGAAGGTCCTCGAGAAGGTGATAGGAGAAGACTCGCCGTCGGAAACGGAAACGGTCACATCGACATCCACTCGAGTGCGGTCCTGAAGTATCAAAAGATTAGTAAAGCTGGTAGAAGCGCCCCACCTCAGAATAATCGCTGCTTTCGGCGGACGTTCTTCTGCGTGCAGCTCGTCGGCGCCTCGGCTGTTGCGACTTCGTCATGTCGCTGGCGCTCGAAAATAACGAAATGGGACTCGACCGACCGACTCGGCTTTAAAAGACATTCAAAGGTGAGACTTCTTCTCGTCGCTGTCTCGAAAGGTCAATCAATGTCTGCAGTCTACAGACAGATTGCCTGTAGACCAGGTTTCGAGAGGCCATCTAAAAGTGAGAGTCTTACATCCACAGTGTGACCTGATTATTTTCAAACTTGGTTGAGGTACAAACTAAGGTTAAAACTGCACAACGCGACCGACATACATCCAACAACAAGAACTTTAACAACTATCAATAACAACAACAATAACAATGCGAATCTAACAGATCACTGCTTCCATATCTTCAGAACTTTGTCACGGCCGCCGCTGACGACCTTCGAACCGTCCGGACTCCAGTCAACAGCGAACACTTCGTCACCGTGGCCTGGGAGATCGAACATCAGCTTCTTCGTTTTCATATCCCAAACTTTGAGAGTTGAATCAGCGGATCCTGACACCAGCAAGCGACTATCCGCTGACCAGGAGATCTGATAAACGGCGTTGACGTGACCGCGGAGCGATGTTATGTACTTTCCGGTCTTGCCATCCCAGAGTTTTATGGATTTGTCAAACGACGCGGAAGCGATGTACCGGGTATCGGGGGAGAACATGACCTGGGCAACCACGATCAAGTGTCATATGGAAAAAACGCTATGTACCTGATTGACAAGTTGCTGATGACCCGTCATACGAGCGATGGGTTGTTTGCTCTCAGAAGGTGTCCACAAGAACATCGTGAAGTCGTCAGAGCCTGATACTAGCCTTTCCGGGGTGTTCTTTCTGGCTTTATCGTAGCGAAGTTGAGCGATTTGTTGCGCCTACAATGTAAACATCGTACACACTTGAATCTCCAGATCGGGAGCCCACTTCTTCCTCGGTCTTGGGGACCGCACACTCTTTTTCCGGCTCGAAGCAACTCGTCCGAAGAACATAATCGACATTTAGGGCGAGAGTGTTGATCCAATGAGCATGCCCCGGCAGTGTACGGCACATCACACCATCTGCAGCACGCCAAACTTTGACTGTTCGATCCTGAAGCAGATGCCGATGCATACAAGGACAGAGTTGGAACAAACCTGCGAACCCGAATAGATCAGCCCCTCTCCACCCCAGCGGAGACATGTCACACCGGCTGTGTGGCCGCTGAGCACTCGCTCGACTTTCATCTGCACCGTATCCCAAATTCGAATGCACGTGTCCTTGCCAGCACTTGCGAGATATCTGCAATTCATGGTGTCATTACACGTACAAGCGTAAGGCGTAATACCTGGAAGTCGGATCCTTGTGGAGTGGGTTCCAGGCCAACGCTGTAATCCACTGTTTGTGAGCCTTCAGAGGTTTCCCTATCTGTTTTCCATCTTCGGGATTCCAAATACAGATCTTAAACATTAATATGTAAGATATGTTTATGAAGATGCGCATACGGCTCCGTCCTTGCACGCCGACGCCAGCTTCTTGTTGTTCGGTGCCCAAGATATGCACAAGACCCAATTATTGTGACCCTTCGATGTGAAATGCGGTAGTTCCAGGTTTATGTCCCAAAATCGAACCGTCATGTCGCCAGAACCACTTGCTAAGCCTCTGAAACGTAAGGTACATAATTGGAAGCACTGGATTCCAGCAACTTACTTTCCGTTTGGACTGAACTGCGTGCTGATGACGGGCTCTCCATGACCTGGCAGGCTTGATGAGCAGCGTGTGACGGGACGAACTCGGAATACAGCTTGAGGTAGGTATATCAGCTCTAGCGCCTAAATTGGTACAGTGTAACGTGATTTTGGAAGCTGGCGGAATGTGTTTCTCAGGAGATGAATCTCGAGGTACTAGTTGAATGATTGTAAATTCTACTTGATATCTGTTTCCGGTACGCGAATCAGGAACGTTCGAATTTCACGAAACAAGCATGCCGAAATATACACCCAAATAGCATGACTGTCAGCATATGTCACACGAAACCTGAACACACAAAGGCTAACCTTTTCGATGTCGATCTTGTCGGAGGGAATTGAATTGAAGATGGATTCCTTGATGTCAATCCCATCGGCGGTTCTGAACGAGATCGGCACTGGGTCGTCGTCGGAGCCGAGCAGCTGGTTACAGAGGATTTGCAGCTGACTGACGGTCGTCGTCGTGTCCAAGTAGATCGGCGCCTCGCTGAGATTCTCGCCTTCTTCCGAAGCGAAGTTGATGTAGATCATCTGACCGTCCGAGCTCGGCTCCTCTTCCATGGCGACCGCGGACATACCCAGAGGCTGCAAATCACTCGCTTAAGAACACATATCTCCAGGATTTACGCGGTAAATCAGTACGGATAGAAGACAAAAGCTGCAGACTTACTCTGGCAGCCAGAGTAAATTCAAATTTACGGAAATTGGCTGCGTTCACAGGGCAATCGTGCCGGGACCTACTCAACGGGGCAATCCACCGTTTCCCCTGTAGCTTTACGGCGTTCGTTCAGTTCACGACCATCATCGAAGAAGTATCAGAAGATTACGGTAGAATGTCTGCTGTGGTCGACATTGGTTGATGTCGGTTCTGAGAGATACCGTAGTGAGCCATTGTACTGGGTTACTGTACCTGTTCCCTACATGTCATGCATCAAATAGAACCTCTGTGAACTCTGAGATAACTGAGAGGAGCCTTGAGCAATCTGTTCTTCGAAGAGAAAGGGGCAATTCGAGGCAATTAATTTCGTGGAAATGTGCGATAAAAGTGAGTGTCAGTGATAAATCTTCTGAGCACGATCGCATTCTCTGAGACCCAATATCCCTTGATTTTATGTGTTTTCTGTTCTGTTTTGAACTGGCTCTTGTTTAGTCCCATCGTCGGTTCAAGAATTCCGTCGGAGATGACATCTCTGCTATCTATATATATTCGTTCAGCTACCGTACCTCCTGCAACGATAAGCGTTCATGCAAGGCAGGAATACAATTAGTAAATAATCTCCTTAACCACGATCCCAGGATCGTTCTCTGGAGTTTTCCGAAGGCCACCGCCTCCATTCAAATACAAATGTATTTTCACGAAGCGCATCGGTGCAAACCGGTTTGCCCACAAGTTCTCTGTGTGGGATCTGATCTCGTGGCGCTATAAAACACGAGAGTGTACTCTAGCATCTACAGTACCTTCAGTCAGATTATTTCAGAAGATGTACCTGTCTTTCCTTCTTCTTCTCGTTTGTTTTGTGAAGACGAGCGACTCATTCACCATCGGCGCTAAGCTACTTCACATCCAAGCTGTACGAATTGAGGAGAGATGCCTTTCCCTTCCTACAGTACTCATTTTAGCTATGGCGCCACGGAGATAGGACTCCCGTCGAGACCTACCCAACTGACCCTTATCAAGAAGACGCCTGGCCCGTTCCTTGGGGCGAACTCACTACGGTATTGTACAGTTTGGGCTTTGTTAGTCGTATTTTCAGAAGGGAATGTGGCAGCACTACCAGCAGGGTCTGAAACTTAAGGAGGAGTACATCGAGAAGGCGAAGTTCATCAGCGCCAACTACTCCATCAACGAGGTTTCCTTCGATAAATACATCGACATACATCCTCCTGCCTAGATCTATGTACGTAGCTCTGACGTCACACGGACCATGATGAGCGCCTACTCGAACATGGCCGGCTTCTACAGCAACTCCAAAGGAACCCACCCTCAAGAGAAGCAGTGGCCAGCCGCTTGGTCTCCCGTTCCGGTCCACACGGTCCCTAAAGACATCGACTTTGTGGGTTCCTAATAGCTTGTCTATGAGACAGAGAGACATTCAGGCGATCTGGGCGCTTCCCTACTGTCCCCGAAGGACTCAACTTCAAAAGGATCAGTTCGACTCGCCCGAATTTGTTCGTACTATGGAGGACAACAAGGTACTGTAGATCGGGCGATCTAGGGCGAAAGGTCATTTTCTTTTAGGATCTTTTCGAAGCGATCCAGAAGAATGCACAAAAGAAAATCAATGACTTCCTGGATCTCTACGGTTTCGCCAACACGCTCATGATCGAGCGCCTTCACAACATGACTCTTCCGGCGTGGATCACCGACGACATCTACGAGAGGTCCTCCCACCTGGCGTACCAGGGATTCGACTTCATGTTCGGCGGAGCCGCCTTCGGAAAAGAGGAGAACGTGGAGCTGGTCTCCCTTGGAGGCGGAGTTCTTGTTAAGGAGCTGATCGAGAACATGGAGAAGAAGATCAGCGGACAGAACAAACATCTCTACCAGGTGTACTCCGGGGTGAGTCCTCATCTAGAACGACGATAGAACTGATCCCTCACAGCACGATGCGACAGTGGGCGCCCTATTGAGAACCTTTGGGGCCAAGGAGGCCATTCTGGGAGATGGAATCGCCGATTACGCCTCCGTCATTGTAGTCGAGTTGTGGGAAACGGACAGAGACAGCTACTGGGTGAGGGTACGGTACTCGAAGAACGCGGAAACGCCCTTCGTCTCCATCACCAACAAGATCCAGGGATGTCCCGAGTTGGATCTCTGTCCTCTGAAGACGTTCATCGAGAATCGCCAAAAATATATCATCGGAGATCTGAAGAAAGTATGAGCTGTGCTCACCTTTTGTGGAGTCACTGTGGACATCTTTAGGCATGTGAGGTTAAGACTCCTGGAAATGCGCCGTTCTGACAAGTCTGCCCTGTGAAGTACAGGAACCGTTGAACTTTTGTCCTTTCCTAATGTGTCATTTGGTGTCATAAAAAGCTATTGTATATACTGGTATTTGAGCTGCAAACGCTCTATGTGGCCTCGATTCATAGAATCCGGTGTAAGCTCTTTATCGTGGACACCGAGTTTCATTATGAGAGAGTGCGTCTCAGACGATAATCTTACACAGCTCCGCGTGCTTCATAGCACCTTCTTTTCCGCAACGGAAGATCTCTTCGAATTCGGGGATCTGACGGATGATGGCAGTGGCGCGGATCGAATCGCGAGGGAAGAAGGAGTCAGTCGCCGCCTCGAAGCTCTCGGATTCGTCTTTGTCGTCGCAGAACTCGAAGCCGATTCCAATGAAGAACCACTCGACGTCGCTGAGAACACTCACGCTCATGGAATTCGCCGAGCGACGGACGCGGTGCAGTCCGAAAGGTCGTTCTTTGAGGAGAACTTTAAGAGCGGCACGCGAGCCTTCGACGTCGAGGAAGCCGTTGAGCGCTTTGTTGGAAGCGTCTGGGTACTGGAATGTCGACTTGTTTGACTGAAAGGCGTCGTTTGAGTGACTGAACCGAGTTCTTACCGCGTGCTCTTCTGACGAAAGTCCGAAACTACCGTAGTAGTTGTTGTAGCACTGGAGTCCACTGTGGAAAGCGTCGTTCTCGAAGTGGGGGACTGAGCGGAAGATGCCGTGGATCAGCCGTGTCGCCAGGATCCCGAATTTGAGACCACGCGGAAGATCGGCTGCCACTGAGAACTGATCCTGCAAGTGGACGAAGACCTAAAAGAGTCCTGAACCCGAAAAATCAGAGCCGATTCCTACGGTAGTGCTGGTGATCGGGACGTCTGGACCCGAGTGGTTTTCAAGAAGGGCACCGAGAGAGTTCGACAGTTCTTCTAGCGTCTTTCTGTGGAAGGAGATCGTCAAACAAGGGATACGGTGGGACGACTTACGCGTTCTCGACCAGATCCTCGACTTTCTCGTGATAGTCTTCCAAAGCTAGAGGCTTTTCAAATTCCAATTTCACTTTCAAGAGTTCGTCGACCAAGTTGGACTTCTCGGAATCAGCGAGCCATGTGTTCTCCTTGGAGGAATTACTCATTTCGGGGCGTTGGACCCACCTTGATTCCTGTGATAAACTCATCGCGAATGCTGGCGAAGATGTTTTCAATCTCCGAAGAGCCTTCGGTCAGCTGACTCGAGAACTTCTCCTTAGTGATCTGTGCTTTGAGAAGACGGTAATATTTCTGTATGTTGGCATCGTCTTCTAGTTTCTCAACGATTTCCGACGTCGTCAGAGGCCGACCGTAGTCCTCCGGGAAGTGAGTCGCATCCAACTGGGCCGAAATCGTGAGTTCTTCGATCTTGACTTCTTCCAGCTTCACGCGCAGCAGATATCCCCAGACGACGCCCTGCACGAAGCTCGGACATTTCTTGTACACACAGGTGATCGTTTTTTCTAAGGAACGTGGTGAACCACCTGTGGAAGAAGCTACAGTATACCGCCTTTCTCGAAGACCAGCGAAGAGGTGGCTTCTTTGGCGGAGATCTCCAGTCTCGGGTCGAAGATTCTCTTCCTTGCCAGCAACATTCCCACCATTATCCCGTCATCAAACATCACTTCGTCGTGCTCCGGCGTTGTCAGCTCCTAGTGAAAGACTGTTCATCAGTTTTCGAACCACATACCGTACCTCCTTGATGAAGCCAACCACTGGATCGGCGCTGCTGGCCACAGCTTCTTTGAGTTCCACTTCGAGACCATACTTCAGGCCGTGTGTGAAGTGACTTTCTTTCCGATTCCCACCGAAGTTGCACACAAATTCGTTGAAGTCGTCGCACGGATGCACAGAGGAGGAGAAGTTGTGGTGGAACTCGAAGCCAAAGGCGGCGCCGACGAAGAAGAGAAAGAGCACCGTCGGTCCCATGGCAGGATGGAGGGTGAACTGGGCCTGTTTCGAGACGTCCTAAAACGACCACCAGTTGAATTGCTTTGTCTTGAGTCACAAATGACCTTTGGGCAAGACAGACATTCCATCGCTTAAGGCTATCCAGGAACATTCCTTCATTGCACGGAACACTGGAAGAACGTGACTGGAAGCGCTTTTGTTTAAAGCGATGCAAAGAGAAT
Organism: Steinernema hermaphroditum; assembly: GCA_030435675.1. Classification (NCBI taxonomy): domain Eukaryota; kingdom Metazoa; phylum Nematoda; class Chromadorea; order Rhabditida; family Steinernematidae; genus Steinernema; species Steinernema hermaphroditum. The sequence continues at coordinate 6,062,456 of CM059622.1, forward strand.
TATGTAACTAAGCTATTGAGAAATTGTATTGATTTCGATCATTACAGGAACGATGTTCAGGAACGACCGTTCACTCTTCTCATTCGAGCGAAATTCTAACAGTGCGAATGGACGACCGATCGCTGAAAGCCCTCTATGAATAGTTTTGAACAGATATGCTATCTACTACTTGACCTTTAAATGATAGGATGACTTCTTGGGTCGATATGTTTCTTCCCGACCGAACTTTCTGCCCGCGTATCGTAGTACACAGATCAAATCTGCTTTGAGGTGAAACTTTATTGAAATAATATGAATATAGAACTTTTGTGTAGAAATGCGACGATCAGATACAGTAAGAACGGACAAGATGTGAGATCATCAAGTCATTTGTTTTCGTTGCTCTGCACGAGTTCGTGGGTGGATTCGCTGTCGTGGACTTCGCCGTTGGACTCGTGGAACGGGTTCGTCTCCGAGAGAGAGTCTCCGTTGACCTCTCCGGGCGCCTGGCCATGGGCTGTCGGGTCGGCCGGGGCGTCGACCTCTGTGTGATCCTCTGACTTCTTGGTGCCCGGCAGATCCAAGGGTGGCTTCGTTTGCAGTTCTTCGACACTAAAGGATAACCATGAGTATAAGTAGCAAGAAAAGCAGCTTTTTAGAACTCCTTTTCTAGGTCAATTATGATGCGATTTGACGCGTCACCCACCCCGTCATACTACTTTTTAGAACAAATTTGTAACGCTCCCAAACCTCGTGACGTTATAAAAAGAGCAATTTTTGGCGATTAGGGAAAGTCCAATTTTCAAAGATAATGATCGCCCGTTTGAGACGGAAAATACTCCAAAAGCGGTTTGTCAATAAATGCGCACTCTTGTGCAGTTGCAGAAAATGGGCTTCTCATTTCTCACAAGAACCTCATGAGCAGCATTAGAAGATCTATTCTTGAAGTATGACTCACAGAATTCATTTTAACTTGATTCCCCGAAGGTCCAGTCCCCTTCCTGCTACTTCAAAAGCGCCCAAGATGCGGAAAAGTACGCGAGAAGTTATGTCATCCAGACCCTCTTGCGTAACCTCTAATTGGCGCTCTCTTCAGGGAGCATCGAGTTCGAAGGAATCTCAGTTTCGTCACGTCGATTTCGCCGCAGAGTGTGCGAGAAAACAAACCAATTTGGTCGCTGAGGTAAACAGAAAAGCCTAAGTAGGAAAACAAGGTGCTCGTGGAATGTCCTTTGCGGGCAACTTTGAGGGAAAAGATCGATCTATGGGTGTTCTCTGCTTACCTGAACCAGGTGGCGACGTCTCTGTTTGCACCCTTTGCATTATCACTGCAGAAGACGTCATCTGAAAGCGTCGACTTCATTTGTGCCGGATTCGGGGCTCCTACCGTAGTCGAGAGCGTGGTCGGCGCGGAACTGGTTCATGATGACGGGGAGCGCCTTGAGGGCCGACGTCTTCTGAATGATGGCCACGACGAAGGGGAGATCTGTGTTGACCTCGTTAGAGTCTTTGATGATGTTGTGGTGCTTGTAGAAGGTCTGCAAGACCATGCTCTGCATCAGTCACCAACAAAGACCTACTTGAAGTTTGGTCTTGTCGGTGCACATCGTCATCTTCATGTTCACTATGGGGAACTTCCTCTCGGTGATCGTCTTCACGAGTTCTCCGAGAAGAGCGCGTTCCATGACGTTTCCTGACACGAACAGAAGCGTTCGCTCCAGTTTGTTTCCTTCTGAGTCCTCCAGAGGACCGACTTCGCCGCTTCCGGATGCCTTCAGACGGCACGGACGACACAGCCAGGAGAACATGACGGGTGTAGGAGGTGTAGGAATCTGGAGTTCGTCCAAAAATGACCATAGGGAGATGCCATAAAAGGAGAAGTTCGGATCATCCTTCGCGAAAGGACATACCGTACACAATAGATCTACGATTTAAATGCTACACTATAATAGTAAGTGAGGAGAGCTGGGATTTAGTAAAGTCATGTTGGCGAAAGGGATATCTCAGAGTTGAGGGCGGGGTCTTCTCTCGTACACAAAGGATGGCGGATGAGCCGCTGCTTCACAGAAGGGAAGCAAACGGATATGACGCTCGTATCCCAAAAGGATCAACCTGAGTTATGTGCTCGGCACGTTCCAAGCTAAACAACATACAAAATGCATATCGGAGATGTGACTGGTCACGTATCTGGGATTACTGAGATCACTTCCGAATTGAATACAGAGGGAGCACAACCCATGTTTTCCTCGGGGCACATTTTTTCATCGAATCTAATAACTACACATACATGCACTTTTCCCGTTAGTGCGCAGCATTCCTGAAATATGCCGACGAAACATCTGCTGATTTATCATGCGGAAAGGTATGCCGAGATTGGAAAACGACACGTCTTTTTATCTGCCTGTTCGCGTGGGAATGGAAAAAGTGTATTATGTTGCATTACGCAAGCAGTTTAATTGTGTAAGAAACCGTCTATGTCCGAAGTTCACAGTGAATTCGTCATTCCAGGAAGTGCTTCGCATACGGGTCAAACATCGGATATCCAAGATAGGGAGCTGCCCACTTCATTGTTGTTCAGCGTGAAAATTCATACTTCGCTTCGCCTGACTTAGGAACACTTTCCACAGAAGAATGTTGAGAGTGGATTTGTTTTTTTAATGTAATATTTAATATGATTTACTATTTTAATTTGCAAATTTAAAGTCTACAACAACCAGCAAAGTCGAAATTATTTTTTCGGTTCAATTTCAACAACTTTTTTTTTCAGCTCGACCAAGATTATACGAGATGTCAGCTGATCCGGAGCCGGCTCGGATTCGAAATTTTAAAATGTCAGCATCTCTGGTTCGAACTCATAAAGTAGAAATGCAAAAAGACACAACTACAATAAGGAAGAAGTTGTAGCTTTTAGTTGAAGTTTAAATCTGCTCAAATAACAAACATCTCATCAACTGTCTAGTCAAGACTTGAGTTTTGCTTGGCTTAATCCACAATCAGTCCGCAATCAATCCACATAGATGCCAGATTTTCCCACTTCAATGTTGCTTATCCAAACGCCAAAAAAGGTCTTGAGAACTTAGGTACAATCACATTACACGTACTAATGGAAACTTTCGTTCGCACTCACATCCAGGCTATCGATTTTGTGCGTGAAAATTTATATTTCGCTTCAAGTGACGCAGTCTTAGTCGGACTGCGCCTTCCACTCGTTTGTCAAAAAAGGACTCAAGAAGTACGATTAATAATGTGGGTACAGTATCAAAGCGATAATATGCTGAATCTGCGGGCAAGAGAACTTATTTTTTTTTACAATTTTTAGGTGGTTCCAAATCCAGATTTGCTTTTTAACACAAGTTTATAAATACAAAATGTACCAATTCTCCACTTTTACCTGGATCACATCCAAATTACAGTACGTATGTCAACAGGTGTTGGACAACAGCTTATTCTTATTTCCACGATAGAGTCGACCATAATTATTCTCTGCGTTCTAACAACCGTGATACCTAAAATCGTTGTTTTTCACTCAATTAAATAAGACGTGTGCTTCCAATCCTACAGACTGGCCCAAAGGGGGCATCTAGACAGAAGTCGGCTGATATCGGTCGCTTTCCGTCGTTTTCCGACCGATCTCATGTTTGTGTGCTCTCGGAAATGACTTTTTGGGACACTGAAGGAAGTATACCAGGATCTTCGAAATCGAGACAAGACTCACACAAGAAAAACTCCCGTTTTAGCCCCTCCACCTAGCTTCCAAAAGAAGGAGACGTGCATAAGAGAAGTAGCTCACAGGCATGCACTTATATTTGCCTGCGATATGCCAATCTCAGAATTTGGTTTCCCATCCAGCCATGCGAATGAGTGCCGTTGTGCGGCTCTTTTTAATTAAAATGCGGACCTGAGAGTTCTTTCGAAAGTTCTAGAAAGATCCACAAAAACGCAAAAACAAAAGCGCCCTCGTGACTCTGGCCCTTTTCCAAAAACCAAACACCGAAAAGGAAGAGAGGAAGCGGGCGGCTCGCTTTCTCCCGAAAGCACTTTGGGCGAGCGCGGAGCCCTATTTCGGGAATCGGCACACGGCGGGCTTCGCGCCACCTGGCGTCGGTCAACCCGAAGGCGTTCCCGCGGAGGTCTTCGGGGCATGGCGTCGCGTGGCGTCGCCTCGAAATTCTAATTAAGAGCTCGCGTTGTTGCTATGCGCCGCGGGGCTATCGTTTGTTCGTGTGCGAGAGAGCAAATGGCTGTTTATTAGAGGTAATGGCGGGGAGATCGGGCGATCAGGGCGAAAACAACGCGAGAAGAAGAAGAAGGGCTGAGGAGCCGAGGAGAGTCGTCGAGGGGGCCGCGTTGCAGAAGTCCGTGTTGCAGTAGCAGTTCTCGTTGTCCTCGCCGTCTTGGCCTGAAACCGAAGCGTCACAGGGGAGGGAGGGCAGGTGAAAGGTACCTTTGACGATGACGCACTTCGGGATCTGCTCTTGGAAGGGGAGACGTTCCATGCAGCCGCGGAAAACGCCGCCACTATCGGGGCCCTTGACGCACCAATGGCCCTCACAGAAGGAAGACTTCGAGCAGACGCCCGTCACCGTCGAGTTCGCCTCGTAGCACTCAAAGCATTTGATGAGTCTGCAAGGCGCCGTTTAGAAGACCCGGAGGGTGGAAGTGCGTCGACGGCACAGAATTAGAAGGTGAAGTCGGAAATAGGGGATGACGTGGAAGACCTACAGGCAGAGAGATCGATGCTTTTGGAGTGCAGCACACTTTGAGGGTAAAGGAGATTAATATTTGTAGTTGTCGTGTGGGTCGACGGAATCAATCTAGCCAGAGCCAGTGCAGTATATATTCGCCCTCAATAGTTAATTGGAAACGGCGCTAGTTCTCAATCTGCACTGCCCTTAGAGTTCAGAGGATGAATCGGCAAATGCACAATTAACCACATAGTCGATGATAAGAACAAAACCAGATTTCGAGCAAGTGGAATGTCGCCAATAATGACCAACATTAATATACTATAAAATTGCTCGCGATCAACTTTTTTTCCGAAGTTTGTTGTTCTTGATCGTGACACTGACTAATGATTTGGATGAGAATCGATGAGAACTAATGGAAGCCGTCTATTTCAATATCGATAGAAACTATGTATAACTTCTTTTTGATTCTCATAAAAACGTGCGATCACTTTATTCGGCGAAATTTCGAACTCCGAGTCGGAGTCGGCTCTGACTCCGGATCAGTCGCCGTCTCTGGTGTGATCACTTTAATTTGGACTAGTGCTTCGTATTCAATGCTTTTTCGAGATGGACAAGGATCGAATCCTGCTGCGTTCAAATGTGGACTGACCCATAAAGACCAATTCACACGATTGCATGCCCCCTGAGGAGAGCGCAGAGGTTGGAAATAGGAAATACACTGCGTTTCCGAGTTCACAACGAAATTCGAATAAAGAAAAACGATTTTTTTATTTTTTTTTTGAGTCAAATGTGAGCTACCTCTCGACTCGACCTCTCGACCATTCGATCCACCCTATTCAGTGCTTTTGGTGACGCGAAAATTACTTATTTTAAGATAGCGATGTACGAGATTTCATAGTTTTTTTTTCACAAGAAGATACTGTATACAAAACTATCTTTAGAAAATTAAAGATAAATGTTCATGTCCTGCTTTCGAAAGCCTATGTTCATCACATATTTTTAGTGCTTGTGTAGCAACGATGTCTTTCCAAACCAGCTCGGAAACCAGCTGGTGAGCCAAAAACTTTTGTGAAGTTTTACGTCACGTGGAGGACCTCTTCAGAACGCCTCGACAAACAAGTTTCCAAGGCTTCCGCCACCCGCGATTCAAACGCTCTTTCGCTAATCGCATAAACGGTCGTCCCTCGACGACCTCTTTGGTCGACGAACCGCGAAACGACCCAGTATGACTCACTTGTGTTCGTGGTGATCTTGAGTTTCCGCCGAGTGCGATTCCGAGTTATGGGGCACGGAGGCGAAGACGGCGCCGAGGAGGAGCGTCGAGAGGATGAGCAGGCTTCGAGGCGTCATCGGGGGATCTGCAAGCGGAAGGGTGACGCGCGAACTCTCACATCATCGCGCAATCGCTCAAAAAACGGATCGACGGCGATCTGCGGTGGGCGGACGACCTTGGGCGAAGCGATGGTCATCGCGGCGGCGGAGGCAAATTACGACGTTGGGAGACGCGCGCGTCCGAATCCGACGGAGCCGAAGGGAGTTGACGCTCCGAGGCGACGCCCTGTGATCGGGGGAACTGGTTGGCGGAGAGGGAAATTGTGTTCCTGGGAGCGGTTTCGTTCCGCGCCAGTGACTTTCCGAGCTGCAGAAGCCGAAGCCGAGGGGATTCGATCGGCCACGGCTCCTCTGGAACTGGGGAGAGGGTGAGGGATCGCCTGATCTGAGATGCGATCTGGAGATAAGGGTGTTTGTGTTGCCACAGAGATTATGAGAAGAACAAAGAAGTGAGAACCTGTTCCGAGTTATTTGTGAAACGAGGGGTGAGAAATGTTCGAGAGAGACGAGGAAGCGTGACTTCTTCGAATGAGGTTGTTCTCATTTGGGTCAACACGCCTAATCAACAGACCTCAAACGATACTCATCAGAAGGCACAGAGCTTTTGTCGAATTTATTGACAGAAATGCATGCATTTGGCAGTCATTTGGCAGACTCTCATCACACGATTCACTTGAGCTCTAACAGTACATAAATCATACAGAGGAACTCAAAATCTGACTCTTGGCGCTCTTTTGAGTTTCTCTGAGTTATCGTATTCCCTCAAAAAGTCACGTGATGCAAGCTTAATCGCCCTCCGCAAAACACAAAGAAAGAAGAGTCCGTTGCCTAGCTGCGCAGATTGTTCCGATTTCAGGGAACCCCTTCTCTTCCTTTGGTGTTCATTCACCATCTGACCGACTGTGTGTTCCAGTGAAGCCATAATAGGCTCGTTTGATTCGACGTTCACTTCACGTTGCGACACTTCTTTCAAAGTCAAAATTCATTTAAAAGCGTTCGTATGCTTCTTTGCTATTTGCACCTTTTGCGCAATTTTCTCTCTGTTCGTGGCCAAAGAAATATCGCAAGGATATGATTCCTTTGATGTTTCAAATATACTGCTATGTGGAGATGAATGATGGATGCATTTCTGGATGCAGTCACCATTCAACTTGCAGAACTCACCTATCGCTGTGCTCGTCACATATCAAAACATAAGAAATTCTGAAAAAGATACCCAATTCGATCATTATGTTGTGCTAACTCCAACTTTTCCAATTGGTTAAGTACAGGCTGTGGGAAATGCTCATGCTTACGTACTTGCAAAAAAGGGGATGTTTCCAAGTCGACTTCCACAATGGCTCGTCACTTTGCTGTGATAGATTCTTGTTTACTGTTCACTTCAGCTTAACGTTTTCAACTTAAAAACACAACAAATTGAATTGTGTTTCACCTTATCCGATTTGTTTTCTCCGCAACACTTATCAACTCGCAAAAAAGTAATGAAATATTCATTTCTCGGGAACAAAAAACAAAAGTGAGAACGGAAGTTGCCAGGAAACGCGTCTTTTCTCTCCTTGAGTCAGTTGCAGAAAGTAGATCTCTTGACTGTCCGCGTCGAAAGAGTTACGGTACTCACTTTCTTTGGCAAGCCATTGGAGACCTTTCAATGAAGTTCCGTTTCATTGGATCTTTTCGGTTACACTCGATTCGCGAGCTTTGGCCAATCCCTCTGGATTAGTGTGGCTGAACGAAAATTCGTCGTCTCTGCGACAAAATTGACACTATGTACAAAAATCGAAAAAGGGCCATCTAATTTAGCGACCATAGACAAAGCTACCCATTCATCTGCTTACCGCCAAAGATCACTAATAAAAATGAGCGTTTACATTATGCCGACAACGAACATTTTCATGTTTCAAGCCAGTCAAGCTATCTTCCAAGGCGATACGAATTTCGGCGTTAATTAAAGAATGTATGTGGAAGAGCTCATGCAACAGCTGGGGTGTTTTATTAAGGCCAGTTTAACTCTAGTTATATTGGATGATTCATCGAGTTAGAAGGAACCGCAAGACCTTGAGTATGGAGCAGCCGTAGCATGCTTGTTCGAGTGGCCGAAGCCAAGCACTGCTCCATTGAGCATAACATTTCCCTTTCAGAATATGATACTGAGCATTCTGTCGTGTCTTTTCCTAATATTACTCCGGCCGTCTCGTGGGCAAGACTACTGTAAGTTGGCGAAGGAGTACACAATGACATCGATCGCCGAAAGTTATGACGAGGAATACAGAACTGCGCTCTATGAAGACGACCAGATGCTCGAGAAGCTGAGGGCGCTGATGGTGATTCGCGAGGCGGCCTGTCCCAGCGAGTACAGTTTCGTCGCCAGGTTCTTTCCTTTCGGAAGGCCGAACGTCCCAGCGAATCTACACTGCAGAGTGAAGGGCGGCTGCAACGACGCAGACCTCGAGGAACTTAGAAGTAGGGCGTTCAGAGCTTCCCTCGCTCTCAGTGCTTCTTGTATTTCAGGGAAGAAGTCCAAAGATTTTGAGCCGCCACCAACAACCAGTAAGTTGTTTTACATTTGGTAATAAGATGGATATGCTAATGGCCCAGTGAGTAGTACATGTAGCAGGGCTTCGGTAGATGACTGGCATTTCATGATAAGTTGTGTAGGGTCCAAAACTTCAAAGTATGTCCTGACGACAACGACGTTTTTTGGCCCTAATTTTTGGACGTGCTGTCCGCCAATTCGACCGAAATGATTGGTTCAACTAGAGTGTCAGCATCATGGTCGAATGTCCAAATCATTATGAGACAACGAGCGATTCTTAGTAGATAGTTCTTAGTAATCACCCCCGCATATAAGTGTACCTACAGACTGACTAATGGAGTCTCTTCATTTTCGATCACATTGAGGTTCCCGGATTTACGGTAAGAAACGTCCTTTACCAACACTGACCCATCGCAGCATCTTGGCTAGTGCACTTAGTGCACTTAACTGCTAAATTTGGGACAATTCTGACGCAATAGAACAAAGACATTTCCTTTTCTGCCGAAAAAAGTCACGTGATGCAATCCTAAGCACTCAGTGCAAAAAGACAAAAGGGCCAAAGGGTTCCGTTGCCTGGAGGCGGTGAATATTTCTTTGTTTGGGTTCGTTGGTACGCGCGATGCCTCCTCGCTAACAAGTAGTCTTTCCTCTTTGACCGACGGACGCTCTTCGATTCACTTCTGCACTTCCATTGTGTTCCATTCCATCATGTCCTGGTTCTGATTCACGCGCTACAGTGCTACGTGACTGTGATTCTGGAAACTTATGATTCTGTAGGATGATTCTGTAATGATTCTGTAAGAGACGTTCCATATTTGCGCAAGGGTCCTTTTCTACGGTCAAATGCAGTTCTTCTTTCAAAATTTTTTTTGCCTACATTGTAAGCAAGCGCAATGCTTTTTCATTCGCCAAATCAGCCAAATAAATAGTTGTAATTATCATAACCCAAGGACAAAATAATCACAGAAAAACTACTGTCTACAGAAACAGACACCGGGAGTGATAGACAGACAAAGTGTCTCAAAAAGTCTCTGTCTCTGTCTCATTTCCGAGAACATCCAAACGTGAGATCGGTCGGAAAGCGAAAAAGAGACGTGAAGGTCTCACCTGTCTGAATCTATGAATGACTTTCTAGAAAGTTTCGTTTTTAGTAATTCTCAACCTCAAAGTTACTTCCCTTTCTCCCGAAACTTACAGGAATACCTTTCAAAGTGTCCACCGCGGATCGAGCTGAAAATTGACAGACAATAGACCCACATTAAGCTTATCAAAACAGTTCGATCCGAGGCAGAGACATTTTGGAAAGTTCTCTTGTTAGAATTAAGAAAAACCTACTATTCATGTGCATATTCATAAAGCCGCCCAAAATCATTGGGACTTTTGGGACGATCAAAAAGCACTTAGAAATGCTTAAACAACACGTTAAATATTCATTCGAAAAATTCGAAACAAAAGGGAGAGGGAGCGTTGCTAAGAAATATCATTTTTTCTCCAGTGTCAATCTGGAGACAAAAACCTCGTGACTTCGAACGTCACTCTCGAGAACGCACTACGGTATTCATTCACCGCGACAGCGTTCGTGCCAGCCACTCTTTTTCAGAGGATGCTCTTATTCTGTTTTATTCTCTCCGTTTGCCCTTTTCTGTGTCGCAGCCAGTCCGAAGACTGCGTATATGCGAAATCGAAAACGGTGACTTTCCTGGTCGGAGAGTACGACTGCAACAAGGATATCACGTGCGGATCGGAGGACAGCGAGCGAATGATAAAGGACATCCGGGAGTACATGGTGATTCGTGAGGAGGCTTGCGACAGGAAGTTCTCCGACAGATTCTTCGAGAACGGGAGAAGACCTATTGTGGATCCGACCAGATTCTGCAAGCCCGAAGAGAAGGGCGACTGTAACGATTCCGACCGGGGTAATTAGATGTTTTGTAAAGGCTGATTCACCGTCTGATCTGTTTTCCTGTGTTGGTAACAGTCATCTTCTTCCAACAAAGCCATTCACATACGAGGTCTATCAATCATTGTTTCTCGCGATTCAGCTTTCTATGTTTTCCGATAGTCACTGTCGTACATCTGGAACGTTTTATTCTGTGAATACGTGAACTGTTTTCATTCAAATAGGATGTACGAACCGATTGAAAGCATCCCTTGATTGAACCCAATTTTTGGTGCTGAGAGTCATCAAACAACTGCAAGGGTTGCTATCAAACTTTCTCCTTTCAAAAACTTTTACTCATCGCAAAAATTTGGGTCATCTCTGTCATTCTAGTCTTAATTTGCATTCTGTGAACTCATGTCTTGAAGTTTGGCATTGCAATAACGCTAAAGACGGCATAAGACATAGAAGTGCAGTTCTGATAAAAAAAAGTGTACTTCTAGAAGAAGATTCTTATATGCCCATGCTCAGCATCATTCCACAGTAAACATCGCTGTCTTCCAGCCACAACCACAACAACATCGACTACGACGACGACAACGACGACTAGTAAGTTGTGGTTTTAAGAATTTTCACGTGAGCTATTAGAAAAGCTACACTCCTTGAGCGCCGATTTCATAAATCACGACAGCACCATGTAGCGAGTGTGCATATTGGGTCGTGAGTTAGATGCTTTGTTCTTGTATATGTTTTTTTACTGTTTTATAAAATCGCAATCCTATTTGCATTTCAGTGTCTTTTCAATGACTCGTAGTCCATAAAAGGGTATTAGATAGGGTGCTTTCTGATACATGACTTGCACACCTAGTCGTTCCTGCTGTGCTTCCACGAGTTCCTTTCAGCGTCCGCACCAACAACCACTCAGTTCGATTACGTCGCTATGGTTAGGCAGTGGAGTCGAGCGGACATCACAAGGGAGGATAGGGCGATCTACAAGGACGACAAGTGGACTATGGACGATTTGAGGAATTTCCGCAAAAGCGTCCGTCTCTGGGAGTTGATTTGTGACGCAGAGGCGCCAAAGGCGATTTGGGACGAGGATGTGTGGACGGAGGGAAAGCCGGACCCGTGGCCCCACAGCGTAGCTGAACGAGATGGGGACTGTCCGAACGTGGAGCCTACTACGAGTAAGGCTGTAGAGGGTAGAGGGGAACTGCCTATAAGGGACCAATATGGGGCTGTGATCTTTATCAACAAAAGAAACAATGTAGGATAATACCAGGATTTTCCTTTGAAGACACTACCTCTATCATAAGAGCACAAAGTGAAATCGGAGTTACATCCACGACTGAAGATAGCTGACACTGTTTGGCACTTTTAGCCGTTGCGTCCACCACTGCGGAACCGATTGACTATGTGACACTTGTTCGCAAATGGAACAGTTCGAGTATCCTGGCGATGCAGAAGGAATATGAGGGAGATGCGGTGGCCAGAAGTGTGCTAAAGGACTTTCGGACGAGTGTGCGGCTCTGGGAACAAATTTGTGGTCAGGAGGCGCCAGCGGAGATCTGGGATGGACAGGCGAAACCGCTGGCCTGGCCCCATCGTCCAGAGGACCGCGACGGGAAATGTCCCAACGTGGTTCCGACAACCAGTAAGGCTCCTTCATTAGAACTTTGAAGTTGTAGATGACGAGCACTTCCATATAAGCTCATTTTCTTACTAGTGGCGCGTCCTTTTCAGCCTCGACTACAACTACAACGACTACAAGCACAACAAGTAAGATGCTTTATTTTCGGACATTACCGTAGTCTAAAGAAGCAGAACTAAACCGATTTCCGTGAACATTGACTCTACAACGATGATCGATAGAACATGACGTCTATACGGAAAAAGTCAAAGACAAAACGACTCTCTATGGAGACTTTTAAGCAGCCTTTGACAGATGCGATTAGCGATTCGCAATCGTTTCGCATGTGTAGAAATGGCTATAGGTGAAAAATCGGGACTAGAACATGAGCTATGGTGCCAAGACGTTGAAGTTTCAGTAGTTGATGAACCAACGGATGAACAAATGAGCGCTGCTGTGTAACTCCGAACTTTTCGATTTCGATTCCCGAAAAGAAACTTTATTTAGTGGCTATGAATACCACTCACTTCCATCGCTTCCATTGCTACAAGCAGAAGAGAACAAGGTTTTCGTAGGTCACGAGATGTTTGAGACCAGATCTTCTTTCCTCTTTTGTCTTGAGTCAGGCGACACATGGCCGTTGGCGTCACAGGGTGGTACGGCACAAAAACAAATCAACATTGAACAATGGGGATGGTTTGTTTCTAAGGAACGTATGACTCTTTTCCACTGGAACGCAAACACATCGTGACTTTAAACACTTTCGAAGCCATGCGGACTGAGAACTGCGCAGTCAAATTCAGAAAAGCATGGTATGTGAGGCTTCCATATCACTCAGGGACATTTGATTAAAACTTAAATTAAAGGGGCATTCGGTAAAAAAAGTCCTTTAAAACTTCTGAAAGTTTGTGTGCCCCTTTTTAAGGTCGAGCACGGTGGTAAAATCAGTTTTTTTTAATTCGTAGTTTAAAAGAAACCGCCCATAAGGCGAATCATGAACTTTACTGTCTAATTGTCGGTCTGTCGGTCTCGTCAGGACTTCCATGAGCGATATGATCGTAGTTCACTTATTCAATTGAATCCATTCATTCGACGCGTCAGATGAGGCTGAACAAAAAAGAAAAAAAAAGTGCATTTTGAGTGCTGCTTTTAGGTTTCTATTGGGTTGATGCATAATAAATGAGCCTTTTTGAAAGTAGATATTTATTACCAAAAAGGCACACAATCTAATCAAGGTATTTGCCGCTAGCATCAGCAACTTCAGCCCACTTTATGGCCCGCATTCGGATTCCTCGTTCGTAGAGTACCCGAGGTTTAAAATCGAAAAATGGTTTTGGTCAAATTTTCGACCTCTTCACCTTATTCTCAGTGGCTTTCTCTGATATCTTCATTTACGGACGCGTACAGATGACAGTAAGATAGAGCTAACAGAGCTCTATACGAACAACGAACATGAGTCTCACAGCTCAAAGTGGAGAGCCTTTGTGGGGGTCAACTTGAAAATACACGGCCTCGGAGAGTCGTATTTTTTAGGAATACAAGGGCCATTTTTTCTACATTTGGCCTCTTTTTCCTTAAAGTAGAAATGAGCTCGTGAAGTCACTATGTGGGCATGATAGCTGTGAGCGATGGCTATCTGCTGCATGTCCCCGTTCCCTGTTATAGTACTTAGCCATTTGGAAACATTGGAGTTGATGGAACATGGTGATCCGAAACGGCCATCTTTTTGAGTTAGCCCATGCTGTGATATACGACGACCGCAGCGGTAGGTGCATTCAATAGGCAAGAACCAAGGATGTACGTGGTAGAAGGCAGTCACCGTCCATCACACAAATGCTACCATAGGAAGTCCATACATCACTTCGTATTTCGCCATCTCGAGGTGCCAAAAAATGATCATAAAAACAAAATAGACCCCCAACATCAAGAGGAATGTAACGGACAAGCCGCCAATGATGATGTAGAGTGAGAGCTAAATGTACTCAACAACGCACCAATCAATTATACCCCAGGAGTAAATATTGTAAAAATAAAGGATGTTTACCAAGGGGCTCATTTTCAATGCATCAACCCAATAGTAAAAACCTGACTCGGTTCTCAGTAGATGAGAGATTTTAAATTGAACAAATAGAACAGTATTTAATCAGAAAATTTTCCACCTGAAAATATATAGACTTAATTGCCGATGCTATGCTTGGTCCAAGTTGCGTTTGTTCGTTCGAAACATTGGATCTCTTTGAAGAAAGGGACCCTTGCGCTTTCCACGATTTCTACTTTGACCCAGCCAGGGATCACTTGCCGATGACGTCGCGCTCTGCTTTGTGACAGTCGCGCCGAGACAATGCGTAACCAGGAAGACAGAGCTCAAGCATGCAACTCCGAAACTCGCCGGAATTCCACGGTATCCTAGCACCTTTTGTCCCTTCCTCCTGCTGCACTCGCTTCATAGTGTGTGCCATCTCGCTCGGCGCTTCGGTTCTCAGTTCCAACATGATCTCCTCTGCTTTACTTGTCTTCGTGGTGTCCATAAGGCTTCATAGTGTCCACACTTTATGTGAGTTTTGCAACAAATTTAAAAACAATTTTCCTCATATCCCCAATATATAAACGGAGAACCGACGGGTCCGTTGGTCTGTGTGTGTGTGTGTTTTTTTTTCGTGCGCACGGAGAAAACACCCACACAAAATAAGGAACCGAACCCGACACCGCCCACTTACAAGCGGAGAACGTTCGCAGTGAGCCACACAGACAGTTGAGATGGTAGCGCTCTACTTCCACTATGTTTCTGGCGATGCTACGCTTTGAGTTTTTTTGCAGTTTTTCAGTGATTTTTTGCCGATTTTGTAACCATCAATGTTGTCAGTTCCAGTTTCCTAAAACTTTACAGTTTTTTTCGCCCACTTCAGCCATATGCATGAGCCCGCAGGGCTACAGTTTTTTGGTCCCAACTTCAAACCTTTGAATGAGCACCAATCTTGCCGCCCGCAGGGCTATGGGCTATTTAGCTTTTAGTACCTGGAGGGCGCGAATTCGCGCGCAGTCGCGTTTATTTTTTAATAAATCTTGGTAGAAACATTGATATGGATAAGGTTGATCGCAGTGGGATTCATGAACAGTCGTGGATGGACCGTTGTCTCTTTTACGAACACGGACAACCTTTTGCAAATATAGGACTGTCCATATATTTAAAGGGCCTCAGCAGAACACTGGAAAATCCAAAAATGGGAATTACTTCTTAGTTCAACTAATTCCCAAAACGAAGATCCTGGCGGGACTCGAATCCGCAATCTTCGGTTTAGGAGACCGACGCCTTATCCATTAGGCCATAGGACCACGTTTACGGTGAAATCTATTGTGGGGATTCGATGCGTTTCCGATAGATTTTGTGACCTTGTGGAACATCCGATACCCTTTCTGATTAACTTAAAATTTGATGAGTGTCACTTCATCCGTTTTTTTACCAAGTCAACAACGCCTTCGGTAACTAAGGCTGATAGTCAAGGGCTGCACCTCACTAAGAAGAAAGAGCTCCTCCACGAAGTACCGCCTTCGGAATATCGCAGTGCTCGTAGGATTTCGTAAATTTTTGTGTTGTCGAGTGTCACTGTCAGCAGTTAAAATTTGAAATTGAAAACAAGCAGCCGATCTGACAACCAGTTGCGTCAAACTGAGAACACAACCAGGCCGGGCCACACTACTGACTGGGTTAAATTTTTCCCTAATTTTAAAGGTTTAATTTGTGCGAAATGTGCCGCCTTTCACCTTCGTGACGCCTCGTGATCCAACATTTGATGGTTAGCCCTATCAATCTATAGTTTGTAACCAGAGCTGTGTTTACGTGTGCTTACGAGTTTAGTTTACGAGCTTATTTCTCGCATCAATGGCTTACGCCTTGCGAGACGTCATGTATGCACAAGAACCACATTGTCACTCCGTAGTCGTCGGTCTTCTTCTGGCCTCGGTGCGGGGCACGGTATCAAAGTCGAAGGCGGCGATCCCATCAGTGTGCGCGGGCATCAGAGAGGCAAAGAGGCTGGATCCACAGGCGGTGGAGGCAGTGACGGGCGTCTTGGTAAGACGGTGGAACTACGGCTCCCTGGTGTTCCAGGCCTTCCGGGAGCCGGGGGCGATCCTTGCGTCAACAACGACGGCCGAGAACGACCGCTCACTGAACTCACTCGGCTCAGAGAGCCTCAGATAAAGAGCGAGTGGACGAGCCGACCGATCGCTGGGGACACAAATGAAAGACCAGAGCTGTGTGAATATCAACATTTTTAACGTTTGTGACCTTTGATAGACCTAAGTGTGACATTTGCTTGATGGAGCGATGCTTGATGGTGGCCCCTCTGGTCAAACTAATCTAATCGATTCATAGGAATCAGAAACACTAATGAAAAACATTTCAGCCGTCGAAACGACGACTCTGAGTCCAGGTAGGTAATGAAATGAGCTCATTTATGGAGATTTTGAATATTTTTAGGAGCTAAACATCAATTGGACGGATTTAAGGCCCGAGATTGTTCTTGGCACGAATCCGCGTACAAAGAACACATTGAAAGCGGTAGAGATTACATGGTGGACAACTTCCGCAAGTGGGCAGCGGCGTACGAATTTGTTTGTGACGTCAAATTCCCGGACGAATGGTACGCCAATGGGAAGAGACCGACTAGCGAGTTGACCGATGAAAAATATAAGGGAGCTAAGGAGTGTAAAGAGTCAAAAGGCACGACATGTCCCTACAATCCTGGTCCTTCAGAATGTAAGTTAACCCTTAATTGCGGTCGCTATTTCAAACTGCCCCACGAAGGCCAGAGATGAGTACTTCGAGGGTGGCCGTCCTGCACCGATGCCTTATAAGGAGGAGTAGGTGGACGGGCAATGTGCCCCTGAAGTCACAAGTGAGTCACCATGACGGGAGGGCGTGCTTGTGTGCTAACCACTCTGACTGACACTTCACACGAGATTCGATGCAGTCTTATGGTGATGTTTTCAGCGACAACGTCGACGACCACCGAAGATCCGATCACTCCTTGTAAGTGTTTTCCGAAACATATGAGCATTCAATTCCACGGCGCGCCATCTACAGAGTGACATTGAGGCTTGCCGGTGGTAAATAGACACCAATAGCCTTGTGGGCGGCAAAATAGGTGCTTACAAAATAGGCTAAACGATTCAAAAACTGCAAAGAAACGCCTAGCACTTTCAAAGAAATAATGTTGCTAGAGAAGTGAGATTTTTGCTGTGGGAAAGGAAGGGAAAGAGCAGACTTAGTAAATCCCTAAATCCTGATGTGCGAATTTGAGTTGATTTTAAAGTCGTTTCTGATAAATATCGTCACGCAGATGTCATTCGACAATCGTTTTGCGTGGGCCAAAACGTTTTCCCTCACCGGTTACCCGAAATGGAATCAGATCACCTTCCCCGAACTTTTCCTGTTTGCACTTCTCTCGTTCTTCGGCGCTAACTTTGATGTAGTTGATCTTGGCCTCTCAACTCAAAGATCTCGATCTCTTTTGGACGTATTCCAAATCGCTCTGTAGAAGATCACCGAAACATAACGATGCAACTTAATGACGCAACTATAGAGAACGCAACTTGATTTCAGTACGCCATTAATATCACTTGATCCAAAGGCACATTTCACGATTGACGACGGCCCCCCAAGTAAACAACTTGAAGTTCTCTCTAATTCAAGCTCTAATTTCAGCAACGACTTCTCCGGCAACCACGGGTAAGTGATCATGTCCACGCACCTACGTACCATAGGAGCATCGGGCGCCTAACCACTCAGAGCACTTAGAGCATAGTTGCCTCGTTTTAGCTTCAGTAGCGGACGAGAACATAAAGCTGGTGAGAAGTTGGTGCCGAGAGAAGGCGGAGAAGGAGTGCGAGAAGAAGCTGGAGGAGAGAAAGGCCAAATCGATCCAAGAGACTGTATACACAGAGTACATGAGGCTGCTCGTTCTCTGGGAAACCGTCTGTGAGCAGAAGCTCCCGACCGGCTGCTGGGGACCGGGGAAACCCAAACTGACCGAAGAGGTGCCAGCGAAGGAGATCGGAAATTGCGTGCAGACGTGCGAGGAGTCCACCAGCACAGCAGCACCTAGTATTCAGCCTTTAGTAAAGGGAGGTAACTGTTGTCTTTTCAGCATCGTCCTCCACGACGACGACGTCGACGACAACTGGTGGGTGAACAGTGGAGTATCTTGGCTCATAAGGCCTTCTTTTCAGAAGAGGAACCGACGACAGAGAGCACCACTACCAGTACGTTTGAAATTGTCCCCTCCAACTCTCCGTCTTCAGGCTTCATCTCGACTCTCGTCACTTTGGGAATCGTTCCGCCAACGGAACTGCCCACTCAGTGCGGGACTTGCAACGAGTACGCAAAGTGCGAAAAGAACTCGACCATCCCGGGAGTGTGTGAGAAGTGCGCGTGTCCCCTGGGTAGGAAGGGGTCATGCTGCGAAGAGATCGTCGACCTCTGTGCCGAGAAGGAGACGAATCCGTGTGCCGCCGACACGCCCGACATGCAGAGGACGTGCAAGGTGGTCATGCCGGCGGGCAACACGAAGTGCGAGTGCACGCCCGGCTGGATCGGCCGGAACTGCACGGAGAAGTTCGACCCCTGCGAGCACCACAAGTGCGTCAACGGAGGGAAGTGCGTCGACGACGGTGTCGGCGGCTACCACTGCGACTGCACCTGGGAGTTCAAAGGAGAGTACTGTGAAAGTGAGTGCCTTCAGCTGGCAGCCCCTTTGACCCTCCGTTTCAGTGCCGGAACCCTGCTACCCACGTTGCAAACGTAAATGAAGCCTCCAGGCTCCCCTTAAAGTAGCCTTTCAGCGTGCACTTCGATGGCCTGGCGCTGCGAGAACAACTCAACTTGCTGGCCAGGACTGACGCAGCAGGACCACGACTTCCAGTGCATCTGCCGCAAGGGGTACAAGGGGAAATACTGTGGAGGTAGGGGGGATGAGAGGGCACCTACAGTAAGAACTGCCTCTTCAGAAGCGATCCCCTGCGAGGCCTTCAACCCCTGCAAGAACGGAGGCGACTGCTATCGGGAGGAGGGCAGAGTCGTCTGCGAGTGTCTTTCCATCTGGACGGGAGAGTTCTGTGAAAGTAGGGACTGGAGTGATTCAGAGAATGGAGAGACGTTTCAGCCTTCAACATCTGCCACGACGACAAATGCGTCAACGGGATCTGCAACCCGGTCAACGAGACGCACTTCACCTGCAGCTGTTGGAGAGGTTTCACGGGAGAAAACTGCGAAATACGTGCGTCAGAGAGGGCTATACCCCTTAGAAAAGTCTCAATTTAGGAATCGACCTGTGTGATACGGAGATGCCGTGTAGGCACAACGGAAGCTGCATCTCTAAGATTGCCGACTATGAGTGCTTTTGCCTGCCAGGCACTTCGGGAAAGAACTGCGAACATAGTAAGGGACCCCAACTTTATGCAATAAAACGAAAATTATTAAGATTTCGATGACTGTGTCGACCCTATTCGCAGAGTCAAGAATCGATGCAGCATTCGGGATAGGAAGGCCACGTGCATTGATGGGATCGACGACTTCACATGTGAATGCTCGGCTGATTGGACCGGGAAGACATGTTCCATGCGAATGACAATCTGGGACGTCGTGAAACATTTCAAGTCCTACGATGATAATGTCGTGAATATGCTCGAAGACCTCATGGATAAGCCTGAACTCATCAAGGAAACTCTTCCTTTCTTCCTAGCTCTCATGTCCTCGGACAACCAAACGGACATCAGCTGGGACCACGAGGACCTCTTCACGTGGGTCACCTTTGAGGGCCAAGAGCTGGACCTGAAGAAGGACATGGTGAAGTGGAACGCGGCGACTCTCGGCAACTGCTTCACCTTCAACCACGACTCGCAGCCCGAGAAGATGCCTCTGCGCTACGCGGGCGAGCAGGAGGGCTTCCGGGCGCTGATGAGGGTGCGCCAGGACGAGTACCTCGACTGGATCGACACCGCCTCGCTCCTCGTCTTCGTTCACTCCAGCACGGAAACTATCTTCGGCGAATCTATGAGATTCCAGGCGATGCCTGGCGGAGAAACAACTATCATGACTTCTTTGGTAAGTGGGCTTAAAGCGACAACGTTTCTCCTACGTCTCTTTTCAGTCATCGTTCGAACGTCTCGGGGGGAAATTCGGACGATGTGCCAAGGACAGTTCCGAAGTCGACAGCTACTACTACAGCGGAGACTACGTCACAGACGTATGTGGGAACTCACCCCTCCAAAGCACAGGAAATCCCTTTCCAGGGCTGTTTCCGAAGCTGCTATCAAGACGCGGTATTCAATGCCTGCAAATGCATGGACCCGCGCTTCCCACTCAAAGAAGGAGTGACCGCATGCGATCTGGGACAAAGTAACATACGCTCTCCCACTCCTCCAGCTCACTCTTTCAGGGAGTTGTGTCATCTCCGTGACGGAGGAGAGGGGCGATCCCTCCAACTGGCCCGAGTGTAACTGTCCTCCGCCCTGCTCCAACGGCCAGTACAACGTGAAATGGTCTTATTCCAGTTTCAAGGTGCGTCCTGTCCTCTTTGCCCTTGCCTCAGACGGTCACCTAGAAGGAAGACTGCTTGAAGGAGCGCTCCGACAATTCGACTCAACAGAGATGCCTGAGACAGGGCGACAACGCGCTGATTACTGTATACATGCCGCATATCATACAGAACACTTTCAGAGAAGAGCCCAAGATGGACGTATGTTCTTGTTCAGTGAGCTATGTCTCATGGTTCTCGTTTAGTTCAACAAGTTCATCTCGATGCTCGGAGGACTTCTCGGGGTTCTCTGCGGAATTTGTATTATTACTTTTGTTGAGTTTGTCTACCTTATAGTCAGACTTGTAGTGTATGCAGTTTGGAGCAAGTAAATTGTTTTTATTTTGCAGTCTTCTGGATGAAGTGACTCGAGTCCCGGATGAGAAGGCCGTTGTGGCCATCAGATATTCAATATTGCGTTGTGGCCATCAGATAGCTCTCAAACGTTCCAAAAATACAATTTTAGGTCGAACCAGGACGCGTGTGCCCGCAGCTTCCCCTGCCCCCTCAAGAAGGGTTCGCAGTCAGTGACCGTGAAGCTCTCCTTCAGCCAGTTCGGATTCATCATCAACCTCCTCAAGAACAACGCCCCCTACCAGCTGCAGCACAAGTTGCGGGCCGAGAACGGAAGCACTGTCTACTGCTTGATGGCCCAGACCCGCGCCCTCACTCGTTGATCATTAGATTGAGTTGGAAATGTGAAATAAAGATGTCATTTTTGTCATAATTCATCACTCGAGTCATAAAGGTGGGAAGGGCGACTAGCGCTCAACCAAGTGTCGTAACATGAATCGGAGAACCTGTTATTTTATTTCCCTTCGGGCTCGCATAAAATCAACAGCCTTAAGCCTAAACCGGGGCCTAAGTCGGAGCCTAAGCTCCTTGTCAAAGGTTCAGTAGGTGAGGGAACGGACATTTCGGGTTTGGTGGAAATGGCTCTGGATGGTGACATCATGGAAGCTTATCTGGGATTCAAATGTGACCTGGAAACTGTATTGTCAGCTCTCATGTGAAATAAAAATATTCGACTTTCGTGACAGACGGCAGAAAGATTGATAGCAACGAAATGGTGGTTATCAGATATGTTTTTATCGATATCATTTACCAAGAGGTGTCAATGACACACAAGTTACAAGTTGCTATACAGGGTGATCGGAAAGTTCTGCAACATTTTTTGCAGTGCTAATTTTCGTAATTTTTCGGAGTTTTTGCGCGTGTTGCTTGTTATATTCGTGTTGCGCGACTCTTTTTACACTATATTCGCTGTCAATTATGCTGTATTTGCTGTTATTCAGAGTAAAAATGGTCTCCGAAAGTGTGCGTTCCGCGATCGTTGAGCTCCATTGCGGCGGAAGCTCGAATCCCGAGATTTGCAAAACCCTCAAACTTCGCCGAGATGCCGTCAAACGCGTGGTGGACCGATTTTGGGAAACTGGCGACGTCAAGGACCGTCCCCGAAGCGGAAGAGAAAGGACTGCAAGAACTCCACAAGTCCGAGAGGCCGTTCGGAAGATGATCAAGCGCAATCCCGACCGATCCATCATGAAGCTGGCCAAGAAGTACAAAATCGGCTACGCATCGATGCACAAGCTTGTCACCGAGGATCTCCATCTCAAGAGCTACAAAATAAGCCGCGGAAACCTGCTAACCGATGCGAAAAAGGCCGAACGGCTTCGTCGAAAATTTCAAGAAGCGAGTGAAGGCCTTCTATCGACGCTAGAGGAGGACATTTTGAATGAAATTCACGTTTTATGTGTAATTAAGCGTGCTGAATAACGTAGTATTGTTCGTTTTTGGAATTAAAATGGTTTTGTTTGAGAAAAATTGTGTTCTTCGCGTGCAGAACTTTCCGATCACCCTGTAGTTGTACCCACAGTGTGAGCAGTTCTAGATAGTTGTAAGCACTTCCAGCCTTAATGGACCGGGTGCAAATTTCAGCGTTGTTCGAACTTCTTCTGAGCTCGGTGTTCTCAAGAGTTTCTTCTTTCACTTGAACGGAACGGAACTCCGTGAAGCCGAGGCTCGCCGTGTGGTCACCAGCACACCTATGTCGCCTTGATATTTCACTTCCCGAAAAACAAGTTCAAATGTTCCGCAGTGTCAGAGCACCGTAATCTAGGGTAGTTCGTTTTCACTGGTCTATAGCATGGCCACTTTCCACGCACTTTGTTCATAGCGAGGTACATTGCCGGACGTGACCTTTGTCTCTTCACAAAATGGCAACGCTAAACACACTTTCTGCTCTGGATGACTTTTAGTCCTGCACAGATAACAACTGACTCTCACTTCCTCCTTTCATTTTCTTCTTGGGAAAGACCGAAGGAGACCAGAACAACGATCTGCTCTGAGAGTGAAACGGGCAGCTATAAACAAGAACGCCTGAAAGCCTCTTCCACTGATCCTACGACAGACGACAGTTACCATCTTTTACAAGCTCAGACCGGTAATGAAGGAAGCGGACTTCTCAGTTTGTAGCCATGATCAGTCAGACATTCTTGTCAAAGCCAACAAGCCTAAATATTTTAGATGTGCCCAATATTCATTTTTTGGAAAGGGTCTAACATCCAGGCTTGGCTTAGGCTCGTGCCTATGGATTGAAAGCGAGCCCTGTAGTCTTGATACCTGTCGTCATTTCCGAGTACCAGAAGACTTTACCTTGGCTGAACCTGACCGAAAGAGTATTCTCATAATTTTAAACACCATTCTCAAATAGCAAGCCTTATGTCTATGCGCGGAACAGCTCGACAATAAGTTGAAAAGGATATAGGCTCTTTTTTACTTGGTCTCTCTTACCCCAATCCAAAGTGAATTTAACTAAGACCTCACGATAACGCTACAGAAACGGATTTTCGCATATCTGTGGTTATTTTATCGCATAATCGGCGAATTATCCGCGGAAGTTCCTTTAACACTGTTTGATAGGGAGCGAGATTTTGGACAGTACTACCGCTATCAGTGTCTTTTTGCATCAATCAAAGAGCAGTTGTGGCTTCAAAGTCGATCCGTTCACGTGACATGACATGATTCCTTTGGACTTTTGTGTCAAGTTATGAAAAAAGAGTCAACGGTGGTGGCTTGCGTGCACTGTGGAAGATTCCAGGACACAATTGAATCCCCGATAAGATTACCTGGTGTCTTTAAAAGCCCGCGTCCGAACTCATCTCCACCAACCTCGAAATGTCTCTTCGCTACGTCCTCCTCGCCTCGCTGGTGGCGCTCTCCCTCGGCTGCGACTCGTTCCCCAATGGCACCGAGCACGCCTTCCACTGGTGGTCCTGCGGCGCCGCCGACGGCGTCTCTGTCAGCGCCGTGAAGCCCGTCAACCCCGACGATAAGGCCTACCGTAATTCTATGTGACTTCCTTGCGTTCAGGAAGCCTGCAATATCCCGTGAAACTCGGCGACGACCTGAACATCGCCGTCGACCTCGTCAACAACAACAAGGTCTTCGGCAAGCTCTCCCTCGACGTCACCGTCTGGACTTGGGGCGGCTTCTTCAAGTGCGGCTGGAAGGAGCTCCCCACTTTCAACCTTCTGTAGGTTCCCGCTACTACAGTGCTCGACAAAAGTATAGGCCACCCCATTTATTTGGCAGTTTGGAGGGCTAGAGGCAACTTTTGAAGAAACCGAGTACCTCACGTGAAAAAGCATCGCGAAAAACATAGTTTTCACGAGGAAAGAAGAAATTCTTGAAAGAAAAATAAATGTAAAACAGTTCAAATAAATCTGAGAACCATTTACAGCTGGACAAAAGTATAGGCCACCCTAGACATTTAATTCGTGTTTAATTGGCAACAACCCCTCTTTTCACTGTTATCCACTAGTATTATCTGTTTCACGGCTATTTTGCTGCAATTTTGCATACGCTCTACAACGTGAAAGCGAAAAAAAATTTCGGAAACCCTTCCTTCCAGATCGTGCCGGGACCCGGAAAAGAATGAAGGTCAAGTTGGGTTCTCAGTTTTAAAGGGGAAGTGATGCCCATAAGCACTTAATTGATCTCGTTTGCACTCCTATGTAATCTGCGTCGCCGAAAACGGTAATGTGTATGATTTCGAGGCTGTTGGCGAGGAAGGTGTGGCCATGTGCCATCGTATTTCCATATGGGCATGTCTCCAGAATGGACCTCTTCAATTTTGTCCTTTTCGGCCTGTGTAAGCCATGCGCCTGCACCGATTGCAGCAGAATAGCCGTGAAACACATACGAGTTACGAGTACGAGTGAAAGACCCGAAACACATAATACCAGTGAATAACAGTGAAAAGAGGGCTTGTTGCCAATTAAACACGAATTAAATGTCTAGGGTCGCTTATACTTTTGTTGCCTCTAGCCCTCAAAACTGCCGAATGAAAGGGGTGGCCTATATTTTTGTCGAGCACAGTATACCTGTCTACCGTACCCCTTAGGTCGGACCTCGACACCTGCGATGTGAGTCTGTCGTGCTCGTTGAAGAAGGGCGCCGGGCCGATCAAGGTGAAGCCGCCGTTCAGCAAGTACGGCGTCATCATCAGCCTCCTCAAGAACAACGCCCCTTACCAGCTGCAGTACGAACTCAGCGACAAGGGGGGCAACGTCGTCTACTGCCTTATGGCCCAGGCCCGTTCACTCACTCAATGAACCTTTGGCCTTTTCTGCGCGAAAAAAATAAATGAGAAAGTGACTCGACCGATTAAAACGGGAACGGTGTTTTTTTTATTTCTCTAGCACAGTCCGGTTTGCTTATCTATGACAGAACGGTTTCCATTTTTTTGAACGAATACTCACCGTAAAAGCACATTCGAGTATCTATAACTATCATTCCTTGATGGCTTATCACTGCCAGTAGTGAAAGGGTCAAGAGTCATTGTGGGTATTCCGCACGTTCCCAGTGATAACGGATTTGGGGATTTGGAAAGTGAACTCAAAGGAACAAAGGAGCACAACATGTTCACGTGCTATGGACATGGCACAAGCGACGTTTTGCGTCGCCATTGCCTGGCAACTTCCAGAAGACAGCTTTTGAGTTGTGGCTTTGGTGGTTGGTCACTGACGCATTTACACAGCGAAATACGGTCACGGGGTCACGGCTCGTACGAAAAATTAAAAATTCTTTTCTGCACAAAATCCAGAAGTGTGTTGCTATGAAAATGTTTCTTTCGGCACGCAGACCAGGACACGGTCGCTTTCCAGCTTGTCCCTCTCGCTTTCTCCAATCAGCAGCTTTCTATCTACACTGGGTCATTGAAACTTCCCATTTATTTTATCGATGTGTGCTCCAGCCGATGTGTGTGGTATCGATCTCCGCTCCACGCAGAGATATCTTTTAGAACAGTTGCTTTTTTGCCTTCATTCACAGTTTCCCAAATGCGACGAAATGTTCGTTTTGTAAAGGGCGAGAACAACTTTTGGATTTTCCTTAAGGCCTGTTTATACTCTACGCGACTGCGCGACAGCAAAACGTGTCGCGCAGCGCCGCGACCGGCCGCACAGCTGCGCGACACGCAAAGGGCGTTTATACTCTGCGCGACAGCTTCGATCGCAGATATGACAGATATCTTGCTGTTTCATGGTAAGATCTTGTGGAACTATCACTGCAATCATGATTATTGGTGATATTCCCTGCAAGGCACTTCGCCTTAAAAATTGTTTGGGTGTTCGTGGCGGGACCAAGGTGGATCAGATTAACCTAACCTCACCAAAAACCGGCAAAGTTGGCATAAATCACCCTTCCATGGTGATTTCCAGCTTAGCCGAACGTGCGAACTTTCCAAATTATAACCTGCTGTGAGCAGGTCGAACCTACGAAATTTACTACCAAAGTAGCAAAGGCTTAAAATCTTCCCAAAATCACGTTCCCGGGGTTTCCCAAATTGGTACGAACCTACGAAATTTACTACCAAAGTAGCAAAAGGCTTAAAATCTTCCCAAAATCACGTTCCCGAAGTTTCCCAAATTGGTACGAACATGCGACATTTACCTAATTGTAGCCCGTTCCTAGCATCGGCTTACTGTAGGTCAGAGTGATTGTCGAAAACAAAAGTATGCCCGCCGCTCTGCGACAAGAAGAACATTTACTCCCAAAAACAGAGGGATTCGTAGTCAATGAACGGGGACGAATCTAGGAAAACCCAAGAAACCTACACGCAAGTCATCAACCTGCACAAAAAATACGTTGAAACAAAAAAATCCGATGAATTTTGCACAAAAAACTGACTATGCAGCTGCGCGACACACACCCTGCAGCTCAGCGAGCTGAGCGGCAGCAAAATCGGTCGTCGCGCTGCGCGACAGGTCGCACAGTCGCGCAGAGTATAAACGCACTCACTGTGTCGCGTAGCTGCGCGACTGTGCGACAGGCAACAATCGGTCGCCGCGCTGCGCGACACGTCGTGCAGTCGCGCAGAGTATAAACACCTACGCGACTGCGCGACTGTCGCGCAGCGCGGCGACCGATTTCACAATGCTACGCGACACTATCGCGCAGAGTATAAACAGGCCTTTAAAAAAATTGGAAAAATGTAATGCTACCGTAATTTACTACTTAACTTTTCATATAGTCTACACAACTCTATATCTATTACAAACCTTTTTTTAAAATTGCAAACTTTTTTATTTAATATTATTTAAACTTTGGATAGGTCTACAACGTGGCTGTGGCTGTTGCTGTGTAAAGTCGTGTAAAGTCGAAGAGCGGTAATTTGCTTGTGTAAAATATGATCGGTTCTAAAAAACTAATTATTTCCAAAATGTGACTATTCTGCATTTGTGCAAAGCCAAATTTATGAGAGACGAGTAAAGTAAACAGAAGACATAAAAATTGTGTTACAAGATTGGCGGAAGTGCATACATTTTGAATGTTTTCGAAAACGGGCTTTTTATCACATACCATCTGATTCGGCTTACAGTTGATGAACACCTTGTCTGCATCAGTTTCAGTGAAGTCTGCCAGTGAAATCAGAACAGAATCAGTCATCAATCAGTGAAAACAATCAGTTTTTTTAGAGCCGGCCATACTTAGTCATGTATCGTATTTTGAAGGAATAATGTACTGTCTCCGCCCTCTCAGTGTGAAAACACAAGAAAACAAAGAACTTTTTACTTTTTACTTTTTACTCGCTGATCAAAGACGCGAGATGACACAGGTGGTTGGCGCACACAAGAGCTCGGATGACAGTCTGCAACGGCCTTTCGCGATTCTATCTAGACTGAAGACGATGTCCGAGAAGGTTCCGCTGATGGTTACGCGGACAGCTCTTGTAGATAATCGACAATATTCGGCAGAATTTGAGAGAAAAATTGCCATCGACGACTGGTTCAGACCAGAGAGGCACCAACGGATTGGATTGGATAAGCTGAGTTTACCGACCAACTGGTTGAAGGACTGATTTGGACATTTTCTATCGTTCCATGAAACAATCCAAAGTTCACTCCTTGTGGATTGTGGCACACAAGGACCACGATTATGCGGGAAAGTACTTGTTAAAATTTACCGATGAACGGATTGACTGGCCAGAAGAGAGCTGCAGCAATCTCTCGAAAGTAAAAGTTACCCAGAAGAAGAGAATTGTTGAACATCTTAAGCAACTTGATGAAGTGGAATCATTTGAGAAGCTACACAAGAATGAAAAGATAGTACCTGATCGTTTTGCAAATAACCCAGGATAGCCGCTAACCAGCATGGTGGCCTTTCTGGGAGTCGGATTTCCGGTCGACGTGGAAAAGGAGAACACTCATTCCCACGCACGCACTTTGCTCTCTCGTTTGTGGTCGCCTGGCAACAAACGTTCTACAAATAGATCAGCTTTCATTCACACCTTTCCTTTGTGCACTTACTGAGTTTCTGACTGCACCGGATGGACCATTTGATGAAGACAGAACACCGTATCCATTGCTACAGACTCTCTATGAAGATGTCTGGCAGTGGTTTCCCTAACTTCCAGTGGAACAACAAATAAAAAATGCAGAAAAGCGTGGTCGAAAAGAACAAAAGATTAAAAAATGGTTGCCGAGCGCCCCCGTAGAGCGTACATTTCTGCACGCTTGGACGGCGTGTTTCCACGCTAGGGCTACGGTGGCATCCGTACTAACCCTCCTCCCTTATTGTCTCGTGTCCCACTCTGTCGAAAAGCAGCTTCTTGCCGCCAAATGAAGTTCTTTCTGGCCGTTATTCTTGTAATTCTTCGGTGGACTGTCGCCGACATCGGCAAGGAACTCAAGCAGAAGAGCTACAACACTATGGTCAGAGAAGCCATGGAGAAGAAGGGCGACATCGACCCCGAAATTTACCGTCTCTGGGAGGCGCTCTGTCATGGCACATTTCCCGTGGAGATATTTCCGAACAAACGACGCCCGATGACCGTGAGTTACAAGGGCACGGAGCAGATGGACGGAAAGTGTGCGAAGGACGACGAAGAGAAGACCCGCTACGTTCCATGTAAGTTTTGTTTTGGACATAAGTAGGGAGCATTCGATGCCAAGAGTTGATGTCATGCTCTTGTAAGCGTTCTGTTTGTACTCTCATCCTGATGGACGAACTGGAATCTTCAGTTATCGTGCAGACCACACTTTGTATATACCTTGCATAGACTGCAAATCAGCAACCTCTAGTTTTCATTGAATCATCAACAATTTGATGACATGTGCGCATAGTTGCTGTCTTACTTGAAGATGCACGAATGTCTGGAAAACGTCAGTGTCGATCGTTTCTAACAGTTATGTATGTACTGGCTACGGTTGTATGAAGTTAGCGCGCCCTTTTTGACCAAAAGAAAGAGCTCAATGTGATATGAGATTGCGCGCTAAATTCAGTACGCTCAAAAACGGCCCACCCAACCTGGTTGCCGGATTGGAGTAGGCTACAGTGAATCGTTAAAACGAAGATTATGTGAGAAAATATCCCGCGAGAAAATATCCCAGCTATGGCAACAAGTCATACTCATTTCAACAAAGGCAACAAGTCATGCTCTTACGCTCTGTTGCTTCTTCGGGTGCTTGATTTCAGCATTTTTTCTTCTCTTATGTTGTAGTCACTCTCCACACTTCTGTGATCCACCGAAGCAGGATTAAAGTAAAAATCGGGGTAGAAATGAGGTAGATCGCCTGTAAAATGAATTCAGAACTCCATAAGTTGGAATTTAGACCTTCAGAAGTACTAGGATATCAGCGAAGCCGTCAAAACAACAGGGCTCGCATTAAATCAATAGGCATAGTCCTAAGCCGGGGCCTAAGCCAAGACGGAGTTTGCTTCGCATTTCGCTTCGCTCGCCCACAGCCTGAATTTGCAGACTGCAATCTGCGAAAATAAGCGGATCCTAGATTATCCATAACAAGAGATTTGTCTCGTTTGCCCATTCCAGACAATTCCCTCATTTTCAAACTATAAAAGTTAGGCCGCCCAACGCGAAAAGAGGCTGTCTTTGTGATGCATTTGCTGAAGAACAGAAGACTATTGCCATAGCTGGGATATTTTCTCGTGGGATATTTTCTCCATTGACGTCATTTGTTTCCCCAGGTCGTCGTCTCGGTTAAGTGTGTTATATATTGTTTTGTAGCAGAGTTTTGCCATAATTCCTGACATAACTTTCTCCGTATACAGTGTAGTGTATGGTATAGTAAAGGGGTGCTTGTTGTTTCGACTAGCACCTCTTACTCTTCCACGACCTATTTCTTAAGGATGCACCAGGTGCCCATGCATTATTTCTTTCCGGTGCATCTCCCATGGACACTGATACATTGTCTGTGGAAAAAGGTCCAAGACAGGAGAATGGCTCCTCCGCTCTGACACCCTTTATAAGTTCCACACACGCGGTCGTCCAAACTGCAGTGAATGCTCGCCCAAAACGACGAGATGCGCAAAGCCACGCTAAGTACGCAAACCGCTGCCGCTACGCGGTAAATCCACAAGACTGCAGCACAATACCGACCAGTGATCCTAAACGAGTCCGAAATCAAAACGAGTCCGAGTCCGAGTCCGAAAAACGAGTCCCGATCAAAACGAGTCCGAGTCCGAAAAACGAGTCCAGATCAAAACGAGTCCGAGTCCGAGTCCGGACTCGGACAAGCAGAGCCAAACAGACTCGTTTTGGACTCGTTAGGATCACTGATACCGACTTAAATCGCGACAACCCGAATGTTGTCGGCCTAAGCTCCGCGATAGAGCAATGACCGTTCGTCCCGGATGACGAAGAGGATCAAAGCTGATAGTGGCACACAACGCGAAAGGTGTACAGTTAACTGTTTATTGTCACCAAGCAAAGTAGGATGCAGGAGGATGCTAATCACAAGCAGAGCCAAATACAAGATCTTCTGCATACACAGAATCACAACGGTCCAAGTTTTTCGCAACGTTCTTCGCAGTCACGCTTCGTGTCGTAGCGATCAGGTTCAGCCTGTAGTCGCTCACACGCTTCGTCCTTCGGTTCCGTTCCCAAACGTTAGCAGACCGTCCGCGCAGCTACGGTGGATGTTCTCGAATGTTCTGCGCTTGAAAGACTCTTCGTGGCGAGACCAAGGCTTAGACTGGTGAACTTCTGATGTTGTCTCCTTGCACTTTTTGCTTGATGTTAAAAATCAAGTAAAAAGTGCTATGGCTCGCGTCTCGACGCGATCGTCTTGCAGCCGTGGTGGATGCGTCTTCCGTTGACTTTCTGCTGGATCAGAGACAGTTAGCACTGTAATGCTTTGCAATTACTAGAACAATCAACAGAAATGAGGAAACGAAAGGTCGCAGACGCGTTTGTCGCGACATTGTCTGTTGTCTGTGCTCCTGAGTGGATAACATAAACATTTCTCTCGAACAGCGCTCCATGTCAGACATTCACCTTCACCTTCACCCTCGTGAAACCATTTCCTTCTTCAGATCACATCTTCGGTGTTCGGAATGTGCTAAAAAGAGCAAAAGTTGCACACGTATACATACAGAATCGAATGTTGCCAAGGAACGTTTTCCCTACAATCTGAAAAGCTAGGACTGCGTGGCAACCAACCGTGTTACCTCAGCTATTGATTGGAGATCCATTCGCAAGGTTGTTTACTTGAACTGTAGAGTGGACGCATGGAAGTACAAAGACCTTGTCTTCTAAGGAATCTCGATATTCAGAACAGCAGAGTTAATATTTCAAGGGATGTGTGGGGTCATAAATTTGAAACTTCATAAGATCGGTTGCATAAAACATCTATAAATTCTATGGAAGTTTCTCAAATATATCGATACAGTCACCCTGCAAAATTACCCAATACTCGCAAAAAAATTTAAGTACGCAGAAGCTGCGCACAGATGAAGCGGAAATTGGATTATACAGAGAAGCGTGGTCCTAATTCCTATTACACAGTGTGTGAACATGCGTTGAAACACGATTTCCGATGAATCCGTGTCTCACAAAATTGGTTCTCTAAGGAGAAACGCCGTCTAGAGGGATGCGTCTACTTCTCTGCACGGCACTCTGTTGTGCTCGAACTGTTTGTGGGTCGTTACATTCGTAGTCGGTTGGCATCAGTCCAACGCCACCCTCAATCCTCGTTGTCCACTACCACTGTATACTTCTAGGGCAGATAGGCCATGAGTTGGACTTTAATATAAACGATGAATTTGGCGGGAATTTGACACAATCGTCGCATGAAAGATTAACAAAGGAAAGAATAGATACAGCCTAACATATGCGATGCACTTTGTACCCGACGTGCGTTTCTGCGCTCTCAGTTCAGTCGGAAGACGCCGACCACATAGTGTCGTGTGTCCAAAAGATCAAAAATTCTTTTGACTTCGCCACTGAGCGCAGCGAGACGATCTTGTTGCTTTTCTTTAGTGTGGTTCTGATTCCTATACGGTCTATATGGGAAATTCAATGACCATCACAGTCCGATTTTGGGAGGTGTACTGTCACTTTACGCACTTCTCTTTCGCTTTTGAAATTCGCAGTTTTTCCTTAAGCTGATATTCAATTCTGAAACACCAATCTTCAAGCATCATGTTCGTTTTTTTTCATTCGTTTTTCACATATCGTGCCAGTCGTTTCCAGATGTCCCAATCCACTCTCCTTATTTTGGCAATCTTTCTACCTCTTTCCTTGCTCAACATAGAGTTAGATTACGTAAAGTGGACCAATCAAGTAAAGGACTGGTGCATGTCGGACATCTTTCGCATCTTCGACGAATTGAACGAAGCGGGCGATGCGAATGAAATCGAAACTCATCGCAAGATGGCTTATACCTGGGAGTTGATGTGCAACAAGAAGGTGGAGCCTCAGGATAAAATATTCGACGTCTATCCCCCAAGTATAAACCGTCACAAAAAATACGAAGAGCAACCATGTAAAACCGACTGTCCTTGTTAGTGGTTCTTGTCTTTCACACCCCTTAGCTACTCTTTTCAGATGACACTATCACAACCACCACCACAACGACCACAAGTACAAGTAAGTCACGTTCAAGAAAGTCTTCACAACTTCTCTTTGCCAAAACCCAAAAATAAAACTATCTACTTCTGCTTCTAGAAGCCATGTTCAACTATTGCGACCGATGCAAATCAAACATAGAGCCCCTCCTCTACATAGTATTCATCGAAATCAAACCGAAAAAGAGTCTGATTTCGAACAATTTCTGCGATCGCTTTTCTCACAGGCTCATGAAAGAGGGAACCAAAAATAGAGTCCCCTTATTCACATCACCGATGGCCATTCTAGCGACGACGACAACTTCAACAACCACTACAACGACGACAACACCCACCACTACATCCACAACGACCACCACCACGACCACCACTACCACGGAGTACATTCCGGTGACGGAGTTCGCGCACCAGTGCCTCTCCTGCAACAACTTCTCCTTCTGCGAAGTGCTCGCCGCGAAGCCCCTGGTCTGCGAGAAGTGCGCCTGTCCCCTGGGGCGTGAGGGGGAGTGCTGCGACGATGGTGGGTCTCCGATGGCCTCCAGACCCCCCTCAAGTCATCACTTCAGTCGTCGACGTCTGTGGAGGTCCGCTGGACCCGTGCCGCGACGACACGGAGGACATGCACCGCCGCTGCGAACGGCAGATACCCTCCGGGAGGCCGGTGTGCGTCTGCCAGCCCGGCTGGACGGGGGTCAACTGCACAGAGAGTGGGTTAGAACATGCATGAGCTGACTCAGACGGCGCCTTTTAGTATACGATCCTTGTGAGAAATCGGATTGCAAAAGCAACTCAAGTTGCAAAGCCAGTGGCAACGACTACACATGCACTTGTCCTCAAACGATGGCAGGACGATTCTGCGAAAGTAAGACTCCAGCAGGTTGCACAGCTAACAGGCCTTTTCAGTGTTCGAGTGGTGCTATCCTGACTGTTTTCGTAAGTTTCGTGTCTTCCTGAAAGAAATACTACGTGTGCATATGCAGCTTGCGAAATAAGTGGTAGTCGGTGCAAGAACGACGGTGTCTGCTGGCCTCATATCGACGCCCACTCCCTCGACGACTTCCAGTGCATCTGCGTCGGAGGCTACACTGGACCGGATTGCACAGGTGAGGAAGCTCTCGATATTTTCCGTTCGATGCGGTTGTGGAAAACCATCACATCACAACCAAATGTGTTCCTCCGATCTGACAAGGGAACCTTCCGAAGTGTCCTGCTCGGATCGAGCTGGAAATTGACACACAGGTAGGCCTTCTTTAGTGTATGTCATCCCCAAAAGGGCACCTGCTTATACGCATACCAGGTCATGTAAACACCCTTCGCAAGTTACGGTCAAACAACTATAGCCAACTTCGGCAACGATTGACAGATGGTGTGTATGGCCGAATCGGGTAGTATCTCGGCTGCCCTTTTTGGGGTTCGGGTTCGACTCCCCTCCCAGCCCATATTTTTCTTATCGCTTCTTGAACATATTTAAGTTTGTTTTTGTCTTACTAAAAGGTAGTAATGAAATTTTTTTTAAACAAATTTGAACATTACGGCAATGCAGATAAGTGCTAACCGATTCCAAAATATGATACGGAATACCTGGCATCACGCTGGATTTATTGACGAACACCCTCCTTCTTTCGAAACGCCGGAACATTTTTGCTTCAATTTCGACGAAGGGCATCAATGCATGTGTTCCAAAATGCCCGTTCTTCGCTGTGCTCGTTGTGAAGGATTCTTGTGTGTTACGCATCTTGTTGATGTTGAACATAATTGTTAAGGAACACCGTTGTTATAAAAAAATTTGTTCTCATTACTACCTTTTAGTAAGACAAAAACAAACTTAAATATGTTCAAGAAGCGAGAAGAAAAATATGGGCTGGGAGGGGAGTCGAACCCGCACCTCAAAAACGGCAGCCGAGATACTACCCGGTTCGGCCATACACACCATATTTCAATTGTTGCCGAAGTTGGCTATAGTTGTTTGACCGTAACTTGCGAAGGGTGTTTACATGACCTGGTATGCGTATAAGCAGGTGCCCTTTTGGGGATGACATACACTAATGAATGCCTACCTGTGTGTCAATTTCGAGCTCGATCCGAGCAGGACACTTCGGAAGGTTCCCTTGTGAGTGAACAAGGCAGTGATGATTCGAATACAAATTTCAGAGGAAATTCCTTGTGAAGTGAGGAACCCTTGCAACCACGGCGGTAGCTGTTACGTTGAGTTTGGACGGGAGGTCTGTGACTGTCCTGCGATCTGGACAGGACCCTACTGCGACGGTAGCTCCCCATTCTGTAAACTCGGCAGCCGCTCTTTTCAGATTTCAATATCTGTCACGATGAGGACGAGAAGTGTATCTACGGAACGTGCAACAGACTCAGTGATAGAGAATACGACTGCACTTGTTTCCCTGGATACACGGGCGCCAACTGCTCTATCGGTTGGTATACGGTAGTCCGACGACTCTCTAGAAGACACTTAGACATCAACGAATGCGATGACAATGGAGAGAACGTGTGCGCCTACGATATGCCCTGCATCGACGGCATCAACGACTTCACCTGCATCTGCGCCGAGGGACTCTCGGGGAAGAAGTGTGAAATCAGTGAGTGGCGGGTGCCAGGGACGTGGTTACCGTAGGCGTTCAGACTTCGACGACTGCGTCCTGGAAGAGAAGAATGTCACCAACCGCTGCGCCGCCAGGGACAAATTGGCGACGTGCGAGGACCTCATCAACAACTACACTTGCCACTGCTCGGAGAACTGGATGGGACAGCACTGCACGATGCGTGTGGTCATCTGGAACGTGCTGAAACACTTCAAGAACGCCGACGAGAGCCTCGTGGACATGCTGGAGGACCTCCTGGCGAAGCCTGAACTCATCAAGGAGACGCTTCCCTTCTTCTTGGCCCTGATGCCCCCTGACAACCAAACGGACATCAGCTGGGACCACGAGGACCTCTTCACGTGGGTCACCTTCGAGGGCCAAGAGCTGGACCTGAAGAAGGACATGGTCAAGTGGAACGCGGCGACGCTAGGCAACTGCTTCACCTTCAACCACGACTCGCTGCCCGAGAAGATGCCTCTGCGCTACGCGGGCGAGCAGGAGGGCTTCCGGGCGCTGATGAGGGTGCGCCAGGACGAGTACCTCGACTGGATCGACACCGCCTCGCTCCTCGTCTTCGTCCACTCCAGCACGGAGAGTGTCTTCGGAGAGTCTCTCCGCTTCCAGGCGAGACCCGGAAGCGAGACGAGCCTCATGATCAGTCAGGTGCGCTCTCACAGTCCATCCATCCCTACAGTACCCTCCTTCCAGACGTCCTTCGAACGCCTCGGAGGGGCGTTCGGGAAGTGCGTGAAGGACAAATCGGAGGCGAAGAGCTACTACTACGAGGGCCACTACGCCACAGACGTAAGAGAAGACCCGCTTCCTAGATCCACGCTCCTTTTAGGGTTGTCTTCGAAGTTGTTTCCAGGACGCCGTCTTTGAGGCCTGCAAGTGCATGGACCCACGGTTCCCCCAGAAGGAGGGCGCTGCCCTGTGTGACCTCTCGAACAGTAGGCTCCCCTCCGGCCCGTGCAGTTCTAACCCTTTGAATCTCAGGAAAATGCGTCGAGGAAGTGACGGCGAAGAGGGGCGACCCCTCGCAGTGGCCCGATTGCCACTGTCCCCTCCCCTGCTCTAACGGACAGTACAACGTCAAGTGGTCCCAGATGGACCTCTCCTCCAGGGTGAGCCGGTCGCCTCTCCCTCGCGCTTTAGGGCTGCTTTCAGAAGGAAGACTGCTCCAAACTGAAGGCCGACAACGCGTCCTTCCAGGCATGCCTCGCCAGAAGCGACACGGCCCTCATATCCGTCTATCTTCCACACCTAATACAGAATACCTTCAAGGAGGAACCTAAAATCGATGTGAGTCCTGGCTGAAATATCCCTCCGAATGAGCCCTTTTCAGTTCAACAAGTTCATCGCCAACTTGGGAGGACTTCTCGGAATTCTCTGTGGAATTTGTATAATCACTTTCGTCGAGTTTCTATTCCTTCTTTTCCAGATTATTGCTGCTTTGTTGAGTCGCGAAAAGCAATAATTGTAAATAAATGTATATTTGTGAAGATAATTACGGGAAAAATAAAGTTTTATTGCTTACCCCAGTTGTGTTACCTGAGCACACTTTGCAACGTCATTGCGAAGGATCGCCTTGGACACCAGCCACGTTTGTGCCCTTCACATTAACTATTCTTTTCAAACTTTCCCGACCGCAACCGAAGGAATGAAGTTGCTTACAAACCTTTCATCATCCACTCGCTTGGTAGGTGTCGATGCTGCAAACCACGTCGGCATTGCTCTTCTGGGCCCTGGTTCATTTGGGCCCATTTTCTTTTTTTGGATGGATGAGTCTTCGCGCATGGCTACGATTTGCTTGCTTCGGGAATACTTACGAGAATACTGAACCCGAAGAGCATACCTTCTAGGTCGGAATGGAATCATAGGTCGGAGCATTCTGTGGAAGTATTTGCACCCATTCTGAGCCATTCCGATAAGTTGTTCTCTACCCGTAAAACTGGTTGCTGCACTCACCCACAAAACGAGGCGGGATTGTCATGGAGCCATTCAGGCCTATTTTAGAACCTTCAACATAATGGCGCACTTTTGGAGTAGGAAAAACAGTTGATATAGGCTTGTTTCTAGCCAAACGTTTCGTTTTATTTCAAACGTTTGATAGAACAAAGGTCACTACTCTCTTCTCATTCTTTTCTCGATTCAGGCACTACAACTTTTTATATGGAAGGTTCGCGAACGCAAGAATGCTCTATAATTTTACGGCTCAAGAAATGAAACAAAAGGCCATGAATGCAAAAACTGTAGAAACTTGGTGAGTCGTGTTCTAAAGAGGAACTCATCATCGACGAAGACGTTTTGCTTGCATAGGGATTTTTAGGGTGACATACTGATTTCCCTGACGATATTTGGCTTTGCGTCGCAGCTTCTGATCGGTCGAATGAACCCAGGTTTGCATCGTTCAGAAAAGTGAATTGAAAGTAAGGAGACTACGGTCGCGTCTCTCCAGGCAAGTCGTGTAGGGACCGATGGACCGAAGATTAGGTGATTTTTCAAGAAACAAAGTTGAACGTCGTGTAGATCAACCGTTTGAACTCTCGAAAATAGGGAGTAAAAAAGTTTCTGAGATTTTAAAAAACCCTTTCTCGACCTAATCGGGTTCGTTTAAATTTTTGACTTTTGTGAGCGATTGTCGTTCTTTTGGTCTTAACCAAATGCTAAAAAATTACATACAAAATTAAAACTGCGATTTATTAACATCAGTAGATCTCACTCAAGGTATTCACCATTCATATAATCAACTGCAGTCCACTTCTCGGGTAAAAGCCGGATCCCTCGTTCGCAGAAAATAAGGAGTTTGCGGTCGAAAAATGTTTTGGTTCCATTTTCGACCTCTTTATCTTATTCTGAGTGGTTTACTCTGATGTCGTAGGCGAGGACAGATGGTGGTTAGATAGAGCTAAGAGAGTGCTGTGTGAATGTGCGAATAGGGATCTCCTAGCTCAAAGTGGAGAGCTATTCGGGGAGTCAACCTGAAAATGTCAGGTTTCAGGCACCATTCCTGAAGTGTGATTTTCCACTATTTGGCCTTTATTTCCGTAAAGAAGAAGTGAACTCGTGGAGTCGT
Organism: Steinernema hermaphroditum; assembly: GCA_030435675.1. Taxonomy (NCBI): domain Eukaryota; kingdom Metazoa; phylum Nematoda; class Chromadorea; order Rhabditida; family Steinernematidae; genus Steinernema; species Steinernema hermaphroditum. Next base: position 6,101,112 of record CM059622.1, read on the forward strand.
TATGTGGGCATGATGACGGCTGCCTGTTGTATATCCCCACTGTTTGTTATGATACAACACCAATTGGAAATGTTGGAGTTAACGGAACATGGTGATCCGAAAAGGCCATCTTTTTGAGATTTGCTTAAGTTATGATATATGACGAACACAGCGATAGGTGCACTCGGTAGACAAGAACCAAGGATGTACGTGATTGAACCGCAGCCGCCGTCCATCGCACAGTTAATACCAAAAGCAGCCCATACACCACTTCGCATTTCGTCATCTCTAGGTGCCAGAAAAATGACTATCGAGACAGAATAGATCAAGAGGAATGCAGTGTACAAGTCATCAATCATAACGTAGAGTGAGAGTTAAAGGGACCCGGTCATGGGTAAAAAAAGTTCTTTAAAACTGAATGGGCACAGAATGAACTTTACTGTCTAATTGTCGATCTGCCGGTCCCGACACGAATACCATGGACACGACCGTAGTTCTCGCACTTTCTACGCACTTATCCAATCTAGGCGAGTCTGGGCTTAACTCTATTCTTATGTCTTAACTCGGCGAGTCTTAACTCTACCTTTAACTCTACTCAGTAACGCGCCCATCGATTATGCCCTGCGAGTAAACATTGCGGAAATAAACAATGTTTATGATTTGTAACATTTTCAACCCAATAGATTAAAGGCAATTATCGAGATCGATGCCATGTACTCTTCAATTTCTACAATAATGTGTATACAAAAATGTGTATACACATTATTTGCAGATGATAATAGAGAAAGAACCCAAGTGTCTTACTGCTCGTCTCCTTCTCCGCTTGCAGTGACGGTGAATGTGATGCCAAATGTATCCAAGAGCTGCGCCAAGGTCATCTTTTACAAAAACGGATCTCTCGTATCATACCTTTCAAGTGTCCGTTAAAAAGGTTATAAACCTATCTCCACTTTACGAAGCCGTACGATTCCTCGTCGCTTCTTCTAGCCCCACAATCTGTGACTGCCGATCTTGGAGTGGACTGAAGGGGCAGCCTTCTTTATAACTGCACAAATTTCAAACAACCAACAAGGGCTGAATAATCATCGCTATATCGAAGATCGGAAAGACTGTTGAAGAAGGAGGAAACGCCAATTTTCCGTAGTAACCAATTATACAACAAAGAGACAAAAAGAAAACGCACAGTAAGCCACTAAGTATCCGGTGAAGAACCGTGAACACATTGAAACGGCAACTTTTAGCGGTTAGTTTGCAACTTTTAGATTAGTTGTGATGATTCCGAACAAAGTCGTTTTGGCCTGACTATCAGTCGCAAATAACATGCAGTGTCTTTGTATGCTTTTCAGGTTGTGGTGTCTTGCAGAGCCGCAAGGCCACTGGACCTCTAGTTCACAGTGGCACGCGAGCTTGTCTTTCTATTCGGAAATCACTAGTTTCGGTTGTTTCCGAATAGCGTCGGACCCATTTGTCATTAGAGTAAAGTAAACCTGCACTATGTATGGTCACGTGATGCTCTGCAACGTCAGCGCGCTTGGCCACAAAGTCTTTGTGTTTCCGCCATGTTAACGATTCTTTTGAAATTTTCGGTGATCACCACCGAAAGCGCCTCGTTGCCAGGAGACTTTTCATCCGCGCACGAGCTGTGTCGAAGACTTTGTGTGTCGATTTGGTCTTGAACTCGTCTTCGTCTGGATTCACTGGTCCTACATTGGCGCACTCTAGGAATGTGTTCGCGTTTCTCTCAGAATTATTGTAGTCCTAGACTAGGCATAAGCGCTTATTTCCATTCGGAAGGGACCCGTTGTTTCCGAGTTACGTGTTGTCTAAAATCTGTAGAATTACGTCACTAAAATAACAATGGACATCAATATACTGTCCTCGTTCTATGGTGCACAAGAAAAGGAAGTTGATACCTCCAACACGAGTGCACACTTTGTAGCTTTTTATGCGCGTGCTTGAGACTTATGTTCGACTAGAGTTTAATCAAGAAGATCTGTGTGCAACGCTACTTTTCCACAAAGTTTCAAGAAGATGGCGGATATTTATATTATTATATATTATATAGGATATCGAGTTCAAATTTTGGAGATTAGAAGGACTGCATGTAACTAGCAATTTCCAGCGGTACCTTTTCTTGTCGACATCAATTCTTGAGCGATTCGATACCATGTTCGCTGCGTAAAACGCACATAGCGTCACGGGACGCGCTTCGTTGAGTGCAGTGATCGGTTCATCAATTTCGGCATCTCTGCCAAATTTCAGCGCTCGGAGTTACTTTCTGTAGAAATTCAAGAGAGATGCGTTGCCTGAATCCTGATCTCTGATTTGAGTGATCCCCTATATATAAATGGAGAACCGACGGGTCCGTTGGTCTGTTTGTGTGTGTGTGTTTTTCCGTGCACACGGCGGAAACACCCACACAAAATAAGGACCCGAGGGGAACCGAACCCGACACCGCCCGCTTACAAACAGAGAACGTTCGCAATGAGCCACACAGACAGTTGAGATGATAGCGCTCTACTTCCACTATCTCTCTGGCGATGCTAGGCTTTGAGTTTTTTTTGCTGTTTTTGAGTGATTTTTTGCCTATTTTGTAACCAGCAGTGTTTTCGGTTCGAGTTTCCTGAAACTTGACAGTTTTTTTCGCTCACTTTAGCCATTTACATGAGCGCCAATCTTGCCGCCCGCAGGGCTATAGTGTCTTGCCGCCCGCAGGGCTACAGTTTTAGGCCCCAACTTCAGCTTTTTGCATGAGCGCCAATCTTGCCGCCCGCAGGGCTACAGGCTAATTGGCTTTTAGTACCTGGAGGGCGCGAATTCGCGCGCAGCCGGGTTTATTAACTCATAAAATGGAGATGACCTTGATTGAGAATCCTATTCTTTCCCTATGCTTGTGTTCACTGATACTTTACATCGCGGATTTTCGATCATAAGAACAAAACGGACTGCTCCGTAGATGTTCATTTGCTGCTTATAATCCACTTTTACACTTCTTGCAGATGATATCACAGAGTTTATGGGTGCTACTGATCGTCTCTTTCATGAATTCGGCCAATAGCGATGATGACGTATGTGTTGAATGCATAGAACAGCTGCGAAATTGGAATTTGAACGACATTAAACAAAAGTGGGAGGAAGTCAAGAAACTTCGGGATCCGGAAAAAAGGAGGGATTTCGCAAGAACTATCCGTTCCTGGGAAAAGACTTGCGGTCAAGACGCGTCTTCCATAGAATATTACGATGAGGATATTTCTCTCTCCAGGCCTTGGGCCAACGCAGTTAAGGACGGGAATTGCCCTGGTCTCGGGACGACCGAAGCACCTACGACTACGACGACTTGTAGGTTCTTCGTGACAAGAAATGTTTGTCCTTTGTACAATTACGACATTGTGGGGTGACCAAAAGAGCAGATTTACGCAGTAGATTTCTCAAGCACGCACATTCTAGGATTTCAGCTATAGTCATGTTTCAAAATAGTGCTAGAAGGGAACCTGTCCTCTTCTGATTGAGGTAAAAACCCCAAAATCCCATCGACTCGCATTGACGATGGAAACAACCCTCCTAAGTTACACATATAGCCAACATTGTAAGACCAACTTTAAGGGATTTTTTTGCTTGAACTGGTAAATCTTGGTTATGAGCTGTCGCCTCAGGATGCAAAACAAAGAAAAGTAACATCTCGGATCTGAAAAACGAGAGCCATGAAGGACTACGTGGCTGCGTACAATGCTAGTTTTGCAGTTACCTGTTCTCCGACGCCTTATCCATTAGGCCGCAGGATCTGTTCATCCGATACCCTTTCTGATTGGCTTAAAATTTGATGGGTGCCACTTCATCCGTTTTTGTACCAAATCAACAACGCCTTCGGCAATTTAAGCCGATAGTCAAAGGCCACGCCTCACTCAGAATAAAGAGCTCCACTTGATAGACCAGGTGTAGTCCTGGATCTTCTCTAAAATCAGCCATTTGAAATATCTCTTTTCTGGCCTTTGATAAATTTGAAAGTAAAAATCTGGATTCGAATATCTTATTGGGTTGATGCATTGAAAATGAGCCATTTGGTAAACATCCTTTAATTTCGCCATGTGTACCCATAGGGCATAATTGATAGGCGCGTTGTTTAGTACAGCGAACTCTCACTCCACTTTATGATTCGCCGCTTGTCCACTGCATTCCTCTTGCTGTTGCAGGTCTATTCTGTCTTGACGGTCATTTTTTGGCACCTCGAGATGGCGAAATGCCAAGTCATGTGCGGGCTTCCTATGGTATTAATTGTGTTATGGACGCTGACTGCTTTTAATCACGTACATCCTTGGGTCTAACCTACTGAACGCACCTATCGATGTGTTCGTCATATATCAGAAAGTGACGCAGTCTAAAAAATATGGCCTTCTCGGATCACCATGTTCTGTTAACTCCAACGTTTCCAATTGGTTGAGTATTATAACAGGCAACAAAGGTATGCATTAGGTAGCTATCACTCACAGCTACCATGCCCACATACTGACTCCACGAGCTCATTTCAACTTTAATGAAACAAAGGCCACAAGTGGAAAAAATGACCCTTAGATTCCCAAAAAGTACCGCTGCCCAGGATCTCACATTTTCAAGCTGACCTCCAGAATGGCTCTTCGTTTTGAGCTGATAGACTGTGCTTTGCACATTCATATAGCACACTCATAGCTCTATCTTACTGTCATAAGTGTTAATCAATAAGCGACGATATCGGAGGAAATCACTTAGAATAAGGCAAAAAGGTCGAAAATTGGACCAAAACATTTTTCGACCCCAAACCCCTTGTGTTCTATGAACCAGAGATCCGGCTCTTGTCCCAGAAGTGGGCCGAAGTTGTTGATGCTAACGGCGAATACCTTGATTAGATTGTGTGCCTTTTTGATAATAAATATCTACTTTCAAAAAGGCTCATTTATTATGCATCAACCCAATAGATACGAATAGATTCGAATACAACACTTGTATCGTTTATACCCATTGGCAGACCTGATTGTGACCTATCAGGACTGGTGTTTGATGGTGGCCCCTCTAGTAGATTACCAAGAATCACAAATACTAATGAAAAGCATTTCAGCCGTCGAAACGACGACTTTGAGTTCAGGTAGGTAATGAAATGAGCTCATTTATGGAGATTGTGAATATTTTTAGGAGCTCAAAATCAATTGGACGGATTTAACGCCCGAGATTGTTCTTGGCACGAATCAGAGTACAAAAAACACATTACAAGCGGTAGAGATTACATGGTGGTCAACTTCCGGAAGTTGGCAGCGGCGTACGAATTTGTTTGTGACGTCAAATTCCCGGACGAATGGTACGAAAAGGGGGAGAGACCGACTAGCGAGTTGACCGATGAAAAATATAAGGGAGCTACAGAGTGCGGAGAACCAAAAGGCACGACATGTCCCTACATTCCCGGTCCGTCAAAAGGTAAGTTGACCCTGAATTGTGATCGCTAATTCAAACTGCCCTATTAGGTCAAACCATTAATCGAAAGTTTTGCAGAACAGATCAGTAAAGCGATTTACATTCGAGATAAGACCTGCTTAGATTTCGAAGGAGAGTACACATCGATGGCAGGTGGACCAATCAGGGAAAATTTTCAAGATCGTGCGGCATCGTTTGGCTTCATCTGCAACATAACAATGCCGAAGGAGTGGTTCGGAAACCGTAAACCAAACATTGTGCCTGACAATCCTGAGCTTGTGCACCCTTCGGAGTGCAAAGAGAAAAGGAGGGAATGTGGCGTGTCAACGACCACTTTGCCAACCACCACGAGTGAGTTCTTACGCTCTTCCGAGTGGGATACGGCGACTCACCGAACACAGCGTTGAGCACTTGAACACGTCACACGTTCAGGCGACTGGTTTAAACCGGATCCCAATGTGGACTACGTGAAAATAGTGAAAGAGTGGGACAGTGCCGTGGTGGATGAGCAGTATCAGATGGCCTGGATGGATGGTTCCTACGATGAGGAGGAGCTCCGGAAAGTGCTTAAGATGAGCTGAGTGCGTAGAACAGCTGCGAAATTGGGATTTGAACGACATTAAACAAAAGTGGGAGGAAGTCAAGAAACTTCGGGATCCGGAAAAAAGGAGGGATTTCGCAAGAACTATCCGTTCCTGGTAATACACTTGCGGTCAAGACGCATCTTCCATAGAATATTAAAACGATGATATTTCTTTCGCCAGGCGTTGGGCCAAACCGCTAGGAGAAAACTAAAGTCTTACCAGATATATTTAGCTACTACTACAACCACGACGACAACACCCACCACTACATCCACAACGACCACCACCACGACCACCACTACCACGGAGTACATTCCGGTGACGGAGTTCGCGCACCAGTGCCTCTCCTGCAACAACTTCTCCTTCTGCGAAGTGCTCGCCGCGAAGCCCCTGGTCTGCGAGAAGTGCGCCTGTCCCCTGGGGCGCGAGGGGGAGTGCTGCGACGATGGTGGGTCTCCGATGGCCTCCAGACCCCCCTCAAGTCATCACTTCAGTCGTCGACGTCTGTGGAGGTCCGCTGGACCCGTGCCGCGACGACACGGAGGACATGCACCGCCGCTGCGAACGGCAGATACCCTCCGGGAGGCCAGTGTGCGTCTGTCAGCCCGGCTGGACGGGGGTCAACTGCACAGAGAGTGAGTTCACCTGAAGAGTCCTTGAATGACGCCTTTTCAGTTCATGACCCTTGCAAGAATTCGGAGTGCAAGAACAATGCGACTTGCGAGGCCGACGGCGATGGATACGTGTGCGTTTGTCCGAAACAGTTTTCGGGACGATTCTGCGAAAGTAAGATCGTGGTGAGATATATAAGTAAAGAGGGATATTTCAGTGCTGGAATGGTGCTATCCCGACTGCTTTCGTAAGTTCTATGTACATCTCATAATGTGCAATCATTGTTTTATAACTAGACATGGATTGTATAGTCTTTCCTTTTGATCCATTCTCAAGTAGAAGACAGTTTTTGCAAAACTCAGGGAAACTGAACTTCTGTACAGTCCACTTTTAAGGCATTCTACACCTAATGAATTTGGAAAAGGTCGTACTATCCGAACATACGTTGTTTACTGTTTCTTTGAAAATGTACCAAGTATGTCTTTTCAGCTTGCGAAGTGAGTGGTAGTCGGTGCAAGAACGACGGCGTCTGTTGGCCAAATCTTCAGCCCCAAAAACTCGAGGACTTTCAGTGTATCTGCGTCGATGGTTACACCGGGCCGGATTGTAGAGGTGAGAAGACAAACGAGCTCGAAGACACAGAGTTTGAAGTGTTGGTCGATGGTCATTACATCAGCTCATTGCAATAGAACAGTGTTGTCAAAAGAATTTCCAGACAGTCGAGACAGTTCTAGACGGTTCTGGGCTTGTCTAATTCAGAAATTTCAGTCTAATTACTCGCATTCGACCGATCTCACGCCTCATGGGTGTGTCTAAATGAGCAGACAGATAATTGTTTCTTCTGTAGACAGCGGAGGAGATCACTTAAGTAGGGCAGACCATTCATCACCATCTTATGTATTTTGGCTAATGATGTCCAATTTTTAGAGGAACTTCCTTGTGAGGTGACCAACCCCTGCAATAATGGTGGCATTTGCTACGTGGAATATGGACGGGAGGTCTGTGATTGTCCTGCGATCTGGACGGGACCCTACTGCGATGGTAGCCCGAGATAACGCATGACCTCGATAACAACAATTCTCAGATTTCAACATTTGTCACGACGGGGACGAGAAATGTATCTACGGGACGTGCAACAGACTCGCCGAAAGAGTACATAATTGTACTTGTTTCCCAGGATACACTGGAGCAGATTGTTCTATAAGTGGGTATACGGTACTATATGTTGCCTCCAACTCTGAATTTAGACATCAACGAATGCGATGACAATGGAGAGAACGTGTGCGCCTACGATATGCCCTGCATCGACGGCATCAACGACTTCACCTGCATCTGCGCCGAGGGACTCTCGGGGAAGAAGTGCGAAATCAGTGAGTGGCGGGTGCCAGGGACGTGGTTACCGTAGGCGTTCAGACTTCGACGACTGCGTCCTGGAGGAGAAGAACGTCACTAACCGCTGCACCGCCAGGGACCGACTGGCGACATGCGAGGACCTCATCAACAACTACACTTGCCACTGCTCGGAGAACTGGATGGGACAGCACTGCACGATGCGTGTGGTCATCTGGAACGTGCTGAAACACTTCAAGAACGCCGACGAGAGTCTCGTGGACATGCTGGAGGACCTCCTGGCGAAGCCGGAACTCATCAAGGAGACGCTTCCCTTCTTCTTGGCCCTGATGCCCCCTGACAACCAAACGGACATCAGCTGGGACCACGAGGACCTCTTCTCGTGGGTCACCTTCGAGGGCCAAGAGCTCGATCTGAAGAAGGACATGGTGAAGTGGAACGCGGCGACGCTCGGCAACTGCTTCACCTTCAACCACGACTCGCAGCCCGAGAAGATGCCTCTGCGCTACGCGGGCGAGCAGGAGGGCTTCCGGGCGCTGATGAGGGTGCGCCAGGACGAGTACCTCGACTGGATCGACACCGCCTCGCTCCTCGTCTTCGTCCACTCCAGCACGGAGAGTGTCTTCGGAGAGTCCCTTCGCTTCCAGGCGAGACCCGGAAGCGAGACGAGCCTCATGATCAGTCAGGTGCGTTCCCACAGTCGACCCCTACAGTACACTCCTTGCAGACGTCCTTCGAACGCCTCGGAGGGGCGTTCGGGAAGTGCGTGAAGGACAAATCGGAGGCGAAGAGCTACTACTACGAGGGCCACTACGCCACAGATGTAGGAGAAGTCAGGCTTTCTGAAGTCAGGCTCCTTTTAGGGCTGTCTTCGAAGTTGCTTCCAGGACGCCGTCTTTGAGGCCTGTAAGTGTATGGACCCACGGTTCCCCCAGAAGGAGGGCGCCGCCCTGTGTGACCTCTCGAACAGTAGGCTCCCCTCCGGCCCGTGCAGTTCTAACCCTTTGAATCTCAGGAAAATGCGTCGAGGAAGTGACGGCGAAGAAGGGCGACCCCTCGCAGTGGCCCGATTGCCACTGTCCCCTCCCTTGCTCTAACGGACAGTACAACATCAAGTGGTCCCAGATGGACCTCTCCTCCAGGGTGAGCCGGTCGCCTCTCCCTCGCGCTTTAGGGCTGCTTTCAGAAGGAAGACTGCTCCAAACTGAAGGCCGACAACGCGTCCTTCCAGGCATGCCTCGCCAGAAGCGATACGGCCCTCATATCCGTCTATCTTCCACACCTAATACAGAATACCTTCAAGGAGGAACCCAAAATCGATGTGAGTCCTGGCTGAAATATCCCACCGAATGAGCCCTTTTCAGTTCAACAAGTTCATCGCCAACTTGGGAGGATTTCTCGGAATTCTCTGTGGAATTTGTATAATCACTTTCGTGGAGTTTCTATTCCTTCTTTTCCAGATTATTGCTGCTTTGTTGATTCGACCAAAATTGCAAAAATAAATTTTGTTTTGCTCTCGCCGGTGTTTTGTATTCTTCTGTAGCGGTCTCAGGTATGGTAGCGAAAGGGGAAACGAAGTCAGTGACGTCCGTGTAACCAGGCAACGTTGGCCGTTTCGTTGTTTTGAACAATGGATAATGGACAACATCAATGATCTTCTTCAAAAGGGAAATTTTTAGAAAAGTGCGACGATCCCAGTTGTATGACAAACACGGAATGTGCACCTACGGAAAGGGGTGGTTTGCAGAAAAAATGAGATGAGGTGAATAAATGTTTTTTTTATTTCACTATTGGTCGATCACAACACGACAAGTAGCATTATATACTTTCTTTCGCTGGTGTCGGTCGTTCGCTCTTTCAGAAATGAGTTCAGTGAGCGGTCGTTGTTGGCTATCGTTGTTGACGCAAACCGTCTGCAAGCCACGCCACATCTCAGTTCCTAACTCGCGGGTCACTTGGAGTGGTTCCTTTGTAAGTACAAATATAATCTAAGCTTCTAGGTGCTTTCAAGTGAGTTGATTGAGCGGTCGTTCTCGGCCGTTGTTGTTGACGCAATGATCGCCCCGGCTCCCAGACGGCCTGGAACACGAGGGAGCCGTAGTTCCACCTTGCCAAGACGATTGTCACCACCGCCCGACTCCACCCGCGCCGCCAGCTTCTTTAGTGGTCGTTCCCACTTTGAATGCTGTGTCACAGCACCAATTCCATGACGGCATGCTGACATAGTTTGCCTTTTTAGGCGTTGCGTGGACACTTTAAGAAGGGTTGACGGATTCCCTAGGCTGTTAGTGTAATCAACCGTTTGCAGTTCCTATGTCTGTCGTACATTTAAAAAGTCGCTGAAGATCAGGATCAAAACACTCGATAGAGAGCACGTTTCTCGGATACGCGGAAAGCAGTCGAAGATGCTCTCCAAAACAGTGGAACAATATAAACAATCTTAAATCTATCATATTATGTCAATATATGGTCTGTTTTGATTTTTTTTAGAAAAGTATCCACAGTTTGAGTTGTAAATCTATCAGAGCGCGAAAGTTGCGAAAGGCCGAAAAATAAACTATGGGGCATGCAAAGATAGGAAACTAAGTCTCTTGTTTCTCGGCCTAGCGTGGCGATGTGTGTGGCAATTCCTTCTAACTGATCACCATAGTGAATTCAACGATATCATCGTATCTTCTCTTTTCTCCAAGCTTTTTCATCACCATTGTCTTTCTGCGTTCCATTTACGAAGTGGGAAAATTTTGAACCAACACAGGATACATCATTCCAAAGAAAGATATCGGCGTTTTCAGAAACCGATCCTAAGCTATCTTCACATCTTGTGTATGAATCTTTTGAAACGTTCCTTTGAAACGTTCCTTTGAAACGTAGCGTTTTGATAGAAACATATTTCTTTGTTGCCTTCTCGTTTTTCTCGATTGTTGCACCATTCCGAAATTCAAAGCGACCGGAAAGAGCGACTATCCATCTTTAAAGCGTCTTTTGCGTGAATTTTGCATTCACCGTCGGAAGAATCAGCACATGGTTGCCAAGGAACGCACTCCAGTCCAACGAATTCCGCCGCGGAGGAACTCACTCTCTAGTCTCCTCTTCATGACCAAACTACCGGGTGAGACCAAAGCTTCCTAACGCGCCATTCGGCTTTTTCAGATCAAGATGTTTTTGTTCCCCTGGATTGCACTCCTGCTTTCGGTTCAAACATCGCCGTTCATCTCTTCGGCCGAACAGATCTGGGATTCTACAGAGAATCCAGAGGATTCGATATCCACAAGTAAGTTCTGGGCTATCGGCTGTGGGCAAAAGTCATCTTGCGTCTTTGGACGATGCCCTACGAGTGCGCCACTATAGAAATGCGATAAGAAAGGGCAAGTTTCTATGGTTACGTCGCACTCTAAACAGGAAAGTAGTTTGTAGGCCTGCAAACAAAGGAAGACAATGTGTACTTTGGACTTGTCGGCGTGAGGTGCATGGGATTGCAGACAGAGATGTCACCTTGTTGGCGAGTTACTTCCTAGGGAGAGTCGTGTTCAGGAGGAAAGGTCCGCACATTAACCGCGGACAACATACACAGGGCGTGGCAAAAGTTCTCATTTTGAAAAACGTCGCAGATTAACACATAATTAACAAATTTTCAAAAATTTATGCAAATGTAATCAAACAAGAATAGCAAAACAGATGTTCAAAATAACTCCCCTCCTCCGCCATACGGGCTTCGCAACCTTGAAGTTCTTCTCGCTGGTCGCACAGATCTTCTGATTCCATTCATCCCATACTTTTCGAATAGCTCGCTTCCGAGACTCCAATTTGGCACGCTTTGTACGATGGACCTTGCTCTGTAAGGTACTCTACACGGACGAATCCGTTCTGATCAAATCGGAAGAATTTGATAGCCAAAACAATTTGTCCCAACGTTTGGGATAGATCTCGCGATAGGCAGCGTTGATTTCGAGCCATGGGACGGAGCCCAGTCTTTCGGGAGGATCCAGTTGCCATAACGGAAGTATTCTGACGCAAAACGAGTGACTTCGTTCCTAAGGATCTTATTTCGATACAGTTTAAACTTTACTTTGATTTTGATTCCAGGGAACAAAGCTATTGTGGACCGAGTAATTCCGGAATTGCCGGTTTGCGACCAGCCGCAGTATGCGTTGGCAATGTTACTAGCGTTTTGGCTAGTGTCCATTCCACATGCTCTAAAACATGTGAAATCACGAGTTTACGAGTTTGTCTTCTCTTCAAGTTCGTCTTGAGGCTCCTTGGTGTTCTAGGCGTTCTGGAAGTTAGGGGCAATCATTGCGCCAAGTCATTTCCATCACAGTAGCATAAAAATAGTTCAAAACAACAAAAACACATATAGGAATTTGAACCTCAGAGCCTCTGAACCTTCCTCCTGACTTTGTTCCAGCGACCGAGGCAACCACCCTGAGCACGACTACCCTCGGACCCGACCAGTGCGCCGAGTGCCACGAGCACTCCTTGTGCATCGAGTGGGCCTATCCGGACGTCGAGAACAACACTATCTGCGATAAGTGCGCCTGTCCCAAGGGGAGAACAGGGAAGTGCTGTGAGACACGTGGGTCGCTTCAGTCGTGTAGTCTTGAGGTCCGATCGCCTCTTTCAGTCGTGGATCTGTGCGCTCAGGAACCGAATTCTTGTCCCAACAGTCGCTTCAACCAGCATCGATCCTGCAAGATGCACGAGAATGGAATGTTCGTGTGTGAGTGCGATGCAGGGTTCACTGGACGCCACTGCACCACAGGTGAGTCTCTCCTTGGACGGATCCTTACCGTTTGAGTTGCTTAGAAATACGGATCTGCTCTCCGAACCCGTGCAAAAACAGAGGAACATGCTATGAAGAAGAAGACGGCGGATTCTCCTGCGAGTGCAGCTCGAGGTTCACGGGTGAATTCTGCGAGAGTAGGTCACGAGAAAGGCGATTTGTTCTAAATGATGACTTTTAGTTCCAATGGACTGCTATCCAAGGTGTTACCGTAAGTTTGCCTTTAGTTCGATATGCTACAAATGGGACATAATATTCCATAGAAAAGGAGAGCGCAATGTTCAAAGTCTTACTAGGAACTCATCTGGCACTCATTTATCTAAATTTATAATAGGCATTGTTCCTAAGAAAATCTTTAGTTTTCCAGTCCTAAACATTCTGGACGTTACCTATAGCACTCATACAAGACACATCGTAAGGCGAAGACCTAAATAATACACTTTTTGAAGACTTTAGTATGTCATTTTTCGACCTTGTAGAGTCTTGAGATGGTTCTAAGATCCATTAAATTTTTATCACTGCCTCCAATGATCACACTTGGTCACCAAAAAAGATGTTCCGATGCATTTCAGCTTGCGGACCTAGAGACAGGAACGGCTGCGACAACAACTCGACTTGCTGGCCCTACAATGACCGTACCTACAAATACGCGTGCATTTGCCGTCCCGGGTGGAAAGGGGGTGCTTGCAAAGGTGACGGCTAGAGATCTGCTTTGCCTCACTACGTTTGGGGTTCAGAGGAAGTGCCTTGCGAACTGTCAAATCCATGCCAGCACGGGGGAGTATGCTATCGTGATACCGTGGAGAAGAAGGATACCTCCACGAAAGAAGAAAAGAAGGATGACGATGACGATGACGATGACGACACCAGCAACTATCTCTCCAGTTTCTGGAAACGAAGATACGGCACTACCACAACTACGACGACCACCAAGAAGCCGATAGAATACGAAGAGGTCGCCAAATGCGAGTGTCCTTCCATCTGGAAAGGCGACTTCTGTGAGGGTAATGTTTCTTGGGTCAACCGGTTCTCACAGCCTCTCTAGAGTTCAATCAGTGCTACGAAGAGAAGTGCCTGAAAGGAAAATGTTTTGCTGTGAACGCCACTCACAGCGCCTGCAGGTGCTTCCCTGGCTGGACGGGCGAACTCTGCGAGATCGGTAGGGACTCTCCTATGCTGACTGCACCAATATGTCTCTCTAGATATCGATGAGTGCGATCCGAATCCGTGTGAATACAACACCACCTGCACCGACATGGAGAACAACTTCCTCTGTGACTGTCCTCTGGGAACGAGTGGAAAGAACTGCTCGATTAGTGAGGCCCACGAACAGGACTCTCTGCTCAGTAGCGATCTTTAGACTTCGATGACTGTAAGGACGAAGAAGCAGGAGTCAAGAACGTCTGCGCTACGAGGGACAGAGAGGCGACGTGCACCGACGGACTCAACGAATACATCTGTAGCTGTAGTGACGAGTGGACAGGAGAGAACTGTACGATGAGAATGGTGATCTGGAACGTTCTCAGTATGTTCAAGGACACCGACGTGGATATAGTGGCGGTAGGTGGGAACGATTGGCGTATATATGTTCTCGAACTTGTCATGTTTCAAATTCTGAACTTCAGCGCAGATTATAGAGTTCATCTCTTTCAGTTACTGGAAGAACTCGTAGGAAAGCCTTCCCTCATCAAAGACTTTCTCCCTTTCTTCCTCGCCCAAATGAAGGATCAGTCGGGGATCAGCTGGGACCACGAAGACCTCTTCACGTGGGTCACCTTCGAGGGCCAAGAGCTGGACCTGAAGAAGGACATGGTGAAGTGGAACGCGGCGACGCTAGGCAACTGCTTTACCTTCAACCACGACTCGCAGCCCGAGAAGATGCCTCTGCGCTACGCGGGCGAGCAGGAGGGCTTCCGGGCGCTGATGAGGGTGCGCCAGGACGAGTACCTCGACTGGATCGACACCGCCTCGCTTCTCGTCTTCGTCCACTCCAGCACGGAGAGTGTCTTCGGAGAGTCCCTCCGCTTCCAGGCGAGACCCGGAGGCGAGACGAGTCTAATGATCAGCCAGGTGATCAGTATCTCTCGTCAAGGGAATATTCGTTCTTCAGACATCCTTTGAACGTCTTGGAGGAAAGTACGGCGTTTGTGTGAAGGACAAGTCCGAAGTCAAATCTTATTATTATGCAGGAGAATACACTACTGATGTAGGGACTCTATTTATGACACACTAGGTTCCGTCTTTTAGGGCTGTCTGCGTAGCTGCTATCAAGATGCCGTCTTTGAGTCATGTGGCTGCATGGATCCCCGTTTTCCCATCAAGCAAGACACCAAGGCGTGCGATCTGTCAAAACGTAGATTCATGTCCCAATTGAACAGCGGCAGTTAACGGGTCTTTAGGCGTGTGCACAATGGCGATAAGTAGCGAGAGAGGAGACCCCTCGCAATGGGAAGAATGCAACTGTCCGCTCCCCTGCTCTAACGGACAATATGTCGCCAAGTGGAGCTACAACGCCTATCAGCCTTTGGTTGTGCCCATGCAACGCACTCTCATTTATTGTTTTGTTTAGGACTGCAAGAAGCTTTCCTCTAACGCTACGACCTACGAGAGATGTCTCAGTGATGGAAAGGACAAGGCGCTGATCAGTGTCAGCCTTCCCCTCGTCATTCAAAACCACTTCAAGGAGGAGCCCAAGATGGATGTAAGGCCGTTTCCTATGCTTCTCTTTGATCTGGCGTTTCAGTTCAACAAGTTCATCGCCAACTTGGGAGGACTTCTCGGCGTCCTCTGTGGAATCTGCATCATCACGTTTTTCGAGATAGCCTACTTGATCGTCCGGCTTTTTGTTGTCCTTGTCTCTGGACAGTGATGCGTTTCTAATTTTCCTTTCGGTTATTAAATGGCCTCTTTACTAAAAGAAACGGTGTTACCACGATGAGTTATTAGGGATGCTCTGGATGGGACCCCACAGAAACTCGGAGTGGTGATTGCTACTTCCATGTAGGACAACTCCTACAACAGAAATAATGGGGCATGAAAAATAGCGCATCTTATCAATAAACGTTTATCAGCATAAAGATGCACATTCGTATCAACAACTTCAGCCCACTTCTCGGGCGACAGTCGGATCCCATTACCTTAGAAAACACGGGATTTCGAGACAAGAGATGCTTTTGGTCCACTTTTCGACCTCTTTGTTTTAGTGATTTTTCTGAGTGAGTTCTTCTAATATCGTCATTTGTGGACGACTACAAATGGTGGAAAGATAAAGCTAAGATAGTGCTATATAAACAGTAAATGGGTCCATCTTTTAGAGATCTTGTCAAGTTATGATAAACCGCGCAGCGAGAGATGCATTCGTTAGGCAAGACCCAAATATGAACGTGATGGAAGGCAGTCACAGGAATGTGAAGTGGCCATGGTAGAGTCCAAGTTATAAAGTCGCGAAGTCTTTAACATGATCGCATCGTAAGATAGATCACTTTAC
Source organism: Steinernema hermaphroditum (assembly GCA_030435675.1). Taxonomy (NCBI): domain Eukaryota; kingdom Metazoa; phylum Nematoda; class Chromadorea; order Rhabditida; family Steinernematidae; genus Steinernema; species Steinernema hermaphroditum. The sequence goes on from CM059622.1 coordinate 6,117,343, forward strand.
TTCATGCATCAAAGGTATTTCGCCTTATGTGACACCCAATAATAGAGAAACAGAGGATATCACTTGCAGCCATCATTTCGTTCCTGGCGTGGCGTTGAGGTTGAACCGGTTGGGGCACAAATGAAAGATCCTATCGTCTTGTATCTTGTATGACACCGAATATGCAACTACAAATTTCAAGATCTACTTTAAAGCGTCCAAAAGACAAAGCCCAAACCGCGGCCTAAACTCCGTAATGGATACAAAAAGGGCGGAGGTTGCCCCAGCTGCGTGCCGGAGCATAACGTATTCCCACCTCATGGCTAACTTTGGCATAGAGCATGCTCCTACCCACGCAACCTACTGTGTCCCACGACGAATAATGGGGGTGGAAACGAATGTAGAGCCGTAGAAATAAAATTGCTCATTTCTCAGATCAGATCATTTCAAACCGTCTTCTATGCAGACATTTGACATACAAGGAGAATGTCGCTCCTATGGTGCTCTTCGTTCTGGAGACGGAAGTGTCACCACAACATGCACATGAATGATTCACGAACGCGTGGTGAAAACACAAGATCAGAATGAAGTTGCCAGGGGCCGGACGGGGAATCACCTTTTTTGCACGAGGCGGGTGGCCGCTCTTCGCTGAAGAAAAAGATTGTGTTTCCGAGAAAAGCGTTATTTTGGTGTCACTATCACCAGAATCCACTATCTAATGTCCTGCATCAGAACACTTTTATTCGTCTTTATAGCCTTGCTCCGTACGAAAAATGGTGAGCATTTTACTGTTCATATAGGATTGCATGTAATAACTGGTGGTCGCAAAATAGCCGCGCGATTCTTGCTTTGTATTTTTTATACTGCGATCTATCCATAGTTTGAAGAGCCTGTAGACTAGCATATCAAAAAAGTGGCACATTAACCTTTCGTAGTTATGAACGTGGCTTTCCTTTTCGTTCACTGAACCTTTCAATGGGGAAACGTCAGCTACCGCTGAAAATCGCGTTTCATAGTGTTAGAGTGGACTAGTTTCTTGATATCTGTGACAGCAGAAATTACGGTAAGGTTGTGAGAATTAGAAGCTTCCAGGTTTGACCTACAACTTGTACCGTCGGAAAAGCTAGTGTAACATTTCACGAAGGAAGAATGAGATTCATAAGTAGCTCCAACAGAGGTCATCGCCTATGTAATAAGTGATCCCATGAACGTGGAAACCCTAGGTGATATTAAATCAAATATCATCAAAGAAGCACTCACTTTCACAGTGAAATGTTCCATGCAAGCAAAGAGCCATTAGTTGGAGCATCCTTAATGGTTGCGTGAAATTAGCACACATTTTGTAGAACGCGAAATTTAGCGCGTATTATTCGAAATGTGAATCTAGCATATACAGGGTGTTCAGAAAGTTCTGCAACGCATCGAAATGTTGGATTTTAGCAATTTCATGCACATCTCTGGGAACTTTAACCGATGTATTCATATTTTCCAGTCCTTTTTACCCCTTATTCACTGTTTTTTGAGACTTATATTCAATTTTGTTTTAAAAAATGGGCTCCTTTGTCGTCGGCACTCGGCACAGTGCTAGACAGTCAAACCTAGACATATACCGTCAAACGAGTGCGGGATCGAGTTAATGAGACTCGTGGGATCAAGTACCATCCCAAAAACGGAAGACCGAAGACGACAAGAAATCCGGCGGTCCGAAAACTGGTCCAACAAAAAATCTAGTGGAATCCTGAGCGTTCGCTGAGGAAGTTGGTGAAAGTCCATGGAATCAATCGAGAATCGATGCGAGCGGCTATTAATGAAGATATCCAGACGAAATGCTACAAAATGAGTCGTAGATATCTTCTAACCGACCACAAAAAGGCTGAAAAACTGGAAAAATAAAAAAAATGTGGCTTTGTCGGATTCAAAGATTTTTACGATTACTCATCCACAACAGCTAGAATCATTGATATCCGCTACCTATGGGCTTGCCACGTACGAAAATCGTGAAAATAAATCATTTAGCCGCTTCTGTGGTGGTTTGGGGAAAAATCTGTGCAACAAGCAAAAATTCCTTTGTTTTCCTGGAAGAAATTGTAAAAATGGACTCTATCAAGGTCTGAGGTCTATCAAGAAGAGATTCTGGCGCAGTATGTGATGTCCTGGACCGAAATACACTTCCCAGACCAAGGATAGGTGTTCCAACAGGACTGGACGGCCACTTACGGATCGAAATGAACGATGGCCTTCTGCGAGGACCATATGTGGACTGATTAACACCAACGAAGACCAATGACGTAATTCGCTAGGGTTCGCTGATTCAGAAATGATTGTCTGTATTGCCCTCAAGCCTGTAGTCTTGGAAACTTAGAATATGTTGCAGAATCTAGTTGGCCCCTTCTCTGTACATACCTAGACATTTATAAGTTCCCAGAGTTAATATTTTAAAGCATAAAATCCGCGCTAATAGTAAATTCCGTGAAGTCTTGATTGTTTTTCTGTATGAGTGCGTTTAGGGTGTGAAGAAAAAACTTTCTTCGATCAAGATCAGTACACCAACAGTGTGCCGCCAACAAGTAGTCGTGGGAGAAATAAGTGGACATAGTGAAGAAACGATCTTTTGAGTAGTGCTACGAAATTAGAGGGTATTTACAATAGCATTTTTAAGCAGGAGTCCAATAATAAAGCATTTTTCAAATGCGATATGTTTCCGCAATGCGAAGAATTGCTCAGAAGTTTTCTGATCTTAAAAGTGGCAGGTTGCACAAGTATAAAGGTGCTCGTCCTTTTAAGAACAGCTGAAATTCAAAAACAGGGAGCGATGGAAGAGAACAGAGTATTAATCGGAATGATGTGGTGGGAAGCAAGCATGATAGAGAATCCCTGTTTCCTGAACAACACATTCTTGAAGCAGAAAATAACTCCGAGTCGGTATTTACAGCACTTAACATCAAAGTTTTTCCCGTTTTTGGATATGGTGGCAACGGGGTGGGACGGGCACGAACGAGATCGGCACGAACGCATCAGATCGGCTAGCCGTTCAGCGGATTCCTCTGAGGGCTGATCCGATCCGTTCGACCGTGGAACGGCTGACCAGCAGAGACTCTTTTATGATCAAGGCGTGATGCTCATGTTAGAAGACATGATTTGATTTGTCATATTTTAAGTTATGCATGTAGTTCTTTAAAGTGGCCGCAGTACTCTTCAGCCGCCCATCAGTCTGTACTATACCTTCATACTTGTATTTGTAGCCACTGACGCATCGACCGCTCCAGTCGACTACGTCGCGACGGTCAGGCAATGGGGACTCGACGCGGACATCGTCCAACTTGAAAAGGACATGTACAAAATGCCGGGCTTTGACATGTCGCAGACTCAGGTCTTCCTGAGGAGTGTCTGTCTCTGGGAGCTGATATGCCAGAAGGAAGCTCCGAAGACTGTATGGCGAGGAGCGAAGCCTGAACCGTGGCCTCACAACGACGCCGAGCGCGATGGAATCTGCCCAGGAGTGAAAACAGCTACCGGAGGTACGTTTCTCAGACATCTACGATTTCCTTTTCCTCGTGATATACAGGGCGCGATTTAAATGCTGCTGCGTTCACTATTTGAGTTCTTTGTTCTTGGTTTATGATCGTGAAGTCCCGGCAAAAAAAAACACTTTCTAAAGATTGTGAAAATTCTTCTTCCCTCTATTATCGGGTTCGCTAGATACGATGGTGACCCTGAGTTCTCGGGTTCTCCCGAGTTTATACTCTTGAATCAAAGGCTTACACCTCCTGGGACTCCAGCTTAGAGTCTTCCCTCCAGGCTTGCTTAAAATCAATAGAGATAACTCTAAGTCTGAGCCCAAGCCTTGATGTCCAATAAAACAGCCTGAATTTATGCTCAAGACAGCGTTTGCCGTCGATTCTCAAAAAAATGTGACTGTGGTGCGCCCTTGAGGCACTCATAGTCCAATAATATTGCATCCGACACCTCGAAAAATGGGGATAAAGTGAAGTGGTTTGGAAAGTACATATGTTCGTGAGAGAGAGGTCTTTCGTTTGTGTTCCCTGCGATCGGTCGGGTCGTCCACTCGCTCTCTCTCTGAGGTTGTCTGAGCCGAATGAGTTGAGTGAGAGGTCGTTCTCGGTCGTCATTGGGGACGCAATGATCGCCCCGGCTCACCGAAGGCCTGGAACACCAGGAAGCCGTAGTTCCACCGTCTTGCCAAGAAGACCGTCACAACCGCCCGACTCCACCCGCGCCGCCAGAGAAGCCGAAGAAGTGCTGTAACTCCGACGTCTACGCTGCTGAATTTAGCAAAACTGACAAGAATTTATAGCGAGCCCGAAGGGCGAACCCTGTAGTCATAGTCGTGGGGTCGGCAAACCACGGCTTTTTCCAGACGTGCCTAGTGGCCGCTATTTGCTAATAGAGCCCGGGAATGTTCGGCGTTTCTGCTCTGGAATGGCTTGAAAAATCTGAAAGATTACACATGTTTAAAACGGATATCTCAAATCGAGGGACCGATTCAGCGGTTTTAAAGATGACCTATTGTCTTTCGGATGCGTAAGGGTGTCTTTAAATAAAACATTATCTGTTCGTTTCACTTTTTCTGCAGCTTTCTGAAACAAAGAAGTTCGTGTGCAACGTGTCGCGTGAAGGGAGATCATGGATTCGCGACGGAGACGTCAGACAGCATGCAGACCCACGCAAAGATCTCCGTTCGCTTAGCGCTGTGTGTCGCTACCAAGCGACGAAATCTGACATTCATCCTTGATCATCCATCATATTTGAAGCTGCGCATACTCATATGGAGGTGATAGAAGGGGTGAAGCCGCAAGTAAAAAGGCATTATTTTTTATTTGCATACCTGCAAAAAAACTTCAAACGGCCAATTAGAGATTCAGATGGGCGTGGTGTGGAACACAAAAGTTCAAGATAGCGTTGCCAAGCGCCCTCCCGACGACGGCATTCTTTACACGCGCCCAGCACCATCTGACCATGGCCATTCATCTCTTCGATTGGTGCTTGGTGCTTTCTATTGTGTTCTAACCATGCGTGTCACAGTCGCTCTCCTTTTTTATTTGCTCCGTAGTTCCGAAGGAGGTCTTTGGGATCTGGTCACAAAAGCCACATGTTACGTCGGCGGAATTGCTTGCAAGGAGGGTCAGTGATACAGTATTACCTCCACAAAACCGTTGCTTGAGATGTGATAGAAGGTTCCATCTCTAGGTTTGCCTTGCTTGTTGCTTAGACTTTCAAATTTCCCCTATCCTGTTGCATTCGATCGTTTAAGAAGACGCCACCGCGACAGCAGCGCCAGTCGACTATGTGGCTCTCGTAAGGGATTGGAACCACGAGGACCTTTTCGAGTTGAAAGTGAAAATCTACAATAGTGAAAAAGACGTCGAGGAGTCTCTGGCAGAGTTTTGGAAGACAGTTCGTCTCTGGGAACTCATCTGTCGGACAGAGGCGCCGAAAGACCTGCGTACCGGAATGAAAGGAAATCCAGAGCCGTGGCCCCACAAGGAGAGTGAACGCGACGGGAAATGTCCAAAGGTGACGACCACTACATGTAAGGATTATCATTATCATCATCTTGTTCTTCTCTCGAAGATGGCCAAGAAGTAGCGCGGCCAAAATAAGTCCATCTTTTAATGAGTTTAAAGTCACATGAATTCTAGCAACTACCACGACAACAACAACAACTACTACAACCCCCACTACGACCACCACGACGACGACGCCTACCACCACCACCACTACGACAACCACAACCCCGACCACAACGACGACGACGACCACTACCACAACCACTACGTCCACGACAACAACGAGTAGGTTCCCACTGTGACGATCTTTCGAAGCGTACCATTAGAGGCTCGAAGAACGTGACACCAAAAGAGAACCATTTTCAGCGCCAATCCCGACGACTACGGGCATTGACTACGTGGCGATGGTGAGGAAATGGAGTCGAGCAGACATATCGACCATGGACGAGTCCTTCTACGCCAAAGAAACGTTCACACTCGATGAGTTGAGGGAATTTCGGAAAAGCGTCCACCTGTGGGAACTCGTCTGCCAGGCAGAGGCGCCGAAAGAGATCTGGGAGCTGTGGAAGGAAGAGAAGCCAGATCCATGGCCTCACAGTGATGATCAACGCGATGGGAACTGCCCCAACGTCGAGCAGACCACTGTCTCAAGTAGGTCAACACAATCCAAAAAGCATCTCAATCTGGACCACGTTAGGCGTAATTTCAACGTTGTCAACACTCGGATTCATTCCAACGACTGACGCCCCTAACCAGTGCATCAACTGCAATGAATTCGCCAAATGCGAGGAGGAATCCTCTCCGGGAGTGTGTGAGAAGTGCGCGTGTCCCCTGGGTAGGAGGGGGTCCTGCTGCGAAGAGATCGTCGACCTCTGTGCCGAGAAGGAGACGAATCCGTGTGCCGCCGACACGCCCGACATGCAGAGGACGTGCAAGGTGGTCATGCCGGCGGGCAACACGAAGTGCGAGTGCACACCCGGCTGGATCGGCCGGAACTGCACGGAGAAGTTCGACCCCTGCGAGCACCACAAGTGCGTCAACGGAGGGAAGTGCGTCGACGACGGCGTCGGCGGCTACCACTGCGACTGCACCTGGGAGTTCAAAGGAGAGTACTGTGAAAGTGAGTGCCTTCAGCTGGCAGCCCCTTTGACCCTCTGTTTCAGTGCCGGAACCGTGCTACCCACGTTGCCAACGTGAGCGAACTGTCCAGGCTCCCCTTAAAATAGCCTTTCAGCGTGCACTTCGATGGCCTGGCGCTGCGAGAACAACTCAACTTGCTGGCCAGGACTGACGCAGCAGGACCACGACTTCCAGTGCATCTGCCGCAAGGGGTACAAGGGGAAATACTGTGGAGGTAGAGGGGATGAGAGGGCGCCTACAGTAAGAACTGCCTCTTCAGAAGCGATTCCCTGCGAGGCCTTCAACCCCTGCAAGAACGGAGGCGACTGCTATCGGGAGGAGGGCAGAGTCGTCTGCGAGTGTCTTTCCATCTGGACGGGAGAGTTCTGTGAAAGTAGGGACTGGAGTGATTCAGAGAATGGAGAGACGTTTCAGCCTTCAACATCTGCCACGACGACAAATGCGTCAACGGGATCTGCAACCCGGTCAACGAGACGCACTTCACCTGCAGCTGTTGGAGAGGTTTCACGGGAGAAAACTGCGAAATACGTGCGTCAGAGAGGGCTATACCCCTTGGAAAAGTCTCAATTTAGGAATCGACCTGTGTGATACGGAGATGCCGTGTAGGCACAACGGAAGCTGCATCTCTAAGATCGCCGACTATGAGTGCTTTTGCCTGCCAGGCACTTCGGGAAAGAACTGCGAACATAGTAAGATACTCGATGCAGTTGTATCCAATGGAACGAAAGTTAATTAGATTTCGATGACTGCGTCGATCCTACAACTGGAATCACCAATCGTTGTAGCATTCGGGATAAGAAGGCCAAATGTGTTGATGGAATCGAATTTAGACGAATTTACGTGCGAATGCTCAGAGGACTGGACTGGAGCGACGTGTACAATTAGAATGATGATTTACGAAGTCATTAAACACTTCAAGAACGCGGACGAGAGTCTTGTTGGCATGCTGGAGGACCTTCTAGAAACGCCAGAGCTGATCAAGGAAGCGCTTCCTTTCTTCTTGGCCTTGATGCCTCCAGAAAATCAAACCGAGATCAGCTGGGATCACGAGGACGTTTTCGAGTGGGCCACGTATGAGAACAGCGAATTGAATCTGAACAAGGACATCGTGAAGTGGAACGCGGCGACGCTCGGCAACTGCTTCACCTTCAACCACGACTCGCAGCCCGAGAAGATGCCTCTGCGCTACGCGGGCGAGCAGGAGGGCTTCCGGGCGCTGATGAGGGTGCGCCAGGACGAGTACCTCGACTGGATCGACACCGCCTCGCTCCTCGTCTTCGTTCACTCCAGCACAGAGAGTGTCTTCGGCGAATCTGTGAGATTCCAAGCGAAGCCAGGAGCGGAGACAACCCTCATGACGTCCCTAGTAGGTCCATCTGCACCTTCTCCGATGGACGTCAGTTTCAGAATTCATTTGAACGACTCGGCGGTCGCTTCGGAGAATGTGTTGTCGAGAAATCTGAGGTCACATCCTATTATTACGACGGAAACTACGTAACTGATGTAAGTAGTCTCCTAATCTCCACATGACAAGACTTCCATTCTAGGGGTGCCTTCGCAGTTGTTACCAAGACGCCGTCTATGATGAATGTAAATGCATGGACCCCCGGTACCCGAGGAAGGACGGAGTTCCAGCGTGTGACCTATCCCAACGTATCCAAGTGTCTCTCATATCTCCCTACAAGCCGTTTAGGTAGTTGTGTTCTCAAGGTCACCGACCAGAGAGGCGATCCTTCCACGTGGCCCCAGTGCAGATGTCCGCTACCGTGCATGAACGCCCAGTACAACGTTCGCTGGAGCCAGAAGAGTCTCTCACCCAGGGTGACCAGTGCTCCTACCCACTGAAGACTGTTTCTTTCAGGAATGCAACAAGTTCAAGACGGGCAACCAAACAGGTTGTCAAAGCGACCAAGTGCTCATCAGCGTCTATCTTCCACACATCATCCAGAACACATTTAAGGAAGAGGCCAAAATTGATGTGAGTGACGACGACCTATGGCATCTAGGCCTTGAATGATTCTTTTCAGTTCAACAAATTCATTTCAATGCTCGGCGGGTTGTTAGGAGTGCTCTGCGGCATATGCATCATCACCTTCATAGAATTTATATATTTAATTGTACGACTTGTTGTTTTCATTGTTTTGAAAAAGTGAATTTACGAATTTATTGCGATATCTAACATATTACATGTTGTCGCACCCCATATTTATCCAACGTCCTCTGGCTTCTTGACGCGCACGGTGCCTCCATCTTTTGCTGCCCAGTGTCTTCGTTAAGTCATCGCTCCATCGGGTTCGAGGTCTTCCGAGAGGTCTCTTCACAGGCGGGCGCCATTCTTCTAGTCGGTTGTACCACTTCTCCGGGCTTCCGTTCGCCATCTTCCAGGCGAAGTTCCACTTCCTTCTTCTTGCCGCTTCGTCGATGTCCTTCACCTTCGTGACGCCTCGGAGCCACTCATTGGTCCTCTTGTCTATTAGACGGACTCCGGCCATTCGGCGTTCCATCCTTCGCTGAGCGGTCGCAAGCCTCTTCCGCGCTGATTTCGTGAGCGACCAAGTTTCGGAACCGTAGAGCATGGCGGGAAGGACGCACTGATCGAAGAGTTTTCGTTTCCATCGCATCAGGACGCTTCTGGAAGTCAGGAAGTCCTTGTACTTCCTGAAAACGTTCCATCCGCTTTGAATTCTTCTGTTGATCTCCTTGGAGTGGTCTCTTCTCAGCCTGACTTCCTGTCCCAGGTAGACGAAAGCTTCGACTTGCTCGATTTCTTCTCCGACCATACGGGAAAAATGCAGATTCCTGCGATTCCAAGTCATTTCTGTGAATATCCACTGAGGTCAAGAAAGAAAAAGACGGGTGGAGAACAGCAGCTCCGACCGGTCTCATGGTTAAATGCACTTGAAGATGATTTTTTAGACTTCCGTCTACATGATGTACCATGTCATTTGAAACGAATTTATAGAGCGGTCTACCTCGAAGGAAAGGGGAATGCGAAGGTACTTTATGTACCCGATAGATGCAGTTTTCGACCCGTCTTGTATGATACTGAAGTTTCTATTGGGTTGGTGCAGTGAAAATGGGACACTTTTGTAACTGTTAACTGTTAACTGTTAACTATCTATTAACTGTTAACTATCTATCTAAGCGCCGTCTATCGTCAGCGGACCGTCTGGTGGAGCTCCAACACGAACTTGACACTTTTGTAATGATTGTTTAATTGCATTGTTTCAACCATTTCACTTAAAGGTATTTACAATTTGACTGAACAACTACAGCCCACTTCACGGAGAAAAGCTGGGTCGGTTGTTCATAGAATGCACAGGGTTTGGAGTCGGAAAATGTTTTGGTCTCATTTTCAACCTCTTTGTCTTATTCGAAGAGATTTCCTCTGATATCGTCAACTGTGGACGATCACAGACGGCAGTTATATAGAGCTAAGAGAGGGATAGATAAACAGCACGAAAGGAATTTCTCAGCTCAAAGTGGAAAGCCATTCCGGGGGACAACTTGAAAATGTGAGGTTTGAGGCACCATTCCTGAAGTGTGACTTCTTCCACATTTGGCCTCCATTTCCGTAAAGTAAGCGTGAGATCGTAGAGTCGCTATGTGTGCATGATAGCTGTGAGCGAGGGATACCTGCTCTATATCCCCAGTCTCTCTTACGGTACTTAACCAATAGGAAACGTTGCCGTTAACGGAACATGATCCGATCCGATCTGAAAAGACCATCTTTTTGAGATTAGTTCATGTTGTGATAAACGACCAACATAGGAATAGGTGTGTTCGGTAGTTTAAAAAAAAGAATTTACGTGGTTGAAAGCCGTCACCGTCAGTCACATAATTAATACCATAGGCAGCCCAAACATCACTTAGCATTTTGTCATCTCGAGGGGCCAAAAAAATGACCGTCAAAATAGAATAAACCTCCAACACCAGGAGGAATGCAATGTGCAAGCCGCCAATCATAGTGTGGGGTGAGAGTTCGATGCACTGAACAACGCACCAATCAGTTATGCCGCAACTGAAAAAAATGAATGTTTTCCAAGTGGCCCATTTTCAATCCACCAACCCAATATTTATACATTGCCCAAGCTTGCCATAAGATATGGTTAAATACGTTTCTTTCATTTGCCTTCATAGGTTCGCGTTGTATCTACCATACGATTCCCTATGTAAACCCCCACCTACTTGTGCCAATTCCACCTATCATCAAATATGTCAATCCTTTCCCCAATCCCGACATTTCCTTTCGAAAAGAAACTCTAAACAGAGCTCTTCATGCATTATTCATCAGCAGATACCGTATCCACTGCCGCATGAATAATTGAGACCTCAGAGCTAAAAACTTAGTCAGTGTCATTCACTCCGAGCGGAGAATAATCGGCACTTTGCCGCTTTCTCAGTGCTCCGAGAACAATACACAGCGAAAAGATCAAGACGGAGGCGGCGGAAACGTGGAAACCGCACGGAGGCCTCGAGGAGTCCGCTGTTTGGACATCTACATTTCCTATTCAGTGCGCGCCGTTTTTGGAAGGAAAAATGGTGCACAAGAAGAGGAGAAGGAACTGAATTGAGCAGCTATAAAGCAGACCAATTGACCATGTGAATCCAATGGAATGTAGAGGAATCCTGGCGAACCTAGGAATTGTGGGGGCACGTGAGTCCAGCGAGCTTACGTGCTTCTCGTTCTCTCATTCTCTCTGGCTACTCGTCATCTGTTCTTTAATCGGGCGCCAAACTTACAGTACTATGAAAGTCTTTTTGGCTTTTTGAGGTGTTCATGTCATAATTATCTGGCCTTTAGATTCTTTGGTTGCGATTTTCCATTTCCATTCGTTCATATGGAGTTACAGAATATAAACTTGCTTGTAATAAGACACAGATCACGAATTCTCACGGTGAATGGATACGGAAACAAAATACGGGAAGCACTTATATGCACAGAACGTTCCGATCGTTCCTGAATTGTGACAAACGGCGCGTCATCGACGTCAACTTCGTGGGATGCTCACCACAACAGCTTCTTCGACTTTTCGGAAACATCTTAGACACAAAACACCGAAAACGGAAGGCCGCGTTGTCGCGACAGAAATAATCATGAAGTGAACGAAAGGAGAAGAAAAGTCAAAAGTCCTGACGAGACCTATGCATTTTCCCAGTACCAAGCAGCGCAAATGAATCCTTAGCGCTAGAAAGGGAAAACGCACGAAACTGAGTAAGCCTTGATAGTTGCAAAACTAAGATTCACGGGAACGAAGGTGGAACTATCACATAATCTCCAGTAATATTTCGTGCCTAAAGACTAATCAAAGTTTTTCAATGATCAAAGCGCCGAGTTCGAATAATTCTCATATTCTTGTGTAGAGTTCATTTAGGTGACTTGTATAGTGGAGTGAACTGCAGACCTCCGTAACCGAACCGAATACGGAAATCAGCACAATAAAATGCTATGGAAGTATTTTTTTAAATTATGGTGTGCTTGCAGAATTAAAGGCCTGTGAGAAACACGACTCAAAAAAACAAGACACAAACAAGACAAATTTTCACTCTCTTTCGTTTTATGCCCGTGTAAGAACCAATTTTTTTCCAAAACAATACCTTGCAAAATAAACATATTTTATGTCTCTCTGTGAGTGGAGTTTACATTGCGACAAAACTCAAAGGCTATTCAAGTAGCAGTTCACTCATTTGTCGCTATGTTGCATCGTCTCTCTGCGCTTTCTTTGGCTCACGAGTATTTTGCACTCAGCAGCTGTGGTGACATTCTGTTCCGTCCTTTCTTTTTTGGACCTGGCACATGACATCACCCTAGGAGATCACCAGAGGAGAACAGAAAAAATCGAAGGCGGGTCGGTCTAGACCAACACTTAGGAATGCGCACTTTGTCTTTCAACTGAATCCAGGAGATCTCGGTTCGCTGAGACTCGCGAAATGTTCAAGAAGATGTTCCTCGTTCTACTTCTCGCTGCTCTAGTGAGGAGATCGAGCGGCATCTGCTGGACGTTTTGGGACTGCAGCGGCGCTGAAGGTAATTTAATGACATACTGTGAATCATCTGTCGAATTTAGAAACGACCACGACCACAAGGGCCACGACGACTCCCACGACTCCGAGTCTTCAGCCCGGACAATGCAGGAACTGTAGCCAGTGGTCCGTCTGTGCACAGAGCGCCGAAGACGGCGTCTGCGATGAGTGCGCCTGCCCGAAGGGACTCACGGGACCGTGCTGCGATAAACGTAGGTCCAGGTACCGTACTCCTTCTCCATTCGGGCTTTAGTCGAGAGAAACCGATGCGCGCTAGAGACGAACTTATGTCCTCCCTTCTCGAGCTGTGAATTCGACCTAGTGGCCGGATACAAATGCGTTTGTCACGGAGCGGGCGTCGGACCGAACTGCACAGAACGTAAGCTACACAACGTGACGTCGATGTAAAGTGTGACGTTAGCCAATCCGTGCGAGAAGGACCCGTGCATGAACGGAGGGGTCTGCAGCGTTGACGAAAAGTCGAAGTCTTTCGAATGTGAATGTCCCGTAGGAATCACCGGAGAGCACTGCGAGAGTGAGCGGCGTTTCATTGGATCCAGGACAATCCTTATTTCAGCCACCGTTCTCTGTGTCCATACGGGCTGCGCCTGCAGAGGAAACCAGTGCCAGAATGGAGCCACATGCTATGTCGACCCTTTGACCTCGCTCATAAAATATTCGTGTCTTTGTCCGAAAGGATATGTCGGGGACCACTGCGAAGGTGAGTGTTCAGGAATAGCTACAAAGATAAGTTTTTCCAAATGAGAAAAGTACAAGGTGGCCAAAAAAGTGGATGAGACGATACTCATACTCTTTGCAAATGCATTAAAATCCAAAAATGTCCTACTTTGGACTACAATTTCCTCGAAAAACTTTCCGTGGTGCATAGGAAGTGTTGCTTAGTTTCCAAAATCTCTCTTTGTAACTATCTGAATAAGCATCGATGTTACCATGGAGGATTCTTAGATGAAAGTTCTGTTTTTTTCTACGTTTTCTACTCAACGGCCAGAGACTACGGTACTAAGACTGTCTTTGAACTACGCCCAAATATCACGAAAACCCCTTTCAGAAGAGCTGCCCTGTGTGAACAACAATCCTTGCAAGTACGGTGGACTGTGCCAGGTGGACCCTGTCGATCCCATGCGCTTCTCGTGCATCTGCCCGTCGATCTTCAGAGGAAAGCTCTGTGACAGTACGTCGCCTTTGCCCTTCCTGAGCTGATCGTCATTTTAGAGTACGACCCGTGTCACACCCTAGCGAGCCAATGCGAGCACGGCATTTGCGTTCCCGTCAGCGACTACAATGCGGAGTGTTCTTGCATCCCCGGCTACAACGGTACTTTGTGCCAGCACGGTAGGAACCCACCTCTATCGCAGCAGTACGCATCGGAAGTTCAGACATCGACGACTGTGCGCCGAACCCTTGTCAGTACGGAGGCGTTTGCAAGGACCTCGTCAACAACTACACTTGCACTTGTCCCATTGGGACCTCCGGACGCAATTGTGAAATTAGTAGGCGCCTATGGGCGAACAGGACACCTTATCTGGGATTTAGATTTCGACGACTGCAAGACAAACATCCCCGGAGTGACCCAGTGCATGCAGAGGGACAAAGACGCCATCTGCATAGATGGACTGAATGCGTTCACCTGCAACTGTTCAGAAGAATGGACGGGCGAGAACTGCACGATGAGGACGATCATCTGGAACGTTATCAAGTCGTTCAACAACACCGACATCAACTTGCTGGATGTGAGTTGACAGGGATGAATGGGATGGTTCAAGAAGTCGTTTCAGCTCCTCGAAGACCTCGTCTTGAAGCCGTCCCTTATCACTGACATCGTTCCCTTCTTCTTAGCCCTTCTTCCGGCAGAGAAGCAATCGGACATCAGCTGGGACCAGGAGGACATGTTCGCATGGGCCACGTTCGAGGGCCAAGAGCTCGATTTGAACAAGGACATCGTGAAGTGGAACGCGGCGACGCTCGGCAACTGCTTCACCTTCAACCACGACTCGCAGGCCGAGAAGATGCCTCTGCGCTACGCGGGCGAGCAGGAGGGCTTCCGGGCGCTGATGAGGGTGCGCCAGGACGAGTACCTCGACTGGATCGACACCGCCTCGCTCCTCGTTTTCGTCCACTCCAGCACAGAGAGTGTCTTCGGAGAATCCCTCCGCTTCCAGGCGAGACCCGGAGGCGAGACGAGCCTCATGATCAGCCAGGTGATCAGTATCTCTCAAGGGAATATTCGTTCTTTAGACCTCCTTTGAACGTCTTGGAGGAAAGTACGGCGTTTGTGTGACGAACAAAGATGAAGTTGAGTCGTACTACTACGAAGGGGAGTACACGACCGACGGCTGCCTCAGAAGTTGCTACCAAGATGCCGTCTTCGAAGCCTGTGGCTGCATGGATCCACGATTTCCGCGAAAACAGGGTGTGAACTCTTGCGATATGTCCAAACGTCAGTCAGTCCCCTTTCTACACGTCCCATGCTCTCGTTTAGGAACCTGTGTTATGAGGTTAACCGAAGAGCGAGGAGACCCCTCTAACTGGCCCGAATGTGAATGTCCCCTCCCGTGCTCCAACGGTCAATTCACTATCCGATGGTCTCAAGTGGAATCTTCCTCCACGGTACTTCCTTAGAACAGTGTCCATATCCTGATCATCAAATTCAGATTCAAGACTGTTCTCACCACCTCGCCAACCAAGCCCTCTACACCCAATGTGCCCAAAACAAAAGCGATCAGGTGCTCATTTCTGTCCACTTCCCCCAGATGATCCAGCAAACCTTTAAGGAAGAACCTAAAATGGATGTAAGCAAACAATGCGCACCGCGCAATTCAAAGCCAATGCTTTCAGTTGAACAAATTCATCGCGAATCTTGGCGGACTTCTTGGAGTTCTCTGTGGAATCTCGATTTTGACTTTTATCGAATTCGGATTTCTGCTTTTTCGTTTATGTCTAGTAGCTACGGTCGGAAAATGAGCCCAAGGTTGTTGAACAGTGTCCAGTACGTCGTGCCTTACGCTTCATAAAAATGAATAAAAGTGTTTCATTTACTCTTGACTCAATGGCGTTCGCCATGCAGGATAGTGTTGTGCCAGTTCGGCCGCTCATCCAAGAAATTTTGATGATCTCGATCATCAGGCCTTCTGGGAGCCAGGCGATCATTGCGTAAACAACGACGGCCGAAAATGACCGCTCATCCACCTCATTCGGCGAACTCCAGTCAGAGAGCAGTGGACTACCGTGAAAGTGTTTGTCAACAATCGTCATAGATAGGATAACCTGCAAGCGGTTATTCCTAAAATACACACAAGAGGAGCTATGCAGGAGTTCATGCCGCCTGCGCTCCGGAATTGTGTCCTACGCAAATGCTGACCGCCTTGCCAGGGGCAACGGTTCAAAATGACGTGCCTATGTGCGCCCACAGAGAACACCCACATCACCATCCTAAAAGTGGCCGTGAAACAAAGAATGGATACGGTGTCTTTGACGGTATGATCCGAAAAGCGGTTGGGCTTGTGGGTGGCTACGACGGTGGACACAAAGCAGGCTAAAGGATATAGCTGCAGCTCGCCCGCAGCCTCAAATTTCTATGTATGGCTCTAAGCCTGGTGCTTTTGTCGCCACACTCTCCATCTCAATAAAGTCGATTGACATGAAGCACGCACTCATATTCGGTTTTAGTGTCTAAAACAAAACTCTCTAATTCTCATTAAAATCGTCATCACACGACGCCATGTCCGACTTTGGGACGTTTCCTTGTTAGTATAACTTGGCTCCCATTTCAGACTCTGAGCTCAAAGCTAATCGCTGATGAAATGCTCTGCGTTGATTTGAAGTACCTCTAGGGCGCTGTCTCATCCCACTCCACGCTGTCTCATCCCACTCCCAGATGCTTCGATACTCCTTAAGAGCACAACTAACCGCCTCACCAACACTTCGCACTCAGAAATGAACTCTATGCCATGATTTTGTTCCAGCCAACCTCACCCCTGCCATGCCCGACCGCTCCTAGACCCAAACGCAAAAATGATGCACGTCTGAGACAGAAGATGTCTAAATGCTGCAGACTGTGTGATACATGCACGTGTCACTCTCAACGAGAGACGGGAGGGAACAAAGTACACCTCGTTGTCTTTCAAAAGTCCTTTGTTCCCCTCGCGAGCGCCTAAAAATAAAGCGGGTTGGCACATTGAGACCTACACCTCCAATCCAGAACCCACTCAGCTTGTCGCCCAGCAACTCCTGGAAAAAAGGGTCCAACATGTGTTCTTTCACGTTCGCTCTTTTCTCTGCCGTGGAACAAACGTGTGGAACAATGGCCCCGGCATACGGTAGTTGTAAGCGTGCCCACCCACAGCCTCCCCCTCTATAGACACCATTCCCTCTGAGAACATTTCATTCGGCTCTTCGGTGTAGTCAAGGAGCGGTCGAAGACGGACTCCGTTCCCCTCACTGTGTGTGGTCCTTGCGGTTCAATTGAGGCTGAATATTTAACCTACGATGATCGTCAGATTCATCCTGTTATCTGTAGTTCTCAGCAATGCGAGAGTATTGGGTTTTCTGGACAGGATAGGCAGTTTAATCCCCGACAAGCTGATTCCTGATATTCCGATAGTTTCCGACCTGACGAAGTCGATCAAAGACAAAGTTCTTGACGGCGCCAATGGAATCATCTCCGACATCGTTCCCGACATCGTTCCGGACATTGGCTGCAAAATGCTCAACGGAGTCGGGCTCTGCGGTAGGTTCGCTAGAACTTCACTATTATGTTGGATAACTGCACCTAAAGCATGCGACTTAAGGAGTGAGAATAGATCAGCTTTACTTCTTCTAGGCTGTTGTAGCTGAGGAAAATTGAGCCTGTGTGCTCCAGAGAGAGCTCGTATAATAGAGTCGATGACATCATGATCCCTGATGATATCCGGTGATATCAATTACCTGAAATGTCCCAACGGGTGATAAGCAGCGCATTTAGTATTTATGGGGCCATCCGAATGAGAGGTATTCTACTTTTGAATCAATGACAGTTGCGGTTGGGAAATTTTTGGCTCTTTAAGGGTGGCTCGTAAGCATGTTCACCGAATGACGGATCGGCTGATTAGCTGACATGACAGTAGAGCCGCCGTCCGGTTATAACATTAGAATATTTTTGAGGATCACTTTGACCAGCTTTTTTTGGTTGTTGTAGTTGCTTACCGACAACCTGACTGCGAGAAGTGAACGTCATAGGGAAACTACATTAGGGAGATACTTTGAAGGTACCGTAGCGGGACACTTTATGGCATGAAAACGTCTTTGTTGGCTCCAGTCAATTCTCAGTTCTTTTCTAATTTTTCTCCTGTCGAGTGTCGGGACTCCACCCAGACGTTCGCAGTATAAAAGCGCTCCGCCGGCAGTTCGGGAGAGGCCCCCCACGTCTGTTCCTTCTGCCATCCGCCGCAATCTTCTCTATACTTCCCTATCTCCCCGCTCCACTCCTCGATCACCCGGTGTAACAATAAAAAGGTACGGTAGAAAACGAGGGAGAACGACATGCGTCAAAGTGTCACATCTCGTAGAAGCACATTCGGTTTCCAAGGCACTTGTATCCACCCGCCTATTCCCCGTCTAAAGGCATTTTCAAAGAGCATGTGCACCTTGTGCCCGGTTTCGGTCTTTTGGCCTGGGCACAACCCACTTTTCCTGTCACCGGGCAACCCTCGTAGTCTCCTTGAAACAAAGGAAATTCTCCAACATGTGCCTACCCACGATCTCTTTTTGCTCGCAGTCGTCAGAAACGTGCCTCTGGTGCGACTCCGTCCTAGTGATGCGGTCATCTTTTCTTCTTAGGCTTCTGATAATGTCCGTCCTGGTCCACTACGTCTTTTCGTTTTGTCCCTTCGGTATTACAAAACGATGTCGAGAAGCCGATGATGACGACGATGAAGGCGATGACTACTATGATGACGATGATGATGATGACTACGATGACGATAATCGTACGTTCATTTACAGTATCCTGTCATCCAAACATCTTAAAAATTATTTCGCACTTTGATTTCACATTTTCGTTGGTTTGTTTTGGAGAAGTTTGCCATCTTTTCCAAAAGGTGTGCAAGAAGACCGTGTGTCTCCGAAAATTTTCGGAAATGTAGTTTGTGAAAATAGAATGCACTTTCTTCAGGGCTAAGTTGAAGTTTTCGTGGCCATTTTTTGGCCATTTGGCCGTTTACAGTTTTTGCGTCTCCAGTTTCTTTGCTTCGTGTGTTGTGTACTAGTTCAAAGGCTTGAAAACGGCCTATTTTCCTGAGCTTGTGTAATCTCACTTATTTCTTGATTCTAAGCCTTCACTCGATTCTCTCCCAAAAGTGACCGCTTCGACATCGCATCAACTCATTTTAGATCCGACTCATAAAAGAATTGGAACTAAAAAGAAAAAAGAGTTAAATTGGGAACTCCGAAAATTCGGTTCCGCTCACTTTGCGTGTATACAGCATCGGTTTTGCGGGAACTGTAGTAGTAAATTGTATGTATGTAGTAATGTAGTAAATTACTGTATGTAGTAAATTCGTTTCTTTTCGCTTCATTTCTGAGACATTCATTCAGAATTCACCGTTGTTTCCGCACTTAAGAGTCACTGATGGTCTCCTGAACAGAAAACCAGCTTGTTCATAGCAGTTCAGAAGCTCTGAATTATTTGGAACTGCGAAATCTGTAGGAGGTCTTTCATTTGTGTCGATGTCGATCGGTCCGGTCAACCGACGATTACAGTTTGATACTATGACTTTTGCGCTTATTTAACATCCTGAACGGCGTAATTCCGTTGATTCGGGAAGACAAATGGTGTTGCTACCGCTGAGCCATCCGAGCTAACTGATTTATTATAAATAAACCCGGCTGCGCGCGAATTCGCGCCCTCCAGGTACTAAAAGCCAATTAGCCTGTAGCCCTGCGGGCGGTAAGATTGGAGCTCATGGATAGGGCTGAAGTTGGGGCCAAAAACTGTAGCCCTGCGGGCGGCGAGAAACCATAGCCCTGCGGGCGGCAAGATTGGCGCTCATGTAAATGGCTAAAGTGGGCGAAAAAACTGTAAAGTTTCAGGAAACTCGAACCGAAAACACTGCTGGTTACAAAATAGGCAAAAAATCACTCAAAAACAGCAAAAAAAAATTGAAGCCTAGCATCGCCAGAGAGATAGTGGAAGTAGAGCAATACCATCTCAACTGTCTGTGTGGCTCACTGCGAACGTTCTCTGTTTGTAAGCGGGCGGTGTCAGGTTCGGTTCCCCTCGAGGTCCTTATTTTTGTGTGGGTGTTTCCGCTGTGCGCACGGAAAAACGCACGCACACACACACACGCACAGACCAACGGACCCGTTGGTTCTCCATTTATATATAGGGGATAACGGGGATGTTATATACGCGCTTTAACATAAACACATACGGCACATTCCTTCGCAAACGTGCAGTCTTTTAAGCATACAGAGTGGATGCCGCGCTAAGCGACTGTCGATCGATTAGAGAAGCGACAAGTCGTTACAAATGGTGTATTCTGCAGGAAGAATGTATGACTTATAAATTTCTGCAAGTAGTTAATTATTTGGAGAACAAATCTGAAGTATTTCAGAGGGCTAACTCTTCAGGAGACACAGGTTGTACCTGATATTTTACCCATGGTCGTCTATTATTCTGCGACTAATAATCCGCGACGGTTTGATCGCCTTGACTGACCTTTTGGGTGGCTAAAAAAGGGAAATCTGGAGAGAAGCCCGGAATATCATCTTTGTGATCATCGGAATGTGAGACCGATTGAAAAATGAAAATGAAAGACGAACAACGGAAGAAACCAACCGATCTTACCGGTCCGAATTTCTGAATGTCTTTCCTGGCTTCTGTCTAGATGCTGTCCTTGAGTTCATGGAGAAGAGAAACACTAAGAAGCCAATAATCTTTGTAATTTCTAAGTTCGGTCACCACCTTTCGAATTGAAAAGTCGCTTCGAGCTTTCCCTAGAGGGCCTTCTGGGAGTCGACGGGCGCTCTAGGTAACAAAAAGCAGAAAATTAAAATCGGTGATACAGAACTTTAGTTCCGAGCAGTTCTGAGCATTTTAGCCGAAATCGAAATGAGTGAAACCCAAATTCTTTACGGTACGCCAATTATTGATCTAGACTCGGAATTCGCCTTCTTTACTTAGTCATAGTTAGGATCAAATTGCGTAGAATCGAATTGCGTAGAATCATTCATGGACGTGTATTCTGTTGCCCCTTATAGTCGAAATATCCGTGGGTTGTGCTCTGTCCATGGTTTGAACTGAAGGCGAGCAGGCCGCCCCGTTTCCAAGCAACTTCTAGTGTCCAAGGCGGAAAGAGGCGGCCATGTGCTTCCGACACTTTCCTTTTCTTTCATTCACCGCCAACGTGGTTGGCCGAACTTCCACTCCCACGAGGTGCTCCAGCTGTGGAAATAATGGCTGCATCCCTTCTTGTTCTAGTACTCGTGGTTTCTGCGTTAATCCACACCGCTACAGCATGGTGCTGGTTTCGTTGCAAGGACGATGAAGAAGAAGAAAGTAGGTTCAGATCATAAGCTTACCTCAACGTTTTGAGAAATGTTCGTGTAAAAATCTACTAAAAAAGGTAGCCGTTTAGCCATCTCTTCTGGGCATCTTTGTGCAGCCGCTCACATTCATGGCTAAGTAGATTTAAGAAGAAATCTTTCTACCCCATTCGCATCATTCTCATCCATATGGTTAGGGAGCGGTTCTGAACCTGCATGCCATTTCAAACAGTTCGGTTTTCACGATCACCTTTTGTCCAATTCAAGGAGAGTATCACTTATCTTAAAACATTTAACAAGAACGTGCAAAAACGGGACATGTGAGTGCAAACAAAACCACTTCCGTCCTTTTCTATTCAAGTTTGACCAGAACAGAACACCTCGCACATGCTGTTCCTAAGCTACCACAGAATCCCGCAGCAGAGACTGCTTCCTTCTGGTGTTCCTGCACGTGTCAAAAGTCAGCTCTTTTCTTACGGATAAGCACACCTTTTCCAATTCGTGCTTTGCTCCGAATCCCACGCGGAGAGATCGGCACCACTTGCTGCCTGGCAACTTGTGGACTCTCTAAACTGGGATGGCTAAACAAGTGTTGCCACACGTGTTTCTCACCTACTTCATCCATCTGACAGCTTTGGAACGGTTGTCTCTACTTCTCTTCTCTTTCTGTGGGGCGTTCCCCGCCTCTGCTGCTCTCTTGGCTCTTCATTGATGGTCAACCTCCGAAACGCCGCTCCTCTTCTTGTCTTCATTTGCATGTTTGTCCCTAGCCGACAGCAGTGGTACTGTCCATGGTGCAAGAAAGAGGCAGAGACAAGTACGTTCTCGTTTCTTTCGAATTGAGATAGTTCTTTTTATGTAGGGTCTCTTGTGGGTAAACAGGGATCATCAGAAAAGATGCTATCTACCTTTGCCATCTTGATATGGGAGGGAATCTGTGTTCTATGTTAAGAGATCGGCACTTCTTGTTTCCTGACAATTCATGCATTCCTGAACTGATTCGTTATGAGTTTCCCGCACAATTTGAAAAGTCTTTTTTTTGGATTTGGAAACTTTTGAAAATGAAACGAACATTTTCTTGAATCTCTTATCGCTGAAGTCATATCTCTCGCAGTTTTTCAAAAGGATTCAAATAGAAAACCCCCAGATTTCACAATATCAGCAGAACGAAGATGTGATCGATGAACCGTTCCTTTGTTTATGTGCATGATCAGGGTTGCACGTTCTCCAGGAGTCATATTTAGTGGTGCCGTTGCCTAGAGATTTTCTAGGAAAACTGCAACCTTACAGAGATGGAGCGCGTGTTTTACATGCTTTTGCTGTCCATACACGGCGTTGCCCGGCGACTCCTACCGTACCAAACTTCTAAATAAACAATCTACCGCGTGCTTCTTTCGCCTGTATGGACGTGCGCTTTCCTAAATGCGTCTCACCCGGTCACTTTTGCCTATGGTAGTAGATAAATTGAAAGTTGTTCCGCTGTGGATACAGTTAAAAGGGTGCAGCGACTGTAAGTGCCGTTCTGATCGAATCGTTTCAGCGACCACACCGGCACCCACCACCACGACCATCTTGCCTTGGCAGTGCCACCAGTGTGCCGACTACTCCTTCTGCAAGTCGGTCGACTCGAACGACGTCTGCAACGGCTGTGTGTGTCCAAATGGAACCACTGGAGCCTGCTGTGATCAAAGTAAGGGTGCAGAAAGGGTTCGGTGGAGACGTCCGACTTTCAGTAATCACGGAGAATCCATGTGTCAGTGAGCCGAATCTCTGTCCGGAAACGGCTGAATGCCAGTTTCGGCTAGTCGGAGGATACGAGTGTGTGTGCAAAGAGGGATGGACAGGACCCGGTTGTGCTGAGAGTAAGCCTGTGACACAAGGACTCTGACCATCGAAACATTCCAGAAATCGGGCCCTGTACTGGCAATCCATGCGTGAACAACGGACAGTGCTACGTCGTCGACGGGTCGGATTCCTTCATGTGTCGCTGTCCAGAAACGTACACCGGAAAAATCTGTGAAAGTAAGTCGCTTGACTCATACAGCGAGGAAATCATGTTTTTAGCTCCACTGGCCTGCGCACAAGGAATGACGCAATGCGCGTGTCCGACTGCTGGGAACCCATGCCAAAACAATTCGACCTGCTATGAGCAGGCTTCTGCATTTCTACCCCCAACCGTTTATTGTCGCTGTCCTGAAGGATTCACGGGCCGCCATTGTGAAGGTGAGAAAATGCCCACTTCCAGGCTACTTAAAATTTCGACGTTTTAGTGGAACTTCCCTGTGTTTTGAGTAATCCTTGCGAGCACGACGGAAAGTGTATCGTCGACCAGACTCGACCTACAGTATACCAATGCGTTTGTCCGTCGATTTGGAGAGGAAACCACTGTGAAAGTAGGCGAACGTTCCCTAGTCCTCCAAACAATCAATCTCTTATAGTCTACGACCCTTGTCACGATAACACATGCCAGTACGGCACCTGTGTTCCAGTGACCACTATCAGCGCTATATGCGACTGCACCCCGGGCTACACTGGAGTAAACTGCGAAATAGGTAGCCTAGAGTGACCATCGATGTCCACTTAGTCGCCCGTTCAGATATCGACGACTGTGACCCTAACCCCTGTGAATACAACGGAACCTGTACCGACGGCGTGAACAGCTTCACTTGCGACTGTCCCGTTGGAACCTCTGGCCACAACTGCTCGATCAACTTCGATGACTGCGCCACAGCAGACCCGAGAAGGAACATGTGCCAGCAGATGGACAAAGACGCAGTTTGCGAAGACGGCCTCAACGAGTACACTTGCATTTGCTCACCTGACTGGACTAACGAGAACTGTACAATGAGGATGATCATCTGGAAAGTGATGCAGATGCTGGGAAACAGCGAGACCGATATGCTTGGAGTAGGTGTCCCCGTGGCGGTCATCAATCATCGGACACATTTCAGCTGCTAAACGAACTTGTGTCGAAGCCAGAGCTCATCAAGGACATCATCCCCTTCTTCTTAGCCCTGATGCCCGCCGAGAATCAGACCCAGATCAGTTGGGATCAGGAGGACATGTTCGAGTGGGCCACGTTCGAAGGAACGGACCTCGACCTGAAGAAGGACATCGTGAAGTGGAACGCGGCGACGCTCGGCAACTGCTTCACCTTCAACCACGACTCGCAGCCCGAGAAGATGCCTCTGCGCTACGCGGGCGAACAAGAGGGCTTCCGGGCGCTGATGAGGGTGCGCCAGGACGAGTACCTCGACTGGATCGACACCGCCTCGCTCCTCGTCTTCGTCCACTCCAGCACGGAGAGTGTCTTCGGAGAGTCCCTCCGCTTCCAGGCCAAGCCAGGTGTGGAAGCCAACCTAATGATCAGTCAGAACTCCTTCGAACGACTGGGTGGAGTATTTGGAGCGTGCGTGAAGAACAAAGCGGAAGTCAAATCTTACTACTATTCAGGAGAATACACCACTGATGTAAGCCCTTATCGTATCACAGATCATGCCTCAAAAACACATTGCAGGGCTGCCTCAGAAGCTGCTACCAAGACGCCGTCTACGAAGCGTGTGGATGCATGGACCCTCGTTTCCCGAGGAAAGATGACGTCGCCCCTTGTGGAATGGAAAACAGTGCGTCTGCCCCTCCTTACTGTAGTCCTTACTGAGTTGTTCAGGGAACTGCGTCATGAATGTGACCGAGCAGAAGGGAGACCCCTCCAACTGGCCCGACTGCTACTGTCCGCTCCCTTGCTCCAACGGACAGTTCACCATCCGGTGGTCCCAGTCCGACCTGGTCAGGTCTGAGTGTGACCAGCACAGCTCCAACGCTACAGCTGGGCGTCTCTGCCGCGAAACCGTTTCCGACAGAGTGCTCATCAACGTTAATTTCCCTCAATTCATTCAGAATACATTTAAGGAGGAGCCTAAGGTGGATGTAAGTTCAAATGGCGCCACTAGCACTTCTATAGCCACCCTGTTTCAGTTCAACAAATTCATTTCCAACCTCGGTGGACTTCTTGGCGTTCTCTGTGGCATTTGTATTATTACTTTCATTGAATTCGGGTTCCTTATTTTTCGACTGACGGTTACTTTGTTCTTTGGCAAATGATCTATTTATATGTACAGTATTCATTGTTGTTATTCTGTTGTTGAACCGAATGAAATATATATTGAAAGATCGTTCTAAAGCAAAAACACACACCAGAGTGATTTCCTCGTTCTAACCATTCTAATCTTCATAGGATTCCTAGGAGACTAGGGCCGTTAAAAATGTCCGTTTATTACCAATCCGCCATAAAGCCCGGATCTCGCCCCCTCTGACTATCGCACGGATAGTCAGAGGGGGCGAGATCCGGGCGAGATTTCCCTGTAGGTTACGGCGTGCGTATGCAGAGAGGGCGCCCAAATGATAGGACCGCTCCGTCTGCCTACCATTGAACAATGAAATAGATAGAAAAAATTAGAACCCGACGAAGAGGTCAAAAAGTAGACCAAAACGTTGTTTAACTCCAAAGCTGACATTTCCCACGAACGCGGTGTACGGCTGCTGTTGGAGAAGTGGGCTGAGGTTGCTCATTCAAAAGGTGAGTGAAATACTGTGAGTTTAAAGACGGCAAAATTTGTAACAACGGCCAAAATTTTGCTCGGCGGCCAAAGCTCGGAACAGCAATAGTGATAAGAACCGAAAAATCAACAATAACGCGAGACACTGAATCCGGAAATCAAAGTGCCCATCGTAGCTAACGTATTCAACAACGAGTCGGCTGTTCCGGAGGACAAACGCGTCAGTTAAAATGTTAGTCAAAAACAATTCTGGAACGTCTCCGTAGAAGACAGCTTCAATGGCTATGATAACCTGCCCTTGATACGAGAAATAAACTGAAACTGATTATTGTTGTTGTGAAAAAAGGGTCCAGTCTCTCCAACCTCACCCGCGAGTTCAGCAGTAAACACGAAAATTCTGATACACAGTTCAAGATAAAGCACGAAAGAAGTATACATGATACACGCACGAGTGCAATGTACAATATTATGCTAATGGGGATCACATCGCATTACAAAGAATTAAGTTTCCACGAGAATGCGGGAACATGGAGGTGGAACACCTTTAATCAAAGATCTAAAAGTGGAAAAAAACCGACAACGTGTACAACGTCACCTTCGACTGAATTTCTAGGTGAAAAGCAATTTCAGTCCTTTCTACCCTCACGGGCCTCTCTTAGCAACAATTTCCCTTCTTACAACCAGAACTTTACACCTACAATAGTCCTCAATTATTCATGACGTGTGTGGGTTCTACGACAATATGGTTTTGTCTGCGGCGACCTTTACTCTTACGGAGGGTGGTCGAATCTTTCAAAAACGCAGAGATCATCCATATGCACTTTTCTCGCTTGGATGTTCCCACCACTTTCCATTCTTCTTCTTATTATTCTGCCACTCGCGGCACCCAAATGTGGTGAGAGCTGTGGAAATGTTGGACTCTGCAGAAGCACGACGAAATCGCTGTTCTCTACAGTATGCACGGACTGTCTTTGCCCGCCTGGGTACAGCGGGGAGTGCTGCACAGAAAGTAGGCTTGTAGGACTGCTCGTGAAAGCAGTGGTATCATAGGTGTGTGCAATCCGGACCCCTGCAGGGAGACTCTTAAGTGTACGGTCAACAAGAAAGGCGACGTGCACTGCGTCCCAAAGGAGTTTTGCGAAATCAACGCGTGCCGCAATGGAGGCGAATGTGCGTTCGTGAGGGGATGGCTCGGTTCGGCGCCGAAGTGCCAATGCGTGGAGGGATTTACCGGAGAATACTGCGAGTGTAGGTGGAATATCAGGCTGTTTCTTAGAAGCCTTGTCGTTTTAGTGCCGACTGAGTGTAGTAAAGACGATCCCGTCTGTTCAGGTATGTGCAAAGAGTAGGTCAAGGTGGGTAATTTGAGTACAGTATGCACGGGAGTTAAATGCGAAAAGAACGGACGCTGTTTGCCAAACGAAGACGGATCGGACTTCAAGTGCGTCTGCGACGAAAAATTCTCGGGAAAGCTGTGTGAAGGTGAGGATACCAGTGGTGCCAAGTACATGCATGAACGGTCCCAGTGCCGAGTCCCTGCGTCCCAAATCCGTGCAAGAATGGAGGTCACTGCTCTGTGCATCCGAACCACTCGGCCATGGCGCTGTGCGACTGTTTGGGAATATGGAAAGGCGACACCTGTGAGGGTAAATTGGTGGATCATCTCTATCGATAGAGCCTAACATAGAATACGATCCGTGCTACATGCATCAGAAGAGTCATGGGAAATGTCTCCACGGTGAGTGTC
Organism: Steinernema hermaphroditum; assembly: GCA_030435675.1. Taxonomy (NCBI): domain Eukaryota; kingdom Metazoa; phylum Nematoda; class Chromadorea; order Rhabditida; family Steinernematidae; genus Steinernema; species Steinernema hermaphroditum. Next base: position 6,144,858 of record CM059622.1, read on the forward strand.
AAAGCGATCAGGGGAGCGAACCTTCTTGTCAGTGCGAAGCAGGCTACGAAGGGAAACTTTGCGATAAAGGTACTCTAGAAGCTCCTACTCAAGATCCGGATGACCTGCTCAGATATTGACGACTGCAATCCGCATCCATGTAAGAACGGAGCTGCTTGCGAAGACCTGGTCAACGACTTCAGCTGCCACTGCTACCCGGGTTTCTCCGGAAAGACGTGTGAAACAGGTGATTTAAGCAAGAAAGAGTGCAGATCTGGACGGAGCATTTAGACATCGACGAGTGTGACCCGAATCGATGTGAGCACGGTGGAGAATGTGAAGACCTGGTGAACGAGTACAAGTGCACGTGTCCCAAGGGAACGTCGGGGAAGAACTGCGAAATAAGTAGCTTCTGTGGGGTGGCTCTCTTGATGCGTATATCGCGATTCAGATTTCGACGACTGTCAGCCGAAACCCTGTTTTCATGGAGGAAAGTGTGTGGATTTGATAGATGATTACAGATGTGATTGCGTGGAAGGCACCACTGGAAGGGACTGTGAGACAGGTAACATGAATTCACCAGGTCGGCCAGATAATCTCATCCACACACAGATATCGACGACTGCGAAGAACTTCCATGCCAGCACAGAGGCACATGCGAGGATCTGATAAACGACTTTAAGTGTCATTGTCCTAACGGAACTTCGGGCAAACAATGTGAACACAGTAAGCCTGGCATATAGTCATCAAGAAGCTGGGTTCAGACTTCGACGACTGCTCTCCTATTCAGTGTCAGAACGGAGGCACCTGCGAGGACATGATAAACGAGTTCAAATGTCTATGTCAAGAAGGAACCTCGGGCATACTATGCGAACATGGTAGCCACTTTCCCACTTCTTAATATATGTGAAGTATGCTTAGATTTCGACGATTGTGATCCGAACAGATGCGAGAATGGAGCAACGTGTGTGGATAAGATTAACGGCTTTGATTGTTTTTGTCAGGAGGGCACATCAGGGGAGAACTGCGAAATGAGTAAGTGCAAAGTACCGAGAAAAGCTGGATGAAGGGCTTTCAGATTTTGATGATTGCAATAGACAACCAAATGGATCGACGGTCTGCAACAGAGTCGACGTTCGAGCAGAGTGCGTGGACCTCATCAATGACTTTGCCTGCCAGTGCTCAAAAGCCGAGACGACCGGAAAACTCTGCGACGTTCGTAGGTGACCCTTAAGGTGTACTGTAGCGGGGAACTTCTTTCCAGACGTGTCAGTGTTGGCTGCATCAGAGAAAACGAACGTGAGTACAGAAGAGTTGGACGAGGTACATTTCTTTCCTAGGTTCAATCCTTCCTCTTTCTTCCAGTATCTCAAAGACATAAAAGAGAATCCGTCGCTTATCAAAGACGTGATTCCTTTCGTTCTGGCTCTGCTTCCGCCAGAAAAACAATCAGAGATCAGCTGGGACCACGAGGACCTCTTCACATGGGTCACCTTCGAGGGCCAAGAGCTGGACCTGAAGAAGGACATGGTGAAGTGGAACGCGGCGACGCTCGGCAACTGCTTCACCTTCAACCACGACTCGCAGCCCGAGAAGATGCCTCTGCGCTACGCAGGCGAGCAGGAGGGCTTCCGGGCGCTGATGAGGGTGCGCCAGGACGAGTACCTCGACTGGATCGACACCGCCTCGCTCCTCGTCTTCGTCCACTCCAGCAGCGAGACCGTGTTCGGGGAATCTGTGAGATTCCAGGTGATACCAGGAGGTCAAGTTAATCTCATGATTACACGGGTAGCGCCTTCTTTGTCAAGTTCCTGAGCACCAATTTTGCCTAGAATGCCTTCGAACGACTCGGTGGTGTGTATGGAAGATGTGTGAAGGAGAAGTCCGAAGTGAAATCGTACTATTACTCGGGGGACTACACTTCTGATGTATGCGTCCAAGCTACATTAAAACCAGACACTAACAAATGGATTGTAGGGTTGTCTGCGAAGTTGCTACCAGGACGCTGTTCTGTCTGCGTGTGGTTGCATGGACCCTCGCTTTCCGCTGAAGAATAATACTCCAGCCTGTCCCCTTTCCAGCAGTACGACCAGCTCTCTTTCGACCCTCATTCATACTTCATATTTCCAGGGAAATGCGTTCAGAACTTCATCAAGAAGCGGGGAGATCCTTCCAACTGGCCGGAGTGTCACTGTCCGGTGGCCTGTTCCAACAGCGAATTCTCTGTCAAATGGTCACAGAGCAGCGAGGTTCGATAGTTCTCAGATCTATGCTGAATCCGACCTAGGCAATAAAGTGTTCGGCGAGAAACAGAACTCGAAACTCGTGCGACTTCGAGAACAAGGACAGCGTTTTGATAAACGTCTTCTTCAATGAGCTCATTCAAGTCTACTTCAACGAAGAGCCCAAAATGGATGTATGCCATCACCGTCCTTACCTCTCAAATTCGACGTTTTCAGCTGAACAAGTTCATCTCCAATCTCGGCGGACTGCTTGGCATTCTCGTGGGATTTTGTTTTGTAACTCTTGTTGAGTTTGTTGAACTCCTCGTGAGAATTGTTCTCGTCCTTGGCTTCTGAGAAAATAATGCTTTCCCTGATAGAATTCTGCATGTTTCGGTTGCTCTGGTTGTCGCCAAGGTGCTACTTTCAGGAATTTTTCATAAATTTTTGATGTGCGTGGAGTTTACGGCAACGTTGACGTCCTCCTGAATATGTAAAATTTTGGTTGCCTAGCTGCGTCTCTAAATAAAATAAGTGAGACTTTGAGAGACTTTTTACGTAGTGAAATTTATGAAATTTAGGACTCCCATTCCACAGACTTCCGGTCTTTCATTTGTGTCAGCGATCGGTTTGTTCCCTCGAATGAGTTGAGTGAGCGGTCGTCGTTTTTTGTTGGCACAGTAATGGTTTCATCGCTTCAACTTCGTTGTTTTGTCTACGACCATACTCCAGAGAGCAAGCCACCCTTAGACTTGGGCGCGTCGGTGGAAGCGCCTATCGGCATCCAAGCATTAGTACCCATATTCTGCAGCAACCTTTCGATGAAACATTCCGAAAAGAGAAGCAAAACGGATGAACATGTACAGTGTCTTGAAACTGATCGTCAGAGGAGGTACGGTAGTAGTACAGTGCCTCAAAGTAGCTCTCGGCCACCGCAAACTCTGTCGATTGGGCCAAAACCGATCGAAATACCAAGTGTTTAAGTTTCTTGAAGAAAGCAAATTACGCCAGACTCGCTGCAAAGCAGCAAAAAAAAAACAGAAAACTCAGCCGTAAAAAGGTCAAGATTTTTCGTAAATCTGCCTAGCTTACTGATTAGCTGCCGCACTATTTGAGCCGGTTCGGCTGAAACTCTGTATACAACTAGAACTTCGAGATATCGGCCTATATCACTTGGGAAACCTTATAAGTACACAGCGAAATGTTTCTCCGTGGACCTGACTTGAAGGGTTCTCTTTCAACTTTCAACCGAAGGTCATAAGGACGATTCGACAAAGCTGCTCAAACGTGGCAACCACGTAGTAACGCCGCCACTGCCTATTTTACTCTGTTTTCTTCGCGAGAGAATTTTTAAAGATAAAAGCGTCGTCTGGCAACTCCGACAACAATTGAAGTAATCTCTCTGGGGTGGGTTGAACTAGAAGATCAAAAAGTGGCGTAGAGAGGGCGTAGAACACTTTTGGTCCGAAGAGATGAGGCTGCTTCTTACTCTCTTGCTTCTGCTCACCTCTACCTCTGCGTGGTGGAGTGGATTCAAGAAAGCTGTCAATGGTCTGTTGGGACGTCCAGGGGACAAGGACCGTCTTCCATGCGGGGAAGTAGGGTTCTGCCTCAACATAACGAAGGATGGGACTGGATGCAGTCGGTGTGACTGCCCTGATGGATTCGGTGAAAAGGACTGTCGACCTCGTGAGTTCGGTATCCATAGAAGAGACACTGTTGTTTAGATATAGCTAGGTGTACGGCGGAGCAGAATAGGACATGCGGAAGTGACCACGACTGCACCATAGACGATCTAGGGAAACCGCACTGTCACTGCCACCAGACGAACTGCGATGCCAAAAGTGGGACTACGGTAGATCTCACGTGGGTTCTAAGACACACTTTCCAGTCGACCCATGTTCGCCAAATCCCTGCCAGAACTTCGCTTCTTGCTCTCGTGATGGATGCAAGTGTCCCAGTGGATTCAAGGGAGACTTCTGTGAATGCAAGTGCCCCTACAGTATCCCTCATCAGTTTAGTCCTTGCAGTGCCCACGGAGTGCGATAACTACAAGAGAAACGATAGGAGATCCTTCCGAAGTCCTCCTCCTGTGTGCACCGGTAACCTACTTATTTCCGTATAGACCATACAACTGGAAATCTGCAGTGTGCATGGAGAACAAGTGCCTCAACAACGGCACATGTATCCCAACACTCGGCGGCCACGGCTTCTCTTGCATGTGTCCATATGGATACGAAGGGAATTTGTGCCAAAGTGGGTCCTTTTGGGGGGCTAGCAAAGATAGTACATCATTCAGATGAGATCCCCTGTGTTCTCAGCAATCCATGCAACCACGGAGGGGAGTGCCGGCCTGACCCCGTGGACAGAACTAGAGCAAAGTGCCGCTGCTTGTCGATATGGAAAGGAGAGCGTTGTGAAAGTGAGCTCTCCTCTTTCATCTTTCACGCTCTACTCGTCATTCCAGCCTATAACCCGTGTCACAGTGTCAACTGCGTCCATGGAAACTGCACAGTACTTGATGTCAGCAAAGCGAAGTGTCTGTGTGAGCCAGGGTATACTGGAAGTAACTGTGAGATAGGTTGGCCTTTTCCAGCAAGGCAAGATTCCACATACCAGCTCTAGATATCGATGAGTGCGCCACCAGGCCTTGTCTCCATTACGGATCGTGTACGGACAAAGTCAACGGATACGAGTGCAGATGTCTTGTCGGAACTCATGGGAAGAACTGTGAAATTGGTGGGTTCAGCCTGTGAAAACATCTCAGTCGCCGTGATTTAGACGAGAACGACTGCAGGACCGAGCATCCCCACAACACAAAGTGCAACATCACGGACCACGGCGCCATCTGCCACGACCTCCTCAACTACTATCAGTGCAGCTGTAGCCCGCAGTTTACGGGGAGAAACTGTGAAACTCGTAGGTTCCAGAAACAAGATGCCACCAAGTGTCCCTTTTCAGCTATGATGATTTGGAGGGCAATGCAGAGTTTGGGAGCCGACAAGGATGAGTACGATAAGGTCAGTTAGAGACTGCTTTTTGGGGGTCAAGAGGAATCCTATTTCAGTTACTTCACCTCTTGTACAATAATCCCGAAATTGTGAAGGAGCTACTTCCCTTCGTGCTGGCCCTCCAATCATCTGAGAATCAAACGATGAGCAGCTGGGACTTTGAGGACTTGTTCGTGTGGGCGTCGTTCGAAGGCGTAGAACTGGACACAAAAAAGGACTTCGTGAAGTGGCACTCCCCTGTTCTGGGCAACTGCTTCACCTTCAACCACGACTCGCAGCCCGAGAAGATGCCTCTGCGCTACGCGGGCGAGCAGGAGGGCTTCCGGGCGCTGATGAGGGTGCGCCAGGACGAGTACCTCGACTGGATCGACACCGCCTCGCTTCTCGTCTTTGTTCACTCCAGCACGGACAGTGTCTTCGGAGAGTCCCTCCGCTTCCAGGCGAGACCCGGAGGTGAGACGAGCCTCATGATCAGTGAGGTAAATTTCACTTTGAGAATGTAACTTCAAGGACCCTTTTTACAGGCTTCATTTGAACGTCTTGGTGGGGCTTACGGGACATGTGTGAAGGACAAATCGGAGGTCAAATCGTATTACTACTCGGGAGAATACCACATCGATGTAAGAGTAGCCAAATTTCGAAATACCTACTTGTTCCTTAGGGCTGTTTCCGAAGCTGCTACCAAGACGCCGTCCTAAAGTCATGTGGCTGCATGGATCCCCGATATCCAATGCCAAGAGACAGGAGCGTTTCTCCTTGCGAACTGCCCGATCGTAGGAACCGTCATCCTTTCCAACCTACTAATGCCTTGCAGGATACTGTGTAATGGAAGTGACAGAAAGAAGGGGCGACCCCTCCAAGTGGCAGGAGTGTCGCTGTTCCCTACCGTGCTCCAATGGTCAATTCTCGGTTAGGGCAGCGCATTCCAGATTTCCACAAGAGGTTCAGGAAACCTTTCTTCCGCTTTCCACCTCCTTCTTTTAGACTAACAGATGCGATTTGCTGAAATTCGGCGATTCCAGGGTTTACAAACGATGCCTGGCCGAGATGGCGTCGAACGAAACTGCGTTGATCAACGTTTACTTTCCTCAGCTCATCCAGGCCTACTTCAGAGAAGAACCGAAAATGGACGTAGGTTTCCACGGGAGTCATCACATAACACCTAAGCTGGTTTAGCTGAACAAGTTCGTTTCAATGCTCGGAGGACTCCTCGGCGTCCTCATGGGATTCTCCTTCATCACCCTGGCCGAATTCGTTGAACTGTTTGTTACTCTCACCGTTATTTATTTGAGATAAAACCCAAGGACGTCGCGTGCGGAAAGCGGGGTAGAAAACATTATCCTAAAGACTCAAAACAGCCCTAAGAAGAGGCAAAAGGGCTCACTGTGAGTCCCAGGGATGGGCAACGGCTGGACCATATATCCTTTCAACCCGTCGGCCCAGCCGTTCGACCGATCTCCTGTCGGCATCTCATGCGGTCGCTACCGTCTGTACGGAGAGCAGCAGAGAAGCAATGCGTGTGTACAAGCATTCAGCCTTTTATCTGTTCGGCTGACCGGTTGAACGGCTAGCCGATCCGATCCGTTCGTGCCCATCTCTGGCGAGTTCTGTCTGAGCAATAAAGCAGGTCTCGATGCGATCCACCTGACAAACGACGTGCGGGTATGGTGCCAAAGCCAGCAGCGGTAAATATAAATTCTCCCCTATTTAGCAGCTGATTTCGAAGTCGTCGCGGGTGTCAGGTGCCAAGCAACCGCTTGACATGAGCATCCATGTTAGGGCGCAAACAAACCTCCTGGAATCGACGAACAAATAATTTGTGTGGCGCGCTGATACATTTCGCTTATATTCCACTGTTTCCTAATGACTGTGCGTTGCAGATCCTCTAGCGGTTCGCATCGCCGCCGGAACATGTCTTCCAGAGCACCGCACCTTGATCCGCCGCCCTCGCCCCTAGAAAACCGTCCAATGCGAGCTACTCGCAGAATAAACCTTCCGCCAGAGCCTTCCGTTCGCCCAAGGAGGCATCCAATGCGCGTTGTGCGTCATCCGCCGCTGGTTCAAAACCGTCGCTTTGCTCCGATGCAGGCCAGGAACACCGCTATCACCATAAACGACTATTGGGCACCTCCATCGTACGTTATATTTCCATGTTCCTCTTTTACCTGTTCCAGATCTTTCCGTCGTACACCTGGCCCGACTTCACGGTCTCACAGAGAGAGGATGGTTGTAATTGAAAGCGACTCGAGCGATTCGGATGACTCCGTGCATCCTGTAATCGCGGATTCTGAAGACGAGAGTAACCATGACGGCGATGATGCCGAATTCGTGAGCAGCGACTCGGAACTCAGCGTTTTGAGCGAAGACGTTTCCGAGAACGAAACTTCACACAGTGACAACTCAGAGAATGTTGAAGACAGCCGAATGGGAGACGAAACTGATGAGGATATCGCTGACCACGACGACAATTCGGACATCGTGCTTGAAGGGTCCATCGCTGAACGCAGTGTACGTGCTAGCTCCGGAGAATCTATGTTTGATACATCCGCGGATGACGCGAGCGCCCCTCCTACTCGGTAATTGACTTGTTCACTTACGACGGTGACTTTGCTATGCTACTTTAGGAGTCTATCGAACGTCCGTGCTGACACACATCCTGCTGAACCTGAAGGGGTGCCTCTGGATGTGAATGTGCACGAGTGCATCGTGTGCATGAGTGCGATCACGTCAGAAGGCTCGCACCGCGCAGTTGTGCTTAAATGTGGCCACCTGTTCGGCAGGGCTTGCGTGGAGCAGTGGCTCCGTACAGCCAGCAAAACGTGTCCTTCGTGCAAGTCGAAGGCCATACTGAAAGACATCCGACTGGTGTATGCCCGAAGCGTTTCGGTATCTTTACGATTTTGCTTCTCAGTGAGTGGTATTCTATCACTTTAGGCTGAAGACAACAGTGAACTTCTGGAAGCGCAGCAGAGGGCGAACAACCTTGCCACAGAAAATATTCGTCTTATGGAGAAGAACGACGAACTGGAGAAAAAGCTGAAAAATGCACTGGAAAGGTTGGTGGGCTCTGAACTCTCCTGAACCATATATCGTGCTCAAGATCTGTTGAAAACAGCGGATCGGTTATCCCGGAGCACACTGGCATCAGGGGATTGCGTGTGTACTACGAAACGAAGATGAGAAAGGTATTCCCAGAAGCCCAGAAAAGCGTCGGAACCATGGATTCGGCAGCGCAGTTTATATACACCATAGTGAGCAATACAAAGAACAGGTTATTTAAACCATTCGGAGTTGTTCGGGTCAGTGTATTCCATGGCCGTACTCCTTCTAATCGTTAATCTCCAGGTCGATGTGCAAGGACAATGCACGATGGGAGCACCGTGCCATTCAAAGAGAATACGTTTCGTGTGCGCAAATCCGTTGGATCCCGACGTAGTGGCTAGTGTCGGTGATGACCGAACACTTGTCACCACCCAGTTCACTGGAACAACGCCGTCTGTCAAAAGCACCCTGAATTTAAGCGTGCCAGCTTGGTCCATCACCTGGATGAGCAACTCTGTCGTTGTGGTGGGAAGGTCCGACGGAAAGGTAGACGTACTGAACGTACAGAGTGGCGACAAGGTGCCTGACAACGGATACGAATCGGTCGTTGACGAGAAGATCCCTATTATCTACTGTCATTACGTGTTGACCGAGCACACGCTCATCACCATTACGAACCGTGCCTGCTCGGCGTACAGATCTGGCGTGAAGTACAATTTGATACAAGGTAACCATTTATTTTGGAAGGCTGTATCTCCGTTTTTTTCAGGACTCATAAGATCATATGCCTTCGACAAATACACAAACAAACTAGCCGTGGGAATTGACAACGGTGGCATGCAGTACGCACAATACAGCTTACAGTTCTCGGCCAGGGGGGTGAGCGAGCGTTTGCAACTTTCTTCCCATGATCTAATTGTTTTAGGTTGTGCTCGACGACAAACTTAATGTCGACATTCCGGTTACTTCCACTCGCATGATGCACGGTGCGTTGTTCCAGAACTCTGCCGGAGGGGAATGTTGGGCGCTGTACGATGAAGACAACAGGCGCGTTTACATCAGAGATACCGCGAAGTCTCCGAAGCCGATCCATGTGACCGTCAACGTGCCCGACGATGTGGAATTTAGTCAAGTCTTGGCCACGTCGATCATCGACGACAATATTCCCAAGTACCGGATAACATTGGTCTCCACTAGTGCATTCTGCCAGTTTCTCCTTTCGTGCTAGTGTTTCACTCACATTGTTTATTACGGGTTGCTTGTACATATCAGTTTATGCGTCGTTTGTGGTTTACGGCCTCCAAATGAGTCGTAATAAAAAGTTTTATTGCGGTTGACTTCGTCTTTAGCCCCGTTGTGGGGATCTTCGGTAACGGATTGGCCTAGAAAGCTCCATCCTCTCCTACTTTTTGTAGACGCGGGTACTCCTATGTCTACAGAGAAGTTTATTTCGAGACGAAACTAACTCCCGCCACGATTTCCGTAGCAGATGGTGTCTGTCGTGAACGGATGAGACGCTATCTGCTGTAACGACGCCAGTTGAGAGTTTCTCATTTCCTGTGCAGTCATGGCGGAGTTGAGTCGCGTCGTTTTGGCGAATTGCAAGGCGAAGCACAATGTGGAAGCGAACGCCGTCAAGCATCTGAATCCCGGTTTGGTGAGTGCTGCGAATGATGTCTGCGTTATGCACTTTTTTGCATTTAGTCTGATCTGATCGAGAAGACGAAAAACGCCGTCCGCGAAGCTGAAAACAGTGTTTTCAACGATGTTGACGACGAAGGCACAGATTCTGAGTTGGCAAACAAGTAGGCTTGACATTGACGGTAATTACTTAGCAAGTGATTTTCAGAATTGAGACGTGCTTTGAGAAGGTTGTCTCATACAGTGTTGTCATGAAATCGTTCGACGATTATGATGAAACATGTATGGCGATCGCTTAAGGCAAATAAGTGTTAACATTAACTATTTTCCAGGCGAGGCCATGCAGCATGAACAAAGCACTCAAATCCAGCATATGTACGCTGATTTGTCCAAGGTCTTTGAGTACAAAGCAGATCTTGCGGCTATTATGGACTCGATGAAGTATTTAACCATTCGTATGTATCCGTACATTGAATGTTCTATTGAACAATGTCATTTTTAGCTGTTCGTGATTTTGAGACTATTCGGAACTACAATGGAAAGGGCAGTCGTTCTCTTCAAGCGAGGTTGACAAAGCTTGATTGTCATGCGGTTCTCAAGCAATGTAAGGACTCTCTCAATTTGAAGGCTGATCTTGAAGCGAAGGCCAAATTGATCCTGGAAGAGCGTGCTGCAGTTGAAGCACAAGAAGCTGAATGCGTTAAGCTCGGAGAAAAAATAGCGTCATTGAAGGCAAACTTGTCAAGTCTTGAGAATGACTATCTTTCACTTCAAAAAGACCTTGATAAGGGTATGGTTTCACAACAAGAGAATTTGTTTCGGTTGGATACCATCGCCAAGGATCAAGTTAAAATTAGGGAGACCGTACAAAAATTGCAGGAGTCAAAGGTAGTCGAAAGTGCTTTATTTGTGATATAATGGGGAATGTTAAGCTTAGTCGCTCTGAACTTAAAAACAAGCTGATCTCGTGGTTAGACCGGGAAGGGCGTCATCTTAGCGATTTGAAGGTCATTTTGGAAGCTGAACGCCTGAAGCGCGAAGAAGCTGAACGTCTGAAGCGCGAAGAAGCTGAACGCCTGAAGCGCGAAGAAGCTGAACGCCTGAAGCGCGAAGAAACTGAACGCCTGAAGCGCGAAGAAGCTGAACGCCTGAAGCGCGAAGAAGCAGAGCGTCTTAAACGCGAAGAGGAAGAGCGTCTTAAGCGCGAAGAAGCAGAGCGTCTTAAACGCGAAGAGGAGGAGCGTCTTAAGCGCGAAGAAGAAGAACGTCTTAAGCGTGAAGAGGAGGAGCGGCTTAAGCGCGAAGAGGAGGAGCGTCTTAAGCGCGAAGAAGAAGAACGTCTTAAGCGTGAAGAGGAGGAGCGGCTTAAGCGCGAAGAGGAGGAGCGTCTTAAACGCAAAGAGGAAGAGCGTCTTAAGCGCGAAGAAGCAGAGCGTCTTAAACGCGAAGAGGAGGAGCGTCTTAAGCGCGAAGAAGCAGAGCGTCTTAAGCGCGAAGAAGAAGAACGTCTTAAGCGTGAAGAGGAGGAGCGTCTTAAGCGCGCAGAGGAGGAGCGTCTTAAGCGCGAAGAAGAAGAACGTCTTAAGCGTGAAGAGTGGGAGCGGCTTAAGCGCGAAGAGGAGGAGCGTCTTAAGCGCGAAGAAGAAGAACGTCTTAAGCGTGAAGAGGAGGAGCGTCTTAAGCGCGAAGAGGAGGAGCGCCTGGCGAAGAAAGCACTCCGAGATAAAGAAAGAGAACGGCACCTCGAACAAGAGAGAAATGTCCGTAATTTGTATGCTCTCAGTACGTACTCATTGCTTCCTCATTTAGGCGTTATATGAGAAACTTTTTGGCCCCAAAACTGAAAAGCCAAAGAAAGTCGAAAAAGTGAAAGGCAAGCCCAAACCGCCCCCAGCCACCAAAGTGGCCGAAGTAAGAAACAGTTCGAGTGATCATGTACAATCATATTTTCAGACGCTTTACTTCGAAGAATCCTCTGACGGAGAGTCCGAAGAAGAGTACGTTCCAGCTCCCTCCAAGAAAAAGCGCCGTTTGTAGCATTATTGGAGCTGCGCTGAGTTATCGCGTATTTATTGTTGATTTCTAATGTTGCGATTGTTATATATCCTAATAATAATATAATCGTTGTAGCTGTTAATCTTGTGGCGAAGCACGAAGTGATGCCACTATCGCCGTTCTATGGACGCGGAACGCGTTATGTGTCAGTCGCACGACAACCGCAGATAGAGATCGTGTTTTCAGTTTTCACCTCTTCAAACGATGGATGTTGGTGGCGAATGCATGGACGGTGCGCTGTTTTCGTGGATAGAACTCGACGAGATCGTTCGCGGCTTCTTGGCGACGGAGGCACATTTCGGCGACGCGAAGCAACTCGAGAAGCTCGGAGTGGACCAGGTAAGTTCCTCTGCTGTGTTGCGGCCACTGGCGCCTTCAGGGGTTCCTCTCGGTCGTCATGCGGCTGACACCCGACTGGAGAGGTACCGATGTGGCGGAGCTGCCGGCGACTCTGGTGGTGAAAGTGCCCACTTCGGAGACAATGATGCAGATGGCGGCGAAGGCGGAGTTGGCCGACAGCGTCGAGAAGGTCCGCGAGATCCTGGACGACGTCGACTTTCGCGCTGATTTCGACGGAACTATTCGCAGGGTGAGTGGGATACCGTAGCCGTTACCGTAATCCCGCGCCAGCTGCACAACAACGAGTGCGACTTCTACGAACTGGTTGCTGCGGAGAACCTTCAACTTGCCGTGCCCAAGGTCTTTGGCTTCCGACGATTCTCGGAGGAACATCGCCAGGGCATCATCGTAATGGAGGACCTCGTCTGCGGGAAGGTGACTCCTCTATGGGAGAATCTGAGCATCGACGCCGCCAAGCAGCTCGTGGACGGACTCGTCGCGCTCCACGCTTTCGCTCTTGAGAACCCGCGCCTCGAGGAGGGTGGACGCTTCGACGTGCCCATGTCCTCCGTCTTCCTCGACAAAAACATCGCCGTGAGAGGATCGGCGCCGGCGACCTTATCGGAATCGATTTCAGATGGTCAAGGGGATGGTGGAATCGATAAAGGTGGCGCGCCCCGGGCAAACACATCTCGTGGACAACCTTCTGTTTGTGTACGATTCTCTGATGGATCTGACGCGGTTAAAGACGATCCCGGAGGAGCTGGACATCCCGAACGTCCTTCTCCACGGCGACTTGTGGATCTCCAATGTTTTCTGGAAGGATGTGGACGGAGGAAAGAAGGAGCTCGTGGCCGTGCTGGACTGGCAGGTAATGAGGAAGAAAGTGAACAGATAAGGTACAGAAAAAAAAGCAAATCGGAAAAGGAGCAGCTTCGTGAGAAGAACGATATGTGCAAAATTCGTAGCATGACACTTAGGCGGACAGCACAAAAAAGTAACTGACCTGCACTGGAAAGAGACAAAACTCTCTGCGTTTGTCTATGTACCTGACAAATACCACATACAATCCTTTTGTCAACCAGACCTGTATGGAGTTGGTCGATACACTACAAAACGACTGTGTTTTATAGACAGATGGCGAAGTGTCTGTATGCAGGGATGTCTATTTTGTGACTCTCTGCATATCTTAAAATAATAACACGCCCTCTGCTAGTTCTGGATTAGCAGCGACCATTAGCAGCGACGGCTTCCTTGTAACCTATATTTCTCTACTATCCTTACCCCTGAAACAGACTTCATTCACTCCAGGTCGCCCATTTCGGCTGCGTTACAGAAGATCTGATTCGCTTCATCACCCTCGCGCTCAGTGGACGTGACCGAAGAGCGCACTGGAAGGAACTCCTTGTCTATTACCACAGGAAACTCGAAGAGAAACTCGGAAAACGGCCTCCTTTCTCCGTGGACCAGCTGGAGGAGTCCTACAAGAGGATGTTTTCCGTCGCCAGTGTGCTTCTTCTCCCCGCCGCCGGTCCCGTCACGGAGATCTCCATGCGCGAGAAGAGTGTCGACGAGGAGGAGGCGGCGCGCTTCCGCGCCATCGTCGACGAGAAAATGAACGCTCTTCTCGAGGACGTTGTCGAGGGACTGCCCCGAGAATTCTCGAATAATTTAATCACTATGTACACGTGATGATTAAGCTGTCTATGCGTCTAAAGCTTCAGTCTTCCGACATCCACTGTGAAGGGGAAGCCACCGTAGCCCACCCAGATGGAGTTGAACTCGTGTTCTAGGATCTCGGCGCCCTTCTTCCGCGTGAGACCCGACTCGTCTAGGGTCACGGCGCACATTTTTTCGTCGTCTTTGCCTGCTATCAGCAGAAGGGGGTACCCGCTGGGCTGGATCTCCATCTGACGGACGACGTACTGGCCCGAGAAGTGGGCGTACCAGTAGCCAGTGGCGCCGCCGGCTGAAGAAGAGGCTGTGATGAGCAAGAGGTGTGCGCTAACCACTCGTGTAGGGCACTTTGAAGTAGCGCTGGATGGGGTTCTTGGGGGCAACGCGAACCGGAGAGGAGTTGACAATGTTCGACTCGTCGAAGAGCGTTATCTGGTGGACCTTCTGCGTGTCGTTGTTCTTCTTCCACTGCTGGTAGGCGCGAAGACGGCGATGGAACTCGGCGCGGCACGCCTCGAGCAGTTCGATATCTGAAGCGGAAGGGTGGGAGGGGACCTCCAGGGAGCCACTCACCGCTCGAGGTGTTGATCGTATCTCGGAGTTCGGCGTAGGTCCACTTGGAGAGGTCATAGCCGTTGATGGTCGCGTTTCTGAATGAAGAAGGAGTAAGTGGAGATTGTATCAAGAATCTGATCGCTTAAGACAAGCTAAACACCACTTTTACAGTAACCGAACGGATTTCTAGGTATACAATCTCATATTCTCGACAATAAAAGTATCTCGTTCGATTCGTTGCAAACACAATTAGAGACGCAGAGATTGCGCACCGGGTACCGGATTTTAATTGCCACTTGCGATTAGGGGAACCACACGTGTCAGTCCGAATTTGCGCCACCCAAACACTGTAACGTTCCATATGGGAAAAAGAAAATCCCAATTCACATTCAAACTCAGAACCTACCCGTTAGAAGCCACGGGCACCTCCACTGTTGCCATCTTCCGATGGTCGTCATGCGCGATTCTGCGCGCCAGCTCCTCATCCAGTCGCTCCTGCTCCAACTGAGCTATCCTCTGTTTTCTCTTCTGCTCCGCCTTCTGCTCCTCGGCTTCGCGAGCCATCCTCTCCCTCGCGAAGATCGCCTCCTCCCTCTGGCGCTTCTCCTCGATCACCTTCCGCTCCTCGCGAATCCTCTCCTGCTCCACCTTCTCCCGCGCTTCCTCGTCCGCTCGGCGCCTCTCCTGCTCCAACTTCTCCGCCATCTCACGGATCTTCGCCGCTTCGTCGGCAGCGATCTGCTCGCGCATTCCTGCCAGAGTCCTCTGGACGTTTGCCTGTAAGGCGTCGAGAGCCTCCTTGCCGTCTCCTTTCTTCCGTGAAATGTCTCTCTTCAGTTCAGCCCTGACGGCTTGGATCTGTTGTTGCAAGACGGCAATCTTCGGAGCCCATGCGGAGCGACTCGAAGAGTTCATCTTGGACGCCGTGAAGTTGAGAGCCTCCATCTGGCCAAGAAGAGCGTTTGCCCTTTTGAAGGAGGCGATCCTGAACACACCCATTTTAGTGTTTCATTAGGCATGGGGGTGACTTTAGGTCTCTTTCTCCACTCAGGAGTTCATATCCGATTCGAAGCTCACCTTGGTGCATGAAGACGACGGATGAGATGACCTCTGACCGCACTTTGGATCCTTTTTAGGCACTCGGCCCGATATATGATTTTGTTCTTGAGCTTTATGACCGACCACGCGCCGTACATGGCCTTCTTCCAGCGCACACAGTTCAGCCACGACTGCACCTTCTTGATCAGCTCTTTCATGTTCTCCGGGTCTTGCCGGACGAGCTGATCGAACTCTGCGAACTTCCCGGGACGGAAGAAGACCTTCGTGAGACCGAACTTGTAGTCGTGGTCGTCTAGGCCTAAAGCGTGGAAGAGACACTAAAGGGGGATCGAAATTGGACCAGATGGATAAGGAGTACCTTGCAGAAGAGCCTCGCGTCCAGACTGCTCAGTCGGGGTGGGAGAAGAGATTTGTACATCATGTAGAGGTCAGCGAACATCGTCCGCGAGGGATATCCCTTCTGCATGAGCTTCAGGACACTTGCCATGCCTGCGCACTTCAGCTGACTCAGGATAGGCGCCCCTTCGAACTGCCCTGGCTTCATTTCGGCGTTCGGTTTTATGCAGCGAACGAAGTGGGTTCCCTACACGACCATGAACAAGAGCTAGCCAGGAAAGCGTTACCGTAATCTGGAGTTTCGTCAACAGCACTCCGAGCTGCGATCGGAACTTGCTTCCCACAGAAGCGATGCTCAGCTTGCTGGTTCCCTTGCCTCTGGGCAGAGGAACGCCGATTCCGTTGGAGACAGGCGCCGCCCTCTTGAAGAGCTGCTGGAGGAGAGGACTGGCGCTCTGCTCCATGATGAACTCCAGGGACTGGTGGAGGGCGTCGTTGTTCTTCTCGAGGAAGAGCGCCGTCTGGTAGCAGACGGCGCCGGCGTAGTGCCTGATGATGAATCCTTCGTCGTCGCGCATCTCGCGATGTTCGCGCAGTTTCGACTTCCGAGGGGTCTAGGGGTGTCCGTGGATGAGGGCTAGATGGGGTGTGGGATTACGGTTAGTCTGAAGTGTTTCGCGTGGGCCTGGTGGACGGTGGTGGTGAAGTGTTGCGGAGTCGGTCTCGGGAGCTTCGACTCCTCGTCCAGCATGTCAAGAAGTCCCGTTGGGCGCATTTCGAACAGATCTAAATAGAAAGAGTCAACTTCTGATCCTAACTGCTTCAGAAAAGGAGAGATTCCTCAAAAGAACACTCACCGATACAGTCTTGGTTGTCAGAATATTCAATCCTGGGCACATCGAGACCCTCCTTTTCGTAGAGCTCCTGCTCCTGCTTCAGAATACGGTCGTTGAAGAACTGCTGCAGCTTTTCGTTGCAGTAGTTGATGCAGAACTGCTCGAACGAGTTCACGGCAAAGAACTCGAAGCCGGCAATGTCGAGGACGCCGATGTAGTTCTGGCTGTCGCCAAACGGAATGCACTTGTTGATGGAGGCGACGATGAAGTCGAAGAGGCGACTGTAGATCGCCTTGGCGAGGGCGTCCCTTGCGGCGTTCGCCTCGTGCACCTTCAGAGGCACCATGATCATCGTCCCCTTGACACCTCCCTTCGTTGGCTGCATCATCCTGGACACCAGGCCGTGCCTCAGTTCGTAGTCGTCGAGTCCTAGGAGCTTAGCCGCCGTGGAGATCGACTCCGCCGCCTTGGGGTCGAGGACGCAGCCTCCACGGGAGTCCTCTGTGTTCTCGACGAAGTGAACGTTTCCGAGATGGAGCAGAGCGGCGATCGTGTCGAAGATCGACTCCACCTGGGGTCGAGGAATGCCGACGCCCTCGAGGGCCTTCGACAGTCGTTGGAAGTCGGCGAAGTCGTCTACCATCGAATCAACAAGGAATCCATTTGATTTGCATTCCGAAGAGAGAGCGCTGGGGGGAACGCTCCTTCGGGAGGACTGGGACCCGAAGAATTGGGTGCAGCCACTTCTGAGGTACTGTAACTTCGTGAGTCACCACATGAAAGGAAGGATCTTACATGGAACTGATCGGGTCCCTTGAGTCTCAGTCGTTTTCTGGTTTGCTCGTCTACTCCGGCGATGAGTTGGTAGAAGACGTGGTAGTTGCGTTCGCCGGCTTGTTGGTGGCAAATCCTCGATTTCTCGAGAAGGTAGTGGGAGACGAATCCGCCCGCCACGTTCAGCCTCGGTCCGAAGTGGATTTCGACGAACTTTCCGAACCGACTGCTGTTGTTGTTGCGGAGAGTCTTCGCATTCCCGAAGGCCTCGAGAATCGGATTCGCTGAACTCGAAATTACAGTATAGGCTCTACAGCAGAAAGAACCCACTCTCAAGGATGCTCTTCTCTATGTTTCCCGCAGACGTTCCCCAATTCTCGCAGAGATACCGTAGAATACACTTCTGAGATTCGGTCTTTCCTGCTCCAGATTCACCAGAGACGATCACCGACTGACTCTCCTTCAGGCGACGCATGTCCCGATACGCCTTGTCGGCTGAAACAAGAGCTTGTCCCCATCGTTACCGTATCCTACACCCACCAATGGCGAATATGTGTGGCGGAAGTGTGCCTAGCGACTTCCCCTGATACTTCTTGATCGTCTGCTGGCTGTACAGCTCCTGGATACTCTCGTAGGGATTTATGGAGATGAGAATATTGGCCACGTATGTCTACAAAGCAAGGTGCTCCGTGGAAAAAGGGTCACCCCTTACATAGATCTGACGACGAGCGTATCGAACTCTGCAGTTGTTGAGGAGAGTGCCCTCGTTGAGGTACATGAGGGCGCAGTTGTCGTCCACATCCTTGCGGAGGTCGTCTTCTGCCGGGAACACTGAGTCGTATCTGGCACGGATCTGCAGCAGGTTCTTTTTTTTGGACGGGAATGGAGAAACTCACTTACCGCAGCCTCCTTGATTCCGCTTTTGAGCGGTTTCACTACGACCTCCTCGGCCCCTAAGTCGACGATCTGTCCCAAAACGAATCCCTCTTCGGCGTCCGGGGCCCAGACGATCCGACCGAACTCCTCAGTGTTTGGAGGCATCTTCCGAATCGCGATCTAAAGGCGCCAAATGATCGCTTCTCAATCGTAATTCATCGCGGAGACACTTCGCAACGATCGAATTTCACCAATTTTGTCACCAAACAAACGCACCAATAATGAAAAACAAACAGAAGCTCGTTAGCGCTCTTATCGCCGACAAGTGGTGAACAGCCTTCACAAGGAAAGCTGCACTATACGGTTCCCAAAGTTTCTCTGATGACTAACTGCAGTGAGAGAACAGTGATAAGAAGGACGTCGATGTGGTCTGGCGTCACAAAGTGAAATAATCCATAATCAACTCCGTATTGAAACCTTTAGTAAATGAATAAATGAATAATACACAAATCTGACTATGGACCACCACAAGTTGCACCTCTGGGTTCCATAGAATACGTCTACACTACCGTACCAAAATATACGATTTTAATTTGAAAATTGCAATGTTCAGGACTGAATGTTCCTGCAATCCTTCGGGTTCCTTCGGCAAACTCGATTTCTAACGCCTTTCTCCATCATTTCAAGAGGTAACTCGTATACACCAACAGGTTGATACATAAAGAGATTTCAAAATGCGATCAGCAGGACTGGTCCTCCGATCAGAATGTTCGTTTTTCTACGTGGCGAGGTCACAATTCAGTGTGGCGTGTTAGAGATCATTGGATATTAGAGGTGTTCATTTAATTTATCGCGTCGACGCTCCCGTCCTTTGACAAACGCGGCAATTAGCGCACCTTCGCCTCCTGCCCGCCCCTCAATTAGCGCCTTCCGCCCCGCGAATCTGCCGTTGACACATCGATAAATCACAAACAGAACTATAAAGAACGACACATTCCATTCCAGGGCACGGACGTTTGTGGCCCGAGTCGGTCGCGTGCACGCGACCCGCAAAAGGCGATCGATAGGAGAGAAACAACGTCGCCGAATAAATAAATTGGAGAATCTCCGAAAGGCGCCGAGAGGACGAAAACGGAGACGAGCAAACAAAGGATGAGTCAGCGGAGTTCGGATTCCGAAAGGGAGAGCTTGGATGAACAATTCAACGGAAACTGGTCCTGCGTGTTCGGTCGCGGAATGGTGTTTTCGAGAAATCGATGGCACAGTGACTCCGTTTGTATTCTGAGCAAACAGAATTAGTGCCACATATGGCATAGGTGAGGTGCTTAGCTGGGATACAGATGGATCGAGGGAGATGAGCGCGAGCATCGGACGATGTTAATTACGGAAAAAGGTTTGTGAGTCATATGGTGTTCATATGTGGTGTTCCTGGAACAATAAATGCAAAAAATCACTAATTTTAGGAAATTAATTAATTGCTAAGGAAATTAATTTTAGGAAATTAATTAATAGCTTAATTATTATTTGTTTAAAAATGCATGTACCTTTATTTATTGGGCTGTTGAAAATGACGATTTCGGTGAGTCCTTACTGATGTTTCAGTCATGGTGCACACTTTTCGAATGGCTAGTCGAAGGTTACTGTGCTTCCAGGACGTCAGTTTTATGAAACAACATAAAGCCAAGGAATGTTTTGTTCCAATTTTCGGCCGCTTTGTTATATTTTAAATTTCTCACTTTTCAGATGATGAATATGCAACAATCGACGTCGATTCAAAAGTGGTTTTTTGGTAGCGAAATCAACAAAATAAGTATCATGCGAAAACATCTCTCCAGCTGAATGACAGAACAGCTTGAAATAGTCCAAGACCACAGGAAAACAACAGTTCTCAAGATAGCTCCAAGCGTCGTGGCGCACAAAAGAGCGAACGCGGGCACCTCGTTGACGAGTTAATTGACACCGTAATCGAATAATCGAAGTGACCTCCGAGGGAGTTCAAAAACGCGCGTAAATCACAAAAGTGTGACCAGGCGAAGACCGTTCCGTTTCGCTTTCCAGTTCTCCCTCCGATCGCATCTCTCTTTTTCTCCGAATCAGTCAGGTTTAAAAAGAGGAAAATCGATGCAGATCCACCGGAACCTCGTGGAGAGAGGGAAGCCGCGCGCGACAACTGGCGACACCTGTGTCCCTCTTCGGCGTGTCCGTCCGGGTCATCCCGCGCACAGTGACAGGCCGTCCGTGCAGCGGGCGCGCAGGTAAACAACGAGGTGCACGAAAAAGGGAGACGATATGACTACTCGAGAAGCGTTGAGGTGGGACTTCGGGGGATTAGTGGTGCACAATAGTGCCCCTTTCATCCAAGTGGTGGAGACGGAAAGCACACTTTGGAGAAGAGGATTGAGTGGGGACTTAATTTGCGTTTACAATCAGCTCCCAATTACACAAGGTGCATCCAATTATCCGGCCGTAAACCACTGCGATGCAAGAGGATGACAATATTTGGGCGCACTTCTTGTGGGCGCAGTTCGATAAAGTTTTCGGAATGGAGATTGAAAGCACAATCAGATCCGCTCTTATCGAAATCGCCAAATCGAGACTACTCAGAAATAACTCTGTAGATATTCAGATCGATTGCGATAGAAAACTGTGTGGGCTGGCTTTGAACTCTAGATATCTGGGTCATTGTTTATTGACCATACTGTTTATCTTCCCGATTCGGCATTACGCCGTGCGCGACGTTTTGTGCGCGCAAAATGGCGTATACGTAGTACAAGTCTTTTCTCTAGCTTTGGTAAAGCGTACGAGGTGAAGACAGCTGAGAGGTGCCTAGAGCTGATTTCCGTAGAGGCACAAACGGTTCAGCACAGTGGGCGAAATGGAAAGCATAAGAGCTGTGTAAAACTTCGAAATTACATTGGTTCGACTTCATGTGGTGGCTCTGGTGGTCGGGTGGCCGCCGGATATAGGGGAGACGGTACTACTAGCCCCAAATTACGGCTCCCTGGTGTTCCAGGGCTTCCAGGATCCGTCTTGGTGCGATCATTGGGCCCATGACGATGACTGAGAGCGACCGCTCACTCAATTCATTTCTCAAGGAGCGAATAGCTGTTGAGCTTTTTATAGGTCTGATCCTTATTGAAGTTCTTGACGGGCATGTCAAAACATTGAGCATATCCACAACAACAGGTTGTCATTCTCTGACGATGTTAGGCTTTGAGTTTTTTTTGCAGTTTTTGTAACCAGCAGAGTCTCGGTTCAAGTTTTCTGAAACTTTACAGTTTTTTGGCCAACTTCAGCCATTTATATGAGCGCCAATCTTACCGCCCGCAGGGCTACTTGGCTTTTAGTAATTCGAAGGCGCGAATTCGCGCGCAGCCGCGTTTATGACTATAATCAACAAGGAGTATATAATCACTTGGCAAATAAAACAATTCCTGCCATTTTAGAGTACTTTCCAAAAAGTGCCTCCCCTTTTAAAAGGAAAAGGCCACTCAAAGGCTGTGCAATTTTCCACTATATATTTTTTATTTCACGATAAGCTTTTTAAAGACTCAACTTAATCGTGAGTGATTACTCAATCCGATGACCTTGTCACAGAACAATTGTGTCACATCCACGCAATCCAGAACCTATTGGCCCCCTATGAATTGTTTTTGGTGCATAACAACCTCGTCCGCTTCTCGTTTCCCTCAAAAGTCAAAAAGCGAAACAAACAATTCGTCGGACTACATGACTTATTTTGTTCTCCCTTCCGGGGACACTATATGGAAGGGAGCCATTTAGACTCTCCGATCGATTCGGCCTTTCGTTAATTATTCAAATCAGCGTAGTTCGCGCGTCGGAAGAGGAAACGTTGCCCGGACGACTAATTCCGACGTTTTTATGGGCTTTGGAAAATACTCGGCGGATCTTCTATTTAGCCACTTCTGGTCAAATTTTTGGTTTCTGTGGTCATAGACTTTAAGATTATGTCTCATTTAAAAGTGCATACATGGGCACTATTCGAGAAGACCTGTCGTTCATCGTTAGCATTCATATCTTCTGTCTTTGTGATAATCAGCATTTCGTGAATGGATATGCTGCACACATGGCTGAACTCTCAAGACGTAGTACCCTCGGTGGGTGGCGACACCGAATTCCTCCCGGAACGTTTACAGCTCCCATTCGTCTTCTAAATTAACGCATCAAACGACATCTTCTAATTGAGTTTCGAAGTCGACGACGAGTCAGACGACGAAACGCTAATTTAGGAACGGCGCGTCACTTTGTCTGCGGAAGTAATCTGGGGTAATGATAGGGCCGCGCGTGCCTTAGGTTGACATGTCCTCCAGGCCAGTAAAGCTCTTGTGTCGTGCCTAGGTGCCCGTATTCTGCACCCTGATTCCTCTGTTCTAAAGTTTGATCAACCACTTAGAGCGCGTTCCCGCAGGATGTTATGATCCCGAAACCGCTTCATCTCGATTATGTGACGAGCAGTTGTTCCGTTATTTAGATCGGGAAGCCACAGGCAGACGATGCTGCAAACATCGTAGATGCAAAACATGGACACTTATGAGTGACAGTGACTATTTAGGCAAACAGCTGGCATCGGTTTCGGCTTTCACATACGTTCCTGTCGAGAGTTTGGCGGTTTTTCGACGGTCAAAAAGGTGTTTCGCGGCATGCTTGCGGGCTGCAAGTGCAAAAACTGATTGTGCCAGCAAGTGCCGGCAACGGAAAAGATTAAAAATTCATCGTCCAGGAGAGATAAAAACAAAGTGAAAGATGGAAATGGGCACTTTTGGGATGTGCGTCATCCCGATGTTGCGCTTTATTGGATATGCTTTAGAGTTGGAAGTCATCCATTCCTGCATCCTCACACTCTACGTGAATTGTGGATTGAACGGATTGGAATAGAAAGGATTTTGAGATTACCATCAGCACTTCAATCCAAAGTGCCACACAAGTCCATTTGGCGGAAATATTGGAATTCTCACTTTGAAGGAAAAGTTCTAAGAATAGTATAGAATTGGCCGACCGTGATTTTCTCAAATCCACTTATCGTAATCCGATATTCTGCTAGGCAATTAACACCTGATCAGCTGTTCGTACGCCCTCTAGATGTTTGTGGATGATTTTGCAAATTTTTCGTTCTTTGGAATTTAATTTGGCAACCAACCATCTGCTTCTTGTGATAACAAAGTGATTTGTCTCCGATTGCCAATTCCGTCCGCTTCTTGTCCCAATTTTCAAACCGAAAGGAGCTGGCTTGAACCGGGCTATGAGTGCCGTTTTTATATCCTCACTCCAAAGGGGGCGATTCGTTTACGAGCCATAAAATTTTTGAAAACCGTGTGGGAAGCCTTCTCTAAAAACAGTTGTTGTCGTAGCTTCTGCTGCTGTGTCGAGTTTCGAGAATCTCCCTCGCCATTCCTCGCTCAGTCATTCAAAGATTGCTCATTGGGTTGGCCAACGCTGCACACAACCCTGGTCCAGTTTTTACCTGATGCAAAGGCGCTCGCTCCCATCTGAGACATGCATGCATTTCAGAGAGCCTCAATGGGGTCTTGGGAAATGCCTCTCTGGTCTTCTTATGTTTATAAACATATTATAATCCTATTTTTCTGTCCACCACTATTCTCTTTTTTTCTGTTATTCACCTACTTCGTCTGACTCAGGCTTCTTGATAGATTGTTTCTATGCTCCTTGTGATCGGGCTGCCCGGCAAAACAACTTTCGATTAGCGAAGAATCTTTTGTTTCCGAGCGTCCTGCAGCGGCATCTCCTCCTTGTCCCTCGAAGGGCGTCGTCAGTTGTCGTCTGATTAGCGCTTCTGACGATGTTTGTGGCACTGTTTTCCCGCGGCATGGGCATCCCCGCCGCTAATCTCGGCCTCCTCAGCCTGATTACTTTGACATTCTCGATCAGCCAATCTAGAAACTCCCCTGTCGAAGAATCATAAACGCCGCGCGCGCCTAAAAGTCGTCTCATTATGTATTAACAAATTGCCTTCGGGGTTTATTCGCCCTCCGCACGCCCGAATTCATCCACTCGTGCCCTTTCTTTCAACCTTGATAGCTCCCTTAGAGGTCGTTAGGCTTTTGTCTCAAAGTTTTGCGCTTGGCCAACTTTGTTCCTTATGTGGATATTCCTGGTTGTATATAAGAGTATCGATGGACGAAAGTTTATCTGTGTTTACGCTCTTTGTTTACGTTTTTCCTTTGAGGTGCGTAAGAAAGTAATTTGTATGTATTGGTGCTCCATGATCCAACAAGAACAAGAGATCACCCTTTCGAGGACAGTCGAAGATTATTGAGATAGATCTAGAACTGCCTTGTGATTCAGCTGTACTTGTGCAACTGGGGGTGTTCAATCGATGTATGCATGTAATCAAGTGAAAAATGTTTCTTTTTATGATTTGCATATTTAACTAGACGTGAACATAGGCATAAACCAGCACTGGGTGAGCCGAGAAATAAAACAAGTGTTGTGATCTCTGTGTGCTTGAACCAAACCGATGCATAAACTCCCCGCGTCAATATTACCATTATTAATGCATGCAGGAAGCAACACTACAAAACCCCACTCTGACTGTATGACTGCCTATGAGTCTAGCATTGCAATCATTTCGTCAAGAGAGTCTGTGTTCAGTCAGTCGGTTGCCCACTCCACACTGATTTCGACGAGAAAAATGACTGCCGTTGTCTGAAACGTTTACCAATAGACAGACTCCGAAGTAGAGTTGCTTTTTTAATGACACACTGTATGATTGAGTGTTTCAAAATTGCTTCAGTTTTCTGTTCATCTGCACCTTAAAAATGTTGGGGTAATGCCACTTCAACCAAGTAAGTCAAAAGTAAAGGTGCAAAAAAAGAGCTTTTCGAGGTTTTTTTCTATGTGTCGAGACTGTTTTCGCATGGTACAGTTCATGTTGCAATCACGTTGACCGGTTATTCTGTTCAGAGATGCCATTGGTCCAAAAGATATCTGCATCTGAAATAATTGACCATAAACCGAACGTTCCACCGTTTTCGTTTCTGATCTCTTTTTTCTTTTATCCTCTCGGATGACTGACACCTTGGAAATGTCGCAGACTCCTGTTTTTGCAGTTCCTGGAAAACATTGGCCGATGACCTTGTACTTCTAGTTCTGGCTCTCTGGAAGCACCATACATACATTAACCCTCTTTCGACACTCTGGGCGATCAGAAGACGCGCGGTGCCTCCTCAGGGTCTCCGCTCCCTCCTCCATTCTTCTGAGCACAAATCGTTCGCACTTGATTACTCGTGCAATCGAGCGTCGGCGACATTTGTTTTTGCGGCCTCCAAATGGCCCCGCGTGGCCACAACCCTTCCGCCGACTGTCCGAAAGTCCGATTCCTCCGGAAATCCGATCTTCCGCGCTGTAAACCGCTCCAGATTACTTACGCAATCCCGCGATCGCACTCCCAGTACACATCCTCTTCCACCTTTCGCCTTGTTTTATCGCTTCTGGCGGCATGTCCCTCCATATAGCCCTCTGTTTTCAGGTGTTCTACACGTCTTCGGACGTCTTCCGCTTCTTCTCGTCGACCATTCGAAGACCGAATTATGCCAGTTTCGGAATGACGGTCTCGGCGACGGCGCTTTTCGTATTTTTGTTGGCGATGATGTCGCAAGCAGCACTCGCAGAAGACAAAGCGGTAGGTGGGCCGTTTCAGGTCGATACGGGGCTATTTGTCATGGGCATTTTTTTGCGAGAAAGGCTCCCGTCGTGAGGGGTGGAATGTCCAATTATCAGAATGGTCAGGTGCAGACAAAGCAGTAATGTCTCTTGACAGACGGATAGTCTTCCGAAACATTTGATCCCTTTCCAGGACAAAACATCGTGTTCCCGACGGTGTGATCGGCTGTTCGAAAGGAGTCTTGAGCGCATAAAGATGCATGTTATGGTCATCGAGGCGGCGCTGAAGGCGCGAAGGCCGATCGAGCAGCAGAAAGACGTTTGCTGGAAGTTCGAGGACTTCGAAGACTGCCACACACAGTGCGAACACCCCACGTCGACGTTCTTTTCGTCGGAAGCCATGCGGAAGACTTTGTGGAGAAAATGCCGTCCGATGATTAAAAGTGAGTGTTTGTGGAAACGTCTGGAAAGGCTCAGAAAATGACAAAACAATAGGAAAGGCTTGAACTCTAGGGTGGACATGATGTCAAAGGAAAAGAGAAAAGACCCCCTTTAAAGACACTGTTTGGGTGTTTCAGAAGAAGAATCGCACTTTAAATGCATAAGCAAATACCACTCGTTTCTCGAGATCCGCTGCTCAACATACGCCAAGGAAGCGACTTCTCTGCGCCGCAAAAGCAAAGGCCACGACCGGTATCGCCAAGAAACCTGCCGGTAGGTTCCATCACTTCCGTCCCCTCAGAAAGCGCCCCTTCATAGATTTCTACACTACCATAACCGTTGTCTTTCCAACAACATCCTACAGTACTGCCCCAACTCCATGGACCTCTTCAACCGCTTCACCCTCCGGGAGTTCTTCCTCTCCTTCGTCGTTCCCCAGAACGACGAGCTCTTCTCGGACTCCTTCCTCGACTTCTGCCAGATCTTCGACTTCGCGAAGATGGCGCAGGACATCTACGACAGCACCAGCACTGCCAGAAGCGATGAGACGACCTCCGGCAGCAGCGAGGAAGCCTCCACGGAGAGGCCAAAGCTCACGAGTCGTCTCTTCTCGCCCTACGAGGACCTCGCAGACTCGCCTCCTAACTTCCACTACTCCTCTCAGAGATCCCATCACTTCACGCAGACCACCCGACCCTACCGGGTGTTTGGAAATGCGTAGGCTACTGTAGATCTCACTCAGGTGGCACAGAAGGATTTAGATCAGAAATCCATCACTACGACAGGGAAGACACCACCCAAACACCTCATATGGAAGTCGAATTCATAACACATCCGGTTACGGTGCATTTTGAACTCGACGAGGAGACGACTACCCATCCGAGCTCTGGAAGCGAGGCGAAGGACGCTGAAGATCCACTTTCTTTTTTTCCAGACGAGAGCGGAGACCAGGTGCGGCGGAGAGAAAAGACCCATAGATCGTCCCATTTTCAGAACGCGTCCCATCCCGACTCCCCCGCTGCCACCACTTCCCCTTCCTTGACATTGGACGCAAATCAGATTCTCTCTACGATCATGAAATTCCCGGGAATATTCCCTACAGCGCCGATGAAAGGCGCCAACGGCGGTGCGGAATCGTCCCCCTCGGACGACGTCCACCGCGAAATCGCCGAAATCCTCGCGGGAATCGACGTCGAGGAGACGTCCGTTCAGAGACCACCCGCTACGACGCCCCAAGCGGCCACCGTCGGCTTCGGAAGGCCGTACCTGCGCGGCACGAAGGTGCACATCAAGCCGATTTGGCGGTGGAACGAGCCGGACACTGCCAGCGAAGAAGAAGGCACCATCGGTGAGTGCACCGCGTTTCTCTGTTCGTCTGCGCCCGCTCGCGCCGATGCGGTGGAACGGTCGCGCGCAGACGGGGTCGGGGAGCAATCGGTTGCGGCGTGCGATGATGAAATGCGACCGGCGTCCGAGACGGAGACCACTTGTCCTGCCTGAAAAGGCGAAACCCGGGATGAGCCTCCGTCGTGGGAGTGACAACTCGGTCAGCGTCTGAGCACGTTTTCAACTCTGAGGAAATGTTTTAAGGGGAAGAGTCTGTGGAGGCTTTAATGCCGCTCTAGAATCACACATCGTTTGCTTAAAAGCCCTTCATAAGTGCGCAAGAGATGTTGAATCCACGAAGTTAAACTTCAGATAGCATTTCTAATAACACTGATTGACATATTTCGGGGTCTTTCATTTGTGTTCCCAGTGATCGGTCGGGTCGTCCACTCGCTCTTTCTGAGGCTGTCTGGGGCCGACTGAGTTGAGTGAGCGGTCGTTTTCGGCCGTCATTGTTGGTTGCATAGTGATCGCCCCGGCTCCCAGAAGGCCTGGAACACCAGGGAGCCGTAGTTCCAACGTCTTGCCAAGAAGCTAGTCACTGCCGCCCGACTCCACCCGCGCCGCCAGAGAAGCCGAAGAAGCGTTACAACTCCGAAGTCTGTGCCGCCAGCTGCCTTGATGGTTCCCGGTTTGCCCGTTGTGCTCCACCGACGCGTTTCGCCCAGATGCCGTTCTTCGCCCGTGCTGCCCGCGGAAGCCGCCGAAGAAGCTTCTCAACTCCGACGTCCGCGCTGCCACCCGAGCTGAAGATGGGCTTGCTGTGTTCCACCGTCTCCGGGGTCAACTCTTTGCCTCTCTGATGCCCGCGCACACTGATGGGATCGTCGCCTTCTACTCTGATGCTGTGCCCTGCGCCGAAGCCAGAAGACCGACGACTACGGAGTGACAATGTGGTTTTTGTGCATATATATGACGTCTCGCAAGGCGTAAGCCTTAGATACGAGAAATAAACTCGTAATAAACTCGACATATTTCGTGTTCCTTAAGTCGTACTAAGGTTTTGCGCGCTAATGTCGTGTTGCGGGTATTTAGGTGTACCCACTTTTAAGAATCGTATCCTTCTTTACCTGACCTTCGCACTGGTCATATTTGCGATTTGCAGGAACGGAGGATGGAGAGCTCGTCATCTTCTCGAGCAGCGAAGACGACCTGCAGTTGGAGAATGGCACGGTGACGACCTCCCGCAACGCCAGCGTCAGTGCAGGCCCGACTACCGCCCACATCAGGACCATGCTGACCATCTACGCGATCCTCTTTGCCACCGCCTTCCTCTCCCTCGCGTGTCTTGTCCTCTTCCTCATCATAAGAAGTCGTTGCCGACCGAGGGGGAAGTACGTTGTACAGTAGGCCATCCGCTAGTGCCAGAGATGTCAGAACTCAATGTAATTAATACGTATGTTATACAGTAAATAAACAAAAAGGGATCAGATCAGAGTGTGAGATGGCGACTTTCAATAAATTAGACGACTGGGGTAGTGGCAGCGACGAGCTTCTTGGGCGTCGGCGAGTGCCCCGAGCGGTTCAGAGGACTTCCGGGCGGCGCGTCGATGTCCTTGCGGAAGGAGGAGATGCGGTGCGGAGGGTTCCTCGGGTACTCGTTGAGGTCGTCGAGGCCCGTGCGCTCCTCGGCGTAGTGCGCCAGGCTCAGGTCCGAGTCGTCGTCGTTGTCAATCATCTCCATGGGACTCGAGTTGTTCTGCGGACGCGGGACTACGGTAACCGGGTCGGGGACGTCGAAGTTATTGACGACGTGGTCGCCGCTATTCTGCTTCTCCACTGGGTTCAGGGGAATGTGCTCGCCATTGCCGCTCGGAAGAACAGCTGAAACGGGATCTGAGATCTGTATGAGAGTGAGAGTCGTCACTTACGTGGCTGTCTCTTTTTCTTGCAGCAGCGGCAGCAGCAGACGATGCACACCACGAGGAGGATGAGGAGCAGAAGTAGGCCGATGATGATTCCGAGCAGAATCCAGGGAAATCCGTCAACTTTCTTCGGACTCATCGTGCTGGCATTGACCGGCAAAAAGTACTTCTTGGGACCGAAGGGCGCCGGATGGGTCTCGGGGAACTGGATGTTCCTCTGCTGTGTGGGCAGGATTCCGGGGATTCTGAAGCCCGGACAGCCCTTGTCCCTCCTCTTCTCCAGCGACGGATTCTCCGCTGGGCTGTGGAAGATGCTAGCGTGGTACTCGCTTCCCTCGTCGTTGTAGTAGATGAGAGGCTTGAAGTGGAGTTTCTCGTCCTTCTGGAAGTCGATGTCGATGTCTAAATGGCTTCTGTTCAAGAGAGCACTCTCCAGTGAGACCTACTCGACATGCAGCCCTTGTAGCCGATGCCGTTCTCGACGGGTCCGAAGTCGAAGGACACCGCGTTGGACAAGTGGAGGTTTCTGGCACGTCGACTGAGATGTTTCATCTCGGAGTCGACGAAGATCTCCGTGGGTTCTGTAGTGGCGAAAGATGACTGGAAGAAGTGGCGGTAGCCGTCGGAGAAGTTGCCGGCGAACGTGTGGATCTCGGGGGGACCGCCGGTGACGTTGGCGACGACGACGTTCACGGAACCGTTCTTGTGGAGCACTACTTTCAGAGTACTGTAACATCGCTCAGTTCAGTTCAACTGTAGGACGCTTCTACCTGTCGTCGACGAAGTTGATCGCGGCGAGAGTGATCTCTTTCTTGGGCCTCGGCTCAGGGGCGAAGGCGAACTGGAAGGTCTGCTCGAAACTCTCTTTGAGAAAGAATCTCTTCGAGATGTCGGTCATGTCGAAGCGAAGACTCGTGTCGCCTCGGAAAGTGACTCCGGTATCTGGAAGCACACGGTGAGAAACGGTCGGTGGGACGCTCCGTTAACCCTTAAGACAGCTGCTTCCGTAGTAGGAGGTCTTGCTACAGTCACAAGTGGTCAGCTCCTTTCTCTTGGGGTCATAGTTCTGCCACTGGACGGTGCAGTGTCCACTGTTGTGGCACTTGATGCTGTCGCAGTCGTTGTGGCACCCGGTCCTGATGGAGTCGACGTCGGCAGGGCGGATGCCTCCGTTCCTCAGATCCATGAGTTGGACGTCGAGACGGAATCCACGCATGCAGCCGAGGATCGTGGGGAGACGCGAGACGTAGTAGGCGCCGAGTTTCACCTGGCGGAGGATTCGGCGCTCCTGGAGGGAGTAGGTGTGGCGTCGGCGCTTGTCGAAACTGACTCCACGGCGCTGGATGGCGGGCACGCCTCCCACGAAGAGGACGTGGAAGGGCTGCAGGTTGACGGGGCCCGCCGGCATCGGGGGCAGCACGACGTCCTCGTCGAGGTTCTTGTAGTCGGCGATTTGGGACTGCGAGAGGAAACGAGGTCCCTCGATGGAGCAGAGCTCGTCGTTCACCGACAGCGTCGTCCGTTGGCTGTTCGTTTCGACGACCACCTGGAGCCATCGCATGTCACTGAATTCTGAAAATGGCATTTTAGTGAGGTGTTTCTCCCACATATGAGAGCGCGCAGAACGCACCCTGAAGACTCATAACTCATATTTCAGTTTTGTCATTATTTGTCGCATCTTATGGATATGATTTGAGGTGCAGACTGACAAAGGAACCTTTCGAAGTATCTCGGATGGAGCTGAGAATTTACACACAATCTTCATTAGCGGACACTTCGGAAGGTTTCTTTGCAAGCCAAAAAGTCGTCACACCATAACAAACACCGTCGCATCACTTGAGGTTATGATAGTCCACCGTGGCTACTCTAGGGTACGAAGGTCGTATCGAACTGAGTGGGACAGATAATCACTATCATTGATCAAATGTACCGAGCGCTCAGACCCTCCATTTAACCTTTGATAAAGGTGAAAACAGAGCACAGTCAATTCATTCCGTGGATCTTTTTCTTTTGCTTCACTTATGTGAAACATTGCTCCTCACAGGGTTCTACTAGTCCCAAACGCACCTTTTCCAAGTTCGGAGTGAACGGTGCACTGGAGGATGTCGCTGTTGTTGTTCAGTGAGAGGACGATTCTGTATTCGTCGGCCAGATGCACCTGGATGAAGTTGTTGAACTGGTCGTGGGCGTAGACGAGAAGCGCCGCCTTCTGGTCGGTGCGGAAGCTGAAGATGATGTTGGAGGTGATCGGATTCGACTGGAGATCGTCGCCTCGGAACTTCAGGAAGCCGTCCTCCTTATCGTGGAAGCTCACTTCGGTGTCCCTGTTGATGTCTAAAGAACAGAGTGGTTTCAGGTCACTGGCTTCAGGTCCTACTCTTCTCGCAGCGTTCTCCCGAGTGGATGAAGCGGTTCTTGCACTCGCAGGTGGTAGTTCCAGTGTCGAAGTGTTCGATGCATCGGGCTTCCTGCATGCAGAGGTTGTCGGAGCAGAGGTCGGGACATCCCAGGGCGTACGCATCTGAACCTTGAATAGTGGAGAGTACGGGCGAACTGAGGAAAGGAGGGGCCTTTTCAAGAAGGTGACTAGTGTCTATAACGCGGGACATCAGAGGAAGGATTACCTTTCACGACGGCCTGGTCGAAGTTGGCGAGGTGCTTCTCGGTCCACACGTTTCTGATGCATCCGATGAATCCCGTTAGGGATGTGTCTCTAAAATGGTGTGATCTGAAGGTGATTTTCTCGCATTCTCACTTACCCCATGACGTCGACGGCGTTTCCGAATCGGAGCGTCGATCCCTTCAGGAGCTCGGCCACTTCCTTCGCCGAATCGAGCATCGTCAAGGAGTTGATTTTGTCGACGGAGAAGCGCAGCTCGTCCATGACCATTTCGATGACCACACGATGCCAGCGGAGGTCGTTCAGCCTCGACTGCGAAAGGATCTCCGTTGAGTTGGGCATGTTCACGTCGGCCGACGTCTTCAGCTCGAGCTTGCGGCCCTCCTTCAGGTTGATGCGAAGCCAGGTGTCCCCCTTGTGGGTGATGAGCAGGTTTCCGATGTTCTCCTGATTGGTGCGGAACTCGAACTCAAGCTTCTGGCCCTCCCATGCGATGGTCTCCACACTGGCGACGTCGTTCTTCAAAGTGATCGTGTGTCCCAGGGAATGTCCCTTCTCGCCGGAACATTTCAGGGGACCCAGAGTCATCTTCCCGGTGCCGCTCGACTCCTCGTGGTTCTTCAGCACGTAGATGTTGTCGATTCCGGCGTTGTTGTCGCGGAAGGCGCCGTTGTCGAAGAGACCCGGATGCTCCTCGTTGTCGCAGTTGCAGTTCACTAAACGGCGGATTACGGTAGTCTTCTTCGAGGGTACCTACTCTTCTGGGAGCAGTTGTGGCTCGCGTGGCAGGCGCACGTGTTCTGCACCGTTCCCATCTGGTGGATCGTCGAGTCAGAGGCGACAGAAGTGAACCACGTCGCGTTGAAGGCAAAGCTAAAGGATACGGTAGTGGATGGAGGCGAAGAAGCAAACTGACTTCAGAGGCGCCCTGTGGCACTCGTAGCGGACGGTCTGCTCGCAGTGGAGTGACCTTTGGATGAGCATCTTGAGGGCCTTCTGCTCGACGAAGGTCTTGTAGGCGATCGGGAAGAACTTGTTGTAGTTCTCGCTGGGCTGCCGAATCGGGTAGTTCGGGGGCATGTTATGTGTTACAGTAGTGTCTCCGTCGTTGCACGTGGCGTAGACCATCTCGAGAGGACCCGATCCGTCGACGTCCAGCTTGTAGACCCCCTTTTCCTTCTCGCCGAAGAAAAGAGCGTCGTGGCAATTGCGAGGCCAATAAGCTGCAAAGGGTTAGGGATACTGTAGCTGAAGAGTCTACAAGGAAAGCTGACTTACAGTACTGGCAGTAGGTGCCGAAGTAGTTCTCCTTGCAAACGCAGATGGGCTGTGGATTGTCTCCCTTCTTGATGCACTTGACCGAGTTTCTGCAGAATGTCTCCTCCTTCGGGAGACACTTCGACTCTGTCTCCTCTTTGGGCGGTGCCACTAGCTGTCCGTGGTTTTCTTCGGTTGGCTGCGTGCCGCCCTGGTCGCTCTCGGGCTTAGGATACACTTCGATGATGCCGCCTTCGTCCGAGTTCTGATGGTGGACAGTAGGACGTGCCCACACGCGGTGACCTACCAGGGAAGAGACGCTACACTCCTGGATGTCCGCTTCAGCGAGGGAGTCCGCGTGGGTGTAGAGGACGTTGTCGAAGTCGACGAACACCTCTCGAAGACATCCCTCGACGGCGACTTCGCCCGTCTCCGGCTGATGGCCGAACTTGATGTCCTTGAAGGCGATGCTTCCCTTCAGATCCGGGAGACCCCAGGCAGCCCTCTTGACGTTGTCGTTAACCATCAGTTCGATCGTCCGGTCGCCGTAGTAGATGTAGACGATGAAGCGTTGGAATCTGGAGAGATTTGAACGAAGAAGGAGGAGGAGGACTCACCCAGGGACCGGGTAGAAATCTTCGAAGGTGATCACGGTCCTTGATCCGATCTTGAGGTCGACGCGATGCTGCACGAGGGAGAGTTTGAGGGCCCCCAGAGATTCCTTGGTTTCGGAATCGGTGAGCTCGACGGCGAAGATGACTCCGTTGATGTCTATGTTCTCGATGTCGGCATCGGTGGACTTGATGTCGCCCGAAGGTTTGATGTCGATGGCGATGCGCTTGGGCTGGTGCTCGTAGGGGTGAGTGCTCACCGCGAGGCTATTGACATCAGTGAAGGCGACGGGTTTCACATCTAAAGAGCGCTCTTTAGATGTTGGGCCTGGAGTTGAGGAGGCACTTGCCGACTTCGCAGGCGGCTCCGGCACTGGCGAACTCGTAGCAGTCGCACACCGCCTTGA
Source organism: Steinernema hermaphroditum (assembly GCA_030435675.1). Lineage (NCBI taxonomy): Eukaryota > Metazoa > Nematoda > Chromadorea > Rhabditida > Steinernematidae > Steinernema > Steinernema hermaphroditum. Next base: position 6,179,488 of record CM059622.1, read on the forward strand.
GTCCCACCTGGACACAGGATCCCTGACCACAGTCGACGTTGTGGCACGGGTTCAAGCATCCCTGCTCGATGATTCCTGAGATCTTCTCGACTACCACGAGGGGCTTCCTCTCGCGTCCGAGCTCCAGGTCTCCGATGAACACACAGCCCGTGATGGCGTGGGCGCTCGTGAACTCGTCGGCACCGACGGTCACATTCAGGGTGATATCTCCCTGGATGTCCACATCTTCAGACAGCTGTCCCTGGAGGTCCCACTGGTCGTGTTCGATGGAGAACGTGCCGTCGAAGGGGTTCAGGTCGATCGCGAAGGCGTTCTTCACGTTGTCCGAGAGGTCCTCCAGAACGGCGTCCGACTTTCCGATCTCCTTCCCGGCGCCGTTCCTAATGACGAAGATGAACTCTCCTCCTTTGACGTCGACGGTGCACTGAAGAACCTCCATGACTACTTGTTACCGATCAACTCAACTCACAGAGAAGAGCTTCTCGTTGTCCTCAGTCGCCTCCACCGACAGAACTCTTCCGTTCACGTCTCTAGTTTTGAGTACCACTGAAATCCTGAGGTGGTGGTTTAGCTGGTCCTTCAGGCTGGTTCCGGAGACCATCCACGTGACCGGCTCGAAACGAATCGAACTGTTCTCGTTGCCGAGACCGTACTCGTGAACGACTTCGGCCGCGGAGGGCACCGCCAAGGAGACCCAGAAGAGGGTCGCCACGAACGGTAGAAGCATTTCTGAAAGCGAAGAGGCTTGTTGTGTGCGACGAGAAGGCGTTCGCGGGTAAACACTGACCGCTTTTTGTGCACTATCAACGACGCTATCAGCGCTGCACAGTCATCGCCGCGAGGAGTCATGCCGGAAAAGGAGAGGCGGACGGTTGTGAAACGGCGACAGAGATGGCCAGCGACATCACAAGAACAGGGCAATTCGTTGACTAATTGGATCGGCGCGGGAGAGAAAAGGACTACTTTTTAGGCGACAAATCGGCGCAGGGGCCAAAGTTCTTTTACGACCTCTTCTTATCAACCGAAAGTTCCACGAGCCGTCGATCGATGAGGTCTTCGGCTTCCAACGGTGGAATGTCGGGGGCGTTGACGTCAGCTATCATATTCGAGGTCACAAAAATAGAGCTAAATTTAGGGTGTAGGGTGGAAATCATCCGGTGACCGCTTCCCAGGCCAAGAGTTACGATCACTTCGTTTTTGAGCGCCCTTTTCTCTACAGGACCCATGATGTTCCCGAGAAATTATCACATATAAGCAGCACCGCTGGAAGAAATTTGGCTTAGAATCGACTTAAAAAAACAGATGAAAAGAGCGATAATAAATTCAGCAGGCACGCCTAATACCGTCTCCCCTCGCGGCCCCACTGGCGCCGTCCGTTCGCGAACCAAATAAAGCCGAGGCGGGCGACAGTAAAGCGATGAGTCAGCGCCCAGATCACCTCTAGCTCTCGCTATTATGGCCAAGGTGTATCACAAAAAGTATCATGTCGGCTCGGCCCTAGACATCTCCACGAGGCGACCTCTCGAGGGGCGCTCAAGAGGGTATCTTTTCTCGAGGCGCCGAAAAAAGATAGAGAACCGGGATTCCGGAAGACGACATGGAGCGTACGGGCGGAATGAAACGCGGACGGACCGTCGACGTACGCGAGCGGACCGTAAACAAAACTGTCGCCATCGGAGGCGCCGCAGAGATAAGACGGCGAAGCGGGGACAGCGAAGGTGGCCCGGAGGTGTCGCCAGCCGGGATGAGTCAGGTCGGCGAGTGATTCCGGGGATAGACTGCGAAGGGGAAGAGGCAAAGGAGGTGGGCGAAAACTCCGAGGCGATCATCGGAAGGCAAACAAATGCGCGTGGAACATGGATGCGCATGCCGCGGGTAAATATTGATCGAGAGGCGATCGCGTTGTTGGTTTGTTGACAGTACACTCGAAATTCGAATCTACATCGGATTAGACTGATAACTGAGACGTGCAAAGGCGCCAAAAGTGGACACAGAACGGGGAGAACGCCCTTCCTAGAAGGGGAGGAGACGTTGGAAATGGTGAAATCGAGTGCTGCAACACCGACTGCCAAGACTACCACTTCATTTCGCGTTTGTTTGTAATTCACGATTAAGCGATAACCACCAGCACCAAGCCAGGGAGTCAAAACCATCGAAGATGTTTGGTTTCTTAGAGTTTTGAACTAAACAAAAAAAGGTTCAGATGCCTTTGATTTATGTCGTATGGTGACATAAGAGTCACAGCTAAATGTCGGCCCAAAATCATGCACGTTAGGTGTGCATCCGTGATTTACCAAACACGCAACATTTGGAGGAAATTAATATTTCAGATCGACTCTCCTCGGCCCTTTTTTCGATTCTCCCCGGCCCCTCAAGGCTGTCATCATATGTTCACCTACTGTTGAGGGCAGACCAAGACATCTCTTTTTCTACACAGTCTAGACAGCCCTATCACTGTGTCATTGTGCCTTTTGTATGCGCCTCCAATGAGAGACTGGTCATGCGTTCCGTGTTACAACCCAACATCACATCATTGCAATCTCAAATGATTTCTTCTGTTTCCTAAATTCAATGCATATCACCTCAAAGGCTCAATTGACGGGAAAAGCTTCACAAATGCTCTCGGCTCTGTACATGTCGTCGCCTTCCCTGCAGGAGAACGCTGTCGAGAACTCGGGAAGCTGTCTCAAGACGGCGTTGGTGCGGAGGAAGGCGGGCATGTGTGGCGAGTTGACCTTCTTGAGCCTGTTCTCTCCGGGCACATAAGGACACCACAAGGATCCGAGGCCGTAGAAGAACCACTTCAGCTGCTCATGGTAGTCCCGGTCTTCGGAAAGGATCTGCATCAGAAGACGCGCCGCTTGGATATCGGCGTAGCCTTCTTCCATCTTGACGAGACCGTTGAAAGATACCTTCAGTGGAGGCTGAAAGTGGCCTACCGTAACCCACTGGAGCTGGAGTAACTCACAGAAGTGGAATTGTCCATAAGGTAGTAGTTGGAATAGTACTCGGAGTAGCAATCAACGGATTCCATGAATCGTCTGTCGGCGACGTACTCCCTCAAGTAGTGCTGCGTGGACTCGTGATGCCAGACGGAGTGGAAGAATTCGTGGCCGATGACAAGGCCCGCCGTGCTGTAGAGAAGTCCCTTGGCCATGCCGTGAACGTTGAAGACGTGCATCGTGTCCGGATAGAAGAACTAAAAGGCGACACTACAGAGACAGGGTCAGAAGGAACGAGCTCACGATGAACTTCGGATCCACATTTCGGCCTCCGAAGCCGGTGATGGCACTGGGGATTTTTGAGGACGAGGGGAGCAGATAATCAAGATTAGTTCTGTTGCTGTGGGCTTTGTTATATCTATGGAAGGAGTCGAGGAGGACGGCGCTCAGAGCTTCCTTCTTGCATGTGACATTGCAGGACCCTCTGAAGAAGACGAAAATAGGCTCGGTTCTATGGAGCTGTATGTGATGCCCAGCGGCATTGAACACCGCATGACTCATTTCCTCATCTGCTCACCTTTGTGCGAGCGGGCCATAGAACTTGATGACGTCCCTTTCGAACGATTCGATCATCTCGTGGGCATACTCTGGATGGTCTATGTATTCTTGGGGGATGCCGACAAGAATCTTCGCTATTTGTAACGCGTGAACTATCTCCTCTCTGTTCGAAAGCCACTTCAAGCCCTATGTTTCTCTGGTGCTAAATGCAAACGAGATTAAGGCGCTTACCCTGAATTTCTGAATCAGCTTCAGGCGGATCTCCCTAACCATTTCGTCCGCTTTTCTTCGGCCTTCTGGCGTGAGATGGACTTTGTTCTCCACAGCTAGCTTCACAATCAGAGCATTCATGTAGGGGACAAACTGTTTATCTCTCGTCAGTTTGATTGTGATTTGTTTCTTCAGAACCGAAGTCACTTTAGAGACTTATCGACAACCAACCTTCGCTTCCGGTGTCAGCTGACCTGCAGGGACTTCGGCATAGAAGAGCTGAAAACCGCGGATTTTCACGTAGTCTTTCATGTCAAGTACCTCTCTGATTCTCTCCAATCCTGAGTCCTTCGACTCCACAAGAAGCACCTCCATCTGGTTCCTGAATCCGGACCACACACGATTCTTAAAGAGCTGGTCGGGATGGTTTTCCTCGAAGTTGCACACGTGTTCCAGGAAGTTCTTGCAGGGGGAGATCTTGTGGGAAACGCGTTGATGGCGGTCGAACTCGAACCGTTCCTCAGCCGAGGCATAGGCTACCGATAAGGACAGAAATAAAAGAGCCTTGATGGGCAACATGATCTGCAAATATCTCTCATTTAATTGCTGTTTAACGAGGACATCCAGCCTAAGGACTGTTACTGTTCATTTTTCTTACAAGATGAGACACAAAATGGCTCCACTTTTCTCCCTTTAATAGTACAAGCCACACCTCTAAACGACATTTTAAGTGGTCCCAAATGGAATAAACCATAAATACATTAGAAAAAGAAAATGAATTCAATTTTATTCTAATTCTAAGTAGTCGATCAAACGACATCAGAATGATGTTCAGATGGGGCCAGAAAGTGAATTCTGGCGACCATGGAATGGCTGCTTACAGAGTGTTTTTAAAGGCAATAAATGCACTTCTGAAGAACTTGAATCCATTGTATGTTAGTTCGTCGATCACAAAACCATATGACTCATTTGTGTGAACACACGTTGAGTCAGATTTGTAATGTTTCACACATTTCTGGTAGTTTTTCTCTCTTGGGAGAACATTACTATCAAGCTTGTATCTTCACGGAGTTTTCCACAAAAGGGATTTTTAAGATGGTCCCTTACCACATCTTCAGGCCATAGTTTCTTAGGATTTGTATTTGAACGAAAACTACTTTGAATTTGTCTTCAAGAAGGACGTGATCCGAAGCTGTCGAATTCGAATGACTTGCGTATTCTTGAGCTAGTGTTTTGTTGAAAACGCGCCCCAAAAAGCACACTGAATAATGAAAAAAAGGTTTTTTCAAATTTACCGTCGAAATAGACCATATCATGTCACTTGTGAGCTCACCCCTCTGCGATACATTCATTCATATTACATCAACTTTTGATCACTTCAGTGGGAAAGGCTGGCACTGATTGTCGACGCGATACATGTTGTCCCCCTTCCGGCAGCGGAAGTACTTCGAGAACTCGGGCGTCTGCAGCATGATGGCGTTGAAGCGGATGCTCATGCGAGGATGGAGTCCGAAGCTGTGCTGAAGGAAAGCCTGCTCGCTCTCCTTTCCCCTCGAACAGCCGATCTTGGCGACTCCGAAGAAGAACCATTCGACGTCGGAGAAACTGCTGACGCTGGCCGCGCGCTTCTTGCGACCGTAGGCGGCGCGGCGGTCGGTGAGGATCTTGACGATGAGGCGGGCGCCTTCGATGTCGGCGAAGCCTTCGTCCAGTTTCAGGGTGCCGTCCTCGAAGAGGACGTGGGAGCCGTTGACGAAGGGGAAGGAGCCGTAGAAGTCGCTGAGACACTTCTCCGCCTTCTGGCTTCGCGCGTTCTTGTGGTAGATGTCCATCTTGCCCGTCTGACCGAAGTCGACCGAGTGGAAGAGCTCGTGCGCCATGATGTAGCCGACAGTACCGTATACGAGGCCGTCGGGGAGGTTGAGGTTGTTGAGGAGGAGGATCGTTCCTGGATGGATCGTCTGAATCGCTTACAGTTGGGAACATCTCTCGTCTCCACTCACCAAAACACCTCTGCTAGGATTGTATCCTCCGAATGTGTTGACACTGAACGGCTCGAACATCTCCCTCATCATCATGTTGGAGAAGTTCTCGCGATCGGGGTGCAGGTTCGTGTAGCGCTTCATGGCCAGCACGAGCACCTTGTTCAGAACGTCCACCTTGCATCGGACGTCCAAGCAGCCTCTGAAGGTGAAGAAGACCTTTAGGCCACACACGAAGTCGCCGAACCTCTTCTTCTTCTCGTGCAAGAAGTTCCTCTGCACCTCCTTCTCGTAGAACGCCAGCATCTCGTCGAGATACTCGGGGTGGTCCACGAACTCCTGGGCGATTCCGAAAACGACTCGGATGTCCTTGTCGAGGTACTTGGCGATCTCCTCTCGATTGGAGAGCCATTTCAGGTTCTAAGCCCCGATCACTGCACACAAGAAGCCGGTTCCCACCTTGAACTTCTTGGCCATCCCCGTCCGGAGCTCCTTCATCATCCTCTCGGCTCGTCGTTTTCCCTGCTTCGTCAAATAGAGGCCGTTCTTGACGGCCATTTTGACGGTGATGGCGTTGGCGTAGGCCGGGAACGTGGCATCAAAGTAGGTCTCGAAGACGTTTCTCTGAGAACACCCTTGAGAGCACGCTTAAAAGAGCACCACAACACAAACCTCCTCGTCTCCAGTCAGTTCAATTGTAGGGAACTTCAAGGATTTACAATATAGTATGGTAGTTTTCAGGCTGATTCTTTTTTTCATGTCGATGACGGACTTGTATCCCGCAACGATTCCCTGAATGTAGACGGGGCACTTCTCCAGAATGCACTGTTCTGTGGGACGTCTCGTCTCTCCCCTCTTGTCGACCACCACTTGAAAGGTCTTGGAGGGACCTTAAAGTCTATGCTTGGGGATTACGGTAGCTCATTTCCGCACCGAATTCAGTCGAATCAACAGTGACAACGTCATGTTCATTTCGGGCTGCGCTGACTCCGACTTTACGTCCCTCTAGGCGAAGAAGGTCGTCTTTTCTTTGTGCGTAGAGAAGCTGGAACGGGAGAACCAAGTGAAATATCTCCGCTTCCCCATACGTTCTTGATCCTGTCGAGTCCGGGCTCGGAGTGATTGAAGACAAGAGGTTTGATCTTCGTTTCGAACTCAGTCCAGTGCTGGATCCGGAAGAGGTCCTGCACCGAATTCTGCTCCTCCGCGCAGACGAACTTCGTGAAGTCGTCACAAGGGTCGACCTTCGAAGAGTGCTTCTGCCGGTAGTCGAAGAACTGGGCCGAGGCCAGCGAAGCGAAGAGAAGAAGACACCAAGCCATCGGGGGCTGGAAGTGGATGCCACGGGACAAGAAGTGCCTTTTTGTGCGGAAAGGGGGGATGGAATTAATGAAGTCCATCTGGAACGGTGGCAACGAGGATTTTCGAATGCCACCTGTGCAGACGCCCCCACGCAAGGAACCCCCTAGCAAAATCAAGAGTACAAAATTACGTTGAACGTCGAGGAGCCAATGACTACGTGCGGAACCATCTGTCTACTACCAGCCCCAAGACTGTCTGTGTGTAGAGATGGGCCTGGTTCCCAACACGAACGCCTGTTCTATGTCTACATTTCTTAAACCGCCAGGCGATATATAGCATCTATCTACACCGCATGTGTTGTTACCATCATTGGTCGTTCCACTTCCACTTCATGCGACTCACTGTGCGTCTTGTGGTGTTCCGAATAGTTATCAAAAGACACGTGGATTTTATTAATGAAACACATATGTACACACAAAGTCCCCGAAAGGAGTGACAACAAAGAATGTTCGTATTTACAGACATAGAGATCCAAAGGAAGCGCTCTACTTCCGACCGTCTCGCGTCGTTCCCAGCACGGCGGAGGCCAAGTAGTCGGTGAAGATGGAGGTGATCGACTCGAGTGGACGGCCGTGGTCGCGGATCTGGGGAATCGCGTTGAGGATGAACTTCTCGATGATGCCGCTGGAGCCGGAGACGCCGCGGAAGGCGCGGTTCTCGCTGCCCGGAACCCAAGTAGGTGGTGGAGGCTTCGGGAGAGGCGCGCCGGAGTCGACGATGTAGCGCAGGGAGAAGGAGCCGTCGCGGTTCAGTTCCTTCGCGTCGGCGATCACGATCAGTTCGTCCTGCTCCGAAAGAACTTCCACTTCCTTCTCGTTGCAACTGAAAGAAGAAGGTGGGTGGAACAGGGTCATCTAGGGCGCCTACCAGCTACGGAATCCGATCTGCTGGAAGTCGGAATTGTGCTTGATTTCCACGTAGGACCGACATGTCGCATCGCACTTGTAGTTGGCCGAATCCAGAATGAAACGGATTCGGGCTTTGTCGGCCTTGATACGCCACACGCAGCGGTCCTGACCCTTGTGGGTCAAGTGCTGCCAGATGGGAATGGCCGTCAGTTCACCTCCACAGGTCGCTGAAAAGAGCACAATGGAGGAGGGCCTTCATGGGCACAGCTAAAGAGAATCAATTTGAGTTAGTCATCAGCTGCTACAACGAATGTATCCGAGCTTAGATCACTCACACATCTCCACTTCGTTGCACGTCGTTCCACCGTAGCCGTTAGGACATTTGCAGCGGTCGCAGTTGTTGGGGTCCGGGTAGCCATCATTGGCGCACTTTAAAGAGCTCCCCGGGCATTTATCTGAGCAGAACGATGCTAAGGCGAAATCGGGCGCAACCAACCGTGGCAGTACATGCGGTTGACCTGTTTGACGTCGATGAAGGAGGGTCCACGGCGCTGTCCAATCGTGTGTGCGTACTTCTTGTCCGTCGTCTCGATGGTAACGTGGTCCCAGTCGGTGGTGAATGCCTGCAGAGTCATGTATGTGCTTGAGGCGCGACCCTTAGAACCCACATTGGGTCCGTAGTGCATGACGGAGCCCAGATCGTACGGTAGGCCGATGTAGTCGATCTCGAGCTCTGTCCGCTTCACGAAGTTTCCGATGGTTCCCGAGGCGATGTACTCCTTGTTCAGCTTGATGTACTTGTCACGGTCGGCGCGAGACTGCTCGTGCCAGAACCCGAGGGAGTGGCCCACCTCGTGGGAGACGATTCCTCTCTGAAAGGCGCTCTTCATCTCAGGGGAGAGGACACAGGACCCTACGTCTTCACATCCATATCCGATGGAGATGACCTGCTTGCCTCCAGTTCTTCCGACACTCGAGTAGCATCCGCTTCCTTTGAAGAACTCGAGGCGATCGTGGCCAGGAGCGCCCTCCTGGAAGCGGACACACGTCTCGCTCTCCCAGAGGTCGAGGGCCGATCGGATGAGTCGTCTCCACTCGGCTGAAGAAGGAAATGAACGCTGAAGAATAGGAGTGCTTACGATCGCTCTCCTTAAACTGGTAGGGAATGGCCTTGTTCTTCGGCCAGCGGTACACACTTCCCGTGATCACCTTTCGCTTATTGCGACGATGTTTCCTTCGGCGTTTGTCGCGACGCTCCGCCTCGGCGAGGACAATCCTAGAATAGAGATGCTACGCATCAAAAGGACATTATGTGAATTGGTAGTGCTAAAGCGAAGCCTCAATTATCGCCAAGAAAAGACCCTTAATCATAAGTATCTATCCCGATAAAAGTAAATTTTCGAGCGCCAGGTCGGCGTCCTCTAATTGAAGTTCAAAAAAGTCTTCGCCATGCAAATTACATCGCCAAACGACTTACGCTTTCATCTGGCGCGAAGTGAGGACGATGTCCGACTCGAAGAGCCGATTCACGAGAGGCCGATTCCGTCCGGTTTCCGTCCCGTCGTTTACTCGGTTCAGAGGCCTGATCGGGGCAGGATCCCGGGCCATGGCGTGGTAGAACGCCTTCATCAGCTGTTGGGCGTTTCCCACGTCCGCCGCGTTGTCGGCGTCCTTCTGGCCCACATCCAGAGTGTACTCGCCCACTTCCTCTAGCATCTAAAGGCTTCATCTTCTAAGGAAACGCCGGTGAGGCTCACATGGAAGAAGTTGCTTCCCAGATTGCCGGCGATCCTTGCAAGGGCACCCTCGGGGTTTCCTTGGACGAATCTAAAAACGAAACCGGGTTTGCAGAACGTTTGACAAAACAGGTCGGATGTCTTACGTCACCAAAACCGGAAACTCACCTTTCGGTTGGGCTTTCCAGACGACCTGGCTGGCTGAGCGCCTTCAAGGGAGCTGCGATGATCGGAGCGAGGGCGTTCTCCCGGAGAAGCGTCTTTTTCTTCCCTATGTTCGGCCTTGAGACTCGTGAAACAGAAGCAGAGTCCATCTGAGGGGAGAATATTCCTCCGTTCTTGGTCAGTCCTTGGGCGAACGCCATTCCGAGGTTCACGAATTCTCCGATGGCGTTGTTGGCTCCCGGCATGTTGCCGTGGTTTCCCGTTCCGGCGAAGGAGCCGAGCAGGCTCTGAAGGGATTAAATTAAGTGACAAAAAGGGATAAGCACAGCGTGACGACGTAATAAGGCGATCAATCAGATTCCAGAGATCTCGAGCGCAGAGATTACATCAGAGTATTGATTAGGGAGAAAACATCGGATAACATTGATTCAACACTTCCTCTTTCTGAGCATTTTATTTCTAGGCAATATCTCCCCCTCTATGGCTATAGGATCTCAGAGGATCTAAAGCCTTTAAAGAGCCTTTCAACTAACCTGAATTCCGCCTCCTCCTCTGCCTCCCACGAGTCCTCCGAAGGGATTGCCTCCAGCTCCATGGCCTCCTCCGATGGGACCCGTTCCACTTTCGAGAAACGGTGAGATCAAGGACAGGAAATTCTGAGCCTGAAACGGAGTTATGTAATTCCAGAGAAACGAGTTCTTGCGTAATTGCGGTTAATTGGAACAAGCAGCATCCTTTGTTTTTGGAATTGTCCCCCAGTTTGAAGGGGACCCTCTTCTTGTGGACTCACCTCACATCGATTCAAAAGAGTCAAAGCAACAGCGAAGAGGAGAACCCTGTGGAAGAACGTCCGCCGAGGAGGATCCGCTCGGCTCATGGTCGTCGCGTCGATCGAATGACGCGCGGACAAGTTCGGCTTTCGAAGACGAAGCGGCTCCGCAAACTGGATCTGAAGAGGAGCGCGTGGCGAGGCGCCGGCTAAGGGGATGTGCGAATATGTTTGTATTTTGTTCGCCTCGAGGCGTTTACCGCGATTTGAACTTTTTGTTCGAAAGGCGATCGACGGGATTACGCAACGCGCGTCCTCGACCGGTTTATTGCAAAACGTGAACTTGAGCGGGAACTGAACGGACGAGTGGATCAAGGTGAATATGCACGGGTTATGAGACGTCCCACTGGCCTTCTGATGGGATTGGTGGTTAGTCACGAACCGGTTTTGCCCTGTTTGGCTAGAGACTCGTGTAGACAGAGACGGTTCTAGTCCAATGACGTAAAAGTCATCATTTGCCCTTTAATCGCCCTTAGGGGATCGCCCTTCAAGATAACCATAAATGTGATCCAGTTGTGGAAGATTCACTCAAGGACGGTCAAGGGGAAGCGATTACTTTTGGTCCTATAGATATGGAATTTTGTCCGCCTTGTTAGAAGATAGCTTCGCGATAGAGGTGATGTAGAACAGGGCTAAAAGAGAACAAAAGAAACCATCAGTGCCTAGAATAAAGAGCTGATTTAGGGTGAATTTTGGAAACAACCTTTGATAGAGAGTCAGGTTGAAAAGCGATAAAAAGTGGCTCGGGCAATGTCGCCTAACGAAACGGAAGTTTCGAATAAGAGCGGATGTATGGACAACCAGTACCCAATTCAGCTAATATCAGTTGAGTCAACTCGAGAGGATTTTCAATACAACAGTTTATTATTTCACACCATAATACTTCGATTAATATAACCATTTTGGAAGGATTTCGGCTTCTAGGCCTCGACTCCGGAGCCATCGACGTCGACGGGCTCAGGGTTGGATGACTTTCTCTCTCCGTCGGGGACGAATCCACAAGTAGAAGTGCTGGTGAAGTGCGCAGGGCACTGGAAGAGCTTCGAGAACTGGGCCAGCTCCCGGACGACTCCGATTGTGCGCTCCTCGGCGTTCTTCATCTCGCGGCTCGTGGAACGCTCGGTGAAGCCGGGTTGCAGTCGGCTGGGCTTGTATTTAGAGGTGCAGAAGCGGGATGCGAAGCCGATGAAGAACCACTCGCGGTCGTTGTAGGTGGTGACGGCGAATCGCTTTTGGCGTTCGGACCGGAGGGAGAATGAGTCGAGGTTGTGGCGCGCCTTCTCGAGGACCCGATAGACGACGCGGGCGACGTCGGCATCGGTGAACAGCTTCGGACATTTGGGGAGGGGAGCCGGCTGTTGGACGGACATGTTCCTGTCGGTGATGACGGAGTCCTAGAAGGGCACTTTCAAGGGGATAATAGGGCGATGGGCACCGTCTGCTCGAAGACTTCGGCGAACTTCCTCTCCGCCTGCTGCTTGTTGTAGGCGTCCTCCAGAAGAACGAAGAGGTCGTTTGCGATAACAGTGCCGACAAATCCGTATTTGAAGCCTTGAGGGACCTTCAGGCGCACCGCCTCGATGAGCGACGGATAGAAGAAGACCTGAAGGAGGCGCTCAGCTCCGTAGTTCGGATCGCCCTCACCGAAGACTTCTCGTACCAAACGGAAGATCCGAACTGAAGGGCGGAGGAGTGGCTGAGGTCCTTCGGGTCGGTCTTCGTCCATCCGTAGTCGTCGACTATCTCAGGGTGTCTGGCGCGGAATCGTCTCGCTACCAGTTGGAGCTTCTCAACAAGGACAGAGATTCGGTCTCTGTGGAGGCGACTCATATATCGTAGATCGGAACCCTAGCTCACCTGGCGCTCATCTGTTGGTAGGAGGGACGGACGACTTCTAGGCCGACAGTAAACTCGGCAATAGTGAAGTAGTCGTTCAAGAGCGCCTTCTTGGTAAAAAGTTCGGGAAGTCCGAAGTGGGGAGTGATCGAGGCGAGGGTCCGTAGAAGGTCCTTCTTCTGCTCCTCGTCCAATTTCGACGAATTCTAGAATAGACTCTCAAACTGGGTGGTCGTCCAAAAGAGACTCACTCTTAGGGAGTGCTCCATCTCCGCGGCGACGTTACGGTACATGTGCATGAGGTCATCGAGGAGTTCCTGAGAGAAACGGTTCAAGTAGAAGAAGTGCGCGCCGATGACCATGTTCGTGTGGGAGTGGAACAAGTCGTTTTTGAGCAGGCTCTCGTAGGTCTCCCTCTGAATGTGGGTTCGGAGGGTGTTCAGGGGGACGGACTGACCTTCCAGCTCTCCTTTTCAGTCAGCTCCGGAAGGTTGGAGTCGGAGGCGTGGATGATGATCTCCAGCTGGCCCTCGTCCATGCTCTGGAAGATGTCAACGACGCTCAGATAGCCCCGGACGAGGCTCTGGTAGAACGGGTGGCACTTCTTGTAGTTGCATCTTGTCGTCGTCGTGTCTGAAAGAGTACTGTAGCGCGAGCTTTGTCCGTCAGTGCCTACTCGATGAGGTGGGATACTGTACTTCGACGGTGTGGGTCCTGTAGTTGTCATGGATGTAGGGAACCGAGCTATAGGGCGTCTTAGCGACTTCCATGCCGAGTTCGAGTCCCTCCTTCTTGTAGAATGCGATCTCCGTCTCCTCCATGATCTGCTTGACGATCTCGGTCATGACGAAGTCCTTGTCGCCGAATTGCACCAAGTAGGAGTGTGCTTCCTCGAAGAGCCGCCGCTTCAGGGCGTTCACGAAGAGGTCGTCAGGTTCGTTCTTCTCGATGTCGCATACGAACTTGTAGAAGTTGTCGCAGGGGCCAACCTTCTTCGAGAAGGATTGGAGCGCGGAGGCTCCGAGGGAGACGAGGAGCAGAGCCCCGAAGACAAAGGAGCGACGGAGACACATGGCGGGAGGCGCTGTGCCGAGAGAGGCCGCGAGGCCTCTTTTATGCCCTCCAGGCTGAGAGGAATCGGGCGCCGCTGAGTCACTTTTCTCTTCTGGCACCCTTCCAGCCCGGTGAATATTGTGAAGGAAGCAAGGGCCAACGTGCAGGAGACGGCTTCTGGATTGGAGGGTGAGCAATTTCGAGGCGCAGAGAGGCGCAAATGTTGCCACGAATAACGTCATCTTCTTGCAGTTGTTTGGCTTTCGTTCGGTGAGTGGGAAACATCGCAGAGCGCTTTGTTTTCAGATTCTTGTTGAGCACAAAAGGGCATGATGGCTCACGTCGGATTTCCAGGGCGGCCTTTCTCCCCATCTGGATAAATCAATGCTTTTGTTCTCTTTTTGTTTGATTCCGTCCAGGACGTCCAGGAAAACGATTTGTTTCACTCTTTGTTTCCTTTCAAACAAAACGAGCATTGTCTCTGCTTTGAAAGCGTCTCGCCCAAAAAAAATCGTCTAGTTGCGAACAGTCGAATGTTTCAAGAAGACAAGTGTTTTCTGTGGCAAACTCAACCAAGAGAGAGTGTTTATTTACAGTAGTCGTGGGCAAGACCGGAATGTACTTAAAGGGCATCAGTTCCCGACGGCTTCTTCGCTTCGAGACCCAACTCTTTGCCGTCGACGATGTTCACATACATTTGGAGGAGCTCGATGTAGGTGAGCGGTCGTTCCTCACCGTTGAGAAGCTCTTTCTGCAGCATCGGAGTGTTCTTCATGCAGATCTCGTGGACCCAGTAGTCGTCTAAAGAAGGAAAGAAGGATTCGGAGGGCGATTCGAGGTCTTACGGAGCTCTTCTTTGAGTTCAGGAAAGACGCCAGTCATCGCGTCGTCTGCGATGAACTCCAGGATGTAGGGCTCGGCGAACAGGCCGGTGAAGTGTTTGATGACCTTTTCGTCGACTTCCTTCCCGTAGATGAGGTTCGAAACGATCTTGAAGATCATCGAGGCACGCTTGAATCCGCGCTGGAGGAGACGGTGCTTCGCGTTGAGTTCGGCGGTCATCTTGGAAGTGAAAAGGAACGAATCTTCGTCGGTCTGATGAAGGGACTACTTGAGAGCCGCGTCATGACTGAGCCCTACCCAGAACTGATTGTGGTCGAACTCCTCCTCCAGAGCAGTGATCATTCCGATTCGCTTCGCGGATTCGCCCTTCTTCTGAAGAAGACGGTAGTATCGATCCTCTTTCTTTTGGACTTTTAGTCGGTAGATTTCGTTTTCCATCAGGGACGCGATCTTCTCGGTGTAGTTCGAGAGAACGTTCTCCATGATCGCGAGAAATGTTCTCTTCGTATCTACACTAGATGGAAGCCTGATGAAGCGGGCAGGAGTGCTCACCTTCAAGGGTCCGATTGCAAAGGAAGACAGCCTCCAAGTGCAGTCCTGCTTTGCCACAAGAGCCTCCGAACTCGTGTTCGCTGGGGAACTGAAAGTCCTCTGTGATGAGAAATGTTCCAGTTTCCACGATGGAAGCGTACCTCTCCGCACTTCTCAATGATGATTCTCATCCAGTCGTCTTCCGTCAAACAAGAAGAGTGTTTTGTCGCCAGGATGCGGTCCGACCACGATCCATTTTGGCTCACCAATTCCTGTGACCTCACATAATCTAAAATCGGTCACTTCTTCAGCTCTGGATCTCTGGATTTCAACCCAACCTTGACAAGTGTATTCCTGGAACTCCAGTGCTCCGTTCTTCCACTTCGTGGTGGGACGCACACGATCGGAAGTTCTGTGCACCTTCGTGTAGTGGATGTCGACGCTTTCGCCTTTCAGTCCGAAGGCAACGTCGGCGAAAGCCTGAAATAGTCGCCCAATTCATGGGGCCAGTGGGAAGGCTCAGTCACCTTTCGACAGATCTTGGAAACAGTGTCGTCGGAGCAATCTCTCGGAGCGCTCTGGGTGTGCCAGTTAAAGTGGAGCACCTTCCACTGGCCGTCGGAGTGGAGCTTCAGAGGGCGAAAACCCTCCAGGCAGGCGACTTTTCTTTCGGTTTGGACACCTTCGCCATTCAAAAGTGAAAGAATACAGAGCAGAACTAAGAGAACCTTCATGCTGGGAACACAGCACACGGCTCTGTGCAGAAATGCACTGTTCTGGGAAGAAACGCATCAAATCAATACCTTGCACCTAAGGTGCGAAGACCATTGAGTTCTGTGTGGACTACTAATCAGTGAATACGGTACTTACAGGAGCGTTCATCGTTCCAAGTAACTTCACTAAAACAGGAATGTCTCCATTGATCCCTATAGTGATTAAGTGCGATTACATTCCACAAGAGTTGTATCCAGTCGAGATGCATTCGTATGACCCCACTGAAGCTTAGTATCTAAACCCTCAGTGAGATACTGACGACAACCACTAATACAACTCACGAATTAGGGCACGAATTCTGCCGGATCTTGCGGGAGTTTCTGTATAGACGTTGTGGGACCAAAGCCATGGAGAACATGTACCATATGTCGCTCCTGTACAGCTGAGACAAAACAAGATTAAATGAACAAGATCTAGGAAGTAAGGTAAGCTACCTAGTGAACACCTGCTTTGTCGATTTCTGAAATCGCACACTACCAGGTGGTACGATAATGGTTGCAATCAAATACTGGTTGTTGTTTCTGTCTGACGTGCATACATCAGTCTAGGTGAGCCCAAAGATTCTAAGGAAGTCATATAATTGTGTAAATCTTACATAGTCGAAATCACACTCTAGTATTGAATCGCTGTCCTTTTAGACCAAAAGTCGCAAAATTTGAATAAATTTCCATTACAAAGCTTCGCTTATTCTTCAATTCGTCCGCTGTCCAATTTTCACGGAAATCGATGAGTCAGAGACCGAAAACGCCCGGAATGAGACGTCTATAAAAGTGTCTCCAGATGTGTTTCTTCCATTCAAACAATGATTCCGTTTGCCTTCCTCTGTCTTACGGTAGCGCTGGCCGCCGATCCACCATTCCTCTTCCAGCACAAGTTCTCGTCTACCGTATCCCCCTGTGATGACTTCAACGAGTACGTATGCAACTTGAACGAGAACGAGGGAACGTCTTGGACCGACGAGCTCCAGAACCGTTTTATGCACGACCTTCTGACATATTTCAATGAATACAGCGATCCGATTATTGACTTCATTCGACAGGTGCCACTTCCGTGAAGTGACGGGTTTAGCTTGCATTTGGGTTTAGATTTACGCTCGCGACCTCGAAGGAACCGAGTTCACCTACGACCAATGGGTGAGAGAGGGCTGGGAGAACGTGCAATCTAGAGTGGTGCTTTAGTTCGCCCTGAACAGAAGAATAATCCTCAGCAACGAGCCAGCTCCATACGTGAACTTCATCGTTCCGAAGCTGGTTCGAGAAAACGGCCTTTGGATGCCTGACGAGAAGTTGGAAGAGCTCAAGGATGTCTACAGGGCCGTCAACGAGGAAATCGTCGAGAGCATCAAGGAACAGAGTTGGATCCCTCAAGACCAGGTCGATCACGTCACCAGCGTCATCGGAAATGTCGAACCCTACTTGTACTTCCCCGAGGCGTCCAAGGACCCCGACAACATCAAGATCGCTCTGAAGTTCTTCGACGAGGCCTTTGTCGATCACCTACAAAGCTTCGAGAAATATCTCTCGAAGTGAGTCTGTTACCATAGACCATAGGCTATATGTGCTCGTTTTAGTCCTGAATGTGGCACCAGCTGTCTTCTGGCGCACTTGAACAGCTTCTTGCTCTCCACCCTCTACAAGTACATCGACAACTTCTCCGGAACTCCCGAGTACATCCACTACTGGCTGATCGAAGGGGCGCCGTTCCCTGTGGGCGCCTGGAACTCCCTTGGCGGCGACGCAAAGATGGCCGTTCTGCCCGCCATGAGCCACTACATGAACCACACCCTGCCCCGCGGGTTACTGTACTCGACGATCGCCTGGCAGATCGGCCACGAGATCTTCCACAACGTCGATTCCAGCAAGTGGGGAGTCAGAGGCGCCAGCGGACTCCACAACGTCTCCCACTACGAAAGGGGCTTCCAGTGCTTCGCCGACTTTTACGGATCGTTCCCCTCAAAGGCCCCCAATGGAACGTTTCTCTATCCCGATGGACAGCTCAAGCAGAACGAGGGATTCTGCGACGTCGAGGGATTCAGAGTCGCTCTGAAGGCGGTGAAGAAGCTTCTGGAAAGGACGACGGAGACGGTCGAGTCCGACCACTCGGGCATCGAGTGGTTCTTCTTGGGTGCGGGACTCACCTACTGTCACAGGGCCGACGACTATTCGCAGTTCGTCTTCCTCAAGGATCGTCCCCACCCGCGATTCAGCGTCCGAATCAACGCCGTCGCCCTCCAAACCTCCGAGTTCTCTGAGGTCTTCAAGTGCAAACCGGGAGATCCGATGTACTTTGAGAGTTCTCGATGTGAGATTTTCACTTCGTGAGTGCATAATGTGCATGAAACTTCACAACTTCACAACTTTGTTTCGCGAATCAAAGGCATTATGCCTTGCGCGACACCGAAAATAGACAAACAGAGGATGTCTGGAAGACGGCTTCATCCCTGGCGCGGCGTAGATGTCGAACCGGTCGTAGACGGCGCACTTCACGGGGCATCTGGGAATCGGCAAATCTTCAGCTACGGCAGCGGAATATCGTTTGCGGCACAGCGGACGCTTCCGGGCTTGCATCTGATGGTCCGTGGTCCGGGAGTTGCGTCTTCGCTGGTCCTCAGAGCGTCGGCGTCCTTCGGGATGACATCTCACGCAGCGTCGGGCGTCGGATTCCTGGCGTCAAACATCTTGTTGTCAGCGGTGGTGGGACTACGGCTTCCGGGTGTCCCAATTCCCTCTGGAAGCCGGAACAGTCACAACTGCCACAGGGTTTGCTGTCTGACCAACCCGACGCTCAGAGAGCGACCGGAGGGACCGACCGCTCGCCACCGTGACACGAGTGAGAGTCCAATGTGCATGAAATGCCAATAAAATTTGGAAGACTGATGTCTGACACAATTCTATATCCTTTATTTGGGATTTGAAAGACGACTTCGGCTCATTGGAACATAAATTCATGCCGCACGTAAGAGCCAAATCATCAAGAAGATCGTCTTGCTATCGTCGACCAGATCCGCTGGTCATCGGCCCGTGCTCTCGTGGACCCATGCAAAACTCAAAGACGCTCCGACACGACTCGTTCTTTATATTAGCATCTAATTTGACACAAACAGCTCGCACGGCTTCTCGACGACGTACATCGGGTCTCCCTGCTGACACCGAAAAACATCGGAGAACTCCCTCGTTTGCGTCATCTGCGCCTTTCCTCTTACTGTATACCTCGGGTGGGGCACGTTGATGGTCTTGAGGAGGAGTTCGTAGTCGCTTTTGAGATAAACACATCGGAAGAGCTCGACGCCGTAGAAGAACCACCGAAGGTCCTCTTCCGAGAAGTCCGGCTCCATCTGCTTGAACACTTTCAGAGCGATGCGAAGACCCTCGACATCGGCGAATCCCTCGTTCTTCTGCACGTCTCCGCGGGGGTAGAGCACTCCGCCGTCAGGAGTGCGCGCGGGAAACGAGGCGTAGTGCTCTCTGTAGCACTCAAAGGCCTCCTTGTAGACCGGGTTCTTCCACAGAACGACGGCCTCCTTGTCCGCCTCGGCCGAGTCCAGGTTGTGAAGGAGCTCGTGGCTGATTACGGTAGCTGCTGCCGAGTAGAGCAGACCGAGAGGGAGATCGAGGTGCATGTACTGTAGGATGGTGGGCAGGACGTTCTAGAACGGACAGGAGGATAGTAGTGGTCTTTTCTACAGTATTCTTACGATTTTGCCTTTTCCTCCCCAGGCGGCGTCGACCCCGGCGGCAGTTTGGGTGTCCTTGGATATCCAGAACTCGATGTATCTACTTGTGCCATGGTAACTGCCGAAGTAGAGACTCATTCCCTGATGAATGACCCTTCCAAGATGCACGGTAAGGCATCTCGTGTCGCAGATATCTCTGAGACCCTCTTGAGAACAGGCATGGATATCTGTCCTACCTATCGTAGAGCGACTCCAAGTAGTCCTTGTTCCTGACAAACTCCGTTTGGTACACTTCCAGGGCCTCCTTCATGCTCTGAGGGTCCCGGGCCTCCTTTGGAAGATAGAGAAGAGGCTGGACATTTCTGATCATCTCGACGATCGCCTCTTTGTGGTCTTTGAGTATCCACCATTTCCTCTAGAAACTTCATATGCTCCAAGCGGGGACACTTCATACCTGGACACTACTCACGATTTCTTCGGAAGCCAGGTCGAATATTCTCTCGAGTTTCTGTAGTTTCTCCTCCTCCAACCAAAGTCCATTTTCTGAGACCAGCTTTGCAACAACAAGATTGAGATAGGGGTTAAACTCTTTCGTTTCGAGAATCTTCCTGTGTAGCTCGAGCTGCAAGAGCGGCTGGAAAAGAAGCCTTGGATGTGAGTACCTGTGCGGTGGAGTTGAGGGGACGCCGAATATAGTCCGTCGGGTACACGGCCTTCACTTTCCACGTTTGGAACTTGTAGTGATAGTAGTGAGAATACGAAGTGAGAACGGATTTGAGAAAAAGAGGACACTGCTCGTAGTAACATTCGACCTTTGCGTGCATCTTGCCTGCAAATGCAACAAATGCAATCTGGAGCAGCGGAGTGCAATTCCGATGGAATTTCCCTCCGTTATCCACAAGAACAACTCTGCAAGGGGAGAACCAGTTCGTCGTCAGGTCACAAAAGAGCAAAAAACTCAGAGTCGTTAAACCCTTCGGAATATAAGCGAGTTCACTTTGAAAAACGGTGTAAAAATTGAACGCGGAGATTCAACAAAAGAAGAATGATCGCTGTCCTTTCTATTGGATATTTTTCCAGATGAGGAACTGCATACAAACATACATGCCTCAATCAAGTAATACAGGTGTGTCGCCATGCCGGACTACCGCCCCTGCCGCTCCACGAGCGACGACATCAATAAAAAACACTTCGTGTCTGACGGTCTGACAACCCAATATAATGCTAAGAGAAAATTTTTCATCGCGTACAAAAAGCGACCAAAATCGGATTTAAATTTTGAGCCATTCATTTAGTCAAGAAGAGAAAAAATCCTTTTTTTCGAAAATTTCACGGTAATATGTAATACAAAAGTGATACAATTGTATTTCTTCACTTTAAAGTTGCATAAAATGAAAGGTCACGTATGACAGGTTCAGATTGTAAACATTAGAGCGTTCGCTATGATCTTAACTGAATCATTTTTCGAAATAAAAATAGAAGGGTCCGAAAGTACATCTTTCTATTGTTTCCTATTTTTCTCGAAATTGATGGATGAACATAAAATTTTTGATCGATTAATATGGCTTTTTAAGAAGAATTCTATATGACAGTACCTGGGGACTCGAGTTCAATCTGCACCTCGTACATCGCCTGATTCGGAATGATCCTCATCGGGAACCTTCCGTAGGCACCTTCCCTGCCTAACCGCTTGCCTTCTTCTTCCGCGTACTTGTCGTCAGCATCGTGTGCCAATACCTGAGCATCTCATTCATAAAGGGTCCTTATACGGCGCCCACCTTCCTCGCGAAGTCGATGATCGGATCGCTGTAGGCCTCAAGTAGCCGAGTGACGTCGTCGGCGAACTTCTGTCTCATCTCGTAGACGAGGGAGTCCTTCGGATTGCCGGCGAAGTTGCACACATGCTCGTGGAAGTCCTGACAGGGGCCGACCGTTTGGGAGAACTCGTGGGTAAGGTTGGCTATGGCCACCACGAAGGGGACAAGATGCATGGACAACAGAAAAAGAAACATTCGGAGAGGGGCTCCGGCGAGGCAGAGATTCCCCAAAGTGCGGCGACATTCCGCAGCGCTTCAAAGGCGCGCGTCGATCTGAAGGCAAAAAGCGGCGACGCTAGGAGAAAGCGACGCCGATCGCCTAAAAACGAAACCCGATCGGAGAGACGAAGCGCGGCCGCGGGTTCCAAATAGCTTTTTCTGTGTTTTCGAGCACAGAGGCAATTAGCCGAGCCATCAGTGTGTGGAACATCGCTCTTCACGACAGAGACGATCTTCATTTTAAAGTGTAACCTTGAAAAAGGACTTCTCGATGCAAGAACTTTTGAAGTCAAAAAAACGACGCGAAGAGTTTTTCCTTCAAGAAGACTCAGCATTCTTGAGATTCGTTCCACAAATTAGAGCGCTCTAAATAGACCATATGATTTAACGGTTCCATTCGCGAACCTGATTTATGAAATTTGAGGATTCCAGTGGTGACGATGATTTGTCGCCATGAACTCAAAGGCCGTTCCTAGTTTTTACTCTGAGAATGGGGTTAGTGTGCTTGGAGATAGAGTCCCATGATGGTTTCCACTGTGGGCGTCCGAGAAGAGCTTTCGTCTGTCCCATCTCCCGAGAAATGCCTCACTTTTATTGCACTCTGACAGAAACAAGCTTTGGTCAACAAGGTCATCTGTACATCTTCTGGCGACACACGAAGTTATGGAGCGGTATGGAGAGGAATCCGGCGATGACGATGCCGAAAGAGTCGCCGAGAGAGGCGACCGACAAACTGTACTCGCGGACCTCCGGCCGCACCTTTTTGTGAATTGTGTTGAAGGTGTTGACGTAGGAGGCGCCGCCGAAGAATCCCTCAAAGAGGATCAGGGCGAAGATGATGCCGATGTGGGGCACGAACCAAAAGACTGACTCGGCGAGGAAGAAACCGGCGTTTAGGAGCTGAAAAGGGACTGATTGAGGGATCGAGCGCGCCTGGTACCTGTAGGACGGGGAGGAGGATCATGGCCCAGAGAGGAAGTTGGATGATGTTGACGGAGGATCGGGAGATGAAGACGCCAAGCTGGTAGATGACCTGGTACCAGCGGTACTGGGACGATCGGGCCAGGCTGAAGCCGTGGGAGCAGTCGAAGAAGATGAGAGCAGTCTGAAGGGGTAGAAAGGGGTGGAATACCCTTTCTAATCTCTCAGCCTACCAGTCCCTGATTGATGAAGTACTCGCCGACGTAGACCAACGCGAGAGGGATCATGTACTTGAGGAGCGGAAGCACGAGAGTTATCTGCTCCTGGAAGGTGAGCTTCGCGGCGGGAATGTGCTCGGGTTCCTCCTTCTCGAAGTAAGGCGCAATCTCGGGTCGCGTTGGGGAACTCTGCGAGTCGTAGTCGAACGCCTTGTTACTGTAGGGTACGGAATGCGTCTCCGGCACGATCCACGTGCTTGGCGAAAGGAGTTCAGGAGTATAGACGCTGTCCGGAGCGATCAGAAGGATCCAGTACCTACAGGGAGAGAACGCCTTCTTAAGCCAAAAGGGAAGGAACTCACGCAAAGGCGAAGATCACAGGCACCACGAGCATGATCAAAAGCGTCGTTTTGGGAGAGAGATCGGCAAAGTGGGGCTCTGTCAGGCCTGCGTAAGCTAAGGCTCCGATGATGCCCGCTCCTCCGGTGCCCGAAGACCAGGCTGAGATCGAATTTCTGAAATTTACTGTCGCCTCAGAGGACAAGAGATTAACAAGTACTTGTTGAAGTGAGATGCTAGGGCGAGATACGTGATTTCTCCTAAACCCGCTGAGAACGAAGCTATCACCACACCTGAAAAGAAGTTTCTCATTTTGGCCGCTGCGCGTGGTCACTACCTCCTAGAGACATGGCGACACTGGTTGAGTAGGCGACGACGAAGTAGCTGGCCGTTTGAAGGAGAACAACGACGGAATGGCGCGCCCTAGAGGAGTGGATGAGGGTGGGGGTGGGAGGGTGAGAATTACCCAAATGGGATGCGTTGCATGAAGAAAGGAAATGTGAGTTTTATGACAAGAGTGGGCAGAATGTCGGCGAGAAGGACGGCGCCCGTGGACATTTCAGTGCAGTGGCGGGATGTCAGCTTGGCCTGAAATCGGCAGATGTGTTGCGGTATAAGTAGTGAGGACTTTCGGGTCATAAGATAAAAACAGTCATGCCTTAACTATGGATATCATTAAATTACCTATCATTTTCAAAAGCTTTGACGCCGAATCATAGAGAAAACAAAAGACACATTAAGAAATTTCAAGACATTATCGCTGACCGTACCTCGCAAACATCTTTGTCCGTTTCGTTGGACACCTTGTGCTCCTGCTTGTCCATGATGTCCTCGGCCGCACTGAGCATGATAACGTAGGCATAGTTGTTGCACAGTCCGAAGAGCCAGAAGGCAGTCAAGTTGCGGATCGTCGTCCAAGTCCGCCGTTTCATCTGAAACTCGCTCAGCCAATGAGTTCCGGAGCAGTCTTCTTCTGACCGCGGTGATTCCGATCGTTTAATTGCGGCTTAACCTCTCTAATCCGCGTGACTTCTGAGCGGAACGAGTTTTCACCCTACACGCGACTCTATCGAGGTTGGACTCGGGAGCAGAGAGCAGTCAGGAATGCATGTGGACGGGGAAAACATCCTGAGTTATTAGCGATGTGAGAAAGGATCGCGCCTAATGCTCTGTTTTCGTCGGCTCCCAAGACGGTGACGCACATCGGCATCCGATGTGTTTTAAGTTTTATTCGTCGGGGGAAGCGCTAGGAGTGCATTCTAAATGGCCATAACAGCCTCGGGACCAAACACGTCGGTCTCCGAAATATGTTCGGAATTTCGTCACAAAAAAAATAAGACCGATCAAAACAAAAACAGACGACTGTGAAAGGACTTTAAAGAAGGGACAAGACGAGAGCGGCAGGCATGGCAGGCACGCTTAGGTAAGATGAAACATATTTGTTCAAAAAGCGATCGTACATGGGTCCACTAAACATTGAGGCTGTGAAACAGTGCCTCAGAATGATCGTGTGGTCATGATCGCCTCGAAGGGATTGAAGTTGAACACAAACAGACAAGTATCAGGGAGTAGATTAATGTAGTGATAGCGAAAATCACTAGGAGAATCCTTCCTAGGGGTTCTCTGCCAACCTAATGGAGCATATCTGTGCAAAATCGATTATTTTGACCTTATATTGATATTTCACCCAGAACTGTGATTTAAGATAAAAAGACTCAATACCAGAGCTACACAAAACTTATCGATGGAAAATTTCCCAGCTACACGGTAATGGTTTCAAATTCTCCACTATCTCGACAAATACCGACAGTGATTTACGGTGTGGTTTGTTTTGATTACTTAAAGTGCGGCTCATGACCAGGTACCTCGCACTTCTAATGGCAGATTACTGTGTCGTTGGCATTAGATAGACGGAAAGAAAATCATCTATTCTTAGCCGCAACAGGTAATTACAAAAAGAAGAGCGAAGTCCAGTCCGTCACTTATTTTTGATTTGTTTACAGTGGAAAAGTGATGGATAATAATCATAATTGTAACTCGAGTGAAACATAAAATCAATAGTAGATTTGTTTGGAGTTGATAGTTATTTTGGGTTACAGAAAGATCTTCGAAAGGCTGTGCACTTCGTTTAACTTGTTCTCTGCAAGGAGTACAGAAAGATACAAGACTGTCGGTACTGCACAACCGGGATCGATTTAGTGCTTTATGTGAACACAATTAGTGAATGACTGAACTGAAAACAGCCTGAAAGGAAGGCACAACAAAAACCGACTGCCAACAGATCGATTGGAATCAGTGACTGTCACACAACGACGTCACCCATAAACTCTGCTACTCGCAGTAAACAAGATCAGAAGCGGTATGCCCGACCTTTCAAGTACTCAGTGCCAAGAGGGGTGAGATAAACCAGGTCCCCTGGAACAGTTGAACCATCTTGTAACAAAGAGTACAATAAAAGTCAGAATAAAATCGATTGTCGCTCCATAAAATATTCCGATCGCGGCTATAAACCGATAACACCAAAAGTGCTCTGTTGGACTGCAAAGTAAAGCCACGTGCGGGAGATGCACGGCGTGAGAGTAGCAGATTAGAACGCCAAAAAATGACAAAACATTTGCATACAAGAACTCTTACCATGAGTTCTATCAAAAACATAGAAAGGTGGTTGGATCAGAGAGAGAGTAGGTGGAGAGTATCGAAACAGTAATTTCAGTATTTGAATGCACCGTGTAGCGCTATCCCAATGAACAGAAAATCGTAAATGTCAGAAAGGAAAATTATACTTTGTGAATGAGAGAAGAAATATTGATGACAATCGGAAAGGGCCAAAAGCATGGAAAAACAAGGGAGGGTTATGTGAGTCTGTCTAATCAGCCAACCAAACAGTCTGCTGTACCCTCATTTCCAATTATACCGATTGAGAAAGCGGTCGGAATCAGACAGCACAAGGAGGATATTTTCAGCAGGTTTCGAACCTCCGTTTGAATCACACTTGGCCCTTGTGTGTCCACGCGCTTTGTAGAATTTGAAGTTAGGGGGCGGTGACCTTCCAGAGGCTGAGGGGGACACGGGTGAGCACGCTCCTTATCAAAAACATTCCTCAGCTGACTTTTTCTAGGGACACGTGGGGACGCTTCGGAAGCGACAAACTACGCGACTGAATCGGAAGTGCTTCTGTAAGGGCGCCGCGACACCCGATTGATCGACTTTCGAAGAAGGGGGGCCACGCAACGACAAAGTGCTTTCTTTCACGGCGGAACGCTTATCGCGAGTTTATTTTATTGTCGTTCTGGGGGCATTCCACTCGGGCAGACGCGAGTGGATGTACTTTGTTGGGTTTACGGCTGGAAGCTCCAGAAATAAGTGCTGGAAGTGAAGTGATTTTTAGAGATCAATCGAGCAGAGCACTCGCCAGAAGAACTGTAGGTAGAATAGGTTGAAACGTCTCTGAGTCACGAAACAGATCCACGGCTAGCAGAAGATGAATGTGCAATACTGCCGATGGGAATGACATGAATCAAACACATTCGGTTCCTTTTTATTAACGCAACACACAGCGATTATACAGAGCGCCGTTTCCCGCACGCATAACCAAAGATCCGAAGATCAGCCTCAGTGATCACTTAGGAGAACGGCCACCAAGCTGTCCAAGAATGAATGAGCTGAATGAGTAGCCGGGAACGACCGCTCACTAAACTCATTCGGCGGAACTCAGGGATGTTAGTAGACTTAGAAACTACTACATGGGTTTACTCCATGTCCTTGTCCTTCATTCCAATTCCTCACTGTATTTCAGTCTTTTATTAATATGAACACTAACTACTATATACACTAGTTCTCAGAAAACTGCAAATTCAGGAAATGCTACACTGACCGATAAAGGAATCTCTCTTGTTCGGCTGGTTGATCGCCTTGTCGAACTGCCTGAAGTAGATCTCCGTCTCTTTCTGTCGCACCTGCGGACAATCGGATATCGAGCAGGCCTAGAATCGCCGTCAATTTCACTGGGCCACTCTGGATGGCTCACCTTGGGGTTCGGTCCCCTACGGTACTCACTGTACTTCCGGCAGACGTACCACAGAACGACGGGCATGAGGACGCAGTAAATAGGCAGGAAGTTTAGGGTCTCGATGCGGATAGAGTAGTCTCTCGGGGAGAGGTTGAAACTGAGTTTGTTGTTGAGGGGCTGG
The DNA here is from genome assembly GCA_030435675.1 of Steinernema hermaphroditum. NCBI lineage: Eukaryota > Metazoa > Nematoda > Chromadorea > Rhabditida > Steinernematidae > Steinernema > Steinernema hermaphroditum. The sequence continues at coordinate 6,206,534 of CM059622.1, forward strand.
GCGATCATCGTGCCGGCGAAACACAGAAAGTGGACGATGTTGATGGGGAAAAGGAGACGGATCGCTCGGATGTTCTCCATAAGCTGTAATCTGGGGCGTTTCCTATTGCTTTTTGTTGTGGAGCTGTACCTGGAACTTGTGGCCGAGTTTATTGGGAGCGTTCAGTGTTCGATTCGACTCGTACTGGAGGTACTTGTTGATGATAAAGAGGGTGCAGAGAAGGACAATGGTGAACACTTCGACTGCCGCCAGAACGGCGGTGAGCACCTGAAGTGGACCGTATTGGAGACACGGAGACAGAACCACTTCTCACCTGGAAGAGACCGTTTGTTTTGGTCGAAGACACTGTGCACGTGATCTTCAGCTCGTTCCAGTTGTAGTCGGCCACAAGAACGTATATCCAGATCAGAGGCATGACGACCTGAATAGAATCCACGTCGGAGGTCAGAGGATGCCGTAGGGCATACCTGGGCGGCGACCATGAACCAGCCCATGGTGATGCTGCTGTTCTGCTCGTAGGGAACGCTGGCGTAGGTGGCGACGGATCTCTCAAGGGCCAGGGCGAACATCGACCAGCACTGGCCGTAGGTGGCGATGTTAGGCAGTGCGCGCATAAGGACGGACAACCACGCGGGGATCAAGTAGTCGCAAGGGTCCGAATGTTCCTGAATGGAGCAATGTCTTCTAGTGCTGACTCTTTTAGTACCTGACTGAATCGAACAAGATCGTAGATATGCAGGGCGATATACGTCAGGCTCTGCATGAACACCCACAAGTAGTTGAACTTGAACAGAAGTCTCGCGTTGGCGTGGTAGAGGGTGAGGCTGTTCTGAAAGGAGTCGCTTTTGAAGGTGAACAAAGCCATGTTGACTGACATTGGCGTAGAGAAAGGCCGCGAAGAGGAGAGACCCGACGAGGAAAAGGGTGATCCTGAGCACGAGAGTCACTCTGAGGTCGAAGCTGTCGGCCAACTCCTTGGCCACTTGACACGACTCGCTCGTGAAACTGTAGCCATCCCGAGAGAGCCAGTGAGGAGCCAGGGACATCTGGAATTCTATCTTGAGACAATAGCGCCGGGAACACGAGAGGATCCTGTCCCGATGAGAATCAATGATCAGAACAGTGAAGGTGTGTCATTATAAAAGCGGCCAATTATGACAGAAAATGAGATATGAGGAAGGAGGAGGAGTTAATGAGAGCGTTCTTAGTGGTATTTGACTCTAAAAGGGCAAAGCACCAGAAATGTTGCCTTAAGTGCCGACCCTAAATAGATTTTCGGAATCCAGATGCTAAATTAAACTCGGATATGTGGGAGGAAACAGCGACTTGTTGACGTAGGCTCGTAAAATCGGCGCGTAAAATAAAGTTTTTGGAAAGTGCATGGGAAGGAAGTCGTTGCTTCCTCGTTTTTTGACCGTCTCTCCACTGTTCCCAGAAATGGCGGGCACATTTCTGCAGCCAGAAGTGGCGTAGTTGTTGTATCGAGGGAAGCCGGAGATTGTAGGAGGACAAGATGGTGGCAGACAGATGCATTTCGGTGCCTTAGAGGGCTCTCGAATCTAAGTGCTAGAAAGATGACCGTCAATTATAGGAGCAAGCAATAGAGTCTCCTCTGTTTATCCAGAAGTGCATCATAGGGGAGTTTTCTGCGAAATCTGACAAATTTCAATTTGTAATCAGAGTTCGAGTCAAGTACATGCCTATACATGTCCTTTGTCGAAAACATCGTATTTTTAGTAAATACAAATGTGACTACGATTCTGCAGATATGGATGGGTGATATATTCATCCATATTCATCCGTCCATGGTCTAACCATAAGTGCATAAGTGAAAATGAAAAACATGTCCATGAAGAAGGTTCCGCCTCGATTGCCCACATTCACGAATTATACCTACCCTCTGCAAACCAAAACATAGCTATTTACAATCGAGGACTTACATCTTTTTCTGTCATTTACGTCAAACATTTGCAGGTTCAGGTGCGTACGGCTCCAAAATGAAAGCAAACGAAATGGATTGTGGCACGGTCTCCCGGAATTAATTTCCCATTTGGATAATAAAAAAAGGACGTAAAAAGGCCTAATGATAACTAAAAGACAACTATAACTTTGGAAAAAAACAAACGTTCTAGAAACAAGGCACTTTTTCATGCAAACAAAGAACAAGGTCTGAGCTTGAGATGTTGATTTGGAAACAAGGAATTGCATCTCAATTTTGCTTAAAAATTTGATTTTGAGTTCGCCTCATAGAACGTAGTCAATTCAATTACCACAACTACCTTTGAACATGTCTAATATCGACAAAGAGCAGCCATCGAGCATTAAATGAATCACATGAAATGACGAATATCGAAATTCTATTTGAGACTCGCGTTTAATATAGTTTGCGCGCACTCACACCTCTAGTGAATATCGAAGTATCTGCTTCTCCAAAACGCACATTACATGTGGTGTTCCACGAAATCATGCTATAGTAGTAGTCTCTTAAAAGTGGCCTTTGAAGACACAGCTGAACTTGACGCCGAATAATACGACGACTAATAAAATAAATGAATGTTGGCGAGATATAATAATGCCCAGATACGGACTAATTCACTTACACTATTGGATAAATGGACATTTGCGTGTACGGATAGATCATGTACACACTCACACGGCTTAAGATAGAATTACGGCAGCACCGGTCCACGCAAACCACTTGTGGCCACTTAAAGGAAAAACAAACGGTTGGACTGGAGCAGCTGACTTGCAGGTACTCCGAAAATAGCCTTCTGGAAATGCATAAATCTTTCCCGTCCTACTATTCCGAGCGGCACAACGAGCGAGCATTGATGCAGGGAATAGCCATCCACTGAAGGACACTCACCAACTCCTAGATCTCCGATCTCACGTGCAAGCAGACAAGAGCGCCAATATGGGCGTGGGTAATCGGATAGGTGTGCGTGCAACGCCAAAGAACACTCCAAATGGAGAGAGTAAATGCACGTGGAGGCTGATGGCGAGCGGATTACAGATCGGGCGTTAAGCAGTATTTAGATGTTATGTGGAGTTGTAGGATGTGGTTCCTTAGAGAAGGGAACGTTCGCAAAGAGGTTGATTGTATCAATAAACAGAGGAATGGGGAGTGAATTGGTGGCCCAATGGAAGTAGATCACCATGGTAAAACACATAGAAGTCAGATAATACAGAAGGTTATACACTTAAGTTAATTATAGGAACAAGGGGGACACCGGCTGACGTGAGAAATGCGAGCGGAAAACGTGTTGAACAAACACACTCCACTTGTTGAAGTCATCGAGTACTCTTTTGTGTTTAGAGCTGCTTGAGAAGTGTAGCATGAATAACAGAAGATGCCTGGAAATGGAACGTCATCGTTGTTCCCAGGAAACGACCTTCCCTGTAGTGAATTACCTACGTAGAAGTGCGAATGAGTCTTGCAAGTTCTTAGAGCTAAGGCTGATTCAAACATCGCTTTCTTCGTTAGTCTATAGCCAGAACCTGAACAACAACGTCGGGAGAATAATCGAATTGTTAACTCCAATTCACTTTGGAACCAATGAAATGATACTTAGAGCTAGAAACGTGGTCATATGTCGTACAAACTATGGTGCTACAATATTGTGCCGCCGTGACTCGTTCAAGCTTCACGACTTTATATCATCAATAGAAAGCACTTCTTTTTAGAACCCTCGCAGGTCGAATCACGGAAAGCGCACTGAACTGGTAAAATCTTGCTGGCACTTAAATGTTTTTTGACGGAACAAGGAGGTTTGAAAACACATACAAAACATATTTTGCTTCTGAATAGTTTATGTGGAAATGGGGACAGAAACTATGGCTCACGGCACTGATGACATGACTGGAATTCACGAACTCGAATTCTCGAGGTATGGCAATCATACACGCGAAGAAGGCAATAAAAATAAGTGGCACACACGTCACTTTCCACTTTACTCTCTCGACTAGCCCTCACGTCGACCTCTGGTTGGGGCATGACCGGAGGTCGTGCCTGAGAGAAAAGCATCCAGACGTCTCAAGTGTTGTTCAGAAAATGCGTTAGGAGGGGAGGTCCTTGTCCGAGGAGCAAGGAACTTGTCCGAAATGTTGTGGCATGGATGTGGATTTGAAATATCGGAGAGGTTATGAATTGAGCGACCTTTTTGCCACCACATACATCTGAAGAAGGAAAATGCATACGTACTTCTTGTACTTTTAGAACATATCTTTAAATCTATTTTGCATCCCCATATAGCATTCTACCCGTGGTGCTGATATTCGATCTTGGACCCTGTCAGTGACCTTGCTCGTTCTAAAGAAGACATGCTAGTTTGTTGTGTGAGAACAAGAACGGGGATGGCGAAATACCTCAAAAGAAGGAGCAGCCCAGGCAGCACGTTTACAACCACCATTCCAATAAGCTTCGTGACGGCAACAAATTGGGAATGGCTCCGCCGTAAACGAGCAGAGCGGCAAAAAAGCACCTGACACGCAAGCGCCCTTTAAATGACGCAAAGCGACGATGTTGTTCCAGCGGGAAATGGCTGCTTCTAGAGTTCATGGGCACTTCGAGAAGGAAGGCTTCGAAGAAGGACTAGAAGACGAAATACATAGGGATGCCCAAAGACAACTCGAAAGGGATAAGCTGACTGAAATCTGCACACTTAATGGGTGTGCATGGTCAGAGAAGAGGTCACCTTTCAGTGAAAAATTACCCTCGAATGTGAATTACACAAAAATGACCTATACGGTTAGGAATAACCAATGGTTGGCATGACCTATATTAAGCATTTATATCTCCCAGTTTTGCTTGCATCTGCAAGGCTGCACGTTGCAAAATCGCTTGGATCGAAGTTGAAAGAAAAGGTGGGCGACGCTTGATGAGATAATAGATAGTGAGAAAATGCTAGAGCTCCACGAGAATAGCGTCCATAAATCTGCATGGGAGTTGGAACACGAGCTGCTGCAATTCGGAGAGGAGGAAGGGTCCCGCGGCGATGTGACTGATGCGCCCCTCGCGCTGTCAGTCTTTGTCTCGATTCGCTCGTCTGATTCACCTTTTGTCTACTTGTCGATTTGTCTGCTTTTCTCGTTTTTCGCGTTCATCCGCAATCCACTTTACGCGATTACTTTTTTCGCTGCAACATTCCACTTCATGTTCTGCTTCTTGCAGGTCATGGGAACTCCAGTCTCGTACCCGCCAACACCACCCAACTTCCCAGTTTTCTCACTGACCATCCGTGCCGAAAACAAAATCAAAGTTATCGATGGCACTCCGCTGATCGTAAACGTCATCCGTCAAAATCTGTTCACTCATTATGGTCAGTGTGTTCTAGCGCAACGCACCTAATCTGTCTTATTCAGGTCACATAAAGAAGGAAACGATTGGGAACGACGGTGAGACCTGCTTCAAACTCGCAGATCGTCCGTTCCAGGCAAACGGAGAATTCAAGCTCACCGTAAAGACCAAATACTTCTTCACGCAGCTCATCACTGAACTGTACATCCACGGTTGGCAGCTGTGCCTTACAAGTGAACTCAGCCGATCGTTCGACTACTCGACGCTGTTCTTCCGCCAGTGTCCGCCCCCATTTCGGTACGATTCTTCCTGTCAAACTGCTAACTGACAGAAACTCCTTTTTAGTTCATTCTCCATTTGCTGCCTTAGTCTCAGCAGCATGGACAAGTTCCAGCTGATCAACGCGCCGAAACACCTGCATGATAGCCTTGTCAAGTGCGTCGGAAACCTCATACAGTCGAAGGAAACTCACAGGAGCTGTTTTGAAGTAAAGATGAGCGGCACTCCTTGGGACTGCAGTACATTTTTTGAGGTGGCTCTCGAGCTCCTTTCCACCATACCTTACTGTTCTCGGTTTAGGCAGCTTCCACTCGCTCGATGTTGCTCAAGATTTTCCAAAATTTCCGACAGCAAGGATTCGCCTACCTAGGGACCGTGAATCTGAAGGGAACGGCCGACAGTATCTTTTTCATTAACGTGATATATCGCCTGCTTCGTGCGCCTGAATCGAGCCTTTAGGATGGTTCTACCCTTTCTCATGAAGAGTACTGCACCATTTCCCTGCATGGTAAAGATCGATTGCGCCTCACCGACTGTCCTGGGAGTCTCATCGACATGGTAGCCCAAACTGTGATGGATAAATGGCCTGGCGGACTCCAAGAACGTTCGCAGCACTCCGGCTGCGTCGAATTCAAGATGTATGGATATCCCTGGTTCTACTGCGCAACGACCGAGGCTGTCAATAGCCGCATCTTCATCACGGCGTTGTTCCAGGAAAGTGTGAAAAATGGATGGAATCTGGTTACGGCTTTGAATATTTCCCGAAAGGCAAGCGACAAGGTGAGTTGTGGAGATTCTTTGCTTCCTACTGTTTCTATCTCTTTTTAGGTTGTGTTTGTCCTGCGCAAGTGCATTCCGATGACGGTTCCTCACTTCTGTATCGCTCCTTCCGGCCGCACAAAGATCAAGATCATTGGCGCGGACCGAGAAACCGAGCTGATCATAGTGGACGTCATCAAAAAGAGTTGGACACCGGGAATTCTAAGAGATAGCGTAAGTATTCGTCACAGATCCACTTTTTTTATTGCTTCTTTCAGAATATGCTCTTCCCCCAATACCGGGAGTTGAAGCTACTTGGCTGTCCTTGGGAATCTGTGGTTCTCTCTCAGTCCTTTTCTCGTGGACGTCTTATGATGAACAGAATTTTGGCCGAATTGAATAAGCATGGCTGGACTGTGATCTGCTCAGCTGATGTCTCTGCGAAGTTCACCGTCAGTCCAGAATCGCGTGTGAGCATGAACTACAATGAAAACAATCCATGCGATGCTCACTCCTGGTTCCTAGCGAAAGTTTCCGTCGTGAACAACCAGGAAAACGCTAGTGCACCTCCGTCTTCCGTCGGATCTGGCGATTCTCCTCCATCCTACAACGAAGCCGTGAAGTTGTAAATACATTGTTTTGTTACACCGCTTATATATTTGTTAACCTTCTCACCAAGCTTCGTGTAATGAACTCTTCAGTCGTAATTCTGTGTATTCTTGCATTGGTTGAGATTTTGCCTTGTATCGTTGTTGCCGTTATGGTATAGTTGATGCCAGTTATGGTATGAACCTATGACCACACAACAGTGCCCCAAATTTCCCCACTTCAACGGATTTGGACAGGCATTTAAAGCTTCTTGTTGTATTTCTTCCTCGTATTATAATCGACACATGTATAATCTGATTAGCAACGGAAAAACTCTAGTCACGGAAATGCATCTTTCTATCCTTTGCATGCAAACACTTTTGGTCCTACAAACACATAGCATATTCTATTCCTGGTGATCTGGATTCATCTCTTCATAATTGCAGAACGATCCTTCGGGGTTCCTTTCAGCACTGAACTACAACACTTTGTAGGAAAATACAGCTCTGTGACTCACCTGAGATGGGAGAATTCGCTGTCGGTGGCGGTCACCTTTTCGTTGTGGTAGTCCCGTTTCTCGATGAGTCCGAATCCGCCTGAAAGGGGCGCTTTCCCTTTGAAGATATCCAGGCGGCTGACGGCGCTGATTCCTGAAGGCTCCGCACCCACGAGCACCATCTCGTCGTAGAAGAAGGCCTGCGCCGCCGACGTCGTCGGGTACGTCGCTGAGGAGCCGAACCCGTCGAGGGCGTTCCAGCGGCACGGACGGATATCGTCGAAGCCGAGGTAGAGCGACTCCGTGGCCGAGAGGTTGCCGTCGGCCGCCACAGCGATCTTATAGCGCCCATCGACGGTCAGCTCTCCGGAGGAGAAGCGGCTGAAGAAGAAAGCGTCATGGGAGAGTGAAGGACCGACGAACCTGTGCTTGCCCTTGGGATGCCACTGCAGTGCACAGATATCGGAGACCTTCCGGCGGTCGGAGAAGCTGAAGTCGCCGAGGCGTCCCGAGAGACCGGAGACCTTCGTGACGCGCTCCACAAAGAGGCGATCTTTCCCCACCTTCATCTGAAGGAAGTTCTTCGCCGCTTCAGACTTCTCACCCGCCGATGTATAGTGGCGAAGGATCGGCTGGACCTGAAGAGAGCGATCAGCTGAGGGGTTAGGGGAGCACTCACGGTGTAGAGCTCGATTTCCTCTTCGGCGTTCGCGGCGGCGGAGTAGACGTAAAAGCGGCTCCAGAGGGTGATCTTCCCGTCGGGACTCACTTGGAGGGAGAGGTCCGAGGTGATGCTGACGGGCTCCTGGATGACGCACTCCACGTTCTCCTCATCTGCACAGTCCACAAGTTCTGGATCGAACAGGTAGAATGAAGAAGTGTCCTGTGTCGGCTCCGTCTTCAAAGAACTTCCAGAAGAAGGCTGCTCTGTGGTCTCCGGACTCAACGACCTCACAGTGAATTCGCTCAGGCTTATTTGAGTGGGCTCGCACTGAAATTAGAGTCAACACTGTCCGTGGTTGCATGACTTACCTCCGACGTAGCCACAGAAGGCTCGACTTTTGCTTCACTCGAGCAAGGGAAGGCTCTGCGTCCGGAGAGGCACGCCTTCTTCAAGGACTCTCTGCTGACGGAGGACGAACGGCGCCAAGGCGAAGAGGACGCCTGCGTGCAGTTCGAGAGGAAGTCCATGGAAGAGACGCGAGGACGGCAGGAACGAGTGGCTGAACAGTACGGGAGGAAGAAGGAGGGCACCGACTCTTCCCTGCTTGGTTCATCCTCGGAGAACGACTCCGAGCGGTCATTCGAAGAAGAAGAAGCTTCAGAAGTGGAGACGTCGGAAGCAGAGGCGGAAAGGTCAGAAGCGGAGTCAGAGGAGTCAGAGAAGGCAGAGGAGTCTTCCGAAGTACGGGAAGAGCTCGAATACGAGCGGGAACGGGAGTATGAGCTTCTGGAAGTCGGGAAAGTCGCCCGAGAACGGGAGGACAGGCTTCCTGAAGTCGAGAAGGTCCTCGAGAAGGTGATAGGAGAAGACTCGCCGTCGGAAACGGAAACGGTCACATCGACATCCACTCGAGTGCGGTCCTGAAGTATCAAAAGATTAGTAGAGTTGGCAGAAGCGCCCCACCTCAGAATAATCGCTGCTTTCGGCGGATGTTCTTCTGCGTGCAGCTCGTCGGCGCCTCGGCTGTTGCGACTTCGTCATGTCGCTGGCGCTCGAAAATAACGAAATGGGACTCGACCGACCGACTCGGCTTTAAAAGAAATTCAAAGGTGAGACTTCTTCTCGTCGCTGTCTCGAAAGGTCAATCAATGTCTGCAGTCTACAGACAGATTGCCTGTACCCTCTAAGATCTAACCCTTTACAAGGTTTACTATCGACAAGGCTAATGATCGAGCGAAGGAGTATGCTTCTCTGAATATTTATTTTAAATCCAAAACATCATCAACTAAGCGCCACAGAGAACATCTTCTCTGTGCATCTTCTCCTCGGGACGACAATGAAAGTGGTCGGTGAACTCCTGCAGCTGACGAACCATCGCGTTCACCCGAATCTCCGCCCGAGGATGGGCATTGAAGAAGACTTCGCTCCATATTGCTTCGATATCGAGCTTGCTTCTGTACTCCTTGTAGCTCTCGCAAAAGACGGCCCCCAGTCCCTGGAAGTATAGATCGAGGTTCTGCTCCTTGTCTCCATGCAGCCTCTGGACCGCTCGAACACCCGCTCGAACAGACTGGATGTCAGCGAATCCTTCGGCGGCCTTCATCGCTCCAGGAGGTTCCAGAGGGATGCAGTTCTCCGTTGGGCCTTCTTTCTAAGACCCGTTTAAGGCATGTGACGAGTTTGTAATGTACCTGGCAGTGAGTGAAGGTGAAGCTACCGTAGTGCTCCTCATAGCACTCCCGACTCCGTTCGAGGAGAAGATTGAGGTCCGGGGCGTGGAACATCTCGTGTCCAATCGTTTGCCCAATGCTACCGTATTTGAACGCAAGAGGATATTCCGCTTTGTAGTCATAGATGAAAGGAGATGGAAAGAACTGAGGCTACGGTCTGCACACATTTTGGATTGCTTACGATTTCGTTCGTCGGCAAGAAGATAAAGGCGTTGTAGAGGTAGTAAGGAATCGTCGAAAGAGGAAATGACGACGACACATAGGACTTGAAGTCGAAGTCGTCGTGGTGGAGCTTGAAGGAGTTGTGAGCGAAGCGGAAGATCGCTTTGTAGAAGAAGGGACAGGACTGCTCCTCATTACTCAGCCTACAGAGTACATCCGCTAGAGGATGCTTGAATACGGTCACCTTTGCATCACGTCCGTGTCGTTGTGAAGCGCGAGAAACGTGGTTTGAAACCAGCTGAGGGCCTCGTTCACCATCACCCCGTTCAGAAACTCCCGTGGCGCTCCGAAGTGAACGTGTTTCGATTCAAACAATCGCACGATTTTCGCTTTTTCCTTTTTTGTCACCCACGAGGTCTCCTAGACAGAATGATATGGATGTTCGATGATAAGGATACATTGATTTGGTGAGTGATCTCCCCCTTGATGTCGAAGGCCATTTTGTGAAGTTCATCGACTAGTTCCGGGCTGTGGACGAGATCTGGGTTGACGGGCAGAAGAATATGGGCATAGAGAAGATTCATATAAGAGGCGAAATCGAAGTTCAGATGACCAAAGGGATCGTCCTATTGAGGAGCAAACCATAGAGGAGCAGAACAATTCGACTCGACTACCGTACCTTTTCTCGAAGGACTCCGCCATATTTCAGAAGCTTCTCCTCGACGCTTCGTTTTCCTCTCGAGGCCTCTTCCTTAAGCGTATCTCTATCGTATGTAACAGAAAACCGATCGAATCTGAATCGCCGATTTGGGTCGACGACTGAGAAGAAGTCGCGGACGTGCTTCTGGACACCGTGGGGACACTTGGAGAAAGGCCTCACTGTTCGGACACTCTCTGCACAAGGAGATTCTAGGGGAATGGAAGTAAGTAGATACCTCGAGATTGATCAGTAGAGACGAATTCTATCGTTCTCTTTCTCACGGAGACACTAATGTCAAAGTGTTGATTCACTCCGAAAGCAGCCAGATAGCCCGGCTGAGAAGGACGCTGACCGTGTTTGCTTGATCGACTCCGACAACTAGAGTCACCAGCCTAGAAGCATACAGTAAACTGCCCAGCTTAGTTAATTCATTACCTTTTCCAAGATCTTCATGACACTGTCTTTCCCATAGACTTTTAAATGAGGCACAGCTTCGACATAGAAACTAGAGCCGATTGGAATCTGCTTCCCGAGTGGAGTGGTGCAGGCATATTCCTGGAAATTCGAGCAGGGAGTACTCTCGGAATCTCCGAAAGCAGAGAGAAGCAGCAAGAGGAAAGGGAGCATTGTTGGTGGAACCGCCGAAAGTGGTGTGACTCTCGATGGTTGTTAAGCGTCGGGCAAGAATTCCAGAAGAAGAAAAGGACAAAATTGCTTTTTAACGTCATAAGAAACATTTCTCAGGGATCGGTCTACAGATCGATCTTCATTTCCTTTGCTCGGAGTTGGAATATGGATCGGAAATCAACCTTCTTCGCCTCCTTTCCGAATCCCTCGATTCTCCATAACAGCCAGTTTAGAAGACTTCTGAAGGCACAGTCTGCAGTCTGACTCCCGTAGACAGTCTGCACCCCTGCAATGACAGTCTAGACCGTCTGGGAGAGAGCAGCCCCATCGAACCGCAGTCGTTGGATGGGAGACAAGTCATGGCGCGACTCGTTACGGTAAGTGATACTTTTTCTGATCTGTCCCCTTTAGCCTTTAGCGAGGATCGACTCTTTTCAAAGACGCCGACGATCTTCTGATGGTCGTCAACCTCTCTATAGCTCAAAAAGAGAAGAAGTTCATTGATTATTGCTTAAATACAGGAAACGAGGACAGAAATTCTCTTCGTATAGGTCCCCGTCTAGACATGTAGACGTCTGGCCACGAGTCTGAATTCCTCTGAATCCACATACCTTTATTGTCACAAAACAACTAGTACAAAAATCAAGAAACGACTTAGAAATTGTGCCGGAAGTTAAGCTATTTGTGATTCTATTGTCGAAGACGACATGTCTGGAGCCTGTCTACTGTGTAATCATATAAGACCTAGCCACCATTGAACACTCTTGCCAGGTGACATCCAAGCCGAGTCTCGTCCATTTTTCCATTCCAGTGTACCTTCCTGTCCTTCTCATACGTGCCTTTCGACTAGGAAGCAAAACACAAAAACGGCTGACCGCGCAATTTCGGTGTTTTTGCAGTGTCTGAGGGATCTTGTTTGTTTGGGTTTATTGGCCCAACGTCCAAAAAAGTGGTCATCGAAGAGATAACATCGGAAGACTTTATGTCGACGCCGTCTTCACTGTGCTTACTCGACTTGTGTTATCTTCGGGTAGCATGTGTCCGACTTCCACACCCTGGCACCGATTGATATATCAGCGATATCGATGGACACTTATGTCTAGCTTCCGCTATGTTTTCTTCTTTATAACAACAGCACGAATCTGGTCCCATTTGTGGAGCTCGTTATAGATCATCTTCACCAACAGAGCTGCTTGTTTTGTGAGTCTAAGCTGGGCCTCTTCCACTCCTGCTTTTTTTGCCAGATTGTGCCCCATGAAGTATTGTCTTCCTTGCTCCTATGTGAAGTTTGGAAACGACTTTGTTATCCTCTGCAGCCTTGAAACACACAGAGGCGCAAGGAAATAATCCTCTTTTCTCCACTCACTGTTTGTTCTTTGCTGTTTTCGAAAAAAACCACGTACGTAACCACGTTGCTCTCTTGTCACCAATCCGATTTGTTTTGCGAAGCGTGCATACATAAGCCAAGTTCTTTGAATCTGTTCTGCTCAAAACGTTTATAAGAGCAGCAGAGACCTGCAGCTCAAACACTCGTTTAAAGGGAATATTCTAGATGAATATGCACGTGGCTAGTCTTCTTCTTCTGGCCTGTCTTTTAGCGTCAAGCGCCTCCTTCCCTACAGGCGCCAAACTGCTTCACATCCAAGCCGTAGGCCTGTCAATACCAACGCTTTCCTACTGTAAAAGTTTCAGCTTTGGCGCCATGGTGATCGTACTCCTGTGGCCACCTACCCGACCGACCCTCACCAAGAAGATTCCTGGCCTGTTCCTTGGGGAGAACTCACTACGGTAGTCCCTAGTTCGTCGAAGAATACTATCGGCCGTCTTTTCAGAAGGGAATGTGGCAACACTACCAGCAGGGACTGAAACTCAAGGAGGAGTACATCGAGAAGGCGAAGTTCATCAGCGGCAACTACTCCATCAACGAGGTGCCGACGACCAGGGGAAATCAGGTCTAGGCCTCTTTTCAGATCTATATTCGCAGTTCGGACGTCACACGTAATCTCATGAGCGCCTACTCGAACATGGCCGGCTTCTACAGCAACTCCAAAGGAACCCACCCTCAAGAGAAGCAGTGGCCAGCGACTTGGTCTCCTGTCCCGGTCCACACAGTCCCTAAGGACATCGACTTCGTGGGTTCCTAGCAGCTTCTCTGGGAGACAGAGAGACATTTAGGCGATCTGGGCGCTTCCCTATTGCCCCCGAATGGCCCAACTCCAAAAGGATCAGTTCGAGTCGCCCGAATTCGTCGGCGCCATGGACAGAAACAAGGTCCAAAACGAGATTACTGCTTCACCCCTTCCCCCATACACTCTTTAGGACCTCTTCCAACTGATCGAAGAAAACGGAAAAATGAAGATCACCGACTTCTGGAAACTGTACACGTTCGCGAACACCCTCATGATCGAGCGCTACCACAACATGACTCTGCCCGAGTGGATCACGGAAGACGTGTACGGAAGGTCCAAGGCCATGGCCAACCAGGGCTTCGACTTCTTGTACGGAGGACCGGCCTTCGGAAAAGAAGAAGACGTCGAGATGATTTCCCTGAGCGGAGGAGAACTCATCAAGGACATGATCGCCAACATCGAGAAGAAGATCAGTGGACAGAACAAACTCCTCTACCAGGTGTACTCCGGGGTATGTTCACCTCCGAGAAGAGGCCCTCCAACTCCTCTTACAGCATGACTCCACCGTCGCCGGACTGCTTAGAACCCTCGGGAACAAGGAAGCTGTTCTCGGCGATGACCACGCCGACTATGCCTCCGTCGTCGTCCTCGAGTTGTGGGAAGTGGCCAAGGATGACTTCTCCGTCAGAGTCCGCTATTCGAAGAACGCGGAGACTCCTTTCGTTACCATAACCCAGACGGTCCACGGGTGTCCCAAGGCGGAGTTGTGTCCTCTGGAGGCATTCGTCGAAAATCGCCAGAAGTACATTGTCAAGGACATTCAGAAGGTGCGTCATGCAAATTAGCTCAATTGTGCTGATTCTCTCCAGGCTTGCGAATCGAAGGAGGAATACGACATCCCGTTCTAAGAGGACGAAGAAACATTTCTCTATTCATGGCTTGAAGTGGAATATAATAAATGACATACAACGCATTTCTCGTTTACTATTTGGTTAGGGACAGTTCTCGTCGCTGGAAAGATCCGACAGTGCCAAACATGTCCAATCTAGAGCTTAAGCGTAAGTCTTTGTCGCAGCTCAAATTGTGTCCGTGTTTGTGCTTCCACTCACCACCCAGTGGACCGTTCTGTATTGTGTATTCCGAAAAATACATCTACTTTGAGGCTGTAATTCTATCCCGTTTTAAATCGCACCCAATTACGTGTCTCCCACACATTCCGATTTGCATGAGTGGCGCCACTAACGAGTGTTCCCGTTTGGATATTTATAAGTGTGTCACTCGGCGCTGAAGTTTTCATGTAGCTAAGCCAGCCGTATTGTGGTCCATCCAGCACAGATTCATGAATTTCTGATATTTCGAGTCCGATCGACTTTGATACCATACTATAAACGATTTCCGAGTCAACATGAATACAGCTGCGCTTCTGCTTACCGTAGTCGCGTTTAGCACGAACATTGCCCTCATCATCGGAGCCGACCTTCTTCTCATTCAATCAGTAGGCAATCACCTATTGGCCCCTATCAGAGTATTCTAGCTTTGGCGTCATGGTGACCGCGTTCCCGTTGGGACCTACCCGACCGACCCTCACCAAGAAGACGCCTGGCCTGTCCCCTGGGGAGAACTCACTACGGTAAGCCGCTCCACTTTCTGTCGAAATGACTCTCTTGCAGAAAGGAATGTGGGAACTCTACCGCCAGGGTGCCAAACTGAAGGAAGAGTACATAGAGAAGACGAAGTTCATCAGCGCCAACTACTCCGTCCACGAAGTAGTCAGAGTAGAAGAGAGCTTATGCATGAGTTTACTGTAGATTTACGTCCGGAGCACCGATACTCCCCGCACGCTCGTGAGTGCCTATTCCAACCTGGCCGGATTCTACAGCGACTCGAGGGGAACGCTTCCGGGAGAGGCCCGGTGGCCGATGCGCTGGACTCCGAATATATCAGTAACTAAGATAGTAGATGTTTTGGCCTCGCCCCATCTGTCGGCGAATGCGGGAACTCGAAGTAGAACAGCTCAGGTACCCGGGATTCAGCAAGTTTCTCAACGAGAACAAAGTGAGCCGATCGATCCGGATAGACTACCGTAGTCCTTGTAGGATCTGTTCGACCTGATCGAATCCAATGCCAAAACGAATGTCTCTCACCCCTTCGAAATGTACGACTTCGCGTACACTCTGGCGATCGAGCGGCTCCACGGACTGAAGCCGCCCGAGTGGGTCACGGACGACGTGTTCAACCGATCGCTGCGTGTGGCCAACGATGAGTGGGACTTTCTCTTCGGAGCTTCGATGTTCGGAAAGGAGGAGAACGTCGAGTTGGTCTCTTTCGGATGTGGCGTCATCAAGGAGATGATCGAGAACATGGAGACGAAGATCAACGGCAGTGATGGCGGAAAGCACAAGTACAAGTACTACGCCTACTCAGGGGTGAACTGGCTGAAACATCTTCCAAAGAGAACTCCCGTTTCAGCATGACACCACAATAGGCTCCGTGCTGACGATAATGGGCGCAAAGGAGGCGATTCTCGGTCACACCTCGGCCGCCTACGGTGCTACCCTAGTCCTCGAGTTGTGGCGGATGGAAACGGATGTCTTCGCTGTGAGACTCCGTTATTCTAAGAACGCAGAAACGCCCTTTGAAACCATCACCGACAAGATCGAAGGATGTCCCCCAGACGAGTACTGTCCGTTTGAAGTTTTCGTCGCCAATCGCCGCAAATACATTCTAAAGGACATTAGGACGGTACGTGTTTATTGAATGCCATAGACTCTTCATGATTTCAGAGTTGTGAAGCCGAGAGCGAGGTGTAGCTACTCGTATCCAACAGGAAGCAGTTGCCACCCAGTCGAGTCCACGTTATCGATTCTATTAACGTTGATAAAGCTTTTAAATGCCATAGAACATAATCTAGACCTATTACATGGCTAAAGAGGTTCGTCATTAGAGCTTCTTTGAGCTCTACAGCTCTACAGATTCCTCTGAAGTTTATTCATCCATCCATCAAACATGGTGACTTCGACGATTCGAGAGAACCCTCCTAAACCTGCTCAAAGTCCCTTCACTTCTCTTCGGCTCGGCTCTCATAGCCGCTCGGTCGAACTGCTGGCTAAGTTGCTGGAAGTAGATCTGCCCGTCGTCGGGTTCCTCAGGCACGGGTCGCTTTATCTTCATCTGGCACATCTCTTTGAGTGTTTTCGGATCAGTGGAACCTACCTTCACAAGCACCCTTCTGAGGCCTTCTTCGATGCCTTCCCAGCGGTTCCGAATGAAAAGAACTATCGGAAGAGCGAAGGCGTAGAAGGGAAGGAAGTTGAGGGTTTCTATCTGGACGTGGAACTCGTAGGCCGACTGGTTGGCGTGGAGATACGTGTTGATTGGCTGAGCGACGAGAGTCCCACAGAAAAAGATGAAGTGCGTTATGATTATGGGAAAGACGTGGGCGATGGCGCGCATGTTCTCGCAGATCTGGAAGCAACGCACCCTATAGCCAAGGAGAGATCCATTCAGGACACAATTACCTGGTACTTCTCTGTCAACCTATGTCTGCTCAGCTCAGAGTTCATCATCTTTAGCCGAACGTTGTTGAGCACGTATAAGATAAGCAGCCACAGCACCGTGAATATCTCTAGCGCTGCCATCGACGACATTAGAATCTGCATGTCCACGTATGACCTTCACCCTCCCCCAACAGCTCACCAGAAATCTGTTCTGAGTCTTGGTGTTCACCAGGGAACAGCTCACTTTCAGTATCTCCCAGTTGAAGTCGAACACCATGAGGAAGATCCAGAGGAAGGGAAGGACGATCTAAGAGCAGTTGTGGGCGGATTCAGGAAGCTGATCACCTGGACGGACAGCATGAACCATCCGATCAGCACGTTCGTCGTCTTCTCGTACTGCTTGTAGCACGCAGTGGCGATGGATCGCTCCAGTGCCAAGAAGAACATAGACCAGCATTGACCGTACATGGCGATGTCAGGAGGTGCCCGGACGGCGACAGAGGCGGCGGCGGTGACGAGATAGTCGCAGCTGTTCGGGAGGCTCTACAAAGAGGTCCAGGTCGTGGTAGCTGTCGAGAGGCACCTGAGAGAAACGGTGGATGTCGAAAGACAAGAGGGCGATGTAGGCGAGTGACTGAAGGAGGATCCACACGTTGTTGGCCATGAGCAGAATTCGAGCGTTCGGGTGGTAGGCCAAGAATCTGCCCTAGAAGACTCATTTCAGATATAAAATCTGTTCTTCATTTCAAAATAAAGGATCGTAGGTGCGCACCCCGATCGACTCACCTCCATGTAGAACATTGCAGCAATCATGAGCAGTCCTAGAACGAACATGGAAAGCCGAAAGATGAGAAGTCTCATGAATCCGTCGTCCGAGGCGATCTGTTTTGCCGTCAGGCAGTTCGCGACGAGGCTCGCGTTGTCCATCGCCCGGAGACGGACTGAAAAGCAGCTGGGTCGGAGGGGCACGGAGCGTGGTTCCTAATTAAGAACGTCTCGAGTCAATGGCACAAACAAACGCGCGTTCTCATGTCCTAAAATTCGATTCTAAGAAAAAGAGACCGAAAAGGAGAGGAATGACCGATGGACGACAGCTGGAGTCGTCCTGGAGTCAGCTGTCGGAACAACAAATATGGTGGCACCTTGCGGACAATTCTAGGAATTACGAGAATTGGATATGGTGGATATAATCGGAAGACCAAAGGTAAACGGGTTGACGCCGAAAGCTCTATTCATCTATGTAGGTCTTCTCTCACGTCAGAAAATAATAGGGGACTATTAAGCCAATCGAAATAATTCTAGTATAATCCCCTATAAATGGATAATTCTATGAGCACCTTTCTTGCTGCCCTGGTGTGCCCATTCGAGAAGCCGTCTGTTTGTTTACCACTATTTATGTAAGCTACTGGTGCCTTGTCAAGAAACCACATATAGTCGTGTTTATTGGATGATTCTCATGTACTTAAGTCGCCTGTGAATATGGGAAAGCACTTCGGAAAATCCCGAAATCAAAAAAAATCAACGACGCAAAAGAACGGTAGATTAAACCACAATTTGCCTGCCGTAAAAGTCACATCTAGAAGATTAAATTAATCACAGTGCATAAAAACGATCTGCACCTATAATAAGGTAGAGCACAATGTGGTTTTCGATGAGGCAATTACCGTAATTGTAGTGTACCAGTAATTGTCGCAGTAATTTCGCCAGGCTCCGCCATGTAAAGGCCAAGGATCGGGCATGCTAATTAGATACATGTTTGTCATCTGGTCGATTTCACTATTATTCGAAATAACGCAGTACAATGTCAAGTCTTAATGGGGGGAAACTTTCCAAAAGCTCCATCCACCAAACGGCCAACCATGACTTAGAGTTGTTCACGTTTGTGAAGAATGATGTGGTAAAGAGTGCTAAGCACAAGTCTACAGGAATACTACACGAAAGACAACCCCTAAGGCTTCGAGTATAAGTGAAATGATAGCCGAAAGCCCAGCCAAAGTGTGAAGTACAGATGATCGTGCTCAACTAAACACTCCATGCGTTAACAACACAAATTTTCGCTAGCGCACTTTCCAGCAGAAAAGTATAGCAGTCAGTAGAGTCAGCAATGCTAATTATTTACCCAGTACAAACGAGGCAGTGCACTGTAAAAACAAGATGGATTAATTGACAGTTTCCAAGATTTGCCCATCACACATCATGATCAGCTGCCTTCTCGTAATCTGTACGCTTCACCTAAGCGACAGATGCCTTTTTCTCCACGTGACCCTAACAGCTAATTAATTTACCTTGAGCGGAAATTGTGACGCAATTTGTACTTTCTTGTGTCTTATGTCACAATTACGGGTCAGCGAAAAACTCAAAAATGAAAGACTCTCCTCCTTGTTTATTATTCACGCTGTTATGGCCTAAGAACAAAATAGAGATTTTAAATAATATAATTATGGCGAGAAAAGATTGTTTTCTATCGGTGACAAGTGCATCCGGAAGAGAATTTTTTACATTTTTGTCACTTTGTCGAACAAAACACTCGACGAGTCGATCACAAACGAACACATCTAACCATCAATACATCACAATTCCAGCCTCCACTGGCGCAACCAAGCTTGATTGACACGACAATCTTCGTAAGGGCAATAAAATAAGTTACGCTTTCCAAACATCTGCTTCACTTATCGAACAGCACGTTCTACGTTCCTGGACCCTACAGGATTCAGGCTAACGCCCTTTAGTGGAAGTTCGACAGCCCACTTTTCTTAATTGCGCATTTACTCTTCGAATAACTGGAATGTCCGCGGAAACAAACACGCCTAATCGCTGTGGAAACCCAATTTATTCGCAATAATCTCACGCGCCTTCGACGAGGCTAAACATCAGTCCTCCTCCTTGTTCTCGACCTGTTCCAGCGGCGTGATCGCGTTGTTCTTGCGCTGCTTCCGCGTCCGCCTCCCCTTCTGCTGCCGCAGGCGGAGTTTCTCCTGAAACGAACGGAATGGACCCGAGGCGGGGGACAAGGGTGCACCTGGAGAATCATTTCTTGCTTCTCACGCTGCAGGATATTGCGCCGTTCGACGGCCTTCCTCGTGTTGTCGTACTCGTCCAGTTTCTGTTTCACATCGCCTGAAGGCAAGAGAATCAGGAGTGCACTCATCCGAGGGGTGTTTACCGAAGAGTTGGTCCTTCGAGGGGAGCGGCGCCAACTGAGATAGCGGAAGAGGCGTTGGGTCGCGGCCTTCTGGTTGCGAGAGATTAAGAATATCCTGGAAGATAAGAAGGTCAATTAAAGGCGGAAGATGGAGACTAAAGTGTCAGGGAATCGATCCAAAAAAAACGATGGAAAGAGAACACAATTTCAACAGGTGCTTCTAGGTCACCACTGATCAAGCGGACATAAGAACACCTTTGAAGACCATTTTTATGCAATGAAACAATAATTTATTGCGTTTTAGCTGCTATATTTCCGAACCAGCTCAGGCGTACTGGGCCGTACATACAAAGATGGTCCTTAAAACCGTGTACAGAATTCATTTCGCAAAAATGTTGAAGCTCTGAAGAGAAATTTTTGTTGGAAAATGATTGAATATAAGATATTGAATTAATTATTGCCGGAACGTGTAACACTGGAAACATTTTCATGAATAACGAACTTAAATAAATTGATCAAATTCTCGGCCGTTCAAAAAATAAATTCGGTCATCTTATTTGGAGGATATGTATTTTGAGGATTCATAGACTTTCAGGAACACAGTTTTTGAATGATTGATATCTCAAGTAGTTCCCTACATGAAGATTTCAGAAAGAAACGAGACACAGGAACAAGCGTGTGAGATCGATTCGGTTTGACCGAAAGGTAATTAATTGTTTGCCATTGCGTTTCCCGAATTCGAAACGTAAATAATGAATCCGGTTAGATTTGGTCGATTGCGTCGCGTACGTGGCCATCAGAGCTCTTTTTTGCAGAATTATTCATGAGCCGCTTTGTGGAAATCGAATTTTAATTTGGGAACACTCATAGGACGTGCAGATCGAAATAGAGGAGGCATGGATGTACTCACATTTAAGTCCTTTCCGGGCAGATCCTTCTGATCCTTGACGTGTTCGGCCTCCAGCGCCAGCAACTCCTCCTCGAAGTCGTCGTCGTCGGCAAAGTCGTTGTAGTCGATCTTCAGATCTCTTCCCATCTTCTCCTTCACCTGCTTCTTCATCAGCGCCAGCCGTTCGATCCGCAGCGCCTTCTGCTTCTTGACCACCTCCGTGTTCGCTTTGTCCAGGTCCTTCAAGATCGTGTCGTTGATCACCTTGTCGAACCACTGCACCAGCGACGAAATCTTCTTGTGCGTCGTCTGGTATACGATAAGCGACTTCTTCAGCGAGTCGTCTGTCTGGATGTCGTTGAAGGCGCTGGTCACCGTCGCCTCCATCGTCGCCATTTCGTCCTCCGTGGCATATGGGAAGTTCACCTTGCCCAGATACACCCTGCAGGACTGCACGTTCTGTCCCGCCGCGATGAAGTTGTTCCGCGCCTCCGCCGCCGCGAAGTAGCGCATCCGTGTGTTACTGTAGAGACCCTCTAGAAGACCGCCTTCCACTCCGCGCTCACCTAACGTCGATGTCCTCCAGCTCCTTCCAGCGTGTGATTCCAAAAGCCATCTGTGTCTGGGCGTGGACTAGTAAAACTCGTCCGTTCGTCCACTTGAACTTCGCGAGGGAAACGCGCTGCTGCCACTCCATCGCGTCGTCCAGCTCTCCCTCCAGGCGATTCTCCTTCTCGCTCGCGTACTCGGGGCCGAAGATTCCAACTGAATACGGTATTCCGGGAGTCTAAGAAACGAGCATACTTACGGAGCATCTTTTCCTGCTTCTCGTAGAGCTCGTTCAGTTTGTCCGTTTGCTGTTTGTACAAATCGGCGATTTTGGTCGCGCGCTCATATTGTTGCTGAGCACCGCGCAGTTCCTGGAAATCTTTCAGATCAGCTATCTGCGTCGTTGGGTAAAAAGCCTGGGTAAGGGGAACTGGTGACATCATTTATGAACCTCGAAGGTCTGACTCTATTACAGAAGCACGTCTATGGCCACATCAAAGTCCAGTGCTATCAAGATTCCAAGTTTAATTCGTTCATTTTTTCGAAATTTAGCTCTGAAATCTGGTAATGACCTACTTCGTCTCCAGTCTTCAGAATATTTTAGGTCAGATTATCCTCGCTAAATTTGTCCTATTTTTCTTTTGATTACTCGGAGAGCTTGCTCGTGGTCGGACAGAGGAGATGCTCACTTTAACTCAAGAGGATGAATTTGTGCGTTCTGTGGTATGGCCTCCTCTCCCAACTTGCATACCGAATCAACGCATGTAAACGTCGGCCTGGCAACAAAGGACAACTTTCACTTCCAGCCAGTTCACAAAACGTCGTGCAAACTTCGTGCACTCCGAAGTGCAGCTGAACACATTACCAAGGAACTCTGCGGAATTTGGCGACTCTCTAGAACACCCAAAATTAGATTCGAAAGGTAAACCTTTCGGTCATCTCTTAAAAAGCTAGTAATAGTGCGAAAAAGAAAAGACTTTTTAAAAAAGAACCCACATTCTGACATCTTTGCAAGCGTAAATTTGTACTCAAAGTCCCATCTCTACTATTGTGGTCTTAGGCAATTCAGAAGAACCCCAGAATCTCAGATCTCACCTTCTCGGCGACTTCCTGTCGATTGAGGGCCTCCAAGTAGTCCTGCTGCTCCTTGTTGTACCTCTGATCCCAGGAACCTTGTTGCTTGAGAAAGGACTTCACCGACGGCTGCTCGATGTTGTCGACGTCGGCCTTCTCCTTCTCCGTCTGCTTCTTCAGCTCCTTGTAGGTCGCCTCCAGCTGGTCCACCGTCTTCTTGATGTCGTCGGCGAAGATCGTCTTCGACTCGTACTTCTTGAGGACGTTCCGTTTCTCCAGCCGGTAGATGCCCTTCTCCAGCTCTATGTACTCCTGAAAAGCGCTAGAATTCGCCTCCTTCTATCCGATGGCACCTGCACGACGGAGTCATTGAGGTCGATCTTGGCGACGTTCTCGTCCGCCCCGCGCCTCTTCTTCACTTCCACATTCTCTGGCTTCTTCTTGTCCTAGAGGGGTTACTGTAGGGCACGGCCGAGCCCACCTTGACCTACCTTCGTTTGGTTGACGATGCTGGAGCACGTATTCCCCATCGCCTGCGAAACAACACGCAAATGGACCCGAGGACCGGCGCCCCCTCGAAGCCCTCTCGGCGTCCTCATCGCCTAGGCGATGCTCCATCGCCGCGGGCAACGCGATTCTCCAAAGTCGCCTTTTCGTAAAGCTGCACAGAGAGATCAGATGTGAAGCATGCAGGGAAAGATGGTGAGATGTGTGCGAAGTCACATGCAAGTCACACAAAAAGGAGCGATCTAGGCACGAGCTGTCCGGGACAACTGCCCAAGAAAGGGACCAAATCTTGGAGTATGATAAGAAATGTATATGAAGTTCCCTGAGGGGATAATGAACTTAAGAGACCGATGCTATTGAAAGAAAATGAAAGCGAGGAAAAGTGTTGTATGCAAAGAAACGGCATAAAAATGATTAAGATAGAAAATTGCGGTAGTCTTTCGACCCTAATGGAACTTGGACTGTAACATTTAGATAAGCTTATTTAGATACCCAGATTTCTTTGCTTTTCAATTCGCTCTTACAACTTCGAAAAAGACCCAAAGGCGACGAATGGAAGTGCCATCTAGGCAACAAAGTGCATTTCGGTTCCGTTCCATTCCGGGTCGTTCTATTATGCTGCGATGTACTCGGAAGTCCGAATTTTGTAACCTATCGGTTACCTTTTACGGATTGTTTCGAGACGAGTGGAGTCATTTACAGTGTATGGAGACCACATCGACCTCGTCCACACATGGCGACCACCTCAAGCGATCCATACTCAAGAGATGGACTGATGTAACAGCCAGTGAAATCGGACCGAGGATCATGAAAGTGAATTAAGCCCCGAGGGTCCGAAGAACCGTAATTGGAGCCGATAAATCGGCGACCGGAGAGGGTCATCCGGATGGACAAACTCTCGCCTCAGCTCGGGTCAGCGCAAGCAAGGCCGAGTCGTTTAAGGTAACTCTCAGCTCGCAGTGCTACTCCTGCTGGGGTTCGGGTCAAATCAGAATCCATCGGGCTCAGCTCGCTTAGGAGGCTCAGCTAGT
The DNA here is from genome assembly GCA_030435675.1 of Steinernema hermaphroditum. NCBI lineage: Eukaryota > Metazoa > Nematoda > Chromadorea > Rhabditida > Steinernematidae > Steinernema > Steinernema hermaphroditum. Next base: position 6,230,653 of record CM059622.1, read on the forward strand.
TAAGTCCAATCGAGTCTTTGGGGATACCGCGTGGATTAACGAAGAGACTTCATTCACATTTAAACTTCGGGGGAAAAGACAGTTCCATCGAGAAGACCGAAATAAATCATCAATGACATCACAGCAGGAATCAGTTCGTTGCAAGACACGTCGATGGCATGTTTCTGTTACAATCTTCAGCCGACCACAGTCCGGTATCCGAATCTACGGCCAGGCAAGCCTTCCCTTTGACGTTGGATGGTTCGCCAGCAGCCCAATTACTGTAGTTGAATGGCGATCCGTCCGTCCAGGTCCAAGTACCTGTGCTATTGTCAGAGCCGCCTAACCAGAAAGTAGTGTTGAAGTGAGCTAAAAAGGCGTCCAAAGGAGGCGAATATCCACAGCTTGCCTCTTATGAGGTCGTTATCAGCCTCGTTGTGGACGGAAGTTTGGTTGTATCTGAAGATAGCGCAGTCGAACTGGAAGAACCAGAAGGGCATGTGTACAGGAAGAACGTCGAAACAGCTTCGACCGTCGCTAGTAGGATACCAGGGGCCGAGCTCTGGATCCATCTCGTTTAGCACACACGAAGCGCCATGAACTGCCGAAGTCAAGGCGATCGCGCTGAGAAAATGTTCGGCGAGCATGAAGAGTTGGACTCGATGCAGAGTGCCTCCGAGATACGAGCATCCTTATCTAGAGGTTCAGAGAGCGACGATAGGTAAGCAGTCAAATAAAAACTTTATCAAAGAGAACATATGGAGATACATATGAAGAAGCTGGAAGAAGGACTCAGAGACTGTGGTCGGCCATGGCGCTGAGATGTCCGGTGGGGTCGATCGGCGCCGTCGGCTGGGGATAGGGAGTGAACGGGGTGGGGGCGTAGTAGGGCTGGCTGTGCGAGAAGTAGGGCAGACAGAGGGGCTGCGCCGACATCGCCTTCTGTGGATCCATCGAGGCGGAGATCCCCGGATTCGTCGAGGAGAGCCTGAAGGGAAGCGTCTAGGGGAAGAGGTCCCGAACGGAACTCACGTGTTAAAACTGGAGACGAAGTCGTCGTTGGGGGTCATCGGCGTCCCGATCCAGTTCCAGTTGGCGAGGGACGTCGGCGTCGCGCGCACGGGAGGCAGGTCCGAGAGCGACGACGACTCCATCTTCTCCTGACGGCGCCATTTGGCGCGTCGATTTTGGAACCAAACCTGAACATGAAGGTCATTGGGCGTTCTTATAAATCGCCAAGAAGCTGGTTAGCAAGCAAATCTAAGAACATACGTGGCAGAATGTCCAAAGACAATTTCTTCCCATTGGAAGTTGCTCTTTAGCCTACTCGAACCGCATCACCTCGTTAATCTTATCTTTGGCTATCGTAATCCAAAGAACGACTAGAGGTATAAGTCCCGGATCTTCTGACACGGTAGGAAGAATCAAAAGAGGTGCACTCCGGGACAATTTTGGTACTTCGAATCTCGAGACGAATATTAGATAGGATATCTAGGAGTGTGGGAGCCCGAAGGGGCCTAATGGAAACTATTCTTTTCTGGGAGGCAAAACAAACTGCTTGGAAACTCTTCGGGACAGCTACGGGACAGGTCACACCACTAGAGAAAAGTCACACTGTGTTTTTCGACTGCAAAGTTTCGATTTCTCAAGTACCCTTTGAAATGCCCAGCGAGTTCACTCCAGTTCAGTTTAGCTCGAAAGCTTATTGAGTTTTCGGGAAAGTGCCTACCTGGACTCGCACCTCAGGCAGCTTCACCTTCTGCGCCAGAAGCTCCCTCGCGTAGACGTCCGGGTAGTGGCACTTCTCGAAGGACTGCTCGAGTTCGTGCAGCTGGTAGGTGGTGAAGGTGGTGCGATTTCGGCGCTGCTTCTTGAGGTCCTTCTCGCGGCGTTTGCACGCCTCGACGTTCTCTTCCTTCGAGATGGAAGTCAGAAGATCGTGCACCTCTAAATGCGGCGGTCTTAGAGCGATGAGGCGGTACATAGACGGAAACCGTCGAAGAAGGGAGAGAGGAGAGGCAACATCGCAAGAGGAAGCGTTTCGAATAAAAGCGCCAAAAACGTCGCGCGAACTTTCGAGGACCTTTAAAACAATCGGCGGCCAATTAAACGAATCCTCGAGGAGCCTCGAGGACGCCGCCGAGGACCTCCGCGGATTCGGCATCGCCAGGAGAATGGACTCCGCGATGCGTTCTGCGGCTAATTACAAACAACAAAGTGCGTAATCAAATTACATTATTGTTAAATTAGATCAATTAAAATAATTTTTCGCTCACCTGACATGTGGGCCGGCTTCGAGCGACCACCGGAAGTCGGAGGAGGCAGATGGCCGCCGAGGGAGTGCGGAGGATTCGGGGAGCCGGCGCCGACGATTTGGGCCGAATGGAAAATGGCCGAAGGTCGGGTGGCGTTGAGCGAGTCCATGTCGAGATGCTCGAATGACGATTGACAGTTGGGAGGGGGGCGCATAGGCCGAGGGGTACGGTAGGGCGCGACGACGACGGTGGTGGGGAGGGGCGACAGAGATGACATCGCGGAGTTAATCGGATTAGGCGAGCGAGGCGCGACAAGTGCTGACGACGGGACCAATAAAAGACGCGTTAAGTGCTCCGAGGAATCCGACGACATTTCGGGAGGGCGACCGGCCGTGGCGATCGACGGCGACGATTTGAGGGACGGGAGTGGAAGGTAGAGGGTGTGCTCCTCCAGAAGCCGAAACCGGTTCTGCAGTGGTACGGTAGCCAAGGGGCGACCACGCTAATTGTGTCGTGGGAATGCGACGCTACGGGAATGATTTGCTTGGGCATGTAGATCCCCTAAACATTCATGTAAGGAAGTTGTATCCGGGGAAAACAAAACGAGGCCAAGCGTCTTCTTCTTTCTGGTGTTTGCTCTGTCCTCACAGGTCCCTAGCTTCGATTTGACTGTGACATCCTCCTACAGCCTGGCTATCGGAAACAGTATGGTACACGAACAAAGCTGTCCTCGTGCACCTGGAGGAATAGAGGTGTCGTGGATTCTCTGTGATATTTACCTTAAATTATTTGCCTCTCCACCATGCTAACCAGGTGGCAGCCGAGAACGACGATTTAAGGGCTCGGCGATCCAGTTGGGAACAGTGACAGACCTATTCTCTTCGTGCTGTGCATCGGTCATCGAGCCACTTGAACAGAAAATTCCGGCTCTGTCCTTCTGCTTCGTCAAAGCTTCGAATTTTCTCCCTTATTTCCGAAGTCCCAAATTCTATTTAAATTAGCTGTGATTTCAGACAAGGGATACGGTATTTACACCATTTCAGCCACTCATCACACAATCAGTGCCAACAAGATCGGCGCCTAATCCTAAGCCTCCGTTATCGCCCGAACATCAACAACTTCTTCTTCTGCTGCATTGCCCCTACAGGTCACTTGGAATACCGTACCCCAACCTTGTCCCACACCTCTTCGTCCTTCTCCGGACAGCCTCACCTCCACGCAGCTGTCGGCTTCTGGCTGTGGCGATAATCTGCTGTGGGGACAACAATAACAACGACTTGACGCCTCTCCGCATAATGAGGTAAGCGCTTAATTGCGCAGATTAGTGCTGCGCATCTGTTGAGCGCTTCGCGGTTCCGAAACAAATGTCGGCGGCGGCGGTGGCAAGTGAATTAAACTAATTAAGCTGATGGAGTGATGGGCAGCTTTGACGTCGCGCGAAAATAAAAACAACGAAGCGTGAGTGCGCGCCGAGGCGTTAACCCGAAAGGTGCGCGGCGCCAATTGGAGGCGCCGGGCCAAATCGAAAGCGACAGTCAAGGGCTCGGGTTGACCGTTCAATTAAGGGCTTGACGGGTACAATCGGCAATTAGCGTTGTCACCCGCACTTACGCAACTCGCGCGCTCCGCAATCCGCAACTCGACACCTTAGGGCGCCTAATCCCCAACAATCACGTGGGGTCATCAGTGTGACGAGATAATCCATGTTTTCCCGCATCGTCGATCTCAGCCGCATTAGGCACCCAATTCACGTCTGTAAGAGGGGAAATTACAGTAGCTGAATCCGAGAGAGTGGACCTAAAGCTCTTTATTTGTTTCGGAACGAGCCTCAAACGGAGACAAAAGCAATTGTGTTAGGGTCTGCAGGCTCATCTGTTAGTAAGTAGCGCCGAAGCTGACTCCGCCCGAGGTAAACAATCTGTATTAGAAGATAAATATATAACTTCAGATTTAGTGTTTCCTCGGTGAGACCTTTTCGGGGAGACGGTTAATAGGAATCAGCGATACGGCAGGGTACAGCACTCTGTAGGTGGCGAACCAGCACAGAGCCGCGCATATGGCGCCGAGAACCTTGTCGAGGAACGTGTGGTAGTAGAGAGTTGTCATCACCAGTTGGAAATCCTATAACGCATCCATTTTCATCCAGCCGCAAAGATTCCACATGCCCATAGTAAATGTAGCACCAAGATAGCCACAAAGAAGCTCCTGACGATTAAAGTATTCTTACGATAGTGTTCGATCGATCTTGCATCGCCCTGTCCGTTGTACTCGGGCCATCTTCTGAAGGCGATAGACTCTTCGCAAATGATCAGGATGCTGTAGATCATGAGGAAGCAGTGGCCGCTGATGTCGAACCCGTGATTCCATCGTCCACCTTGGAGTCTGCACTCGGACTTCGAGAACGCTCCCTTAGCACCGGTGCAGCTTCCAGATTTCTGTTCAATCGACACAAACCTAAAGGAGAATACAGTATGATGCGATTCAGTGTCTGTGGAACTCACGAATTAGTGAAGAAGTACCACAAAAACGTCGCCACCACTAGTCTTGTCAAATGGACGGCGGCGGAATTTTTGTTCTTGGTGTGAAACAAAGTCGCGAAATAAACGAAGGGGCCGACCAAAGCCCACGTCCAGAACCATCCGATCTTCGTACCGTACACGTTGAGCAAGTTGTTTTTCTAAAGAGTAAGAAATCAGTAAAGAACACGCAAGGCATCACTTTCTCTCATGAAGTAGAAATCTGGAGGTAGGTCAACAAATGCACTAATTAAGGACAGGGCACAGACTCCAGCTAGATATATGTACGCCTTCTTTTGGGCATCAAGAAAGAGGTAACGGCGCCCAAGCTGGATGGTGACACCGCTGATAATGTCACTCGTCGTCGTTGGCCCGGCGAGAATTCGCCGGTTGCTCCTAGTTGGCCTGGATGAAGCCGTCGTCATGAGTCAATTCTGAAAGAAATAAGATACAAGTCACAACAATCACAACAAAAAATGGAATTGAAGGAAGGACACGATCAGTAATGAGATGGAGACCTACAGTAATCTCATGTTTTACACATTGAATAAGTTCTCACGGTTATTTGCTCTCACAGGAAACGAAATTTTCTCACTCGCGGTGAGGACAGCAGTGAATAACATGAACGACATAGATATTTGAAACACGACTGATAATTTCAAGATCAATAATAATAAAATAGCCTAAAATAAAGAAGCAGAAACAAAAAAGAAGCGACGACAAAGGATTTACGATGGATACAACACAACAAGAAATCCAACAAATAACAACAGATCACGCTACATTCGAAAAGCATGCATGAACACGTCGATTTAGTCATAAAACGCCCTTCAGGGACAATACAAAGATCAAAAGAGGCTACAGCATGAACTTGTACTGCTTTAGTGCGATTCATTCACGGAAAACACAGCTAATCCAGCCGAAATGGCGACGTAAGCGCGGAAAACCCTGCAAAAATCTTGCTTTCGGCCAACTTGACCGACCGACCGCTGGAACTTGTGCCGCAATGAACTGCAGAGGCCACACACATCGCTTGTCTCCGAGACTCGGTGACAGACAGACAGTCGACGCGACCTCTTTTCCTCGCTTGCTCCCCGGCGATCACTCGCCTCGATTCGCCTTTTTTGCCGACTCGTTTTCGGTGCTTTCAGGTTGCAGCCTTATCTCGCCCCATTTCGATGTCGTTCCTCCGAAAATTTGCGTTTTCATCGGCAATTTCGGCGCTCTTTCGAACGGCGGCGAAAACAACCACGTAACGAACAGTTGTCTTTGTGTTGTTCTGTGCATTTGTGCTTGTGTGAATCAGTTGATGAAGCGATGCTCGATGCAGTATTTACTGCTTGAAGGTGGAGAAAACGGCACGCCTCTTCACGCCAAAAATTGCTCATTTGGGCGTATGAAAAACAGCTCCATTAAAAAAGTGTGAACCCGCTTTCCGCTTCACTAAACGTTGCGAACAGCGCGATATACAGATAGTTTTTGGGTAAATGCACGTATTTCTCCAAATATTGTGATTAGTATCGCTGGATCTGAAGATGTCATAACCATTTAACAAGCATTTTGTTTAGTATCAGTTCCACTTTGTCCCATATGTAACCAAACTGAGCACTTTCTGGTAGCATGTTGGAACCCTTCACTCTATTCATCCGTCCACCACAAAACTGCCGTTTCCGCTTATTATTTTGAAGTCTAGTAATATGCTCCATTAGACATTGTTTTAGGCCCAAACAAATTATATCGTGGCTGCTGTGGACCATCACTAATCGGTCTGTCAAATCTCATCGCCTTCCAACCGCAAACCCTACCAGTCAGCCCTCTTCGAGCATGTATCTCTCTTCACTTCAACGGGCTGCTCTGCAGGTAAGATCTACTTAAGAACGCTTAATGTATGTTTGTATCTGCAGGTTCCAATCAAGCGTGCTCCGCTGATCAAGTTCATCGGAGCGCGACTTCCGCGCCCCAACTTCGACAGCTCGAAGTTGCCGCCAATTCCAGTGAGCGTTATGCCTTTCGCAGCCCAAGCTTCTCCGTCTCAACCGAAAGCTACTTCTATTGGACAAGTTGGAACGCTTCCTCGTGGTTCTGGAATTGACGAAAGCATGCTTCCTCTCCGGTTTCGCCGCCGTCTCCTCGATGATGAGGAAATCGCAGCTATAAATGTATTCATTGCGTTGCCATGGTATCTTATTCAGTACTTTGTTTCAGAACGGCGGCGCATACGGACTCTAAACGGCCGAACTAGTTGGCTGCAAACGGCAAACGATTGTCTTTGTTTAGTTATATAGAATTGGTAGAATAAACGATTGTTTTCAGATTTGTTGTTTGAACTAACTGAGTTTTATTCTTGTGACTTATTTTGATTTTCTGCGGCGATGTTCATAGCACAAATATCTACATGGTTAAGATGTCTTTGGAGCACTGAATGGACAAACGAAGAAATGACAGGCAATTCAGTAGCAGAAATGTAACAACAACGTTTGTGCACAGTATACTAAAAATGATTTAGAGCATCTACATCATCGGGGTCCGAGCATGACGCGCAGCCGCTAACCGTTCTTTTCGTAAAGCTGATCAAGGGCATCGTAGAAGAAGAGTTCCAGCGAGAACAACAGTTTCAAATCGGAAGTGCAATCGCAAGAAGAGTGAAGGGGACTCATGAGTACGCCGAACGGAATTTCTTTTCGTTCCTGCAGGCTGAACAGAAAAAACCTGGCCGCTCGAAGAAGAACTCTGAAACCTCACCTAGTAATGGATTCAAAGTGAAGAAGCGTACGGAAAACGACGATAAAGCCAATGATAAGATTACTCTCCCTATGGTTTTGGACGCGATTACGGTAGCGCCTTTTCTTATCACCTTATCTCAAAATTCTTTTAGAAAGTTGAAGATGACATCGCATGCTGCATGATTGCGTGGCTTTACCGAGAATATACCAAACGTTGCTCTTCAAAAGGTTAACTGGAGAAGACGTTTTACTATAACATGATAACTTACAGTCCGCCTGAGACGTGTGCGTGCGTTCATACGTTTAAAGGCGACAATTAAGATAGCGGAAGTTCTGACGCCACGCTTGGAAGGAGACGACTGGAAGTCGGCCAAGTCAAAGCAGGACGTTATTAACTTTCTGTCAGAAGCTCTTATGGTCACTGAAAGAGGTAAAGGAAATACACCCAACTGTGTTTAACAGCCCGCATCGTTTAGATCGATTCTTCTCGGTTAGGCTCAACAAGGCGTCTTTCCACTCACACATTAGTGACAAAGTTCTCGATGTGGAATTTATGCGTCGCTTCCCTAAGATCTTGAACTTAATAAAGAAGTCAATAAACTTGCGTAAGCTAACTGATAGCATCATCATACTCTAGTGTAATTTAGTAAGATTCGTCGATGTTGTAGTGAGCGATTATTTCCCCGCGAAATTCATCAACGTCATCGATACACTCGAGACGGGTGCCTCCGAGGACAAAGTAAAGCTGCTGCAGTTCTACTTGAAACTGGGGCACTCGCTATTCAGATCAAGTGAGTTTTTTATTGATAAGCAGGTGGATATGTCGTAACAAGACGTACGAAATCAGCTGTCACAAGATGGTGGTTGCGTGGGCACGCGACGGCTCCACCACTTCCACATGTTGTGATTGTTTTTCCAGTGTTGACTTTTCATTGTTTTAGATACTCACCTGAAGGAGTGGCTTGATGCCAACACTGTGGAGACGATATTTAAAGTCTTTCAAAGCCACGTCGGCAAACGGTCAAAAGTCCGACACTTTGCAGTTGCCGTAGAAGCTGCCCTCTGTCTTCAAGTCCTATTGGACTCTGGTAAGCAGAGTTTTAGCCGAGTTTTGATTAACCATTAACTAATCCTTAAGATATGGCTCGCGTGCGTCTTTCGAGTGAGATCTCCACGATTGGACAGCTTCTCGATGACGTATCTCTTGAAGAACACACCACCAGTAGTTTGAAGACTGCTTTGATGGACATCGGTATTCGTCTCCTCCCCCAACAGAACTTCCCTTGTGATAATCTGGATACTCCGGTATACGAATTCCCACTGCGTGAATGCCTCCATGAGTATGGTTCTCTTCTCGTCCAGCATTCTTAATTTGCTTACTACAGAGCTTCATTGAACAACACCTTCTCAACTGACATGGGTTCGTTCGACAGAACTCGCGCATCATTCGATTTTGAAGGGGAAGCCAGTGGTATGTGGCAGTTTAGATAATCTACCGTAACTCATCGTCATTAATTAGATGACGATGTCGGTGAACAAAATGGAAAAGCGTCTGACACGGAAGATTCTCGCAATGGACGAGGGTTTTCTGAATCGGACCGAGAGTCAGAACAGTCGGATGACGACGGGGAAGCGAATACGTATGAAAGTGGATTGGACGATTCTGACCTTCCACCTCCTGACGCTACATCAACACCACTCAAGGATAGCAAGACTGGCGTCAAAACCGATGACTCTGAAAATCCGAGTGGCTCAACCAGTGGGAGATTATTGTCCGGGATTGAACTGCAACAATATGACCATCTCTTCAAAGAATACATCAATGGATGTGATTCTTCCAGAATTGGGGATTGTATTGGAGATATGGTTAGTTTGAGTGATGGCTACGTTCTGGTGCTGGTAAGGATTAAATTTAGAATGTGACATCCGTTGGAAAGTTCGTCAAGAAAGCTTTTCCGGACACGGTTACTGACGCGAAGAAACCTCACGAGGCTAGTGATCTGCTCGATACTTCGTCAAATATTGGAGAGTTGAGGTATTTGATGTACCTATGTATCTGGAATTTGTAAAATTTTGCTTTCCTTCAGTCAAGCTGTAGCAAAGGAAATCCACGCGTACCAGCACGAGAACAAAACGAACCAGAAACGGAAGCGCGAACTTGTGTTCGATTTGGACGAACTGGTAGCCGAGAACAATTCCACTGATATGACTTCCCTGTAAGATTTTTTTCTATTGCGTTCCATCACTCCGTTATCCGTTTCAGTGAACTAAATGCGGAGAAACCGTTGCATTTTGAAAGTCGATTTGAGAGTGGAAATCTAAGGAAAGCCTACAGAGTGGGTAACGCTGACGAAAGGCATTACGAACTTGTGTTATCCCCTGATATCGGCTCAAACCGTCCTCATTACCAGTGGTTTTACTTTGAAGTCTCAAACAACGAAGCTGGCAAAATGTATACCTTCGACATCATCAACTGCAGCAAGGCTACTTCCATGTTCTCGAAAGGTGAATAAAAACTAACTATGCAGTATTTCGTAATTTTAATTGTAGGAATGCAACCTGTGGTTTTCTCTGCTGCGCAATACAAGGAGTGCAAACAAGGATGGATTCGTGATGGAGCCAACATTTGCTACTACCGTAACCGGTATATCAGCTATAGACCAGGCATTCCAAAGAAGGCATTGAAGGGGAAAAGAAAGGAAGGAGAGGAAGGCTATATGGAAAGCATGGAACTCTGTCATCATTACACCTTACGTTTTCAACTGATTTTCCGAAAGTCAGCAGATATTACGTACATTGCGTATCACTATCCCTTTACCTACTCCCGTCTTCGAGTAAGATACGTGGACGCTTTCGAGGTGAAATACGTGCTTTTAGGCAACTCTTGAGAGTGTGATATCTCGGAATGTCGACCGCCCGGCTTTCAGCGGTGTATACATCCGCTGTGATAAAGTGACTACTACACTGTCCCAAAATTTGGTTCCCGTTGTTACTATCACTGCTCCGGGGACTAAAGATGACATAAAGAAGCGTGATGTTGTTTTCCTATCCGCTCGAGTTCATCCTGGGGAAAGCAATTCTAGCTGGATGATGAAAGGTACTATAGAGGCGGACTGCTTTTAGTAATATGGTTATATGTTAGGCATTCTTGATTTCTTGTCGTCGGAAGAAGAGTATTGGGATGCTGAGAAACTCCGGAGTGATTTTGTGTTCAAGATTGTGCCTATGTTGAATCCTGATGGCGTCATCAACGGAAACCATCGCCTTTCATTAGCTGGTCGCGATCTGAACCGTGTGTGGTGTGAGCCAGGGCGCCTCTACCCAACTATCCGAAGTACAAAAGCATTGGTTCAGTACTCAGTGGACAGGCTGGGCAAGACTCCTTACGTTTATGTGGATCTCCATGGTCATTCTCGACAGTGGAATGTGTTTATGTTCGGCAACAATCCAGTGCAATCTCGCAAAGAATCGGACAAGAATCTGCTGGAAAAGAAGGAAGGAAAATCATTCGCCATTTTGCCGGAACGAATGAATAAGATTTCTCCATCGTTTTCTTTGCAACAGTGCACCTTCGCTGTTCAGGAGAACAAGGCCGGATCTGCAAGGATCGCTTTGTGGCGAGATTTCTCGATCCCGCGATGCTATACTATGGAGTCCACATACTGTGGATTTAACAGTAGCTCTGCTGACAAATACACTAAGAAGCAGGTGAGTGACAGTCGACATCGTATCTGAACCTAAATATGTTTCTTTCTAGATCGGGCTGAACGAACTGGAAGAAGTAGGAAGACATCTGTGCATGGCTATCCTCAGTGTGAAGGAAAAAGTAGATGCATTCGATATAAGCGAGAAACTGGACAATACTACGTTCTGATATGCGAAAAAGGAGTAGTGTTTTTGCATATCGATACGAGGTTGTGCTTGATATGGTATTACTGCGGCATTTATTTATTTCTTTCTCAAAGGAAGATCTCGCGAAATATAATTAATGTTTGTAATAAAGTATTGTCAGATATGTATTTAAAAGGAAATAAACGCTTGGTAGTCCTTTTCCACCGCCGAGGACAACATGCTTGCCGCGAACAACACAAAGGGATCGCCGATGTTTTCTGACGGACGGTTAATGCGTTTACGGCGCTCGGGTGATATAGGGCCTGGCGACGCACCGGTCCTCTTTGACAGGGCGGAGGTCTTCGAGACGTCTTCAGTGGCGCCCTTCGGTGGCGCCCTCCGCTTCCCGCCGACTGTCGGCAGACGATGCGATTTTGCGCGGGAAACGGTCGCTCGCCCTTTCACTCCGTTTTTTGTTCGTTTTCCACCGCCGATCTTCATCGGCGATCTCGACCTTTCTCGGGAAATCCGCGCTGATTAGTCGACCAAAAACCGATGGCGCACGCTGTGCAAAACTGACCTTCGCGAGGCTTGCGATGACGTAACGCAAGTATTGCCGTGCCCCACGAAAGAGGCCCTCGGTCGATCAATTCCGACGACTGTTCTCCCCGTGACCCTCTCCCTCCTCCCTCTGTTTTCGTCAACTTCAAATTCTCTTTCGTCTTTTGGAGTAAGGGGCGACGATCTTTCACTTACCGTAACCTTGATAGAGATGGTCGTTTTTCGTGTTCTCTCTTTCATTTTCCGGGGAGTACAGGATGAAAGTCCTAGAAGTAAGTGCTCATGTAGCATTGCTTTTCTCTCCTCCCCCCATATTAGAAAAAAGCGATGCACTGTCCACCTTTTCACCTTGACCAAAGATTACTGTTTTCAAACAATCTTCAGACGCTTTGTTTCACTGAGACGTCTGTTTTGCACCGCACCTTTTCGAATTTGTCTACAGACAACGTCTGTAGACAAATTCGAAAAGGTGCTTTAAAAAAAAATTTTTGTCTGCATCCTATATCCGATTTTACCGGTAGTAAATTCAATTCTAGCGATCTGAATTGGGCCGAAGAGGCGAATTCAACTCTTTCGCAGGCCTCTCTCCCACCGTCGTCTTAGAGCGAAGAAAGACAGTGCGAACTCCAGCACCTTCCTTGTCTTTCCTCATTTCGACATATCACTTCGAACTGCGCGATTTTATCTCTCAGATCAGCCCGTTCTCATCTCGTTTGTCGGTCGATCTCGCACCGTGTGACCCGAATGCGCCAACGGCGAAGATTCGAATTTGAACGCGAAGAAAATTGGTTTATGTAAATACCGTCCGCTAATCGACTCAGAACCGTTTGACCGCCCGTGGTGGTCGCGACCTCCGGCACTATAAATCGGGTCGACAACGCTTCGCTTCGTGTCTTATCACAAAAACGCGCCGTGTTTGACTGCTTCTTGATTTCAGTATACTCCGGCAAGATGTCCGGTCGGTTACTCGACGACCCTGCTGCAGCCCCCGAGGTGCACTTCTATGATGAATCGTGGCTGACGAAGAGGGAGAAGCGTGCTTCCATGCGATACGACCCTCAGAGTCTTCCCGGAACGCCGCTGACGAACTCGAATAGTCGCCGCCGAGTTTCACACCAACAGCAGGTGAACAGCTTCAACGTTGTGTCGAAGGGACGATCCACAGAAGAAGGTTAGTTTTCCTTATTCAGAACATCTACAAACTGTTGCGTTTTCAGTGATGGCGAAGTCGTCGTACCGACGCTCCTGCAGAGCCTCATTCTTCGAGCAGTGCTTCGAAGTGAAGGGAGATCTCGGTCGCGGCTCGTTTGGTGAAGTGCTCTCCGTCGTTTCCCGGGACACGGGTACTTCTTACGCCATCAAGCGCCAGCTGAAACCGTACTTGAGTGATTTCGATCGGCAGAGGGCTTTGCGAGAAGTAAGGAACTTTGCCCTCCTTCCTGAGCACCCCAACCTTCTTCACCTTGAATTGGCATGGGAGGAAAGAAGCGTTCTCTACCTGCAGACCGAACTCTGTGTTGGAAATCTGGATGAGTACTCTCGACTCTACGAAGTGTCGGAATTGGAGGCGTTGTTCATCATGAAAGATCTGCTGAAGGTGAGATACGACAAAGCAGTACTCCTCGTTATGCCCGAATTTTAGGCTCTGGAATCACTTCATCACAATGGGTTGATTCACTATGATGTCAAACCAGAAAATATTCTGATTTCGGCCAACGGTTTCTGTAAACTCGGTGACTTTGGACTGTTGTACGACATGATCAAGGTTAGTTTCTGTCAGCTCTTCATCAGCTCTACGTGAAAAAATTCAGGATCAGTCAGGAGACTATTATCATGAAGGTGACAGCAGATATCTCGATGCATCGGTGCTGGACCGAGACCACCCGCCATCACCCGCTAGCGACATCTTCAGCCTCGGTCTTACCATACTCGAACTGACTACAGATCTGTATCTCCCTGGAAATGGAGAGCGTTGGGAAGATTTGAGGAATGACGTTCTCCCGCAAGAACTCATGTCAGGTGGGGTCACTCTTTCGGTTTCGAGTTTGACAATGCCTGTTTTCAGTTCTCTCTGATGAGTTGCAGCGCGCTATTCGCAAGATGCTTCGGCGTGATTCTTCCCTTCGTCCGACGGCAACAGACCTGCTCGCGGAGCCTCTTCTCGAGCAACTGGCCAACGAAGAAAGACCTCCGTTCAGGCTGTTGCCTCGAGTAATGACCAGCAGCATCTCTTCACCTCCGAGGAAGAAGCCTCGACGAAGTGCCCGTCTCCAACTGAAAAACAACGAAGTTCCTCCATCATTCCGCACTCCTCCAAGCAGCAATGAAGGCTCCGAGCCCAACCCGTCAAGAGGCGAAACCCCTGTCACGTTTCATCACCGAACACCTTCGCCCAAGCCGTCCACCCCCGCTGCACTCTTTCAACTGACGCCGACCCGGCCAGCCAGCACCAGCAGGATCGGCTTCAAGCGCCTGGACATAGGATCTCTGACGACGCGTCTTCTCTCTTCTTGCTAGAGCTCCGATCTCTCCCCACTCCCGTTGTACATGTTCCACTTCGCACTACGCTCGTGGATATGGGTTTCGCAAATTTAGTTGTTACTTCACTTGTTAGCTACTTGTAAATAATTATAATCAGTTACGGTTTCGTTTAGAATTCTAACTTTTCCCATGGTTGTCTTTTAATGAATGCAGCATTTTAATTTTATTGTTTGGGGCCAACATCACAAGGTGAACAAACTCGGGTCTCTCGAGGAAGTATTGGCGGAAAAACGAGAGAACCGCAGGCGGCCGTATGTCAGGCGTATGTCTTTGATTTCAACAAATTAGGTAATTCGAGCTGCTGGCTGCACAGATCAGCTCGACCGACGGACTAATGAGGTGAGGAAGAGTGACTTCTGCAGAGGGAGGTCTATTTCTATGCAGAAATAACGAAGGAATCGTTTTAAACTTATTAGACGGACGGTACCGGCCGTTGTGTTGCAAATGGCACCGATACAATCGATAGCCAACTCGGGAAAACTGATAAGCCTTTTCCCACGCCACCAGCTCGATGTGAGAGGGATGATACCAAGGACAAAGGAGACAACGTCACACGCGGCAATTTATTTGGATGAAAATCAACAAAACAAATCTTATCCACCAACAGTGTTCGATATCAACAATCTTCTGAGCATATCATCAGTCCTTGCTCGTCATGTTCTTGTGGCTCATGATGGCTTCTTCCCCGCAGGCAGAGACGACCTGGACGAGGATGCCGTTTTCTTCCTTCTCAAAGGCGTCCTTGATCTGGTTACCGAGATCACCCTCCGGGAGACGAAGATCGTCCTTAGTGTCGCAGGTTTCAAGATCCATAAGGCTGATGAATCCATCATCGTCGTTGATGGAGAGTACCTGAAGGGGTCTTTATAGCTACTTGAGTTGAGGGACAGATAGTTGCACCTGGTACTCCTTTCTCTTCACGACAGGGACTTCCATATTGTGGGTCGAAGGGCAGATATCTTCGAGCTTCTTACCGGTGAAGATGTCCAGAGCGACAAGATGGACCTTGGCGTGACCGTGTTTGCCCGTCTTGGAGGTGCTCATTTCAACGACCTTGCAGGGGCGGCCCTTGATCATGACATGCTCATTCTTGCGGATGGCAGAGCACTGCTTCGGGTAGGTAGCGGCTGCACCAGAGTCACCGGTGGTGAAATCGTGATCATGCTCGTTGTCGCTCATGGCCAATCTTTGCTCTGAAACAATGAATGCAAAAATGAAAAAAAAAGCACAAACAGTAATAGTCACGTCAAAAACATCTCAAGAATTAAACTCGAACTTCGAAAATTAATTCTTAGCGGCTCTTATATATTTCTCTCGAAATTTATTTAATTCTCTCAGGAAAACAAAAAAAAGAAAGTTCAGCTTGCAAAGTAATATAGTTATTGAAGATTTCCGATGGTGCTTGAAAAGCTTTGCAAAAATTCAAAACTGCCTCCTTCCGCAAAAAGGTGATATTTTGAGGCGAAAACCACGCAACCACCCCGACAGATCAAAGGTATTTATAGGAACGAACGAAAGAGCGATTTGCCGAACGTGCGATCGGTACGAGATTTACTTCTACCGTAAATTTGAATTTCAACTTGTCTCGTCTGGCGAGCAGTTTTTCGGTTTTGGGCGAGCGGCGACGTGTGCGGCGGTTGCCGTTTGGCGATAGGCCGAACTAAGGAAAATTCCATCGCGGCGCTGTCTGTCTGCGACGTGTATGCGCGGTGCGTCTTTCTCGGCGAAGGGTGGAGAAAATTTAAATGGTCACAGTTTCTTTCGCTTGACCAGTCTGTTATCATCTAGGGGTGGGTATTAGGGCGATTGAAGCTTTGAGTTTCGTGTAAAACGTTTATTTTGTTGTTTTATGGCGTGTCTAACTATGAAACTAGTATTGTCACCTCTTTTAAGTATTTGCTTGTTGCAGAACGAAGGTTAAACATGAGCGACAACGAGCATGATCACGATTTCACCACCGGTGACTCTGGTGCCGCCGCTACCTACCCGAAGCAGTGCTCTGCCATCCGCAAGAACGAGCATGTCATGATCAAGGGCCGCCCCTGCAAGGTCGTTGAAATGAGCACCTCCAAGACGGGCAAGCACGGTCACGCCAAGGTCCATCTTGTCGCTCTCGACATCTTCACCGGTAAGAAGCTCGAAGATATCTGCCCTTCGACCCACAATATGGAAGTCCCCGTTGTGAAGAAGAAGGAATATCAGGCATGACTGCCATTGCACAACTGTGATTGCTTATGGAATCCCTTCAGGTGCTCTCCATCAACGATGATGATGGATTCATCAGTCTTATGGACCTTGAAACCTGTGACACTAAGGACGATCTTCGCCTCCCCGAGGGTGATCTCGGAAACCAGATCAAGGACGCCTTTGAGAAGGAAGAAAACGGCATCCTCGTCCAGGTCGTCTCTGCCTGCGGAGAAGAAGCCATCATGGGCCACAAGAACATGACAAACAAGGACTAAGGATATGCTTGGGAGATTGTTGATTTCACACACTGTTGGTAAATTAGATTTGTTTTGTTGGTTTTCCCGAATAAAGTGCTTTGCACGGCTTTTTGCCTTTCTCGCTCGTGCCGTTGTGGTGTCGTATACCTGTTGTGTGCCTTGTTGGCCTTGTCTGGAAAAACGGGTGCGTGGGTGGTGGATGTGTTCCGTGTTCCAGCATTCATGTTCATTAGCTCTGTGCGATCTTCGCGGCGGAGGAGACCATGTTTACCAGGTGGTGTTGTTTGCCTCTGTGGGTTTAACGGTGAGCACAATAACTTCACCAGTAACGTTGCTGCTTGTGGTTGGATCGAATTCCCCCTGAATCTTCTCTCTCCGCAAGTGCTGGTTACACGTTGACGAATAAACGGCGTTGCCAGTTCCATCGAATCGATAAACGGAGACGTTGAACGCCGAGGGCGGTTGGATTCGCGCAGCTCTACTGTGTCGTTGAGCTTCTTCGTTAGTCCAGCTCTGCACCACTTCCTTCAGTCTGAATTTTATTTGTTTTGTTCGGTAGCTAGTAGGGTGCCGCTTCACTTGCCAGCGGAAATATAAAAATCGATAAATGGGATGGGCTGGAGAACGAGCCCGTCGAGTAAGAATGGCGACGGCTGCTGTACAGCGGACACGGCGGAGCGGAACAGCCATAAAACTGGAGTGCGAGATATGTCCTTGGAAACATTTGAGTCATTGGCGAGAACGCAGCTGTACGAGTTAAAAGTGCATTGTGAAGTCCTACTAGGGTGTGTCTCTGTCGCCCTCGGCTGACAACGAAGAACAGACGTTGATAACCGCCAGTAGACAAAAACGTCTGGCGACGGCGACGCCGTTGAGCGAGATGTAGATCCTTTGTACTTTGCACTCCATCGGTTGTATCTTTCTGCTGGTTTGCAGGTCCTTGTTGTTCGAGTGAAAGGGTTCTGATTTTACATCTGTTGAGTTGCTGGTGATATAAATCAATCTTCTCGTAGTTTATATCCACTTTTGACTTGTATATCTCTTCCCGGTCCACTGAAGCGGAATTATTTTCTCTTGCGTGTTCGTATATGTCCGTGAATAACTGGTTCTGTTTCAGGTGTACCTAAACCGTGGAGAGACGACACATTGAAGACGAACAGCTACAACAACAGCCGCAGCTGAGGTAGGAATTTATTTTCGTATTCAAAGATGCAACGAGGACAAAACTTATATGTTCGATGCGAACGATGACGGAATAACGCGCCGCGAATGCGCTGCCGAGCGAACGAGCATTCGCAATGGTGGCGAGTCAGCGACTGAAAGGGGGAGGGATCGATCCGAACGACTAATTTCACGATAGCGCGCCTGCATCCTTTGCCACGAAGTGGGACATGCCGTTCGGCTTGGCCTTTGTTGCTTGCACCGGGCCTAATGAACGGTCACTTTTTCGCTGGGTCAATACGTCGTCTTCCATTGTGTGAATGTTCACACAACGGAGGGCTGTTAGTGCTATCGTTTTAGCAAGCGTACTGCGGCAATGGCGCCGTGATGTATGGGCAACCGTTGAGTAATTAGTTCCTGAATGACATTTTCATAGCTGGCAATGCAACATATTTTTTCGTTGCTATGCTACTAGAATGGGCGTCGACTTCTTCTCAATTTGGCGCACGCTCCGCCTCTACGGTTTCGAGATGTCTTCTAGTCGTTCATACGGAGTCGTTGTGCTGATATGTGTTGGTTCCTGCTGGTCTTGGACCGGATGTGTGCGCCTCGTACCAATTGCGTGTCGGGCGCACTCTACTGATCTCATCAATGGCACATTTGTTGCACATTGTGTCAGTGAAAGCAGTACGAGATGACCTAGAACGGGTCAATGAATAGTAGAGTGCATTTGAGGATGCGCTACGGTCGCCCCGTGTGTGGGGGGGGAGGGGGGACTGTAGCGATCCTGATCTGTTCGGGATATTAAGGGTAACCTTATGGTTCCTCCGAGTTTCGTACACTATCCCGATCAGGGCTGACGAAGACAAACAGTTGGGGCTTGACCTTTTAATCTATGAATTGGATGTCATCTTTTAGATGAGTCACAAACCATTTGACGTTAAATCCGCCCTAAGATGCAAAATTCATGATTCTGCCATCAGAAACTATCCAACCACCAGCGACTCATGCGCTCAACATTCGGTGCCAGGAGCATCCGTATACATACGTCCCGCTGGGGATAACGTATCGTGTCACTTTCCTTGCGCGCTCTGAAGGTGTCCGTAAGCACTACAGAGGACGTTGTTTCAGATGATTATGGAAACATGGAGACGTGGGATTACTGAGTTCTGCACGATTGGACAAGTGGCCTCTACTCTAAAATGTGGGTAGCTAACCTATATAAAATGAAAACACATTCATGTTTTATGTCGTTCTCACTAATTTGTCCTCTTTAAGTATCACGATCCGAAGACGCCCGCAGAATGCCGCTGCATGAAATTACTGTAAGTCATGTTCTGCCACCCATTATGCTGAGGTATATGCTCAGGTGAAGAAGACGGTTTATGGCCAAGATCCACGCAGCAAATCACAGAACGCACACGATGTAAATGCAGTGTGCAGTGTACAAAGAGATGGTGATGTTGAGAAGGATGGGAACATCTTGTTCAAGAAGTCGAAACAGAAGATTGCTGATAAGGCTCCGGCAAAAACTTCTGAACAGCGCCACGCACAGCAAGATAAGGATACCTCCGTATTCATAGATACAGCTGTTTTCGTGCCTAGTGCTGAACCCTCTCCATGTAAGCATGGAAGTGATACCATTGCCGCGTATGCCACTGTTTAGCATGCAATCCTTTCGATCAAATGTACCAGAGGTGGGAAGCCGCTGGCTATCAGTTGGTCAAACCGAGTGCACCTACTTCACAATCTTCTGTTCAGCTCGACTTCAACAATTTTGTACTTCAAGCTAACACCACTAACAAAACCGTAAATGTTAATTCAAGACAAAACGAAAACGGTTCTTGCGAGCTCGTCGTCGATATGGATATCTGTAATGAGGTAAGCCGTGCGTTTGTGCTTATTTACCTTATTCATTGTGTAGGATTCTTTGGAACAGTTCCCACAGCCTCAGTGTCTGATGTCCGAGACTAGCGTTACCCAACAAATCGTGGAACATCCAATAACGGAGCCTGCTACAACTCAGCATGTGTCTTCATCTGCTGTACCGGCACCAGGAGGGGCATCCATCATGGTTCAAGAGGCACGGAATCATCACCAGCAATCGGAAGGCGATCGCATTAGCGAAGAGTCTTTCAGTAATGGTAAGAGAAGTACTGTCTCGTATGCATCATGAAGAGTGAACCTTCCAGCTTTGACCCCGTCCAGTGCAAAGAGTGTTACTATAGAGAAGCAGCGGCACAACGGGAATATTACAGCAAACAATGAAATCGAAGATGGAGAAATTGTTAGCGACTGTTCACAAAATGACAAGAACATCCACTCTAAGATAGATGCCCCGCGCTTAACTTTGCCTAAGCGTACGAACAGATCGCTTTCCCCCAGAAGTTTTCCGCGAATGTGCGTAAAAAATGGTACCGGAACCACAGTTATTCATAAATCTACGACACTTTCACGTTTTCAGATGGCCCGTCAACTTCGAAGCAGTCAAGTAGTACTGATTTCGATCGTCACCCGGTGGAAATTGTGGATCTCGATTCCGACTCTGTATCAGATGAAATTGAAGTCGTTGAGGTCAGACCCGGTAAGATGTGTATTAGAGATTCTCGATAACTCTGTAGCTCCTTCAGTGACCCCTGATACACAAAAGCAGAGATCAGCCAGAAGAAGGAAAAAAATTGAGAAGATGGCGTGCTCGCAGAGTGCTTCATCCAGTATGTATTTGTTAAAGACGTCGAATTGATTACTCATGTTTAGGGAACGGCAATCTCTCTTCGATCAAGCGCACGCCTCCCATTCTCTCCACACCTGTGTTTGCTAGGGATGGAAGTCGTGTCTCGAGTGGTATTCGGAAGGTCATCTGTGATAGGGCGCCATCACCTATAGAAAAAACACCTGCATCAGTGTCGAGCACCCTAAGAACAAGCGAGGATCATTCAAAGACTGCCGATGTAGGTCGCAAGGCTCAGATTCCTCTGTATCAGTTATGATGTCTTAGGATGAAGCGATCAGCGCTGCTGGCATGGCCAAGGTGAAGATGTCGAAAACGAAGAACCCACTGGAATGCGGAGATGGTCCTAGTTCCTCCAGTATGTTTATCCGGTCGGCTCCTAGTAGAGCACGTCCAGGTGGACCACTACAACGTCCTGTGAACAGTGAGATATTGCATAGGATGTACACATGTTTCCTTTCATTTTTAGATTCCAATGAGGCTCTTACAGCTGCCATCCTAGCTAAGCAAAAAAGTGAGTAATTGGGCCTTATGTTTTTTAAAAGCGTCTTTTTAAGAGTCGGAAGAAGCGAAGAAGGCCTACCTCCAGAGTCAGAGAGAAAAAGAGGCTCAAGCACAGAAGGAGGACTTGCCCAGGAATGGAAGGCAGCGGAAGCCATCGACTTCTAATAATGAAGGTATGTTACAATAGCAATTCTTCAGTTCACCACTTTCTACTTAGGTGTCAGTTCTTCTGCCGTGGGATGTCATAGACAGGCGGAAACTGATAGCGCATGGAAACAGAAGAAGGTTTTCATTGACGGTCTCTTCACAACGGCCGACAGTCCTCCTTCACAAAAGAACGAAAAGATGTTCAAGAAGGTGTCTGACGATTACCAAGAGAAGGCGAAAAAGAGGACGAGGGAAGAATCCGAAGGCGAAGATGATGATCGGAAGATGGAACGACGGAAGAAAAAGAAGACACGTGATTCTGATGATTCGGAGTCGTCCTCCTCTAAACGTTCTTCGAAAAAGCACAAAGAGAAGAAACCGAAGAAGTTCACATACTCCAGGCAAATCGACTGTGGGATTATTTTGTCAGATAGCGAGGACGACGAAATGCCGTGGAGGTTAAAATCGAATCAATCCAAAAGGCGAGTAGAGTCGACGGATGACACCGACGACAGCAAACGCGAGACGAAGTCGAAGAGCAAGGCCGCGAAAAAGGATAAATCTAAGAGAACAAAGAAGAATGTCGTTGTCGAATCAGAAGAAGATGTAGAGCTCCTAGATGTGGATGTCTATGTAGAGGTTCCCAAGAAGAGCGGTGCTCGCAGGAGAACCACAAGAAGCATGGAAGAAGAAGATGCTGTGACGGTAACGAACATCCCTGCGGAGATTGCCGACCCAGAAGCGGAGCCTATCCATGAAAAGGAGGCAATCAACGAAGTTTTCGTTCAACAAGTTCTTGACAGCGGCAGTGTACCCCGACAGTGCAGAAAGAGTCCCGAAAAATCACGAAACTCATCTATCTCCGGAACTTACCAATCTCCAAGTCCACATCAAGAGGTCATGAGTTGTGCAGCCATCTCATCATCGACATCGACACTAGACGGTAGCTATGATCTTCATGTCGTGCGTAAGTTCACAGAGATGTTTCCTTTCTGTCAGCGTTGACTTTAGGCGAACTATCTAAACAGAAGTTGGATCAGATGAAATTGAAACCAGAAGACGCGGAGAAGATGCAAAAGGAATTATGGATAATGCTTAAAAATTTTGAAAATCAGATGTGTGTAGATAGCGATAGAAACAAAAGAGATTAGCTTGAATAAACAATACATTTTTTCTCGCTGCCTTTGTATTCGCGAAAAACGTATATTTCGTGAAAACGTACATGCATCTCTTGTTATTCTCCTTAGTCATGGTACTTTAAGGAAATGGCGGAAACATGCGAAGGTGGGCTGCTGTTCAGATACGGTGCCTACGGAGCCAACCTACTGTTCAATCTTGCGAAGGAACATCGAGTGCTCCATTCAGCTGCTGCTCATGATCCCAGCAACCGCGATGCGAGCAACGCGGCCTGGCAAGTAGTCCAACAGAAGTTTTCGGATAAGGTTAATAGTAAGTTAGTTGTGCAGCAAATGTATGACGAGGACGAATCTTTCAGAACCAATAGAACTCAAAGTATTGACAGACTACTGGAACGAAACCATTCTAAGGGTGCGGCAGGGGAAAGCAAAGGAGATGGACGTAGAACTGATGAAATTCTACGACTTTAGCGTTCGTGAGCCGAGAACGAGAAGGTCGAGAAGCCCGTGTGCTAGGAGAAACGCGTCTCCTCCAAAATCTGTTGATGGCCGCTTGCGGGTATTTCTACCGAATGGCGAAGAAGTGGGTTATGTTCAACCCGGTCCATCGAGAAGCCACCACGCCGCCGTGCCCATCCGGCAGCAGAATCTCACGCATCCAACGCCCATTGCTCCTATGAACGGCGCTTCAGCTGTGCCTCACCATCCTCAAGTGATGGTCGCGCCGCCTGGCTACCCTCCTGTACAGCAGAATTCTATTTATGCGATACCGACCCAGGGAAATCGAATGATGCCGCCTGGTGCAGTAGCCTCCACATCGTCGCTCGTGAACATGTCAAGCTACGTCAGGTGCGCACCACCTCAAGGTTTTGTCCAGCAGATGCCTGGCGCTCCCATGGCTGCGCTGCCGTTGCAGCAAAGACTCGGCTTCAATCAGCAACCCTATGCCAGACCGCCTCCATATCCAGCAGGCGTACGACCATTCACCCAGCCGACGATGACAGCTCACCGACCTCCGACGACAAGCGCCGCTATGCCCCAACAGTACACTCCCTATACACAGCAGCACATGAATCAACAGCAGCGGATGAGTCGCCCGGTCGTTCCGCCGCCTATGAACACGACGTCAGAATTGCAGTTAGAATCGGATGTTCAGGGAGCACCTCTATCTGCCGCGCAATACGTCAGCATGCTGCAAGCCGAGAAAAAGAAGAAGGAAGAGGAAGCGAAGAAGGAAGAGGGAGCGAAGAAGGAGATCAAGGCGCAAAGGAAGACGTTACATCCCGTCGTCAAGCAGGAAGAATGCTCCGTCCTGAAGACACTTATAAACGAGAATGGCGAACCAGGAAAGCCGACGTCGTACATCAAGCCCGATCCCGATAGACCTGTAGAAGCGCACCACCAGGAGCCCCGAGTCGTTAAAACCCCTTCGGAAGAATCTACTTCAGTTGCCTTCGTCGCCCCAGAACAGAACGCTGTCAGCGAAGTCGTGAGGGTGCACGCAGAACCTGAACGATGCGAAACGAGCCTCCAGGAGTTGCTTCGCAGTGACGACTCGCAGAATCGAGTGGAACCTCCTCAGCCAGCGCCAGGAGAACAGGGCCTTCGTGAGCTGCTCCGCTCGGTATCGAACGAAGTTCCCACGCCAACGCCGGTATCGGAAAACGAGCGCGTCGACGTGAGAGCAGAAAAGGAGACCACCGTAGCCCAGGAAGTAGCAGCCGACGAGGAGATGGAAGAAGGCGTGCCGTCTCCTGGATCCCTAGCAGTTGCCGAGGCTGGATCTCCTGTGGTTGAAGCGGAGACCATCGAAATAAATGACAATAACGCCCCTTACGACGATCTCCCTCCGACGATGCCCATGAACGAATTCGGTAAGTTTCGCTTAGCTTTTGAATATATCTCATCTATCGTTGCAGTGGATGCGTACTTCGACAAGCTAACTGAGATGTACAGTGAGCGGAGGCTCCTGTACTTTCAGCTGGAGCGGCAGATGATGGAGGTGTTCCGGAAATATGGCGAAAAGCAGGGAAATCAAGATTTTTAGGGAGATCTAACTTTATTCCGTTTCGAGAAGTGTTGGGAAATAAACTTATTCATATTTTATGTTTTTGTGCGAAGGTTTCGAAGTCCGCTGCGATTTCGCCGATTAGGTTGAGCCCCTGGCACTCAAGGCGAGCCAGCAGTTGATAGGATATGTCTTCGCGCAAGAGGAGCTTCTCTAATCCTTCGTCTGGAACGGGTCTGTTAGACACAGACGTATAGTCCAATTCTTTACTAATGGTCTGGGCAACTTTCTTCAAAATGTATTTTCCGGCTCGCTGCTGCTGATCAGGATCCAGAATGGACATCGCTAATCTCCTGGTAAAGATCTCAGCTAAATAAGAATGGGTAGGGAAACCGTTATGCTTCAAATCTGACTTACAGTACAACCGGACTTCCCTCGCCCGCTTTTCCTGTGGCGTCATAGCCGATATGTCCTCTCCAGTTTGGGTACCCACCTGCACTGTTGCAGGGCGTGCAGCGGAGGCGGACGGTTTGCTACTCCGTTCATTCCGATTTTGGTCTTTTTTGGCTGGATTCATAATCGAAGCATGGGCTGGAGGAGACGTAGTCATGCTGATGCCGAATCGTTTCTGAACAAGCTGGTCGATTTCTTCTTGCTGTGGACACTTCTCGATAAGGATGTCACACCTAATAGTGGGTGCTATGGGGTAGTTGTCGCGCAGGAAGTCGAGTTTTGGACGATATCGGCAGCTGATCTCCGGACACAGGTAGGCAGTTTGGAGGTTTGTCCAGATTTCCTTGAGTTTCTCTTCCGTCACTGAAACAAACAGAGTCAATAGTTGTGGGATTAACGTGATTCAAGTAGAATTTGACGCAAGCAGAAGTATGTCCATTCAACGTTATCCGTGGATCTATCCAGCTGCAGCACCCCTTCAGGACGCAGCAGTCTGTTGCAAACGTCGACGACCATAAAACCTTCCCTACTTTGTACTATATACCCATCGCTGTTATTCCGCCCCTCCCCCTTCGCTCGCCCCCTTCCACTGACTCACTGGCCTGTTAGAAACGTGTGATAAGCTGGGATGAACGGCCGCTCAACAGTTTGGCGCGTGTTACAGAGGCGACTTACCTCCAGCGTATTTCTTTCGGACAACATGGAGTACCAGCTGGAATGCGGCCGCTTTCTGAGATTCGGTACTCCCACGTGTCCACAGATCTTGGCCTTTCTTCTCGATGACCTTGATGAAGAACGACGTCGCCTTCGGTTCAGATTGCAGTAGCACATAATTCATATGGCTTTTCATTTCTGCTCACGGGAGGTCTGAAATTCAAAAATTTATGACCAAATGTACTTTTGCGTGTTTAGCCATTCCGACGCCACTTCTGCAAAAGACGTTTGCGGAACTATTTATAAATTCAGATGCGCGTCTCATCGTTTTGCAAGCACTATTCGTACTATTTGCAACACACACTTCCAGCAATGCCAAACAGACGCGCCAAAGTAAAGTTTCTGTGAATTTTGCCTTGTTGCAGTCTGCGCGCGGTCTGACACTAATCACATCACAGACAGTCGCGATAGGCAATCCATAAACAGATAAATAGATAACATGCGAGTAGACGTCTGCTTGAAACAGAGCACGCAAAATAGTAAAAACATGCGAAACATTCGTAACGGGAAACGAACGAACGGACTCCATGGTTACCATCCAAGGCTATGTGCCGACAGATAAATCCAAGAGCAGCTGCTGCGAAGACCTCAGGCGGCCGTTACTTTGTTGTGTATCGATTAGGGCCAGAGCGGTTCTTTTAGCTTTCGGTATTTCTAAGTTCTCTCGCTTAGGTGTTTTAACACTTGAACATATTTACTTCAAGGTTTCTGACCTCTTTCATAAAAACAGAACAACAACAGTGTAAGGTCGGTTCTTCTGGCATATGGTTTGTGATTGAGATTAAACAGGCATTATCAGTGAGTATATAGCACCCAAAAAGGCTAAATAAGATTCGCAGAAAAGACACAGATTAGGTGGCATCATCATTGGTTGACATGGAAGATCATTGAAGGAGATGAGGACTCGGAGGAATGAAGGCAGCTCCGCTCTTCGGCCCCACTTTGAAGGCCCCGAAAATGCATAGATGAAAAAAGAAGGCAGGGGAGGGTTAGGGTCAGTTTCGGCGAAATTCGTCGAGGATGTCGTCAACAGCCTGGAGGATTCGGCGTTCCGCTTGCCATCGAAGGACTGGTGAATTGACAGAGGACATTCGGTCGCGGATCAGTTCCCCTAAAAGCAAACAGATGAATTTGAAAATCCACATGTGGGTTCAGACGGCATCGAAAGTCTCCAGGAATCTCCGAGAATATGTCTAGTCTGCAAGTTCTGTCTCCCAGACTTACCGAAGCAGTACTTCGGAGGGGCCACTCCCTGCGCCAGCACCGCGAGAAGTCGGTCGATTCCGCCGTCGGCACCGCTCTGCTGCTGCATCATCTCGTTGACTGTGTTCGAAATCGCGGAGAGCTGCTGCGAGAGAAGCGAGACCTGGTGCCCACTGGCTTGGGGGTGCTCCTGGTGAGCCGAAGTCATCGGCACCTGCGGCTCGTACATATGCCACATCTGACTGTCGTCGTGGTTATTGGAGTCGAACACGACGTTGTTCGCTGCAGAGCTGGTGCCTCCATTCTGAGCGACGCGCTCGTCGCAGGGGTAGTAGCTCATGTTGTTGACTCCACCGTTCACCACGTGGTTCATGTGACTATAGTTGAGATTATCTTGGTGCATGTGGTCGTGATCGTCATTTTCATCGAGGCCGTCATCGTCGGCCATCGGGTCTTCGCCGAGGCCATCGTCCTCGTACTCGTCTTCGGTCATCGATCCCATCGCCATCGACGAGCTGACATTCGCCTCGTTCTGCGCATCTTCGACATACTTCGGGACGATTACGCTTGAGATGTAGTTCATCACACGGCGCCACTTCCAGCGCTCTGGTCGGTAGATGAATCCGTTCAGCAGGTTCAGCCACGTGCGCTTGATCAGCTCGTCTTCCACTGAAAATGACATGTTTTTATAGGGACATCAAAGCTTTACTCACTATCGGGGTACTTGGACTGCATGGCGTCGTACACGCCTCTCCACTCCTCGTTGCGAGTCACTCGCGTCGTCCACAAGCCCGGCTGATTACGCATGATGTGAATGAGTTGATAGCAAGCAGACTCTCCGTACAAGGCGCTGAGGGACTTCCGATCCGGATTGGATTTGCGTCCCCGCTTCTTAACGGGTTCGCCCTCCATCTGAAAAGTTAATTAAAATCAATAGGTGCTTCGAAATTATCTTAACGAGTGGATCCACGAGACCTACTACGTACGTTGCATGGCATTCCGACTATTACGGAGTTGTCCAGAAGTCGGAACGGGACTTGCACAGCGATTCGTAGCGCCCACTCGCACAAATAAATGAAAACATAGGAAACAAGAACTGTAAAAGTGGAATAAAACCATGAATCGCACATTTTCTCTCACCATTAGAATCACTTTATAAAATAAACGTAGAACACATTGACAGTCAATGTTAATACATAATAGTTTAAAACTGAGTGAGCAGAAAGACTAAACACGCCAATCCGGGCGGCGGTTCTGAGAGGGTAGAGGATATGATGCTATGCGAGGGACTAAAGGGAATCAGTTGGAGATCGAGGAGTTTTCTTTGCAGAGATCAGCAACGATTTGTTCGACAGCAGAGAGGATGAGGCCCTCGGCGCGCCACCGGGTGGGTCCATTGCTGAGCGGCGCCATGCGGTCGCGGATGAGATCACCTAAAAAGACCTTAGCCACACAACTATAGTATTCTGCTTACCGAAAGCGTACGAAGGCTTTTGCTGCTGAATGGTGGAAGCGATCTGAGCGACCACCGAAGGCTGGTTGGGCTTCAGAAGAAGGTCCTTCAGCTCGGAGGCGATCTCGGAGAATCCTCTGTTGGTCGAGGTGATGTTCTTCGATTTGCGCGAAAGAGTCGAGAAATGGTGCGGCTCGTAGTCGTGATCGAGCTCGGTGATCGACACAGGGTCGTCCATTCCGACGTTCTCGTCATGGGTCCAGCGACTGGCCAGCGCCGTTAGATCCATCGAGCCAAGAAGACTGTTCTCGTCGTTGGGAATGTCGGCCTCGACGACGTTTCCGGAAGCCGAAGTGTCAGACGACGAGTCTTCAGCCTCCACCTTCGCCACGAGGAGTTCCATGGGGGTGAAGGCGCTACTCGTATCTCCAGTTGTCGTATGCTTCTTGTCAGACTTTGTCGCTCCCATCGAGGAGCCTCCGATGATCGTGTCGTAGTAGTCGCTGCTTCGGCGCGCCATCTTCGCGGCTTTTGGCCCGCTGCCAAAGTGAGGCACCGGGGAGAAGGTGAAGGGGAGATCCGAGTCGTCGACCTCTTCCTCGTAGTCGTCCATCGTAGGGGCTGTGGAGCGGCGTTTCTTCGGCGCCAGGTTCCGCGGGGGCGACGCGCCTTCTTCGAGCGGCTCGACGACGTCATTCAAGAAAGCCTATAAAACGAGGGAATTAGAGAACGTAGCGGGAGAAATAGAACGCACCATGTGATCCTTCCATTTGTAGTTACCGGTGTTCGAGAATCCGCGGCGACGATGGCGATGGCGAAGAGACTTCCATGTGGTGCGGAGGACTGTGCGACTGGCTGAAACGAGGCGAACGCTACACGGGAAGAAGCGGCGAGGACGCCTTGTTGTCGTAAACAACGCGTATTGTGGAACCTATCATAATATCACCCCGAAAATCGATCGGCGGATGTTACCGAAAAAAGCGCGAAAGCGCGGCGTCAAGTGGGATCGCTGGGAGACACGCGCGCACCACTGTAGATGTCTACGTAGCCTTCGCCGTCGGAAGTGTTTGCAAAAGTGCGGTAGACAGTCTACAACGGCGCAGATGTGTCTGCACAAACGTTCAACAGGCCATATGTCTCATTTGGGCCACTTGGCGATCAGCGACAGACAGGTCGTTGTTTTCCGGGGCTGCGTTCCCTCATAAATATCCTACAGTATTACGGTATTACGGAGTCTGCATTCCGAAGATTTCTCCTGTTCGAACAAAAAGTTTTTTTCTGCAAATGCTCCCAATCACGTCCCATCGTTTTTTTTTCGTCTGGGAGCGCACTGTTGTGTCTGGGGAGAATTTGCATTTTCGGTCACAAGCGCTCTTTCTCTTGCTCGCTCGCGTCAGTCGTTTGTGGATCTGCACTGTACGTCTTTCCTTTCGCTTTGTACATCAACATCTCATGAATATCGGATTAATCATCGAGGGATCTCACATGATACACACGCGGCGAACACCTCGCGCCGCCGATCTCGGACAACTCTCGAGACAACGCACGAAAGGAGTTCCGTCAAGGTGCATAACCTCCCCTTCGAAAAAGCTCACCCTTGGGGTAGATGGCGGACATGAGGACGGTGACGCGGTCCCAGGCGTCGGCGAGCTGGCGAACGGATTCGGCGTCCCGCGGTACTTCAGTATAGTTCCACAGCACGGGCTCTTCCTTAACCACCTCGATGAGCTTCAGGACGGCGTCGTCGCCATGGAGCGCCGCGAGCGACGTCGTGGAGCCCGCCGGAGCACCGCCGGACTGGTGGAAGTTCATCTTCTGGAACGGAATCGATGATTAGAGGAGCGAGTGGAACGCGGAGGTTCGCGGGAAGCGCGCCGACGGACTGGGAGGGTCCGCGCCTAGCTGGGGCCGAGCTCGCAGAGAGCAGAGCAGCAGCCTGGCGAAGCCTAGCCACGGCCGGTTATATCATCCGCGCCCGGTGCACAGAGTAACCGGCGCTATTGATTGCGCTGCGACCGCGTCGACGTCGTAGGGAGCGGTGCTGGTTGAATGTGTTAGGGAGTGGCTGCGGGCGCCGGCTGCTGCTGGTTCTCCTTGGTTCGCAGAGCACATGACACCGCGCTGAGGGTGCGCCGGCGAACCCTCAGGAACCCTCCGAAGAGGGGACAAAGGCGCCAAGGACCATGTGTGGGTGATACGCGTTTAATGAATTCGAGGTTCAAACAAAACATAAATATAAACAGAGTCGTTGGAATACACGAGTTAGGGAACCGATGCGGTCGCGCAACTGAACAAACGGACAATCGATGCTTCGCGGTTCGCACCTAGTGCTCCGACTCCTCCGTCGCCTCCTGCTGGACCTGCTGCTCCGCCTGCTGCTCGAGGACGTCGGCGACGATCTCCTCCACCTTCGCCAGGATCCGGCGCTCCGCTTCCCACAGTTTCGTCTTGTCCTCCAGCTGCTCGAGGCGGTCCTTGATCAGCTCACCTGAAAAACGCACGTCGCGTCCACTCAAAGGGCGTCGCACTCACCGAGCGGGAACGCCTGGGCCCTGTTGTTCTGAAGCACCTCGTTGAGCGCGGCTACGTCGTTCGATTGACTCATCTGGGCGAATTTCTGCTGACGGAACTGCTGGAGGGTCGCATGCAGCTGGTCGATGCCCGCCTGGACATCAAGGTTCCCTCCGTCGTCGGCACACACGTTTACGGTAGAAGTGACCCTCGAGGCGGCGCCCTGAGGGGTGTCGTCGCCGCCGACCATCACGTTCTCGGCCTCGTCGTCGTTGTCGTCCATCTCATCGTCGTTCATGTTTTGGACCACGTCCGGGTACATCGAGTTGAGGCTCTCGTTGGGGTCCCGCTTCACCTGCTGATACCCGGCGGCAGGGTTCGATGAAGGCCGCGGGGGCTGCGCCAGCGGTCGGACGGCCACATTGACTCGGCGCATCGGGGCGACGGAGGACCGAGCGGCGCTCGAGACACCGCCATAGGAACGCGAAGATGAGTTGAGATCGAGTTCGGCGCCGTCCAGGAAGGCCATGCGCCGGCTGAACGTGAACGTGCCACCGGTCTGTCGATGGCGACGCTTGAGGGACTTCCACGCCTGCTTCAGCATGTTGCGCGTCACTGCAAAAAGAGAGTCTTCGCGAGGGCAACCGGGGTGTTTGTTGACAAATACTTTTGGAGGTACGCTGTGGTTGTCATGGGAACATTTGTAAACAGTTTTTGGGGTTTTCGAAAACACGAAGATGCCTCCTCCATTTGCAGCTCGGGAATGGACTCACCTTGGGGGTACTTAGCAACCATGGCCTCATAGACGATGTTCCAGGCCATACAGAGCGGCCTCGAGGCGCTGCGGCTGCCGAGTCCGATCTCGTAGGTCCAAAGGACGGAGTTCTCCTTGATCAAATCGATTAGGTCGTGGATGCTCTGATCGCCGTAAACGTCCTGGAGACTCGGGTTCCGCGCCTGCGTGCCGGGAAGCGCCGATGGCATGGCCGGTGCACTTCGGGTGGCGAGATGGGCGTTGTGAGGGGCCGCCGGCTGAACCGGAGTGCGTTGTGCCTGGTGCTGGTGGCTGCCGACGGAGGAACGCTGGTGGAGGTGCGCCGAAGACGAAGGCGTAGTGAAGGAAGAAGCTGTCGACTCGCGTTGCTTGGCTTCGGCTGCGTGGCGCTGTTGTGTGTCAGCGATTCGGGCGCTCTTGCGCGTGGCCATCTGAAAGGATTCTGGATCAACGATGCTGCTTAGCCCTGGCGCAGAGGGACGGCGATATCTGAAGTGGCGACGACGAGCGCCGTGCGAGCGACGCGGGCGCTGCCGCACGACCGCGGTCCCAGAACGACCGCGATTATCGACTGTTCCAGAGCACGCCTAGGAGACGAGCCTGGAGTGGTCGCTGGGCCCGCGATGACATCACAGAGGACCCCAGAGGGGCGCGGGAGGCGAGGGGAACCACCGAGGTGGAAGGGGCTCGGAAACTGCGTTATCGGAAGACGAAATCAAGAGCCGACGGCGGATGATGTTGGGAGTTCGCACATCTTGTTGCCCTACTTGTGGCGCCAAACAGGTGCGGCGACATGACACTTATTGGACAAAGGCACTCGCACTGGAATTTCACAAGACAAAGAAGACCCATAACGTGATGTGTCCCAGTACACCTAGCACCCAGAAAACACGTTGCCCTGCTCAAGATCGATCCACTTAACAATCACGGGAAGAAGCATATCCTCGGACTCTAGGTGTAAGCTACCGTAATCCACCCACAACACAAACAATGCGGATATACACGGACATAACAGAGAATAAACCGATAAGATGGGACTGAGAGTAACCAACAGATCGGTTTACTAACGGTGAATATAAACTCTAACAGCATTGTGCAGTAGATACCTACATCACGCCTAGCAAAAAGCTCAAACTGGACCCCAGCCAGGAAATGTTATGGATGCGTGGCAACACAACACGTGCAATGCTTACATTGCAAAATCTAATGCCTCTATTATAAACAATGAAAATATCCTTAAGAAGAGGGACCGTTCTTAAGCTTTTTCTGCTTTCTTCCGTGGTACAGGCTTGTCAGCCGGTCCACTGATCGTCCGAAACGTCGGTATCCATCGGCAACGTAGTTGACACTGGCGATCAGAACGTGGAACGTGTACTGGCAAACTTTGATGAACGTAAGCAGAGAGTCACGGCCAACGTGGTATCCGAGCACCTGAATTCTCCATCACACGCAGCAAGGAAACAAGGTACGTACAAGCAGTTTGATGATGGCAGAGCTCTTGACAATTTGAGTGATTTGCGTAGGATACGAGGCGACGGACTCGACCCACGTGTCGCGCTCCCACACTCCGACTCCACGGCGATCGGCGACCTTCTCGGACATCAGAAGGCGGGACACGAGTCTTGAGTACGGGGCGACGCTCTGTAGAGCCTTCAGGTGGTTAGGCTGATCGGGTCCTGGCACACGTGCGTATCCCTTCCTCACCAAGTCGACATTCAGATTCACGTTGCTAATTAGGTTCTAAAAGAGCGCCATGATGACAATCTTCTTCGAAAAAGAAAACGTACCTTTCGGACTGTCACGTCACAGTCGACGCTATCGATATTCCCGTCCGTTGGTTTAATTACGGTGAAAACCACTGCCTTGTCCTTGAGGCGCAAGTCCTTGGCAAGGTACTGTTGCCCGGACTTCGACAGATCCAAGCCAGCGAGTCGTAGATGCAACAGTCCAACCTGAAATAGTCAAATAAAACATGCATACTCAAGTCAGTCCTAGAGGGTAGTTCTACCGTAGTAAAAAATTGATTACTACCGTAATCCTTTCAAAGTTTTGGAAACAGGTAAAGACTACATACACATAATTTTTGATTCCTACACAAACATCTTCTACAGTGACCCCGATAAAGCGCAAAAACGAGAAGAAGTAAGCTTACCTGTTTCTTGGATCGGGGCCACAGACGAGGAAGCGAGACGATGGGTTTGTGCTCCACTTTCAGCTCTCCGCTAGGAAGCACTTCGCGTACATGGCCCTTCAACTCCAGTTCTTTGCGAACGAAGTCCTTCGGGATTTGGTTGACGTTTTGGAACTTAGCAAACTGAAAGAGAAATGCACGTACAAGAAGTAAACATTCCGGTGCTCACAATTCGCGAGTTACGGAGGAAGAGGCCGAATCCTATTAGTCCAGTTCCAACGATGGCTCCCTGAAACCACAATCAGGGCTCTTTGGATTCAGAGGAGCCTTCTTACCCGGACGATGAGAGCGTTATATTTATCGATAGGTTCGACGTCGTGAGTCGTCTTCCGCGGCGACAACGGAGTATCACCCGAAGCCGACATCCTGAAAATAGTGAATTACATTGAGAAGCACTGTGCGGCCCCTGAACAAAGTTAAAACGATAGAAAACGGCGTCGGAAACGCAACAAACAGTGTGAAACAAAAAATTGAGAAGCGAGACTTTGACCCTTCGGGGTTTCATAGCCCGCGTCCCGTTTGGATAGCACTGCCACGCCCGTCGCGTTATACGGTCTCGTGTCTATGTCTGCGAAGCGCGAGATGCTTTGAAGATCTCTGAATTGCTGTCCTTGATGTTCTGCTTGGAACTTACGATTTTCTGTTCTTTTTCTTTGTTCTTTTTCTGTTCTTCTGTTCGAGTGGGATTTTTGCGTCCAAAAACGGTGAGATTCTGCGCAGTTTTTTCAGGTCTTGTCCATTTTGTCTAAGTTGCACTTCTGTACTATGTTTCTGTACAAGCACTTGTACGTCATTCTGAGAAGCTGTGCTGCCAAATCTGCTCTATTCGAATGAATTGTTTAAATAGAACTAAATCAACACGTTGTTATCGCAAATTTTGACTTTGTGACGATGTTGGTGGTGCTAGCCGAGTGGATCTGCTGGCTCGCGATTTTTTTGCTTCTTGTAACGCGAGTTGCGCTCCGTATTTTTGACGTTTGCGCTTCAAAAAAAATTAAATCTTTTAAAAATTTAAATTTAAAGTTCTATCTATCTTCAGAATGTTGGCCGCGCGAAGTCCCAACTTCTCCGCGGCTCTGTCTGCAGCATGCGTTACGGCGACGTCATGCCGCCTCCGCCACGACCGAAGCGGCGTTCCGCGAGTGGCCGATGATCGCGAGAAACGCATGCACAAAGTTACTGACGCCGGATATGTCTTCCGTTACCACCGGCAAGGAGTAGATCCGCTCCCCCGCAACCCTGACGAGAAAGTTCCCCTCGCTCGCCCCGACTGCAAAGCGAGGAATGCATGGTCGGAGAGCCAAGCACGATTTGGAGAAAACGACTACATTGATCTTCTTGGGGACGGGTCCGTCCATCCTGCTCAACTACAGTATCACACTCCCGGATGGCTGCGAGGGTTTCCCGGGCAACATCGGGCCAATGAATTGGTTAAGCTCATCCACTACAGGCGAGTTGCCTCATGCAGTCGGCCTTTTCTATATTGTACTTTTCAGAAATCTGTACAAAGAGAAAATGCAGAGGAACTCACCTCGTAGGTGGCACGAACTTTGCAAGCGCATCAACTTCTTGATGACCTACCACAACTACAACAAACAGGACGAGTTGCACGACGAACGAAACCTTGGACTGTGGGAGGAAGAGCCAGATTACTACTACAAGGACAAATCGCGTAGATCATTCAAGGATCTCGCCTAAATTTTATGTTGAATCTTCGAGATGCATAGGAATTGTTATTATTTGTTGCATGAGTTTGGCGAAGGTTGAGCTATCGTATCTTTTTATCTCGTTCTGTGGTTTCAAACCGCTGATTTATCTACTTTGCATTTGGGTCTGCTTTTGTGCGGGTGGGCGTGGCTGTGGTCCGATGGATGAATTTGAACGGACGTTGGGAAAATTCATATGTTCGTCTTGTCATCATTTTTAAACCAGCGGTGCTGGACATGTTTGCGCGATGTGTTCACGTGTTCTAGGCATTGTTGTGAGCGTTTGTGAGATAACAAACGTTCGTTTCAGAGTGTGATTAGAAATGGCCTCCATCAAGGATCTTTCTCGTGCTCCCACCGATCTGCTCGCCGAGAAGGACAAGTGCTTCTCCTTCAACACGGTCGACGACAAGGCTGCTCTGAGCCGAGTCGCCGGAAAGAAGAATCTGGAGGCCCCCGAAGCCGTCACGAACGCAGTCCCTCATGAACTGCTTGCTGAGCATTCGCGAATGGAACGCAAGATCTCCGACTTCGTGGAAGAACGCCGAACAATTGCTGGAACTGCTCACACCGAAACCATCATCAGGTAGGCAGCCTCTCCTTGGTGTTTTGATAGTACCTCTCTCTTAGTGAACTGCACGCCGCCAGCCAGATCACCCGCGGCCCGCCCGGCTTCTCCGCAGGATCGCAGCTCCACTTCGACCTTCTCACGGGCCGCGACGAGCGCATCGACTTCGGCGACTACTTGAACGTGGAAAACGACCTCAAATGGTGATCATCCGACCCTGTGCTGTTTAATGTAATGTTACGATAATTTATAAACGGACAAACAGAATCTCCTTTATTACCGAATAAGTTAACGTGTGGTCCTGTATGTACAAGTACCCGAGAAAACAAAATCCTCGGCGGGGCCTAACCAGCGGCCTCGATCTTCCGAGGGCGTCCCCTCTTCCTCTTTGAGGGAACATAGTCGCTATTCACATCCATATCCTTCTCAATCTGCTCCATGATCAGTTCGTGCAGAGTCATCTTGGGCGGCGAGGGTTCGTAAATGGCGCGCTGCACCGAGCTCCTCGTCTCCTCCGGCATGATGGAATTGACAGTATCGCAGATGAAGTTCTCCAACGCCGAGTCCAGCTTCTTTGTCGCGTCGCGGTCCTTCATCTGCGTGCTCCGCTTCTCGCTCCTCGATTCCGTTCGCGCCCGGGAGGCGTACGGCTTCGACGGCTTCTTCTCCTTAACGGTCTTCGACGCCAGCTGACCCATCGCGATTCCGTTCGAGGACATCTGACCGGAGGTGGTCAGCCGAATGCTTTCAGATGGAGAGAAGTGATCGTACATGGGCCTCCGTCCGCAGCGCGTCGGCCGATTCTGCGCCGGGAGCACTTCGACGTCCGAATCGTCGCTCTGCTTCAGATTCTCAGGTTCACTTGGCGTCAAGTTGAACGGATCGATTTCACGTCCCTCGCGGAGCTCGACGACGATGCTCTCCGGAAGCGGCATTCGTTTTGGATTCAAACGACGCTTCCTCTGAAGTGGAGGATCCAGGAGAACGGTCTCCTTTACCGGCAGATTCTCGCGGAGTTCGTAGCGAAACCGACGGACACTGACGACAATCTCCAGCATCGGAACGATCTCGCACTTCTTGGGAACACCCTCGGAAACTGTGCTTTCCACGTCACTGTCTTCTTCGCTGCTCTTCTGAATTTCAGATCCAGTGCTGTCCACCCAGACGATTTCGTCGTTGTCTTCTTCAGCTTCCGAAATGAAAGGAAGTGCGTAGCAGATGTAATCGGAATCTTCCGCTAGAATGAATCAAGGTGAGAGAAGCACGTAAATGTGATATAAGAGACTCTAGGATCTGACAGAATGAAAATCTGATCCCAACAGAGTCAGCAATTGACGTAGAGCTAAAAAATGCAAACCTACCATCCAAGTTTCTGCCGCCTATAACGTTCAACCACAACTCTACAAATGTTTCGTTTGGCGACTGATCGGAAAACGTGCTCATCCACAGAGAAATGGAGCTGTCACA
This sequence comes from Steinernema hermaphroditum, assembly GCA_030435675.1. Lineage (NCBI taxonomy): Eukaryota > Metazoa > Nematoda > Chromadorea > Rhabditida > Steinernematidae > Steinernema > Steinernema hermaphroditum. Next base: position 6,268,231 of record CM059622.1, read on the forward strand.
TACATCCAAATCGATAAGAAGGGCCATCACCTTAAAAGGCGAAATGTCCCGATTCCCGAAGCAGTCCCTAACAATGGTCTTCAAAATCTAAACAATACTCATAACAAATGAAGTTGCGGTGAAGCAGCTTACATCTTTGCATCGGGTCATGACGAAGTTGAACAGAAGCACGTCGACTTTCTCGTTATCGTAGAAGTGAGCACTCACAAAGTGCGTCAAGAGGCCTCCGGTAGTGAAGATCTTGTCCGCTTTCGGACAGCACCAAACGGGGGCTGTGCCCTCCTTGTGGTGCTTCATCCGATGCTCATCGTGTTTAACGTGCAGGATCATGTGCTTGACCATGGCAACGTCCTCTTCCTCGACCTTCTCGTGACCGCATTCCGCTCTTTTGCAGTTGACATAGGTCATTGGGACTTTGGGTGCAATCTTCTTCTTCTTGTAGTACTTTCTACTGACAGAAAAGGATCCAGCGTCTTCTTCACCATCTCGTGAATCGAAAGGATTCAGAGTGCCTCCGTGGACTACTCTGTATGCGAGTGGTGCCAAAATGCCATATATCTGAGAGAATTCGTAATCGATTCACTAGTGATAGAAGCACTAACCCTGATGTACAGGTTGTTGTACGCATTCCACAGATACTCCGTCTTGTTGTTGAAGCAGGCGAGGGTCAATCTCTTTCTGTGGCGCGTGAATATATGTTGCAGGAAAAGCGAAGCTCCATCAAAAAAAGGCTGCAAGAAGTCGAGATAAAAAGGACAATAAGTGAAATCATACCTCGGCAGGACAAACAGCGCAACGATATGTCAACTCTGGGTCAAAATCAACGATGGTGGATAGATGGCTGACGACATGATCTTCAATCATCCATTCAAAGCAGTGTGGTGTTCGAAAAGTTACATGCTTAAAGATATCACATTTGCAAAGAAGGCAGTAAGCATAGCTGAAACACAGAGAGATAGGACGTGCTTTAAGAGTGCAAAACGCACTTCTTTCTTTGTAGTTTTTCGCCTGTTCCAATCGCCCCTGTGCAGATTCTAAACATCATTCCACACTGCAGTGGGGTCAGCGAAGCAGGGGAGAGCTCCTTCAGCACTATTTCAGCATGCTCACTCTCTATGTGATTGATCTAGAACACATCCATGAAAACGACCCTCAGAACCCAAAGTCACCTACCAATTCAAGCTCTATTAGAGGTTCACCGGAACCAGCTGTGAAGATCAGCGTTCCACAAACGGGACAGAGAACCTCGGGCGATTCGAATCGGAGCAGCGCCTTGTAGGTAAGCATGTGGGCGGCGTAGTGGAGCCGTGAAGCCTTTGAGGAGAGCATCTTCTTGCCTCTGACGGCACAGCCGTCGATCCTCGTGCACAGGCGACATCTGTAGATGGCGTCGCCGACGACGGGCTTCTCGTCTTCGGAGGAGAGCTTCACCAGCGAAAGATCGCAGAGGGTCGAGATACCGACAGTTTCCAGCTGCAGGAACGCCTCGATGCCCGTGTCGGCGGGCGGGGGCTGCGACGTCGACGGGCCGATCGTCGCCACCGACGTCGACGCGGCGGCCATCGCGCTGAAAGGTACAAGATGAGAAGTGCTGGAGGGAAAACGCCGCGCCCGATTTCGAATCTTGGCTTCGATTTGATTCGATGACGAAGCGGACGTCGAAAAGCTAATCAGGGACGTCGTTCCGAGACGTCGACTTAATTACGGACTTGCTACTAGTGGGATGTGAGCGGAGACGAATTTGTCTAACCATAGCGCTGTTGGTAGAGCGGAGGACTGTAGTGTTGGCGGATACCCTAAGGTCTCTGGTTCGAAGCCGGCTGGTTTGGAATCTTTTTTTTTCTAAAGCTGGGAAAGTTCACAAATGTGCTCACAGCTGACCAAAAATAAACTCTCATTTTTTGAAAGCAATTTGTTCAAAGTAAATCCTCTTGTAAGTCCATGAGGAGCTGCAACTTTGCATTAACCAGTGGACAAGAATTGGTTCTTTTTCTGTACATCGGCTCTCCCATATACCGTAGCCCAATCATCTTTGAATCGAACATGTTCGACAAATTCCAACCCTCGATCGTTTCACCCAACCCAAACGGATGTGCTTTTGAACTTTCAACTCCTTTCTCCGTCGGCCGTGCTTTCCGCCACCCGTGATGAATGGCTCCGCGCAGGATCGACACCAAACGGTTCGCAGTTCGTTGACAAAGTGTAATCCGCGCCAAAAATAACCACGAACCCGAACGCTTCCGGCGACAGATTCCGGACGTTCCTGGGTCCCGAAAGGCGCCTCGGCTTCGGAGGGCTGTTTGTGCGGAGCGTTGTTGTGCCTTCGGCTGTCACACGGCCTCTGCAATGCTGATCCGGCGATCAGGTCAACAAATCTGCGCGGCCTCCGCACCAAAAGCACTCTGCAACGTCAGGAGTCTTTGGCCTCGACGCGGCTTTGGAGCCGAGAATCTCATAAGAGTACACCGCATAGCGAACCGGGTTACGGTAGACGAAGATCGATCACGGTCTCGCTAGATCGCTGTAAGGGACCGGCTGGTGGGTGGGTATAAATAGCCGCATGGTTCGCATTTTTTTGAGTTTGTCCGCGTCTGCTCGTCTACGGTATCCATGGATCAGCACCGCCGCCGCAAAGAAGGAAATCTCTGGAGGAGGAGTCGGAAGGTGGGTGAGACGGTCGCGGGGATCGGAAGGTTCTGGAACAGTCGGTGGGGTGGAACTCCGTGGAGCTTCCGGTCGGAGCCTGTTGGAGTAGAGGCTTTGGATTGAAGAGTGTTGATGCAGCAGTGATCGTCTAAGCCGGCTACACATGTAGTGAAAAGAGCTATAATGGGAGTAATCTCGCTCAAAATAGATTAAAGGAGAAGCATATCCACCAAGACTTTCAGGGATCTTCAGATCCAAGTTCGTATCCTCTTGGCTCAGCTATTGCGTTTCCCATTTCCTACCCTCGCTGATGGCGTCGTTTTTGTGTCATGCACAAACGTTTATCAATGTATTCTAATGATATGCGGCGACCTCGCGACTCGAAACACAAAACCTTTAATTTGACCACAAAATCACATGGCTGGTCGAAAACTCACTGTTGAGACATTTGTGTCTTCTTCTAAGGTTCCTCATCTTCAGGGTCCTTCTGATGCTACATGCAATCCATTCAAATCAGCTTGAAGACCATGAGGGGAAATGTCTTCACAGAATAACTAAAAGGGTCAAAGGTTGTTTTGGTCAGTGATCTGCTTGGCGCGAATTCCGTCTAAATGTTTCCCTGAGCGGTGTAATAGCATGTCGGAGTCGTTTTAAAAAGTCCGCAATCGAATGGCGGCGCGTCTCTGGATAGTACGCACTCAAAAAGCGGCTGTCTTTCAAATCGCACTAAATCACTCATTGCCGTCACTTCCATGCCTCGTCGGAGTTTACACTTCGTCGTCGCCGAAGTTGTTCGGAGTTTTCCGAGACGAAAATAGTCCCTTTGATCTCCGAGAGTTGCAACGCCAAACTAGAGAAATGACGCCACTCCATCTCCCCTTCGATCCCCTAACTCCTTTCTTTGCGAACGCTCGATGAAGGCAGCTTCGGACCCAGATCGTAGATCACTCGGCTCGGAGAAAGCGACCGGCCAACAATCCTCTCCAGTCATATGCAAATCGTCCCCGTCGGCGGTGCCTGGCGCCGCCAGCGAACGCTCCTTGGAGGTCAAAAGTTCTCCGTGGGCTTCTTCTCCCGCCAGCGGTCCCCGTTTTCCTCACCACCACCGCCGTTCGCACAGTTGCCCTCACTGTCTTTCGGGCGCTCGTCGTAGAACGTCCCCCGCCTCGCCACAGCAACGTGCACTTGGCCACAACATAGCCCTACGAAAAGAAGGGAAGCCCCTTTCAAACGCTGCAACGCACCGCAAAGAGTCTGCAGAGGCGCTGCGACGTCACGAGCCGAAAGATCACAAAGAAGCGCACAACTATGCACCCAGCGTTCCGCAGCGAACGCTTTTGGCTTTTGACCTCCCGCGCTCCAGACAGTCCGTCCAGACGTCTGCGGCTCCCCTTCTGTCTGGATGTACTTTGGAGACATTTAGGAGGGAGACAACTTCATGTCTGGAAGAGGGAAAGTGCAGCACTGGCACAGCCCTAACAAAGAGATATAAAATGGAACACATATGTATAAATAAAAAGTGCAATCTTGATGATCACTTAATGGGTGTATACGGTAGATCCCTGGCCATGGCGTCAAACAGAACTCCACACAAGGCCATCCGATGCGATCGCACCCATGGCCGCGCGGAGGACATCCCCGAACCCAAACGGTCGCGGTCAAGACCGCTCGCCACCCACGCTACTTCCAACTCTAAGCCATTCCAATGCACCCAACGCGCCTCGTACCCTCAGTCGTGGTACGGTCCTGTCCACTCCGACCTCACTCGAGCCGCGTTTACAGCCCCCTGACGAGGTTGTTGTTGTTGTTGTTATTGTATCCATCTGGCCAGTGCCCGTTGTTTATCCCGTCGACCTCTTTTCCCGCCGCTGGGAGAAGCAGCGTTGAGTCAGTGGGATCGAAGAAACTGTTTCTGTGGAAAAGCGGCGCTGAATAAGCAACGCTTTTTGTTCCACGTTGTCGTCCGCCGCGGTGCCTCCCGATCTGGAAATGCGTGGGAAAGTACGATGTTAAATTCTGAAGTATTGATACCGTAGTCGATGTTGATCCGTTGAAATTTCACAGCAGTTCAGAGCGCTAAGGAAAAAGCAGTTAAAGCATCGGTCCTCTCCTCTTTTCAGAGACTGTAAGCGGGATCTGCTCACATTTCGGGCGTTTACCTTAGGAGCTTTCCATTCAATTTCCACTAAAGACCTCTTTATTTTTCTGATGCCCTGATGTCTTTCTAAATCAGTCTCTGATTCACGATATTAGGCGATCTTTGAGCAGCGGTCTTGGAAAGCCGTAGTACTAATTCGATGATGTGATTAGGAAGGGACCCAGAGCTATGGAGCTAGGGCTGTCCCACATCATCATATGTGAATCAACAGATAACAGCCGGAAATGTGAGATAAGAACTAGTTGTTTATTTCAAACATGGCTATTTTTAATTCTCCTTCCAAGTCAGTGCATGAACACCACTATTTGAAGAACAGAGGCTGATTTGGAGTTAGATACAACTATCGCAACCCAGCGATCGGTACAATACAGTATATAGTCAGGGAGAAACGTCGGGAAGGTCACCAAAAGATTGTTCTGCACCTAGAACGTGCATTTCTGCCTGTTTTATTGGTTCGCCGTCGCACCCAAACGTTGCACACTCACGTCCATCCTCGACTCTGCAACAGAACTCTGCAGAAGATGGACCATCTTGCAAGATTCCCCCTAAATCGACCCGAAAAATCGAATTTTAAAATCCTGCCGGCCCCTCAGAGTCGGCGGCTTTCGCTAGCCAAAACCCGTGACGTCGCCACATTACAGCGAGTGACTAATTAAGCCGACAGCAAATCGTCTTCGCCGACGTCATCGCATCAAAAACTTTCTAGAGTTTACGATAGCGCTAGGATATTCCGATTCTCTGCGGAATCTGGGTCACATTTGCATACCGTTCGTGATTAGCAGATCCTCTTAGGAGTGCGCCGCGCGGACGCAGGGACTAAAGGTGCGAGTGAAACGTTGCATTGCGCCTGTTTTCATGTTGTGAAGGGCGATGTGATGATCATTATGAACCATTTAGAAGTTTTCTGACTTTGAAATGTCTCCTTCCTTGCTCAAAACGTCCATCTTTTTCCATGATTTCCAATTATTAAGTGAGATCACACACTATACTTTCAAATAACCAGTTGTTTTTCTCTGATTCCTGTTCATATTTACCCAGTTACGTGTCAACCACCCATAAACCCACTCATCTGCACCTCTATCCTGCTTCCCACCAACCGGACCTCTCCTCTGGACTGCGGTTCGTATTATTTACCCAAAATTCGACCGCTCCGCTCCGTCTTCTGTCTAAACAGCGTCTCTTCTGTCTGACCAGTCCGCGACGGTCGAGTTTGTCCCTCCGCACAGAAACGTCTGCTTTTCTCTGTTCGTCTGCGCTGTCTCGCGCCGCTCCGAGCGGACCGACGCTTCCGAGTGGGGTCGCGGCGCGGAGAGCCTATCGTCGGATATGATGACATGCCTAATCCATTCTCCGAGGAACCGCCGTCAAAGGCAGCTTCTAGGGCTGATGGTAGGTTCAGTGTTCTTCTGTTCTCTGCTGGGTCTGGCCAGCGATGAGCGGTTCCGAAGCTGAACTCAAGGCTCTGACTCCCACTTTTAATCGCACATCGGCTTCGATGTGATATAATGTTCGAGGGCTGGGAAGACCCATTAAAAAGAAGAAGTTTATGTACCGGAGGTGTTTAACGGCTTTGGTGATTCAGCCGTTTCGCCTTATCGCACCTCTCTCTAGAGCAGAGATCGCGAAGGGGCGGATCCCCATTTGATGAATCGGCGGTTTCCAAGCGGATTCGCTGTTTTTCTGTAATAACCCGTCGCCGTACAGTCAACAATTCGTCGTTTCGCGTTGACGTCACTCGGGAACCACTTCTTGCACCCCTTCAGCGAACTGAGACCACATCGCCCAAGGGTCTCCGTTCGCCATGGGTGGTCGACTCCTTCGCCCAACCCGGCAGACGCAGAATCTCCGAATCTTCGCCTCCGTGAAAGTGTAAACACCGGGTCTTCTGGTCGGCGGCGGTGTGACGTCGTGGTCCTGAAGGCAAGGGGGCCGGACGAGGCCTCGGGGGCGTGGCTCCCACCGGCGCGTTCGTCTTATTTCTTCTTCGCCCCGACGGCGGCCGATCGCTCCTTCGGCCGACCGGCGGCGTCCTCCCACGCGAATCGCGGCTCAGAAGCGTCCCTCAAGGTCGACTCCGTTTCAGAACCTCACCTGCCTCTTTTTCCCGATGCCAGCGACGATGTCCCTCATCCGCAGACTTAGCTCCCGAGCCAAGAAGAGCACCGGCGAGCAGCTCCGCAAGCTCTCCTCCCTCACCCACCGCCAGTCCTCCTCGGAATCCATCGCCGAGGACGACGAGTGCTGCTGCGCCCTCCCCGAGGACCTTCTCTTCCGCATTGTCGACCTCTGCGTCGCCGACGCTCCCCTCGACGTCTTCCGGTGGCGCGCCGTCAGCCGGTAAGTGACTCTCCTCTCCACAGACCCTCTGATTCGCCTTCTACAGCGCGTTCCGCAACCACGTCGATCGCGACGTCTTCGGCGCCTTGACGGAGCTCGACGCCAAGAAGGACGACCTCGAGGCCATCGTCGGGGCTGAGGAGTGCTGGCAGAAGCCCTCGGGCGCCCACATCGCCATCCGCGTCTCCGCGCCAAAGGTCGAAATCATCGTCGACCGCTGCTGGACCTCGAAGGACGTCGCCGCTGCGTGTGGCGCGATGAACGCGTTCCGCCACAACGTCCAAAAGGTCACCATCGACGCTCCGATTTCCGAACTAGTGAGTGCCCTGTCACCCTTAGCTCTAACCAAGGAGCCCTCCTCCAGATCGTGGTCTCTCTGTCGATGATTGACCTCAGCAGATGGTACGCGTTCCAGTGCTTCATGAAGGCCGTCAACGACCACGAGATGCACCTCGCCCGGGGCCAGGTCTCCTCTGCCGCCACTCCCAGCGCCTCCGAGTACTGGCCTTTTGTGACTCACCTCGCCATCCGCACCACCGAGAAAGACAGCAACCACCTCGCCAGGTAACCCCGACCCCTCGAGAGAGCAGCCATAATCGATCGCCTTCAGAATCATCGACTACGGCGTCCGATCTCAGTTTGTCATCAACCGACGGGTACTCCAGGATCTCCGTGTTGTCCTCACCGACGTCGCCTCGAGCACGCAGTGTCTCCAACGCAACCTCTACCACTTCCGCTGCTGGGCCGGCTCCGCGGGCTTCGATGACCGCTTCTCCCAACAGTACGGCGTCGTCGCCATCCAGTAGCCTCCTCCCTCCAGGCCTCCACGTTGTGTCAACCCTTTTCTGTACATATTCGTCGTCGCACCTCTCACTTCTCCTTCTGCCTTCAACCCCATCTCAGTCGAATGACCTTTCCTTCGATCCTAAATAAAAGACTTCGGGAAGCAGGCGTTCTCCACACGCGAACTCGTTTCGGTTTCGTCTATTTTCGGCGGCGGAAACCGCTGAACTTCTGACTCCGCAGAACGACCGTTTTGCCGACCAAAGACCCGAGAAGCTTTATTGTAACAACACGACAAATTTGGGTGAAATTTCGGTCTCCGCGAACCGGTTGCGCAGAAGAGGGGCGCGAGAAGCGACGGGAACATGATGCAAGAAGGTCGAGCGGGCGGAAGTGGGGAATCGGAGAGAGATTTACCGATCGGTAGACATCGAAGTTAAAGTGACTTGCGAAGATTCGTCACTATTTGCTTAGAGGAGAGGCGAGAATCAGAAATCAGCGCCAGGCCGATCCGATCCCGTGAATGGATGGTGGAATATCCTAGAATTTGTTTTGACGGCGTTTGTTTTCGACTTCGGTTCGAAATGTTTCCCGCATTTTCCTTCAAATCGCTGTAAATACACGATGCATCTAGCGCTCTTTACACCTCCAGGGAAACCATTCATTCATCCACAGAAATCCGCGATGCATAGTACATAGGATCACGTTGAAGGAATGATGTGATGAGTCTCGATTAGTACCTCAAGAATACTGTATAACATCAATCAAAAAGTGGAAGATCTGCGTCGGATCTCGTGTCAGAGGCAAGAACGAAAGATCAGAATTATTTGCTCAACGAGCTGAGTAGAGAACAAACAAAAAACTCAAATCGACGTTCAGAATGTTCTTGATGTGTGTGTCATTATGTCACAAGGAAATCTCTCAGGTGCTTGTTTAGGGTTGAACTGTGAGTGGCTTTTCGGCAGTCTGATCACAAGACGAGAAAAAAACAGTTTTTACAACGGCTGCTCGACTCTGTTTGCATAGTCCGGGGAGACAAAAGAAGAAGAAAATCAGAAATCAACGTTCACGGTTAGCTCGGGTTACGGTATAACACAGAACTCAGGTATGTACGTAGTTTATGCCTTGAGATATCAAGGAAGACTTTCGAGTCTCACAAGAGAGGAGTGCTGCACAGGAATAGAGGAGAAGCATGAAACGGACCGTGCGGGGCAGATTCTGAATACTGAGAAAACTTTTCAGCGCGGGTAGATTAGGCCGTTTCCAATTCTCAGTTTGATACAATTTGAAACTCATTTTAATCGGGTGCACTCTTCGTTCGGTTTAGAAATGTGAATAAGGGGAACTCTACTAGTGCGAACGTCATAAACCCCTTTCAGGATTATCAGATCTGTGTCGATCTAGCAGAATTCCATTCCCACGTACTGTTGACACTTGGTTCGAGAACTGTTGCAGAGATCAGTATCTCCATGCATCTAAGAAGGACAAGATCTGCCGATTCGGGTCGGGCTGACCGCTCAATGATCGAATCAGAACGTTTCCAGAGGGTTCTTTGCCCTCCTCCAGACGGTGATATCATAACATTCCTCTATCAGTGATGTCATTTCTCAGAAAACAAACCGTCTATTCTATTTCGGGAAGACCCCTCTCTTCCTTTCCATCAAGAAGGTAATCGATAGAGCGCCACAAAAAAGAGGTTATTACTCAATTCAGTGCACTTCCTCCTTCCACTTTGTGGTCGCCTTGAATGATCACATTTCGGGCGACTTTCAGAAGTGCGTCTACCGTAGTTATCTTTCACTCTGCAGGTGGAAAACTCCAAAACAGAGTTGATAGATCAGCTGGGAGAGAGACTGTTCCCCTTGATAAATCACTTCCACATCCTGTGCAATCACTTAGCGCTGCCGCCTGCACCCATACCGTATTTACTTTCTAACCGTTGATGGATGGTTCTTGCTTCGCCATCTCTTGTCGTAACTCTCGTCGTTTCCATATTTAGCCCTCACGCCATCGAAATGAAAAATGGCACGTAGGGACTACGGTAGATCTGTTTTCAATAACAAAAGAAGACTTCCGGCCTCTTCAGAAGAGAGATTAATGAGGTGCTGCAGCCATAGGGTGGCCAAAGCAAGCGGTGACGTCGTCGGAAAAGAGGTCAGTTACAATGTGGTGGACCACTACAGTTGGTTATTTGGTACAGCAACGTTACCGTAGTTGACGTCACATTTGTTGTAGTCTATCTCATCTGACCACAAGGCTCTTTCCACAAACAAGGAGCACTCCTTCGGTTGAAAATACGGTAGTTCTGGTTAGTGGAGCAGCCTCATTCACCCAATAAATCGTTGAATTTAAATCGGGAGCTTTTAAAAGTGATCAAAGAATGTGTTCGCAGAATAGAGATAAAATGATGCTTCCAATTGCTTCTTTACTTTCAAAGTTGAACATTCTGTGTGGAGTCGCAATTAATGGACTCGTTGGAAAGGTTTAGTTGAAATGCGTTCAAGTAGACTCCCGGAAAGTATACCTAGCAGTTTTGGCGGATATTCCCGAAATTGGCCAGAACTTCTATTACACGATTCGAGCTGTGAAAAAACGTTTTCAGCGAAATCCAGAGCGCTCCATCAGAAAAATATGCATAAACTTTGGACTTAACAAAACTTCATCTGGTTCACTTAAATCGACTTTTTCAGTGAAAAGACAAATGAAAAGCAAAATTCCAATGATTCATCTTTAATGACTCCCAAACGATCGTCAGTTTTTCTCTAGTCTTTTTCCTCAATTTCGGTGGAATTCTCCTCGTCTTTCCGATGAAAAACGAAGCAATTTGGATTCTTCCATTGTCGTGCCAGCGTTCTAGAATACATCTTCGATTAAATTTAGATGGAACACAAATAGTGTATTGTTTGCTGAAGCTACCTAAACAATGACTACAACGTTTGTTCATATCAGTGCATCGCTCTCATTCTCTGACCACCACATAGATCTCGTTTCATGATCCACTCCAACATACAGCCGTCGAATTTCGAAGATCGATTCCGCTCACTTCTTTAGGCGCACTTTGGATCAGAAGCGATCGAAACAGCGACCATCGCAAACAGTCGTTTGTGTTGTTTTGGCACAAGAAGTGATTGATCGCCCTTCTAATCGCGTCTTCCAGTGGAAACATGGCGCCGTTCGACTCGGACTACTGTTTGCTTAGATGCTGTCCTTGGGATCGAGAGGAGAGGCTTGGCGCCGGCGCCAGAGAGGAGGCAGAGAACGCGTTTCGGGGACAGACGGCTGCTGCTTGTTTTCTCTGACCGCTCGGAATTCGAGGGCGCCTTTTGAGCGGTCACATTGTTTGATTTGTGAGAAGTGACTAATGAGTTTCCGCTTGAGATATGAATGAGCGATCGGTTTGCGGCGCTACGAACGGGTTTCCGAAGCCATATGGCAATGTAGTGGATACTGTAGGGGGTCCAAAACAGTTCGTTTGTCTCAGTAGATCCGCCCGCCACGAAGAGGTTGTTGTGGTGTAATCTCTCATTGCGCCATGAAGAGGTGCTCAGTGAGAAAAGAAGGAGAACGTGATTGTTTTTCTTTAAAGTTGTCGGAAGGTCACGTACTGAGGACTTTAAAGATGATCTGATGTATTGACGACTCATATTAAGTTTACACAAGAAATGAAAGTGCACGATCGAGTTTGAATCTACCTCTAGAGCTCTAAATACAGTAGCCTTTTCAACAAACAGGAATGCACTAGAACTTTTATTAGCAAAAAGAGAGTTTCTGGGCATATTTAGATTGTAAGATTTATATTTAAGAGAGCTGTTGTGAGGGGAAACACATTCTGAACTCATTCGAAATGATAATTTGCTTATTACTTATTTATTATGCGGAAGCGTGGGAGCTTCCCACTTCCCGGAAGCCAGGAAATATGCTTTGTTCAAGAATTCCCCACAAGAACGCGATTATGGCTGTGTGGCCGGTCGTTTGGACAAAACTAAATTCGAAATGACGTAAGTAGGGGTAAACAAAATTATTGCTCTGATTTAACAAACTAGGATGTAGCAAAACATTTGAGCAACTGGCTGGATCGAAATGATTACATTTGGAGCACCAGTGATTCTGAGTTCTTATTCAGGACATTCATATTGAGCGGGTCGTAGCTTCTTTTGATTTAATGCACAAACGTCACCAGTAGAAATTCGGGAACCAGAACAGGTACAATCAAGAATCCACGGCTCGTTCGATGCCGTAAACTGTCCACTGGCAACTACCAACAACGAATTCATCGAATTAGTCTAATCACGAGAGAAATACGAAGAACTTCGACTTTGATTATTCTGACGAGTTACTTGTGGTAGGAGTGTGGTGTGTTAATAGTAAAATGATAGTAAAAATTTTCACATTCTTAGCAAATCGACAAGGACGAACAGAGACAAAAGACAAAAAAAAAACGAAGCGAAAATATATACTGCCAGAGGGTCCAACCATGGTCTTGGTACAAACCGGGTCAATGATGTAGCCAGAATGCATTCTGACGGTGTATTATATACATCTGACTATATACACATCTACGTGCATGCATATGTGCGTATAAGCCGATGCCGTCAGGTCCCTATAAACTGATTTTGTACATTCAATGGCAAATCGAATTGAAAAAATTCGTAGAACAAGGCAACTTTAAAACTGGATCCTATATCACAGGAAGAGGAGACATTGGGATGAATGTTTCTGAAACACAAAGAAAACATTCGATTAGTTCAATTCAACTTGTTTTAAACTTTTCGAACTATCGACTACGGGGCGGAATATTCATTCCAGAAGGCAGAGGGCGTCTTCTCGAACCGAGACCGGTGCTTTCTCTTCGATCATCCTTTGGTTTCGCCGAAACCAGAATTCTGGTTTTCTGATTTTAGGACGTCAACAATAGAACTATGGTACGCCGTACGTAGAGGCAGAGAACACAGACCTGGCAGAACGAGGGTGCCTTTAGTTTACGCTTGGATAAATGACATTCGCCGTGAAAAATATCTCATGATGCGCAACGATGAATGGTAGATTACCGTAGACGTCGCTTCTCTCCCTTCTTCGGCGCAGGGCGTCGGAGTTGAAAGCAACCACGCTGAGCTTTGAAGAAAATTACAAGCGGCCATTCTACAAGTTGCATTTGAAGAAGAATCCATTTCTCGAGGCTACGACGGGGTGTGAAACTGTTAGTGCGTTCCAAAGGGTTTTCGAAACTGACTGGTCCCACTTTTGTCCTTCCGTGCAGGTCTGTGATGACCGTTTGTGTCGTACATGATAATTGGGCACCGCCTCAGTGTTCTGGAATAGAATTTAGGATGTGGGCGAACGAGCGACCGTATCGGGGTGTATCGGGTTAGGGCATAAAAAATGGGACATTTGGTGAACGTTCTCTTTTTTCGTCACGTTTACACTTTTGGCCAAAGTGATTGGTGTGTTGTTGAGTGCAGCGAACTATCACCCCACATTATGATTCGCTACCGGTTTATTGCATGCTTCCTGATATTGGAGGCTTATTTTACCTTGACGGTCTTTTTTTGTCACCTCGAGATGGCAAAAATGCGAAGTGATGTACGGGCTTCTTACGATATTTATTGTGTGATGGACGGTGACCCCTTTTAACCGCGTGCATCCTTGGCTCTTAACTACCGAGTGCACCTATCGCTGTGTTCGCGATATATCGTAACATGAGCTAATCTCAAAAAGATGGCTTTTTCGGCTCACCATTTTCCGTTAACTCCAGCGTTTCCAATTGGTTAAGTACTGTAACACAGAATGGGAACATGTTTCAGGTAGCTAGCACTCACGGCTATCATACCCATATAGCGACTCTGCGAGCTCATCTCTACTTTAGAGAAATAGATGCCAAATATAAAAAAAACACATTTCAGGAAGGGTGCCTGAGACCTTACATTTTCAAGTTGAGCCCCGGAATGGCTCTGCATTTCGAGCTGAGAGATTCCTTTTTTGTTGTTTATCTAGCACTCTCTTAGCTCTATCTAACCACCATCTGTACTAGTCCACAAATGACCACATCAGAAGAAATCACTCCGAATAAGACAAAGAAGTCGAAAATGGGATCAAGACATTTTTCGACCCCAAACCCCTTGTGTTCTATGAAGGACGGATCCGGCTTTTGCCCGAGGAGTGGTCTAACGTTACTCAGCCAAAGGGTGAATACCTTGAAGTGAAATAGTTGAAACAATGCAAATAAACAATCATTACAAAAGTGACCCATTACTTATGCCCCTACCCAATACACGGGCTATCATCCACGCTTGGTTCTTTTCTTTTACAATATCATTCGAAATGAACATCTGCAGCGTCGATGCAAGCCTGAACACCACTTTGTGGAAGGATAGCAAAGACAATTAGCCAGAAGGAGACCGTTTTTTCTTAGCAGTGTCATTTCGAGGCCTATTAGGACAAGTTTATGGGCAATGGCTATAGATTTTCTGTCTTCTTCTGAAAGCAGCTCTCAGAACTTGTCTCACACTGAGTGAAATGGGCGTAAAATGATGCTAAGAAAAGGAATTTGACGTTGAAAATACGCGGCGGTCACCCTGTATCGCGTGGAAGAAGCGTCGGTAGCTAGCATCCCTCCTGACATTTATGTGGGAATCGATGCGTAGCTTCTGTGGAGATAACAACAGAAGTCGCCGAGGTTTACAACCGGAGCGCAGCGTTTACAACCAGAGAAACCAGATAAGATTGTAAGAGTATAAGTTCGGAAGTGTACAGTGGCACCTTAGAAGGTGAGGTTGGAGCGTCACCATCTGCTCAAAGTGTTTTTGATAAAGTCTTTTTGCTTTTTTTTGTTGAAAATGAGGCAATTTAGGTTTGGTTAGGGTTTCGATCTTTGTATCTGATGACATGTACTAGGTGTGTACGGTCATATCCGTCTTCTGCACTAACAGAATGGCTAGTTTCGAAACAATCATTTGAAACAATTATACAGCGCACAGCGCCTCTTGGAGATAAGGGTCCCAGCTTTGTCATAAACGGTGACTGTGCGAGCCATCCGCACCGTCTTTCGTCGGAATCTGTAACGACTCTTCTGCCTCCACCCATGATGCTCGTGTCGATGGAAACTGCCAGGGATGTGGCTACTCAACTCATGGAGACTGCTCCAAGTGTTAGTTACAATTTTTTACATCGAGCGGGCATTTTGATGGGGGACAGCGCCATTTCTTCAAATATCAACTACGACGACTACCTCGGGGACTGGAAGTCCATCGTGAAGAAGCTGAAGGAGAGCCATCCGATAGGTATGTAAACATGAATGCGCTGTATTGTTCCGGACTTTTCAGTGGCCGGATTGTCGGATATTCTCTTGTTGGCGTTGCACAAGACTTTCAAGAATCCTGCTGGCCCCACAGAGGCCCTAAAGCAGGTCGAGGAGAGAGCGTGTGCGAACAATGTGGCCGTCAACTTCTATAACTTCGTAAACGTCGGAGTTCCAAGAGATGTGTTCGATGACCCAATCCTCGGAAGAAAGTACGGTGTGCTTGTGGAAAACGGAAATCGGGCAAATGCTTTTTTTTTCTGAGCGACCTCACGAGTAGCTCGTTCTTCCTTCCGGCTCGCCTCCTAAAAGAGCCTCTTTCATGTGTTCTGTACCCCCAATTTGTAAGCGGATTACAGTTTTAAAAAAGAATGTTTGTCCCGACTTTCTCTCCCTTCATCTTCAGCGACCTATGTTCGTCGGTCAAACACGCTTGAACAAGCACAGTGACCATCACAAAAAGTTGTTGTGGCTGCACCATCTCTCTCATCGACAAGCGAGATGTGCTGTAGGAACAAATATTGACTTGGTGCATAAATGATTTCGTTTCTTTCGGATTTGTGTAGCGGAATAGCCAGATAATTTTACTCTCAAAACAAGTATATGTGTCGTGAAGAGCAGCATGAAAGACGTGTGTCACACCGTAGTCGCTGCTTCTTATCTGGCTTCAGCGGCGGAGGCGACATGAGAGTCGAAGCTGTCAGTGTGGGCAACCGTCCAAGCAGGGAGGAGCTGATTTGGGTGGAGGCGCGGAGGTTGTGAGATTAGAATACACAAGAGATGGTGACCAACACTGCACACTGTACGAGCTTAGCTAACGAAAGTTCTTCTTGCCCCGCTTCCCTCCCTTCTCTGAATTTGTCACTAACGAAACACGGTTTAACGACCCCATTCTCATCAGGAAGTACAATATTCGACTGGAGTACGGGGAGAAGGGGTGACGCTTCTTGGCTGAGCTGATGGAGAAGGATGCGCCAATGAAGGGAGCCACGGTGCATGTCTGGACAGACATGGTTGGAGAATTCAATCAGGAGTTTAGCGCGAGTGCCTGCATAAAATCCATTGCTGGACTTGAAGCGACTATTTGGGAACCAGCTCTGGGAACAGTTGTCGAAAATTGTTTCTGCAAAAGCAGATGAGACATTTTGTCTGAAATACGCAGATAGACAAAGGAAGCCTCTAATCCGTTCAGTTCGTGTCATTGAGGGACCCGCGAACGGCCGGCGCTCTCTTCCCTCCTGTAAGTCCCGATTGGAGTTCCACGGCTTCTCGATGGCGTCGAGGAGTCTGCTTACGAAGCCGTTGTCACGCCGAAAGATACAAGGCAAAGGGACCACCAAGGGAAATGTGAAAGGTGACCGCTTCGGAGTAAATGTGAGGTATTCGTTCTTTTAGATGATGCCAACTACGATGATGGAACTCAGATAGAGCAGAAGTGGCTGAAAGGCAAGCCTCGCAAAGAGTCGAGGGTGCGGGTGACGCGGAGGACGATTGATGTGTCGATGGCAGGAAATGCTCCCGACGTGCATCTGCGGGAATTTTGCCTGGAGACGGCGAAGACGGGTGTTGCGAAGCTCGTCAAGGACTTCAACGAGACGAGAGCCGCTTCTCTGAAGACGCCCATCTCGAGGACCGCCTTCGACCACAACATGGACAAGAACCGCTACAAGGGTACGTCCTGGAAAGGCTTCCCAGTTCCGATCACGGATTCCAGATGTGGTATGCGGTGATGAGGGCCGTGTGGTGCTGACTTGGCCGCCGGGGCACCCGAACGACTACATCCACGCAAACTGGGTGCCGGTAAACGGCGAGAAGCGCTACATCTGCACTCAAGGTCCGACAACGAAGACCGTGGAAGATTTCTGGAGGCTCGTGTGGCAAGAGAAATCCAAGGGTATCGTCATGCTTTGCGGCGTCATGGAGATGGGTAAGAAAAAGTGTGAGCAGTACTGGCCACTCAAACAGGGAGAGCAGATGATATCCGGTCTGCTCACCATCCGCAACATGAAGGTTCACGAATATGAGAAGATGCTGATCTCCTCGGCCCTCGAGCTCTCCTGGCAGGGAGAGACGCACCGCGTAGAGCACATCATCTGGAACGGCTGGCCTGATCGCGGCGTCCCCGATAACTACCTGGCATGCCTTCGTCTCATCCGCAAGATGGCGCCCCTCGCTCCGGTCATCGTCCACTGCTCCGCCGGTATCGGTAAACCCCTTCTTTCGAAATATTTATAATCGCACAACCTATTCAGGGCGCACGGGCACCATCGTCGGCCTCGACATGTGCCAGGTGAACCTGCACAACGGAGAGCCCATTAACATGGCAGACATAGTCAGGGAGCTCCGCGTCCACCGCCATGGTTCCGTGCAAACCGACGTCCAGTACATCTACATGCACCGAGTTCTCTTCAGCCTTGCCGAAAACAAAAAGGTACATCTTCTAGAGGTTCACATATTTAGCAATTCCTTTCAGGCTATCAGAGAACCCGAAGGCGCATCATTCCTGGCTGAATTTCAAGCGTTCATCAAGATGAAGGGTGGATAAATAGTCCCTTTCTCTGGACATTTTATGATGTAAATATGTGATAAACTTATCGACAAATGACTAGAGTCCTTTTTGCGCTTTAAAATGTCAATGGTTTCCCAAAGATTGTCGATGTAAGCCAAGAGTAGAACGCAGATGCATCGGCTTGCTTCCGTCTTTGTACTTCAAAAAGCGTTATGCTCGGGTATGGGCTTCCCCCATGGTCCTATATGGAATTTTGGAATTTGCGCGGTAAATCGAAGTGAACGTTTCCACGTGATCTGTTTTGTTCGAAATTCTGAATCATCCTAAGCGTTTTCAGAATCTCTTGGCATGGATGATGACGACTTCAACACGCTCGCCTACGACGACCCCGATCCATTCGCGACCGGAGAACGCCAAGCAGGGTACCGTGTCCTCCGCCTTCCATCTATTAACATTGTTTTAGGCTCTTCGAAGATGGCGAGGACATAGAAAATATCGGCAATGTCACCACCGGAAGAGGCGTGAAGCGCCCAGCCGATGTCATCGACCTCAACGGAAGCGACAACGACGTTGACATGTCCGTCATTGGTAGAAACACTCGTCCTCTAAAATTGCACAGCTTCTCTGCTTAGATTGGCACATGAGAATCGACACGCACCCGTTGGAGGAGCTCCGGAAACGTCGTCAGGATGTGATGGACGAAGAGGCTATCAAGCGACTGAAGAGACGTATGAACGATGTGAAACGCCGACGGACGATGCCAACTGACTACGACGGTGAGCCCGCCGTGGAGACGACCACTCTGAAGAAGAAGCGGGAGGAACTGCTGAGCGTTCCTCCCATCGACGGAACCCCGTGGCTCGGAGTGAGTTCGGCTGACAGAATGGAACGTCTCTACGTACGACTGCGCCCGTTAGAGTTGCCGAAGGGTGTTGGTAAGTGCTCAGATCTGGACGTCTTTTCCAGAAGATGTACTCTGATTCGTTTAGAAAATCTGGCCGAGGAAGCGAGTGTGTCGACGCAGAACAGTTTCCTCGCCGTTTCGCAGCCGAAGAAGAGAAGCCAGATGAACGCCGTTCCGATGCATGTCCTCATGTCGAAGGCGAACGCACTCCTTGAAGAACAACAGAAGGAAAGGGACCGCGAGATCGACGCTCTCCTCTCCGAAGAATACGCCCCTCGAGGAGCAGTCGACTCTGCTCTGTGGGTGGACAAGTACTCACCGAAGTGTTATGCCGAGTTACTCAGTGATGATGTAGGGAGGCGCTACTTGTCTTCTTCTGAACCACTTCTTCCAGGGCATCAACAGAATGTTGCTAACGTGGGTCAAGATGTGGGACGAGTGCTCGTTCAAGAGAAAGCCGCCCTCAATCGAACATTTATTAGAATTGGAGCAGAAGAATCTCGAGTTGGACGCCACCATGAAGCCGGACAGACCACGACTCCGGGCTGCGATACTCTATGGTCAGCCCGGTATGGGTAAAACCACCTTGGCGTCGATTATCGCCAGGCAAGCCGGCTACAACCCTATCGACGTCAACGCGAGTGGCGATCGGAAGGTGGACTACTTGAAAGGGCTGATCGAAGGAGTCGTTAGATCGGTTGGAAGCGTCAATTCTATGCAACAGAACGTAAGCGCTCGCGAGGTGGACTGTAACACTCGTGGTTGTTTGTAGAATGCGAAGCCTAATTGCTTGATCATTGACGAAATCGACGGAGCACATGTGGATACGATCAAATACTTGGTTTCTGTGATTAGCGACAAGGGGCGCCACGCCATTCGAAGACCGATCATTTGCATCTGCAACAATCTGTGAGTGTCTTCATCGGAGAGTTGACTCTATGACCATCTGCAGATTCGCCACTGCTCTGAGAACTCTGCGGCCACACGCCTTCCTTCTTGAACTCCCGGCTACGCACCCGAATCGATTGCATGAACGTTTGAGAACGGTGTGTTGAAGAAGCCTTCCTAGACCTTCTAATGCTCAATATTTAGATCTGCGACCAAGAAAAGCTGTGGCTGGAGAGGGCGGCGCTCCAACGTGTCGTCGAAGGCTGCTTTGGAGATATCCGTTCTTGCTTGAACACCCTGCAGATGCTGAAGTCGAAGCAGTCCGCTGACCCCAACGAACGGATTACGGTGTCAGTGGTGAACGAAGCCATCAACCGGCAAGGAATCGGTCGCGAATCGATGTTCGACCAGTGGGCCAGTGTGTTCTCTTTGACCAAGCATCTCGATGGAAAAGGAATCGTGAAGAACGAGAAGGAGCGTTGCAGGCAATTGGCTACCATGGTGTCCACCTGTGACGAGCTCGACAAGTTCCACTCCGGACTCTACCACAACTACTTGGGCAAGAACGTTTCGCTGTCGGCCGTGAAGAAGGCAATAGTGGCGTTTGAAACGCTGGACCTGATAGAGACGCGGATCCACAAAACGCAAAACTACGAGATGATGCGATACATGAGCACCGTGACCATTTCCGTCCACTTGGCCGTTGCCTCTCACACGAGGAAGAAGCTAGAGTTCCCCGCGGCGGAGCAGATGATCCGAGACAGGATGCGCCAATCCATAGAAGTGGTCAGCGCCATTCGATCAAGACCCGAAGTCTTCAAGTACTCTCAGGCTTCCATGGTTCTCGACGTTCTCCCTCAAGCTATTGTTATCGTGCAGCCTCCGCTGAAGCCCGTAGGTAGCTATTCTGATGAGCTCCTTCTGAATGCGTCTTTCAGATGAACGAGTCACTCTACAAAGCGCAAGAGCTAGAGGCCATCAAGACGTCCGTTGACGTTCACATTACACTCAGTTCCACATTCCAACTGGTCCACACACAAACAGGCACCAACTACGTATTCCAGCCGTGAGTGTCTCCGCATTCTTCTGCTCCAAACAACCATCCCTTTAGGCCATGGAACGAGATAGCGAGTTTCCCATTCGGCCCCGACTACTTCCGTCCCAACATGGTAAACAGCGTGCGCCAGATGATCGCGCATCGCATTGAACTCGCCAGGATCGGGCTCACCGAGGCAGAGGTGGCGGCGCTGAACAAGAAGAAGCAGACAGGAGGTGGTCAGCCGAAGTCAAGGGCGATGTCTATGCTGCCGGAGAAGACGAAGCTGGCACTCAATGGAAAGCGCTTCGCCATCTTCTACAAGTTCAATCAGGGTTCGAGCAACGCAATCCGAAGAATTATTCGTATGAATGGCCTCTTTTGACTTCTTGTGGTGTAAATAGATTCTTTGACCGTGACAGATACAGAAGTTTTCACAGAAACGCTTTATTCGGCGACACCGGACGTATGCAGGATTCGAGGATGAGTACAATATAAAATTTGAGCAAATGAAAAGTGAGGAGAGGGAACTGTACAAGGCACTTTACTCCAGCGAGTCTTCGGAAGTGTCGGATTGACTGGCTTCTTTGTAGTCGTTCTTGAGGTCAACGTGGCTGGATAAGACTCTGCAGGTGAGATCAGTGGATTTCTCTGAAATCGGAGAGTTAGTTGGCCACACGAAACGGGAGATAGCATACTGTTAAAAGCTTCTTTGAAAGAATTGAGTGATTGTGATTTGTTATACTTGACAAAGGCGACGTAGATAAGAACTCCGCTGAAAACGAAGATGAATCCGATGACCGTTGTCACTGGCTCCTCGTAGAGCGGCACTACGGTGAGGAGCATACAGAAGACAAGGAAGATGACGGATACGATGATCGGGATTCGGACGACCTCCTTGTTGACTGGAGTCTTCCTGTAGCGCATGTAGAGAAGCGCCACCATGGTCACGGCCTTTTGGAACCAGAGCACGAAGGTCGTGTAGTTGATAAGGCTTTCGACGTCGAAGAACAAGAAGACGATGGTGATCACCGTCTGGGCGAGAATCGCCGCTCGGGGGCACTGCGATTCCGCATTCAGGCAGCTGAGAGCTGGGGGTAGTTGACCTTGGCGGGCGGCGGCGTGCATGAAGCGGCTGGAGCAGAAGATGTTGCTGTTCAGGCTACCCATCAGGAGAATGGCGATCATGAAAGGAATCGCGTAGGAGAAGTCACCGAGCGCCTTCTGACTGAACAACTGAAACAAAGGGAAATAGAAAAGTAGAGGAGTTAGGTGCATACAGCGGCGACGGCGTTGGTTGCTTTCATTTCCTCGACGGAGATGACGGAGAAGTACGACACGTTGATGAGGACGAATACTCCAGCGACGGAAAGGATGCCGACAATCAGGGCCAGTGGAAGGGTTCGCTTCGGATTCTTGATCTCCGGGGTGCCGTAGTTAAGGATGTCCCAGCCGGCATAAGACCAGAGACCTCCGTAGAACGCCATCGTAAGAGCTCCGGGCGACCAATTGCTGCCTTCCCAACCGTTTGAGAAGTTTTCGCGGCGATCTGAAGTAACAACAGTTGGAGGGAACGGTCAGCACAGAGCGAAAAGTCGCGATTGGAAAGGCTCACAAAGGCGTACCTTTGAAGATGATCAGGTACAGTCCAGCAGCGATAATGATCGCCATCGAGAGTAGTTTCGCGAAGGTAACGATGATCTGGAACTTCGTGGCGAACCTGTCAAGCGCATACCAATTCATCCATGTGATGAGTACTAAAGCATCATAGTTACTGGAGCAGTGAATAGGAAAACGAACCCAAAATAACAAAGGCGAGGGCTTTTTCTGTGAGCATGATGTAGTCAGGAGGAATGGCCCAGATGGGTGCGATGCCTTGGACCAGATATTGGCCGAAAGTCAGCGCTTGCACGGCAGCACAGGCAGGATAGGTGAAGAGCACGGAAACCCACATGAAGGAGAAAGCGATCGCGAACCACTTCACATAGCACACGTAGGCGAAGTCGCATCCCGGGTCGGAGATGGCGGTACCCAGTTCGACAAAGCTGATGCCACCTGAAAGACATTTGAAGAGGGCCAGCAAAAAGCGCCTTACCCAGCAAAGAGATTAGAGCGGAGATTCCCCACACCAGGAGGGAGAGATAAACGCTACCCGCATGTTGAACGATGGACGTCGGAGTGATGAAGATCCCGGATCCGATGATGTTTCCTGAAAGGCAAATTACAGTCCGACCTACAACAGAGGACACTTACCAATAACGTAACTCGTAGCGCTGAGAATGCCCATCTTGGGCTTCCGCTCGCTCATCACGGGCGTCAGCTCAGTCGGCTGCTCCGCAGTCATGCTTCTGTGTGCTGCCGAGACCGAAGCGACGTCCAAGGGTGACCCACAGTCTGCAAGAAGTCCAAATGAGCGGCGCACAAAAGGAAATGAAGGGGCGGGGCGTGGGTGGACAGTAGCGCGGCCGAACGATTACAGAAATGTGACACGGCGTTCATGTAGCCGCCGCTGTAAAGTTTTGATGCGCCAAACGATGATCGACTTTCTTATCAGATAGTCGCATCTTGCGCCATAGTGCTCAAAAACGGCGTAGCTGTGAATTTTTTGCATATTTCACTTTTTGCATCTTCGAGACGTCTGAATAGAAACAGACAGCAGACCCTTTTACACTTTCTTGTCTCAAATAAATGTGAAATTGCAAACTAGACGTTAGTTCTCGTGTCTGTGTCTAGATTGAACTGTCTAGACATGCCGAAGACGGCGTTTCCCTTCACTCACCAACTGTCACCGAACTGGCCCTGCTTCTGTGAATCAAATGCATTGATTCGCTGTTTCGTAACCCATAACTGTAGTAGGCCGCCAGTTTTGCGTTCTCGTCTTTAGCTCTAACCTAAAGATGACTCTGACGGCCGCGCTTCTCAGTTTTAAAGGCTCAATATTGCCAACGCGTCGCCAATCCGTGCACGTCCGGATTATGTCGCATGCAAATGAGTCGAACACGAAGCGCGGATACACGATCACGGGAACGACGCACGTGATCTGCGCGGGCGCCCTGTGCCACACACTGCAGAAGGTTTCGGCGATCGCGACAAAACATTCGCGACGCGAACTGAATAGACAAGACGGCAAAGTGCACACCGTCTGCCGAGCCGCTCGCTCGCTATCGGCGCGGCCCGTATAAATTAAGCCAAAGGTCGAAGGCGGTCGTTGATAAGGCGCGCGAGCGGAGCAGCTGAGCGACACAAAATAGGAAACCAACTTGGCGCCGATCTTTTTCGGCCGACTGTTTGTCTAAGGATCATTCGCGACATTACACCCCGAGAGATGGGCGAAGCCGATGAAAGCGCTATTTGGCGGCGCGCCAAGTCGCGCGCCTGAAACGCGGCGGTCGCGCCAGCCACAAGTGCAAGCTGCACTTTTAGGCTGACGCAATGAGGGACGGCGAATGGCCGATTTCGGCATTGTGCACAATATATAGGCGATCATGGCGCCAGCAGGAGGCGAGGGGCGAAGGCTGTCGCGAAAACAAATGTTCTGCTGCACGGCGGAGATAAGTCGTCTACCCTCGGCTGATAAACGTGCAAAAATAGCTTCTTCTCCCTTCGCGACGATAGGGCTCACAGTCGTTCTTGTCAGTTTTTTATTTCTTTTTTCAACATTTAAATCTAAAACGGATCTAAAGTGGAACGGTTTACTTCTGTCGCCGCATGCTCCGCTTCTTACTTCTTCTTATTCACACGGCCAGCTCCCGGCGCCGGGTCGAACTTCGGCGACAGCGTCGATTCCGCCCGAGGTGCAGATGCACCCAACATAAACAAACTCCAGTTCTTTATGGGTTCGCCGAAGTCGACTTCTGGTGCGCCGGTCGGAACGTCGTCGAGTTGATCGTAGAACACTGTCGCGCTTACTTTTTTCTAAATCATTCAGCTTATTCTAGGCTCCAAATCCGCGAAGCCTACCGTTGTCATTGTAGACGGGTCAAAGATTGAGAATAACCCCTTTTCGTACGTTAACGTTTGTTCGCTGACGATGCGGGCAGGGAAGAATATCCAATTGCTCCAGGCTCTGTGAAAGCGCCACTGCCGATTGTACCTAAACAGAGGCGTCAAGAAATGAAGCGAATGAGAGAGACCTACAATTCCACGGCCGCTCCAAGCTGGTACAGTTCTCCAGTGAAATTGTAGAACATGTAGAACAGCGTACTGTCGCTTAATTTCCATAACATATTCCGGCCGAGAACATCACGCGTATTCTCAGGGAACGGATACGGATTGTTACCGTCGACATCCTTTCGTTTCTCTGCTTGATAGATGTGGTCGATGGACGGGCGGCTATGTGCAGACGCAGCGGAACTCCTTCGAGGGCTGAAAGAACGTTTTCATCTCGGACAACCAAACAACAGCGCACTTTAACGACCACGTCGCGATATCCCGTCCAATCGTCACAGCGATCAATCTGTGGTTTTCACCATTATCTGGCGCCTTCAGCGCGTCGAAGATCCGACACAGCCCGGCCATTCCGAACTCTCCCGCGCCAGAGTTGTAGCGCGCCTTCTGGCTTTCTGAAATTCAGTGAGTAGAAGCTGGTACGGCAAGAGGAACTAACCATCAGAACGTTTGCTAACGACGGATTCCGAAGATTTCTGGCTTTTCGGGCGACGGTCTTCCCGGTCGCCTCCTATGTCCGCCAGCACCTGCTCCAAGCTCACGTTCTCTTTCGTCCGCAGCAGCGATTTCCTCACGGACAGCGCTCTCTGCTGGGTCCGCGCGTTCAGATGCCGGTTTATACTGCCAGTTTCGCTGGACATAGTATCTCTAAAACACTGAGATTTGCAGAACTGGCGCCATCAAGGAGGATGAACTTTTGCAGACCACGACCAGTGCACAGAAAGAGCAAAATTGCAAGCTTTTTGCAGAAGTGTCTCTAGCGCACTGCAGCACAATTTGGGTGGGAAGACGAACGCGCGAGAAACAGGGACAAAGATCCCCTCCTTCAGTAGGTACAGTGCCAGGGAAATCGTACCGAGACCACAAGCATCGCGAAATCAAGCGGTGTAACTTCTGCAAAGGAACTGTGCAGATTTTTCTTTTGTTTTCTGCAGAATTTTCGTTCGTTAATAGAGTAATATCGTTCCTCAAATCTGTATTGATGAATGTAAGAGTTGCAATTACCTTCTTGGATTACTATTGCCTTCTTTTCCTTCTGAGTGGTGTAGTGTAGCGTTTGAACGATTATAGTGCATGTTTCTGACCAAATATTACCAAACTTTCCTTTGCATTCCACAAATACACTTTCGATGCTTTCCATTATGGCATTTGATTCCAAAATAAGACGTTTTCTAATGTCGCCATCTCCTTTTCAGCCGCCGCTTATTTATATCGATGACTCACTCCCATTACATTTGTCTTCCCGGAAGTCAGCTTCCCGGAAATCGATATTTACAGGAGCCATCCAAACGATCGAGGAACAAAGGTCGCTTTTTGTTTTGAAATGGAAAGACCCAGTTTCGGCACGTGAACATCCATAATGTCGCTCTGAGTGACAGCTCTGTTTACGGCCACACAATTTTTTGTACTTTATATCTTTTTATTATCGAGAGGGTGTCACGGGGTGTCGTGTGGCGATTCGATTTTGGTCTTCTGAGCCGGCTTTTCGGATGGACAAAAACTGGGCGAGGGTGGTGGCCCCTTGGAGGGTTTGCGTTTTCGTCCAAGATGATGTCACTCACGACGTGCGAGGAGAGATATTGTAGCGAAATAGTTGTAGCTCCGATTTCGAGTTGTGGGTTAGTTTGGAAAAGACGACCTTTCCAGTGTCCACTTTTATGACGGTGCAACGACTCCAAAGATTTGGAAAACACAAGATTTCAGCTCCCGAGGATCGACTACACACCGTGTTGTAAAACATTTATGTTAGAGATCACCAACTGACAGAGAGAATCGACTTTCAAATCAGTTCGGATATATTATAAATCGCCTACACACTGTGATACACGCTAGGGTATTGGGGTATGCACGTTACATCATTCGAATAGAAAAAGTTCACAGAAGTCTAAAAGAACGCCAGATAGGACGAAGTGTTAACAACATCGCACAAAACGCTCAAAATCAAAAAGCCCTTTTCAACGGCTGAAAGAAAAGCGGCTGAAGGAAAAAAATAATGATAATTAGAAACAGAGGCTAAGTTTATAATCTGTAAAAAAACCGAAAAGAAGATTTCGTCCAGATGTAGTGGTTTGAATAGAGAAATGTTTACATGGGATTAGTGATCGAGAAACGGCTTCTAAAGAAGCTGCCTGAAAGGAGCAGTATGACATCTAGAACCGCTCCTATTTCAGCTCCCTCGCTTAGTGCTATTCTTCGATCCGTAGACGATGTACTTCACCACCGGCGTCTTGCCCCTTCCCCTCATTGAGCCTACATTCCGAATGTTCGTCCGTTTCGGGGCTACCGTAATCACGCGTCCGTTCAGCTCGGTGCCACTCAAGGCGATCGCCTTCTGGCGCTCTTCCTTGGAGGAGAATTGGACGTAGGCGTAGCTGAAATTGTTGGACAGAGACGCCATCGAAGAGAGATTACCCCTTGGGACGTCTGAAGTGGTCGGTGATGATGGAGACGCGTTCTATGGCGCCACAGTCGCCGAAGTGCGCACGGAGATCGTTTTCGGTGGATTTGTACTCGACCTGAACGAAAGGATGACGCAATTAGGTCCAAGTAGATGCTGAATTTGGAATCTGAATTTGAATTTCTAGGAGACGTTTCTGGAGATCTTTGTTCTAAGCAAGCAGCTTGCATTTTTGGATAGAGGTGAACATGTTCATGTTACACGTGCACACGTATATAACGCTGAGTTTCGAGAAATGAAGATTTAGAGGATTTAGAGGATGTGAAGTGCTACCAGGCGACCAGAGCCCACTTCTTGCAAAGATACGAAATGTGTGCTTCCAATCTATTCGAAACGATTCATAGAACATTCCTTATTCACTGTGAGTTTCTTATCTAGAGGATTCAAAACAACAGTTTATAGAAGAAATCAAAAGCTTTGAGGAAACCGAAAAAGTAAAGTGCTTTGAGTGTTCTTCAGTCGATAATTAGCCTCCTGCAAATTGCTCCTTTAGAGGCGCCATTCTGACGTTTATACGGGGAGAGATCATGTGAGGCATAATTTAATTCAATAGAGCTCGTTTCGAGCGAAGGAGGCTTGCACGAATACGAACTTTAGCGATCGCAGCTAATGCTCATCTGGATATGACTGTTTATTGAAGCAGCACTACGCATCTGACGCCACCGTTAATTCATTAAACAGTACCGGGTCCCAGTAATTCGGCCAGCAATTCTTCGGATTAAAAGCGAACTTTTGGAGGTCCTCAGATGAATGTACTTACATTGCCTACGTAGACCGACTTCGAGTCGGCTTCGGCCTGCTCGTTCTGGCGCTTCGCATAGGGAGTGAAGCGGGAGTCCTCACAGACGCGTCGGATCTTGGCAATCTCGGACTCCATCTCGAGTTTCGTGTCGACGCGGAATGGAGGGAACGAGCTTGTGACGGACTCGCGCGCACTCACGTGCGAGTAATTAAAAGGTGGCTATGGGGGTGTGCCCTGGGGGAGAGGTAGCGAAGGAATCAAAAGAAGCGCTTCTGGAAGAAAGACGAAATGCAAACTGAGAAGACGAGGGAATGTGGACGGTGGAGAATGAGCTGCTTCGAAAAGAACAGGCGGGTGGGGGATTAGAAAGTCGGATTAGGGATGCGAATGAAAAAGGTTTTTAGCTTTTCTGATTACACACCTCTGAATGTCTCAAAGGAATTGAAAGCGCTCCCAAAGTGCATCAAGGATCTGGCGTTACGTACTTCGTATGTCTGGGAAGGTACAGAATCAACACATCATTTCTGAGGCACGCTAGAGTGTTTAAAGTTTTTCGTTAGAACAGTGATCCAATTCAGTGTTATCGAGTAGTATATAAGACGCAGAATTGTTTCATCGGAAATCGTAAAGTGATCACATTAAGAGCATGTCATCCTCCCTTCGACTTGATGAACGCTTGGTAATCGGTGATGAACTGCGCGATATCCGATTCCTGAATGGCCTGAAATAGATCCATAAGAAACAGGCACTGGCTCCGAGGCGTACTTTCTTGTTTTCAGCGAGACTGAAAATGACACGGTGCATGTAAATGTACTGGACGTCGGTTTGCACGGATCCATGACGGTGAACGCGGAGCTCCTTGACGATATCGGCCATGTTGACGGGCTCTCCGTTCTGCAGGCTCACCTGACACATATCGAGGCCGACGATGGTGCCCGTGCGCCCTGAATAGGTTGTGCGATTATAAATATTTCGAAAGAAGGGGCTTACCGATACCGGCGGAGCAGTGGACGATGACGGGAGCTAGAGGCGCTACCTTTCGGACGAGACGCAGGCAGGCGAGGTGATTGTCAGGAACGCCGCGGTCGGGCCAACCGTTCCAGAGGATGTGGTCAACACGGTGCGTCTGTCCCTGCCAGGAGAGCTCAAGATTCGAGGAAGTGAGCATCTTCTCGGGGTCGTGAACCTTCACGTTGCGGATGGTGAGCAGACCAGAAGTCATTTGTTCGCCTTCCTTGGCGGGCCAGTACTGCTCACACTTTTTCTTACCCATCTCCATGACGCCGCAAAGCATGACAATGCTCTTGCACTTCTCCTGCCACACGAGCCTCCAGAAATCTTCCACGGTCTTCTCCGTCGGACCTTGCGTGCAGATGTAGCGCTTCTCACCGTGTACCGGCACCCAGTTTGCGTGGATGTAGTCGTTCGGATGCCCCGGCGGCCAAGTCAGCACCACACGGCCCTCATCACCGCATACCACGTCTGAAAATCGTGATCAGAATAGGGAAGCTTCTCCAGGACGTACCCTTGTAGCGGTTCTTGTCCATGTTGTGGTCGAAGGCGGTCCTCGAGATGGGCGTCTTCAGAGAAGCAGCTCTCGTCTCGTTAAAATCCTTGACGAGCTTCGCAACGCCCGTCTTCGTCGCTTCAAGGCAGAATTCCCGCAGCTGTGCCTTATCGGCGCCTCCTAGACCCGTCGACGGCCTCTTTGATATCCGTACCTTTGAGTCGCCTTTGCGCTCTTTGCCTCTCGGCAAATTCCGCTCCATTTGAGTTCCGTCATCGTTCAACTCGTCTTCTAAACAACAAAGTCAAATATACATTGGTACCAGAGCACTCACCCTTCATTGTTCCCTTGCCGGGTTTGTCCTTCTGGTTCGACTTTCGGCGTGACTGTGGCTTCATTACCAAACTCTTCGAAGTCATCCAGAAGACGTGGAACTGCGGCGGAGGCGAAGGACGGCCAGCACGAGGCACGAACGACTTCTACAAATGAGATCAGTGAAGTGACTGACCGCTCCTCTGCAGTGCGGCAGACGGTCTAGACTTCTCCAAAAGCACTCTTGCCTGGGTGTACTCTACGTTGTCTCGAGGATGCAACCAGTTTGGACACTTTTGTAGAACGATGACATACTTGGATGTTTTAAGGGTGGCATGCAAGGGAGAAAGAAACATGGAAATTCGAGGCCTGCGTACCGCGCTTTGCTGTACTGTATTTATCAAGGGACTGGTTAGTCTTTATTTGTTTTGTTTAGTTGTGCGGGCGCTCAGCACAAACAAGCGTCTACCAGCGCAAACAGCGAAGGACAACAGACTACCGTATAGGATAACAGGTCGCCTCAGGGCGATCGTTTGAAGACCCGGGTACATAGTAGTTGCCTCCGTTTTATTCAGAAAAAGCCGTCACATACTTTTATGCCGCACGCGCGGGGTAGAAATGACGTCATACGCACGGCTCAACGAAAAAAGACGCACGTGCGGCTTGTGACCTTACAATACAACCAGGCCTTAATAATTTAACCTCAATGTGCTGAAGCACTCCTGCGCTAATAACAGTAGACAACAAATCACCAGCTTGTCTATTATTGCATACACGTTATGGCATGCGAGGTACATGTTAAGCACCTATTTAAATGGATAGTTGCACCTATTTAAGTGGACAAGTTGCGCCAAGGCTTGATCTTCGAGTAGAACATGGTCTGTAGACATAAGCTGAAGGCTCCCATGAGAAACAGAGTTTGAGACCGAAGATGCTCCAGAAAGCCCGTCAATTGCTTTAAAAACAAAATTACACTGTGTCACAGTAAAAGGCCTGAATTATATATGGCATGTAGTGGGGAATGGTATGATCCGTACTGTGACTGCGAGCGAAAAGGTCGGCCATGCAGCATACACAAATTCCACAATCGTTGCCGTTATTTTTCAGAGGACCATGCTAAAAATGTTGAATGGGATAAATTGTGGCTTATCTTTTAACGGTAACGATAGCGATAAACCTTCTTTGCTAAGAAATGAATCAAGGTTATGCTCCTCTTGGGTGGCCTGGAATATCTGCAGAATTATGACCAGAGATGGGCACCAACGGATCGGATCGGCTAGCGGTTCAACCGATGTGTGAGCTGCTTGGCGGATCGTCTGGCGCCAGCCGTCAACCGGTTGTTGTCCTTCGGCTGTCTTTTACAACGATTCCCCTGTACGTGTTGTTGTCCTCTACCAGAACCCAGCGCTAACGTTCGATCGAACGGATGCTGTCGTCCTTTCCCGACTCTCGCAACGATTACCTTGTATTTGTTGTCCTTTACCGTAACGCAGTGCAAACGCTTGCAAAATTTCGTTTGCACTGTGGGTGCTGACTCGCACAAGCAATGAGCCACACACGATGGAACTACAGTAACCCGTAGTTTCCACATGGAATCAGTGTAGGAGCCAAACTTTTGGTAAACGACTGAGAGGTTTTATGCTGCCATATAGCATTCCCCGGGTGTCCAAATCGTCAGTCCTCAGCTGTATCCCTTGAATCAGTTCGTGATTTTCGGCTTAAAAACGTTTCGGTCCTGTTCTTCACTATTTTGTATTTTTCGAAGCGTTTTTCATATTCTTCTTTAATTAAATGCAACAGCTATTAGTCAAATAGAGCTGCACGAGCGCCCATTATTCCCACTAACAAGGAAGGTCCCTGAAATGATACACGCCGATTTGGCTCAAACTTTATACACTGGCAGAACTGTGGACGTGAAGTGCAGTGACGTTTGCCGCACCGGCAGCATCTCATGGGAGAGGGTCTAAAAACAGGTTAAAAGATAGGGATTAGGGTATATAGTGCTGTTGAAGCCCTTTAGAAGACAAGGACCGCGTGGTGTAGTGGTTAAGGTGCCTTTTTTTCCGCAGGGTTCGATCCCCGTCGACGGCATAACGCTTTCCTTGGCGTTACTATCTTCGCCAATATCTTTAACCCCTTTTAATCACACAAAAATCGTTTGATTTTAAAGAATGGGAAGCTGTGACCAGGGTACCATTACGTTATCGCTGTGTGTGTTCGTTGTGCTACTATCGTAAATGGCGATTTTCGTGCATTTTAAAGGGTTAAAGACATATGCGAAGACGGCAAGGCCAAGAAAAACGGTTTGCCCTCGATGGGCATCGAACCCGATGGAAAAAGGAGCGCGGTAGTCCGACACGTTAACCACTACACCACACCGTTATCGCCTTCTTACGGGCTTCAACAGCACTATATCACACATCCCCTATCTCTTAACCCGTTTTTAGACCCTCTCCCATGAGATGCTGCCGGTGCGGCAAACGTCACAGCACTTCACGTCCACAGCTCTACCAGTGTATAAAGTTTCAGCCAAATCGGCGTGTATCACTTCAGAGACTTTCCTTGTATGTAAGAAGATCTCGATGCACAATAGAATGGATGTCAACTTGAAAATAAGGTTTGGCCGTCCTGGAACAGGATTGTTTTCTGGTTCGGTCTGTATTTCCGCATTCCATAGTCCATCTCTTGCAGTCCCTACGTGTACACAGTAGCCATGAACGACGTCCACTTGATGCGATCTTCCCGCTACCCTGCTTAATCAGTTGGAAACGTTTCAATTAACAGAAAGGTGCTTTTTCCATGTTCTTGGGAAAACACTTTACCAGTGAACCTCAAATGTATGGAAATGTATGTATGAATCAGGAGTTCTTTCGCCGTCATAAATTGCCGCGTATGCATGAGAGTCTAGTGATGTGGTTCAGGCCTTGGAAGTTCTGCATATATTGGGTTATTGATCAAAAGGTACCAAATGAGAAACGCTGAACGCACTTAACTCTCACCCCACAGTATGATTCGTCGCTTGTCCATTGTTTTCATTTTGGATGCCTGTAGCCCTAACTGTAAGCTGGCGGTGGGGCATCCACGTTCTTGGTCGGAAGCCACTGCTCCGCGACACACGGAATAGAAAACTTGAGGGATTTTACGCATTTTACGCTAAGATTCAGTGGATTTCTCAAAGCAGAACTTCGAAGGAGGATATGCAATGAGTTGCAACTGCTTTAACACGATTTTTTTCGTGATCCTATGTCGTTTGAAACGCGCCTTCCGATGTTACGATCCTTGTTTCCCAAAAGGTTCTATACGAAGTTGGCTGAAGGTTGCGTCTATCAGAATTTATTACTAGGAATCTGCCGTACTTTTGTGCATTGTTTTTGCCCCAAGAATAGCTATATTCCTGACCTACGGTAGGTGCAGGAATATGTACAAGCTTCTTAGAAAGTTTCTGCTTGAATTCCCTAATTATGATCTTGAGTTTAGATCTAGGTTGAATCCTCTAAACAGTTCCTCAAACGACAATAGAAAGGATGCCGCAGGTTTAATTGCCTCGGCGACATGAAGAGTCGTCGGAAATGTCTCTTTGAATTCGAAATAATGTCCGATTGAAAAGGAGGAGTTAATTGTCGAGTGGCAACAAGGTGCCTACCGTACTTCGCAGCCTTTGAGGCGCCGACCCAAGCCTGTGGATTCCCGTGGCGACAGATCTGTGCATTCCGTGACGGTCCTCCAATTCGGCGACCTTGACTCCGTCGAAATGATCGATTCGCGGATGTTAGCGGCGTTTTGATGTTGCGACCGACCTTCGGGCCGCCGACGTCGTTTACGCCGTTATGACACGCCGAGGGACACTTTCGGACAATTATGTTGGGTAATTCTGAGTTCACCAAAGGTGAATCGCCGTCATCATTCCGCCATCTGTCGGCGACGTTTATCGCCCGATCGGCACACGACCGACGCAACATTTCGTAGCCGTTAGCACTCTTTATGGTGATCGCTCCCCAAATTAAGTGTTCTTTGTCCCTTTCGGCGCCTCTCCCGCAACAATTAATTCGTTTTATTAATCGCCGTGTGTGGTAGAGGGACTACGGTAGTCCCTTTTCGGCGTCGCTCCATAAATTCGGCATGCAAATGAGAGTCTATCGGCATGCATCCCGGGCCCACAGCTGTCACCATATGCGTCCGCGGAGATGGCGGCGACGCGGAGTGCGCAGTCCTAAGTGTCCGATTACGTCTGGAGGCCCATCTGAGGTGCGTTAGCCGCTGGCGCCGATGCCTCGTGACAGCTCAAAGAAAACATCTGCTGGCGAAGTCGCAACATTCGAAACCACCCGTTAGGGCTGCGGACCGGAACGGACCCTTTTTGGCGCGAAGCCCGGCCACGGGCTAATTAGCGGAGAGACTATCAGCGACGGAATCTGGACCGCCGAAGCGCGAAGAAACAACAATCGCGCGTTGCGCCACTCGGAGTGACCTTTGTTGATTGCATAATTGACATCTTCACCCGCAAAATGTCACTTCGATTGGGCGAATTTGAATACAGGTGAACCGAGATAATCATCTTACGGAAACTGTCACTCATTCCTTAATGAGTCGACCTCTCGCGAATTCGAAAGTAGGCGAGAAGCGCGTCGCCGCCAGGTCGATGGAGATAACACGGAGATGTCGCCTAATCCCGGGCGATCGAGCAGATCATCCAAAGTTAATCCTCGGGAGGATGTCAAGTGGAAATGAAGCTACAGGTGGATCCTTATCTCACGAGCGAACTAATCTCTTGATTGGACTCATAATGTAAAAGGGTATCCATGAATGGATTGATCTATGGTAACGTGTATGGTAGTGTGATTGACCCACTCACAGCCACGAGCGAGCCGGAAAACTCTGAAAGCGACAAAAGAAGAAAATCAAGGAAAGAAAAATCTAAATTTCAACATGTAAAGGTGCAAGAGGTTGCGTAGAGAGCGATCTTTCTTTTATCTCTACCCAAGCTTTCTTAGGGCTTCACAAAAGCACAAGATCTACGCAACCTCTTGCACCTTTACATGTTGAAATTTAGATTTTTCTTTCCTTGATTTTCTTCTTTTGTCGCTTTCAGAGTTGTCCATCGTGAAAGCATGCGAATGGAAAGGCGTACTTTGCAGGCATTTTTTATAGTCTGATCTCACGGTGAATGATAGTTAAGTACTTAACAAAACGTAACAAGGATCGATTTATGATTGGTGCTTTTGTATCTGATTTGTTCGCATCGTGCATTTCGCGTGAGACGTGATATAACCGTTTCAGTGAAATAAACGGCGATGTTTTCATAACCTTGAACGGTCGGCGGTCTCGAGCGGACCCCCTGAGGCGTTTGAGATCGGCAAAAATAAGTGAGTGACCCCTGAAGGTTAATTGACTTCGGAGGACCGCTCCCACCGGATTCCTCTCTGACCACCCACGTCGCCGCCTGGCTCCGCGCCTATCGGGGTCATTTCGGTCGGATTTCAGTGCGTTCTCACGTTCCTCTTTCCGTCACATTGCGCAACTCGCCAATTACCTACCGTAATCGGCACCAATTGCCTTCCGGCGATGGGACCCCGCTGATTGGCCCAATTACCGTAACCCGATTAGGGAGAAAGCGCTTTGTCCGTTCTCGAGTGCACTTCGCTGGAAAAACATTCGAATCGAATTAGGCCCGGAAGACGGATCCGGCGCTACCGTATCTGGAGACGCGTGTGGCCACTGGTAAACAACTCAATTAAACGATTCGAATTGCCGTTGCGCAACCCTGAGATAAACAGTCCGTGTGGGGTGAATCCGTGGATGGAGAGGCGCCGTGGCGAGCAGCTGATGGAGTTGCAGGTGTTTATATTGCGCAGTGATCACCGTGAAATATGGTTGTTTACGGTAAGGTCTTGATACATCTGAACTGACGTCCCTCTCCATTTACAGTTGATCCCCAGTATCTTCGAAAAATCGCAACTCGCTACCGTATTCCTTCGTGAGTGACAAGCCGTGTTTGACCTCCGGTGGACGGACAAATTGGGAGTTCGGGGAGCGTGGAGACCTTGGCACGCTGTAAAGAAGACGATAATTGCACGGTTGGCATCTCGATGATCGGAATTAGGTCCTAACACGCTCATCACACAATCGTGCGCCAAACCGCGACTGATCTTATCGCCGCAATTGAGATACCAGCAGTGATTATGTACTTCCTTCGTCCCTGTTGACCTCTGCACCACTCAGCCAAATTGTGTGTAAACGCCGAAAGTGTCCCTCGGCGTGTCATAACGGCGCAAACGACGTCGGCGGCCCGAAGGTCGGTCGCAACATCAAAACGCCGCTAACATCCGCGAATCGATCATTTCGACGGAGTCAAGGTCGCCGAATTGGAGGACCGTCACGGAATGCACAGATCTGTCGCCACGGGAATCCACAGGCTTGGGTCGGCGCCTCAAAGGCTGCGAAGTACGGTAGGCACCTTGTTGCCACTCGACAATTAACTCCTCCTTTTCAATCGGACATTATTTCGAATTCAAAGAGACATTTCCGACGACTCTTCATGTCGCCGAGGCAATTAAACTTGCGGCGTTGTTCGCATGGAACGAAGTTTCTTTATATCGACCTTCATATGTCAAGAACAATAAATACTTTGAAATGCATTACACGTCTTACCCAGTAAAGATAACACGGACCGCTATGATGATTACATTATATTATGATACTATGATTACAAGGCTGCTATGATATCAAAATAGAAGAGGCGTGATAAATCGATACATTTCGTTGGGTATTTTGGTATGCGTCTCAAAGTTTTGTTACAGGGCGAACAGGTTTGCACTGACAGTGACAAGTTCACTTTTGGCGAGTAGAAGAATGCTTTTGCTACACCTTCCTACAAACGTGCATAATGAAAACCTACAATCGAATAATCTGTGCTGCGCACATTCACTTGATATGGACTTCAATGCGTGTACTGTACAAAGACAAAGACCTTCTTGCTACGATTATCCAAAACTTATGTTCTTTTTATATCGCTTAATGCAAAAAAATTTTCTTTCAGATGACTGAAAGGTTTTCACAGGCGAAACTTTTCACTATTTTCGCTACCAAATGCGGGCGACCAGGAGAATCGTCACTGGTTCGCGTATAAGGCAAAGTCAAGCAAGAAAAAATCCAGGCTTGGCTGAGGATTATGTCCAGGTATTTAAGGTTGCGGGCAAGCGAAACGAAGAAGAGCAGAAACGTATTCATTTTTGTGATTTCATTTGTATTTTAAACGGGCCCGAATGGCGAGCTTTGTAGTCTTGACAGCTTAGCATACGGTTCAAACATTGGTTGTCCTTTTTGCGATTTTTGGAACGACGATTCTGTGACATAACCATACCACCTATGACCAAATGACGTGTGACATATGACCAAATCGCAAATTTTGGTTTATTCAGAGCCACAGGCGACTTCTTGTCGAAAAAAAACTTTTCCCCTAACAAATCTCCAGAAAATTTACATGTTTCTCGAGATGTAAACCGCACAACAAATTACGTACCCCACAGTTAAAAAATCCAAAAGTGGAGCTTCCTCTCTGGAGTCCGCTTGGTGGAGTGCTTAAAAATAGCAAATGAGTGCTGTTTTGAAAGAATTTTTTTCCTGAAAAAAATGTCGAAATCCCTCAAATTCGACGATTTTCTCACTACTAAGTAGGGTAAAGTGGACCAAACAAAATCTGATTTTTTACCGGAAAGTAATTTTTAATGAAATGTCTGTCCTTTAAGCCAGGAGACCAACGGAAAGCGAACTTAAATTGAGTTTCGCGTCTTTGTGCTCATATTATTTCTTGGTGTTCCGGCTGAGTGGACAGAATCGTGGCGAGTACCCCATGATGATTCTTTCGCTACACACATTTCTTAGGGAGCACACAAGGTGAGGCCTATTTCCATAGATTAAAAGGGAAATCTTGTTGATCTTAGTTTGCAAAATTTAATGACTTTTGATTACAATTAGTGTAGTTGAGCAAATTGCATCCCATTTTAAACAACTTTCATTGTATTGCAGAACAGAACTTTATAGTCAACCTTTAGGCCGTCTAGATTCAGACGGTTTGTGAACGATATCAACGATCCTATGCGTTCTGCTTGATTCATTTTTTCCTTGCATCTGCTCACCAGGAACAAACCCGTACAAGCCATGGCGAGCTCCACTATACGGTCCCCATCCTCGATCCCAACCATACCCACTTCCTTGTCCCCTATCCCGACATCTCCGTGTCGATCTCCGTCGCCGCTTTGTCGCAACATTTGTCCGGTCATTAACACCCTCGTCATCCCTTTTATGATCACACAAGCGATTACTCACTCTCCAAGACTCTTTGTCCCTTTCGGCGCCTCTCCCGCAACAATTAATTCGTTTTATTAATCGCCGTGTGTGGTAGAGGGACTACGGTAGTCCCTTTTCGGCGTCGCTCCATAAATTCGGCATGCAAATGAGAGTCCATCGGCATGCATCCCGGGCCCACATCTGTCACCATATGCGTCCGCGGAGATGGCGGCGACGCGGAGTGCGCAGTCCTAAGTGTCCGATTACGTCTGGAGGCCCATCTGAGGTGCGTTAGCCGCTGGCGCCGATGCCTCGTGACAGCTCAAAGAAAACATCTGCCGGCGAAGTCGCAACATTCGAAACCACCCGTTAGGGCTGCGGACCGGAACGGACCCTTTTTGGCGCGAAGCCCGGCCACGGGCTAATTAGCGGAGAGACTATCAGCGACGGAATCTGGACCGCCGAAGCGCGAAGAAACAACAATCGCGCGTTGCGCCACTCGGAGTGACCTTTGTTGATTGCATAATTGACATCTTCACCCGCAAAATGTCACTTCCATCTCGGAGTTTTTAGGAACATTTTGACTGAAGAAGGCGATAAGCGAGAAATGGTTATGTTTTCATAACCTTGAACGGTCGGCGGTCTCGAGCGGACCCCCTGAGGCGTTTGAGATCGGCAAAAATAAGTGAGTGACCTCTGAAGGTTAATTGACTTCGGAGGACCGCTCCCACCGGATTCCTCTCTGACCACCCACGTCGCCGCCTGGCTCCGCGCCTATCGGGGTCATTTCGGTCGGATTTCAGTGCGTTCTCACGTTCCTCTTTCCGTCACATTGCGCAACTCGCCAATTACCTACCGTAATCGGCACCAATTGCCTTCCGGCGATGGGACCCCGCTGATTGGCCCAATTACCGTAACCCGATTAGGGAGAAAGCGCTTTGTCCGTTCTCGAGTGCACTTCGCTGGAAAAACATTCGAATCGAATTAGGCCCGGAAGACGGATCCGGCGCTACCGTATCTGGAGACGCGTGTGGCCACTCGTAAACAACTCAATTAAAAGATTCGAATTGCCATTGCGCAACCCTGAGATAAACAGTCCGTGTGGGGTGAATGCGTGGGTGAACGGCTTGTTGGGATCTGTTTGGATCTTGAGTTTCTGTCAAGTGACCGATCTCAACCAGGACCCGAGGGCCCAGACATGTACAGTCGAAATCCTTTCATTTTTGGGTCATTTTTCAAATGGAGAGGAAATTAATCCCCTCGGCAATCAACTCGACTCATTAATTTCGAACCCATCGAGGCAACTGTTCCTCGGATTTCCCTCCAAATCGGCCTCTCAAAATCGTCCGAAATTTCGGTCAGCAACTGTCCACAGCGCTGTCCACACAGTCCCCGCGGGCCGAAGAGAATTCCGCGCGCGGAGAGCGCAGAACGACGCGACAGTCACGTCCCTTCGTGAGTCTTTTTTCGCGCGGCGTCCCGACCGGACTGCGGCCCGGTCCCCGGGAGTCCGAAGCACTTTCCTTGGTCCCCGCTCGAGGACCGTTCCCTTCAGACTTCCCGTCCTGGCGGAGCCTGGAATCGCGTGGGGTGCGTGTTTCCCGCAAAGGTTAAGAAGATTACGCGGCGCGTGATGCGTCGACAGATGACATCTGCTTGAATCATGGCAGATGCTCGAAGGGCCGGGTGACGGGGCCAAGGTCTTCTAGTCCGAGCACTGCGAGAAGCCGATTAACTATTCATCGGCGCTGCCTCGAACGAATGGTGTCCCGTTACTGTATCTGTTCCTTTTCTGGATAGAAGCGTTGTGTAAAAGATACTAAATACAAAACTCACTTTCTGAGGATAGCAGCCGAGTCATAATCCATAGATCGGTCTCCCCTTGAATCGTAGTCCACTGGAAGCTTGATCTCTCGGTCCAACGCCAACCAAATTCTTCACAAACAAGTCGTTCTTTGATCGACAACAGGAATTGGACGATAACGAACCTTTTCCCGGAAAGACCTCATTGTGGGCTGTAGTGTTTTGTTCGACTAGAAAAATGGAAACAAAGCTCATTATCTCTAATCTCGTTCACTGTTTCTTTATTTATTTTTCTTACTTGACCATTTGACGACAAATGTTAAGTGAATAAAGAGGGGAACGCTTGACTTTTACGTTCATTAATATGTTTTGAACGCTTTTTCGTTCTAACAAAGTTAATCAAATAGTACGTATTATACGGTAGATTAGTTCTGCAGAATAAAAGCAGCGTGGCAATTCACCTTTGAACGTTCAATTCGAACGGAACCACTTAGCAGAATTCCGAAGTTTAACGGCTTTATCGTATTTCTAGTCCTTCCAAGAGATCCATGTTCTCGTCTCCTTTTTTTTGTCGCCCTCTTCACCCTCTTCGCCCTTCTGCCACCCCGCGATCCGTACGGAAAAAGCGCTCAGAAACGGCGATATATCAAATCCCCTGCTGCGCGATCGCGATTAAATCTCACCGTTTCGCGCGCGCGGCGACAATTTGCATATCAATTAATCACCCTCTAAATGATCTCCCCTCCACACTCGTCTCCTCTGATGGATCGACCTGGAGCCATACTGTACAGCCGATTCCAGAAGGCCCTCGGGCACATCTGCCCGAATCCAAACAGTCTTCGGGCCAAACAAACGGTCGACGACGTTTACTTTTTGAAAAGGCAAATACGGGGAGCTCCTGAGGCGACTGTCGCGCTGACCGAAGCGCGCGTGCGGCCCGTCCATCTCGGCTATTATTTACAAATCGTTTCTCCGAACGTCGCCCGCCGTAATCCCGTCAGCACCGTCGGACGCGCACTCCGAACGCTCCGTTTGAGTTTCTCTTTTCGAAACGCTCGACGCGACGACGACCGAACTGACCGTTTGCTCATCAGTTCGGCCGCCACGCTTTGCTATTTATTTAATAGTATTTTGATTGATTGTACGACACTAGGAGACTTCGGTTAGGGTGGTTCGGGGGATTCTAGATCGATGGAAAATCACTAAAGGTGAGGGAGGTTGATCTGACGGATCTTCTTCTAGCTTCTTCTGCATCGGAGAGAGCTGATATTGACGACGCGTCAGGCTGTTCGGGTCCTAGTCCAGTCACAAATTTCTGTGTATAATGCCATGGCATTCTACGTTAGATTGGGTCAATGCGTGGGGCTAATTAGGCATGCTGACGCACGGTTTCATAGATCCCGAAGCAGAAGCCGACATAAAGGTGCTCCAAACATCTGGTTCAGGTCTTAACAACAAATCATTAAGTTAGGAAACGATTCTAGTGTAAGGGAGCGTAAGTAGGCCTCAGTGAACCAGGATAAAGTCCAAATCGCCTGATTTTTGTATATGTCGTAGTGACTCAGTTGGCTCGAACCTCTGATAGCTACATGCAGTGTTGGTAAACTACGGCGTAGAATGACTGTGAACTTCACATGTTGTGGTCCAGGAAAATCGGATTCACATAGGATCTATCTACTAAGAAGAAGTCCAATCAGGTCACTTCGAAAGATCATAGCTTTCTTAAAATGAGTATTTGACCACCATCATCGGCACACATCAAACCGACGTCCCATCACCTCCTAGACCTCCTACGATAATGTCCAACATCTCTCCAAACGTATGGCCACTTTCCCTCCCCAACTGATTGTGCCAGGAGATCCCTCGTTCTCTCCGGCACAGTTCTTTCTCTTCTTGCTCACCTTCTTAACTCCGTTTTTGGGTCTCCCGTGTACCTGTCACCGCGGTAATTACATCTTCTTCGCCGTTTGATACATCTCGCGTCGTTTTTGCTTCGCTTTTTGTGCGCACGCGTGTCCCACTTATGGCAACGAACGCCTTTTTATGTGCTTCGCCGTTCCTCGGACTACGGTAGCGCTAATTTGAGGCCGGAATGGGATTATGGGTTGCGAGCCGGGTGATGGGAAGGCAACATGTCCGAGGTTTTAAGAGCTTTTTTACGATCCGAGGTGACTGCTACCTGTCCGTAGGGGTGACGGGCAGATGGAAACGCCGTGTTTCTTTGGCGTTGAGTGGGGAAAGCGGACAGCTGATGTGACTAATTGTTTTTAATTAGCCGAGTTTCCGCCTCGACCGTTTGGAAAATAGACGCCAAGAGTGGACGGAATCGGATTAGGGGTGGAAGGGTGTTTCCGTCAACAGTAGGTGTATGATGATTCGATTACCGCCAATGTGCGTGATATGTAAATTGTTTGGATGTTACCAGGGGGTAATTGGGTTAGGCAGTGAAGTCAAGGCTATTCTGGAGGACGACAGTCTGCAAAACGGATTAGAGGGCGACGATGATGTTTTTTTTTGAAGTTGTTTGTCTGTTTACAGTCCTCAAATTGTGATTTGATCTTCGGCCCCGGTACTCAGTCATGGCGACGGATACAAACCCGGCTAATTATTAAGGGAACTCGCTATTGTGTGGAGGTGCCTTTCGTATGGGGGAGGGCCCCACTCAGCAAATGTTTTGTTGCCTGGAAACGTTCCGTTTTTCAGTTCCTTTTTTTTCTCCACTCACACGCCCCACTTGTGGTTTTTACGGGCTTCTCCGTTCTCAACGTACGGTGTCTTTAATTGGGGACCTAGGGGAGATTGTGGGGTGCAGGACATGATGGGTAATGGCAACACAGGTCAGTTTTTACGTGGTTTTTTATCGCCTTCCCAAATTTGTACCTGTCCGGAGGTATGTGACAAGTGATGGTCTGGATATGGTACCACTACGTGCAAGGTTTCTTCTGGGAGCATCGAGATGCCGTCCACTTCTTCCCTTTGAGAGATCGATCCAAAGGACCCACGATCTTCCAAGTCACGTGTCGACAAGGTTTAAGACTAATTGTGGACAAACCCGAATCCAATTGTCTGTGGAGGTTGTTGGGCTCCAAAA
This sequence comes from Steinernema hermaphroditum, assembly GCA_030435675.1. NCBI lineage: Eukaryota > Metazoa > Nematoda > Chromadorea > Rhabditida > Steinernematidae > Steinernema > Steinernema hermaphroditum. Next base: position 6,311,152 of record CM059622.1, read on the forward strand.
GTCTAAATTTGTTTCCTAAATCATGTTTTCCCATTTGTGGGCTACCGTAGTATTTGTTTTTATGCTATCGCAAAACAATTCGCGGCCTTTCATTAGCGGCCTCTCCCACATCATTGAGAGAAGTGACAGGCACCTTTGCCTCTAGTCTTCAGGTTCCATTCCAAGAGGCTTTCTAAGTCATGAAGGATCCAAGAATGCAGGTGAGTCTGCACAGAATGTTCACTGAAGAAGAGCAACACTCAGGTCTTTGAACTGAACTGTCCATACATCCAAATCCCCAGAAGTCACTTCAGTTGAACCGTTTTTCCTTTTTTGACGTTTGCTTTGACGTCTTTCCATTTGTTTCCCCCTCAACAACCACAAATCCGAACGTTTCTTCCTTGGTGGCTGGTGACTAACGCCGGCAGAAAGAGTTTTGCAGCTGCCGTCGGATCTGTTTACCCCTTTGGCGCTTACAAAAGCTCTCGCCAGGTTCCGTTTCCTTCTCTCCTTCCGACAAATTCGACTGTTTTCGGCCTCGCCGGCTGTTTTCCCATCAGCACCGCTCGTTACGTCCTCCATTGCGCGCCCATCTCCACTTCAAAACATCGCCTCGCGCTACCGTACCCCTCCACCCGCCAAATGTTCCTCGATTCGAGGCGCGCACTCGGAATGCCCTTTTGATCGATTATCCGCGCCTCCGGCAGATTTCCAATTTTTTGCGCCCTCCACCCTCGCCTCCGCGCCTTTTTTTCCATTTGCATTAGGCCCGCACGCTCTCCTCCGGCCGCTTCTGGCCCTCGCGCTTCCTTATTTCAGACCCAACTCGCTACCGTACCCCCTCGACTGGCTGTATTTCCAGGCGACAGTGCCGTTTGACCTCGACGAGACCTTGGCACATCGTAAAGTGTGACGGTTAGGGAGTGATCGGCTAATTGCCGGCTTCTTCAGGACCCCAGGGGAAGTCCGTTCCGGGAGGATACGGTCTCGACAATCGAGTTGTTGCTTAACTGCGTAGTTACATTGCTGATCCGATTAGCCGGCTGGCGAAAACCGAAAGGGTACCGTTTTCGGCGTCGTCAACGGAGAATTCTATTATCCTTATCGACAACAAATAACTTTTGTTTTTCGACAGTCAAAATCTATTTTGGGAAGTACTCGGCGATATTATGCTGTTTGGCTTCGGTTCAGAGGAGCTCTAGAACTGAAATCATTCTAGAAGTTGGGTCACCTTCTTGGGAATGATTCTGTGCGTCCCTGCCTTATACAAATTAAGATCTTGATCACCGTTCCCTTATCTCCGTGCACCCACAACCCTTCTGATCCCATTTAAACGTTCCACAGGATCTGCACCGTGCATCCCTGCTGCACCCCACTTTCTTACGACTTCTTACGACCGATTTTATGGAGATAAACTTTAGCCCCGTTCGCGTCACGCGCGCCTCCATATAATCGTCTCGATAAAACAATAAAACGTTCGGTCCAGGTGAGCTTCCGCCGACGGCGACAGGTGCGCGAGAACGTGCCGTAAACACATCAGCTCATCTCCGCTCGGCCTATGCAAATGAGCAGAGTTGGCGCGCAACTTGACGACGTTCGGAAACGCCTTTTCGGCCAATTGAACTCGATGGGAACGAAAGGACAGTTTTTGAGCCGGGATGAGGGCTAATTAATGGCATCGCGTAACGGCTGTTGGGTCGGAGCCGAGGGTGGTGATCGGCGTCGAAATTGCAGAAAAATGATTTTATTTGATTGGGAGGACAGGCGCCCGGGACGACGGGGGTGGCACTTTCTGAGGGTCTCCCGGGCGGTCTTCCGAGGCCAAAATCAAAGGAAATGAGCCGATTTATCGCCGATCGCCTAAGGAAAAAGTTGAAAGAAAAAAGGGAGAAAGACTGTGGACGATTTCGGACAATCTCGATCCATAGAGCACGTGGAGAATCTGGAGAATCTTAAGCCGGTTCTGGCAGCATAGAGTCAATTTGTGAGGCCTATACATAGGCTGATAAAGTGAAGATCCTGTGAAGTATCCACTCTCCTGATCACCTGAGGCGCCCTAGGAACTTCCCGATCTGAACTCCGACCCTCGGAGAGCCCCATAAAGCGCCGAAAAAGAGCGCACTTTGAAGCGGCCGACCGGCGACAATTTATTCATTTCTGATCCTCTCCAACTTTTCGAATTCCGTCGCGCGCCAAAAGCGATTCGCGCGACCCTTCGGCGGCGGCGCTTTTATGTCCCTCCGGTCGTCTCCCCGCGATTGCAACGTCTTCGCCGTGGTGACGGAGGGGACCACCCACGAGAAACCCGGCCGGCCTATGGGGCAGCAGAATGTTTTTTGTGCGGCGAAAAACTTGTTCTTTTTATGTGCATTTTAACGAGCACGTAATGATCGGCGGATGGGACGCACTTTTTGAGGCGCAGAAGGCGCTGCGAAGACGGAGAACAGATTTTTCAAATTTATGGTTTCGTCGCGGAATCGGTTGCCGCGCCAGAGGAACCGAGTTGCATCGCCTGGACGCGTTAGGGCGGGAGTTGATCAGTAGGCTGATCGTGGGTGGTCCTGAGGAACACTTTTTTTTGAGATTGAAAATTCCGATCTGAGGGAGAACCTCTTGTAGTGTAGGATCGGCCACCGTCAAGGTGGCTGATGACCAGGTCCAGGGAAGGTCCACTTGGAAGTCAGCCCTTTCCCTGTCCCCTTATCCCCCTGATGTTTTCTGTCTTCTCAAAGACTCGAGTGAGTAGGAGCAGAAGCAAAACGTAATCAACTAGTACTAGAAATCCGTAATTGTCTAATCGCATTTCCCAATCAACCTAGGCGACTACTCACCCTCGTAATTAACCTCACCCTTGCGTACGAAAAACTTACGTCACGTTAGGTGTTTTGGTGTAAAAATAAGACTTGTATAAGGTCAAAAAAGTCAACATGGGCGGTACTGTTTAGGGGTGTTAGGTCTGCTTCTCCGCATCGTTTCCTTCGGTTCCCACAATTCAAATGAGCCCCCTTCTTCCCCGTTCACCCCATTCACCTCATCAAATTCGCCTTTCCACCTTTCCGAACGAAACATTTCCCAACGTTCCGATTCTTTCCAGCTAATTGAGTTGTAAACAATCACTTGGAGGTCGTCGTCGAGGTCGATTTACGATTTGCGAAGAGGCAACTTTTCCGCCGCTTCTGCCTTCTGGAGGAACCGGTCGCGCAGGTGCGATGCCGTTTTATCAATCTTAATCCCGGCGCCCAGCAGCTGTTGTTGCGCACCCTCCAAGGACGCGTTGGCGCCATTTCGGAGGTCCCCCGCGAGCGATTCGAGATTCGGAATTTCGGGAATTACCCGAGATACTCGCCGCCGAGATCGAGAGTTGACCTAAATCGAATTTATCGCCGAGCGGGATTCAATCGGCGACTCCGGGGGGTCACGGCGCGAAGCGCGGAGAGGGAGAGGAGTGAAAGTGGGCGCCGATGACCCGCGAAAACGAGTTCCGCGCGTGTTCGGTGAAGACGAAGATGGAGCGGCCGAAGAAAGTGTTCCCGATGGGTTCGGATGACCATTCGGATTGCGCAGGCAGGACCCGTGGAAGTTCATGTTTACGATTTCGACGCGAATTCTCTGCGATTTCCTTATTGCGATTGATGAACACTTTTTTGGGCCCTTTTTATGAGGGTGACTAAGGGGCGGATTCTGCGATTTGGGTTGGGCTTACGTTGGCGTTGATTACGCCAGGAAGATCGATCGACCGGGAAGGATTTTTCTGCTATGGAATGTTTTGTGCATTTTTGTGTCGAGCACTAACTTTTGGGAGGGAAACAACGTTACAGTACTCTACAGTGAGCAATTCGCGGAGTGAATCAAAGACATTTGGAAGAGCGCCAGGGAATCAATTTCTCTAATTTTGTTTTGAATCATTTCAGAAGATTGCTTTTTGACCTTTTCTTCGATGTCCCTTTAAGGTCATTTTCAAATTGCCCTCCGAACCTGAGCCTCATCTCTTCGCGTCAGGACCACCCGTGACTCACCCCGTGCGAACATCCTCCATCCATCAGCGGCCTCCTAACTTTCGCTCTCTCCCCGTCACCCCAAAACCCTAAAATCAACTAACTATTCGCCTTATCGCCGCGGCGATCTTCGCGCACCGCTTTGCCCGAGGGCGACGCCTTCCTCTCCCGAATGCATCTCCTCCACACCTGTCAGGCTTGCACTTTCCGCTAACGACTCCTCCGTCGACTCTTTTTCTCCGCTTTTTTGCACACTTCGCCCATCCACCGTGTCATCGGCCCCATTTGGGGTTGCTTCCTCATCCTGGAACTGTAGTCCTCCGAAGAGGGCGATGTTCGGTGTTGGGACTTCTCGGGAGATAAAGTGTAAACAGCGCAATTACTCTGATTTGTTTTGGCGTCCAGGAGGTCGTCACAAGGTGACAAAAACTCCTCACTTTGCCGTAATCGTTGAGAACTTAAAATAGCGCTTATTTTCATTTTAGGCGTGCCACCGGTCGACGGCACCATCTGATACATTTGTGGTCCCGACCACCGCCGTTTCAGTATCATTTTGTGGCTCGGCGCTCTCGGCGCGTTGCGTTTTTTCGATCTCCTTATCGTTCCCCTCCGCTCTACCTGGAGAGCTTATCACCCCCTCACGCGTCCGCGACAGATGCAACCCGTTTATATGCCAAAAAATACATTTGATTGCTATAGTTTAGTCCTGAAACGTCGCCGTCCACTCCTTCGGAGTAGCTCCGTCGGGAGAGGTGCCTTCTGGTACTACTCCGTAGTACTGGTACTGGAGGGGCGACCCTCCGAGAGTGAATCTTTGACCTTTCCGGAGCCACTTCCACCACTTCCACCATTCGTGTTTCCAAAAGATCATCGCGTGACAATTTGGGCCCGTGATCGCGGCGGGAGCCTCCCTGCTGACCGCCCCGTTTCAGGCGTCACTCTCGACGCGACCGGTTCCTTCGGAAATGAAACATCGTTGGAGTCCATCTTCGACGTCTTCGTGCGAGGACGGCGTGACCCAAATCGGCGACCGCTGGATTCCGCCCGCGTCGCTCCTTCCGACGACGGATAATCGAATCCCGGAGGATCGTCTTCTGCCGCACCACTGGTATATCTCCTTTTCAACGCCCTTCCGTGTTTGTCCCGCGCCCTTTGTGCCGACTTCTCTGGCCTTATCAGCGCCTACGACGCGTCTCGAGGCGTTTCCACTCCAAATCGAGCGCTTTATGGGCCGAACATCCGAAAAAATTCTGTTTTGTTTGTTTGACTTTTGACTCCACAGAGGACCACCGTAGTTTTCCCACTTTTTGCCGCTTAGGGCGAAGTCGATAGCGCTGAGGCGATAAGTGGGCTGAGGCGCTCCAACGCTTCGACGCCCAGAATTGAATTAAAAGTTGCGAAAGCTGGCCGGCGGTCAGTCGGTCAATCCCAAAATCCAAATTCACTTTCGGACGCTTCAAAAACTCGTTCCGCGCGCTCGCCTAATCCATCCGGCGGTGAATCCCCAAAAATCTCTTTTCCCTCTCGTCCACTCACCGTTCGCGCGCAAAATGGATTTAAACTCGCCCCTTTTCGTCGACCCAAATTTACATCTGTCGCCGCCACCCCCACCACCGACGCTTCTTGGCCTCGACGCCGCGTTTTGAATAATTTCGCTCTTTGGCGGCGGCGGATAAGCGACGATTCGCCTAATGGGATTATCCGAGTCGCACCTTTTCTTTTTGCCCAAATCGCGGCGCTCTCGAGCCGAGTTAAGTGGGAAACAAGAGAGGTGGCGCCCTTTCGGGGGCCGAAGGCAGAGGCCAAACAGCGAGGCAAAGAATATGGACTCTGTTTGTGCTCTTCTTGACCGGTGACACCTCGTTTTCGTTGAAATGTTTGTTGCGAAGCAGAGGCTAATGTCATTATTTTGGAAAATAGACCAGTCAACACCCCCTAACTCCATTTTCTCAAAACAGCCCGACCCACCTCTATTCATTGAAACATCTACAGTACCCACTTCTCTTCCTCGATCTCCATGTCCGAACTCTTGCAGTTTTGTATTTTTGCACAAATCGCTCTCCAAACAGAGATGACTAGGGCTGTCGGGTCTTAACGCCTGATCAACGGAGTGTTTGACGAGCGCGAGATGACATTGTTGACCGAACTACTTTGGGGGCCGCGCGAACAAGTGCTCGCGAGTTTGTTCTTCGAGCCCTTAGAGGGTCATCGGCTGCTGGAGAAACGTTCCGATTCGAACGTCTTCCCCTCCGAATGGAACTGATAAGGGCCGCGCTTCCCTGTCCGCCCCTTCCGAGGCCCTCTCGCCCGAGGCGAACGTTTCGCTGAACGTTCTTTGCGATTATCAGTATCAGGCCATTTGGATGCGCCGCCGGGCTGTTACGAAAGGTCAAAAGTCGGAAAAGGGGGAATGTAGTGGGGCCGAGGCGACCCGAGGACGTTTTCGTAACTTTTTGTGCCCTTATTTGGACAGTGCAAACTTTGCGCTAATCCGGCCCGATCGGACTTCGCGCATTCAGGGCGCAGTAGTCAAGTGTTGGCGAATCGTGTTGTCAAGTTGCAATTTGATTGGATTAGTAAACACGATCTCGGCAAACAAACGCTCTCGTGTCGCGCCCCTCACTCCAGCCTCGTGCATCCTTCTGTGGTCAGCCACCGGGCAGAGTTTCCTTTTTTAGGCGACAGTTCTTCTCGTCCGATCAAGAGTCACTTCCAATCCAAATCCCTCAAAATTCCATCTCCTTCTTCTTCACCTTCTCGCCTCGTCCATGTTTGCCCGTCATCAGCTTTCCTTCCAATTAGCCTCCCCGTGCCCACTTCCGCCCCTCATCCGTCAACCCGGTGGTGACCTCCCGGGCGTGGGGCGCCCAAACGCTCCACGGGCGGTCCCCGGCTATCACTTTCCCTTCCGCTGGGCGGAGCCACCCCTCCCGACTCCTACCATACTGGGACCTCAGGCGGCGGAGGGGGGCGGCGCCTCCCCCGATGGCAACTCGTCGCCGAGTTATCCTCGCCGTCCGAAATCCTCCCGCGTTCGCCGGAGGGTCTCCGCGGCCGCCCTGTTCAGTTACGAAATCAAATTCGCGCGGCGGCGATCGTCATCCCGTGCAGGCCTGCGCGTCGTGCGGAATCCGGTTCCCAGCCGCCGGGAGCTCCGCCGCGGTCTCGCAATCCCTCGTCACCACTTATCAGTTTATCAGTCGCGCGACGAAAAGACGCATAAATTGCAACAAAACACGTCGTTTTTTGAACCAGTTTCCACGATGATGTGAGTTCTGCCGGCGAAGAAGAAGCCCAGACGGCGGCGGCGACCGAACCCGTTTGGGAAACAAAGCGCGCTCGTTGCGAGAAATTCCGAGATTTGTCACTTGGCGGCGCCGTGCGAACGGCGTCGCATCGGTGCAGAAGTGAAGATGGCGACGGCTTGTTCACAACTGAGAAGGAAAGGCGTTCGGTTGCAGATGCTGCACGCGGTGGTCGCGCTCTTTGAAGGTCTCGGAACATTTTGATCTCAGAGGGTCAAGGAAGCCAGAGGGATTCAGTGTGTGGTATTCGGGATACTGTATATTTGGCGCTGTCTTAGGGCTCACTTTAGATTTCTGGAGGTCAAAATGTTGGTTCAGAAGATCAGCAATCCCTTCCACTCCTAGTCATTGCTCCCCTCTTCACAGCAACCTTCTTGGTCCTCGAGAATCCCCTCCGTGTCACCGAAGTGCGACTCTCCCTCTCCTGCACCTCAGAAGCGCCTCTTCGCGCCTCCAGATCCACTCGATGGCACCTCGTCCCCAAAACAAAACACTTTTTCCTGGCTAATCCCGTGATTACTCATGCAATACGACACCTCGCGACAAATCCTAATTAATTACACGGCCCAACTTCTTCCCAAAGCGCCGCCGTAATTACGACCCGCGGGGCGTCCCCTAATCTCCGCGGCGATCTTCGCCTCCTCTTTGGGTGCACTCCTGGGGGCGGGGCGGCGCCGCCCCGAGCCTCGGCTGCCTACCGCCGCCCGGTCTACGGTAGCCGCCGCGGTGCCGTCGGCCGGCCACTCTCGATCGCGCGCCTCGCGTGCGTCGCCGTCCGTTTTTTGGGTCTCCGGCGCCGTGGGGGGCGCCCACCCGCCGTGTAAATACGTCCGATCGTCCTTCGCTTCACTTGTTGAAACATCCGCGAGGTTCTGTTTTAAAATTGACCGTCTCCCGAAGACCGATGGGGCTGCCGGGGTCAAGAACCCCTCGAAGATGCACCTGGGAGCGCCTCGGGTTCCCACTCCGGCCTACTGTAGTCCCCTCTCAGGTTGGCCTATCTTTGCGTCCATCTAGGTCGTTTATCTACTTGTCATCTGCGTGGATCTCAATTTATACGCATGTTCTAGCGGGAGGCCTTCTTGATCATTTCGATCCAGAACTAGCTTTCCCCGATTCCTGAACCCCAAAAGCCAACGAGCAAGGATTGCGCGTTTTGAAATTTCCTGTTCTTGCAGCCCTGTTTTGGAACTGTTGCGTCACAGTTCCAAACTGGAGCATCCTGGAGTTGTACAGTTACAGGGCATGCACTTACACTCTAGGTTCAAAACTTCGATCCCAATCAAGCCAGGATGAGAAAGAGTCTTTCTATCAATCCCCAGGATAGGTTCCTCCCATTTGAACACCTTTCCCAGAGCCCCTCGTCACCCCCTCCGGAGTGCCCTCCCCTTCGGCGCCCTAGATGACATCACCGTTAGCCCGAGGGGAAAGTTCAATCTCCAGGCAGGCAGATTGCCGAAGCTGCGACCAGTTCTGCGTCGCGAGGTGTGACTCCTCGTTAAATCGATACAGTTTTCGCGTAATTGACAGCCAGCTTCTCCTCCTATATCCTGGAACTGTCGCTAAGTGGTTCTTCGCGCGCGCGGGCTGTTGCGTCAACACTCCCCTTCCAGGTGCCTCGGGTGAATATTGTTTTCTTCTACGAATCTTGTTTTGCGCGTCTTCCAGCGGAGGATCCATCCCGCGTCGCGAAACGGAACTTTCGCCGCCAGAGGGCCCGAGAAGGCTGTTCGCCGCGGGCTCCGCTTCTTCGCTCCTGGCGCTCGCCTCTATGCAAATGTTTACGATCTCCCCTCCGATCGCCCCTTTCGTCGGCCCGCCCTCCCCTCAAAGCCTCCGGCCCTCCCCTTGCAGACGATCCTTATCACTCATCGCTGACGGCCCAGATGCCGGCGGCTCCGCTTTCGCTTTCGTCGCCTCGGATCGCGGCGGAACCCCGATGGGATCTCTTTTTCGGGGCATCGCGTGTCGCCATCTCATCTCGCGCGGTACTCCCGAAGTACCCGAACACCGCTCTGACCAGGTCATCATTTAATCACGGCGGCGACGTCGTGGCTCCTCCACAGCGCCCCACCATTTCACCTACATTTTCTGCATCGACCGAAAATTAGGTTGTGTCCGTGCGCGCGACGTGGATGTTTCAAAACTGATTTCGACTTCTCCTTCATCGATCGATCTTCAGGGAAGAGATGTCCACCTGCCTCGAGCAGAAGGTCGCCTCCGGGCCCCCCGTCCCCGCGAACGTCGCCCAGATGCCGATGCCGCCCTACTCGTCCGAACAGAACCCCTCGATGCAGCCCCCGATGATGAACCTCTTCTCCGCGGCGCCCCTGACCAACTGGGACCCGAAGGACCACTTCGGCTCGCTGAAGGTGAGAACGCCCCCGAGGCTAGGGAACTCAGACGTGTGGAGCAGTTTCAGGTCTCGGAGAACTCGAGCACTCCGTACACGGACGCCACCAACTGCAAGAAGTCGAGCAACCACATCAAGCGCCCCATGAACGCCTTCATGGTGTGGAGTCAGATGGAGCGCCGCAAGATCTGCGAGCACCAGCCCGACATGCACAACGCCGAGATCAGCAAACAGGTTGGTATCCGAGCCCCTCAGCGCGCCTAACCCTTCGCTCCAGCTGGGACACCGCTGGCGCCAGCTCACCGAGGAGGAGAAGTCGCCCTTCGTGGCCGAGGCCGAGCGTCTCCGGCAGATGCACATGCGCGAGTACCCCGACTACAAGTACAAGCCCCGCAAGAAGGCGAAGCGCAACGCCGCCAACGCCTCCTCGGGCGCCAGCCAGGGCGCCGACCCGAAGGCGAAGGTGCGCAAGACGGGTCCCATGGCCGTCGGCTCCATCGGTCTCTCCATCGGCGGCGGCATGGTGCAGAACGAGAACCTGCAGCACCCGCACTACCCGGTGGGCAAGGCGATGAAGATCGACAACGACGGAGTCTCCATCTCCTCCATGGGCGGCATGATGGTACCGTACACCTCGCCCACCATGCTCGACGACGTCAAGATTAAGCAGGAGCCGCGCTCGCACTACCCCCACCAGTCGTACCCCTCGCCCAACGAGTACGGTACCCAGCAGCCGAGCACTCCCGAGAGCGGCTTCTACGAGGAGAACGGCTACTACGGCGCCTACGGGGCCACCAACACGTCGCCCCACCAGCAGCAGCTCCTCGTCCCCGTCTCCCTGAACACCATTCCCCTAGTGAGTCCTCAACCTCCCCATACCGTAACTTATCGTCCTGTTCAGGTCTACCCGAATGAGTGCTCTCAACAGCTCTACAACTACCCGCAGACGAGCGGCACACCGGGGCCCTCCGGATCAAATCTCGGCGACCAGCAGGTAAGCGCACCCCTGAGCGTCTAGGAGACTCACCCTTCCTTCAGGAGGACATCCGCTCGCTCTCCAACGGCTCCTCGAGCTACGGATCGTCGTCGGAGACGAACCTGATGGTCGACTCCGCCGCCGCCTCGGCGTGCACCTCGGGCAGTTACTTCGCCGGCATGGCGATGCCCTCCTCCGCCTCGGGCTCGTCGAACACCTCTCCGTCGACGACGGTGACATCGACGTCGCCGGTCGGCCACCCCAACGATCTCACCGACGTGCTGCCCTCCATCCACGACTTCAGCTTCTCGCACGCCGTTAACCACCAGCGCGACTGGGACTCGTGGACGAATCAGGCCTCCGCCATCATCAACAACAACTACCCCGTCGAGTTCTCCGCGTTCCCCTCCGTCTAGGCCTACTCGAGCACATATGTCTATTCCGTCCACGGTGACCGTTCTTCGGGGACCCCGTTTCGATCAGTATTCGCTCCCGACCAAATCAGATCCAGTCCAGAACTCCTCCTCTTCCTCGATGTATATTCTCCAGAGTTTGTATCTCCCTCCCCTCTAGTGGTATTTATTCGCCCTAATAACTCCTCTTCCGCTCCTTCCCCAACTCTCTAGAATCGCGTCGCTCACTAGTTTCGTAGATTATATATAAATATTGAGAATCTATTATCACATACCGTATTGCATATAGAGAATTCGTATCACAGTCTAACACACACTCGTCTTAACCTTCTCTTTTCCGATCCAAATTCTGATTCTGACGAACAAGCTCTGTGCATAAAACATGTTAATAAGTAATAAAAATGATTATAAAGCCGTGAATGGAAAGGGACAAGAAGATCGATCTCCGATGCTCGAGAGTCGAAGAATGTGGAACGGCTGCTTCCTTTTTCGCCCGTTAGGGTGGGGCTCTTTTTTCGATGATCGTCTGGATTTTAGACGATTTCAGATAGGATGTGGGTTGATCGGTGATGTGGGATTCGGTTCCTTCGACAACGCTGCTATCCCGAAAGTGAAACTGGTTCATCGAAAGTGGATCAGTTAGGGAAAAGCACGTGACCAAAAAACCAGCGGTTCTTTCCCTGCTAGAGTGTTAGAAGTTGCGGTTTTAGACTGATCATTTCGTTGGTTCTTGACTGATAGAAGAGAGTGTCCATATGAATCTGTTACGGATATTGTTAACTTTTTGTCCTTAAAAAATGTGACCTTTATATTCGGCACAATCTTGGTGATTTTGCTATTTATAAAGTCTTTTCATCAGTCAGGTTCGAGTCTTTTCTCGATCCCTTTTTGGTAGAGCGAAAATCAAGCATAGGTATTCGAATATTCCAGTGGAAGGGGGTCAAAAGTATTGAAAACAAATCGGACATACCCCTTGGTAGACAGCCTAGACAGTACCTCAAAAACAAAAAAGGGTGTCTAGACATTCTGGAGAGCCATCCAGAAGTTCCGACCTGAGAGACCGGTTCATTTTTCGTTTCTCTTTTTCATTTTTTTTTCATTTCACGTTTGGATTGTCTCGAAAATGACATTCCCGACTTCTGTCTAGACTTCCCTTTTCTGGAGCACCCTGTATATACCTCTGTATCATTTCTTTCGTTGTATAGCCGTGTGAGTTTCGTATCTGGTCGTTTGCTCCTTGGGTCAGCTCAAAATTTGAGATCCTGTGGTCAACATATATCAAATTTTGAGATGCAACGTTCCGATTTATTCTGCAAATTTCACCTCTATCTCAACTTCTTCGTAGTCAACACATTTCTGCCAATCCACCCTGCTCTCCAACATCTTCATCTCCTCCTCGACTCAATCTCCCATTCGAATACTTTCGATCACTGTCCTCTGCTCTTTAAACTTCCAAAGCAATGTTCCCATCGATCCAAGAAGCAGCTTCGCCGCAATTTGGAGCCGGGAAGTGAGGAGGCGACGTCGCTGTCGCCATGATTTATGTGACAAACATACCGGTTTTACGGTCATTTCTCGCGTTGCGAAAGGTCTTTTTCGGCGAACGTTCCCACGGCAACGTGGGCCATTTGCATTCGAAAGACGCCCCTTCCTGCAGGCTTGCAATTAGGAGACTCTGAGGGGGTGACCGAAGGGACCCTCTGCGTGATGAATGAAAGTTGGCGTTGATTTCGCGCAAAACGACGACGAACAAGTCGATAAATCTGGCCACAACTGACTTCTCAATGCTTGTAGATCACCGCGAGCGGCCGACGAGTGCGGAAAACACAATTGTTGATTTACGCACATAAGTTTAGAGTCTGAGAAAATCGTCGGGAAGTCGTTCGTCTCGCGGTGACACGAGGCCCGCGGCGATCGAGGCTAATTGCCACGGCGATCGGTCGGGTTCGGGTGAGGGACGATTGATGGAGGCGATGGAAGCGCTTAATGGGATGGAAGTTGATTTAAGGGGAAATCGGGTACGGTACGTTGATTGCGGTTGAGTCGCTTTGACCCCTGCAAATTCAAAATGTATTAGGTGAAATGTCTCAGGGGTGATATTAAGAAGCACTCTGTATGGGATCAGCCTTAGAAAGGCGACCAGCACTTTGCTTTTAGGATGTGGGATATCCTCATTCTGAAGATACACACTGGATGTGACTACCCTATTGAGTAATGCTGCCGTTCGTTCTATTACATACCATCACCATGAAATCTACTTTCTGACCATCAATCGGATGCGTCTAGACCCTACAACTTCGGATCCATCTTAAGAATAGCTTCAAGATCATTAATTTTCAAGGTACACAAGGCGAACAATCAAATGACCTCTTCGGCTTGAGTCTTATCGTTGAAAAGGTTCCTTGAATCGCCTTGAAGGTTACAAATCACAAATTGCAGTGTTCCTCTCAAACAGAGCGTCGAATCTACTGATCACCGTCTTCCGTATTTCGCCTTCGTCGCCTAGCTTTCTTCCACCTTTTACCATGTTCCATAAAAATCAACCTTCTTTTCAGCACCTCGTCCAGTTGATGCTCCTTCATTGATCCTCTCCTCTGATTTCTCCTTCGAAAGTGCATTTCATTCAATTCACAACATCCAAAAGCCTCTCAACACACCAATTGCCCCCTCGCACTTGGCCCTCTTCACAGTTACCGTACCCTCTCCAACTCTACCCTCTCCAACTCTATCCACTCCTACTCTAGCCTTAGTGCAGTTGCCTTCCGACCGTACTCTCCGTCTGCAGGTCCTCTCACGCGGCGTGTGTCCTGCGTCTTCGACCATTTTTCTCCTCTCGACACCGTTCAGCCCACAGCTACACGAATCGGCGCCGCCACCCCGATCGATCATCCGGCGGCGCTTCGGTCGTCGCGTGAAAAATGTGAGAGTGCGACGGACGGACGCGAGAAGAGCGAAAAGAGTCATTTCGAATGTTTTCTTCGTCGCCCGGAGTGATAATTTATGCGCCTAACGAGCGAGGCGACGAGCCCGGAGGTGGGTAAACGCCGACTCAAAGAGAGCGGGGGAGCCAAAAAACGCGGCGATCGAAGCAAAAACGCCGACGAACGCGTGCTCGCAACATCAGAGACGATTACGGTACAGTTGAAGGAAGGTGTTGTTTACGGACAGAAGAGGTCGGAGGTGGATGAGCCGACCACTGCGGTGCAGGTTTAATGACTGCCGACGAAGACGAAGAAGGTTTTGATAATCTGTGGGAACGAGATCGAATTGTTTACGTCGAAGTTTGAAAATGGTCTTTCTGGTAATGGGAAACGTTCTTGGCGTGGAGATGGTGTTTAAAGACTAGATAGCTGGAGAACTAGAGATTCAGCAGAGTCAAATACACCAGAATACGTAATCTCAACAAAAATCGCCAAGGAATCCACCACATTTATAGTTGGGCTCTAGCCCATTCCCCCCAAGCGTAGGGAGAAGTGACTCCACCGGAGCGACCCCTTGCCCAGGCTTGGGTCAACGTGCCAACGTCGATGATCACTCTTCTCGGATATCGTCTCCAGCCGAAGTTAGAGGAGCTCTGAGCGTCAAGGTAATTTTTCAGCGGTGAGCTTTCTTGACGTTTCGCAAGGCGTAAGCCTTTGATACGAGAAGATATGCTCGTAAATTCGTTGTCCCAGTCTAAAAAATGTACATCATGTACATCGTACAGGAAATTCACATCAAGATATCGTTGGCAGTTGCTCGCTCTCTTGTGGCTTTAATCCTTTTTTAGGCTTTGGGCAACAGTGCACTAATATAAACTTTGTCGTTTTATAACCAAGTTTTGAGATTACCTGACATTTTCTGTTTTCGTTCGACAAAGGACTTCCAAGGGGGGCACAAAACCTACGTGTCAGGTTTCACAATATTGTACGTGCTGGTTTGGACGTGGCTTTCGAGGAGTGCTTACATGATCGTATAAGTGAGCGTATAAGCCGACAGGCTGCCTAAATTTTTTATGTCAGTTTACAGCTCGATTTGAACCGGACAATTCCCAACCCTCGATAGAATTCATTACTTATTAAGAAAAGTGTCACAGGGCTGGTTTGCATTCAGAAAAGGAAGAAATCTTTTATCTTTTATGAAAGCGGAGATAATCGTTCTAATCACCTTCGAGATAAGAACAGCCTGGACCTCGTTCCATCGAGCGTTTTTGCCTTCTTGTCACCAAAGTGCATTCGAGGTTCAAAACCAAATTTCAAAAAACGGCGACCGCCGACGTGTTCGCGTGTCAAGATTTTTATCTCCTCCACAAAAACTACTTCTCTCCCCTACATCTTCTTGACACCACTTCTACATTTTGTGTCACTTCTCATTCCTAATCGTCTTTTCGACATTTACGTACTTATGCACTATACGATTCCGACCTTCCCATGCACCCCTGTTCGGCCTCCAAAAAACTGCTGTCGTTTTACTCGCGTGGCTCTTGTCGCGATGCTTATCTCCTCCTTGGCGTTCGATCGTCAGATTTCAACTTCTGCGTCTAAATTATCTCGCTCGTTAATCACCTCCCCGTCGCCACTTTGAACTCCGCCGCCGCGCGTCTTTTGGCGCCAAAAAAACTTCAAATCCTGGAGCTCTCGCGCACCGTCAGCTGTCCCTCTTCTTTTGATTTGTCGCCTCCGGGCGACTCTCGTCCGTTTGAATTTCGACGCCTACCGTACTCCCCGTCGTTAGGCAACACACAGCAATATTCGAACGAGTCATTTCCTCCAAAAAACGTCTCGGCAACAGGTTTTTGTGACTCCCAGGGCTACGCTAATGAGAGCGAACAGCGCGCCTTCTTTGGAGTGTGCCGCGCAGATTTATGGTTGCGCCGCCGTCTGATTAATCTGTCACGTAAGGACGCGCGGCGTGTGCCTCGTGGCACTCCGGTGACTAATGAGGTATGAACGCAAAAAGACGAAACTTTACACGCACCAGCAGCGTTTACAGAAGATCGACGAGATAGTGACGACTTTGTGGAAGAGAAGGCCGCTGAAACATCCCTCATTTTGTTTACACGAAATATAAGTAAAACGAAGAGATACAATGTGTGATAAGAATCGCCGCAACTCCTGAGGTGCGCGCCCGGCGAAGCGAAGTGGAGGTCGCCCCACCACCACCGCCTCGACTGGATACAGCTCTTCGATATCCGCACAAACCAATCGGTTCGTTGGCTTCGACTCTTATGTCGCGAAGCCAGATAATAAGCAGTTACTACAGAGTGATACACGTCTTTCTTGGTGCTCTACACAACGCCCTACACGGTGTAAGACTTTGATCCAATAGTATAAACCCGTAACTCCACAGGAATCATCCGAATTAATAAGATGAAACGTCCCAAAATACAAGAAAAAAACAGTTGAAGTCAAATTCAAAAAGTCGAGAAATTGTCCAGTTTCGCCTAGACAGGTTTACTTTGGTGTGAGTGCTTTAAATCTACTTTTATATTTTTTAACTTGGCCGCGTTTTGTTAACAAATGATCTATCGGAAGGCATCCAGAGAAGTCAATTTGAAGTCTTGAAGTATCTTGTGAAACAGTGGTATTACGCCATGCAAGCCACTTATTATGGCACAAAAGAGGGCAAATACCACACCGTAGTATTCTTCTTTCTTCGGCACAAGGTGTGACGTCCGAGTAGAACACAGTGATCCCATCAGTATGCGCGGTCTTAGAAGCTGCGAAGGCGCTGATTCCGGCGCAGCCCATCGAAAGAGAATCCATCATCGGTTCAACTAAAGTTCTAAGGCACCTTCAACCCGATCGAAATTGGATACCTCAGCAGAAAAACGACTTTTTTCGGTCTGCTTTCGAGATCCGGACGATCTTCCTATCGAAACCGATGGCCCTTTTTCGTGCCTTGCGCTTCCCTACGGCATTTCCCAGGTTTTCTCCGCGCTTGTACAACGTCTTGACAGTGTTTCGCATAACCCATTTCGAGATTTTCAGTTTCTCGGCGATTATTCCCCGGAAATTATCCTCATTCTTCAGGATATCGTCATAGGTACTCTTTTGGGGCGTGGCATGTTAACTTCTTCCTATGCTCTAGATGAATTAAGTGCCCGAATGACAGCAGGAGTAACGTGATATAACGAATAAAACAACAGAACGCAAAAAATTCGCCAAAAAACACGTAGAATGTAGTGGAACTCCGGGTGCGGCTATTTCTGTGACCGCGCCAAATCTGAGTCGGCCGAATGTATTACATTTCCTGGCGGCGCACTGGGTCCTGGACGGAAAATAAACAACACCACCTTATTGCTTGATAAATTCTACATCTGGCAGTACCCTTGGTTTAGAGCCTATATTTGAAAATTTAGGATAAATTGGCAGTTGAAACTTTATGTGGGGGGTGCGGCTATTTCTATGCTCGCCACTGTACATCTGTAGACATGTTCGCTTCGTCATGTAGTGATGCTTAGCAATGTCAGTGCCACACACATCGATGTCTTGTTTCAAATACAAATGACAAAACCTTGAACTACTCTAGTATACATTTCAATATACTCATTTACAGATTCATACAGTATCACGCCACACAGACAACGTTTACATCACCTGCTTCGAAAGGGAGGAAGGTTCAGATTATGTACAGAATCATCAATATGACAGGGGGAGAACATGTTTTCACCAAGGATCTCATTGGGCTTAAATAGGAAGTGAATAACCGAGACACTGGCTGATATTTACAACACGAAGCGAACCTATGGGAAATGCGATTTAGGGAAGGGCTAGACGTCGGAGTGGTGCTGGAAACGGTGGACGCTGGTCTCCTGGCGGTTCACGAGTTCTTCGATCATGTTCCGTTTCAGAAGAAGGTACTCATTCGCATATTTTTCGGTAGACTGAAAGAGGCGACGTTAGGGCTCCGGGAGGCAAGCAGTGCGAAAGAGTGATGCGGAAGGAGAGTGTTAACGGGAAGTGGTGTAGGTGTGTGTCCGTGGGGCAGTTAGTCGACGGGAGCCTCACTAACCCGAATTTAGAACCGAGTGGTTATGACATCCCCGGCCGACCAGCCGTCCTTCTCGTCGTCCTCCTCCGAGGAGGACAGTTTGAACTCGTCCCAAATCTCAATCACCAGTGGCGCTTGCTGAAACAGGCCGCAGATAGAAAACGGATGGGGAGGACAGAGGAAAGGTTGCTGACAGAGCGGCATCGCCAAAAGATCGAAAAAGAAAGCAACAGCGGAAAGGACCCGGACAAGGCTTGGATTGGCTCAGTTTGTGAACAAAGGTCGCCAGAAGCGCAGCGAAGCGTCATCATATAATGGAGCGCAGTCATAAAAAGACATCTGGTACTAAAGACGAAAAAGGTACTAAAGACATGCCAGCTGTGTATGCACTTACTAAACTTTACACTTACTAAACTGTACGTGGGGTACTTCGTTTTCCGAAAAGAAATCTAAACCCTTTTCTTTGTCCATTAAGAAAGGTCTTTTGAGTATTGTGGACTTAAATTTTGTACCAAATTGCTGCATGAGCAATGCTCCTAAATCTGAATAGAGATTTCCTCTGACTGCATCGTGAAATCCCTAACGCCCTAACCGAAGCCCTTACTCTATTCATGCAGGCCTTGCCAGCAGCGAAGCACTGATTCTCCTTCACCCCCTCGTTCACAAACTGAGTTCAGCCACCGAAGCTCATTCCAAAACGAAATCAAAAATTTGCCTTTTCGCGTTCGCTGGCTTTGGGGACCGCCGTGGGCGGCGGCGGCGCTTTGCGCACGGGTCTTCGGAGCGAGGAGGTCGAAGGGTCGGCGGGGACGGAGATTCTGTGCGCGCCGACGGCGCTCTGGTAGCTGTGCCTCCGGACGACGGCGGGAGGCGACGGCGTGGAGGGGTCGTGGTAAAAGTAGGCCGACGGGGACGGCTGGCCTCCAGTCTTCTCCCTGTTTTTGTGCCTACGGCGACGGCGTGCCCGCTCGTAGGCGCCACCGTCGTACTCGTCCTCGGACCGAAGTGGAGGGTGCACGTCCTCAGCACACAAGCCAACCTGCCTATCTTGCGCCACCACCGTTGGGTTGTGTCGGCAGTAGTACTCGTTCCACAGCTTCATCCGCATGATGTTCCTGGTGGGGCGGATGACGTCGATCGTGTTGGGACAGCTCAGGTAGTTCGGGTTCAGGAACTCCATTCGGTTCTCGTCGATGTAGGACCACAGCGAGAGGGTGTTCTGCTTCGCGTTCTAAAACGATGAATGGCACCAGGCTACGGGATGGATGCTCACGTTTTCCGCGAATCGCTGCTTCTCGTTGTTGAAGAGGAACGTTCCAAAGCGACACGCGTAGAGCTCGTCGAGGACCGTGATCAGGAAATGGACGTTGAACTCGAACATAGGGTTGAACTGCAAGGAGTCGATTCACCTTTATAGAAAATTATTTGGGCAATCACCCCTTTTTAAGACTACCCCTGATGTCCATATTCTAAGTACGACTAACATACATCGCTGAGGAACCTTTCAATGATGTTCTGGCGCTTCTAGGCTGCAAGAAGTAGCTCGTGGAATCGTTCTCAGAACTCTTCTCATTGCGAATCGGACATGACCAGGAACTCCCAGCTCTATCCCATCTGAGCTTTCCTGTGTAGGAGAGAATCTCTTCCCTCAAAAGTTGTCACTCTCCCCACCACTATCGATTAGGGTCCCACGGCGATGTCTCACCCGCCGGTAAGCGGATTACCGTCGGGGCGATACGAACCTGATTGAAGAGCTGCCAGACGCAGTCGATGAACTGCACGAAAATCGGCGACCGATCGCCGTCGCCGTGTTTGTCCTCTCCGTGGCCGACGCGCTAAAGCGATACCGTATTATGACTCCTGCAGCGAATGCCTACATGGGCGAATTTGTGGCCGAAACTGCACCACTCCTTTTCGAGGAGCACGGCGAATCCGTCGATGGTACGGTAGTAGGGGTCCATCTGGATCATGGCCAGAGAGGTCAGCTGAAATGGCCAACTAGAGACATTGCCATGAGGGGTGCGCTTGCCTGGGCCGTTCTGTCCCATCCGTCGCTGCAGTGGACGAGCACGGAGGACTTGTTCTCGTGAACTTCGGTGACGATGCGCGCCGAGGCGTCGATGATCGTCTGCAAGGGGGCTGGAATTAGGGCCTACGCCTTCTTGGCTACCTGGATGTGGTAGAGCCATTTGGCGTCGTCCATCAGCCGGTGCCAGTTCTTGTGGTCTATTCGGGGAAAACAGGCGACTTTCACCTTTCGGAGGCTGAAAGATTTCTCACATAGCTGCACGGAAAAGGAGTCTTACGATTCACGGACGACGTGGATGTTCTGGATGTCGCAGAACTCGAGGCGACAGCCGGGATAGGACTCTTCGTATCCGCCTCCTTTGGCCTAGAAAGTTACGATAGATGAGATCTTCGAGGAGACCATACCTTGTTGACTTTGGCGTTGACCGGGGGTCGCGCGTCGAAGATAGGCAGCTGGTGAGAGTTGGCGTTCGCCTCGACGATCATCTGGAGGTACCGCTCGTCCTCCGGCGACTTTCTCGACGTCATCCCGACCAGCGGCTGCGAGGAACGCGTGATGGCCGCGCTCGTCTCCGGGTTGATCCACGAGAGGACGGGAATGCGCTGGCGACTGCGGAAGTCGGCCACCCTCCGGAGGAACTCTTCGCCCGCGGCGTGGGCCGCCTGGGGAATGGCCAGCTGAAAAGCTGGCTTTTCCTGGAGAGAGGAGCTCTGCACATACCAGCGCTGGGTAGGTGTCGGCGAATTCGTAGCGTTCGTTGATCCTCGTGATCACCCACACGTCGTTGGGGACGCCCATGCGCTTGAATTCTCTGACCGGGTCGAACAGGTCCCATCCGTTCCTACGGTAGACCGCCGTGTAGACGGAGGCAAAGAGGGGCTGAACGGATACTGTAGCTGAGGCATCAAGGAGTGTTCTCACCATTTTGTGAGAGACGGGGAACGAGTACTTCTGGAGGACGTCGAAGAGCGCCCTCCGACTGTGGTTTGCCTGGGGACTGGTGAATCGGATGTTGCGCATGTCCTAAAGGGGGCTTTCTGGAGGGAAGCTGTGGCCGTGGATACCTTGCAGGTGAGCTGGATACCGTAGGAGTCCTCTCCTCTGCTCACGTTCGAATGCCCTATCTTCTCGACCCGCGAGATAAACCCAAGGGGTACTTCGAATTGGCACACCTGAACATCAGAATCTGAGTGGAAGGGAGTGGAAGGCGCCACTGACCCGATCCCTGGAATGAGGATCTTTTCCTTCGAATCGCAATCTGTAGTTCGTCACGTAGACCTTTCCGACCACCTTGCAGATGGGGGACAAGTAGCCGACGTTTTGCTCTAAAACGCGGACGACGGTGACGACAGATTCACGATTCAGGGTCGTACCTTCGATCTGAAGGCGCTCTCCATTCTGGAGCCACGACTGGTCGGTGACCTTTCTCATCTTGAGAGTTTCTCCGCGGGCTGTCGGAGTCCGCGAGGCACCGTTTAAAACTATGCCGGTCGCCTGAAAACTCGCGATTTGATCGATGGCGCGGCCATAA
Organism: Steinernema hermaphroditum; assembly: GCA_030435675.1. NCBI lineage: Eukaryota > Metazoa > Nematoda > Chromadorea > Rhabditida > Steinernematidae > Steinernema > Steinernema hermaphroditum. Next base: position 6,332,705 of record CM059622.1, read on the forward strand.
AACCCACCTTGAAGACGTCGTTGCTGAACGAGCCTTCCGGCGCCTCGAGCGCCGAGTCGCCCGTCAAGCCCGAGGTGGGGAATTTATGCATCGATGGCGACAGTCCGCGGCATCGGCCTACCCCGAACAGAAGCTGAAATCGATTCTGGAGGTGACGGGGCAATAAGCGTGACCAAGACGAGCGTGTAAATGATAAGAACGAGGTGACGTCAAGCAGAGGCTCAGAATAGCAGACGTTTTAGGGGGGCGCTCGATAGACTTCAGCTTCAATAGACTTCAGCAGTCACCATAGACGACACTCGGTTCAACGCTATTTTTTGGACACAGCTTAGGAACAGAGACATGAGAATAAGACGTGATTCGAACAATTTTTACTTTGACGACTCCTTCTGATTTATCGAAAAGCGCAAACTGGAAAGAAGTCAGCCTTTTCAAGAAGTTGTTGCTTGAGGTCGTTGAATCAAGAAAGAAGGAGCAGTTCAAGAATTCGTGCCTTGTCAGCAAAAGTGGAAACAATGCACGATGTGTGAAAAGAGTTCTATTCACAAATTAACAAGGGACATTTCTGTGAAATATCTCGTTTTGCAAGAGAAATACGACCTATAATGGTGTCCTTTTTCTTTAGAAAAGGCCCCATTACTGCAAAAGTACACACCGTCATCACTTGGTCGAAGGCACACCCCTCCAAAAAGAAACATTTCCATTTGCATCACAAAAGCGCAGTCGCCGGACAGGATGATCGAATACTTTATGGGGTGAAACAGCGAAATCCGACAGAACACACACAGTTCAAAATCGATCAGCGATCGCCTTTCTGAATAATCTAGCCGACCGCAGTCCCGATGACAACTGCCCTCCATCGAGAGCGATCTCGAGGAGAGGACTGGCACCCGGATCATCGCAGTTCCAGAGGACCGACGCCCCTCCAGCGCCTCTGTACCGAAGTAATCGAGCGCTGCCGGCCTCCGCGTGGCGCTTCGCCTTCGAAAACTCGTTCCGCGCGGCGGTAGGCTCCGCTCGGCGCTGTTTGCGATTTCGTTCGACGATGAGCCATCGGCGGAAGGTCGTCCCGTGGGTACGGTCACACAGCGCGCAGGGAGACCGCGGTGGAACCGTGTGGGAGATGGCCTCTGGAGGAATGAGTAAGCATGACTGAGCTCGAGGGACTGTGCAGCAACCGCTCCGCACCACTTATCCGCGACGGACGCTCCATCCTCCGCCGAGGATGAATATGCATTCCGTCGATTCCCATATGACTCAATTGGGACACTCAGGATGCGTCAAACCTTTCCGACGCCGCATGAGTCGCTGGATCCCGAGGAAAGGGACTCGAATGGGAAGGATGAGCCGATGTTTGATGGAGAATACAGAACAGAATACGATACAGCTGGTCTATGCCAAAAAGACCATTCTGGTGCTTCTTCAGGTGCTGTGTGGGTGTCGTGAGTGGATAGGCTCTGCTTTGAATTCGATTTTAAAGAAGGACAGAAAGACAGCAATAGACATGACGCTCCAATGCTGATTCTCTAAGGATTATAAGGATGTCGTAATGCAATGATGAATTCTTTTCCAAAGCACCCTTCTCATCAAATAATTCAATTTCCGTCGGACCAACTTCTATTTATTTAACAGAGCACAAGACACGTGAACCAGTCTTTGGAAATCATGCATGCGTAAAAAGAAAAATGGTTCATTTCAATCTTCATAAGGGTACGAACACGGATACATGCATACACAGTATTATTTGTTTCAAGCTTCAAATATAGCTAGATTCTTCAGGCTTCAAAGATTTCTTTTACTTTCAGTTCAGAAAATTTTGCAGTTTACAGCGGTTAACATTGAACGATTCTATGGACGATCAACTCACTTATCGCGTCTTCATTTCATCGACGGCATCGTGTCGATGTTTAGTCTGTCACCGCAAGGCGCTAGTGTCGCCGACTGATTCGAAATAGCGTCTTCGCCTCCCACTACTGATCCAACGTGGCTGATAAGTGGCTGATTCTTGCTCACAGCTAGTGCCCCGAGAAACCATTTTTATAAATTTGTTATGAATATAATGTCGTGAAGTTAACACGAAATTTTCACTTTCAGAGACTGCTTCACCGCTCTCTAAAGAAATCGGATCGACGTGAGCCATGTCTACATGCGATTGTAAGTTCTTAGCGTCAAATTATCGAGAGAAGTGGAGATGAGAATGAACTAACTGAGGGGAAGACACCGGAAAACCGAAGCCGCCAAGGCGAGTCAGATCCAGTGAGGTTGGTCAGTGGTTAGCCGCGAAGGGAAAGACGCCAGGGGCGTGGTGAGGGAAGACCTGATTAGAGTAGGAAGATTCTGCGAGTATAATGACCTTCAGGATACCAGAAGAGCAGACCTGCAAGGAAGTCAAACATCGACACTTGGAAGTATAAAAGATTTAAGCCTTTACGCAATTTATTCGCAAGAAATGTTGCCTCCGAAAGGTTTTATTGATCAAAGGAATGTCATTCTGATCGGCCACTTGTCTCTGAATCGCTTTTTACTTTAAAACAACGAGTAATTGGTATTCATTTCTAGAGGTCCCCGACAGATTCTTCTCCTTTTCCCGAGTAAGCCGCTGCCGCTGTTCGCTATCCCCGCAAAATCAAGTCAAGCTCTTTCAAAGATTCCCTCAACGCTGAAGAAAGGGAAAAGGAAAAGAAAACCTATGAAGAGATGAGAAAACAAGAGGAGAAAATCACTACATAGGGGAAAAGGTGAGCTACAGGGCAAATTCTTTTTCTTGCACCTCCAGGTTTCGTGGTCATCCGTGGTCATATATGAAATATATGAAAGAAATGCATCCGTCGCTACTTCTCTAATGCAGTTATACCTATTTGGAATAACCTTTCTGACAACATTGTTAAATCCAAAACAACTGGCATCTTTCAAAGACGACTTCTAGCTCGAGTTCAATTACGACATGATCTCTTGTTTTGTATATGTGTATAGTGGCGTGCTATCTTCTTTATTTCTATGCACCGTTCTCTAAATCTCTTCCTCTGCTATCACCATTGTAGTTTATTTATAATTGACTGTGCATAGTTTTAAATAACTAAATAAAATATTAAATCCTTTTGATTCTGTTCGGGACATCCGATTATGTTTAATGCGAACTTACATTCAAGCATTTCGCTGTGATGGAAGGAGCAACCGTGTGAAAAATGATGCGATGACCTCAATTTTTTAGTTATATCAGCCAAATGGACATTTCGACATTGGAACCGACCTCTTTTGTCTTATTATGAGCGGTCATTTATGAACGAGATTGAGCGAAGAGAGTGCTACAAGAACAACAAACAGCAATCTCTCAGCTCATAGTGCAGAGCCATTGTGGAGAAAAATTATTTTTGGCACAAGAATGAGAGGCGAACTCGATGCTCGACCGACGTGCTCGACAAACACTCGTTTGAAACGCTCATTATCAATGTTTAAACCCATTATATCTAGGTTAAAGCTGCAATTTTGAGCAGTGGTGAACATCACAACATGAAACTGTGAACTAAATATCTTGTTTTCTTTTTTCTCGAACCTAAGATTGATATGTTTCTTCTAATGGTAGCTTCTCCAAACTGTAATAATTACCATGTCTTTGCTCACTTTCTTTGGTAACCATTACCTGATTCAAACTGAAACATTCCCCCTTATTCCTCCAGCTGTTTGCATTCCTTTCTGTGCGCTGCGGCCACCTTCACTCGATCAAAGACTTTTTTCCGCATTCCCTCCACTTGCAGATTGTTTTCTCTGTAGCCGCGACGTATTCATCATATCTCGTCTGCCGGTGATCCTCAGAGATCACCACCACCGTCAGCTGACTCCATTCCCACATAACAACTTGCGAAATTAGTGATTAAGCGGCTCATGTATCTCTCGTGGCAAAAGTGGCAAAGAACGACGCGAGGACATCCCTTCCCCAGGGGAGGGCAGTGCATGCATGGCCCCCTCCATCCATCTCGACTCGCGGAAGCGTCGTCGATGGGAGTATTACACAAATCTCGATCCCGATTTCTTTTCGCCTCCTTCACTTCTCGCCTCTTCCGCTCCCTTCGTCGACTCGGGCCACTCCTGGAGGTCAAAATCTGGCCGCTTCTAGTGGAGTTAGTGGAGTTAGTGGAGTTCTGGTCGTGCGCGAACGGAAGGCGATCCCCGATGTCCTTTCTTTCTTCAAAGCTGGGCGAATCCCGGGAATTACACTAAAAGTCGGCCGCGGTTTCATGATAAGTCTTAAATGCTCTTGGGAATGGAGATGTGGCGACGTGTTAACGACTTCTCTTCTCAAAACAAAAACAAAATATCCGATTTCAAGATGTTATATATGAGGCAAAAGGCTCTCTGGCCGTTCCTGTCACTTAATCCTCTGACAGTTATTCCACAATAACACACAAAGATCTCTCTTTTGTTTGAAAATTTGATTTGGTGGTGCTACAACCCTTGAATGCTGGAAATCCTGGATCTATAAGATTTTCTCACTGAGCATCTAATCCTAAGGCGATTTCTTCGCGCTTATTCCATAGCACAACGCTACTACCGCTACCTCCACCTTTCGGTTCTTGTGGTTAGGCGAGTTCCTCGTATCCTTGGGAGTGAGAGAAAACTTGAGAAAGTTCCTTCAAGACCATAATCTTCGATAAATACAGTATCCCCATTTCACTCCCTTCACTTTCTTTGCATCTTGTGGTCGGTGTATAACACATTCCTCTCATCCGACGTCACCACGAGCTGGGTACAAAAAGCAAATCAATCGCTTTACTCAAAAAACGTAAAAAAAACGATTATCTGCTCTTAGAACCCCTAACGAGGTTTCACGTTTCAGCGCCTTTTACCCAGTTCCCTTCGGCACTTTTTCTGACCACACATAACAGATCAGAGGTCCTCTGGCTCAGAGCTCAATCCATCGGATGACCTCCTTCGTCTTCTCGATCTCTCGACCCACCGCGATCTCCGCTCAGTCCCCGTCTTCCAGGAGATATCTCTCCGCCTCCTCCAGACACTAAAGTGCAAATGGTAACTAATGATATGCTCCTCTTTTTTTGTGTAACATCTCTCGATTGCAAGTCCATCGCCACTCCTCCAAATTGCCCTCGAAATCCCCTAAGTGCACTCCTAGCCACTGCTTCTAGAGTTGCCATGAGAGTTGCCAATGGCGGGTGCACCCAGATGCACCCGCCACTTCCCCGTGGCAACCTCCCGGCAACGCTCTCTCTTCAATTGTCACAAAATCGCGAATTCTGCACCCGCCTCGTGTGGCACTCGTCCCTCGGGATTTCCCGTTCCCGCACCCCTAACGGCCACATCGCCTCCCTCTGACGTCACTCCCCGTGCCGAAGATGCGCGTCAGAATCGATCCGAATTCGCTTTTTTCACGTCTACTGCCTAAGGTCGGATGTCCGTTAGGCCACACGCCAGGACACTCCTACGCCGACGCCGTCCACGTCATTTATTGAGTTTTGTTTGGGATCGACGCCGCGTTTACTTGCTTTTCCCATCGAAAACGGCGCTAAGTGAGCCATCAACGCTCTGTCCGAAGTTTACCAATTCTGATATTGCTGGGCCTCCAGTAGCTCCTGTTCCCACGGATCACTCATGCAGAATACCCCAGGATTTGGTGCTTTGCCAACCGCCTGAAACAAAGACTTGTTTCCCTTCTTCATAATGCATGCATGGGAATATAAATGACGAAAAAAGTGATGTTTTCTCTGTTCCCTTCTCAGTCCGTTATGAAAATAATTTTGTTGTACAAAAAGTGAAGTGCTCTCCACTATTACACCTCGATGGAGTACGGAGCCTGCAGTTCTGCGTCTCTGAAATGACAAACCAGTCTCTGTTTCAGGAACTACTTGCCCAACTGACTTGTTTCTCACGCCTCCACTCCTTCTGTGGGCGTTTCTTCAATTTTTAATAGGCCTGACACATCCATACCCATAACAAGCTGCAAAACCGCCCCCTCTGGAATTCATTTGGAAGGGGAGAGAACCACGCCACTTTGAGAAGATCTGGCTTTAAGTCTTAAGTGCGTATAGGAAAGAGCTGCAGCTGTTCTTTAACGTCATAGCAAAGTAAACGCAAATCCTATTTACTAATCACCACTGCTTGCACCTCCTCTTCCTTACTAATTTCTACAATTTGCTCAAATTGTTTTTCTCATTCATTTGAGGCTATAAGCCTCATTATTTGTTTTGGCTATCAAAGTTGCGTCATTCTTACCAACCTGAGAAAATCGCTTTTTGTTAGCTCACTCGCGGCGGCGGAAGGAAGGAAAAAGTTTGCACCCGCTGTAATCCTCTCTGAACTGAGGGTGCGTTTGCTCCTCTTTCCCACAAGATCGTGTTACATCCATGAGTTGTAGCTTCTTCTGTATTTCTAGATCCTTCAATTCAGATTTCTCTTCTCCCATCAAGATCAAATCCTTTCAAAGGACAACCTCATCAAACACGTCACAGCCCTATCCCTCTATCGATTCCACTCGCGTGGCTGCAATAAGGACCTAATCTCTTGCCACAACACAAGGTGATCTCGCCGCACAAATTTCCGATCGGCACGTCTTCGGGAGCCCTCCGATGACGCCAAACGCCGTTTTTTGCGCTCCAAATCCGATGCTCAAACAGAAGAGGCTCCTTTCGATGTTGCCAACGGGGAGTCGTCCCTCGGGGTCGCCTTCCGGTCTCGAGGAAAACAATCCGTCGGCGGCAGTCGTCCCAGGATCCTAGGGGAAGAGCGCCTGATTGCCGCGTGTTGTTTACTCTGACTCCATCCCGACTGATTTATTCTGTTTCTTCTCTCCGTTTTCTGTCCTCAGGCGTTCATCGAAGCGCCGATTCCGGTCGCTTTCACTTTCGTACTTTCCCCGCCAATTAGCGATTCTGCAATCAGTTCTCCGAATTACACCTTTAAAGGTTCGAGACAGGTGAGTGCCTAGGGCACTTCCCCCTACTTTGGCACGTTCGTTTCTGCCAGGTGCTTTCCCGTAGCCTCGGCTAATTTGCTAATCTGACGCCTTCCGGAGAGTCACTTTCCGCTTGAGTCAGCGCGCGTAGTCGTGTTATTTCCGATGTAGCCCCTTTCAAGGGGATTAATTGCGGAATTAGCGAGGTGACGGCATCGGGATCGACGAAGATCCCCTGGAATCCAGGCACTCCATTTGGCACTAATTGACTCTGAGTCAGTCCTGCAGCATTGTAGTCGACGATGACGGCGGTCCTGGGGAGATTTATGGTAGAGGATAGCCGTCGTGTGTAGTGCAGTTTTTAGGCGTTTTTTCCACATCCACTGTATCTCGCAGTGGAGGAACTGAACGTTGATCCATCCGATGTATTACTATATTCATCCTCTTGGGCCCATTTGGCTTTTGTTCAAAACTGTAACACTTTTACGCCGCCAGTACTCGAAGCAACCTTTGAACGTCTTGGCCAACTGAAATTCACTCAATAACAACCAAAACATAATCAATCTTATAATCTCGCTCATCCATCGAAAGGTTAGTGTGATCGAAAATGTGATCTCTAATATTTCCGATATTTCTGAAAGTATCTTCAAGTCCTCTTCAATTCGGTGCTCGAATCACACAACTCAGATCCCACACTTTCATCAACTCGCCTTCGTTTTTAGGTTTCCCTTTTTAGCTAAACGATTCCTAGTCCTTTGATTCCGATTACAAAACCATTGGGTTCCAGAATGCCATCAACTCTACGAAACATCTTTTGTTCACGTGCCAGAGGCATGCACAAATTCGCCTAAAGCGACCCTTCAAACTCGGGCGTAAATCATAAACTTTGCTCAAAAATAACAAAACAAGCCGACGACACTCTGATACCATCTGTCGCGCCCATTCGTCTTCTTCGGGCGCCTCTCGACGCCTCGGGTTCCACCCGAATCCCTCCCCACGTGCGGCCTCCTTCGTCATCGCCGGGCATTTTCCGATTCCTCACGCATCCCATCACACTCCCGCCGATCGCTTCCGCCGCCGACAGATAAATCGCTCCTAAGCGATTTGCCGACCACTTGCACATCTTTTTGCAAAATTCTTCCGAACGTTTATTCACATGCTCGTGCTATTATTTGAAGAAGAAGATGTCGTCATCTCCATCGCTTCTTCTGTAGTCTCCATCGTGGTGCTAGTAGTCGTTGTCGTGCTTTCAGATACCGTAGTCTCCATTGTGATGGCGGTCGTTGTCGTGGTTTCGGGTACTATAGTCTCGGCGACTACTGCAACCCGCGGAGCCGCGAAAATTGGACTTCGGGGGCCTTTTCCATAGCCGTAGGGAATGGCGCCGTAGAATTTACCGTATGCTCCAGGGGCGTAGTCTATATGGGCAGAGACCGAAACGACGAGCAGAAGAACTAGAAGTAGACGAAGTGGTGACATTTTGAGGCTAGAGGGCAGAGGAGAGTTAAATAGCATCGGATATGATTGAATCTAGGTCAGCAAGGACAATTTTTTGCAAAAGCAAACCGGCCCCAGGAAACGAGTCGGTCATGGGTGGTTAGGGCGACTCGTGTCGGACTCGTCTCCCTCATGTTTTATATCTATCTTCTCTTTTGGGCTCTAATAATTTGGTTCCGGAAAAGCACTAAAAGTACAAACGACCTTTTGAAGTTTCGAGTTAATTGTGGCCCGAGAATAGCGACCCGTCCATTACCACGCCTCTAAAGGGCACACAGTCCTTTTCGGTTTCTTGTTTTCGTCTCTAGATGGGGGCTCTCTCTGTTTTGGTGTCTATTGCTTGACCCTTTTCCTCGGAGCTATACTGAGTAGATGACTTAGAGATGGGATCTGGGACTCTCGTGCACCGGCTTCCCCTCTAGCCTCACCATCGTGACCCTCGTTTCAGGCCCCCCACACAATGGAGGACCACCACAAGATGGGCTACCTCGGCGCGACGTCCTACGTCGTCGGCAACGTTATCGGCTCCGGCATCTTCATCACCCCGGCGTCGATCCTGCGCTTCGCCAACTCCTCGGGCCTCTCGCTCCTCATCTGGCTCGGCTGCGCTTTCATCGCCATTCTAGGTGAGCCCCTCGGAGCGCCCACACGCAGTGTTCGTTTCCAGCGACGTCGACATAAGTCCTTTGGTCTATGTTCCTCGTCTCTGGCTTTCGCCGCACTGTGTGGCCTGCGGCTACAGTAACCCGCCCGGTCCCGGTATCGGCGTTCCCGGCAGCAGAGCCCTCTCAGACTCCGTTCCCTTTCAGGCTCCATCTGCTACATCGAGTTGGGCACAAGCATCCGCGAGGCTGGCTGCGACTTCGCCTACATCTGCTACGTCAAGTGGCACTCCATCGCCTTCGCCTTCATGTGGGTCTCCGTCCTCATGACTTACCCGGCAACCATCGCCATCATCTCGGAGACCTTCGGCCAGTACCTCATTGAGGGCCTGCGTCAGGTCTACGACATCGACGACTACTGGGCGCCCATCGCCCAGAAACTCTTCGGGTTCTCGCTTCTGTGTAGGTGACTCTTGGATGAGCGCTTCGGGACCCTTGCTCACACGACCGCTTTAGGGCTTGTCACCTGGATGAACTTCTTCTCGCTCAACAAGTTTGCCGCCCGTTTCCAGATCATGGCGACCTTCGCGAAGCTGGCCAGTTGCGCCCTCATCATCTTCACCGGGTTCTACTTCTACCTCTTTAAAGGTGCGAGTTTTAGAATGATCTGAATTCCGAGTTCCTTCCTGTCCCAAAACTCGGATCCGCGTTCCATTAAGTATCTGTATTTAATTTGACACCTTGTAACATTTGGAAATGTAGAATGTAAACTCTGTAGAATGCAAACCCAGACTGAGTTATGGTGAGTTTAGACGTTTAGACAGAAGTCTAGAAGGTCATTTTCGCGAGAATCCAAATGTGTGACCGATCGAGCCTTAATGTACTGTATGCCGATTCCACATCTTGTATCAGGAGTGCCCCAGTGCTTTAAAATTATCATGTGCCCATCGAAATTCCATCAATCTTCATTTTCAGGGTGGAACGAGGGCCTTTCCGAGCCGATGAAACACAGCAACACGAACCTCGGCGACCTAGTCATGGCCTTCTATGGCGGCCTCTGGGCGTTCTCCGGGTGGGACATCCTCAACTACGGTGCCGGCGAGATCTCCAAACCCAAAAAGTACAAGCTGCTTCCCTCTCCTCTAGAACCCCGCACTTCAGAAACATGCCGCTGGCGCTGCTCTCCGGCATTCTTCTCGTCACCGTCGTCTACCTGAGCATCAACATCTCCTACTTTATCGTCCTCGACGTCGACACGATCAAGTCGTCGAACGCCGTCGCGGCGCTCTTCAGCCAGAAGACGCTCGGCGCTTTCGCCTACGCCATCCCCTTCCTCATCGGAGTGCTCCTCGTCGGCTCCCTCAACTCGAACCTCTTCTCCGGAAGCAGGTACTTGTACGCGATTCGGTCCCCGGTGCTCAGGGCCAGAGTCGCTCGGGCTAACTATTAACACATTTCAGTGACATTTCAGATACATGTTCGCCGCCGCCAAACAGGGACATCTGCCGACGTGCTTCAGCTGTGTCAACGCCGAGAACGACAGCCCTAGGGTCGCCGTCTTCGCTCAGGTTAGTTTTCTGGAAAGGAGCGTCGATCGCCTTTTCAGTCAGCTCTGGCCATGGCGATCTCGTTCGTCGGCGACCTCGACGCCCTCATCGGCTACGTGATGTTCGGCTTCTGGGCGCAGCGCCTCTTCACCCTAGTGGCGCTCCTCCTCATCCGCCACAAACGAATTCCGGTCCATCCGGAGGCCATCCGCATGCCCCTTTGGGTCATCTACGTGTTCCTCGGAGTCACCGTCGTCCTCGTCATCATCCCCATCGTCCAGGAGTTCCAAGTCACCGCCATGGGCATCTTCCTGTGCTTCATCGGCTTCGGCTTCTACTTCCTCTTCATCACTCCTGAGAAGCTGCCGCCCGTCCTTGTCCTTCTGAACGGTAACCGCTCCCCTACTCTCCTCCCGCACGGCATGCCTTGCAGAGAAGTGCCTTCTCTTGTCGGCGATCGTCTTCGACGCCCTTCCGGACCTGAAGAACTCAGGCTCCACGCAGATCGTCACGAGCGACTCGCAGCAAGCGCTCCTTGGATCTCGCGCTTCACAGTCGCGCCTTTCCTCGGATGAGTCGGTGCCGGATCTGCACTCCGATGAGAAGAACATCATGATTCGAAACGGGTCGAGCTCGGGGCTCAGAATGTGGTAATGGACAGAAAGAGTTTTGTTCCAAAAGTTCTATTTACGGATATAATAAATAAATCCATAGTCCACTCTGCACAATACAGTACAATCTGGAGATGTTTATTATTATTACTTACGGGCATGAGATTAGAACACCGCATTTACTTCTTGCCCTTTTTATCGAAGCAGTCTCCAGTAATTCCAGCAAGTGTCTAAAAAGAGCATTTTAGTGCCTTGTCCGTACAACCATCGACGAACCTGATAGTTAGGATCGTACGTAGCGACCATTCCCTTCTTCTCGGGTTCCTTTGGTCCGCTCTTCTTAGCGCCTTTCTTGTCATCCTTCTTGTTGAAGCAATCACCAGCAACTCCGGCCAAAGTCTGTAAGTTGGTTGCATTAGCACAACAGCTTTCGCCCTGATGACGCTACCTGGTAGTTAGGGTCATTAGTTCCGACAATACCGCCCTTTTCTGGAGCTTTTGGACCGTCCTTCTTATCGAAGCAATCGCCAGCGATTCCAGCAAGGGTCTAAAAGAGAAGCTTAGAGTTTCACTCATGTGATTATCAACAGACCTGATAATTAGGGTCGTGAGTTGCAACGATACCGCCTTTCTCGGGGACCTTCGGCGCTTCTTTCTTGTCTCCCCTTTTACCATCCTTCTTGTCAAAGCAGTCCCCAGCAACTCCGGCCAAAGTCTGCAAGATGGCTGTATTAATACAGGCGTTTTCGTTTCAGTGATACTACTTGATAGTTCGGATCGTTAGTAGCGACCACTCCCTTCTTTTCGGGTTCCTTTGCTCCGCCCTTCTTGTCGAAGCAGTCCCCAGCAACTCCGGCCAAGGTCTGCAAGATGGCTATGTTCGTACAACCGTTTCTCGATGATACTACCTGATAGTTAGGGTCGTTAGTTCCGACAATACCGCCCTTTTCTGGAGCTTTCGGAGCCTTTTTTTTGTCTCCGTCTTTCTTCTGGAAGCAATCGACCATGCCTGCCAAAGTCTAGATAATGTCAATAATCATCACAAGACAAACCGGATTCCGAACCTGATAATTGGGGTCAAGAGTTTCGACTACACCCTTCTTCTCGGGCTCCTTCGGTCCGTCTTTTTTTTCTACTTTCTTGTCATCCTTCTTGTCGAAACAGTCCCCAGCGATTAACGCCAAAGTCTGAAAGGTGGCTGTATTAGTACAACCGTTTTCGTCCTGATGATACACCTGGTAGTTAGGGTCATGAGTTGCGGCCACACCACCACCTGTACCCTTTTGTTCCTCCTTCTTGCTTCCGCCGTCTTTCTTCTTGTTGCCGAAGCAGTCATTCATGCCGGCTAGCGTTTGGTAGTTCGGGTCGTTCGTTAAGGCAACGCCACCTTGAGTGGGAGCTGTGGCCGTTGACGGAGCGGGTGCCTTGTCCTTGCCAAAGGTATCGGCCATTCCGGCGAGTGTCTTCACATCGAGAGATTAGTCACTTGCAGCGACGGCTCAAATTACCTGGTAGTTGGGATCGAGAATTCCTGCGAAACCACATTGAGTTGGAGCCATCGAAGCCTGAGTCTTCTCTTCGGCGAGAACAACTGATTTTTTTTCCTCCGCTGGACTTTCTCCAGGAACTGGCTTGCCAGAGGAGGGAGTAGTAGTTTCCGAAGCAAGGGAACCTCCAATAGGAACAGCTCCAAGTGCAAAAGGTGGAGGGGCACGGGGTTTCTTTTTTGTACAGCATCCAGTTTGGGCGTGGAATGTCGTGGCGATCAGCAGAGCTATGGAGCCGCCAATCTGTGCAATAAAGGGCACAATGAGGGGAATCATCTCGGGTTTGTGTTCAATTGATCTGAAAACAGAAAAGTAAACGAAAAGAGAGTGCGAGAGTAACTCACACCACCGATCGAAGACGTTCTTCTGAGACAAATGACGATGGGAAATGAAGTCTGAAAAGAGCGCAACCGCTCGCAATGATCGACAAAATCGAAACTGAAGCAGAATGAGTGAGATGCAAACTCCGTGGATCGTCTAGAGTCTGTAGAGACTGCTTCTGTTTGCAAACGTTTTTGCTGCGGTGGACATGAGTGTGGAGAATACGAATAATTCTGATGGAAACGTTTCGGCTTTTCCCTCAAGTTGAATGACATAATCTTCCCAAACGACTTGAGCCTTCCCCATCCGCACAGCGCTCCCCGCAAGAACTTGGCTCTCAATTTCCCACTGTAACAACTTTAACAATAAAATTCAACAAGCTATAACAAAAAACAAGACATGAGTTACTGGCTTCTCGGCCGTACTTGGTACATCGTTAACTTCTCACAGTCTTCGAAGAGTTCTTCATTGCTACCGGCAAACAGCGCCGCTTGATGTTCTGTCGATATCTGAACAAGTTGGGTGACTAGATAGTAGTTGCATAAGAGGACATACATGATCGAGCCACTGTGGAATCTTAAATCCAAGGTCCAAATGTTCAACGACGGACTCAACTGAAGGATTGTGGATGAGCACACATCCCGGTTTCATGTGTTCAGCGAGGAATCTCCAGCATTTTATCTAAAGCACGTCGGGTCACGAGCTCACGGGCGCCACTTGTACCTGTCCTTCTTCGGGCATGAAGAAACTGAAGACGTTGTTCATTGTGATCACGTCCGCGCTGGCGATGACGTCCTTCTGATTCAGTAGATTATCACAGATCACTTCAACGTTTGTCATGTTCTTTGATTGGATAAAGCGGTTTTGGAGATCACAGAAGTCCCGGTTCATCTCAATTCCGATCGCCTTGACAGCTCCTCCACTGAAGTAGTGCACTCCGTACAGGACTGTTCCTAGGCGCGAGCCAATATCAACGACTATTCTTCCAGCCATCTGAGGCGACCTTAGCGGAACAAGGGAAGTAAACATATACCGCAGCTGAAGAAAGGAAAGTCAAACCAAGTACAGAAGGGGACATCGAACCTGATCAGCGCCCAGAGAGTGAGAGATGAAGGTCAAAGGAGCGGTCTTGTGAGACCCACAGTCCCTGCAGAAGTTCCGGCTAATTTGACCCTGATCCACGAGATCGTCGACATCGTTTTCATCGAAAAGGAACCCATCAACGTGGACGGTTGTGTTGGGGTGGCAATCCGAGTCGATTCCGTTCACGGGCCACAGAACGTTTTCCGACGGGAGAACAGCGGAAGTTGGCAGCTGAAAAAAGCAGTTATAGCAGTTATTACTCATTTCGGTCATTTCTGCTAAGGAGCTGGTATCATGATCTTCCCAAAAAGATATAAAACAACTCACAATGCTTTTCATCTCGTTTGCGATATCTCGAAGTTCGCAATCGGCCTTCGCGGCGTCCACATCCATTGTCTCCTCATCACTCGGCGCGTTGCGATTTCCATCGACGACGCTGAAGGAGTCGCCGATCCACTGAAGGAACTGTGCCACTTGACGAGGTTCCACGCGCTCCAGAAGCGCGATGAACTCCTGCTCCGCGTGCTCGATGCTCAGCTTCGCCATTGGGGGAGATAATCCCGGTTCAAGGGAAGAAGCTGTCAAAACCTGAAGTTGGCGAGCCTTTTGATTTCCTCGAGGAGAAGAAGATCGTGTTGGAACCAGTGGTAAATCCCATCCACTGTATTTTAAAGACAGCTGATCCTCTCTTGTGCTGGTCATCATCCTCCCTCACTGTGATCTTCAGAGAATCCGATTCGATTCACGTCCTTTCAATTAACACATGGTCTTGTCAGCTCAATGCCTCAATGTCCTTTGAATAGAAAGTTGTTCATTTGTTATGTGAAACGTTTCTCTGAATCTCTTAGCAACAACAAAAGGCGCTATCGTGGGATCAACCCCTTTTGCATCCCCCTCAATCGACCTGAAAGAAGGCGATGCTCAAAAGAAGATGCCCATAGAAGAGACTTCAGTGTAGAGCTAGCGTAGCTTCTGAGTGACCAAGAAACATGGGCCAAACCCGTACATAGGCGTGCAGCATGTGCTTCCACTACAAGTGGATGACGTAATCCGAGAAGTAAACACAATAGCCTCCTGTTAAGAACGGATTACAGGAGCGAAGTTGCTGGCCTCAAGTATTCTTTTCCGTTGCGTAATCGAGGACCTGCAGGCGTCTGCCGTAACTCTGCCCACAGATAAGGCATATCGAGTTCCCAATTTCGGCCTAATATGAAGACTTGGAAGCCATTTGGTGAATCTCACTTCATTATATCCTGTCTTCGTCGCCTTTCCTTCCTCTACCGTAACCACTCATCCATCTGCGTCCCATTGACCCGTCTTCTCGATATCTCCTATCGTCTTCGACTGTTTATTTGCCCAAAATTCCGTTTTTGATCTCGATCCTGGTCGTCAGCCCTCAAGTGTCCTCTTCAGGTGCCCGATGCCCATCGTCCGCCGCTTTTGTGATCGCACAAAAACGACCGTAATTGTTTTCCGCTTCTCGATCGTCTCCGCACCTGCTCCTCGACTTCTTCTCGGGAAAGTCCCCCTTTCCGACCGATCTTTGTCCACCCGTGTGCCCCCTTACCTGCCTCCCATTTGCATAATTACTCTCTCAGCGATCAGAATCGCTCCTTCTTCTCCGGCTAATCCATCACACGTCTCCACGCAAATCCGCTAATTGCGCGTCGACTGGCACCGCCAATGCAGGCGTAAATAAACTCGGAAGAGACGAAAGCCAAAACAGGCAATTAGACGAGCACAACAGGTGTCGTCCCAAATGGCGCTTTTCGTCACTTCCACCCGAATCCACTTAGATCGATGACAGATGCGTGTAACAATCGCTGTTCTAATGACACTTAACCTCTCACCTCCTTTCCACTCGACCCATGTGCCGTTTTTGGAGAGCGCACAAGGGAGCCAATTTAGAGTCTATTCGAGAAATAAGTCTGCGGGTACTGTAGCTTGTTGAAAGCATTTCCACTTATTGGCTCTTTCCGAGTCTAAGCAGATATGGCACCTGGGTAGAAAACAAGCAACACAAAAAACACCAAAGGGGAGGATTTTAAAAATGCGCTAAAAATGAGCTCCCACGCTAAAAATTTCCATTCGCCGTATCCCAACCACCATATCGTACAGCTAGTGGAATTTCCTCCTTTTGGCCATCCCCTCCACATCGCCCTGAAACATCCCTACCGGAAAACCCTCTGTGCACCCCTGGAAAACGGCCAATCGCCAATTAAAAGAGCGCCCGCCACTCTCCTCAACAGGTCCAGATGGATCGTCGGCGGCCTTCCGGATCGCCACTTGTTTTCCGCTGAAGTGTTTACCGCCGATCCAAATCTGAATGAGGAGCGAAAGCGATTAGACTCGGCTAATCCCGACAAGCGAAAGCTGGGTGTGAAGAGAACACGGCGATCGCCGCTCGATAACGATAGCGACCCTTCGCCGATAGCGCGCCAGTTACATAACGGCGCCTTTGAGGCGGCCGCTCAAGTTTGCGTTTGAGTCGAAATTATAGCTTTGTTTTTGGCCTTTTTTCTTTTTTATGTGCGAATGATGGGTTACGGTGGACGGCGGGCTAGGCAAACACGGCCGCTGTTTGGACAGCTTTTTGACGAAAACGACACTTGTGGGGGTACGGTAACTGGCGGTTATCGTAGGGGAAAAGTGTGCCCCTCTATCCTCGGTTTTCCATTCACCACATTCCATAAAGTTCGCCTCGAAGTTGCATAACCCCTCGTGTTGAACAGCGTGACCAGCATATGGTTTCTGAGTCCCGGAACAATCTGTTGTACCTCGGCCTTCGGTCGTTTTCGCGCAACGCCAAACGACAAAACAATTGCGTTTACAAGCGGAATCAGTGCAATTACGATTGTCTCCGCGCATCTGGAGATTAGATTTGCCTTTACGACCCCCGTTTCTTTGGAGAGATTTGGACTTTGTCGACTGCAGAATCCCCCAATTAGCCCCTTCTCTTCGCCTTTCGAGTGGCGCCCGGTTGCGCAACGCCAGTCCATTATACTGGACTCGTTTTTGAGTCGAGCGGCTCCACAAGGGCCACATGGCCCCTTGTGCCAAAGGTCAACAGTCGCTGACTCCCTTGCGCAACGCCTTTCAACGTGTCCCCGTCGCGTCCTTTCAGTCGAACTTCGCCCTTTTCTTTGTAATTAGCGAACGCAAACAGAGATCTGCGACTCCCGCGGCGTCGGCGGCGCCTCGGAAGTCGCGCGAGTTTCCCAGATTCCGACACAAACAGATTTACAACGGGGTGCGCGCCAACCGCCGATTTGCATTTGGCACAAAAGGGACAGGGCTGGCGCGGAACGGTAGCCTTGGCCTCGAGCGATGAGTGGCAACAGGACCGTAAAGTTGTGGGGCAAATTTGCATAATTTGTACTTTTGGAGAGGATTAATGATGGGCTTGGGTATGAATATGTCTTTCGAAACAGATTCATACGGTAGCTGTGCAGAGAGGTTCTACAATGAACGAGGAAATCCCTTCCATTTTGAGTGAGTGACTGTCTTCCAAGATGACCGTAATACGGTATTTTCCTTTGATGTGACAGTCAGAAGACTGTTCAAATAGAACGATGTTTGCCCGGTGCTGTCATCTACCGTAGTCCAAATGGCTATGAGTGTCGGCCAATATATTAGATGCAAAAAGTGATGAAGAGAGAACATCCGAATGTCTTTTGGAGTGCGATCCCCTGCAGGAAGTTAATATCTCGTCCCCCTCCTTGACCCTGTTTACAGCCTCTCCTCGGCACCCATAACCTCTTCTGCTTTCCTGAGGGCCAACGGGACAGATGCTTGTTCGCAACGTGGCGGATTAATTATGGTGCGCGCAATCATCCCGAATTATTACCAATAAACACATTCAATATTCGCTCTCGATTGTTCGCACCCTCGGGTGGTCGGCGCCTAATCGAGGAGCGCCTCTCCAGCCTGAATTTATTATTTTCCCGTGAGAATCGTGGAATCTGTGCGTTGTCCCCCGCTTGCATAATCCGATTAAATCGTCCTGCGATGACCCTTCTGTAACCCGAAACACCGCCTAATCCCCGGACGTCTCCTTCTCATTTCGAGAGATAATTAGGGCCCTCAGCAGGTTCGTTTCCGTCTCTAGGAGCTAGAGGATCAGCTGACTTCCACGGGGACAGCTGTGGAATTTGCATAATTGGGAGATGAGTGACAGTGTCCTCATCGCGTTTGAAGGATGACCTTAGAATTCGCGCGCATTTGTTGCAGGACACATTCGAATTGTCCTTCAGGTTTGGATGTCAACATGGATACTTAGCCGAAAAGACTCCTTGTAGGTTCTGTGTTCTTTTTGTTTACTAACGCTGAATTCCCACACCAAAAGCACAAGAAAGAGACTTTCATCGTCGACCCCCGATCGTCTCTCTCATGATAGAGCCACATTCATCGCTCTTCTCCAAACAAAATGTTTTGGTTTTCTTTCTGTCACACACAAACTTTTTGGTTTTTGTCTTTCGTCAGCTGCGATCCGAAACCGTTGGAACAGGATCTGTCCACGAGTCATGCTTCGGTATAATTATTGGAAAATCATTGATTGTGTTTTGCTAGTTTCTGCGAATTCCAGTTCTCCGCTGTTTGCAGAGGAACGATTGAAAGGCTTTCCGATCGCCAAAGAAGGACCCTCGATTCCCTAGCATTTGGTGTTTTCGGTTTCACTGGCCAAGATATACCTCAGCCAAGCAGTTACTCCGTTTGGTGAACTAAAAGTGTTTCCTTATCCATCATGCTCTCCAGGGCCACCTTCCGTTAGATAGCACGTTTCGCGCTTCCTGTCAATCAGAACTTCTCCTTCAGTCAGACGCAAATGCGAGATTCACCACATTGCTGTCTTCGAAGCGCCCCTGCAACCAAGTGGCCCTGCAACCCCTACCTCCATATATCACCCCCCGGCCTGGCCATCACGAGCGATCGGCCTCTCGCTCTCGCGTCCATTAGCATACAAATTTGGAAACGGCGCCCTTCCGCAGTCAATATGCTCCGCGCGATCCCGCTCACCTCTTGCGCAATCTTCTTGTCTCCGTCGCTCAAAACAACGTCGCCGGGACATCTGCCGGGGCGTCTATTTGTTCTCTGTTTGATTTACAAGGCACATAAAGGTGTGTAATCGGTCCCTAATAGGCGCGCTGCTGTCCCCTCCGCGCTCGAACTCACTCAATCAACGAAAAACCGATTGGCGACAATTTCCGGCGCAGCAAAAAGCGTCCCCCCGGCACGCGACAACATTGTTTCGGCCGCCGCCCCAATTTATCACTCTGTGGCCAGCCGCTTCTCCATAGAGATGCCGTTAAATATGCATAAGGTCCTGCCGTGTTGGTTTAGGGCTTGTCGCCGCGCCCTAATGAATTTGGCAGCTGATACCACTGGCTCTGCCAATCACTCATTAATGCATATGTGAATGCGAAACAAGCGGCACTGGGGGGATTATCGATGGATTCTGCGCGGATTTCGAGATTGCGATCTTCGAAATCATCACTCATGATCTGACACCAGATCTCGGCTGACAGTCACTCCAGGGGCATCTGGTGGGCCTCCACATGCCTAAAGCCTCGAAGGAGCTTCGTGGTGGGTGGTGGACGCTGGTGCTTTCCAATATTCCCTCGTCAAAGAAAGAAAACAAAAGTCTCATCTCTAGTCCTTTGGCCTATTCCTCTACGGACTACAGTACCCTCCCTCCCGATCACATCCTAAAACAGCTGCTATCGCGTGTCACATCGTAAGCACCACCTCCGCGTGACCCTCTCCGACCTCCGACCACTCGTCGAATATTTATTTGCCAAAAAACTTAGCGATGAATTGGATTACCGTATTACGGACGCCTGAATGTTGCGTTTGTTGTCCGAGCAGATTACGTTCGTCGTCAGCAGCTCTCGAGATGTTTCCCTGCTGCTAAGGATACTAAATCGGGCAAATAGGTCGTGGTGGAGAGTTTTCGCGCAAACGGTCACTCTAGATGTTGTTGATCGAATGAAAATTACCCCAAAAAGCCGATTTCTTAGCTATTGCTGCACGTCTTGATGCCTTACTCCAAAGCCGATCTTCTTCTGGTACCACCCATTCAGAGCCAAAAGAGTCAGAAGTCACCCCTCCTGCCCCATGCAACCCTGTTCCGCGCCCGTTTAATGAGCTGTGCCGTCGTTTCTTCGCCTAATTAGCAAGTTGCGCATGCCTCGGACCGTCGCGACCCCTTTAATTAGCTCCAAAGGTCTCCTTCTACTTCATGCATTTCACTCCGATTTGCATATCGATCCGCTCACTTCATTAAGCAAAGAGCATCACAAATCGCGTCCAGCCGCTAATTACTACTTGCTGCCCACCGCCCAGAAGACAATTCCGAGGGTCGCCAATTGAATTACGCAGGCATTGTCCGCCGCTTTCGAGGGTTTCCGCGCCCAGAACGTCACAACCTCTTCGGACGATTGGAATCTCGACGACTATTAAGTTGATTATTACGCTCCACTCCACTTTACTTTACTTCGGACTTCGGTTCCCGCTTCCGGACCCGGCTTGTACTCTCCGGCGGCATCCATCATCGGCCCGGCGCGGCGGTGTTGCGCCGCGGAGGGCAGCTGAGCGGCCGGCAGATCGCCGCGGAGATAGGAAGCCCC
Organism: Steinernema hermaphroditum; assembly: GCA_030435675.1. Lineage (NCBI taxonomy): Eukaryota > Metazoa > Nematoda > Chromadorea > Rhabditida > Steinernematidae > Steinernema > Steinernema hermaphroditum. The sequence continues at coordinate 6,353,443 of CM059622.1, forward strand.
GAAGTGACCTTTTGGCTCCTCTTTAATTTCCCTTTAGGCAAATTTGAGGCTGTTGAGAGTCTCTGGAGTGCGTCTTTGATTCCGCTGTATGGGAGACTTTATCGAATCGGCGATGATTCATTAGAATTTGTGATTCATTGAGATTTATGGAACGACGGAAATATGACGTTCTCCGTTGGGAATATTCACCTCCTTTGGCATGTTGGGAGAGGGGACATCTCTTTGACTGGATCTGCTCTCGATCCGAACGGTTGTTTTTCCCTCTTATCTTCTTGGAATCCACCCATCTGGTCACTTCTTCAACAAAAACTCTCCCGAGATCTTCTCCGAATGTTCCAACTCCGCTTTATGGCCCATAAAAAGCGTCTTTTTCACCTTCTCCGGAGGCTCTAATCTCCTCGATCGGCCTCGAAGTTCGTCTTCTCCCGGGCCGTTTCCTCCTCTCGAGGGATTATCGCCGCGTTCATAATCCTTCGTCGCGTCCCGTTTTATGCAAATCGCGCGTTCCTCTTCGAAAACATCTGCGGACGTCGTCCATCCGCCCGAAGCCGTTTGGCGACTCTGCGCCAACCGGAATTCGCTTTGTCCGCGGCGTCGTAAAACTCGGGCCACCCGGGATCGCGGCGGCATCCTCTGCGTGCCGCCGGCCCTCTCCCTCGGCGGTCACTCCCGGGATCACCTTTTGTGCGCCACAATGGCGCGCAGTGAAGTGGCCGTCGATGGAAATGGACGCATTGATGGTGGAGAGATTCGGCAAACACTCCGAATCACTTCCACGGGGAAGTCGTGGCCTTCGTCGAGTGGGGTCATCCGCCCTGTGTCCCGAGGGGACGTCATGAACTCGCCGTCTGTTCCAATATTTCAAAAGGACTTTTCTGCTTTATGAGGCGATGTTTGAATAGGTTTTCGCACCACGTTGAATTGTCAGATGATTTCTCGGGAAAGATTTCATGAGTCGGGTGGAAATAGATTCCGAAAACGTCGTAAACATGTTTTTGGACGTTTGCCTGGGTCATATACTTGTTTGTGTTTGCGCGGTTTCTGTATGATGCTATGGTCCTTTGCCCCTTCTGATGCACAGTTCCTTTATTTTGGTAGTCTTCGTGTGTCTTCACAGTGTTTCCGATTCCCACAGTTCGTTGCCCCATAAATCATCTTTCCTCTCCCCTGTCCAGTCCCCTCCGCCCGCCAACATCCCCTCCGACTCCCTCCAATAGAGACCCAAATGACCTCCGGGGCCTTTCTGCTCGCCGCCGGGCCACTTCCCAGGTGTTCCACCCTCACTGACCATTACAACATCGACAGATCGCTTACACCCTGCGCATCCCTGGCCCCCTCCCCGCCTTCCGGAGTTTCCCCTTTTTGTAGTCCCTCGGGACGAATTTCGCGATTTCGCCGAAAATCGAATCGCGTCAGTTGTCCACTCCGGCGCCTAATCCCTCCACCGACTCCTGACACGATAATGAGTCATTTAAACGGTTTTTGCCAAACCTCCCTCCATTTATCAATCAACGCCGTTTCGGAAGCCACCGCCGCCGACGACCACAGCCCCACCGCGCAAGGTCACCTCCCCGCCGGTGCAGGCCTGGTTCGGGAACGCGCCAGTCGGGCTCGATTGCGCACCCTTTGACTCCGGCTCTAATTAATCACGTCGAATTAGTCGCTGTGGCGAGGATTCATCGGTCGTCAAAGCGAATTACCGCCACTAATTGCGCGCTTTTTCCCCTTCGGCATTACTTCCACTCTGCTGCGTTCGCCGCATTAATTGCGCTTTTTTGAGTGACTCACAGCGCGAACTCTTCCCCGCAGGACCGAAATGAAATCGCGGCGTTCCCATGACGTCTTCACGTCTTAGGGCTAATGAGAAAGTTTGAGAGTTCCACCGTTTTATCGCTCCTTTACGATCTGTTTTCGCCGTCGTTTTGAGAAACGACGTTTTGTTTGAAGGTTACTCAACTGATGATAACTTTTCGTTCGGCTACGGTAACCGAAAACCGTCAGAAGACGGTGTTGTGGATTAATTCTCACTTGTGGCTTCCGACGGAATTTTCAAAGGGAGAGAGAAGTGTGAAGAGATCACTTGAGTGTTGGGAGGGACTGAGAAGAATGGGTGATCCCAGAATAACAGGTTGTGAAGTGGATTTAGCCTGTCCTCACATGTAGCGGACAAGGGAAGGGTTATTTTTGAAAGAAATCACGTTCTTTGACATAGAACCTCCTTGCCAAAGAGATGTTTGAGTAGAAAATCTTCCGTATTCTTAGCATTATGTTCTAAAACCTGTAAATGAAACGCCATTCATTGTGCCATGTGCTGATGAAAGGCACCGGATACGACGTTAGGTTAGCACTTCATGGCGCCTTCAAAGAAACCAAGTGCGAACGAGAGATTTCCGTTTCCGAGGGCATGGGGAAACAAGGCTTTTCCCAACGGGACAAGTTGCGAACATCGATCAGTCCTATAAAGGTTTAGATTCCCCAAATTCATCAATCAACGAATTTCAAAAGATTGGAATGTTACAACAAGACCATTCCTTTCCCATGGAAATCAATGACGAATCGAAATTTCTCCTCTACACACCTCTTCGAACCAAATTTCCCCTAGCCCATCAAAGACCATGTCCGCTTTCCATCCTCCGTTATCCTCGCCTGTCCCCTCCGACCGAACGTCCACATTAACCAGCATTTCGCACGTTTTTCCGCCAATCCCGCATAAATTCCCTTCTTCTCCATTCCGCTCCGACGACGATCCTCCGGACCGTTTCGTCTATTATATTCTCAGCGCGGGCGCAGAAGGAGAACAGAGGCACAAAGAAAATGGATCACCTTCGCGCACCCCCCGTGGCGGTCGCTAAATGACAAATTGCCACACTTCGTCAAGCGTTCCCCTATTCGCACTTTTCTTTTCGCTCGATTCGTGACTCATCGAGTTTTGTTTTGACCCGGGGACAGTCGTCTGGCGGGTCCTCCGATCACGCGATCGAAACCCCCAATTTCCCAACTGTCGGTCTTGACCTCGCGCACGCCAAGTGGTAAGTAGCGGTCGCCACGAAAGACAACGTCGAGATCGTGGTTTGTGCGCGTTCTCAAATGATCTGATCTGAGCTGTTCGTGTGTGGGTTGCCCGGGGCAGGTGAAGAAGGATTAGCCTCCAGGGGGTGGGTTGTCTCTTAGGAGAGCTTCTAATAGGTGATATTAGAGTGAGATTTGAAAATGAACTTTCATCAGGCGCTCAGTTTTAACAAGTTCTCCGGAAAAGTGCTAATTGGCCTCTTGCTCTCTGTGAAGTATCTTTCATAGAATGCCAATAATCGTCCCAGAACCCCCTGGATTCCCCTTCAATCGCCTACTCCCGCTTCACAAGAGGTTCCGCTGGGAAAAGCCTCGTTTCCCCATGCCCTCGGAAACGGAAATCTCTCGTTCGCACTTGGCCCCTTTGAAGGCACCGTCTCTCCCAAAAAGTGCCCACGGAACACTGTTTTATGCATTTTCTTTTGTCTCTCTAGGAGGGTCTACTAGACAAGTACCTGAATAATTCACTTGAACATAGCTCGCCCCACAGATGCCTAAATAATTCACAACTTTCGATTTTTGACCTCTTCACAGTCAGTGATAGCCATTAGCACTTCTCCACTAGCCGAATCCCTTCGATAGTTTATCCGGCGAAGAATGGCATTGTTTATTGTCGCCTTGGTGCCATCGCTCCAGCCGACCGCACTTATAAACATCGATGGGACAGCGGCGTTGCCCTAGTAGCGTCGCTGACTCATCTCGCTTATTACTTCTCCATTGCAACCCTCCCGCTGCCCTGGATTATCCTCTCCTCTCCAATTTCAATTTTGTAATGTGTAGCGGTTAGGCTTGTTTCGTCTGTTCGCACGTCTGAGGTTCCCAGCCGCTTCCGACGAGGATTCAAAGGGTGAAGAAGGTGCGAAGCCTGCGGCTGAGAGGGCAACGGCATGGGGAAGCGGCCGCTTTCCCAGGGATTCAGGTTGTGACGGGTGATCAGCCGATTAGGAGGGATACATTGAGGTTATTTGTATGATTTCGTATCGGGGCATATCATCCCGAAAAGATGCAAAAGCCTAAAGGGAAGTGAAGGATCTAATTACCTCGTGTTTGCTGCTCTGATCCGATTTAATTTGATCGATTTTCAGCGTTTCCAAATAGCGATCTCTTTACAGTTACCGAGAGTCAATTAGCACTTTCCGGAGACCCTCTTTGCACAACGGCACAAATCCAGCGTTGGCTGAGCAGCAAGTTAGCAGATAAGACTCGTGTTTATTCAAGGTCTGCGTCCGTCAAATGCCACTGTAATCCGCCTCGACCACCTCCCTTCTCAGATTTCCCACCATCTTGTAGCTGTTGCTGCTCTAATGACCGGAATTAATACATCTCTCTCCGCGACATCCGCGATAACATCGCCCACTGCGGGGAAGAACAAGGCCAATCAGCTTATCACGTGTCGTAGCCGTCGGCGGCTCCCTTTTGTGGCCGAATCCAATTGTCCCTACCTCAAAAAGTGCCCGAAGTGGTCCTCCGGAGGGCGAGGCTCCGCCCCCGGGAGGACCACACCTCTAATGGAGATCGCGCGCGGGCAGTGCCCCGATCGACTCCTCGCGCACCCACAACAGTTACAATCTCGCGGTCGGCGGCGCGAACGCGTCGACACGATTTATGGGTGGTTTTGGCCCGAGGCTTCAAAATCTCGCGCTTTTTATGATCTCATCCGCTGACTCACCTCCTCTTCGCCACTTCTGTCCGCGACGTCGTCCACTTGCAGCCCCTATCGAGCAAGCCCTTCGTTCGGATCGTTGTGCAAGGGCTCCGCGAAACCTGTTCCCCTCGTGTTCATCTCAATTATTCTAATGCAACGCGTAGTGAAAAAACGAAGTGATTTCAGTGGACATTAATGCGCCTCAACCGGCACCGCTCCCCGTCGGCCTTCTAGTCTCCCCCTGGCTAATCTTCCGAATCCCTCGCCTATCCTACGGGTACAAACATGGATTCCACTCTTCTCCTTCTTCTCTTCATAGCGCTCTTTAGCGCTTCCGCCAGTGCCTACAGTAGTCAGCTGTTCCGGAGTTCCTGTCCTAAAAGGTTGGTTTTTATCTGAGCATTTTGTTTTGAGTCTTTGACTCGAAACTCTCTTGAGAAACTTCGCCAAAAACTTCTGATTCACCGACCATTCGATTTGGAAAACCTGTTTTCGTTGTGGTGAATGTGGTGGCACCGCAGAAGGGATATCACAGAAGAGTCTTTCAGATGCCACTGCGTGCCCGATATCGAGGCGAATCGGCTTCTCATCTCGTGCCGATGGACGGAGATCCCCTCGGAGGCGTTCTCCACCTTCCCCGCCAACATCACGAAGTCCCTGACGGTGGAGTGCGCCGACTCCGAGGCGCCGTCGCCGCTCCCCAATGGCGTCTTCCGCGCCTTCTCTTCGCTCGTCGAGATCCGCATCAAGGTATGCCTTCACACCCTTCGACGCCCCCGGGGATTCTGGTTTGCACCGAAGTCGTTAAACCGTCGCACTCCGTCGCGAAGGCGATTAGCGGCGTTCCTCTCTTTATGGCTGCTCATTCACACGATCACTTCCCCGTCCCCCCTGCTTCATCCCTCTACTCCCTAATAGGATTAACCGCCGTTCAAACATGGGAATCCGCCGTGATTATGCAAATACAGCGAAGATTCCTGTCTTCCTTTCAGAACTGTCGTCTCGACGGGGGACTCTCTCAACGCTCCCTCGAAGGCCTTTCGGCGCTCCGCGCCCTCCACTTGGACACGGCGCGGGGGATCCGCGTCGCCGAAGGCGCCTTCGTCCACGTCCCGAAGCTCGAGCAGCTGAGTGTCGTCGACTCACAGCTAGAAGGCTTTCCCGAAGCCGCCCTCTGCGATCTCCGCAATCTACAGGTGAGTTCCGCGCCATCTGGCGCCCTCCGGCAGCTGCCAGTTGTAAAGTCGAGCGCCTCTTTCATTATATAACGTCTCGCGGTCCCGGTGCGCGCGCCAAACAGCAATTATCCGCAAACCTGGAGTCGTCAAGCGCAAAATCGGGACGGCTTATTAGGGGCCACACGAATAATTAGAAAGGTTCTCGGGTTCCGCGAGGGTTATCGACCGGAAAACCAAAGTGCACAGTGACCAACGGGTTTAGAGCCTTTCATGTGGGCATTGTGGAGCCACAGAGTGACATCCCAACTTCTAGATCCTGAACGTGTCGCATAACCTCATCGACTCCGTGAACCTCGGCATCGCCTCAAAATGCAACCTGGACGTGCTGCTCAGTGCCGACTTCACCTCGAATCGCATCGGCGCCGTAGAGGAGAAGGACCTGTGGTCGTTCCCCTCGCTCCGTCAGCTCTACCTCGGCCACAACGCCGTCTCCCGCTTTGACAACCACGCGTTCGCCCGGAGCACGCAGCTCCAGCACCTCGACCTCAACGACAACCGGTTGGCCGTTATCGGACGGATTCCGGGTAAACAAACGAATGAGTGACTCAGAGCTAATTCCATTTTAGAGGGCATCTCGCACCTCAACCTCGCAAACAACCAGCTCACCCTCATCTCGGCTACGGTAGCGAACCTCGTCTCTCTAAAGAGGCTCAACGTCAGCGGAAACGCCATCGACCTGACGACGCCCTTCTCCTTGGCCAGTGCCCACCTCGAGGCCCTCGACCTCTCGGCGAACCGCTTCCCATCCGTCCCCTTCGGCGTCTTCGAGCGCTCCACGGCTTCCCTCGTCGAGCTCAACGTCGCCGGGAACCGGATCGCCGGGCTCCAGCCGCGCGCCTTTCGCAATTTCACTCGACTTCAAAAGGTGGGTCTGTTAGGCCGTCTTAGTCCACTTCTCCTCGCGATTTCGCTTCGCTCCAGCGCCGCACAATAGCCGCGAAACTCAGTTGACTTCGCAGCGTATGGAATGCTGCGCGGTGTACCCCTAATAGGGCAAACATCATCGTAATTGTCGGGCGGCGCGCCGCCGACCTATTACCCAACACTTCCTTCGCCCACCTTCGGATTGTACGAAAAGAAGGGAGGTGCGAGGCGCGAAGGCTTTTGAGGGTTAGGGGTGCACGCGAAACTGCTAATCGAATGGTAATCAAAATGTGCGATGAATGGGAAAATGGGGCAAAACAAACAGCAATGTGTTGGACCATAAAACAAGCAGAAGTGGAGCGCCGTTTAGGGCCTAATAGGTCCCGATTCTCATTTCCTTCTGTTACGTCGAAGGTGACCTTTATAGGCACATGGCCGCCATTTAAAAACTGCTCGTAAACAGAATTGACTAGGCGGCCCCCCTATGCATGCCTACAGTACCCCTCATAAGTCACCCTCTTCGTCGCCTCTTCCGCCTCTCTTTTTGAGTTACGCAAGCACAAAGGAGTCGTCCTAAGTGCCCCTAAATAGCTAATTAGGCCGTTTCCACCGTATTGTAGCCATTGGGTCGTGAATGAATCGATCGGATTGTTGCGCATCCTTTCGCGCTTGAGCGGCCAATCGCCTTCATCTTCCGCCTAATCGCTCGTTTCTTGCAGCTCGACATCTCCGGTAATCAGCTAAAGAGCGTGGCCGACGAGACCTTCGCGGGCCTCGAGCGCCTCGAAGAGCTCAGCGTCGCCGGCAACGAGATCGCCCACGTCGACATCGGCGTCTTCAACGAAGTCGGCCGGAGCCTCGTCCGCTTCGACGTCTCCGATAACTCCCTCCAGGAGATCCCCGTGGCCATCGGCAAACTCAGCAAGGCTAGACACCTCAACTTCGCCCGCAACCACATCAGCAAGGCCTACAAGTTCGTCCTGAGCAAGATGCCGCACCTCCGCTCCGTCGATCTTTCCAACAACCGGCTCCAGCGCGTCGACTCATTCGTCTTCGCCGACTGCCAGCACCTCGAGAAGCTCGTCCTCCGCCACAACCGCATCGACGAGGTCAACGCCGACGCCTTCTCCAAGTGTCCCCATCTCAAACGCCTCGACGTCTCCGAGAACTTCATCGCCAAGTTCAACGGCTCGCTCGCCGAGCTCTCGGAGTTGGAGTTGCTCAACGCCAGCTCGAACGCCGTCGAGATCCTCGAGTGGCGCGAGTTTCCCTCCAATCTTCGGCATCTCATCCTCGACCACAACCTCGTCACTCTCATCGGATCGGCGGAGACCTCGAAGGTCAGAGACGTGGAGGTAGGAGTCAGAGTCCTACTTGCAGCCGCTAAACCCTCTTTTTCAGCTCCAATTCAACCGTATCATGTCGCTTGCCGCAGATCAACTCCCCCGGGGCCTCGAGACCCTCAACGTGAGCAGAAACTCGATCTCCGTGCTCGCAGACCACGCCTTCCGCTTCTCCTCGCATCTCCGCTCCCTCGACCTCCGCTTCAACCAACTGAAGACTCTCAAGGAGTCGACGTTCACCGTGGAGCTGGAGCAGACGCCTCAGATGGAACTGTTCGTGGCGGAGAATCCCCTCGAGTGCAGCTGCGACCTCGACTGGATCAAGAAGCCGAAGTCGAAGGCGCGACAGCTCGTGAAAATCGTTGACCCCGATGCGACCCTCTGTCGCCACCAGCTCCATGCGGAGCAGCGCCTCTCGCTCGCCGACATCGACCGGAAGCAGCTCCTCTGCGCCTACGAGCAGATCTGTGAGCCCGAGTGCATCTGCTGCCAGTACGGTAACTGCGACTGCAAAAGCACCTGTCCTACTGGGTGCTCCTGCTTCCACGACGCCACCTTCGAGACGAACGTCGTCCGTTGCGCCGCCCTGAACGGCAGCAGCGCTCGCGCCTTCACCCCTCGCGACCTCCCGATGTTCGCCACCCACGTCTACTTGGAGCGCCTCGAGCTGCCGGTGATCAAGTCGGGCGACTTCTTCGGCCGTGCCCGCCTCCTGCACCTCCACATCAACGCGAGCAACGTGGAGACGATCGAGCCGAAGGCCTTCAACAGCCTCCCCTCGCTGCAGCTGCTCGACCTCTCCGGCAACCGTCTCTCCTCGCTCAACGGAAGCGAACTCGTGAAGACGTCGAAGATCGCCTACCTCTTTCTCAACGACAACCGTCTCCGCGTCTTCAACGGCGCCCTCGCCGCCGCCGTGCCGAACCTCCAAGTGGTATCGTTGAACGGCAACCAACTTGAGGACCTCCCGGAGTCGCTCGAGGAGCTGATGGCGCCGAAGGGCCGACTCTCCTCCGTCTCCCTCGGCCACAACCCCTTCCGCTGCGACTGCTCCGACCGTTTCGCGATGCAGCGCTGGCTCCCGGAGAACGTGGAACGCGTCGCCGACTCCGCCTCTGTCTTCTGCGTCGAGAACGTCACCAGAGCCTTCCGCGAAAACGACACGACCACCCTCACCGCCTTCCCCCCTAACCAGGGAGGCGACATCTTCACCATGCCGATGCTGCACTTCATCGCCGAGGGAAATCGCTCTTTCTGTGTACCCCAGGCGAGTGGCATCTTCGGACAGAACCCGACGGAGAACTCGCTCCTCCTGACCACCCTCGTCGTCGTCGCCGTCCTCATCTGCCTCGCGATGGCCGTGCTCATCATCGCCCTCTTCCGCAAGACACACGCCGCTTTCTCGCAGCGTCGCTACAAGAAGGCGACGCCCTCACTTAACTGCTCCTCGACGACTCCGGGCTGCTCCCCGCTCCCTCCGCTCATCCACTACGACGCCTTCGTCGCCTACTCGAGGAAAGACGAGAAGATGGTCGTCGAGAAGATCTGCCGACGCCTCGAAGAGGAGGACCAGATGATCCTCTGTCTTCTGCACCGCGACGCGCCCTCCGTCTACAGTAGCCGCTTCCACTCGATCTCGGACGACCTTCTTCGCCAGGTGGACCAGAGCCAGTCGCTGATCCTCGTGCTCACGCGCCACTTCCTCGAGAACGAATGGTGCACGCTGCAGATCAAGACGTCACTACAGTACTTCGCGAAGTCCAAGAACAAGAAGCTCATTACCGTAGTCTGCAAGGACGTCGACGCGAACCAACTGGACCCGGAGCTCGGCCAGATACTGCGCAAGAACGACCACATCATGATCACCGAGAGCATACCCCTCGGCAGCGACATCTTCTGGAACCGGCTGAAGTCGGCGCTGCCGATACGTGACGCCGCCGCCAGCGACTGCTCCCAGTCGCAGATCTACTCGGAGATGTACGGTAGCATCGTGCCCTCCGACATCGTCTGACAGACAGCGTCAGGGTTTCTGTCTAGTCGAAAGTGACGAGACACGTTCCCGTGGAAGGCTCCTTCGAGCTGCTAGGATCTTCTTCGCCACAATTGCCAGTGAAAAACAGGGTAGTCCCCCTCCTCCGTTGTTGACCCCGTGACTCGTTACTGTACATTTTCCCAGAGCTATATTTTATTATGAACAGTCGTGTACATAAAGTCGTCTTTCCTCTCAGAATCGAGGTCGACGCACCACAATCCAAGCCGTGCGAATTTGATGCCATAATTACCGACAACACGTCGCCATTCATACCGTACAATGGCGCGCGACACACAACACGCAGCAATACGAACTCTCCGCAAAGGTCGGCAAAGCACGCAACCCAATTACCCAAACGCTCCAATAATCCGACAAAACGAGAGGCTCAACGATATATATCTTTCAGCTTTATGAGTAACCATAACATCCATGAGTTAACAAAACAAGGCCACGTACCAGGCGCTTACATAAAGTCATCATAATCGTCGTAGTCATCATCGTATTCCACTTTTTTGCTCTTGGCGGCCTGTCCAGAACTTTTGCTACCCGCGCTCTTGATCGATGGTTTTGCGGCACCCTTCTTGCTGTTCTGAAATTGGATCGTCAATGACAAACGCAACAAGCGCTCCCTCACCTTTGCCTCAGCTGTCTTGGCATCGGCCAAAGTCTTCATACTGGTAGCAACCTGTCGGAGTTGGGCAGCGTCGACTGAAACATGGTAATTGAGGGGGCAGCTCTTATGGGCGGAAACGTACGGGGATGAGTCACAACAGTCATGAGCGTCGTGACGAAGTCAACGTAGTGCTTGTTTTTCGCCCTGCTGGTCAACGGTTCACCCAGCTTCTTAGCGAACTCGCGGAACTCGACGATGGTTTCGAGGTTCTCCAGTTCCGAGCCTTGCGCACTCACTCCGCACAAGTCCATACCGGCCATCATATCGGACTTCTTCTGGAGTTCTTCCTTCTCCTGAGCGGTCAGTTCGCGCTCCTCGAACTTGGGCAGGGTAGCGCCGGCCTTCTTCATGTACGAGGGCTTCTCTTTCGCGGGCTGGGGCTGCGGTACTTTGTACTCCGGCTCCTTCGGTGCCTCGTCTTCGAGAAGCATTTCGGTTTTCTTGTCGGCCAGGGCTTTGACGTCGACTTCGTAGTCGTCATCATCTGAAACATATTCCACTCAACTGTGCTCTGTTTTAAATCTCCTTTGATTTAAATCATGTGTAGAAGTGAGCCGTTTACGCTCACAAGTACGGGAATGAAGAGCAGATGCATAAAAAGAAAAGGACAACTCACCCCAGGCACAATCGCTGTCGCTCATTTTGGCGGTTACTGACGACGAAGCGCCGCTTCAACCTGAAACACAAGCAATAGTCAGAAATCGTGCACATGTCAAATATGGTGCGAGTACGAAGCACAACACGGGCGGATATGCACAACACAAAGAGATCCACAACCGCGAAAACGCATGCCCCTCACAAAATAGTGAAACTTCACAATCCCAACCATGCAGACTTACGAGAACACAGACAAATCGCTTTGAGACCGATTCACCCACTCAAATGCACTATAGCCGCACTCATCTGAAAAGACGTCACCACGACGGACCCAACGACGATAATCGATCAGCAGATCAACTGGCATCTTGCACAAATCACAGGAAGACACCACAAAAGCGTTTATTATAAATATAAACCGTTAAATACAAAGATACATAAATTAAAATCTATTGTCTCTCTACCGCGTAAAATGCTTAGAAGCCGTGCGTTTTATCTAGGTTCGCCTGCGCCACATTCCAAGCAGCGTCATCCGCCAAGAAGGGATTCGATCGCTCAGTTGGTTGCAGCAGCGTATCCCCGGCAGCGATTCCTCCCACTGGGTTCACGTCATAGTGTGGCGCTGAGGAAGGCCCGGGGTAACCGCTTCCGACTGCGGTACCGTAGCTGACCGGGCCAGTGTGGTAGTAATCAGGACCCGTTGACTGCGAGGGAGGAACGTAGCGCGAAATGTTCGCTCCTGGGTGAGTGGGGGATGCAAGGAATCCAGCGTTGACGTGGGAAGGGTTGTTGAAATGGCTCGAAGGTGCTGAGCTGTGAGTTGACGAAACCACGGGAACGGTGCTGATCTGGAGGGCTTCACGTCCGTGATCGAACGCCGAGCGCACCAGGCGGAGAATCATGAAGTTGAGAACGCACTGCAGTGCTAGCGCTCCGAATCCCTAGAACGCAAAAATTTGAGATTTGTTGCGCTGTGGCAATAACGTACGCTGTACAAGGCCCAGAAACCTTCTTTGTTCACAACATTCTTCAAACAATCCAGGATTCCACTGTACTTCACTGTTAAGGAGATAGCCGATGTACCAGTATCCAGGTTATCGATCAAGGTTCGTGTCCCTAGAAGTCAATTATTGCGCACTGAATCAGTAACACGAGTACCTTGAATGTAAAGGCGGTGCAGGATCGTTGAGAACGGATAAAGAAGTATATCAGTGAGCAAAACCGATCCCATCTGGCCAACCATCTGCGGCATATACGCGTGAAAAGTCGTTCTCTCATTGGGCGGTTTTCTGCTCTACAAAAGGAGTAAGCGTCGAATAGATGAGGACTTCTTACCACATAGCGCTTCGCCGTTGAAGTTAGATAGTTCTGGATGTAGCGGGAGATTAGGAAGTGAGACGTGTAGTACGCAACGCCGGGAAAAGCCAAGTGGATCAGGGAGAAGCGCCGACTACTGTCCCTGGGACCAAGAAAGTCCAAACGAAGCCGATCTACGCCGCGGACCAGGACATCAAACACACGAGAATCATCGCTAGTGAGGCCCGACTCACTCTAAAAGTGAACTCATAGAACAAGGAAGTCGTCAGTGGAAAGTTACCCTAACAGTTTCGATGAACGAGCTAACGTAGAAGGGCATCATCGCAAAAGAAGTCGCCGCTTTCAGGCCTACATGTTTCCAGAATTTTTCAGTGCTTCCGCCTTGAACGATCGTGCTGAAATAAACGGCGTAAGACAAGGCTGGCGCCTCAATGTAGTACCGGGGTAATCCAAAAACATCTCCTATCACTATTTCGGTAACGGCTGACAAACCCCACACGACTCCGTTCCCGATGACTCCTTTCCACAATGTCAGCAAGCCCTAAATGCAAAGTCACCACTGATCAACAGTCCACAGGTAGCTTACCTCTTTCGAAATGATGTGACAAACAACCGGAGCTAGGGTGAACGGCGTCAGATGAAGAGAATTTGCAAACTGATGAACTTGGCACTGCCTCCTCAGCACCATACACGGATGAGCCACCAAAAACCGTGAGGCAGCACTGAAAGACACAATCATGATTCGTTCATACATATGCGCCGTACTCAGCAAGGCCGAAACACGCAGTGGCCAATGGATCTTCTGGCTTCGAATGGACATCTTGGATGTCAGAGGGGGCTACGTAATTCGAAGAAGAAGATGGGAATACACGCTGTTGTGAGCTGAAGCCGGAAGAACCTTGAGCATTTCCTGAAGCCGCGAGAGATAAAAAAGAGCAACTTCTCCACAACGTACGGTCGTAGTTGAAGTAATTTGTTGGAGAATTCGGTCGATCATTACTTCGCAGCAGAAAATTCGACATTTTGCGGAATCCGAACCCCCGCCTTGAGGAGACGATTAGCCTGAAAGGACCCTGAGATTACATAATGGCTTATCATCGCGGGACCGTTTGTAAACAACAAGCGATGCAGCAGGGGTCATCGGAACGATGATTAATGCACAAACACAACTTAAACACACTGAGGGAAGGATTAGAAGACAACAAACAGGGGAAACGTTCACAGAAATTTCTAATAGTACCCGAAAAAAGTGAAAAGTTTGGTTAAATATCGCTTTTGCGAAGTGATAAACTTCTACGTATCACATTTTAGCACAGAAAACTCAAACGATGGAGAAAATTGATTCGATAAGAGAGAAACATGCTAAATGCAATACAGTGCTGATACCAATGAAATCACAAAAAGAGCGACTTTAGCAGAAAAATGAAATGCCTTACATCTATGATTTCACAGTTATCCTCGGCATTGTCCGGAAGGTTGCATGACAGCACCGCCTCAAAAAAGAGCGTTTCAAGAATGACCACCACTAGAAAAAGACTACCGGAAAAAATACCGCCGTGTTTGACAAGTCCGCTGATAATTGAGGTCTATTTTGCGGCTAAACATGACTGGAAAAGCGCCATCTAATTTCTGCACCATATGCTAAGTCGTAAAAATTACAGGACTCGCGTAAAATCAATAGGCATAAGCCTATTGTACCTAAGCCAAGCCTAGAGGTTAGGCCATGCACAAAAATAAAGCTGAAAAAAGTGACCTGCCTTTACCGGAATCAGGCAAATAATGCATTGAATCGGAGTGTCTCACAGCGAAGACAAAGCTTTTCTTCGCCAACCTCCTGTCTAAATTCGTACAGCTCACCCAATCTGCTCTACATGGATACGCCCGATAGAATATCCGCGAATTTGTCGTCAAGCTACGAGGCTCAGCGCTTCTGGGATTCTGAGGCTGCGACAACGCTTCTTGACGACTACATCAGCCTGAAGGTCGACATCGTCCCAAATCGTCTGCAGTGGCTACAGCAAGAAATCTACAAGAACTCCGGATTTGAATACCACAAGTCCACTTTGCTCCGCCATTTGCGACGCCGAAAGATCGAAGTAAGTGCCCCTATGTGCTTTTTATCCGTGCAAATTTCAGCTCTACGGACTGCCCGAGGTGCCCGAGGTGCCGGAGAAGCAGATGAAAACCGGAGCGGAAAAGTATCCAGATGGTGATATGGAAGAGGACAAGCAGAAGTTGGATGATAATAGCCTCGTTTCGCCTTTTGGTAGGGCCGATCTCTGTGAAGTCATATTTCTCGCTTAGATTCTATGGAAAACGATCTGCGGACAGAGGAAGATCGTCGCGTGAATTTCATTGGATTACCAAGCGAGTCAATATGTCAGATTTTTCAACTCACTGCTCGGTTTCAGCGAACTCGACGAAGATAACAAAAGACTTGCAGCTAGAAGGAGCGAAGCTGGAATTCGAAACTCTCTTGAACAGAATCGAGGAAGAAGACAAAACAGCATTCTATCGGTGGGTCAGGCAACGTATGACCCTTGAAGAGGGGAAGAAGGCCGTGATGGACGCGCTGGAGAGATGCGTGGGCGAGGACAGGACGGAGGTACTTCTTCATGCCCTTAGGACCTACGGACAGGTTGGGAGGGATTCTGAGCCCACAGACAATGTGGGTCAGGCGACCTCTAGTTCCAGCAGTTAGACAGGAACTCTGTCTGTGAGTTATCGTGTTGTTGCATATTCATTTTTGCTACTGTAACTCTCATCGTGCGGTCGATTGTTCTTTATGTTGCGGAAGCTAGCGAGTAATATTCGGTACCATAAATACCCGTCCTATGTATTCTTGTGTTACCGCTCTTCTTGTTCAGGCAATTCGGTGCGAAGGAGAAGCCGAAGGTCAACTTGGACAATTTTCTTTCGCGACATCTCAACTTTTACGATGATCGGGTTGGTGTTCTTCGGATACTGGAAATCACCAAAGCTGTGTTTAGTTGAACTATACTCCTGAAGAGATTATATCCCTCATCGCACAAGTGAAAGAGATTATAAAGGTGGAAGGCACTCTGGTTGACGTTCCCTTTCCGGTGGCTATCGTTGGCGATATCCACGGACAGTACGCGGATCTTCATCGAATCTTCTCCGTCTTTAGCACGAAGAATCCAGAGCTTCCTGGCTCGCTTTGTCAGCGGTATCTCTTTTTGGGTGACTATGTCGATCGGGGACCTTGTTCACTGGAAGTGATCTGTTGTCTTCTTGTGCACAAGATTTACTATCCAAAGATGGTAGGATTCGAGAAAATGCTGGTTCTAGGTTCTAAATCTCTTTCAGTTCTACTTGATTCGAGGAAACCACGAGCACTCGTCGATCAACCGGGTCTACGGATTCCACGAGGAGATCGTTAGCCGATTTCCTCCTCCACAGTGCAATCAGCTCTACAGCGCTTTTAACGATCTCTTCGCTTATTTTCCGCTGGCTGCGCTTGTGGGAGGTCGTATCTTATGCATGCATGGTGGAATCTCGTCGGAAGTGAAAACGTTGAACGACATTCGGAAATTGAAGCGGCCTATCCATGAACCGAGCGTCAGCGAATTAGCCTGTGACCTTCTCTGGGCTGACCCGATGCTCGATCTGAGCGGTTTCGTCCCGAACCCGATGCGTGGGATCAGCGTCTTCTTCGGGGAAGATGCCCTGGAAAAAGTGTGCGCGGACCTGAATGTGGACATGATCATTCGCGGGCATCAAGTTATGCAGAATGGAGTTGGGTTCTACTGTGGAAAGAGGCTACTGACGATTTTCTCTGCTCCCCGTTATTATCCCGGTAGAGTATGTTCTATCGTTTTATAGTCTTTATTATGTTGGCTACTCAATTCAGAACAACAAAGGCGCCGTTTTGAACATTACCGGAGAAGGCCGCATAGGAATCATTATGCTCTCTCCGACGTCAAAAATGTTGCAAGGTATGTTTTGTTAGTGTTATTAGTGTATGTACATTTGTTATTCTAGGCTATCATAGGTTTTCTGAAACTTTTGACCGCTTCGAGCCGGATACTTCGTACACAGAACGTACTTCTTCAGCCGAGTCGCTTACGCTCCCGGAAAGCGAAGCGGTTACCAGAATGCCAGTTTCGATTACGATCACCAAGCCGCCCGGGACTTCGCCGAAATCAGTATTGACGTCAATCCGAAGGTCCCTTCAAGTGAACTCAGTCCCGCCAGCAAAAAACAAGCCGATGCGCCTCCTGAAAGTGGCTTCTCCTCTGCAGGAAGTGACCGCGCGAGATATCCCCACTCAGAGGACAGTTGATGAAACGCAGGGAGACACTGCTGTAACGTGTAGATCCAAGTGATAAATCTGACAGTGTCGAGTTCGGTCTCCACATCGAAGGCATTTTGTATGCGCTTGGCATTTGTTGTTTCTCAGAATCATTCCACTCATGCCATATAATTCATCCGACAAAGCACGATGGTCCTGCCACGAAAACCGATCGCTTACTTGCGCGAATTAAGGCTGCTCGGCCCCCGCCGTCGCATCGCTTCCGCCCGTTGTTCCCCATAATCCGCTGATCTTCAGGTCTTCGGGAATCGACCTTCATGTCAGATTACAACGTTTCGAGTCGATCGGTGACGGCGTCGCCGCTGGACGACACCGGCGATGGCGACTTCGAGATGCAAGACGCGCCTCTGGAGATGAAGGTGCCGGAGAACGGAGACGCCGCAGAGTGGGCTCGTCGCACCAGAAAGCGTGCCTCAGAAGGCGTGCAACCGACGGCGCGGAGTGCCAAGGCGACCGAAGAGCTCATCGCAGAACTATTCTTGGACAAGGACTCCGTTGTAGACATAGGCGCCTGGGAAGATGACGACGTTTGTGAGTTCGGAAGTTGTGGATTCTGAGTGACGTCTGATCCGTTTGCAGCACTTCGCTATGCGGCCATGAGCTGCAGGCTTCCGTTCGATCGCCTCACTTCGCAGGAGATGTCCGTCTTCGGGGATATCGTCGTCGACGAGTCCACCACAATGATGTACCTCTTCATCAGAAACCGAATTGTAAGTGGGAGTTGCTAGATCACA
This sequence comes from Steinernema hermaphroditum, assembly GCA_030435675.1. Taxonomy (NCBI): domain Eukaryota; kingdom Metazoa; phylum Nematoda; class Chromadorea; order Rhabditida; family Steinernematidae; genus Steinernema; species Steinernema hermaphroditum. Next base: position 6,371,288 of record CM059622.1, read on the forward strand.
GACTTTGGAGTCATCGATTCTAATTGTCTTCACGCTGGCGTCGTATGTGTATTTCTCTTAGAATTCATGTACTTTGCGAAGTGCATATTGCAGCATCAGCATAGCGATTTTCGTTCTTTCAGCTGCAGCAGTGGGTCACCGATCCTATGGTCGAAGTATCTCTTGTAGCCGTCCTGAACATCATTCCCGCTCCGTACAACAGCGACATGCGACTTGTGAGGCGCATCCATTCTTTCCTGGACCGTTTTGGCTTTATCAACTATGGAGTTTACATCAGGGCTACGCGTAAGGCCAATTCTATCACGCTACTGTGCTCAGCTCTCCATTTCAGCCATAAGAACATTGAAAAAGAAAGTTGTCGTTATTGGAGCTGGCGCCTCTGGATTGGCAGCTGCCCGGAAACTCAGAGATTTCGGACTCGAAGTCATTGTTCTTGAAGCTAGGGTAGGGTGTCCTTTAGGTCACGGGATAAGCATCTTGTTTTAGCCTAGATTCGGAGGTCGAGTGATGTCGTATCGCTGTATAAAGGGAGGCGGGAAAGCGTGCGCCGATTTGGGTGCCATGTTTATCACCGGAATGCGCGGAAATCCGCTTCTCACCCTCGCAAGCCAAAACCAAACCCGTCTTCACCAGTTTGACGGCCGCTGCCCCATCTACTGTCCCAGCGGGCGCCCTCTGGACGTCCGAAAGGACGAGATGATCGAGAAGGCGTTCAACAACTTTCTGCAGGCGTGCGCCTTCATCAGCGAGGAGCTGAAGATCACGGAGCTGCAGGGTCGCAAGCTGAGCCTCGGAGAGACGTTCGACATCCTCGTGAAGGCGAAGGAGGTGGAGACGCAGCGAAAACGCCTCGACTTTTGGAAGAGGCTGGAGACGCTCGTGGCGCAGGAGAAGGAGGTGAAGGAAGACGCGAAGAAGGTGTTGCAGCAGATGAGACAGCTGTCCTCGAATATTGAGAAGATGGAGGAGAAGTACCGGGAGGAGTACGGTGTGCGGAATTTGACGGAGTTCTTCGAGGGTTCCGAGGACCTCGACGACGTCGAAGACGAAATCCTCTATGGAAGCATGAAAATGGAGCTGGCCGAGTTGTGTGAGGTGAGCGTCTCCTCGTGGCAACAACATCGGAACTCTTCAATTTTAGAAGTACGACACTCTTAAGCGTAGCGACGACGAACTCTGTGGAGCTCTAAGCAACATGAGGGCCATGGAGCCAGTGTAAGTTACCGTACGCCGTCTGCCGTATACAGTACTGCTCGTTTAGAGAAGTATACATGAACGCCGCAGATCGCAATGCGTTGGACTTCCACCTAGCGAATCTCGAGTACGCGAATGGAACTTCGCTGTACAACATCTGCCTGCAACATTGGGACCAGGACGACAGCTATGAGCTGAAAGGAACTCACGTGTCCGCCCAAGACGGACTCAGCACGATCATCAACCACCAGGCGATCGACCTTCATGTTAAGCGAATGGCGATGGTGACCAAGATCGTGTACAAACCTGATGGCTGCACGGTCATGTACAAGCAGAAGAACACCGCAAGTTCCCGGGACGATTGGGAACGCAGCGACGAGTGTGAGGAGGCGCGGATCGAGGCTGACGCCGTCCTCTGCACGCTCCCGCTCGGTATATTGAAGCGCTCGCTCACGCACCCCAGCGACGGAGTCGTCTTCGACCCTCCTCTGCCTCCAGAGAAGATCGGCGCCATCGAGAGACTCGGCTTCGGCAGTTTGAACAAGGTTGGTGGCCCCATAGTGGATCTGGATTTACCATGTTTCTTTGTGTAGCTGGTGCTGTTCTTCGAGAAGGCCTTCTGGGACACCTCCATCGACGCCTACGGCCGCATGAGCCAGTCAAAGATCTCCCGTGGCGAACTCTACATGTTCTTCGCCCCCTACGACCAACCGGTGTTGGTGGCGATGTTCGCCGGCGAAGCGGCCGATATCGTCCAGAAGTTCTCGAAACCGATGATCGTCGAACGGACGATGAACGTTCTCCGCGCCATGTTCCATCATTGCCCCAAAGAGGTCAGTTGCATCTAGCCCTGCACTCTGTAACCCATACCCTGTTCAGCCCATCGAGTCTTGCCTCACCAAGTGGCATCTGGACCAGTTCACTCGTGGCTGCTACAGCCACATTCCTCCTGGGGCCACGGGCGAGGAGTACGACATCCTCGCGCAGCCCGTCCGAGCCCTGAACGGTGTTAATCGCGTATATTTTGCCGGTGAACACACCAACCGCAATTACCCCGCTACGGTGCATGGCGCCTACTTGTCGGGACTTCGCGAAGCCGGCCGCATAGCCGACGAACTGATAGGAACGCCCTACGGTAACAGCGAGTACCGACAGAGGGTTCGCGCACAGGCCGGGCTGCCGAAGGAGGAAGTCATCGACTTGGACGACGACGAAGAGGTGGAGACGCCGCCAAAGGTGCCGCGAGTGGAGTCGGCGGACGTTCCGATCGACTTCGACGACGAAAGCGAGCACTCGAACTGAGAACTGATTTGCGTTGACAAAAGATCTCTCCTTTTGTATATAGTGCGAATAAAAACTTGACGGGAACGGCTATCTTCGGAGGATCTTGTGAGGTCGTAGGAGTTTGGATGTGGGCGGAACTGACGGTTTGACGAGGAATCTGCATCTTTGACACTTGTTCAGGTCCAGTGATGAGTTCAACTTGTTTTCCAGGTCTAGTTCCTTGAACGCCACGAAGTCCACTCGAGCAAGAAGTTTTCAATGTCGCATGTGTTGGGAAGTAGTCTCCCTCCTGCGTCTAGACTGACTAGAAGCCCTTTTGTGTCTACAATTGTGCATATAAGGGATGTGGTTATTGCTAAAGATGACGCCCGACCGGGCGTTCCCCACAACATCATGTTTTTTTTGTAAATCAGTGTCGTCGCCCCTAATTTTTAAATTCATGTTGTTGATCTGTTCTGAAATGACGTCAACGAGATCGTGATGCTTCTCGTTTGAATTCTTCGAGGTCAGAATTCCAGCGCTATCGAATCTTTCTGCGCGACTTTATATAACTAGGATGGAAGGATATAGAAGCCCAGTTTTCATAACTCATATTTAGCGCTTTGCAATCTATCCTTTCAATGAGTTTAGCACAAACCAATGGCTCAGCCTTAAAGTCAAGGACAATCCTAGTTGATATTTTAATGTTGGAGCTGCTGCATTAAAGCCCGAAGCTCGTATTTCGATCAGATTCCAGGTGCATGGAACGATTAGTCATTTCATGGTACTATTAAAAGTTTCCCGCACTTTAACCCCGCTGTACACATCGAAACACCCCCGTTTGAAACAATCAGCTGTTCGTATCGCAGTGTAAAGCTGTTGCGTAAAAACAAGCGCCCTCAAAACAACTCCATCTTATCACGACTGCTTTCCCGCTGGCTCCACAGATCCGATCAATCGGCCGCTCTCTGCTTTTCCTCAGAAAACGCTTTTATTCTTTTTTATCTCTCTAGTGGCCATGAGTATTCACCCAGAAAGTGAGGTAGGTTCTTATCAAAGTTACTGGTATGATCTTAAAAATGCAAAGTCCTCATGGCTTTGTAACGTTCCTTGAGCCAATTATCCTCTGCTGCCACTTTCCTATTCTAGGACGCAGCCGAATTCAAGAAGTTCAAGGAGGAGTACCACAAGGTCTACTCGACTCCAGAGGAGGAGGCAGAACGATTCGATATTTTCGTGAGAAGGATGCAGATGCTGCGGAGACTAAACGAAGTGCACAAGGACGCATCCTTCGAGATCAACGAGTTCAGCGATATGACCCGAGATGAAATTTCCAAGATTCATGAGTCGATAGAGCCAGAAGAAGAAGAGTAGGAGTCGGAATGAGATTGTACAATAAGATAATTGTTATTTCGCATTAAGAATTTTTTTTAATTAAAAATTAAAAATTTAAAAATTACTTGAAGGACCTGCGGACCGCTACCATTTGGGTTTTCCCTCTTCAGTTTCCAGCTTCCCCTGGGGACCTGTGGAGGGAAGAACGATAAAAAATGAATGAAATTCTGTGGGATAATGTAAAAGAGAGAAAGAAAGGAAATTGTGGACGGGAATGGAAGATGCTGGCGACGAAGTTCAAAGTGAAAACGGACTGCGACCTCTACGAAAGATAGGCGTCAGGAGAAAACAGAACCGAAAACTTCTTAAAAAGCATAACTTACTGGGTTGTTACATTGAAAATGGCACCTGTAATGAACATTTCCTAAGTCCACAATACTTTGTGTCAGATCCAAATGGCACGAAGGGTGAAACACCCACCCTGCTCGAACGTCCAAGGCCATTCAAAAGTTGTAAGCCTTGAGTCAAATATGCGTGATTATAACAGTAAGGAATCAGTGAAATCATGCGCCATTTTCATCCAATATCAAGTTAGGTAAAAGTTCTCGTCGCACGAATTGGCACACCTGGAAGCATGGCAAAAAGATTTCGCATGAAAGGATAAATAACGAAAAAAGAACAACTACAATAAAAGGGGCGCCATCGAAGCAGAAACGTGATACTCGGCGATTGGGAGCTCCCATTTTTACTTACTACGTTCAGCCCAAATATATTGATTTCCGAGCAGGAACTAACGTACTTACTGAAGTACTATTTTCGCAATCCTTTTTTAATGATATTAGTTTCCGTCAGTTCATCATTCATTTTTCCGCTTACAATTGCAGAAAAATTGATTGGCGCGTTGTTGAGTACAACTAACTCTCACCCGACACTATGATTTGCCGCTTGTCCATGGTATTCCTCTTGATGTTGGAGGTCTATCCTTTCTCGATGGTCATTTTTTTTGGCACCTCGAGATGAGGAAATGTGAAGTGATGTAGAGGCTTCTTATGGTATTAATTATGTGATGGACAATCTCCTGTCACGTGCATCATTGGGACTTAACTGCACCTATGGCTATGTTCGTCATATATCTTGTAGCTCGATCCGGAGCAGCACTAAATGAACAAGATGAGAGGAAAGGAAAGGGAGCAATTTGAATTTCAAGGCTGAGGGCTTGATGGAAAGAGCATTACTTTGGCGTGTATTTAAGAGATCAAGATGAGGGCTGGGCATCTGCATCCTTCATCTTGACCCTCTAAAATGAAGCTTCTTGTGTTCTTAAAGTCTAAAGCGGCTCGATATGACGTCCAAGTGGAGGAGGCCGATGTCGATAAAGAACGCGAACATGGAGGCGACGATCTGGATACCGACCACTACATCCCTGTGGGCAACAATCTTGAGGACAGCTTCTTATCCCGATCCCTCTCTCGAGTCCGAAGACGTGGAATGTACTCTGTTGACTGTGGAGAGACGGACAAGGATGCTCTTCAGAAGAAGCTTCTCAAAGAGGCGGAGCGGAAGAAGGCAGAGTTCAAGGAGGTTCTCCCCAAGTTGAAGGAGTTTCGGGGGTACACCCTTGTCGACATCAAACGGACTGTCGTTTAGGCAGGGTTAGCGCTCTGTGGCAAATACCCTGAGGTTCATTAAAATTCAAACTTGTTACTCATAAACTGAAACACAATAAACGGAATCCCAAATATAGCTAACATCTACCTTTTGTAACCTTCCCGATTCAGCGGCACTTAGCCACGCAGGGATCGCAGAGGCGGAGAGCTCATTTTCGTAGAGGACGTCTAGATCCATTACACCGTTGATCCATTAAAAATGGCCGATGCTGTAAGCATCCTTTAATTTTACAATGCTTGCTCCCAGGGCCAAACCGATGAGCGCATTGTTGAGTACGGTTAATTCTCACCTCTCATTATGATCGCAAAATAAACAATCATTATAAAAGTGGCCCATTTTCAATCAACCAACTCAATAGATCAACATGGGTGACTCATCATCGTCATTTGTCATGAAAGGCCACTTTATTTCATAAATATTAGGGAAACGGTAGCGGAAATATCAGTTCAACACCGGAAAAGAACGGGAATGGCGAACGTCTCAGCCGGTGCGAAGTGCAATTCAGGACGATGTGTTTCCGATAACCCTACATTTCTTATAGTTCACCCACTTCCCATTTATGGTTTAACATAATTTTTAGAATGTTTAACCAATAACCGAAGAAGTATCAAATCACAGTAGCAAATAGAGTAGTCAATCGATTTACAAAACTTATCCACTTTAGATGGTGGCCATCGGTTCGATTTCCCATTCCAACAACTCAGTGGCCGGATCGCTTTTTGTGGAGCCGCCTTCCCCGAAGCCTTCCTCCACTGCCCGTCGCCATTCTCACGTCCACTTCACACATCCTCCAAGCGTGTCGCCCCTCTGAGGCCACGCTTCTCCCAAAAGAAGCGTTTGTGGTGCGCCGCCAAACGGGCCGAACCATGTGCCGCGAAGTGCGCGGTTCCTTCGGATTCTCCGCCTAGGCACCCCTCGCAACTCGGGCGTCGAGGCGTCGACGGCCCGCAGGTACTTTCCCACCGCCGAACCTAATCCGTCCCTAATTGACTCTGCCGCCGGTCTGTTTGCGTCGTAAATCCTTCGAACACATGTCCTCCGCGCCTCTTTGCATCGTAATTCGCCGAGAGTGTTGATGTTACGCGTTTCTGTGTTTGTTTTTGTTCCGACGGTTGTAACAGAGAAGGAAACGGTCGGAGGTGAGCAGCAGAGAGGGTCGGGACATATGGCCGCGCGGACTAATTGAGTGCCGGAAGGTGGAAAAACCACAGAGACGTGTCGGATGTGTCAACAGCTGGTTGTGGCCGCGGAAGGGGTACGGTAGCCCTCTTAAGATGTTACGACATAATGTGCGAAACGATTCGGCGTTTAGACCCGGACCCAAGTCCACTTTTTGTCATTAATCCAGAGGCAAAAAGGGTCCATTAGGGAGGGGGCTGTGAAAAGAAGTTTGATCGGGCGTTCGGCCACCGCTCCCCTGGCCGCGCAGCCATAAATCAGAAAGTTTTCTTTGGCGAGCACCTTCGTCTTCGTTGGTGGGCCTTGTGCCGCCGCGGGCAATAAAAAACCACCCGACCTGCCGGGTTTAGGTACTCGGCAGATGCACGGCGATTTACGGCGATTGTCCGCGTGTCGGCGCCGCGAAATCTAATCCGAGTGCCAACGCTATCTCCTGACACTTCTCGGAGACGGCCGAGCACCGATTTCTGATTTCGGAGCTGATTTTATGCGGTGAGGTGTCGGATGACGGCCGATCCAATGGGTCCTAATCGGTGGGAGAATGGGCCAAATGTGGGTTCAGGTGGGGTGAACAGTGCGTTCTTCGAGTAGATGTTTTCGATTGTGGCATCGTGTGATGCTTTAAACTCTTTGTATACGGCAGGTTTCTATCGCAGTAACCCAGAACATTGTTCCAGGATACAGAGTCTTAGTTTCCCTATATTTTATCGTTTAGATAAGTTTGATATCATAGGAAACTTGTATTTGTACACAGTCTCCCGCAGGACATGCTCTGTTGAACAATTATAAAGCCTTTTCTATCCTAAACATTGCTTACTATGAAACTTTTCTGCTTAGAGAATAGTTTCCAATCACCCAATCTTACATTAACCGCGGTCCCCTTCCCATCCACTTCCATCAGCCATCGCTTCTCTTCCGGTCTTCATCTGGCGGCGTCGATGGCGCCCAGAAGTCGGCCACCGGCGCCGAACACCTCCCCTGAATCCAATTAACGGCTTTCCATCGTTTTATGATTCGCTGTCGCCACGCGCCCCATTTGCATAGTCGGCCCGCAGAGCCGCATAACTTAAAAGGCGTCCCGGCGCCGGCGTTCTAACGTCGCCTACCGTATCCTGGCCAGCAGATGTGCGCCGACGGTGGATGGCCTCGCGAGTCTCCGCCCCTCGAACACCCAAGAATCGGCTCCGATTGACACTTCCCGTTTCAGAGAGAGATGAACTCCGCTTCTGGCCTCTACGCCCCGGCGCCCTTCGTGCCCCTCTTCGTCGCCCCTCAGCCCCCGAGGACCATGTTCCCCGTGCTCCATCCCCTCCAGATCGCCGCGTTGCAACAACAACAGCGCCACTCGATGTTCCTCGCGCAGTTGGCCGCTCTGTCGCCTCCTCCGGTCGCCATAAGTGCAGGTACCAGTATGTTCGAAGGGTCTGTAAATAAGAAGAGTTTTCAGAGACGCCTCCGAAGACGAACTTCCGATCAGTTCTCGACCTGGCCACCTCCTCCAACAAAGAGAACCAGGAGATCGTCGAGGACCAGAAGGCGAAGACTGTTCCGTCGACGAGGCCTTCCCGGAAGAGAACCGCCTCCTCGGATTCCGTGTCGCCGACTCCGTCGGTCACTCAGTGTCCCCTCTGTGACAAGACTTTCACAAGACACTGGCTCCTCCAAGGACACATCAGAACTCACAGTAAGTCGCCACTCTTATGAAAGGATCCTGTCCAGCAGTTTCTACCCCAACTCGATTCTTTTAACTTCCTTTAATCTCTTCTTCACCCCACACAGATCCTAACCAATCCTAAGCCTTCCGATTTCAGCCGGCGAGAAACCTTTCAAGTGCTCCACCTGCAGCAAGTGCTTCGCGGACAAGAGCAACCTCCGGGCCCACGAGCAAACCCACAGGGGCGTAAAACCGTTCGTCTGTCAGCGCTGCGGGAAGTCGTTCGCCCTGAAGTCGTACCTCTCGAAGCACTCCGACTCCTCCTGCAACAGAATCGCCGCACAGAACCAACAGAACACGCCGCTGGTGCTTCCACAGCCACATCTACTTCCGTCGCCTTTCCGCTTTTGAGTCTTTTAGGAAGTGAGAGTTACGAGTGTCGTAAGAAGTGATAAAATAAAAGTCTTCTCTTTGACGAGCGGAAATGCCGCGCGTTGCGCAAGTGTCTCTCGGTGTGAAGCGCTGTTTGCACTCGAATTATGCGAATTACGGTGTCGGACGCGTGTTTGGAGTTTGAGGATTAGCGCAATCGCACCTCGAGAAGAGACATCGATAGCCCGCTTTGTTGTGGCGAGGTGAGATGGGGTCATGTTGGCGGCGGCGACGGATTTCCGAGCGCTGAGTCACTTAGAACAATGAGGTCGTCATCATCGAAAGTGCAAGTGCACTTGCAAGCGTGCAGGCTTAGAAGCTTGTTTGACAGTAATCTTACAGGCTCGAGGGAAAGGGACAGAAGAGAAGAAACCATTTAGCGAATCCTCAACTGACTTAAAATTCACTATCGGATCCATGAAGACAAAGTTACATGGCAAAGATACAAAAAAAAGAGAAACAGTGATTGGAGAAGGAGTCAGGGCCCTGATCTAAACATGGTATGCAAGAGAACATACCCATGCATGATCGCGTCACTTTCGAAAGGTGTTTACATGACCAGGTGTATATACAAGCCGACTCCCTTTTGGGGTCCACCTTCAGTCGTCTATGCCTATTTTGAGCTCGATCTAAAACGAACACTTCGGAAGGCACCCCTAGATCAGATCACTACAAATTCATTACGGAGAAGTGTAGAGTTCATTTTAGCATCCGGGCTTCTTTTTAGCCTTGTTTCATAGACGTTGTTTCAATAATTTTATTTTGTATTTGAAAGCACAGATCGGAGAGTCCTAGCGAAACGTGAAAAGGCCGTTTTCAAAGCTGCCTTTCCATTCGTCATATTCGATGAACTGCTTCAACTCGATCATATCCTTTTCGTGTCGACACACGAACTTGATGCTCTTTCCCCGTAGTTCTGTAGTGTGCTTATTCACAAATTCTGTGACCCATTTGAGGATATCTGGGCAGTGCATGTATACAATGATCTGCTCGAGTTCGGGCTGTAGAATATGAGGCAGATTCTTCCTGACTTCTTCGGTCATTATAGTCGGGAAGATGATGTTCCTCACTTTGCCCTTCTTGATCATCTCGATGACTTTTCCGTCGATGCACATGAAGAAGGCACACGTGGAAACGCTCAAGCGATCGACCACCTTCAGCAGCTCAGGATGCCAGTTTGAGTGGGCGATGCGCAGCTGGAACTCCTTGGCGTAGAGTTGCGCTTTCGCGATCGATCTGATGGCGCCGCGTTCGAAGAAGTTGCCATTCAGGGTGATCTGCGAGCAGAATCTTGCCTGAACCCTGTCCATAGGCCTACGGGTGACACTATTGAAGGCGCCCAGAGCTGCAAAACCTAGACGATACTCGAATCTCTCTCTGCAGAAGAGCGCGCCAAAGAATCCGAAAGGTCCGTCCAGCCTCGCGGCGTTCTGTATCGCCTTGTTGTCCAGAAGGCGGATCACTTCTTCGATGAACACGACTGCCACGTCATTCATCTCCGACTTCGACTCTCCTTTGGGAATGAAACCAGGCAGTAATATGCATTTTGTGGAGATTAGAGCGTCACTTTCAGTCAGAGATGCATTACTTCTTCATCATTTCAAGCATCTCTTCGTGTTCGATCCACGAGATACTTAAAGGGGTGCAGGGACATTCAGCATTCGTTCGTACAATGGACATTTAAAAGCTAAGGATCTATGAGAAAAGGCATTCTGTGGTACTTCCTTTCTGCTCCCTCACAGTTCAAGGGCTTCGTCGACACAAGTAATGCATTCTTCTTCGACGTTGTGGCTATGGAAAAACATGTATGTAGCCACCGTAATAGTGAATCAACGTTCTTCGAGTTGCAATAACCATGCTCACAATGATTTTAGCTGTTTCAAAGTCCATTTGTTCTTCTTCTGATCAGTGCCTATTCAATGGAAGCCATAGATTGCAGAAAAAGAATAGGACAAAACACGAAACAATCGAAACCGTCTAAAGAGTTCTAAAGTGGAGATCCACAGGATGAGTTGCGCATTTCAAGCATTTTGAGATTTCATAGTAAAATGATTCCCCACATGATATACTAGGTACTAACAAAGTTTAATCGATAACGATATAGCCCGATTTAGCTGACTTCCATGTGGTCGCCTAAGGCGCCACGTTCGGATCACCTCAAGTGTTGGATCACCAATCACCGTTGGTGGTCAAACCTCACACTCTCATAAAAGTTATTGCATAAGCACCTCCAGTTCCAGGACTCCCTTACGCAACTCCTCCTCCTGGATTCCTGCTCCGCTACAGTCGGAGTCTCCTTTTTCACGTCTGCGCCGTCGTGCCGGGACCGGATCCCCGCTTCGCGATCCACAGCGCGGAGGATCCTGTCGCGACGCGTTTTTCTCGCGCAACAAGCTCGAATGCAGAGACAATATTAGATCATGAACGATTGGATATGTGGGTCAGAGAGGCGCGGATCGCCTCCACCGCTCGGAACCCCTCCGAGGCTTAATCTCTTCGAACTTACCGCCTGAGCGCCTCGGCTTTTGGCGGTTTTGAGTCTCCGAGGCCGAAAGTGAAACCAGGACGTCGGAGTGGGACTAATCAGAAGCGCCTTCGCATTCCACATCTGGTTTCGTGGATTGTGGTGCGCGAAGATGACAGATTTTGATTAGTCCATGTTTGTCGCATTTCGGAGCTCGAGACGCCGCCAAGACGCCGGCTTCGCTTCGCTGTCCCCGATTCCCCTGATCTCCACTTAATCTTCGTGTTGCGCTTGTCAGCGTCAGTGACAGTAACACTGTCAGCTAGCTGTACCAAATTTGAACATTCACTGTCATCACTTGACCACTTTGAATCTTTCAAAGCGTAGTCTATTCATGCATTCTTTCCCGTCATAAAACTTTATATAAAGAACGATAGAAGGAGAGGTTCTCTGGGGTTTCAAATAAAAGGGTTCCTAGCCATATATCGAACAGATTCCTCTGTCCTAATTCTCCAACAGAAGTTACTGTTTTTAACGTCCATATGTTGCTTCCTTATCCATTTTGCGCTGCTCTGCCGTTTCTGTCGCGATTTCGGACGGTTTTTTTCATTCTGCAAACCACTTCTACTTTTTTTGGATAAGCCTTTTGTGCTTTTTTGTTAAGCCGTGGTAGCAGACGGGATAAATAGACTGTACATCCCACTACACTTGCATTACTCTCACTGCCGACCTGCAGGCGATTACCCACAACAGAGGGATTATCCCCAATTGCGGCAAACGTGTTCCGCGGGCGCAACTTTATGCGAATCATTTTGTATTACTCGCGAGCACGCTTATGACACTTAGGAGTGCAGCGTTTAAATTTTAATTGTACGTCAGGTGAAGAAACGAGTATTTTCCGATATACTACTGCGGCACTGCTATACGTGCTGTGGCCCATAATAATCTCTTCTACACGAACTTTTCACCGGATAATTCTGTCGAATAGCACCAAAACTTCGTCAGCCCTTGATAGTTTTAGCCTCTTAGTGCTTCTTGTGAAATCCTCCTTGTGAACACTTTGTTGTTTATTCGATCTGGTTCGGTTTTGTCGCGTTAATCAGTCTTTTCCTGCCACAAGTAGCGCACAATCTTTGAATCCATTGCCTCGCTTCCTCAACTTTGCTTCAAAATCGAGTGACGAGGAAGATGTTCCCATATTTCGAAAAGACTAATTGTTCTCTCCAAGACAAACAAAGACATCATCTCGATCATCACCGCGATCAGCCATCACCTCCGTCGGGACCTCCGCTTCTTCAGATCCTTCGATCGCAACAAACGCCTTTGTTTGTCGGCCACCGCAGAGAACGAAATTAGCGCCAGTCGGCCACCTGACATACAAACTTTAAGCGATTTTTTTCGACACTTCGCTCTGATCGATGCGACCGTCGCGTGTTCTCGCTGTAATCGAATATCCGACGACACTTCTGCTCGGAGCTCTGCTCCCATTAGTTATCGCCGATCGCTTTTTTATTTCGCGGTTCCTGGAAGACGTTCGGTGACGTTCTTAATCTTTAGTGTTTTAGCCGCATTTTTGATGGCAGGTGCACTATTCGGTACTTCCTTTTCAAAACAAAACATCTGTCTTTTGAAACTAGTTCCTATGAACATTTTCGAGCACTCGTTGACCTTGTGCGAGAAAGCAACAAGTAGATGACACGATGAGTGCATATTCTACCGATAAGGTTATTTTCATGTTGGCGCGTGCCGATCGATTTATAGTTCCAAATAACTTAATACATCCCTTCACTTAGGACATTATATTCATGCGATGATCCAAAATGCTATCCACCCGAACCAAACGATACAAAAGAAAACATCTACTCGAAGAACGCACTGTTCACCCCACCTGAACCCACATTTGGCCCATTCTCCCACCGATTAGGACCCATTGGATCGGCCGTCATCCGACACCTCACCGCATAAAATCAGCTCCGAAATCAGAAATCGGTGCTCGGCCGTCTCCGAGAAGTGTCAGGAGATAGCGTTGGCACTCGGATTAGATTTCGCGGCGCCGACACGCGGACAATCGCCGTAAATCGCCGTGCATCTGCCGAGTACCTAAACCCGGCAGGTCGGGTGGTTTTTTATTGCCCGCGGCGGCACAAGGCCCACCAACGAAGACGAAGGTGCTCGCCAAAGAAAACTTTCTGATTTATGGCTGCGCGGCCAGGGGAGCGGTGGCCGAACGCCCGATCAAACTTCTTTTCACAGCCCCCTCCCTAATGGACCCTTTTTGCCTCTGGATTAATGACAAAAAGTGGACTTGGGTCCGGGTCTAAACGCCGAATCGTTTCGCACATTATGTCGTAACATCTTAAGAGGGCTACCGTACCCCTTCCGCGGCCACAACCAGCTGTTGACACATCCGACACGTCTCTGTAGTTTTTCCACCTTCCGGCACTCAATTAGCCCGCGCGGCCATATGTCCCCACCATCTTCGTGATGGTCGCAGAGGAAATATCTCACTGGAGATCACAAGACACCTCCTTGGATCGTTTCTCACTCCCTAAACCAACAACATTGTATCAATCACAATTAGTGGCTCTTCTTTCGACGACTCCCGACCCCTCCGGGCGTTGCAAAAGGGTCGATCCGAGTGGAACCCGGCGATCTTCTGGCAAGAACTGGCGCTGGAACGGAACCGCGAGAGTGAGTGATCGCCTTCCGGCGACAGTGTAATCGGGGTGGTCCCTCGGCCACTTTGCGGTTTCTTAAAACATAATTTTCGAAGAGAACCGCTTCGTGCGAACAGATATATACTATAAATTGGGTGTTTACTCGTGTAGTGGTGAATTAGAAGACTAGACGGACTACGGTACTCTTGCCTCATAGGGGAAAACGGGAAATCCATCTGATCCAGAAATGTTTTTGTGTTATTGCAGCCGAAAACCGAATGTTTTCGTTCGATAGGGGCGAAGCCGTGACCCTCCGCCGCATCTCCTCGAAAACACGCGTGCACTTCCGATAATATCTCCTACGCCTTCTCGTGTTTGGCATCTCGCGGCGCCCAAACACTGTCGTCAAAATTTCGGCCAATTTACGATCCGTTCGTTCCAAAACAGATTACGCGCTTCAACCGTTCCTCTTTCGGTTCTGTTTGTGTCGCCGGTTTCTGGCCGCTTATTTCTGCAATAAGCACAAAAGTGAGCATCTTTTAGAATCTGTGCCTTTCCACAAGGAGCCATGACCAGTGGCTGTAGAGTGAGGGTCTCGTTAGGCCTCGTTCTTTTGAGAAAGTAGCTGAGCGAAGATCTTCAACAACAGCAACTATCTAGAGCCAATTGGGATTTTACTTTTGTGGGCATTTGATCTTCTTGTCCACTCCATTTATGATTAATAATAGAGTTGGTCGACTTTTACATACAATCAAGAATGCATTATTTCCGAGATCGACAGCTGAGTGAGACCAGTGCTTTGTTTTGATTTGCTTCTAAGATTTCAAAATTTGCCGCACTAAGCGCGCAGATAGCTACGATAATATTAGTTTAAAGTGAGTGGCATCACCAGAATTTTCCATTTGGACAATTTCCACAAACAATGATCTTTGACACTTAAGGTTCTATTTACGGTAGTGATCAACGGGCGACGTGCTTCACGGTAAGTTCGGACTTTTCTTCGCTGAACACTTAATAATGCATTAGTTCCTTCTGGATTTTGAACTTTTCCACTTCACAGTACGAACTTTCTTCCTCGTCATCGTCATTCTGCCGCCCTTTCCATCTCCACTCCGGGATTCCCTAGAAGTGTCCCCCTTGCACTTGCAAAGTTCTATTCGATTAGTTTATGTTACTGTTTTCATAGTAATCCTGCTAGGAGCTATGTATGTCTTGCTTTCGTTGATATCTTTTTGTAAAAGGTGATCTAAAATGTATCACCTTCCCCCTGCAGCTCTCAAAATCTACCCTCCTTCCCATATCCTCTATCCTCGCTTTCCAGCAGCCTCCTCCCCTCGGCTGCCCTATCCAAGGCTGCATGCCCAAATCGACCATCCAGCGATCCGCGCTAACTACCGGTTTCGCGCATCCACCTTCTGTCGCCCTCTTGTGCGTAAGCCGATCCCCGTGCGCCTCCGGCTGCAATCAGGTTGCTTTCCTCGAGTGCCCCTTCGCCACCTGGATCCCTTTCCCAAGGCCTTCCGCTTCTCGCCGCGGCTTATCTGTTTTCCTAATCGCTTCCGAATCCGCCGCGTTACCGGTCCTTTCTTGGTTGAACAACAGCAGGTCTGGAATTCGTAATTGCGCCCGAGGAGACGATTATCCGTCACATTGTGAGGAGACATTGTGGACGTCGAACTTACGAAATAATAAGATTTGTCGCCGAAGACGACCTTTTTTGCGATTTCGGACGATTGGAACGAGCGGGTGGCTGAGAACTAATTGGCGTGAAACGGAGAGCGAAAGGCGTTCTGGCGCTTTTGGGTCATTTAACTCGAAAGTTGCACTTTAGGCTCGTGACTGTAATCAGCCACTTACAGTCACTGCAAAGTTATCTCCTCTTTTAGAAGTGCTTGAGAGAAGCGGTAAAAAAAGCGTTCGAGTACTGTAG
The DNA here is from genome assembly GCA_030435675.1 of Steinernema hermaphroditum. Classification (NCBI taxonomy): domain Eukaryota; kingdom Metazoa; phylum Nematoda; class Chromadorea; order Rhabditida; family Steinernematidae; genus Steinernema; species Steinernema hermaphroditum. The sequence continues at coordinate 6,387,064 of CM059622.1, forward strand.
ATGATTGATTGGTGGAATGGTTTTCCGTGAGCTTCCCGAAAAAGTGATGACAGTGGCGATAACAGTCGGGAACCTGAATTCTGCCGTTTTACACTTTGAATAGACCCGTTTGCATTCTTTGAAACCTATCGATTTTGTTCATTGAGGGTTGTTTCGGATCGGATGATCTTCCTCTATCTCTAGAAATGTTTCATTTCTGTTCACTTGAACCAGGTCGAGCCGGAGCCGAGTTTGGATCTTCATAGCCCCTTCTGTTGAACCATTTCGATATTATTCACCAGCTTTGCGTCGTGGGTGTGGAAGTCGTGGGTGCCGATCAGACGGCTCTCTAGACTATGACAGGTCTGCTAGTCATGGAAATATTTCTCTTTATGTTTCTTCTCTCGGCTCTGACTCACTTTTTGTCACATTTACTTTGATCGCATCTTGTAAACCATGCGTCCAGGTTGAGAAGTGTTCCATTGAAAGGGTCTTCGATTCCGAAAACGAATCCTTCCATCGAACAAAAGTGACTATTTTTGGATTCCTTGTTTCCCGAACATCTTTGGAAGTCTCTTTGGGGCCTGCACAACGTGGAGTCACGCCCTACAGATCAGGTTCCGATACAGATCAGGACGTGATTCATTCCACGTGACGCTTAAAAATAAACGTTGTTTTCTTCAATGAGTTTATTTTTACTAGAGAGCCAAAGTTCTTCTTCGCTCCATAACCACCGCACCCTCTTCCCCTCTCACCATATGTTTTCCCTTCCTTGTGTCCCGATCTTCTTTTCAGTTTTTTCTCGACCATAAAACGGCTTTCCTCCCACTCCGTTCACTTCAAAGAACAGGTTTCCCATCCGAAGTGCGCGCCTGTTTTGTTTCTCCGCTTAGGACCCATTCTTGGCAACAACAAACAGGCGCTGGAACGACGGAAACAGCGAAAGTCCGAAGTAGCCGAGGGTCGAAAGTGGGTTAGAACGGTTTCGCCGATCGGATTAAATTCAAACTTTGCCTCTGGTTGTGGTCACTCCGACCAGTTCGGAGGCCCACTTCCGCCGCAGCCCTATAAGAACGTTCTTCTGGGGGTGTTCGGTCAGAAACGCTTTTTCTCGAATCGCGCGATGTCGCGAGTGACCTTCGCCGCGGGGCGATGTTTGTTACATCGGAGAAGTGAGAACTGCACTTCCTTCGACTTCTTCTTCTCCGCCGACGATCGCTTTTTTCGGCGATCCGAAGAAATAGGTGCGGCCTTGGGGAAATGAGTAGTGTGCAGGCCTATTCTGCAGGTTCTGTTCTTTGGTGCACGCTTTGTTTTGATGACATCTGGGCTGTGCAAGGGCGTTCTTAATAACCTCCTTTTTGAAGGCATTTGGTTGCGCAGTGACAAAGATTCCTCAAGGATCCATTTTTGTGCGTTCCGAACTATCGAAGTGAACGTACCACGTTGACTTTCAGATATAGCCCTTTTTTTTCTCAAAAGCCATTTCTCTCAAAATTTCGTTCGGCCTACATCCGCACTTTCTAATATGACGACTTAGGACAAAATTTCTACCACCAGTCCGCTTTTCTGTGTCCACAAATAGTCGAAATTCTCAACTAACGTCTTTCTTCGAGACATTTCCCACACTTTGTGTCCGAAAACAACGTGGGAACGGACGTGCTGTAAAGTTGTTGCATTCTGGTGAGTCAGCTCGGAGCTTCTCATCAGCTTTGTTTTGTGCTCATTCAGCTAGTTGCATGGGAAACTCGACTTTGATTCATTTTTCGCGAAAGACTGTTTGCCTTTTTCCGTGAATGAATCATGGGCGTCCCGGTATTAAATCCCCAGAAATTGGAGAAGACGCGTTCTCGGTCCATCTACTGGAACCTCATCGTTTATTTTCTACACTCTCCTCGATTGGAAAGATCCTTAAATTTAACCTGTACGTTGGCATTGTAGTGGAACAAGGAAGTTCTAAGGTTGTTCCACCGCTTTGTTATAACTGTACAGCTCCGACAAGGAAGCATTTATATGGAAGTTTAACTATTTGTACTGGACCCAAAGAACAAAAAGAAAAAAAGAACCCATGCTTATTTTTGATTCGTCCTTTTGTAAAATGGTCGATTTCTCCGTGATTCTTTTCACGATATGGACAGCCAGTATAGTATTTACCTTCCTACATATGCAGGGTGTTCCAAAAGGGCAATCTAGACAGAAGTCTAGAAAGCCATTCAGAAATTCCTTTCATTTTGCGACCGGTCTCAGACTTCGATGGTCACACAAACGACATTTCAGACTTCTGTCTACACTTCCCCTTTGTGGGCCACCCTGCATATGTACACCATGTAGTGTTTTTTGGGACCACGATGTTATGGGACCTTTAAATTTTTATCTTTTATTTGTAAGATGCTTGTTTTCCTGTTGTCATACGGTATAGTCACATCACCTTTCCCCTTTATTTTGCAACGACTTGAACGGTTTCACTCAACCGTTCGCCCCTTTCGACATGGCGTCATCGTCGGTTCCTTCGGCGACGTTTCCATCGATGCAACTCGCTTGTTTTGACAATAAATCATTCTTCTTTCTCCAGAACACCCCTAACGGCGTACTTTGACTTCTGGAAACAATTCAACCGGTCCGCGCCCCAGGTTCCACACCCTCCCCCCTGTACCCCTGAGCGCCCCTCCCCCGCTGCCATTCATCACCCCGGCCGCTTCTTTCTCTGCGACAAATCAACCACTTCCGCGACTTCTCCGCCAAAAACACCCCGAAGACGCGTGTAAATATGCGTTCCCCGCCCCGAGAAGCCCTTCGGAACCCGGCGGATCCCCCGCGGGCAGATCCCATCGCCTCTTTGTTCATCAGAACGGTATCTCCTCCTGGCGCACTGTCGCTTTCGCTTTTAGAGAATCTGCGCAGGACCGAGTGTTGTGTTTTGCCCTCGAGAGGGGCCACTCCTCCCCTACAGCTCTAATTCTCCGATTAACCTTTGCGCACGCGACGACCACCCGCAGCACCCTCGTACAGAAGGGCCGTTAGGCGGTGATCTATCGCCCCGACGGCTGTTTCGGTGATTACAAGCCGCGAGGTGTTAGTTGAGGCCACCACGAGGGCGGCCAAATGACCGAACGACTGACTGATTGTGTTTATTGCATTTATGAAACTGGAGAGGTGTTTACTATTCGCGATAAATAGGAGTAGGTTCAGCGATCAAATACCGACTGTTCGGTGATCTAGAGGGGTAATTGTGGTTTCTTTATGGTTCTACTTACTTAGATTCTGGTGCCTTTAGTCAGCAATTGAGTTCTTGGCCAAGACGTTCAGGTACCGTCGTACAGCTACCTTTCAAACACTTCTCCTCTCCATTTGACGAAATCGGAGCATATCGGCTTTCTGAACACATCACACCTCTATTCGCCACGTGTGGCTCGTTCTTTCCCGCTTCCGCCCTAATCCCGTTACCTCAGAAGTAGGTCAATTTTTCACTTTCCGTTTAAATTTTCAATCTCATTCGCACCATTTGCGGACATCGTTGCCTTACTTCTTGAATATTCGGACTCCAAGCTGTATTACAGGCGAAGACGTACAGTCCTTTGTTGTCGGCGCGTTTACAGCGTGTACAGCCCTACCCACAGTGGTCGGCCGTGTTTGTCCCCTTGGCCCCAAAGCGTCCACTTCGTTCCTTTCAGAGTCATGCTGCGAAGGATACTGCTCGTCGCTCTCGCCGTCGGTGAGTCTTTTCGTGCAAAGGGGCGCCTTATCTGATCGAATTCCCCTCGGGTCATCATCTCGGCGCCGCATTTGTCACCCGACGTGTCGCCGACTCGCTTCAAGGAACAAACGTTGTTTCAGGCGTGCGCGGCCGATTCATGAATAGGCGAGTGGATTCCGAGTAGATGATATGGACAGGGGACACAAAAACAAGTGGACACGAGCCATGTCTTTGAGGGTTTTCGATTCTTCTTGTTAGGGAGGTCCACTAGAAGCCTTTCGGGACTGTTGTGGAGCCGGGAACATTTCTGGATCACAGCCTTATAGTCTGCAGCTCTGTCATATGTTTGCATTTGAGCGATCTGAGATAACCACGCAATTGAGGAATCACATCATGGAGCAGCGACCACGGGCAAAAACGTCGAATTCATTCTAACGACCTCATAGTTCTGATAATGACTCTCTTTGTTTCGTAAAAACGAACGAGGTTGGCGTTAGAAAATAGGTTTCTGTGTAAAGAGTTCATGAAGTGGAAGAGTCACTTTTCTCGAAGGGACTCAAAGATAATTCTTTTTTTGGGAGCGCCTCTCCTTCTACACAAATTGTTTTCCACTCGACTTTGCAGAGAGTTGTTTTCTGCTCCAGCGAATGCATTCATAATGAGATTTTTGCATTGACTTTTGATTCCCTGTATATCAAAGAATTCTCTTCAAGTTGCACCCAAACGAGACAGAATGAGGTCCTGCATTAATGGGAATCAATCACTATCAATCACTATCAAAGTTTGTAGAAACGGAAAAAGTGCCTCGAAATGGAAAAACAAAATGTGCGAGTGGTGTACTGAAACATTTCCATATCGTGTTGTTCAGCTTTGTTATGTAATGAAAAACCGATCCACTTTCGGGTCCTTTCAAAAATAAGGTATTTTGCAGACTGTCTATCGTTTTGGTCTACCTCTGATACATCATCTGGGATCACTCTTCCTCGAATGGGTTAAGTGAGCGGTTGTTCTTGGCCGTATTCCTCCTTTTTACCTTTTGAAACATTATTTTCACCATGTGTTATGGTAAACGGTTACAAAATGGGCAAAAGTCCACCTTGTCACTGATTGGCCCTCAGCCTATAAGCTGAAACGGGCTTTCGATCCATCACGGTCTTCAATGAACCCTTTGTATGCACTGACGACTTTCCTCTGCCAACAACAGCCTCATTAGCACCGCCGCCGTCGTGCTTTGTCGCAACACAAATCGCGACGTTTCATTTCATTTTTGACAGCGCGTGCACGCGTACAAACAGAGATTAGCGGCGTTAGCGATGTTATTGCCAGCGAAGCGAACAAATCTCTCGCTCACCGCCTAACCTCTCGCGACATAGGGGTGCACACGGGAAAGGGTCAAGACAGTTCGATGTTTTTAAAAGATAAAACGAGGTGTTTAGCCTTTCTGACATCGCCGATCTTCGCCGCCGACGGCGCAGAAAGCGAGGAGGAGGACAGCGTGAAGGTGTCTATCCCCGACAACATCCCGGTGATCAAGCCTGCGCATGAGATCGGATCCGAACCGAATCCACCTCATGTGGTCCCCACGGAGCCGGAAGAAAAGCCAACGGAAGATGAAGAAAAAACGGCCGAGATAACTGAGAATCCGGCGGCGGAGGAGCCGAAGGGAGCCATCGAGAAGACTCTCGAGATGAACGATGATGAGGGGCCGAAGAACGCGACGGCGATCGAGGAGGAAACGGCGACGGAGAAGGCCACGACCCTCGAAGTGACCGACACGTTCGCCCCCGAAGTCACCGCCGAGGATCCCTTCCAGACGACGAAGGTGATCACCACGGAGCCGCCGACGACCACCTCCGAGGACTTCGAGGAAGTGCCCGACAAGGCGGAGGCAAAGACGGAGGACAAGGTTGCCGAGAGCGCCACTGAACAGCGTAAGTGCATCGTGGCCAAGATAGGAAGACATTTGATACTCGTTAGATGTGAACCATTCAACTACGGTATCCCACGTACGGGAAGTTCTTTTGAAATCAAATGCTTTTGATCCTCACATAGAATAGCAAGATAATCGAACAGATTTGGGGTTGAATTGGATTGAAGAATATCCGATTTTCACACTACCTACCGTAGGCACTCTTTGTAGCAATGTTCCCCGTGGCGGCAGTCGCCTTCACCACCGAAGAACCTTCTGAGGAGGACAAAACTACCGACAACGTCTTCGTCGGAGACTCTTCCCTCTTTGCTCAGGAGGCGACCATCAAGACGCCCGCCGAAGTGGCCCCGAAGATCGAAGAGGCACCGAAGGAGGAGAAGAACGCGACGATTGAGTTCCCTCGCGTCCAGCTCCCCGAAGGAGGAGCGGTCGAAGAGGAGGTAAAGGAGACGGCTTCGCCGAAAGAAGAAGTCACCGAGGAGGAGCAGGGATTCTCTGTCGGCACTCCTCCGACCGTCGTTCCCGTGGTTGGTGCCACTCCTTAATCTCCTCCTCTCAGATCTGTTTCTTTTAGTTCATTCCCAACTCGAAACCGAGCAATTCTCCGAAACCCGTCGGAGTCGCCATCCCCACCGAACTCGATCCTTCGCCCTCTCCCGAACCTGAACCTAAGGCTGAACCGGAGCCCGCCTCCGAACCCGAGCCCAAGCCTGAGCCCTCGACCGAGCCTGCCTCGAACGAGAAGGTCGCCCTGGAGCCCACTTCCGAGCCCGAGCCTAAATCGGAACCCGAACCAGAGCCAAAGCCCGAGCCTGAACCCGAACCCAAGGCAGAGCCTGAGCCTTCTCCGGAACCTACCACCGAGCCGGAACCCAAAGCGGAACCCGAGCCAGAACCGAAGGCCGAGCCGGAACCAGAACCCACTTCCGAGCCTGAGCCTAAAGCGGAACCCGAGCCTGAGCCCAAGGCCGAGCCTTCCCCGGAGCCGATCCCCGAGAACGCTGTCAAGACACCCTTCTCCGTTCGCTTCCCGGGAATCGACTTCTCCAGCGACTTTGAGGATTCGAGCAGCGGCCGATTCCGAAAACTCCGCGAGCAGATCGAACCCGAATTGAAGACAATCTTCCGCTCGCTCCTCTACGACAACTACGCTGGCATCGATATTGTCTCCATGAAGAAGGGATCCGTCATCGTCGAGGGCCGCGTCCACACCCTCCGCCGCGTCGATGACGTCGAGAACCTCGCCACCCAGTTCGAGCAGAAGATCGCCGACAACGGCGCCAAACTGGGAGGAAACGACGTCGACCTCCACTCCGTTTCCGTCAGCGGTAAGCCTGTCTCCCTTCGGCCATGCACTACGTTCGACTTCTAGGTTTCATGTCAAAGAACGCTGTGGAAGGCGTCGCCGAGGAGGAGTCCTCTCAGAGCAACTCGAACTACATCATCATCGGAGGAATCACTATCGCCGTCCTCGTCATCCTCCTCATCGCCTTCACTGTCATTGCGGTAAGTGAAAGGTGGCTCTAGAAGTGAGCTGCTCCTCAAAAGATCCTCAAGTGTCACTGCCAGCCGGAGTGCCAACCGGACACTCTCAAGAATACTCAAGTGGCTGGAGGGAGACCTGTCTAGTAGGCACTTTCTTCTAAGCTCCGAAGGGTCATTTGAACGAAAAGACTCAGGTTGACCGGTAGTAGACGGTAGACGAGACAGAAATGTCTGTCTAGTTGGTCTACCCCGTTCCTTCTACGAATGACATAAGTGGGTTGCGGGTTCTAGGCTATCTGTCTAGACAAGTCTGACCTGCCCATTCTCGGGGTTCAAATCAAGTAGCACAGTTCTCCAAAACACCGAAAAACAAAATTAAACAAACATTTCATTTCAGCAGAGACGTAGAAGAAGACCCCTTATCGTAAGTCGTAGCACGCGCTTTCTGCATGAGGGTGGACGCTCTAGATTAACCGCACCCATATTTTTCTACCATACCCCTATCCCGTTCACACTAATGCTACCGTATTCCAGATGAACAATCGCCGCCACAATCGCACACTCAAACTGAAAGAAGAAGAGCTGAACATGGCCGAGAACGGCCGCAGTCCCTACAGCAACGGAAACGTCAATCTGTAAGCGAATCGTGTCCAGGATGCCAGAGATAAATGCCCTTTGCAGGATGGGTTACGGTAGCAGTCCAGCGTCGAATGGCGGCGGCGCACCCTCGATGGTAATGACTACTTCTTCGCTGTCACATCCGCCCGCATTCCGCCAATAATCATTCCTCTCCTCCGCAGCATCTGTCCCCCTCTGCCCACTCGACTCGTCGCTTTTCAGGTGACGAACCTCAGCGTCAACGAGTGAATCCACCGACGCCGTCTTCCACGAGGCAGCGCGCCACTTACTACGGGGATCCCAAAGTTTCATATATAATCTAAATATTGTTACCGTAATCTCCTCGCCGACTCTGTACATTGTTCCTTCTCGATCGACTCTGCGAATCGATTCCTTCGGTGCATTTCCCTTCCCACTCACTTCGCGTTTCCAAAACAGCCCGATTTTGCCATAAGTCTTTTCGTATTGGGCGATTTTGCGCCGCCACAGATTATATGATTATTACAACAAATAAAAATTCTAACAATCTGTTTGCCCCGTTCTGACATCTGATATCTCTGACAATTCAGAAAGTAGAACAAGTGAGATGATGATATTAGCCCTCATCTCCCTCCTAGATCACCGTATATTACTGTCATGTACACTGCATCGGCACAAGAAACACGCTCATTTTGTGCTAAAACCGTTTACTGTACAAGAACAGTTAAACAAACACGCAAAAAGAAGAAGTTAGATCTGAAAACCGACCACTTCGGCCTTTGTGACTTCCAAGTACCTGTCCAGTATTTGGAATGCTTGCAAAGAGTTCTTCCGGCCGGGAAACTTACCTAGAAGAGGAAACCTACCGCATGAGAAAGAGATCTTCGGCGCTGTTGTCCCATCCGCCGGCTTCTGAAGAAGGTCCTCGTTCTTGATTTCTTTGCAATCTAAATTCACACAAATGAATATCCACTTCCGTTTCTATGATCAGATTGAGAGAAATAGTTCTCACCATTGTTCATTCGACGAGTTCAGTTTATGTTATATCCTTGTTTTTAGCGACCAGGTTTCTCTGGAGGTCAGAGGATCAGCTGTGGTTTTTATCGAGCGCTCACTTTCTGGTCGGTCCAACTCAAAAACGGCAACTGTCCCAATTACGTTTTCACTACTGTTTCGCGTATATTAAATGAGCGCAGCTCAACACAAAATTTAGAGTCGCTACAATCCAATTTATCCTAATAACGAGTTTGGATCAAAAAGGTGCGAAAAAGGATATGTGACCTCACTCCTGAAATTAATTAGTTATGACAACGAAGAACAGAAGCCGAGATCTTCTAGGCTCAAAAACTTTATTCCTCTCGCGATCCTCCCTCTACTCAAAGCTTTTGTAGATTACGGTAGTATTTGAGGAGTTAGTTGCTGTTGCTCTTCTGTGAAGCTCTTTCATTCGGTTTGCAAATCTACGATAAGCACGTCTTGGCTCAACAGCGTGAGCGACTTCCTTACAGCGATCCAGTATATACCTCATGCTCGACAAATTTGCATCCTGGAAGTTGTGGAAAAAGGCGCTTGCCAACTTCTCATCTCCATCATAATATAAGGCTACTAACTACTTGATCGATATGTACAGTACTTAATTCTCGGCACTCGAGCTCACCTTCAAATCAATTCCACATTGCCAACTTACCGTAGCGCTGTGATCGAGAGTATTATTTTTTATTTAAGAACATGACTATATCTATCAGTTTACTTCAAATTGCGACAATCGAAATAAATATGAGAGTTTAAGGTCGAATATGAAGTTCACAAGCAATAGGGAGGGACATCAAGGATCACGAGCGCAAGACTTGCTTGAATGTGAAGCGTCTTGGCGCTTAAAAACGGGTTAAAATGGGAGAGATCGCGAATTCATCGTCCACGACAGTTTGCAGTTTGAATTTTAACAGATATTTTTACGTTTACTTGTAAGCCGACCTAAATTGAGACTCTTGTAAGTTTAATTAAGTCATATTGGCGTGATGAGTAAATTTTGCAATTTAAATATATCGTTGATATTTAAATTATGTCAAAATTTAAGTGAAACGGCACGAAGAAGAAGGAACACAAACCTTGGTTGTCAGCAAGTCGTAGAGATTAGTAGTGTGGCCGGAATCTAAAACACGACTTGTGTGATAGCGTACTGGATGAGAAACACTCACCCTCCACGAGGGGGTCCACCTCCGCGACCACCACGGAATCCTCCTGGCTGGCTGTATCCACCCATCGGGCCTCCCATTGGGTGTTTTCGGATCATTCCGCCGCCGCGTCCTCCGCGAACTCCGCCGAGGAAGTTCGGCCCGCCGCGCCCTCTGAATCCTCCAGCTCCACGGGGTCCACGGTTCGGGTTGTTCTGTCGGTTAGGAGCGCCGCCGTCATCGGCGTTGTCGTTTCCTTCTTTTCCGTTCTCTCCGTCCTGCTGCGGTCCGCTGTCATCCTTGTTCTTGTCCTGCGCTTGTCCTCCACCTTGCACGGAATCAGGCGCATCTCGCACGGGAATCAAAGTGTTCGACAGCACTTCCAGAACTCCGGCGATGCGCTGGTAGGCGACGTGAGGTGGAGCGATCGTCTCGACCTTGACGTGGAGAGGTCCTCCGAAGTGGGCATACTGAGGATCTCCGCTGGCCAGCTGTTCTTGCTCCTTCGCGCGATCCTTGGTTGATCCACGTCCGAGTACGTAGATATGGCACTTGTGCTGTTTGGCAATGGCTTGTAGGGTTTGACCACGAGGGCCGAGCACCTTTCCGACAAAGTTGAACTAAAAGGATCCAAATAATCACAGCATAATGAGTCCAATCCACGTACGTGAGGATGACGGAAGTTTGGAATGAGCACCTTCTTGGTAACCTTGATCGGCTTCGGAATGTCAACTTCCAACCACTCAGGGTCGACGCTGTTCTCCAGCTTGTCGGCTTCCGCAGCAAGAAGACGTTTCGCGTTCTTGAATTGCTCGCCGTACTCTCCGGCTTGGTCGAACATCGCCAGTTCGTTGTGAATCTCACGGATCACAACCTGGATCTCCGCGTCAAGAGGACTGGGCATCTCCATGCCGAAAGGTCCTCCCGGGCCACCGCCACGGGGTCCTCCGGGATATCCTCCGGGACCGCCAGGTCCTCCGTATCCGGGAACGGGAGGTCCACCATATCCACCGCCGTAACCACCGCCGTAGCCGTACATGTCGGGAGGCTAAAGCACGCGAATGACTTGATGGAAAACAGGACGCCGTCACTCACCCCATATCCGCCGGGACCGCCGTATCCATAGCCAGCTCCATATCCGGCGCCGTGTCCGTCAGCACTGCCTTGCGAGTTATCGGCCATTATTGAACGATAAGTGGCGATCTAAAACAGCCGATGAAGAAGCCGAAAAAGAACGAGATGGGGGGATGTGGGGCGCGAAGTTACAGAGCGCCGCGCGGAAGGACCACGAAGACTGCACGAGAGCGGCGGGCGTCCGCCAAAAAATCGATAAAAGAATGACCTCTTCAGCCGTCTTCCGTGGCGGCGGGCCTATCGGCGACGAAGATTGCGGTTGGGTCGACGGCGCGCAAGGATCGACCGCCGCTCGGGAGGCGAGAAAAAGAGCCATCTGGCGCACGTGACCGCGCTGACCGCAGGGTCGGAGAACACGCGAAACGGCGCGGGGGAGTTAACGGCGAAGGAGCGCCAAAGAGGGCAGAAATGGAGACGAAGCGATGCGAAGTGACGCCAAGATGCACCGGATCGGCGTCGAAACTTGAAAAACAAAAAGTTGGGTAAGTCCATTTCAAATGGAGCACCGCTAGACGACACATATCGTGCCGGGACCAGCGGCAAATATCCAACTGAACAGCCTTGGAAACGGTATTGAAAGTTCGCCAAAGGAGATAGAGACGGTAGACCTAACGGGAAGCTCTTTCAGACGTCTTTAGAAGGAGACTAGACCGCGGTCTCTTTGATGAATTGTCGACGATCAGTGGCCGAATCCAACATAGTGGGAAGTGTTTCCCAGTGGAAGCCACTTCCATCTGGGAGAACGTTGACCTCCATGAGCGACTGGGATAACTCTCGCCTCAAGTATACTATTCTCAAAGAACTTTTCGAAATTTTTGAAAGTCACGACTCGAAGAAACACTCTCGTGGGAGGCTATCCATAGCCTTGAAAGCTCTAAAGGTCCTTCTATGGTGTTTTCGGAGTTTATAGTCAGTAATACGAGCCTCTCGAGTTGAAACACTCAAATGGTTACAATGGTTAAATGGCATGATCTGGTTACAGAGGAGGTTACAGAGAAAGTCGCAGTTTTATACTCAGTGCTACCTTTCAAGTTACTGCGCAACTCTCTTAATGTACGGTATTTATTCTATTCTTATTCAGCGTCGTCATCGAAAGTTTCTGAACACTGATTACTTTGCATTTCTTCGTACGTAGTAGCTTGAAGGCGATGTAGGAGAAGGTCAAGAGAATGTGGATGGCGAAGAAGGACTGGTAGTAGACCACAAAGCGAAACGTCCATCTGGTGGACCTCCCGAGAACAGTCGTCTCCAGGCGGCTGTATATTTTGGGCAAAATGCAGAGAACGCTCTGCGAGACGCCTTGCACGAAGGTCATCTGGTTTACCTGAAATGTGTGAAAAGTTGCACTGGAATGAATGATGATTTGCCTTCGAGGTCTGACCATTGGCGCCGTTGTTTTTCTGTCGTTTGACGAAGCGATAGTACTGAATACAGAAGACGACGTGCAGAACCAGTTCGAGAGGAACGATGATGTCGTAGACGATGCTCACGAAGTGCAGAGCCGCTTCGGTAGAGAAGGTGAATCGGTTCTTGTAGTAGGGAAAGACGACGTTCGTCCCGAAAAGGAAGACAGCCGTGGCGGCACACACGAGGAGTGCAAAAAAGAACACCTTCTTGCTAAGGTTCCAGTGGGTATATGCAAAGGGGAACGTCATCATGAGGACTCTGTCCAGAGCCAAGGATGCGCCGGCCACGTAGACAAAGTCGAAGGCACAACTTGTGCCCACTAAGAACCACTCTCCTTCTTCGGTGAACAGGCCGAAAATCGTCGGAATCGCCACTTCGTTCACTTTCAAGACACGAATCACCGAATCCAGGACCAGTACCATGGTGAAGAAGGTACACGTCACGAGGAAAAACAAGAAGTTGACGACGAACGTGGTGTTCTTCTTCTTGTAGTGCAGAAGATAGATAAAAGTGGTTAGACAACAGACGAATACGTTCAGGAAGTTGAGGCCCAGTTCCACGTGAATCCGAATATCCAACTCCATGTGAGTCATCTCGTAGATGAGCATTATCTGCAATCGTCCCATGGATTAGAACTCAATCATGATCCTCCTTCTTTTAGAGAAGAGCTCTAACGACCCGCACCTATAGAGAACACTAACTATGACCTCCTCCGCCAGGCGACAGAGATGCCAGCTGGATTGGACCTTCAGCACCTGTTGGAGATCTCTCACGTAGCAGGTATACTAAGGAATGTTCGCCCTCAAAAGTGCAGAGGGCAAACACTGTGGTTAAGAAGTGCGGTAGATGCGACACAGACTCCCTAATGATCACGACGAAAACAATCTCCAAGATCACAATTTTAAATGAGGCCTCTACGAAGTGGAAAGAGATTATATGTTCACAATCATGGTCACTGTAACACATGTGATATTAGGGCACAAACTCATAATGTAGGCGTCTTGTGTTTTTTTGGCCATATCCAACAGCACAAGAAGGCCATACCCCTGCCATCGATAAACTTTACGAGAGAAAGTTGACTCTTAAAGGTCACAATTTCAAAGGATATTTCAGGTCGAATGTAGATTTAATGCTTCAAAAAGTGACGTTTATAGACCATGGGAGCTATTTTGTTTGTTTTACACCTACTCAGGTCACACTCCGAAAAGTGCCCTAAAATAGTCAGTCCTTTCGACATACAGCCATTCGAACATTAAAATAGAGCAGCTGTGAAAACAAAAGACGAGCCGGATGCCGTGTACATCTACCGTATCATTTCTGTCTCTGACTCTCAGAGCTACACAAGATAATGTTAGTTTACCTGATCGTGTAAGTGTGGACTATTAAAATAGTGCGTCAAGTGTGGACATTCTTCTTTCAAGGACATCCTTAATTACCCATATGCCTCAAAAGTGACCAGATGCCGATATGGCGAAGAGCAAGTGATATGAAACACTCATGTGAAGGTCATCCGAGGCAACTCTGCTGCGTGCCAAAATAGGAAAGAAATTTTTAGGACAGTACTAAAACTCTGATGCGAACTAACAAGGAAAGTCCATGAAGTGATACACGCCGATTTGGCTGAAACTTTGTACACTGGTAGAGCTATGGACGTGAAGTGCAGTAACGTATGCCGCACCCGCAGCATCTCATGGGGGGGGGTCTAAAAGTAGGTTAAAAGATAGGGATTAGGGTATGTAGTGCTGTTGAAGCCCTTTTGAAGACAAGGACCGCGTGGTGTAGTGGTTAAGGTGGGGAGTACCGCGCCTTTTTTCCGCAGGGTTCGATCCCCGTCGACGGCATAACGTTTTCCTTGGCCTTACTATCTTCTTGCCACATGCCACAGCCCGATCGGCGCGTATCACTTTGGGTGGTTCCCTTGTAAGTAATACGCCGAAACGAAAAAGATTTAGATATCCTATGAATACGCCGTTCGTTGGCCTTGTCAAGAAATTGGTCCGATACTAGCTCAAACTCATCAGGTGTATCGTGGGGATAAAGCTAGTAGATTTATAGTCTGCGGGCAACAAATGACTATAGAAGTGAGTGTGTTCTATGTCCTCATGGTAAAATTTGAAAACGTTTTCCAGTACGTATTGTAGTATCGTACAATAAATAAATATGTACAACAGGTATGCAGAAGCATTGATGGAAGAGGAAATGACCATATTTTGTTAGTCTTGGCTTGTGAAAATTAATCTTATTCGGGAAGCACTGTTATATTCCGATGTTGAGGAACAATTATTTAAAAAAACAATACACTTTCGGAGATCAAAAACGAAGTTATGTGTTTTTGACAGTCATGGTTTCTCGCTGTTCAACTTCGGGTGATGGTCCTGATCATCGATGCTTTTCACGTGAATTCAATATTATTCCATCCACTTTTGCGCCATTTTACATGGTGCGATTTTTGATAATTTTCGATGAAATAACTGTATTATCATTAGGCGCTCCCCCTCGAATCACTTAAGAAGCAATGGATTTCTGCCATAATCCATCTATGTCTTAGGATTTTCGACGCGTTTCCGCACCCCGAGCACTTCCGTTCATGATAAGCTTTGCTACATACACTGTGTACAGGTAACCTTTGCACCTTAATATTTGCAAGGTGACAAATCCCTTTGAAATGTCGTTCTTACGTATCCAAACAAACAATCGCAGCCGAGTGTAGTCCATCCTTCCACTCCAAGTAGGGTTCGCATATTTCGTTGTGATCTTCCTCTCCTCGAGTCGTCCTTTGTGACCCCTCCGGAACGAAATACACGTGCTCGGGAAACAGTACAATCGAGCAATTTCCCCCGGTGCAACTCATAAAGACTACATTCTCGGGAAGCGAAGTGATAAGAGAGTCGCGGTGCCTTCGGCGAAGAAGGACTGCAATCGATTCACGCGATAGGGCCATGTTCGTCGCTCGTGGCGCGCTTCTTCTTCTCCTCTCGGTCGGCCTTGTCGGCGCCTTTTCCGTAAGTCGTCACGCGGATACTGTAGAGCTCACTGAAGAGGCTCTAGGTGGAACAGTGCAAAGGCCATCTCAGAGATGCGAGAAAAAGGCTGCAGTTCATGGCGAAGAATATGGTCGAGAAGGAGCACAACAACTACAAAGCGCACCAGGAGGAGTTCGAGAAGTTACGGTACGACTCCGCGAATCCGACCTTTGCGCTCTTCGCCGACTTCGATGACACCACCCCAAGGGACTGCCCTTCTCCTAATGCCACCCTCCCCAC
Source organism: Steinernema hermaphroditum (assembly GCA_030435675.1). Lineage (NCBI taxonomy): Eukaryota > Metazoa > Nematoda > Chromadorea > Rhabditida > Steinernematidae > Steinernema > Steinernema hermaphroditum. Next base: position 6,402,727 of record CM059622.1, read on the forward strand.
GAAAACGTTGGTTTGAGCACTGTCCATTCCTGCATCAAACGACCTTTGAGGCCCGCCACCAATGGTGAACAACTAGATGTCTCGAGCTTCTCGAAAGTCGACGTCTCCAGTGACCCCTTCGCGTTGTTCGTCACCGCTATCCATGTGAGTTTCTCTACGTCAGTCAATCATAGTTAGCCAGGAGTTGTCACTTGGTTCTTCTATCTTAACTTCTTATCCCATTCTTTCAATATTGCAGGAGATCCTGTCAGACGAAGAGGCCGTCTGCAACGGCCCGGCGTTCACGTCACTCGCCACCATCACCGAAGAACAGATCCTCGGCTTTGCCTCCCTCTTCGCCGTCAAAGGCTCCCACGCCTTCTGCCCCATCTGCCACCAAACCGTTGACTTCCTCAGAACGAAGGTTCTCCAACCTAACCGCCTGATCCACGCCGACGACGAGGTGATGTTCCGGAAGATGGTCCATGGCCAACTCCCCTCCACGATGGCCATCTGCTCGACCGTTCTTCCCTCGTGCTACGAGAACTACCACATCAACCGTGGGTTACCTTCACCCCTCCCCTTCCGTAACGCTCCCCTTCAGTCCCCTTCAACTTGACGTCTAACCTCACCAAATGCAGCGCCTGTGGCGTCTGCATGACGGCGACGACCCTCTTGGAGCACAAATTTCTCCTCGACCAGAAGGCTGTCGACTACGTGCATAGACTCCTCAACGACGTCTTCTTCTACAATCTCTGCGCTGAGATGTGTCCCAAGAAGCAGGACATCTTCCAGCACTTCACCTTCACAGGGGTCCGCTCAGCCCACAGAGTTGTTTATTACCGTACCCTTTTCAGTGCATGAAAACGTTGAACGACGTGTACACGTTCGGCGTGAAGATGCTCCAGCGCATAGCCCTGCCAAACCACCTCTGCGCCCTCGAGCTCGGCTTCTGCGAGCCCAACGCCACTCCGAACCTTCTGCACTGCTTCCCAGACTTCTGCCAGCTGGACTTCGTTAAGGAATTCCTCGGTGACCTCTGCTCCAAAACGGGCGACCTTCCGCAGTTCCTGGAGCACTTCAACATTCCGCAGGCTGAGTACGAGAAGACTCTTCAGCGGATGCGCATGTTCGACGAGTTGTAGTTCGTTTGGACTGAGCTCACGTTAATGAACAGAACGTTGGCTTTTGGTTTACGCATGAACATGCGGAAGGCGTAGTCGCGGTAGTGCCGGAAGGCGACGAGAGTCGACGCCGTGAGCAAGGCAAGGCGAATCTGAAAAGCGTCTCTGGAGGATCGGAAATGTCCGTAGTGGTGGTCAGATAAGTGGAAGGGACATATCTTATGGTGGCGCTTACCTTCTCGCTGTACCACTGAACAGTTCGGAGGTTGCTTAAAAACGGAGGATATTCCGTTCCTGTCAGGGCTTTGTGGAGTTGGAATCCGGAGATAACTAAAAGAAAGCTAGAACACCGTCACTCCTTTACCACACGAACCGACGACTAGGATGTTGAGTAGATTCGGCGGAGTACAGTACATCAGCACGGATAGTAACTGATTCCGTCGGTCCTTCTCCGAGCGCGCGTGCGTCCTGACACGACTGTACTCCCACATCGCTTTCGTAGACTGAACAAGAGAACTCCATGGGCGTGTTTGACGCACTTACCAGAAGGTACAGGATCACCATAAGGATGAAGGGGACGATGATGGCCAGTTGGAGGAGGGTGTAAATGGTGAGGACGAAGACGCGAGTGCCGCCACGGAACTGTTCGTCGTCCATGATGCTGATGAGGACTCCCGAGACGGTAAAAAGGATGCTCAGGCAGGTCACTCCGACAAAGTAATGTTTCACTCTGCTGGAAATTATGGATAATGACTCAGGGGGATTCAATCCCTGGAAATAGCTATGGCCTAAGCCCCCAAATATCAGTTCTCAAGGGTGCTCTCAAATCGCCACACCAATTCTATGGATCTGTGCTTACCCGTCGCCGAAATAGTAATTAAAGCGCGCGGGGCTGGCGAAAAGCGAATAGCTTATGAAGGCCATCACCAGAGCCAGAAGTTCGTACTGCGATTGGGCGAAACTGCGCTGCAGTTTGTATGTGAAGAAGACCCAGTTTATTCTAAACTTCACGTCCTTTCCACTCCTCACTCTGTCCAGCTCACCCCTCCGGGAAGTACACCTTTTCTCTGCTGATCCCGCCTGTGCACGCCAGGACCGCGTAGTACAGGCCAGCGATCTCCGCCGGGACGTAGGAGACGAAGAGGAATACGGTGTAGACGCGGGAGATGTCGCTGGACTTGACTCGGTATGAGATGTAGAGGATGAAGGCGATGAGTGCGAGGTTCACCACGGGGGTGACGATGCCGAAGATGTCGTCGAAGTTGTACTCACATCCGTCGCCGGAACCCATTTGTCAGTGACCACCTGAAACGAGACTAGATGGAAAGGTGAATCAGAGGAAAGGCGAACTTTGAAGTCTCACGGGGATACCATATGAAAGAACATTGCTGACGGAACAGCTTTCAAACGAAAATTTCCGTCAACAAAGATCGGAATATGTCTTTTTCATTTTTAACTCAAAAGGCACTTTACAGGTGCGGCGCGTATGAATAGCCGGAGAACGCAAGAGAAAATACTCCTTTGGCCAGATTTTGCAGTACTTACATCAGTCTGGTTTAGCTTCTTCTAGATGATTAGAGAGCTAATGGTTCCTGCATGGTCAGTCTTTAAACACAACGCACCTCTGAGATTACAAGCGAAATTCTTTTGTGTTCTCCACGTTCATAGAGGAATCCGAATCCGAAAAAAGCGAATTGTGGAAGTCGTGTGAATGATATCACTTTCAGGTTCATCGTAAAGGGATTCTCCGCAAAAGTTGGATCAGGTAAGTGAGGAAAGAACGATTTCAAGATTTCAAGTCACTCATCCACGGCATCCAAAGCGCAAACCGCAATTTTGAAGTGTGAGTTATGCTGACCCAAAGTCAGCCCATGACGGAATCGGGCAACTGTACTTTCATGGAGAAAACTGAGTGCGTGAAGAGGCTAATTACCGTGACTAATAACTCGGAAAGAAAAGGATCCTGTGTACTGAACTTGACTGATGTTCGTTCATAAAATCCCAATAGGGAAACACAGAGAGAACTGCAGAGAATGTTTCAGAACCCACGTTTCAAATTTCATTTAATATTCCCGATTATGCGTCGCCGACTTTCTCGTTATTCAGCAGGTGGGCACAAAATAGTCACATGTTCGAGCAAAATGTGTCGGGCAGAAATATTTACAAGTGGTCTTGGAAAGTGAGCGTTATGTGTTCAGCCTTATTCGACAAGTCGTTAGGGGGGAATTGCTATCCAAATGGGTCTATCGCGTCTTGGTTAAATAGCAACATTATGATTTTGTTTTTGCGTCAAACTGCATTGAAATACAAAATAGTGCGACCCGCTGAATAGGGGGCTGTTTGAAACTGGTTCAGAGGCTCAAAACTGCTGTTCGTTGTTGACAACATGACATCATACCAAACAAACCGGCGTTACTGTAATGATTAAGTTCCTGAAGCGCTACAAATATAGCAGAACATCGGAAAAGCACAGGTTAAGTAGAGTCTACATGCATAGAAATAGAGTCCCATCTTAGGAGAGAACGAGCTTCCGTAGGGGCCACACCAGACCAGATCCCTTGAAGTTGACCCCCTACAACGGCTGCCTATTGCAAGATCTTAGAACACAGAGCCGTTCAAGGGATCAGCTTGAACTTTAGGTGAACAGTCATGTGTCTTTGTTCGGTAACTAAGCTTCTAGTGTTGATTGCCGCCTATCATATGGGAGCAGCTGATACGATATTTCAAGTCGCGGATGTCCTGATGACACTTTGTGGACACATAGGCTAAAATAACCCGACAGAGGGCAGTATTTTCACCAAAGATAATCCATGACACCTGCTTTAGGAAGACTTGTCCCTAACTACAAAGAAGGAACTCGAGTAGGTCCTTTGGATGCAGCTGAATAACGAGAACTGTTTTCCTCTCCCTCCTTCGCAAACCTCAAGGTACGCGATTTCACGGGAAAACAACGTCCCGAGGGACAGGTGCACTCGAATCATTTCCCTCTCGACGTCAGCGGAAGGAATCGTAAATCCGCGCTGCCCAGTGGCCAGCCAGAAGAAGGCCCGTTTCTGCTAAAAGAGCACAGAAACGGTCACCTGCAGCGATCTTTTTCCGGAGGCTGTGATTGCAAGGCAGACGCAAACTAGGGTCCCGAGTGGAAGCAAGAGTGATAATGAGGGCGAAATGAGGCTCGCAGGGAGGTATTGGATTAGAGGGCGTCGTCACGACAGGCCCAAAAGCGAAAAACAAGGCAGAATAAAGCCATTTTGCGGGAGTTTTAATTTGTAAATTCTGTGATGGGGGAATTTAATTTGTCTTTATGTCGTTTTGTTTAACTTCGACGAACAATTTAGGAGACGCGCTGACGGAAAAAAACAAATTTTTAATTTCGCCCGGATCGCCTGAGAAGTGTCAGAGTTCGTGATCGAGTTCGCAGAAGATACTCATATTAAAGGGTTGATTTTACATAACGGAAACGAACAGATTAGAGCGTCAATTATTATTTGCATAAATTTGCAAAATTGGAATTTTTAAACGCCGCAACATATCACCACATCGAAATCATAGAACACACGTACAACCACTTGTAGCCCAGGCTCTCCTGGGGCTTTCCTATTAATAATTCATATGAATGAGAAACATTAACAACCTCTGGGAATCCTTGTTCAGTCAGCGTGGACATAACGATTGAGGCTAGTTTATAAAGCTCTTTCTCACGGTCTTCTGTGTATCAATGAAAAAGCTCATTTATTATCGAACTTAAGCATTATTTAACTACTTCCTTACTAAGTAAAAATATTGAAGAAATAGCTCAGATTGAGGAAAGTAGACTTCTCCTTGGTTAGCAGAAATCCTTTCTACGCAGGGAAGCAAGAATCCAACGGGCATCAGCAGCGAAATTTTAGCCTCGAGCTGTTTTCTGAGAACTACGTTCCCATGCGCAATTTCTCGCGCAATGCAATTATGGTTGTTGTTGATAGGTTAACGGAATGCTCGAAGAAAGTATGCAGAGGTGGAGACGCAATGAACAAGTGGAAGTATAGTTCACAATACTGGCCTTGAATAGCTTTCTGTCTGTAGTCTGCTACATCAGATAGTCTGTAGTTTTAGCGAAGTCTTCCTTGAACGAAAAAAGAGACAATTATGTGGAAACGGAACCTACGGAAGCGACGTCTCATCGCGGCGCTCCTCGGAGAGATGACCAAGGAGAGCGGCAGCGTCCACGTCGCCGGCTCCGTAGCCTACGTGCCTCAAGGCGTGGATCCAGAGCGCCAAGCTCAAGAGCAAAGTCTTCTTTAGGAAGCCTCTCGATGAGAAGTACTACGAGGAGGTCATCGAGGCGTGCGCCCTGAAGCCCGACCTCGAGATGCTGGCCGCCGGAGACATGACCGAGATCGGAGAACGGGTAGAAACTGAAACTGAAATCTGAGGACCCGGAACCCTCGTAATTTCCAGGGAATCAACCTGAGCGGAGGCCAAAAGCAGCGCGTGAGTCTGGCGCGCGCCGTCTACTCGCAGATTGACGTCTTCCTCCTCGACGACACTCTCCGCCGTCGACGCGCACGTCGGGAAGCACCTCTTCGAGAGAGTCATCTCCTCGGAGACAGGCCTTCTGAGGGGGAAAACATGTATCCTCGTCAAGCACTGCGAGCGTGTCATCGTCCTCAAAGGCATGTGGCTACCGTAACCCTGCCCCTCTGATATATAGCCTCCGGACGGTCAAATCAGCGAACAAGGCACCTATCAGGAGCTGATCGCCGCCCGAGGCGCCTTCGCCGAGTTCCTCGAGGCCTTTGCCACCAAAGCGATCGAAAGGCGTCGCACCACTTCCGCCGGCACCGATGCAGAAGAAGAAAAGATCAACGAGGTGCTTGCGGAGCTGGGAACGTTGTCGCCGAAGGTTCAAAGACGACTCGAGTCCCAACTTAGTTTTAGAGTCTCGACTTCTAGTCTACTAGTGCATTCAGTGGCTTCTTCATACTCTCTATGCGATCGAAGATAGACACGTCGCAAGAAACACTGCAAGTAAACCCATCAAACAATTGCTGAAAGATATATACGGTTTATTCATTCGTTAGACATTTTATTTGTGAGGCTCTTCTTGTTCTTCTCGGGCATGTACTCGCCACCGGGGACGACGTAGCCTTGCTTCTTCTTCATGATGAGTCCACCATGCGGCCCTTCGACGAACGATGGATCGTTATTGCGCCGGTTCGCCGCGGAAACTGCCGTCCCATCAGAGTCCCAAAGTCTGTTTCCTAAAGAACAAGAATCAGAACAACGTTCATCAGTATTTTGGCGCTTACCTGCGTGCATCTCTTCGTATATCTGGCCTGGGTAGGCAAAGAGCAAGGCAAACATGTGCGGACCAGGCACCATCATGTCCCCGAAATAGATGTTTGAGGAGAGGTTAGCCATCTTGCATATGTGGTAGATGTCGAAGATCGTGTTGTACACAGTCGTGCGGCAGCATTTCGGGATAGTGTCGCCATAGGTGCGTTTCATGTGAAGGAAGTCTTGGTAGATGATGTTCTCGTCGAAGAACTGCCCGTAGTGGCGCACGAACTGGTGGCAGCACTTGTTGAACAGGCAGATCTCGACTTCGTAGATGGTGTACACCGAGAGAAGGACCTTCTCGAAGTCTGCAAAAATGAGCGATAAGAGAGCACGAGAGCGAATGCTTACATACCACCACCGAGATGATCGACGAGGAAGCGGGCCACGGCTTCACGCTGTCCTTCTGCGCAGATGATCGGCTCGCCTTCGAACGCTTTCTCCAGGAACTTGCGCAAAGCTGCACTGATGTCGTTAGGATCGCCTAAACACAGAGGATGATTTCTGGCCGAATACAATGATCACGCACTCTCTGAGATGTCATGCAGGTGGAAGACGTCCAGCACGCCGTGGCGCAGCGTGAAGCGTACCCCGAAGGCGCCGTCCTCCAGGTCGGCCTGCGAGGGACCGATGCTGAAGACATCCTCGTCAGGGACCGCCAGGAAGTTGAAGGACATAACCGGATACGCCAAGCGGCGGCCAAAGCCTGGAAAGGAAGATGATAGATGACTTGAGTGAACATGCGGCTTACGATCGTATTTGGTCTCCAGAAACTGCTGCAGCCGCTTGTATTCCGGGCGAATCCGGATCAAACCGGGATGCTTGGGCCTGTTCCTGTCATGCATGGCTCCTGAAATCAGTCATTTACATGTAATATTCTAACGCAATAAAACTTTTTACGAGTGGAAATAAATGAAAATTCACTAGGGATATGCAAAGCTGTGCGACAAGTTAACTTTTGTGAAAGAATTTTTGGAAAAGGTGTTAAAAACACCCAAAGAAACACTTCTACGGGCTCGTTTCGCTCGCTCGCAATCTGCACCCTTCCATGCAGGTGGATCGTGTCGAGACCCACCAACGCACTTCGATTTCACGATCTCCGACTTCCTTCACCAGCAAAATTTTCTGTTTTCGTCCATATCTCGGGATATGCGAAGCTGCGCGACAGTTTAACTTCTATCAAAGAAGTTTTGCAAAAAGTAAGGTTGCTGCTGTGCAACTGGTTGACGCTCGCTTCGCTCGCTCGTTCGCGTGCAGCATTCCCCTGCGGCACAGGCGAATCGTGTCGAGGCCCACCCGCCCCGTGGCATCACTTTCGCAATCCACCGAATCCCTCCACGGAAACTCGCACCAAAACTTAAATCGTTGATTTGAGATCGCAATTCGACCAAAAAAGTCATCGAGTCCGAGTCCGGACTCGAGAAAATTCGTCGGACTCGATCGAGCAACGTGGTAGTCAACAGGTACAAAACTACCACGAAAGCCCCGGAAGATGGTCTGCACCGCGGCCTAAAACTCGCCAATGGACTGAAAGTTCTTCTTGTAAGCGACCCTTCTGCCGAGAAATGTGGCGCCGCGATGCACATCGGTGCGGGCGGTTCGTCTGACCCGGAAGAAGTTCCGGGAATCGCCCATCTTTGCGAACATATGCTGTTCATGGGTTCGGAAAAGTATCCAATCGAACACAATTTCAGCCGTTTTATAAGACAACGTGACGGCCACTACAACGGCCACACATATACTTTTATGACTGAGTACTACTTCGATATTGCTCCGAAGCACTTAGAGGTGAGACGAGCAGATAGGAGAGCTTCTGAACCTCTTTTAGGAAGCCCTTGACAGATTCATCCACATGTTCATCTCCCCTCTCTTTACTGAAAGTGCGCTGGAAAGGGAAGTCCAGGCTGTCGACTCTGAGTTCAAGGACTTTCAAGCGTTCGATGCTCAACGAGAGAATAAAATCGTGGGTTCCCTCTCGCGAACAGGCAGCAGTGTCAGCAAATTCATCTGCGGCAACATCGACACTCTGTGGAACATTCCGAGGGCGAAGGATATCAACGTCAGAAGCGAAGTGATCAAATTTTTCGAAACGCATTACTGCGACACAAAGTGACTCCCTTCTTGCGATTTTTAAAGTCTTGACGCTTGTCATCGGGTCTTCCAAGAATGTCTAAGCTGTCTAGAAGACAAAGAACAAACAAGACAGTTTTGAAGGAGACAATCGTTGTGTTTGTATGTTTCCGAGACAGATACTGTGCAAAATATGCAAAAGAGCAATATTACAGCTGTGTCTGTGTGTCTCCCAGACAGCGAGCCCCGTATTCATTTTTCCGCACGGCGTAAGATTCAGGCTTGGCTTAAGCTCCGGCTTAAACTTTAGAACAAAAAAAGGCTTAAACTTCATTGATTTACAGCCAGCTCGAAGGGAGCATCCCTACTTGCTGCCCATAGGTTATATTTTGATCATGGTCGCTGTCGATCATCGAAAAACCTTGATCATCAAGAAATGTTTAGCATGTCTCTGTGCCTAGTGGCTGACTGGACCTTGGAAGACCTCGAGCGCGCAGCTCTCAAAGCTCCTCTCCACGAGATCCCCAAAGGAACTGTCGAATCAAAAGTCCAAGACGAGCTGTTTTACGGTCCAGAAGAGCTGGGATGTCGGGTCGACATGGTGCCCAAAAAAGATGAACACTCTTTGCGCGTCGTCTTTCCCATACAAGGAGGCACTAAGTGCTGTACACGCATACATCTGAATTTCCGTCGGTCACTATTTTGTTTGAAGTATTGAAGTAGTGTTTCAGTATATCTCATGGACGAAGGAAACTTAAAGCCAACGCTGAAACGACGAGAATGGGCAACTGCACTTAATACTGAGATTGTGGTCGAAAGAAGCGATTTTTCTCACGTAAACATCTGCATAACACTCACAGAAGAAGGTGTCCGGCACGTGGAAGAAGTCATCAAGTTGATATTCAGCTATATTGGAACGGTCAAGAATTATGACCTTCCAACCCTTAGAAAGTACTACACCAATTTCGAACCCAAGCACACATTTGAAGTCGCCAAGCAGTACGCCCATCGCTTAGGCGAAGTCCCGTTCGAACGTGTTGCTGAACCGTACGATCCACAAACGCTCAGGACGGTTCTCAGTCAGCTCACACCCGACCGAATGATGTATCTGGTGAGGACGAGGGAGAACGCCCAACTGGAAGGACTGCAGAAGGAGAAGTACTACGGAGTGGAGTACAAGAAGACGAAGCTTAGCGCAGAGCTAATGACGAGGTTCGAAAAGGCCTTAGCCACCCCATTCCCGAGTGGGACAGCAGAACGCAGTGACTCCGGTGGCCCTCAGAAAACGAAAAGCGAAGATGCCACGGGGGCTGACTTGAATATGTAAGTTGACAACGGCGCTGGCGTGCAGTAATCTCTTTAGGGCCCATCCTGAGCTTCTGGAAGACAACGACTACTTTCGCATGTGGTACATGGGGAACTATTCCCAGAAAAGCAAACTCTATGCACTCCTGACATTGCCCAACATTCTTGGCGACCCGTTGAAGCAGATCACGGCACAGATTGTAGTCAAGTGCCTGCTGGTAAACATACTGCATAGAGAACAAGGGCTAAGGGATGGAATTTCAGCATGAAAAACGGAGACAACCACAAAATCTGAGCGTAGCGGTTTGCAGTCGAGGCTTCGAGCTTTGCTTCTCCTACTACGCCGACGTGTGTAGTGAATGTGCGAGCTTCGTGGAGAGAATCGTCGCCTACACTCCCAAAAAGGCCGTTTTCAACCTTGTGCTGAGAGAAGTTGTGAGGGTCTTGAAGAACTTCGAAACGAAATGGCCATGCGAGAAGAGCGAGTCTCTGCTGGACAGTATACTGACTGAAGGGAGCTCCACCCCCATGGAACTGCTGGAAGCTGCCGAGGTGATCACATACGACAGATTTCTTGTGTGTCTCCCACAGATATGGAGCTTCCTCCATCTAGAACTCTTTGCTTATGGTTACGTCATCGAAGAAGTAGGTGCCCTTCGCCGACGACGTTCAAACTTTGACCCTTCAGCAAGTTCGACAAGTAGGGCCTCGGCTCAGCGCTGCGATCGGACCGAAGCATCGAAAAGGGGCGTTACCTCCTGGAAGATTAGACCTCGGCAGAGAACTACTCATCCAAGAAGGGGGCTTCTTCTACGAGCACGAACAGCGAACCCACCCGAATTCGTGCAGGGACGTCTACTTGCAGACCGGGTCATCGGACATCCGCGACAGCTTTCTGTTGACCATGGCAGTGAAGCTCGTCGCAGAGCCGATCTTCGACACTTTGCGAACTAAGGAGCAGCTCTGCTACTATGCCCACGCTTACGCACGCAAATCGAACGGAAGGCAGGGAATTCGCTTAGTCATCCAAGGGGGCCACAACCCGACTTTCGTCGAAGAGCGCATCGATGCCTTCTTGGAGAACTTCCTGGTCGCCTATGCCCCAGCTTACGGTATAACCTAAGATTTTCAGGGACACGTTCGGTCGATGAGCGATGAAGATTTCGAGAGATGTCGTGCTGCCTGCCGTGTTTCACCTAAATGTGAACTGGCTTTGCACTGCTGGAATGAGATCAAGAATAGACGATGTCGCTTCGATCTCGGTCAGTACTTGTCCCGTCCGAATCCATCTAATCGCGCTTCTAGATCTGTGGAAGACGGAGTCGAAAAACCAACTCCGGTGGATAACAAAGAAGGACCTGGTGGAGTTCTATGAAAAGAGGATTGCGCCCGGGTCCGCTGAGCGCCGGAAGCTCTCCATAAGAGTGTTCTCAGTCCCAGAAGCCAATGGAAGTGAAGAAGAGAGGTACGAATTCGCTAGAAAGAGAGTGACCAGCGTGCACGCCTTGAAGAAGAGTCTTAGCAGCCTCAGAATCTCAGAGTCTCAGTGATAGATGCCTAACTCATGTGTGACCCAAGAATAGCTAACTGATTCCGCGTGACTCACGCAATGTTAAATAAATACGATGTGATCAAAACTTCGAGATCTCCATTAGCTGAACTTCGTAATTCATATCGAACTCCTTCCGAACTGGCAGGCGTTGGAGCGATCCTCCCCGAGGAGTTTCCTTTGTTTCCCAGAATTGTTTTCATTCCCATGTTTTAAGGGCACACTCCCAGTTTTCACAAATGATCACTTTGCACAAAGGATTAGCATCGCTTTTTCAAATCTAAATTTTAAAAAATTTCAAAATTTCCGCGACAATGTTTCCAAATTCCATATTTCTACGATGATTTTTTCGTCGGTCCGTCGATGCGTCATTAGTACCACTGCGAATGGGTTAGCTTCTCCCCCCTTGAGTCCAAAGATCCAATAAATCTGCTTTGCCTCGTTTGGTGCGTGTTTGAAGGTCCCGTCGTCATATGCTGGCTGGTCTTCAGAAGGTAGGCTCCATATGTGAGATGAAAATCGCGATTTCCGGGGATTTGTGAAGAAACAGTCGCTCTCCGAAAACAGCATCCGACTTGTTCGATGAGTATCCGTTTAAGGTCAACTGGAATCGTTCCGGAATATTCTCGAGAGATTGGACAATGGCGAACTGTTGAGCTCGGGCACGGCGAAGAGATTGCTTGGTCCGAAATTTGTCGCCGCATGCTGCTGCTTTGATGTTATCGCGAATAAGTTCCGTTTCCTCCGAATGCTTTTCTAGAACACGTGTAGGGCTCTCATTGTAGGGGATCCGCTGTTCTTCCTCCTTTCTTCTTCATGTGTGCGGTAGCCTCTCGTCGAACTTGTATCCCATCGGAGTCCTCCTTTGCTCTCGGTTCGCAGACATGCGGCTTCTGGGGGTCCAGGGGATTCGTGAAGACGCTGAGAAGTGAAATCCCAGAGAGGTACCAAAGTGCTTGCCTAAAAAGTCATTGTATGGCTTCACAGATCCCTCTTACCTAGAGGATTGAGGCAAATAATGTGACCGATGAACTTGGAGGTGCCACCGAAGTTACCAATAGTTACCAACACCGAAGTTACCAGCTTTGTATTGAAAACGCATTTGATCGGTTATATTGTGTTGGGGCATAAATAATGGCGCATCATTCCAATAAGCGTTTCTATAGCATGAGGATACATATTTCACTAGAGGTATACAACGTTCAACTACACAGTCTCAGAACACTTCGTGGCCAGAAGCCTGGTCACTCCACTGTAGAACAAGAGAGGTTCTGGGTCGAAAAATTCCATTTTGCCCATTTTCGACGTAATTGCAAAATTTGGCTTGATTTATTTGTTGTTGTTTCCGACACTCCAGTACAAGTAGCTGTTTGATAGAGCTGTGGGAGGCCTACATACCCAATAATTATCTAAGTCCCAGCTGAAGATGAGTAGCAGTTTTGAGCGCAATCAAAAGTATCAAACATTGGATGCTCCCCTCGGACCCGGTGAAACGCCGAATCCGGTTTCTAGTTCTTGTCCTATTTTAAATATGAAAAAGAGATTTTCCTAGATACTAGGCGCAAACTGTAGCTGAGTGGTTGCTCTATCCCAAGAACACTTTTTACTTGCGCGCTTTTATAATATCGCATATAACATAGTGTAATATCACTTTCGTGGCCTGGTTCAGACCACAACTCAATCTTCGGCTTCATTTCTCTATTCGTATCCACAAGCAGTCCTGTGGATCACACAGCTAGAGCCCCCTTGACCGTAGCAGACATGCAAAATAAAGCAAAAGATTGTCCTTTGGAAATAGAAATAAACGCAGGGGTCAATGAGATGCGCTGGCGGATCAAGGGGTCGGAAATGTCATGGGAAAAAAATCGAAGCTTCTACTTTCCACTTGTAGGCCAAGGCATCGTGGAAATAGTCACTATGACTTTGAAGCACCTTGGCTGCCCGTTCATGTTGTCTGTATATCCTTAGTTAGAGTTTGTTAAATCAAGAAGAAAGTTTACTTACTTCCGAGTCATGTGCTTTTTGGCCAAATTTTTAATCTTCTTGGAAATTGTTCGCACTGTGACCTTATAAGAACAGAGCGGTATGTGCACATGAAAGCTAAGCTAGCTAAGACATCATACCGCCTACCAAATAAATAGTCCCTTGGAGAGGTCGTTGAAAGTTCGGTGTTTCAGATCTCCAGGTGGTGCTTTGCGGACCATGAACATAAAAAGACTCACAGAAGGCGGAGTATGTGCAGGAGGGGTATAGGAACCGATAGTCTGGGAATGTAATCAACCAGCCATACGAACGCACTAACCCACCTTGTTCCAGGTTTACACAGTGCGAAAATAGACGCTAAACAAAAATGCGCCATTATTTATGCCCCAACTCAATAAATGGCTTCCTCGGGCGGCGATACAGGCGTCCAAACGCTTTCTGAAATTCTTCAAGATGGCCGCGATCATTTCTGGTAATTTCGTTCCATGCCTTTTCCAGAGCGCGTTTCAGCAAGTCAACGTACCTGTGTTTGACTGCTCAGGCCTTCTGCTCCATGATACCCCAAATGCGCCATTATTTATGCCCCAACCCAACAATATAAACCCGATTGCGTGGAAGCAATCTGAGAAGGTGTCCGTGACCTCGACGCGAAGAAAACGACGAGGAGTGTGTGGGGATCGTCGGAACTGTGTAGATATCTATAACCTGGATTGGCAACACTTCATCCTAAACGGATACTCCCATGAGAAAGATAAACATGCAATTGCCTAAATGATTCTGTTTCATGTCGAAGATAGTGAACGCAGAGAATATCGGAAAGCGACAAGTCGAGAGGGTAGCATGATACAGAAAAACTATGATCATGACAGGATCGGAGTCTATTTATGGGAACAAAACAAGTCGATGTGCCAAGTCATTGTCGAGGATCAGTGATGTACATGAATAGGAAACAAGTTACTCTCCCGTCGACAGCCATAAAAACGATTCTTGCAACGTGGTTACACAATCCATGGCCGTTGTTTCTGCAGTTCGATGCCACAAACATTCTATTCTATATCGCCTTTCATCACAGAGGTTCACACATTGTCGTAGAGCTGCATTTCAGGACTGTTTTCATTCCTATGTTGTGATGTACCTTTGTTAGAAAAGAGTAAAAATCGCGTTTACTCAAGTGTTGCTGGGGGGTCACTGTCGTGGTTTCTGCTCCGGGATGATTGCTTCTTCAATGTAGGTTCTCCTGGCAGCGCCATTTGCAGAGTCCGTACGGGTTGTGTGGATAGAATTGATGACCAACACTTCGGTCCCACGTTTGTGGAAGCACATGGCCACCACGAAGTTTCGGTAGTTACCGAAGGCAAACAGGGTGCAGAAGGTCAGAAAGATCAACCGCAACTGAAAGGACGTCTTCTAGAGGAAAGGGCCTGACAAACCTTTTCGTTGTACCACTGAACCGTTCTGATGCAACTGTAGAAGGGAGGGTACGTGGAGGTGAAGAAGGAGATGACTTGGCAGATGCAAATAACTGGAAGGTCGGCGCACTTATGTCAACGGGAGCGATCCTACCGATGACGACGATGTTCAAGATATTCGGTGGGGTACAGTAAACCAGCACAGAAACGAGCTGGCTCCTGCGGTCCTGCTCCGCTCGCACGTGGTTCGACGTCTTACTGTAGTGCCTGATGGCGATACAGGACTGGAAAGACAGGTGGATTACTCAAAGTTGTTATGACGGGCATGAGGACGTGTGTTTTCCCAGGTGGAGAGTGTAAAAACAGTACTGGGAAGGGTGGAGTACGTGGTTTGATGATGATCAGCCTATGCAAATTTCACATACCATAACGTAGAAAAAGACCATGAGTGCGAAAGGACCGACAATCGTCGCCTGTACCGTAAAATACAAGACGCCGTAGACGACTTCGAGAATCACGTTCTCACGTAAATCTACAATGCTGAGAAAGATGCCCAGGGCGCTTGTCAAGACGCTGAGAAGTGAAATCCCAGAGAGGTACCAAAGTGCTTGCCTAGAAAGTCACTCTATGCCTCCACTGATTCCTCTTTCCAACCCGTCTCTGAAGTAGAGGTTGAACTTGGCGGGATTTGTGAAGAGGAGATAGCTCATGAAGGCCATGACCAAGGCGAGGAGTTCGTACTGCGTCTGAGCTATGTTTCGAGAGAGCTTGTAGAAGAAGTACAGCCAGTTGATCCTAGAAAGAACTGCTCACTCTTCGAGGAACCCGTTCTGCACGGTACTCGGGATAGTAGGTCACCTTCATGTCGACTAGGCCTGCACAACGAAGGGAGTCGTAGAGAAGACTGAGGACCTCGGCCGGCACGTAGGACAAAAAGAGGAAGATAGTGTAGATGCGGGATATTTCGTTCGACTTTAGTCGGAAGGAAATGAAGAGAACGAGCGAGATGAGAAGAAGGTTGAGGACGGCGATGGCGAATCCGAAGATGTCCTCGAAGTCGAAGGCGAGTCTCTGTGTACAATTCATCGGACTGAGGCCAAATCGATGCGACTCTAACCATCAGCAGATTGAAAAGTAGGCGTTCTTGGCCATTACGAGCGAAAAACACCTGCGGCACGTCCTTAATTAGCACGAGCTCTGTCAGGAATAGGACAACTATGCGGATATCTCTGCTTCACCACGATGCAAAAGTGCTTCTAAAGGATGCCTCCAATCTGCAAGTGGCGTTTTTGAACACTATGTTGCCGTTGTCTTCTTCAAATGTTCAAGTTGAAAGACAGTTCTGAGGAACGCGAGCCCCTACTTGTACATATTTAATTACAGCCTTCGCTTATATCGAATGTGTTGGGATGGCAATCAGCATTTAGGGAACGACTTCCACGAACAGTGAATCGCGAACCGAAAAACGACTGTGTGTACTTCCTCGACTTGCTTTAGTGGATCAATGTCGTGTTCGAGACACAGCAATTACTAGTATTTCCCCTCCGCGCTATGTAATCCCCTTGGGCACTGTAGTCTCATAACAAGTGTGTATTACAGGGTTAGTACGTGGTGTAGCGAAAGCATAACGAGGGGAGAGGAGAGGGAGATAAGGCTGGCTGCTTTTAGGGAGGCGGCGCGGAGCGACCACTTAAGGGTGAGGCTGCTGGGCAGACTGCCGCGGGCAGCGAGCGGGCCGCGCGGGCAGATGCGCGCGTGGGACGGGAGCGCGGGGCCACGCCCCGACAATCAGCACTTGGGAAGGATTTATCCTTCAAAGTGAAGCTGTGGAACAGTCGAAGTGACCTTTCAAGGGGATACCTTTTTATTGAAAGAGCATTTGATGTGTTATAACAAGATATAAACCCGATTGCGTGGAAGCAATCTGAGAAGGTGTCCGTGACCTCGACGCGAAGAAAACGACGAGGAGTGTGTGGGGATCGTCGGAACTGTGTAGATATCTATAACCTGGACTGGTAACACTTCATCCTAAACGGATACTCCCATGAGAAAGATAAACATGCAATTGCCTAAATGATTCTGTTTCATGTCGAAGATAGTGAACGCAAAGAATATCGGAAAGGGACGAGTCGAGTGGGTAGCATGATACAGAAAAACTATGATCATGACAGGATCGGAGTCTATTTATGGGAACAAAACAAGTCGATGTGCCAAGTCATCGTCGAGGATCAGTGATGTACATGAATAGGAAACAAGTTACTCTCCCGTCGACAGCCATAAAAACGATTCTTGCAACGTGGTTACACAATCCATGGCCGTTGTTTCTGCAGTTCGAAGCCAAAAACGTTTTATTCTATATCGCCTGTCATCACCTAGACACTACATTAGATACAAAGATGAACAGATATGTGACCTTAGAGGGTTGTTTTATCACAAAAAAGGCAAACAATCGGATCTGTCGCCACGTCAAGAATAACAATCACAATCAAATCACGAATAGCACAACTTTGCCAGAGCGTCATTTGCATGAGCACTCCTGAATCGGCTATCGATCGGACCAATCGTTGGTCATAATTACAGTGTCGACAGGATTGTCATTTCGTTGAAAGATTCACAATAATTAGTACGTGGTGTAGCGGAAGCATAACGAGGGGAGAGGAGAGGGAGATAAGGCTGGCTGGTTCGTGATTTTGATAAGTACTGGCGTATTCTATTTTTCGATCGTCTCTCAAAAGTCGTCTGTACTTTCACCGAATCATTATGTTTTGAGGGTACTTGGGATGTGCACACCATCACAAGAAACATCAGAAGTAGCTAGGATGGCTGTGGGTCGGGCCTTCCATGGGGACGACGGAAATGCTGCGAATGCGGCATCCGAAGATCATGGTACGGTAGGGCCGAAAGGCGACGACGGTGCAGAGGGAAAGGATGACGATCCGGAACTGGAAGAAGGCTGGTGGGGAACTTCAAATGGAGACCCTTACCTGTTTGGCATAGATGGACCACTTTCTGAGTGAATTGTGGAACTGCAGGGCGGCGATGGACATGCTATGAGGTCCAACTGTTGCTCTGTATGTGTCAAGGCAGCCGGACACTGAAAGAGTACGGTAATTGAAGTTTGTGACGGGAGCGAATTGGCTCTTTAAAGATTACCGAAAAGAGATTATCCCTCGTTAGATGAAATAATGCTTTCCTAGAAGACGATATGAATTCATCGCCAATTAGCTTTTTTCACTGCCTAATAGCTTTCCTTAATAGAGGTTGAACTCTTACCGACAACAGGGAAGTGTAGGATCTGAGGAAGAAGGAGAAAGCAGATGGCCGAGATGAGGAGCTCCCTGTTTTTCGAGAAGAGCCTTTTGTCGGCGATCTTCCGATGCGTCTTCCAATCCCAGATAAGCTTCAAGATGCTCTGAAAACCTTCTGGTGGATGCGCGGTAACTTCAACATACCGCGGCCACAAGAATCCAAATCAACGTGTAGGGAACGGCGCGGAGGGACTGGATGACGTACTCGAGGATATCGGAAGTGATCGGAAGCGCCTCTGGAGGGGAGTCCGGGTACGAGATGAGGAACCCGTTGAGAATCGTCCATACGGTGACGAGAAGGATTATGGTACCGTAACCGGCGGCGAAGATGAAGGGAAAGTTGCTGAAGTGAGTTTAGGAGGGAACCGCCGTGCGACCTACTGTTCGTAGACGGTGGTTTTGGCGAAGGAGAGGTTCGAGTACATGATGAGGGCGAGAAGCAGGAAGATCAGGGAGTTCATCTCGTACTGGGCGTGCGAGAAGTTCTTGAAGATCATGAACAACCGTTCGGGCCATCTGAACATGCGCATTTTACAAGTGGAAAGTCTTGAAGAGTCCCCTTCGATGAAGTCCTCACTTACTCCATTTTGACTTTGTTGTAGTTCTGCGTGCCATAGATGAGCAGGACGATTGGATGCGTCACTTCTGCAGGTACGTAGGCAGAGAAGAGAGCGATCGTGTAGATTTTATAGAGATGACATCGTCGCATGCGGAACGATATGAACAAGATGGATCCGATTATGAGGAGTCCGATGAAGAGAAGACAGAGTTTGGCGACGTCTACTTCTCTCTTCTGTCGGTCGCCCATCCTGTCGGAAGAGTAGAACAGAGGATCACAATCCCCTCAGAGTGCCCTCGAGGGGGCTATCTCTCGGCGCGAATTGAGTGTAATTAGGGAAATGTGCGGTGAGAGGCGGCAGTTAGGGATGTCATGGGAGTGCACTAACAACAAGATAAAGTGAGGGATTCGAAGGTAAGTACCGCCTACAGAAGGAGACCAATAGTGGAGCCGGGGTGGCCAATCAACGGAGCCTAGACGATGTTCCCAATGGAGCCGTCTGCATCACTGCACATTGTCTGCAACGCAGGCCCTTCCTTGTCTGCAGATAGGTTTGGTTCGAGACGAATCTGATTCCCGCCACGATTCCCGTAGCAGACGGTGTCTGCCGTGAACAGATAAGACAGTGTCTGTTGCAACGATTCTCATTACTTGCGCCGAACGCCTTTTCTTTAAACTTGGCGCATTCCTTCCGTCGATGTGGGCTGTACTTCTGTGCCTTGTTTGCCTGTCACTAGCACGGAGTGACGTCAGCGGTAGAGACTGTTCTTGGGTCTACTTCTCACTCTGCGTGACCCCTAATCGATCGGCCGTTGAGAAGTTCGGTTTACGCGATGAAATTTCCAGGCGACTTTTTTTCAGGAGGACATAGGGACCTTTCGTTCGAAGGCAGCTTGGCCATCTTCAACACCTCAGAACGGCTCTGGAACTGTTCTCGTTTGCATATCATTAGTGTCCGGATTCAGATCTCTATGGAAAAAGCATCCAAACGATAAAACACCCTTAGAACTAGTGTTAGAAAAGGTAGTTCCATGCTCTTCCGTTTAGTTCTGTGGCTCGTGATATGACATTCACGTGACTATCCCAACTGTTTATGATACAAACTACAATCTTGCGATAATGTAATTATTAGTTATCATTAGTATTACTGGTCACGTCTGGAATATTCTCTCGAATTGAATTGCAGAAGAGAGTTTCCAGTTCCAGAGGTCCTTTATCCTTCGATCACGACTCCACATGGCCAAGGGGCTTCGTTCTCATCGACCAATGCAGTGGACCTGCTTATCCGAGAGAATGTGTACAAAGCGAAGTGGAGCGCACAAGAGTGGCAAGCGTTTAATGTGTATCTTTAAAGTTATCAGCGTTACCTCGACGCCGTCTATCACTTTGTACGAAAATCGATCGCCCTGTATGGGCACTCCGTACCACCGATAACCAAAAGGTTGCAAAGTAGCGGAGAGAAGAACATTTCGAACAGATCGCTTCAAGACCAGCTATTGATAGTAAAAGAGATCGGAAGACAAGACACACAGTGGGCGACAGAAACAACATCGATACAAAAGAGGCACAAACTGTGACCGCAGCTGTGACAAATGAACTTTCCTAGGCTCTTTCCTTTTCATACAAGGTCGCCAGCTTTGCACTTCGAAAGGAGCTAAGGCAACGTCGCTTTTATGGCTACGCGTCCTCACTCGGCAAAGCCATCGGAAGCAAAATTATTATGGAAAATTCGCTGAGTTCTATGACATATAGCACGTCCCTTCCCAATTACTCATGAGACCGCACCACCCGATGACTCTTTCGCACAACGGTGGTCACATTTTGGACCCTCGATCGGCACCATTATGCACTGATCCACGCCTAATCGTCCACGAAGACCTCTGTGCTGTTTGCACCCGATCTTCGAAGTGCGTAAACAGACTGTTTCTCTGGCGCTGCGAGAGACGGACACAAGATTGCACAACGTTGCACCCGTCGCGTGTTCCCTCGCGTCGCTTCGTTTGTGCTCTGTAATCAGCGACCGTCCCGTTTCCACGGTTATCACACGGCGGCGACGGCGCCCGTGACTCACCAAGGCTCCTCCCGTCGTCCTTTATCTCGCCGCGCGCACTTTCGATCGGCGCCGCCGCGATGCTCGGCTTCGACTTCTGCGAGGCCGATTTCGAGGTAATCCCTGCCTTCCTCTCGTGCTGAGACGTTCCTCTCTAGCCTAACCCCTACTCCAACGGGTCGTGGGCGATTCCCGAGGCGACGGAATGTCTCCAGCGGACGGACTTCCGCCTCATTCCGGCGCTCTTCCTGCTCCTAACGGCGCCCGTTCTGATCTATCGATCTCGATACGGGAAGGACACGCGGGGGCCTCGCCACCACCTGAGCCGACTCGTCTACTTTAAACTAGTAGGACCTTCCGACACCTTGTTGTTCCATCTATGGGTTTCAGTTCTTCTCCTTCCTCATCCTCATAAACGGGTTTGTTCTCGGCCTCTCCGACCTCCTCTCGGGTGCACCGTTCTTCTTTCCCGTGGCCTTCGTGATCTCATTGCTCGTCTCCTTCGGGCTCTCAGTTCTCTGCCAGCGGAGGGGCGTCTTCTCCTCCGGAGTGCTCTTCTCCTTCCATGTCGTCCTCGCCGTCTTCTCTCTACCCGAGTTCAGATACAGGCTGGAAAAGCTCATCTATGACGGAGATGTAAGTCCAGATCTGCCTGAGTTGCTCTACTTCTTCCACTTGCAGAGTGGACCGAGATTTTATTTCACAGTACTCTTCTTCCCTCTGGTCGTGATTCAGTCGATTCTTCTGTGCTTCTCCGACTACAACTGGAGCATTCCCCTGGATGTAAGTGCTTCCCTTCTTGCACCATGTCAATCAGAACTTTCAAAAAAGTGAAATTTAATGGCGCACAAAATGATAAGACATTGATGAATAGCCAAAAATGTCCATCTCCACACCCATCATTTCAGGCCAAGAAATCTCCCGAACTCAAGACCTCCTTTGTGAACCAGCAACTCTTCGGCTGGATCACTGCCCTCATCTCGAAGGGCCACAAGTCGCCCCTCGTCCAAGACGACGTCTACGTCGTCAACGACAAGGACTTGTGCCGGAATGTCGCCAAGGACTTCATCTATTACTACAACAGGGACTCGCGGAAGAGAGGACCCTTCGGCGACGAAGAGTACGAGAGGATCATTCCCAGCGATGACCGGAAGAGTGAAAAGTCCGTTCTGCTGCCGATCCTCTTGGCCCAGAAGTGGGACGCCATCGCAACGCTCATCGTCGTCTTCGGCCACATGACCGACTTCCTCGTGCCCGTCTTTCTAGGCAAACTCATCGACTTCACCGGAGACCTCTCGCAGCCTTCATGGATCGGACTCGGGTGGGCGATCTGCCTCTTCCTTACTGCTGAAACTCTCTCGATTGTAAGTGTTTTAGATTTGTTGATTTTCTAGCTTAATCTCGAGTCGCACAACTCATTTTAGAGTAGATTTGAAAGATTACATAAAGACTATGCATGACTAAAACGACAAACAAATGACTGTAGATTGCTCACCAGATGGAGGCGTCTCCCATATAATAAGTTTTTGAAGCCTAGCCTCAAACTTTTCACGAAAGGTACAGAACAGCCAGTCCGAATTTCTAGAACCTAAGTCCTTCAGTTCAATAGGCGAACAAAAAACAATAAAAACTAAAAAAAGATGATCAGTTCTGAAACCCTGAAAAGCTTTTCTCTTCACATTCTCAACAAAGAAGCTCCCTATAAAATCGTCTTCTTGCAGACCGTCCGCGCCTTCTACTACCGTATGCACGTCTTCGAGATGAACATCTCCTCAACGCTGACCTCCGTCATCTACACGAAGGCCCTCCGCCTCTCCAACGAGGCCCGCAGAGGGCGCACCGTCGGCGAGATCGTCAATCTCATGTCAGTCGACGTGGACAACTTCAAGGAGTTCATGGAGAACTCCATGTACGTCCTTCTGACGCCACCCACTGTAAGCCCTAAGCCACGACTCCGGATTCTACCGTACCCTTTGAGATCATCGTCGGCGTCGTCATGCTCTACAACGTCATCGGCGTAGCCACTTTCGTCGGCTTCGGCATCCTCGTGCTTCTCATCGCCCCCGCCAGCTACTACATCTCGCAACTCTCCGGGCGCTACGAGGACGAGAGGATGGAGATCCGCGACGAGAGGGTGAAGATGACCAACGAGATCCTGAACGGAATGAAGGTGGTGAAGATGCACGCCTGGGAGGAGAGCCTTAAGCTGGTGGTGGAGAAGCTGAGAGACAAGGAGCTGGGGCTGATGGCCAAGATGGCCTACATGACCGCTTTTCTGCACGGTTGTTATGGCTGTATTAACCTTTTCGTAAGTGGTAACATCCCATTGAATGGAGTGCATGAAGCCCTTAGGTGACAGGGTCGGCATTCGCTTTCTACGTCCTCATCGATCCGGTGAACAACGTGCTCACTCCTCAAGTGGCCTTCGTGGCGCTCTCCCTCTTCAAGATCCTCTACAATCCTATCCTTGAGCTGCCATTTATCTTCAGCGGCTACATCCGCTTCGTCGTCTCCAACAAACGTATCAAATCGTTCCTCGCGGAAGACGAACTGGAGGACTACATCGAAAGGGAAATCACCCCAGGTTAGACAAGAAGGACCTTTTGTGGTCAACTCGAATTGCAGAAGGCATCATTTCCGTGAAGAACGCTTCGTTCTACTGGGAGAAGGGCGCCAGGATGACCCTCCGGGACGTCACAGTGGCGGTGAAGAGCGGAGAGTTGGTGGCGGTGGTGGGCGAAGTGGGCTGCGGGAAGAGTTCTCTCATCGCAGCGCTCCTCGGGGAGATGACCAAGGAGAGCGGCAGCGTCCATGTCGCCGGTTCCGTCGCTTACGTACCCCAGCAGGCGTGGATCCAGAACGCTACGCTCAAGAACAACGTCCTCTTCGGGAAGCCCCTTGATGAGAAGTACTACGAGGAAGTCATCGAGGCGTGCGCCCTGAAGCCCGACCTCGAGATGCTGGCCGCCGGAGACATGACCGAGATCGGAGAGCGGGTAGGAACTTTTTCTGACGATTCGAAACCCTCGTGATTTCCAGGGAATCAACCTGAGCGGAGGCCAGAAGCAGCGCGTGAGCCTGGCGCGCGCCGTCTACTCGCAGAGGGACGTCTTCCTCCTCGACGACCCTCTCTCCGCCGTCGACGCTCACGTCGGGAAGCACCTCTTCGAGAGGGTCATCTCCTCGGAGACGGGCCTTCTGAGGGGGAAGACGCGCATCCTCGTCACCCACGGCGTCCACTTCCTCAAGCACTGCGACCGCGTCATCGTCCTCAAAGGCATATGGCTACCGTAACCCCGCCCCCTTGACATATAGCCTTCAGACGGTCAAATCAGCGAGCAAGGCACTTATCAGGAGCTGATCTCTGCCCGAGGCGCCTTCGCCGAGTTCCTCGAGGCCTTCGTCACCAAAGCGATCGAAAGGCGTCGCACCACTTCCGCCGGCACCGATGCGGAAGAAGAAGAAGAGATCAACGAGGTGCTCGCGGAGCTGGGAACGTTGTCGCCGAAGGTTCAGAGCCGACTCGAGTCCCAACTCAGCCAGATCAGTCGGACCAGCGGCGTCGTGGCCGAAGCGCCAGAGGAAAAGAAAGAAGAAGAACAGGACGAAGAGGACGAGAACAAAGCAGAACTGATCGAAGAAGAGTCGGCGAGCACTGGACAGGTACGGTAGCGCCATGATTCCCATACATCAAGTCCGTTTCAGGTCAGCAAGGAGGTCTACCTCGGCTACTTCAGAGCGGTCGGCTTCAAGGTCGGAATCCTGTTCGTGCTCACCAACGTCGTCTGTGGATTCTTCCGTTTCGAGAACAATATCTGGTTGGCCAACTGGTCCGACCGCACGGCCCTAAACGAATCCGGAGCTGACGACGTCGGAACGAACCTAGGAGTGTACATAGGGCTCGCTGCCGGAGAAGGTACTCTTCCCTCAGGGAAACGTCGTCTCAGGACCCCTTTCAGCCCTCTTCGACTGTCTGATGAAGGTTCTCTTCGCGATGGGAACCCTGCAGGCCAGCAAAACCCTCCACGACGCCCTCCTGAAGAACGTGCTGCGCCTCCCGATGTCCTTCTTCGACACGACGCCGCTGGGGCGCATCCTGAACCGCTTCGGAAAAGACATCGAGAGCACCGACGACACTCTCCCCGAGTACCTCAACGAGACGTGCTTCTCCCTCTACGAGACCTTCCTCTCGCTTCTTCTCGTCATCCGAGGCTCCTTCTACGCCATTCCCCTCATCGTCGTCATTCTGGTCATCAACAAGGTCGTCATGGTGAGTCCAGCGTCGCCAAACGGACTCCTACTCACCCCTTCCAGACCTACTTCATCCGATCCTCGCGCCAACTTCGCCGTCTCGAATCGATCACTCGCTCGCCCATCTACTCTCACTTCCAGGAGTCTCTCCAGGGAGCCGTCTCAATTAGGGCCTACGGTTGTCGCGACCGGTTCCTCGAAGAATCGCAAAACAGAACCGACACCAACAAGGCGATGTTCTACTACAACACCATTACCCAACAGTAGGAACTTAGCTGTGGATACGGTAGAATATGGTCTCCGTTTAGATGGCTCGTTGTTCGCCTCGAATTTCTCGGCGCTCTTCTGACCGTGATGGCTGCGCTCATGGCCGTCTTCTTCCGAGGAACTTCAGGAATCTCCGCGGGAATCATCGGTCTTGCAGTGTCGCAGTCCTTCAATGTGAGCGTCCAAAGGGAAAGAACACAAGTATGAAAGGACATTTCAGATCAGTCAGCAGCTCGCTCGAACGATCCGAATGATCTCTGGACTCGAGAACAACATCGTTTCGGTAGAACGCGTTAGGGAGTACACGCACCTGCCCCCTGAAAGTCAAGATGGAGAAGATCCTCCAAGGGACTGGCCGGAGAGAGGCGCGATCACCATTGAGAACCTGCAGCTGAGATACCGCGAGGGTCTGGACCTGGTCCTGAGGGGAATCGCGGCGAAGATCGCGCCCGGAGAGAAGATCGGAATCGTGGGGCGGACGGGTGCCGGGAAGAGTTCGCTGACGCTGGCGCTGTTCCGGATTGTCGAGGCGGACTCTGGACGGATCCTGATCGACGGGAGGGACATCTCGACGCTCGGACTCCGCGAGCTCCGCTCCAAACTCACCATCGTGCCTCAGGATCCGGTGCTCTTCTCGGGCTCCTTCCGCATGAACCTCGACCCCTTCGGCGAGTTCGACGACGCGCGCCTCTGGGAAGCGCTGCGGGTGGCGTCGTTGCGCGACTTCGTCGAGTCACTGCCGGAGCGGCTGGAGCACGAGGTGGCCGAGGGTGGCGAGAACCTGAGCGTGGGTCAGCGACAGCTGGTGTGCCTGGCGCGCGCCGTGCTCCACCGGACGCGGATCCTGGTGCTCGACGAGGCGGCGGCGGCGCTGGACCTGGAGACGGACGCGCTCATCCAGCGCACCATCCGCGAGCACTTCCGCCAGTGCACCGTGCTCACCATCGCGCACCGCCTGAACACCGTCGTCGACAACGACCGCCTCCTCGTGCTGGAGCGCGGCCAGGTCAAGGAGTTCGACTCGCCTCACAACCTCCTCGCCGACCGCGACTCCCTCTTCCATTCCATGGCCAAGGAGGCCGGCCTCGTCTGATTTCCTCTATCCGGGTCTTCTTCTATCTGCGATACGTTCCTTCATGCATGTTTATTGTTATTTCAAATAAAACATTTTATGATAACGCAAGCTGACCACGAGTAAAAACCAACCACACAGAAAACGAACGAATGATCTGCTTCGTCCTTGCTGCAGCGCTTTCT
The DNA here is from genome assembly GCA_030435675.1 of Steinernema hermaphroditum. NCBI lineage: Eukaryota > Metazoa > Nematoda > Chromadorea > Rhabditida > Steinernematidae > Steinernema > Steinernema hermaphroditum. Next base: position 6,429,157 of record CM059622.1, read on the forward strand.
CGTCTGCATTGACATCTTCCAGAACTTTCTGCGGCGAGTAGACAGAAGTGCCACTTATAGACGTCTAGTCCGCACTATACCGGGCAGCTCGAATTCGCACGGGGACAATCTTGATCCTTCTGCAAACTATAGCAGGTGAGACATTTTCAATATGACATGTAGAGTAGAAAGACGCAGATAGAAGGATGAACAACATCTCCATTTGAGTGATTCGGCTCATCGCGATAAACAATGGCTCCGGGAGTGCAGCTTCGAGACAATAACTTTGTGTCTTCCAATTTCCTCGCAGCTGGACACATAAGTCGTAAGTGATTATCACACCTCAACGTCCGAAAAAGCCGAATTCGCCGCTTTGGGGAACATTATCATCGACAGCCACCTGTCCCCTTGTTTCTCACTGTGGTGCAATCTGATAACGATAAGAAGACACAAACGGCGGCGGAACAGTCAGATACCTATTGCGTTCTCCGCGAGCGCCACTCCGTTCGCCAAAGTTTTTAACTTTAACCGCTTCTACAGGCCACAAGTTCTAGAACAAACCGCTTTCGAAGACCTCTTCCGCCCCACGATAGGAACAGCCCGATGAGAAAGTCAACATGCATGGATCGGCCTTCTGCTCCACTTTCTTTGAGGTTTGCCCTCACCCCTGTTGTTCCTCAAACGTCCTTCTTCAGTCCTATCCCTACGCCAACGGATCCTGGGCCGTGCCAGACGCCTCCGAATGCCTCCAGCAATCTGTGTTCAGGCTGACTCCGGCGGTTTTTCTTCTCCTGACTGGACCTATTCTCATCTATCGATCTCTCTGTGGCAAAGATACTCGAGGAACGCCCGAACAGCTCAGTGGACTGATCTACGTGAAGTTGGTGAGTGGAGACCAAGGGGCTGCGGAAAATACATACATATACCACAGAGTTATAAGGTGGTCGCACTGCGGGAACGTTGATCCATTCATATAGAAGGAGCATCTAAATACAATGCAAAAAATTAACAACAGCATTATAGAACACTTAGATAGGAAAAAGAATACTCTGTGCTCCCTTCTAATAGATCCTCACAGTAATATTTCAGGTGATGTCCGCTGTCCTGTTTCTGAACGGCTTCGCGTTGGCTGTCTCCGACTTCATCTCCTACGTCGTCTCGCCCCTCTATGGCGTCGTCTTCATCATCTGCCTGGCGGCAGTCCTCAGCCTCACTGTCCTCTGCTTCTACAGAGGCGTCTACTCATCCGGAGTTCTTTTCTTCTTCTACCTTTGCCTGTCGCTCTGCTCTGTCCTGGAATTTCGTTATCGAATAGAGCGAGTAGTGAATGAAGGACTGGTATGACCCTATGGCATTTCCAGCCATCCCCTTGACTCCTAGGTCGACGGCTACCGCTTCTTCTTCACAATCCTCTTCTTCCCTCTCACTCTCGTCCAAACCGTACTCTACTGTTTCTCGGATTACCGATGGAGCCTCGAAAAAGACGTGGGTTCAGCTGGACTGTGCCATCAATGCCTTGCCTTTTAGCCCAAATCATCGCCAGAAATGAAAAGCTCCGTGGTGAGTCAGCTCATCTACGGATGGTACACTTCGGCCATCGTCAGAGGCTACAAGAAGTCTCTTGTTCTCGACGACGTATTCCACATAAACAAGAAAGATTCGAGCAAACGCGTCGTCACTGAGTTCCTCAAACACTGGAACTCCTCGCCCGAATACGAGGACCTCGATAGACCCGAGGAGAAGTCCCTTCTCTGGCCTCTCTGCAAGACCTACTCCCGGGAACTCGCCTTCGTCCTTGCAATGTGCCTCTACTACAGTATCGGTATCTTCATGATCCCCTTCTTCGTCGGGAAGATCATTGCTTTCGCCGGAGACCTCTCTCAACCCGCCTGGGCAGGCCTCGGATGGGCCATTTGTCTCTTCTTAGCCGACCTCTCCATATCCCTTGTAGGCCCACTTCATGCTTTTGTTGAACGAAATGGTTCTTACAGGCGAATCGCCAGTTTGAGTGCCAGCTTCAGACGATCTCCATGAACATCTCCACGACTCTCATCTCCATGGTCTACTCTAAAGCGCTCAACCTGTCCAACGAGGTCCGAAGAGGAAGGACGGTAGGGGAGATCGTCAACCTTATGTCCGTCGACGTGGGCATTGTGAAGAACTTCACCGACAATGTAATGAATTTTGTATCGACTCCGATTACGGTACGTCAGATTGAGGTTCACAAACCCTCAAAGCCCCTTCTTTCTAGCTGTCCATCGGCGTTTACATGCTCTACAACCTGGTCGGCGTGGCGGCGTTCATCGGCTTCGGCGTGCTCTGCGCCCTCATCATCCCCTGTAGCTTGCTCGTTTCCTGGCAGTGCCAGGTCCTCGAAGAGGAGCGGATGGAGGTCCGCGACGAGAGGGTGAAGATGACCAACGAGCTGCTGAATGGCATCAAGGCAGTGAAGTTCTACGCCTGGGAGGACAGCATGAAGAAGCTCGTGGAGAACCTCCGCTCTGAGGAAATGAGCATGCTGAAGAAGATCGTTGTCTGGCTCTCCGTCCTCTACTCGACCTTCGGATGCGTTCCTCTCATCGTCACGGGAACTACCTTCGGCAGCTTTGTCCTTCTCGACCCCGAGAAGAACGTCCTCACTCCGGAGATCGCCTTCATGGCCCTCACCATCAACGACATCATCTACGGACCCATCTTCGAGCTCTCCATGGTTATCTACACGACAATCAATTTCTTGGTCTCCAACAGACGACTCAAGTCGTTCATGAGCGAGAAGCAGTTGGAACCGTACATCGACAGCGAACCGACTAAGGGTAGGAAATGTCGAGATTCCGCTCACCTTGTCGTCTCTTAGAAGGCGTAGCTTCCATCAAGAACGCCATCTTCACCTGGGAAAAGGAGAAGAAGCCGGTTCTCCGGGACGTCACAGTGGCGGTGAAGAGCGGAGAGTTGGTGGCGGTGGTGGGCGAAGTGGGCTGCGGCAAGAGTTCTCTCATCGCAGCGCTCCTCGGGGAGATGACCAAGGAGAGCGGCAGCGTCCATGTCGCCGGTTCCGTCGCTTACGTACCCCAGCAGGCGTGGATCCAGAACGGAACACTTAGGGATAACGTGACCTTTGGAAAGTCGTTCGACAAAGAGATCTACGACCAGGTAATCGAGGCCTGTGCGATGACTCCCGATTTGGAGATGTTGGCCGCCGGAGACCTGACAGAGATCGGAGAAAAAGTGAGTAACGCTTGTGTCCTCAATATCTTCTGCTCTAGGGTATCAACCTGAGCGGAGGCCAAAAGCAGCGCGTGAGCCTGGCGCGTGCCGTCTACTCGGAGAGGGACGTCTTCCTCCTCGACGACCCTCTCTCCGCCGTCGACGCTCACGTCGGGAAGCACCTCTTCGAGAGGGTCATCTCTTCGGAGACGGGCCTTCTGAGGGGAAAGACGCGCATCCTCGTCACCCACGGCATCCACTTCCTCAAGCACTGCGACCGTGTCATCGTCCTCCGAGGTACCCTACCTTCTTTGCGTCCTAGCTATGCTTCACTGTAGACGGTACTGTCTCCGAACAAGGCACCTACTACGAACTGCTCGCGTCAAAAGGGGCGTTTGCCGACTACCTCCAGGAATATGTTGTCGGCAAAGTGGAGCAAAGAAGGAAAACAACGTCCATCGGGGAAGAGCTGGAAGAAGACGAAGAGTTGAACGAGCTGAATACGGTCTTGAAAGACCTTGGAACATCTCAAGAAGAAGCGCACAAGCAGCTGAAAAGCCAGCTGAGCAAACTGAGCCAAGTGAGTGCCAGGAAGGAAAATAAGGGGAAGGAGGAAGTGAAGCCCGAACTCGACGAGGTGGATTCAGAAGATGGAAGGTTGATGCAGAAGGAACAGCTTGCCACAGGACAGGTACCCTTTACCCCCACTGCAGTCCTAATCATTCAAAATATAAGGTCAAAATGGCCGTCTATTTGAACTACTTCCGCGCCTATGGCTTCACACTCGCCGGCTTCTACTTCGCCTCCTTCTTCGTCAGTGGCGCTTTCCGCATCCTTAGCAATCTGAAGCTCGCCGAGTGGTCAGATCGTTCTGCGGACGTCGCCAACGGATCGAATGTGGAGGTCGGGAGAGAGCTGGGATTCTACATCGGGTACTCGGGCGCCGAAGCCGTCGTGGAGTGCACCCGGGCGGTCATCAGCGCTTTCGGTTCCCTCCAGGCGAGCAGAGTCCTCCACGACATCCTCTTGAAGAACGTGATCCGTCTTCCGATGTCCTTCTTCGACACGACGCCGATTGGAAGAATTCTGAACCGCTTTGGAAGGGTACTTTCGCAGAGCAACGGTCCTGACCACCTCGATTTGATTTCAGGACATCGAAGTGGCCGACGATCTGATCCCTGAGTACATGGAACAGGCTTTCTACTGGCTCTACGAGACAGTCATGTCTTTCATCCTTGTGATCCGTGGCTCCTACTACATGATCCCTCTCATAGCCATCATCGTCATCCTCAACGTCTTTGTTGTGGTGGGTTCTTGGCGAGCCCAGTGGCCACCATGTGCTCAATTCAGAAGTACTACATCCGCACAGCCCGCCAGCTACAGCGTCTCGACAGCATCACAAGATCGCCGATCTACTCACACTTCCAAGAGTCACTCCAGGGCGTCACTTCTATCAGAGCCTACAAGGCCGTCCAGAGATTCGAGGAGGAGTCGCAGAAGAAAACGGACACAAACCGATCCGCTTTTTATTATCTGCTCATCACAAATCAGTAAGATGTTGGATTTGGGAACTGACACTATGGCGTTCTTCTAGATGGCTTGTTGTCCGTCTCGAGTTCCTTGGAAACCTCATCATGCTCTGCTCTTCCCTGATGGCCGTTTTCCTGAGAGGAGCCGACTCCGTGACCGCTGGCATAGTGGGACTCGCCGTCTCCCACGCCTTGAATGTACAGAGATGGATATCCATGAAGGTGCTTAATTTGGTAATTCAGATCAGCAGAACTCTTAATTCGACGATGAGGATGATGACAAACATGGAGAACAACATCGTGTCGGTAGAGCGCATAAGAGAGTACGCCTCTGTCCCAACTGAAGCCCCGGCTGATTCGGAAGAAGACAAGAAACCGGCAGAAGAATGGCCTGAGAGAGGCGCCATTACCATTGAGAACCTGCAGCTGAGATACCGCGAGGGTCTCGACCTGGTCCTGAGGGGAATCTCAGCGAAGATCGCGCCCGGAGAGAAGATCGGAATCGTGGGGCGGACGGGTGCCGGGAAGAGTTCGCTGACGCTGGCGCTGTTCCGGATTGTCGAGGCGGACTCTGGACGGATCCTGATCGACGGGAGGGACATCTCGACGCTCGGACTCCGCGAGCTCCGCTCCAAACTCACCATCGTGCCTCAGGATCCGGTGCTCTTCTCGGGCTCCTTCCGCATGAACCTCGACCCCTTCGGCGAGTTCGACGACGCGCGCCTCTGGGAAGCGCTGCGGGTGGCGTCGTTGCGCGACTTCGTCGAGTCACTGCCGGAGCGGCTGGAGCACGAGGTGGCCGAGGGCGGCGAGAACCTGAGCGTGGGTCAGCGACAGCTGGTGTGCCTGGCGCGCGCCGTGCTCCACCGGACGCGGATCCTGGTGCTCGACGAGGCGGCGGCGGCGCTGGACCTGGAGACTGACGCGCTCATCCAGCGCACCATCCGCGAGCACTTCCGCCAGTGCACCGTGCTCACCATCGCGCACCGCCTGAACACCGTCGTCGACAACGACCGTCTCCTCGTGCTGGAGCGCGGCCAGGTCAAGGAGTTCGACTCGCCCCAGAACCTCCTCGCCGACCGCGACTCCCTCTTCCACTCCATGGCCAAGGAGGCCGGCCTTGTTTGATTTCCTCGCCTTTTTTTGTTGTTCTGTTTTTACAAAATAAATATTTCATATATCATGGCACATTCGACACACATTCAATGTACATTCAATCATAGACCTCACTCCGTGAATGACTTCAGAACATCGAACAGACGACCGTATTCTCGAAGTTGGGACTGATCGACAAGCCAGTCCGCATTGTTCAGTTCATTGGTCGGTCCATTTTTATGCGGTGGCTTGACGAAGAACCAAGACTCAGCGCTCCCTAGAATAGGGCGCGGTATCTCAGACATGCTTAGATGTGCCTACACAACGTCATCACCGCCAAGAAGATCTTCTTGTTCGAGTGTCCCAGAATATGGTAAACGTCCATCTGCGCGGCGAGCATAATGTCGACGTCTAAATCCAGTTTTCGTTCTGTTTCTTTCTGGAACTCACCTGCAAGGGTACGATTCCAGTCGTTGGGAAGATCGCCGAGCTTAGCCTGGGCGTCAGTCATCTTCAGAATGGCTGGTTTGATGGCCTCCAGTTCGGTCACATTCAACGTGGTGATGTTCAAGTAGTTTTCTTCGATGACGGAGATCATGATGTCCACGCCTTAAAGGCAGAATAGTCGTCGGCTGCAAAGCTCTGGATACCTTCTTGGCTGTCGACCTTTCCTCCATCGTCGACGAACTTCTTCAGGCTTGCTCGGATGTCTTTGAGCATCAGTTGGAATCCGTCATAGTCATCCGGATCGCTTTGGAGAGGCGAAGAGCCAATCGGAAGGGCTTCGACGTGGAAGGCCAGAAGCAGAAGGCAAAGAAGGGGCGTCATCACGAGAAAAGTGGTGTAGGTGATGAGTGGGACCTATTTATACGGAAAGCGGGGCACACAAACTCAAAGACTCAAAGGCAAACTCCAGTTTGATAACCCATACGCCACCTCTGAGTTGGTTCTTTCTGTGTGATAACAAACAAAACTTTGACCCTTTCGTGTTATTGGAGATACTCACTGGTGAACTAAGAAGGCAGTGGAGCGAACTTTGTGTTATTATCAATGCGGGGTACAGAGCCAACACATTTTTTGCCAATGAATGGTGTTTACTTCCAGCTTTCGTTTCGAGACCGAAGTTCATAAGTTCAAGGGAAATCATATACGCTAGGAATGCATTTGGAAGAGAAAAACGGAACCGAATAGTGCATGGTTGTCTCGTCAAATAACTGTTCTCTTAGAAGTCCTCTCTACAAATCTTGTTTGTATGAATCAAATTCTGATAAACGAAAAGACTTTGAGGAAACATTTCATTTCAAGATATTTGTCTATTACGATTACGTAGATGTAACATGGACCATAATCGCATATTCTGTGAGTGAAGTGAGGATCCTCAATGGAAGATGACGACATATCCAACGGCTTTCCCTACAACTTTCGTTGAATTTTCTATGACACTCCCGGTTTACCGATTGTCGCTACGGTTGAAGCCATGGCGAAAGACCAGTCGGAGAACATTCTCTGGAGCTGCAGGTAGGCCTGCCAGTTCAGGTTCACGGCTAAACGAACGAACATCTGCACGGAATCCGCATGGAATTACCGGCGGTGGTGTAGTCCAGCGGAGTCATTCCAGGTTCATAGAGACAGATGAGTCCCGAGATGTAGTCGAAGAGGAAGCGATTGAGTCGCTGGAGGTCTTTTCTGGAGAATCCGGTGTCTTCTTCATCGTATTTCATCAGGACCTTGACGATGATCTTGGTAGCTGAGTGTGGTACTATAGAGCGACTTGAGGAATCTAGGGAACCTTGGCTGCTGGCAAGATCTCCTCCTTCGCCAACAAACTTCTTCAGTTCGAGCTTGAGTTCCTCTTCAAGTGCTTCCTGGAATCGTTGCAGGACAACTGGGTTGCTGGGGGCGTCACTTTGCTCTTCGTGATCGGCTTCCCACCCAAGTACGTAAATAACGGCGGATTCTGATTGAGAAGTGAGCGAATTTGAAATATTTCTCACCAATGCTGTTGATGGTGTTGAACATTTCGAAGTCAATCCGACTGAAGGTACGGTAGAGTTCGACGGTCAAGTGACTGTTCAATCTTTTCACTAAAGCATCGTACAGGATAGTCAGTAGCTGAGATGTCTCTACCGGCTGCTGGAATCAGGTTTTCGGGCACAGTTCTGTAGATCTCCACGAGACCCGAGACGTAGTTGTAGAGAAGAGGAGTCGCCTTCTGGATGTCACCGTCGTTGAATCCCGTCTCTGATGGATGGTCCTTGATCGTGGCGACGATAGAGTCCATCGCTGAAAAGTGGCTTTCAAAGGGGCAGTAGGAAGACTTTGGCTATCTATTCAATAGAATAGCTTCATAGCCGTTACCTTCTTTGCTTTGCAGAATTCCCCCCTTCTTCACGAACGCCAAAAGTCGATCTTTCAGAGCTGATTGGAGGTCCTTGATATCCGGCTGCTCGTCGCCGAACACGAGTTGGTTCAGGTTACGTCTGTAGCCACCATATTCGAAGGCTGGAGGGTAGCTGCTTCTGAGCCGAGCCGCTAAGGGAGCCAAAAGGAAAAAGAATACGAGCAGAATCTTCATGACGTTAAGTCGCTGAGGAGTGAGTGAAAGAGGTGGAGGGTGCTTTTATGCAGAACATTTCAGGGAGCATTCGTGCTCATGCTGCAAATATTTCGCATGAATTCGTCATCGGTGTTCACTGTTGATTGAACCACAAGACATGATAAAAGTGCGTTTGAGGTCGCTGCTTCTGATGGTGAGTTTTTTGATCTTCCACAAGGGAAACCAATCCTTGGCTGCTAACTCACTTGCTTGTCTTTCGGCCACACGTGGATAAAGGATTGCATGGTTTTTCATCCAACTTACAAGCATGAAAACTGTAAACAAGAAATTCCACATGATTCACGCCTTTGAATGGCACCCTTCATGTGATCTTCTGGAAAAAACAAAGTAGCAAAGATCATACCGCACATCGCAGTTCTCCAAATTCCTTTGAAGGACGGTGATGTCTGGAACGAACTTTACCTAGATTGCTAATCACTGCTGATGAGATATTTTCGATATGCGGTGTCAAATTTTTAAAGTTCCGACGGGGATATCACACGTGAAACACATGAAGGTGCTTCGTTTAAGGAAAAGACTTGCTGGACGCCTGGCATTAGATGTGCTGTATCTATGCAGTAGTATCGGGCGAAGGTTTTTCATTTCCTTACTCCAAACACCCGCTAATATCGTTATCACTGCCTCACAGCCACACTCTGGTTCTCTTGAAAGGCACTTCTTCTCTCGTCGTATCATCAATGACCGGAACTCCTTACCATCCTTCATCGTCTCCTGTGTCAAATCTTTGAGGTATGACCATAAAAGAGCTGTTTTTGGATCCCGATTCTCACCAACATGTATATGGTGCTCTACATAAGCTAAATCAGGTCAATGTTGAGTCACATACCGATAGCGCCCCATTGATTCCAAATGACCGAATTCCGCCTGTTTTTTAGAGGTACCCAATTTAAGACTCGCCCTATTTTTTCTCTTGGCCGTGACAGGCACCTTCGCCCGATACTACTGTATAGATACAGCACAGCTAATGCCAGGTGTCCAGCCAATCTTCTCCTTAAACGGAGCACCTCCATGTGTTTCATGTGTGATATCCCCGTCGGAACTGTATCTTCTTCCTCGGCGACCGCTCAGCGCCGCCGACCCCGCCGTTCGCCCGATCTCTCCTCGTCGTTGATCTCTTCGCCGTTAGGTTTGTTTAATCTTAGGGCCTTATTCGCGCATTTAGGTGCCGTCTGGCGTCGCGTTCCATTTTGACGCCGTCGGGGCGAAAGCGAAACCCGGCGCACTGTCGCCTCTGACCCCGATTTCTGTCTTCTCGACCAAAGTTGTTACACTTTACACTCGGCGATCACCCAAAAAGAAAGAAACAAAAAACGGTCCAACGCAACAATGCGCGCGACAAAGTGAAAAATCCGCGGACTCGGGTGAATTCTCGCGGATTTGCGCGGCTACGCCTGCGCGGCGACGTAACATTACCGCACAGAGGGGCTAGAGGAAGGGTAAAAAAGAAGTGGAAAGCAAGAAAAAACGCCGGAAAAGGATTACGTGACCACAACGGCTGCACTGGTCGATTCTGTGCTACATGTGTGGTAATCTGTGAACGTTTACTTCGACTTCCAGCACTGATTTCCCAAATTATGACTTCAGCTTAGAGCTCTAGAGCATACGAGACTCATTAAACAGAGATGATAAGTGGTTGGAAACGTGCTTTCGCCGGAAATCTTTAATCACAGGAGTGATTCGATGTTCTCTTCAGAGATCATATCGTTAGCACCGTATCTCCGTGTTCCACTCCTCTGTTTATGCTAGTATTATTACTTCTGAGTGCTCAGATGAGCTAAGGAAACCAAATATTAGGCCACAAGAGTTTGAGCGAACCTTTCATGGAATCTAGGGCCCTATTCACGGACGCTATGTATCACGCAGCTAAAAGAATGTAATCCATTTGAGATGACATTACAGTGAACGTTGCACATACTTTCACAAACACTTTCCTCTCGAAAGAAAAGAAGTTAACCGAAATCTTTATCTACGGAGTGATGTTCCCATCGGAGTATCGTTTAACACCGTATCTCTGTGTTCGTGTTTACGTTGGCCACTTCTAAGTGGCTCAGCTAATGAGTGGAAGTTCTGGGTGGCTTAGATGGCTTAGATGAACCAAGGAAACAAAATTTTAGTGTACTTTGATCCTTGTGCAACGATCATTTTCCACCCGTTTGTCGATAAAGCCTTGATATACCTTGACGAAACTCTCTACCGTATATTGACCAACAAGGCTGTGCGCCCTGTTGGCAGCACCCCATCATGAACCGTCGCCGTTTGTCCATAAAAGCTCTCAGATCTCCTGTATCTGACAGTCTCCTTTATTTTACGGTCCCATTCCCAACAAAGGCCCACTTCTTGCGAAAAGCCATAAAATGGCGCGAAGCAAACGAGTCTCGGGAAGCGTGGAACGCGATGTTCACAGATCAGCGGGCGACCCCTGCTGGAGGTCCTCTCGCGTGTTCCAGGCGAAGAATGCGTGACGGCGCTGACCCTTTGGGGATACGGTTTTTCGGGTTGTCTCGGTTGTACTCGGTGTCACGCTCCTTGATTTCACTTCCAGCGCGTTCCCTTTCACCGCTGTTTTCGGACTAATCTTGTGAGACAAGCGATTACGCGTGCCGATGACATGGACAGGTGCGCGACGGGTCGGTTCGCCTCTTCCTTTGTCCCTCGGGGCGCAGTCACACCGCGGCCGTTAGGCCTGCTCCTCGAGAAGAGCGCGGAAGAGCGCCCGGAGCAGAGGGGAGAAAGGAAATTAGTCGCGCGAAAACAAACGTCGCCGAAAAACGAAGTGAAAGGGGTTCGCCGGAGTGGAGGAATCTTCGCGCGAACCCCTCGGGCTGTTGGTGTCATTCGATGTCATCCGCCACCTGCGGAGCGCCAGTTGCGCAACATTTGTGGATATCGGCGGTGCACGGTCCACGCGGTGCTGGGCAGAAGTTTCAAGAAGTGCACAGGGCGCCTCGGGTCAGTTCCGGAGCACGTCCACGTTCTCAGGAGATCGATGAGGTTCAGGGCTTCTTGGATATGCAAATCCAGGGTCAGTCGGGATTGCGAAAGCGATGGAATAACAATGAGATTACGACGGAGTGAGTCACAATGGAACGACTGAGACCAATTTGTCACGTACCAGTTGACCGTTGGCGTTCCGGAGTGTTCACCAGGGGACGCTGACCGTACTGACCTGACAGAGTGATTTTCTGGAAGAACGAGGCTGATCACCGAAGCGATTCAACTCAGAAACAGAAGACCGAAAAACAACAAAGTGCGTATAAGTCAAAGTGTAATGTTTTGGTGTGCTTTGAACTTTCATTGAACAGTACTTCTCTACAGGACCGGTCCCATATTTTCAAACATCTTTGACTCACCAATTACTTTAGTCCATTGCACTTCATTTTGTTTAGTATTTATGAAGCCAATGCACTAAAAGAAAGGAAAACAAAAGGACCAAACAACACAAAATTAGCCGTGAAATCATTGTAACATCCCACTCTAGATAACATTGACTCCGACACTTGATCGACATCAGAGCTTCGACACATGAGAAAAAAACTGATTTGTCAAGAGAATGGTGATTCCCAAAATGGTCACAACTCCAAATAAAAGTTACTCCATCTCTTCTTACAACGGGAACTTCCGGAGTGTCCGCCTCGAAATGGCCGGCAGATAGCCCTTCATTAGTGAACACAGGCGCGTTGGCTTTTACACATACCTAAGGTTCCTTGTTAGGTCATCTTAAACTAAACACAAACAATTGGTGTGACCTCATGAGAACGCCCTTCATAACCAGAGAATAAGAATAGAGACTCCACATGACACAGCACTATGTGAAATTGGGATACAGGGAAGCTAGAAGACTGGTGCACCTTTTGTATATTTTCTCTGTTCAAAACATCAAAAAGAAGGTTCAGAAGATTTTTCTCCATTTTTCAAGCTGAGGGTTTCCATGTGTGCTCACGCCAACCCTCCACTTTCCAAGTAGCTAAAAATAGACGCGAGAATATCTTGGTTTCTAAAGACTCCCCACATGGAGAATTCAAGGGCGCGCCGCAGCACACGTTCTCATCACACTATTATTAGCACCGAGAACAAAGTAGAAGACATGGCAAAGGACAACAGATGAGAGATCACTTCCGGGCACCGAGAGTCATCGCTCAATGGTCGCCTCTTCTGTACACAGAAGGCCTGAAGGCTCATCGACTTGGAACACAGTGCTCAAAAAGGTGCCCCACATCGATTTTCCCGAAATCCTCCGATCGATCCTAAATTCAGTTCCTCGTCGCGCGGTCAACTCGCGAACGTTTCTTTCGGCGTTTCGACCCAAAAATCGCCGCGCCGAAACCGTTCGTCCCGCGAGACGAAGTTCGGGCTCCTGCACTCCTCTTGCAACGCGCAAAAAACTCTCTTCTGGTCCGTCGGTGTGTGCGCTGGACAAATAGCCGCCGACTGTCCGGCCAGCCCGCATTTCAGTCCGAAGTGCCCGCCGGACTGGCTTTCCTCTTGTTGTCTCCGATCTTCGTTGCTTCTCTCCCTCAACGCCACTACCGTATTCTTTGAATTCTGATCGCGAAGCGCCTATTTTGATACCCTCGCGCCACTGTTTACAGAAGTTTTCGAGCACTTTATCGAAAATATCAACGCGCCGGCCATCGACCACGTCCGTTTCCGGCGCTCATTCCACGCACCCATAAACAGAGTTTCTCAAAATTCTGATTTTTTGGTCAAAAAGGGTCAGTCGACGTGGGTGGTCCTGCGCCTGGGAACAAACAGAGAAGCGAGTTTTGGGACGACTCTGAAAATAGGATCCGTTGACGGCAGCGGAGTTGAAACCATTTCGAAGATTACACTGTCCATCTTTTGTGCTCAGAAGGTGAACTTTACCGGAAAGACGTCTAGGGAATGTTTCATGGGAACAACGGCTACATTCTATGAAAAGGGCGTCTGAGTCACAAGAATGGTAATGTTCTAAGGTGTAAAAGTAGGCTGTTGGGCGATGGGAAAACGACCTCAGGGCCACCGTCTGAATGTGCGTCACATAACTTAGTGCCAGATTTTCTGCGAAAAAAGGAACGACCTGAGTAAATGGATTTATAAGTGTAGTTCAGTCATTATTGCGTTCTTCTGGAGGTCGATCATTGGAAAATCTGCTCGGTGACCAAGGTTTCCTACTACCTTTTGACAACCTATCAAGTCCAAATCTACTAATACCTGAAAGACAGAATGAATAACCTTATACTTGGGTCTTACTTAGGGTCTTAAATCGTTTATCTCTTGAAAAGCTTCCTAAGCTATTATGTATTTGTTAAGCATGATAATCAGTATTTTTCTTAGGGTTTCTTGTACATGGTTGTCTTGTTTTTATTGTTCGAGTTCCTCGAACAGCTTGGAGAAAACTATCACCTTCGACCTCTTTCCCTTCAATTTCCTGGATCTCCCCTCGTCCGACTCTCTGGCGATCGAGGAATCATCCAAATCGAGGGCAGCTTCTGTGTCTCCCCTGGATCCTCCGAGTATCTCCGAATCACCGGCACCCCGTGTACACACTTGTCTTTATCTAGTCGTTTTCAACCGATCCTCTTTTGATAGCTTTAGTCATCTAGTGATCTGACTTCGTGTGCCATTTCACCGAATTTGTAAAGATGCACTCCACCTTGAAATCCGCGAGATCTTCTCAAAATCTGCGTCTCTCCACCTGACCTTTACTATCACCCGTTCCAGCACCTCTAATCTCCGCGCTCACCTTTCAGGGTCAGCTGCAACCAGCATCGTAACTAATCTCCGTCTCGCCCCTCCTTCGGCGGTTTTCTCCAAAATCGGCGTTCTCCTCCCCTCGCGACTTCGTTTCCTTTCAGACGCCGCCACAGTCTCGGCGGTCGCGCAGCGCCTACTAGTCAGTTATGCAATCTGTTTCACTTTCGCGCGTCTGCGACGTCTAGCGCTGCTCCTCCCCGAACTCGTGAAGACTCTTCGCCACCGTCTTGTTCTTATCCCGCTGTTTCAGAAGCTCAAATCGCACCACATTCCACGGCGACTGCCAAGATGAACATATTCATATGGTGAGTGTCCGGGCCGTTTTGGAAGAGTTTTGCTAGATAAGGCAGAGGAGATCAGGACCCTCAACTTACAGAAGTAGAATTTGTGGCACCATGTATAGCCCCTTTCAAGACCTACTTCTGACACAGTTCTACGGTCGTCCGGTCGTCCAAGCAGACTCCACAGGCGTTTTAATCTTTGAGCTAATCTTCACGTTTTCCCCGACTCGGTGCTGTAAACCTATGCCTACGAAAATAACCTTACCGGTTTTCCCAAACACAGAATTTCTGTTTGGAAACGATGAGCCCCTTCTTACAGTAAACCGTTCTTCAAAAATAACCCTTTCCGGTCCAAATAGATCACCGCGAGTGAACTCTCAAAGTTCAACAGTCCATCCTTCGCCCCGGAAACATCAATCATACCGTAACCCCCCACGGAGAGCTTCCGAATTTTCCTTTTTGCACACCTTTTTGGCGCCGAAGTTCCTTTCCTCACCAGCTTCTTCCCCTCGATCTCACTTACGCCGTCGCAATCGGGCGACAAAAAATCCGCCGAACCGGTTGGCGTTAGCCGCTCGAGCTAATTGGCTCTGCGCAAGCCTGAAATTCAAAGTGAAAAGCGCCTAGGGGCTACTCGCCCAGTCGGCCGCCGCGTGCTTCAGCACTCGTTTCTAAATTTGCATTTTGCAGGCTGACGATCGTTTTTGTCGTCTCGCTCCTCGCCACGGAGCTCTTCGCCCTTCCGGTGCCCTCTGCCGAGGTTGAAGTAGAATTGGAGACCTCTACCGTACCCCACCACAAGCACCGCCACCATCGGCACCACAGTCTCCACAAGAAGCGCCGAAGTCTCCCGATGAAAACGGACAAAGACGCCCGGGGACGCGGCAAGATGATGCTCACGAAGCCTTACTGGCCATGGCCCTGATCTGCCAGTTCCGAAACAGTCGTAGCGAGAGCCTTCCCGTGAGGGAAGCGCGGGACCAGAGACCCAGCCGAAGGCCTTGATTAAAGGCCGAAAAGTACCAATCGGAAGCCGCTAAGTGGCACGAGTGCTTCTACGGGTTCACTGTTGTTCTAATAAGTGTACGGTAATAAGTTGGACGTAATAAAAGACTCTCGAGAAGTGTTTCACAGAGAAGGGAAGTAGCTGGAAAACGAAGAGTAACACTGTAAACCTCTTTTCCTGTGAATGT
Organism: Steinernema hermaphroditum; assembly: GCA_030435675.1. NCBI lineage: Eukaryota > Metazoa > Nematoda > Chromadorea > Rhabditida > Steinernematidae > Steinernema > Steinernema hermaphroditum. The sequence goes on from CM059622.1 coordinate 6,444,788, forward strand.
CTTGATCAGAGTTGATGCAATACAGCAATCCTTCTTCGGATCGTCCGCGGCGACTGAATGGGCGAGTTTCACCAATGCGACTCTCGCAACGATTGGCGTGAAACCGCGAGCGCGCGAGTGTGTAGCGCGCATGATTACTGTAATTCGTATACTTGTTGTTCTACTCTTGCTTGTTACGAGTTTGTTGCTGTTGGTTGAAGGTTTTTGAGTGTTTAATTAAACTCTAACCCGAGACACGATCTTCATCCCGCGTGGCCGCTCGCAATTGAACATTGCCTGCGAATTGGCGAGCAGATCGACGACAACTACGAGACGAACGACCGATCCTGCGCATCTAGAATGTGTCCGTCACTTTTTCGGGTTACGGTAAACTGTGAAAGGCGTCGTGCACGAAGGTCCTCGGAATTTGAAATTTGGTATGGGAGGTATATACAGTAAATTTCTACAAGAATTCCTATACTGAATACCGCAAATGACGACACAATCTGGAAGGTACCAGAAAGAAAGTGAATAACCGGGAGTTAAGTAGCTCTAGAAGTAGGCAATCAGTTTAAAGTAGGCTCTAAACCCTTAATTAATTAACAGAATTTCACTGCCATACAACCATGTCAAATCTCCCTGCCGCCTTTTTTTGTTTTCTTTTTAAATATGGCGCACTTTGACTATGGTGACAGGCAAGAAAGTTCCTTGTGGAAAAAAGCGGTCATTTTCTCTGTCGATAGATTCCATATATTTATTTTTTTAGTTTTTTCGACGATTTTATTTTTCTCTTTTGCACCATTTTCTGCACATTTCTGATACCCTAAATATTGGGTTGTTAAGTTGAAAACGGGTCACTCTTTCTTGTAACGATTGTTTCTCCACGTAAATCTCATATATTTCACTTAGGGTATTTACCGTTGGCACGTAACAACACCAGCCGATTTTTTGGGCCACATCCGGATCCTTCGTTCATAGAACACTAGTGGTTTAGAATCAAAACCTGTTTTTGGTCCAATTTTCGACCTCTTCCTCTTATTTTGAGTATCTTTCTCTGATATCGTTATTTATGGACTAGTGTAGATAGAGGTTAGATAGAGCGAAGAAAGCGCTGTAAGAGATGAGAACCGGAATCTGTCAACTCAAAGCGAAAAGCCATTGCGAGGGTCCACTTGGAAACATACGGCGTCGGGTAGACGGACTTTTTAGGAATCCAAAGGTCATTTTTTCAACATTTGACCCTTTTTTCTTTATAGTAGAAATGAGCTCGTAGAGTCGCTATATGGGCATGTTAGCTGTGAACGGAGCTACCTACTGCATGTTCCCATTCTTTGTTATGTAACCTAACCAATTAGAAATGTTGGACTTAAGAGAACATGGTGATCTGAAAAGGCCAACTTTTTGCGATTAGCTCATGTTCTGCTATAAGACCAACACAGCGATAGCTGCATCCGGTAGACAAGAGCGAACGATGTACGTGTTTGAAGATAGTCACCGTTCATCACACAATTACTACCATAGGAAGCCCGTTTATCACTTCGCATTTCGCCATCTCGAGGTGCCAAAAAATGACCATCAAGACAGAATATACCTCCAACATCAAAAAACATGCAATGTACAAGCCACCAGTCGTAGTGTAAAGTGACAGTTAACTCTACTCAACAGCGCGCTAATCGATTTCACCCATAGACTAAAACATATGAAAATAAAATATATTTGCTGAGTGACCCGTTTTCAAATTAACAACCCAATAGAACAAAAATCCCTGATCTGACCTGTGAAGACAAACTCTAATAACGAGAGCTAACGTTTTGGTGACAAATGCGCGCAGAAAAGGGCGCGCAATCCTCCTGGCCAGTGTTGTCGGTTTCAATGTCGGGTGTTCCCTGATTTTCGATACTCACTGGGTCCTTCATCGATTGTACCCTGCTCCGTGTTTGAATCGCTTCAACCTCAGATGTCTACTAGACATGGATGTGACAGCCTGAACACATCATATTCACATGTTTAATGTTGGAAATCGGCGCTCGAAAGAAGAGGCGCTCGAGTCCAGAGGTGAGTCTCAAATAAAAGCAAAAGAAACACAGGATTTGAACCTGTAGGTCCTGTAGCGACCACCGGAAACGTTTTGAATCATTGTCTCTCCCGCTTTCGGTCGTTATCCCTCGATGTGTTCCGAAGGGCAAGGCGGGCCGTGTGCGTTTGATTTCATCTTTCATCAGAAATGTTTTGTGCTGATGCGCAGTGAATTCTAGAAAGCCGCTAAATTCCTCTTTTTCAGCCATGATACCCATTGACCCGTCGACATCGGCATCGATGGAGCGTCCAAGTCAACCTACCGCCAGAGCTATGAGACGGCGCGCACTAATTGCTTTTGTAAGTAGCTTCCTGTGATCGGCTTCGTAAAAGAGTCCCATTTTAGAGGCAAAATGCCGTTGAAAACGCAACGCCGATCTCCAAGATGACGGATAGGATGAACATTGTGAGTCACCTCTGTGTTTATTACTGTCTTGTTACTGCATTTTTCTTTTTTTTCTAGCCCACTGGAGATGCGAACGAAGCGAAAGTGGGCGTCAAGATCTTCCTGAAACTAACGGGCGAAATTGGGGCGGACCGGGTTCACGACGATAGAACCCTCTTCTTCAACAAGACCAGGCCCCCACTCGCGCGCAGCATCGTCAAGCAATACGTGAACTACTACTGTGGTTCCAATGTCCCAGCGGATTGGACGTACGTCTGGGTGACTTTTGCGACGTTCGATTATGAGATCTGGGGTGACGCGCCTGTAAGCCTCGATGAACCAATCGAAGAGGGCGCTTTCTACGCACTCACCCTCTACTCTCCCGATTACCGACACGTAAGCTTTGTGCATTTTTGTACTTGTTATGTAGATCTCCCTTTTAGATGGATTATGTGGAGCTGCCGCTTGAGAGGATCACCATTCGCCGTTAAATGTCCGCCTGATTTGTTGATGTTATTGATGGATAAATTTATTTGTTTTGTGTGAATGGGGTCGTTTTTGATGCGTTTATCCGCACCGTGTAGTACCGTACAAATTGCTTATTCCTTCGCTTCAGATGCGGGTGAATTTAAAGCCTTGTTCATTCTCTCTCCGACGCGACTTCGGCTCACGTCGCGTCGCGTCGGAGGGAGTATGAACAATGCTTAAGTTATCAGTGCAGTTGCCTGATTTTCGAAACGGCAATTACTGTGCTGGCGTTGTTTTTGTGCAGTTTAATCCCGCGGTGTCACCTTGAGAATGGGCGGCGCGAGGGTGTCCTGTTTGCCTCTCGATGGCATTGATTCGCCCGTATTTGCACGCGCTCTGTTGTTGTTCACGTGTTTTTTTTTTCTCTGATTTCGTTGCTGTTTCAGAAATCAGTATGACTTCTGACGAGGGAGAGTACGTCGAGTCGTCCGTGTTCTACAGAGAGAAGCCCGAGTGGAAGGACATCACGCCGATCTACGAAGGCGATGACGAGAGCTGCGCCGTGAAAATCGCCACTTCCGAACACTGTTCGTTATTCATTCTGCCTTCCATTTATTCATAGCTCCTTTTCACAGTCAGAGATGCGTTCGGCTACTTCCGTGCCATCCTCTCGAAAGGTGAAATGTCAGAGCGCGCGTTCGAGCTCACGACAACCTGTATGGATCAGAATCCTGCCAACTACACCGTTTGGCAGTATCGCCGTGAGCTCTTGCTGCACCTGGGCAAAGATTTGGACGCTGAGCTTAACTACACGAAGTCCATTATTGATGACAATCCGAAGAACTACCAAGTTTGGTACGATCTATTATCCTCACCATTCCATGGTAATGCTGGCTAATTTCAGGCATCATCGCAAGGTTTTGCTCACCAGAAAGAACGACTGCGCTGGGGAATTGGAGTTCCTCAAAAGTGTACTCAAAACTGACTCCAAGAATTACCATGCTTGGCAACACAGGTTGCTATAAATCCCAGTGTTCGGAAAGGAGCATAAGAATTGTTTATTTAGACACTGGGTTGCTAGTTACTTCAAGAAAATTGGGCCGCAAGAAGTGGATTTTGCTAGTGAATTGATCCAAGAGGATATTCGAAACAACTCCGCTTGGAACTACCGCTTCTTTATTATTTCGTCGATGGACGAAGGCTATTCTGAGAATGTGACTGCCAAAGAGATCACGTGAGCCGCTTTTTGACTGAATAAGTTGTGATTATTTAATTTGCAGATATTGTACTCAAAAAATCCTTGAATGTCCTGGAAACGAAAGCGCTTGGAACTATCTCGCTGGGTAGGATAGATGCTAGATTTCATAGAACATTGATTTACTCCTTTACAGTATCTTGATTGACCAGGGATTGTCGTCATCGAACAGTGTGCGCGAGTTCTGCCTAGCACTACGGGAGAAGAAGTGTGTTTTTGCCACTAGTTTCCTGTTGGATATTTACGTTGAGCAGATCGAAAAGCACATCGACGTGGAGGAGAACAAAGATAATGTGCGAAAGGTGAGTCCGCACATTTGAGTTCGTGTAAACTAATCAATTGTTTCAATTTAAGGTTGTCAAGGAGCTTCGTGACCTCGACCCGGTGCGTGAGAAGTATTGGAAGTACATGGCTCACAAAGTAGAAAATCTCACAAATCAGTAGTTTATATGATGTATTATGCTATGTTGCTGATGTGTTCATTTTGTAATTTTGTGAATAAGCTTTCGTATTTCGTTGTTTGAGTGGAGACCGGTTGACCCCACGTGATGTACCTTGTGCTACATGGCCCAGAACTTTAGCTCTGGGGTGTAGTATTGTTGGGATCGGAACACATGCTGAATTGAAGCAATTTAGACGCCATGGCGTCAACGACCTGCCGCGTAGTGAGCCAAGCGGTTAAGATCACAGATGTGAATTGGACCGAACGGTCGTTTATCGTCAGCACTGAAATTTACTTTGTCGTCTTGGACGCCACGGTAGAACGATTCGAACTACATCTTGGTCCTGGTGAGTCGCTGGGTCCTGGAATGTCATCTTTTGTGTCTTTCTGTAGAGTGTCTTCTGCCATGCGAGCGTGGAAACATGACGACTCTTCCCCGAGGCTACGTCCGTATAAACGGCCAAGATGTTTCATACAGGCGGCAGATGTACACGGCGTTGGATCAAGAGCCCGATTTCACTGGATTCAACGATTTGAAGAGCACCGAAATCGACATTTTTGCGTCGAAACGCCCTGTTGTGCAGATAGACCTTCCTTTCACCGTAACCAACAACATCGAAGATGGCAAGGTAGTGACGTGCTCCATACAGGTCCTTGTAAAGTGCCCTAAGACGGTAAATTGAGTGAACCTTTATGTAAATTATGATATGGTCGCTTTAGGGCGTTCTTTTTAACTGCAGTTTCGACAAAGAAGGCCAGTTGTCACCCGGAGCGCACTTGTTTACCTACAAGACTGGCGTTCTTTCGGGAACGTCCTCATGGCTGCCTTGCATAGATGCACTGAACCAGCTTTCCGTGTGGAGGTTCGAGTTCGTTCTCCCGGTGGATTTAACGGCAATTGCACCTGGAGAAGTTTCGGTAGGGAATTCGCGATGCTCATGGACTCATGGTCCACCGACGATTCAGGAATCTGTTGCGGACGATACGGGCAAGAAGGTGTGCTACGAACTGAGAGTCCCGACGGCTCCTCCGAACATAGGTTTCGTGATTGGACAATTCACAATGTACCAGAATCCCGATGTGACCGAGGTGAGGGCTTATCTGTTCCGCTTTTCTTAAAGACGGCGTTTCAGATCGAGAGTTACGCATTGCCAAGGCTTCTTAGTTTAGTCAAGTACACGGTAGCTAAATCAGACCGAAATATCGAGTTCTTCGAAGAACTGCTGTCCTGTCGTTTTCCGTACTACGGATACAAACAAGTTTTTGTGGACGGAGTAAGTTGGGAACTCGTGACTATCCTATCTCGCCCTAAGGTTCCAGATGATGTGACTTCGTTCTGCGGATTGTCACTATTCTCAGTCAACATTCTCTACAGTCGGAAGATTCTTGACGTTGTGCAGCAGACGCGGTATCTTCTCGCATATGGAGTGGCGGAGCAGTTCTTCGGCTGCTTCGTGTCCGTCAGTGAGTGGGCTGATATGTGGCTGGTGAAAGGACTTGCGGCGTATGTTATTCTTTTATCTGCGAATCTCATTCCAATCCTTCAGATTCATCACTGGACTCTACATCGAACGGCACTTCGGAATGAGTGAGTACTTGTTCCAAATCAGGAAACTGATGAACGTCGTGTGCGATTACGAATCACGATGGGGCAAAATCATCGTCCGTCCGACGTACAGAGGAAACAAACCGCCGACGCCCACTATTGAAGGGAAATCTCTGGCTGATCCCAAGGAAGAAACCGCAGCTCCCTACATACACTTCGATCCGAATTCCGCGGATTCCTCGTCGTCTTACTATGCCTCAGTGCTCTTCAAGAAGGCGCATCTCGTTGTTCGAATGCTTCAGCGTCGTCTCGGAGTGGAACCTTTCAACCAGGTCCTCCAGAAGATTGTTTCTGTCGCGGTGCAGTCCTGCCAGCACATGAACAACATCCCGGACTGGGACCACATGCTCATGGACACCGAGTCATTCTTCAGAAACGTTTCCAACGTGACAGGACATGAGATTCCAACGTTTCTGGAGCAGTGGGTTTACGATGGAGGACACGTGTATTTTGAGGTTAGCTGTGCTGGGTGTTTGCAGCGCTTCCATCCATGCGTTTTCAGATCTCCTATAATTTCAACAGAAAAAGGAATATTGTTGAGTTGGAGTTCCGTCAAGAACCGGATAAAAGCGTTGGTCGAATGTCCTATGTGGGGCCGCTGACGGTCATCATCCAGGAACTGGACGGCTTCTTCACACACCAGATACAGATCGACGCAGAACTCTCGAAGCATGATCTCCAGTGTCACTCCAAGGGTCGTCGCCAGAAGCGGAAGCGAATCCCTCTGTCGAATGGGGACGAAATCGACGTTGAATTGAATAGTGCAGATAACGAGTCCCCAGTTTTATGGGTACGGTAGGTTCCTCTACTTGAAGGTAGCGAGATCATGCTGTATGTTACAGGATTGATCCAGAAATCGCTCTCGTTCGCAAGATTAACCTGAGGCAACCAGTTGGGCAGTGGGAATACATGTTACGATACGAACGCGACGTTCTTGCGCAGTTTCAAGCTATCGACACGCTTCAGAACTTCCCGAGTCATCAAACAAGAACAATTCTCCAAGAAGCGATCGAAAACGAATTCCTCTTCTACAGAGTGCGCTGCAGAGCAGCTTTCTGCCTATCCCAAGTGGATAATAGATTGGCGGACACCTGGTGCGGCAACCCTGTTCTCCTCACTCTATTCACCAAGCTCTATGGCTGCAAAGCGGATGCCATGATTCCCAGATCGCACAATTTTTCGATTACCTCCTCGAATTTACAGAGCTACTTCGTGATGCATGTAGGTTGCCTTTGCAGGAATTTGACTCATTGAGATGCTTAGGCCCTACCACTTGCTATGTCGAGATTGCGAGGAGTGGGAAATGTTATTGTACGGGAGATCCACAAATTCCTCATCAACCTGCTCAAGCTGAATGACAACAGCTTTAACCGATACTCAGATGATTTCTACCGCGCAACGCTGATCAGAGCGCTCTCCACAAATATCGTATACGCAGATGCGACCACCAATTGCTTCCGGCCGGACGATATGAGTACAGAGATGAAAGAAACGCTCTCCGAGTTGACTTACGCTCTGAATATGGATGTACTCAAGCCGACCTATTGCCGAGTGGTCGCTCGCAGTTGCCTCTACGGTATTTTCCAGGCAAGCCTACCATTTTCTGAAGAACGACTAAACATCTTCTTTAGCTCCAAAAATTCGGCCACATTCCCTTGGACCCGGAAGTGTTTTGGAGTTACACGAAGCCGAAGTTGTTTTCGAAGGTATGATTTTGAACAGATCGTTTCTGACAGATTTTATGCTATTTATTTAGCTCCGCCAGGAGGCATTCACATGGCTCGTTCGTCTTCTACCTCTCACTCGTCATTCTCACATGAATTTCGTCTTTTTGAGGCTCTTGGAATGTGCGAAGAGCGACGAAGACCCGAGCATTCGCGATCACATCGCCACAGAGCTGAATCGACATCCCCCTATCCATTTCAACATCCGCCACAAGTTCAACTTTGTAGGCGTGGATAGAGTGTTGTGGGAGATGATTTGCGATCCTAGTGCGGTAAGACGAAATGCCAACACTCGAGAGAAATTTGGTTTCTTTAGGAGCCTCGAATTCGCTGCCTCTTCCGAGATTTGTATTACCACATGTACGGACCGGATCACAGATTAGGCTCTTTGCCCCATCCTGAGCCAAGCGATAAGATTCCGCGCAAGATGGAAGTCATCAGAAACGAGCAGATTGCGTGGACGCATCCAGATTACGAACCGGTGGACAAGAACCCCTTCGCGATAGCCAACACGATGGACATGTCGATGGACGAAACGCTGCAGTAGTTTTTGTCAATTTATTTAATAAATTATTTCCTCCGAGTGTGTTTACCATTTGGCACCATTGGAAGTTGCACTACTTTCTGTGAACATACCTCTTTACATATGACTTGGTGTGTGTGACGATGTGTTTTAGGACGTGTGGAGAACAGAAGCTCATTATGGTCAACGAGGTATCGTATACACGCGATCTCTAGAGTATTTATCTCTTGCTTAAAGGGTCCTTGTGGGAGCGGTAGCTCCCAAAATCAGTGCAGCTTCGTGGCTTCCGATCTGGAGAAGCGGATTCGTGAAAGTAGCCGGATGAGCGAAACTCCTCGATCCGAAGAAAGTTCGCCGACGCCGCTCTGCAGCAGCGAAGGATCTCTTTCCCCCGTCAGCTACACTCCTGATCCGCTTGTTCTTCTGGGATTGGAAGCACACGCAAAGTCGATAGCGACGGAGCTGGACGTACTGATGCGGGACTTGAGAGGATCTCTCCACGGCATGAGCGATCTTACCCGGGAGTTCGCGAACTGCTACTTAACCAGTATTTCCACCTCCTGCGATTCGGTGGACGCTGTCATCAAATCGACTTATGCAGTCAGTTTAATGTAGTGAAAGGAACAAAATCATCGGTTTTTTAGATGTTGGCAAAGACAGAGGAGCTTATGGACGTGCTGAAGGGAAAGGATAAACTTCAACAGCAAATGTAAGTTCAATGACCAGTTCGAAACGTTGGTCATGGAATGGCTTCATTTTAGAAAGCAACTGAAGCGCCTCGTTGACATGTTTGAATCTCACTTTGTTAACTCTCTAACCTGACCGTTGAAGTATTGTTTGTAGATATGTACAGAGACTATAAAGTCTAGACATAAATGAGCGAGGGTGTAGACACAAAATAATCAGTTAGTTTTTAATCATTTATGGAGTCTAAGAAGGGAAATGACGGCGGATAACGATGCTGCTCCCGCGTAAGTTTCACTTCATGTTGCATGACTCAAGAAGGCGCTTTCAGTGATGCCAAGAACGCCAGAGGGCCTCCTCTACAGTCCCCAGTAAAGACGGACATGACTCCACCTGCATCCGAAAACGAACCGTCGACGCCGAAGAAATCCTCGAAAAACTCCGTGACGACAGGTGCAGAGACGATCGAAACGGCGAAAAGGCGAAAGAAAAAAGTTTCGAAGAGAAGAAGGCCCAAGCTGACTGAGCACGGAGAATCCCTCGAAGAGTGCACTGATGAAGACTGGCGCAACGCAGATCCCGCTTACAACACGGAATTAATAAATCTTAAGAAGAAGCCTAACAAGGTAACTGTCTTCGCTGCGACAAAGCCTACGAAAAAGAGAAGTAAAAGGACTCGTAATTTAATGGAACCTGCACGCAGTCCTGGTAGAGGCAAATTAGATGGACTTAGGGATATGACGAACGTCCTAATCAGCGTCGATCCCAATGGTGAGTATATACACATTTTAAGCCTGACAGTTCTCATTGTTCCTTGCAGCTCCCACATCGGCGGAAAAATTACTCGATGCGAAGGCAGACGCGATCGGGAAGTTGGTAGCGGGAGTCGTGAAGATGTACTTAAAGGACCGGCGGAAGGACGCTGTAGAACTCGAAGTCCGCTTACATACGAACGACGGTGTAAACGTCGACATCACACAGGTCACATCTTCTCCAGCAGAAGGAGGCTCCATAGGTTTTGAAGATGCTTCTTCTATCCCGGCTGTGCCTGCCCAGAGTCCTCCGAAATAGCCGATTCACTTTGTGCATGTGCATTTAAGGCGAGAAATAGAACGTGTATGTATATAAAGATGCCTATTTTTGAGTGTCCAGTCAACGTGTAGAGTTTTCTATCTCATTTATTCGCTGCTGTATCCCTTTTCGCTATAACCCTTTCCGTTACGTAACTTTTCGATCAGGAAGCATATAATTGGACACAAATTATAATACACTGTTTTGTGTTTGGCTCTGCTCTCCTGTCCGCGCGCTCTCTCATTTAGTGTTTAGTCTCACTTTCAACCGACGGCGCAAGGTTGTGCAACAGCGTTTGTCTTTGTCGTAAATGATGTCATTTTATCAGTTGTGTTATAAATCCATGCGGCAACGCTTCCATTCAGTATTATGTAATGTTGTCTTTTTTGCTCATTGCGCAGATTCTGTTCTGACTTTTGGAACCTCCACTGTTTTAACGTTACACTCTTTGTTTTCGCTGACGTCACTTTTCGAAAATCTGTTGACGATATGCGTCTTTCGAAAACGAGAGGAACGCCCCTTTTGGGGAGACCCTTTTAAGCTTGCGCTAATGCACTCGGTTACAGATGACAAAATGATCCAATCAGCATTCTGTGAAACGGACTTCGAGGTAACTTCCAGGTTGAAATATCTGTTCCAACGCTTTGCAGCCTTCAATCTTCTTGAATGGGACTTGGGCGCTCCCGAACCCATCGGAGTGCCTTCAGCAATCCGTCCTCCGGTTGATTCCCGGAGTTCTCCTCCTTCTCGGTGCTCCTCTTCTCGTCTGCCGTTCTCGGTACTCGAGCGAGAGTCGGGGAACGACGGAACACCTCAGTTGTCTTGTTTACTTCAAACTTGTAACTTATCGAAAATGAGTTTTCAGAGTCATTTCCTCTCTATTTAGGCCCTCTCCTTCCTTCTTCTCGTTAATGGGGTGCTCCTTGCAACGGCTGCTTTCTCGGCACACCTGGTCTCCAGCTTCTTTCACATCTTCTTCGTCTCTCACTTGACGTTAGCCTTCGCACTTACCGTACTCTGCTACAGAAGGGGTGTCTTCTCTTCCGGAGTTCTCTTCTTCTACTTCTTTGTCTTGGCGCTTAGCTCGGTCGCTGAATTTCGATTTCGCATCGAGAAATATCTCGTTCAAGGAGATGTAGGGTAAAGATAGTTTGTCGTTGTACAGATACTTGTTTTAGGCTGATGGAATTCTCTTCTACGTTACTGTACCGTTCTTTCCGATTGCAGCCGTCCAGACGGTTTTCTATTGCTTCTCTGACTACAGATGGAGTCTTCTCACTGACGTAGGACTCATTCTGTGTTGCCATAAGTCTCAACGTCATTTTAGGACAAACAGACTCCGGAATTGAAGAGTTCGATTCTGAGCCAATTGATGATGTCCTGGTTTACGCCTCTCATCTCCAGAGGGTACCGACGACCCCTCGTCAGCGACGACGTATGGAACCTTCAAGAAGCGCAGCGGAGCAGTGTGCTTGTCCAGAGATTCTCGAGTTTCTGGGAGTCCGAGAAACACCCTTCCGAAGCACAGAGAGAGTCGGATTCGGACCCCCTGATCGAAGAAGAGAGAGATAAGGAGAAGTCTGTACTTCTTCCGCTCTACCGCACCTTTTGGGCAGACGTTCTTGTTATCGTGATCCTCTCGGGCACATACAGCATCGTGTTATTTCTTGAGCCATACTTCATTGGCAAAATCGTCACTTTTGTTGGTGATGCGTCGGAACCAGCTTGGATGGGTCTCACCTGGACGACTGGTTTGGTAATATCTGAGGTCGCAATCCTAATTGTATGCGAGTTTTCAATGTTTCTCGCAGGCATATTGTTTCTTTCAGCTCTATCGGCAGTACTTCTATCGCATCAACTATCTCTCTGTGAACCTGTCCTCCACTCTCATTTCTACGATCTACACGAAGGCGCTGAAGTTGGCGAACGAGGCTCGCCGGAACAGAACAGTCGGAGAGATTGTGAATCTCATGTCGGTGGACGTGGATGTCTTCATGGAGTTCACTTACGATATGGTGACCCTCTGGACGGCGCCTCTTTCGGTGATCGTCGCCACTCTCATGCTTTACAAGTTACTTGGCGCAGCCGCATTTGTCGCAGTCGCCGCCATGTGCATCAACGTTGTGCCGTATACAGTGTTCTACAGTTTCAAAAAGGAGAAATATGACGTAAGTGGAAATATTTTGGAGGTATCCATTATGTGAATGTTGCAGGATGAGAGGATGAAAATTCGTGACACAAGAGTGAAAACGACGAACGAAGTGCTGGGTGGCATCAAAGCGGTCAAGATGTACACATGGGAGGACAGCGTCAAGAAGACAGTCAACAGTCTTCGCGACCGTGAAATTGGAATTCTTCGAAAGACCGCGTTTGTAACCGCCGGACTGCATATCACTTATGGATGCATACAGTTTTTCGTATGTGCTTATTCCGTATGGAAACATAACGGTCGCCTTCAGGTTGTGGGCATTACTTTGGCAGTTTTCGTGTTTCTGGACCCAGAACACAATGTCGTAACTCCTCACGTCGCGTTTGTCACTATCTCGATTCTTCGAAACGTCGACTCTCCGATCATAGAGCTAGCTTTCGTCGCTGGAACATTCGTGAAGTTCATGGTTTCCAACAAGCGAGTGAAGTCTTTCTTGAACGAAAAAGAGCTGGACAACTATGTGGAAACGGAGCCTACGGAGGGTAAGCGCGACAAAATTTTCGAGATCTTACTTGTGATTCAGAAGGCATTATTTCCGTGAAGAACGCTTCGTTCTACTGGGAGAAGGGCGCCAGGATGACCCTCCGGGACGTCACAGTGGCGGTAATGAGCGGAGAGTTGGTGGCGGTGGTGGGCGAAGTGGGCTGCGGCAAGAGTTCTCTCATCGCAGCGCTCCTCGGGGAGATGACCAAGGAGAGCGGCAGCGTCCATGTCGCCGGTTCCGTCGCTTACGTACCCCAGCAGGCGTGGATCCAGAACGCTACGCTCAAGAACAACGTCCTCTTCGGGAAGCCCCTTGATGAGAAGTACTACGATGAAGTCATCGAGGCGTGCGCCCTGAAGCCCGACCTCGAGATGCTGGCCGCCGGAGACATGACCGAAATCGGAGAGCGGGTAGGAACTTTTTCTGACGATTCGAAACCCTCGTGATTTCCAGGGAATCAACCTGAGCGGAGGCCAGAAGCAGCGCGTGAGTCTGGCGCGCGCCGTCTACTCGCAGAGGGACGTCTTCCTCCTCGACGACCCGCTCTCCGCCGTCGACGCTCACGTCGGGAAGCACCTCTTCGAGAGGGTCATCTCTTCGGAGACGGGCCTTCTGAGGGGAAAGACGCGCATCCTCGTCACCCACGGCGTCCACTTCCTCAAGCACTGCGACCGCGTCATCGTCCTCAAAGGCATATGGCTACCGTAACCCCACCCCTCTGATATATCGCTTTCAGACGGTCAAATCAGCGAACAAGGCACCTATCAGGAGCTGATCACCGCCCGAGGCGCCTTCGCCGAGTTCCTCGAAGAATTTGTTACAAAGGCAATCGAAAGGCGTCGCACTACTTCCACTTCTGCTGTCTCCTGCGACGAAGAAGAAGAGGATGACGAAGTCAAGGAAGTGATTTCGGACTTGGGGGCGTTCTCCCCGGAGATGAAGAGACGCTTCGAATCTCAGCTGAGTCATGTAAGCCGAACCAGTGGAGAACACAAAGCGCACGTCGTGGCGCACGAAACGGAGGTTCTGAAGGAGTCGGACGACGAAGATGGACGTTTGATTGAAGAGGAGTCCGTTGAGAAGGGACAGGTACGTTTGTTGAGATATTCAGAGATAACTCCACTGTCGTTTTTAGGTCAAGCTATCGGTCTACGCCAATTATATTCGTGCCTGTGGCTCTTTGATGACGTTCCTCTTCTTCCTCAGCTACGTCGTCTGCGGCGCTTCCCGTTTCCTACAAAGCATGTGGCTCGTCGATTGGTCAAACGACCAAGCAGCTTCTTCCAACGGGTCACACGTGGAAACCGCCTTCGAGAATCTTGGAATCTACGTGGGTTATGTTGCCGCCGAGGCACTCGCTCACGCGGGCGAGTGCATCATCGTCGCCATTGGAACTCTCCACGCGAGTCGTGTACTCCACAAGGCGCTTCTCAACAATGTCATCCGCCTTCCGATGTCCTTCTTCGATACGACACCTCTCGGAAGAATCATCAACCGGTTCTCCAAGGTTTGCCTTCGATTTAGGTGTTTCTTATCTTCCTTTCAGGACGTCTCTGTAGTGGATGAGGACTTCCCACGGTATCTCGGCGATGCTACATTCTCCGTCTACGAAACCATCATTTCTCTGATTATCATCGTGCGCTCCTCCATCTACACCCTCCCGCTCGTAGTTGTTGTTCTGTTCGTCAACGTTTTCTTTATGGTTGGAATTCCACTGATGCCGCTGATACTCAGTCCTTCCTGTTCAGAGATACTACATCAGAGCATCGCGTCAAATCCGTCGTCTCTACTCTACGGCCAAGTCACCGATTTACTCGCACTTCCAAGAGTCTCTCCAGGGCGCCGCTTCCATCCGCTCCTATGGGTCATGCGAACGCTTTTTGCTGGAATCTCAGAAGCGAACCGATGAGAGTCAATCGCTTTTCTATTACATGAGGGTCGCTAACCAGTATGATGGATTCCAAAGTGTTCGGAACTTAAATCCTTCCTCTTTAAGATGGGTGACAATTCGCCTGATCCTCATGGGACATATGATTATCGCTTGTGCCGCCCTTTCAGCCGTCTTCATTCGGGGAACAACGACGATGTCCGCTGGGATCGTCGGACTGGCACTTCTAAACTCTGTTAACGTATGTTTGTTCTACCGTCACTCTACCGTCGCCAACCATTATTCTACAGTTCTAC
Source organism: Steinernema hermaphroditum (assembly GCA_030435675.1). Classification (NCBI taxonomy): domain Eukaryota; kingdom Metazoa; phylum Nematoda; class Chromadorea; order Rhabditida; family Steinernematidae; genus Steinernema; species Steinernema hermaphroditum. The sequence continues at coordinate 6,459,878 of CM059622.1, forward strand.
AATTTTCTCGCCATGGCTCTGAGGCTTATGAGCGGAGTCGAAAGCAATGCTGTTTCCATCGAGCGCGTGGAAGAATACTCGCATGTTCCTACGGAAGCACCGGCCGACTCCGAAGAAGAAAAGCGTCCTCCACCTGAGTGGCCGCGGAGCGGAGCAATTCACATTGAGGACCTACAGCTGAGATACCGCGAGGGATTGGATCTCGTATTGAGAGGTATCTCCGTGGAAATACGCGACGGAGAAAAGATCGGAATCGTGGGGCGGACGGGTGCCGGGAAGAGTTCGCTGACGCTGGCGCTGTTCCGGATTGTCGAGGCGGACTCTGGACGGATCCTGATCGACGGGAGGGACATCGCGACGCTCGGACTCCGCGAGCTCCGCTCCAAACTCACCATCGTGCCTCAGGACCCGGTGCTCTTCTCGGGCTCCTTCCGCATGAACCTCGACCCTTTCGGCGAGTTCGACGACGCGCGCCTCTGGGAGGCGCTGCGGGTGGCGTCGTTGCGCGACTTCGTCGAGTCGCTGCCGGAGCGGCTGGAGCACGAGGTGGCCGAGGGCGGCGAGAACCTGAGCGTGGGTCAGCGACAGCTGGTGTGCCTGGCGCGCGCCGTGCTCCACCGGACGCGGATCCTGGTGCTCGACGAGGCAGCGGCGGCGCTGGACCTGGAGACGGACGCGCTCATCCAGCGCACCATCCGCGAGCACTTCCGCCAGTGCACCGTGCTCACCATCGCGCACCGCCTGAACACCGTCGTCGACAACGACCGCCTCCTCGTGCTGGAGCGCGGCCAGGTCAAGGAGTTCGACTCGCCTCACAACCTCCTCGCCGACCGCGACTCCCTCTTCCACTCCATGGCCAAGGAGGCCGGCCTCGTTTAGGGGTTGTTGAAAGTGCTGTATATACTTCTGTCATGACATTCTTACAATACGTGTTTCATGTTCCATGTTCTTACTCTTTGATAAGTTTTGTAAATATGTAAATACAGTACTTGTCATGCAGCTCCATGTCATACTTGCTTGTCATGCAGGTTCCCTCAACGATAGCATCGGGTCGGAAAGCATCGCACACTGTGCATCGCTTTTCCACTTACATCGCACTTAAAAGGCCGGCGATGGGCGTCGATTGTTCTCATTGGTCGTTCCTCTTTGTTGCCGATATGCCGACAATCCACTACCGCCAGGATTCGGACACTTTCGGCGTCTTCAAGACTTTCCATGTGAACTCGCTTTTCCTCAGCGGCGCCCAACTGCGCGAGTCCATCGCCTCGGCCGACCTCGTTGGCCACTCAGAGATCGACATCTTCCACGCCCACTCTGGCCAAGGAATCGCCGACCACGACTCGCTCCCTCCGGAATGTTCCGTTCTGTACCACTTGAGGAGACCCAAAGTGTAAATTGCTTCCCCTTCCTGGACTCTTCTGACGTAAGTGCTTTAGGACTGTACCACAACCCGTTGCAATGCCTCTTCCTCAACACTCGAATGTCATCCACGTGAACCCGCAACGGATCCATCTTAACCACCGCTTGATGCAAACGCAGAACACTGTGGTTACTGTAATGCCTACTGTGGATCTTACTCGCAGAGGCGGCGACAACAAGATAGGGACGAAGCGGAGGTCGCCGAGAGAGTCTCCGACGAGCAGGAGCCGATCTCGGGGGAGTCGGTCGCCCCCGAACGGGCCGAGCCCCAGTCGCGATCGCTACCGTAACGACTACAACAAAAACGAGGGTTACGATAGGCGGAGAAATGCCTACGGTAGATACGATAGTCGTAGAGAGGAGAATGGACATGATGGCCGGATATTAGATGGTCGACGAGATCAGTACGATCGCCGGAGACAGGATTACGGTAGCCGACGCGAGGACTACGATGCTCGTAGACAGAACTACGGTAATCGGAGGGAAGGACACCCCTATGGAAATAGACAAGGGAACGGCTACTCTGGCGAGAGACGGAGCTTTCCAGAGAACAACGCCAACCGACGCCAGAACAACTACAACTACCGTAACCAGCAGGAGCATCGTCGAGATCGTTCCCCTCTCCGGCCCCTCCAGAATCAGACGGCGACACTGGATCCTGCTCTCATCGCCACCGCGGCCGCCGTCGTGGCTGCGTCCCAGATGCAGCAAAAGCAGCTGCAGACACAGGCGCTCCTCCAGATGCTCCCAGGGAGCCTTCTGCGACCTCAGCAGAAGGCGCCGCCCATGAACTCTCCCCGGAACGGAAGCCCCGGAAGGGGATCCCAGGGAAACTCCGGACGCAACCTGCAGGGTCGCCTCTCCTACGACCGAAACAACAGGAACAATTTCAGAAAATATTGAATATAGATTCGTTTATTGAGTACTCACCGAAAAACGTAATTTCACAACAGATTTCTGAGCAAATGGTTCGTGGGTTGTCTTCAGGAGCTAGGGTTTTGACTCTATATACAAAATAAGTGATGAGGGGGGTTCTGTAGACATAGGGGAGAAGATACAAGTATCACAGAGAGAAGCTACCCGGATTCTCGATTCTCGCAGATCCGTATGAGAGTTTTCTAAGGAAGGGGGGACGTTGAAGGGAGGGTTATGGTACAGAAACGGGTCAGCAGTAGCTTTCGCCCTCCTCGACGGGTTCGTCGGCGTCGCTGCTGACGGAGTGCTCGTCCTCCACGCGAGGAAGACCTCCCTGTAGACGGATTAAGGATGTCGGAGAGCGCTTAGGACTCACCTCCTGGGGATTGCGGCGGCAACGCGAGCGAAAGGAGTTGCGGATGGTGAGCTCGCGGTCGGAGAGGCCGTCGGAGTGGGCGATGCCCTTCTCAAGGGAGCGCTCCAGGGCGCCCCACGAGATCACCGAGGAGCTGATAGAGTGGCTGCAGCGGTCACTCTCGCCCGACTGGTCCGAGTGGAGACTGTGCCGTTTGCCGAAGGCGGCGCCGGCGACGCTTGAGTCGAGCGACGACTCGAAGAGCTCTCTGCAACGAACACCCGTAGAAGGCACCTCCCGGTGGCCGACTCGCCCATTGGTGGCGCGGGCGGAGACGCACTCGAGCTGTTTCTCGTCCTCCGACGAGTTCTCGGCCGACGCGTCGCTGCAATGGTTCTCCACCTCGTCCTGGGGCTCGTTCTCGTTGTCCTGCGACGAGACGACGCTCAGCGTGAGGTCCAATGTAGGCGGGTACACGTTCCGGAAGTGGTGCTCCATGGGCATCGGCGCCGCCTCGACGGTCCTCGGGGGCGACGTCGCCTCTGTCGTCCAGAGGCCGCCGCATCGGCTCTCGAACATACTGCTGGAGCGTCGATGACCCTTCCCGGAAGGAGGCTGAGGAAGCTCGAGGTCGATCTTGACGTCCTCCAAGGAGATTCCCACGGAGGCTATCTGAGGGTTTGGGTAGGTGAGGCGCTTTGCAGAGTCCTGGCGCCGGACGGGCCGCGAGGGGGAGTTGCGCATGAAGGTGGGGGTGCCGGTGACGGACGCCTTCCGCGGTTTCCGCCGCGACTGAACGGCGATCTTCGTGTCCGAGTAGCGTCCCTCCGTGTTACGGTAGATCGGGGCATCGGTCTGAGAGGGAAACAGTCCATTTCTGGAAACTCTACCGTACCTGGACGCTGACGCTACTTCGTTCGACTTCGAGGGCATAGGATGAGCCGAAGTCGCGCTCACTAGGGACACCGGAGTCGGTGGAGATGCCGGAGACGCGGATAGGAGATCCTCGGTGGAGAGGGGTACTGTAGGTGGCTACCATCGAAGGCGACACTTTGATGGAGGAGCTGGAGCGTCGGCAGCGCTCGCTTCCAAAACTGCGGACGGAGGATTCGCGGCTGATACGGTAGGAATTCGACTTCGGGAGGTTCCTGGAAGAAGCAGGGTTACTGTAAGCAGAGGAAGGACGAGACATGCATGTTGGGGTTTCTGTAGGGCGAGTCGCGGGAGTGGCTGGGGGTGTGGAGGTCCTCATCGTCGGAGGACTCAAAGGAGTCTCGAGGGACGAAGATGCGCGCGCTGCGGCCCGCCAGTTCGCTGGCGACGGTGGAGCCGCGCGAGGAGACCTGCATGTTGCGCTCCATACGGTAGCGACCGGCGCGCTGCTGCTCCCGCTCGACCTCCATCTCCATCTTGGCGCGCATCAGCTTGTCGTAGAGGACGTCGACGCGCTTCAGCTTCTCCTCATACGTCTTCCGGAGGTCCTGCGAGTGTTGGAGTTCTCGCTGGCGCTGCTTGATCATGTCGTCCACTGAAAGAAGAGGATACTGTATGTGCCGGAACGTCTCTCTCACAAGCTGTTTGTGGAGAGTCTGTCATCTTTGTACAGGGGACAGAAACTACGGTAATAGATAGGCAGTCCCTGAGAGTGAACAGAACTGAATATCCACCCATATCTAATTGAGTCACAGTCCCTTCTTCAGCCACGTCATGGCGACGTTTCGCAATCCCAGAAACAGGTCTCCTCCTCCTCGCAAGACTCACCTTCCTCGGCCTTGTAGGCCTGCATGAGCTTTCCCTCGTCCTGGTCGAAGGATCCGACGCGCTGGCGCTCGATCTCCTTACGCCAAGCCTCCTTGCGCATGCGCCACATGTCGTCGGAGACGGTACGGAGCTCCTCGCTGAGATTGTGCAGCTGCGAGATGATGTACTTGAAGGAGGGCCTGTGCATGGGGGTCTGGCTCCAGCACTGTTTCATAATCAGAGAGGCGGCCTGCGGCGACGTGCTCGGGATGTGGAGCTGCAGCTCGCTGAAAGGAAAGAAGTCGTCGCGTTGCGAAAGACCGCCGACGCTGTCATCACTTCGTGAATATTCAGCGCCCTCTGGCCCGCCCGACTCACCCTCGCCCGACCTTGAACATCACTGCCTGGCTCTCGATACCGTAGTAGGGCCGCTGCTGCGTCATGACCTCCCAGAAAACGACGCCGAAACTCCACACGTCCACCTTCTCGGTGCAGTGCTCGCCGCGGATGTACTCCGGTGCCATCCAGCCGGTCGTTCCCCGCAGCGACATCATCTGGCTCTTCTTGTCGCTCTCCTTGTGGCCCTCGCAGTCGCAGATCTTCACGTTGTCGTACGCGTCCACTAGGATGCTGAACGGAAAGGGTACGGTAGGTCGTTTTCAAGACGTTCTTGAAGAAGCCGAATTTGGAATGAGCTTTTGAGCATGGTTTTTTTTATTTTAGAAGAGACAACGATTTCCAGAATTGCTTTATCTAGAATATCGAATATCTAGAATGATATTTGGTGTTTCTTAGTCTTTAATCATACAGTACCCTACAAAAGTGCCTTTTTTCAGCATCCATTTTGTGCGCTTTTTTACACATCTAGCCTCAAAGTGCGGTCCCTGTCACATATATGCGAACAAACCCCATTTGGAGAACCCCTGCTTGCCACCTACTTGAGAGTCTTCAGGTCGCGGTGAATCAGCTTGAACGCGGAGTGGAACTTGTCCATTCCGCTGGCGATCTGCATCGTCCACTGGAGGAAGAGGTTCTTCGTGACGTCTCTCTTCCCGAGCACGTTGAAGAGTTGCCCGTTGCTACAGTACTCCATGACGAGGTACTGCTCCTGCATGGGACCCTCTTGGGCCACTCCACTAAAGCGAACCATCAGCCTAACGAGGGATACAGTAGCCTACATATACTGGACGATGTTGGGGTCGTTGAGCTCCTTGAGGCGTTTCACGCCGGCGAGATTCACCTCCGCGTTCATGCGCTTGATGGCGACGTCGCGGCCCTGGTAGCGACCGAGGAAGACGGCGCCTTCGGTGCCGCTGCCGATCCAGTCGGTGAGGGCGAACTCCAGCTGGTTGTAGGGAATGCGCAGGGAGGAATGTTCGTCGATGTATGACTCGCCGCTATCGGACAGCGCGCCCGGGCTGAAGGGTACGGTAAGAGGAGAGTTACATTAGGTCTCGAGAATATATCTCAAAGAGGGCCATGCTTCAGGATTCAAGGGTCTTCTTCTGGACTGTCAGATGCATTAGATACAAACAGCGTTTTTTGGGGATGCTCAGATTACGGTAAGAGAAGGAACTTACTGTGGCTCAGAGCCCATGAGTCTCATGAGCATGGGACCGAAGCAGCCACCGGCGGTGATGCCCACCTTAGACCAGCTGGCGATCGTCTCCAGCATGCTCCGGGTGCTCTTGGTGCTGGTGACCGACTGTGTGGCCGAGCACACGCTCGGCTTCCGCTGGCGGTTCCCGTTGGCGTCCGGGATGTCGACGGGCAGCTCGAAGAAGGAGTCGTCGTGCCGCATCACCACTGCGTTCGCGTTCTGCACGTCTAAAACGGATTTGTTTACGCATTTGATGAGGGTCCGACGGCTATTTTGGGGACGAACAAAGCGGTGACATGAAAACAGAAAAGGTCGAACATAAAATACGTATAGGTCTGCACTTTGAGGGTGCACCAAGGTGCCCCTGGATAAAACAGACTACAACTTGAACCTATCAAGATACAAGAGTAACTGCTGGAATTCGAAAGAGTAGCAGTCGTCTTTCCAACTTGTTTCACCCTTTTTTTATTTCTAGTTGGAATTTAATTTCAATCTGTATGTATGTAAAAGTCTTATTTCGTTGTTCGGGAAACATTTCAGATACAAATTCCCCCTTTTTGTTTAACCGTTTCATTGGACAATGGAACAGTGTGTGTCTCGGCTATGTACACACATGTGACCTGCGTTTTATGGCTGCATACACGCGCCGTCTTGAGTCATTTACAAACTTTTGACATTCCTCTAGTTAATCCCACCAAGCGGGAGAAAGAAACGGGCAAATTCGGCCGTTGGGAAGGGTAGCGACCAACCTGGACTCATGACTTCGAGGGTGTTGGCGGCGGGGAGCATATGGAAGCGCTCCTTCGGGGGTCTCTTCGGGGCGTCGGTGGACACCGACGACGGCGTGGGTTCTTCGACGACGACGGAAGACTTCGGGCTTGTCAGCGCGTTTGTTTTCTCTGCAATGAAAGCGAAACCATGTCGCTCACGTGGCTACACACAGTCGGAGTACGGTAGAGAGAGAGTACGCCTCATTTGTCAAAACACGGCCACGGGAGGGTGAGTCACGCGGGGGAACCACTTAATCGCCGTCTTGGGACATTCTGGGAAACGATTTGGAAGAAAGTTACGCGCTTGAGGAGTTTTGGACGCCGAAATGTTACTATTACTCATAGATGACTGCTCCTCTGGCTTATCGTCCGTGTGAAAGGAGCCGAAGAAGGAGAGTGTCGCTGATAGCCAGGGGAAGTGATTAGAAGGAAAGTGAGATGGACACAAGTTAGCATAAGGTGATTGCCGTTGAGGAAGACCTTGACCAAAAACGACCTTCTTGGACCTTTCAGCTTCGACTTCTAGGTTTTGAAAGTAAAGTGACTTTTTGGGCGTTATCTAACGGTCCAATTAAACTAACGGGTCTGTTCAATTGTGGGGCGAATGATCGATAAATCGAAAACGCGACAGCTGGGCCCTTTTAAGCAATGAGTCCGCGAAAGTGGACACTGATAGGAAGGTACGGTAGGCGGCCAAACAAAGAGGCACATGGTTATCTCTACCTTCAGCGTCTCTGATACAAGTGCCAAAGTCCCTTCGGCCTCCCGATTAGAGGTGAGTGAAATCGAGTGTCCTCGAGTTCCCTTTTCGACTCGGGCGCCTTTCGCGTCGCCGAAAAGCGATTATCGGGCGGTCGGAGACTTCCAGAGCAATTTGGTCCGTTCCTCTGGGATTCTCTCCACCCGGCGACATCGATTCGCGGATGGTGCAGAGGGCGCGGTGGTCATTCGGCGACGCCCAAAGAGGACAAACAAATCGTCTTCGGACACGCATGGAGAGAAAAGAGTCAAAACTCCACTCAAAGAGGCGATTGTGGCGCTGTTTGCGTCGAAAAGTGAAAAGAAATGAATATGCATGAGCCGCCGGAGTCGCTGATCTATCGATCGGAGAGATCACTCGCCGCGTTGGAGGCGATGCTCTTCTGGACCCTCCAGGCCCTATGGGGTGATCGGCGCAAATAAAAAGTGCAGCTAAGACGATGATTTCGCGAAAGTCGACGTAAACAGTCGAATAAGGCAATCCTAATGGGAGGTTGAGTCACGAGGTCGCTGCAGAGGCTGTTTTTTGGACACTTGGTCAAAGGTTGCGAGCGGCATTATGTTTTGGGGATGTGGGCAAAACAAGAAGGAGGTCTTTGAACCGTGAGTGTAGGCCGTTTATAGGCGATATCAACAAAACCAGAGGTCGAAAACTATCAACCGATATCAACTTATCAAAGTTGGCATCGAAAAATTCTGTTTGTTATATTAATTATATCCAGAAGAGCTGTTCTCGAAAGAGTCGCCAATCTAGAGTCATCGAAGATCATTTTTTGCTGACAACGATTGCCCTGTATCGTTTCTAACCTCTACGTCGAAGATCGTGGCCAAACGAAAATCGCATCTTTTGCATCGATAGATAGAGTATCCCATTGAAATAACCAGTAACCTCCCATTGAAAGACCACCCAGAAGACTTCCATAAATTACGGTAATCCAAAAAATTCCTCAGATTCCCTCCGCGTAAACTCACTCACTATTACAACAAAGTTCGCCTTTTGATCTTGCGCGTGACTCATCGTCTTATGCACAGATCCTAATCGCGGAGATTACGGCCGGTGATCGGTTAAATTCATTATTTACAGCATCCTCCCTCTCCCGCCGACACTACCGTAGTCGACAGGGGCGCTTTAAGGCGATGAAGAAAGGAGACCATGGCAAACAGACCATGGACTTTTTCTTCAAGATAATATCTTCAAAGAAATGCTTTGAAACGATGATAGAAATTACAGAAAATCATTCTGATCGGAACGCGTTTCTCTATAAGTAATCCAGAATAGAGGAACCTACCCCACGTCCAACTTCACCATTATCAGCCCCGACCGCTTTCCCGCACACACCTAGCCACCATCTACGAGCTCCCTTATCACCCGCGGTGTCGGCTTTTCCCAGGGACAATAAGCGTTCTCACTCATCACACGTATCAACACGCCATAAAACGTCTCGAGGCAAGTGAGATCGGGGAACGGAATCGGCGATTCGGCAAACAAGCGTTTTGATTTACGGCGTGGCGACACAAAAGAAGAAGTGGCCTTGGAGCGAAAGTGCAGAGGGCGTCGTCGATATGTAAATGGAGAGACGGTCGCAGAAGCGAGACTGTGGGGAATCACGTGACCGATAGGGCTGCGTTTGGAGGGAAGGCGATTGGAGGGCGGAAATGACGTTTTTCGGAGTGCTGACAAGGGTAGATTAACTAAGAAAAGAATATTCGGGATTTGACTGATTACGATAGGGTGTGGCCTTCTTTGTTGAATGAAGGAATCGAGTTTTGTTTTTTTTTTGGAGGAGCTATGACGGAATGTGTAAAACTGTGCGTAGAGACGAGACGCCAGACGGGCGAAATCATTATGCACGGTATAAATTAAACGTTTGTACCGTTCCCAAAAGGATCACGCTGAAGGAAGAACACGTTTTTTCCTTGTTTTGACGTGGTGTGATTGGAACTGGAGAAGGAGGCCCCGATTTTATTACAATGCGGATCAATATTTTCGGAATAACGTTGTGCAATGCTTTGTTTGTAACCACAATTCCCATACGTAATGGTTCCAAATAGTGTAGTGGTCAGCCTCAAATAAATCAGGTTCATCACGCGATTTCTTTCTGAAAGAACGTATCGAAAAAATCCGCGAAGGGAAGGACGACATCTTTTGCGAGCACCATCCTTGCAACTCTGCAAGCCCTTCCTTTCCTATAGACTTCCCGGCAAAGAGGAAAAGTGCGTTGGCAATTGAAACATCGCGAAAGATGACATCATCTGATCGGTCGCCGTCACTGTCAGATCAGATCGATCGCCGCGCCCTGTGGCGACAGAAAAGGAGAGGAGTGAGCGGACAAAAACGGGCCCGGTTTGGCCACAAAAAAGCGCCCAAAAGGGAGAGAAGTGGCGCGTTCCCGCACAGCGGGGACGCCGCCTGATTTTAATTCAGGAATGCGGCTGGACGCCGCGACGGCGCCAGAAGAAGTGGGACGTCGTCGAGAGGACTCCGTGGGTGGCGGAGAGCGGAAGACGACGAGAGCGCGCTCATGGTGGGGAGCAAACTGGAAAGTGGGCGCTTTCGGGGTGCACGCGGGTGACTCGGAAACACCGACCGGATGAGCAGCTAACAAAACAGGGCTCCGAGGGAGACCCGAGGATCGATGCGTCGCAGCCGCTGGAAATAACCCATTTGGAGAGAGTCAAGGGGCGCCTCGCGCAGCCCTAATTAAAATCGGCCGACGCACAAAAAACCGAAAAGGAGCCCCTCCAGAGGGGTGACTACGTGAATAGAAGCAATCAGCGGAGGGAATGCCGGTGGAGGGATTAATGAGACCTTTCCGAACAAGGGACCGTTGTTGACATCCTCGAACTAAAGACAGAAGAAGCGAATGTTTTCGGGCACTATAAGGATTAGCGGAAGGGGAGGATCTCTAAGAAGCCAGTTCCCCTGGCAATCACCGGTCCCTAGGGGCCTCTAAGGGACGTCTTGGATCTTCTCGGAAAGCGGAACATGTTTTCGGTGACGCCATGGTCAGCGAACTTCCAAAAACATTACAAACAGTAAACACATAGTTCGTAGAGTTCTTACTTGAAAGAACTTGGATAAGCTTCGATTCTTGCACTATTATTGAGATAGGATGGTGCTTAAGGGGGAAGAAAGGTAAAAAAGAAGCAAACATCCTTTAAAGAAGATCCGCTCATCGCTCGGCGCAGTTCTAAACTAAAGGCAGGCAGGCGTTCTGTTGTGGTGATCAAGGCCACGATCGGCCGGGGACCCTTCTGCGATCGAAAAAAAGCGAATTACCTCCTGCGAGGGGAGAAAACAAAGAGCGCGCCTTGACCCACAAAGTGTCAGGTTGGCGTCGCCTAACGGCCGCCTCGTGGCTATTACGAAACTCCGCGTGTGTAGCTTGCGCCCTGCACACTCCGCTACCGTACTACACGCCCTCGGCCGCCGACCAGATCGCTCCTTATCACACGTGGTCTTCTGGAGAGTTCCGTCGACGGACCACCCGGGCTGAAGTAGTTGGTACACGTCAGCCTACTCTTCTCGCGCAAGGCAAACAGAAGTGCGCGGCCTAATCACTTCTCAGGCTTGCATGGGCCCCCGAGGTGAGTCATCTGATGTCACTCGCGAGGAAAACAGCTCAAAATCGATGGGTCGGCAGGGAAGTCGTCAGAAAGGGGCTATTTTTGGACGAGAGTTCCATTTGTTCCTCAGACGTGGCCGCTCTGACGTCACCGTCGGTGCGTCACAACAATGACTCGGGTGCATTCTTGAGAAACGATTGCAGAAGGCTGGATTTGTGGTCTGATCGTGGTGGACGATCGAAGGTCGCCGGGAAGGCGACGCAGATAATCGGTTCCTGTTTTCGAAGAAGCCGTCGAGTACACTCGAGCCGAATTTCGCAATGTCATGAACAAGGTGCCGTGCTCAGCCATCTAATTAATCGTGTTTCTATGGCGATAAGATCGCGAGAACGAGCCGAAGGGCGAAAACACCGGTTGAGGAAGGGGACCTCAAACGCACGTATAAAAGGGCGGAAAGGAAACCGTGTGGAATTGGATTAGAGGAGCAAGAAAACACAGAAAGCCAATCTATGGGTGAATAGAAAGATAGATTCTTCGACCGTTCTTGGTCAGCAATGTCTTTAGGCCTGGTCGTAAGAGTGGCCTACACATAGCCATTTAAGGCGCAGAAATGAGTACAGTAATAGAGGAAACTGCAGATATAGAGATGTGTTCCTCCCGAAAAAATTCAGCCTTTCCATGGAAATATCTGAGGCTTTTCTCCTCCTAAGTCCGTTGCCTTGCAGTTGTTCCAACGCCCCTCCGGTTGGTTAGCAACGGAATCACAAGTGGCACGAGCTCAGTTGAATACAAAGTGGCCAAAAATATTGATCGTTCGTTTGTAAGAAGGAATTAGATTGCTGGAAATGCGACGGATCTTTTGAAAGGTCCTATCAAGTTTGTTGACAGTCCACCTGTTTTTCGGGGGGTGTACGGGGTGTACCGTTCCTTCATCTCTTGCTGCCAGGTACTCATGATCAGAGATGTTACTCGCTCGAAATTTCATCGAGTCTCGGGATCGGGATCGAGATCGGGATCGAAAACTTTTCGAGTCTCGAGATCGGGATCGAAGCCATCGAGACTCGGGATCGGGATCGAAAATAGCCAATTTTTTCCGACTTTTAAAATGAAAACAAGGGTAATCCAATAAAAAAGCATCTTTGTAGTCATTTTTTGAACATTTTTCCTCGTTTTGTTCATTGATTTCAAGCTTTCAATTTGCCAAATCGTGACAAATCGTCATCAAGCGAGTGATTGTTGTACCGGGAAGCCCAAAAAGGGAATCTAGACGGAAGCCCTAGATCATTCTAAGGTGAGACTGATCGCAGCGGAACTTAAGATACAAAATCACTCATTGCCGTTCGTCGTGCACGCAGATGTCGCAATTCACTCACGATCAGGGCTGTGCAAATTTTGAGTTTTGCGGTTTTGAGGGTATTTTTGGTTTTTGAGTTTTGATTTTTGATTTTTTTCTGTTATCCCACATCACAACTGACTTTAAGTTTTTAGTTTTGACTTTCGCGTTTTGAGTGTCACACTGTCGTACTCGCGCTGAACTTATCAAAAACTGGACTTCGACTGGTCTCACCTTAGGATGTCCAAGAAAATGACATTTCAGACTTTAGTCTAGATACCCTTTACCATTTTAATGTTTCAATGATCTTTTCTAGTAGTGCCCGTACTGTTGCAACAATCTAAGTCCTGTTTCTAGACGTTAGACGAGCATTTTTAACCAGAGTCTGATCAAAAGCGTTAGCTCTGGAAAGCGTCACTTTTTTGAACGCGACGGCGTTTGATGTAAGAAACTTGCTGATGTTTAGATAGACAAAGGATTGAAGGCGCTCGAGGCACGGAAAAGCCAAAAACCAGTCAGACAAAACCCAGTGTGAGGTTATAGAGCGATTTGCCTGACCTCGCTACTCGGTGCTATTTATGCGGCTCCGCGCTGTTTTGAATGACGATCTAGCGTTGATCACAGTCCGGTGGCGACGTAAATGACACAGTAGCAGGTGGGAAAGTTGCCATCTTTTCCAAGTGGGACCCAAATTTTTCGAGACTCGGGGTCGAGATCGACATTTTACCGAGTCTCGAGATCGGGATCGGGGTCGAGATCGAAAATTTTTCGAGACTCGGGATCGGGATTCAGATCGAAGAAATTGCTCGAAATTTCGAGACTCGAATAACATCTCTGCTCTTGACGACATTGAGAAAGCTCTTGGGCACTTTCTGAGCACCTTCTCTACCTTCCCTCACGTTCATTGTTCACTTGTCGTCTTCCTGTTTTCTGTCGTGGCTGTAGTCCACCTGGCCCACTGATTCTAATCCTACGTGCAGGGCGTCGCAAATTTGTAATAAAATTACTTTGCGTTAATGATGTACTTGATGTACATGATTTTGGGGTATCCGGTGTCTTTTCCAAACAGTTTTGGTACTTCGCGTCGCCATTCACGTATGTTGAGCATTCCTCAATTATATCGGCATCCCCTACGACCTGAAACGTAACCATGACACTGGCTATATGAGCTGCTCTCGGGGAACATTTCGCACAAAGAGAGAACGAGAAGAATGCGCATGAATGGACCGAAGATACCGTAGTTCACAGGTACAACACGGGGGATGCAGGGAGTGACTGATCACGACTGCACCACACCGACAAAGGTCGCAACACAGTGTCGAAGCTCAAGTTGTAACAGCGGATCTACCGTAACCCCTATGCACCAAGCCCGAATAGGTCCCATCGAAACTTTCTTTATTCCAAAACCTAATTATCGTTCAATTTTCTTCGGATTTCCTCAATCATATCGGCATCCCGGACGATCTGAAACGTAACTATGACACTGGCTGGATTGGGAGTCGCCTTACCGTTTCTTCTCGTGTCGCCACATTCCGTAGCTTCACCACTCCTTCTTCCGCCTCTTTCTTCCCAACGATCACTGCGATTTTCACGTCGTTCGCCTCGCAAAACTGCAGTTGATCCAGGAGCTTCGCATTGTTCTTCCGCTCAAACTGCGCTCTGAAACCGGCACTCCTCAATCTGTTCCAGATGGAGATCCGCTCGAGAAGGAGGTTCTTCTGCGGCGACGCTACAAAGACATCTGTGGTGATCTCCTTCGGCTTCTGAAAGATTGAGATGAATGCTCAGAAGATGTGCCATTCCGTCCTACCGGAAGTTTCCGGTGAAGGAGCGCAAATATCCTTTCGATTCCGATGGACAAGCCGACACACGGCACTGAGAAAGGTTTTTTTGTCGTCGAAGTGAGAGAGTGGGCGAGACTGTCGTAGCGACCGCCGGCGGCGATGGATCCGCTGCCCTCTGACTCCCCTCGAAGTGTCGCCTCGAAGATCATCCCCGTGTAGTAGTCGAGTCCTCTCGCCAGGGACGGATCAAACGAAACATCGATGCCAAACGCGTCACAGTACTTGAGGAGAAGCTCCAGCTCTGAGATACTTCTGGCAACTTGAAGATTAGAAACCTGAAACGAAACACGCAAACGTGCATTGCATGTCTCTAGATCAAACCTCTTTACGGTACATCTCTATAATTTCCCTGTTATCACCTTCGAATGTGATGAATCGTTCGAGTTGCGAGACAACTGCACCAGGAATGTTTTTCTTCACTCGAAGCTCTTCGGACACGTCCTTCCAGGGCTCCTTGTCCAGCTTGTCGATACTTGAGCAGACGGGCATGATCGCTTCGGGTGGCACGCCGCAGTGGAGCAGGACGGCTTCCAGAAGGGACCGATGATTCACCTGGAATAGCACAGATACAGCAGTTCTCTGATTCTGTTCTATTACTCGGGTAGTGAAAGGGCCCAGATCGAGTTTCTGCACGACTTCGTCGACAATCTTCAAACATTCCGCGTCAGAAAGCATAGTTTCTCCTGCGCCGGCGATATCAAAATCCTAAAATTCCGTAATTAAACATCTCTGTGGCACGATAAGTCAAACTCACGCACTGGAAGAACTCGCAGAAGCGTCCTTTAGTCATCACGGGCTTCTCGCGCCGGTAAACCTTGCCGATCTGATACCGCCGCAGCTTCGTTATACGATTCATGGCCAGATAGCGCGCGAAGGGTACGGTAAGGTCGTACCTCAAAGAGCACTTCTCGCCGTCGGCGTTGACCAAATCATACACCAGTTTGCTCGCTTCGCCGCCATATTTCCCGAGGAGAACGTCCGTCAACTCGTACACGGGCGTGTCGAGCTCTTTGCCTCCGTAGTCTACAAAGATGTCTTCGATGGTTCTGATCGCCGCCTTCCGATGAACGTTATCGTCCAGGAAGTCTTGGGTGCCTCGCGGAGTCTTCAGCGCAAACGAATCGCTCATCTTCTTCTGTTTGGCACCGCTTCTGTGCGAATATATAACCGACGTGGCCGGAGCCGTGGAACAACGACGAAAGAACGTCGTCCACATAACTTGAAAATATACAAAATTGAGTATACTTAAACACAAGAGCGAAAAGTACGGGCGCGAATCACGCAGTCTCAGAGAATCTAGACAGACAGCGTCTTGCAGACCGTCGCGTCTCCCTCAGCACCCTGATTTTCCTTTATCGTCTTTGCTGCAACGAGAAGCGGTCGACTCATTTCCGATGCCCGCATCAAAGCATTCTGATGTGAGTTCTTCTCTCCAATCCTAATCCTGCCTCTCTTCTCACTTCTTCAGGGTGAATCTCAGAGTTCTTCGCGTTCCACGTTCGACACGTTGACGGCCGACGCCGGCGACCTTTTGGACCTCATCGAGCGGCGAGAAGCCGAGGACTTCGGCAGCGCCATCGCTGCGAATGAATCGGAAGAGGCGCGAACGATCCGTGAGCTCGCCCTCAAGCATATCTTCGCCTTTTTAACGGACAGAAACGACGCGCGCGTAGCAAATCTCCGCGTCTCCAAGCGTGACACTCACATGAAACTCTCGATGAGCTTCGAGCCGCGCGATCAGGAGCAGGAAAGAGTCGTCATCGCACCAGATCCGAACTGCAGCCGCCGTCTGAATCTATACGATCCTTCAAAGACACCGATTTCTACTTCGGAATCATTGGCTTCGCGTGCGTCAACGCCCTCTACGTCGCAGGGGGTAACCAATCTGACAACTATGAACATC
This sequence comes from Steinernema hermaphroditum, assembly GCA_030435675.1. Lineage (NCBI taxonomy): Eukaryota > Metazoa > Nematoda > Chromadorea > Rhabditida > Steinernematidae > Steinernema > Steinernema hermaphroditum. The sequence continues at coordinate 6,476,083 of CM059622.1, forward strand.
ACTACATTAATCACGGCACTTAGATTTCCAAGGCTTCTGAAATCCAAACCGCTCGTCTGATCCCTGAGGGATTCGCAAAAAGTCTCTGCGACCGACTGACCGCCCTCGTCATCAAACAAGAAGTGCAGAAGAAGTAGTGCTCAAGCGTTGGATAACGTCTTTTTTAGCGTAAAATAAACCCATTTGTCAACTCCTCTTTTATATACAAAATAACCAACGACGAATGATAACACTTATCAAATGCCTTCGTCGCCACCGAAGGTTCCACGTGTGAGATTCTGCAGAGTCTGAAACGAACCACCAAGGTTAGAAAGCCGTCAGGTTTACTCACCTTTGTTTGAATACTTTCGAGTTTAGGACAATTTGTGATTCTGTGCCCGAGACCAGAACAATACGAGCAACCGCGATCGCCGGCTTCGCCAACTGCGTCGGTTGGTTCGGCGGTCGCTTCCTCGGTACCGATGAGTTCCTTGAGGAAGAGCGGCAATTCCTGGCCAGCCTCGAGAAGAAGATGCTTCAGATCGGCGAGCACCGACAAGTCAGCCTTCCTGTTGATGAAAGTAGTGGAAAGACCACGTTTTCCGGAACGACCCGTACGACCTATTCTGTGGACTACAACAGGATTATACGGTCAAAATATCTGGCGAACGAAAACTTGCCGTAGTTCTCAATGTCCTCTGGCATATCGTAGTTGATCACATGCTGGATATTATCGAAATCAAGACCCTTCGAAGCAACGTCAGTGGCTACGAGCACGTCTTTCTCGCCTCGACGGAAAGCGTCGACTCCCGTATGCCGATCCTTCTGATCTTTACCTCCGTGGATGGAAGCCACATCAACTCCCTTTACAAGAAGGTACTCGTAGATCGTATCGACGTCCGATTTCTTTTCGGCGAAGATGAGAACCCTGCAAAAGGACATTTGAGTAACTCCCCCCAAGGACTGAACGTACCTGGGAGCAGTCTTCTGAAGACATTCAAGAATCTTTGTCAGCTTCTCATCGCTTCTGACGTACTCGACCTCTTGGAGAACGTTCAGCGAGGCCGCTCCGGCACGTCCGACGTTCACAACGACTGCTTCGACAAGGGCCGACTTTGCAAACATCTGAATCTTCTTCGGCATCGTGGCAGAGAAGAGAAGCGTTTGCCGCTGCGCCTTGAAGAAGGAGAAGATGGAGCGAATCTCCTCCTCGAAGCCCATATCCAGCATTCTGTCGGCTTCGTCGAGAACCAGATATCGGCAGATCTGCAGGTTGAACACCTTCTTCGAGAGCAAATCGGAAAGACGACCGGGAGTGGCGACACAGACGTGGGCGCCGCGTTCGAAGGTTCTCGCTTGTTCTTTTAGTGGCAGTCCACCGATGCTGAGGCCTACACGAAGTTGAGGGAAACCGCTTTCGGCCAGAGCATCGAACAGGTACTGGATGACGTCGTGGATCTGCTTCGCCAGTTCTCTCGATGGGACAATGATCAATCCGTAGGGACCTTCCCCGTACTGAAATTTGAGGGCAACTTCCTGCTCCAAGCAGAACATGACGAGGGGAAGCGCGAAAGTCAGCGTTTTTCCAGAGCCAGTGGAGGCGATGCCGATCATATCTCTTCCCGATAGGCTAAACATCTTCACCATGATATGACTGCAACGCAAGAGCTTACGCAACAGGGATTCCTTGCATCTGGATAACCGTCGGAATGATGATGTTTTTCGCCTTCAACGCTTTCAGCACTTCATTCGGAAATTTCATTTCCTAAAACAGAACATGTCTTTGGAAAACAATAGGCTCTACGTACTCTAAAGCTGCCCAGTGGTGGAGGAACATTTTCGCCCTCAATGGTGATTCCCCTCTTCTTCCGGAACTTTTGAAAATCTTCCTCCGTCTGATTCCGAATGTGTAGCGGAGGTTGCCAAGCCGTGTGCATCGCCTCGCTGTATTTGATGCCTTTGGCCAGCTCGCTGGCTCCCAGAAGCGCCGTCGTTTGCGCGAAGTTCTCAAACAGTCGCTGCTCCTCCTCGCGTTGCTTCTCCTTCTGATCTCTGCCGCTCTCGTACTCCTGGATCTCTTTGTGCTTGTCCAAAAGCGTTTTCTTCGCTTCGACTTGGCGTTCTTCTTCCTCCTTCATGCGCCGCTTTCTTTCCAGCAGCTCTTCAAAATCCTTATCGTTATCTTCGTCGCCATTCTGTTTATTGTAAAGATGACTCTTCACCACAGCTCTACGGAAAGCCTAGATCGGGAATTTATGTATAGTCCGACAACACCAAACCCACCTTTTCCTTCTTTCGTTGCCTAGCCGAGATGTATTCTTCCATGTCATCGGCTTCATCTGATGAAAGATCCAAACCTTCGCGCCTCGCACGAGCTTCTTCTTCCTGGATCTGACGTCTGCGAGCCTGAAGCGACACACCACGAGTTAGAAAATTGCTGATTACAGGAAGAACGTACCGCATATTTGTTCAGAAGCGCCGCAGTGTCTTCCGAAGGCTGCGCATAGGTACCAGCATTCTCATCTGACATGGCTTAATCTGAAAATTTCACAAATATGTTGAGTTAGAATCAAGAAGCTACAAAATGAGATTCGCTCGAAGGCCGCAGATGTGTTTTGGAAATGTAAATTCGAAATTTCAATACAGTAAGACACTGAGAATGTGAAGGAACATCGCGCAGGGGTCTTGTCGCAGTCAGCAGGACTTTTCTACAGTAATCGCTCAAGTTCTGTATGTCCAACATAAGGAGATTGCTCTGCCTATCCACCATTCAGCAAGAAGCTCTCCGGGACAAGAATCAGTATCGGCGACCAGCCTAATTTTCTTTGTCTGCCGACCGTAACCCAGACCTTCGAGGAACACATCCTACCCGAATACAGGAGAGCTCTGTAGTACAAGCAAGATTACTGTTACTGTATTACTGTAGTACAAACAAGATTTGGTCAGACTTTCTTGAGTCTATCAATGATTTCCGCTTGTTTGTACCGCAATCAAAGCATAAAGTCACATTTCATTCACATTCGGTCAGTCATAGTCACTTTCCATACTTTCTCAGCCGGAATCACCGGTGATTCAACATCCGGCCGGCGCCGTTTAGTCACCGTGCCGACCTTTGTGTGTTCTAGCTGAATCAATCTGCGTCCGAAGGTGACTCTCCCACATTATCACCACGCGAGCGCTCTGCAAGGCGGAGCAAAGTACAAACCCTTCGTGTGTTGCTGGAAGGCGAACAAAGTTTACTTGACTTTTGCGACATCCGTAATCAACGAAGGCCCATAAAAGGCGGCGCCGAAGCGTGGAAGCCATCAGTTCCCCGGTAGCGCTCTCACTGGTTGCCCCTTTTCAGACCATCTTCATCACCATGCAGGACCAATTCCTTGGAAAGTGGCAGCTCGTCGAGTCGGAGAAGTTCGATGAGTACATGAAGGAGGTCGGAGTCGGACTCCTCACCCGCAAGGCCGCCGGCAGCATGAAGCCCCTCATGGAAATCACCATCGAGAACGGCAAGTGGAAGCTCCACTCCACCACCACCATGAAGAGCCACACCCTCGAGTTCGAGCTCGGCCAGGAGACTGACACCACCACCGCCGACGGCCGCAAGATGAAGTCTGTCTTCACCCTCGGAGACGACGGAAAGCTCATCCAGAAGGAGAGCAAGATTTCGGTAAGGAGCGACGCAGTGAATATGGAACTAAAAAGCGCATTTAGAGCAGCGATAAGGACTCCACCATCACCCGCTACGTCGAGGGAAACAAGCTCGTCACCGTCCTCGAATCCGGAAACGTCGTTTCCAAGCGCATCTACGAAAAGCAATAAATCCCGAGCTTCTGTGGCAATCTAATTTATTGATTCGAAATGTTTAATAAATTTTGTCAAATCAACTGATTTCTCTTGCTCTGAATTGTTGACTACAGTAGTGCGATGAAACGTGTTGATCTGCGTGACCGAGGTTCTAGAGACAACTAAGCGACAGTACGAAGCGTGCCATAATGACTCCGTTATCAATGGGAACAGCGATAAGACAAAACTGTAGAATCACTACAACGCAATTAATGACTAAAACACGATAAAAGTATATGTAATTACTACATTTAACACACGAATACGACCCAAACAACAATAAACCATATCTATTTTAACTGGTGAGGTTCCATTGAACCAGGCATCTCAGTGATACCGATTCCCCAGTACTTGCACAGATCGTCGGCAGTCTTGATGCTCTCGAGTGGCGGTGGCGGAGGAAGTTCCCATGATGATGAAGAGCACATATCCGGACTTGCTGCAGCAGGCAATGTGTGGAGTACCACCGGACGCGTAGACGGCGACGTACTGTCGCGGTTGTACGAAGATCGACCACTTTCACGAAATCCAACGCGAAGATGTCCGAAGAGCTTGCTGCAGAGACGGCCACTGGCATATCCTCGATAGTGGGCATCGGCCAAGTACGCGATATACGATACGAACTGTTCGTCGTTCTGGTGGCGCGTTCTGTACTGCTGCATCGACATATCTTCTAGGTCGACATTAACAAAAATGCCGCTGTCCCCGTAAGGAATCAAGCGGATTCGTTGTCCATCGACCGGGCGAATGCTGACTGATCCAGGCAATCGAGGGGTGGGCGAGCGCGACATTCTCTGAAACGTGGGCAAATAAGGGTGATGAGCAGAAACACGCAGCACTCACCTGTCGTTGAAAGACTCAAACGAGAAAGTGACCATCGTGCTGGCTCGATTGCAGATGCAACGAATGTAGACGTCTAAACGCTTTTCTAGACAGGAGTTGGTTCATTAGTTCGTGAATCGCACGTAGACAAAAGACGATCGGCGCCATCCGGCTGTGATCAAGAGAGAAGTCGAAGAAGAAAAGGCGACCAAGGTCCTGCCCAGAAGGCATGATTGAGGAACATCCATATACTGTAGTGTTTTAAATCTCGACAAAAGTGGTTCCTGCTGGAAGTTGCAATCTTTCAGTGCGTGGAGCTTTCCCTTATTTTTCTGAAATCCGACCATTTCAGATGAAACGGAAAGCCGGAAAGAGGGCAGGTGGAGTGCCCAAAAAGAAGAAGCTGAAGACGGCCGACGTCATCGCCGAATTTAACAAAAGCCCATTCGTCCTCCAAGTATGTGCGGAACTTCTTATCCGTTTACCGATTGTTATTTCAGTGTGACGACGTTCTGGCCGACAATTGCTTTTCCACACAAGTCGTCGAGGGGACCGATCAGTTTGTGAACTCCATCATCAAACTCCTGAAGAATGCAAAGCTGAAAGGAAAGTACCCGGTTAGTCTGTCCTTCTCGTCAATTTCTTCCTACTGCCACTGTGTTTCAGCTCGTTGATACGAAATGGATGGAAGCTAGCGGAGTCGTCTTTCCGCTGAAGATCGATCAGAAGTTGGTAGAACGCATGAAGTCATCCGTGCTGGAATTCGAATTCAAGAAGCCACAGAATGTCGAAGTTGTGGGCGATTGGAATGTCGGTGCGGTTTTGAAGAGCGTCGATCCTGAAGTGCTTCTCGACGTAGAAGTCCCAACGGAATACTTCGGACAACGTGATCACCTTAACTTCATCTATCATGTGAAGCGAGCTCACTACGCATCGGCGTGCGCCGTCATTTTACGGAAGTCCTTAAAGAATGCGAACATTTCCTTTGTTGCTGACACTGACAAGCCGAGGAATGCGGATTTGCTAATTGAGCGAATTCAGGATGGTGAGCTTTTATCTTTTTTTTTGCCATTTGAAACTGCTATATTCAGTTGAAAGTGGAACAGTGCTCCCCAATGTTAGAATCACGTTCTCCGTGAGTCCGCAAGCTCCGTTCGCTGTTCTCTCACGACTTCTTCCAACGAAGAACTGTCTGCGGTCGAATTTCATTGAGGGCAAGAAGAACAGCAGCGGTAAGACGTTTGGTTCCATCGTTGTATATTCACGCTGTCGTCTTTAGAAGAGGAGGATAAGCCAACACCCTGCTACAACAAGTCCATTGTTTCCGACATATGTCGCAGATCCTGCTTGTCGAAGCTTGTTGATTTCCTCAGCAGAAACGAGGCTATTTTGAAGGCGTACAAACTTCTGAAACTTTGGGCTAGTCGCAGCGGGTTGTTAAAGCGGTCGGATGGACTATCTGCGGCATCACTTGCCGCCTTCTTGATGCTGTTGGATCAGAAGCAAATCATCTCTGATAGAATGGAGCTGCCCACCGTGCTGTCGTACGTTTGGAAGTGGTTCGCGGAGACGTCGTTCTCAGAGCCGCTCTCACTGAATGAGGAAGTCGATGTTTCATCCTTTGAAGAAGACTCGACTTTTGTGTTTCTCGATTTTGACGGAAACGTCAATCTTACTTCGAGCTTGAGCACTCTTGCTCTTGGAAGAGTAGCGGATTTATTCCGTTTACTGACTTGACGAAAGTTAGTTTAGATAAAACGGGAGGCTTCTCGAGCACTCAGGATGCTCCCCTCGCTGGATTCCTTCCATCACATCTTCGTCACGAGCTTGCCGTTTTCTCTACTTTACGATCAATACATCACCGTAACCCTTCCCGCGCACTATCTACAACAGTTGAAGAGTGCGGAAAAGTATTCTGCCGATATCTTGGACCATAGCGATAATTGGCTGCGATTCTTCATAACCCATTTTGTTCCCACAATTACAAAAGGATGGGAGGACAGAATACCATATTTTGATGTGAACTCACAAAATTTCTCCTCCAGAAAACAGGTAAGCGGTTATGTATAGGGTGTCTAATATCAATGAAAATTTGCAGTGGCCACTCGATGCCCTGCACACTAACGGTAAAACTCCGTTCAATATTACTATCGGAATGGAGCTGCAGAATAACTGGAACAATCCAATCACCCGTGGTCCTGTGGCCAACACTCCAGAGGGGGCGGATTTCAGGAAGTTCTGGGGAAAAAGAAGCGAGTTGAGGAAGTTCGCTGATAACACGATCTGTGAAGCAGTCGTGTGGGCTGAGAATGGATCCACCACAATTCCCGTTATTGTTCTACGTCATTTACTCGAACGGTAAGGGTAACTTCCACCAGAACTTCAACATCGATCTATATAGACATTTCGCTCTGACGGAATCAGCTTTACTCGACTCTGTAGTTCCTGAGAAGATGCTAGCAGATCCTGCTCACTTCGAACGGTTGAATAACGCCTACGATCAACTTTCGAAGCATTTGAGAAATGCAAAGGATCTCCCACTCGGCGTTGCTAACATAAATCCCATTTCTGCTGCTTTGCGACGCACGGATCCTTATCCTCCGCTTTCAAACATGACTCCTTTGGTGACAGAGATGGACGACTCCAACTCCTTTGCTCTCCCAGAAATTCTGAAAGATGTCTCTCCCTTGTTGCCTACTGTTCATGGTATGACTACTTTGTAACGCTAGTGACACCACGTACTCTTCAGTGAAAATAACACTGGAAAAGAGCGGACGGTGGGCGGACGATATCGATGCGATTTCCAAGTTGAAAGCGGCGTTTTACATTGAAGTCGGTCGTTGTCTTGCGGAGCAGTTCTCCCTGAAGTGTTATCCCCAACGAAACTGCCTGTATATCATCATGGTGGGTGTATTGTACGTTTGTTTCATGTTAAGCAGCTATCTTTGTTCAGGAAAGGTCGACTGTATTTTCCTTGGAAATCGTGTGCCCAAAAGAAGTCACGATTTTAAGGAAGATTGCCGGAAAGAAGGATGGAATTCCGAAAGATTCTACGGCTTCAAGACAGCTTGAGAAAGAGTCTGTTTATCGGCCGCAGTTGTGTTCTTCGCTAACAGGGTGAGATCGCATTTTTTTGCGCTATTCAACAAACATCCCATTGTAGAATATCAAATCAGTTTTCTTCGTTCGGAGAAACGTGCCAGATCGTCCGGCAGTGGATCGCGTCACAATATCTTCTTAATCAGTTTGACCCTGTCGTCATCGAGCTTCTTGTCGCTAATGTTTACCTGAGCCCAGTCGGCTTCGCAGCCCCGCTAACACCCTACAAAGGCTTTGTGCACTTCTTGAATTTGCTCGTCGACCATAACTGGTTGATGAAGCCGTTGTTCGTCGATTTCACGAAGACGTGGACAGGTATACCGATGTTTGCAAGACTCCACAAATGATGAATTTGTTATAGATACCGATATTCACGACCTCAGCCAGAACTTCTTGAAGATGCGGGCTGTCCTTCCCCCCATGGTTATCATTACTCCCGACGATTCCATCGGGTCTCGTTTCACAAGAGGATTGCCGCAGCCCGTCGTCCTGAAGCGAATCATAGCTCTGGCAAGTAGCGCCTTGAAGGTGATTATCGCTACTGGAAGTGGAGCAAATCTGGAATCCTTGTTCGCCTCTGGAACCGGCGCTTACGATCTCCTGATATCTGTCAATCCCAAGAATATTGCTCCGCGATTGAACAGTCGCCCGAAAAAGCCCCAGAATAACAAAAGCACCGGGAAGGTTCTTCCTGTTGTCGACTTCAATCCTGTGGAGTTATTCGTGTCCGAGCTGAAGGCATCTTTCGATTCGGTTGCCTACTTCTTCTACAACCACTTCAACCCGGACAAAATCGGAGTCATATGGAAGCCAGTGAACAGTGTGAAAGAAGTTAATGTAAGGTTTAAAAGACATAAGCTGAATATATTTCGTATCCATTTAGATTACGAACTGTGTGCACCAGATTGTTTCTAATGGAAAAGTAGCTGTGAACCGGGAAGCGATCATCGAGGACATCCGCGTTATGGGTGTTGGATTGATTGAAAGCATTTCAACGAAGTAGAGGCGATGTTGTTATAACTTTTGGGCTCATTGTTATTTGTTTTTTTTGTTGATCATTTGTTGTTATTCTGTCAGATCCGAGTGCAGGGGAGAAGTCAACTTGAGGGATCACGCTCTTCGAAGGGATCACTTTTCGAAATCTTTTCGTAAGTAGCCACTAAAGTTTCGAAAGAAGACCACATCAGAGGACATTTCACAATCTTAGGTGTGCAGTTTCGAATTGAGGGCATCTACCAAGTGGCGATATAAGACTAAGTGGTTTGGTGTAAGAAGATGCTATACAAAAGGTAAAGAATCTATCCAGAAAAGACATGAACTCTTCTGCTCAACCTTGTAATGAAGCTTCTATCATGGCCTTGCTGCAGCTGAGCCAGTGGATGAACCAACAGATTGCGGCGACTCAAGTGCCTCTCCTTCATCCGCTGATGTTCCATGGATCGCTCTTCTCGTCGACGGCGTCATGGAATCTTCCATCTTCTCCCGAATCTCAAAGATCGGCAACTTCTGCGGAGTGCGATTCGCCTCCTTTACAGACCCCGTCCTCTACGTCTCCTCTTCTACGGACTACGTCTTTAGAAGTTGGCACTTCTACGGAGCCCTCTCTGTTACCAACATCATTTTCTATTGTTCATGCTGTAACGCCCATCCCAAGAAAGAAGAAGGAGCACGTGTGTCCAGAGTGTCAGAAGACGTTCTGCAGGAAAGCGGTTCTAGAAGTTCACCAACGCCTCCACACGAACGAGAAGCCGTTCGCCTGCAGCCACTGTGGCCGGCGCTTTCCTGACCGGAGCAACTGGAGGGTGCATGAGAAGACACACTCGAGGGAGAAGACCTTCGTGTGTGGGGAGTGTGGGAAGGCATTCGCCCAAAAGAACTACTTGACGAAGCACGAGAAGAGGAGCCACGGCAAAGGGGTCCGAAGAGACGAAGCCGGGGCGACGGAGGACAGCCACGCGGAAAGAGGCGCCAACGGCAGCTCATGAAGGAGCGGACGAGGAGAACACAAAACTATTTCGGTATAATAAAATATTTTAAAATTTGGTGCTTTTCCTCTTTTCCCCACAGCCTTGTTCGGTGCCCCCTGTCTAGAGTCTAGACAGTAGACGGAAAAGCGAGACAGGAGAGATCTCTGCAGCGGCCGTCACTCCGAGATTCACTCTCCGCGCCGTCGGTCGTCGAATCGGTCATGAATAACGAAGCGAGACGCCCAAAGACGCCCCCTCCCGCGAAGAAGATTCACCTTCCGGGCGAGCTTTCCAACGAGCATCCGCCGCTCGACTCTTCGGAGGCACAGAAGCAGAGCCCTTCGTCGAAAAGCGACCACGAGAAGCCCTTTGAGGGCAGCCGTCTGACGCGCAAGAGCCTCCGCCACACTCAGGCGACGCCGCAGACGCCCGCGCCGACGAGTCCCGACGCCTCTCCGGTGAAGACGCGCTCGAAGACGAAGACCCCCACGTCGTCGAAGTCAGATTCTGTAGATGACGAAGAGGCAGAGGCATCGAGGCCGACGAAGTCGCCGCAGAAGGTCGCCGTCGTCGCCTTCTTCCCGAAGCCGATGCCGAAGACGCCTTCGTCCACTCCAGTGTCCACAAGCCCACCCACAACGGTAGTGATGTCGCCTTCAGTCCGAGGCCAAACACCTCCGCCAAGTGAGTCGCTTTTCGCAATACAAATGACTTATCCAAGGAAGTTTTAGGACGGCGCCGGATCCGGACACTGCCGGAGGCGGAAGTGCCACAGGTAGTCCGAGCTGACCTCATGGAACTGAACGTGACGTCGATTGTCGCCGGCTTCCAGCCCCTCCAACTGCTCCTCCCAAAGACGGCGACCGTTCGCACCCTCAAAGTGGCCGTCCGAAGACAGACTCACATCCGCCACTTCACGCTCCTTTTTCAGGGCAAAGAGCTCCGGTGAGTCACAGTGACCCCGGAGGATACCATACTTTTCAGAGGCGAAGACTCGACGCTGGAGTCGTTCGGCATCTCCGAAGGCGCGACGCTGAGTCTCCAGGTGACTACGCAAGCCGGCAACAGTGACCGCGAGGACATTGCGCAGCTTCTCAGTCTCAGTCGTAGCCTCTCGGACCTCCGCGGACTCCTCGATGCTGCGCCTCTCATGCTCATGGCGCCCCCTAAAGGCTCCGTCAAAAAGTGAGTGCTCCTTGGAATCTTCTGGACCTATGATTATGAGTTTAGGATTGCTCCTGTGCAGAAGGAGAACGCAGAGAAAGCGGCGATGCAGAGAGAGGCCGAGGCGAAGAAGACGCGCTCGAAGATGGATGAGATCCGCCGAAAGAAGAGCCTCCGGAACCCAAATGGACCCCTCAGCCCGGTGCCGAAGAAGAAGGCGGTGGAGAAGGCGCCGCGGAAGGCGCGTTCTCCCGGGAGCATCGTGACTTCGCCACGGACGGTCTTTTCCACGACGAGCGTCTCTCCCGTGCAGGAGATGGCGGTGGAGCTGGCGAAGCCCGTCACTGCGAAGGAACTGCTCCTCTACTTCGACCCTCCAGAGTCGGTCGAGGAGAGGCTGGCGCTCCGAAACGAACTCTTCGAGCCACCAGAGACACGCGCGAAGCTCGAGAAGGTGAGTGGAGAGCGACTAGAAGGACCTGACGGCGGGCTTTCAGCTGAAGGCGGAGATGGCAAAGACGCGCTGCGGTCTCTGCCGCACGCGGCTCCTCTTCTCGATGCGCGAGATGCGCTGCAAGTGCCAGAAGGCGTTCTGCCCGAAGCACCGGAACCCGCAAACGCATCGTTGCTCCGTCGACTTCAAGCAGATGGACCGCCAGCACATGCGCGACGAACTGACGAAGCCCACTTCCGAGCGCCTCAAGGCAAAGAACTGACTGAGAACCGTCTACTTTTGGTGTGAACAGCGGTGCAATTATGCTATAAATATAAATAAAGGTCACATTTGTAGCAATCAGGTTCAGTTTAGTTCCTTTTCCTTTTATTCACGGCAGGACGAATGCTTTGATCTGTTCAACTTCTTCATGAACAAATCAATATTTTGAACCGGATGTTTTTCAATACGGAGCTCCCCTCCCAAAGGTAGAAGAGCTCTGATTGTCTGCATTCTATAGCTCCATCTGTAGATATACACATTCTATACACTGCAAACGATAGAATAGAAACAGATCACCGGCTATTTTAGATGCTATTTTGTTTACTGCACCGTAATCGCCGCTTATCACTCCTGCTGACATTCCCGTTCTCTGATCGCGTGACGTCGCAATGGACACAGAATTTATATCAAATAAGTTAGAAAGCGGGCAATGGAAGAGGAAATATCTCTACTGCTTCTCGTAGACGCGCTTCGCCTCGATGGCACCCGACTTGAGGGTCATGACGAGTTTGTTGCCGTCGACAAAGCGGACGATCTCCGACGGCTTGTCCTTACCCTGAAGCGATCAAGCGGGTCCTAGGGAGAGAACGAGGAACTCACCGCGACGGGACTCTCCTTCTGGACGAGCTTTCCGTCCTCGAGGGTGAAGACCGACTTCATCTTGCGGCCATCGGCCGTTTCCAGCTCGGTTTCTTTGCCGATTTCAAATTCCATAGTGTGGTTCTTGAAAGTGGAGGTCTGGTGGAGCTTCCACTTGTCGCCGTCGACGGTGACTTCGAGGAGAGGTTTCAGGTTGGCGGCGGCCGTGCGGGTGAGGAGTCCGACTCCGACCTCCTTCATGTAGCCGTCGAAGTTCTCCGACTCGACGAGCTGCCACTTTCCCTGGAAGTCAGACGACATGTTTGGGCTGAAACGAGGGGCATTAGGGGTGTCCCGGCGGGGAGACTGCGACGGCGACCCCTCGGGCGCCGCCATTATAAGCGCCTTCGCTCCTCCCACCGTTATCGGCGCCCCTGGCCAAGGTAACTATGCAAGCTTGGTCTTTTCGATCTCCGCACGCGTTTGGAGTCTGTAGTCTCCACTTCGACCCTCGTGGCGACGCTCGCAGGGGTCTAAAAAGGAGCGAAAAACAGGAAACGCACGCCTAAACGTGAATAGGGCGTGCTGCCGTCGCGAGGGGTTGCGGAGTTTGCGTTTTTTGATGCGATGATAAACAGCGTTCGGCGCTCCGGGGAGGGCGGAGAGAGCAAAGGACGCTCGGCTCGAAGAGAAGAAGTCACGCGATCGGGGTCGGAATCGGGAGATCAATCGCCGGTCACCTCGTGGAGAAGAAGTGTCCCCTTGGACGACTTCTTGGAGACTAGCGCCTACAGTAGGCACCTCGAAGGACTTAGATTCTGGACGACTTTCTGTTCAGCGCCTTCGTAAAAACAAATTCGTAGAAAGGGAACTTTTCTCGGTTTTTCGTTCCTTCTTCGTTCCTGAGCTTCGTTAACATTTCTCCATTTTCGGAACCTTTTCGATAACGAAGCGTTCGAAGCGCTTCTAGAAGAGCGTCGAAGCATCGAACGGCGGTGGAACGATCGAATGAGAACTTTCGGTGATAAGTTACGACACTCGCATCAACATCAAGAAAACAAATCATGACGCTACAAAATCCACAAAAGATTTATTAAGTCATCTCACCACAGCGTCTTCAGCCACTATCACGAAAGTGTGCAGAATGTGTAGACAATGAAGACGTCGATTAGAAGGATGAGGACAGCATAGGCGAGATTCCCAGACATGGTCACCTTTACGTACGTCTTCTTGGCTGAAACATTTCTCATCAGACTGTAGCTTTTGTGAACTTCCACCTACTTTGGTCTCGTCCGTGAGTCATCATGACCACGTAGGCGATCATACACAGTGCGCAGACAAAGGCGATGACGGCGTACGGTAGCATTAGCCATCTATTCTTCGTAAGGACTCCGCAAAGGGCGGCGACATGAACGATGAGACTGACGAGAAGAGGACCTAAACACAAAGAATGAAGCAGTCATGGAGGCGAGTCTTCTACCGTTCTGGGACGTCCAGTGGTACCATTTGAGATGTTGTTCCGTCTGGATGCCGGCGGTGACGTTGGAACTCACCAGCATGCTACAGGTGACGCCGAGACCGGCACACACTAGGATTATTGTTATGCACTGCAAACAAGAGGATGAGGAGGACCAGGAGAGAAGAATACCTTGGAGGACAAGCAACACGGAAGACACATAGTTCCTCGTCTGAACGGTTACAGTGAACGCCAGCTGAACGACCGACCAACTTAGTCGCTGAATGAATGAATGTCGGTGAACGGTCTCTTGGCTATTTGTCTGCTTTTCTGTCTAGATTAACTGGATGTCTAGTCTACTTCTTTCTGCATGCACGTTTCAAACGAGAAATCTTTCAATCTTAAGATGATTCATTTTCGTACACGTGAACCGGGGAAAACCACTCGAGCCGACACACCCGGAGAGGGCGATCGGAAGAAAAGGGAGGGAGGGAATGGGAAGAGGAACGTTTAGAAGAGTCGGCCGAGTGGGCGAGGTTGAAAGCACCGTAGTTCTTCGGGGAGGTAGGGGCTGCCGGGTGGGGAAGGTTCATGCCTTCTGTTGCGGTCGGATCATGCAGGAGACGAGGACGACGGCGGCGGCGACGATGGCGATACCCATGGCGACGAAGAGGGAGAAGCCGAAGGAGGACATGCAGATTCCGTCGGAGACCGACTGGTAGATCACCTGCTGTCCGTAACGGCCGTGGTTACGGTGGCGGAGCTCCGAGGGGAGAGCGGCATCCTGAAGCGGGGGTGGTCAGGGCCCCGTGAGGGCAAGGCTTACGTGGTCGCTGATGTCGAGGGTGCTCATCTCAGCGCGCACGTCCAGGGTGTTGTCGAAGTCAGCCTGACGCTTCTTGAGGAGTCGGAGCTGGGCGGGCGCCTTGGGCGCGGGCGCGGCTGCTGCGGCGGCGGCACCGCCGCCTCCCTGCTTGACGGCGCCGAAGCTCTGGGGTTCGGCACACTGGGGCCGGGCGCACTCGCTGTTGGGCTCCTTGATCGTGATGCTGATCTGGCACTGGTAGAAGAGCTGCGAGCGGTCGGCGTATTTGTAGACGTGCGCCTCCTGGCCGGCCATCAGGTCGGTGGGGTACTCGAGGTTGTTGAGCAGGAACTTGTCCAAGGCGCAGCCGTCGTCGTTGAGGATCTGGACGGTGTCGCCGTTTCCGTCGTCGACGGTGCAGGAGTGCACCACGGCGCAGAAGGTGTCGACGGTCTCCGAGTCACAGGTCCACTTGTGGTACACCTGCTGGCCGATGGTGGCGAACTGGATGGGCTGACCGGAGGGACCGCCCTCGAGGATCTCGTAGCGGCACACGGGCATCGGCACCACCTGCGTTTGGAAGGCAGTGGTGAGGTCGGAGACCTCGAGTTGCGCGCTGACGGTCTTGTCGGCCTCCATGTAGAAGCACTGGACACGGTAGGCGCGATCGACCTTCGTGACGAACTGCGGGTGGAAGGAGATGACGACGGTGGTGGAGACGAAGACGCCACGCGGGTTCAGGGAGCGCGTGCGGGCCACGTTACAGGAGTCGAAGGGAAGCTCAATGCCGGCGACCTGGCGGCCACCCTCGTCGTTGCGGCACTCCTTCTGGTCGAAGAGTCCCTTCACGTAGACGTGGCCCTCGAACTTGTTGCGCGTGTTGAAGTTGACGGTGATGGAGGTGGGGCCACACTCGATCTCCGGCTCCCCCTCGACGCCGTTGTCGACGGGGATGGCCACCGCCACGGCGGCGAGGGCCACGAGACACACGAGGCTGCGGATCATCTTGGCGCTGGACACTCTCTGGCTCCTTCGCTGTCGGAACGGGAAGAAGGAGAAGGCTGCTGACGAGGAGGGCGACGGGGCCCTTTTATATCGGGCCTGGGTCGCGCGCGCCCCCGGAAAAACACGCCGCCTTCCTGCCGGGTCAGCCCCGGCCGAGACCGCGAACAAAACCTGTCTTTGTCTCCGAGACGCGCCCACCCCTGATATGGATCTCCGAGGCTGGCCGCTGGCTCGCCCGACGCCGTCTTGCGCAACAGAATCCGCCGAGATTCCCTCCGAGGAGGCCTTCTTGTCCTCCCTCGCCGGTCTTGAGGGTACACCCTCCTGCCACTGGCTCTGGGCACACCTATCGAGGTCGCTTCGACGCTGAACCGATTGGCGACGGCGACGATTAATTGGGTGCGGATCGAGCGATTTCCAAAGCAAACAGTTTATCTAAGACGTGGAAAGTGAAATTTTCGCGGTGCGATAAGAATGCGCCGCTGACCAGTCGATGCTGATCTGACGGCTGAAAGGAGAGGTGGGGGGGGGGGGTCAAATAAACTTTATGTGGTAATAAAGAGATATTACAGTGCAATTTCTCTTTGCCTAGAGTGCAAAAATAAAGAAATTGCCCTCAAGCCCCGTTGATAAAGACACCACTATTTCGTTCCTCTTTTCTAGTGATCACAAGATCAGATATGAGCACACAAGAAACATCAAAATCACGGAGGACAAACTCATCGACACAGCAGCATCTTCGTCGGATTCGGGAAAAAAATCTATGCTGTTTCCCTGCGATTTTCTAGAGGTTCCACCTAGAGAACCGATTCTTTCATGCGTACCGAAGATCACGAGCTCAACGCTATCCAGAGTTCCATCTGAAGGGAGTTATGTGTAACATTATCGTCGTCATGGTACATACCTTGTTCAGAGTCGTTGCCAACGACCAGTTTCCATGACCCACGGACTTTTTCGCCCCAGTAGTGGACCGAGGTAAACTCCCAGTCGTTTAGTCCTTCTCGGCTTTTGTCCAGAGGGCGCTTCGGCAATAGAGTGGAGTTCGTTCCTGAAATGAGATAATTGTTGGAATGAGAAACCAACAGATACCTGAAGGAGAAAGCAGATACATGAAAATATCTCCTCGCTTTGGCGCCGTTAATGTAACGATAACCTGGACGTGCTCAGCATACACGAGGTGGTCTTCTTTGCTACCCTGGCACCCGTCGACGTAGAGTGAGAGCTCAAGGCTGTTCCCGTGAGGGATGGTCTTGTAGCGCGCAGGGAAGCTCACGCGGCACTTCCTTTGCTCCGGAACCGTTGTCCAGTTCTGCGCGAGGCGCACGATCGCTCCCGCGTCCATGAGTCCGTAGCCGAAGGAGTGGGAGACGTTCCTGCCGGCGCCGTTTGTCTTCCAGTCACCAGAGAGGAGACCGACGGGCCGCGCTGTTCGCACCACGATGTGCTGGAGGTCGCGCCATGTGAGGTTTGGGTTCGCCTCGAGGGCGAGAGCTACGATGCCGGCAGCCAACGGGGCAGACGCCGAAGTCCCCGTGTGCGCTTTCGTGCATGAGTTGTGGAGGTCCGTCGTCACTACCATTTTATCGCCCGTTTGACCGCTGGAGTACGTCGTCGCCATCGTAGAGCTGCAGGCTTCAGAGTACCACGGGATTTCTCCCTTATCAGAGCTGGATGAAATGGAAATTGTGTAGATGCTGCTGGCATAACCATCGCAAGCACAAGAGTCATCGACTCCTCCATTCCCCGAAGACCAAACGAAGATGGAACCACGCCCTCCTCGACCCTGGAACTACCATAAATACACGAAAAAGGCATATTCTCTAACGATTCTGACCCCGTTTTCGAGGGCCGCTTTTCCAAGCTGCTTAGGTCCGTCAACAGTCATTCCGTCATCTGTAGGGCCCCAGCTGGCGGAGTAAATATCAATGTATTGGGAGTTGAAGCTGAAGGCTTTGCCTTCTGTGGCGTCCGTGACGTCGCCATCAAGCATTCGGATTCCTCCGATCTTAGCGTTGTAGGCGACTCCGACAGTGCACACCGAGTTGTTGAAAACAGCGGCGACTTCTCCGGCACATCTCGTTCCGTGATTGTTTCCTCCTTCCAGGTCGTAGCGCGGAGACGGATCGTCATCCTTACCGTTCAGGTCGATGGATGCCTTAGGATCCTGAGAAACAAAATATGCATCACAAATGTGGCTCGCTGTCTTACGTAGTTAGCTCGCAGGTCGCTATGCGTCCGCTCGATGCCGTCGTCCATTATTGTTACAACGACGCCCTTGCCGGTAAATCCAAGGTTCCATGCTTCGATGATATTGTGGTCCATCTCTCCGGTATATTCCTTCCGGTTCAGGTACCACAGGTCCTTCCACTTCGGGTCGTTCGGGGCACCCGAAAGGAGGCCCCGTTTGACCCTTTTTCTAGCGACCATCTGTTCCATCCATTTCACTTCTGGTTCTCTGGTGATGTAGCTTGTCCTCGTAGATCGGAGCTTCCGCGAAGATCGCCTCCGCACGCGAGAGTTCTCGAAGAGGAAATACTCTCCACCGGGAATCACCTAAAAAGGAGCAGATCAGTGATGTCAAGGGCAGCAAATCACTTACAGCACCCAAGTTGATATACCCGTACTTGGAGGCAAGGTCGTCGGCCTTCTGGGGGTCGCCGCCTTCTATCCGAATCGCCCACTGGTTGGTGTACGCGCGGCGGTACGGCGATGCCCTGTACCCGCTACCGAACTCTAAAATCGCGTAGGACGATGACAGGGAAGCGCTACTCACCATCAGAGTCCACGGAGTCGACCGCCGATGCGCCGACAATGACGGGGAAGAAGCCGACGACGGAGGCAATCGTCAGCAGAACGGCGATTGCTCCGAAACGGGCGCTCATCCATGAATTCCGCCTTCGCTCCCTTCTTCTTCTCGGCTCTGCACTGGATTCAGTGATTTTTGCTTCCCTCGCATCAGAGTGCTTAGAGGAGAAGCACTGGTTCGGCCTCAAGAGTCTTTCTAAATGAAGAAAAAGGGATCCGACCGATTCGTTCATTTGTGGACACCACTAACTAACTGGAAGGAGACCGGTTAGTTACCGGAGACCCTTTTGTGCATAGAACAGCAGCAAAGAGGAGTCCAATGTAGTCTGCTGTTTGCTTTCACTCCTTGTTATAAACAGTATAAGAAGGGATCGAAGCTACTTGTAGTCATCTTTTCGAACCAGCACTCCGATTTTGCATTAATCAATCAGTCGGTATAGACATTGCTAACATCGTCATTCATAAAAAAATTGTGACCGGAAAGTGGATTTTCATATAATCATTAGGTGTTTGTGATTGGAATCGTATTTGGAAAGGGATTCTGATTGTGCTGTGGGATGTATTAGAAGGTGGCAGCAATGAGAATCTTACTTTTTATTGACTAAAAACTCTGTTTTGTACCATTTCGCTCGTTGTATAAAGCGCTCATAAAGCATGTCAGAACAAATCGCAAGAATCGGCACGGACCAAAGGACGACTAGTCGGAATTTTCAACAAAAGGAAGGGACGGGGAGAGTCTAAGCTGGTAGGTGTAGGCCATAAATATTATCAGATAGGCGCAACTACCATATGAGATAGGGACAAAACAATGTGTTTCAAGGAGGATTTGTACAACGCGCAAAATGCGAACCTGTCAGGGGAAATGAACAGTGAAAGATCGGAAGTGCAGAGGAAAGGAGAGAAAGTGACTTAGCGTTCATCACATATCAGTGTAACCTGTTTCTAGAAATTCATAATGGAACAAATGAAGAAGGAAAGCACTGCTAGGGTCCCGTACGATGCTGTACGCGTAGATGTCCCCGAAGATCCCATGTACCCTTTGAGCAGGGAAAGCGGAGTCTCTATGGATCTTGGAGTCATGGAAGCAGAGTGTTCACCGCCGTGTTTGCCGACTCGCTCTTGGGTTCCGTAGACGACGAGGTCCCATTTCACTAGTTCGGCATCTGGATGAAATGATCGTACACAAAGGAATAAAACGCGTCTGCTCACCGTCCCACCCTCCGTTTTCAATAACTAAATACCACAATCCACGGACTTCTTCACCCCAGTAGTGTACAGACGTGAACGCCCAATCCCTGAATCCCGTTCTGCTCGTGTCGCGCGCTCGCTTCGCCAACAGTGTGGACTTCGTCCCTAAAGTTCGCACAATTATAAAAGATAACCCGATTTTCTGCTTACCAGAAGGCGAGAAGAGATGAATCTGTATATCTCCTCGCTTTGGCGCCGTTAATGTAACGATAACCTGGACGTGCTCAGCATACACGAGGTGGTCTTCTTTGCTACCCTGGCACCCGTCGACGTAGAGTGAGAGCTCAAGGCTGTTCCCGTGAGGGATGGTCTTGTAGCGCGCAGGGAAGCTCACGCGGCACTTCCTTTGCTCCGGAACCGTTGTCCAGTTCTGCGCGAGGCGCACGATCGCTCCCGCGTCCATGAGTCCGTAGCCGAAGGAGTGGGAGACGTTCCTGCCGGCGCCGTTTGTCTTCCAGTCACCAGAGAGGAGACCGACGGGCCGCGCTGTTCGCACCACGATGTGCTGGAGGTCGCGCCATGTGAGGTTTGGGTTCGCCTCGAGGGCGAGAGCTACGATGCCGGCAGCCAACGGGGCAGACGCCGAAGTCCCCGTGTGCGCTTTCGTGCATGAGTTGTGGAGGTCCGTCGTCACTACCATTTTATCGCCCGTTTGACCGCTGGAGTACGTCGTCGCCATCGTAGAGCTGCAGGCTTCAGAGTACCACGGGATTTCTCCCTTTTCTGTGGCAGACGATATCGACAGAGTATAGATACTGTTGGTGTAGCCGTCACAGTTGCACGAATCAAAGTCCTTGCCGCCGTTACCAGATGCCCATACAAATATCGAGCCTTTACCCCCACGACCCTGAAATAGTGTATTGTCTAACTTGAAAGATGAAATAGTGTATTGTCTAACTTGAAAGATGTACTAACCTCCTTGATTCCATGCTCAAAAGCAATTCTCGTAAGACGGGCTGGGCCGTCAACAGTTCTTCCGTCGTCGTCGGGTCCCCAACTGGCAGAATAGATATCGATATGTTGTGAATTGTGTCCCAAACTGGCAGCTTCAACAGCGTCCGTGACGTCGCCATCAAGCATTCGGATTCCGCCGATTTTTGCATTGTAGGCGATTCCCACAGCGCACATAGAATTGTTGAAAATGGCAGCGACCTCTCCAGCACACCGGGTGCCGTGTCGGTTCTCGTCAGTGTAGTCGTATCGAGGCATTGGGTCGTCATCCCTTTCGTTAACATCGTATGATGCTTCCGGATCCTGACAATTAAAAGTACGTAACGGGAAAGAATGCAGTGCGCTTACGTAGTTCGGCAGAAGATCTGGATGTGTTCGTTCTAAGCCGTCGTCTAGAATTGTCACAACGACGCCCTTGCCAGTGAACCCAAGGTTCCATGCATCACGAACATTGTGATCCTGCGACACGGTGACGTCACGTACATCCCGGCTTCCTGCGAGCTTATCACTTCGATGGAGGTACCACATTTCCTGCCACAGAGGATCGTTCGGAGTTGTAGCTCCATATTTACGGCCATTTCCGCGAGATCTTGTCGTCTCAGAAGATTTGTACGATGGTGAGACGTTTACATACATGTCCTTATCTACTGAGTTCTAAAATGTCACTTGGTAAAGACCTCAAATAAGTAATCCAATCAACATACAGATACAGTTGCTCTCAAATATCCTCCACCATCCTCGTACCTCTTCGATCTCGATTTTACGTAATCTCTTTTCACTCTTCGTTTGGCGACCATCTGTTCCATCCATTTCACTTCTGGTTCTCTGGTGATGTAGCTTGTCCTCGTAGATCGGAGCTTCCGCGAAGATCGCCTCCGCACGCGAGAGTTCTCGAAGAGGAAATACTCTCCACCGGGAATCACCTGAAAAGGAACAGATCAGTGATGTCAAGGGCAGCAAATCACTTACAGCACCCAAGTTGATATACCCGTACTTGGAGGCAAGGTCGTCGGCCTTCTGAGGGTCGCCGCCTTCTATCCGAATCGCCCACTGGTTGGTGTACGCGCGGCGGTACGGCGATGCCCTGTACCCGTTACCGAACTCTAAAATCGCGTAGGACGATGACAGGGAAGCGCTACTCACCATCAGAGTCCACGGAGTCGACCGCCGATGCGCCGACAATGACGGGGAAGAAGCCGACGACGGAGGCAATCGTCAGCAGAACGGCGATTCCTCCGAAACGGGCGCTCATCCACGAATTCCGCCTTCGCTCCGCTCTTCTGCTCGGCCCTGCACTGGACTCGATGCTTTCTGTTTCCCTTGCATCAGAGTGCTTAGAGGGGACACACAAGGTTGAGATTGCAGGCCTGTAGTGTCTTCTGAAAGTCGAACCGTCAACTCGATCGCATTTCGCAAACGACATCAGAGGAAATGAAATCGACCGATCTCCCCGATTCGACGTGAAAGAATGGAAAAAGCGTGCAGGAGCGTGCAGATTGAGTTGTGAGGACTGTTCATGCCGGTCGTGTGCAGACCCATCTGTAATACGCGTTATGCCTGGCTTTCGCTCATCTTTAAAATGTTTACTGAAATGTCATTCGTTTTCAAAGTTATTTCCGTTTCTTTGCAGTGTTTGTTTACAGATTCCACGAATCCACTCTTGTCTATCACATTTTAGGCGGTTTTCCTAGTCCAATCGTCACTATTTGTGTTGTATTTTATTTAGTTCTTCTTAGTTCTCTTAGTCCTTTAGTCCTCACAAATCTTATGTTACTTTTAGCTTGTCCGGAGAAGCTAGTTTTACGAATGTCCCAATGAGAGTCCTATGAGTTAATTTCAAAGTGTTCGCAACCGATTTTCCGTTTTTGGAAACGAGCGACGAAGGGCTTAAAAGGGTTAATGATAATGACGGGCTTCGAGGACCTCCACCGCGGCTCAGATGGCGTCAGCGGCTTAGTCTCTCTCCGCCGAGTCCGAACTCCGTGTTTTGAGTCGCGCGCCGCGTGCAACTGTCGTCTTTGGACTCGAGGGTCATTATTCAAATCGACGCCTCGAGGGACGGCGCCGTTCGAGGCAACGCGCCTCTAACGACTTGTACTTAATCAATCGCGTTTAAACACTTTCCGCTCGGACAGATAGATTGTAAACTTTGTTTTATTGGCGCCACTCACCTCTGAGGAGCCGAAGAAGGCAGCCAGAATCCGCGTGATTCAGGGGACGCCGAAGTGGACGGCGTGTCCGAGTAGAAGTGCGAAGACATCGCGCCTCTGAAAGAAGGCCCTGAGAGTTGCAGCGAAGGTTGCCGGTGGGAGATCGCAGGCGCTGTGGTTAGAGCCTAATGCGATTGACAGGCGGATGTGCCAAAATGTTCGCAGGAAGTGGTGCTGCACATTGTTTTGAGTTCCGAAAGAATGCGACTGGACTACGTGCTTTCAGCCTCAATTCGAGAGTCGAGAGCAAAGGGTTGGAATGAGTGGCAATTAGGGGTAATTACATCAAACGGCTGTAAGCCATAAAACTGCTCAACCAGGAAATTCAAAACTGTGACACGCGACGAACGGACTCTGTACCTTATAACTTTCCATTTAGTGTGATCTAAGGAGCATTCTTGGCATTCTGGATGAACAAAACACAGCTATTTATTTGCAGCAAGAATTTTTTGTTTACTGGAGGGACGAACAAGAGAAATTTCTTAGCTCTGGAACGACTCAATGATATCAAGAAAACCGTATCTTTAGCTTCCTCGAGAATTCTTTCTGCAAAAAACGTTCACTTCCAATTTAGGCTACGCGGATGAAAATGCTGTATCCAAGGCTTTTCAATTCAATTCAGTGGCCAGATTGCACAGAAAACTAACTGTGCTCCTGGAAAACACTACTTTGGGCACAAATTTGGGTACATTCTGACATCCAAGGTAAACAGGAGAGATAGGTAAGCACCTCTCCGCACGCGTCCTGCACACCTTCGTTGGCACTTACCGGAGAGATCGTCGCGTCGTCGCCGGCCGAATCCGATTAGAAGCCCCTCGACGGAACCCGAAGACAGCGACACTTAAGCCGAAGTGTTGGAGGCACGCGACCGATCTGATTAGGGCGTGTTGATCTGGTGATAGAGGGGCGGATTGGTCGCCTTCGCGGACCCGAAGTCGAGTCGAGGCGGAGGGAAGGAGGAGGGTCGCTAGGAGGCGCGGAATCGCATGGACGATCTCTGGATATGTGACGTGGGGAGACAGAGGTCTGAAAAGCAGGAGGAGGCTCAGGTGGAGATGACCGATAAGGAAGATCAGGGAGGCGCTGAACTGTGAAGAACGGCGCGGGCGATGATCGATGTTGTGAAGAAGGTCGCGGTGGTCGCGTGTGATTTATCGGCGCGTCTAGTGCCGGAAGAAATCCGCGGAGGGGAGGGCCAGGAATGCGCCGGGATATCGCACTTATCACCGGCTGAGGATATTTCGGGTCTTGGCGGAGCGCCTGCAGGAGAGTACTGTGCATGCTCGAGGACTGACAGAGAGAGCCCTTTGAAGAACGTGGACTCAGCGGAAGCGAAAGTTTCCATGAATAAGTAGAAAATCGGGCAGTTCTCACAGGAACATGATAAATAATTCATGGCAAAACGGTCATAAAGAATTCAGTCCTTCAGGTAATAAATCGCAAAATCGCGTCGAGAGCCTCGAAGAGTCCTCAAGAGGCTCGGAGTCGCTCCGCACTTTCCCAGAGGTACGAGCGCCTCGCGACCCTGTTTTGAGGAGGGGAGGACGTAAACACACGCGGAACACGGCGCCGGAAATCGTCGTCTAGAGGAACCGAGTGCCGAGGAACGGCGACGATAATCCGACGGACGAATGTTTCCAATTCATCAAGCCGTGGGGGGAATTGGTCCAAAAAAGTGCAGAGGACCAGTTGCGCGTCGTTTTTTGTGCCTCCAGGGACGAAGAAGGAACCAAGGGGAGGGCACGTCTGGGGGACGGGGAGGGCCTGAAAAGTTCAAGAGCTCAAAGGGAGTGACGAGTTGAGTCTCCTCGATAGATCATTCGTGGGGCTCTGATTACGGTAGATTCCGTCGGAGTCGAGGATCAATTAGGGAGTTCGCCGTGTTTGTTGTTCACGAGGCGAAATGTGATTAATTAGGAGCGGAACCCTTCCGACAGCCAGCGCGCAAACAAAACTCGGAAGAAGACCGTGGATCGGAGGAGGGTGGCAGGGGATCGGCTTAGGAGGAGAGCCGATTAGGCGCACAGTCAGACCGTGTGATCTGTGACCATGACGTTCCAATTGGCGTAGACGGAAGCGAATCTTGTTTTTAGAGTGCGCAAATGGATACGGATGGTGGATACGGTCGTCCAGGCAATTCAGAAAGTGCGTGGGTTTCCCAATTTGGACCTTTTCTTATCTGAAGCAAATGCAGAAGATGTAATTATGTAGAAGGGTTCTAATTAAAGGTTCGATTTTGCATGATGCAACGTTGCACAGCCGAGAATCAACATCATGTAAATAGTTAGTTTAGCAGGGAAGACCCTGTTTGTTCCCTGTGAAACCCTTTCTGAAAACACAAAGACCATCTCAACATCAACATCTCCACACGGAAGATGCAGAGAATATCTCAACACAATTTTTTGGACCAAATATCAATTTGATCTTTCAAAAATAGTTTAAAATTGTGAATATGTCCCGTTTTTGGACGTCAAAAATGGAGACCCACTGGAGCCAAGGCACTCACTGCAGGAGGAGATGTAGTTCTGTGGAAAAGGAGCGCGATTAGACGCTTTAAATCTCGGAGAAATCGCTAACAAATTAATGGACAAAGCAGTGGCGGGGGCCGTCGGTCTTCGAATGAATTATTCAGTTTCGCCCGATCTGCGGCGATCCGATTTGTTTTAGCTGGCTGGCCCTTGTCCGGCCGAGTCCTGCAGCGCCGCAAGGAGTCTCCTCGGAGAGGAGTTCGATATTTCCCGCGATGGCGTCACCCCCTTGCGCTCAAAAACATTCTCGGCGGCGTTTTCGCTCAAATTGGAGAAGACGCGGCGCCGAAAACAACGCGACAAATTGGAGACGACTTCGGACGGCGTCTTCCGAGGATTCGCCGAAGACGCCAATCAGCGGAAGGCGGTAAAAGGTTCATTCGATTTGGAGAACGCCAGGCCCGGAAATGATTGAATTATGCGCGCAGCCGCATTGCTGGATCGAATTAAAATGATGAGATTTGCGGAGACCTCCCGGAATGGTCTCCGCGCTGGAGTGACCACCGCGCAGGCCTGTCCGTCGCTCGGTGGTGGAGGAGGAGGCTAATAGAAGAGGAAGACGCGCCATTTTCCGCCGCCGGAGGGTTAATTACGCGAGGTTCTTTGATGTCCAGTGGGCCCGTGGGACGCCAAACGCAATAAAGTGTGAAAAGCGGATCCCTTTTTTGGGACCTTGTGGACAGGCGGAACCTAAAGTCATCGTATCAGATACTGCAGACAACCCCGACTTCAATGAACTCGATGTGTGGCGCTTTATTCGAGAGGTCAACACGACATGAAACAAAAAACGTCTTTGATGGATAGGATTACGGTAGGGCGTTCTTATTCCCACGATTCGGGGCGTAATTGGAGAAAGTCGGGCTGAGCCGCAGAAATGCTGTCTAAGTGTTTAATCCGAGTGACGTCGAGAGAAAACAGTGTGACATGGAATCACGTAAACAAATACTCACGAGGGGCTTTAATGGAAATCTTCTCATTTCTGGATCACAAACAAGGCGCTTTTACGAGATTCCTATAGGAAACACGCAATACGCAGATATAACTCATGTTCAACTATATTCTCTTTGTCAAAGATATTATCGAAAAAACATGCGAACTCCATCAACAGATCTAGAGATAGGATAAGCGGATCATGGATACTTAGACCCCTAACCTGTCTGTTCTATGTCTCACAGTGGTTCTTTCTCTTCCTCTGGTAATTATAAAGCAGTACAATTCTGTCTTTTGATGGTCACGACGCAGTAGTTTTTTTTCCCTCAAACAAGCTCTTATCAGCGGAAACCTCGCGTCCGACTCAAAGCTCCCGACACGCTAATGACACGAGCCAGGGAAATTAAAGCTGTCCGCCAGAAAGAAGGTGTACTTCCAAGAGCCGAAAACAGGCCGTTTGGTAGTAAAGGGTCAGTTTTCTCGCATATTCCGTCTAATTGCCACAGAGGCGGCCAAAACTGAGCGAACGGCTCGAAGTGGCTGGCGCCGATCGACGTCTTTTCCGGCTTCTTATCAAATCTGCTGCCCCGAGGGTGAAAGTTCATCGAAAGAATTCAGGAGGGCATCGATCGGAATTGCAACGGAGGAGTCAAAGGAGAGTTCCACTTTCGCTAATTGTCCAAAAAGTGCGAAGTGTGGCGATTTGCACGCATAAAAGTGCCGCCGAGGGAACGGCGCTTCCCGCAATCGGAGATGACCCGGTGGGAGTCCCGACACGCCACTCAATCGGATTTGGTTTTTTTGGAGGAGCGGAGGCCGAGATGGACGAGAGCGCCGCGAAGAGATCAAAGCGATCGACCGCCGATCGGAAGCGGCGGGAAACAGAATAAAACGGCCACAAGACGGTGTTTACCGTCGTGAAGCCGAGAATCGATCGAATATTCCTCTTCCTGATAAGAGCACGCCGAAATGTTGTTAATTGGGGGCCGCCAAGTGTCCCCCCGGGGACACCCAATGTCGTCGCGGTGTCCCCTCGGAAGAAGCCGAGGAATGTGGTCGCTGAAGGAGTGTGAGAAGAACGCCTTAGGCCCGATAAGCCCTTCGGGACTTCTGCTCCCCGGCCGTGTTCCCGAAGAAGCATCCGGTAGCCGGACAGGTCGGACAGAGGCGCTGATCGGCGCGCCGACGGAGATTGCCACTGTTCCCAAAACAAAACAAAGCCGCGATAAATCAGAGCAGAAACGCGAAAACGATGTAAGAATAGTGGCGTTTTGAGTTTCTTCTTCTCGGAGAGGCCAAGGAGGGGATAAAGGGAGTAATACGAGTAATTAGCCATTCATTGGGTTATTCGGGAAACGGGATAATGAAGAGCGATGCGGGGTACGGTAAGACGACATCAATGCGACATCTCTTGGGGCCTGCTTAACGTTGAAAGGATCTTAGGATGCTCACTGAATTCGAGTCAACGAATAGCGTGGAAGTAGATCTTCAGTAGAGACACAAGAGCGACAAGAAGATCTACGTTTGGAACGTCGGAATCCGAACATATTGACCACTTTAGGGGTAGTCCGAGTGATTCGCTTGCATCGAGTTCCTCGGGTTTCGATGCCGCGGAGAAACTCAATAGGAGTTTCTTTAATGGATAAGAAGATTGACATGAAAAGGACCGAGGCAGAACCAAATAAAACCAACGAAATCAGAAGAAGAATCTCCTCCATCCTCGAGGACTCAGATCTCTTAAGGTATGCCAGCAAATAGAAATATTTCAAAGTGAGAAAAATGGAAATAAGTGACCCACATGTAATACATTCCATGATTCACCTTTTCTTTCGAAATAACATCAATTCTGCAAACAGATTCCGTCATCGTCACTGACTCAGCGCTCTGCAGAGAGAATCGGCGCTTGCAGCTACTTTTTGGACAAAAAGTGACTCCAGCATCGCTGTTCTCCGCTCCGGGACCGCAATAAATCAGTGGAATATACGACCACACGTGCAACCCTGGGAAGCTGGGACTAGGAACAGCTGAGAAGTACACCCTGACACATGACCTTAAATACCTTCGGAATCTACGTGGGCCCGGGGCATAGAGAAAAACGCCGATTTGGCGACGTTGTAAAGGCGTCCCGGGTGTCGAATGGCCCTTTGGACGTCGAGAACGCGGACAATACGCCCGGGAAGGCAAACACGGAAATGTGAATATGCCCGAGGGCAGCATCGAGAGGGCGCGCCCAACTCTCACGCGCCATTAAGAAGCATTCATCGCGAAGTTGAGCGCCAAACAATCATAAAACATTCGCATAAATTTGAATATAATTCGGCGGCCGAGGCTCATCACTTCACGGGCGGCGGCGACCTATTGAGCGACGCCGACGGATCGCCGTCGGACATATGTTCCTGTAATTACGCAACCACCGCCATGGCCACAAAGGAGAGATCATCAGCCCGGACACCAGTCGATTGTTTCTGCTCCGATGGCTGCTGGTGACCCGGAGAGCCTGGCATGCGACCCAAGGGAGGGCTCTGGCTTACTGTGGAACGGCGTTCTTAAGATGGAAGTCTTTTTAAGAAGCTATGGCGCCGATAAAAAAAACGACGAAATTCGGAGATGTGATCGGGAGGCCTTGATCTGCACTGATCTATCAGAGGAAAGTGCAATTCGCGCGGAAAAAGCGAAACCAATCTTGGCTCTAGGCGTTTCTAAAAATATTCTCCGAAGAGGACCACAGAGGACCGTCGTCTTCTCTTTGGCAACTGCTTGGAATTTACTCAAGTAGTTTGCCCTGGCACAATCACATGCGATCCAGCGTTCAACAACAAAAAGATAAATTGCATTGTTTGATGGACGAGAAGTCGAAGATTGCTGGAATTTGAGGAATGGTGTACTCCTTTGTTGTTAGAATTTGGTGAAATGAAATTTGGATCAGATCCGTTGACTTTAGAGGTTTTCTATATTTTAAGCTATAAAAAAGGTAGTGTCTTTGGGGATCTCCCTTGTCAGACCTCTGCAAAACCCGGGAAAAAAGAGATGTTTTTTGCAGTGTACCTTGCATAGAATTTTTTCTTTTCTTTGTAAGGTTTGTTTTCCCAATTTTAGAAGGTAGTCGACCAAGCGAAACTAACACTGGTCATTTGGATGCTGTAAACTCCCGGAGCGACCTTTGATTTTTAAGAAAAAGTGACCCATCAGGTGAAACTCGGGCAATTTTTGGGCTTTACGCGGCGATCGGCGCAGGTTCAAAAACTTGGCAGGTGTAAAATTCAAAGTTTAACTCATTCAAGAATTGCAAAGACTAATGAATGCCATTATAGAAAAATGTAGGCTCTGCAGGATTAGGGCTCTTTAGACAGATGTTTAGAAGAAGTCTAGAAAGCCATTCGGAAATCCAAACCGTTAGATCAGACGGTTCCAGTTTTCGTCGTTTTTTTCTCTTTTTTTGGAAACCCTGTAGAAATGTAGTAATTAATTAAACTTTAAGGCGCTTTCCAGCGAAAAAAAAAGATTTGCGTGGAAGTTAAATGTCTTAAAAAGTGAATAATTACTTCATTAATACAGAAAGTAACAAAAGAAGTCATCTAAACTCCAGTTTCCATGATTCTAATGCGTCGGTCACAGCAAGTTTCCCTACAGTATTTCCAATGACGTATTGAGAAGGTAATCAAAGAACGACCCCCAGGATTGCCTAAGCCTTTGACCTCCAAGAGAACTCGATGCTCACGAGCATCTGAACAAACACTAAAAGAAAACGACGTCTCCACAAAGCGCTCGCCGGGAAGAAGACAGCGCGAGGTCAGGGGACACATATGCCGCGAAAGCAAATTGTTTGGCGCGGAGGCCAATTTAGTAATTAATGAGCGCTGATGATGAACAGTGACGGATGTCGAGATTGATTTACGAAGGGTTTCACGAGGACAACTGTCGAGAATGATCTGCTTCTTTTATTAGCTAATTAGGAAGAGGTTGAGAGATGGAAACATTGGATTGATGGTCCGATGGATCGTCTCTTGAAATACGGTGACATGTTAAAACACAACTCGTTTCACAAAAACAATGGCAACTCACAACCCACTGAAGCCCTAAAGATCGGAAAGAGGAGTCATGTTTTGGCACATCTCCCACATATAACTAGCCTCGGAAGTGGCACCACACTTGCGAAACAGCGTCAAACTCACCTGTGGCGCGAATGCGTCAACAGCTGAGATTTCGATCCCTGCGCACACATCACTCCTACAAAAGTTCAAAGGGCTTTCAAAATACTCAAGAAGTGTGTATGCTTTGACGCGTCTTCTTCTCTTCTTCTACTCCCTGGAAGTCTACGTCTACTCCTTCCTCCCCGGATGGCCACCTGCTGGGGTCCTCAAGTGCCATTACTCACCGGAGCAAAGTGAAAACAGATCTGAGGGAGTTAATGACCCTGTGGGTGGCTGAGTCAGCACTGAGGGAGGATCACACTCGAAATAAGGGCAATTTGGGCGCCGAAATTGGCTCCAGGATCTGACGGATCGAGGGGCGACACGCGAGATGACGGCACTGCGAGAGTTGCGGCTCCTTTAAAGCGCTTCCGTTTTTGTTTATAATCCGCTGGGAAATCTGATCCGAGAGGGCAAAAAATGGAGACGAAAAAGGCGAAGTAAACAGAGGAAGAACCGGATTGCGGCGTCGCCGAGTGAGGAGGAGAAGGCCACTTCGCCGTTGAGGAGGGATAATTCTGGAGAGGGGAAGAAAACGAGTAAATAAGCGAAATTTGGGGATCGGACGACAGGTGGAGGGACGGGAAAGGAGCGCCGATGAGGGAGGGAGGCCGATCAAGGTCAACGGCGCCATTCGTTCGCGCAAAATGACGATTGTTTTATGAGGGACACGAAGGCGCAAACGCCGATAAAGGATTTACAGGCGGGATCAGTGGGAGATCGAATTTGTGCACTTATACTTAAAAGCCGTGATTAAATGTTTTTTCCATCTTATGGAAGAGCGGAGGCACTATTCACAGTGGTGAGCATAGAAATAAAGGCGTTCCGGTGCCATCTCTACGGGAAGAAGCTCTCGAGGAAATTCCTCCTCACCGGCCACCTCGCACCCACAGTAAGTCCGCCTCCACCTGCTCCTCTGACTCCCGATTCCAGGCGGCGAGAAGCCCTTCCGATGCGCCGTCTGCTCGAAGTCTTTCGCCGACAGAAGCAATCTCCGCGCCCACGAGCGCACCCACAGCGGAGAGAATCCCTTCGCCTGCGACCTCTGCGACAATCGCTTAGCCCTCAGAAGTTACCTCGAGAAGCACCGTGTCATCCACGAGAACGACCTGTGTCCCAAAAAGCCAAATAAAATCAACTCAATGTGTTTCCTTGTGTTTGTGTGCTGTCTAGCATTTCCCATTGCAACCGTTCTGCACATTTACTCACTCTATTTTCAAATTCGGTCGAGTTCGGTCGTAATGACGATCAGTTACTCGTTCAAAGCGTCAACAGCGGATGCATTTACCTTCTGGAAGTTACTCGGCTACTGGCAGGCTAGCATTTGGAAGCTCGTCCTCAAGGAAATCGCAGTTTGGATCCTCGTGTACGTCTCATACGGCATGACATACTACTTTTACTTCAAGGTAGGTGTGTTTAGCTACAGCCCCTTCCCAAACCGGAGATTCCAGAGCAGCCCGTATGCCGGCAGCGTGAAGGAGTTGACTAAGTTCGCACAGATATTCGCTGGCACGATTCCGCTGACACTGCTCCTAGGCTTCTACACGAGCCTTGTCGCCGAGCGTTGGTGGGCAATGTACACTCTGATGGACTGGCCCGACACGGCTGGCCTCGCTCTGGCCACCTACTTCAAAAACAACGCCCTCAGCGACACGAAGAGTCGCCTGGTCCGTAGGACCTGCGCCCGCTACATCGTGCTCACCTTCGTTCTTCTGATGCGTGACGTTTCCGCGCCCGTGAGGAACCGATTTCCACAGTTGGAGATCCTTGTCAAGAAGGGCGGTCTTCTGACAGCCGAAGAACTCGAGAAGCTTAACAGAATCCGGTACTTGGACAAGGGCTCCTGCAAGTACTGGGTACCCATCGAGTGGGCGCTCAGCATCCTCAAGGAGCATTACGTATCCAAGACGCAACAGGGAGCGAAGAAGTCAATCATGGACGAGAACAGCTACGTGCACTGTGTAGACGAGGTTAGGCTTTTGTCTTCTGGATTGTAGAGTGTTCGTTTCAGATTGGCACTTATCGCAGCAAACTGAGCGACATCATCTCCTACGACTGGGTGCCGATTCCTCTAGCGTACACTCAGATCGTTGTTGTTGCCGTTTACGCGCACGTAATCAATGCGGTCCTCTCGCAGCAAATCATCGACGCTGAAGACACTCTTTTCTTCTCGAGCTTCGCGCTCTCTGCGGTCTTCACAGTCATCGAAATCATATTCTACTTAGGCTGGCTAAAGTCGGCACAGGTGATGCTTAATCCGTTCGGCTTCGACGACGATGACTTCGAGGTGAACTGGCTGATCGACCGCCACTGGAACATCATCTACAGGATGCTCGATAAGACCTTTGATGTCAATGATTGTCCGGCGCTGATCACCGCGAAGGACGTCGACGACAACGCCGAATTGCCGCACACCGTCGGCAGTGGAATCCTCCTCGCGTACGTTCTAGAACTCTGAAACCATGTGTTATTTAATTGCACGCATTCAGGAAGAAACAAAACCATCCGATGGTTGGCTCCGTAGTAAGGATGCAGATTCGTGGGAGCGAAGCGGAGCAGGTGCAACTTGTTCCCCGAAAGCGCCAAACCCGATTTCCCGGAGATCACCCCGCATAGCTTGGAAATGTTCTTTTTGCATAGTAAATAAATCACTTCTCTCAGACTCCACACATCTCCATTTGATATCAGCACTGACATCGAGCTGCAAAGAAACCTTCCAGAGGTGAACCGACTGGAGTGCAAAAAAAAAAGAAAATTGGACCGAACGTGACACATTTCTCACTCGTCTCGACGGCGCCCCTCGCGCGGATTTTCCTGTTTTCAATTTAGTTCGTTTTTTGAGAACGTCTTCGAAAATCTCAGAAGGGGATTCTCGGGGAATTTCTCTGAACCCCCATCAACATTTCTGCGCGATTCACGTTGTCGCGCTTCTTCGCCCTTTCTCCCGAATTCCACTTGCCACTTACAGAAATGTCAGGACGGAGCCGTCGCCGCTACTCCGATGACGACGACATGGACGACGCGAAGCGCCGCCGGGGCCCCGAGATCATCGACCTCGGCGCAACGATCGTCGAGCACATCGGAAGCCTCGGCGTGAAAGGTGCCTCGTCGGTGGAGAGCGAGCTGGAGAACCTTGCCCAGATGCTGAAGGGTGACATCGACTCTCATAAGCAGGTCATTTTGGACGCTCTTTCCGAAGGGTTTGTACCTCTTGGTGCACTGTTTGTATTTTCCGTTTAGAGTTTGTTTCCAGCCGAACAAGGTGACCATGTTCTCCACTCTGATCGGCTTGCTGAACGCCGCCAAATACAATTTTGGGGGAGAGGTCAGTCACCTTTTCCACACAAATATGATAGAAACGAGTTCCAGGTCATCAAACGAATTGTCTCGGACCTCGATATGTACTTCCAAAAGGGCGATTTTCCACGCTGCACGAACATCGTCACGTTTCTCTGTGATCTTGCTAATGCGAAGGTTGTTACCGTTTCGTCTACCCTCGAGTTCTTGGAGGTCTTCGTAGCCGCTATGTTCGATGACGATGTCCCACAGGTACCTCATCCACAACTCTGATTTCTCTTCAACGTCCTATACCAGGTACGCACTGACTGGTGCTGTTTCGTCGTTCTGAAATCGCTACCGTATATTGCACAAGAGCTGCAGGCGAAGAAACCCGCAGAATTTTCAAACGTAATGGAAGCTATGCAGAAATACGTGGAGGCGAGAAGTAGAGCGCACGTTGCGGTAATTTATCTGTTGCTGAGCCTAGTGTACATATCGTCCTTAGATGCTTCAAGTGTGGACTAAAACTGTACACGAACAGGAAGACTATATCGATTGCCTTTGGGCGCAGATTTCCAAACTGAAAGAAGACAACTGGGAGGAGAAGCACCTGCAGCGCTACTACGTTGCCTTCGATTCCGCCCTGGCGGATGCTCTTCAGCACAATCTTCCTGGTATCCCCTTACCAGCGCACCACAAATACAGTCGATATCCTTGGCCCAAGGTTGTCTTCCGCCTTTTCGACTACAGCGACTGTGACACTGATACGGTAGAGATTCTTTGTTTGAGTGGTCAACTTATTCTAATCTCTAGAGAACAGTACTCCCTGGAGCTCATTCGATAGAGAGATTCTTGATTGAAGAGGACATCCACAACATCATCCGGCTCAACATTTTGGATCGCAGAAGATGGTTTGTCGCACAGCTTGTTTTTTCTATAATGTGTGCAATATTCTAGCGCTACCGAACTTCTCGATTATAACAAAAGAGATGTGATTCCACTCAACTACGTCATTGTTGAGTGTCTTTTCGCCGAGATGATGAATTTGCCGGAATCTCCCGCAGTGTCTTTGTTCTATGGATCGGTTTTGATCCAACTTTGTGGACTGCAACCTGGCGGAATGCCTCAAGTGCTGGCTCAGGCGGCGCAGCTCTTCTATGAGCGAATCGAGTCCATGCAGCCTAGTTGCATTCAGCGGCTGATCGATTGGTTCAGCTACCACTTGTCCAACTTCCAGTACAAGTGGTCGTGGAACGACTGGACGGACTCGCTCACCGATGACCAGTTCACCCCCAAGACGTTCTTCGTCCGCGAAGTTATCGAGAAGTGCCTTCACTTCTCCTATCACCAGCAAGTCACCGAGTTCCTTCCGCGTTTGTTCGAGAAGATGATCCCGGAGAAGCCGGTGATCATTCCTATCTACGAGGAGGATCATCCTGACTTCGAAGTTGCTCAGAAGTTCCGCGATGCTTTGAGGGCCAAGAAGACTGCGGAAGAGATTCTGGTTATTTTGAGAAGAGCACCAGAGCAAGTGGAACTGGAGCCGGAGGCTATGGACCAAAGCGGACCCATTGATCCGTCGACATTCAGAATCTTCTTTGGTGTTTTGCTGGAGATGGCGCACAAGTCCTTCAGCCACAATTTCGCGGCATTTACACGATATCATGAGACTTTGAAGGTGGCGGCTGAAGAGAGCGATGAACTGCAGGGATGTATTTTGCGAACTTTGTACGAATCGTGGAGGAATCACCAACAGATGATGTTTGTGCTCATCGACAAGTTGCTCAAGATGCAGGTTCTTGATGCCTCGATCATCGTAGCCTTTGTGTTCAGCGACGAAATGAAATCCGAATTCGAAAGGTACGGTTCCACATCGTATTTCTCTATGCGGACTGTTCCATTATAGATTGTGGCTCTGGGAGATTCTGTGTGCTGCGGTGACTCGTGTTTCCAAGCACTATCAGCATCTGAAAAATGAGATAGAGAAGCTGGAGAATGAAGCTAGAACATTGAACGTCGACGTGAAGGAGGAGAGCGTTGAAATCAAGGAGGAAGCCATGGACGCTGATGTAAGAGGCTGTCTGAGTTCTCCTTCAAGAACAACCTTTCAGATCGATGAGAAAGTCGAAGATCTGAAATCCAGTGATGTCAGCAACATCGCTCGTGTGACCAGCAGAATCAACGAGCTGAAGCCAAGGCTGAACAAGGTGGAAAATGCTCTCCGCTGCATTCTTCTCGATGTTATCCACGTAAGCGCTCGAAAGACTCATGTTCAATGCTGATGCGTGCCCTTTTCAGAAGTTCACAGTCATTCTTGCCGAACACATTATGAGCTGCGATAATCTTGGATCCACTGTAGCAACGAATTGGTACCTGTATGTTACCGGTCGTTTACGCCAGTTTTTCCTCATGGTAAGCTTTTTCTGCAAGAACGATGCCTAATTGTGCGCTGCTTAGTACTCCGATCAGCTGTGGTACTTCGTCGAAGATCTCCAGAAGGAGTTGTTCAGTGCTACGACCATTGATTCCCGAATTACAGAAATCTTTGACCAGTTCAAAGCGCTAAAGTGCTGATGACAGGAAACAGTCGACGTAGCTGACGGCCCCATTTTGCATAAGTTGTTCTCGATGTGATTGTTATAATTTCGTTCTGTAATTTATTTGTGACGTCGTTGTGTGAAGGACTTATCTCGTTATGTGTGTTCAGGGTTTGAGGTGTGTGCCACTAGGGATAGCTGGTTTTCAGGCGTTGATGCGTTGAGGAGATGGTAATGCTTCGGGTGGCCGAGAGCGATTATTTCCTTATAGACGTAGACTGTTCCCAGACATACTCCGCGTTTGTCCTCTTACGTTGTATTTATAGAGACGTGAACCGGTCGGTCGGTCAAGTGCATCCCGGTAATCGGCGCCATCCTCTTGGCTAGTTCATCTCAGAGATCGAAATTTCGATCTCGTGATCCGGATATGCAAATCTGGTCCTGAGCGGCGTCGGGAACGGGATCCGATTACGGAGCGGCGAAGCTGGTTGCATGGCAAGGCGATGACCAGAAGCAGCATTCCATAATTGGGTTATGCGCGGCGCAATCACGACCGTTTCCCCGATTTTATCACTTTCGCTTTCGTCGGCGCTCCGAGGCGATTCCGCGCGAAGCGAAGACCAAATACGACGACGACGTCGTTGTTATGAGATTTCGATGATTGCAATCGCCTTCGGCGGACAGAGGCGATCCGCGCAGATCGTCTGATCCAAAACGAAAACAAACAAAAACGAAACCCGTCCCTAGAAGCCAGAGTGTTCTGAGGCAGAGGACTAGGCCGCCTCGAGAGTGACCCCGTTAGAAGACGTTTACTGGTGGAGGCGAACTGTCGGATCAGTTTGTAACCGGATCTCATTAATCACAACTTCGACGCCTTTCGAAGCAACAACGAAACGACAAAGAGAGACCGCCGCGGACAAAAATCGCGCGCCCCTCTGTATGTATACTTTGGCGGTTAATCCGATTTATCCTTCGGATCACCGCATAACAGATTGATTGCACTGTCTTCGACCGAACGCAGGAAAACAGCCACTGGCGTGCAATCTGGCGCCGACCGTGTACGAGCCAACGTGCAGAAGAAGAGAGAACAAAGGTGGTGGAGGGGCGAGGGAGAGTAGTTACCGTAGTTCTGAGGGGAAGCCCGCGAAGCTCTTTAAGTGGGGACGCGGCCGAAAGGGTCTGGTGGGGACAATTGCAGCTACGATAGTTTGGAGATTTGCAGAGTGAGAAATAAAATAAAGTGAATTTTGAGACAGTCTGGGAGGTGTATTATTTTTGAAAGAGGTGGAAGATGTATCGGTGGTGTACAGACTGTCTGAACCGTCGAGTAAAAAGTCGTCGAGGAGACTCTTTACTCGGTCTCTCCGAGGTCCCCCGAATGAGATGTGTGAGCGGTCGTAAGCTCGAACCTGTAAAGGCAGAGTGTTTCTTTTGAAGAAATGCCAAAGAGTGCGAGTTTTGCACGATTGTTTTGTACTTTGCAGTCAGAACTTCTATTTTTAAGAGCACCTTTCGCCGACCCAATAAGACTGATCATACGGTAATCCTGGGTGAAGCGATGATATGGAAACAACTGTTTTATTCGCCTGAATACAAAAGACATTTGTGCTTATTCGTGTTGTAGTTTTCTAATTCACTTGTGTTTATTCTTCCATGGGAATGGTACTGTAAGTGCGAGACGGTTTCAAATTCATTGTCTCAAAGCTGAAAACCGAGAAGTTCCACCTGCTGGGCTGAACGGCACCAACTCCTTTCACTATCGGCGGTTTTTCTGTCGATCTTTTGCA
This sequence comes from Steinernema hermaphroditum, assembly GCA_030435675.1. Lineage (NCBI taxonomy): Eukaryota > Metazoa > Nematoda > Chromadorea > Rhabditida > Steinernematidae > Steinernema > Steinernema hermaphroditum. The sequence continues at coordinate 6,513,979 of CM059622.1, forward strand.
AGAGAAGTTGCAGAGCCATGTGTGCTGAGAGGTGAACCAGATTTTTGGTGAATTTATGACCTAGTTTCCCGAGCTAGCGACAGTCTCCCGAACCCGATATTTTCAGCTGTTTTCGGGTGGAAAACGGTTTAACGAAGATCGCCGGACGCAAGGGAAATCCATCATGTCAGGGAACAAAGGTGTCGACAGCACTTGTGGGGACCATGCGAAACAAAGGCTACAAGAAAAATTCTTTGGGAACAAAAAGACCATAGATGGAAGTTCAAAAAAGTTGAGATAGGAGACAGTGGTCGAGAGTTTGTCGCCACGCACCGAAGACTGAAGTCATCCCAAGAATGTGCCCTTCTGTAAAGTATCGTACTACAGCATTCTCTAGATCTCTATCTCGAGTTGCAAAAGCATTTTGTGGACTATGTCACATGAGGCTACACATCACTCATATCGTATGATTGCATGGACCCAATCTCAACAAAGATTAGCTACAGTAAGCGTTGGTGTACTTTCCGGACGTTTACTTTTTATGAGGACTCGATTGGTTCCTTTGTTCGGGTGCAATGAAACGAGGATCTACTGGAATACGCACACAGTAATCGACTCGAGTACCGTTTTATTACCGCATAAAGTTAATTGGATTCTCCGTCGATGATCACGTGGCGGTCAGCGTCGCCGTCTGCGACGACGTCCGTTTTTTTCCACTTAATCGAATTATCGGCGTCGCAAAAATTTCACTTTTCCGCTTGCCAATGATCTTAGATAAACTGTTTGCTTTGGAAATCGCTCGATCCGCACCCAATTAATCGTCGCCGTCGCCAATCGGTTCAGCGTCGAAGCGACCTCGATAGGTGTGCCCAGAGCCAGTGGCAGGAGGGTGTACCCTCAAGACCGGCGAGGGAGGACAAGAAGGCCTCCTCGGAGGGAATCTCGGCGGATTCTGTTGCGCAAGACGGCGTCGGGCGAGCCAGCGGCCAGCCTCGGAGATCCATATCAGGGGTGGGCGCGTCTCGGAGACAAAGACAGGTTTTGTTCGCGGTCTCGGCCGGGGCTGACCCGGCAGGAAGGCGGCGTGTTTTTCCGGGGGCGCGCGCGACCCAGGCCCGATATAAAAGGGCCCCGTCGCCCTCCTCGTCAGCAGCCTTCTCCTTCTTCCCGTTCCGACAGCGAAGGAGCCAGAGAGTGTCCAGCGCCAAGATGATCCGCAGCCTCGTGTGTCTCGTGGCCCTCGCCGCCGTGGCGGTGGCCATCCCCGTCGACAACGGCGTCGAGGGGGAGCCGGAGATCGAGTGTGGCCCCACCTCCATCACCGTCAACTTCAACACGCGCAACAAGTTCGAGGGCCACGTCTACGTGAAGGGACTCTTCGACCAGAAGGAGTGCCGCAACGACGAGGGTGGCCGCCAGGTCGCCGGCATTGAGCTTCCCTTCGACTCCTGTAACGTGGCCCGCACGCGCTCCCTGAACCCGCGCGGCGTCTTCGTCTCCACCACCGTCGTCATCTCCTTCCACCCGCAGTTCGTCACGAAGGTCGATCGCGCCTACCGTGTCCAGTGCTTCTACATGGAGGCCGACAAGACCGTCAGCGCGCAACTCGAGGTCTCCGACCTCACCACTGCCTTCCAAACGCAGGTGGTGCCGATGCCCGTGTGCCGCTACGAGATCCTCGAGGGCGGCCCCTCCGGTCAGCCCATCCAGTTCGCCACCATCGGCCAGCAGGTGTACCACAAGTGGACCTGTGACTCGGAGACCGTCGACACCTTCTGCGCCGTTGTGCACTCCTGCACCGTCGACGACGGCAACGGCGACACCGTCCAGATCCTCAACGACGACGGCTGCGCCTTGGACAAGTTCCTGCTCAACAACCTCGAGTACCCCACCGACCTGATGGCCGGCCAGGAGGCGCACGTCTACAAATACGCCGACCGCTCGCAGCTCTTCTACCAGTGCCAGATCAGCATCACGATCAAGGAGCCCAACAGTGAGTGCGCCAGGCCCCAGTGTGCCGAACCCCAGGGCTTCGGCGCCGTCAAGCAGGGAGGCGGCGGCGCCGCCGCCGCGGCAGCCGCGCCCGCGCCCAAGGCGCCTGCTCAGCTCCGACTCCTCAAGAAGCGTCAGGCCGACTTCGACAACACCCTGGACGTGCGCGCCGAGATGAGCACCCTCGACATCAGCGACCACGTAAGCCTTGCCCTCACGGGGCCCTGACCACCCCCGCTTCAGGATGCCGCTCTCCCCTCGGAGCTCCGCCACCGTAACCACGGCCGCTACGGACAGCAGGTGATCTACCAGTCGGTCTCCGACGGAATCTGCATGTCCTCCTTCGGCTTCTCCCTCTTCGTCGCCATGGGTATCGCCATCGTCGCCGCCGCCGTCGTCCTCGTCTCCTGCATGATCCGACCGCAGCAGAAGGCCTGAACCTTCCCCACCCGGCAGCCCCTACCTCCCCGAAGAACTACGGTGCTTTCAACCTCGCCCACTCGGCCGACTCTTCTAAACGTTCCTCTTCCCATTCCCTCCCTCCCTTTTCTTCCGATCGCCCTCTCCGGGTGTGTTGGTCCGAGTGTGGCGCCTTATTTATCACCTCGCTTCCCGTAGAAAATAAATTATTTGCTCACAGTCGCCTTCTCAGATCGCCTTTGGGCACACGCGGAAGTCTCGCGCGATTCTATCGGCGACGCGATAAATTAACGCCAAACAGGCGAACTGGAACAGTGTGAAGAAAAGTGAAAGGGCCTTTGTGCACTCGAAAAACAAAAGACGTCGCTCGCGGCGATCTGACTCCGATTTCGATGGGAATCATGGATTCGGCGTGATGGATGGATGCCTCGGACTGACGGCGATATCCGCATTCTTCTTATCCGATTAGATTAGTCATGAAATGACGGCGACGCCCTGAAAAAGTTCGTCTTGAGTCGTTAATCGTTAATCCAGGGGCGGCTGGTTAGGGTGTTTTCGGGTGATATCACCCCGATCACAGTGGAAACCGACACCCTTACGTCTTTGGTGACCTTTATCCAGAAGAGTGTCACTGTTTATGCCGGCCACAACAGCACTGTTGGGGGCTGTGTAGCTCTGTGTCGAAGGAGCACGTTGGTGGGAGCCATAAAAGAGAAGCAAAAGCAGCAGTATTGTAGTTCTTATGTGTCTTTTTCGATGTCCGATGTTCATATTTCAGCGTTCTGGATCTGTTCGCTTTGATTATCGTCAATTCCAAATCGAAAGCTTGTTCTCGAACCACTCTCGCTTTCCCAATGGAACGATCTCTGACCGTCGAGATCTGGTTCGACGACTCGTCGATACTATCGCAACACCCGTCTAATGAGACAACATCGAATCCGGCTAAATCTCACTTTCGTCATCGCGCGGTATCCTGTTTATAAACCCTTTCCGAAAAATAGCATCCGTTTGTGAGAATTTTGCTCATTCTTTTGGACGGTGTGCTCATAAAGTTGAACTAACTAGCGCGATAAGCGGTTCTTTCTACGGTACAGAGGGCTTGGTGGAAGGAGCATCACTTGGGCGTACATTTAAGAGGCTCAGATAAGAGATGGGCATCTCGTCCTGCATATTGACCTTCTAAAATGAAGCTTCTTGCGCACTTAAAGTCTAAAAAGGAGAGGTACGACGTCCAAGTAGAGGAGACCGACACGCAAAACGGACGCAAACATAGAGGAGACGATCCGGCTACCGACCACTACATCCCTGTGGACAACAATCTTGAGGACAGCTTCTTGTCGCGGCCCCTCTCTCGAGTCAGACGACGTGGAATGCACTCTGTTGACTGTGGAGAGACGGACAAGGATGCTCTTCAGAAGAAGCTTCTCAAGGAGGCGGAGCGGAAGAAGGCAGAGTTCCAGGAGATTCTCCTCAAGTTGAAGGAGTTTCAGGGATCGACCCTTGTCGACATCAAACGGACGGTCGTGTAGACAGGTTCAGCGCTCGGTGGCGAAAACTGCAAAATCTGTTACCTAGACGTGGTCACTGCTCTCTCAACCTTCAGTTCTTGCTTGGAATTTTCTGGTTTCAGAACTTCGTACTCTACACTGTTTGCATCAATAAAAATCTTTAAAAAAGGTCAATTCAGGATACAGATGTTTTTTTTTATCACAGCGTATTTATATATAACATTGCGTGAGTCACGCGGAACCAGTTAGCAATTCTTGGGTCACATATGAGTTAGGCATCTGTCACTGATACTCTGAGAATCTAAGACTGTAAAGACTCTTCTTCAAGGCGTGCACGCTGAACACTCTTTTTCTGGCGAGTTCGCTTCTCTCCCCTTCACTTCCATTGGCTTCCGGGACTGATAACACTCTTATGGAGAGCTTCCGGCGCTCAGCGGACCCGGGCGCAATCCTCTTTTCATAGAACTCCACCAGGTCCTTCTTTGTTATCCACCGGAGTTGGTTTTTCGACTCCGTCTTCCACAGATCTAGAAGCGCGATTAGATGGATTCGGACGGGACAAGTACTGACCGAGATCGAAGCGACATCGTCTATTCTTGATCTCATTCCAGCAGTGCAAAGCCAGTTCACATTTAGGTGAAACACGGCAGGCAGCACGACATCTCTCGAAATCTTCATCGCTCATCGACCGAACGTGTCCCTGAAAATCTTAGGTTATACCGTAAGCTGGGGCACAGGCGACCAGGAAGTTCTCCAAGAAGGCATCGATGCGCTCTTCGACGAAAGTCGGGTTGTGGCCCCCTTGGATGACTAAGCGAATTCCCTGCCTTCCGTTCGATTTGCGTGCGTAAGCGTGGGCATAGTAGCAGAGCTGCTCCTTAGTTCGCAAAGTGTCGAAGATCGGCTCTGCGACGAGCTTCACTGCCATGGTCAGCAGAAAGCTGTCGCGGATGTCCGATGACCCGGTCTGCAAGTAGACGTCCCTGCACGAATTCGGGTGGGTTCGCTGTTCGTGCTCGTAGAAGAAGCCCCCTTCTTGGATGAGTAGTTCTCTGGCGAGGGCTAATCTTGCGGGGGGTAACGCCCCTTTTCGATGCTTCGGTCCGATCGCAGCGCTAAGCCGAGGCCCTACTTGTCGAACTTGCTGAAGGGTCAAAGTTTGAACTCCGTCGGCGAAGGGCACCTACTTCTTTGATGACGTAACCACAAGCAAAGAGTTCTAGATGGAGGAAGCTCCATATCTGTGGGAGACACACAAGAAATCTGTCGTATGTGATCACCTCGGCAGCTTCCAGCAGTTCCATGGGGGTGGAGCTCCCTTCAGTCAGTATACTGTCCAGCAGAGACTCGCTCTGCTCGCATGGCCATTTCGTTTCGAAGTTCTTCAAGACCCTCACAACTTCTCTCAGCACAAGGTTGAAAACGGCCTTTTTGGGAGTGTAGGCGACGATTCTCTCCACGAAGCTCGCACATTCACTACACACGTCGGCGTAGTAGGAGAAGCAAAGCTCGAAGCCTCGACTGCAAACCGCTACGCTCAGATTTTGTGGTTGTCTCCGTTTTTCATGCTGAAATTCCATCCCTTAGCCCTTGTTCTCTATGCAGTATGTTTACCAGCAGGCACTTGACTACAATCTGTGCCGTGATCTGCTTCAACGGGTCGCCAAGAATGTTGGGCAATGTCAGGAGTGCATAGAGTTTGCTTTTCTGGGAATAGTTCCCCATGTACCACATGCGAAAGTAGTCGTTGTCTTCCAGAAGCTCAGGATGGGCCCTAAAGAGATTACTGCACGCCAGCGCCGTTGTCAACTTACATATTCAAGTCAGCCCCCGTGGCATCTTCGCTTTTCGTTTTCTGAGGGCCACCGGAGTCACTGCGTTCTGCTGTCCCACTCGGGAATGGGGTGGCTAAGGCCTTTTCGAACCTCGTCATTAGCTCTGCGCTAAGCTTCGTCTTCTTGTACTCCACTCCGTAGTACTTCTCCTTCTGCAGTCCTTCCAGTTGGGCGTTCTCCCTCGTCCTCACCAGATACATCATTCGGTCGGGTGTGAGCTGACTGAGAACCGTCCTGAGCGTTTGTGGATCGTACGGTTCAGCAACACGTTCGAACGGGACTTCGCCTAAGCGATGGGCGTACTGCTTGGCGACTTCAAATGTGTGCTTGGGTTCGAAATTGGTGTAGTACTTTCTAAGGGTTGGAAGGTCATAATTCTTGACCGTTCCAATATAGCTGAATATCAACTTGATGACTTCTTCCACGTGCCGGACACCTTCTTCTGTGAGTGTTATGCAGATGTTTACGTAAGAAAAATCGCTTCTTTCGACCACAATCTCAGTATTAAGTGCAGTTGTCCATCCTCGTCGTTTCAGCGTTGGCTTTAAGTTTCCTTCGTCCATGAGATATACTGAAACACTACTTCAATACTTCAAACAAAATAGTGACCGACGGAAATTCAGATGTATGCGTGTACAGCACTTAGTGCCTCCTTGTATGGGAAAGACGACGCGCAAAGTGTGTTCATCTTTTTTGGGCACCATGTCGACCCGACATCCCAGCTCTTCTGGACCGTAAAACAGCTCGTCTTGGACTTTTGATTCGGCATTTCCTTTGGGGATCTCGTAAAGAGGAGCTTTCAGAACTGCGTGTTCTAGGTCTTCCATGTTCCAGTCAGCCACTAGGCACAGAGACATGCTAAACATTTCTTGATGATCAAGGTTTTTCGATGATCGACTGTATCGTAACCATTGTCTCCTTCAAAACTGTCTTGTTTGTTCTTTGTCTTCTAGACGGCGTAGACATTCTTGGAAGGCCCGACGACAAGCGTCAAGACTTTAAAAATCGTAAGAAGGGACTCACTTTGTGGCGCAGTAATGCGCTTCAAAAAATTTGATCAGTTCGCTTCTGACGTTAATACCCTTCGCCCTCGGAATGTTCCACAGAGTGTCGATGTTGCCGCAAATGAATTTGCTGACACCTGTTCGCGTGAGGGAACCCACGATTTGATTCTCTCGTTGAGCATCGAACGCTTGAAAGTCCTTGAACTCAGAGTCGACAGCCTGGACTTCCCTTTCCAGCGCACTTTCAGTAAAGAGAGGGGAGATGAACATGTGGATGAATCTGTCAAGGGCTTCCTAAAAGAGGTTCAGAAGCTCTCCTATCTGCTCGTCTCACCTCTAAGTGCTTCGGAGCAATATCGAAGTAGTACTCAGTCATAAAAGTATATGTGTGGCCGTTGTAGTGGCCGTCACGTTGTCTTATAAAACGGCTGAAATTGTGTTCGATTGGATACTTTTCCGAACCCATGAACAGCATATGTTCGCAAAGATGGGCGATTCCAGGAACTTCTTCCGGGTCAGATGAACTGCCCGCAGCGATGTGCATCGCGGCGCCACATTTCTTGGCAGAAGGGTCGCTTAAAAGAAGAACTTTCAATCCATTGGAGAGTTCTAGGACGCGGTACTGTCTCTTATCTTTCGGAGCTTTCTTGGTAATGTCGTGCCTTTTGACTACCACGTTGCGTTCGTTCGATGTGGCTTCCCTGAACACGTTGATGACCGTAGTCCTCGATGTGAACTTACTCTGACGAGCGCCGAGACATTGTTTCAGATACCGTGTGGATCACTTTGAGCTGTCTAAATGTATTATTGCGATGCGAATTGACGCATTGATCTGAAAAAATGTCGACTACCACTTCTCTTCTGTAACTCAGGACTAAGGTTGGAATTTGAGTCTAGAAGAGGCGAGTCATCCAGCCAGGCAAAAAAAAGCGAGAGTCGAGTGTCAATCCTGTTCAGGACAGTTGCAGCCAATCTTAACCAGGGCAAATCGGTTCTACGCCTCTGTCGCTCATTGTGTTAAGTAGCGTTGTTGCACTGAACCTAGTGATGGTGACGAGTTTAATCTTGGGTCCGACAAAGCATTGTACGGGTGGAGGCCGGACTTGGGGTACATTGTCATTGTGGTCCTAACAGTGATGTTTTGAAACAGAGACTATTTTTTCTCTTTGCTGAATACAAACATTGACTATCCTATTCGAGATGTCTCGGTCTCGCCGCGATGGGCTCTGCCTGTATACCAGGGTTCGGTTCCCCGTGGGCCCGACTTTTTTTTCCACGTTTTAGGGCCGTTCTGAATGTTAACGAGCTTCCTTAAAATCCAGATTACAATTTTGTCTGTAGAATAGTCAGCTATTACTTGGGTTCTACTTAAACTGGTTGTTTTTTGCCCTCATGACTGAGACTTGTTGACGCCCATTGAAAACGCCCATTGAAAACGGCCCCAAAACGTGGAAGAAAAAAGTCGGGCCCACTGGGACGCACTACCACTTCGCCAAAAGCACCCAGGCCGAGACTTTTCAAAATTTCTGGATCGACCTCTATAGGCGTTTTTACGATGCTGAGCAACATCTAAAAAAGAGCCGATTCCTTCACGTAGGCCATCAACTCGCGCATTGCCTCAGTCTGGCTCTGAAGCATCTCGTTGGGAACTATCTCTTCGGGAACTGGCGTTGTTTTGAGGGGGAGATACACCGACTGGGATCGGCGGGAATGACAGTTTGTCGTCGCAAGTCATGCAGCCATGGGCAGTGTTGACTCTAATTTCAGTGCGAGCCCACTCAAATAAGCATGAGCGAATTCACAGTGAGGTCCTTGAGTCCTAAGTTCACAGAGCAGCTCTCTTCTGGAAGCTCTTTGAAGACGGAGTACACACAGGACACTTCTATCTGTTTGATCCAGAACTTGTGGACTGTGCAGATGAGAAGAACGTGGAGTTTGTCATCCAGGAGCACGTCAGCATCACCTCGGACCTCTCCCTCCAAGTGAGTCCCGACGGGAAGATCACCCTCTGGAGCCGCTTCTACGTCTACTCCGCCGCCGCCAACCCAGAAGAGGAAATCGAGCTATACACCGTGAGTGCTTCCATAATCCCTCGGAGCGTCTCGGTGACTTCAGCTTCTCCGATCGCCGGAAGGTCTCCGATATCTGTGAATTGCGGTGGCATCCCAAGGCCAAACAGAGCCCACGTTCGTCGGTCCTCCACTCCCCTCCTGATGCTTTCTTCTTTAGCCGCTTCTCCTCCGAAGAGCTGACCGTCGATGGGCGCTACAAGATCGCCGTAGCGGCCACGGAGTCGTTCAACCTCGGCGACGTCGGCGACGCAAGCCTTCTTCTACGACGAGATGGTGCTCGTGGGTGTGGAGCCTTCAAGAATCAGCGCCGTCAGCCGCCTGGATATCTTCAAAGGGAAAGCGCCCCTTTCAAGCAGCTTCGGGCTTCGAATTTAGCAATCATGAAGAGACGAATCCAAATCACCAAGAATTAAGTGAGGAAAGATTAGTTTGCAAAAATGTTCGACCCTAATGTGTTTAAGGATAAACTGTAGATGTTAACTAACTGGGAAAAAAGGACGGGAACTGACGCATCTCGGTACCACGTTGCGACTTATTTGATTTACTGCATTAGTTAGGAACCATAAGGACACGTATTTGCTCTTTAGTCACATCCGGGGACGTTGCGTGGCCAGTCGCAGATAGCGATGGCCGGGTTGAACACGAGTCCCGCCTTGCACTTCTTGGGAGTCCAGCTCCCTTTGGCGCACTGGAAGAAGCGGCCGCAGTCGGTTGGGTTCGGCTTGAAGCCTTCCGGGAGAGGCGACTCCTGGAATTTCATTCCATGTTTCGATCTTTTAACAAGACACTCTTCTCGCCTAACCCAAAGGCTTTCTATGAATGCAATGCCTCACCTTACAGCCTTCGGTCTCCTCTTCCTCGTCGCCGATCTTGTTCGTCGTGCAAGATCCCGGTTCACACCTCATACGGTCGGTCTTGTAGACCGTTCCGTGAGGACACGACTGGCGCACGAACTCGTTGTCTTGGCAGAGTTCGTACTTGTCGCACTCGTTGGGATCAGCGCGCGATTCCCCGTGGTAGCAAGGGGGTACTTGGTCCACTTTGCACTCGTAGTTGAAGTCACAACGACCGTACTAAACGGAGCATGATTTCACTGAGGTAGGTCCTCACTTCTGGGTTGAATTTCTGTCCGTTGACGCACTGCTTCTCGACGATGTTTCCGCGGAAGCAGAGAAGGAACTTCGAGCAATCGTAGGAGTGTTCGACGGTCACTCCCTCCATGCAGCTGGTCGGATGGTCGACTGAAATGGAGAAGGTGACAGGAATGTGGGGATGCAGAATAGCTCTGTAATACCGTAATCTTTGCAGAGCTTAGTCTTGCTGCACTGGTTGTCCTCGAAGACGGCGCCGCCCTTGCAGCGATAGTTCTCCCACTTGCCCCTCATGCACAACTGCAGCTTTCCACACTCGGCCTTCGGGATCTTCATCCCGCTGGTGCACTCCTCAGGGTTGCACTGGTGTCCCCATACGCATTCTCCCTTCCTGCGGTCGAACTGTTCTCCGAATTCGCAGTTCCGGTCCTCGTAGAACCCGCTCCTCAGGTTGCACACCTTGTACTTCGTGCAGTCGTAGAGATCCTCGACTTTCTGAGGCGATCGAAGGTCGCAGGCCTCGTCGAGGCCCCCGTGGTGGTCCTCCGTGGTGCCCTCCTCCTCTTCTTCCTCTTCAGAGGTCTTCGGGGGTACGTAGAGAGAAGTGTTGTTCTGGTCACAAGTCTCGCTCAAGGAAGAGCGGCATCCAGCAGTGGCGCTGTCGAAAACGAAGCCGGAGGGACACACACGGGTGTACCATACCCCCTCGAGGCACTCGACGTACTCCGAGCAGCGCTCCGTGTTCACGAACTTCTGAAACCAAACAAATTGGGGGGAAAAGGCGCCAAACTAACGTCTCCGTGGCGGCACTGGACGGGTTTGTAGTCGGTGTAGCGGTACTCGTCCTTCTGCTCCTTGCAGATGTCCGGACGGTCGTCGGAGTCGTCGCAGTGCGCACAGGCATCTGAGATAGATTCGCTCGTTTTATAAGAAGTCCCTCTGCGGAACGGCTTCATTTGGATGTGTTTTTGTGAAATGCAGTAGTCACTTACGTATACAAAAGACAACTGGATAGATGAATTCCCGGACTAAGAGGTGCCTTAAGATACTTTTGCTTGCTACTTATCTTTTTCGATTTTGATGCCAGTTATCTTCGAGGACCTACCGTTGGCGGAAGAACACATCTTCTTCGTGAATTTCCCATTTCGGCACAACTGATAGGTGGTGCAGTCCGTGGAGGGAATGACATCGCCATCGCGACACGACCTTCCTTCCTAGAGAGACGACGTTCCCATTGCAAGGTGCCCGAAACCTACTCCTGGCGCAGCGCATTCTGGGTCGTATTCACACTGCGAGGTCCTGACGTTCCAGCTGGTCATGTGGGGACACGAACGGTACTCGAATTCGCCGTTCAAGCACACCATGTAGTCTGTGCAGCTGAATTTGTAGCTCGATCCGGAGCGGCACTAAATGAACAAGATGATGTGCAATTCTAATGGTGAACTTGGAGGCTGAGGGTTTGGTGGGAACGCATCACTTGGATATGTATTTAAGAGACCAAGATGAGAGATCGGCATCTCAACCTGCATCTTGGCCCTCTAAAATGAAGCTCCTTGCTCTCTTAAAGTCTAAAACGACTAGATACGACGTCCAAGTAGAGGAGACCGACGTCGGTAAAGGACGAAATGGAGGAGACGATCGGATGGATAACCACAGATGTCCCAAGCACTACGTTCCTGTGGAGAGTCTTGAGGACAGCTTCTTGTCGCGGTCCCTCTCTCGAGTCAGACGACGTGGAATGCACTCTGTTGACTGTGGAGAGACGGACAAGAATACTCTTCAGAAGAAGCTCCTCGAAGAGGCGGAGCGCAAGAAGGCAGAGCTCCAGGACGTTCTCCCCAAGTTGAAGGAGTTTCAGGGGTACATCCTTGTTGACATCAAACGGACTGTCGTTTAGACAGGGTCACAAGGTCCCTCCAAAATTGTACTTAGGTGCGCTCTAGCGTTTGCATCAATAAAACTCCTTAAAAATAGTCAATTCATATGTATGCATTTCACTCAGTCGCTAGCGGGCAACTCATAAAGGTCCCACTCACCTTCTCGATCTTAGCACATGTGTAGTCAGGGACACACTTCTTCTCACTACCCGAGAATCCGTCGCCTCGAGGACACTCGAACTCCTTCCACACTCGGCGCTTGTTCCGATCCTCGCTACATTGCAGGTACTGAAATGACTGTAGCCAAGGTCTCCCCTAGAACCCACCTTGCGGCACTCCGTGGAGGCTTTCACGTCACCGAATTCGCAGATTGGACAGTCGGACTGCTCGAGGGGGAAGCATTTGCCTTGGTGGAAGACCTTCCCGTGGTCGCAGATGAATCGTTTCGGGCGGAGACCGTTGCAGAAGACGAACTCCGACTTGCAGCGACCGGCCGGAAGGATGTTCCACTCGTAGCCTGCGCAGCTCGTCTCCATTTGGCACTTGTCGCCAGCGGAGGGCGTCCGACAGATCCTCCGCTGGGGGTCATAGATCTTGCCGGGACCGCACTGGATGAGGGCTTGGAAGTTGGGACGACAGTCAAGATACCACGTGTCGCAGCTACCGTAGTTCATCAGCGTGGTCACCTGAACCTGACCGAAGGGGTCCACGAAGGAGGTCTGCTTGGAGAGTTGTGCGCATCGGGCTTGAAGAAGGTGCTGCTTGACGGCGGTGGAGGCGGCCGGAGGGAATCGGGTGCAGCGGTGGCGGTCGAAGACGCAGGAGAGGAAGTTCGGGTCGAGGACCTGGCCAAGAGGACACAAGAAGGAGAGCGGCTGTCGGTTCTGGTCGCAGACGAGGCCCTGTCGACTGCACTGGTGGGGTGCCAGGAACAGAGAATTCGCTGGATTGTGTTTGCAGAGGTCTTGGCGCTGCAAAACATCTACGGTGGATCTTTATTCATTTGTTTTTATACTCTCAGAGGAGCCCTTTGTTGGTATATTGAAGAAGAAGAAACGTCCCGATCTTACTTTCTGATACACCCGCGCCAAGTGTCCAACAGACCTGTGAGTGGCAAGTATGGTGGAATAGAATTGAATAAAGTTAGCCCTAAAGCGCCAGTATTGCTCATTTCATCGACCGGTCCATCATCATGCGGAATGGTCGAAATTGTTCCAGAATATTCGAGAATATTCCACACAGTCTACAAGTTTGTCTGCTGCAACCGTCACACCCTCATCCGCAAACAGTCTAGGTTCCAGTCTGTCTGCGAGTTGTAGACTTTGGAATATCCTCCGAAAACCACGGACTTCAACTTCCTCTACAATTCTCACCTGTGCGAGCTGTTCGGTCTCAAGGTTGACAGCGTTCAGGGTGAAGTCCTTGCAGTGTGGGAGAGTGGCGACGTCCTCGCAGACACCGTTGTGGAACACCTTCCCGAGGCCGCACTTGTGGAACTCGGGCTTCCGGACGTAGCGGTCGCACTTCACGTACGTCGCCGAGCACATCCCTAACTGGATGGCGTCGCGGTGGACGCAGAGGTCAGTCAGCCAGCGCCTCTGGAGGTCTTCTGGCAGTGCGCGGGTGCGGCGAACAGCTGAAAGTGCCGAGTTCAGAGGGTCTCAGGACTGCATTTACCGTGGAGGATTCGAGGGGTCTCGAATGGATCGACCCTCTCGAGCGACTCTTCTTCCAGGGTGGCATTGTCACTCCGCTGAAAGGCTCAGTTACTGTAACCCCACGCAGCCTACGGCACCGTTAGGGTGAGAGAAGTCGCGAAGCCGAGAAGGGTCGCCGCAACGACCCAGTGGAACATTCCTTAGAACTGACTTTGCTTCTGGTTCGATTTGTTTTATGTCTGCACGAGTGAGTCAATCGGCTGAAGGCGTTGTTCCCGAAGCCACCGGAACGAGGAGAGAAACAGACGCCCATTCCCTCACCACAGCATTGATTAAGACAGTGACGCACCCAGCCTGGCGGCCCTTCCCGTTAATGTTTATCGCTCTATCAAGAATTCTGCGACAACGAAACGCATCAGAGACCCTTGTTATAATACACAACCTTCGGAGGATTCTGGACGGCCTCGATTTGGGCGCGAGCCTCAGGGTCCAGTTTGGCGACTTCGACGGATTTCTTCTGTGGGAACAGAGCGCAGCAGAAGGGCGTCGAGATGAGGAGTCCGAGTCCGGCCAGAACCGTTTGGATTGGAGCGGCTGTCCACGGGCGTCTTTGGTACCAAAGAGTTTTGACGATCTGATTCATAATGACGGGTGTGAGTACTAAACGAGGCTTGTGAGAGGGATCCCTTCACTGTGATAAGTGATTACCCATGTAGGGAAGCGCCATGCCGACCCTGCTCAGAACGACTTCGGCGATCGCGTATTTCGCCACTGAGGTGCTCTTTCCCACAGCGCGTCCAGTTTCGTCTTCGAGAGTGATACCATCGGTGAATTCCCTGGGAATCAAAGAATCAGCACATAAGGGTGACTTCATGCATGACTCACTTGTATCGCATCAGAGGGATATTGATGGCGTTTGCTACGGCGATGGCGGCGAAGGGCACCAGGCGGCCCACAAGTGGGGGAAATTTCTAAAGTACACATTTACATGTCAGGACATAAATCAGGCCAACTTACACCAACTACTTGGTTGAGTCCCAAAGCAACGGTGAGAGCACCCGTTGTCGCCCCCAAATAAGCACACATCAGCTCCTTCATCGTGATCGCATTTTCTCCTGAACGGTTAGCGTAGTTCACGTTGGCGTTGAACGACTGATTCAGCCAATGCCAGAAGAACACTCCTCTAGGGTTCCTAGAAACCCGACATCAGTCATCGAAAATTATATCGACGCTCACTTATAGAAAGTTAGCAATCCTCCTGTGATAATCATGTTGCACGGCACTTGGGCGCTCATTCTGCCCAGGATGAACATCTTTTCGCCTGTTTCGGGGTGGAACGCCGAGTCATAAATCTGTTTGTGTCGCCAGAGCTGATCGACCGTCAGAGATGGACAAACGACACCTTTCCTGAAGATTTCTGACATTGACCAAGACCGGAAATAAATCAGAACTTACTTATAATTGCTGATGACATTCCGCGATGTCTCCAACCCTTTGCTGGAAATGAGGATATTCAGAGGATTCACAGTGGAGTAGAAGTGCCGCAGACGGCCCTCGAAGGTCTTCTGATCCCAGCGCGGCTTCGAAACGTCCGGGCGCGTCACTAGCGAGATGACCAGCTCGCTTGACATCACAGGAGAGAGTGGCGCTGAACGTGATCGAAAAAATTAAAGTGACAGCCACGAGGACGAAGACGTAAACGAAAGCCGCGGGGAACGATGAAAGTGCCCGGCGCAAACAACAAAAAAATCTAGCATGATGACATCAGAGAAGCACGTGGAAGAAGGGCAGTTGTCTTGTCGCGTGCGAGCAGAACCGATCTGGAGATCAAACGGAAAAATAGAGAGAGAGTCGAACGACGCACTTTACAATGGCGCGCTGTAAGAAGGGAAGCCGCAGAATTACAACGAAAAATAGACGTCTCGCGGTCTCGATGGAGACTCCAAATTGCGCAACACTTCCATTTCTATCTGCAGACGGCTGCAAACCGGTGGGTGAGAAGACTTTGAGCTATCGGATGCTGCGACACCTTGAATACAAATTTGCAATTACAATATACATCAAGCAAAACAGAGCTCGCTGGGAAATTGGAACTTCTCGAACTCGCGCCCACTTCTCACCCGAACAAAGACAAAAAAAAATGAACGGAGAAGTACCCTGCCGGAGAAAAGAGTTCCCGTACCGATGAGCGAATGGCGACTACAGTATTTGAGAGTCCGTCTGCACCCAGCGCACCCAGGGAGACGCTCAAGGTCGACACTACCAGCGATTATGATGGGAACTTCGAGGTATTCTCCCCGGCAACCTCCTGCAGGTTCGAATAGATCGGAGGAGGGAATGTTGCTGTGACTAAGCGTCACCGAGGCGAAAGATCAGTCCGCGAGCATCTTGGATGTGTACTTCTTGAGAAAGCGCTTGAAATGTTTAGAAATATGTGGAAACTTCCCACATGTGATGTCCTCTTTTGCAGAAGCTTTAATTTGCACAACTATAATACAGTACCTAGAGACCCTTGTTATAATACACAACCTTCGGAGGATTCTGGACGGCCTCGATTTGGGCGCGAGCCTCAGGGTCCAGTTTGGCGACTTCTACGGATTTCTTCTGCGGGAACAGGGCGCAGCAGAAGGGCGTCGATACGAGAAGGCCACAGCCGACAAGAAACACTTGCAGAGGTGCGGCCACCCACGGACGTCTCTTGTACCACTGCGTCTTGTCCACCTGGTTCATGATCATCGGAATCAGCACTGAAGGAGTGAGAATTAGCAGTGACTGAAAGATTCGCCCACACCCATGACGGGGACGGCCATTCCGATTCTGCTGACGACCACCTCGGGAATCGCGTACTTCGCCACTGAAGTGCTTCTGGCGACGAAGTTGCCGTGTTCATCTTCGAGACGAATTCCGTTCGTGAATTCCCTGAATAGCGTGAGTCACTGTAAGCGACAAGCTCCTCCACTCACTTGTAGCGCATCATCGGGATGTTTACGGCGTTTGCAGCGGCGACGGCCACAAACGGCACCAGGCGGCCGATCAGAGGATGAAGCTTCTGGAAGGGAAAGAACCATATAGGTGATGAAATGACTGATCGTACCGCGACGACGGAGTTGAGACCTAAAGCGACGCCGACGGCGCTTCCAGTGGCACAACAGTAGGCGCGGAAGAGTTCGGCCTTCGTGATCGGATTCTCCCCCGAACGATTCGTGTAGTTGACGACGGCGTTGAACGACTGGTTCAGCCAGTGGAGGAACACGACGCTGGCGGTGCGTCTAAAGAAGAAGGTCTTCTGAAAGGCGACTGGCTGCCTTACCTGTAGAAGGTGAGCATGCTGCCCGTAAGCATCATGTTGCACGGCACTTGAGCGCTCATTCTGCCCAAAAGGAACATCTTGTCGCCGGTTTCAGGGTGGAACGCCGAATCGTAGATCTGCTTGTGTCGCCAGAGCTGCTCGACCGTCAAGGAAGGAGAAACCATTCCCTTCCTAGAAGTCGTCAAAAGAGTCGAAGAGCTACATTTCGAAGAGCGTACTTATAGTCGGTGATGACCTTCTGCGATTCGGCAAGCTTCTGGCTGCAGGCGAACAAGTTTAGGGGGTTCACGGTGGAGTAGAAGTGGCTAAGACGACCCTCGAAGGTGCTCTGATCCCAGCGGGGCTTCGTCACATCGGGCCGCGTCACTAGCGAGATGACCAACTCGCTCGACATGAGGAAGGGACGACCGTTTGTGGAGCTGACAAAGTCGAACAGTGAGTCTCGGCCAGAGTTCGCCTTGCAGACGACTGTCTAGACAAAGTGTGTGTCTGCAAATGTCCAAGGCGTCTCATTGAGAACACGGACGTTTCCTTTTCCATAGAATCGTTACTCTGCTTTGAACCGAAGCAGTGACTCGGGCCTTCTGCACTATAAAATCATTCCCCTCTTCAAACAACTCCCTCTCCACTTTTTTTTTGTCCATTCTGGGTCAGAGACTTAAAGCGTAGTCGAAATAGACATTTATTGATCTGTAAGACTACGGTCCACACATCGTCTTGCTCCTTTTTGTACTCGTACTTGTCGTCCTACTTGTCGCTGTCGTCGACTTCGTCGATCGGACGGATCTCGTTTTCTGTCGAGAGGTTCTGAAAGCGCTTGTATCCTGCATGAACCCCCTGTTTCCCTACTCCATAGAGCGATCCTTCGATTTTTCCGTTTCTTTCGTCGAACGATATCAGCGACTCCTTCTTCTTCACGTCCCCGTTGGCGTCGAGTTCGTCGGAGTCGACGAAGATAGGCACGTAGCCTTCCTTCATGAAGAGCGGCACCAGCTCCGGCGGCCAAATGCCGTCCATGTAGTAGTACTGTGGCACGGCAGCCATCTTGCCTTCCTTCACTTTTATCGCGATCTGAACAAAGCGCCGCTTTGGAACCTTCCTTTGGGTCATACCGTAACCAGTTTCTCCAGGTCGATGTGTCCTATGAAAGTGGGTTCGAGGCCGATGTTCTGACCCAGAGCCATGATGAGGTCTTTCACTTTCAATCTGCAATCAGAGTTAGGTGGGATCGAGGAGTGTGCTCCTTACGATCTGGAGCCGAACCAGATGTTGATGTTGGCGATGTTTGTGATCCTTTTGCCGACGAAGAAAAGTCTTCTCACATAGGCGGACCCGATATCTACAGTACTTTTTCCAGCTACCGTCGTAGGACGGCACTTACCGAAAGCGATTGTGGAGATGGCAAGACCCACGCAGATGTATGAAATGACGATGGGTAGGTAGAGGTCGCTGAAAATCAATGTTTCTGATAATTCCTCCCTTATGCTTATGATTTTTGCTTCTAATGTGATTGAACTGGAAGCGATCCAACTACTTCGTATCCGAGTGGAGCGATGCCGACTCAAAGCGATGCACATCCTCATCGTTTGCATCGCATTCGGAAGGGTTCTGCGTCTATTTGTGCTTCATCTCCGCACGGAATATAACATAGAATCGCACACTTCCACCGCAATGGAAGCTGAACTCTCCAACACCACCGCCATGGCGACGGAAACCGTAGAAAAGTCACCCCAGTCGCCAAAGTCCCCGGCCTTCCCTTCCCTGGAAGAGAAGCAGAAGAGCGACGCGAAGTCGATCTACGTAGGAAACGTCGACTACTCGACCACGGAATCCGAACTTCAGAAGCACTTCGAGGCCATTGGCGTCATCGTCCGAGCCACGATCATGCGGAACAGGTACACTCAGCGCCCGAAGGGATTCGCCTACGTCGAGTTCGAGAACGAAGCGTCGGCTCCGGAGGCTAAGAGGCGGATGAATGGCAGCTTCCTCAACGGACGGGCGATCAAGATCGAGCTGAAGAGGACGAACGTCCCCAACTGGGTCGATTCCGAGAGTCCGAACACGAGTCCCGCGCAGGGAAGGTCTAGGCTCGCCGGGCGGCTCTCCTTTTCCCCGCAGCACCAGAACCGTGTGTGGACCAGAAAATGAAAGACTTTTGGGGTATCCCCTATCCGTTGTTTGAGTAAATTTAGTGCAAATTGTGATGTTCCGAAGATGAAATAAACGTATCCAGAGTGAAATTTTGCTCTCCTCTTCGAGGATGAAGGCTGAACAGGGTGCTTGGGGGGTATGACTGATGAAATATCGCATAGGAAATTGGGGTGCGTAACGATTTGACGCGAACGATTTGCCGCAGTAACGATTTGACGCGAACGATTTGACGCGAACGATTTGACGCGAACGATTTGCCGCGAACGATTTGCCGCGAACGATTTGCCGCGAGCACGATTTGCCGCGAGCACGATTTGCCGCGAACGATTTGCCGCGAACGATTTGCCGCGAGCACGATTTGCCGCGAGACTGGCTCCCGGCACGAAAACGTTTCGGAGACGCTGTTTTTGCGTTCTTCGGAGCTTACACGTCATCTTCTGCTCTTTTTTTGCTTCGCTGTTATGTTTGCTTCGGTTTTTGCTGCGTTCGGGGCGACAACTGAACAAGGAAGTTCCACAGAAGTTCAGTCGTCTGAAAGGTTGGCGAATTTGCGAATCGCTGTTCGAGTGTCTTTTAGCTTGATTCCGGCAACAACCGTGATAGTGACGACAGCGGATTCGACGACAGAAGCAGCTTCATCCTCCGGCACTGCTTCCAGCGACGTGCCCGGCCAGCAGGACGGAGGTGCCTAAGATAATTGACTATGAGTAACTCTGTTCTTGCGACTTTCAGACGTTGAGGAGGACCTGGCACCCTGGGGAGCTTTTCCTGCTTCCAGTACTACTTTTTTGGGTCGGCCGCAGTTTGTGCAAACTGAGCGCAAGAAGGAGAAGTTGTGTTTTGATGGGCTTATTAATGCTTCTGAAGTAATTACTGTATTACAGGAACTCGGGAGCCATTTCTTCTTCTTGATTCACTTGTTGATGACCCCAGTGCTCTCAACCGAATTCTTGTGTTTGGACGAGAAAGCACTATGCTCTGGGCCCGCACTATGAAGCACATATATGTAGATGGCACATTTCGAAGTGCTCCGCCACTATTTAATCAAGTTTTCGTCATTCTAGCGGAGAGAAGTGGATACGTTTTCCCGGTGTTAACAGCTCTGTTACCGAACAAAGCTGGTTCTACATATGAAGCACTTTTTCGCATGATTCACCAGAAGTGGCCGGAGTTCAAACCGGAATCGATGTCTATAGATTTCGAGAAGGCAGCTTTTAACGCGGCGAACAAGATATTCCCAGAAATTCGGATCTTAGGCTGCCTATTCCACCTAGCACAAAATTTCAAAAAACAGTTTACGGGACATCTTTTGCGTCGGTACAACACGGAGCCGGATTTCGCTGTGGAAGCGCGCAAGATTCTCGCTCTGGCATTTGTGAAGCCCGAAGATCTTGACCGTGCCGTTTGTGAACTATCCGAAAGTTGGGAGGAGGTGGAACATCGAGGCGAGGACGACGGAGAAGATCTGATAACTGTTTTTGGTTTTTTTTATGCAAGCTGTCAAGCTGTAGGTTTTTTTTATGCAAGCTGTCCTTTAAAACGAATTTAGGTCTTGAAGAACGATCCGCGCACAAATAATCGAGCGGAAGCCGCACACCGTCGATTGCAGAGAGAACTGGGTGCCGATCACCCGTCGATTTGGAAATTCATTGAGAGTCTTCGAAAGGTCCAAATAGGCGTCGATAAGAGCTTTGAAGATATGCTGATTGGACGTCCTGCAGAGCAGAAGCGCAAGAAGTATCGCGATGCTGACCTGAGGATCCGACGGCTCGTTGATGGCTACGATGAGGACAATCTGCTCGATTTTCTGCGCGGGATCGCGACTAACATCGGAATGAGTTGAAATGCTGTTGTTTTTATGTGATCGTTGTTAAACATTTTGTTACTTTACAGGATAAACGCTGTTAGATATGCTTTTTTCGTCCTGGCATATCTAACCTTTCTCAAACTTCGGCAGACTGTCCAAAAACGGATCGTTTTCGTGCCGGGAGCCATTCTCGCGTCAAATCGTTCGCGTCAAATCGTTCGCGTCAAATCGTTCGCGTCAAATCGTTCGCGTCAAATCGTTCGCGGCAAATCGTTCGCGGCAAATCGTGCTCGCGGCAAATCGTGCTCGCGGCAAATCGTGCTCGCGGCAAATCGTGCTCGCGGCAAATCGTTCGCGGCAAATCGTTCGCGGCAAATCGTTCGCGGCAAATCGTTACTGCGGCAAATCGTTCGCGTCAAATCGTTCTGCTCCCGGAAATTGTATTCAGCCATAGGAATCCACTCGTAACATGGCAAGCGATCGGTCCCGAGTCGCTCTCTGAGCGCTCTGACGATGTTGCAGTAGTGAGTGTTCCGGCTCCCAGAGGGAATTGGCAAACCCGGAAACCGTAGGTAACAGCTGTGTCGTAGCTGAACTTTAAGCAGAACCCTGAGAGTATCAACGCAACAGTGATTCCATCTTGCATCACCCGTGCTTAGGTTTTTTTTTAAAATTCCTTCCAAAATTTGCAAAGCATAATGCTCACAGTTTTTCCTTAACAATCTTAGCGACTTACTTGTCGGGAATCAACTCTCCATATTCGATAGCGGTGAAACACAGAAAAGCGAAGTATATCCCGTTGAAGAAATCGAATTTCCCCTTGAGATACGGTATAAAGAGAGCTCCGAGCAGCTGAAACGATTTGTTGGCGCTTTTCGGTGCCACCACTACCCACCAAGTAAGTCCACACCATGACGCAGAGGGTCGAGGCGGAGATCATCGGCTCCATCTCGATGTCTTTCCCCTTCGGTCCGGCCACTTTCCTCCTCACAAGTATCTCTAGCCGTTGGATGTATCGTCCGAAGTTGGTGAAGATAATTACGGTAATAGGAATGCCGAAGAATCCGTAAAGGACCGTAAAGATCCTCCCGTTGATTGACTCGGGTTCGATTTTTCCGTACCCTGAAAGCGACCTCGTTTGCATATTTCTTGCTTCGGGGTGGTCCCCCAGGGACTCTTTCGTCAAAACGAAAACATTCGTCATCCCGAGAAACGCACCCAGAGTGGTGAGAATGCCGAAGCTGTAGAGAGCGGCCGTCTTGAGGCTCCAGGACACCTCCTGGAAGGTGATCTCCCTCTCGGGAACGCATTCCGAGGTAAGACGGGACGCCAGGCGATCGTGATTTTCGTCTTCTGACCTAAAGTCGTTTGTTGGAGTGACAGGCTACGGTAGTCTACTTTATGAGCAGTCTCTGAATGCAGATCTGAGTCTGATAGGTCTGGTTGAGGCGTCTAGAGACATCGATGCTGCGATTCTCGAAGTGGAGGAAGAGGAAGGCGCCGAAGCAGACGTAGACGAGGAGAAAGAGGACGCAGAGGCAGTTGGCTCCGATCGTCTTCCGGTTGTGGAAGTAGAACTGAAAGAGATCTGAGGTTTGCCTTCTTGTGATAAATGACATGGCCCCGGAAACAGTATGGAAGTGTGCCCGGAGCGATCTTTGGCCACAGGGGACAACACCGTGTAAACAAAAGGGCGAAAACAAAAACAAACGATCTGAAACTTTGATATGGAAGACAATCTAGATCGTCTTCGTCGGGACTATGATGAAAAAAACTCATTTTCTATATCCGTTTCTATCACAATTGTTTTCACCCGTAGATTATGTCATGTAGAAACAGGCTGTCATCTCCATTTTGATCGACTACCTTGTCACAAAGTGGAAAAGAAACGTTTCTGGCCATGATAGCCAGCCCTAGACTTTTAAATGCACTTTTGAAAAGTGTCTGACAGCTGTTCGAAACAAAAAGTGACCACTCATGAGCGCTCCGAGAAGGAAGTCGTAAATCATTGCAAAAGGCGATGTTTATACAAGTGTAGTTGACGTATTAGAGTCGCCTAGAGTGGTCTCACGAAAGTAGCGTCATATCTCATCTGACGGCGATTCGCTATCGGCCCAAGTAGTATAGTGGTTAGTACTCCACGTTGTGGCCGTGGCGACGCAGGTTCGATTCCTGCCTTGGGCATTTCTTTTGGAACACTAGATACTGCTTTTTTTCCTTTGTTTTTTAGTGATTTTTTTCACTTAACCACAATCCATCTTTTGGAACATTCCAGGCAAACTTACATTGTGCGCAGCCAAACAGCAAAACCACATGTCGACCATCCAGAAAATAACAAACACAACAAAAGCGAATTCGTCGGAATCTGAAAGTCCACAAACGGCGTCGATTGCGTGACGTTCCTCGCGGTTCCGGCGGTTCACCACCCGAGCACAACACCCAAATTAGGCGGCGCTTTCCTCCGGAGACGTCCCATCGGCCCGCCCTCTTTATAAATCACTTCCTCGACCGAGACTTCTAATTGGGCGCGAAAAACATTCGAAACCGAACGACCGCGCCCGATTCACTTAAGCGGGATTCTGAAAAGGCGCGCCGGGTGGAGAGGGCAATTAGAGCATTGGAGAAGATCGCCGTAAACAGCGGAGATACGAGCTCCCAGAGGGGCCGATAAGGACACCTCGATGGCCCGCGGAGGCCAAAACAAATCTGTGCAGATGATGGAGTGGAGATGTGTGGAATTTAGTGCAGAAATTGAAGAGATCGAGAAGTGCGCATTTCTTGCGAAGACTCGGGACTAAGAAAGGTGTGATCGATGGTGGAATCAAACCGAAGGCTACATGTGACTAACTTTGTTTATTTTGAAGTGTCCCGACTGGACTTTTATGATGCTTATTGCGCAAGGCTGTGGATGTCCTATGAAGTTGCTTTGCCACAGAAACTGCTCAAAATGCCTATCGAATCTTCGGATTCTCGTTGTGAAAAACTATGTGTCATTCTCGAGTGTTTTTCGAAGCCCTGGAAATCTTTTGCGCATGCTGGAGTATGGGCGTTAGAGAGCCGGAAGACATCTATTCTGCAATTTTCTGGAAAGGCGGAAATTTTGTGCATTTGAGTATGCTTGAGAGGAGAGAAGCAGGAAGTTGAATATTTGTCCATATTTGTATAAGTCCGTAGATGGCGACCTACCCAATGGTGAATTACAAGGCCCAAAGTCTCCCCTCGAACCCGATAAGTGCGAAATAGAAGCATCCAAAGATGCAAGTCTATTGCAAGCACGAAAGGACCACTGAACTGAGCAGTCCTTGCCGTGACCTCACGGGAATCACGGCAAAAAGTGAACTTTAGCAGAGACTTCTTCAAAACGCAATTCTTCTTGGAACTTAAGCATCGCTCATGATGGATGATGCGTCGGCTCGGAGACGTCAAAGCGAGCGTTTTGTGAACTTTCGAAACGTCATTATGAGAACGCTGAAAAATGTACGTGGGAAAGCGAACGACATGCATTAGCTGTTCCGAAGGTCTCGGCCAAAGGGTCGTTGCATAATTCCCCAGCACCCGAGAATGGAAGAAAAAGAATTTTGCAATTAGGATTGACGTCGATCGGAGAATTGGGAATTTGCGAATTGAGCAAAGAATACGCGGTAATCAGAGAACTTTCGCCGAACTGATTCGGCGAAGTCGTTAGCGGATTATGATGAAAACATGCCATCAAGATATCAGAGTGTAGATTTTGGAATTTGATTTCCCACAGATTGGGTGCATCAGATAGCGCGGGAAGGGAGACTCGAGAAGGCAGCCAGATGAGAGCTTCAGTTTCTTTGAGATGAACTTTTGAGGTGTGCCTTTTACCGTATAATACAAAAGGAATATTTCCTTCAAAGAAGTTGTTGAAGCCTTAGAAAGAAGTACTCTCCAAATGGAAGAAAAAGAACCCTGACCTAATCGGATTCCATCATGCACGAACCATCAAGGCGAACCTCATGGAGATCTAATGGGCCGAATAATTAAGAGTATTAGTCGAGAATCCAAAGGTCGGATTCTATTCCTCCTTTTCCCTCTTCGGGATCAATACTAGGTTCTCCGTCCCAAAACACTTTGCACCCACTGATTGGATGAGAGTAAAGCGCGTAAACGATACAATAACTCAATTCAGCAACTTCGGAGTTTCGAGTGCAATCTGATGGCCGGCGCGCATGGGTGCGCGACGACTTCCGGCTGCCGCACACGTCGAGGAAGTGAGTGATGAGATATCGGTTTTCTCCTTACTATTCAAAGAGATTTTGGGAGTCGATTAGGGTTGCAACACAAGCCAACAAAACATTCCATATTTCTTCATAATGTTCGCCCTTCCTAATTTTGAATTTCATGTGAAATTCGTCCTTTTGCAGGAACATTTCAAGTGGCTTTTTGATATTCAGCACAGGATGTCTGCAAAAAAAGCTCTAAAACTCTCCTTCGACGTCTTCTGCAATATATTTTTGGAAACATCTTCGGTGCATTTCTTCCACTTAATATTCCATTAGGTCTGCAGATTCCTCGTCTCGGTCTCTGTTGGTGCCAAGGCGCCCTCCGAGGTGCTCGACAAGGTGGCCCCTCTCTACAGGGCCTACAACCACGGCCGCTTCGAGTACCTCTACCAGCACGACCGGAACCTCTTCAATAAGCAGCGCGGCGACAGAGAAGAAACAGCCATCGGCAAGGTGCTCCCCTACGCCGCCTACAAGGAGAACCAGGAGACCATCGACCGCCTCTGCCCCGACCTCGCCGTCGTCTACGACCTCTACAGCGACGAGAAGCACAAGCAGGTCCTCTCCCTCGACGAGGTCGTCAAGGGGTACCACAGCCACGGCCAGCTGATGATGGTGGCCAAGGAGGAGGGATACTGTGGCGCCACCAAGCCGGTGTACCGCCTCGACAGCGTCGCCTCCTTGAAAAGTAGGGCGCCTCTCTGATCCAGCCATAACCACGCGTTTCAGCCACGATCTTCACCGACATCAAGGTGGAATACGAAAGGACCAAGGCGCATAACGCTTTATACAAGAACGGCGAAGACAAGGGCGTCGTCTTCTACGTCTGGGCCTAACCAGCTTTCCACTAAGTGACTAATAAAACTGTTGTCCCCCAAAGTGACCGTTTTTGTGCATACCGCATGGAACAAAACGATCTTTTGTCAACAGAACAACATTAGGGCTTCTTCTGGACGACGTGTCCCCACGTGTTCCACCCCTTCTTGTCCACTAGGAGCTCGGCGCGGTCGTCGGGCGACGGCTCCTTCCCGGTGAACTCGAGGCAGAGGCGCAGCTTCTCGAAGGAGCGTGAGAAGAGGAACGCCGCCGCCGGATTCGCCGTCCACGAGAGCAGTGGCGCCACCAGAATGTGCATCCGCTGCTTGTGGTGCCTGAAAGAGGATTACGGTAGCCGAAAACAGCACCTACTGTTTCAGACGCTTCGGGTCGCCGAACTCCTGACGGAAGCAGCTCGTCGGCCGTCGGAATACCGTAATCCGCAGCGAGTTCTTCGTCTCGACGAAGGGAAAAGCGCGTAGACGGACGCCTTCGATGACTCCGATCTTCTAGAAGGGGGTGGCTTGTGCATCTTGGAGAGACTCACCTGGGAGACGAAGTAGGAGTAGTTGTCGCTGGAGAGGATCTTGAAGGCGACGGGGACGTCGGAGTGGTTGACGATGGAAAAGGAGTGCTCTACGGGTGACCTCTCCTCGACGCTCCCGAAGACGAGGCGGTTCCTGGAGATGGAGA
This sequence comes from Steinernema hermaphroditum, assembly GCA_030435675.1. Taxonomy (NCBI): domain Eukaryota; kingdom Metazoa; phylum Nematoda; class Chromadorea; order Rhabditida; family Steinernematidae; genus Steinernema; species Steinernema hermaphroditum. The sequence continues at coordinate 6,540,439 of CM059622.1, forward strand.
CGCGCACCGCCGGCTCCACGAGCTCCACGTCCGGCGCCTCGTCGCTCCACACCCAACGCTCGTTGCTCATCGCCGCCGTCTTCCCCATTTCGACCGATCCTGAGAGGACGCGCCCTCGAAATGACGGGTAAGGCCCTCTGAGGCCTCTTAGAGGGTGGTCCTCTGACGGAACTAAGGTTCTTAGCCTCTTCTGGCGTCGCAACGGCCCTCTCTGCCCGAAACTAAGAGATTCGCATCGAGAAGACGACTCCATAAAGGCCACCGACGGTCACTCGCCGAACCATTTGGCCACCGACCGCCATGGACGCCTTCTTTCTCTATTCGCCCCTCCTTCCCTTCTTCTACCAACAGTGGCTCCTCCAGCAGAGCCAGCAGGCCTTCTACCTGCAGCAGCTCCCTTCCCCTCCGAGCTCCTCCGACGCCTCCGAGGCGGAATCCTCTCCTCTCCGAAAGAAGAAGGCGTTCCAGTGCCACCTCTGTGGGAAGAAGCTCTCGAGGAAGTTCCTTCTCACCGGCCACCTCCGCACCCACAGTAAGTCCGCCTCCAACTGCTCCTCTGACTCCCGATTCCAGGCGGCGAGAAGCCCTTCCGCTGTGCCGTCTGCTCGAAGTCTTTCGCCGACAGAAGCAATCTCCGCGCCCACGAGCGCACCCACAGCGGAGAGAAACCCTTTGCCTGCGACCTCTGCGACAAGCGCTTCGCCCTCAAAAGTTACCTCCAGAAGCACCGTATCACCCACGAGAACGATTTGTAAATCTTGCTGAAATAAATGAAAGGTGAACTAAAACACCATGTCTACCTAGCACAGTCTAGACACCTCGGTGCTCCACCGTCTGCTCTTCTCCTTCGCTTCATTTTGGTTTTGATCTTCTGTCATGGCGGTGCGTTTCCTCTTTTCTCCGTGCACCTTCATCGTGTTTCTCTTTTCAGAAACAGGACGACGATGCGAACACGACTTTAGCAAAGGTAAGCGCCCCGACGACGTTCCTACAGTATGCCGTCTTCAGGACATTACGACTCAAAGTGCCGCCCAGCCGACAAAAACGGTCACCGTTGAGGCCTCTGCCGTAGACACTCAACCCGTGGTCGAGCAGGCTAAGTCTACCCCATCTGAAGAGGCATCGGAAGACGCATCGGAAGAGGCCGAGACCACTCCTACGAAGACCCTGGCTCCATCGGAAGAAGCGCTGTTCGCCTACCAGGGCCTGGCGACGAGCCGGATGCTCCTCGCGTGTCTTCTCCAGGTGCTCTTCCTCTCGACGACTCTCTGCTACTCACTGGTGGCAATCTACCACTTCCTCTTCTTTCCGTCAGTCCTTTTCTTCCTTTCAACTACTTGTTCCTTGCTTTAGGTACACTCTGCGCGGCATGTCCAACTTTGTTTTTCTTATTGGTTCCATTGCCGGCGCCCTCAGCGTTCTCATCGTCGTATCCCTCTATCAGGGACTGACTGTTTATAGTCTCAGGCATGTAACTTCCACACTGAGAAGAGCCAAGATTTTCTTTCCAGAGGGGCGGAGATGGACGAAATACCATTGGCAGCCGGATCGGCGCGAGGCTCCGCCATCATCGCAGTGGCCGCCGCCCTGACGCTGTTCGCGATGGGTGCGATTCTTTTGGTCGGGCAGTCGACGTGGAAGACGAATATCGAGGCGAACTTCGAGAAGCTCATCCGACTCTCCTTCTCGAAAAACGATATTGCCTTGGTGAGTGAGGAGTCCCTCTCCCGGTGAGCACTTCAGCGATTTCAGGAACTGTCCCTCCTGCAGAGTCAGTTCAAGTGCTGTGGCGTGCGGACGAACGCAACCAGTGAACCCTACATGATATGGTTGGACAGCATGGTGCCCCACGCCGCCTACGATGCCAGCGTGCGGGCCCGACCGACGCTTCCCTGGAGCTGCTGCGCTCGGGACACGCCCGGCAAGTGCTATAACATGCGCTGGGAACGGTACTTGGCCAACATAACGCTCGAGATGGACCTAGAAGTGGAGAACGATCGCTTCGCGAAGTTCGACGAACACCGCGTGAGGAAGATGTCGCAGCTGGAGGCGTGGAGGAAGGAAGGAAAGAAATCGGTGCACATGGACAGAGACTGCGTCGTCGCCTTCTACGGCGAGATGCGCTCGATCCTCTTCAAGCCGATCTCCATCGTCTTCTTCGTCAACGGAGCATTCTTTGCCGCGGTGGGTGCCTACATGATCTATGCTGTCCATTTCCTTTCCCGGACAGCGAAGGAGTTGACGAAGACCCCAGAGCCGACCAAGAAGGCGTCGCAGAAACCTCCTGAGACGGCTTTGGAGAAGCCTCCAGAGAATACCCCCGAGAAATCGGAGAAAACGACTAGGAAGACCCCCGAGAAGACAGTGTCGATGGTGACGACGAACAAGAGCGCCATGGTCGAGAGCACAAAGCAATAGATAATCCATTTTATGTGTACCGTATTTGTGGCCATGATAATCTTTTCCACTTGTGTTCTGTTTACTAAAGACAGTGATATTTCACTCGAGGGTGTCTTCGATTTCGTGGAAGTCGTCGAACTGCCACTGTTGCACACCTGCGCAGAGGAGACGGTGCGCCAGGATAGTCGCGTTCTGGATGGAGATCTTCTTGCGGACGGCGATGAACTCGGCGTACTCCTTCCTGAGGGCTTTGAACTCAGCCTCAAGGTGGTTGTCGCTCGTCACGTGCTTCGCGATCTCCACGGCGACACTCGGAAAGTCCCACCGAGAGAAGCCGGCCCTGAAACGGCCGGATACGATTCTCAGATTCTCTGGGGTACCATGGGCGCTATTAGCAAATAACGGCCAAAAGTCTAAGTGTCTAGACATGTCTGGGAAAAGGGCCAGCCGAATTCTGTACCATACGATAAGCCACCAAGACTACAGGGCGCGCACTTCAGGCTCACTTAAAATTCAGAGGGATGAGCCTAAACTGGAGCGTGAGCCAGAGCGGAAAACGATGAGGGGCGCACAGAAAGCGTTGTTTTCAGGTTCTATACGGGGTTTTAAATTCCTACATATCTGAGGTTGTAGAGCGAGCGAGGCGAGCCCCATATTCATTTTGCGTGCGGCCTAGCTTCCAGACTTGGCTTAGGCTCCTGCTTAGGCTCATGCCTATGGAGTTAAAGCGAGCCCTGTGGTCGTGGTGGCGTCGGAAAACCGCAGCTTTCTCCAGACATGTCTAAACAACTAAACTTTTGGCCGCTGTGACGAGTTTTGGCCGCCCAAAAATACTTTTGGCTAATAGTGCTAATAGAGCCGTACCATGTGATCTTGTCCAGCCTGTTCATCTCCTCTTCGGTCCACTTCACGACGAACATCCAGTGGGCCCTCCGTTTTCCAGTCTTGTCGTTCCCCGAGACTCTCCACTAAAAAGTCCTTCAAGTGGATAAGAAGCTGCAACATACCGCCATCGACCGACTCATATCGTGGCAGTTCCTCTCGCCACACAGAAGACCTTCATGCACCATTTCGGCGTAGATTCTGAAAAAATGCGCTGGTGCTGTACACTGGAGGGACGCCTTACGCCAGATAGCCACAGAAGATGTAGTTGTTTCCAGTGAGCTTCTTGCCGTGACTATCTTCCAGTTTGTCAAACTTGAGGGCCATCGGTTTTGAATTCTCCGATCGCCCCTCCATGGTCATTTGTTCGAGCATAGTGCCCGTAATCTTCGAAACCATCTTGAACGAAAACGTAGTGCGTTTGAGGAACTGACAGACGTCCACCACAGTGCGGACGTAGAGGGGCGCCATCTTCATGTTCAGGAGCACATACTCATGGAACCGGGCCAGAAACCACGCAATCAACTTCTCGTCCTTCTGGAAGGCCTTCGCCAGATCCTCCGAGTGCGTGTCCCGGGCGGTAACGGTGTTCATCAGAAATCGAAGCTTACGGTGGGTTTCCGGGATCCCCTGACAGCGCCGCCATGGCTTCTTGGCACTTCTCACGCTTCTCGTGGGTGCCGGGTGCTTCTGTGTAGGATTTAGAATTTCTCTTTTCATCTCTTGGAACCACACTGGCTTCTCGCTGAAATAGGGAAGCGTTTCCACATTTCACTCTAGAGGCACCTACCCTTCGAAAGAGATGTTCTGCAGCCATGTGTAGGCGAACCCGATCTTGTCATCGTCGAAATTCCTCCTTTTCTCCCAGTCCTTCAACCGATCGACAAGACGATCGATTTGGCCCTTCGCGTAGTAGAGGAACTGATGCTTCATCTCGGCGACGACGCTAAAAATGCACTCCTAGAGGTCATGACCCCTTCGAGGACATCTCACCAGAGCAGCCCCACGAAGTGCTGGCGCCGGCGCTCTCTCATCTCCAGACTTATCTCCCTCCGGGCTTCCACCATCTTCTTGTCGGTCACCTTCTTCTTGAGCTCCACTCCCGGGTAGTAGAACTGGAAGTTTGCCCGCATCTTCTTGTCGTCCTCGGTTCCGACGCGGGCGCAGAGGATGTCGAGGCATCCCAGGGCCGCCTTCGTCTCCATGGCCTTCCAAAGATGGCCCCACCAGTCGTGCGCTTCTCTGGCGCAGCTTCCGCGCTTCGCAGCCCAGCACTTTATGGCGCTGGCGACGACTTCGACGAAGATGGGCGCCATCTCCGGGTGGCGGAACACCCAGTTGAGCGTCGAGGTGAAGAAGGCATCGATGTTGCCCCGGTGGGCGATGAACAGCTCGCCGACCTCCTCCGGGAACGTCTTCCCAGGCCTGGCTCGATTCATAATCCACACCAAAGACTCGTCCTAGAAAGCCCTTCCCAGAGAGGTCCGCTACACCCTCTTTGTACCTTATGGAGCGCCTTCGACCTGACTCTGTAGGGCTGCTTGGACACCCTCCACGGCTTCTTCAGGGCCAAATTCACCTTCATTCTGAAGCTTTCCTTCCGACGGACGGAGCCATATCGCGAAGAGATGTTAGAGGAGAAGTCGGAGATCGTGTCGGTGTCGGCCATGATGGACATCGTCTCTAGAGAGCGTCTACTTTGCATGATCTGAAAGATAGGACACTCAATGTCGAAGATAGTTTGATCGCTTTGGAAAGCGGCACATTGGACAGTTTTCTGATCGGAGGCTAGAGGACGAAGAAATGAGGAAAGTTGTGAATACTGTGGGAAGACATAGCAACATATGGAACGAAGGCTGTCACTGACTGTAACCATCGGCGGCTAAGCATAAACACCGCCACAAAAGACGCCGTCGAAGAGATCGCGCGACTGATGGGCCGAAAGTCAAGTGGGTGGAGTCAGAGGTACACAATGACTGGGTAAGATCTGAACCCATGCGAGTAATGTTTTAAACAAGAACAAAGATCTGATTACCCAATAAGTCTTCCCACGATGCTCTGTCCAATGGCGCAATCGGATGAGATTACGCGCTAATCAAGAGAGGCGCATGACGCTTTGATGCAAACATCGAGTCCTACGGTAAATGGGAGGTGCGCCTTTTAGAGTTTGACTGAAGACAAGGGATGAGGAAACAGCCTCCGATCGGGCGATCGTGAAAGTAACTGGAGGGGCGCCAAAAGGAGCGCCATGTCGGAGAAATCGGCGATTTGCACTTAGTGTTGTTGGTGAGGGGCCGACGGAGATCGGCGCCGCGCAGCTCTAACTTTCCTTTGGCGACGATCGATCGACGTGAGGCTGATTGCAGCTGCCTGATGGAGGCCAATGTTTATGCATTGTGCCAGATAGGCACGCTGGGGCGTCTTTACGGTACACTCGCCGATTGGGGCATTACAAAAGACGGCGACGTCGAAGGTGACCCTTTCCGTGCCGCTTCTCCTGTTTGAAGAAACGAAACCATTTTCTTTGTTTCGGACCAGTGTGTTCTCTTGTGTCTTGTGCGAAGTTGTAACAAAGGTAATAATCACACAATAGGAACATTGTCTTGGTGTCTTGGATGCGTCTTTCGGACGTTAGTGAGGCAGGTAAAAATTTTTGTCGGTAAGCGAGAATCCCTTGAAGGATGCTTCCCTTTATGGATCTAGGAATGAGCGAGAAGGCCGAGAGGCCACAAGGCAGCGCTTCTGCACCGCTCTCAGGTCTACCAGGACTTTCATGCATTCGAGGACTAGACTGATGGTCAAGATCAGTCACTACGGTATCACCGCGGTTTACTCTCCCGATATTCATCGGAATGTTCTATGTTCTGGAATTGCCATTGTGTTCTTAGTTTCTTGTGCTATTTTCCTATTTATTTTTTAACAATTGTAGTTTTGTCGGAAAATTAACGGAGCCTTGTTCGTCGCACATGAGGCTTTGCGTCCAGATGCCGATCTTCAACAAGATGACGGAGAATGAGCCTCCGCGGCGAAAATTTCGCATGTAAACATCTCACAGTTCCTCAATATTTACGGAGAAATGCAAGGTCTTGGCGTTCCAGCTGGTCATGTGGGGACACGAACGGTACTCGAATTCGCCGTTCAAGCCAGGTAGTCTGTGCAGCTGGAGTTGTAGCTCGATTCGGGGCGGCACTAAATGAACAAGATGAGAGAAATGGGAAGGGTGCAATTTGAATTGACTAAGGGCTTGGTGGGAAGAGCATCACTTTGGCGTGTATTTAAGATACCAGGATGAGGGCTGGGCATCTCATCCTGCATCTTGACCCTTTAAAATGAAGCTTCTTGCGCTCTTAAAGTCTAAAGCGGATCGATATGACGTCCAAGTGGTATCGACTGATGTCGACAAACATGGAGGAGACGATCTGGATACCGACCACTACATCCCTGTGGGCAACAATCTTGAGGACACCTTCTTGTCGCGGTCCCTCTCTCGAGTCCGAAGACGTGGAATGTACTCTGTTGACTGTGGAGAGACGGACAAGAATACTCTTCAGAAGAAGCTCCTCGAAGAGGCGGAGCGCAAGAAGGCAGAGCTCCAGGACGTTCTCCCCAAGTTGAAGGAGTTTCGGGGGTACACCCTTGTCGACATCAAACGGACTGTCGTTTAGGCAAGGTTAGCGCTCTGTGGCAAATACCCTGAGGTTCATTAAAATTCAATACTTGTTACTCATAAACTGAAACACAATAAACGGAATCCCTAATATAGCTAACATCTACCTTTTGTAACCTTCCCGATTCAGCGGCACTTAGCCACGCAGGGATCGCAGAGGCGGAGAGCTCATTTTCGTAGAGGACGCCTAGATCCATTAAAAATGGCCGATGCTGTAAACATCCTTTACTTTTAAAGTGCTGGCCAAACCGATGAGCGCATTGCTGAGCACAGTTAATTCTGACCCCTCATGTTGTCCATTGCATTCCTTTTGATTTTATAGGTCTATTCATTTCTTTTGATTGTCATTTTTGGCACCTCGGGATGCTGAAATGCGAAGTGATGTATGGGTTTCCTATGGTATTAATTGTGCGATGGATGATGACCATGGATGGTGCCTTCAACCACGTACGTCATCGGGTCTAACATATCGAATGTATCTATTGCTGTGTTAGTCATATATCACAACATGAGCAAATCTCAAAAAGATTGCCGGATCACCATTTTCTCTTAACTTCAACGTTTCCAATTGGCTAAGTACTGTAGCAGGCTGTGGGGATATGCAGCAGGTATGTACCACTCACAGCTACCATGTCCACTTAGAGACTCCACTTCACGGAAATAGAGGCCAATTGTTGAAAAAGTCACACTTTAGCAATGGCGCTTGAGACCTGTCACTTCCGAGTTGACCTCAACAATGGCACTCTACTTTGAGCTGGGAGATTCTCGTTTGAATTTTCATATAGCACTCTATCTCTGTCTGTGCTCATCCATAATTGGCGAGATCAGAAGAAACCACTCAGAATAAGGTAAATTGAACCAAAAAAATTTTCGACTCAAAACCAAAACAACTTGGAGCTCTGCAAATATTGTCAATAAATAGCACTTAATAGTATAATGGATGTCTTCGTCAACCTGAATCAGATCGTGGTGATATTAGATTCCACCATCAACAGCAAAACGTTCTTTTCTTTCTTCAACGCACAATTTCGAACATTCGTAAGAAACATTTCGATTCACACAAAGAACATGCGAATCTTATGTATTCCCATCAGTTTTGAATCATCTCCGCCGATTAATTTCATAAAACCTTTCGATGCAATATAAAATAATTTTCTACGAATGTAATGTCTAGTCACGGCATTGGTCTCAGTTTCGAAAGAAAACGTGCTTCGTGATTTGTGTCGTAAACTGACAAGGGACTGTTCCCAAGTGATACACGCCGATCGAGCTGATATTTGGCACGGTGGTAGAGGTGCATCTGAGAAGTCACGCACACAAAAACTCGCGTGCCCAAAATGAAGCTATCCACCCTAAACAGGGCTCCGAAGTTACCAAAATTCACGACACTCAATACTAGTGCCATTGAATTGCAATGGCACGTTGTGCTCGTGTGGTCGAGGGGCAGTGCTCTGAGACGCCAGTCTACGGTCTCGAGTTCGATTCCCACAGAGAATCTATTATATTTCGATTTTCCTTCTTTTCACCGAAACTGTACATTATTATGTTTCTTGGTGTTTAACAACACTTTTTCTTGTCTTGCATCAAATGTAGCCTAAAAAACCCTTTGCACGAATCCGAACTGGTAACCCAGATTTCACTTTTGTGGTGAAGCTGTTTTTCGTTCTTTCACGGTCCCCTCTTTTTTGCTAATTACCTCAGGACATCAAACCAAAGAAGAATGGCTGAGATGGGTGTCGAACTCGAATCCCAAAAACGGCAACCAAAAGACTATCCAGCTCGACCACATAAACAGTTGCCGCTCAGCCAGCAAAGTTGGCTATATTCAATAAAACGCGACTTTCAGAACGCATTTACGCGTATATGTGTTTGTATTGGCCAGAATCGAATAGGATCTGTCGTTCTGACATCTTAAACGATAAGGGGAGAAGGGGGAACGCGAAAGAATGAAAATCAACTCCACGGCAAAGGTGAAATTCGGGTTACCAGTTCCGATTCCTGCAAAAGGTTCCAAACCATTGATCAGTGTTGGTAAACGCCAGGAGATGTGAAAATATGCTGTTATGGTTAGAAGAAAGAAGATGGAAGCACAACAAAACCTGGTTGGACTCGAAACCGAGACCGTAGACTGGCGTCTCAGAGCACTGCCCCTCGACCACACGAGCACAACGTGCCATTGCAATTCAATGGCACTAGTACTGAGTGTCGTGAATTTTGGTAACTTCGGAGCCCTGTTTAGGGTGGATAGCTTCATTTTGGGCGCGAGTTTTTGTGTGCGTGACTTCTCAGATGCACCTCTACCACCGTGCCAAATATCAGCTCGATCGGCGTGTATCACTTGGGAACAGTCCCTTGTGAGCCAGTTCTGGCACAAGGAGCCACTTCTGAAGAAGGCCGTCTGTGTAAAGAAGCCTGAAAAGGAGAACCGGCGTATTTGAGAAACCTTTCAAGGTCACATTCGATTTGAGCTCTGTTGACGACTTCCACCGAATAGTAAATAAGAGAGGAGCACGTGAAAGAGGAGAAAAACACGCATAGAACAGGAATGTTTTTAATGCGCACCCAGGAGAGATGGCCGTCGGGAAGTGACTGCCGGCACTGTTGGGGACGTTGTGTAATGTTTCTGAAGAGTCACGTGAGACGGGAGGTGAAAGATTTCTCTGCACTATACATTGCTCTCCACCATGCATGAGTCTCACACATCAGACGCGCTCCCAAGGAAGCGTTCACTGATCGAAGATTAATGTTCGCGGTGTGGTCACCGTCGCCGAAGTGACAAATTCCACGATTTGATGGACAGTTCTCCGCATGTGACATGACATGGGCACAGCTGGTATGCGGCGGTAAATAAGTTGACATGCCGTAAGCGTGATCGAAAACAACAACGGAAGGCACGTTTCAGGCAGACACCTCAGAGCTCCGCGTGGGGAGCGACGCGGCCGTCCACGTGAACGCGCCCCAAAGATCGAGCCGATCGGCGACCAACCCCGCCAGAATCTCTTGTTTTGACATCGATTGGGTACGCCGACGAAGTGGGTTAACTCACCGTTTCGGACGGAGGCACGATCTTTGCCCAGCAGAGCGTTTTGTGGTCGACTTTAAGTGATCAGATCATCGGTGATCTGGTTTTGCAGGGAATATGTCCGTCGCCGAAAAGCTGTGGGCGACGGCCGATCCGAAGCGGAACCCAACGTTTCTACGCGCTTTGCACGTTCCTCAAATATCTTGAGCCTGACCTCGATTCCACTGGGACCGCTTCAAAAAGCTCCTTGGGTTCAGATTCACCAACAGCGTCGTCAGGCCACACGCATCGTCGATGGACAGGTTTTGTACCAGAAGTCGTCATAAAATATGTAGATCAGCGGAGCAAAGATCGTGCAAACGGAAAGGTAACCCAGTTCGCTGCCGATCGATGTCAAAACAAGAGATTCTGGCGGAGTTGGTCGCCGATCGGCTCGATCTTTGGGGCGCGTTCACGTGGACGGCCGCGTCGCTCCCCACGCGGAGCTCTGAGGTGTCTGCCTGAAACGTGTCTTCCGTTGATGTCTTCCAGAGAAGATCTGTTTGTGGAGAATTCGACGAATGGGAGAATCACGAAGACGAGCTGAATGACCGTCTCGAGAGCTTTGATCTCTGATCGAACGCCTCTGTGGCGTCGTGTCCACGTGCGCCACCCGCCAGAGTGACCGTTGCAGAGTAAAGATGTTTATTTGCGATACCCATAAGCACGTACACGCCTAAGACTCGTTTAGAAGTTTCTATTTACACATTTGAACTCGTTGAGAGATTCTGAGATCTTGCGGTGGAGATTCTTGCGGTAGTCGGGGGCCATCGTGTAGCAGGCGTAGGGGTCATCGACGGACTCGGTGTAGATGTAGGCGGCGGAGGTCTTGTCGAAGGGCACAAGCTCCACGATGACGACGTTGTCATTCTCGCAGACGCGGAAGAACTCCTCGTGGCTGCGAGCGAACGCGATCTGGCACTTGTTGGTGCAGTCGACACAACCGTCCTGCAAGGCAGAGGTTAGGCCGATCGAAGGACGTTTCATTGAGGCGATTCCCAAACTGGCTCCACGCTTCGCGCCGAGCCAGTTTGAACACAACATGGACCGGAATGCTTTGATCGCCGATCAAAGCCTAGATCGAGCGAAGTCAGAGCAAATCGGTCCTTGTGAACGGTTGGGGAATCTTTCTGGGAGAAGACTTACCATGACTATCAGAAGACGACTAGATGAGAAGGAGACGAAACGACGTCAACGAAGAAGGGGAGGGACAGAGCGGCTAAAATTAAATCGACGCCGATAAGGAGACAGGGAAGACGAGCGGAGTGTGTGTGCACCCAGCGCGAGCACTCGGTTGTTATACGATTTCGATGAAACGGGAAGGCGGCGGAGAACGGCGGCGGCGGCGCGGAGGGGAGGGGAAAACACGACGCGCCGCCGGCGGAGGCGCGAAGCGCCGCTTGTGGACATCGAGCAAAGTCTCTGGAAGTGCACCACGAAAACAGGCGCCGCCGGTCTTCGGTCCGACGGTCTCTGATGCCTCGGCTGCATCAGAAGCAATCAGAATCGGAGAAACAGAGGACATGTGCGAAGATGGGGTGTGCAAATTATGGTCAGAAGTGGCAACGATGCTGTGAAGATGGCGGTGCAGAGCTAGGAGTGCGTTGTTAGTAAACCTCGACGGATTCGACAAAGTCAGCAGAAGAACCACGGACAGAACTACTTCGAAACTTGGCGGTAGGCCGCTCCAAAAACCACCTTCGAAAACTGAAGTGATTTTTGAGGCAGTATGGATAGTGCATTATTTTTGAAGGGATCTGGAGATGGGTCGAGTCGGCTGTGCACTTTTCTCTCTTTCTGTAGACATAAACGCGGCTATAGAGAGGATTTAGACGGTCCATCCCAGCTAGTCTAGTCTATTCAGATTGTCCCTATACGTTCTCTACGTAGGAACAAAGCGTCCCAGTCGTAGTATAGGCGATAAGGACTTTACAACTCATTTTCTCGACAGTACATGTGACGCGATAAGATACTAAAAAAGGAAGCTGAAGATGAGTATGATAAACGGCCTGAGGAGGCGATCTGTACTCTTCTGTGTGCATCACCTTTAGTGGTTATCTATCTATAGCGCTGTGTAACAGAGCTGAATCATGTGGGCGAACGCACTAGAGCAGAGCGGGACTTATCTCTGTTTTGGGCATCAGAGACCTCTCCTAGACGTCCACCTGACCAGGCACACAACAAACAACATGCAAACAATCGATTTTCGCGACTCGCCTAACGGTTCGTCGACCACTAACCGTTCAAAGCGCAGCGCGAACCCTTCTGCAAAGGACATTTTTTTTGCTGCGCGACTGATCGATGACCCCGGCTGGGGAGCCGGGACCTCCGCGCCTGGCCCTCGGACACCGACCTGGCCAGGAAGGAGTGGGCACCTCCTTAAATGCCACCCTTTCGAAATCATTTTTTCGGGAAGCTGACGAAATTACCGTAGCGACGAAACGGTTGTTTTCGACTCTGAGCGCCGAAAACAGGAAGCTTAATGCGTGACGCGGTGTTTTGAGCGAAAAAAAGAAGCTAAGGGTCATCATAATTGGATCTGCGATGGGGAAGTGAAGTGTTTTTGTGGCTCTGCGGAGCGAAAGTCGTCCGAACTCTGTTCTGCCGCCGCCGGCGACAAACAAATCTTCTCTATTGTCAACGTCAGCATAAGCGAAACTTCGCTCTGTTACAGCGAAATCTGTCTTCTTCTCCTCGGATGACATCTGAGCCTGACAAGGAAGTCCTGTGGCCATGAAAACAGTTACCGTAATCCTGAGTGTCACCCGTCTGCGTGGGCTTAGCAACGCGAGAGGACGTGAAAAACAAGTGACGCTCAGGAAACGACGAAGCAAACAAGGATCAGTCATTAAGCCTTCGATGCGGAAGGCACATACAAAAAATGTTGTTTTTCGTTTAGGGTGGCACGCGGACTTTGGTCGTTCCGACGGAAAAACATCCTGGGAGGCATTTGGAGCCGCTCGCCCGGATTCCGCTTTTATGTGGGAGCGGAGTTGTTGTCGATTAATGAGGAAGTTCCAAAGTCCTGCAGGCACGGTCGGCTATTTTGAGAAGGCAGAAGGAAGTGGTAAACAAAGTCGAAAATATCTCACTGAGCAAATATGAGATATTTCGGCAAACAACTTCGAGAGTTCTGGGACTTCTTCTACATTTTGTGGCTCAAAATTGCGATGTAAGGTAGTTGGAGTCGCTTGTAGTTGCACGCCTTCAGATGCACAGAGAAGAAGAGAGATTGTTTGGATTTGATTTCATTTGATTTGAAAAAGTGTTCGCCCTTGTACGGAGCCTTCTAAAGGGGGCGCTAATCTGTTCTCTTTCTGGACCACACTAGTGAAATGACGGGTTCCCGACGTGAAGTTGTCTTTCAATGGAGAGAAAAGTTTCGGCTTGTGCTAGTAACTGCTTTGCTTTGTCTTACAACACCCCAAAGGAAGACAGAAATGAAAGGTCATAATGTGAAGCGGCTGTCTTTCCATCAATATAATCATTATTCATTGTCCGAAACATTGAGTTTTCATGTTACATGTTGACAACAAGATGTCCGACGTATCCGGACGCGTGAGAAATCACTCCGAAGGTCGCCGACGCTTCAAGAACCAGCGAAGACGCAACTTTCCGACCACGGACTCATCTCTCCGATGCAGATGCCAGCCGAAGATGCCCCAGTGCCCCAAACGACCTGAACAGGAGAAGACCCGTCGCCATTTTCAAAGTTTCGCCGGTTCCCGCATGCTTCGTGGAGCGCGCCGCCACCGACCGGTTCGACATCTATGCCACATGCAAGGGATGAAGTCTGCAGCCAGAGACATCCTCTGTCTTTTTACTATTCGGTGTCAAGGCCTTTGATTCTTGAATTAAACTCCTAATGCCGAGTACTGTAGCATCTATCAAAAGGTATGAGGAGAACAACAGCGCATTTCTGTTCTAGCTTCTTTTAGATTTTTCCAATCCCACTTTCATGTTGAACGAATTACTATCCCTCTGTTGCTGTGTCTCCAGAAGTCCTCCCGACTCGGGTTCATGTGCAAGTTGAAAGCATTGCGAAACCGTCGTCTCCAGCGAAACTGAATCATAGGGTACGAAAAAATCATGTTGTTGATCGGCTGAATGGTTCTTTGCATCGTCCATTCGATGTCTCTGTCATGTGAATGCTTAGCCAAACACTGTTTATGCACTGTTTTTGTTTACTTTGGCGAGAACTGTGCCTTCTTGAGGGGTGACGGCTTCACAACAAACATGTTCGGACGTCATCGGTCTTTATTCTTTCTTCAAGTGGCCAATCTTTAGTCGAAAGTTTCCTTTCGCGATTCAGGTATGGCGTTTACACTGGGGGCACAAACACAAAAGGACAAAAAGCGAAAAGTGCACAGCGGTAATCGGCGATAGCGTGCCCGAAAGGAGTGCAATTCGAGCCGTATTTGGAATCATTCCCGAAAGAAAACAATCGCATTAAAATAGTCGAAAAATACGACAACGACAGGTCCTGCTGGTGATTCTTAACTTTGAAAACATTTCGAGAAGAGCATTCGGCGTTTCGAAATAACCCTCAAACGCATCAAACACAAAAGGTCAATGGGGTTGTTGAGATATTTGAGTCCCGAACACAGATCTGTTTTCTCAAGGACTCAAGTTTTCTTTTTTCAAATATCCGGGACTCATGTGCCGAGACTCAAATGTCTCAACAACGACAATGGCTTCCTAGGTTCGATAAGCTTCTTCTGATTGGTCGCATGAAGGATGGTGTAAAACTTCATAAAGAAAACTATCTGAAGATCAAGAGGCCACAGTCGAAGGTCGATTTCTGAAGTGTAGCTCATGCGGGCGGAAAACACAAAAACACCCACATTAACGCACAAATTCGAAGTCACATGTCCTTGAAGAAATCTAGAATGTGCTGTTTTTCTTCGAGGGTTATTCGAGCTGTAATCGAGCACCGCTTTCATGCAGGTCTTGGGAAAGTCAGCATTCAGGAAACGGAAAACAGCAAACATCACAGGGAGATTGCTTCCTTTATGCGTTTTTTTTCCAGAACCAAGAGAGATTCTCGGACGATTTTTCTTCCGAAGATGGATACCATTTGGTGGGTGAGTTGTCAATAAACAGTTTGATGATGGGAAAGAGTTGTTTGGTCTCAAACAGTACATGGACCTTGATCATTAAGTGTACTTCTGAAGCACACAGGGGGCTTCAGAAGTCGTCATCCTTTTCAGTTTCTCTTATTCAGGGGTTCTGACCTTTTGAAATGCATTCAACGATCACAATTACAATTGCCTTATCATCGGGACCAAAGTACGTTCGATTTAGTCACCGATCGCTGCTTTGAAAAGGTGACAAAGGTTTAAAAACTCCATTTACCAAACGAAAAATGCTTGACATCCTTGAACTGATGTACTTCACGGGTTGAACGAGGTCGGTTGCAATATAACACGACCAACGACGTGGCTATGCTTCCCGTCTATTGTATAATTTTGTGGGAACTTTGTACATAGAAGTTGTGCAATGGGAACCAAGGTTCCGTCATCAGAGTCCTTCCACTTGGCGGCGTTCTCATTTCTGCAAACGTCGCCGGCCGAAAGAACTCTGCACCCTGCACAGACGACATTCCGCTGTGAGTCATCCCCCTACCGTAACCCGAAAGAATTTCTGCGCTGTTTTCGCAGCACTAAACCAACGGCGCGCTGTGTAAGGGTGCATAGTAAAGGCATAACAGCGATCGATCACCGCCCTGAACAGTGATTACAAAAGCGCGGTTTCATTGAAATGGCGCTGAAGATGAAAACATCACCGAAAGGTGTGAAAAAACGCCCTTTTGGAGCCGTTGGACAAAGAACGAAGTGACAGGAAGTGGCCGAAAACATGCGTCTCTTTTTGGATCGACGGTCTTTGGTGCTCTCCGTGGAAAGGGAGTCGGGACGGCGCCGCCGGTGGCGTCTGATCGCTTCTGACAGCTGGAAGCGCCGAGGCGAATGCAAAGGGTGTGTCAGAAGCGGCGCTGCTTGTCGGAACGCGTTGTCGGCTCGGAACCGTCACGCTGAGACCTTCCGATCGGAGAAAAAGAATGAAACATGTGAAACCCGAAAGAAACATCCAATGATCACCTTTTCTGTGCAGAATTTCGGGAGGTAGAGCAAGAGATGGGCAACGGCTGAGCCGGATGGCGCCAGCCGATTCGTCAACCGTCAATCGGCTCATGGAACGGTTGAACGGCTAGCCGATCCGATCCAATCCGCTCGTGTCCATCTCTAGGTAGAGCATTGTTTTGTGTTTTCAAGTTGAAGGGAATAGCGAGATATTTCACAAGGAGAACCCTCATAGACAAATGATTTTTTAAGTTAGAAAAGTACGTATTACTCAATGATCCATTGATATGTTGCAAGAGGCCATTTGTCGCTATTCTAAGCCTGAGTAAACCCAGAGCTCTCTTTTTTGCTATATTTAGCCCATAGCCTGGTCTAAACTTTATTCTAAGATCTCGGTTGTTTTTATAGTATTATGTTGTAGAAAAATAGCTTTTCAGTCACTTTTGCTTTACACCTTGGCCTTATTTGAACAAATTGGACTTTCATCGGCCCATAAAGGCCAATTTTAGTACAATGAGTTCCACTATAATGACCCAATCCTGCACCTCGAATACCTTTAGAAGTTGTTCGATTCCGAAGACCTGATCGAAGTCTTAGAAACGACACTTTCTTCAACGATAAAAAACCCACTCCGTACATCGGTGGTCGTAAGAAAACATCTATTAATTTAGAGCCAATGGATTCTGGTGCATTTTCGGGGCTATGTCAACGAAAAACGTCGATGAGGAACGGTTAAAAGTAAAATCACTGAAGAAATTATGTAATTTGTGTTTTAGCACCTTTAGCATCTTTAAAATGGTCCATATGGGTTAGTGTATGCCGTTGAAAACACTGTAATCCGAGGTCAGATGAACCCTCTGAAAGAGACGCACTTCCGTCTTCGAGACATGTCTCGATTCTAGACGCCATTTCAAAGGACACTTGCAGAGTCAGTCGACTTTTGAGCGCCGTCATGGGCGGCTGCTGTTCCTCTTCCAGAAAACATCGCAATTCCAGAGGCCCGAGGCGCGTTTCGAGAGGATGCAAGAAGGTTAACCCCCCGAAGCAACGCCGAGCTTCGCCAAAGTCTTCCGCTTCTGGTTCCCACATGTGTGAGTCCGCTTGTGTTCCTTCGCTGAAATGCCTGAAATCATTTAGCTGACATCAGTGCCACAAAGGGGGATTGTAGGAAAGGAGCTCCAAAACCGAAGCAAGCTGGACTGGCGATACTGCCTCCTCCAAAACCGTCTCAGACGGCGCCGGAGCGGAAGACGCAGCCGCCTCGACTCCGCATCACACACGACGAGAAGCTCGATCACTGTAGTTTGGAGGACGAGTGAGTGTAAGAATGTTATTTGGGATTAAACACAGCTTTGCACGCAGAGTGGCCGTCATAGGAGAAGAGGAAGCGCGCCTTCGGGTCTTCGGGGTGCTCGTTCTCCGCTTCGAGCGCCTCGCCGACGAAGCGGCCGTCGGTGCCGACGGAGAGCACCTGAGAGCGGGCGCGGGAGGGGTCTCGAGCCCAGCTGGAGATGAAGTCGGAGATGATGTCGGAGAGCACCTGGTGCGACTCCGAGAACTCGAGGCTCTGCAGCTCGCACCACTTCCAGTCGGGGGTCTTATCGATCCAGCGCCGGAGAACCTCCTGGAGGCAGGAGTTGCACTCCGAACGCTCGATGAGGAGGTTCTTGGTGGCGCCCGAGTGGAGGACCGAGCAGAGAAACTCGGAGAGGACGTAGGGTTCCACGAAAACGTCCTTCACCCAGAGGGAGACGGCGCGCACCTTCAGGTTCTCGAGCAAGTACTCGATGCCGTCTGATCTTCTGTCGATGCTTTCGATCTTGAGCATCTGGAGGGGCTTCTGGATGGCGGCGATCTTCTGGAAGAGGAAGTCGACATCTACGTTGTGTCTTCCGAAAGGGATCTCGCCACGAGTGATCTCCAGCTGCTCGAAGTCGTCGAAGATGGACTCCTGATCGTCGGCATCCACTTCGCGAGTGAATCCGGAACTTCTGAGGTAGGCGGTGGTACTTATCTCGCCAGAATCCGCGACGGCCACGAGGAGGACCTTCTGAGATAGCTGGCACTGCCGCTTTGCGGCGCTCCGATTCCAGAGAGGTCCAAGGTCAGCCAACCGGAGGTTTTCGAGCGCCGCAACGTCGTCGAGGGAGTCGACGATCAAGCGGACGATCTCGTAGTCGAAGGACATTGTAGGTATGGATTCGGAGCAAACTGAGGTCGAGTTACGGAAAGGAACATTTATATGATAATGCGGTGTGAAAACGATGCGAGAAGATGTGAGAAATCGTGATGTGGGTGTGTTCTCGGTGGAACGTGAAGAAATGTCCCCGAAGGATTCTTCCTGAAGGCAGGCTCCTGAAGGGAAACGTGGTCATTTCGAAAGTCACCACTTACTTTCGCAATCTTAAGTAGCCTTTTCGAATAAAGAGCATCTACTTGACCCTTGATATAAGAAGGTGCATTGCAAAAATGTAATGCAAACAGTAATCGAGAGTCATGCCCTTCGACCACCCATCTTCTGAAAACTTATGGCTCCTTGTCCTACAGAATGCTTACTGTAGTCAACTGATGGCCCAGATGATGACTGCATACCAGCCTCCAACACTTCCACTGGCGATTCTGCAGAATCCATTGGGATCTGTCTCCGCTCCGGTTTCATCTCAAGGGCTCTCTGCACAGCTGACTTCACATGGTGAAGCAGCTACGAGTTTGTCGGGAACAGATGGACGACAACAAGCGACTCCAGTGAGCACTGCTTCTGGAAGTCCAAGCGAGCCATGCGACCCGCCGTCAACTCCAAGCACATCTCCTCAAGACTCAACTCCCTCTTCCCTCGGCGTGCTCTGGACTGGTTCTTCAGATCGCTCCTCTTCGGATTCCCGGGCAATGGATTCGTCTTCTAAACCGAGGACCTCTACAGACGGGCATTTCCCATCATCTTTCGCAGAAA
Source organism: Steinernema hermaphroditum (assembly GCA_030435675.1). Taxonomy (NCBI): domain Eukaryota; kingdom Metazoa; phylum Nematoda; class Chromadorea; order Rhabditida; family Steinernematidae; genus Steinernema; species Steinernema hermaphroditum. Next base: position 6,559,479 of record CM059622.1, read on the forward strand.
CGCCACGAAGAAAGACACACCTAAGGAACCACACGTGCACCGTGTGCCAGAAGCAGTTCTGTCGGGCGTCCGTCCTGAAAGACCACATTCGCCTCCACACGAACGAGAAGCCGTTCGCCTGCAGCCACTGTGGCCGGCGCTTTCCTGACCGGAGCAACTGGAGAGTGCATGAAAAGACACATTCGAGGGAGAAGACCTTCCTGTGTGGGGAGTGTGGAAAGGCATTCGCCCAGAAGAACTACTTGACGAAGCACGAGAAGAGGAGCCACGGCAAAGGGGTTCGAAGAGACGAAGCCGGGGCGACGGAGGACAGCCACGCGGAAAGAGGCGCCAACGGCAGCTCATGAAGGAGCGGACGAGGAGAACACAAAACTATTTCGGTGTAATAAAATATTTTAAAATTTGGCGCTTTTCTTCTTCTCCCCACAGAGAAGCCCTTCGAGGGCAGCTGTCTGACGCGCAACAGCCTCCGCCACACTCAGGCGACGCGGCAGATGTCCGCGCCGACGAGTCTCGACGCCTCTCCGGTGAAGACGCGCTCGAAGACGAAGACTTGGCACTTTGACGTCCGTGCCAAGTGAGTCGCTTTTAGCAATACAAATGACTTATCCAAGGAGGTTTTAGGGCGGCGCCGGATCCGGACACTGCCGGAGGCGGAAGTGCCACAGGTAGTCCGACCTGACCTCATGGAACTGAACGTGACGTCGATTGTCGCCGGCTTCCAGCCCCTCCAACTGCTCCTCCCGAAGACGGCGACCGTTCGCACCCTCAAAGTGGCCGTCCGAAGACAGACTCACATCCGCCACTTCACGCTCCTTTTTCAGGGCAAAGAGCTCCGGTGAGTCACAGTGACCCCGGAGGATACCATACTTTTCAGAGGCGAAGACTCGACACTGGAGTCGTTCGGCATCTCCGAAGGCGCGACGCTGAGTCTCCAGGTGACTACGCAAGCCGGCAACAGTGACCGCGAGGACATCGCGCAGCTTCTCAGTCTCTAGCCTCTCGGACCTCCGTGGACTCCTCGATGCTGCGCCTCTCATGCTCATGGCGCCCCCTAAAGGCTCCGTCAAAAAGTGAGTGCTCCTTGGAATCTTCTGGACCTATGATTATGAGTTTAGGATTGCTCCTGTCAGAAGGAGAACGCAGAGAAGGCGGCGATGCAGAGAGAGGCCGAGGCGAAGAAGACGCGCTCGAAGATGGATGAGATCCGCCGAAAGAAGAGCCTCCGGAACCCAAATGGACCCCTCAGCCCGGTGCCGAAGAAGAAGACAGTAGAGAAGGCGCCGCAGAAGGCGCGTCCCCCGGGAGCATCGTGACTTCGCCACGGACGGTCTTTTCCACGACGAGCGTCTCTCCCGTGCATGAGATGGCGGTGGAGGTGGCGAAGCCCGTCACTGCGAAGGAACTGCTCCTCTACTTCGACCCTCCAGAGTCGGTCGAGGAGAGGCTGGCGCTCCGAACCGAACTCTTCGAGCCACCAGAGACACGCGCGAAGCTCGAGAAGGTGACTGGAGAGCGACTAGAAGGACCTGACGGCGGGCTTTCAGCTGAAGGCGGAGATGGCAAAGATGCGCTGCGGTCTCTGCCGCACGCGGCTCCTCTTCTCGATGCGCTGCAAGTGCCAGAAGGCGTTCTGCCCGAAGCACCGGAACCCGCAAACGCATCGTTGCTCCGTCGACTTCAAGCAGATGGAACGCCAGCACATGCGCGACGAACTGACGAAGCCCACTTCCGAGCGCCTCAAGGGGGCCTCAATGGGAAGTGCTCTGAGAATACTGTAAATGATCAAAAAACACAAGTGGGAATTGACACAAGTGATGATTCTGTCAGAAGTTCAGTATAGGTTCAAATAGGGGTGCTTCCGGTCCCCTCACGTGCACATCCTCCCTCCCAGCATGAATCACCGCAGCCGGTCATAATCGCTGCAGGACCCGTTCCGCGCCCTCTTCCTCTTTCGGCTTTTCCGTTCGTCCGTCGGTCGGCTTCTTTGTTGTTTTCCTCTGTTCTTTTCCGAGTGCTCGCGGCGCCTCCTTGTTTCTCTTTTCCATATCGCTGCTTTTCAGAGGATCCTCCGATGGACGATCTCGAGCGGGTCCTCCACTTCGAGGTCTTCCGCTGCGGCGACGTCGAAGAAGCGACCTCCTCCGACGGAGTCGTCTACCACTTCGAGAGTGCCACGGGAAACGTCCGCCACTACGTTTGCGGGAACGCGCCGCGATGCCCAGGACGCGTGCTTGTGTGTCACGACGGCCGTGGGATTCTCCTGAATCCACACAGCGAGCACGAAGAAGCAGCTGCAGAGACGGATGAGAGCCAAGCGTCGCTGGAACATGAGGAATCAGTCCAGGTTTGTGCATGATGCGGCGATTTTTGCTGATTTGTCGGGCCAGGATATCCAAGCGAAAGCAGGGAAGGATGAAGTCAACGCTCAGCAACTGGAGGAAGACAATCACAAGGTTGGTTTTACTCGAAATATATCTGTTCTTTACATCTACAGAAGGAAGGCGTATTCGTGCTGAAAACCTCCTTTCCCGAAGGCACCCCAATTCGGAAAACTCAAAAATTCGATCTCAACAAGCCACCAACGTTTGAAGAACTGATTCGCGAGGTTTTCGAAGAGAACGCGGCGCGTTTCAAAGATGAAGAAGTTGTTCGGGCTGCTGCCTTCGACTGGATCGGAAATCCGGACGAAGAGTCGATTGTGGACGTCGGAGAACGCGTTGAACAGTGGAATCGATACGAATTCATCTTCTTTTGTGATAACCGGGTGAGTGGAACAGCCTCCGCGCATGTGCAAAACCACGATTTTGGTTTGGCGTTGTTACCTGACCATACTATTTCAATTTTAGGTCCTCGAAAAGTCTTTGGTCGTGAAGGGAAGCGCTAAGAAGGGTTCGGCTTCGCTTCAACTCCTCTGTGACGGTCAAGACTCATCGCAAATTGAGAAGGCCGTTGAATTCGACCTCTGCTCACCGCTGAATCTCTACGAAGCCCTTCAATCATACTTCAACGAGCACTTCCTTTCCAAGGATTACATCACAAGTACCGTGGTCTACGGGGCGATCTTCAAATTTTCACCATCCAATGGAGAGTATGCGGAAATTGACGAAGAAGACGATTACTTTGAAGACAGTGGGAAGTACAAGTTCGTCTACTTCAATGGGAATGCCCCGCCAACAGCTTATATCGTTTACGAGGTGAGCATACCGTCAGCGAATTTTCCGTATCATTTCGTGTTCAGCGCATTTGCACGATGAACTACTCTACTATAGATTTGCACGCAGCCGTAGTGGATACCAATAACTACGCAAAGAAGACCGTAGCCGCCTTCTGCGACGATCCACGACCTTCTACGACTTCAGAACTGCGCCTGATTTGTCCGAAGCGATGCACGGGCGACAAGCGCGAGTGGCGCTGCAGTACCTGTCGGAAGATCGTCCACTTTGACGGAAATCGCCGATTTTACTGCAGCTGTGGAGGATGGGCCGCTGTTTCGACGTCGTTCAAATGTAGCAGTCATCTCCACAAGGACGAGTTCACGTCGTTCGACAACATCGCTACCATGAAGATCCACATGAATTCCGTTGCTAGCCATAGCTACGCAGCGCGATCTGCAGCCTCCCCTAGGGAAGCATCTTCAACATCGCAGACACCACGCAGCCGTCATCGCCGAGCCAGTGAGAGATCGCGCCAACGGAACGGAGGCTTCTTCAAGAGGATTTCCCGACTTGCGAGCGCCTTTTCACGAGAACTCCAGAACGCCTTTTTGGTATGATCGTGGTGTAGTCAGAGCTGATCTGTGATACTCAAATGTATCTTTTGCTCATTCCAGAGTTGTATAAATCATTTAAGAGCTTCTTGGTCATGGTTTCTTGCAATGTCATATAGATCGCAAGTCGTTGTCGTGGGTGATACGGTGCTTCTGGAGGTAACTCCTGAGGGCGAAGCGCTTGTCGCAGAGGTCGCAGGCAAAGGGTTTCTCTCCGCTGTGGGTGCGCTCGTGGGCGCGGAGATTGCTTCTGTCGGCGAAAGACTTCGAGCAGACGGCGCAGCGGAAGGGCTTCTCGCCGCCTGGAATCGGGAGTCAGAGGAGCAGGTGGAGGCGGACTTACTGTGGATGCGGAGGTGGCCGGTGAGAAGGAACTTCCTCGAGAGCTTCTTCCCACAGAGGTGGCACTGGAACGCCTTCTTCTTTCGGAGAGGAGAGGATTCCGCCTCGGAGGCGTCGGAGGAGCTCGGAGGGGAAGGGAGCTGCTGCAGGTAGAAGGCCTGCTGGCTCTGCTGGAGGAGCCACTGTTGGTAGAAGAAGGGAAGTAGGGGCGAATAGAGAAAGAAGGCGTCCATGGCGGTCGGTGGCCAAATGGTTCGGCGAGTGACCGTCGGTGGCCTTTATGGAGTCGTCTTCTCGATGCGAATCTCTTAGTTTCGGGCAGAGAGGGCCGTTGCGACGCCAGAAGAGGCTAAGAACCTTAGTTCCGTCAGAGGACCACCCTCTAAGAGGCCTCAGAGGGCCTTACCCGTCATTTCGAGGGCGCGTCCTCTCAGGATCGGTCGAAATGGAGAAGACGGCGGCGATGAGCAACGAGCGTTGGGTGTGGAGCGACGAGGCGCCGGACGTGGAGCTCGTGGAGCCGGCGGTGCGCGTCTCCATCTCCAGGAACCGCCTCATCTTCGGGAGCGTCGAGGAGAGGTCACCTGTGGAGCACTCCTTTTCCATCGTCAACCACTCCGACGTCCCCGTCGCCTTCAAGATCCTCTCCAGCGACAACTACTCCTACTTCGTCTCCCAGGTGAGTCTCTCCAAGATGCACAAGCCACCCCCTTCTAGGAGATCGGAGTCATCGAAGGCGTCCGTCTACGCGCTTTTCCCTTCGTCGAGACGAAGAACTCGCTGCGGATTACGGTATTCCGACGGCCGACGAGCTGCTTCCGTCAGGAGTTCGGTGACCCGAAGCGTCTGAAACTGTAGGTGCTGTCTTCGGCTACCGTAATCCTCTTTCAGGCACCACAAGCACCGGATGCACATTCTGGTGGCGCCACTGCTCTCGTGGACGGCGAATCCGGCGGCGGCGTTCCTCTTCTCACGTTCCTTCGAGAAGCTGCGCCTCTGCCTCGAGTTCACCGGGAAGGAGCCGTCGCCCGACGACCGCGCCGAGCTCCTAGTGGACAAGAAGGGGTGGAACACGTGGGGACACGTCGTCCAGAAGAAGCCCTAGTGTTGTTTTGTTAACAAAAGATCGTTTTGTTCCATGCGGTATGCACAAAAACGGTCACTTTGGGGGACAACAGTTTTATTAGTCACTTAGTGGAAAGCTGGTTAGGCCCAGACGTAGAAGACGACGCCCTTGTCTTCGCCGTTCTTGTATAAAGCGTTCTGTGCCTTGGTCCTTTCGTATTCCACCTTGATGTCGGTGAAGATCGTGGCTGAAATGCGTGGTTATGGCTGGATCAGAGAGGCGCCCTACTTTTCAAGGAGGCGACGCTGTCGAGGCGGTACACCGGCTTGGTGGCGCCACAGTATCCCTCCTCCTTGGCCACCATCATCAGCTGGCCGTGGCTGTGGTACCCCTTGACGACCTCGTCGAGGGAGAGGACCTGCTTGTGCTTCTCCTCGCTGTAGAGGTCGTAGACGACGGCGAGGTCGGGGCAGAGGCGGTCGATGGTCTCCTGGTTCTCCTTGTAGGCGGCGTAGGGGAGCACCTTGCCGATGGCTGTTTCTTCTCTGTCGCCGCGCTGCTTATTGAAGAGGTTCCGGTCGTGCTGGTAGAGGTACTCGAAGCGGCCGTGGTTGTAGGCCCTGTAGAGAGGGGCCACCTTGTCGAGCACCTCGGAGGGCGCCTTGGCACCAACAGAGACCGAGACGAGGAATCTGCAGACCTAATGGAATATTAAGTGGAAGAAATGCACCGAAGATGTTTCCAAAAATATATTGCAGAAGACGTCGAAGGAGAGTTTTAGAGCTTTTTTTGCAGACGTCCTGTGCTGAATATCAAAAAGCCACTTGAAATGTTCCTGCAAAAGGACGAACGAGTTTACGAGTTTACGAGTTTATTTCTCGTATCTAAGGCTTACCCCTTGCGAGACGTCATATATATGCACAAGAAACACATTGTCACTCCGTAGTCGCCGGTCTTCTTCTGGCTTCGGCACATCAGAGTAGAACACGGCGATCCCATCAGTGTGCGCGGGGATCAGAGATGCGAAGAGCTGATTCCGATGACGGTGGAGCACAGTGCATCTGTCTTCAACTCGGGCTTCAAAAGGACGAATTTCACATGAAATTCAAAATTAGGAAGACTGAATTTCGGTGCACTTCCGAATATTGTGTGGCTCATCAGATGTTGTCAACACCAAAGGCGAACCTTGATCCATCGAGGTCCACAAGAAAAACATCTCCTAGCCCGTAAACACGAGCAGTTGTCCAATTCTGATTCTCCGCTTCTTCTGGTTCCTCCGATCATTTACCAACTCGACTCTCCATGAAGACGTTGCTTATCTTCCTAATCGTCGTTGGCTGTGTGCTCTGTGGTCCTCCAGGCTCCCAAAGCGTATCTTCCTCCTTTGGACGTCCTGGCATTTCACATCTCTTTCAGGGAGGCAATGAACCGCCGCAACCTCCTCCCGAACCCCCACAGCCTCCTCGAGATCCTCCACACGGACAACGTCGAGGGGACCAGCAACAACGGCAGCCCCGTCCCGAGGCGGGAAGTGCCTGTGGAATCACTCGCTGTTCCCACGGAGGCCGTGCTCGCTTCCCTCAGCCCTTCAACTGCGCCAAGTATCTGGAGTTGGGACACCACGGAGAACATGTTCTCCTGGAAAAGACATGTCCCCCCGATCGCCAATTCAATCCTCTGGTACGAGTGGTGCGGTAATCGATACGGTCAATGTTGCCCTTCCAGTCGTGCAAATGCGAAGAGAACTTCAACTGTGAGACGTGCACGCACGCTCAGATGATGGGAAACGCCGGCGACCGCCACTACCGTCTCCATCTCGACATGGAGAAACCGCATCAGATCCGGTGCCCCGAAGGCGAGCACTACTGCGAGCAGAGTCGCCACTGCGTCAGCGACGATTTTTGAACTCAGCGGTGCTCAGCGATTAGTATTTTTGGCCTGTGTGAATCAGCTTTCCCTGAATCCTCCTGTTCTTGTGAATAAAGTGCATCAATCACCCGGCGATGCAGCTGTCGGCGCGGACGGCGCTTCTTGTCCCCAGCTGACAGCCGATGACTCATTTGGCCTATAAAACGGCACTTATCACGCATCAATCACACTCCGAACATGTTGCCAGTCTTGTTCCTCATCCTCCTCGGCTTCGCCTCCTCGGCGCTTCTTCCCCCCGAAAGGTAGTCTGTCGACCCTTCCAACCCTCAGAGCCCCTTGCAGATGCCTCGAGGGACAGGCCTACCCCATGCGCCAATGCGGCTACGAACTCCTCTGTCACGGAAGACGCATCATGCGCCACCGCGTCGCCTCCAACTCCTCGTGCCTCTCCGCCACCCGCGACGCTCCCCTCGATCGCCTCCCAACGTGCCTCTTCGACTCGAGCACCTTCCGGAGTGCTCACCCAAGCGACTGCTCCCGTTTCCTCGAGAGGAAGGTGTGGATGTTCCAGGAGCGCCGATGCCCTCGTGGGACTAGCTTCAACGCTTCCGTAAGAATACCGTAATCCCACAAAGAATAACGCAACGTTGCTCAGAGCTGCCAGTGCGAACAGTCGTCCACTTGTTTCCCAACGCTCCCGAAAAACTTCCGCGCTTTCGCGATCCCGAGCCTCCCGGACAAATACGAGATTGAGGCACAGGAGAACGCCGTCGTTCAGTGCCTCCGAGGAGAGAACTTCAATGCGAACCGCGGCGCCTGCGAACCGAAGGCGGAGACCCTCTCCTCCAACGACGATCAAGGCCTTGAAGGCCGTTGCAAGGAATCGATGCGTCCCGACGGCTACCGTAACCACCCTACCGACTGCTCAAAGTTCTACCAGTGCGCCCACAGCAAATGGATCCTAATGGAGTGCCCGGAGGGGCTCGCCTTCGACCTGGACCGCGTGCGCTGCGACCACCCCAAGAAATGACTTGCACAGTGCGAACATCTGGAATTCCTGAGATCTGTAACAACGATGAATAACAAAAACAATGTAACAGGCGTGCACAAGTTAGAACTCGTCCGAATCCCACTCGTGTGAGATATCTACTTCTGTGTCCGCATCCAACTGAGCGCTGGTCTTCCGCACGTCCTCCTTGATCGCTCTGCGGACGCTATCGAGGAGTTCCTAAAGAAATAAAGTTCAGGACTTCTCGCAACACTTCTTCTTACCGCAGAGAACCATCCGCTCGTGTGATCCGCTCTATCGCCACGAGCGAAGGATGATCTCTTCAACGCCTCTTCGGCGATGGGCAGATTGACGTCGCAGAGAGAATACCACATCTGGCGCAACTTGGGAAGAGTTCCGGGGATGTAAAGGTGGTCGTCAGGCCCTAGCTTCGGTTGCTCTTGCACGATCGGAAGATGCGCGAAGACTTCAGAGGACTCAGCGGTTGTCCCAGCCAGCGTTCGGTCTCCGGCTACCTTCAGGCGCACCTTCTCTGGAATCTTCCCGTGTTGTCGGAAGGAAACCATTAGGGTTTGGTAAGGCGCCGATTCGATCTTCGTCCGGGGATCGTATCCAAATTTACACCACAGTCGACCCCAGGCTCCGTTCTGTACGTAAAAAGCGTACTTCTGGAGGAGGTACCTGAAAACTGCCGTAGAACAGCGTCTAAACAAGCCTCCTACTTCAATTGAGGTTCGTCCAATCCGGTTCGGCACAATATGGCCACTTTCGTCCACATCGGGCGCTCATCAAACATCATCTTGATAACTTTGTGAGGTTCCTCGTTCTTGCAGCGGAAGTCAGCGTCTTGGACAGCTTCCGGCGTCGGGGCGCTTGGGAAATCTTCGTCGATTCTGACGGTGATTGCAAGAGATTTGCGCTCCATTCGAAGATCTAAACACAAGATATTACCTAAAGAAACCTAAAGAAAACGCACTGATTCCATGTCCACCACTTCGCTTTGCCTGCTTCTCTTCCGAAAAGTCGGTTTCGCGGCAAAGAATCTTCGTGGAAGGTGTGTTGTATCGACTGTAGAGATAGGGTGGCAAGAAGAGAGGCGTCTGGAAGCCGTCTTCGGCGCTCTCCCACCAGGACAACGCTGACGGAATGCTGTCGGGCACCATCCGCGGCACAAGATCGTCGCATACGTCCGAATTCGAGTCCGTCCTGCGAACGGGAAGATACTGGAAGTCGCAGATCGATTTGAATCGGTAGACGGTCGAAGCGAGACCAAGGATCTCCGCCTTGCAGTTCGCCTTGTTCTTCTTATGCCGTCGGATCTTCACCACCAGGTGGAGCGCGCCAGAAGTGAATTTGTTCTCATTGATTCGCTCAGATGTGATTCCGTAATGATAAGGATTGGCTGGACGATAGCGGAGTTCAAAGTTTCGTCCCGCATTATGAGCCTGAAACAGGTAGTTGAAATAACATCCAAAACATTTATCTGTGCACTCTGCGATATAAATGGACAGCATCGTGCTACAGCTACTTACTTGGCTAATCTGAGAAAGACCTCCTAGCGTCTCTAACGCCTTGTCGGGATTCTTCACGATGCCAGGATACTGAATCAGAACGAACTCTGGTGCAGTCGGCTCTTCGGTGCTTGGTGGCGACATGTTGAGAACGAGGTCTGGAATGAGATAGGAAAAGTCAGAGTAAAACGAGAAAGGTTAGAAACTTCAAAGACATCAACCAAGGAGAAGTAGCAAGCTATCTGATTGCGAGGAAAGACAACTGAACTGTTCCCAAAACACGTAAATCTCGACGCGATATGCGGCACCATTGGCCATCGGAAAAAAAAAACAGAAGATGACTGATTTTATTTCACACTGCTTTGTACAACGTCATGTCAAAATACATTTATCGCCTTAAATCAAAAGCGGACAACGTCGTCAACGAATATGTGCATCGCTAATTCCCGTGCTCCTGGATGCCGCCGTTTGCAGCTGACCCTGTGGATGTTCTTCACTAGGTCGCTTTGTTTCTCCTTTGCAATGCATCGTAATGACTGGATGACTTCTGTGACTTCTTCAGCGAGCAGAGGCTGCCGTTCCAGCACCCATGGCATCATCGATTCGAGCTCCACATCCAGTTCGTAGGCAAGACACTTCTGCTTGAAGATCTCGTGCTTAAGGCACATTTCCAGTACTTCCAGTGCGGGCTCAACGAAGCGCTCACAGCGGTGGACGAAAGCTCGCACGATCGCAAGGAAGTAGCCCGCGTCGAGAAAGTATTCGAGATTCGCCTCCGAGTCACAGTAAATGGTCAACGTATTGATGGCCGCATAGGAGGCTTCCTGAATATTATTTGCTGATATAGACACGAAAACCATTCATACCTTGACCAAATGCTTGTTATCAGATTGTAAACAGGTTACAACTACTTCGCCGATCAGCTCTCCTCCGTCTCCCGCGTAGGCCTCGTGTACAAACCTCTCATTGGTCGCAGCTATGTTACTGTACATCCAGAGCACTTCGGCGATTCCTGGCGATGGGACCTTGGAAAATTTCTGTAGCTCATTGTACTGAAAAGAAAAAAAGACAATGTACACTTTGAACAACATAAAGCTTACTAAAAATTCGGAAAACCCAAACTCGAAGAGTCGCTCAACATAGGCGTCGTCACCGAGGAGTAGATTCCCAATCACCTGCATCGCTGGTTTCCGAAACGCATACGGTTTTTCAGCAAGGAGGTTGTTTAGCGAAACTATCAGCTCGCAGAGGAAATGACGGTAGTCGAGAACTAAATCTATCTGCAAGCAACAACTCATTGTACTGAAGCCGGAGCGGGGACGTACGACCGGGCCACGAAAGACGTCAACAAGTTGCGCTATGAGGTGGAAAACATTCTTGGCGTGGCGGTCCTGTACCCTCGTCCAGTTTGGCATGGAGAACACCGAGAAGACTTCATCGATGAGTGTCTTCGAGAGCGTCTTGGCCAGATCAATGCTTAGAAGTCCAGCAGAATACTGCAGCACCTGGCCGAGGAACCAGACGCACTGTTTACGGATGAGGAACGAAGTTCCTGCCTCTTGCAGAATTGCTGGAACAAGGCTTCAGCGACGTACAAAGAACATACCAACCTATCACGACGGGAACGGGGCCAAGGCAAGCAACGCGCCTGGCGAGATCTTCGTTCTCACAGGCGATGTTTCCGAGTGCCCACATGCACTGGTCCCTGACCTGGCGGTCCGAGGCGTTGAGCAAGACGTATCCGAGTGACTCGATAGCTCCCATTGCTACGATCTTGTCAGTGGCTCTCTTCCCGTCACACGACAAATTCGTGAGGGACCACGCGCAGTTCCACGCGTCGGAGGGATCCTCAGACCGCAGCCCGCGCATCGTAACAGCTATCTGGAAGCAGATGGATGCATTTAGCGGATGACTGCCACTTACGAGTCGATCTTCGAGTTCCTCGTGTACAGAGAATTCCTTCATCAGGTGCTGCCGCAGGTAGAGATACGCATCAGACCACAGATGCTCCATTGATCGCGATTCCAAAATGATGATCGCGCTCAAGATGCCGAACGATTCTTCGACCGCCATCCTTCACAGAAAATGACTTTCGGAGGCGGTCGGGCCCTTTTAAGGGCTCCATCTAGATCCTTGTCTAGACGGTCTACACAGTCTGGGGTAGTGACTGGAGAGTTCCGTGGAGACCAGCCTTAAACCAACGCGAAAAAGTCGTTTAAGATAAGCGCCAAAAGAGAATTTGCGAATCTTCGAGTTAAAAGGGAGCGCGGGATGAACGATTGGAGTCTCTATTGAAGACGGAAAGAGCGCGAGTTCGCTCCATCTCTTGAAATTTGTTCTCCAAATCGAAGGCAGTCGGTTTTTGAGTGCTTTTATAATTGTATTGCGCTAGACTACTTGTTAAGATTATTTCTTGATGCACTGTAGTGGACACCTTGAATTAACGCTCGTGGCGTCGAAGTTTTTCGATCCCGATTCGTCAGAAAGGCGCTGATTAAGGAATGGGCGCTTTCCTAAACACCGACAGAAAACACCCAAGGCGCCACTTATTTACAGGCGCCTGTATTTCATTTTGCCGCTTCGCCTTTCCGAGGCGCCTCTTCCTTTCGGTGAGCTCTTTTTCTGAGGCTCTGTTTGGGTGAGGAACGGAGGAAGTGAGTGGATGCAGCTCTGCCCTCTAGATTGCGGTATTGGGGAATCGAATTCATTCATCGTCAGCTTCCATCTTCATCTTTTCGATCTCATCCAGTTGGAAGACATTTCAGATGTACAACCTACAGTGATATCGAATTGTTTCCAATCGATGTTCATGGGCTCTCGTCACCTACAGTTGCCGGCAAAGCTCGCCCCTTCCATCTCCGTCGTCAGCACTTCACATTCCCCACCGCAAGGCGTCCATTCCACGAACCGCGCGAGCATTTCGCCCCTTCTTTGTTTTTCGCCCCTCCGCCCCATCAGTCGCAACACGAGAGTGCGCCGAACTGTGCTCCGATCGGCCGAGCAATCAAGCAGCGGTGCGAAATATTGGCTCAGTTTCCAGAAAACCCGTTGCCGCGGGAAAATTGCAGCTCCTCGCCTCCTCCTCCCTCAGCACCTCGTTCATTCATAGAATTAATCGCTTTCCGGCAGACCGCAAACTTCCTCGACAGGCGCCCCTTCCCGCCCAGCGGAGCCCTCCGGTCGGGGTCAGTGGGCGCCGCTGTTTACCGGGCAGCACTGGGAAGCGGCCGGGGGCGAAGTGACCCTCGATTCCAGCGCTGATTGCGATGTGGACTGTTTACCGCGCGGTCTGCATGTGACTGCGCGTTGTGTAATCACCGCTGGCGGGTTAGGTCCGCGCCGATCGACTCGATTTGTGGTTCCGTTGCATAATCCGTTCGGTCAGAGGCTCGCTTCCAGCGTAGTTGAAGCGTTCAGTCCTGATTAGAGGAGGTCCCCTTTGCAGATATCCTCGAAATGCCGGCTCCTCCGCTCCTTAAACGTGATTGGGAGAAGGACTGCGTGTACTTGGTGCAGTTCCCGCGCGCCGGTTGCATCCCTAGCGCCTCACCCTTCGCCCTCAAACTGGAGACGTGGCTCCGCATCGTCGAGATGAAACACGTGGTGAGTCAGTGTTTAGGCGTTCGGAGATCGCCTGGAGACGCCGCACGTAAGGGATCAGCAGCGCTGCTTGTCCATCTCGTTGTTACAACGACACATAAACAATTGGGCAATTCGACATGAGGGGTCTTGTTTGCTGCAGGGGACCCGGCGTGCCGGATAGGAAAACCACCTGGATTCTATTTTGGAATTTATAGTCTTTGCCACAAAATACAAACAGGGTGGAATAACAATAACGACGTCACTTTTGTCCTTTGGTCCCCCACCTGTGCACGCAATTAACACGACCCACCTGGTCATAGGGTAACTGTAAATATTGGGGGAAACGAGGCGCAACTTGCGTTCTAGGGGGGAATACCGTGTCTTTTGTCCGATTCCTAAATACTCATCAACCCAAGTCGCGTCCCTGTCACTCCACAGTCTCCTCTGGCCAAGTTTTCTCACTTGATCGAGGAGCCGAAAACCGGACCCCTCCAAATTGTTGCGTTTTGCCGGCGCCGCTCCCTTTTTTTGGTTTCGAAGGTCGTTCGCCAAAGGACACTTTTTAGAGCAAATGAGGAATCCACGGTGAATGGAAACTCGGTCGCCGGACCCTTTTTATGAGATTCGCCGAAGACGGCGCCATAATTAGGCGGATTCGGGTGTTTTTGTGGAAACGAAATGTGCTCTACTTCCTGCACACCCAACTGGACATTTCAGAACGTTTCCAACGATTTCACGAAGTTCTCGTCCAAGAAGCAGATCCCATTCATCGAACTGAACGGCCGTCAGATCGCCGACAGCGGGCACATCATCGAGGAGCTCCTGGAGAAGGGCGACCTCGTCATCGACCGGCATCTTACCGAGCTCGACAAGGCGACCGCCCGCGCCCTCAACACCCTCGTCGAGGAGTCCATCTTCTGGTGCGCCCCTCCCTCCGACTTCCCTAATCGATTCTGTCAGGTGCATCGTCTACAACCGCAGTCGCAACAACGCTTGGTTCGCCTCGGAGAAAGGATTCCTCGGCCACTTTGCCGGCATCAAAAAGGTCGCCTTCCAGAAGTTCTTCAACAACCAGCTTAGGAAGAAGGTAATCACCCTTCCCCCTCTCGTCTACAGAATACTGTAGCTGGTGCGCAAATGCTTCGAGCAAGGCGTCGGACGCCACTCTCTCGACGAGGTTGAGGAGATCTGCAAGAAGGACCTGAAGGCCCTCTCGACGATCCTCGCCGACAACGAGTTCTTCTTCGGGTCCCGCATCAGCACGGTAGGTATACTGTAGCCGGGGCGTCACTCAGATTGAGATTGCAGTTCGATGCCACCGCCTTCGGGCACCTCGCGCAGATCTACTTCACTCCTCTGGTGAGAGATAACCTTAAGAAGTTCATGGACGAGGAGACTCCGAACCTCGTTGCCTTTGTCAATCGAATAAAGGAGCAGTACTGGCCCGACTGGGACGAAATCTGCGAGACGCTCGCGATGAACAAGGGCGACAAGAAGCCCGAGCCCGGACAGGTGTCGCCGGCGCAGATCGAAGAGCAGTAGAAGGAGAGAGCAGAAGACAGCAGCTATGTAACCCAACCGCTACCCCCACGCCCTAATCAAAGTATCTATGACCGCATTCCTATGGATTGTTTGTATTTAAGTCTTTGCGATTTGATAAAAATTTATCTGCATCACTTGGACATTCCCCTACTTCCCCGATTGAAGTACGAGCAGAAGAGAAAGAATGAGAGGAGTGAGATTCGAGTGGAGGGACTTCTTAGTATCCAGGAGCGGTGCGAGGGGGAGGGCAGTGGTCGCAGGCACCGGGGGCTCCCTGGAGTCCGTCGGGTCCCTTCTCGCCATCTTCTCCATTCTTTCCGGGCGCTCCAGGGGCGCCGGCGTCTCCAGCAGGTCCTTGAGGTCCAGGGGCTCCAGCCTGGCCAGGGGCGCCGGGCTGTCCGTCGGGACCAGCGGGTCCGGGGGCGCCAGGAGCTCCAGGGGCTCCGACGGGTCCCTCGACTTCGTGAACGACTCCAGGGGCTCCGGGAGCGCCAGCCTGTCCGGGGGCGCCAGGGGCTCCGGCGGGTCCTTGAGGTCCAGGGGCACCGGACTGTCCGGCGACTCCGGGCTGTCCGTCCTGGCCGGGGGCGCCGGCGTTTCCAGAAGGTCCCTTGGGTCCGGGGTTTCCAGCGGGTCCGGCGGGGGCGTCGGGGCACTCGAAGCACCAGTCGATGGCAGGCGCGGGGGTGGCGGCAGGTCCGTCGGGTCCGTCACGGCCAGGAGCTCCGGGGGCGCCGTCCTCTCCGTCCTTTCCGTCGGGTCCGGGGGCTCCAGGGGCGCCGGGGCCGCTGACGCCGCAGCCGCAGCAGCCTCCGACAGGGGCGGCGGCGGAGATGGAGCTTTCGACGGCGAGGGACTCGCCGTATCCGGCCTGACGGGCGCGGCGGACGCCTCCGTTGACCTTGGAGAGGACCTGGGTGCGCGTCACCTCCCTCCAGATGTTGCCGGAGCGCGACTTGCAGAAGTCGACCTCGTTCTGCATCACCGACTGCATCGCCTGCATGTGGTTGTACACCATCGGTACCGAGATGACGCACACGAGGGTCGCCACCGTCGACAGCGCCACTCCGAAGAAGGCCACCTTCCGGAGGCCGTCGCACTCTTGTTGCTTCTCACAGGACATCTGAATAGAAGAGAGCTCTTAAACCGCTCACCGAAGGCGCCTTACCTTTCGCTCTTCGACGTCGGACGGTGGTACTCTTCAGCGGAGTCGTCTTTTATATGCGTCCACTTTGGGTGAAAGTCTCATTTTTTTGTCCTTCGACGTCCGATGCGAACCCGTTCGCGTAAATCTCATCAAGTTCCGAGCCCTGGAGTCGCCAAAAAACGACAAAATCCCCGCCCCTCCAGTCACACTCCGATGCACTTTTGCATAAACATTCGCAAAGGAGCGTCCGCGTTAAGGATTTACCCAGATGGACACGTAAGAGGAAGTTCTTTCTAGGGAAATCCGAATAATGGTCGAAAGGCGATGAAGAGCAATTAAGTAATTAAGTGATTTATTGCCATTGTGGAACGAGAAATGACATATGTGTACACATAAACTGCAAATAACGCACACCTAAGTGTAGGAAATGAGCGCTGGCGACGCAGAAGAACGATGAAAGACATGTGTGGCGAGGATTACTGTAAATACGATGCAGGAATTCGACGAATTTTATGTAAATTAATAGTGATAAGACAGCTACCATCCGAACATCTTTGGTTAGAAGGGCTCGAAGCTCAAATGTCTTTTAATGGTGTCTCTTCCCCTATCTTTAGCGATAACTCTTATGCTCAACGGGGCGCAGCACATGTCGAGTTCCGGAGTAATCCTCTTTGACCTACCACTCTGTCAGCAAGGTTGTAATTCCCTCAGATGCAGATGTTTTCTCAGATCCCTCAGATGAATTTCGGGTGCTTTATGATGCCCTTTTACATATCTAGGGTGTCTCCTGAAGTGTGTTTCGATAAAATATAATGCAGATAATGTGGTCCACACTAACCACGAATCGTTGGAAGCGCCTAAGACAAGTACACTCGTCTGAGCTTCCATCGATCACGAAGATTCGGCCTAGCGAAGGACACCACCACCCTACCGTATCAGGTACGGTCATGCGCAAACTCAGCGAGGTAAACCAATCGGCAATCATCGCCTCAACGCGTCCAATAAGCTCAAAATGTGCGCCACCTAAGTGATCGTAATGATGCATATCCGTTTGAGCTTAATGACCTTCAGTGGGAACCGGTTTGATTTGTTTGTTCGGGTATCGCCGAGCAGTTCGCCTGAGAGCTAACTCCGCTTACGGTCAATTATTGCCGAACTGTTTATCTTCTGCCTGGCCTTATGTTTGTTAAATGGGAGTTCAAAGGATGAAGTGATTCCGAATAGGCATGACCAAAGAGGACTACGGAATGCTTAGAAGGGATTCTGCAAACCTGGACAAAGTGCCTTATTACCGTTTCCGCAGGTTAACGGATATTTAGTACATATATTTGAAGGATCTTGTCGATGCTTCAGCCGGGAACGGCGCAACTAAAGAATAAAAATTTGATGATCAGCAAGTGGCCCAGAAGCGTTGTCGAAGTCCTCGAGTCGTCGCATAGACGTTTACACTTTGAAGGAGCCACCTTTGCAGATATCACTATACACTGTAATCCGAAACGTTCTACCGATATCGTTACTTTGTGGAACAGTACAGGTTATACGCAGATAGAGCTATGAGAGGTCTATGTTAGCAGCAGAAAGTAGCCAGAAAACCCAAGCACAGAAAGCGATTATTTCCCAAACCCTTTTATTACAGTCTTGCTTCTTCTAGTCGCATGAATCCATAGCGATTTAAGGAAATAGTTATCCATTTGGACCGGTTGAGCTTGTGTGTCATCTCGTGCAGTTCTGCCTAATAAACGGCGATTCATAAAACACTCGTAACATAAACTTCTTCCGAGAGACAATTGACCCTCGTTTGAAATACGGCTGACATGGCTGTTCTCATCCAGCCAGTTTTCTATGAAAGGGTGATTGCTTATCGTCCATGAGTAATCGCGTATCATATCCCTTATCTCACCATCGCCAGCTGGGAACCGGTCGATGACTCGTCCTCCCGAAAATCAGAGCACAACACACACGTACACCGAAAGTCATTAAGTTGAAAAACTCGTTTACCCAATTATTTTATGACGTGTTCTTTGCCTTTCCCTCGGGTCCGGTTTGTTTCCTGGATTCGCTTTGTTTAGCAAGTGGAAAATTGGGTGCATTCGACGGAGATTCAATTATTTATTCGCGTTTTTGTTTCTCACGTTGAAGAAGAATGAGGAGAAGAGAAAGAATGAGAGGAGTGAGATTCGAGCGGAGGGACTTCTTAGTATCCAGGAGCGGTGCGAGGGGGAGGGCAGTGGTCGCAGGCGCCAGGGGCTCCCTGGAGTCCGTCGGGTCCCTTCTCGCCGTCTTCTCCATTCTTTCCGGGCGCTCCAGGGGCGCCGGCGTCTCCAGCAGGTCCTTGAGGTCCAGGGGCTCCAGTCTGGCCAGGGGCGCCGGGCTGTCCGTCGGGACCAGCGGGTCCGGGGGCGCCAGGAGCTCCAGGGGCTCCGACGGGTCCCTCGACTTCGTGAACGACTCCAGGGGCTCCGGGAGCGCCAGCCTGTCCGGGGGCGCCAGGGGCTCCGGCGGGTCCTTGAGGTCCAGGGGCACCGGACTGTCCGGCGACTCCGGGCTGTCCGTCCTGGCCGCGGGCGCCGGCGTTTCCAGAAGGTCCCTTGGGTCCGGGGTTTCCAGCGGGTCCGGCGGGGGCGTCGGGGCACTCGAAGCACCAGTCGATGGCAGGCGCGGGGGTGGCGGCAGGTCCGTCGGGTCCGTCACGGCCAGGAGCTCCGGGGGCGCCGTCCTCTCCGTCCTTTCCGTCGGGTCCGGGGGCTCCAGGGGCGCCGGGGCCGCTGACACCGCAGCCGCAGCAGCCTCCGACAGGGGCGGCGGCAGAGATGGAGCTTTCGACGGCGAGGGACTCGCCGTATCCGGCCTGACGGGCGCGGCGGACGCCTCCGTTGACCTTGGAGAGGACCTGGGTGCGGGTCACCTCCCTCCAGATATTGCCGGAGCGCGACTTGCAGAAGTCGACCTCGTTCTGCATCACCGACTGCATCGCCTGCATGTGGTTGTACACCATCGGCACCGAGATGACGCACACGAGGGTCGCCACCGTCGACAGCGCCACTCCGAAGAAGGCCACCTTCCGGAGACTATCACACTCTTGTTGCTTTTCCATCTTCTCGTAAGACATCTGAAAGTGCAGCTATAGAAAAACATGTTCCTGGATCACATGACTTACAGGGATGCTCGTCAGCTGGGAGATCCTCGAAAGGCTCGACTCGACTGGCGATTAGCTCGTCCTCCCCCGCCTCTTTTATACGCTCGTTCATTTTTTTCGCATTCCTCGTAAGGGGGCGGCGGCCTTCGAAAATTACCCGTTTTCCGCGACGTTTCGCCCCCAAATTCGAATCGCCTCGGAACAAGCCGTAGACGCCCATGCCCTCAGGCGATGCGCCTGTGCCGCTCGGAAATCACAGAGCTCATCGGGGCGATTAGACATTTGCAGAGGGAGCATCGGGTTCAGAAAAACGGTTCGCTTGCTGTTTTCGAAGGGTCACTTCGCGGATTCTCAATCCCGTCGTCTTGTTCGGCCACGTCCCCGTTTCTCCACGAAGCCGTCGGAGGTCACCCAAGAAGAAGAAGGCTCTGGACGTCCCGTTCCACTGCAACATTCTCCGATCGGACGCTCATTCACCGATGAAAACAAAAACGTAGCGAGTGTAATGCGTGCGCGAAAGTGAAATCGCTCTCGACTTCCGTTCTTGAAGGACGTCGAGGGAACCGAGAAAAGGGACCCCTAGAGCAGAGGACCATCAGCGAGTGGCCATTTTATGGGCAGGATTGACCATTAGAGGTGAACTTGGCTTTAATACCGCTATAGAGGTGCACTAAACGTCTGAGAAAATGTGATGAAGTGGCTTAATAAACGAACATTACTAGCGTGTTATTGCTTGCTTTTATCATAAATTATAGCTTACTTTCATTTTTTGGCAGAGGGCCATCTGCTTACCAAAGTCTTTGTAGAAAGTGCGTACCGTATCCCATCCGAAAGCCTAGCCGTGTGACCTTTTTTGTAGCCCACAGATTCCACATTTGTTTGATTGATCGTTGTGCTCGTGGTTCGGAACTAGTTGCGTCCTTAGTGTACCAACATTCCAATTAATTTCACGAAATCTTGTGGCGTCGTTTTCAAGGCTTTCGCCTTGTTTTCGGGGACGCCGCCGGTCTAGCCTCTCTCAGTGAGAGGCCACCGATTACGCTCTTTGATATCTGAGATCGTATCGCCTCCGAATCGAGGCGCTTTCGATCGGTCGAAGGAGCATCGAGCGAATTTTGTTTGTTCCACACCCAATCGGAGAAAACGAGATTTCGAGAAGCACGAGTGATGCTAATATTGATGTGATCGGCAGAGTTGCAGTGTTACACTCGGAGTATGTTGCGCGATGCGCCGTGACGGAACTGATGGACGAGAGGTTTGGACGGGACTGGAAACAAGAGAGTTTTTGTGGCGCTCCGGGGAGATGCTTCGATGCGAGTGCTTAACTGATTGGAAGGCCCTTTTCGGTGGCAAATTCCAGAGAACTGTGGTGGGGTGACTTGAATCTTGACGGTCCAATGAGGTCACCACCCAGCAAGTGTTCTTAGAAATGCATAGAATGCATGACTATGGCAGAATGTTGCATGCGTTGTATATTGTATGACGATAAAGCCAGGTGACGATTTACCCAATAGGCTTCGACTGATCTTTGATATGAATGAACGTAGAATCAAGGCTGAGTGGTCTAGTGGTATGATTCTCGCTTAGGGTGCGAGAGGTCCCGGGATCAATCCCCGGCTCAGCCTGACTTTTTTACAATTTCTTTTTGTAAGGTTTGACTTCATGGTTCGTCGCTTTTTCTTGCCCCTTGGACTGTAAATTCCGGACCGCGCGTAACTCGGCAAGGAAGACTTCTAAATATAGGCATTCGCACATTGCAAGGAAGGCGTAAATGCCTTTCCATGGAGGAAATGTAGAGCAAGGAGAAGTTGGAGGACAGTAACGATCCCGCGATGTAGACGTTTCACATAGTCGTAAAGCTCTTCTGGAACGTTGCCGAGTAGCAAACTTATTTCCTAGCCCTGTTGTTTATATTCTCGGTCTCGCACAGAACTGATTGCGGGATGGTTTTTCGGCAGGGAATTTCTTCCCGCCGTTCGTTCGTCTTTCGTCCGATCGTTTCGGATTTCTGCCTTTCCTAGAATTTTTCCGTCCAAATGTCACATGGTTATGTTCTGTTTTTTGATCTGTTTTCTCGTACTTACTTGAGCATTTCAGAGTTCGTAACTTCTCTCAACGCCATGGCCAGCCGGTCGGCGATCATCGCAGTCCTGTTGTCAACACGTACGTCCATTTCCGCTTGCTTTCGCTCCTAATGAAGGCGTTTTCCAGTGACTGTATGCATCGGCTCTAATTCTAGCGAACTTCCAACGCCTCCCACTTTTCGGCACAGAGCCAACAGTCCTGTCATCTACTTCACTCTTGATGCGAGCTCATCTTCACGAAAAGATGACGAGATCCAGGATCGTTCGCTCCGCTGCACCGCTGTGGGAGATCCTACACCAAGGTAAGGTTTACGTGGCAGAAAAACTTATAAAGAATGCATTCTTGCAGCTATAAGTGGAAGAAAAATGGAGTGCTTCTCGACATTGATTCGCTGAAGGGTCGAGTTCTTCTCGGTCCTGATGACGGTTCACTCATTTTTACATCCTTTGTGGCTGACGACACTGGCGACTACCACTGTGAAGCCAATAACACCGGCGGTATCGCAGTTTCTGAAACCATTCGTCTTGAACCTGCCTGTGAGCGCTGCTCTCCTTTATTTCCTTCATCAAACCGTAATTTTAGGGAATAATTTCTTCCAAAAAGAGGATCCGCAGATGGTTTCTGTGGAATTAGGTGATCCATACACCAAAAGTTGTACGCCACCGGAATCCAATCCAAAGCCGCGTGTCCATTGGATCGTTAAGGCTAATAACGGAGGCTTCTTTCGGACCCTGCGTGAAGACCACATCAGTATTAACGATGAAGTTTGTTCAGAACCGCACATACTTAAATACTCATAGCTTTTTCAGGGAACACTCTTTTTCCACTACGTTAAGGAGACGGACCAGAAAACAAACGTATATTACACATGTGCAGCCGAGAATTCCAAGCTCAATGATTACAAATTTGGCAGTCAGTTTCAAATTACTGTGACAAAGCTGAACCGTCGCTCGCGTAGGTGAACACAGATGACTATTTTTGCTGACCTAGTACTTTCAGTGCGTTCTCCAATTCCAATCAAAGAACTCTACGTGAATCAGAGCGCTCCCATCGCTTTGAATGGCAGAACTCACAAGTTGTTGTGTTTGTTCAGTGGCTAGTAAGCCTCCTGTTTATTATGTGTGGTACATGTTTTTATTCAGTCCCATTCCGCAAGCAAATTGGTATCACAACAGCACAACTATCAGAAACAATACAAATGGGTTTTCATTTGACGCCAAAGGAACTTTGACATTTCAAGCGTCAATGGACAAGGCCGGAGATTATGTCTGCAAATTCCCAGCGAATCCTGAGAACAACCGAAAATTCACTGTTGCTGTTGAGTGTGAGTGCTGGCAAATTGTGGATAAATTCGAAGTACTCTTCTTTGCAGCCGCACCCTACTGGGTTGAAGGGCCCCCTGCGAGTGCGAACGTAAGTGAAGGCGAAACAGCGTCGTTTGAATGCCTGGCTGGTGGAATTCCAACTCCTTCGGTTACGTTTTATAAAAATGGCTCACGTATGTTTTTGTGCTCTGCATTTGAAATACTTCTAGCTTTTAGCATTTGAAGAGAGCAACGATATGCACGTGCTTGGATCTAAACTCACTCTTCACAAAGCAAGCTTCAGAACAGACGGCACAGGAAGCAGTGCGGTGTATCAGTGCAAAGTTGAAAACAAGCACGGCTCGTTGTGGGCCAACTTCCATCTCCGCGTCTTGATATCTCCATCGATTGCGGTCAATGGAACTACACACAAGTTACAGTGCTCTTCAGACGCCGAGTAAGCGCAATTATTGTAGTATTATCACTCATTAGTTTAATTTTCAGTTCAAATCTCACTTCAAAGTGGTACTACAACAACGTACTTGTCGAGGATGGAGCTAATTCGGGTGGCTTTGTACTCGAAAAAAATGCAACAACGCTGGCGTTCAATGCATCTTCGCATAAGATTGGAACGTATGCGTGCAAATTCCCTGGCCACCCTGAACACGATCGCCACTTTGTTGTCATATTGGAGTGTATGTCGCCGTTGTTTTACTGCTAACTTCATGTTCGCCTTCAGCTAAACCGTACTGGATCAAGAAACCTCCCTCGAAAACGGACGTAGTCGAAGGCGAAACAGCGTCGTTTGAATGCCTGGCTGGTGGAATTCCAACTCCTTCGGTTACGTTTTATAAAAATGGCTCACGTATGTTTTTGTGCTCTGTATTAGAAATACTTCGTAGCTTCTAGCATTGAAAGAGAGCAATGATACGCACGTACTTGGATCTAAACTAACTCTGAACAACGTGAAGTTCAGAACAGATGGCACAGGGAGCAATGCGGTGTATCAGTGCAAAGCTGAAAACAAGCATGGCTTGTTGTCGACTGACTTCCACCTCAGTATACCGCCTTCGATTGCGCTCAACGGAACCACTCACAAGTTGCAGTGCGCCTCAGACGCCAAGTGAGTGGAACTCTTGTGGTATCGTCATCATCAATCCGTTTCTTAGTCCCCTTCTTACCCCAGAGTGGTATCACAACAACGTTCTTACCCATAATGCAGCTAACTCTGATGGTTTCATCCTGGAAGAGCATGCAAGAACGTTGGTGTTCAATGCATCTTCGCATACGACGGGAACGTATGTATGCAAATTTCCTGACCACCCTGAATACGATCGCCACTTTGTTATCGCGTTGGAGTGTATGTTGGCGTTGCTTTGCTCCTAACGCCATGTTCGTCTTCAGCTAAACCCTACTGGATTGAGAAACCTCCCACGAAAATGGACATAGTCCAAGGCAAGATGGTATCGTTTGAATGCCTGGCTGATGGAATTCCAACTCCTTCGGTAACGTTTTATAAAAACGGTTCAC
This sequence comes from Steinernema hermaphroditum, assembly GCA_030435675.1. Lineage (NCBI taxonomy): Eukaryota > Metazoa > Nematoda > Chromadorea > Rhabditida > Steinernematidae > Steinernema > Steinernema hermaphroditum. Next base: position 6,583,371 of record CM059622.1, read on the forward strand.
GTATGTTTTGTGCTCTGCACTAGAAATAATTCGTAGCTTTTAGCGTTGGAAGACAGCAATGATACACATGTGCTGGGATCTAAACTTACTCTGAGCAACATGAAGATCAGAACGGATGGCACAGGAAGCAATGCGGTGTATCAGTGCAATGTCAAAAACAAGCACGGATCGTTGTGGACAAGTTTCAGCCTTGGCATAGCACCCTCGATCGTGCTTAACGGCACTACTTCCAAATTGCAATGTTCCTCAGACGTGGAGTGAGCGCAATAACTGCGCTATCATCACTCATCAATTCAATTTTTAGTGGAAACCTTACCCCAGAGTGGTACCACAACAACGTCGAGGTTACAGCCAATTCTGGTGGCTTCATTCTCGAAGAAAATGCAAGAACGTTGGTGTTCAATGCATCTTCGCGGACGCCTGGAACGTATACATGCAAATTCCGTGGTCAACCTGAACACGATCGCTACTTCGTTGTCGTATTGGAATGTATGTCACAATTACTCTATCCCTGTATTGACGTAAAATTCATTTTCAGCTAAACCGTTCTGGATTGAGAGATCTGCAACAAGCGAGGAGGTCGTCGAAGGCGAATCGGTGTTGTTCACTTGTCAAGCTGGTGGAATTCCATCTCCTTCCATTACGTTTTACAAAAACGGCTCTTGTACGGCCACTTATCTCATGATGCGTTTAATGTCCAAGTGTTTTAGTATTAAAGGAGTCCGATGAAGCAGAAGTATTGCGATCTCAGCTTGTTCTGTTCAATGTGACGGAGAGCAAGGAGGCCATCTATCAATGCAAAGCCGAAAACAAGCATGGTGCCGTGTCAACCGTTTTCAAAGTCATTATTCGAGGTAAAAATTTCTGCCATCTTCCATGAATTATGTCTTTCGTTCTTCAGAGCCTCGCTTAGCAAGTGTATGGTGGCCAGTTTCCATCTTCTTCATGATAGTCGCAATCGTTATCATTGTCATTGTTGCCGCGATCAACTTGACAAAGAAGTCCGGATATTACCGTGTTTCGGGGAAGGAGCTTGAGCGCGTTTACGAGGAGAAGGAGGACGTGTCCAGTGCGTAAATTGCGCTGTGTGTTGCATGAGAATGATTATATACTTTCAGTCAGAAATTTTTAATGAAATTTTCCATTCTCTGTTCGGTTGTGTGTCCTTTGCATCATATGCTTTTCGGCGGATTGTGAGAAACATAAGCGGATGGCCTTGTCCTCTTCTTCAAGACATCGTCATTCATTAGAGCCGGACAGAGCTGTAATCGCGTTACGGTAGTCTTCGACACCAAGGATTCCGCTGATCTTCTTCTTTCCATTTGCAACATAAGCGTTCTCTGGTTTTGATCTCCGATTTGTCGTCTTTTATCTCCCCCGGTAGGCATGCCCAAGGGAACTGCAGTTCCGATAGATCGATCACGTCCTGACAGTTCCATCGGCACTCTTTCTCACCTTCCCTCGCGATAAATTAATTGTGACATTTCGGTTTTTGCCTGGAAGTGTTGCGACGGCGCTTTTTTGGCGTCGGGAGGGAATCCTTATCGTCCGTTGCACATTTGATCGCGGCGATCTTCGCCCTCCGCTCGGAGGATTGCGTGGCGCTAAGCGATTCTGACAGCCGCGCATGCAAATGGGGTTTCCCACCTCCGATCTCTGACGAACAAAGGAAGTGCCGGCGCTCCCTTTGGCGCCAAAGGGCCTCGCGAAGGTCAGCGGCGCCGAGAAGATGATCGATCGGAGGCGATCGGTGTTTGAACCGCAGAAGCTATTTCGGGCGGACCCTGCGGGTTCTCTGGTGTCGTCGACGGGTAGTCGCCGTCGTGGTGAAAAGGAGCGATGCTCTCTCCCCACGTGCTTCCGTTCCTCGGGATGCGTCACTCTCGATTCGGTCCTGATTCAGCGGATGTCGAAATTCGTTCCAAAGGACCCCTCGATTCGCCTACGTATTCTCCTCGTCCGTTTCCCTTTGTGAATCCCGTTCTCGGAAATATCTCACCAATCGATGTTCACGGGCCTGAAAAGGACGTATAGACAATAAGTATAGAAAGCTATCTTTGAGAGTATTCAGACGTGAGACCGGTCGGGATGGGACCGGACTCGGAACGACCGCTCTCTCCTCTGAAGGCTCTTGAAAGTGGCTTTCCTGTCTGCATGCCACTTTCTCTCTCGTTCGGTCTGTCTTATGTCTAGACGTCTGTGTCGGTCCCCTTTTTGGGCCAATATCGACAAAATTCAAAATTCAATTCACTCCAAATTCTAAAATTCCAAAAAAAAATTCAATTCCGAATTGTATACGTCCAAAAACGTATACGTGACTCAGAAGTGTTCAAGTTCCTCCGGGCGATCGACCTAAGCGGATTCCCCTTATCTTCGACTTCCTTGGAACTACGTGTGTGCTTCGGAGTCTTGGGATTAACAATCTTTCCAGATCACAGTTTAATCTCTGGGTAATCTATGACCCCTTTTCTTCGGTTGACCTACAACGGACGTCCTTTGTATCGATTAAATATTGCCCTCGCTGCAAAATTTTAATCACAGTTTTTGCATCGCAGTGGAAACGGGAGGGAAACTGCATCACTTTCAAAATCGATTCGAAGCTTGACCGTTGAAAGAGGTCTGATAAGAGCCCTCGCCATTAGGCCAGATCAAAGATCCCATCCGAAGCGCACCTTTGGTATGTCCTATCTGAATTTTTATGATGTTGGCGGATGGAAAGGCCAAGAGCCATACACGAAGGACAAAACCTATTTGCATATGAATGTCGCTCGATCTCGATAAAGAACGACATCTACACGTTTCATAAAAAAATCTTTGATGTGTGGATGGGTGACACACATTGAAGCATGATATCTTTTGGCCTGAGTGGGAAAAGACACTTCGTAAATGTGTATATTCACCATATTGTAGGGAAGCTAGCACGGAACATCGAATAAGATGCAAGCAATAAAGATACAAAGGACATTTCTCAAGTGATGCATTTATGAACGCCGTTTCATCATGCTGATTAGAGTAGTAGGAAATAGCTGGAGTCCAGCAGAAAGTCCATGTATATAAGATAAACAGAGTACGGCACTTATTCTACGCTCGCAGTCTTTAATCCATGGTGCTTAGAGGCTAATTTTATGAGGCGCCAGTTTGGTTGAATCTATTTTTTTTTGCACACACTTACGGACCGGAGAGAATCGGTTCATCTCTAATGTAAAGTCCGATCTGCTCGACCCAAATCGTAGTTTCTAGTGGTGTATTTCTTTGGTCGGCGTCGAAACCAGATTTGTGTACTTTCCAAACAGTTCAACAAATCATTCCGCCTCTTGTTCAGAGTGATCAAAACTGACGAGTGCCTTGACATATTTTGGAATGCTTCTAAACTCTCGACGAGCAATCAGTCACCTCGAATCAAAAATCAATCGAAAACAGTGGAACTCGTTTCTCTACCGCCTCCGCTCCTTTAAATCATTTTGCAATTTTCTCTGTTTTCTGCCGAAATTCGGCGATGTATGCGCTGAACAGGTTCGCCTTCGGCAGATTAGGTCACCGAGATTATCCCCTAATCCGCCAACCAAACCGTTTTGTGCGTTCGTCGTCCGCCGATGGCCTTGGGCACCCCTCGGCGCCGCTTTTTGCTGCTTCGTCGGCGTCTAGAACGCCGCGTGACGGCGCTCCAGAGTCCACTTCTGTGCCTTATCAGATGTTCTTTGACGGACCTCTGAAGATAGCTCGCGTGAGCGTGGACTGACTGTTCGTTTCGGCAACATTTCGACGTTTTACGGTTCGCCGTTAAACGCCGATAAACGTGGACGCGGCTTCAAGTGGGCGCGTTTATGGGAGCACTCGCCGTCGCCAGGCGATGTTCGCGGGTGTACGTTGCAAAGTGGTTTCCAGATTGTTTTCGATTCGGAGGAGTTGAGACGTGTCCGATGGATCTTTGTTTTCGTTATCTTGATACGGAGAGGGAGCTTTAGTTGGGTTAACTCCTTGATACAAGCGCCACACTGGTGGTGAAGACAAACGTGGACGCGGCTTCAACGGGGCGCGGCCCAGAAGATAAACTCTTTTTTTTTGTCACCAATTTTGCAAACATATACCCATTTATCCCATAGGATCTGCGGGACTCAATCAGTGCTTTAGGAGACGGATCAATGCGGCATCGATGAGGGCCTTTTGCGTCCCTTCAACCTTAGGCCTTAGCCCAGTCACCGTTCTTTCCATTTAGTCGTTTCAGTTCAATTAGAGATTCAAATTCAACTTCCTCAAAGCAGCATTTTCTCATTTCTCGTCTAATCTAGTACAGAAGCCAGTACGACGACTTCAAAAGCGAGACCACTGGCCTCATTACGGCAAAAGACCGATCGTTATCAATGACTGCCCACTTTAAAAAACAAAGTTCCCGTCCGGAACGTATCTTGTGATTCACGTCTCTTGTCTTAAAGTGCAATCTTGTGACTCCACGCTGTTTCAGCTTTATTTAGCTCTAATTCATAGGCCATGCAATTTTGTAAATTTTTGTAAAAAAATGTTTTTTAAATTTCCTGTAATTTCGTAGGTCATAGAACACTGAGTCCTTTCTGCTCGCATCTGCATACCTCGTTCGATTTTTGGAGCCACGCACTAGGTCCCTCCATCGACCATAAACAACATACTAATCCATGTAAATATGGTTTGTTTTGGGTCTCCCGACACAAAGCGATGGATCCGGTCACGTGGTTTCTTTCTGATTTCTTTGTGGCTCCACTTCGAAGCCATCTTTCTGCAAAATTTCACAAAAATAGTCGATCGGTTTTCTGTGGTTACGTATGCAAATTCTGCAAATTCGCAGTATTCAGTCCGCATTCACTACCTAAAAGGGTCGACTCCCCGAGCAAAACGCCACGAGAGTCCCTTTGGAACCGGTTCCTCCTTCGCATAGCTCTAATTTAGTCATCTGTGCGATGCGGTGGTTCCCTCGGGTTATGATTTCTCGCCGCCCAGGTGATCTGAACTTCTCAACTCGATCTTTTGGACCGACATGTGAGAAGCGAGTTAAGGGATCGCTTTGCCTCCGAGAACGCTTTCAGGGGAGCTGCTTGAAATTAACTCCCTTTAATGGCGTGCCGGTCTTCCTAATGGCATTCGAGTTGTTTGTTTGTGCGCCCTAAATGGCGACTCTTCTTCGTCTCCCGACTGGAAATTTCTGTCTCTCCTCCGTCTCAGAAAATCTCTCTCTGGGTTCAAGTGACGTCACGAAACGAAATGTCAGCTTCGAGCTCAAAATGGTCGTTCGGCGGAGGGCGAGTGACGTGATTGATCGATGCCATAAATGTGCCCGAAATCGAGTTTCCGTAAAAATATATGTGTCGAATCCATCGCTTTGGCGCTGCAAACGTTTGAGGAGTCAAGGTGGGCGTCGTGGACAACGTTCTTTCTTTGACTCAACGGAAGAAGGACATTTGCAAATCCTTTTCTAGGTGGCATACTTTCTAGGGTTTCTTTTGCGATTTGCTCATCAAAATCAAAAAGATGATTTTTATTCTTTTTTTTTCACCTGGACTGGTTCTGTGTAGCTCACGAAATATTTGTATTGTTACACGCATTACACATCCACACAGAAAAAACAATGCACCATGCACTGGTTTATGCGTTCTGTGAAGAGTTGTGAGTGGTTTTACGCGTGACAGTATTTATGGGACACCCTGTATTTATACTATGCCCTATCACTTCGGGCGTTAATCACTATGCCTTTATAAATTAAGTACATACAGGTGTTTTTACGTTTTTTTTTCTGTAGATATGTGCAATATTGTCGATCTATAGATATTGCCATTCGACATTTCACGCTATTCAACATTACCGTTGTTCAATCACTAATCGTTCAACCCGTTGTTACGCAAGTTACGTTTAGCTTCGTTCAAAACAAATCCACCACTGTAAATCGAGTGCATTCTATCACCCATAAATCATCGTGGACAGCGATTTCGATCTGCGAATAATTGATCAACCTGCTTGAGACTCGACACAAACAAAATCTGCCAAAGATCAAACCTCGCGCAACCAAAGGGCGCAATACTCGAATTCCACGCTGCAAACGTGTGTTTCGGGAGGTTTCCTCGTAACTTCCCTTTTTCGCTGCCGCCACAGAAGGTCGTTTTGAACGATGACGGATCGGAGACGCGTTTCCACTCGACGGACAGTTTTATTTCCAAGCAGCTTCCGCTGTCGTCTTCGGTTATATTTGTGTTTCCGCTCCGGTGACTAATCGCTTTTTAAGTAACCAATTTGGGCTCCAATATCGATGTTTTCCTATTTTCACTACGTCCTACCCCTTTCCGTCTGTCTCGTGAAGTTGAATCTCTCAATCAAAGCCCGATTCCTTGGTTCGAACCTCGCGAACCCATTTGCGCCTCGCTCCAGTTACCCCAAACGTGTCGTCGCTTCCGCGCAGCTCTATTAAAAGAAACAATCGGGATGCAAAGAACAAACATCCAAGGTTACCCTTCACATCGGATCCCCTGCATCTTCGCCTTATCTCGTCGACTCAAAGTACAAATTTGCTTTTTCGGGCGGCCAGAAGCGGGCTGGTCAGGCTGGAGCGCTTATCGGGGACGGGAGAAGGAAGCGGACCGGGCGTCCAGCAGAACAGGTTCCGCTAACGATCCCCAACGTGGCTCTGGATTCAGGTCCCTTCTGGGAGAGGCTTAGCCAATGGCTATGGCGGCGACGACGATGGAAGCGCTTCGGGTGTTCGTCGCGTCTTCGCGAGTAGCGTGGCGGAGATGATAAGCGCCGCGCGGCGAAGAAACCGAGAAGACGCCTCTGCAACACCACTCAGCCACCCGACGACCACTGCGGAGATCCAGTTTGTCGTCGTTCGGGCGCCGCCGACCTTTTTGTCGAGATTTTTTGCGCTCTGTTTACTCACTCGGCCGAGCCTCTCCGCGGGATTCAGGCCTGTCCCCACAGCGGCACCCTTCCAGGCGGGAAAACGGCCCTCAAAGAGGTTCCCCTCGGCCCGACAGCTGCTTCTGTTTTCAAATTCGGTCGAACGGTCTTCGCTTGCATATTAATCCTCCTCTCCGAAGGGCTCCGCAAAGTACACCCCTAACCGGCTCGCCGCGTTCCCCTTTCGGTGCTCCAGGGCCAGTGTTTCATCCTTTTGTTTTGGCGATGGTGATGAAAGAACGCCTCTGAAGGGTTAGGTCGACCTTGATACTCTCTTGATAGTGATCTCTGTTGTGATTTCGTGGAACTTCGATTTTGGAGCTTCAAACCTTAAGTAATTCGAACCACGGTCATCTCGAGTGTAATGCACAAATCCGGGACAGTTCGTACAATGAATCTGGTCGTCAAAAAACAAAAATAACGCTGGCGGGAGTAATCCTTTCCTAATGTGCCCTTTGATCTTGTTTTGCGTCCACCTCTACATCATCGCTCACCGTTCTGTCAGGTTGCGTCGTTCTCCGCGCCTCCAAATCCTCTTGTTATTTTAAGACGCGTGGTTCATTAAAGACCTCTCCGGCGACCCCCCACCCATCGGCACCCAATCTATTCGCGTCGTTCCCGAAGCCTACCGACACCTCCCCTATTAGAGTCGGATTAGCTCCGCGATAGCGCTGACCGTCCTCCGCGACGATCACTCGTCTTCGTCGTCGTCGTCGCCGCTTCGCCTTCTGCCTTCCACTACGTCGGTTTCCTGTTTTCCGCTTCTGCTGACTAAGCGGAAATGTTTTGGCGCCTCCTGGTCCATCCATTTGCGGCGCCTTTCCTCCTCGGGGGCTTCCCCGCCACCTCCGGCACTCTCCTATCAATTATCTCCCCTTCCGCTCCCTTTTTTGTCCCCTTTTTGTCCACTCTCGACCCTTCTTTGAATATGCGATCGGGTAGGGATGCACTTCGGCGGTGATTGAAGGCCGTTCGGAGGAAACGTCCCGCCGCCACTTAGCGGAGATCGGCTGAAGAAGCACCGTTAGTGTGTCCTCGGCTAAAGATCGCTCACATATTTTATGAGAGATTTATGGAAATTTCGCGAAAATTCGACTACAGGTGGTCACAGTTTCGCGACTCTTCTGCTACGGTCGGCGCTTTGCAACTGTGTCCTTTATCAGTACTTCCAAACGCAGTGAAAGTGAAGCAGTATTCGGCGTGCAGCCGAGCAGTTGTCCCAGGGGTCCAAGGTCCACCCGGTACCCAAAGCGGCTCGCAGCCGGATCATGCAACACATAAAACATCGAGAATCGCGGTTCTGTGCCTGATTTGTGGCCTCGGGGGAATCTCTTCACGTTTGAGGGTGTCCAGGATAGGACGCATAGCCTGGACCGTTCTTGACACAAACGAAATGCCTCTGGATTCAGATAAACAACTAGTGATGGGGAGCTACAAAACATCTAGAATTGAGTGTCTAGAGATTTATCTGTTTACATGAGAATCAGATAAAACTTTTCCGAGAAGCGAGATCTTGATCCAATCAAAGCCGTTTGGATGGTGATTCGTGAGCACCTCGAGATTCTAAGGTCAGCCACTACCCAAGACGTGTACCGTGAAGAACATGTTTTCTGCGTTGTTTCCTCCGTTATCAACTGTTTTCGCGTCTATTTTCAGCCGGCCTCCCACTCGTCGGCGCCTCCTCCCGACGCCGGCTTCCGAAGTGCACTTTCCAACTGTTTTTGTTGTCGTCTGCCGATTTGGGTCATCGAATTTGTTGTATGCACGTTCTGTACCCGCCTGTCACTCCGAGTTTCGATCTCGGCGCTGCAGAGAGGCGCCTCTCCCCTCGATTTATCGCTTCTTCTTCGGAGACGAGACGTTGTTGTGGTCGCCGGTGTGTTTCCTTTCCAGATCATTTATTTAGGCCCCGGGGGAGAGGTATGCAGCAGCAGGAAGTGCCGACAGCTGTTGGCCCTGTTTTGCATCGGAAAACCCCTGGAGTCGCCTTTACAACGCCGATGTTTGAAATCTGGAACCCATCACCGCTCCATTATCGCCGCTTTTTTGCTGTTTCCCTAAGGACGGCAGATTCCTGCGGCTTATCAATTACTGCACGCCGGCACCGTCTACGTGAGAATAGCCAAATTCTGATCTCCTCTGACGTCTTAGCGGCCAGCGCCACTACTTTTATTTTGCGATTGATGTGCGAAGTTTGAATCGGACTACACACGTGATATCACTCGGCGTTCTCTGCTGTTCTCGAAACCGTACCGCTTTGGCGACTTTCCCCTTTCACTCTATCGATCCCTTCGATGAACTTCCCTTCTTCTCCCTTGTTTTCAAATTTTGTGTAAAATAAGCCGACAAAGAATGATGGATCTGGCAGCAAGATCTCACAAGAATCACGTTTACGTCGAGGTTAGTGCTCTCTGCAAAAACGCGTCGTTCCTATGGTCAAACTTTGACCCTTAAGGTTCAAAACCGCACCCACAATAGAGTCAGAGTACACAGACAGACCGTCTCTCTTCTAGTCACCTTCCTCTCGATTACAGACGATGCGAAAATCGCACTATTTGCACGTTTTCCCTTGGATGGTCACTCTGTAGTGGAGATCGAAAGAGCGATTATCATGCTGATCGATCAGACCTTCCTGCCTGACCGCTCAATGTAGCCATGTTGCCAATTTGGTTATGCAAGTTGTGTCTCAGAGGACGAAGGGTGCTGGGTGCTGAGCCCACTGTTCTGTATTCGAGTATGAAAGTCGATGGAAAATAGAGAGGACGCCGGATAGGTCACCATAATCGTTTCATTTTATACCCCGCCATTTATCTGCACTGTCTGTCTGTGAGACAAACATTGCAGACAATGGAAACAAAAAAAAAAAACAAATTTCGACAAGCAGACTGTCTGAAATCGGTTTCTCCTCTCAAGATTCCAATTTCAGACAGTCTGCTTGTCGAAACGACGACCATTTTCTAGTGTACTTGTCTCGCAGACAGACCATCTAATGTGCTTTTAGTAGATCCCGCGGATATTTCTCTTGACTATTTCTCTTAACTTTCCCTGCAATGAAGATGGTCTATCGACCCTACATTTCGGATCTCTTCCTCTCTTTGTTCTTCTCCTTCTTCGGGTAAAGTAGATCGCCTCCCCTACCAGAGGCTCTCACCAACAGTCCCTCTTCGCCTCCGCTCGCGTCCTCTTCTCACTCACTTTGTTGATTGTTTCGTCCGAACTCCTCCTCCGCTCCTCACCTGCGATCGCATTTCATCCGCGATTCCGCCGTATCCTGCGTCGTTTCCTCCGAATTCCACGTCTCCCTCCGTGACAGCAGGCCTCGGAGTTCCTCCCTGGATCAGCTGGCTCGTGCAGGCGGCGGCGTCCTCGAAAGTCAACAGACTGATAAGCGCGTTGCAGGTTCGATTCAAAACTATGCGATAAGACTTTCTCTCTTCAGGGGTGCTCGCGTTTTTGCGCGCGATCGCTTCGCTCCGTGGAGTGTAAGCTGCCGGGCGGCGGTTCTGCTTGCGTCATAGTTAAAGTCTCTCTTCAAAGACCTCTCCCTCGCAATCTTCTCCGCCAGAGTCACAAGTTTGCACGTATACAGACGGGACGTAAACCGGCGATGTTTCATTGGAAGGGCCGTCGTGCCCTCGCAGGCTGTGCAAACCGATCGGGGCGCTATATATCCTCGGGCCTCCGATGGTCACTCACTACAGGACCACGTCCATCGCGCGGATCGGAGCAGATAACGCCCACCAGATGCCCATGTTGTGTCTCCTCTCTGCGTCGACCTTTACCCCGTCGCCTCCTTCTGCGCGTCGGACCCTTCGGCTCCCCTCGCGCGCCACCGAAACGCCTTTTTTCAGCCGATTTCGCCGCAACTTATTGACTCGCTTTGTCGTCGCCGCATCCGCGGATCCCGGCGCCAAGGACACTTAATTACACATTTCGACTTTTCGAAGCCTCTCGCCCCCGTGATATTTAGACTCCAAAAAAACGGTCCTCCCGACGAATTATCGCCGATCTGATGGAAGATCCGATAAAAAGAGGACAAGCCGTGATTGACGATTCGGGCCGAAAGTCGTAAACGTGTTCGCGGCGACAGAATCAGTGTTTTGACGATGAACCCAGCGTTTATGACTGCACTATGAGAACAGTGCACACGGATGGGCACGGGAATTTGCATTTTATATTAACTCCTACACGCGATGTTGCGCGATGCGTGAGCAAAAGAAGTTCCTGGAAGTGTTGCCAAATGGTTCTCTGTGTCGGAAGTGGGCCCGTTCTGCCCTTTAAGGTACACCTGATTATGCGCCCAATATTCATAGATCCAAGGTGAACATTCGATTGGAAATATGCTCTTTTTGAGGAACTGAGATTCTCAGATTTCAAACTGCTTTAGGTGGACGGACTGTAGACAGGATGGACACATCACTTAGCGACGATTCTGCACGCACTGTTTTTCTTCCTTTGTTTCGCTTTACACTCTTTCGCTGTGTCTTCTGTTTTCCTTTTTTGTTTTCGTTTCTAACGACAAACAGAACCAAAACTTGACCTTGTCGATCGCATCTTCGAGATCATCGAAGCTCCACAGAGACGTCAAAGGTCAAGAACTGACATATGTCCGATTCCATCCCTTTCTGAAACTTCTTTCTGACTCCTAAGCGCCAGAAACACTTTACGGTAATTGTCACAGAACCTCTTATTTGTGGCGATTAATCTAATCTCCGAGGAGAAGAAAGCAAATCCTCGCTGACTTCTGCATAGTAAGCCTCTTACAGAAGCTCATCACCGCGAGGCACCTCTTTATGAGAGCTGATTAATTCGTCCAATTCAGGCTTCCCGAGGCGACCGGTTCAAACTCGAGACGTCGGAGGTTGCGTGCTGCGCGTAATGACTTCCATGCATCGCTAATCGAAGACCGCAGCTGCTGCCTGTCCCCGCCAGGGAGAGGGAGACGACCCAAAAAGCGCCTCGCCTCTCCGTTTCGACGCTTCCCCCGGCGGCCCCTCTGTTTTGGGGACCTTCTCCTCTGACCTCCCGTGATTTATCGTCTTTTGACTAGGAGAAACTCCCGAAATTCGAAGATGCCTTCCCTCGGAAATGCCGTTCCCGGCCACTTTGAGTCGTTTTTATCAAAAGATGCAATCGGGGAAACCTGTTCTTCGGGTCTCAAGAAGAGCTAAACCAAAATCATACGTGTTTTCCACCGTTTCTTCTCCTCTGATGTCCTTGCGAGTTATTATTGGGGAGGTCATCGCAGTCGTTCCGCCATCAGGGCTGTGCATGCCGGAAACCCGATTCCCCGACGCATAGTTCTAACCCCATTTTTGGCCAATAAACGTTGCAAATTCGTCCGAAACAATCGCGTTTCGCGGGGAGGCGACCTTCGCGTCGATAAACGCCGCCGTCTTCGGGCCAATCATCCCCTCCGACTACCAATCGACTACCTTTCCCTTCCGTAATTTCCATTTATCGATTGTCGTGTTGCGAGCCGTCGCTGTAAAGCCTACTCGTCTCCCTTTTTTGCCCGAGGGCCACAAGAGCGCCACTTTATCGCCGCCGCCCTCCGCTGCGTCTCCCGATTCGGGCTGCGCGTCGCGACGTCCCCCGTCTGCCCTTTGGCGACACCACTGTATGCAAATCGTCGTTTCAGATCAAAAGTACATCCCCTACTTTTCGTCTCTGACTTTGTCGATCGCTCCGCCCATCGGCAAAAAGCCCCTCCATCCCGAAAACCGACCTCATCCACAGAAGCAAATCGTCTCGACGATTGGTTACTTTCTCGGATGACTAGTAGGCTCGAAAAGACGACTTCCAAACCAGTGCACCTCTCTTCGAAGCCTCCCTCGCCCGCTCAGATCATCGCCACCGCCGCCGCTTCCCCTCGAAACGCCGCCGAAACGACGCCGAAGAAGTTCGAGAAACATGCGCGCCGCACTTGGAGGAGAAGCGCCTCGCTTAGACCGAAGAACGGTAGGTTCTTTGCACGTAAGGGGGCTGGGTTCTACAAGGGCACCTAGTGGGAATGATAGTATCGATTGAATTTTGAGGGTAGAATGACTTTTTATTTTTAAAAGGGCAGAAAAGAGGAGAAAGAGGGCATATGAAAGAGATTCCAGAACTAGGACTAAGGATGAAAAAGCCTGAAAACTGACCAGTTGAAGAAGTTGTTTCCCTCTTCTGGACCTGATTGCCTCGAAATGGAAAATTAAAAGATATCGATTGGTCCCCTTGATATCCTTTTGATCGATTCTTTCGATTTTGAAAAAGGGACATCAAAGCAATTAACCGGACACAGCAGGGCCATCAGCAGACAAGAAGATAGCATCTACCGTAATTAACGAGAAGCAAACACGAGACGTCGCGCTAGTTTTTGTACCCCATAAAGCCTCGGAAACCAGAATCGAACTTTGCACTTTCAGGCGCTCCCAAAGGATTCGCCGCCGGACCACTTCCCCCCATCGTGACGACAACGATCCAAGTGCCGATTCCGATCGATATCGTCGACATGAACCAAGCCACCCATGACGACGAGGTGAAGGAGTGCAGATCGCCGTCGACCCTCTCGACGACGTCCTCCAGCGGAGTCGACTCCAACGGCACCACGGAGACGAACGAGACGGTGCCGCACTCGCACCCGGACAGTGGCCTCGGCGACGACTGTCCGAAGCTGAGCGACTCCGACGACGTCGAGTCGACGCACTCCTTCTCCTCCAACTTCGGTCGCCCTCCCCCGCCCCAGGCCTCCTTCTTCCCGCAGCCCTTCGGCCTTCCCGGCTTCCCCGACATTCTGCCGCCAATCGCCACCGAAGAGGAGCTCGAGAACATTCGCCAGTTCCGGCGCCAGCACATCTACTACAAGAACTTCTTCGCGCGCCAACGACGTCTCCAGCAGAATGGACCGGCTTTCATCCCCACGCACCCGCACCCCCAGGTTCCCTACATCTTCATCCCCTACGAAACCATCGACAACTTCCTGCTTTACCTCGAAAGGTTCGTTTCCACTGCTTTCTCTAAATGCCGCGCCCTTACCTAGGGAGCTAAGAAGTTGTTATTTTCCAAGGAAAGTGCACTTTTAAGAGCGTAGGAAACGTCTGCCCCCGGTTTCTATGCCGTCTCCAACGGCTACATCCCCTAACATTCGGAAATTAGTCGTTTCAGACGTCACTCTCTTTTGTTTTGACACGCTCTATGGACATGTGAGCCGATGCTAATGGATTCGGATTTAATTAGCTTCCCGTACGGGAGAAAAGTGTTAAATGTCATAACAGATGACTCACAAGACGTCAAAGAAAAATGACGCTTTCTGACAACATATCAAAACAGGCAGAGTTTGTATCCACAAAGTTCACGTTTTCGGCTTCCTTACTGTAACTTCCACATGCGGCTCATCTGGCTAATCCGGTAAATCCGAGTAGGGAAGTTGTAATCCTCTCAAAAGATCGCCAGAAATGTCTCTTCCTCGACCACCTGCAACTTCTTTCAGCCTCTACCCTCAACTTTCCCGTTCGCGCAGCACCACGATGCAGTCCTCGGACGAGAGCTGCTGCTCGACGACGGCGACGATTCAGTCGCGTGCTGAAGCCGCTGAAGCGTCGATGCCCCTTCGCCACGACCCCCGCCTGGAAGGTGAGCCCTAGCCTCGGGCCCTTCCTCTGACCTCCTTTCGCTTCAGCGTCGTTCGCGCCTCTGCGCTTCGTCCCTCCGATGAACGGAGCTGCTCAGCCGGTTGGTCCGTGTTCGACGACAACGCAGAGTTCGAGAAAAACATCGATCGACAGGTCAGTCGAATCGCTGTTTGTCTTCTTCCCCTAACTGCCTTCGGACTGGCCTCACAGCCACACTATCGATTCCTCCGCCATCGCCTCGTTTTCATGATTTTTAATTTACGTTCGCGAATTTTGGGCGTCGGGACGTAAACAAAACGAGCGGAATAGCCCGGGAAGTGAGTCAAGATGGCGCTTTAATTACTGGGCTCTGCGCCGACATTACCTCAAAAATATGGCGTCTGGCCCTCCGAAAATGGGGACGATTTATTTTGGGGGGATTGTTATTTCGGGGAGTACGAGGGGAGTGTGTTGATAGTGACTGTAGACACAAAAAACAGCTCGGCTCACGTGATAAGTGCGGCCAGTGAACGTCACATGAACAGTTCGCGACCAAAAATTAGAATGTCGTCAACAAACTGTGTTGAAACAAGTTGTGAGTTCCATCGGCAGTCGCGTCGATGGGTTCCCCGTCAGTTATCTTCTGTCAGTCGATTCCGAAACGATGATACTTTGTGTTTATTTGCCAAAAAAGTGGGTTATCCCATGTCAGCTGGTGTGCGAATCTAAAAAGTAAGTCGCGTTTCGGTACATGCCTCAGATTTTTTTTTCTGAACTTTTTCGCCAACTTTCTCTGAAAAAAATTGACTCAGTGTTGCAGTTCTAAAGACGACGTTATCGTTGGAAGTTCCGTGGTCTTTTTTTTTGAAGCCATTGCATAACACATGACAATATTGTGCAACAGAGAAACTCCATTTTGAGCCTGTCTTTATCCGGCCTTTTCCGAGGAAATCGTCCTTGCCTCTGATTGCTCCTTCCTACTTTACCTTCTTAAAAGATGCTTATCTCACCTTAATCCTTAGTGGCGCTAGTAAACATTTAAAAGCCCCAAGATTCGTCTTTTGACCAAATCATCGTGTGTTCGCGTGATGGATTTACACATTTCTACGAAATGAGTATCTGTGACGTTGAAAGATTTCTTTGTCGCCTGAACTTTACGATGTCAATCGAATTTCCGGTATCACAGAGCAGAAGAAAAGTTATGAAACGGCTTCGTTGAGATATCTCAATTTTGGTGAAATCCGTTGAATTCTGACCTTCTCCACACAGTCGACTGAGCTTCTTGACTAGAAAGGAGAATTCTAGGGCAGCGCACGACTTTCTAAATTATGTGTTATTCGTCGATTTCCATGACAACGAAACATTTCTTTGCGTTGTCGGGGAGCCGAAGACATTCCACGCACTCTTAAAGCGAAATTTACGGTTTCTCGGGATCTCATTTCTAACGAAACTAGATCGCCTCGATCGTCCAGTCCGTTTTTTTACGATTCCGCTCTGAACCACATGGCAGAGCATTACTTTTGGCTATCTGAATTTATTGATCTGGGGTCTGTCGCTCCGGGATACTGTAGAAGCGTCCACTCACCTGGCACCCCGTTTCAGCACCCACACATCGGAGGATGGTCATCCCCTGAGCTACGTTCCCCACATGCCGTCCTACTCCTCTATGCCGGTCCTCGCCCAGCAGGCGTCCCGCAACGATCTTGACTACAGCCGTATCTACCTGGACCAGTTCAACGTGAACCCCCACTTCGAGCGGCGCCATCCCTTCGCGCCTCCTCACCTCCAGCAGCGCCATCGCCACTACCGTAAGCCTCGCATCCTGAGGCGCCTAATGTTTCCTTTTCTTGCAGAGCACTTCCCTAGCGGCATCCACCGAACGGCCACAGGTAAGCGGCCCCTCCGAGTCCCCCCTAACCGAGTGACTGGCGCCGAGTGAGTGATCCATGTCGGTGACTCCGCCATCTTCAACGTGAAAAGGCGAAAACAAAGGACTCATTAAGGGAACAGGTGTATGGGGGTCTCTCTCCGAGGATCCTGATCGGTCGTATCGTTCGGCGCCAAAGAGGGCTTTCGTCCCTCTTTCCATTAACTCCTCAGATCTCGGCTCGGCCGTGGCGGCGTTGTTTGCGTGCGAACGGCCAAATGGCCCGAAGTGACGTGGGTTCCGTGGGCCGCGCATGATGTCAGTCAGCTGATGCCTCGTTCGTTCCTTCTACGGCGAGCAAAACCCGAGGCGAGGCGCTAAGTAAGCTCGAATTCCCTTCCTCCGCCTCATCTTCCCGTCGCCGTCGGGTGATTTGTCATTCGCAGTCGGGTACGTGTCGTCTCATTCGAGCCGGCGCCTCGACTTCCTCGCCTAAAAGGTGTTAAATGTCGCCGTTAGTCAGCGCTTCGCCCAGTCGAGGAGAGTTTGTTTATGCGCCGCCTAAGGCTCCGAAGTATCGCTCCTCGAGTGGGCGATGCCATTACGCGACGCGTTTTCGGTGAAATCCGAACGAACGGCCTTCGCTGACCTTGTTTTGCGCTGTTTTCTCAACTGATTAGACCCTCGCCAAAACACTCTCTTCTCGTCAAACCCGTCAGACGGCGTCTGTCTCCTGTCTGCGAGCCATCCAGACAGAATGTTCAGGAGACGGTCTATGTCTCAAACCCTCAAAAGTTTCGGCTCTGTCTCAGTGTCATAAATCGTAGACGCAAAAATTATGCCGTGCCCGTTTCATTCGATTAGAGCTGCACTTCCCCGCTCGGTGCACGTCTCCACCTTCATCGGGGTTCCCCTTCAACAGCAGCGGCGCCCGGGTGGGCAAAAAGCGCGTCGGTCGTCTCCAAAGTGCACAGAGAGTGCGCCTCGCGACCGTCGGCTTCCCGTCGTGACGGCGTCATTCCCACTGTTTCTCTCGCCTCTTTGTATCGTCTCCGCTTCGCTCGCGCGCGACAGCCTCGAAGCCAGCCCGCGGCGCCCTACTCGAAGAGCACGCCGCCGCGACCACTTTTTTGCATTCTGCCGCCGCCCTCGGCGGCTCGCCAACTCCCTCGGCGACGAAGGCGCCAGCCGAGCCTCAATGACGGTCACTGGCCGTTCGCACTCCGATCGATCGATCCGCAATTCTGATCCGTCGGCGATTCGGAGACCCTTTGTCCTGCAAATGGGAGTGTTTTTGCGATTCCGCGCACGCCTGAAGGCTTTTTAGGCGTGGGCGGCGGGCAGCCGCTGGCGTCACGACGCGTCAGAGCATCGTGGGGAATTAATTTTCCCCTATTTTTGGAGGGGAGAGTTATGGAGGGAGGCGGATCCAGGGGTATCAGATGGCGACGGGGAGACTCCTAACGATGCGCAGATTCCGACTCGACGGCAGTGGCGCCTCTGGGCCTTCCTGTTGCCACGGGGAGATAAGAGCCTCGAGAGTACAGGCAAATGTTGCAGTTTGACGATTTCCACCCTAATCAGCGCGCTTATCAGCTTGTGTCTCCGCGGACTATTATTCTACCGCGGCGGCGACCGTTATGATGGGCGTACATCTTCCCCTTTCCCGATATCGTCGAGCCGATCGAGCAGCCCGAGCGGTGATGCCTCTCGTTCCACGTCGGCGCTTCGTTCTGTAGCGTGGACGGAATATGCAAATGCTCGTCGACGTGTGCGGCGGCGCCACCGTAGTCCCCGAAGCGAATAATAGGAAGCGCTTCGGGCGTCGAAACCGCTCGCGTTTTTGCTGAGCGTCTTCGATTCGGCGCAGTCAAGGTCACTTGGCCGTATCACTCGCAGAAGGTGAACGACTGAGTTTTTGCTTCGGTGCTCGCTACAGCAGATGATTAGCGCTTTCCGCGATCCCCCACTTCTGTGCCCGGGTGGTCGGCTGCGTGTGCTCCGAGAGGCCCACTTGTGAGCGCTCGGTTTGCTTACAGGTAGAGACCCTTGTTGGTGGACCGCGCGTCACCGGTCACCGCCGAAGCACTCAATGCAACTCTGCTGGACTTCGTCATCTGATTTTCGAGAAAATGGAGTCTATAAAGAAGAATACGCCTCGGCCCAGGCCCTCCTTCGTTCTGTGCAGTGTGGATAGGGCGCGGCTGCCTCGGTCGGGAGCCTTCGTGCGCTCCACGGCCCTCTGGTTCCGGCCGGCGCGCCTCGGATGGCGCCACAACAACCAGCGGCCCTTCCTGACCTACTCATCCGAGAAGATCTTCGAGGCGCAGCTGCAACGGCACCAGGCCCTCGCCACAGCCCCGCACCCCTTCGCCGATCTCTGCAGCGGCTTCGACTCCGACTCCGCAGACGATGAGGATGAAGAGGAGGAGCCACGGAGCCTCTCTCCCTCCGTCAGCGACCGGAGCATCTTCACAGACGACGGGCAGCTGACTACGGTAGCCACCGACGTCGATGACCACTGCTCGGTGGTCAGCTCGTCGTTCGCCGACGGCTGGGTGTCTTCGCACGAAGAAGGCGACGAAGACGATGCGTCGTCGAGCGACCGGAGCCCGAAGTTCTTCATCCCGCTTCTGGGGGACGTCGAGGACGCGTCCTCCGAGGACAGCGCCGACGTCGAGGCGGAAAAACAACACATCGACGCCGACCTCGCGAGGCTCATGATTAACTCGTCGTACAACATTCCGGGATTCACTCTCCCAATGGTCGCCGCGTCGTCGAAGAGCGGCTCGGAGACGACGATCTCCGCTTGCAAAAGTTGTCCTTCCGTAGGAGGTGCGCCCACTCGGTCCCAGTCCTCTACCCTCCAGCCCCCCCCCCCCCCACTTGCCACGTTACTTTTAGGTAATTCTGGTTTGTTTAGGCGAAAGCGGTTATCTCAGTTGCGAATCTGTGTCGCCGCCGCCCTCAAGCGAAACGACGGCGCCGACCGAATCCAAGGCGCCGCCTACTCCACTGCCGCCTCCGAATGACGTCTTTCACGACGGCCAGTTCCAGGTCTCCAAAATGGATGTGGTAAGCCACGCACGTGGGAAAAGAGAGCTAAAGGAACGCGTTGCAGCTGAGCGAACAGATCTGGTACTTCCACAAAGATATCACGCAGACCGAGGCCACCCTGCATAGGAAGATGACCCTGCGCAACCACCTCTACAGCGTCATCAAGATGGCCTTCCCCATGTCGGGACTCTACATCGTCGGCTCGTCACTTAACGGCTTCGGCAACAACTCCTCCGACATGGACCTCTGTATGATGATCACAAACAAGGACATCGACCAGCGGACCGACGCCGTGGTCATCCTGAACCATGTGATGAACTGCCTCAGCAACTCGGAGATCATCCGCGAGAACGGCCTCAAACTCATCATCGCCAAGGTGCCCATCCTAAGGATCAAGTTCAACGCGCCCTACGAGGACATCACCGTCGATCTCAACGCTAACAACGCCGTGGCCATCAAGAACACCCACCTCCTCAGCCACTACTCCACCTGTAAGTCCTCGAGCTACGCGTTCCCCTAAACAGGGCCGGTTTCAGTCGACTGGCGCCTGTGCCCGCTCGTCTCCGTCATCAAGGAGTGGGCAAAGCGGCGCGGCATGAACGACGCGAACAAGTCGTCCTTCACCTCCTACTCGCTCGTCCTCATGGTCATCCACTACCTCCAGTGCGGCCTCGACAAGCCCACACTCCCGTCCCTCCAGAAAATGTACCCGAAGCGCTTCAGCGAGAAGAACGACGTCCGGACGCTGAAGATGCAGATCGAGAAGCCCTTCGAGTTCCCCTCGGCCGACGAGTGGGACTACGACTACTCCGCCTCGCTCTGCGACCTCCTCCTCGGCTTCCTGAGGTACTACGCATACGAGTTCGAGTAAGCGCCCCTCACTCCGTCGCCTCTGACCCTTCTGTCTTCAGCTTCAACCACGACGCCATCAGCGTACGCCTCGGCCAGCGCACGGACCGCGCCTTCGTCGCCAAGAACAGCTCTCCTTTCAACACCCTCTCCCAGTGGAGATGCATCTGTATCGAAGGTAAGCCCTCCTTCCCTTCACCGGTCCACCGTAACCGTCCTCTCTTCAGAACCTTTCACCCTGTCGAACACGGCGCACTCGATCTACGACGAGGTGATCTTCGAGGCGATCAAGGGCGCCTTCCGCTCGGGCCACGAAGAACTCGACATGAACCGCGACCTCGACGCCTTCCTCAACATGCCTCCCATCAAGATCCCTCTCGCAAACACTCGCGGCCAGCACTACGGTAACTTCGCCGTCGAGACCAACTTCACCCCCACGGATCCAGAGCCGCCCGTGCTCGTAGGCAACGAGAATGGGTACCTCCATATCTCCCTCGGAAATCTCGTTTATCCCCGTGCTTTCAGAGTGGAATCGAGTGAGAACGACGTCGTTGACAGGAAGCTAGTGGAAGACGTCCTTGATTCGTTGAAGGCGGCCGAGGAGGAGAACTTCCCAGCCATCTCCGCCTCCGAAGACGCGCCTCAGAAGCGCAGTGCTAAGAAGAACCGGAAAGGAGCACGCGGCGGTAAATGATGTCGCCAGAGGCGCGGCGCTAGAATCTCACGCTAGGACGGGTCGTAGTTGTAACTTATAGTTTACGTTGGTCATATATGCGTGTTGGATCTCATTGTTATACCCATCTTCTTTCCTGCATTGTTTACCTTCCTATCTTCCTCTTCTCCATACGGTCTTGTAGCTTTCACATCATCGTTACCGTAATCCTCTCTAGTAGACTATCCCAGTATTGTAGGCATTCGTTGCTCAACATGTATCCGAGGTGTGGCCTTAACGTAGTAGACCATCATGAGCTCTATAACTGACTCTCTATCTCTAGTTTCCACTTTGGGGATCCTTCTTTTACTTTCTTTATTGTTGTGTTGTTGTTTCTGCTCAATCCTGTGCTGTCTGTGTGACTATCCATCCCCTATTCCGTCTTACTGGTACTGTATACAAATCCGAATGACTAATGGAATTACCATCACTTTTATCTTAATAAAATCACCAACCTCTCAGAATGTGTCGACGGCAACCTTTGAAAAAAGCGCTCAGAATGGTACAAGAACACGCACAAAATTTCAGATCTGTAGGGACACGATGTCACAAAAACGCCAAAAAAAAGAAGGCAGCCAAAATGCAGACAAACACGAATATATAAGTGTCCATAATTCAAGAAACGGTGACAAAAGCAGCTTCTTGTGTCTGCAATTACGCTGAGCGTAGTGCACAGAATCACGAAGCTCACGCTTCTTCAGTGCATCATGAACACGAACTGAGCGGAAGGGACATCGGGACTGCGGAAGCCAACAATTCTCCCTGGCTTGCGAGAAGTCGCAAGACCCGTAAATCACGGCATGTCAGGGTGGACATTCTCCTGCCCCGGCCGAGTGACAAATGAGCACCGATTTAGCCAGATCGCCAGTAACTCGTTTGGTCAGGTTTTGGACCGAATGACTTTGTCAGATCAATGGCACCCTTTTGGGCCATTGCTTAATCGGGTAGTGCAGTTGCGTGCACAGAGCCATGGGATGGGAGCTTCATACAGTATAATAGACCGGGCACACGGCTTGCAGTGGACCCTAAACACGAAAGGAAATCGTGGTAGAGCAACTGGACCGCAACCTTCACAACTTAAACCGAGAACGCGCGGAGCGCGAGCAGGCGTAGATGATGAAAAGTAGCAGCCGAAGATACCGTTGTAGTTGCCAGTGATCCAGATGAACAGGAACAAACGTCACCTACTCGTGAGTAAGCAGACGGACTGGTGCGTGAGGTCCCACATCGATTTACCTGAGTTCGCTATCCGATGCTGCTTGTGCTGGCTCGTGCTGTCTCGAGCGTTCGTGCGTACTACCCACTCGGTGCGTCCGAATTCTCCACCATACCGTGGACTTCCCAGTCACTGTTTTGGAATTTTTTTGACGTGAAAACTTTGTGACACACTACTTTATCGTGTTTTTTTAACGTTCCGAAGCTGTTTCCAAGGGAATTTGAGAGTTTGACCTAGATATTACAGGCTGCGTCCAACGCTCGGTCAAGACCACGCACTGCGTTTTTTTTCTGCGAACGGACGCCGCCGCCGCCGTGTGTGGTCTGTTCTTTCTTGATGGGTTGGGGAGAAAGTTAACGCTAAATCACCAGATGAGAAACTATTGTTGAATTAGTCGGAGGTATGTGGTTAAGATCTGCTCATCAAAGATAACTAATAACATTCCAAAAACTTATCCATCTTCTCCTGGAATTGCATATTGCGGTAGATTCGCGGGTCCCGCCGCAAACACCCTGATTTTCAGTATAAATTACGGTACCGACACGATTGCCCACAACACCGGCTCACTTTAAACCGTCCCGAAATCCGTCGCTATGACAGTTGTGTGAATGGGTGTGGGAAAGGTTTGGCGTGAACATTTTGGAAAGAAAATTCAAATTTTGTGGTCCTGACACGATGCTTGCAGGCGCCGTCTTCTACGCACTAGCGGACTTTGCCCGCCCGTCGTTCCGAGGTCTCTGTAGACTTCCACGTCGCCCACTGGTCCACTAATGGAGAGTCAGGAGTCAGTCCAGCCGAAGAGGGCGTTCCAGCTGAGTGATCAGATATGGAATTTCTTCGAAGGCGGGCGACAGACACCGAAAATGCTTCACGACAAGTTGACGCTGCGCGATCTTTTGTACATAGAACTCAATGAAGTTTTTCCGAGTGAGTTCTCTTGTTACCGCGTTGACATATTAACTTTTTCTTTGCAGCTTGTGGATTGTTTGTTGTCGGATCATCACTAAATGGCTTTGGGAACAAGAAATCGGACATGGATCTCTGCCTTATGGTTACGAATATCGAGGTAATGATATTGCTCTTCGACACTTCCACGGAGTTCTTTTGCAGCTGGATCAGAGAACGGAAGCAATAGTAATACTTGATATGGCCATGAACTGCCTCAGGGATAAGAATTTGGTTCGACGCCAGAAACTGATCTACGCCAAGGTGCCTATTCTGCGAGTTTACTTCAGTGAACCCTACACAGACGTCATCGTTGACATCAACGTGAATAATACGGTCGCCATCAAAAACACCTACTTGCTGTGTCATTATGCTGCCTGTGAGCCAACACCCTAGTGCCCTTCACAACTTCTTCTTTCAGTTGATTGGCGCGTACGACCCATCGTCATCGTAGTCAAGGAGTGGGCTAAGCGTTGCGGCATCAACGACTCCAATCGCTCGTCTTTCACGTCATATTCGCTCGTCCTGATGGTGATCCACTACCTCCAGTGCGGACTTGAAAAACCAGTGCTCCCGTCACTGCAACAGAAATACGCCAAGCAGCTCAATGACGGAAACAATACAAAGAGCGCGGATGAGACCTCCGATATGAGCAAGAATAATTACGACGACTGGAGTTATGATGACGAATATACGCTGGCCGACCTCCTGTTGGGATTCTTGCGCTACTATGCAGAAACATTTGAGTACGCTGCTTCTTTTGGGAGGAGCGTATCTACAAAAACGCGTATTTCAGTTACAATAACGATGCTATCAGTGTGCGGCTTGGAAAGAAAACCAGCCGTGCATACGTCGCCAAGAATAGGTCACCCTACAACACGCTGTCCCAGTGGAGGTGCATCTGCATCGAAGGTGAGCAGCATCTACGAGGAGTTAAATAATGGTCCGAATATTTAGAGCCGTTCACCATGTCAAACACGGCGCACTCCGTATACGACGAAGCTGTTTTTGACGCTATAAAGAATGCGTTTAAGCGAGGCTGCGAACTACTGAAAGAAGAGAAGGATCTTGACGCTCTCATGAAGATGGAGCCCATTTCACTCCTCTATACAAGCAAATGATTATATCATGAACAACAAGTTGTTGAAACACTGAAGCTGTTTTGAATTAATAAAATCAACTTACTCCTTCATAGAGTTGTCATCGGGTCGAACCCGAAAATTCGCATTTTTTGCAGTACGGACCAATTTTGTAGTCCAAACGAGAAACTTTCAAGTGCGCTGGCTTCGCCCCAACGTCGCGGCCCAGCATAATCAAAAAACTTTGACCGAACAACAAAACAAGGTCCAATTAGGGGTGAAACCCGAAAAACCCGAACCCGAAAATCTGAACCCGAAAATTTTTGAATGGACTTTTTCGTTCTTCGGTCAAATTTTTTGACTATTCTTGGCCGCGACGTTGGGGCGAAGCCAGCGCACTTGGAAGTTTCTCGATTGGACTTCAAAATTGGTCCGTACTGCAAAAAATGAGGATTTTCGGGTTCGACCCGATGACAACTCTACTCCTTCATATTATATTGTGTTGATTGGAGTTTTCCAGCTCTGTGTATCATTTCATTGCTCAGCATTTCGTGGTTCGGCTGATTCCGTTCAAGTTGAATGACATGAATTGCGCCCTGACTTGGCCTCAGCGTCTAGCGACGTCCAGCGTGCTTGCTTGACCACACATTCTATAGCCTAACAAGGGAACATCCCCAAGTGCCCGACGAGTTAGGAGCTGAGATGTGGCGCGGCTTGTAGACGGTCTTCTAACTAAGAAAACGCACATAATCTCATCGGCCATAAATCAGTCGGGCTACCATAAAGATGGTCATGAAGTTGCAAGGTCTCCTGGTGCGATGTCCCTGACTAGTCAGAATATACGGTATTTTTGTCAGTTTTTTGTCATTTTTTGACCCCTTTTCTTGCTAAAAGAACAGGTTGTTAACTGGTAATGTTAATTTTGGCTCTAAATGCCGAAATCCTTAAAAACCCCGTCCAAAATCGGACAAAAATACCGTATATTCTGACTAGTCAGGGACATCGCACCAGGAGACCTTGCAACTTCATGACCATCTTTATGGTAGCCCGACTGATTTATGGCCGATGAGATTATGTGCGTTTTCTTAGTTAGAAGACCGTCTACAAGCCGCGCCACATCTCAGCTCCTAACTCGTCGGACACTTGGGGATGTTCCCTTGTAAGTTGAATTTCTTGGAAGCTGATAGATATATCGGACAGACGTGTTCGGCGACCTTGAAGATAGGAACACAAAAATTTCCAGCATTTTCACAAATTGTTTTTTATTCATGACCGGTGCGTCCAGCGTGCTCACTTTAAACCGGCCCGAAATCCGTCGCTTTCTGTGACAGTTGTGTCAGTGGGTGTGGGAAGATCTGGCGCGAACATTTAAAAAAATTCAAATTTTATGGTCCTGAAACGACGCTTGCAGACGCCGTCTTCTACGCACTAGCGGACTCTGCCCGCCCGTCGTTCCCAGGTCTCTGCAGACTTCCACGTCGTCCACTGGTCCACTAATGGAGAGTCAGGAGTCAGTCCAGCCGAAGAGCGCGTTCCAGCTGAGTGATCAGATATGGGATTTCTTCGAAGGGTGGCGACAGACACCGAAAATGCTTCACGACAAGCTGACGCTGCGCGATCTTTTGTACATAGAACTCAATGAAGTTTTTCCGAGTGAGTTCTCTTGTTACCGCGTTGACATATTAACTTTTTCTTTGCAGCTTGTGGATTGTTTGTTGTCGGATCATCATTAAATGGCTTTGGGAACAAGAAATCGGACATGGATCTCTGCCTTATGGTTGCGAATATCGAGGTAATGATATTGCTCTTCGACACTCCCACGGAGTTCTTTTGCAGCTGGATCAGAGAACGGAAGCAATAGTAATACTTGATATGGCCATGAACTGCCTCAGGGATAAGAATTTGGTTCGGCGTCAAAAGCTGATCTACGCCAAGGTGCCTATTCTGCGTATAGAGTTTCTCCCACCTTATGAGAACATTGTTGTGGACTTGAACGCCAACAATGCGGTGGCCATAAAGAATACGCATCTTCTTAATAATTACTCGTCGTGTATGTTCTGTGTATTAAAAACATTCAATGCAGCTACTGTTTTCAGTTGATTGGCGCGTGCGACCCGTTGTCATCGTAGTCAAGGAATGGGCTAAGCGTTGCGGCATCAACGATTCCAATCGCTCGTCTTTCACGTCATATTCGCTCGTCCTGATGGTGATCCACTACCTCCAGTGCGGACTTGAAAAACCAGTGCTGCCGTCACTGCAACAGAAATACGCCAAGCAGCTCAATGACGGAGACAATGCAAAGAGCGTGGATGAGACCTTCGATATGGGAAAGAATAATTACGACGACTGGAATTATGATGACGAATATACGCTAGCTGACCTTTTGTTGGGATTCTTGCGCTACTATGCAGAAACCTTTGAGTACGCTGCTTCTTTTGGAACGAATGTATCTACAATAACGTGTATTTCAGTTACAATAACGATGCTATCAGTGTGCGGCTTGGTAAAAAAACCAGCCGTGCATACGTCGCCAAGAATAGATCGCCATACAACACGCTGTCCCAATGGCGGTGCATTTGCATCGAAGGTGAGCAGTATTTTCTAGTTATCTAGTGATGATTTGAGTGTTTAGAACCGTTCACGATGTCAAATACAGCGCACTCCGTGTACGACGAGGCTGTTTTTGACGTTATAAAGAAGGCGTTTAAGCGAGGGTACGATCTGCTGAAAGAGGCAAAGGATCTTGATGCTCTCATGAAGATGGAGCCCATCATGGTGCCGATGGACAAATCTCGAATGGTTCATTACAATGCGCATGTAACTGTTATGGAGCGAGGCAACTCAGCTGCGCATTCTTCTACCACCAGCTACGGTCGTCCTCCACCTCCTCGTCCGACCCATCCCTTATTCACGAAACTGTTCGGCGGAAGACCCGATCGCATGCTGCGTAGAGAGATGATGCCCGACCATCCGTTTCAGTTCACCACTTAGACTATTGTGTTTCGTTCAGTATTTTTGTTGTTCGTTCAGCTCGTTCTTTGAGTGTTCTTTTCAGAAGAAAAAGCATTTTGCATGTGTGGTTACTTGTATTATAGGTAGATCAGTTGATCCATGATTACTTCTTATTTCCTTGTATTTACCTGTTTAAGCGTTTGCTTGATGAGCTCACCCCTTTTCAGAGCTAACCATAATTGCGTTGCTGAAGTTTACAGAGAGAAGAACTGCCAGCATGAACCAGGTAAACTGGGAAGCCTTGTCTTTTCATTCTACCTGTTCAGTTTTAGCTGAGTCGAGAGATGCTTAAGTTCCACCACACAGTGGCTCAGAAGAAGTCAACGTTGGCAAGAAAATTGGTTCTACGGGAGATTTTGGCGAAGAAACTGGCAGTGTTCAACAGGAACCCGAGTAAGCGCCATCACTTGCTACGTTCCTACAGTTTCTATTTCCAGTGTCGGGTTTGTATATTATCGGGTCTTCGCTGAACGGATTTGGTCATGACTCTTCTGACCTCGACCTCTGCTTCATGTTTGCTCGTGCTGATGTTGATCAAAGAACTGTTGCAATCCCGTGGTTGCAGACGCTGAGGAATCTCTTTAGCGAACTCCCAGAAGTTAACACCCAGGATATCATTTGTGCGAAAGTCCCTATCCTTCGAATGCGTTTTAACCCTCCGTACGAAGACATCATAGTGGACCTGAATATCAATAATGCCGTGGCGATTAGAAATACTCACTTGCTTTGTCATTACTCCATTTGTAAGTGGTTAACTGAGGTGCTGATGTGAATTGGTGCGTTTACAGATGACCATCGCGTTCGACCTCTTGTTTCCGTAGTGAAAGAATGGGCCAAGCGCCAGGGAATCAAAGATGCAAGTCACTCGTCCTTCACGTCATATTCGCTCGTCCTCATGGTGATCCACTATCTCCAGTGCGGGCTTGAAAAACCAGTGCTGCCGTCCCTGCAGCAAAAATATTCCAAACAGGTCAATGATGGAGACAACACAAAGAGTGTGGATGAGGCCTCCGATATGGAGAAGGGCAATTACGATGATTGGACTTGTGATGACGAATATTCGCTGGCGGATCTCTTGCAAGGGTTCCTGCATTATTATGCGGAAACCTTTGAGTATGTTCCTATCGCAACTGCTACTGTTTGCTACCTACCTTTTTAGTTATAGCAATGATGCTATCAGTGTGCGGCTTGGAAAGAAAACCAGCCGTGCATATGTCGCCAAGAATAGGTCACCCTACAACACGCTGTCCCAATGGAGGTGCATCTGCATCGAAGGTGGGCAGCATCCACGAGGAGTTAAATAATGGTGCGAGTATTTAGAGCCGTTCACAATGTCAAACACGGCGCACTCCGTGTACGACGAAGCCGTTTTTGATGTCATAAAGAAGGCGTTTAAGCGAGGCTACGAACTACTGAAAGAAGAGAATGATCTTGACGCTCTCATGAAGATGGAGCCCATTTCACTCCTCTATACAAGCAAATGATTATATCATGAACATCAAGTTGTTGCATTGTTAGAGTTGTTTCTGTGTTAACATATGGTGTTGTTGTTACGTGTTTACTGTTTATGAATGTTTACTTACTTGTGCGTGAGCCAACAAAGAGTCGTGTGGTCGGGATTTATACCTTCATTGTAGGAAAACGATGTGGATCTTAATTCATTGAAATGAAAGAGTATTAGTCAGGGAAGGGTCGATATCTCGTCAGGACATCACAATTCTGCGGGGAAATGGTGGAGGCGATATGGAGTGGCGAAAGTCGTTTTGAAAGAAGTTTCAGGAATCGTTTCAGTCGAAAGGCTGCAGGCAAGGGAATTTTCCGAAGAAGCAGTTCAGTTGAGCGACCAGTTGTAGAAGAAGTCGCTGTCGCTCTCGATGGCGCTGTCGGTGGAGCAGAGGGAGTCGCCGTCTTCCTCGATGTCGGACGTGAAGTCCATCTGGTCCGGTGAGCAGATACGTTCCCTGAAAGCGCGAGGTAGGCGGCGTTATGATAGGTGGCGCAGAGCTTACCAGTCTTTGTGGCCGGCGAAGTAGTAGACCGTCGGCTGGGGCTGGTCGAGGTCTCCCAGAGTGCCGCGGGTGCCCATCGAATAGGCGCCCATTTGGGGCCACACGAGCCAGTCGCCGACGGAGAGCTCGCGGTAGCGGGCGCTTTGCTCGATCATGTCGAACTTGTCGAGCGCCGGGCCGATGATGGAGGCGAAGTAGCCCTCGTCGTCGACGCCGTCGTCGAAGAGGGGTCGGGACTGCGGCTCGCAGTTGGCGGCGAGGCGGCAAGCGAAGGCGCCGTAGAAGGATTCGTTGGTTTGGTAGACGAAGCCGGGGCGCTCGGAGACGAGGTGGCCGCGGGCGACGGCCGCGGCGTCGACGACACGCTTCCCGATGACGTTGGTGATAAGGGTGAAGGCGACAGAGGCGAAGAAGCGACCGGGCTGGGCGACGACGCGAAGGTGCGGGAACTCGTCGAGGGGGAAGTGGTCGTGGAGCGCCTCGTTGACGATGGCGGCGATCTGGGCGAAGGAGGGCTTCGCGGAGCAGGCGTTGTAGGAGGCCGGGAAGCCGCCGCCGATGGA
The DNA here is from genome assembly GCA_030435675.1 of Steinernema hermaphroditum. NCBI lineage: Eukaryota > Metazoa > Nematoda > Chromadorea > Rhabditida > Steinernematidae > Steinernema > Steinernema hermaphroditum. The sequence goes on from CM059622.1 coordinate 6,613,193, forward strand.
GACAAGCGCCATCTCGTGGCCGAAGGCGCGCGCCGTCGCGAAGAGACTGCGCGCTAGGCCAAGACCGATGGCGAAGTCGCGCGGGTCGGCGGAGTCGGCGGCGCCGAGGTTGAAGCCGATGCCGACGACGCGGAGCCCAAGGAGGTAGGCGGTCTCGAGGAGCGCTGGCGCTTCGTCGAAGGGGTCGCAGCCCATCGAGGCGGCGAAGTCGCACTCGTCGTCGAGGGATCGTGGCCGACGCACACAGATGCGGAGCACTAGACACGCCTCGGGGTGCGAGGCGGCGATCCTCTGGAGCTCAGCCTCGCTCTCGAAGAAGAGCGTAGCCACTTCGGCCTTCGCCGCGTGGCGCAGGACATTCCGCGTGAGCACCGGGTTACTGTAGACAACGCGTTCGGTGCCGACAATGTCGAGCGCCGTTTCCAGCTGGTCCTTCGAGGCGCAGTCAAGGCCGAAACCCTCCTGCTGCGCCAGAAGACGCAGCAGCACGGGATCGTCGTTGCAGCGGAGAGCATAGTAGGGCTGCACTCGCGGGAGAGCCGTCTTCCAGTCACGGACGCGATCCCGGACACGGGCGAGGCTCATTACGAAGAAGGGCTCGGCGTCGCCCTGGGCCGACTTCGTCGCGGCGATCTCGCGCGCGAATGCGAGCGACTCGCGCTGCTCGGCGAAGACGGTCACCGCCTTGGCGCCGTAGCGCTCCGTGCGCATCACTTCGACCGACATGGCTTGCGGCTGGAAGCAGAGGCTCTGAGTAAGGTTCTTGAGGATCAGATGCCTACCAGTGGATGGAAGATGTGTAGGTTACGGTAAGTGAGTTCTGATGGGGTTCTACTTTGTTCCAGTGGAATTACGGTGGTCGACCGAGGCGACGGATGCACACCACGAGCTTGCAGGCGGTGGCCCAGTCGCAGGGACGCGCAGGGGCTGCCGGAGTCACAGTAGCTGACGAGAAGACCGACCTGAAGGTGAGGTTAGCAGTGCTCCGCTGGCGCAGACTTACCCTTCCGAGACGGTCGTTTGTGGAGTCTGAATCTTGGAGGGGGACTACTGGGGCCGATTACCACTGATGAACAGCCACTCGGGGAGGAAGGGGCTATTCACCAGACGGCAACCGAGGAAAGAAGAAGGCGCAGAGGAGGACAGAGGAGATGGGTACCTGAAGGCGCCGCATTAGACCATCGATCGCCGTTATCAGCGCGAAGAAGGTCTGGGGAACCCCTTCGTGGAAGATAAGGACTCACCCTGGGTGTGGGGACGAGTCAACAACGTTCGGGGTGTGGGGATGTCAGCGAAGTCGCGGATCGGGATCCCAAGGAGGTTCGGCGTTCTTGTCCAACTGGAGCTGCGAGCTTCGAGGACGGGGGTCGGTGTACCTCTGCAGAGACGCTTCGAGAAGGTCTTCGGCCTGAAGGAGCGCGATTGAGGGAGAAGGAAGAGGACAACTTACAGAGAGTACGGGGGAGTAAGGTATAGAACCTTCTTTACTCTCTTCTAGTGGAATCTTTGCGGTTTTTGCAGGGACGGCTGGGGCAAAAAGTCCATATACGCTCTATCCCTCGAGGCGTATCGGACTTAAACAGATGAAGGAGGCGGCGGTGAGTGCGAAACTGAAAAGACAACGGTGTAAAGACGGCGGAGCGGAGACACAACACGCGCCACGAGCGGAGTCGGAGCGGAACTGAAGGGAGCAGAATCGCGGCGCTGTTATCAGTGGGCCCCGCCTCTCCCCGGCGGCGGTGCCCTTTTCGGACTCTTCAGGGGCGCCGAAACGGCCGCTGGGAATGGATCATCTCGTTCTCTGGTCCTCCGGAGGGGCGAGTGGGAGGGAGGGGGTGCCGAAAAGTGACCTGGGGAACAAGGCGCAGGCGAATTGGGGGTCCCACACGAGCCTTCGGGGAATTTGGTTTTCCCCACGCGTAATTCGAAGAAGGCGTTGTTTTGTTTGGCACCGCGGGAGTTGCGAAACGCCGGAAAATTGTCGACAAGAAGGAGGCGATCCTGGCCGAGAGGGCAAACAGAACAGAGTCAGGTGGAAGAGCGCCTCGTAACCGGTCGGACGAACATTACTGGAAAGCAAGCCTAAAATGATGTCAGCAAGCGATCAGAACCGCGATCGGTCACATCATCACGAAGGGACGCTTCGCGGAGATGGCTACAGTACTCCTGACGAAGTCCGATGACCCGTAGAGGAATCAGATGGTTTCGCAATGAAAATTTACAGATAAACAGCAAGGAAAAGCCTCTGGGCGAGGGGAACGAGAGTCGACCGCGGCGGTGGCGTCGGGTGAAGGCGACTGCGGCCGCACGCGCCTCGCCCCTCTCAGCGCGTCAGGACTGCACGCGGCCGCCGCCGATCGACGGCCGCGGCGGAGGCGTCTTTGAACGGGAGAGCGCACTTAGCGACAGACGTGGCGTCATGGCGCGTCGATCGACCGCCGCGGAGTGACTGACTGTCGGCACAAAAGGGCGATCGGAGGATCTACAGGGGACAGGGTTCGCTTGATCCTAGAAGAAATGAAGAGTTCCAAGAGGCTGGGCTTCTCAGGTTGGAATGAGGAGTTCCGAAAGACTGAACAGATGTGGGAGAATCCTTGAAGTTCGAGTGCCACGAGATACCCACAACGGACACTCTAATTTAGGGATGAAACAAAAGACGAGAGGAGCCAGAGTTGACGGGAATCGGCGTCCTAGAAGGGAACCAGAGATCACTGACTCGACGAATCTGTCCATCGAACAAACGGTGATTCATCGCCATCGGAACGGAGCACATAACAAATCATGTTGTTGACTGTTGGGTGCCCTGGTACCCGACGCGATGACTACTAGTCCCCCTTGCTGGTATGGTTCGAAACCTCCCATGTGGTCTAGTGGTTAGGATTCGTGGCTTTCACCCACGGGGCCCAGGTTCGATTCCCGGCATGAGAACAACCTTTTTCTTTTGTGCTTTTTGTGTCGTAGGCCCTAAGGTCACCCATCGGAGACAGTCTCATGGAAAGATTGCGTCACACATGGTGTTGGCGATCTTCTTTTAGGCTTAAAAAATGCCAAAAAGTCCCAAAATGGTTTAAAAACACGTTTCCAGGTGACATCAAAAGCGATGTAGAGTCACTAAGTCGATTTGCTGGACCCAACGGACTCCGCCACAAACAACATCCGCTTTGGAGAGCCTCTTAGCGCCTCGGAAAGCGCTTCTCGCCTTCTTTTGGCACGCAAACACTCATCTCGCGCAATTAGAGTAAAAGGCGGCGGTGCCGAGAAATCGGACCTTCGGGCTGTTTACGGCGACGAATCCAGGAGTCGAGGGCCAGCCTTCCAAGACCCAAAGAAGGGGATCGGGCTCAGATGGCTGATATAGTAATTCCGTTGACGTTTAGCGAACGCGAAGGGGCAAAGAAAACAAAAGAGGCGACGACGCATGTGACTCGACTGTCAATAGGGGCGAATTGGAACGCGCTTAGGGACCAAAGACGACCGGACGCAAATAGGATCTGCTCGGGGAGATAAGGTTCGCGAGGCGGAGAATGGCGGACTTTGAGGTCATCTCGCGGTTTGTGCAATTTCGCCATAACTACAGTACCCTCGTGATGAACTATAAACAGCGGCCCTCGCGGCCACGGCACATGACTTTGCCTTATCTGGACAAAGAGAGGGGATTCCAAAATGGGCCGAGTCGACTCTGGACTTCGACTCCAGCCGAGAAGTTGGCTTTGTTTGCCGTCGTCGGTTGTTATGACTGAGTTTTCGTCTGGAAGGTGTCTTGAAAGTGCACGTCGAGTTCGATTTTTGAATCCAAATGGCCGTGGAAAGATGAAAATAGGGTCGTAAGTTATCGCGAGGATTACTGTCGAACCATTTATTCTTCTTGTGGGCGTCGCGCTTAAAGAAGACTCCAAAACAGCTCAAAGGTGTTGTTTTGAAAAAATCCAAAGATAACCGCGGTCATGTTAAACGGTGTTTGATTCAGCCAGACCATCATCGGCTGATAGGAATCTTCTCTGTTCAAACACCGCCGTTCAATGGATTCTTCTGCTTTTTGTGAATGGCTGTAGAGAACTGAATGCTCGGACGTCCCAGCAATTCTTAGGCAGGATGACTGAGGAAGTGCACCGAAAGACACGAGAGAAATAAATCAACTTCCCATAACTTTCCATTTTTGCACTTTCTCACAAATGTTTCTTTCATAATATATCAAAGACTATTATAAATGATGATAAGAACGAATCACATGAGCTAAATGTGTGGGTCTGGCGTAACAGTGTCTTCATTGATTTAAGTCTTAATCAGATGTGGTTCGACCCATTTTGAGCTCTGTTCCTATTAGTCCAGTCACCGATTCGACGTGGACGTGCATCATCGATCGACTTCGTCAGCCAAACAAACACTCATTTCAAAATAGTGTATAGACGAATTTCGGAGTTGGGGGAGTTAGTGGGTCGAGGCTTAGAGCTGAGCTGAGGATCAAAGGAGACCACTCCGTCCGTCAAAGGGGATTTGGACGTTGTTTTCTACTTTGGGCAAAGATCTTCATGGGTTCTCTCTCGTTTCATCTCGAAAAACAACCGAGAATGACCGTCAGTGACCGTGAAGCTATCGTCCTCCGAGATAAGGAGATGCTTAAACAGTCGTTTGGTGGCCGCCGTGAGCGCTCACATCTCGAGCAGTGGGTCAAATTTTTATGACAGCTTCGTTTGGTGCGAAGCGCTTTCGAAAATAACTCAAATCACTCCTTCAAATCAGTGATCAGTGAATCTATGCCTGTACACAACAAGCTTGAACTTAGCTTTTATTATCCTAATGCTTAAAGGGGGCATGCTCATGGGTCTGCCTTTCTCTGCTTTTTAGAGTTCTATCATCATCGCTTCGAAACCGCTGCTTGTCTTCTTGTTTGAGTCCAAAGTTTGATGAGTAATAAGGAAACATAATAGGCGAAACACAGCCAACGGTTCGGAGTTGGAATGGTTGTTTCTTAGTCATTCTTAGTCATTACGTTTGATTAAACCAAGTGAGTCCCTTACTACATTGTCTAACTCCTAACAGGACTGATATCAAGACCTCAGATTCCATGGAGTCTTTCATTTGTGTTCCCAGTGATCGGTCGGGTCGTCCACTCGCTCTTTCTGAGGCTGTCTGGGGCCGACTGAGTTGAGTGAGCGGTCGTTTTCGGCCGTCATTGTTGGTTGCATAGTGATCGCCCCGGCTCCCAGAAGGCCTGGAACACCAGGGAGCCGTAGTTCCAACGTCTTGCCAAGAAGCCCGTCACTGCCGCCCGACTCCACCCGCGCCGCCAGAGAAGCCGAAGAAGCGTTACAACTCCGAAGTCTGTGCCGCCAGCTGCCTTGATGGTTCCCGGTTTGCCCGTTGTGCTCCACCGACGCGTTTCGCCCAGATGCCGTTCTTCGCCCGTGCTGCCCGCGGAAGCCGCCGAAGAAGCTTCTCAACTCCGACGTCCGCGCTGCCACCCGAGCTGAAGATAGGCTTGCTGTGTTCCACCGTCTCCGGGGTCAACTTTTCGCCTCTCTGATGCCCGCGCACACTGATGGGATCGTCGCCTTCTACTCTGATGCTGTGCCCTGCGCCGAAGCCAGAAGACCGACGACTACGGAGTGACAATGTGGTTTTTGTGCATATATATGACGTCTCGCAAGGCGTAAGCCTTAGATACGAGAAATAAACTCGTAAACAGATTCCATGTGTCAGGTTTGAAGTGTTCATACCGAGTTCTCCATCCTATCCTGGTCTTGATCCTCTCTTCTGTGCTTTTATTTGCTTCCGAACAACTCAAATGAACTCAACCGACTACCGTACCCTGGGCACATGACGTGAAGGGGGAAGCAATCTGCTTAGGCTAAACGGATTCGAAAAACTGACGTCAGATTAAATCGTCCTCTGGGCGAAGTGCCGATTTAAATCAAAACACGCTTAATTCAGAGGAAGTGCCGAAGCGGAATTCGTGTGTGCGTCAGCGAATGAAAAATTCATTTAAATAACAACTGTGACGGCAAATCGAGGATCCGGCTCGTGGCAGGAAGACCGACGCCAGCGTCGATCTCACCGCCACGTCTTCAATGTCCCAAAAAACTTCCTTGATGAGGTGGGAGAATCGGAGATCGCTGCTGTTTGGCCTAGATACTGTAGCCAGGGGCGACCTAATTGTTATTCAGAAGATTCTTGATATTGCCACTTGTAGATGATAATTGGCTATCGAAAGAGGCTATCGTCAGTCGCCTTACGTCAGTTCGGCAGCTAGAAGCGCCTTCAAAACAAATTAAATTTCTGGAATAGCAACCGTGTTTTCATCCAAGTAGAGTTGACGCTGAGATGTTCCTCGAGTGGCCAAGGATGGTACGAAGAAGGGGAAAGGAGTTCGCACAAATTAAGTGATGGTTTGTTTAAAAAGGACCCTGAGCCTTCGGTAGCACGACGACACCTCATTTCTAGATTTGTAGAGAAAAAAAGGAGATGAGTTGACTGTGATTGCCTTGAAAACAACGAGAAACGTTCACATTGATTTTCTATTTAAAACAGGATGACAAACTCTCTAGGAAAGGCTATCCATGCGTGAACAAATACTAGAACAAGTGTGCACCGAAAAGTCGTCTCTATGGCTGCACCAGGGAAATCTGGAAAAGCTTTCGTTTACAGAACCCATACAATTTCGAAAGACACAGAGAAAATGCAACCCCAGAAGGCCTGGACACCAGGGAGCCGCTGCTCCGTAGGAATTCGGGCACGCTGGGGTCACTGTAGGACACCTCCTCCTATCTTTCAGTTTACTATATACTTGTTCCTGTGTTAAAATTTATCTAGGAAGCCATTGCGGCTTCATAAATAATGTAGAGATACGCATTTCTCCAACAATTTGCGAGTAGCCTCGAGAGTAATATTCATCCGGAATAGGAAAGTCTTCTCGTGTAAGTTTTCATTCCATGTCGTCAGGTTGATCTTGTACTCTATGTCTATTCCTAAACCATGTTATCATGATCCACTAGAATGAAGATAGATGCGATCATTCTTTGTCCTTCTAGGAATCAAGTCCATGGCAATCGCCATTTCTAATCTTCTTCTAATCCGCTTTATCTTTTGTTTTGAACGTCAGACTGCAGTCTGGCTGGACACGTTTTGAGAAGTGCTCTAAGATTAGACAAATCCTAACTAAAAAGAGAAGGAGTGAGTGAACAAGAATCATAGATTGATGAGAAGTAAGCACTCCGGGATGAACTCATGAAAACAAGGCCAGACTTCTGTGACCTTCAGTAGGGGCGGTTGAATGAATGGATGTGAAGTCGCCCAAACCGGTTAACATGAGGAACTTCGCGACAGATTCCCCGAAATGCACTCAGAAAAGTCGCAATGAGGAAGTCATCCATCTCGGCGCCGGCCTTGCAAGGAGGTCTTGAGGGAGTCGCGAAAGAGGCGTCGCCCACACACGAGAAGGCAAACACGTTGAACACTTCGGCGTTCTATTTTAGACCGTGGACGTAGTTTGGCCCTCCATATAACTCCAACACGAGGTCACCCGGAACCCACCTATATTCATCGTGTCTTGTTACTTACTGTTCGGAAACGGTGATTCACTCAAGATCTCTTTCGGGTGGATAGCTAACACCCAATAGAGAATTTCTTTTTCCAACGGGAGGCTAATGTTTGTTTTAGATTATTGTATACTCTCTCATTCCGACGTCTATAGCCCTGAAATTCATCGCTTAAAACCAGGGTCCATTTGATTCACATAGAGCTTTATTATGAATTATCTTTAATGGCGACTGTTGCAGAGATCGTCGTTGCAACAGCAGAAACTGACGGGGACTCCCTGGAAAGTGGTGCTGATGCATCGGTTCCGCGAGAGCTGAAAACGACCGATTGAGTCAGCACACCTATCTCGGTTCAAAAGTGCAAACAAAAGTGCATTTGCCCAGGATGGCAAGATCAAAAAGCTGGGTTCCCACTGGGTGCCGCCGTGCCAAAAAACAAGAAGTAGTCACAAAGAGAAGCGTCTTGTGTCGGTCATTTATATGATGTCCACGGAGTGTGGACGGAGGCAAATGGAGACAAGGAGTGACAGTGTCTTTATCGGGCAGTGGAAGGATGGATATGGACTAGGTGTCTAACTACATCGGAGATCTCCTGACTATGGGCTCAGAATCCGGGTTGTGTCGCCGGAGGCGAACTTTTAGCTCAGTGAACTCAGACCCCACCATGCATCTGTAGGTGGAACAGCCGGCCTTGACGACGTTGAGGATAACGGCAGCCTCGGCGGTCATGTTGTAGCAGTAGGCGCTGCTCCCTTCGCACTCCTCCGTTTGTTCTCCGAAACTCTGACCGCTTATGTACTTGAAGCCCTGAAGGAAGCTGTTCTGAGGGTGTGGAGGGGACTGTGTTACCTTGTAGCACTTGAGGGCAGCGATCGCGGAGACACAGAGCAGGAGCAGAAGGCAGATACGGAGGAAAGCGTTCATCTGGGCCTGAAAACGACAGGAATGAGAGGATGCTTTGTGTGTGATTCACGTGTGGGCAGCGGAAGTAGCATTCGAAGCGTCTTTTTAGAGGAGACGATTGATCGGGGAAAACAGAAAGGACAGCTGCCGACTCTACTCCGCCGTCCGATTTCGATCGACCGTCGAGGGAACTCGTTCTGTCCTAATTAGAGAGAAGCTCAAATAAAAACAAACGGTAAAAAGTGGCGGGAGAGCGGGTGGAATGTGTACGATACACTGCGAAAAGCGAACTCAGCGATTCAGCTTCCGCCTTGGAGTCAACTGATTTCAGAAGAGGCTTGATCAATATCGAAGAAAGCGAGGAGTGATTAGCTCTAACAGGTGACATTAGTGTTTAGAGGTGACAATAGGAATAGGAAAGTGACGGGCAGCATCGAGCAGGACAGTGTCATATGCGTCACTTCTCACATGTTTCACAAACATTTGAAATAGATCAACTGAATTTAGCGTAGAAAAGAAAGAAAAACAGAACCCAGTGCCACACAAGATCGGAAAAGCGAAAAACTCTAGAACTAAATCAAGAAATACGCTTTTTTAGAGTAAAAATTATTGCTTATTATTGTCAAAACTTTATTGTTATAAATAAGTTTAAATGTGTATTATAAATAAATGTGTATAGCATCCAAAATTCATAAGTTTTTTTCACACAGGGTATCCAAAAAGAGTGCTCTATAGAATCTGGTCTAGATGAAGTCTACTAGACAGATGCCCGGACAGCCATTCGGAAATTGAAAACGTGAGACCAGTCGGTTCCTACCGTTGTGCGGGCACTCGGTCACCGACGTTGTGCAGGTGTGCGGAACCGATAAGACGGTCTGATCTACACAGCGCTTCTTTTTATCGTTCTTTTAAAACGCTTACTTTTGGAGCAGTAAGGGCCAAATTTCCCATCGTTAAGCTCTCGATTCAAAAAATAGCTGCTAGTAGTCAAGTCACTCGGATAGATATTAGAAATATTCTCCACTGGAAGGACCAAAGGCCAACGCGGCAGGTATCCTCTGCTGTTCAGAGCCATTTGGATTCTGTAGAATAGCAAAGCACAAAGACGGTGATAGCAGAATAGAAGCATGTGTGAGCAGAACGTCCATGACCCAGGAAGTTCGAAATGAACCCGGTGGAGGTACTTAGCGCCAAGAAACCGCTTCTCCCATTCGGGGAGCACCTAACTGAAACGTTTCGCCAAATCAAAAGAGAAACGGCGGCGGCGGGGAACAGGTTGGCGACGGTCGAGGAGAGACTTTGGCGACTGATCGATCTGTTTATGAAGAAGTCGGCTCGAAAACAGAGCGACAGCTGGCGCTGATCGCCATCTGTCTTCTGAGGCCCGAAGAAGACAAGGGCCTGGTCGCAGGAACCTTTATTCGCCAGATCTACAAAAGAAGCGAAGCACAGGAAGGGCAACGGGCTAGACGAATCCCAGAGAGACCGCAAAGGCTGCAAAGACCACACACATCGTTGATACGGTAGGCACGGAGAGGGCGCCGTTCTTGGGCCCTGTGGGCCAGACGGTGTCGAGTCTGATGGCAGGATCCTTCCACTTGAAGTCGGCGTTGCAGTTGTCCGTTCCCCGACAGCAGCAGATCTTTCCCTTCAGGGGTTCTCCGTCGGGACCCTAAAGACGCTCTGGATACTGTAGCGGGGCGTGCTCACCTTGTAGTCGATGTCGAGGCACTGTCTCTGCGTCTCGTTCACCCAGGCGACCGAATCGTTGACGATCTCGGAGCAGCGCGGGTGGTTGAAGACGACCTCCGTGCTCCGCCACATCGAGTTGTTCTTGTACTCCTGAAATGTGCAATTTTGGCGCCTAGAAGCAGGAAGGGGCCACTGACCGAGTCCATCTCCTTGCTCTGAACGTGTTTGAGCAGGAAGCGGGACTCGCAGCCGCGATGGACGAGGATCGGGGAGCCCTTCTCGGGGATGTTGTGCATGAAGGCCATGCACCACTTCTCCTGGCAGTCCTTGTAGATGACCGTCTCCTCCCGCGGGTCCTCGTACAAGTAGGAGCACTTCTGACCCGAGGTGGAGCGAATCTCGGGCTGTTGGAAGACCAGTTGAGGATTGCAAAGTTGCTGAATGTACCGTAGCCTGCATGTCATGCCACTTGGTCACCTACCCCCACATTGCAGCAGCACCGGATGTCGCCGTTCTTGGTGAAGCAGCCGGCGACGTTCGTCTTCCCGGCGAGCGTCGACTGGTTCCTACAGTAGTTGTCCTCGTCGCACGAGAATTCCGCCGTCTTCTTGTCGTGGAAACACCACCCGCCGATGTTCGGCACTTCGCAGATGCCCTGAGGAGTACGGTATCGGTGGTTTACGGGGATTCGGCTACCTTCTTGTCGTGGGCGCACCACCGCGCCTCTGCCAGAAGGAAAAGAAGGGGGAGGAGGAGGACGAGACGCTCCATGGCGACCGAAAAGTTGCGAATGACTTCTGAGAGGGAATCCGGCGCCGAAGACGCGAATGCATTCGCGATGAGACGGCACTTCGCTATGAATTCGATGCATCCGAGATGACCTCTTTGTTGTGGGAGAGGCGGAGGCGATGAAAGCCAATTAGGAGGGCGTCTGTGAGAGCTGTGTGAGAGTGTTTGAAACAACGATCATAGCGGGAATGATGTTTACATGGCTGAATACTACAGAGTTCACAGCATATTCATCTTGAATGGTAGTCGCCGTAAACGTCCGTTTTGTATTCCTTTCCCAAGGCTCCACCCCGGCTGTCGCAGAAGAATGGACTGGAGACTGCTGGAAATGTCGTGCCACGGCGAAAAAGTACAAAAGCTCGCCGGGTGGGTGAACCAAGGCAAACATGGATTGGAATAAAAAAAATTCTCACCACAGCACACAAATCGTTCCCTAGACGATTCACGAATGCATAGAAACCAATTTTATGACTTTGTTTCTTCCTTTCGGAAATTGCAAACTTAAGATTTCGAATTTCCGAGTTTCAGCATTTTTTAGATGAATAGCATACCGAGCACAGGTTCCCGGCATCTCCAGAGGATCATTGTTGTACGCGAGGCGGAGCACCTGGCTAAGGAAGGAGCCTCGCTGCAGCATTGTTGAGACGATTCATACTGAAATCGACTGAAAACTGCCAGGAAAGAACGCTCCACTACCGTAGCCAACGTTTATATAGCTCAGACGGCCGTTTTTTTGTCCCGGTACAGTCCTAATACGATCCGGCCGTTTTCACTAATTGTCACTCTTTTTTTCACAGGGCTATCACTCTGAGTCATAAATTTGGTATTCCCTAAATATTCGATCAATAGTCAGTCAGAGAACGAGCATCCCGATCTTTTATTCCAGCGTTGCCGTTCCAAGAAGACCATTGTGACGTAATTATTGGATGAGAAGTGTCGTAATAAAACATTGATGAGCCGCCGGAGTGCAAACGGTTTCTGTTCCTTATCGATTGATCACTTTAAGTGTGTCCGCCTTCTCATTAAAACGCCTTTGTTGTGTTCTTGTGTTTCTTGGATCCCTTTCTTCTCAAGATTTCTCGTCACCAGAATATGGAAAACAGCCATTTCCAGCCTTCCTGACAGCTTCAGGTCCCACACATATGCAAATCTCATCCGGACTGCCCTAACCCAATCGACTTCCGAAGTGCCTTTTCCGTACATCTTTCGACTTCCTCCGATAGAGTTCCATCGATTTCTGAAAGAGTTATATGTATTCGGAAGACAAGAGGTTCCTATGGGTTACGGTAGAGAACACTGCCTTCCAGTTCCACCCCAAACGGCGACGATCTCTCGGAAAGAGTCCGTCGACCGGCCATGCCCTTCTTCTTCTCACCGGGTAATCGAATTTTCGCCTTCAATAACCTCTAAATTCGCGAGCCGCATTAGGCAAATCGGCTGGCGAACCTCTCAGCCGACTGAAGAGCTGCTCCCGCTTTTGACCTTTAAGTTCACTCATTTCGATCCCTTGTCTTGTCCTTGTTTTCAAGGGTTTTACTCGATCAGGCACATTGTGGAAGTCTGCGTGCTTGAACCGAGACAGGACTCTGGGGCGATGTCGTCATTCCTTTTCTGATTTTCTCACCCTCGCGTTGTTTTCCTTCCTACTTGTAAGGTCCAATTCGTGGATAGTCTAGTCTACTGGTATTTTGCAAGCTCTAATATGTGCATTTTAGAAGATGGGTAGCGATCTCTTCGTGGGATAAGATTTCCCTAAAATTTGAGCTGTAGTTCGCTGCTTGTGGAACATTCCAAACCTCTTTTTTTCGTCCAAATAAATCATTCAAAGGAACACATCGGTCCCAATCACCGATTCTCCCAATCGATCGCCGTTTTTCTGCTGCCGCGATTCTATTTTGGTTGTTTAATTATGAATTATTCGTTCCGATCGGCGGCGTGGGATGTCGAGAGGGTGTATGGCGCCCGATTTAGCATCTCCTCCTCTATTTTCGCATCCTCGACCTGAGGCGCGAGGTCCTGGCCATCTTGACTCGCTCGGGCGGTAATCCGATTTCGAAGACTTCGCCGTCCCCAAACGAGTTGGACTCGTCAGGACTCCGTTTCCGAGCATTTTTTTCCTTTGCGCGAAGTTGAGCCTTTCGGTGGATGGATTCCAGCAAGGAGGACCACCGAGGACCTGTGCGTCAGGCATGCTTTCCGCTCAGTTCTCTTTGTAAAGATAGTGGTTTCGCGGTACGTTCATGCATTCATGACTGCTGTTATAACACTTTCGTTGAGTTTTTCGTGCAGAAAACGGATGGATTCCCTGTTCCGTTCTTTTCTATAGAATCAGTAAGGTACATTTCTGGTTGGTGTTAGTAGGAACACAAAAATTCTTCTTACGCCTCCCATCCCATCTCCATGATGTCGTCGATTTCGATCCGAGCCAGATTCGTGCTTTGTGTCCGTCTTCAGAGATTAGCGCAACTTCGGACACAAACTTTCGTGTGTCCTATCCACGTCCTCAGGGCACTCGGTACACTCCTTCTCTGCGTAATTGCCCAAAACAGAGCAACTTTAACGAGGCCAGTTTTCAAAAAGCCAAAGTCCGAGGGTCGTTTGCGGGAAGGAACGAGTGGGAGGTCCATACATAGCCTGCTAAGGCTTCTGCCCATTATAGGTCGCCTACCACAAAATTATCGTAATAAGTAGGTAGGTAATCCTGCACTTTCCAATTCAAATTCACTTACAAGATCGATCAGATGGTCGCCCAGTGGCACAGTAAACTCAGACTAAAAAGACTAGTCTCATTCGGCTCCAAATGAATATCTTCCGATGTCCGATGCATTACTGCAATGGCGCTCAAATATTCATGACGACCGTGTCATTACTGGGAACCCAGAGCCGACGACGCATTGTTTACAGCCAAATTAGGAACGAATACGAAAATAGGTATTCGATTAATTATCGCCCAAGCTCGACGACATGGCCTTCAAGCGCTGGAAATAGCCATGGAGGCGGATGGAGGTTGGAAACTTTCGATTTTCGTGCAGTTTGCGGTCCGTTTTTGGATTTTGACATTTTGGAAGACTTTCTTTCACTGTCTTTTATTTCAAGTTGTTTATACTGATCTGAAAGCGAGTTGTATCGTGATCGCTTAAAAGCGCTTGAGTTATTGTCTTGAATTATTGTCCATCTGAGCTTTTGACCATAACATTTCTCTTGAACGGATCGTTCTTGGCATTTGGATATGCAGTATTGCAGTCCCACTTTCCCTGCTATACAGCTACTCTAGATCCTTCTCCTTTTAGGTCATCCGCGACCTAATCTATTTTGAAAGTGACCTTCCCTATAAGTGAGTTAGCATTTCCGGAACGCCCACAGATGCTGCAAAATGTAGCCGACAGAAAAGGGGAGGCATGAGATTCAGAGTTACATTTCGTGCGTCACAGGCATCGTATGACAAGAGGAGAGGAACCTTCATTAGATGTTTTTTTGGGATAGCCACAAACATGACGAGTCGTTTGACGTTTCCCTCGAGTGTCCTAATGCTCGGAGCCATCATTTATTCATCTGTGTTGTGGAAGTAGAGTAAACGAACAGAGTGATAACCGAATCGCACTCACCCGTTCCTGTCTTCATCCATTGAGTGGCAGGTTCCGGCCTAAAATGCTCTTGGTAGCCTTTGCAACCGAAGTGCACCGCCTCCCCTTGTAGAGCCTTTCCTTCTTCCTTCCGTGCTAACTTGCTTTTGGTCCAACTTTTCAGTTTCCGGCTGTTTTCCCCACAACTCGCTCCCTTCTAATCCAATCCAAAGGTACTTCTTTGTTTCACTCGGACCATCACGCAATCTTTGCCTCCGACGTTCACCCACGCGTTCAGTGCAATAAATCCAATTGTCCCTATTTTCGAAAAATCGGGCCATTTGAAAATTAGACCCTCCGCGGAGCCGTTTTCTTCTCGCCTTTTTCAAGATGTTCCACAAACACGAACTACAACGAAATCTTTATGTTTCATCGCTTTTGTAGACCTGCTCAGTGATAGGCGCAACCTTTTTTACCTCGGATTTTCTCGTCCAAAGTTATGCGCCTTCTTTTTGGGGCTGAATCTATGGAGAGTACCAATAGTCATGGTTCGGATCATGGTCTGTCTAACTTCTTATTCTAAAATTTGAGCTATTTGATCGAGGTCATGGTAAGACAGTCAGTTTTGTCGCACTGAAACATGCCGTGCTGCATAAATGTCTATTTACCGTATAAAATAAACCTGAAATGAGCTGTTCGTCTCCATGGTCTCAGTTCTGCATTGAAGGCCCAGAAACATGAAACATCACCACTCGGACCCGATGCATCTTCCTTCGCAATTCTCTCTTCCTGGCCCCCGTGTTCCCATTTTTTGTTCCTCTTCTCGTGCAGGATGTCGTTGCTAAGAACGACCCATTCGATGATAAGCGTTGGCAACAAACGTCGTTTTCACAGAGGGCGCCACGTAATCGGACTGTTTACCTCCCCAAACGAGTTCGTCTGGCGCCTCATTACCCCCGATTGATCCTCGCCTCCAGAAGGGTCAGTCCGCGTGGACTCCTCTCCTTCGGGCCTGCAGCGGCTCATCGCCGATTCCGGCCTTGTTCCTCCACAATTCCTCGTCACGCATGGCTTATTCGGGGTTTCCGCGCTCATCGCCCGAGGCCATCGACGCCGATTGCGGAAGGCGGGGCCGGCGATCCCTCGCATTCTCCGCGTGCCTCGAGAAGGGCTCACCCGCACCTTCCGGGCACTTTCCAAAGACGTCCAGTTGGGTGCCGGAAACCACGGGTGTAGACATCGCGTGACCGCCGCGCATTAGTCTTCCGGATAGCGAGCTGATTTCCTCCGATTTATGAGGTAAACTTGATGTTTGGCCTCGAGTGCCGCTGAAGGAAGAGGGCTTAGGATAATTGCTCTGTCGTTAAAATGCGATTTGTGTGCATCATTGTGTTCGGCGCTGTTTGCCGCGAGGCCTTTTCTACGGCTTTGGGGGTGACGGTGGGTGGCATTTGATCTGTACTACGGTACTGTGGGACTACGGTAGAATATCATCAGGTGAGAAGAGTCCTCCAGCCTTGAGTCGGTGGATACGTTCCAGTCAGAAATGTGGCTTATTTTGTTACCGACATTTTTTTACTTCTTTCTAAAGAACGTTTTGCAAAGTCTTGTGACCTCGGCCATTGTCTTCGATGAAACATTTCCGTCACAGACGGGAAATGTACTTCCCTTGAGGTCTGCACGCAATGTGTTCGAAATACATTTCGTGTGTTTGTATCTCCGGTCCTCCTCGTGATGCACTCTTCATGGAAGGGGACGTCACAACTTGAGATGTACCAGATATAGAAATGTCCCCGTATGTACGTTCGGTTTTTCGGGAAGTACAATGAATTGTTTTGTCAATGAATGAATGCCCTGTATAGTAAAAAAAACGGAGTTTTCAAGGGATACTCCTGGAATTGACGTATTAGAACCTTTTATAGAGCTTAAGTCATGTAGCTTCAAGTATGTTTCAAATCTACATGTTTCGCGTTTCCAAAAAGTCGCAAACGGCGTCAGTAATTGTCATAAGCCACGCTTTTACAGAATAATGGGTCCAATCGTGAGCTCTACACTCTGTGGACGAGGTTTCCTCTAGTTGTTCCATTTATAGAAACTGGCCTAACCAGACGCAACATCCTGGCGAAAGACGTGCGTTAGCATAATTGGGCGGCCTTCTCACTTGACGCGTCCTAATCTGTTTGTTATTCCACCCATTATCTCCTCTCCTCCTCAGACATTCCTTTTTCTTGAGGCGCCTTCCAAAAGCGCACTTTCGGTCCGCCAGTTGTTCTCCATAAACAAAACGGAGATGTGCATCTGAAAGTTCTTTCGTTTCCCAGGGCGAGTCGCCTCTAATTGAATTGGCTCTTTTCTGTTGAAACCCGTATTAGCCATAGATTGACTTCCCATAAATCTCTGGTCTTTCGAAGAGTTTTTATCGGCCCCTAAATCCATCATAGAAGGATTTAGAGGTCCGCGACACATAAAAATCATGTCAATCGTGATTTCCGAAAATGGACTCTGTGTCCGAAGTTCGCACGGATCGGAGTGCATCGAGGGACATTGCACTCTCCTCTAAAAGCTACAATTCTGCAGCGTTTGTTCGAGAACGTGTTTCTCAAAGCGGACTCTGATAAGAAGAAAATCGTTTCCAGGGTGATCCATTAAGAGGAATATCCACTCTTGGTTTAAAAGTTGCACTGAAATTACCTCCACAGATCCATAGCTCCAGTTGTGACACGAAAAAGAACAGAGGCAAAACTACGAAGCTAGTTAGAGCTGCTAAGATGAAAACGACCATAGGCTATCAGCATCAGCAGGAAAGAACTGCTTTCGTCGCTTGTCATCCGAACTGTGGAACATTTTGGCCTCCTAGTGTTCTGTGGTCCAATAAGTTTTTGCCGAAAAATTTTTTTCGCGGGAGGGCGCCATTCTTCTAATCGACTGGACCATTTTTCCGAGTTATCGTTCGCCATCTTCTAGGCGAAGCCTTAGTCATGAATCTATAAAAACACATCATTTTGACTTTTATACGATTTATGGATCATAAGTGGTGTGCAGCTGCTTTCCAAGTACGACCATTTCATAGATTCCAAACAAGTTTACTGTTTTCGAAGAATTTATACTTTTTACGACCGATTTTAGGTTAGCATCTGTGGGGATATTTCCGTACAGGCTCGCTAGAATCGTTGTCGATGTTTTCGTCGTCTTTTGGGCATAATCAACAGCATTCAAACATCTGACGTTTTTACACACGGTGGTCATCCGAACCTTTTTTCAATTGTTTCGAATCCAAAAGAGAACAGAGGAATTTCAAGGAATAAAAGTTGGTGAACGTATGTTATTGACGAGCTGTCAAGAATGGCGCCCAAAGGACGCTTCCTCTTCGATGCTCAGCCGCAAAGAGTGCACCCACCTTTCCAGTGGCGCCTTTCCCACGGCGTTTCGAGTCACGTGGCGTCCGAACTTCCCCGTCCCAACCCGAACCGCGCGAACTTCCTCCGCCGGGCCTCGAGGCGTCCAGGTTCCCCTCGAGCGGCACCCCTCGACAAGTGCTTCAGATCGCGTGATTGTCATCATGTTTTATGGATTACTTCTTCGCGATTGCATCGCGACGCCAAAATTCCCACCACGCCGTCCCAAGTACAATCCAATTCCACTTACGCAGCGTGGCGGGAGCCTGAGGGCCGAATCCCTCAAGCAGTCCGTTCCAGAGAACGACGATCGCCCAGCGGGACATGACGCCTTCCACGTGAGAACTCCCGCGGAGCAGCCTCTCCGCGTTCTCCAGAAGACACATGGCGAACCTCAGTTTCGACTACGAGTGCGTTGACTATCAGGTAAGCGCGCAGGGTGGCGGTGTGTAGGGGCTTCTTGGATGTCTCTTGGAACGTTCCCCAATTATACCGGATCTTTTTGTGAACTGGTAGTGACTCTTTTGAGATTTCATAGCATCTCCTACGGTAAAAAGTTAGTTCTTAAAAACTTAGTTCTTTATCAATCGCCTAGACTATAAACAGCGTAGTTTTGCTTCTTTTTCCCTTGCTCCTGTCCTCGTCTTGTGCATAATTTCACATAACCACGTTTAAGATACACGTCCATGTTGAAGACAAGAAAGATCTCTCAAGAAAATCTTCTTCTCCCTCATTCCTTCCTGGCCACTTCACCACAAACATCCTATGTCAGGTCCCAAAATAAAAACAGGAACTTTCGGAACGTTTTAAAAGTGTATTTTTCGCACCAAAACGAAAGTTCAAAGCGAAAGGTTATGTCAACCAATTATTCATCCTTCTCTTGTACTTCGTTTACTTTAGAACTCACCTACTTTCACTTACTTTCGTTCTGAAACGTTGCTAGTTGAGCGTCCACGAGGAATTTGTGTTTCGTGCAAAAGACCAATGATTATGAAGTAGTGTGCTTATCGGATCTCCTGCAGCTTTTGAGCTGTGGGAACCTTTCGAAAGTTTTGAAATTGTAAATAATTCCATCGATGAAGATGTTAACAGTTCTTTCAAATCCGGATCCCAGTGCCTAACCCTCTGAACAGCCCTGGTTTTCTGTTTTCGGAGGCGGCTTCCGCGACGACATCATTTTTCTTTGGCTCTGCAGAACGGAAATTCTAGGAGATACCGATACCCATGTATATGGACGGGGGCATTCCTCTACTTTCTACTACAGGTCCAGATTTGAATTAAAGAAGAAGATCATGTTCTGTAGTTGATTGGAGCCACTTCTGGGCTCTTCTGTAGAACAAATCTCGGCCTCATTCTTTCGAATCCGGGTCCTCTGAACGGTAACCCTCTGACAAGCCCTGCGTCTTCGGTTTCTGTGTTTCTCCTCCGCTAAACACCTCTTGTTGGCGCCACGCGCGGCGTCATGAAAGATTCATCGACGGAATAGCGTATTAGGCGGTGTAGCGAGTGTACTTCTCCGCGCCAGCTGCACAGACCTAACTCGAAATCCCTAATTGAGTCAATTGTCGCCGCGGAGGACGAACGAACGACGTGTGAAAAAAAAACAAAACAGGCCCTGAATGATGCCTAACGAGGCGCGTAGGGGATAGCGGTGACGAGGTGTGAGCGCCTCAAAAAGGAGGATAGACATGGAAGACGATCTCTGTTTTGAAAATCGATTCCAGGGATTCTCAAGACCGTGGGAAACAGAGAGCACGATGCATAAATCAGTGCTAAAATATGCAAGTTCTACTAGATACAACATTGTCCCGAAGTGTTCTGAGTGCTTTCCTTAGCGTTCCTTCCTTAGCACTGTTTTACTAGGAACTGCATATCCGTTGTCTCTTTCTTTATAGAAAAATCCCGAGCAGTTGTGGTTTTTTCAACACTCACTTCTAAGGTGGAACACTAGAACAAATTCCGTTCATCTGGAGAAACCTCTTATGCAGACGCATTAGATGACTAGTAATCCTAGATATCAATACTTCATGTGTTTCCTTATTGTTCGATAGGCAACAAATCGGAAATTCGCATTCCTTTGCTGTTCAAAAACACCCGAAAAACTTCGACAGTACAAAACCTATCGTTTTATGATGTACGACCTTAGCCCTCTTCTTCGCAATTTCATTTCATGCATCAAGAATTCGTGATTTTTTCCTTCCAATATTCCAAACATTCGAACTCACTTTAACTCTTTTAAACGGCACAGAATCTGTGTGCGAATCTGTGAACACAATTTTTCGCAAATTTCCTTCCTTGTCAGTGTGTACTAAAACGAAGACATTCTGAATTGCCACCTGATCTCCGAAGTCTTGCAGATGCCTCTGGTGTCGACCCCGGAGGACGCGCCCATCTACCTTTCCCTGCCACTGATCATCCTGTTCGCCTTCCCCGCCAGCTTCATCATCCTGTGCACCGTCTTCGGCAATCTCCTCGTCCTCTGCTTCAAGGCGAAAGTTGGCCGCACGAACACGACGCTCCTGGTGTGGAACCTGGGCCTCACCGACTTCCTCGTCGGCATCCTCGTCCTCCCGCTCGCCGCCATGCATCTCATCTTCAGGAAGTGGATGTTCAGCCGGACGATCTGCCGGATCTGGGTCGCCGCCGACGTCACCTTCTGCACCTGCTCCGTGGTGAGTCTCTCTATATGACTACTGTAGGCTAATCATCTGCGATCAAAAGTACGAAGACTATAAATAAGGCCAATTTGTCAACATCTGAAGCGGATAATGTGGGGAAATTACGTCACGATCTACTTCCTCCACGGAAGAAAATTGTTTTGATTGGGGACGCGAAGGAAGGGAAAAGTGTGCAGAAAAGGAGTCCGGGGAGTGGGTGCAGCTTTCTCGGCAGGACAGAGCTTCAAACCTGGTCGAGTTTAAGCCTAAACCAAATGAAAACAAGAAATGTTTTAGTTCCCCCATTTAATAAAATTTCAATTTCAACATACTGGATTAATTCGCTTTTGTGATGTTGTTTTAAATGGTAGAAGTCAACCCGAATCAAATAGGTTAGGAGTTCGTGACATATTCGTTGATTTCGATGCTAGGACATTTGGACTTCCGAATAGCGGTCCCGACACGCAGGAGGCACTGGTTGTTTAGAACAAAAAAGTACTAATGGTACTACTATTGTTGTTGTCGTTAGGCGACATTTCGTATTTTGCTTGTTACAAGGTGCAGCAAAAAAGATACCATTGTGACTCTCTGAGACAGACATCATAAGCGTTCCCATATCCGCTTTTTCCCCAAAACCTGAGAACACATAAAGGCCGGCTCAATCACAAGTTCGAGAAGCTGCTATGGAAGATACATACTTGTCTTCCATCCGTCGCCTCACTACGCAAATCTATTTTTTCTGTCCATTTCTCAATCGGTGTAATCAAAAATGAGGGCATAACAAACGGTTTGGTTTGCTGCATAGACCGTCTACAAGTAAACGTCGACGGAATGACAACCGTTCCTTTCTTTTGATTAGCGAGCTGTACTAGTCGATCAAGCTGACTTGTCTTCGTCTTTGCTTGTAGAACCTGAGCTGCATAGGGAATCGAATCAAACCAAGCCGACTCTCTTCGATCGAAATCGGATTCCATCATTATCCAAAGAGCAAAGATGTATTTAATGGGGCGATTCCTTTTTTTCAGTCCAGTTTCACATATTTTATACTGGAGCAATTTTGTTTGCACCCTGCTTGTAGCTTTCATCGGTCCAGTTCTGTTCGAGGGCTTACCCTAGATCTGCAGTATGTTGTGGTCAAGTTTCCATTTTCTTCTATTTCATTTTACTTTCCAAATTTTGTTTTACCAACTCTCGAACTTCTCGGACTCTCGTACCTGCTAGATTGTCAAGACTTTGATGAGTAAGTCTTTTCTCTTGACTTGATGTTACGAGGATCGTTCATTCTCATAGGACTACCTCTGTCGCCTCACTACGCAAATCTATTTTTTCTGTCCATTCCGATGACTAGAAGCATCTGCCTCTATCCTCCACTCCCCCTTCCTTGCCATCCAAGTTGCAATAGCACCTCCATCCATCATCCCTCACCGGAGAACTTTCGAACTCTCAAGAGCCCCAATCAGGCGCCGTCGTCCCTACTTTTCCCCTTCAAGGGCCAATCACTCGCGCCTCATCATCTCCAGCCGCTTCTTCTCACGCTGCGCGCGCTAGGCGCGGACCGTCGGTGAGAACCTATGAAAAATTGAGAAAAGCGATTCGCAATTCGGTCGCCGAGCGGAGAGGAGAAGGCGGAAGAGGAACAACACGAGGATCTGCTCAAATCTGGTTAGCGGAAATTGTGTTTCACGTTTCCGATGGTCGGAGATCGGGATTTGGGTAGAGGACGAGCAGAGTAACAAGGAAGTGGAAAAGAGGAAATTGGAGAACAGCGCAGAGTGCATAGTTTTGATTCCTGCTGGACACTCAGAGAGGGATACAGGGAACGGGGATATGACTACATATCTTAGAAGTCCGATTTTCAGGTCACTATCTGCATAATCTCCGTCGACCGCTACTTAGCGGTCACTCGGCCTCTCCACTACAAATCGGTTGTCACGAAAGCGAAAGTGATCGTGGTGATGATCACCATCTGGACCTTCTCGTCCATGATTCTGCTCACGACGGTCCGATGGGATCAGCCCGACTGTGTTGACCATGTGAGTTTCACACCGTATTCAGCGTGCGCCTTAAGACGTGACTCACCGTTTCCACGGGAAGGATCCCTGGGGCGATGACTGGGTGTTTGCCAAAAGAAACGACGTCATTGGCGTCGGCAGACGAAAACAAACCAAAGAGTGACACGTGCTGTAATCCGATCCATCAAAGGAGCGAAGGCCACACGCAGCGCAACTGTACAAAGAACATTTCAGTCGATCTGCTTCGCAGGAAACGAAATCCGCTATTTGGCGCACAGCGTCGTCTTCGCCTTCTTCCTGCCGGCGGCGGTCACACTGACCCTCTATTGGAGGATCTACCGTCTGGCGCGGAACCGGCAACGCGCCCTCGACCGGGGCTTCTTGATGGTCCTCGGCCACAACATGAACTTCCTCACCAACACTCTCACTAGCCAACAAAGTGTACGAAAGTCCCTTGCGACAGCAGGCCCTAACCTCGCGGATTCAGACGACCATGCGGGTGCATTTTGGGAAGAACAACGGGATGGTGGAGCACCAGCGCCGAGTGCTTCGGACACACGAGAGGATCGCGAAGACGCTCGGAGTCGTCTCCTGTTCCTTCCTCTTCTGCTGGCTCCCCTTCTTCCTTCTCTACCTAACCAGTGAGTGCTCTAGAGGCGGCAGGGTGAATGCTAAAAACGCTATTCTTCAGATTTCGTCTGCAAGGGCTGCATTCCAACGATCGCCATCGACATCTCCTCGTGGCTGGGTTACTGTAACTCAATGATCAACCCGATCATCTACGCCTTCACCGTCAAGGAGTTCAAACGCTCAGCACTCCGCATGGTCCTCCCCATCTGGCGGACGGCCTACCGTATCCTGCCGAAATACGTCGGCACTCCTCCGGAGCACGTCACCTCGAGGATGTCGCGGACGGGGAACCGCGCCAAGGGACGTCAGAAGCAGTACGACAGAAGGCTCTCCCTGACAAGGAAGACGAAGCTGCCTCCCACGGGTTCCCACAGGCGGCGGATGACCGAACCTGCCGTCTTTACGCTCAATAACGTCGAGAAGGAGATCAGCAAGCAGCAGCCGATAATCGAAGAAAACGAGGTAGCCCTCAGAATTCAATCATATTCAAAATAATGACATTTCCTTCTTGAATATGCATCACCATCAAACTCTAGCTCACATCCCACTTTCCGGTCCAAATTTGCAAGAGTTTTCGCCCACAAAAAAAAACAATGAATTCTTGTTCAGTTAAATGTTTTTCTGCTGTCGCCACTTTCGAACAGAATTGCACTTTCGCCTTCAGAACAAAGACATCTCTTTTCCGAAAACACGGCTGACTTAGAACCGGACAGTTTCCGACGCTTAATTTAATACAGTCTCTGATGTTTTGGTCACAAATTTGCGGCTCTCTGTCGTTACTAAACACCATGGAAGTGAATCTGGTGGATTAGCATACATATTAAGGATTCGTACACGTTCAAACATTCAGAACAGAAAATAAATCAGGTTCCACTCTTTGGCCCTTCGAGTCCAAATTCCGAGACAAATCCGTCTATTTTCTCCCCAGAATCCAGCTCAAACAAGCCCTTCACTCCCTGCTTCTAATCCCCCACTAATCCACTGCTTTGAGGTGGAAGAGGACGACTCGGCGACGCACCATTTCACCACTACCGACCTCGACCTCCGTCCTGTGCCGACCACACACAGCGACACCACCTTTTGCCCGGCGAACCCCAACCGACGGTCCTCGGGCTACTCCTCCCGCGGGAGTTTCCGGAGCGATCGGCGCCTCAGCAGCTGCCTGCAGAACGGCTACAGGAAGGTGTCGGCGAACGGCGTGCGGAAGACGTCGGAACTGAAAGCGCCACTGGCGATCGCCAACGGCACCCCGGCTACGGTAGCCTGCAACGGGAACGCGCAGAAGGACGCCTGCTCGGTCACGGTGTACTGTGTCACCAACGAGATGAACGTGTGAAGAAGATACTCAAGACTAAGAGATTCTCAAGTGCCTTTGGACATACTATGGAACTAAATAAAGTCGGTGTACATAGAACACCAAAGGGGGTACGGTAGAACACAGCATAAGCAAATTAAAACTTTATTCTATCAAAATTATCAAATTATTACAACTTATATTAACTTTAATCCACCATTTAAGTCTCTTCGACGGTTCCGCGCCGTGCCCAAGTGGATCACATCTCAACAGAGAACAAATTATTTACAAGATTAGGAAAACCTACGAAGGAATCAGCGTAAGGCACCAACCCTCACTAACATCTGGGAAAACGGACGGAACACACGACACAACACTTGAGTACCCGAAGCGAATGGTAAAGATCAGGAGAGCTACGTGTTAGGGCTCGGCATTGAGTTCCTTGGCCGAGGAGACCGACACAGAGTACGGTATGCTGGGAGAACGCGACCGCCGGCCGTAAACAACGACTTGGAGAAGAATGATGATGTCGATGGTGATCTGGAGGATGGCGCAGATCCAGAACTGAGCAGGCTCACGGTGGATCACGAAGTACGCAGTCTTGGCCAGGTCTCCAATGAGCCACATGAGCACCATCTTCACGCTGAAAAAAGCAGTAAATAATATATGGTTACGGTAGTGCACGTACCTCATTCCAGTAGTGGATTTCCTCTGGAAATTTCTCATCATCTGCGGTACTCCAAGCATGGCTTCAACAAGAAGCGCGACGAGACCCAAGGCTTCGACATACCATTGGAACTGAAATAAGCAGTTAAAATGAATAGCATATGTCATACTTACCCCGATACAAGCAGCAGTGATGGCAGAGGCTACAGCTGTGAACAGGGCCAGCGCGATGGCATAGCTCTTCAGGTCACTCCACTGCCAAAAATCAGAGATGAAATGACCGTCTGAAACAAAAATACGTTAGTGACGCACGATCTTTACGAAATCTGTTTGTTTTCCTTTGTATTCCACAAATAGCTGCCCTACGTACCGTAAACATATTTATGTTTACTGATTTTACTGTTTAACGCGCCGGTGGACAAAACACAATTACCATAATCTGTTTAGCCATCGATCCGCCGCCAAAGGACTAATGGATGTTTTCGGCTTTGCCACGTTTGTTCCAACAAGAAGCAAGAAGCTCAAGAAAGAAAAGAAAATCGACCACTAGAATCAATCACCAGCTGCCTAAAGTGCACACATCGGGGGTGTTGACATCTTTGAGACAATCACGTGCTCGAAGTCTACATGTCTCAAAGCAGTTTGTCTCGTTTAACTCATGTGCTCCACAACTATTAAATCCCGAGGGTCTCCCACTGGGCACGGTAAAGCAACTCACTGAGAATGGAAGTCCTCTGCGATTTGTTCACCAGTTTGCGATTCATGCGAACAGAGATCTCCAGCATCAGGAACATACAAATGAGCATTACAATGCTCTGTACAAGTAATGTGATCTTGAAATGTTTTCCGAACCTGCAATACATTCCGTTAACGTGGTTTGAAATAGGCATGCACACAACTGGGAAAGGTGTGAACACTCGTAATTTTGCAGGGAAATAACTTACCAAAAGAGAATCCTCAGGATATTAGCGACACATAGCGCGAGGCAAACGTACAGCGAGAACCCGAGGGCACTTTTCCGCTGGTAAATCTCGGCATACTGGAAAACGTACGGAATCGCGCCGCCAAAGATCATGAACACGTCGGCCAAGAAGCCGCCGACCTTTGTGAACATATCTTTCAAGGACAGCAGCTTGAGTCCGGCCGAGTCCGTTACAATCATGGTGGAGTTACTGGTGCTGTTCGCGATAGTAACACCGCTTGTTGCGCTGTTGAACGCCTCCACGGAGGACGCCGCGTCCGCCGCGACCTGGGGGGCGGCCGAGCTGTTGTTTAATGCCGCCACGGTGAAGGCTTCAAGGGACTTCTCCCGATCAAATGTAGATATCTTGCGCGGTCACTTCCTCGTCGCGTCGTCGCTGAAGCTGCCTGGGACAAGTGGGTTCGAGGGCCTGAAACGAATCAACAAGTTAAAAAAAGTCGGAAAACGCACAAAAAGAGGAACGCCCTCTGGCGCGCGACGATCGATAGCCCTCAAGGCAGAAGCCGCGACTCATCCCTCTGCTTCGCCCTCGCACCTCGGCGCCAATCGTGAAATCATGTGTTCAACCGATCGATTGGACTTCTTGAATTCGCGCGAAGCCCCGTTTTTCGCGAGGCTGCGTGAGTCATCGCCGGGGTTCACGACGTTCGTTAAGAAGGAAAAGGCCCGCTTCATCCGCCGCTTTCCTATGTGAATCAAGCGAGCGAGAGCCGCCACGGCCTCGCAAAAAACAAACATTTCCGGACCCCACCTCACCCCGTTGGCAAACAACGATGCTCGCCGATCTGGCGAAACTTCGGCAGGATTCAGATACGATCGAAGCGGCGAAAAAGAGAAAGGCGATGCCACCGTCAGGAATGCGCACCCGAGTTCGCGGCGGCGAACTGACCGCCAAATGACCACCGCGCCTCCCGCGCACCCTGTTCGCGACTGTCATTCCGATCACCCATCGATCGCTCCAGCCAGAACAACGCAAGCGATAACGAAAGCTCCTTAATGCAAGTGCAGATCGGCAGCGACAGATAGCTGCAGCAATCCTAAAATGGTAAGAACAAAGAAGACACAATGCGAGCGGACACACCGCAAGCGACCAGTGTTGGCAGCCAGCCGGTCTTTTCCTTGTCAACCGAAAGAAGGAGTACCGCGCCAGCCACGTCTCGCCGCGTGTATAAACAGAATTCTTCGCTCCATCGCTCCTCGTCTTCATCAAGCGAACAAGAAGTCGGTGATTCACCGTCGTCGGCTACCTGAATAGGATCGTTAATGCGCTTATCCGTGTCCGAGAGCCGATGTGGCTCTAAAGAGGGTTATTTTCCGGCTCAGCACGAAAGCGAAAACAACTCCTAGACGTTGTTATCGAGGAGATGGCGCCGCTTCGCACCTGGCAACACGCTCAACAAATAAAGGGACAAATGGAACGAACTAAAAAGTGGAAAGGTGCGATCTGTACTCGCGAGAACCAGTCACGCTTTACAAGAGCGCCCTAAACGCCACTTATCCACACACAGCATTTCAAAATACACTTTCGGCGCTATGACACCGGATTGACAGCCGGCTCCATCGGTCACACAGGCACACTTGAAGCAGTCCGCCCCTGGCGACGCAGCTTCCGCGGTTTACGCCCATCTCCTCAAAGCAAGATTTTGTCTTTTATTATTATATACAAAACGATCTCAAATGTCACTATCACAATTACCAGTATCCTATTTGACGAGGCATGACGTCAAGCGAGGTTCTTGTGCGGCCTCGGCGTAGGCTTGATAATCAACTTGCCTTCCTGAAACACAAAGGCTCAATTCGATTCCGAGGGGAACGTGCGCAATTTGTCAAAGGGGAGGTGGTGCTTTCCGCTCTCCAACATGGCGCAATCATAAAACATTTTCCCTAGAGAGCTCAACGCCACAAAAACATAAACACATGGTGCCCGTCGTCCAGTTGCGAAAAAACCACTCTTCCCGTTTTTCTTATTTCTGACCTAATCTATTGGAAGATTAATAACGTCTGCTTAGAATATAGCCACCAGGGACGCACTAGTTCCATTTCTTTTGCACTTCTGCTCGTTTACGCCCCTCAAAGATTTCTGTAATGCACTCCAGTGGCATCTCACAGCTCAAACAGCGTTAACTACTTAATAAGGAATTTCCGATGAATGGAACACGCACACACACGACACCACAGCGCTGACGTAGGCAGCGCCATTGGTTTATGCATCTGCAGCTCTAACAACTAAGTTTGCATAGTGCTCTCTGGTCCTCAGAACTTTCTGACGTACTCACCTCGTCACACGAAAGACAGAAATCCACTAACACTGTTTTGATTCGATCAACTATTCTAAAAAGTGCAAGGTTAGGGCAACTGGCTGCATGACGGACACGATCAACTTACATTCTGGGGGCGACTACACGCTTATGAACTCCCAAAATCGTCATAATCAATACTATCACAGCGACACCGATCGTACACAACTTCTGAGCTTCAAGTAATTCGTAAAACGAGATCTAAATAGAGTTATCAGACGAGGTTCACATTCGCGGTTACATACCATAGGAGTACTCGGGTCAGAAAAACATAAATATCCCAAATAAATTATCGCGAAGAAGATCGACAATATGACTAACAGGAAGAAACCTGAAACGGCATCCATTGTTGAAATTCACTCCGCATCAACTTACAACGCCACTTACTAGCTGTCGGCTGCATGTGCTCCATTACTTCCGTAAGCCGCCTCTCAAAGAACTTCAAATCTGAAAATAGCGAAAAATCACTTAAACACAAAACAACTTGTGATTTTAAGTTACCATCTCTTACAACATCAATCTTACCATCACACGACGCATTCGCTTCATCTAGCCTGGTATTGTTGCCATTTTCCATAGCAGAGGATTTGCGGCTTGCGCCGAGGAGGAAAGAGATTTGGGACCCTATGGTTGCGGATGTATCTGAAAACAAGGCGAATAAGGTGACATCTCGGAGAGAACAGCAAATCGAAACATCGATGTACAGAACCCGTTCTCGACACGAAGCAAAAGGAGAGAATTAGCGCGCGGGAAGTACAGGTGGCGTTCGCACGCAATTACGCGAATGACTCAGAACTCTCCAGAACTGAGGAAATTCAACAGATTTCCCAACAGTTTGGAGCCGCCAGAGCAACTAATTAGTTTAATACAGCGAGCGGACCAAACTGGAAAGCATCTGAAAAGAAAATGACGGACTGGAACAAAAATATTGAAATAGGCCGTAGATTCTGCTTGGCAAAGTATCAAACACGTCGCCGTAAAACACTATTCAAATACGCTGTCGCAGCGATCGGACAAAAACGCCGATCCAACCACCGGGAGTCGAGCCCCGAAACAAACAAAAGCGGAATCACTAAATACCATTCATTCTACCGTCGCCGAGTGGCGCCACTTCTCGCAGCTGTTTGGCGAACTGCGACCGTAGACGCAGCGCCCACATTCAGGGAGTGTGCGTCTGGTCCGTGCGCGCAAGGGTCTGCAACTGGAAAAGAGCACAACTAACGAGGGAAGTCCTCTGGAACAGGGAAACTGACTCCTATGGATGGCCTCGCTACAGTACCAATCAAAGAAGGTAAAGCGGCTCGACACTGTCTTACCTTCCGAATGCACCTATCGTTGTGTTTGTCATATATCACAACATGAGCTAATCTCAAAAAGACGGCCTTCTCGGATCACCATGTTCCGTTAACTCTAACGTTTCCAATTGGTTAAGTACTATAACAGACAATGGGGATATGCATCAGGTAGCTGTCGCTCAGCTACTATGCCTACATAGTGACTCCACGAGTTCATTTTTACTTCACAGAAATAGAGGCCAAATGTGGAAAAAATGACCCTTGGATCGACAAAACGTCCGACTGCCCGAGGCCGTGTATTTCCAAGTCGACCTCCACAAAAGCTCTCTACTTTAAACTCAGAGATTTCTTTTTTGTTGTCTATATAGCACTGTCTTAGCTCTATCTTACTCTCACCTGTGCTCATCCATAAGTGACGATATCAAAAGAAACTATCCAAAATAAGGTTAAGAGGTCGAAAATCGGAACAAAAAGGTTTTTCAATTTTTAACCTGCGTATTCTACAAACGAGGAATCCGGATGTTGCCTATATGTAAAGTGGACTGAAGTTGTACATAAGAACGATGAATACTTTGTCTGAAATCTTTGTGTTTTGTTTCTGTAAATAATCACAAAATGATCTGACATTTTCAATGCACCAACCCAATATTTAATTTCATATGTGTTAACCTATCACTCAGCTCCAAAGTGCAAATTAACATGAATGTACCAGTATGTACCGTAATCCACTCTTCTCTTTGCCTCATCTCTGCTTTTTCATTTCATCCTCTTTACGGGTGACTGCGGATGTGGAGATAATGGTTTATCAGAAAAAATTCAAACTTTCCTTTGGTCTTTCAACGATTAATTTGAGACTCTGCATCAGCGCAATGCAGAGCAAATTGGGCGGTTTCTTGACGTGGTTCCCAGTGTAACTTCGTCTTTTATCTGATCGCGGTGAACCGCTCTAATCGCGTGCACATTTTTGTCCACATGCCGTCTTAGCTCTACCGTAATTCCGTTATTTCAGTGAAATGGCTATTAACGAAGAAGGCAAACAAGGACAGAATGTCGTCGTCAACAAGGTGTGCCGCGATCGTTCCCCGCGGCTTCTGGTGACAAAGAAGAAACGCGTGATGGCGAGAAATGGTTTTCGGTACCGGAAGGTTCGTTTGCAGTTGCCGTAAAATTGAATAATCCTCTTTGCTCAGATCAATCGGATGGAGATCCAGCACAGCGCACACTGCAGAATCGTAGAAGTTGATTCGCCAAATCAGCTCTTTGCTAAATTTGACACGGATGTCACATCCAACCTTCAATATAAGTGCCCGTACGTTCCCTTACCTTCCTTTCAGTGTCTTTATTTCTCGTTCCAGGTACTTGTTGACCAGATATTATGTCCCAAAAGACAGTGGTAACGGTGAATCGCTGGTCACCGACTACGTTATGGCGCCGCTAGAGGAAGACACGTACTCGCGAGCGCGCATTCTGAAGGTTGTTCCCGATGAAGCACAGCCTGGCACTTTCTACTGCTTAGTTGTGTTCATCGATCACGGTTCCTGTCAGTGGGTGCATACAGTTTGTAGTGATTTTCCAGTCCTTTCGTGATGCACTTTATTCAGGATGCCCTCGCAATGGTGGACGAGAAGCTTTTCTACCAACCCTGGCAAGCATTCGCGTTTTCATTGTTTGGTTTGGCGCCCAGCCGACGTTACACTGAGGTCAGCATACTTTAGGGTGTCTCTCTGATCAAAGTTTTGTTCAGCTTACGAATGTCAAAAAGCCGAAGCAAGTGTGGACTCAAGAACACAAGAGAGTTCTGAGAACAATCATCGAGAAGTACGACAAGTTTATTATACAATCGGTTGTCAGTTTAAAAGACCTTGTCAAAGAAGAGTGTCTTCCGGTTGGACCACATATTCCTCGTGACCATTAAATTACGTAACTGTTTAGTACTACTTGTTTGGCCTCGACGGCGATCGGAAGGTGGATATCGCTCTCCAATTCACGCTGGAATGTCGCCAAGAAGGTTTGGAAGTGGAGATCGACCGTAGTTCTAGGCTCTTTACTGACCACCAAGAGTTCAGGCCGAAATATTTTATCGAACCGGTGAAAATTTACATGTTGTTGTCGTATATAACATTCTGTTCTTTTAAGAAATTGGACATGAACGGGATTCAAACCTGGCGACGAACAATTTCATCCATTTGGGGCGAAGTCATTCCTGCGCATCCACCAGGAACGGAGACGGACAATTCGCAGTTCACCAAACACGCCTACATCAGTACCGTCACCAAAAAGTTTGACAGCGAATTTGAACCGTCTGCGGAGAGACCGTCCCCTATGGTCAGAACTTTTAACAACGCAATTCTGCAAAGGGAATATGTGCAGAATGACGGCACGACTGCGTTTATCTTGATTTCTACAGAGAGGGTATTTGAGTGCTTCGTCAGTTAGAGTTGAGTCGTATCTTTTTCAGATGTCCGTAGGCGAGTTCTATGTCATGCCGCTGAAACGAAGAATCCGAGCGAAGCACATCGATAATAGCGCTGATGCTGTGGAGGAAGCTAGCAGGAATCTCCGAGCGTTCTCAAGCTCTTTGGACGCTTTCTATGTCGAATCCTGTCATCGGTATTTAGTCAACCCTAAGATCACCTGCGAAGGTATCATTGTCGGGAAAGAACAGTACGCTATCTACGAGCTCCCGCAAAATGCCGACGCTGGTGATGGCCGCTACCGCCGTGTGATGCTCATCGGATTGCGCCTCATTTCCGACGATCACTTTGATGCCAACAGCTGGATGGTTCATGTCGTTTACCTCGATTTCGGAGGGTGCGATTGGGTACCATTGGGTTCTCTTCTCCGGATCCATTCCATGTAGCTCTCTTCGGTTCTGTTTGTTGTTTCTAATAGGAGAATTTCCAGGCATTGCCTCCAGGAGCCTTTCGTTGTTCAGATATTCGCTGTCCTCAATGACTTGGTTGAACAGCATCGTGGTCAAAGCCGCTATGACGATTGTTTGTCCACGATCCTGAGAGCTGTCGTACCAGTGCACAGTGTTCTCATAGGAAAACTGCACACTCTCGCGTTTGTTTCCCTTTCAGTGTGCCCTTATAATTTTGAATATTTAGGAACAAGTCAGGAAAGATAGTTGCATCGGTTCCTCATCACCGTCCGAACGTCTTGGCCCTTGACCACTTCAAAGTAGAAGGCAGTCAACTAATCCTCGAGGACGTCATCTGTCAGATCTTCAAGAACGTCCTGTCAACAGGCTATCTGCAGAAGGACCGTCCCGTCGAAGTTAAAGTCGTCAAGAAAGGAAGCGTCATCCGTCTTAAGAATCAGATCCAGGAACCCGAATTCAGTGTGGCCTTTGAGTTCCCTGAAGAGGAAGAAGAAGAGAAAGTCGGGCAGAACATTGGCGCCGCTCGCTTCTTCGCACATAAAGCAGCTGAAGCCAACGAAGAGTTCTCGAATCTGTCGTTGGAATGACTTTTTGCGGGTCTTAGGTGTTTTTGTGTATTTACTCTACATGTTGAACATTAAATGATCGTTTCAGGCGCGTAGAAATTTATTTGCTCAGGGGCTTAGCAGAGGTTTCCGGTTTGGCACACCTGGTAGGACGACTGGCTGGCCTTGAGGGCGGCGAGCAGCTTGTCGTTGTTGTCGGAAACGATCTTCTTGCAGATGGAGTCCTCGAATCCGCTGGTGTTGGAGTCGCATTCGCCCTTCATGGAAGTGACGAGCTGGCCGGCGGTGACGCTGGAGAAGTCGTTGTTGTACTTGGTCTTGACGTCGTTGACCATCTTTTGGCAGAGGCTGCAAAAGGGTCCGTCGGCGGCGACCACAGCGACAAGGGCGACGAGAGCGACGAGGGAGAGCTTGGAGACCATTCTGATTCTGAAACGAAGAATCGGTGAGAGCTGAAGCTGGAGGAGGATGTGGACTGTGTGGCCCGATACCTTTGGTTTTATGTGACTTTTATCAGGGTGGTGCCAGCGTGGATGCGGGCGGTGATAAGGAGTGGTGACGGTGTGTTGCGTAGCCGTGCGCACATTGTTCGAGCGGAAAGTCCGGGAAGCGGACGATCGAGTGGGAAAGACCGCCAGTTGGTGGCAGTTCCGTTTCCTGCAGCTCTGTTATCGGAGAGTAAGTAAGGAGGGTGCACGGAAACCAGCTCAACGTGACATCATCAAGGACTGATCGGCGCTAGAAGTTGAACATTTACTGTATTGGACACCAGAGATCAGGGAATTCACTACCAAATGATCGCCATCTTTTCTCTCAGGCCATCGTTGACCTCCTTGATTATCCCCAAGACGTCCCTGACACACAAACCAGGACTTTTTTGCCTCTGTTCTCAACGGTGTCACAGATGATACTCAGACCGCGGATGTGAGGATACTGTACGTGGCTACTTTCGAGTTGAAGTAGTTTCAACTCGTTCGGAGGGAGACTGTTTCTGAACTCCCCACTAATTTTCCTATTTGACGCCAAAAAACTCCTCAGCAAGGGAGTCTTTTTTTGCATCTTACAGTACACCCTTAAACCCAGTCTCCTCTCCGAAAGTCAGCTGTTGATTACACAGAGCTTTATGGCCTTCAATCCCAACTTTCTTTTTGATTGCTTCGATATTTATTCTACACAAGCACCTGTCAGATAGAGAATGCGTCTTTAACAGATAGTACCGGCCTTGCAGACTTCGGTGGCGTTCTTTCCGGCCTTCAGGGCGTCGAGGAGCTGCACCTTGCTCTCGCTGATGAGCTTCTTGCACATGAGGTCGGCGAATCCTTCGGTGTAGTTGTCGCACTCGTTGTCCATTTCGCCCTCCAACTCGCCAACGGTCACCTTCGAGAAGTCGTCCTTGTAGTGCTGCCTGACGGCCCCGATGATCTGGAGGCACGCCGTGCAGAAGGGTCCGTCGTCGGCGGAGACAGCGACGAAGACGACGGCGAGGAGCGCGATGATCGAGAGTTTGGAGAGCATTCTGAAAGCGTTTGTTGAGAGGAGTGGAAGTGGACAGTTCCACTGGAAGGACAACACAAGGGCACAGAGTTGTTGCTTATCATCAGAGTGGTGCGTTATCTGAGAGTTCAAGTTGCTTTTTGCCCTTACCTTGCGCCAAAGACCGCCCGGAAGGCTCCAAAGGAGCGTGGGAAAGGCGGAACGGAATTAGCGTTTGATGTCCTTCATTCGTGCTGGCACTAGAATTCACTCCGAGGGAGCCGGTAAAAATGATACATACAAGAAAAAAGAGATAAAAACTTAATAGAGATGCCTCCACGAGATACTCTATTCAGCTTGAAAACAAAGGTCACCTCGGATCTGGTTTCCTTCTGTTCATCTGTTCTTCTACCTTCTAACTGCATGCCTAAAAAGACTACCTGGTTATTGGTTGACGAAACCTGGTACAATATCGATTATCGCAGTGATTTGACTAGCTCAGTGTAGTTCCTGAATAAACCTCTAATGGACACCGATTGCTCAAACCCAGGAGCCGTTGAAGCGCTATGCCGGTTGTGGAGAACTCGCTGATAAGGAGCATCTTCGCTGCAGGAGAAGAGAAGCCCGGGTGTGGTTCTCTCAGAAGGAGAGGCTTCGAATTGCCAGATCGGGCACGCACTTTCTTAAACCTTAGCTCGATCCGCCTCTGGAATTTGGAAGCCTTCCCTTACAAGAACACTCGCACTTTTAGTCCATCGATTTTCTATTGTTCTTTCGTGGATAACACGACCTTTTTGTGACGTACGCGATTGAGAAAGGTTTAGAAACGATCAAAAAGATACTACAAATATCTGGTCATTCGTTTATTAAGCTACACTGCATTACATGTTAGGCAACTCAGCGGCGAGGAACTTAGCAGAGAGTTCCGGTCTGGCACACCTGGTAGGAGCTCTGTCCGTTCTGGAGGGCGGCGAGCAGCTTGGCGTCGTTGTCCTTGACGATCTTCTTGCAGATGGAGTCGGTGAAGCCGCTGAAGTTGGCGTCGCACTCGGAGTTCATCTCGGTGAGGAGCTGATCGGCAGTGACGCCTGCGAAGTTGTTGTTGTGCTTGGCCTTGACGTCGTCCACCATCTTCTGGCACGTGCTGCAGAAGGGCCCGTCGGCGGCGACCAGAGCGACGAGGGCGACAAGGGCGACGAGGGAGAGCTTGGAGACCATTCTGGAAATGGGGAAGGTTAGTGGAGTTCGAAGGAAGAGTGAATGGTCCTACCGAGGAAGGAACTTTTATAGAAGGGAGATCACGAAGTTGAGGCTTTATCAGCACATGGGTGTGTTCTCTCTGCATATGGCGCCTTTATCGACGACGTCAAAAGATGAGTCCGGGAGAAGGACGGACAGGAAAGTTATGCTCATAAGAGTCCAGAATGAGACGCGTGGTCCGTTTTAAGCATGTGGACTATACAGAGTATATCACGAAGAACCAAGAGATAGACAGAAGAAACAAGCTGAGAATAACTCTTAGTGGGACCCTCTCTACGCTTCTTGATATGGTCCCAGAACTTCGAATCTACGGCCCGGCTGTAGTCTTTATTTACCGACGCATCCACACCGGGCTCCAAAACTAGTAAGTGGTCCACCGAGCTTCCCTACCCTTTTTCTATCTTCATGGAACTGTTTTACTAACCACGTTTCCCACAACTTCTTCTTCTCTGTTTTGCTCTCTGCCCTCCGTCCTTGAGTGCTCGCTGCAACTTTTACGGCCTCTGATAAAAAAGCGACTTTCATGGCTGTACTTTATTCATTCTGTGCACTCTGCAAACTAATGTTTGAATGCAGTTTATGGATATCATTTTACTGTAGCATATATCGCGACATTACAAAGAAGAGGCTGTTTAGAGCACTAGCAGAGAGTTCCAGTCTGGCACACCTGGAAGGAGCTCTGTCCGTTCTGTAGGGCGGCGAGCAGCTTGTCGTTGTTGTCGGAAACGATCTTTTTGCACACAGAATCGACGAACCCTTTGGTGTTGGAGTCGCATTCGCCCTTCATGGAAGTGACGAGCTGGCCGGCGGTGACGCTGGAGAAGTCGTTGTTGAACTTGGCCTTGACGTCGTCGACCATCTTCTCACAGAGCTTACAGAAGGGCTGCTCGGAGGCCGCGAGAGCTACAAGGGCGACGAGGGCGATGAGGGAGAGCTTGGAGACCATTCTGAAGAGGAGAAGGTGAGTTTGCGGAGGAGGAAACGACGTCGAGTGACGGCGTAGTCGGACACGTGCTTTTATAAAGAGCTCATCGGTTATTTTAATAAAAAAGAAGGTCTTATCGCTAGATCGGCACAGACACATTAATGTCAAGATAATATCCCGGAACAGCGTCGGAAAGGAACGGCGAAACAGAAGTCGTCTGCGCATCGGAGTTGTCATTTGCCTCGACCATAGCCACGTCGCTCCTGTACTGTAGTCCTTGTGAAATGAAGAATTTACCCATTTGCAATTGAAAAGGTGACTTTGAGAAACCGTTGGAAACGTTCCTTTCAAAGTATTCAAAGCCAAGAAGGCACAAAAATAAAGCTGACCTTAGTATGCTCGATACATGTTCAGATTCCGATTCTTATATTGTCGATAGAGTGAACGTTCAGAGTGCTCAGAAACTCTTGGTAATCTTTGTTTCCGGGACACCTCCAACACCTTTCAGCATCACTTGAATATAGGAATGTGGGAACCGAAAGGTGTTTACTTCAGAGCTGATAGCAAAAAAGCTTATAAACTCTTTCAGTGCTGACTTTCGATGCAATCGAATGCTTTCCTTCATTTGGGTGATTGTTTTCCGTCTCCTTATCAGAATGATTTTATTGCTCTTTCGATGTATGACTCCACAAACCACAATCTGCCCGTCAAATGAGTCAGCGTCACTGGTAAGACGCGCGCAACTATAATAAGACGTGGCTGAGTGGTCTAGTGGTATGATTCTCGCTTAGGGTGCGAGAGGTCCCGGGATCAATCCCCGACTCAGCCCTAGTTTTTCTTTATTTTATTGATCGTGAACACATCTTAATTGCAAAACCTGGAATTCCAGCAGACCTCCTGAGAGCTGAGTCCCTCTTCGATCTGCTTGTACCACAACCTGCAATTTTCACGGACAATCGAAAGGCAGATGTGTCCGTAGGCGCCGTTGGCGTTCTTATCGCACTCGGCCCTCAGAGTCGCCTCGAATTCATCCACCGAACGGTCACTGAGAGTGTCGCCGAAGAGCTCTTCCACTTCGTCGATCATTTTTGAACACAAGTGGCAGAAGCCCGGCCAATGGGGCTTTCCATCGCCGAGGACCGAGGCGACCAAAACAGCGATCACAACGACTTTGGGGAGCATTCTGAAACACTGGGCAAAGTGATACTGTAGCGACGCGTCTCTGTCGCGGGTGGTGCGAGAAGCTTATGAGCTATAAAACCTTAACGGACATCTCTTTCGAAATTATGTTGCTCAGATACGGACTTTATGACAGTTGCTGATAGTCGAGATGATCGAGGCGAAGCGCTGGACACGTGCTTCCTTGGCTCTCATCTGGTGGCAGTTGCAAGGAGGGGCACGGTGATAGGTAACACGGAGATAACTGCGAGTGATACCGTGGAACGGATGCTTTCATTGCACACGTGAGCTTTTTGGCAAAATGTTGCAAAGAAATTGACGCTACAAAGGATGAAAACGCATTCCAACGTCATCTCAAAACAAGTCTAAAAGTTCAAAGTTTGTTCCGAAGTGTGTCAAACTCAACAAAAACGCGCACAACCTCGTCATTGGAACCAGTACTGATGCGGCGAAAGAGAAAGGGAGGGATGGCTAAAGGCCATTTAGCCCGAACCACATGCCGTGTATAGCCCAAGGCAGGTTCGTCCCCACGGCCAAACTACCAGTCCTTTCTGAGTTGTTGTTTATGTTTACTTCTGATCAATTTTTCTCTCGAAATGTACAAAAGTGATACGTGCACAGTGGGAACGAACACCGTTAGGTTCCTTGTTTTTGGCGATGTGTCGTCAGGTTCTGTGAACGAGAGTGAAGACATCACAAATCTTTGCACATCCAGTTTCTGTCTGTTCATCCAGTTTTAACAAACGTCGCCATTTTGTGATCTCGTAGATGCACTTCCTTCCAGCGCAGGAAACCTGGAAAAGGCGCTTTTGGTGATTTGTGAGTAGGATTGTTGTCAAACAACGGAGTCGAACGTTCTGTGTCGGCGCGGCCTTTGTGTTCGGATACTTGTTTGGTAGCATCTCGAACGAGCGTTCTGTAGCCTTTGAAAACAGTTGGGCCAGGGGGAATATCACTATGTCGCCTCTAATCTTTATCGGTAAGTGATTTATCTTGACTCGTGAACACTTTCTAAGGGGGCTTCCCTCGGTTCGGAACCACCTTGATCAGAACGCTGCTGGACGTCCATTCTGCTGTCCGCTGCGATATATCCGACAAGGAGTCTGTCCAGCAAACTCGCGGAAAGTAGCACAAAAAGACTGTCGCGTGGAATAGTCCTTTCACTGTGTAAAAGGCCTCTTCTCCTAAGGTTGTGGCTGTGCAGCTTTACGATATCTGGAGATTCTATGCATTTGTGCACAAAAACTGTGGGCTGAGCCGGGGATTGATCCCGGGACCTCTCGCACCCTAAGCGAAAATCATACCACTAGACCACTCAGCCGTTGAGCTGATCCTTTGCGCAGTTCTTACCTAATGCTGCAACGTGCGACCCAATTAATTAAAGCACTCGTAAGATCTCGATATCCCGAGGCTGTTCGGAGCGTGGCTGTTATTTTGTTCAAAGTCAATCAACTTCGGAAATGTTTTCATTTCAGTGTCATCTTTTTTTTCCCTATACAAGAGAAAATCCCTCGTCCCTCTTCAATTATGGCCGACATTTTAAAGCCAAACCCAGAGAAGCGCCAGTTCGAATTCTCATTTTGTCACAAAACGTCTCGCGATCTGTGATTTCGTTTGTACGCCATCTGTAGCATGTGGCGCGATCGTTTCATTTGTTCGTCAAACGGTTTGACCGATCGATGATGTCTGCAGATAATGAGTTCCTGAGTGCGATAGGGCGCCGTCACAGATCTGACCACAAAAGATGCCCATTTCGCCATCGGCTTGCTGAAGATACGGAACACCGAGAAAGTAGAAAGTGAAATAATGGTAACTCTCTGAATGAGGGCTTTTCCGTGAGATTTTCCGTGAAGTAAACAAGTAAACAAAGAAAGACCATTATCTTCCATAAAGGAGGGCATTCCAGCAGAGCACTCATCCATTCTAATTTTATAAATGCAGCATTCTCAATAGAAATTTTTCAAGAATTAACTTGGACGCCAGAGGGCACAGGAATCCCATAACATACCTACCTCTACACACGCCAGCATTCCATTTTAGCGAAGGTTCAAAGGTGCAATTTACCCTTGAAGAAGTAAACGACATATCTGTCAGCACACCTGCCTCCCATCTCGAAATGACCTTTGAAATGCACAGCTCCAAATCGGCATTTGCCATCACAAGAAAGCAAAGACTCTCCATTATTGCCCGTACATTACCCCCGGAACGGTTCAAACACCTTCCGCGTTCGGCGAACTTCGCGCCTACTGCCGCTATTTAAAGCGCCATTCAGGGTCATCTCATCCTCCGGGGACTCGTCCGCACGATGCGCTCTTCGCACTTCGCAATTTCGGCCCTTTTTCTGCTTCTTTTCGGCGTCCAATTTGCCGACTCCACGCGATTACTCCGCATGATGATGATGGCGCAGATGATGCAGAACATGGGCTATGGCCATCCCGGCTATGGATACGGTGGATACAGTCCCTACTACCAGGGATACGGTGGCTATGGAGGATACGGAGGATACGGGAACTACGGATATCATTCATACCCTTATTATAGTGGATACAACAACTACTATCACTATCCGAATTACTACGGTGGATATCACAATTACGGTGGTTACGATCATGGATATGGATATGGACATGGATATGGCGGAGAGACGGAGATTCATCAAACTGTTGAAGAATATCGAAGAAGATGATCCGATGATCTACAGAAGGGTTTGAGATCTGAGATCTTCTGCCTTTCTGATCTGTTATCTTTACAATAAAACAGTGTAGTTTACTGTGTACTGTGTATTATAAAGTACTGTGCACTTTATAATAAAACTCTAGATGTTCTGTCGAATACAACCTGAGAAAAAAAAACAAAAAAAAAAGGAAATCCTAAAAGACCAACGACAGAATACCATAAACTCCTCAAGCGATTCGCTCAAAAGGACCAAAAGGAGTTTGGACTTTCAGTCTTCCGCTCCACTTCCTCCTCTTCTTCTTTGTTCTTTTCTGCTTAGAATCAGTCATTCCCCGAAACGTCCACTCTAGGTCCTGCGGAGATTAAAATGATTTATGCCCAAATGAAGACCATTATCGCGGGGTCGATCGATCTCCGAAGGCTTAGCGGAGGTTCCGGCCTAAGAGCTTCTAAGGGTCCTTCTGCGCCGCGCGGCCACTACTCATAAGCTTCTTCCTTCTTCTTCTTCTCCGACGGAACGGCGGAAGATGGCCCATTTATCGATTCCGTTTTGACCCTTTGGCGGGGCCGCTGCGTGTGGCCAAGGGGC
Organism: Steinernema hermaphroditum; assembly: GCA_030435675.1. Lineage (NCBI taxonomy): Eukaryota > Metazoa > Nematoda > Chromadorea > Rhabditida > Steinernematidae > Steinernema > Steinernema hermaphroditum. Next base: position 6,654,455 of record CM059622.1, read on the forward strand.
GTGAATTGGATTCGCAATCAGAGCCGCTGGGGAACTCGATTAGAAACCAAGAATCCGAGCCGTTCCGGCGTCGCCGCTGTGTGTGGCGGCGATAGCCCTCGGGGCCCAGGGCCAGTCGGGCCCATTCATCGGCGCCGCTCACCTAAGAAGCGCCGTCGACAGCTGATGCTTTGCGGACTTTCCCTTCTCCGCTTCTTTCCGCGAAGAGGCGACGTCGGCGCAAATTCGGATGACCAGTTGTTATGCGCCTCGTTCCGCCGACTCCTTCGATTGTTTTCTTTGCGTCCCCCCATGGATTGTGGTTTCGCACAAAAAGGTCCACTCGGTGTGAAACGATCGGGTTTCCACCCTTGTCCCCTCTTCGAAACATTTTACAACGGTTGATGGGACTTTCCGGGAAGAGAGCCTTCGATCGCGGCTGTTTTATTATGCTTTACGAGCTGCTTCTTCTGATATTTGTGTTTTCAGGAAGTTACTCTGAAACATAATACTGTGTTACTACTGCTCTATTTTTCTCGCGGTGTTAGGTGTCGCACCAGGAAAGCTGTCTTTGTGGTGAACCTGGTTTGAATAGAATAGAATATCTAGATTGTAGATTAAAAACAAAAGTTTAATGTCTTTTGAGATATGCAATAAGTACTTCAAGTGACGATCTTTGAGTCCTTTCAATCGGAAAGGTTTCTCATTTGATAGTGATTTGTGAGTGCCATCAAGCTCTCTCTTCTCATTCTGCTTTTACCTATTCGATCGAACATCGGAATTTTCGAAGCTGATGGATGAGGGTCTTCGATGAATCGTTTTTCATCGATATCGGTTATTCCTCTATTCATCCATTCCCTGCAGACAGCGAAGATGACGTCGTGGAATTTCCATTTTTGACGAATTCGTCCAAATTCAATAAAACGTGAGGTTTGGAAATAGATTTTCTAGAAACATCTCGGTCCACACATAGCCCCGAAATCGAATTATTCCATGACTTTTCGTGCGTTCTACTTTCGTGTTTCCTGAAGGAAATTCGAATTAACGGATTCCTGAAGGGCGACAAAAAGCGGCGGAATCACGGAATAATGGATGCGTCCAAAATGTGGAAATTGATTTAATAATTTCGCCGAAAATATGTCCTTGCAGCTTCTGCGGCATAAACGAAATTATCGCCGCGGATTTCTGCAGAGATGTCTTTGTGTTCTCTCTGGAGTAGGAACTCTGTTTCGTGTGGAGAAGGCTACTTGTGAAGCAGGTCCATCTTTGGGAGATCAAGAACGTTCATAGAAGCAGTTAAAGGGGTTCATGCATTTTGCCTCTTTCGGAGAAGAGTCCAGGAGTGAGATACATTTCTGTGAACATTAATTGGGTGGTGAACAATGACTGAGGCTAATGGTGAACATGCATTTTAGATGAGACGATATAGGCTATTTTTTCGCGACTGAAAGTGAACACAAAAAGTACCTCGTGGACTGAGATGTCGACTCGGTTGTGGCATCTCTGTGCTCCAAAAAAGTTCTTCCGTCCTTGTCCTGTAGTTCTCATTGTTCTTCTTTTTTTTCCGCCCTCCTCTATACTAATGAAAAAAGACAAGTTTGGATCGCTCTACGTCCCATTCAAATTAGTGGTTCAATTACCCCTCTGCCTCTAACAACCCTTTAGAGAAATGATACAAACAGCTTTCCAACTTTCCATCTAAAGATCGTCGTGGTCATTCCTCATCACCAGCATCTTTGCTTATTTATTCGTTTTCGCTATGATTCACCATCTTTCTGAGCCTCTGGCCACTCCAAACTTCGACCTCTGGCGCGCTTCTTCTCGTCTCCTTCCGCGTCCCTCCCCTCGTCCGTCGCTTATTAAATTCGCCCTTCCTCTTCCAGATCTGCGGCATCTCGATGTGAATTGCGCCGTCGGCTCCGCCATCGATCTACCGAGGTGATGCGCTCCGGCCACCGTAATGCTCCTTCCCCGCTCCGCTCCGGCTCCCGGCCGCCTCCTGCTCCTACTCCTCCTTCTGCGCCTTCCGGCCCTCGGGCGGCCGGCGGCGGTGCTCGACGCGCCCTCCGACGACGAGATGATCTTCCGTAAGTCTTAAATCATCGATCCGAGTGCGTTGCCCGCAAGTGTCCATCAATCACCGACTGGAGGTCGGGATTAGGCAACGCCGCCGGCGGGCATCTGGCCGCATAAATTACGGTCGGGAAAATGAGGATTTGACGCGGGTAATTGGCGGGAAATTGAGTTACGATGGGAAATGAGAAATCGACTCTCGCGTAAACTGATCCGAAGAGAGATGGGGACACTTGGGAGAGTGATTTGTTGTGGAGGAAGTTGGCAAATGTTTGCGAATCTCGCCCGAAGGTGAATGCAAGGAGCCAGATCCTGCAGCGACGAGAGCTCTGGACAGCGCTCTCATCTCTGAGTCTTTCGTATTGTTCAGGCATTGTCTATCTTTCTTCTTTTAAGTCGCATATAATGAATGCATCGATCTGTGTCAATCTAAATGCTATGTACGAAAACTTACTGTTTTTTAAATGCTTTAATTTTTGTAACTTTTCCGGCGTGGAAAGCACTTACAAGGGAACATCCCCAAGTGATAGTTGCAGATTGAAATGTGGTGTAGCGGATAGAGGAGATCTTAGGAAGACGAGCGTACACAAAACGCGCTGCCCATATGTAGACTGGCTACCGTAAGCAGGCCCCCGAAATATGAAAAATAACGGCAGTCGCGACTGGTACGTTGAAATTTCCTGTGAAGCTGTTTTTCATTCTTCGCGTTTATATCTGTTTTGCTAATCATCTCAGGACGTGAAATGGAATGAACCAAAAAATGTTGCCTGGGATGAGTGTCGAACCCGGATCCCCCAGAACGGCAACCAAGACACAATCCAGCTCGACCATACAAGCAGCTGGTGATGCGCCAACACCGCTGGCTATATTCATTTCTACGCAACTTTAGAACGGTATTCACGCGGACAAGTGCGTGTATTGGTCGGAACAGAATAGGTTCTGCCGCTATGATATCTATAAGGATAAACAGAGAAGGGAGGACGCGAAAGAATGAAAAACAGCTTCACCACAAAGATGAAATTTAGGTTAGCAGTGCCGATTCCTGCAAAGGATTCCAAACTAAAGCGTTGATAAACACCAGGATATGTGGAAATATATAGATTTGGTGAAAAGAAAAAAGGGTAGAAAAAAGCAAGTGGGGGTCGAACCCGACACCGTTGACTGGTGGCTCAAAGCACTACCCCTTGACAACGCAGATACATCACAAAAGAGAAATTTCATCGTACTAGTCGCGACTGCCGTTATTTTTCATATTTCGGGGCCTGTTTATGGTATCCAGTCTGCATATGGGCAGCGCGTTTGGTGTGCACTCGTCTTCCTAAGATCTCCTCTATCCGTTACACCACATTTCATTTCAATCTGCAACTATCACTTGGGGATGTTCCCTTGTTAATTCTGGGTCTCATCGATCGTTCCGAACAGCTAGAATACAGTGATTTTTGAGGGTATGTATTGGGTTGGAGCATAAGTTCGTGCGCTTTTTTTGTCGATTGAAAAAAGAACTTTTATGCAACAATAATAACAATCTATGTATTCACCGTTGCTGTCTACGAAATGCTCCCACCGGGAATGGGCGACTTTTACAATTTGCGGGTGGGTACTCGCATGCATGAGAATGACTTGTACTTTATGATTCGAGCTTTTCTGTTGGATTGCTTGGTTCAAACGATGAAGCTGGGCGATGTGCAAGTTTTGGTCGACCGTCTTGTTCCGCTGCAGCATTTTCCAGTGTAGCAACCTTTCACAATCCCGTCATGCAGAACACTTTTTAACACTCGCGGTAGCACTTTTTATTTTCTGGAGCGACCCATTGTTTTCTTTCGCTTTTAATGGCATACAGGCACCACTTCTCATCGCCTCTGACAATCCTGTACAAAAAGCGATACATGCCCCGAGCAGCTTCCGTCGCATTTTGACCTCGACGGAAGGAGAAAAAAATCACGTGCCGCAAATGGTGCTTTTTACCCCCTGGAACCTGCATCTGAATATCTTGAAATTCAAACACAACGTGACTATAAAATAAAAAGTATTACCACGCTCTTGTAGAGCAGAGATAGCTCTTTCAAATGATATGTTACAATCCGCGGCACAATAAAAAAATAAAATAAAAAATGGCAGATTTAAAAAAAGCGCACGAACTTATGCTCCAACCCAATATTACTCACTCATCATCATAAATTTAAAGGAATTTTATGCTTTTAAAGTTTCTGATTCATAGTAAGATTATAAAGCCGACATAGCCTTTTGACAGCTTTTATTAGTGTATCTTTTTTTCATTTTCCAAGCATTTTTCCTGAGTAAGCGCTGTGTATTTTATACTTCAACATGATTCTACAACAGGTCTAATAGGTCCACTTGGTTCAGAGACGATGTGGCCTTTTGATCCATTTCGTTAGTCACAGATCAAGGTGACAGCAACTGTTTACCTTGTCTTTTCATAAACTTTCAATCTTTCATAGTTCGTGATTTAAAATAGAGGGTAGTAGGTTGAACATGCGTTGATCATGCCGCTGAGGGTGTCGCTCTGTGGGCATTGCTGAGCCATTGGATGTTATCCTACTCAAGAAGCTCATCTTTGTTGCATTCTATTCCGTTTGTTTCTCATAATGCACCGGTTGTGTATCTATTATTTACTTTCTGGTACCCTTACTGCAGCAGGCAACTCCCCATTCACTCAGTTCGTTCTCTTGAATTCTGCAGTAGCGTTAACTTACCTCTGTTTGATCAGAAACAGGATTTGTAAGCTTAGCCCGTGTCGGCCGATCGATCGTCGCCGAGACTTTCCGCCGTGTTTGCCTTTTGTAATTAGCAAGTTCGCGTCGCCGCGTCGACCGCTCAGAGACCACGGTGACTCTCCGCCAGATTTCCCCGAAGACGTCGAATCCTCCGGAGCATGGAGCGTTCGCTGGAGCGCGTGGTGGAGACGCGAATCGAGATGCTGGAGCGCGAGAAGGGGCGCTCCGAGGCGGAGGTGCAGGAGGACTGCGCATTCTGCCGCTCCCTCGACTGCGACATCATCTTCGCCCTCCTCTTCACCATCGTAATCATCTGTCTTCTCGTCCTCATCATGGTCTTCTGGCTGAAAGGCGTTCTCCAGTACGAAGAGTAAGTGGAGAGGTCCCCTGGAAGGCGTATTCTACCTACTTCCTGCTCGTGGTATCCTCTACTCTCCTGGGATACGGTCACCTCAAAATAATCGTTTAATCAAATCTACTGGGACACTTCATGGGGATGAAATGATTATCTTTCCTGTCTCCGGACTTGGCGACCTTATTTAATTCTCCATCTCCGGTTGGACCCTTACTAGGCGACGCACTCGGATCCTTTCAATGGCCCCGATCATGCATTAACCTTCTAGAATGTGACCGAATATTCGACAGTTCCAAACAAAAGGGTCATTTTTCGTTTCCGATCTTCCCCAAAGCGCCGACGGGCGTCGAGCCGACCACCGAGTTGAACCTCAACGAGCCGGCGACGAACATCCAGGTCTCTCCTCAGCCATCCTCCTCTCCGTGACCGTCTTTGTTCACTGCCTAACCGAGCCTTTTCAGTGTATATACACGTTTGTCGCAGGTCAAAAACAACGCGTGAAGCTCGAGTTCGACAGCTTCGAGCTGGCCGGCACCGCAGACAAGTAGGTCTTCCGGAGTCCCGGTCCCGCGACGATGTCCTTTCAGCTGCGAACTCGAGTATGTCGACATCTACTCGGAGCTGCAGAATCCCTCCGACGACCTTCTGTCGGCACAACTCGGAGGGCGCTACTGCGGCACCGTCGCTCCCCACGTCAGAATCAGGTGAGCCTTGAGTCGGAGATCCGATCGGAAGAGGGTCAACGACGCCGTTTTTTTGTTTTCTTGAGTGCTCGACAAACAGAAGTGACGACATTTACTGGAGCTTGTCTATCGAGAATTAGGTGCAAGTGGATGAGATACCTCCACTCCTCTGCCATCCTAAAAAGGTCCTTTCCAGTCTTCACAATGTAATCGTCTTGATCTTCCACTCACGGGTAGGGAAACGCCGCGCGAATCTCAGTTTGCGTGGACGTTACCACTTCATCTCCGATGGTAAGAGGATTCCTCACTCCTACCGTAACCCGGGTCCCTTGCAGCGCGCTACAACGCCGGCACTCTCATCGGAGGCGACAGATGCGGGTTCCTCATCGAGCCAAAGAAAAAGTAAAAGCATTTTCGTCTTCATCACTTCCTTCTTTTAGACGCAAAGGACAAATCTTATCGCCTACTTATCCAGGGACATACCCCAGTGTGAGTTCCTCACTCCTCTCCCGAATACCGTATCCCGTTCTAGAACTTTCACTGCACTTATTTGCTCAAAGGAAATCCGGGTGATCGCATCAGAATCTACTTTCGCGATTTTGACATTTACTTCGGTGGCGAACAGTGGGTTCAGTCGTCGGACTACCGCATCCATTCTCTGCTTCCAGCTGCCCCTACGACTCGATGACCATCTACGACGGCCCCACGAATCGGAGTCCGATAATCCGAAAAGTGTGCGGCCTGCAGCAAAGAATGGAGATGTTCTCATTTGGCTCCAACATGCTCATCGAGTTCAACACGACAAATCCCGCCAAGAGCGATCCCAGAGGGTAAGACTACGGTATGCCTGGTCTCACCCCTAATTCTTCACAGGTTCGTGGTCGAGTTCGAGTTCTCGGACCAGTTCGTGAAGGTTCTCGACCTCCTAGACGGCCAGAAGGGCGTCTCGCACCTCCGTGGCTCCGAATGCGACGTCCGCGTGGAGAGCAACCGCGAAACGACGCACTACATCCAGTCGCCGGCCTATCCCAACATGTACAAGACGAACACCACCTGCACGTACATCCTGGACGGCCTGCAGGGCGATCAGAACCTCGAGATGGTCATCCTCACCTTCGAGACCTTCGCAGTGCTCTCCGATCCTCCCTCGGGGTAGCCCGAATAGTCGCCACTGGATGGAAGACGTTATTTTTAGGGTGGTGCTCACCTCGTCGGACTACGACGAACTCGAGTGTACCCAGGCGTTCGTCGGAATCGCGACGACGGAGGCGTCGATGAAGGCGGTGATGGCCAACAACGAGGAGAGCACATACGACGCGACGCTATGCGAGCGTTTCCAGCCAAGTGGGTTCCCCTTTTGCACTCCCTGGAACTTCTGTTCTTGTAGAGGCCGAGCAACTGGGCCCGTACTCGAGCAGAGGCCCTCGCATGGTGGTTATATTCGGCAGTGGCGACCCCATCGTCGATGACGGCCAGAAGCCCCATGGCTTCCGAGCGAAGGTGGAGTTCAAGACAGACTTCGGCATCCCCGGTGAGGCCGTCGGCGACTCCAACAAGTGTCAGTTCCGCTTCCGCACAGAGCGCGGCTTCTTCAACAGTCCGCGCTACCCAGCCAACTACCCCCTGGACACGAACTGCACCTACTTCATCCAGGCGCGTCCTGGAAAACAGATCGTCCTCTACTTCGAGCAGTTCGCCCTCCACGGCGACGAGAAGGGAAAATACGAGTGCGTCCCCTCCCACCTCCCGACTACCGTAACCCTCCGGTTTCAGCTGCAACGACTGGCTCGAGATCTTCGATGTCTTTACGCAGAAGGACGGCACGGAGACGCTGAAGCTGCACGCGAAACACTGCGCCGGCACCTTCCCGGGCCCTACCGTATCCACGTTCGGCTCACACGAGATGCGTGTGGTCTTCAGCTCCGATTCGAGCGGGACGGCCAACGGCTTCAAGGCGTTCTACGAGGTGCGGAACGCGTTCAAAGAGGACATCCCCTCGAAGGAGGGCCTCGAGCCGCGCCACTGCGGCCACCGCATCGTGGCACACTCCGACTTCGTCACGGGATCCGTCGTCTCCCCGGGCTATCCCATCAAGTACAACAAGGATGTCATCTGCGACTGGGAGGTCGTCTCGCGGCCTGGGCACCAGATCCTCCTCCGCATGGTGGGCATGGACATCGAAGGCGAGATGACCAGCTCGCACGTCTCCTGCCAGAACGCCGTCGTCCGCGTCGACAAGGACCTCCAGAACGCCGACCGCACCGACGTCCTCGAGCTCTGTGGCACCGACGCCTCCCGCGTCCGTCCCATCATCTCCACCAACAGCTCCGTCCGCATCAGGTGCCAAGACACCCTCCTACCGTAACCCTCCGACCCTTTGCAGTTTCTTCACCTCTCCCGACAAAGTCAACGGACTCAAAGGTTTCAACTTCACGTGGACCGAAGTGCGCATTGTCGAACGTAAGCACCTCCACCACGACTACCGTAACCGTCCCCTTCAGATGAATCGGAGTGCTCCGGCGAGGACCTCTACCTCTGCACGTACACGAAGCTCTGCATCAGCGCGCGGCTCCGTTGCAATGGCGAGATCAACTGTGGCGAGCACGACGATACGGACGAGGCGCACTGTAAGTCCTCGCTCTCCCTTCGTCTCTGCACGTACCGTAACCCTTTCATTGACTAACAGGCTCTAACCACGATCTCCCCTCCGCCCGGAAGTCCTCGCCTCCCGAACTAACGCTCCTCACTACGGTCGTCGTATCTCTGTTCTGTTACTTCGTTGTGTACTAACACTCTCACAATAAATAACCTGCAGCCCTAACACATCCGGCGACAGGGCTGAAACGAGCTTTCATGCAGGTAACAAGATGGAGAACGCCACCGACCTTCTCACGACGATCGTCGCCGCCACCTTCTCCGGCTTCATCTTCCTCTTTATATTCGGCTTCTTCTGCGTCCTCTTCAAGAAGAAGCTCGAGCGCAAGAAGAAGCTCCACCGGAGGAGAAACGCCGCCAGCGCCGCCAGTACCGGGCACCACCGCCACCAGCAGCGGCATCGCCAACGCAACCCCTACAGGTCGCCGAAGCCTGTCGCCAAGGGTCGCATCGTCGTCCACGCGAGTCCCATCGACGGCGAGACCTTCGACAACGGGTATCAACCCCACCTCCTCCCACTGTAATACACTCCTACTTTGCAGGCGAATTCCACCGCCCGCCGTGTCCCGCTTCGTCCACCACGACGTCACGGGCATCATGCCCACTCCCCCGGCGACTACCGTAACCCCATTGACAGGACTGCGCATTGACAAACTCTGACGAGTGTGAGCATAACAACAACAACAAACAAACAAACTCTCAATCTTCCCATTCTCCGGCCAAACGCTCTCGCTGCTCTAGGCCCACCAGGGCCACCAACGCTGCCACCTGTTCGGCCATCTTCTTATTCGGTTGTGGAATCCGCGAGGAGAACTTCTTCCCGCACAGCTCGGCGACCGCCTCATACCTTCCGTCACTTTTCCTGTGGATCTAAGGCGTCTTCTGTTACTATCTGCTATGTTCGAATAAACCCACCAAATGGTACTTCGGTCGTTCGATCTCAGCTTCGTCGCAGTACTTGTTGAGGACACACTTGGGAGAGCCGGCTCCGGCGTTCATCCTCAGGCGCTTCGGAGGGAACGAAATGTCAAAGAAGCAGATGCCGGTCTCCGGGTCCGGCTTCAGATGGCGTTTGTGTGAGTGGCGGAGGCGCGCCTTCTTGCACTCGACGAACTTCTCTTCTCGGTTCCAGGCTTTGCATATTTCGTGCACAGTGGCGGCAAGGACGGTCTGCCGTCCACGAGGATCGAATTCTTGCTCGCCTCCTAGTATTCTCTGGACCACGTACTTCGTGGCGGTGAAGTTCTCGTCGTATTCACAGACCTAAACAAACAGTTACCATGCGCTGACTTCATATTTCCCTACAAAGTCGAGGAAGTCTTCGATCTCTCCCTGCATGGTTTTCATTCCATCTTCTCGGAAAATCGACGGATTCGAGAGAGCCTTCCGAGCAACCATGACGGAACTGGCGCCGGTCTCTTTCCTGAACTTTTCGATATCCGCGAAACACTTCAACTGACTGGATCCACCGTTCGCGACCACCGGGATCTTTAGAACCTCTGCGATCTCTCGGATCTCTTCGTTTCTGTTCGCGTCGCCTGGTCGCTCCACTCGTCTTCTTCCGTGCACTCCGAGAGCTGCTACACCACACGCCTCAATCATCTTCGCGAACTCCAGTGTTTCCTCCCTCTGAAAGGAAGAACTTAACTTTCATTGGAACACGCAGCGCAGATCCAGTGCAAATAAAACTTACGCCATCAAGAACGCGTATCTTGCACGAAACGGGAATCTCTGCCACGGCAACAAGTGAGGTCAGAATCTGCTTGACCTTCTCTGGCTGGCTGAGGAGAGCCGCTCCCATTCCTCCAGAGATCGAAAACGGCTTCGGACACCCCATGTTCACATCTATGGCCGCGATATCTCCTTGCCTGAACAGAACTCGATGAAATATCCTACAAAACCCGATTTCGTACGTCTTCTTGAGAACTTCCACTGCTCTGTCCGGGTCATTTGTTCCTATTTGGAGAACTAATCGAGGTTTCTCCTTGACCGGGTCGATTCTGAGCACAATATCGTTTTCTATTACATAGTCGACGGTTCCAAGTACTTCTGAAATATGACGAAGATTACAAAATAAGAAAAATACTCACGTCTTACCGTTCTCTATTCGTTTGGACGCGATTAGCCTCTGATCTACGATCTCCTCCGTATACACGAGATCCGCGCCGTTCTTCAGCGCTAGCATGCACAACGGAGTCCTCCCTGCGCGCACCATCGGCGCAAGGATCGTTTTACCCGCATAGAACGACGAATCGCCGGCTGGGCGACTGGTCATCTGAAGAGAAACCCTTAACGCGCCATTCCTTCTCCTCTAAAAGCACTTTTAGCGGAAATCCCAGAGATATGCACACAAGCACAAAGATAGAAAATCAAAATTTATGCAAATGCCGGAGCGGATCTCTACAAATCTATGTACATTAGCGCCAAAGAATCACGTAATTGAAAGAAGGAGGTATATACAATAGTGATGACCGAAAGATAACGCGGTAAGAGAAAATCGAAGGCCACTTATACGTCGTCTGCAAACTTGATCGGCTCGCTCTGGTCCAGAATCAGCTTCTTGTCGTCTTCATCGCGGAGAATCGTCCGGTCAAAGCCGTTCATCATGAAGTCTTCAACGTTAGTGAACGCGGCTCCGCCGACATTGTTCCTCTGCGCGGTCCTTTCCAGCATTTTCGCCTTCAGGAGATGCTCCGTGAGCAACGAAGTCGTTCGTTTTCCTGAGTGACCTAAACACCGAGAGATTGAACTGAAACACGCACTGGAATCCTCATGCTTCTTCTTGTGTTCAAAAACGCCCTCTTAGCTGTTTCCATCTGCGCCGGCAGACCGGAACCGCGTCTAGCAGACGGTTTCACTTCAGCAGACTGTTTAGACAAGCAGATAGGCAGAAGCAAATCCGAGAAAAGTTGTCTGTCTACAGTCTCGCGCATGTTTCAAGGTGGTCGGTGCAAGACCTCATCCCAAAGCGTCAAGACTACCGTACCCGCAATGAACAGAACTCACCCAGAATCGCGATGTTCAACATTTCGCTCATGTCCTGTCGTTGCTTCGGATCGAAGAGGTCGTCGTGCTTCATTTCGCTCCAGGACCGACCGACCAGAGAGAACGCTTTCTGCAAAAAGTGTTGTTTCGGGAAACGTTCCAGCAAGAGCACTCCTACATTCATCATGTCCAGTTGGACCTGAGGCGCCTGGAATGTCTGCGAGAGTTCGTGGACAGTTCTGCCGAACTCGATGATCTCCGCGAACTTCTCGAACGGCGCCATGTCGCTCTGGGAGTACCCGTTTAAGACGCCGTCGACGACGCCGTCCGTGATGCCGTCTTCGGAATCTGAAGTAAGCACCGTCGTCGACCTCCGATGCACTTCCCATGCTCCTACCGTAGTCCTCCTCGGCGACGACCGTCGTCGTCATCGCGTCGACAGAGACTTCCCTCTCCATCGGCTTCTGCTCCTCCTCCACGTCCTCTGGCGCCGGAGTGGCCGCCTTCCCGTTGGTCGTCTGGCCGTTCTTGATGTCCTCCTTCAGCCTTCTTACCCTGAACACGTCCTTCAGTCGTCTCAGAGGCTCTGGATACTCACGAGGCGGCGTTGCCGTTGGCCGAGGAGGAGCACGGCTTGTCGGGGTCCTCCCACGTTCTCTCGACTCCGTTAGTCCGGCGCTTCACCGTATTTCGGCTCGGATGGGGTGCCGAGTCGGAGGCCGGCCGCTTCCCTAAAAGAAATCACGTGTTCTTGCACTGGAACGCCAAAGGAGCGTTAAAACCGGTACTCGACGAGCTGGCTGGGGCTGAGGAGCCGTTGGCGATGGAGACGGACGAACCTCGCTGCTTGGAGCGGCTCCGGCTGCGACTCCGCTTCTTGAGCATCTCGATGAACTGCTGCGTCGTCAGCATCAGCGAGAGCTCCTTGTTCGTCGCCAGCATCTCCGGCATGTCCTTCTCGAGGGCGGAGATCGTCTTGGACACCTGTCCGTTCGCCATCATCTTCCGGAGGGCTGCAAAAGAGCGATTACTTCAGAAAATGGACTGCAGACACACCTCTCTGTTTCTCCATGAGCTCGGCGTCAGCCGGATCGAGCTCGGTGCCGTGGATCTTCGCGATCGCCTCGTAGGCTCTGGTGTAGCCCCTGTGGAGGAACCAGGAGGCACACGCCCTGCAAAGAGTCTCTAGAATCGGAGGATCGGGCGTGAATCACCTGTTCATCCACTCGTTCTTCTTCCAACTTAACCTCGTGTTCATCACCTGCCGCAGCGTCGCTCTTTGGAGCTGCTCGATGTCGGCGGCGATGTTGTAGCGGAAGGGCTTCTGGCCGAAGTTCGTGTCAATGAGGACGTCGCGCGTCTGGAGGCCGATCGTGGGGTAGAGGTCGTTCTCCGTGTTCACGTTGTCCACCGCCTTGCCCAGGTACTCTCCATTCTTGGTGAAGAAGATCTCCTTGTTCATGAAGTTGATTCCGCAACCGATGATGTCGTTCGTCGTAAAGATGGGCCCGTATTTGATCCCGTTTCCAGAGGAGGAGAAGAAGTTGCCGTCGTCGCCGTGGTACCCATAGGAGCATTTGTCCCAGCCCGGCAGTCGGTTCAGGCTTACCGTCTTCTCGCAAAGGCCAATTCCCACGTATCTGAAGTCAGCTTTGAGTCGCCTCTTCAAGCCAAGAGCAGGCTTACCCGTTGATTCCTTGGTGGACAACGTGGATCTCGAAATAGTAAATCCCCAAAATCCGAGGGATCGGGTTATCGGCCCGTAAGGCAGCGGCGTCTTTGTGGGTTTTTCCTTCACCTAAAGGTCGTGTTCCTTCCAATTTCCAAGTTCGGGGATTACCATTGTAGCCAACTCGAAGGAAATCGGCAGAGAGGGTGAGCAATTGGAAGCGGTCATGATTGCTCCAACGCCGGGGCAGCGGATGTTTCTGAAACAGCTGTGGGCATCGGTAACCAGGGAGGCAGAAGCAGGGACGAAAAGGAGTCAGCGAAGGGTCACTTACACTGATGTCGAGCTGTGGATAGAGACGCTCCAGGCGCTCCTGGGCGAGCGTCTCGTCGGGCTCGAAGGTCATCGAGGAGAAGTTGTTGGCGGCGCCGGGGGCTTCGGGCTCCTCCGACGAGTCGTCCATGGAGTTGGCCAGCGACGAGGGCCCCCCGTCGGTGGTGGACGTCGACGAGATCATCTCGCCGCTGCCGAAGGCGACGCCCGACCCGACCGGCGAGAACTCGTCCTCGTCCATCGGAACATCGTCGTCCATCTCAGAATCTTCTCCCTTCCGCTCTTCTTCTAGTGCTTTGGCGCGACGTCGTGTCCAAACAAAGCCGATTAGGACGAATGCTCCGCAGAAAGTCGCCGCGAAAAGAGCCTTCCACGTCGGAAACTGAAACGACCCCGGATTCAGTGGGGAGTGTGGGAGTCGGAAGTGGGAAAACGTTCGCGTCGCTATGAAAGTAGCACCGTCACGATGCTGAGATGTTTGGCAGAGGGCATGCGGGGACAAAGAAGTGGGGAAGGAGGCCCTTCGGACACAGGGGATGGAAGTAGCCCGAGGCTGGCGCCCTGAGTACTTTGAGTGCAGGTCTTTTTGGTTTTCTTCCTATTTGTGTCGATTGGGAGAACTTCTGCACTTTAACCTTCCAAAGAAAACATTTGATGATAAAAGAAATATAAACTTCGAACAGTTCTACGTTTTTAGGAGCTGCCCTGGGGCATGGCGATGTTTGAACCCTCGTCTCAGGGACACAACATGATGTCTCCTATTTCCTAAGCTAACTCCAATCCTTAAGGGCACATTTGATTTTTCTAAGGCCCCGATATCCGAAAAGAGGCTTTACGTAGGAATATCCTGGCCTTTGACTTCGATTTACGACCAGTGGGGAGAACACTTCTAAAGCGACCACTGGAATAACAAAAGGGTAAAGACTGCGAATGCGGTGACGTGTCAGAACCGATCTGAAACCATAATTGTGGGTGTCGGAGAGGATCAGAAGGGAAAATAAAGGCAGAAAGTGTGTGGACGACAACGTCGGGGAGAATCGGAAGGAGATCACGAACCTCGACGGAGTCGGAGCCGAGAAGAAGGCAACTGAGAATCGACCCCGTTTTCGAATCTTCCGGCGAAGGCGATCGCTCTCCGGGCGTCGATTCGAGGGGGCGCCAACTCTAAACTTCGATTTAGTCGACCGTGACGGTGCGAAAACAAAACGGAATCGGTCTAATTTGTGATCAACGTCGCCGGGGTGCCCTGTTCGAGCTCTCCTTCTCCCAATCGATTGGCGCTCGCTCCCCTCCGCAACGCACGCCAAGCAGCGACACGTTCGTCCGTTCATCGCTCGATAAAAGCACAACAAACACGCCAAAGCGAGAAGCTCGGAACTGGAGGGCCTGCCAGGATTGCACCCCCTGGCCCCGAAAGTGTTTTCGAGCGCGTTTTGGAAATCCGCGCCACGCCACGAGGTGACCGTCGCGAGGGGCGGAGGAACACCTTCTGACCGGTTGGGGGGCGAAGAGTGGAGACGTTTGGTAGGGTGGCCGAAAGTCAATATCCCGACATGTGACGTCTCTGCCTCTGCCTGCAACTGTACGTCGAACATGCGAGGGAGGAACGCCTGCCGGGAACCCGGGATCCCCAGGGACGCGCTGGAGGGGGTTTGAGACAAGAACTACCGTAACTCGCCAGGCTACTCTGTGATCGGGACTGATCTCTTGAGTGTTGACGAAGAAGGTTTTATGGGAGTTGTTTGGAGTACGAAGCCATTAACAGCCCGAAGCCATGTAATACCCGCGGAATTCTATTGAGCATTAGCGGTTGTGACGGAAATGACGTTAGGAGTTACGAATTTCGTAATAAAGCGGCTTGGGATAATTCTTTATGTAGTTGAATACAATAGGTATACAGTAGAATTAAAGAGGTTACATGCCTTGAGTGTAATTTGAATATAAAGACGTTTTACCTCGTGCCGAAGACTATCTATGATTCAAATGTCACCCAAATACTCTCAAGAACCACTCAGATGATGGCAAGGTTTCAGTGACGGAAGTAAGTAAAGACCAATGACCCTGGCCTCCAACACTAACTCTGAAGCAGAGCACAATGCACAAGACAGAAGAAGGCGACTTCTGGCTGCGCACTGTGTAACAGCCACCGAAATTTATTATTCTGTTTTTGAGTGGAGACCTGAGCAAACTGGAGCGCAGGGTCCTGTTTACCCAAACGATCCCCCGGTCGTAAACAAGATACAGTTCCCCATCGATCGCTGTAGAACTTTACTCGCATAAAGAAGTGTAAAGTGATGCAACGCGAGATTATATCTCCGATCTCTCTTCGCGCTCTGCTGTTTCCGAATTTTAAACTCTTTTTGAGCGGAGAATTCGTCATTCGGCGACATTTCGCTGGCACTGCCGATAGC
Source organism: Steinernema hermaphroditum (assembly GCA_030435675.1). Taxonomy (NCBI): domain Eukaryota; kingdom Metazoa; phylum Nematoda; class Chromadorea; order Rhabditida; family Steinernematidae; genus Steinernema; species Steinernema hermaphroditum. The sequence goes on from CM059622.1 coordinate 6,670,333, forward strand.
GACTGACGGTTGTAGCCGTTCTTTCGCTTTTTTGATGTTTTTCTGGCGATACGTGGTGAATAAATTGATCCGATTAACAAGGTGTTGGAGTATATCGTACCAAATCGTCATACATCGTGTAGAATCCCTTAAAAATCCGTACATCGGCGTAAAACGCAAACTTGTAACCGATAAAGAAGTGCACTAAAGTTTCGCTTCGTCTTCAGCTCGATATTCCTATGATCGCGGCGCTTTTATCACTCCTCATGTTCCAAATTATGCTTTCTATCGCCAGAGTATTTCCATCACTCTCTCTCTCTCTGCAACATCATTATTCCCATTTGGTACAGTACATTTCATAACCCCCGCCTCCTATGCATTTGCTGGCACTTTTATTCCTGTGTTCATTCTCATCTGTGGATTACGGTACGCGGTGTTCGTTTGGGCCACAGTCATCTAATACAGTCTCGCTTGCTTCAAAATTGCACCTTCCGACATTCTAACGTTCCTTTGACTTCCCTTCAAGATGCTTTATTCCCAAATGCAGCCGGCATTTACCATCTACCGTAACCTCTACAACACTCCCACTCACTTCGCTGTTTCCCTAATCTGCAGCACTCTCATGCCGCCTCCGCACACGTCATCTGCAGCCGTGATCGATGCCGAGGGCCACTTGAATTCTCCACGCGATTCGTAATCCCTTCTGCGGCGTCTCTGCAAACAGCACCGCGGCGTCCAGTAGTCCCGTCGCGTCACCGCATCGTTCGCTATCACTCGCGTCGCGCCGTTTTTTTTCGTTCTGCACTCCCAACGCACTCCTAGAGGAATGAGCTTCTGCGAGAACGGAGTCCTCGAGGCGACGACACTCGAGGCGCTCAGGCGCCACCAGGGCGACAAGACGCGCGTACTCTCCATTCAGAGCCACGTCGTCAGCGGATACTGCGGCAACAAGTCCGCCATATTTCCTCTCCAGGTGAGTTTTTTCGTTTTTGGGACGCGGGAGACAGTCTGTCTGGAATTTTTGTCTGTCTAAGCATGTCTAAACAAGCATTTTTAACATGTAATTGGAGAATGGAACAACGGCCTGTCTGGAATGCTAATTCTGTCTGTCTGGAATCTTTCTGGAATTTCTGGAATTTTGTCTGTCTAAGTCTATTGTCTTCTTTTGGAAAGATTTCTTTGTATATTCGCTAAATATGAATGATACCTATAAGTGTTTTCGAGGTTTGTCGCTTGTTGTTCGTAAACGTCTGTTTTCTAACACACTTTTTTCATTTCAGCTTCATGGCTTTGACGTCGACTTCGTTAATTCCGTTCAGTTCTCCAACCATACAGGTAATCAAACGCCTTTAGCACACGTGAAAGTCGCTTTTTCAGCGTACGAACACATCAGAGGACAACGGTTAACCGAAACAGAGCTGGCGGAACTCTACGAAGGCCTGAAACTCAACCACATTGATCATTACTCCCATGTTTTGACGGGTGAGTTATCTTTATCGGATGACATTGTTTTCGTTTTTCCTCTGATTGATCGCCTAGATCAGAGCACATCCACATCTATCTTAGTGAGCCTGTGTTTCTAGGATACTGCGGAAATCCGACGTTTCTCCGAAAAATCATCGATATTGTCACCGATCTCAAGATGAAGAATCCCGATCTTCTCTTTGGTACATGAATTGCGAAGTTTTCGATTTTAATGACCGGCATTTTAGTGTGCGATCCCGTTTTGGGCGACAACGGAGAGTATGTAAGTGGAGTATGCCGCTTTTGAAACTGAAAATTGGCTTTTCAGTACACTCCGAAAGAACTGATGCCGATTTACCGCGACGAAGTCATTCCGCTCGCCGATGTTCTAACGCCGAATGCTTTCGAACTGCAGTAAGTAGCGCTTCTTTTCTTTCCTGTGGACGGTCAACGAGATATCCATTTTCTTCATCTTTCTTATCTTATGGTAAACTTTCTGCTTCTAGGGAGATCACCGGTCTGAAGGTGGAAAACGAAGCCGACTGCCTCGAAGCCATTCGTGCGTTGCACCGCAAAGGAGTTAAGATCGTCGTAGTCACTTCCGGAATGTTCGATTCCCCCGAAAAGAAGATTATGCACTGCTACGCTTCTCTGAAACAAGGTAGAGCTGGAGTCTTCACTCATTCATTCGAAGGTGCCCTTTAGGTGAAGACGCCTTCACCCAGCACCGCTTCGAGATTCCCGTCCTGCAAGGTCGTTTCGTGGGAACCGGCGACGTATTTGCGAGTCTTCTGATCGTGTGGCTCCACATCTACAAGAACGACATCCCGAAGGCGGTTTCCAATGTCATCTCCTCGATCCAGAGTCTCCTCAGACGAACGATCAAGCATGCCTACGGTAGGAGTTTCCTCACAGAGCATACGATATAGTTTCCTCCATTAGGCGACAAATCTCCCGAAGAATTCACCCCGACCGCCGCTCAGGCCGAACTGCAGCTCATCCAGAGCCGCGTGGATCTCCTGGCTCCCTCCATTTCCATCAACTACGTCAAGCTGCCTTAATTTCACTTAATCGTTCTTTGAGTTATTTTGTTTATTTGACATTTGAGCGGAGCAGATAAAGGACTAGGTGAGAAGAAGGCTTGCTTTGGGCAGTCGAGGGTGTGAAAGGGAGAATTTCAGATGAGTTTCTCGATGCTCGCCTGGTTGTCATCCGGCGAATACTGTAGACCGTTGTAGAGCTTGTAGAAGCACTCGTGGCAGTAAGGCTTGCGCTCGTGCTCTCGGTAAGTGCCGCGGAGGTTCAGGGCCTTCAGGCAGTAAGTGCACATGAAGTGGTACGGGTGGAACTTCTGGGCGCGGACGGAGTTCGGCGCCAGGGCCGTGATCACGGGACCGTCGACCTCCTCGTTGCAGTAGGCGCAGATGGGGAGGGCGCTCGGAGGAGGCGACTGCTCGATATTGAGAGTCACCTTGGGGGTCGCGGAGCGCGCTCGACGCTTGAGACTGCTCCTGGAACATCAAGAAGATAAATGGGAAAGAGGGGGAAAGGAAATAGCCTGGCGGAGGCTACTGAATCCCTCCGAGAAGGCCGCGACACCTACATCTGGGATTCGCTGATTTCGACGCCGTAGTCCTTAGACACCTGATCCATCGTGACCGGCTCGTCTGCTGGCGCTGAAACAATCTCCCATGGTTGAGTATACAGTAGACCCTTACGCTCCGATCGTCTCGGCGGTGGGACGAACTCATCTCTCTGGGGCGTCAGGCGCAGCTTATACTCAACCTCCTGAAACAGAGATCTCCACGGGATGTCACCGAACATGTGAAAACCTCGTGGACGACGGTGGGCTTCTTCTTCTTTTTCAGCGATCCCCTGCGAAGCACCTCGGCCGTCGCGTTAACATCGTACACCAGCGCGGCGAGGGTGTCCTCGACGGCGTTCCTTCCTGAACCACAAAGTCAGCCCTGCCGAAGTACCTCACACCCACTTTGGTCGTCCTTCACCTTCCCGAGCTCCTTCTTCATGTCCTCCGTGCTGATTGACTTGAGGCGCGTGGAGATCCAGTCCTCCTGGGGCTCAACAGAGATCCGACCGGTCACCTCCATCTCTGTCGTGAACGTCTTCCGCTCGAGGATCTGCTGCTCGTGCTTCCGCCGGAGGATCTCCGTCGTCCTCTGGACGCCCTCCTCCAGGGCAGGAAGAGTGTCGCTCACCGCGGCGGCATCTGAACCTTTGCTTTCAGAGAGACGACGCCATACGACGTCGGCGTTATCGGGGTAATATTTTCACAAATATTTTGGTAAAGGCCATGGATCGAGAATGTCTGAAGATGAGGACCAAACTGTTTTGTTCTCAAAAATCAGTTTCTCCCAAGGAAGGAAACTTGACTGTCCACTGCTTTACGCTATACGGATGATCAAACAGAATTCTCCAAACAGAAGCCATGAAACGATTGACGATTACGCCCGATAATACCGATATAATTGGTGACATTCCAGTTTGTGGAAGTTCGATCTGGTTTTCGTTTTTGTATTTTTCGTATCCGCTTTCAAAACAAGACCACTACCTCCTCTACAGATGTCTACCCTTCAAAAAACTTACGCTCGCTAGGATGTTCACTAGTCCTGGAGGCGCGCGATTCTGAACGATACTGGTAGGTGGTGGTCATTCTCCTAGATGGGAAGTGATTAGCCGAGTGAGAGGGCAAATCGGGTCCACGTGAGCTTACTTTTCATAGCGATCTAACAAGTAAAACATCATTTCGGGGCACTTGGGACTCTTGGCTGTGGGAACTACCGGATTTGGAGGGCTGCGCGGCGGAACACTCAAGGCGCATTAGGGGCCGCCGCAAGAAGCCAGTTTGGGCGTCGTATAATGGCTTCGAGGAGAATTGGGAACGCGGGAGGGGTGAATCATGCACAGAAGCGAAATGCGAGACGCCCGAAGTATTCATCGCGAAGGCGTACAAGCAAAAAGCTCGCGCAGCTGGTCGCCGTCCATTGAAAGAGGTGGTTAGGGAGTGACCAACTGACGGACATAGGGCACTGCTGCTGCTGCGCTGTAAGGTGCAGGGCTTAGGTAAAGCGCCTATGGAGGCTGCGAAAACAGGGCTGTTCGGAAGCGGGGGAGATGGTGGATTTGCCGCCGGCCTCAAATTCTTTTCGGCGTAGTCGTTGTAATGCCGTCGCGAGCTTTCGGGACAGCCGAAGTCGAGGTGTGGGCCGCAGGGAGTTGCGGCAAAGCTGCAGGCGCCGATCGAATCGATCGAAACATGGGCTGATGGATTGGGCGGATCTAGGTGAACTCCGAGTGCCGACCTGGCCGTTCGCTTTCAAAGTCAAGGGACGATTCTACTCTATGCCTGCACAGGGACGGATTACAAAAGACATCTTTTTCGAGTCATCAGCATCTCACCATCCACGATCATGCTTGTCATGTTCCTCTATAGATGTGTATCCTACGGTATCTATGCTAAGCCCACATGAAAGAATCCCACTGCCTCAGCGCTTCGCATTCTAAAACGATTTTTATGGACTTTTGGACCTCTTAGGCCTGGTTCTCGGAAGACGGCGAACTTTAGCGCCCTTTCTTGACAACATCCTGTTTTGCCATCAGAAAATCGTCATTTATTTACGCTGGCTGAATCAACAAAACCTCATTACGAAGTCTTAATGATGTCCATCGGAAGCGACTTCGTCCCTAATTAAATATGCCGTTTACGGGCCCGTAAACAAACTGTTCGCGTCATGCCGACGAGTGAAGCTACTTGCATCTCCTCGATAACGCCAATTGACACATTCGATGATCAACAGCGGTGTTTATATTCAGGAAGGTCGGATTCCGAACTTGGTGGTCCTCTGATTACGGTAGTAGGAGGAAGCGATTGCGAAATCTTCGCAAACATGTTTTCGAGGAGATCGAAATGGAAATATAAATAGAAAAGTGTGTTTTGACGATCTTCGAGGGAAACAGAGTGCTTCCTTTTCTGTAAACAGCTTGCAGAGTGTGTTTTGAAGACGTCTGGCTTATCACAACAAAGGTCGCGGCGTCTGCCGTTCCGGTTCTTATCTCACGCGCTATCAGAGGTGCTCAGACGCCAACAGAATCGTTCAGATGACCAAGAGTTCTCGATGGCACTATATAAGCGCTCTGATCGGGTTTCTGTAGCTGGCGATGTGCTTCGATTTCGAACTCTTGCGTAAAGTACGTACTGCTGATTGCCACACGATGTAAACAATGATCGAGCTCGCAAATCTCTGATTTATCACCAGTAAACACAAAATACGTAAAAACAACCACAAAGTGCATTTTATGGAAGTGTGACGCCAGCCAGTCGGGAGCGTCTGACCCGTCGGTTTGCTCACAGGACATACGGTGCGCCGAATTTAGAAGGTACTTAGAGACTAAGAAGCAAGTGCATGTCTACCACATTCTGCTGGAGATAAGAGCGCCACGAGACAGGGAAGGACAAGATGTCCTGTCTGGTCTGCGTCTGTCCACGTCGGCGCAAGTTTTACTGATGGTCCCTCCTGTCTGCTCGGGAGACGGAGTATCATACCGGCACAAAGCAAGTTTTTCGCTGCATAGCACCATAAGTTACGAACTATAATTAGCGTCGTTTACTTATGAAGGGACTTCTCTGTATTTCCTTTCACCCTGAAGACTCAAGATGGATGCTCGAGTTCGATTGTTCGGCGACGACTCTTTCCAAGAAGCGCTTTCTTTTCGTGGAAAGCGGCGTCCACGTCACTTTCTGTCCTTTCTCGGAACGGCGCCCCCCGCGACCAAACACCGCCGTCGTTCCCTCACAATCTGCCCGTCCCTCGTTCCACGCTCACCTTCCCCTCTCGCCTTCCGTCGTCATCGCTTAATCAGAGGACGCGCGGCGCCGCCCCTCGGGCCGTGCACGTAATGGGGTCATAGTTCACCGGATTACGGTAGTTACAGTAAGATTTTTTTATTTTCTGTAGATAAAATAATAATATAAAGTCTTTTCACTTGTAACTTCGTGCCTAATTTACATATACAACTCATTTCTTATAGATTAGAGTGGGTGAAGGTAGGTACAATTCTGGAGGGACAGCGGAGAAGGATACTGTAGGAAGGGGACCACACGAACGCACACTCCATAAATAACGGAAAGGAGAGAGGTGGGAAATAAATACAAATAGGGATGGGGAAGAGATCTACCGTCGACGAACGTCGTCGAAGGGGAGAGGGGTACTGTACACAAGAGGGGAGCCTAGAGCACCAAGGGAGGGGAATCTACCGTACTTTCTAGAGATGCGCCGATCGCCGACGAAGACGGAATATTTACAAACAAACGGCGAAGGCGGTTGGGGTGCGAAGACGGAAGGAGGGGCGAGGGCTGCATGCAGTCCAATAAATAGAGCGGATGACTTCACGGGGAAAGTGCGGTGTGGCGGAGATTGAGCATTTGTTCAGAAGCGAGAAGATGAGGAAGGAGCTAGAATCTACAGTACTCTACGGGACGCGACTAGGGCTAAGTGATGTGTTGTTGCTGTTTCTGCTGCTTCTTCAGCGCTTGTTGGAAGTTGGCGGTCGCGCTCGAGTAAATGGAGCCTTGAGCCAGCGCGGGCACATCTGAAACGGAGAAGGATAAGTGATTAATGAGAAGCGAAACACGAGGCCAACGACGTTCATTTGTTTTCGTTTGGGAGTTAACGACTAATTGGTGTTAGCGATCGCGTTGTAAACCGACGGTGTTTCGGGTCGGCTGTGGTTTGATCGGAAAACAACGGTTTGAAGGTGGTGTGGACCGGCGCGGAGCAGCGGTGGCCGGCACTGGAGAAACAGGTTGTTTGGAAATGGCGGAAAACATAAACCGAGTTTGACAGATCGCTAAGAAAGTGATATCTGCTCTTTTTCCGAGAGTTCCTGTTTACGATAAGCATCAATTTACGTGGAAATACGAAGAGGAGAATTAGTGTATAAGTAGGATTATGGTAACTCGATGCACACCATCACTCTGACAATACAAACTATGTCAGCGGATAATGATTAATTCCTTGGGGTTACGGTAATTCGTAAAGCTATTTAGCGAATTAAGAGATTGTAAACGTACGATGGATGCCGTCAACGTCGAGCCCAGCGCGCATCAGAGCGGCCTGTGAGTCGAATTCGATGGTTTGCTGGGGAGATGAGGACTCTTTCGCCAGATCAGCCTTCCTCCGACTCCGCTTCTTTGGCGGCGGCTTTGTGGGCTCGACCTCGACCTTGTACTCGATCAACTTCACTGGAACAGTCGAGTCCAGTCCACCCTGAAGCAGTCGTTTTCCAAGAGTCTTCGCCACCACCACTCACCATGGATTCCGTCGAGTCGTGGCCGTTGACGAAGATGTGTCTTCCTTGTCCGTTCTCCGTCTTCTGAAACGAAGTCTTAGCTACGGAACCACTCGGAAGTCACTTACCACCTCGTGATTTCCATTCACCATCGCCATAGCCATGGCGTTCTCGACGACCGAATTGATCGTCGAGTTGATGTGCTCCTCGCGCTGCTGTTGCTGATGCTGCTCCTCCTGCGTCATCGCCATCGGAGTCGGAGAAGTGGGCCTCGCGCGCTTCGCCACTGGAGATTCAACGCCAGCCATCGCACCCATGTGCGGAGCCTGCTGGTGTGCCTGGGGCTTCTGCTCCTGAGGAATATGTTGTTTCTGCTGCTGAAGTTGCTGGCGTTGCTGCATTTGCTGGAGTTGCTGGGCATATGAACCTTGTCCGGAAGGAGCAGGAGGACTCTGGAACTGCTGTTGCTTCGGCGGTTGTTGCTGTTGAGGAGGAGTTTGCTGGGGAGTTTGACTTTGCGGATACTGTGAGGGCGCCTGTTGAGCTTGGGGATACTGAGGAGGTCCATGCTGGGACTGAGGATACTGCTGAGGTTGCGGCGTCTGTGGATAAAGAGTATGCGACTGATGGTTCTGGAACTGCCCTTGCAAAGGCTGTTGGAGTTGTTGCTGGGGCTGCGGTTGAGAATTCGGGTACTGTGGAGGCTGATTCGGAAATTGATTGGGGTAGTTAGGCGTCACCGGTGTCCGTGGAGTTTGAGGTGGATACATCTGCATCTGATGTTGGTGCTGCTGCTGTGGATATTGGTGGAGTTGTTGTTGCTGTTGGATTTGCTGCTGATGTTGTTGCGGTATCTGCTGCTCTACGGTGGGAGGCTGGGAGTGGGACGATGCCTGGTATTGCATATTGCCCACATTCCCCATAGGCATCGGCTCGATAGCGTCCAAATCGTCCAATCCGACGACTAAAACAAAATTATGCAATTGTGAAATGAAGCCAATTAACGTACATTCGTTGTCGTCGTTGATCACCGAACCCAACTCATCTTGCTGCTGCGGCTGAACACTCTGAGGGGCCACCACACTTGGGGGATTCATAACGCTTTGTGGAGGCATCACACTTGGGGGGTTCATGACACTCTGGGGATTCATGACGCTTTGCGGATTCATAACGCTCTGAGGATTCATGACACTTTGAGGAGGCATCACGGCAGAGGGCGTTGGAGGCGGCATTGGAGTAGCCGGAGTCGATGGCGCCCTCTGCAGTGGGTGTTGATGGTTCATCTGCTGCTGTTGAGCAAGTTGTTGATGCTGCGGAGCCATCTGCTGTTGCCTCTGAAATATGCCAAAAATAGGGCATGATCGCCTTCGGTCAGTATCCAACCTGTTGCTGCATCCACATTTGATGTTGTTGCTGCGAGTGTTGCATCATTATCTGCTGTTGCTGCTGCTGGGGTTGCTGCTGATGCGCGTCGATGGAAACGGACGGGGGATACGGTATCATCTGACTTTGAGGTTGCGGCTGGCCGGCTTGTGGGTATCCGGCCATCGCCATCCGCTGATGGTACTGCGTCTGTTGGGGAGGATATCCGGGATGCTGCTGCGGTTGCTGAGGATGCTGGTGCATCATCTGCATCCGTTGGTGGTGATGCATCATCATCGGATCGCCTTGCGGCCTTTCCATCGTGTGCGCATTCATTCCCTGTGCCATCCCGTAGTAGCCTTGTTGCTGCTGTTGCTGCTGCTGCATCTGAATCCGCCTCTGGTGCTCTGCCTGAGCCTGCGCTTGGGCCTGAGCTGCCTGAGCGGCGTGCTCTGCCGCTTCTTTTTCTTTCTGCTGCTTCTTCGTGAGACGCTTCCGCTTCTTCTGGGGGGAGGGCTTTGCCGACGGATCCGCCGCTGCTTCCGGTGGGCGCAACATTTGCGGCTGAGCGAATCCCGGTGGTGCACCTCCCATGTACGTGGGAGGAACGCCCGGACGAGGTCCGTAGCTTGGAGCCATTTGCTGCCCTGGGTACATCTAAACAACGCCAGATAAAGAAATAGGAGCGATGGACAAAACTGACCATTCGAGGGCCTTGCGGGTGATGCATAAGCTGCTGCTGTGGCTGACCGTACGCCGGTGACGTCATCTGTTGTGAGTGCTGGTTCATCATCATCATACGGTATCGCGGATCTTGATGCATTTGGTGATGTTGTTGTTGTGGGTGCATCTCCATTCCCTGTGAAGTTTGCTGCTGAGGTGGAGGCATCGGCTGCCCCTGGTGGGGATACATATGCTGCGGATAGCCAGGATACGTAGGCCCCGGATAGGCGGGCCTCTGCGCCGGGTAGTGGGCGCCAGGAGTCAAAGGCGCCACCGGCTGTTGGGAATTCTGAGGCGGTGGCTGGGGCGTCATCGGAGTCGGTGGAGGCTGTTGCGAAGGAGGCCGCTGGGGAGGTGCCGAGGTAGACGGCGACTGATTTGCATACAGCACGCTACCTCCGTTCGGCGGCTGTGCGTTCGGAGGAGTTGTTCCTCTTCAAGGATATTGTTTAAAAGAGGCAGATTTGGCGCGAAACTTACTTCAACAGATTGACTAGGAGCGGACTGTCGCCCGTATTGGCGGCGCTCATCGGCTGCAACATCGACTGAGGAGCGTGATGCATTGGAGTGGCCGGCGGTGCGAAGTTCGGGGGAGGCATCGGCACGTTGTTATGAGTCGGCGGAGTTCTCATTCCCGCTGGAGAGTACTCGCTTCCTGGATGTCGGAGGCCTGTAGGGAGCGGAGGTGCCGCCATCGGAGACTGTGAGCCAGAGGAGGATCGGCGATTCTGTTGCTGGAGCATTGTCACTTGGGGCGAGGGAGTAACGTGAATCCCTGATGTCGACGGCGATTGGTTCCGGTTGGGCTTCCGAGGCTCGACGACGACGCGCGGCGTAGTTCGTTTCCGCCGTGCTTCCAGAATCTGCAGAAGATCTTGCGAAGGACCTGAAGGTCGGGGAGGAGCGCTTCCGGAGGAAAGTTGGTACACGTGGTGTTGCCTGTTGGAATCTCTGATATCCACAGTTGTTATGCCTAAAGCACGTGGTGATTTGATGTAGCATACACCCAAAAACCAACCGGCTGAAGTGAGAACTGATGGTCGATGCTGGAGTGCTCGAAACAAGCCGCGGATCTTCCTCGTGGGCAACCTCAGAACTAGCCTTCGAGGCTTCGGCTTCTCTTCGGACGGTGGTAAACTCTTCGACGTAGACGGCACGGCGCCGTCGTCGACTATCCGAGTCTGTTGGGTTGTTCGGGCCGACGAGCTAGCCCCTTGAGAAGAGGCTGCTGTCGTCACCCCTTTAGGGCATTGCTGCTGGGTCGAAGGTTCCTGTTTCAGGCCCGAGAGGGAGGTCGTCGTTGTCACCGAGGCGCAAGGATTCGGAGCTGTTGCTCCCTTCGACAGCGAGCAAGGAATGTTGTCGACAGTGACGACGGACGTCGAACGCACGTTGTTCTCGACTGCAAACACGAGGATTCCTTAGAATGGTCCCTTCCGATCCAAATGATATCAAAAGTCAAACAAATACTCACCTCCCATATTGGAATTAGCGTTTAAGCATAATCAGTGGCTATAAATAAACAGAATTTAGGTTAATTTTTGGAACACTTCAACGAAAACTACCCGAAAGATTCCCACACCATGCATAGTCCCACAGAATGCCCAAGCTGATCTACGGACAGGCGACAACAAAGAAGAAAGGAGAGCCGTGCGATAGAAAAGGCATGCGAAGGATAGAAGTTGAAATTCACAGCATAAAAGCTCCAGACTCTACGAAAAACAAAAAATCGATACGTTCCGTCCCGAGCTTATTTACCCCGTTGGCACGATCGATCACAGAAACCAATCAGTAAGCGGCAGAGACACACCCGAAAAGTAAGGAAAGCGTAAAGAACCGTACCTCGATCCCGATCAGCTGTCGATGGGAACACCGCCAACTTTGCCGTAGAGGGACTGCTACTACTGGGGGTCGTATTGTGGCTGGCGGCGAAGTTAAGGTGCGTCGTGTTCATGCGGCATTCGCACGAGGCCTGAGCAAGTCTGAACGTACGAAAGAGGACTTGAAACGTGGCCAGGGACGCGCTAACGCGATTCGGGTCACGGACGCGGCACGCCACCAAAGGGATTTTCGCTTCTTTGATCGTGGAGACGGAATTCACTGTCGATCTAGCTAAACTTCCGACCGGGATTGCCACACACATCGACGGCAGCCATCTTAGGAGACCGAGTGGTCAGTTTGTGACCCCCACGTGACGGTAGAGCTCCGCGAGTAAACAAAACACGTACGGACCTGACGGAAACGCAAAATGCGGAAGCGGTAGATGACTGGGAAGACCGACAACACCGTATCCGAAGGGGAAGGTGTGCTTGTGAACAGCCACTCTCACGGCTTCCTCAAAAAGCACGCCGCTAAAGAACGAAGAATTAATTTTTGAAAAAGCAACGACAACGCGCGCCGCTTGAGGCAAGCGACCGCGAGCGCAGCCGCTCGCGCGCGGCGATGGACGCAAGTAGCTCGGCGACCACGGCAGAGCGACCAGAATGGCTGAGCCGACTGGAGAACGCACTGAACGGTGAGAGCTCAGGTCGCTAGAGACCTTACCGTAGCGGCGACATCGCCAGCGACGGCCCCCGCCGTCGCGCCCCGCTTCGGGGTTGGGGCTGCCCGCTGCAGCACTACAGCGAGTCGTGGCCAACGCCAGGGAAGAAGTAGTAACGCTGGGGCATCGGCGGAAAACAACATCGGCGACGAGCACAGATACACCGTAAATCGGGGAAAGAACACACGAATCGAGGTTTCTGGCAAGATTCCGAATGACGGCGCTAGATTTCCTGTGCTGACCTCTCGTTTTCTTCCCTTTCACTCTTCCCACGCTTCTAAACTGTGATGTTATGCTCGGGTTCCACTTCTGTCCATGGAATCTTGGCTTCGGTGCTCGACTGCAGCTCTGGACTGAGAATTCGAAAATTCGACTTTGGAGAAGCCGCGCCGATCGGCGTCGGAGCGAACAGGCGACTTTTCAGCGGTGTGGTCCCGCCACGACTACCTTCATATCGTTTGAATATGAATCGATAGCCTAAAACCAAGGGATCTGGTAGCGGCGGAGTGGGGTGCAGCTTAGAATTTTCCCTCACGGTTGAATTTTTCGAAGTCGCCAACGTGTGGTGATACTGTTGGTAGCTGTGCAGACCTCTTCTGCAGATCTGTTCGCGCTTATCGTGCTTTTCAAGCCGTTTTGGAGTTGTTCAGGTGCTCCTGAGCACGAATGTAAATCCCAAATTTATCGTTTTCATACGTCCTTGAATGCAGCGTGTATTTTTGGGCTTTCAACGGATTTTTCGGATCTCTGAAGTTTCGGCGCTCTTCCGTGTCGTGATTTCTTCTTGTATTTACTGCAATCGGCAGCGAGATTTAACCAGTGTTACTTTTTAGTAAACTATCGGAATGAAGTACCTCTCCGCGTACCTTCTTGCTTCCATGGGAGGAAAGGCCGAGCCTTCTGCTCAGGACATCCTCGCCATCCTCGGTAAGTGACCTGAGCTCTTTTCATAAAACTGAGTCTTTTTCTTTGCAGGATCCGTCGGACTTGACTGCGACATGGACAACGCTAACCGCGTCGTCAGCTCCCTTACCGGAAAGAATCTCGAAGAAGTCATTGCTGCCGGCCAGGCCAAGCTCGCCACCGTCCCCTCAGGAGGAGCTGCCCCCGTCGCCGCTGCTGCTGCACCGGCCGCCGCTGCTGCTGCCGCCGCCCCCGCCGCAGAGAAGAAGAAGGAAGAGCCCAAGGAGGAATCCGACGACGACATGGGCTTCGGACTTTTCGACTAAGTTCGAATTTTATTGTTAATTGTTAACATAAATTTTGTTGCCTGTTGAATATCTTGTTCCCTCTATATTTACATGTTGTTTGGGTTCGTCGGGGTTTGGATGTGCGGAGTTCGAGCAGTCGTAACCAGGTCGTCTTGTTGTCGCTGATTGCTGACCTTGTGTGTTTCTCCGATTGTCGTTGCAGTTAACTCGAGATGATGAGATCGAGTGCACAATCAAATGGTTGGATCGTTGGTTTCTCTCAATATTGAGTGTCCGCTGGATTCTCTATTTCTTCCCATTTTCTCTTCACGTGTAACTTTGCAGGTCTATGCATCTCATCAAGCAGAAGAACGGCACACTTCGTTCCAAGAAAGGCAGCTATTTGCTCGTGTTCGGCTCCCTTCTGCCCGCCGACATCGATGTCGCCTCCGTGGAAGGATGCAGCTCCGAAACTGTCTACTATCTCTCCTACTCGGTGCTCCGTTTCGTCACCGACTCCGTTTTCGACCAACGCAAGACTCTCTGCGTCGTCATTGACGCTCAGAAGATCCTATTCAAGAACGTCATCATGATTTTGAAGGCCTGTCAGGTTGGTTGCGTCAGACACTGACCACAGAGTCTAGACTTCGCAGGTGAGACTGACCTGATATCTGATGAACTCAGAATGTCCCACAAGTGACTCACGCGGTCGTGATAATCTCGGGAACACCAGTTGAGCGACAGAAGATGAGCTACGACCTCAACGAAGACCAGTTCTCCTATAAAGTCTCCATCACCTCCACCTTCAAGCTCTACAAGCACATCGAACTCTCCTCGCTCCCCGACAACCTCGGTGGTCGGTTCGACCTCGGTGACAAAGAGACGAAAGACTTCAAACCAGTGGGCTTTCCCCGACACGCTTTGTCACAAGCCACTTTCAGGTCTATTCGGCTTGGCTGGAACACAACGCGTCGTGGGGAGAGAACATCACCCTTTTCGGCCAGTTTTCGGTTTTCGTAGACCGACTTGTAGTCAGGGGTAAGTGCATCCTGACTGCGATATAGTGCTACCGTAATCCACTTAGAACACCTTGCCGTCATAGATATGAAGTTTGACAAGGATCTCCTCTCGGCAAGCCTCAAAACTGTCATTCCCGCCGATCCCAGTCAGTGTATCACCCCCTCAACAACGCCAGTTCCCGAAGAGATAGTTCCCAGCGAGATGCTGCAAAGCCACGCAGAGGCAATGCGCGAGTTGGTGGCTTACGTGAAGGGATCGGGTCACGTGTGGTACAACGCGCTGAATGATGTCGGCGAATCGCTCGACGAAGTAAAGACGCTGGAGAAGGAGCATCTCCTTCTGTCATCAAAGATGCAGGATACGCTGGAGGACATGCTAGCCCTCTCCAATTTCACCGATCACCTGCTTGAAAAACCCATAGACCCGGACATCGCGAAGGAAATGGCATCTCTTCGGGATGACATGAAAGAGAGCGTCGAACTGCACCACGGCAGAGTAGAAGCGCAGGGGGAGCTCATCGCGAAGTCGCTCCAGTTCTACACCCTCGTCAACGACGTATGTACAACTCCTCCCTGACCAGCTCTCCCTTTGCAGTTTTCCCGAAAATTCGACGCCTTTCTCAAATCGTCCATCTCTTCAAATTTCTCCTATTCGAATGAAGCCGAAGTTGAGTTGGAAAAGGAAGTGCTCAAAAGACAAACAGAAGAGATCGGTTCCAATCACATAAATCCCAGAGCTTCCCTAAACCCTCTGTTTTCAGAAGAGTGCGCCACGCTTGTGGCCAAGAACGGCGCTGTCCTCGTGTCGGTGATCAGCGCTCGGAAACAGAGCGAGGGCGTCGACGCCGACCTCGCGAAGTGTTACGCCATCGGGATCGCGAATATCAGCGAACAACTCGCGCGGACACGCGACAGTCGGCGCCGCTGCGAGGATATGGTGGATGTGCGGCGGCTGAAGCTGGAGCAGATGAGTCAGCTCATCATTTGCGTCCACGACGCCGAACAGGTGCGAAACGAACGCGAACGACGTGCAACGGTGTTTCTAGGTCATTGAGTGGCTCGAGGAGATCTACGCGCACATGCTGATTAACCCGCATACTGCACTGACGAGGATTCAAGTCGAGAAGAGCGAGGAGATCGGCAAAAGCACCTACGCCTACGGACGAGAGCTGTGCCAAGTGGCTCTTCTCCTCAGCCGTTCGCTTCGCCTGCCCACCCATGAACAGCTCCGCTATAGTCATCGACTGGATGAAGTGTGGAAGCGCTATAAAGATGCTTTGGGGAGACTAAAATAAAATCTCAGATTTCATGACACTTGGAAATCCTCAGAGGAACTCACGTCGAAAAGGGAACCGATCTTCTGGGCATCTCAAGAACACATCTCGTGCGCTGTTAAATGATCGGAAAATTGGCATCACTAAACTCAGGACCATCGTGTTGGGAGCAGAAGAAGGCGCGTCTCACGGGAAAAGGTTGCATCGGTGAAGACACCTGAGGAAGACGTGTCTGGACAGACTGTCTACAGACATAAAAATGCGATGCTTTCGTTGTGTCTAGTTTATTTCAATGGGAATTCCCCGTGATTGGAATGTTTCTCTGTGGACAGCCGAACGTTTTACGTTACCCATTACGCGTCCCCTTTCGAAATTGGGTCCAGCAGCGTTTGCTTCTCGTCTGTCGTCTCGTTCGAATGACATATATACGGTCGAAGCACGTGCATTGTGTCGTATGGGATTGCTGCTTCTCGCACATTTTCCTCGTCTCCCTCCATTTCAGCGTTTTGACACTTCTTGTCTTGGTTTTTGAATGGAACTTCGACGCTCCGATGTGCGAATTCGCGCCTCAACTTTTGTTGATCAGTGCATTCCGTGGACCATATCTGATCGCATTGTGCTTGGTCAGTTCGGTACCACTGGTGGGCCGTTCCTGCTCACGCTCTCGTGTTGTTTGGCTCGCTGGCTTGTTGCTGTATACCATATGACCCCTTGATTTATTTCAGTTCTAATATGGCTCGTGCTGCTGCTTCTGGAGCGCGTAGTGCTCCCGAGAGAAAGACCAAGAAGAAGGGCAAGAAGGTATGCATATTGGTAATTTCCTGGGGTGTTCCTAATGCTACTCTTTTTAGCAAGCTGCTCCCAAACGCGGACAGTCCGCTTACTTTTTCTGGCTTGCTGAAAACCGTGCTCGTCTGACGGAACCCGGAAAGCCTGTTACTGAAGTTACCAAAAAGGCTGGCGCTGAGTGGAAGCTGGTCACAGACCGCGCGAAATGGGAAGAGTTGGCCCGAAAGGACAAGGAGCGTTACGATCGCGAGATGGCTGAATTCAGGAATGGTACCTGGGTCGCCCCTGAGGCTGACAAGAAGAAGGAAGAAGCCGTAAATGGTCAAGACGACTGAAAACGTGTATGGCTCATTTTTGTTGTCAAATTTTGATATAAACCATTTGTCGTCTTTCTGTGAAATGCTATGGTGCTTAAACTGTTGAACGTCTTGTACTTGTCGGTCAGGTCCTCGTTGGCCGTTGTATGTGCTGCTTTATAGTTGGCATGGATGGTGCCGCTGTTTATGAATTACACGGTTGTTGCTCAATCTGCGATTGCCCACTTTTACAATTCTAGTGGCCCTACGAGAGAAGCGTCAAGTGTGATGAAATGTGGCCACTCGACGCGGGCGACTTTACTGAACAACCGTTCCTTCAAGGAATGTACCTAAATTGAGAGAAAAATGAGGGCAACTGTGATTTCATTTGTAAATTCAAGGGAAGAAATTCCTGGCCGAATTTTCGGTTGCTGGAACTCTCTCTTTTTTGGGTAACTCATTAGATTTTGTTCAAGGATCAAAATCTTTTTTTTTGCAGTTTGGATCGATTTCCATGGATGCTCAGGAGAGTGCACCCAGTTAACCCTAGATTACAGGCATCGCCGCTGCCAATGGCCGATGGAGTTTCTTGTTTATGTTTCGTCAAGGTAAGCGTCGCCTTCTTCAGAAGCGTTAACTCGGTGTTTCAGAAGCAGATCTGTTTCAGAGCACCTTTATGACTTGCCTTTCACATTATTTGGTGATCTCTACGAAAACTTTTCGCTCTATTCGCAGCAGATGCTATTGCAGTAAGCAAATGTACGGTAGAGGGCGGCGGCAGATGAAGAAAAGGACATTTTGAGACGTCCTGTGATCTCCCACAATTGCGCCGTGTTGCACAACAATAACGAGCACTGTTTTGGCGTCCTATTTGGCATTGCATCATTTTCTGTTCGCAGTGTTTTGAAATGCGCACTTTTTGCGGCTGGAACATTGAGCGCGAGGATTCTGTTCATCGGCGTTGACGCCTTTGCCGAATTTGCAGCCGCGTTCTTCGCCATCTGGCCGGAAATCTGCACGTGATGTACTTGTATCACGCCATATTCAGAACTTTGCCGCCTTTGTAATGTTATGACTGTCGGCGCAACGGCCCGCGACGTCGGCTTCGGCTAATAAAATCACTCGTGGCTAAATTTGAGCGCAGGACGGTCCTCCGCACACGGATCTGACATTGGCGCTATTGATTCTCATCTTGCCACCACTGTGCACAGCTTTCTCTCGTGTTCGTTCGTGTTTCTCTCTCGCGCCAACACGATTTCTTTGTTTCCAGGTTCGCCTTCTGGGCCGACGATGACGGCGTCGACGTCGAATGTGATTGAGAAAGTGATACGCCTGGACAGAAACAGTAAGGGAATCTGATATTCGCTGCATGATATATAACCTTTCAAAAAGCTGTGACCCCTCTGCATTTTGACTTTTTCCATGCAAGACGAAGTGTATTCCTACCACTTTTCTTCGTGCTTCATATACTAAAGGCCAAGAGCCAGTCATTTATAGAAAAGAACGGGCATACAATGATTCTTGGCCCCGAATATCTGTCCTCATCAAAAACGATACCCTGGCACTTTTTTGGATCTATAGCTGTAAGATGTCGCTAAACACCTGCTTTCGGGGATATTTCGATGTTAATAGGAAGAATTGACTGTGCAGAAATAGGATTCTTCCTGGGATTTGGGGCAAAAATGTGAAGATAGCAAAGTTTCCGTCACGATTTCCCTGAACAGTGACGTTAGCCGTTTGCAGAGCCTGACTTCCTTGCTACGGTGCGTGAGGGGTTCTTGAACAGAAGTGGATAGGATTGGCTGAGCCGATGCCCATATCTGGTGGCCGGTGAAATAAAAGTGAACTAAAAGCACGAATGGGCCTGAATAGTGTGTGTCCAATTGCAGTCTTTACACTATTTACATAGAGATATAAACACCTCTTAGGATTGGAACTACGGTATCTTTGCTTCCCGTTCTTCCATAACGGAATTCTGCGAGGGCGACAGATTCGAAAAAAAAAAACATGATTGAGCCAGGGCTTTTCACTTTTTGTACTTTTTTTGTACCGACTTTATTCACTCATTTAATCCCCCTTCGGGCTTCTCCATAGCTTCTACATTGCTGTTTCAGCCTTCGAATCGGCACTGACGTGTGCCGTCCATGTGCTCAACAATGGGGGCGTCGTAGCACTGCCAACGGACACCGTCTACGGAATTGCCTCACTGCTAAGTCACTCTGATAAGCTCTACAACATCAAGAGGCGGAATCCGGAGAAACCACTCGGACTCTTCATATCGGACGTGGAACAAGTCAGGAAGTAAGTAGAGATCTGGGAAAATGGTCTGTGAGCTACCTATCTTCAGGTGGGGAGTTCAAACGGTGGACATGCCCACTCTCCGACGACTTCTTCCGGGTCCAGTGACGCTCGTCTTCGATCGCTCAATTCGTCTTCCATCGGCTTTCAACCCGGCTACTCGCAAAGTGGGCATTCGAATCCCAGAAAGCAAGTTTGTGCAGGAGCTCTGCGCCCGTCTTGAAGAGCCACTAGCACAAACGAGCGCCAATCTCAGTGGCAGCGCAAGTCCCCTCAGTGTACAGGTATACTAGAATCTCATATATCCGGTCCACACTAACCTCGAAATTCAGGAGTTCTCCGGGTTGTGGGACGAGTTGGATTTGGTTATCGACGCCGGCGCCATTGGTTCGGAGGCGGGCGACCACAAGCGAGAGGGGAGTACGGTTGTAGACCTTACACTGGACGGCACCTACAGCATCATAAGGGACGGATCCGCCCGAATACCAACAGAACACATTCTTCGTGACAGCGGACTGACGGCGACCACCGACTTCTCTTGCTAAACGCAGTTTCCTTGTTATTTTGTTGTTGAATTTTATACGCACCACATATCAATCGTTTAAGTGTTACGGGAACCTATTTGGGGCTCTTTGTCTTGCTCTAAAAGTGACAGTCGTGTTCCTAGATGAGAATATCTACATAGATGGTGGCATACGTCTCCGATTACACAAGTACGGAACGAATCTTATCGAAATCGACGTTCCTAGAGAAAGCGGCCTGTTCAGCGACAACTTGACCTGGAAATTTGGTGCATCTCAACATGACAAGAAAGGAGAAACTCCTGGCCATGTTAGAGCTATTGCTTCTCACTTTGTACCCATCCAAAATCGTTCTCTCCTGAAGTAGGATGCTCAGTAACGAAGCATTCATAAAAGTGCAGTTATTTGATGGCTATATATCTTTCATCACTTATTTACAAC
Organism: Steinernema hermaphroditum; assembly: GCA_030435675.1. NCBI lineage: Eukaryota > Metazoa > Nematoda > Chromadorea > Rhabditida > Steinernematidae > Steinernema > Steinernema hermaphroditum. The sequence continues at coordinate 6,690,537 of CM059622.1, forward strand.
CTATCACATACGATACAAGAATAAATATGTACAACACGAATCAAATGGAGTCGGGGATACTGTAATAACTGGAGGACCATTGACATCGTGGCTAACAGAGATATTCTTCGAGCGGGAGATTCTTCGAGGGAACACAGTGGGCCGACTGCGAAGTCTTGCAGTGACGACAGTTCTTGATGGAGACGCCCTCACGGGCCGAGAGATGAACGCAGACGTCGTCGAGCGAGAGGCGCTCGGCGCCGAGGATCTTCGAGATGGCGGGGACGATCTCGGACTGCAGCTTCTGGTTCGCTTCCTGGACTTCTTCGAGCTCTTCCTGCAGACGGAAGTACTTATCGCTGAGACGGGCCTGGTTGGCCTCGAGGGTGCGGTTTCGGGCCATGAGTTCTTCGACCTGGATACGGTAGCTCTCGAGAAGCTCCTTGCCCTTGGTACGGTACTCTCGGGCATAGAGGGCCGATTTAGAAGTGGAGCCGACTTTGACCGGACGGCCGCGGCGTCTGATGGGACCGGAGGAGTGGAGGTCCTCCTCGGCGCGTCGGTTGGCAAGCTGACGGTGCTGTGCCACGAGCGGCTTCTCCATCATCACCGTGGATGGATACGCAAGATGGGAGGGGGATCTGATGGTCTGAGTCTGTGAAGAGGTCTGCGTGGCCACGGGCTCGGGCGATAGCGCCGCGGGGCCGTGGAGGGCGGAATCGAGCGAGAAGTCGTCGCCGGGGAGGGCCCAGTCCTCGGGAAGGTCGCCACTCAAGGAGGCGGCATCGAAATGGTACGCCTCCTCCACACTTTCCAGGATGCCGGCGTCGCTGAGAAGCTGAGTCTCGTAGTCGACCGAGTAGAAGAGGGGGACATCCTGGCCGATTATGATCTCGTCCACAGAGGGGTTAGCAGAAGTCGGAGAGCCGGCGGCGCCGTCGGGGACTCCATAGCTGGAAGCGAGGCTTCTGAAACCTGACTCAGACATCAGTAATGCGGTTCGTTGCAAGAAATCCGCAAAACGGGCGCGAAAAAGCGAATTTGCAACAGATCGAGTAGAAGAGCAACTGCACAGCGCAGAGAGTTGGGGAGAAAGTGGCCGAAGCGAGCGGAGCGCCGCTGGGAGGGAGGGAGGTGCGACCCAGTTAGCTAGGGAGTGGGTCGACGCGGAGGGTGCAGAGCGGACGGTGAATATCGCCGTTGTTATCGCGAACGAGAGTTTCGAAAATGCACAATTATAGATCATGCGTGTCGTCTCAGGAGCCCGCATTTTCGGTTGGAAGTCATTTGTCCAAATAAGGTTTAAGAGGGGCATAAAAGCTTTTTTCAGCACTTCAACTAATCAAATTTTAGAAGGAGCAGTTGCGACAATGGTCTGAATTTGAAAGTTTCATTTCAAGGGTTAATTTTGATTTTGACCTTATGGACTAGAAGTTTCCTTATTTCGCACATTGAAATCCGATTGAAATTGAAGTTCTGCCGACTCCTGTCATTTACAAAATTTTTGGGCGCAATGGACTCATTTTAAGTATTCAAGTATCTAAGTATTTGGGTGTGCAGCATTCAGTTGGGTGTCTTGTTTTACTAGTCAGTAGTCTTCGCGGTTTATGGTGCATGGATGATCTTCTAGGAGTCGCATGTCTTAAGTCATTGATGTTGTGGACAAGAGTTTTGAAAAGGCAAGCTTAGATAACATGAGTGGCGCTGCGGGAACCCAGTTCCAAAGCGACGCTTTGGAACTGTTTGGAGGCGTCACGAGAAGAAGGAGGAACACGTAATTCGTCCACTATTTCACACTTTCCCCTCCGAGAAAAACTCTTTTTCTGTTCGAGAGCGAATTTTCCTTAGAGAAATGGCTGACACGAACCAAGAGAATCGAGATTATTAGAAGCGGCGAATATACAAGAGTATACAATGTTTATCTAAAAATTGCGATTCAAACTAAAGCTTCGAAGTAGCGCTTATACGGTAACAGTTGGGGAACAAACGGAGTATGAGATGCGTGAAGATTCATAAGAAGAGATATCGGGGTCGGTTCAGCCGAGTTCCCTGAAATGGACGATAATTTTGTGGAGACTACTGTAATCGCCTACTCGGAGTCGATGCGCGAGTTGGAGAAGAGACGGACCATGTACTCTCCGTCCTGGTTAGGCTCGTAGGTAGAGGGGACGACGACGTAGTGGCCCGGAGGGAGTCGGAATCGGCCGGTCACTTCCCGGAGGTTTATGAAGGCGGGGCTGCGGGCGGCCGACTTGTTGGCGGCGAAGAAGTTTTGGCCCAGGTGCCCGGAGATCTCGTCGACCTGCAGGTAAGGGTTACGGTACTGAAGCAGTGTAGCCCTACCTCGTAAACGGCGAATCCGATGGCGAGGTTCTCGAGGCCCTGAGGCTTGAGCTCGCGGCGGTACATCTGGAGGACGGCGACGATTACGGTACAGAGGCCGTCTTCGTCCTTCGGATCGGGGTTCGAGAGACTCATCGCGAACTGGGGATTGCTGGCAAACGATCCTAACAAGACGGTCAACAAGGATCGGGGGGTCAGAGCCTACTCAGATAGTTGCGGCATCCTCCGGCGGTTCCGTCGGCCGAAGACCAGGTGCCGAGATGGGCACGGGTGTTCCACTGTCCCTTGAGGATGCCTTCGGTGTCCGCGCCGGTCATGTCGTTGATCTCCTCCATGACGTCGGGCCCCAGGTTGCAGATCTCCATTTTGTCGTAGTGCTTCATGAAGTCCTCGAAGTTCATCCAGAACTCGCCGTCGTGGGCGAGCACGAGGTTCATCTCCTTCTTCTGCTCTTTCGAGACGTAGTCCCAGAGGCGCGAGTCGTCGCTCCAGTCGCCATTCCACTCCTGCGCGTTTCCCCACGGATTCCTGATGCGGAGAAGGGGCACCTTCCCGTCGGGTGTCTCTACCATGCGCATGCCGGTGATACTGTAGGCGTGGCCTTTCACCAGACCCTCAGGGGTTCGGGCCTCAAACTCGTAGGGGCTCGCCTCGATGCTACAGCCGAAGAGCGATCCCATTTCCATGCCGCGGAACATCATCTGCAGGAGGTTCCTCGGCGGCTGCTTCAGGTCGATGAACTCCGTGAGGCCGCCGGTCATGTCCTCGAGGGCCTCCGAGGTGGTGCCCCCCTTGAGAGCCTCGTAGGAACCGTGCAGCTTCGCGTAGGCCTTCTCGAGGAGGGCGCTCCAGAACTCGTTGTGCTCCCGGGAGTGCATGTACATTAGCTGACCCTCCGAAGTGGGAAGACGGTCGTCGACGACGACGTCCACCCACTTACCGTAGTGCCAGAACTGGAAGTGAAAGATGCCGGCGTAGTTCTCGGTGAAGCCTGAACGCCTTCTTGAGCCCTCCCTCATCTCCTCTGCGCCTACTCTGGTCCGGAGGAACGACGCGGTAGAAGAGCTCGTCGCGGAGGGTGATCGTGGCGGCGGCCGCCATGAGCCAGCAGTCGCCGAGTTCGCCCTGGATGACGTCGAAGCGCGACTGACCGGCCGTGATCAGCTGGGGCTCGCTGACGATCTCCCCGGGACGCTTCCATTCGATAAACTTCGGAGGGCTTCGGGAGAAGTAGAGGGAGGCGTTCGTGGCCGGGAAGTCGGGGTCCTCGAAGAGACGGTTCTCCGAGAGACACTGGTCGCGCAGTTCGTAGAAGTCGACCGCCACCGAAGGCCTCACGGGAGTCGGATCCGTGGGTCCCCGCGGAGGCGGGACGTATGGATCGACCTGAATTGAGAGAATCATTTCTCTGTGGATTATTGCTATGAAAAGCTCTTTTTCGTACATGTGTACGGTAGATCCGATTGTCGACAATCAAAATGAGCCTTCATGTGTACTTCGTTTCCCTCACTTCGTATTTTCCACTCAGTCCCTTTGAGAAAAGTCCAACATACATTCTCCAAACACTTCCTATTCACCAGGAACGTCTCTAACCATCAAAACATTAGGGCACACTACGGTAGAGTCCGAACTCCCCAAACACAATTTGTCTTCCAGAAGGTCCCACCTTTCTTTTGTACTTTCCGCTGATGATGTTGTCCAAAATGATCTTCCCGATGTCGCTCAGATTGTTGTGTTTTCCTCCGAGGTTGAAGAGAACATTTCCCGCCACCGCCCCGATGATCCTGCCTGTAAACAAGGTGATTCGTTTACACCTTTCCGACGGGCCAGCTGACCGGTGTCGGCGTTGATGCCGAGGAAGTGGTGGCACGCTCTGCCGATGAGGTCGGAGAAGATGTCGATGACGCCACCGGTGAGGAAGTCCGGGTGAATGTTCTCGCCTAGGAGGGAAGGTCAGGGTGCATCTTAGGAACAACAAACCTCCTCCACCGCCGAACTGAGGTTTACGGTCGCCTCCACCGCCTCCGATGAGGCTTCCGATGAAGTTGCCGATGTTCGGTTGGCCTAGGCGGTGAGCAGTCATAAAGGCAGCTAATTATTCTGTTTTCCGCACAACTGCCATGAATTTAAGAACTCCTTTGGTTACGGTAGGAGCAAAAGATGTTTGTATATACTTTGTGGCCTAGAATTCATTCGTACCTCCATCGTCGGCGCGTCCTCCGCCACCGTATCCTCTTCCGCCTCCGCTTATCTGTCCGATAAGACCTCCGATGTCGTTAAGATCGAATCCTCCTCCGCCGCCTCCGTGGCCTGAACATGCTCATTTGAGTGAATGGGACCAATCCAAAAACGCTTTCCACCCGGGTGACACTTCAAATGCATTCTCTGTCACTCCGTGGATCTCCGACCACAGAAAAGTGTCGCCTTGACAGCAAACAAGACCAGTTCCCTACGGCTCACCTCCGCCGCCGGCGCCTCTAATCAAATTTCCAATGAGGTTTCCGGTGTTCCCGCCGAGTTGACCCTCGATGAAGTTGCCGGCGAGGTTCCCGATGAGTCCGCTGAACTCCTGAGGGGGGACGTTCACCTCGTAGAACTGTTCCTCTTCGTCGTCAGCCATCTTGATGCGCACGAGTCTGCAATGGGGAGTTCGCTAAGGAGGGCCTGTGGGGAGCGGAAATGCAGAATCCATCAAGGGAGGCAAAACAACAGGATTAAGTAGGTCGAGAGCCACTCTAGCGGGCCATAGACGCACGGACGAGGCGTCTATAGGTGATCCTCAGGCGTCTCGGAGACTCGGCCGCCTCGAATAGCGGCAGAATCGATGTGTTCCCGCTGGGCGCAGCTGGTTGAAAGGCCGCCGAAAAACAGCCACAAGTAAACAAGTTTGTTGGCGTCGCCGGTCCCCCGGGTCGCCATCCCAGGCGCCGCCGGAAGATGAACTTTCCTCTGAGGGGCACACGAAGGACTCACCGCCGAATCATCTGGCCGTGGTCGTCGATCGGCACCGACGAGAAGGCGATCATAGCGCCTCGTGTCACCACCCGAGCCGAGGAGCCATGTAATTCCCGGCAATTCGCTTTAGGCGTGCACACCCGTTAATAGAGGAAGGCCCACAACACCGCCTTCTCCGTCGCTCCGTTGTTTATTCCGCAGTCGATCGGACAATGAACGCTGCGCTCGGCAAAACGTCCTTTCGGCGTGCACGTGCCAAGAAGGACTTCTAATGGGTGATTAGCACAGAGTGACGAGAGTGTCCAGAAGGGGCTGCAGAGACGGAACGAAGCAAACACATCTTTGCAAGTGTTCTATAGAGTTCCACGGAAGTCCATAATCGCCGAAAGTACTAAGCCTTTCAGAGAAACCCTTCCGAGGCAGAGCCTCTGCAACAGTCAAGGGGGAACGGTGGTCCTGGCACGATAAGTATGAATAATTGGACATGGCATGTGGTGATCGGAGAAACTGATCGAGAGAGTTTTGGCGATTTTTCTCTGATTTTTTAGTTTTTGGTGAAGTATCGTCCAACTTCTGTGGATTCGAAGGCGCGCGATTCAATTATCTCGATGCCCTGGGATCTGCTGATACATGTTGACAGTGATTGTGACCGATTTAGCCTTCTTTCGGATCTAGTAGCGCTTGGATCACCGCATGATTTGAGACATAAACGAATCTACGTTTCCTCAGTAGATGTGGGAGGAACAGCTCCATTTTCACTGCGTTTATTCTGTTCTGTTCCTGGTGATAAACCATCTAGCGCCATCCTGCCAGGTGAACTGGCTGGTCCACAGTGTATCGTTCATTGCGAGCGCTCCACACGTGAAAAGTCGTCACCGCGCCGGTTTAATCTTGATTGTGCCGGGTATGTCGTGATTTTCTCGAACCTCCCACATTACGATAATGATCAGGTTGAGATGCGCCATTAGCGGCGATTTCTCTGTGGATTGATTCTTCGTGACATGATGAATAAGGTCGCTGAAATTTGGTTTCCGTGCATCTTTGTTTTACTTGCTATACTTCTCTGCTTTCAGTTAGCAATGACGATCTCACTGAACTGCAGCTGTGGAGGAAAGCAGTTCCAGATTCCAATAAGCCTCGAGCCGAAGGAGAACGAAGAAAACAGCGCCGCACCGTCAGAATCACAGGATCCTTCGACGATTGGTGACCTGCTAAACGCCATTTCAGAGAACTCTGGCTACTCGCGAAAGGATCTCAAAGTCATCTGGCGCGGCAAGACCTTCATGGACAAGGATTCGACGCGTCCTTTGGCTGAATTCAAGTTCAAGGACAACGACAAGGTCATGGTCCTGGGCCGCCAGAAAAAAGGCGCTCTGACAAGCGATCCCGGCTTTTCCCGGTTGGTGGATTACGAGAAGGCGCATCTCCAAAAGATGACGAAGGATTACGTCGCCATCGAGAAAGATCTCTTGGAACTGGAGAAAATTATGCTCGACGGTATGTGCTCTGGGTCTCCTCGAGTTACGTGAAGTTCGTTTTCCAGGCGACAAGATGAAGGAGATGTGTAAGAAGATGGACAAGCGGCTAAAGTGCTACACGGAGGACGGAATCAGGCACATGGAGAAGATCGATGCGCTGGAGATCTACATCGACGACGCCACGGACGAGCAGAAGCAGCGGAATCGCGAGAAGCGGAAGTCGCTGATCAACGGGATCCAGGACCTCCTCAACAAGAGCGACAAGTTCTTTGGGCGGGTACAGCTGATCCAGCAGCGGGTCGAGAATCCCGAACTCTTTTGAGAGAGAAGCTTTATTTGACTCTTTAGTCTCACACTTTGAAAAACCGGTTAGTAATAAGTTCATCACAATCACAGTAAACAAATATATACGTTGTGTGGAACGGGAAATACGCGTATTTGTTGAGGAATCGATCTCTGGTTGCACAATCCGCTATCGCTATCGTAGAAGTCTTGTATCTTTGGTGTTTCTGTAGTTACACGGCGGCGGGCACGGTCTCCACCACCTCCACAACGTTGACAGCCTTCGCCTGCTTGATGGTGTTGCGGAGAAGCGTGAGCCGGAGAAGGTGGCTGCCGTTGGAGACGCGGAACTTCAGCTTGCGGCCGCGCTTCTTGTTTTTGCGGCGGAGGATCGCCTGCACCTTGCGCTGAGCCCAAATCTTGAGGACGTCGACGTTGTGAAACGTCCGAACGCGGACTCCGTTCGCGGTGATTCTGATGAAGCGCGTGGCCATCGTGGACATCAGCGTCTTCGCCATCGTGTGCCTCGGCAGAAGCGCCGCCGGAGCCAACAGGAGGAGCGCGAGGGGATTAATGGCGGCGACGTTGATTCACCTGCGGGCAAGCTACGAGTGACACGCGATTCGGTTATGCCTGCGCCACCGCGGGCGAGAAAACATTCGCGCTATCGATTTTTTATAATGCTGCCGCACTTGTTTGTTTGTTGTTGCAGGAGGCGCGCGTCCGACGATGAGCTCCAACTTCCACACGCCGAGCAAGCCGCTGAATCCCGTCAGCATCCGGCCGCCGGAGAATACTGTCAAGGTGGGTATCCGTCGCCTTTTTATACCATTTTGAGTCCGGGAGTAGAGGAGAAGGCGCCCAGTGCTGGCTTTGGAGTTTGGTCTTTGGATTCGCCGACTTTTCGGCTTCTCCGCAAAACAAGAAGTGCATGAGCTAGAACAGTTCTAAGCAATTAGCGGAGGAAAAAGGAGACGATGAATCACGAGTTAGGGGTCGCCTGAAAAACCGATTATGACGTCGTGAGGCTCTAGGGGTACGGTAGTCCTCCTTTCAGCTGTAGGTTAATTAGTGCCAAAGCCTGACGATGAATGGGACTACGGTAAACCTTTCCTTCCGTTTAGGGTGCGGTCAAGTTGGACCCTCTGATGGGACAGTTCCTCGATGTTTCGTGGCGATATCCGTCCGAAGACAAATGCTTCCAATCGACCTATAGTACCTTCGACAAGGAGGTAAGAGCGCGCATCCTTCAACGAAACAAAAGCCTCTAGAATGATGTCCTCGACGAGTTCATCTCTCGGCTTTGCGAGTCTCTCCGTCTTCCGGATTTCGCGCCGAAGCGCTACGGTCTCCTCTTCGAGTCCTCGAAGGTCTTCCTCTCTGAGGAGAATCGTTCCCAGGTGCAGCAGGGATTCCTCCTCGTCCTCACCGCCTCTCCCGTAGGTGCACTTCTAAAGTACCACGAGCAAAAACCCTTCAGGAGAACTACGTCCGCGTCCTTCTCCCGAAACTGACCGGCGCCAAGTCGAACTCGTACCAGCAGGAGGTGAGCAACACCCTCCAGACGCTGCACAAGTTCTCCACGGACATTGTCTTTGCGAAGGTCTTCCACGCGGAGGGCGGCATCGCCAACGGCCTCATCCCGGTCATTGAGAAAGGGACATACGCCGAGTAAGCGGAGTACGGTAGCCCTGGACCTGTGTGTCTCCCTTCAGGAACGCGGAGTCCCTCGCCCTCGTCCTCCAGACCTTCCTGCAGCTGATGGACCACCCTGACCTAGTTGCGTGGACGTCGCTTTCCCCCGACTTCGTCAAGAAGATCTCCACCTTCATTACGGGAAAGTCGAAAGTGGAGAACAACACCATTCTGCAGGCCTCGCTCTCCATCATCGACCAGATCCTCGCCACCAAAGAGTAGGGACCCTCTTTCATGCTTCGATTACGGTACTTCAGTGCGATACTCACCGAAGTGGTGAAGTCGGAGATTCCCTTCGAGAGTCTTATTCGCCATCTGGAGAAATCGGACGAACGCGTTCTTCTTAACGTGCTCACGCTGATGGTCACGCTGTACAACGTCGCTGACCAGGCCAGCCAGGTGGCCATTTCTCAGGTGGGAGACTACGGTAGTCCCCGGAGATATCCTGACCGTTTAGCATCTGAATGACTCGCCATATCGACTAGCCATCGAGCGGACTGTTCTGAGAGAGTCGCGCAGTCTCGACCACTACATACAGCAACAGCTGGCGATCATTCAGAGGCTTCAGCTGAACGAACTTGGGAAGATCGCCCAGAGAAAGCCGCTGGAGCAGGAGATCACACATCTAAAGGTCAGTCCTTCAAATTGGTAGTCATAATATGGTAGGAGGGGAAAATACTACACTAGGAAGAAGGACTAGGGTTGATATGTGCTTTGTGGAGCATTGCATGTGCTCTTGGCCCACACGCACGGCGCCGAGGTTCGAATCCACTCTGATCCCAGGATTTTGGGTCGCAATTCTTGGTGACTATCGTCCGAAGATAGTCATCGTAAAAGACGACCGAGAGCATTTATAAGAGACTGAATGGACCGTTTTCAAGAAAACTACTGGCTTCAGGAGTTGAATGTCGTCAGTTAAAGTGTAAACGGACATTTTTGGGATCAGAAAGGATCAGAACTGTGCAGAAATGTCCTTTCCGAGCTAAGCTCTAGGCTCTATCGGTCTCATTTCAGAACATGAAGGAGCTGAACGGCGAGTCGATCATGACCAAGTCGACGAGCGGCTCGATGTCCGGCTCGACGACCACCGAGTTCCCCTACGTCGTCGACTGGGACCTCTTCGCCGACCTGATTTCCAAAACGCCCCCAGGGCTTCTGGCAATCGACGCCATCCTGCACTGCGTGGAGCACCACGCGGAGATGCTCTCGCAGATCTCCATCGAGAACAAGATGCGTCAGAACGTGAACATGTGGCCCTTCCCAATCGTGGCGGCGCACCTCGTCTCCGTGCTCATCGACCTTCTAGACATCGTTCCCTCGGAGTCGGAGCGCGAACACAAGCTGGTGGTGGTGCTGTTCAACGCCGACAAACCCTTCTACGAGCTCTTTGCCGTCAGCGTCTACCTCTTCCACCGCACGTGGCGCGAGATGAACGCCGGGGTGGAGGACATCCAGCAGGTGGTCGCCGTGGTGGCCGAGCAGCTGGAGCGGAGCTTCAGGAAGAATCCGAAGACGTTCAAGCAGCTGGACGAGCTCCTCATCCAGCTGAACTACCCGAAGATGCAGGAGATGTGGAAGAGGGAGCGCAGCGAGAGAGAGGAGATCGAGCTGCAGAGCGACGCCATCCAGGAACTCCGGGTTCTGCTGAGACCCGCGATGGAGGAACTCGTGAAGATGAACAAGAAGAACTGCCTCAAGAACGGCCAAACCTTCATCAAAGTCGTCCGGGGCAAAGCTATCCAGAAAAGTGAGGGCATTTTCTATGCACCTGGGATGGGAAGGCTTAGGAATAGACCTCAAAAGGCCCCATGTTACTAGACCCTTTGCAGATCTTCAGTACTGGAATTGGAAGTTGGACCCCAACGAAAGGATCATCAACTACTCGGACCCGAAAGACGACTCCGCAGGACATACAAGTAGGGCATCAGCTGTGTACGGTATTCGCAGATTCGATTTCAGTCAAAGTAGAGGACATCCAGAGGATCATCCACGGGGCAGAATACCAGGAGATGCTCCACCAGATGGCGGGGAAGTCGTCGAAGAAGACTACAGCTCCAGCCAGGTTCGGCTTCTGCCTCGAGGTGGCCGACAACATGGAACCCTTCAATCTGGCCACAGAGGACGAACAGGTCTACTGCGACTGGATCGACGGTCTCTCGGCGCTCATCTCCTCGGCCTCCTCCGCAATGGTCTTCACGGAATCGGGGGAGAAGGAGGTGGAACGTCTACTCAACTTCGAGATCCGCACGCGCCTCCTCGAGATCGAGACGCCCCCCACGAGCACCCTCGTGGTGCCCGAGCTGCCGACGGATTTCGACTGGATCCCGGCGGTCAAGATGATCGACCCCGACGACGACGAAGACGAGGTCGAGTCCCTCAACGGCGCATAATCTGCTCAACGCGAAACTTCACTTAAACGTGCTTTAACGGTGCTCGCGGTATTACTGTACATAAACTATTTATTCGAAAGCGACTCGTAGAGGCCATTTACACAATCTGAAGAAGACCCGATTCTGAGGTTTTGCCGACGACGTCGTCGTAGAGCGGCGGGGGAACGATTACGGTGGATGGGAAGGGATAGACGCCACCGGAGGGGGAGAGTGGCGCGAAGGAGGAGTTCCGGAGGGCTCTCTCGATAGGAAGATCCACGGAGAATACCACGGGACTCTTCCCAAGTCTGAAAGATACTGTATTCAGTGATTCGCCGCTTGTTTCTGATAGAAATATTTGGAAGCCATTTCCTTTAGTTGGAAGCCATTTCCTTTAAAGCCTTTATCGTTCTTGGCCTTTCGTCCCAGAGTAACTCTATTTATATCTATAAACATGACCTAAACGTAATTATTTTCTCGTGACACGTCACTTCTTCCCGAGAGCCATTTCCGGCCACATTTATTTTCGAATGCATTGGATCATTAAGTGTGTACGTCATCGGAATAAATTCTTATGACCCATCTACACGAATAAGTCGAGCAGTGAGCTCTTCAAAAAGGCCAAGAGTCGCCGCGTCCCACGTTGAGTGACGTCCTTTCCGATGAACAAATCAGACGTGAAATGGAGCGGAAAGAAGTAAGTGAGTCTTCGAAAACAGAGCCTCGAACTCGAGTTTTGATGAGACATAAATTAGGTGGACTGTGGATGGCCCGGCCAAAGATCGATCTCGGAGGAGCGCCACAATGGAGATGTCACAAATCAAGCCATCCGAAATTGGATTCTTTCAATCTTTTTCCGAAAAGGACTTCAAAGGACACATGATTAGATGGAATTCAGAAAGTTCTTCGGGAGAAGGCTGAACAGAGCTGGATCTCTGAGTATTCATCGAAAAGAGTCGTCCACGCAAGGTGGCCAGATTTTGTCGACTTATGCGGAACCGCGAGCCACATAAAAACGAGGAAATGTGGCCGATCCTAGGCGTCTACTATGCAATTATGCATTCACTTGAGTGGAAAGCGAGCTGAAGTTTTCCTTAGACGAAGGGGCCCATCTGTGTACTCAAAGTTCTCTTGTGATGAGATCAGAAGATAGGGAGTGCCGATGTTCTCCATCAAAAGACGATTCCCCAAAGTTTCCTTAAGTGTTCGTCACGTAGTTTTTCAGAGAGAACGATTGAGGTAGAGCATAAATAAACTTTCCCCGATTATTAATGCTCATGATTCTAAAGGAACTTCGGAAGTGTAGATCTAAAGCACAAAACGCTAATCGCCCCGGAATAAGTGGGCCTCTGAAACGCAAAAAAAGAATTAGGCTCATCAATCTCCGCGGCACAAAACACATTTTTTGTTTTCCTCCGGAATTAGATCTGCAGAAGCAACTTCCTGCGAACTCTTCCGATCTCAGAAATGACAAATTCGAACGTCTGTAACTCACTTGAAGAGGACTTTAGTGCGTGTGCAGTCGAAGGAACCGAGGAAGAGGCCGAAGATACAGCTGGAGAAGCAGATGAGGAGGATGAGGACGAGCAGGGCGCTCCGCCAGCCCGTGGACTCGGCGAACAGCTTCAGAACAAGCGTGATGGCGACGAGAAGGAGGGCGTGGGCGACGAAGACGCCGATCTTGGCACTGTGGCCGGAGCACCGGAAGAGGGTGAATCCCATTCGGCATCCAGGTCCACTTCGGGCCACGCGGAGGGCTCCGAGGGGCGGAGGAGGGGCTGAAGCGACGGAAATTATCAGGGGTGTTCCGATAATTCATAAGAGTCGTTTACGCGTGCGCGCGAAGAGGAGGCGGATGCTCCGATTTGGGAGTCGGGCCACGCCGAGGGAGAGGCTAATCAATTGGCGTTCGTCGCCGAGAAACGCATAATTGCGATCGGAATGTAATTTCGCGGAAAAAGAGAGTCGAGGGAAGAAGGTTGCAAAGAGGGCGAGGACGGGCGCCCTTTGGATCGCCGTTTATGGCTACAAATTGGAAGGCTCTGATTGCTTTTTTCTCCGAATAAAACGGGGGACGAAGCCAGAATTGATCCCTTGGAACACATCTTGATGTCTTCGGGATAGCAGAAACATTGCCGATGATGGTGGGCGGTGCTGGTGGAATTCAAGCAAAATGCGCAAAATTCATCGGATCTATGGGCTCTGGAGTAGTCATTACACTCGATTTTGGAAGATGCTCAGTGTGGAGGGAGAAAAAGGAGGAGGCCAAACTGCATGAAGATGTCAAAGCTCAAAAGCAGTTCAGTCGTAGATAGAACTCACAGGAAACTCCATAGCTATAGCCAAACTATGAAGATGAGGATCTAACAGCTCAAAATAAGAAACTAAGAAACTTAATAGGTGCTATTGTTATAACCATTACTCAATGGAACGCTGGCGATTCAATAGCACCTTCAATTGCGAGTACCAAACGAGAGAGGGTCGTCGACAATCGCGTGGCGCCGATCTGATCGTATTTTTCGCGAAACAATTACACGAGAGTGAGGGAGCGAACCCTGGGGGAGGGTGGAGATGACAGATTAATCGAGGCGCGGAAGTGATCAGAGAGAAAACAATTTGTTTCTGGAGGGGAGGTCCTCGTCCTTTGCGGGGAGGAGCCCCTGGGAAATAAACGCAAACAGCCGCACTTTTGACTCGTCCAAATTTGGAAAGGGTAAACGCATTAGTTCGACCCAAATGGAAAGGAGAAGAAGAGGCGACCCGCCTCAAGTGTTTTCGCCTGTCTTCTAATTGTTTATGAGAAACAAAGGGCGTATTTATTTCACGAATTCGCTCTGTAGAATTGATGAAGCCTACAGTGAATTTTGTAGCTCTAAAACATCAAAAGATTTTTCAATATTTTTTGAAAAGGAAGTTCATTGGTCCCACCCAAGCACCAATATCTTATAGCCTTAGGAGCTGGACTACGATACCATTCTGCTACAGCTGACTTCAGGAGATCCCTGAAGGCATACAATCTGGAAACCTGAATGAATCGACTACAGCGTCATGCTTTTCCACATAGCGTCATCCGTTTCGCTGTAATCGTAAAGTGAAACAACAAAAAGGAGTACAGGAAATTGAATTCCTTGGCGCCCTCCAGAGGGAAAAACAAGTCTCCGAGCACGCCAAGAAAGGACAAAAATAGAGCGTTGCCTCAGATATTAACTAACATTTGACGAGCGATCGGACTGAATTAGGCGACATTTGTTTCGCGTCGTCTTGCCGAAAGTACACAAAAACGCCACCGAACATACACAACACGCCCCGCCGTCTTATCAGAGAAGTTCTTTTGGTGCAGCACAACTGTCGTGTCCCGAGACGCCCCAATGAATTATGTGAAACTGGCGATCGCAAATTATGTGATCCTGGGATCGAGAGGAAGGTGAGAAGAAGGGCGACCTTTGAGAAATTAAATGGATTATTTAAGTCACGTTTGGTGACGTTGGGTGCCAAAATAGGGTCTTCGAAGAAGAGCAGGACACTGATACAGGACGGAATCGTCTCTGAAGAGATCCAGTCCCAATATTTGGTACTTCTTATCTTCATCTCTTTGGTTTTGAGTGGAGAAGTACGTGTCCACTTTAGAGAACGACAAATATTTCGGTCAAAACAATCAGCACATGGTCTAGCATTTCACTCTTCATACGTGCTTTGATGATCCTCGTTCTAAGATTCATAGAGATGCTCCTAGACATCCTCCATCCTGAACGCTTGAACGCTCACTTTTTCCCTCTTTGAAGAACGATGTGAAAAACAGACAGCCACTTTTCTTATCTCTTTTATTGGACTGAGCCGTTGAAAGTGACGAATCATCTCGACCAATCTTCAATTCCATAAACATCAACGTTCACCATTATAATGTACAAGTTGAGCCAACTTTGAACCGGATTCTGCTTGTTTGGGTACAACTTCCACCACTCTCTTATATTCTAAAAGTTTTCCACTTGATGTCATCAATGAAGAGCACTGAAGATAGAGTGCTGAAGGCCTCTTATCTGAAGCCATGGTACATAGCGCTGGAATTGGATGGCCACAGCCGTGTACGGTCTCAACTGTAAACATCGATATAGTAAAAGCCCAACGGACTGTTTACGGAAGCCTGCTAAGTTCTTCTCGGAACGCTCAGGCGGGAAATTGCCCCAGCAGGGTAAACAAGGAGACCCCAAAAATAGGAGTTGATTGGCCAAATGAGTGGGAAGTTTCGGCAATGATGAATGGCGCGGAAATTAGGAGTTCTCCTTGGGAGAGAACGGCGTGGGGCGCGTGCAAGAAGCGGAGTTCCTTCGCGAGTCGTTCATCAAAAAAAGGAAATAAAATCTCGCGAGAAAAAGCACTTTTGTGCTTTTCCGCGCTGCTTCTCCCGCGATTCCCAGAGGACGAACGCGCGAAGTTTGACTGATGATGGCCGATGCGCGGAAATTGGGATAATTCGATTCGTTCTGTGCCCGTTGTGTTTCAATTCAATTGCTGGGGCACTGTATAATGGCCACAAAAGGACACTTTTTGTGAGTCAAGATCTAGGGGGAATGGTCCTGTTGGTGCAGAATAAAAGTGACTGTAGAGAGATGTAGGAGTGGATGCTGAAAGGTTTGCTTTTTTTGCGACAAAAGGTTAAAAAAGTGCTGATTCCCGTGTGGTTCAATCGCTTCCAAGGAAGCGGCTGATGGAATCGAGGATGAGGGAGGGCCGGTGGAAAGGGAATGGCTCCGTTTCTACAGGATAAATGATGGACAGTCTTCGTTTTCTGTTGTTCGAAAAAGTTCTTATGAGCTTTGGAAGTTCAAATTTCGAAGAAAAGATCTGCTCGGATCTTATCGAAGGGTGTTCCAATCGTGCCAAAGGCTGACTCCCCACCATCTTTTCTCCGGTCTATCATGGTTCACTCAACACCGCTTTTCCTAGTATGTCTTTCTCCTAATATCACTAAGCGTCGCGAAGAGATTTCAGTGCCCATTCGGTATGAAAGTTTTGAAAATTAAAGATGAAGAGACATCAAAAATTCGTCGTCTGCTCCTTCAATAGCAGCAGTGGATGAAGCTCAAAGCGACATTTGGAAGGAACGAAAGATTAAGGCTTTTAGTAGATTGGCCGAAATGCGAGACGCGAAATCTTGTTACTTCCTGCACACACGGATGTGCAGTGGACCGACGACGGCAACGGCTTTTGGTCGACGACGAGAGGAGGCTAAATTGTCTTGAGAGAGAACTGTCGTTTTTATTTGTGTGTGACACTGTAGAGAAGAACAACAGCAACATAGATCCTGTGCAGCTTCTTAGTATCCAGGAGCGGTGCGAGGGGGAGGGCAGTGGTCGCAGGCGCCGGGGGATCCTTGGAGTCCGTCGGGTCCCTTCTCGCCATCCTCTCCGTCCTTTCCGGGCACTCCGGGAGCGCCAGCGTCTCCAGCAGGTCCTTGAGGTCCAGGGGCTCCAGCCTGGCCAGGGGCACCGGGCTGTCCGTCGGGACCGGCGGGTCCGGGGGCACCAGGAGCTCCAGGGGCTCCGACGGGTCCCTCGACTTCGTGAACGACTCCAGGGGCTCCGGGAGCGCCAGCCTGTCCGGGGGCGCCAGGGGCTCCGGCGGGTCCTTGAGGTCCAGGGGCACCGGACTGTCCGGCGACTCCGGGCTGTCCGTCCTGGCCGGGGGCGCCGGCGTTTCCAGAAGGTCCCTTGGGTCCGGGGTTTCCAGCGGGTCCAGCGGGGGCGTCGGGGCACTCGAAGCACCGGTCGATGGCAGGCGCGGGGGTGGCGGCAGGTCCGTCGGGTCCGTCACGGCCAGGGGCTCCAGGGGCACCGTCCTCTCCGTCCTTTCCGTCGGGTCCAGGGGCTCCGGGGGCGCCGGGGCCGCTGACACCACAGCCGCAGCAGCCTCCGACAGGGGCGGCGGCAGAGATGGAGCCTTCGACGGCGAGGGACTCGCCGTACCCGGCTTGACGGGCGTGGCGGACACCTCCGTTGACCTTGGAGAGGACCTGGGTGCGCGTCACCTCCCTCCAGATGTTGCCGGAGCGCGACTTGCAGAAGTCGACCTCGTTCTGCATCACCGACTGCATCGCCTGCATGTGGTTGTACACCATCGGCACCGAGATGACGCACACGAGGGTCGCCACCGTCGACAGCGCCACTCCGAAGAAGGCCACCTTCCGGAGGCTGTTGCACTCCTGCTCCTTCTCCATCTTCTCGTAGGACATCTGAAAGCGGCTTTAGTGACTCTGGTCAAGAAGGGAGCGATGCTTCTCGTCCGCTCATCCCCCCTTTTATACCTGCACGCTTATTTTTTGTTTCGCGAAACGCTGCGTCGTCGACTCGCATTACCCGTTTCCCGTCCCACACGAGTTCCCCTTTCGCCAGTCCACTCCACAAAAAACGTTCGCGCTTCGAGAGATCTGTTTGTGTGTGACATGAGAACGACTTTTTTGCGAAGTCATTTTCTGTGTACTTCCAGATCCGTATCTCCAAATCGTATCTATTTATTATCTCACAGTATAACTAAAACTGAGTCAATATACAATTCAGCCGATCTAAACACAACGACAGAGAAAGGAAGGAAACGTAAAACTCTACAAATATTGGACATAGCTTGTTCGCGTGACACTTTAAATAGAAATTACGGTAGATAGAAGTACGGTAAAGCGCTGGAAACACGGGGAAACGGAGAGTAAAGCGGAAAGAGGGCCTTATTGCACAGGATGCACAGTTCGGGATTTACCATATGCCGACGATCACAGGGAGTGATTATTGTGTGGAGGAGCGAGTACGGTAGGGGACGGTAAGGCAACGGAGACGACTTCGAGAAGTATTGCTTCGGACGGAGTGAAAGAGAGATCTCGAATCGAGGGTTCTGAGGGTCTCGAAGGGAACGGAGTCAGGGGAGCTCGTAGAACCGAGCCGAGGAGGGAGTTATCGCGCCGTCTTGTGGGTCGAAGTGGCGCAGTGCAGTTTGAACTCTTCCTGAACAGAGCGGGTTACCGTAATCCGGGGCGCGGGGCGCTGTACCTGAGTGCCGAACTTCTGCGCGCAGGGACGACACTCGTAGTGCGTCTGGACGAGCTTGAAGACGGCGTCGTTCTGCTGGCAGATCATGCGCTGGTGGTTCTTGAGGAGCGCCTCGCTCTGGAAGACGTTTGAGCACTGCGGACAGGCCCAGCCGACGTCGATGTCGACGGCCTGCGCCGACGCGAAGTCGGCCGCCTCGACGGCCGTCTCCAGCTCGACGAACTGCTTGCCGTCCTGTGTGAATACGGTATGCGGAAGGCCGGCCTGCAGGTCCTCGGTGATGCGCGACATCACCGACTCGGGGATCTGCAGCATCGTCACCGGCGTCCCCATGATGTTCGGGTCGAAGATCATCGGAAGCTGGCCTGAAAGAGGGGACGATGAGTACGGTAGAGTCCTCTGGGTACCGTACCTGACTGCATTCCGTAGACGAGGTTGTAGGGGAACTGGTTGAGGGCGGCCGTGGAGGTGGAGGGCGTCTTCACGGGTCCCTTCCGGTCCCTCACTGGCTTCCGGCGCCCTTCGACGTCGTCGAGGAGCGCCGAGGTGGAGGCGGAGGGCATCGAGGGGGCGGAGGAGGCGGCGCGGGGGTTGCCGGCGTCTTTGACGCGTTGGATGTGCTCGTGGGTGAAGATGTGGTCCTGCAGCGAGAGGCCTCCGGAGTACTCGACGCCGCAGAGGGAACACTGGGCGGAGCTGCTCCGGAGCAGCTCCTCCTCGCCGTTGGAGGCGCGCGCCTTCCGCTCCTTGGCGCGCGCGTTCTGGAACCACACCTGCACGACCCTCTTGTGCAGGCCTATCTCCTGGCCGAGCAGGTCGCACTCCGTCATCGAGGGCGTCTTGTAGTCGGCGAAGAGACTCTTCATCACGTGCACCTGCGTTGGCGTCAGATGGGTACGGTACCGCTTGGAGTTTGTGGCGGGCGAGCGTTGCGCCTGCGCGGCAGAGGAGCTCGAGGCGAACATGCCGACGGGCGAGGTGGAGTCGTTGAGGCGGCTGAGGAGGTCAACGCCGTCGCCGATGGAGCCGCCGTCGTCGTTGTCCGAGTTCATCGATGGCGACATCGAGAGCGATTCGCGCTCGGCGCCCGACGAGCTGAGGTCGAGGGCGCCGCCGTTCGGCTTCGGGCCCTCCTCCTCCTTGCCCGACGTGCCGGCGATCAGTTTCATGAGTTCCTCGGTACGGGGGTCGGAGGAGGCACCCGCGGCGGCGGTGATGCCACTCATCAGCTGTGCCAGAGTGCCCTGGAGGTCGAGGTTCACGTTGGCCGTGGCGGTGGCCGTCGTCGGCTGGGGCGTGGGCTCCGCCGGGGCGCCGGAGGACGACTTTTCGTCGTCGGAAAGCGCCTCTTCGACGCCGCGGTTGTCCTTCTGCTGCGCCACGGTGTCGTCCTTGTAGCAGAGCTTCTGCTGGTGCTGGATGAGTTCGTAGTAGCGCTGGAAAACCACCTGGCAGCGTTTGCACTGGAAGTTGCACCCGGGCGTCTTCAGGAAGCGCTCGTTGTTCTCTTGGTTAGGCTGATTCTCGTAGATCTTGCGCGCCTTCTGCCGCGCGTTCTGGAACCAGACGACGATAACCCGCGGACTGAGCTGCAGTCTCCTGGAGAGCATCTCGAGGTCGTCGTCCTTCGGATAGGCCTGCTTGTCGAAGAACTGCTGCAGCGTCCTCAGCTGGAAGTCGGTGAAGCGCGTCCTGTTGGCGCGGCGCCCGGTGACGGAGCCCGACGCCGACATGGCCGGCATCGGCGGCTTCTCCTCGTTGTTGTTCATGAACACGGTGAATGGATTCTGCTGTGCGGCGGCGGTTACGGTAGAGGGCACGGTAACGGTGGGGAGGGTGAAGTTGGCTAAGGAGCCGAGGCCGGCCTTGTTGAGGGTGTTGAGGAGGTCCTGCGGAGTGGCTGGCGCGGCCACCGAGGGTGTTTTCGAGGGCGTCGCGGAAGACTTCTCCGAAGATTCGGTCTTCAGAGGCGTGATCTTCGCCTCGCCCGTCTTCTCGTAGGTGTCGAGGTCGATGCTGACCTGGGGCGGGATGCTGAAGTTGTAGGGGGAGTCCTTGTCCCTCTGCCGCTCCTGCAATCAACTCCAGCCTTAGGGAGCTCTCCATGGGGTCCCACCTTGAAGAGAGTGTTCCTGAACCAATGCTTGATGACCTTCTCGGGCAGGCCTGCCTTCAGGGACATCTCCTTGATCTGGATCTCGCTCGGCGAGTTGTTGATGTCGAAGTACTGCCGTAGCACTTTCAGCTGCTCGTCGGTGATTCGGGTCCTGGCACGCTTGGCGGGCGAGGAGCCAGAGGCAGAGCCATTTCCCTGAGCGGACATCGCTGAGGAGGATCCGGAGGCGATGCTCTGGAAGAAGTCGGGGCTCATCATGGGCATGAAGGGGTTGTTGAGGAAGGGGAAGCCCATCATGCCCATCATCGCCAGCTGGTTACTCAGATCTGGCTGCGATCCTGCAACAAAAAGCAGTCAGAACAGCCCTGGCTCTGGGCCCTACCGTTGGCCGGCTTCGAGGGGGGCGTTGGGGAGGAACTGGCCGACGATCTCTCGGACCTGACCTCCGTCTTCACCTCGGTCTTGATCTCCCTCATCCGCTTCGGTTCCGGAGGTTCGCAGGAATCGTCGTTGTCCTGCGACGACTCCCTGTCCTCGATCTCGTCGAGACTCTTCCTGAGCCTCTCGGAGAATTCTTCGACGACCTCCGAGGGGACCGCCGCTTGGTGGGCTTCTTCGCAGTGTCCCTTCAGGGCGAGAAGGCTCGGGAAGGCCGTCTGACACTGCCTGCACTCCGCCGGGGCCATCTCGAGGACCGCCTCTTCCGCGAGTCTCTCCACCTTCTTCTTCGTGGCTTCTTCCAGCTCGAGGCCGACCCTTTCGAGCATCTTCCGCAAAGCGACGCCTGTCTTCGGCGTCTTCAGCTCCTCGTCATTTTGGGGCGCGGGCGTGGCCTCTCCGCTTCCGTTGGAGGAGGGCGGATTCTGGGACTGGGACGCGGCCGTCCCCAGCAGAGAGCTGAAGTCGAAGGGAGCGCTTCCATTGCAGAGTTGCCCTGAAAGAGGAGGTTCAGATCGGATCGTGACCCTCGGCTCCTACCGAAGGCGTTCAGCTGGGCGGCGCTCTGCTGCTGCTGCATGTTGGAGAAGAGTTGAGCCATGTTAAACATGTTGAGCATAGTGAGGGCGGACTGTTGCTGCTGCTTGTCCATGCTCGAGGCGAGCGCCTGCAACGGGACCGAAGTTAGCGGCGCCAAAAATAACGGGATTATTAGGGATCGCGCGTCTCTCCAGAGCACAATTACCAGAGGAGGAGAGGCAGCGTTTGCGCAGAGGACGGCTGAGTCAACGCGAAAAGCGCGTGAGTACCTGAATGTTGGTCTCTGCCTCCGTTGGAACTAATCTAATCGCCGCTAATTAGAACGATGTATGCCTGAATTAATGCCGCCTTTGGCGCGAACATCTGGACCCCGTGATTAGAACTCCCTGCTCAAACTAATTGAAACACTCCGATTCGTGTTTCTCCGCGTATCTCGGCAGCTTAGGTGGTCGGGGATCGTAGGAAGGCGACACAGAAGGAGAGCCACAGAAGTGCGTTACAGAACAACCATAAGGAAGAGGTCCGCCGCTAATCAAATTGACGGAATTCCATAAATAAGTGCACTAATGAGCTCGTTTACGTTCTAAATGAGCACGTTTCCAAATCTGAGAGCACATTTCTAAGCCGATCGCGGGGCTTAGAGGATTTTGGGGCGAACAAAACAAGTCGGTATTAGTTAATGAAGATGACTTCGGGTCGCGTGCCTTCAATATCTTAAAATGCGGACCCTCGGTGCAGAGTCAAAAGGTGATTTTAGAGAGAAAACGACACTGTTGGGTCGGAGGGAAAATCGCCTCCAGTGGAAAGTCACACCCGGTCGACGATGACAGACCTAATGAAACACTGCGATTCACGGCGACACTCATCAGTAAACAAATCGAAATGTTAATTGCGAAACGCGCTGACACAAGTTGACTAATCCGCCAATCGATCGCTTCAGGACCGCCGAGTTGATTAATTAATTAATTATTCATTTCCTGCGCTTTCAGTCCACGTTCCCACCCTTACGGTAATTAAGTGTCAAGCCCGCGCGGCACTCAGGCTACCGTACCTCTAATTACGGCTGCACTCGTGGACGCGCGGCTGGCAGCAGTAATTATTGTTCGTTCGTTGATTACAATCGGGGAGATAATTGATCAGGTAACCTTGGTTTTAGCCCACCGTAATTGCTCCCTCGAGTGCAATTCCGGCGTCGACAATGCGACGATCCCCGAAATCAGAGGCTCCCGACACGAACACGTCCCACCGGGCGGCGAATATTCTAATGAAGCGGCGGCGCGTCAAACAACGGTGTGTGTTTAATAAGCCGAGATGCTAATCAACATAAAACAGGTCCACGAGCAAACAGAAAACGGCGACGTTTCGCCGAAGACACAAAAGGCGAACGGCGGACGGCGGCGGAGGATTCGGGCGCCGCGGGACGGTGCGACCGAGGGAGTCGCCTCGCATTAGGGAAGTCGATCGGAGCTGCGGGAAGCCAGGTGGCAGAAAGTGGACAGAAACGAGGGTGCCACGGTGTCGAGGTGTCAAAGGGGTGCCACGGTAGATGGAGCAGGGAAATCACTTGGCCTCACCATTTTTGGGTTCCAAGTGAAACGGAAGCTCGTGGACAGAAACGAGGATGGAGTCGGGAAATCATTCGGGTTCATTTGGGTCCATATGGACCTGGCCACTTTTGGGTTAAAAGTGAAATGGAACCGACTAGGGGAGACTACCAGAAAGGTGCGTTCGGAAAGGACGTTCCTACTTGGAGATGACGAGCGAAAAATCAGCTCAGATCTTCTTCAAAGTGGTGCACATTCAATCCTCTTAAGACACGGATCATCGACTCAAGCAGTGATTAACATTCGGCTAATAAGTGCCCAAACTAACGCAAAAGCCATCCAGTCATCTTGAAGGCAGCATCATGGAAACCTCGCCGTTTCCAAAAATACACGAGAGACACCCACTCAGCCTACAAGCTGCATGTTTGCGCAGAAGTAACAACTCGCAGATGCCCTCATTGCGGACAGTCACCGTCGCTCCTGGCAGAGCTCTCGATGGCGACAGCCTCGACCGCATGAGACAAATAAACATCGGAGGAGGCTACGAAGGCCGACCGATCGAGAGGGATTAGGTTCCGCGTCCGTCCTTGGAGTGACCGCCGAATTGCCTCGGCGATCAAGTTCGTTCGCATAATTTGCGTTCAGACAATGGAGCGCCTCGGTTTCCGCTGGCGCGTGGTTAGGCGGTGAGTGCTGGTGCGTGGCGGAAGGGAATTAATAAAAATTTGAATAATCAGAGGGAATGCGACGGAGTCGTCTTCATTTGCATATAATTACGCGAAGGCTTCGAAGGCGATTGCGGCCGCAATCCAATCGCGCGGCAATTAGCGCCGCGCGAACAGCCGCCGGCTTAATGAGTTAATGATTGCGTTGGAGAGAACCCTCGGATCCTGAGGAGGTGCTGCGAGATTAGGTCAATTGCGGATGAGAAATTAGGAAGGGATGAGGAGATCAAGGAAGCTCCTGGGGAGAGACGCGGCGGGAGAGGAGCGCCGAGGCAGGAGGGGTGTTGACGAGGCGGTGGGGAGAGGAAGAAGAAGTTGCAAATGGGGTGGAAGGAGAAGTTGCGTTTGCAGGAGGAAAACAGAAACATCTCAATCCTGAGCAGGGATAAATTCTGGAAATTTGGAAATTGCAGAAGAAAGAACTAAGGCGGACGATTTGGATAGAGATCCGACGACTTTTCTGGGTCTCACAATGACAGTTTTAGGACTATGCGTGCATATGGGTGTTGTGAATCATCTTCTTTTCATTCTGTTCTTCTAGGATCACCATAGTTTCCTACCGTACTCAGGAAAGGTCTTTAGACTCTTTCAATGTCGATCTTCAAAGGCCAGAAAGTGTGGCCTAAAAAGCAGATACCAAGATGAAACTCCGAATCAATCTCTCGTCCACTTCGAAAGCGTCTAGTCAGAAAGAAGCGTCTACCTTCGGTCCTCCCAGTGCCAAGAGAACTACGGTTCACGCACGACCGTCGACTCCAGAAAAAGAAGCCCTGAGAGAGGCTCCCAGCGAGGTTGCTACTTTAGCCCACTTGACGCGCTCCTTCCCACCGGGCTAATTAGCGCGTGTCGCGCTCGGAGCGGCAATTGGACGCGATGATGCCGGCTAATTACAGTCACGACGGCGGCGCGCAGATCGAACGACGCCGAATCAATTGCGCAAACAAGTTTCGCGCACGACGACGTTAATGAGACTGTATACAGTATTAGTGTTGGCGTGTTGGACCAGGCGAGAGGCTCAATTGCTCGACAACTTTGGCAAACACGGACTCCGAGGAGGTCAGGGCGGTGCGCGAAAACGAGCCGCGCGAGGGGCGCCGGGGAGGCACAAAGACGCCAACTGACTGTCGCGATGCCCTGGAGCTGGCGAGTGCAGGCATAAAGATGGGATAATCGAGCGGATGTCGTGTGCGTGAGGAACAAAGGGTTGGCCAGGGGAGCACATATGAATTATGGGGCGAATTCAGGGAGAGCGGAGACTGTCGCGCTGAATTATGGTCGAATGAGTTGATGATCGTTCGAGGAGGAGGATTAGCCGACGGTTGGCACTTAGGAGAGCTGGGATTTATGGGAGGGGTAATTTGTAGTGTCTTTGTCCGGAGGCGAAGGAAGCGGAAGGTTGAGACATGGTACGGCCACGAGAGACAAAACAGAGTGATAAAAGGGGCTAGAAAGGGGCGGTTACGGTGCTCCTGGACACTAGAGGTGTGGATGGACATGTAGAGACAGTTCCAGCATAACGTTGTCTTCACTTAACCTTAAAACTCCAGAAATTGTATCAAGGTTTCTAGTAGGAACGCGCAAGTAGAATCCTCAGTCTGACTGGCAGGATCACCTGGATATACCGTAAAGAACCAATGACTATGTCAACTTTTCTTCATTCTCACAAAAATGGTGCATCCAATCAGGACCAATAATGTCCGATCTACCTCCTACGAACTACCTCAACTCCCTCCGTCCCCACCTCGTCCTCCTCCCTCTTCCCAGCAGCTACCGTACCCACAGCCAATGAGTGCTTCATTAGGCGGCGGGCCGCGCCACCGTAGAGGCGTTCCGCGGCGGTCCCGTGGCGTCGCTCCGAAAGGCGCGCGGCGAGAGGGAATGAAGAGGGGGACAAGGAGGTACTTCTCGCGGCCGTCCGACCAATCAGCCATTGAGCGGGCGCGCGAAGACAAATAAATTAATCACCGCCGGCGCAAAGCAAACTCCCGACGTGACAAATATTATATAAGATTATTATCGTCCCCCCGGCGGCTACAGTAATCAGCCACGCGGTCGCCGCGGCGTCTACTAGTCATCACCGCGCTCATCACAAAGTCAAACACACGCTGATTACTGTACGTAGATTAGGGGGCGAGCGTGTGATGATGGACGCCAAGCGGAAAACGTCAAAATATTGATCCGCTCAAAGCCAAATAAATCACAATTACACTTTGGAGGTCACGCGCAGGCATAAAACAATGCAGATGAGGGGAGCCCTGGAGGCGCCGAGGGTCATCTGAGGTCGTGGCGCGGAGAGATTCGCGCCGGAGAGGTAATGAATGGAGGGGCGAGGAAAACAAACAAGCCTCGGAAGGTGAGCTGGAGGTGTGCAGGCCGAATTGGTAATTTGTCGCTGTTTGACTGTCGCGATTGTCGCGATTCGTGATGGCGACGAGATGATGATGGCGAAGGTAAACAATGCAAAGAGGCGCCGAGAGATGTATTTAGGCAAATTTAACCATTTCCACAGATGATGACTGCACACGGACAGCGCGAAGGTGTGCGACGGGGCAGGAAATGAGAAGGAGGGGCTGCTCGGAGGGAACAGGAAAGTGAAATGAAAGGCAGGAAGTGAGTGAACCTTTTGTTAATTGGGGAACGAGGAGAGCTACTTGGGTGCAGGGTCAGCCTGCAATTCAGAAGCTGGACCGCAGAATACAGTATCTCGTCTTGGCTGGCTCTATGCAGCTAGGAGTTGTCCTTAAATCCACAGTTTAGAAGAGAACAAAGATTGAAAGTGGTCATTCACTTCCAGACATCATACGCCTTGAAAGGTGACTCACGCGAGCAATGTTTCAAAGCATAGGATGGCGAAATGCAGCGACGTGAAGGCAGACGACCCACTACCGTCCCCATCCCGGCCATCTGCAGAACCTCATCCGGTGGCACCCGTCGACTAATACTACCCTAAACCTGGTGGCGGACGGTCCGCCGCGTCTTCCCCACAATCAACTCCCAATCGCGGCGATTCATTTCGACGCGCGCGCATACAATGAGATTAACTAGAAAAGCTCATCATCGGTGGAGGCGCGTTTGTGGAGCGACGGCACTCGCTAATCCGCCTAATCGAGTTTTTGTATAATGAAAACAGCGATCGCGGCCGTCGCTATTTACCTTGTCGTCGTCGCCCGATTTGGCAATCAGATCGCCGATTAATTTCTGCGGAGGTCCGCCCGGCTGCTCGCTGAACGGCTTCTGGGGGTCTATCTCGCCCGCGGCCACCAGCTCCGCCACCCGACCCATACGGGCTTGGTGCGCCACCGAACGGAGGTGGATGTCCAGTGTGGAGCCCTGACCGTAACCGAGCCGGCACACGTTGCACTTGAACGGCTTTTGGGGCGTCGAGGAGGGCGACGGTGCCGTTGTCTGGGTGGGCGAAGGCTGCTGGAGCGCCGCCAGCACCTGCAAGGGATGATAATTAAGCGCGAGGCATTGACCCACTTCCTCATAATTAAACGTTCGAAATCGCTCGGAAGTGAGCTGATGACACTGTCAAACGAGGAACCTATCGATTTTGACTCAGCAGAGGTTCCAGAAAGGAGTTAGGTGCATGTTCACTACCACAATCGACGAACAGGAAAGTGCAGGAAAAGACAGCAGTCCGAGGAGGCGTAGAACGATAGATACGTCAGAAGACGTGAGTAGGGAAAGCATTCCAGAGGACAGAAGCTCTGTGAAGTCGAAGTCGTGCCTGTATCCGAAGAGCGAGCTGTGCCTACGGTATTTCATCCAAGTCAACCCCCCTCCCCCTTCTGGTAGAAGTGCTCTGTTGTGGATATTTTCAAGACCACCCACCTGTGGACTGAGCTGAAGGCTGTTCGGCTGCTGTTCGAGGAACTTCTTCGCCTTCTTGAGGTGTCCCACACTGTTGTAGTGCACCAGGAGGCCGTTCCTGTCGACAAAGCCCTCCTGGCAGATCTCGCACCGTACCACGCTGGCCTCTGACCCCTCGTCTGCTCCGTTCCTCGTCTTCGCGCGGAACATGTGGCCGAGTTTGTGCTCCAAGAAGCTGTCCTCGCTCTTGAAGGCGAGCGGACACTGCTGGCACCGGAATCTGTAGAGATGCCTCTCGAGGAAGGCGGCGGCCGTCTCTGTGGCAGTCATCTCACTGGAGGCGACGCTGAAACGTTCACTTGGTCGTCTTGGTCGCCGGAAACGATCGCTCATAACCTCGTCGGAGGCCATCAGGATCAGTCTTATGCAAATGAGCACCGGGGCGGTGGGAGAGCGAGGTGCGAACGCGACGTCGATGGCCAAATAGGGGAAAAAGCTGTGGGACCTCAGGGTTCGGAGGCGATCGTAAAAGCGCACGAAACGTTGTTTTGTGGGGATCGTAATTCGAGAGGCGAAGGAGGCGGACGTTTTACGAGCGGACGGTAGTCACGGGTGAGGCGAAAACGGAATGGGAACGTATCTGAGGGAGGCGATGAAGACGAACACCGGCATTGGAATTAATTTTGTTGATTAGAAGCGAAGGGAAAGTGTCTGCGAGAATCGTGCACGTCTAGAGCAGAATTAACGACGCCCAGGATGCAAGTGTTTGTGGGAGAAGGTGATTAAACGGGCAACGAAGGTGGATTTTGGCCGAACAGAGAAGGCAAAGGAGGTCGAGTTTCTTCGTTTGAGGTTCCTCTGGTGGCTTTAAAATTTGGACTTGTATATTTGTCTTGAAAACTGCCTTTTTAAACAACTCATCTAGGGGATATGAAACAAAATTTCAGAGAGAAACATGACTTCCGAAGACTTTTCACACAAAAGCGATAACTATAGGAGAACTTCCGAGGCCTTCTACCGGCGTAACCACACCCAAATGGGATGAATTGGGCTGCATTAACACCTCGATGATCGGCAATTTGGGATGCATGGGTTGACGGCAATGAAGAGGTTTCTATGACAATCGCTTTCGGCTCTAATCACATATTAATTTTATGACTGTTTTGATGAGTGCTTTTACGCTTTGGACCAATAGCAGGGACATCGTGCCAGGAGCTCACCCTGAGCCAAGAAGAATTCATTGTTTCCTGTTCAATTTCGATGTTCCGAAAAGGCGCTGTACGCGTGACAGTTTCAAGAATCCGAAATCAAAGGATGCCGAAAAGAAGTGTCCCATTGTCGGTTTCTCGAAAGAGCGCCAGAAGTGAGTCACTAATCTGGTCCCCCTCCCAGGTCCCTCTCCCTGCATGGGTACCACCCGGTTCGGGTAGCGCCAGTTCACAGCGCCGAGAAAAGAACAAAAGTGTAATTCTCGGCGAAACAAAGCGAATTCATCGAGGCGCGGCTTTGTGAGATTCGCCGCCCCGGCTTCTCCCTCCCATTTTGAGACGTTTCTGAGTCAGCGTGGGAAAGCGCGTCGTGGGTCCTCGCATGATTACGGTAATACCTTTTGTCCGAAGCGAGCATGAGTCGTTCGATCGCCTCGTCGGCGATTTTGTGCTCCTAAAGAGGCGCGTTACTCGCCGCGGTCCTACAGTACCCCTCACCTCAACGAGATGTTCCCTCAGGCTGGTCGACTTCTCGGGACAGAGCGGGCATTGCCGCTGGGCGTCTTCGTGTGTGGTCGAGGCGTCTTCGGGCTTCGGCGACGCGGCCTCCTCCTGGTGGCTCGTCTTGTGGTGCTTGTCGAGCGCCTCGCGGTTTTCTGAAACGCCGAATTAATGAGAGTGGCGACGCCTGGCTGTCTCCTTCGACGGGCCGCAATTAGGGTGGGCGGCGGCGCGATCAAAAAGGGGCGCTGCAAGGTGGTTGCCGGGATTCAGGTGCGGACGCGCGCATAAATAAACGACGACCATTTCCCGTAATGCCGACGATCTGATATTAATAAATAGCTGTACGGAGGGGCGCCCATTACTGTAGCGGAGACGGTGGAGGCTGCGGCCACGTCATCGGCAGAGAGAAGAAGAGTTTGTGTGTAAAAATTAACGAACGATTTGATTTGATGTTCTGTCTGTCGAATTGAGAGAATTGAGATCGGATGGCGATAAGCGGGGCGCGACGACGAGGAATTCGCAAAGTGCACTCGTGGCCGCTACAGTCCGAAAACATCGGAGTCCTTAGATTCGGACTCCGATAGGCTGACCACAACATCGCCCATCGTGTTGTGATCGAGAGCGACTGTCCGGGTACTGTCGGCGGCTGGACGGCGCGCAACCAAAACATCAGCGGGATTTCGAAAAAAATCTCATTTGCATGACTGCACGATCTCGTCTGGCATGCAAACTGGTCACATGTGACTAAGAAGCGGCAGAGCCATGGATGCTTCTGAGAATCGGCCAGAAAAATGATTGCCTGGACAAACTTCCGAGGGTTTGAAACTATGGTCACATGGACACAGAACGACTTTCTTTGGCCAGTGGTCAAAGGGTTTTACCTATTGTGTCAGAATCAGAATTTGAGAATTACTTCCTATAGATAAAAAGTAGAATGTGTTTTCTTTTTTTTTCGTTACCGATGACTTTGATGGCTTCAAAAGACAAAACATATAACTCTTGCACAGCACCTTGACCGAACTACACATACTTGACACATCACATCGCCCCCAGAAGTGTCAGAAAGACTCAGAGGGTCACTAATAGATCATGTACAAACGCCTTCAAGCTAAAAACTTTTGTTTATCTGAATTCTTGTTCGCACCGCCTCGCAACGGTCCCTTGGAAAAACTCCAAATCGATCGCCTCTTTGCGTCTTGTAGCAGTCGGAATTCGGCGAAAGTGCACGTGGAGCCTTCCCGGCTCGGGCTGATCCGGTCGCTCCGGCGCGCTCCGCTCCGTTTGGGCCTTTTGATTCATTTCGCTCCCACCACCGCTCTCTCAAGTTTAATGTTTTGATTGTTAACGGAGGGGTGACGCCGTCGACGGCTCCGCATAAACGAGCGCGAAAACAGTCCACCCTCCCTCCCGGGCCCTCATGTACTCTACGGTGATCGGAGTAAATAAGAAGGCACTTACCGCAGTGGAATTCGCACTTGGCGCAACAGAACGCCGCTTCCTGCATCTCGACTAGCGCTCGGCTGGCGTCATCGAAGTCGGGCTCTGGAAAGGGTTCGGATCAGGTCGGCCGAGTCGAGTCAGGTGATTAATTTGGGAAGGGCCGTCGCCGTCGTCCACGGCCTTTTCGCGCAAAACGCGTCGGAAGAAGCGCCGACTGGCGGCGCGTCCAAAAGCTAACGGTGCGGTCGGTGAGTCACCGCGGCCGGGATCGCCGCCGGCGCCCGATGCCCGCGAAGATCACCAATTAGCCTCGCGCACTTCTGTATGATCTGACGACGGCGCAGCTGCGGAATCGGCGCGCTTGTTTCTTTGCCCGAGTGGCCCAAATGAATCGCGGCGACCGAAATGAGAGCCGGCAAGGGGTGGCGCCGATTGAAACGCCAATTAGTGGCCGTCAGAAGGGCGCAGGAATTAGACGCTGAAATGAAGGAATCTGCTGGTAAACACGGAAGGAAGGACGGAGGTACGGTACTACAGGAAAATGGGAGGGAAAATATCAACATCTGGAGTAAGAAGGACGGAACGGATCCAGAGTCGTTCTAGATGACAGAGGAAGACGAGCAAGATGATGTCACAAGATCAGTCAAAAGGAGATTGTGACCATGATGGATCCCACTTTGTTTAGCAAACAGGGAACAGGAAGGAGACCTAGGAAGTTTTTTCGTTCGATTTTTATGTGGAGACCTCACAGAAATACGCAGGATTCTCAGTTATAGTTACCGTTCACTTCATAGGCATCGCCAGGAACTTGAATTGGCTTGGGTCTTTAGGACTTTTCAAATCAACTATAGTCCAAAAGGGCCCTGCCTTCCGATTCACAGAAGCAAGATCACCCATCCACAGAAGAGGCGACCGAAACCCGAGCCCTGTGCACTGAGGACGCGTAATCGCGAAATCCAGTCAGTGAGGCCATTCATTCGGCTACTCCAGCAGTCAATAAAAGACAAAAGCGAATGAATATCCGAAGCAAACAAAGCGACACATCTCTGTGTGACGACTTCATTTCATTAAATCTCAGAGTCTTCCGGGCCCTTCGATTAGCCGCCGCTTCTTGGGGACTCCGCCTTCCGCGGCGGGAGGGCCTCGTCGCCGAAATGTGTCCGAGTTCTAATTAACCCAAATAAACCAATAAAACGGCCCCCAACTGCTCATTAGTTCTTCGGATCCACACGTGGCGGCGGTGTGACTTTCGGCCCTAATGAACACCGGCTGGTCCCGGCGCGCCGGAACAACAAATCGCGCGCGTCAAGATATGGATATGCGGTCGGCGGGCCTCCGAGGGCCAAAGAAGAGTGGGAAGATGGTGTGTGATATGGCGGCTGGTTGTAATTAGCCCCCGAAGGCGCGGAGGGAAGGGTCGTTACCCGACGGGCCGCGGGACAACGGCCGGCGCCGGAGACTATCAGATTTTAACCTAATTTACATATTAAGAGCAAGTTTGCAGTGGGAGAGGGCATGGAAGACGCGCGTCTAATTAATCACGGGAGAGCTGCTTTGAGGGCAGAGAGAGACCCGCTGGGGAATACGATTAATGGGAAAATGTCTTTATTTAGAGGACGCTCCAAGAAGATCCGAAAGCTCTCTTCTGAATCGTCGCTAAATGACGGAGGGCGCCTGAGTTCGCCGCCGCTGCTGATGGACGCAATGAGCGGATTTGGGCTTCCGCTGGGGGAACGCCGCAGATAAGGACACGGGGACTGTAGGAGCGAAGAGAAGCTGTGGGCAAAGGACAAAGCTCTTAGGCTGGCTCTTAGACCTCGAAGGCTCAGAGCAGTTGGGGAAGAACGTGGACACTGGATGTTGTACTGGATAAGGGCAAGAGGGCTGTAGAAGCGAGGAGATGAAGGTAAAAGTGAGGACTGTTTGGTTGAGAGAACCAAAGCTTTGGGACGATATTTGCCCCGATATACGATATGTTCGATGTTTTTGAAAAGCGCTTGGATTTGGTGATGACCACTGAAAAACGGTTTTGTAGAAATCAGGCAAATTCTTAAGACTTTCAGCTGGATCTTAAGACTTCATCAGGCTAGCCTGTTAGGCTGGATAGAAGAACTAAATTCGATGACATGTGATTTGAGTCAAACCCTTACAGTTAGTTTCAACGTCTTGCCAAGAAGCCTTACAGGGTCCAAACTGTTGCACAAACTCATGGCACTTTCATGACCGAATATCACTCACTTTAACGCTGCAGAAAAGCTGCGAAGAAAGTCCAGGTTGAGAAGTGGGTTGACAAAAGCTGACCGGTAGAAGTGGCCACGCGTTCCTGCCGGCTTCGTGCATGTTCGCCCCGCCCTCGCGCTTTCGCGGCGACGTTCTCGGGCGAGAGAAGAAGAGAAAGAGATGAGACAGCGCGATTAGCGGTCGAAAGTTTTGGGAATCGCGAAAAGTGGAGAAATGAAAGGTGCTGCGGGCGATGTAATATGCGACGAATTGGCGAATGACGAATAAATTGACGACGGGATACGGTAATTTGAAGAAATACGATCGCGATGCAGAGTCGAGATAGGAGCGGCGAATTCCATTAATATGACTGCGAGATGGGATGCATTAGAAGGAGACAAAACATCGAAGGATCGAAGGGAGAACTGCCAGAAGTATTCATTTCCATGAGAATTCGATTCTGTGGACGGTACAGTAACCTGCAGAAGCTGTCGTGTCCTCAGATGGAACCCATTCCAAATGCAGGAAGTCTTGTGGATTCCTTGAAAAACATTCGAAAAGATGTTGTGAGAATCGTGTTAATCATGAAACAAACACCTCTACCGTATCTAGGCAAGACAGGAGCGCAAGGAGAACTGTGGATTTCCCGAAAAGGAGCGCTACAGTACCCTCGACGACCCATTCTTCATTGCGAAGTTGTTTTCGCGGCCCGGTCAACTCATTCGAGCCAAGATTCATTGGCGCGGCGTCACAATGAGCGCCAGAAGCGCTGGCATCG
The DNA here is from genome assembly GCA_030435675.1 of Steinernema hermaphroditum. Lineage (NCBI taxonomy): Eukaryota > Metazoa > Nematoda > Chromadorea > Rhabditida > Steinernematidae > Steinernema > Steinernema hermaphroditum. The sequence goes on from CM059622.1 coordinate 6,723,998, forward strand.
CGTCAATATCCCGGGTCTCGGCGTCCAAATTAGAGTTTCTCCCCCCGGCCAGCTCCTTCTTCGGTGCAAATAAGCCGCGATTCATCATATTGGTCTTTTGAGAATTAGCGGCCTCGCTCGTTTCGGCGTCGTCGCCGTCGTCGACGAATTGGCGTCGGCAGCGCTGTCTTATTTGAACAATTTCAAAATTAACCGATTGCGCGCAAAAACAACGCCGGGAGGGAGCTGAGGGCCGAGTGCGGAGGGCCGACTGTCCCGCGGGAGATCGCGCCCACAAATGCTTATTATATTTTACGGCTTCGTTTGCCGATCGGCCGATTTGGGGGCCAAGTGGCCAGCGAGCCTCACGGGGAGTCAATTCCTCAACTGCGCCTTGGAGACTTGTGTTAAGAGCTCTCTGCATTTCCGAAGGGTCAGCCTGGACTTAGGGTACGGACAGGCAAACCCTGGATTTATGCGGCTTATGCTTGTGAAAAAAAGAGTAAAATCGGAAGCTTGTCTGTTTGTAAAGGAATTGCAATATTTTGAGAGAAAATCAGTAATATTGAGGTGCCTTAGTTTCAACATGCTCTTTGGAAGTAGACAGAACCAGCTTTAATCTAGAGGACAGCGGCTCAAAAGGGAACCTAAATGAACTATGTTCTTGATCCCCTGCGTGAGCTGGCGTTCCAAATTTACACATCTACAGAACCCGAAAGACAGTTCTCTACAGGACCGCTCACCAGCCTAAGAACCGAGCCAAGACCGAACGGCAGGGAGCGAACGCGTCAGAGGGGCGGCTGGAAGAAACAGTGGCTGGAGGGCTCGTCTCCTCATGTATTCATCTCCACTGGACGCATCAAAAACTGGTTCGATCGGAGTTAAATTTATTATGAAGTGAGTGAACTGACGCCGCGCGAAATAAAGAGATTAGGTTGTGCAGGGAGAACTCGTTCGTGTTAATGGAACTCTCAGCGCGATATTAATAAACGCCGCGCGGGGCCGCCGCGGGGGGCGCCGATTCGATTGTTTACTAATGAAAATTGGGTTACTGTAGCTGATGGACTCACCTTCGTTCTCCGACCGGACGGTCGCGTCCTCCTCATGTCGAAGCATGTGCTCTGAAACGAGAGGATTAGGCCTGTGCGGAGAGGGAGATAGGTGGATTCGATGGTGATTACAGTAACCCTGATTAGCGCGATTAGAAGGAACGGGTCTCGGGGCGATTAATTCGATTAATCGACGCACTCACCCATGGCTTCGGGTTTGCGCGCCGTCGTGAACGGACAAACACGACATTCGAATACGGTAGAAGGGGGCGACGGCTGGGGCGAGTCACGAGAGTCCTCCATGGGCATCTGGAGGAGCGAGGAGGAGGAGGAGGCCGTCGAGCAGGAGACTCCGAGGTAGGCGAGGCGACTCTGGTGTCCCCGTGAGTCGCAGTGCTCGCGCAGTGCCGACGAACTGAAAAGAGAGATTAGGGATTGGGCAAGGGTACCCGATCTGGAGATGAATCAATGAAAAAATCGCTACAAAACGTTTCCCGTGGATCTGTTCTTGGCAGCCACAGAAGCCATATGAAACGTTAATATGTTTTTCCACATTAAATTTGAAACTCGTTCCACTGATATCGAGATTGTCCTCGCTCAATGCCATCGTTTTTGCGTTCAATGCCAGATTGGTGTCCATCCTCAGTTGTTCCTTGGTACACACCGGATTCCAAGTGGCATTTGTACAAGTGCCACCAATCCAGTCACCAAAAATCAATGCGACGCGAAATATTTCAAAGCTCTTTGTTAACTATGGACGTTATCCAATATCCGAAAGTCGCACAAAAAACATTTCAGATCCCTTTTTTGATTTAAAGAAAAGTCTTTAGCTTAGGTCTAATCGTTTCAAGTTCGGTCGATTTCTAGTTTTTGTGCAGATTGGGAAAGTGTCTTCAGATAATAAGCGAACAAATGAATCAAACGTCTTCTGGTCTCGACGTCCATTTAAAAATCGCTTTTTTGAGCCGAAAAAATCTTTGATCTTTATGCCACAAAATTGTTTCGAATATTATTTCTTAACTCTGTGAACCTGACTTCTATTTTGTACAAGAATCTTCATTACCGTAAAATAAACTCACCAGGACAGAATCTCCTGACAGGGCCGGCAGCGCACTTGGACGACACTCTTGACGGCGGAAAGGCGACAGACGGCCGTGGCGGGACCGAGTCCGGCGGAATTGCCGCCCTCCCGCATGTGGTTCATCTGAAGCGGCGGAGTCACTTCGCGGTAAAACAAAGAAGGCGGGGCGCTGTGGCGCGCAGATCGCTAATTGGCCGACGGCGACGTGACCGCCGCGAGCAGCCCTGACGGCTACCGTGTAATTAGGCCTCGGAAGCAACGGAGCACTTGAGGAAAAGATGAGTTCGAGGAGGAGAGGTGTAAACTGAGGAAAAGGTGCGCGGAGCTGTTGTAATTCAATATTGCGACGGCGAAGAAGGTGGCGCCGATGAGTGGGAAGACGCGGCGACTGTCGCGAGAATCTCCCACACTTCTCGATAAACGTTTTTGCGTCAGGAGTGCACACAAATTAATTATTATTTACTTTGCGTCGACGACGACGACAATGTATTCGATTACACGCCGCCCGGTTCCTCATTAAGGGGCGGCGGAAAAGTAACATCTATAGTTTTCGAGTGGCAGTGAACAGCAGTGAGGCCTGTTCAGTCCGAAATCCAAACGAGTCCCGTTTAGAATCTTCGAATGAGTGTCGAGACTCGATAAGTTCGATAAAAACAAAACGATTTGGAGAAATGTTCTAAAAGATGAAAACTACTTTTAAAGGGACCCGGTCATGGATGGAAAAAGTGTTTTAAAGCTTCTAAAAGTTTGTGTCCAAACGTACAAACTTTCCTCCCTTTGGTGACCATTCTAACGTCATGTTCAATAGCCAATCTTTCCAATCGTAGCGTTGTGGTAAGAGAACCGCATATTTCCTACAGAAAGACTTCAATTTATTGAGTTAAAGGTGTTTGCAAGCCGGCTACAACCGACTAGATCGACTAACCGACTGATGGAAAGATGGAAATAACGAGTCGTAGTAAAAAGGTACAGAAGAAATAAATGTGGGTGGCTCAATTCAGTTTAATTTATAATTTTAAAAACTAACAAGGGAACCTTCCCAAGTGTCCGCCTCGGATCGAGTTGATAATTGGCACACAGGTAAGCATCAATGAACGTCAACCTCAGAAGGGCGTTGGCTTCTACAGATCCTCATGTAAATACCTTTCGAAAGTTGCTTCTACGAGATCTAAAGAGGACACTCGGAAGGTTCCCTTGGTACATTGTAAATTATTTAGATTAATCTCTTATTTCTTTGCTTCAAATTTTAGTCCATAATAAAGAAAAGTGCGGCAAATGGCTCAGAAGAGCAGTTTCTTCGTCTTTTCAAGGAGAGAAATTTTGTATCATTCACATATCCTATTGATATATCTGATTAAAACTCAAACGAATCAAAAAGTAGGCTAATCAGTGCTTAGAATCCTGTACATGGATTCTCGAAATGCAAAAAGGACCGAAATGGTTCGCTTTCAAGAACGTCCAATTCCAGAACCGACCATCGGCGCGCACTGTGGGTATTGTGGGTGCAGGTCAAGACGTGCCAGTCGTCCTCATGCAAACAGAGAGCCGCTAATGCACACCTCGGAGGCCGGCTCGCTGCAATTAGTGTTGGCACCTCGGCGTGTAAACAGAGAAGATATCGCGCGCGCGATCGTCTTCGGCGCCGCTTCGTCACAAGGTCAATATCGTCCGCGCGAACGAGCCGTGAAACAATAAACAAAAATGGGAATATGCAAATTTGAAGATTTATGTCTTAATGACGCTCTGTGCGCTCCCCTAATGACACTTCGTCAAGGAGACACTAAACGGGCGGACTGTATATTAACATAATCTACCGGAAGCCGGCACGGGGACGGAGGAAACGCGGTGGTCGTCACCGGGCAAACAGTCGTCTGCGCCAATTGAATAGGTAATTAGGGAGGCGCGAGAGGGAAACGCCCGCGAGAACCATTGTTGTACCTGTTGTACAACGCCCGTGAATGCGGATTGAGAGGAAGAAGGAGGTGTCGGCCCGGGTGGAGGTGCTATTCTGTGACGCTTCGTGGAACGTCGGTCAAGGAGGGGAGTCACAAGAAACGTCTTCTGCACAGAGGTGTTCTTCGGAGCTGTTAGAAGGCAAACAGAACTTTAGACTAGTTAGGAAATAAATGTCTTTTTTAAATATAACTTTTCAATAAAACAATAAAACTTAATCGCAAATCGTACGTAATAGACAGCAGATCGTACGTATATCCTAAACTTATGAAATGCAGATGAAGATACAGCATCAAAGTTTAATTTTTGGACTAAACACGACTTTAACACAAAACCTGCTGTACAAAATTTTGAAAAATTTGTAAGTGAGCGCATAAGAGTTGCAATAAAATAAAAAAAATGTGGATGACCGAAACTACCATTAAAGGCAGCGATAATCGAGATCCCATAGAATTACGGTCAGCTTTTAGATTTAGAAAGACAGACGGTTTACTGCCTTATACGAATACATTTTTGGACAAAAAAAAAGAATCATCAGAAGTCGAGGGGTTCTTTTAAGTACTAAAAATTGAAAAGAAGAAAGAATCACCCTCTTCGTCACACCCCCCTTAATCCCCAAAGTTAGGCGAATGGAAGTGAGTGTCTCCACGAATCATCGTCGCAATCAGTGCACGCGATTCCCACGCGCGCCATACCGTGTAATTAGACGTTTTCCCACAAACGTCCCTTTTCCGAAATTTCAAATCTACGATCCCCTCTAATTAGACGCGATCGGCGCGCCGAAAACAAACACTGAGGGGCGAAGAAGGAGTGAGTTCTGGACGAATCGATTGATTACGTGAAAGTTGAAGCGATACGGAGGGGGCGCGAGCGGTAATTAAGTCCTCTAATGTGGAGAGACGCTGTAATTAACACCGATCGTTTGGCTCTTATCAATCGGAAGAGTATTTTTGGCGCTGGCGATCAGTTGATCGGTAGGGAAAAAACGAATGTAACAGCCATAAAGCGGTTGGCGACACACACGTGGAAAAGTTGATCGGAAAGGGCCTCTTCCGTGTCGATCTGCATGAAGAACGGATGAAAATGGGGAAAAATAGAATGGGATCCTCATCTGAATAATTTTGGTAAACTACAACCATCGAATTCTCGAGATGTTTCTGCAAAAAAGATGCATTTACGGGCACAACAGGTCAGAAATTCGATGCCTTTCGAATCCAAATCAACAACTCCGATCAAAACGAAGTGGAGGCAATGGAGTTTTGCAGAATCTCGGTCGTCTTTGCAACCTTTTGACCTTTTGGGAAACCTTTCTAATGGCGTAAAGAACGAGGCAATCAACACCGATCGATTCTCAGCCCTAATGAAAACAACAAAATCACTGTTTTCGGCCACATCGGCTTCGTTCGCTAATCCCGTGACTCAACGCTTCTTCGCCGCCGCCTCCACTCGTCTCTTTTTGCTCCAAAATTCTCTCTAATTACCCTCTCGCTCATCGCCGCGGAGCCATTAACTCCGCATGCGTCATCGTCGTCACAATCATCGTGCCCGACCACAATCGAACTTTTGGGCGGACAAACATCCGTCTTCCGGTCAGAGCAAACAGCGCCGATTACGGTAGTGGAATCACTCACGATGTGAACGCGCTGAACGTGCTTGTCCGTCCGCGTGTGTAGCTGAAAGTTCGCCTTCAGGTTCGTGCTGTAGGGGCAGAGATGGCACTGGTATACGCCGTGGACTACGGTAATGTCCCCGATGCAGGGACGACTACGGTCGATCTCGAGATGGTCGACCATGTCGGAGACGGAGTCGGTGGAGAAGGAGCCACAGATGAGGCACTGGAGGGGACGGTCGGCGTCTTGGGCCGTCGTCGGGAGCGGGGAGGGCGACACTAAAGACAGGGGTTACGGTAGAGGCGGGAAACGGTACCCATGGCTCGAGGCATCTCCTGCATCGCGTGAAGGTGCTTGTCGCTCTGCATGTGGATGCTAAGGTTTCCCTTCGTGGTGGTACTGTACTTGCAGAGCTCGCAGCGGTACGGTTTGTAGCCACAGGAGTAGGACTCTCCACGAGCCAGTTTAGGATGGGCCCTGTTCTGGAGACAGTAGGTGCAAGTGACCTGGAACGGATCGTGAAGGCCCCTTTCTCCAAAATCGCTCACCTCGCTGTCCGAGTGCTTCTCCTTCATGTGGATCTCGAGCGTCTCCTGGTACTTGTAGTGCCAGTTGCACTTGGGACATTTCAGGGTCTTCGTGCTGTTCCTGGCGGTGATGGCCTGGGGAGAGGAACTGACAGTCGGCTGCTGGAGGAGACTCGAGGCGATATCTGAAAGAGTCCCTGAGCACCGCTCGCAGAAGACTACCTACCGTTGCCGTTGATGAGTCCGTAGGAGTCGAGATTCATCTGCATCTGTTGCAGGAAGCGAGTGGCCTCCTGGTTGAAGAGGATGTTTCTACCGTAGGCGGCCAGAGGGTCTTCGGAGGAAGTAGAGGAGCTCGAGGGGTACGGCTGTGCGAGACGAACACTCAGATCGGACATGATGAGGGTCGTTTGGTCGGCGGGGATCTCGACGACGCCGACCGAATGTCTCTGCTCAAGATGCTCCTTCAGGGACGTTCCGTTCAGGAACCGCGAGCGACAGCCCACGCAGAAGTAGTGGGGGTCGGGGTCGTCGCCGACGAAACTAGCGGTGTTGGCTGCCGGGAGGACAAGCCACTCGCGTGTCCATTCGGGTTTCACCAGCGCCAGGCGGTCGATGAGCGACTCGGAGTCGGTCGCCGATTCTTCTTCCGATGAGCACTCCGACACGTAGAGGACCGATCCGTTCTGGCGGTAGCACCCGGAGAAAGAGGTCTGAAAGATTTCGAGCTATGGGGACTACAAGAATGACTACAAGAAGCGGAGGTGCACGGACCAAGAGGGGCCGAAGAGACTCTAAGGAGAGCAATTCTGCATATAGATTATTCATTTTTCAAAAGACTAGTTATTAACTAATTAACGAATTGTAATATTACTCGATCATCTGTTTGACTTTATTCAAAATATATCCCCGGTATATCCCCCATGAATAAACACCCTCAGGAAAGGCACCTAACCCGGAACCCGAAACTCCGCAGGTCGCAACACAAACGGAATGGCCTAAACAGTCCGGAAGATAAACAAAATTGCGTGAGTCGTCTGCAGGGCGCGTATAAACAATACATAAATCGGCGACACGGACCCTTGGGCCCCCGCGGCCCATAAGCCGGCCAAATGTTCACGAATGTGACTCGCCTAATTGGCGCTAATTGGCAGTTGTCGCGAGTTCGTCGCCGTCGCCTCTTAGGGGGCCTCCGCGCCCCTCGCAGTCAGTTAATTAGCGAGGTGTCGCCAAAGCTGCGTGTGGCCCTGTGGATTAAGGAAGTGCCATCGATCCTAAACCCGTTAGGGCCGACCGCAGGGCCCGATTGCGCCAGGTTTGCAGGGTTAATAACTCTCGGTGGAGGCGATGACGTGGCCCCAATTAGGATTCATCAAAACAGGTGCCCGTGATTTATCGCGCCTCGTCGTGATTTGCATCAAAATCCGCTCGGGACGCAGGAAAAGAAGGGCCGTCGACGAAAACGATCGGCGGACACGTGTGTGGTCGTTTATTTATATTTTGGCGTCATTAGTGCGTCCCGATGAATTCATATGCGATCGAAGCGGCGCGATCAAAGAGGGTGATTATGTGTGCGCGGGGCGAAGAAGCGAATTGGCGAAAAGGGGCCGAAGAAGTCGAGGACATCTGTGCGAACGCCCGAGGCCGTTTTAATGCGAGAAGAAGGGCCGCGGAGAAGAAGGACGCCGGCGGAAAGTGATTCGGTGAGCGGAGACCACCGCCGGTGAAATGAGGAAATTGGAAATATGCTAATCGAAGGGACAATAAAGCGGATCGCCGAAGAAGTTCGAGGGGGCGGGAGGAGGGAATCGAGAGGTGGCATCGATTTGGACCGAATTTAGAAGCTGAATCTATCAGGGATTGAGAAATGACGAAGAGAAGCGATGATGAGTCAGAGGGTATCAAAAGATGTCAGTCGACAACGGAACGCTCATTATATGAGAGCTTAGTATCGTTGGTTCAGAAACAAATTGATATGGTTCAAATGGAAGTAACTGTCCTAAAGAGAACAAGAACACCTTCCCAAAAGTGATGAGTTCGTGGCTCCAGAATGAAAGGAACGAAAGTTTTCCGTAGCGTAGAAGACGATCTTCACAAGATAAGCTATAGGCATCTTCTTTTACAGAAAGGCCGCTATAACTCCGTCTTTGATCAACCAGTTCAGTCAACCCTTTTGCCTAAGAAGCAAGAATCCCCTTTTCGTTCTCCTTATCAATCCTGAAAATCGGACAAAACTCGCGCTTGCAACGTTTCTCGTTGCAGGCACATATCAACAGTCTAGATCTGCAGCGATTCGAACAAAGGCAATAAGGAAGCGCATGATCCCGAACAGGCCATCTATCCCGCTAAGGGGCGGCACCCACCTGAGCGTCTTCGGCTCCCTTCACGCGCTCTTCGCTGTGTGCCGGTGGGATCGTCGCGGGAGTCGTCGCGTCGGACGCCGCCGCGAGCATCAACTGAAACGAGCGCCGTTTGTATGTTACGATGCACACAAACAGAGGCCTTCCCGAAATTACACGCTGTTCGCGTCACACGTAATTCCACGTCTTTCTTTCGCGCCTCCGTAATTGCCGCTTGTCAAGTTGAGGAGCCTATCGGCGACGGCTACCGCATTGCGACGAAAAGGGGCGGCGCCCTCCAGGGGCGGACGCTTCGCACAATTTATTATAATAATGCTCGAAGGAGATCGTCGAGGACGTAAATGGGCTAATCGGATAGTGATCTGCTGCCCGAGGGCCAGAAGGCAATGACCAAATTGGCATCGATGCGCGCCGGATGTGATAATTGCCACTGGTTATAACTGCAAATGGCTGAGTGACTCCAACTAGGAAATGAACAGAAGGGAGCGGGGAGTAGTGGGTTGACCGATCAGCTGCACTTTGGGACTGTAGTTGTCTCTCAAAGTTGTCAAAAGACGGACATTCGAAGTAGCTGTGCGGCTCGAAGGTTGTACTGGCAAAAAAAGACGATCAGCTTACGCTCAACATGCGCCAATTTTTGGCTTTGTAAGGAGAGAAAGGAGATGCCACTTTAAGATCAGTTTTTTTTCTTGATGACATGTATTCAACATCTTTATTCTGAGGCTCCAAATTACATTTATTAATTGTACGTTTTATGTTCAGGATTAGAGGAAGAGATATTTTAAACTATTCACTTAAGCTTCCTTCCACTTCTTGACAAATGGAACCTGGACAAATGTTCCAACTTTTTATTATAGATTTTTTTATGTTTCCTTCTAAAATTTGGCAAAAGTGGACCAATTCGCCTCTGTATGTACAACAGAATGTTAGACACAAAAGCGAAAAGTAGATGTTCCTCGATATGTTAGTCGTTGGATCCAAACGATTGACCAGAATTTCATAGGGGACTTGGCGAATCTGATCGATTTGATTCCTGGTAAGGCTTGTAGACATGTGCATAAAACACACAGAAAGGGAAAAATCGAACGTTCTGAAGGTGATTCTACATCTCTATGTACCTCCATGTCCAAGGATCATGACCGTGGGCCAAAGATTAGGTGCCAGCGCCGTTCATCAAGAAGACAAATCATAACACTAAACATGAATAACCTCAATAGTCACTGTCGTCCTTCACACAACCACCCATTAAGTCCGGAACGACCTTATCCGTCGTCACGCAGCTACCGTAGTCGACGGAGGTCCGCTTGGCGGCCCCTCGGCTCTCCATATGGGCACACGGGTTGGGCCTAATTGTTTATTAGTTTTCTTAAACTCGCTCGCTCGTTCCTTTCGCGGCGACGCGACAATTTCATTCGCGCGTCCCGCAACGACTGATTGCATTAAATACGAACTCATCACTCATAATGGAATTTTGATAATTTTCCCTCAATTTCTATGCTTAATCAACACTTCGCGCCGCTTTTCTGCGCGTCGGCGCCTCTCGGGATTACTGTCGTTAGCGTCGCTCCCCTCCACGGGAGCCGAAGACGGCCGCCGCCGAAACGACGTGGGTGGTCGTGCGCAGCGAATCGCAAAATCGCGCCGGAACAAATTAAAGGCTTCGATCGCTTTGGTCTTAATGTGTTAATTCTCGGAGCCGCACTTAAGCGCCAGCCTAACACCTCGACACCGCCGATTGGGCCACGGTCCGCTGCGTTCAAATGTGTGATAATTACGATACGAAAGCCGAAGGCCGAGCTCCGAGTTTCGGAGGGGATACGATAGAAAGAAGGGATTCGGGAGACATTTGGGAAAGGGGTACAAAAGAAGAAAGGGTGGAAAGGTGTGAGAAAAGGGAGGAATCCACTTACATACAGGAAATGGTCATTGATTTTAACCGGACTGAAATGTTAAAAAGAAGAATGATGACGATTTAAAAAAATAGAAAAGGAGAGGACAAACCAGACACCAGACAAAACGGGAACCCATCGAACCGACCCCGACCTATTGTACAGGATTCATGCAACATATATGTATACCGCCAGTTGTCTACCTAGTCTGGAATAAAACGGATCCCATGATCACCAATTGTATCGCTCACAGGGCTATTGTATGTCTCCATTCGAAAAATCGTCAGACCTTTCGTGTGTCTGAAGGTTTGTAGGGTTTGTAGATGCAAAAATAAAAAAACTGAAGGAATAATAATTATTAAAATTAAGAATTTTTTAAAAATATAAAAATCAAGGAAATCGTAAGAAAATGGAGGTAAAATTTGGAACCATATCCCACAAAATGATGTTACATAATATCCTTTATTGATCAATTTTCGATCGATCAATTTATTGCCAAAGATGCATGATCTTATGAGGGATGCCGTTCCAGTTTGTTATTTACTTTTTTCTTCCTTTGTTCTTATTTGTCCGTGTTTATTCACAAAAATAACGACGTTCACGAATCGTCTTTACGAACCATCGCCGCCACTGCGTTCAGGAATCGCGTGACTCCGATGGAAGCGTCCGTAAACGCTGTGTAAACTACATTTTGTTCTCAAAAATCTTAACAAAAATCTTTTGAGGACTATTTTAATTCAGTCAATCCTTCTTCAAAACTTATCTATTGAATCATAAAGTACAAACACTTTGATTCGAATGTGGCATATAGGATTCATGCAATATATATCCACTCAAGAAGCATCGCGAGAAGATCTGTCAAAGAAAGCCACAAAGACGCACCACAAACGACGAGCACCTCTCCCAAAGGACGCCGAAAGGTCCAAATGCCACTCGGATCAGCACTTCAAATCAGTTATCCCTTTTTTATTTCCTTTTTTTTCTCGTTCGTTCCTGGAAGTTCTCTTCATTAGCGTCGGGATTCAGGCTGCCTTCGGGCGGCACATCGCCGATTGCCCCGTTTGAAATCGTTTTTTGCGCCTCTCGTCGGCGCCTCAAATGAATGCGATGCTAATTCTATAAGTAAGCACACGCGCAATGACTTTCAATAATCGAGTTTTGAGTCCCAAATTTTATTTAATCTTCTTTCGCCAAATTTCGCGCCGCGCGCAATCAAGACTCCTTAACTCGGCGATTCGCCGCGGCGCACTTTGCCCGAATTAACGTGACGCGAAGGTCCGTCGTGGCCAGGAACCCGTGAGCCCGCTACCGTACCCATCCCACGGAGGGCCTGGGGAGGGGGAAATAATTTGGCGCACTAATTGCGAACACGAGGAAAATACTCGTGCAGAAATAAATACACAACGAAACGCGCGAAAGGGCAAAAATGGGCGCATGTTTAATGATCCGAGGGGAATCGGCGCCCCCGGTTAGGCGGTGATCGCTTGTACGCGGCGCCGCAGGACTCAGGAGATGCAAATCAGGGACGGCGGAGGGTCTCGAGGCAAGTGGAGCCAAGTGGATTAATTGCGTTAAGCTGATTGGAAGCCACAGAGAGGATGGCCAACTTCGGAATTAGGCAATGAAAGGGGCGACTTTGAGAGGACTCCGACCGTATAGATCGGTTCCAGAAGACCCAAGACCCAAGCGTGGAACGTACCGGGGCAGTGGACTAGGAATCTCCGACGCCGGTCCAATATCCATGGGCTTTCGTTGTTAGTTAAATCCTAAAACACTGCGTATGGCGCTATTTACGCGTCCATTGAAAAGTAAATGTTTTCGGCTCAAGTGCTCAGATTAAGAACGTTGTTGCTTTCCATAACAACCAAGTTCTAAACCTCTTTTCGGCTTTGCATTGAACCCACGCGTCGTCCAAGAATTGGACACGTCGAACGAACAGAACCCTTTTGCTGGAGATGTTTCATTTGCAGAAGTTGCGATATAAGAGAACTCTCTAAAGGCGTTTTTGTATTTGAAAAGAGATCCAAAATAAGAATCTTTCGTGCCAATCAATCTAACAAGACTAAGACCTTAAAGGGATTACATACCCTGACCGCCAAGGAGTCAGGGCTGCCCCCGAGGAAGGCACCACCGGGCGGCTCCATGCCCCAAATCAATTCCACTTCTGCAACGCGGCTATCCACCTTGGCTCCTTCGATATTTCCCCAAATCGCCGATAATTGCTTGTCCAACGAAGTGTGCCGGCCGAATTCCCGCAACGGCCGATGGCAATTACCGTAATCGCGCTCACTTTCCCTAACGAACGCGCTAAATAATGACGTCTCCGTCGCGATTCGTTTCTTCAGAGGCCGTGCGGCGGCGCCGTGCAATAATAATTGTCGTTAAAGCGCCGAAATCGCGAAGCGTGAACGAAGGTTTCTGGCGCTAATAATTCGAAGCGGCGCAAAAACGGCGCCGACCTTCGACAGCGCCTTCGGTGGCCTTCGCCTCGGAGGCGCGAGCTGTCAAAATCATTCGACTCTTGATTCCGACTCATTAACACTCGAAGATAATCCGGCGACGTTCGACGACATGAGGTCGCTGCGGATGAGACCGTTTAATGGGCGCCGAATTAGGAAGTGCACGGCGAGGCTAATAGGGATGAAGAAATGAGATGACCGGATCATTGATGTTTCTGATTCTTTGGAGTTTACTGTAGGTGCCATCCAAAAGAGAGGGTAGTTGGACGTTTGGTCATGTGGCGCCTTTCCCTTTCGGCTGTAACTGACCCTAATTGCCCTATCCAGCCGTACAATACACCCTGGATTGATTGAGCCACGACGACAATAGCGAAATCTCGGAAGAACGCGTCACTCCCTCGCAACTCTTGGTTAGATCTCTGTGAGATTCAGGGTGGTGGAGGATGTCGTGTGTTCAATTCTGCACACCATTCGGCTCAGGGTTGTAGTACGCTTACAAGGGAAGTGTCAAACATGGACCCCTCCAATTTCGCCAATTTCGCTGAACTTTGGTGCACTGATAGATATAGGAGAGAGTAGTCCGTGCAAAATATTAACGGCCCAAAGGCACTCTAGGCATGCTAAAATACATGTCCACTCTCATCGGACACATACGTTTCTCACCGGCGATTCCCAATCACCCAGTATATTGTTAAACTCATGGTTTTGTACTCTTTTCAAACTGTTCATGCGTGCATTCTAGAGAAGCGGTCTGACAGTTCATAAGCCGGATACCGGGTAACTTAAGACTCACCGGTGAGAGGCGTATAACATGCCCCTTTTTAGTATGCCTGGAGTGCCTATGGGCCGCTAATATTTTGTGTTTGACACTTCCCTTGTTAGTCACCGAAGACGCATCGGATCGTTTTCTAAATCGTTCAGAAAAACGATATCAAATCCATCAAGATTTTGTGTGCCTTGTCAGGCACCCATTTTGGACTCAAAAAGGTAATTATAGGTAAAGGTTGCGAGGAAACGTCGAAAGAACGAGAACAAAGGGAACAATGTGGCGGTGCTTATGATAAGCGCTCACGATAGAAAAGGGAACAAGCCGAGAATAGCAGAAATCCTTCGCTTATGGTTATGGTAAGGTCAACGACAAATCACCGATTTCCGTCCATAGGTCTCTTGTTCGGCTGTACAAAAAGCGTTCCTTAAAACGGATTTCAGAAAAAGACGTTTCTCTAATTGTCGCCGTCCCAAAACAAACAGCGGCGACTAGCCCGTTAGTGAGGTCCGCGGCGGCCCTAAGTAGCGTGGGGCTAACTAATTGGAGATCGAATCCCGAATTCGACTAACTAACACACTCCTCCCCTCCTTCGGTCCTTCTTCGGCCCCAATTCCTCATCGCCAATCAACTGGTCTCGCCGCGCGTAATGAGCAAATCAAGCATTTATTCATTTGCTCGTTGGCGGTCCGCGGCGCCGCATCGTAGCAAAGTGCATTGCGAAAGAGAAGGAAGTACTGTGGGCATTCAGGGAACAGAGGAGAGAAGATGCAATTAGCAGAAGGAACTTCGTGTCTCCGGCATCGCGAAGATCGCCAGGCAGAGCGTACTGTAAGCCAAAAACGTCTTGACTGGACAGCACAAAGTGGCTAAGGCCGCTGTATATACTAAGTAATTGTTCTGTGGAATTCTGTTGTTACACCGGGTCACAACATTGCCGTTTTTGCTCCCGACACGATGGTCCTGATTCTCACTGAAAGTGTGCCTTTTCGTAGCATCCACAGCATTCTGACGAAAATGAATAAAACTGTGACTCGTATCGTATCGGGAACCAAAAGTGGAGAGCTTGTGAACCCTACAGTAAACACCTCCCTCACAGGCTTCACGATATTGCCAACTTTATCTACTCATTTAGGCTACCAAAGGCAGCCAATGTGGACTGATGATCATCTACTGGCATCACCAACCACTACTGCCTTTGCTGTTTCGCTTTCCGACAGAAATAGACTTTTTAGTTTCGCTTGTGGTCAGTTTAAATTATCCGCAATGGACCGAATGAGAATCATCCATCCCTCTGTACAAAGAAGAAAGATCCGTGCTTGAGCACCACAAAACAATATCAGTTTCAACATCGACTTGATACAGGTCATCAACTGATTACTTCCTTCTTCTCCGGGACCCTATCGACTTGACTTCTTCTTTTGTACCGGGACAAATTATTTGAATTAGAACTCAAATGACCCCACTTAAAGGGAACGTATCTCACAGAATCTCTTCTTCTGATCACTGATCGGAACAAAGATACGGCCAGGGAAATCGCAGGAATCCACAAATCTCCAAAGGTCGCCTCAAAAAAGTCGGCAGCGCTAATCGAAAGACTCCGGGAACATAGCACCTGATGGAAGGCGAACACTTCCCCGGCGGTGACGAGCTAATTAATTATCTCGTGCCACCGAAATTTGTGCGTTACGGTCTGTGGACATCACCTACCTACTTGAGTCTCCGGGGAGGAGAGGTGATCGGACGAAAACGAGGCAATCAAGGGAACGGCGGCAGGCGTTGGATCGCCGGCGATAAGACTGATTAGTGGGAAATTAGAGGAAAGGTTAATGAGGCAAACAGTTGCTTGTTCGAATCTCGGATTGCAATTAACTATCTCGCCGCCCGAGGAGCGCCGCCGCTTCGCCACTTCGCGACCGCCCGAGGCCGACGAGCGACACGGGGCACATTATGTCCTCGGGAGCGAACAAAACAAAACATGACGATTTGTCTCCTCGAGCGGCGCCGATTCCAGGCTCTGATTGGCGACTGTAGGGGATTCGCGAGGAAACCGAGGAGGTCAGAAGCCCCTCGTAAAGGAAGCGAGGAAACAGTACTAGAAGTGGGTTGCAGTTCAGTCAGGGAAGAAACAAGAAGGCCATCACATGAATAGACCATCACTGACTTCACAAGCTGAAGCTGGCTATAACTCTGAAGTCAGCACATGATGGGAATCCTCAGTTACCATCTTAACGGATTCAGCTGTCCGCCTTTCCGATACTCAAATGTTGTCTTCTCCACCGAATAGAGAATAGAATCGGGTAAACGGTGTTTACAGGGAGATCAGTGAAAGAGAATTTGGAGAATTTAAACGATAACCAAAAGCACAAAATTTCAAGGGTGCTCTACGAATTAGCACCTACTATCGCCGTCAATCGACTACTCTATTCGTTTCTTAACAACTGACTTTTGACAGGAATTTTTGACCAACATTTAATTCTCACGGACTCTTTCTGTAAAATGCACGTTGATGGAGAAACGCAAAGAGAACTACTTCTAATTCGAATAGTGACCGATACAAAAGAATACTACTTATCCTTCCACGTTGATTCACTTCTTCAGGCGACCTCTAAAGCAAAGGATAATCCTGTATTTAAGGGCACAGCTACTTCCAGAAAAATGCAAAAAAGCGGGCTATTTTGCTGGAGGGGAAGTTCAGAGTGCAACGCGAGCGACGCTTAATGACGAGTGTTGACGAAAAGAGAATGCTAATTAGAAAATAATTTGATTAGCGCGACGAGTAATTAGTCCGTTTGAGGGGCCAACACTACGAGAGACGCTCGGAATTAGCCTGTTCGGTCCCGGCCGAGGAGCGTCGCGAGTACGGTACCCCGCGGCCACCTGAGGCGAATCCGACGCGCCTCACCCTCCGCCACGGAGTCGACGGACGTGCCTCGCTCGTTCACTACTAATTGTGTGTCTCGCGCTCGCGTATTTAATTGGGTAATTGCATCAAAGTCGTCCGCGCGAGCGCGCGCGAGACTCGGGCGCATCTTGCCTAAATTAGCTTTGGCTTTAATTTCTCCACCAAATTAAGCAAAATTAAGTTTGCGCGCACAGAGTTAGAGAGAGTTGGCGAGGAACGCGGGAACTCACTCGTCTTCTCTTCGCCGCTTCGAGAGTGGGATCGATGGAGGCGCCGGATTCGCCGATCGGAGCCGAACGGTGCGACGAGGCGATCGATCTGAAAAGGCCGATCAAGTGTCACAACGCGGTATGGTAAGGGAGTATACGGTATGGGCGTCACAGGTATGAGGCACAAGATCTTGAGAATTCCGAAAATTTCTGTTTTTTGTTTAATTTTTTTTGCGATAAAAAATTAGTGAAAATCAAAAGTGAATCTGCTGGTTTAAAAAACAACAGATGACTCCGATTCCACGGGATATCAGAATGAGCAGTCTTAAAAATAGTGTTCCATACTAGGTTTATTTTAAGTTTATTTAAGTTTCTTACAGGGTGGCCCAAAAAGGACATCTAGACAGAAATCTGAAAACCCATTTCCGTGAGCATCTAAGCGTGAAACCGATCGGAAAATGAAAAAAAAAGACAAATAACGAAAAAAATCGACCGGCCTCTGAATCTGATGAATTTGAAATTTGATTTCCTTCTGCTTTCTGGACTGTCTAGATACCCGTGAGACCGGTCGCTTTCACTTTCATTTTTCGACCGGTCTCACGCTTAGATGCTCACGGAAATGATCCATACTTCTGCCTCGATGTCCTTTAAGGGCCACCCTGTATAAAAGAATGATCAGTGCTCTAGTCTTTGGACGTAAAGCGGATCAGTGTCCCATCATTTCAAAAGCAATTGAACCCGCTTAAAATCCAACAAGGAATATCAGCAATTCATTTTTTCAGAAACAAATTTAAAAGTGAATATCAACTGTCGCCAACAGTTCGGTTATCGTCGTTTCCTAAGAGTCACTTTTTCATTAAGATTTAGCTCAAATTCGTTCACATCTTCCGAATGGCGCAAAACCTGGCTTTCCCTCATCTCTCCCTTCTTGTCTTTCCTCTTTCGGTAGAATGCATACGGTACTTCCCCTCGTCATCTCTTTCACAATCTACACTTTACGGTCTTCAGAGAAGACAGCTGCAGACCATGTTCCTTCGTCCAGAGGTTATATTTAGATCCACGAGGAACGCGTCTATGAGCCTTCTGCACTAACCCTCTCGATGCCTCGAAAAGCGGCTTTCGGAGAAGATTCTCCTCGACCACACACGAAGCAAAACCATTAAAGACTATATATATGCAATGAACAATGGAAGCCTCAAATCAGCGTGACTAAGAGCGCTAATCCAAGATAAGCGACGATTCCGAGATTTCGCAGCGAAACTATTTTCGAGGCTAGGTTGCCACAATGGCGTCAAACGCTTCATGTATGTCCTCTCAAAAGCGAAAAAACATATCGCCGTCCACAAACATCAACATTTATTAAAAATCTAAAAATACCTGTCCGACCTACGTCTCTCCCCCCCCCAACTCGCTACCGTACCGTCTACCCCTTCGAGGCGACGAATGGCGCACGGGCTAAGCGCGGCTCTGTAGGGAACGTCCCGGTCAACCCTAAAGGCGCCTAAGCGCCGGAAAACCAACTCGCTCGGCTGTTTTCCCTTTATCCCCGGCTGTTTATTAGAAAATATAATTTTCCTAATTGCTCTCTTCGAGGCGATTAATTGCGCTCCGGTAATTGCGTGAGTTTTCGCGCTCTGTCAACAGCTTCGTGGCGAGAATCCTCAGAGATGACTTAATCGTTCGAATATTCCGAAGAGCCGAGGAGGACGGCTCCGTCGAGTGCTAATGACGACGGAGGGAACGGCGGATGGCCGTCGCCGAAGGGGAAAGACGTCGTTTTCGTAATTTGTTTAAATGCAATCAGTGAGATTTAGCGGCGTCGACGGACCCTCCAAAAGTTCGTCGCTCTAATTTGGTTTCGAGTGGCGCTGAGAAAGAGCGCCGAAAGTAAATGATTAAAACGGGTGGATGAGCGGAGATT
Source organism: Steinernema hermaphroditum (assembly GCA_030435675.1). NCBI lineage: Eukaryota > Metazoa > Nematoda > Chromadorea > Rhabditida > Steinernematidae > Steinernema > Steinernema hermaphroditum. The sequence continues at coordinate 6,742,706 of CM059622.1, forward strand.
GAGGAGGACGTTTTGTAGGAGGGATCTTCTCGCTAGGGCTCATGTACGGAAGGAGGACTACGGCTTTGGTGGAAGCAGATTAGAGGCGCCGTGTGCTCATCTACAGTTGGTCAAGTGGCCCTGGAGTCAAAGGTCGCCCTTAACGGGCCAAATACAGAAATCGTTGTGTGCTTTGTTAATAGGTGACCCCAAGAGAACAACGTTGGAATTCGAATCCTAAGATAGCATGGATCAGATTGTAAGGCACAGTACCAAATCACTCGAAAAGCTTATGGATGTTTGTCCGAAGAAATTGGGTGTCCGAGACAAAGTTTCACTTAAGTTTCACTTTCGTTTAAGTGAAATCCTATCCATGCTATCTTAGGATTCGAATTCTAACGTTGTTCTCTTGGGGTCACCTATTAACAAATTATAAACATAAATTTGACTCTAATTTGACATATTTTTACACGATTTTCTTTTTACACACAAAGCTTTTTGAACTTTTCATGGAATAGCATAAACCTATATCTAAGAGAAAGGAGTCTATCCTAAAAGCTCAACTGAACCCATTAGATTTCGGGACTGTAGAAATCGATTGTGAATATGTCTCAAAGAAATGTCTCTTTCTTGAATAGAGCAAAAGCGTGGACATATCTAATCCATGACCATGACTATCCACAGTCGCGGCTATGCAACCAACTAGGTAGAAACGCTGGCGGGATTTCGAAACTGTCCGTGTACGGCCATGGATCAGAACTGTTCCGAAAGCATTCGAACTTAAGGCGTTTAACGTACCCCATTTATTGGAACAGTTCTCACCACTTCGTGACATTGTCTCAGAAAATCCACTCCAAAAAGCTATTTCTACATTTCCATTTAGAGATTCTGGTTGCTCATATGTCTCACTGTTTTAAGGTCTATTTTGGAAAAATTACTAGAAATAATAAATTTGAAATTTGGATCAATACCAATTGGACGGTTTAGATGTCAAACGGATGATGAGGGATAGCTTAAAGGGTAAACCTTATGCTTAAGCTTAAAATCTTAGGATCTCAATGCTATTTTCAGGTGTATCTCAAAACGAAAGTAAACCGTTTCAACCGTCCCTATCGGGATCTCGTTTCGATTCAGAGATTTCCCAAGAAACTACATCTTTGGATTACTTCCAGTTTTCCATAAAAACGCGAAGAATCTCCTGAAAGTTGCCTAAATGTCCTGGCCCCTCTAAAGACCATTTTAAAGCCAATAAGAGAAGTACTGGCACCACAGAAAGCGTCACAGAAAAGGAGAAGACTGTTTGCCAAACAGAGTGCGTTCTAATGAAAAGAGAAAAGAAAACAGAGCGCCGTAATTAGCAAAAATTAGACAATTAGTTTTGGCGGTGGGTGCGCGAGTGGTCGACGGCGGTGTGCTAAGTGAGAGATAATTAAATCAGTAATTACAGAAAGAGCCGAGTGGAGGGGAAACATGTTTCGCTCGGGGCGATGCACGAAGTGAGGCGTCTTCAAAGGTGCAAGGCGAAAAACAAACAAAACGGGCTTGAGCAGCTTGTTCAGAGGAAAATTCTGTAAATGCTCGTTGAGGAGCTTTGTGCCAGAAAGCGGAAAGCATCGAAATCAAGCTCCAGGAGAGGACTGCATTACAAAACGACAGCTTTTAATCGTCTTAAAAGCACTAATTTCGTTAGCGTCGAAATTCGATTCTCTGCAGATTCGGTGAGAAAACACGAAGAAGTCGTCTAGACGAACAAATACGCGAAATCTGCAGGCTTTGTAGAAATCAGATAGTTGGTGATGTTTCTACGGCCTCTAGGAGTTCACCAGAAACGAGGCTACAATCAATCTTGCTTCACCGAAGACTGAGCCACTGAAAACGCATGTCGTTGAAGTAGCTGGAGCACTTCTTAGCATACAAAGTTCAGTCGCCATCACAAATCGCCGTATCGAACACAACGCGGTAACACTAAAAAGTCGGCCCAAATGCGTCAGGTCACTAAATGCCAACAGGATAGCGCTTAAAATGGAATTAAAAGACTAATCGAAAATGTGGTTTACTTCATTTGTGTAAACGCGTTAAGGTAAGACACACGCAAAAAATATACCAATTAAATAAACAGAACTGAAAACGAAAAGAAGTGACATAAAGTAAATGCAATCGGCAGGAATAGACGAACACGAACTGGTGTCACCGATGAGTGGAAACGAAGTTCGAACAAAAAGAAAGACATACGCGAAGTGGGGCTTGGGAACACTGTCAGAGATGTATTTTGCCGAAAGGTCCCCTACGAAGAAGGCAGAAAACAGTATTTTATTTCAATTTCTTCAAATGTCCATCTTCAAAACGCATCTAAACCTTTCAGTTTATAGCAGATTCCACAAGAAGGGCTTTTGACTCCAATGTTTAGCCTACTTCTGATTTCCAAAGCTTGCTTTATCACAAAGAATCCTGTAGATCAGGGACAGTCCACGACAGGGTACCACGTACAGATGCCCCTCGAACCTCTCGAACCTCAATGGAAACCACCCGCAGAGCCGGGTTCTGCTGACAGCACTCATTCGGCGGAATAGCAAGTGAGAGCGGAGGCCCACAAAAGACAAACAATGCCCGATGGCGATTAGCCAATTAATTCCGCTGAAAAATTAATGACTCGTTGCCTCTCTCGCGGCGAAGTGCCTCGCAATTAAAATCTCTGTGTGTGGGCGCGACGATCCAGAGAAGAGTTAAATAATTAAAAATGAACGCAGAAAAGTTTGGCGGCGGTTTTTAGGAGTGCACGCCCGGGGGTCGAGGGCAGAGGCGCGGGCCTAATGTCGGCGTCCCTTTCCGCCCGCATCCTAATAAAATTAATTATACATCGGCGCCTATGGCTAATGCATTAAGATAATCAAGTTTGGGGAGAGTTAGTTTTGAGCGTCGAGTAGTAAAAACTAAAAGGAAGAGAAATTAATGAAATTAGCGCCGAGGAGCGGCGATGGACGCCGAAAAGTGACTGGCTTCTCCACAAGAAGGTGGGGGAAGGCACCCGAAGGAAAGGGTAAAACAAAAGACGATGACTCGAGGAATTGGTCTTAAGCTGTTTATGCCTGGAGGATTAGTTTGCAGAGGTGAATGGAGGTTCTCTGGGAACGCAGCCTTTGCTATTCTCAACTTCAATGATGGCAGATGATGTTTCTTTTGAAATTAAAAGAATCAACGATCATCGAAGAGAAATTGAGAGACATTTCAAATGACTATTCTGATCACAATAGGCGAAAACACAGGATTTTCCCTGCCATTTATAAGGGTTTACAAGCCGGAATGCGAGTGAAGAAAATGGTTTTGTCCCTACTCTCTTATCGTAGCTTACTCGATCTCCAATTGACGGTCACAGCTTGAATTCCTACAACTCGACTGATGCGCTATTCAGATAAGAGTAGTTCTCGAAAAAAAGGTGATATTCGCCGGAAACAAAAGAACGGATGAGTAATGCTGGGAAAGCATTTTGCCAGAGCGGATTAACATACATCTATGGGCCTTCACAGTCGAATCAACGAATAAAAAAGGAGAAGACGGAAGCACAGCTCGGAGCCAAGTAAATGTGTTGAGGCAAGCCGCTTTGGTTTTGTAAATGTCAGATTTTCAGTGACAGTAAGTGAAGAGTTAATCCATGGAAAGAAAGGAAGTGAGCGAAACATACATGGGACAGTTGACTTGATTAAAAGCGATATCGAATGTAGACTACGGTATCAGACAGTTCCAGATGTCTCTTGGACTCCGGAAAGCCACCTAGCCCCTTTTGATCACCGTAGAATCGAAGTGAACGGAACAAATATTCGACTCAAAAACGCAGCCCTTGCTGACAGCATGATTAGGGCCTATCTACGGTAGCCGAGGCGCCCCTAGCAACGCGGGTCTCTCGTGGCGCCGGCCTCTCCAGGACCACCCACTTCTTCGTCTTCTTCTTACCTGGCCGTCCGTCTCCGCTCAAGGACCGCCGATCCCAATTCGGCTAATTAAACGTATCGATTTCGAAATTCGCGCGGATAATGGAGTCGGCGGCCCTAAAACAAACAGGACGGAGCGCGGGCGCACTCCAGAAATTAGGTAAATTGAAAGGCACACGGAGAATTAATGGCGCCCATAGAGCGCCGTTGGCCCCTCGGGGCTTTTTCCCAATTTTGGTAATTAAAAGACTATCTCCGCCGCCGTGATTTATTAGCGCTCGTTGGGCGCCCAAATCCGGTGCCGTGGGTGGTCGAGGACAAAAAGCGGCCACGCGGCACCTGTCCGTCCGAATTTATCGCTGCGAGACCCACCGGCACCGCCAATTAGGCTCCGGGCCCGCCGCGGCGCACGTCGCGTAATTCTGACAATTTAATTGCCCAAAATCGAATAATTTTCGTTTATCGATGAAAAAATTATTTATTATTATGCCAGTGGGACCATTAGTAAAAGTGGTGCGCGTCTCTCCGACCTCCTCGGCGGCCGCAGGGAAAATAAACAAATTTGAGCCGCCAGAGGGCCGCCGGTGGCGCGCAAATGAGGCAAAGGTGGAGGGGAACACGGTAGCCAGGGGCAATTAGTTGCCGGGGGGAGAAGTTGGAAGAGTCGTGATTGAATGGAACTGTCAGGGACGAGGCACATTAATTCCAGTCGCTTTATGTTCTCAATTAAATTCGTATTTGTTACAGTATCCTGTTGAGTAACATATCCGCTTCATAGAGCACTACGTAGGGGTCAATAATAGTACAATGTCAATAATATGTGTCGTTTGCCCTGGGATTATTTCAAAAAACGAACGCTCATCTTTCACCAAATACGTTTTTCACAGTGCGATCGGCGTGGGACCGTGAGTTTCCATAAGTTACTGACAAAGCTCTGCACTAGGACAAAAAACAAAACAGAAGGAAACCATCCGAATTGTGGAAACGGAGAAAAAACGCCCTCTTCTGGCAATATCTACCACTTACTGAGTATGAACATGAGCGAAAAGTGAATATTACATTCGCTATTTTGTTTGGCAAACAAAAGCTCAGGAGCCAAATGAACCCTCAAGCTGACTCAGCCTTCGGTAGGCAAGATGCTCCATATTATAGTACAAGCGATCATGGTAAAAAGAACAGAACAGAATAGAACTGTGAGGATATAAGGCAATGCATATGATGCGTATCGCGTCATATCACCGACAGGAGAATCGTTATTTTCGGTTTGCTTCTCCAGGAACAAAAGAAGACTCAAATCCCAGTCCTATGAAAGAGGCCATCAGATTAATCCGTCTTCAATTACCCATTAAGACACGACGGAGCATGCACGGAACTACCGTAGCCGTCATTTGGTCAGGTCTTAAGCGGCGCCGCGTTCGGCCACTAATAAACAACTAACAACTCATTGGAGGGTGAAGGGCCCGCAATTTTCGAGAGCGCTCCGGGACCGAGTGCGGTAATAATTGTTGAGAAAATAGGGAGAAACGATTAACGATCACAATTAAATCGGCTACGCGCCCGTTGGCCGGACGGCTTCGAGAGGGCGACGGGGCGAAAGAAGGAGGCCCAAAAGGAGAAATTCGGAGACAAGATGGTCAAGGCACATCTCAGAATCACATCTGGGCGGAGTGTGACTGCTACGAAAACGAGAAAGTTGTAGTTCTGCAGGAATTGTCGTCGAAGTACGTCACAACGCTCATTAGAAAACACTCGTGAAAGAAGCTAATTAAAGACAGTGAACGTAACTCAATGACTCGAACCTAAAGGTTCGCCGAAAAAGACGGATATCGCCAATTTCAGAAGACCGAACATACCGTAATTGTCAATTGATCCATAGAATGTTAGTTTTCTCGGATATTTTCTATACTTGCGCTATGCAAATGGAAGTATAAAAACTATACAAGTGATGCGTGTACCAAATACAAGTAGAAATACCCGTATCTGGCAGATTATGAACAGATCTGAAACCCACCTTTCCCTCTCCCTTCACATTCTCAACAGAGAAGCTCCCTACAGAATCGTCTTCTTGCAGACCGTTCGCGCCTTCTACTACCGTATGCACGTCTTCGAGATGAACGTCTCCTCAACGCTGGCCCGTAGAGGGCGCACCGTCGGCGAGATTGTCAATCTCATATCCGTCGACGTGGACAACTTCAAGGAGTTCATGGAGAACTCCATGTACGTCCTTCTGATGCCGCTAGCCATAAGCACGACTCCGGATTAAGGAAACCACGCTGAGGAGCAATGTCATTTCTAAGAGAACGCAAGCAGATCAACCCTTGAAATGTCTCTCGATTTCTACGACCACTCTCACAATCAGAAATATGCGTCCCCCAGAAGAGATTGAATCGGCAAAAAGTGTCGTGCATGGAACATTTAATTAAGTTAACACTTGCTGCTCGCCTAATAATTAGCTCACTGCCGGGTTACGATAATTACGTGCAAGCCTAACGACCGTTCAAAGCAGGTGTCCGCGCACCGGCGCTCCCATAAAGGAGCCGGAATTCCTGGCGCACCTCGATTGTTCCGCGGTGCGAAACGCTAATTGACCGTCGGGCCACAAACCCATTAGGGACCACCCACGCCGAGGGCCCACCGTCAGGACGGGGCCGATCGGCCGGATTAGGAAGTGTGCAAACGCTGGATTATAAGAGGCGACGCACTTCTGATGACTCCGATTACGCGCAGAGCCTAATGCGCGCGCCGTAAACAACGGTGCGGATCTCGAGTGACTTTCGACGGCGCCGTATTAATTCATTTATAGCAAAATATAATTAATTTTGACATCTTGTTTATTACTGCTTTACTTATGGTAATTAAATTATTTTCGCGCGCATTCCGTGCGGCGCTCCTTCCTTAGGACGGAATGAGAAATTTGGGCCCGGAACGGCTACTTCTGGGCCTTCTGGCTTCGATTGCTGATTCAGCTTTGGTTCTGGAATGGGTGTGCAATCACTGAGCACTGAGCAGCTGCTTGAGAGGGAACTGGCCCTCGACAACTTGTGGAGCACATCACTGAAGGGGCCCTTTGGAACGTTCCGTCTGGGTGCTACTTTGCGAAAAGGTTTAAGGTTCTTCTGACTCCGAAATGGAACCAAAAGAGTGAAATCAAGGATCTTTTCGTCGTTTATCTTGTAGAACCCAGAGCCCAAAAATCAGATTCATTCATTTTTTTATTGTGTCACAAATCGAACCACTTAGCCTTGGGATCAACGGCTTTCAAAAGACAAAATCGACACAACTAGCGCCAAAGTAGGAAAGAGACGTCTCTCGGCACGTGCTCACCGCCTAACCACGAGATAACTCTTCCGTTCATTAGCAAAATTTAAATAATTAGTGTCGAACGGCGCACTCGCCTCGGGTTTCACCCGCGAACGATAAAATTTCGAAAACAAGCAGTGAGTTCGGCGCATTAGGCGGTGAGTACCGGTGGAATCTTCCCATCGCCCCTCTTCGGGGACCCCTTCTTCTTAGGCCGCGAAGGCGCTCGCGCAGTCTGGCAATTAATTAAATTTTCATATTATTAATTAGTTAATATATTAAGCAGCGACCGATGGCAGTCGTGGTGCTCCCACCACGACTGCGCAGCTACAGCCACGGCCGAACTCTCGACTTTTACTGGTGACGCGCGGGAGGTCCCTAAGTATTTAATTAATCTAATTGCGTTTCACACTTCGAAGCTATTTTTGGCACAGAGAAGATGCAGAGAGCGGGGCCCGGATAGGTGGCGGCGGGTGCACGCCTAAACTCCGTCCGGGGAGAGGCGCGTACGTGAGCGGCAGTCATAATTTGAGCTAATTATCGGGAGTTAATGAGGAGAACGCGCAGCGAATTGCCGCTTAAATGAGGAGATTGAGTGCAAGAAGTCGTTGATGAGGACGCGGCGCTCTCGGAAGCTGCGCAGTCTTGAGATATTCAAACTCATTAACCTAATAAGCTGTTCTGATTAGTGATCGGCTGAGCGGGGTCTCAAGTGGGTAGGCCGCTTATGAAGTCAGCTCTGCTGGAAAAAACTCTCGCAAGAAGGGAGGAGGAAAGGACATTTTAGGAGATAAGCCAAAACGGGAACGTTTGGATTAGCAAAATGGGATTTCGAAAAACGGCAAACATTAGAGAAGTCGATTAGCTGGTGATTCTTTTTATTTCGAACCAGGCATAGACCACTAGTGGCTAAGGCTCTTGGCTCTTTCTGACCCCTTTTGTTCTGCTGGCTATGAGGGGAACTGATCAAAAAGCCTTATTCACAAAGAGCTACATTCTCGGGACACCGAAAGATACATCAACAAATGGCCACGAAGTTGGATTTGAGTTTTCAAACACTCTTTCTGACTTCAGAGGATCGGACTTCACGTAACCCCAATCCTCAAAGTATCGCCTTAATTACCCAAAAAGAAGAGACGCAAAGTCTGTGAACTTTTGATTTGCCATTCACTCAGTCAGACTTCAGCGTCTGCTAGACGGGGAAACGCCTGAAATATCCCCGGCGACAAAACGAGTGCACAAGGTCGTCGAGCGCGGCACCGCGCACCTCTCGGCTCCTCTCCTGCCGGCTTCACCGGCGATATTTGCAATTAATACATTCATAATTTATGTGGGCCCGGACGGCGCTGCTATGGATATCGGCGAAAAGCGAAATCGCGGATTCATGGAGGCACACCGATTCGGTGCGTCAATTACGGGGGAGCGGCGACAATCGCCAAAACTGCGAGATCAGAGTATAGGGAAGGGTACAGAAGAAGGAGATCGTTGCGGGCGAACAGAAGTGTGCGGAATTAAAAATGCATAAATTAATATGTAATGTCTGGAAGTGACGATTGAAGCTTCAAGGAGAGCAATAAAATGGCGCAATTAACATGAATAATAAAAGGAAAAGAGTGCTCACAGTAGAACACGTTTGGTACGGTCCTTTGCAACTGTGAGGTAAGTGAGGATAAAGACAAGGATCTTCACTTAGGGTCTGCCAGTTTCTTCAAACGGGCAGAGAAAAGTGGTGGCAATCCAAGATATCACGGTCACTTTATTAAAAGTCAGACGCGGAGTTCACTTCCGCAACAAATCAGCGTAATGTCGCTCGAAACGACCCTTCTTCATCACCTGTCCGACGGGGAAACGGATGAATCCCTCCACTTGCAAACTGTAGTAGGTGCTGTTGTCCACATAGTACTTGAGCAGCTTGTAGAGGCAGGAGAAGAGTGGCGCCTCGGTGTCGATGCAGTCAACGAAGTAGTAGACCTCCTGTCCCACGTTCGCCTCAGTGATGTTGTAGCGACGGTACCGGCCTTGGAAGGTCTTGTAGTAGATAACGAACTTCCAGGTCTGACGGTGACGGCGCAGCTTTGAGAAAGGGACATTGCCTTCGATGGGACAGAGGCGGAAGTCGCCCGTCATCGTCGAGCCCAGCACTTCGTCCAAGTGGGCGCGATTTGGAGAGTAGAATCTGAAGGTGAGGAAGTTAAGGCGAAGGACGGGGCGGCATCTACCGTTCTAGCGTCTTCGAAGAAGACGTCCTTCGGATTCCCTCGTCGTCGACAGGGTCCACCGGACACACGGGAGCGATTTTTCCTTTGTCGACGCGGGTGAGCAGCTCGCTCGCTTGCTCTTCGTCGATCTCAGAGTCGTCCTTTGTCGCCTTCCTCTTCTCGCGCACCTTCCGACAATCCTTGCAGTTGCACGTGCACGTGCAGGGTACCGTATTCACCTCGCTAGCTGCTTCGGTCGATCTGCGAGAACTGGTCTCTGCACTCAGACCGTCGATCACCATCTCATCGTCAAGAAGCTGGAAGAGGTGAGCGCAATTGGTCATTCCGTTCGACCGAAGCAAAGAGACTCACCGAAACGTACTTATTCCGATGTGGCGACGGTATCTTAGGGTTCGTCGTTCTTTGCCTCTGTGCCGCCGCTTGTGGCTTCTTCAGAGGCGATCTCTTCGCCTTTGGGCTCGTCTTCTTACTTTCTTTCGCACTCGGCTGTGGACTGGCCTCAGTGTCTGACTTGCAGGAACTCGTCAGCACCTCGTCCAGATAGGCGAAGTTCTCGCTGCGACAAGGCGGCCTTTTGACCTCCTTCTTCGAAATCTTCGTCTTCCTGCCACGGAGTTTCCCTACAAAACCGTTTGTTCCTCTGTATTCCTTCGAAGGCACACCTCTCCGCCGCGAAGAAATGTTGCTGTCGACACAGCCTCCGTCGCACTCGTCATCCTGCTTCGGAATCCCTCGATCTTCTGACGACGACACGTCCAGATCTTTCGGTCGACGCCCCATCGCGCAGACTGCGGGCGACCGACTTCGACTAACCAAAATCGACAGAATGAGTCCCTGTCCGCCCCGGCGCCTACACCCCGAACGAGACACAAGAGCAGCCGTGTAGACAGAAGTTTTCACTCAAAGGCGCACTTTTCCGTGCATCGTCAAATGTGACAAATATACGAAATTATGGAAACTGTACAGTCACTCTTCTTGCCGTCCTAATCGAAGCCTTTTGAAGCGGTTAAGCATTGCGTCAGATTTCGTCATTGGTGCAAAGAGGAGACTCAGATCAACGGAGCTAAATTCGTTGCTTTCCATGTAGCGCGCAACCACGGAAGAGAGCTTCTCATAGACTTCTCTGACTTTACTGTACGTTGGGCGGGCTTGTAGTACCTCTGAAAAGATAGGAATGATCACTAGAAACCGATCCGAATCATACTCTTCTCCTCGACACCGGCGTTATTAAAGGCATCTTGAAGGTTGAATATGATCTTGTAGAAAAGCTGCTGGTTGAAGAGCGCCTTGGCCGAGTACTGTAAAGCAACTTTAGGAAAAGGTTCATCAAGGGGAAGGTCCCACCGTCTTATGCATAGTTCCGCCATTGCACCGCACACAAGTGCATCCATTCTGCAAGAAGTCCTGACTGATCACTGGAGTTTCGTAGTTGCACACCGGATCGTCGCAAACGTAGGGACTCTAGAAGACACAAGTAGGAGCACTGAACAGAAGTGAACCACCAACCAGCATGTACTGACGAACAGCTTCCTGCAGAGCCTTTTCCAACTTATTGACCAGCATGGCGCCACACTGCGAAGCCCACGGCATCTTACACTTCTCGCACTCTTCAAGGGAAAATCGCGCTTCGAGGCCGGACCCTCGGATGACTTCTCGAATCGGGGTTTCCGCCTTCGAGTTCTCACATGTGGAATTCGGGCAAACAACTTTGAAGGAGTCGCAGAGCGAGAAATCGTGCTTCAGGCCAACGCTGTAGGAATCGTTATCATCGTTTCCCTTCATGGCGGCAGCGCGTCGGCGGTATCCAGAGGGATCGAGGCCCAACGCTTCGGCGATTCTCCCCGCATCGGTTTCTTCAATAGGCTCACAGAGGCGAGAGACAACGGGATGAACTTGCTGACTGAGGTAGTAGTGCACATCTGCAACACCACAGGAGTTCCTAGCTTCAATCGGAGCTCCACCTCACCTATTCTCAAGTCTTTGTTTTCCTTAATTTCGCACTGGTGATAAGCTCGCTGCATGGCCGAGTTACTCGAACCATCTTCGCATACGATGTACTTAACAATGTCGCCAGATCTGAAGTGATATCTTCCGGTCTTGTTAAGTCGCTGAGCAACATTCGCGTGAGGCTGAGATTTCAGGTCTTTGTAATCCGTAGGGTTTCTCGTCAATTGCTGAACATGGAGAAATCAGGTGCACGGCGCAAAAGCCTTAGTTACCTTGAGAATCTCGAACTTTTCGAGGGGAATCTCTCCAGCGTCCAATTTGGCTCGTATGTTGCCAAGAAGTTCGTTGATTTCGCTAACGATTTCGTCGCGTGAACGCGGCGACAAAATGATTTCCACCACAGCTGTTCCGGCGTCCTTTGCGAGCACGGACCAATCACGGCGAACGATGTCGAGACCCTTGAGCTCTTGCTTGGTACAGCTGGGTCCCTTTTTCAAGTCAGCCGTCAACGCAGCGTACTTCTTCTTCTTGCACAGAAGCAATCGGGTGAAGATTCCATCGAGATCGAGTTCAAGCAGTCTGTAGGATTTGTTGACCAATTTTTTGATCTATAAATGATAGTTAATTTGGTAGCACAAAGGAAATGAACTACGTTTGCTCCGATCTTCAGAGCCTCCTGGAAATCGGTGGAGTTCGTGTTCACCATGATAGAATCCGTATCACCGTAGATAACAGAGAATCCGTTCTTCTCGACGAGCTCCTTTGTCGCCATGAGGATCTCACGACCCTTGGAAGTGATCATCGCGGCCAGCGGCTTCGCGTGGAATCGAGACCGATCGAATCCAAGGCATCCGTACATACTGTTGGCGGTCAACTTCAAACCGAGCTGCTTGATATCGCATTGCTGTCGCGTGGCCAGGTCCAGATCCGATCTTTTCATCATATCCTTGACTTGACGCCGATTGTTTACAAGAGTTCTGATCTGCTGAGGAAGGATGCCGGTGCCCTCGGACTTCGAAGGAAAAGCTGGGAGACCAGATTCGTGCTACAAAAGCGATTGCGATGGTGACGGATTTGGGGATTTTACTTACGTCTACGTGATTTTGGTCAACGGTTGTAAAGCAAACGTTGAATTCTTGGATAATGCTGGGATACAAACTGTTAAAATCAAGAAGCACGATATAAGTGTCGTAGAGCCCCTTCTTCGGTTCAAGAACTAGTCCACCAGCATACTGCGCTTTCTTCGACTTTCCTCCTTCTTCCTCCTCTTCTTCGTTCTCGTTCGACTTCGCCGCCTTCTTGCCCTTCTGGTTATGCCGTTCGAAGACGTACTTATCGGGAGCGATGTAACCTTTATCCTTGAAGGCATGTAGAAGAAGGTACTCGTTACGTTCAGCTCGACCTCCCATTAGTGTTCGGGACTGAAACTACCGGTAAATCGGTGCACCGACACTGTGATGCTCACCATGACACCACCGACGATATTCGTAATCTGAAGGAAAAGAGGAATAGCGTTGAGCTGAGCCACGATTCGAAGCGGATACAAAGCTTCATTGTATGACCAGTCAATGAAGTTCAGGAGAGTAAGAGAATTTCTACAGAGACTTTTTTAGGATTTGTAGATGGATCTATGGACTCACGCATATCTTGACGCAACCTCTGACGGAAGAACCGTTCTCTTCTTCTCATTCAGAAGGGCCTTGACGACTTCTTCGAGGTCGTAACTGCGCAACCGCACGAGTTCCATCGCCGACGTTTTGCTGTCGATCACTAAGCGACCGGCTGTCAGTTCCCACTGCGACGATTTCGAGTGCCCGAGCTTCTGGATGGTTGCAGATCGTCTTAGCCTGCTCATCCGACTCCAGCCCTCGACCTTCAGTTTCTCAAGTCGACTAACAAGAACGGACATCGTGTTGGCCATGTCATGGCCGACGATAACATCAGGGTCATCCATCGCCAAAAGCTCGAGGAACTCCTTCAGAAGTTCCGACTCCGTCTTCCTGTCTTTGTAATGGATCTCCTTGCTGCGACTAGCCGATTTCGTAGCAAAATCGTAGGGGAAGTTCTGAACTTTTCTCAACACTAAAAAGTCGACTATGCTGTATGGAATATACAAATCACACTTACAAGTTATTCTCTTCAGGGTCTTGAGATTTGTGTTGGGCTTCGAAAGGTTGCATCTGTAATCCGACAACACAGAAATCATGGCGATTTCGTTTTCTCTCTGACTATTCAGCGTTGTGACTACATTGATGGCAAACAGCTTCGCACGGGGCATTTCTCCAACATTCTTCAAGTCGTGCTCTGAGAGAGGCTCCACGGATTTCAGCCTCGATTTCTCCGGAGCCATCGACGTAGCCGAGGATACGTCCACGACGAACTCATAGTTGCAGTAAGACACCTTCCGAGTGGCTTCTTCAGCGTTGTAGATGTTCAGCCATCCAGGTCCCTTAATCTTCTGTTCAACCAACAGTTGCTCCAAGGCGGTAGAAGTAGTGTTGTACACTTTTTCGATAAAATTTCCTTTGAGATCAGATGGAAGACGAGGATACTGCGTCTGCAAAGGAAGTCTTCAAATGTTGTGCATAATCGCTTTTGGCTTACAGAATATCTGATTTCTAAGACCTCGTACTCTTCATGCGGATCGTACTCTTTCTCGAACGAAATCTTCATTGTTTCCTTACGACATTTGAACTCCTTGATTCCCATGCGGTCAGTGCGTTGACGAAGCTCCTCATAGGCGGCATGCGCTTCGCCCTAAATCGAACGGAGATGACAGTTTGAAGGTTGACAATACCAGCGCGTACCTGCTTGACCATAACAAAGAACTGCCTCTCGATGTTCTTCAAAACGATACAGCACGATCTCGCCACGCCTTTGTGTTGCACGCGGCCGAACATGTACACAGTGCCTGGATGCTTCACGTAGTCCTCGAAGGCATCCATGTAATACATCCGTATAGCGAGAAGGTTTCCCTTCCTTTCCATCACAAAATCGGCCATGCTGGGGTCAAGAGCCGTCACAATCTGTGCATCCGCGATGGGTTCCTGACTTTCTGGTTCTTCTTCCCATGGTTCTTCCATCTGAGATTCTTGTTTAATGTCTTCTGCGATGGGTTCAGGATCCACCTCCATTGGAATATCTTCTTTCTTCACTTTCTTCGCCACCGGCTCAATTTGCCTGACCTCTTGAACGACTGGAGCCGGCTTTTCTTCAGCTTTCGGTTTAATCTCGAGGATTCTTTCAGGATGATGAATTGCTGGTGCTGGAGGCGCAAGAAGGTCGTCTTCGATGACCTGCTCGGACAGTTTTCTCTTGAACGGGTTTCGCTGGACTTGCGGTGGAGCTCGAGTGGTCAGATTCTCCTTCACATCCTCGTCATCTTCGTCCTCAACTATTTCGTTCAGCATGGCGTCGAGATCCTCCCTCGCAGGCTGATTGGCTGTTTCAGCATTGCGATTTGAGGCGTAATTCGCCACCAAAAATTTGTCCATGCCGCCCTTCTTCTTTTTCTTCAGTTTCTTCTCCTTGCGGATTCTTCTTTCTTCTTCTTCGTCAGTGTAGTCGCCGCCTAGATCGTCGAGTTCCCGGCCATCATCACGGTACTCTCCAAGATCTAAACATACACATCAGTCAGATCTCAGAGATCTGGTCAAACCATCTCCAACGACGAAATCTTTCTGTCGATCAGCTTGAATTCTCTCGTACTCATCTTCGTCCACTTCTTCGTAGATCGATTTGTCGATCGTGTCGAGCTGAAACAGATCGATTTGGGGTAAATAGGCTAAAATCAAGGGTCGACTCACGTCAGCACGATGAGTGACTCCGCTCCTTCTGGCTGCCTTCAGCGCCTCAAGCGCGGCTTGCTTCCCCGATGGACGTTCTCCTCCTGGAACTCTCCGGCTGCTTCTTCGAGCCGTTCCTTCCTCGTCCGACATTTCGCCTGAAAAGCACGTTGCAGATAAGGAAACCGAAAAGCGCAAAGTTAACGGAAACGCCACGGAGGTCACTGTGCGGGAGAAGAGCTCCGTTCGAGCACAACCTTTTCGCGCCCAACTACAAAAGTGATTCTGCAGAAGCGTGGCGGGACCACTCGTAAACGGTGTCCCTCACAACTCCGCTCTATAACGCCGTTATTGAAAGGAAGGCAAGCAAAGAACAAGTTGGCAGGTTAGGAGTTTTATTTAAACCTAAAACCAATGACAATATGTACAAAGAAAACATTTAAAAAATCCTCGTTCGAGAAGTCTATATCCGGTTAGTTCCATATTCGGGTAGTTCGGGTAGGGTGGTTCCATCTCAGGTTTCAATACTCATGGCCACCGACGGTCGCATCGCTTGCGAGAAATTCCGAAATAAGCCTTTTTAATGAGGTTATTCAAAATACAGGCTTCAGCAACCAGGCCTGGTTGACCACCACGTTTGTGGCCGGGTCGATAATGCCAGGACCCTCTTCATCTTCAAAGGCCACAGGGGAGCTCCTCCTTGTGGAACAGGAGGAAAGGGCGCTGTGAGGTGACCAAGCCCACTATCGCCGGATGGATCATCAATGGAGTGGCACGTGTGAGGTGCCTATAGTAGATGCAGTGAAATGCTGGCTTATCCACAAAACTTTTTGCAAGTAGCCGTTCATTTTCCGCTTTAAAGGGACCCGGTCATGGATAAAAAAAGTTTTTTAAAACTTCTGAAAATTTGTGTACCCCTGTTTCTGAGGTCGCTAAGCACGGTAGTGAAGTCAGTTTTCCAAAAATCCCAGTAGTTTCCAAGAAACAGCCAAAAATAGACAAAAAAACGTCGTGCAAACTTTGCCTTCCAGAGCAAGGGAGAGTTCGCCATTTGTTCCGAAAACCTTTGATTCCCTTCTTTTAGAGGTTGCGCAACATCATGCTGCAATCAGATTCTCGGAAAACGTGATAGTTTCCAAGAAATAAGCCTTAAAGGGACACGGTCATGGCGAAAAAAAGTTTTTTAAAAAATCTGAAAATTTTTCTACCCCCTCCCCATTTTCGGGGTCGCCGAAAACGATGGTGAAGTCGGTTTCTCGTGAAACCCATTAGTTTCCAAGAAATAGACCAAGAAATAGGCGGGGGCATGTGATTTACTAAGGGTTTCGAGGCGATGTGCTGGTCCCAGCACGATATGCTTGAGGAGTCAGCGACGGCGTACTGTAGCTCCCTCTTTTTGCTTAATTTAAGTGCAGAATACTGCAAAATGCCTTTTCGTTGTCCTCCGTAGAAATCGGATATCTACAGCACATGAACGTTACTCTTCAACGTAGTCACTTTCTTCTTGTTGACCCACAATGTCGATTTCTTCATTGCAATCAACATTTGTGATCACACTGGGAACGACATCCAAAGTGTCATCGAGAATCATGGCTAAAATAGGTTGCGCTTCTGGTTGCAAATCTCCCGGCTGCATTTGACCCACAGATGGAACAGCTTCAGTGGCAACAAGACCGATTTGCGCCACTCGTTTGAAGGTCTAAAATAGAACTGCTTCTTCACTTTCCGACGTAGCGATTTGCTATACACCAATCGTGTCTTATCCGGGCGTCCATGCAGTAAGTACTCCATGCGAATCTCATTATGGTGCAAAACCGCCACCGCGGTGCAAAACCGCGCATCGCGGAAACAAAATTCGCTGCTCTCGAACCTTACACCAGGAAGAAAGAGGGAGCTACAGTACGCCGCCGCTGACTCTTCAAGCATATCGTGCTGGGGCCAGCACATCGCCTCGAAACCCGTAGTAAATCACATGCCCCCGCCTAAGGTCTATTTCTTGGAAACTAATGGGTTTCGCGAGAAACCGACTTCACCATCGTTTTCGGCGACTCCGAAAATGGGGGGGGGGGGGTAGAAAAATTTTCAGATTTTTTAAAAAACTTTTTTTCGCCATGACCGTGTCTCTTTAAGGCGCGTCTAATTGTCGGCATGCCGGTCCCGACACGAATGTCATGACGGACAAGGCCCTGTTTCCCGCGTTTTCTACGCACTTATCCAATCTAGGCGATCCTGGGCTCATTCGACGCGCCAGAAGCTGCTGAGCAAAATGCTGCCAAGCGCGGTCATGCATGTCATCTATTTCGGCCAAAAATAATTAAAATATTGTGCAAGTCGTGCCCCGCCGGACAGATCATGTCGGGACCGATGGTAAAACACATTCTGCGCCCAAAGGTCTGTTTCTTGGAAACTACTGGGATTTTTGGGAAACCGATTTCATCACCGTGCTCAGCGATCCCGAAAACAGGGGTACACAAATTTTCAGAAGTTTTAAAAAAGCTTTTTATCCATGACCGGGTCCCTTTAAACCAAAAATCTAAAGATATTAGTAAGATTCGCTTTGCGAAAACGAAAAACCCTCTTTTGCTCGCTGATTGTGCGCGCCGCAAGCTCCCGCGCGTCCCGCAACGATTGCAATGGGTTTGAATTTCGAATTTTCCACCGAGGGCTCAGAGAACGAACTGTGTGCTTCTTGCACAGTCCTACACGAGTAAACAGGTGCTAAGCCTGTGCTTGGAGGTTAGAGATCGATTCTGTTGCCGACAAAAAGATGCACCGTCGGCTACCGTATCCTTTCATTTCTTTCTCGGTTTCGAGGGGTGTTTCATGTTCCTATATCCAGTTCTCAAAACTAGTTCTAAGAACGGCTCGAAAAAAGAAAAAAAAAAGATGACATGGTTAGATGCTTGTGTGGAACAGAAACTTTATGGAAGTTTTATTCAGAGCCTAACCGCCACTTAGGCAACTTCTCAGCGCGTGTTTGTACACAGGCGGGACGAATCGTTTAGCCACAAGTGAGTTCAGAAGATCGCTGAGCATGGAAACCTCTGGCCTTCTGAGGCGATTCCACTCCTTCGGAGGTACTTTCATCAAGAAGAGTTTGTACATGGTGTCCTTCTTGTTAGCTTCTTCCCATGGGGGCACGGTGGTGCACATCGCCACCAAGGTGATGGCCGCTGCCCAGAGGTCTCCGTCAGTGGCTTTGTAGGATCCCCTTCTGTAGAGCTCAGGCGGAAAGTAGGCAGGGGTTCCTCTCTGGTTGTAGAAATGGGGGACCTCCTCCGAATTTGAGTGAAAGTGGGCGAGTCCGAAGTCAGCGATCTGGACGTGGCTTTCTGACTGCATCAGGATGTTCTCGGGCTTGATGTCCCTGTGGTAGATTCCCTGGGAGTGAAGGAAGGCGAGCCCTTCCAGTATCTGTTCGTAGTAGAACCAAGCCTGCTGGAACGGGATTCCCCCTTTGTCGTAGACGTAGTCGTAGAGTTCGCCATGCGGGACGATCTCGAAGAAGAGGAAGGCGAATCCGTCGTTTTCCTCTGAGCGATCCATTCCGAAGGCCTGCACAACATTGCGGTGAGTGACGGTCATCAAGCGCTCCAGCACGGACCACTCTCCACGAAAGTTCTTGAGTTCGCATGTCGTGTCCACAGGGAGCACCTTCACGGCCAACTCTTGCTTCTGCACCATCGCTCTGTACACACTTCCAAAGCCCCCAACACCGAGCAGCTTCTTGAAGTGAATAGGACCGCACGTTGCGGATGTGGTTGTCCCCTCGAGGCGTGCACTTGGAACGTCTTGATTGACGAAAACGTCACAGTTCATTTGCGACATTCTCTGATCAACTTCTCAGGTTTTAGGAGCCGGAAGCTCCTAATTGTCTTATATGGGTATCGCGATGTCGTCGCATCGCTTTCGGGAAGGCACTGTTTTTTAGATGACGTTGCCGCGCCATTCTGAACCCACTTTATACATAAAAATCATAATTTACAAGTTGCGAACAACAAAATTTAAGACAACGCTTGAGCCCCGTTTACTGCTTGTCGTGGTGATTCGCCATGAAGTCCTTCATGTAGGAGGCGAGAACCTCGGTCTCTTCGAGGGTGACGGCGTTGTACAGGGAAGCGCGGATGCCTCCGACTGAGCGATGTCCCTTCAGGCCTATCATTCCCTGGGAAGTGGCGCCGGCGAGGAACTCCTTCTCGAGGTCAGCGTTTCCGGAGGCTCCACCAACACGGAATGGAACGTTCATGTGACTACGGTATTTAGGATCGATGCCGCACGAGTAGAATCCATCGGAGCTGTTAATGATATCGTAGATCATCGACGACTTCCGCTGATTGCGTTCAAAGAGTGCGTGGACGCCGCCGGTCTCCTTGATCCACTCAAGTACTAGTTTCGTGATGTAGATTCTAAACGGAAGTGGCGTCATGGAGCGTCCTCGAGAGAACAGCGAGCGTACCCGTAGGTGCTGGGGGTGTTGTAGACGGAGTTGCTCTTCTCCATCTCGTGATAAGAGAACACACTCGGAGTCAGTTTGTGCTCGTGACCGATGAGATCCTTCCGCACAATGGTGATGGTCAAACCGGCCGCGCCGAGATTCTTCTGTGTGCCTCCGTACACGATTCCATGCTGAAATATCCGTTGGAGTCTTTCTGCATTTCGGCACTTGTACCTACCTTAGAAACATCGAATGGTCGACTGAGGATGTTGGAGGAAACGTCGGCGATAAGTGGCACTCCGGGGAGGGTTTCCGGGGCTTCACAAATCTCGATTCCGTGGACGGTTTCGTTGGCGCAGTAGTAAAGATACGCGGCATCCTCGTTCCTCGCCCAGCTTCCAGGATCGGTTACGGTGACGTACGGCTTCTGAGGCGCGTTGATCTTCACAGGGTTGATGTACTTCTCGGCCTCCTTGCAGGCCTTCTCCGACCAACTTCCGGTGACGACATAGTCGGCAGTGGGCTGCAGCTTGTTCTTCGAGAGGGCGGCGAGGTTGAGGGGAATGGCGGCGAATTGGCCCGTCGCTCCGCCCTGCATGAAGAGCACTTCATAATCACTGGGGATGCTCCTGCAAGACGATGACCTTTACTCGTCGGGGACAAAGTGCACATACATTTCCTCGCGGAGCAATTGTTCGCAACCTTTGATCACTTTGTCGAAATCGGCAGATCGGTGGCTCATTTCTGGAAAGAAAAGCTCAACTCGGGAACTTTCCGGTGGAATTTACCCAGAATGGAGTGTCCAGTGTTACCGTAGTTGATGAACTCACGCTGCGCCTTTTCCATGACGGCTTCGGGGATCTTCGCCGGGCCGGCGTTGAAGTTGATCGCTTTTCCTTGGGCGGCCATCGTCGAATCTTCTGCAAAGATGAATGAGGAAGACGAAATCTGAAAGCACTTATAAGGCGACTGTACAGTAGGCGGGGCCCAGCAGCAAGAAGATCTTTCGAAAGTCACGTAGAGGCTCAGATCAGTGATCACCTGGTCAACACGTCACCTTTAGGCAGCGAGCGCGTCTAGGCTCTAGAGCACAACAAAACAAGTGATCGCCGCACAAAACAGAGAGAGCGCTGCGGAGTGGTGATAAGATCGCTGCGAATTAACACTTCTTCGGTCGTTAGGTCCCGCAGCACCCAACTCGACCCGAAATCGCTGAGCGTTTGATGACTAAAAATAACGGTCGACCTGCACAGATTCACGTGAACACGCCCCGTCGCCTTCGATCCATTGATCTCGTGACGGATGGCGCGGACAAAACGAAAAAATTCTCGACTGTCTGCACTCCTAACCCCCTTAGCAGACACTCTTGACGGCTCGAGCAGAGATCACCGAGGCGGCGACTTCAATGCCGTCGATATGGACGGTACTCCAAATCAATAGCTTTACCGGGAGGGCGATTTCGTCCGAGTTGTTATTGACTTTAAATGACGAGGCTGCCTGCACGCACAGCAACGCGAAAGGCGAACCATCGCGGCGGCGCACCAGAGAAGACCTTACGTTTATTTTGATCAGAATCAATCCCGTATCGCGGAAAACAACTCACACGCTCTACAGTAAACTGAACAACTATACATATCTTTACTCTCTGTGCAGACCCGGCGTAAAATGAAGATCATCGTAGATCAATCAGGAAATCGACTTTGGCACCATATGTGTGAGCTGAAAGTCGCACTTCAACCGTCCCGTCAAAGATAGAGGTCAACTGACCTTTGCCCTAAGCGCCTGTTCCCTTTGCTGCAAAAGCAGTTCTCGCAGTTCGGATTCCTCATCATCGGGGGCATTCTGGCCATCCACTTCCATCTGCTCTGGTTCCTCGTGGGCGCAGACTTGATGAATTGACTTCAAGGCGTGCTCCCGTAATTTTTCCTCTTGCTTTTGAAGCAGATACTCCCGCAGCTGTTCTTCGTCATCTTCCTCCTTAGGTGCTTCCATTTCTTCCTTTTCCGGCTGAGTTTCCGTTTGTTCATTCGTGTGCATTGCCAGAAGCTGCAAACATAAGACAGATTGAGTAAAATACGATCCACAACCAACGACAGGCCATACCTTCGCTCTCAGTTGTTTTTCCCGTTCCTGGAGAAGTAGCTCGCGAAGTTGTTGTTCCTTTGCGTCGTCTGCATTAATCATTTCTTCATCATGTTTCTAGAAGCCACACATCAGATATAGAAATGAAGCATTGAAAATGCCCACCGTCTTCGGCTTATCACTTCTCCGAACTTGCTCCGTACGACGATTCTTCTCTGGAACTGTTAAAGACCTGGTGTGCTAGAGTAGAACAGTCACAGTCGATCACATCTAATCTTAGAACTACCTTTCTACGGCTCTCTGTCTTCTTCGATCTTCTAGAATGGTCGTCACAACTCAACTTCCGCCGCTTCTCGTCAAAATGTCGAGATTCGTTTCTCTGGAAATGGGAACATTAAGATGGTAGGGAACGCAGGTGGGTACCTCACGAGAATGTGACGATCTCCTGTCACTGTGTGAGTTGCGGTTTCGGAGGGGCCGAGAAGCTCGAGATGCCTCAGATGACCTTTCGTGTGACCTCGAAGGAGAGCCAGAGGTTCGCTTCCTTTCAGAGGAGGACTTTGAGTTGGAATGATTTCCGTCGGTGCTGCGCCTTTTCTTCGAGTCGGAGTGCCTTCTGTGCGACTTCTCTTCGGCGATCTTTGCTGGAGCCTCCATCTCCTTTTTATCTTTGTGCTTCTGATGATTGTGCGCCTCCTCGTTTTTCTGCCTGTTCTTCACTTCCTCAGCCTCGAGTTGCTCCTTCAACTTGCTTTGAGCAGCGGCTTCTTCTTCGGCCTTCTTTTTAGCGGCCTTTTCCTCCTCCTCACACTTTCGCCGCTCTTCATCCTCCTTCCTTTTCAAAGACTTCTGTTCTTCATGCTCCTTTTCCTTCAGAACCCTCCGTTCTTCACTTCGTTTCTTGATCTTCTCGGGACAAAGATGACAATCACGATTGAAATCAACCTGAAGAAACTCAGTGTCAGGTCAAACGGTTCAGTGCGGAGGAACTGACGAGAATGTCGGCTTGTAGATATCCCGTTCCATTCCCATTGTGTCCTCTCCAAACGAGCTTCGCGTATCCTCCAAAGAACTTCATCGCCGTAGCAAATCCCGGGTAGTCCGTGAATTGGATGTAGGCTTCAAATGTCGTGTCCTAAGACAGTCGCAGACATGAAAATAAAACTTCCGAAGACAAAATCACCGAAAAACGCGTACCTGGTGGTCAATGAGGGTGCCTGTGCGGATGCCACTGATGTCGGCGCTCATCTTAGAACGGAATATGTCCGCCCGTGGAATGTCGACAGCCCTGACTTCTCCGAACTTCGAGAATATCTTCTTGAAGGCGCACTCGTCGGGAAGACCATCGCGATGCTGGAAAACAAAAGCATAAAAAAATCATAGGAACTTCTGTGAATACCCTGAACCACTCTACTGGAAGTTTGCTCAAGTACATAGTGTCCGGTCGTTTCCCTGGCACCTTTGGGTCCATTCCTTCAGCCTTGTCGAAATACGTCTCCCAATCGCGCTCTGACTGTGACAGCATCCGCACCTTCTCGACGTTCACACTCAGGGGGGTTTTGAACGTCGCCGCTTTGATCTTCTGTTTCAGAAGACGTCGAGTCGCCTTTTCGATCGCATCCTGACTTTCCATCAAAGCATGGAACTTGACATAATCCACCGTACTTTCCAGAACGCGCCCAGAATGTATAGTCAACTGCAAATAAACATATCCAGCAGAGTCCCTCAATGTTTCGCACCTTGTGAGCCTCTAAATTCTTTTTGATCTGCATCAAGAGCTGGAAATTGGAGACCGACTGTCCGGGCTGGAGACCTTTCGGAAAATCAAGGCGGATAACGAGCGGGTAATACCGCTTGATGAGTAGATCATGGCTGTCGCTGAGGACGACCAAATCCGCCGTATTCGGGAGGGGTGAGATGCCTGGCGGCAAATTCATAGTGCTTGTGGCGCTCCGTGGCTGCCCAAAAGCCTAAAACGCAGAGATTCAGCCCAAAACGACGTGAAACTCGGACAACAGCTGGACCGTATTTACGCATGGAGACGCGCGAGTCGTAGTTGGCGAATGTTCGCTGAGGATCGTCGGTGTGGGACCTTGGACTCGACAGCGCCGCCATCCAAGGGGGACACTTTCTGGACATCTGGACATTGGCCGCCATCAAACCATGTCAGCTGGAACGATGCTGGACAGAGAAGAAAGGATTCTCGAGGCATCTGGAAGTTCCAGCATCCAAGTACCGTAATCCGCTGCCTGATTAGTTTCTTGACAGTTCTGTTTGTTTACTGGATTCGGAAGAATCAGTGATTTGCGGTTGTATCTAGGTCGGAAGAACACATGCTCCTTTGAAGTTCTGTGTTTCATAGACAGCTGATATGAGTCTTCACTGTGTTGGAATTTATTTATTGGCTCCTTTCTGTATTCAACTGCAGCAACTTTATACCAGTGCTGATGTATCATGCTTGTTGACATCGCGACTTGAATTTTTTTCATTTTAAATTCCCGACTTTCTTCGATTTCTTCGTGTTATTGCTTTCTTCTTATCAGCTGTAGCCTGGTGCCCGTGCTCTCCATTTGATCAATCTCCCGTTTCTCCATTGCACTGTGATTGTCTCCAGGCGACCGATTTTGTTATTCCGCGCTCCGCGCTCAATTTGCCCTACTTTAACGCGTTTTTGCCGTGTTTTTCAGAGCTGGCTATGCCATCGACTGAGGATGGAACGCACGTGGAATCGCCAAGGCCTTCTTCGACGCTGTGGAGGAATTGTGCTGCATTCTGGTAAGTAGAACCTCTGCGTACCTCTCTTGATATCTGCCCTTCTAGGATTCTGGGGCTGTGCAACAACTTCGCCTACGTGATCATGCTGAGTGCCGCGAAGGACATTCTGGACGTCGAAAGTGGAGGATCCCATGCAAATTCAACTGTTGACCCTAGTCGATGTCCTGTGAGCACCATTCGACCTCTGTGTTCTAATCAGATGTGTTTCAGGCGGATGGCAGTACTTTAGCGTGCTCGACGATATCTACAGGATCTATTCTGTTGGCAGATATTCTTCCGACCCTGATCGTTAAGCTCCTTGCCCCGTTTATCCTGAACTACTTGCCGTACGCAGTCCGGCATGGCCTGGTTGTTTTCTTCCAAGCATCCAGCTTTGTAATTGTCGCTGCATCTACAACCGTATACCAAGGCATCATTGGTAGTGAACGCACTTCTGTGGACACTTCTGTATTGTGTTGTTTAGGCGTGGTGTTTGCAAGCATCGGTGCCGGGATCGGAGAAATCACTTATCTTTCGATGTCGTCTCACTTCCCTGCGTAAGCATTTGTAATCATACTTCCAATGTCAACTCTGTTCAGCGATGTGATTTCAACGTGGTCTTCTGGCACAGGTGGAGCTGGCATCTTCGGAGCCATCGCCTACGCCATTCTCACTGACCCGCAGATGCTCAACCTCTCCCCTAGGAACGCTCTCTTCAGTATGCTGGTGATTCCCACCGTCTTCCTCGTCACCTTCTGGAAACTTTTGAAATCTCCTGCGACGATACCGAAGGTCGAAACTTGTGATCCAAGAAGCTATGTGCTGCGAAACCCACAAGTTCGCCGAACCAGTGACGAAGTGAATCGACCACTCATTGATGAAGAATCTGACCACCGTCCAGAAACCGAGCAGCTCTCCACAAGGAAGAGGTTACGTCTTATGAAGAACCTCATAAGGTATATGGTCCCTCTGATGCTGGTCTACTTCGGCGAGTACTTCATCAATCAGGGATTGGTAGGCCATTTCAGATTCTCTTGAATGACCTGTTTCTTATAGGTGGAGCTGTTGATTTTTGACTGCTCACACGGATTCGGTTTCTCGGTGGGCAGTCAGTACAGATGGTACCAGGTCCTGTACCAGCTTGGGGTCTTTGTATCCCGATCGTCAGTAAATTTCGTTCAGATTCGGCCCCGATACCTACCACTCCTCGCAGCTCTCCAGGTACAAAACTCTTCTTCCTCCGTTTCCTAAACTTGACGTTCCAGATAATCAACGCGATGGTCTTCTTCGAAGATGCCCAACATCGATTCTTTCCACATATCAGCATTGTGATGCTGATAATCTTCTATGAGGGCCTTCTTGGTGGCGCCGCCTACGTGAACACATTCCGCTCGATTCACAAAGTGATCCCCAGCAAACCACAAAGAGAGTTCAGTTTGAGCATCGCGACTCTCGGGGATTCTATCGGAATCGTTTGCGCCGGTTTTTCGGCGATCCCTGCACACAACTACATCTGCGCCTCGCGAAGATAGGAAGTGTACACAAACCTAACCTAAATTATTTGTATGTATGATAAGAAGAGCATCGAGGAACGACCCAGGGAAACGAGTATGTATCAGTAAATCAAGCTCGCGGAACCTAATGACAAATGCGATGAACATGTTGAGTTTTTTATCCGATCCTTATCGCACGTAAAAACCAGCTGACCGATCGCGAGCGAGCAACCAAAGGAGTAGATAATATACCGCTGGTTCCCCTACAGTAGATTACAAGCGACGGCACCAAACGCAACAGACTCTTCATCTATATTTATGCACTGTTTCATTGAAAGCGAAAGGAATTCGGTGCAGCTCTAAGCGCTGCGTGCTTTTTGTAAACAAGCGCTGTACACCGCCTCGGGCGTACTTCTCCATCAGCGGCTTGTGCGCGGGCGGCGATGAATAGAATTATGGAAGGAAACACCTTGCAGAGCGAAAACGGGTAATTACACTGGGCGAAGCGCCTTTTCGCGAACGTAAAAAACAAACTGCGACTATAAGAGGGGAGAACTCGAAGAGGAAGCATCAGTCGAGTCGGGGTACCTTCTCTGAACGGTAAGCTCCGACGACCAAGTCGCCGATTCACTCAAACCGCTTTCAGATGTCCTACGAGAAGATGGAGAAGGAGCAGGAGTGCAACAGCCTCCGAAAGGTGGCCTTCTTCGGAGTGGCGCTGTCGACGGTGGCGACCCTCGTGTGCGTCATCTCGGTGCCGATGGTGTACAACCACATGCAGGCGATGCAGTCGGTGATGCAGAACGAGGTCGACTTCTGCAAGTCGCGCTCCGGCAACATCTGGAGGGAGGTGACCCGCACCCAGGTCCTCTCCAAGGTCAACGGAGGTGTCCGCCACGCCCGTCAAGCCGGATACGGCGAGTCCCTCGCCGTCGAAAGCTCCATCTCTGCCGCCGCCCCTGTCGGAGGCTGCTGCGGCTGTGGTGTCAGCGGCCCTGGCGCCCCCGGAGCCCCTGGACCCGACGGAAAGGACGGAGAGGACGGTGCCCCTGGAGCCCCTGGCCGAGACGGACCCGACGGACCTGCCGCCACCCCCGCGCCTGCCATCGACTGGTGCTTCGAGTGCCCCGACGCCCCCGCTGGACCCGCTGGAAACCCCGGACCCAAGGGACCTTCTGGAAACGCCGGCGCCCCCGGCCAGGACGGACAGCCCGGAGTCGCCGGACAGTCCGGTGCCCCTGGACCTCAAGGACCCGCCGGAGCCCCTGGCGCCCCTGGACAGGCTGGCGCTCCCGGAGCCCCTGGAGTCGTTCACGAAGTCGAAGGACCTGTCGGAGCCCCTGGAGCTCCTGGTGCCCCCGGACCCGCCGGTCCCGACGGACAGCCCGGTGCCCCTGGCCAGGCTGGAGCCCCTGGACCTCAAGGACCTGCTGGAGACGCTGGCGCTCCCGGAGCGCCCGGAAAGGACGGAGAGGACGGCGAGAAGGGACCCGACGGACTCCAGGGAGCCCCCGGCGCCTGCGACCACTGCCCTCCCCCTCGCACCGCTCCTGGATACTAGATACAACTATTCTCAGAAGAACTACTCTCAAGGGAATCACTATCTCTACAATTTGTGCACTTTTCTTCGTACAAATAAAACCAAATCCGTATTGTTTATATCAACAGAGTCATATGTTGAGTTGGCACAGCAGTTGACTTCGAGAAGAACGTCTCTTTGGATACGATAATCAGCTAATTGAGTCACTTATTGGTATTCCTGTTCGCGGTTCGACTCGTGGCGAGGAACGACGTAATCGTGGGAACAACGCGTGGCCACTTAACGACTATCGGAGATATAAAATCCCCCAGCATCAGAGAACAAGTAGTCCACAATGCGCTTTCTGGGCAAGTGGGACCTTTTCCCCGTCTATGTGTCCATCTTCTGCGGCGCTACCGTAATCCTCGTCTGTTGGTGTGCCACCTTCGAGTTACTGCAACAACTCCGCAACTTCCACAGCTCTGTGATCGGCGAAATAGACGACTTCAAAGTACAGTTTCAAGAATGCTCGGCTGAGGCAGGGTTCTAGGCGATCGCCGGAGACGCCTGGAAGGGCATCTTGACCCTCGAGAATCGAGGAGAGTACCGCTTCCGGAGGGAGATAGTCGACAGCGATTCGGACTTCACAGACGTGGACACAAATGTGACCACTACGACCACCGCCCTTCCAAGGAAACCGAATCCGCAGTGCCGTAGGAGGTTGTCCTTGAAGTTTGTAATTACCGTATCCTTCAGACTGCATGCCTGCAGCGAGCAACTGCTCCCGAGGCGCTCCAGGACCACCAGGGGAAAAGGGCGAGAAGGGAGGGGATGGGGAGCCTGGGAAGGATGGATCTCCCGGATTTCCGGGGATATCCATTAACCGCCAGCACAGGGAGGCCACCTGTCACACTTGTCCGGAAGGAGCGCCTGGACCTCCTGGTCTTATAGGGCATCCAGGTCTCCCTGGAGGACCTGGGAAATCGGGCCTGCCAGGGAAACCTGGAAAAGATGGCCGACCGGGACCTGCTGGCCCTCCTGGAGAACCCGGAAAACCAGGTAGAACCCTCGCCCTTCCACCGAGAATACAGCATTTGTTCAGGATACATCGGACCTCGTGGACCGTCTGGGGAGAGGGGAGAGAACGGAGAACGAGGGAGTGGCCGACTAGGTCTCAAAGGAGAGCCAGGAGATCCGGGACCTCCAGGGGAACCTGGCCCCCCGGGACTCGCTGCACCGTCCGGCCCTCCAGGTCCCGCTGGACCACCCGGACCGCCCGGTGTTCCAGGATTGGCTGGTTTGCCAGGAAAGAACGGAACTGCAGGTGCCATGGGAGCCCCCGGGAACGCAGCAGATTACTGTCCTTGTCCGACAAGGGGCACCACGTCTGCGTACTCTACAGTTGCCCCTCAGATAACCTCAGGATACAACGAACAAGAGTACAGTACCTTCGCATACAGTACTCCAAACGTTGGGGGTGGATCGTATAACGACGTGACCCCAAGGGACGACTTCAGAACGCAGTTGTATGCGAAGTTCCGGCGGGCGGCGAAGAAGGATCGCAGCTGATTTACAAGAAGGTGTTCATGCCTGTAGATTCATCTGTAAAAACCTATCTTGATCAATGCACTGTCATCGCTGACACCCGTTTCAACTACAGTATGAGCCATCCACCATGATGTCCTCCTTATTGGTTGGCGCTGCACGGTCAAAACTGCACACACACTGGAATGCAGATTACAGCATAAAAATGTTCGCAACATCGGAAACAAATTAATCAATTTGAAGAGAAATTCCTCGAGGTGTTCGTGCAGTGTAAACAAAAACGAGTTTCCATGGTCATTGCCTAATCTCACGTCCCTACGGCCAAAAGTTCCAAAGTACGTTTAAAAAGCAGAGAAAACAAAGCGATTTCAATTCATCTTATAACTAGCATACCTTCAATACAATTTCCCATTATTCGGTTTTCTACGTAATGCATTTTTATTTCATTGACTACACGTTGACGTCGAATTAAACTTTACGATAATCGTCCTTGATTGGTTTCGAAGGAAAGTGTACGCTCATAAACCAGTATATATTTTTTGGAGAAGAAGATGTTTTCATCCAGAAGTAGTTCCTCTCAGAAGTAGGATCTAAGAATGACAAATCGAAAGTTGACTGAGTTTCCATAGCAGTTCTCTGAAGGTTTGATACTTCTGCGCGGGCGGAGATTTGTCGAAAGGAACACCTTGCTATGGGAAACGGGTAATTCGGGCGGACGCCGAAGCGTTTCGCGTAGTGGAAAAAACCAAATCGCGGGTATATAAGACGGCAAATGTAGGATGGAGAACGTAAACTCTGTGTGCCTTCTTTTCTCGCTCAGAAGACTCACTAAAGACGCTTTCAGATGTCCTACGAGAAGATGGAGAAGGAGCAGGAGTGCAACAGCCTCCGAAAGGTGGCCTTCTTCGGAGTGGCGCTGTCGACGGTGGCGACCCTCGTGTGCGTCATCTCGGTGCCGATGGTGTACAACCACATGCAGGCGATGCAGTCGGTGATGCAGAACGAGGTCGACTTCTGCAAGTCGCGCTCCGGCAACATCTGGAGGGAGGTGACGCGCACCCAGGTCCTCTCCAAGGTCAACGGAGGTGTCCGCCACGCCCGTCAAGCCGGATACGGCGAGTCCCTCGCCGTCGAAGGCTCCATTTCTGCCGCCGCCCCTGTCGGAGGCTGCTGCGGCTGCGGTGTCAGCGGCCCCGGCGCCCCCGGAGCCCCCGGACCCGACGGAAAGGACGGAGAGGACGGTGCCCCTGGAGCCCCTGGCCGTGACGGACCCGACGGACCTGCCGCCACCCCCGCGCCTGCCATCGACTGGTGCTTCGAGTGCCCCGACGCCCCCGCTGGACCCGCTGGAAACCCCGGACCCAAGGGACCTTCTGGAAACGCCGGCGCCCCCGGCCAGGACGGACAGCCCGGAGTCGCCGGACAGTCCGGTGCCCCTGGACCTCAAGGACCCTCCGGAGCCCCTGGCGCCCCTGGACAGGCTGGCGCTCCCGGAGCCCCTGGAGTCGTTCACGAAGTCGAAGGACCTGTCGGAGCCCCTGGAGCTCCTGGTGCCCCCGGACCCGCCGGTCCCGACGGACAGCCCGGTGCCGCTGGCCAGGCTGGAGCCCCTGGACCTCAAGGACCTGCTGGAGACGCTGGCGCTCCCGGAGCGCCCGGAAAGGACGGAGAGGACGGCGAGAAGGGACCCGGCGGACTCCAGGGAGCCCCCGGCGCCTGCGACCACTGCCCTCCCCCTCGCACCGCTCCTGGATACTAAGAAGCTGCACAGGATCTATGTTGCTGTTGTTCTTCTCTACAGTGTCACATACAAAATAAATCGATAGATTCAAAATAATGGCAGTGAAGGTGGGCGCATTTTTCTAAATCCGCTAAGGACGTGACATTTCGGAGTCCTTGACGGTGGGGGTGTGCATTTTTCGTGTTTGCTAACTCATCAGCGCCGTCCGTCTTCAAAGCACTTCGTATGTTAGCAACGCTCTTTTGTTTTTTGGTTTCCGATCTTCAAATGTGCCCAGGAACTCCTTTCGCACTTCCGCAGTACTTAAATCAGCTCTTACAGTTCACCAAATGATCCAAAAGTGGTTTATAACCCCCTGGTGATTATAATAAACCTCGTTTGTCATACTTCTTTCGGTTCTTTCTACCCGAATGTTTCGATCTGGGACCAATAAGTGGCTGGTCTTGGCCTCTACTCCGCAATTTATCCTAATTGCTCCCCCGGGAAGATGGAAACGGGCACTTCCCGTTGAGTTAAGCAGATGACGCCAGAAATTAAGTATTCCGAGAGTCACGAAGACGGCGCGTTGCAAAGCCAAAAACGAATAAGTGGCAATCTTTCGGAGTGCCTCCTATGTCGCATTAACGATGCTGGTTTTGCCGAGTCCAGTGTCCTTCTTTTTTGTTCAGGTATAAACGTTCAGAGAGAGTTCAAGAAAGGTTATGCGACAGTACTTGGACTTGGAAGTCGTGGGAAAGTTGTGCCGAGGTGCAGTTTTATAGCTTGAGTAGCGTGGAACCTCTGTCGGTACACTATAATTGAGAATCAAGGAATGGAAAACGGCGAGGACGAGACTTGAGAGAAATCGGCATTAGTTCGTGTAAATCTGTTAGCCATAAGTGCGAAATAAGTACATATAAAGATTCGCTTGAAGGTAAGGGTTCGATTGTTGTCCTTAATCTTGTTAAAGTCGAGTCCGTGTCATATTATTATAAGGTGAGCCGGATGACGTTGAGCCTTGCATATTCTTTGCTTACAAGCGGACGACTTCGGTTCGATTTCTTAAAACTTTGGATTTTTTTCTTTGCATTTACAAAGGTTTTTCTTTCATTAGGTTCCTTCTTTCAAAAAGTGCACTGCTACTTGGGCGCGGCCAAGGAGCTCTCGTTGGACTTATGGAGAGCGTCGCGGGCTCGTGACTTTTACTTTTACCTCTCGTTGCACAAATTAACCTGTGCCTAACGTTCAATTAGTAATTACATCATCTCCTTTTTTGTATTCCTTCTTTTGTCGACGTCCTGCCTCGACTCTCTAAAACGTACAAGTGCTTTTGAGGAGAAAAGCTTTATTTTTGAACACTGTGACTTCGCTAGTATTGAGCCATACTCATACATACCCATAATTAGCTTAGTTCGAAACGCATACGCACGTTTTCTCTCGTTTCAACTGACCATTAATGGAGACACTTAAAGGTTCTCGATGATCGCGCACTCTGTTGCCTTCCACAGCGCCGCGATCTTTTGTAGCCAGATGGAAAGGTGACAAAAACAAGCCGCGCTACCAATAAATCTGCTTACGTAATTTGTTTCTCTGCGTTTCTGTTCTTTCCATTTTTATTTCGAAGCTGTCGTGAAACGCTTTTATTGGTGAGAAGGCGAAGAAAGTAGTCGAACTGAGGGGTTGCTTTTACTACTTTATGTAGAAGATGGAACCTGGGAACTGACCGTAAGATAATGAATTTGATGATGAGAGCTATGTGCCAAGTCTCCAATCTGACCCAACCCCGTTCTCTGTCCAAGGCAATGACTTTGGGTTGCTTTTACTACTTTATGTAGAAGATGGAAGCTCAGAAGTGAACTGAAATACGCAAAGTGCTAAATGTCCGATTTGAGTCCGACAATGACAACGTTTCCATTGTCAAGTCGGGTGTACCCAAAGTTGTTTAATTAGCGATTTATTGGTCGTCTAGACGAACAGAAACTGTTGTTATGTTCTCTGCCGTTCTACGGCGGTTCAAAACGTAAAATACAACTTTCCATGCCTTTCTATTTCTTCTCTAAAATGGACCTTTTCCTCTGGATGACAGGTGCTTATGGATTTGGCTAATCCGGTTACTATTTATATTTTTACTGCCACGAGAAGGTAGCAACGAGGCGTTTATCAACCTCGCACCCTTTACTTTGGACCCAACGCCATTCTCTGACTCAGTGTGTAAGCAGAGCTTCGAATTCCTCGATTGTCCAAGTCCAAAGAACGCCGCGTTCCCTCCGGCTTCGTTCTTTTCCGTCCGTCCGTGGTCGTTCTCTGAAATCTGCGTCAGAATGCCAAATCGGGTCGTTCCGACCGAGTCCTTCCCCCCAGTCCAGCGCGTCCGGGAGAGACAATCAAGGCGATATTCACGAGACGCCTTTGTTCTTGTCTAATCTGAAATTAATGGACGCTTCCTCTGCATCCTCCGTCTACGTGTCCCACAGATCACGCTGCCTGGCGCCAATTAGCTTCGCTTGCGCGTGGCGCTCCCGTAATTCTTAGCACGCGACGGCGAAATGTTCACTTTCAGATGCCGCTTCTGACGTACTACGGGGAGTTCACCGCTCCCGACGCCGTTGAGATCGCCCTCCTGGCGGTAGGAACGATTCTCTGCACCATGGTCGTGATAGCGATGCTCAGGATATGTCCCTTCCACATCCATCTTTGGCTTCTCTTGGTGGTATGCCTTTCCTCTTCTTCAGAATCCTAGCTTTTGAACAGAACTAAAAGACTTTATCTTCTCCACATTTGCATCCATAGAGTCTCAAGGAGGCGAACATCATTAGATCTCTCTTCTAAGAACGACACATTTTGGAATGTTCGCCTCAAATACTTGATCTATGACGTCCAGAAACTATATTTGCTATAAACATGATCAAGAATTAATGAGCAAATTCGATTAAAAATACTGACGTCCACAAGGAAACAATTTGAAGTTGACTGACGTCATAGCCTGATATATCTTTCCTCCCTTCCCCTACATATTCTATTAGCTTCGGGGTACAACAGAGCAAATGGAGATATCAAGTGGGGACTAAAGTACAACTCGACTAGCACATCTCACAGCTGATATCTCAGAGATGCTTGGCTTACCAATGCATTTAGAACCTCATCGTCTGCACGATCACATTCTGCGCCTTCCGAATAGCGTCGCTGATCATCAAAGGCGCCCTTGTTGCCAACGACAACAGAGCGCTTCTTATGAAGATCAGCGAACTCCTGAGATTCATCGGCTTGTACACAGGTGGCGATTGCCCATGCTTTCCAATGAGAACCGTTTCGATTAGGCTGGGCAAACCTCTTTTCGCTACTCATCGAACGCCTTTCTGCGACTATTTGGGCATGCAAATACGAGTCCATCCGATGCGTTCTCGTACCCGTCATCTTCATCTTATGCACGGTAAGATCTTCCCCTCCTATCGACTAGATAACGAAACTGTACGTGACTGCATCCATATCATTGAAAAGCAAACGTTGGCTGTGTTTTAAAGAACCTTTTCAGTGGATCCTCGTCACGTGGCTCGTCACTGCTGCCTTCTACAGTAAGTGGCAAAGTAGGGGTGTGGTGCTCCGATGGCTCTTTTAGAGTGGATCAGCATCGAGATCCCGGTTTACATCGACCTCTCCGTTAACAGCATCTCGCTGTTTGTACGTTTAATAGCAGCTCCTAGCATCCATCGAGATTTCGGCCTTTCAGATCTTCATCTTACTGTTCTTCCTGCAAAGAAGAATGCAGAAACAGGCGAAACACAACCTCAGCTTCCAGCAGCATCATTCCCTCTCGGAGCAGTACCAGGTCAGCTGTGTTCACTTACGGTCATCAACGAGGATGAATGTTTAGTTGCGCGAGAACATGCAGTGCAGTCGACTGCTTCTGCCCCTCATTGTTATTATGTCCACGACCTCCTGGGGCTCCATCCTCTCCTTCGTCCTCGAACGCTACTCGGACGCCGAGGTCTTCGCTCGCATCTTCGACTTCGTTCTCTGTCTCCGTGCCATCCTCATCCCTGTCTTTATCACCCGCGGCAATCGGCACCTCTTCAACCACGTGTGCCGTACCGTCGGTGTCGCCTACCGTATCCGGTCAGGGAAGGGGTCGATGCTAGACGAGCGTCCGCCCGAAGAGAAGTCGGAGGCCTACTTCACCTACTTGGAGAGGGCGTGGCTCCGCCAGAAGTGAAACGACTTTATTTATTTACACAGTGAGCATAGATGACAGCGATATAAACATATATTTCTCTCTGCTGGCGTTGTGGAGTAAGACCGCGACCGGTATGTTGGGGAGTGGCCCTGGAACGACCGTTCTAGGGGAACACGTCGTCGTCGGCCTCGGTGATCTTCGTGCGCACGCTGTGGTACTTGAGGAGGGCCGGCTCGAAGTGACTTCCGTGGGAGAGCGAGTGGAAGGTCTTCCAGGCGCTGACGCCTTCTTTCCGCGAGCTCAGGAACTTGTAGATGAAGTAGACGGGAATGGGGATCAGGGGAATCGACGTGAGAGTCCACCCTATCCGCGCGGCGTAGTCGGGGAACGTGTGGCCACGGTACTCCATCGGCTTCAGATCCCAGAGCTGAAAAGGAAATGACACGTTCTTCCAATCGAACTGGGTCTTACCTGGAAGATGATGGCGAAGAGCAGGATGACCGGAGTCACGTATCTCCACAAGATGTACCAGATGTGGCTGGGCCTCTTCTCCAGCATCTCCTCCATGTTGTTGAGGAGATTATCGGCTCCGTAGCCCCATCCAACGGCGATGACCTCGCAGAAGCCGAGGAACAGGAGGGAGTAGCCGACCCCGTAGGTGTCGAGCAGCTGCAGGATGTACATGCCGCCACTCGTGGTCAGCGGCGCCCCGAGGATCAGCATGATGATGCAGATGGTCATGGTCACCCAGAACTGATAGGGGCGGAGGGTCCGCGGATACTGGTCGATGATGGCCGTGGCGACGTTCTCCACCGTCGGGAACATGGTACTCAGGGCGAGGATGAGGAGCATGAAGAAGAACAGTCCGCTCCAGAAGGGACTCCACGGGAGTACGGTAACTGCCTGGGGGTAAGCGATGAAGGTAAGGCCCGGGCCCGAGGTCACGACCTGGAAGGAGAGAGGTCTTTCAAGCACGAGAGGAGCTCTACCTCGTCTACGGTAGTGTTCGTGTAGTGGGCCATGAAGCCGAGGATGCTGAAGACGACAAAGCCGCTCATGATGGAGGTGAGGCTGTTGCCGAAGATGACGATCATCGTGTCGCGGTATATGTTGTTGTGGAAGTTGTTGTAGGAGGCCAGGGTGATCGAGCCTCCGAAGCACACTCCGGTCGAGTAGAAGATCTGCAGAATCTCGTGTGACAGGTGGATCAAGAAGGTGGTCTCACCTGGGCAGCAGCGTCGCCCCACGCCTGAGCTTTGGTGAGGTACTCTAGCTTCGGGGACAAGTAGAACTTGATGCCATCGATGGCGCCGGGTTCGACGATGGCGCGAGCGAAGAGGACGATGAGGACGATGTAGGGGAACGTGGATGTGAAGTAGACGGTCTTGCCGATGGATTTGATGCCCTGGGATAGGAGGTTGAAGGGGTTATGTGTATGAACGAGGATACCCTCATCAGGACGAAGAAGACGATCATCCAGGCGACGATGAGCACGACAACTAGGTTCCACTGGAAGTGCCCCAGGTCTCCGAAGCCTTCGGTGATGCCGAGCACTTGACGATGGAAGAACTGGTCCGCCGACTGCACCTTGGCCGAGTCGGTGAAGTTGACCGGGGTCTGACTGTTGCACTCCTTGGCGAACGAGAAACATCGCTCGTCGGCCCAGGACTCTTCACAGCAGGTCCAGGGGAGCTTTTCCCGGAACGACAGGTAGAGGTAGTAGAGGGCCCAGCCGGTGATCATGTTGTAGTAGATGGCACATATCGATGAACAGATGATCATTCCGATGCCGATTCCCTTGAAGATCGGCGACAGCTTCCATACCGTAATCGGACCCTCCGAAGAGTATTGGCCGATCGCCAACTCCATCAACATCAAAGGCAACCCGCAACAGAAGAGCATGATGAGGTACGGTATCAGGAAGGCGCCACCGCCGTTCCGGTAGCACAGATACGGGAACCTCCATATATTTCCCAGACCAACGGCGTAGCCGAGGCAAGAGAGGAAGAACTCGAGGGGGGAGTCCCAGTTGCCTCTGTCCTGGTTTTCGTCTTTTTCGCCAACGACGCTGAATGTCCGCATCGAGATATGTCGCATTCTGCTGAGGGTTTCCGCTTTTCCTAAAGTATTGACTGCAAGGGAAAGGATACACAAATGATATTTGGTAATATTGGAAGAGAGACTCGCTAGCTCTATTTTAGAATATAAGAGGTTCAAGGGGAACATCTTATAGCGCGCTTAGGATTCCTGGCATGATTTCGAACGTCTAGACTTGCATACTCGGATTGTGTCTAATGTCTACAGACCGTGCTCTAGACAAAGCCCATCTGCATTCACTCGCCTCATTCAGTGGCCAACGCCGTCATCCGAGCGGTCGTCTCTCTGCTTCAGCGCCGTAGAAACTGCCGCAATGGTCTCCGAGTCGTTCCATACCGCCGCTGCCACCGTCTCTGCAGGCTGTTCACTCGTTATTCTCTCGCTGATGATCTTCTTCACAGGATGGGGAAACTTGGTGCGTTCTTCTCCTGCTTTCCTCTACCAATTCCGTTCTTCAGCTCTACGCCGTTCTGGGTCTCTCCCTTGCCGTCGCGATCGCCTTCAACGCATTCCTCAGCATCCAATACTACGAGAAGCTACGCAATTCTGTGGCGCCCATTGTGGTACGTGACTCGGAGAGAGGCGAGGACTCGCTGGATGAAATAGCTTCTTTAGACGACGGTCTGCCTCGTAGTGGGAATCGTAGCTTCTTTGATCTCCGGAATTATCATCATAATCTCTTCAGCACGTGAAGGCGCAAAGGGAAAAGAAATTCTTCACGCCGCTGCGGTACGTCACAATTTTTTATTTTCCAAATTTTTCCGTTCTCCTCGAGTTACATCTTTGTTTTGCACATAGAAACCTAAATTTAACGTCCCCTTTCTTTTGAAATCTGAGCTCATATTCGAACTAAACGTACATCTTGAGTTTCTCTTTCAACCCTACGCATTTCAGATGTATTCATTCTTGTCAACCATCATCGGAGTCGTCCAAATCCTCCTCCTCTACTTCGCGCCACCGCCGCGCTTCGAAAACATCAATGTTGATATGTCGAAAAAGGTTCGTTTTTTGCATCAGTTATCCCTGTAATCGCTCGGTCCAGTTTCAGTTCGGTGCCGATGTGCATAAGGCCGCCGAATCTGGTCGTCCTTCGTCGGCCGAAGACGCCCAAGACGCATCGGTATAAGACGAATGGAGAGAGGTTCAAGAATAATAAAGTGATCTTTTTTGAGTGATGTCAAGCAGTGTTTATGCCTTACACGACGCCGACTCGTGACGTCCTTCTTTTCCATTTAAGACTTTTCGGACGGGAAACTCACGTGAGCTCTCCCCTATAAAAAATAGAGAGCTTCCGTTCTGCGAACTATGACATCACCGTCACAAGGGAGCGATGTAAACAAGGGACTATATTTGTCGAGAAGGTTGACTAATCTCCCTTTGTTTGAAGGACGTTCGAAACATTCACAAACCATAGAATACGGCACAAAAATTTCAATACAGTGTATGGTAAACCGAGTCCATGGCATGAGTCTCCTCATATTTGAGTATAAAAATATAACTAAAGATTAAGTCATGGTTATAACACATGCCCCTTTTCATCAAAAGACTCAGCGTGGTCTTTTTTCCCTCCACAGAATTTCCGTTTCCATCAACTACAGTAACCTGAACCAACCTCCTCGTCCGGAGAGGAACCGAGTCCTCGGCCGATGAAGACGTTCGGTGGAGATCTGCGGGAGACTCTGCGACCTCTGGAAGGTGACGTGTCCGGCGAGGGGCGACAGAGCGTCAGCCTGCTCGGCCTCCTCGACGGTCGCCATGTCGGCGAGCTGAAGCGCCGTCACGGGATTCGCCATCGCGGTGAATTCCTGAAAAGAGGATTTCCTAAGTGGACGCGATGAGGAAGGCAGAGGCGCGTTAAATTGATGCAAATTCGATCTGTTTGCAGGCACGTCCTCCTCCTGTGCACTCTTGTTTTGCCTCTGGCCGGAAAGTCTCTCGGAAAGAAGCTAATGACCGCCACTGACTCAGATTTGTGCGAGCACTAGGTTGGGCAAACAGCCTTATCAGCGATGGTCTACGGACTCGAGCGCTCTTCTCGAGTCCAAGTAAACACAGAGTGGACAGACGACGCGAAAAGGAAAGTACCCAGGACGTTGCTCGAGACAGTGGCGATGATCTCCTAGAACTCTCCAAGGGTACGAGCTGAACTGTGTCTTTCTTGTTTGAAGAAGAGAGCGAAGAGGGAGGCTCACGATAAGGTCAACGTTAGTTCGTTTTCGAAGAACTGAGTTAGAACGGTTGCTGCCTTCTCTTTGCACTTGAAATGGGAGGAGATAATGACTTGACGGGGCAATGAGAAAAGAAAATCTATACTCACAAAATCAGAACCTATAAAAATAGGCATAAGGATTCGGACTGGACCGAACCGAACTATTTTGTCACTTCCATCCCCAGAGCGTGTGCTATGGACGCTCTATACTTTTGATATTTTTTCCCGAAGAGTTTTATCTTAAGGACCACCTGGATGTCCTTGTGATGAAGGCTCGGGCAGGAAAGGCAGAGAGCAACTGACTAGATGCAAGGATCATGTTTGTTTTTCACATAAAAAGAGGTCAAACTATGAAATGCGACCATAAAGTGACAAGAAAGACGAGCTGAACTGTGTCGTTCTTGTTCGAAGAAGAGGAAGGCTGGATAAGGTTAGTCCGTTTTCGAAGAAATGAACTAGAACGGTCACTGCTTTCTCTTTGCACGTAAGATGGGAGGAGAGATGTGCTTTGGGATGGAAGTTTTACTTATTCCTGAAGAGTTTTATCATAAGAGCCAACCAAGAAATACGACTGCCTAAGACCATTGAGCACTTAAGACACGTGGCTTTACTTATAGCCTTGAATTTTTTTGCAAAACAAATCGCACGCAATAACATTTTCCACGGAATCTTCAATTCTTCCTTTCGTTTTTGGCTTGCACAGTTTACAGCACTGCAGTCACAGCTCTCCTCTAGCGCCAGACAGTCGCGACTTTCAAAAAAAAAAAAACCGCAGACGCAGACATGCATACCATTATCTTGCAGAGCCGCGAGACTCTTTGCGATCTCGCAACGGGCGAAACGTAAAGTGCAGAATCAAGATGGACATTGCATTTGCAGGCAAGTTGGATCAGAATCAGATTACGAAGAGATAGTGGATGAGGATGAAACACGAATAAGGTCTGGAGTTATAAGTGTGGAAAGGAAGCTCGGGTTAGGACAGATCTTTTTGTCTTTTAAGACTCCGAGGTTATTCAATCCAATGACAGTATATCGAAGCTGCTCGGAGCATTGAGACATCCGGCTTGTTTTTTGACTTAAAACTCTGGACCTCATTCTTGTTCTCATCAACGAAAGGGAGATTTCATGGATGCCATCGATAAAGGCTCGAGGATCTGTCGAGAACAGAGACTGTGGACTGTGATATGCCCTTTTTGCGCACTATGATTGCAAACCATAAAAGTCAGAAAAGTCAAAAATAAGTGCAAATAAATAAAAAATCAAATAAAACGGTTCCTCAGCCGTCTCTCGGCAGCACGAGGACATGAGAAGGAGACGCGGTCAAATGGGATTTCGGCGTGTCCATCGCCATCTGCTGCGCAGACGACCACAGTGTCGTCTTTGTCTACGTCTTCCGCTTTGTGTCATCGCAGAAACATTTCGATCTGAATCACCGTGTGTGGGAGTGATCGGGTTACATCACTTTGGAGAAAGAATAAACTGAGAGTCACTCAACACGAGGCCCTGTTGCCGGCAATTATTTGTCCGATGAGTGGCTGACACAGGCGAGGGAGGATCTACGAAAGCTGTCTTGTTTTTATGTGACCGAAAGACGGAAGGACGGACAGGAAGTGGACGGAAGTGGCATTACACTGGGCGCATGTCCCGACACCGCACGAACGGCACTTTTGACACTCTTGCAAGAACTACACCTGCGCGACGTGTCCACTCATCTGTGAGCAAATGCTTATTATTGCGTAATATGAGATCAGCGAGGGGGGCTGTGCCACAGAGTCACGTGCCCTCAGTTCTTTGATTGATTCGGAGGAATAACTGACAGTGTAACACGAGGAGATAAACAAATTTGAAAATTCCGAAGAAGACGAACACTCAAAAGTCGTTTTTCCGAATACTCTTTTTTTGCACTATACCAATGTGCACTTTAGGGCGCTTCAGAACTGCACTGTCATGTAATGCAGATGAGAACATTCAATAGATGTTCCGAATGAATAATTCTCCCGAGCCCTTTCTTGTGCGCTTCCCGACAGAACAGCCATAAAGAGACAAGAAAGGGCGTCCTAGGCGAACACGCTGCGGCTTTTACATATCGCGACGTGAAATACAAACAGAAGAGCGGACGGGGCGTCGGCTTTGTCGCCTGGAAGTGGAGACCCTCAGGCAAAAGAACTTAGAAAAAGCGACAGAGTGGATCTGCATCGTGAGCAGGTGGATAGGCCCGGGCAGACAGATCGATCACTGAGAGGGTGGGGGCGAGTGAAAAGCCGTGGGAACGAAGGATCGGGGTGGAGCCTCTTCGAACGCACTTCGGGTCACGGCGACCTCAGGGCGCAAGCCGCTGGAAGAGGTAGGTATTGATCTTGTTTTGAACGCCGTCGGCGAAATTCGCAACTAACGGCATGTTTTGGCTTCTTCTTGTGTTTTCTTTCAAACGGCTCGCCTCCTCTTGTGCCTCATTTATGCATTAATATCGATCTTTGCGCTGAAATTGAAAAAGAAGAGCTAATGGATCCGTCCTCTCGAGGGCTCCGACGACGATTCTGGGAAATAATTAAATCCGTGCGAGACCAAAGGTCTTTGCGGGAGTTCGCGGGGAAAATAAGTCGCGAAAAGTGAAAATAGAAAGGCCGAGGAAAATAGAGTAAACACGGCGCGTTGCCCGAGGCCAAGAGGACCTCGTCGGGAGGGAGCGCTGTGTGTGGCCGCGGGGCCCGGCCGTCCGATGGGGACACTTGCCGAATGCGGAGCGAGGGCGTGTGCACGTCTAAAATTAGAATGGATTAACGGGGACGGGAGGAGTGGGTAATGAGGTGGACTAATGAGGTGCCAGATGAAGAGGAGCTTTGTGACAGACTCGTTTATCGTGAAAACCATGTGAACTTCTAGAGGTCAAGTAATTGAGTTCTGAGTGCGAAAACGAACGAAAGGTGCATGAGCAGGAAATCTTGATCTAAATGACTGAAATTTGGCACACTAGTAGATTCTTTCTCTCCGGAGATACTGTCAGGTACAGGGTGGCCCAAAAAGCACATATAGGCAGAATTTTGGAATGTCATTTCCGTGAGCATCTAAGCATGAAACCGGTTGTCAAATAAAAAAAAAGAAAGGCTAAAAAAAGAACAGAAAAGCCCAAAAAAATGAAACCAACCGGCCTCTTCGGCCTGACTCTGTCTAGATGCCCTTTTTGGGGCACTCTGTATACTACACGTAGGGTTAGTCTAATAGTCGATCGTGGTCTGGCAGACCGCTGTATTTCTGGGGGGTATGTTTGTGCAGAGGAAACAAAATTGCGGGTTCCGGGGTTAGTTGGTGGGAAACGGATGTCTTGACGGTGCGAGAGTATACCGCATTCTTTAACTTACATGGAGTGCCAATGAATGAAAAACGAACGAAAGGTAATTTCATGTCAGTTCAGATAGAAACTGTATGTTTGAGAAAAAAAGACAAATGATACAACATACGGCAACATGATGCAAAGGACAAAAACTGAATTTTGAAAACCTGAAGACTCTCAAATCTTTTAAACGAAGATGGGAGCCTTCTTCCAAGGAATAAAAAGAACTGCACAATATAAATACAATATAAACTCATGCTCCAGAACGGAAACAAATCACTCAAAAAATGAACGAAAGGTTTAACGATGCGGTGAACCACCACGAACCACAGTTACCGTTTTACAAAAAAAAAGATGGAAAACATGAGGGAAAAGACCGAGGAGAGGATCGTTTCCGTTGCCTACGTTATAAGCTGAGTATTCTAATCTCATGACGACCGATAAGACAAAAGCATGAGTGCTGTAATAAGTACTCTTCAGCGAAATACATCACTTCCGCCTACCTAGATCCACTTCTTATCAGTTCAACCCACTGAATCATCTCCTGGAGCCAGACTGAAGTCGATCTCTTATCGCGAACGCTCTCAGCCAGCCATCGACCACCGAAAGGAAGTCACCCGACTGATGAGTTACCCGATTTTCCACCAATCTCACCGAACTGGTCCTATAAGCGGGTAAATGTCGTACTATCGTCCGCCCCCGACTGTTTGTGGAGGTCTCTGATCCGCAGGACAAACTTTCTGGCACTCGGGTCGTCTGCTTACTTCCACGACGCCTCGTTACGCAAACCGCGGCAGCTGACAAAACGCT
The DNA here is from genome assembly GCA_030435675.1 of Steinernema hermaphroditum. Lineage (NCBI taxonomy): Eukaryota > Metazoa > Nematoda > Chromadorea > Rhabditida > Steinernematidae > Steinernema > Steinernema hermaphroditum. The sequence goes on from CM059622.1 coordinate 6,786,028, forward strand.
TTTCGCCCAAATTTGAGTGTGCTAAACCATGGTTCCATGTTTGCACTTTAATAAAAGCACATCAGAAACGGTGGTAAAAGGGATCCGAAGGCGAATTGTCGAAGGAAAAGGCACGGATCCGGTGGTGTGAAGTTCCTCCACGTGTTTCCTTAACCTTTGAGAAGAAGCTAAGCTATCGGAGGAAAATAGAATGGCCGGTTTTATGAATCTTCCGGTCGAAATTCATTGAGTGGGTTGAAATGGCTGGCACCTTTATGGATTTAGGACTGACCAGATTCAAGAAAGTTTACTTTAGTCCTTAGCGATCTTGAAACGATCTTGGACACAATTCTCTTTGATTTTCAACTTCTGTACTCAATGGTCTTGAAAGAATCTGCCATCGCAGTACAAAACAAGGGAACCTTCCGAAGTGCCTCGGTTCGAGCTGAAAATTGGCACACAGGTAGACCTACATTTTAGTGAACGTCAACCCCAAAAGGGCGTCGGCTTATACGCATACCCGACCATGTGAACACCCTACAAAAGTTACGGATACTTGACTTCACCAACAAAGTGAGAAATGAGAGTGTAGCTGAACTGGTTTGTAACCTGACTGCCATTTTTGTGATCCGGGTTCTATTCCCCTTCTGTCCCACATTTTTTCTTTTTGCTCCTCCAGCATACTTGAATTTGTTTTTTTTTTCGTTGTGATCAATCCTGTCCCTATTTCAGTTATGAATGTTTGGCAAGGTTTTGCAACTCCTTACAAGGGTACAGTCGAACATGCATCGACGCAGATTGATGGGTTGACGTTCACTAAAATGTAGGCCTACCTGTGTGTCAATTTTCAGCTCGATCCTAGGCACTTCGGAAGGTTCCCTTGTAAGAGCATACAAAGGGTTCAAAGCTGCGTGGACTAGGACTAATCAGGCTCGATACACCATCGTTCTTAAGCGGGTTTCATCAGACCATCTTAGCTACTGATAAAAGCTAAAAAAGCCGATTGAAATACATAAACTTGGAGGAGACTTAACAAGAAGATGAAAGGGAAGAGAGGCCAAGAAGGATTCCACTTACACGTGAACAGGAGCATCATTGTTCGCTATCACAGACAATCTCTTTTATTTTTGTGTGATAAAAGTGTGGCTTCATAACAAGAAGGTCATGCGACCTGTAAGGTTACTACTACGTGGCAACTAGTAAACTATGAACGGAACTAAGATAGCACGTGAATGCTTTGAGTACTTTGTATTTTCGACCTCAATTGTCTAAATCCGGTAAGTATTGTTTATTTATGTGCACATCCTTTAGAAAGAAAAGGCCTTCTTGTCTTCTCGCCTTCGGCCTCGTTCCTTCTTGCTGCCACTAGCCTTTGACTCGCAAACAGTGGACTGTCAAATGAGTCCACCGCCACCCACATCTCCGACAGTTCCTCAGCCAATTAATCGAGTCACCCGTACCCAATGATCATTCTCCGCGGGTCTCTATCCCGGAGACGGCGTCACGTGGGGTCCGACCTTGGTTCGTCGCTTTCTTTGTCCTCCTCCTCGTTTTCGTCTCCGCCACCGCCTCGCCGAACGCAACACCGTCTTCGCGCTCTACCGGAGGTTGCAGGGCGGTCCTCTTCCTGGTCGGCGCTCTCTCAGCCCTCCTCCTTGGGTGCGTTCCTTCGCGGCGATGGTCATTGGGTCACCAAAAAAAGCGCGAGCAGCTGCCGTTCCACAGTTCCTTTGACCGTCGCTGTACCGTGCGGCGGATATTCGGCGGAGATATCGATCGTCTCCCTTGGAACTTGTTGCTGTCCTCGGAAACGTCGATGCGATCAGAAGACGGCGAAGACGTCGCCCGAATTCGGCAGCGACCGCTATTGATCGGGCGCTCGGTTCACGCGATTTGTTGTTGACGTCGCGACGGTCGATCGACGCGTCTTCGCTCCGTTCCCGTAGTTGAAGGCCCGAAACGACGCCATCTCCCGGCGACCACGCTTTACCGCGCTTCACCGATGCTGAATTTTCAACGAAATTCGGCCCTTCGTGTAAAGTGGACTCCCTGAAAACTGCGATCTAATAGGACATCTGTGTCCCTGTGGTCTGTCTCCAACTATGGGAAAAGAAGAAGTACGGTGTCGATGCCGTGTTCACTTTTGAGCACACAGGTACCACTAGATTTCGTGTGGAGATAACTTTTGGTGAAGTCGGAGCGCGAGAAATCGGAACGAGTCCTTCGCACTTCGTGTCTATCGCCACTAATCAGAGTCACTCCCTTCACAGATCGCAATCTACTTCGTAGTTCTTAAAATGTTGCTTTTGTGAAGTGATCTGTTAACTGACTTGTGGTCTTAGAGGCCCTTCCCTTTCCTAGAAAGTCCCTTTCGAAAAGAGCTTTTTTGAAGGTTCGAAAACCAATAAATCGTTTTATTTAATCCCCACTCTCACTGGAATATTCATGCCAACGTTTAGCAAAAATCCGTCTTCCTAATATTTGTTGTGCTTGGTATGCTACCGTATCAGAGTATTCACCGTTATTGTTCTATTATTCTCCGCGACTTTTAATTCTGAATTCTAATAATCTCTTCCTCTTCTCTTCCTTTCAAGTACCGTACCTCACGCTTTAATTACCCATATCTCGGATACTCCCTTTTTGGCCGTTCTAATGTTCATCTCACAAGAAGATCGCCATTTCAGATTACTCCTGCCCCTAATCTCCACCGTTCCCTGAGAGTCGAAGCCGCGCCCGATGACGCTCTGTTCGTCGTCGGCCCACGACCAAACCATTCAGCACACGCTCAGCCACCCTGAGCCCTGGGTGTCCCATCCGGGACAGTTCCAGGCCCCCGTCCCTAGGCAGCAGAGGTATCAGATCCTCAGGGAGCTCGGCAAAGGCGCCTATGGTACTGTATACCACGCACGTGATGTTGACAATGGGTTGGAGGTTAGTTCTGCGCCAGCGCTTCCCTTTCAATCCAGATTCTACAGTATGCGATGAAGACGATTCTCATGCGGATGTCCGAAGAGGGCATCCCACAGAATCTGCTCAGAGAGATCTCCACCCTGAAGGCCCTGCAGAGGATAGAACACCCAAATATCACAAGGTGACTTGTACTTTCAAAGTGCATCCTCTAAAAGTGCATTTAAGAATGCACGACGTCGTCGTGACGAGCTGCGAGCGCGACAACTACGATATGTGCGTGAACGTGATCTACGAGAAGTGCGACTGGGACCTCTACGAGTTTCTGAGGATGATCCCGAGGGACATGAGCGACATGCAGTGCCGCCACTTCGGGAGACAACTCTTCTGCGGCCTCGACTTCCTCCATTCCCATGGAGTCATACACAGAGATATCGTGAGTCCCCGTGCGAGTCCTTTGTGAAGGTTTAGAGGTTTAGAAGCCACAGAACATTCTCGTCAACCGAGATCATACCCTGAAGATCACCGACTTCGGGCTCGCCAGGACCTACACGATGCACTCCTGCTTCACCACTGTGGTGAGTACATAGATCGTGTAGATCCGTTCATAGTCGTTTCCTGCAGGTGGTCACTTTGTGGTACCGTAGTCCCGAACTCCTCCTGCAGACCAAGTACAGCGCCGCCATCGACATCTGGTCGGCCGGCTGCATCTTAGTCGAGCTCTACACGCGGAGTGCTCTCTTCCCCTGCAACAGCGAAGTCCAGCAGCTGAAGACCATATTCCAGTCAGTCGTCCGCCCTACTTCGCCTCCAATCCATTCGTTTCAGAAAACTCGGGACGCCGCCTCCGGAGATGTGGCCCCAGGACGCCGTCGTCGACTGGTCCAGCTTTCCCATGCACCCTCCGACGCCCCTCGAGATTCTAGCACCCCAGATGGCCCACGCGCCCTACGCCATCGATCTCGTCCTCCAAACCCTCAGCTTCAGTCCCTTCGCACGCCCGTCGGCCGCTGAATGTCTGATGAGTCCCTATTTCCACGACATGTGAAGGAATTAGCCTCAAACGTATTGTGTCAAAACCCACCGTCTTTCATCGACTCACCTCCTTTCGATCGGTTTAGTGTCACGCAGACTGCCAAATAGTCTTTTGTAGTTCTTTTGTACATTTCTGTCTTTCTTCTCGCGCCATAAAATATAACTGAAGGAGCGTCGAATGGCGGCGCGGTACTTGGTCTGTAGGAGGAGCTCGGGACTACGGTACCACAAAGTGACCGCCTGTCTAACCATCTAACACATCTTTCGGAATTCGGTCAGGACAAAGTAATGACCAGATGAAATAGGACTGTTTTATTAGAAAAATAGACTATTCAGTGCAGTCATCCTCTATTTCTTGTCGCTTCTTCTTTTTTGTTGTGCGCAGGATGACCAGACGGCACTGATGATTCTTTGAGATTCGCAGCATCGCGCCGTCATTCTTCTGATTCTGGTAGTTCGGGGCACTGAAGACTGTTAAGACACGATCCTTACAAGCGAACTTGTATTCGTCCTGCAATAACTAGTGTCATTTGACTTAGCAAAATTTGAAGACACACAGTATTGGTGCACTGATGCGCGCGGACGATGAGGCCCAACTTGTTCTTCTTTTACAATCGACGGGCCGAAGTTGAAGGAGATCCCGCGAGGACTCATAGACCAGCTGTCACGAGTTTCGTCGACAGTGGGATCTGACCACACGAGGTCACAGACTAAGCCGTATGCCGGGATGATGCATGGATATTGAATCTAGAAACACCATGCGAGTGAATATGAGTCATCAAAGAAGGGTTCACCTTGTCGATATCGTCTATAGTGGTCATGTACGGAGAAAGTCCTCCGTGCATGCACAAAATGACTCCATCGATTTGCGCGGAAAGCGGGAGATAGTTGAAGACAGTTATGAAGGTGTTGAAAACCTTCTCGGCAATCTCCTCCCCGCTGTCGGCGTATCGCTTCATACACTCGTCGTAGAATCCGTAGGCCATCATCGTATGACGGTCTTCGTGGTTTCCGAGGAGCAGAAACACTTTGGTGGGGAACTTGATCTTCAGCGCAAGGAGAAACATGGCCACTTCGATGCCTTGCGCGCCGCGGTCCACATAGTCTCCCATGAAAAGGTGGCTTTGCGTATACGGTAGGCCCATTCTATTGCATGCTCGCACAGCTTGAAGATCTCGTCAGGCGTTGGCTCGACCTCGATGAGTGGCGCAGTCGGTCGCGATAGAGGGTCCTTATTTCGCCCACGCTCCTCGGCCGGAACCTCGGGCATCTTTGCAGAGAGAAGCTTGCAGATGAGCAAGTTTACAAGGGGAATCTGGACGATATCCTTCGCGACCTCCGTCGCGAGCTCTTCTTCATCACTGCTGCTCGAATCGTCGCTTTCAGGCACGTTCTCCTGGTCCGAATGCTAAAGAGTGGGGATATTTTTCCAGTTGAGGCACCAGCGAAAAATATACCTGCTCGTCACTGTTTTCCTGCTTTTTCTTCTCTTCACTGGTTGCGATGGAATTCTGCGACATGCTGATCGATGAACGCGAAGTGACTCGACCGAAGGCTTCCCTGGCACGACCGACTCGAAACGTACACTGCAATCGACGTGTCCCTCTCGACCGATGGAGCCCGCCGGAGCTGTCTAGACAGTATGTCTAGACCATGACTTTAAAAGAAACGCACCGAGAAGTTGTCTTCATTTTTCTCCATGGCGATGAACTCGTCGCGCATCACTGAAGCTCGCTCCGCCTTCTTCTCGGAGCACATCGCCGTTCTTTCGGATCCCACTAAGCAGGACTTGTGGTCAGCCGCCTTTCTGGAAATTCGGAAGCAGCTGTGCGCGTCGCATAATGTACCTGCAGAGGTCCTTTCTCCACTAGTCAGATCCTGTTTTCGTGCCCCCTTCTTCAACAACAGATACTTTCAGACTAAACTTCTTGTTCGCGGCGTCCGTTTCTCCAAAAATTTCCTCGACGCTCTTCAGTGCGCCTGGTCCCTAACAAACCTTTCTTGCGGACAGTCCGCTCAAACGAAGGAGATCATCGAGAAGGGCGGCATAGAGGTCCTCGTGAGGACGCTAAAATGCACGGTATACGTGGAGCTTCGTGACCAGAGTATGTGGGCCCTGGCCAATGTCGCTTGCGAAAGTCACGAGACCGTAGAACGCATTCGCAAGATGAACCTTGCTCCCAAACTGATTCGTAAGTCGTTTCACTCTTCTTCGCCCACTGTATGCATCTTTCAGATATCATTATGGACAAGACAACCACTCTGCGCACCCTCAAGAATGCAGTATGGTTCGCCAGTCGACTCCTTTATCGTCCTTCGCGTGAAACAAAGCTCAAACGAGATGTAAGTCGCTTATTTTGTGCTCGCTGTGATCTTGGATCTCATATTCAGCATGCCCGGGTGCTTACTGCTCTGATGATGAATCTCGTCGTGGATGATTTCGAAGGAAAGGACCAGAGAGACGTGGCCGACCTCAAGAAAAGCGCTCTCAATGTCCTCTTCGAGCTGATCGACCAAGAACAGCAATGTGTGGTAAGTCCACTCACGTTCTTCAAAAAGTAAAGAAACTTGTAGCCAGAGATTATTTTAAATGATACTGCCTTCATTCCCTATATTCTGGAAGACTGCAAAGAATCTCCTACTCTTGAGATCGAGGACGGCTATCTTCGAGTCCTAGGAAGTATTAGCTGCGTTTCCGACCCTTATACTCTTCGTCTTATCGAATTGGGGTTAATAGACTCTCTGGTAGGTGAGCCCATCAGTCTTCTCCAAGCATTTATATTTTTATTTTAGTTTCATATGTTGGAAAAAGCCCCGAACCCTCAGTCGCGGACGCTCAATAACCTATACTGGGTAATCAGCAACGTCGCTGGTTGTGAGCGCGACATCTCGGAACATCTCTTCACTCATGAACAGACTCCAATCTTCTACGACCGAATTCTGAGGGCCATCGACAGCAAACAGTCCAACGTAGCCAGGGTAAGCGGCGGCCCTGAGATCAGCGATTGAGATTCCTCTTCAGGATGTGTGCTTTGTCATTTTGAATTCTTTTGCATCCGGGTCCGACGAGCGTTTCGTCAGCCTTCTACATCGTGGCTTCTTCAAGGGAATCGACAACGTGGTAAAGAACCACTCGCATGAAGGCCTTTGGGACGTGCTGGTGGATGTTATGGTCGCCGGATCCACTTTGAATGCCTTTATGGACTACGCTTTGGCTTACGACTTCGACGAAACGCTGGATATAGTCCGCCAGAGGCTTCAGACCGCCAATTCCAACTTCGCGAGTTTTGCCGCTGAATTCTCTGTCTTCTTCGAAAGGAAACGCGAATCGAAGGACGACGAAGTAAGGGAACGCTTCGGAAAGGAACCAGGGAAGTTGCTGTGGAGGCGCACAGAATCTGAAAGACCCGACGCGTTCCAAATCGGAGTCGAGATCGCTTTCGGTGACAACGATGAATATAAAGTTGTGTCTTTTTGAATTAAATTCTTTGTCACCGCCCATTTCAACATCTTTAGCTTGCAGGTTGTAGTAGGTTACTCCATAATTCCATGTATCTCAAAATTAACCAACCTTCTTAGCGTGGAGTGGGTTGTTGTTTTTTGGGTGCTCTGTAGCTTTGCTTTACCTCCTCGATGTTTTTCTGTTGCTGTGGAAGGTGCCACACTTCGTCCAGTTGATTCGGTGAAGCGAATGGTGATGCTGGAGACGAGGTAGTATCGACGCCTGGCGAACTGACGGCGGTCTGCTTGACGAGCTCCACGAAATCCGATCTCAGGGCCTCGTCACTGTCGCTCCTCTTCGCTCCACTTACTGTCACTGTCGCTCCACTTACTGTCTTTCATCGATCTCTGCGAACAGAGAGGCGCCAGGAGAAGGAGTGGCAAGAACTGAAGAACTGTTAAGACCAGTACAACGAGACCCATCTTCTGTCACTCGACCGCTTCAGGCAAACTCATCCAGGAAACTGGATTCTGCAGACGGGCGCGTGGACAGACGGTCTGAGCGAGAAGCACCTGCGGACGGCATTCGAGCGAGTCGAGGGGCTGCGAACGGTCGGCCGTCGCGCGAACGAAGCGATGGATTCACAAAAGAAGGCGCGCGAAGAACGTCGATTCAGGAGGGCGCGCTCCTCGACGAGCACAATGCCCACACTGAACGATTCCTGGTCCAGCGCTCACTTCCGCCGCCTTCGCGACGAACCTTCTTCGAAGAGCAGCGATGCCATCTTGAAGCAGCTAGTAAGTAGCTCCACAAGTTCGCCTAATCGTCGTTTCCAGCAACAGCTCGAACCGGAGTCCAGCGAGTGGAACGAAGATCCGACGGACTCAACCGACTGGCCCCTGGCGACAATCATTCGCAGCCGGAACAGCAAATACAATCTAAAGACGATATCTCCGAAGAAGGGCACCTCGAAGACGACAAAGAGCCGCAGCTGCGAGAGTTTGAGCGGCAGCAGCGCTTTGAGTGTGCGCAGTTTGAGCCGGGAACTCGGAGTCGATATATTAGTTTCGCCTACAGATCGTGTCGCCGAGAATCGGATTGTCGATCACCTCGATCGCACTCAGGCTCTGCTACTCCCCGCTTGGGAGCCCGAAATGTGCGTCGACGGACCGCGGAAATTGTCATCGAAAAAGGAACTCAAACGGTACTTGTGTATATCGCACTCAAATGACCTGACTGCCTCTAGGTTCTACTGCTCAAACGCTGCAGAAGCGGAGATGGCGATCTCGGTGATGGCCACTGACGACTTCCGTCTCTTCCCTGTAGACTCGACGGTCGGCTTCTCAGAACTGGATTTGCCGAAGCAGGACGCCAGTTTCGTCATCTACCACAAGAAGAACGGCCAAAACTTCAGGTATTTCCTGTATCAGAGCGAGTGCTGACCGAGTGCTCCAGCTGCTACCGAATCGTCGAGGCTTTCGTCGGCCAACGCAACTTCTTCTACGTTGAGTGCATCGACGATGGCGCTCCGAAGTTCGAGACGCCACGAGAACTCCTCAACTTCTATGTCAACACGCGTCCTTACTACAGCTTCACCGAAGGAGCGTTCGTCCGGTTCCCCCACGGCAAGGTCATGAAGAAGTTCGTCTTTTGTTTTCATTTTGCTCGAGATTAGAGACGAAATTGCGAAGGAAAGGCGCAATAAATCTATCTACATCACCGGTTTATCGTTCTCTTTGGTCTGCTGCGTTGACTCCATGAGAGAGGCTTCACAAATCCGAAGACTTCCTCTTTCTCGGGAGTACTGTAGTTTCGTAGAGCTCCGATCCACTTCCTTTGTAAAAATTGAATTTGGCGCGATATTCGTCAACATCGACGGAAATGAAAGCGCCGGAGGTGAATCCGAGCTGCGAGAAAGGGTTAAAACCCGAAGGGTAGTGGAACTGGAGCCATGCCTCGGGAACACTCTTCTTGTGGGCCGAGGAGCGATCGGTGCGGGACGCGCCTCCAGAGACGAAGTGCGACAGGACGACCTCGTCGTCGCCGTCCAGCTCTCTGATGTGCTGGACGGTGTGGTCGTGGCCGGCGAAGTAGGCGCTCGCCCCGAACTGCTTGAGGAGGGGACTGAGATGCTCGATGAGACACTTCGAGGGACCGTGCGAGGAAATGGAGAAGATCGGGTAGTGGCCGGCGACGAACAGATAGTCCGATCTGAAATGCACCATTGTCAAGGGAATCGTGAGGAATCGCTTACGTGCTCGAGTTGAGCTGCTCGACGATCCACTCCCACTGTTTGTGCGCCGCTTCTGGATCAGAAGGCTCTTCAGGATCGACTTGTTTCGTGAGAATCACGTCGAGGAATCCGCCGTTCTGGATGTCCTGAGTGTTCCCACAGAGAACGATCGTGTCGATGAAGACGAAGTCGACAGAAACGTTCCGTGGGCCGAAGCGATAGGAGGTTTTGTAGTAGAGGTCGGGGAAGGTCCTAAATCTGCTTCTTGAAAAGAGTGTCGAGGACGAAGAGATTCACCATTTGCTGCTGTAGTTGGTGTAGTGAATCTGCGCCGTGATGTTCCCGAAATGGTCGTGGTTTCCGGCGATCATGTACCAGGGGACTTGAAGATGCTCGGCGTCGTAGACGTCCTCGAAACTCTTCTGAAACCCGATTCGTGGAGGAGAAAGGACGCCAGGCTAACCTCGAATCGAGAATCGAAGATATCGGAGACCCCGTTGAAGTAGACGTTGTCCCCCAAATTCACCACAAAGTCGACCGGATTCACCGCTGCCAGGTCATTCATCATCCGCGCGACCTTCTTCTGGCCATACGTGGTGTAAGGGTATATGGGGATCCCCCCAGTGTCGCCAACGAGAAAGAACCGGAGAGAGCGGCTTTCCGGCCTTTCACAGACGCCCTTCCCTGTGCATGAGAGTCTTCGGAAGGGGGTGGTCGCTCGAATCTGGAGGTTATGGATCGAAGAATCTAAATTTTGGGATTTCCTAAATTAAAGACGAAAATAAGTGTTTGAGATTGAGAAAACGCTACTCGCGGAATCTTTTGGTCTCAAGAAATCAAGAATATCCAAGAAGTGAGTTCAACCTAGGCTTCAAAGGGACTTGTTCTAAAGAGCAGTCTTTTGCAATGATGGCAGTGATACCCTTGATATCCTTTGCTCAGAAGTAAATAAACAAAATTTTTGACAACCGTCGTGAAATACAGCAGCACAGTATTCAAAACCAGAAGCATCAGAACGCTAAATGGAAAAGCCAAAAAACCCACATGGAACAGCAGTCGCCAGAAGAGTCGCAGTGAAGAACACAACGGGTCGCGAGATCATAACTGAAATGACACAAAACATCGAATGTGACGTGTTCCGCTGAATTTATACTCCACTTGCGATCGCGTGACTCATGGAAAGTCAATGTACACGCACAAGGCCATTTGTAAAATCCTCTCAAAACGGAATTCAAATGCACACGTTAAGAGTGTTTTCACAAATTGTGTGACACGTAGATGAAGTTCACATGGTGATAAAAAGCGATGTTCGGGGGAGAAGAGGAGAGTGGCAATTGGCGAGGCGGACAAGTTCAAACGATGTTTTGTTTACACACTCGGAGGATCGGAAGAACGAACAAAGGAAGCACGGATCTGCAACGAATCGATCGTTTTACCACAGAGGAAGGTCGAGGTAAGCGACGGGTGGATATCGATGTGTTCGACAGAAACGGGTTTGGGGAGGGTCGCCCGAAAAGTGCTCAGCTTGTCGTCTGTCACAAAAACGACGGAAGTGACCAACAGCTGTGGGGTTCTTGAACCGGATGTCTACGAAACTGAAGAAATACAAATTTATCTAACCTCAGCAAAAAAATAGCTGAATTACGAGTTGGCATAGTAATGCACACATCCCGTTAAGTATCCATGTATTCAGCTATAATAAACGCATGTAAATGTAAAACACAGTACTCGAATGTCACTCCAACAAACCGAGTTCTTAAATAGCGGATTTTAGACATCTTTTTGACAAATTTTTACGATTTCGAAAGGGTAGTATTGCTGCAAGAACTTCCATATTTGCTCTCTACATATCACAATTGACCCGCTTTAGTCCTAACAGTGCATGGTAGCTCTGCGTGTCATCTACCTGCAGCCCTCTTTAACCGCTTGGAATTCCCAATTTACACAAAGTCGAGATAGCAGTTTATCTTCGCTATGATGTTTGACAAATTCCAGGGTTTATTCGTTTGGTAACCACCTACCGTATCGTCATTAATTCCATTCATCCTATAATATGATATGAATCCCTGCTCTTTAAATAATGAAAGCCTCGGATGTCCAGATGGTTTGCGGGAGCCCCAAAAATCCACTAAAATCAGAAGTCTCTGAATGGTAAGATAAATTTGAAATGGAGAATATATGTGCCGATCTCTTTCCCTGACTAGCACGTGATGTGCCTGTTTCCGTGCTTATTGGCGGAGGGACCGAGTCCAAAATCCTCAGTATCTTACGTCAAATTATCAGAACTTTATCGTTAATAAAATATCGAAAGACCGAAAGGTTCCGTCGCTAGTTCTTCATTTTAGTTATACCTATCTGGAATAGCCTAGTTTTTAGTTATACCTATCGGGATGCCCATTTTGTTTTATACGTATACTGGAGAACCATCTTCTTTATCTTTATGCACCGTTCTCCAAATCCCTTTCATCATGCATAATTCAAATAAGATAAATAAATAATCGTCCGTTTTCGTGCTTAACAGCGCAGAGATCGACTCCGAAATCCTCAGTATCTTACGTCAAACTGTCAGAACTTCATCGTAAAAACACTTAATGGAATCATGACAACCATGGCAACTAAATCCTGAAACTGAAATCGAACGATCTCGGTTCGTCTCACTTTTTTCGGTGTTGTTCTATGGACGAACATCTAATTCTCATTAATCTGTCAATGTTTGTGTAATCTCCAAGCTCTTCGGTCACATCGTCTTCCGACTGTGTCCGTACAGCACGAGTGCAAACAAACGGTCCTTCAGAAGACGAAAGCAACTTCCATTGACTTCAATGACCGATTTATCAGTCACCCCTGTTTAGGCCATTGAACGTATTTAGGATCAGCACGACATCAATGCGTTTCACTGCTTTTCCACTGTTTTTCGCCAATTTTCAAGTCCAAAAGCAAATACTGTAAAGGTAAATAAAGACCGTACTTAAGCACAGAACCACTGTTTAGTGCAACTATGAATCACTATGTGTGCTGGAACTGAATTATGGAACCTCTGAGAGTCTCCCTGGAGGTCCGAGGGTCATTTCCTCTTATTTTCTCGGACCAGTGGAAGGCAGGGTTGGCCATCATCGATCTTGGCCACTGGCTTTCGAAAACGTAAAGGCCCGATAAAGGCCCGAGTAAACGTAAAGGAGTCTTTCATTTGTGTTCCCAGTGATCGGTCGGGTCGTCCACTCGCTCTTTCTGAGGCTGTCTGGGGCCGACTGAGTTGAGTGAGCGGTCGTTTTCGGCCGTCATTGTTGGTTGCATAGTGATCGCCCCGGCTCCCAGAAGGCCTGGAACACCAGGGAGCCGTAGTTCCAACGTCTTGCCAAGAAGCCCGTCACTGCCGCCCGACTCCACCCGCGCCGCCAGAGAAGCCGAAGAAGCGTTACAACTCCGAAGTCTGTGCCGCCAGCTGCCTTGATGGTTCCCGGTTTGCCCGTTGTGCTCCACCGACGCGTTTCGCCCAGATGCCGTTCTTCGCCCGTGCTGCCCGCGGAAGCCGCCGAAGAAGCTTCTCAACTCCGACGTCCGCGCTGCCACCCGAGCTGAAGATAGGCTTGCTGTGTTCCACCGTCTCCGGGGTCAACTTTTCGCCTCTCTGATGCCCGCGCACACTGATGGGATCGTCGCCTTCTACTCTGATGCTGTGCCCTGCGCCGAAGCCAGAAGACCGACGACTACGGAGTGACAATGTGGTTTTTGTGCATATATATGACGTCTCGCAAGGCGTAAGCCTTAGATACGAGAAATAAACTCGTAACTCGTAAAGGCCCGATCAAAAACCAGCTATCGATGTGTACAAACAGGGTTCCGGAAACACCTCGCTATGAGTCAGCGCCGCTTCGCGATCGATTCCTACGACCGATGCAAATTCACGGCATCATGTAGAGACGCGGACCGTCTTCGCCTTCGCGTTTGTTTGCTCAAGGTGTACGGGTCGCCGGTTGGTCGGCGCGCTGAGGGCCGTTTGCAGTGTTCGCTCCGCGCGCCCCACTGATTCACAGCGTCGTCGTCCCCCCGCGGCCCGCGCGTCTTTTATCTCCGCGTCGCCCCTTCGTACAGTCCGCGCTTCCAGCGGTGAATCGCGCTTCCAGCGACATTCTTTTCCCGCTTCTCGGCGTCCGATCACTCATTCAGCTGATTTGCGGTGAATGTCACTACGGCGCGGATGTTGTGAGAACGCGATTCATCATATAAATAAAACTGAGGACGCGCTAAGTTCTCTAAGTCAGCGGTGTTTTTCCGCGAAATGGCTGTTGGATGACGGCTGCTTTCTGAAATGTTTTGACTTCATTATTGAATTTCTTTGGCGCCGCGTTTTGTTGGGAATTTTTTTTTGTAAAGGGGGCTGGAAGTGTGCTTCTTTGTTTTGCCTGTTTAAAGTCTATTCCAGTCCTTCTAGGCTATTTCCAAAAAGAAAATAAAATCAGGTGAAAAGTTAAAAAAAAATCACAAAACTCAGGTACTCAGATATTATTCAGACCAAAGTCAATTTCAACTCCGTTAAAATAAGATTTCGGCCATTGACCACATCTGAAGGGTCGTGGCTCACATCACACTCACATTCAACAAACTTTAAAGACGTCGTCATCCAAGTATTTCTTCCAAACAATAAGCAACGAGGAAAGGTGATTGAACGCTCATTTTCCTGTTTGATCGGTCACTCGTAAATGTCATGTGATTCACGACTCGATCTCTTCTATGGTCAGTACGAGCCACGGGAAGCTTAGATTATGTAGAGAATAAGGGGTCTTCTTCTCGTCCTTTAGTTGAAAGTCTTCCCTTGACGCCATCTCAGTACGTTTTGTTTTCCATTCAGAGACTCTCTACAGATAGTATCGCAACATTACCTAAGACTTTGACTAGGAGAGTCTCCTTCCCTTTCCTCATCTGACCACAAACCCTCTGCGTTGTGCCCCCACCTTATCATTCATTGCCGCATATCACGTAATTCTCGCCCCTCAACTTGTTTGACTTTCGCGGCGGCCGTCTAAAGAGTCATGCATCCGTTCGCCCGCTCGTGGGTGTATTTGACTTGCTCTGATAAGCGCCTTCCGATCGATCGCGATGGCAAGCCGGCGACGTCTTATGACTAATACTATTCGCGTCCCTTCGTGCGGTATTCACGTCTTCCCTTTCAGAAAAACACGAAAATGGCGGTGAGACCAACGGTCCTCTTAGCGGCAGCGCTGTTCGCAGCTTTCGGTGAGTGAACCTGGAACTGTGCCCTTGATCCACGTCCCTTTAGTGTACTACGCCGAAGCTCAGGCCCTCAACGATCCCATCACACAGTACGTCGAGGGACGTCTTGGGAATCGGCGGATCTGGTGGTGTCCCTCCGGGTACGGCTACTTGGCGTACTGCCCGCAGCCGACCGACTGGGACAACTACAACTGGTGCTGCACTTGGCCCTACATGGGTTCTTGGAAGCCCTCTTGTTGTCCTTTCGCCATCCCCACAGGTGCCATGGTGGCCATCATCCTAGCCGCCATTGTCCTTCTCTTGGGTAGGTCTTTAAGGCTACATTATTAGTTTTTATTCAAAGTAACCATAGCTCAATGATAGTTTCGTAATTCTGGGGTCCCTCAACAGCTGTCCTTGTTCCCAAGATGATTTTAACTAAAACCTTTTCTACCTTACTTTTCTGTGAGTTGGATAGATAGAACTAGCACACTGCTACCAAAACTTTGGAAAGAACGTTCTTGTACCTCAATACCTAATAACACTGATCATTCCCTTGCAGTGCTAATCGGCCTCTCATGCTGGTGCTGCTTCTGCTGCCCGCTGTACAAACAACTCTACGACTACGAAGAAGAGGATGACCGCTGGAACGAACGCCGCTGAGCCTCCTCGCAACCTCCGATTCTCAAACGCCAAAATGTCACTACTTACCGCTGACCTCTTTCGGTCTTTTTCGACCCTCAGTTGTTGACTTTCCTCGCGATTTAACTGTATATTGTGGTTTATGATTGTAATTTTATGTGATAGATTCATGACACGATGCTCACTGTACGTTAACTCACCCAATAAATGTTATAGTGATTACTTTCGAGGTTTCGACGGTTCC
The DNA here is from genome assembly GCA_030435675.1 of Steinernema hermaphroditum. Lineage (NCBI taxonomy): Eukaryota > Metazoa > Nematoda > Chromadorea > Rhabditida > Steinernematidae > Steinernema > Steinernema hermaphroditum. The sequence continues at coordinate 6,801,721 of CM059622.1, forward strand.
CTTGTCAGGTTGAAGGCGATAACTTGTTCCAGAAGAGAGTCGGTGAGGAGTCGCCACTGAAATACCCTTGGAAACTCCCAGTTCGAGGTAGGCAGAAACATCATAGTTCCCTCGGCGGAAAACAACCCTTGCGTGGGGTTTATCGATGTTGTGGAGGCTCGACCACATCAAGTAACTCTAAGACACCTAAACACAAAGAAAACCAACCTCATATTCTGCTATATATCCCTGGTCGTTCTTCGATGATCGTGTCGATGGAGTAGTTCCGAAGGATCGACTGGACTGACTGCGCCAGATGAGACAAATGGACTGCAAGTGAATCTGGAGGATAAAACGAATCTACTCGCTGCGTTCGGGGTCTCGCACAGAACTGACTGAAGAGCGACCCGCAGGGGATTTTTCCTCAGCCGCTCGCTCGTCTTCCATCCGCTGGCTTCGAACTTCCTCCCTTTTTGGAACCTGCCTCCCTTCCCGTTTCGATCTCAACTTTCGTGATTCTTTCTGTTTTCTCGTACTTACTTGAGCGTTTCAGAGTCCGTGTCTTCTCTCAGCGTCATGGTCAGCCGGTGGGCGATCATCGCAGTTTTGTTGTTAACACGTACGTCCATTTCCGCTTGTTTTTCGTCCTAATGAAGATGTTTTCTAGTAACTGCATGCATCGGCTCTAACTCCAGCGAACTTCCAACGCCTCCCACTTTTCGGCACAGAGCGAACGACCCTGTCATCTACTTCACTCTTGATGCGAGCTCATCTTCCCGAAAAGATGACGAGATCCAGGATCGTTCGCTCCGCTGCACCGCTGTGGGAAATCCTACACCAAGGTAAGGTTTACGTGGCAGAAAAACTTATAAAGAATGCATTCTTGCAGCTATAAGTGGAAGAAAAATGGAGTGCTTCTCGACATTGATTCGCTGAAGGGTCGAGTTATTCTCGGTCCTGGCGACGGCTCGCTCGTTTTTACAACATTTGTGGCTGACGACGTTGGCGACTACCACTGTGAAGCCAATAACACCGGTGGTATCGCAGTTTCGGAAACCATTCGTCTTGAGCATGCCTGTAAGCGCTGCTCTCTCTTTCTTCTAATCGAAATTTTAGGGATTACTTTCTTCCAGAACGGAGACCCGCAGATGGTTTCTGTGGAATTGGGCGACCCATACACCAAAAGCTGTACGCCACCAGAATCCAATCCAAAGCCGCGTGTCCACTGGATCGTTAAGGCCAATAACGGGGGTTTCTTCCAATCTCTCCGTGAAGACCACATCAGTGTTAATGATGAGGTTTGTTCAGAACTCCTACTTAAGTACGCATAGCTGTTTTAGGGAACACTCTTTTTCCACTACGTTAAGGAGACGGACCATCAAATAAACGTATATTACACATGTACAGCCGAGAATTCCAAGCTCAACGATTACAAATTTGGAAGTCAGTTTCAAATCAATGTGACAAAGCTGAACCGTCGCTCCCGTAAGTGAACACATATGGCTATTTATGCTGACCAGTACTTTCAGTTCATTCTAAGCCAATTCCAATCAGAGAACTCTACGTAAATCAGAACGCTCCCATCGCATTGAATGGCAGAACTCACAAGTTGTTGTGCTTGTTCAGTGGCTAGTAAGCCTCCTGTTTATTATGTGTGGTACATGCTTTCATTCAGTCCCATCCCGCAAGCAAATTGGTATCACAACAGCACAACTATCAGAAACAATACAAATGGGTTTTCATTTGACGCCAAAGGAACTTTGACATTTGAAGCGTCAATGGACAAGGCCGGAGATTATGACTGCAAATTCCCAGCGAATCCTGAGAACGACCGAAAATTCACTGTTGCTGTTGAGTGTGAGTGCTGGCAAATTGTGGATAAATTCGAAGTACTGTTCTTTGCAGCCGCACCCTACTGGGTTGAAGGGCCCCCTGTGAGTGCGAACGTAAGTGAAGGCGAAACAGCGTCGTTTGAATGCCTGGCTGATGGAATTCCAACTCCTTCGGTTACGTTTTACAGAAATGGTTCACGTATGTTTTTGTGCTCTGCATTAGAAATACTTCTAGCTTTTAGCATTGAAAGAGAGCAATGATATGCACGTGCTTGGATCTAAACTCACTCTTTACAAAGCAAGCTTCAGAACAGACGGCACAGGAAGCAATGCAGTGTATCAGTGCAAAGTTGAAAACAAGCACGGCTCGTTGTGGGCCAACTTCCATCTCGGCGTCTTGATATCGCCGTCGATTGCGGTCAATGGAACAAGACACAAGTTAGAGTGCTCTTCAGACGCCGAGTAAGCGCAATTATTGTGGTATTATCACTCATTAGTTTAATTTTCAGTTCAAATCTCACTTCAAAGTGGTACCACAACAACGTACTTGTCGAGGATGGAGCTAATTCGGGTGGCTTCGTACTCGAAGAAAATGCAACAACGCTGGTGTTCAATGCATCTTCGCATACGATTGGAACGTATGCGTGCAAATTCCCTGGCCACCCTGAACACGATCGCCACTTTGTTGTCATATTGGAGTGTATGTCGCCGTTGTTTTACTGCTAACTTCATGTTCGTCTTCAGCTAAACCGTACTGGATCAAGAAACCTCCCTCGAAAACGGACGTAGTCCAAGGCGAAACAGCGTCGTTTGAATGCTTGACTGATGGAATTCCAACTCCTTCGGTCGCGTTTTACAAGAACGGTTCACGTATGTTATGTGCTCTGTATTAGAAATACTTCGTAGCTTTTAGCATTGAAAGAGAGCAATGATACGCACGTACTTGGATCTAAACTAACTCTGAACAACGTGAAGTTCAGAACCGATGGCACAGGGAGCAATGCGGTGTATCAGTGCAAAGCTGAAAACAAGCACGGGATTGCGTCAACTGTGTTTAACGTCGTTGTGCAAAGTGAGAATTTCTGCCACCTCCCATGAATCATGTCTCTCATCTTTCAGGGCCACACCTAGTAAATGTATGGTGGCCAGTTCCCGTGGTTTTTCTTGTTTCGATCGTAGCAGTCATCATGGCTGTCGTTGTCGTAGTCATCTACGTGACCAAGAAACATGGAGACTACCAGGTGTCGATTATGGAGCTGGAGCGTGGACGCGAGAAGGTGAAGGTGACCAGCGTTTAGGATAACACTGTGTTGTAAGAGAATCTAACCCCGTTCTTGTGAGTCAGGAATGACCATTAAATATTCTGAGCCTGTCAATTTGTGGTCTTTGTTCTTTTGTGTCCGTTGGCGAGATGTCTATTGTAAGATCAACTCTGACGGGGTTGTTCTTTCCCCGTGTACTAATCCATCAGTATTAATCTGTTTTCGTGGGTTATGCCACCATGATTTGGGTTCGATGACCCAAATGTCACTATTCTTCGATGTGATACAAGACATGTGTCCAGTTCGGCCTCTTCTCAGAAGACGATGCGTCGCCTCATTGTTTTCGTGTTTTGTTCGCTACTCGGTAATCAGCCAGTCCATATGCGTACACCATCGAGGTTTAGGGGAAGTGCGGTCTCAAAAGTACGGTAACAACTTGCCCATCGTCGTGGATGCGGGCAAGAACGCGCAGTTCCCGGAGCTGGTCACCGCCGACAGCTTTCCGCTCTTTCCCTTCACCGACCAGTTCAACACGGGACTCGAGCTGAACCCCGCCAACAAAGTCGTAGGTTGGCGCATTCCGACAGTTTCTTCCATGGTGGATTCAGTCACTCGCGGGAGACCTGAACATCCCCATTCCGGGATGGGGCGTGTTCGACATGGACGGGAATCTGTACACGGGCCACATCAACTTCGACTCCAAAGTTGGCTATCAAGTGCGCCCGACGAATCACCTCCAGATCAAGCCCGAAACGCTGGCTCTGCTTGGGCAGAATCCGGCCTTCAGGGCTGCCAGAAGTAGGTCCTAACTAGACGCATGTTTGTCATGCAGATCATTGCAGAAGCCGCGAAGGAGGTCCTCGTGGGACGTCTTCCCTATGGCTACGAACCGATCAAGTGCAAGCCCCCCTACTGTAACCCCTTCGTGCACCACGTCGGAGTCGCCGTCGAAGTGGAAGAAGGTGATCGAAGCTGAGATCGGCGCCTCTAAAAAAGTTCCAGGCGACGACACCTTCTTCATCGGAGGAATAGATTTCCCGATCCCCGTCGGAGAGAACGGCGCCGGAGTCCGCTTCCCACTTTCCGGGGCCGTGGAGCAGGGAACGTCTCCAGTGGCATATGCCCACGGCCAGGCCTTCAACCCCGCTTCGCCCTTCGACTTCAGCAAGATCGACGACAAACCGAACTATGCGAGAAGAAGGAAACCCGCCAACAAGACGTTGCTAGGCAGAAACAAAGGCGGAAAATTGGCGGTACTGTAGAGAAAGACGGACACTGTAATAAAGCTGTAAAGGGACAATGTCATCCAAGGGCGCTTCCAAATCTGCTTATCGAAGGGCTTATCGAAGTCATTCTGGCTAGGCGCTGTGCACCCGCGATCATCACGATAAAACTAGCGTAAACTGTAATCGCGCTAAAATTTTTGTCCATCGGAGAAGTTTCAGTTGAATCGAAACTCGGAATTTCACAAAATACAAAGAATGGACTCGTTTTTTTTTTGAAAATGGACTTTTTCTATGGCTTCGGGCTGAGACTTCGGCATCTCTGGACTCTCATGGCGATTAAAAACAAAATTTTGACACTAACTCCAAAATGTTGACCGCATCCCTACTATAACTGCTGAGCCAGTTTTGATATATTTCTGTCTTCGTGACCTGCATAAGCGAAGAGGATTGTGTCCGGGGTCATGCTGATGATCTCCTATGAAAGGCTTCTGTGTTTGAAAGACGTCTTTTCTCTATTGGTGGTCATAGGAAAGCCACTTTGTAGCCGAAGTAGCGATATGACTGAGACACGGTAATTCCACAGATGCCCAACTCATTCAGGATGCGTCGTACAAGCCTGTAAGTTACATTGTCATTGTTTGGGCATGAAGTGGTATGGAAGTGAAGACGGATACTATAGTATATCTCTCTTTTCGAGCGACTAAACCCTGATTTTTAGTCGGTGTGACATTAAAGACGAATTATCCAGGGAATTTCTACAGAAGAATCTCATGAATCTCATGAACTCAGAATCTCATGAACTCAGAATCACTACACATGCACCAACGCATCAGTTCTATTTTTGTACCTCTGTCACCGCTGAACCCACTAGAAGTGTTCATCCCAAATGGTGACCCAATTTCACTTTCTCTTCGACCTTTCCCAGCATTTCAACAAAGCGTTTCATCCTTTCGTCTTCCGTCCGATGACCGTCCGACCGCTGTTGCGCACTTTCGTTTTTATTTACCTTCTCGGTGAGATCCACACAAAGTTTATCGACCTACTACAGATTTTAGGCATCACGGCCAGTCAGAAATACGGTGGCGACCAACCCATCATCGTCCCTACGGGTCCCGACGCGCAGTTTCCGAATCTAGTCACTGCGGACAATTTCCCTTTGTTCCCCTTCACTGATCAGTTCAACACGGGTCTCGAGTGGAATCCCGCCAATAAAGTGGTGAGTCCAGGGAGTAGAGTGTCGAATCGAAATGGATTTAGTCTCTCGCTGGAGATCTGAACATTCCGGTTCCCGGCTGGGGTGTGTGGGACATGGACGCCAATCTGTACTCAGGCAAAATCAACAGCGATGTTAAGGTTGGCTACCAGATCCGACCCACCAACCACTTGAACATCAAGCCCGAAACGCTGGCTCTGCTTGGCCAGAATCCGGCCTTCAGGGCTGCCAGAAGTAGGTCCCAACTGGATGCATGTTTTCCAAACAGATCGTTGCAGAAGCCGCGAAGGAGGTCCTCGTGGGACGTCTCCCCTATGGCTACGAACCGATCAAGTGCAAGCCGCCCTACTGTAACCCCTTCGTGCACCACGTTGGAGTCGGTGTTGAAGTGGAAGAAGGTAGAATCCTCGTTTCTGGTCTTCGGATTTCAAGTGTACCCCTAGGTGATGACACCTTCTTCATTGGAGGAATCGACTTCCCGATGCCCGTCGGAGAGAACGGCGCCGGAGTCCGTTTCCCGCTCTCCGGAGCTTTCGAGCAGGGAACATCCCCTTGGGCCTATGCCCACGCTCACGCCTTCAATCCTTCTTCTCCGTTCGATCTGTCGAAAGTCGACAATGTGAGAAGGTCGCCCATCAAGAAGCTGTTAGAGAAGAAGGGCGATAAGAAACCAATCATAATCTAGAGCGCCAGCAGATCAACTAATAATCTCCCATACCAAATGTACATCAAAGAATTAATAAAACATTCCTGATAGATACCTTGGTGTAGGTACACTGTCAATGGAATCGTCAATGTCAATGGAATCGTACATTGTCATTGGAATCGTCAAGAAGTGGAGGCTCTTTTTGAACGGCTGAGAGGGTTTGTTTGTAATTTGTGGAACCATGAAGTGCAAACAGAATGCTAATGTTCCGAAGGATCAAAAAATTCACTGTTATGCAGCACCGCTGTGGTGGTGTTGTTGGTGTGGTCGCTTGCCCGGTCGAAATCGTTTTTTAGTTCCTCTATGCCAGTGTAACTGAAAAAAAAGAGTTTCGTTTTTCTGTAGCAATCCTTCAGGCGACTTAGGTTCACCCAGATGCTATAAGATCATTGATCTACATTAGTTCATTAGACTCTCACAGTCGCCGGCCTTGATTTCTGATCAAAATCATGGGAAGTCCTCATCTCCTTGGCCCTCTTTTTTCAGTCAAAAGGACAGTTAATAGAAATAAAGCTGAAATTCCAGCTGACGTTTATTTCTGCCAATTTTTGGTTATTCTAAACAAATTCTATAGTAATTCAATTAGGGATTCGGAACCTGAAGTGTTTATTCCGCGAAGAATCTTCCCTAAAAACCTTTTTCACACCGACTGACATTGACGATCGGCAAGGAATACCGTGAAACAGAGCGCAGAATATTTTGGCCGAATTGCGTAAAGTTCGGAGGGTGGCACTATTTATGGCGCTCCCTCCAGTATTTATAAGTGTTTTATTTACACGGAGACGTTAAACCCCCTCGTGTTGAGGGATGCTCTGTGCTCTCCAAGGGAGTGATCGAAGGCCTTTGTCCGGGAACGCCGGGGAATCGAAAACGAAAAAAGCTCTGCGTTCTTCGCTTCGAAGACTTTAGGAACCCTCTTTCAGCGCACTTTGCACCAAATATGATCTCGACGTCAGAGCACAGAATTCGTTCTCACTACATTATTCCGATGACATCATTTCTAAACAACTGTTTTAGACTTTTAGACCAATATAGAGGGTCCAATAATTTCAGTAATCCTTAAATACCCGCTCCTCGTGGTGCCAAGGCTGTCCACAACTGTTCTAGGACAGTTGAGACGAACATTTCACAACAGTTGTTGCGAGATTGAGTGCAACTGCCCATCGGAACATGCAAATTTTACAAATCGAGTGATCCATGGTGTTTGTATGAAAGCGCGTTGACCCTAGATCCGTCTCACTCTGCGAGTACTTTATGAATAGATTTCGGCTTCGGAGTTCAGTCGCCGTGATTCGCACTTTTAGTGTAGCTTGTCCTATAAAATGTACCACTACTAGGCACCTGGACTTTCGCACCTTATTCTTCATCTATAATGGTCTATATTTGTGTCTATAGCCACATATCGCACCACTGTATGTTGATATGTAGAATATGTAGAAGGCTGAAACAGCGTGATTCAAGATTTCTGCGTTTGTTTCTTCTTCTCTTCATCTTGGCACTTCCTTTTTGTAGTCATTTCAGAACAAACTATGCATACTGCTCTTCTGTTCTGCATTCACATTTCGAATATTCGCCCGTGGCAGCGCTCCCGAACCACTTTTTGCTCTCGGCGCAGGCTACCCCGCATAATCCCTTCCGACTACAAGAATCGTCGATCGTGGGCGCGACTAAAAAACGCCTTCCGCGCTTCATTCACATGAAGAGGCGACAATTTGTTTTGCATCGGCGGGACTAATCGGCATTCAAAAATTCATGGGCGCCTCCCCACAAGCCTGACCGGTCACCCTCGCCGCGCCGCGTTCGTCGTTTTTGGCGCAAAACATTCCACTTCTGTCGAGTGTGACACGAAGCGAAATGCTCTCCTCTTCCTCGCGACGTTCTCGGAGATCGATGAGGTGCCGGAGGACGGCTTCCAGGAACTAAGTATCTCGATTCTAGAGTCCGAGAAATGGTCGAGGAGGTCAAGCCGTGGATCGCGTGCTCGAGTACTCTCACCAAGATCGTCGCCTTCCTCCTTTTTCTCGTCTCCTTCCTCACCATGACGGCACTCATCATGCTGGACTTCGAGACCTGGACCGTGGTGACCTACGGCGTGTTCCTTGTTGTCACCTTCTTGGTGAGTTCCTTCTTGGAGAACTGTGTGTAAGAGTTCAGAGAGGGCACATGATGTAAGAGGACACATGATCACTTTCCAGCGCACCTTTGACTTCTTGTGCCTGATAAGCGGATATTATACCGGTTTCACTATCCTCTGTGTTGTTTTTTTGTCATCGAAACACGATGGCACGCTTTTAACAAACACGTGGTTTCCATGTACCTTATTTTGCGCGATTTCAGCTTTGCTGTATATGTGGCAGTTGGATGTCGTCGATCGAACATCCCTCCGAGTCAAAAGTGGAGATCAGAAAAGGTACATTTTCCATTTTCCACCGCACCCTTTACCTCTTCTCCTAGGAATGAACTTCGTGATTTCGACGGTTCTCCCGGTTTCCGAGCATGGCAACATCGCGCAAATCTACTCCGACCTCGACCTTCCAGTCCACGTGCACAAGATGGACGACATGCAGAGCGACTTCTGTCCCATCCTCTACGACTCCATGGACCGCTCCTCGTCCTCCAGTCTCAGGCTTATCCGCGACCATTCGGCCTGCGCGGACAGCATCATCGCGGCCAGTCAGATGAGGGCGCGCCTCAGCTTCAACGGCTCCGTCCTCTCAAACTCGACATCGACTTCGAGTCTCCAGACGACCTCCTCCAACGAGTCCACTTCTGACCTTCCCATGTACTTCCGCGCGCACCCTTCCACAAGACTTCCCTCCGTCCTGGAGGAGGCGTCCGAACACATTACCGTGCTTCCCAAGCTGCCCAGCTACGAAGTCGCTGTGCTCATATCACAGACGAACACAGCGCTACCCGTGTAGAATTGTCACGGGAGTTCCTACAGAATACTTTCGGTCGTGATCTCATATTTTTGAGTTTGTACAAATTGTCGTCCTACGTGTATAATAAAGATTGATACGTTCGTTTTAACTGCAGGTAGGGTTTGAGCTTTGCTAGATAATCGATTAAGATCAAAGAGCAAAACGAAAGAGCAAAACGATGGTTACAGCAACAGATTCCAAGAGGTGATTGCCTCCTAGAAGCCCCAAACAGGGGACTAAAAAGACGACCCAGCAGTTCCGCCTTTTCAAGTCCAACGTACACCGTCGACGGATCTGGAACGAATATTCGAAGGCACCCATAAACAAAAGATACAAACCTAGGAACTCCACTATGTATTTGTTTGCATTTGGACGATGTAGTTCGCTGACTTACAAAGGAACTACTCGAAGTAATGGGGACATGACTGAGCGACGGCCATGGCCAGACACACATGCTCCACACTGCGGTCACTTCTTCCGACCTACACCCAGTGAGAAATGAGCGAAGCTCCATAAACTCTCTCGACAACAAAAAGTAAAGGCCCATTTATACTCTGCGCGACACAGAACGCCCTTTTTGGTATCGCTTAGCTTGTCTACGTGTGACTATTTAAGCAAAACCGAATAAAACTGCACAGTCATGATGCCTTCGGATCGGGCTATCAAACCATCAACAGAAAAAAATTTTTGGAACATGCCATATAGGTTAAGTTAACCTAAGATTTTTTTCGGATGATGGTTTGATATCCGAAAGCATCATGACTGTGCAGTTTTATTCGGTTTTGCTTAAATAGTCACACGTAGACAAGCTAAGCGACACCAAAAAGGGCGTTTTGTGTCGCGCAGAGTATAAATGGGCCTTAACAACAACGTAATAACAAAAATTAACAATGTCATAACAGCTCAATCGTCGGCCAGCTCCGCAGCCTTACGCTCGATTGCATCCAGACATTCCTTCTTCTTCTTGAGCGCCTTTTCGCCACTGAAAACGACAAAAAAAACCAATGTCCAAAGTATGCGTTTGTTTTTTATGATACCTGAATTTCTCTTTTGTTCTCTCACGTAGACCCTCGACAGAATCCTCCGCCTTCGCTCATTCCAGAACGAGGCGTCTACCGTACAAGTGGAGTGCACCAGTGAATCGAATGCGCGCTTCGCGTCACCCTTGGTCATCAAAGCGACCAAACATGCGCTTCAGCTCTTCATCATCTGTGTTAGCTGGCAAGTTCTTAACAATTATTACGGTATCGGATCTCTTGGCAGCCGGACGGGAAAATGCATCTTGACTCCATGTTGCAGCAAAAACTCTCGCGTTTCACGAACGAGTCTCGTTTCAGCAAGCGCTAGCCGAACACTAGCACTACTTTCGTCGACATCGGTGTCAGCCTTGTTAACAGCAAGCTTGTTAGCCAATGTATCCGCAACAGCGTTGGCACCGAGGAACAGCGCGTTCCAACTGTGAGACTTTCCAGCGTTAGCCTTGAGTTTCGCTTGCTTCTCCTTTTGGAATGCACTGAGGCCTTTCTGATTTAAAGGATTGAACGCTTTGTTATCACGCTTCTCATCACCCGGTAACAAATGCAGCATTCGTCCCTAAATGGTTCCTGAGCATTGAGTAAGTAGCCACAAGTGCAAACATTAAAAACGGAACCATCCAAAGCAGCATATGCAGCCGCAGGGTTTTCAGGGAACACAAATGTGACTACTGCGAATCCCTTGCCTTTTCCGGTCTTTTTGCATTCTGAGATCTCACTGAGCGGTTTGAAAAGAAACAACAGGTCGTCGATAGGGCCGGTGTACGGCAAATTTCGAACAAATAGACGCCCGGTATCCAAAAAGCTGCCGTCTTCTTCGCTGGTGGACCTTCAGCGTCATTTTCTTTCTTTCTGATGACCTCTTCGCTGTCATCGGCTCTTCTCTTTTGGTTTTCTCTGATATACTTGCTCCACGCACGTGGTTTTGTATCGTCGACGAAAGGCTTACATTCCTCGACCTAAAATACTGGACCTTTCAGATTGACTGCCAGTAGCAAAGCTCAGCGTTATTCGTGTCGTCCCAATGAACGTGTTATTGAAGGGATTGGCAACCTTCTGTGCATCTTCTTCGGTATGGAAGCCGACGAAGACAAAATGTTGGAAGATACCGTCTCCTGTGTATCTCAGTTGACAGTCAGTGGTAGCTCCATGATCGGCGAAGTGTCTTCGTAGTTTATCTTCCGTTATACTGCCCGGAAGGCCTTTTATGATGAGACGCGACATCTGAAATTATTCATCATTCATTTATTGCTAAAATACGAAATACTCTCGAATATATACGCGGAAATCAACGAAGTCCAGTGTGTTTGAACATCGTCCACGGATCTAGAACGAATATCCGAAGATACCTAGAAAACTGCACTACTTATTTGTTTGCTTTTGAGTGATGCAGTTCGCTGACTAAATTGTTTAAATAATACGTATCGAAGTCACATTTCCCACTCCCATTGCAGTTTTGTAATTTCTCCTTTCACACTTATGTGTGCCCTTTTGCTCAAAAATCTCTGACTCTGGGAAAACTCGGAATCGATTGAGTTTCCAAAGGACCCTCTGCTACACTCCTCCACATTCACCTCACGTCGTTTTGAGAATCTACGAGAGGCTGCTGTATTAACTACCGTACTCCACTTTGATCCCACGCCGAATTCGCCGGATTTGTGACATTTCATGGTGAATCATTATTTCGCAAGCCGTTTCGCAAGGGATCATCATTGACAGCCAAAGGGGTCATTTTCGCGATCGCCGTAAAGTGGTAGAACTCACAGCGCGGTTGCCAGCGACACGTCTGCCCCAACGCCGCCAATGGAAACAGCGGCACGTTTTCTTACTCAGTCTGCGTATTGTCATGGAAGCTTGCGTGTTTTTGCTTGTAGGATGATCTGGAGGTCACAGTTAACCGGAATTTGGCTTGCCGGAAAATTGCACATTTCTGAGAGAGTTGGTTCAAAATTGACTGACTTGAAAACGTAGAAACTGTCCAAACATGACCAGAAAAAAGTCGATATTCGTCAGTTTGACTCATTTTTGACTTATTCGGTATCTCTCGTTGCTGCGACCTCTTCTTTGGAATTTTATCAAAATTCGCTGTATCGTTTGGCATTTTTTCGTCGATGTGTAGCTTCTTCTTGTTGAGGATCCTCAGCTCGTACTCAATTTGACCTTTTGCCTACTCCGTTTCAGACAGTCTGCATGAACTCAGAGAAGAAGCTAGGCGTCCAGTTCTCTCCGTTGATTTCTCAGGGACCGGTCGCGTTCTGCTCGTGTGAGATTCAAGCGAAGAACAACGCGGAGATGTTGGCTGAAACGGCGCTGGCTCAGCAGAGCGACACCGCCGAGCGCAGCAGGAACGTCTTCGAGGGTGTCGGTGGTGAGTATGGGAACAGCGTTGTACATGTATTTTTTAATTAGGACCAGACATATCGATTTGTGACAAAACTAACGAGTCTGGAGAGAAGAATGAAAGCCGTGATGATAAGGAACAAGATAAGTCCAAGACCGGTTCAAAGTCTCCGGAAAGAGTGGAGCCACCGAAGCCTGCTGAGGAACCGTCATACTCTGGGTCGTTAACGTTGACTACAGTGACGTCCTCGTTCAACCACCGGACTGGCCCAGCGAGTGAAGTAACCAAGCGCAGCGAATTTGTAGTTGGGTCATGTAGAGATGTAAGCATGGTTTCATTGTCGGTACATAGTTTATTTTACGGCAACGCAACTGGGAGGCATAGAAAGATCTTATATCATCCTACAATTTATTCCCGTATGAACTTCATCACTTTAGGCATCGGTAAATAAGGACATCGACTTCAATGACAATCTTCGTCGCGCACGCGAAGCCATGGAGGCTGGTGTGAGTCCACTGCTGATTCGGGCGGGAAGTTCAGGCTCTTATTTCATCCGCGATGCGAATGATCATTTTCTCGCGGTATTCAAGCCTAAAGACGAAGAGCCGTTCGCACCTCTTAATCCGAAATGGCCCAAGTTCTTCCAGCGTATGCTCTGCTTCTGTTGCTTCGGTCGTGCATGCTTGATCCCGAACCACGGTTATCTTTCTGAAACCGGTGCTTCACTGATTGACGACCGCCTTTGTGTAAGTCGTCCCATTTTTGCTATGTTCATGTACTTTAGCGAAGTTCAGCTGAACATCGTTCCGAAGACGCGCGTCGTTCGTCTCTCATCCTCCGCTTTCTTTTATGGTCGTTTCTTTGGACGAGTTATCGAACCATATCCGAAGGAGGGCAGCTATCAGGTTGGATATGGAGGCTCAATTGAATGATGATTGTTAATCTGTCGGTTTTCCAGTTATTTGTTCATGGTTACAAGGACGCTGGAACTGTACTCGCTGAATGGACAAGTCTGGGAGGTCCCGAGGTCGCTCTAACGCCCGAAGAATATGAATCGTTTGTCGTTCAGTTCCAGAAAATGGTCGTTTTAGATTACATTACTCGGAACACCGACCGTCACAATGAAAACTGGCTTATAAAGTAGGTTAATTTCAATTTGTGCGGATTTCAGTCAGATATGTTTAGACATGTTCCGGGCAAAGAAATTCTCCTTGCTGCCATTGATAACGGCCTTGCTTTCCCCGTGAAGCACCCGGAGAGCGCGAGTCGCTTTCGTCAATTCCCCTTCGGCTGGGCTTCACTTCCATTTGCGCAGAAGCCATGGAACGAAGCCTTGAGAACCTACTTGCTACAATTGCTCACTCCACTCTTTCTTCACAATCTATGTCAGGACATCAAGAACTTATTCCGTTATGACACTTCTACAAATCGTCTGCTTACCTATACACAGCTGCGAGTTCTCCGTGGTCAAGTGTGGAATCTGCGAATGGCGCTCTTGGAAAACGAACCGCCCTGCGACTTGGTTAAGAAGCCGCAGATTCTCGTCCGACGACGTTACAGCCATCTCCCTGCATCTGATGACTGGGATGAATGCTTCCGTGTTAAGCATGCGGACTTCTTGCCCCGCAGATGTTGCTGAGTGTTGTTCTTACTCATATTTATTCGTTACGCCGTTTGTAATGGGTTAAAAGTATTTACATATAAGTTGTATTCAACGTAGCGAGGAAGAGCCGTTGCAGTTTCGGTGGGGTCAATTCTTTCACTATTCCGATCGTTTGCTCGCTGTGTTGTGATATTTTATCGGTCTCCCTGCAGCTCCGGATTAATGTGCGAAGTTATTTTTCTCGCTATCCTACTCAAGGATGTAGTGTATTCTGATTCGTTGAATCATTAGTACAAAATCACGTGGAATGTGTTGTTTTCGGTTTAAATTTGTACTTCGTGTGGTGAAAACGTTACCCAAACGTACCACAGAACAGGCGCGCGGTAGCAATCGAGAATTCGAATGTGCGCGTTTCCCTCTCTCTCTGCGATGTCGTTGCGAGAAACATCTTCAAATATTTTGCGCCAAAACGAAAAGTTGAACCGGGTAGACGAGACGTGATTTAGTGGAATATTCAACTCTTTTGTCTCGTGAGCGTGACGATTTCCGGTGTGTTTTGTGACAACTCTTGTAAGTGACCACGATTTTATTTTCAGACACAGTCCGTGATGGACAGACTGCGGCGCACATCGGTGAGTCCACCATCTTTTCTGTTGCCAGTATTGACAGTCGTTGTTGCAGATTCTGAAGCAGACGGACAACGCCAACAATGACGTTGCTAGCCGCAAATCTGTGGGGAATGTCCCTCGGCGCGTCAGCTTCTCCAAGCAGAAAGTTGTCAAGTGAGTCTGCCCAGAAGCTTATTTCATCCATACAACTGTGTGTATTTTAGAGAGTACCATCCCGGAGGTCCAGGCATTCCCGAAGCGTCGTTTGAACAAGACAGTAAGTGTACCGTTTGTAACATGCTTGCCTAGTGTTCAATATTGCAGTGAACCTAACCCCGTCAACGGAAGGTGCCGCGTCTGTGAACAGTACCAAAGTCAACGCAACGGCTCCTGACGAAAATCGACCAGCTCCATCAGGCTTTCTCAATTTGACACCTGTTGATGACTGGCCATCGAGCAGCGCTGAAGATACTACTAAACTGAGGAACAGATCGTCATCGTATCCAAAAGCTGACGACCTAAGCATCAGTGCAGTGAACACAACAATTGATGTCATTCAAACGAAACCGTCAAATGGCAACGTCGACGAAACGGCCAACATCTTCAATGGTGACTCTGGAGCTGTTAGGGAGTCGTTGTCACCAATCAAGATGATGGATCGTTGTAGCCTCGGAGTCAATGCGACAATGGATGCCATTCAAGCGAAGTCGTCGGACGGAAACGGCGATGAAACGGTCAACATCTTTGGTGATGAGTCTGGAGCTGTTAGGGAGTCGTTGTCACCAATCAAAATGATGACTCGTCGTAGCCTTGGAGTCAACGCGACAATCGATGCCATTCGAGCCAGGCCGTCAGATGGAAACGGCGATGAAACAGTCAACATCTTCGATGATGAGTCTGGTGTTGTAAGGGAGCCGCTACCTACAATCAAGATGATGAATCGTCGTAGCCTTGGAATCAATGCGACAATGGATGCCATTCAAGCGAAGCCGTCAGATGAAAAAGCGGATGAAACTTTCAACATTTTCGGTGGTGACTCTGGGGCTGTAAAGAAGACGTTACCGCTCAAGAAGTCTGAAGATGTGAACTGCACCCTCCAGAACAACACCGTGACGTTTACTATGAGAGGGCAGCTTCCGCTCTGCACGTCGACTCCACTGGTTCCAAAAGGCGTCGCCTGCGAAACAACGCTTAATCTCTTTGCCGATGAAAGCATGGCGGAGGCTCAGGGCTTGCTGAGTTTACCATTTGGTGGAAAGAAGGAAGACACGCATGGGTCGACGGATGTACTCCGACTAGAAGCGGAACCGGCAAACGAGAACCCATCGTCTGCCCGTCGTCGACTCCGTCGCAGCATGGATTTGTCGAGAAGATATCCAGATGTGTCGGTGCTCGCTAATTTGACGATGATGGACGAAGAGGCAGTGAAGCCTTCCGACACGCTACTTTTGAGCGCCAACCGCAATGTGCGTGAGCCGACGTACCCCGAATCCATGCTTTTGGATGTATCCTCGTTTGAAGGATCAGTGCGCAATCCTACCAATAGGTCCCGCTCAAGTGCTGTGGAAAAGATGGATGCCTCAGTCCCGGTTTGGTGTATTTCATTAGATTTCGTTTCACCGTTGATTTTAGATGCTAGAGTGTACATATGCTGACGAATCACAACACATATCGAAGATTGAAACTCCAGATACGTTGATCAACATGGAAGGCACCACGCTTATGGAGGACTCCGCAACGTCGAAGCAGATTAAGAGCTTTGCGGCGGTGATGGCCAAGAAAGCGGAAACAAAAGACAGATCACAGGATGATGAGCCGATGGAGGAGTCCGTAACTCACAACTCGGCTGCGCTTAGCATCACACCTGTTGAAACATTTAAGCCTGTTTTCCTTGATGTTGACGAACGGTGGCTGGGCACCCCCTTGAATGCTGTGCGAACTAACCCGAATGACTGCCAAGCTGTAAAGGACCTGAAAACATCTGCCAAAGAATTGATTATCAAGAATCTTCAAGACGATATCAGGTATTGTGAATGAGATGTGCCTAGTAACGTCGCTTGTATAATTTTAGGTCTTTGACTGACGAGCTGGACTCGAAAATGGTGGATTTACGACAAAGTGATCAACGTATCGCTAAGGCTATTGAAGAACTGGATGCTTCTGTGGTAAGAAGTGGAACTCTACAAACCTTAACGTTGTTCTTTGTTTAGCTTGGAAGAAAGCTGTATTCGGTTTGCGAGCATGACAGCTTCTACGTACAGCATGATTGGTTCAACATTGTCTCTGAAGTGAACGCTGCCCATATCGAGCAGCTGCGCGGTCAAATAGAGATTGCTGAAGCTAAAGCGGCCGAACAAAAACAGAAGCAGGCCGCGATTGACAAGTTACCTGAACTGGAGAACAGTACGTCATGCGTAGGCACTTGCCGCTATTGTGTTATTTTCAGAAATGAGAGAAATGTCTAAGAGCGTGTGGAAATCTCTGCAAGGAACAAACGTCCAGGCTACCATCAAGGAGATCGTGGAGGCTCCTCAACGCCGTCATGAACTGTCTGTTCGCCGGACGCAATGTATCCGTCAGCAAGCTGAGTACTGGAAGGCGTACCACAAATTCCTGATGCAAGAGAAGATTATCCACGACGAGAAGGTTAGCCTGCTGCGAGAGAAATTGCGCAAATCTGAAGAAGAGTCCGCGCAAACTGATGCGATAATTAACGACGCAATGAAGGCAGCTGAAGACGCTGGTTTCATTGAGGTGAAAATGGATACTGAGTAGACCGAGTCCAATGCTTATTCTTATTTTACTTGTTCACTTGTATCGTTGTAGATAAAGAGAGCTGGAGAATTTGGTTCGAGTCTTCTGGGCAGCAGTGTGTGCGAGGGTCTGACGGTATCTTCGTGGACTACTCGCCTGACTCCGGACTGTAGAACCCTTGCCAAATCCATTCAGGATATAGATTTTACGGAATTTGCCTCTGATTATTATGTTGGATTTTGAAAATACGCCTTCTCTGCGAAGAAATATGTATTTTTGTGCTGACAGCGCTACTTTTTAGGCAAAACTGTAGTTCGTGGAAGTGTGTAAACTTTTTGTACACTTAATCATTTGTGTACGGTCGGTGTGTGAATTGTTCCAAGCGATGGCGATCATTTTTGATCAATTGAACTTCGATTTGATCAGACATGTGTGTCGAGAAAAGCTGAGAAACTGTCCAAACATGCTCCGAAGAAGTCGATTTGCCAGTTCGACTCACTCTTGACTTATTCAGTAGCTCTCGTTGCTCTCATCTCAGAATTTTATCAAAATTCGTTTTATCGTTTATAATTTTTTCCGTCGATCTGTAGCTTTTGGAGGATCCCCTTCTCGAACTCAATTATATTTTCAGACACAGTCCGGTATGGACAGACTGCGGCGCACGTCGGTGAGTCCACCATCTTTTCTGTTGCCAGTATTGACAGTCGTTGTTGCAGATTCTGAAGCAGACGGACAACGCTAACAATGACGTTGCTAGCCGCAAATCTGTGGGGAATGGGGTGGGTGTAAACGGCGGGGGCGGGAATCGGGGTGTAAACGGCGAGCGGGCGGGGGGTGAGGCGGGGGTGATCGTCGCGGGATCCGCCGAAAACATCATACGTCCTACGCTATGTAAAGGAAAATATGACTTTAGCGAAATTAAAATTAGGAAAAGACTTTAGCGCTCAATCCACTTAGCGCAGAACAAGATCACGGGTCAAGCCTACTTTACCACTACTTTAATTTTCGAAGCTGTTAAGACTCGCTGCGGGCGAGCGAAGCGAGCCCCGTAGTCATTTTGCGTGCGTCCTAACATCCAGGCTTGGCTTAGGCTCCGGCTTAGGACTATGCCTGGATGTTTAAGGTTGCGGGCGAGCCGCAGGCGAGCCCCGTATTCAGTTTTCTTTCTAAATGGGTTATCTTGAGCATAATTAGATATATTTATTGATTTCCGTTTATATACATAGTTTGGTATGCATATTGAACACGCACATCTCGATAAGTTCTTCTATCTGCAGTTTTGAGTACAATATGTACACATACACGAGGACGGAGTCTTCACCGGAGCGGTAAATACCAGAGACGATAAGTTAGAGAGAGACGTGGAACACTATGACGAAGCCTTGCTATAAGGCGACTACGCGAATATGGAATATTCGATTCAAAATATTTGATTACGATAAACATGGAAAGTTTACATGGAGACTATCGGAGACGGTGGTTAGAGGGAGGGCCCCAAAACGGACCTTACGGATGTCGATGTGAAAGTATGAGAGGGGTTATTAGAACAATGCTGATATGGTGATCAGTCGGAGGCGTCCTGGAAGCCCTGCTGGAGGGCGAGAATGCGCTGACACAACTTCTGGGGATCAGTCTCGTCGGGATGCGCGTTCATGACGGCGGCGACGGCCGACTCCGGAAAGAGCTGGCTCAGGTGATAGCGGAGTTTGTCGTCGGTTTGTTGGGGCGAAAGACGTGGCTCCACTCTGAAATCGAACGGAATCTGAGTAGTTCTAGGGCGAAGACGATGATCGTACCTCTGGATAGGTCCAAAGCTGAACTCCGACTCTCCCCAGATGCTCGTGGAGGGCGCGAACATGTGAGTGGACGGCGGAGGCGCCGCCGTACCTGGCGTCGAGAAGATGGCCGAGTTGAAGTCGCCGATGGAGTTGCTGCGACTGGAGTGAATCTCCGGGTGGAGGGACGACTGGGGGTGGATGTGCTGGTGGGGCATCGGGGGCTCCTGGGACGCCAGAGGCGCCGACATGTGGCGGTTCAGGAGACTGTGGTGGTTAGGGTGCATCTGAGGCGGCGGCGCGGACGTCCACATCGCGAGACGCGCGCTGATCTGCGGGTGGATCTGGTGGAACGAGCTGGTGGCGGGCGAATGGGCGAAGACTTCGGGCGCCTCGAAGCGCTGGTTCTCGACGCCGGAGAAGAAGTTGGCGGCGACGTTGAGGGATTGGGTGCGGCCGACGGCGTTATGGTGGTGCACGGGCATCGGGGGCATCGGGTCCTGGTAGGCCGGGAAGCGGCCGACCACGCTGTTCTCGTAGATCATTGAGGGGCGCGCCGAGAGCGTCGTCCGCTGGCGGTTGTTCTTTTCCTTGAGAAGACGGTCCGTGGCGCTCATGCGGATCCCGTTGGGACGTTCCGGGTGGTAGTACCTGCAGTGGAATTGTGCACTATTCAGAAGAGGACTAAGTATTTTTCGTTCCAGATATTTCAACTGAGCCAGTCTCTGCCTGGTTCTGGCTCTATCTACTTTTGGAATTTTGTCCAGGCCAGCACCGATCATTTCAAGCGTCCCTTCTACTTTAAGGTGCTCATTGGAAGGAGGACCTTTTGTACCCTCTACGGAATACCGTATAACATGGGACCATTTGTTCTATAACTGAAGGCGATATCGTCGATTTCTACCACCGACAAAAGAGCGCTTTTGAAGTGAGTTCTAGAAATTTCCGAATCAATGATCGTTCGAGTGGCACAGAACGTAATGGCTGCCCTGTACTCTTCCATCGGCACAAATGACTCAGAACACTCACTTGCACTTGTTGCCATATGTGCACTTGCGGGCGTAGGGACAGGGCTGTGCGTTGAACTGCTGCCGTCCCTTGCACAAGAAGGCGTCCAGCTTGGGTCCATACCTCCCCAGCGGGTCGTCCGGTGGCATGAACCTACAATTGGCAATACCGTAGTCCGGTCCGAGGGGGCGCAGCTGGAGCGAGTCGAGCAGGGCGCAGAGCAACTCACTTTCCATCGACGAACGAATACATGAGAAGACGCTCCTCGACGAGGCGGCGGTAGTGCGGATGCTCCTTGATGAGATCTCTGTATTCGTCGTTGGAGACGATCACCGCCTCCTTCTCTTCGGCCGTCTTGAGGATGTAGCGATCGTCGTGGCAAACAATGCGGCGTCCGTTGATCTTGCGCGACGGAGTGAAGACCAGATACTGTTCCGCTTCGAGTTCGAACAGAATGTGCTACAAGAAGGTGATTAGAGGCGCTGTTTTTGATTAATTTGATAAGACGAGAACGATCGCGCGACTGGTTTCGCGCCTCTGCATCAATAACGCTCAATTGCTTTCCAGCGCTTTTCAGCACGTCCTACAGTGCACCATCTTCGAAGGGTGTAAAACTGAAGAATGCCCAGAAAATGGAGATCACCCCGGCCAAGTGGAAAGGGAAAAGACAATGGTTTGACACAAACGTGGAAGGTTGTCCTAAAGAGTTTCTGTCCATCCATGACAGATCCATAGATCGAAAAGAATACGGTGCCACCGTGTATCTTTTTTATATCCTTCTGTAATTTAGCTATTTATGGCACGTAGGTTTGTGGTGTATCGTGACGGGACCGACTGCGTCATTCCATTTTTCGCTCTACCTGTTTTACGTAATAACGTAATTTTTACTTCTCAGTGCGTCACAGCTCGCGGCTAAAGAGTGTCGCCATAATTGGTGGCGATGACGGTGACTAACTGTTCACACACCCAAACGGCCACGATTTGGCCTATTGGACTTCTCCCCACGAACTTTCAAACGATGTCAAGGTCACTTCCGGTTTTTACTGATTAGTCTCTGAACCGGAAGTGTTGACTTACTTGATCGGTGATGGGACAGTCGCTTCGCGGCGCCTCTCTTCTGAACTGGGGCACGAAGACGATGATGTCGGAGTGGCCCCGCTCCCTGAAGAAGTTGACGCAGTCCCGGATGCCCCGGCACGAGAAGACCTCTTTTCGGCCGTGTCTGCAGAAGGGTTCCGCGATCTGTTTTCGCTTCCCACTTACGTCATGGCGATGTTCGAGCCGTCGATGACGATCGATCGGAGCTGAGGCGGAACTGTGGAGTTCGGCTGCTGGAGGAGGTCCGGTTCGACGCTCGGAGTCTGTTTTCCCATTTTGATGAGCTCGTTCAGGATGCGGTCCTAGAGCGAAGGAGGGTAATTAGGAAAAGGACAGAAAGGTGCTCGAGTGAGAGTGTGACGGAGAGAGGGAAGAGTCTAAGGTGTATTTTGTGGGTTCCAATTACTGTAAGTGCATTTTGAAGAAATTAAGTGATTCTCATGATAGAAGAGACGTTTAGTGACCGTATCCCTAAGGGATTGAATGAGGAAGAGCCTACCTGTCCGACGGCACTCCCGATCTTCTGGATGACCTGGCGCAGCTGCTCCTGACTGTAGCCGAGTTTCGTGGCGAACTCGACGAGGTTCTCGTCGAGCTCCTTAGGCGGAGCGTCCTCTTCGGAGAGGCTGAGTCGGGCGAGCGAGTCGCTGGCCTCGCGACTCAGCGACGCGTGGAGGGACTCCTCGCTGCAGCTCGAGTAGCACGAGTCGTGCGACTCCAGGACTCCGCGCTCCGGAGCACTCGGAGCGCCGCTGGCGGCCGACGAGATGGAGTCGGTGCTCGTGTCGCTCTGGCTGGAGCTCGTGGAGAAGAGGAGCGGATGCGCCGTCGAGTGGTCAGAAGGCGACGGCGCCTTCGCGCTCGTGCGCCGGAGGGGCGGATGCGTCCCCCTCGATTTGGCTTCCATTGCAAGTCTCTGAAGCAGGGCCGGAGTGACGCGTGTGGGCCGAAAAACGTGAAAAACAAACGAGAAGTGTTTGTGCAACGCGCGAACTTGTTGTCGAACTTGAAACTCCGACAGTTTACAGCGCGGCGCGAGAATGGACCAAACACCAACGGACACACAAACACCGCTACAAAAGTTTGGATAAAGCACATCATTGTGGAGTTCAACTGCGAAGAGCTGGACCTCTAGGGCTAGACCATAGGTCTTGATGCATAGTCTCTCTGGTTGGCCTTCAGCTGCGCCTCCAAAATCCCGAATCTTAGAAGCGCAAGTGTTATCGGTCATTTTCGCGGATCCATTACATCACTGACATTGACATTTCGCAAAAAGCACATTCTGTTGGATGCGAGAAAAAGGCCCATTCATTGAAAACGCGGCGACTAGCCTCTGGACACTCACCCTGACTGCCTTCGCCCGTCTCCAGGAGCGCCTCCGCAAACCAGATCTCCGTTCTGTAAACTCAAAAAACAACAAACGGTGGCGCAGAAAAGCTCGCGCCCCTGAATCAACACCGTGACTTAACGGCCTATCAGCGCCTAATGAGCCCGCTTTCTCGGGCCACCTGGACGAAGGCCGGTTAGGCGTGTTTCCCTCCGGCGAGAAACAAAAGCGATTGTGGTGGAGAGTTCGCCACTACAGCAAACAGACTCCAGGACGACTCTCCCCGCAGTGGAGAGCAAACAGAGAGTGATCTCTACACGTTGCCGGGTCGGTGGCGCCGACGGTAAATTGGGAAAGAGACTCTTGGACGAGAAAAACAACTTCTGACCTTCGAAGACGCCGAATGTGGTCTCAAGAAGGCGAAGAAGAAGGAGCTAAAAGCCTCTGTCTGTGAAGTGGAGGAAGTCGAGTGCTTAGTGGGCGATTTCCGGAAAGGACTATTTATGTCCCGGGGCGAAGATCTGATTGACAAGAGTCTCGAGTGGAATGTGGCCATCTCAAGAACGCAGTTTGTGCTAAGAAGCTTAGTCAGTGGAGAAAATAGGAAGTGACCCTGATCACGAGAAGTTCCTGGTTCGCTTAGCCATGTTTATCCCGCAATTTCGAGGATTCAGTCGCACAGGGAAAAGAATAGGAAGTTAACCTAACCACTAGAAAGAAAAGGAGGGAATGGAATTAAGGAAGGAACGGGAAATTTGAATGGGATATGAGTATCGTACTCTTTCTCAAAGTGCCAAACGCGTGTCAGAGTGTCAGATGGACGTAAACTGCAGCGAAAATAATCAGTGCATACAAAGAACGCACAGTAGCTCATAGCCGATTTCCACATAGGATCGGACGGCCAAAAATAGGAGAGAAGATGAAGCGCGCTAGCATTCCATAAATTGGAATCGACGCGCATCCGACCACAATCACTTTCCTCGCCGCGAGTTCCTCTTCACGTGTTTCGAGTTGTCTCACGGGAAACCTGTCGGAGTCGCCGTCGGCGGCGCGATTACGCGAAAATCAAAATCCCCAAGCGCAGAGGCTAGCAGCAAGTTGAATATCCGGAAGTTGGAAGGGGTTCGCGTCAGATCGATTTTTGACGAAGGGACACAAGAAGGACGTTCGGTGGGAAAGACAGAACCGGTAAGGGAACTCGTGAAATAACAATCGATTCTAAGGGCATCGGAGAAGGAAGCAGTGGACTCATCTGTGGAAAGGAGGGACAACCCCACTCAGAATCTTTGAATTTTGCAGAGCAGGACGATAAAGGTCAAAAAATTGCCCTGGTTTCAGGGAGTGCAAGCCTGCAGGACGAGGACAACGAAGCTAATCAGTGGAAGAAAAGTGAAGAGACGCATAAAATAAGAATAATTTGAACGGGAGAATACCGGACCAATCGATAGCTCGAAAGGGCCATTGTTCGGCGAGTAAACGAAAACAGCTTCTGGGAACAGGTCCCCACCGGGCGATTTCAAAAACAGTGAATGCGGGGCGTTATCGGTTCCGCTAAGGTCGATGCCCTCGAGACCGTTTCCGCCGCGTCGAGAATCCCCGAAAATAGGAGAAGACAATACCTTTTGCGCACGTCGCTGCGTGAGAAGGACCCGTTGGGAACGTTTGTTGCCCGTTTTTCTGAGGCGGGCAAAACCCACGAGCATTAGTGCCATTAGCCTCCGAAGCATGTGTTACGCAGTCGAGGCGCCCGCGGCGACGAGGAACCGGTTTCGGGCGGAGATACAGCGCGGCGGGACAGGAGAGAACTTGGGAGAGAAGGAGACGGTGATTACGACGACAGAAGAGCACAAAAACACAAAAGAGGGAGAGTTGCAAGGGCTGAGGGGACTGGATCAGAGCCGTCCAAAGATCGGCGCTTTTGGAGGCATAGCGGCAGATTTGGGCAAAAAATGGCGATTGGCGTGGAACCGCAGAGGTGAGGGAATGACGGATCGGCTTGTCCGGGGAAGGCAAGGGTTTGCGGAGGTGCTCCGAAAAACGGAGAGGGAAAGTGCAAGCAGATTGAGTTGCGAAGCACTGATACACAATGGAAAGTCAGTTCAGATTCACACTCACGAGCCACTCGGGGTTTGGGTGGAGACATTTCAGGACCCAATTTTTTGGCATTTCTGTAAAAATTGTGCCTGTGGCGCAGGCGACTAAACTTCGGGACAGAGGCGTATTTTATGTCCGAACGCCACTCTGGCGGAACTATTAATACTCAACGACAGATAGTTGTTCCCGCGGCACCCGGAAGCACATTCGTGTTGCTGTTTATTGCCAGTTCCTGGAGCGCCTGGGACTGTCCACAGACGCTGTTTGCCAAACAGCGCCACGTGCTGGAAGTCGGTAAAGTCTTCCGCGGCTATTTATAACTACTGGCACACGTCACGCCAAAACAAAAAGGTCTTTTTCCACTTTACAAAAAACAGCTGAGATCTAGTTCCTGGCGATGTTTTCGATGCCAGATGAAAATAACTTGATGACCTAATCACTGAGATCGAAAGTTTCACGATCGGACAATTGGCAAAGGAAGGAACATTGCAGCAATGCTGAGCTTCTTTCACACAAAAATCGAATTCTCCTCTCTGTCCACTAGAAATCGGAATAAAAAGCGGCGCCTCGATGCAGTTCTGAAGGCAAACGCGTCGCCGAACGTCAGCAGAGGACACGCAAATACGGCGTTATCAGCGCTTTTCCCGCAAAACAGAACTCAGTCCGTCGATTGTCCTCCAGAACAGCCCCATTCTCCGCGGCGATTACAAGATGGTCATCGAGCATCGCTGGTTCATCGGGCCACCGACGGCGACGTGTGAAACCGGCGATAACCCGGGAGGCGATCGAATAACACTCGAGGGCACAAATCAATCGATCGACGGCGTCACGTTTCGCCCAACGAACTGAGAAGGACAGTGGCGCTGCTCTTATCTCGCGGCACAAAAGGAGCAAAATTTGGACCGGAATCGCTTCGAGGATCAGGCGATGACGTCGTTGCCGAGGATCCTGTGAACCCGGATGCCTAGAGCGAACAATTCGCGAGAAGGGCTGCGAGCGGCGCTGATAAGTGACGACGCGGACGGCCAAAACGGTCGACAGATAAGATGGCCTGGTGACTGAGAAGAGGATTCCCCTGAACGTTGAAGCTGGTAGATCAGAGGACAGCCAGAGGACAGGCAGCCAGTGTTCAGGGGATTCGACTCGAAACGGGGAGCGCTAGTGAGGCCCAGAAGAAGACGAGAAAGGTGACTGCTCAGACGTCTAGCTGTAGGAGACTACGTGCAAAAATGAAGGTCGATAGCGGAGTGTAGTGTGGTCGGAACGGAATCGGCCGATACCGAAGAAGGAATGCCAAGTTCCGGAGTTGTAGGAGGCGCGTCTAGGGGTGTGCAGAGGAAGCGTTAGGGCCGAGATTTATTGCAGTCATCGGGACCAAGATTGTTTAGATGAGGAGGGGCCTTGATCGGCGGATTAGTGGCGCCGCATTCTTTGGATGTTTTGTTACGCTGTAACTTGGTGATGGAGACAAGAATTGAAGGAGAGTTCAGGGAAGTGACGTCAGAGAAGAACAATCTTTGAACGGCCAATTCGAAGGTTCTTCGAAATCATTTGAGAGTTTTTGTTGATCGCAAATGAGACAATCGTGGATGATAAAGAAACTGCAAGATTGCAGGTGAACCCTGAAGGTACAAAACCCTAAGGCCGCCCGGAAAATCCCCTTATAGAATGATCTTTGATCCTCTGCAAGCATGGCCGTGCCGCAACAATCTCTTAACTACCACTTGTCCTTAAGGGTTTCCTAATCTCTACTCCGGGAGATCCAAGAGATCCAGGAGAGCGATAAACCCCGAGTTTCAAATGAATTCGAAATCTCACTCCTGCAGCTTGCAACAGCACTTACTCCCTCTGGCGGTTTTCAATTAAGCGCAGCCGGAAAACCACACGAGCTCGTGATGTGCTTAGCAGCGGCCGGGCCAACGACCGACGATCGCCGTGGTCAAAAGCCGCGGCGGCGGAAGGGATGTGGCGCTGAATGGCAAATTTAGTCGGTGCTTTGAAACATCGCCGCCAAAACAAAAAGCCGAACACTCCGAACAAGAAAATACACTCTGATCTCGAGTGAACACAGCCAAAAGAGGGTCTTCTTCTGTGCGGGATTAAACAAGAAGTCGGGTGAACGATAAATATAGATCAATGGTTTGAATAAAAATGTGAATTTCAGTTACAAAGACACAACGATTCATTCTGAAAGAATTCTGAAATGATAGAAGTCCTGCCTTGGATGTACAACTTGGCCGTAAAGTTTGAATGTCACCTCGATTTCAATCTAAAACAAAAGCGAAAGGCTGAAAGGGTTACTAACTCAGGCGACAGTTCCCGAGTTGCCACAAAGCGGAAGAAAATGAAAACAATCGAAGACCAGGAAGCTTGGTGTTTTTGCTGACCATTTGTTGAGTCACCGAATCTGGCGTTGTTTTCGAGCCAGCCTGATCAGCATGAAGAACAAAACAGGCCAGACGTAGGCATGTTTTGAAGGAGGCTGCTTTCCCAGAGTGACTCATGGCGACCAGGATCTCTACAAGGCTACATTTCGCCTCGATATGTTTGTTCTCGACGGCGCCGAGTTCGTTTTTATGGAGGCCGATTAGCGGAATGCCATTAAAGGCGTCAAAACAAACAGTACAATGTTAATTCTCGAGGCGTGAGTATTTTGAAATATCTCAGAGTGCGGAGAGATTAGGATTAAGTTGGACCAACAAACATCTCTAGTGTTTAGTGAAAGATCACTTCGATGTCAACAGAAGGAATCTCGACAACAGTCACCATCAAAAACTCATAAATTTTCTGAAGCACATGGCAAAATAAGGATGTAACAAAACGGACCCGTTCTACATGTTTTTATAGGTCCAGATACAAATGACGAATTACACTGGAGTATCTCAAAAACATCTTTTTTTGACACACCCAGTACATTAGCGATTCCTCTAGAATCAAGCGCCTTACAGGCCAATACGGAATCAACAGCGAGTTTACAAAAGTTAGGCCGATAGAAGAGGCGGCTCGAAAAGCGAAAACGAAAACAAAGAGAGACGACGTTTCGGCTCGTTCTAATTATAGCCACTCACTCACCTCCTCCTTCCGCCAGGATGAGTCGCGCGCGTTCAGCCGACTCCTCTTCACTCGCTAATATCTCCCCGCCACCGACTCTCTCCCGGCGCCTATGCATGCTCGCGGTGGCGGCGCTTCTTAAGCGGATTTCTGCCGCGCCCCGAGGCGATCTCCGCGCCACCGAAAGCGACTATACGAAAACGGAGTGCCGCGCGAGCTCCAGGGACGTCGCCGTCAAAAGCCACGCGCCGCCACCGGCTCCCCCGCCGCCCGCAATCTATCCGAGTCGGTGGGAGGAAGCAGACGAATAAGTGCAGGCCGAACACGTGCTTTCTGCAGGCGACGAGACGACTTTTTTGGGCGAAACGGAAATTCTGGGAAGACCTTTGGAAGTGCAAGGCGAAAGACGGAGCCTTTTCGAGGTATGTTTCCTCGAAATGGTATGATTTGACACCTCAGAGGTTCTGTCGTTAGCTTTTATTCACTGATGAAAACGAATACGTTTTAAGAAACTGAACAGAACCGAAAACACGGGAACAATGTTTAACTTATAATCCAAGTCTCCACATCGTCAGCTCACAGGCAGCATCCTCAATATAATCGGCGTTTCAGGGAGACGCCGAAAAGAGCACAGTTTATGTACACTGCTTCGTACCTCCTTTCCATTACATAAAATGTTTATCGCTTTCTGATGTGGGACTCACTAGGACGCATAAGGGCTATCGCCACTAGAGCAGCAGCGCTGGATTTGCATTCAGAAGAAGTAAACAAGAGGGGGAAGTGGATTCGGTTCTGGATAGGCTTTCCAAGAAACTACGGAACTCACACCGCAAAACAAAACGCGATCAATGGAGCTTTGACATTTGCGAAATCGAGTGAGGGACGAATTTGATGATGAATTTGTACTGTGACACCGCATAATGACACATACGGAGTGACCACAGGGAGAGAATAACAGCGCTCCAAATGCGCGCTTGGTTACTCACGCGTTGAGTCAGTCAGCTGTGGTGCACCGAATTGGATTGGCGGCGGTGGCGAACAAACGCGTTTACATAATCTATATTTGGAAATGGAACGGCGCTTATGATAATAGACGCGGAAGGAGGGCATCGGCCTCCGAGGAACAGCGTCGACCAGGAGGAGGGCTAGCCTTCTGAGATGCCGTCAGACGCCGAAAGTCGCACGGCGATAAGGCCGCTGCGAACTCAGCTGACCTCTTAGGCCTGCAGAAAAGGGCCCTGAGGTACGGTAGTGATGTGCGAACAGCGAATGGTGGTGGTCTGTCGATTGTCGTTGGAGGCACGAGGCGAAAGGCAAACTTATGACGAAGAAGAGAACTTCTTGGTCGTTACAAACTACAGCACAAGGAGTGATAATTGTGCTCTTATCGGAGCAGTTTTTAATTTTGTGTCACACGATAGATTCCTTTCATTTCAAGGAAACGGTGACGGATCTGCAAACGTCTCAAGTCCCGAGAAGAAGGCAGAGTGCAGGTCAAAAGTGGAACTGCAAAGCCTCTTTCGAAAAACGGCCACTGCTATAGAAGAGGATCTGCAATGTCCCGGGAAGTCCCCAAATGAAATGTTAGACAGAATATTACTAATCGCTGATGGCTCGTAGCAGCAATGTTCCTAGCTTCCTGTTGTGTAGCAACTTAGAAACATTTCGACCGTCCACACTCAGAGGAGCCATTGTCCTCCTGGAAACCCAGCTACTTAATCACTGGATTAGTGGACGACCTTCGTTCTAATAAACGAACTTTGTTCTGAAGTGCTATAAACTACATGAGCCTGAGAAAACGGCACCTGGGGGAAGGGGCGATGGATTCTCTATGAGGAAAATACTGAAGGTTGCCTGGAAGGGCAGGTGACCCTTAGTCCTTTGATGCTCGATTCATCCAGACCGCTTGCACCTTAATGTCTGATTTAAACTCATCTAGACGAAAGACACCTCCAGACCGTAGACAGTCTTAGACAGTCTCAGACAGCGTTGCTTGACCCTTCTCCGCACACTTCATTTTCGATCTGAAGGAAGCGTCGGGCGGTGGAAAGAAAGCTGCGCCGTCGGAGTGGAAGCGGAGCTGGAGCAAACTCCCTTTCTTGGCCGAACGAACGCCCGAAGAATCGTGAATGGCGCGTCGCAGCGACGAAGACGAAGGAATCGTCGATTCGGATTTTGTTTACGAGGAATCTGGGAAGCCGAGGCTGGAGAGTGATGTCCTCGTC
This sequence comes from Steinernema hermaphroditum, assembly GCA_030435675.1. Classification (NCBI taxonomy): domain Eukaryota; kingdom Metazoa; phylum Nematoda; class Chromadorea; order Rhabditida; family Steinernematidae; genus Steinernema; species Steinernema hermaphroditum. The sequence continues at coordinate 6,831,778 of CM059622.1, forward strand.
ACCGAATTCCACAAGACCGCAGGTTGCCCTCTTCATGTGATTGTTCTGAACCAGTCCTTCCAGATTCCGACGACCGGAGCACCCTTTCGGTTTCGTCGACTTCGACAGTCTTCGACAGCGAAATCGTGTTTGGTCCTTCCCTTAGGAGTGAGTCTACGCCGATACAGGGTTGATATGAATGCTGAACTTCAGGGATGGAAGGAGCGGAGGAAGAAAACGAAATCGTCTTCTGTACGGACGATGACTATCTGAAGGAACTCGCGGGGAAATGGGATTCCTCAGAGGGATCGGTAGTGGAGGTCGAGAAGTATGATCATCCTTGTGCTCTAGAGTGCTCAACTTCTTTTTTCAGATTCCTTTGTCGCTCGACACTCGAGTTCCACGAGCAGATGGAATTGATTGAGCCCGGAGACTTCCGACTGTACCCTCTTGGTGGAAGCGTGGAGATAACGGCGCAGAACCTGAAGAACCCCGACCTGAAGCGCGACTTCGCCATCGGCTACAAGACGCCTTCTGGTGAATTGGTTCGATTTGACGTCGCCTCGACGACCTCGGATGGAAGGAAACTCTTCTACGTCGAGTCAGTCGATTCCGAATCGCCGCTCTTCCCTTCGATAGCCTCTCTTCTAACGTTCTACGCCATGAATTCCGGCTACCTTAGTCTTCGATTGAAGCAATTCATTCGTTTCCCAATTGGCTCCGTTATGAAGAAGGAGAGGGCGAAGAGCCAGATGGTGCTGAATAAATGAAATTTCGCGTTTCCGATTCCGACTACAATCGTTGCGGCGGCGGTCTTCTTAGCGACTTTCAGGGACGAGAAAGCGTCAGTGCAATATTCCAATTCAAAAGCAGGAGATGTATCCCCTTTGTGAGTCAGAGTCGCCTCATTTTAAACACTTCAAAAGAGCCAAAGCGTCGCAATTCCCCAAAAGACTTTTTGTCCGAGCAAAGCTGAATCCTGGAATAGCGCCACCCTCATCAACTCAAAGGCGAAATAATCATGTGACACTTGACCTCCTTCCAAAGACATTTGCTGCAAAACCTTATCAGCGCTTCGTGACTCAGCTGACTCCGTTATGTCGACATAATCGTCGTCGCATTCCATTCCGACTGATGGACTCAAAAAGCGTTCAAACCTGTTTGTCCCCCCCCCCCCCCGAGTGAGAACGCTTATCAACACCGACCAAATGCTCCAAAACGTTCAATGAACCGAGTCACCTGTCGGTCGCCTCCGATATTTACCCCTTTTTGCAACATCTCCATCTGTTTGTTTGTTGCCCGGAATCACCGTCTTCGACACCTTCCCGTGTTTGCTCCGACCGTCCGTGGAAGCTTTTTGTCTCTCTCCGCGTTTCCAGTTGGCGACAATCCTCTCGTTTTTGTCCGAAAACATCGAAGAGAATGACTCAACGGCGCATTCAAATGTCGCGCATAAAAGCCGTTCTGTGGCCCTCCGGAAGCATTCGTCGACGAGCCTCGTCCACGGTAAAGCGCTTCAGAAGGTGAGAGATCCGTTCCTGGGTACCGTAGTGACTCCCTCTAGCAGCTCTTCCATTTTCTGTTTAGAGAGTTGAGTTGAAAGGAGATGAGCGGCTATAGAGAAAGGTATCTACGGAGCAGAAGCGTCCCGAGGCGCTTCGAGGACGACCTCTGGGGACTGGATATCGGAGGAAGGGACGATTTCGGTATTCCTATTCGAAGGGGTACGATCCAAGGCTCCTATCCTGTCCTTATAGATAGCTTTCAGCGCAGCCTTTGAGAATCTCCAAGGTGGACATCCTCTCCGCTCAAAATGCGGCCACTAATCGGACTCGCATGTACGGATTGACCCAGAGACATCCCTACACGTTGGTCATCCGTCGAGGAGTGTCCTTTGTGATCAGAGTAGGATTCAACCGATCGTTTAACGTCGACCAACAAGAACTGGGAATCGTGCTGGAGACAGGTTCCTAGAAAGAGTCGAAACCCGGTCATCCACGGCCACTTTAGGACAGCGCCCTCGTCTCGAACGCAGAACCAAGATTCTGCTCTCCGTCGATAAGTGTTCCTCCGACCTCGCAGCTGACTCGTGGGGCGCATGTGTCTCTGAATCCTACGGTTCTCAGGTCGACATAAAGATCCAAACGGACGTCCACGCGATCATCGGCGTCTGGGGATTCCAAATCGTCGCACTAAAGGAGGGCTCCATCAAGGAAGAACTCTACCAACACGACAAGCACATCTACATGTTGTTCAACCCGTTCCACAAAGGTGAGCCCTTTTTCGAACGGAAAAGTCACATGCCAATGTCAGACGACCCAGTGTACATGGAGGACAATCATGCCCTGCAGGCCTATCTCCTGGAGGAAACAGGAGAACTCTACTTGGGATCTAAGTCGTCTCAAATAAGCAAGAGACCGTGGAACTTTGGACAGTTCCAGGACGAGTGCCTCCACGCGACGATGGTAGCTTTGAACTCCTACTGGGAGGAGATGGGAACGAAAGAGGAAGACCGATCTGACCCCATAAAGGTGTCGCGTTGCATGACAAATCTTGTAGGTTCGGATCTACGCTAGCCAATTACAGTTGCAGTTCAGATCCGTTTGTATGTATTGCGTGGGAGATGGGAGGAACCTTACAACGATGGAGCGCCCCCATGGACTTGGAATGGTTCAGTCCGCATCCTGAAGCAGTTCCTGAAGACAAGAAAGATCGTTCGGTACGGTCAGTGTTGGGTCTTCGGAGGGCTGCTGGCTACAAGTAGGTTAGGTGCCGAAGACGATAATAAAGGCGCATTTAGTGCTTCGATCCTTGGGGATCCCGAGCCGCGTCATCACGAACTACTGCTCAGCCCACGACTCCAATCGGGATTGCGTTCTAGACCTGAGCTACCACAGAGAAGGACAGCAGGACAGTCGGCTGCGCTCAGAGTCAGAAACGGTACGGTGAGATCTCCGATCTTAGAGAAAAGCCATTGCAGCTCTGGACCTTTCACGTTTGGAACGAGGCCTGGATGAGACGAGCCGACCTCCAGCAGCAGTACGGTAGCCGCTACGACGGGTGGCAAGTTCTCGATTCCACCCCGCAGCACGTCAGTGAAGACAGTCCTCAAGTGGAAACGTACGAATGTGGTCCGATGCCACTGGCGGCTCTTCGAGAGAGCAATCTGACCGTTCCCTATGATGGCCCCTTCATCTACGCCGAATTCAACGCCGATCTGCGGCGATGGTACTACCGTCGAGGTCGCTACGGAAAACTCGAACTCGAAAGTGTGGAGACCTATCCGAACGAGTAGGTCCCGGTCCCACTCGTAACCATGAGAAGAACATTCAGAATCGGCACACTTCTTCTCACCTCCGGCGTCCATGGAGAAATACTCGACGTCACCGAGAACTACAAGCCTTCGGAGTCGGACAAGGAGAAGGAACGCGAAGGCTTCAACAAAGCCCTCAGGTCGCTGAACTACAAGACCGCCGGCCTGAGCTTCAGAAGTCAGGATGCAGGCCGAACTCGAACTCGGAGGTCGGTGGCTCCTGGAACGACCGCATTTGCGGCTTCTATGGTCAGTCCGACTGAAACATTTGGAGAAATAGATGGCGCCTTTAAAGGAGACGTCGACTTTGAGATGACCGACCTGAAGGAGGTAGGCGTGGGGATGCGGATGGCGAAGTCTTCGGTCTTTAGATCAGCATTGGGGACGACATTCACTGGACACTTGTCCTCCGGAACAACAGCGACGCAAGAAGGTCCGTCAAGGTCAACGCGCAAGCACACGTGATCAACTTTATGGGGAAGGAAGTGAGCCAGTTGTATGGAAACCATGCCTTCGCAACAGTCCCGCCACGAGGAAGTGAGTTTCCCTGCTTTGGCCGAGGTCGACTATCTTTTCAGCACACAAATTGCACTTGAACATTCCCTCCGATTCCTTCGAGACCCATCTTGGCAAGGAGTGGTACATGAGCGTAGGCATGTTCGCCGTCGTCCAGGAGACGAAGCAGCTCTTCCACGGCACCGACAAGTTCAACGTGAAAAAGCCGAAGTTCACCATTGAGATCGTACGTCTCTGAGACTGACTGTTTGATAGAGGACTCTGGTTTAGCCGGACAGAGTGCAAGCTGGCACAGTATGCGAAGTGCTCATTCGCGTCAGGAATCCCTACAAGGAACGCGAGTTGACCAACTGCGAACTCGACCTCGAAGGAAACGGGCTCTCCACAAACTATGCGGTTCCCATAACCAGGTTCTACCAGCGTTCTAGTACCGTAGGAGAGTCTTATTTTCAGAACGATCGGGCCCGGGGAGGAGGTCGTGCTCAGAACCGACTTCAAAGCCATCTGTGTCGGCGCCACCACCCTGATCGTGAGCTTTTCTGCCGACGAGTTGCAGAATCTCACAGCGACGAAGAAGATTGAAGTCGTTGGACACGACGGCGCATTCTCGGACCGTTTCTGAGTTCTACAATGTGTTTCTTGTGATATGTTTGTGCAGCTGCGTCTACCGTAGCCTTCTTCTATTGGATGGTGACCACTATATAAATGCACGCTTCTGACAAACATTTGTTTGAGTGACGGAAAACGACGCCACCCACTGTTCTGACTGTTTGTACCAAAGGAACTGCGGAACATTGCTCAAAAATACCGTATTTTCTCGAGAGTCCAACCCACAGCCTAACATATAACCTACTCCTAGTGAATGTTTTCTGTATACTTTCGTCGCGTTTTTGTACTTAGATCGTAACGTCCTAATCTGCAGTAGAGGATCTCATCCAAGAAGGACTTCTCCTCAGCTTCATCCTTCCTCTATCAAGTATCTCCGATGCCTCGGACCACCTTGGAGCCCTAATGCCGAAGTGATCATAATGAAGCTCTAGGTTCTTGTTTCTTCGAATTTTCCGGTGTCGAGCAAGGTGCAATGCCTTTGATTCTTGAAATAAAGTCGTGTAAGTCGAAAACAACGAAAATTCTGTAATTTTTAGGCACAACCCCCCGATCAAAAAACAAAACATTTATGTTTTTCATCAGTATATCGATCACAAAATGGAAGGCTGGCAAGATATTGAGTAGTCTAATCTGTAGATTAACCGTCTTTGAAGCGTATAAAAATTACAAAAGCAACCTATTGCATCACGCTCATCCCTAAACCCGCTAGTCACACATGCGATTTAACATCCTCGGGTGCAAGTTCTCCCACTTTAGAAAATGTGTCAACGACCGCCGATGCGTTAATTGGCGCCTTAAAAGGCGAAACCGGCCCACGATGGCCGTCGATTCGGGCAACGGAGTCATGGGAAGTTAGCCGATCACCCGAGATCGATCATTTTCTGTTTCTCTTCTCTTTGTTGACTTCGCCGTCTCGCACTCTCAGCAAGACCATCGTCCACAGACCTCTTATCTCCGCTCTTCCCAATCGGTAACACTTCGTGTTTTCGTCTACCTCCCGAGTGCTTCTCCGTGTCAGTTGCTCGCCTCGGATGACCCTGGGCGGTCGCCGCGGCCCCGCCACCTCATCGGCGCCCATTTAAGCCCTCATCTCGGCGATAAGTGATCAGTCGACCCTTTTCAGGCAAAGATGACCACTCGTCTCCTGGTGGCCCTGGCCCTCCTGGCCGTCGCCGTCCTCGGCTTCCGCTCCGACCTCGAGAACCGCAACGGCTACAACCTCGGCGGTTGCTACCGTAAGACTGGCAAAGTCTACTCTCACCGGTAAGCCCCTTCCCGAAGAGCCCCCTCTAGACTCCTTCCTTGCAGCACCTACCCGCGCGCCTACGAGGAAAACGACAACTTCGAGGAGGAGCTGCCCCTCCACTGGGACTGGCGCAACGTCAACGGAGTGAACTACGCTTCGGCCGACCGTAACCAGCACATTCCCCAATGTAAGCGTTTTTCTCTGTAAAGATCACCCGACGGCGACCTGCTGAGCGACAGCTGATGGCCCTGATAAGAAGCAAAAACACGCTAATCACTTCAGATTGTGGCTCCTGCTGGGCGTTCGGCTCGACTTCCGCCCTCGCCGACCGCATCAACATCAAGAGGAAGAACGCGTGGCCCACCGCCCTCCTCTCCGTCCAGGAGGTCATCGACTGCGCCGGCGCCGGAAGCTGCGAGGGAGGCGAGCCCGGAGCCGTCTACGAGTACGCGAAGAACAAGGGCATTCCTCACGAGACCTGCAACAACTATCAGGCCCGCGATGGAAGTAAGCAGCCTGATCTGAGATCTGAGTCCAATCGGGTCTTTTAAGAGTGCACCGACTACAACCAGTGCGGTTCGTGCTGGCCCGGAGACTGCTTCTCCATCAAGAACTACACGCTCTACAAGGTGAAGAACTACGGGGAAGTGCGCGGGCTGGCCAAGATGAAGGCTGAGATCTACCACCACGGCCCGATCGCCTGCGGAATCGCCGCCACCAAGAAGTTCGAGGACTACTACGGCGGCATTTACAAGGAGGAGACCGATGAGGAGATCGACCACATCATCTCGCTCCACGGCTGGGGAGTCGACCACGACTCCGGAGTGCCCTACTGGATCGGACGCAACAGCTGGGGAACGCCCTGGGGCGAGGCCGGCTGGTTCCGCATCGTCACCAGCGAGTATAAGAACGCCGGATCACGGTTCAACCTCAAGGTCGAGGAGGACTGCGTGTGGGCCGACCCCGACGTCTAAGTTCCCTTGAGCTCCAAAGACGCATTCTGCGCCTTCTGTACAGTGTATTTGTGTCGCCTTTCCACAATAAACAACCAATGTCCAAACAGATCGTATCTTGAATGTACTCTGTGGTTCTGATAAGACGGCACCGTCTGCGTCTAGTCTTCCAGTCCATCCGTCTCACAGACCAACGTTTGTAGAATATCCACAGAGACTCTATATCATTAAACTGGTTCATTAAGTGTCCAATTTTCAAGCGCCCCCTCGTTCTAGTCCCTCCCTATCAGACCATCGGCCATAGAATATGTTGTCGTCAGAAACGTTGCTGCACTGTGGAGGCGTGTGCGAACTTTCCCAGCCGTTACTTGAGAATAACTTCTTGTACTTTCTCGACATGATGTGCAGAGTTTTTACCGTATTTTGAGAGACGGGCGCCACTTTTATGTCCATATTTGAGTGCACAGACTCAGTCATATTTCAAGACTCCGTGGGAACGGAGTTGTTTTGATCCTTCTACTTTTTGGTGGGTACGGTAGGCACGACCACGATGACCATATGGCCCTTTTTTCAAAAGCATCTTTGATCTCGAAGTTGAGGGGTCTACTTCTCTCAACGTGTAGAATAGCTCCGATTTTCGGCGCCTTTCCAAGTCCCCGATTTTTGACGCTTTTTGTGTTCTCCGCCGCTCGCAACCTTGACATCCTCGAACAATTCTCTGTCGCCAGGAACCAGTTCCGCGTAATGAATGTGATGTTAATTGAAGCGGACAATTGAATTAAGATTTTTACACGCATCTTATCATGTATCATCGCATTTCTCAAATCAGTAATAACAAATCAATAGATCCCGTTGTAGAAGGTCAACCATAAAAAGAAAGGGAAGGCGAGGGACGTGGAGATGACCACGAGAACGAAGAGATAACGATCGGAGGAGGAGGAGCACAAAGCTGAGTAGCAGGGGAAGCACGCGTGGTGGGCAATCACGAGGCAGCGACACAACAAGGGGAAGAGAAGAAGTACCATAGATTTGTAACAGAAGGCATTTCACGGGTCGGAGTGGAGTGAGGAGTGAGTGGAGTGCTTAGGACGGCTTGAACTGCTGCGCGAACATGGCTAAAGAAGGCACAGCCTATCACGGCGCGTCTAGAGTCGCTTACCAGCGGCGGGGTGGGCACCGGGAGCGCCAGCATTTGAATGCAACTGCTGCTGATCCGGCATCATCTACAAAGAGAGATTAGCGGGGGAGCTGTGAGAGGAACGCACCATGGGTATCATGGGCCGCATCGGACTCCCCATGCCCGGCATCATGTGGGGAGCCATCTGCATTTGCATCATCGCCATCGCGTACTGCTGCATGAGTTGCTGCTGGTGCTGCTGCTGTTGGTAGGCTACGGCGGCCGCTGAGGCGGAGGTGGGAGGCAGCATCATGCCGGGGGCGCCGGCACCGAAGTTGGGGAAGGAGGCCTGCATGTGGACTCCGGAGGACGTGCTTGGTTTCATGAAGCTGCTCTGATTCTGGGCGGAGGAGGAGGGGAACGCGGCGGCGGGTTTGGCGGCGGAGGTCGACGGCGACGCCGTCTTCTCGTCGTCCTTCTGAAAAGGGGCTACTTGACGTCGACGACTCTCCGGGTACCTTCAGTCGGCCGAGCTCGTGGATCTTGTGGTGGGGCTTCGGAGTCACCGCATCAGGTCTCGACGACGACGACGACGGCTGGATGTCCTTCGGGGTCAGACGTGCGCCGGGGACGTTCGCCATAAAGGGGTTGAAGAAGTGAGCCCCTGGGAAGCCTGGCACAGTGGGTGGCACCGTAGGCAGCTTTGGAGTCGTGGAGAGGGCAGGGGATGGCTGCGGTTTCGGGACGGTCGACGCGCTCGGAGCGACGGGATTCGACGGTTTCGGCGTGACCGGAGGCTCTGCGGTCTTGATGACCTGCGGATTCTGGGACAGAATCGTGCCGAAGGGGCTCGACGACACGGTGGGAGATGTTTTCCTAAGGAGGAAATAAATGAGGATTACGATGGGGGGAACTCACTGAGAGAGTGCAGCCGGTCTCTGTGGAGTGGCGCTGGTCGACGCCTCGGCCTTCAGGTCGTTCTCCAGCTTCACCTTCTCCTCCCTCTTCGCATCCTCTGCCGCCCTATGGACGCACTTCTCGCACGGCTTCTCAGGCTCCGGATCTGTCTCCATCGAGGCCTCTTTCGTCTCGGGCTGCGGCTCCTCGTCCGTCGCCGTGCCTACCGTATTCATGGACCCGTTTCCGCTTCTCAGCGAAGTTTGGCAGGCTATAGACTCGAACAGAGGCTTCTTCCTCGGTCCGTGGGCGGAGGCGGTGTGCAGGTGCAGGGCGTCGCAGCTCTCGTACCGATGCTGACAGCTCGGATAGAGACATCTCTTCAGGCTCTGGTCTTCGCGCTCGACGAGTTCCGTCGCAGAGGCCGAAGGCGTCTCCCACGTCACCGGGGAGTTCATCCTCGTCGTGTTCACGCTGGCCGAGTCTTCGTCCTCTCCGGCGACACAACTCGAAGTGGGTCGGTCGCTGACGCCGGCGGAACGTTCCCTGTTGCCTCGGCCGAAGTTGAGCTTCACGGCGTGGGAGACGGCCGTCCTCTTGGACCCTGGCCGCTGCTTTGAGGGCGTGCTGGCGGTGCTTCGGATGTCGGCGGCGCTCCCGCCGTTGGAGAGGGAGTAGTCGCCGTTGGGATCGCAGAGATTTGCCCTAAAATGATGATAAATCAAATGTGGTCATGTAGAAGAAACGACATCGAAAGATGATTTACAACGGCGCCGTTTTATTCCCACAAAAAGTTGTTTTATATCTGTTAGGCCTGAAGTGCACGCCAAAATAGAACGTGATTTATAGGTGCACGTGGTTTTTCCCACTGGAACAGGCTCTAGCTATGGTCACGTCAGAGTACGTTTCTATAAGACCCGAGAAACAGAACTCTTCCTTATTGCACATATAAATTAAATCCATTTAGACAGGTGCTGCTCTGTTTATTAGGCATTAACTGCCCTGTTGCACTTTGTATCTGCAGCTACTTGGCCCGATTAGATAATAAGTGCATCTCTAATTCGAGCTCCTTCTTTAGTCGGAGGAATGAGATTTCCCCGTAAATCATCTGCATAGTAACTGTCGTCTGGACGTAAATTTTGAAAAGCGCATAAAACGGGCGGGAAGGTGTCTCCAAGGAGAACGCATTTGGACGTCCGAATAGATCGATTACCGTTTGGAGCCGTTGTGTGTGGGCACCATGAGCGGGGGCTCTCCATCCGTGAGCACTCCGTAGAGGCTCTTTCCCTTCAGTTTCGTCATGATGTAGTAGGTGTTGGGCCCTGTCCGGCAGACGATGGTGAAGTTGAGGGCGATGCTCATGCCCTCCTTGAGGTCGATGAGCGACTCGTCGCTCTGGCATGAACGGGTGTTCACACACGTCTCCTGGTCCTGCAAAGGAGAGGTTTCAACTAGAAGAGGGTGGTGGACTCACTCTGGTCTGCTTCTTCCTGCGCATGGCACAGTCCCTGCAGTTCTCGTTGGGAGAAGCGGCGCTGCTTTCGCTCGTCGTCGACGCCTCCTCGCAGGGCGACAGGTTCCGCTTCCGCTTCCTTGGCTTCAGCGGCTCTGTCCCGTTTTCGCTGTTCTCGTCGTTCTTTCTCTTTGCCGACGGAGACGTCGTGAACTCCGGAGGACATTTGCTGAATTCCCTCGATTACAAAAGGAAGAAAAGGTCTTCGGCTACTTCTTCTCGGGAGTCCTTTGCTCGGCGATGTCGCCGTCGTCGACGTGGTTCGCCTTCGGCGGCGAGACGGCGTTCCCGTTGGTGAGCACCTTCTTCTCCTTCTCGACTACGGTGGATTCGCCGGCGGTGCCCGGCTGCTCCGTCTCCATCTCTGCTCCGGCTGCAAATGCGTGGTTACTAAGTGCTCGAACGAAATCAAAGGCGCTTTCGCGGAAATGACTAATTGGGAAAGGTGGCCGTGATTCAGGCGCCGAATTACGCATCGAGAAGGACCGTCGAGCAGAGAACCCGGGGTAAACAAGAACAGCTACTTTCTGTGAGAACGTTCGAAGAAATGCCTCGAGACCTTTACGAGAACAAATCTGAATTCTCCGGTGCCGTAAAGTACACCTTGAGAAGGGACAGATTTGTGATAATTATCGCAAAAAAGTGGGATTCGAACGTCACAGCCGAGACGCCTTTTTCCGAGAGTCCTTCTGCTGCAAGCTAGGTGCAAGTAATCGGCGCCCTCCAGGTGCTCCCGGAGAGTCGCATGGGGACAACGTAAATTAAATTACGGCGTTGGCTTTCAAGGGTGGACGATCTGAAATTGGATCTCTCACGCGATACTACATTTTTCATCAAAACACCAAAAACAACACTTAGCAGGAGAATCTGAACGACGTCCGCCCGAAATTGTTCCGGAAATAGTCCCTTTGGCGCTTCTAATTGCATTAGAAGGAACAGTGGACAATGGGCTAATTGGAACACAAATGAGTCAGGCAATCCTGAGTAACTCAATTATCCAATTTGGAGCGCTTATAGCTCTCCTAGAGGAACAAAAATGTTAGTCTTAGTGAGGTTCTCTGTGCAGTGTTGAAATAGGATCTGGAAGGAAAACATGAGCTGCGATTCGAGGCAAAAACACGGAAACGTTTCTAAAGAAAGAAAGAAAGAAGCCGCACAGAATCGTAGCTTTTGCGTACTCTGACGTTCCGGGGCGGATCATCCCGTTTGCCTATAAATTATCTCAAAAGCTGTGATTATCCCTGGAGATATGGGAATTTGCTAAGGCCGCCATTATCCTGACAATCCGAGAGTTTTGCGAGGGAACAGTCCGAAGGAATTATGCAGGGGATAATCTGAATACAAACACTTTCATCGATTAGTCAGTCAGAGTGCGTCACCAAAGCTATTCAGGCCCGTGGAGGTGAATGGAAGGCTCGGCTTGAAGCCAAATCGGCCGTTCTAATTAGCGTGCGGAAGAGACTAAGAGCATCGTTTCCACTTTGTGAACTTCCAGCTTCTATCGATTCGGCCTAACAAGCCATGCTCGGCGAAGCGGGGTAATTTGTTTGTAATCTTTAAAGCGCCATCGATGAAAACACCTGCTAATTATTGATGTCACTATCGATCAGAAATGTGCACACTTGAACCCGGACTCCCTGCCCGCCCCGTCAGCGCTTGAAATATCGCCGTTTTTTTCTAGCAGCCGGCGTCATAAAATATTAATTCACAATTTGAATAAACAATTTGCCGCTGCTCGGGAAGTCGTTATGTTTTAGAAGTGCTCAGGTGAACGACGCCATCGGAATCGGCGACGAATTCGATTAGAATCCAATCAATCAGCACCCACCTCCACTGTTCTCCAGGCGGTCGTCGATTACAAGCCGATCTTCATCGTCGTCGTATGTATCGGCCATAACCCTGAAACGGAGAGGATTCTGGAGGGAAAGAAGCCCGCGCTCGCGGAGGTCAGCAGACCGAAGGGCGGAAAGGTCGGAACAACGGCGAGAGGTGCAAAATTCGCGCCTGAAAAAGGGGCAAAATGCGAATTGTCACACATTAACGCGAAGTGTCACTCACTTCACCCTCCCCATCACTTTCCGACATCTCCGGAGAAGACAAATGTCATCGCGGAATTCGCCGAAAGCCGTCCGAACAGTCGGTTCCCGCTTATCAGCGCCCTTAGCACGCGCCCTCCTAGCCACTTTTTTTTGCACAATTCCCGCGCGCTAAGAAGGATTAGATGCGACAGATTCGGCGTTGCGTGGAATTTAATCAAATTTGAGTCATTTGAATATACATATGATGATTATCAGTCGCTCCGTCGGTCGGCCGATCGGAGTTCGGACGCCTCGAGCGGCGAGGGCGCGCGACGATGTCACAGGGGTGCACGTCACACGCGTCGCGAGACGGCGGCGGCGGCGACGGAGGGGAGGGACGGGACCGAAGCCAGCCAGCCAGAGAGCGATCGGTGGCGGCGACGGGCAATCGACGACGCGATTGTCGCGCCGGGAGCCCGGCTGTTTTCGAACGATCCGCTGATTGGTCAGGGGAGACGTTTTTTGGGAGCTTAGAACGTCTTTCCTGCTAATCCTCAATAATGCAAAGCCGCTTAGCGGTTAAGCGCATAAGCCGTACTTGTTGGTGTTGGTTATGCCCTTGAGAAATGTTTCTAAGGGGATGCAAAAAGGGTCAGTGGGTGATGGGCCAGGTACCTTGGTCAGGATTCCAGGAGAGAGGAAGAGGTGCTTTGAAGAAGGATCCTTCAGAAGAGGGGGGTGAGCGCTCAAAAGCAAAAGGCAACATTGATGGAAAAACGTTCGCGCAGATATAAAATGTGAAGTGCAAGCCTACATAAAACTGAAGTGCGGAACCAGAGGATCACGGGGCCTTGTGAAAACAAGTGCAAAAATATGAATCGTGTTGTCGGAAGAGAAAATAATCATTTCGAAGCGACCACGGATCACGAAAAAGGAGCGAAAAATGAACGATGTTTTTGAAGCTTACCATATCCAGAAGTTACTGAGTTGGACACTCCTTCTGACTTGCCGTCATTGAAACTATCGGGTATTCAAAGCCCTAGATCTATCTAGCATGGTTCAATAAAACCCTCTGATGTCACGCAGATAATCACTTTGAATTTCGAGTTTTACTTGACGAGAAGCAGTACAAACGGCTAAAGAGTTCTTATATAACAATTGAAAAGTTCGAACAAAAAAGACTTTGTTTTCGACTGACAGAAACTACATCGGTCGTTTTCATGGCGCTTATTCAATTATGCATAGGGCATTATACGCGAGGGGAGAATAACACGATAACAAAATTCGGATTGTTGTTCAACGACTCACAAACAATATCACAAATAACACAACTAGCATCTTACTCACTTCTTCTTTTTTGTATATTTTCCATTCAGTACATACGAACTCTGAGCTTTGCTTTCCTAGAATCTCTTTCTGGTCTACTAGAATCCACTTAAGACGAAATAAATCATATATGTCTACGTGTAAATAGCAAATGAAACCGAGTTGCATACACTAAACATCAAGAGCAAAACATGGAAAAGTGCGCCAAACTTCTGCAAATCAAATCCGACCTCATCGTAAGTGAATCCAAAGCAATCGGATTCAAGTCCACCCTCCGAGGAGACCCATTCTGTGGCCGAGAACTTCTACATAAACAAGAAATAAGGCGCAAGAAGGAGCATAAAGTTGCTAGGCGTATCGGCGAACGACAGATTTCCCCCCGTTAAAGAAACAAAAAGTTAACGGAATTACCAATCAAAGAGAACATTAGACATTTACGACGTCTGTTCGCTCTCCGCGTCATTCATCACTCCATTTTGCGCAATTACAAAAGAAGCTGCGCAATGTGCGAATCGATCGCCGCCGCGACGACCTTCGCACTTCGGCTGAGAGTTACCGAAATGAGATCGGGCGCGCGTGGAAATGGAGTGCGCGAAAAGACGAAAATTTGTGTCGTCGATTTGTCCGATCGGCCTGCCGGCCGGCTGCCTGGTCCATCGCCGGAGGAGCGGGTCGCTCGGAGAAGCGCAAAAAAAAAACGGAAGAAAGGACCAAAAGGGGCTAGGGGAAGTGGAGGATGAGGAGGAACCGACGCCGCCTAAACGGCGCTGCGGGCTGCATCACTCCAAGACGCTCGATGACCAATCGCTGTGTTATGCATAATGAGATGATGATGTATAGGGCGAAAGGGGCCGATTGGGCGACGCCCGGAGGAGGAAAGGCCGAAGAGCGGCTGCGGCGAATGTTGCGAAAAGCAAACTTTGAAGAATGTGGGAAAGTGTCTTGTCACGTTGTTTGCTTTGAGATTCGCCAAATAATCCAAATAGAACAGCGCGAAGCATATTAAAAGGGCGCCATGAGGAGACTCTCCTGGTAAGTCAACAAGGACTTCAAATGGCAAAAAGGGCGATTTTGGTGTTTGTATTCCAGGTCAAACGGAGCGAAGACGATGACACGTTCCACAAGCCTGGACTTATCACCAATTAAGACTCTGTTTATGGGAATATTCTCGACAAATGTCAATGTCATTAGGAAAGTGCCTGCATTAGGCGTGAGTGAATGGGAAATGAAATTATTTTGGATTTCTGACGTCCGATGAAATCACTTTCTTTTAAAATGCGTGCTTTCTGATCGTTTGTGCAAGAATGGGAATATTTCACGTGACTGTTCCTCGTAAGGGAAAAGGTAAAGGAAAAAATGTTAAATCACGCCTAATCTTTTGGATCGGTGCATGAGAAATGGTGGATTTCAATTAGTGATCACTAGGATTACAAGTTATACATCATCCGAAAGGACAGTCATAGACTACGGTCGGCGGTCGGTCCTTTCTTCTAATAGCTTGGTAACAAAAAAGGCCTTTTCGTCGAATTCGGCCTTTCCCGATATCGTAACTGTTCGGAAGGCGGGTGTAGTGATCAAGTGGAAGCCCTACATGTACAATTTAGGATAGAGACTTCAAATGGCAAAAAAAGAAGATTCTGGAACACCCGATTTTTTATCTTTCGTCTCTTTTAGGCTCATTTTTTCCTTACACTGGAAGGTCCCCTCGGAAGGTGAGCTCCAGCCGTACACGTTCATTGATTATAATGCAGTCCAAGGAGGTCAGTAAGTACTACAAGTCTCGGACGTGTCATTGGTTTTTCTAGGACTTAAAGAATTTTTTTGATTTTTAACGTTCTCAACACAGAAACTTTATTCAAGAGCTTTCTTCTCTACGGGTATACGGATCAACTTCTTCTTGACGACAAATAATACAGACCCCTAAGCAAAAAACAAAAAAAAAACAAAAAGAAATTGACACCTTTTTAAGTTTATGACTAACAGAATTTGTTGATAGCGAATGTTTCTGTCGCTGCACTTTCCACTAAAAACAAAATATACAAAACCAAACGAAAAAGGAAGTACATGGACATGCTATTTACTAACAGTGTGGAACATTTGTTAGCGTATTTTTAGTCATTTTTAAAGTCAAAACGCTACGATGCTACATGAGTGATGACAGGAGTTGCTTCTTTTCGATCACGCTTCACTCACAGATTCCCTATTGTAAATGAATAGTAGAGCACGAGGACTAAAAGATGGTCTGAAAATCGTTCTAGAAGAAGAGAAAAAGGACTCGGCGAGGAATTCAGCTGTCCACTGCACTCACAGCGACGATTACGACAGAGCGTTACTGCGGTCGGCGGACAGAAAACCGGCACCGCCGTGTGTGGTCGCGTCAGGTCATCGCCTCCAGGGGTGTAACGACGATTAGTGATGCGAAGATGATGGAGAAGAGGGAGAGCGAAGTGTAAAGCGTTCGGTGGTCGGCCGGCAACAAACAAATTACACCTCTCAAACATCGAATCAATCACAGATCGGTCATGTTGTGAGAAGAAGATGGCGCAGCACTGACCGCAATACGGTAAACAGCGCCGTCTTATGGAAGTGAAAGGGCGCTATCGCCTATCAATGGACCCGCGAAGACCGAAACGCCGTTCCGAATTGATTGTGATCGTTAGCCAAGGTGGTTCGGGCTGACGATCGGTGGTGGATTCACTGCTGAAATATTCACGGTTACTTAGCAGGACCGTGTGTGATGCAGAGGGCTGCAAGAACAGTGCTTCTGTGCAAACCGGTGTCCAGAGAAGATCTCAAAAACTCGAGCTACGTTGAAATATACCAGAGGGCTCCTGGGGTGCCACTCGACGCAACTGATAGCATCGATTGATTACGGTTTTGTGCTCCGCCATCGCCGCGATAAGAATCTGATCCAAGATATGCGTGGACAAACAAGAGTCTAAACAGAGGGGCGTCACATCCACCCCTAATCGACTCTGTTTATCCTGTACTGTGGGTCTTCGGAAGTGCGTCACAGCGTGTGACGAATAATCCAGTGTGCCAAAGTGCGGTTACGCCGCGTTCGTGATCAGCTGTGCTGCTTTGGCTTTTGATAAACGTCTTAGGCGATTTGACGTCAGCGGAAATGTAAATTGTAAGTTTACACATGTTATCAAAAAAAAGAAGTGAGCCAAGGGAGGGACATCTTCACTCAGTCTATCAAAAGGCAGTCACAAAGGCTACCTCGGACTGGATTTAAGCGGAAATTCAGATTCGAAGGGTTAAAAACTAATTTGCGATTGAAAACAACTGGGCTTTTCAGTGAGAGAACCCATTTGTGCACCAAAAATTAGCAAGAAAAGATAGGGTTTCTCACGTACTCCTTCTGATTTTCTGATCGACGATAATTGATCTGTGACGTGACCTGACTCGGCGCCGTCTAGGGTGGGTCGTCGACAGATTCCTTGTTTCCGTTGCGTCTGTCCATCGACAGCGTTTCTGACCAAACACCACACTCACTTATCTCGGCCGAGTTCATTCGGTCTTGCAAGTCATGGCCACTTCGGTCGCTGTCATCGGAGCTGGCGCCGCCGGCCTTCTGGCGGCCAAACGGTGTGTGGAAGATGAGAGCTTCGAGGTTACGGTATTTGAGCAGACCGAGAACGTCGGAGGCACGTGGGTCTATTCGCCAGAGGTGGACGTCCATTCGAGTATGTACGAGGAGATGAGGTAAGTTGGCTGCAGGTCGTCCAAAGCGCCTTCTTCAGCACGAACATTCCCAAGGAGATCATGTTCTACCCAGGCGTTCCTCTTCCCGAAGGAGCCTGCGATGAGTCTTTCGTTCCCCACCAGGTCGTGAGGGACTACTTGGAGAACTTCTCCAAGGACGTCGCCCACCTCATCAAGGTTTGTCCTAGAGCCAATGCACCGGGAAAACAGGGCATTCCAGTTGGGACACAAAGTGGAAAAAGTGGACCGAAGAGACTCGAAATGGAGTTTGACGACTTCTTCGAAGGAGGGCCTGAAGACGGAAGAATTCGACGTCGTCTTCGTCTGCAACGGCCACTACACGGACCCGAGTTATCCCCGCATGACCCACCAGTTCAGAGGACGAGCCATTCGCAGCCACAACTACCGTAATCCTAGAGAGTTCAAAGGGGAAACGGTGGCCATAGTCGGCGCAGGTTTCTCCGGAATGGATATCGCCCTGCAAGTTGCCGAAGAAGCACAAAAGGTAAATTTGGAATTGGAAGAAGGCCAAAACACATAGAGTGATAGAAACATGTCACTACATCAGTGTAAACACGGTGACGAAACAAGCGCTGTTTCAGGTCCATCTTCTCCATCGGAGTCCTCCAAAGTTCGCGTCCCTTCCCTCCAACATCGCGGAGTGCCAATCTTTGGCGGGCGTAACCCCCGACGGCCACGGTCTCCTTCTACGAGACGGCGCGGTGCTCGCCGACGTCGACAGCGTCATCTTCTGCACCGGCTACAACTACTCGTTCCCCTTCTTCGATGACAACATCGTCCGGATCGCCGAAAACGGGAAGGTGGTCTCTCCTCTCTTCCTCCACATGGTCCATAGAGACCACCCGACGTCCCTCTTCTTCATCGGAATCCCCTTCTACGTCATCCCGTTCGTCCTATTCGACTACCAGGTGAAGTTCGCCCTCTCGCTGGTGAAGGGCACTGCCGCCCTAACCGAAGAAGAGCTGCACAGCTTCGAGGCGCTTCGAATGGAACACGTGATCGAGAAGTACGGGTCAAAGGCGATGTTTCACATGGGAGGCAGTGAAATGTTCGACCTCATGGCGGAGTACGCCAAACGGGGAGAGTTCGAGTACTCTGTACATCCCGGGACGGCCGCTCTCTTCCGACACATCGACGAGCGGCGCGAGGAAAACGTGGTCGGTTACAAGAAGGACAGATACGATCGGTGGTTTGAGGAGTCACGATAACGCAAGTACGCCGTTTGTTATTAACAAGACATAGTAAACAACATCACAAATCGTCGAAAAAGTTTGTATACTTACGGAATAAACTGTCCTACGTCAATGCAAATACAAAACTCATGACGAAACAGAGTCAACACTGTGACGCGGCGTGAAAAGATCGTAAAATTGTAAGTGAAATGTAAGGGGAATGGAATTTAAACTTTCATACGGTATTGACCAATCCTTTCCTTTGAGACCTCTAAAGTGCCTTCCAGATGACCCACTCAACAGTTCAAAAGCGATCTAAGAGAGTGTAAAAGAAGAGCTTCGCGGATCTGACGTAAAGAAAGAATTGATACGTTCCACACGCGACCCAAACATTACACAGATCAGAGTCTTCGTTCAGATCGAAAGTCAAACAAAATAATTTTGTAGAAACCACCGTTACTCTCAAAACACGCGTTTAATCTTTGGGCAAACACCGCTCCTACATGGTCACCGTTGATTTGGAAGCGTTGTCGCCACGAAACAGGCATAAAGGACGTCGAACTCCGAAAACAAGCCGAAATCTAGAATGTGGCCAAATATGGAGGTCCTGATAATGTCAGAAACTGTCTTTTAAGCGGCTTAGAACAGACCTAATCCGAATAATCGCCTCTTAAGGTTTATCGCACGAACGGTTCCGGATACGCGTGCAAACGGTCCGAAAGAAAAACGAAAGGAATGTCTCTGTGAAAGAGAAACACGAAGTGACAAGACAAAACAACTCAACGAAGTGATCAATTAAGAAGTGCGCCGCAAGTGGCAACAAACCGCCACCCCACTCAATCAAAAATCGAATCAAAAACGGTCATCGCCGGGCGACAGCGGCGGGAGCAGCGGCGATAAGCCCGGAGCAAAGAAGCTGCTTTCCACAGCGCCGCCGTCTTCTCCACTCGCCGACCGCCCGGCTGCTTATCTTCGAACGTTCTTATCGCCACCGGCGATCGACGCCCGCCACCGCCGACTGACTGAGCTCCATTATCTCGCGCGCCTCCGCCAATCACTCTTCTTCGCGACTCACTTTTCATCGTCTAAGAAAACATCGCAACATCCCCGACACAACCTTGTCATCCCCGCCAGCCCTGTCTTCACTTCCTCTTTCGGTCACATTGGAAGCGAATCAAAACGAATCACAAAAGAAAGAGACTGATGGGCAATGACACGTTTATGTTTTGTTTATTGGGCTGACCTTTCGATATGGGCGAAGATCAGATAAGTGCGAGCAGTCCGCTTATCTTGAAACATCACCAATTTGACGACGACGTCGGATCTATTTGGCTTCGGGTGCTACAAGAACGGATTTGTCCTTCAGCTCCTTCTTTCGACTGGGTCCCTTTCCGGCGTCGTCGACTCCGATGAACGCCGACTTGTCGCCCACCTGAAAATCGCTGGATTAGTCGACAGACAAACAGAATTTATGGCATAAGAAGCAAGGATGGTTTGGTCGATAAGATCTTGTGAAATCAAGAGAGATTCGATCGAAAGAAGATCGAACTTTTGATACAAACGATGTGGGAAGAAGTGGATTTTGATCAACACACGGAAAGATGACTGACCGTCTTCTCGTTGGGGTTATGCTCGAGGAAGATGTTCGGACCTTCGAGAATGTCGTTCTGCGCGAATTCGCTGGCCTTCTCCTCCAGCGTCTTGTCTCTACTCTTCGCCTTCGCAGGGACTTTCTTCTTCTCTTCTCCTTCCTGAAACCATAACGTTCAGCACAGTGTCCACTTCTCTCAGCAAACCTTCTTTGATTCGCCCTCCTTCTGCACAGGAATCTTCGGTGTTCGTGCTGGTGCCGGGGCTGCAGCTGGTTTCGGTGCTGGAGCTGGTGCCGTAGATAGCACCGGTGATGGCGATGGCGAGATACTCCTGTCCACTTTCACAGGAGTGCCGATCGAAGAGGACGGGCTGATCGAAACTTGTGGTTGCTCTACAGACAGATTCAACATAATGGAGTCGTCATGACGTGGACTTACCAGGAGCACCGATCTTCTTCTTCTTCGATGAACAGACCACCGCGGCGAAGGCGAGTACACCAGCCTGTACGGCCACACAGAGCGCCGAAGTGATCAGCGAGGCGAAGTCGGTTCCGTCGGCCATCGTCGATCGAAAAATTTGAAAAACAACAAAACCACCGATCCGGCGAACGTCTCCAAAAGCAGCTGAACGACGCTAAGCGGAATCCGACGAGTGCGACCGTCTCTGTCTCGGTTTGCATAGTAGAAAGAAGACTAAGACGTCTATGTGCAGGATAGGTCTAGAAAGTGCATTAATTTGTGAAAGACTGAAAGTCTATCCTGTACAGGGAAGTGAAAAGATAATGATGAGGAAATCAGTCGTGGGAGAAATTTCGCTGTAGGACCACGACATTGGTTGACTGGCGTCACATATGCACAGTTTATTCCTTGTTTAACTAAGTTTTGCTAAAATTGTGAGATATTTCTATGTATTCCGACTACTTACCACCACGATGTTGGACGAATTCCCAACTCCAACGAAATTTTCCATCAAAGGGCGTTGCTTTTCATCTTGCCAAAGTAGTTCTCACACTCTAGACTACGGTATCCTAGATGGTCTCAAAAACGTCGCTGATCTCGCTGTGGGACAATCAATCAAGCAGACGATTACCACGCTGTGATGAAAATCTTATCGCGACCGAGTTTACGACTCGCAGGAATATTTACAACGGATCGCCATTGACAAATACGAGCAGGAAGGGTAGAGGAAGGGGATTCCATGTACCGTAGTGAGTTTATTGGGACTCGTGCATGACATTTGCACTTCTTTGCTCTCGAGAAGTGTCTCTAATGAACTGTGAAGACAGTTTGGGAGTGGGGCCTCCCAGGGTCCACTTTGCTCGTGGTTCTCTTGGAACGTAGACGCACAGTTGCCTTCCTTCTTATCGCTCTGAAAGTCGCCCTTTGTTGGCAGAAGTCGCGGCTCCACTTACGCATTCACGATGACGTAAACGATAGGATTCACTCCTCCGTTGAGGATCCACATGAAATTGAGTCCACAGTATGTGCCGAGTGAGTCCGGTAGGATCAGCTAAAATCATCTCCGTTTACGTTAGATACTGGACGATGGGCCCGTTTCAAGGACCCGGAATAGGGACAATCAACCGCACTGGCCCGCGCTATCAAACCACTTTCCTAGGGGTACCCAGGGAAACGAAGCGCCAGATAACCTTCTTTTGGCGCATTTCAGTCGTTTGATTACCTCGTAGTTGTGCCACATGAAGTTGAGTGTCGTACAGTAAGCAGTTATAACGCCCGACTGGATCAAGATCTTCAGGTCGGCAGCTCGTTTTGCTGACGGTGTGAATCTTTTCCTCTGAAAACGGTCATCAGGTTATGTCTCCGGGTCACAGCGCTACCGTGTGCCAGAGAACGACGAAGACTCCGGTGTAGATGAGAAAGGAGACGGCGATCCCACCCAATTCGATCACCATCTCGACCATCTGGATAGTTTTGCTTCCGGTTAGGGAGTAGTCGTAGGACCAGGACCACTCTTCGGGGACGTAGTGAATCGTCGCCCACGGAGAGGCCAGGGCCAGAGCGAAGGCAAGGAAGAAGGACAGACAGAAGACCATCCAGTACTGAAAGTTCTTTTTATTCAACCAAATCATTTTGTCATAGGAAGATTGTACAAATACTCGGGCCTCACTATAGCCAACGTTTTCTATGGACATGTCCAAGGCGTGGCAGCCTCTTTATTGTTCGGAATTGTGAGTATTTGGATTTGGAAATTGGAAAACAACTAGATGATAATTAACTCAGCTACAAACATTTCTGCAAACACTCCCGAATTACCTTCAGTTTTCCCGGTCCAAACAAGATTCCGTCGATTTTCGGACACGCTAACTGGGTGAACCGATTGAATGCCAAGACGATGGTTATCACGACGTAGCAGATGTAGCTCGGCGTCGCCACCACTCCAAGGCACTTGGCAAAGATGGGGTGTCCGACGTTTTGAAACAAGTTGAAGAAGCCAGTGGTGAAGTGGACGACCAGCTGGGACATGTCGAAGACGCCCAGAAACATCATCAGTTTGTAGGAATTGAGTGTTCGCAGCTCCTTGTCGCGGTAAATGGCCTGAAGAGGGATCTGCTCCACCTTCTTGCTCATCGGAACCTACCGTCATGATGACGACGTTCGGGATGAAACAGAGTACGGACAGGACTATGATGAGGTAGCCGACGATCATGTCGTCGCTGGACGATGAAGTCATCGACCGGAAAGAATGTTAGTTGAGGGGAGGAGTCAAATGATTGGAGCAACAAGCAAGTGTTTTGTAGGAAAGTAATAAGGCTGTTGATGTGGGAAGGAGTAGATTAGAATTGTCTCATTGCGCAAAGTGAATGGAACGTGTGAGAAAACGCGAGAAACGGTCTTTTGTTGTTCTCTTCAAAGTCGTCATCACATTGGACGGGAAAGCCAACATAGTGATATAAACAATAATGGGTGGCAAAAGACGAAAACGTGATAAAGCGAAAAAAATGATGTATTGGGATGATCCATAAAAATGGCCGATGATTTAGGTGATAGTTATGGAACTAGTTTATTCTATTAGTCTTTATTCCACGAACAGTTTATTCTCGACCGCTAGAAAGCCAGAGAAAAATAGCGCCAGGATCGCAAATGGCAATTCTGCGGGACGAGGAAAACAGAGCGCGGATACAAAGCGCAGTTGCATGCCATCGATGACCCTTGAACGTTAGAAGATTTCAGTTGATAGCTTGGTGAACGAAAATCGGGCCACTTTCTCAATAGTTCTTAATTAAGCGAGATTCAGGAGTCGGAGTCATCTTAGCATCGTTACTGCAACAGAATAAAATACAATGTTCAGTCAGTTAAAATCGAAATTTCTGTAATAAGATTGAAAGGAACGAGGGATAGGTCTTAGAGAGTTCTGTCACACATCGCCTAAGATGCGAACACAACCTTTATGGACCACAGGATGATTTGGCACCAGTGACCAATGCCCATCCGCCTGCGGCTCTTCTCACGGTCCGCTGAAACAAACACCTTCTTCACGGACTACTCTCGAACTGCGAGGTGTCCCCGGCGAACTCAGAACACGAATAGTGTCAAAACGTGGCTACTTTCCTTTTTATTGGCTTGAACGAAACCTGAACGGTGAGAATCAGGAACCGTTCAGGACGTGTGGAAGTAAGGCAAACTTGAAAAACAGAAGAATTACTTAGGTACACTCGCACCATGCGCTAAGGTCGCACAACCTCAACAAACAGCCCGTGGGACCCTTCTGAGTATGTGTTCGGTTCAGAGTATGTGATACATCGCCGTTTTTATCCAATTTGCTATGATTTACGCATACAGACGCATCTAAAAATCACTCCAAATGTCACACACGGGTTATGCAAGTGCAAAACATACAAAAAAAATTGTGCAAGTAGTGCAAGTTCATGTGGAATGTACGAACTATAAAACAGATCAAATGAAGCAAAGACAAAGGTTGGAAAAGTTAAGAAATAATCAAAAACTCACTTTGTTTCTTCTGTGAAATATATCGACCTACGTAAAAGCGAAATCCGAGAAAAAAAAGAAAATCTAATTTACTCCAAATTCACTTTAGAAAATTGTCCACAAAACTCACAAAATTTGGTTTCCGGCTACCCAACTTGTGGGGAAAAATAACAAAGTAATGTTCCCTACAGCTACATTTTTTCGACTATGGAAACATCTATGCACTTGCCCAATGTACACACGTTCTCGTGAGAAGACAAACTTCTTTTTACAATACATTTTATACTCTAATTAATTATTTTCAATGTGGAATCCATACTTAGTTATGTGACGCACTAACTTCGAAATGCCCGTAGAAAAGGATTCTCTCTCCGAACCCTACTGGAGCTCGATTGCTCGACGACAACACATGCATTTACTTCGTGTAAATAAAAATGGTGCTTAGAATAACCGTACGGTTACAGCTTCACAGGGCCGAGGTGACACTGGGCGGAGGGGTGCATCCGGGTGGAGGAGAAGGGAAGCCAGGAGGAGGAGTGCCGTCGAAGTGGGGCGGAGGGCTTCCAGGAGGGAACGGCGGAGGGGGGAAGGGAGGACATCCCGGCGGGGGTGAGAAGCCCTCAGGTGGAGGCGACCCGTTCGGCGCCTAAATCGAGGGATGCTCGGGTGCTCCAGGCAGAACTCACCGATTCCGAACGGACGAAGAAGGCCACCAGGAAGAGGGATGTGACGAGCAGAAGCTTCATGTTCGAAGTGATGATGAGAATTGTGATGAGTTGCGACATTTTATAACACAGGAAAACTAGTGGTCCTTCTGGATTAGTGCCAATTACGATAGTCTAGATCTTTCCCACCGTTCAATCAGAAACAATTCTCGGGGATTTCGCTTCCTTTTAAGCTCTACTAAAGAATAATACGCGATATTAGTTGCAAACGGATTACAAACGATGAGAGATCGAGACTACCGTAACAGACTACAATCCCCAAATAGACACTAATCCATCCAACGACTGCTTCTACTGTGTTATAAAAGGTCACAACTCATCACAATTCTCATCATCACTTCGAAGATGAAGCTTCTCCGCGTCACATCCCTCTTCCTCGTGGCCGTCTTCGTCCGTCGCTTCAATGTTGAAAGAAACCACTTCCAAAAAAAAAACCAAAAAAACACTTCAACGTTACCTGTGCCTATCTTCTGTCACCGAGCGACGACCAAACTGAACGAGCGAGTTTCACCAATGTGACTCTCGCAAAGATTGACTTGATACTGTGAGCGCGCGAGTGTGTGGCGTTGTGGCAGCCAAATTTGCTGCTTAGCCAAATTTGCTGCCTACAGTAATTTTCAGGGAAAACGTGTCGAGACCATACTTTCAATACTGTATTTGGGAAACAGAACAACAAAAACAATCGTAGGAACTTGCAAAATGAAGGGATGTTAACGCATTCGATTAATCACATAGAAGTGATCACCTTGCACAAGCAACGGCAGAACAGGACGACCATCATTCAGGGAATCATCTTTAAATCGAACTTTGAGATCGCCGAGGCTATAATCAGGATTATAGCGATGCCACATGTTCCGATACACAATAACGTGGCAATTGAGCAATTCAGCTGCCGCCTGCAGCTCAATCTCGCCCATCCGCCCATGTTCCCTTTCCCAGTTAACTCCCACTAGAATGGCCCCCAACAAGTGAATTTCACAGCAAATCTTTCCAATTTTATTACACCACATAAAAAATAAACAAAATATACAATACACAAAATACAACAAAATAAGAAATAAATCCATTTATTTTCTTCTTGGTCCTCTTAGGCGTCTTCGTCTCCTTCGCTTCTGTGGTCCTGAAAGTAGAGGAAATCAGTGACGATCACTCAAACAATCACGGAGGACACGTGGCACGAACACAACGAATAAGCACGTAGATCGAGAGCAAGATGCAAAAATAAGAGGAGCGGAGGTTCTCTGCATAAGCAGCGAATTTGGCTACAAAAGCTACACTAAAGTTTAGTAGCCTCGGAATAAGAATCGGATTGATCACTTCGTCCACACACAAAATCAGCAGAGAAACAAACGCGAAGTGAACGATCACGGAGCAAAAAGACGAAGATAAAACGCGGACAGGAAGTGACCACTTGTCCAAAAAATGACGCAATTACAACAAAAAGATTAGAACACACCGAGGACAAAGGAAAACAAGAAGCCAAGCAAAAAGAAAGAAACAAAAAGCCGAAGGTATGAAGACTCGAGATAGGTCTCGACACGTTTTCCCTGAAAATTACTGTAGGCAGCAAATTTGGCTAAGCAGCAAATTTGGCTACAACAGCGTGCATGATTACTGTAGTTAGTACACCTGTTGTTATTACCGCTTGCTTGTTGTTCTTGTTACGAGTTGTTGCCGTGTGTTGAAGGTTTTGAGTGTTTAAATAAATCTCTAACCCGATACACGATCTTCATTCCCGCGTGGCCGCTTGCAATCGAACATTGCCTGCGAATTGGCGAACAGATCGACGACAACTGCGAGACGAACGACCGAACCTGCGCATGGTGCATCGGCTGTCCAAAGAGATTCACTTTATTCATTCACTCTTTTTTGCACCCGAACATGAAGATACTATGGGAAACATTCTTATGTTTTGCATAAATAATTGGTGGTTTTTCCAACATAAACCCTGTGTACCTACTCTCATTGAAAGCCTTGCTTCGCAGCCGAGTATAGAGCTCTGCAGTGACTCTAACGTGATCACTAAACGCCCCCAACTCTCACAAATTGTTTATCGCCTCAGGAATCGAACACAGTACATATAATTATCATTTCAAATTGCCTCCTCCTTGTGAATCCCATTAGGATGTGTCACAGGAAATGGGGCACAGATCTCACCCACTCGAAGTAATTGGGACGTCCGTGTTTTTACACGTCAACTTTGACGGACAAATGCCCACTCTGCTCGTCTTTACCCGGAATCGCGAACTCTTCTAAAATTCCGCCTCAAATTAATTGTTCTCTCGCATGGCCGCCGTCAGAGTCCGCTTTCCAATTCGCTCTCACAAGTAGGTTCTTGGAAGACGCCATGGATGAATATCCGTTAAGTATCCGGCTGATGGGAGATGTGGGCCACCGTAAATATGTCTTCAATTCAATGTTAACATTTAAAATCAGTAAACGATTCATCTCAGGATCTTCAGATATCTTTTCTTACTGAATTTCCATTGCGTAGCCAACTGTTTATTTGCTTGTTCTTAGTTTTTAGGATTTTCACGACTGTGCTACAATTGGAATTCACCGCTTTGAAACCTGAAATCTAATCTAAAATTTAAATGAAATATATAAAAAACGATTTCTATACAAATTGATTTGAAAATCCCCATTTTATATATTTTCAGGATAATATGTAAACTTTTGTGCCGGCCTAGTGTCGAGTCCTGAGACTCTTCCATTAAACACCTTAGCTCTAGATGATGTAGTCATTCATTTCCACAGTCTCCACAAGATCCTCGAGAGCTCATCGCTCCGAAAATAGAAAGCTGAGCCCTTAGATTCATCTTAATCCCGTCGCCACGGTGCTTGTTTTCCAACATTCCAGCCTCGCACTCACGCGGTGACATTGAGTGGAGCAGCCTGATCGCGTTTCACATAACCCGGGTCATGTCAGGCATGCACTCAAACAGGTTTCCCCTCGTCGCCACCCCGAAACGCCGCGCGGCGGGGAATCTTTCTCCCCTTCGGGGGCACCCGATTTGGAAGCGTCCTTCCCGTGAGATCTTCCCGGGCGACTGTCCCCTCCTGTGGGTGTTGCGGGTCGGGTTGGCGGGAGGCGTATCGATTGTTGTTGTCGATGCGCGACCTCCCGAGGAAGGACACACCTGGAATTTGCAATTATGCGCGATGCTCGTTGAGCGCGTGATGATCTCCATCTGGAGGGCCTTGTGGCGATGTTTTGTTGCGAAGGTCGCGTCGCGAGACGATTCGATTGTTTGTTTGTGCGCGGGAAACGTGTTGCGAGAACATCGGGAATCGGCGTTCCCACTGAATCTCTTGTGGAGTCTTTTGTGGCAAATGCTCGTTGGTCGCTTCTTTTTTTTTCGTTTTCCGACCGATTTTATCTTTCGATGTTTTCAGAGATGACTTCTGAAGTGTCCCTTTCTGGAATAATGATATTTTTTTTGCACAGGGCACAATGCGTGCACATGTTAAACGTGGCAAACAAGACAATATTACCACAATGACCATATGGATTTTAGTGACAACTTCAATTTTTTTCTGGGGTTGGAAACATGCTCACGTTTTGCATAAATAATTGGTGGTTTTGCTAACACGAACCCTGCGGACTTATTCTCCGATTCTCAGAACTGTTCCTGATCGAGCAGGTGAAATGTTCCCCGAAAAGATTTATTCGAGCGGCTAATCTTGTCGTTCGCGTGGACTTCTTCCCATTAATCATCCATAAGTGCCCAAGGGCTTTGAACACTTCGATATGAAGATTCCTATTATAAATTTCTGTTTCCAATTGCAAGCAGCTCGTTTCCTTCTCTTCAATGTGTCCAAGAGAATAACATCATTGTCGTTTTGTGCTTGATGTCTCCAAAGGACGAAAGGAGATCTCTGCTAATAGAATAATGTAACTTATGGAACGACCTCTTTCTTGATCGTGGTACCGTAAATCACCCAGAGCACATATTGGAAACATGTCCACATGTCCAAGTACTCGTTTCGTTTCACCGTTCAGTGACCATTCCCGACCATAATTATGTTCACTTGTTCTACACTAGCTGCTCGTCGACCGCTGCCAAATCGCGTTTTGCGTAAACACACGTTTCCTCCTATTATATAACTCACCGTTCTAAAAATAGCCCAAGAGGAAGTGAGTTGAATCACTCATAGATTCGTTCATAATTCCCCAACATTTCCGCAAATTTATTAACAGAAGACGCAACGAGTCCTTAATTGGGCCTGAGTTTCGGGGTCTCTCGGAGGGCATCTTGAGGACAAGGCTGTTCTTTGACGAGCTGTCAGAGGACTGTCATACAGTGTCCAATTGGTGCCAAAGTGCGTATTTTTCCATCATGAGACGCACTCCAAAGCACTCTTTCTCTGCATTCTCCGAGCCTATTATGGGCGATCACCACTTCAGATAACAATTTACATTCGGCGCCAGGCGAAGTACCGTCCCGCGCACTGACTTCCCTTGCCACTCTCTTCTCCTCCTACTTACAGAGAGGTACAATCCACCTAGAAAAGGACTTCTTTTAGCCCTTTACATCCTCACTTCTGCCAACTACCGTAATCCTGAGCACTCTCTACTTCCTTGATTTCCACGGCCTCTCGGCTACACGTCCGCTAATCTCATAATCTGCGACATTTCATTCCAGAGTTCTGATTAGTCGCAGAACGCCTCCTGGAATCAGCTGTTGCCATGGAGAATCGGTGAGTGGCGCACTTCTGCCCGCCCCCACTTTTTTCGGTTTCAGAGGAGTGCCCAGCGGTCCCACCCTTCTGAGTTCCAACGAGACCTATCAGATCTACGAGAAGAAGCGCCGTTCTCACGAGTGCCTCGGCCCCGTCGTGCATCACTCTCCCGTCTTCGATTGTAGAGGGCCTCCGCCACTCCCGAAGCGAGGCTACGACGTCGAATCCACTCAGTTCCATAGCCAGAGTGCCCGTCCCCCGGCCGTCACCTCCTTCTACCCGATGCGGGAGAAGCGAAGAAGTAGGATGCCGTGGCGCCCTGGAGTAACATCCCGTTTCAGTCCCTATCGCCTGGATTGTGACCGCCGCCGTCGCCGTTCCCATCTTCATCATCGTCTGCCTGTTCGCCGCCGTCTGGCTCCAAGAACTCGGCCTCATCTGAAGAACTCAGGAACGAGAGAACTACGCATTACCTTTCAGAATGAATTTCCGCTCAGCTGTACATATGATTCTTTCACATCGTCTTTGTTTTCCCTCAACCCAATAATGTGCCTTACGTGCGGGCGTAAGGCACATTATTGGGTTATTGGTCATTATTATGTGCGGGCGCCTTACCCCCCGTCAAAAGTATTCAAACGGCGGAAAATCGGGGCTGAAAGAGAGCCGGGCTACGGTAGGCCGCGGGACACTATTTATTGTTTATCGTTGGGGGAAAAACCAAAAAAGAAAGTGCTACTTTAGGCTGACTCCAGGCCGTCTATTTAGAGCCAAAAGTTGGCGCATAGATTTAAATATTCCGGTGATGTGTTTCAAAATCATTGGTCTATGAACTATAAAAACATAAGAAGGCAGCTTCCGTTCCATATTTGCCTCAAAAAACCCATCGAAGGTCCATGGCGTTTCTCTCGTCGTCTGCACTTTATCATGCCGTTGCGCGCATACCGTTGGTCGTGGACGGCATTAGCGGCGAAACGGTTCAAACGCTTTACAGTCCTACCTCGGATAACGGGGGGTGGACGGTGTTTGCCACTCCGGAGGGGCTTAAACAGCCGGACGGTAGCCCGCTTAGCCCAACCGGGTTTTTCCGGGAGGTCTAAGCGTATTTTTTAAACAAAAATCTACCTATTCCCATCCCAATTTTGCTTTTGCCCCCTCGTGGCACCGAACCATCGACCTCTCACATGAGAGGCAAGCACACTACCGAATCGGCCACAACGGCTGATGCTGAGGAAGGGATTTGAAAGCACCTTATACCTTAATTGCATTGGCGTTGTTGAGCATTGAATTGGCATTGAACATTTGAAACTTGGATTGTTTTGATGAATCTATGCGATGTAATCGTAGCAAATGATTGAGACGCTGCTTTAGTTTATTCAAAGATAGATTATTTTGGCAACAACAGTTCATAATATACAACATTCAGCAAGTAGCTGGGCATCGGTAATCCCAGCTTTAGCACGCGAATTGAAGACATCGTGCGGACTCGGGAGAGGGCCGTGTAGATTTGGCCGTGGGAGAAGGCTTCTTGTCCATAGAGGTAGAGGCCGAGTCGTTGCAGCGTCTGTCCCTGGGCTTTATTGATTGTATTGGCGAAGGCCAGCCGGATCGGGAACTGGATTCTTCGGAACTTCACCGTCCGGTCGTTTTCGCCCGTTCCATATTCGAACTTTATCTAAATTGGAGGCTGGAATTGAACTCTTTTGTTGTACTGCTTACTCTGGGCAGATATACGACTTGATCGAAGCGGTCGTCCTCCTCCAGGCGCCGACACTTGATGATGTCGCTGTGGATTTCGGTGATTTGGAGCATCGTCCCGTTGCAGAGTCCATCAGCTCCTGAAATATTCCGAATTACCATAACAATGGCACCTACCTTTAGTCGTAGATGATGTGGCGGAAGGCCGGTCGGCGTCAACTTGTTGATAGATTCGACGTTGTAGTCTTCGGCGTGGACATCTAGCAGGGCGGCGGCAGCTCCTTCTGGGTCCAGGATCGGCGTGTCGATGGATTTAAAGACCCGTTCTTCGTTGGGAATCTTGTCCAGCAGCATATCTAGCAAAATGCTTGTAACAGTTTGTAAATTAGATCGTATTCTTACCGTTGATTGTGAAGACGGTGTCGTTCTTGGTGCAGAGGATCATCGATCCCTTCAGATCATCGATTTTTTCGAGCGGATCTTCGAGGCTGTTGTTCGGGAAGCAGAAGGGATGGCGATGTACGGCAGGTCTTCGTCGTACATGTTCTCGCCGTTTCCAACAGCTGTCAACCACTTGATGAAGTCGACCTAAACAGTAGATGTAGTCGTAAATACGAATAAAACAACGTACTTCGTTCCTTGCTCGCATGTTCTCGGTTAGCTTCAGATGTTTGAAGTAAACAAACAGTTCGGAATGCCTGATGCTCGCCATAATTTGACCGTCCATTCCTTCTCCTTTGGCTACCGGCGCCAGCTGTTTGAAATCGCCACTCATCAGGACGACTTTGCCTCCAAACGGCATGTTTCGATACTCGGATGGGACGACCGAGAGGACAACTTTGTTGATGTAGTTGAAGACGTTGACATGCAGCATGCTGACTTCGTCCATTAGGATGAATGACGATTCCCGGATTGCGACGGCGAACGGTGATTCGTATTCAATGGTCGGGACACTGTTTTCGTCGATGTCGTTGCGGATCCGGAAGGCTCTGTGCGCCGTTTTGCCGCCGGTCAGAAGAAGAGATGCGATGCCGGTGGTCGCAGTGGCCACATAGAACCCACCGTCGCTCTTCACCTTGGCGATCATCGTGTTGAAGAGGCACGTTTTGCCTAGAACGGATTTTGTAGGATTTGAATGAGAATTAACCGAATCTCACCTGTTCCTCCTGCACCTGTGACGAAGAAGAGGCGATTCGCTGCGTACTGCCCGAGATCGATAGCAGCAGACACTTCGTCGAGGATTTGTCGCTGTCCAGTGTTCAGCCTGGCGATCTTTTCTTGTGCAACAACGTTCCAGTTGGTTTGTGGACGTTCTCCATCATCAGGATCCTCGAAGTCTGTAGAGGCCAACAACTCCTTGGGCGAGCGTCAGCGAGCCTGTAGAGGCCAACAACTCCTTGGGCGAGCGCCAGCGAGCCTGTAGAGGCGAACAACTCCTTGGGCGAGCGCCAGCGAGCCTGTAGAGGCGAACATCTTTTCGGGCGAGCGCCAGCGAGCCTGTAGAGGCGAACAACTCCTTGGGCGAGCGCCAGCGAGCCTGTAGAGGCAAACAGCTCCCGGGGCGAGCGTTCCCGAACATATGGACTTCGAAGACCGTGAATTCGACACCGTGGATGAAGATTGGAATGACTTCGCTCGCCCAAGGAGTTGTTGGCCTCTACAGGCTCGCTGACGCTCGCCCAAGGAGTTGTTCGCCTCTACAGGCTCGCTGGCGCTCGCTGGCGCTCGCCCCGGAAGCTGTTTGCCTCTACAGGCTCGCTGGCGCTCGCCCAAGGAGTTGTTCGCCTCTACAGGCTCGCTGACGATCGCCCTAAAAGATGTTCGCCTCTACAGGCTTGCTGACGCTCGCCCTAAAAGATGTTCGCCTCTACAGGCTCGCTGACGCTCGCCCGCAGCCCGAAAGGCCTCCGGCCTTTCGGCAGAAATGTTCATGCTGTTTTGCAAAAACCGTATGCAAACAAAGAATTTGATGAACTTTCACGGTTTTTTCGTACATCAATGAAAAGCCGTATAAAAAAAGAGTCTAATGGCGGGAAACATCAAGAAAAAAGAGCAGTTAGAAAAAACGAAAATATTTCAGACAAAAATTGCATGCAAAAGTGTTCTAGAACGTAAAATTAGCAAAAAAAACGCAGAGAAACGGTGAAAATGCAGCAGAATGCAGGGTATGTAGCAGCAAAGCATCAGTCTTTGATGTGTCTGTCTGGTTGAGTGGTAGTGCTTCGGGACTATCAGACTTCGATCAGACAGGTCACGGGTTCGGTGCCGGGTGGAGGCTTTTGCTTTTCACTTGTCTCGGTTTATCGCTGTGTGTGGTAGTGTCGCACTGCCACCACTAAGCAACTTGACTTTCTTATATAAGAATCCTGCAAATTGCATATTAATAAACGAATCTGAATCATTTATTTAACCATAATAAATAGTCGTCTCACATATGCTTTACGCATTTCCTATTACACCTGTCGTAACGACTTGGTTGTACGCCGTAACATCCTATCAAACCAGATCAAACAACTGAAAACGCAAATTTTCATATTTTTTTTTGCGTTTTTTGTACTTTTGTGGCAATTTATTCGTCGTGTAGCGCACAGTCAATTCTTTGTTATGTCCTATTTGATCAGAGCTGAAGGAAATACTCGATTTTGAAGTAACCTTTTTCATAAAATTCTTTCAGGCCCAATTTTTAGCCATCGACAGTGCACTTACATGGAAACGATCAAATATGTTTCCGTAAAGGCAACAAGGAGGTTGTAAATGCCTTTTTTGACCTCTCAGAGGGTCCACTTCAGAGCTTAAAACTAAGACTCATTTTGGATAAAAGGGAAACTTTTAAAAGCGTTTAAAATCTTGCGTTACAATCCACAATCAATTAAAAAAATCACGCAAAATTATTATTCATCAACCCAATATTTGAAACATCTGTTGTTTTATTGTTCACAATTTATAAGAAGGAGAAATACCGCACCGTAATGCAATAATTTACGTCTAAAGGCTATATCTATGAGTTGCACGGTGTGCTTGAACCGCTCCGTACAGTCAAATGACAGAACCGATCACTGCAGCACTGTAGTCGTCGTCAGAATGTGCGCGCAGTTCTCTTCTTCTTCTCGCATCGGGCGTTCATTTCGAGTCCATTCGATCGATTCGCGTTGTTTTCCTGTTCGCTGCAAACTCTTTGTTTGCACCTCCTTTTGGTTTCGCAACGCCACCGCATCGGAAACGCCGCTCTTGCATGCGCTTGTTGTTCAGCGCCGTCTTTGTGTCTCTGATCATTATGGCCTGCTGTCATGAAGACCCCAAGCAGCCGTACGACATCGTAATCAAGCTGGAGAAGAGGAACGACGAGATGGCCAAGAAGATCGCCAATGAGCATGGCTTGGCCGTGAAGGTATGGGTGCTGCCAGCCAGAGTTCGATCTGATCGATCGATTTAGGGAGAAGCGTTCATGGACTCGTACTACCATCTGGCATTTGACGACTCACAGCTGTCAGCTGAGCAGAAACAAGCCGTCTACGCAAGGCTGACCGACAACCCTGACGTTGAAGAGGTGACTAAATCGTTCGCCCACAAAAGGGCTAAGCGGGGACACAACGCCGATGAACTCTGATGAACCCTACCTGTATCTGATGTGCTGAATGAATCACTTTTATGGTCTGCTTCATGGGCTTTTCGTGAGGTTATCGACTTCTGAAATATTTGTGTTTTGCAATAGTTGAACGCTAGGAAATATCATATGTTCGTGTCAACAACACAGAGGCGAAGAATTGGCGATAGTTCATGTGTGTCAGGATAGAGACTGATCCCCTAGTCGATAGTGGTATTGAAAGCGATGCATCCAAATATTGCAATGGATATATTTCTGTATTCTATTAGAAATATGGAATGGACGCTGTTTATTTTGTTTCTGGAGTCGTAGATTAATGATTTCGGAACAAAGCATCACAACATTTAAAACTATGCACTAATTTTTGGCTCCAAATCGACGACCTGGAGTCAGCCTAAAGTAGCACTTTCTTTTTTTGGCTTTTCCCCAAAAACTGCCAATTTGAAAGAATAAACAGTAAATTGTGTCCCGCGCATATAGGACTTGCGTAGCAAGTCTGGTTATTTATCGTTTCTCCTGTGTTCTGAGGACCTAGCTGTTTCCAGAGAGTTCGGCAATGAGCAAAAGGAAGACTTCTTTCGACGAGTCCGACGACTCGAAGCGCCCAAAAGACGAGCAGTCCCAGATGGCCGCCGAATTCCACGAGGCCTTCCTCCTTCTGGATGACGCCTCGCTCCTCGATGCAGTAGGTCCTCCCTCCCACCGGCTCATAGATAAGCCCTGTTCAGCCTTCTCCCGCAGCTGCCATCGCCGAGCGAATCGCCCAAAACGTCGACAATCCCGATCCAATGCCGTCGTCGATCAGCCTGGAGAGCGAGAGCGACACTTCTCTCTCGACGCTGGATCAGTCGAATCAGAGCACTCCCGTGAAGCCGGGTGTTCGCTTCGCGGAGGACGTGGTGGACAACGAGAAGCCGTCTACCTCTGGGGTGAAGACGGCGCCGCCGCCTCCAGTACCTGTCGAAGAGGAGGAGAAACAGAAGGAAAAAGAAAAGGAGAAAGAGAAAGAAAAGGAGAAAACGGAACAGAAAGAGGAAGATAAGGAGGAGGAGGAAGTCGACATCAGCGTGCCCAAAATGCAGTAAGTGCTTGTGCTTTGGGAAATAGAAAAGTGATCCGAATCAAGGTTGCTTACAGACCAAACTAATAGTACAGCCATTGAGTTCGTGTGTTCAAAAGCTTCTAAGAAGCCATCCCCTCAAATCCCTTCTTCAGTTCCCTTTCTATTTCAGAATCCTGCTTTCCAACTTCACTCAGGACCAGATGAACCGCTACGAACTCTACCGTCGGTCGTCTTTCCCCAAATCGGCCATCCGCCGTCTCATCTACCAGTCCACGGGGGTCCAAGCCAACCAGAACGTCGTCATCGCTATCGCCGGTCTGGCCAAAGTGTTCTGCGGAGAGCTGGTAGAGGAGGCCCTCGACATCCAGGAGCAAGGGGGCAAGAAGCCGGACGACCCTCTGGAGCCGAAGCATCTGGAGATGGCGCTGCAGAGTCTCAAGGACAAGGGAAAACTGTTTCCGATGCCTGGATCGCGAAAGAATCCCTTCAACAGAGATCTGTGACGTGTCCGTGGGTGTGCAAAATAAATAGTTAACGCTTTGACTGCCACGCAGCCTTCCATCGCCCCAAATGGTAAACATCATATCGATCGCGATCTCGAGCGAGAACTGGCCTTGAACTCCACGCGTTTTTTGGGTCCGCCGGTCGTCTTCGCCGGCATTCTGTTCACTGTAGAGAACGCTGTCCTGTCAGGATGACCGCCGATTTCTCGTCGATTCTGGTGACGGGCGGACTCGGATTCGCTGGATCCAATCTGACCACTTACCTCCTGAAGCAGTTCCCCCAGTCGAAGGTGACCATCCTCGACCACGTCGACGAGAGGTCTGACATTCGTCGGATTCCCTCCGAGATTCGAGGGAGCGATCGGTTCTCGCTCGTGATTGGCGATTTGGCCAACGAAAAACTCATCGAGACGACTATCAAGGAGAAGAAGGTGGGCCCTCTAGACCCAACCAACCACCTTCCGATTCAGGTAACCACCATCTTCAACTTCGCCCTCTCCACAAACGTCGCCAAATCCTTCGCCGACCCCATCGCCAACGCCCGCAACAACCTCATCGGAGTCACTCATCTGCTAGATGCGGTCAGAAAGTGTCCTGATGTCAAGGTTCTTGTCCACGTTAGCTCCGGACAGGTAGCATACACTGCCTCCTTTCGCTTGAAGAACCCTCTAGGTCTACAATCCGGACGATGAGAAGACTGAGCTGAGCTATCTGAGACCGACGAACCCCGCAGGCGCCAGTCAGGCCGGCTGCGAAGCCATGCTCCACTCCTACGCCATGAGCTACCGACTCAACATCAAGATCGTCCGACTCACAGAGCACGTTTTCGGGCCAATGATGCACGAGGAAGGAGAGATGAGCAAGGCCCTCGGAGACCCGGAGCTGCTGCTCCCCTCAACCACACTGGAACCCCTGTACGTAGAAGATGCCTGCAAAGCCATCTCCTTGGTCGCTGGCCACGAAGGAGGAGTCGCCGAGATCTTCAATGTTGGTGGACAGAGCCAACTCAGCGCCGACGAATTCGCTTCTCTCGTCAAACAGGTTAGCTCTTCGTTTTTTGAAACAATCATTGGGAAACGAGTCTTCACATGAATTCTGTTCTGGAATTAAAAATCTTTCCCGAAAAGAAGAATTTTCAGATCCGAGCTGGCGGCCACGACTCTGGCGTCTCCAACAAGAAGGCTTCACTCGACTGCACTAAGATCAGGGAAACCCTGAAGTGGACACCCGAAACCCCCATCTTCGACGGTCTCAAAATCACTCTTGAAACGAACATTCCGTCCCCTACTGTAGTCCCCCGAACTGCCAAGTTTCTCGTCTACGGAGGCCACGGCTGGATCGGCACCCAGTTCACCTCCTTGCTCTCCAAAGAGGGAATTCCCTTCGAGGTGGGAGCGACCCGTCCCGGTACGGATCTCGACGAGACGATAGTCGAGGAGATCGTCCGAGTGGCGCCGAGCCATATCGTGTCCATGGTGGGGAGGACCCACGGTCCCGGGGTGAACTCGATCGCCTACTTGGAAGGGGGTCCCGACCGGCTGAGGGAGAACATGAGGGACAACTTCTACGCCCCCTGGCTGCTCGCCAGTCTCTGCGACCGTCTCGGTATCCACTTCACCTATTTGGGCACTGGATGTCTCTTCCAGTTCGATGAGAAGCACACTTTCGACGGACCAGGATATACCGTAACCCTTCGCGTTGTATTCCCCGAAGAGGAGACGTTCTTGTAGGAAGAAGACGTCGGAAACTACACGGGAACCAGCTACTCTGTGGTCAAAAACTACACCGACCGATGCCTGAGGTACTTTAAGAACACCCTCAACGCCAGAATCCGTCTTCCGGTGAATTTCGAGAATTCGCCAAGGAACCTCGTAGCCAAGGCAGGCCGTCTTTCCCCTCTTAACATGACGAAACATTGCAGCTCATTTCATTCAACAAACTCATCGACATTCCGAACTCCATCACCATCCTACCGTACTGCCTCCCGATTCTTCTGAAGATGAGTCTCGATCGATTCACGGGCATCTTCAACCTCGTCAACCCGGGTCCCATCAGATTCCCCCAGGTCATGGAGGCCTACAAAGAGATCACCGGGAAGAGTCTACAGTACGAAGTGCTCAAAGCTGAGGTGAGACCGCGAGCACTCGAGCCCAACGCGTCTTTCCAGGAACACCCTGAGATGGTGTCGACACGCGCCCACTGCATCCTCGACACCTCGAAGCTGGAGGAGTTCTTCCCCGAGGTCCCTACCGCCATGAAAGGCATCAAGGAGGCGATTCGCTCGATTCTCTGAGCGCTCTGATGCCACTTTTTTATTATTTTTGCAGCCTAATACACAACAACAAATTAGAACTTTATAATAAATGTGATTTGTGATATGTGCACAGCGAGAACGGAATGTTCGCGGGGAGAGTCAACCGGAGAGGACGAATCGGGGAGGACGATATGGTGGGACATATACAGTACATACATACAAGTCTATTATTAGGAGAGCTTGCCACTAGGAGACTCAGAGGACGAGTTACGGTAGCCTGCGCGTATCAAGACTGCTCGTCTTCGCACATAGGCTCCATGTCGACGATGACGTCGTCTTCGATCTTGGTGACGTCGATGACGCTGCCGACGTCGTCGAAGTCGTCGTCCTCGAGTTCGTCATCGTCAACGTCTGTCGTCGAGTTCTCCTCGAAGTCGTCCTTCGACGTCGACGGAATTTCGGTGACGTGCCGGGCCCTGGGGGCGTGGATCAGAGGCTGCGTCGGCGTCGCCACTTCGGTCGTGTGGCGCTCGCGTTTCGCGAAGGGCGAAGACCGCGCCACGATGAGCTCCACTGGGGTGAGCCCCTCCTGGGGCTCCTTTTGCACCGTCGCTAGAGAGACGTCGCCGTCGCTGACGCACCGTCGGACAGTGCGGTGACGTTGGAAGACGCTCTTGCCGGCCTTCGCCTGGTGCCGTGTGCTCATGTGACGTGTCAGGACATCGCGTCGACGCTGCAGAAGAAGAAGATGGCTGCGGATAGGGCGAGAGGGAGACTTACCGCTGCGTAGGGACAGTGGTCGCACTTGTAGGGTTTCTCGTCGGTGTGGGTGCGCTGGTGGGTGCGAAGGTGGTCGGAGCGAGAGAAGAAGCGGCCACAGTCCTCGCAGTGGAAAGGCTTCTCGCCGGTGTGGCGACGGAGATGCCTGAAAGGGGGACGTTCAGGACTCAGTTTGAAAAAGCGATGTTAAAGGTCTATATTCCGTGGAGTAGCAGGTTGAAGCAAGGTTTTAAGTGTTCTCAGACACAGTCATCTTAAAAGAATCATGTACGTTATGTGCCCATTGCGTCCACAGCGCACCGGCTAATCAGTGTGTCCACCTGGCGATCAAAAGTTGCTCTCTTCGGTGTTGCAACTCCTGTGGTCACATTCCACACTTCCACTGTTTGGGTGATCATGAACTCTGACGTGAGAGGGAGTTTCCCATCCCACCGTCCTTATCAGCCGCGGGAAAGAGCCGACAATGGCGAGAGACGAAGGAACCTCGAGCATCACGTGAAACAATAAAAGCACCGCATTCTCGATGTGGCACTCCGCAGACTCGTGATGACTCTTGCCGACGGTGCCACGGCACCAGGCCCGGTTCAAATAAAAAAAGCGCCGCCGTTTATCGGAGTATTGTGGAGTTCGCCCTTCCGAAGTTTATTTGTTGCAAATGGGGTGCAGAGAACGGAATAAACTCCGATTTCTCCGATTACGATAAGGTGTTTATGGGACCGATGCCAAGGAAGATGCAGATTGCAAAACAAAAAGGGTCTCGTGATCGAGGAGCTCACCGAACAAACAACGATCAGGAAGGGTTCAGTTGATGGTCGGTTTTGGAAACGCTCAGAATAGACGCACATATGTGGATAGTGAAAATCAGGTCTACGTGAAGCTAGGTGGACGATGGAACTCAGCGAAACTATGTTCATGAAAACTGAGCTCCAATTTTCAACTCTACCACTGAAATATCCCGCTTTCCATACTCTTTTTAACTTTACAAACATCTATTCGTATCCTCCTCTCCACTATTTGTAAATCCATGTATACTCTCCCTTAATCCCCTACAAGTTTTAGAAAGTGACTCAGCGGTCTTCTCTGGAGGAACCAAACTACAGAGACGTCACAACGTCATTCCATGAGATTATACTCGGCCTTCAGGTAAGTAACTGCACTGCACTCTTGAATGCACTCCTATAATCCGCCGATCCCCGGTTCCGTTCCCGGTTCCAAGCCTGCACTTTGCCACTTCTCCTCTGCCCTTCCACCCCCTCCATCACGTGGGTTTCTCCGCGTCATCTCTCCCCATTTCTTCGACACAATCTCCTTCTGGCACCATTACAAAATTTGGCGTCGGCGGCGGTGGTCACGAGATTGCTCCCTTCCCGCTGATAAGAGAGTTTCTCACTTTTGGCGCCGCAACCAATTAAGCCAAAAACCTTTGGAAAAACTGTTTTGCAATGCGCTGAGGCGATAAGAGGTTGCACTTTTTATCGCCAGGAACCTAGCTACTACCCGCGCGCTTCGGATCTCGAGTCAACAGCTGACGCTCCGTGGAACTCTGTGGACCTGCGGTGACGTAAGAGTGCTTTGCTCCCTCCGGACGGGTAACGGGAGCGATTAGTTTGCAGAGACAATGGCCCCTCACATGACCCAGATAACGAGGCCTTGCCTAACCCACCTCGAGAGAATGTCCGGGCGCTTGAAGTCCTTGTTGCACACTCTGCAGATGTACTGTCGCTTGCCGTCCGGAGAGTATTCTTCCAGAGGAACGGCCGGCTTCGGGGCGTCGAAGGGCGGCAATGGGGAGACGGACTTCGAGTGGACGGGCAGGATGCCCGAGGCGGCGACGGCGGGGATGAAGAGGTTGTTGTTGAAAAGTCGTTGCACGGTCTGCAGGTGGAGGAGCATCTGAGGCGAGCGGGTTAGGACTGTTCGTGGTGGGAAACACGTTACATTCACGTTATTTACATTGAGTTCGGGGTCGGCGGCTTCCACTATGGTGGGGAACCGGACCGGGAGAGATTCGCTGCGGAAGACGTTTCCCTTCTGCGGGATCGGTCTCGTGGGCGTCGGGTGGATGACCGAGGTCTTCCTCTCGAGGGGCTTCTTGGCGATCGGCTGCTTGATCTCGTCGGAGAACTCGTCGAGCTGCTCGAACGATTCGGAGACGGTCCGAATCCTGAGGAGCGACTCCTCGAGGGTCTTCGTGTCGGGAGACGTGCTGGGAGGGATGGCGTCGCCGAAGACGCTGTCGGTTCCCAGAGAGACTGAAGGAGGATTACGGTAAGCGAGCGACCCGGAAGAGGAGGTAACCATTGCGGGAGAGGGGGTTCTGGACAGGGAACACGAAGCGGGAGGTGTTGAAGGAGGAGGGCGTCGAGAAGGCGCTGTCGCCACTTATGTGGAGAGGAGAGAACGCGGGAGGACTGATGGACACGGAGGAGGTCGAGGCTGAAGAGGTTACGGTAGGGTGCACGGGGGACCGGTGGACGAGGCACTTACGGAGGTTGGGGGGACTGAACTGGGAGGTGACGCCCGAGTCCGAGGAGGAAGAGCGGGTCCGTTCCTCGCGGTAGCTGAGCCACTTGTCGCAGGACTGCACTTGCATGGCCGAGGTGGCGCCGGCGGTTTCCGAGCGAAGAAGGTGCGGGTGGTCGGCCTGAAATGCAAAGGTTGTGGTTGCAAAAATTGTGAGTGATCATGGGGGAAGCAATGGTAAACATAAAAGTGATAAGCTAGAGGTTCAAATTGTGGTGACTGAAAGTGAAATGATCACCAAGAGGAAAGGTTGCAGGAAGATCCAGGATAACTTGAGAAAAGACTAGGAACTTAAGAACCAACCAAGAACTTGAAGTACTCAATCTCGAAGGTGGACAGAGTGGGGAGGGAAGTGGCGCCCAGAGGCAGGAAGGCCGCGTCGGAGAACATGACGGTCGACGACGTGTGGAGGAGAGACTGCCGGAGGAAGCTGCTGCTGATCAGAGCAAATAGAGCGATTGGACACGCGAAAGGGCAAGAGGGCGTCGAAAGTGCAAAGACTGGAAGCGAGCAGACGGTGGACGAAACGGTTTGCGGTAAAAAGGGACAAAAAACGGCCGTCTCTGAGTGATAACCGCGGTTTGAGTGACACTACGGGGAGTGCGGCGGTTCGGAAGGGAATTCTTACGCTGAGATCGGAGTTGAAGAGTCCTCCCGTCGGTATCGGCGAAGTCGACTCCGAGGCGATCGGAGAGGGGGTGCCCATGACGGGGATCGGCCGGGGCGGAAGAGCTCCGGAGGACTCCATGCTGACGCATACCGTCGGGAGCTGCAGCGGAGCTTGCTGTCTCAGCCGAGATGTCACGTCCATGCTGAAACCAGAGAACCTGAGGTCAGATGAGGTAAACACGGTGAGGTATCCTGGCGCGGGAAAACAAGTCCGGCGGTCGAACTTGGACTTCCGATCCAATGGAGGCGGACTAGACGACAAAGAGAAGTACCCGAGGGTTCCCCTATGTAAGAAACACCAGAAACAGTCTTTGCTCTGCACATCACAGAAGGTCGCCTTTTGTCGGAAACTCTGATAGAACTGATTAATTCGGCGCGGTTCCGGTAGGCCAAAAATCGAAAACGTGCACTTTGACCGCTCCAGAGCCGTCTTCGACACCTCGGCTAGTCACGCAATATCCCAGACTGAAAGCACCTTTGTTGTTCACTTCGCAAAGTGCGCACTCCAGGCGGAGTGACTACGCATACAAAACATGGCGACTAATGGAAAAGTAAATTAATTCCACCTGTTTTGGGAACCGTCCCGAAAGCGCTGCACCGCCTGACCGCGCCTGGAGACGGACTAAAGTGCTGACCATATGTGGTGTGAGTAAGGCTACGCCCTGCGTCATTGAAGGGTGCGAAGCGAGTGTGGAGATTTAGGCGACATTTAACAAAACTCGGTGTCCTGAAGGAATAACACTCCCCGAAATATCACTTTTCAGACGCCGCGGGACAATGGTGGACGGTGTTAGTGACCTTTTAAGACAGGACTGAACGTGTCCTTTTCACCGCGATCCATCAGGAGATGAACTGCTCTACAGGATGTACCGTAAGTAAATCTTCGACAGACAACACCATCTGCTCTGTGACGTACGAAACCACGTGGTGAAACCGAGGGTATTGTAGATGCATAGAACAATGACTTTAAATGGGTGGAACAAAGTATCCATAAATATCCGTTCCATATGAACTATAATTCCCAGAGCCACTGCAATCGAATAATCTGCACACACTGAGTCAGAGTGCACTTCGTTCTTTCCGCAGAGAACGTAAAACAAAGTTAGTAGACGGTAATTGTCGGTGTTTTTATTTTCGAGTGTAGAGTGCCCTTCTTAATCACGGCCTCATTTGATTTGTCACAAAGGAGGAACTTAGAGTTCTCGGACTAATTGCCTCGGGAAACGAACTTAGGAAGTGCAATACAGCGAGTCCACAGAGCCGACCTAACACAATTTGGAATCTGGGGAGAGGTCGACGCTCAATCTGTGATCTCCGGGGGGAGGGGCCGAGGGTCAATAGAGGAGAATGTGCGTAAATTAGTCGCGTAGCAGAAGCGCGGAAGTGCTTACGCCAGCGGAGAGTGTCGTCTGTCTTCTCCACGAGCAATTAGAAACAATTAGCAAAAAACGTAGAATCGCCGGTCGGCGAACACACGCACGAACACATCCGCGGAGAGCGGACGACCGAACGGTGAGAAAACCTTTTGGAAACGCGTCTGACGCAAGGCGACAGTAATGAATTCCCAGGCGAGCGCAGAAAATGGAAAATAGAACACAGGACTCGCAACTTCTCCGGAAAAGAGGCGACAGTCACTGACGCCAGGTGGGTGCACATCCCAGGAATCCTCCTTCAATGGATGCTTTGAGTGTTTTCCTCGCTAATTTCTACAAACACGGCTTAATGGGAAGTAAATTGCGGGAAATTACACTCCCACTTGGGAATTAGTTTTCACATGACGTTTCACAAACAGTGCTAATCACCCGGATAGAGACACACACGTCTGGAAACGTAATCCCTGGATTCTACCTTCTATGACCATATCAGAATCAGAAGAGCATCGAGCAGTCATTCAACTGATTTTTGATGGTTCTGATCGCTTGTGATCTGATACAAGTAACAGGTCCACAGTAGCTCTATAAAAAGACCTTCATGCCCACCTTGTGGACCGATTTCAAGTAGTTAAGGAGAGTGCATGTGTAGGGTGAGCCATAAATAGGGACACATTTTGAAATTGATATTTTATGGATAT
The DNA here is from genome assembly GCA_030435675.1 of Steinernema hermaphroditum. NCBI lineage: Eukaryota > Metazoa > Nematoda > Chromadorea > Rhabditida > Steinernematidae > Steinernema > Steinernema hermaphroditum. The sequence goes on from CM059622.1 coordinate 6,876,276, forward strand.
CTAAGATCGAAGGCTATCCAGGAAGCCAGGTGGAGTAAAAAATGGAACTAAGCACGAAAGGACAGCATCTCACGGTCAAGATGATGGCTGAGATGAAGGCTTGACTGGCGAAATGCCGCAAGATGGACGAATTCAGTCAAGCCCTTATCCAAAATCTGAGGGGAGCCTTATTCCTGTGCATCTCCTGATTCTAACTCTCAAGACTTCTACCACCGAAATGAAACGGTTCCCACTGGAATTTCAAGTACGTCCAATTTTCTCTCGTTTTTTGCACACTTCTGGGGAACGAAAGCGAAATAGCACAAATCAAAGGGCGCTTGATGGAGCACAAAAACAAAATCGAATTCTCATGCGTTTCTGATTTAAATAAGATTTGGAAAAGCGGTTCAGAAGCACAAGGGCTACAAGAAGCATGATATCGCGGACACAACTCAAGAGTAATGTTTAAAGACATTCCATGCGCGCCTAAAACGTAATCCCTCAGTTCTGTCGACCGTAAAGGTCAATCGCATTTCCACATAATGCCTTCTGGCCACACGCGTCGATTGTCCGTAGGGGACGATTAATCAGCGCTGCGTGGAGTGCCCGGAGGGCTAAAGGTTCGAAGGCGAACCGAGGCCGCGGAAAGTGAGAAAATCATCTGTCGGCCGAATGAATTAGTGATGAGATGACATCATTAGGACTGCACCCCTCGGGGGGCCAACGGCGCGCGCCCATTAGGCGGTGGCCGCTGCGGAAATCTGAGACTTTCGGAGGGAAAACGCGCCAAAGGGCAACCGGTGAGTGTGTAAATAAGGACGTCGCCGTTTCGAGGAGGGCGGTTTAGGCGGTGAGCGGGGAGGACCCTCGAGGGCGAAGAGGAGAAGGCGGAAAAAACGGCGGCGAAAGTGGCAATTAGCGGCGACGTCGCGAAGAGCGCTTTTTGACGTCATCATAACCCCTCAGAGGGCCACGGAATGTGGCGGGCACATCTCGAGGGAAGACGACTTCGAGAGGATTATGGGGTGCAGGTGATGGGATCGCCTCGCGTGAAGTGGATGGTGTGGAAGCGATGGGACCTCGGATATGGCAAAAGCGCCAGGAATTCTAGCCACCCGCCAATTGGGGGAAATTGGCGAGATAACGGCAAGAATCGGAAGTTGGCGACGGAGTGATTGCCCGAAGAGATCGACTTCTCTGGTTTCAATGAAATATTGAAAGATGGTTTGTTTCTTTTGTTTGTTGACTAATCACAGTAACACATCAATTCACAATCAATTCACACGAGCGGCCAAGAGTCGATCCCACAGCGTTCACACAAAATCGGTGATTGATGGGAATGAGCAAGAGGGAACAAGGAGGGGGGGGGGGGGCTGAAAAACAGAGTCCGGGAAGGGACGATGAATAATTACTTACACCAAGGAATGCTCGATGGTGACAAGAGCAATGATCGTCTTGACCATATTCCTCTCCTACCGCCGGAAAACATATTTCATAACATAAAAGTTTAATGACTCAACTGTTAGGGAATGTTCTAAATGGCCACAGTTCACGATATACAATGATGTGTGACTCTTTCTTTGGAGTATGCAGTGAAAAGGAAAAAGTTGCACTCCGAGAAATGATTCTAATCTCTTTGCGCTCTTAGAAATGGGAGCAGATACCTACAAATACAGTCAAATAAGCACTAGGCTGAAGTTTTCTAGGTTAAGGTAAACAAAAAGTATTCTTCTGTGTTCGCTAAATTGAAAGATTCCACTGAACATGGAGGTTTCCTTCACTCGGCTCTGATTTTGATTGTGGTGTGGAACACAGTTCCACGATGATTCATATTTGTCTTCGTCATCACAACTTCAAAACTCTGGTCACTATCATGAGTGGACCTGCTGTAGGATCTTTTTATGGCGATCTATTTAGAGCTACACACTAGCCGATAACAGACGAGTGGCGACATTGTCTCAGAATCACCTATTCTCAAAAAACAAATACGTGGCACTGAAAGCGCCGATGTGTGTGCGTGGTCGAATGGTGGCGTCTACCCTTTCCTATTGTTTAACAACAATAAAATGTCGTCCTTTCCAATGAATAGACCATCAGAGAATCATAAACTGACGTGGTTCGCACGTGACCGCTGATTGGACTGGTAACCACCAGAGGCGAGAGATTGGACCCGAAGGTCGAAAGAGGTCGAAGGAGTCAATGAGATTTAGAAGTACCTATGGCATCACAAAGCACATAAAGTGGGAAATGTTCGTTAGTGGGAACTCGCTTCGAGTGAGGAAAGCAAAAGCTTTGACCGTGATTCAGACAGTGACTACTCTTAAATCAGAAGGACAAGTTCAGATGTGCGTTAAATGACCCTTTCGTGCTGACCCCGTGCATACCTGTCGGGGTGTCCAACTAGACTGTGGAGGAAAGGAAGGAGTTGGGGAATCATCGTGTCGGTACTCGCAGAAGGTGTCTCTCTCTTAGGGCTGGAAGGAGTGAACTGAGGAGGTGTTGGCCGACAGCCACCAACGCCGCTCCTTTTTGCTCGGTCGCGCCCGAGTTCCCCTCGTAATACGGTGATAAGATAAGCCCGGAAGGGGCTTCTTCGAGCGACGGCAGAGAGTCGGGGGAGAGTGTGTTGCCAGCCAAGTTCCCTTATCGCACAAACAATAAAAAGAGCTGCAAAGCGGGGGACCGAAAAGTTGCATTTTAGGGAAGAGTCCCCTTAAGAAGTGTCATTTAGAGAGAGCTCAGTCCTAGGATCGAGTACTTCGGAACTTTTCAAAAGTTACCAAGTTGAAACGCCAGTACTTTTCCCCGAAATCCATGTATTGTTCTCTGGATAGACCCAACGTTCAGAGGGAATCCCCAACGAGACCAAAGTACCTTCGATCGTTCGCTCCCACCCACTGATCTTGTCCGCTCGAGTACGATCCGGGCAATCTCTCCAACGGTGATAATCTTTGGGAACGCCGACGCAATCAGTGGAGACCACGAAGGTGGCAAATGATCAAAAGATTACGCTAGTTCGTCTGGGGCTAACTTTTGGCGCTTATGGCCACGGTAGCATTTTTTGAGCACATCAGAAATAGAGTCATTCCTACCGGAACGGAGTGCTCACAAGAAGAAAGATCCGCTAAGGAGCACGTAGAACTTAAATTTAAAGATTTGCAATGTTTCTATAAATAGAACTACGAAAAACGACTTCATTATTCGATCACAAAAGCGTCTCGAGAAATAGAAAAACACCAAGTTCCCGCACGAATTCTGCACCATAAATGACCACTTAGCAGCATCAGGATCAACCCTAGATTTACTACTACTAGATCAGAGTCCCGGCCAAAGACAGCACTTACACTACTGTGACCTCAGCAGTCGAGTGGACTTCCATTCGTGTTCGTGGACTTCCCCGAAGTTTGCAGCGACGATTAGCGGCACCAAGAGACTAATTGCTTCCTGTGAAGCACTCTACTCGGACGGAAAAGGAATTGTTTTGTGAGAACGCCCGTGATGTTTTCCACAAATATTTCCAAACCAAAAGCATAATAAATGAATGGAGAAGCTAGTATTCCGAAAATAGACCTCACATTCCACTGCACAAACACCTCATTAACATTGAAAAGACAGTATACCCGCGGTGTGAAAGTGATCACGGCACTGGATAGGGCAGATGACATCAGAAGTTGGTCCTTTCTGAGGAAGCTCTATGGCAACAAAGAAGGGCGTTTTATAATCCAGCTCCCACGACGGCACAATAGCTGTAAAATCAGGACTGCCTCCGCCCTCGCCGGAAGAGAATCAGTGTCCTCCCACCCGCCGTACCCACTAAACGTGGGAGATACAAACAAAAAACAGATTTGCCTCTGTCCGACAGGTCCAGACGGCGCAATCATTCCAATTTGTAAGCACTCCTTATTAATTCGAAGAATGCTCAATTTTGTCAAAACATAAGTACAGTACACGCAGTTTCCGTCGCTGTTGATGCGAGAAATTAACTCAGACACCTGAACGTTGATGTTTTATTGATGCGTTCAACTTTAAGCAATAACAAACTATATCCACCGCCAAAGTACGGTAGTGGCAAAAGAAAAGACCTGATTTCATGAACAGACTAGAGATGTTTCCAGTGTTCACTTCATGTAGACGAAGTTAAAGTTAATGAGTTAATGTTGAGAATGATGTTCGAAACGTAACGGTTGGGATAGGAGGTTGAGGTAGACCGTTTCCCGCCTTTTTCAGACAATAAAATGAATCTTGGTAGGCACCATCTCGATCAAACTGAAAAACGGGATTAGATTGGGTCCAAAAGATGGATGCACGTTGTCTAAACGTATCCTTGAATCTTGTGTATCAAAGGAAGGTAGACTTGTTCTGCCTTTAACAACCGACTGTTCATTACAGTAGTTGCAATGGCGACAAAAGATAAAAAGGTTTTCCGAGGATTCAGTACTGCGACTCTATCATGTATATTATTCTATTCTATAATCATAAATTTCTCAAGAAGTACGAATAAGTGGCTGGATAGTTGGGATGCACCAGACCGAAGTCCCTATTGGATAGAGACTGCAGGAATAACTCCTGCCTACAATTCTAAACAGCGGGGATTAAAAGCTAATGCGTCAACACTGACTAAATAAGTCGCTAACAATGGCTAATTACGGATAAACGGGCTTAGACATGTTGAGGAGCTTAGAAGATGCGCACGAGAAAGCTTTGCTACGCAGACGCCGTTGGATACGTTCGGAAATGTCGCTCCGCCAGTCTCCAAGAAATGGGAGTCAGAGGCAAAGAGATTACTGTGAACCGCTCCGGATCAGAAATTGTAGAAGTGGAAAACAAACTGGGAGTCCCACAACGATGACGTGAAGGGAGACTTTCTTCGAAAATGACTTTAATAAGGCTCTCGGTAATTACAGCGCCAAACGACCGAAGTTCCGTGTCTTTCGCGGGACAATAAACGTTTTGAGATGCTCCAGGGTGAGAATTATTTCTCAGAAAAAGACGAAAAAGGCCCAATTTCTGAAGACGAACAAACAGAAGAGTCGCGCGATCTCAGTGCTCGACCCTGTGAGGGGCGTTCATTTGAGGTCATCTGGACGTCTCCGAGAAGCCTGCAACAACAACAGCTGCTAATCCGCTGGAAGGGCTTCGCCGCAATACATCCACCCTTTCGATGGCTGACATCACTGTGCACTTGGATGTTGCATTCCTCGGCAGCATCTTCAATGGCCGGAATGCATATGTGAAAATGTTTCTCGGTGCACCATAAGTGGAAGTTATCTTAGAGAAAGGTCGACTACCACAACAGTGACTCAGAGGCTCCGCTTCTCGCCCCTTTATGAATCATCTCTGTTATCCCAAAACAAGCAACTGCTTCATTAATCAAAGTACATCATAATTGGCGATCGTTCAAAAATTGGAACGATCTACAGTAGTTAGTGTCCGTCGCCTGGATGACATATGTCTGCTCACTTCTACGGCATGAAATAGTCACACGAAAATCTCATTATTTGCCCTACAGAAATTACTAGGGCTTCCAAGATTTAGAGCCTGAGAATCTCAGAACAAGTTTCCAGTTTGCAAACGTCTATGGATCGGTGGTCAAAGATGAACCTGGACGCCGGAAATTAATCGAGGCCAGGCCGGAGATCCCAATTACGTCGCGAGGAGCGCGTTTCCCTCCAATGACACACGATGAATCAAACCGAAAACCAAGCAGAAACGCTAAAAGCAGCCCGGAGTGACAAAGGGAAGCACCGCTTTTCCACAAAAGCGTCATAAAACGAGAGACGCACAAGAAGCGACGGCATCGGCCTTCCGCTAATCATCGGTTCGCTCCGACTACACTCAGAAACGCCTGTCCCTACACCTCTAGTACTCCAGCAATTTGCAATCAGAACGGTCTTAGAGTAAGAGCATCTGCTGGACAATGGCGTCAATTAGGGGACTACTGACACCTTCGCCGCCTTGGCGCTTTGTTTTCGAGCCCTTCTTTTAGCTGTTTGTGGCGGAGTGACGTGAGATAACGATGCCAATGAGAGCTTCTAAGCCATTTGGATAGTCTTGTGGCGGTTGTGAAGGATTGTAGGATGACACAAGTAGTTGTGCTTTCTAGACATTCGGTGCAAGGAACCGAGAAGATTTTCTAAATCATTAGGCTCCAAAAAAGAAAACTTTGGAATGCCGCAGTGGAAATGAGAAAGCACCGAACTTGAAAAAGGAGAGAGAAATCCACATTACAGTAGTACTGTAAAAAGCTTGTTCGTACTGTTTTTAGAACTGAGAGCGACTAACAGATCGCAGGCAGCAGAAGCTATGAACTTTATCATTGAAGAATGGAGGAAAAAATCAAGTGCTACAAAATGACGGGAGGCGACCAATACTGTAGACAAGGTTACCAAGGTTACTTTCAACATCTGGTTATTTGGAATGCAAAATTCACTCTCGAAAGTCGTCAAATACAGTACCCGGCTACATCCTCCACACCAGCAACGCACCAGCACATCCACAAAGCCTCCGAAGGAAAAAGCAACTGCCGAATCGAACTCACTCCATTTCGACCGCCCTCCACTCTAACGGTCGTCTAAATTAGGAAAGTTCGACAGACGTCTGAGAAACCGTCGTCTCTCCCACCTCGCCATCCACCGTATTGGACACGCCCTCCTACTATAAAACGTATAATGACGAGGCAGACATTTAGACACTCGTCATTTCCCACAAAGTTCTGGCAAACAGTCCAAAATAACAACACATAAAATAACATACGCCCTTGTAGCACAAACAGCAAATAGCATCCGTGCCGGGATCACACAACCTATAGCGTCATCTTTGTCAAACAAAAGACTACCGTACCCCGGGTGATTCGACGTGCTCGAAGTACTTTGCTCTGCAACTATCGTTTGCGTCAAGATGTTCTGGCTGACTGTGTGCGTCACAGAACGGCGGAGCGGGAAATTAGTGGCCGAGACGCTTATGGACACGAGGAGGAAATGTTAAAGATCAGCGGAGAGTGCATGTTTTGGAGCCGGGACTACAGTAGTGCTAGACGCGGTGACTAAGACATCGATGTTATATTTAGTATGCTGCAAGATTCACATTATAAGGGAAGCTGAACTAGACATGCAAACTCAAACAACATTTCTATGAGATAGTTTAGTTGAAAATATGTGTTTTTATTTTTAGGAAAAAAGGCCCGATCGATAATGCGAAAACATAATACATATTATTAAAGTGCCCTAAGCGCAAGACTATATTCGGTCAATGGTACTATTTTTGGCCAGATTTTCCTTCTGAACACATAGCAAATTCCTGCTAACCCAGGTATGTCTGTGTTTAAAAAACATTCCTACTCCCTTTGTAGTGGAGAGATCCGAACGTCTATACGCTTATACATGAGCTCTTTTATGCACAAAATTGTCCATAATAACCTCAGAAGCAAGCAGTAGAGGCCATGTTTTGTAGCCTCAAAGAACGGAACCAGTCTCCGTCCATTACTCACATTGGCGCCCAAAACGGGCCTTTGAAACTTCAAGCAAACCGCGATGCATTATTCATAGCGCAGACACTCCCGGCAACCCGAAGTTTTGCACTCGACTCGGCGATTCTGACGTGGGTCGGAATTCGAGTTTTCACACAAAACGTCGCCGTTATTGGATGCAGGACGAAGTGACGTGGGAGTCGCGGAAACATCGAAAACACCTTGGAATCAAAAAGTCGACACGGAACGTCGGATTAGTTACCTTCGCTGGGTGGATTGTTTTTAATCGTCGGATTTGGCGGTGGATCGTCGTATAAAGAGGTTTTAAATCAAAAGAATTAGCGCTAATTGGCCGTGAGTCAGCACTACAGAGTGATATGAGGGAGATAAGGGACGTCTGCTGTCCAAGCATCTTGTCTAGTGTCCAATGTCTCAGAAGAGCCTGTCTATTTGTTGCAACATTACAGACAGAAAAGTGCAGAAACGATCGAATCAGGAAATGTTTTGGACTTTCACTACACACGTGGCATTGGAAGATTTCCGTCAAGACACGTTGTAAACAACAGGATTCGAGAGAATGATATCAAATCTAGAAATCCCTTCCAGGTGCTACACAAGAAGACATTCTCCAAAAGGAAGTCGCGACGACCAACTTTCGAAAAGAGCGTTCTTGTGAAAGCGAAGAAGACGTTCCTCCGCCGCCTCCCTCCGCGTTCTTCGCTTCGGGATGGATATATCGACGTCATAATCCAATAAATTAACACACACGACGAGCGACCAACTAACCCGTCGCGACCACACACGCGCCCCTCCTTGTCGTTTCTTCGTGCTCCAGTGGCTCCTCCAATCTGTCGGCGACAAAAACGGCGCCGAGGGGGAGGGTGCGCGTCGAGTTCGTCAGATTCGGACGGCGGCACCGAGGGAGAGGAGACCCCCTGAGGGCTCTCCCGGAGACCGAAAGAAAATGAAAATGAACTGCGCGCCCTAAGAGGCGTTGAATCCATGGAAGAGGTTTGGTCGCCGCCTCTTCTTCCACGCGAGACACTTCTGTTTAGGCCATAATGTTTGGGAGATGAGGGCGGCGGTGGTGGAACTCCCGAGGTGACGTCACCCTCCACCCCCCAGGAGGACAAGAATGCGCAAAGACGATTGGGATTAGCCCTTCTGAGCACCTCAAGAGTCCCCAGGGTGTCGGGAGAAGAATTCCCTTCGCGTTGCAGCTTTATTTATCACATGTGAGCAGTCATGGCAGGGTGTGAATGACTCCCTCTCTGGAGAGAAATTTTGGAAATCTTTTGAACTCTTGATTGAATTGGTTTTATAGGTGATTCGATTAAATCAATTGGGAATCGGCAATTGACATGTCGTCTTAAAGCGCCAACGAAATTCATTGATCATTGATGATATTTGAAACTTACTTTTACTATTCTTCGACTACGTCGTGAAAGTTCGCATGGAACAACAGAGCACAATTCCGGTAAGGTCCGATCACTTCGTAACTATTCGATTCATAAGGCCTTGCAAATCGGCAACTTATGTAAACCCTTCTGTAAACTGCACTGATATGAAAAGCGCAACTGAAAATGGCGCATTTACTGACAATCCTACGAATAATTCTACGAACAACTGAAGCGTTCGTTCACAGGAAAAGAGGACCTAGTAGACATGCAACTCGGATTCGCTACTCAGTGTGTCTTTGTTTCGCATTTGCCTTCAAAGGCAGATGTGCGCATCTTGGAGATATTGCCCCATCAAGGCCGGATTTCCGGGGGTCATTGGTGAGTCACATTTCCTCGCTAAACGAACACAACAAAAGCCATTTCCTTCCAAAACACAATTTTCTCTGTGACAGAGTCGGCGGCGGAGGAAGTCTCGATGTTGTTATGCACCACCGGAGGGTTTCCTTCCGGGAACGGAAGGAGACGTTTCAGCATGGTTGGCGACGCCGATTTCGAGATACGTGACAACTTCTTCATATTTTTGTCGTCCCAATTTCGGAAAATTTAATTACCAAAATTGAGTTACAATGATTGCATCTTTCCTCTGCAGACGAATGCACTCTGAGCTTTTAGACTAAGCACAGAAAATTAGCTGACGGTGACGACTCTGAACTGCAGACGTGATGCTTCTCTCCAAGAGGACAAGGGTAAATCTCCGATTGGATCAGTTTGCTTGCTCGAAATGCATCTCTTTTGTGATACCGTACTCCCTACACCGGAATCGGAAAGGATTGCAGTGCTTCCCAAATGTTCGTTTCTGACCGTACCCCGCGGAGGCGTCCAAGTAGAACGGAATATTCCCGTTTTATAGCTGGAAGAGGGCAGCTAGAAGGTCCATCATTGAGGGCCAAAATGAGGAAGCTGGTCACAATGACTCTCGAATCTCAACGGCAATCATCTGTTTGTTTACGTTCCTAACGTCGTCTCGTTACTCAGAAAAAGTCAATTAGACACTTCCTGCAACGTCGTCAAAACATAGAGCATCACGGCATCCGTTGTGCTGCAGTCGAATGTCATTGTCAATGTCCGCTCTTTAATTAGTTCTTCTGCATTTTTGGTATTTTTTCGGATTTTTCGGATTCGGGGCGGCTACCGTATTTTTGCGATCACTCCGAGCTTTTTTCCAAGCTTTTTAGGATCCCGCAAAAGGGGGAAAGTTTGGAATATTCCGAGAGGAAGAACACCTAGTTTTATGGAAAACACTGACGTCACTTATGCTAAACGACTGATTTCCATTGCAAATCAGCCCTGGATTAAGGCAGTGTTGCTCAGATGCGTGTGGGTGGACCGAGGAGGAGGGTTGGGCCAGGACCATTAAAGCGGCAGGCTTCTTGGCCACATTCTCGACTGGAGATCGAAAAACAGTGCCTGACCCAAAGTGTTGAACAACGTGTGAACAAAGAAATGTTCCTTGTCTCGGTGAAGCAATTAGGCTTTCTCATGCGCTCACCACAGTATCCATTCCCACAGCGAGCCATCTCTGCAGAGTTCTGAGTCACAGTAAAAATAATTAATTCGCCAAAAGCAAGTCGGCCACAACAAAAGTGGAAAAACAAAAAACGTCGGGTGTCACGCGGTGACGTAAACGACGGCGGATTTCCGAGAATGTCTGATGTCCTGTAAGTTAATTACGCAACGCAATAACCACATAAAAATTGAACTGTTGAGAGCTTGATGAAACTGAGCGAAACTTTATCCGAAAATAGGCTGCTGATGAGGAAATGTGAACAATGGCATTTCTCGTTGTTATTGAGCATACAAAAAGCAGAATACATCACAGGTAATGGAAACCTCCGTTCTCGATGAATCTCACAGAAAAAGAACAACTACAATGAAGAGAAAGAGGAGATTTATACTACACGCTAGAAATAATCCAATATGACACTCAAACCGTTGTTTACACATGTATGACGTTGCTCCAATCGCCGTCCTTGTCCCGAATGGTCGGTTGTCTCTTGTGGTCGACGGACCAGCGTTTGTCAACGATGAATTTGTACTCGTGATGACCTCGAGGAAGTCTCACTTGCACGCTCCAGCCGCCATCTTTAGGCTCTTTGAAAAGCGCTATCTTCGATTCCCAGTTGACAAAGGACCCGGTCACGAAAACCTAAAGAGCAAAACAATTAACACAGTCTTCTGCTCGCGTAACTACCGACTGAGCGCTCGAGTCAGGCCACTTAAAGACCACAGGACGCAATTTGCGCATCTGACATTCGCTGCATCCGGCGAGCATCGACGAATTCGGAAACATTTGCAGAATCCCGATCGGCGTTTGGGACACCCCGTCACAGGCACGTAGAGCAGATTCGGTGCAAGCCGAAGTTCTCGAAGAGTCCGATGACAGATTCTGGGGAGAGACTGGTATATCAGATGGAGAAGAGGAACTCCACATGTGAGGGTCCGCTCCGGCGGCGAGACGATCGTCTGGTTGAGTTGAAGTATCTGGAGACTTCGCTGTCGTAGCGTCAGCAAAGATGTTTCTTAGACTGTTGCTGTTCAACAGAGTAGGGCCATCCGACTTCAGATCGTCTTGTTGGGTTGAAGTATCGGGAGACTTCGCCGTCGTGGCGCCGTCGAAAATGTTCGTTCGACTGCTGTTACTCAATTGGGTAGGGTCGTCCGACTTCTGTGTCTTGTCAGCCGCGAAATGCGTCTGTGCACTGCAATTTGACGAACTGCCAGAAATAGTTGACATGCTTCTTAGGTCTGGGATGATCGTCTGCACGCAAACCGGCGACACCATCGACTCCGTGCGTTGCGTCTTCTCGGTGAGTTCAATAAACTTCGGGCTTCGCCTCCTTCCTCTATCCAATGACGAAGAGCTGCAGTCTGCGTCTGAGCTCGAGGGATTCCTGGACGTTGGTGTCGTAATGCACTGTTTGATGAATTCGAAAGGAGCTTGAGCTGCGTGCTCGTTTGAATGTCGCCCCTGAAAACAGAACAAGTAGATAAGCGTTAAACACAGAACTTACGTGTCGGCTTCCAGACGGATCCGAAATCTGCAAGGGACTTCCTGCCATCTCCTTCGGATCGGACTTCACCTGGCCGCGATCTTTAGCCAGCAAACCGGTCGCCGGAACCGGCTTACTCATCGCTACTGGCCTCAGCACACGTCTCGACGATTTTCGGTTAGGGTTGTGCACCGGGAGGCTGTCCGGATCGATGAGGGAGGTAGTGGACGAGACATACATCGCCTCGAGTTCTGGATCGTCGCGCCAGTTGATGAGTGCCGCCAGCGACCTGTACAGTTTGAGCAGTAAGTAGTAGATGACTGATGCTACGAGAAGGAAAGCTCCGAAGCGAATGGCGGTGACTATTCTGTCCTCCGGTGTGTACGTTGATGTGTTCGTCCGGAAAGCAGTCTCCAGAGATTCCACAACCTTCGGAATCGCCGCATCCGGCCTAAAACAGAAAGTTCAGCTATAGTAAAGAGCGAAACAGCGCACTTTGCCGGTTCAGGTGGCGCTGGTCGAACCACAGCGCCGCACTTCATCCACCATCGCGCAAACAAACGGTAGCCGAAGTCGACGTACTGTAGGGCACCGCGATAGACACTGTACCAATCGACGCCGAAGTCGCCCATTTCCTAAACACTGCGACGACGACCGCTCGCTCACAGAACCGACCGTCTACAGAGGGGACTCACTGCAAACTGACCGAAAGCCGCGAGTGGACCGTAGTCAGACAAGTTGCTTGTCTCGTCTAGGGTTGCATCTGTCTGCAAAGGGCGCGCGAGAGGTGCGCGAGATGTCCGGATTTCCCTCGTTCTCCGAAAATATGTTGTGTTCTGAGCTGTGGTTTGCGCGCTTCGCAGTTTTTATTGATACAATTCCGTTTTTGTGGCTACGCAACGTTAGACGAAGAGAAAAGAGCATATCTATCTTCTGCTTGTCCTCGTTTTGAACAGCATCTTCTCGATGAGGCCCTGGTCTATGTCGTCTTCGCGTCCGTTCCACAGCCACTTGTAGAAATCACCGAAATTGCTCTTCTTTGTCGTCGTATTCGACTCCGACGGACTTCTTGAAGGTGAATTTACTGTGACGGGTGTCTAAAAACGTTGGATTCTTGAGCTTCGACCCTTGACTCACTGGAACACTGGCGTACGTTCTCTTTATCGCAACGGGTACTGTAGTTGAGATACTTAGCTCGAGTTCTAAACGACTACGGTACCTTGTTGGAGTTCATCTGTGGTGGGCTCAGGCGTCGCCATATCGACGGGGGTCTAAAGCAGTAGCTGTCACCGAAGCTTTTCAAAATTGGTCACCGGAGTCTTCGAAACGGTCTTTAAATATCCGCTGTCGAATTTGAACTGACTCCGCGGCCCGATTTTGGGGAAGACGCCTGGAGACTCAACGTACTCGCGGATACTTGGCGACTTCACTTTGTGGTCCATCCATGGCTCGTAGAGAAGGACTGCCTTCTTCGCCTCTTGCGCTTTCTACATACCAGTGAATATAAGAAAAAAGGCAGAAGTATACCTTCTGAGCCTCGCGCATATCCTCAACGCCCTCCATTCTGAAAATGATGAGAAGAGCGTTGCCTAGTGCATTCTAGCAGCAGCCTGCTCGCCCCTTTTAATGTCCCTACATCTCAAGAAATCGATTTGTAAAAAGTATATTTCAAACTAGCAGTCAACAAAACCGCCAAAATTCTTTACAATCAACGATTGCAAGGAATACCCTCAGAAATGCCCATCACATGTCGATTTCTGATGGCGGAAGCGGAGGTGGTGGTAGGAAAGGCGCTGACTCCGCGGCGGCCGGTGTTCCTCCAAATTCGAACGATGGCGGAACGGGTGGAGGTGGGAGCAACATGTCGATTGAAGGAGGCACTGGAGGAGGGGGAAGAAACGCAGCTCCGAATACATCGGCTATAGCCGGCGCCGCAGCTGCTTCCTTTTTCTTCGTCGGCTGTGGCTCTTTCTCCTTGACAACAGGAATCCACTCCTAAAAGTGTCAGTGATTAGACAGAAAACCGCATAAGGCTAATCTACATGAAGGGGATTGGAAGGAACAGGAACTTGAGCCGCTCTCAGTTTGGCTTCTTCCTGAATGCGTTCTTGAGCAGTCTTGGTGGGTAAAGCATTTGCATTCTGAAACGAAAACGCAATTTAAATGTGGCTGACAATGTATGCTTACAGCTATATTGATTTTTATGCCACTTATTCCTAATAACGGTTTCTTTACTTCGAATGGTTTCCGAGCAACAATGGACATCTCATCGTCCTCGTGCCCTTTCATGGCGGCGCGCCTCTTCTCTGTCATTCGCTTGAAACGCTCCTCCTTCTCCTCCTCATCACTGGAGATGGGCGTTGGTTCCACTGGCGGGGGAGGGGCAGAGGTACTCGCTGGCGGGACTTCGTCGGGAATTTCACGTAATTTCTGTACATAATCTGAAAGCTCCCGGATGATTTCCCATAAAATGGTCTGGGACACTCACTTAAAATGTTGTCCGCATTCTGCGACTTCAGTTTTGCAATTTCAGGAGCCAACGCTCCAACATTAATCAGGCTATCCAGCTGGCCAAGAGATGCGTTTCTCCGTGCAATTTCGAGCACCTTCTTCTTGTCAATGCGGCCGTTCTCATCACGCACCTCATCTAAGTACTCTGGCTTTTTTCCGTTGGGTGAACGTGAGCCTTCTGACGACCCACTCCTGTTTCTGAAACAGGATCCAAAAGTTAATTAAATCGCCGCTTTGGACAAGCCGCGGCGACATTAACACGCAACATCAGAATCAACAATCGGTGGCGTCGGCTGTCCGTGGGACAATGCTCCTCACCTTTCGCGGCGGCGGCCCCGACGTTCGCTAGAAACAGATCGTGATCTTCCGCCCGCTTCGATATCATCATCAAGTCCCCAAACTTTTCGGGATCGGTCAAATTTGCCTCGCTTTCCCGATTCGAAATAACGATTTCTATTCCGTCTTTTCTTTTTACTGCTTCCGCTAGAGGAGCCATTCTCTTTAGGATCTCGTTGGTAAACGCGTTTTCGCCTGCAACGACGAAAAATATGAATCAAATTCGAGAACTGTCACAATTACAGCGCTTCGACTTTCTTCTTCTCGTCATTGGTGAGTCGATCACGGTCACGACGTTTTGCGTCATCTGGTGAAGGCGATCTCGAAAACGACGAGGATTGCGCGGAAAGTGACCGCGACCGACTTTTGCTTCTTGATGATGATCTGGAACGTGACGACTTCGACGAACTTCGTTTCCGCTTTCGTCGCGGCTCAATGGAACCTAAAATGCGTTCAGTTAATCAAACCATTAATCGAGAATCATGGCTGTAATGAGTCTCATTTATTCTCCACGCTGCTGAGTTAAAGATACCAGGCTTAGCGTCCCGCAGGTCCTACTTATTAGAATAGGATTCTAAACTATGACTTTTAATTTGTACTCACCGCTATCAGATCCTTTGGCGCGCTTGAGCAATAACTGAGACGGCGATTCAGCGCCACTTTCGTCTTCGTCACTGACGGGCTCGGCTACTTCCTCAACGGGTTTCTTCTCGCGTTTTTGCTTGCGTTCCTTATCCTTCCTCCGCTTCTTCTTCTTGTCCTTCTTCTCGCGCTTTCCCATCGTTCCGCGGAGAGCGCCTGCCTGCTTCTGAAAGGAATCGGAGTTAACGACAGTTTCACTCAAAGCTATGCGCGGGTATCGATTGGAGCGATGCGCGAAAATAACAAAGCCGAACAACGCAAGGCGAGAAACACCAAAATAGAGGATCGCCCGCATCAATCCACTAACAGGCACGTCGTGTTAAGACCTACACATGGGGAGCCCTCTTCACGTGACTATCTAGCGCAGAGTCACTGCGCTTGGGATCAAGAAAAGTACACAGCGGACTGTAACGAGGTCCCAGGTCACGATGATAAGGACACCGATCACTGTCTGGACAGCACGGACGACCAGCGGCTGCGGATCTTGACGAGACGGAAGATGAAAGACCTGAAGAAGAAGAAGAGCGGACGTCTCAGGAGGAGCTTTAGCATTGTGCACTTCAGATTGGAAAAAAGCCTTCATTTGCGGCGCCTCATGGCACAACTACGTAGGTTAGTGTAACCCAGAAGCTGAGAAGTCGACCGAAGTCGTTTAGGCGCCAGACTAAGACCGTGCCGAGTCAACCCTTACAGAATCCTTCTTCCATGCGTCTTCCAATGAAACGATCGCCTCTGAATCTTCTCGCGCCTCTTAGACACTTCAACCGCATCGTAATCAGAGAATCCACTACGAAAACAGAGAAGATGGTCGTTTCTTGAGTCAGTGTTCTATAAATACAACTTACAAGTACAAGAAGATGCACCTAATTATTCTGTATTCGACGAACGAGCTCTTCACTCAGCCTCCAGAGATCTTCGGCGTTTTCCCCAGAGATAACATCGCTAAAAACTTCGACATCCTGGCAGTGATACAGCGCTCCGGACTCGATGTCATCTGCAGTGACGCAGTGAACGTATCCACGGATTCCCTGATCCAGGTCAATGGAAATAAGGCGTATCAGTGGAGCGGCCAAGAAGCGGAGCAGGACGCTGGTGTGACGGCCAAGTTCGGTGCCTCTGACGAATCCAGGACGGACGGCGACGACCTTCGTGGTCGACCCGGAAGCTCTGAGGCGTCTGAAATGTGATTAATTAACTGACAACTGATGAAAGGCAATGGACTACGGCTTGAATTGTGCGGTAATCCCCTTTAAGCA
Organism: Steinernema hermaphroditum; assembly: GCA_030435675.1. Taxonomy (NCBI): domain Eukaryota; kingdom Metazoa; phylum Nematoda; class Chromadorea; order Rhabditida; family Steinernematidae; genus Steinernema; species Steinernema hermaphroditum. Next base: position 6,892,915 of record CM059622.1, read on the forward strand.
ATAATGAAGAGAACATACGTATCGAGCGCTCTAACGAAGAGACAGTTGGCCAGCTTGCTAACTGCGTAGGCTTCTTTCGGCAGCATTCGTGGGAGCATGTCACCAGTGAGCTGTTCGATCGTCGGGAGTGCCGAAGCCTTCTTGTAGAATCCGGAAGTTATGACGATAATTCTCCCTCCCTCTATGAGAGGACGAATCCCTTCCAGAAGATAAAAGTGTCCTAGGTGGTTCGTTTGGAAATGCATTTCGACTCCATCCTGACTGAGCTAAAACACTCATTTGAAGCCCGTCCTTCTGATGCTGTCCCTCACTTTCCTACAGTCACAAACCCCCGTCTTTCCCTTATGAAGACTTACCTTGATCGGAGCGTTCATTATCCCCGCGTTGCAGATAACGGAGTGCAGTCGGTCCACTTGTCCCACCAACTCTTTGGTGAACTCCTCAATTGAGTCAACGGAACACAGATCGAGTGTTAGGCACTTCGTGCCCGATCCGATGGCTTCGGCTGCCACCTTTCCCTTCTCTTCATCTCTGGATGTGATGATGATGTTGAATCCCTCGGCACGAAGGGCTTTCGCGGCATGCAGCCCGAGTCCGCAGTTACCACCTGTGATGAGTACCGTACCCCGTGACGTCGCTGGTTCTGTCATCTGAATGTCAAGATCAGCTATGGACACCAGCAATTCAGCGAGAAAATATGTCACGGCTCAATCCGCCTGACAACGCGAAGACAAATGATGCATATATAACCTTTATACACACAAATACCCTAAATAATTAGTAGCTAGGATTCTACTCTGGCCTCTTCGTTCTGGGGACAAACGTCGTGTCCCTGACGGCATCCATCCAGCGGTGTTCTTCGCGAATCTCCTTAGAATTCCGTGCGGCGACGTCTTCTAGTCTTCTCTTGTGCGCCGCATCAATGCTGCTCAGAACCTGGGTAAAGTTCTCGGCTTGGGCGTTGTCATCGAAGTGTTCTCTCCGAGAACTCCGCGCGAAGCTGCGAGCGATTTCCTCTTTGGCGTCAAGTGAATCGAGATAGCGTTGGCGGCTGGTTAGTTGTAACAAATAGCCGACGTTGTAGAGGAAAACAAGAATTAGCCCGGCGAAAGTGTATTTGATAATCCGATCCCACTGGTCTTCGTTGCGTTTCCGGATCTCCTCAGCCGAAAAGTGCTCTTTGTTGGAGTTGGCCCTTTGCTCTTCCCAAAACCGTTTCCAGCTCTGCCTGAAAAAAAGTAGCATTAGACATGGGAGTGGGAGATCAAGCCATACCCATCATTATCATATTGGCTGTACGGACTACCGTACGCGTAGTCCATACTGGCTCGCGATCTCCGTTGATGTCGCCGTCGATACTGGAAATGAGCGAATTCCTCGGGCGAACTCAGCTCCAGGTCGTATAGCTTCCTATCAGCTGGACGTCTGAGTACGTCGTAGGCAGTTTTCAGCTCGACGAATCTCCCAGTGGAACCGTCAGCGAGATCAGGGTGCATCTGAAAAAGGCAAATGGAATTGAATCAACTTGTCAACCAACCTTTTTCGATTTGGTATAGAAGGCATCCTTGATTTGTTGCTGAGAAGCAGTTCGCGAGACTCCGAGAACATCGTAGTGGCAGCGTTTTGCGGGCGCAAACCTGAAATGGAGAAAGATCACTAGAAAAAGAAATGGAATATCGGAACCTCGAGGAAGTGAAGTGGAATTCGCGTCGACAAAAGAGTCTCAACGACCGGTATCGAGCAAGATCTAAGGAAGACGGCATTCAGTGATCGGGCATCTGAACGGGAAAACAAGAATCAGCAGAATCAACGGGAGAAGACATGAGCAATTCACAAAGATAAAAAGAGGGCGCAGTTACGGACATTGTTGGACAGTATTTCTTTCAAAACAATATAAAGCGCGGCACCCACGTGACGAGAATCAATAACGCAACAGAATGTTTACAAATCGTCGGCGACGCGGAGATCACAGCCGAGAAAAACAGCATAAAACAGCTGATTCACAAGTTCGCACATTATGAGTAAGGAACAGCGAAACGACCTTCTTTAGCTGAGAAATTATTCGATTGGAAATCGATCGAAGAATCTTAAGATGCGTCCTAGAGACGCACCATCGCCGGAATATTCCTCACAGAACTTAGCCATTTCCACGAATGACGTTGTACCGAAGAGCTGCTCTCAGAGAAAACCATATGGGAGCAGAACCACAACATTGTCGTGGAGAGAAAATTCGTCGTGGGTGGTCTTTAAACGAATACCGAGTGACCAGCGCTCGTTGACGACGTTCTTGTAACTTTTCAGATCATCGGGCTAACTGGACTCGTGATGCTTGAGGATTCTGACGTGGGTGGTCTGACTCTCGAGAAAGTGATTCTCGACTTCACAAAGTATTGTCACCAACGAAACAAAGTCCTGATCTTCGAATTCCACACTGAGAATATTTTGTTTAAAATCCTTGATCTAGGATTTAAAACGTTCAACATTTGCAACACCCAATCAACCAAATGCGTACAGCTTGCTCTAACTCGACATCTGCGGCATCTTGGTATCATCTAGGACGCTCATTCTTCACTACGGTAATCCTTAGACCGTTCTTCGGCGAAGGCAAGTAGTCCGCCTTTTGCACAAAAAGGTCACTTCTTTCATTTGGAGAGGGAACGGAGAGGAGACCGGTCGTACGAGGGCATTTGTGTCTTGTTTTGCAAACTGGGAACCCTCAGTTGATCGGTAGCAGACAGCAGACGAGATGTCTGTCTATCCCTCTCCAACATTATAAGATCACTTTTGGGATCGGTCGGGGCTGTTCAGAAATGTTCCTTCCATGGCGACAACGTCCGTTCTCTATTGTGAATAGTCGTACACGGTTTCTCTTATCATCTCAGGCTCTAATTTTCGTGGCATCCCAGGTAACATCCATCTTAAAAGGGGTCTTCAGTGACTGTAGGCGCCAAAAATGAACGCAAGCCACATGATTCAATCAGTAATTTAGTCGTTTATTGTTAATTACCTATCCCCACTGAAAGGTTCTGTCAACAAGAGCGCCACTGAAATAAGACCCTTTAGAAGAGATTAATGCACTTTCAGCCCATTAAAGTTGTTTTCTCGTCAGGTAGTTAATTAGAGCTTTTCGGTTGGCTTCGTCCCGAGGCGATTCAAATGGCGCTTTTTGCGATCTCGCCTCGTCACTCCCGACTGCCTTCTTCCCTTCTCTGTCTTCGATCGCCCGCCGAGAACCCCAATCTAACGGAGAACCGAGCGATTGATCAAAGAAGACCGCTGACGGCGACAGATCAAAGCGACCGCCGCCAACGCCCGAACGTCTTTGAAGTCGCCGGTCGCGACTCCACGCTCCATTCCGCGTCTTCTCCGTGGCGCTCCGGACGCGCCGTCTGATAAGACGTCCTTCGACACAAAATGTGATAAGCGCGCGAGGATCGGCGACGGCGCCGACGTCCACGAGCCGCCTCGAAGTCCTCGGGCTTTGTCTTCGCCCTCGGGGCTATTGTACCAAACGACCTTATCTTCGCGGCTCATCTCCGCGCGATAAATAATATTTACGCGCGTGACACGTCGTTTTGATGTTCTCCACTCGTTCGAAATGTCCTTTCCGCTGTTGCGATGTGTCCAAGCGCCCTGAGAGACAGTCCACTAGGTCCTCAATCTTACGTCCTTAGCGAGTTCATCTATCATTTGAGCGCAAGTCCGCGCCGATTTATTACCTAAAGGGTACGCGGATGCCTCGAGGGACTGCTTCGCCTCTTCATCGAGACGACTTCCTCACGCAAAGATCGTTTTCCCGACGTCTTATCAGGAGGCCAGTCAACGCCCTAAGTAGCCCATTTTTGCACGTAAACCCCTAGCTTCAGGAAAGAGCGCTATACAGAACCCCCTTTCTTCTGAAATCTCACCGCAATTCGTCACGTTGATGAATCAGTTTCACTGCAAATACATACTTCCGTTGACAGCTGTTTGTGTTTCCTGCATTGTTAGTCATCGGCCCAAGGGTTTCTTCCTGGGCGCCATTGTTCGGGTCTCCTCGTGGCGCCATTTATAACGTCTAGAATCCTCGGTCAAAACATCAAAAGCGTCCGATTCCGTTATCTGCCACTAATCTTGCTGTCGAACGTACAATCGCGAGAGATAAGTGCTGGAGGGCTTACGAAGGCGCCGAGATCGAAATAATGTGGCCTCGGAAATCGAATAAACGATTATGTGTTTCGCCTAGAGGATCTCTTTAGTGAAGACTCCGTTTCTTGGAGCGGGTACCTCTTTTTCTGGAACCGCAAAAAAACCCCTTAATAAGGAGCACGGCTCCTTGTAGCTGAAGTCACTTGACTAGATGGAAAGCCTGAAACAAACGTTCACGTGCACTTTTAGAGCCTTTTTCCTTTTCCCCAAAAAATCACACTACTTCAGCCGATCTCTAATTTCCTTTATGTGGAGTTAACATTTGGATACCATCTATCTGTTTTAAAGACACCTAGTAATGGCAAGCTAAGACTAGATGTACTTCTAATGCCAGGCTTCTAAATGATCCTGCGACATTTTCACTCTAACTGTTGCTATTATATGCTTCATCTTGCTTATTCTTTCACTATCCGGCTTCAATCTCCGTTCTCACGATCATCCACTCATCACTCGACTTCTGGTCCGTCCGATTTCCGCACGTTTACAGCCTCCCCCTGATGAACTCGGCCATAACTGCACGTTCCCCACATCCTAAACTCATCATTTTTATCATCGTGCCGTAATCCGTCCACGAAAGCGGCAGCGCCAACGCTGTTTTGTATTGTTTCCCATCGGCTTTATGAGAAACTCCCAACAATTTACAGCCCCGCCGTGCCGCTCCCCGCGTTTAATGGCCCTCTTCGCTCCCCAATCGCTTTTATGAACTCCCCCTTCCTCTCGGAGAAGACGGCACAGCTTGTATTCCGCCATCTACAGCCGCCGTCGGCGACCGTTCCCTCCAGCCCTCGCCTCTCACATCTGTCGCCACCGCGCGAGAGGCGCCCGATGATTGATTCCAGTTTATTAAATCCCCTTTTTTACGGTCTCTTCTTTGCGGCGCGCGACGTGGCGACAGATGGCCGCGGGCCTCGCCTTCTCGGCCCTCCTTATGACGATGATCTATTTTGTCGCTTGTTTGTTGTTTTGGACGTTGTGGCTAAGGTCAACGGAGAGGGACAGACCCGCTGTTGCAGCGGGGAGTCTGCCTCTAAGCCGTTTACGACGGCTTTGCCAGATTATAACGGCTTTGGAGGCGCATTTGATTATTTTTGCGGCGCAAAACTATTTCCTTTGCCGTGTACGGTCTATAAATAACGCCTTCTTCGTGGCTTGAAAGCGAACCAGGACCTGATTCAGAATGGCTTCTCTAGGAGTGTTTGAGGAGAGTGGTCCATTTAGATCCAATTGTGAAAGGCCAATGGAGGTTTTAGTAGTATTATGTGATCAAAAAGTGGCCATATATTGTGCACAAATTAGCAAACAGTCCTCTTCAAATGAACATTCTCATCGACCCATAAACTTCACATTTCAGATCGAGCATGTTTACCCTTTTTCTGCGATCTTCCCATGTCGTAAACACTTTTTTCTCAACAAACTTTTGCAAGTCGGCACTAATTAATCACTCACACAAATCGTCTCTCTGCGGCGCGCCCTCCACCCTTCGAAATCCCCAAACCCGCTCTTCTCTACGACTTCTCCGACTCCGATTATGATCGTTTCGTCCAATTTGCGCGCGAAACGACTTCGCCTCCGCGACAACGCAAAAAACGACACTTTGAAGTCGCCGCGGCCGCTCCAGCGGCGGCGCAACTTTGTGATCCGCGCCGGCGGCGACGTCTTGGACGCTTTGGTGCTGCTCGGCTGCCGCCAGAGAGAAGACGACTCCGGCAATTAATTAATTTCGCTCCATTCGGCCGCGACCTCCCTTTGTTGTCCGACACGGCGACATGAGTCGTCTTTTCCTCTGGCTGCTCGGATTTGGCCTTCGCCGACTCTCTTCGCGCGCCGCTTTCGCACATCTAGGTGTGCGTGTTTTGCTCTTCTTCTCCGTCAGAATACGATAATCTTTATTCTCCAAAGTTACAAACCCAAAAATAGAGGAGTCCTCTTCTTTGCTAAAAGCCTTTCTACCACTCATGTTTACACTTAAACCCTTATTGGCTAAGAACCACTATTTGCCGCATTTCTCGTGATGGATTTCTGATCCAGTCAGGCGGGCAATTTCTGTTCTCAATTTTGGATCAACTACGTGCCAGACGATGTCCTAATGCACCTATTTAATGACGAATTCAAAAAAACGTTTGTGTTTTGTGATTCAGCTCCAGATTCAGCTTGTGATTCTTATCCCATATTACTCCGTGCCAACTAATGTCCCCTGAATCCCTAGCGCCTCTCAGAGTGCATCGGCTCCTCAATCTTCCGAGTTCATTAATCATCGCGGCACATCTATCAGCATATCAATGTCGTCCACTCGTCTAAAGGGATTAGTCTAAAAGTTTTTGTAACTGCTCCGCTCTTATCACTAGTTTCTTTTCTCTTTTAATCCGGGACTACCTGATGCTGTGACGTACGCCTCCTTTCCAATCTTTGATGACTGGTATTCACACTTTTTTTCTTTTCTCGTGATCTCTTCGGAGAAAGGAATGTCCTTATGGCCACCTCCTTCTCCCCCGTGCTCGGTTTGTGATGCCTTTCGGAAAAGACTACTTTGACAAGGAAATGATAAGTTTCGCTAAACTAGAGAGTTTTACGGTGCCACTTTTAGGGCTCCATAAAACGGCACCTTTGCCCTCGGAGCGCAGCGCTTTCGGGAGCCAATAAAACGGCGGCGCTCCTTTGTCGGCCCCTGATAAGATAAGAGTTTTGCGAACAATAAAAAGCGAATTGGCGGCGCGGAAGAAAAGATTTCGTGTTTTCCGCTAAATTTGATTGTTCTGTTTTTCGTTCTTTCTTTTGTCGGCCGTTCCGCGCCAATTGGCCTAGAAGGCTTCCGCTAATGCGATCTTCAAGTATCCTTGGTCTCGTAATCCTGAAGGTCGTTCGGCCGAAGGTCAGATTTCTCAGAGAAGGTTAAGTTCTTGTGACTCTGCGAGGACGTAACCTTTCGATCGGTTTATGGAGACACCCGTCGAGTGCAGGTTACGGTCCTAATCCCGAAGCGAGTGGTCCTCGCGTGTTCAACACCTTCTGCCCTCGATTTCCGAGAAGCACTCGATGGCCGCATTCTCCCATGCCCTTCGAACTGCCCTCCGAATCCTGTTAGGCGGTGTCTTTGCCTCACTTTCACGCATTACTTCACATTCTGCTGCATTCGGGTGCGAAGCGAGTCGACCTCGTTTATTCGCACTCTTCCCTCGCCTTCCGATGCCGTTTCCATTCACCTTGTCCGTCAACGTCGGCGACGACCTGTCGCCTTCTCCATTTTCGCCACTTTCCGCTTGAGAGAAGCAGCGATTCCGAGGCTGTTAGGACCCTGCGGGCGGCAAAATGCGCCGTTTATGAGATTTCCGGCCGCCGCACGCATAAGAGCGCCAGGCGGGCGAATTGTTTTTTGATTCGTTCCTCTACCGCTCAGGCGCCTCGGAGACGTTTGGCCGCGAGTTGCCATGGCGCTTTACCTTTCCTCGCGGGCCGCGCACTCCGGTGACTCGATCGGCCGTGGCGCCCCTTAGGGCCGTTCATCCAGGCGTGCACTTCTAACCGTTGTTTCAGTTTGATGCGATGCAGTGCGTAGCGCCTGCTCCGAGCAAACGGAGTCTCTGGCATCAGAGTGTCGAGGCGCTCCTCGACAGTCGGACGGCGACGGCGGCCCTCAGACGATGGATCGACGATGATCGGGGCCGGAGTGCCCAGGCCCTGGAACTCTTCAAGGCGATCAGAACGTTCAAGAAGGAGGTCTCCAACGGAGAGCAGAAGGCCGCCATGGTCGCCTGCGGTCTCCACAGAAAATTTATTAGGTTCGTTTTTTTTTTGAGGCGAAAACGGTGATTTACGAGCGATGCGCGACTGTTTTTGCGTTGACGGGCGGCCTCAAGGTCCTTTGAAGGGTTTCATTCTCATCGAATGACGTCAGAACCTATGCATAGTCATCCTCTGGATGGCACCCTGAAACGGGATTCACTCCCACGGGCGTTCTTCTCGGACAGAGTCTAGCTGACATATTCGCTAAGGAGGAGACTTGCGTCACCGTTGTCATTTCAGCATCCGGACGGGAAGTTGCCAGTTCCTCCCCTTGAACGTGCGCACGGAATGCTCGAACAAGGTGCACAAGCTGGTGAAAGGCCGAATCCCACCTTCGGACCTCTTCGACATATGCATACCCCACGTCCTCCAGTTCCTCTCCGAGCAACATCAGCTCTTCGTCACCTCCGACCACTTCTTCGATCTCGTCAACCAGTCGTGCGCTCAGAGCACGAGCACGTCGAACTTCGGCCAGACCTCCGGCTCTGAGTTCGACATCTCCGACCAGTTCTCCTCCACCTACAACCCGAACCTCCGCCTCCCTCCGCTCGACTTCGGGGACCTCCGATTGGACAGCGAAAGCACCAAGGGGTCCTCCGTTTGTCACCCCATTGACAACAAAAGAAGAGCGAGGAGTTTCACGAGGTCCGACAACGAAAGGTCCACTCTGCGGTCGCAGCTGAGCCTCGTCAAGCAGCAAGTAGCACGGAATCCGGTGACCTCGGATCTGCCGAGGGTGCCCCACAACTTCGCCGTTGGAGAGTTCAAGCACGAGATTCCCGAGGAGAGGGAGAAGTTCGCGTCTCAGCTGATATCTAACCTGGAGGACATCGAAAGGGCGATTTCGATCAGAGAATCGGAGACAGGATCCACTGTGTTCGCCAGAGATCTCTACCGTAATCCCTATGAAACCAATAGTGGCGTTTGGACGGAGACGGACGCCAAGAAGGACCGCGATGTGGAGATGACGAGCGAGGACGAGGCCATCGACCAGTACGCGAGCAAACTGGAGGCTCCGCGATCCAGTGAGTACCTCCAGAAAGGCCGGATTGGGGAATGCCTCTTTGCAGAATCTGCCTCCCCGGTCTACCGCTACCAAGAGCCTCCCCTCTGCCTCAACGGCTCTAATCCCTACGGAAGCGGCGGTTTCGCCCCTCCCCCGGGCCGCCACCACTTCTACCCGGACTCCAACTTCCGAAGCTCGACGCCGATCTCCAACGGCTACTACCACTTCAGCGACAGCTCCGGTTTCTGTAGCTCCGAGTCGGCAGTACAGTACGGCCATCACGATAGCCACGCGGCCCTATTCGAGAGAGCCCGGGCCCTGAGTCGTCACAACACGTTGGGCCGCAGCCACCAGAGCCACTTAAACAGCAGCGGCGGTTACTGTGGAAACGTCTTCGGCTTCGCCACCCTCCCGAAGAAGACGAGTCTCTCAAACTACAGTAGTCAGAGCGTCCAGGCGACCTACAAGGGTTCCGACGGGATCCCCTTCGTGGCCAAGATGAACGCGAGAGATCTCACCTTTAGAGAATTCAGAAAGCAGTTCGGGATTTCTTCCAATTCGAACAAACGGTAAGCACAAGAAGATCGGAACCCAGAGCTAAAGCCGCTTCTTTTCAGATTCATGTTCAAAAGCGAATGCGAAGACGGGAGCGCCGCCTTCCAGTGGACGATCATTTGCGACGACGAGGAGCACCTTCCAGTGTTCCAGGGCAAAATCACGGCGGAGTGCAGAAAGCTCTCGGAGTCCGACTAACTCTCAGCAGAACAAAACAGAACCGAACAAATCCCTTTATCGAAGCGTGTGCCAACAGGGTCTCTTTCTTCTCCTCTCCCGCTATCCGCCTGTGTACATATATTTTGAGTGCGTCAAACGGGAGAATAAATCTGTATATTAAGCTGTTTGCGCAGTTGTCCTCGCGCCACTTAATCAATTGGCGTCGCCTCTTCGGCCACCGTTTACAGAAATGACCGTCGGTCGCTGGATGGAAGGGGTTCTTCTGCTGGTTCTTCTGGCATCCGCCCTCTCGATTTCTCCCAATGTCTTCCGGAATCTGCCCTATGGACATATCGACGAGATCCAGCCGGGTCTGCTGAGAAGTCAGACGAAGCAGAGGACGGCGCACTCCTATCCTGAAGCCGATTATGGTGCGGACTACTATGAGTTCCTGGAGGAAGGAGACCCGAACTTCCCGGAGAAGGTGGCAGTGGAGCACACCACAGTTACGTCAACGACTAGTGCAGCTGCACCGGACTCAACGACGCAAAGTACAAGAAGTTCGACGACGACAACTCAAAGGACAACTAGTGAGAAGTCCCCAGGTAACTGTTTTCTGCGCCTCTATCCCCTTTCCCCTCGATCCCCAGTACTTGGATTTTAGTCCTAGAGCAAGTTTTGATTAATTTTAATTTTTGAAACCTCAGTTTTCCTTTCGATCCACTATGGGCCATTTTGACCCGAGACTCATCTCAAAGCATCATGGAGATTTAGAGACAGAAGCGGCCGTCATCATCGGGAACTATATCATCGGCCCAACTGAGTGCACAGTGGGAATGTGGGGCGAGTGGTTCTACTCGGCGGAATCGAAATGTTCCGCTGACTGTGGAGGGTGTGGGAAGCGGAAGAGGATAAGAAGATGTTTGTCCATGGAACAGGGCTGTCCATGCATGTAAGTCGAGTAATCCATGTAAATGAAAGCCTTTTCCATAGAGGCTTGAGTGAAGAGTGGGTTCCATGCAACATTGGAGTCTGTCAGTACCCTTATCCGTCGTGTTGTCTTCCGTTCCAACTCATCTACGTCGATGGGAAGTTCGCCTGTGGTCCGCAATCCCAGGTGTGTCCACGAATTTTCACATTTAAACTCGGTTCTAAGAGTCGATGAGCTGCCTAGAAGATCGCTTTTCAGACGATAATCGATGAATTTATCTACGGAATACCAGAAGACAGAATCGCCAGCACATTCCAGCCCAGTCGGCGCATGGCACTTGGCAACTTTCCCTTATTAGGGACGTCCAGAGGAGAAATTGGGAAAGGCCTTCTATAACCCAATTCTGGCATTCTTGCACTTATATAGGAACTACTAATAAACTACTTAATAACATTTATATATGCAGGAAAATGCTGTTACACGTAAAACCACAACTGTAGAACGAGTTCAACTACTTGTGTTTGAAAGAGTTTCTTCCTTCTTCCATAATGCTGAAATCTTCCAGAATCCAGTCTAGACTGAATCAGAGTGTCTGGGAAGTCATTCCAGACATGTCTCCTAGACACTCCGACGAGTGCCCCCCGCTCAGACTCCAGTTCACCGTTTCATTTTATCAGTCGATTCCTCTCGATCGGTTGGTCGTTTCGATACAATGGCGACCGACCTCAAGAAGGTTCGTTCTTCTTCTTCCGCTTCTTCTTAGTGCTCGGGCGTCTTTCAGAAGAGTTTCCAAGATCTCGTGGTGAATAACCAGATGTTTATGACGTTCGTCGAGATTCGTCGGCCGAAGGATACGTCCAACTCGATCACTTTGAAGACCTTCGAGTGAGTCGTCTTCTTCCTGCAACTTCTAATCGCTGCTTTCCAGAGAGATCGAAGAGTTGTTCACTTTCCTCAGGTTCGATGCGGACACGCGCGCCGTGGTCCTCTTCTCCACGGGCCCTAACTTTGTCGGAGCCGTGGAAGACGATGATCTCACTGCGGCCATCACCAATCCTGTGGCGTACAAGAAGTTGGACCCTCCGCGGAAGGCGATTCCGATTCGCGACGCGATGAACATCTCCAGGAAGGCTTGCAATGCCATCGCCAATGTGAATCCTGATAATCAGAGCCGTGTTGAGCATTTTTGTTTCAGTGCGGAAAACCAGTGATCGCCGCCATCCACGGGAAGTGTGTCGGTGCAGGAATGGACCTTGTGGCCGCCTGCGACATCAGATACTGTACCGAAGCAACGAACTTCATGTTCAAGGATTTGGCGCTGGGAACGGCCTCGCACAGCGGATCGATCTCTCGCCTCCACAAGCTGACCGGGAAGAACGGATTCATCGGAGAGATGATCCTCAACGGCCAAAATTTCTCGGGTGTGGCGGCTCTGAGATACGGTATGTTGGCCCTCCTGCTGACCTCTGCAAGCTTGAATTTAGGATTTGTATCGAAGGTACTCCGCGACCAGCCGACACTCTTTGACGTGGTCAAGAAGACGGTCTACCGTATCGCGTGGCAGAATCCGATCGACATCATCGCTGCGAAGAGCACACTTGACTTCTCCGCCACCCACACCGTTGCGGAGACCCGCGCGCATACTGTAGGTCATGTCTGCACAGGAGAATAACCACATCTTCTTGTAGATGTCGATCTCGATGTCTCTGCTGCTCTGCGACGATTTCTTGCGTTTCGAGGACACGGCGAAAAAGAAGGATCGCTACGCCCGCACCGACTACGCGCTCATCCGCTGCTTCCCGCCGAAACCCTTCTACGGCCAGAAGCCGAAGAAGATGGCGCCGAAGAAGGAGAACGAAAACGGAGTGGCGAAGAAGAAGGAGGCGAAAAAGCCGAAGGTGCAGAACGAGGGACGAAAGAAGAAGGTCGAGGAGGGCAAGCAGGCGAAGATTGAGGAGGGGAAGCAGTCGAAGGACGAGGACGAATTGTCGAAGAACGTCGTCCAGAAGAAAGATAAGAGCTTGAGGCTCGAAGAACCGAAGAAGGGAGCCTATCTGGAGATGTCGCGAAGGTCGGGCAGAGTTCGAGCGAGGCGGAAGGGCGTTGAGAAGAAAAAGAAGACGGCGGCCTAAGTGAAGTGATACTTGTGGTCGCTGGACATAGAATGGAAATAAAGTATTTTTCTCAGCATTTTCCCAGACGTTTTAGAAGTGAACACAAAAGGTGTGCCTCGGAAAAAGAACTTTTCGAGACTCGTGGGACAATCAAAGCAGTCGTATATTTCTCGTAGCTTCTTGTTGAGTTCTGAGTCGCCTTCGACGTATATCCAAAGAGAAAATAGCGCTCAAGTGTGCACATCGAAGACAGAAAATCATCTCGTTATAATAGCGCGCTAAGAACCGTGATCCAAGTTCTAGGCTCTTTATGTTGTTTATATGCCATTTGAAGCAATTATTGCTCTTGTGCAATAATCGTCCCAAACCCATCTCTTGAGCTCTGATGGGTGTTTTTCCATCGGTTGTGTTTACATACGTTATCTCTTTTGTCTTCGTTTTTGTCGACTTTGATTCACTTCTTGGGAAACATGTGTCCATTCCCACACAATCCATCGAGAGACCACTATGTGGTTTCTTGCCGCCAGCCAGTCTCGGTCTCTGAGAAAGACGGCATACTCGTTAGAGCGATGCACGAAGTGGATTAATTTAATTCGCTCGTTCTGTCATCGTAATTCATTCATCAGGTTGAACGAACAAGTACAATAGGAGTAGAGTGCGTTGTTTTTGGTTACATCAAGGTCAACGCCTGAAGGACGCGTGCACTTCACTTTTTTGGACGAAGCCGAATTTTGTAGCCGGGTTTGGCCCTAGGTGAGCTGGACCCACTGCTCCTGCAGCATTCGAAGGTCGCAAAAATGGAATCATTTGTTGTCAGTCGTAGTTTCTGTTGACCGTCACCAGCCTCTATTTTCGTTTTGTGTTCCTCCGTACTATCTCGGAAAGCCTTTCCTTTCTGTTTATTCACTTTTAGTTCTCCGAAGTCGTTACAATTTTTCTCATTATCAACAAACGCACTTTACCCACGACAGTGCGAAAAGTCGTACAGTCGGGAACTTTTCATATTTTAGAGATATTTTCGTCTTCAACATCGAATTTGATCGGCGACTCTTCTTCGCGATGTTCGGTCAAATCTATAGCGTGCAATTATCTGTTAGTCATGCTTTCAAGGGAAAGTCCCATTATTTTTGAATAGAGCACTTCGCCGTACTTGACATCACCACACCTAATTCCGTCTAAACAGTCGCCATACTTGTCTTATATACGTCACTCCGACTCTGGTCCACTGGTCACAAGGAGCATTTCATGCTTCCTTCGCTGATTTGGTCCAATTCCTTGGATTCTAAAGCTAATCTTGTGATATCACTTTAGATCTGCGTTCAAGAAGTATTCTAGAGGATTGTATTATATTTTTAGCCATCGTAGGTGGTTCCAAGGTAAACAGATTCGTAGCAATTACCTTCCGGCGTACTTTCGATGAATAATCACTTCTGCAAACCACTCATGTGCCTCTCGAAGTACAAAAAAGACGAAAAAACCAACGGGTTTGGGTTATTTTCCACAAAAACTGACCTTCGGTTCCCCGACAGAGGATCGTTGATGCCTATTTTCGTAGACGACTACGAGTCACTACGTATGGGAACCTCTTAACTGGACTTTGTTGTAAACATTTACTTTCATTCCCATGAGACATTTGGGTCACAAAAGATTTAATCCGTCTACATAGTCTCGCAAATACCAGTTTAAAAGTGCTCAGCTTTAGAATATTCCATCAGTGAAGGAGCTACTGAATGAGGATGGATCATTTTCGAGATAGAGATTCGCGAGATGGAAAAAAGTAAAAGTGTTAATTAAGTCCTTCACTTGTGATCGGTCGGGTCGCTCTCTCAGAAATGAGTTGAGTGAGCGGTCGTTCTTGTCGTTGGCCAGAATCTGTTACTGATGGTGTTCTGACTGGTAAAATTCAGTTATTCTCAACCTGAACAGTAATTTTCCGTTATTAGTCATTCGGAAAAATGAAACTATTCTTAGAACACAAAAAGCCATACGTCCACACAAAAGCTTCTACTTCTACATAAGACAGCTAGCCTCTTTTCTACTTTGGACTACGGTGTGTGTTTTATGACTTATGCGCTGCTTGTTATTTAGGTTGTAATTAACATTCAGATGACACATAATTAGCTACGCAAACGTTGTGGTGCGAGTCCTGAGATGGGATATATGAGTACCACACTTGGTGAGCGTTCTCTGTGTTCCGCCGTACGGTAGACGTGACAGAATGGGTCTATCTTCTTTGTTCTAGAGATCAACTGAATTCCATGAATGAAAGGTGCATCACGAGGCACCGCTATTGTTCCAGCGTTCTTGGAACTCGACTCTTCCTTTTCAAAACGGCTTAATCATTAATCCTTCGAAGTGAGCATTCTACGCGAGCAGATTCATGTGCCATGTAGCCTCCAAACACCACAACACAAACACGATGGTACCCTCATAGGAATAATGGATGTGCAAATAGAAGAACAGAAGGATGTACAGAGCGTCTTTTATGTTTGAAAACAGGAGATGTTCCATGCATTCACCAATTATGGTGTGCTATCCAGATCAGCTACGAAGTTTGTGTGTTTTGTTCGAAAATTGTCAAAAGTGGTTTCGCGAATTTCCTTAATCGTTTTCGGACGATTTTGATCTTAGCGTTCTTAGTACAGGAAGCTCTTTCGAATTTGGTGAACTTGGACGGAATTGGACAACAACGTTGTAGTAACAACTTTTGCAAGAACTATGAAAACAAAAGAAATTGATTTAATTACGCTTTATCGTAATTGGTCTGTGCCATAGGATGCTTATGTATATCGTCTTATTATGACCGCGGGAATCGTTCGGAAAAAGGCTCTTTACTCTCCAAACGTCACGTTTGGTCCTTCTCAGTCATCGTATTTGATCTGTCCTTTAGTCTCAAATTCTTTTATCACCTCTTTTTTTTTTTTGAGAGCGTGGACGAAGGTGTCCTGCGAAAAATCTGTTCTGTTTATTGTAGCAGCTGTCTCCTTTACGTAGCTGGTTATTATGCATAAACACGCTTTTCAAATGCTTATTTTAAGCGTTCGAAGTACGCAATGTTACTCCATTTGTGACAAAACGTTCCCACACACATTCTTCACTGCCACCAACTTCTCTTAACTCTTCAGTGTGCAACCTTCAGATGACCATTTGCTCTACTGTAGCCACCGCCATCGCTATAGGCTGGTGACGCACCTCTTCTCCCCCATCTAGCCCCTCCCCCTCTTGTCCTCCGCGCGCCATCGGCGTCCGCTGTGTCTTCTGAGTGCGTCCGAGCATGCTCGACAAGTTTCCAGAGATGTTCCTCTTCCAAACGGCGATCCCCAAGGATCTGCACCTTCTCTCGCACGAGTTCGTCGAGATCCCCCTCAACATCCTGGGCATCCTGCTCGTCTCCTTTCTGCTCTATGTCGCCAAGAAAACCACCTTGGCCGTCCACGTCCATCTCAAGATTTTTGTCCTGGTGGGTTCCTCAGCGTGTAGTTGACACTGACAGTGATGTAGTTTCGTGTTTGCCCTATAGAGAGTGCGTGAAAGACGTCACTGGAAAAAATGTGGAGCAAAATTAGAGCCGACCTCTCTAAATTAAAGCGATCCTAAGAGGTTACACTTTGTGAATCAACTTCAAACACATGTGTCCTTCTCATAGAACTAGAATTCCAGAATCTTCTTGTCGCATCTGCCGTCACTTCCTTCTTCCGCATCCTCTCCTTGATGGTCCTCGTCACCGTGGATCCAGACATTGTACACGCTGTGAGGAAACCTTTCATGGCTCTCAGATACATGGCGCAGTACACAGGTAAGCCGCAAACGGAATCCAAAATGTGTATCCAAAGAACTTCGAAGCAAAGAAACGATCGGCCATTTGAGTTCTTTCTTGAGAAAGATTGGAGAGGTTTCAGGGAGAAGCGCACATCTAACAAGTTATCTATTAATTTCCCATTTTTACCCAATGGAGACACCCAAGTACATCTATGAAAAAGACCTGAATCCGTTTTTTCGTTTCTTTTGTCTTTCCTGCATATTAATAGCGATTGGATAAGTTTTTGGCGCTTTCAAAAAGTGCATTTGAAAAAAGGTCGGCACGACTCCATTTCCAGGCTCATTCAACCTCTTCTTCATCCTCTGTGAACGACTCTACGCGACGATTACGGCGCACTGCTACGAGCAAGTCCGCGCTGTCAAACGGATAGTCCTTCTAATCGTTTTGGAGGTAAAGTGCACTTGCCGTGTTAACGCAATAAGCCTTGTTCGTTCCAGTGGATTTTGGTTTCTATTTACATACTGCTCTCCGTCGTCGGTTTGTTTACGAGAAGAGTCCATTGACGAGAGCCGTTTCAGAGATAATCGACGGTCTCGTGGCTGTAATCGTCGAGATCGTCGTTAACATCTTTATTCTCATTGTAAGCCCCACAATTACTCCGTTCGCTCACTGCCCCCCCCCCCCCCTTAGATCTTCTCGCTGGTCGTCGCCGTCCAGGCGCTCTTCTACAAGAAGGCAAAGTCGAATGTCGTCTTTCGGAATCGCCATTCGCTCTCCGAGAGATACCAGGTAAATCCTTCTAAAAGGGACCTGGAGAAGAGAGCAAAGTATGGGACAGATGGGGGCATATAGGTACACTTCGAATGATCGTCTTTTCTAGACTTCCTTTGCCACCAATTTTCATTTCCAAAAATAGAATTTATGTGCAATTCTAAGCTAATTTGTATGTAAGCTATTTTTTGCGCCGACTGCTAAGTTATTGTCGCCACATTATAATTCTATTGGCTGCCTATAAAGTTGGTAGATGGAGAAAGTACATCACTTCAGATCGCCCGTCACGATTCATGATGAACCGAATTCAGATAAGCGAGAACTTCGCTGCGACGAAGGCGTTCTATCCAACTCTCGTCTTCTTGTGCACGATTGCCTTCACGGGAACGATTCTCTACGCGATCAGCTACACAGAAGCCAGTAATGACACGCTCTTCATCATCTGCGACCTCCTTCTGGCCATAAAACTCTTTGCGGCCCCGATATTTCTCCTTCTGGTACGTCACACTCCCCCCTTCCGAACTCTTTTTCCTCTCAAGAGTCACCAGTCGCTCTGCTGCACTGTCCGTCGTCTATTCGTCCGATCTAAAGTGTCGCCGGAAACGGAAGTTACCGTATCCGCAGCTTCGAAGAACATCGTGCACGACAACTGGAGAATGTCCACAATCAACATCCCGGACGAAGGAGCCGTCTACTTCTCTGAACTGCAGAAAAACTGGAGTTACAAGCGATGAATCATCTGATTGCTGAGGAAAGAAACATGTCACTGTCACACGAATATTTATGTCACGCCCTGTCGCTATGCATTTCTACTTTTTTGAACAAATCACCCTATGTATGCAGATATAAAAGTGGACTTTGAATTTTTGAAGGTTGTCCGATCTTCGTTGCATCCTATCCGTTCCATTTCGTCAAGTTCAAGGGGCGTGTTATCCCAAAGAAGCAAAAGAGATTTCGTTGTCTGTCTGTCTCGTAACCGACCGATTTTACATTGGTCTGCTCAACGAAATGATTCCCGTTGTCTGTAGTATTTGTCTAACAGACAGAAATCAAGGCCAAACACTAGTACCAAGGAGATGTTTAATCACAGTATATCAGTCCTTCTTTCTTCTAAAGGACGACAATAAGGGGCAGTACAACGGTGCTTCGTGAATGCTGCTCAAGAATCTCTGTAGCTGCGAGGCTTGCAAATTCCGTTAGGCAACTCGTCTTCGTGAAGGGAAAGGCTTGTTCTCGAGGGAGTTTTGTGTTGGTGTGCAGAATCTGAAGAGGATAGAAGCTTTGGCGAATGCTCTCGACTTACTCGGCTTTCGGTGGCGTGTAGAGAAGTAGAGCTCCGCGTTCACGAAGACGAAAAGGAGGCCGAAGATGGTGAGGAGACAGGGCTCGTTCATGGTTCGGCGATAAGTGGGAAGTGGAGACGACTCTGAGGCCTTATAGGAACTGTTATTCGCCTGATTGTCTCTGTTTTTCGGTCAGCGACCAGTGATTATCGCGAAAATCACGTCATGAGAAGCGAATTTGAATATTGCGATCGTCGGCGGAGGACAGAAACCAGTTCAGAGAAACATGGCGCTGGGAAAACATGGAATGTTTCGGGATAATCTTGTTTAACAAAGATCAAGGTGTTTATCGAAATTCGAGCTCCCATCCGGAGAGAAGAACGACCGTTGAGGAGTTTTGGTTTTTTTTATCTTTCTTGTGACCACATCATAACTGTCCTGAAGATTCAATACAATGGAGAATAGAAGAATACGGGTCATCATGCCCGAATCAGCTACCCTGACACTCTCGTCGGAATCGTTTCCCAATCACACAGCTCAGAGAACAGTCTGGAGAAGCTACCGTAGGCCACCGACGACCTTGAGATAGCTGTTGCATTTCTTAGAAACTGAGACCGTAATATGTTCTTCACTGCCGACCGGGAAATGCGCATTATCATCTTCGTAACCCATGCGGTCACCCCAAAGCCATGACTTCCAGTACCAGCCGCTTCACATGACGGTAAAGAACACTGCCCGAATCACTGACTTCAACATACATTATTAACCGACTCACTCAAAACAATCCACAGTTCTCAGAACTCGCCCCCGAAGGGATTCTTGCGCGATCCGGGCATCGGGAAGAGTCGTCCCTTCGTTCTCAAGCTCTCGAAGCCTTTCCGCACGTCTTCCGGCTCTATCTTGGCGTTGCCTTCCTTCTGCGAAATTTCAAATGCTGCAAATCAGATATTCACCACAAAATAAAACAGAAGTAAGGTAACCTTCTTCAACTATCTCGCCGGCAACCACCTTGGCAAGTCCACTGATTGCTGTGACGACATTCGGGCATGCGTTCACGCCGGTGACTTCTCCAATGATTCGCCTGATGGCCATCTGCGAAAAGCTGACTTTGCGGTACGCCTCGTAACGATCCAGCTGATCGGAGGTGAGATTGCCCAGGAGAATTCTGAAAGACATAACGTAACAGAAAGCGGCGAGGGACTTACTGTTTCTTCAGCATATTCACGTTTTCCTCTGAGACCGTGCTGCTGCTCTCAGATTCAGATCGATCGGACGGCGGCGACAGAGTGACATCGCTTACGACCGTTGAAGGCGTATCCATGGCCTGAAATGAACACCAACATAAAGAAGAAGTAGCAACACGGCGTTTACGAACGATCCGTATACGCCGTGTAAAACGCACGAGTTCCTCACGCTACAGTGTGTCCAGTAATGATACGTCTTCCTTTTACTCGCATATCTGGTGATTGACGAACTTTGGCGAACTGCGACTTTCACCATTTGAAAGAGCGGCCAAAACAACGACGCCTAAGACACAAGGCACGGAGTACGGAATTTTGAGTGGACGTATCATTTCTGGACAGCAAAATAGACCCATTTAAAACCAAACTTTTTCCCCTATTCCCCAACACCGAACTCCGTGCTTTGTGTCTTAAGAGTTGTTATTTTCGCCGCTCTTCCAAATGATGAAAGTTGCAGTTCGCCAAAGTTCGTCAATCACCAGATATAGATATATATGCGAGGAAAAAGAGGACGTATTACCGTACACACTACACAGCGCACTGAAAGCGAAATCGCAGAAAGAGGAGTACCGTACCCAGCGTGTTTTTCAGGGAACACTCCACGGGAATCGATCATTACAAAAACTCATCGTCGTTTTTACTCTCCACTTGAAAAGCTGTTTTTTCCCAAACAAAATTGCTGTTCTATGGATCAATGGATAAACTTCTTTCATGCTCATCGTTCGTGTGCAGAAATGTTCATTGTGATGTGCTGGATTTTGGTTTAACGTCTTTTGTGGTGAGAAAAGTTCGAAAAACTGCCCAAAAATGGTTCAAAAAAGTCGAAATTTTCCGATTTCGCTCATTGACGTCCTCACGAGTGTTTTGGTATCGGAAAGCCTATACATCAGTAGACAACAAAGCATCCAATACCAATATGTCGATCAAGGTACACATGTTTGTTTTGAACGAGAATAACTCGTCGGATAGAGTCGAATTTCTAAAATAAAGCCATCGTACCATGACCGGGCAACCTTTCCAATAGCAATCGTTCGCTCTTTCTGTATAAGAGGCGCTGCCGAGCCCTGAGCGCAGCAACAAACGACGATGACTTTTCGCGGTGTTCTCTGTGTACTGGCCATGCTTTTCTTCGTCACCACGAGGATCCAGCAAGGTGAGCTCGCTCGCAAACGGTGCCAACGACTTTGCCATTTAGTCCACGCGCACAATCACGAGGATCGCCAACATCCCCATCCAATTGTGAAACGCCAATTTCTCGGTCTGCCAATCCTGATTCCTGACTTCCCTCCGTTTTTGCCTCCGATTGGACCTCCGTGCGACTATTAGCGATGTTCTAGATGGAAACTTGGGGTTGTGAATAAAATCAAGTGGTGACACTGAGATACCGTATCCAAATTCTCTTTTTTTCATCGGGTAGCTGTACAGGGTGAGTTTGATGGTCTATATGTTCACATCATAAGAAATGGACGTAAATAAACAAATTTAATCATTTAAAAAAAATTTAGCGATCCGACCGAGGGTCAACAGGGAGACGCGTTTAAATAAATTTGCGGCACCTTTTAGAACCTAGGGTGGGCCAAATCTAGCGGCAACTTTACCAAGAAGTTGTGGCTCGTTATTGGACCCTTCGATCCTCGATCTTGTTCTATCCCGTTTACGTTTACAGCGTAAACGTCCACGTTACATGCTTGTGTTAAAAAGAGTCGCGCATGTCCACGTTAAACATTTGGCGATTTTGGTGACACTTTAAAGGAAAGCCAGATTCTGTAGAACTGCGAACGTCGCCCCGCAGTCCATTGTTTGTCGGAATTTGGGGCCCTCCGATGCAGTTCCCCGTCTTATCTTTCTAAGCCGTTGTTTACGACGGCGCGGGTTCAAAGGGAGACTCTCAGGGCGACGGACGCATTCAACTCCTGATTTGAATGAGGTGTCCGATGAACTTTTCGGTGTGGGTACCTCTGATGTATTCTCGCGTCACTTAACTCGAAACGCCGGTTTTCTTGTGAATGATTTGAGCATATTCTAGAGTGTTTTCCGAGAAAAGCGAGTTCGCGTGTCAAAATATTTGCCACATCTAAGTTCTGCGGCATTCGAGTTCATGATTCCCTGCCATCCAAAGAGAATGAAGGAATAACCGAAGCTCCTTATTGGTGATTGAATCGTTTACTAGTACCCCTGAAGATCCGATGCTACGCGGGACTTTTTACATTTTTCGCCGCTTTATGTGTTTCTTGCTTCCAAACACTTATGACTAATTGCAGGCGCGCAATATCCTCTTCCCAATACATCCTCCTCATCTACGCAATATCCTTCCCATCCCCGATTTTTCCACAAAGTCATCTTGGATCTCGGACGTTTCTTTAATTTCGCGCTCCCCTGAGCTGTTTCTCGATTGATCTCTCATATTTGGCAATTCATATCTGCTAAGAGAGGACAGATCTAGGAACACACCGCCCTCAACCTTCCCCCTCCCCGGGAACCGACTTCAATCCCTGCAAAGACGTATCAACCCACTTATATCTCTAAAAGTCACTATAGTTTGCTAACAAGTGCGTTCCTCCAACGCAAACCCAAATAGACCCAATTTGCAGAGTTTCTCTCCTGTTTTTCTCTTCCTCTCCGGCTGCCCTCATTTCCCCCTCGTCCCGGCATCATCGGACCACCCGGCTTGATCGCGTCTCTAAGTGCACGCCCCTTCTTCACAATTCGAACTCCAGAACGTCTCTCTGTGCGCTTTTTGTTTTTCGGTCCTTTCGCGCGGGTTTGTCGGCAAACAGGAGACTCGAGCTGATCAAATTTGTAGCGCTTCGGGTGGCTGTGGCTAATATTCTCAAAAGCCCTTCCCTCCTGCCCGGCAAGCCTCGGTTTCGCCAGCTGCAACACATTGCTTTGACGGCTTATTTGTATCGCGTTCCCTGCGCATAATCTCGGTAATTGAGGTACATTAAGGCAGAAAACGCGACAGACACATCCCTTCTAATGCGCCTCGATTTTCCCAAATGTGATTTATGGAAACGCGTCTCCAGGAGAGCAGATTCTTCTCCTTCCGCATCCCTTCCGCTGCACGCCGAGAGTCGATATAAATCCGTTTCATAAGACGCCATTTGGCCGCCTTGCCGGGGCGAGGTTAATTGAAGTGCAGCGCCGAAGGCGAGCACCAGTTGCAATTCGGCGCCGTCCCTATTAAGTCAATTTGGCGCTTAATACGACGTGAATATTTCGGGAAATGTCGGCGCTCGAGGCGATCGCGCGTTCTTAATTTGGACCCACGTGGCTGGCACCTCTCGCGGCCGAATGGCAACTTTTATGGGTTCCTGGAATCGTAAACGCTGTCCGTCGCAAAAATATCGCCGTTGGAAGGCGGCGAAGGTGGAGATGAAGGTATTCATACGTGGCGAACTCTGATCTGTACTCTATCTTGTAATCCGAAGAATCGTCTTATAGAAATTCATTGATGTGACGTTTTTTTTTTTGAAGGAGCCAAGTATTCTCTGTGGTGAAGGGGCTCGAGAATACAACTCTACTGAGGATCAGCCACCTCACAATAGTTCGAAAGTTTGAAGGTTCTTCGTTGTGTACAAAACTGTCCAGTGCCTACCGTATCGGCAGTGCTTTATATTTTCCTGAGAGTAGTTTACATTTTCCAACGAGCTCCCCTTCTACCTCACGCCTTCTTGTCCTCTTCGTCGTTGTAATTCGGCACTTACTCCGATTCGCATCGATTCCGCCGGTTGACGCGCATAGTGAAGCGAAATGTTTTATTTGCATACCAATTAGAAGCAGAGCAGATGGAATGCGGTGCTCATCGATCCGCTCGCCCTGGGGAACCAAGCGTGCGCGAGCTCCGAGTACAATCATAGAATTTTGTGTCTGCTCGTCGAATCCGTTTGTTTGGCGGTGATCACGGCTGGATGCTAATCCTCTGTTTTTGGCGTTTGTGGGTGGTGTGAAGGAAGAAGGAGCGGCAAAACAAGTTCGAGCTACTCACGGAAATGAGACGTGCTTAATCCAGTCGTCTGTGTTTGTTTGCGTGAGTAAGCATGAAACTTCAAAACAAGCTGTGCGAATGTCTTGCATACCAAATGTTTTCGTTCCAGAAGAGCGCATGTCTTTGTCATCCTTCCCACAGTTCTCCTTCGTTCTCCTCTTCTACACCGGTCACAGTAACCTCAGAAGGAACTGAGAGCAAACACTGCCCATATAATTTCGTTTCTTTTCTGGGAAAGCGAGTAGAGTGAGTAAACAGGGACCAGCAGGCGGTGTGGGGAAACATTCCGTGAGAAATATGCGCAGCCCTAGCGCCGAAACTTGTCGCGCCTGTAGTAATCCTTTGATCTTCTGATGATACCGTATGCCTTTCGCTACAGCGTCTAGAAGGCCCCAGCATTGTGTAAAAGCTGCTGACAGCGATATTTCTGTCAGCCAGAAAGCCCATAAATGATTAAGGTAAGCACTTTTATTTTTGTACGCCGCTGACGTAAACGCTTCTTGTGCTGTTCATTCAACGAGAATAATTAGAATAATATTTTGAGTTTACAGACCAAGTGTTGAACAGGACTGTGACGTCAGCGGGAATCGAATATCTGTTCCAACAATAGGTCCCCGAAGATTCTACTTTTGCACCAATGCCAAAAGAAGTTACGGTACTTTGGAGGCATCTTCTTGAAATATGCCAACAAGCGTATTCGAAGGGGATGTTTACCCTACTGGAAAGTGACCTCAACAAAAGGAGAGAAGGATATTCTTGAAAACCTCGATTCCTTGCTAGGGATGTTTTTTAATAAGCTAGAAGGGAGAGCGTCGTGGGCAGACTTATATCGGATTGTGCTTGGTTGTGTCTAAATGTCTCATTTGTGCTGTGTTTGTTTAGCTGTCCTCGTACCTGTCTGATAGACACTATGAGTGAATTCGTCATTGTAGATGATGAAAGTGCATTCGCCAAGTTTGTGAACACGACCTGCAGGCGACTTATTGCCTTCTGCTACTGTCTGATGGAGCCAAACGGTCGTATTGTGCAGCCCTTGCTAATCCGAAAGATGTTTCCACTTCGCGCTGCTATCCACGTGTGTGTGATCTTTTTAGTCCGGAACGGTTCCCTCTTCTTTGAGCCTAATGTATCCGATTTTCCATTTTCCGCGCGTGTCAAGGTCAAGCACTACCCTCTGATCATACAGGTTCTGTGTGCATGGTATAAATGAAAAAGGGCATGAAAAGGCAAGGGTATCATTCTTTAGCGCTCAGTCTTAGAAAGAGCTTCTTTGTGTTTGTGGCACTGTCCTTTGGCTGCACTAAAATTGCTGCATAATCTCGAAAACATCCATTAAGTGCCATTTTGCACCCTACACTATGGCTGTGTTCTTCGCTTCTCCATCATCATCAATTTGTGCGCATAATCCGGATAATCCCTGATATTTCTTCTTGCTACGTTGTTGCATTTCGTTCTTCGGACAAGAGTGCGCGGATATATAAACGATCTGGAAATGACGCGCCAAACTTTGCGGATCTCCTAAAGGACATGGCTTCTCATAATTGGCGTCTTTTAGTGTCCACCGCCTCGTTTGTGCCTCTCTTCAAAAGCCACAGAAGCAGTGCAAAGCAAGCTTTTGACCTCACCTTCGCTGTTTCACTCCCATGTCCCCTTTCTGACATTAAGGTGACGTAGGAGAAAAGGTGTTTTGCGCCAAATTGGCGTTTTGTTTTCGGATCTTTTATGCTTCAGTGCCATTCTCGAGAAGTGTTTATGATGATGTGGTTAGCGTAATGGAAAAGTAAACGCTATTTGTGACTGAGGTGGTCAGGTGACGTAGCGAACTGATGTTTCGATATTTTTTGTTATTTGAATCACTATGGAGGTGGAGGTCCAAACGTTTGACGAGTGAACCATTTGTTCTAAATGATCTACCGGCCAAAACTGTTGGTTCAAGCAGAGTGACCACAGATTGGCTTTCAGTGCCAGTGCACACAATGAAATTTGGCCGAGAGCAAGGATCAAATCCTTGCCACATAAAGGATTGTACGTATAATCGGCGTTCTAATATGGTTAGGATATTTCACAGAACGACTCTTTTTAATGTCACTCGAAATAGGCGTCGCAATTTCGATCGAATCCACCACACCTTTTCTTTCCCAGAATCTTTTCGTGTTTTTCTGTAGCTCTCTGCACTTGTAGGGTAAACCTCGCCCCCTCTAGGTGTGTGCTTTACTCCTGAACCAAAGCACGCATCTTTAAAGGGTCCTTGCGAAAAAATTTTCTGAAATCTTTCTGAGAGATCCACAATCCCTACCTAGTTTTTGACGGCGAACAGGATGGTGAAATCCATTCCCCTGCAGTCTTACAGGTTTTCAAGCTGCAATCCTTCTACCGGAAGCTGGGATATACTGGGTTTTACTTGGTCTTCACACGAAGTCCCTGAGAATTTAGATTTTTCTACTGTACCATTTACTGCGACCTAGGCGTCTCGAACACTTTACCTCCATGGGTGTTGTTAGTGCAGTGGTAGTGTGTTGTGCTAGGAGACTACATGTCATGGCTTGGCTCCCCATAAGTCCACCTTTTTTCGACGTTTTAGGCCGTTTTGAATGTCAACGAGCTTCCTTAAAATCTAGATCGCAATTTTGTCAGTGGAATAGCCAGCTATTACTTGGGTTCTACTTTAACCTCTTCACTGCTGGTTTTTTGCCCTTATAGGCATGACTGAATCTTAAAATCCTGTACGTTTTTGTGTTCATCTTCGCCTTTTTTGAGTGAGTCATGCCTTGTTTTCACTGATACTATGTGTTTTGGGGCTATCAGAGATCCCTTTGGACCAGAATTTCCACTCCGGAGTTTGTTGTGGAATCCTTCAAGCCCACCAAAGAGCCTCAGAAGAACCGAAAGGTGCCATTGTCCAAATGTCTGATGGCAGTTTCAAGAGATTGTATCAAGTAGTCAGTTCTATAGTCTGTATTGCCGGAAATAAACATTTTGTACAACTGGGTCAGAGATTGAATGCGGTCAGCCTGTGACCTTCCAAGTGTCCTTCTGCTTTCCCACAGATCTCCACAGAACGTGCTTCGTGCTTCCCACACACTTTCGAACGAATCGGTGTTTTCACCGAAATGAGTCACAGAGAACAACAAGTCGTTTTGTCCGTGCCCCCTCTGTCCTCTCCGTTTCCCTTCCAATGCTTGTCACGTAGAGTTCTGCACGCCATGCCTCTGTGTTTACGAAAGAATAGCGTTTGCATGCATTTTTCATTGCCTATTAGAGGCTCTTTCCGTGGCAGAGCGCACTCCGAGTTATCGAGTTATACGGTACTCGCCTCTGAGATTGCTTTGCACTTCTGCCACTCGCTGGAGTCGCGTCGCGGAAAATCAGCTTTCTCGGAGATTAGTGCGTAAATGCCAAAGCGGTTATGTCTTATATTTCGGGCTTATAATTGTTGTGCCTTCGGGGAAAGGCCAATTAGTGGCTCCCTTTCTGTGTACTCTCCAAAGTGCACAGAAAAGGTGATTTAATTGAGTTTAAATGGCTCGTCCTAAAGGTCACATCTATTTTCGGAGAGAAGATGGACCTCTAGACGTGGTTCCTTCTGTGTTCACCGATCGTTGACCTCCCAAAAACAGAAACGAGCACCGTGATCGCGGAGAGACGTTTCACACGGTCTTTTCTCGGGTTCCGCGTTTAAACTTAGATTTCGAAAGTTGTGTGACAGAGCGAAGTCCGAAATAGCGAAAGAGATGAAGGGATTCGGCTTTGAAAAGTTGTTTTCGTGACGTCAGAAATCCGAAAGAGAGACGTCGCCAGCTATAAAAACTTTATGGCTCTCTTCTTTTATTTGACTTTCGCCTACTTAGCGATTCTTTTGGCCCAGATGAATGGCTTTGAGGAGGCGTTCGCTTCGAAACGTCTCTGGAAATCCGGCACTTGGGCCGAAACGAGCGTTGTCCGGTCGTCCCTTTGATCTTCGACGTGGATATTGTGCATTTGTGGGAGTGTTCAGAAATCTAGTTTTTGTATTTTTGAGCGAAAAGAAATTGTGACAGTCTTTTGTATTATTTCGCAGTGATCTTTGACGGCCTTCTCAACGTTTTTAAATCGTCCCGCTTCGTCGCTGATATGATGAAATCGCCTTATTGACTGCATTTAATTAGCTCCCCTTACTTTCCAGGGCTTACAAGAACAAGTTGAGTTCTTCTCAAAAAAAAAAAACGTTACAGTGAAAGGTTAGCCGTGCCAGGAGTTGTTTTTCTTGTCATTTGGGCGTTCTTCGTCCCGTGGAGAATCACTCGTGTTTTGAAACAATACATGCACAGACCTGTGGCGACTTATCCAAGTGCCGTCTTTCTAGATTCTGCTACCCACACTTTCAAAAGAAGCTTGAGATATCTTCTAGCGCTTTATTTTGAGGTAATTTAGAGTTAGTCACTCTCAGTTCTCTGATGCCTCCGTTTGTCTCCTCTAATTTGTTTTCCACGTCGATTAGATGATCCACCGCGTTTCATAATTTCCTTGTTTGTTTTTTCCCTAACCCACTTTCACCTGCGGCCGACAGCGATTCTTCCCGGTAGGCGCTTCGTCTTGGTCTTTTCAGAATTCCAAGACCACATTGGGCGCCGCCACAATGGTTTTTCTGTGAAAACAAAGGTGGATGACAGACGATGGGCGAAGTGACGCACACAGCCTTGGAACGTCCTTCACAGGAACACAATTGACATGTTTTCTTGAAGGCAGACGAGAAAACAACTTTTGCCTATAGAAGAAAGGCTCCTACACATATCTGACTCATATTTGTTTGTTTTTTTTTATTTTTCCCGGAAGGAAGAAGGGCGCATCTTATAGTCCACAATGTTAGGGTGCCTGTGTTCAGCCCAGTTTTTGCAGCCTCTTATTATGAATCCATCGCCCCGTTGATCCGAAAAGCCCTGGTTCCTCTCTATTCATTCTGTGACTGAACGGATTCCTTACGAGAAGACAAGGATCGCACTACATCTCAGGCCAACAGTATAATTCCTAGTTCCCATCGCCTCTTTAATTACCGTAATCTATGTACACTAGTAATCAGTCCGAGCCACAGACCACAGAGATACTTACAATCGTTCTACTGTGGTTCTGTTTCCTCCGGCGTCGCATCGTCGCCTTCTTCCAGGTCTGTCAGTCCAATCTCGACGACTTTTCCGTTTTGGCGGGACCTACGCCGCCTACCAAGTTTTGCCCTTTTGTGAGTTGCGACTTCAGAAGCGTCGGTTTCGGCTCGGCCACTCGAAGCCACACCCACCAGGTGTGCCACCTCCGGCCGCCTGCCACTCGGCGGTCAGGCCGGCGCGGACAAACGCCTTCTCGTAAAAGGCGCCATGCGATGCGCTTTGTCTTCTGCGACGACGACGTCGGGCGCCGAGAGGTTCAAAGATTACTCAGTTATTTGTCGTCTCCCGGTGGACACCTGCGTACGGCGCCGTCCTCGGGCCGTGAGTAAGCGCAAGTTTTGTTTTCCACTTATTAGCCGTGCGCAAGTATGCGGTTTGGTTTTCTGAGGGTTCTGCGAGGGGGTTTTCCCTCCAATCTCTGGGGACCCTTGGGTGGAAGGAGTGGAGTTGCAGTAAAGGCAACCTTTACAACAATCAGGTTAACTTTGCTCCGACCGGAACTTAGAATTTACAGAGTTGTGAAAAAAGGAGTTTTCGGAGGGGGGAGTGCACTTTGGAAATCGACCTTTTGGAGAAAAAGAGGTGGTCTTGAGGCGCGTGAATCAGTGGCATTCTTCTCAAATGTCAAAATAGGGCACAGAGCTGCAATTGTTGTGCCGAAGGCGCACAAAACAATCGGGCTGGATCTGTGCTCTTCGTAGGACTGACTGATGTTTGCGTGGATTGGGTGGACAGATCGTTGAAATGTCTCTACAGTGGAAAATAAAAGAAGGCGAAATGGTCAGAAACCAAGTCCTTTTTTGACTTTTACTATCATTGACCTAATGAGTTCTAAGCTGGCGTAGTTCAGAGCTCGGAACTCACGTTAGGATGTTGATTATGCGCCCTGAGTATCCTTTGCGTTTATGGGAGATTGCCATCGACAGGGAAGGTCTAACGTTGCCTGTGGTCGGTGATCTTCGACTCACGAATAGCTGACAAAAACGAAGAGATAGTAATACTAAGGTTAGATTTTTACTTTGATTAGGAAAAGACGAAATTCTGAGTCGGGTCTTAAAATCGATCAACAGCTTCTGCTGTTTATCCGTGAAACAACGAATCGCATTTGGAAAAGCCCTAAACCCTTCTTAATTCCAATTCGAGGGCGAAATTAAACACTCTCGAGTAAACAGACGTCTGCGTCACACGAGTTTTTAGTTTAGCGCGGCAAACACATAATTTCTGGTGTCACTGGTGCGTAGGCAAACAATCCCCCTCTTTCTTCTCACGCCCAAAAGGTCACGTTCCTTTGATCGCGGATCGCGCTTCCCGTCCAGAAGCGCAATAATCCCGCCGTAAGCTCTCGAGCGCCACTTCACCCCACGCGCGTCTCTCCGAAATTCGCGACATCCAAAGCAAACCAACCTTGTGGCCGGGCCCTCGGGCCTGAGTAGCTGTGGGTGGCCCCCAATTAAGTGCCCCTATAATGTGTCATCTGTCGCCATCGATCGCCTCCCCTCGCGCGTCCCTTCGAACGTTCCGTTTTCACTTTCCGAAATCGACGCGATTTTCGACTGAATATTTCATTTGTGTATAAGTGTGCGTCGGGAAAAACACGGCCAACTCAAGGTGCCTCGAGAAAACTCTTGAAAGGCTCAAAGTATCGACTTTATCGGAGTTATGCATGGTGGCTGGCTTGTGAAATCAGTGCGAGGTTCGTCACAACTGCAATGTTTCCGTGACTAAATCATATCTAAATGGAAGTAATGACCACCAACACACAAATGATGATTAGGGACATAGTTGATGGTATAATAGAGATATTCCATTCTTCTACCCTTACCATTGAGATTACAATTAGGGCGTTGTGATGGCAGCCAGATAAGGGTACATTGAAAGGAGAGGTTCATCACAAAAACAGCCTTCTTTATGTCCTACTACAATTCATTCTTGGTGCTAGTCTAGGTTAGGTGCTAAGTGTCTTTCAGAATTTTCAAGAAGTTTTCCATGAAAGCTTCCAGTAACTGTGCAAGTTCTTGACATTTTCTTCTGAAGAACCCTTGAATCTTCCAGAATATACGGGAAAATGAAGCGGCTCGTTCACATAGTAGGTTCCTGGAACGCGAAAACGCGATGTTGTTTATGAAAGATTCCTGTGTGAAAGAGAGGTTTTCCCATACCAGAGAAGTATTCGCATCAGAGATCGTTTCATTCATAATCGTTCGCTCAAACTATACGCATGGAACCTTCGTCTCACCGTTTCTGAGAACTCTCCGTGACGCAGAAGGGCTATTAGGCTAATTATGAAGAAAACAAAAGGCGGAGAACAAAGAAGGGACTGGAATTCGGGATGCGCCTTCAGACGGGAGTGGCGGGATAATCGCCTTCGCTCCCCGATGGCGCAGAGGTGAGACGTTCACCCATGACTGTTGTGATCACTTTTGAGAATTTTGGAATTAAAATCGATGCAACGAGTAATATTCCGGTGAAATTCATTCAAGTAATCCCTTCAGATCTTAATCTTTCACATCCACAAGGGTGACTGTCCAGGATTCATCTTGTTCAGATGACTCCTTTTTCCTCATTTCACTCAGATCACTTTCACTTGCTCCTCTGTTGGCTACCTGGAGAGCACTGAGTCACCTCCTCCTTGTCTCGATATCCAATATCCTAATCGAATCAGCGCATTCACTTGCAATGCCTTTGAGTTTCACCTCTGTTCTTCTTCTGGCCTTTCGACTATCACTCCATCACCACTCCAGACGGCTAATTACAGACGCTTGTCGGCACCAAGAAACGTCTCAGACGTCTGATAACCGTTCTTCCTGATTTATCCGCAACCCTAAAGCGTATAATTGCTTTAAAGATTTTCCGCATATCCCTTCGCGCCTTCCCTATTGATTATCCAAGTGTGAGTGACACTCAAAAATTGGTTTATTGCAGAAGTAGTCGCGAGATATGGGCAATCGCCGACGGCAATGTTTACCGTAACAAGTTCGCCGCACACGACGGCCACCCTCTCGGTGACGTCACGCGCGATGTCCGCCGACTGCGGCGACGCCGCGGGTCTCCTAAGCGCGTCGTCGGCATCGCGAAAGACGATTCCCCCACCGGGAACGCCGAAATCGTCGGCGGGCACCACGCTCTCCCGCAACTGTGCCACCCGCTCGTCGACTAACAGCCTCGTCCCCTCCCGGCCCTCTACCGTATGCTCCTTCGCGCCAGTAGAGCCGGGCGCCACCATGCTGCACCAGTTCTACCACGACTTCATCTTTCGTGGAAACGTCGCCGGCGGCGTCTGGCGACTCTACTCGGCCAAGAGCAACGTCGACGAGAAGGTACGTTCTTTCCGGGGCCCCTGTTCCGCAACGGCTCTGCTGAAAACGTCGCCAAAGGCGCTGCAGCTGGCAGCGGACGTGTAGCGACTAATTATGAAAATCATCGAAATTCGAAACGGGATTTGGGGACTAAAAGGGATCGCGTGCACTTTGTGGAGGGAACCCGGCAAGGGCCACGAAAACAACTGGCTCGCGTTTCTGTGGCGAGAGGGAATACTCAAGAGGTCGTCGAGTAACGAGGGCTTCTGGAAGGGTCTAGGGAGTCGCCGCTCTGAGGGCCTATATAGTCAACATTCTACAGTAGTCTTTTTCGTTGGAGGGATCGTCAAATCGCTTCAAATCTGTTCATTCTTTTCACGAAGTTCTAAATAATTCCTTTTTCCTAAACGTTTAGTGTTGTGTCCGTGCACCATGGGTGAATGGCAAGCACTACTACCGTATTCCAATTAATCGGAAAATGTGGGCACACATCGAAGCAGGAAATTCGTCACCTTCCCTTCCCTTTCTGTGCCGGTTTTTTCTAAAAAAGTGACAAATTAGAAGCATTCATCGATCACGTGTTCTTTCTTTTTGTTGCGAAATGACGGAGATCGGATTATGAATGGTGACTCCCACGAGTTTCCCAGGGATTTCCACGGCGCCGATATTGTTTCTGAGCCGATTAACCTTTCGGCCTTGTGCGTAAACATTTGTAGGAGAGATGAGGAGAGAATCAAAGCTTCTTCCCGGAAAGGAGACATTTCAGAGAACAAAACATGATAGAAATGCACAAAATTCTGAACCTTTACACACACTCTAAACTCTCTAGTTCCTGGCCTTGCCCCATTCACCTTGCATCTGTATCTTGAGCTCGTGCCGAACCCACTCTCTGGCGGTGTCCAAATCAAATTATTCCTCGGCCCATACACAATTTCTCAACGCTTCCTGCCTTCGGCCACTTTTTGCCTCCACTGACGTCAGGCCGTTCCTAAGTGCGGCGTGATCCCATTTACGGTCCCTCTAGAGGGGTCCACCGGCCAAGCAGCTGCCAAAAACGAACGCAAAACAGGAAATGCTGAGGCTACCGTAGTCGGAACGAACAAATGAAGTGAAAACAAATCCTTCTTCTAATTGCTCTGTTGACGCGACTCGCAATTAGAGTCTGCGGGGGGTATTTTCAAAATCTCCAAGTATCTGCTCGTTGGCGGCCACCTGACTTTCGACCATTTCTCAAGCTAAGGGCCTTTGGGCCCGGTCCGAACCCCACATGGCCGCAGAGGCTCGTTTGTTTGTCGCCCAAACAGCAATTAGTCGGGCGACGGCGATAGAGCGAACGACGGAATGTGTGCGCTCGCTTAATTTTAACTTTCGATTCGATGCGCAGGCGCTTCTCATTTTCAATGCCAACAATCACAATTAGTTCGCCGCGGAGACTGCCGGGGACCACCAGTAGTTGAGGTGGGGGAGAACTTGGAGGAGCCGTGGGAAGGGACCAAACCAAGTACGATCACGGGAGGTGCTCGGGGCACATTCATTAAGTTTTATGAATACTTAACCGCTTATTGATTGTCAGATGGGAACGAGGGTTTGCCACATTTCGTGGAACATGCAGATGGCCATGAGAGGTCACGGAGCAGGGCGGATATGATGCACTGTCACGTTGTGCCAACCGAATACAATCAAAAGAGATACAATGATTCTTACGGTAGTCGGAAAACTCACCGCGGGCTAGCTCCCACCACGTCTTTTCCTGATCTTTTTCTTTCGTGCTCGGAGCGCATCGAAAAACGTCATTTTGAAAGCGCTTTTAGAAAGAGGCGCCAGGCACGTGCGGCCTAAAAGCGGGGGCAGAACTAGCCTAAAAATGACCCGGCACAAGGAGCTAATATGCGATCAGTCTATAACGTTTTGATATAATTACATCCCCTAGCTTAAGCCTTCTCTTGCGAGCCTCTAGGGTCCGCCTGAATTGTGTCGAAGAGAACAGATTGTGAGGAAACGGAAATGTTGTCGTGCTGGGAGTCTATTTCGAGGGGAACTCAAAAGTTTTTGGGCCAAGGGTAATCGCTTGGATTATCGGATTAGAACAGGAAGTCGGCAACTGCTCAAAACTAAATTTGGCGGCGATTGAATTGCTTTCATGTGGAAAAAGACGATGAATGGCCGTAGAAGTTGAGTGTTTGATGGAGTGAAACGTTGCAATTTCGAACGCACTATTATGCTCGGATTAGAAGCAGATTTGAGGTGTGGCCATGGAAGGGTTTACCAGAGTATAAGGTTAGCCCTTTCTCCAACTCAGAGATGTCGTTAATAAGCCCGTAGCATCATGAATAGATTGAAATAAAAAAAACAGCTACGAGAGATACGGGATAGCGCTGCAAAGGACGAATTTAGGTTGGATAGCTCGAAAAACGATCGGTGTTTGTTCGACTCCGTAACTACTGAAGGTCACAATCAGTAAATAAAAGGCCAGTAACCGGTCGACCGCAACAGAAAGCAGAAATGACATAGCAAAAGGGCTCGATTGGCGGGCAAAATCCCCGTGCCAGGACCACACCCCGAGTACTATAGACAGCTGTCAAATCCATCGCCAAACATTTGGTTTGATGGAGTTCTGGCCGATCAAAAGTCTTTTCTTCGATGTTTTCGCGTGACTGTCGACAGCGCCCTAACTATGAAGTTCTCAAAATGCCTGGGAAAAGCGAAATTCTTTGAACTGGAGGCCTAAATATAGAAGTAGCTCATTGTCAGCTGCGATTCGCTAACACGATTAGATTCAAAGTGCAGGGATGTGGGTCGTAAACATCTCTTCCGATTGCTGCTCTGTGGAACAAGGGAACCGCCGACTTGGAAACATCGCCCGATTCTGAGAGACATCGTTTCAGGACACCTCCGTGATGGTTTTCGAACGAAAAACGCAGAATATAAAGGCGCAGGCGCGCTTCGGACGCAATAATCGGCTCTCGTTGGCCGACCTACTCAAATACGAGTTGACCCAAATGACCGCTCTGGTCCATCCCAGAATTCTACGGGTTGTGCACCCTCTGGAGGAGGGAAAGTAAGTGGAATGTTTCGATCCCTGAATACCTCTGTGTTGATGCGAAAGCAGAGAGTTAATGGCCTTTGCATGCGAACACATCTACTCTTCGCTAGACAACGTGATCGTCGAGGAGACGCTCGACAAGCTGGAGATCAAACTCGGCGTTCTCCAGGTATTCTGATCCACACAAGGCTCCCCTCATCAAAGTGCACAGATAATCGATGGTTTGTCTTATCTCCACAACAGTGCCAAAATCTTACACGGAAACCTTACGCCCAACTCTATCTACGTGACGATAAACGGAAGCTGGAAGATTGGAGGATTTGCCTTTGCCGTGGCCGCGAAGGAGCCGGTAGGTGGCTAGAGCTGTGCCTCTCTCGCATTCCCGCTTTGCAGAACGTGTACCCTTGCTTCCCCTGGAGCAAACGGCTGCCTGTAGGTCTGCAGCCCGACCTAGACTATCTGGCGCCGGAGTACCTCATCGTCAACAACAACTCTGTGACTTCGGCGGCCGACGTCTTCTCCCTCGGCGTTCTCATGTGCTGGATCTACGCAGGAGGCAAGAAGCTCATCGACGCCGGGAACAGCGTCGACACCTACAACGTCATCATCGGACAGATCTGCACTGCTCTGAACTGCATCACCGAACAGTTGGGTCCGAATCTCCGCGAGATGCTCGAGAAAGTGCTGAGCAGTACGGTGTCCGTCCGCCCGAGCGTGCAGTTCCTGGCGCTCATCAAGCACTTCGACGACCCTTCGCTGCACGCCCTCAGGCAGTTGGACGACATTTCGCAGGAGTTCGACCCAGCCTTCAAGGCCACTTTCATCTCGCAGACCCTCTTCACCAATCTTCCGAGCATCCCAGAAGTAAGGATTCCTCTATAGATTCCATGAGAACCGTCTCCTCTTCAGAGCATCTGGTTCTCGCGCATCCTTATCCGCTTCAACGAGCACCTAACCGAGGCGGTCGACCTCTACCCCTCGCTCTTCAAGTCCCTCATCTACATGCTGGAGCACTGCGAGAGCCACAACATCCACAAGCTGCGTCCCTGGATCAGACGCATCGTTGAGCACTCCAACGCAAACAAAGGATCTGTGAGTGTTGCCTTCTGACGACTTGCACTGCCCACTTTAGCTCTCCTCCGTGATCCTCGAGTCAATGGCCGTCATTCTTCGACGGCTGGCCGACGATCGAGTCGAAGATCAGCTCTTCGACATCATCATAACGGCAACTACCGGAGACGACATCCACCTCAAGGTACCACTGGCCTAGAATCCCAGAAACAAAGTTCCGTTTCAGCAAGGCGTGATACGCTGCCTTCCGGCGATGGCCGACTTTCTCCCTCAGTGGTTCATCACAAGACGACTCCTACCTGCTCTGCAGACTCTGGCAGCCTTTCTGCAAAACGAGATTTCGGTAGATCTTGCACCCTAACACTCAATATAACTACTGGACCTTCAGCGCCAATTGGAATTCCTCGTAGCCATCGGGAAACTCAGCGATCGGTGCGACTCGGCTATGCTGCAGCAGCTTCTGACTTGTGTGGAGATGTGTGAGGCGCGTCACCCCGCGGTGATCCACTCCATTTCCCGCATCGTGCAGCGGATCGTCACTTTCGAGCCCTATCGACTCAACGACCCCGGAATGATCTCCTTCCACCTTCTTGGACCTCTCGTGCTGGGAGTCTCTCTCCCGGAGCTCAGTCCCGCCCACTTCGACGATCTCATGAGCTCCATCAGGTCGCTGCTCGATCTGATCGAGCAGATCCGCTACAACAAGGAGGACCACAGGCTGAAGAGGACCGACACGAGAAGACTCTGCAATCGCAGAGTCAGCATGAGCAGCAACCACCTGCCGCGACTCCTCATCACGGCCACGCGGCCTTCGGTCGGCGGCGAGAGCATGTCAGTTCCAGAAGCATATTATCTTGGACCACATCGGTGTTTGCAGAGTGAGCTTCCGGAAGATGTCGTTCCTCTCCGCTGACGGTCGCCTCGAAGACCGATCCTCGCGTCGAGAATCGAAGGAGTCGCGGTGCTCCATCGAGTCGGACATGTCCCTCCGCGACTCCATCAGCCTCCACTGCAACGGAAGCGACGCCTCCGACGAGTCGGGCATCGCGACGGGACGCCGGAACCGG
Organism: Steinernema hermaphroditum; assembly: GCA_030435675.1. Classification (NCBI taxonomy): domain Eukaryota; kingdom Metazoa; phylum Nematoda; class Chromadorea; order Rhabditida; family Steinernematidae; genus Steinernema; species Steinernema hermaphroditum. The sequence continues at coordinate 6,930,306 of CM059622.1, forward strand.
CGCCGCTCCTGGCTGGACGGCTACCTCCACAGCTGCTCTCTGGAGCAGACGAGCGAGCACGCCGAGCCAGATCGACGTCTTGAACCGTAGGGGACGGTGAGGGTCCGAGTGAAGAGTAAAGAGTTTAGGTGCCGGAGCGCGCGGACGAGCGAACGCCGCGCTCGAACTCGGTCCCCGACGGATCTGCTCGAGTCGAAGACGACTCCGGCCCGACCCAACTCTTTCACCAATCTTGGCCATAATTTGGTAAGACGAGGAAGGATCCCTCCAACTCAAAGCACTCCTTTAGGCCTGTACTCTCTGGAAAACATTCAACCACGGATGAGCACCTCTGGACAGATTCTGTTGAATTGAATTAAGTGTATCATAGTTGGTTTTGGGACTAAATAAATATTGGTATTTATGACGCCAGGGAACTTTCGGTATGACCTCAGAGAGCTGTTTTCTTTTGGCGGTGTCCATGAGTGCCTTTGAAGAAAACTTATGCTCAATTTGCATATGTCCTCGAACTAGGCTTGAAACTAAGCTCTAGCTTAGGCTTATGCCTAGATGTGGTGAAGAACTGTACTTGGCTCCAGTTCCCCAGAGCTTTCTGTGTTATGAATATTAGTGAGTGTCTGTAGCTTTCTATATATTGGCACTCTTGTCGTGTAATCGAGCTTTCGTCGAATGGGAGTGTCCAGAAACAGCAGTGTTTGTTTCTTTGCCGTGAGGGGAAGGGGAAACCTGTTCCCAGATGCTGAATCACGTCCCGTTTGTAACCGCTTTTTCAGTGATCGGAGGTTTCCGCCCTTCAGAACTCTTTCTTTGTCCCTTTCTTTGAAACATTCCACATGGAAAGAGAAAACCCGGTGAATCTAACCCGTAGAATTCTTTGGTAATGTCTAAATGCCCATAAATCTCTTCATGGAACCCTCATTCTCCTCTTTCAACACTAATTGGGAAACACAAAAAGTAACCCATTTCGGCGACCTCCCACAGCATGGATCCCAGGCGCCTATCACGTGCGTAGAACACACTAATTGCCATGGAACGGTCCCACCCCTTGTTTCCCCATCTTGGAATGCACAAATCGATCACAAAAACGTTGCATAAATCACGCGCAAAGTTTCAATTGCTCCCTCCATCCGCGTTAATTAACTACCTTCGAGCGACTCCACCTTCTCCGCTCGATCGAATTCGCCAATTGCCGCGAAAGTTCCACTCGGAGAGCTCGCAGTGACCCAGAATCGCTCTCGCGCGACAAAAGAAGTCGCTTCGACGACGCCGCTATGACGTCAAAACACCCATTGCTTAGCCTCTTCTCGGCATTTCGATCTTCGGAGGGCCTTGCCTCGCACAAAGGAGATTGAGATGTTCCACCGACAGCCTGGCCTATCTCCGACATCGATCACTTTTGCTTTCGGATGCAGAAGAACGTCTGATGCTATCGGCGCGAGGAATCCCGGACGCGCCCCAGGCGCACACCTGATCATCATCATCGTTCTGTCGTAAATCGTGCGGAGACGATGCGCGGAAGGTGAATGGGGTCTTATTTGCATAGCGGAAGGTTTACGACATATCGGCCTAATGAACATTTGAACGTCGCTAAACGGCCGATTCAAAACGCAATGAGGCCTCAGAACCAGTCATTTGATGGTGTCGTAAAATAGCGCTTTTGTTTGGAATTTGCAAATCGAAAATATGTGGTCACCAGTGTTGCCCTTGAAGTTGACTGATATGATCAGAACGAAAAAAAGTTTAGAAGACTACTGGCTTCGGAAAGCATTCTCCGAGAAGAGCGACAAAAGGTCTTCGATTTGAAAATCATGGCAAAGAAGAGCATAAAATCATAAAAGAGAATGGATGGTAAAGCAAATCCAAAGCTATTGCTGTGGCAACTATTTCAGGCAAACAATGTTCAAGCTAAATTGGGAAGCAGCTCCGAAAAAAAATGGGCCTTAAGAAACGATCTTTAACAATTCTGAGTTCTCTGCAAACTGTGAGTTATATTCCGCTTCTGACGAAGTTTGAAGTCTTCTGCCTTCCGCCGAAAATCGTAAAAATCAAAGTCACCAATGTGTTGCGCTTCATTAAACAATACGACTTTGGACATCAAAGTTTACCATCTCCAGGACAATTTCTGAGCACACAAGGGACTTGTAGATAGTCTGGAAATCGCTCTTTGAGCGAAGTAGAGAGTCAAAGCGACTCAGGAAAGAATGTTGCAAAGGTAGGATTGTAGAAAAGATGCTACCTGTATAAGTGAACTCATCAAGTCGGATCCTCAATATAATAATCCCTCCAAATCCCTGTCCAGCGATGCACTCTAGTCGCTGCACACTCTATTTGCGTCACAAATTGGCATGTTTCCTTGCAGCGCCTCTCCGAATCGCACCTCTGCAGCCTCAATTCTGCAGAGGCGCTGCAGAAACTATCGGTCCATGCATCGATGCTCCCAGTGAACACCTATCCAGCGTATTTGTCTTCTCCAGCACTGTCAAGGTCTCATCACTTAATCCACGTCAACAGCCACTTTGACATTGAGCGATCCGGGAGCAAAAAGCCGCGTGGAACAAGTTTCACTTTCGGCGCGAGTGGACTCCTCCTTGACCGCCACTTCCGTCTCCCCAAATTTGTAATAAATCGAAAAGTAAAAGTGTGTCTTTTGCGGGTCGCTTTCACTTTCCACTCCGCTCAATCTTCCCTTCCGCACGGCGATCTTGATCCAATCGACGAAAACGAAATTCGAAGTGCGCATTAAGTAAATCCGCGCGCGCGAAATGAGATCACCGCGCGACGGCGGCGCTGATGAGCGGCGGCGGCGGCGAAGTCTCTGGATCGCTTTTGTTTGCGTCGACCGTTCCCAACGGGTTTTCTCGAATTCGACGCCTTCCATGGATGAAACAACCGAGGGATCCCAACTTTCCGTATCACAAGACGCGCGACGCCAGCTAGCTGACGGCCACTTTCACTTGCCGCCTTTTAGATAATGCTAAGTGATGTGACAGTCACCAGAGTGACGGTATTCGCTGTGGCCTTCGCTTCTCTCTTTGCTCAACCCTTTGCTCATCAGAAGTAAGTTCGTTTCTGTGCTGATGTCGACGAAGTAGTGAATGGTAGATACTTGTGGTACAAATTTTGACATTAGAAAGCATATTCCTCTTTGAAAGCCACTCCCTATGTTTCGACAAGCCATAATTTTGGTCAGCTGTGATAGCGAAAAGACAGAATTTTGATTGGTTTACTGACATGTTCCAGTGGGCGATAAGAACGGTATCATCGGAGTTTAAATAGAATTTATATTTGGATAAAAAGATTAAAATTAAGGCATTCTAGGCCTTATAGTATTTCTTGAAAGGCTATTAGCCTATTCATCCATGTTTCGAGTTGCTTTAGAAACCCTTTCTTCTGAAAATGGTGAAAAAGGTAACCATGTGACACTGAGCCTGGTTGAGCTCTGCAGCACCTCTTTTCGAACTAGGTTTCTGAATACCACAATATCTCTTGGTCTCTTCCCACGAATTTAGGCTAAAATAGGAAAATCAAGGTTTGCATTACCAAAAATGGCATTGATGTGACTATGTGACATTGAGCCTCCACGCCGATTTCTGTAACCACAATTGAGAAATTTACAGAAATCGGCCTCTGGTTGAGCCATGTAGGACCTCTTTTGAAACTAGGTTTCTAAATATGAAAATATATCGTGGCTTCTCCCTATTGAACCGCTCCATTTTTTTACCCACCGAGATAATCAATCCCTACAAGGGTTCGAAGTTAGACTATAAGATCTGAGGTCTGCACAACCTAAAAGGTTTCTTTCTGTTGTTAATGGTCATCAATAGGTCGTGACATCGCTAAATATTCAGTGATCTCCCTTACAAAGTCTACCGTATCTTCCCGCGCGATTGGGCCGATGTGGACAAAATCGCGCAGCTCCGCAGACTGGAGATCGAGAAGCAGCTCGACTTCTGGGTAGACTCGAACTCCCCTAACCAGTTTGCCGATCTCATGGTTCCTCCCTTCATGGTGGAGCAGATCGAAGAGTTCTTCGAAAGGCACAAACTCCAGTACAACGTCAGCATCCCCGACGTCCAGAAGTAGGCGCCAGGAGGTGGACACCACTCAGTGAACCCTCGTTCCAGATTGATCTATCGAAACGAAGTCGATGTAAAGGCGAAGGTCCGTTCCAGAATCGACAAGAAGCACTGGAACGCGTCCAATTCCGAAGTGGCCTCCTTCCTGCGGCGTCTCAACGACAACGTCGGATTCTCTTCGTCCGGTACTTTATTGGTATATTTATTTTAGAGCCCTTCTGTAGTCCGCTTCTAACCTCCTCTCCCATCCACGGTCAATCGGGCTCTTTCAGAGGACAGCCGCGTTGGCCAGACCCGCGCCGACTACCCCTTCGGTGACTACGCCAGCTACAAGGCCATGATGAAGTATATGCGGACGCTCGAGTTCTACTACCCCACAATCACGAAGCTCATTCGCATCGGGACCACACACGAAGGCCGCCCCATTGAGGGTCTCAAGATCGGCTTCCCCGTCAACGACACCTCAAAACGCGCCGTTTGGATCGACGGAAACATTCACGCGCGCGAGTGGGCGTCGTCACACACAGCGCTGTTCTTCATCAATCAGGCAAGTGCGCGAAATCGAAAGTGACCGTTCGGGATCGCTTGCAGCTGGTCGCTGGATACGGAAACGACCCACAGATCACCGATTACGTCGACAGCCTCAACTTCTTCATTGTCCCCAATCTGAACCCCGACGGCTATGAATACACGCGTGAATCTTCCAGGCCCGAGGTCGGTCTTTAGTGGACGTTAGGGGTCTTTAGGGGCAGAGGGGATTCCAGGTTGGCGCACACCTTAGCTAAATCTGTTGAAAAGAAGCGACAAGACACCATTTTGAGTTACAAATCGTCGCTCACTTCAAAACTTAAAAGATCACAGAAACGGTACTAAAGAAAGAAGAGAAATCAAGCAGGAAAAGACTGTGGCTTTAAAGCAACGAAACCATCGATCGGTTCGGTTTTCATCGGTTCTTTACATTTGTAACTGAAAACTTGAATGTTTCCCTGTAATCCCGCTCCTGATACACTGCATTGCAACAATACAACGTCCTTGGTCTTAAATCGAGATGTTTTATATCATATAATATGATAGACCTAATCACAAGTATTTGTATTTCCAGATTTACTGTAATACGATGAATCGAGCGAATAGATTTCCCTTCTGCTCTCACAGTTTTGAATACAGCTTGCAGGCAGTTCTAATATTTCACTCTGTCTGACCGTCGACGTCATTTCCTTGCGAAAGACATAAAACCCAAGAAAACATCCACAGCCAGAATAAATCACCGCTCGTTCAGCGGCGCAAGAATGGCCACAAGTTTAGATTTCACTTAAAATTTGTTTAACGAAAAAATGATCTCTGTGTTCCCTAAAAGCTTGGCGTGAAGTCCCTTCCATTCTTTTAAACTCATTAGTTACTATTCTTTCCAAATGTTTCCCCTTCCAACAAGCAGTCACTCAAACAAGCAAGCAGTCACTCAGACTCAAAAAGCTCCACTTCAGGTGCGCTTGTGGAGGAAGAACAGATCGCCCGAACAATGCGTGAAGTCCCTTTGGGGAGGGCTCAGGTGCTGTCAAGGAGTTGACCTCAACCGCAACTTCGACTTCCACTGGTCAGGTATGCGCCTTCCCGAGGCTTAAGTACTCACATATAACTTCTAAAGAGACTGGCTCCACGGACAACCCGTGCTCCAACCTCTACCATGGATCGAACGTGTTCAGTGAACCCGAAGCCAGGTGAACCCGCTGCTCAGTTCTTCGTCTAAATCCCTGTTCAGAGCAGTGAAAGACTTCTTGACGTCCCCTGAAATGACTGACAAGGTCGACGCTTTCATCACCCTGCACACCTATGCCCAACTCTGGATCCATCCCTTCAGCCACGAAATCGGACAGTACACGAGAGATTACCACGAACTGGTGGGTACGAGGTGGCTTCTCGAGGGTACGGTCTTCGATTTCAGCACGGCCTCGCCGTCAAGGCGGCCAAACGCCTGGAGAGTGTGTACGGTACTCACTTCAAAGTCGGCACGGGAGCCGATCTTCTTTGTAAGCATCCAGCACTTAGCAGGTCCTGACTCTGTTTGCAGCGCCAGCAGCTGGTGGGTCCGACGACTGGGCCAAGGGAACCATGGGCATCAAGTACGTCTACCTCCTCGAGCTCCGCCCAGAGCTGGAGGTCTCGCGTGGATTCATCCTCCACAAAAGCGAACTGATCCCGACGGGAGTGGAGACCTTGGAGGCCGTCAAGGAGGTCATCAGAGGTGTCCTCAAGTTCAACAACATCGATGTCAACCTCAACAGGAACAGAGGACTCCAGAGACCTACTCACGATTTCCAGTCGAGACTCCCGATCGTAGTGCAGGGCGTTCCTAACGTCGTCTCCCAGCTGAAGCCGACGGAACAAGAGGGGATCGTCGTGAACAAAGTCGTCTTCGGAGGCGCCAAGAATAGGGAGATCGTGCTCATCTCCTCCAACACGAGTTCCGCGCCTGTCACCACCCCATCCACCACGACCACTACCGAAAAGACGCCACCGGAGACGACCTCGACGTCGACGTCAACATCGACAACCACCACCACGACAACGTCGACGACCACTACATCCACCACCACCTCAACCACTCCGACTACTACAACCACTACAACCACGACCTCTACGACTCAAGCCCCAACGACGTCAACAGCCAGTCAGAAGAACCTGGTTTCATCAGCGCCATCTCAAAGTTCTGGATCTCACTCTCACGAGCGCCAAAAGTTGTCGTTCGGTCAGAGACTCTCCCTCCAACTAATCAAAAAACAGATGTGTAAGTTCATTCGATCAAGTAGGAAATACAACTGACAGTAGAAGGATTCAAAAAACGTGGTGATCCTAAATGACTTGAAATACAGTTTCCTCAGACTGTTAAAACTCCGATTCCTGCTTTCAAGGATAGTATCCCTTCAAAACCACCCCAGAAAATCACAATTATTGGATTATTAAATACCGAACTCCGTTTCAGTGCGTCTTCGGAACCTCTCCCCCACTCCCTCCGCCACTTCTCCCACAACGACTCCCTCAAGCACGCCTTCCACCTCCACCTCGACCACCACCACGACAACAACGTCGCCTATCACCACCACTTCCAGAAGGACGACGACGCCAGTGGCCATGCCCCCTCTCCGGGCAGAAGCCTCGTTCGAAGAGTCGGCGGTCACTCCGAAGCTGGAACCCGCCGTCGTGTTCCAAGACGAGCGAGGTCCCGTCTCCCAGTCCACCATCAACAGATCAGCGCCTCGATTCCTGACGGTCTCTCCCAACCGACCTCCTGCCAGCAGAGAGGTCCTCCTTCTTCCACCTCTCCGATCGGAGAACCCGATCACCGGTATCAACGAGATCGTCTTCAAGGCCGTGGCTCCCACCACGACAGCGGCTCCTCTTTCCAGCGCCGTCGAGGAGTTCCTGAAGGGCGAAAACTGCAAAGACATGCGGTACTCGTGCTCCTTCTGGATCCGCTCGAATCGCCGAGTGTGTGAGGAGCAGGAGACGTACATGAGGCTACAGTGTGCCGCCAGTTGTGGCTACTGTAAGAAGTAGAAATGCGCCGTTTCGTGCGAGTAGAAGTGCCATAGCGACTCGTAGTTGAGTTGACCCGAGTAGAGAGCAAATCCGTGCCTATACATACCTGTCCTTTCTTGCGATGGCTTTATTTATGAAGAGATAAACTATTTATTGTGAGAAGCTGGTGACCTGGTGATCAGGGTTGTGCGGAAGTAATCCGGAAGTCGGAACCGAAAGAAACGGCTCGAGGCGGGTTCGAATCCCCCTGAGACCAAACATTTTTATCGTCGGTTTAAGACAGCCATTTTATTAACGTAGTTTTTCTTTTGACATAAATAGACAGAAGAACAACTTTGCGACTAATGTCAAATGAAAATGACTGAAGATAAAAATGTCAGTCCTCAGGGTGGATTCGAACCCACCTCGAGCCGTTTCTTCCGGTTCCGGACACACGCATTGTTCCGCACAACCCTGCTGGTGATGTGACCTGCCTCCATGCGCAGAAGCGCCATTTGGGTGGGAACAGGGAAGCGTCCACTTGCTTCCCATTTTCTGGCGAAAAGGGCGATGGAAAACAAGATGAAGTGATGATGTGCATCAGCTTCCGATTGAGAAATCGGAGAAATCAGGAAATGACCCAGTGAGTCAGCTCTATTTGTCTTTTAGTCATTGGTCTACGGTACTAACATGACGTCACTTCCTGCGCATCTTGACACCGTCCGCGCTCTGTTTTTAGATAAACCTATTTAGAAATACACTATCTCTCATACAAAAAGAGATCTTTCCTAAGAATGTTTAGTCGCACTATGACTTCACTATGACGGGCGGACATCTGAGGTTCATTTCAGTGATTCTAGTGTTGTGCAATCTCTCTCTCAGAAAGGAGTTGGGTGAACGGTTGTTCTTGGCCGTCACTTTTGGCGCATTGATCATCTCGGCTCCAAGAACACCAGAGAGCTGTAGTTCCGACGTCTTACCGAAAGGGCCGTCGCCAGCTCCGGATCACACGTGCTGAAGATTCATTGCAACTCCGAAGTCTGGTGCTTTTTTCTCGGTTCTAATGAGATATTCATATTTTTAGAATTTGGGTGAGCGGTCGTTCTTAACTGTCACTCTTGGCACAATGATCATCTCGATTCCAAGAACACCAGCATGTAATACGCACAAGAAAACTGCAGTGTCAGAACGATATTAAGAGTGGAACACATCTAGGTGTTTATCATCTATTTATGTTAACCGCAAAAAGGCGAATTTGAGGTGGGCACTTCTGAAGGTTCCTTTGTTAGATCCGTAGAAAACAGAAAATTACTATGTTTCTCCTCGTTCAAAGAAAACAAACACTTTTGTGTAATGCGGACTAAGACGTTTTCAACAGAGATGTGAATCATCGCAACCTTGGCAAACACATCGCCTAATCCCTCCTGACAACGTGTGCGAGTACAAAACACGTAAATGTAATTACGAATGATAGGAACTCTGTTTACTCTGTGAGTCATCATGTAAACGTCTTCGGTTTAGTGACCTGTTGTCGCTTACATGCTTCTAGAAACATTTCTAACCATTTCGAAATGATTTTTACAAAATTTTATTTTTAACTTGATATAAATAAATAGAACGACTTGAAAGAGATGATCCCCCAGATCGTACTGGACTTTGGCTGGTGACATGAGTGGCAGCCAGATGTTGATCTTGAATGTTTTGACTTCCAGCATAAACAAAGAGCGCCGTTGGAGCAGATTCCCCCTAGTCGCTTGGTGTGAAATCAAACGGCCGCTTCCTTCTTTTAATTAAATCCTCTTTTGCAGAAAATCTTCGAATTCCCGGGAGCACGTCTAGAAACTGACGCTTCTTCACGACTCATCTTGCTTAGGAATTGATGTGAAACGTTGCTAACGATCTTTTACAATCGTGACCTCGTCCCAATGAAGAAGACAGCCCTTCTTAAGTCGCGTTCCTATCACCGTAAAACAGAGATAGCGCCGTCCAGTGGACCCCATTGAGTCACACTGGCAGCTGACTCGGACACGTTTCGTCGGCGACAAACAGTCCTCTGCAGTCCACCCCTCCCCTCCGCTGCAATTCGTCGATCGATCTGAAAGCGGAACAATGACCTTCTTCATCGCAGTCGCGCATCTTCGCGATTTCTTCGCCCACAGAGCGCTTCTCTTTTTTGTGGCTAGCTGCCGCGAAGGGCCGCCGCCGGCTCTTGACCGTCGCGGCAACTGTCTCCCCTCTTTTGTGCCTGTTTACCCTTCCGTCGCCGCCTCTCGACGCGCCGCTTCCGTGTGTGGTCATCTCGACCGTCCGTCCGGTCGACGCTAATTGGTCACCGGACTCAGATCTAGGAGGATTATCTCCTCGCCTCCCGCGGTGGACGATGACCGATCCAATCAGAGCGGCAAACTTTGAGTGTTTGGCGATTAGTGCCGGATCCAAATATGGCGCGTTTTGGTCCCTTTCTCGTGGAGCGTTTGTCTTCGGCCACGAACGGCTCGGAACCTGTTTGGTTCGTCGCCAATGAGAAGAAGCGCCGTCCACTTTAAGCCCACAACTAATGTTGTTCTCCAAAAAAAATCGATCGATGTAGCGAAATGTGGTCGAGATGCACAGCTGACAAAAACAAGATTTTCAAGGTTATGCGATGGATCACCACGACTGACAATCTATTGCGCGTTTTTGCTTTCAAATAGAGTCGCTCGTGAGAATTAGTGCACGTCACCTTTTCTTCTATCAACAAGTGTGACATTTCACCGTAAAAAGTGCAAATTGTTGCCGGGCCATAAAGTAGGTGCATCATCATCGCTATCCTTTTACATCCCTCTATAATTATAGCACATTGTTATCCATCGCCCACAGATCAGTCAAAACAAAGAGACCTCGCCGTCTTGCACAGAAATTTATTTTTCCGCTCCTCAATCTTCAACCTCTTCCTCTAATTAGCTAATTTCTGTCAGTCGCCGACCACCCTTTCTCGTCGTTCAAAGCTTCTTTTTCGCGGACTGTACAATCGGCGCCTTGTTTCCACCCTTTCCCAACCGAGTATTTGCCCATACAGCTTCATCACCACCATTCAAAAAGCGTCCTTACCAAGGCGGCTGAATTCTAAAGGCATCTTCCGACCGTTCACACGCGAGGTCGACGCTTGCGCAACGGCCTTTTGTTGGGTTATTGTTTAGGGCCATCGACGGTCGAGTTTCCAGACGGAGTGAGTCATTAGATACCTATTCACTTTGACCTTCGAGATATGGTGAGAAGAGGGTGTTTATGCCCTTCAGCCAATTACACTCAGGTCAAATTTAAAGATTGTGTATGTTCTTACCCTCATCCAACTCTGGATTCTACCCTCATTCATGCCCTCAAACCTTGGTAATCCTCGCGCCAGCACGCCTTGTTGCAATTCGCCGTCGCCATCACGTTGCGCCACTCGCGATAATCGCCACAGATCAGAGATATCCGAGTCGCGCCTTCGCCCCTGTCCGGCGCTGACCCTGTGGCGCCCTGTAATTATGCATTCTTGCGCACGCGTCGCCAGTTCCTTCCCTTCGCAACGTTTCTCCCAATTGGAAACCTGTTCCCCTACTCCCGGGTGTGACTCATTTTTTGATTGAGATGATTGTGGCTGCGCACCGTGATTCACCGCACACCCGGTGACGGTGATGTTTTCCCGATGCAACGTGAACTCGCGAGAGTATCGATCGTTTACTCGAGGCGAGTAAACGCCTTTCCACCTTTCGGAAGGACCGTATATTAAGTATTTCTAATTAGTCATTGTGTGTCTTCCTTGAAATCTTCGCGTCTTCTACGACCTCTTAGTGGCGCCTATCTAATCTAGGCGCCATTCATTCGCACCTTCCCTCTTTGAGGCTAGTGTAACGCATTCCGCCCCGTGCTTCCTTGCACTCCCGCGTTCCAAACCCCGACAGTTGGTCCTTTCCGGTGACTCACAAAAAGCGCGATTGCTCATTCGGCCTTTGGTTTCTGAAGTCTCTTTGCAGCGATGGGTATTCTACCGAACCGAGTGCTTGTTCTGGTGGCGTTGGCTGTCCTCTTCGCCTCTTCCGGCACCGCCGAACTTCGAGGAGAGCACGTCTGCACGGAACTGGAGGAGTGAGTTTCCGCGAGACCCGATTCAGAGCAGATCTGTTTGCTTTAGACGTGAGGTCATGGAACTCGAGAAGTACACGAAACAAGTCGTCCTGCAGACCACCGAGAGTTGTCTCGACATAACCAAGGGCTTCAAGTGTCCAGTGCGAAAGTAGGCTCTAAAATGCACATGTATAAAGCTGAGTATCCCGTGTAGGATTGGCGAAAGGACCTCCTACCGTAATGTGCCGACGATAAAGCCCGTTCTAGTGAAGAAATGTTGCGAAGGATACATCGAAGGCTCGAAGGATACGTGCATCCGTAAGCGGTCGCCATATCCTGGCTACGGGAAAGTCCTTTTTCTTTAGCCAAGTGCAGTCCTGCATGCAAACGAGGCGAATGTGTCGCCCCGAATGTATGCAAATGCGAAGAAGGCTACGGTGGGGACGCGTGCTCGAAGGCCTGCCCAGCGGGCACCTGGGGCGCCAAGTGCCGGGAGAGCTGCGACTGCAAGAACGGCGCCGGATGCGACCCTGTCAACGGAAAGTGCCAGTGCCCCGACGGCTTCCTCGGGCCTCGGTGCGAGTCCACGTGCGAGGAAGGCAGCTGGGGTCCTGGATGCGCCAACACGTGCGTCTGCCAGAACGGAGGAAGCTGCAACCCTAAGACGGGAGAATGCAAATGCGCCCCCGGATTTTCCGGAAAACTCTGTTTGCGCAAATGCGACGAGGTCTGTTTGGTGAGAATTGCCTCAAAGACGGCCGATCTTGTAGGGCACCCACGGTCAAGACTGTCAGTATGAGTGTCGCTGTGAGAATGGCGCCTTCTGCGACGCCGTCAACGGAAAATGCACTTGCCTAGCAGGGTTCACGGGCGATTTGTGCCAAGACGAGTGCCCCGATGGAACGTACGGGGAGAGGTGTGAGAGCAGGTGCCACTGCCTGAACGGGAACAAATGTGACAAGAAGTCGGGCAAGTGCCTCTGCGTCGGATTCACCGGCGACAAGTGCGAGAAGCCCTGTCCTTTGGGGGCCTACGGAGAAGACTGCACTAAGAACTGCAGCTGCGTCAATGGCGCCAAGTGCCATCCCTCCAACGGGTCCTGCGTCTGTGGCGACGGCTTCAAGGGCGAACTGTGCGACGAGAGGATCTGTCCGGCCGAGAAGTTCGGAAGAAACTGCGAGAAGTCGTGCGCCTGCAACATTAATAACACCGAGATGTAACCTCCCCCTTTCCACTTTTTGAATATCCCCACGATGCTTAGGTGCCACCCAACGCTCGGATCTTGTCACTGCAACGCCGGATTCACCGGAGGCGCTTGCAATACCGTATGCCCCATGGGATGGTTCGGAAAAGACTGCAACACCAAATGTGACTGCGAAACGGCCACGGGGTCCATGTGCGACCCGGTGACAGGGGAGTGCTTGTGCGCCCCTGGCTTCAAGGGGAAGCGTTGCGAAGAGAGGTGCCAAACGGGCAAGTTCGGCCTCTACTGCGAAACGGACTGCAACTGTGCGAACGGAGCCGAGTGCGACTTCAAGTACGGTACCTGCAACTGCACCCAGGGATGGAGAGGACCAACGTGCTCCCTTCCCTGCTGGGGAAACACTTTCGGCCTCGGTTGCAAGTCCTGCGACTGCTTGAACGGCGCCGGATGCAATCCCGTCACCGGAGAGTGCATCTGCGGCGCCGGAAGGACCGGCGACCGCTGCGAGCACGTCTGTCCTCCCGGCAAATACGGTATCGGATGCAAGCTCGGGTGCCGTTGTGGTCGTAACGCGAAGTGCGACCCCGTGAATGGGCAGTGCGAGTGCGAAGAAGGATGGCACGGCGAGTTGTGCACCAGCAAGTGTCCCGACGACAAGTGGGGAGAGCAGTGCGACAGGGACTGCGACTGTAGCGGCCAGGGAACCTGCAACCACTCGACAGGACGGTGTATCTGCAAGGACGGATTCAGTGGCGGTAGATGCGAGAACAGTAAGGAGTCCGAACCGAGGCAACTCTGAGCGCTGTTTTAGAATGTCCCTTCGGCAAGTTCGGACCCAACTGCGGAGCTTCTTGCGCCGACTGCGCCAGCGCTGAGCACTGCAACCTGGTCACTGGGGAGTGTTCTGCTTGCGCCCCCGGAAAGATGGGTCTCCAATGCGAGCAAAGCTGCCCCGAGGGCACCTGGGGCGAGGGCTGCAGTCAGAAGTGTGACTGCGCCTCCGGCCAAGCGTGCAACAACGTCGACGGAACGTGCGAATGTTCAATCGGGCACACTGGAAAGCGATGCGACCAGGACTGTCCCGAGGGCACCTGGGGATTCAACTGTTCGCAGAAGTGCCGAAAGTGCAAGAACAACGGATTCTGCTCGGCCATCGACGGAGAATGCAAGTGCCAGCCCGGATTCCAGGGGGAGACGTGCCAAATGAGTGAGTTTCCCGATTTGTGCCCTGAAATGTGCCTTTTATAGAATGCCCCGTCGGTCAGTGGGGCGCCAACTGCCTCAACAACTGCACGTGCGCCAGTGACCGTAAACAGTGCGATGCGGTCAGTGGCCACTGCCAGTGCGCCTCCGGACTCAAGGGAGACCTCTGCCTCGACTACTGTGAGGTCGGCTTCTGGGGACCCGACTGCATCAACCAGTGCAAGTGCAAGTCCCTCTCTTCGGACTGCTCGGCCACTACCGGAGAGTGTACGTGCAAGCCCGGATACTTCGGTGAATTCTGCGACAAAAGTAGGAGTGCGCCCTTGGTCCCTGATTAGAATCGTGTTCCAGTCTGCCCCGAAGGTCAATACGGCGACTACTGTAAGCAGTCGTGCGGCAAGTGCGAAGACGAGAACATGATCTGCGACCCCGTGGTGGGATGCTGCCGCGAAGGAGAGTCCTTCTGTGGCATCGCGCGCGCCGAGTTCGTGAGGGCGAACCCGTCGGGCATCGCCTGGTGGCCTTTCATCCTCATTGTCCTCGGAATCGTCGTCCTCGCCTTCGGTTCCGTCACCTACTACCGCTCCAAGTGGCTCAAGGAGAAGGACCCCGACCTTCCTACTGTCACCTTCCACCCGGAGGAACATGGCTATCCCGGAGAGGACGTCGACCACACCGAATTCAACAACCCCCTCTACAACCGCAAATCGGTGAACGATGGGGGACGGGTCGAGAAGGACCTGGAGGCCCTGAAGCTGGGCTTCTCCAAACCCAACAGTCGACCTCACAGTAGGCGCCGCTTTCCTTTGCCACCTTTCAGAATCGTTTCGCTTTAGACGAATACGAGTCTCTGGACGCCTACCGAGACGAGCCATCGACGTCGTCAGCGTCCGAATGTAGGCAACCACTGCTATCCTCTGAGGAGAGGAGGCCGAATTCAGGCGACGACGGAGAGAGTTAGCGCATTTGCATGGTTTCCCTCTTTCCCTTTCCCTCTGTTGTGCTTCTAGTCCCCCGGTGCTTGCGAACGGCTTCTGGCTATCGAACACTCCACACGTGCATGAGGACACAATAAATCTGCATGGCACCCACTCACAGATCACTTCACATAACGGGCATTCTTGCGGTGGTGGCGGTGCAACTCTAATAACACTTCTCCATTAACCACCGATTCTGAATTGAAGCCATCACAATCGAAGCGCTCGCTCGTCGTTTGTCGTTTGAAGTCGTCTCCTTCTCCCCTCACAGCTTCCAGCTGGACTTCTCCTGTCCCCCCGCGAACTCCTCTCATCCGGGTCGTTTCAGATCACAGCTACGAAGTGCCAGATTGTAAGCGCAAGGCGCAGCACGACGACGAGGAGAGGCCCGGCAACTTCTACTCGTGAATCCTCGTGGACATAGACCTTCGCGGCCTACGGGTTACCTCCTCTTCCTCCTCTGCTCTGTACTTATCCCCCACCGGTATGATGAGTATTCCAGTACCACGCATCGATGAAATTCTTCAGTTCTATGTAGTTGTTGTATATATTAAAGCGTTCCTTTGAAGTGAATGTCGCCAGACGGTCGACGTCTCACATGACATCGGCCCTCCGCCACTTTCTCGGAGCCACGTGCGTCACTCAACGAGCATCTCCCTCCGCGTTTTCTAAAGTGGCGCGTGGGAATTGAAGATGCAAATCCAATTTACAAGTACGACATGCCTCTGGCCACTTTTTGCAAAGACGACGTGGGCGCCTATCCGCTCCGCGCGAATCTCGCGTTCCCGTGAGTCATCGTGCGTTCCGCCGCCTCGCCCTTTGCCCGTCAAAATCATTTTCTGATCTGGGCGCTCGGGAGGCGGCAGCCAATCTCTGGTCTCCGGCGCCACCCCGACTCTTTGGCGCTGATTAGTTCGTGGCCACTGTAGTCGAAGTCCTAAACTGTTTGCTGTTTGTTGGTTGTGTTGGCGGCGCGGCGGAAGTGCCCCAATTAGAGGTGCACCGATCTGTGGAGTTTGTATTGTGATTCACCGGTGCGGCGGAGACGATTATTTCGGGGACATAGTGGAAGTCAATCGATGGGCGGTGGCGAGTTCGCTGGCGGGTTGAAGTGAAGAACAATAAAGTTGCCCCTCTATTGCGTGTTTGCTTTGTGGCGGCGGGCGGATAGCTCTGGAGAGGGCGATTTCTAAAGGCAACGAGGTCCGCTTCTTTGGTTATATCCGCATCTGCACAGGTATAGGCGCTAGGCACCAAGGAACCACACGACGACCTTTTCTGCACACGTGACGACTCGCACATATCGGTCATGTTCGCACGTACTGTAATTGAGAATCCAAAGAACGAGCCCTAGAAATTCTCTTGTAAACAAACACTCATCGGCCTCTCAGAGGCGTTCTTCGCGAACGCCGCCATGGCGGCAATTGGGCAGATTTCTTGCAAAAAACTGTTTTGATAGTTCGCCGTCGGCGCGTCCGTTTTGCGGCGTGTCGCGCTGTTGTTTACCCTGCGATGTCACCTCCGAAGGACAAAAATATCCCGGACACCCCTTTGTTGCGTCTCGATCTCCCCCACACTTCCTGTGATCGCTCACCGACTCCCCGAGAGACGAAGGCGGCGTTCGATTAATAGATTAGTGATCTATCGTTCTAAGGTCGCCTTCTGTGTCCATATATTGACCGAACATTGTTCTCTTGCAATCGCGTTTCCACTTAGGGATCACCGCCGCCACCAACCCTGCAGGAGTGCCCCTGGCAGACCAATCCATTTCTCTCGCCATTTTCATATTTTGGCTGTTTTCGGCCCACTCTCCTCTTTCGGCGGTCTAATCGTCCACTTCCCTGTTTTGCTATAGAGTGGCTGCTGAAGAGGAAATTGCCTCTAGAGACTAGAGCAATTTTTCTCTCCGTCGTCGGTTCGCTTCAGGATTCTTGATTTTGAGGTGTTTTGCACTGGCTCGATGACGTCAACAGCATCAGCTGTCTTCCATGCAGTATCATTCAAAGTATAAAGAGCGCTTTTCCGAGGAAAGATGCACTTTAGGAAGTGGCTAATTCCTACTTCTACCGTACAACACAGTAGTTTTTGGAAATCTCGCGCAAATTGGGTCGTGAAATCAGAATTTATTGCAAAAATTCTTCGAGACTGCGCTAAGGAGTGGTCCTACAACGAATTGCCTACTATGGGGTACAGTACCCGCATGAATTCAATTTCCAAAACTCCGGAGTGGAGACGGTGTTCGTTGGGCGTCGTTTTCTGATGACATCTCGAAGGCATTGCTCCGACAGCGGACGCATCGCCTTCGTCCCGTTTCAGTCGTCATCTCCTTGACTCCCAGATTCTTGAGATGTTTCTCTCCGTTTCGACTTAATTGGCGATTCCAAACCGCGTAACCTCATCTCCTTCCGACTCATTGCCGTCTGCACTTTTGAGTTCCTTTTCGGGAGGCCTTCGAAAGTGCACTTTCCGTGGAGGAGGCGCCGACCAAATAGGTGAATCGTCCGCCAGAGTCATCTCCGCGGCGATTCCGTAGCGGATCGAGATGATCTCTGGGCGCCGTCCCAACTTATCACCTCC
Source organism: Steinernema hermaphroditum (assembly GCA_030435675.1). Lineage (NCBI taxonomy): Eukaryota > Metazoa > Nematoda > Chromadorea > Rhabditida > Steinernematidae > Steinernema > Steinernema hermaphroditum. Next base: position 6,947,948 of record CM059622.1, read on the forward strand.
TCTTTTTTCGCACTTCGGCGACCTTCTCTCTTCTCGTCCGTACTGCTCAGCAGCGTTGATGGGCGTAGTCCGATCGCGCAGAGCAGCTGTTTCCCTTCTTGCGATCGAGAGGGCAGCGGAGAGGCTCCATATGATTGGCGCCCGGGGGACCGCCGCTTCTTGATTTTCATAAACACTGCCGCGTCTCTGTTGCCAAATGCGTTTTTTTTGCGCGAGGGCAGAGGCACTACTGCAACTGCAGTCCAGCGCTTATCAGTCCTTTATTGCCCCCCGCGTTCAGTTGTCTGTTGCAGCGCTAATCTCGCCCACTTCTGAATTCCGCTCTCTTCAGCGTTCATCCCCAGCTACCGTTCTTCGAGGAACGTCTGCAGATGCCGTTTTTGAAGCGCACTGCGCCGAAGGAATCCACCCAGAAGAAATATGCCGCCAAGATCGTCATGGTCGGGAGCGCCGGCGTCGGTAAGACTTCGATCCTTCTGCGCCACGACGGCCAAGGATTCGTGACGAAGATCTCACCCACCGTCGGCGGCAGTTTCATCACTTCCCGCACGTAAGTTTCTCGCTCCACCTGATTTTCGACCGACCGTGACTGTTTAGGAAATGCGAAGAGCGCGATGTGGAGCTGCAGATCTGGGACACGGCAGGCCAGGAGCGTTTCCGTTCGCTCGTGCCTCTTTACTTGCGAAATGCCGTCGCCGCTGTCCTAGTTTTTGACCTGACCAACAAGAACACGTTCCACGATCTCTCTTTCTGGATTGAAGGTGTGTTTTAGTCAGTTTTGTTGACTGTGCGCGTTTTGAGTAATCAAGATCGAGTTGTTGTTTTGAGCGGAAACGTTAATTATCGCTGAGTGAGTTGATCGGTCATCGGAGGCAGAATGACCAATGATTAACTCACATTTACCGATGATCGGTCAAACTTGCCTTTTCTGGTACTGTCATTCTGGGGATGTCGTGTGATAGTTGATAAGCATGTTGCCGTTTGAGAGAAAATGATTTACGGGCAATATCTTTTCTTTTCTTTGGAAGCCGTTTTCGATTCCACTCGCTATGTTTTTAAGTGCCAAGAAGGTTGAAGCGGGAGGTTAGTCATGCATTCAAAGGTTAGTATCGGAGTACGGAAAAGATGTATGGCAGTTCTCTGTCGGTCTTACACATGCCATTTCATGGCACATTTTAACATAAATGGGAGTTCGCAGTGGTATCCCAGTGGTTCTCCGCTGATCTTGTACCTTTCCTGTGGAATTTATTAACTGTAAAAATTCGATAGTAACGTCATGAAGCGGTGGGTGTAGTGAAATCGATTACAAGGGTTATCATAAAATCATTAGTCTTATCATTTGATCTCATTAGGGCTGAAGTACATGAGTTAAAAATAGAACTGTCTTTCTAAAGGGGAGGGGGTTGTAAAACAACGACGTGGAATGCTTGAAAAAGTGTGACTGGCACGTTCGACACAAACCGTTTGACGTACTCGGCTGTGTATTGATCGGAACTGGACTATTCGATGAGCGTGGCAAATTCGATTTCTGTTACAATTCTTGGCTTTTGAATTGTTTGTTTGTTAATCGCTCTATGCCTAGTGGTGCTGTATTCACTTCGTGAGTACAGGCGCGTTTCTCCTAATGCTTTATAAATATTTACACAACGTTTTTCAGAAGTGCGTCGCCAAACCCTCGGCCAAGAGATTTCCTTCTTCATCCTCGCCAACAAATGTGATCTCACGGAGCAAGTTGCTGTCAGTGATCACGAAATCAATGCCTTCTCCGAGAAATACTGTGCCCCGTTCCACTTGACTTCCGCCCTTTCCGGCAAAGGGATCCGCACCGGGATCATCGCCATCTCGAAAGCTCTCCTCGCCCGCGACGAGAAGGAGAAGGAGCGCCTCGAAGCCCAGCGCCAGGCCGAAGTGCTCAAGATCGAAAAGGAGAGCGAGTCGTCTTCCGTGAAAAAACCACGCGGATGTTGTTTAATAAGTTGAGCCTAGTCGGCCGAAAAATATCGTCAGATGACTATTGTACATAGTATAACTCTTGTTTATCCTTCTACCATCTCGAAACCCCATCCATGCTTTACACTCGAACGTATACAATGGGTATAACAACAACATTCTTCACTTTTGTCGTGTTCTTTCCTCATGTTGTGCCTTTCGCCGTTCCCAGCCAAACGTGTACAGATGATGCGTTGTTTGTTTGTCGGTATCAATACAAAATTTGAAAGAGATCTTGATCGTACCCACTGGAGTGTTCACGGCATTGTATCGTATCGTTCGGCGTTCGGCCTGCGTTCTACAGTTCCCGAAGCGGCGCGCCTCGTGAGCGATAAAACGCACAGCTTCGGCCCTTTCAGAAGTTCTTCTTCTGGTGTGATCGTCTGGCGCGCTTCTCTACGTCGAATTTTCAGATTTCTAGATTCCGAGATGGCCAGCCCGGTGAAAGCGATCATCTGTCCGTCGATCCTCAATGCCGATCTCGCGAATCTGGCTGCGGAGTGTCAGAAGCTTCTGGCGGCCGGCTCCGACTATCTTCATCTGGACGTTATGGATGGACACTTCGTCCCGAATCTCACGTTTGGGCATCCCGTCGTCGAATGTCTCCGCGCCAAGCTGGGCCAAGAACCGTTCTTCGACGTGCATCTGATGGTATCGAAACCGGAGCAGTGGCTGGAACCGATGGCTAAGGCCGGTGCGAATCAGTTCACGTTCCATTGGGAGGCCGTCGACGCTGAAGGAGGCGACGCTGCCGTGGAGTTGCTCATCAAGAAAGTGAAGGAAGCCGGCCTGAAGGTTGGCTTGGCGATAAAGCCGAAGACAGAGGTGAGTGAGGAGGCGTCGAGGATGCTTTCGAAGGGTTCCTGATATTTTAGGTTGAGAAAATTCTGAAATTCGCAGATCGGATCGATACCGCTCTCATTATGACCGTGGAGCCTGGATTCGGAGGACAGAAGTTCATGGGCGACATGATGGACAAGGTACGTCCAATCTCACCCAACTGAATATTATTTCTCCTCTAGGTTCGCGAGATCAGAAGGTTGCATCCCTGCCTCGACATCCAGGTTGACGGAGGCGTATCTGCTTCGAACATCGAAGTGTGCGCCGAAGCCGGTGCGAACATGATCGTTTCCGGGACAGGAATCGTCCGGGCCGGTGACCAGAAGGCGGTGATCGAGGCGATGCGAACTGCTGTGAACAAGGCGTTCTCGAAGTGATTCACTTTTTCTGCGAGTTGTAGAGTTCTATGTGATTCCAAGATGTAAAGTTGTGAATTTGTACATTCACGGATGGTAGCCGAGAAGTGTCTTGAAGCGCTTGCCGTGAACGGGGAAGGGCAGCGGACGCTCCGCTCTCGCCTACGTCACTGTTTGTCAGGTCTGCCCGAGAGAGAAACACTGAGGTGCGGTCCGCAAGGACGCGTGTCACGGCGCGAGATCTTCGGTCGGTAGGTTTCAACAGCTGATTTCGACGTTCGCGGACAGGTTTGTTGTTATGTGTATGTTTTCGGTGCGCTTCGACGACGTCGAAGGCGTCTTCCTTTACAATAACCTATAGATAGATGTGAAATTGATGCTGAATCGAGGTCATCGGAGGTGAACGTGGGAAGTGCTGCCACACACGTCGCCCTCCGGAACGCGCTCTACATTGCTCTGGGCGACAATGTGACACGTCGCTTTTTGCGTCTATATGTCTGGGAGGGGCGTCTATTAGACACGTTGGATTCAGGGGAGAAGCCATTACGGCTTCATCTGGCTACGTGCGGTTTGCTTGTTCGAGCGTTTGTTTGCCAGAAACCAGTCAAGATTCTGGTGACGGTGGGCGCGCGCAGAACAAAGTGACTTCGCTGACCAGTTGCTGTGTGTTGTTGCGAATAAGTGCTTGTGACTTTGCGCTGACTTATGGCCACCCCGATACAGATGACGATTTTTTGGGGATCTGCGCGTGATCTGTTTATTCAGTTGTCAATCACCGCGCGGATAAATAGGCGTTGCTTCGTTTAGCTGGATTATATTTCTCTCTAAATTCAGTGCGTTTGGCCGCGTTCGACTGACGATGTTGCCGCGAGGCGTTGCGGCGCTCCTCTTCCTGGCTCTTAGTGTTCCATTTGTGGAAGCGCAGTTCACTTTGGGCCGGCCATGCTTCTGTAAGGGTCCGGAGGGTGAAGCGGTAGACGACTGTCCATGTGACGGTGAAGCCTCGATCGATGACCTCAATAATCGTCGAGTTTTCCCCATCCTTCAACGTCTTCTCCAGAAGGACTTCTTCCGATTCTATAAGGTGAGTTGTGTTTATTGATTTGGGATTTGCATGAAGTATATGATTCTTTCCTTCCCTCTCAATAACCGGCAAAATAATGGGGAGGTTATGTTTCGTTGATCTCATGTCCTTTAGTAATACGTGTGAGATTCGGGATTTACGTGTAAACGGTTCTTCACGTCTATTGTACGTGCGCTGATCAATAAGCACGGTATACAAAAAGGAAACCTGGATACGATATCGGTAGAAACCGATTCTTGCTAGAATGAAACAAGCATATTGTCATCTATTTATACGCACGAGATATATTATTAGATACTTCCGCGTCGTCGTTGTCGGATCCTTGTTTTGTGCGCGTAGCATTAAAACATCTGATTTTTTTTTTAAGAAGAATTTGATTTTTGAAAAAGCTACTCGAAAATCACGCATATGATGGATACAATTCAATTTCACAGGGAGTGGCATTATGACATACGGCTAAATTAGCAACAGAAACGGAGCAACATAACAACACGTGCATCTTTTACAGGTGAATATGGAGAAGACGTGTCCATTCTGGGCCGACGAACGTCAATGCGGCACGACTATGTGCGGCATTAAGAATTGCGATAATGAGGTCCCAGCTGCTCTACGACGTCCGACAGTCGTCTCCGTGGTTCGTTTGAACAGAGAATCGCACATGGAGATTCTCACGCTCAACCGAACAATTGAAAACAACATTCGTCGTGTGCAGGTCCGCCCATCTTCTACACCCTCTTCGGCCGAAGCGAAGGACGTCGACGACAAGCCGGGCTGCGAGGAAGCCATCAGCAACCAGTTCGATCCCTTGGACGCGTCGCTAAGCGACGAGAACCAAGCACAACTCCAGCAGATGGACGAGGAAGACAATATGAATAAGTTTTGCGACTATGATGGTGACAAAATCTACAGTAACTGGTACACAGTCCTGCTCGTGTTTCAGATGAAGACTCAGAGGATTCCCACTATGTGGATCTGACTAAGAATCCTGAAAGATACACCGGATACACTGGAAACTCTGCGTGGAAAGTGTGGAAGTCGATCTACCAAGAAAACTGCTTCAAGCCAGATCCTAAATTCGACAAGGACTTCTTGATGCACCCCAACACAGTTGGTATGTCGCACTTTTTAATAGTATAGTTAACATAGTGAATGCACCCATCACCGTTTTAGAGTAGCAGCACTTTCACATTCTATCGAGTTGTGAATGGTTTGTGCTTGTCGCACACTCACATTTTTGCTTTTTGAACTTTATATAATATTTTGTCATTTCTAATAATTGCTTTATTTCTCGCAGAAGGTAATGATTTCGAAGCGTCGACGTGTGGTAACGGCTGACCGTAACGTTTATCAGTGTTGGGGAGTACGTCTTCGGGCTTCACAGGTGCTTCCGTCATCGTCATAACCGGCTTTGTTTCGCTTAATTTATTGCATGCTTTGCTTGTCCATGTCCCTGGGATCATCTTATCACCACAGGTCATCTGTAAATGGTCACTTGTTTAGGCTTGTGCCTTGAGAAGCGCGTCTTCTATCGTCTGATGTCAGGAATGCATTCCGCTATTTCGATTTCCATTTCATCGCACAACTACAAACCAGGTAAGCTTTGACCTGTGGAGCTTATCTTCAGGCTCGTGTTCGTTTCAGCTCCAGTCGGTTTCGGATCGGGAACATGGTTCAGAAACAACAAGATGTTCGAGAAGGCCTTCGGAACATCTGTGAGCGCCGAAGGACCTGAGCGACTGAAGAACGTTTACTTTGTGTATCTTCTGGAGTTGCGGGCGCTGATGAAGGCCGCCCCCTATTTGCAGCAGGAGCTTTTCTTCACTGGAAACGAGGAGGTCCGAAAACGCTTTGCAGATTTGATTTAAATAATGTCTTTAGGAAGACAGAGAGACCCGGAAATTGGTGGAAAATCTGATGGAAGTCGTTAAGTCGTACCGCCACCAGTTCGATGAAACTGAAATGTTTACGGTAACGAAAGTTTTGAACGGTTTCAATCTACAGTGTATGTACGCTGCAGGGTGTCGAATCACACGCAAGAGAGCTACGCGAAGAGTTCCGTCAGCACTTCGTTAACATTTCGCGGATCATGGATTGTGTCGAATGTGATAAATGCCGACTGTGGGGCAAACTTCAAACACACGGAATGGGAACTGCCTTGAAGATTCTCTTCTCCGATCTGCCATCGTCTTTGTTTAAATCATCAGAAGGCAACTTTATCCCTTCCAACTTCCAACTAACCAGGTATGCATCACAAATCTCGTGGCCATTTCTAATTTTTGTGTTTAGGAATGAAGTAGTAGCGCTCTTCCAGAGTTTCGGGCGTTACGCGTCAAGCATTTTCGAAGTAGAACACTTCAGACCAGAAATTATGGGTAAAAACTACAGGCGAACAGAGCTCTGACATCGGTTGTGACGCAGAAAACTCACCTAGTGTTGTTTGGAATAGTTCGTGCCTAATTTATTGTTGTCACATACGGGCGTACAGCTATTAGGAATTGTACATATGCTTCCCTATGCTATGCAAAGAGGATTTTTATTGTAATGAAGTTCTTTCATGAGATGTTAAGCAATATAATAAAGTCTATCTAAGTTGTCGCTAGAAGTGGTAACATGGGCACGCTGAATCCCTTCCTGATGGAGAGCATGGAACGACTGAAGCAAAAAACTGAACTGAAATACAACAAGAGATCTCCCAAAGTCGCCAACTGAGTGCTCGATACTACAAACGAAGACGAGGATGAGATCACATGCAAATGATGCAAATAACACTTTTGAAATCCTCTGAATGACCTTAAGAGCGACGTGTTATTGTAGCGTTTCGCTGACGTGGACATGACGAGCGCTGACCACAAAGACCCACTCAACGGCTTTGTTTGAGCACTGCGCAATGATTTGCCAGAAACAGTTCGTTTGGTTTTCTACGGCCACATTCATATTTAAGTTAGACTTTCGTCCCTTGCGCGCACTCGATTTCAAGCAAGTGGGGATCAGGTTCGCCGTTTTTCTCCTCGAGACGCATCGCGTTCCCGTTTTCTGCAGATTATTGTCCCTTTTCCTTAACAACGTCTTTTCTGTTGGCGGACAGTGCGCCAAATTCCGTCCAAACAAGGACGGGATAACTCCCGCACGCTAAACTCCTGGAAACATTAGATGGAACGTTCGACCTGACAGCCCTCTGTGAACCATGAGTAGCCTGCGCATGCTTCTGATTCGGTCGGTTTTCAGTGGATCTGTGTTATAAGTGCGCGTTGTTTAATTGACGCTTTCAGAGTGCACTGTACTTTTCGATCTAAATTCAGCTCATTTCAGTTAATGACGATGTTGCAGCGAGGCGCTGCCGCGCTCCTCTGCCTGGCTCTTAGTGTTGCATTTGTGGAAGCGCAGTTCACTTTGGGCCGGTCATGCTTCTGTAAGGGTCCGGAGGGTGAAGCGGTAGACGAGTGTCCATGTGACGGTGAAGCCTCGATCGATGACTTCAATAATCGTCGAGTTTTCCCCATCCTTCAGCGTCTTCTCCAGAAGGACTTCTTCCGATTCTATAAGGTGAGCAGTTCTGTGTTCCGTTTTCGAGGTGAATATGTGTTTCGAGGTGAATATGGCAAAGACGTGTCCGTTTTGGCCTGATGAACGCCAATGTGGCTTGAACAAGTGTGGCATTGATGACTGCGACCACGAAGTTCCACCTGCGCTGAAGGTTTCGAGGGTCGTTTCCATGGTACGAACCGTTACTACTAACAAGTTCTACTTTGCACGATTTTTTTTAGGGCGGCTCGCCTTCTTCAACCTCTTTGGCCGAAGCGAAGGACGCCGACGACAAGCCGGGTTGCAAACAAACCATCAGCAACCAGTTCGATCCTTTGGATGCGTCACTAAGCGATGACAACCAAGCACAACTCCAGCACATGGACATGCACAAATTTTGCGACTGTGACGATGAATAACATATGAATATTGTGACTAATTTATTGGTTCAGATGAGGACTCCAGTGACGCGCGATATTACGATATGGCGAAGAATCCTGAAAGATACACCGGATACAGTGGAAACTCGGCTTGGAAGGTGTGGAAGGCGATATACGAGGAGAACTGCTTTAAGCCAGAGAACAACAGCGGTAGGTACTCATCCTATTACTCTGCGACTCCTTTCCATTCAGATCTTTGCCTGGAGAAAAAAGTGTTTCAGCGGCTGATGTCAGGAATGCACTCCGCTATTTCGATTTCCATTTCATCGCATAACTACAAACCAGGTAAGCTTTGACCGGTGGAGCTTATCTTCAGGTTCGTGTTCGTTTCAGCTCCAGCTGGTTTTGGATCGGGAACATGGTTCAGAAACAACAAGATGTTCGAGAAGGCCTTCGGAACATCTGTGAGCGCCGAAGGACCTGAGCGACTGAAGAACGTTTACTTTGTGTATCTTCTGGAGCTGCGGGCGCTGATGAAGGCCGCCCCCTATTTGCAGCAGGAGCTTTTCTTCACTGGAAACGAGGAGGTCCGAAAACGCTTTGCACATTTGATTTAAATAATGTCTTTAGGAAGACAGAGAGACCCGGAAATTGGTGGAAAATCTGATGGAAGTCGTTAACTCGTACCGCCACCAGTTCGATGAAACTGAAATGTTTACGGTAACGAAAGTTTTGAACGGTTTCAATCTACAGTGTATGTACGCTGCAGGGTGTCGAATCACACGCAAGAGAGCTACGCGAAGAGTTCCGTCAGCACTTCGTTAACATTTCGCGGATCATGGATTGTGTCGAATGTGATAAATGCCGACTGTGGGGCAAACTGCAAACACACGGAATGGGAACTGCCTTGAAGATTCTCTTCTCTGATCTGCCCTCGTCTTTGTTTAAATCATCGGAAGGGTTAAAATGCGAGTTTACAAGGTATCTGATCCCATTGCTACATATTTTACTGAATAACGATGCGTTTAGAAACGAACTTGTGGCACTATTCCAAAGCTTCGGGCGCTACGCGTCGAGTATTCGGGAAGTTGAAGAGTTCCGAAAGGAAGCTACGGGCGACACTTACAGGCGGATCGAGCTCTGACCGTAAATGTTATGATGTGGTTTTGCATACTTTGTTGTTGTTAATGGTATTTAATGACTTGTACTTTTTGTTGTTGACGTGGAAAGGTGCCTGTATCAGATGGGGGCGTCAGAGGAGCCAAGATCACAGACAAGGAAAGAATTGTTTTCGACTCTTACCAAACATCTGCTCCTTTGTGAGGTAGATAAGAATCCTAAGAATTCCAATCACGTAGACACATTCAAATAACATTAAAAATCCATTCAATTGACTTCTCCGTATTTGCAACCGTTGCGTCCTACTTAACGTTGGCCTCCGCTTTTCCTTTTGTAAGCTTACGAGATCCCCGTTGTTTGAGTTTTGAACCGGATCTTTTGAATCGTTCAGCACACAACTTGCTTTCGAGTCCACTCACGAAATAATATAAATTCCCAGAGAGAACGAAATCCAATCGCGGAAAACTACAAAACTGCAAAGGTCCGTGTAAACAGAGTTGCCATCGGCCCTGACACCTCTGTCACGATGATCATTCCCTTCTGCAATGGAAGCGTGCTTGTTCTACAAGATTACAGTAATCGAGTTAACTACTACCCCCATCAAACGACTGTTTCTGCTGGCATCTACTTCCTCCTCTTCTGGGTTGCGCTCGTTCCGCAGAGTTTTCTTTTGATCACCTGTGTGTAAGTGTTCCTTCTTGAGGGGTGCCGGTCAAGTAGGACTCGCTTCCAGGAAAAGGCATCTGATTCACTTCTCCTGCTTCAAGCTCATGCTGATCATCTGCGTGCTCGACATCTGCAATTTGGTCAACTGTGCCCTGACTAGGAGTGTGCTCTCACTCTTCGACGTTCACCACTGCAACTCAGGGATGTGGGTCGCCTACTACGGTCACATGGTGCTCTGTAAGTGTCTTCTCGGAACTGCTGACCACGTAAAACTCAGTTTTCTGGTGGGCCTATTGCGCGGCAAACGTCATTCTCGCCATTAATCGACTGATCGAGTTCCTCAGCAAGTCCTGGTCGAACTTCTTCTTCCAGGGCTACCGTACTTGGCTCTGGGTGAATCTCATACTACTGTATCCGACTGCTCTGGAAGCCCTCTGCCCCGAACGGTTCTATTTCTTCGATCCTTTCGAAGGACATTGGCATTTCCAGTTTTTGGACGAAGAAGGCCGCGAAAGCCTGAACTACGTCTTACTGTACAACAACGTCACCAAAATCTGTATTATTCTCATCAGCTACAGTACTCTAATGCTTTTGCTGAGAAAAGAGTTGAGACTCACTGGGGCACGCCACAACGACTTGCAGGTTAAGGTAATTTGTGGGCACTTTAAGCGTTTTAAAAGCGACGTCTCTCAGCTCTCGATTCAAGCCTGCATTCTAGCGGCGGCCTGCGTATTGGGCGGAATGACCCCGATCGTCATGGCCTACTATCCCGTTAGGAACTTCCCGTTCAATAGTTTCCTCTCAAACATTATGTGGATAAGTCAGCACGGTGCGTGAGTGAGTCGAAAACGCGGAGGAAACCTATTTTTCAGCTGCATCTGGCTTTGTCTACGCCCTCATAAATAGCCAAGTGAAGATGACGATACGCGAATGTCGCGAGAAGGTGTCGGTGAAGAAGAAAGTTTCTACAGTAGCCGTGACAGTAATTCCGAATTGAGATGGAAGATGTGAACTATGTGCTTGTATGGATACAAACATGCATACCCCCCTATCCGCCCCTATTTCTAGTTCATCTTACATAGTTTATGCTGAGTGGCAACTCTACATGCGGGGCTCTTCCTGTCGTTGCCGATTCAAGGGAAATACAGGGTTTTCAAACAAAAAAAGGCCGAAATTGGGCGTATTTTCGATCACGTCTTCTGGTTTCTGTGCGTTCCCAGCTTCAGAAGTTCTCTTTTTGCGTTTTCGAACTCCATCAGCACTTTCATTATTCTCCAATGCAGACTTGCATTCATTCTGCAATACGCGAATACGAGCTCAAAGGTACGGTAGCTTACCCTATCCTCGACATCAGTTTACCGTACTTCAGATGCTTCATAACCGCTTCGGAGACAAATCTCTTGCTATGCATTACACATTCACATTTTATCTCGAGGAATCCGCTCGATTCCGTCGTGATTCCGATTCTCGACTGTTTGTTGTGCTAAACGTTTGGCTGTTCGTAAGCTATCGTAACCCGAGGAACTGTGAAACCTCGCTAGAACTGGGACTGATCAATTCTATCGCCGTTAGATCGACGGCTTGGCCTATGAAGAGCTCCTTGAGGGCCGAAGAACTCACTCCGGAGTCGACAGGACGCCACGTGGGAACGGTTACGGTGTTTCTGAATACGGGAGTTTTAAGTGATATCTGGAAGGCTTAGATTACGCGTGAGTCTCCACAGGCAGACTGTAGGATCCATAGCCGTCGACATAGTGTCTTCCCCAGTAGTCTTCGGAGCAAACGCGAAAAAGAAGTCGAGGCCAGAGGAGCGCCCGATGCGGAGCGGACGCTTCCTTGGCGAGCAGGTCAAACTGGAGAGGGAACCCGAAATGGGTCACTTCATTCTGAAGAGCAAAATAGTGATCTGGAGCCATTCCTCAAATCACAAACTCCGTCATCGTCTTCTTTGATGTAGCAACTCTGAGTACGCCCCGCCAGCAGAGATGTCTCCTGGGCCGATATGTGAGTGGGTAGGTCGAGTTTGTACTCGATGTAGTACTGTGTCCTTGGGAAGTTGATTCCTCTCTCTAAACAGAGGCTATCATGGAGAACGGCACTGTGGGAAGCCGACCGATTTGGAGCAGATAGGAGAGGTGCACTTCGTCCCTGTCCGACACCTCGAAGAGTTCAAGGTGCTCTTCTGTTGACGGTTTCTGGAAGGCGCATCAAGTATGACCCCAAGAAGCTCACCTTTGCCTCGTTCAAAGCGGAGAACTCCTTGTATTCGTCCACCTTCAAAGTGACTTTGTACATCCCATGGCGCGTTTCGATGCCGATATTCCGATCAGCGTAGTCGGGATCAAAGATCAAACAGTTCGTTCCATAGGCTTTGATGGTGCAGAGGGTGTAAACATCGTGTTTGTCTTCTTTTGGGTCACTAAAAGGGTAGCTGGAGAGGAGGGATACTGCACGCAGAGGGGGAAGTGTGAATGTCTCTTGCTTCAAATCGTGTGATTCTCTTTTTGACCTTGCGATTTGAAAGAATCCCTTACGATTCGCGGTCGAAAACTCCCAAGAAGACAAGAATTTCCATCTGAGTGGCCGAGAAGTCGATTTGGCGATTGTGCTCACGTTGCTCCTTCGACGGCAAGTCGACAATTTTGGTTTTTTGCCTTCTTGGTTTTCTTCGTCGCAAGTGAGGACCGTCTTCTGGCGTCTAAAGGCTCTGGTTACAGCGGAAGTGGAGGTTTCTCAACCTGATTTTCGGGAACATCTGGACATCGTGTGAAGATCCTTTCGTTCAGATTTGAGTAGTCGTGCGGCAAAAGGGCCGTGTTGTCGCGGAATTGGACGATCGGGTTCTCGATGCGTTCCTGCCAGTGAATAAGCTTCAGTTCGTCCGAACGAGGCGCGCCTTCATATGGCTGAATGCCGACTTTGAAGCGCAGTTTGGAAAGCGGTGCATTCAGGTAGTAGGTCTTCGGAATCACCTCCGACGCCATGGAACGCAGGGTCACTATGGGCGCAGATGCGTTGTGCAAGCGCAGCGCTGCGTTGTCATGGACACGATGTTCAGACGATGCGGGTGGCGCGAGGGCTACAGATGACCGTCGGTCAAGACTTTCAACGGTGTGCGATAAAGAGGTCAATGAAAAGAGATAGATCACAAGCAGCGCAACGTTTACAAAAGCTTGGGTTGAAAGGAAGAAAGGAACAATGCATTTTCATGTTTTCAGGATTTTACTTCCCGATAAGGACTCTAAGACCTTCCTTTCCAACTGACCATTCATCCTTAGTTGCTCAGTCCTTTCAAACCAGACCTTAAACAAAACCTTTAGCAGATCTTCTTTCATCCTTTCATCATTTAGTTTCGGGTTCTGAGCTCAGGGTTCTTTGAGCTTTGTATTGCTTTCGCAAAGCCCCAGATGTCCTAATGGCCTCGCATAGCGCCATCCGTCGACATTGGCGCTTATTACGACGTCTTTCTCTCACGATCGCCCACTCTTTGTCACTCAAAACCTCCAATGTTGCCCGTTCATGGGTCCCGCAGCGATAACCCTGCACGCATGGTTGGCGGCAGTTCCTCGTTTTCAGTTTGACGCTCTCTCGCCTGCGTGGCGATCCGTTTTCTGCGTTTCGCTTCCGGTGTTGACTCTGACGCTGTTGGCTCTTTTCTGAGCGTTTTTAGAGGTTACAAGATGTGGAGGTTCTCGTAATAATCTCTGGTTATGGCGCGTTTCCACCGGATTGTGGAAGCGCGTTTCCACCGGATTGTGAAAGCGCGTTTCCACCGGATTGTGAAAGCGCGTTTCCACCGGATTCTCCTGCGTTTTGGTGTTTTACTGACCGGGGAGAGCATTGTGCTCATCGGAGGCTCAGATCCAGCATCGGGATGAGATAGCAAGAGATAAATGCGGTACTGGGTGTGAATTAATTGAATGCCGTTCGAAGTCATCGTGCAGGATCACCGTGCGACATCTGTTAAGTCCGCCTGATCCACCCCTTCCAATTTCTTCACTTCACAATTTCTTCGCACTAAATGCGTTTGGGTGGGAAATTGCGACACTTGTTTTGCCGTATTTGTAAAGACATTACGCGACGTGTATTAGAAATTCGTTGCGGATGTAAATATTCTGGTTGTAAATTAGGACAGGGGCGATAAACATTTCACTTTGAGCCTGCCAGTTTGCGACTTCGATAGACAATCGACTTCGATTGCAATCAGCTGATTTTAATAATAGAAGTGATCAAGACTTGGTGAGCGACCGCTAGCATTTCCACCTTAAACTTTAAATGAATGTTTGTATTTGTGTTGCTTGTATATCAAGAATATCTCACTGGTGGGCGTTATTTGAGCTCTTCGATAGCCAGGCAACGGCCGATCGCGTTTTTTGTCCTTCCAAGTTGTTTGCATTTGCAAAGTTGGCTTTATATTTGAACTGCTGTGATATATGTATAATCTGCTGTGTTGTGATGACTTCACTGGCGCAAATCTGGATGTGGTTTGTCTCTTTACTATTCTCATCATTGTTTCCCTAAACCTAGGTACTCAGATTCCAAATTGAACCTACCTCACTGAGCATTTGCGCAATTTGCGTCTTGTAAATGTACTGAACGATTCAAAGCGACGGAGTACAGAATAATGTCCGGGTTTTGCTGGTGTTTGTGATGTGTCGTGCGTCGTTTTGCGAGATTTTTTTGTTTTATTTCGTTTTACAAAATCTAATGTTGCAATTGTTTCAGAGTGAACTCCGCTACGGAGACGCATACGATGGACAGCGAAGACACCATGGCTCGCGATAAACAGATCTGGTCCGATCTGTTCGTGAAGCAATTAAATATGAGTTCCGTGTTGCTGCCCATGCAAGAATTTGTCAATGAGAACTTCGCGCACCCGCTGAATTGCCGCATGGCCGCATTTGTCGAATTCAAGGATTCAGTGAAAGAGCGAGTGAAGGAGTTCAAAAGGGTCAGTGGAAAATGTTATAGAAAAAGTGGTGTATTTTCGTCGTTTAGGTCCCAGCAACTCCAAAGAAAAAACGTCAAGATCGTGACAACTACAAGATCACACTCGAAGAGTTTGCCAGCAACCTTCAAAGACTGAATTTGGATGACAGCGAGGTCAATGAGATCATGCAGTACGAGAACGTCCCGGCGTATGTATTTTGCGGAAAATCATGTGGTTTAAAAGAGCGTTGTTTAGGCGTGCCAGGTCGGAAACGAGAACACCCGATCTTGATATTCTTGAAAAGAAGAAGTCCAAGTCTGTCTTCCCGACTTCAGCTACTCCAAAACTGCCACCATCTGCAGTTAAAGCAAGCCGAGTTCGTGTCGGGTCAGTCAGTCGAACACCAGTAACGCGTTCTATGGCCGCTAGATTGGCTGGAGCCTCTCAAGTCTCAACCCCAGTAACCTCTCGAAATCCTCATCTGACTTCTACACCCGGAAGCAGCCGAACACGCACGACTAACGACAGGCGTATACTAAAAGAACAAAGTGAAATGAAGCTGGAATGTGCCAGTATTAACCGAGACGAGCGCCTTCGTGAGGATGTTGAGAGAAAGCGAAGGTTTGCGTTTACGCTATAGACATATCTTTACGGGCATGTGCTTCAGAGAGCGTGAAGATCGCGAACGTCGTGTTCAGCTCAACTTGAAGGAGAAGAAGCGTGCTGAAGAAAAGAAGCAGGAGAAGGTCAAAGAACGCGAACGCTTGGTGGAGCAGCTTCGCGTGGAGCAGCTGAATGCAACGAAGAAAGCCGCCGCCAGCCCTTCTCGCGTTCGTGCGATGGTCCAAAGTCCTGCTCGCGCGATGGCCCAAAGTCCTTCTCGTGCCTACATCGTTCCAAATGCCCAGAAATCGCATATCCCGCGATTTGAGTAAGCGCCATCCGTACAGCACAAATATAGAGACGAAAGTTTCAGACGACCCACAGCCGCGTCAAAAGCAAAGACAGCCACATCCAAGGGCCCTGTGGCGAAGTTCCTCAAGCATGGCGAACAGCACGAAACGGCAAGCAAAATTCCTGCTCATATGAGCGCAGCGAGTAGCATGGAAAGTGTCTTCTCGAACGGAACGGAAGCCGACGAGAAGGAGGCCAAGCGACGAGCGGATGCGGAAGCCAGGATACTTCGGCAGCAACAAAGAGAGGAACTTGCCCGTCAGAAGAAACTCGCCAAAGAGGAGGCGTTGCGGAAAAAAGCCGCTGAGAAAGAGGAACAGGACAGAAGGGCAGCTGAAGAGGAGCGCAAGCGCATCGCTGAGTTGAAGGCTGAGGAAGAGGAGCGCAAGAGGGCTGCTGTTGAAGAGGCTGCGCGCAAGCGTGCCGCTGAAGAAGAAAAGCGCCGTCCACAAGAAGCTAAAGTCGCCAAGGGTACGCTTAAGACTCCTCTCCTTCCCAAGAACTCAACAGTCGCTAGCGAGTGAGCCTGAGAGAATATTTTCGTAATAATAGAGATTGGTTGTTTTAGGTACGATATGACGCCGGACAAGGTTTACAAAGAGAGTTCGGAAACGAATTACAACATCGAGGACCTCAGCTCTGGAGACGAGACCGACGACGATGAGAATCCGCGCAAGAAAGTTCCGTACTGGGCGCAGTGTACGTTCTCACCGTTGTAGCTGTCCTTATTGATTGTTATTGTAGCCGAACAAATTGCGAGAGCCGCCAAAGACCAGGCCAAGTTGGATCCTCAGTTTGCCGACCGCCTATTCCCTCCACTCGTAGTGCCTGAACTCGGTGATATCTTCGGCCGCCATCCATCCCGTTATCCTCAACGAACGTCATCAGCACACTGGCAGTCACCATTGGAAGCCCCGAAAATCGGACGTAGTCGAATGCCTGCAAAGAGGAAGCTGCACTCCTCGTAATCTCATGTTCATAAAAATAATATTTTCGGAGGTGTACATTGTTGGGTGTGACTTGTTATTATTGTACTCGCTGCAAAGAAAATCTATAGAAATGTCTTCTCTGATTTCTGTGTTACGTTATATTGTAGCCGAGAAAGTTTTCATTTGGGGGCGGTGATAGTGTCTTTTTTATCTATAGCCGAGCAGCAATCTGATGACAACCACAATTTTGAGCCAAATTGTAACTGCTATGGAAGTAAATGTACTGTAGGATAGAACGCCTATTTTCAGATGTTCTGCCTTTTGCTCTTTGTTGGAAAAAGTGACTTCGAACAGGGAATCTTCAGGCACTTGGGTGATCCTCCTAACGTTCCTTGAGGCTGGGCTGATGTGAAAGTGGGAGAAAGAGAAGTGGGGAAGCAGGTCCTCGGTCAGCATCAAAAAGGCGATCTAAATGTTTCTCACCGTAAGCATTCACTTTCCATTTGGACAGCGAACGGAGGGGGGGAGCGGTCGAGCAGCCTCGCAGACATTTCTTGCAGGAAGTTCTGCAAAAGATGCAGCAAAGACCACTCGACCGCTCGCCCCGTCTAGTTCCCCCTGTAGATGAGACAGTGTCTGGAGAGGTCTGTCTCAAGAGGCTCACCTGACTGCGTTCGCCGATGGAAAGTGACTTAGCCTTCCCCACACACACGACGAACTTTCTATTTCCGCGGTACTCCTTGACCGCCAAGGTGCAGCTGGAAACGATTCTGACGGTGGTTTCATTGGGAACGTCCATCAAGAAGACTGAATGCGATATTCCAAGGTAAAGTTCCCTCTTGGAGCTATGAGTTAGTGCCGCGTGGGATAGTTCGAGCTTTGCAGATGGGAAGTGGCGTAAGGGTGACAGCCTCTCTGCACACACAACGTTTGCCCCTTCGATGCATATTGTGTTTTTGTGGGGTTTGTCACTTTTCAGCCACGTCTGAAAGTAATTGAGCAGACCTCTACGTCTAGTAGACGTCACCAACCTGAAAGAGTTTGTCGATAGCCTGGGAGAACTCTCCGTTGGATCGGAGATTGATCTTCAAGCGAAGACTTGTGGCGTAGTTTTCCGCCATCAGGGGCAGCAGATGCATGAGGTCCTCAGATGAACTCAGTTTCACTTGCAGCAGTTTGGGTGCAGGCGACAGTAAGCGCTGAAAGAGTTTGGCGCTTTTGGAGCGATGCAGACCCATTCGGAAGTCAACGCTTTCAATCCCTGATGGAAGTCGCTTCAAGATTGGCGTTGTGTCGTCTTCCTAGAACAGATGACTCTAGATAAACTAGGCACATTTCACATGTTACCGAGAAGTGACAGAAAACGGCCCTTTGAAGGTGATCGAGCGCGATGTTTCCCAAAATTTCCAAGTCTCTCGATCGGTACAGTCCTAACTCCTTGCATTTGAATCGAGATAGAAAGGCGATCTTCTTTTGGATGTCGTCTACCTCTTCTTCGTGGGGCTTCAGGATGCTCAATTTGGCGAATTCTGTTCCATGCGGAGACAATATTTCACATTCGACGTCGATGTCTCCCGCTCTGCAGAAATGAACTGAATGTCCATTGAAAAATCCAAGAATGAAGAATAAGCCCAAAAATTGAAATGTTTCTATGTGGTTGTAGAAAACATCGTCTATTTGTGTCGGTAGCGATCGGCCGGGTCTTCCAATCGCTCTCTCAGAAATGAGTTGAGTGAGCGGGCGCTTTTGGCCGCCATTGTGGGCGCAGTGATCGATCCGGCTCTCAGAAGACTTAGAACACAAATTTGTTGATATTATTGACAAAATATTAAATAAATATATATTATAAATAAAAACATCATAAAAGAACCATGTTTTGATTTAAATAGATTTTCAAAACAAGCTAAAAATAATGTAAATCTATAATAAAGAATCATGTAGCTCAGGATCTCAGAATCACTTGCTGGCGACTTACCCAAACATCATGAGCTTGTAGCAGAGCTGCTCATCGATGCAGTTTTTAAATCGTCGGGAAATTCCTCTGATGTTCAGCCACGTCTCTTTGTCGTCGCAATGTTTCACAATAGACCAGACGACTTCTGGAGGTAGACGATACATCGGAGCTGAAAGAGAACATCAGAAGGAGGAAACTTCGAAAGGCGACTGAAAGGGAAGCGGTGACACAGAGCGCCCCCTTATTCACACAGAGGTGACGTGTGCTTTCGGGTAGAGATGACGTGTAGTCAACGTCGCCAAACGAGTGGACGGAGTTTGTTTACTCGCAAAAACCTGATAAAGAACCTCTGGCCTAAGGCGGGCTCTTTGGAGTTCCCTTACAAGAAGGAGAGAGATCCAAACAAAAGGTTTCAATGTTCTTCATTTTAGAGTACTTGGATATAGGATACTGAATGGGGAATACGCAGAATTGTTTTGATGTAATTGTAAAAGGCCCGAATAATTCATGCTGTCGGTGTGTATCTCTGCAGAAACATGTGCTTATGTTTTCGTGTGGACCACTTCCGTGTTGTCGTCACGCAACCATGAATCTAGGTCCTCTTCTTCCCTGGGTCTTCTCTTATGCAGAAGAGACTTCATCCCAGCATTCTTTTCCGGAGACTCTCGGCCGACCGGGGAACATTCCGTCTTTGTGCAAAGTGCACCTCGACGAGACCTTGTTCGACAGGAAGTCGGCCAGATTGAATTAACTCCAAGCAAATGATGAACCGAGTTTGGAGTCGAAGCACAACGCGCGTCTTGTTCTCGTACCTTTTCTTCTCAGATTGTACCCATCGCGTGCCACTGACTGCATTCCTTGGAGTTCGCGTGGGCTTTTCGGTCATACTCTTTCACTCGTTTCCTTGTGAACTTTTCGGTTCCTCAAGGTTCAGTGGACGTATTAATTCCCAAGCTTATCGCTAGATCGTGTGCAGGAAGGAATCGGTCATTGACGGTCCAAGATGGACTTCTGAACGGCGCGTTAATTTCACGGATTTTCTGTGAACGGATTAATTAGTTTTCCTCCTCCAAGAGGCAATTGATACTTTCGTTCGGATCATGCACAGGGCAGCGAGGATAGTGGACTTCGGAAAGTGAAATCCGACCCCCGCAAGTCCCTTCGCTCTTTCAGTGTCCATGACACTCCTAGCCCGATCCCCACCCGTGTAGTCGTTCTCTTTCCCACAGTCCGTTGCCATTTACTTGTCTTCTCGATGTTTTCCGTTTTGTGGGAAACTGTCGAGGTGTTTGATCCGGTGTTTGGCCATCGGAAGCCGGCGTGAACCTATCTGTGTATTCCAAAGTGGTACTCAAGTTAATCAAAAGAGCACTTGGTAGACAAGAAATTATCTGTTTTCAAGGTCTGCGGCCGTTTTTGTTTACTCGACCGAAACCTAATCGGGATTTCCCTTTCCCCTAATCCAATCGACCCCTTCTACGTCGGCGACATTTCTCCTATTTACGCAACGTTCCCATTAAATGCCGAAAGTGACACTTCTCCGAACTTCTAGGGGAAAACAACCCTTACTCTTCGCGATTAAAGACCGTAATCTTTGTCTTCAGACATCTTTAAAAGGCACTTGGAAACGTCCGTTGTGTTTGTCCAGCCTAGCAGAACATCACGGCGCTAGGTCGCAAGCCAAAACGGCCCTCAGGGGAAGTAATCTGGACTTCTGACGTGTTTTACTACGTCCCAGTTGTTGATAGGTTTCTGTTTTTTCGGCCATTCTTCTGCGCTGAGTCGCCGCGATTCCGAGAAGTTGACCGAGAAGTTGAAAATAGCGCTCAAAGTCGACATCAATCTCTGTACGGCTGTTTTTCAGTCCACCTGCCGGCGTCGCAACACAGGAAATCCTTTCCCGATACTTCCAAAAATATGCGCCTCCTATGCAGAATGCTAATGGGCCGGCTGTAGTTTGCGGCGCGTCACATTCCTGCAGTGGCACTGGAATATTTCAGAGAATAATGGAGTACCTGCATCGCTTATTTTCACCACTCAGGTCGACAGTTCTCGAAGGATTTTCAAATTTCTAGAGTACTGACAACATAGCATAATTGCTATCTTCCTGTGTAGACGACAAAAACAGAAGAAGTTCACCTAATTTGAGTTTTGTTGCTTTCCTGACCTTCTTCACGGGCAACAGAGATCCTACAACCTTCGAGACGTCAACTATGTTATGAGATATTTCTCCTTTATGACTGTTCTTGTACTCTCCGAATGTTCTATTTTTACCGTCGGAGCCTTTCCTTTGAGGGGATCTCTAAAATGGAGTCTTCAATTTGTTTTCCTCTCCAGACCTCTTCTTGGTTACTTTGGGATTGGGGCGATTTCGAAAAGGGCGTCTTAGAAGTCTTTTCTTGTAATGGGAGTCAGTGGAAAAGTGTTTTTCTGATCCTTCTAGCACCGGCCAGCCTCTGGCCTTTAGCCACTTTTGGCACAAAAAGTGTCAATTCGATTTTCTCTGATTAGCACAGTCATCCTCGTCTTATTGGTTCATTTCATTAAGGCGTTTATGGCTGCACTTTGCAGATCAGAAATCCAATCTTCGGTGGAAAGCTTGCATTAGCGGCCGATTAAGGAAGTTAGCTCCGCTGGGTATCGGTGCTCAGCAGAGCGTTTACGTGTGCACTCGCCGTTAAGCGGTCTGGCCACCTGATTTATGGCGGCTAATGTTTTATTCGTCCCATGCGAGGTACATCTGCAACAGCGAAAGACGGATTTCCGCCATTTATCACTCAGAAAAAGTGGGTGAGGCTGCGGTTTCGCTCGTTCCATGCGATTTTCCACGTTGATCTCCCTGTCGATTATTCTATTCCTGTTCTTACCTTATAGTTACAGTGTCCCCGACCCGATAGAATATGCAATAGACTGGGCATCAAGCCGTTCGAACCATCCCCAAGTGGAACGGTTCAAATCCTCAAAAAGAGGCTTAAACGGGTGCTATTCCCTGTCTGCTGACTTACCCAATTAACCCGAGAACAATTCGAGCCTTGCTATCTTAGAGTCTAAATCATAGAAGACATCAAATGGACACATCCTGAAAGTTCAAAAGAAAACAATTGCGACATTATTATAACATCTAAGTAGCTATCATGAATGTCCTTGGATGATCCCATACACATTCATTGTTTTCGTGTAGCTTTTGAAGACACAAAGCTTGTGTCTACGTTGGATTAATCATCCCTGAGAAGACCCTAACGAAGCTCATTCAGAGGACCCAACAACGCCGTCTACGCGTCTTGTTTTCAATTACAAAATTGCTTCTACGCAATAAGTGAGTGTCCTAATCGACGTCTCCACAGTCACCTTCTTGGCTCTCATCGAGCCTTCGCGGCCATCAAGGCCCCGAGAATCTCTGCAAAGCTATGTTTAGTCGCTGAATCCGCTTTGGCACACTAATAATGCCCCTTAATTCCCTCGTCTCGACAACGCACTTCCGCAACATTCGTGTCTTCCCTAATCATAACACAATCGGGAGGGCCGCTTTTGATTGCGTCGCGGAAATGGCTGATAGGAGTGCGCAAAGAGTAAAGGCCGTCCGCGGGTACTTGGCGTCTGTCCTCCTGGGGGCCACGGGGAGCAGCTGTCGTCCGCGCCACGGGCGATCGAGCGCGACAATTCGAGTTTGTGCATAAATTATTATAATTGAAGCGCGCGGCGGTAATTGGCCGTCGGGAGGAGCCGAGAAGGCCGCGCATCTGAGGCACCCCTGCTTTGTTTTAATGGCCGTTCGGTGGACCTTGTTGTCTCCGTTGGACTCCGAGCTTGACGCCTAATTTAATTTCTGGTCGATGATGCGGACTCCGAGTTGTGACGGCCGTGACGAAAGATCCGAGGGTCCTCCGTTCGTCCGTCTACTTGAGGTTCCAATTCCGAAGCGTTCCTATTGATTACTCGTTTCCAACATGACACTTCTGACAAGACCTTGCTAAGTGCACGCTTACAGTATGTCCAAATCCGAGAGACTTCTGGCTATTCATGTCTCCGTTATTCATCAGTGCCATAAACTGTGTTTTTTGTCCATAATCCTGATAGAAACGCGTCTTTCTAAGACTTTAAGTGCACCGCCGTGCATAAAGCGACAGAATCCAATAAAATCGGCCCTCTTTTAAGGCTGGTCGTAACATTTCTTCAATGTGATAAATGTGTTCGAGCTTGACGCCTAATTTAATTTCTGGTCGATGATGCGGACTCCGAGTTGTGACGGCCGTGACGAAAGATCCGAGGGTCCTCCGTTCGTCCGTCTACTTGAGGTTCCAATTCCGAAGCGTTCCTATTGATTACTCGTTTCCAACATGACACTTCTGACAAGACCTTGCTAAGTGCACGCTTACAGTATGTCCAAATCCGAGAGACTTCTGGCTATTCATGTCTCCGTTATTCATCAGTGCCATAAACTGTGTTTTTTGTCCATAATCCTGATAGAAACGCGTCTTTCTAAGACTTTAAGTGCACCGCCGTGCATAAAGCGACAGAATCCAATAAAATCGGCCCTCTTTTAAGGCTGGTCGTAACATTTCTTCAATGTGATAAATGTGTTCCCAATCGCTCCGTATAAACACTGCAGGTTCAGATGAGCGAAATCTCTTCCAAAAGCAGAGAAGACATATTTATGCTGTAGGAATTCTATTTCCTTTCACTTGTATTGGAAGCGCACTTGATATCCACATAATTCTGTTTTAGTCCTTGTTCAGTGATCCGAAGGTTCGAGTCCGAACCGTTAGGATCGCTTTCCTTGGTTCTGCGTTTACAAAAGAACAAGGGAGTTTTCCAGATATCCAAGAAATTTGCAATAGGTGTACGGTATCGTTGAGTCAGAAGTGAAACACAATTCTAAGTGAATTACGACACTTGTTTATCGGTAAGGAATAGCATTAGCGTCCTATTGGCAGTCTTTTGCACCTGGATTACAGCTTCACTGTCACCCGAACAGTCTTTGGCCCTTTGGAAAGATCTTCTTCTTCAGTTCGACTGCTAAAATAAAACATAAAATATTTTCAATCAGTTTTCGATTTTTATATGTTTTCTAATCTATCTAAACCTTTCAAATTTACAAATTTTGAGCTGTTTACTTCCAGCCCTTCCTATTCATTTTTGGGTGTTCGCGGTACCAACCACCCCGTTTCTGATATGCCACCCTATTCCCACCTGTTCCCCCCGATGCTGATGCCTGGACCCAACTTCATCTGCCCTCCCTTCTTGCCTCCATCGCCCCACCATGTCAACGATTAGTTGCTGTTTATTGCTTTCCCTTGGTCTTTCCACTTTTGGTATCACTTGTCATGCGCGTGTGTTCTCTCCAAAACTCATTTTAGTGCAGCCCATTAAGCGAAGGCTTCTGACATGGTTAGTCTCCATTCCGTGGTTTGTTTACGATTCGGTCCGCTCCGTTCCCGCGACATTAATCCGGCACGTTTGAGAAACTGGCCGAGAACAAAGATTTAACCGTCCGACGGTCATCTTTTCAGTGTGAACAACGGCGCCGTCACCGCCTGACGTATGACATTCTCTGCGCTCGGATAATCCATCTTAGCGACGGCCATCCAGATCGCTCACCTGTGCGGACAAAAACGGGCCATCGGGTGCCTCGCAGCCTCTTCATTCAGATTGGTCCGTTAGGCGATGTCGTCCGATCACCCCGTGCGGAAGACGAGCGGCCCTGGCGGCCGTCGGCAAACGTCCTTGAGGGTGAGTCCTGCAGCTCTAATCAAAAGGGAATATGCAGTTTTTATGGGCGGAATTGATGTTGATTACAACTATGCCCCCTTTCAATTTCGGATCCTGTGGTGGACGGCGGATCCATAAGACGCTTAGGGATGACTGAGGGGCTTTACAGATTGCGATGTGTCACCGTCTAAGACAGTATCACTGTGAGATTTGCTTCTTCTCGTGTCAGCCATTCTTTGTCACACCTCTCGCCTCTCTTTCTTGGAATCTAGTAGCTGCGAGACACTTGCTTTGCACCCCAAAACTTCGATGTATGGTTGTACTTGGTGCCATGTACGGTTGCACTGAAGGTTCCTTTGTTCGAAAACAATGACTTTACCTATCAAAAACAAAAATAAAAAGTTTTAGTGAAATCTTTTCCTAATCTGTCCTTTGCTGCTTGGGGCACCGACTGACAAACATTTCAGCTCCTTTAGGCCTGCTTGAATACCGAAACGCCAATTCAATTTTGCTCTTTGTTAGCCTTGGAGTGGCGTGGTTTGAGTGTTTACAGCGAACTGAAGCCATCTTGCGGATGATCTAGTTGTGGACTAAGGCTTGCTCCCCGATCCTTGTCTCCATCGGCCTACTTCGTGACTCACAGCTCCCTTTAGGCATCACCAAGACAAAGACAAAGCACTCTGAGAACGCTTATGATGTGACGTGGACGCGCAATTGTGGCCGATTTGTGAAATGCACTAACAGTACCACGCTTCTTAATCCGCTATACAAACACACGTGCTATTTTTCGACTACCGTAGTACTTCCTGAATCCACCCTCTCGCTCTTAAAGTCTAATTTTAATGCAATCGAAATGGCAGTCGCCTGATAAAGAAGTCAAAACAAAAGGTCGCGCCCAAGCCTCGCTAATTAAGCGCCAAACCATGCATCTTTGTTTTCATAGCTGATTCGGGCGGAAACGTTCCTGTGGACACGTTGCTCATTACCGAACGGCGTTAATTACACTTTTTCGAGCTGTTCCACGCCGTTTGCCATTCGTCTTTTGTGCTTTTGTGGAGGATTGTGTTCCGGAAGTACCCGTGTAGTCTCTTTTATGTGGGCTGTCAACTCTTGCCTGAAAGGACTACTCTAGAACAAGTTCTTGAGCACATTTCCTGCCAGAGTTGCCAGCCTTTCCAAATCCACTTGACCTCCTCTCACACTCTGTTCTGAGCTCACCTCTCAAAGTGATATGGCTGCGCACTTAGGGACGCTGTCCTCTCTCTCTATTAGCCGAAGCGGCCAATCATGAAATCGCACTTTTGAAAATTGCGTCCATGGATATTTCGCACACATATGAGTGGAGTTCTCGGTGACAGTTCGCCGCCGCTGTAGCCTTTGTGCTCTCTCTCCTTACCTGGCGCTCTAGAGGAAGCTTCTAGAATGACTTCTTTGATTTCGTTGTCGACCCAATCGTTGTCTTGCTTCTAGATACTCGAGCATCCTTAGAAGATACACTATAGAAGCAAACTATGAGCTTCATAATATAAACTGGACGGATTCGCAAATTCTAAGGTTAAGTAGCAAGACGACACCAAAGCAATATCTCACAGTTTATTTAAAGCTGGAATGTTTCTTTAAATGGTTCCAATACGACATTACAATACAGTGCGGCACATAATGATAGACTCACCTACAGGAGGCTTTCGCTGCCCATTTTTGCTTTACTATCTGTTTCTGGTATTTTCTATGATTCTCTTTCTCTACATTGATTTGGACAATCGCCTCTTGTTTTGGGATTGCAAAACTTTTAAATATGTAATTTTAAACGGAGTTGGTGTTGTGCCAAAATCAACATCTTCCGATACCCAAAGCATAACCAATGAAGCCAAATAAGGAGTGAGACGAGGCGACAAGAAAATCCTACATACCTGATTGGTGGTTATATCTGGGTGCAACTTTGTGTAAAGTTATGAGATTGGAAAATAAATCTAAATATGTAACAGTGCCAGGTAACAGATCCAAACAACTCAGAACTTGGGGATTTTGGAAAGTGACAAAATGAAACGTGGATTGTCCAAATCAATGGAAAGGGAATCACATAAGATACCAGAAACCGGTAACAATGCTGAAATGAGCAGCGAAAGACAGCCGCCTACTGTAGTCATTTTGCACCCTACCGTAGCATAATACCATAATATTGTTCTCACCTCACCTCTCACCACTTTACCGTTCATTGGTCGATCCCACCTCCTTGTCGGCCCTCTCCCCTTCGCCCTCTTGTAAACAAGCGTCACACGGGAACGTGACCAGCGACATAACTTTTCGCGCCCTCGCCACTCCCAATTTTTTGGCTTTTTCGGCGATCTCCTAAGGGCATATCGGCTTCACGTCACCCTATAAGATTAGGACTGCTCGGGTGTTGTCCTCTGCTGAGCACAGAGGACCTCTCGTGTTTATTACTTTCGCTGTTGCCACCGCAGTGCTTTTCCCTAATTGGTTTTGTTTATAAACATCTAGAGAGTCCTTTTTGTCCAACAAAACGCCTTCTTTTGCACGTTTTCTTTCTCTTTCGCCTCCCTCAAATTGCATTTCTACACTTTTAAAAGCTCTAGCCGTCGCCTCTTCTCTGATCACTTTCTATTGAGTTTGTCTCTAAACTTTGGACCAATTGGTTTTGCGCTTCGAGAAGGTCCTAGGAGTTCTGCGCTGAAGAGGCGTAGAAGTGTTGATGGAGTGACTGGGACGACTTTCGTTGATGAGATGGGACCTTTTTGTGGATACGAAGACAGAGCAGGCGGAGAACGGGCTTAATTTGAGTCAAATGCTGACAGAAGAAAAGTTGTACTCTTTTAATTGATTCTTTCCGTTGGCTGTTGTGGCGCTTCTTGTGCCTTGTGCATTCTGTGCCGGTGCAATCTTAGTTCTTCACAGGTACATCAGTGGGATACTGTATGCGCCATCACGTGTCTTTTGTTTGTGCGGAAGAAGGGGCTTTGCATGTCTCAGTGGATCATTTCACAAAGGAGGAAGAAGAAGAAACTTCACGATTTGTTGTGATTGTTTCTAATTATCTCCAGTGTGCCAATAATTCATGGCCTAATTTGGGTCCCGACGCGCTCTAAAATGGCGCAGACACGGAAGTTGGTCCGTGTCTGTCGGCTGCAATCAATCATCATAACCACGAGGCGTGTTCCATTCGGCCGTCTCCGTGTCCAGAGGTGCTGAAAGATAATTGTGTTCTGTGCGTCCCGCAGAGAGATATTTCGATGAATTGGGCGCGACTTTTTGCGTAGTTCCGCTCGTATTTATAGAGTCCATTTATGAAACGGTGACGAGCAGGACAAACAAGAGCAGGTGCCGGCTCCGCTTCATTTACGACCATAAATCTCCCAACTTCAGCTGCTCGCGGTGAAATATTCGTCGCGTTTTTCAGTCGGCCATTATAGCCACTTTTATACCCTCTTGTTTTCACTTTTTTTTTTGAGAAAAGAGAAGAAACGTTTCCTAGGATCATCTTTATCTCGAAAAATCCAGCAGAGTTCTCGTGACATGATATGCAAACAAGGCTGAATAGCCAATGACGTTCTGTTCCAAATATAGCGTCACTAGGCCATATGAAAACAAATAAAATTTGTGGTTAATATGATGAGGCGGCGTTATCTATGCGGTTGTGCTTGTCGCATAGTCAACGACATGTCAATTCTATCGTTGCAGCATCTGGGCTTTAAATTAGTTTCCTGGAGTGGTCCAGCTGGAAGTTGCTGATGTCCACTGTTAGGGATTAATTTCTGATCAACGCTCTAATCCTTCGTGTTCCAGCGATCGCGCCGTCCGCTTACGTGCCACTCCCTAATACCACAAGTTTGTGTCTAAATTCATCCGCATTGAAAGACTTACACAACACCTCAAAGCTCCCTTCCTGTATTCCACTATTCACTTCCATTCCGTTCCAAAGCTCTGCGAACGCGTCGATCCCTTTCCTCGCCCCAATCTCCTCACGCTCTGTTACCTCCTCGGCGGCCCTTCTTCGTACCATAAATCCCGGTACTTGATGAGAAGGATCCGAACACTATATCGCCATAATTCCGGGAAATTAATTTATTTTCTCTTTCGGTCGTCGCTGTTTTCGCATAAAGCGACTAGAAGTCATTAGGTTCCATTTTTAGAAGACTTTGATCGCCGAATCCTCTCTGACATCACCATGTTGTGCCCAAGAAGTCCCACTTTCGTTTATTTACGTCTCCGGGCTTATCTTGCGCCGAGCCTTACGGAATCTAGCGTCACCTCCGCCTCCCTTTGCATCGATAGTGATCAGGGCCACACAAAGAGACTTCTGGACAGTGCTGGGCAAGGGTGGGCCGATATCAAAAAAGGTGGGCTTACCCCCCTAAAAGGGGGGGGGGTGGGGGGGGGGGTGGGGGGGGGGGGGTAAAGTCCTAGTGAATTTTCCTCCTCTACAAGATGCTGCACAGAAAACAGGTGATCCTCATTACAAGGATGCGCCAACAGGTCGTTTTAAGAACCACGGTCTTAAAAAAACATAGTTTTAGGACCCCGGGCGTGGAGTAAAGTGGGGCGGGGGGGGTAAAGTCATAGTGAAGTGGGCTTCCCTACAAGATGCCGCGAAAAAAATACGCGATCGTCATTACAGGTATGGGTCAAAACATTGAAGTGAACTAGGAGGTTTAGCGTGTGGTCCCGCAACGATCTCCCTCAATGGCAGGAAACTACGGTAGATTTACATAAAATGACCTGTTTACCCCATTTTTCTCGGCTGGGGGGGGGGGGTAAATAGGGGTCTAATCGATAGAGCTCGCCTAGCTCTATGCAGCAGTACATCGAAATTACTATGTTTCATTGCCGGTTTTGGCCTAAGATGGTCAGATTCATTGGAAATCCTTCATAGGTTTCTTAACCCCAGAAGTTTTGAATGTGGATTTTCCGCCTCTAGAAGATGCTGCAGAGAAAAGACGTGATGGTCATTACAGAAATTGGACAAAAACTGAAAATAAGTAAATGTGGTCCCGCAACGATATCCCTCAATGGCAGGAACATACGGTAGAATTGCAAAATTGGCCAGTTTACCTCATTTTCCTTGTGGGGGGGGGAGTAAAGTAGGGTCTAATCGATAGAGCTCGCCTAGCTCTATGCAGCAATACATCGAAATTACTATGTTTCATTGCCGGTTTTTGGCCTAAGAGGCTGACTTTTGTGGAAAAATCGTCATTTTGCCTTATGTTTTGCAATATGATCGTTTATCAAGCCACGTACTGTCGGGTAGACCCCTTGATGCCTGCCCCAGCCGAGAAAAAAGGCCATTTTTACTGTAAACTGCCCACAAATCCACCGTATTTTACACTCCCACGCGACCGTCGCTTACATTGCGAATTCAGGGATTTCGTTGCGGGACCACAATCGACCCACCTTTTGCCCACCCCTGCTTCTGGACACGTAATAGAGTTTGCTTCTGCGTGTTTGCGATAAATTATAAATGCTCTGAGGGAGGAGTGACCATGCAGGCCTGCACCACCAGCGTCAATGCGCTTTGGAGGAAACGTCACTTGATCTACGATGTCCGCTAGAGAGAGTTCCAGATTTAGCCGAACGATACATCTTCTGGCCAAAGATAGCACACTCTATAGGGGGAGGAAGTATCGATGACGGGACCATGTCCATCCCAAACGGACCTTTTTGGGGGTGGTGTTGTTCTGTCACACAATGCGCTCTCGAAGTCATCTCCCGGCTTCACTTAGTCCGACTTCTCTTCCTTCCCTCTTCTCTCCAACGCCTTTGTGTGTTTCATATGATATATTTATGTGACACATGTTTGTGTCATGTATGCGCAATGGGAAAAACAAAATTAGCTGATGATGTTGGCGTTCTTCAACCATGGCGTGACACGAGAATTTGTAGGATGCAGCAGCTTGCACATAGGAGGAAACGGGGCCAAAGAGACGATTCACAAAAAAGTGCATAGGCGGTCGTTTAAAGATCGACTATGTTTTTTTTTCTTTGAAATATACGTTTCGCGAATAAAAGTGGACCTTCTACTTCATGTTTTCAGAGATGTTCTTGTTGTGGAGCAGGGAAGCAAAATTCTCTTCCTCCTAGATTACGGTAGCGGTGATTATTTTTCATGTCCGACGATCTATTCCATTCCGAGAAAATCAACAAGAAATGTTTTTTTTTTGCTTTACCCACTTCACTTCTCTAGGCCCTTTATTTGATTTGCATTGTTAATCGAAGGGCCTTGTCTTGTCTTTGTAGCCACGTTTAGCAGCTCTGGAACTAAAACATGGAAGTGCGGTGTTTTCTTCCTTCAGTGCCACCTGAAGAACGAGGCGTCAGTAGTGTGGCTTCTTGGGAAGTGACTGACTGCAATTGTCGCCCATTTCTATGGATTGAATGCCTAATGTGTTTTCCTCCTCCGTTGCTTCTACCTCCACTACAATGGCCTCCAACCGTCTGTTCTCCTTCTTGGAACTTCCAACTGTATCTCACAAGTGCATACCGAAAATGTTTTCCAGAAGTTGTTCTCGACCAAAATAGACCTCCGCGAAGCGTCGTTTCCGGACTTTGTGTAGGAGCCATGTGGTGCCTTTTGAGAACGGGTTCGTTTAGAGAAGGTCAGCCCTGAGGAGGTGATATCATCGTTAAACTTTCACGTGTTGTCATATCAAGTCACACATTAAGAAAAATTTGAAGAAACACGTAATCACGTAGCGACGTTTCATCACTAATTCATCCAGCCAAGAATAAGCGTCCCATTCCGGTCGGGCCACTCGGAGGTGTTTCATCGCTAGGCGACAGATTTCTGAGAGAATGGAGTTCGCTTCTGTGACAAAGAGAGTTAAGAGTCCACCAGTTGCGTCCCTGATGTTTCTTTCGCCAACGTTGTGGCCGTAGCGACCACTTCCATTGTTTTAGGAAGAAAATCTCTTTATGTATAGACCGTACAGCAGTTAGCGGATTTCCTTCTTGGCCCTTGTCATGCATCTTTTAAAGGACTTGTTTCATCGGGGGAGGGAGCTCCACATTCTTCGCCTTACATGCTAGCCACAACTCTCTGTCGTATCATTCTTGCCTTCTTGAGGCACAAACAGGATATGTTTCTTATGCGAGGCAGTTTCCGCGTTCCCACATCATGTGGACGTTTTCGAGCGGAAACGACTAAAGGTTCTCGCGATAAGGAACTGAAATGTATTGGTTACTTGGACCTGAAGTTTCTTTGATTGTGGTCTTTTGTGGAATGCGCATCGTAGTCTTCCTAATGAAGCAGAATGGTGGTCTTGAGGGCTGAGTCATCTTCCCTCTTCCACTTGATCGTCGCCAGCTGTTTTTCTGCGAGTTCCGTTCTCATTAGGTCCTTGTTGGCGACTAATGTCCCAAAGTGCGCAACACTCGGCTATGCATGGGGCCTAATTGAGAGACAAAGCGAGGCGCACTTTCATGGCGCTCCCTCCAAACGGTCGATTTAAATGTTTTTCTAATTTGATGCCCTTAACTCGCCTATAATCGAGGCAAATACTTCGTGCACTTTCACGATCTCGGCTCCATTTCAGGTCAGCCACTACCCCGTGCTTCTTCTGACCAAGAACAGCGATGAGGACCACCACCCGGTCGAGGGACGCGTAGCCGCCTGCTGGACTCCGTGGTGAGTGTTTCCTTCTTGACCACCTCGGGGGTTCGGCCTCAGGTAAATCACGATCTGTGGTGCTCTGAGGCGGAGTTGGGCCGTCAGAACAGGGCCGACTCTAGTGGACAGGCCCCCGGGGCATTAATAATGCATTAAAACTTGTTTCGTCCGTTCGCGTGTCATCAGCGGAGGCGCCGTCCCTCAGAAGGAACGGCCTCTTTCTTTCCTTGTTAGGGCCGAACTCCGTTCTGTCTTCGCCACTTATTTCCGATTCTTCTTCAGATGGTTCTGCTCAAGTTCTCGAGGGGTCGCCGCGCAGTCTCCAGGTTCCTTTTCCATTCGTTCTTCTGCAAAACCGTCGTGCAAACACGAAGCGCTTCTTTAAAATTCATGGAGTCATATCCGTTCGGAAAACAAAAAATTGCTCAGCGACGCATTGTGGACGCTACTCTGTCCACAATTCACCGAGATTTCGAAATCAATCCATAACTGGGCAGCAGAGATTAGGTTAAAGAACCTAGAGAGAAAGCAACGATTCTCTGGATCTCTGGAAACATTGCAACTTGACAAGCAACGCTTTCATCGGATTTCGCCTTTCCTTGAACCTTAGCCAATTAGTGAATATTGTTTTCTGCCTCTGACACATTGTTTTCGACGACGATTGCTTTTCTTCTAATTTGTTTTCGTTCCGTTCCTTTGTTCGGCCTAAGTGTCGCCTTTCATCGAACAACTTGAACGGCATACAAATACGTCTCAATTGCAGCCAATTAACCACTAAACACCGTTGTTCATTCACGAGGTGAATTTCCCTATCTAGAGAGGGATCAGCTTCGGTCACACTAATCGTGGCACCATCTCCTTTTAAGACAAAGAGTCCTTAAGGGGAATCCTGAAGGGCGTCCCGGGAGCCCGTCTGCAACATGATGTCCTTTCTGTGATCATACACTTCTGGATATATGTGGCAAATTGGGTTTGTAGACAGATGAACAGCAGATCAATAACATATTTGCCGCACGCTCTTCCCACTTCCGTTTCGTTCGACACAACAAGACAATTAAATTCTCTGTTTTGATGACTACTTAATTGTTTTGCACACAATGGGGCCATTCGAAATCAGCGTTCTCCCTAATTGTGGCCCGTTTCAGTGACGTTCCAGAGAACTGCGTCGGAGGATCGTCGTGGCTGATCGGCGGAGGACCTCTGAGTAACGGCGAATCCTTCGGGGCTCCGCACCCCATCCGCAGTTCCGAATCCCACAACGACATGGCCGAGAACGGGACCCTCAAGTCGAACCTCTCGCGTGGCCAACTCTCTTCGCGAAACAGCGGAGTTACGTGGGCGCAGAGCACGAATCTCGGAACGGACAATGATCCCCCGCACGGTAGGTCCTTCGCTCGATTCGATCGAACTCCGTCGGCAGGTGCTCCTGAGGACTCTGTTTTCCGAGAGGTCGAAGCAAAAACGAGTTAATCCCGAAGATTAGCTTTCAAACAAACAACCCACACTATACCATTTTCTGGAATTCCGCTTGAGCCTAAGCCTTGAGGTCTCTCTAGATCCTTCATTTGCTCGCATTTGTCCACATCGGTGTTTGCGTTTCTGTGGCATTTGAAACGTCTCATTTTGCTGTAGACTGAGAAAGCCGTTATTTTTGCCCACTCTGAAAACAGCGCCTTAACGGGCGTCGTTTTTCTGTGGGCATTAGTCACAAGAAGTGACGACATGCGGAGCCGCGTAGTAGAAAACTGAGATGAGTGAGGGGAAGTCATTCGGTATCTGGCCTGGCGTCAAATGTAACAGTTCTCGGAGCCCGAACGTGTCGAGAAAACTCAGTGATCGGCATGATCTTCCCGAGCGAGGACACAGGTATTCATTTCAATGCAAAAAAGGAACCTTTCTTGCCTCTTTTCTATGCCAATTCCTCAGTTGGCATCTCTGACCCGTTCCTTGAACTTTCCTTTTCTGCCTTAATTTCAACGCCTGCCGATTAGAGTACAAATTCTTTACTCACTTTAGTTCACTTGATAATTGTACAAAAAAGGAGCCTCTTTTCTATTTCAATTCCTCAGTTGAAATATCTGTTCTTAACCCGCCTAACATCTTAAAACATGATTTCCGTATAATTTGATAGATTGTGGTAGTAATTTGTCTGAGAGAACTTTAAATCTAAATCGAATCGAATTATCTCGCTACCAAATGAGACTCTAAACTCCAAAAATATCTAAGTTCTTCTAGAGTTGCAAACATGCACTAAGAACAAACATTGTAGTCGCAGAAGACCGCACAGGCCGGCACGTACATCGAATCCAATGATCGCCTACATTGGTCACTTCTATTTCTTTATGAATACGACAATTAACGTGACGCCTAATGGCGTCCACAGAGAGATCATAAATCTCCCCTGACTGCGACCTCAGAACTCTTCTCGAGAGCACCTGCTCGCGTGCGGGCGACACAAACGCATCGCACTCTGTCAGCTAATTAGCCTCCAGGACAACAGCACCTCCACTTTTTCACCAAAACATTCGGAAAGCCCATCATTTTGCGACCTAATTGGCCCCGGCCAGGGTTGCGCGCCTTGTGTCGTCACTTCGGACACAATCGGTCGTGTTGGGAGCCAAACAGTCGCAATTGAATTACACCCCTAATTGCATAAAAAGTTCGGGGTTGATCGTTGCGGGAAGCCTGTGGGCGGTCTGCCGGGACAAGCCAGAGAGGAGAGTAATTAGCCGGAGACGCATCGGATTGCACCTGCGCCGAGCCGGCCTAATCCCTTCGCGTGTTGCGGTTAGCAACCCGGCCCCTACCCGCCCGACCCATGTCCCTAAAAGGCGCACGCCTGCGGCCTCTCCTTCCGAGACTCTGCAGACCGTGAGGTAAGTCCCGCAACGACGAGAGATCGTAAATCACTCAGTGTTCCGGCCGCACAGTTTTGTGTTCGGAGCCTGCTCGCGAGAGCACTCTTTTCGGGTTCAGATGCGCCCTCAAATGAGAATTGCGCTTTTACGATGTGTTGGCCTGAGCGAGCCGTCTCCGAATCCATTGATCCAATCGCTCCGTTTTAGGCATGCACTCGCAGCCGAAAGTATCGCTGACATGTCCGGGGAGCGGAGGATCTGGCGGCGTCGCCACGGCCAATTGTAATGGAACGGGCCAGTACTCGCCAGGTAGGTTGTTCAACTTGATTTATGCCCCGCG
Organism: Steinernema hermaphroditum; assembly: GCA_030435675.1. Classification (NCBI taxonomy): domain Eukaryota; kingdom Metazoa; phylum Nematoda; class Chromadorea; order Rhabditida; family Steinernematidae; genus Steinernema; species Steinernema hermaphroditum. The sequence continues at coordinate 6,983,196 of CM059622.1, forward strand.
ATGATTACCTCGATTAGGCCCTTCTGTTGTTTCCTCGTCGGGAGTGGTCTCGGTCACTTTAAATGTAGTTTGGGACGCTCTTCTTTTAGAATCTTTGTTCCTCTAGGTTCAAAACCATTGAAGCATTCATGTGGCCGTAGAAGATGACCACACGGAATTCATGTGTGCAAATGCAGAATGTCGTTGTCTTCCAGAGAAATCAGCGGACTTTATCTCTTTATCTTGGAGGCTTTTGAAATGACTCTGAACTCCTCCGCCTCAGAATCGCAGTCTATGAGAGATGCATAGTTTTTTAGCAAATTTATATTTAACGAGCGAAACAACACGTCAGTGAACACTTAGCTTTGTTCCATCGAGGAGTTAAGGAATGAGAAATAAGATCAGAGGAATTCGACGCTTCATTTGAGCTTCTCTTAAGTATCGTGCATGAAGAATTCCATGAATTCAATTGTTAGGAAAACACAAGATAGTCAAATGCGGTTTCTTTAACAGCTTCAGCTTGGCGCACCTTCAAAGCTCTCCGAGAAGGACTGAATTGTGACACATTCTGCAGCTGTAGGTTCTCTTGATTCATCCCGCGACCAACTGCTCTTCTTCATTTGTGCAGAGAAATGTTCCTATCTCCGTTGTAAGTCCCAACCCCAATCATAGCACATGGGAGCGTGTCCTTTCCATGAGAAATTATCGGCGTAATAACGGAGACACAAACAATACAGCCTCCCGCCCGCCCGCCGGCCTCTGCTGATCTCTTGGCGATCGCCCCGTGTCGCCCCCGGCAGCGCTTCTGTCTTCGGGCCAAACGCCGATTAATCATTAACCTCGCCGGCGCCTGTTGCTTGTCGCCGGATCTGCCGCCACTCAACCCGAATCTCTCTCCCCCTTCTGGGCCTTTCTGCTTCTCGTCGAACTCACTACTCACTTTGATGCTTTCAAAAAGCGCCGTCAAGTGTTTTGACACTTTCTGTGCCTTTGTTCGTCCCTTCTTTTGGAGCGCTCCGTTTCTGTTTGACCGGAGGAATGCGTTTCAGGACGCGGCTACTTGTCCTCCTCGTCCACTTCTTCGAGCGCGCGCAAGAACCGTCAGAAGCTGTGGTCGTTGTCCCCGGCCGCCTTCCACCAGAGCTTCGACGACCGTCTTCGCGTCTCCACCGGAAGTTCCCTCTCGAACTCGTGTGGAAATCTGGACGAACAGGTTAGTACATCGTGGAACACTTAGTTCCTAGAGATGGTCGTGGCTTTCAATAAGACCATGAATGACTCTGCATCCTCTAACCTGTTTTCACACTGATTGTTTGCCAAAGCATTCGACCATGATAGCTAATTAATGGAATTAGCACTCTGCAGAAAATAATGATAGTATTAAAAGTGCGTATTCAGCATGTAACAGCAAAAAATGAGTATAAGTCAGTGATTTCGCGCTTTTGTGGCGATTTATTGGTCGCGGCGCGCAGTGTAACAGTCAATTCTTTGTGATGTTCTTGTTGATCAGAGGAAAACATGATTTTCGCAGTCATTTTTCGCTTTATTTTTCATCTATTTCTAGCTCAGACTACAACAAACACTCGATTTTGAAATTCCACTTTTATCACAAAGTCTTTTCAGGCTCAATTTTGGACAACCTTTAAAAGCAGGATGTAGAGTAGAGAGGACTCTTTGAAATGTTGCATTGCGGTCCTCCCCAAGAAAAAAATAACAAAAAAATAAAGAATGAATACGGAGTCATGCGTTAGTTTCGTTGCGCTCTTCTTTGAGTATCGTATAATCACAACCATAAAAAGACGATAAAAGCGAGTGCAGACTAAATGTGCCCACAGGAAACAAATACGTCATGCATGTAAACTGCTCTATAGTTATTTGTAAATGAAAGTCCACTCCCTCACCTTCTGTTCGGTGCAATCGGTGTGAGAGTACTTCCAACTTGTAGGGTCGTTTGTCAAAGAAGGATGTTTTCGATTGCCTCTGCGTCCCCTGACTGAACCATTGCTCTTTTCAGCTCCGGAATCACTACAAGAGAAGGTCTGCATTCAGTTCGGCGGCGGTCACTCGTGGCGGATTCGCCGGCGGTTACGGTAGCGGACACAGCAGTGCGGCTGGAGGTGAGTCTTTCCCTAACATACCACGACCAGTCCCCCTCTATGAAGCAGTGCTTCACGGTTGTTGATTTTTGGATAACTGAAGGGCTTCTAATCTCGTCGCTGAGTCTCTTCCAGATTCCCTGATGTTAATTAGAAGATGTGAACGGAAGGGCGCCAAAGCGGAGACTTATATGTTGTTGCTCTCTGGGATGTCGCTACGTCAGCGGAAATGTTCTCTCAGGCGCTCCTTCAGAATAGAACGAAAAGCAAAGCAGGGTAGCTCTGCTGACTCTCTCTCTCTTCGCTCGAATTTTGACTCTAATTAAGCCACTTATGAGTCACCATCCGCTTTTTTCTATTCTTGGCTCGGCCCGTGACTTATAAAGCTCTCTTCTGCGTCGTTTCTCAAATGGAATATTGTTAGTTCTGGGCGCCTGATACCCCCCTTCCAAATAAGTCCGCTTCGATGTCCAAGAAGTTTACCAGTGACGCAAATGCGCCGACGGTGGAATACAGAGTGACGAGCTAAATATCGGATATAGACCGGATAGGTCATACGTTGACTGGAGTCGTCACCGATTCCACACCTCTCATCTAATGGCGCTAATTAAACGCTCTGCTGAGACGAGTGCACTCTTCTTCTCCGGTGTTCATGGGAAGCCGTCGTTCTGGAGCGCTCTCCTGTTCTCCAAAGATTGTGTATTTTAAGAATGTACTCGAGTTCGAGCTCCACACGGAAACGCAACAATTTGCAATTCAAAATTTTCCTCATGACCTTTTATCCGAATTCCCGTTCGCCTGCGACGGCGATTTCAAAAAGTCGCCACATTCCACTCAGCCTCCCTCCAAATCCCCTATTGTTCCCACATTCGTTCGCTCTTCCGGTCCCCACCGAGGCGTCAAAAACAAATCCTCCACTGGGCCCACTTCGCGTCCCTCGGCTTCGAGTAATTGCGCAAAGGTTGCCGCCGTAATCGAATTCCGAGGCACGACCTCGAAGAACGCCCTTCGCCCTCGGCCGACGTCACTTCGGGCGAACCTAACGACGACGCTTCCTCCTTTTTTGGAGATTAGTGCCTTTTCGGTGGAGGAGGCGTGCAAATTAATTTTTTCGCCGATTATTCGCATCGTTTGCATGTATTAGTCCTTTTCCCGAAGTTTTTGAACAAAACGAAGCATATGAGGAAGAGATTTGGGAAGTTGAGTGTGTAGAAGGCCTCGCAGTGTCCCTTTTCGATGTTGTTTCACATTAATCCTATGCACTCATTGTCCCTTTTGCACTGACTGTTCGAGATCGACATTGTTGTCTTCAACTTGGGTCGACATTGCTTTCCCCAAAACCAAAGTTTTGTAGATGAGTCATTCCTCAGAAGATACCTGTTTCACTAAAGTCCCATTTCTTTGCTGACATTTTTAACATCCTTTCGGGAGATATTGTAGAATTTAAAATTGTTGTAAATGGTTGTTTGCCCGAAAAAAACGGAGTGAGTCGTATCTTAAAAGTGTAGCAAACTTCGTCTGGCAGACCAAACTTTTCAAGGTTTGTGGGCAATCTGCTCGGACTGAAAAACATTTTCTAGTCGAGGTGCCATTTTCAATTGTCGTCTCTCTCGTTTGACCTTTGCCTTACATATGTGTATCGACAAACATGTTTTCATGGTCGTGTTAAACCTCTACGCAGACTCTTCGCTCCTTTTTCGCTCTCGCGCCACTTTCCCGTGTCGGTGTAGATTGCAAGAAGTTCTCAGCAGGTCCGTCCCGGTCGTCCATTAGATTCTCCGCTTCCGCCATGCTCACTCCGAACGTGAGCCGAGCGCCGTCGATTAAGAAGAAACACAGTGAGTTCTGGTGGGAAATGGCGAGGCCCTACCGAGCCAATTAACGTGGAAGAGGAAGTTGGGAGAGACTTTGGTTTCTCGATGAGTCAGGCGTCTGCATCTGTTTTCGCTTCCCTGCCCCGTTTGCTGGCCCTGTTGGCCCCTTTGGCCACTCGGGGACCAAACCGTAGGAAGGCCGTTTGACCTCTAAGTGTCGAATTCATTTGCCTCTAACGATCGAAAGTCCATATTAGCAGATTAGCAAAAGGTCGAATTTGATCCTTCCCTTAACGTAGATGGCTACGTCAGCCTGTTCTCTGATTCCTGAGGCCGTGACGGACACCTCCAGATCTGGGAGAGAACATTTCCCCGTCGGCGGGAAATCAAATATTGAGAACAACGGAGAAGTTTGAAAAAATGAATCGATAAGTTGAAAAAGTGTCCTTTTAGGGTTCAAAAGTCATTCCACCACTTGTAGGAGAGTGGTACATGAGATCTGTTATCGAGTTTGTGAAACGGAGGCAGCAAAGATTTGTTACAAATTGCACCCCTGTAGGTCCTGGCTTAAGAAAATTGGACTCTAGCTCACATCTTTGAGGAGGCTAGGGCTGCGCGTTTGCAGAATTGCGATAAGAAAACCTATAATGAAACATCTACTGCTTCTTGGAAATACAATATGCGTGAACAGAAAGGCTAAAACACCATCGGCATGGTTTGTGTTGATGCGCACTTAACGAAAAGAATTTCGACATTCCAACAATCGGACTACAAACGAAGGAGAGGGGCGATCTAAAGCAGTTCACGAATCAAAACTTTGCTTTGGTGCAGACGAATGTTACATAGCATATTCTTGATCTTCTTAGCCGTTTCGTCACCGTTTTATTCCTGTTTATCGCAGCCAAAGAGTATCTTCGTATTATTCACGACTACGTAACAGTCGGCTTATCGCTCTATGAGCCGAAGAAGGGCTCAAAGGCGACAAAGCCGGCTCTTTTCCAGCTGGAAAGTGTGGCTACAAATTCTGCTCTCTTGGCTCTGCCGCCGGCGCCAGAAATCGTACTCTCCTGCACACCACCTTTCGTGTCTCTCAGAAAGTTTTTCTAATTGCCACGTCCTCTAGGTGCCATTCAGTCGCCGAAGGCGATTCAAAGGGTGACCAAGTACAGCAGCTTTTGTTCGCGCCAAAACACTCGACCTCCTCGCTTTTGGCGCTCGATTCGCCGCCGCGAAATTTGACTCTCTTCACCTTTCCCACAGGCGCTTTCGTGTTTCCTATCGAATTCCCGCGCATCACTTATCTCCCCGGGTCTCTAATCCACCGATCATTCGTGATTGGCACGAAGCCTAAAGTGACTATGTCCTCCAGAAAGCGAGCCACAGTGACCATCATGATGACTGACGTCCTGGGCCAGAAGCAGCAATTGCTGAGTGCCGACGACCTCTCCGGTTCGTTCTCTGCTCCCCTAACCTTTTGATTGACAGCTAGCAACATTTCACACCCCCTGATCTCGCGTGATCTTTCTGATGAGTCGAGTTTAGGCTTCTCTTCGGGAACGCGTCCGCCGGCACTCGGAGGCCGATCGCCGCAGTCCTCTTTCGACTCCAACGGGGATGTCGGCCAGGTACACTCCTCGCGCACCCCGCGATGGACGCAGTTAGGCGTGTTTAGATCTCTGTGAACTGGATGCGAGTGAATGGCACCATTGCTCCGTTCAAAGCGCTGCTGACCTCCACCACTTCCAACGCCGACAAACAGACGCCGCCCGTGCAGAAGGCGAGTGTCACTTCGACAGCTCTCAGTGAGTTTTCCCTCTTCACTTCCAATAAAATAAGACGGGCTTCTACAGTACAGTGCAAAAGTCCACAGTAACCGGTCACAGGTTGTAGAATTTAGGTGGAATTTAGAAGAATAAGCAAGATATCTGTGGCCGTCCTAGAACTTCACGGAGAACTTTGTTGTAGTACAGATTTTGGACGTTGCTTTGAAAACGATTCATTTGTCCTGTAGTGCATTTCACTGACAAGGGAACCTTCCGAAGTGTCCGTCTCAGATCTCAGAGATGAAAAGATGTCTCAGATCTCAGAGCTGCGTGTGTATAGCCTACGCCCTTCTGGGGTTCACTCAAGGTTCCCTTGTGAGATTACTTGTAGCAAATTTAACGCTGTTTCCACTACTAGACTAAGATAGTATCATGAATATCGGTGTAAACGTCGCGCGGCATTTACTAGACTAATGGATTCTTCTTAAGACACTTCAAGAGCCACCATAATCCCGATCGATCCTTTGTTCGCAATAATCTGAGTAGATGATGTCCTTTCAAACAGTTGCTAAAAGCATACGATAGAAGTACCTGCAAGCGGTTCTGCTACGGGCTGATGCATCATGCACTCCGCTTTCTGGCTGTAGATGTTTGCAACCTTCTTTTCAGTCCGAGCTGGGAGCGTCAAGCGGGCCAACCACGTGCCCCACCCCATCATCTGCGAGATCACAAAACGGAAGGAGAGCTCCGCGAGCTGTCGCATCACCGATATCGTAACGCCTCGGGTTGAATGCGGCGACGGTGAGTCGTTTCCCTCAGTCCAGCATGACCACGTGGCTCTCTGAGGTCTTCTTTGTAGCCATAGTTTGCAGCGCTTTTGGAGAACTAAACCTCTGTTGACATGCAGAGAAGACGTTGATCGGATTTTAGGCGAATGACTAAGGCCTCGGGATTCGGCTTGTGCTTGGACGTCGCTGTGTTGGCTGAGAAGTCGCCCCCACTGTTTTGTACTTGATTTACTGGAATGGACTGCTTTTTGATCGCTTTCCTAAAGTGAATTATGCAGGGAGGGAAAACAACTTAGGGCACGTACCTGCTCCGGACTTAGCTAGGGCTGTGCGTTCCTGATGATGGCTGGGTCATTGCTAGGCTCATCGTCAGCGCTCGTGTAACCACATCTCCCTAATCACGGTCACACTTTTCGGCAAACATCACCTATGTGTTTCGGATCCCTTCTTATTTGCTTCTGTGTGGTCTCCGCCCCCTTTCCCACAAAGTCCTTTTTGTTTTCGCGTCCTATTTTCGGTCGTCGGCCTTCGGATCCCAGAGACGTTTCCTAGGTCGACATAGGCGCAATATTATTTGCACTCTGTCAGGTGGTAATTGATGGGGTTAGGCGTTCTTGTGGGCTATTCGATTTGAGTTCAATCCAGGGACTGACTGACATCTCGATTCCAGCTGCTCATTTCGGAAAACGCGTTCCCGCGAGTCACGACTCTTCTAGCCCAGAAGTTGATTATGTCCATCGTGTTTTCCCCTAACACCACAATCGCCATTGTAGCGCCTCTAAACAAAGAAAACTGACCTACAAACAGCGTGACTCACTCCACTCTCTGTCGAACGTCACAGCGCGCCAGATACAATAGCCGAAAATGTATCTGAGTGGCCTTCTTTGACCCTCAACTGCCCGATGATACATCATCGGTGGCAGTAACTTCCTCTTTCTCCCGATGGCCATTTTCCCCTTTTAAGATTACACTCCATTCGCTATCTCGACAACAACGCGCGCCATTTAATTACTCCGAAATCTTTGGATCTTTCGGAATGTGGTCAGAGATGTAATTAGTCTTTCCTTTCCATCACCCTCCAGCCGCACTGGCAACGGCCCTAACCTGGCCGTTTCTGAGAACCACACCTACGTGAAGTACTGAGAAGTCGAGTGGAATCATTTAATTCGGTCGCCACCCTTGTTTCGCGCAGACTCGTCAACAACCGTCGCTTTCGAAGAACATTTCCTGCGAAAACATTTCAGCTAAAAAGTGACCTGGACTCCTTCCTTCCTCTTCAGACGCTCTGCAAATCCTCCTTCATCGCTCCAATTAACCCTCTCATGTCCTAACGGAATTAAAGTCCTCGGAAGTCACACGTCGCCGCGCGGCGCCGTCCATCGTCTCCCTCTAATTGGCTCCGCTCGCCGTTTCCATTTTCCGGCGTTAATCGAACGTTTTTACTTTCTCGCTTCCTGGCGTCGACGGCCATTCGGTGGTTCTCCTCCAGAAACTGAGATAGTGCATTAGCGAGGCCCTTTGATCCTTTTGTTTACCCTTGTCCGGTCAGATGCACTAATTAATGGCGCCGCCCTACATCCAGCATTTCCCCTCGGCGCTAATCGCCCAGAATCCGATTCGAATGCATTACGGAGATTGGCACACGGCGCCAAAGAGTGTTTTGATATGGCCTCTGTTGTGCAGCGCCGCGAATCGAAAGATAAAAAGCGGCAAAATTGTTTTTCTTTCCTTTTCCCCAAATGTTCCATAATGCACAAAGAAAACAATTGTGGAAATCTTAAAAGATCGTCTAGATTGAGTGTTTTTGGATGCTCCTCAGACGCTTCTTGTTGACACACACTTAGCGCGATACCTCATTAGATCCGCTAATGACTCCGTTTGTTTTGCGACCGAACGGAAGTCTCCGATATAGAGCTAGTAGCGCGTTTTCCCAAGTAGAAGAAGGTCCAGGCTCCTTTAAAGTGTCTCTCCATTCTTGTGCTCCTCCTTCGCCTCGATTCGAGTCCCCGAGAAGATGATCTTTCTTCTCCACAAATGGCGCTAATTACAAACCTCCGAGGTCTAATTAGCATCAGTGTTCATTGAACGCGCTTCACCATCTCGTCGATTTCTCAGCAATTATGGAAACATTCTTCGATGTTTTTGGGCCGAAACATGACACTTCGTCTCCTCTTTCCTTCGAACGTCTTGATTATGTCCAGCAATTTTCTAAATGGGCCCAGCTGTTTTCTCATCCACCCTTCTTAAGGAGTGCACTTCGTATTTTAGGCGGTTTCCTTGCACGCGTCTCGACAGAATTCAATTTTGCGTCCCTTGTCTCTGGCGACACTTCTTGAATGCTTCAGGAGCGGTCCTCCTGGCGGTGTTTGGCGTCCCTATCCTTTTCATCGTTTGACGGCCCTTTTGATGATGCTCGCTTTCCGCCTCTCGGAACACACATCACATTCGAAAAGCATCAAATATGCATGTGTTTTGAGTGGTTTGTGGGCCTGAAAGACACATCTGCAAATCCGATTACTTTGTTTTGAGGAGACGATTCTAGAGGAAGCGAGCTTTTGTGTGAATTTCTAGATCTTAATTCGACAGAGTCCACTTGTCCCACTTTACAAACAAAACGATTATGTGCTTGTTATGACTGCTCCCATAGAACCTTCTGAGTATCATGACTCGTGGCGCCGTCATTCCTAAACGGCGCGTGCCCTTTGCCTTCAACTTTATTCTTACGTCTTTGACGTCCGATCGAAGTTCTGTTTTGCCTCGGAGGACTCCAAAAGTATAATCTTCCTTCTTCCGCGTGGTGCCAATCGGCTTCTCAAGATCCGTCTCGCAGTCTCAGCAGTCGTTTATCTTAAAATTTCTCCGCGCGCCGCCACTCACGTGCAAATATCGAATTATACGTCCTCGCAAAAAATCGCCCCAGTTTGAGAAGAAGGTCTTAGCTGAGGTCATTTGTAGTCACTCTGTGTAATCTTTCTGACATGGTGACAGATCGGACATCTCTCCTAAGCACTGATTACTCCGAATCCGATTGGTTAGGAAGGGTAGTCGCATGTGGCGTTACTCACCGAATCCCCGGAAAGCGGCTTGTTTTCGTGGTTCCACGTATGCACCTCTAAGAAGGGGATTTCTCAGTCACTCCGATGAAATCTTGCTTCCAGTCTTCGGCTTTATTTTCCTTTTTTGGACTAGCACCCCTAGCCGGCTGCAAACCTTCCTCGTGGAATATCCCTCTGACGGTAACTCATTTGCCATTCGCCGTGCCGTTCGGCGGAGAGAGACATTCGCTTCGGACACGCTGTTTTGGGTGTTTTCGAAAACTTTCCTTTGACGGACGATTGACATCGACCGCCGACGACTCACTTCTGCGTCCGAAGGCCCCAGTGCAACTCGGGTGCTATTCACAAAGGACGTCACTTTTGAGAAGTTCGCCGTTTGTGCATTGGGGGCAATTGAATCATTTCAGGCGTCGGCCATTTCCGCGTAGAATGCTCGTTAGTCATGGTGGTGCAGATCTCTAGATTATGCATTATAGATGAGAGAGACGTAGGCCTCCTTAATTTAGCTCTTCATCGCCCTGTTTTCCCTTTTCGTGGACTGCCTTTCCGAGAGCTGTTTTCCTTGATACGCGTTGCCTTCGCCTGAGTGGACACGTCACCGGCAACACCTTCTTTGTCTGCGCGCCACTCCGGATTTGCCCCACGCGACGTTGCCACTTGTAGAGCTGATGACCTAGAATGGTGGAACGGCCCCTACTTGCGCCTCCGTGCAGCCTCGGCGCGGCACCCGAGCACACGAGTTTCTATCGTTGCTCGCCCGTCAGCTCGATCACGGAACTGGACGAGAGCTGTCCTAACGAGTCGGAGGACTCGGGAAATGTGCACGAGGAGTCTGTCTTCCCGGAGATCGACGTCCGGAAGTTCTCCTCAAAGAGCAGCTTCTCGAGCCTGACGAGGGTCTCCCTCACCGGGAGGTCCACCTTGAGGCCCTCCTCGAGGACCAGCAGATTCGTCGAAGGCGGCAGAATGGACCCCGGCAAGTTCAGGCTCAGTGTGAACAAGCAGCGGTCCAACTCGGAGTGCGTCTTCAACAAAACGCGCCTCAATGGGGTGCAGCCGGCAAATGGACTCATCAGGCAAGAACACATCGACAGAAGATGCTCCATAGCCGTACTGAACCGGGAACAAGCGATTCTGAGGAGAATTTTGGGTCCCAACGGGTTGTCTTGGCTCAGCCGTAAGTTTCTGTCCTTGAAAGAAGACCTCAGATTGCCAAAAGTCCAATTCCCCCGCTGCCACCTGAGTGCCGAGAGCTGAATATTCCGCTTTCAGGCGACCAACTCTCTCGAAAGTCACTTTCCCTCGTTCTGAGCGAAGACTTGGAAGCGCAGCAGGCCCAGATGGACGACATGAAGACGCCCCTGATGAAGGAGGAAAAGGGAGGCCGTCTCATCCAGCGACAGCACCTTTTCCATGCGAGGAGGGTTACCAGCGACTTCGCCCTCTTCTTCTCCCTCTTCGGAATCGTCATGATGGTTCTGGAGAACGAACTGAGCGCCGCCCACATCTGCGAGAAGGGCTCGTTCCCGAGCAGGACGCTCAAGATCGGAATCGCCATAAGCACCGCCATTCTGGTCATGCTGGTCATCAGGTTCCATATCTACGAAGTACAAGTAGGTCAGACATTCATGGGCAAAGACCGTAATGCCTCCTATTCAGCTATTTATGAACGCGAATAGCGCAGAGGACTGGAGGATAGCATTCACTTGGAGGCGGATAGTTCAGATCGCTGTCGAGATTCTGGCATGTGGAATATGTCCTCTCCCGTTCGACATAACCTTCATTTGGACTACGGTACACGCGGACGGAGTCCATGTAAGTTCTTTCCTCCAGAATCGGCATAAGAGTGGAGAGACAGGACAGGGATGCACTCGATTTCCAAGGGAAAAGAGCCACTGACTTCAAGCTTGACGCAAATAGAGAAACGTTGCAAACATTCAGGTGTCCGACCCGGAGGTCTCGGTGGACGTGCTCCTCTCCATCCCGATGTTCTTCCGACTCTACTGGCTCTGTCGCGTCATGCTACTCCACTCGCGCATGTTCACCGACGCCTCTTCGCGGAGCATCGCCGGCCTCAACCGGGTCAACTTCAACGCGCGCTTCATCCTCAAGACGCTGATGACGATGTGTCCCGGCACGATCATGCTCTTCTTCACCGCCTCCCTCTGGGTCATCGCCGCCTGGATCATGCGCCTCTGCGAGCGGTACCACGCGCTCGACGAGGCCGGCCAGCCGACCACCATGCAGGCCCTCAAGCACCAGAACTACCTCAACTCCCTCTGGCTCATCGCCATCACCTTCCTCTCCGTCGGCTACGGCGACATCGTGCCGAACACCTACTGTGGCCGCTCCATGGCCGTCATCACGGGAATCCTGGGAACGTGCACCTCTTCGATGGTGGTCGCAGTCATCGCGAGGAAGTTGGAACTCTCCAGAGCCGAGAAACATGTCCAGAATTTCATGATGGACACCCATCTCACCAAAATGGTTAGGCACCTTGTTCTGTGAATGCTACAGTATCTCTCGGGTTTCAGCTGAAACACAGCGCCGCCAACGTGCTCCGCGAGACGTGGCTCATTTACAAGTACCGGAGGCTCGTGGACAAAATCGATCCCGGCAAGATCAGAATGCACCAGAGGAAGTTCCTCGTCGCCATCTACGAGTAAGAGATCGAACACAGCTCCGCCCTTACAGTATCCCTTTAGACTTCGCAAGGTCAAACGGGATCAGAGGAAACTGGCAGAGAACTCCGTCTCCCTCGGCGACGTCGCCAAGGTACGGAGCGATAGGGCCCCCTCCAAATGAGATCTCTCCGCTTTAGACGACCTCTAACACTTACGAAATGATCCACGACGTGCACTCGACTCAAGAAGGTCTCTCGCTCCGCATGACCGCCGTGGAGCACCAGCTCTCCGACATCCAGCGGGAGCTCTCCTCGCTCGCCGAGATGCTCCGCGCGAAGTACATGTACGAGGACACGGCGACGCACCCCCCGAGTCCGGTGGACCCTCTGAGGAGACGGCGCGCCGTCGCCGAGTGACCCCGGGTTCTGTCACAATGTACATAGGAGAACGTGGAGATTACGATTTGGTTGTGGAAATGCTCAATTACTGTATTTGATCAAACGAAGGGTATTACGACAAATTGGATGATTTCATTCGTGTGTGTTTCTTCTTGAACACCATTGTTTTGACGTGTATTAAATAATAAAAGATGGAATGTTACAGCGACTGTTCGATCAAAAAGAATTGCCTCTGTGCTCTAAACATGTTCGGAGTCTACTCAATGTTTTCTCAGAACTACAGAACTTAAGCCATAAGTAATACTTGTGGCAGCATGTCTTTCTTTAAAGACTTTCAGCATCGACTGTGGAAGAGACAACACTCGGCGTTTATTCACCTTCAGAAAAGCGCACCGACTCCCTTTGATCACTTGCCACCTGGAGCGGGGGTGCTTCCAGGGGGAGGTGGAGAAGGAGGCGATCCTCCTGGTGGTGGAGGAGGAGGCGACCCTCCTGGTGGTGGAGGAGGAGGCGATCCCCCCGGGGGAGGTGGTGGATGGTGGCCTCCAGGCGGGCAAGGAGGGGAAGCTCCTGGTGGTGGAGGTGGAGGACTGCCACCTGGAGGAGGAGGCTAAACACATCGGTCAGTTTCGTCCTTTTCCTTCCCACAGCTCACCGGAGAGGACTGCGCGAACACAGCGACTAAGAAGAGAGCGCCGAGGAGGAACAACTTCATCTCGTGGAGTGATCGGAGTGATGGCGACCGTCAGGGAAGTGGCGCTTTTATATGTTGCCGATCACTAGCAAATGAGGTCGTGATCGTGATAATCCTTGTTGTGATAGTGTCGGATATTCGAAAACAGGTACTTACCGAGATAGGGGAACGTTTTATGCCCACGCCTAGACTGTAATTAGACAATTTGTACTGAAAGTGCCACGGCGTTGTGAGTTCTCGGATCATTCCAGAAAAATGAATGAACAGCAGTTGTAGGTTACGGTCATATAGACCAGCTTTTCTGACAGATTTGTTATCTCTGGCACACATTTTGGCGCTGAAAGTATAACTGACTGGTCCCTCTACTGAATCCTTTGCGACCAGTCTTCCCCTACTCTCCTTCTCCAAATGACAACTGGGGGATCGTGCCACATACATACATGAACGCGCCTCGGGTTGACCGGTTGCAGTCAATGTCTTTCCGGACCTCTCATGCTCCACGGAAATAGACAAAGGGGCTTCTTTTAGTCTGTATACTGTAAGCCTATAGTTAAGCCTTACGGTGCAATATGTTGTTCCGCACCCACGGGGCAAAACGAGTACGAATTCTTCTGTTGCTTACAACCAGGGCGCCTTCTTGCTCTCCTTGGACAGAAAATACACAGATAACAAGAAAATGTTTACTTTCAGCATTGAAGCCATAAACGTTTCTCATCAGAGTGAATTCGAAAAAGACTTCTCAGTTTCAGGGCGCTTGAGTGACTCCAGAAAGCGGAGGAGGAGTGCATCCGGTTGGAGGGCAAGTGTCTGGATTAGTGCCGATTACGATAGTCTCGATCTTTCCCACCGATCAATCAAAAGATTCACGCAGATTTCGCTTCCTCTTGAGCTCAACCACGCAAACAGAATAATACCAGTTGCAAAAGAATTACACACGATGAGAGATCGAGACTACCGTAACAGACTACAATCCCTAAACAGACACTAATCCTGGAGAACAACTAGTTTTCCTGTGTTATAAAAGGTCAGAACTCATCACAATTCTCACCAAAACTTCGAAGATGAAGCTTCTCCTCACCGCTTCTCTCTTCCTCGTAGCCGTCTTCGTCCCTTCGAAATCGGTGAGTTCTACCCGGAGCACCCGAGCATCCCTCGATTTAGGCGCCGAACGGGTCACCCCCACCTCCACCTGAGGGCTTCTCACCCCCGCCAGGATGTCCTCCCTTCCCCCCTCCGCCGTTCCCTCCTGGAAGCCCTCCGCCCCACTTCAACGGCACTCCTCCTCCTGGCTTCCCTTCTCCTCCACCAGGATGCACCCCTCCGCCCAGTGTCACCTCGGCTCCATGAAGCTTCTACCATACAGTAATCCTACGGTTATTTTAAGCGACTACTTCTTCCATTCTTATTTCGCGAAGTAAATGTTGCAATCGAGCAATCGAAACAAGTTCACATAGAAGCTCAATATCTCAAGCGAAAATCTTGTTTTGTTACGTTACGTAGACTACTTTGTTGGTGATCTTGGCGACGGTCTCGTTGAACTCCTTCTTCCTCTCTTCGGCGGTCATTGGAACGGCCTTCTTTTGGGTCTCTGCGTTCATCATCGTGCTCACGCCGACTCGATTTGTACGGCTAAACAATGGTCGGTAAGATACAAGGAGCCTGCTGCGGCTCATACGTGTTCAAAGGGAGGTAAATGATAGGATTGAGCCCACTGTTGAAGATCCACATGAGGTTCAAGGAAACGTTGGAGAGGTCAGTCGTCTGAAACAGAGAGAGTGACTACGATGGGACTGTCCTCTTACATTGTGGTTGTGCCAGAGCCAGTTGAGGACCGTGCAGTAAGCGGTCAAGATGAAGGACTGGAGGAGGATGCGGCCCTCCACCGAAAGACTCTCTGACATGGAGTGCGACGACTTTGAGAACTGAAAAGCACTCCAAGAGTCCTTCTTGCATTTTCCGTTGCACTTACCCAAACGAAAAGGAATCCAATGATGAGGACGTAGATGGCGGCAGAGACGAAGATGCCTCCAACTTCGACCACCATCTCCACCTGTTTGACGACTGCGCTGGCCGAGAGAGAAGTATCGTAGAACCAGGCGAATCTGTCGGTGTCGTACTGTATGGTGGCATACGGTGTGATGAGGATGATAGAGAAGGAAACTCCGATGGAAAGGGCCGCCAGTGACCAGTACTAAATCACGTTTAGATTGTTCTGCGGCCGGATTCTACCTTGATGGCGCTGGCGGAGAAGACCCTTCGGTCGACGTTGGGGAGTGCCAAGTGAACGAAGCGATTGAACGCGAGAAGAATGGTGGTGATGACGTAGCCGATGTAGCACGGAGTGGCGATGGCTCCCAGGAGCTTGGCCAGAGCTGGATGTCCGACGGATCTGAAGATGGTGAAGAGTCCCGTGACGAAGTGGACGACGAGCTGAACTAGGTCGTAGATGCAAAGGATTATCATGAACTTGTAGGCGTTGCAGGAGAAGAGGCTTCTGTCGTCGTAGAGGCTCTAGAAACGATCATTTACATCCACTTTTCGTCTTTGTTCCGAACCTTGATGATGAAAATATTGAGAAGAACGAAGATTACGGTACTGGTGATGATGACGGATCCGATGACATCTCGTTCCTCGGCGAAGAGAAGGTGGGGATTAGGATTGGGTAAGTCCATAGCTGAAAGCACTTAGCCATCAAAAGGCGCCAGGTCGACACGCGGAAAACAGTTCGCGAGGCGAGGTTTCCGTAATTCGATAAATGGCGCGAAACAGGGAACTGAAGCGGTGACGAACGGGTCGCAGAGGCGGACTGAGAAAGGTTCCGGCTCAAGAAACAGAGAGACAGGACAAAGGAGGGATTTGGAAGAGGGCGTACACCTTCGAATCAAAGACTCATTGCTGCTTTTGATGACGCTGGGCAGATGATGAACATCCACGCGAACCGATCTTTGGACGTAAAAAAATGGGCAATCAGCGACGATTGAAAGATGGTAATGCATGGTTGGAGAGAGCTACTACAACGACTCAATGATATTCAGAACAAGAAGCCCTCCATCTTACGAGCACCCTCCAATCAGCTTCTCATTGAAGCACAGTGAGTGAATACAAACCCACAAAATGGAATGAAAAGGCATGAAACAGGTCAAGAATTGTGTCGCGTGGGTTTCTAACGGAATGTTCGTGTTCTGGAACTTTTAGAGTTTGTGAGAAAAACGGTACATCGCACGTTTTCTTCGAAAGTATGAAGTTCCTGTGAAAGGGACTTAGAAAGGGGCTGGTTCTTTCCACAACGGAGCTGATACAGATCCAAGGGAAGGGCAGCCCTGGGTGGTAAAAGAGCGCCACACCACCAGTGTTTTCAGATAGCCACTGAAAAACAATTAGAATGTTTTTGGTTTTGTACATAACACCGCTTTTAAAATGCCCTTAAAACAGGGAAATCTCATTAAATCTTCCAAAAATAACACGGGTTTGTTTGCCCGCCTAGCTCCTTCTTCTAGAGGCGCGTACGGTAGTGAGTAGAGGACCATAAGGGCCAGTTCACCGTTGGATGAGACATTCCCGGTAGTACATTTCCTCCCGAGATTACCTGTATTATCAAAGGACAGCACTCGCACTTTTAAATCTCGCGATGAGAACAAAAGAAGAGTTCGAAGAATACAGCTCGGATTCCATAGAGAAAACCATAAGAAGGTAGCCGAGGACCTGTCGGTTGATGCCTTTCTTCTCGCGCGCCATCGACTGACACCTCTCTTTCGGCTGGATAAAGTAATTAGTAGTAGAAACAGAGGCTTTTTCTAGCCAGCACGAAAACATCGCATCCTGCTGCGCCTTGATATCAAGGAACAAGAGTTCTTTTCAAAGAGTGGCCCTAATCTTTCCACTTTAAATTGCCGTCTGGACAAACATCAGTGCAGAAAGTGTTCTTCGGAATTGAATACAGATCTAACAAATGGCTTCACGTGACTCAACTTCGCAGAGATTGTAGAAAAATAACGGACGGACGAAGTTCTTGCCGAAGGAGCGCCGTTTGCGTCACCTACAACTTCACCCGTGTTTACCCGGTTTGAAATGAACTGAAAGGGACCCGACTGGTCACGTCATGACCCACCTTCAACTGGAAATGCCGAACCTGATTACCCTTTCTCTCTTTAGGTCGAAAACAAAAACATCGGAAGTAGGTCTCCGGTAATTGAGATCCGTAAGGAGGCAAAAATAAGATGTTATCCACATCGCAAAAGCCGAATTTAATTCTCATTTCACAAACAGGAACTGACGCGGAACAAGGAAATCGAGTAATCTGATAACTTCGTTGGAAACTTTTCTCAGAGAGTCTGATGCAGAAAGTTGACTCTTGACGCCTAGTTGGCGCCTAATGAGGAAATAACGAGTCTATTAGGCGAGAGAACGGCGTCAAATGATTTAGACTTCATTGTTAGACTGTGGGAACAGGGGACAAGAATGACGAAGGCAAGAAACGTTTTTTAGAACGAGGGCATGTGAATGGTACTTTTAGGTTGCACCTTATGGTCTGGGAACGGTCCACCCAAACTGCTAGTTTTGGGTGGAACGTCGCTCTTCCTTCACGGAAGGCTTGACCGCCTTCAATAGCTAAACCTGAACGCGCATCATGGGCATAACAAAGAATCCACCCACAGCCTCCGGGACATCGCAAAGTTGGAGGATGAATCACCTGAAGTTTTTTCCCGTCTTTTCATAAAAGCTGTGAACATTAGAGGAGGGGTAGCATGTTGAATGTAGTATGTGACATGGATGAATGAACATTACTCGTGACTCACTGTGTAAGTGTTCTTGTAAGTTCCGGGAGTCAACTTAATGACGTCAGCAAGCGTCAAGTAGGCAGATGAAAGCAAACATTCAAATATATTAAACTACAAAACTCTTCTCAAGTACAATAAATAAATAACAAATTCTGTATTTGTTCCGTAAAGTAAAAGTGTAAGCAATTGCTTTTTCTAGAATCACAAGCAATCTTTAGTTTCAGGGCGCTTGAGTGACTCCAGAAAGCGGAGGAGGAGTGCATCCGGGTGGTGGGGAAGGGAAGCCAGGAGGAGGAGTGCCGTCGAAGTGGGGCGGAGGGCTTCCAGGAGGGAACGGCGGAGGGGGGAAGGGAGGACATCCTGGCGGGGGTGAGAAGCCCTCCGGTGGAAGTGGGGGTGACCCGTTCGGCGCCTAAATCGAGGGATGCTCGGGTGCTCCGGGTAGAACTCACCGATTTCGAAGGGACGAAGACGGCTACGAGGAAGAGAGAAGCGGTGAGGAGAAGCTTCATCTTCGAAGTTTTGGTGAGAATTGTGATGAGTTCTGACCTTTTATAACACAGGAAAACTAGTTGTTCTCCAGGATTAGTGTCTGTTTAGTTGTAGTCTGTTACGGTAGTCTCGATCTCTTATCGTGTGTAATCCTTTTGCAACTATTGGGTTACTGCATTGAAAATGTTACAAATGATAAACATTGTCTATTTTCGCAAGGTTTACTCCCAGGTTGAAATTAATTGGTGCGTTGTGGAGTAGTGAACTGTGAACTCTCACCCTATGATTGGCGACTTACACATATATACACTCCAAACTCCAAATCTGGCATTTTCTATAAACGCGGCATCCGGCTTTTGCCCGAGAAGCGGACTGTAGTTGCTCTTCTGAATGGTGAATATCCTGAGTGAAATCTAGGCTACTGATGTCAATAAACTGCAATTTTAATTTTGTAACATGTTCAATGCATCAAACCAATAGTATCGTATATTTTTGGCGGAATGGTTGCTCAAATGGAAGGGAAATCTGCGCGAATCATTTGATTGATCAGCGGGAAAGATCGAGTCTATTGTTATCGACACTAATCCAGGCTCAGCATTCGAATGCATCATGAAAAGTACATATAATTTGGGGCAGACTTGATGTTTGTGGTGAACAAAAAATAAACCGTTTATTGACCATCTACAGTATACAGAACCGTCGTTGAATAAATAAAAGAAAGAGAGTTCCCATCACCGAAATTAAGATTTGCTACGGAAGAAGTTGGCGTCGAGATGATTGAGTGGATCGGAGGGATCCAGAGGAGGGAGAGGGTTGTTGAATTGGTTACGCGCCAAACGTTTCTGCATCCGAGTCTCGTCCGAGGAACCGATGTCGAAAGTGGTCGGATTCATCAGGTTGTTCAGGTCCATGGCCTTCCCGTTTTCAATGGCCTCGTCGTCCATCTGAGGGAGAGGGTCATGTTGGCCGGATCTAGCTGAACCTACGGTCTTCTCCGACGGGTAGGCGACGTAGTTGACAGATGTTACCGTACTCATGCTCAGAGTATGCTGTTCGGAAGACTGGAGAGAAGAGGAGGACTGCGAGGGCTGGATGATGGGAAGCACGGAGGCCGAAGGTCGGAGCTGAGGCTCTCCTTTCGACTGGACGTCGATGGCCGATTGATCGAAGACGGGCGTCTCCGGGACCGATGGCTGAGGAGTAGCGCATTCCGAGTGGATCTGCTGGGGAGTGGGGGCCGAATGCTGGAGGGGCTGCGTGGTTGTCACCACCGTAGGCGTTGGCTGCTCGAGGTGGTTGGTCGGCAAAGGAGTTAAAGCGGGAGGAAGCTGGGTGGTTTCAGTCGGGCCAGGTACTTCGAGTGCCGTGACGACGCGTGTGGTATTGGTCTGGGAAGGTACCAAAGGGGCTGGAAGATGAGCTATGCCTAGAGGATCGTCCATGAGCGACGACAAGAGGTCCTTAAATGGGGGGTGATGAGGGTTTTATGCGCGAATTACGAACTTACGACGTTCGAGAACTTCGCTGACTGGGACGGAGGTGGAGGCTGACTGGGCTGAGATGGTTGGGTCCATTGTGTTGACTGCACTGGCTGAGTGGCATGGTGTTGAGGCTGGAGAGTGTTCTGTCGCCACTGCGGCTGCTGGACCGGCTGAGAAGGCTGAGAAAATGTCGGTTGTTGCACTTGTGGCGCCAACTGGGTCGGCTGGGAAGGCTGTGGAACCATATGCTGAGGAATGGGCGGCTGTGTTGGGACTTGAGGCAAAGGAGCAAATTGGATAGGCGTGCCCTTGTGCCACGGAGACGAGCCAGAGGCGTTCAGCAGAGGGTTTGGTTGATTGAGCTTTGGGGCAAACGGGGATTGGAACCCTCCCATGCCGGCCGGCGGAATCTGTGGTCTTCCCAACTGAGGATTGACCGGGGTTGCCGATCTGGTACTCGGGTTGTTTAGTTGGTTTAGTTGAGGTCTGGGCGTCGAAGAAGCAGAGTTGGCCTGTACAGGCTGAGAAGGAAGTTGTGAGGCTTGTGCTGGCTGAACATTCTGCTGCAGAGGGGCAGGACTGGCCACTTCGTTGTAGGACCTGACAGGAGTGGAAAGGCCACTGTTTAGAGGCGAGCCGAACTGGACGTTGGGCGCGAAAGGCGATCGAAATCCTTGCATCGCCACATTGCCCGCAGACGAGTACATTCCCGATAGAATCGCCCCCTGCACAGACGGAGTAACATTCCTTGCAGCTGGGAGGCTGCTTTGTTGTCCGTTCAGGACTGGGGTGAACTGGCGTGACTGCACGGTTTGCGCTCCCTGGGGGTAGGGCGCCCCTTGCGGTTGAGGGATCCCGGACACGGTGGAAGTGACCGTGGGGGCGATCGGAGGCACCGCGGATGGATGGCCAGGCAGCCCCATGAAAGGAGCGTTGTGGGACGGTGGAATTCCCACATTTCCGGTGGCAATGCTGGGAACAGGAACGGTCGAGGCCTGCGTTGGAGGCTGCGAAGGAATAGGACAAGTAGCCGTTGATGCAGCGACCATGAAAGGAGGCTGCGAATACTGTGTTGACGCTCCACTTCCTGGCGTAGGCATTCCAGGCTGACCTGCTCCGAACTGGGCGGGATATCCATGATAGGCGTTCGCAGTAGATGCCTGATTAGGAACTGCTTGAGACGCAGAAGGATATCCACTGAACTGCACTTGTTGAGGCGGCATCTGAGCAGCCACCGTCGAGGTCTGAATGGCGCTTGGACCAAACTGCGGATAGGACGATGATGTGGCCGAAGAGTATGACGATGGAACAGAGGGACCGGAAGGTGTGGGAAGATACTGGGATTGCATCATAGGCTGAGACTGCGAAGGAGCTGCAGGTTGGGATACTGTGGGGGCAAAGACGGAAGGACTAGCTCCAGGGTACCCAGAAGGCATATGCTGGGAGCGCAGCTGATTTCCAGGAAATTGACCTGCTACTTGAACAGAATTCATTCCTTGCTGGAAATCGTTCCCGTGTTGTGGCTGACAAGGGCTGGACATCCGTGTGCTGATGCTGGAGCCGGACGGACTGACCGGCGGTGGCACGATAGGTAGCTGGTAGGGAGTGGCTCCGGGTATCGCCTGCCCAGGATTCACAAAGTTGCCCGCTGTTGCCTGCGGAAGAACCACGCTGGGAGCGAAGGAAGCGGCAGCACCCGCCGAAGGTCCACCGGTGGCCAACTGCTGTCGAAGAGCAGCTAAACTTCTCGTCGACGGGACAGCCCTCGGAGCACCGTAACCGGCAGGAGCGACGGGGACTCCGCCCTGAGGTGGAAGACGCGGAGAAGGCGCCACCCTGCTTGGACCGGGCGGCAAAGCACTGCCACCTGACATTTCGGCCATTTTGTTTCGGTAGAATTCCATAAAGTCGATGCGAGGGCGATCTTTCGAAGCACGATCTAAAACGACAGTCACACACGGTACAGAAAACAACAATTTTAACCTCTTCTAGCGGTTACAGGTGGGACAACGGGCTCGTTCTGTTGACTTCCGTATCCGAACAGCGCCATCGTATCGCTCGTCTCCGCCTTCATGTGAATTTCCCGCATCTTCTCTTCCATTTCGCGCTGCTTTTCCTGCTGTTCCTTCTTAACCTTCTGGCCTAAAATTATATTTGTGACGATGCTTCAAAGCTGCTGGATTTACAGTGCATCTCCATTCCACTGATGGACGGTTCCAGTTTCACGCTCTCTGCCAACAGCTGGCTGTAGAAGTTGATGCCGGCGCCGGCTTTTTCGTTGACGTCTTTGAAAACGTCGTATGCGTTCACAAGCGCCAAGATCTGGTTCATGCGCCTGAAATGGAGAATTCTAACGAAGCGATGCGAACGGAGCTTACTTTTGTGCCAGTTCGACCGACTGCTGCCTTACAGTCGAGTACTGAGCGTTGGCGTCGGTCAGAGCGTTCAAAATGTTCTCTTGGGCAGCCAGATTCTGGTCGATCACGGCGATCTGTTTATCATGCTTGCCAAGCTCTTTCGCGAAGAGATCGGTGTTGTCTTCGTGCTTCTCGGCCAAGAGACGTCCTCTAATATCGTCGTTGCTTATATCCATCCTCAGCGAATCCAGCAGTTGAATGCGCTGCAGGCGCATCTCGTCGACCTTATCCAAGATTCTCTTCAGCTTGCGACCGTTGTCCGATTCGTCCAGCTTCGGAGCAATGCTAATGATCGTCTTCTTCAGTTCCGAAATCGGCATCGACAGAGTGCGGATGTGCTCTGACTCATCGGCAATTATACTTTGCAGGTTTGTATCTTTGTCCCTAAAAGAACCCTTTAGGGATCATCCTCAACCAACAGCGCGCACCTGTTCTGATTGAATATTTCCAGTCGCTTTTCCAGCGTCCCTGAAATCACTTCGTATCCCTTGTCGCCCGTGATCTCCGGAAGATCGATCGCGTCGAGGCGCACTTTCAGTTCGTTCAGCTTCGATTCCGCCTCTCTCGATCGGTTGCCCAGTTCGTGCAACTTGTTCAGGATCTCAGCAAACGCTTCGGGCTGGGCGGAGAAGGCAGCGTTTGCCGCCAGAAGGTCCTCGGGCAAGGTCATCTTGTCAGGCTCCGTGTCCACGTTGATCTCGTCCAGATTCAGTGCTCGGAAGTATTCCCTAAGACAGCGATTGATTCGAACAAAAATGAATAGGCTACGCACTCCAACTCGTCGTTCTTCTTGTTCACGCGATCCTCAATCTTCCTCTTCAAGTTTGTCTTCTCTTCCTCATAAACGGACACAGCCCTTATCACGGAGACGGGAAGGAGCTGCGAGAAGAGATCGTCCCCGAGAACCGATCTATCTTGAGGATCGAACGCGATCGGCTTCGTTAGCAGCTTCCCGCTTGGAATTTCGAGGTCTTCGAACTTGGGAATGCGTTCATGATAAATGAAATCGTTTTCTTTCGCCGCGTTCTTCTGCCTGATACATCAAAATTAGCAGAGAAATTCAAAAATAAAGACTAACTTTCCAACGATAACTTCGAAGGCGAAAATCAGGGACTGTTTCATGCTCTCGCGCTTGTCGTTCTTCCCGTCCTTCTCTGCAGCCTTGATGAAATCCAAAGCGAGGTTGTAGTGTGCCACGCGCACTCCCCACTTCTTCTCTTCGTCGGCCTTCATTCCCAAATACAAATGTCCGATAGCTCCGTAGAGGTTTGACTTCACGCTACATGTTCTGACCCACTCCTAAGATGGTAGTATAGTATGGTGGTATATAGAAAGAGAAGAAGTGAGGCTACCTTGAAGCGCGAAGAAGAAACGACTTCACCAACGCTCGACTCATCCAGATGTTTTCTGCAGCATCTGTAGCTATTCTGGAGGAAAAAGGCGATCGTCGCCACTGTCAACGGCTTCTTATGGTCAATCATACTCTTCTCCAAGAGACATTCTTGTGCTTGGTTCTGAAAATTTGTTCAGGTCCAGGTCACAAGCGGTTCATACCAGATACAGATTGATGTACCACGTCAGGATGGAGTGTTCGAAGTCCGTTGTGCCGAACTTCCCCAGATTCATCTCATCGCGCATGTACTTCAGTGGCCATGCTGCCAGCTGGAAGTGCATGAACGCATTCTTGATGCTCTGAAACACTCCACATAAATCAGATATATTGACTGTAACTTACGTCCAAATCAACTCTGGTCTCCACAGCGCCGAGGCTGGCATGGAAAGTGCCAATGTTGTAGAGAATGCATCCAAGCTCGAAGTTGACGTCTTCGAAAACGGCCGGAGTCGGCATCTCCATGATGCGATCGTACCAGGCGAAGGGCACTGCCACCGGGTCGTTCTCCTCCATCGGGAATCTCATCTTCACCATCAGCATCTGTGCGTAGTACCTCTTCATCACGCACAGCGCTTCTGGATCGATCACATACTGACATATTCGCTGAAAGCACAATCGATCGTTGCCAGCACTTCTCGCTCGCTCACCTTTCTGATCTCTTCTATCTCGGTTATGGCTGCATCGAACTGCGAAGGATCTGCCATGTAGTGATCGGCTATGTACTGAAAGGGAGAAAATGTGGAAGGACAGGCCAAGCAGTGCCCACCTGCTTGATTTTGGTGCGGAACTCCGGCTGCAGCTCGGCGGCGGACACCTTGATCTCCGCCACCAGCATCGGCACTCGCGAGATGCCCTCCATTCCGCTCCTGAAACAGAAAAGCTCAGCTAGCACGGCGAGAAATGTCTCCGCGTGGCGTCACAAACAGCTGATGACATCGCCGTCCAGCTGGACGACGTGTGTGGCCCGAAGACGGCGTCGTCGTTAGACTCATTGTCTCGGGACACCGTTCGCGCACTCCTATTCAAGATTTCCGTCCCGACGGGTGATTTACGCGAAAAATCGAAACGCACACAGAGAGGCGCTCGGGGCGCTGGAACGGCCGTTGTGTGCAGCCCTGTGACGAGGAGACGACGCGCACTGCGGCCGGAGAACACTTCGACGTCGAAGGTGACTCACTGTTGTGAGCAAGAACGATATGAAGTGCTGATATGGCTAAAGCCATGCAATGAGGCCCCGTGGCGCCAAAAAGTGCTGATTTCCCAATTGTATCTGACATCAGATTATTGAGGACTTTGTCAGTCTTGAAAGTCCGTCTCCCTTCTTGGAATCCAAACGTCCAATTTATCGTATTGATCAGAGATCTAAAAGCGATGCCTTATTCCGAGTAGGTAGCTGTCCCATCGACGTTATTTAGATTCCCAGCGCTCCTTTTCTGTGATGTGACGCTACTTACGATCGCTGATCCCGTTCCCTCGAGCACAGAAGTTCCAAAAACCAAAGTGGCTCCCAACCAAAGTGAATTCATCTTGTGTGTAGCATCGTTGGATGAATTTGGCCACGTCATCTCACGTGTCACTCCAGTAATACCTAGGTGACTTTTTTCGATGAGAAGATTTTAATCGCACACCTCTGACTAATGAATTCGACAATCGCGTTTCTCTCTCGATGATTTAGTGCTGAGTGGGCCTTGTGAATGACTGAGTCCTCCAGCCGTTGTCTGTCCAAAGGACCATACGATTACAACACGACACAAGGTTCGATTGTAGAGCATAAGGGCTTCAGAAAGGCCAAAATTAACAGACGGAGTACATGGCATTCAGTTCTTGCCTGGCTTCTTGCTTGGGTGTACACGACGATCGTCTTCTCGACTGAGCTCACCCGGACGGCCGCGCCGAGGTCAGCGATTACGGCATCCAAAAGAAGCATCTGAGGAACGGCCACGGCTACTAGGGAATGCGACAAACGGTTCAAGGAATCCCTAGCGTGCGAACATACACCCGTTTCCAGCGGACGGTCGCTATTCAGATTTTCGCGTGAGGATTAGGTAACAAACAAAAGTCACACATTCCACATCAAAACGAAGGAAATTAGGGCGCTGTACTTTTATTTTTCCTTCCAGATTCTGTTTCGTGCGATACTTTCATGTGTACCAATTTTAGCAGTTGCAAAGGACAGTTTGAGTGTCCCTTTGTAAGAAATAGTAAATCTCGTTTGTGAATCGACGTTTTTATATATGCTGGGTTGGTGTATGAAAAAATGCGATATAAGTTGTAATATGTGTAAACACTACGTATGGTCGAAGACTCGAATGCGTCAAGAACTCTAGAGGCTCGGGGAACATTTCTCCCAGTGCAATGTATGTTTCGTTGCTGCGCACAACTGTTATCCACACAACAAGTGACGCTAGTATTTCACTCTATCGGGTGGTTTGGCCTTTTCCAGAGAGCGATACCACACTCACTGCTGTCCTCTGCAGCTTCTGTTTCCGCCGGAGGGCGAACACCGTGAAGCAGCACGTGAGGAACACGTGAAGAGAGAGCAGAAACGTGTAGTACATCGCCATTCGCAGAATCCAGGGTACGGGCCGGTCCGAGAGGATCTGATTTCCTCGGTACGAGATCTTCGGAAACATGCAGAACAACGTCTGGGAGAATATCAAGAAGAGGGTTATGTGGTTCGCCTAAAACAGCCGATGTCACCCCGGAAGTGTACCCCTCACCCACCCTGATAACGTGTTGCTTCACGGACTTGCCCCTCTGGCGCTTGGCAAAGCGCTGATACTGGAAGCAGAAGACAACGTGTAGGGCGCATTCTACAAGTAGACCGATGTCGAAGATCAGAATGATGTAGTTGCGGATCATGTCGGTCGAAGCGATCGTCTTCGGGCCATAAGGAAGGACCAGAAAGCTGATGAGCATGACTAGGGCGTTGATGGTGCAGAGGAAGCCGGCCAAGAAGCAGATCTTCTTGCTCAGCCTCATGTGCGAGTAGCTCACGGGACAGGCCATGACGAAAAATCTGTCCAACGCCAGGGTGAGTCCAGTGATATAGATGAAGTTGGTCGACAGCTGGACGACAGTGTAGTACCACTGCCCGAATCTGCTCACGTCGACGAATGTGTAGCGGAACTTCGGGTTGTTTTCGCCGATTATTTTCACAATCGAGTCGAATGCATGGAGAATACTGTAGAGCGCACATGAGGTCAAGTAGATCAGCAACGTGCCAATAAAACTGGATGTCTTTCGTTGTTTGAAGTAAGGTACGAAGGCGACTAAGGCGACAAGAGAGGAAGCGACGTTTAGGGCTGCTTCCGAGTAGGCTTTCGCTGTTATCTCGAATACAGAAATGTCCATCGATCTGAAGAAAATAGTGAGGGAGACTAGTTTATAATGGATAGACCAAAAAGATCGTGAGAACTTTCGTGTGACGGGCGGCGGACAGCTGGGGACAATAATGCATCACGAGGACACGTTTCCTGAGACATTTCAGCAAACAGAGGTCCCTAAAAAAGACCAGAATTTGGACTTCATAGAGAGCATTTGAGAAGCCGTTAAACTGAATCCGAAAATGGGTTGAAATTGCCTCGCATCTCTAATGTTCGACATTTCTGG
This sequence comes from Steinernema hermaphroditum, assembly GCA_030435675.1. Classification (NCBI taxonomy): domain Eukaryota; kingdom Metazoa; phylum Nematoda; class Chromadorea; order Rhabditida; family Steinernematidae; genus Steinernema; species Steinernema hermaphroditum. Next base: position 7,010,581 of record CM059622.1, read on the forward strand.
ATGTCTATGTGGTTACTTTCACATGAACTATGCAACGATTAGTTGGTACTCTACTCTACTCCGAAAGTACGATATACCCACACCACAAAATGACGATTTTTGAAATTCAGAAGAGAGCTCTAAAAAGCAGCGTGCGCCTTAAATCTCGAATTCTATCAAAGACCATGAAGTGAATGCACAAATGGAGGCTAATTAATTGCACTGAACGCCTAACATAGGTGGCAAAAAGAGATCAAAGCCAGAAGGTGAGAACTTCAGCAACACCACAAATTCCGTGAACGCAGAAGATTGATGTTGTTTAGTGTATTTTGAAGTTCGAGAGTCGCACGATTGCGTGCTGCACGAAACGTCACGAAACATGCATTCTAATTGCGCTTTGAAATTTTAGCGATATGATCTAAAGAAACGACTTTACAGACGACCATATTTAAAGTGAGATTTACACAATTTGTACGGCAAAGAACGACCGCTGGAATGGACGAGTGAACAAGTCGACCGATCGCTGAGGACCATAGAGCATTTGCAAGGATTGCATCAATCAGTGCTGATCGGTCATTTTCGCCTCTTTCAATAATTTTAAAAAGATCTTGTAAAGGAGAAAAGGTGAAAACCACGAGAAATTTTAAGCCGCTAAATGTCAACTTGTGCCATGTCAGTTGATTCTGATCTGCGGTACTGTCTTCATTTCTTCCACCGAAAAGAGGATAGAGTTAATGGAGTGGGAACTGCTGGAGTTGATAGACTGGGCACTGACACTGGGTGTTTGAAATGTTTGGGTTGTAAACGGACTGCGACGTTCTCTCAGAAAATTCTCTGTTTCATATTTTGGCTTATATCTTGTCAACGATGTGTTTGCGTCTTCCAAGTGATGCAGAATGCTCGAAAAAAAAAGGAAAAGAAAAGAACCTTAGAGCCAAAAAGATTAGCAGCGAGTGGTTTCGATCCACCGACCTCTGGGTTATGGGCCCAGCACGCTTCCACTGCGCCACGCTGCTGTCATTCTGACTGCGATCGATCCATATGAAGAGGTCCGTGAAAGCTAGTATCTACCGCTCTCATTACTGTACACATTAAATACTCGCAAGCGTAGTTTCAAAATTTTGGCCCCTTTCTTTCAACGGGTCGGCGGCATTTTTGGTTCGATTCATGTGAGTATATGTTAGTAGTTGTTCGGGTTCTAGAGTCGTCGAATGAACAGTTTCCCTACAACACCGCGATAAAACTCCGTCATCATTTACTGTACAATGGGGATATAAAAGCGCATTATCAGGAACTAGTGCGGCGCTGAGTCGCGGAAAGCGAATTCGTGATGACACTGATGGTTGCGTTCTTCTTCTTGGATCGACGTCGGAGGGTGAAGAGAATGAAGGCACATGAGAGAAACACGTGGATCGTCAAGTAGAACGAGTAGTAGATGGCGATCTTGTTGATCCAGGAAATCTTCGAGCTGAAGAACAACTCGTTGATTTTGTGGAGGATCTTGGGAACTAGGCAGAATAGAGTTTGCGTCGCCACTTGGAACAGAGTGATGTGGTTCGCCTGAATGTGTAAATGTGTACTGTAGGAAAGCTCTCCGGAGGGGCTCACGCACCTTCAGGATGTGCTGCTTGACATGCCTGCTCCTTCGCCTGCTCATGAAGTCGCGGTACTTGGCGCAGAACAAAACATGGAGGACGAACTCGAAGAGCACGACAACGTTGTAAACATTGCCAATGGCCTTCAGGACCAAAGTAGTCGATGGTCTCCTATCACCATCGTACTCAAACATCAAGTTGGTCATGATCGAAACGATCGCAGTCGCTCCGCAGAGTAAGCCGGCCGCAACACATATCTTGGCGCTCACATTTGAAGTGGAATATTTGAGCGGAAAACTCATGACACAGAATCTGTCCAGGGCGAGGGCAATTCCTCCCACATAGGTGAAGTTTGTGGAGAGCACTTTGAAGATCGTAAACCACTGAGCAATCGGATAAGTGGACTTGTCAAGGAACCAGTCCATATCGGTGTGAATCGCGGCTATTCTGGCCACGGAGTCCACGGCGTGGAAGATACTGTAGAAGGCGCAGGAAGCGATGAAGACAAGAAGGTTCCCGATGAAGTTCGTGTGTTTTCGATGGGCCAAGTAGGACAGAAACGCTGTGACACTTATTGCAGCGCAGATGGCATTCAGAGACACCTCAAAATAGGGACGCAGCTTCAGCTCCATGGGCGACATCGCGGAAGCCATTCTCCACGAGAGCAACCTAAAATAGTCCATTTCACAGGGCCGTGCTCATGGGAACTCGTGCACGAAAGAAGTACAAAACGCTCGCGAAAACGGAGCAGAATTAGCGGAAGCGAACGCTCAAAGTACGAATTCGGAATTATGGGAAAAAGTTGTTTCTGGAGGGAAGGGTAGCCGACGGGATTAAAATAGTGATGTGAGGAGGGGGTAGGAGGAAGCGCCGGAAGACAAAGAGCGTTGAAGACACAGAGGTAATGAGCCGGCTCTATTTGAACGGCATGTATTAGCGTTGCCCAATAGGTCACTAGAGGCGGAAACCCCAAGGGAGTGCGGACATGAGCTGGAGAGCGAGGGTGTGAGGCAGACGCCACGAATGCACAGGAGACCGAGAGTATCGGATGAGTGAGTCAATGTCGAAGGCGACACACTTGGCACGACCCTATTAGCGAAGATTCCAGTAATTAGCCGGCAAACAAAGGAACATTAGCACGGTTGCCCGCACCTAGGCGCAAACAGAAAGTGCCCCAGTCCGACGAGCTAACAGCGTGGAGTCAAAACAACCGTCCTAAATATGTAAATGTTTTTCTGGGATTACCTATTTTCGCACATTCTTCTGGGAGTCCGCGTTTAGAAGCACGCATGTCACAAGATCTCTGGTTCCTTCTTCCTGAACGATGAGAGCTGAACGTTCGGTGAGCCAGAAGGCGAAGTAGCCGCTCGCAGGTGATCGCTTAGGTCGTTAATTCAACTACTGGCCAATTACTCTCCATAAAACAGCTTCTATTTTATGCTGATGATCGTGTATAGTGCAGATGGGTGATTGTCAAGTAGGAAAGGGCGTCACTAACGCGCTTACACTTAGAGAACACTTATATAATTTTCGCGCAGAATATTGTGGAAGAGATGACTGAAAGGCTGATGATATATTATTCTGTTGTGGAGCGGCTTCAAATACAGCTGCCGTGGAAAACAAAGAAAAACGGCTACAATTACATAATTGAGGCCAATATTCAATTCCATTCGGAATCATTTCTCGTTGTTATAGTCACAAGCAGGTGTAAGAAAGAGTTATGTCTGACAGAAGAAGAATGGTCGAGCAAACAGCAGTGAAAAACAGGACTAAAACATTTCCGGACCTCTTTAAAAAGAGTTTTCTGTGCTCGGAACTATCACTTCTCTCCTGTGCCCCAGGCAGACAAGATGCAGAGCTGCTGTGTGAACATAGATTTGAAAATAGATAAATTCACCGTTCCAAGTACACGCCTACAGTATATATAGTCGGATTTAAAAATTGGTGACATTTTTCGATTTGATCCCACCACACCATTTTTTGCGCGCGCCACGCCAGCATTGTGTGTGGTTATCCATTTTACAATGGGAAATCGTGAATTTCGCAAATCGTCTGCAAGTTTGGACACTTTTGATGGGAATATCACACGAATCTCAGAATTATACAAGCAAATCGATATTCCCCGGTTAATTGTGAGTCGACTGAGCCCAAAATTGTGGGAATTGAACGCGTGCACGAGAAGTGATGTTCATTTTCATCTCCAGGTGCCGAAATATCAATGCACAGATGCACAGTTTTTGAGGTGATCCGCCGGTTTTTTTGGAAGTATAGCACATGATCTTGAAGAGTGATTAGAGTTCAAGATTCTCAAAAGATCAAAAGACTGTAATAATTCTATAAGATATACGAATAACTCCCAAGAGCACTGACCCTTCTTTGCGACCTTTTCAAGAAATCATAACTTTTTCACATCAAGATGTGTTTTGTTTTCACATCGTATCGTATTTCGAATCCAAAGCGAATCCTCGTGCCACGAAATACGAAATATGAAATAAATTCTGACTATTCATTTGAATATGGGTAAAATGTATGTGTGCATGCTATTTCACAAACATTGAAATGTTGCCCCGTTTTCAATGCTCCAATATTACACGTTTATTTCATCTATTTAAATTTGCTACTTCTGTGAATTCGTTGGCGATCTCTGGAAACTGGATGACGCCACATGGATCGATCTCTGTTTTGATTTTTGATAATTTTTGTAAACGGCGAACGAAATAATTGTGAAAACGCTGACGGAGAAGATGAGTTGGTAATAGATGGTGATTACGAGGATCCAATACACTCTGTATGCATAGAACGATGAGTTTATTCTGTTGAGCACTTTGGGGACCACACAGAGTACGGTAGTGCATATGCTCTGGACCAGGGTCACTTGGTTCACCTAAAACGAGCTCTGTTCGCCATTCTCCAAAAGCCCGTAGTTACCCTCAGATTGTGTCCGCGTTTGATCTGCGCGTTTCCTTGACTTCTCATGAAACGGTAGTACTTGACACAGAAGAGGAAGTGGAGCAGAAGCTCCACTGGCACCACGACGTCGTAGACGATCCCGATCGTCCTGAGCGCCTCTCGGGTAGAGAAGCCGTTCTTCTGCTGAACCCAAGGACACGTGAGATGGGTGACCAACAGGTAGCAGAAGGAGAGGACGCAGGCTGTCAGCGCCACTGTGCACAGTCGTGCACTTATCCTCCACCTTGTGAACTGCAGTGGAAAGACCATAAGAAGGAGTCTGTCCAGCGCCAGAATCGCTCCGGAGACGTAAATGAAGTTCATGGACGATGTGGTGAAGATGAAGAACCACTGTCCCTCGAGAAATGTGGTCTCGAGCAAGTAGGGTCTGATGAGTCCTCGAAGGACCAAGATTCGAATTAGAGACTCGACCGAGGCGAGAATGCTATAGAAGGCGCAAGTGGAGACAAACAGCAGAAGCGTTGCCACGAATCCTCCTTGCTTTCGGAAGAAAGGGACCAAGGCACAGCAGGAGGCTACGGTAGCGCCGACGTTGATAGCAAACTCGATTTTGGAACGAACTCTGTCCTCCATAGAAGGCGACTTCGAAACACCAGCGCTAAACAGGCAACTATATAAGCTTTCAGGAGATCGTACTCCCACGTCAATCTGGCGACAATTTCCGGGTTTCTGATACAACGATAAAACAGAATGACGATAGGCGCGGGTTTTCACATCTGTATGTGAGCGGAGAAACCTACAAAGCGGCAAATCTAATAACTGGCACGTTCCACAGAAAAAATCACACGTGTTGTCCTTTCACCTGTGCATCAAAAATTGCTCAGGAAGTGCAAATGTCCTTTATTTTTGTACTGTGGAGCACACAAAATTGATTTTCAGCCGCATCGACTGGAAAATCCAAACTGTAGCTAATAGAGCCACTTAAAAGTTTAAAGCACGTTGTCCTAGTAAACATGAAAAAGCTACGATAAGCTTTAAAAAAAGCTCTTTATTTTCATGTTTATTAGGAGTCACGAGCATACCATTACCTAGAGGTCATGACCGTTATACCCGGATTGGTCGTCGACGAAGTTCTTCCTGAAGCCGACTCCATACGCGTCTTCCTTCTTTTCCAGTGGGTTGAGCAGATAGAACCTCATCGTTTTATCGCGAGCCACCACAAGAACAGCTGCCCGATTCTTCTGAATGTACCCAACGTGAGAGTAGAAGGTCACAACAGTAGGCTTACGAGAGTCGTGTCGTACATGGGTGCGGAGAAGATTGTGACGAGTTTGCGGTTGGCGAAAAATCCGTATCCGTTGCGCATGACTTGATGGCCGCGGACGATCAAGTCGAGCTTGAGCTTGTGGCACGTCTTGTACACGATATCCTCGCCGAATATGACGCTCACTTCGCGCAGTTTGTTGGGAGCGAAACCCTGCGAATCGAGCGCAGGATCGGCCCAGAGAAGATCTTGGACGAGAGACTGGTCGCCCACCACAAACTGTGGCAATTCGATCTGAAACAGAAGATTTAAAAATGCTGCATGACTGTATCTTACGTTGCGCAAATCATCCAAAGAGTTGAGATGTGGGCTAAGGCCACCATGCATGCACAAAATCTTTTCGCTGACCAAAGCGGCGAGCGGGAGGTAGCCGAAGAGGTCGTTGAACTCCTTGAAGATGCCAAGAGCAAGTCCATAGGGGAAACGCTTTTCCAGTTCCGCCCAGAAGCCGTACTCCTTGTTGATGAACTCCTGCTCGTGATTGCCGCGCAACAAGAAAATCTGCAAAGAAAGTTGAGGACTAGTCACTATGAATCGTTTACTTTGTTGGGGAAGGCGATCTTGAGTCCGAGAAGGCAACAGATAACCTCCAACGACTGCGGACCGCGGTCTACATAATCCCCCAAAAAAAGATAGCGCGTTCGGTTTGCAGGCATACCACATGCGTTGAAAATTCGGTGGAGATCTTGGTATTGTCCATGTATGTCGCCAACGATATTTACCTGAAAAAAATCTGGAAAATTACAATCAGTATACAGTGTCGTACCGGGTGGCGCACTTCGATAAGTGCTTTCTCGTCCGCCATCACCATTCGCACGCGTCCGATTAGCCATTTCAGTTCTTCCAGTTCATAGGTCACCTTAGGAAGAAGAATAATTTCGAAAAGAAAGCGCGCCAAGAACTCACCGATGACTTGTAGTCTCTGTGCTTCGAGAGGAACGTTCTGATGTCATACTGCTGACCAGACATCACTCCGAGTTGCCAGTGAAAGTGAAATGGCCATGTGGGCGTTTTCGACCTGTCTGAGAGTCGACTAGACGTTCTAGAATATCGCGAGACTGGTTGTACGCGTTGGCAGAGTGGCGACTCTATGTGATTTCATGATGGTTTTCTGATGTATCTTTTACAATGCGCGATCGCTCCGAGTCATTCACATCCCGGGCTGCACCACACACGAAGAAGAAGATCACGTCTACTGAAGTACGTGTACGACTGCGTTTCCTGTGCCCTTCGTCTGTCTAGAGTCTAGACTATAGACTTTCAGAAAATCCGTACAAAAAGTCGTTAAAAGGCGGCGGCCCCTGCTCGCGCCCTCATTTCTGCATTCGAGCCTCCGGCAACCGCACCACCGATGGCGGCGAATACAGCGGAAACGTCTTCGTCCACCGAATCGTTCACGCCGAACTTCTACGACGGCGACCTCATTTGCGGCCGATGGAAGGTGAGTATGCAGCCCTTTTGCGCCAACTTTCAACTGTTTTGCAGGTCGAAGGCGAAATCGGGCGCGGCGGCTGTGGAGTCGTGTATCAAGTCTCCGCCAAGGTGACCGAACAAGTCAACGGCGCCATGACGGAGCGCATCATCCACGCTGCGATGAAATGCGAGGGCGTCGACCCCAAGGATCGCTACAGCGAGACTCTTCACTCGGAGGTTACGGTGCTGAGGCGCATGCAGCGTTCCGAGCACGTGTGCCGCCTCTATCTAGGCGGGCGCTTCTCCGCCTCCGTGAACGTAGTCATCATGTCGCTCGTCGGGCGCTCGCTCTCCTTCATGCGCCGCCTGTGCAAGAATCAGCGCTTCTCTACTTCCACGGCAATTCGCGTCGCATTCCAGTGTTTAGAAGCGATCCAAGAGCTTCACTTCATCGGCTATATCCATAGGTCAGTAAATATTCCACTCTCGCAGAGTTTTGCAAGATTTTCATTTCAGAGATATCAAAGCTGGTAACTTCGCAATCGGCATATACCCTGATGACGTTCGTCGAATAGTTCTCCTCGATTTTGGATTCGCACGCCCCTATGTAAGCGTTTTCGATCAATGGACCATCTCGTTACAGTTCTTCTTTAGCTTAAAAAGGGATACGATGGAGAGATGCGGCATCGTTATCCCCGTAGTCGAGCTCCTTTCCTGGGAACCGATCGCTATTGCTCTATGAACTGCGCCGATCGGAAGGAGCAAGGTCGTTGTGACGACCTCTGGTCGTGGATGTTCATGCTCGTCGAGTTCATTGAGGGTAAACTGCCGTGGAAGAACTGTGGTGGGAAGGCTGCTGAACTTAACAGGGAAAAGCGCCGAGCACTCGATACGCTTCTCGATCGGTGCCCTCGTCAACTCTACCGTATTTTCGATCACATTCAAACGCTGAAGTACGCGGATCGCCCCGACTACAATATGATGTTTAGTACACTTCGCGAAGTATCAGAGAAATACATTTTCATATCTAATTTTTCTGTTTAGATATGGAACTTAAAGCGAGTGTCCCAAGAGGACCCGTATGACTGGGAAGAAGGAGGCCGTTGCCATGAGCAGTATCTCGAGGCTGAGCTTTCGCGCCCACAGATGAAAAAATTGGAAGTCCGACCAGACGATGAGCCAATGCAGCCGATGTTGAATTCAGACAGCGACTACTTCAGTGACAACATGCTTTCGCCGAAGATAACCGAATCGTTTTCGTCGCTCAGCTCGGCTTCGACTCCTTCGGCCTCAAACGATGGTCCCGCGAAGACAGAATCTGTCGTTACGATCATCGGCACCCTCGAAAGTAATGGAGAGAGTTACTGCTGATTCCTTTTCATGTAAATAAATTTTCTCCGATCAAGTACGGGAGTGCTCACGGCGTGTCAAGCGGCTCGTTTTTCCGTTCTCGGTGGAGCAGTAAATGTCGTACGTTCGGATACCGTCCTGCCAGATCTTCAGTTAGTCGTATCCTCAGATTTGCACCGATTATGATCGGTAGCAGTGCTCGTGTTGCCCGCAAAATGATCAGCGCCACGCATTCCATCAGTGAAATACAAAACCGTTCGAAAAACGGTCGAAGTTCTGACTTTCTGACACTTCCATGCTGCCTCAAAATCACCTAACTTCCAAGCGAAATAACTTTCTCAATTTTACGTGTTTTGTGGTCGTTCGGTACGCAAAATGTTCAGGAGACAAAGGCGCACAAATTCATCGGATCGATTTTGATATAATGCATTGTTCGCAGAGAAATCGGCAATTTACCGTCGAAATTGTCATTTTTGATGAAAAACGGTCTGCCGTAAGTGCGAAATAACTTTTCGTAGATTGCGTAGTTTTCGTTCAATCGGTACGCAAAATGTTCAGCGAAGTCTAATGCACAACTTCATCGGATGGATTTCGTTCTAATGCCCTGAGTGTCGAGAAAAGTTGGAAAACAGGTCGAAAAACGACCGAAAAAAGTCAAATTTTTTGGATTTTTGATATTTTGATATCAATCGATAGCTTTCGACTTCATTAGTGATTTGCCGTCGGAATTAGTGCGAACCGACTACTCTACATGGAATTACAAGCCAAAAACTACCCCCGACGCGACCTGGTCCCGCCACGAAGCGGCGGACGCTTTCGTGAACGAATTTCCCTTATGCTGACACGCCGTGTGCTCTTGACTCTGGGTGAACATGTCTGATTTGGATTTGTTTTTCTGCGTCCTTCTACGCGTATGGCGCGGTCCCGACACTTGTCTAGCGTGAATACTGTAGACTTTAATTGTAAAGTGAGAACTCCTCCATCCCGTGTTTATGTTTTCCGCTCAAGTTGTTGACTTATCCCGTTTCTCAGTAATCTTTATCGACTGTTCGTTTATTTCAGATGGAAGCTCAACGGGGTGATACCCCTTTGCTCATTCTCGACAAGTTGGACATCATTGGTCACCCTGAGGTAATTGCCTCTTGTATTTATTCCACAAACTATTAATTTGGATTTGTTTAGGAAGCTGAAGTAGAGGTAGAGCAGCTCTTGCTATTGAATCTCGGTCCTCCTCAGCTCGGCACCCATGTGCCCAAGTCCGTCTCTGACTATCTTCTGTCGGTCAAAGAGAAAGTCGTCAACAAAATGAATTACGTGCAGATCTTAGAAGAGAGACCTTTGGAGCAGATAGTGCGAAGAATTTTTTTCTGGCGCGTTTTCGTCAGATTCGCGATTTGCAAATCGAGCAGTGTACAAGAGAAACAAGAACTGAAGGACCAACTTCTACCGCCTCTCCGACCTCTTTGTGAATTCGTGCATAGGTAGTCTTGAGCAGAGTTGTCGGGTTCGGGTTTTCGGGTCGGGTTTTTCGGGTTTTCGGGTCGGGTTTGGGTGTCGGTTTCGGTTTTTCGGGTCGGGTACCCGAACGCTTCGGTTTCGGTTTCGGGTTCGGTTTCGGGTACCCGAAAATTTCGGTTTCGGTTTCGGTTTCGGGTTCGGTTTCGGGTACCCGAAAATTTCGGGTTCGGTTTCGGTTTCGGGTACCCGAAAGTTTAGGTTTCGGGTTCGGGTTCGGTTTCGGGTACCCGAAAGTTTAGGTTTCGGGTTCGGGTTCGGTTTCGGGTACCCGAAAATTTCGGTTTCGGGTTCGGTTTCGGGTCGGGTACCCGAACTTCCCGGTTGGATTTCCCTGATTTTCGGTGTTTTGGAACTGTCGAACCGCGATTTTATTTTTTCAAACCCCATAAAGCGATCAGTCACAGCGCGGCGAGACCCAGAACCTATATTAGCGCTTTGAGATATCGAGATCTCCAGAAAAAGTAGGATATTTCGTACGTTCGGTCGCCGTTTTGATCGTGCTAGTGCAAACTTTGGGCGTAAGCGTGGCGCCACAACGGTACCGAAGTGTCGGTCTGCGCTTATGACGTGAACATGAGTGGGATGCACCGACGACAAGTTCATTAACTTCGTAACCTTTGTAGACAGTTTGACGTCCACCTTTTCTGAGAGTTTCACGTTGATAGACAGTTTAGTTTTAAACTGAAGGACGCACGAAAAGGACTGCGGGAAAAAAGGAAAAAAAATGTCCCCAACTTCAAAAACAACTTCGGGTTTTCGGTTTCGGTTTCGGGTACCCGAAAGTTTCGGTTTCGGTTTTTTCGGGTTCGGTTTCGGTTTCGGGTACCCGAAAATTTCGGTTTCGGTTTCGGGTTCGGTTTCGGGTACCCGAAAATTTCGGTTTCGGGTTCGGTTTCGGTTTCGGGTACCCGAAAATTTCGGTTTCGGGTTCGGTTTCGGTTTCGGGTACCCGAAAGTTTCGGTTTCGGGTTCGGGTTCGGTTTCGGGTACCCGAACTTTCGGGTACCCGGACAACTCTGGTCTTGAGTAGAGCAGAACGTGGTTCATTGTCTCTTTACAGTGTCATTGATATCTTCGCAGTGGAATACGGTGATCGACCAGGTGGGAATGCACCCTATTTGGTTCAAGCCATTAGAGATCTGTTGGACCTTCTACGGTGGGCGGAACACGATGTCATGGGACTGTGGGTCGCTTACATCTTGTAATTCATTTCTCTTGTTTTGTTTAGACATCATCATCGTTATCTTCTCACTTATATTCTGTCAAGCGAATATATGCCATATGATGAAAGAATCATCGAACACAGTGTACATCAACTCTTCGCCTATCATTATCCAAACACTGATGATGTCCAAGCAGCTGTTCTCGAAATCAGCTCATGTTTGGAATTGATAGTTCAACGCGATCCGAATTCTATTGATGAAGTGACACAAGGAACGGAAACTCGCAAAGTAGCGACTGGCGAATGCCTCAAGCACTGCCTAACAATGATCCACAGTATGATGAAAACGTCACGAATTAGAACGCGGTCAGAACCAGCACTCGATGGGCTTTTCGAAATAGTCAGTTCGTAATCTTGCTGATCGTTTATGAAACGCCTTCTTCCAGGTCGACGATGCAAGGATGAATGAAAATCGTGAAATTCGCCGGATTGCGTTTAAGTGCAGCATGCTTATGGCCCTCTCTGATCCGACATTCTTGCCGTTGATAACAAATCAGCTCAGGGTTGCATTGGTTTTCGAAGTACCGGAGAATATGGTAGCATAGCTGTTTATAACGACTTAAAATCGTGGTCACATTCCTTTACAGGTATCAGTCATCGAGGGTGTATCCGATTTGGTCATGCGTTATGGATATTCATTCGTTGCAAAAAGCGTCGGTGTCTTCGATGAACAAGGCAAACGCATGCGATTAGCGGCTCGCTGTGCGCTTGTTGTGTATGAGAAGGTTTGACTCAGCTCTAGCAACCTTTCTAATGATTAAATTTAGTTCTTCCAAGATGATGATGTCGCACAGGAATATGCCCATTCGCTGGGCAAGTGGATGATGCAAGAATACTCTCCCGAATGGAGTGAACCACTTGCACGGATGCTGATCTTGTGCTGCAATCCGGACTCTGAAGAAAAGGCCCTACCCATAAAGAAATTCCTGTTGTACTTCCTTCGAACATATGCTGCAATGGGCTATTTTGCCAAGCTGTCCATCGCCAATGCCACATTCGAGGCAGCTCATATTATGTCAGAACTGCATCGGCTGAACCGAAGTTGCGCCATACACGCTGATGATATTATTGACTTGATAGTGAAGTATACAAGAGAACGTCATGGCAACAAGGTGATAAAGACATCAATGATTGGTGTGATACTTGGGCTTTTAGGTTGAAATTCCGACTATGGACCCTCTGGATAATGTCGCTCCGGTTCACGTCTACTTGATGGGAAGGACGCTACGCACACTGTTGGATTATCCTGACCATAAGCAGTTCAACTCATTAGCCCGTCTCTTATCACTGCTCAAGTTGGATGGGTTGAAGCCGGAGATGGCGGAGAAATGCGACTGGCCCGAGCAAATGAAATTAATAATTGAGGTTTTAAATCTGAACGAAAACGACTTATTAAGGAGGCTTTGTAGGGTTTTGGATCAGATCGCGCAAGGGCGCGTCAGTTCGTCAAGAGTGCCCTGTGTAACATCAATGAGAGATTCCGTACAGGTAAGGGCACGAGGCGACGTGGGAAGACGAAGAAAGATGGCCTTCCATCGGAAGCAGCGGTTGAGGCAGTGACGGGATCCTTGGGGCTCTCAACGATCGCCGAAGAAGAGGAGCCTGCGGAAGTGCTTAACGACTCAGGATCTGACTACGAAGCAACGCACTCGTCGGCGTGTCGACGTGCAGCTGGCAGCCTCGCAGAGCCAAATCTCGCTCGCCGCAACCCTCGTCGGAACTGCAAGGATGTTACTCTAAGCTACGGCGACTCTGAGCACGATACCACGGATGAAAGTAGTGGTGATTGCTGATGTGTGTAGAATTGTTCGTACTGTACTGGCTTATATATCGGAACACAAATAAATTCACTGTTTGATGTTTGCTTGTGTGTTGGGCTCCTTGTTGGTTCAGTCACATGCTTTTTTGTAATTCGTGGTATGGGTATTGAATATGTGGTGCTTTTTACTGTACCATTTGAATTTATCGTGTCTCTCCGCGCTGTCTGCATGCACCGTAGTTTGCAGCAGTGCGTACACCCAATTCGTCTCTCTGTCTTCCCCTATCTGTCGGCGCCATTTCCGTGTGTCTAACGCATATAACGTGAAACCGTTTCCAGTGAGGTGACTGTAGGATTACTGTGTTTCAGCATCTGAAGCCATGAATAAAGGCAAGAGAAAGAGCGCTGGCGATTGTCGATCCGAATCGCATAGCAGCAAGCGACTGTGCGCGGAGAAATTGGATATTGACCAGAAGGTGAGCTGTTTGCTTGAATGTCAATCATGTGCGTCCTTTCAGCAAACGAAGGGATGGACGGCAGAAGGGCTGACGATCGAAGAGAAAGTTCGAGTTGCTGTGAAGCGCCACAGAGCCAATGAGAGGTACATGGATAGCGTCCTCGAGCTCGAATATGCTGTAAGACGTCTTCTCTGGCATTCTCTTTAACCCAAATTTAGAAATCAGAAGCCAAAGAATTGGAAGAAAAGCTGGAAAAGGTCACGCAGCAGTTGCAGCAATTTCGCGAGCAGAAGCGGCTAAATGGCGAGTCGTATTCAGAAAGTTCTACCGAAGACGTTGAAGAGAAAGAGAAATTGGATGAAGACGAAGACGATCTTGAAGAGGAAGATGACTTTGAATCGGAAGAAGAAAGCGACGATGAACAATACGAGCCATGTCATGACAGCGATTCCGATTAACCCTATTGTCAGAGTTTAAATTATGAGTGTCGTCTTTGACCCTGAGCGCTTTTGAGCGCAGAAATAAAAATTTGAGACCCCATTGAGTTCAGTTTCGTGGTCTTTCTGAGATTGCCAAGAAGCGAAGCGCGAAAACAGGTGGCACTGCCCTTCAGTGCCCTCCGGTGCAAATTGTTGGGCAGAAGATGCTTAGCTTCTCCCTGTAGACCGTAGACATAGACAAGACGTCTCTGAGTGCACATAAAAGCGGCTGTTGGCTCTGCAGACATCCGGATCCTCCTCTTTAAAGTAGCTGCGTAGAGCTGCGCGAAGTCACTCACTCGCATTTCCGTTAGAACGCGCGATCGGTTACGAGGTGGTTGTTACCGCGAAGAACAATGATGCCCGACAACAACCGAAAGCGGGTCGGAACACCGGATTCGGCGAACGCCGACAGCAACAAGTTGACTCCTGTGAAGAAGTGTGCACCGGGGAACTACAACGCGAAGGGCAAGACGAAGAATTGCGTTTCAAAAGAAAAAATCAGTGAGTTCCAGTATACAATAGATCAGCGCATCTACGATGAACTTCAGAACAATCGGCGAAGAACAAAGCTGAAAGCTCGAAGCATAATCTCCCCGTTGAGAAGAACAAGAAGAAAAAGTTGAAGAAGAAGCCCAAGATTAAGCGCTCCCCTTTCTCACCTCCGCCTCTATCACCTTCTCCGGTATCTCTCCGGTGGTAGAACCATTAACCTTTACTTTGTAGAATACGCCGAATACATCAAAGGCACCAAGACCAGATGAGGCAGAGAAGGAGAAGCTGCGCTTTGATGCAGAGAAGAAGCTGCTCTCCGGGGCGAAAATCCTTGTCAAGAACATCGAAGTAACGGTGGTGAAGCTTTTAGGTCAGGGTGGATTTGGTCTGGTATACCTCGTCCAGGACTCTAAGGAGAATCGCTACGCAATGAAGACCGAATACTTCTGCGAGAGCATCCCAAGCCGTATGAAGATGGAAGTGAAGGCATATGACAAAATCGCGAACTTCCGGAAAGCGCACCCGAAAAGCGGAATGCGACTCCTTGGCTTTTACGGTTCGGGTGCGATTGGGAATCTGAAATTCTTCCTTATGTCACTCGTCGGTCCGTCGGTCGATTCACTCATTGCAAAATACGAAATCAGGTATAAGGCTGTAGAGGGAATGAAGTAATATATTGGGATTCAGCTTCGCGACTGCACTTCGTCTTTGCATCGAAATGTTTGTCGGCATCGTCGATCTTCACGAGTGTGGATTTGTCCACAGGCAAGTCATTCTACAAGAACATAAAAGAGGGTGTGACTGCAGGGACATAAAGCCGGAGAACTATGCAATCGGGCTAAACGCGGATCGCCGGCGTGTGTATCTTGTTGACCTCGGAATGGTTGTTCGCGTCCTCGAAGAGAGCGACCCAATGCCGTCCTCTTCGAAGTATGACTTCATCGGGACTCCGTTGTATGCTCCACGAACAAGCCATCTCGGCAACGTGCAGACCCGAAAGGACGACCTCGAGTCGTGGATCTATTCTGTAAGTCTTTTTGCAGTCACCTCTGCAGATTACGAGAATTTTTTAGTGCGCTGATCTCTTCTCTCCAAATAAGTTGCCATGGGCACACGAGTGCGACCGTCAGAAAGTGGGCGATCTGAAGGAACAGTTCTTCAAAAATCCATCTGCAGATATCCTTTCGCAGATGCCCGCACAATTCGAGGATATTATCAGGAATGTAAATATGATCGGGATGACGCAGAAGCCGGACTACAAGGCGATCCGGGACCTTTTGGAGAGCGCGGCGACGATGGATGAGATCGACTTTGATGAACCTTTTGAGTGGGAGCTGGCAAGTGACCGCATCACGATTATCTTTTGACGAGGATTGTTTAGGGAGAACAGGCGAAACGAAAAGATGACTCCGGAGAGAAGAAGAAGAGAAAGAAGAACAGATCGGAGAATACGCAGGTGACAGTCGACAAGTAGGTCGGCGAACGGATTATTAGCGGTTGATAGTTATTGCGCGTCTTTACAAAAGAATGAACAAATTTGGTTCTTGTTTCCGATAAGATCATTGTGTTCCAAGCTGGGAGGATTCTTTTGCACTGTGAAACACGAACATCATGCGGTTCTTGATGCGGTCACTCGAGATCCGTTGCTGAGACTTGGAACACTCACGTTTGCTAAACTCTTCGGCCGTAGTCTGTGGACAATGAAGACGGATACGATGGATATGTTGAGGGAGTAAAGGAGAAGAAAGTAGTCGTTTTCGAGCTGCTTAACCCAGAGGAGCTGACCTCTGAAGAAGAGTTTGTTGCAGTAGGTGAGCAGCTTCGGAATCAAACAGAGGATCGCTTGGGACAGCGCTTGGAACAAGATGATCTGATTGGTCTGAAGGAGAATTTGGAGTGGTGGTCGTGACCTCGGAGTGTATACCTTGGCGAGGCGCCTATCTCTCACCAGAGCCCTTTTCCTCTTCAAGTAGATGGAGAACTGGGTGCAAAAGAGGATGTGGAGGAGCACTTCGGTGACGAAGACGCCGTCGTGAATGGTGAAGACGACGGCAACGTACTTGTAGGTGAAGGAGTCCGTGTCGGCGCCGAAGCCGTCGACCATTTCGTAAGAAAAGAAGCAGTTGCTGACCACGAGGAGAACGGAATTGGCGATGCAAACGACCACAGTGGAGATGGACATCTTCTTGGAAATATTCCACAGTGAATGCTTCACGGGAATCCACATGGCGAGAAGACGGTCGAGGGCCAAGACGGCGCCACAGAGGAAGGCGTAGAAGCGAGGACACACCATGTAGATGATCTGCCAGCTCCACCGATGCAGAAGGAGAGCGTCGACGTCGAAGTAGGCGAAGAGGAAGTTTGCACAGTAGTGGAAGGTGTAAATGGCACCGAAGAGGATGCAGGAGACGATGTACAGGGAGAGGGTCCCGAAGAGGTTCTGGCGACAAGCACTGTGGTGCACAGCACAGACGATCAGAGCACAAACGCTCAAAATAGTTGAGATACAGGAGACGACTATCTCCAGATGATCCCGTATCTTGCTGTCCATGACCAGTCCTGAAAGTGAGTCTTTGGAGAGGAAAGGAACTTTGCGCGGGAATTGGAAAGATCAGCCGTTTGGAACTCGGTCAGGAAAGCTCTTTGCTGCAAAGAACACTCAGTAAGACGCCCTTTATGCTCTCTTCTTTTCCACGACAGCATTTTGAACGCTAAATGTCGAACTCAGGGGATACTTGAAAACGTACACGTGTGTCATATCTTCGTAGAAATACTTGCTGTTATGCTGACCATAGAATAAAATACCAAAGTGTTGTCACGCGAAAGGGATCTACTTGATAGTGCATTCAATTTTCAAAAAATCTCTTCGATGTAAACACACACTTCGATATTGGTCTACGAGACGCAAAGAACGACATTTTTGTGGCAGGAATCAGCGTGAAGCGGTGGGAAGATGTCCGATTTCAAACAGATTTGCTCGACAAGATGATTGTCTGCAGCATTTGTCTACCAGACAGACACTGAAGTGTCTGTGCTGAGTTTGGTGACACACTCATATGATACTCTTCAAAAACCTGCGCAGTCCAGTGCTAATATCCGAACTTTACGCATGAGAAACTCTTTTGAGGAACACGTAGTCTTGCACTTCTCAAAATCCTTTCTCAGACGGGATTATGTACGGTTTACGGTCACTGAAAAAAAGCGGAATAAATGTTTCTGATTGTTGGGACAACAAAGGCCTTCGAAAAAAGAAACTCATTTTAACCAGGACTGTTATCGACAGAGTAGTTGACGATGCTAGTAAGCACAATGAGCTTTATAGAGCACTCAAAGGGTAGATTAATGTGTGGGATTCCGGAAATGGCGGCGCTGATTAAGAAACGTGATTAAACTTTCGTGGAATGTGTTTGTGTCAGGCAAGTAGATTCTCCGCAAAGTTCACACTGATACACTTTATTCAGAAATGAGGAAAGTCATCCTGTTGTGACCAAACGATTCCTGCATATCGTGTTGCAGGGAAGGATTCAAAGCGTCAACATGACTTTCTTTAAACCACATCGTTCACAAAGACGCTGCTGTGAACATGCAGATCAATTCGAATTCGCAACAGCTTTGCCGGTGTTGCTGTGAAGAGTCGTGTTCTGAACGATCACCATGGATCGCTGCCTGGGAAAGAATCTATAGACGATGAAGAAGCTGACGACGCAGACGTTGATGGAGAGAAAGAAGGAGTAGTAGCTGTAGTAGTGGAGAATCCATTCGATCTTCGAGCCGAAGAACAGCTTGTTCGTGTAGTAGAACACCTTGGGGACGACGCAGAGGACGGTCTGCGTGCAGATTTGGAAAAGAGTGATGTGGTTGGTCTGAAATGCTGCGTTAGCACAGGAACAGAAGGGGTCTCGAAGAGAAAAGAAGAAGCAGAGGAGTACCTTGAGTACCTTGTGGGACTGCTGTCTGACGACGGAACTCCTCCGCCTCCGAGAGTATCGGTAGAAGAGGAGACAGAAGGCGATGTGGAGGACGACTTCGGAGGCGAAGACGCACTCGTAGAAGAAGGTGGTGTCGACGTAGATCTTGCGGGTGAGCGATGTTTCGTCCCACACAGCGTCTTGGAGAGTTCCCGGGACGATGGCGTTGCTGATGCACACAAGCAGAAAGCTTGACAGACAGACGAGCATTCCCAAAACGGTCAAAATCGGCGACAGATTGTGGGTGACGTGAGTGAACGGGATCAGCATGGCCAGAACTCTGTCCAGCGCTAGTGTGGCCCCACTCACGTAGGTGAAGTTGGGAGGGTAGACGAGAACGAAGACTCTCCAGCTGTAGGCTAAGGGGACTCTGACGACGATTCCATGGACGGAGAGCACCTGGCGGACGTAGTTATCCCCTACGGCGACACCGTAGAGGATCGTCGTGACCATGGAGAAGGGGAGGGTGCCGAAGCTGTGGCGGTGTTTGTGGCGCCGCAGGTAGAAGACGAGGCCGGTGACACCGAAGACGACGCAGCAGAAGTCGAGAAGCACTTCCACGTGGAACTTGATCTGCAGGTCCAGAGGGTAGTTCATCGTTTCGTTGGCGAAACACTGAAAGATTCCAAACATTAACCCGATGTGGTCCCACGGTTTTGTGGCCGCGATTTGGAGTTGCAAACACGAACTGCATGGCCCGTTTCCCAGAAAGGGGATGCGACGGGAAATAAACATTTCCTGGAACTCGTCTTGGTGGAAAGGAGGATTTCGAGATATCCCTCGAGGTCTTGCGTATCGTCATCGGAAGACCCGCCGTAGGAACATAAATATCAGACGAGCTCAACTACTGACGCATGAGAACGTGCGTGGGACGTGGTTCGTTCATGTAAATCCGCATGGAAAGTGACTTCGCTAATTAGGCGTTCAACGCTTCGAAATGGTAACCTTCACGGCGCTAGACCCACCAACTCACGGCGACCATATTACCGTACTGTATCCAGATAAGACCCATTTATGTTGCAGAGAACAGAACTCACCGATGAACTCGTGGCCGATGGTTCCATGTCTCTGTTTAATGCCAGCAGAAAAGGAATAGGAAAGCTTTGATTTCAGAGGCACAGAGAACGGTGGTCGAAGAGATTAAAATGAAATGCCTACTTCAGGAGACAGCCTTATCTTTGCTAGAACCACCTGCCGAAACAGGTTCAATGCACTCAGCAGATGCTTTCAGGATGGCGACGCCATAGCGGTCAACTTTTGTGGGAGGGGTGGGTGAGTCCTTCGTGGAAACACTTTTCCACCAAGCGCTTTTGAATTGACACATTCGATGCGTAGTCCGGGAATATCTAGAAATGCAACGAATTTTGATATCACAAAGTTTTTCGCCTGCGCCGCAAACGCCCCGAGAAGGATGTTCCGCTGCCATTTCCGGAGTTTCGCCGATGCCCCGTGAAGTGCGCCGTCTACGACCGGCTCGACCTACGATCCTACTGCAGCGGGACACCCTCTGTCTGTCTACTATTCGGTGTCACGTAAGGTGTAATGCCGTAAGTCGTAAGGGCTTTTCGAGGGTCCTTTGTGGAATGAGACATGGAAGCGGTCCTTATTTAGGATCCTCTTGTTGGAGATCATCTGGAGATCATCTGCCCGACTGTGAATCCAGGAGTCGAAAGTGCGTTCTAAGTGCAACTGCTCTTTGCACCTAGACCCGAAGTCATAGCGTATTAACCAATTGCTGACAGGTGGTGCTCATAAACAGTCATTTTGAATCGGGATACTCTGATGATATTCTTTTCTGGTACCCGGAAGGCTAATGTAGCCATCTCGCGCACCCATTTGCACGTTTCCTGAGGTCTACCAGCCCCAAAAAAATTCTATTAGTAAATAGCGACCAGTCCGGAACACCTGCATCCATTCTGCATTTATAGAATAACAGTTTATCTCGTCTGTGTGGAAGGAAAACTCCCGCGCAAAGAGTCATTTGGAAGTTTCCAGCTGGAACCGTTCATTCAAAATGTAAATTCGGACTAATTCATGTGAATTTTAAGTGATGTCATCAGCGGATTCTTCGAATCTTTTTTTCTTCGATTTTCGCCTAAAAACTTGAAGTATTCTAACTTACTCGACCTTCTAAGATCCGAAAAAGGCTAGCACAAACAACTGCTGAAATGCCCCCCCCCACCTGTTGGGGTCTGCCTGATAGACGAGCACCGCAGACAAGGGCAATTTGTGCAGTTGACATTAGTGTAGAGTGGTGGGAAATTAGCGAGCTTTTCACATTCGAATTTAGGAGTTATAAGAAGTAAATACCAAATTCTGTACATCGGTTTCCCTTTCAAAGGCGAACGGGAAAAGCAAAGTCTAACCACAGTAACCACAAGATGGCAACCAATCCGGAACACTTGTAAATGAAAAAAATTGAAGTGACGAAGGACTTTGTGCTGGGAAAATATGGCCTCGTTCCCGGAAAGCGCGTTCCTGCGTTGTCGTCGAGGGGAGGGAAACCGATGTAAAGTTCACAGAGGTCATTTTGATGAAATTTCGTACACGACATCACTGCCAATTTTCCACGCATTTCGTATTTTGTTCGGTTGTCCTTTCTGAGCAAGTGTAAATACAAAGAGGAGGCTTTGTATCGGCGGTACTACTGTAGGAGAACATGCCACTGTCTAGCCGCAATATCCAAATTCTGAACTTTGGTGCTTTAAAAACACTGTTTGTGTGTGGGTATTCTTTCTGTAGAAGTGTCAGGTGTGCATTTCAAAATTTTGAACTAAGGCGCACTAAATCCAAAGATTCGAGCAATGACGCTGCCTTCGCACGCCTGTGAAACAAATAAAAATCGTGTTTTAAACATATTCACGTAGAGGAAATAGCAGGCGTGCCACAAACCAAAATTCATTTGAATGAGGTAGTTTTGTGCGTGACACTCCCAGGAGCGCTGCTGTTGAACTGAAAGAAACAAAGAAACCAAACCTCAGCATCACTGAATGCTGCAAAACTATTCTGCTGCACATTGTTGCAAAACAGTTTCGAATACGTTCGAATTCTTCGATCGTCCTGGAAGCCCTCCTGGAAGATGTCCTCCCTTCCCCCCTCCGCCGTTCCCTCCTGGAAGCCCTCCGCCCCACTTTGACGGCACTTCTCCTCCGGGCTTCCCGGATACACTCCTCCCCCCTCTGGAGTTACTCAAGACTTATGAAAACACAAATATTTTACGTTGCCTGCATGCAGTTCAAGCAGTTCCTCAGAATCAGTAAATGTCCAAAAAGGAACGAAGGAACAGTAACGAACCATCAGCCTGCAAATAAAACAAATAATCCAAAAGCAGTGTGGAAAGCAACAAGAAAACGGATGTAAAACTATCATTTGTTCGCACCTACATAGCGTAAAACGAAAATATTATTTTGTAAATATCAGTAGGAATTTGCACAGTACAACATTGTAAGTTCATTCGCGTTGGCTAATGTATCATTTGATGGGGATGGACTGGGGAGACTGCATCCGAAATATCCACGGGTCTCTCTGATGAAGTCACCGTGCGATCGGAAGACAATATAAGCTTCTTGTATTTGGTCCGCTTTGTTCCAGAAGCGGTGGATTTCCGAAGATTTTCCGATTCCCAGATGCCCCGTGAAGTGCGCCGTCTACGACCGTTTCGACATCTACGCCGCGCCAGGGATGAAGTCGTCTTCCAGACATCCTCTGTTTGTCTATTTTCGGTGTCGCGCAAGGCATAATGCTTTTGATTCGCGAAATAAAGTCGTATAAGTCGTATTCGTCCAGATGGCCGAACGAAATCAGTTTATATAGTTTATCAGCTTACAATACCATAACTCTGTGTAGTCACCACAAGAACAAATATATACAGACAAAGAGCGAAAGACGAATATCGCCTACGGTAGTCTGAAACGGAACGGTTCCAGACACTTCAAACCAGTTAAGATTTACCTTATTCTGCACGCTTTGGCCTCCTTGGACTGAGGAACAAATCCCAGAGGCCACCGAAGAGGCTCGTCTCCTCGGGAGCCGGGTCGATGACGACGGTTTCTTCGATCACCTCATCTGGACCGTCCGGATTCACTTCGATCTCCTCCACTACTTCGTTTTCACCTGGCCCATAATAGCGATCGTCTTCCTCGGAGTCGCCGATTTGGTCCGGGAAGGGTCCATAACCATCGGGGCCTGATACATCAGGGTCAGGACCATCGGGTCCGTCAGGTCCGTAAGACCCTCCCAAAATTCCTAGTCCTGTTCCTCCTCCAGGTCGAATACGATTCGGTCGATGCGGCCGACCTCTGCGAGAAACTCCCCTCCCTGACTGCCCATCGGGACCACCGTAGTAGTTGTAGTCAGGGACAAAGCGAATGCAAGCGTAGGATCCGGTCGCCAGAAGTAGAAGGGCGAAGGAAATACTGAACAGCCTCATGGCGAAATAGCCAGTGTGCTGACAGGAAGTCTCTTTTATGCAATCAGAGAGCTTGCCTAACGGGTTTCCGTGTTGCAAAACAGAACGAGTTTCGCGTTCCGCGGCGTTTCCTTTTTGTGCTAAGGAGTGACCACACCTCTAGAAAGTGCAAATAAGGGACACAAATAAGAACTAAGAATGAGACGAATTCCCGAATGTTGTGAATGAATGCGCGTTTTGACTCCTCAAATACACTTTCTACCCATGCTGCTTTGAGCGGAAGAAGTTTCGTCTACGTTTAGTAATGTTTACCCTTTCAGTGTACGCCGTTTTTTCCAACGAGAGCAATGGTTGATTCCTTTGATTTGTGTCCTCAAGATACTCAAAGGTACCCATGAAATTGACGCATGAAAAGGGAAGAGAAGCGAGAACCACGAACCATGATCTACGGTTGTAAGCTGTGAATTATGAGATATCTTGCTTGACAATTGAGTAAACTTAATGAAATGTTCCTTCTTTGAGTAACGAAACAAATACGCAGCTTTCTCATTTCTCAGATCGTCAAGCGCTCTTGTCGCCTGTGTCCATCGTTATGTCACTAACTGGTTTCCATCGATCTCTGATCGGATCTCCCAGTGTGGGATAGCTAAGCGCACGTCATTACATCAGATGTTGGGAGCGCCGACACTGATGATGTACAAGACACAATGATGCACTGGATCACTTTTGACCCTTGGAGTATGATTGGCTCAAATTACGTTCCTTCACAAGGCTCTAAGATACAATTCACTCACGCTACTCTGAATTGAGTCATTGCGTGACGAAAGCAGGACGTCTATGTTGAGACACTGAGATGTCCAGATGTCTACACAGTTTGGCTTTCTGCGATTTTCTGACACATGGAAACGTCCTCGGGGACACAAGTAGAAGTTGTTTTTCCTTCTAAAGTTCTGTCGGCGAACGTGGCGTCGTCATTCACGCGAAAAAGAAATGTGAGCTCGGATTTTCCGCGGAAATGAGTGCTCACAGATTGCACGTGACCGAACTACAAAGTCTCAGACCGCACCTCTCGTTGTTGCTTGGGAACAGCCCTAAAAGGAGAGATCCCATTCCCCTCGATGGACACTTTTCTCGCCGTCCGGATAGTCGCAAAACCGATCGTCCTTCTGTGCTCCTTGGTGATCAGCGTCTCTTCCTTGGTTGTCTATGTGAGGTTGCACAGAAAAAGGCTGCTGAGCACCCTGTCACTGTACATCTGCTCCTGCATCCACCATAATATTCTCTACACCGTCCACTACGTGTGCTATTTCATCGCCATTCACATCGGACCCGTTCCCTACTTCGCCATGGGACCCCACTGGCAAGAGATTCTGCAGAAGATCCCTCCGATTCTGGTGTTCGTCGCCAGCACGGCGCTCGGCTTGGACCGGCTTCTTGCCATCGCCGTTCCTTTGAAGCACCTGAAGCACAACCTGCCGAAGACTCTCTGTTGGGCCGTTCTTCTTCTGAGCGCCACTCTCAACACGACCATCATCCTTAGCAAAGTCTTCCTTCCTCAGAAGGTCACAAACAAGCTGATCGACTTCGTCAACACCGTCACCGACATCGGGCTGACCGTCGAGATCGTCCTCCATCTTGTCTTCTGCATCCTCTTCTACAGATTCTCGAGAACGCAACAGGAAGCGAAGAAAAGAGCCGACAGGGTATCTCCAACTCCTTGTCCAAGTAGCTCATATCGAGGGCTTTTAGATCAACCAGATCACCGTCTTCCAAGCGATCTCTCAGGCGATTCTCTGGTGGATTCCCCTGTTTGCAATGGACATCAACACGTGGTTCTTCGACGACGACTACCGTAGGATCGCCGTATTCGACAAGTTCTATGTCTTCTCCTACGACGTCAACATTATCATTGTGTGTTCGTTCATAATGTATCGTCTGAGACCTGCGAAGAACCGAACTACAAGTCGTGTTCTGACTGTTGCCAGCTCCCGGACGTGGTGAAGAATTACCTAAGTTGTTGAATTCAGGACACAAACATAAGAAATGTCTCTCAGAAATTCGTTGCATGACCTTTCGGCGTTTGTTCATAATTCGTGCGTACCGTAATCATAAAATGAATAGAGTTCCCTCCTTTCTGTTTGGCAGACAAACGCTGGAAATCACTCTGTCTAGTCGATCTGCGCACAATCGGTTAGTTTCCTACCGCTTCGTTCTGATTTAAATCACAGAAATGAGTGCCCTTTGTCTGCAGCGTTGGTCTGCCAGACAAATACCAAAAGCGCCTTTTTAGGACTCTGTTCAAGTGCACTCAAGAACAGCACAAGGATTTGTCGGCTACAAATCGCCTGCTTTAAGAAGTCACACTTCGAGTGTGCATTTGAGGATCGACTGTACCCAGAAGAGTGCATTCTCATAGCAGTCTTTATTTAGAGTGCTGTGCTCTAGCATTTTCTGACACAAATTTGAGTTTTTGTCCCTTCGACGGCATACAAAGAAGGCGTAGTCACGACAGCTTAGACCACGAGATGCTCATGGATTACGCATGACCACAACTACGCGAGTTCTCCTCCTCTCATCTGACGTGTTCCCCCTTTCTTGTGCAAACAAGCAGTGATGTCGATGTTTTCAGCCACATCCTGAATGGAAGACCCTTTCGACTCCGTGCGGATATTCGCCAAACCGGCTCTTCTGCTTTGCTCCCTACTTGTAAGTGCATCTGCCCTGATGACCTACAGTAGAATCCACAAAAACAACCACATCATGAGCACGCTGCTCCTCTTCATCGTCGCCTGTGTCCTTCACAGCGCCGTCTACTTCATCTACCACTTCTGCATCCTCCTGCACGAGAAGGAGATCCACACAAGTCCGCTTTTCTCCGCCGGATTCGGGTGGCTCTACACTCTGCAAATGATTCCAACGTTCTTCATCTTCATCAGCAGCTACGCTCTCGCTCTCGATCGACTTCTCGCCGTCTCCGTCCCCCTCAAGTACATGGCCTGCGACGTGTCCATGAGAATCTGCGCCCTCACCATCTCCCTGATGGTGGCCGTTTTGGTGACCCTCGTTCTCAGTAACGTGTTTCTTCCTTTCGACGACGAGAACTCGCGATATGGTATGGACGAAAGCTCGTTCACCTACCGCTTGATCACGTCGATGAACACAGCCACCGACGTCGGCCTGACTCTGGAAATCGCCCTCCATCTCGCTTTTTGTGTTCTGTTCTGGAGAATCTCCAAATCTCAGCAGCGAACGAGGGAAAGGGCCGACCGGGTAGGTGTGTTCCCTGGATCCGCTAAGATCAGTTCTAGGTGAATCAAATTATGATTGTGCAGGCGATCTCGCAAACCATCTTCTGCTGGGCCCCGCTCATCGGAATGGACGTGAACTCGTGGTTCTTCGACGACAACCGGATGTGGGCAAGGCTGTTCAACAGGATCTACGTCTTCTCGTACGACGTCAACACAATTATCCTCTGTTTGACTGTCATCCTGCGACTGAAGCCTCAGAAGACGGCCGCTCCGGTGAAAACGATTTCAACCGTATCCCGAACGAAATAAAATAGCACACGGCCTTTTAGTTCTTTCTCTTGAATAAAATCTCGAGGGAAATGTTCCACAGCAAAGTGCATTTTTAGCAGAAATGGGGTTCTGCGAAATAAAAACAAAATGAGGTCGAAGGGAAGCCATCGAAGGAAACCTTCTTTACAACTTGTAGCTGTAGATCACTGCGTTGGCATTTGATGTCGGAGAGTTTCAGTACGAACTCCTTTCACTTTAAGCGATTGAGCGGCAAAAACAAAGACACCTATGGTAACCAACAAAAGAACGTTCCATGGAAATAATACAATTCTCAGGATGCGCGGCGCACAACGTATGTCACTCTTTGGGTGGTCAACTTGTAGATTATGAAGACGGAGGTCAGAGCGATGTGGAATGCGAAGTAGTAGGTGAAGTGTATGCTGACTACGTTGATCCATAAGACGTCGGCGTCGAAGAAGAGAACGTTGGCCTTGTAGAGCAGTTTCGGAACGAGGCAGAAAGTCGTCTCGGAGACCGCCTGGAACAGGGTTATGTGGTTCGCCTGAAACGTGATCTTCGGTTTGGACGCAGAAGAGAGCCTACCTTCGAGATCCTGGTCAGATTGTAGCTGTGCTGCTGGTTTCCAACGAATCGATAGTACCGAACACAGAAGAGAACGTGCAGCAGGATCTCTAAGGCCACTACGATGTCGTAGACGTTCCCGAGGTACTGTAGCATGAGAGTGGTGGACAGCCCAGTGATTTGCACCTCAAAGGGCAAGAGGATCTTGCTTGTGACGACGAAGAAAGAGGTGGCGAAGCAGAAGAAGAGTGCCGCTTCGGAGAGACGTTTCCCCAGCTTCCAGGAAGTGTACTTCATGTGGATGGACATGATGAGGACGCGGTCCAGAGCCAGAGTGGCGCCACTCACATAGACAAAGTCCATGGACAGTGTTTTAAGGAGGAAGACCCAGTTCGAGGAGTCGGCCTCAGGCGCGACGAGACGATGCTCCTGCAGGATGTGCATCGTGGAGTCGAGGAGGCCGGCAACGCCGAAAAGAGTACTGATGATGATGTAGAGGACGAGGGACGGGACGACGTTCTTGTTCTTCCTCTGCTTCAGGTAGATGCCGAGCGAGGAGCAGGAGGTGACTACGCAGACGAAGTGGAAGCCGTACTCCACGGATGCCATGGCACCACTAGAAGACTCTTAAGCCTTCTTTTGTCTTCTAAGGCTCCTTTTATCGATGACGAGGACGAAGGAGGAAGAGATGTGCATTCAGTGAATTTGAATTGTGGGAAGCGGATTAGCTGATTCATCGCGCAGAATAGACTTCTTTCTGCATCAGAAGTCTTTCGAGAAATGATCCTTTTGATTCCATGGTTGATGGTTGACTTTTACAGCCACCGCCTGTGTCCAAAGTGCGGAGAATGGCGGTGACACAGCGGCTGAGTCGGCGACTGTTGATGCCGAGAGAGGAGCCTTTTCAGAGTATTCCTGGAAGTCGTTATCGAAGAACAATTATAGGGAGCGTCACGAAGTACATATCGTTTTCGAGTTCATTATGAAAAGTGCATCATGTGATGTTTCCCTATTTGGCATCTTGTAGTGAAGAGGTGATAGATTCAGGTCTTGCTCGATCTTTAAGAACATTCAAAGCAGTTAGGGAACTTCAGAAGTCATTCGATTTTTGGGTAATGCATAAGAAGGAATGCTTAACGTATGGATTTGCATCACAATAAGACGCCATAGTCCACATATCTTTGTAACGCCGAAACTGCTTTTAGTCTCAAATTCGCTTCTAGTGACGTTCGTCGCTTTTCCAAGAAGGGAAACATATTCGATTCACTTCTTCGTGGCCACTGGAGTTAACGTGGTCTCGTGTCGTGTTAAAGTCGTTATGTGGCGATTTTGAAACGTCATTGGTTGTCGGTCATAGGATTTCACCTCTTTTTTTCGGAATTTATGTGTATTCCACCGCGTGGCAACAGTGAACGTTGTTCGAAGACGCCACTGCTTTTGGCCCGTTGCGTTATATCAATCTGATGTCCAGCGTGTCCGATCAAAATAGACCACGTCTCAGAAATGCACAGTCGATAGAATGTAAAAGGAATCGAATATTTGAAAGACAATCAGTGATCAATTTCTGTGAAATGTATTGCCTCTTGACACTGTTTATTACCCTGTAACCACCCTGGACAGTCTTACATTGAGTGCGATCGCTCTTTTATTGCGAATTTCGGCTGTTCTGTGTGGTGACCACCATGCTTCCCACCTTCGAGGATCTTCTCTGGGTCCACATTTTGTAGACGACGAAGGAGGCGGAGAGAACTATGTTGGTGGTAAAGAGGAGTCCGTAGTACCTGCCGACTTCCATCATCCACGGGATCCTGTCTCCGAAGAACTGCATGTTGACGAATCTTATCGTATTGGGGATCATGCAGAGAAGCGACTGTGAGACGATTTGAAACAAGGCAATGTGGTTGGCCTGGAAAGGGTGGTCTTTTGGAAATCGTGGAGACGCTTACCTTGAGTAGATGCCTCTTCTTCTGGCACTTTCCTTGCCTCTTCGAGTACCGCCAGAACTTGACGCAGAACCACACGTGGAGTACCGTTTCCAGAATGAAGAGGACGGCGTAGACCTTGTAGATCTGGTCGACGACAAACGTCGCCGAGAGGTCCGTCCTCGGATTCGCTGGAAAGAAGGGCAGAACGGCGATGCAAACGACGGAGATGGCGTCTGTCAGGAGGAAGATGGCGATCGCCAGAGCGGGCAGTTTGAAGTTCATTCTCCAGCGGTTGTATCTCAGCGGAAATGTCATGAGAAGGACTCTGTCCAGGGCCAGGAGGGCGCCGCTGACGTAGACGAAGTTGTTACTGAGTATAACTGCGGTAACGAAGGCTCCGTAGAGGTCGAAGGGCGGAGGCAGCACCGTTCCAGAACCGAAGACGGACCAGATGCCGTAGCCTCTTTGGCCAAGAAGCTGACAGATGGAGTAGGGCACGTTGACAAGTCCGTAGACGACGAAAGTGACGATTTGGGTAGTGAGCATGCCGTAGGGCTGAGACTGGTGGCGGCGGAAGAAGTAGGAAGAGAGGGCGAGAGAGGAGAGAATGAGGGCGATCACGTTCAGAATGGCTTCCAACCACACTCCTCGGATGTCCATGCCTGCTCGGACGTCCTGAAAATGGACGTTTTCTCAATTTTATGCATGGCTGGCTGCAAATAAGAGGAAGAAGAGAGGCCAATAAACCTCTAGAATGGCTGTTTCATCAACAGAGATATCACGGAAAAGAAGAGGCGAGTCACGGTCCCACAACGAAGAACCACTAAAAAGTATACATTTGGACGAGAACACGACAAGAATATTAAAAATGGTTCGCGAAAGTGGGAAAAAGTGGGAGTATGAGGTCGTACTTTTCAAGAATTGTTGGATACTAGGAAGGGGGCAGACTGAGGACATTAGGACATGTGACTGTCCCAGTCGAGCGCCTCCAAAATCGAAAGTGCACCTCTACCATGTCTACAAAATAAGATGCACTCCGAAGGACAACGTGAACAGGGTGACCAGTAGATGCACTAATGCCGAATCCTAATCCCGATCAGATGGGAAAAGGAATCTCTCAGCTCGGGAATCTCTCTCAAAAGTGGACAGCCATTGAGGAGGTAATCTTAAAAAGATGCGGTCTCGGGCAGTCGTACTTTTTAAGAATCAAAGGTTCATTTTTTTAACATTTCAACATCAACTATTTCCATAGAAATAGTCTAATGGAGTCGCTGTGTGGGCATAGTAGCTGCGAGTATCACCCACATGCTGCAGACCTCGATGTAGTAGCTCGATGTAGTACTTAATCAATTGAAAACGCTGTAGTGAAAACATCGAACATTAACAGAACATGGTGATCTGATGAGAACAGTGATAGTACGTGATAGTGATAGTGCGTCCAGTAGGCTAGACCCAACGATGTACACTTAAGGCGTCACCGAGAGTTGACTGTAGTCAACAACGCACTAATCCTTTTCACACAGAGAATAAACATTGCAAAAATTTACTTTGCGGGACAACTCAATACATATGTTCTACACATCTATCTAAAAGAATATCTGAAAGGTCCAGGTGGAGATAAGTTAAGCAATCCCACGTGAACATGCCAATGGAACTTTTGGAACCGAAACTCCCACATTTTTCCAACTTCGATTCGTTAAACTGCCGCTGGAAAGCCCGAAGAAAAGATCTCAAATGGCAATTCTCCGCATACGTGGAGAAAAGGAAACACTCAGAGCGCAGATACAAAACGCAGTTGCATGCCTTCAATGACGCATAGACCCTTGACCGTTTTTTGGAAGACTCTGAGTTCAAGAAGACCAAGGGACAAAGGCCAAAGCGTTGAGAAATGGAGGCATCCAAGTTGACTGTTAGTCGAATGAGTAAATATTTCAGCGACCTGGATCTTGTCAGATTGGTCGATGTCAGGTCGACACGCGATGTTGACCCTTCTGTTACCAAGAAGCCACATACATCTGGTTCAACGGATGCATGACTCCAATTCTGTAGTGTTGTTCTTCTTTTGTCCAGTAATGAAAGATGGCAACTGCACAAGGCACTCTGTGGACGTGGCAACGCTATCAGTTGCATTGTCTTCTTCGACTTATAACAACTGCCGTCGAATCACACAGAAAGTTCGTTGTTGGTGCACCCGACAAGAATCAGCTGATGATCTGGATGTAGTTCAGCCTACGCGCCTGTCCCAGCAATATTTATAGTGGACGAGACTAGGCAGCTGATTCTACATGCATGAGTGTGGCCAGATGTTTTAAACCGTTAAAATCTCCCTCGCGGCGTAGGAGTCCATTCTTGAAACACTCGCTGAGTGAACTAGATTCGGCAATTCTGGAGAACCCTATCGCTGATTCTAGAGAATGGGACTCATCATATCCCTCACGGAAGTGGTGATCCGGGTACATGTGGAAGCTGTCCTCAACCTCAGCAACATCCTCCTGTGCCTAGCGGCTCTTCTTCTCTATTTCGTACACCGGAAGAGCACCAAAGTAGTCCCTAGCTTCGTCCTCTTCATTGTCTGTTGTTTGATATACAGCGTCGTCTTCTCCATCGAGGCCATCAGTCGGCTCTTACTGTACTATGATGTGGCTGTGGCACGGATCCTTGTTCCGCACCACCCTCTTCATCACTGGTATTCCACAGTCAACACCATGTGTTTCGATTCGGTCTATGCAACTGGAACGTTTCTGGCTCTCGACAGAATCCTCGT
This sequence comes from Steinernema hermaphroditum, assembly GCA_030435675.1. Lineage (NCBI taxonomy): Eukaryota > Metazoa > Nematoda > Chromadorea > Rhabditida > Steinernematidae > Steinernema > Steinernema hermaphroditum. The sequence goes on from CM059622.1 coordinate 7,042,248, forward strand.
CATGACTCTTCCGTTCGCCTACTCCTCTTGGAACTTGGACAAGAAGCTGTTCTGTGCATCTCTGGGCATTTGCCTTCTGACCAGCACCTTCCTGATCGGCTCAAACGCGTTTTTCCCCTTCCACGGAAACGTCTCTTCCTTCTCTACCGAAGCGGCGACGCATCTTCTAGGGATCGTATACGATCTGATCGCTCCGATAGAAGTCCTCCTGCACGTCGTCTTTTCCGTTCTCTATTACCGTTTCATGAAGCGTCGACAGAGTAATGGCACCAGGACTCGTGGTCCCAAGGTACGGTATCCAGTCTCCACTCAGATAATTCTCTTCTTTCAGACAAACCAGATGACGCTGGTGCAGGGCGTCTCCCAAACCGTGTTCTGCATCTTCTCCAAAATGTGGAACCGCCTGGAAGTGAGCTTCACGGGGCGGGAGATCTGGTGGATGTTACGAGTTAAGTTCTACTACCAATTCTTCTTTGCGATTCACATCTTCTTGACCGCCTCCTTCATCGTGCTCAAACTCCGCCGGCTGAAGAAACAAGCCGTCACCAGTGTCCATAGAGTTTCTTTGGTCAGTTTCGACCGAAGCGCAATAAACAAAGCTCACTGAATAAATTACGCCTTCCGCGAGCATTCTTGAGCGCCTGTGGTTTATGGGTTGAGATCTCGAGATTTTATCTTATCAGTCCCTCGATCTTCCGGTTGAGCTATGAAGGGACATAGGATGGATTCTTTGCCTTGAGATGTGAGAAATGAACAGTTGTTCAATTTACATTCAGAGCAGCACAGTGGAATCTAGAGTTCTTGAGTGTGTCGGTCGGTTTACTCGCTTTCTCGCTTGAATGAGTTGAGTGAGCAGTCGTTCTTGTTCTTTCGCGTTGTCCACAATGTGTTGCCCCGTCTGTGGAAACTGGACTATACTTCTGAATAATTCACATCTTAATGCCCTAATTCCATATTTTATAATCTAAAAGTCTTGATCCCGATGTAATGTAGTTCGCCCCAACGCACTAGTTCCTCGAAGCATCGTCAGTTTGATTATAAAGGGCATTGCATAGCTTGAAAAAAAGTGGGAAGCCGAAAGTACGGTAACTTTTTAAGCTCTTGTATTGTGATATCTGTTTGTAGGTTGATTAATTGGATTACGACGCTGCCATCATACAAAACTTCTATTCTTTTATTCGAAAGCTTAGAAGTACATAAATGCTTAGAGCTCTCTATTTGACACGTTCCTTCTCAAGGGACATTCAGGCGCCCATCTTGGATTCTGTAGGTGCTCCGGCGTAAAGGTTAATGAATTGACACTGAAAGCCAAACACCCTGTCGAGGAAGAAGGCGATCAGGGAACGTTTCACAGTGACAAAGGACGACTGTCCTGAACGGTTCACTTCAAGTGCACTCCTAACCGATCTCCAGCAACGATTGGTCAAAGATTGGCGCCGTCGATGATAAACGTAATGAGAACCATTCAAACAGAGAAGATTCATGTGAAGCACTAATCATGTCTTCCTTGTTGGGTTCAAATGGCACAAACGAGGTCGAACGAGGCAATTATTAGAGGCACTCTTCTTCTGAATGTCTCATAGCTAAGAATCTTTCTTCTTCTCGAATTTTTGAGTCTTTCAGAGCTTCTTATACCTCTGCAAGCCATTCGGTGAAATCATTTGTACCATCCTGAACCGTAAACATGAGAACGAGTTTAGATTTTGACCGAGTTCATTACACAAGATGTTTATGTCGACACCTCCTTGGGAAACATTCCAAGAAAAAAGTGGTCCGTGGGTATCTCCGGCCCACTTGAATACCCAGCCATGTACTGTATCATATTTCTTTATTGCCATGCTTTACGCCTTGGCCTCGCCAAAACATTTCAGATCCCACAACGAGTGAGACGTGGCCTTCCTACGGTCTTTCTTCCTATCGCTCACAGGGTCAAACGATGGCACCTAGTGTTTTGTGCAGTTAATCGCCTACCCTGGTATCGCGTCGATCTTAGCCTTTGCCCGTTCCCTTGTCAGTTCGGAAGTGCTTCTTGGTCGTACTTCTAAAACACACAGTGGCTTCTCTCCTTCTGTCGAGCGTCGATGTGGCGCAGCAGGTGCCAAAGTGCTGAATACCTGATAGACTATCGTACGATTTCCTCCTCATGATGCATTCTATAATGGGAAATGTTTTGCTCGAGGCGGCCTTTATAGTTTATGGTAGTTGACTCACCGGTGACAACCTCTGTCGTTGTTATCCCTCGGGTACTCGAAGTGCTTGTATTCGGACACTTTTTGATCCGAAAAGCACTGCCCACAAAAGCAGTACCCACGCTCCGCTGCGATTCGTAATGAACACCTCTTCGACCTCTTTCCTTTCTTCAGATGGTGGAGAGAACGAATGGCAGAGTGACGGCCTTCGAAGAGGACCTCCGGCCCTACTTGGAGATCATCGGCTGGCTCGGCTGCATCTCGGTCTGCTTCCTGGCCGTCGTTCCCTACCTTCTCTTCCGCAAGAACCCGAACTTCATTGGATCGCTGCTCTTCTTCATCCTCTCCTGCTTCACATGTAGCGTCATCCACGCGACTCAGGCGGTGGCCCGCATCTTGGATATGAGCGGCCTCGTCGACGGAAGCGCCATCCTGGACGGCGACTGGTTCTTCCTCTGCCAGACCACCTCCATCGACTTCATCTACATCGGCGGCACTGTCCTGGCCCTGGACCGAGTCCTCGTCATGACCTTCCCTTCACAGTACTCTTCCTGGGGAGTCAGTCGGAAGCTGTGTCTTCTGGCCGCTCTCTTCAGCCTTCTTGTCGCCGCTCTCCTCTTCGGAACCAACGCTTTTCGTGGCTACAAAGGAGACGGCGTCCACTTCTCGACGGTCGTGGCCCTCAAGAAGGTCGGAGTCGTCTTCGACGTCCTCGCCGTTGCGGAGTTCCTCCTCCACGTCGTCTTCTGCATCCAGTACCGCATCTTCGCCAAAAGAGCAAACATAAAACCGAAGGCCCTGAAGGTGATCTGGCGCCCCTCTCTCCCCAATTACCCCTCTCCTTTCAGGCCAATCAAGTGGCGTTCGTCCAGGGCATCTCCCAGATCACCTTCTGCCTTCTGCCCAAGTTCCTCAACAGGATTAGCACCACCTTCTCCTCCCAGAGGATCCCCTGGATCGACCACGTCACCTGGTACTACCAGTTCTCCTTCGCCCTTCACGTCTTCGTCACTTGCTCCTTCATGGTCTACAAGATGCAGTTCATGCGGAGAACGAAAGTCGTCGTTTCCATCCCCAGGAACTCCGCTTACACCTCAAAAACATAAATAAAGGACTTCTTGAGATGTTCATGAGATGAGTCACATCCGAAGGCCCGTGCAGAAAGGGTGATTTGTCACCAATGCAAAACGACAACTCTTTAAAAGTACTTAATTTGCACTTTTTTCCTTCAAAACGGTGGATGGAAAGAGTTTTCACAAGAATGTCTTCTGAATTCTTCTCTGAAATATTACTTTGATCTCAAACGTCAGGAATCTGCTTGAAAGCTTTCTCCGAGATCTCGTCTCCTGAGAAGGACGATCGGTGCAGAATAAGGGGAGTTGTTCTTTCTTAGCCATTTATAAATATAATAATATCACACATATTGCGGAAACGAACTCCCGACGGGCTCCTTAGAAGAGCACTGCACTTGAAGTTCTGAATGGGCGACCTTGAAAGGCGACGAAGTACAGAGAGTGACCCACTCAAGCGCCACATTGCTGGAGAAAAGGTGACGAATTGAAATGTGAGAAATTCATCTGTGGACTTTGGAAAAAGACGTCGAAGTCAGGTTGCCCGCTTCCGAAAATGCAGAACTACAGGGATGCGGTCAATTCAGACGCCCTGGTGGAAACGGCACCTAAGCAGTGATATTCTCAGAAAAGCACATTCTCTCCCACTTTAAGATCTGACTCGGCTGCTTCGGGATCTCTGGTTCTACGTGTGGTGTCCTGACAGAGTTCTCGTCATGTCATTCCCACTACAGCATTTGTCCTGAAGAATAAACAGGAAGCTCTGTCTTCTGACCTCTGCGCTCCCTTATAGATAAAGAATTTCCCCCACGTCACATTCGACTCGGCCTCTAGGTACGTGGGAATGGTCTCCGACGTCGTCAAATTCGTTCTCCATCTGTCCTTCTGCTTAGTGCCAGAGGTTCGCGAAAAGAACCCACAGAAATACCTGGACGGTTGAACTGAAAACATCCATTGGGATCATCTCTCTGCAGGCCAGGCCAAGCAACGTTCGTCCAGGGGTTGGCCCAGATCATCTTCTGTCTTCTTCTCAGGTCTTCTCTTGTTCCTTCTTTTGTGCAAAATGCGAATTCTAAGGGGAAACATTTTTGCATCTGTTGGAATTACACATCTCTGCAAGTAGCAAGGGATAGTTCTGTCTTCTTCCCAACAAATCAAACAGTTCCTCCATTTGACTCCAATCTTTTCTTTGCGGAAATTCCCACAGAAACGTCGATTTCAACCCACTCGAACGCGTCCCAATAGCATGCCTAACCAAAAAGGTGTGAAAAATACACGAGGTGGAGTGAAAGATTGCACTCCGTCCCGGTAGGCACCTCTATATATCACGAGTTTAATTAAGGGCACTCAGTACTCGATATCCTGCTCGGAATCTCTTCCTCCTTGGCGCATCTCTCCGCTCCTCATTGGAAATGTTTCTCACTGAGGTATGACGACTTCTCGATTCTGAAGTTCTCTCAGATCATTGAATGGATAAACGGCAGAGTAACGCCGCCAGAATTTGCCCTCCGGCCCTACTTGGAGATCGCCGCCTGGACCATCTGCGTCTCCATGTGCCTCCTGGTCCTCCTCTGCTATCTGCTGGCGCGCAAGAACCCCAACTTCGTCGGATCGCTGCTCTTCTTCATCGCGTCCTGCACCCTCTGCAGCGCCATCCACTCGCTCGAATCAGTCGTGCGCATCCTGGACATGACCTACCTGATCGACGCCCTTCCTCTCCTGGACAGCGACTGGCTTTTCCTGTTCAAGGGCGTCTCCATCGACTTCATCTACGTGGGTGGCACTGTCCTGGCACTGGACCGAGTCCTCGTCATGGCCTTTCCCTTGCAATATTCCCGCTGGGGAGTGAGTCGCAGACTCTGCATCGTGGCCTCTCTCTTCAGCGTCGTCCTGCTCCTCTTCTTGCTCACATCTATGTTCTTCGAAAACAACGGAAGCGTCTACTTCTCCTACTACATGGCCACGGACCACGTCGGCTACGTCTTCGACTTCATCACGGCCTCCGAATTCCTCCTCCATCTGGTCTTCTTCGTCCAGTACAACGCGTTCTCCAAAAGGGCCCATGTGAAGACAAAAGTCAACCAGGTGGCTCTCGTCCAGGGCATCTCCCAGATCATCTTCTGCCTCCTGCCCAAGTTCCTCAGCAGAATCAACTACTCATTTGTTTCACGAGAGATTCCCTGGATCGTCCACGTCACCTGGTACTACCAGGCCTTCTTCGCCGTCCACGTACTCCTCATTTGCTTTGTTATGATCTACAAAATGCGATTTGGGAGGAGAGCAAAGATCGCCGTGTCCACTTTCGGGAACGACACATCGAGGTCGTGATCCAGGGACTGTGGGGTTTGAGTTTGCCTTCGATCACCTTAACCTGCAAATAAATTCATTTCAATGGAGATCTTTTGAGTGTGCCTGAAAAGTATCTGATGGAGGACAATCTTCTTGTGTTGCATCACCAGGTAGGTCCAGCGCTGAATGGCCTGGCATGTCCAATAGCAAGTCCAAGTGCTTTTCGATCTTCTCAATCGAATTCTTTCTGTTTTCCATTGAACTTTGCACTGAATATAAATCGAGTTCGGAATGCAATTGTCGATATAAAGCTGCCCTAACAATGATTTATTTTATAATATCGTCATGACGGTTGTTTTCAAACGCCATACTCCTCTAATTGCTTTCAAAGAGCAGATAGAAACGCAAAACGGTTTGGAGGAGGGGAACATGTAATGCAGACATAGAGCTGTCCAGGTGTGTACTCCACAGGGCGACAGCGGTGGAAAATGCGCGGTGCTTTGCTCTTGAAAACAAGCGCTACTTCCCATGACCTTGTAGTTTCTGGCTCGCTCCCAACTTCCAGTTCCATTTGAGCCCGATGCTCGTGACCCAGCTGGAAGTCAAAGTGAGAGCTCATCTCGAGTGCGCCCTCAATGTTTTGTGCACTTTTGTGTGTCTCTCTGGCCTCGTCGTCTACTCCATTCACCCCTCGAGGTCTTCCTTCATTGGCAGTCTCTTTCTCCACATCGCCTCCTGCACCTACTACTGCGTTCTGAGTACGGTGGAGACTCTGGATCTGGCCCTCTTCATGCAGGGCGTCACGAAGACGCCTCCGCTCGGCGACACTTCCCACGGACACGGACAGTGGTTCTTTATATTTCACACGATGTCGTTCGACTTCGTCTACGTCACCGGCGCCGGACTCGCCTTCGACCGATTCTTGGTGATGCTGCTGAAGGCCAGATACATCAGCTGGGCGATCAGCCGCAAGATCTGTTTTCTGGTCGTGGCGCTCTGCTCCTCCACAGCCACCCTTCTTCTCTTCTGCACGGCTGTATTCCCCTTCCAGCTGCAGAAGACCTCTTTCTCCACTACCGCCTGCCTCGGATCCGTCGGCACTTTCTATGATCTTGTGGTCGTCGTGGAGGTGATCTGCCACGTCGCCTTCTGCGTCATGTACACAAAGCACTGGGGAAGGCCGACGGCTTCTTCCAGCGACTATCTTCTGAAGGTGGGCCTCTCCGGGAAGGTCCACGCGGCTACCCTTTCTGCTTAGGCCAACCACATAACGATGTTACACGTCGTCTGTCAAACACTTTTCTGTGTTCTCCCGAAAGCGCTGTGGAAACTGTTCGGAATGGGAGTCGAGATCGTGGCCAGAATCGCCATTTACTATTCCGTCTTGTTCTCGACGTACGTTCTGCTGAGTAGTTTGAGTGTGCTCTACATGTTGTGGAGAAGGAAGAAAGTGGTGAGAATTACTGTCAGTCACAACACTCCGCTATAAATACACCACTTCCTATTAGAGGTGCAAGAGAGGGAAAACTCGGGGGCCGTGGTGTGGAGAAGTCGTTTGCAAACATCGTTGTGTTTGCTATTGTTTAAGGCACCAAGAGCCGATGGGTCTAAGTACAAGAAAAGAGGGTTCATCTGGATGAATGGAATGAATGCGTGAATGAGTGAATGGGCGTCAATCTGCTTTCGAGGAAACTATAAAGAACTTATTGATCTTCTTCCGAGTTCAACGCTCATTCCATATTCTTCAAACGGTCCATTTGACCTTGTCACGCATCTTTGTTTAATGCGGATTACTGCGTCACTTTGGCGGAAAAATAATGTTGTCGCACCTTGTAAACAAAACTCAATGAAAACAAGGAACACAATAAGTCCACAAACAAAATGCTGCTTTTGCTGATCGCATTCCTGGGCGCCAAGATCGTGTAACATTAAACGGCCCGTTGCATTTTGTGGGTTCTGCACGCGGATAACTTTTTGTACTTTGTGTCGTTATCGGACTGAACGCAAGGACCTCCCAGAACGGGATATGTTTAATTTCAACGACGGACTCGTTCATCCTTGAATGCACCCAGTATCTATATATGAGTCCAAATGGTCCGTCTTACGTTTGTTTTGTCATGCTTCATTTAAGTGGTGATCGTTGCGTCATTTGGCGTAAAATATGGAATGTTGTCGCACCTCGTAAACACAAACAAGAAAACAAGAACCACAATAATACCCGTCCATAAACAAAATCCTGTTTTTTGACGTTCGCAGGTTCGTACTTTGTGTCCTCACATATGTTCACCCATAAGTGACGACATCAGAGGAAACCACTTGAAACAAGACAAAAAGGTCGAAAATTGGATCAAAAACATTTTTTGGCCTCAAACACGGCATTTTCTGTGAACGCGGCATCTGTCTTTTCCGAGAAGTAGACTGCAATTGCTCGTACGAATGATACCTTAAGTGAGATCTAGGCTACTGATGTTCATAAAGTGTCATTGTAATTTTTTAACATTTTCAATGCAGCAACCCAATATAAAGAATTGCGCCTGGATCTTCTTCCGAGTTCAACGCTCATTTCTTTTAATGGTCCATCCGTCCTTGCCACGTTTGTTTGTTTCATTTGAGCGACGATCACTGCGTCACTTTGCTGTAAAGACATGGAATGTTGTCGCACCTCGTAAACACAACTCGGTGAAAACAAGAAACACAATAGGTTAATCAAGATAATTTGAGGTTCGTACTTTGTGGGTCTTTCATTTGTGCCCCCAGCGATCGGTCGGGTCGTCCACTCGCTCTCTCTCTCTCTGAGGCTGTCTGAGCCGAATGAGTTTAGTGAGCGGTCGTTCTCGGCCGTCGTTGTTGGCGCAATGATCGCCCCGGCTCCCAGAAGGCCTGGAAGACCAGGGAGCCGTAGTTCCACCGTCTCGCCAAAAAGCCCGTCACGACCGCCCGACTCTACCCGTTCCACCGAAATCAGAAGAAAATCAGCGACCACGGTGTGACTATGTTCTTCTTTGTGCATATATGAGACGTCCTGCACGGCGTACGCCGTTGATTCGGGAAGATAAATCGTGTAAAATCGTGTAAAAAATCGTACTTTGTGTCGGAATCGGACTGAACGTAATGACTTCCAAGAACGTTTTTAATTTCAACCTGGAACGAGCTCATTCATCCTTGGATGCATCCCGTATCTTTGAGATGAAGAAGAATGTGAATGCGCCACAAAGCACATCATGGGACAGAACTCATAGAATAGCAAAGGCACAAGGAAACACTTCACGTATTCACGGTGGGATGAGAGTTGTAGGAAATGGGCAGGACAGTCCTTATGGGTCTGTACCTGTAGACCACGAAGCAGAGCACGAAGGTGATGTTTATGGAGTAGAGGAAGAAGTAGAAGGAGTAGTAGATCCTGATCCACTCGACGCTTTCTCCGAGGAAGATCTTGTTGATGTTGTTCAGGATCTTGGGCACCAAACAAAGTGCCGATTGCGAGGCGATTTGGAAGAGAGTGACGGCGTTGATCTGAACACGGCATATCGAGTGGAGAGTGGACGAGGCTACCTTTCGGAAATGGCGCTTTGAGAACACCGTTATGGGGTTTCTGAAGTGTCGGTAGAAGAAGGCACAGAAGACGAGGTCCACAATGACCTCCGCCGCGAAAACGACTTCGTAGAAGCCGTGAGTGAAGTCGTAGATCTTGAAGGACGTGGTGCTGTGGTTGAAGAGTCCCGAGTGGATGCAGAGGGGACAGTCCATTGACTGGATGGCGTTGCTGACTACGGTAGCACAGGCAGTCAGGAGGCAAAGGACGGCCGAGAGAATTGAGAGTTTGAGAGAGAGGTTCCAACTCTGGTGCCGGAGTGGAAAGGACATGGCCAGTACACGGTCCAGGGCCAGCGCGGCTCCCGCCACGTAGGTGAAGTAGCCCGCGTAGATCACCTTCATGACGACCCAACTTCTGCCCAAGTCGTAGGTCGGAAGACTGTACAGAAGGAGAATGTTTCTGATGTAGTGCTCTGCGGATATTGCAGAAAAGAGGATGCAGAGGCAGATGTAGAGAGGGAAGGTACCGAAGAGTTTTGATTTCTTCTGGTGGCGCAAGTAGAGGAGGAGCGCGGTGAGGCCAAGCAAGACGTTGGAGACGTCCAGTGCCGCTTCCGTGAAGTACTTGGGGTACTTCATGTCGGCGGGCACACGGTCGGCCATCCCGGAAGGCCAGTGCTATGCGAGCAGGCATCGTTAGCGACGAAGCCAATCATGCGTGAGATATTTTTCATATGCAGTTCGCAGAAATTTACGTTTATGCGTGGGCCCACCCACTTAAGTGAAAAATGTGAGTGCGGAAACGTGCTATAAGGACGGAAATAGACTCGACTGCGCGCATAAGGGCTGTGCGAAACTCAAAACTCGAATGTCAGAATCGAAACTCAAAACTTAAAGCCATTTGTGACGTGTAATAACAGAAATACAGTAAAAGTTTCTTCGGCAAAGCCTTCCAGAAAGTCGATTGATTTTAGAGGGATGCAATTTCTGGAGATTTTCGGGTGTCATTGACCTTCGAAGATTGGTGAGAGCCAGTGATGCCGAGGAGAAGAACCTGTCGCTTTCGACTGACGTTGCTGAACGTCTGGCATGGAAAGAATCCGTTGCGAAAGAATCCACCCTTCCCCTAGACGCTTGAGGCGTTGAAGACAATAGCGACCCATTCTATTTGTATTTTATTTGGACGAATGGCGGACATCGTTGCAGCATTTGTCTGTCAGACAAGCACCGAATTGTCTCTCTGTCGGATTGTCGACTGCTTATGACACAGTGCATATTAAGGGCAGTTCTTACGGAGGAAGAAAATAAAGCCTTAATTGGCTGAGTCAAGCTGGCAGCAAAGAGAGGACGAATCTACGATTCTTCTTGTGAAAAGGATCATAGATTGAAGGAAGAAAGCAGTAATTTGTAGAATCAATTATAATATAATCTTCTGGAAACAGATCTTCTCCGAAGAAGAGATGCATGTTCAGCGTATAACAGTAGTTTTTGACATCATGTAGTTGGTCCAGAGCAGGGCTGTGCGAGTTTTGAGTTTTGAGTTTTGAGTTTTGGGGTTTTGAGGCCTTTTTTGGGTTTTGAGTTTTGAGTTTTGAGTTTTGACTTTTTGGCAAAACTCGACTCAAAACTCGGCCTTGAAGCACTGTCCATGCTGGACGCGAGAGGGTCTTCTCCGTGGCATCACCGCCACCGGTCAATCTCCGAAGGTCGGCGATACCCGAAAATCTCTAAAAGCTACTGTTTCTAAACTCAAACGGCTTTCTGGAAGACTTTGCTGAAGGAACTTTTACTGTATTTCTGTCACAAATGGCTTTAAGTTTTGAGTTTTGGTTTTGAGTTTTGAGTTTTGAGTTTTGGTTTTGAGGTCGTCAAAAAAGTTTTGAGTTTTGAGTTTTGAGTTTTGACATCCGAGTTTTGAGTTTCGCACAGCCCTGGTCCAGAGGTCCAACATAAGTCGAAGACACCCGAAAAGTATGCAACTGTCCCTCTATAATTCGTCAGCTATACAATGCGAACCTCTCGAAGCACTTTCTTAAATCCAATAAATTTCCTCTTTATAATGCAGATATAAAGCAATTGTCGTACAGACGATCGTAAAGCTATTTATACACGCAACGCGCCTGACTTCATAATAGATTCATAGAAAATAAGATTTTGCACAGCTTAGCGAAGTGCGGCTAGAAAAGAACAGTGATTAGATGAAGGTCCCGGCTGCACCACACTATTGAGTGGTAGTTGGGAATATCACTCTCTTATCAATATAGTATATATCATTTCATCTGAATGGTCCATTTGTCTTATTCAAAGAAATAGTTCTGATTTTCTTTAAAAGTTGGAGTGCACAGAGCCTTTTGCGGCACCGAGTAATTTTCTCCGTTTTACGTAAAACGCCGTCCGTCCAAGACTCCCTTTCCCGTAACACGTGATCTAGAGTGTACTCGACACCGATGACATCTCATTTGCTCCCTAATTGCAGAGGATCGTCGAACTTTCCTGGGATGGGCGCCGCAAAGGCCACAGAATCTCAACGACCGTCGACCCTCTCGACGCTTCTTCGGTCTCCACTTCCATCGACCTTTCCTAATCGCCTCATGAAACTCTGTCAATTTACTATATTACCCTAATAGATTCCATTAAATAGTTTTTCCACCGTCACCGTCCCTCTACACTTCCACTGCTTCCCCGCAAAGTGCGCCATGGTGGACGTCTCCTTTGAACGTTTCACGACGCTCCTCGTCTGTTGCCTCAGCCTGCTCCTCTCCTTCGCCACTGTCTTCGTCTACTTCAAGAACCGGAACGGATCGCCCGTGCTGGGAATGCTCGTGGCGCACACCTTCTCCTGCGCCCAGTTCTCCTTCGTCTGCTTCTCCATCATCGCCCTCGAACTTCTCGACTTCTACTTCACCAACCTAACCATGACCTTCCTCTACCAGCTCTACAGCGTCTTCGACGTCTCCCAGAACACTGTCTACGTCAGCGGCGCCCTCCTGGCCGTCGACAGAGTGGTGATCATGGCTCAGCCCGTGAAGTACAGTATTTGGAACGTCAGTTCGAAGTTGGCCGTCTTCACTTCAGTCGCTTTCTTTGTGAACGTCGCCACCATCCTCACTCTGCAGCTGCTCCTCGGATTCTCCCCCTTCGACGTCGTCCTCTACTTAAGGGACGCCTACAACGGCGTCTTTCTCCTCGAGATCCTCCTCCACTTCGTCTTCCTCGTCCAGTGCAAGATCTACTACAAGCGGAGCAAGGCCAACTTCCACGTTAAACAGCAAATGCACCAGGTAAGCCCTGACCTCCTCCCTTCCCCTGACAACAGCCTTTTAGACCAATCAGATCACCCTTTTCCAACTCATCAGTCTCCTCATTCTGGGAATTTTCCCCAAAATCTTGTACTACTTGGACTGGCGACTTCTCGACGGAGCGATCACCATCTTTCTCATCAATTGGAGCACCACCGTCGACGCCATCGACCGCGCCTTCTTCTCCCTCCATGTCCTCCTCACGTCGGCGTTCACTCTCTTCAAACTGAAGCAGAAAGTGAAGACCGTCGTCGTTAGACCGTCCGTGATTAGCACTAAAATTTCGTTTAAATAAAAGATGTAGGACAGCTAATAATACTCAATACATTAAGAGATGGAGGCATAAATGTTCCACATATCCAAAGCTATCAGATTTTTGTAAAAGTTTCGAAGAGGGTTCAAGCGAACAACCTGAATACACAAGTTTTCACGGTGTATGCAAGTGTGCGAAATTGTACAGTCCACTTTGAGTACGGTACTGTGATGTTCAGGAAAATTCGTTTGCGAGATATTTGAACATGGAAGCGTGGAGAGCGTGCTGAGATCACATCTGACAGTTGTGGCTGCCTCAACACGCATATCACGAGGGACAGTATGACGACAACGTCCAGACAAAAAAACTTCGAAAGTCGCAAATCTTGGAGATTTCCTCCTGAGTGTCATGTGTCCTAAACGGAAGAGTCGGTCTAATTAATTTCTTTATTTTAGTAAGCGGTCTAATTTTATGCCCATCAGGGCTGCAAAGGATCCGTTTCTGAGACGCTTTTGGAAAAATTCACAATCTCGTTCGCTTCTTTCTGTCTTATCGTCGTTATTTTGGTCACTTTTCGCTACCGTAACTCTTCCTTTTCCTTTGGTATCCTCTGTGCACACATGGTCACCCGAGTCCGGTACTCCTTCGCCTGCTTCTTCATCGCCTCTTTCGAGATTCTCGTCTTCTACGGACTTCTTGACGTGAAGCTGCTCGTCGTGGCTACCTAAGTGCTTTCTGCAGGATTTGCCCTCGTCGGGAGCTAGCTTGACGTCTTTCGGTGTGTTTCCCAAAACACATCTATTGGGTTGAGTCATTGAAGATTTCGCATAGCGTAAAAATGTCATATTTTCGCAATATTTACGTCCTTGGTGAAATGGATGGGCGCGTTGTGGACTACAGTAAATTCTCACCCTACATTATGATTGGCGACTTGTCCATTGCATTCCTCTTGATATTTGAGGTCTATTCTGTTTTGATGGCCAATTTTCTGGAAGCTCGAAATGGCGAAATGCGCACAGATGCTAATCTCAAAAACATGGAACTGCCGAATCAAGATGTTCTCTTAACTCCAACGTTTCCATTTGGTTAAGTACTATAACAGAAAATGGGGACGTGCACCAGGTACCTCTCTCTAACAGCTATCATACTCACATAGCGACTTCACGAGCTCGCGTCTACTTTACAGAACTAGAGGCGAAATGTTGAAAAAGTCACAGCTCTGGAATCGTACATGAAACCTGACATTTTCAAGTTGGTCCTCGCAATGGCTCTCTACTTTAAGTTGAGAGATTCCTTTTTTACTATTTATTCAGTTCTCTCTCAGCTCTATCTAATCCTCACCTGTGTCCATCCACAACTAACGACATTAGAGGAAATCACTCAAAATAAGACCAAGAGGTTGGAAATTGGACTTAAACTTTTTTCGACTCAAAACCCCGGATTTTCTGTGAGAGAGGAATCCGGCTCTTGCCCACAAGGTGGCCTCACGCTAACCATTCGAATGATGAATGCATTAAATCAAATGTTGAATAATATGTCATAAAAAACTTCATTACAAAAATGCGAAATTTTCAATGCATCAACCCACTACATCTAGGAGAGAGAAACTGCAGACGGCGCTTTTATTCTGGATGCCGGACCTATACATCGTGAACCGCTTCTTCTTCTCGATCGACGTCTTCGTCACCTCCGCTCTTCGTTCTATGGAGACGGGGAAATGCTTCTCTTGTGAGAACGTCCGATGTGATTTGATCTGCCTGGTTCTCAACTAAAGGTGTTCTGATGACTGCACTAGGTGATCAATTGGTCCAAAGTGTCATGTGTGCACTTCGAAGAGGCAGAAACTTAATTGCAGCGTTTACGGCCAAAATGGGGTTGCACTGGAGACACAATTAGTGCATTCGGTGGACACATGCGAAATGTGGCGTTTATAAAATGGGTTTGAACTAGTGCAGCTGTTTTTATAGCCTCGTCACGTTTCCAGCGATGACGTTTACGGAAAGGTCAAACTGGAGGGAGGATATTTCTGTCCTTAACTACTGTAGAGTGACTCAACGGAGTGGAAGGGCGTTTTTAACCAAAAAAGAAGTGAATAAAAAGTGTGCCATGAGCGCCAATATTGTTCCGCCACAGTCCGCCCAAGTACATAACCAAGTACCATCTCTTTTACTCATAAGTCGGCTTCTCCTGGTTAGCTGAACCTATCCTGTTTATCAAAAAGCGAAATGTGATTTGTTTGCAGGAAAGTTTGCACAGGGAGGCAAAAAACGCGACCACGAGATGTCCCCTTCCTTATGGGCTCAGGTGATCCCTTTCTTCAAAGGCACACTCGTCTACGACCACGCGCTTTCTGAGGACACATGTGGCGTGAGAACTCCTTTGGGTTCACATGCGAAAGAACACGGACGATTACAACGAAACCTAATCTATAACCATCTAGTCCCAACCCAGTCCCCTTCTAGGTGACCCGATCCTCGGGCTGTGGAATGGCCGTGGAGAGATACATCACTCTGCCCGTCTCCTGCATCAACTTCCTTCTTCTCTCGGCCACATTCCTCGTCTACTTGAGGTTCCACCGGGTCTCCTCCACTGTCGGTATTCTCCTATCCCACATCCTCATCTGCCTACAGTACTCTATCGTCTGCATCCTCTGTGTCGCCTTCGAATTCCTCGTCGTCCACGAGGTTATCTTGAACACTAAACTCGTCCACGACCTGATAGCGTGGACCATCCAGGACGCCTCCCAGAACGCAGTCTACCTCAGCGGGGCCCTCTTGGCCGTCGACAGAGTCCTCATCATGGCCTTCCCGGTCAGATACAGCTTCTTGAAGATCACGAAGAAGCTGGCCGCCGCCAACTTCCTTCTCTTCTTCCTCAACGCAGCCGTCGTCGCCGTCACTCTGGTCCTCGACCAGAAAGACCTTCGGAGACTCCGTGCCCAGCTCCAGGACGCCTACAAGATCATCTTCCTCGCGGAGATATTTCTCCACTTCGTCTTCCTGGTGCAGACCTGGCGCTACTCGAAAAGGGCCGCGAACTCGCAGATGAAGAAGAAGATGATGCAGGTGAGGGGACCGGGTCCTGGAGACTCTTGATATCACTGCAGACCAATCAGATCACTCTCTTCCAAATGGGAGCTCTCCTAACTGTGGGACTTTTCCCGAAGGTGCTCTACGCCGTGGACCACTACTTTCTCCACGAAAGGCTCGAAGACGACCTCCAGATCTACTGGCAGGCCAACATGTACATGGTTGACCGGATGTTCTTCTCCTTCCACGAACTCCTCACGGCCGCCTTCACGCTCTTCAAGTTGAGTCACAACGCCAGAGTCGTCCTCGTCTCCAGCAGGAAGTCCACTCTCTCTAGTTCCAGAATTAAATGATGAAGGGCGGTTGTGTCAGTTTCCTGCAATTATGACAATTAGATGACTCTGGGGAACATGACGCCGACGACATTAGCAGCATCCTCCAAACTCTCTCAAATCGCACTTAACATCTCGGAGAATGTCTTTCCAGCTCTACGAGGAGTCCGTCTCCTCCCTTCTGTCTTTGTTTTCCCTCGTCGCTTCGGCTCTTTCTTTCATCGCCTACTTGCGCACTCCTAGGACCTCTCCTCTCGTTGGAATGCTCCTCGCCCACATACTCTCCTGCTCCCTCTTCTCCGTAGTCAATCTCCTCTGCTTGTCGGCGATCTTCATCTACGACCATACCGTACCCTCTTACAACCTGGTGCTCCTTCTTCTTCACTCCACTTTCGTCTACCAAACCGTAGCCCGACCCTCCGTCTACGTCAGCGCCGTCTTCCTCGCCGTCGACCGCGTCCTCCTTCTGGCTTTCCCCATCCGCTACAAGCAGTGGAGAGTCAGCTTCCATCTGGCCCTGCTGACCTCTCTCCTATGGGCGATACATGGCGCCCTCGCCCTTCTGGTCATCTTCACCCAGGTCATCTCTCAGTACAGAACGTCATACTACTTGATGCGGATCTACAGCGCCGTGTTCCTTCTGGAAATCGTCCTTCACTCCGTTTTCCTCTTCAAGTACTGGAGGCACGCGAAGAGCCAGAAGAACGTACTGGCGACGGCTCCCCAACTGGTAGAAACACTCTTTTCCTGCACTAACAGCTTCGCCATCTTAGATCAACCACGTGACCCTCTTCCAAATGGTCACTTTGACGGCCTTCTGCATCCTCCCAAATGCCGTGGAGTACCTGGACATTATGATATTCAAATACGCTCTCACGTCTTCGATGAAGATCAGCTACGCCAAGATGGAGCGTCTCTCGTTCAGCCTCAATGTGCTTCTTGTCTCCGCGTTCACTCTCAGCAAGCTTCTGAAGAAGCCAAAAGCGAAAGTGTTCGCGCGGACGGCGAAGAATCCTCACAACGGTACATAGAAGAACCTCCAGAAGAAGAAATAAACTGTCACTTTAACCTTCAGAATAGAGGAAATGTGTCAGCATCTGTTACCGTGATCTCTATCATCCATCTCCCTTTTCGTCTCTTTTAAATGATTTGAAGATGTTACAATCAGTTTTTATGTAAAATAATACTTACACTACACGACCCGTATAAAAATCAGGCGACCTTCTTCTTCGTCGCCGCCAGTGAATTCATAGCAAAGCCAAAAGCGAAAACGGCGATTTTGAGGACAGAAAAGAGGGCTATGATGGCTACTACCACGGCGGGAACGATAACATCCAGGCAGAAGTAACTGAAGAGATCCATGTTGACGGCCTCCAGATTCAGATTCTCGTGGAGGTCGCCGAATTCGGCCGCATACTCCACCCACTTCCTCACGGCCGCCCGAGGGTCGTTCGGGTGGTTGAGGAGCTTCCTTCTGAGTCTCTGCGCGTTCTCCTGGAACTCCTCCTCGAAGAGGACCTTCTTGAGCGCCTCTACAATCCTGGCCTCGTCGATGTTGTGCAGTTCCAAGAACACTCCGACGCGGTGCTGCACTATCATGGCGGCGTTGTAGTCCTGGTCGGCGAACAGAGGAACCGCCACCATCGGTTTGCCCGCGTAGGCACTTTCTGTGACGCTGTTCAGTCCGCAGTGCGTGATGAAGGCGCGCAGTTCTGGTTGGCCTGCAAGAGCAAGAGGCTAGGAGCAGTAAGAGCGATTCGTACTTTACAATCAAAGACCTATCTCTGCCTTATTTTGTACTGTGACTTGTGAGGCGACGGTTCTCAGTCCACCGGTTCAAACTTGTTCCAAGATCTAACGAGAATGTCCTTGAATGGCGCATACCTAAGATCGTGTTTTGATCCATCCACTTCACGAAATGGACATTGGGATGCTCGTCCGACTTGTTGACGTCTTCTGGATTGAACTTCCAGATGAACTCGTATTCGGAAAAGTGGGTGAATGCCTTCAAAAAAGCCGCCCTCGTAGGAGGGCCCATCTTGACCGGGTCGGCTATGGACCCGAAGGAGAAGAGGACGACGCCCTTGTTGGCCTTCTTGAAGATCTCCTCGATCTCCTGAAAAGGTCCCTGACTCGTCGTTCGAAAACGTTTCTGTTACCGGCTCCAGGACGTGCTTCACCTTCTTGCGCGAGATTCCCCCGATGTTGATCAGTTTGTTGGAGCTGGGTTTGGGGAGGTCGAGCACTTCGAGGACGTTCATCAGCGCCAGGCTGCTGTTCTTGTAGATCTCCCGCACGTGGGGGAACTCAGGACCGAACTTGTTCCTCATTCTTTCGGTCTAAAAGCTGGCGATCTCATGCGGGCACACAGGCAGCCTCACCATGCTGTCGGCCATGTCGGCCATCACGTAGCGATCGACGGCCGAATTGTAGAGGTTCTCAATCTTCTGCAGGTAAGTCAATTTAGGTGTGTTCGCGAAGGAGCCGAGTGTGCCTAAATTATTCGTCTCTCTGCTCTGTTTCATCTAGCAATGACGTACTTGTTGCGTAGCTTCTCGGCACCGGAATACCGTAGTAGTTCACGAGGTACTCGGTCAGGGGCACGGCCGAAGAGACGATTTTGACGTCGATACCGACGGCGTGGAAGAGGGGGAGAGTGAAGAACTCGTAGAACTCGCTGATGCCCACGTCGTACTTCTCTCTTCTCAGCTCCTCGAGGAGCGCGTCGTCGGCCAGAATGTCTAAAGACAGGGGAATAGGCCGAGGAATCCCGGGCAACGCTACCGTCGGCGACCTGGTTGGTGCTGCTGAGGAACTTCTTGATCGTGTCGCCCAGCATCGAGAAAGTGTTCTTGTTTTTCGGCCTGTTGAACGGATCGCTGATGAAGGAGGCGTCGGCGAACTGGAGCGGAGCCGTCGGCACGATACGGTACACCTTCGACGCCTTCGCGGATCCACTCGTCTGGCATCGAGGCTCATAGACGGGCACAAGAAGGTGCTGAGAGGTTGAGAGACTTCAGAGGAAGTGGCGACCTACCACGGTGTGCCCTGCTTCGGCGAGGATGTCGGCTATGGCGCCCTGGAACTCGACGTGGGAGTGCGCCATGGCTGGGTTGTTGACGAGGATCTTGAGGGCGTCGCCACCCGCGAAGTGGAGGAGAAGAAGACACAGCGCCGCCACGGGGGAAACCATTTTGGCGCCCACAGAACGAAAGGACTTTCTGATATACTTTGTTTTTCTGACCTTCCTGTGTCTTTTGCTGTCCGTTTTGTGTCGCCACCTCCCGTCTGATCCCCTTATGGGCACAAAATACAGACTCTAACTGCATGGAGCGTCCGTCTTTATATGTTTTGGCGCCGTCGCTGATGCAATCACCCATTTCACACATGGCTCGGTGGGTCAGAAATTGGCGACGAACGTCGACTTCACTCAGATAGTGCCTTCGGGACCGAACCTTGTCCCGGAGCCTGCGAGGAGGCCTTTGTAGTTTAGACTCCTCTGTTATCGAAACCGCCGTCGTCGAGCAGAAAGTGCACTTTTACGATAACACCTCTCAAAATACGTCGATTCGAACCTTTGTGTAGTTCTCAGTGCATTCCACAAAGTATAACGAAGAGAGATAACGCCGCCAGTGATCTCCACGAAGGAAATGCAGGGTCCCCTAATCCACCGACGTCTGTTCTTACCTTCTTCGTCCGTATTTTAAATGTTTGGGAAGGACAAACCACTCAATGATTGTTGTTTTTTATTACAAAACCACAAAGCAAACTAACCAAACCACTCCGGCGCCAAAACTAAAGGTTTGATCAATCGGTCACCATGTGCTAAATCCACCACTCATCTCCGTTCCAGGCCGCGCTTTCGCATACGATGCAGACCCTCTCCACTCTCTAAAGAACAGAAGGATGGACCTGTTGTAGGTTCTAAGCACTTACATTGGGATTTCGCTCGAGGGAGATTACGTCATCTTCGGCCGTCGCCTCCACGTAGCGCGCCACAGCGTCTCCGATGTCCTCCTTATCCTTCGTTGAGATCCTGCGCACATCTCTGCCCACCTTCCGGAGATCCACAAAACGAGAAATGGTAAGAGTTCAGAGAAACTAACCAAGAATAATATCCGTCCAAGGTTCGGCGATGGTCCGAATCAAAGCGATTTGCTCTGCAGAAAGATTCCCTCCAGCCAGATCCCCTCCATTCGGACAGAGATTGGGTCTATTCTCCGCCCTAAAAGAGATATAAGAACAAGAAGACCACCTGAAAACTTACACATCAGACCACCTGTTAACGATATTAACAAGCGCGAAGCACCTCTTCTCTCCCGGGAGCCGTTCGTAGCCACACGGACAGCCTTCTGACCTCGGATGGCAGCACTGGAGCGAGAGAATCTCCTCGTACTCATCGCCTCGTACGAGTTCGCGGTCCTTCAGCGGGGAGAGGTCGATCATCGCGTACGAGAAACGGTACCCGGTGCACGACTGAAAGGCTGTCTCCAGAAGAGAGAAGGGAGCGGACTCACCGGCACTATTTGCTTCGCTTTCGGCACTTCTTGTCGGGCACAAGGGGGAAACTGCCTCCGACCATGAAGGCCGGCGGCCATTTCTGCCTTCTTGATGTGCTTCACAGCCTTGGCGAGATGGTCGCACTCCTTGATGATCTGAACAGCTCGGGGTGGATCGAATCCAGCGATCTTCCCCACTCACCTTCTTGGCTTCGTCCATCGAGATACCAGCCGGATTCATCCTGTCCGCTTCCGCCATCGAGTGCTGGTAGAAGTCCCACATGGAGATGGCGAAGGCATGGAAGGCTACGAGGAACAGCACTCCCACCAGAAGCTCCCAGTAGAACATCAGCTCCAGGCGGACGTCCGGGTGGCGCCACGACCTCGGCTTCCGGATTCTGCGCGCCCGAGTATCATCCGCTTCGTCGGCTGAAACCTTCGTGGGATCGGTGGTCGGCATCGCACGACCGCTCTCTGCACTCTCGACTTAGCAACTGAACTCTTTGCAGACGTCTGGTCGTGCTGCTGAGGTCATGTCTGCAGAATAGACAAAAGATAGAGAGACTCGAAGCTGGAACTTCCATCTATGAAGGGGCGCCCGGAGGTAGACCGGTTGAATATGTCCCTCTGCCCCCCGCCGAAAATGCGACTTTGCGCAACGAAGCTCGATCTCAAAATAGCCCGTTCAAGGCCATCTTCGTCCTCTATGCAGCATGGTTGACAGAGTCGTTCCCACGCTTTTGCACTGATTTGAGGAATTTGCAGAAAATTCGAAGAATTCGTTTCGAAGAACGCTCGCACTTCAACTCCATTATTCCTTTTGCACTTCAAACTGATCCCTTGGGAAAGATCCCCGATCCCTCGAGATGTCGAATCTTCCGATCGGCTGGCAGTTCCAGGAAAGATACGAGTGTTACTGCCTATTGACTGCCTCCTTCGTCATAGCCTTGTCCTCATCCGCTTCGCTGGTGACCCATCTGAGGAGGTCGAAGGGCGGCCATCGCTGGGCAATGTTGCCCATGTTGCTGGCCATCTCGCTCCTCTACAGTGTCGCCAACGTCGTCTACTACTCTCTGCACAAAGACGAATACGATTTCCTCGAGATCTTGGACGTGGACATCAAACTCGTCCTCTGGAAGAGTTCCATCCACTACGTTGTCGAGCTGCTCGTCTCCGTGGTGGGAGCTCTTCTGGCTCTGGACAGAGTCCTTCTCATGTCCCTCCCACTCACATATTCCTCCTACAAAATGGGTCAGAAACTGGCCACACTGAGCTGTGCCATTGCCCTTCTCACCCTGATGTCCCACTCGATGCTTGTGCTCTTCCTGGACCTCTTCCCAGAAGAGTTCTCCTATTCCATCCTCATCCACTTCAATGTGATCGCGTCCCAGGTGGTTTTCCCTTCGTCTCTGCTGGTCGAAGCTCTCCTCCACGTCGTCTTCTGTGTCCAGTTCAGCAGATTCGCGAGAAAGCGAAACAACGCCGCCGCCAGGAAGCAAGCCGCCCAGGTTTGTGCGCGAAGGCGAAGACGTCCCTCAAGGAATCCCGGTTTAGACGAACCAGATCACCTTCTTCCAGATCCTTTGCCAGACGTCTCTTTGCGCCGTTCCCCACCTCTTCGTCTTCTTGGCTCAACTGCGCCAGGAGTGGAACATGGACTGGGTGGGCGACGTCTACCCCTTCTACCGTTTCATGTTCTCGATTAGCGTTGCACTCTTCTCTCTATTCACTGTCTATAAGCTGAGACCGAAGAAGGGTCTCGTGGTGATCGCCTCAAGTTTCAGCGCTTTCTCAAACGTGCGGAGAATGTTGAAGTGAAATTGTATGAGAGCTATGTGATGCTACCTAGTCCCGGGACGATGCTTCCCACGAGAATGCTACGATTCGTGTGAATAATGTAGAAGTTGGCCTTTACGAGTACGATTTTTTTACACGAGTTATCTTCCCGAATCAACGGCTTACGCCGTGCAGGACGTCTCATATATATACACAAAGAGAACATAGTCACACCGTGGTCGCTGATTTTCTTCTGATTTCGGTGGAGCAGACGAATCCGAATAGAATGCAGCGCTCCCATTAGTTTGCGCGGGCATCGAAGTCGTGAAGAGCTGATTCCGGAAGTGGAATAGCGGTGGAGTAGAGCCAACGGAGCGGAGAGTCATCTTCGGTTCGGCTGGCGGCGCGGACTTCGGAGTTGCAACGCTTCTTCGGCTTCTCTGGCGGCGCAGGTAGAGTTGGGCGGTCGTGACGTGCTTTTGGCGAGACGGTGGAACTACGGCTCCCTGGTGTTCCAGGCCTTCTGGGAGCCGGGGCGATCATTGCGCCAACAACGACGGCCGAGAACGACCGCTCACTCAACTCATTCGGCTCAGACAGCCTCAGAGAGAGAGAGAGCGAGTGGACGACCCGACCGATCGCTGGGGGCACAAATGAAAGACCTTACGAGTACAGATTTTCAAATAAAGAAACTCTTTGCAATTGCAAAACAGCCACTGGACTGAGGCGGCATCTTGATGGCGCCGTTTCGATGTGCACTCTCTATAGATACAATCTCGAAATTGTATGGCGAACTTGCGCTCCGCTGCACTTCGGAGTTTCGTCTCCGATCTCTGAAAAGGGCCAGTACATAGGACGAGGCTCCGAGTCTTCCGAGTGTCACTCTTCTGGAACGACTTCTTCCTTCGATTTCGCGACCGAAATACATTTCTAACGCTCAAAGTGTTTCACTTTTGTGTTCACGATGTTCTTAACGCTTGGGTCACCGATCTCGCCTCCCTTCGCTGGAGCTTCCGCCTATAAGCAACGAGAAAGTCAGTGTCCCAAACTACTTCCAGTTGATGGGAATTCAAGTGGCAAATCCGTTCCCTGGGAGTCTGTACGTCAAAGACTTCAAAGGCCAGAGTTAGTAAAGTGGTTTCCCATAAGAATGTATGCTACGTTCTTTTCGAGTCAGTGCATCAAGTACATAATTGCCCAGACATTCGTAAGATACATTTCTTTGCTTTATCGGAGCCGAACTACGGCGGCTTGTGTTTTGTTTGCGAATGCGATCTTTGGGATTTCGTCCGTTCCCGCAAATGCACATGACCGCGTGCTCACACCCTAGCCATTGTTCGTCGAGTCCACTTTTCAGCAGAGCTCCGATCCTATGGACTACTTCACCTTCTTGACTGTGGTGTACAGGAAGTACCAGTTCTTTTACGAGATAGGATGCGGCGTCTACATCGGTGTCGTCAATGGCCTCTCGCTGATATTCCATTGGCATCGGTCGTCCAAAACTCCCTGCTTTGGGATGTTGACCCTCATTCTGCTCACCTACATTTTCTACGCCCTCATGACCATCTCCATCGCCGTGCTGGAGTCCCTTCCTCCGTCGCTCATCTTCGCCATCTTCGCCAGAAACAACAAACCGCGGTTCTACCTGGCCTTCACGCCCCATCTCAGCCAGCAGATCGTCTCCGTGGCGGGGGCCTTCGTCGCCGCCGACAGAGTCCTCTTCATGACCATCCCGGTCAAACACACCTTCTTGAATCTGGGACGCAGACTCTCCGTCGCCGCCGCCCTGGTCAACTTCTTCACTCTCGCCGGCTTCTACGGACCGATACCTTTCGTGCCACCCGACCTTATGGTCAACTCCGTAATCCGCTACGTCAACTATTTGACCTACTTTGGCGTCTCCGCGACGTTGACCCTGGAAACCGTCTTGTACGTGGTCTTTCTCGTCCAGTTTCGGCGTTACAAAAAGCTGAGAAGGAACGTCCATGCAAAACAGCAGGCAGTCCAGGTCCGTTCCAGCATGTGTGCACCTCTGAACGAGCGAATTTAGACGAACCACATCGTCCTCTTCCAAGCGTTGAGTCACACTTCGCTCTGCACGATTCCCTACGTGCTGCAGATGCTGAACTCGCCCGAAATGGGCCTCACCTCGCCCTACATCAACTGGATAGGCTACATCGAGAGGTTCTTCCCGGCCATGTTCGTCACCAGCATCGCTTTCTCCTCCTCCTTCACGCTCTACAAGTTGTGGCCGAGGAAGAAGGACCTGCCGGCTGTGACCAGCGTCGTGGCAGCGACCAGTTCCAAGTAGCCTGTGGTCTTTGGTTTCCATACATGCAAATATAGCATATTTTTGAGTGTTATTGATGCGCCAAAAAGTTCCTTTGGTGACCTTCTGAGCAGGACTGTACATTTATCTATTTTATATTTCTATGGGTTACAAGTGAGGACATTCATTTCACATTTTCTGTCGCACTGTGGGCAATCTTGACGAGGTGCTTTCTCGGCTGCAGGGTGTACAAGACGAGTGTGGAGGAGAGCGCGACGCTGACGACGAACATGAGCGGGAAGTACTCCCTGACGTAGACCATGAACACGAGGTCCAGATGGAACTCGTCGGCATCGAAGGTGTTCAGCACGTAGGGAATCGTGCAGAGCGAGGTGTGGCAGATCGCCTGGATGAGCACTATCTTGTTTATCTAAACTCGGAGAGCTTAGAAGCGGTCCCTGGAGAGATGACCTGCCTCGACTATTTGCTGCTTCTGGCAGGGGTTCCTGTTGATCTTCACGAAACGTCGGAATTGGACGAGAAAGACGATGTAAAGGACGGTTTCCACGAGGACGGTAGGAGAGACGACGTAGAGCTGGATCGTGGATGACGGACCGTAGATGTTCTCGAATTCTACCGTTCCCGAAGTGACCAAAATGGCTCCGTAGGCAATGGTCATGGCCGTGAGGTTCAAGAGAGCGGTCGCCGCGGAGAGATTTCTCCCGATTTTCAGGGAAGCGTGTCTCAAGGGGACAAGCATGATGAGGACGCGATCGAGGGCGATGAAGAGGCCCGCGACGGAGACGATCTGCTGGCTGAGGTGGGGGGTGATGGCCAAGAAAAGGTCGTTCCGTCGGTTGTTGGCGAAGATGGCCATGATGGCCGACGGCGGAAGGCTTTCCAGGGCGGCGATGGAGAGAGTGAGGAGGGCGTAGAGGATGTATGTGGAGAGGAGGGTGGAGACCGTCCAGAATTGGGACCTTCTGGAGGAGCGATGGTAGTGGGAGTAGAAGGAAACGACATTTATGGCCAGGGTGTAGATGCAGACGGCGATGGTGAACTTGTGCTCGAAAAGGGGTCGGTAGTAGAAGTAGATGAACTCGCGATGGTCCATGGCACACATGACCATGAATTCCAGTGAAATGCGTTACTAGGCAACTTCGGAGCACGTTTATATGCATCGAGCGGAAACACGAAAGTAACTCCATTATCCTTCTTCGTCATTGAATCACGCGGTACTCGGAAGGACGGCCCCTCTATATTTAGATATAATGACTCGGCTTCGGAAATGTTGCTGTTGTGACGCACCCAATCAGAAGCATTGTCATGCGAAACGAAACAGAGGGACGAAGAACGAACTCGACTGACGGTTTCCATCACAGTGCATATCGTGACGATAGTATTCCGAATGATCGTACAGGAAGCACTTCTTCTAATTTTTTGACGATTTCGTCTCCATCATCGAATACTGAAGAAGATTATCCATCAAAAGCATTTGATTTTTTCATCATGCAGCGGAGCAAGGTGCGATATCCATGATAAACTGAATTATGCAGCAAATTTGGAGGATAGAGAAGCTCAGTTCAGTTTCTCTCTTAGCCATGACTACATTGAAAACATTGCGTTTTACCACGGTTGAATGTGAGTGTTGTGATGAGGAAAGAGAAGATTTGGTCGGATTGCCTTGTAATTGGACGACAATACGACAATTATGCTTACGCTTAGTCGCTAAGTGTACTTCCGAGTTAATTGCCTCCGGTGGAAAGGACATAGAAAGATGTCGTCGCTCCGTTCCAACAAGTAGAGCGAAGGCTTAGTGTCCATAGATGTACAAGATAAACAAAAGGACGAACATTTATGCGTCCTTAAGCGAAGAAATATATCTCGTTTATGCATGAAAACACCTCTAATCCGCTTGAAGGTATCGTAATCCACACACAAATCCTTGCAATATAGTCGCTCGGCGAATGTGAGTTATGACTTTTTCTTCATGGTCTCAGCACAGATCAGAGCCAAGTTAATCATCATTCGGCACTGTTTGGCCATCGCCTAGTGACCATCCTGGTTAATCATAGCTGTGATCATCCGTGACCTGCCCTTAGTCACGGATGAGGGCAGCTTTAGAATGTTGCTCGGGCTCCTGGACACATCCATCCTTTTCGGAGTGCTCAATGGCGTTCATTCTCTCCGAGATCTAGATCCAAATCTATCAACCGCCGTTGTCAGGAGGTTAGTAGCGAAGTGCATCTCACACAGAACGTGAATGTAGGGCTACAAATTCACAAAAAAAAACAACTTATTAGTATCCAAAAGGGCGTCAACGATTACAATCCCCTCATCAAGAGCACATTGGTCAGCCAGAGTGTGAAATGCCATCAGGAAACGGGAGCGAACCACCTGCTGAACGGGGCAAATATTTTGTACAACGAGCTACAGCGAAATGAGTCGGGAATTCGAATACAAAGATCTTTTTAGCCCCTTAAAGAGAAGCAGGGTTATGAGCCATATTTAGAAACGCTCACAGATTCTTTGTTGTGACGCAATCCTATTATGTGTCACGACTGGTTACAATTAGAAGATTAGTCAGTTGACACGAAGAATGCACAAAGGAATGAAATATTAATGATCCTATTTAAGCTCGGACTCCGACCGGAGACGATCCATCAGAGATAGTTTCGATTTACGTGCGCCGGGTGTGTGACGTATTCGCTTGGATTTGACTCCAGAGATCGCGACAGGTGCATCCATAAAACAATTGGCTTTGTGCCGTCTACTTATAAGTGACACACAAAGAGGCTTGATTAGGACCTGTTATTACACCTGTCTTCGCACGGGATATCGAAAACATCCTCTTCAAGATCGCTCAGTCTTCGCTATGAACGACGCCCCATCGCCGACGGTCTTCGACCTCTTCGAGACGCTCTACCAGTACTACTTCGACTTCACCTCCTGTGTGGCCATCGTCCTCATCAACTCAGCGTCCTTGTTCCTTCAGTGTCGTCGGTCAACCTACAGCACCCGCTGCGGAACGCTCTCCATGCTCTTGATTACTTTCATCTGCTATGGACTCTTCAACATTCCTGGCTTGGTCCTGAGAGCGCTTCCCTGGGACCAGAGGAAGGCGATCTTCGCACAGCACGACCAACTCGTGTGGGTCGCCGCTCTGTCGCCCTACTTGTGCGACCAGATGGTCTCTGTCAGCGGCGCACTCCTCATCTTGGACAGGGTTCTGATCATGGCTTGTCCCCTGAGGTACTTCTCCCGCCCGTTCAGCGCCTCTTTGGGTCTCGCGGTGCTCCTTCTCAACTCAGTTGGCGTCCTCCTCTTCGTTCTCCTTGTCTTCTTCGGCGACCGCAGCCAACTCATTTACGATCTGCACAACGCTCTGAAACACTACGTTTTGTCGTGCACCCTGGCCATCGAGAGCCTTCTCTACGGCGTCTTCTTGCTCAAAGTCCGCAGCTTCTTCAAACACCGGGCGAACGGTTCGGCCGAACACCGCAAATGTCACGTGGGTCTTCTGGGTGCCTAGATGCAGAAGTGCCTGTTCGATTTCAGGCCGACCAAATTGTGTTTTTCCAAATGGTGGCGCACACTCTTCTTTGCACCATCCCGAACGCTCTCTTCTGCGTTTCGGTGAACACAGCTCTCGGGGAGAAGGTGAAGTGGCTCCATTATGCCGTCGCCTTCAGCGAACCGATGTTCTGCGCCAGCGTGCTTGCTACCTCCCTCTTCACTCTCTACAGACTCGTACCCAGGACCAGCATCGCCTCTATTAGCTGATCTTCTTCGAATGAATGCGTGTCGAAAAGGGATATTTCCACTTGCATGCAGGAAGTAAGCCCCAAGTGAGTCGTCTCTCTGGAATACCCACTCGTCGCTAATCACCCTTAAACGATGTCCTTCAAGGACACTTTGTTTCTTCTCATTGCGATCTTTGAACTCAACAAAGATGACGCAATGGTCGGTTACGGTACTGATCACAACCAAGGGGAATCATTCAGATACATGGAAGTTCGAATAATGTTCGATTTGATGGCCTGGAAGCCAGCTGCGTTTAGCCAAAAGAACAGATACAGTACGCGGTTCCGGTACGATTAAACTCTAAGAAGGGACGATTTCTGCGCAGCCTTAGCACGAGAAATGCATCGCGTCATTGGTGGCGAACAACTAAACTCCAAGAAGGGACGACTTTACGGCTTCCGGGTGTCAGGAAGTTACAAGTAATTGAATGGAAATTTCCCGTTGAATTGAATGGCACCCCCTCTGGCCGGTCCAATGCTTTGATTCTCTCGAAAAGGACTTCCTAGACATCTGTCTGGATGTCTATCTTTAAATGTCGAATGGTTACAGAGCAATTGAGCCCAGAACTGACCTTCTTGAGGCGCGTTGATTGTGAAGTTCAGAACAAAGCGACTTCTTGATAAGTTCTTGATTGGACCGACCGAGGCTCGAATGATCTCGGTCGGTATCGGTCTTCCATCTCCTCAAAATGGCGCTTTTTCCACGTGCGCTTCGGCAATTTTCCGTGAATCACTCGGAAACTTCTTCTGTGCAGTTGATGACGAAAATAAATTGTTTTAAATTGCCCTCTAATTGCGTGCGTCGCATTGCTTTCCCATTCTCTGTCCACGGAACATGATCTTCGCCAGCCCTCTCTCCGCCGGCTTCCGGAAATACTTCGCCGCCTTCTTTGTCATCGGCTCTTCTACCGTAATCGTCATCCTGAATACCGTACTCCTGGTGCTGCACTTCAAGCGCCCCGTCAACTCCCGCTTCGGGATGCTCTTTATGCTGCTGGTGACTTTCGTCCTCTACGGTCTCCTGAACATCGCATCGGCGACGATGAAGGTGCTTCCTTGGGACACGTACATGGAAGTGGTCCTAGCCAGCGATGAGCTCTTTTTCCTCGCATACGCCACGCCGACCCTGTCCCAACAGCTGGTCACCATCAGTGGAGGCTTCATCGCCCTGGACAGAGTCCTCCTCATGTTCTTCCCTATCCGCTACGCCAACAGCCGACTGAGTCTCAAGCTCTGTGTCCTCACCGCCGGCTTCTACACACTCTCCCTGGCCAGCTACGCCTCTGCCTTCGCCGCTGTGGCCTACATCGTGAAGAACACTCTCCTGGCCTACGTGGCCCTGGCGGTCCTGCAGTTCTACGTGCTCTCGCTGAGTCTGCTCGTGGAATCGGCGCTGAATGTTCTGTTTCTTCTGAAACTGAGGGAGTACTCGAAGAACAAGAAGAACACGTTCATCAAGAAGTACACGAAACAGGCAAGGAACGTCCCTCACTCCCTGACCAGTGAGGCGTTTCAGACGAATCAGATCGTCCTCTTCCAGCTCTTCTGCAAGTCCCTCCTCTGCACCGTCCCCAATCTGCTCGTGATCCTGAAGTCCCCTCTGATCCGTCTGAGACGTCCTTGGATCGAGCAGTTGGACTTGGCCCTGGACCCTCTGTTCGCCAGCAGCGTCGTTCTCTCCTCGCTCTTCACCCTCTGCAAGATGCGCCCGAAGAAGAAGGTCGTTAAGATCGTCGCCAGTCTGATGCACGGAAAGACTTCCAACACAACCTCCCACAAATGAAACGTTTCAAAGAGATTCTGATTTTGAAACCTTTATTCCAATCATACATCCAATCGCTAAATGCGTTCCCAAACCATACACCTTTCTGAATCCGGGGGGTTCATGAACTGTCCCCTACTGCATCCAAAAGCCTTCGCGAACTCCCTGATGTTCCTGGCTGGCCCGTAGGAGCGGATGCGCATGTCGGGGTGGGACCCGCGCGCATTGGCGATTGCCCCTTCCGGGGTGATCGCCGTGCACGTGCTCTGTACGGAAACGGTGCATTTGGCCTCGAAGAGAGAAACTCACAATGCCGTTGGCGATGAAGAACATCTGGTCGTTGCTGAATGTCTCGAAGCCGGGAATCCTCGGCTCTCCTCCGATCTTTTCCATGTGCTCCATGTAGGCGATGTAGGCCTGCTTGATCCCCTCCATGTCAGCCATGTTCTCGGACACGATCTTCGCTCCGTCGAGCTTCAGCTTGGTGCCGGGGACGTCGTACTGGCTGTACTGGCGCACCATGCAGCTCGTCCTGTTCTCGAAGCCCTCCTTCGCCTTCTTCGTCCACCAGTTCCTCTTGTTCCCTTTCTCGTCGAAGAGACTTCCTTTCGTGTCGAAACCATGCGCCATCTCGTGGCCAAGAATCGAGCCGACTCCTCCGAAGTTCATGGCGGCGGGGAAGTCACTACGGTAGAAGGGCGCCTGGATGTAGCCGGCGGGGAAGGCTGAATTGGCGACGTAATGGGCCAGCCGGGCTGACTACAACTACCTATCCGGTTCTTTTCAAACGTCATGGCCGCATTTAGGAATCCGGCGTTGAATCGGTAGTCTTCGGGATTGGCCGACTCCGTCAGTTCCTCGAACTTCCTCTGCATCTCCCAGGCCTGCACCTTCTGGATCATGGCGGGGTAGGAGTCGTTCTCGTCGAAGATCTCGATGACCTTCTTGTAGAACTCGTCCAAGGCGGCGTCATCGAGAACGAAGTCGGGATAGGCGAGCTCCGCTCCCATCTTGTCCAGCTTCCTCAGGGCCGCCGCCTTCGTCTTCTCGTCCATCCAGCTGTTCTCCAGGGTCCCCCGGAAGGCCTTTTTGACCCGTCGGTAGAGGTCCTCGAAGGCCTTCTTCTGGTCGCCGGAGAAGTACTTGCGGGCGTAGAAGGCGCTGGAGACGTGCTTGAGGAAGAAGCGGCTGTTGAGGATCTCCACGCAGTCCGTCCAGCGCTCGCGTTCGAAGAAGCGGCTCCACGAGAGGGCGACGTAGCCCTAGACGAACTTAGCCAAGGGCATCTAAGGAACGTTGCTCACGATGTTGACGGTGTCGAAGCGCTTGTCGAGCTGCTTCTTCATGATCCACGACCTGAGCAGCTTCCAGTGGACGTAGTTGGCTAGTGTCCTCTTCGGAGTGTTTCTGATGATCTCGCCGAGGCGTGCCACGTAGGCGGGCTTCTCGACCGAGATCTCAGGGTCGGAGCTGATGTAGGCGTGAACGCTTTCGGGGGCGAGCGCCAGGAAGTAGGCTTTCCAGTCGATCTGAACATCGCTGCTTCTGGAAATGGGCACCAATACAGACCTCTGGCAGAAGAAGGTCCAACTCCGACAGCCTCATGATCTGCGGGGTGTTCGGCAAGGAGTTGGCCGCCGTGGCCATCGTCTTTTCGAACTGGAGGAACGCCTCGACGTCGGCCTCCACCACCGCCA
Source organism: Steinernema hermaphroditum (assembly GCA_030435675.1). Taxonomy (NCBI): domain Eukaryota; kingdom Metazoa; phylum Nematoda; class Chromadorea; order Rhabditida; family Steinernematidae; genus Steinernema; species Steinernema hermaphroditum. The sequence goes on from CM059622.1 coordinate 7,074,049, forward strand.
TGTCCACAGTCTCTCCCTGTTGCAGGCTGTCCTCCTTGAGTTTTCGGATCTTGTCGGTCATAAACTCCCGAATGGCGGCGAAGTTCTTGCTCTGCAGGTCGTCGAGGTAGAAATGTTCGTACATCTCGAACAGCGGATAGGGGCTTCCCTGTTTGATCTGCAAAACCAGATAGAAGACGGCCAAAGGGACTAGTGCTACCTGCAGAATGGGCTTTTCGACGTTTCTCTCGTCGTCTGTGGTCTGTACGTAGAAGAAGATCTCGGGTTCGGCCTTGGCAGAGGCGATCAGAAGTGCAGTGAGGTCGAAGTTCGGGTCGTCCCAGTGGGGTCCAACGAGGGTCGGATAGCCTCCCATCTCCCGCATCTTCTCCAGCAACTCGGCGCTTTTCTTTTCTCCCAGAGTCGCCGTATCCACGCACTTGTGGTAGATGTCCTTCATGAGGTTCATCGCCTTCGATCCGTAGCGTTCGGAGTCTTCGAACACCGCTAAAGCGCACGCTCTTTAGAGTCTTTCTTTGCCGTCCAGCCCCACCTTTGAACTTAGGATTGATCTCGGACACGGCGATTTCAGCCCGTCTCCAAATGGCCCTCCCTTCGGGCAACGGGTTGAACTTCGCGAAATTGCCGCAGGTGAAGTTGTAGAAGTCCTCGCAGGGGTCCACAGAAGTGTCCAGCGCTTCGCTCAGAAACCTCGCGGCTTCTTTGAAGCCATCGCTTGCACCACCACCCTCGGTGTCCACGGGGGCGCCGAAAGAGTACGGTAGAAAGGCGACGAAAGTGAAGAGGAGAGATCGCATGCTGTCTGGTGGGACCTCCCAGGGGGCGTTCTTTTATGGCGCTCCCAGAAGCAGATTATCGCCCGTCTCAGTGAATTTCAATCGATCGCGAAAAGCACGGTGGACCGATGCCTTCTGGCCGATTCAGCGATCATCAAAGTGGCGTGACTGGATTAAGAGGTTGCGGAAAGAATTCGAGGCAGTCCTGCAGTATCATAAAACACCCATTGGCTGTGTTTCAATTAAAGTTCAGCGATGGCAAAAATGGACATACAATCCTAGAAAACAGTATGAGGGGCGTAATTTGATGCATGTCGTATCGCGTGTTCCTCTCTGTTGAGTACGTTTAATGACTCTCGTGTGAATTGAGTTGAGGAGATTTTGTGTTTTGCCGTTTGATTATGTGTCAAAATGACCGTATCGAAATCGTTGAATTTCCGCATAAGTATTTGATTCATTCACAAGGCACCAATGATCGTCTGCTGCCTTAGGAAACGTCTCAGCTCTGCATACGATTACGTGGACGATCACTGTTCACAGATAAAAAAGTTATTTAGATTGATACATAGTACAATCACCTTCTTTTTTTGTCCAAAATATCAGATGACCCATTATGGCGAAACTTTTAATTTTTTGACCTTCAGAGCAGACCAGTATTCGAGCGATGTTTCCTTTCCACAGATCAGTTTCGAGTTCCGAATCCGATTACACTATCTGGTTCGTTTTTCGACAAAATGTGTGTGGCGGTCACCTGTTCCATGCCTAATCCGATGTGATCTTGAATTGTATCCGAATTTTTGTGCTTGTGATCATTGGGACGTTTCAAAGAGTGATCTGCTGAGTTGTTGCTTAAGATGATCACAGTTCACTGAAAGACTTCGCGAAAGACATCACTTTCCCGTTCAGCTCACTGGAGCAGCAATGAAACATCATGAACGGAAAACGTCGTCCAAGACACCGCAGCCATAACACCTTTGTGAAATCATAGTGTTCGGCGTTCTTTAGGATTACACTTCAATTCCACTTTCAGCATCTCTACACCGATTCCGATTGCACAATGACGTCTTGTTGTGTTTTGCTGTTTGATCGGCTCGCCACGACGCCTTCTTTTTTGGGACGACTCTCTTCCCACTCACACTTTTAAAGCATCAATTTATTCGTTCCTTTCCAGCGATCGTCTAGGCAAGAAGGTCAACACAGCATACGATGGTGGAATAAAGCGAGACGTGCAAAACGAAAGTCTGCGGAAAATCGTTCTTTCAGATTAACGACGGTCACAAGATCACATGGAAACCTCACATTTTCTTTCGAGATGCTCCTTTCATTCCTCTAAAAGTAGTGCCACAGTAACCTTCTATCCAATTGGAAGTGAAATGTTCTCTCTTTTAGCCACTTAAGATCACCGTCGCTGTGAATTCCCACGTATTTCCTTTTCTCATTCTCACGGCTCCGGGGAACTTCCGTGGAAACGTTTCCTCCAATCAAAAAAGTCCAAGAGTTCTCCGTTTTCTGTGATCAGTGGCTGTACTAGAGGCACCCGCGTCCCAAATGGACCACTTCACCATGGAAAAACAGCACGCCTTCCTGCTCGTCGTCAGTTCCGTCGTCGTCCTCCTCAATGTCCTCTGCATCTTCGGCTACCTGCGCCGTCCCGTGACCTCTTCCCGCTGCGGAACGCTCTTCTCCATGTTCTCCACTCGCATCCTCTACGGTCTCATGACGATCTCTTCCTCCGCCTTGTGGCTTCTGCCCAGAGAGGTCTTCTTCGGCGCCATCTTCGGAAACACACGGCTTCTCCTCTTCTCTCTTCTGACGCCCCATCTCGCCGAACAGATCGTCTCCGTCAGTACAGCCCTGTTCGCCCTGGACCGCGTCCTTGTCCTGACAACCACTCTGAGGTACAGTCTCCTCCGGCTGAGTGAAAGACTCGCCCTTGTGGCTCTCGTGGTCAACGCCACCACCCTGGCTTACTTCTACGGCACGAACCTGATTCTCTCCGACTCGGAAGATCTGGAGTTTGTCTTCTTCACGGACAAGATTCTGAAGTACTGTGTCTTCCCCATCACGCTTCTGTCGGCGACCGTTCTCCACTTGGTCTTCGTCTTTCAGTACCGACTGTTTTACACGCACAAGAAGAACCGTTTGGACAAAAAGCAAGCCATCCACGTAGGTGGTGAGCAGAAGGTCCTTACCTTCCTCAGGCCCACTTTCAGGCAAACCACATGGTGATGTTCCAGATGGTGGCGCACACTCTCTTGTGCGCAGTGCCTAACGCTCTGTCCACTCTCAACTCCCCCTTCATCCGTCTCGAGATCGAAAGGATCGACCTGATGGAGCGATACAACGGGGCGATGTTCGGAGTCAGCCTCCTTCTCTCTTCGCTCTTCGCCCTCTACGAACTGAGGCCTCACAAAGTGTTCCTCCAGATCGTCTCCACGAGGTCGCCTCCGTCCACGGCACCTGGACGCTAAATGTTTCTTTCTCCGTGGTGCGACAACGTGTTTAGTGGAGATCATCGCCAAAAAGAACGATTTGCATTCTCTTCGCATAGGATTATAGGGGTTCACAGTCGATGTCCGCTGACATCGCAACCCACGTTTTCACACACTTCCACAAAGAGGATCGGGTTTTTCATGCGTGTACGTGTGAATCAATCAAGATTAGTAGTGCGCGCGAGTCGGGGAACCACCTCCTTCAGCACTAGATTCGCATGATTACACCTAGAAGTTCCTTCTGCTCTTGCCAGATAGAAACGTCTCCTTTGTGGATATGACACATGGTAGTGAACACATGCGTTCTCTGAGAAACAAACTTAAAAGTGCAATAAAAGTGCAAATCATGCCCAAATCGAAACGTTTCAAGCTCTCTTTATGGTCGAACATCCATCTACCTGAGGAATATTCGGCTACGGCCAAGTAGATAATGCTAATGAGGACATCAGAAATGTCTCATCTAAGGAAATCACATCTCTGCCATTTGCACATGTGCGTTTGGTGCTTCCCTAACGCGATTCCAAAGTTTTCGGTCCACTGACCAGTTCGAGCTGTCCTTGTGCTCTCCTCGAGACTCCCACGCTCCTTGTGCAACTTCATGGCAGCCTCCTTCCAACTCTTCTATTTGCCCTCTGTCAGCCTGGCGACCCTTTTCTTATCGTCGTGCACCCTTGTGGTCTACGTGAAACGCTCCAAGAAGTCTCAACTTCTGGGAATGTTCCTCGCCCACATCGTCACCTACATCTTCTTCGCTTCGATCAATCTGGTCACCTCTTCCCTCTCCCTGCTCCACTTCTACAGCCTCCTTCCCTGCAACCCCTTCTTGCCGCTCACAGTCACCTCCGTCGAAGAACTCACTCAGCAGCTGGTCTCGGTCAGTGGGACGTCTCTCGCCCTCGACCGGGTCTTCATCATGTCCACGCCTGTCAGCTACGCCAAGATGAGCATCAGCTCGAAAGTGGCGGCGCTGTCGCTGGCCGTGAACGCAACTCTGTCCGCAATTCTCACCGTCACCCTTCTCCGCTTTCCTCCTGTCTCCGAGAACTCCACGAGCACCTATGACGTCATCAAGTACCTCACCCTCTTCTTCAACTTCACGCTCCTCTTCGAAGTCCTCCTCAACATAATCTTCTGCGTCCAGTTCGGCAGATACGCGAAGAAGCAGAGCGCCACATGCAAACAAACGATACAGGTGGGTGTCCTTGTCCATTCGAAGACAACCACGTCTTCTAGATCAACCACATCACTCTATTCCTCTGTGCTTCGCAGACGTTCTTCTGCGTTGTCCCCAACGCGCTGGCCATATACAACGAGCACGTGGAGGACTCTCAGTTGGAGTGGATCGACAATGTCAACCAGTACAACCACGTCTACTTCACGGCCAATGTCCTACTTTCGCTTCTCTTCACGCTCCACAAAATCAGACAGAAGCCGAAGGGCACCCAAGTTGTTCAAAGTGTCACCGCAAGGTCCGCACCGTCAAAGTAGTCCTCGGGATCCTACTTTTGAAGAGAAGTGAACGGTGTACGTGAGAATCTGGTTGTCCAATACGATTATTATCACACCTATCTGACTGCCGTTGTTGTATACGGCGCCTAATAAAATCTTTATCTTTACAGAAGCTCTAATGCATTTGATGATGCATTTGCATTCTGCAGGTCACTAGTCACCTTCACGAATAGTTGTCATAGAGAATTTAGGGAAACCGATTCATTGAAATGGTAAACAAACAAAAAAACCTGTCAGAATCAGATGTTCGATTTGGAATCCCCGTCTTCGGATTCTGATGAATCTGACTCTGCCCTGCGCCGAAGAACTGTCCAAAAGGCATTGCACGAAAAATTAAGTACTGCAGGTTTGACATTTGAGCGTTTTTGGTGCTACTTGGCTGCTACTGAATATTTTCCAAAAAGGATCCGACATGTTGGAACTACGAGCTCCTTATTTCGTTTTCGTGTGTCACTTCCGCCTTTTTGGAAACACCGTGGGTCACAAAGCACGGAGTCCTTAGATAACGGACGTTTTGCAGAAACGAACGCAAAAAGGACTCATTTCACGGCTTTCTACGCAAGACTGGAGCGCGTCTAATTTGGGACGTTGACCTTCTTCTTTCCACGAATTCATTAAGTCCCAAACTTTAGTCTCTCCCATTCGAACACAAAACGAACTTTGGGTGCAGCCATCTCGGCTCTGTCATGGCCGGCGCCGTCATTTACAAGTCAAGATACGAGCCCTACTGCCTCTTCACTTCCTGCTCGCTCATCATCGTTTCCTCCGTCCTCTCCCTGTTCTTCTACGTCTCTCGGCCTCGGAAATCCCATCCACTCGGGATGCTCTTCGTCCTCCTCTCGACTCACATCGTCTACGGGATTCTCAACGCGATAGTCACCGTACTTGTGTTTGTGCAGGCCCGTACCAGGTTCATCAGATCGCCGTTCCTATTTATCATGTGGAACATCACCTCTCCTCAGATCTCAGAACTCGTCGCGTCGATCAGTGGCGCCTTCCTCGCCCTCGACAGGGTCCTCATCATGTCGCTCACTCTCCGATACACTCTATGGCGTATCGGCTCCAAACTCTCCATTCTGTGTGCCCTAATGAATACCGTATTCGTCGTCTCCATGATTATTTCCGTCGTCCTCGTCGGATCCTGTCCTGTGTGTTTCCAAATCGTCGTCGCCTTCAATCCTCTCGTCCTCTATCACATTTTTCCCTGAACACTCATAGTCCAGGGAGTCCTGGATGTCGTCTTCTGCGTCCAGTTTTGGAAATACGCCAAGAGACAGCAGAACTCGTCGGGCAGTGGACAGGTGAGAGAGACCCGGCTACCTCCATCTTTCGATCGGAATTCCAGGCCAATCACATCGCTCTCTTTCAAGTCGTCTCCCATACAATCCTCTGCTCCCTCCCTCAACTACTCATGCTCGTGAGGGTCATGGCCCCAGGACGGAAAACCAAATGGGTCGCCTACGTGCAGCCCTACCACCCACTTCTATACTCCATCAGCGTCCTCCTCACTTCCCTCTTTACCCTGTATAAGCTGAGGCCGAAAGACGTCATCACCAGAGTTCAGTCGATGGTCAAAACGCGCTCTAGTCGCACGTCCTAGAGAAAAAAAAACATTTCCATTCATGTTTGTTTGAATAAACGATCTATGGAGCCTTTTCGAAGAGGAACATGATTCGATCAGTTTGTGACCGTAGCGAAGCTTCTTGTCACTCTGACCAGCGTCCTTCGAGGACGAAGCTTCACGAGCGTGAAGCTAGAAGACAGAACCACACTGGTGGAGAATAGCATCGGGAGGAAAGGGTCGACGTAGCTTATCCAGTTCATCTTCAGTCCAATGTAGTGGGAGTTGAGGGAGGACAAGGCGTGTGGCACTGCACAGAAGATGCTGTGGCAGATGACTTGGAAGAATGTGATCGTGTTGACCTGCAATCGTGGGCACCCCATGTCTTCTCGTATGAAGAACTTGCCTGAGATGTGCGCTGCTTGATAGCGTTTCGTGACCTCGAGTAGCGAAAGAGCTGAATACAGAAGAGGATGTAGACGAGACTCTCGACCGTCAGTGTCGCCGGAAAAACGTTCTTGGTCATCACGTAGTGCATGGTCAGAGATCTGATGAAGGCGGTCGAGAAGGTGAAGTAGGAATAGATGATGCATATGAGAAGATCCAGAGCTGCACACAGAAAGAAGACTTTCGTCCCGATTTTCTGAATTCCGTATTTCATGGGGAACGCCATCACCATGACACGGTCGACGGCGAGAAACGTTCCCGTTGTTAAGATAATCTGGTGGCCGAGAGGTCGCGAGATGAGGTCCCATCTGAGGGTTCCTTCTTCGAGGGAATCACGACTGCAGAGGATCATGAGGGGACGCTGAATGGAGAGCACAGCGTAGACGATCTGAACGAGGAAAAACAGGAAGAACATGCTCGTGATGCGGCCTTCTTGGCGGCGACGGTAATAGACGATACAGCAAGTGCTTGATGCAAGAATCGAGGAAACGCTGGTCACAAGAAGGAAGTAGTTTTCGAAGTAAGCGGCGAAACGTTCCACTTGGTGACTCATTCTTGGCCAGAGGGTTCGAACAACTACTGTGGAAGAGATTTCTGTGGCAAGTGACTGTGGCAAGGCGCTACAATTTGAACACAATTGGTGGCTAACATCCGGAAGCCTTCTCTTTTGGATCCATCCAAGCGTGCAGAAATAGACAAATCCTCAAACCGTCCGCTCTAATTCTATATTGAGCTTATATGAAGCCAATGCAAAGCAGCAAAGAATCTCTGATCGGAACTATGACATCTTTATCACCGCTACATTTCAATAGATTTACTTTTGATTCTGATTTGAGAGGCAAAACAACGAGAATTCGGCCACTTCCAAAAACTCCTCCAGCAGTTCTTCGTCCATGGCGCCCAAAGTTCGTTGTTTCTCCTACAACGATGAGGTGAATCTCGGCCTCACACAGCTGGTCCTACCACGATAACGGAAAGCAGTTCTTCGGCCGTCGTCTTCGCTCGATTCCGGAGCATTTCGGGTACTATCCTGTCCCTCTGTTGCATGGGAACGCTTGACGGTATCGTGCGAAGACTCCCGAACCCCTTTCCGTAGATGACTCTGACGTGTTCGCAGGAAGCGCGCCCTTTGCAGCGCCACTCGCAAGTGTAGGAACGGACCTAAATTTGGAACTTGTTGGTACTGGCACTTGTGAGATTCAGATTACGGTAATCGCAACGCGGTACTCTTCAGACCGCTTTCTGAATGGATTTATTCGAACAAAGAACCGCCGAAGACACTTCGAGATTGCGTTCCAGAGCGATCTTCGATCGAAGCGCCACGCTCCTCCTTCACCATGAGATCTCCAAAAGAACGTTTTAGTCGAAAGCAAAAGAAGCTTACTTTCCTCCTCGCGACGACGACTTCTCCTCAAGGGCCTGCAGATACCGTATCCCTTCTTCCCTCCGGAATCGAGCGAGATGCTCAGGTCTCTCTGGATTCGGTGCTGCTTCGGATGGGTCGTCGAAGAACTCTCTCTCAGCCATGGACTCAGAACGTCGGAACTATATTCACTGCCGATCGATCGGCACACAAATAAAAGGATGAAACATACCCGAGTGCCTCGTCTGGGCCATTAAAACAATGATGTGCGGAAAAGTGCAGCCGTGCCACGCCATACAAAGGGCGCCGCTCAGTGGAAGCGCCACGACGTTGGCGCGCGAAAGATGGAGAAGTTTTATGGCCATCGAGGATCAAAACATCACTATTATACTTTTAGTTCCTTTGAGACAATCTTCAAGGCAATGAGGCCGGGAATCCCCGACTCACAATGCCAATCACGAGCCAGTCTGAAACCTCATGTACTAAACCGTCAGAGGAGGCTAATTTGGTCGCAGTTTTCCTTGTGGCAGACGAAGTTCTGTAACGCGCAGTATACGAACAAACACAGGTGTGATTTCTGATTCGCCTTATAGCGCCGAACCAAACCCAAAGGGGTTAACTTATGGCCATGCGGAAGTCCCAAAATAACGGAGAGATGTTCTCGGGATGCATCTTCTGTTTTGCACTTTCCTCCTTTGATAAATCTTCCAAGGATGCTGAGATCGGATCCATCTTCGATGTCCTCGTTGTGTCCTTTACCTGAGCAACAACAAAAATTGCATTTAAAAGATTTTGTTCACTTCAGAACAATTCAGAGATCCATGTAAGGTCCCACTCGAATCGATCATGGCTCTCGTTCCGAAGATCCAGAGATCGGATCCACCCTCTGTTCTTCTCTAGTTCATCCGTTTTTAATTGTAAAAAAATCGGTCGTTAGAGAGATCTATGTGGACTAAACATCAAACGAGAGTTTTATAAAAGATACTTCACATCACATCCCACAGAAATCGTCCATCATGCGCGCTTTTGTTTGGTTCACAGCTGTCGTCCTTCTTATCGCCGCCGCCTTCGCCGTTCCTCCTCCACAAGTAGGCTTTCTTCCACCTCGAAATCACATAGCCTCATTTCAGCCGAATCCCGGACAGAATCGAACAGTGAAGCCGGTTTCCCCAAATCAGGCCGGCGCACCGAATCCAGTGCTCTCTGGATGCAAAGGAGTTCCTCCGCTTGTGAAGCCTCGACTAAGAAGATGATCACATTGAGTTGTAAAGAAACATCGCAATGAATAATACGTTGAATTCCTCGAATTCGGTGTTTCAATTCGCACTTGGAATTATTCTTTTCACCATTATGACAAACAGCGATCACTTTTTAATGTCACTGGACAGAATTAGCACGCTTGCTTTGAACATGCAGTGACGAATAACGTGCTGGGAAATCACGTAAACTCGGGTGAACATGCATAGGTTAAAAGTTTAGCGCTAAGTAATTGCGCATACATAATTAGAGGGAGTCCAAACGGGGTGGCACAAACAAACAAGCAGTCCTCTAAATATGATTAACGGGCTCCAACAAGTAGTTCGAGTAGATCGACGGTTCCATGGGCCAGAGTTAGTTTAGTTCTTTTTAGAATAATGGGCGCTTCGAGTGGGATCTAACTGTTGCATGCTGACCACACGCATTGATTCTTGGTTCAATGTTCGTCTGCGTCTCACCGCTATTGGTTACCGTACTTGTCTGCGTGTTGTCTATGCTGTCTAGGCTAACGACCGCTCTCTGTCTCTTCCATTCATATCGCGCTAGCCTTATGGTTGTGTTGCCTAGCGCGTTCATGTGCTTACGTGTTCATGCCTTTATTTGTTACGTGTTATTTGTACATAAAGGTTTAATTACCCAAGTTTGAGGTCTCCCACCAGGTAGAGTTCCTAGCTCCCTCAACCCATTGTTACGACAAGACGTAACACTAATTGTGTCATTTGGATGTTGTATTAGTATTCGTACATACAGAAAGAGACTTTGTCTAAGTCCAGGAGACGAATTCCAAACTATGTATACAGATACCGTATGCTATGTGTTGAGAACACTATGACTACAGTCACTTTCTCGTATTTTGTGCTTGAAACGACACATGAGAACGATTGTTTTTTGAGGATTGCCTCAGCAAAGGTCACCAATAGAAAGTGCTTCCGACGTGGGCACACTAAAGTTCATCAGAGCCATTCGATGATAACTCTCTCAGGCACTCACTCTCTGACTCAATTCTTCAAATATAACTCCAGTTATTTAATTGTTTCAATTCCGTAGCGCTTTAAAGGGATTAAACTTCGACTACGATAGGAAGGATGGTGCAAGGATCACTTTGCTTGTTCTGTGCCGTGCCCTATAAAGAGCGACTGTTATGATTCTTCGGAGTCTCTTCCAGCGCTTCTTCTTGGCCAGGCTGCAGCGCTGGGGTGACACTTCCACGTTTTCCCACGTCCTCATAGTTCGACTTTCTCCAACCTGGGAAACGTGTTGTTCTTGACACAGGTATGACACAGGCATATTTAACCATCGCTGCCTGACTTCTTGTCGCGCTTAGTGCTGTCATCTTCTAGTTCCCAGCTTCTTCGTGAATTCATCGCCCCATCGAGTCTTCTCAAACTTCCGAATATCTTCAAAACGTCATCTAACTCGACAAAACCATTCCTTAAGTACAACTTTCGACGGCCACTTGTGGAGCGAGGTGCAACATTTTGTGAACATTAAGGTCTCGGAGGCGCTCCAGTCGCAAAAATGTAAACATTTTAGAACCTGTTCTTTGAGGCTTTGAACCGAGCCCAAAGTGTCGGCTATCAAAAATTGGTTTAATTCGACGGCCACTGTACACTACCGTTCGTCACAAGGTGACACTTCTAAGAGCTGGAGGACAAGACTAAGGTTCTTGCTGTCTTAGACGAACTCCGGCCGTTCGGCGTTGAATCCGTCGTTAAGTGGTCAAGAGCTTCATCCTCGATTCCTTTCGAACTTGATATTCGTGAGTTTATCTTCAAAGTGAACCTCACATCATCAGAAGAAAAATCAAGTTCGCTATGCAGCCTGATCGCTTCAGTCTCTGAACAGCGCCAGGTGTCCTCGGCAGTTTTATATTTCCTAATGATATGATGCTCTTGTGGGAACTCTGGACACTCGGAAATCGTCTGAAAGTAGCCGATCAAATTGTCATCTGTCACGCAGAACTACACACATAGTTTGAATGTTCCCAAGCACTGAGATGCCCCTTTCATAACCACAAAACTTTCCTTGCTTTCCTACTTCTTGGCACTGATATGACCCCGGTTTTCTTGGTTTCTTGTAGATGACGAAACGGTCAACTAAAGGAACATGAAAGTATTTACTTATTGGACTACACTTTGCAACACATAGGGTTTCCCCCTTTGCGGAAATGGGTCGGAATGAGAGACCTCACGTTTTTCACATGTCCTCGATCGTGGACCTTCGATCCCGACGTGGGAACTGTGTTGTTCTTCAAATTGAGCTTCCCTGATTGAGTGGATATAAGAGCGCCCTATATAAGCTGCATTCAGTTCCCTGGTCGCAGGCTCGTACAGTAGCCCCTTCTTAAGATTTCCATCTGAAGGATGCAGTCTCCACAGGTCATGAGTAATCTCTAGATTCTTCGCGCAATCGTGAGAACCTAATCACGCACGACCCGACTTCTCTCCAGATTCAGAGCTCTCCTCTCTCTGCAGAATGTCTTCCACGGAAGACGTACTAGTTGGCTCCGCCATGCTTCTGATAAGTGGTGTCTGTCTTCTGGCCAACCTTCTCGTTCTATCGGTGAGAGTAGCTTCTACTTAACCTATGGAATCGCAAACATTTCAGACCATAGCGTCCTATTCAGAGTTCTACACGCTCTCCTCCTACAAGATCATGCTTCTCATGGGAGTTTTCGACGTTTCGCAGCTCTGCTCCCACTTCTTGACTGGCGCATTCACCATAGCCCAGTACGAAGCCCCTTTCTGGGCCCACAAAGTCAGAACATTCCTTATCGAACCCGTCCATGTATGATGTTTAGGTGCTCGGGGTGATGATCAGTCCGACCTATGAGTGCTACGTCTTCGTCACCATCCTTCTGGCGTTCAATCGGTTCCTCTTCATGTGCTCCCCGTGGAAGGAGACTATAATCTTCTCAACTCGAGGCAACAAGGTAAAAAGTCGGGCTGAGCCGGGGATTGATCCCGCGACCTCTCGCACCCTAAGCGAGAATCATACCACTAGACCACTCAGCCTTACTTGTCCGTTCTACAGCTAGCAGTGAAGTACTTACTGCGAGGCTGCTGGCCATTACATCTCTATGAAGTGACATCTCCAAAGGGTGATTTGTCTTCAGATATGGCTGCTCATCACCTTGCTCCTCTTTCTCGGCTTCGCCGGCCTCCACTCCTCTAATCTGATCTTCAGTTCGTACAAGGTCGCCGAGTACACCTGGTCCTACGACCACTCGTATCCATGGAGCGAGATGAGGGAGACCGTCATATTCTATTACCAAATCTTCGGAATACTCATCGCCTGGCTCTTTTACATAGCCATCACCGTCAATCTTCTGCGCTATGTAGGTCGCGCGCCTGTCCCCCACGACTGAGCTTCTTAAGCTGCAGAAAAACGAAGTCGACAGTGTGACTCGATTCACCGCGAATCGGAAGATCCTCCTCCACGCCTTCGTGATCGTCGTTTACTCGACCCTCATGAACATCACGTGGCACAAAATTGATGTAGGTGCGCACAAGAACTGCCCTTCACCAAAGGTCGTTTCAGCTCGTGCTCTCTCCTGGGAAAATGCAAAACTTCGTAGTGAACTTGACCTGGATTGGGAGTTCTGGACTGAGTCCTTTCTTGTGCTTGGTGCTGAATAAGTAGGTTATCGGAGAAATACCCTTTCCAACGAACTGCACTCCTAGGCAAGTGCGAAGAAAGATCACGTACAGAGCCAGAAGGACGCTCTTCCCCTCAACGAAGGTGGCCAATCAGCTGATGACCGTGACGGTGACGGCCAACGTCAGGCCACCCGTCCCTCCCCTCCATGGCCTCTGAGTCACCAACACTTTCGACCTATTTTATTTCCACTTTGAAGAGAGAACCACGCATTCAGGCCTAGAATCCATGTCCGTATCCGTAGTGGTCATGACCGTGGTCGTGATCGTGTCCGTGGTCATGACCGTAGTGGTCGTGGCCATGGTGGTCATGGTCGTGGCCGTAGTGGTCGTGGGGATGTCCGTAGTGGTCGTGGTGGCCATGGTCTCCGTGGTCGTGTCCGTAGTGGTCGTGGCCGTGGTCGTCGTGCCCGTAGCTGTAGGGCTCGTCGTGGCCATAGTGACCGTATCCGTATCCACCGTCTCCGCCTCCTGTCAGAGGATTATGGCTACTTTGGGTCGAGGGGGTGTACCTTGGGCGAGGCAGAAGGCGAAGAGAACGGCGAAGAGGGCGAATCCGAGGAGGACCGACTGGGAGGCCATGGCGATGAAGTGAAGACTCCGACGCCGACGGCGCTTTTATACGCGCCGATCTGGGTCAGATGGCCTCATCACAACTCTTTTTGCCGGATAATGAGCTGTTCGCACGCCGAACGAAGGTCGTCTTCGGAGGAAAGCGAGCAGCAGAGGAGGATAACAAGATGGAATAGAGCGCTCCCATGAAGACAATAAGCTTTTTGCGTAGACCTAGCATTGCCAGCTCTTTCGCTTTCGTATTCATGAACGCATTTTTTGTGTTTACTTGGACCTAAACGCCATTTGGGAAAGATTTAGTGCATCTTGAAACAGAACTTAATGGTAAGATGGATAATCCTATTCAAGGGGTCCACAGAGGTCCTAACTCATCCCCAACAGATCAAACGGACATTAAGGTGGTTCGGACACTTTCACAGTTTCACAGTTCGACCTTCTGAGAGATCTCATTTTATCGGCATGTCCTTATGTCCTTTACATACAACAGTGCTTGGAAGAAACAGTTACAGTTGTTTCTCTTGGAGCCGTTCAAAACAACAACAACGGCAGATAAAGTAGAAGGTTTATTGCCTTTTTGAATGAATTCTGAGTGGAGAAGAAGGCGTTCAGGCGACGACGGCGCTGACGGCGTTGTCGGCGATGCCACAGGTGTTGGCGCCGCGGAAGATGCGGAAGAAGCCATTCTCGCCCCAGGCCGCTCCCCAACTGTTCTTGACGATCCAGAAAGGGACACCCTCCTCGCTACCGTAGCCCACGAGGAGGACCGCGTGGTCGGGGGTCTTCGGGTTGCAGGCTTCGGCCGAGAGCTTCACGATACCGGAGGTGTAGCCCATGATGGAGTCGGCGGCGTTGAAGGCTGCAAGCAGTGGTGAGGGGGGAGGGGAAGGGAAGGGCGGGCCCACCCACGGAGACGCCGCCGTGATGGACGAGGTAAGCAGCGATCTTCTGCTCGTCGTGGCTGAGGGCGACGGCGTCACTGATCTGCACGACGACGTCGGTCCGCTTGAAGCGGCAGCGGCCATCGACGCCGTGGTACGCGTAGTCGTTCCAAGCCTCCCATCCACTGGACGTCGCTGCAAGAGCCCGGTCAGGGGGGCACGGTCAGGGACCTACGCCATGGCCTGGATGGGCCAGCCGCCACCGCAGCCGTCCTGATCGGTGGCGCAGTCGACGATCTGCTGCTCGGAGAGCGAAAGGAGTTTCCCCATCTTGACGGCGAAGACGCTCTCAATGTTGGCGGCCGTCGAGAACGCCCAACAGCTGCCACAGGCCTCTGCAGGGATACGGTAACGGGTGGGAGAGGGGAGAAAACGTACCCTGGTCCTTGACGGCGGTGACGGCGTGGTGCTGGCGCCAATCGAAGGTGGCCGGTAGGTCGCCGAGCTCGTAGGCCTGCGCGGGGACCTCCTTTGAGGCCAGAGCCGTCTTCCGGGTCAGGACCTTCTGGTCCATGAGCCGGGAGCTGCGGAACTCGTCGCGGGAGACGTCGGCGAAGGCATCGACGCCGAAGACGGCGGAGCCTTGCTCGCGGGCGGCGCGCTCCTCCAGCAGCCTCAGATTGTCGACGAAGACGGCGAAGCGCCGGGCCTCCTCCTGGGGCGTCGCGTAGACCTTCTGGTGCCTCCGAACGAACGACTCCCAGAGGAAGCGCTCCTGGGAGAGGGGACTCAGGGCCGAGGCGAGGAGTGGGAGCAGCAGAAGGAGGAACATTGGGACGGGACGAGTGGTGGGACCGAGGGGATGCGGGGCCTTTTAGGGCGGCGGGGTCGTCAGGTGGTGACTGGGTGATAAAGTGAAGGTGTCACTCGGCGGCCCATTCTCCGCAAACACAAAGACACATGCATTCGTATCTGTATGTTTGTGGATATCCTAACAGAGTCTTCTCAAGGCTGCTCGTTTTTGGGTGTTTCCCAAGTCAATGTTTCAGTTCCATCCTGTATGGTGTGGCTCTCAGAAGCCGTCGTTTTG
Organism: Steinernema hermaphroditum; assembly: GCA_030435675.1. NCBI lineage: Eukaryota > Metazoa > Nematoda > Chromadorea > Rhabditida > Steinernematidae > Steinernema > Steinernema hermaphroditum. The sequence goes on from CM059622.1 coordinate 7,089,651, forward strand.
GGTGTTCGAGATCTTCGACAGTTGCAAATTGCATCTTTTCCGACGACCGTTTGTTGTTGTGCATCTCCTATTTACACAATGTTCGCAAATATTTCCTTTGGACGCGTCACCCGCTACTTGCACACTAAACACAATTCTATCTCAGTCACCACAGACACAACACAGCTAGAAGCAGTTCACGGATCCAAGAGCGCTGATGTGGACCTTCTTGGACACATCTAACAGCATTCCCATCGTTGATGTGCCCCCTTCTATCTCATTTTTCACATAGACCAAATCAAAATCAAATTCGCAAAAATAAATCACAGATCCAGCAGGTAGGTATCGAACGTGCGTCGCTACAGCCCACACTGGATATCATCCTAACATCCGCAACTCCTTCACTTGGAAATACGTTCTTTTTTAACTTTCTTTATCGCGTCCCGATTGAACTCGACCATTCTTTCTCACTCACTAGCCCAAATGAGGAGAACTGTCTAGTCATAAAGACTGTCTAGTCTAGATTCGCTCCCAGACCGAACGAAGCGCCTCACCCCCCACTTTTCCTCTGTGAACTTGTAATGCTCGGTCGAAGAATCCTTTCGCTCGTCATATTTTGCGCGTTGGTAGAAGCGTCGACAGATCGACGTCAAGGACGACTTTCGATGAATCTGGTCGCTTTCCGGGACGATCTCGTGCTGCAAGCGAGGAAGGAGATCGCCGACAAAGTGATAGCCTTCCAAGCAAGACTGCTACGTGACAAGAATGGCGTCATGGACCTTCTGGAAGAGGAGGCGCGGGCGTGCTTCGAGAAGACGGCGCAAGAAGCCTTGAAGAAGATCGGAAACGAAACGGCTGTTCAAGAGGCCTCTGTGGACTGCTTCCGGTCCCTCTACACAAATGCGACGGAACGCATTGATACACTGCTGCCGTCGGTGGAGCGGGAGAAGAATGAAATCATGGCGAGCATGCGGGCGAAGTACGACCAGCTGTTCCAGGATGGCTTGCGCGACAAGCTGCAGAATCTGGAAAGTTCTGTGAATGGCATCATGGAAGAGCTGAAGAGCGTGCCGGACGCCATCAGTGATGCCCTCTTGAAAGCCGCCAAAGACGGTCGCGATGACGCCTACGAGGAAATGAATAAGACGAAGAGGCGATTCGCAAAGCCCATGGGCATCGGTAAGTCACCTTCTCTTCCTTCTTGAATTCTTCGTTTCAGTTATGCTCCTCAGTGCCGTCCTCGTCTACATCATCGCCACGGCGGTCTCTCTGGCACTCTGGCGCTTCTGCGTGGAACCGAAGATCGACGGCGCTAAGGATCCCGAGAAGGGAAGAAGCCCTCCAAAAGAGCCAAGTAAAGAGACGAAGACCGATAAGAAGCCCGAGAATAAGAATTCGAAGAACGCAGAAGAGGAAATGAAGAACAAAGAGAAGGAGATGTAGATTCTGTAAATAAAATAAAATGTAGAAGAATGAGTTTGAGAAGGCTTTTGGGATGAATTTTAATAGCGTCTTCGCAGGGGGAGGGGAAAGGCCCCGTATTGGCAGCGATCTTCGTCGTGGCTTTTGGCATCCTCACTACCGTATCCCACGTGGAAATACGTGTATTCAGTGATGGAAACTTGAAATGTACTCACTGTTCCCAATGGTTCGTGCCCATCTTTATCTTTACGTGGGCACTCCGTTGACCTAATACGGAAATGTTCGCCTCACCTCTTGGAGATTACCCTTGAATCCCTCGCTTTAGCACTTTAATGCATACTACACAACAAGTACACAGCATAAAAATATTAGAAATCAAAGTATTTGAGGAAAGTTTCAAGTACTTAGTAGGAAACCCGATTATCCACTAGAACTGGCGTTTCGTCAGCGTTTCTCACGAATTTTCTTTCAAAACAGAAATCATTCAGCCTCAGGAAATTCCCAGAAAATGAATCGCTCACTTAAAGCCACTGGAGTTGCGGGGTTTGTGAGGCCGCTCTCGGCTCTCCTCCTTGCGATGGACTCTGCTTCTACGGAACACACCTTGGTGGGAGCGGCGATGATCCTGCTCAGCTCGCTTTGTCTCCTGACAAACTTCGTTGTTCTTACGGTAGGCTGAAGGCTGGAGATCCACCCAGAATGTGCTTTTGTAGACGATAGCTGCTCACGCGGAGTTTCGCGTTCTTTCCTCGTTCAGGATAGTCCTTCTCATGGGAGTCTTTGACGTCCTCCAGTTGACCGGACACTTTGTCACCGGAATATTCACCGTGGCGCAGTACAACGCTGGCTTTTGGAGCTACAAAGTCCACAAGGACATCCGAATCCAGTATTCAAATGTCGTTTAGGTAATCGGAGTGATGGTCAGTCCGTCGTACGAATGCTACGTCTTCACGACCATTCTGCTAGCCTTCAATAGGTTCGTCCTCATGTGCTGTCCTTGGGCGGAATCGATTGTGTTCTCCAGCAAAGGATTTAAGGTAACAGCATGACGTGTCCATCACCATCGTTTCCGACCAACTTCACACAGGTCTCCTTGGCTAAATGTTTGCCACTGTCTGCAGAGCTTGTCTGGTAGACAGAGGTCCTGAATACGATCTTAGCACTTACCCTATTCCAGAAAGTAATAGCGAAAAGATCCAAATTTTCAGATTTGGGTCCTCTTCACTTTTCTCATATTCGTCTGCTTCGGTGGCGTTCACCTTTCGCCCTTCGCTTACAGCCGCTATCTGATCGACCTCTACAAGTGGGACTACGACCCGATGTACCCCTGGAATACGGTGCGCCAGCACATCATCATCTACTACCAGATTTTCGGCGTCCTCATCGCCTGGCTGTTCTACATCGCCATCACCATTAACCTCCTGAAACTGGTGAGCAGCGCTCCGCTCCCCTCCCACAGAAATCGCTTCAGAAGCACCAAGTGGCTTCGGTGACGCGCTTCAAGGCTAACCGAAAGATTCTCCTGCACGCCTTCGTAATTACCGTATACTCTTCTGTCATGAACCTTCTGTGGCACAAGATTGACGTGGGTCTTGGTGACTGTTCCGTGCAGACATATAAGTGTACTTCAGATCGTGCTGGAACCAGGGAAAATGCAGAACTTTGTCATCAACATGATGTGGATTGGAAACGGAGGCCTCAGTCCGCTCCTCTGCATTGCCCTCAACAAGTACCCATGTCCTTTTGATTATCCTGTCAGGACCGTTTTAGATTGCTGCGGAAAAGAATTTATGTCATGTTTTGTGTTCGCCTACTGAATCACAGCCGCGTGAACACATCGACCAATGCTCCACCCGAAGTCAACCACTCGGCAAGAACTTCCATGAGAAGTTCCCAGGAGAAACCTTAGCGTTTAGAAACCAACAAGGAGTTACCTGAACTGGTTTAATTTTCCTTACAGTGACTAATAGGCACTAGAATATGCCCTTCCTACAAATCCATCAAGTACTCATAATACAGTTCCCCGATAATGGAATTTCTGCCACACACTCTTCAATAATTTATTACAATGTATCGGATCGGAGCATACTCCGCATCACGCACTACATATGTTACTGTTTTCTATTACTGAGCGGAAGACGATCCGAAAAGTAAAGCGCAGAAAACGTGAATAGAAATAAGAGCGAGCACATAGACGAACTGCGAGTGCCCAGACGAAAAAGTTTTCGCTTTCTTTTCGGCCATCGTTATCTGAAACAAGAAACCACGGTTTTAGAAAGGAAATAAATGAGCTGACCTGAAAGTGAACTCCAAGCAAAGCGACTTGAAGAAGAAGGCAGACCAAAGCGCCCAATGTCGCGACGCCGAATGGGAGAGCCAAACCAAGTGAAATCGCGGCACCACCAAGACTACAGTACAGCATGAACTTATCGCGAGCAGAGAAAACGGCCTCAGGCGCTATTTCGCGATCAATCTTAACCGCGACTATATAGAAACTAATGAAACATTGCGTACTCACCAAAAGACCAGTAACGACGGGAAGGGCGAACGACGCGGCAGGAATTAGCGCAGCCATACGGTAGCCAACAATGTGCCCAGCGAAGAAGCTTTCGACCAGAACCATGCCATAAAGTATGAAGCGAGTCTCTACGTCATAGAGAACTGAAACTTCCAATTACTTGCATACACGATACAAAGCTAGCTTACTAGCTCCCTTTGTCATGTATAGATAAGTATACACGGGTATTAGAATGAGTAACAGGAGCATGAAACTGCGATCGAAAACGAAGTCGAGGAGAACTCCAAAATAAAAACTGCCAGCGATAAACCCGGAAGCCATAGCAAGGGTGATCACTCCGATTCCAAGATACAGCTCAACCAAATCATTGCGCGTGTCCTTCGACTCCGCTTGCAGGTTCGATTTCTCAGTAAGCGCTGCAGTCACCTAAAGCGAAAATTAGAAAAGATTAAACGGGGTGGAATCTTACGTAATCCTTACAGTCGAGTGCAGTCGGCTCTGCCCATTCGCGGAACTTCTCAACGTACAACTTTGACTTCTTGCCAGCAGCCGCAGCGAAGTCGTAGACATCAAGGCAGCGTCGCCGCATCGTCTCCACCGTAGTGTAGCCCTGCTCATAGAAGCGCACAGGTATTTCACCATAGCTCTCCATTTTCGCCGATATCGATGCTGCCAAACAAAAGGGCTGGACGCGAAAAGCTTACGACCTTCCCGAACGGACGACAGCCACCGAATGAACCACTGCGTTCCCGGTGCTGCAAAACGAGACAGAGACACTAGACAAGACCCACGTTGACCATTCCACGCAAGACCTGAGGTTTGGAAGGAAATTTATGCTTTTAAGCTATAACAAGGTTACAATTTGTGTACAAAAACAAAACAACCACCAACTTTACTCTATACCTCAGGTTCTGCCTTCTTGTCACTACCCTTATTCTCTTCCCCAACGGCCCTGTGAGTATCTTCTTCTCTGGAAATTGTAGACACTAACTGCACTTTCAAGCTGCTTGGTTGGGAAACATGCGTTTGTGGCAGACTAGGAGAAAGAGGAACAGAAAGAAGGGCTTGACTAGAAGGCTCTTGGTGCGTATCGCGATCTCTGCGTCGACGATAGCGAGAGCTGAAAATGTGCATGTAAAACTAGAAAGTGGATATATGCTTACACTGTAGGTTCTCCTTGAAAAGAATGAGCACCACGAGCGTTGGCGCCGACACCACGCCCACCACGAATTGCGCACCCCGGATGAATCGCAATTGGAGGACCATCTTGTGGCATGCTCTCATCAGATACAGTGTTACCGTACCAATCTACAACATACGTACGCGGGATGATGACAGGAGGAGACCTGAAGTCCTCGGCGGTCAACTGACGAACCGTGCTGAAATAGGGAGCGTCAGAGAATGGCGATCAACACGAATATACCCATCAAGAGGTTCGTACGGGTCGGTGTCATCCAGATCACTCCAGCGCTTGAGCTCTTGACTTTTCTTTGTCATGACAAATCCTGGAAAAAGACACGTTAAAGAAATAAGCTACTGCTTCCAGCCATGGTCAAGGATAGCATTTCAAAGGAACGATGGAAGCGTTTATCGTTTCAGGACGTTTCGTTTGAATCGTCCACACTGCATCGCCTCGACATCAAAAACAAGCCCAGGAACCTCCGAGTCCCTTGCTGAAAGAAGCCTTCCCCGCCATCGCCATTCGTTTCCATCGATCAGTCGAGATCGGTCGAAATGATTCCACTCACTCCGAGTGTGTTGGCGATGATGACGGCGACTCTTCTGGTCGCTTTGGGTGATACGAAGCCTCTTCCCGTCAACTCGGACAGCTTGCTTTCTTACGGCAATAACCACTGGCTCATTCTGCTTCCCGGTGACCAAATTCTTCCCAACAACAAGAATGACTGCTCCGATATCGGCATGGAGCGTCGTTTCAAAGCGAACACGGAACGTCCGATCATCTGCCGAGAGCCAGTGGGGCACGGCTCCACGAACCCCTCCGACGTGGTTCTTGTCATCGTCGGCGGACTGAGCTGCGGAATCGCCATCGCGCTACTTTTTATGGGAATTTGGGCATCGAAACGGACAATTCCCTCGAAGGAGTCAGCGCAAAAGGTGAATATTGCAACGGATATTTAAATTTGAATCATATGCTTTTTTTCAGAACCCCAAGCGCTGAGGATGGATTGTAAACGGGTTTCATGAATCCAAATAAATGCATTGCAGAGTGGCATATATTTATTTGACGAATTGTGGCACAGTCCTGAGGACAATACCGTAATATTCACTTCTTCGGAAGAAGAGTACATCTCCACAGTCGCGTCGCATCGTGTCTTGGTCCAAATTGTTTCTCGCAATAAAGAAGGCTGGGCGACTCGTCTTCTCTCTCCCACTCCATAGAAGAGAAACCGGATGGCGATCATCTCTGTCCACTCTTCTCCCTCTCTCCCATTTCATCACTAGCGCTTAACGGCGGCGTTTTGGACCACACACATAGACGCTATTTGCTGTTTGTTCTGTCTTGAATCATCTGATTCGATTTTTCAGAAATGACAATCGGCGACGATGTGGCGAAGCAGCAGAATCTCGGTTACAATAGCCTCGAAGAGCTCAAAAGAAGCGCCGGCTTCAACGCCGACGCGCGGAAATCGCTTCTCAGTCGGAATCTGACTGTCGAAAAGCTGATGAAGAGTGTAGAGAATCTGCGCAGGCAGGCGAGGAGCGAGCGCGAGAACAACGGGCTCGAAACAGCTTATACGTATCTTTTCCGAATCGGAGAGATCTGCGACATTATCACGCGAGATCATCCCGTATTTTCGAAGACGAGGTTCGAAGGTTCCCCCGTGAGTCATACGTTATCCCGTGATTTTTTCGTGACTTCCTCAATTTCTAGGACGCGAGACGGCTGCATCGAATTTTCGCACAAAGCTTTGCCGAGCTGGAGAAAATCCAAACGGAAATCTCTGAGCTGTACAAGAAAAAAGCCTCCGCAAGAGTACTTGTTGCAGATATTGTCGAAGTTTCCGCACACCCGACTAATGGAAAGACGAAAGAACAGAAAGGTATGAGAAAATTCGATGTGCTTGGTTGATCCATTTCGTTTAGAGCAATCAAGTAGTGTCATATCGCCAAGGGATCTAGTGAGATTAGTTGAGACAGAGTCGAAATTGGCGCTAATCGTCGATTTCCGAGAGGACAGAAGTGAAATCGTTAAATTCAAGAAAGAATCACAGATTGCAGTGGCGGAGATACCGAAGAGTTGTCTTGAGAATGCGTAAGAATCTCTTAAGAGGAAAAAACTATCTCGAAGTTTAAGGTACACGTTCCAGTTGGTTGTCACTGCTCTCCCGGTCGGATCTTCTTCGCGCATGCTGCTTAACAAATTATCCATGTTCGATTTGATAGTGCTGTTGGACTCTGGAAGTGATGCTGATCCGGTGGACGTAAACGGGAAGATTATCAGAAATTCTCCATCCGGCATTCTCTCCGCTGCTCTGTATGATTACAACAACCTCCACTTGCCGAAGGCACCTCCACTATACCTCAAGGGAGGCTTCGCGAACTGGCGGATGTCTTATCCAGTGTACGTAGCGAGCGCTGATGGATCTGTTCGAAAGGCGTCCCAGTTTGGTGCTGGAGAAAGTGACATCGAAAGAGCTATTCAGAATCTGAGAAAATTCAGACGGGTAACCGTGGATTACCCCGATCTCTATTACAAACCACCGCCACCACGAGAGCCCTCCCCAGTGGAACCACTAGAAGAATACTCGCCCGTACATCCTGTTGAACTTCCAGAGACCTCCGTGCCCACAAACGAAGATCGTATGGAGCTGCGGGCTTCTCCGGTACCGATCCAACCGACTCCGACTATCTCTTCCTCCCTCAATGACAGCGTCGCCCGTCAGATCCCCCAGCGTCCGGATCAGCCAATACCCCGTCAAATGCCCATTGTGGATCGCTCGGTTAAGCCTAAGCCACTCGAACATGAGTACTCCAGTCACCCTGCTCCGGTCGATCGCAACGGAAAGGATGCTGCGCCACAAGGAGTTGCACGATCAGACGTCTCGACATTTCCCAGGTGAGATTCTCCTCATTCCGAGGGAGGGCGAAATCAGTGAGCGGTCGGGCTGGCGAGGAACAGTTCCGTCTCTCGAAGAGTCGGCTGACTGTTTCGCAGATCTACAGCTTCCCTGTCTCCAACCATCACTTGTTTTAGCATTTCGTCCTCGTCGATCGCCCCTAGCGCTCGAAGTGCTCTGGTTGTCCCTCCGCAGCGGCCGACCGTCGACCGCACGACGAAGGAGGCCGTCGAGAGGAAGGAGTACGTCCACATGTCCACCGAGTGGCCTAAATGAAATTATAGGGCTGAGTTCCGGCGTGAAATCCTCTCCATGTACGACGCGTGTGTCGAGAACCTCCGCATGAAGTCGCGAAGAGGCCACGTGGTAAGTGGAGACAAATGCTACCGCACTCACCAATTCTTCTTAGAAGCCAGGCCACACTGGACTCGTAAACATTGTCAACACCTGCTTCATGAACACGACGCTCCAGGCGCTCGCGAACACGGTTCCGCTTCGGACCCTCTTCTGCAAGAAAAACTTTACGCGCATCATTAACAGGCATGCCTAGTTTATGCATTATGCTGAGGCTACGGTGATTATTCTAGGGATAGCAAAATGGGTTCTCAGGGAGTTATATCGGCGGCTTTCACGGCCTTAATGGACACGATGTGGAGTGGGGAGTTCGTGGCGGTGCAGCCCGAGGCCTTCCGAGTAAGCTCTCCTATTTACCTCTCTTCAGTGATAAGTTCTTCAGGCGGTGTTTGCCGATGTCGTCAACGAGTTCCTCGCCAACGGACAACAGCACGATGCCGCCGAATTCGAAAATATCCTCATCGATGCGCTCTACGAAGACACCAATGTGGTTCGTAGTTAGCTTTTGGTTTTTGTGTGAGAGTATGGAAGACATTTCCAGGTGAACCATCCGAAACTGATGGAGCTCCCGGAATTTACCGGTGAGAATATACGCGCCGACGCCGCACAATACGAGTCGATCTCGAAACAGTTTGCTGATTCGCCTATCAACCAAATCTTCAACGTATCTTCCCTTCGCAAACTAGGTTAACCTCTCCTTTCAGCTTCAAACGGTTTCACCTAAGCGGTGCCCCTCATGCAGAAAGCAGACAGTAGTGTTCGGGGGGATGCTTTTCATTGCGCTCGACTTGCGGAATGACGGACAACCGACAACGCTGGAGGAATGCCTTGAGAGGTACTTTTCCACAGAGGTATTGTATTTATGGGGAACTGCGAAGTCTACTATTGTTTTAGGAAGTAGAAGTAGAATGTTCGAATTGCAAAATCCGAAGAAGAATGATGCGACACACGAAGATGTGGAAATTGCCGAAAGTTCTAGTAAGGGAACTTGAGGCAGAACTTTTTCCAAGGTACATTTAGGTGATTCAGTTGAAGCGCTTCGGTGAGATGGGAAATCATTATGTAAAGAAAGATAATAACGTCCGCTTCGGAAAACAATTGAGCGTAAAACCATTCCTCCACGACCAGGCGGACGATTCACAAAGTTTGTACACTCTCTACTCTGTTACAGTAAGTTCTGTTCCTCTTTCCTGTAAACGCTGATCTTCGCTCCAGAACCACGTGGGTAACCTCAACTCTGGTCACTACTACGCGCATGTAAAAAACGGCGACCAGTGGCTCGAATTCAACGATGAAGCTGTGCGACCTGTCTCTGAAGACTCCGTACAGGTGCGCTCTTTTGATCATCCCTCGAGGTTACATAGTTATTTTAGACGAAAGCGGCTTTCGTGCTGTACTACACGAACCAGCCAGACAGAAGATAGAAGGCATAGTAGATCAGAGTTATCCTCTGATAACGTCGAGTCATCCAGTAACCTGTGATAAATGAGGGTTTTCGCAAGAGGGTCACCTTGTAATTTCTGATGTTGTAAATAAATGGCTGGTTAAGATCTCTCCCGATCGGTTTGACCCCAAGTTAACGGTAACATCCAGAAGGTCAGACCCGACTTGTGTCCGAAGACTCTGTCCTGAACACAAACGACATGAAAGGTGGGTACAACCATAATTATTATCTGAACAACACAAACAACACAATAAATAATTTACAAACAAGTAAAATCTTAGTTGTTCTTCTTTACTCGTGGGGATCCAGGCTTTGGCGACTTCTTGTCATTCATGTTGCGAACTTCACGGGGGATCCACTCGAAGTCAATTTCTCCCTTCTTGTTGGAGGTTCCAACTTCAACAGCAGCTCGCTTCTTGCTGAATCCAGCCTTCTTTCCGAGCTTTCCAAGGAACTGGTAAGCGATGAACGCAGCAAAACCACCAAGACCAAGGAGGGTGATGAAGAGAAGGCCGTTTTCTCCGCTAACGCTGGACTCGTCCTCAAGGATGTTGACAGTCTGGTTGTAGACAGTGCTGGTGAAGATGTTTCCTTCCTTATCTTCGTAGTGGACGTTGACAACAAGTCCGAAGGGACGGCCAGAGAAGGCTTCATTGGGAATGAAAGCGTATTCGAAGGTAGATTCCTGGTGAGCGGGAACAACTCTGTCGTATTTGGCGGCAGTGAACTGGAATGTTTCTTGATGAAAACTACGTCCGACTTGAAGTCACTTACGTTCTGCACGTGGTAGCTGTAATCCATGGGGTAGCGGAACGAGGTGTCGGAAAAGCGAACAGTGTAGTCGTTGTCTCCATTGTTTTGGAAGCCGATCAGATACTTCACAATCTTTCCGGCAGTGAGATCTGACAAAACTGGGATTAACAAACAACGGACAGCTCCTGTGCTTACCAGTTCCCTCCTCAGGCTGAGTAAACAAGAAAGCAGTGCGAACATCAGAAGCAGAGGTGACCTTGAGCAAATCTTCAGCGGTAGACGCGACTTCAGGTTCATCCTGCACCTCTCCATCGGCGGCATCGTCACCTCGGACAAAGACACCTAGAATAATTAACGCGATAAACTCGCATGGAAACGGCACTCATACCGACTGAGAGAAGAAGGGCGGCGAAAAGAAGACTTCTGAGCTTCATGGCGGAGGGTCGATTGGACAACACGAAGAACCGATTGCGACTGACCTGCAGAACTACCGATCGAGACGATATCGGAGCGCGAAACGCGATCTGCTACAGCGCGATGGCGGCGACGACAGAGACAGACAGTATGGACGAGACACGAACTGCAAAAGCAGGTCGCGGTGGGACCTTTTGGAGAATTGTGCTCCGTTCGGTCGAGAGTTGGTTTTTTTTTTGGCGTTTAGACCATTTTTATTGTATCCCTCACGAAACTCTTCCAAAGCTCCCACCACGAAAAATTGGCGCGCCATTTCCTGCCATCGGCAGTATTACAATGGAAATCGGTGATTATCACATTTTTCTCGCGAGCTGCGCGATTTCGCTAGAATCTCTGAGCGTAACTTTGTTCAGCGTAACTTTCTGCGTCGAATGAACCCGGGTTTGTATCGATCTGAGCGAAATCCACAGAGAAATAAGCTTTACATTAATTTGCCTTATCAACATCCCGGGTTTTGGCCCATTTCTGGCATAGGACAGGGAACTTTTAAGCGATTTACACAGAACAGCGAACCATCAAGCATCAAACTATCAACCATAAGAACAGATGCAGAGGAGAAACACATGCAGCTACGGTGTTCCTCTTTCGCTGGCTTGCATCATCGGCCATCGGATTCCAAAAGTGGAGAATACTCAGAGTCGAGCTCTGAGTCGTCTTAACTGTACTTGCTTGATGCTATTGTCGATAGTTTGATGCTTGTTGGTTCGCTGTTCTGTGTAAATCGCTTAAAAGTTCCCTATCCTATGCCAGAAATGGGCCAAAACCCGGGATGTTGATAAGGCAAATTAATGTAAAGCTTATTTCTCTGTGGATTTCGCTCAGATCGATACAAACCCGGGTTCATTCGATGCAGAAAGTTACGCTGAACAAAGTTACGCTCAGAGATTCTAGCGAAATCGCGCAGCTCGCGAGAAAACTGTGATAATCACCAATTTCCATTGTAAACCTGCCGATAGCAGGAAATGGCGCGCGAATTTCCCGTGGTGGGACCTTTCCGAATTTCGGAAGAGTTTCGTGAGGGATACAATAGGTCGTTTCGCTATTTTTGCACAATTTTGACAGCGCTTTCTGTCATCCATTTTGTCGTTCAAGAAACCTTCTTTAAAAAAGCAAGCAAAAACAAGAAAAGCCTTGATGATTTCGTGGTAAACAAGAAATAAAGAGACAAAACCCGGGTAAAATCGAAAAAAAGCTGTATGCCCATAAAAAATCTTTTAGTAACAAAATAAGAAATATCCATTGAATGCATCTCGTGGTGACGTTTTTGTCGCTTACTGTATCCGTTCTGGAATTACCTTTTATGTGACAAATCTCGTGCTTCTACTTCTTCTTCTTGGAACTCTGCTCTCATAATTATTTATTTCTCACTGATTATTATGATCGATCATATTAAAGGAAGAGAGTTATTAGCCGAGGAAAGTTGGATTCGCACGGTTACTGATTAGTTTATCGACTATGTCGTTGCTTTTCGCGAGCGGGAGATTGACATTTGGGAGGACGTGGCCGAAGTTGAGTGTTGGGTCGTTGGCTCTCTCGAAGAAGTGCATTTTGAAGGGAAGCCGAGTGTCCGTCGAGGGGATGGGGAAGTTGATCCGGGAGTGGAAGATGTCCGTTCCTTCTTCGTCACGTTTTTCTAGCGTTTCCACCTCGAAATCAAACACCTAAAAAGGGGAGGCGAGGGTCTCTAGAGAAGCGATCTGCTCACTTCGTTCAGCCCCGGGATCGGGATGTCGAGCGCGACGGCCTGACTCTTGAACTTCAAGTCGTCAAATTCGGCGCCGACGATAAAGGAGTTGCTGAAGGGTTGGTAGAGACCGTCAGTGCTGAGGGTAGGGAGGCTGGCGAATTCCTTGAAGTTCTTCCTGAGCGGAAGATCTAATGGTCTAAGTTGGTTAGGAAAACAGGAGCGGTGAGCTACTGTGGAAGTTGACGCCATGGAGCGCGTATCCCGCTCCCCAAGAGTCGCCGAAATCGTGATTGAAGGTCACTCCAAGCATGTGCGTGAAAGGGTTAAACTGGACGTTTCCTGTGAAGTCCTTGTTTTGGCCAGGAAGCGAAACATCGGGGACAGTTTGCGTCTAAAAGACGGCGGGAGTGAGGCGTTAGGAGATGAACGGTCTTGCATCACTTTATGGTAGAGCTTGTTGCCGGCGATGTAGAGGTTGGGGAGATAGGGGCCAGAACGGTGATCGGACACTCCGAAGGGTAGTTTGATGAGACCGACGCCGCGGGGTCTGTGTCTAGCAGACCTAGACGGTTTCGCTGAAATGTCACCGATGGGCAAGATCTTGTGAGGAGCTACTTGCAAGTCTACCGTACACTCGTTAGCTACCGTAATCCCACACACCTTCCCGCCCTTTGTTTTTGCCCGCTAATCCAAGTGAACCCTGTACCCAGGATCATAGTGCACATAGGTGTTCGCCAATCGCGTCAGCGGGCGACAGCAACACGCAATCTCCCGCAGAGTCACCCTACTATCCTAGATTCCAAGACTCGTTTCGGGCCAAGAGGACTTAGACTCACGCAGAAGAATGAAGAGGACGAGGGCTAACAGCCATCTGGCGCCTCTCATCTGTACACCATCGATGAGTTCTAGGGACCAAATTCTGGAGCGACGGCGATTCCGAACAATACCACACAACCGCAACAGCGAGGACCGTCGTCCGACTTCTCTTCGTCGCCTAACAACCATCAATCTTCGCGAAACATAATTTCGCTCTCGATCCGACAAAAAGAGGTTGACGAAGGATCACGCGCACCGCCACCCCCGAACGTTGCATTGTCCTTTCGCAAGTGATTACGTCGTGTTGAGCGACGTGTGAACGAAGGCGATACATTTTTTATGTTTTTATACGCTTCAAACTGCAGTAATAAGTATAAGTGGAATATAGAAGAACCCGAATCAGAAAGTACACAATGAATCGCTTTCAGAATATGAGATATAACAAATCAATACCTAATTCGGTTGTACATAGCAGAGTGAGATATGAGCACCAGGAAGTTCATAAAGCTTATAACAACGTATAAAACAGTTTTAGTTCTTCACTTGACCGGGACGACGCCGCCGGATGGGCTTTGTGAGCTTCTTCTGTCGTTCTCGATCTAACTCTAACGATCGGTCCTGTAAAGATAACGGTAAGGTTATGTTGCAGAGATATGGTCACTCACCAGCTTGGTTTTCGCGTCCTGGTCGTACACTTGGATGTTGTGGAGATCGTGCACGGCAATTTCGGGGAACTCGCTCTTCGGGTCGCGGTAGACGCCTGGAAACTCGAGGCATGCCTGAACAATAGGCTCGACAAAGTCGATAGCTTCCTGAAGCTGGGCCCGCGTATAGCCAGTGACGGAGGATATCAATGAGTCCGGTTCATAGATACAGAAAAGGAGCGCAGCCGGTAGGATGCTCTGCTTCGCAAAAGATGTGGAACGGAGATCCAAAATGCAAACATCGAGGATCTAAAAGTTGATTTAGAATCAGCACAAACGAGATGGGTATACCTTCGCTACACGGGCGAACTCGTCTCTCATGAAGTTCGGCACAGAGCAAGAGTTTTTGTGGTGTTCAACGCTACATGAAAAGCCCACTCGCGAAGCGCTCAATCTCGGAAGAGTGCACTGGTTGGCGCCGTTGTTAGGCGCCAAAGGGACACGCGCGAACGGCGGTGTAAGGGGAGTTTTCTTCCTTTGCACATCAAGGACAAGTGGGCCGTCATCTCGGAGCGAAGATGCCGTCCCCAGAAGTTGGAAATAAATGGAGAGCCAATGGATGGAGGTGATGGGGACAAGCGACCACTCCAGCTTCTGCACCATCAGCATTTCATAAGTCCGCATATCTGCAGTCGAGCATGCCCCATCAGTGTATCTTGCAATCTTCTGGATGTTGGGTGGGTAAATCTCCTAAAGAACCGCATAAGCCCTCGAAGAACGGGACAACGCCGTTACCTCCAACTTTGTAGCGATGAGGATGGCTGTGGCTCCGGCAAGTTGCAGCTGCTTGACGGGGACCTCCTTCATGACGGAGAGAAACCGATCAATGTACTCCACCACAAGGTAAAACGTCTCTCGGTGGAGACGCTCCTGCTCGCAGAGTTCCATGACCCAATCAAGGAGCAAGAAACGCATGCTGTTGTTCAGGTCTGGATGAAGGGAAAAGTAGTTGCCAGAGCGCGTGTACATTTCGTCCTTCCGGCACATCAGGGACCAAACCTAAATTCAGCAATCATGGCGCAAAAAAAACTCGCTTCCAACCTCATCCTCAGTCCCGAGATCGTTTGAATTGAGCTGTGGCGGTATTGGACGCGTCCCCTGTGCTGGCTGCGAAAGAAGTTTTGGAAACCGTGCGAAG
Source organism: Steinernema hermaphroditum (assembly GCA_030435675.1). Lineage (NCBI taxonomy): Eukaryota > Metazoa > Nematoda > Chromadorea > Rhabditida > Steinernematidae > Steinernema > Steinernema hermaphroditum. The sequence continues at coordinate 7,105,019 of CM059622.1, forward strand.
GCAGGATTGAGCTCATCGCAACCGTCCCCCTCGTTATCGGCGTTGGGATCGCGATTCTCAACCTCGTACTCCTCTGACGACGTTGAGTGATTGGAGTTGCCATCATCAAACTCAGGCGAGTTGTAGTCGGGTGGACTGATATAGCCCACATTCTCCTCACCGAGCTTCATGGCCTTCGGATCGCGCGCATCGGCCTACAAAGTGGATAAATCAACAATCGCTCCTCGCACCTTACCAAAAATAATGTGTGAAAAGGAGAACAAAGCATAGCATCGAACGAACTGTCACTCACCGAATCCGAAGTCCGTCGTTTCCGGGACGCGCGAGGTGCCTTCGCCTCGCAGTCGAGCGATGGGAGATCGGCGAGATCATTCATGATGATTTCGCCTTCGGCTGAGGTGGACGGCGGGCTGCACACATCGTTCCTACAATGGCGAAGGGTGACAGCTGATGGTGCAAGGCTGGAGGTACGCATGTGTTCAGCAGTTCTTTTTTACGTTTTTGGCCTTCAAAAAACGAAATCGCAGCAGGTGGTCAGCAGACGGAACTCTCACTGCGCGCCCTTCAGCAGCGAGAATGTGATTCTGCTGACCACTTGAAGGGTGCCCCTTATCAATGACAACTACTTTATCATCTTTCACTTGGCGCCAGCAGATTCGTGTTCAAAGACTCCGCCGATTCAAAAATTCAAAGAAAAACTGACCTTTCATCGGCGACATGCGGTTGCATCTGGAGGTGTGAGTGGTCAGTAATGCCGAGGAGGGGTGAGTTGCTCGATCAGTAAGCTATCAGCCGAACCGGGACGTCGGAGTCGAACCTTAAAGCAGTTCTTTTCAGTCGGGGCATGGAGTCGGAGTGACCACTCGGTGCTCGCGAGAGATAAGCCAAACATTAAACATTATGCAACAAGCACGGGCGTCGGACGCGATTGCAGCCAAAACAGGGACGGTTAAGGTCATGGAAAACCGGAGAAGCAACGATGAGGTCATGGATTACGGTAGATCAGGGAAGGGTGATAATTGAAACTCTTAAGCGGGTCAAAGAGGAGAAAAAATACCGGAAACTTCGGAGAGAGAATCGACAAATTGTGCGTGAAATGTCAAGGTAAACAGGTGGCACGATAGTATGGAGTCGGCAGAAGAAGGAAAAACAGATATGGAGGCAGAGATGAAGATAATGGAGGCGAACAACAGAAAACAGAAGCGCTGAACGAGTAGGAAAACAGAGAGAGTCGTAAACACGCGCACCGCTTGGAGCATCGAGATGGAGTGAAAATGATCGAAAACCTCGTGAAAGCGTCATTTGAACGGTCTGACTCAGAGGTCTGAAATTACTCGAATTTGGAATGAAGCACGGATTGGAAAATCAACGATGCCCTCTATCACGAGACCAACGATAACGCGAGGCGGACATGAGGCGTGACAGTGACTGAGACAGACATTCAGTCTAAGGTGCAGGAACAAGACACCAAGAAACGAAAGCGACAGCAAATAACCGAACATCGATGACCTTGCAGAATCAAATTAGACAGTCTAGGCACGAAGAAGTCTAAAAGTGGACTCATATCCATTTGTGGCTCACTGCCGGTCGCTTGCTCATAGAGTGCGGCACCTCCCGTCGGCAGGGCACTTAAAAGACTGTAATGGGTCTTTTGCTAGATTTTAGGTTGTAAACTTGCACCCAACGGGTAACCCGCGCAGTGCACTTTCCGGCGAACGGCCGAAAGCCGAGCGGAGCGAAATCTTCGCGGCCACCGCGGCCGCACAGCGAAAAGAGAGATAGGAATCAGCTAATTACATTCGAACTGCACGGTTTAGCGCCGAATACCATTTCCCATTTGAATGACAGGCAACAACGCGCTTTCGAGCTGAGAAGCTCGGATTCTCGAAGGCGGCTTCTCCTTGGGATACTGGAATTCAAATACTTTAAACTGGTATTTATCATATCCAAATACTGTGGACTGGTTTTTGTCAAGGTTTAGGCAAAAAGCAAAGATTTGGCTAGAACGGTATACGGTAGTAACGGGACTCCTTTTGTATTCGGAAATCTGTGGCATCCAAGGGAAGGTATGGATACGGTTCATTTGAGGGTTTTACGGTGGGACGGTAGGAAAGTAGGCCTGAGCAAAAACAACAATAACAGAAAACGATAAGATACGTTCTTCACGATAACGAAGAGGACTCAAGACTGGAGAACACACGATAAGAGTTCAGAACATCAACAAAGCTGAAGCCAACCGGCGCACTCAGCTCGACCTTCCAGCAGCATTGGCACTGGCGTTGATCAGGTTTGGGGTCCGAAAAAGGCGCGTACCAAGACAACGCCAGTGCCGCCTCCCGCGCAGCAGCCGCTCCTCGCCTCGATCTCATCTATCCCAATTGTTGCTCGATGACCCCATAATAAATCCCTCCGCAGGCCGCGCGGTAAATGCCCGCGCAGCTCTGCCTCCCTCGGCCGAGTCCATCGACATCCCGTCGGAGTATAAGACCCCTCCGCGGGAGTCCCGTCGACTGACCGCTCGCCTCCTCCTGGTGCCCGTTTCGTCGCCACCCTGAAGGAGGTCCGCCTGGTCCCGCCCTCACCTGCCCTTTCCAAGTAGCGGCAGACATTCCCGCGCACTTCTGTTTAAACATTAGCCCGCCGCCCGCCGCAACATGAGAGGAACGGGCAGCCACGAACGCCCCGTGATCCACCCGGAGGGCACGGCTGCCCCTACAATAGGGTTATCGCGCGCGATTATCCATCCCAGTGCCCAGCGGAGGTGTCACAACCTTGAATTTATGGCGCTGAGGGCCTCTAAGGGTGCAACGCATAGTTTGGGTTTGAAAGTGGCGCCGGAGTACGTTTTGAATTCCGCTGCGACGGAAACGGGTTTGTGGCGGAGTTCCTTCGGTCTTTGATGTGGCTGCGGCGCCGTTCGCCGAGATTCAAAATAGCGACGGAGCAGATGCCGTAGTGATTAGCATAATTGGACGGCACCTGCGCCAAGACGCTCGGATTTGAATAGTACGAATTTGATAGGAGAAAGATGGAATTCATTATCAGAAGGACGATTCTGCAGACAGGTCATAAATCAGCATCTTTGGACGGAAGGTTACGGTATCAGTAAAGTGCAAAGGAGTAGGAGAACATATTAGAGCCTCGCTTTGGATCTCCCTGTCAAGTGGGGTCGTATTTCAGAAGGCATACTTCGGTGGAACGTTTCTGGAGGCGGACGAGATTGTTCCAGCAAGATTCGGTCCAGAGTGCCGTGGTCCAGTTATCTCAACCCCCTGTAATCCGACCCTCAGCTCCTTAATTAATCCCTCCATAAACACCCATCACCTCCACCGTAATCGACCCCGTCGTCCGTTCCGATCTCGCGCATTCCTGTCCCCGAAGCCATCTAGCACCCTATAGATGACCTTCTGACAGTTTTTCAACTCCGTCTGTCCACCCCAGATCAAGTTGACGAACTCCCTCGGACGACCTTGAAACCAGGCTGTTGCTATCTCCGAGGGTATCTTAGATCGATTTATTCATCATCGTGAGAGCTTAATTAATCAGTAACCCGCAGGCGCACTCTCGTCCCCCTTTCGGAAGTCAGAGTTCGCGTAGATGACGCCGTCCGCGGCCCGTTCCGCCGCTGTCACTACCGTAAGATTGTGGACGGGCACCAGCGTGTGGCCGCGCTTCTCGAGCGCCTTCACGTACTCCTTAAAGTGCAAAAGGGGTTAGTGGCCTCTAAGAGCATTAGGCACCTTAGGGAAGCTGGGCTCGTAGGAGGTGGTGTTCGGCTGGAGTTGGTTGTGGAGACGGGGAAAGTCGACCGCCTGCTTGACGTTCTTCTTGAGCCAAAGGGACCTCAGAGCGGAGCCGGCCACTCCGGAGATGATCGTTGAGCCTCCGGCGCCTCCGATCGCCAGCTTCTCCTAGAAAAGTCGTCAGTTCTCGGAGTGCCTGGAACGTCCCACCAGACGGTCGTTGTCGTTGTAGATGACGATGGGACTCATGGAACTCATCGGTCTCTTGCCGGGTTTGATGAAGTTGGCCGGACTCGGGGGGTAGCCAAAATAATTGGGATGCCCGGGAGAGCTGAAGTCGTCCATCTCGTCGTTCCATACGATGCCCGTGCTCTCGGAGGCGACCATGGCGCCGAGATACAAATTGATCGTGGAGGTGACGGACACGGCGTTGCCGTACTTGTCAATCACGGAGATGTGTGTGGTCCCATGGTCCTCTTGCGCCCCTTGGAAGTCACCGCCGTAGTAGGAGTCGTTATGCGCTTTGTCGGTGATTTTCTCGCGCATCTCGGCGGCCCAGCTGCGCGAAGTTATGTTCCGGGCAAGGTCGGTCGCGTTCGCCACGAAGGCCATGTCGCCGAGGGAGCTGCGGGCGGCGTAGGCGAACTTGGAGGCCTCGAGGAATCGGTGGAAGTGCGTGACGTAGTCTCCGAAGCTCTTCAGCTTGAAGTCGTAGCCGTCGAGGATGTTCAGGATGGCTTGCGCCACGGCGGACCCCGCGGGCGGAGGCGGCCCGCAGATGTGTTTTCCGTTGCGCAGCTTTGTGTAGACGACTTCGGAGTCCTTGCGGACTATGGATCTATAGGACTGGAAGTCCTTGAGGATCAGGAGACCTCCTGGAACTCCTGCAGTAGCAGAAGCAGACATTAATGACCCTCACCGTTCTTTTTGAATTCCTGGACCATGTCCTCGGTCATCGAGCTGTTGTAGAAGAGCTGGACCGGATCTTCGGCCTCCGCCAGTCTCTTGAGGGTCCTTAGGAAGGCCGTTCTCGTCTTGATCTGCTCTCCGTGGGCGAAAACCCTTCCCGTCTTGCCGTTGATGAACTCCTTCATCGTCGGCTCGTGCAGGATCCAGTTCTCCTTCTGCTTCAGAGCCTTCGCCAGAGCGAACGACGTGGGGAAGCCCTCCTCCAGAAGGTCGATCGTCGGCTGGATGATCGTCTTCCACGGGACGCTCCCTCCGAACCTCTTGTACTCCGTCCAGTAGCCGTGGATCTCTCCGGGAACGGCGATCGCCAGCCAGCCTAACCAGACCGTCAATCGCCTCGTGGCCTCTTTTACCTGTTTGCGAAAGATTCCAGCGGTTGTGGAACATGTTCTCCGAGGCCGCGAGGGGCGCCGTCTCACGAGCGTCCACTACGTGGCATTTCTTCGTCGTCCTAGAGAAGTGGCGACGGAGTACGGTAGTCGAGGATCATCTTACGCGTTGTAAATGGTCATGAAGTGGCCTCCGCCGATACCGGCCGAGTGGGAGTCCATGACGCCGATGCAGAACAAGGAGGCGATGGCAGCGTCGACGGCGTTGCCGCCTTTCAGAAGAATGTCCCTGGAAGACCCTCGGATCGGGGGACGTAGGACAAGGAAAGTACCTTCCGATGTCGGAACAGAGCTGATTGTCAGCGGCCACGGCTGCGGTCGAGTATTTTCCGAGGGGACTTATCGATGGTTTCGGCCATTTCGGGAGTTTGTGGGCGAATGGCTGAAGAGGAGCATGGTCAAAAAATGTACTGACACTAGGTTATTTGAACTATGGAATAGAGCCTTGTATCGTTGGATTCTTAAGCCCAAAGCCTAATTTCTATCTAAAACTCAGTCTTCTACGCACTGACTAACTAGGAAGCTAAATTTGATTCTGCATCGGGCTAGATTCTGAAATCGAGTGATTCATATTTGAATTCTACTCTATTTGGGCTTATACTATTCACACTATCTCCAGAATGCGCCATAAGTGTCTTGCTTCTTGTTTCTTTTGCCTGGGAGTGGGAGTACGATGGCCTTTAAGAGATCGGCAAAACTCCGTCTTGGAAGCAATCGATCGGGCCCGCACAAACGTCTTCGGAGGACGGCGAAGGGCACGCCGCCGAGTGATTCAAGTTTTATACATATTTATGAGACGTGAATGAGCGTTCTCGATCGGGATGCATCGTAGCGCGGTCATTGATTAATCTGTGGGCGTTGCACTTTCTGAATCGATCGAGAGTCGTTATCGACGGAAGACAAAAGTGCGCCTCTTTTTCTATATTTTCTAAGATGTCGAGTGGTCAGAATTGGGGACCGAGATAAGACAGCCCTAAGCAAGGACTGTTGTTGAGAGGGTGAGATGTTTAGATAAGGTGACTCAAGGTCGCCTAATTAAGTTTGTCACGCTGAGGTGTGCAGCTGACAGTTAAGGAAAAGAAGGTCGTCCGGAGATCAGATAATGAGGAACAGAGTTCGGAGTGCGCGAGATCGGACCAAATGACCTCAGAGGGATCGATTTCTCGTGTTTAATGAGGGATTAACTGGGCTCGTGAGGTATCCATTTACAGGTCGTTAAGCGAATAGAAGGATACAATGACCTGTTGGCGCTAGGAATATGTCAGATTGACTGGTCAGCTGTGATACTTTATCTACTATTCAATCCACACCCAACTATCGTTCTACTTGTACTCAGCAAAGGAGCCACTCCCGAGTCATTTTCAAATAAGGATCACTTACGTTCTGGATGACCTTGAAGTAGAGCGTCGCGAACAGCACCGTAGAGATCACGAAGACGAAGATCGCCAGCAGTCCCACCACCCCAATCACCAAATCCCTCCTGAAAGTACCAGAAAGCTACCATATCCCCAAACACGGCCCGCTCACCCCTTCGTCTTCTCATCGTCCTGGACGATCTCTGCATCCCGATCGCTGCTACTTGTCCTCGCTGTGTTCGCTCCGATCAGGGGCTCGTCTTCTCGGCTAGAAGCGCACTCTTCTGCAGGGCTAGGAAGACGAACTTACTCCATGATGGTCGGCAGGGACGGGTTGCCTTGGCACATCCGACTTAGATCCACTGGTCGGACTGCTGCCGAAAGTGGTCAAAAGTCGCGATTTGAGAGCGGCAGTGATAAGCGGCGAAGGTGGTGACGGTGGGCCCGAGGGGCCGATGTCTGTTATCAGGAAGAAGAAGAGGTTGTGGAGCGGCGGAGCATCGGAGAGAGCGAAGTATGCTTTGGCTGCTGGGAACAGTCCTGGAAAAGTGTTTTCCGTGATAAATCGAAGGAGAAGCAGGAGGTTATTTACAAACAAGGGTCAGAAGAACTTCCAGAGGAAGACACGGCCATATGAATGTGAAATGCTCCACTGTGCCTGCTGGTCGATTACAACATCCACTTAGTCATCAAAACATTTCTGTTTCTGAAGATTATTGAAATCGAAAAAAAAGTGAATGAGACGGTCAATGATTTAGGACTTAATGGCCTGTTTCGCTTTCAAATTCCCTCGGTGGAAGCCCCATTAGAGTTCAGAGCCAACGACGCATCGACGATGAGAACGACGACGCAGTGAAAGGCGCGAATGAGGCCGTCATGCAGAGATGAACACGGAGAGTTCGTTTTTGTGCGAACGACCTGCTACCGTACTTCTTTGTGTATCTTTTGGTCGAACTGATCTTTGTTTGTGGAATTAACGCGCAGTTTATGTGACCTGACTGCAGAGGTGGACGAGGTTTCGGATTACGGTGGTGGGGAAAATCGCGAAAGACAACACAACTTAGAGGAAAAACTGCTAATTGGCTACTATAGAATGCAAAAAAAGTGACGTTTGTTGAATGCTCAACAGGATGCGCAGTCAATAACTTAAATTTACCAGATAGAGAAGCTACAGATAGGCCCTCAGCTGGCGACCCGTATCCATTATCGCACCGTACCCCAGAACATCAGAATAACTAGCTGGCTTCATCTTCAAACTTGCTCGCTTGTTCACAAAGGACTTCTGCATCGATCGAAGACACGCGCAATGTGAGCTGTACGTGTATTCAATCGATGCAGAACGTCGACCATATGACAATACGCTCAAAGATCACACTTTCAGGTTTAGATGTGCTTCCTCTTCCTCAAGCACAAGTATCTCCGCGAACAGATGGCCTTTGCCAAGTCCATAAACAGCCACAAGAGTCGGCAGTGGGTGCAATTTGGATCTCTACACGTGAAGTTCATGTTCATTTGAAACATTAAACTTGCATTTATGGCTGCAAGGAGTCTGCTAGGTGCAACTCTTGTTGAGAGGTCACACCTCCCAATTGGTACTAAAACTGTCTCTAAGGACATCAACGTTCATGGCCCTTCTTCTTTCGAGAATTCCTGACAGCTTTGATCCAAATGTAACACTCTTGACACTCTCCATACATCTGTGGGAATGGTTATCGCTCGTCGATCTAAAATAGACCGAAATAAGACCTAAAACTTTGTTTCTAAAGTCCCGTTTTTAGTTCCGGAAGAGTATTATTTGGCCGGAAAGGCAAAAGATTTAATACGCTTTTCAACGTATTCAGGTTCGTGGCCTCCTTGGACAACAATGGAAATTCCTTGCTCGCCGTTTAGTGTTAGAGTGTGGATGAGTGAGCTGCTCATTTTTTTCGATGTGTTAATCTTATTTGTTTTTCCATTTCGTTCTTGTCATCACTAGTCCTGCTCTGTAATGCGTTCAACAATGTCATAACTCAAAAGCAACACTCCGATCTATGATTGCTCATCCCGTAAATCACTCTCAGTCTCTCTTCAACCCTTTCGTGAGAAAACAGTTCTTCTGTTAGGTCCTCCCCCACATCAAAGGGAATCCGATCCGCAAAAAAGGGCGCATACGATCCCCACAAACAAACGATAAATCAGGGCGGATATCCTTTCCAACAACGCAAATAAACAAAAGCCTCCGTTTCCCCTTACGTCTCCGATCGATCGACGCGTCATCTTCCTCGTTGTTAGGCCGTGAAACGTTGCGTCACGGGAGTGACCTCAGATCGTGACTTGTTTGCGCATCTCGATCGATCGAGGACCGGAAATCGCTCGATCCAGGAGAGGGAGTCGACGATGTACTTTCGCGAATTCGCGCACACATTAGTTGACAAATTGTGGCGCCAATGTAGTCCGTCTTCCGATGATTTCGAAAAGAACGTTCCCCAGTCGAACTGTTGTTATTACAGTTACCGTAGCCACAGGTACTGTCACAGATTTTGTACTCGCCACTCGTTGATATGGCTATAACTACGGTTCATTCAACACCTCTTCTTTCCCAGAACTTCATCACTATCTACTAGCCGTGACATATTAACTGTCAACTTAATTAGGCGACCTTGAGTCTTCTTATCTAAACATCGTTTCCCTCAATTTGTCCGTCTTAACACGAATTTAAAGGGACAGTGTCATCGTGAAAAAATTTTCTCAAATCTTTCTGAGAGTTTCACAACCCCTACCCAGTTTTTAACGGCGAACACGATGGTGAAATCCGTTTCGCTGTAGGCCTGCAGGTTTTCGAGCTAGAATCCTTCTACCGGAAGCTGGCATTTACTGGATTTTGCTTGGTCTTGGCACGAAATCCCTGATAAATTCGATTTGTCTACTGTAGCCATTTCTTGCAACATAGGCGTCTCGAACACTTTACACCCTACACTCTAGCTTCCTTAAAATCCAGATTGCAATTTTGTCCGTGGAATATCCAGCTATTACTTGGGTTCTACTTTCAACTTTGCACATCTTGTTTTTTGTCCTCATAGGCATGTCTGAATCTTGTAGAAATTCAGAACGGCCCTAAAACGTCGAAGAAAAAATTCCGGACTCTGATACACAGTCTCCAAGAACAACGCACTACAAATTCGCCAAACGCGCACTTGATGGTAGAGTGTTCGGGTCGCATCTGCTGCAGGAAATGGCTACAGTAGACAAATCGAAATTATCAGGGACCTCGTGCTAAGGCCAAGCAAAATCCAGTAAATGCTAGCTTCCGGTAGAAGGATTGTAGCTCGAAAACCTGCAGGCCTGCAGCGAAACGGATTTCACCATCGTGTTCGCCGTTAAAAACTGGGTAGGGGTTGTGAAACTCTCAGAAAGATTTGAGAAAATTTTTTCACGCTGACACTGTCCCTTTAACGTTTTGTGTTTTGGATGTGAACGAATGTTCAGAAATTGCGCACACTATCGAACGCTGACAGCCAAATGGAGCCCGACGAAATCGGAATTTTCTTGTAAGAACGACACAAAAAATCTAGGGTTTACGGGTTTACAGCGGTAGTTAACAGAGATTTTAAACGATTTTCCATGAAAGGGTACATTTAAGAAGACACTGGAGTTTTGGACGTTTCGATCTTTTACCATTGGTCCAAGTGCCACGCCGTCGTTCTACTTCTTTTGTTGCTTAATTTCAAAGTTTCTTTTTTTTGTAAGATCTCTGGCATTACAAAGTGAGATGTTAGGTGTTACCTGATATCACAACCGTTTCGGAATGATTCTGATTCTGGCCTCTCGAGTCTCTCGACTTCCTAGGCTCTCCTCTATCCGTTCTTCGACAATTCATTTCGATTTGCAACTATCAAGAACGTTCCCGTCAAGAACGTCAACTAGAGAAGCTCTTTCTTGAGAAGCTCTTCTATATGAATTTTTGTCAAAGAATGCTAGGGCAAGTGCGCCAACCTGTGCAAGGCTCTGTTCTTTATGTTCTCCATCGATCGGCAGCTGCCCCTCTTTTACATTTTGTACTTTAAAGACGGTCCAAATGACAGATGCTCTTTGTCGCCACATCTTCTGCAGACGAGGCCTCATTTGTCACGTTTATCAGACCTCTGTTTCCTGGCGTTTGAGTACTTTCCTCGCAAACACAGCACTTGAACTCATTGCTCTCAAGCCATCTCTAGATGCCTCGTTGCAGTGAAAGGCCACTGTCCGCTCGTCGGATTCTCAGAAGAGGTCGAAAAGCGATGGAGGGCGCTGAAGAAGAAGCACAAGATGCGCGAGAAGCGGAAGAACGGCGCGAAACTCCCACGGGCGAACAGCGCCAGCGACATCCTCGAAGAGAAGAAGGAAGGACCTCAGCGTTCGAGTACAGGTTCGAGGGTCTCGGCGCGGCATGCCTTCCACCTCTTCAGTCTTAGTGTCGAGTGTGCAGTCGCTGATGAGCAAGTTCAAGCAGATCGAGGCCGACAGCATCGCCGAGAGCCGACATGACGTCTACTCCACCAACTACATTCCTAAGAAGTATTCGAAGATGTCGCCCGAGTACGGTAGGCCGAAGCCAGGGACGCTGACCGAGAAACGGGCTCAGAAGGCTTGTAAGTGCTTATCTAAAAATCAATCTTAACTATCCTCTACAAGCTCTATTTCAGCGAAACACATCGAGCGGGAGATGGTGCAGGTGTGCGAGGTGATCCTCGAGTACGGTAGGGTCAGCAAACGCACGGGGAAGGTGGTGATCACATTCGGGGAACTCTTCCGTATATATCAGTTCATCTCGGACAAGGTCGTTGGAATGCTCCTTCGCGCCAGGAAACACCAGATGGTCGACTTCGAGGGAGAAATGCTCTTCCAGAGGCGGGACGAAGAAGTTGTTATCTCGTTGTTGTGGACGCCTGAGCAGATCGCTACTTCTCTTGCCAAATAAATCGAATTTTTGAATCTTTGGTATTTACTTATTACGCTGTGCGAACTCAAATCGGAAGATAATGTAGGCTTCAATTTACCACCTAACAAGGAAACTGTCAAACATGATGTGATGTGCGGGTGGTCAAGGGATAACGCTTCCGATCGTCAGGTTTAGGTTCCGGGTTCGAATACCAGAGGATCATTGCCTTCTCTTTGTCGCCCTTTAAGAAGATGACAAAACCGATTTTGTCAGCGACAGAAAGCCCGTTGCGCAAGGACATGTACAATAACAAGATCGTAAACAAGCATCGTCTCACACTAGCTGCTCCACAAGAGGAGAAGCGCCGTACGGTGGCGCCGCCGACCACGCTCCTCACATCCCTCACATCATCGTGCTCTTTACTTCCCTCTATATCACATCTCATTCAGTGTTTCGCATATTTGCACGTATTATTTTACGTTTGATAACTAAAATTTGAGATCTCGCTTATCCCCTCGTAACCCTCGTGATGAGTTCAACTACTGAGGATGCGATCTCTTTGTGAATAATCATGGCAACTAAAACAAAATCTCGGGAGCAAAACAAGAACAACAAGTAACATCAGCCAAACTTATATTTCAATGTTCCTTTCTGTTTTAGATCAGTAGTCAGCCAACAATAATGAACAGCGTAGCAGTGGATGATATCCCGACGGTCTCTAGTTGGCCGTTTCGTAGACTTTATTCGACAAAAAATTGGAGCAACGAGAGTGAACGAAGAAGTTCCAATCAATACGATACCCACAAAACATTTGTGTGTCAAAAGTGCGACATGTGCATATTTCTGAGGAAGAAGTGGATTTCGCTAGAGAAATATATGGTCGGGGTAATTTCAATGGGTCAAGGCTCCTGACACGAAAAGTGCGTTTGTAGGAAACGTCGCACTCTGATTTTGGCGTTTCGCCATTGAATCTTTGAGTCGTGTCAGAGAATGCTGCGTAACTCTAGAACGAGAGGTTATCTAGGGAAAGTGAACTATGAATTTGAAGAGGGGAACTTGCTCGTTCGAATGAGCCCTAGTTTGTGCAATTTGGTGGCGCGTGCGTGGAGTTATTAAGCGATTATTATTTTAGTACCATCTAATGTGACCTGAGGCGCCTTTTTCACATGACACACACGCACTGTCTTTTAGCTTTTAAGCCTTTCAGAGCTGATACACGACCCACGACGCTTCAAAATGCGTATGGAATCAGGAAAAACCCATGATTACTACAGGCTCTCTTTGCTAGGAGCGAACGTCTGAATTTTACCAGTAATTTCACCTTCAAGCTTCAATGATGCAAAATTGGTTCCTTAACAAGCGCTACAGTGCATAGGAACTCAGATGATAGTATAAACGACTCTGATAGTGGTGACACTGATGAATAACCAGCGTGCAGTAGTGCTGTATGCTGTTAAATTGACTTAGACTGGTGGTCTGTTTCATAAATCGTTTAATTCCGGCGCGTGGAGTGAGTGTTGAGGTGCAAGCCACATATCATTCGACGCGGCGTTCAATTCTCTACAAAATCATAGTAGGAATTTCTGCAAAACATCCTAGATCGCGCAAAATCAACCAAAAAAGTTAGAAAGTCTGCAATCTCCCTTGTAAATGTCGGGCACATCGCAAAATTACGGTATTTTGGTGGTCCCACCACGAGGACCTTGCAAACCCATTGAAATTACCCCGACCATAAGTAAGGTTTCCAGTTTCAGTGTTAGAATTGACGATATAATTTTCGATAATATTCACCGGACGACTACAAAAAAAGAAAACGAGAAGTACTGCTTACCCTCACAACGCCGAAACTCTGACAGAAATTGTCGATTTATACTACGGGAAAAAAGGCAATAAATGGAATTTCGAAACAATACGTCATAAAAGGTAATCCAGTGGAAAAGTGGAAAGTGGAATTCATATATGAAAAGGGTAGAAGCAACATGTCGAGCATCCCATATGGACCTTGCGAAAGAAGAGAAATGCAGATCTTTTTGCGGCTTTCGCGGAATAGAACGCGGCCGGATACGTGGTTCACGACAAAAACTTGAAGCGAGAGGCGTTATCCATAACAACACTGACCGGCTATAAGGCTTTTAAGGTTTGAATTATGGAAAAACTGGTTTATGAATTTACCCATAGGCCTCTCACTCGTCTATGCAACGGTGCAAACAGCGGCATCACATCGTCAGTCGGAAAATACAAAAAAAGTGGTTGACGATGAAAATTAAATCCTAGAGAAGTGCACTCTTTTTGTAGCTGAAGTGCAATACATCTCGGAAAACACGGACCACAACAAGGTGATATGAATTAAAAAATTTCTGATCAATTGCATTTCTAGGTATTTAACACCGATCAGACTGCGAAGGAACTGGAAATGTGGTGTGGGCGTACACTGGCAGTAAAAAGCGAAAAAAAGTCGAAACAATTGTGCAGTGGAAAAATGCTCTAACGCACTCTCTCACAATGCAGCCGGTAACTTCTGTCAGCGGTGTTCTGCAGACTCCGGTCCTGATATGTTTCGGGGAGCGACATCCTCCTGAATGCTTTAAGGATAGAGGTTTATTCACGCAGTGCATTCGACACTCGACCGACTTATGACCAGTGATCTGACCATAAACTGGTTTACTAATGCTTTTTTGCCAAACGAGGTGGACAATTCGCTTCTTGTCCTGTTGGTCCGGCTTTAATCTAATGAAAAAACCGAAGATCTGTAGAATTTATGACTATACCTAAAAAGGCGGCATCTTTCATACAACCTCTGGATCTATTTTTCAATAGACAGATTAAGTGTTTATATAGAAGACTTACCGAATATTTAATTCGCTTTCAACCACATTTTATCTTATCTTCCTGTTGTCACCTCGCCAAGTTTTTAAATCGAACAATCTTTCAATTCACAGCACCTCGATTTAATGCTACGATAAGATATGCGTGGTTTGCAGCACGTTCCATAACAGACTCTGTGAGACTGCGGTTCTCATATCCGCTGTGCTCACTGTACGTTGTACGCCTCACTGCCTCACCCATTTCGTTATCGAAGAGCTCTGCTGTGTGTAAGATGCTTCATTCTAGATTTAACCGCTCTGTATGCGTATGTATTCGCTGTGGATATCTTAACAGTGTTGTTATTTGATCATTTGTCATCTTTCAATTCAACAATAAAGTGTTCTAGAATTTGCGAAGCTATGAAAGTATAAGATATGCACCCCGCACAACACAAAAAGGAAAAATAAAAAGAACTGCTTTCTCTGGGATTTGATCTGCATTTTTCTCGAAATCTACCCAGTATGCGAAATCTACCCAGTATGCTCCTATCAGTACACAAAATTTGAGCGAAATCGGAGGGAAGGAAGGGAACGAGGAAGTACTTCATCGTTGGTACCATTTCATCGGAATCCTTTTTCTGAAGGGCGTAACCTCTTTACATCAGAGAATCGAAGATGGACCAAAACGAATGCCGTGGGCTAAGGAAGTTGTAGGCAGTCCAGAGAGGGCGTTCATGTTTCGCGAAACGATTCTGAATGTATGAATAATATGGATCGTCAAATTTTGAAATATTAGGTTGATGCAAAAGAAATGTCGATCATGCTGATTTTGTTCTTTCTTTCATTATAATAAGTTTCTGTATGACATGATTAATAGTTCTTGTAGAGCTTGCACTCGCGCATCGTTTGATATATATTCCGTCCCGCTGGCCCTTTCTAATTAAAATAAAATTTTACGTTAAACATGATCGAGAAAAAGTGCCCAGTGCGGATTTGCATACCACACAACTTCAAACAAAGCAAGTTTCCTGCCCACAGTAGCCCGTGTTAAGTGCTGGAAGAAGATGTCCCATCCGAATGCATGTGCGAGTGGTGGGTTCAGCGATTCTGAGATGGAGATAAGTGCTTTAAAGACGAAGCACATGGAAAACGTCCCAAATTTTTGGGTGACGCAGCATTAAAAGAGGTTGTTGAGCTGAATCCGAAAGCAACCTGCTCGAGAACTCACGACAGCGTTTGTGAACGTTAATTAATCAACCACTATGAGACGCTTGTATGCCTTTGAAAGATCAATAGGTGTGAAAAAAGGGTCGTTGTAGTCAGATGGCCCGAAAATGGTAGTGGAAATCAGGGGGAAAAATGTACAAAAAATCAACAACAATCACTATGATTGGAATCCTCCTTCGCAATATCAAGGATAGTTGTTTTGTCGTGACTCTAGGTCGTGTCTAGGATTCGGAGGCTTAGATGTTTATTGGGTGGCATCAAATAGGATAGGAGCGACCGCCAACGGCGAGCGCTCCCGCACAAGTGATTAACCAACATTCGGCGGCGCCAATTCTGGCCCGCGCAATAACATTATGCGCAGCTGTCGCTATTGCATTATGCATGTCTCAGCGCACCATGACAGTTTGACCGCCTTATAGCACAGACATCGCTCCACCTGACTATCACTTATTCCTGTCGATGCAGTGCTCCTTGGCAGAAAAAAAAATCAAAAGATGTGAGGAAGTCAAAATTTGAGTCACAAACTTTTTCAAGTCCAAACCACTATGAATTCGTTCAGTAAGGCATTCACTCTCTACGTGGACATAGGCGACAACTCGTGAATACTAATGGTGAATGTCTTTTGGGTTCAGCTTTTGATTATTATACTTTCATGATCAATTTTCTTTTTAACAAAAATCGACATTTCTTTTGCATCAACCTAATAGTATCGCATACTCAACTCGCGTCAACACCTCCACAACACCTTAAGGAGCAAGGTTATTGTTCCCTGTGGCTGAGTGGTCTAGTGGTATGATTCTCGCTTAGGGTGCGAGAGGTCCCGGGATCAATCCCCGGCTCAGCCCGAATTTTTTCCTCATTTTTTATCACCTTGATACTATCAAGTACTCAAGTGGCTTCGGGATATCTAAGAAATTATTTTTTTATTAAATACACTTTCTACAGAGAAAGAGATAAAGCCACGGCGGAGTGAGATTTGGTGGAGCTCAAGTGATGACGATCTTGTTGCAGATGCCTCCCTGGAGCTGCTTGATGCCGGCGGAGGCGGCGCAGTTGCAGAGCTGCTGGACGCCGCCGGTGTTGAAGCCCGACTGGATGGCGCACCGTTTAGCCGTCTGGACGAGGACGGAGTCCGAGGGGAGGTCGAGGCCGCATCTGAAAGACGCGTAGGATCGGGCCCTGCCAGGGGTGCTCACCCAAGTCCCTTGATGCAGTTGTTGGTGCTTCTGTCCATGCAGGTCTTGATGCAGTCGTACACCTTCTTGCCAGATGCCAGTAGCCCCTTTAGCTGGTTCTTCACCCCCGACGCCTGCATCATCCTGTTGATCTCCGTGAGGGCGGCGATCTTCAGGGTCTCAGGGAATCGTTTCTGGACCATGCCGCCAGGTCTCGCGGCACAAGTGTTCGCCAAGGAGGACTCTGTGCAGCGCATCGTGTTCTCGAGCTGACCCTGCCGGCTCACGAGGCACTGTTTGAGCTGACCGTAGTCGGCCCCTAGGGCGGTAGCGTGGGCTCTGCAGGCGTCCACGCAGGGGACGAGGGTGTTCGCGTAGCCACTCTTGCAGGGCTGCACCTCGGCACACGTGCACTGCCTGATCCTCTGCCCGGCGGCGAGGGAGAGAAGCACGGAGACGACGACCAGGGGACGGAACATCTGAAAGTGGTGGATCTGGAGGGGGCATCGCGGCTTTTATGGGAGCACGGAAGGCTTCGGAGAAAGGAGACTGTTTGTCGAAGGGGGCGCACGTCACAAACACGTTCGGGAATCAAGGCGGTCGGGAGCCATAAACTATAGGGGAGGGAGTGGAGTCTCCTGGAGGACATCGCCGTTTTATACCGAAGAGGAAGAAGAACCGTCGGCGCTCCGCCCCGAAGGAAGCGAAGAGGAGCGGGTTTCGCCCAAGGATATGGAGGTCACGGTTCTGGCAATGCGCTAATCTCTGGAGTGGAATACGGCGCCGTTTGATTTATAACTCCCTGTTTGTATTTTGATTTACGGGAAGGAAAACACTTCGGACTCGTTTCTACGCGCGAAAAAGGATCGATTCTTGGTCGGAGAAGTGCGCGTCGGAAGGAAACACATGTCTTTGGGTTGACTTTGGCTCCAAAACATTGCAGTGACTCCAATACATCAAGGTCAAAAAACAAAGATTTGCGTAGAATTTGAGTTTGAGCCTCGCTAAGGGGGTCCTCGAACCGAACGTAATCCAGCTCAGCCAGGCTGGATGTAATCCACTTAGCATTGTTGTCAGACGAACCATGTCGGATGTAACGTGAATCTGTTATTTGGCCGATTTTGCTTGTGTTTATCCTTGAGATGAACAGGCGCATCTGTAGTCCTTCTGTAGTGGCAGCGCCAAGCGCGGTAAACGACGACCTTCCACAAAGAAGTTCGCATCAGAGGACGAATTCCCCTTTTAGATGTTGTTGTTTGTGTTCCAAAAGAGAGAACCAGCTCTATTACCGACCTTGAGCACCCCACCGAAGAACCCGGCCAAGAGTGCTGAATCTCGTTTAACGACCTCAATCGACCTCTTATTTCTCCACAAAAGCACTCATCCACAAAGCTCTTAATTCTCATGTTTTCGACGTTTTTGTGGTCGCGGAAGAAGGACCGCGGCGAAGACCGGTTCGCGGGGAAGCGGAGAGTGCAGTTCTAGTAAAAGTCAGGCGAAGATATCGGTTGACAGATTGATGCGGCTATTAAGTTGGTCCCGCATGACGAGCTGATCTATGACGGCCGTCTGGATGTCGATCACCTTCAGGTCGTTCTCGAGCTTCGCCACCGCCTGCTTGACGCGGATGATCGGAGCTGAAACGGCCGCGAATCGGATCACTGACGTCAATCGTTTGTCGAATTGGGGTTTTTTTCGTTGTTTTGGGCGTGCACTCCGGGAATTACGTCTCGGAATAAAAGGAAGAGACCAAAGGTCGACGTGGTCGGTCATCGAATTAGGTTATTTTGGCTAATTTGTGATGACTACGTGTTGATGGGTGATCGAAAACAACGGAGTTTTATAGAACAGTAAAAATAAAGGACCATTTCGACTTTAATGGCCTTTCCTT
This sequence comes from Steinernema hermaphroditum, assembly GCA_030435675.1. Lineage (NCBI taxonomy): Eukaryota > Metazoa > Nematoda > Chromadorea > Rhabditida > Steinernematidae > Steinernema > Steinernema hermaphroditum. The sequence goes on from CM059622.1 coordinate 7,123,469, forward strand.
AGTAAGTGGTCTAGTTAGGGGAAGGGGTGCGAGAGGTCCCGGGATCAATCCCCGGCTCAGCCCAATATTTTTGCCCCTACCTCCATCGATGTTCCTTTGGCCCTGTTCCTCAATGTTCTGCTTGATCTGGTCGATATCGCTTCCGATCTGCTGAAGTTTTTCCGTTCTTTGGTTAACACCGACACTCGACTCTCTAAAAGCAGAACCTATCGCTTCCCCGGGTCACAGGACCGTACTTGTATTTCTGGTTGATCTCCGCCAGTCTGTCCTGTGCAGCCCTGTACTTCGTGAGGAGACCGTCCAACTGATCGTTCAGGTGTCTTTCCCGACTCGAGATTCTTTCGGAAACGTTGTCGATTTCGCTGGAAAGAGCGCTCAGATAGGGAATCGTCTTTCCGTGTTGGGTCTTCAGGGTCTCGCAGAGGGACTGCATCTGGTTTATGTGCATCCTCCAGTCCTAAAAGTCGTCTGTGCAGGCTCACACGGTCGCTCTCCACCTTTGCATCCTGTCGGACCGTAATCTTGAGTTGAGGTGTGACGCGGTCGACCTCCTCCTTCCACTGGGAGGTGTCCACTTCGCTTTGGATCATCTCTTGAAGCACGGGCTAAACAAGGCACTAACAAAACAGCCAATGGGGGGTGAGGGATCACCGCTGTTGGAGCGTTCCCTGGCGCTTCGACGTCGAAGATTCCGGGTTCGTTGAAGCCGTTCATCTCGTCGTCGTCTTCTGCCATCATGGGGTCCTCGTCTTCGAACTGCTCGGCTGTGATTTCGGCGTCGTTCGTTTCGATCTGCTCGTCGTCCTCGGTCTCGTCCAAGATCGGCTCCGTGCGGCGCCAGCTGAACGCCGCCGCCTCCAGGGCGAGGTCACTCAGTTTGTCCAGCACGTAGAGACACTGGTCCCCCGAGCCATTCTTCAGCTTGCTCGGCGAAATGTCCGCCGCGATGTCCTTCTCCTTCATCGCCGCCAGAATCTTTCCTATGGTCAGATTCGGATCGTCGAACTGGATCGATCGAGTCCGGGATCTAGGGACAGTGGAACCGAATGAAACGTACCTCCTGGGGATAATCGAATCGCATTCCTGTTCGGTTGATCAACCAGGCGGAGAGACTCGTGAAGAGGTGGAACTGCTCGCCGGAGTTCGTGGAGCGCACGAAGTAGTGCCGCTCGACACTCTTGTAGGAGGGCGACATCCGCACGAAGTCCGCCTCGTAGTTGAGAAGTTTGAGCTTGTCCACGACGTCCTCGTTCTGGATGAAGAGGGCATAGTGGGCACCAGGATTCTGAGCCTCCGCCGATTCGCCTTCCTCGGTCATCACGTTCTTCCACGATATGGACAGAATGGGGCTGGCTAAGGGTGCGCGCTTCGTTGCCAGGGGCAACCACCGGCCTGTCAGATAAAGCAGCTGAGCGACGCCCCCTCTGGGAGTGGATGCATTCCAATTCCAGAACGAAACGAATCAAAATAGTGCAATTTTTTATGTTCACTAAGGATCATTTAAAGAGACATTCAGACCAGAGTCCGCTTCGTGTCCACTAGGCTGCAGCCCTGGAACTCCTTCAGTTTCAGAAGAGCCTCTTGCATCAGGACCTTATCCATTTCCTCTCTCTTCTCTTCGAGGAGTCTCTTCTGTGTGACGACCTTCTCGCGCCGGCTACGGCCGACCGATTGCGTTCGACGTCGGACAACAGACAAGGAGCGAGAGAAGAAGTTCATCTCATCTCCGGAGTCCTCCTTTCTGATGTTTTGCGGATTGACCTCTCCTTCTTTGCAACTCTTCGGGGCACAGGGTTCAACTTTTCGATCTTTCTTGGACGACTTCCTCGATCCGAAGAAGGCAGAGAATTTCATTTTAAGTGGCTGGCGATGCAGGTGATGATGATGACCATAAGATCACAGATCTCTTAAGTGGTCTTCGGAAGCGATGCTTCTTGGGAGACTTCTGTCGCTTCCTCTGACGTCTCAGAGACGTCTGTCTCATTTCCACGGTTACCCCTCTGCTGAGCGGTCGAATCCGACGATGCCGCTTCGGAAGGAGAGACGCCGTTTGCAAACGAATTCCCTAGAAGAAGCCGTCCGCTTCGCGACGTCGACGTATCGCCACCGAGAGGCCGACGGCAGCGAAGAAGGCGGCGTGGAATCTGAGGTCGGCTGGGCACCAAAGCACCTTCGGAATCGGGCTTTCAGGGCGATCCCGCCTTCAGCTTCTCGGCGACATCCCTCGGCGCCGTCGATGGAATCTCTCTCGAAGACGCTCGGGGATTCGAGGAAGAAGCGATCGACGCGAAGGGAGAAGTGCTGCTGCGTGTCACTTTGAAGTCTTTCTCGAGGACACGAAGGGGTTCTGTGGGCGGAGAACCTCTTCCAGAGCCGAAGGAAGTGGAAGGTGAGCTGGTGTACCTAATCTGTGGCAACACCATGTATTAAGAAACACGGGACAAGGAAGTCGAGGGAAACAGCTTCATCCACAACCTAACAGATCTGCACAAGCATGTGATGAAGTGCTTCGAGGAGAACCTCAAGAATCCCAAGGCCAAGAAGCCGAAGAAGCTATCGAAAGCTCTTTCGGTGATTCATGTTGAGGCGACCGCTCCGAAAATCGCCCGCGATCCGAAGCTCCAACTGAAGGGAAAGAGGACCTTCTTCTCGACTGAGAGCGCTTTTGTGCATTCATACGAATAAACAGATTCAGATTCACTTTAGCTTTCTTTTTGGCCTAATTCTCTTTTGAGGTAATTTCTAATTTTCTACAATGTACGACCTATTTCTAAATCTTGATCCAGTCGTCCATATCCTAAAACTGCTTTTTGAACAATCCGTACAATCGAGACCGCTTACTTTGGTGTCCTCCCACGTGAGGATCTCGTACTCTTCCTTTATAATCTTTGCGAGCTCTGGAGTTTCCTTGCAAGGCGTAATCTAAACATCGAAAGGTTAATATCCATGAAGCGCACATCATCGTACTTACCGGTACAGGTGGATCGGCGTTGAGGTCACTTCTGAACTTGCTGCACAGATTAAAGAGGTTATAGAAAGGGCGATGGAAGCTGATCGCCTCTGGGGATGTTCCGTGGGCTAGGCACAGATGGACGATGCAGACGTTCACCTTGAAGACCGTAGTGTCGAAGAGGTTCGCCGTCCAGCGGTGCTTCATCGTCTCGGTGAGGGAGATCTCATAAGGCAGTTTGTAGTCCAGGATCACGGATAGGTTGTGCAGAACGTGGACGCAGTGGGCGAAGGCGGCGTAGGCTTGGCGATCGTCCATGCTGATGTCGGTGGAACGGTTGTAGATGAGGTAAGTGCGGAGGTTGTCGTAAAGGCAGTGATCGTTGATCCGGCAGTCGGCAATCTGAAGGCATTCGTTCTATCTACCGTAATCCACAAGCGCTTGTTACCGAGAAGAACTCGTTGTCCTTGATGGTCATCTGGAGGGACGCTTCACCGTCGCCAGCTGCGTGAGCCGCCCAATAGCCCATCGTCGGCGTCGGGAGAACCGCCTTCGGAGTGTCGACGTCAGCCATCGCGTCGGCGATCATCTTCATGCGTTTGTGCCTCTCGATCTGCATGACGATCTTCGGGTCGTCCTCCCCGACGATGCTCCTTTTGTACTGGTCTAGTGGAAAGAAGAAGGTCATCAGTTCCAGCGCTCTCATCCGCCTCATTTCGTCTACATTCTGGCGCTTCTCCTCGATCTTCTGGCTCTTCTTGTCCAAGCGCAGCCTCTCGCTCGCACAAGCGACGGTTATCGCATGCTGCTGCTTCTATTATGGCCTTTAGAATGCTAAGAAGGAACGTCCGCCTACCGTAGTCTTCAAGTCCATCTCCTTGGACACCTCTGTCTGCTTGTTCGTCTCTTTCAAGCTCTTTTTCTTTTCCACGATCGTCTCTCTCTTCACAACAATTAGTTCCTTCAGCTCGTTGATGTGATCCTTCACACTCTGCAGCTCCGCCTGTGCGTCTTTCTGAACCAAATCCGTCAAATAATCTATCACCATCACTCCACAAACCTCCGTCTGCGCCACATCCTGCATCTTCATGCCCAGAGCATCGTTCTTCTTCAGCCACTCAAGGTAATTCAACTTCCTCGACATGAATCCCACTGGAAAGAACTTACATAACAAAACTCCCCTCAAACAAGTGTTTATACCATTATTAACCAAATTGCCACCTTGTCGCATACTACCAACGTTTGGACGGACGTAGGTCGTGGCAACTAATGCGTGACAACGCTGTTAATATGCTGCGGGTCGATGGAATGCGTAACTCACCCGGCTTTGTGACGCTAAAAGGTGTGACCACACGGGAGATCTTCGGCAAGGGGGCCGGGGAAGAGGAGCACGATGGCTGCAGGTGGGAGGCTGTGGAGATCATGCAGTGGTTCTGGGAACACATTAGAAGGTTAGTCACCGCGGGAGAAGGAACGCACACGCTAGCAAATTACATTTAGAACTACTTCGGCGGTTAGTTTACGATTAGTTCAGGCCTTTCCATTTCTCCATCGAAAGGGGAACTCAAAACTCAAAAGATACGATTCTAGAAATTTCCACGAAAAGCAAAAGCGATCAAAAAGATTCGGAGGACTGAAATCTTCTCGGAACACCTGATTCCGAGAGTCTTACCGCCGACCACACACGTCGTCCGCGTTTGAAAAGCGCGCACATTCGGTCCCTGCCACGTCGTTTTGGGGCTCTGCCTCCGATGTTCTTCCGCTCTTCTATTCCTCTCTGATCGCCTCCGTTTCAGGTAAGAGGCCTGGAGGATGTTTGCAAGTCTTCAAAAGCAGACAACCGAGTTGCTGGCGAAGCGAGCCGACGAGTTCCTCTTCGAGACGCCCCCAGAAGAAGGCAAGGAAGCGCCGGCGCTTGCGGCTACCTCCTCGAATCAGCTGCTAGCCGAGGACCTCTTCAAGTGCATGAACGAGGTGTACGATGCCGAGGAGGCGCTGGACGTGTACGCGAAAGATGGACGCGTCAACGCGCTCCGTGAGTGCGTCGCCAAGATCCAAACGGCCGTCGAGAGGAACACGAAGTGCAAAGAGGTGAGCTTTCTTGTTTTCGCTTAGCAAGTACCGGTTGGAAATACGATGCATAATTGCAGCAACGTGCAGATATTTGCAAGGTTTAGATAAACAAAGAAATGAGGTCCAAATGGTTCCACTTTATTACTTTCAATATATTTTAGACCATGGAAGAGCTGGTGACCAATTATCAGAGCATCACGGAACGCACCTCGTCCCTGCACCATGCCTGCGACCGAATCATGGCCAATCAAACGCAACTGGCCGCTGCAGCCGAGCAGATCAAAGCGAATCTCTACTACTACACGCAGTGCGACTGGATCATGAAGAAGCTGACCGCCTCTCGTCTTCCCATCACGGGACAAGCATTCACTCAGATCATCTCGACGATCCACGAGTGCATATGCTACCTCAAGGAACATCCAGAACACAAGGAAGTCGTCACCTACCTCGGCAAGTACGAGCAGTGCCTCAGCAAGTATGTTTCGTCTCCGGATTTCTGTGATTACGAGCTGTTAGGGCGCTTACGGCCATTCGCATCGGCATCCACTCCGACATCGAAGCAAGCAAGCAGGCCGTTTACTCCCGCCAACGCGACGATTCAAGTGGACAGAGGAACGGCGGTGGAAGCTTTCCCTTCACAAGCGACGATTCACACGCTCTCCTCTACGGCGTTTTCGCCGCTAGAGCTAATAACGTCAGGTTGATAAGCCGGAAAACTGAACTCACCCAATTAAGTTTTGTAGAAACGCTCTCGCCGTTTCCGATCGATTTTTCTCGAGTTACAGCGAATACCAAGTAATGGTCAATGAGTGCGAACAAGACTACTTTGCCGTGCGTGAAGAACTTCTCACCCCAGTCGTTCAGGCTACGGTAGACCAACTCGTGAAGTACGTCATCGTGACCGTCGCTTGATTACGGTACTTCTTTTCTAGTGCCCATGGAGAAAGCTCGTGCACTTTGACTCGATCTGGATGCAAGTTCCTCCTCCGTCTCTGCGACGACGAGTACCGCCTTTACAAGCAGTTCTTCCTTCTGCAAAGGGATAATTCCGAAGAAGGGTTTGCAACGCTGCTCAAGGATTTGGCACTCTATTTCACGCCTTTCAGAATTCAGAGTGAATCCCGAGCCAGTCGTAGAATCTCCACCACATCCGAGGTGGCCTCGACCGTCATGAGCAACCCTGAAGCGTCGCCGACATCTGTGGTCTTCACAACGTTCATTGAGAACATCTGCAAAATCCTCTACGACGTACTTAGACCTCTCATCATCCATAATCCGCACTTGGAAACCCTTGCTCAGCTGTGTACGATTCTGAAGGTAGGAATGGACGCAGTATATCTCATTCGTATGCTGATTCAGGTTGAGATGATCGAAGACCACTGTGGGGTGATGATGTCCATGGACGCTGCTTCCCCGAACGCTATCGACTCCAGCGCCGGCTTCGTCCGAGTCATGTCCGATCTCATCGGCGATATAATCATGAGAATCGTGTACAAAGCGTCCGTCTTCGCGGAGACCGACATTCTTGGATACAAGCCGGTTTCCGGAGACCTTAACTATCCCGAACGTCTCTATCAGATGAGGGACATCGAAATGGAGCAGAGGAAAGAAACCGTACGTTTCCGGGGTGCAGCAGAGAGTAACTCAGATGTTCTTCTAGGACAGCAACGTCGATTTGACGTCGCCTTCTGCCATCAACGCACACTGCCTTTGGTATCCGACCGTACGAAGAACTATTATGTGCCTTAGCAAGCTCTACAAGTGCCTTGACGTTGCCGTCTTCCAAAGCATCGCGAAGGAACTCCTCAATGCATGCTGCGACTCTCTTGAAACGGCGGCCGTCGGAATCGCCACTCGGCCGGCGGACAAATCGAGGCTGAAGACTTTCAGCCGTGCCTTGGACGCAGAGCTGTTCGTTGTGAAGCATCTTCTGATTCTTCGCGAGCAGACGAGTCCCTTCCGCGTTTCCCTCCCGGCTTCGAAGATCCAGAGAATGGCGCGCATGGAAAGTCAGCAGCTGGATGCGATGCCAATGGTGGACTACTCCTTCGACCTGAACAAGTGGAAGAACTCGGCCAGTCAGCTGTTCACTGAGAATCGCGACCGATGGTTCGAGTTGAGTTCGAACAACGCCTTCTTGGAGTTCATATTTTCCGTAAGGATCCAGTTCGATTACTGTAGTTCACTGTGCTAATTTAGACTCCTGTGCAAGCGACCGAATCCTCGATCGATCCTCGAAGGATCGTGGAGGTCCAGTTGAAGAAGCACTGTCACCAGTTGATCCAGTTGATCGTCGATATGATGACGGGGTCCCTGAAGCCTATGATATCCGCCATATTTGCTTTGGTAGGAACTCTCTGTGCTGACTGTGTTCATGCTCTCTTTAGGGTCCAGATGCGCCCGTCGACGTTTTGAAGGATCCCATTCTGTCGCCGCAATCTGTCCAGAACGCTTCCGCCGTGTCGTTTAAGGTGATTACGAAGAATTGGTCAGAGGTAGAGTGCTTTCCCTTCCATCCATTGTTCGAATCGCCGATTGCAGATCAGGGGCTCCTTCGATCTCTACATTGGAGTGCGAGAAACCGAAGAAATCCTTCTGCACCCCGTGAGGAAGCAGGTCGTCGACAGCTACGCCACCCTCAACGTATTCCTCACGAAGTCGTACACCGAGGAGCAGCGCCAGGTGGCCGGTGTGCCGTCCCAAGAACAAGTATTCCTCGCTTTGAATGCTTAGTAGAGAATATCTTGGTGAGAAGTAATCTGTGATCGTTAATATCATAATTTATTTATTAATCTTAAGCTGGTTTAACTAATGCAGGACATTGTTACAGAAGGGTAAAGATAATTCTGAAGACCAGCTTCTTGTCTGCCAGAAAGAAGTCACTGATTAGTCGAGTTGGCAAATCGTGAAGCTGTAGATGAGCGTACCTTCGTCCTCGTGGGGATTCATGACGCACGTGCTCGGCTGCCCGCCGGTGATGCAGGAACCCTTCAGACAGTTCCTAGGAAGGACTTTTCTCGTCTTCTTCTCTTGAATAACACAAGATGCCGAACTCGAAGAATTGGCGATGCTACAGCTATGCATGTATGGATTACAGTGCATCGACTGCGACTCACCCGCAATTCTGACGACGCGCCTCCCGCACACGAACGAGAAGATCCTCGATGGAGTTCATCATCCGGGTGACGTCCTTCTGCAAATCGACTTTAGTAGCTGCAGAGATGGAGAACTCACCTCGAAGACGGGCAGGCTCGGCATCATCCTGGGCTCGATGAGTTTCTTCAGCGCCTCAACATGAGTGCGGAGATCACCGAGGGCCTTTTCCGCCTCCACGAGGTGCGCCTTCAGCTCGCACACGCCGAAGAGTTCGCCAGGCGACTCTGCACGGCTCCTTGACGCGACCGCTTTGGAACTCTTCATCCCCCCGAATGGCTTCCATATTCCCATGGGGCGGGAGACGAGACAAAGGTGGTAGACCGGATGCTGCAGAAAACGGTGCAGGCTCTTCGTCAGAGGTCACCCCTAAGGATGCCGCCCTACCCGAAGGCGGAAGGAAAGGACTCCACTGTAGGCCAATATTCAGTGATATGTTTCTCCCAAAGAAAAGTGTACACTCACAAACCCGTCAATGGCACAGCTCGCACTGTATCGAAAACAGCTTTATTCTCCTATACATCATCTAGGCCTGGGTTCTTTTGACTTCACTCTTGGTGCGACTCACAGCAACGACGTTGTCGGAGCACCCCAGAAATCGGCGCCGAATCGACCTGGAAGTGATCGTAGCCATCGCATTGGCAAGGTCGAGCTTTACCGATTTGTGGCGAGCACGCACAGCGGGTCGCTTCCACATTTGACCACGATGGCCAGGTTGAGAACGCCGGCCGCCTGGTGGGAGCTCCAGAACATGGGCTGGAGGTGGTAGGCGGCGATGAGGGAACCGAAGGTGAGGTGGAGACAGAAGATGTTGATGAGGATGCGGAGTTCGTGGCGCTCGATCCGTCGTTGGCCCCTCTGAAGTGGCGCTCGACTCGGTCCCCAGGGAGGAGAGAGTTACGGTTTTGAGGATGAAGAGGAAGATGGCCCCGTAAATGAGAGCGCTGACGAGGAGCACGCACTCTGAGAAGGCGAGGTCGAACTGGGCCGCAGCGCTACCGTAGTCGCCGATGAATTCGAAGGCGTGTGACTTTAGGGAGTAGGCGATTGTGATTTGGGGCGTCATGTAGGAAGCGAACATGGCGAGGCCCCACACGTACTGGAGAACGATGCAGGCCTGAAGGGGGTCTTTTGTGCTTCGGGAGGAAGACTTACGTGCTGAGGTCTTCCTCTGAAAAGGGAGTGCATACTGTGGATGTTGCAAATGACGACGAGGCGATTCACGGTGAGCACGAGCAGGTTGAATACAGCGGCATGGAACGCCGCGTTCCAGAGACCTCCGCACACCTAAACGGTGGACGTTGTAGAGGTGAGGGGCCGTTGTCCCGGGACCCATTGTCCATGCACATGCACCCCAAGATATCACCTTGTTAAAGAGCATTGGAGGCTGAAAAGAAGCGGCGGTGAAGACTCCGAAGAACCACTCGACCGCGATCTGGACGACGTAGGGGATTCCGTTGTGGAGCATGATCTGGTAAGCGGCGATGTTCTTGAAGTGGTGGTACAGGCACTAAATGCAAAAGGAGAAGTTCATCCTCGGCCAAATGGGGTGCCTACGTAGAGAAATCTGAGGTAGATCGGCATGAATACGGTGACCAGGCCGATCATCCAGAGGCCAAAGACGACGTCGTCCGACGCCATTGACGTGGCTTCCTCCGTTTGTTCCATTTAGAGTGCACACTTTGAGGGAAACGTCGAGATCTGAAGAAAAAAGAGCGCTGAAGAGGACATTATATTGGGAACAAAACGAGAAAGAAGGATTTGTGACGTTCAAAAAATGAGTTTATGACGTGAGAGGTGATGCGACCGACACGCTGGACAAGAAGGTGGCTAGAACCGAGCTAGAAAGAGAATCGAGGTGAACGCCTCACGAAGCAATTCGTAGACACAAACCCAGTGTGCCATGAAAAGGACCTTCCTCAAAGGTGGCACTCAACTGGAAAAGTAGATCGACAAGGCGAGAAACTAACCGTACACACCCCATGGAAAGAGCTTCGACACAAAATTGGCGTAATTCCGTATGATGTCAAACAATATAACATCAGATCTGTGGCCAAGAAGAAGAACTTTATCCTTTTCCTTTTCGATGAAACTGAATCAAAAGTCATCATAAATAGGTAGACACTACAAAATGTCCGAAAATAGGAATAAGGGAGAAAACCTCCTTTTTGAATCCTATTCTGCATAGGCATACACGGCTTATTACTAGCCTCTCTGCTCGTTTCCAGAAACGCCTCGCTTTGGAGTGTCAGTCACGCGACGATTTGGGAAGGAGCAATGTAGAACGTGTGTCCTAATTATCTGGCACTTCCGTCTTGTCCTTCTGAGTGACAGGACTAATCACAAGGCGTCACACCTCCAAACACTCAAGCATAACTTGTAAATACTCCATATTTCGAGATTCTAGAAGCTACAGCTGCTCAGATTAAAGGCAGGTGAGAAATCGAATTACACGAAAGCCTAGTTGCATTGTTGCTCTTGCGTACATTATTTATTTATGGCAACATTAATGAAAAACATAAAATATAGCGCAGCTGAACACGTGACAACCAAGCGGTTCTTTCCATTTCAGATTTATATGTATTCGTCGATGTCACTAAAGTAATGGGGACAGCTGCATGCTGCCGATAGAAGTCACGGAAAGGCGAAAGATCATTTCGCTGGACCACTAAATCGAGATTAGGGCAATTACCCGAAATATTTCCATAGTTTAATTTTTAAGAGGGGGTCAGGGTGTGGGTGCAAAGTGAATAACACTATAGTTTAATAGGCACTTTAAACACTATAGTAGTTCTTTTTTGAGTGTTTTTACTGACTTTCTTCGACTGTTACTTCGCACCCGGATATAGTATATACAGAGTATTTTTCTCTTTCTTGTTGATTCTAGTGTTTATTTACATCTAAGCACATTCGAAGAGGTCTCCCTTTCAGCTGCTCTCCCCCAACGTTCTCTGGACCGTCTCCTTCTTGAGTCCCAGCTTCGCGGCTTCTCTACGAATCGCCTCCTCCTTCGCGAGGTTCTGGAACTCTTCCACCATCTTTGCGCACCTCTCGATGTCTCTCCGGAACTCTTCTTGTCTCTCGGAAAAAACGACCTTCGCCCGTTCGATGTCTCCTATTCTGGCCTCGTTCGCTGTCTTCCACTCTCTGTAGGAGTAGAAGATCGACACCACTCCGAGAGAGTAGAGGAACATCACTATTTGGTGGATGAACTCCGTCGCCTGAAGCAATCAACACACTAGAGTCAGAAGTAGTCTTTTCCTCTCTACCTGTCCTAGGGCTGCAGCCTCGCTCACTGGCGGAAGTTTCACCGGCTTCCGGAGCTTAACTTTGGCCATCAACACTTCTCTGTTCAGACGGTGCAGCCCTAAATATTCATTTATCTAAGGTAGGTCCTGCTTGCAAGGTTCTTACTTCTTCCGAGCGGAACGAGGACTCTGCTGCTGAACCAGGGGTGGTTCTTTCCATAACCGAGGAGAGCTTCGGAAGCCGGCTGTGAGAGCATTCGCACGAGGTAGTAGAAGAGCTGCAACAGCGGTTACACAAGATCGACTATGGTAGAGCCTACAGTGGCGATCGGAAGACCGCGGCCTCCTCCTAAGCCTTCGCCCATTCTCAGGAGGTTTCCTTTTCAGGATGGCAGCTCAAGATGGAGGAAGTCACTGACGAACAGCCGTCGCCAAGACTTCAATAAACCTGTGACTTTCATCATTGCGATCTCGCGGTCGCAAAGAGAGAAGTGCGAGGAAAGCCGAACTTCTGAAAGTGTGAAGAGTTCGATGGCGCGAAATCCGGAAATACGAACGCGAGGGAGCCTGCAGGAGAATCACTTTGTGTTGAAATTGAGTGAAATGATGCATAACGATAGATTTATGATATTTAGCCCTAAAGGCACACACTCATTCTTTTTGTGGTCCATCAGGATAATCGCGATCTGATCGTAAACAAGCCTTCATCACATCTTCCATCTGCCGACTGGATAGAAGAACATTCTTCGTTGCATCCGAAATTCTTCGTTGCATGTGGCACCTTTTTTCCGTAATTTTAGGCTTATTTGTTATTCGCTTGCAAGCAAAAAAAAGTCGGGCTGAGCCGGGGATTGATCCCGGGACCTCTCGCACCCTAAGCGAGAATCATACCACTAGACCACTCAGCCACTCTCACACAGCGCCTCGAGGAAGGGAAGTACTACGTGTCCGACTGTCTGTCCCTTATGGAAAAGGTCAATTGCACTTGCAACACTTTCCCCGATGAGATCAACGGTCGCGGCTGAGTGGTCTAGTGGTATGATTCTCGCTTAGGGTGCGAGAGGTCCCGGGATCAATCCCCGGCTCAGCCCAACTTTTGCATGTTCTCCTATGGCGCTGAGTTTTCGTTGTTTGATGAACCCCCGTGCAACGTTCTTTCGAAGTTTGAATCAAGCTCTTTATAAAATTCTCTTCTACTAGGTGACTACATTCAAGTGATTTCAACGAAAACAAATAAAACTGCAAACGAATACCCATATTATGCGTGCAGCGCCGACTTGCGGCGTCTCTTCCCTACATCGCCTCTATCTTGACCGTCTTCTCGCTCTTCCGCTTCCTTCTCCGCTCCTCGCCAGGAGAGGACAGCAGAGGATTCTGCTGCACGGCGGCATCATACGGCGGCGGCATCTCCATCTGCGGTTGCTGCATCTGGTGCATCTGCGTGTGGGGAAGGTGATTCTGCTGGCTCTCTTGAGGCTGTGAGGAGGGATACGGTACTTGGGGATAGTTCAGCTGGGGTTGTTGCTGATGGGTTTGGTTCAGAATCTGAAAGAAAGAGTTCTAGGACGTTCGGTAATGGTCTCCGCTTACGGGGAACATGAGGTTGATGAAGTTGTGGGGCCAGCAGGAGGAGAAGGTGTCAACGGGGGGAACCATCGTTGGAGGGAACTGGCTGGAGAAGTTCTCCTTGTAGTTGCCGTCCTGGTTGCCGTCCTCGGGCTCGTGGGCGTGGCGGTCGTTGGTGATGGTGCCCTCGCAAGAGCTCACCTTCACCTTGATGCGGCCCGGACAGTTGCGTCCGCGGACGCAGCGCCACGATTCGAAAGGACCGCCCGTGTGGGCCTTGTCGAAACGGTAGTCGTAGCCGTTGTAGCTGAGGAGGCGGCTGTTCGTCTTGGAGAGCTTCTCTTGGAAGCGGATGACGCTGAGGTTGAGGGGGAACGAGGCCGAAGAGTTTCTCTGCAAAGCAAAGAATCACTTTTGGCGCTCGAAATCCATTGAGGAATGTACCAGAACACCCAAAAAGGATCTTGATGAAGGTCAGAAAACACTGGTTGCGATACAGATCTTCTCTGACACAGTATCCGTTTAGTTTTGCAACCCCTTTTGAATCAGAATTTGGACGGAAGAACAAACCCGCGAGTCGTAGCTGTCGTGCATGTGCTCGTCCTTGGTTACGGTAGCTTCCAGCGTGCCCACCCGCACCTTCAGCCTGCCGGGGCAGTTGCGGCCGCCCACACACCTCCAGGACTCAAAGGGACCCTGCGTGTGGGCCTTGTCAAACCGGTATTTGTGGCCATTGTAGCCGAGGAGGCGGTTCCCCTTCGTGGAGACACTCTCGGTCAAGAAAACCACTTGCTGGGGAGCCTCGCCCGGGGAAGGACGGTTCCTCTTCGGGGGAGGCTCTAATGAGGATGCCGGGTTCGGCACGGGGGGTACGGTAGCGGTGGCGGCGGCGTTTTCGTGGCGGTGGTTGGCGTTGAAGACGACGCCCTGGTTGGAGTTTGCGAAGACGCGGATGCGGCCGGGACAGTTGCGGCCCATGCAGCAGCGCCAGCCCTCGAGGGTGCCGTTGGAGAGAGGCTTGTCGAAGCGGTAGACGAAGCCCTGGGGGCACTGGAGTCGCCGCACGCCGCCCTTCTCGAAGGGGTGCAGCGTGATCACCTGCTGACCCTGCGGAGGCGTCTCGACGCCGGCCATCTCTGAAGACGCCGATTTTCGGTCGATCGTCGAGCACAACAACACGTGAACTGCTCGAATGGCGATATAAACACGTCGTAAAGCGATCGCCGCGCATATGCCGACGGTAATGCGCGCGGAGAGCGCCAACGGAGACGGGTACGGCGGTGGCTGCGCATCCATAGATGTGTGCATTCGCTCTGTGGCAACTTTCGTGAGGAAGGCACGTTCCCATAAATCACATCAACCCGAGATTGACTGTTTATGTTTATACGTCAAAGGAGGCGATTTCGTCTAGAAGAGGAGCTGCACGGAGGAGCGGATCAAATAAGATCTGAGACCCATACAAACAGTCAACTAATTGGCCGCCTTTGTCGCTCTATTTGCAAACTGATTAAAGCTAAAAACGCCGATCAGAACATAAGGAACAAGGGTTTCGTGCGAAGAGGGTTCAGATCTGCATGATCAAGCCAACATCCGCATCCACAAAGAAATATTGTCCTTAAGCTAATAAAAACACAAAAGAAGAACTTTTGAGGAATCGTTTCCGTCGAAATATGAATGAAATGTTTCAATTCGAAGCCCCTCCGCGCATCTATCTTCCCTCCATCTCGATGGACTCGCACCTACCGTAGTCCATTTAAGCCCTCTAATCCGTCGAAAGACAAAACATTACACCGTAGTCGGATCGCCCTACCCTACAGAGCGCCGGGGCCAACAAGTGACAAAGGGAACGGCAAACGGCGTTTCCGAAGAATTTCCAAAGAAAACAAAAGGCGAAGCGCCGTTCCCACTAATTGGGTGTTTGGGTGGGCGCGCGAGGAGTGAAAGTGGAGTGAAAGTGGCGGCGGTGGCGGAAGAGGGACTGGAGGGTGGCGCGGTGGCGCGGAAGAAGATTAACAGGGTGTCGGCTGCATGCGCGCGCGAGAGTGGCTGGTGCAGGCTTAAAGTGAGCGCGCGGGAGGGGCTCGAGGTAAATTCGGCGCCCGTGGGCGCAGCGCGCGCAGGCCGAAAGTGTTTGGGCGACGGATGATGTCGTTTGTTAGTGGCGGCGGCGGCGCGGAGAGGAAGAAGGGACCGGGAGCATGAGCGCGCGGAGAATTTGATCGATTACAGGCGATCGGAGGCGCCGAGAGCGTCGGCGCGGTGATGAGCGCGCGAAATCGACGCAAAGGGATCGAGGAGGCGAGGAGGAATTAAACGGCCCGAATGGGGCCATTCTCGGCCATTACGCGCCGAAATTCATTTGACGCAGCCGCCGTATACGGTGGTCATTTCGGACGGCGATATGCCCTCGAGGACCGATTCCTGGGGATGTTCTCTGCTCCGGAGGGTACAATAGGGCGATCAAGGTCGCCCCTCTACTGTAGGGGCTTGTTTACAGTTGTTACTTTTGATCTTTTCTGGCAACTGTACGTGAGGGACCTTTCCATAAGTATAAGAGGGCGATCGGCCACTTAGACGTCCAAGCAGAAGTCACAAAACGGCGCCTTCGTGAGGAAGAAGGGATTACGTTAGGCAAGAAGGTGAGGTGCGACCACACGCGACGCCTCTGTTCTGACTCGTTTGACCTTTTGCACGAATTTCACACATTACCAACAATTAGAGGGTGGCTAAGAAGGACGACGAAGGCGACGGCATAGAATTAAGTCTTCGGGATCTTCGAGTCTCCCTAGGAAGGGAGACCTAAGAAGACTTCCCCCTCCGGACCTACCGTACCCCTGGACGTGTAAAATACAATTAGGGCGTGCAGGAAGGCGCGAAGCGTCCGACACCGACGGCTCTCGCGGAAAGGGCCCTGAGGGGTCTTCGCGCACCGCCACCCGCGACGACCTTCTCGCGCGCTTCTTCTCCTCTGTGGGACGCGCGGCGCGCACTCCTAACATCACCGGTCGCCCTTCGCCCACCCGAAAGAGTCTTCTGGGCCAGGCCACACCGCCCTCCACGACCCTCCGGCGCTCATCCTTCGCGCGCGCGAATCGATTTGAGCGCGCCAGAGTGCGCCACTTCGCCCTCCGAACACCCTTTTTGGCCCCAAAAACAAAACCTTTCGGACCTTTCTGGAGGCAACCATTTCGGTCCTATTGGGTACTCGAGGGAAGGGGCGTCGGAGTAATGGATCATTATCTGGATAATCCGGATTGTGATCCCTCAAGAAGGCCTTGTCCTACACATCCCCTCTATGGGGACCGTACAAAAGAGACTTTTTCAACCATTGCAAGGAATGTTGCCCAAGAAAAGGGGTCGAAGACGCAGACGCACCTCCCCGGACCACCACGGGTACTGTAAGCACAGATCCAAGCATAAGCAGTCTTTCTATTCTAGAAGGTTTCCAAATCTCCGATAGAGAGGAAGAGAACCTACAGTATACAAGTTCAGTTTCAGTCTTGCATTTGAAATCAAATGGTTCAGACTCTACAACCCGGTTGTTATCCTGGAAAATGGACGTTCTCCTCTATGTACGGTCCTCGCTCACCCACACCAAGTACCCTGCCCCAATCCACTCAAATTCAGAGACATTCCGACCCTTAGCCAGTCTCTCTCTGATGGGCGGCGCTCTTAATTAGTCGCGTGGATTAGCGCGCCCCTTAGCGGCGATTCTTGTTTTCGGACGACCTTGGACTGTCGACTCGGCGATTAATTGAGCGCATCATCGACGGAAAGTGATAGTGGAAGTACAGTACCTCCTGTCTGGATGGCTGAATCGGAACCGGGAAAGACGCGTCCGACGAGAGTTGGTAACCCAAAGGCGTCTTTAAAAGATTGATGCGCCCGCTCCAGAGTGATAAATGTTGTTGTTGACACGTGTGGACCCATCGTTTTGGAATTCATGGGAAAGAGGAGAAATTGATGTGCCAAAAAGGCCCTGAAGTGAATTCAGTTCAAAGACAGAAGCACAGAGACTCCTCGAAGCCGTCTTCTGGAAGGTCTTCGAAACGATCAGGAGGGCAGAGTCACTCGGTCAGCGCGTGACCTACAAGAGTGCGCAAATCCAACAGCTACCGTACCTCAGATTTCGACAAGCTGTGGGCACTTCTTCTACATAGAAAGGGTTCTTTTTGTTATTCAGACTACTAATTTCGTCTTTCATTTGTGCCCCCAGCGATCGGTCGGGTCGTCCACTCGCTCTCGCTCTCTCTGAGGCTGTCTGAGCCGAATGAGTTGAGTGAGCGGTCGTTCTCGGCCGTCGTTGTTGGCGCAATGATCGCCCCGGCTCCCAGAAGGCCTGGAACACCAGGGAGCCGTAGTTCCACCGTCTCGCCAAAAAGCCCGTCACGACCGCCCGACTCTACCCGCGCCGCCAGAGAAGCCGAAGAAGCGTTGCAACTCCGAAGTCCGCGCCGCCAGCCGAACCGAAGATGACTCTCCGCTCCGTTGGCTCTACTCCACCGCTATTTCACTTCCGGAATCAACTCTTCACGACTTCGACGCCCGCGCATACTGATGGGAACGCTGCATTCTATTCGGATTCGTCTGCTCCACCGAAATCAGAAGAAAATCAGCGACCACGGTGTGACTATGTTCTCTTTGTGTATATATATGAGACGTCCTGCACGGCGTAAGCCGTTGATTCGGGAAGATAAATCGTGTAAATCGTGTAAAAAACTACTAATTTTAACGTTCTACAGTTTTTTTGTGTGAATTCTAAGCCCACGTTGGGAGCATTTTTCAGATTGTCATGACATCATTGACCTTCGTGTACCACTGAGAAATCGTCGAACCTCGCGAAGGATTTCTCCAGATCCAAGAACACAGCACTCCACAGAGGTGGTTCCATTCGACCAGGGGAGGCGCTCGAAGAATTTCTCGTGGAGACCGAACTCTACGCCTTTCTGTAACCCTGTTCAATCGAATTTACGTCGGATGTTTACAGAATGAACATTCATTGCCTAGCTTCAATTGGTATAAGGTATAAACCTTCAATTGTCGATATCCTTTATGTCTTAAGCCTATATTCGATCTAATATTTGTAAACCGGTAAGCCTACGCTTAAGCGCGCGCCGAACGCTGAAGATCCAGTAGCCTTACTGTTGAATGCCTTCTCCCAGTCGGAAAACGGGGAGTCTCCCGGCCCTACAACAGGTTCATCCTTCGGAAAACGTGCCCTTCTGTGCTAAGAGTTGTCGTTTGTGAGTTGTACTAACGAGTTCAAACTGAAATGACCGTCTCACGCTCTGCCACTCCAATTCACGTTCTGTCCTTGTTCTCACTTTTAAAGTTCGTCATCACCTGTCACCACTGAGAACTAGTATATGTAGGCATTCGCACGGAAATTACCGCGTACGCCTAAGTCATAGTCTAAGCCAATAACTGAGAATGTATTTTGCGTGTTAGGTGTGTTTTCTATAAAATCCAATACCAAGTATCTCTTTGTGTTTTTAAAGCCTTGTTTGTCGACTTTTTCGAATAAAGTTCGCAATGTTGTTGTGCCGTTCATGCTGACCCTTTGTTTTCTGTCCACTTTCATTAACACTAATCTTTTCCGAGGCGGAGTTGAAAAACCGTCAATTCTAGAAGCACATATGTATAAGCGGGCGTTCATCATTCTCACCTACGGCTCCTTTGCTCAGTTCATTCCAATTCTGCATTGTTCACAGAGGTCTAAAGTGTTTAGTTGGGGTAGGATTTGGAACCTATGTGTAATAGAGCGCTGCTGAAAGACGAAACAGTTCGAGTACAAAGAGCTGTCGGTCGACTACAGTATCTTCCAAATTCAGTGCCGCAACCGACCGTATGTTTCTTTAAGCGACAAACTTGTAGAAACTGATTCGGCACGGTTCGAACTCTCGGTGTACTTGACTAACAAGGGAAGGGTCAATCATGATACGCTAAGGTCGACGCGAGACTAGGGTTTTATTTTTTTCGATGCGATTCTTAACCTCACAATTTTGTTTTGGTTGCGAAGTGTTCATACATACTACCTGAGGTAAGCGTCTCACAAAGCACGATCCGATTATCTGATGCTCAGTAAGTATGCACTGGGTCACTTGAGAAACATCGGTGAAAAACTAATATGGTGTCGATGAGAAAGGATGTCGCATCTCTTTTGACGGACATAGAGCGCGTCCCCCCCTATATATGTGTGTGTTTGGAAATTTTTGTCCAGTTTTGAGGGGTCGTTTAGGGGGTGTGGTTTGGGGCGTTTTTGGTGAAATTTTGTATGGATAATCCTTAGGGGCGCAATTTTTTTTAGTAAAAAAATTTTTTCAAAATCGTGCCGGGACCTGGAGATATGGCCCATTTTAGGCAAAATCAATAAAAAATCGATGCGTATTGTAGCGCGTCGAAATCTGCACAAAATCTATCGAACAGATTTTCGAGAAAAAATTTAGAAAAAAAGAAAAAAAAGATTTTCGGAAAAAAACGTCCTCCGTTCAAAACCCTACTCCTCTCTGAATTTTCGATTGTTCCGCGCAAGCTTGGTATCAAACGAAAGCTGAATAAATTCCGCAGAGGGTAGTTGTGGCGGATTTTTGAATTTCGAGTTTATTTTCGAGAAATCAACGAATTAAATTTTGGTGCGATTTTCGGTGAGGAAGTTCGTGGATTGTGAAAGCGATGCCACGGGTCCCGACGCGATTCGCCTGTGCCGCAGGGGAGCAAGTTGCGGACGAGCGAGCGAGCGAAGCGAGCGTGGACCTGTTGCGCAGTTGCTTTTCACTTTTCCACAACTTCTACAGATTCCACAACTTCGACCGATGTTAACCTGTCGCGCAGCGCACCAGGCTAGTTAGGGCATCTATTGTTTTGCACAGTTTATATACTCACCTAGGCCCACCGTTTACCCCTAGTCTCGCGTCGATCTTATCGTAACATGACTGTCCCTTCCTTTGTAAGTTGTTTCTAAATGAGGAAACATTTGACTCTTTGATTAGCAAGTGACCCGGGTGACGTTGGAGTTTTCACGCCTAATGGCATCCCAGATTATAAGTACAGAGGTCCTTAACTGCCGTGTCCGATCAATGACCTTGTTTTTGACGCGCAGCGCTGAATTACATTTTCAAGAAGCTGCTGCACCACCGGTGGATACACTCTTGCAGGTGGTTGTATCTTCAAGTAGCTGATTGAATCAACCATGTAATATTTTGTTCCCTTCTCTTTGCACTTCCGATTTTGCGACACTTCCTATTGGGAAACCATAAGGTAGCACGAAACCATCCCCTTCTGTGGAACGTTCTGAATTAAGGATCTTTAAGAAACAGGCAACAAAATGATCGGTAATTATGAAGTTCTTCAACCGCACATATGTGATATTCTCATCGAAGACTGAAATATTCTTCGTTCGGTTATCTTAGACCGATAGATGGCGAAGAAAGGCAGCGCCAAAGATCGAAGCGGCCAATAGGATTTGTGTCCCAACGCTCTGTCGCTCTGTTCTGCACGCACCTCGACGTCGATTTGAGTGAAAATTTATAATCCAATCGGTGTCAATTTATAGCGAGAAGGAGGAGGTATTTCCCTGGAAGCCGGAAGTGGGTTGTGTTGTGGTGGCAAAGCAATTGCCCGACGCTGGAATCTGCGTTCGTTGCGGTGTCTTATAACTCAAAGACTCTGAAGTTGTCCGTGTCCTTCAGTTGCCCTCGTGGTTTGGAACACTTAACGATCAGTTGGTTGCAGAGCACAGACACGTTGTGATCAGTAGATGGGCACTAATTATAGCCTTGGACAGCAGTCATTATATCACGAAGCGCTAAGATTCATCCGTTGAGTAGTAGAAAGCAGTTGGAGACGCCAATTTCCTGTGGCTTTTCTCGGATCTCGGGCCACTTCGGTTCTCTTCGAATTTAGTCACATTTTAGAATTTAGTTACGTCAATTTTTTACCCCCCCCCCCTTGTCATGTACAGGAACTGACGACAGATAAGTAAGCAGCTTTTATTAAAATACTAACAAGGGAACCACCCGAAGTGATACGCGCCGATCGAGCTGCGGTGTGGTGGGCCGGATGGAGGGTGGGCTGGGGAGTCGAACGCACGTAAACTCCGCTGCCCGAAATTAAGGCATCTACCCTAAACATGGCCAAGAAGTTGCAAAAATTCACAGCACTCGATACTAGTACGACCGCAATTGCTATAAACATCACTGCCTGTGTGGTCGAGTGGTAGTGCTGTCGGTTACCAATACATAAGGGAGTGGTGGTTCGAACCCCTGCGTGTCCAAAACGTTTTAATTTATCTTCAATCACTTTTTCTCGTATGTTTTACGCGTTACTCTGATTTACTTTACCTTTACCACAACAGAATTAATGTCCATCGTTATTAATGAATATCGATAATTTCCGGTTCTAAAGGAAATGATCGTGTTTTCTTGTATGTGGGAGGTAGACTGTGGGAAAATAACTAAAATAACGCGTAAAACATATGAGAAAAGTTGATTGAAGATAAATAAAAAAAATTTGGACCCGCAGGGGTTCGAACCACCACTCCCTTATGTATTGGTAACCGACAGCACTACCACTCGACCACACAGGCAATGCCGCTCACAGCCATTGCGGTCGTACTAGTATCGAGTGCTGTGAATTTTTGCAACTTCGTGGTCATGTTTAGGGTAGATGCCTTAATTTCGGGCAGCGGAGTTTACGTGCGTTCGACTCCCCAGCCCACTCTCCATCCGGCCCACCACACCGCAGCTCGATCGGCGCGTATCACTTCGGGTGGTTCCCTTGTAAGTTCAAATGCACAGCGACTTCAATGGTGAAGACAGGTGTTCGCCACAAAAATTCGTCTGTCCCCATTAAGTCCGCCTAATTGCGTTTTGGAAGTGCCGCCGTGCTATTGAATAGATGTGCGCAGACGTATCTACATCTTGGTTACAGTCCCATTCCAAGAAATTCCCTCTCCGGTTGCTGTGGGCATTGTGAGGAAGCTTCTCCAAATCGGTCTACCTCCTACACCCGAAGACTAGTCCTGCACTAGTCACTTTTCTCTTTCTAGAGAAGCACCCAAATCTCCGCGTTTTCATATCAACTTCGCCTTCGCCTCAGTCTATAAGTATAGATGATACGTCTTCCCTCCCATCCAAAGGGCAAATCTCTGATTTTCGCGTTTCCGAGACTCCTCCCATCGCCACTTAAAAGCATCCAAGAAAGCGTCGCTTCAGATGGACCCTATGCACCAATCGCTGGCGATTTCCTACATCGTCGTTCCTCTTCTTCTGATTCCCCTCTACTTCCGCCTGCTCTACGCAAGTCGTCTCTCGAGGTACCTACCGTACAACGGCGTTTCAGGTCTTCCACCTCAAATTCTCGCAACTTCTTTCCTACCGCCTCATGTTCCATCAGGGAATCGGCGACATCCTGCTTATGACCGCACAGTTCGCGGCGGGAATCTCGGCCACTTTCGACTCTCCGATGCCGTTTTGGCTCAACAAGGTAGACGACTTCAGATCCCTTAGGTCCTCGCCACTCCTCGACTACGGTAGGAATTTGGCGTAAAGTAGCCGACCTGCTCTCTTCGTTCCCTTTCTGCAAAAAAAATACTCCACTTTACAACGTCCCTCCCATCCCCAACAACACCGCTTCGCCTACAGTGCATTCTAAGTGCACTTCGGCATCTGGTCGATCATCATCCCCATGGTTTTTCTAGATTTTCGGCGCCGTCTTCAACGGAGGCTACCAGAGTTCGCTGCCCTTCGTCCTCCTCCTCACCGTCAACCGCCTCATCGTAATCTGCGACTTTCCCGCCCTCCGTCCACTCCTCGAGAATCGCTATGCCCCCGTACGTTACCGTAATCCCTTCCATGCTACCCACTTCCTGCAGCTGTGGATCGGCCTCCCCTACTTGTGGGGCTTCTGCCTCGGAATCAGCTATCTCTGTCCGAACATCGATGTCCTCTTCGACCTCGGCACCTTCTCCTGGCAGTTCAGTGGGGATTACGGTAGCTGGGCGCAGTCGGTCGACTTCTACGCGGGCGAGTCGATCATCGTCGCCTCCACGGTCATCTACGTCTTCATTCTGGCCTACATTTTCCTCAAGGTACTGTCTTGTTTCTTCCCAAAAGGCCCCGGGATCGATTCCCTCCTTCCCCGTTCAGAAGTTCATCCATCTTCAGCGAGCGGGGCACGCGCACGTCGCCATCCCGCGGCGCAACGACTACGGTCTCCTCCTCAACATCTTCCTCACCTACGCATCCCTCGCCCTCCTGCTCCTCGCCTTCAACGTCCAGCCCCGGATCTCCGAGACGAAAAGTGCCAGCGGCGTCGTGAATCTGCTCATCGCGATCCGCGCCGGACTGGACCCTTTCATCTGCATTCTCACCATCAAGTAGATCGAGAGTGGCGAAAGCACGTCCACAACGACTCGTTTCAGGTCAGTGCGGAGGGTTTTCATCGCCAAACGGCGCGTCGACGTCAGTTTCGTGACCACCCTGAGGACATAGCAAACGAATAAAACGCCTAAACACTTTAATTACACCACATATGAACAAATGCAAGAACGGCGGGTTGAGCAGAGCAGCAGAGTGAGCCGTCTTTTTAGTCGTCGAGCTCCTTATCAAAGAGGTACTCGCCGAGGCCAGTTCCGGCCATCTGGCAGTTGCTCAGCATATCGGCGATGCCCTTCACCTCGTTGACTTGGACGTCGAGAAGATCTTCTGAAAAACGGCGCCGTTGCGCGTCGAAACTCTCGCCAATCAAACCTTCGACGAAGTCCGAGAAGTGGGCGTCGTTGGTGTCGTCGGCGATGGAGTGTAGTCCGATGAAGTTGTCGTTCAGGGTGCGCTCCAAGCGGAGCGACACCTGGAGCGCCTCAGCGATGGAGCCGAAGTTCTCCGAGGGTCGCTGCACGGCCTGGAGGACGACGCGGCCACCGCGCGAGTTCTGGTACTTCATGAGCTTCTCGTACTGCTCCTTCTTCTTCTCCGACATCTTCAGGAAGTGCTTGTGCAGGTTCTCGAGCGCCACATCGTCGCGGTCGAAGTAGAAGGCGATGCCCAAGTAGGTGTAGCTCGCGTGGAGGAGCGCGTTGATCTGAAAAGTCCTTCTTACTCGCGTCGCTCGATCGATGCACACCTGCTCGTTGACAGCATTTTCGGCTGAAACATGATACTGCTGGCGGATGGCGGACATCTCGATCTGAAAACGAGCAAAACTGTGGAGAGCAAGGGAGAGAAACGCGAAGAGAAGACGCGGCCGGAGCGAGCAACAGTAGTGATAAGATGACGACGTTGGTATCGAGCGCCGCCGCGGCCGGCGACTTATAAGTCCCAATCCCGCCGCGATAAAGCCGGAGCGATTGGCGGGGATGGAGGTCACGCGCCGTCGAGACGATCGACTCTGATGGAAACAGTTGCTCTGGGACCATGTTCTGTGATCCTCCAGAAGTGCACCACTAGGCACTGCCTTCCATCGTCCTTTGCGGACAACACATCAGGAGGAGCGTCTCCAAACGAGATCAAGTGTCAGAAGTGTCCCTTCCAGTGCGATGCGAAGGTCGCCGTGTGCCGTGTCAAGACCGTAGATGTGTCAACTGTTTATAAAATTATCAACACCGACAATGATCGAGATACAACAAAACAACAACAAACAATACGCTCTTAATCAACCTCTTCGATGGTCGGTCCAGCGCCGCCCTGGCCCGCTTGGGCTCCGGCGCCTGGCATGCCTCCTGGCATTCCACCGGCGGCTCCGGCGGACTGGTACAGCTTGGTGATGATGGGATTGCACACACCCTCGAGCTCCTTCTGGTGGTGCTCGAACTCTTCCTTCTCGGCGGTCTGGTTGCTGTCCAGCCACGAGAGGATCTCGTCGCACTTGTCGTTGATGGTCTTTTTGTCATCAGCGCTGATCTTGTCCTTGAGCTTCTCGTCGTCGAGGGTCTGCTTCATGTTGAAGGCGTAGGACTCCAAGCCGTTCTTGGCGGAAATGCGTTCCTTCTGGGCTTCATCGTCGGCCTTGTACTTGTCGGCTTCCGCAACCATCCTCTCGATGTCCTCCTTGGAAAGACGTCCCTTATCGTTGGTGATGGTGATCTTGTTTTGCTTGCCGGTGGACTTGTCCTGGGCAGAGACATTGAGGATACCGTTGGCGTCGATATCGAAGGTGACCTCGATCTGAGGGACACCGCGGGGGGCTGGTGGGATTCCGGAGAGCTCGAACTTTCCAAGCAGGTTGTTGTCCTTGGTCATGGCTCGTTCTCCCTCGAACACCTAAATAGTCACAGTTAAGAAGGGCCGTGTGTATGTGGATCATGCCTGGATGAGGACACCGGGTTGGTTGTCGGAGTAGGTGGTGAAGGTCTGCGAGGTCTTGGTGGGGATGGTGGTGTTGCGCTTGATGAGTGCAGTCATGACACCGCCGGCGGTTTCGATACCGAGGGATAGAGGGGCGACGTCGAGAAGGAGCAGGTCCTGGACGGCCTCGCTCTTGTCACCGGAGAGGATGGCGGCCTGGACGGCAGCACCGTAGGCGACAGCTTCGTCGGGGTTGATGCTCTTGTTGAGCTCCTTGCCAGAGAAGAAGTCGGACAAGAGCTTCTGCACCTTGGGGATACGGGTGGATCCTCCAACCAAGACGATGTCGTGGATCTGCGACTTGTCCATCTTGGCGTCACGGATGGCCTTCTCAACGGGGTCCATGGTGTTGCGGAAGAGATCGGCGCAGAGCTCCTCGAAGCGGGCACGGGTGATGTTGGTGTAGAAGTCGATGCCGTCGAAGAGAGAGTCGATCTCAATGCTTAACTCGAAGGTAAGGGTCGTTCAGCAGAACGATAGTTCTACCTGGCCTGGGAAGAGCTAGAAAGGGTGCGCTTGGCGCGTTCGCAGGCGGTGCGGAGACGGCGAAGGGCACGGGCATTGCCGGAGAGGTCCTTCTTGTGCTTGCGCTTGAATTCGGCGACGAAGTGGTTCACCATGCGGTTATCGAAATCTTCTCCTCCGAGGTGAGTGTCACCAGCGGTGGACTTGACTTCGAAGATTCCGTCTTCGATGGTGAGGATGGACACATCGAAGGTACCACCTCCGAGATCGAAGATGAGGACGTTGCGCTCTCCGGTGGCCTTCTTGTCCAATCCGTAGGCGATGGCAGCGGCAGTAGGCTCGTTGATGATACGGAGGACGTTGAGTCCAGCGATAGCACCGGCATCCTTGGTGGCCTGACGCTGGCTGTCGTTGAAGTAAGCGGGGACGGTGATGACGGCGTCCTTGACAGTGGTTCCCAGGAAGGCCTCGGCAGTTTCCTTCATCTTGATGAGGACCATAGAGGAGACTTCTTCGGGAGTGAAAGTCTTAGTCTCGCCCTTGTAGTCAACCTGGATCTTGGGCTTAGCACCTTCGGCACTGATGACCTTGAAGGGCCAGTGCTTCATATCGGACTGAACGGCGGCATCGTCGAACTTGCGTCCGATCAAGCGCTTAGCGTCGAAAACTGTGTTCGCGGGGTTCATGGCAACCTGGTTCTTGGCGGCATCTCCGATCAGGCGCTCGCTGTCGGTGAAGGCGACGTATGACGGAGTGGTGCGGTTACCTACAGGGAGCCATTTGATGCACTCAGATCGAGTTGTGTGGGCACTCACCTTGATCATTGGCAATGATCTCAACCTTTCCGTGCATGAAGACACCCACGCAGGAATAGGTGGTTCCAAGATCGATACCAATGGCGTTAACTTTCGACATAGTGACTACTAGGGTACCCTGGAAAAGTTGAAAGTCCGCTTAACAAATATAGCGCCACTCAAGGGAACGCGAGAAAGCGAGAACTCAAAGGAACATTCTTATCCTGGGTGCTCGAGAAAAATCGGAAGACTAATGAGGAACACGGTGGAAAGGAAAGCCCATTTCGGACTGGACAGGGCGACACAAAAAGTGACTATGAAACGAAACTTAATACGCATTTACGCGGCCTAAAACTCGCACATTCGCAACGGCGCATCGCCTTTTCGAACAAAGAGAGCGCGGTCGAATGTTCTCGAACATTCCCGTCGGCCGACGCCTTTACCAGACAGACGCCTCTCGCCGCGACGACGTTAGCGGCAGACTGAAATTTCGAGCGCCCACGAGACAACGCACTTTGACGAGAACATTCTAGAAGGGGTACAGTATCGACGCAGCAGGGACGAATTCGAAAATCGGAAAGCTCCTTTGGTTCGGTAAGAGTTCGGTTGTTGCTCTTTTCAGCGCAGGCGGAAGTGTTGCAAACGGCGACTGCGCCACAGAATACAAGACCCTGTTTGTCAGCGGAGGCATAACCATTCTTTCGAGTTTCATCTCTGGTCTAATTCTTTCTCCGTCACAATTCAAAGATCTTGCTGTAATCCGATGGAGCGCTGATTGATTAGAACAGATCTCGACAAAAAAAACGGCGGACTTACTCACTTTCACTACCAGCAAAAGTTGCGACTGTGATATTCACAGAGGACACCCATGCAGAGATCGGAATTCGGCCGTAAAAGTCGTCGAGTCCGAGTTCCGATCTCTGCACCCATGGGGATTTAGTCAAAAAGATTTAACCGATACTACACTGCAGTGCGTCCAGTAATGATACGTCTAGCTCTTTTTCCTCGCATATCTGGCAATTGACGAAATATGGCGAACTGCGACTTTCACCGTTGGAAAGAGCGGCCAAAATAACGGTACTTAGCATACAAAGTTCGGAGTTCGGTGTTGGAGATTGGGGAAAAAAGTTTGCTTTTTTAAAAGTGGACCTATTTTGCTGTCCAGAAATAATACGTCCACCCAATGAAAAATCGGTTGTTTTTCTGTTCTTTGAGTTCGTTCTGCTTCAGATTCGCTATTATTCATCATTCTACCGTGTTCCAGAGTAGTTTCCCAAATGATAGGCCGTTCTACATAATTAACAAAGGTCAAAAAAGGCCATATTGTAGTCCTCCATGCCGAATACCTATCTAACCGTCAAATTGTGTAAATATTCCTCACCAACAGCTTCAAAACCACGCAAAACACCGTTTTCTGCGTCGATAATTACATAGGTGTACAAATGAGACCATTTTAATGCTTGTGGACATCACTTACCCTTCAAAACTTAGGACCTGAACTTGATCTGCTTTCTTATCCGGGTCCCAGAACGATCTGGAATGCGGGATTTTCAGCTTTTTCCATCGCTTCCACGTTGTAGAGCGTACAAACTAACGCTACTCATGTTTTATCCCGTGAAAAATGGAGTAGTTTTCTAGATATTTTAGGATTTTGGAAAATCATATGAGAAAGTACCTTTTTCCATTGTAAATTTCATGATACGTGGAATGTCGTGAAATATCTAGAAAACTACTCCATTTTTCACGGGATAAAACATGAGTAGCGTTAGTTTGTACGCTCTTCAACGTGGGCGAGATGGAAAAAGCTGAAAATCTCGTATTCCAGATCGTTCTGGGACCCGGATAAGAATGCAGATCAAATTCAAGTCCTAAGTTTTGAAGGGTAAGTGATGTCCACAAGCATTAAAATGGTCTCATTTGTGCACCTATGTAATTATCAACGCAGAAAACGGTGTTTTGCGTGGTTTTGAAGCTGTTGGTAAGGAATATTTACAGAATTTGACGGTTAGATAGGTATTCGGCATGGGGGACTACAATATGGCCTTTTTTGACCTTTGTTAATTATGTAGAACGGCCTATCATTTGGGAAACTACTCTGGAACACGGTAGAATGATGAATAATAGCGAATCTGAAGCAGAACGAACTCACAGAACAGGAAAACAACCGATTTTTCATTGGGTGGACGTATCATTTCTGGACAGCAATATAGACCCATTTAAAAAAAACCAAACTTTTTTCCCCAATCTCCAACACTGAACTCCGAACTTTGTATGCTAAGTACCGTTATTTTGGCCGCTCTTTCCAACGGTGAAAGTCGCAGTTCGCCATATTTCGTCAATCGCCAGATATGCGAGGAAAAAAAGATAGACGTATCATTACTGGACGCACTGTATGTAAAAAGGAAAAATATACATCACGGTGGTTCCTACAGTCAGTAAAAAGTGTCTCTCTTTGCGGTCTCTGTTTAGTAGACAACGACAGTAATTTCTGCAAATCGGTGGGAAGCCGCCCGATTTCGCACAGATCTCCTTAATCGAATGACAATGCTTTTTGCAGCATTTGTCTTCCAGACAGACGGCAGGACATTTTTTGTAGCAGTGTTCCGAAAATGAACTCTGTGACAGTCTCTATAGAGCATCTTCGAATCCTTTCAATAAAGATGTACTTTGTAGACTGTCTCAAAAATATCTGTTGCACATTGCTCTGCAAACTATACGTCTCCAAGAGTTTGTAGATCCATCCATCTGCTGAACGCAAATGCAGAAACATCTTGACTGATTGTGCTTAAATGTCTTCTCTAATATGCAAGCATGAGGCGCGCCTGAGGTAGCCAGGTTCGGAGTGGCTAGCAACGTACATAGTGGTCCATAAATAATGCCATTCAACGGGAAGACCCAGTGGGTGCGGAGGGGATCGAAACCAGGGTGGCCCGACGATATCGTATAGTGTTTGGCGGGATCCCCTTAAGTGTTTGCACGTGTTCACAATACTGAGGACGACTTCTTCGAGCTCATTGAAGCTTTCGAATTCCTGACAAAGGCAAACACTGTCGGCCCGGGCGCTTCCAATCGTTTTTCGCTGGTCGCTGACCTCACGCTCCAGTCGCCGACTGTCTTAGGTCTTAGGCCTTCCCACCGCGTGCTCACCTCGGCGGCTTCCCGTCGCCGAGAACTATTTGCCCAAGAACCCTCCGAGGGAGAAGTAATAAGTACTCGCGTTCCGACGCAAACGAACATCGATTGTGTCGCGCGCGTGTGAATGAGAAGCGGATCGCCGGGAGACGATGTTGCCGCCTGAGTACAACCTGACCGACCCGAGGATCCATCGGGTCTCCACCACGGACTACGTCACTCTGGTAATTTCTCCCTCGATTGTGCCTGCCCCAACCCCCATCTTTAGGTGCGTCTCTGCTATGAGTCCATCGGCCACTTCCTTGATCGGTTCTACAAAGTGCGCCCCGACTACAGATTCCCGGGGACCTTCTTTGACGACCTTTCCAACATTGAGATATCTCGAGTGGACATCTTCTTGGTGTTTGGATTGGCTGTGTTTTGGACCGTGATCAGGCACTTCTTCACGCAAAGCATTTCAAAGGCAAAATTTCCCCTCAGCGTTCCAACTTGCCTGGTTTCAGCCCATTGCAGAGTGGTGGGGAATCCCGATGCTGCACTTCCACAAGTTCCCGGAGTGTTTGTGGAAGTTCGTGTACTACGCGCTCGCGTGGGGATTCTCCTTCTACGTCCACATCCTCTCCGGAAAGTACCGTACATTCTACGACCCCCTTTCCATCTGGGAAGGTAACTTCGCCAGTTTTGTGTCCTGGGTCATCCGTCAGGTTCAGCATGGGCATCCGGAGAGATTCCTCCGGTGAACTGGGACATCTACGTGATATACGTCACGCAGTGTGCGTTCTATATCCACTCGATCTACGCCACACTCTACATGGACATCTGGAGGAAAGACAGCATGATGATGTTCTTCCACCACTTCATCGCCCTCTCCCTTATCGGCCTCTCCTACGGCTCGGGTCACGTTCTCGAAGGCGCCTTTGTCCTCTTCCTCCACGATAACACCGATCTCCTCCTCGAGATGACGAAGCTCTGTTTCTACACGAAAAAGCGGACTAACGAAGAGTACTACCGCGTACTCGACGTCCTCGGCAACGTCTTCTTCGTCCTCTTCGCTCTCATGTGGTCAGTATCTCGGCAATTCCAGCTCCTCCACACTCATTCACAGGCTCATATTCCGTCTCTACTGGTACCCTCTGAAGTTCCTCTACACTACCGTATATGCGGGTGTCTACTTGGCCCCTCAGGACTCGCCCTTCCTCCACGTTATTGGCCTCATGCTGGTCACTCTCCAGCTGATGAACATCTACTGGTTCAACTTCATCGTCCGGATGATCGTCAGAGTGTGCAGAACAGGCGAGGACCCGGAGGACAATCGCGAATTCGACACAGAAGCCGTCTCGGGCATCCCTCGAGAACAGCTCAAGCAGCTAGCCGAGCAGGGTCAGCTCCATTCCGTGAATGGAGCGAAGAAGGAAAAAGCGTAAGCACGAGCAAGTTTCCTTTCTTTCTTGTATCTCTGCTGCTTTCAGAACTTAAAGAACCCACTTAAGAGAAGAGATAATAATTAATACTGCTTGTTATCGTTGTTGTTTGATATCCAATAAAAAGCGTCGATCGCCTCTTCCTGGAATCTCCGAGAGTCTTCGAGAGAGATTCCATCGACGGCGCCGAGGGATGTCGCCGAGAAGCTGAAGGCGGGATCGCCCTGAAACCCGATTCCGAAGCTGCTTTGGTGACCAGCCGGATTATGCGAAAATTCCGCGAAAAATAATTCCGCGAACGAAAGTTCCGCGAATTTCATATTGCGCGAATTTCGAATTCCGCGAATTTCGAATTTCGCCAACGGTGTTTCTATTTTTCGTAAACATAACTAAACAATATCATTGTGGGAGTCTTCGGGGAATTCCGCGGTCGCCTTCGATTTCATGTTTGTAAAAAGCCAGTAAAATGAGAAACCCATAGACATGAGCCTAAGTCAAGCCGGGGTTTGCCTAAGCCAAGTCTGGATGTTACGCCCGTTCCAGAAAATGAATGCCTGCGGCTCGCGAAAATTGGCGCTCGCCTGCGGCTCGCGCGCAGCCTAAATCCTAACTTTACTTTGCAAAAAATTCTTAGTACTATAACGGGTAGTTGAAATTTGTGGACCATGAAATTCGCGGAACTTTCGTCGCGGAATTTTCGTCGCGGAATTATTTTTCGCGGAATTTTCGCGCCACGGCCCAGCCGACCTCAGATTCCACGCCGCCTTCTTCGCTGCCGTCTGCCTCCCGGTGGCGAAACGTCGACGTCGCGAAACGGACGGCTTCTTCTAGGGAATTCGTTTGCAAACTGCGTCTCTCTTTCGGCATCGTCGGATCCGACCGCTCAGCAGAGGGGTAACCGTGGAAATGAGACAGACGTCTCTGAGACGTCAGAGGACAGAAGTCTCCCAAGAAGCATCGCTTCCGAAGACCACTTAAGAGATCTGTGATCTTATGGTTATCATCAGCACCTGCATCGCCAGCCACTTAAAATGAAATTTTCTGCCTTCTTCGGATCGAGGAAGTCGTCCAAGAAAGATCGACAAGTTGAACCCTGTGCCCCGAAGAGTTGCAAAGAAGGAGAGGTCAATCCGCAGATGAGATGAAATTCTTCTCTCGCTCCTTGTCCGTTACACAGAAGTCTCTCTTCTCTCCGAGGAAGAGGTGGATAGGGTCCTGATGCAAGAGGCTCTTCTGAAGCTTAAGGAGTTCCAGGGGTGCATCCTAGTGGACACGAAGCGGACTCTGGTCTGAATGTCTCTTTAAATGATCCTTTGAGGAATAAAAAACTGATAATTACCAACACCACTTGTGCATTTTAAGTATCTGATTTTCATTTAACTTTCCTAGAGCTCTTTTGACTTCCGACTGGTGCATTTGGCTCTCGACACGATCCGCCTGTCGTCTATATGTGCCACAGTGGATTATCGACGCCAATGCGCGTCGCTTTGCTCGGCGTTGCCCCTATTTGTGGCTCCGAGGCTGCGCTCTTTCCGCCGTTCTGGCGTTTCGCGAATTCAGGCTTCGTTCATCAGCGTCAGAAATGGTTAGTTCTGGTTGTTTGTCAGGCATTTACCCTCTTCTCCTCAGTTTTTGATTGTGACGCGTGATCCTGGCGTGAAAGATGTAAGCGAGTCGTCGCGAAATCGAAACAGATCAGCGCGTAAGTCCTGAGGATTTGATTGCTCTGTAGCGTTTCTTTAGCGGCTTTGCTGGATTCGTCGTAAGTATTACCTCTCTAACTGCTTTTCCATTCAGGTTTAGGAATAACCTTCAAACAGCTGGAGCGTAATGGGACGTAAGAAGCGAAAGGTTGCCAAGCCTTGGTGCTGGTGAGTCAATCTGCCTTTCTCGGCATTTCAACAGCGGCTGTTTAGGTATTGCAATCGTGAGTTCGACGATGAGAAGATTCTGATCCAACACCAGAAGGCGAAGCATTTCAAGTGTCACATTTGCCACAAGAAGCTGTTTACTGGACCAGGTTTGGCAATTCACTGCATGCAAGTGCATAAGGAGACCATTGATAAGATTCCTGGTGCTCTTCCTGGCCGTGATTCTGCCGAAGTGGAAGTTTACGGCATGGAGGGAATTCCTGAGGATGCAGTGCAAGGAGAAGAGCCGGCGGCGAAGATGGCGCGCACTGGAATGCCGCCGATGCCAACGGGAATGATGCCTCCTGCGTTCAACGGCGGTCAAGCTCCGTTTGGTATGCCTCCCATGCCTGGAATGCCTCCTTTCCCGATGCCTGGAATGCCGCCCATGCATGGAATGGCTCCATTCCCCGTTCCTCAAGGAATGCCTGGAATTGCTCCGTTCCCAGTAGGTGGTACCGGAATGCCGCCGATGCCCCCAATGCCACCTCCGCCTATGCACAGTGGTCCAACCACAAGCGCACCGCCAAAGAAGTATACTCCTCCTCCACCATCCGAAGATGGAGCGAGCACGTCCGCTGCTCCGGTGTCCTTCACCTTCCCTGCTTATGCTAACAGCGTCACACTTGGACCCGACGGCTTCGAAGTTAAGGATCTGAAGCCTAACAAGAACCTCGAAACAAAAACGCAAGTTATTCATCCAGATGACAACATATCCTTGGTATGTCCTTTTTCAATGATGGTATGAAGAGCGTATCATTTTCAGGAAGAACGAATGGCTAGTATTCTCGATAGAGGCATGAAAGTAGATGCTGGATACGTCCACTAGGCGAATACTCCTGAGGAATCTTTTTGTTGGTCCGAATTTACTTTCTTTCTGCTTACAAGTTGCGTCTTATGGTGTGAGTGTGCTTATTAATGAGAATAAAACGTTGGGAAGATTTCTCTTTCGCGTCGCCGAGAGCTTTCTTGGGGTTCGGTTCGTGGCGGTGGGCGTGGAGACGAGCTGTATTCTGTCTTCACAAGTGGATAAGCCTTTACAAGCCCTTTCCTGTTCTGCGGAGGCGCATAGTAACACGCCGAGGCAAAGAGAACACGCTGTTGTAGGCCGATTTGCTGCCCTCAGCGTGTTCGTGGCGGGACCACCCGGCCAATCTGCTTCCTCCTCCAGGCCAACTTGCTGCGCTTACTATTTTTTGGCCATTTTTGTGCTATAGTGGTCCAAAGTGGACAAAATTGATCACGTGGGACGGTTCGGGAATGATGGTTGGTGATCAAATACATTCTTCGCCGCAGTTTTAGCTTAGTACACCAGCCAAGTATTGGTATGGACGGCGTCAAATACAGAGATGGTAAGTCCTAGAGCAATAGCTCCGAAAGCAATTTGGAGAAGTAGAGTGTATGAACTTTCCAGATTGGCATCATATCGTTTTGAGACATACGAGCGAAGTGAGTATCATTCAAATGGACGTCTGCATTGCAGCGGTGTCTCGTCCTCGCACAGCTGACAGACATCGACTGCTCGGACACGTTTGTATCGCGAGGTTATATTTGGAATTTCACGCGACTTTCGAGTTTCAGGTGTTCCTTATGGATGAAATTATCGACATCTTTGGTGACCCAAACGCCGTGTCGAACTTAGCGGAACCCAAAGCCACAGCTAACCAAATACAGGCAGTACCAACTGGAAACATCTTGCGGATCAGCGCCACTCTGGAAAACATCGTTTCGGTTCCGAACGACGACATGGCATGGTTTTCCATTGCTTGGGCCTCATTTCTAACGTTTTCTCCATTCAGGACACTGGCGACACGGAGTACGATGACCTGCGGAGACGCGCTTATGCCGTAACGGGAGGAACCGAGGAACCTACCTACGAACTCAAGCCCTTCGGAGACTCCTATTTGATGGTGCAGACTGTTACGGAGCTGCGCGCTGTGGACAAGGGCCACGTTTGCCTGGACTTTCTAATGCTGCGAACTCATTGTACACCAGAAATCGTGTTTTCGCACAAGCTTTCGCTGGAATACTTCCCTAAAGCGATCGTATACCGCGAGTCCGTCGCGGCTGCACTGTCAGGAAGGCACGAGCCGCTGTCCCTCAGAGTGGGAGACATCATTCGCATGGAACTCAGAGATGTAAGTGTATATGGATGGAGGATGCGATTTCCTCTTACTCTTCTAGGTTTCTCTGCGTGGATTCGACTTCCGAGTATCGGTTCGTGGAAAAGTTGGCCCGTGGCGACCGTTTCCTCATCCTTTCTTCTTTTTCTACGTTGGACTACGATGTGCGCCAGATTCCTACAACTACCGTCCAGCGCAGCTATCTGCTCTGCCGTTCGCATGTTTCAATGGAAGCGAAACAATTCCCCTACGAAGATGGTTGCTGGAAGAGCCGACGGAATGTACGATCTGCTGCGAACAACGAAGGCCCGCTGTCCTGATACCGTGCCGCCATATGATCTGTATGGACTGCGCCAAAAAGGTCGGAAAATGCCCCTTTTGCAATGAGAAGGCTTGGAAGTACGTCGTATGTGTGCAGAGCTTCAGCCGATGTGCGTTCCCAGGATGCGGTTGCAACCAAATAGATATGGTAGCCCAGCCCTGCAACTGCCTCATCGGATGCGAGGAAGGCGCAAAGGAGTACAAAGGTGACATCTGCCCCGTTTGCTGCCGATGGCTTAAGCGATTTGTTCGTGTTTTTGTATGAAGTTTTAACCACTTCCTGTCGTTTTCCAACGATATGCATCTGTTGTGATAAAATACTCATTGTTCCAAACATTGTCCCCACCTACAAAGCGGTGCAAGATGTGGCGTTCGCGCATTGTTTTCCGGGTCGGAGCAGATGTCCGTTTTGGTCGTTCACTTGCAATTGGTGGTCACCATGCCGAACGTTTTCAAACGTCTCTTCGGAAACTTTAAAAGTGGAAAAAAGGATAAAAAGGAGGAGGTAGGCCACGGAATTTTACATCTCTTAATCGTTCCCCTCTCCTAGAAGTCTTCTGGTCAGGACGTAGCAGAGTTCGACCGAGAGATCACTAGGCGCCGATCTGTCCACTTCGGATCTCCGAGAACCTACGACTATCCCCCCGAGGTTCCTCCGCACCGCTACAATCGAAAGAGGTACGATGAGGAAAATGCGTACGGCTCCCGGAAGTATCTGAACAAAACATTTGACGGAGAACCTGGCGCCCACAAACATCCCTCGCGGGGGGATCACTTCCGATCGTTGAGGCGCCATCGTTCAAACTCCGTGGCGGCGTACGAGGAATTCTCCGACCACGATGAATATCCGATTGACGCGTCGTCGAAGACGATTCGGAACTTGGAGATAAAACTCGCTTTGGCCACAAAGAGGATCATCGAGCAGGACTACATGCTCGACAACGCGTACAGACAAAGAATGAAGGCAGAGCAGGAGAGTTTGGCATACAGGAGCCGTCTGCAGGAGGAGATGAAGTTTCGAACGACTATCCAACGACCTTACGACGCCCACTACAACATGCTACCTCCGGATTCGCCGGAGTCACTCAAAACGATATTGAGTGGCGCTGCTGAAGTCAACACAGGAATGCTCGAGGACGAGCGCTCGTCAGTTGTGTGATTTTAGTCAAGTGCGACAACAGGGATAAAAACTGATTGATTTGATAACACATCCAAATTAGAGGAGATTATAGCTCCTGGAAAAGGCGACGAGAAAGTACGCTTGAACGAAGACCGATTGATCGTATTCGTATCAGGCTGCTTCTGTTTGAAGGTCTTGTGTCTCGCAGCGACACGGACGTTTCAGCTGTCTGCGTCGTGATCGTAGACATCTCAGAATGTGCGCTGGTCGTTCTCGATGTCTAGGCTAGCTGTCCCTTCGCCTATGCGTCCTTTGGTGATGTTCCTGTTACTTCATTGCTGATTTCGTGGTGCAGTGATGAAGCTTTGCTTAGGACTGTTCTGGGCACGTGAGTCTGGACATTTCTTCACTTCATGAAGCATCCTTTTATTGCGCGATTATGCTGGGACTTTCCGCGAGGGTTTATTTTGTAATTTATCTTTAATTCTTTGTTTTCAGCCGTTCCGCCTTCGGTTGTAGAGGATCTGTCGAGATGGCTTACAACAACACCTTCTGGAATTCGCCCGATGCTCAGCGCATTGTTTCAAACTACCTTCGACTTCGGCGTCTTGGTACCGTTATCAATATGACCTGGATTCAAGACGTTGTGCGCCGCCGATATGGTTTGAATGTCTCACTTGCTACTATATCCCGACAGGTCAGAATTGCCAATGGATGGGTATGTGCTCGTATTCCTATTTCCTCCACCGATGCGATTCTGAGTTTAGATTCCTCCTTCCCCTTCCCGTCGTCGCGCCGTCGCTAGAACAGCAGTCACCGAGAATGGAACCCAGCAAGCCAACAACACAGCTCCTACTGCTGAAAACAATCCCGGGCCGGAGTCTGTCGAAGGGGGCGAAGTTCTTTTCGCTCCTGCGAATGCCGACCAACCCGTGATCGGGGAAAACGCTCAAGAATTGCCTTCATCGGATGAGGAATTGGACAGCAGTCAGGCCAGTACTACCAGCATTCGCAGTGATCTTTCGTCAGAAGAAGAATATTCCAGTGCGCTACGCGATAATAACTTTCGTAGTATGTTCACTGCGTTCTGTCTCCGTTGAATTGCATTTTTTTGCAGCCCAACTGACCATCGACCAGGCGCGACAACTCTTCTTCAATCTTCTTGCCGAGATGGAGCAAACTCGAGTGGATGATTTCCTCCAGTGGATAGTCAACCGTTTCAATGTGGCTAGGAACTAGAATTGACTGTGCTGTTCTTTGTTTTGTTGTGTGGAGCCTATTTATATTCGTAACCCTGTCCATAATCCGTAAAATGTTGTTTTGTACCTAATAAACTGTAACTATTGCATAATAAAGGATTGGTTTTGAACAAATGCTTGAGTAATGTACAAGTTTTATTTGTTCCCGCCTTATTTCGCATGAGATTCACCAGGTTAGCTAGTTTTGTTCACTTTGAAACGTATGCGGTTCAGGTGTTCGGCATCGCGGAAGTAGTTCGCTACGGATTCCCCACTGTTGGGTCGTCCCATGATTTTGCTGTAGACCATGTCGGCCATGAGCGCCGCCTTCGAAACGATGGAGCAACCGGTGCGCATGTTGGGTTTGATGGAAACGAGTTCGCGGAGGTTGTCGCGGGCCTCGAGCGTCCCCACTCCTGAGATGAGCACTCGTACGTTTCTAGCTAAAATCAAGCGTTTAGACGATGCCTAGACTACGGTAATCACTTACTGAGTCTATCTACACGGGTGACGCGGAGAACGAGGTGGTGGAGGCCGGTCTTCTTCTGCATGTTCTCGCGCATCGCCTCCATCACTTCGGGGTTTTTGGTGTCTGGCGGCACCTCGATGACGAAGGGATCGAGTTCGTAGAGGCGAACGCCCTCGTTAAACATCGTTTTTTCGGTAGAAGGTTCTTCGATGCGCAGCTGTGGGAGCGCGAAGAACATCCCGGAGAAGGTGATACGGTAGAAGGTATGGCTGGCGGCCTGAAAAGCGATTATTGGTACTATTCCCTATGGTGATGGGGCTTACCCTGACCAGAGGAGGAAGCAGCTCTCTCTGGAGAGCCTTCTCGACGCCGAGTTCCTCGAAGGGGACCATCTGCTTCTCGCGGAATGCGCGAGTAGAGAGGTACTCGAAGAAGTCCATCAGAAGACGTCCCAGTCCTCCGATGCGCTGGTGAAGGTCGCATTGTCCCATCGAGTGGACGTCCACCTCCAAGGGGATCTTCTCGAAAAAGGGCCTATTTCCGCTGACGGCGAAAAGAATGAGCAGGTAGAAGAGATATTCGGGGCAAAGGAGGTCCCCGAAAATTTTCTGCTCGTGGCCGAACTTGTCGAGGAGGAAAAACGTCTCCGAAAGGCCCTGGTAGACGGTACAGTAGCGAAGGAGCGTCTCGTCTTCGGCGAGGTCCTCGAGGAACAGCTTGTAGTCGTCCTGGAAGATCTTCGCGTAGTCCTGTACGTACTTGTCAAGACGCATCAGGAGGGGCGTTCCCATTCGGAGGTCGACGCCTCCCTGCAGGTTACGGTAGTAGTTTTCCTTCTTGACTTCGGCGAGGACGTCGAAGGCCACCCAGGGAAAAGAGAGGATGCGGCGCGCGTCCTTGCTTCGTTGGGAACCGTAGCAGACCTGGTAGTAGGCGCTAGCGCGCTGTTTCATCTGGAGGGTGACCTCCTTGCAGACGCGTCTCTCTGTGTCCTGCTCGTTAAGCTTCGGCGTCGTGCGACGGTGGTTCGCCTCGACGACAGTAAGCTGCTGGTAGCCACCGCAGGCCTCGAAGAAGTCCTCGCGCGCCTTCTGGAAAACGGCAGAGACGCGCTGCTCGATGGCGTAGTTGGTGTTGAACATGGACATGTCGTCGTTGTCGCGATCGCTGAGGCGGTTCCGAGCATTCGAGATGGCGCCGGTGAAGAGCTGTGCCTCGTCCTTGACGCCGTAGTTGTCGAGGATGGCTCGCATGCTCGCGTTGTAGGCACGCATCGCCAGATGCGCCTCGGCCTCGTACTTCCGCCAGCCGGACACTTCGAACTCGGGGTCGACCTCGGGCGCGCGGCTTTCTTGGTGGTCCATCGTATAGAGGAGGATGCTCTCCACCTCCTTCGAGCGCCTGTAGAGCTGCCCGTTGAGGTTCGCGCTCACGTACTCGGGTTCGCG
Organism: Steinernema hermaphroditum; assembly: GCA_030435675.1. Lineage (NCBI taxonomy): Eukaryota > Metazoa > Nematoda > Chromadorea > Rhabditida > Steinernematidae > Steinernema > Steinernema hermaphroditum. The sequence goes on from CM059622.1 coordinate 7,163,241, forward strand.
GTCCTTTTTCTCCATGAAGTCGGGGTAGCGGTCAGGCTTCTCGGCGGGGATGCCGAGCTTCTCGTCAGCACGCGTTGTCAGCTTATCGGGCGGCGTTCCGTTCTTCGGAAAGTCGACGGCCATCGAGTGCTTCCGCGCGATGCTCAGGCACACTTCGCTGTCGATGCCGTAGAGGTCGGAGTTGACGAGAAAGGCGTAGGAGATGGTGCCAATGGAGTCCAGTTTGATGTACTTGATGATGTGCTCGATGACGTGCTCCGACGGTGACTTCTTCGGGTCGGGCTTCTGCTTCGGCGGCTTCGGGAAGTCGATGGGGTCCTCGTTGCGGTCGAAGAAGAGTTCCGGGTCCCACATGAGGGCGTACTCGTCGCCGTCCAGGTCGGAACCGGCCATCTGATCTGGATGCGGGCGGGGACCGTAGCGTGGGAAAACGACGACGTCGACGAGATGGTGCAGTTCAGGGATGTCGACCGCCTGAAACATCCGCATATCGCCAGCGACATTCTGTGGGTTCTTTGTCATCAGCACGGGGCCCTTGAGGATGGTCTTCGCCGCGGTAACGCCAGGCGTCTTCAGGAAGAGGTTGTTGGTGATCTGGCAGAAGATCTGACCATACTGGAGGCCGCCGGTCTCGTCGATGACTCCGAACATCATGCGGCCGTGCGAGAAGGGGATTGCCACCTGGTTCTTCGAACGAAGGCGCCGCATTGCGTACTGCACGTTGCACTGTAGAAGGCTCCGGAAGAAGGGCTCCTCGGTGAGGTAAAAGCCCTTCTCTGTACTCAGCTTCTGGATGTCGATGCGCCGCGGCATCTCGCTGAGCTTCTCGCGGGCGCGGTGCTCATCGGTGAGGCACTTCCCGAGGCCGTTCAGCTGGAGATCCAGGAGTTGGTGGACGCGCGCCACGAGGCGCTTATGCGTCGCTTCGTTCTGCATCGCCGTCACTTGGTCCATGATGTTGATCATCGGGCGGTTCAGTTGCATCGGCGTCGGCGTACTGTACTTCACGATGTCGATGTCGTTGTCCTCGCGGCTATGGAACTTGTTCTGCGAGTCCCGGAAGCTGAGTTCGATGTCGTACTGGCGGTACTTCCGCCTTTCATTGATGCCGTACTTCCTAGCGTAATCTCGGAAGTGGTCGATGTTCGGGTTCAGCGTCACGATGCCTTTCATGCCTCGAAATCGAATCTGCAAACATTGTTAGAGATCGCCCTGTGTGGCGAATAGGCTGACCTGGTACACAGAAGGTATGAAGTCGTGGAGCTTCAGCTGCTCGGCGATGTGCTTCGCGTAACGGACGGAGATGGAGCCAACACCGTCAGAAAAGGTGTAGGGCTCGTTGTTCGGGTCGAGTCCGCCGGTGATGTCAGCCGTAATGTGGTAGTCGTTGCGGGTGAGGCCAAACTCGACGGCGCGCGCCTGAGTAAAGCGCTGCCCAAAACGCGCCATCGACTTAATGGGATCGTTGCTGTCGTCGAAGTTGCCGACGTTCTCCTTCATCATGTCGCGCATGTCCTTCTCGGTGGTGTCGATGAAGTAGCAGCCGTGGTCCCGCATCTGCGAGTTCGAAGCCCCGATCCATTTGAACTCACGCCCGGCGACGATGATGCCGTTATAGCTTTTCCGGATCATGTGCTCGATGAGGTAATCCCCTACTTGGGTCATTGTCATGGTTCGGCCGCTGTCGTCCCGGAACTGCACTCGGAGAGTGTGTTCGCCGGTGGGATCGAACTCCCGAAGGAACTTGTTGCCCATCATCATCTCGGGCACCACGAAGAGGATCCTCGTGGGCGTAATCACCACTTTCCGCACGCGCAGGAAGCCTTCCGTCTTCTGGCGCTCCTCCGTCGCCTCGAGCTCCTTGCTCCGGCGCCTCTCCTGTTCATGGCAACTTTGGAAGAGTTTCACGATGTCCCGGATCTCCAGATTCTCGTCAATCGTGTTCAGCATGCGCTCGATAGTGGCCAAGGTGATAAAGCGACTCTCGCGGAAGGCATCGAGGAGCGTTTGGACGAAACGGTCCCGAGTTTCTTCGGATGCCAGGAAGTGGTCATTGACGATGGCGCCCCGGGAGCAGAGCGCTTCGATGAGGTAGTTGAGGGAGAAGCAGTTCACCTCCTCGAGGAGCTTCTTCGTGTCGTGGTCGGAGCGCGGATCCAGAGGACGCGGCACATGACACTTCCACGCAGCCACCTCCACTGCCGCGAACTCGAGAACCACGTTACAGCGGTGCCGCAGTCGGCTAAGTATGTTGTAGAAAACGTCGCGCTGAAAGGGTTACTGTACATAGTGACGTAATGATAATGATAAATACCTTAATGGATTTAAAATGCAAACGGAAATTGAGGCACTCGGCGATATGGTCTTGGACAGTTCTGTTCTTCTTCCACGTGAGATACCGTTCACCGTTGGAGTCATACTGAAAGTACTCCTTCCCGTCCTTGACGCGTTTTGTCGAGCGCCGAACTTCGACGGGATTATTGAGAAGGAGATGGAGACGCACTTCATACACATGGTCGTCGTCGAAGCGCTCGAAGTCGACGATAATGCGACGGATCCTGCTGTAGTGGACCTTAAGCATGTAGACGCATTCGACCCTGTACATATTGCCGTCGCGGGAACTTCTATCATCCTCGCGGACGCCGAACTTCACAAAGAAATCGCCCTGGTCGTGGTGGAAGTCCATGGTGAGGCCGCTGCTATGGGGAAGCACGCTGTCGAGCTTGTGGTAGTAGTCGCGGAGGATCGAGAGGTCCGACTGCCCCTCATCATAGTTGTAGTGCTCCGTGAAGATGAAGGGCCTCGGCATATTCCCAAAACTGACGGACTCGAGGGGTATGAAACAGTCGGCCGGCCTGGAAGATGTAGAGAACACATTTAGATAAAGGTTCTAACATGGACTTACTGGAACTCCCTCTTCAGGAGACTTCTGTTGCCGATTTTCAGAAGAGACCATGCTGCGTTCCGGTCCCTGTACTGCTTTGACAATTTGAGAAAGTTGTGGCAGAGAAAAAAGAAGGCTTCTCTCCAGTTCTCGGACTCCACCTTGACCTCGTATTGGACGAAGGGAGGCTGATCGGCAGCGAGGCTTTTCGGGTCTGTCACCATTTGAGGAGGACCGCTTGTCGATCTGAGAAAACGAGGCGCACTCTTTAGCTGCTGAAAGACGACGTTCCTGACAGGGAGCAACGACTAAGGACACCTACATCTGCAACCTCTCTTCTGAATTTGGCACCGTCCAGCTTCAACGTGTTCCGAGCGCCCATCTCCGCTTCCACAACAATGTGGACAACGTTGTCGGACAACTGCTCTTCTGCGTGGTCCATGCTTGGTTCTGAAGAAAACAGCGCGATGAATAGCGTTTAAATATCGGAAAAGGTGATGCCAGCTGCGCAGAAGCGATGCGCGTGAGTGGTGGCCACCTTGATGGCGCACCGCGGAGACTCTTTTTGGAGGCAACGAAGGCGAACAACAGCTCTATCGATCGAAAAAGCACTCGAAAATTGACGAGCAAAAGAGCGCAGCAAAGAATTTCCACACATCGCTGGAGGGACCCACCCTGAAATAGCAATGATTCCCTCGCTACCGTAACTCTATTCTCCAGGGAGTGTCTCGTCGTCCTCTGCGCCGTTCCCTTCTTGGAACGCTCCTCTCCCTCGCTCACTGACGTCCCGGATTAGCTCTGTTTTCGATGCCCCATGCAACCTGTAAACAACCGCAGAATCACGTGCCGCTTCGTTATCTGCGCGGCCATCGCCGCCTTTGGATGTACTTTCCGGGATGGCGCTAAGATCTTTTGTGCACAGTCTTCGGACCGTCGCTGAACTTTTGAACGTCCCTCCGCGAACAGATGTGCTGGACACTCTCGCTATTGTGCTCTGCGGCACAGCGCTCCGCAAAGCGACAAATTACTCGCTGCCTTTATCTTTTTCGAGCGTTTTGGAGCTGCGCTGCAACTCTCCAGAGTGGCCAGAAGATCATCATACCCTCTAGCAGAGTGATTTAGTTATGTGTACACGCGTATTAGTCAGATTATTCTCTTTTCGGATCTACTCGTACGGATGTGGGGATTAGTTACGTGCGTAAGGCGTCGGGATTTTATGTGAATCTGATGACTAAACGCAGATTTTGACATTTGGATGCGTCTGCAGATTAGAAGTCGTTCGCGGAGATGGAAGAGGTTATGAGCTGCTTGCGGTTTTGTTATGTTGCACGCAAGGGTTCCCATCGTATTATACACGTAGTCCCTATCCTGATGTGGTTGGATTTTAGCAGCGTGTGCCCATATTCTGTCACTGTGTTTGTGAATCGCTTGCGAATTGGCGATGTTGTGTCGGTTCTTGCACATTAATGGCGCGATAACTCGTGTTTGTCAGTCCCTTCCACCCGACGGTTGCTATGGGAATAAAACAAGAAAAGCTAATCACGCATGACGAAGCTGTTCATTAGCAGCTTACCTGCAGGTGTGGTAGCTGGCGAGGGGCGGTTACGGATATCTGGGGTGGTGACATGAGCCGTTCATAGTTGGACGACAGCGGCGTTGAAAGTCTTGTGTGCTTTGATGATGCCAGTGGCTCCTGAGCAGAAATTCAATTGGCTATTTACAGCAGCGCTACGGTAGGTCGCTGGCTTTTTCACCGCTACTACGGCGTCGCTGGTGGCGAATACGATCGAAGCGCACAGAGATGGAAGGACTTGGCCGCTTTGTGTTGATTAGCAGAAATGCTTGGCATGGGTCGTCAAATAAAGATGGTGCAAAATGGACTGTGCAGGGCAGCACCGCTTGTGACGTAGAGTTCGGGTTTTCTCTGAGAATTTTTCCGTCACGAAGGTCGATACATTTCGTGGCATTACGAATGCGTGTTTTGGCAAATTCCGACTGCCTAATGTCGTCTCTCAATTTCAGAACTTGAACTACGAGCGTGATCCCTATGGATTTTTCTGAGCCCATTCTTTCGCAAAACCGCTATGGACGGGAAGACATTTTGTCGCTTTACCGTAAAGGTGCGGCCCCACAAGGAGTTGTGGACTGTCGTTTCTTCGTCGAGGAGTCGCTGCCCCCTGCAATTTTACAGCCCCAATCTGAGGCTGAAATGAAGGCACACTCAAACATGAACTCGAGCAAAGCGGTAAATAATCTTCATCGTGACCACCAGCATAATGGTGGAACTGGATTATCTTCCATTGGCATTAATGGTGCTCAATCTCCGTTTTCTCCTTCGTGGGGTATGCTTTACAGTTGAGTTTGCTTATCTTAGGTTGATTGTAGTGCAACGTGGACGAACTGGATTTGGCCGTGGGGGAGGAACAACTGGAATTAATATGAGAGCTCAAGCCTTGTTCGACCCTAAGGACCCTAAGGATCGTCCTCGCAATCGCCTTCGCAGCGTTGGTGAAGAAGACCCATCTGCCATCGTAAATGGATCCGGATGGGTGCAAGTTCAGCCTAAGGCATCCAAAGTACCAATTTATGGAAGTACTCGGGCGACTACTGAAGCTCCACACCCTCGTAATTTACACGGATCTTGGCGCCGCCAAGATTCTCAGATTGGTGCAACGCCTCCTGGAACTCCTGGAACAGATGACGTAAAGTCTAAACCTGAATGGGCTGATGACACATACGTTCCAGAGTATGTTGCGCGCTGCTGCCTTCTTTCACCAGTTTCACTTTTTAGAGCATCAACTGGGGCACATGGAAGTTTTGATGATGACGGAAACTTTAGACCGGCGCACTCCGAGTGAGGCATATTTTATGGTTTGATTTACAATTTGATTAATTCCAGGATAGCGGAGAAATCCCGGGGTGCTGTGCATACAGGTTCTCCACCATCTCAGATGGACGAAGGAGGATTCACAGGAATTTCGAGCGCTTTTGGTTCAAGTTATGGATTTTCGTCTACTTCATCCAAGCTAGTGCAACAGACTACACCAAATGTTGGATTCCAACGACCAGGAGCTGCTTATGAGTCTACAACCTCATGGGAACAGAAAACTGAATTCAGTGTGCCGACGTCCAGTACCGATCAGCATATTGCTGAAGCTATACGCCAGCTTAAAGAGCCATCATTCCTGCAGCAAACCAAGGAATTGAGTGAATCGAAATGGTATTACCTGGATCCGAACAATGCGGCGCATGGACCATTTGCGAAGGCCAACATGCAGGGATGGTTCAACAGCGGATACTTCAGCGGTGATCTGAAAGTTAGACGAGACGTTGATTCAACCTTCACTACCTTGGCTGAGCTGTGCCGACGGTATGGAGATACCACGCCATTCGATGTGCCTAAAGATCCCAGCCCACCTGTTGCTGCTGTGGCGCCGTCATGGGGTTTAGGTTCCTCATTTGGTGCGCCCACTGCTCCACAAGTCGCTCCATCGCATCAAGTTCAGGCGGAACTGCATGTAATTTTCCGCTGAAGTTCTACCCCTGTAGTAATAATTGCAGTTTCAGAGAATTGAAGAAGAGAATCGTCGCTTGGCTGAGGAAACGCGCAGACTGTTGGCTATCCAGCAGACAATCATGTCAGAGAAAGAGCAGTTCCAGGAGAAGGAGCGCGCTATCCGAGAACTAGAAGAGCAGGTCAAACGACAGGCTGAGGAGTTCGCCAGAATGAAAAATGAACAAATCGAGCGTGAGCGTAGGAAAGAGATAGAACTGCAAGCTGAACTCGAACGGATCAGACAGCTTGAGATAGAAAAAGAAAAGGAATTGAAGCGTAAAGAGGACGAGCTGCTGCTTAAGGAACAGCTGGCAAAGCAGAAGCAAGCCACAGAGGATGCTAATCGGCGTCATGAAGAACTTTTGGAGCAAAAACGCCAACAAGATGAAGAGCGTCGAAATTGGGAAGCCCAAAAGAACCAGTTCGAGACTCGTAAGTCAAAAGAGGCCAAACAGAAGGAAAAGGCGGATGAAGAGGCTAAGAAGAAGAAAGAAGAAGAATTGAAAAAGCAGAAGGAGGAAGAGCTTGAGCGTCAACGTCGTCTCGAACAAATGGTACCTCGTTTATTCACTTCACATATGTCTTACTGAGTCCATGATTTGTAGCGTCCTCGTGATTCTAAAGTTTCCCTTAATGAGAACATCACATGCTCTGTTCCCGCTTCTGTGGAAAGGTGCATGTCTTTGGATGCGAAGTCTGTGAACAAAGGTATCTGTTTATGTTCATATTGATTCAAAGCATGTTGTTTAGTTGCGCCATGGATCAAGAAATCCATCGAAGGTGAACCGATGGACATGCGTAATCTCCGTGAGATCCAGATGGAGGAGGAACGAAAGAACCGCGAATTCGAAAAATTTGAAAGGGAGCGTATGGAAGCTTTGAGAAAGGCGCAAGCAGCGGAAACGCACCCTCTTTGGTCAAACTCCACGCAACGTCTGAATTGGAGTGGCAGCGGACCAGCTTGGGGCGGTGCTGGCATGGCTCCTAGCCACCCCGTTCCCGGCTCTCTTTTTGATGGCCCTGTTCTTTCGCAAACTTCAACGAAGACAAAGAGCGTTGCCGTAGAACAGGCGAAACCTAAAGTGATGCAGGCTAAGACACCAAAGAAAGCTGAGGTACTAACGCCGTTGTTTGGCTGAAATAAGTGTTTGTGTTTAGGGTGGAAAGAAATCAGCTCCCAAAGATGACCCACTCACCAAATGGGTGGTTCAACGCGTGCGCAAACTGAACGCGGATGTCGACGGTGAAATGTTTGCTGACTTCATCCGGAACGTTGTCACGCCTCAGGAAGTTGAAGATTATATGGTAACGTATTTTGGCGAGTCAAACGCTACGAAAGAGTTCTGCAAAGAATTCCTCCAGCGCCGTTCCGAGTTGCGTGCAAAGAGCAAGGCAGCCGACCGCGATGTAAGCATTTACTTACATCAATCGATGTATACCGTCCAATGTTTCAGGATCTCTCTCGCCCAGCACATGCCCAAGGGCCTTCATCGGCCTCCACACCGGTTGCGCCTCCTCCTGCTGCCGGCGGAAAGAAGAAAAAGAAGGGCAAAGGAGTCAAGATGATTGTTGACGGGGCGAGTCTCGGATTCCGTGCTGCTGGCGATCCCAACCGTATTAATGCTGGTGAAATTGATGTCGTTGGAAACGAGTGGTAAGCGATTATCGCTTGTGGAAAGATTGCCTTACAGACTTCTTCTGGATACCGTTAGTGGTTACAGGTTTTTGTTAAAATAAATGATTAACCTGAATGCACTTTGTCTACAAACCAGACAGCTCGCAGACAGCACCGCACTCTAGGCGGGCCACCATTATATTGTGCTCGCGAGTACCGAGTCGGTCGCTGTCATGCCTCCCAGCAGCTCCGTTCCCATTGCCCCGCCGCCACTGAAGGTGGATCCAGCGTGCGGTACGCTTCAGCGCGCGCATCTTCGTCGCCGGACCTGTGAAGTGAATCCATCTGATTTGCAGCAGAGCTCTACGCCAACAGTTCAGCGAGAAGCTCAGCCTTCCTTCGCGGTCATCGACGAAGAGGAGCCGCTCGCTCTTCCGCCTCTCGCCTTTCCTAAGTCTAGCGTATGGTTTGCTTTTTCACGCACTTCTAATTAATCGCTCGTTTCAGCTTAAGCAGCGACGTTCGCGTCGTCGAACCCTCACTTGTGTTGTAAAGGCAGAAGATCTGATCCCCGAGGTTCGCCGAGAAGAATTACGCGTTCGATTTGCAGATGAACACATAGTTGAAGAAACGAAAAGCGCTCCGACTTCGCAGAACTTGAATTGGAGTCTTCAAAAGAAAACCCTTGGCGAGCGCATCCGTGAGTTCTTCTCGAAGAAACACAATTCGGATATCGAAAATGCGTTTCTCGAAGAACTGGGAAAAGAAAAGAGCGAAAAGGCGAAAAAGGACGGTTTGCGCGATACGATCAAGTCGTTCATGAAGCCCAAGCAGACGTACAAGGTTCGGAAGTAAGTACCCGTGCCCGGTCACTCGCAAACAGCAATAATGCTTTTCAGGATGGAGCAGCAGTTCGCTGGTGAACCGCCGGCAAGCCAGCAGTGCTAAAATATGTTTACAACTTTATCAGTATTTGGTAACAACAGCGTAATAAAGAAGTTATACTGCTATGCGATACGTGATGTAACGACCGGCAGTCTCAGAGGGACGGATGATTTTGACTACATCTCCGCGTTTCAGTCCGAAATAACGTGCCACCGGGTCGTTCACTTGGATCCGAGGGAGCTGGTTCTCTTTGAGCTTGTACCGAGCGAGAAGTTCCTTCTTATCCTCGTCCGACATCACGATATGTTCTGGAACCAATTCATGTTCGGTGATGTTGATGAGAAGTTCGCTCTCCAAGAAGTGTTCAATGCGGTAATTCTTGTCCTTCATATCGCTCACCGCGTTCTTTGCCGACGGAGTCATTCCTTGCTGCAGTACGACAATGGCATTGTGTGCGTTCTGCTCCTGCATCCGCACACAGATCGCCTTAACTGACTTAATTCCGATCTTGGATTCATCAGGAAAGAAGACGAACAATTGTTCTGAAACAATCAGCATTTAGAAGACCTAGCGGGAAAAAATACCAACCTCCTTCTCTGTAGGCGTGCTGTACGAGGATAGTCAGATCGTTGCGCGAGGGACTGCCTTCACTGGGTTTCGTCCCGAACTGCCCTTCGAATTCTTCGAGGGTCATATCCAACTCGCCCTGACTGATAAGATATCCGCGATCGTGGCACATCTAAATTATGTTACAGTCACACATCAAATGACTACACTTACCTGCATGAGCGTCTTTCGAATACGCCAGAGGCGATACGTTTCCAGAACGTCGTCGGACATCGCTGATTTCCTGCAAAATTCTAAGGTGATCTCTGTACGGAGAATAGATCCGAAGGCGAGCAAACGGAAAAGACACTGATTCCGATGGAAAACGACGAAACATGGAAGCGGAGAAATGACACCGTAGTTTCCCTGATCGCTGCAAGACGCGACGACTAACCAGAAAATTCTGAAACCACTAATTTCAGAAGACGACTGCTTCTCACTGCCAGAAGCTACCGTAACCCAGCAACCACATGCACACATTTTCTTTGCAATGTCCCAATCCCCACCACCCCTCTTTCCACAGTACCCTCCGAACCTCAACCCATTTAACCAGATGATCTCATAAGCAACTTTATATTCTTGTAAATTCCTCTACAGCACTACAAAGAAAAACATCTTCAGGAAGGTCTCCGATGAGACCAGTACGCGTCAGTTTGCATCTCGTAAAGCCGCGAAACGGTGCGATCGAAGGCGAACATTTCTTCGGAGCCCGTGAAGATGTTCGCCGAGGCCGAGTCCTAAAATGAAGATTCTCGCCATAGTCGAACAGAATTCGAACACGAACCTCTCCTTCTTTAACCTTCAGGTCGTCCATGAGTATTCTTTGCTGATCAGTGAGTTCCACGGGTTCGTCCTGGTTCAGCACAAACAGCTCTTCGGGCTTCGCTGCCGCGCTGCACAAGACACGAACCTTCTGGTCGTAGAACGTGTCGATGAGTGTGATGAAGCGCCGTGATTCGCTCAGCTGCTGGCGCGTGAATACGGGAATGTTCCGTATGATGATGGTGTGGAAAACACGAGCTAAGGCGAGATAGTCCATAGATCCACACGGCTGAATGCAGAGCTGCTCGAAGTCGATGTCCGCAACATGGCCACAACACTTCTCAACCTTCACGCTGCGACCCAGGATGTTCAGCGTTTTCGATCGCACCACTAAAGGGAAGAACCAAGTCATTTCCCTCAAGTAACCAATTACCATCGTTTTCCTGAGCGCAGAGCTGCTTGAAGATGACATCCAGCTCGCTGTTTGCAGTTTCGTTGACGAAATATGTATGGGAATCCGACGATCTACCGCTCTTAAAACACCACATGGGACGGTATCGTAATCTGTCGCTTACTTTGCGATAGTCCTTTCCAGAATCAAGGCAAATTGTTGAGCATTTCTTCTCGAGCAAATCGATAAAGGGCACGAATTGGTGACGCTGGAGGCCGTTCTTGTAAAGGTCCACAGGTGGTCTGTTGGAAGTGCACACGACGACAAGGCCACGATCGAAGAGTTCGGTAAAGAAGCGTTTCAGAATCATGGCGTCCGCAATGTCAGTAACCTAAATACGATCTTTAGTGGAAACATTACACGAGTGATTCGTACTTGAAATTCATCGAAACATAGCAGATTCGCTTTTTCACTAACAGCTTCAGCGATTAGGGGAATTGGGTCGAATATTCCTCTGTATCCTCGACCATCACTAGGTTGCGTCATTTTCAACTTGTGCATGTCTAAAATAACAGTTCATTCACTGATTTTCTCAAAATCGTTCACCTTTATGGACGTCCTGCATGAACGAGTGGAAGTGGACTCTCTGCTTCTTATCGAAGGGGCAGCTTTCGTAGAACATATCCATCAGCATTGTTTTCCCACATCCTAGAGAACGCCTGAAGATTTCATCGACTGCAAACAGGAAAAGCACTAACCAACAGTTCCGTGCAGATAAATCCCCAGAGGTACATTCTCTTGCTCGTCCGTTTTATTTTTTTTGGACGGGAAAAGTTTCGACCAAAATTTGCCGTTATTCTGATTCTTTGCTCTCGGTTCGTACGCAATGAGCGAAGTTCTCAGTTTGTCCATAGTGGATACTATCTTCCTCTAAACAGTGATAGGATACTGTGCGCATAAGATCAACGCAACTACCTGATACGGGTCGTCATCGAGTTCCGTCGAGCTGACGCGTGATTCGTAAAGCGCTAGAAGTGTGTCCGAGGCGCCACCACCACTCGATATCCCGCGAACTACAGCTGAAAAGGTCGAAATGGTGAAGCCGCTGAAGAGAAGGACATACCAAACCTCAGGTAGGAAAGCCCAGAGGAGAGAAGGCTACATAGTTGGCTGTTCATAGCTATTTCGTTCGCAGGTACATCAGTCGCGGGGCCTGAAATGGAGTGAGTAAGTGCATGATACAGATCGACGTCTGTACGCAATATGAAAGAGTGTGCTCCAGTCCAAAGAACGTACAAAACTCAAAACGTGATTGAACGTCATAGTGTCCCATTCGAAAGGACATTGCAAGCCAAACTGCACAGATCAAATATTATAATTCGTTTGCCATAATATAAGAAGTCACAAAGTAAGGGGAAACATAACAAAAGTAGCGCCTAAACCAGCCCAGAAAGGGACTTTTCAAGTTCACAACTCGAGAGAGGAGGAGACGGATGACGTCACTCGTGACTGAAGCGCCGAGTTCCAGTAGGACCTTCAGTAATTCGGCAACATTCACTCTTTCCTTTCTATCCATATCGTTTCCTCGTAAACCGGGGCTTGCTGGATCTGATACGCCTGATTTCACGTAAGTCGGATCCATACGTTGTGCTGTAGTCAGTAGTCGTTTCGTAGTTAATTGTTTAGTTTGGTTTTTGATTGGAACTGCTTGAGATGGTTTCGACCTCGCCGTTCGCGACGAGACGAACAGTTGTTTTCCGCTGCGATGACGCGTCCTCGCGGATCAATCGTGTTCTTCCCACTGCCTCATTTCAGATGCCTGAGCTGAACCAGTTCGTGGTCTTCTCTCTGATATTCCTCGCCGTTCCCTTGCAGATCTACCTCACCCACTCGTCGTCGTCGGACGCCAAATACGCTCTCCACTCGTGAGTCCTCCACATGTATTTTCCGTTGACCAATCTTTTCAGGTTCGTCCAAGATGTCAAACATAAAGTGAATCTGTATGCTCCGAATTTCGTGCGCGATTGGATGTCGCGGCCAGCAGCCAAAGAAGTCGTGGTGGAGGAGAGTGTCGATGCCTCCGAAGAAACGGTAGAAGATGACGCCACGAAGGAGAAATCGAACTACTTTGGCCAGTCCACGGACCCGAGAACCCCTCGGCCTCCGTTCGTAAAATACCGTGTTGGACAAGTGGTCCGGCATAAGGTTCACGGGTACAGAGGGGTGATTATCGGCTGGGACGAAACGGCGAGGGCGCCAGAGAACTGGCTCCGTCGGATTCACGGTGCGCACAAGGTACGTGAGCATCTGTGGGTTTGCTTATACACCAAGTGAAATGTACCCGGTTGGTTCATAATTTTGTTTTATGTTTGTCAAGCCGTTTGGTCTTAAGACTCACGTTTCAGGAATGGCGTGACTTGCCCAACTATACGGTAGCGGTAGACACCAGAGATAGAGTGACCCCGCAAATCGCATATGTCGTCGAGGAAAACATCGAGCTCGACGGAAACACTGTGTTTCATCCGCTCGTGAAGCACTACTTCGAGAGCTTCGGTGGCGGACGCTATGCGCTTAGGCCTGCGCTTCGAGAGATGTATCCCGACGATTAGACGTGTACTGCCGTAATTACCGTAATTTATCTCCTGTTCCGGGTAACAGCATGCCTCCACTGACAACTGTGATAAAAACGCTTCCATTGATAAGTGGGAGTTCCTGCGACGCGATATGAGTAACCACTCTGACCGTATCTGTGGAGACGCTCTCATTTTTCTTGTGGTTCCCCAATGCGTTCACATCCGCTCGTGATAGTGGCGCTCTCGCTTGAGGCGGTGCGCGAGTGACAGCTGTCGGCAATTCGAATAAGATGGTTTCGAAACGAAAGCGCTACCGTAGTGTCGTTCGAACGTGTGAAAGTTCGCGAATGTATAAAAACGGCGCTCCGACCGTGCGCGTTTGCGTCGGGCGGCTTCACCGCTCCACATCGATTTTTGTCAGCGTCTCTGAGGGCAATATTTGATTTCGAAACGCGGTGGTGACCTGGTCATTTTCTGCGGGTTGAGGAGATTGTAATGGCGGCGGGGCGCATCCGTGGTTCGTGTTGTTCTCTGTGTTCCTTTTCGACGTTAAGTGCGTGTTCGGTGCATGTATTGTCACCGCTTTCATGGTTTCTTTTATTTCCAGTGAAACATATCGCTCCGGTATGGCGCTGAAGCGAATCCAGAAGGAATTGCAAGATCTTGGACGTGATCCTCCAGCCCAGTGCAGCGCTGGTCCGGTCGGCGATGACCTGTTTCACTGGCAAGCAACGATTATGGGACCTCCAGAGTCGCCGTACCAAGGCGGCGTGTTCTTCCTGACCATCCACTTCCCAACGGACTACCCGTTCAAGCCTCCGAAGGTCGCTTTCACCACACGCATCTACCACCCGAACATCAACAGCAATGGTAGCATCTGCCTGGACATCCTCCGCTCGCAGTGGTCCCCCGCGCTTACCATCTCCAAAGTGCTGCTCTCAATCTGCTCGTTGTTGTGCGATCCCAACCCAGATGACCCGCTCGTCCCGGAAATCGCTCGTATCTACAAGACCGACCGTGACCGCTATAACCAGCTTGCTCGGGAATGGACGCAGAAGTACGCGATGTGAATCAGACTATTACTTTTGCTGTTGTCTTCAACGGGGTCCCGTTTTTTTTGTTTGTATTTTAAGAGACCGAGTAAATAAGTTGTTGACACGAAGTGCCTTGACTTCTTTAGCGTAGTCCGGTTGGCTTCTGGGGGCGCTATTGGATTTCCGTTGTTGCTAATTGACCCAGATTCGCCTATGCCGGTCGGCAGACGAGGTGCCTCGTTGGATATTTGTTTTTGAACGACGGAAACCGATTTATCGATTTCTTCGTGCTTTCCGGGTGCACGTCGCCTGCGTTTAATCCGCTCCGCCGAAGGCATGTGGCAGCTTGCGCGAGAGGATCGATAAATGCCGTGAGTAGCGCCGGAGCCTCACTTCGGGCCTGCTTGTCTCCGCGTCCGGACTTCTCTTCTTCTCGTCCGGGCTTTCGCTTTTCTCCCGTGTGAGCGCCTCGACCGCCAATTACCCGAAGTGCGACGCCGTGGAACTGTCAATCGTCTTAACCGCCGCGCAAACGGATTGTCGGCGCCGTTGAGCGTATCAGAGGCGGACACTCGGCGTCTGCTGCCACAAGATCCGTTGACGTCAGAGCTCAGCGGTCGATGTGGCGGAGAAGTGACGAAGTTGCTGTTTGTGGATTCTCGTATGTTTTTAATCCGATTGGCGAAGCGCTCTTTTTGGTCGTCGAGCATAGCCCAGCGGCGCCAGAGGGCGTTGTCTCTCACGGGAGTCCGTTCGCGCAGCGAAACGCCGCTGTTATTGACGGTGGTAGCACACGCGCTCCACCGACTCCACGTCTTCAAGGAACTTCTCTCTCCGGCGTCGTCCACGCGTATCGATGACGACGCAGTTACGCGGCACTGGAGCATCGGACAGTGTAAATAGAGGTCGTGGTTTCGCCTCGCGCACTTAACCTCTAATCTTCCTTGTTTTTCTTAAGTTCTTAAAAGGTGATTCGAGCAATTGCCGCGATTTCGAGTGACGAGAGATTGAGTGGAATTTCTCTCCTTTTGTGGTCAGCCCGATCGGTTTCGACACCTTCGCAGGTTCTCGGGGAACTACTAGGTCTCCGAGTTCTGTGCGTGGTGTTTCTGGTTAGTCACGCAATGCTGTACATATATCACATCACAACTACCCTCGACGTATGTTGTGCATAATTACGGTAGCTCAGTGCTAGTGAACACTGTTGGCGTTAGTTAGTAAAGCGTCCGTTCACGCACAGGTCCACAGGGATTAATTCAGGTGCGAAGCGTCCTAGTCCGCGTTCTGCTAGGTGCAGTAGGCTCAAGATGAGGTCATTCTCTCGCCGTTCGCCGATCACTGTTTACACTCACTGTAAACAGTTGCGACTATAAATGTCTTTTTGTTTACTCAATCTCGTGTTTTTTTTCACAAAACTGACGAAGCTTGTTTATTTGCCGACGTTTTCGGCTTTGCGGGTTTCATGACGGTTGTACCGTAATTATTCGTATTTTCGTGTTATTGTCTGTGAGTTTATGCAAATGCGAATCGTTTATAAGACTTTCTCTCTTCAGTGGTTGCTTGACGGAGGCAACGTGGACATTATCCGTTGAACGATCATCGAGCGCCATCGAAGTGCAGGATAGGAGAAAGGACGCGAAGGCGCCGCCCACACGTGACTCCATCGTCATTCTTTGCGTCGCCCGGCCGGATCGAGCGTCGAACGACTCATCAGCACAATGCAAACGCTGTATGTGCAGGCACCATGTGCCAAACGGAGAACGGAAGTCTAGGGCATTGCAAAAGCACCATAGATCAGTTCTTCGATGTTTGCCTCGCCTGTCTTCTATTCTTCATTTAGCGTTTGATTCGATCAATAACTTCGTTTTTTTTTCAGAGAGAAGGCCCTGCATCACCCGATGCCGTTCACCAGCGGTGGACAAACGATTACTGACCGGCTGACCGCTGCAAAACACTCTCTTGCCGGTTCACAGCTCGGGAAGACAATATGCAAGGCTACGACAGAAGAGCTTATGGCTCCGAAGAAGAAGCATCTGGACTGTAAGCGTTTTCCGTTATATGCCATCCGTTATGCACGCTCATTTTTGAGATCTTCTTCACTGTACAAATGAGCCGAACATCTCGATTCCGTCGATGGCGAATCTGCTGATTGAACGTACCCAGAATCCGAACTGGACAGTCGTTTACAAGTCGCTTATTACAATTCATAACATTCTCTGCTACGGAAATGAGGTAGGCGCCTCTCCTTGCAGTTTCTGGAACTTGTCGTTTTCTTTAAGCGCTTTTCCCAGTATCTCGCGTCCTGCAACACTACGTTCAACCTGGGCAGCTTTCTGGACAAAAGCTCTAGTCAAGGTGAGCAATTGAGTGATGCATGGCTGTGTAGTTTTCACATCATTGCATGTTGATGTTTGTGATTGTGGTGTGTTTGTATCAGGCAGTCGATTTGGAACGTCGTCGGCTATCGACTACACGCACTCCAGAAACTGGGCTACGCTTGACACTGTACTTGTAGGATATGATATGTCCCAACATGTCCGCCGTTATGGAAAGTATATTTCCGAAAAGATCCATACATACCGTCTCTGCGCGTTCGATTTCTGTAAGGTTAAGCGTGGCCGAGAAGACGGCGTGCTAAGAACTATGCACACAGATAAGGTATAAACATGTTTCGTTACATTTTTCTCCAATATCAGTTTTTCAGCTGCTCAAGACGCTGCCTTTACTTCAAAATCAGATCGATGCGCTCTTGGAGTTCCAAGTTACCAGCGCTGAGCTTAACAATGGCGTCATCAACTGCTCTTTCATTTTGCTGTTCCGTGATTTAATCCGTCTTTTTGCTTGCTATAACGACGGCATCATCAATCTTCTTGAGAAATACTTCGACATGAACAAGAAGCAGTGCCGTGAAGCGCTAGATATGTACAAAGGATTCCTTCAACGCTTGGACAAAGTTGCTGATTTCCTGAGGGTGGCAGAGTCAGTTGGAATCGATAAGGGAGAGATCCCCGACCTGACTCGCGCACCCGCGTCCTTACTGGAAGCACTTGAATCTCATTTGTACCATCTCGAAGGAGGCAAGGGACCGCCACCTCAGACGAACCAGCAGGTTTCTTTTCCTTTCCATAATGGTAACTGGAAAGTATCTTGTAGCAGTTCACTCAGGCGATGTCTCAAGCCACTTCCTTGTTTGCTTCGGCGGCTAATCCTCAAGCAGATGTTGGCAATCTTGATGATGCGGCGAAGCAAAAGTACCTAGAGGAGGAGAAGGAGCGGCTGAGACAATACGAGGAGCAGCGAAGGAAGCAGCTGCAGACGGGAGGCCCTCAACAGCCCACGGCTGCCAATCCGTTTATGTCCGCTGTTTCCGGTGTTCCTGCTCCTGTATCCCTTGCCGTTCCGCTCGGAAAACCCAGCGACGATCTCATCGGACTTTTTGATGAACCAGCTTCTTCGATCGCTCAACACCCAGTCGAGACCTCGACAAATCCTTTCGCTCCGAGCTTCTTCCAGCAAACAAGCGTTCCTGCTGCAGCCCAACCCGTGCAACCTCAGATGAATCTATTCCACACCACGCCTGCACCCACTCAACCCTTCGGAAGTGAGTTTTTCTTAGAGGCTTAGAGAAGGCTTTCGACTTGTTTGTGGCTAGAAGTAGTCGTGCACCGTTTTGTAGTGTCCTCCATGCCAGCCTATTCGCAGCCACCTAACTATTCTACGCCCGCCTCGAACTACAACGCCGACTTTGCCGTGTTCGGAAACTCTTCCAGTTCCACGCAGGCACCCTCCTTTAGCAACGGATTTTCTGCAGCGCCTTCTTCCTCAAACGGTTTGTCGTTTTAGTTTCCTTTATCTTGCTCGGAATGGAGAGACCACACTCGTCTTGTGTTTGTGTATTAAACCGAGTTAAGTTCTTCCCTGTGTTGTGTTGGTTGAACGCGGGAAACCTTGAAAATGGAGAGAAATAAGTTTAGCGGAGCCAACGAATCCATTCGTAATGCCCATACCTGTGGCTAGTGGTCCTCCACCGGTACCGCCACCACCGTCGTTGCCTCCTCAGTGGCAACCTTCGGGTCAAGCTGAATTTCAACAGCCTCCCAAACCAGAACTTCCACAGTTTTCTCCAGGTTTGACCAATAACTTAGCAACGGGCTGTTAATGGATCGGCTTGATTTAGTCCCACCAGTGAGTTTGGACGTCACGGAAGCCGTTGGTGCTGCTTCCGGAGAGTTGAGCAGCAGTTCGGAGAGCGAAGCCGCAGTTGATACTGCAACAAAGCAAACTGTAAATTCGGCCCTCCACAATCCATTTGGTGCGATGCAGCAGAACGCAAACGCATTGCACACAGCCGGGGTGAGTCCGGCAGTTGTCACTCCGCAGGTTCCGGAACCCCCTTCGTTCGCTGCGCCACCGTCGAACCAATCTTCAAGTAAGGGATCTTTTGTGAGAAAGTCATTAAGTGCCTCGTTTAGCAACTGCTTCACCCATTCATTTCTCCCAACAACAGCAGCAGATGCAGGCCACCACACAACCAGTGGCCATTCCAGGTGGTGGAAAGCATTTGGGAATCTATGAACAGACCCCTTTTTGTGCGAAGCTACCTTTTTAAATTTTCTACTTATTGTTCGTTCAGCTGGAAATGACGGCAGCTACACATCGCCATCTAACTTCTTCCAAGCTATGCAGCAACAACAGCAGTTTAATCCAGGTCACAGTGTCCATTCAACAGATTATTTGATAACTTTGGGCTTTTAGGTGTAGGAATGCCAGCACCACAACAAGGCGGTAAATTTGTTGTGTTGTAAAGCGCTTGTGTGGTCCTCTATTCCCGATATTCTTTTTTCTGACACTTTAATTTAATCGTTTCCTTCAGGTTTCGATCCTTTCGCCCAAGCTCAAGTGACCTCTGCATCTGGGAACAAGTTTGGAGCGGGCCGTGATGTGGATTCCGCTCTCTCGTCGCTGGTCGACAACCTCGCGATTGGCGGAAGCAGCAACCAAGGGTACGGACATCGCCTTCTGTGAAACGTTATCGTTGACTTCATTCAGAAAGCCAGTTCAGTGGGGAGTCCCAGCGCAGCCCCAGCGTCCGGCATTCCCTTCCCAGCAGCAGCAACAGCCGCAGGCTCAGCAGTGGGGTTATGGTAGCCAGCCACAAGCAATGTACAATCCCCAGCAGCCACAGCAGCCCATGATGTACTGTCAAGGTGGTATGTACGGAGCGCCTCAGATGCCCCCTCCACATCAAGCTCCGCATCAGCCAAAGGACCCGTTCAGTGGTTTCTAAATAATTCTGAAAGATCGTTCATCCGTGTTGTGTTGTAATATCTTGTGTAGTGTTAGTGCGTTCCGACGTTTCATAATTCTCATACTTCTATTATAATATCTTAAGTATTCCATTGATCTTTTAAGTGAGAGCGCATAACTATTAGTTTCTGCTGTGTAAATCCCATCTGACTTTGTGCCCAGACGTTGCTGTAGATGTAGATTGTCTTCTTCATACCTGTTTCTTGGAATATGAACTGTATTTCCAGTTTAGGACGCTGTGTGGAATGCTCGCAATAAGAAAGGATGATTTTGTAATAAAAGGTGCCGAAAGAAAAAGACGTATTGTAGCACTTTGCAGACAGAAGTCTTTGCTAGACGAAAGTGTCTGAAGTCGCAGAAAGCCTATAAAAGGCCTTCTGGCGGGTGAGCAGCACCTTCGACCAACCGGTCGACTGGCGTGCGATGGGGCTCTTGGACATCGTCATTGTTGGCGTCATCGCCTTTCTCATCTGGCTCTGGTATGTGCAGTTTGAGTCAATAAGAGAATAGCAATCGCCTTTGCAGGTTCCAAGTGAAGCAGAGGGACGATGAAAAGTTCTTTACACTGATCCAAAGGGCCACCGATGACATAATCTCGAGGTTCGGTCTGAAGGAGGAGCAGCCTTCTTCTCAAAAGGTTGCCGGGGGGCGAACTCCAAAGTTAGCATCAAAGTCAGCCGCAGGTCAGCCGAAGGTACCAGCCGATCCCAGCCCGTCTTCTGCTCCAGTGAGGAGTCCCGCTTCAGCTTCAAAGACTATTCCTACTCCACCGTCGGAACCTGCTTCTGTTGCAGCTTCAAAAAGAGCTCCTGCTGCAGCTTCAAAACTAGCCACTGTCGTTTCTGAAGTTTCTGAAATAACTACAGCCGCTGCTTCGGAACCGGCACCCACTGCAGATCCTGATGCTGCTACTGCTGGTGATTCTGAGACAGCTTCGGTTCCAGATTCCGACTCCACACCTGGCCACGCTTCTGAGCCATCTTCTTCTCCAGCTTCGGGACCGGCTCCTACTGGAGCTCCCGAATCCACTCCGGAAGCACGCAAAGAGTCAGACGCGACTACACCGTCCACCTCGTCTGTGCGCACTGCCGCTCAGCCAGATGTGACATCCAGTCGAAACGCCATGCGCGACAAAGCGAGCTTCCGCGCAAACGAAAAAGTCGAGGTTATCAGCGAGTATGAACGGAAAGTGCCACGTGGAATCAGCGAGGAAAGGCTAGGATTTGTGAAATGTCAGTTGTGCTTTCTATGATCCCACTAACTACAGTATTTTTTTTAGCAAAGAGCACGCCGAAGGTGACTGAAAAAAATAACACGCAGTCCCAACGCAAATGAAGTCGAATTCGGAGGTTAACTGGTAAACTGATGGCATTTCCGTAGAAGTCGAGGAATAAACGGGTGTGACGCTTTTGATCCGTTTGCTGCTATTCCCGCGAGTGTTCGGAGCATGATTCATTGCGCGTCCTACAATTTTTAATGTCGTGCAATAGCGTCCTCATTTCTAGGCCTCATGGCATCGTCGAGAGCTTCTGCTTCTTCTAATAGTCAAGCACCCTCTTGGCGAGTGAGAACTCCTCGTGAGAGGAGTGAGCAGTCCGGTGGCCACCTTGCCTTCACTCCTAAGGCCGATCGAACGATCCTGGAGAGTTTACCGCCGTTTGTTCGGCGATGCGCGGTCATCGACGGGATGAATCTTCTGCACACCGCATCAAGGAGCAGCAAGGCGGACCGCTACTAGTAGGGCTTCCCTTCGACTCCGGGGTGACTCTTTTTTTAGCGAACTCGATGCAATAGTTTTCCTCGTCGCCGCGCGGGAACTCCTTTTGAAGGACTTCGACGTGCGCTTCTTTCTCCCAATCAAGCGGATCCGCTCTGTAAAAAATAAAAATGTTATTCAGGTGTGTGAACCTGTCCCGACACCTCTGAATCTTTCTGTAGGATTTGACGCATCTGAACATCTTCGAGTACACGTATTCAAACTACGACGACGTTGTTATTCTACAGTATGCCGCCAGCGCGGGCGGCTTCGTCGTCAGCCGCGACAAGTTCCGGGACGTGCTCCCGCGCATGAGCTACGTATTCCACATGAAGGAGCGTCTCTGTCACGCATCTTTCCTCCCTGCCGACAACTGTCGGATGAGTCTGACGGTCGACGTCGAAGACGACAGCGAGGAGATGGAGCCTTGGATCGAGGATGAGCCCACGGAGCGCGAACGTCGCGATGACGTCACGGCGCTCCTCGAAGAGGCGACGGCGGCAGAACCGCGAGCGGGTGAGTGAGGAGGCGTCGCCCCTCCGAATTTTGCGCTTCAGGGATGTTCTACTCGCAAAAGGGCGACTTCGACTACGATAGCGCCCTGTACACACGCGCTTTCTTCACTCCAGAGAGACGACGCGCTCTCCTGGAGGCGGTGGAAGAGACTCTGGAGCGCCTCTTCTACAACGCGAGGACGCGCGACACGGGCCTCTCGCTCACGTCGCTCGTCTACTTGACATGTTACTACAAGCCCGACGAGCTAGAGGAGGCCTTCCACACGATGCAGACGAAGGAGCGCCAAGTGAGCTACCGTAGTTCCCTTTCGTGTTAGACAACACCCTTTTCAGAGCATGCGACGGGTGCTCGACGCTAAGGACGAGATCAAGTTCTGGTTCAAGAAGGCGGTGAAGGCACGATGCGTGGAGAAGGCGCTGCAGAAGGAGCCAACAACGTTCGCTGAGATGCTGAAGCTCTGCAACGAGGAGCTCCTGAAGGAGTCGAAGGGCGTCGCGAGGGGAAAGAATGTGAGGGAGCGATGAGGAGTGGCGATAATAGAGATTTAGATGACTCAACGGACGTACGACGACCCGCTCCATCCAACGATGACGGCGACGGAAAAGGCGCTCTGTGAGTTCGGAGTCGACTTCTAGGCGCGTGTATAAATTCTCTTTTTGCGAACCACGTGAGATTGAATTCCTGGTCCTTACTCCACATTGCTGTCCAAAGCGATGTGTTACCACATAAAACGGCGACGAGTAAACACTCCATTTTGTCATCCGAAGCCCCGGGTCGCCTCTCATCGACGCCATCCCCGCGACGCGTCTCCAGGATTCGCCTGAAAAGCGGCGGCGGTGACGTCACCGCCTTGTTTCGTGCACCCTTGCAGACGCCAAAGACGAACACCAGTGCGTTCGCTTAATATGCGTGATAGCTTCGTTTCTTTCTGTCGCCACAGTCGGGGAGGGGCGAACGGAGGTCCTCAGCCCCTCCTTGTCCATAATCAATCGCGGCACCGATCGACTCCGCTCCTCTGTCCGAGCTGATGTGTTAGGAACGGCGCGTCGTTTCCGATTTCGCGCATTTCTCTCCAGTCGTGGCTTCTTGGTCTTCGGATGCCGTCGAGATGAGCGGCGCTGCGTTCGGAAAGCACCTCATCACCCTTCGGCCGAACACCGCCGATGCGGATGGTGGATTCGCCTCCGAGGAGCTGAAGGTGGACACACTGCTCTGGTGAGTCTCCCGTAGCGCACTCCTCTGAACCCTTTTTCAGGAAGGTCACCTGCAAGAAGAACATCTCCAGCAACCAGTACGAGATCTACTTGGAGGTCGACACGGCGCCCTTTGCCCTGTGGAGCTGCGAGCTCTCCCTCCGGGCCGAGGTGAAGGCGGTCTGCGCCCACGCCACCAACCGCTACTATACGGTAAGCGCCTTCGGGCCATCGGGGCCTCTGAGAACTCGTTTTCAGTTCCATGGAGTCCTCCACCGTAAGCGCAGCGCTTTCCGCTTCGTCGTCTTCGATTTCAACGCCTGTGCCGCGACCCTCAGACAGTACCTCTCCTCGGCAAACAACCAACTTTGCGTGGAGCTGCACCTCTCTCTCGGAAAGTGAGTTCCTTCCGCCGGAAAACGAAGACAGCGCCTTCAGAATCTGGCACGAGAACCTCGCGACTCCGTCTGACGTCGCTGACACTCCACTGAGGATCGGCGACGCGACCATCTTCGTCTCCAAGACGGTCCTCGCCATGCACAGCACCTTCTTCCTGCAGCTCTTCAGCGAGGAACTGAACCACTACTGCGTTGACGACGTCGACGTCGACGACTTTCTCGCCTTCCTCGCCGTAATCTACCCGACAGCCCTCACCGTCGACAGTAAGTACCTTCTTCTCCACAGTACTTCTCCCTTCAGACGACAACTACGAGCGGATGCTGCAGTTGGCGGAGCGTTTCGGCTGCTCCACGGTCTTCAATTCGTTCTCCGCCTACTTGTGCCGCTCGGAGCGCACCGACGCCGAAGCGCTCGTCATCGCCGACTACTACAACCTCATCCAGGACGTCGACCGTATCCTTGCCAAGATGAACGCCCCGACGATCCGTTCCATCGCCGTCCGAGGACCTCTCGCGGTGCGAGTCAGCGACCGCCTCAAAGTGATGATGCTGGAGCGTTTGGCGCGCCTCGACTACGACCTCCCCAACTGCCCGTCCGCGTGTCCCGCCTCGAAGAAGCGCAGGCCTGCAGGTCGGAAGAGGGACGCCGGTTCCGGAGGACGGTGAGGTCTTTGTGTGCATATGTGCTGCCAATGAATATTTGGAATTCGAAGCGGTCCTCTATCTGGCGGGTGATCTCGCCGTGTTGTGACGCGTCGACGTCGCATCTTGCGGCGGAGAGGAGTGCACGGGGCTAGCGGACTGTCCATAGCGGGCGCGCGGGGAATGAGTCACGTTCCGTCCGTGAGTCACTGTTTTCCAAAGAACGACTGCAGGTTATGATTAGGCGATGATGACGAGTCTGGCGACGTTTGGCGACGATGGATCATTTGGGAATGACTGGGAAAGTTGGGCTTCTACTCGAATGTACTGTAGTCGGTCATAAATATTTATCTCAGTCTTTAGTCAATTTCTATGATCGCCGAGGGATCCAGCTGGCAGTCACCGTATCCCAGCTCCAGGTTCCTGTACCTGAGCATCCTCTTCACCTCGCGCGGAAGGTCCGTCGAGGAGAGCGCCTTCAAGTCCGTCTCGGACTGGTCGTTGACGATCTTCTGCACCACAGCCGGCATGTTGTAGCCGTGGGCCAGACGCAGTCTCTCTACCGTGCTCATCAGCTCATAGCTGGAGAGGAACTCTCCGCAGGCGACAAACATGGCGTGCGACTGGAAGCTGCTCGCTATTTGGAGGTAGTCTCTTACGTTTGCCGCTGCAAGGACGTCGGTATGCCCTAACCACTCTCAGCGAGACAGTTACCGTTGATTCTGACGTCGGCCGGGTAGGCGAAGAGCAGGAAGGGGAGGAACGTGGATCGCAAGATGTTGGGAAGAGTCAGCGGATTTTCTCCGGTGCTTGTTATCTGCTTCAAGTAGTCGGATTGGATCTGGAGGAGCTGAAAGCGGCAAGCGTTCAGAGGACGTTCAAATGCTGGACTACCGGCTTGGAAACAAAGTACCTCCGGTTCTCGACGATCACTTCGATGTCCGAGCTGTGATTCTTCTGCTGCATGTTGAGTTTCCACAACCTACGGCGGCTTCTAGATCCCGGATTCCACTGGACGACGCTCACCTGAAGGTGTACAGCCTGATCTCGACGTCGAAGGACTCCTTCGCGAGGAAGGAGTGGTCGAGGGTCACCATCTTGTGGTGGGAGTGGTGGTTGCACGAGTTGAGGGTCCCGGATATCTGGAAGGACGACGTAGAAGTTCCCGAGGTCGAGGCTTACCGAGGTGGAGTAGTTGTATATGTTGATGTTGTCGGAGATGATGTCGAATCGACACAGAGCATTGCAGGACCACAGCCAGTTACCCGAAATCGGAGTGGGTCCTCGGCACTCGAGGCGGAAGACGTAGAAGCCGTCCAACGCGTCTCTGTAGACCTCGATCTTCCTGAAAAGACAGAGCTCTGTTAAGTGTCAGATCCCGACCCTCCGCGCCCGATCGGAAAGTGACACCCACCATTTGAGTCCGTCGATGGTTTCGCTGACGCTGTAGAGGGGGTTCGCTTCGGAGCTGGGGGTGGAGGTGTTGATGGTAAATCTGAGCGGCTCCTTGCACAGCATCCTGACGGAGGGCGCGTCGCAGACGACTCCGAACTCGGCGCGGCGGGGCGACGCGCACGGACGCGCGCCGAATTTGTGACGACGCGACGCCGACGAGCGGGAGAAGAAGGTGACAAGGGGCGGCACAGAGGTACTCCGATTCCACGACCGTCATGGCGATGAGAGCGGAGCCCGTGCAGGTGGAGCTTCGGCTGAAGCCCGACACCGCGCAGATGCCGGCGAAGACGACGGCCAACGTGAAGGGATTTGACTGGTGAGTTCCTTCTCCGAAGGGTGGCCGGGATAGGCCGAGCCCAGTTTGGGGACGGGCAAGGAAGAGAAGCCGCTCAATTACAAACGCTGCGCTCTGTTCGCTGCATGTTGACTCTGTGGAAAGGAGAGCGTCCTGTTGACGTAAATACTTTCCGAATTCTTGGAATATGAGCACAGAAAAGGCCCTTCATGATTCAGAAGAATCTGCCGGCTGGATTCCTCTGCAACCTTCTTTTCAGGCACTTTTCGTTCCGAACATCCGAGAAGGAGGGCATCATCGAAGTGGGTCTCTCCAAGACGCTCAAGTCGTTGTGGTACGTCGAGTGTCTCCTCACCATCGATGCCTACTCGAACAGCACTGACACCGAGAACTTCCACTGCCAGGTACAGTATCCTCGCGATTCTCAGAAAACCGGCTCTTTAGAGGGCCCTGAAGCTGGGTTCGAATGACGCCGCGTTTGGCGTCTTAATGACTAACAGACGCAGCAAACTCAAGAACTTTGTGCACACAGACGGCTTCGTCAAGATCAAGTTCTCCCTGATCGTCGGAAGGTACGTCGAGCGCAGCAGTCCTGAATCTCCCTCTTTAGAACGTGGTGGGACGATCTCTCCATCATGACCACGTTCGGGTCGACTCTGGTGGAAGTCGGCGGCCACGACCTCTACGTTTCGGGTCCTGTAGGTCGACCACACCCTCACTGCGCCCCACCTCCCAGTTCCAGCTGCTCAGCTTGCACTCCTCCTTCTTCCGCGCGATGCTCAACTCTGACTTCTTGGAGCGCCAGAGCGGCCGGTGCGTCCTCAGGGAGATTGAGTTGGACGACTTCATGCTCTTCTTGATGTGCCTCTACCCCATCGACTTCGACATCACCGGTGAGTCCGCCTCCGATCCCTTGCTAGATGGACTATTCCAGCGGACAACGTGGAGAAACTACTGCAGATCGGGGACCAGTTCGACTGTCACTATATCCTGCAGCGCTGCTCCTCCTTCCTTCTCGACTCGAAGGCCTTCTCCAGGCCCCAGATCCTCTCCCTCTCGCTCACCTACAACCTCGAGGGGCTGGTACCCGTCGTCATGGACGGACTCACCCCCACCGACATTCACGAGATCACCGTCCGCACGTGCACGGCCAAAGACGTCCCCGAGAGCCTGAAGCTAAAGCTCTTCGACTGCTTGGCGAAGAAGAGGTACACACGAGCTCTCCTCCCGTCCTCCCTGAGGACTCCACAGTTCGGCGACCCCCCAAATGCCAACGTCAACTACTTGTACTTGAGGAATCCCACCGTGGATACTTAAGATAGTGTATAAAGGACCTATTCTGCCCTTTCTGCGCCCCTCTCAGAGCTCACGTGCTTTGGATATCGGTTTTCTGTCTTTCATACGTCATCGGCCGAGTATTGAGTGGTTAGGATACTTGTATCCTGGTGACAAAAAGATGAAGATAGAATTCCGCATCCTCGAAAAAGAAATGCCCAAGGCAGGAATCGAACTTGCGTCGCCACGGCCACAACGTGGAGTACTAACCACTATACCACTTGGGCCGGTGGCGTCTCCCGCTCGAGATATTTAAGAGTTGGCGTATCTTCACACATCTGTTTTGAGAACAACAGAGGTGTTCCAACGCACAGAGTGTCCAGGCATCTGATCTCTACGGTCCGTCCACCATGGAGATAGACGTCCCGGCTGCTTCCGACGCCGACGAAACGAAGGTGGTCCTGGAGGTGGACAACGCCAACTTCGGCCTCCAAACGGTCACCATCGGGGATCTGCAATGGTAGAGTCGTCTTGCGCGCGACCTCATGCTCCTTTCAGGATAGCGACATTTCAGTCGAACGACCTCAACACCGGATACTTAACGCTCTCCTGCACGGAGCCGGACACGAAGCTGTGGAGCATCGAGCTGCTCGTCCGGGTCGACGTCTACTCGAACAACGCCGACATCGAGAACTTCTATGACTGCGTCGGTGACTGCTTCGGGTCGTCGCCTACCGTATCCATTTCAGAGGGCGTCTCGTCTGCACACCTCCAACGCCACCCACACGGTCAAGATGTTCTACGTACACGAGTCGAACAAGGCCTACTACAAGGACAAGAAGGGTAACGGACTCATGAACATAGAGATCACAGCGACTGTGGGGAGGTGGGGCATACGGTAGCGGTCAGTTTCGGAAGACTTGCTTCAGAGTTTGGAAGGAAGACCTCACCAAGATCACTCCCTTCGGATCGTGCTACGTCGTTCTCGGCGAAAAAGAGCTCTTCGTCTCGCGAGAGGTACAGTACACGTAAACTCTTCTGATCCCTGGCTTCAGCTACTGTCCATGAACTCCAACTACTTCTACGAGATGTTTGAGAGGAACGAGGAGACCAACGTCGTCGAAAACGTCACCTTCGAGGAGATCATCCTCTTCCTCTGCGTCGTCTACCCCCTCAACTACCCGATCGATGGTGGGCCCAGCTTCAAAGCCCCCTCAGAGTCCAGTTTCAGAAGACAAATGCCTCGACTTGCTGGAGATCGCCACGAAGCTGCAGTCCTCCCCCATCATCAGCAAGTGCACATCGATGATCGAGCGCTCCGATCGCCTCGCGAAGCGCGAGAAGATGGAGATAGCCGTCCGCTTCGGCCTCCGACGCCTCCTCATGGCGACGATCAACACGATGACCCAGGCGGAGATAGAGGACCTCTCCTGCGGGCCCACACCCCCCTCTGACGAACTCAAACTGCTCCTCTTCGAGCGCCTCGTCCGCATCTACAAGCCCGTGGATGCGCCCTCCACAGCGCACGGCCACGACAGCGTCGGCAATGGCTCCGGCTGGATGCCCACCGTGCCTGGTTTCCTCCCTCCGCCTCCGGCGATCCTCTTTAATACCACGAGGTCCCACTTCGCCCCCATCCACCCAGTACCGACTCAGATGCGGGCGGCACAGGCTTTGCACCCTCTGCAGCCCATTCCTGGTCCCAGTGGAATCGTATTTCCCGTTCCACAGCCTCCACATTTTCTACTGCCTTTGCAGCCTTCTTCAGCATCCAATGTGTATCCGAGTGGGTACTGACAGGTGCTGTGAGTTCTTAGCTGACGGAAGCATATCAGACGATCTTTACACTTTATGCAATAATAAAAACACAGTTTCTGTAAGAGTGGTGGCGTCATGGCGTCATCCAACAATCATAGCGGACGGGAGACAGTGCTTGACAAAGTGTGTCATGTGTGCAAGTTCTGATCTCGGAGCATGTTCGTACGCAGTTCACGGCGGACTGTCGAAGAACCAAAGGAGCCAATGAAACCCTTCACAACACCAGCGCGTATGGAATGTCAGTCATCGCCATGGCGGAAACCAGCAGTAAATTTTTGGCAGGATGTTCCCCTGTGAAGATGGTGTGTAGTGGATGCAGTGGATGGATCAACCTTGTGTTTTGCGATGCATTCGGCTATGGACCTGTGATCCAAAAAACACTTTATTCGCCGCTTGACCCGTCACAGACACTTCACCGTATGCACTTCGACTCCCTGCTCCTGCTGGCGCATAATGGAGTAAGAGAACGTCTTCAGTCCTCCACAGGCCGCCCCGAACTGGCCCTCCTTGTTGGCGGCCACTACGGCTCCCTGGAAGTCCGGGTAGTACTCGAGGATACGGTAGACGGCCACCTGGGCTGCTTTCGTGGGAGAGACGCCGTTCCGCATGCTCTCGACAGCTTGATAGCTGAAAGAAGACGATACAAAGCGCCAGGAGGAGTTGCGGGTACCTCGGCAGGAACCTCATCATGACATCGCCGTCCCCGGTGGCGGCGGCTCCCCCAACTCTGTTGTCCACGTAGGCGCCCGCTCCTGGAATCGGCGAGTCGCCGACCCTTCTAAAAAGAGCACTACGGTACAAGAGGCGCAGAGAGATGCACTACCCTGGGATCTTGTGGATCGCTCCGTTGGTGGAAGTGCCCACGGAGACGTCGCCGTTGCCGTCGAGCACCACCATCCCGATAGTGTCGTGGTGGAAGCGATCGATTTCGGGCGCCGAAGAGTCGTGTCGGTGTTTGTGGAGATGTTTCGTGGGTTTGTAGGGGCCGCACATCTTCTTCGGGTCCGGAGATACGTTCTGAAGAAGGGTCACTTATAGGCTTTCCCGAGGACACGCCATCGGCCCAAGTAGTATAGTGGTTAGTACTCCACGTTGTGGCCGTGGCGACGCAGGTTCGATTCCTGCCTTGGGCATTTCTCTTTTGAAAACATTCGTTCTTGTGAATGGCGATTTTGGCCACCGAAATGCTTTCCTCGCCCCGCTCACCTTCCAGAAGTTAGGTTGACAGAAGTTCTCCACCCAGTCGATGAACTTCTTCTCCGACTCGGCCGTCTTCAAGGTCGTCTCGTTGAATCCCATCTGGAGGGCGAACTGCGTCGCTGAAAGACCGGTCCGTTCCACCACCCAGTCTACCGTAACTCACCGCTCTCCCCCACTAGCATCGAGTGTCTCGTGTGCTTCATGACGGCGTGGGCCACGCGAGCAGCTTCCTTGATCCTCCGGAGCTGGGCGACGGCACCCATTCGGTGGAAGGGCCCGTCCATGAGCAGGGCGTCGAGGGTGGTCTCCCCTAGCTCGTCCGGAGACCCTCCGAAGCCGACCGTCCCGTCGCACTGCTCGGCTTCGCACCTCGAGAGTCCCGCCACGAGCGCCTCGAGGCGGTTATTTGTGCGCTTTAGTTCGAGAAAGGCTTAAGAGGGAAGTAGCCTGAAAGGGAGGAGGGGGGTACCTGTAGCGGTGGCGTTCTGGAAACCCTCGAAGGCCCATGTGGTGACGACGAGAGGGTCGGGGCGGACGCCTCCGAGGAGGAAGAAGAGGAGCGCCGCCGTTCGGAGAAGCATGGCGGAGGAGTGAGCCGTGGCGACGCGTTCTCCGCGTCCCTTTGTCTTATCTCGGCGCGCAATCGCGATCGGAGTGACACAAGAAGTTGTTTATTCGAAAACGGCATACAAGACACTTTCGGAAGGCGTCTAGACATCGGCGACCTCCTGGTACTCCTTCTGCGAGTGCTTCGAGTCGGAGATGATGATGCGGATGGTCGGGTTTTTGCGGCTCAGCTGCAGAGCGCGCACGTAGAGGCAGATGGCGCCGAGGACGGCGATGAGCAGCACTGCCACGGAGGTGACCACCAGGGCAAGGTGGAAGGGGGGAAAGCTGTTCGCCGGGAGACGGTACTCTGGAAAGGAACGCTGTAGGGGAAGGACGACGAGGAAGAGGACAACCGAAACAACAGCAATGGAGGGATACTGTATTTCCTGGTGTCCCTGTTCGGAGACGCTTCTTGTGGCACTCACCTTTCCCTCTGGTCTCGTTGAGGAACTTCAGCTGTTCTCCTATGTTAGGCAAGAACTCGGCGAAGCAGGAGTCGAATGCGGAGACGGCGGCGAGGAAGACGACGACTTCGTGCATCGAGAACATATCAGAGCGTTCGCGGAGTTCTGATCCCGGAGTGCGACCTCATAGGACTCTGGAAAGTACGCGTTTTAAAAGTACAAAGTGGTAATGAGCGCTTTTCATTCGACCAGAGAGCAAAGGGGAATACACGTGGAGGTGGAACCACTGTTTCACTTCTAGAGATCTGTTCTCGTTTTGGTCAATCGCCCCAGTCGAATCCGAAAGGGTGCCATAGGTACTTACTTAGCCACGGGATTTCGCTCGCCTCGACTCTAGAAGTTTCGCGCTGCTCTCCGTCTTTCAAAGCGCCAATCAGCATAATTTTGAATAAATCCATAAATTCGCGCCTCCCTCCACAAACGAATCTATTCTGAGGACTCAGATTCGGTGGAAAGGGCCAAACACACCTCCTACGAAGAAAACAACGGAATTGATAATTCAGAAGTGTTTTCAAGAGATTTGAGACGTCAATAGGAGGCAAAAAGTGCCATCTCCAGTCCCCAAAAGCGGAAAATCTAGAGAAGATCTGGACAGATGGAAAAGTTTGAGAACGGTCGTGTGGCAAAACACGGGAAATGAGAGCTTTTCGGCGCCACCTATGAATTATTTATGCGAAAATAACGGTTTTGAATGATAACCAAAGACGAGGTGAAGTACACTGCGTCTTTCGATGACATGGCTGTTCACATGAGATACACGAAAGGCTCCGTAGGGCTTCGAGTTCCAGGGGGCTGTTTTCACAAAGTGCGAACTTTGGATAAATTGGTGCAAAAACGAAAATATTCAAAGAAAACAAGCCACTAAGGTTGTCTTTTGGATGTGACGATTCCACACACATCGTTTCGACAAAATATTCTGCTTTGAAAAGATTCTTTTAGGCCTTGGTTGATTATGCCTGCAGTCGAGCACTTGAAGAGCAAGAGGCTACACCTTGTCGACATTCTTGGCCACCGTTTCAATCAGAAACTTTCGAAATGGCGCTTTCAGTTTCATCTCGAAGTTACGACATCGGGCTCAAACTTTTAACCGTGACCTTTCCCTCTTTAGCGACTTGTGGCCAATTGGAGTTTAATCTAATAGGTCACGTACGAGGAAAGCGAAAAGGGAAGAGTTTAACCTATCGATAGCTGGCCAGCAGGCGCCACTGGAAGTGAATCGAAGCCGGCACGCAAACTGAAGCCCAGGCTGAATTTGTTTTTATTTGCGCCAGGACGGAGGTGCGACTTCCTCAATGTGTGCGAATAGAGTGATTCTGAGGTCAGAAGAAGGCTTTGAAATTCGGCTCTCTCACATCACTGAGGACAGAAGGGGGCGCTGCTCAAGCAAGGCTCTGAACAGGTTTAAAAACTACTTCACTTTAATAAAGTACTTTGACATGTAGAAGGAGATCTCTAGGAAGGGATTCGATATACGGACAGATCCAACAACTGCAACACAGAATGACCTCCCATCTTCGGACACAAGTGAGGAGACGGACCAGAGGGACCAAAGAGCGAAAGTGCACAGAATTCGTCATCTTCGGTAACCCAGGAGACATGGACTTTAATGCAGAACACAAAGTAACGCGTGACCTCAGGAATACTTTGAAAAGAAAGTAGAGGATCCGTCGGAGGAGGTCCTTAACTGGAGGCTCATTGCCAACGACGGGGAGAGTTCTGTGTGCACAACTAGGTCGTGATTTCTGACAAAAGAAGCGGAACGGCGTCGAGCCTCGTAGGGCACATCCGACTCAATTCGACTTAATGTGTTCATTTCCGCCTCGTGGCAATTGTCCAAATGGCGATCCCACGCGTGACGTGACTCAGAGGAAGTGCGAGGCACAAAGGACCCCCGGGATACGGTAGAAAGTGTGCCCTAAAGAGGTTATTCACACTGGTGACTGAAGAAGGGAGAGAGGGGTCAGTGGGGATAGGTGGGGTCAAGAAGATTTTAAATTTTGAGAAAACAATTTTTGAAAATTTGTTTTCTTTGGCCACTGAAAGACGATACGATACTTAGAGAAGTACTTTGCAGTAAGCAGACAAAATATAATTATGCTCAAATGCGAAAATATTAGTGCTAGAGTTGCTCAAAAGGAGGAAAATGGACACTTTAGGGTGTGATGCCTAGAAGGGGAGATGCTTGTTTACGGTTGGACGAGTCGACGAATAGAATCAAAGTGTATTTGAACGGAGTTTTGAAGAAATTAGTTGTGTGTTTTTCAGAAAAATTATACATTTCCTGGAAAAGAGACCTTGGAATAAGGGGGGAGGATGTCCTCGTAAGAAGTCGAAGCTGACAGAGATGAAAACGGTTTTGTTTCCAAGAGGGAGAAACATCGAAAAACGCGAGCCACTTTGAGTCAAATGACAAATCTCGAGATTCTCGAGTTACGCGTCCTGTTTTTGATCGATCCCGAGGAGATAATGAGACTTCCGCTTTGCGCTCAGCGGATGAACAAGTGGTGGAAAACGTGGGTATCCATGGAAATACATCAAATCGTCGACCCTTTTAGTGAATGACGGAAAGCATGGACTGGATGTGAACGCGCTGGGGTCAGTTCGCCGTTATAATCACTGTTTTCTTCGTCTTCTACAACAAAACGTTCGCCAGTTTTGATAAAATCCCAAAACGTGGAAGTGAATGCGCCACTCAAGTGCATCCACGAAGGCTCTTTAATAGAATCTTCCCCTAACAGCCCGTTTACTCTATCGGCGACGACAGAATCAGAACGTGTTGGCGTTATATTGGCGCCTTCCGTTATCGGGAGAGCGGAGCAGAAAGGTGCACTCCTAAAGGCCTAGGCGTCGACTGAGGAGATTCTCCCCGCCGTCAGCAGTTCCACAAGTACAATCAATTGTGGAAAACTCCTCGGCGCGTATCAGACGTCACTCCGAAAGAGTCCCCCGGGAGTCGCCTATGCAAAAGGCGCAGTTTTTATAAATTGAAAATTATGAACGAAAAGCAAACAAAGGTTTCGGCGAACGAAGCCAATCGGGAGCGCGCGACCGCAATCCGACTCTTATTAGGCTGCTTTGCCTTCGATGCGCACGTTGAAAGTTGCGACGTTTGATTCGAGGGGAGTCCTCGTTAGAGGTAATCCAATCAGGCGCGCGGTGATTCGATTTCTGGCATTTCGGAGGCGCAAAGGTTGAGTTTCTTCGAAAACAGACGTTTCCAGCAGGGAAAGGGCGCCTAATCACGTTCCAGGACACGGCTGTAGCCCGACCGTCTGGCCCGCGGCGACACATCGGCCGTTTGAAAACGATTCTGTGGAGATGTGGTGGGTCACTTGTGGAGTGAAGACTTGATATAGCCACACTACTTGTTTCGTTTCCATCATGTGGTGGCACAACTATTTGTACAATAAAAACATTCTTTTCGAAGTAAATGGAATTTTCTGTTTTTTTTTGTGAATTCAATCATTTTGAAATTTTTGACAACAAAAGACCAATTCTTAGCGTCCCTGAGGTGAACAACAACAATATGACCTAAATGACGACCTTTCCCTTTTTGGCCAAAATATAATATACGGTAGTAAAACAAGCACTTCAGAAAGCAAAAAAAATTTTTTTGTTTCTGACCACAATGCAGC
The DNA here is from genome assembly GCA_030435675.1 of Steinernema hermaphroditum. Lineage (NCBI taxonomy): Eukaryota > Metazoa > Nematoda > Chromadorea > Rhabditida > Steinernematidae > Steinernema > Steinernema hermaphroditum. Next base: position 7,198,110 of record CM059622.1, read on the forward strand.
ACTGTTCAGATCAAAGATTAGCGATGCGCCGACAGAGGCGAGACGGACCTTCGGGGCGCCTCATCATAAGGACAAGACGGTGGGAACTAATTCAGCACTAATCGAAAGTGTGCGAATTTCCATCAAGGCTAACGAATCTCTCTGCGCAAAAGTGGCGCCATTCCAAGAAGCGAATTCCACAAAACGGAAGAGGCGACGTTGGGTTGCAAGACCAGATAGTAGGGTTAGAAGGACCATATCGAGAAATAGCGTCGTTGAAGATACCAAAATTGCGTTCGGCGCACGCGTCGCCGGGGTTGCAGAGGAAAATGTAAATATTTAATGCGTCGATATGGGAAGGCGGCCTGGGAACGAAGTTCGTGGCCGGGGAACCCCCACCACTTGCACTTTGGGCGATGAAGCTCTGCAGCTGGGAAAGTTCCCATCAAGTACAAAGTTCTCCCGAAATGACCCGAGAAATTCCACTTGCAAAGCCGTTTATTGAAACGAGAAATATCTCAGGTTCTCAGTGAGCCTGAAGGAATTCGGTGAGCGAACCGACGGCGCTGTGGCCGATGGGCTCCTGGAAGACCCCTGAAAGTCGCAGTTTAAAGGGCGAGTGGGTACGCTAGAGGCAGACCGCCGAGGAGTCCACCAAGGAGTCCACGGACGATGTTGAGGAGGTTGACGATCATGGTGACGAGGTTGCCGAGGATGGGCACCTGGCAGCCGCAGCTGTTGGCGATGCCGGCGTTAGAGAGTAGCTTCTGGACGAGCTGCAGGAAGGAGTTGACGATGCCATCGAGGCCAGCACAGTGCACGCTGAACGGAGGTTCCGTGGCGAGAGGGGGCAGGGCTAAAGAGCCATGAGACGACTGTTAGGGTGGGGGGGGGGGGGGTCTTACGCAGGTTGAGCACTGAGGAGAGGAGGTGGAGGAGCGTGTAGATGAGGTGCACGACAACCTGGAGGACCTCATTGAGGGAGCAGCCAGCCACCCGGGTGACCCCGAAGGCGAGGTCGCTGAGGAAGCGGAGGATCTCGACGACGGACTCCTGGATCGACTGCGAGAGACTCTTACAGTCGCACTGCTCCTTCGAGGGCGCGGCGACCGCCTGAAGGACAGTTTACGGTAGGTGGGGAAGACAACTGACCACGGCCAGAAGGGGGAGAAGGGTGGCGACGAGGAGAAGCTTCGCGGTCATCGGAGTGGATGCTTTTGGAGGGTCGTTCCTTGCTTTTATAGGCGACTTTGACTCTGCCGTGGAGACCATCGGGACCAGAGGGCTATCAGAGTGTTCTCCTCGGTCAGCATTTTTACCTGTTCTATGGGATCGACCAAAACACAAATCGGAGATCGCTGGGAATCGAGACACAGGAACCACAGAAAGAGTAACCGGTGGCTATTCTATTTCTTTGAGTTCTAACCTCTAAAACTGAATGGCAATACCACCAGCAATCCAATGTGATCTTGTTGCCAATCGCTGAGCATCTACTTGAGAACTGTTCTTCGATTTATGCCTCGCAGACACTAAATGAGTATGAGGCGATTGACAGATAAGATATGCTGATAAACACGAGGAGATGCTGGTAAACACGAGGAGCTTTTCTCGCCAGAAGCCTTTTCCCCCTTATCGCTCTTTCCAGCGCCAGGTGTAAACAACCCGCCTGATCTCTGTCTCTCCATAAAAGGAGGCCCTGGCTCGAGAGTCAGTCGCCTCGGCATGGCTTGGAAAGTCCTCCTTCTCCTCGTCGCCCTCCTCGCTACCGTAAGTCTTCTCCGAACTGCTCCAACTACAGTATCCTAGGCTCTCTCCGTGCCCGTGCACCACGAGGAGCTCCCTGTGGGGTGTGACTGCGGCTCCATCACAGGCGCCCTCCAGAACGTCGTCACCAAACTGACTAAATTCCTCGGCGGCCTCGTCTACAGCACCGTCGGCGTCGTCGGCTGCTCCCTCGCCGACGTCCTCGAACTCGCTGTCCACCTCATCCACGTTCTCCTCAACGTCCTATCCACTGTCCTCGGCCTCCGTAAGACGATCCCCGTCTTCGACTCCTGTCCTCGCTCTTTAGCCGTGCCCGAGGTGCCACCCGAAAAGCCCTACCAGCTGGAGTGCAAGGGCCTCGAAGGCGCCATCAACGACTTCTACCAGCTTCTGGCGGAGCTCCTCTCCGACTACGGAGAGTCAAAGCGCTGCAACTGTCAGGTGCCCTCCTCCCTCGGAGGTCTCGGCAGCGTCCTCGCCACTCTCCTCAATGTGGCCTCCAAGATTCTCGCAGGTCTCCTCGGAGGAGGCGCAAATCTGAGTTTCGAAGAAGACGCCGCCCAAAGCGCCAACCTTTCATTCGACCAGCTCATTCGCCACTAAACCGTCATTTGATTTTGCATAATCTATCCACTTATAGCATGATAGAGGACGCCCTGTCATGATGTTTGGATGGTTCCCATGTCGACGCATTAAATATTAAAATCTTCCTTTGAAGAAATATAAGATGCAATGTTGCAAGTTTTGCAGTAAAAGACTCCATCTTAGAAGTCTCAGGAATCAGAGAACTTTGATGGGCACTTTGATGGGTTCAGAGGAGCAAAGAACACTTTATTCCACTTAAGACCAACATAAAGAGAAACATTACACCATCTTGAAGAGGTCACACTGTTTCTGAGAAGTGCCTTCAGTTTCCAATACTCTTCTGGACGTTGTGGTAGAGGCCGCTGAGGCGGACGAGGAGACTCTCGAGGGCCGTGTTGCGGCACTTGCAGCGGACGGACTCTGCGTGGGCCGCCTCCAGCTCCTTCACGAGAACGTCGAACTTTTCGACGGAGGGCTTTAGGCCCGCGCAGTTGAGGGCGAAGGGGCGCTCGGTGATGTGAGGAACGGCTGAGATGGGAGGCAGGGCTCGACCCATGGGAGAGAGACTTACGGGTGCCGGAGAGCTCCGAGACCTTGACGATGGCCTTGTAGAGGAGGTTCTCGGCGAGCTCGTGGGTCTCTCGAACGGCGCACCCTTCGACTTCGGATTCGGCGAAGGCGAGCGGGAAGAAGAATCCGAGGATGTCGTCGGAAACCGCTCGGAGGTTCGTGAAGACGGCGCCGCAGTCGCACTTCGGCTCGACAGAGGCGAGGGCCTAGGGGCTCTAGATGAGGATCACGGTGCAAGGACTCACGGAGACGGCGAAGAAGGCGACGAACAAAAGAGTCTTAGAAGCCATGGTTGCAAGGTGACCTCTGGGCCGCGGACTACGGTCTTTATAGACGGCCGCCGAGGGACGGGCTACTCAAAGCACACAGCGCCAAGTGATGTTTCCTCTGTTTTTCACTCCGAACTTCGACGTCTCCTGTCTGTCAGAAACGATCTCTAGTCATGGAAGACACAAAGGCGATAAAAGAACAAAGGAAGCAACGTGGAAGTGACACCCGAGGCGGTTTGTAGTCGACCACGAAGAAAAATAACCATTGTGATTGAGTCTTTGGACATGATCTCATCGAACGTTACAAGTGAAGTGAAGACATCCAAACCCGATGAGAAGCAGTGGTTGTATGTTTTTCTTGTTGCTCTATATGATGCTTTTCCAGGGCGTTTGCCGTTCATCCACGAGTGCAAGGTTGCACAACCAAGGACTTTCAGTACTAAGGAGACTGATGGAAACCTTTGAAGCGATGCCCACACTCTATGTCCATTGAGGGCATTGCTTTCTCGTCGATTTAAGAATCTTGCCTTTGACTCTCTGCTAACTACCGCTGTAGCAATGTCTTCTTCCTGCTTCTGGCACGTCTATGTACAACAGAATGGAACGAAATTCCGGTGCCTATTCGAAGAGACCGACCGCTACAGTATGAAATGCGAGTACCTTAGCGCCGAGCAGTATTTAAGACTCGCTTCCTCCCATAGAATCCGTTCGCTGACAATCGGAAGAGACGAGTTTCCACAAGGCTACGAAGTGGCCTGTGGTTCCCTGAAGGCTGAAGAGATGAAGAAGTTGGTTGGGGTGTTGGCCGAGAGGTTCTGTTCGGAGTCGAGCAAGTTGGCAGTGGATGCTGACTGTGAGACGTCTCCCGTATTCGAACTGTGCTTAGAAGAGCTCCATCAGAAGGTTCACTTCTCCGAACTGCTACTTCCCACCATAGGACGACTAGAACTTCGATTCCTGGAGGATCAGTTGAAGTCGGGGGAACTGAAGCGCCTCCAGCCGAGAGGAGAGTGGCCCGAGGAAACGAAAGACCTCGTGAAGGACCTTGTCCGGCAGAAGCAGTTCGAGTGGTTCGACAACCACGAACTCAGAGGATCCGGCCTCTCCCTGGATCTCCCCTTCTTGGAGACCCTACTGGTCGAGTGGGAATCTGAAGTCGCCGACCTGAAGTCCAAGGAGATCTGGTTCCGACCGGCTTTTTCCTTCGACGACGCCGCGGCGCTTCGAGGTGCCTCTGTCCAAGAAGGCAACAAGAGGATCTTCTTCCGGCATCGAGAAGAAGAAGCCGTCGTGGAGCTAAACTTTGCCGAAGAAGGGAACGTTTCTCTACGACTGGTGAAGTGCACCTGTGGGGATGAGGGGGACTTCTGTTGGTTCTGTTCTCTTTTCGAGGAAGAAGAGTTGTGAGGAGGAAAGATCTCTTGTGAGAATAAAGAACCGCTATGACACTTCGTTGTTCTGTGCAGCAATCTTGCTGCACTCATAAAAAGTCGCCCCACAAAAAGTGGTCCGATTGAGGAGTTCAAACACACACACCTGACAGGTCGACCCGGTGCCTTCCTGAATGCACTCTCTCCTCTGATTTCCTCTTTTTGGACATCCTGTTTCAGTGAGAATTGAACAGCTTTCAGTGAGCTACAGTTCTTACAGTTTCTTCGATTTTACACCGGAGCGCTGAATGATCCAAGTTCACCATTTGCGTCACACATCGCAGCTCGGAGACACGAGGCAGGTAGTTCTGTCGGAGCTGGAAGCGATCGTAAAAGAAATAAAGATCGGCTTCGCTGATCGGAATCGAAGATTCGGTTCAGACCAGACGAACTGTGGTCGTTTTCTTCTCCTCCCTTCGTAGAATCAGAGAGATCTGAATCTATGTGGGAAGCTGAGCTACTTGATCACAGAGAGCACTGAGTTCTTTCATGCAAAGCTATTTGTAGGGACTGACTGCGTAGACGTCGTAGGAGTTTGGAGAAGTCGTTCGTTCGTCCTCGACGGTTGAAACGAGAAAATTCGACTTTTTCTAAATGTTTATCCTTATTGCCACTTTAACCTGCGATGATCCATGTACCATGGTCTCGAGAATCTCGAGAACGAGCTCCAGCACCAACATCGAAGATCACCGCACTGAAAAAAAGCGTTTGGAAGATAATAAAAACGACCTTAGTGATAAGAAGAAACCGTTCGTGTGCTCTTCCCTCTCGCCTTTGGAGTTAGATTAGTGGAGCTACGTGCAGGACTGCAAGCGGGAAAAACATAGAGTACAGCATATAAGAAGACCGCAGGTGGCGATTCTTCAACTGATCCCACTATGGAACGTTGCTTACTTTTTCTTTCGCTCCTTTTGGTCCTTGGCTTCGAAAACGGAGTCCTCTGCTCTTCCCACGAAGACTGTGACTGCCAGAAGACGAGTCAGGCGTTCGGGACGGACCTCTTGGAGTTCTTCAACCTCATCACGGACTCCACCTACGCCTGGTGCGGCACCTCTTTCGGCAACTACGATAGACGCCCCGTCCTCCGCTGGATGCTGGCCGCCTTCGAGGACCTGGAGAAGAAGTTCGAAGCTCCCTGTAGGCGCCGTCTTCCGACAGATGACCCTTTCTCTTCCAGGCGAATTCGTCTTCGAAGTGCCCGCGTTCTCTTCGGACTGTGAGATGCTCGTCGAGGCGACTTCGCGCTTCCAGAAGCACGCTGAGACGGTGGCCGCCTACGCGGGGACACTCTGTGACTGTGGATGTGGCATCCCGGACAAGGACCGCGCCGTTCTCCGCGAACTGCTCGCCAACACGAGGAAGTTCCTCGCCCAACAACTGAAGAAAATGAACGCATGAGTCGAGCCAAAATAAAAGACTAGCTTAGCCGTTCCGGGCGATGCTTTCGGATCACTGCTTCGGACCATAGGGTGTAGTTGACTGTAGTTGACTCTCTGCAAGAGAAGCGAGCCTGTGAACTTGATGGGAATCTGCTGACAGACCTCGTCTTTGACCCTTCCTGTACTTTATGTCTTTGTGAACGTAGCCGCACACACTACAACGATGAAGTCGATCTTATCTTGCGGTCGAACAGTTCCCATGACTACTTTTTGTTCTTTCCCCTCCGGATCGACCAATTTAAAAGTTACTTGTGCAGGAAGCTTTTATTGGTTCGAAACGAACGATCAGTGATCGAAGCCAAGACTCTGGTTGGCGATGTCGATAAGGCGGCGCGATTCGTCATAGATTCTCAGGATCCCCTCAGTGGACTCGCATCCACACTGGTTGAAGTTGTCGAGGCGGAGCACTGCCGCCTCAAGGAGCTGCTCGAACTGCTCGGAGAGTTCGGCACTGCTGGAGCAGTTCACGTGGAAGGAACCTTCGGGAGGGAACGAAGGAGTCGCTGAAAGACTCTGTAGCTATCCTCTTCCCGTCGCCTACGTTTTCCGAGCAGTTTGGCGAAGATCGGGACGAACTCGTAGAGGGAATGGCGGACGACATGGGCGTCCTCCTTCTGGCTGCAGTCGCCGTGTCCTTTCGTGTTGTAGAGAAGCTCTACCTGGACGCCGTAGACCGTACCGGTCGTGGTCACGGCCTCGAAGGACAGGGCCTCGCAGTCACAGGCCTCTTTCCGTTGAGCAAACGCCAGAGTTCCCTGAAGGATGGAGGATGGGGGACGGAGAACGTACCGAGACGAGAAACAGAAGAAGAGAAGCTTCGCGGAGTATCACTGGAAGACAATAAACGCGAACTTTGGGTACTTATGTGGAGCTGATAAGGAGGACGAGTTTTGTCTTTTGGACTTCATCGCCATTTCCGTCGACGTGGCGGATGTGTTCTGAACTTTGGATGGGTAACTTCTGTCCTTTGTTCGATTGCGCCATCCCGGACCTTGAATGTTCAGCAATAGCACTCCTCCCAATAAACCAAGAACAGTTCCTCTGGCTACCATCTTTATTAGCCATTGTTACACAGATGAAACGGATTACATCAAACGACAGCAAATGCATTCTGGTTGTTGCTCCTCGTGGCTGTGTCCACAAACAGTTCCACGCAGGACAATCGCCGGAATCGAACGATAATCCCACGTCAACAAAGAAAAGTAAACAAGCAGTTCTGCAATAAAAGACAGGGGCAGCTGCAAGGGCAAGAACACCCACCAAAGGAGATGCGCAGTCTTGTCGCCATCGCCTCCTTCTTCGTATGACCACAACGTTCTCGTTCCCTGCACCAGACCATCTTTAGATTATCGTCAAGACGACTCCCTTCTCCGCCACAGAGTCGTGTCCCGACTGTTTCGTCTTCAAAACTCGGACGGCAAACGAAATCGTTGCCATCATCGAAGCTGTAGACGCTCTGCAGGAACTGAACTGCACCAGGGACCACCAGGTTGAGGTGGACAAGTACCTTGTCGGCGTTGTTGGGAACATCAACACCTTCTTTCCCTGTAAGACCTGCCGTCAGAACGACTAGCTCTTCCTTTTAGGCAACGCAGTACAGCCCCCGAAGGAGGTTCTCAAGACGAATTGCAGTGCGCTGGACAAGAAGTTGGCCGACTTCTTGCAGAAGGCGGAGATCGTTTTCGGACTCATGGAAGGCGCGTGCAGATGTGGATGCAAGCTGTTGGACGACCATGTCACCGAAGAAGATAAATTTGTGACTGAATCTGAGAGTTTATTGCCTTTTTGAATGAATTCTGAGCGGAGAAGGCGTTCAGGCGACGACAGCGCTGACGGCGTTGTCGGCGATGCCACAGGTGTTGGCGCCGCGGAAGATGCGGAAGTAGCCATTCTCGCCCCAGGCCGCTCCCCAACTGTTCTTGACGATCCAGAAAGGGACGCCCTCCTCTGGTGCCTCCGAACGAACGGCTCCCAGAGGAAGCGCTCCTGGGAGAGGGGACTCAGGGCCGAGGCGAGGAGTGGGAGCAGCAGAAGGAGGAACATCGGGGCGGGACGAGTGGTGGGACCGAGGGGATGCGGGGCTTTTTTGGGCGGCGGGATCGTCAGGCGGTGACTGGGTGATAAAGTGAAGGTGTCACTCGGCGGCCCATTCTCCGCAAACACAAAGACACATGCATTCGTATCTGTATGTTTGTGGATATCCTAACAGAGTCTTCTCAAGGCTGCTCGTTTTTGGGTGTTTCCCACGTCAATGTTTCAGTTCCATCCTGTATGGTGTGGCTCTCAGAAGCCGTCGTTTTGGGTGTTCGAGATCTTCGACAGTTGCAAATTGCATCTTTTCCGACGACCGTTTGTTGTTGTGCATCTCCTATTTACACAATGTTCGCAAATATTTCCTTTGGACGCGTCACCCGCTACTTGCACACTAAACACAATTCTATCTCAGTCACCACAGACGCAACACAGCTAGAAGCAACTCGCTGTTCACATGGAGACAATACATATTTTGCCCAAATTCGAACGGTGCCGTCCAAACAAGTCGGGTCAAACAGGTGTTGCCACTTAAAAAGACATGACTGACAGAGTTACACTGAAAAGGGAAAATCCCCAAGTGATAGTTGCAAATCGAAATAAAATGTGGTGTAACGGATAGAGGAGATCTTAGGAAATCGAGCACACACAAAACGCGCGGCCCATATGCAGACTGGCCACCATAAGCAGGCCCCCGAAATACGGAAAATAACGGCTGTCGCGACCAGTACGTTTGAATTTGCAACGCTCAATGTATCGGTGTGGTCGACTGGCGGTGCTCTGAGACGCTAGTCTACGGTCTCGGGTTCGACCCCCAAAGAGAATCTTATATTTTTCAATTTGCTTTATTTTCACCGAACCTGTACATTATTATGTTTCCTACTGTTTACCATCAGGGTATATTCAAAAGGTATTTAAGAGGACAACTGTGTGTATTGACCGGAACAGAATAGGTTCTGCCGCTATGATATCAATAAGGATAAAGAGAGAAGGGAGGACGCGAAAGAACTAAAAACAGCTTCACCACGGAGATGAAATTTGGGCTAGCAGTTCCGATTCCTGCAAAGGGTCCAAAACTAAATATCAGGGTTGATAAACACCGGGAGCTGTGGAAACATATAGTTCTGGCGAAAAGAAAAAAGGTAGAAGAAAAGAGAAACATGTGGGGGTCGAACCCGACACCGTAGACTGGCGGATTTCGTATTTCGGGGCCCTGTTTATGATAGCCAGTCTGCATATGGGCCGCGCATTTTGTGTGCGTTCGTCTTCCTAAGGTCTCTTCTATCCGTTACACCACATTTTATTTCGATCTGCAACTATCACTTGGCGATGTTCCCTTGTGAGTGGTGGGAATATTCGGCTTTGCTCTTGTGGGCGTCGTTTCTTTTGTGGCACCACTGATCCACGCCGATGAGGTTTCTTTTAAAGCAAATGCGTCCGGCGGGCGCTCGCCTTAAACCTTCTAGCTGATCCGCAGCTATTGAAGGTGCCACGCGGATTATGGGCCCTTGAAGCTTCGTTGGATGCGTACGTGACGCGGTTTTCTCTCCTCTTCCCTTTTCTCTCTCCTTCTCCTCTCTCCTTGCGTCTCCCTTCTTCCTCTCCTTGAGTACTGCGTGTGATCCCAAAATCGCCCCTAGCGGCGATGCGTAGTCCCTGGCGACTACTGACTAACGCGCTCTTCTGGCTGCGAAGTACTTCCTGTCCTGCTCTGGGTACAGGGCCAAATACGGGAATATCGACGCGTATGTTCGTCTAGTGAGACGAAAAGCGCGGGAAATCATGTGATCTCAACTGGAAAACATGCGGTACATGATTGGTCCGAATATGAATTCGTAGACAGGACTAGATGCGAGGGGTTTTGACTATGAAACAAGCGTTAAAAGACACACAATATACGAACCTCGCAGCGTTGCTGCAATACCTTTAACGAACAACCCATTCTGACCATTTCTCTCTAGAGTCAGCACCCTTTCGAGCACTTCATGCAACAGAATCGAAGATCCTACGGTAGCGAAGCCGAGGAGACGGAGAGATTCACAAGGTTCAGCGACCCGACCGACGCGGAATTCAAAAGAGTACGTCCCGGGCTGTGGCACTTGGCCAACATCTCGTTCTTCAGAAGTATCTCATGAGTTCGAGTCTTCTCCGAGGCCTCCGGAAGGTCGACTCTGTGGGGGTTGAGGAAGTTGCTGGAAGCTCCATTCCCGACCACTGGGACTGGAGAGAACACAACGCCGTCACGGTGGTCAAAGACCAAGGTATGCGGTATGGCCTGTAGTTCTATGTCTACAAGAGGTCAAGGAGTTTGCGGCAGCTGCTGGGCCTTCTCGACTACTGGGAACATAGAGAGTCTCCACTCCGTCAAGACCAAGAATCTGGTTTCCCTTTCGGAGCAGCAGATCGTCGACTGCTCGAAGGACATGCTGAGTTGTCGAGGCGAAATTCCCTACTCGGCCATCGAGTAGGATCCAAGATGAGCGAGGCGCCAATGACTTCCAACTTCTAGGGACATAGAGGCGATGGGAGGCCTCGAAAGTGAGAGGGACTACAACTGCTCGGCCGTGCAAGGACGATGCAAGTTCGAGAAGAAAAAGGTGGCCGTGAAAGTGAACCGAGTGGTGCATCTGGAAGCCAACAAAACGAGCACCGCCGCCTACCTTTATCGGAACGGTGCCGTCTCAGTGGCACTGAACGCGGCGGCCTCTCTGATCCGCTAGCGCAGGGGAATCATCAAACTCTCCCAGCAGAAGTGCAATCCCGCGCAGAGTTGTCCGGGTACCCGACCCAAAAACCCGAACCCGAACCCGAAAACCCGGTCCGAAAATATAGGACATTGGAATGGAAATCGTTTTGTGGGTAGTAACCAGTGATGGCTCTCGCTCGAAATTTCGGCGAGTCTCGGTCTCGGTTATCGGTCTCGAAATATCGGTCTAAACTCTCAAAATTTCGAGTCTCAAAACCTATCACTACTATTGGGTTGTGAAGTTGAAAACGGGTCACTCTTGTAACGATTGTTTATCTAGGTGAATCTCATATATTTCACTCAAGGTGTTCACCGTTGGTACGTGATAAGATCAGCCGATTTTTTGGGCAACATCCGGATTCCTTGTTAGTGGAATATGCGGGCTTTAGAGTCAAAAATTGGTTTGGGTCCAATTTTCGACCAGTTTATCTTATTCATAGTGGTTTCTACTGATGTCGTCGGTTATGGATGAGCAGAGGTATGGGTAAGATAGAGCTAAGGGAGTGCTGTATGAACAGCAAACGAGAATCTCTCAGCTCAAGGTGGAGAGTCATTGTGAGGGTCAACTTGGTAGCACACGGTCTCGGGCAGGTGTAATTTTTGGAAATCCAAGGTTCATTTTTTCCACATTTGGCCTTTTTTCCGTAAAGTAGAAGTGAGCTCGTAGAGTGATTATGTGGGCACAATAGCCGTGGGTGGTAGCTACCTGTTGCATATCCCCATTATTTGTTATAGTACTTAACCAATTGGAAACGCTCGAATTAACAGAACACCCGAAAAAAGGGTGATCTGAAAATCCAATCTTTTTGAAAGTTGCTCATGCTATGATGTACGACGAGCACAGCCATAGGTGCATTCGGTAGGCAAGACACAAGGACGTACCTGGTTTAAGGCAGTCATCGTGCATCACACAATTATTACCATAGGAAGCCTGTATATCACTTCGCACTTCACCATCTCGAGGTGCCAAAAAAATGACCATCAAAACGGAATAGCCCTCCATCATCAAAAAGAATGCAATGTACAAGTGCTCAGTTATAGCATAGGGTGAGAGTTCACTGTACTTTACAACGCGTCCGTCGATTATGTCCTGGGAGTAAAACTTGTTAAAATAAAAGATTTTTTCTGAGCGACCCGTTTTCAACTTAACAACCCAATAGTAACAATCATCTGAGAATGTGTCGGCATCATCAAACTCTCGGGTACCCGACCCGAACCCGAAACGTTCGGGTACCCGACCCAAAACCCGAAACCGACACCCAAACCCGACCCGAAAACCCGAACCCGCCAACTCTGATCCCGCGGAAGCCGACCGGTATTGTGAAGCTCTCGGCCGAAGCCTGCAACCCGAAGACCCCCGACCACACGGTCCTCCTCGTGGGCTACGGTAGCGAGGAGGGTGTCCCTTTCTGGATCGTCAAGAACAGTTGGGGAGCGGGGCGAAGGCCTGGGGCGAGAATGGCTACTTCCGCATCTTCCGCGGCGCCAACACCTGTGGCATCGCCGACAACGCCGTCAGCGCTGTCGTCGCCTTAACGCCTTCTCCGCTCAGAATTCATTCAAAAAGTACAGTAATCCGTCTACTACTCCTTCACACAGCCACACTGGCACCCCTCGTCGAAGTCGGCGTAGAGAGTCTTCATGCCGGCGTTGAACTCTTCCACCTTCTCGTCCAGGTCGGCACACGGAGTGTCGAAGTGCTCGTACTCGACATTCTTCTCACCGCCTAAAAGAGCACTCTTTGCCGGGGTCGGGGGACATTCCTCACAGTGGGCGTTGAGAGTTCCTTCGAAGACCTTGTTGGCCATGTACTCCTCGGCTTTCCTCACGGCCTCCTTGTCGGCGCAGACGACTTCGTGGATCCCGTAGAGGATGCCGAAGACCTTCTCGTTGCCCTCCCAGACTTTTACTTCCAAAGCTGTGCAGTTGCAGTTGGCGGGGGCGATGCTGGCGGCGTCCACGTCGTGATGAGCCTAGGGAGATGAAGTAGAGCTTCTCGCAGTGGATCTTACGAGAACGGCGAAGACGGCGAAGACGAAGAGAGGCAGGGAAGTCATTTTAGAGACGAACTGAAGAGGCTCTCCCAGTCACTCTCTTTTATTTTGCCCCCGAGGGCGTTCTCCATTGAAGGTGATCCTCGAAAGTCGCTTGATGTCGATCTCTTATCTCTTTCGACCGGCGGTTTACGTGTGCAATTTGGAAACAAATGTGATTTTAGGAAACTTTTTCGGCCAACTGTGACAAAGACGATGCGTATCTGTGAGTTCTTATGCTCTGAAGCTATATATGAGCTTAGCTTTTGGATCAGTCACTAAACTCGTAACTCTGTCCATCTAAAGTAGGCCCTGTTTATGCAAGCAAAGATGACTGGGGAATGGCGATGAAATGTTATCAGCGGAGAACAAAGGCTTTGTTTGTGCGCGGAGAGTGACTTTCGATCTTAGTGGCCACAGCCGCTATCTGTCATAGTTTTTGCGGAAAGTAACCGATTCTATCGCTCTAAGTGGGAATTCCTTCATTTGCATTGGATTCCAATGGTAACGAGGTTTTGAAGCTCTTCCCTTTTACGACAAATCCGTAGAACGTATCTTTTTAGAACGTATCACATCACCTCAGTGGATGAGTCAACTTGAAGTCATTTACTTTTGAACACAAAACATTGAATTAGCATGAGTCGAATCAAGCCTTGACGCATCCACATCCACAGGCTTGTCCCTGGAGTCTGTAGAAGTCGCGGACTACGGCGTTGAAGAGAACCACCTGTCGGTTGAGGGACTCGCACTCTCCGTCGATCGCTTTCAGCGAAGGACCCTTAGCCGGGCCTAAACAGGAAGTCACGCCACAGTCCAAATAAGAGCCTCACATTTGAAGTTGTTGTCCATGGCGCCAGAAAGCTGCTGTCCCATGTACTCTTCGACCTTGTCCACGTTTCTCTTCTCGCAACCCAGCAGATGGGCCTGGATGGTGACGTGGATCAGAGTCAGAGTGCCAATGGACTCCTCCTTCTGGGCCACAATCGAGGCGCAGTCGCACCGGTCCTCGGCTCGGGTGAGTGCCTGGCGACGAGGGGAGTCTTTCCAAGAAGGAAAAAAGACTCACCAGGGCGAAGAAGACGAAAAGAGAGAAGCTGATCAGTTTGGACGATGTCATTCTTGGAAAACTGGGTTCTCACGACAGGAAGCCTTCCTTTATCTATTGAACAACAAGGGAGCAACCACGCCATCAACCTTTTTCTTTGTTTGTGACCAGCATGATCGATGGTCGAACGGTGTTCTGTGTTCTTATCTCTAGATAAACACGCAGAGACTATTTCTTTTATGATTTGGCCGGCACAGAGGAAAGAGGGGGTAACCATTGACATGACATGGGCATGACACATGAACACGGGGGTACATATACACACTGGTAGACACAGACAGCTAGAGGCGGTAGTAGCCAGGCAGATTCTCACGTACGCCACTCCCTCACTACAACTTCTTCTTTTCCTTTATCGGTCTCAAGACAGACCGCAATAAGCCAACTTGAAGCGTCGCAATTTATTTTCAAAATCATAAAACATATTTGAAGAAAATCAAGCCTTGGCGCATCCACATCCACAGGCCTGTTCTTGGAGTCCGTAAAAGTTGCGGACTACGGCATTGAAGAGAACCACCTGTTGGGTGAGGGACTCGCATGGGGTGTCGATTGCCTCCAACTTAGGACTTCCGGGCGGGCCTAAACGACTCAGATCGGAGCGAGGAAATCGAAACATTACATGTGAAGTCGTTGCCCAGAGCGTCGACGACCTGCTGCTCCATGTACTCTCCGACCTCATGGACATCCTTCTTGTCGCATTCCAGCTGATGTGTCTCGATGGTGGTATGGATCATAGAGTCGATGGACTTCTCCTTCTCGGCCACGATCGAGGCGCAGTCGCACCGGTCCTCGGCTCGGGTGAGTGCCTGGCGACGGGGTCAGTCTTTCCAAGGAGGCGAAGACTCACCAGGGCGAGGAAGACGAAGAGAGAGAAGCTGAGCAGCTTGGACGATTTCATTCTTGGAAGACTGGGTTCTCACGACAGGAAGCCTTCTTTTATGTATATTTACGGGGAGAGTGGCTACACAGCCACGCTGTCAACCTTTTTATTTGTTTGTGAGATTCTTGGTCGATGGTCAGTCAGGCTTGTTTACCCTCACCGTCCTGGTATCAATGCTACTATGAATTTGGGAATTTTGATATTCATCGATCATGTGAATTCAGCCAAACAAAAATGAAAAAGTTTTGCCCCGAGTGAGGATCGAACTCACGACCTTCAGATTATGAGACTGACGCGCTGCCTACTGCGCTATCGAGGCATGTGTAACAAAGCCCACTCTTTTCTACTCGCCGTCAACTTCACATCACAAAGAAGCTCTCGTTAAACTACGTGCTTCGACACTTTTTGGCCCTTTCTTTCTGTATAACAGAGCAACATATCACCTTCTTGTTTATTCTTCGTCCACCTCTGCTACACAGGGTTCCTGAGGATCAAAACACACGAGCCGTCGCCGCTGCACTCCATCGTTTGGGTGACGTCACTCGCTCTGTACAGCTTCGAGAACTCCGAGCGGAACACCGAAAACGTGAGATCGCAGCGGCACTTGCACATGTCCTTCAGCCCCTTCCGGTACTTTTCCACGAGGTCCTGCAGATCGAGGACCAGGGCATTGAGGCTGGGACACTTCGAGGAGAAGGACCTCTGCGTGCGGTACTTCTTCTTGCCTAAACACGGCCCTTCCAAGCAGAGTGACTCTAGGCACACTCACATGGCCGACTTCGCTCCAGCTCCTGGACGTGCGCAGAGATTATCTTGTTGACCTCGGCGGCCTCCTCCACGTCGGGGCACTGCGCCTCCTGGATCAGCTGGAGGGTCGAGTAGAGCTCTCTGATCATGTAGGCGATCGTCTTCTGTCCCGAGATCAGCGACTGACAGCCACAAGGCGCCGCCGAAGACGCATTCTGAGAGGGTGATGAGGGCGAAGGTGGGAGGGGAAAGTACCGAAACGAGGAAAAGAAGAAGTGAGGCGGAGAAGACGCTTGGATGCATCGGACTGTCGACTGGTGATTCGCTCTATCGATCGGTTTAGAGCGCCGCCGAAGGGACGGAGCTCCTTATCTGAGTCGGCCCGACAGAGGAGATCGTCGGCAAACTGAATATTCATACGGAAAAGCGGCGCTGAGGCTCTCTGGAATTGAGGATGTGTCCTCCTTCTATGACAAAACAGAACCAGAATGCCCTCCAAGACGAAAGGAGGCGACAAAATGGAACCTTTGATGTATAACATCAATGCTGGAAGTGGTAGTCTCTCGAAAAGTGACCCAATGAATGACAACCATGAAGGAAAAGGTTCCATGATCGCTCTCTGCAACAGCACATCGAAAAGTAGCGCTCGGTTCTGTGGCTCCCTTTATTGCGGCTTCTCTTGTTTATGATTTTGTCTTTCATCAAGACCCACGTGAACCTCGACATCCAGACGCATGATGCTTTTCAGAAAACACGCCACCCACGATGATCTGAAGAAACTTTAACAGAAAAAGATTCAAACCAAGGAAGAGGACCTCATGGATCGTATTCCGATTGATAGCCTCGTCTGGCATCTTCCGTGCAAGCGTGCACACGTCTCTGTGGAGGTCAGTGTTTGCAAGAAGCTTTTTATTCCGCTCATTCGTTTTTCACTTCACACCCACAATTGCAGAGCTCCTTGAGCGCCCCAACATAGCCAGTCACTTGGGCGTCGAATTCGGAGACGAGGTCGTTTATGGCTGTGCAGTTGTAAGAGAGGACCTCGAACTTCGGATAGGTGGGCGCGCCTGAACGGGTCGTCTGAAGAGGTTCAGAGCCTCCACCTACAGGGTTCCATCGCGTCCATCCTGCCCGTGAACTCGAAGATGTGGGTCCCGACTAGAAGACTCTCCTCGTGGCTGCAGGAGGATCCGACGCCGTTGGAGGGGAGGAAGAGGTCGGCGATCGCCTCGAGGGTCTTCTGTCTTTGGGCGAAGATGGAGGCGCACTCGCAGTTCCCCTCCTTCTTCAAGGGTGACGAAGACGCATACAGAATCTAGAAAGCGACTGCAGTCGTGGATTCGAAGGAAGAGACCCAAACCTGGACAAGGAGGGCGAAGGAGGTGGTCCAAGCAGTCATTGTTTTCGATCGGACTCACTGAAAGATATGGCGGTGGAAGGTGCGCTATCGATTTTTGCGAACTCCAATCGCCGCAATTTGTCATTACAACGGGGAAATGGATATGTACTTTCACTCTCGCGACTTCCTAACGCACTTTTTGTGACACTGGACCACCCCGAAGGGATGCAGGAAGCCCTTTTTCTGAGGCCTCTTCTGATTTCCATTACGGAGCTTATATGTATACAGGGTAACAATTATAGAAGACTATATTTGGAGTTGACAGCCATTGAAAGACATTCAGGGAGCCAGAATTAGCCTCGAACCGACATAGAAACATATTTTAGGCGTTAAGTAAGGAGACGAATGAATAAGCACAAAACTTTCCGTAAAACATCGTTTTTAAGAGCTTCTGGGCAGGATGGAAGCTCAGCGGTGTTCCAGGCCTTAATGGCATTTTCGCCCAAATTCACCACTTATGAAAAATCATTATGACACCACTTATGCTCCCAGAAGGCCTGTAACACCATCGATGGCCTTGACGGAACTTTGACGGCGGGACAACGGCTTCGTGGTGTTCCAGGCCTTCTGGGAGCAAGAAGCACTCTGGATCCGTGAGCTGCTTCTACAGTATGGGCCATAAAGATAGCCTCACCTAGTGTTTTTCCGGTTTCTGGCTTCGTTGTGACTTTGATTACAAAAGCTGTACACCATTCGAAAGAGCGTCGAAAATGGTGACGGACAGCTTGCATTCTGAAATCAGTCGGCGAAAAATTTTGAAATTTTTAGAGACCAAGTAAAAAAGTGTCTAATTTTACCGGGCCATATTGATAGCCTCACCCTGTGTAAAACCCGTTTTGTGCAACATAAATGAACAATGCAACAACGTGGTGCAGTAAATAACATTAAGAATTGATATTTAACGGATCTAAGTGTAGTTTGGACAATGCCCAGGTGGTTTGGGATGTCAAAACTTTTAAATTTGTAATAGCAGTTCCAGACAACTAAGAACTTGGGAATTTTCATTGAAAAGTGACCAAATAAAACGTGTAAATAACGTGAATCATCTTTTTCTCAATTAAAAATAACCTAGAGGGTGAAATGAGTCGAAATAAGTACCTTTGAGGACCTTTTCGCCTTCAAAACTAAGAACCGCAACATATCGAGGACTCTTAAATGGGTCCCGAAACGATGTGAAATACCGGCTTTCCGGTCTTTTTAGATGACACCACGTTGTATCTGTGGTGACTGAGATAGAATTGTGTTTAGTGTGCAAGTAGCGGGTGACGCGTCCAAAGGAAATATTTGCGAACATTGTGTAAATAGGAGATGCACAACAACAAACGGTCGTCGGAAAAGATGCAATTTGCAACTGTCGAAGATCTCGAACACCCAAAACGACGGCTTCTGAGAGCCACACCATACAGGATGGAACTGAAACATTGACGTGGGAAACACCCAAAAACGAGCAGCCTTGAGAAGACTCTGTTAGGATATCCACAAACATACAGATACGAATGCATGTGTCTTTGTGTTTGCGGAGAATGGGCCGCCGAGTGACACCTTCACTTTATCACCCAGTCACCGCCTGACGATCCCGCCGCCCAAAAAAGCCCCGCATCCCCTCGGTCCCACCACTCGTCCCGCCCCGATGTTCCTCCTTCTGCTGCTCCCACTCCTCGCCTCGGCCCTGAGTCCCCTCTCCCAGGAGCGCTTCCTCTGGGAGTCGTTCGTTCGGAGGCACCAGAAGGTCTACGCGACGCCCCAGGAGGAGGCCCGGCGCTTCGCCGTCTTCGTCGACAATCTGAGGCTGCTGGAGGAGCGCGCCGCCCGCGAGCAAGGCTCCGCCGTCTTCGGCGTCGATGCCTTCGCCGACGTCTCCCGCGACGAGTTCCGCAGCTCCCGGCTCATGGACCAGAAGGTCCTGACCCGGAAGACGGCTCTGGCCTCAAAGGAGGTCCCCGCGCAGGCCTACGAGCTCGGCGACCTACCGGCCACCTTCGATTGGCGCCAGCACCACGCCGTCACCGCCGTCAAGGACCAGGGTACGTTTTCTCCCCTCTCCCACCCGTTACCGTATCCCTGCAGAGGCCTGTGGCAGCTGTTGGGCGTTCTCGACGGCCGCCAACATTGAGAGCGTCTTCGCCGTCAAGATGGGGAAACTCCTTTCGCTCTCCGAGCAGCAGATCGTCGACTGCGCCACCGATCAGGACGGCTGCGGTGGCGGCTGGCCCATCCAGGCCATGGCGTAGGTCCCTGACCGTGCCCCCCTGACCGGGCTCTTGCAGCGACGTCCAGTGGATGGGAGGCTTGGAACGACTACGCGTACCACGGCGTCGATGGCCGCTGCCGCTTCAAGCGGACCGACGTCGTCGTGCAGATCAGTGACGCCGTCGCCCTCAGCCACGACGAGCAGAAGATCGCTGCTTACCTCGTCCATCACGGCGGCGTCTCCGTGGGTGGGCCCGCCCTTCCCTTCCCCTCCCCCCTCACCACTGCTTGCAGCCTTCAACGCCGCCGACTCCATCATGGGCTACACCTCCGGTATCGTGAAGCTCTCGGCCGAAGCCTGCAACCCGAAGACCCCCGACCACGCGGTCCTCCTCGTGGGCTACGGTAGCGAGGAGGGTGTCCCTTTCTGGATCGTCAAGAACAGTTGGGGAGCGGCCTGGGGCGAGAATGGCTTCTTCCGCATCTTCCGCGGCGCCAACACCTGTGGCATCGCCGACAACGCCGTCAGCGCTGTCGTCGCCTGAACGCCTTCTCCGCTCAGAATTCATTCAAAAAGGCAATAAACTCTCAGATTCAGTCACAAATTTATCTTCTTCGGGGACATGGTCGTCCAACAGCTTGCATCCACATCTGCACGCGCCTTCCATGAGTCCGAAAACGATCTCCGCCTTCTGCAAGAAGTCGGCCAACTTCTTGTCCAGCGCACTGCAATTCGTCTTGAGAACCTCCTTCGGGGGCTGTACTGCGTTGCCTAAAAGGAAGAGCTAGTCGTTCTGACGGCAGGTCTTACAGGGAAAGAAGGTGTTGATGTTCCCAACAACGCCGACGAGGTACTTGTCCACCTCAACCTGGTCGTCCCTGGTGCAGTTCAGTTCCTGCAGAGCGTCTACAGCTTCGATGATGGCAACGATTTCGTTTGCCGTCCGAGAAAGGTAAATCCCCGTGTACGTGTTTAAGACTTGCGTTCAAAGGTGCCTCAGTTCCAAACAAAGACCTCACTGTCTTCATGGGAGCGCTCTATTCCATCTTGTTATCCTCCTCTGCTGCTCGCTTTCCTCCGAAGACGACCTTCGTTCGGCGTGCGAACAGCTCATTATCTGGCAAAAAGAGTTGTGATGAGGCCATCTGACCCAGATCGGCGCGTATAAAAGCGCCGTCGGCGTCGGAGTCTTCACTTCATCGCCATGGCCTCCCAGTCGGTCCTCCTCGGATTCGCCCTCTTCGCCGTTCTCTTCGCCTTCTGCCTCGCCCAAGGTACACCCCCTCGACCCAAAGTAGCCATAATCCTCTGACAGGAGGCGGAGACGGTGGATACGGATACGGTCACTATGGCCACGACGAGCCCTACGGCCACGGGCACGACGACCACGGCCACGACCACTACGGACACGACCACGGAGACCATGGCCACCACGACCACTACGGACATCCCCATGACCACTACGGCCACGACCATGACCACCATGGCCACGACCACTACGGTCATGACCATGGACACGATCACGACCACGGTCATGACCACTACGGATACGGACATGGATTCTAGGCCTGAATGCGTGGTTCTCTCTTCAAAGTGGAAATAAAATAGGTCGAAAGTGTTGGTGACTCAGAGGCCATGGAGGGGAGGGACGGATGGCCTGACGTTGGCCGTCACCGTCACGATCATCAGCTGATTGACCACCTTCGTCGAGGGGAAGAACGTTCTTCTGTACCCAACACACCTGGGGCGCATTTGTGTGCAATGGCGCAACAGATGCTCACTATAGACGGATCGCTTTGACCTCCAAATGTAACAACAGCAACAAGAAGTAGGATCGATCGCCTATATTAATGTTTGTAACAGATGATTGCCGATTGTTTCCACGCGGAATTCTGAAAATTTGACTCTCAAATGAAGTGCAGTCACGTGCAGGCCTAAAACAGACGACGGTTCTGTTCTCTTTTCCCTCCTTTGGCCACTGTTTTGTGTTTTACAAAAGCGAGTGACAAGGTACAAACAGCATGTGGACCTTCTCCGTTATTTGCATAGAGTCCCTCTCGGCACTGTGTCCATGGAGGCACTCGCGATCTCTCCACGTTTCTAGCGTCAGGCCCCAATCGCCTGTTTATTCGATTGTTATTGTTGTGGCGGTTGAGTCACCGTCGCTAATCTCGCCGGATTCTCTTCGGCCTTCCAGAGGCTACATCAGGGCTGCATCGAAGTCCACAAGAAGTGAACATCTGTGCTTTTCGGTGCTGAGTCAGCGCGGGAGATTATGCAAACGAAGCCGAACAACGACGTAACGGGAAAGTCGTTTTTCGGGGATTCCGGAAGAGATCAATCGATCTGCGAAGGTTCCGTCGAAGCTGCAAGACGAGAGGAAAGGACAGCTTTTGGGCGGGAACGACGGGATCGAAGACGGGGAAGGGTAAAGGTGAATTGATGAGACGACACCGAAGGTGAATAGCGCCGAAAGACGGCCATTTCCATCACAAAGGAGGCTGCTTGTCAAAAGTTCCCCTACCGGGTTTCGCAATCCCCACAGGGTGACTCTCTTGTGCAGCTGATAGGCCTCTACCGTAGTCGCCCTGCAACGACAAGTGCACGAAAGAGAATCTCGACTTCTCGGTTTTGGTCTTTGCGATTTGGGAGGTCCTCTGTCAATCCCCTAATCGCCTTCGACTCCTCGTCAACAGAGTCACTCTGCAAACCCAAATCCCGAATCGCCTCGGGTCGCCGATTCAAACGCCATAAACACCATCAGGTGATCTCTGCGATTCGCGAGCCAAACAGCTCCGGTCGCTGGTCGTTTGTCTTCTGCAGTTTTGACTTTCGCCGCCGCGGATTCCTGGAATCTCCACCTGGGCGCACTTTCGCGTATGCAAATGAGGCGCGGTCCGCGGGAATCACGAGAATCCTGCATGCGGACGTGGAAAAAGTAGGGAATCGTTACCGGACGGGGACCCCAATCGGATTAGCGCCCGGAGCGCGCTTCGGTCCGCCCATTGTTCTCTCGTTCCCGACCAAAATTCAAAAAAGTTTTCGCTTTTCGTATAAAACGCGCGACATCGCCGGAATCGACACTCGCTCCTCGCCTCGGAGCTTCCGACCCCCAGCGTCGTCCCTTTCAGACCCCAGTCCCCCTCGCCTCCTACCGTATTCCATCATGGAGAATATGGACCCGAAGACGGGCAACTTCCAGTTCGCCTCGCCGGTCGCCGGCGGCCCCACCACCGTAAGCCCTGCCCGGAGATACGCCTCGACCCTCGACCTTTCAGATCCAGGTGGCGGAGCGGAGACCCTCGCAGAACGAAGACGAAGAGGAGGACCGCGGCAACAACTGCATCTTCGGCCACCAGGTACCGTATCCCCGTACCCCCCGAGCACTCAGGGCCGCTTCAGATCCGCTTCACCATCATGATCATCTCGACGCTGTGTCTCTCGTCGATCCTGAGCAACATCCTCACCTTCAACTTCACCGTCATCTGCATGGCCGGCACGAAGCCGGAGAACTACTCAGAGGGCCAGACGATCGACCTCGGCGACTACCGGCCCGACCTGGACTACTCTAGCGCCGAGAAGAGCGCGCTGTTCATGGCCGTCGCCGTCGGCTCGCTGCTCGCCGTCTTCCCGCTCACCATCATGCTCAACAAGTTCGGCTCGCGGCGCGTCTTCGGCACGCTCGGCTTCATCTCCGCCATCTCCACCTTCCTCGTGCCCCTCAGCGCCAACATGGGCTTCTACTACATCCTCGTCATGCGCATCGTGCAGGGCACCGCCTTCTCCGCCTGCCTCCCCGTCATGGGCAGCATCACCTCCCACTGGTCGACCCTCAAGCAGAATGGCATCTTCATCGCCATCCTCAGCAGCTTCCTGCAGGTGGCGCCCATCTTTACCATGCCCGTCTCCGGCGAGCTCTGCACGTCGAGCCTCGGCTGGACCTCCGTCTACTACCTGCACGGCGCTGTCTCCGTCGTCCTCTTCTCCCTCTTCCTCCTCTACCATCGCAACACGCCCCACAAGCACCCGCTGGTGCGCCGTCGTGAGCTCGTGAAGGTGATGTTCGGCAAGGGCTCCATCTACAGCGGCCCCGGCAAGCAGAAGGTGTCGCGCAAGGTGCCCATGGCCGCCATGTACAAGGACCCCGCCATCTGGGCCATCCTCGTCGCCGCCTACGGCAACTTCATGGGCACGCAGCTCTCGCTCCAGTTCATGCCCACTTACATCAACAAGGTCCTCTTCCTGCCCATCGAACAGACCGGCGTCGCCTCCGCCATCTCGCCCATCATCATGTTCTTCATTAAGATCGTCGCCGGCCAAACCTCCGACAAGATCCGGTACCCCGTCCCGTTCCCTCCCTCCCAGACTTAACCCCCTCCCCTTCAGGTTCCTCAGCGACAACGTGAAGCTGCGCGTGTACAACTCGCTCTCCATGGGCGGCATGGGCGTCCTCTTCATCGTGCTCGCCTTCCTCAACCCGGAGACGCACAAGTCGCTCTGCCTCATCGTGCTCATCGCCTCGACCTGCATCCTCGGCTTCAACTCCGGCGGCTTCTTCAAGTCCTCGCAGATGGTTTCTCGGCAGCACAGCCACTTCACCCTCGCCAACATCTCCTTCCTCAACTGCGTCTGCATGCTCCTCACGCCCCTCCTCAACGAGCTCATCGCCCCCGAGAACACCCCCGGTGAGTGCCCCTCCCGCGCCGCCCTAAGCCTCCTTCAGAAACCTGGGCCATCGTCCTCTGCATCCACGGCGCCATCCTCCTCTCCACCAACGCCTTCTTCTGCGTCTTCGCCCAGTCGAAGCCCGCGCCCTGGACCCTCGAGACCTGGTCCAACAAGGGCAGCAAGGTCGCCCCCGCCTCCGACGACGCCGGTCCACGGGCGCAGGAGCACGCCTAACACTTCCAGTCCCATCTAGTTGCTCACACATCCCGAGTACTTTGCCCAGAAGTACGCACGTTTCTATACATACTGATTTGAGATTGTACAGTCATAGCGAGTAAGTATTAAAGATCTATTTGGCTTTTGTTTTCTCCAAAAGTCTCTGGTAGTGAGCCACGAAATAGGAGAGCTCTAAGATAGAGTCACTATGTGAGCATAGTACCTGTCAGTGTCACCTACATGCTGCATGGAGTCGGCGGAATTCAGCGTCTACAGTTCTAAACGTACTCCTCCTAAGCACCGTTCCCATCTTCTTCTACTGAGCGCAACGGACGTCACCATGAGATGTACTACATGGTAGACGGGAGTCACCGTCACACGCATAACACCTGTAAATAACACTACTTTTCCCAATCTCCTATTGGAAACGTTGGCGTTAGTTAGCATCGGTGATCGGTCGGATTCATCTTTTTCAGCTATGCTTACGTTTTGGCATACACCACAGCTATGACTATAGTCAACAAGACCCTATGATTTTCGCAAAAAAAATGAATTACGGCGTGACCCGTCTTCGAATTAACAATGAATAATCACTAAAGTTGGAGAAGAGGGAGTTGTCGCATTAAAGGAGGATTAAAAAAAGCGAATCTTTCGTTTAAGATAAAAAGCATTTGCTATTGAGCCTGTCCCTTATCAACACCATGAGCCCAGTATGATGGCTTCGAAGCTGCGCACAAGAATGCACAAATGTGGCATGATTGAGGACTGGGAGAGGAATACCAGTGGAACCATAGCGGCACTTCAATACACCTTAATGTCGTTTGTAACGACTTTTACTAGGCGTTCCAGTCTTGGGATCTCTCCAATTGAGACACTTGACTACTTTAATTGATTCGAAAACCCCTTAAAAGCAGCATATGAAAGCCCAAATAACTAGTTAATCGAAATTGAATCACATTCATCCCAAATATAGGTCCGTTTTGGACCTGAGAATCTGGATGTGAGGGCCCACGGTTCACGACAAAACAGCTGTCCAACGTCCATGGGTATGTTCTCTTGCCTTAGACGCGCCGGAAGTCGATCTTTTGCGCGAGACGGAGAATGGATAATTTGAAGTGAACGAGAGAAAAGGTGTAAACAGCGCTTTTCGGAGTGTTCAGATATGCGCAGAAGTTCTCTTCACCTCAACAGTCGCCGAAACCTTTCCCTCATTGCTCAAGCCTGTGTACGTCGTCTCACTCCGTGATTTTCCTCCGAATGCTACAGTCCTAAAACATTCTTTTCTTGCAGTCTTTTTGTTTAAAAGAGCGTCTAGGAGATAGTGCTAGGAGATAGATTTCACTTTAGCGAAGAGATGAGCAGTCCACTAGGAGGGAAAATATCCCAGCAACAAGTTTATCTTGTGTTCATTCTGTTCATATGTTCCGTTCAAATGCATCACAAAAGCAGCCTACCTTTTATAGCTCGAAAATGAGCGGAACTGTCTGGAATAGGCACAAAGGAACAAAAGGGACAAATGAATTTCTTTGTGCATCATTCATCCCATCAATCGGTCGCTCCACTCTCATCTCGCCTCTCATACTCGAGGATCCGCTCCTTTTCGCTGCTCGCAGCCTGTAAATTTCGACTGCAGGCGAGCGAAGTGAGTCCCGTATTCATTTTTTGCACATGGCCTAACATTCAGGCTTGGCTTAGGCTCCGGCTTGGGACTATGCCTATGGATTTAAAGCGTGCCCGAAAGGTGAGCCCTGTTGTCTTGACAGCTTCGCTGATATCCTACTACTTCTGACAGTCTAAATTCCTAGTTATGGAGTTCTGAATTCATTTTGCAGGCGATCTACCTCATTTACCGTGTACGCTTTTTACCCTAATCCTGCTTCGGTGGATCAAAGAAGTGTAGAGAGTGACTACGGCAGAAGAGAAGAAAAAATTCTGAAACGAAGTACTCGAAGAAGCAGCAGAGCGTAAGCGTAAGAGTAATGAGTATGACTTATTGCTATAGCTGGGATATTTTCTCACATAATCTCCACTAAGGTTGGAAGTCGAGCTAAAAAAGTAGGGTAAAAAAGCGATACGAAAACCGAGTCAAGGTCGAGTCGACTTCAGCATTTCTTCTTTTTGTTTGGGGCATTGCATGTTGCTGTCATATCACATGTATTTATGATGGCGACTATATAAAGAGGCCCAACTGCTTATCATCTTATTCAGAGGGAACCATTACTTGCCAATCCATTGATTATTACCTCGCTTAAGCGGAAATGAGCAAATGGTTCACTTCAAAGGTACTCGAAGATTTAGAAATAAGGCTCTTTTAAAAATTAAACCTCATTCATGTATATTGAGAAGTTGCGTAAAGAGGTTCAGAAAGGTTTTTTTCAGAGCTGTTAGTCATGGCCTTGTGTGCCCCCACCGCCACGCATCGACTGGATTCGCCACCCGCGCAATCTTCTGGCATCTGAATTCGACTCTGATGCCAGTGAAGCCAGATGAGAAGCAGTGACTACGGTGTAATACATGTCTCGCTTGATTCTCCATATCATATTGATTTGCCCTTTTTTCTGATCTCTTGGAAATGCGAATGGGAAGAGCTTACTCCTTGGCACTGAGGAGAGACAATGAGATTACCAGGGAGTCGACTTTGCCACCAATCTGAACTTACTACATGTCGATATTACGGTAACCGTTGGATTTGCAATTCTCCCTTACAAGAATGGGGTGCCAGATGAGTTTTAAAGGCACCAAGCCCAGGTGTGATGCATGTCTTTCTTGTTTCTCCGAATGGCGCCTTGCGCGGTCATCGAAGACACTTGGAACTGACTACAATCTCATTTCATTTGCGAACCACAGGTTCTAAAAAAATCCTAAAGTCGAAATCAGTGACATCAGTGACAACACCAACGCCCGGGCGTGATTTTCACGGAAAATTAGAAAACCTTAAGCAATGAGTGGCCTGAAAATGCCTGTTCCTAGCGCGTGCTTTCGCTCTGTTAGCTCTGCGTTCACGTACGCGAGTGGCACGTTCTGTGCTTGGAAGGTGACGGACAACCTGTCACCAACCTAGACATTTTTTTGGAACTGGACATTCCATTTCAGAACTCTATTACTGTTAGAGTATTGGCTTGGGCTATGATACTTGGACTGTAGATTTTAGGACACTCAAAAGTAACAGGGCATTAAAAATTTATTCCCGCGCTTTTCTAGAAATCCATTCGTATAAAAACGGGCGAAAATTAATACGACGCCAATCTTCCTCACCCTCAATTCAAAAGATGACCGTCCGGAGAAGACTAAGTCGGCACCTGACCCAAACGTGTTCTCTGTTGTTTGTCGCGAAGGAACCAGTTCGAACCAGAAGTTTCGTGAAAAAGGGCCAAATTGCTCTCAAAATTGAGGAACTAATGAACGTGGTAAATTATATAACAACAACACGAGGTTGTTCCTGCGATTCCAGTGTCCGTATGTCGAATTATAGTATCAGCTCTTAGGATGTGCACTTCCGTACCTTCGTGGTATCCGTCGCCACGTGATCCGCGTTGTCTATGGTTTTTGAAATTTGGAATTTAGCGTTCGAACGAGAGGCTTTCGGGCGGCGAAGTGCACTGCTGGCGAACGGAATCGCCTTTTCGACTGCAACAGCATAATCTATTTTTTCGTATTTTGCTAATTTCAAAGATTATCGCCGCGATTTCGGATCCTGCATGCGGATGTGGAAAAAGTAGGGAATCGTTACCGGACGGGGACCCCAATCGGATTAGCGCCCGGAGCGCGCTTCGGTCCGCCCATTGTTCTCTCGTTCCCGACCAAAATTCAAAAAAGTTTTCGCTTTTCGTATAAAACGCGCGACATCGCCGGAATCGACACTCGCTCCTCGCATCGGAGCTTCCGACCCCCAGCGTCGTCCCTTTCAGACCCCAGTCCCCCTCGCCGCCTACCGTATTCCATCATGGAGAATATGGACCCGAAGACGGGCAACTTCCAGTTCGCCTCGCCGGTCGCCGGCGGCCCCACCACCGTAAGCCCTGCCCGGAGATACGCCTCGACCCTCGACCTTTTAGATCCAGGTGGCGGAGCGGAGACCCTCGCAGAACGAAGACGAAGAGGAGGACCGCGGCAACAACTGCATCTTCGGCCACCAGGTACCGTATCTCCGTACCCCCCGAGCACTCAGGGCCGCTTCAGATCCGCTTCACCATCATGATCATCTCGACGCTGTGTCTCTCGTCGATCCTGAGCAACATCCTCACCTTCAACTTCACCGTCATCTGCATGGCCGGCACGAAGCCGGAGAACTACTCAGAGGGCCAGACGACCGACCTCGGCGACTACCGGCCCGACCTGGACTACTCTAGCGCCGAGAAGAGCGCGCTGTTCATGGCCGTCGCCGTCGGCTCGCTGCTCGCCGTCTTCCCGCTCACCATCATGCTCAACAAGTTCGGCTCGCGGCGCGTCTTCGGCACGCTCGGCTTCATCTCCGCCATCTCCACCTTCCTCGTGCCCCTCAGCGCCAACATGGGCTTCTACTACATCCTCGTCATGCGCATCGTGCAGGGCACCGCCTTCTCCGCCTGCCTCCCCGTCATGGGCAGCATCACCTCCCACTGGTCGACCCTCAAGCAGAATGGCATCTTCATCGCCATCCTCAGCAGCTTCCTGCAGGTGGCGCCCATCTTTACCATGCCCGTCTCCGGCGAGCTCTGCACGTCGAGCCTCGGCTGGACCTCCGTCTACTACCTGCACGGCGCTGTCTCCGTCGTCCTCTTCTCCCTCTTCCTCCTCTACCATCGCAACACGCCCCACAAGCACCCGCTGGTGCGCCGTCGTGAGCTCGTGAAGGTGATGTTCGGCAAGGGCTCCATCTACAGCGGCCCCGGCAAGCAGAAGGTGTCGCGCAAGGTGCCCATGGCCGCCATGTACAAGGACCCCGCCATCTGGGCCATCCTCGTCGCCGCCTACGGCAACTTCATGGGCACGCAGCTCTCGCTCCAGTTCATGCCCACTTACATCAACAACGTCCTCTTCCTGCCCATCGAACAGACCGGCGTCGCCTCCGCCATCTCGCCCATCATCATGTTCTTCATTAAGATCGTCGCCGGCCAAACCTCCGACAAGATCCGGTACCCCGTCCCGTTCCCTCCCTCCCAGACTTAACCCCCTCCCCTTCAGGTTCCTCAGCGACAACGTGAAGCTGCGCGTGTACAACTCGCTCTCCATGGGCGGCATGGGCGTCCTCTTCATCGTGCTCGCCTTCCTCAACCCGGAGACGCACAAGTCGCTCTGCCTCATCGTGCTCATCGCCTCGACCTGCATCCTCGGCTTCAACTCCGGCGGCTTCTTCAAGTCCTCGCAGATGGTTTCTCGGCAGCACAGCCACTTCACCCTCGCCAACATCTCCTTCCTCAACTGCGTCTGCATGCTCCTCACGCCCCTCCTCAACGAGCTCATCGCCCCCGAGAACACCCCCGGTGAGTGCCCCTCCCGCGCCGCCCTAAGCCTCCTTCAGAAACCTGGGCCATCGTCCTCTGCATCCACGGCGCCATCCTCCTCTCCACCAACGCCTTCTTCTGCGTCTTCGCCCAGTCGAAGCCCGCGCCCTGGACCCTCGAGACCTGGTCCAACAAGGGCAGCAAGGTCGCCCCCGCCTCCGACGACGCCGGTCCACGGGCGCAGGAGCACGCCTAACACTTCCAGTCCCATCTAGTTGCTCACACATCCCGAGTACTTTGCCCAGAAGTACGCATTTGCTTTCAGCCAAATGCCGTGTTTTCGCTGTAAATAGGTCTGTCTGCTCGAGATAAACATTCTTCTCACGGTGTGGACCTTTTTGCGCCTCAGGTGGGAAGGCACGTCGTTAACTGTTATGCGACTGATAACGGACTTCGTTAGCGATCCATTCGTCTTCGACGACATCATGGAGCTTCTTTCGTTCGTTTTCCTCTCTTTCGGTCTCTCAAGGGGTACTGCTTCATTTGTCACCCTCTTACCCTCTCCTTTAGGGGTGTCCTCCCAGTCCACCTTCCTCCTTCGTGCCGAAGATTCCCTTTCCATCGCCAATGGCGACATTTCCTTCGAAGATGCGGCCGTAGTCGCGGCGGATCCGGACGGAGTCGTGGAGATGTTCTACATCGAGAGGGCGGGCTCTCCCGTTCCTAGAGATGCGCTCAGCCACTTCCCCATCTACAGCGGAAACGACAGTCGAGCGGCGGCCCTGGGAACGTCCGCCGCCTTGCGCAGTTCAGCTGTCTTCTCTGATTTTCAGGCTTGCATCGATGCGCAGCAATGCCTCCTCCCTGGTTCCGACCCGATCAGTCAGGGAACCCACTCGCTCTCCCTCTACAATCATCTCGAATCCCACGAATTCTCCTTCCAACTCTTCTTCAGGGTGGTCAGCACTTTTTCTTCAGGGCGGTCAGCACCCAAGCACTTTTGACTCTCTTTTTTTGACATTCTGAAGGATGAGTTCGAACTAAAGAACGACCGCGGCATTCTGACGAACCCCCTTTGACAATACCCATTCGCCTCCTCCGCTGCCAACTTCTCGACGCGGCTCAACTTCCCCTCGACTACCGTAATCGAAAATAATAACCTTTCTCCCGGATCTTCCCTCATAATGTCAGACGAGAAGTAATTTGCCTACATCTACCTCATCAAAAACTGACTCTGAAACTCAGATTCATCGTAGATCAATCCAACAAGAAGAAGGTGTTCTATTCATCGCCCCTCACAGTGAGCTTCTCGAAAGGTCTCCAGGCAGGGAGCGGTTTTCAAATCAGTTTCTCGGTTCTTGTAAAGTCTTCGCCTATCGACCATTCGACGGTTTCCCTCCTATGCGCAGCGATATTTATTGCAATAACGATTCGATGCTAAATTTTACATACGGCGAGATCACTTTGCACGCAAAGTTATCGATGGCGCTCACAAAGTTGCGGTCTGCCGCCTCGAATCGGCCGAACTCTTGCTGAAGAGCCGTTCACTGGAGTCGACGAAGACTTCCTGCTCGGAAGGGAATTGCTGCTGCATACTGGGCAATTCCTCCAGATGCATTTCGAGCGACGGGATACGGAGAGAGCGCAACTGATGGTAGGTACGCGGAGGTGCGGTGAGGCGGACGGTGAAGAAAAGTTTCTTGTGGAATCGGAATTGTAGGAAGATGCCGCCGATCATCAGCCACGCGACGACTTCGGCGACAATCCAGCGCGCGGGAAAGTATGGAAAGTACGGCAACAGGGTCCAGGACTTCGTCCATGTAAAGTGGAGGTAGGACAGCACAGACGCGGAGAGGAACCAGAAGAAGAGATCAGCGAAAGTGCGGCGTATGTCGGCTTCCTGAAATGGAGGTGCATCATAACTAAGGATACTCAAATACGTAGACGAACCACTTTAGGCGGCATAGGGCTTCTGAAGATTTTGAGCATGTGGGCAAGATTGTAGAAGACGATAACGAGCCAGGTAACGATAGAAATGGCGACCGGAGACAGCGAGCTGCACGCGGCCGCAGAAGAAAAACTGTTGGAAATACACATCATGTTGGTCACAGTGATCTGAATAGGAAAACGATTACACCACACGAACGTGAAGCACTTACATCGCAACAAGTTAACCACTGACCAGATCCATGCTGAATCTTAAGCACAACGTATTCGATGATTCCTCCACTGCCATCGAAGGTTACTAAAATGACTTCCAAATAATTAAGAAAAGATGGTAATTAGGAACCTTCGTTCCTGTCGACGCCATTTGAAGTTTGGCCGATTTCAGTCGCATTCAGAATTTTCTCGAAGGCTTCCCTTGTAGCACGTTTCTTCAAAAGTCGGTCATCTTCCACCTTCGTTGTGTTGGTATGGTAAAGGCGATCGAAGAAGCGCTCCACTGCTCGTGGATCATTGTAGCGTTCGATTGGATCGAAGAGCTTCGGGCACTGGTTCGGCGTAATGTCTTCTTGACCGCGCAGCCCGCAGAGTTTCGTTGTTCGGAGCACAAGGAGGACGAGCAGGAGTGCGACTGCCACTTCGGCCCACTTCACGATGAAGAACAACCGCATAGCGAGATTCCTTGACTTCGAAGGGGTCGTTAGTTCTTTCCAGGAACGTTGAAGAGTCGGCGACCGCTCCTCACCGACTGATTCGACCAAATGACCGACGAGTCGGCGTCATCTCGAGTCTGCCTCAACCGTCTAGAAGTGATGTCTGAAAGTCTCATCTTATCTTGCGGAAAGGGCACTAACACGAGGGTATTAAGGAAATTCCCCAGATTGGGATTTTAAGTAAACCCAAAATGCGAGCACTGTAGTCTCAGTAGCTTTGTGCATTTGCTAGTACTGTGGACAACTAAATTTCCGTTTTATGGATTGTCAGAAATGTGGGAGTTGCAATCTAAAAAACAAGAACCAGCATAAACGCTAGTGGCGCTGCAAGAGTGTCATTTCTGGTGGTGAAGAGGAAACTACAACATGAAAGGAAACGAAAGACCACACAAGACCACACGTTTTGAGAAATATCTGCCCTCCAGCGCTTTTTATCGCTCGCTGCGCAAAGTATATATAAGAGGCGGAGCTTTTCCTCTTGTGTTTATTTTTCTTTTTCTTGTGTTCTTCTGTGTTTCGAGCGTCTCTGAAGATTCGAGCGCAAGCGAATGTTTCCGGTATAAGGGTAGCAGTTTACGTGGAAGGTAGCTTGTCTACTTACCTAATAGATACAGTGTGTTTAGAAAATATTACGTGGCGGATGGCCTAAGTGTTTCTGTTCTAGATTCCTGCTGAGCGCTTAAATCGGGTGCAAACGGTGAAAGATGCTCTACCAAGCAGCTTTTGATGGCAAAGACTGTTTCCAATGAGCTATAGAGACACATTCGGCGCGCTTATATACCAACCAGTCCGTTAAAAAAAACCTCTTTTAGGTACCTTGGTCTAATTTTCAGCAGCTCAAACTATGTGCGTTTTCTTAGTCCCGGGCTGCGCTATACACCTCACAAACTTTCAGCGAAATCCGAGTGTCACACTTCGGGTATCAACGTTATAACGTTGTCCACTTTCAGGAGTGCGAAACCGGGCATGAAGAAGGAGAGCTCCAGGAAACGATCGTCGCGAGACGGTAAGTGGTTTGTTTAGTGTCGCTGCCATGGTGGAAGGAACTGCATTTAATGTGTATGTTCTTGTTTGGCCTTCAGTCGCTCTCTGCGATCTATGGGATGCACACCTTTGATGAAATGAAAACAAGGGTCAGTGTAAGAGGGCGCTATGGAATAGGGCCAAAGTACGTTTTCTACATCATGATAAACAAGCATCCGTTTTTCCGACCTTCTGCACTAAGGAGAGGCGTCGCGGGGCAGTCCCTCTCCCAAAGAGAACAATCGAGGACCCTTCCCTGTCAGTCCTCTCCATCGCCCCAAGTTCTGCACTTTCTGATGATTTGTGCGCCAGACGACGCGGCAGTCTTTGAGCCTTCCCATCGCAAACACCCGTCGCGTTTGTCCCTCCCTCTGTCCGGCACACATCATCGTTTCTTCGAAAGTCGACTTGTCCGGGCAGCGACCTCTGATTCTCCTTCCGTTCCACGATGATTCACTCGCGCAAAGCCCACCCACTCGGTTTCGCAAATCTCGCTCAACACGGTTTTTAACTACGTCCGTTAGAGTCATCGTTTCAGGTATGCTCTTCACGAGGCAGCGTTCTGCCGTCGCCGCCCTCGTGTTAGGCGTGCTCACCGACGTCGCCGTCTCTCTCCTATGTCTGGGCTTCTACAACGCCCGTTCCTGCTTCGATCTCGACGTGCTTCTCCGACATCTCTCCATTCGCGAGTTCGACTTCTTCCACACTCTCCATGACTTCGCCCTTCTTGTGGCCGTCCGAAGCGTCTTCGTTTTCGGTGGAATCGTCCTCCGCGCTTTCCAAAGTAAGCTCCATTTATACAGCTTCTGATCTATAGATGTCTTCCAGAGAATGACGAGAAGTTCAACTCTCGGGCGCTTGTTGTCTTCGGACTGGCTACCATCTCTTGGTCTTTTCTGCTGGTCAAGATTCTTGCCATCTCCGAGTCCCCCGAACAGCTCGGCTTTGCTGGTCTCTGGCTGACCGTAGTGTGGACCGTGGTAGCCAGCGCCTGGATGGTCGCCGTTTGGCTGCTCGTGCTCCCCTCGACGCGCATCTGGCCCCTCTCTAACGCCTCGGCTCAGGCCACCGCCGAGTACTCGCCTCTTATCACCAACGATGCGGAGTCAGCGGCGGTTTCCAAGGAGACGGCGTCGAAGGGAGGCGTCGCGAAGCACATGTGGCGTCTCGTGTGCTATTGTCGCCATGCGATTCACTGGTTCCTGCTCGGCTTCGTCTTCCTCCTCATCTACGCCCTCGGTGAGTCTCTCCCCTCGCCTCCTCCTTCTCATCATCTCTTTCAGCCCGCGTTGCAATTCCAAAATTCACGGGCGAGGTCATCGCGACGATTGTCAGCAGTAAGTCGAAGGAGGAGGGGATGCAGCGCCTCGTCTCCGCTGTCCTCAAGATGACGGGCCTCGTTGCCGTCAGCTCCATCTTCGGGGGCCTCCGCGGCGGCTGCTTCACCTACGCCTCGATGATTGTGAACTGTCGGATGCGCTGCGACCTTTTTCGCTCTCTGATGCGCCAGGAGATCGCCTTCTACGACCAAACGAAGACTGGAGAGATTACCTCGCGGCTTACCTCCGACTGCCAAACGATGGCCACAACGGTGGCGACCAACCTCAACGTATGCGTGCATCTAACGGTGCGAAATGAATGGACTTTGCTTCAGGTCTTCATGCGGAACGGAGTTATGCTCCTCGGCTCACTCGGCTTCATGTTTTCCATGTCGTGGCACCTCACCCTGGTCACCTTCATCGCCGTCCCGCTCGTGGGGTTCATCACCAAAGTCTACGGCGCCTACTACGACGTAAGCATTTCGCGTCGACTGCACTCTTAACACACTACTGTAGGATCTGAGCGAACGGACGCAGAAAGCGCTCGCCGACGCGAACCACGTTGCCGAGCAGACCCTCAGCACGATGCGAACGGTGCGGAGCTTCGCCTGTGAGGACAAGGAGACCGAACGTTTCGAGGGCTTCGTCGGGGAAACGATCCACATCAACAAGAAGAAGTCGGTCGCTTACATGTTCTACACGTGGCTGAACGAGGGCTGCGACAATGCCATCCTCGTGGGGGTGCTCTTCTACGGAGGACACCTTGTTCTCACCGAGAAGATGACCGCCGACAACCTCATTGCCTTCCTTCTCTACCAGATGCAGCTTGGAGAAAATCTCTACGTAGGGATGTCTCCCCGAAGTCTTCACTAACTCCTGTTTAGAACCTGGGCTACGTGTTCACGGGGCTGATGGAGGCCGTCGGCGCCTCTCGGAAGGTCTTCGACTACATGCTCCGTGAGCCAAAGGTAGCAAACGACGGGACTCTGAAGCCCGAGGTCGAAGGAAACATCGAGTTCGCCGAAGTCACCTTCGCCTATCCGAGTCGACTAAACCGGAAGGTTCTTGACGTAAGAAAACGCGTCTCTGAATACTCTTCCAGATTCACCATTTTAGGGCATTTCCTTCAATGTGAACGCCGGAGAGACGGTGGCTTTGGTGGGGCCCAGCGGCGGGGGCAAGTCGACGTGTGTGGCTCTACTGGAGCACTTCTACAACCTCCTCGGTGGGGCGATCCGCCTCGACGGCGTCGATATCTCCCTGATAGAGCACCACTTCTTCCACGAAAAGATCGCGCTCGTGGCGCAGGAGCCCGTTCTCTACGAAGGCACGGTAGGGGAGAACATCCTCTACGGTTTCTACGGGGGCTCTGCTGAGGAGCGCCAGCGGCTGATGGAGGCGGCGGCGAAGAAGGCGAACGTGCACGACTTCGTAATGCAGATGGAGAAGGGTTACGAAACAAACTGCGGCGAGCGGGGCGTACAAATGAGCGGCGGCCAGAAGCAGAGAATCGCCATCGCGAGGGCGCTCGTGCGGAACCCGGCGGTGCTGATCCTCGATGAAGCGACTTCGGCCCTGGATACTGAGAGCGAACACATAGTGCAGGAGGCGATCTCCGAATGGTGCAAGGAGCGCAAAACGGTCATCGTCATCGCCCATCGCCTAAGCACCGTCGAGAAGGCCGACAAGATCCTTGTCATCAGCGGCGGCAAGGTCATCCAGGTGAGTTTTATCCCCTTTTGTCCCCTCTAGCCTGCTTTTCAGTGCGGAAGACACTCTGAGCTGATCAAGGAGAGGGGCAAGCTCTATCACAAGTTGGTCAATCGGCAGCTCCTCGGGATCGGCGACGCAGATGCTTCGGAAGACTCGCCTCTGGCGCCTGTCGAAGGCGTCGTCGACGAAACCGAAGATTCGACCTCAGAAGACACGGGTTCCAACGGACAGTAGGGTACACATTCTAGTCTTTCCCACCGAGATTTGACCTCACAGTGCAAAGATTTCGCAGCTTTTCAAAGATTGACTTTTTGTTTTGTTTGTAAATAAATTTAATTTATCGGCTTCATCAGTGCCTCTGGCCCATCTTCTTCCTCTCGATCGATGTCTCCTGGTCCTGAGAGAGGATGTCATTGGGGCGTTCGATGGCCAACTTACGATCTCCGCCATCTTGAGGAAAACGTCGCTCATGAGGAACATTCCAACTTGCTTTTTCAGGAGCTGAAGTACCAGGGTAAGGTCGGTAAGGCCGCGCATCTTCCAGGCGAAGTCGTCAATGAGGGCTGAGACGTCCTCGTGGTTCAACTGCAGAGATGGCGATGAAGAGGCTAGGGACAGGGCTGCACTCACGAGAGACTCCTTTTCCTCGGCGTCCTTGGATCGGATGCTCTGGTGCTGGCACTGACGGATCTGTGCGACGAGAGTCCTTCTGTCGGCGAGAAGCCAGATCCAATAGCCGATGTTGGCGACGGTGAGGAGGGCGAGGCCCAGCAAGTAGAAGAAGAGAAAGACGAAGATCTTCTCGTTGAGCATGTTGAGGGGGAGGGTGCACTCCATAGTGTACTTCTGATACTGGCCGGGCACGCGGATGTCGATGTCACAAAGGGTGACACGGGGGAACAGGCCCGAGTTCTGCCAGTCGCCAAGGTCGTAGCGCAGCACCTGGAACGGGTAGGCGAACGAGCCCAGGAAGACGGAGATCGTCTTCAGCTGGGTGAGGATCGCCGCGACGAAGGAGAACTTCATGAAGAAGTAGAGAAAAGTCACGAAAGTGTTCCTGAAAGGCGCGGGTCCTGCTTGGCACGTTCTGCTGCTCTACCTGGGAAAGATGCGAAAGTATCGGTGGTCGAGATGGGAAGCGGTGAGGAGAAGATTCGCCGACTGCTTCACCACTGCCGGCTGTGCGGAGGCGTCCGAGAGCGTCTTGGAGCACTCCATGATCAGAGGACGGATATGGTAGCCGCTGATCCAGTTGAAGGAGCGCCAGAGGACGTGGGGGAACATCGACAAGAGGGCGAGACCGGCGAGGATGAAGCCCGTCCACTGGTAGTAGGCCAGTTGGGGGCCGCTGCGCTCGGACTCGCCGGGGATCGTTGCGTTCAAGGGCACGAAGTAGGTGTTCTCGATGAGGCAGTAGTCGTGCGTGTAGGCGTTCCACGTGTTCTTGAACTGGGCCTTCGTGAAGCATTGGATGGAGGAGCCTACGGCCAGCTGAAGAGCTCATCGAGGAGTTACAAACGATTTCGAAAGAGGGACCTTGGCGAAGATGAGGGAGGCGCAGACGACCATCAGCACAGGAGTGTACTGGTAGTTGAGGCGGTCGACGAAGTCATCCTCGTAGCGGACCTCGATGAGCTTCTCGACGAAGGCGAAAGCGTACTCCATGGTCACTTCCTGGGGGCGAACAGTACAGCCGAGCGCTACCGAGAGGACAAGCGACTCGAAGTGGAGAGAATGGCGCTGATAAAGAGAATGGCGATAAAAGAGTTGCGGATAACAGAAGGGGAAGTGACAGACCCGCATATTCGGGAAGTTGTCCAAAAACACGAAGAGCTGTTTTACCGTTTTACTGTACAGGGTGCGTACAAAGCCTTAGAACGCCAAATTTAATTTTTATTCTGTAATATACTTTGTAATTTTTTTTGTAAATTGTGTTGTAAAAAAATTGTTATTTTTCGTAGCCGGTTGCGTTGCGATATTCGAATTCAGCATCTCTTTCTGCTCACCTTACCCCCACTTTTCCCGTCACTGCATGGCTTTCCAAAAGATGCGTTTTTCGATATCTGTGGTCATTTCGTACGAAATTCTAAGAGGCGAAATCACATGCAAGCTCGTTTTGTACTTTGAGCACGATCAACTAGGTGTCGGAAAACCAAGAAGTTACCATGAACTGAAAATCTGGAGCTCAAAAATTATAAAGAACAAAAGGGAGTCTTCTTGCACTGGAGTCTTCTTCTTGCCTCAGAAGGCAGTGTGTACTGTGTCACGTAGTTTTTATCGCTCTTTCGTTTAATTAGTGTTGTTCATTCTATTTTGCTCAAATTTGTGAAATATAGCTGATTTTTTGCGAAACTTTGTACACACCCCATACATCCCATTCGCTGATCAAATTTACCTTGTAATTTATCGTAATTCCGATTTTTTTGGACTTTTATCCGAGTCCAATGTGTGTCCACAATATTTATCCTAATTCTCAGGGTGTCCTTCAAAAGTGAGAAGACTTCCCCAACGTGCTCTTTTATATTATTTACATTACAACGGTCAGAGAAACGTCTCAGTGTTGTGCCTTCGCCTTCTTCTCCTTCTCTTCGTCGAAGTGCTAAATGACATCAATGAGGACCAGAGGAAGGAGCCGGATCTACCAATTGTGCCATCTTGACGAAGATATCGCTAGTGATGAACATTCCCACGTGGTGCTTGAGGAGCCGGAGAACGATCATGAGGTCGGTGCCCTCGATCGCGTGGACGTAGTCGTTGATGAGCGCCGAGGTGCTGCCCTCGGAAACGCAGCGCTCGAGCTGGAGGAGAAGAAGGTGTCATTGCGGGGGAAAGGACTCACGTCGCGCTTCTTGGGGTCTTCTTCGTCCTCGATGTGTCGCGGGGAGAGAAGCGGCGCCCGGGAGTCGGTGGAGGAGTCACTGGAGACCGTGCCACACACCGCGTGGGGGTAGTCGTTCTGGATGTCGCTCATGTCGTGGAAGAAGCCGTTGCCGCGAGCCAGGAGTGCGATCCAGTAACAGATGTTGAGGAAGGTGACGATGGCCAACATGAGGAGGTAGAAAAAGAGGAAGACGAAGATCTTCTCGTTGAGCATGTTGAGGGGGAGGGTGCACTCCATAGTGTACTTCTGGTACTGGCCGGGCACGCGGATGTCGATGTCACAAAGGGTGACACGGGGGAACAGGCCCGAGCTCTGCCAGTCGCCAAGGTCGTAGCGCAGCACCTGGAAGGGGTAGGCGAACGAGCCCAGAAAGACGGAGAGGACTGCCAGCTCCGCGAAGATGACGCCGATGAACAGGACCTTCATGAAGATGTAAAGGAAGGTGACCACCGTGTTCCTAGAGAGACCTCGGTTAGCGGCAGTTCCAAGCGCAGTACCTCGGAAGGATGTGGAAGTAGCTGTGGTCGAGTTTGCTGGCCTCGTGGAGGAGTCGGGCGGAGCGCTCGATGGCAACGCCCTGCTCCTTGGCGTTGTCCTTCGCCTCGTAGCACTCCTTGATGATCGGACGGATATGGTAGCCGCTGATCCAGTTGAAGGAGCGCCAGAGGACGTGGGGGAGGATGAAGAAGAGGGCGAGGCCGGCGAGGATGAAGCCCGTCCACTGGTAGTAGGCGAGCTGCGCCTCGCTGCGCTGTGTCGTGTGGGGGATGTTCGTCTCCTGGGGGATGTAGTAGGTGTTCTCGATGAGGCAGTAGTCGTGCGTGTAGGCGTTCCAGGTGCCCTTGAACTGGGCCTTCGTGAAGCACTGGATGGAGAGGCCGAGGTACACCTGAAGCCTTTTGGACGGGGTCGCGGGCACGGGGACCCACCTTGGCGAAGAGGACGGAGGCACAGGCGCCCATCACGATAGGCGTGTACTGGTAGTTGAGACGGTCGATGAAGTCCTCCTCAAAGCGATCCTTGAGGATGTTGTCGATGAGGCCAAAGACGAAATCCATTTCGACGTCTTTCCCGGGCCGATCGAGGAGCGAAGATGAAGAAGGGTCTGTGTGCGGGTAGTCGAGGCCGCGGACGTGGAACGTGAATCAAACGCGAAGGTACTGATAAAGGCCGATAATAGATGAGAAGAAGGCTCACTATACGGTGATAAGACGCCGTGGGAGCGGTTCCAGGAGCGACGAAGACCGTTCTGGAAGAGCGCCAAATGAACTCATGGAAACGCAAGCTATGTTCCGTTCTGTAAGCCGATTACGTTCCGTTTTGCACCAGATGTACTGGCGATGCTGGCCGTAGAAGAGTGCCCAGAAGAAGGATGCTTGACTCATCGAGAATCGAGAACAAACTCCGCTAATTACCGTCCATCCCCTTTTTCTATTTGTAAAAAACGATGACCGAATGCCGTACCACTCGACTGCACCGACCCTCGACAACAAATGGCGCCTCTGCGTGTTTGTAAACAGACGACCCATTCGATCACTTTGCTTATCACCCCCACCTCCGCACCTCTTTTCGAATCGTCGGATTCTTCGCATGTTCTCTGAGTCACGCGCCCAAAATAGATTCATTGAAGGGAGTACGTGGAGGGCGGTCGAAATACAACGCAGAATCTGAGAATTGGGGATCTCCTCGGCTTCGGAGTCGCCGGGGGCGAGAGCGAAGTGGAGGACGTCCGTGGGGGAATTCACGGGGAATTCTTGTCCTCGTCGAAGACGAAGGGCCGCAAGTCGCCCTGGCGCATCAGGAGGATGTCCTCCTTGCGGCCCTGCTTCTTCCACTCCTTGTAGCGGGCGAAGAGGCTGGCGACGATCTCGGAGGTGACGATCTCCCCGGAGTTGGAGACCATGAGACGGAGCACGAGGATACCGTCGCGCTTCACGTAGTCGTTGACGAAGCCGTCGAGCTGATCGAGGTACTGCGCCTCATCCTGTCTCGAGTCTCGGCGATGCTTCTGGAAGGGAGGGTTGGAGGAGACGCGGGGGTACGGTACTCACGGAGGCGACGATGAGGTCGCGGATGAAGTCCCGGCGGTAGGGGTAATGGTGGAGGACGAAGATCCAGAAGATGAGGTTGGTGATGGTGGTGACCTCGAGGAAGAGCGCCCACCACCAGAGAAAAACGAAGAGCTTCTCGTTGAGCATGTTGGCCGAGAGGACGCACTGCACCGAGTACTGCATCACCGTCTTGTTGTCCTGGTTGATCTTGAAGTCGCACATGGTAATTCGTGGGAAGAGGCCCGTCTCGCGCCACGTCTCGCCCCTCAGCGTCGCCGCCGTGATGTGCCAGCCCCACCAGCGATCGCCGCCACCCACGAAGGCGGCTAAGAAGACGAACTGCAGGGAGTTGATGAGGATGAAGAGGATCTTGGTGGTGATGTAGATGACGGTGAGGTACGAGTCGCCGAGCAGGGAGGTCACACATCTGAAAGGGTTACGGTAACGTCTTGTCCCTGTGGTCTCTTGTGCTTCTTGCTACTATACACTCGACGGAGTGGTAGCATGTTGCGATCGGCGATAAGCGCGGCTCCCGGGGGTCTTATCGCTGCGGGACTCACCGCATGACGAAGACAAGCGGCGAGCTGTGCGGCACGAAGCGCATCTTGGCGCGGAATCCGGCGTGCAGGTGGTTGACGATGCGGCCCCTCTCCTCCTTCGCCTCCTCGTGCGACTTTTTCGACGCCTCGTGAGCCATCGTCACGATCGAGCGCACCTGCAGGCCTGAAGTGCTCCAGGATACGGTAGGTGATCGAGCGGGAGAACTTGCCCGAAGTCCAGTTGAGCATGCGCCAGAAGATGTGAGGGGCATTGTAGAGGAGTGCCTGGAGGATGAGGATGAACGGCACCCACTGCAAAGGACGTTCCAAGGGCAACTCTCTGGGGGTACGGTACCTGATAGTAGATGAGCGCGCGGGACTCGCGCTCGCGGATGTCATTTGGAACGGCGCGGTCAGGCGGCACGTAGTAGGTGTTCTCGATGAAGCAGATGTCGCGGGTGTACTGTACCCAGGCCCCCGGGAACTGGGCGCTCGTCCAGCACGAGATCGGGTCGCCCCAGTACTCCTGCAGGGAAGGGAAGGGGCTCAGGGAAGGGGCGTCGGAACTACCTTGGAGAAGATGGTGAAGGCGGCTCCGATGGAGATGAAGGTGGTGATCTTGTAGTTGAGCCGGTCGATGGAATCCTCCTCGAAGCGAGGCTTCGCGATCGTCTCGATCAGGTTCGAGAAGCGATTCATCGCCTGAAAGGGACTCTGAAAGTGACTGGGGAAGGGACGCCGCCGACGGCCGCGGAGATCGACGAAGTGGCGATCCGACGGGCCGAGGCGCGGGGCGGGGCGCGCCTTCAGAGGAGATCTCCGCCTGCGCGGCCCCTGCGTACGGCCGAGGGGCAGATCGGAGGAGAGATCGACACCGCCAGAGGAGAAGCGCCGACGGTGCCGTCGATTCCCAGCCTCTATGTTTATGATTGCGCGATGGCTGATTGGGAGGAAAGCGCTTTTTTGGCGGACGATTCCTTTTAATGGCGGCGGAGGGAAACTCTTTTTGTCAATGGGGTCGATGTCTGTTCGCGTAGAACATGCCATGTGTTCCTCTTTGTGACTTCCACCCATGGAGCTTGCGAGCTGGAGCATTTCTATGGTTACCGTACCCCTCGCCCCGTTTTACATGATTTCTCTTGTGAGTTTCGTTTTCGCGTACTTGCTTCATTAACTTTTTTGCCTCGTTGTCACACATTTTTCAATTCAATATGAGTTGTCCACATGTAGTCGATCGGCGCACATATACCGTATCTCCCCGTTTCCGTCTCCAATGTTTTGATTGCGAAATGCGGCCATAGCACGCGCATAAAAAATTCCTCGGCGCCCCTCAAAACGTCGTAAACCATCGCCTCCTCTTCTCCTCACTTCGCACTTTCGCGTCGAATCCCTCGACGGTACAAAGAAGCCTCAGCCATCGCCTCCATCCTCAATTCTTGATAAAGAAACCTCAGTGCAAAGAACCGCCTCCCCTCCTCGGGTCTCCTCATCTCGATTCTCATGACGCTGTCGCCGTGTCACCGCCTGACAGTTATCCACAGTCTCGCCGGATTTCCATCCCCGACTCTCGGTGACTCACTCGGCGGCGACGGCGCCTATCTCTGTCGGCGATCTCCGTTCTGCAGAAGTGCAGACATACCGTAACCGGACGCCGATCGCGGCGGCGCTTTGCAACGCAGCTGCGCACAACGTTTGTGGCTAGGCTGGCGAAGGTCCGATCGGACTCGTGATTAGGGGCTTTCAGCTTGCGCGAAGGGAGCCGAAGGCGGCGCGACTGGAGGTGACGACTTGCGACGCCTCTGTCTGCTGGCAGAGGATCTGTGGGGACGTACCTGTATACTGTAGTGCATATTTCTCTTTCCTCAAAACTCTTCTGCCAACAGGTGCTTTCCCTCCGGAGTCCCCCTCCACCTCCTCTGGCTTCTGCTCCCTTCTCCGACTCCTCCCAGCGATGCCCGCGGCGATTGATTATCTTATCATCGG
The DNA here is from genome assembly GCA_030435675.1 of Steinernema hermaphroditum. Lineage (NCBI taxonomy): Eukaryota > Metazoa > Nematoda > Chromadorea > Rhabditida > Steinernematidae > Steinernema > Steinernema hermaphroditum. The sequence goes on from CM059622.1 coordinate 7,241,748, forward strand.
CGCTGCCACCCTCCTCTCAACCGGCCTTATCACTGCAATTCGCGTTAGCTGTGCACGCAGCTCACTCCGTTCCCTTCGCTCCGACGCCGTCGCCCGACCGCGATGGACAAGCAGCTCAAGAAGCTCTACGACAAGGCGTCGAGTCAGCACGACGACGACGTCGTCGACCGCTTCAACTACTCCTACGCCGTCAAGCTCTTCATCTTCTTCGCCCTCCTCGTCCTCGCAAAACAGTACGTCGGCGACCCCCTCCACTGCTGGATCCCGGCCGAGTTCCCGGTGAGTTGGCCCCGCCTCGTCCCCTCCACCGCCGATCCCTCTAGGGCACGTGGGCAACGTTCTCAGAGACGCTCTGCTTCATCGAGAATACGTACTACGCCAACGGGACGATCCCAGACAACAAGGCCGACCGGCAGCGAGCAGAACTGCGCTACTACCAGTGGATTCCCTTCATCTTTGCCCTGCAGGCCTTCATCTGTTACGCCCCCAAGGCCCTCTACAAGTTCCTCTACTCCTTCTCTGGTACGGTCACCCTTCTCGTCGGCCTCACTCAACTTCACCTTCAGATGTGCGCTTCGAGGAGCTGCTCAACCAGGCGTACAAGAATACGAAGTCCGGCCAGGACACGAAGAGCGAGCTGACGAACCAGTTCATCGAGCAGAAGCGTCGTCGCCATAACCCGAAGGGCTGGAGTCGCGGTTCCTACCTCGTCCTCATCTACATCGTCATGAAGATCGCTTTCATCCTCGAGATCGTCGTCAATCTAAGCCTTCTGAACTACTTCATCGGCACCACGGACATCCTGTGGGGCTGGAAGATTCTCCTCAACCTCGCCAGCGGCGTCCACTGGCAGGACAACGGCCACTTCCCCCGCGTCACCTTCTGCGACGTCACCATCCGCGATGTGGGTCAGGTGCGCACGCACACAATCCAGTGCGTCCTCATGATGAACATGTTCATCGAGAAGATGTATATCATCCTCTGGGTCTGCATGTTCATCTCCTTCTTTGTCTCCCTCATAAACCTCGCCTTCTGGATCTACCGGCTCTACAGTCAGAACAGCGTCCGCCGTTTCGTTAAGGACAGCCTCAAGGTACCACAAGGACCCCACAATTCTTAACTTCCCTTTAGTCTGACGGCCATATAGTGAAAGACAGCGAAGCCGACGGGTTCATCAGCCAGTACCTGGAGAAGGACGGCATCCTCCTGCTCCGTCTCCTCGACGCCAACGTCGGCTACGTCAAGATGGCCGACGTCGTCGTCACGCTCTACAACCGTTACTCTGACAAGCAGGACTAGTTGGGACCACACGCAAAGATCTGTAAATACGCCGCGTGGCTCGGATAAATCCATCGCTTTGCATGACCGCATGACGCACTGCTTGCAAACTTTCAGCCTTTAGCTGTGGGAAACGACGACGCCCGACCGACTCGGCGCTCCGGAGGAAAACATCGGAAGTGTCGCCGATTCCGAAAACAAAGGGAGCGGCGACCCCGAGGTTTCGCGAAGACACTTTTGTTTTGTGGAGGGGATGGGAATGCATGTGGGAGGTGCACTTCTGGAATGCAACTAATACCGGTGCCAACTAACACAGGCTGCATGGCTCTGCACTCTGAATTGCTTCTTTTCTTCTCTTTGATTGACCGCTTCTTCGACTTGAGGCTTTCTCAGAACGCAAAGTCGACCTCCAGGACATTTTCTTGGAAGAGTCCAAAGCACCGAGGTCAGAAATGAGCGCCGCCTCTCAGAATCACACTCCATTTTGGGTGCAGCCACGGGGGCTCGACGGTAGAGGGCGAAGAGAGTCACTCAGAAGTGAGAATCGCAAAGTGATAAGTGCACTTGCGCCAAGTCACTCACTACGGGCACGTGAGTGTCCTCTCAATCACACATCATTCACTTGGAACGTTTCTTACTGCTCACTTTGTGAGATCGAATCTTAGGGAGTTTTTGGAAAAACAGTTCGTATACTGTGGGGCGTTTCCTATTCAGTGCCCAGTAGATACGGAGAGGGCGGACGAAGAGAGCGAGTTCCCAGTTAGGATGGGCATCCGAATCTGTTGGTTATATCTTTAGAGGTCCTTCCGGCCTTTATTTAAGCTCCGCCTTAGCCTAGCCCCGGCCGAATCTATGCACGTGGGCTGTTCACGATTCTTCCCACCGTTGCACTCCACTCTCAGAAATATTTTCTGGCTTAAGTATCAGAGTTCGAGTTTAATCGTTAAAGTCAGAGATCCCTCTGAATTACTGTTGCCTATTCTTGGTATTGCCAATAAGAGATATAAACACACACCCTGAAGCCTCTTAAAGGTTTCCCGGCTTCTTCCACTTCTAATGTAGAATTCGTGGTTCCCAAAGTCATCCGTGGTCTCCGCCTCATCTCTCCTTTCCTCAGGGTTCTCCCCATTGCAGACGAAGCCCCGTCCCCCTCAACCATGATGTGGGCGAAGATTTCGTCGGTCTTCGACAACGTGAAGCCGAAGTACGACGACGACGTCGTCGACCGAATCAACTACTTCTACACGCCGTTCGCCATCGCCACCGTCGCCCTCACCATCGCCCTCAAGCAGCACGTGGGAGAGCCCCTCCAGTGCTGGATCCCCAAGCAGTTTACAGGTGCCCAGCTCAGTCCGCGCCGCCCTAACGCCCTCTTCAGGCGCCTGGGAGAAGTTCTCGGAAAACTACTGCTTCGTGGAGAACACCTACTACGCTCCCGTGGATGGGAGGGTGCCGACGGACCCTCTAGAGAGACAGTCGAACGAACTGATCTACTACCAGTGGGTCCCCTTCATCCTCTTCGCCCTCATCTTCCTATTCCTCTTCCCGCGCAAGCTCTGGAGCAGTCTTAACTGGAAGTCAGGTAGGAGGACCCGCTAGTGGCCGAGGCCTTGTCTTCTGCAGGCTACCACCTCTCGTCGTTGGTGGCAAAGTGCCAGGCGTCAATGAAGAAGAACGAGATGAACGCGAAGGAGGTCGGCGAGGTGCAGAAGCAGCTCTGGGAGGCGATCGGCACACGCAACTTCCTCAAGAAGCACAAGAAGCAGACGAACCACCTCTCCTTCTTCCGTGCCGGCCGCGCCTACTACTCCAGCTACTTGACCATCATTTACGTCGGCTACAAGAGTCTCAACGTGTTCAACACCTTCCTCCAGATCTACCTCCTCAACAGCTTCCTCGGCACCGAGTACCGTTTCTGGGGCTTCGGCGTCCTGCAGGACCTCCTGGAGGGCCGCGGCTGGCGCCAGAGCGGCGCCTTCCCCCGCGTCGTCTTCTGCGACGTTCCCTTCCGCTCTCTGGGCAACGAGAACGTCCCCCGCTCCTCGGGCGTCGGCTACACCCTCCAGTGCGTCCTCCCGATCAACATGTTCAACGAGAAGATCTTCATACTCCTCTGGATCTGGCTCGCCGTCCTAGCCGTCCTCAACACTCTCAACCTCTTCTACTGGATCTTCGTCATGTTCTGCGACTGGTGCTCCCTCGAGTTCCTTCGCAGCCACCTGGTGAGTCCTCCAAATCGCCGAGAAACTCCTGCCCAATGCCTGCAGGCCTACCGCGTCGACCACACGAAGGACGGCCACGTGCCCAACAACGCCGCCCTCTACTACTTCTTCAAGAACACCCTCCACCGCGATGGTCTTCTTGTGCTCCGTTTGCTGGCCGACAACTGCGGCGACATCGTCACCTCGGACCTCATCTTCTACCTCTGGAAGATGAACGAGCAGACTGCGAAGGAGTCCCTCTCGCTCTCCGATGGTCGCCACTACTCGCCGATGACCGCCAGCACGGTCTCTACCGTACTCCAGGACGACCTTTCCGAGCGCAGGGACAAGCCCTTCTAGCCCTCCCCTCCCCGTATCCCTTGTATTTGTGTGCGTGGCGCGTTCGCGAGCTCGAATGCTTCTTTGTGTAAACGAATAAATGCTTCCAGGTATGCTCAACGACGTCGGGAAGCTCATCGACCGGCTGAAGTCGAGGTACGACGACGACGTCGTCGACCGCATGAACTACCTCTACACGAGCTGGATGCTCATCGTCGCCTCCCTCCTCGTCCTTGCCAAGCAGTACGTCGGCGAGTCCATCCAGTGCTGGATCCCCAAGCACTTCGCCGTAGGTGGCGCCTCCAAGACCCCCCACCCTCGACAGACTGCTTGCAGGGAGCCTGGGAGGAGTACATCGAGAGCTACTGCTTCATCGAGAACACATACTACTTCCCCGTCGACGTCATCAACAAGACGACCACCGAACAGCGCAAGGACGCCGAGGTACCGTACTACCAGTGGGTCCCCTTCTTCCTCATCGGCATGATGTTCGTCTTCCTCCTCCCGCGCTTCGTCTGGCGCTCTCTCAACTGGCGCTCCGGTAGGTCAGCGTTCTGGGTCGGCTTAAAGGACCCGTTTAGGGCTGAAGATCACGGGCATCGTCGAGGCGGCGCGCATCACGGAGACCGACAAGAAGGCCAAGACGAAGGTGCTCAAGGAGGGCGTCGACGATGGCTCCGAACGGAAGGAGTATGGTCAGATCACCCAGAACCTCGCCTCCATGATTCTCTACAATGTCGAGAAGGGGCGCGCCAAGAAGAAGCTTCCACTCGGTGGGTGCAGCTCTGACCTACGTACATAGTGCGCCCTTCCAGGCTACCTTCGACAGCGCTCCGAGACCTCCTACATCACGAATTGCTACATCCTCTACAAGGCGATGAACCTCGGCAACTCGCTCCTCCAGCTCTACCTTCTCAACCTCTTCCTCGGCCCCGAATACACTTTCTGGGGCTTTGGCGTGCTCAACGACCTGCTGCTCGGCAAGCACTGGCAGACCAGCGGTCACTTCCCCAGAGTAGGTCCCCGGGACTGGCTCCCCTAACGTCTCTTCCAGATCACGTTCTGCGACGTGACGCAGAACCGCCTCTTCCACGGAGTCACTCACACCGTGCAGTGCGTCCTCATGCTGAACCTCTTCAACGAAAAGATCTTCATCGTCCTCTGGTTCTGGCTCGCCATCCTCTCCCTCTTCAACTTCATCAACCTCGTCTACTGGGTCCTCATCTCCTACGTCCCCCAGTTCGAGATCGAATTCGTCAAGCACCTCCTGGTGCGTCCCGTCCCCGATCCCCAGAAACCCTTTTATCTTTAGCGATTCACCGACCCTGACTGCTTGAAAATCCCCGAGGATCTCCCCGACGAAAGCTACTTCGAGTTCGTGCACAAGTTCCTCCGTAAGGACGGTGTTACCGTGCTCCGTCTCATCTGCGACAATGCCGGCTCTCCCCAGGCCGCCGCCATCACGCGCTGCCTTTGGGACCGTTCCAAAGACGAAAACTTCAAGACGGAGAACGGCCGTAGGTTCCTTCCTCTCGGGGTGATCAATCGTCGGTCCTTTCAGGCCTCATGGCATCGTCGCGCAAGATGAACCACGCGAACCCCGCCTACGACGAGACGCGCTACTGAAGAACCCCCTCGAAGACTTCGAAGATGTTGCTAGCATAATCTCGTGCATAATATTTTTTTTGCGAATTTTGGCGATAAATCTCATTTCTGCCAAGAAAATACTCTTTTCTTCCAAATCCAAAAAGCATCCAGGCTCCGGCTCATGTCTATAGATTTTAAGCGAGCCGGAAGAGCGAGCCCTGTAGCAACTTCGTTTTAGCAACTTCGAATGAAAGAATAGAGTACTCACTGTCAGTGAGTCACTGGTGGTCTTATCGCGCCTATCCTGTAGATTACTGTTTATGGAACATGCGCCCAAATGGTAGGTACCGTGAATTTTCACGATTTCACGATTTTACTTCATGAATCAAAGGCCGTACGCCTGACACCATGACACCGAAAATAGAAAACAGAGGATATCACTTTGCAGCAGGCTTCATCCCTGGCGTGGTGTAGACGTCGAACCGGTTGTAGACAGCGCACTTCACGGGGCATCTGGGAATCGGCGAAACTTCGGAACCGGCAGCGGAACATCTTCTTCATGGGTCTTTGTGGCACAGCGGACACTTCTGAGCTCGCATGTGCTTCGGAGAGATGGGTTCCTGCTCTAAAAGTTGCGTCTTCGTTGGAGGTAGCGCCCTCAGAACGTCGACGACCTTCAGGGTGATATCTCACGCAGCGGGATTCCTGGCATCGGACATCTTGTTGTCAGCGGTGGTGGGACATCGGCTTCCGGGTGTTCCAATTCCCTCTGGAAACCGGAAAACTCACAACTGCCACATGGTTTTCCATCAGACCAACCGGACACTCGGAGAGCGACCTTGCACCTCACTACATTGAATTAATGACCGACATGGAATGATGATACAGCTTTGATGAATAAAAACTGGAGAAACGCGTTTAGAGTCTCCATTGGGTCATTGTCGTAAAATCTTTTATGCTCTAGTTCTCGGAAAGGTGACCGTATCAAGAGCGCCTCGTGCCGGTAGCTGTGATCAAACACCGAGAGTCGCGTGGCCCTTGCAGTCCGTCGGTGAGTGTTTTTTGCTCCCCAGAAGACGGCGAATGTTTACGGCCTTGTCGTCGACCAAAGTGCCGCTATTGATTAATCTAGAGATATTTCTCGCTTTCTGATGAGCTAAAGTCCTTTATACTTCAATCTGTGGCCCCTGTGCCTCCAGTTGCCCTCTGTTTCGCTTCCAAAGGTGCACAGAGGAGCCGGAGGCGCTAACGTATTCAGAAGTTCGCACCAAAGTTCTCGTTTAGTTCCGTCGGGGCGCGGATCGCGTCCAAACGGGGACCGCGCCGCGCCATTTGCATAACTGTTTTGTCTTATCAGACGTCACTTAGGCCTGCGCCCTCCGAGGCCGCGTAATCCCGCGATCGCGGAGCGACTCGATCGCCATTCCGCCCCCCGCCGCCGTTTCCCCTATTTGAGCGCCGCATCCCCCTTGGCGATCGATCCTAGCCTCTCCTGACAGCCTCGATTTCAGAAGCCCCCATGGACGAGGAGAAGAAGCTCGACTTCGCTATCACCGTAGACAGCGTGGGTCCCTTTCCTGGTTGAGTGAGCTCTGATTCTTGTTTAGGGGAACCGCGAGTTCGAGGAGAGTCTCGAAGACCTTAGGCCGGAGGGAGGCGAATCGTTCGAAGGAGTCGTCAGGTGAGTGGGGAAGGGAAACGTCTCAGAGACTCTCTGTCCTAGGAAGAACCTGAAGAAGCACTTCGAGGCATGCACGAGCGCTGAGAGTGCCGCCGAGAAGGCCGTCGGCTTCGTCCCGATCCTCACGTGGCTCCCTAAATACCCGTTCGGAGAGTACTTCATATACGATGTCATGGGAGGCATCACCACCGGAGTCATGCATCTACCCCAAGGTACGAGGCCAAAGACCGGAGGTTGTTGTTGACACGGACTCCGTTGGGGGCCGAATATTTATGGGGACCGCTTTATCCACGAACTTTGGTGATGTCCTCCGTATCTTCGTTGACGCAGAAATAGATCCCATAGGCCTCTTTATAGAGCCTCCACAGAAAGACCTTCTGGTTACCTGAAATCATCCTGATAGAAAATGTAGACCCTTTTTTCCAATACACAGGTATTTATCGCGCATTATTTGGGATCTAGATCAAGACTATTTTGGATAAAATCTACAAAGGGATAGAAGCGCCATAAGGCACTCGATTCCACGCCCGAAGTTCTACTAGTGCGTAAAGTTTTAACCAAATCGGCGTTTATAACTTGGGGGGCTTTTCGCAAATCACTTTGGGACCTTCCTTGTCAGTGTCCAAGTGGTGTTTGCACTTCGCATTTCTCTCTGTCGGTCAAAGAGGTCCGAAATAAGGAAAACGACAGATCGTACTGTGGTCTTTTCTTTAGGAATAGCCTACGCCATCCTCTCGGGGGTGCACCCCATCTACGGCCTCTATTCTTCGTTCTTTCCCCCTCTCTTCTACATGCTCTTCGGCACGTCACACCACGTCTCAATCGGTAACTCTGACCCGGCCCTACCCTCTCCGACCACCCCGTTCCAGGCTCTTTCTCAGTGGTCGCCCTAATGACTGGAATCGCCAACGACAAGCTGATGACGAAGTACGCCTCCATGGGCGATGCCTTCGAACTCAGCGGGATAGAGGTCGTCACCACGCTCACCTTCACCCTCGGCCTCTGCCAGGTACTTTCCGAATCGGGGCCCTCCTAGCCATCTCTCTTCAGCTCTTCACGGCCCTTCTGCGCCTCGAGTTCCTCACCGCCTACTTCTCCGACGCCCTGGTCGCCGGCTTCACGACGGCCTCAGCGATCCACGTCTTTGCCGCCCAGATCGACGACATCCTCGGCATCGCGCTCCCGAAGTCGGCGGGCCCGGGCTACCTCTTCCGACGCGCCTTCGATCTCCTCATCAGGCTTCCCGAGACAAACGCGGCGACCTTCGCGCTTTCTGCCTGCGCCATGATCATCCTCTACTTCGGCAAAGAGTACTTCAGCCCCCTCGTGGACCGTCTCCTCCCCGTCAAGGTGCCAATCCCCTACGAACTCATCGTCACCGTCCTGGCCACTGTCGCCTGCTTCTGTTTGGACCTCGACACCGCCTACAACGTGCCGATCGTCGGCGAGATTCCCACGGGGTACCCATCCCCACCCTCGCCCTTCTGATCCTTTCCTTCAGGCTGGCGCCCCCGACGGTCCCCCGGATGGACATCTTCTTCGACTGCCTCGCCAACTCCATCGGCATCGCCATCGTCACCATCGCCATCCACATCTCCATGGCCAAAATGCTGGCCCGCACGAAGAACTACGAGATCGACGAGTCCCAGGTGGATCCGCCGCCCCCAGGAGCACTCCTAACCCCTTCTAGGAGCTCTACGCCCTCAGCTTCACCTCGATCCTCTCCAGCTTCTTCTCCGTCTACCCCATGTCGACGGCCCTCGGCCGCACCATGGTGATGGTGGAGAGTGGCACCCGCACCCAGCTCAGCTCCGTCTTCTCCTCTGCCCTCGTCCTCGTCGTCATCCTTTGGCTCGGGCCCCTTTTCCGCACTCTTCCCATGGTGAGTCCACTTACCGTACCCCTCTACCTCTGCAACCCCTCAGTGTCTCCTCGCCTCCGTCATCATCATGGCCCTCCGCTCCATGTTCCTCAAGTTCTCCGACCTCCCGCGTCTCTGGAGAATCTCTAAATACGACTTCGTAAGGCACCGCACCCCTGCCCCACCTACCGTAACCCTTTCAGTTCATCTGGGTGGTCTCCTTCTCCGCCACCTGCTTCATCGACGTCATGGAGGGCCTCTTCGTCTCCATCGTCTTCGCCATCCTCACCGTCGTCTTCAGAACTCAATGGTTCTATTTCTCTCTCTCCCTCGCTACCATAACCCGTACCGGGCACTTTCAGGCCCCGATGGCACGTGCTGTCGCCCACGAAGGCCACACACAGCGTCTGTGTCTTCCGCTTCGAGTCGCCGCTCCTCTTCACGAACGTCGAGAACTTCAAGAAGTCCCTCCGGAAGGCCCTTCTGACGTGGAACCTCCACAACCCCGTACGAGAGTCTGTCCTCGGGATTACGGTAGCCTCTCTTTCAGGGAATGCGTCTCGAATACCTCGTGTTCGACTGCTCGGCGATCTCCTACATCGACGTCATGGGAGCAAACGCCTTGAAAGAGGTACGGTAGGGAGACGGCCCCTGAATCGCGCGCTCTTCAGATGTGTCAGGAGATAGTGGAGAAGGAGTTGACCGTTTTCGTGGCGGGAGCCAAGGTGGGGGTCAAGGAAGTTCTCGGCGCGAGTAGCTTCTTCAAAACGGTCTCCACAGACTTCTTCCTACCGTCGGTGGGCGCCGTCGCCGAAGGCATCAAGATGCAGAAGTAGGTCGTCTAGAGGGGGTGTTGGTTAGGCAGTGCGCTTTCAGGAAGCTGGCCGCGTCCATAGGAAACGAAAACGCTACCGTAACCCATGGGGAAACCGAGGGTCTCGTGACGGCGGTGCCTAACGGAAACGGAACTGTGTCCAGCGAAGACCTGGTGACTACCGTGTAGGGGTGCGGAGAAGAGACAAGAAGATACCGTAGACCCGGTGGGTCACATTCCAAATCGCCATAGAGTAAGACGCCGTGGGAGCGTCGCTCTGTACATCGAGAATTTGAGTTGAATTCGAAGAATTTGTTCTGTTGGATAAATCATCTGCTCAACTACCGTACCTTTAGTTAATTGTCCTTAAACTGAAGCTGTCGATGTTGAATAGCGACGGCAATCGGTGGGAGAAGTCGCAGTCTCCGTCTCCTCAATGTGCTCCGTCTCTAAGCAACCCTCCTTCAAAGAATCCTCTTCCCTCAATGCTACGACGTCGTACTGTATCATCTACTAGGCTTCCTTTTTCGCTTTCTCAGTGGTGCACCTTGGCCGAAACGTTTGTATCTCTGAATGTAAACATTCATTGAAAATGTCCGGCAATATCTCAAGCCATACAAGTGACGAGTTGTTATGGCGCCGGCCTGGCGACTGAACGGTATTGTACTCGGATAATCCGTTCGCTCCGGGAAGCCATAAAGAGCTGTAAATGGCGTCATCTGTCTCCGGATTTTTCATTTGCAGATCAATTGTGAGTCAGAAGAACCGGTACTGCTGGATTCCGGCGTTGCCTTCGTAGTGCAGACGTGGAAATCCTACAGGAATATTCCTCTAACCTCTAATATTTGATCTCTGTCGCCGCTCAGTTTATTGGAAAAGAGTGATGATGATGACTCAAAGAATCTTCTTCGGGGACAAAATCCAATTTATCCGAAGGTACAAGTTATAGGATCACAGAACTCCTACGCAGAATTCCCATATGTTGCCAGATACAATATCCAAAAAGCTTCAGGTTTCTGCACGAAACCGAAGATCGAAACTTATCGAAACTCTTTTTTCATCCGTCTGGCAATGTTTCCACGGTTGACCTTTACAGGCAGTCACGAATCTACTCAACTGGAATAGATCCAAACTAAGACGTAATCCATCCCGTAGAATGCAGCACATGCCTATCCATCTGGCCAAAACACGCAAGACCAAAGACCCTCTGAATGTCAGTCGATGCGGGTGGTCCTTTTTCTAATTACCCTGACACATCGTCGACGTCCGCTTAGAGGAAAACACCCTCCGAGGGCGATCGACGCCCCGGGCACTTTCGGTCGGAATTTAATTGTCGGAAGCGGCTCGAGAGACCGAAGACGGCGCTATTTATGGGACGCCGTGGAAGTCGTCGGACTCGGTAATGAGTCCGAAATTTGATCGTCGAAGAACGAAGACCGTTTGCTACAGAAAGGGCGTCGTGAATGTGTCACCATGCAAGACACCGACTGGTTCCGCATCAACTCCTCGCCAGGAGTGAAGCCTGCAGCAAGTGACTCTGTCTGTTCATTTTCTGTCTATCCATGCAAAGCGAAATGTCTTTGATTCGTGAAATAAAGGCAATCTTGCCAGATCTCTTCTGTACAGACAAAAATTCACCCCTAAAGAACTGTCCCCGGTTGTTGAGTGTGCCCCTTTCCTCCATGTTCTCATTCCACACCTTTTACTCCCCCTCTCCGGGACCAGAGTTCTCGAAACGGGCCATCCGTGGGCGTAATTGCCACTGACCCTCCCTGCTTTTGGCCAGTGTGACGCGGCCATCCATCTCGTCGTGTTTCCCGCAAAGACGAACTTTTCGCTCTTTATTCATCATCCAGGGCGCCAAGTCGGTCTCGGCGCGAAAACGAGGCGAGGAAGCTGCGGTCTTTATGTACAAAAATAATTTATCTGCGGAGAACAAGGGCTACGGTAGAGGCGTCAGAAGTCGACCGGTCGCAGGTCGAGCAGATCGACGACCTCGGGTCCTAGAGCGATCGGGAGAGATCGTTTCGAGAGCCCAAAGGGGGAACGTTCCAGTCTATCGAACGGTCGTTTTGAGATCGCGTGCGAGGGAATCACTGCAAGAGGGGGCGGGTTGCTGTATGACCGATGCGCAAGGCGTCCTACCGTAGTCGACGGAGCGTTTTCCGACGCCGAATCCGAAGCTTCCGGAGTCGAGACGGTCGAAGGAACGTTTCTTGACGAGTCCGAAGCCGGACTCCTCGAGGCGGTCGAACGAGCGGCGTTTGCGAGCAGCCATAAGGCCAAAGATGGATTCGTCGAGACGGTCGAAGGCCCTCCGCTTGCGCGCCATGAATCCGAAGTCCGACTCGGCCAGCCGGTCGAAGGCGCGCTTACGGTAGGCGCCGAAGTCGAAGGAGGACATGTCGAGGCGGTCGAAGGCGCGTTTCGTGGTCAAATGCGCCGAGGTCCTGCAGGGAACGATGTAGGGGTGCACGCAAGAGGGATCACCTACGGAGAGGGCTGTGTCTGGGCGAGGACGACGGTGTATGGTAGCGAAGCGGCGAGTGTTACGGTAAGGGAGAGGAAGGCGAGGAGTAAGAGTTGTCCCAAGTTGGTCGCGCGCATTCCTGAAACGACCGGAAAGTCAATAAGTGGCGGTGCAGACGGATTAGGCGTGCAGGACGCGCGAAAGCCAATTAATCGGAGCGTTGACGTCCCTTGACTGAAGTTCGATTTCGCTGCAGGACCCCATGAAGGAAGTCGTTTAGCACGTGCCATTCGCGTCAGAACAGAGTTTATGGACCCGAAAAGTGGTCCCGCAGGGATTCCCGCCAATGGAGCCAAAACAGACAGAACTTTTGGGGGCCAAAATGCGATTTAGGAGTGCACGCTAGCGTCAATTAGGGTGAGATTCCCGCAGGGAAGGGGGATTAATCGGAAAACAGCGGAGGGGAACATGTTAGGCGGTGAAAGGGGAGGCGTCTACGGAGGGTCCGCCCGCCGTTAGAAAGTGAGTTTTGACGTTTCGTGGCGGGACCACAAGTGAGCCACCTGAGGACAGGAATGTAACTCGAGGAGATGAATTTAAGGGTGTACGCTAGCTTCTGGGTCCTCCGGGGACATTCGAGAGGGGCGCGGGGGAGGATTGATGACCCAAAGAATAATACATTTAGACAAAATGGGATAAGCGGAGAAGTTCCGAGTCCCACGTCACTGCCTAAGGCGCCTCCCGAATTCGCGCGCACTTCTATGTCTAGGAACTTCGCATTCCAAAACAAGGCGAGGATGTTTTCGGGACGATTACGGTGATTCACGAGGACTGTGACGGGATTACTGCGTCACGGCCGCTTCCCTGAAGGCGCCAAATTATGCCAAAAAGGACGGCCTCTGGAGCTACTTAGCCACTTCTGACTGTTTTCGCTTCCGCGCGACACAAAGGAACGTCTGCGCATTCCAGAGGAAGCGCCGCTGACTCACCACCCCGAATAGACAATGGAATGGCTAAGAACACTTCCGCCACACTTCGACTCCGAGGAGAATCCCTTTAGAGACCACCCACAGCGGTGCAGCAGAATCTGCACAGGAATGCGGCCGCGACAGGCAGAGATCACTTTACAGCGCCTTTACTTCGCAAGGTGCAAGGCAAAAATAACAACAGAAGAATCCCAAAATAGCTTCTTCTGCATTCTTACGGCGGCGACTAGGGTGGAGAGGGGCGCCCGGAAAGGTCATCGAAGGCGCCAATACCCCGGAGGGACCTCGGAAACATTCGCTTGATTATCGCGCGTGCCAGCGGATAATTGGGGTGATCTGGGGTGGCCGAATTGCTCCAAAAATTGCTGTTTGCGATAGTGGTGGAGGAGTTCCAGGAAAGGGCACTTTGCTGAAGAACAAACGATGTTCTGTAGGGCGCCAGTGGATGAGAAAATGAGGGGATATTTCTCGGTTTTTGGGTTATTGTTGAGATTAAGGGAGTCAGGAGGGGAGCCAAACGGTCCCTGAAGAAGACGGATCATGGCCAAAAGGAACCCTCAGGGAGCACGAATCTCTAGGCTTGCAGGTCCTGAGCAGAAATGAAGGCGTAATATTTCTGGACGATGTTGATGAGGTACCGAAAGATCCTCTCGGGACCGCCATGGAAACAGCAAAAGCGAAAGAAGGAGGCGGAATTTATATGACTTCACGGATGGGTGTCCCGAAGCGAATAATTTGGAATATTAAACGTTTCTGGAAAACAGGGAGTGACCTTCAGTCCTGCACTCGACGTGATTTGAAACCCTTGAAGGCACACACAGTGCTTCCCTCCTACTTGGGAGAAACAGAATGTGACATATGAGGAAAACACGCGACATCACGAAAGTGGATTCGTGTTGTTCTTTGGGTGAACGCAGATCTCCGGATTCGGCACTTCGATGGACATGATCGCCATCACTCTGCTGGCAATTCTAATTGTTTTTGGGCACTAAAAGGATCTAGGAAATGGGAAAAATGTAAGATTTCCTAGTGACTCTCAAAAATAGCTCAGGGGCACGTTCTAGAATCTCGGCAGAGAAGGAACAGAAGAAGAAATAAAGAAACATTCTGCAATTAAGCGTGCACTTCTGCCGAAAGTGCAAAGGGGTCAGAGATGGTCTCGCCACGCTCCCCCCGAGACCCTTCCCGCCGGCGAGTGGCGTTTCTCCGCGCGGAAAAAGCGCGCGCGCAGTTTTATATTCAGAGGCGCCGCCCACCGACGAAAATATTTCTCCGATCGGAGGCCAAACCTCGAGACGTCACCGACTGTGGGGTGGGAGGGGTACGGTAGGTGACGAGTCTATTTGTTGCAGGCAATTTCTCTGTTTTCGGAAGACAATGGGTGGGTGGGAGGCATCCAGAGGGTCCCACGCAGAAATGCAGGAAGCGCTGCGTGTGGGCTGAATTCACCTGGACGAAGAAAGACGACAGCTGTGGAGTCGCGTCACTTTTTGATCGCTTTGGGGCGGAAGGGAAAGGCTCTAATGTGCGGAAGTTACGATTCCACAAAACGTCAAGATCCGAAAGAACGATCCTCTAGTGCGGAGTGAGACGTTTCTAGTCCGGCCAGCCCATACCTAACCACGCGGTGGAACAGTGGTCTTCTTGTCTTAGAGGTTGTTCTTAGATGTGGTCTTCCTGTTTGTAACATCTCAGCAAGAAAAACAGGAACAGAAAAATAAAGTGTCTAATGGCGGCTTAGAAAACGGAGAGGAAAACAGTGTCTGAGAGCTACTTGTCACCCTTTAGTGCCTGTCTCCTACAGTACCCATCGTGGGGAGCCCACTGTTGTGCGTGCAATCTCTTCCTCATTTAGCCGCGCTCCTATAAATAGCGCCGTGACCGCCTTGGGCACTTTGCAGTCGTCTTTCATTAAATAGGGCAACATCTCTCGTTCTCCCGCCCTCTCAACCTCCTCGCGGCGAGACCTCGTGGGTCATAAAGTGACGTTTGCGCACGTCTTTCCACGGTCGGCGACTCTCAAATGTCACTTCGTTTCGTGCGAAAACCTTGATTTGCTTTTGGGGGCAACCTTTTTGGAATGTTTTGAAGAAGGAGGTTCTGTTTAGAGAAGATAGATCACCCCAGGCCGGAATATATCATTTTCGAGGAGGCGACAAAAGATCGAAACGTCCCGAAGGACGCGGAAAAAGAAGAAAACGGAGAAGAAAGATGGGATTTACTAGGAAGAGGTTTTTGGGGCCAAAAGGAGGCAGAAATAGAAGCGTCCGTCAAGATTGATTCGGTCTGTCCTTTGCCGGGAAGGATTATTGCTTCATGTTGCTTCGCTTGGAAGAACTCCAGAAAAGAGAGACTTCTGCAAACCAAAACAAGGCTGCACTATTCGTCTCGTCTAAACAAGTCTTCCGAACCCTCTCGAATCGAGCTTTCCTGAAATTCGAACCCTCCGTAAAGTCTGCGATTAGTTCCGATTTTCGTTTCCCAGTTGTCTTTGGGTCGACCGAATCCTAGTCGTGCACAAAACACTCCCGGTGATTTATGCCCAGCTGCCGGGTAAGCCCTATGATGAGGAAGTGGAAGTTCAAAAAGCGGTTTGCAGCCGACTCCTGAGGTTAGAGGGCTCCTGAATTGAGGCTTTCTGAAATTCGAACCGTCCGTAAAACTGGACAGAGGACAGAACGGGTCTTCTTCAAAGCGCTTTTGTTTCAAATCAATTAAAAATTCGATTAATTCAATCGCGACGCTTTCTTCTACTCGTCCTAGTACTACTTATCAGCGAAGATCAGAAAATGAGAACGCGTGGAAGCGAAGTGAAGATGCACATCAACCGCTAATTAGTGGAGTTAGAGTCGTCCTAGAAGAACGGTCATCTAATCAACGGAAGGGCAGATGAGTAGCGGTCTGCTTGAGGAATGCATTGGACCGTGGCAAGAACTTCAGAAAAGAGTGGGGAAATAGCCCGTTTAAAGGGCCCTTTATAGGACTGTTCCATTAAAATCAACAAATCATACACCTTCAATCAACTCTCCCTGGGCCTTCCTGCTCTGTATCACTCCCACCGTCGCCTAATCTGTGTTTTCCCTAATGGATGCCGCCTCCAAAACACCCGAAAGCGAAATTTTGAGCGTTCATAAAAGTGGAAAAGGCGACGACATAAATAATTCAGCTTGAGATCGCGACATCGGTCTTCCTCATTCATCCACTCCCTCCACAAATCATCGTTGGGGGTCGCCTGTGGCACCACTTGTGTTCTCTACAGTAGAAGTTTCGGGGAAACACATAAATCCGGTGACATCACTCTGTAATTGACCAGCCCTTTCCCACGCATTTTGTTCTGATTGATCCCATGAACAGAGAAAACTAGCTAATCGTCTTGGCGACCTCTCGCACACCTGATGGCTTTGCACTTTCCCAAAAAACAATCAAAGCACTTTTCGTTCCAAACAGCAAACGGAAATCTGTGATCTCCAGGGGCTTCTGCTTCGAGACAGAAAAACGTCATTCTTGGTGTGTTTTCATATTTTTTGGAAAAGCGATTTGCTGGAACCAGGGCGACGGGCTTGTCACTCATCCTGAGCGCCCAATATGCAGCCAGAACCGACTGCAGCCACCCACAACGGAGCCCCTCTTCGCCCCGGGGAACCTCGTTAGGAGTGTCCGAAATGGAGCCTCGTTGTTTATGAATTGCTCAAAAGTTCGAACGGTCGTTTATGGATTGTTTTCGGCGTTAATTTTTGATGGAAAACGCGAAGACGATGTTGCACTTTCTGGAAAAGGAGGTGATTAAGTCCGTCAGGGAGGCATTAGACCGTAATGGAAGGGGCTAGGGACATTCCACTGAAATGACGTCGAAGGAAAGTGTTTATTTGTTTGTAGGAAGTGACCGAAAGTGGCGCGGAAGGGTGACGGGATTGGATTAGGGGGGAATGCATGTGCCCGAAAAGTGTAAATAAAGCACCGAAAGTGGACATGAGAGAAACATTCCCGACGCGAGAAAGAGGCGCGAATCTCCTGAATAGAGGGAAGACTGTTCAGTGAATAGCCATAGACCTCTAGAACACGATGACTGCTCAGAGGAAAAGGCTGCATTGGCGTTGCATTTTTGTAGGCACTTTGGAGGTCTGTTTTTGATTCGCTTTTGTATTTTTGACTCAGTGTTGTTTTCGCCGTTTGTAACTCGGCGATGACGGAAGAGAAAAAATGATCGTTTCCAAGTTTTCAGGCGCTTTCTGAAAAGGAAGTTCGCTCGCCTCCGCCATAATGAATGTCCACATCGTGAATATTTCATACACTCGTTAGCCTCGCATTTCAATTTGGTCAGCCATGAATAAATAACTCGTTTCTAAAGGCTAGGAATGCGGATTTCGCAGATGGGAGATCGTCTCGGTCCTCCATGGAAAGCACGTTGTTTGACGGCTATCCACAAAAAAATGAATCAGAACTCTCCCAGAAAAGTCAAGAAACGGCGTCAATCTTCACACCCGCCTCCGCCTCATTTCCGCATTAAGCGTCAGCAGCTTGCGTAGTGCGATGGCGTCTGTATCATTTTACTAATCCGTCCCAATAACGACTCCAGAAATATGACTCAGCGACAGAGAACCGTGAGACCAATAAGCGGCCAGTGGGAACATAGTGGGCGAACAGTCACTTTCCGATGAAAATATGTAGGTTGCTCAAAGTTCTAGAGGCTTTCAGATGTCTTGGGCGTCAGTGAACAAAGGAAGACTGAGAATGACGAAAAGAAAAAACGGAGAAATATCTCCCGTAGAGACGATCTTCGACCTCGTCCAATTTGAGGGTTCTCGAAAGCCCTAATATCATTCGGATACCTTATTTACCTCGTTATTTACGTGAAAGTATTAAGCAGCGCCACAAACTCGATTAGCTTTTTTTGGAATAGACACTTGGTTTAAATGAAAACCAGGAGATATCAGTGCATTTATGAAAAGAAAAAGCTCAAAATACTCAAAACAAAATAGCTGGCGACGCTAATTTACTCAAAAAACATTCGGCGATGACCTCGAGGCCTTGATACTGATCTTAGGATTTGTCTCCACTGTTCTCACGGATTCAGAGTGCACAAAGCTGCACTTCAGGGTCACTTAGTCACACTGAATACATATAATATAGCCTAAAGACTTCGTTTTGCGTCAGAGACTCAAATTGACTTCTTTCTTGAGAGCCACGTGAAAGACGAGAACAATACACATGTTCTTTTCCATCGAAACGATCGTGGATCGACGGAAGAAATAGCAGATAATTGCAGATGTGAGTCACACGGAGACAGCGTGCTCTGATTCTG
Source organism: Steinernema hermaphroditum (assembly GCA_030435675.1). Lineage (NCBI taxonomy): Eukaryota > Metazoa > Nematoda > Chromadorea > Rhabditida > Steinernematidae > Steinernema > Steinernema hermaphroditum. The sequence goes on from CM059622.1 coordinate 7,260,267, forward strand.
ATCGCCTATTTTCAGAGTAACAGTTCAAAGCTCAAATGTGGAAGCTTCCCGGAAGGCTTACTGCAATCGCGTTTCATCCCATCCGGAAGTTCTAAAGTCCGCGTCTAATCGAATCAGGTTCGGAAACGTCTCGTGCCCATCATCCTGGAAACTTTTCCGCCTCCGATCGGACTGCTGAGTGCACTCTTAATTGATCACAGAAGTCCTTAATTCGGCCAATCAACTCTGAACTCGGAGGTGGCCTTCTGCACTTCAGATGGATTGAGTCACAAGTACAGTACTCCTCTTGGAACGAAAGTGGCATTTAGAAGTTGACCACAATTGGTCAATCAGAAATAAATCCATTTCCGGACTGCGCTCTAATGTAATCGCAACTTGGATGTCCGCAGAGGGGCCAGTGAGTGGGCGACCGAGCGATTTGTAGCGTCTCAGTGCAAATTTGACTAATAAAGCGAGCGGACGAGTAGAGTTCACTCTTCCAAAACTCATTCACACGCAGGAAGTGGGAAGAGGCGTCGAGTTATCTTCAAGATGGCACGTGGACCAGGGCCGCAATAGATGTGTCCCCAAGGCGCCCTCTTGTAGTTTATGGTCCGATTATATGATTAATCTCCTGCTAGAACAGCTGCTAGCTCAGATCAGGGATAGATCAGAAACAAAAATCTCATTTGGGAAAAGTCCACTTCCCCTATTACCGTAATTGGGCGTAAACTGTTTTTAGTGCTCCGGACGAAGTGCGTAAATAGAGCGGAAGGGGAACAGTGTTTCTCTGACTTTGCGGAAGAGAGAGTGCGTCACCGAGAGAGACGCACAAACCGACCGTTGCTTTGGATCGCAAACATCGTTCTGCAGAGAAAGAGTACAAGTAGGGGGTTCCTCTCGATTGCGTGAAAGTCGTGGGTTGGAAGGGTACGGTAGCTGTTACGTAAAACAGTAATTGTGTTAGTGATGAGAATTTAGGTGAAGCCAGTGATTAAATTGGGTATTTACATTCATTAATCGTGAGTAATTATTTGAGTGATGTGATTGCCGTTTCCATGTATAGTGATCTAAGATCTCGTGGATTTACCTAATTCGTGTGGACCAATATGTCACCACTCGAGTCCCCAATGTACTCTCGGTATAAATCTGCCGTTTATGAGAACTCATCCTCAACATTAGGCCAAACGAGCTCATTGCAGTGACAAGCAAGGTGGCCCTCCAACATGTTCAGCTTCTTTGCACCGGTGGAAACCAAAAACCTCACGGGGGCGCGAACTTTCATTCATCTCCCCGTCAATCAGCCGAGGGCCAAAAGCCGAAAACATGCATGCCGCGTAGAGACATTAACCGCGCTTGCGTCAGAGCTCTTCGATCATCTGAGCGCGTCAGCCTTTAGCAAGAAGAGGGTCACAAGAAGGTCGAGGGAAGGAAACTTTTTGACCCCGTCAGACTCGAAGAAACTAATGAAGAAGCCAGGGAAGGCCAAAATCCAGATGGAATTTAATTTTGAGTGCTTTGTTTGGACAACCCGGATCGTAAAGGGACCGAAGTGGAACGGCGCCGCGTGGTTCCTAGTGCGTATTCACTAGGGCCCTCGGTTAAATACATTTCTCATTGGGCACACAACATTAAATTAGGTCGGCCGGTGCACTTTGAATCAACAAAACAGAGGAACGGTAGACCTCAGTAGTATTGGGACCTAGGGGACCAACGGAATCGGCCTCTATCCCAAATCACCTGCTCCGGATAGTCGGAAAGACATCTGTCCAATGAATGTCAAATGTGGAATTCACTTACATCATGGGTGCCGTGTCGAAAACAAACAGAAAAGGGCGCACCTTGCATTTGAGCGCTTTAGGTCCTAGGCATGAGGGAGCGAATGTATGGGAAAATCTGCAAGAAACATGTGGAAGTGTACAGAAACCAGGTTGACCAGCGTTCTGAAAATCACCTGAAAATGGAAGGGTTGCTCACTAAATCACGATGGAAGGCGATTCGATCATTGACCACAGGTAGGCCTCCAAAAGTGAACGTTAACCCCGTAAAAAACGTAAAAAGGGCACCTGTACACCTGATCACGTTTCGAAGATTGGCACAGTCAGGTGTGTCAAGCCTATCTGTGGGTCAATTTTCAGAACCGAGGCGGTCACTTCGGAATGTTCCCAAGAATTCTTCGGCAAGAATTCAACAATCCACTGAATCTCTCTCCACAATCTGTTCAGTAGTTCAATAACAACTATCACAAAAATGCACTAAAATGCCAAGAAAATAGAAAAATCGCAAAAGATTCCGCATAAAAAAGTCGGTGTCAAGGTACTATAGTCGCCGTAAAATGGGCTCAGGACAACTCATACCACGACAGCTCATAGCGGTGTGGCAACGATTGCGCGGAATACACGTACTAGACTTAGGCTGGTCTTAGACGCTGGCTAGATATTTAAGACTTTTATCTAGATATTTAGGGGTCCCTTTCTCGTCTCACCCTACGCACTTTTCCATGACTGATTTGTTGTGTTCACCTTCGGTGTCCACTGTACGTATCGCCTGAGCGTAAATCAAGTAAATGAAATTATGCTGTGTACAGGGTGTTCAGAAAGTTCTGTGAAATGAAAAATGGGATTTTTGTGCAAGAGAACGCATGTAAATCGGGAAACAAACTATACTACCGTATTCAGCACGCCAAATTACCTACGTATAATATGATATTGCTCGAAGTGGCCATATTTGGCGTCGACACAGGGCTGAAGCTGCTTTTTGAAAATTAACCCGAGGCGCATTAGATTCTTAGATTCGTACCTGTGAATTTTATGCGATCCAGAAGGACGAGCCCTGTAGTCTTGACAGCGTATGTATTTAGTATGATTTATTAAGCGATTGTTTTTTGGTCTGGCGCGGATATTGCTCGTTCATTGGTTTAGTGCTCACTTTTGCTTTTAACGTTTCAGACTCATAGGACTGTGGATCGCACACCAGCTACGAAGCAAACGTGTATGGAGCAAAATAACCGATCCCGATGGCCGTGAATTACGGAACAAGAAAAAGATTATGCCTCTGACCGATGCCTATCTCACGGAGCACAACATTCCTCGTGATCAACCTCGGGTTCAGGAAATGGCACAACAAGAGGGCACTTGTATTCTTTACCTGCCGCCGTACCACGACTTTATTTGGTGAATCAAAGGCATTTCGCCTTGCACGACACCGAAAATAGACAAACAGAGGATGTCTGGCAGACGGCTTCATCCCTGGCGTGGCGTAAATGACGAACCGGTGGGTGGCGGCGCGAATCTGATGGTCCGTGGTCCGGGAGTTGCGTCTTCGATGGTGTTGGCGTCCTCAGAGCGTCGGCGTACCATCGTCAGCGTACCGTTGTCCGTTAAACCCAATTGAACGGATTTGGGCTTTTGATGAAGGCAGATGTGAGGATGTGGGCCGGAAGCGGGCTTATCATGGTCTTTGTTGTAGTTATTTGCGCGTTTGGATAACTCAGAAATTACAGCCACTTGGTTTCAGCATGCGTTGAAAGAGAAAGAAATATATCGCGAATATGATGCAACGTTGGTTCCCTAACAAGCAGCGCGAGAACTCAGAAAAAGCGACTCTGATAGCACTGGCAGTGATGAACAACTCGCGTGCAGTACTGCTGTATGTTGCTCAATTGACTTGGCCCGACAGTCTGTTTTATAAAACACAAGTGACCCCAGACAACGCAGACGAGCAATAGGAGATAATTGGCTCTAGAACCATGTTATACTCTATGCACATGTCTAAAGAAAAGATAAAGTGGCAGATATCTTCGCTTCTAGGCCGAAAAAAAATCTGAAGAGGTGGAACAGAACATGCTCGCTTCGGCTTTATAAGCAAATAGCAAAAAACGACCAAAAGCACTTTTGGGCGGCCAAAGAACAGCGGCCAAAAGTCTACTTGTCTAGACATGTCTGGAGAAAGCCGCGGTTTCTCGACGCTACCACGAAAACAGCGCTCGCTATCTGTGTGGCTATGTTTCTTTTGTTTGGCGGTGGTCTCACGTCTCATACCGCATCATACATTTAACAGCTTTTTTAAGTTTTTTTTTCTTTTTTGCAAAGGTGTGGCTGCACGCTCCTTGCTATGCTTTCGGTCGCAACGTCTAATAAGTTCTACTTAGGCTAGTAGCTTCAGGCGCTTTGCAGCATGGTCTTCTGTCTATACATGACCTTCGGGCTGGCATTAAATCAATAGGCTTAGGTTTAAGCTGGAGCCTAAGCCACGCCTGGTTGTTAGGCCGCACGCAAAATGAATATGGGGCACGTTTCGCTCGCCCACAACCACAGGTATCTACATTCGAAAAAACCCGTCCAGAACCACCGTTTTCTGCGCGCTCCTCATCGTTTTTCACGCTGGGCTTAGGCTCATGCCTATGGATTTTAAGCGAGCCCTGTAGTCTTGGCAACCTATGATGTAGAATTCAGTTGGCCTTTTTCCCAGACATGTCTAGACACTTAGACTTTTTGGCCGCCCGAAAATACTTTTTGCTAATAGAGCCCTCGATTTTACGAGAACTGAACTCATGAAGGGAGGCGACGACACTAGGACCGGGCCGGAGATACTAAAGCCGCGAGGGAAGTGGTCAGCTGAGTGGCGCGGCAACTTATCGCGTCGGAATCGGAGCGTGCAAGTGGCCGATTCGCCGTCAAAACGGGGCAAATTTTGAGAATTATCCGCCTCGATTAGCGCAGATCGGAATGTTTTGCGTGAAGTGGCGCGACTTCTGCGGGATCTCGGTGGCGGAGGCGACGGACCGTGGAAGGGGAACTAATAGGTGGAGGTCACAAGAAGGGATAGATGGACTACTTCCTGGAGTCGTCGACAACACCGAGGAAACTCGGGGTCTTACTGCACCCAGGGGAGTCGTTTTAGTCTTTTTTTTCAAGTGGCGAGTTGTGCTGTGGGTTTAGTTTGTCTTGCAGTACCCTGCCTGAGCCAACCCTTCATTTCCGTTACCTTCGAGTTTACGAGTTTATTTCGTGAATCAAAGGCTTACGCCTTGCACGACACCGGAGGCTTTTGAGCTCGCATCTTCTTCGGAGAGATGAGTTCGTGGTCCGGTAATTGCGTCTTCGGTGGTCCTCAGAGCGTCGGCGACCTTCAGGGTGACATCTCACGCAGCCGGATTCCTGGCTTCGGACATCTTGTTGTCAGCGGTGGTGGGACTACGGCTTCCGGGTGTCCCAATTCCCTCTGGAAGCCGGAAAACTCACAACTGCCACAGGGTTTACCATCAGACCAACCGGACACTCGGAGAGCGACCGTAGGGACCGACCGCTCGCCGACTGGCGAGTTTGATGGCTTCGGTCGAGGAGACGCCCTCGATCCCATTCTTCAGGGCCTCCTCACAGCGAGCGATGACCTTCCGACAGCCATAGAAATCTCCCATTGGAGAAGGACATGCACGGAGTACCCTGAAACACTGGAAGTTATGACTAGAACGAACGAGTGCAACCTACTTGTGCTTTCGTTATCGAGATCGTGAATAATCGCAAGGAAGTGGAGGAAATGGGACGAGTCGAAGTCGCACGCTGAGTATGATCCGGTGATCTTCTCGTTGAAGTCCGAGTTGAACATAGCGCGAAAGTACCCAGACTCCAGACTAAGCACCTGAATAGAGATCTACCCTTGTTACACCTTCCAGGAAAAACGGTGTACCGATCTAGAGAGCCATATGACCTCTTTCCCCATGTCCTCATCTTCAACAACAACGGCGACAGCGTCCGAGGAGTCCCGAATCAGTTGGTTCTTCTCGTTTGATATGTCGATGATAGTTACTCTGAAGGCGACCATGAAGACGCAAATACGCAGCGACAACTCACTCTAGATGAGAGATATTCACTTCTAAGTTCAGTTCTGTGGTGGGGAACTTCAATACATCTGAAGACATGTCCCCAAGAGTAAACTTGAAGCATTTCGTACGCTTAGAACTGCCAAAGCTGCTGAACGAGTCAGCCCACTAAACATAAAATGGGATTACTGATAAATGAGTATTAAATGAGTCACTTACAAACCGAGAAACGCGTTTGTTAGGATCGTTTTGCCAAATGGAGATGTTCCCCTTGGCGACGCACTTCCATAGAATCGTGTCTTCATAGGGGTTCTTGGGTGCGCACATGAAGTGAATGTTCCTGACAACTTCCTTCTGATCGTCGCTATTCGCGTCAAAAAGTGAGCACCCGCTCCCACTAATCAGGACCGGTGTAAACGGTGGCCGTGGCCGTGGCCGTGGCTGGCCGTGGCCACGGTCACGGCCACAATGCCTCCATCCACGCTTCCAGAAGCACAAAGCACTGGCTGGAAGACCAGAGCACCCCCGTTCTGACCTGGCCAGCGCGCAGCCCAGATCTCAACCCAATTGAAAACCTCTGGGGGATCATCGTTCGCAGCGTCTACGCCCATGAGAAGCAATATCAGAGTGTTGAAGAGTTGAGGAATGCGATCCAGAAAGCATGGGACGATGTTACTCCGGAAACGCTGATGAAACTTGTCAGAAGCATGCCGAATCGCGTAGCAGAGTTAATTGAGAAGCGGGAAAAAGTCATTCACTACTAGTTTTATGTTATTTCTTATGTTCGGCATGGTTGCTTGTTGCTTCGTGCAAAATAAAGTGTGTGTTCATTGGGTGGACGTATTATTTCTGGACAGCAAAATAGGTCCACTTTTAAAAAAGCAAACTTTTTTCCCCAATCTCCAACACCGAACTCCGAACTTTCTATGCTAAGTACCGTTATTTTGTCCGCTCTTTCAAATAGTGAAGGTCGCTGTTTGCCAAAGTTCGTCAATCGCCAGATATGCGAGGAAAAAGAGGTGGACGTATCATTACTGGACACACTGTATAAGCGAGCCACTAATGAAAATATATAACCAGAAATAAGCGGGCAAAACACGTACATGCGGCTTAAACCGCTGTAACTTCAATCTCGACATGAGTAAAGATTGGGAGCTCGCACCGCACCAAAGCAACGGAGCAACCAAAACGGTGCGCTCTGAAAAGCACCCAGTCCTTTTCAAGTGACAACGGCCACAGTGTCCTCCAGTTTCAGAACTTCAGCTCTTCGAACTGCTCAGTGCTCAGTCTTTCGACAATGTTATGACAGAAAGACAAGAAGTTTTTAGCGGCAAAACAATTCTGCAACACGAACGAACGTCTGCAGTCCTTGTGTTCAGTCTTCCAGATGACTTTTACAGAAAATTGGCATTACAAGTTTAGGCACTTAGGAAAACACGGATAATTTGGGTTATTTCCGATAATCCCTGGGTTTTTTTTCTCACAGAATTCTTTTTTCCAATGTCGTCATCTTTTGCGTTGGACGCGAGGCGTCTTTCTGTGCATTTGGTACCCCGAACTCTGTATTTTTCTAATAACACCAAGTACGATCCGTTTTGGTTCATTTCTCCGAGGAGGTCGCGCCATGATCTCTCCGAAGTTTGGTTCAGCTGCAACGAATGCTTTCCATCTCGTTTCACGTTCCCCGCGAACCATCGCGGTCGTTCGATCATCTCGGATTTCCCAAATGGACGTCCAAATGCCACAGTCATTCTCCTCCGGGTGGCATCGGATTTCGCATTCTTTGCTCTCTCTCCCTTAATTTGGACCTCGCCGGTCTACGCCTCCTCAGGCACCTCCCCTTCCTCGCGATCCGTCTTTTCTCACGTTTTCTCCGCTGTAGCAAGTACCGACTGATCCCTTCGTCGTCGGGCAACGACACGCAAAGGACCTTTAGCACGAAAAACAACAGTTCAAGAAGCTTAATTACGTGTTTTCCCTCGATGCTGCCACTAGGGCTTGTTGATGATCGCCAAATGAACCTTTATGGTATGAGGTGTAACAAAGAAAAGTGTCCCCCAAAAAAGACACTTCGTCTTCGCTGTTTTCGACGCTTCACAAAGGTCAACGAATCGTCTACCGAACTTATCCATGATACATTTCAAAAATTAAAACTGCTGGCTTTGTTTTTTGTTTGCTCTATTTCCATTTGAAGTCGACATTTCCTTTGTATGGGTAAAGCAGAAGGCTAACGGTTCGGTTAAAGTCGCCATTCAGTCATCTTCTGCGATCTGAGTCATTCCCGGAATGTGTTTTGCGAAGAAATGGTGATGCAGAGCTAATCTCATTGGTCCGATCTTCGGTGAGACCCGAAGAAGATTATCTGGTGACTCGGTTCTGTTATGCACTCGATTCTTCTCTTTCTACGTCATAGGCGCGCGCCTAAACACAGCGGTCGATTCGACATCTGCTTGGCTCCAACGCCCCCCGCATCGAAGTGTAAAGTAGCATTGGGCGGCCGAGCGAACTACTTCCTCTTTCTCCCAGCGATCAGTCGACTGATTAAGTATGTGCCATGCGCTGCAGGACGAAAAGGGAGACATTTGGGCTTGTGGCAATTCTTGTGGTTGAGATGGTCGATATCTTGGTTCTGAGGCCAGACGTGCATCTCACGCTTCGGTTGGTTTGGAAGTGTCGCCACGAAGAACCCGAAGAGCGCCATAGGAAACGAGGCTCAGATGTGTACTTGCCAAGAAATCCTCCAGCCAGGGCTAATCGGCTACAAATTCTGACCTAGAACACGAAAGGTTTTGCCGCAGTCTCTGTGAAACCGCTTCAAATGAACAGAATCAAATTGTTCGATTCCGCGAAGTCGCCAAATCAAATCACGACGCGCACTTAATTGTCTTCTTCATTCGATGAAGTTCAGAAGATCAGTACTTTACAATCTTTTTGTGCGAATTTTCAAGCAAAAATGAATATTTATGGCCTAATATCCCTTCTGTCCTTGTATCCTTTAAGTCCATAAGTATTAAAGGCACTCTAGACGAGACCTGTTTTCGCTCTTTAATCGTTTTATTTTCAGAAAGCTATTAATAAAATACCATTTTGTCATAACCTATCCAACGATTTCGGAAAACAGAGGCATTTTCCACGCAAAAGGTTGTACTTCTTGCCAAGCAATTAATGCAGTTCGGTGCCTGTGAGGTTTGTTTGCGTTCCTTACGAGAAAACAAAAGATGAGAAAAGGGCTTAAACTTTGTGTTTAAGTGACCTATAGTGAAATGTTTTTCAACTTATCGCCAAATATCCTTCGTAATCTTTGCCCTTTGTTCCGTCCTTATTCCATCCAAATACCTTCTAAAGCCATTGGAATGGCAACAATCAAACACTCTTTATAACTGTTTTCAGTGCATCCGTTTGTTATACCGAAAGTACAGTATCTCGTTATTATGCGGTACCCCCAAAAGGTACTTCTCTTTATGTGGGATTGCTCTTAAAAAGCTCTTTTGGATCCGCTGAATCATTTCGACACAGTGCACACAAAATCGACGATGACGTGCTCTGCGCCGTCGTAAAACACCACACCACGTCGAAGTGTGTGATCGCCGAGAGGATCCAGTTGCCGTTACTCATCGGCGCTAGAGATATTACATCATCATAAGCAGAGCGACGTATCTAAAAATCGGTTTACCCCACAGAGCGGATCTCATTCTTATATCTTAGAATAGCTCGTATTTGTGGTAATGAGGCATCTGAAGGACCTCTAGATGGCTGTGCCACTTCCCACCACCTTTGGAGGTCAGAACACCCACACTTTGAAGTTCGCCCTCGTTGGAACTGATTAGGCGACAGAGTCCCTGCAATCTCGATGGCGCCATTTTAACACAAAACGTTGCAAACCCTTTGTTTCTTTACTGAATGTAATCTGTCGGAAATGAGGCGCCGAAATGCACACACCCCACGCACATGCAGATGAGGATTTTACGTTTTGGACCGTTTCCAACAAAACGCCACTCCAACTCGTTTCGAAGAGGCAGAATTAGAAACAAAACTGTGATTCTAGATTGAACACCAGGATTCTCGTCAGGATCCTCAGCACTTCATTCCAAGACAGTCCCTAAAATGTGAATAGATTTGTGCAGCTCTTCGATTTTTTTCTGAGAAACTGCGCGCTATTCCGTTCAAAACAAAACTACGCTTTCTGAAACTCTGTTTTCATCCCCTTGTTCAGCCATTTGCGAGGTGCAAGGCACAACTAATCACCTCTATCTATCTCTCTTCTGCGTTTCAGGTTCCCTAATTCCCTTGTTTACCGATTACAAACCCTCAAACCGACCTTCGGTCCCACACCGAAGCCTCAAAGAAGGCGAAAACAGAGTCTGCAGTGGACCCCCGCTGGATCGGAAGAGCGAAGTTCGAACCACGACGCGCCCGAACACTCGCTTTCTCTCCACTTTTAATGAGCACGCATGAGAGCAGAAGAAACGTTTCTGTCGCCAGGAACGCCGCGCCGTCTCCGGCTTCTTCACGTTTATCTTTCGGCCCGACCGGTCAACCCAACTTAGAGTCTTCTTCCTCTCTGTTTTGTCTCTGTTCCCAGCCAAACTCGACTCTCCAAACAAAACGACTTAAAAACAGATCCCCCCGGTCACGAGTCATGTCGCCCTGTTTTTTCAAAACCTCGCCGCATGACTAACCGTCGCCAGAGAAGCTCTCGTGACCAGCGACGAAAGTCCCCTTTGAATGGCCCACGTGTGCACGTGAGAAGAGAACGATTCCGTGGATATGACTGTCACCAGAGACGGAAGTTGAATCGAAAAAGTGGTTCCAATCGGAATTTGGAAACAAATTACACAAAAGAAGCCCTTTAAACACTTTTCCAAAAGGGCAGTACAAATCGAGTCTCACTCTTGTCGCGGTGGCGAGCGGTCGGTCCCTCCGGGCGCTCTCTGAGTGTCTGGTTGGTCTGATGGTAAACCCTGTGGCAGTTGTGAGTTTTCCGGCTTCCAGAGGGAATTGGGACACCCGGAAGCCGTAGTCCCACCACCGCTGACAACAAGATGTCCGAAGCCAGGAATCCGGCTGCGTGAGATGTCACCCTGAAGGTCGCCGACGCTCTGAGGACCACCGAAGACGCAATTACCGAACCACGAACTCATCTCTCCGAAGAAGATGCGAACTCAAAAGCCTCCTCTGTGCCGCAAACGCCCCGAGAAGAAGAAGTTCTACTGCCATTTCCGAAGTTTTGCCGTCTCCCACATGCCCCGTGATGCGCGCCGTCTCCGACCGGTTCGCCATAAGCGCCACGCCAGGGATGAAGCCGGCTACAACGAGACATCCTCTGTTTGTCTATTATTCGGTGTCGTGCAAGGCGCAAGCCTTTGATTCACGAAATAAATTCGTAAACTCGTAAACTCGCAGTACAAATCAGATTTCCCTAGAATATGCTCAAAACAATTCTAGGAAGGTAAACATTTAGGAATTCTATGTTTGGCAATGAAAATAGCTCAAAAACACCTTGATGTCTTCACAGTTTGTAGAAACAAAGTAAATTATTTAGGAGATGTTTTGAGGCTGATCGAGTTCAAAGAGGGCGCCGAAGAAGCGTAGTTCCCATGGAAGGATTTGCGAGTCACGCATCTGCGAGAAGACAAACAACTGTCGGTCAAGGATCGCTCCGAGATATTCTGTTTTTCGCCTCTAATGCTCTGTTTCCCCAAACTCTCCCCCTTCTTTCTCCGAATGGAATCTTTGCTCCTTTGAAGGTCGCCCTAATGAGAGGAACTGCGGTTCCCGATGATTCTCTCGGAGGACCACTTCCATGGGAACCACGTCGCTTCCGTCGGATTCAAATCCACACGTTCCATCACGAAAACACGGCCGAATGAAACACTCGATTATGCGAGGCTGACGTTTTTCGGATCGACTCGATGTTTTCCCCGCGTCTGCCACTTCGATTCCACTCAACAAGGCTCGGGATCGGACTAAAAACACCCGACGGCGGTGTTTTCGTCCAAGGAAGCGAAAGCAGAAGTGCGCAAGTGCGTATCTTATTACATTTTGACCGAAACGGCGCCCTTTGGATTGCGGGAAAGTCCCTCCCGAGTGCGAACGTCCGCACTCAAATCGAAAGTGCGCCGAAAGGACCCCGAATGGGATTATCGAGCTAATCCGGGAGACGCGGACAAAGGGAAGCCCTAGGAGTGTCCTCATTAGAGGTGCGAAGAAGCTCTCGTGTCCCTTCGCATTGTATAGTGTATAGCGACGTTTTTGATTGGAACGGCGCCCGAGGTGACCGAGAGAAGAACAAACAGAAAAACGGTCAAACGAATCGAAAAAGCAAACACGATGATACACCTGCAGCGCTGTGGTCACTGATTTGCACGCTGCGGACGGTCGCTGGGCGACTCTTCTGGGTCAAGAGCGCGAAAGGGGCGCAGGTGTCGTCGAAGAAGGGACGCCATGAGCCTTGACAGCAAAGTGAGCAGGACCCTGTGCTGTGGCTGAGTGGTCTAGTGGTATGATTCTCGCTTCGGGTGCGAGAGGTCCCGGTTTCGATCACCGGCTCAGCCCAACTTTTTTGTTTTGTGTAAACAGGCAATACTCACGATCGCCCTGTTTTGGCCGCGTTTGCACAAATGTTCAAACACGCTCTGTTTTGTTTTCCACTTTTGGCCCGAAAACAGTAACACGCGTCTCTCATCACCCCCAGCGGCCCCGTCATGTCCCCGATTATCGTCGCCTCCATCTCCGTTCCCACCTGCTGCGCCAATTAGACGAACTCGAACGCGCTCATTAACCACTCTCCGTCGGAATTAGCCTAATCGCGCTCGACCTCTGCCCACCTGGGCTCACTCAACGGAGCAGATTTCCGGTGCGACAAACTACAGAATTCGATTGTTTTCGGCGTGCGAAATCGAAAGGAGACGCGGAGACGGCGCCTAAGCGATCACAAATCGGAATCGATCGGGAGAGAAGATAGCGCCGTGCAAGAAAACAGCTCCACAACGCCCGAAGTCCATCCAAATCCTTCGGGAACGGAGAGAACCGTCCCACACAAGGGCTCTGATCCTGCGTAGATCCGCGCTAAATCATCGGGGTGGGACAAAGGCCCTACTTAGCGTGGATGACTCATGCAGCGGCAGTGACTAAACTGACGTTCTGTTCCATCGCCTCTGATTATGCCACTTTTGAGCATTTTGTGTTTGAGGAATGTTTGTGTGGGCGGCCCAATCACTCGGCGATCGCTCGAAGCGATCGATTGCGTCACAAGACGACGATCGGAGGGTAATGCGAAGAGAAGAAACGTCGAAAACAAAGCGTCTTCCAGTGCCACTTCAGCCCCAAAAGAGCCGGATCGATAGCCGTCGGGAAAGGTCCCCGTCGGGGACCTCCCGCGGGGAATCCGATCAGAAGTCGTCGAGAACACGCCTGACACAGAACTCGTAGCCCTAATCCCCGCATCGACGCTTCCTCGTCGCCTTTTTCTTGAGTCGCGGAGGACGCGAAAACAAACATCGCCACAAACAAAGGAATGACAGGTGTCCACTGACCTCGACGGTCACCGCGGTCCCCTCGAGGAGTCACAGAGAGCTCTCAATTACATCAGAATTATTGTGGAAACGCTCCGCTGGGTGCGCCGATCGGTCATAAAGTGGGATATCGAGCAGGAAAAAGTGTTCGCACTTCGAGTTTTCTGCGGAAAAGGCGCTAATCCGCTGATGGTGCACTCGAGGGATCACACGGAGCAGGGACCGTAATGGGATTCCGAAGCGTGGAGCCGTCTAGACGGTAAACTACAGAGAACACCGCCTAACCGATCGATTCTCGAAGGTTCCTTGAAGGCGCTTTTCGAAAAGAAACGCGTTTCTTTTCGAAAAGCGCCGAGGGTTTCGAAAATCACGCAATCTGTCGACGACAGACGCGATCGTTTCCTCTCCCGTGGAACGAGGGACGTACCAACAAACCCGAACCCACTTGACGCCTCCTCCGCCGGGAAGACACGCGGAGAAGAAAGGCTCTGTCGCCGACAGATCGACCGATTTCGATTTGACGTCACGGTTTGGGCGAAGAAGCGATCAAGCAGATGGGACACGAATGAGTAATCGAGCCCGATTAGGCCTGCGCAGAGGGGATAGGGCTGTGCAGCTGCGCTGAGTCACTGCTCGACCCCCATGATGGGGAGAAGCGCCTGAAGGCGCCAGAAGACGCCTGGTGGCGACAAACACAATCGGTCGCCAGGCAAGACTGTGGGGATACTGTAGCTGTGTTTTGGAGGAAGTCGGTGGAGGGATTACGTGGGAGACGGAGTCGGTGCCGCGAGCCTTCGCCCGCGACTTCCGGAAATGCAAATCCCGAATTTACATTTCATTTTGACCCTGAAGTTGAGGGTCCGCACAGAAGCGGAGGGTCCCGAAACGCCCGAAGAACGGAAATTTTGGAGCCCATGGGAAAGGAGCCTTCTGAGGCCTTCCGGAAGCGATCTACAAAGGCAAACCGTTTTCGAAATTTGCATATGATGCGAATGTTCGCGAATGGTGCTTCGATATTTTCGAAAACGGCGTCGCCGAGAGGCGAGCGAGCGTGCAGAGTCGAGCGAGAGCGCCGCCCCTCCGTGGAGCGATATAAAGGCGACGGCCGCGCCACCGCCGTCGTCGCATTCGTCGATCCCCTCCTCTGGGTCGCCCCGCGGCCTGACCCCCGGCTCCCGTGCTGGCTGGCGCCCTCCTTCAGCCGTCCGTCTTGTCTGTACATACGCTAATAATCGGCTCCGCCGCCGCCGCCGGGAGCCGCTGCTCCAGTATTCCGCTCCGAAGATACTCCGTCGTGCTCCGCCGCCGGTGATCGCCCCGAAGACGACGATGAGCGTCTCCATTCTGTAGCCGCAGAAGCCGCCGGGCGTCGCCTCTGCCCTCCGCCCCCTCCGAAGCCCCGTGTGAGGATGAACTCCTTCGCCGTCGTCCGTCGAGGACTTTTGAACACACCTTCCCGCCTTGGTCCCGCCACGATCGCCGCCGCCCGAACCGATTGCCGCACACCCCCGCGCTGTCACCCTGATTCTCCAATCTGTCATACGGTAGACTAACGCGAGATGACCGACACGAGGCCGGGGGTGTCCGGCAGTGAAACCGAAGCCGCCGATCGTCCTCTCAGCCTAACCACATACATCGGCTGACCCTATCCCGCCACGAAGTCGACTCCAGCAGCCCCGCAAAGCCCGGATGGTTCACCAGATTCTCCTACAGTCATACGGTAGACGCCTGCGAGATGACCGAACGAAGGCCCGACTTTGCCGACCGCCCGTCCTTCTGGATCCCCTACAGTACCCCCTCCCCCTCTGTCCCGTGCCGGTCGAACCTGCGATATTCCGCGCTCCAAGACGGCGTCCGACTTCCGGTCATACGGTGGACCAATGGAATGACGGCGCCGTGGCGTCGGAGCGCGGCCTCTCGCACGACCCGGCCGGGACCGCACGCAGCGCAGAAGCGTCGCCTGGCGCCTTCGGACCCACCGTCTCTTCCCACTCAGCTTTAACTTCCAGTCCCACCCTCCTCTGTCAAAAATTGCTCAAAAAAGAATACTTGTATCATACGTTCTTCTAGGCGTCTCCGTAGATCCTCCAGTAGATCCCGACCTAGTGTCCTCTCGCGTTGAGCGCGACCACGCCTGCCCCCGCCCTCGGGCGTCTCTGTACTATATTCCCCACCTCCTCATTCACTCCATCTCGAAACGTGTACAAAATGTAAAAAAAAACGGACAAAACGAGAAATTGTAAAAAAGTGTCTTTCTCTCGCTCTCTTTCGACTTCGGTCGATTTTTTGAGTTTGTTTTGTTGCTAATTTATTCTCTGCTCCACAGAGATTAATAAACACATTCTTCTTCTTCGTTGCCTCATAAGACAGGTTCCTCGGCGCCCGGGGCGTCTCGTTCCCGGACGCCATTCAGGTTTCTTCGCGTCGCCAATAAGGTTCGGAACGTTTGGAAACTCGGCTGATCGACTGCAGTCGGCCGCCAAAGATGTCAGTCGACGCGTTTCTTTTTTGGGGATTGCCTTATCGACTGCGAGGGCGACACACGACGGTACGGCGATCCGAACTCCGAAACCGTTTTTGGAGACGCCCAGGTGGCCCGCGACGACCGTTCTGTACGACTCTTCTTGGCTTATTTTGTGTTTTTCGCCCTATTTTGCGGAATTTCTGCTCGTCGAGCACCCAGTTACTTGTTTCCAAACACAATTACTCAGCCGTTGGGAACGAGAAATTAGAGGGACTACGTATAGTTCTCGTTTCGGGGTGCACTCGAGTCTCTTCGAGTCGTCTCCGCGGCGACGAAGTCACGTAAGAAGACAGAAGAAGAAGACAAACAACGAGGAAGCGATGGCTCTTTGTGCGGAGACGATCGACGATTCTCGGGCGACACAGGGGACCTCTGTTCCGAGTGCACGCTTAGACGCCTCCGATGTGACCGCTTCGGAGAAAAGAAACCGTTTATGCTTTGTGTAGGGAAAGCGGACTCTATAGGGCATAATTGGCACTGTTTTCCCAGGTCGGCTGTCAGCGTCGTTCTCTCGCCGTACTCTGAGGTGACTAACCGTACTTCCCCCGAAAGGTCACTCATCAGATGCGTGAGTGATCCACGATCACGTGGGTTCTCTGGCTGCGGAGATCTCCGCTGATCAGAGAACGTTCTCTCCCGCACTAAGGCACCAAGACGATGTTCTAAAGAACGCTTTTGCGTCAGAATTTCGATGAACGCACCGGTGCAGTGCACCTGAAACGAGCAGGAATAGAAGCATACTTCACGCTTTTAGAGAGAAAATAGCCTTTGCGTAGATCCTGATAGAAGTTCCAGAGCCGCTCAGCTAATGGCCTACAAGGAGATCAGACTCCAAATCCCCTCAGAACCTTTCGTGCACTTCAGCCACAATCCTAGTTCTTTCTTCCGACTTCCTCCCGACTCACTCCACGTGGGACCTCTTTCCACCACCGTCCTGCAACGGTTCCCACACTACCCAAACGTCGAAAACACTCGGATGGCGCTGTTTTGCGCCGATGACCCGAATCCAGAATGTGCAAACTGCGATCCAAAACAGCGGTTCTGCGCCGTGGCGGATTCGCCCAAATTGCGCGTAATCCCCTGCGATGGCGTTTAATTTCTTCGGAAAGTCGCAAAACTCGTTCGTTCCGATCGATCCGAAGTGCACGGCGCACTTAGGCGCCAGCGGTGATCTGTGGACTCCGAAGGACGGATGGACGGACTCCTGGAGGGTGATGGATGAGGAGGAGACTGAGTGAGTCCTAATGAAGGAGAGTCGAAGGAGAATAGAACGAGCTTTATTCTGGCTGTTGGCACCGTCGGAAATATAAACTAGAAGGTTCTCAGAAAGTGTTTTCCTCGACTTTCAGTGTAGTAATGTTAAAGTTCCGAAGGCGACTTTCAGGGTCGCATCTCTACACAACAAAAACCGTTCCCGTTCTTTCCTATATCCTACGCTTTTTCTGATCCATTTACAGCTATGTTAAAAAGCTACGGTCGATGATTTCGGTCCATTTCAGCCGACTCCCTCGTGGGAGCTCGTGAGAGTCGCCTTGTTGTTTGCTCTTTGTGAATGCGAGAAAATTGTCTCTTGGTGTTGGATTTACAGAGAACAACATCCACGAATTTCACTCAAACGGTCCCAAATGACGGCGAAGATGGTAAAATATCGACGAAGAATCGATCAGCGCAGGATCGAGCGCACTTTAATCTTTCGCCTCGGCAAGTCACAGAAAAGAGGATGTTGTTTTTTATGGTGGTCACTTGCGAATCGGCGAACGTTTCCAAAAAACAAAATTTGCATAAGTGATTCACCACGAGTGGAGATCAATTCTGTGCAAAACCCTGTGGACTTTGAAGTTGAGCTCTGGTTTCATTTGGCTCCTTCCTGGTGACTTTCTCTTCAAATGTCTCATTTGTCCTTTCCGTCGCCACTTCCGTGGAAGTGGTGGATCGACCGTAAACACTCATTAATCGACTCCAACTCGTGAACTTTCCACATCTAAAGGGGCACTTTGAATGCGGCAATTAGGGAAAGTGCACGCCTAATGGCGGCGTCGGTCTTCCGACTTCGTCGCCACCGTTCAAAGAAGCTCCGAATGGCAATCATTCGTTCGTCGATCCACGGGAACGGAATCGCTCGAAAGGGGGATTACAAGGCGAATCCGCGGCTGATCGTCAAAAACCTCCGCCGAGCCTCTGAAGCAGAAGTCGTAAATTTCTCATTTTCGTCCAATTATACAAAACAAAGCACTAAGCGTGCACCGATCCGCGATTCTGGTTCGTCGTCGCAAAACACTCGAAGAACAAAGAAGCGTTTACAAGAAGGCGCCGAAACAAAGACTTCTTTTGTGCGTTTATTCGATCTTCGAAGTCCCCGAAAACAGCGCCCCTGGGGGACCTTCTCATAAATATTTTCGTCGCGCGTTGCGTTGATTATCGAATGTTTATTGGGGATTCGAGTGGCTAAGGGAAGAGGAAGTGAGAGATGTCTCTGTTTGTGGGATTCTCGAGTTTTTGTCGCGCACGGAGTTCTCTTCGGTGCTGACTCTGGGAGAGAGGGGTGGGAGGTCGAAGTTGAACGAGGAAGGGGCAAATCCATGTGGCAAAAATTTATGTGGAGTTTTTGCAGCTTTCTTCTGCAAATCAGGACAGAGGAGAGGAGCGACTGTGTAAGAGTGCTCTGCAAAACATCGTCCGATGTTTTCTTTGTCTCTTTTGTTTGCGCTGTGTCACTTTCAGATAGAGCGCCACACTGCAAGTCGACTGTTTTCGTTCTCTGCAGAAACAACCACAGCACCAGAATCTCTTGTTCGACGCTCCGCAATCCGATTTTCCACATCAATTCGTAACTTTTAAACGTCGGTTGCAGCGGGAAAACAACCTCGCTGGAGCTGAGCTGGACAACACCGAAACAGAACTTTGCCTAGAACTGACTGCTCCAGGACTGCAAGCCGACTGGTCCTAGAAACAGAACTTTGCCAAAAGCAGTCCTAGAGCAGTCCTAGAAGAAAGATCTTCGATTCCAGGGGAACGGTCCGCCGATTGCATCAGACTTCTTGTCACGGATGAAGCATTCTGATCTCTATGGTATAACAAGTTTCGGAGACGATCTGGCTTCCTCGCTGATAGCCAAATGTCTCAGCAACGTTTCAGCAAGGATTCCTCTGAGTCAGATCTGTCGATTGGATAGCTAACATATGAGCTGACTGCATAGAATTTCAAATAATTGGCTTGCCCTTCCACTCAACATGCGCCGACAAGGTCACGGCACTCAGAGCGGCGCTGATGTCACACCATGCTCCATAACTCACTCGGGAACGCCGTCTTCTGGCGACCGTCACCCTACCGAAGTCCGTTTCGGTGGACGCAAAACAGTCTTTCTTCGTCAAAACAGTGCTGCGGTTCCTTTTTGTGTCAACACAGAGATGCACTTTCGCCGATTTCTGGTCCGAAGTGAGATGACGATACTCGTGTTTTCGATTTCGTCGAAGCCAAGTTGACCTTCGGAGATCGAGGAGAAGATAAGACGCCCTAATTTGAAGGTCCGAATTGAACTGTCACATTCAAAGATCCCTGGGTCAAGGGTTGATTCGGCCCTTCAAATCTGTAGAGCTGTGTATGGCGCCGTGAGGTGTGCTTCTCGAGTGACTTTCAGGACTGCACCAAAAGTGTTCCGTCGGCGTCGAAGCGATTTGCATTTTCGAACAATTTCCGATCGCAGTAGCCATTTGCATTCCACATTGTTTGATTGTTTGAGTGCGCCTTCAAAAATGCGATGCGTGCATGTGTGACAAGTGGTTTTAATGAACTTCTTCTGTTGACAGCGTGGAGCAACAGAGGGAAATGTATTCCGCGGCTCCCACCCGCATTTCGGAGAGTGTACTTCTATGGCGGAAGCGATGTTATCGTCGCGCTCATGTTCACTTCCACACTATAACTCATCTGAGTCATCCTAGCTGTGAAGGGAGCACGAGTAATACCTCATCCGAGAGGGATCTTTCGCGCGAGAAACACTTTGGGCCCGACTTCCCGTCTCCACAAACACTTCGGGCGTCAGAAGGGACGCCGTGACGCAAGGAAGTGTTCCCTTTCGACTTCTACGGACGGAAGTGTTTTCGACGATACGAGGATAAAGATAGACGATGTTTGTAGGGAAACAGGGAAGACTCTCTCTTGCACTTTTGTGAAAGATCGATGAGAATGTACCTGGAATCACTACGCTGTTTTGGTCTTCCGAACTGAAATATTGCTCAGATTGAAGTTGAGATCACCGAAAAAGAACAACTGGAAGATTTGATGCTTTTAACGTTCCTTGGTTTCTTTCTATAGACGCGGCTGCGCGAATACGCGCCCTCCATGTACTAAAAGCCAAGTAGCCCATAGCCCTGCGGGCGGCCAGAGACCATAGCCCTGCGGGCGACAAGATTAGTGCTCATGCAAAGGTCTGAAATTAAGGCCAAAAAAAACTGTAGCCCTGCGGGCAACATTGGCACTCATGTAAGTGGCTGAAGTGGGCGAAAAAACAGTAAAGTTTCAGGAAACTCGAACCGATATCTATATCTTACCCGGTGTCGGGTTTGAACCGATATCGAACCCGGTGTCGGGTTCGGTTCCCCTCGGGGTCCTTATTTTGTGTGGGTGTTTTCCCCGTGCGCACGGAAAAACACACACACGCACACAGACCAACGGACGTGTCGTTTCTACGTTTATATATAGGGGATTGGGTTGTTAAGTTGAAAACGGGTCACTCTTGCAACGATTGTTTGTCTGCATAAATCTCATGTATTTCACTCAAGGTGTTCACCATTGGTACGTGGTAAGATCATCCCATTTTATGGCCAACATCCGGATCCTTCCTTGATAGAACACAAGGGGTTTAGAGTCAAAAATGTTTTTGGTCCAATTTTCGACCTCTTTCTCGTATTTTGAGTATCTTTCTCTGATATTTATGAACGAGTTTAGATGGAAGTTAGATAGAGCGAAGAGAGTACTATACGAACGTTCAAACATGAACCTCTCAGCTTCAAGTGTAAAGCCACTGTCAGGGTCAACTTGGAAACATACGGCCTCGGGTGGTCGGACTTTTTGGGAATCATTTTAAAAAGGGTCATTTTTTCAACATTTGGATCCTTTTTCTTCAAAGTAGAAATGACCTCGTGGAGCCGCTATATGTGTATGGTAGCTATCAGTGGTAGCTACCCACTACATGTCCCCGTTCTTTGTTATGTCACTTAACCATTTGGAAAAGGCCAACTTTTTGAGATTTGCTTATGTTGTGAGATATGATGGGAACAACGATAGGTGCATTTAGTAGGCATGACTCAGTGATGTACGTGGTTGAAAGCAGTTGACGTCCATCACACAATTAATACCATAGGAAGCCCGTGTATCACTTCGCATTTCGCCATATCGAGGTGCCAGAATAAGCCTCAAAAATCAAAAAGCATGCAATGTACCAGCCGTCAATCATACTGTAGAGTAGTAGTTATCTCTACTCAACAGCGCGCTAATCGATTTCACCCAGAGACTAAAACCTATGAAAATAAAAATATATTTGCTGAGTGACCCGTTTTCAACTTACTGATTTATCTTCGTATCAAAGGCTTACGTCTTGCGAGACGTCATATATTCACTAAAAGACACAAATCACACCGTAGTCGCTGATTTTCTCGCTGGAGGTGCGACGTTGCACCACAGCGGGTGAAGTGGCAACAATCAGCGGAGCAGCTGGCGGCGCTTCCGACTTCGGAGTTGCAGAGAGTTGCGGAGTTGCCTTCGGAGTTGCCTTTTCAGCTTCTCTGGCGGCGTGGGTAGAGTCGGGCGGTCGTGACGGTCTTTTTGGCAGTTTCTAACTTAACAACCCAATAAAATGCGGTCTTCTATGAATACAGTAGGTACAATAAAAAGAAAGGCCAATTGTGAGCAATGCAGTAGAATATCGGATTAAAGACGAATAACGAGTCTCACTCGTGTCGCGGTGGCGAGCGGTCGGTCCCTCCGGGCGCTCTCTGAGTGTCTGGTTGGTCTGATGGTAAACACTGTAGCAGTTGTGACTGTTCCGGCTTCCAGAGGGAATTGGGACACCCGGAAGCCGTAGTCCCACCACCGCTGACAACAAAATGTCCGACGTCAAGAATCCGGCCATGTGAGAAGTCATCCCGAAGGTTGCCGACGCTCTGAGAACGCCACCACCATCGAAGACGCAACTCCCGGACCACGGACCATTAGATTCGCGCACAGAAGCGTGCGCTGTGCCGCAAACGATGTTCCGCTCCTGAATCCGAAGATTTTCCGATTCCCAGAAGCCCCATGAAGCGCTCCGCCACACACCGGTTCGACATGAACGCCACGCCAGGGATGAAGCCGTCTGCCAGACATCCACTGTTTGTCTATTTTCGGTGTCGTGCAAGGCGAAATGCCTTTGATTCACGAAATAAAGTCATGTAAAGTCGTATAAAGACGAATAACTCCCTAGAATCTTTCTGATTCTCGGGGAAGAAGCACATAGGAAACGCAGTGGCAGCCAAGCCATAAGGTATCACAAGAAAGTTATCCCACAGGCAGACACTTCGGTATTTGTCCTCCCAGAGACTTGAGCCAATCACTTTGTCCGGCGGAAATGCGAAGTCGGTCGGTTTCTTGTTGTTTCCCACCGCTTCGCACTGACTCCAACCATAGAAATGATGGTCACTATTTGTGGCCTTTGCCTGTTAGACAACACTCGAAATGCCTCACTGTATTTACAGTGAGGCCTGGCTCCCTGGAACACCAGGGAGCCGTAGTTCCACCGTCTTGCCAAGAAGCCCGTCACTGCCGCCCGACTCCACTCGCGCCGCCAGAGAAGCCGAAGAACCGCCACAATTCCGAAGTCCGCGTCGCCAGCTGCCCTGATGGTTCCCGGTTCGCCTGTTGTGCTCCGACAACGCGTTTCGCCTGCATGCCTGTTCTTCACTCGTGCCGCCCGCGGTAGCTGCCGAAGAAGCTCCTCAACTCCGACGTCCGCGCCGCCACCCGAGCTGAAGATGGGTTTGCTGTGCTTCACCGTCTCCGGAATCAGCTCTTCGCCTCTCTGATGCCTGCGCACACTAATGGGATCGCCGTGCTCTACTCTGATGTGCCGAAGTCAGAAGAAGACCGGCGACTACGGAGTGATAATGTGTTTCTTGTGCATATATATGACGTCTCGCAAGGCGTAAGCCTTTGATACGAGAAATAAACTCGTAAACTCGTAAACTCGTTCCTTATTTCCGCCGTCCGACTCGGACGACCCAGAACAAGATGGCGAGACGACATCCGCAAAGCGCTGAGGACACAAGCGTGGCAGAACCAAGCGAGAAGAACGACACTGCGCCAATGGTTGAACATAATGGGATCCGCTTGATGTAAATCAATGATACAGAATAAATGTTATGTTTCCGCCGTACGCACGAAAAAAAAACACACACAGACCAACGGACCCGTCGGTTCACGATTTCACGATTTTACTTCATGAATCAAAGGCGTTACGCCTTGCATGACACCGATTAATAGACAACAGAGGATATCACTTGTAGACGGCTTCATTCCTGGCACGGCGTTGACGTCGAACCGGTGGGAGACGGCGCGCTTCACGGGGCATCTGGGAATCGGCGAAACTCCGGAAATGACGGCCGAACTTCTTCTTCTCGGGGCGTTTGAGGAGGCTTCTGCGTCAGAGGAGGCTTCTGAGCTCGCATCTGCTACGGAGAGATGAGTCCGTGGTTCGGGGGTTGCGTCTTCCTCAGTATTGGTGTCCTCAGAGCATCGGTGACCTTCGGGATGACATCTCACGCAGCGTCGGGCGTCGGATTTCTGGCGTCGGACATCTTGCTGTCAGCGGTGGTGGGACTACGGCTTCCGGGTGTCCCAATTCCCTCTGGAAGCCGGAACACTCACAACTGCCACAGGGTTTGCTGTCTGACCAACCCGACGCTCAGAGAGCGACCGGAGGGACCGACCGCTCGCCACCGCGACACGAGTGAAATTCGTCGGTTCTACGTTTATATATAGGGGATTCATCGACATGCCATTATATCGTGAATGTTAAAGGGACCCGGTTATGGATAAAAAAGTGTTTTACAGATTTACAGATTTATTGTACAATATCATATGCTTACACATAGTTGCACCCAAAGTTATCACCATCTTCGTTCGTAGTTTCTTCTTGTTTTTCTGCCGCGAAATGTCGCTGTCGTAACAATGAAATGTCGCTTTTTTAGAACACGTTTCTAACCATGAAGATGCATATTTCACTGGAAGCATTCACCATTCAAGTGCACAACCTCAGAGCGCTTTCTGGAGAGAAGCCTAATCGTATCACCGTGCAACGGTCGAAAATTCCATTTTGCCCGTTTTGAACTCATTGTAAACAACTCTAGTTAATTCAACAAGAAAGTTCAGTTACTTTCGAGTCAACTGCTTTTTGACCGAATTTTTCATCCTTTTGGAATTTGCTTTCCTGGTGACATTGCAAGAAGAGAGCGGCATTTGCGCTTGGAAGCTATGCTCACATCACCTCACATCGCCAAATAGACCCTCGAAAAGGAAAATAAAAAAGCGACATTTCCAATGTTCCACCCCAATACTTTATCCTGACATGGTCGACGACATTATCGCCTGCTTTCGGCGACACACCAGAGACTTTGATCCGGTTAGTGTGTTGGCAAAAGTGAAGGCATGCGTGGAGAAAGTGGCTTTAAAATACCCTATCCTAAAAAAACTACACTCTAGAATGCGTGCTCCTGCTCAAATACAATGAAAACCGAACCCGTTATCTTATTCTTCGAATGACATTTGGGCTAAAGCCGTCTCATATTCTTGCATAGATCGTCCGATCTGTCTGCATTGACATAAAAATGGAAGTTATCCTGTTGAGAGTGCATTCAAAACTTAAAACGCGCGTGCAAAAGCCCTACAATAGTCAGCAACAGTCCTCATTCAAACGATTTCAGACTTTCTTGTTAGGACCCAAAAGTCTCGATCAGTCTCGAGGATTTCTCGAGACCAAAAAAAGCCTCGAGACCTCGAGACTTGCACAGCCCTGGTCCGTTGGTTTGTGTGTGTGTGTGTTTTTTTCCGTGCGCACGGCGGAAACACCCACACAAAATAAGGACCCCGAGGGGAACCGAACCCGACACCGCCCGCTTACAAACGGAGAATGTTCGCAAAGAGCCACACAGACAGTTAAGATGTGAGCGCTCTACTTCCACTATGTCTTTGGCGATGCTAGGCTTCTTTTTAAGTTAGCCTCCACAATGGTTCTCCATTTTAAAGATGAGAGATTCTTGCTTGAACGTTCTGTTACCACTCTCTTCGATCTATCCACTTGTGCTCATCAATAAGTGACGATCAGAGAGAACTACTCAGAATACGATAAAGAGGTCGAAAATTTAACCAAAATCATTCATTGACTCGAAATTCCGCGTATTCTACGAACGAGGAATCCAGATGCTGCCCATAAACTGGGATGATGTTGTCAAAGCCAATGATGAAATTACTACCTTGAGTGAAATTAGTTGAAACTATGCAAATAAAAAATCATTACAAAAGTGTCGCATTTTCGATGCTCCAACCCAATATAAACACATTTTAGGGGCGGATTCTTGAGGACTTCAAAGCTTCTTGCTGCCGACTACCTTCTTCCTAAACGCCCGATCTGCTCAGGATTCCGCTCTGCAGGGGTGTACTCTGATTGTGTTCGTCTGCCGGAATATTCCGTCCATTGAACGAGTGTCAAACTGTAATTCGTCATTCCGTTTTGTATTGTAGTCCTCGATCAAAGTGCTACGGACTAGAGGCGCGGTGACATCAGAAATTGGTCTTTCGGTCGCTATTTGCATGTCGGGCCGCCGGATTTAATCTCCCCGCCGGGGGCCTCCATCATTCGGCGGATTCACCTTCCTCCGATCGATCGGCGATGAAACGCGACTTCGTGACGCTCCACGACGACTCCGGCAAGCGGGACGGTCCCAAGTAGGTTCCACTACAGTAATCCAGAGGTCTCCCTTCCAGAGAGATCGCACGGAGATGCTTCGACCCCTTCCGGAGCTGCTCCCGCTTCGCAGAATCCGTCCTCGGATTCCTCCCGATCGTGTCGTGGCTCCCGACCTACTCACCCAGGGACTTCCTTCTCTACGACCTCATCGCCGGAGTCACCATCGGAATCCTCCTTATCCCCTTCGGTAGGCCCCCAGGCACTGTCCCTACCGTACTCCTGCAGGCATCGCCTTCGGCGCCCTGGCCGACCTGCACCCGATCTACGGCCTGTACGCCTCCTTCTTCCCGATCGTCGCCTACCTCTTCGTCGGCTCCTCTCCCTTCCTCTCCGTCGGACCTTCTTCTCTCCTCGCCCTCATGGTCGGCGTCTCCAAGAACAGAATCCTCACCGACGCCTCCTTCGCCGACTTCTCCGCTCCGCAGGTCGTCTCCACCATCACCTTCACATCCTCCATCATCATGGTTGCTCCATCCAACCGTTCCCCCATACCGTACCCTTCAGATCGTCACGGCGGCCCTCCGAGTGGACTTCCTCATAGCCTTCGTCTCGGACCAACTCGTGGACGGCTACGTCTTCGCCGCCTGCATCCCGGTCCTCGCCTCTCAGCTCAAGGACATCCTCGGCTACACAATCCCGAAACCCGGCGGATTCGGAAGCGTCTTCCTCCATCTCTACCATATCCTCCTCCACCTGGCCAACACGAACCTCGTCTCCTTCGCGATCTTCCTCTTTTCCTGCGTTTTCCTTTTCATAGGCAAGGACTACGGTACTCCCGATGGAGTTCCGGTCCCCTACGAGGTCCTCAATGTAAGTCCGCTTCTCCGAATACCGTAATCCCCCTCCAGATGATCGGGATGACCGCCGTCTCGACATTCTTCGACTTCGCCGCCAACTACAACGTCACCGTCATCGGCGACATTCCCAGCGGGTTCCTCTTCGCGTCTCCTTGTCCCATCTACAGTATCCCTTTCAGACTACCGTACCCCACCATGCCCTCGCTCCCTGTCATAGGAGAATGTCTCTCCGACGCCGTCGGAATCGCCATCGTCGGCATCTCCTTCCAGCTCTCGATGGCGCGCGTCGCCTCCAATCGCGTCAAGACCACGAAGCCCGACTACTGTCAGGTAAATACGCTCTACGGTCGATACCGTAACACAATCCTGGCCAGGAGGTGTACGCCATCGGCATCTGCAACCTCGTGGGCAGCCTCTTCGGATCGTATCCGACCGCCGCAGGGCTCGGAAGGACCGCCATTCTCATAGGACTACGTGCACAGACTCCGGCAGGTGTACTGTAGATTCGGCTGACGCTCCTTCTTCCTGTTCAGCTCAATGCCCTCTTTATCGCCTCTCTGATTCTGTGTGTCATCCTCTGGCTGGGTCCTCTCTTCCAGCAGCTCCCCATGGTAGGAAGTGGGAACCATTCGACTAAACGATTATGGTACTTCAGGCGGTGCTCGCGGCCGTCGTCGTCGTGTCGATGCGTCCCCTCTACATCAAGATCCTCGGTCTCCCCAAACTCTGGAGGACATCGAAGATCGACTTTGTGAGGAGAAGGGCCTCTCGTACCCTAAGAATCCTTTCAGGCGATCTGGGTGTTCGCGGCTACTGTAACGGGGCTCACCGACATCATGACCGGCTTCGGAGCCTCTTTTGCATTCGCCATCTTCACCGTAGTCCTCAGGAATCAATGGTAGCCCCGATGGGAGCCCCGGCTCTTGAGACCTGTCTTCAGGCCCTCGTGGAACGCGAAAACGTCGAAGGACAACCGGATCTGTCTCTTCAGCCACCAGTCGGCGATTCTCTTCTCCAACTGCACGAGGTTCCGCCAGAACTTCGCCAAAACCTTCGAGAAGTGGAGTCAGGTGGGCGCCTTCAGAGATGTAGGAATGAGCTCTTAGCCACTCTTTTTGCCACGTAGCCTGTCTCTTTTTATCTATCCTCTTTCTTCGATGGTTCGGGTTCGTCGTATCTCAAAGAAACCTTTAGGGAAACGCGATCCCAGAGTCGCACTTCGTCTTCGACTTCCGCGCAGTCTCCGCCATCGACATGATGGGAATAGCGACGTTGAAGGAGGTAGACTGAATCTCAGAATCACAGAAACGTTCCTTCGCACAGATAGTGTCGGATATTCGCGAGAAGAGGATCGACGTCTACTTCTTGGGCGTCAACAGTTCGTCGCGAATTCGCTCTACAATTCGCTCTCGCGTCGTGTTTAGATACCGTAATTGACGCCCTCTACAGGACAGAGTTCTTCCGCCTGGTGTCCAAAGAATATTTCGTCGACGATTTCGACGAATTAGAAGTCGCCATCGAGAGGTGGCTGAAGGTGGCGGCGAATGAAGACTCTCTGCAGATCTCCGTTTGTTGAATCGCGGGTAGAACGCTTTTAATAAACACAATGACTCTCCGGAGTGGCTCAGTTGGGTCGAATCGAAGAACACAGCACAGACTGTCGTTGTGGTCGAGTGGCTAGCGCGTCCGTCTGGTGCGCGCAAGGTCGCGGGATCGGGTCCGGGCAAGCGTCGTTATCGTCACGCTTCGTGAACTCTCCTTCTTGAAGTGTGTTAAGTCGGCGCGAAAGCAAAGTGCCTATTGGTCTCGGTTCGATCGGTCCCACATTCGAATCGTATAAATGAGGTTCGACACTCCTTTTTTTCATTGAAAAATGCGAAAGAGGAGCACCGATATCCCCTATATATAAACGGAGAACCGACGGATCCGTTGGTCTGTGTGTGTGTTTTTTTTTTCCATGCGCACGGAGAAAACACCCACACAAAATAAGGACCCCGAGGGGAACCGAACCCGACACCGCGACACCGTCATTGCATGAGCACCAATCTTGCCGCCCGTAGGGCTATGGGCTACTTGGCTTTTAGTACATCGAGGGCGCGAATTCGCGCAGCCGCGTTTATTTGTTATAATTTGGAGCAGCCGTGAAAGAATACAGATCGAAGCATTGTGACGGGTTACTGGAGAATGAGAACGGGCTCAACTAACAAAGCAAAAAAGAAGAAGATAAATGCAACTGGCAAGTAAGAAAGCAGCTAACGGTTGAAGATAAGAGCGTGTTAAAATTAAAATTTAAAGGATTAAAAGCAGGATGCGGAAGAATTCAGCATACAGCGCAAAATGACTTCGATAAAACAACTTATAGGTGATATGCACGTCTGAACAGCAGTCTGAGGCCACCGGGTGTAGACAGTCTCACGAAATGATCGAGTCTGTCTAGAGTCGTGTCTGCAAGTGACCCGACAGCTCCTGCAGTTAATCTGCTTTTATTCGAAGACCTGATCGGTCGGTCGGTCGAATCGGACAATCTCCTCTTCTTCGCGGTGTGCACCTCGAAATGAAAGCGACGTCGTCGGAGTCGAACTCCACCGCCGACATCGAGAAGTCGATGCGTTTGCCGAGGGAAACCGAAGAAAAGGTGAGCGGCGGTCGTGCGAAGCGAGGATTCCCTGAAGTTTTAGACGCCTCTTGAAGGAACAGCACCCCCCGACGATCCTGAGAAATTGCGGACGGTGACGCGGACGAAATCTGAGTCTTTGGAGGAGGTGAGGTTTCGAGAGTTCTGCGGGACGGAAACCTCTTGTTCAGACGATCTTCGAAGAGGTGTTGGCACCGAAGCGCCCTGCAGCGGTGACGATGCCGACGCGATGGATCACGAAGTATAAGAAGGACATCGAGAACCTCCGGGTAGGTCGCCGAGGGAGTTCTGGTTCCGAGGACAGAGTATTTCAGAGAAGGTACAAGAAGGACAGGTCCAAGAGCGGCAAAATGTCGCTCAATGACCTCAGCTTCATGTCGCACTTTGGAATCGAGGAACCTAGCAAGAAGGTGTGCTCTGCAGACAGACAATCACTAAAGGTGACTTTCAGGAGCTGAGCACGCAGAGCTCTTCGACGCAGCCCTCCATGAAAAGCGTCCGGGAAGTGGTCAGCGACAAGTCCATAGAGTCGAGAAGTGAACTTCCAGCGGAATCCGAGAGAGACATCTGCATCGACGTCGAGCCGGGGATGTCCCCCGGGGAAAAGATGTCGCCGGTAAGCCCCTCGGCGCCCTACTTCACGGCCCTCACAAGTCAGCCGAGTAGCGAGCTAAGCGAGGTTAGCACCAGGAGTGAGTCGAAACACCGCATGGGCGAAGAGAAGTTACGCCCCGTCCACAGTAAGCCCCTCACCGGAAACGGTCTCTGCTAACATATCCGTTCCAGGCACTGCCAAGTCACAACTCGCTGCCAACGCTAACCCGCAGCGCCACCGCCATCACCGTCACCACCGCCACCACCGCAGTCACGATCCCTCTCCGAATCCCTCCTCGACGCCACCTGTGCCTTCTGAAGCCCACCAGCAGAAGACACATCGCCAGGGAAGCACTCACCAGAGGGATGACCGTCACCACCACAAGCACCACCACCACCATGGCCATCAGAAGATGGCAAGTCGTCGGAAACACAGAGACGTCGAAGTCAAGAAGCAGTGATTTTTTGCCAATAAAGTTTATTTTTCCCTCTGATCCTCTCTCCGTCGAGCTTCCTGTTCGATCGCGGCGTCCGCCAACTACTAAACGGCGCCTTTTTGTTCCGAAAAAGCGAAACCGGTCGCCGATGATGGGCGATGGCACCTTGTTATTACAATAACCAACCGATTCCCGATCCAAAGCACTGTCATGGTTACTCTCCAGATATGTAGGTGTGCGCGAGGTACCCAAAATGGACGACGCATAAGTGAGGTGCCGTCCCTTTCTGTGGGGCAACATTAACGAGTTCGAAACTTTCCCTTTCTGCGAACCTTGGGTGCAACAATAAACAACCTCTTAAGGCGCCTCGACGACTGGTTCCGCGCCGATCGCCTGGAATATCGCCGTCCGGCGGAGTGACGGTCGCCCCTAAGGGACTGTCGCCGATCGATCGCCGCGTGCGACCTACCGGAGGCTGATAAACGGCGGATTAGGCGAGATTACGCGCGCGATCCACGCGACTCCGTTCGGTGTCGTCGTTTATCAACGTCGCCACGGGGGCGACGTGTTAATAGCTCCCTACAGAAGGGCCCTTCTGGGATTCCCCTTGTCTTCGGACACCGCCACTGCCGCCGTTAGTGCGCGAACAAACGAGGCGACAACATAATCGCGTTGTTTATTTGACACCTTTAATTCACCGTTTGGCGACGCGTTCGCTATTTATAATAGGAGACTGGAATCCGCTGCCTTCCAGTTCCGTTCCCCGCATCGTTAACGACTCTGTTGTGTCCCTTCGGGGACGAACTGTGCGGAGAAGTGACGACGATCGTCGGTCTTCTGCAGCTTGATCCACGCGTTCTCGGAATGCCATTTGTTTGTCTTCGTTCGAAAGCCTTTCTGGAGCATTTTTATTCCCTTCAGCACGAAAAAAGCCCATTTTAGGCTTTGTTTACGGTTCCTTTCGATCGGATTTCCAAAAATTATCAACAACACTTACACTTTCCCAAAAAGTGCAAAATAGGGAGAAACCACAAGAACTCATTTCTACAGCTTCTGCACACTTTCTAGAATCATTACGGTAGCGAGGACCCTTGGCTGTTCATCGAGATTCCCCAATGTCCGATCACTCACAAATAGGGCCCAAATCCTCCGACTTTTCAAAAGAGAACAGCCTGCCGAACACGTGGTTGGGATGTAATCGGATCTTTTGACGGCGCAGAAGAGTCCAACGGCAAAAACAAATGGGATCGGTGTTTGCGGCGGCCGGACATCTGTTCGACGCCTGTTCGTGGCCGCGGGGCCGCGGGGCTCCATCCGTGCTTGCCTAACCTCCTTGAGGTCACTCCCCATAAACAAACCCGCTCGTCCATCATCTCCTGATTCCTTGGGAAGGAGGCGCCTTCTGCGCCGCAATCGGTGCGCGAGAGCGAAAAACGTCGCGTGCTGTTATCGAAAACATTTCGATCGGCCGATCGACGCCGCGATACAAAACAGGCGCCACCTTCGGCGCCTTCAAAGACACCACCACCGCCTGCCATTTCTGTTTGCATAATCCATCTCCTCGAAGGTGCACCCCTAATTGGGGGTGCGCCGAGTGGCGCTAATGGAGCGGACGGGTAATGGGAGATGCCTCTCGGCTCCTCGGCGCCTCCGGCGATCAGATCGGACGCCTAATATGCGTGCGCCCCTTCGGAGTTCATCACGAAGGTCGGCGGCGGATTTTGCAAATCCGAAACCGGAAACCGTTCGGCGGTCGGATTTGTCGCCCCCGACGCACCCCTCCGCCACCTGTACAGTTGTAGAATTCCAAATCGAGCGGCGCCTGTTTGCACTGCATGCTGGAGAGGCCCTCTGGACCGCCTCCGCTCCTCGAGGCCCTCTGACCACCCGACACGGCCGCCCTTTACGACTGCGCTATCGTCTTATTCCCCGAGTGACGCTCTGTTTTGGCATCCGAAGAGTTCATGATTAATTGGCGTCGCCAGGAAGAGTTCGTTCGTTGCCAGGATCAGAAGAAGCCGCCCTTCGGCCACATCCCCGAGGGTCGTCCTCTCCCGAGGCGCCTTTTGCACCTCCGCGCAAATATTTGCATAATTGTATCAACGTGGCGCACTTCCTTATTCGGGGTTGCCTCGACGCCCTCGGGGCCCTCAGAGGGCCAATTAGTCATCGGGGTGGTCAATCGAGTGACCATCGGGGAGTCAGCTGGCGCGCTATGACGAGGTCGCCCGAGATAGCGCCATTTGATGCGTCTTCATGATGGCTCCGTTGCCGCCAGCTGTCCCCGAATCGGCGCGCTGATTGTAATTGGCTCCGAGGGCCGAGGAGTCCCGTAATTGGGCGCCCAATTGTTGGATGCGGCGCCCAAATGGGTACAAAAGGGATTACGGAGCCGGCGGAATGCCGCTGTTAGGACTGCTCTCTATTATGATAAGCCTCTTTTCGAATAATTGCCCTGTTTGTCGAGGCGACTGTTTTCGCGCCGACGCCGTCGGATTACCGTCGACTCATCGCCCTTTTCCGCGGATCGAGGCTGCCTTCGAGGAACGAGGCGCACTTTACAGTGACCTTTAATCCGTTCTGCTTTTTTATTTTTTCATCGCCTGACCACGGCCACTTAGCGAGTCCCCTCGTTTTCAAGAGTTCCTCTGCCCTCGAACGCCCGATTCTCCGGCCCGAAGGTCACTTCTCCTAAGGCGCCGACGTTCACCGTCGAAATTCGCTCCAATTAGGGCTGCTCTCACGCGCCCAACAAACAAACTCGTCCTTCGCATCTCTAATCGACCGTTTTAATTAACCTCCGGGATGCGCGCCCCTAATGGCGTCGTTTTGGTCTCCTCCGGGCTTCCGACGTTTGTTTACCCTCCTTCGTTTGTATTTTGGTCGCGCCTTCTCGGCGCCTCTTGCTCGAGAGCTTATTAATACGTAATTAGCATTGTCGTGTCGAGCTCGCGGCCCTCCAGATCCGCGCCAGACGCCACTTGGCCCCACCCGCCTAATCAGCTGAGCAATAAGGAAGGAAGTCGAAGGCGCATCCATTGACTCGATGAAGGTGGATCATGTGTCCTTGTTTGGTTGGTGCGTTCCCTAACCGACTCGGACTCTTTGCGTGAGTCCTTGACCACTACTACGGTAGTCTGCACCCCAAGACTCCTCGCGGCCTCTGACCCCTGGGCCCTTCTTGGCGCCCCCTCTGCAGGATCTCGTTTCAGCAGCGCCTCGGAGAACGTCGTCGATGCAAATCGTTTCCTCCGGCGACGCTTATTGACAATCGAATGAGTTGCGACGTCGACGCGGCGGAGAATCGCCCGAGGGCGTGGTCCGTCGCCAGCACCTCGGCCCTCGACGCCTCCAGAAACGACGTGGGTGGTCCCACTCCGCTAACAGACGCTCCCTTTCGTTGCAGGACCAACCCCGAAGTCTCCATCTCAGCGCCGACAGCGGAATCGGCGCCGACTCCCCGACGTCGTCTCCCGCCGCGATGGAGTCCCGCGCGGAAGAGGCGCCCGAGGAGCTTCAGGGTCTGCTCGCGGGTCCCGGCACGACGATTTCGGCCTCCTCCAGCCCCCAGGTCTGGCACCCGACGGTGAAGCTGAAAACAACCGAACTCTCGGCGAGCAGAAGTGAGTCCCCCGGAAGGGTTCACTACCGTATCCTTCCTTGTAGCTTCACTCCTCACGACGACTACCGTATCCGGGGACCGTCGCTTCTGCAGAATCTGCCACTTGGCGACAGAGTCGGCGCGGAATCCGATGATTTCGCCCTGTAGATGCGCGGGCACCATGCAGCATGTGCACACGGCCTGTCTCGTGGTAGGACCCTTCCTCTGGGAACGAACAGACCCTGTTTAGCACTGGCTGGAGATCTCGACGCGGAAGATGTGTCCGGCGCCTCGATGCGAACTCTGTGGCTACAACTACAAACGACACGCGTGCTTCGACGTGAGTGGACCTCTAAGACTCGGGTCCCAGAGCGATCGTTCAGTTCCAGCTGAGCCGCGTGCACCTTCCACACGTCGACTACCGGGACAAGATCCTGAATGCGGTGTTCCTCTTCGTGGTGGCGGTGATGGTCCTCTGCGGCGTCGTCTGCCTGCACTACCTCCGAAAATCGCAGCAAGTGCAGTTCACGCCCTATCGATTGGTGAAGGGGTGAGTCTTCGCGGATTCTGTCACTTCCCGGGCACCCCTAATAGGATCTTTGTGTCCCGATTTGGGGCAGATGTGCTCTTGTGTGCGCAATTAGGTGAAACGCGATCGGCGGCGCGCGAAAACACTTTCGCCGAAGTGACGAGCGGAGGACGGATTCTCTAATTGGGACCGACAAAAGCGGCCCCAATCGCTTAGGAGCGATTAGCGGCGCCGACTTTTTGTTGTTACGTGGAAAGAGGAAATGATTTCATTGTTTTCGTCCCCCGAAGAAAGAGCACCGAGCGTTGGACGAGGAGAGGGAAATCCCTGAGGGATCTGAGTCATCCTGACTGGAGGCTTCCGCCACTCACTTCCCGATTGCAGGACCTACCGCGTCAGTTCTACCTCGCTGAGCAACAACGACATTACCGTAATCATCTCGTCGGTGCTCTTCTTCGCCGCCTTCTTCATCGCTGTCTTCACGCAGTACCGCGCCGAGGCCTCCATCTTTCGCCTCTTCACGCGCATCTGGCTCATCAACCGCAACTGGCGTATCCGCAACTACGCCCTCCAGGACGACACGGAGCGCCTCTGGGAGCGCGAACACCGGAATCTCGTCGCGCGCTCCGGGGACTGCCGCGCGTAGCCCCTCCGAAGACCGTACCTCTATCTCTTTCCGATATTTTCACTTCGCTCTACCCATGCCCCAGAGTGCCTTAGCCGGCTGCTTTCGGACCGACGGTCCGACTTTTGTACATTCAACGACTGCTAATAAAAGAGATTATATCTGCACATGGAGGAAAGAGGCGCATCTGGCTAGGCTCCTGCATGCTTGTACATGCTCTAGAATTTACTATTTAGAATCTCCTTCTTTGGCGACCCTACTCATCCAACAGCATCACATCAGCACCGTAGAAGAACAGCCAGAACTTCACAAGAAACAAACGACAGCACTTCCGCAAGACGGCCATAGTACCCTGCATTTGCCGCGCCAGGGCGATCGCGGCAGGAACCAACAATTCCGATCGCCCTTTGCTCCTAGATCCATCATTTTCATAAGACTCACCGGAAAAGTGGTGTGCATTTTCATTTTTCTTTTCATAGCACTCCATTTATCACCAAAATATGTAGGAAGAACACAAAACATGAGCTGAAGGTAGGTGTTCTGTACGATATAACAGAAATGTTTTCTGTTTCGCAGATTTCGTTCATTCTTTTTAACACGCTCGTCCGCAAAGGTACCTTGACAAGACTGGCTAGTTGAACACATCGGTCTATGTAAATTTCACATTTGAGCAGCGAAAAGAAGACGGCGATATCTCTCGTGGGTCTCGCCGCGATGGGCTTGCCACGCCAACTGCAGATACAGTCACAGAAGAATTCTCCAAAAACTGTGAAATTTCCATGGACCGTGGCTTTTGATCGGTGAATTTCGTGTGGATAGCTTTGTGAAGGGGTGTGGAAATGAATATAACAGAAAAGAAAGTGTACGCTATGCGTAAAACAAGAAAATGCACTTGCTGCATAAGGCCCTGAAGCCCTTTTAGTCTTATTTTTGTGTTCTTCCTACATATTTTGGTGATAAATGGAGTGCTATGAAAAGAAAAATGAAAATGCACACCAATTTTCCGGTAAGTCCTATGAAAATGATGGATCTAGGAGCAAAGGGCGATCGGAATTGTTGGTTCCTGCCGCGATCGCCCTGGTGCGGCAAATGCAGGGTACTATGGCCGTCTTGCGGAAGTGCTGTCGTTTGTTTCTTGTCAGAACTTCACATTTGTGTTCACAACCACAAAAAATACGCCAAATACGGTTCTTTAAAGAACATGCGAATTGTACGAATGGTCTCGCCGCGATGCCGTCCGCTCGGCGCTAACTTTAAAATTTTGTTCTGATTACTTTGGCGACTCCCTCAAAATTGGCTGGGCGAACGCGGCGCTCCTTCAGAATCCTCAGCAAGACTGCACTCGTTGCAGTGTCCAACCGCGAATTCGGTCTTTGGGCGCGAAAACGGCGCACACGTTGGACACCTCCTTTCTTTGTTATCTCTCGCGGTTATCTGGTGACGTCGCTTCACTTTTTCCTTCTGTGCCGTTACTAATCGTGTTGTGCGCCTTTCAGTTGGTACTTGTATCGCTCAACCCGGCACAACTGACCCACAGAAGGAATGAAGAGAGTGAAGTCGAAGTCCCTCGTGTGAGTCCAGAGCGCCGCCCTTCTCGCGATCTGACATCGTTAGCTTTTCAGAAGCTCTGGAACGAAGGCACTCAACATCTCGCCGAAAACTATTAGCGAAACGACCTTGGACAAGCATTCCTCACCTGGAAGCACCTCCGACTCGGACCACAAGTTCGTGAAGGGGAAAATACGTTCGGCCTACAAAAAGAAGAAGAACGCTCTGGCCATCGCTGCAGCGTCGAAGTTGAAGAAAACCCCACGCAAATCGGGCGTCGTGACTCCTGCAGCGACACCCGGAAGTGTCAAGAGACCCGTTGGTCGGCCTCCGAAGAGCGGAAAGAAAAAGGAATCACTGAGGATGCACTTGTTCGATACTTCCCCGCAAATGGCCGAACCGAAGAAGCGTGACCGTGAGCTGGACGCTGAGGATTCCGAGGTTTGAAAGTACGGTGTGACGGCGGTGATTACCACGATCTGTTGTAGAACATGGAAGCCAAACGAGTTCGTCTTGAAGAGACCACTGAAAACCGAAAAGTGTTCGGAGAACGTAACATTGAAAACTCTCTGAGAGGAGCTGACAGTGAAACAGTTCGGCCAGGTGAGATTACGTTTTTTTGTGCATATCATTCGTTTGCTCTTCAGATACACCCAATTTCATGGATGTCACAATTGAGACCACTTTGGCTGGTGGTAATCCAGAAGTACTTATGGTCGTCCAGGACAGCAACCACAATGAAGTACTGGCCACAACTGATCCCATTCCTGCCACTCCAGTAACCGGAATGGCGCGGACTCAAGAACAACGCACGCCGGGAAGCATTTTGAAACGCCGTGAAGGTGACGTGTTCTCACCAAAGGTAGGCATTTGGCTTATTTACTCTCGTATTCCCTGAATGGTTTAGACAAACAGCAGTCGCCGCGTCCATTTCGACTGGAATGGCGAAGAAGAAGAACAGAGAGCCAGTCCAAGTACTCCCCTGATGCGTCGTCCATCGCGCGCCCGACAGTCGCTCATCGCATCTCTGGATGCCCTCGATGCAAAGTGCGCCGCAAAGACTATTGATGAGCTCGCTGAAAAGCCAGAAGAAGTCGTCACTGACGGCGATTTTAAGCATATCTACCCAAAGCTGGTGTCTTGCTCGAAGCCTGCTGCCAGCATTTGCAAGGAGCTGATGGAGCCATCTGCGTATGTTTACAAATCCTGGGAATAGCTCTTACAATAATTTTAGTTCTTATGCTGCAAGGACCTACTTCGCCGCTAAGAAGATCAAGACTGTTGGTGATTTGGCTCGCTTGAGCAAGCGGGATATTTCGAAAATGCCGTTTGTGGTCCCTAAAGTGGCCACTCTCAAGGAAAGGCTCGATCTCATCATGAAGGGGGAGATGCAGCTGATCGTATGCTTCGTTTTCGTGACATTTCATTTATATGGATGTTGCAGCAGAAAGATATCCCTCCGCAGTCCCAGTCACTTCTGCTAACTGAAGCAGCAGAAAAGAGTTCCTCACAAGAATTCGACCAGAACATCGCTGAAGTCTCTGACGAGGTTATCGTCTTATCGGATACTGAACTTAGCAGTCAGGATAGTGAAGTGATCGTCAGTGACGATCCCAGTGAAACTACGGAGCTGGTGAAGTGTGTGGCTAGCGATCACCATCAATCTTTGCCAATGTCTGCTGAAGCTCCTTCACGAGAACCGCTCACCGAGGAAATGGTAGAAGAAACTCCTGTGGGAGAAGAGGAGGAAGATGAAATGCCAGTGATTGAAGAAGATCACCTGAAAGAAGTGGTAAATGCAGAGCTGATGGAAGAAGCCGACATGGAGGAGCATGAAGATCAGCTGGAGCCCGGACCGATCGAAGCACCCCCCGCCCCACATCATGGCGGCGAGTGGCCAGAAGCCGAGCCCGCCCGTACTGCACCGGAAGCCAAAGCCGAGGAAATTGCAGAGGTGTCGTTCCAAAAAAGTGTCTACGCAGGAATTCAGCTCGTGGGACCCGTTTGGACCCAAAGTTTTGAAGCCATCCGTGATCTCTACAGAAGCGGACCCTTCATTGTAGACGGCGTCAGCGAGTTCGTGGCGGCCGCTCGCGAATCGATGCCTAAGCAGGCGAGCGCCTCCCTTGGCCAGATGTCGTACGAGGAGCTGGTGAATGTCCGTCGTGTGACGCGGGATGCCTTCTTTGCCGTAGCCAACCTTGTGGACGATGAATTCCAGAAGTACGAAAGGAAGTTTGTGGGAAAAGAGTGACTTCATCCCTCGGTCTCATTCTCTGAATCTCAAATCAAATATTGCGTTGTAACCGATTAAATCGGGTTGTTGACCTTTCTGTCCACTCTGGTGCAACTTGGTAGAGCATTTATAATAAACACGCTGGTGTCGGTTCTTTCGGTGTTGTGGTCCCACATAAAGGTGCTAGAGAGGAGGCTCAAGAGAGGAAATCAAGCTGAACGGTGGATCCTCACAGTCATCCCTGTACCTTATCCACTGTGGATTCTTTCCACCGATAACCAACGATGCTTATGTGCTTGTCACTCTGAGATCCTGTTCACCGATTCGAACTTTACAGTTTTTTTTGTAAATATCGTGGTGGGACCACCTAGTGCGCGAAAACGTGGAGGGCGAATTTGCATGAAGGTGGCCGATGAAAGCGAATGCCGGCGTTCCGATCGATTTCTTTTGCTGAGGTGTCTTCGGATTTCCCGTTTGTTTCTAGAGATTCGCCGTCACGGTTACGGTATTCAAATCTGTTAGCTGTAAAACCTTTCCCAAGCAGCTGGAACAGTTCTCGAATTATTTGATCCTCTTTCCCGCTGTCGTTGATCGTATCCATTTTCCACAGTTCCTTTGTCATTCAAAGTCCCCATTTTAGGCGCGAAACCTTTCTGCTCGCTCATAACCTTATGTTCGCCAATCGATATTTTCATCGCGGTAAGATCTCTAATCCGATCTTCCTCTTTGAGTGCTGTCCTAGTTCCTCCTCTAAATTATCAAACATCAGTCCATATCAGGGACTTCGATCATGATTTAATTTGGTTAACTTCTGTGTTCCTTGTTCCCTGCTTTTCTTTATTTTAACCCCTTGCAGCATTCACTGATCTTATGTCACTGGAATCCTCACCATCGAATTTTCGTGACTGTTTTAGCCGACTTAACATGTTCCGCTTTCTGTTTACTTTACGAGTATTTTCATATTGTAAAACTTATTGTTCACTTGGTTCCTTTCCAGGTTGCCATCTCCGGCTGAAATGGGGAGAACTCAAGCGCAACAGGAAACGGAGAGTGTTTCGGATGTGAACGTTCGTGTGCTCCGATCGCGTTCGAAGTCTCGCGCTCCTCTTGGCGAAGCGTCAGCGCTTCGGAAACCGCCTCCCGGAGTGAGACGTTCTTCCCGCCTGACTCGCCAGAATTCCATAAAGAGTCCAGTGAAAGTTCAACAACGGACGCCGATGAAGCGAAGAAGCAGCGACAAAGAGAATGGAACTCCGATCCCTGCACGCTCCACCTGCGTTCAACCTCTAAAGTGCATGTACTTGGACATGGATGCTGAAGAGGAAGAGCAACAGGACTTGTCGCTGAGCCCACCGCAAGCGAAAACTCTGCCAGCGAATGTGGAAGAAACTCCGAAGACGAAGGCGATGATGAACCAGTTGCAGGCGGTTGTTTTCTCTTCTTCTCGCTCAGAATCTTATGGCTGTGCATTTAGATAGAGCTGAACAGTGTGAAAAAGACTCCAACGCGAACCCGTGCACGACCAAAGGCCGCTAAGACTCTCGAATCGACGATGAAAGACATGAAACTGTCTTCGGGGAAGAAGCTATCGAAGGAGGAGGTGGACAGGCCGTCCACATCCACTCGGAGCGCAAGACGCAGCTTGTTCAACCCCAACGACATCAAAAAAGAGCGGGGTGCGCGGGAAGAAGGAGCTCTGAGTCTGACGGTTCGTCTCAAAAAACGAAGTTCGAAGTGCTGGGGCATACCTGGTCCGGACAGTCCTTTCGGCGTCACTCGGAAGCCAACAAGAGTCGGAGGCGCGCGAAAGTCAACTCGAGTTCAGAGAGACGACTCTTTTACCATTCAGAGTAGCGAGGAGGACAGTTCCGAGTAAGATGGGTAGCTGTGGATCTGGAAACATTGACACCATTTCAGTGAAGAACCTCTGGCGGAAATCGACGAGTCTGATCACGAAGACGATTGCATCGCTGATTGCCACCGAAGCATCAAGAAAACTCCGAAGAAGATGCTCCGATCGAAAGCCACCAGCCGCGTCAGAAACGTTTCTAAGGATCTGGGAGTCTCTCCTAAGAAGAAACTCAAGACGGAAACCAAGAAGTTGGTCCGTCTCCGCTTTAGGGACTTCTTCACTCCTGAAATTCTTTCAGAAGCCGAACACTCTAGCATGGGTGCGATCACAGCTGTGCGCCGCCGTCGTTCCTGACCGTCTCCCTTGCCGCGAGGATGAATACCGCCACATCGAGACCTTCTTCAAGAACGCAACCGTTAGCAATGGCCAGAGTCAGTCGATGTACATCAGTGGAGTGCCGGGAACCGGCAAAACTGCCACTGTTCTTCAAGTCGCCAGAATGCTGAGGGACAATCCGAAGTTCCCGAAGTTCAACTTCGTCAGAGTGAACGCTATGGAGCTCGCCGATCCCAAGAACTTCTTTCTCGCTGTTTATACCCAGCTCTTTCCTGATCGAGCGAAAAAGAGGATCGCCCTCGGAACAGCTCGGAGGAAATTGAACGACATGTTCCTCTACAAAGACGCCAACCGTCTTCCTGTTGTTCTGCTCGTCGACGAGGTAAGCAGGTTCAGAATTGTTCGTGCACCAAGTCGTATTTCAGCTCGATTTGCTATGCACCAAACGCCAAGACATCATCTATGACCTCTTCAATTGGTCGGCAGTTGCGGAATCCCGAGTGAATGTCATCGCCATCGCCAACACCCTCGATCTGCCAGAAAGAGCTCTTACGCTCCGCATCACAAGTCGCATCGGCTTCAATCGCCTCACCTTCCAACCCTACGAGTTCGCGCAGATCAGTTCGATTCTCCAGGATCGTCTCCAAGGTGCAAAATGCATCTCGAAGGACGCCTTGCAGCTCGCGAGCCGGAAGGTCGCCTCGATCTCGGGAGATCTGCGCAAAGCGCTGGATATCGTGAAGCGCGCCGTCGAAATCGCTATCGAACTCGGCAGTGCTTCTTTGGAGCTCAAACACGTAAGATGATCCAGCTTACAGCATGAGCTCACCTCTAACTCTTAGGTCCAATCGGCGATCGAGGAAGCGAAGTTCGCTTACCGCTCTGAGCTCGTCGCCGCACTATCGTCCCACGAGAAAACAATCGTCGAAGCACTGCTCGAATTGACCATATCCACTAGGAACGATGAAATAGATTTCGAGCTTATCCTACGTAGGTATCGCGATATATCCCGCAACAAAGGTGTGGCGCCTCTCTCGGCCACCGCTGCATATGCCTGTGCGTTGCGCTTGTGCAATTGTGGCCTGTTGAAGACCGACAACAACGGAAACCTCGGATGGCTGTACAGAACAATGCGTTTGGTGATGTCACCGGAGGATCTACGATGTTGTTTCAATCTACAAAAGGATAGTTCCTAGTTCTCAAGAATTTTACAAGTTGTCATGTTTTTGTGACTCTAAGCTTTCAAAATAAACAGCTGATTATCAGCCTGCCACACAATTTGCAACTGGGCTCGGCGACTTCAGTTTATGTCTACAGTCTGGAAAGCAAACGCTCTGTCTGTAAGCTCAGAAAAGCAGGACTAGAAAGCCACATTCACTCAAAATCGTTCATCAAACGCACAAATCCTGTACAACACAAAATGTCAAAATGCTAGACGGAAAGGTTAATCCAAGGTCCTGTCGGTCGCAACGTAGCGGATCTTATCACCGGTGACGACGATCTCTTCCCGCTTGGTTAATTCTCGCAGAGCTTCCGTGAAGTGGTTGGCGTCGAAGTGCTTCGTATTGTTCTGGTGGAGCTGATAGAGTAGCTTCTTCTGAGCGATTGTGACAGACTTCTTCGACTTGAGCTCCTGGCGAATCATCTCAACGACATCGTTCACGATTTGCTTCGATGAAGCACTGAGACCGCCAGAGATGATTCCCATGTCGATGCGCCCAGTGTTGGGATCGGTGAGCGATTGGCGCATAGCTTCACGATGTAGACTAAAAACACAGAGGTTGCCCGACTACCAAGGGGAAGACGGTCATTACCTGTAGGCGTCTTCGACGTCATCCGCCGAAACTACGTTTGAAAGACGTATCTTAGCGAACGCCTCCGACAAACGAATGAGAGACTCCAGTTGGCGAGGATACGCGCTGACCTGACCAGTTTTTGCACCGAACTCGCGCATCTTTAGGTACTTATCGATGAGCGCACTCTGAGATACATTGTCCAACTTCGGGTGAACAGTTTCTTTAGCGTAGGCAATGTAATCCCTGCAACACGTCAGTGATAAGGCCAGAAAAATAACAAAGGCGCTACCTGAGAAGAGCC
The DNA here is from genome assembly GCA_030435675.1 of Steinernema hermaphroditum. Lineage (NCBI taxonomy): Eukaryota > Metazoa > Nematoda > Chromadorea > Rhabditida > Steinernematidae > Steinernema > Steinernema hermaphroditum. Next base: position 7,303,386 of record CM059622.1, read on the forward strand.
ATATTAACTTCCTCGTTTGCCATGTCTTCCTTTGTTTTAAAGTACAACGAAACGAGATGGTTTCCGAGCTGCCGATCATATGTTTCGTTTTGAGGATCAAGAACAAGGAAGATGAGATCAAATCGCGAGAGCAGTGTGTGAGGCAGTTGGATGTTGTCGATGATCGTCTTATTGCGATTCCACTTGCTGTCGATGGGGTTCGCACCCGCAAGAATCGATGTTCGCGCATTCAGCTGACAGATGATTCCGGCCTTGGCAATGGAGAGCGTCTGTTGCTCCATGACTTCGTGCAGCACCGATCGAGTGCTGTCGTTCATTTTGTCGAATTCATCAATACAGCAAACGCCGTTGTCAGCCAGAACAAGGGCACCGGTTTGGAGCACAGCACCGCGAGTATCAGGGTCGCGCGTCACCGAAGCCGTGAGACCAACGGCGGAACTTCCCTTCCCGGAAGTGTACTGTGCCCGCGGAACTAGTCGGTACACATATTGCAGCAATTGAGACTTTGACGTTCCGGGATCACCACAAAGGAGGATGTTGACTTCGCTGCGCAGCTTCGTCTTGTTTCCTGTTTCGTCATCCTTCCGGGAGCCGCCGAACAAGAGACAGAGAATTCCCTTCTTGACGTCATCGTGGCCATAAATGCTTGGAGCGACTGCTTTAGCAAGGCGATCGACGATATCGGGGCGTTTCGAGAGTTCAACAATAGCCGCAATGCGCTCTTCGCTCAAGAAACTTCTGGAATAAAGAAAAGGTAAAATATGCATAAAGATTCCTTGTAAGTACCCGTCGCCGGTTTGATGGAGCCGAGATGTGTCAATTTTTCGGAAGTGAAGGACATCGACATTGGTTCTGTAGACGGAGTTGAGATTTCTTTGGCGAGGATTCGCTCGCATCGCCTGAGCTCGATAGATTCCGGTTACAGAAATGCGGTCTCCGGGTTGGACGTTCTCAACGAGAGACCCGTGCGCAAACAGTGTGATGGTGTGTGGAGTCTGTCCTGCAGGCATATCACCAGGGATTTCTTGCAGCTTGACAATCTGTTTGTCCATGTAGAACGAGCGGTTGAAAATCATCTTGAAGCAGTGACTGTTGTTACAATTGCGGCAAAGCGTTGGCTCCTCGATACGGCCGCGGTCGACTTCGTTCTCGGCCTGAAAAGAGCGGACATATCAGTGATGAAGATAGAATGAGAACTTACGGTGTATCGGCAAATTGTGCACTGGAAGAATCCGGTGCTCGCCTCCGGAATCAACGTTGAGGTTCTGATGACCATTCCGTTGATGGTGATTAACTGGTCAATGTCCGAAGGGTTCAGACTACGCATGTTACGAGTCTTTTCAGCGTTGAAAGGCCGAATCTCGATGGGAGGCAGCTCCTTGTCATAGCGCTCCTTGTAGATCTCGTTGACGGTCATGTCAAGATAAGGGATGACTTCCTAAACAGTTCCATGTTAGAACTGCGTCGTATGGAGTTCATGCCGAAGGATAGGCGATGATCTGTCGGTACAACTCATCGTTGAACACTTGAACGTGCTTCAGGTTGACATTGAAGTAAATGTTCTCGCTGTTGAACACCTCCGCAAGACGTTCCGAGTAGTAAGCATGGCTGGTGTTGATCTCAGAACGCTGGTGCGATTCCACCTCCATTGCGGTTTCATCTTCCTCGAGGTCCTCCGTTCGGAACTGCTCGATGAAGGCGCGGAAAGTCCTCTGCACATCGGCGACACAGATGCGGGTTCCCCAGATATAAATACGTGCACCATCGTCATTATTTTGATTCGTGCTCTGCATAGCGTCATCGCGGGCATCGATACGGATCGTGCGATGGTGGGATGGCATGACACGAAGATCGGCGCGTACGCGAGCTACGCTTGATCTACCACTAGTGCCGCCGCTGGCACTTGTAGCCAGGCTGAGCATTCCATGCTCCGAGCCGTATCGCATAACACTGGAGCCCTCTGAAAGCACACGACGATGACAATTTCGGAGTTGTAATCGCTCACCGCTTCTGAGTCGAGACGAGGATGGTGGTGCATTGGAGCGCGATGGACTGTCCAGGTTGGGGAGCGGGCGAAGCGATCCAGGGGCACCTGTTGAGTTGGAGGCTCGCGACGACATTTTCGAGGCCGGCGTTCACTTCCTGCAAGATGATTAATCACCATAAGAGGGTTTCCTCAGAGAAAGTTAAACGAAACGAACGCTAAGAAACAGATGACACCACGTGAGAAGAGATTCAGGCCCCGCGACCACCACATACTGTCGCCTCAATGCGCGGGAGCGATTCAATCACACCGATTTCGCGCCCAAAGAGTTCAGCTGGGATCCTGTGCGGAAGACGTGTGCTTCAAACCGTCACCTGTAAAGTTCGAATGTTCACTCCGAGACAGTTTGTCTCTTTTTCGTCTATATCTGACTATTCTTCTTTTCGACGAATCGATTGAAGGTGAAACGTTTCACCGTGGAACGCCCTCCGCAGTGAATCGCTTCTTTGTGCGTCGGATGTTTGCTTTTCTCGTGTCGTACTGTGCTGTTCCTCGGTTGTGAGCTGGCTTAATTCGATTTCGCTAATGAACCGGATACCCGGATCCTCCAGAAGTGGCGCTCTTCTTGTCAGCCAGCTCCGATGCTCATTCATCGGCAGACTTTCACCAGAATTGTTCCTTCTTATCGTCGTCCTCAACCTCCTATAAGGGCACATTCTATCGCTTTCTCATGTCCATCCTGCGAAAACACTACGTTAACAACCGCCAACCGGTTATCACTTAACTCAGTGGTCGAATTGCCCAGTAGCGAGGGCGAGAGATTGAAGGACGACGCCCAAATTAATTGATTTGATGCGCTGCGGGTCTCACGGGACATCTGATACGGCTGCGGTTAGCCTGTGGTGTCCAGAGAGTGATTTATGACACGGAGTGGCGGCGGTCTCCGTTTTGTTATGCAGTATCGCCACTTCCGGACGTTCTTTTTGTTTTTCTCTAGCGGGTCCATGCGGAGTGGTCTCCGTCAGCTGGAAGCTCGAGGAGGCTCTTGACTCTGAGTTAGTTTTGTGGGAACGCGAAATCTGCGCGTATTGCTTGAGTCCCGGTTAATTCCGATCAATAATTGTTGTGAGGGTTGCATGCGCGCGCCGTCCATTATGCGCGCTAGTGCTGTACTTAACCTCTCAATAACCTTTTGCAGCAGTCCGCGTGCTTATATCCGCGCGCAATCGCAATTCGGTATTTTCAGAGATTCCTAACGCAGAGGGCACTCGATGATGTAAAGGCGGAATCTCCATTGAAATCAGCGGTTGTCTTCTAATCAAGGATTACTGTATAATCAACGACATCAATCATCGCGATGAAGGACGAATTTGACGATGCTGCCTCATCGTCTTCGGCTCAGATCCACGCCGACGGCGCAGAGAACGAAGCCGGCGACCGTCCGATGCCGGAGGAGTGGGTGGAGATCGAGGAACCGCGAACGAAGGAGCGAATGTTCGCTAATCTAGCGACAGGAGAATGCGCCTGGGAGCCTCCGAAGGACGTTCCAGTGTAGGACGATATCACTTCAGATTTGCGACCGTCGTTGTTTGATTTAGGAAGCGCATGAGAGAAAATCAGTGGTGGGAGTTGTTTGACTCGAAATCCAAGCGCTTCTACTATTACAATGCGACGACGATGACGACGGTGTGGCAGAAGCCAAGCAACTGCGACATTATTCCTCTTGCTAAACTCCAGGTAATTTCGTTATTCTGAAAACGCTAAATCTAAAAGAGCGCATTTCTAGCTGCTGAAGGAAAACACGGAGATCGAATTTTACAGCCAGTCGCGTGGTTCGAAAGTAAGCAGTGAAACACAAACTTCTCCCTCGCGTCTCCGGAAACGCTTAGAAGACCTCCAACTAAGCGATTCACGTCCCTCTGTTTCCGTGGATGTCCTTGATGATGAGGGGATATTCGCGCAAGAAATAGGGCCAGAATCCGGAGTCATAACAAGAAAGCAGCCTCATTACTCTCACTCCAACCCGTCCACACTGCCATCCAGCAACATCTACTCGAACTTCGATCTCTGCTCCCAACTATCTGCATCCCCTGTGCCCTCTGTGGACACCGTCAGAGCCTCTGGTCCCCAGTGTTTCCCGTCTCCTTCGTCTTCGCACACGATGCCTTCTGCACGGGGACGCTCCACGAGCTCCTCCTCTGAACAGCGACAGTTCCCTTCGGCCGCACGGCCGGAACACGCCCACAACACTTCTTTTCAGTCGGGAACGGGAAACGGCGACGTTGCCGCGGATTCTTGGAGTAAGGATTCGATCAAGCACCCTATTTCGAAGAATCTTGATAAGAGTTTAAAGAAGGATGCCCTGGCGCTTTTTAAATTGATTCAGTCGTATATGGGAGATCGCAAGGCGAAATCTGCTGCCGATAAGGTGTGTGAAGCTCTCTCTCTCTTTGTTATTGTCGTGTCTTTACAGGTTGCTGTCTCTATCTGCGAGCAAGCGCTGCAGAAGCCCGAACTTGCCGATGAACTATTCGCTCAGCTAACGAAGCAGCTGACAGAAAATGAAAGGTCCGACTCGCTCCGAAAAGGATGGGAGCTTTTGGCGATAACGCTTTCCTTCGTATCACCAAAGAGTGAAGATGCAAAGCAGTCACTCCTTTCCTTCGTGGAGATGCACTCCGATTCGCTTCTGGATACACCGGAAGTCGCAGTATCGCAATTCGCCCAGCAGTGTCTCAAGAGAATTCAGCGCGTTGCGCCAACGAGTGGGGCGAGGCCAAAGCCGTCAACGGAACTCGTACAAGAGTCCAGAATCCACATATTCAGTCCTCCACAATTCTCGGCCACAATCGATGAACTCATGGAGCTCCAAGGAGATCGATGGCCGGACCGTCAAGTGCCTTGGATCGAAACCACTCTCATCGATATGATCGTTGCCTCCGGGGGGTCGACCACTGAAGGTCTTTTCCGTGTACCAGCAGATCCTGAACAACTCCAAACCGGTGAGACTTTTTTATATTTTGTTTGCTTATCTTGTTGTCACTATAGCACGATTGCGCCTTGACCGGTGGCTCCTACCCGTCGTCAGAGACGCTCATGTGCCTGCCGCGTTGCTCAAAATGTGGCTTCGGCAGTTGCCGACTCCTCTTATTCCCGACAACATCTACCAGCGGTGCCTTTCTGTCTGCGATCAGCCCGAAGAGTGCCTGAAAACCATGGAATTATTGCCCGCTAGTCACAAGATGGTGCTAGCAAAGTTGCTGTGGCTTCTCCAGGTGCTTGCCCAGGAGGAAAACGTCCGGCACACTAAAATGGATGTTTCGAACTTGGCGATGGTGATGGCGCCGAACATCCTCAGATGCGACTCCGAAGATCCAAGTGTAATCTTCCTGAACACCCGCAAGGAGATGACATTTCTGAAAACGCTTATTATGAATTGCGACTGTAGCCACATGCATTCCGTAATTTGATTGTGCTCACGCTGAGAGTCTTCTTCCACGTCGCGTTTTTTTTACTGAGGCCGATCTGTAAGGACTGGAGCAAGTGTCCGACGTTCAGAAGTCATTCTCTTTTGGGTTGTGTTGATTCTCCTGTGGTTATCCTGTTATCGATCAGTTCGCTTTTCTAGTCACCCTGCCACTTCGTTCCTAAAGATCCCCTAGTGTGTTCGTAATGTCCCCGTTCTCGATCCAGTTATCGCAACCTATCTGTATTCTTTGCGCCTTTCGCTTTTATTCATTGAATTTGTAAATAAATTATAGGAAATTTGTACAATCCAGTTTCATGATGTGTTTTTCGCTCTATACGCGTATTGATAATATTTCGGGAATCAGTCGGTATGCCTATGTAATGGACTTTAGGACAATGGGTGACATCGAGGATGGGTTCGACGTAAGGACGCCCGCCGCCAACGGCCCAGGAGTCGGAGTCATGGTGAAGCGAAGGGCGCCGAAGACGGCGAAGGACGAGCTCTTCGAAGGCGACAGTTTCGTCCCCGGAACGCGGAAGATCTACGTGCGCACGTGGGGCTGCTCCCACAACAACTCCGATTCCGAGTATATGGTTTGTCAGCTGCTTTTCGCTCTGTGTCAACCTTCTTAAGGCGGGACTTCTCGAATGCGCCGGATACAAGATCACCCGCGACGAGAAAGATTCGGCCGACCTGTGGCTGCTCAACAGCTGCACGGTGAAAACTCCTTCTGAGCAACAGGTCGAAAACAATATCGCCGATGCGCAGAAGAAGGGCACGAAAGTCGTCGTGGCGGGCTGCGTTTCGCAAGCGGCCCCGAACGAGCCCTGGTTGAAGGATATCTCGATCGTGGGAGTGAAGCAGATCGATCGCGTCGTGGAGGTCGTCGAGGAAACTCTGAAGGGGAATACGGTGCGCCTCCTCTCGCAGAAGAGAACTGACGCGGCGCTGAATCTTCCTAAGATGCGGCGAAACGAGCTGATTGAAGTGCTAGCGATCAACAGTGGGTGCTTGAACCACTGTACGTACTGCAAAACGAAGCTCGCTCGCGGCGATCTGAAGAGCTATCCATTGGAAGAACTCGTCGAACAAGCGCGCACCGCTTTCGAAGTCGATGGCTGCCGCGAACTATGGCTCACTTCTGAGGATCTGGGGGCATGGGGCCGCGATATTGGAAAGGTACTGAGAAGCTCCATCTCTAGATGCAAACTCGAGTAACTGCAGGTTCTACCCGATTTGCTGAAGGAGCTGGTGAAAGTCATCCCCGAAGGTTGCATGATGCGACTGGGAATGACGAATCCGCCCTACATTCTGGATTTCTTGCAAGAGATCGCCGATATCTTGAACCATCCAAGAGTTTATTCGTTCCTGCACATTCCTGTGCAAGCGGGTAGCGACGCCGTTTTGAACGACATGAAGCGCGAATACACTAACCGCCACTTCTGCAACATCGTCGACTACATGACGGAATAGTGAGTACTGGACCCGTTGACATTGCCTAATAGCCTTTCCAGCGTTTCCGACGTGTACATCGCCACGGACTTCATTTGTGCGTTCCCTACCGAAACCGCCGAAGACTTCGAGGAGAGCATGGAGTTGGTGCGGAAGTACAAGTTCCCTTCCCTGTACATCAATCAGTACTACCCGCGCTCAGGAACTCCGGCGGCGCGGCTCAAGCGTATTCCAACAGATGAGGTGAGAACATCTCTACTCCCGGCTCTGACAAAGATCGTAATCTAGGCTAGAAGACGCACAAATGAGATGACGCTTCTTTTCCGCTCGTACAGTCGCTACGGAGAAGACAGGATAGGACAGGAGTATGAGGTCCTCGTGTGCGAAACCGCCTCGGACAAGATCCACCTGGTCGGACACAACAAGAGCTACGAGCACATCCTGGTTCCCAATCGTCCGGGACTTCTCGGAACGACTACGCGTGTTCGCGTGACAGAAGTCTCCAAATTCCATATGAAGGCGGTCGAGCTGGATTCCGCCGAGGGGAGGTCGCTACACACTGAGAACTCGCAACTTATCAACCGAGTTCTCCTGGTTTCGGTGGCGCTCAGCCTGTTGTATTGGATCGTTGTTACTCTCGTTCGATTGTTTTGATTTGTTGAAAGAACGAAAGATTGTTAAAACGCTTTATCTAATTGGAACAACATCTAGAAGTCGCTGACGCGCCCCTTACGCTCCCAATCTCCTAGATGATAACGGATTAAGTCGTGGAACTTCGGATTCGCCTACCGTAGCGAGTGGGTTCCGGGCCTGCGGGGCCTCCCTGCTCTCCGGTCTCCGGGTTCACGAAGCGCCTCGGCGGTTCGGCGTCGTGCATGCCTAGAGCTGACTTCGGAAGCTCCTTGGCAGGCTTGATCTTCGGCTGCTGCGTCTTCTGAGTTTTCTTTGGGGCGGAGCAGAAGAAGCGCGCCGAGGTCGCCGGCATACGCGCGTAGAAGAGCGATCGAAGCATCTGGAATCAAAAGAGAAGCTAGGAGAAGCGGTGAGGGTGGATGGGCGATGGGCAGATCAGTGCCCGTATCCAAGAAAGTGGGAAGCGCTTCCCAGTTGCTTCCCAGCCTTCCCAGTTGGGTGGGAACTGGGAAGCGGTATCCAAGAAAGTGCGAAGACTTCCCAGTTGCTTCCCAGTTCCCTCCCACTGCTCCCAGTGCTAGGGGACTGGGAAGCGCGCTTCCCACTTGCTGTTTTGGCACTTTTTTGACATCAAAACTTTGTGACACACTACTTTATCGTGTTTTTAACGTCCTAAAGCCATTTCCATGAAAAAAATTGAGAGTTTGAGCTAGTCATTACAGGCTGGGTGAAACACTAACAAGGGAAGGGTCAATCATGTTACGCTAAGATCGACGCGAGACTAGCGGCGAACGGTAGGCCCCGGGGAGTGTATTAACCGTGCAAAATACTAGGTGCCCTAACGTGCTCTATGTCCGTCAAAACAGACTTTCTCACCATCCTAGCATCGTTTCTCACCGATGATTCCCAAGTGAACCAGTGTATACCTAACCTCACAATTTTGTCTTAGTTGGAAAATGTTCGTACATACAACCTAAGGTAGCCGTCTGACAAACCACAATCCGACTATCTGATGCTTATTAGGTGTACACTGGGTCACTTGGGAATCACCGATGAGAAATCAATGTGGCATTGGTGAGAAAACATATCACCTCTCTTTTGATGGACATAGAGCACGTTAGGGCACCTAGTATTTTGCACGGTTAATACACTCCCCGTGGCCTACCGTTCGCCGCTAGTCTCGCGGCGATCTTAGCGTAACATGATTGACCCTTCCCTTGTAAGTCAAGACCACACGCCACGTTTTTTTTTCGCGAACGGGCAGCGCCGCCGTGTGTGGTCTGTCCGTTTTCATCGGGTTAAGGAGAAAGTTCTTGCGAGTAATGAGAACAAGCGAGAACTTGAAGCATTTCGTCCCTATCGTGAGTTTCGCTCCTATCATGAGATAAACCGACCTCTTTAACAGTCGCTCACCTAGGATAACAATATCTTTGTGTTGTTCGTGCTTATGAAACATAGTTTAGAAGGAAATACCACTTTGAAATGACTCTAAATTAGCCAAAATGCTTAGCAACACTATGTTCAACACAAAGAAAACAAAAAACCGCTCATAAAGCATCGCTAAACGTGACAAAAGAAGCTGCGGAGTGAAAAATGTAGATGAAAATGACGATATGATACAAATTCCCACTGGGAGTTATCCCAGTTGTTCTTGGATACCAATTTCCTCCCAGTGGGAAGCGCTTCCCACTTTTTTGGATACGGGCACAGGTGGTGCAGAAGGAAAACGCGGTCGTAGGGGGAAACTCCGTTGCAGGGTGATCGCGCTATGAGCCTCCGACGCTTTCATTGAGAGGGATCGTCGATGTGATTGATATACTACCCTTTCTCGTTCTTCTCCATATTTGTGGCCAAAAAATCGACTTTTCTGCTTCTGTGGTGTCGAACCCGCACATAGCCCCTCCTTCGAGAGCTTCTTGAATTTCAGAAGAAGGTCAGTCTCCTTTTGGCCCAAACGAGAGGAGGAAAGGGGAGTTGTCACACCCTTCGCACACTTCCATGAGGCTTTCGCTCAACCCGCACCCGATCTCGCTCGAGATATCCACTTCGATGTCCTTTGTGGTTTTTCAAATAAATTCCGCAAATTATTCTCCAATCTATTCCTAATCCTTTTCCTCTCCTCTCTTTTCCTTCGAGTCGAAAATCCATCACGGAGAAAAGCGAAAAACCAAAAAAGGAGATGATCCGGAAAGGAGCCTGTGCAAGAGGCAATCGGCGATCAAGAAGGCCTCCTCCGTCCCCCTAAAGGGGTCGTACAGTACCCGCGCGATCCCCGGAGATCGGTAATCGGCGGACTCATCCGTCGCCGGCGGTCGTAATTCGAATCGATCGAACCCGCCTGCGGCGATTCGGAGGCGCACGCGTAAACAATTGGCGCCCACAGGTGCTGAGGCGGTCGCGCATGCACAGTTGCAACGTGACGTTCGCGTGACGGTCCCCTCGACAGTCGCCGCCGCACGCATCGATCGCTCTCGAATCGCCCGAGGCAGCGCGCGCGAAGGGTCTGAGATCCTTTGTGTATTTGGAACTCCCTGTGCTTACCGGCAGCAGAAGAAGGTGAGTTCTCCTCATCAGCTGACCCTCGGCGCAGAATCAAGAGACTCGATGTTCGTCCCGATGGAGACGACATCTTCGGAGGCGCAACCGCAGTCCGAAGCGCACTCTGTGATCAGGATGGCGCCTCCCGGCGACCGTCAGCAGCAGATCGACTTCGAGCAGCAGCAGCAGAGTCTCCAGGAGCTGAACGCCATGCAGCAGCTTAACTACTCGTACCCCACTGGCTACCAGGAGTACACCCTGGCCGTGGGCACCCCGACCCTCTTGCAGACCTCGGCCCCTCCGCCCATCTACTACCAGGCCATGGTGCCCGTGAACACCTCCAACTCCGACTGGAGCCGACCCCTGGAACACTATGGTGGCTACCCCACCGCCTCCACCATCCATTACATCCAACAACAGACCGCCGATGGATACGGTAGCACCCAAGGCGCCGAGCTGGTCGCCAACGGTGTGGAGTCTACCGTGCTCGGGGGTGACCTGGCCCTCTTGGCGACGGCGGCGCCGACGATCGTCGCCTCGGAGGCGTCAGTAGTGGTGCCGAAGCGCGAGAGCGAGAGTCCCGATAAGGCGCACAGCGTGCGCGCTTCTCCCGTGGTCATCCCGAAGGTGTACAACGCTCTGGGCTTCCAGTACATCCTCGACGCACCCATCTCGACGTCGATCCGCATCGACGAGGATCGCATCACCTACGTCAACAAGGACCAGTTCTACGGTATCAACCTCTCCTACATACCCGACCCTGTGAAGCCCATCAAGAGCCTCACCGTCAAGGTAGCCACGCGACGCCCTAAGCCTAAGACTAAGCCTTGCACAGAGCCAAGTGATGGTCGTCTTCGGGGACAACAAGAGCTTCGCCGACGAAATGGGGACGTGGCGCGAGTGGCAGCGTCGCCAGACGGGTGGCGGTCCTCCGCGCATCCTCGGCATCGAACCCAAGAACTGCACGGGCATCGTCGGACCCATCGACTCCATCGCCATGAACGGCGTCCAGTTCTACTGGAACACAGAACAGGGCGCCAAGGTGCATTACCCGATAGTGGAGTACGGTAAACGAGTCTATTTCAGCTGAGCGTGGCGGTGCACTGCCTCTCGACGGAGTTCAGCCTCCAGAAGGGCGTCAAGGGCCTTCCGATGAATATCCAAGTGGACACCTACGACGAGAACATCAGCGAGACGGTGCCCTTCCACCGCGGCTACTGTCAGATCAAGATCTTCTGCGACAAGGGCGCCGAGCGGAAGCTCCGCGACGAGTACCGTAGGCAGCAGAAGAGGAAGGCGATGAGTGAGTCCCCCGAGAGAGCGTCTGCTCAAGGCCTTCTTGCAGATCGGCCGCGGAAGAGCGACTTCGAGTACCACGAGCCGTGCGACAAATCGGAGTTCTACCACATGAGCGACTTGGAGAAGCCGGCGGCACTCTACCCCGGCAACGCGGAAGACCTCGACTCCCTCCGAAGGACGTCGATGTCGATGGACACCATGGAGATGAAACCGCGACCGGTGGACAGAGGTCGGAACTCACGAACGCACTCCCTAAACGCGCCCTTTCAGTGGTCATCTACGGCAAACGCCGCGAGGACGCCGTTTTCACGCCGATAGTCATCACGCCGCCTTCGGTGGTTTCCTTGGCCCACGCCGTTGCCGAACGCCTCGGCGTATCCGCCGACAAGGTGGTTTCGGTGTTTAAGCACTGCCGCAAGGGAGCGACCGTCCGTTTCGACGACGACATGATCCGCTTCTACTGCAGCGGCGACATATACATCCTCGAGCTCGGACGCTCCGCCGAGGACCCCAACGGCTTCGCGCTGAACCTCTACGAACAGGTGGACCCCAACGCGAGGAGCACCTACCAAGGACCGAAGTCCGAAACGGCCAACTGAGTTTGCGCGATGAAAAAGACTTCCTCTGATCTCTGAAGTCGGGAATCCGACCGAAAAGTATTGAAAATATTACTATTACGAAATTACGAAAAAATATTACGAAAAAAGTATTACTGATGTGGAAATAGATCCGAGAGATTTGAATAAATATTTAAGTGCCAAACGCAAAAACGACCGTTATGTCTGCGCCGTGAGATACTCGTTGAGCTTCACGTAGAATTCCGACCAGAACTCACTGTCGTCCTCCTTGTGGATGTCCGTCGAAAAGAACACCTAAACAGATCTCTTCTGATGTGAAAAGAAGAAACATTACTGACTTGCTTGTCGGGAAAGAGTTTGGACAGTCGTACGGTGACGTTCTGCACGAAGATCGTCGAAGTGCTCATGCCGCTCTGGACCATCGTGGCGCGGGGACCGCAGCCGAGGGCGATCATCTCGTGGCGATTTTTGCCGACCCACAGAAGGATGCTGTTCTCCAGATCGATGCGCTGGCCTTGCAGCGTCTCTGTGCCTACTTGTAGATGGAATGTCGCCATCTGAAACGAGCCAATTAGATAACAGAACATTTTGGAGTCTCCAGACAGCAGTCTAGACAGCCTCTGCCTTGTCTCGTCACAATCAAAAGTGGACGATACGGGCGGTGACCGAGAACGAAGTGGAAGACGGCGAATGGACAAATTTCGAATATTTTTATTTAGATAAACGGTCCGCAAAAAAACAAAGAAAACAACTGCGGAAAAGTCGCTTCCTAATCTGCGCGGCAGTCGGTATTTACAGGGCAATGGAGACATCTGGGGAATTAAAGTCCGATTATGCGAAGGTGAGCATCTAGAGTTGTTAAAGCGCAGTGATTGATTATGCAAACAACAACGAAATAAATAAGTTAACAGCGGGGACTAGAGGCGGTCAGAACTGCTCGATGCGGAACGTGATAAAGGCGTCGTCGCGGGCGGAGGCCACGGAGACGTGCTCCAGGCCCTTCCACTCGGTGCCCTGGCCGGAACGGAGCACGATGGCGCTGTCGTCGACGCCCGGCTTCCGCGGCATTCGCAGCTCCACCGGCGTCTCGAAACGGAGTCCCTGAGGGCCACACATGATGAGGGGACCCATCAGCGCCTCGTCGCCGCCGGAGGACTCCATCGAGTTGGACTTGCACACACGGATCGAGATCTCTTGGTGCGCGGCGCCGGAGATCGCACCCTCGGGCACGATCAGCTCGACGCCCGACTCGGGACATCTTACGGTAGCCCCCCGCCGGTCGACGACATCGGAGACGTGCTCGATTACGGTAATTCCGTTGGCACCACTGGAGGCGCTGTCGGTGGTCACCGAGAGGTCGTTGTTGGTGGCGGCGCTCGGCGACGGCGACGCCTGGTAGTCGGAGACGCGGCTTCCGGGATCCAGGGACGTAGTCGGCTTCTCCGACGCCTCTTGCCACTTTGAGATCCTGCAGAAAGGGTTTAAGAGGCTCTGGTTAGGGCTGCACCTCTGGGCGTTGGCGAAGTGGTCGGTGAAGAGTTTGCCACCGGGCTCGTCGTCGAAGCGTCGCGACGAGAAGTGGGGGTTTGTCCCCGGAGGCTCCAGAGACGCTAGATGCTGTCGCGGAGCGGGCACGGGTACGGGATGCGGGAAGGCGCTGTAGGAGGCGACGCGACTGTCGTTACCGTAGTAGTCGTACTGGTCAGCCAGGATCTGCTTCACGTCGTAGCACCCAGGGGAGACGGGCTTCTGCGGCGACGCGGGGTTGTAGCGCATGTAGAGATTCTCCGCGTCTCGGGGATCTGAAGGAGCGCCAGGGTTACGGTAGGTTTGACGCGTTTACCTGGGAATCTGAAGCGGGTTCCCTGCTGTGCTCCTCCGTAGAAGTAATCGCCGCCGTTGGCGTCAAAGGGCGGCTGTCTACCGTACACCCCGGTGGAGGAACGGGCGTCGGGTCTAAAGGAAAGTCGTCGAGGAGATGATTTGTGGGCTCACCCGAAGTTCTCGAGGGCCAGCTGTTGTCGGGAGACGTAGTCACTGGAGGAGGAGTAGTCGCCGCGGAGGGAGTCGGCGTCGGGGTCGCCCTTGAAGGCGCCTCCGGAGCTGAGAACAATGTCGTCGAGAGGCTGCTGGGGCCGGAACTCGGGCATCCAGACGCGGCGATCTTGGAGGTGCGCGATGAGATGCCGTAGGGCGTCGAACCAGCCGTCTTCCTTGGTCGCGTCGAGCGTCGCTGTGAGCAGATGCGAATGGTGCTTCTTGATGTAGGCCGTCTCCTCGAGAAGCTTCCGCGTCGAAAGCGACGGCGCACCGGCGCGGCTCCGGAGCTCGCGGACGCGGCTCTTCCCGTCTACGTCGATGAGCACCACAATGGGCGCGTACTGCGCCAGCTGGAGCTTCTCCACGGAAGCCGGGCTGACGTCGAGGATGCAGTGCTTGTTGGCGGCGACGAGGGCGTCGATGGCGCTCAGACGCACGATGCGGTCGTCGAGGGGCGCGCCAAAGCGGAGGGCGAAGTTAGAGAGGAGCAGCTGCCGCGCGACGTCCGCCAGCGCGCCGTAGATGACTACGGGCCTCTGGAAGGGCGGACTGCGGAGGGTGACGCGCTCGTAGGCCGGCGACGCGAGCTCGCCACCACCGAGGTCGTTCATAATGGAGTCCTCGAGGCCGTTCTTGGTCAGCGACTTCGTCCGCCGGATGGCCAGCTTCTTCCGGAAAAGCGTAGAGCGGCCGAGCGTCGAGTAGTCGGCCTTCGCCGCTGCCGTCTTGGAGTGAGTCACCGCCATCTTCGCGTTCGGGATGACACCGTTGTGGTCGCCGCCCTTCGCGCCCGACTCCACCGCCGTGTAGACTTTTGTCGCCTGCCACAGGCCTACAGTACCCCCAAAGAGCGTGTCCGTCACATGGAAGATGTCGCCGCTGCAGAATCCGAGCTCCAGACGGTTCCCTGACTTCGGCGAGAACTGGAAGTGGGTCCTGGAAGGCAGAGGCTGGGTTGGCTGGGTTCTGGAGGTACCTACTTGATGTAGAAGCTGTCGCCGAGCTGGTTGAGCTTTACGTGTTCGTACTCGGCCCGAGCCTGTTCGACGCAGATGTTGACGTCGTCGTCGACGCCCAGCAGGAACTCCACTGCCTGTTCTCGCGTCACGCCACGCATCGGACGGTCGTTTACCGACAGGATACGGTCGCCCACTCTGAAACACCGTCATCACTTCCTGATTACTGCACTTTGAGTCCCCTAGCGCACAATCTTCCTTGTCGCCAGATTTACGACAATAGATCCGCTGGGTACTTAGAACCAATTGGCTCCAATCGGGTCGGCTGACTCCTGTATCTCCTTCTTCCCAATCCTAGGTCCTAGGCCCAAAAGGAGTACCCACGTCAGGGGTCGAGACCTCCTGCGCGTTTCCTCCTTGTCCCCAATTTCCCTTCTACTTCTCCCGACGACGATTTAATTTCTGCTTTCAAAAAACGCCGCGACGGCCGCTCACTGCCACTTAGAGGTTTCTGGCCCGCCTCTGACCAGCGCAGATTGATGTCTTATCGCCGGGAACATCTCCCAATGGAGCCCGTCCCCGCTCGTTCCATTCATCATTGCGAAGCGAATTCGCGTCCGAATGGGGAATCGCGGTGTAAGGAGGTCGCTTCACAGAGCAAAACTCGTCGGCGCCCTCGTCGCCTTGATTAATTAAAGGCGATCGAGCCAAGGACGCCACGCGGCTGCCTGCGCCCAAAAAGTGCCCTTACCTGATGCCGTGAAGCGCCGCCGGAGACTCCTCCTGCACGGCGGAGACAAAGATGCCGACCTGATTGCCGCCGATGACGCGGATCCCGAGGCTTCCCATCTTCCGGAAGCGCACCACGCGGACGTCCCGCTTTGGGGAGGCCGGCAGGGCCTGCTGCAGAGGTTGCAGGGGCTGTGGGTGGAGCGCGGCCGGGTTCTGGGGCGCGTAGGCGCCGTAAGGGTTCCCGGAGAGGCCGCTGGGGGAGACGACGCGGCCGTTGGCGGCGGAGATCCGGTACTCGCGGTCGGAGCCGTTGCTCGACGTCCTCTGGAGGGGGTCGCCGTTCTCCGAGTATCTGAGGCCGACTAGAGGGTGTCGAGCGAGTAGAAGACTCACCTTCGGCTGTTACCGTACTCTGCACCTCCGAGGGAAGAAACCATCTGGGTGGGCGGAGGCTGCTGGTAGAGGGGTGGGTTGGCGAAGCCAGAGGCCGCGTGGTCGCCGAGCATCGGGGAGGGACTGTGTCGCGGGGTGCCGGTGACACTGCCCAGATGCTCGTAAACGGTATTCTGACTTGGCCAACGGGAGCGGCCGTTAACGGAACCGTTACGACGGACGTCCCTCTGGACAACGAGAGAGAGGCGCTCCCTGGATCGCTGGAGCCACTTGGTGGCCTCCTCGTAGGAGACACCGTCGAGGGACTGGCCGTTGACGCGGAGGACGACGTCGCCCTCCCGGAGCCCCGGGTCCTTCTCCGCCAGCTTTCGGTTCGTGATCTCCTTGATGTAGAACTTGCATCCCAGCACGATCCCGAAGTCTGCAAACGATTCGTCCTCTGTGGAGTTACGGTAGCCTACCGTCTTTCTTTCTCGACTTCGACAGGGTGAACTTTAGGGTCCTCTGTTCGTACTCAATCATGGGGAGAGGCACTCTCCTCTTCACGATCTGAACGGAGCTACAATACCCCAGAGCGCCTCCGGGCCTACCATGTTGAGCTGTTGGGACTCCTTCATGATGTTCACTGCCGTGGAGTAGTCCGCGTTCTCGAGATTCACGCCGTTCGCCGAGACGATGCGGTCATTCACCCTGAAGAGGCGTCTGGACGGGGATTCTGGGGATCGCTTACTGTACGAGGCCGCAAGCGGGGCCCGAGGGGATGACGTCACTGACGACGACCGAAGGGTCTCCGGACACGAAGTGGGGGTTGTCGCGGCCTCCAGAAACCGCGATGCCGAATCCGAGGGAGTCGACCTGCAACGCGCACGTATGACAATGCCTCCGGGACACAAACGGACTCTAATTGCCCACCGAAAACATTAGGGCGCTAGTGGGCGACCCTGGCGGAGCGAATTTTGACTTTTTATTGATCTTCCCTCGAACAACAACAGCATTATCATAAAGTGGAGCCGCGCGGCGCTCTTCTGAGGAAGACGCCGAGAAACGACTCGGGTGGACGGAAATGGGAGTGTTTCAGGCGTGCGGAGGGTCGCCGGGTAATGGCCGCGCCGCGAACTCCAAACTCTCCGGAGACCGTCGGGTGCCGGAGTTCGCGGTCCTAATGGGAGCAACAGGATCTGCGGGGTTCGAAGCTCAAGGGCACATGTTCCTCTCCTGAGCGCCGCCTTTCGGACTCTACAGAAGGTACACTGGAGCAAACGTGACGACGGAGAACGTCGGATTCTAGGCGACCCAAAGGAGGAATCACGCGCGAATTAATTAGAGAGGACGAGAGAGGCAATTACTCGCGGCAACGCTGCTGGATACACGGAGGCGAAGTGAGAGGCAATAAACAAGGCCGATCGGGCCGCAAAACGGAGCGGAAACTCGGCGAGTGTCCACCGCGGCGGCCCTCGGGCCGACAGCTGTTCCCCGTGGGCAACAGTTGCGAGCCGCCGCAGAGGACAAAGGCTCGGGTCAGAAGAAGGCGGACGCCCGGGACACCGTTACAAGCGAAAAAAGCGCATAAACTTTATGTCGTCGGCGAAGTCGACCACCGCGAAGCCAGGGTGACAGAAGCGCGCGTCGACGTCGTCGTCGAGACAGACAAATTGGCCGAAAAAGCGGAGAAATCGCTCACTCTGTGTAGAGTTACGGAGAACAGCTGCCAGCTGACGCCTTCGCTCGAGACCTATAACGAGACGACGCGTTAGGACTGCCCTAAGGGGCCCGGGGACGTCGGGGCTTCTGGAGGGACGCACCTGTTCTTCGACGACCGGGGGCACAAGGACCTCTTGTTGCTGGAGTCGGGGCGGGGGGAAACCTTTGTAGGGGTTGGAGACGCGGTGGGTGGCGGCGGCGTCGAACGATTTGCGTCCGACGGTCGTCGAGACGCGCATCGAGGCGCGGTCGAGGGTCTTGCTCCGGAAGGCGCCTCCGGGGTCGCCCCCCGAGAAGCTCTCCAGCATGCTGCGATTCATCTCAGAGTCGACTTCCAGCCATCGAGCGAGCACTCCTACAAGCAACACAAACAACGCTTATCAATCAGCCTGAGAGGGCGATAAGAGTGCGCGCGATCGATCCGAGGTGCGAAGCCAGCGATCAATTTGTTGGCCCTGTGATGACCACACGCAGCGGCGTCCAGATTGGGCGACACGGCCGGCGATAAAAATCGCGTTAGGTGGTGAACATCGAAAAACGGCGGCGGAGAGGGAGAGGGAGGGGCGGGCGCTGGCACCGCGCCACTGCAAAGGCGTTGTGATACATGTCCGTTCGGGAGCCTTTCCCTCTGGATGGGCCCTTCCCGTCTCCTCGGGTACGGTGGAAGCGTCGTGTGTGAAGGAAGCCGAATGACACATCGGAGAACGGGCCCTGCAAGAGGCCCTAGCAGAGGGGAGGGAATCGCGTCGGGACCCCGATCATCGAGCGAACAAACAGCTCAGCGGCCGTCACCCTTCCCCCGTCGTCAGAATCAAGAAGACGATTTTCTCTGAAATGGACGGAAGACAGTCGGCGATGTCGTCGCGGACGGCGACGGCTTCAAAGGCGACTTCGAAGGCAGCGCGGAGGAGAACGGCGCCTAAGAAGTTCGCCTCGAACCGCTTCCACGAGGTCGCCGCCGGCGGCTACGCGATTCTGGCGGAAATCTACCGTCTCGCCGACTTCCTGCCCCCCGACTTCGCGAATCCGGCGGCCAGCAAGTATCAAAAGTTGCTCCTCGACTTCAAGTACTTTGAGAAGCGCTCGCTTCTCGACGTCTTCGTCGACGACACCGAGGTGCGTCCCCGGCCCCCGCCCCAGATGTCCGCGTCTTTCAGGACGGGAAGCTCCTCGACGAACAGTTCTACTTCGAGTTCGGCGCCCTCATTCAGCAGTTCTTCAAGCTCTTCGACCAGATCTGCGTTTTCGTCTCCGAGTTCAAAGAGTAACCGCATTTCCGTCCCCTCCACATCCTCCGATTCCCTTCAGCGCCGTCGAGCAGCACTACGAGTTCGGCGCCTCGGACTCCTTCTTCGACGATTCCCCCTCCGACAGGCAGATCCAGTGCGAGTGCCTCTACCTCATCGGCCTTGTCCTCATCGTCCTCGAGGAGAAGATGCCCGGCCCCATCAGGGAGCGCCTCTTCGTCGCCTACTACCGTACCAAGTGGGTCCTCGCACCCCTTCTAGCCTGACCTCCTGAGTGTTCAGCGTGGAGTGCAACCACAACCGCTTCGACCTACTCGTCGAACTCTTCCGAACCTGCGAAGGCAACTTCGACTCCCAGTTCAAGTAGGCCCCCAGTCCCTAGCCCCCACCCTCCTCATCTCTTCTAGGCGACTCAAGATGAGTCCGCAGCTCGTCTCCGACGTCATCGCGACTCTCCGAAGCGACAACTTCTTCGAAGAGGTGCGTCCTCTGATCATACCGTAACTCTCGTGTCCTTAGGAAGAGAGCTCGCAACACGACCTGGGGCCCGACTATGCGCTCCAAGCGGGCTACATGTTCGTCTGCCTCTTCTTCCAGCCGGAGATCCTCCACACCAACGCGCCTCTGATGCGCTCCATCGTCGACAAGTTCTTCTCCGAGTCCTGGGTGGGTCCGACGCCTTCTTCTGCCTCTACACACCCTTCCAGATGGTGAGTCTCCACTTGGGGCTCGTTTTCAACGTCGCCGAGTGCTGGGAGGGCTTCAAGGCGGCGCAGGCGGCAATCTCGCGGACGACGGAGTCGCTTCGGGTCCGCGAGCTGGCGGAGTCCAGGGTGGCGCTCCTCCGCGAGATCGACCTTCCCCACGGACCGATCCTCCTCAAGATGTTCGCGAAGTACGGTAAGATGATCTACCGCTACAATTTCCTCCTCCGCTGGATCATCCTTCACTGCTGTGAGTCCCTCGGCGTCGCCTCCCCTCCGACGCGCCTCTTTTAAGACCAGAAGAAGGGGGGCAAGCGTGCGCAGCAGCTGGCCTCGGCCACTCAGAGCATCTGCGGAATCTCCACTCACGAACAGCTGATGTTGCTGCTGAAGATCGCCAACTTCGAGTACAAGTTCAAGCAGTTCTACCGAAAGAGTGTCGCCGAGAAGGCGTCGAAGTGCGCCTCCCTCCGCGAGGAGATCGTCGTCGTCCTCAACCAGATCTCCGCCTGCTTCTCTCAGGAAATCCCCCACCGCTTCGCCAAGAACCGTGAGTGCACCCCTGAGGGGACATCAATCCGAGTTTTCGTCTTGCAGAGAAGCTGGCCGAATGGTTCCAAAGCGTGCGCGGCGCCGTCGAGGGCCTCGAGATGAATGACATCGACGCCCTCAGCACCATCCACTACCTGAAGAAGAAGATCCGCGTCGTCTGCGAGCTACACAGCCTCGAGGAGAACGTCGTCGTGAACCAGCTCGTCTTCCGCCTCGCGACCGTCCTTGACGAGCTCCGCCACTGCTGCCAGGTGCACGAGGACTTTCTGGCACGCATCGAAGCGAAGAGCGACTTCTCCTACGCCTGGACGATCGTCGACCAGTGGGGCGCCGACATGGAGGCGCTCATCCGGAGGGACGTGCTCCCCATCCGGAGCCTCTTCGTCAAGTTCTCCGACTGCATCGCCAAGACCCTCGTCGCCACCGACGACCAGAACCAGGTGGCCGCCATCTCCCTCTGCTACTCGCGGCAGCTCGAGCAGCGCCTCCGGAATGTCATCCAGGCGATTCCTCGAGACCTCTTCGTCCACGCCAAGAGCATCATGGTGCTCGCGGCGCCCCCGACGGGCGCCACCGTCGACAAAACGCACATCCGCCAGGTGGCCGCCCTCGAGCGCCGCTTCCAGCTCGCCGAGCTCACCTACATGATGTCGAAGCTCTCCTACAGCATACTCAACATGAACCTTAGCTGGGTGGGCTCCCTGAAGATCGAACCGAAGAAGCTCCTCAACGACGGCCTCCGGAGGGAACTGCTCGTGCACGTCGCCTCGGTGGTGCAGACGGCGATGACGAACGCGCTGGGGTCGACGCTGCTCGGCGCCCTCGAGGCCGTCGGGAAGCACCTCCGCCGCCTCCGCTCCGTCTTCATCTACATGTGCGAGCACGTCGGCGTCAACGGAAGTCTCCTTTGGCAGCACGAGATCCGCCGCATCGTCTCCTACTGGACAGAGCTCGAGACGAACGTCTTCCTCCGCCACAAGGCACTCCCTTCCCCTGGGGCGTCCCCTAACCGAAGCCTCTTCAGATCACCGACGACGACAGCCTCTTCCAGTCGAGGGTCATCCCAATCCCGACGCCCCAGGCGATTCAGGGTTCGACGACACCCTTCGGTCGCCTCCTCGCTCTCATTGTCGCCATATCCAACCCGCGCACCTCCTACTTCATCAAGGCGACGGACACGTGGTACGATCTGAAGTCGAAGAAGGCGCTCGTCAGCGACAAACTCTTCCGCGCCCTCGAGGTTCGTTGTCCGTCCAGAATCCCCAGAACCCTCGTCCCTACAGGCGTTCCTCCCCGTCATGGCGCTCTCCAGCCTCGATCGCATCGCCGCTTTCTCCATCGTCCACTGCCTTCAGCTCTCGTTCCGGCAAATCCAGAAGATCGTCTCAGCCAACGCTGCCTTCGCCGACGACATCCCTTTTGCGAGGCCTGTCTTCTTCCAATACCTCGACGCCCTCCTCCAGAAGCTCTCCTCGGCGAAGTCGGCCCTCTTCGAACTCACGACCAGCATCTCCAAGGTGAGTGCACTCCTAGGGGGCCTCAGTGTCTCCCTTCTAGATCGGGCATCTGCAGCTCCTTCGGAAGCACTTCGTGGGGAGTCTCCACGAAAACGCCGTTGTGCACACCGAGGCGACCGACGCCCTCCGGAACCTCAACGACTCGGTGCTGCTGGACCTCCGTGAGGGGCGCATCGCCGTCACCTCCGATAAAACGCTCCTCGGCGACCTCGCGAAGGCGCTCCAGAAGTTCGGCATCGAAAACCCCTTCGTGAAGGTGTACAGCCGCACGGAGTGTCCTCGGCACCTGGACGTCTTCTGCTTCCTCTTCTTCCTATCCGTGCTCCCGAAGGCGGCGCTTTCGGCGAAGCGGAGCGACTTCTGCGACCTCGTGCCCCTCACCCTCGGCCTGAACACGCTTCTTCACCAGTGGGGACTCCTCGGCGAGTTCCATGACATGTGCGCCGAGTATCGGAAGCGGCTCTCGACGACGGCACCGTCCGCCCTTGGCAAGAATGCTGCCGTCCTACTCCCGCTCCTTGTGACGCACTCTCAAATATCGAAAGACTTCGGGCTCCCTTAAGGATTGGACGAGTATTGACGCCATGTGATACTATATTTGCTGCAATACATAGAAACTAAAAGATACGACATAACCCGGTTTCACAACTTTATACAAAAATCCACTAGGACGACACAAAAACACCATATTAACCAGGGAAATACACATTGGGAGGGCGCGCGGTCAGTGGCGTTTGAAGGGTTTTCCGGCGCCTCGAGCCCTTTTCACGTTGTCGCGCTTCGACTCCTTTCCGAAGAACGACGTCGTCGACGACGACGGAGAACGTTCGCGCATAAGGGCGCCCGACTCGATCTTCTTCTTGGTTTTCTCGATGTCTTCCTGGACGCGCGCTTCGCGCTCCTTCTGCTCCTTGAATTCCGTTTCTGACCTGGAACAAAATCAAGATACAACGCCTGTACAAAACACCGAGTAACTTACGCGACGAGCTGCTGCAGCAGGTCTTCGTGGACGGATTCGCACTTGGAGATCCAATCCGAGAGCAACTGAGTCATTTCCCCTATCTCAGCTTCTTGCACGGAATGGGTCATCCAGTCGGAGAACTCCACGGTCTCCTCCCGGCAGTTCAGGCGCCCGTTGCACACGCCGGCGTATTTGGCGTTCACAAAGACGTCTTCCACCTCCCGCACGGTCTCCACACCGAGCTCCTTCTTCAGAACGTCGTACGGAACAGTTCGGTGCTTCGAAGCCAGCGACGCCAGAGTGAGCTGGCGCGTCTTCATTACATCGGCTTCGGTTTCCATTGTGGGATCTGCAAAACGAATCGATTAACCGACGGAAACTCGTGAATTTACGGCGAATAGGAATGCGCGAAAAGGAGAAAAGCGATGCCGAAGGCTCGGTAGTTCGCGGCAGCGCCGACGCAGACAGAATAGCTGACTCTCGACACGATCTACATGAATGTCCAGGGAGCATACAGGTTCGACGAGTCCGAAAAGGAGAGTGACCGATCCGCGCCCCTCAAGGGGGCACGAAGCGCCGATGACCCTTCTACGGGCCACTCCGTTTCTCTATCGATTCTTTAGTGCTACTGCTGATTTGTTCTGCTCTCCAGATCTCTATACTGTGTCTCGAGGTTTGAAGTTAACCATATGTGAAGTCAGAGAGCTCGACTGGGAAGACTTTGGAATCAACATCAATGGTACGAAGCTCTCGAATCTTCGATTTGCAGACGATATCGCGTTGATCGCCAACACAGAAGAAGAGCTGCAGCAGATGGTGTCCGAACTCGACGAAGCGTCCAGAAAAAGCGGTCTTAGAATGAACCGGGAGAAGACAAAGATTCTGGCCACAGAGGAAGCTTCGATTCTACTGAACGCTGAAGAAATCGAACAAGTCGAAGCGTTCGTATACCTGGGACAAGAAGTCAGGCTGAGGAGAGACCATTACAAGGAGATCACCCGAAGAATCCAGAGCGGATGGAACGTCTTCAGACGATACAAGGATTTCCTGACCTCCAGAAGCGTCCTGATGCGATGGAAACGACGACTCTTCGATCAGTGCGTTCTCCCCGCCATGCTGTACGGATCCGAAACTTGGTCACTCACGAAGTTGGCGCAGAAGAGGCTTGCGACCGCTCAACGACGGATGGAACGCCGAATGGCCGGAGTCCGTCTGCTAGACAGGAGGACCAACGAATGGCTCCGAGGCGTCACGAAGGTGAAGGACATCGACGAAGCGGCGAGAAGAAGGAAGTGGAACTTCGCCTGGAAGATGGCGAACGGAAGCCCGGAGAAATGGTACAATCGACTCGAAGAATGGTGCCCGCCTGTGAAGAGACCTCTCGGAAGACCTCGGACCCGATAGAGCGATGACTTAACGAAGAAAGTAGGCAGCAGAAGATGGCGACACCGAGCGAAACAAGAAACCAGGCAGCGATGGATAGATTTGGGGTGCGACAACGTGTAATATGTTAGATATCGCAATAAAATTCGTAAATTCATATGTGAAGAAGGAGAAGTGTCCAATTCATATACACAGGCATTTACACTGGAATAGCGATGCACAATTTTTGTCAGATAGGTATTCGAAAATGTCAAGTCCCGTGATTTCTTCCGCACTTTCTGTCCCATGGCTGCAAAAACTGCACTCGAGGGCGCGTTTAGAGTGACAGCTTGGATGTAATTTGAAAATGACACTCGCAGTGTGTCGCTCTTTGGCTTCCGTAGCCCATTCCATCGCGTATCACACTTTCCGCCAGCATTGTTCCAATCTCTGCTTCTTTCAGGTTCATGGGAATCCGGGTCATCTCGTGTTTCTGTGTTCTTCTGATCCTGGTGGCCTCGTCGTCTTCCGCTGACAAAGAAGAAGAACGACATGGCGCTGTCAGTTCGAAGTTCCAAAGACTGCACCAAGAATCGGGACATGACCAACACATGGACCACCAGGCTGTTCTAGGTACATCGGAAAAGATCTTCTTAGCCTCACTCATTAATTCGCATTACAGGCTCAAGGAAACTAGCCGAGAAGTTCGATGAGCTGTCACCGGAAGAATCGAAGAGGCGTCTTGGCGTCATCGCTTCCAAAATGGACGCTGACGCGGACGCTTTTGTCACAGTCAACGAGTTGACGGATTGGATCTACAAGTCGATGCTCGCTCTGGACAAGGAGGAGACCGACGAGAGATTCGATGACATTGATGCCAGTGAGCTTTCACTTCTTTTTGTACCATTCACGATGGATAATTAAGACAACGACGATTTTATCACGTGGGAAGAGTACCTCCGCGACACGTTCGGCTCCGACTCCGACCTCCCGCTCGATCCTGAAGACCAGAAACTCCTCGAGGAGGACCGAAATTACTTCAAGGCCGCTGATCTCAACGGAGACGGAAAGCTCAGCATGGAAGAGTTCAGCGGGTTCCAGAACCCGGAACACTATCCACACATGCACGCAACACTCATCGAAGTCACGCTTGCAGAGAAGGACACCAACAAGGATGGAAAGATCGATCTGAAGGAGTTTCTTGGAGATGTCGTTGGCGACGAAAACTCGGAGTGGTACACGATAGAGAAGAATCGATTCAAGGAGGACTACGACGTTGACAAGGACGGCTTTCTCGATAGAACCGAGGTGCGACAGTGGCTGATTCCCGATCTGCGGGAAACAGCCACACATGAAGCGGGCCATCTTGTTTCCTCTGCTGACAAAGACAACGTAGGTTCGCGATGATATTCCAGTGATAATAAGCTCCACTGCAGGACGGAAAACTCACCATCCAGGAAATCGTCGACGAGCACGCCCTCTTCGTGGGTTCCGAAGCGACCAACTTTGGCGAACACCTGACAATGCACGAGGAACTGTGAAAATCGTGTCCACAGGTCCTTTCAACATTTTCTGTTAATATTTTCTAGCGAACTGCAACAACCTGTGCTTTAATTCACCCTCATGTGCACTCACCCCACCGTCCGGCATTGCCATAAAACCCATTTTCGTGCAAGTCCTTCCTACGTGTAATTAAAATCTTGTATTCTCCTTATACATATGTATAAACATTGTTGCATCATAGGACTAGTCTACACCGGCAAAAATCTCCGAATTTTCGATTGCTAAACAGAGCTTTTCTTTCAAATCTTGATATGTTGAATACGGTGGCAGATCTATGCGGTTGAAGCTAAATCGGATTATGTTGTTACACAAGGAATTAGTGGGTTTCTACCATGTGTGCGCGCGGGGGAGCATGTCCGGATGGCCCCATTGTTCGATGGTGAATTTCTGAGGGCCATTGGATCCGTAGAGCTCTGCAAACCCGTTCATAGGGACGCGCGATGTTCCCGTCACGAACTGCAGGACGCGGGCGCGCATCTCGTTGTTGAAAGACAAAATACACTTCCAGAAGTTGTGTACAACCTGGAAGCAGGGGCTATTTGGTGAACAAGAATTTCCTCGACAAACCTGGTTGTTAGCCGTATATCCGCCCTTGTACTGCGTATTATCGCGCCAGTCTTTGACGTCGATCTTCTGAATTCCACACATCAAGAGCTCCAACTCGTTCGAATCGAAGAGCTGCAGCAAATTGGCCGGAATGAGCTCGTGGATTCCCTTGAGGATTGCCTCCATCTGTGGCTCAACGCGCGATACGAAGCGCCACTTGATGATGAGGTCGATGTATTCGTCTCTGTTCTCGTCGGCGACCTCTATGTTCCGCCCGTTCGGTTTCAGATCTGACGTCTTTGTCTCTCCGAAGACGTCCTCATCGACACAGAACTGCAGATTCAGATCCACCGGGTCGTTCTCCTTGATGTATACAAGTGAGTTGAAGTACTCGTTGTCCACAGATTCCATGTCCATAAGAGTGATGGGCTTCCCAAGAAGCATCTTGTAGAACGGTCGAATAAAGAACGCGTCCAACAGCTTTCCGTGATAAATGGCGATTCCGATGACACGTCCGATGAAGTGATAGTACTGGAGATGCTCAGGGTTGCACGTGCCCGAGTGTGGATTCACTTGTAACGTGTAGTTGTCACTAGAATACGAAGTTTAGAAGAAGTTGGAAGACCAATTTTACGTGGCGGAGTATTCGAAGAGACCGTAGTAGGGGTTGAATATCTGGCGAGATAGCAGGAAGAGCCACTCGCGGGTGATTCCACCGTAGTCGAGCCCTGTTTCGCCCTCGAGCTCGATCCACAACTTCGAGCGCAGGTCGGGCACTGACAGCTGGCTGATCTGACGAAAAGAGTCCTCGAAGACGTGCGCCCTCCGGATCGTCATCTCACACTTCGCGTTTGACGAAATCGGCTTTGGGAGGTGCACGCGCAGGTACTCCTGTTTTCGCTTGAAGTCGCGAGAGTACGGTATCGCTGGTCCCGCCAGCTTCTCGTTGTCGAAGCGAGGGTCGTCCCACTGGGTTTTCTTTCTGTTGTGGTCGATGAAGAAGACGCGACCGTCGGTGTGGATGCGTTCTTCCCAACCCGGCGGCAGCGGTCCCAAATCATCGACATTTCTTGCAGACCGAGCGGCGGTCATCTTCTCTGAGTCTTTTCCACTTCGAGGGTCTGTCCACGTTGTTTTCCGATTCTTGTGATCGATGAAGAAGCGACGTCCATTCGGAGCAATCTGCATCTCCCAGCCTTCTGGAAGTTGTTCTGTGGTTGAAGAGTCGAGGCTTCTACTGGACGCTGTGGACGGAATGGTCGCTGAGCTTGATGTCCTGTTTGCCTGACCCATAAACAGCGCCCTCATGCCGTTGTCAATCTGAAAAGACATATCTGTTCAAAACGCGCTCATTTTCTTGAAGCCAACCGCGCTTATGTGATCCTGGACGTTGTTCGGCGATTCCTCCGACGTCACCATATAACGCTGCTCGAGCTGATGTCGACGTATTTGGTCTTCACGCACTGACTGTTCCTCTGTTGCTTCAGAGCTAAACAGAAGGAATTATCTAGCTGCATGCAAGGTCAACTTACACGTCAGGACGTTGCCACTGTGTGGTTCGAAGAATATGGTTGACGTAGAAGGTCCGTCCATTGGCGTCTTGTCGCTCTTCCCAGCCTTCTGGAAGTATATCCGCTGCAGAGGAAGCGATTCGTGATTCAGTGGGGCTTCTCGGCGGAGCGGCCATCGAGGGACTGAGCCTCAAAGTCGTAGCGGGCTCTTCCGACGGCCCGATGTACGAAAGCGCTACCACATCTTCCGACGCCCTGGCATACAAAGGCGCTATTACATCTCCCGACGTCCTGGTGTACGAAAGCGCTAGCCTAAGTGATCCACAAACACGGCTCTTCTTGGAGCGGGGGTTGAGCACGCAGTTGCGCTCCATGACTTCGGTGACGTTCACTGACTCGCGGACGATGTTCTGCTTCGCAAGGTCGAACTCCAGTTGTCCCAAGAAGTCATCACGCGTCTTAAAATATCTCAGATGTACGGACGGAAGAGGAAACTCACGATTCGGTTGGCGTCGAAGACGAGAATAAATAGTTTGCAGTTGCGAGTTGTACGGAAGAAGAACTCCTCGTTCCAGGTCGGGTTCCGATTCTAATGACGTAGGGATCAGATGACGTAACGACTCACTCTGATTCACCTTCCGAATGGTTTTTGTTTGCGCGCGATCGAGTTCAATGTCAGATTCACGCAGCGAAACGACGACGTAGGGATCCGACGTACCGAAGATGTCCTTCTTTGCTAGCCCCTCGGCTCTCACGACCTTCACCCGAAGCAGCTCCGCTTCCTAGAGAGGATTTCGCAATTCGAAAATCGATATATCGCGTGGAACTCACAGAATTCACGTCCGGAAGTCCATAGATCTTGGGTGAGTGCGAGCCGTTCCGATGGCTCATGAGTCAGACGGTGATTCGACCGGTCGGTAGAGAGAAGGCGGGCGGAAATGATCTTCGATCAGAAGGCGCTGAGACGTCTACCGCACTGCAAGCCTATGCAGATTACGGCGCCGCGGGAGCGGGGCGCCTTCGACGTGATAGATTACGAACGGCGTCCTCGCGCCGCAGAGAAGAAGCGCGGCGAATCTCCTTCCGTGCGAAACGCGAATTTTGACGATCACCGACGCGACAAACGATAGGGAATACACGTGGGCGCGGCAGAGACAAAAGGCGGACTCCCGAATTAAAAAATTTTTATTTTCAATACGAGAAGACGCCGGAATCACCAAAAGAAAACGGTGACGAAGTGCAGGCCTGATGACGCGTTGCGAAGCGCATGCACCGCTGGCGCCGCGTGCCTCCTAGGCTGCTCCTCGCGGGTACAACCGACGATCGCCGCGACGCTGTAGGGCCGCCGCCACCGCCGATTCGTTTTGGGCATCGCGGTGACGTCGCACGGGCCACTCGTTCGCTTTGTTTGTCAACGAACTCGACTGTCCCCAGCCGGCGACACTATATGGGTCAGCCGATCGATCTTAGCGTCACTGCGCTCCGATCGGTCGTCGATCAAGAAGTCCCCGCACACCGTGATTTGAACCCTTTTATTATGCAGAGTACGGTATTATGCAAATACGGAGAGGGAGACAAGTTTTTGCAGGATCTATCCTAAAGCGAAAGAGTCGAATATACAGGGCGTTATCTGAGGGGATCGGAGGGACGATAAGTGACTAGAGGAAAGAGGAAGAGACTAAGTCATCGGATGGGGAGGTTAAAGCTGGAGAACAGCGCAGAAGGCGAAGGAGATCAGGCCCAGATTCTGATCGTGCAGTCCCAGGAAGCCGTGCAAATGGCCGTGCCGTCGGGACTCGTCCGGAGGCACGAGATGCGGTTCTCGTGACCATAGAGCACCGACTGGCGGACGCACTTCAGCGAATCCCACACTCCAACGCGGTGGTCGCCGTATCCCGCGAAGAGAATTCGCCCTGCAAGGAGAAGTGAGAGGCGACGAACAGAGGCGACCTACCGCTGACGCTGAAGTCGACGCCGTTCACCGGGAAGAGAATCGACTCCTTCTCGTACACACACACTTGGCGATCGGCACGAAGGTCGAAAAGGCGACACTGCAAGGCGGACTAGAGCGAGCTGGAAACCCGGGAACTCACGCTGGCGTCGTCGGATCCAGTGGCGAAGGCGTCGCCGTTCGGGTGGAAGCGGAGAGTGTTGATGTCGGCCTCGTGGCCCTCGAAGCTCTGCACGCACTGTCCCGTGCGGATGTCCCACACGAGTGCATGCTTGTCGGCTCCCTGAAAAGATCTGAATGCTGCAGCTACTTCTGGGGCTACGCACCGCAGAGATGAAGATGTTGCCGGTGTCGCACTTCGGTATGTCGATGGCGAAGACGTCGCCGGTGTGTCCGTGGAAGTTCTGCACCATCTGGCCACTTTCGACATCCCAGATGGCGCACGTCGAGTCCCCGCTGCCCGTTAAAAGCTGAACGAGAGGTGAGGATCTCTTCTGGAGACACTTACGAGATTGTCGGAGCGAAGGAACATGCAGCAGCTCATGTAGCTCGTGTGGGTGGCCACGGAACGCTTCTTCTGGAGGATGTCGTCCTCGAAGCTGAGAGGAACGACGGAGCACTTGTTGTCGAGGCCTCCACAGGCGATCATTTGGGCGCTGGGGGAGTAGGCGCAGGCCATGACCCACGTGGTCGGCATTGTGAGCGCGTGCTCTTTGTTGGTGGTGAAGCCGTCCCACACGATCACCTTCCCATCCTGTGAGGAGCTCACGATGTGGCGCTTATCGAGGGACCAGTCCATGCACAGCACCTTCCCGGCGTGGCCCTTCAGAATCCGCCGCTGCTTGATGCTCAGATGCGAGATGGAGTCCAGGCGTTCGGCAGCTTGTTGAACTGAAAGAAGAGGCTAAGAAGGTGTCCAGACGGTAATAACTCACTCGGCACGTCGTTCAGCTTCTGACGCTCCATGTCAAGCTTCTTCTTGAGGTCTTCCGCCTCGCGCACCAGCAAATCGATCGTATCGACATTTCTGAGAAGTTAATGCAATTAGGGAATCACTGGTTATAGGAGCGCGTCGCTTCTCCTAATTTGTGCCGGCGTGCGTGCCAAACGATAAAACGCCTAACGGAAACAAAAGAACCCACCTGGCGCTGGCGTCGGAGAGCACAGGCTGCGCGACATTCTCGGGCATTCTGATGCCCGAAGTAGAAGGCTTCGAGAGGGTGACGCCCGCAGGCTTCTGCAGACCCGAAGTCGAGGGCCGATCGGAGGGTGAGGCAAACGAGGTCGACGGCTTCTCTTCCGGACGCTTCAACTTCGATGAGGGCTTTGCTTCGGCGTTCTTGGAGGGGGATTCGGCGGCGGCGGTCGTCGGAGACGTAGAGGGGTCGTCAGCTGGCGTCGGCGCCTTCGGCGTTTCGCTCATTGGCTCGGGGGAGCCGGGACTCCGACTTCGACGGCGCCTTCTCGGGGGCGAGCGGCGGAGGCGGAATTCGGAACTCGCGGCGGCGCGATGCGCTCCGAGTGAAGAAGAAAGCCGATATTTGCGCCGCCGGCAAGTCTGCACTCGCCGTCGTTTTATTCAGGGCGCTCGCGGCGGGAACCCACGCGCCATCGCTCGCTTGAGGATCGGCCGAGTGAGGGGGCGGTTTGTAAACAAAGAATCGATTCTCCGGGGAGTACGGTGGAGTTTGCACGCTTCCCTGTCCCTCGGCACTTAAAATACGCGTCGAAAGGTGCCGAAACGCGCGTGCCATCATATACCTTGAATGAGAGTCCACACAGAGTACGTCGGCTACCGTAATCCCAATCATCCAGCACCTCATTTCCGGATGTCCTTTCGTTACCCATTGTTTCGCCCTCAAGGTCGACTTTCGCCTGAAAATCCGTGCTCTTTGCGGGATTCGATACCGGATGAATCGATTAGGATTGCGCGAGTCCAAATGGCGACCGATTATATGACCTCGGCCGTTAGGGGTGGAAACCGGATGTTGGCGGCTCTCCGGCTCCTGTTTGCTCTGGAATTACTAGTCGCGCGAGGATTGCACTCGACTTCTTCCCCTTCAATCAGCTGTTTCCCTTCTTCCTCCGGATGCAGCATCCCCGCGCTCCCCACGTGGCGCCTCTCACGCCGGATGCGCACAGAATTCGCCTCTACGAGAGTCGCCTTCGGAGGGAGACGGCGCACCGGAAGGAGCTCGAGGTGATGGGTCGTCTGATGGACATCGACTCCGGCTACTACCGTACTTCTCAGGGCGTTCTCAAAGTCCTCGAGATCGTCAGCCCCTTCTCCGAGGTCTGACCTCATCCTCTGCTTACAGGTGCTCTCCTTCCTCGCGGTACTCCTCGTCTCCAACTCCTACGGCGTCTACGGTGAACGGAGCTTCGCCCTCCTCGTCTCCTTCGCCGCCTTCTTCGTTTCCTTCCTGATCCTCGTCGCCAAGATCCTCACCCTTCACCTCCACTTCTCCCACAGGGCTTGGTTCCTCACAGTGAGTCCTTCCCCTGCTACCTACCGTACCCGCTCAGGAGTTCATCTTCGACCTGACGATGGTGTTCGGCTTCCTGGTCTCCGGCTTCATGATGGCCTACCTCAGCGCCAGCCACTGGGCCATCTCGAACCCTCACTGGCAGACCCTCCCGGCGGTCGCCTCGGGGACGCTCCTCGTCTGCACCCTCGTCTTCCTGACGGACACGTTCCTTCAGTGGCGCGAACATCGTCGCTACACGTGGCATCCGAATCCGAACGTCCCGATACCAAACGGCCGCGGCCACGAACGACTTCCCGCTTGAGGGTACATAGGCTTTATACACACAAATAAAGAGTCGTTCAAACGTCGTAAGGGTCACGGATGGTGACGCGCTTCGGGGTGCCTTGGGGGCCGCCTACCGTAGTCCCCATGCCACCGTGAGCGACTTCGTTGTGCTTCCAGGCGAGGAATTTCAGGTAGCAGTCGAAGCCGTAGGTGCACATGGCGCCGAAGGCGAAGAACTAGAAGAGGGCCGTTGGGAGGGGCACGGGCGCGGTGTCAACCTCACATACCGAAGCGAGGCCCCAGCCGGCGGCACCGTGGAAACGCATGGCAGCGATGGCCAGCATACTGCCGGCGATGAAGAAAAAGATGGTCCAGGCGAAGCAGAAGACCATCTCGCCTACGATCCACGGTATCTGCTGAAGCTGGTCGACGACGCGGAAGAGGTAGAGCAGCAGCAGAGAGAGTGTCATCATGAAGCCGAAGATGGAGACGAAGGTGGCAAAGCCGGCGCCGGAAAAGTAGCCAGGACCGCCACCAACGACGCAGAGAAACGTGATGAAGCAGAGGGCTAGCGCCACGCATTTCACCATCCCCCCGAGAGTCTTCAGATAGGACGTATCCAGTGTCGGTGAGACGAGCGTCACGGGCTCCGCCGCGGGGGTACTGTAGCTCGGACGTGAACGGTCTGGATGCGTGGACGTACCTGTAGACATAGTGAGTCGTCGTGGTGGTGGTCATGTAGCCTCCGCCGTCGTCATGCATCGTGGCTGAAATCGGTTTGATCGCGGAAAAGCTGGGGAAGAAGAGGGCGCCGGGTGATCGCCGAGGCGCTCGAGGGGGCGGAGGGCCGCAACTTTCGTTTACAACATCGTTCGGGCGTTGTTTGAGGCGATTTTCGTCCCATTCATCAGCCGGAGGCGATCGATCGCCCCGAGAGTTGCGAAGGAAACTCCTTTGATCGACGTCATCGCCCTTTTAGATGCTACCCCCCCACCCAGAACCGCCTCCACACAGAAGGCTATTAAAAGGCGAAACTAGATTATATTTATACATTACAAAAACCTCAATTAATATTCTTATCTCAGTTATCTCATAGAAAGCCGTTTACAAAGATTGACGATCTGAGAAGGAGTGCATGTAGTGAAAGTGTTGGTTAGTATTTCGGAAAAGAGAGGATGTCCATTCCAGGCCTCGCTCCTTGCGTTCTTTGGCTTCATCACGCTGTCTTTGTTCGATCCACCGTTTGGAGTTTGTGGCAGCAGAGATTCGGTTATGAAACAGGGCGGCTGTCACATGCCTCCACAAGCGACGACTTTCGCGGTCACCCTGAGTATTGACAGATTCACACTCCTAAAGAACACACGCTGTAATTAAAACAGTTTCGTAGTGTATCAGCTCACCTTCTTAACCTCCTCTTTGGCCTTCACATCAATAAACACGTACTCCTCACCATTGGCCGGCTTTGCCAACATAATACCGTTCCATTCACCTTTGATTGTCAGTATTGGCCTTTTTGAACCATCCTTATATACATTTCCGGCAATACGGTGCGCTTTGCCCCCGAAGAAAGGTTTGGTCAGGAATTCGACTTCAGCATAATACCCAGTCTTCTCGCACTTGATCTCAACCTAACAATATGGAACTACATTACACGAACTGACGATAGAAGAGATACCTTCCCACCGAGTTCGACCCAAGGAGTACTCATAATGGAACGACCATAGCCACTTGGGAACGACATGGTGTATTCCTCATCGAACTCGTGCAACTTCACAACACCCTGGCCAATGTTAGCAACTCCTAAAATAGTGTACATCCGCAATTGAGAAACGAGCTTTCCCTACCAATGGACAGTCCCAAGAATGACGACTTCGTCCAAATGTGGGCATTAAACGAAATTTTTCGGCCAGGAACTTCTGCGTAAAAAGCGGAAATTGGCGGATGGTGACTAACTTGCTCGGCGATAAATGTGAGCTCGTTCACATCACTTCCGGGGTAGGGACCAGCCGTCGTCTTGACACCGGATGTAGCAAGACCAGGAACTTTCCAGCGACACCGGAAAGTCTCACCGAGAATAGGATTATAGGGTTTCTTGGCGACACCGCTTTTACGTGCGGCATAGAAGGCATTTAAGTAGTAACGGACGACGGAAATAAATCGCTCTTCAGGCGTTGAGAGTCGAGTTGAAACAATAAAATCGTCGGGGTGTGCGAAGAAATCCGCATACATCTCCAACAACGATCTCCGTTCCAAAATAAACGTCGGAAGGGTAACTTTTGTAAGGTCCATTCCAACGCTAACCTAAAATAACAACTATAAAAATAGAATTATTAGTTGTAATACCTGTGAAAGAAGATGCATCAACACACTGCCGTGCTGCTGTTGAACATTTCCCAGATCAGATTCATGATTGTTGTCATAAATGGCGTCGAAATCTTCTCCGTCGTCACCCCAGTCCGGCTCCGATCTACAAGCAGTACTGGAACCGTTTTCCTCTTGCAGCGTTTGAGCGTCCTCGGACTTCTGTCGACGGGCAGAAGTGCGATGGAAATCGGGCGACTTCTCTCCGGTCATGGACTCTGCATCGAAGAACTCGTCTTCACTGCTTGAATAAGACAATGGCGGGACCACCATGCTGGATGAAGACACCTGAAAAAAATCAGTGTCTAGTAGACAGTAGACAAGAACGTTTCAAGACATTAACTAATCAATAACCTTCGAACGAATTTGAACCGGAAAAACAAGAATCGATCATTGGGAGCACGATAAAGGTATTCGCGCTGTCAACCCACCTTGCGATCGTCACTGGCATCGTCGTCCTTATCGTCTTCCTGTTTGTCGTCATCGTCGTCCTCATACGCTATTCCATCGATTCTTTTATGCGCCATCTGCAGGCAAATAACCGAGTGCTTCACGATGTCCAAGAGACGGTTCGCACTTGTAAGCAGAGCTTGCACTTCTTTACGGTCACCGCCTGCAGGAACTTCTGAATATTTTTCTAGAAGACGAACCTGAAGGTCAGCAGTCATTTAATTAGAAAATCGCGTCCCGCTGTTTACCTCTTCAATCAGCACGCTTAACTGATTTTCAGCATCTGTGATGTTATTTTTGAGGATAACACCAGGGGGATCTGCCACCGGCTTGTAGTAGCCACACTTGGAATGAATTACTTTCTCAAGCGCTTTGACCCATTGATCACGCTCGCTTTGATCTCGGCCCTAAATATAGGACACCTTTGATTGATAACAGAATTAATTCCCCCGCTCCACAAAACAAATAAATGGAGGACATAAAACGTACCTGGAGATGAAACACTTTCCCGTCGACAGTCACCGTAAAAAGCGAGTTATTCTCGCCATCGATTCCAATCTGCGCCCCACGTAGCCGGATGCATCCACGCTGTTGACGTCGCAACATTTTTTCTCGCGATGTGTAATAGCTCAGTGCCTCATCGCCGAGAACGAACCAGCGGTACTGCCATCCGTGGATTACGTTGGTCCATTTGGACAGAGGGCCCTCCATCGGAGGCAAATATAAAGCCAGCTGAAACAAAGGGCAACTACTAAATGGAATTTGGAACAAGGGGCTAAATTCAATCGCGCACATCTCATTTGAATAAAACAGAACGAATAGACAAACACGAATATGCATTAGGCATGTCGCCCTCGGGACGATCACTCGATGCTTATCAGCATCGATCACCGAAGCGCACACAAAAGAGGAAAAAACAAGTTTCACCGCCGGAAAGCAAACACTCCAGTGCGGGAGGATCTGACCATCGGAGAGGAACTTCACTCGCCACTGCCAAACGGCCAATGGCACGCGTCGTCCGCAGGCGACGGGAAATAAGAGACAAAAACACTCCACGATTAAATATCCGTTCATACACTGCCAATTAATTCGATAGCTCGCGCCAAAACGGGCTCCACGACATACATATGTATCTATCGATCGTCGGCACGCACCATTTACAGAAGAACAAAACAGTTCCCGTCCACGGACAGTCAATTTTATAGCAAAGAGAGTTTGATCGTTTGTCGTCAAGTGGAAAAGGACCAAACAGATGGCGGAGATGAAGCGGAAGCGCGGAGGGCCACATGGAACCCGGATGCGTGGCAAAAGAAGACGATCGAACAAGAGGAGTTCGGCGACAGTTGAGTCGATCGCTTGCGCATCTTCTCGCCACCATGCGTCAGCGGGGCAGTTCGCGGCGTGTCAACTGCAAAAAGAGCGCGCAGAGTCACAACGGAGCTTCTCAAGACAACGGAATCTGTCCGCGGAAATCTCCGATCTCCTTTCTTCGAAGGGGGTGGCACCAGCCAACTAAAAAGAAACGACAGCACCCCCCGCGAAACGACCCTAGTATCGTGAAATTGGCGCGTCAGGGCAATCGTGGCAGGACCCAACATTTGTGATCGGTTCTTTAGCTTGATACATAGGGGTCATCGATAAACTTGCGTGCGTTTTCGTTTTTCTCCCCGCCCAGCCACATATATCATCAAAATATGGCATAGTAACAAACAAACATGAACTGAAGATAGACCTTCTGGCTTTCTGTAGCAAAATTTTTTTTCTCAAACAGATACCGTACATTTTCTTTTGCACACTTCTCCGCAAAGGTGCCTAGATACGGTTCGTTAGTGGAACACCACGGTCTATGTAGATTTCAGAATTAAGCGGCAAAGAAAGTGACAGCAGCGTCCGTCGTGGGTCCCGTCACGATGAGCTTGCTGTGTCAACTGCGCGGTACAATCGCGGAAGAATTCTATAAACACTGCAGAATTTGCATAAACCGTGTCGTTGATCAGGGAACATTGTGTAGATATTGTATTCGTCAAAAATCTCTCGCAAAAAAGGAGAGGGCTCCTGCCACGAAAATTTTGCGCGCGCATTTCACGCGCCAAAAAGTTTACAATGGGAAATGCTCAAAATCATAGTAATCCGATTCTTTTTTCGTTTCTGACGCGATTTCTCCAAATTCCATTAACGGACGGTTGCTCAGCAGACTCTGGCGCGTCGAATGAGCCCTGGCTCGACTGCCAGTATGCTTTCCTCGCAGAGTTATTAGGATCAATGGTGGATGATGGCACCTTGAATCGTAAGCTGTGGATTTCTAAGAATATGATGGATTAGCTGCCCATCACTATGTCGTACATGGATCCTCCTGTGATTTAGGACATCTCCAACATATGAATCTGTAGCTAACTGTTCAACTCTCAATTGCAAACTAATGGTCATTCTAATAACTCTGCGAGGAAAGCAGAGGGCTTATTCGACGCGCCAGAGTCTGCTGAGCAACCGTCCGTTAATGAAATTTGGAGAAATCGCGTCAGAAATGAGAAAAAATCGGATTACTATGATTTTGAGCATTTCCCATTGTAAACTTTTTGGCGCGTGAAATGCGCGCGCAAAATTTTCGTGGCGGGAGCTTTGCGAGAGATTTTTGACGAATACAATAGCTTAGGGAAGCGACATGAGAAGGAAAATAACTGAAAAAAAAGTCAATGGCGTTTGCAGAAGGACAGATTGGGAATAGTACACCATACATCAAGCTTTTTCGTATTTTCTTTGTTGCTCTTCCATACAGGGTGTACCATAAATACTGTAAGTGGTAAAAATAGCCACAACTATCCATTTTATGCATCAAACGACCCGTTTTATATAGCATTTGAAAGCGCAGTAAATTCTAAACAAGATACAATCAATCGCATTCAAAATGACTTCCGTCTGCGGCAATGCAAGCGTCCAACCGTTTCCGGAAATTCTTCAAAATGGTCGCGATCATTTTTGGGGTGATTTCTTCCCAGGCCTTCTCCAGAGCGCGTTTTTGCACTTCTCAAGTCGAGAGGCCTTCTGTTGTTCCGTCAAGGCTTATCCTTTTGCGAGCTTGTACGGATAGCGTTGGAGATCATCCCTGACAAGCCTCTGCATCGTCATCGTGCCGACACCGTGCTCCTTCGCAAGTTTTCTGATGCTTCTCTGGGGATTTCGCTGGATTTTCTTCCGGACCATGTTCTTCAGCGCCGGCGTTCTTGCAGTGCGCCGTCGTCCGCTTCGCTCACGGTCCTTTATCCCTCCTGTATCTTGGAAACGCTCAACGACGCGTTGGACCTGCACATACTGGAATTTCAGGAGTTTCGCAATCTTAGAAATCGGCATTCCTCGCTTGTGGTGGGCGACGATTGCGGAACGGTCTTCTTCGGAAACCATTTTTTCTGGATAACAGCGAATAAATACCAGCGAAAAACACATTTTCTACACCAAAAAGAAGCGACAAACACGAATAAAGCAATTGCGGCGAGCGAAAATGCGGAAAAGCTTTAAAAAAATTATGAATTCGGACGACTTACAGTATTTATGGTACACCCTGTATTTTGATGATACGTGTGGCTAGGCGGGGAGAAAAACGAAAATGCACGCAAGTTTATCGATGACCCCTATGTATGGAGCTAAAGAACCGATCACAAATACTGGGTCCTGCCACGATTGCCCTGACGCACCAATTCCACGATACGCGGCTCGTTTCGCGGGGGACGATGTCGTTTCTTTTCAGTCATCACCAGCCAGGGGAAGGAATCCGGCGCATCGGAAAAACCACCTTTGGCGACTGGACGAGAGACGATTCGAGAAGACGCCGAAAATACGCACGACAAGCGATTAGTCATGTATACATCCGTCCTGCTCCCTTCCGGGGCGAAGCCACCATATCTCGTTTCTGCGCACGGAGAACTGCATCTGCAGGCGGACTCCCAAAGCGAATCGCCTGGATACTTAGGAACCCAGCGCGATATCGATTGGCGGACACGCGTGTCGACCAGATAAAACACGGAGGGCGCTTCAGTCGTGCACCCTTCGGCCGTGCGGAGTAGTGCTCTCGCCGATATTCGCCCCGTGCCTGCTTTGCCTTCTCCGCCAAAAAACGCTTCGGCTGTGCAGGAGCCGTCGACGCTTCTTCTCTGCGATTTCAAGTGTGCGACCCGTAAACGTACGATAAACGGTCCCGTTTATTCGAATCGTCCGTTTATGGTTTGCAAACTGGAGATTACGGAGTACCATCCTCAGGCGGCCGGCTTCATCAACAAAGAAAAACTTAAAGAGAATCTGGATCTTCTTGTTCACATTATTTGAAAAAAGATTTGGTTGCAATAAATGCACGGACTCGTAAACCGAATTTATAAAACCTTGCAATGGCTAAAATTCTGCTCAGAAGGATATGTGTACGACACATGCAGTTCAACATGTTACACATCCATATAAATCTGACAAACGGTGCCACAGTAGAAACAAAACACAAGGTTCAGTGACTGCCCACAGCGTGAGCCGTCGAAAAATAGCCGTTATAAAAACAAAAGCGATCTGAGCGATTAAAAACAGCGATAACGCAGTACATGAAGCATGAAAAAAATGCAAGAATGGGGTAAGGAAGTGGTTATCTTCCCGCCCTTCTCTTCCTACGCCGTTACCTGGAAAAACAACTTAGGCGAGCGCGAGGCTGCCTCCGAAGATGTCACCCTCACGTTTTTTTCCATCCGGTGATGAGTTCCCTCAAGGTTTCCAAAATACCGAAGAAAATCAATTTCTAGAGGAGTCCAGTGCAGAGCGAGAACTTTCGAATGGAAATACATGATGCGACGATCGAGTTGTACGGTAGCGTTCGAGACGAAAGAAACGTTTCCCTGTAGCCTTTCGCTCTTCTGCTTCCCTTCATTCTAACTCATTTTCATTCTTTTCAGATATGCTTCGACTGGGAATCTCTCAGTCCCTTCGCGTTTGCGGAGCGGTGCGCTCCTTCGCCGACAAGGCTTCCGTCCCCGTGACGCGCCTTAGCGACGCCAAGCGGAAGTCGCTCGACGACGTGCTCGGGGCTGCCGAACAGAAGACTCCAATTCCCGTAAACTCCCATTGAGCCTCCTTCTTCTGACCTGAACCATTTTAGGTCTCCAGCAACATCAACGAGACGATGGACCTCGCCGGAATTCCTGAGGAACACATGGCACAACGAAGCGCGCGCATCTTCAAGCCCGCCCGCGAAGCCACGCAGACCGCCTGGAACAACACGAACGTGTGGAAGATCGAACTTGACAACCGTGAGCGTTGGGAGAATCCCCTTATGGGATGGAGCAGCACGTGAGTCAGCGTTTCCCTCGTCCTCTAGGCAAGTGCTCCTTCCAGTGCCGACCCTCTGAGCAACATCTCCATGAATCTGGACTTCGCCTCTGCGGAAGATGCCATCGCCTTCTGCGAAAAGAATCACTGGAATTACGAAGTTGAGAAGCCGAAGGAGCGCCAGATAAAGTTGAAGAGCTACGGAGCGAACTTCTCGTGGAATAAGCGAACTCGTGTTGGAACGAAATAACGCCTATTCTGTATAAATTCTAGATTCCGCTCGTTGATGAGTAAAGTAGTTCTTCTTTGCGCTATCTTTCGCTTCTTCTGGTTTCGTCCAATTGTTATTCGTTTGCACCATTTTCTACGTTTCCATCGATGAGCTGTATCGGTTGTAGGCTAATTATTGCTATGTTTTGTGTGTTTTAGGCCAAGATGTCGGTAATTTTCAACAAGGACGATGAGACGCCAGTCGACGCGGCAACGATAGAGAAGATGCTCGAAGAAAACAGCCTCCTCATCCAAACTATAAAGTCTTATCAAGCCCAAGGACGTGCGAGCGAAGCTCTGAAGTACCAGCGCCTGCTACACAGAAATTTATATTTCCTTGCGAATGTGGCTGACAGATCTTTGGCACTGGAACTATCCAACGAGGCTCAGGTTGGATCCTCTTCGTATTCCTCGCAAAATTCAAGTATCGCTGATTTTAGGGGACCTCGAGTCAACAACAAGGAGCGCATCAACCTCCGGAGCAAACGCCGACGCCACCTCAGTTGCAGGTTCCTCCAACACAACCGGCGCACGCGTATCCGAATCCGACTACACAGCATCTCCAGGGGCATCCGGGCGGACCTCCACATCCCCAGCACACCTATCCAGGTCCACCACCAAACCAGCAAACGCATGGGTATCCTGGTGCGCCGATGCATCCCCACCAACAAGCGTACGCCGGTGGACCGCCTATACCATATCCCGGGGAACAGCGTTCACCACATCCGGGACCTCCACCCCCTGGAATGCACATGTCCCCTCAAGTGCCTCCTCCATCGCACCATCAGCAACATCCTCCAGGAGCCTATCCCCAAGGCTATCCGACGTCCATGGCCGAACATCAGATGCATTACCCCCCAATGCACATGACACAGCAGCCGCCGAAGTCAATGTAGCCGCCCCCATCCGCGCTTTCCGTGCGAATTGTCGATCTTCTTGAGAAACGGGTCTCCCGACATTCAAGCAGCGTTTAATAGATAACGTTTACCTGTATCATGCAACTACATCTGTTAATTAAATTCTAAATTCACC
Source organism: Steinernema hermaphroditum (assembly GCA_030435675.1). Taxonomy (NCBI): domain Eukaryota; kingdom Metazoa; phylum Nematoda; class Chromadorea; order Rhabditida; family Steinernematidae; genus Steinernema; species Steinernema hermaphroditum. The sequence goes on from CM059622.1 coordinate 7,345,236, forward strand.
TATTGGTACATCTATCACTATTTACAGAGATGCATGCGTTCACCGGTTTCTCAGATTCCAGCGTCCGATCGTTCAGGAGGGTTGCTCAAGTACTCATCGTTGAAATGGATGACGATGACCGTTATGTCGTCCCGGTGACTTCTGGCCATTCCGGGGGGCAGCTGCAGGCTGTCGCGTAGTCGCTCGTATTGCAGTTCGGTTCCGCCAGTGACGCCTCCGAGAGCGTGCCTGATGATGTGCGTTGCGCTATTGTCGTCGAGGGGCTTCTTGCTCTCGCCAGCTCTCCTTTCCTTGAGCTCTTTGCTCACCTGAATCGAACTGTGACTGGCACAGCTGCTTTTCACGTTACCTGCTTGAGATTCGAACCGATTTTGGGCACGTAGGGCGTCAGCGTCTGAGTTCCCAGATTGTGGTCATTGACTAACCGCACAACCGTATCCGGATCGAGCCAGTCCCAGAGACCATCGCTCGCGATAACCATGAAACGATCGTTAGGCGTTAGCTGGTGGTAGAATACTTCCGGCAAAGCTGTCAGATATGGTGGACTCAATAAGAATTGTGGCAACGTATCTCCTAGCGGCTCCATAACGACCCGTTGTAACTGAGCTGGCCACTTGTACCTCACATCTCCAAACGCTCTCAGAGGATACAGTTCTCCTAAGAGGCGACCACCTAAAAGGAGCTTAAGCAGATGTGGGCACAGAGTACGTACCTCTGAGAACGGTGGTGTGTTCCGAAGCGGGGTGACTATTCCGGATTCGCTTCACTTCGTCGGCGTTCTCAATCGTGTGTGCCTTCGAAAGTTGCCGCGCAATGATCATACCGTGGTGGTTCACGCCCAAGACGGCGGCTCCATCGCCGACGTTGGCTACGTGCAGATGGTTATGGCGAACATGGGCTACTGTCGCACACGAACCAGAGGTGGCTACGCTAGCACTCATCCTACAAGACAGTGATCATGCACCCGGAGTGCAAGAAAATTACGTACCTGCACACACGGCCTTTGGCGTCCGGAAGCGCTCCGGCGGCGATGTCCTCGTCGAGCGCTATGAAGGCAGCTTGCATGGCTTTCCTGACGGTGCAGAGATCGGAATCGCCGACAAATTTGTTGTGGAAGTCACGTACGTTCCTTTCATGAGTTTGCTTGAAAGGAGCCGGAAGACGGAAGTCGGCACTGGAGAACAGCCACTGGAGCCTTTCGCGGAGCGGCATCTCGGCGACGGTGTGCTTCGAGAGGACTGAAGCGCAGTGGTAGTCGAAGAGTCGCGTTGAAACATGGCGACTGCAGGACGCTCCTCCATGGCCGTCGAAGACGCCGAAAAGGAAGGCGTTCGACGAGAGGCACTTGGAAGCCGAGAAGTAGTCTTCTATGGGGCGATTCGCGGCTAGTTGGCAGACGTCGACGCGGGCGACGGCGTCTTCGAAGAGGATGCAGCTGCGTTCGTGTGCCCTCAGTTGCGCATCGGTGCTGCTCCTTGAGCGCATTCCACGTCGCACAAGAAGCGACGGAGGTGGCGTCCGTTTCCACATTACATTTCCTCGTGTCACGCGTGACAAGAATCTTGAAGTGGACGGAGATTAAGCTGTACGGATGGAAACGATAAACGAACAAAAGTCACGCATCACGTAAACAAGTTGCTCGCGAATGCAAAGGCGGCGGTCCCAACACGCGCCGACTGGACGCCCACAGGTGACAACAGTGCGACCGGAGTGTTCCAATAAATACTCTTTACTTTGGAACTGACAAGAAGGCGACAATAAATTTTTTACATTTTGAGCGATCGAGTGTTATGGCGAGATAATATTACAAAGTATCAGGATCCATGAAGCTGAGATGCATTAGGGAGAAGAGAGGATGAGGGGAATGACTAGGTGCAATCCTTGCAGAGGATGCTCTGGCCCTCCTTGAATGACCTGCACGGACAGATTCGCTGCACAAGTGTCGGCGGTTTCGAGGCGCAACTGTAGAGGAGGGGATTCTGTTGCAACAGGCAGCTCGTGGGAGCGTATGTTAGGGAAGCATTCCGCCGTGCTTCGCTGCAGTGCCCGAACTTCGTGACTTCTTCAGGGTTGTTTATCCTCCAAAAAAATGTCCGCTCGCAGAGCAATCCTAAACATTTGGAAAAGGTTATACGCTTCCTATTGACGGACTACCTTCAGCGGCACATGCTTCTTGACAAGAGAGACCTGCTCCGGACTGAATGATGCGGGCGGAAGAGAAAGGCGGCCACGTGTGTTTCTCTGTGCAGAAGTTGTGGTGCGAAGTGAGGATGTGGACCCTTTCAAGCATCCCAGGAGCCGTGAATTCATACGGCAAATACGGATGAACGGATATGTTGAGGACGGCGCTTAGGACCTTGCGGAGACTTGTTTTATTTGACAGGTCTACCGTATACACGAGGGGTTCTCCGACGAATCGCTCCACGTACGGGTTCTGACTCGTTAACTGAAGTGTTCATTAGATTCATGCTCTGGAGAAGGACTTACCTCTCGCAGTGTAGGTTTATCGGCGAAGAACTTGTAAGAACGCCTGGACTTAGGAGGAACGAATTTGGGATTGATGAAAACTGCTCCGTTCGCAATGGCTTCGAGGGGCGCAGGACCCTCGAGTGGGAACCCGAGGCCAAAGAAGATCTTTGTCTTTCTTAACAAACTGTGGAAATCGGGGCCGTTGAGCAGATGATGATTGACAATATCCCACTTCTTCAACATTTCCGCTTTTCCATCTGCAACCGTCGCGTGGATTGGGGTGAACTCCTTGAGGACATCAAGTACAGAATCCATCCCTTCCCACATGTAGTTCTCCTTTCCGTACACCAGCGAGATGTTTTCGCGTTGCACTGGGACAGAGGTGGCTCGGTCATGCAGTTCGACAACGAAACCAAGGAATGTGTTGTCATCGGTGTGAGGGTACATGGTCAGAAACTGTCCGAGTTTCAGTTGATGTCCGCCCCACGTGTTGGTGGTCTTTCCTCCGAGTTCAGACCGATGCTTCAAAAAGTACTCGTTCGAGTTGAATTCTGCATGAGTGCCGAAGCTGTCCAAAACCCTCACACGGCAGCTATAATAGTACAGTATGATTTGCGGATGATTTGCGCTTACGATATGGAAGAATAAACTTTCTTCACCTTCCTTCGCATCATTCGGAGTCCCATTATGTCCGTGAAGATGAGATCCACTGGATTATTACCCTGTGAATTGCAGGCATCCATGCCACCGGCCATTTTAGAGATAGTGCTAAAATTTCCATTTACACGCTTGCACGAGGATGGTGAACCTTCTAAATGTCACTGTTTCCGTAGATATGATCAATTTGTGGCCGAGAAGATAGAGTGATGCAATGAGGTCCGACCACTGAACCAACTCCCCGAGGGGTCCACCTTTTGCAGATTTCGTTCCAAAATTTAAGCCCGTTTCCTTGCTTAGGAATCCAAGATGTAGCATAATCTGAACAGCTACTATTGGTGAATGTATGAAAGACGGAAAAATTACGGTTAGTCGACGGTGCTCGAAAAGCGAAGGATCCTTTTGCGTTGACTGCTTAAGGGCGTCACTCCAGGTAGGCCACATCCTGGTCAGCCTTCCCTTCATCCACTGGAAGTTGACGGGATTGTCCGCCATCAGTTCGAACAATCCGTTGATATCAGTCTGATTCTAACGTAAATAACGATAATGAGTATACCTTCAATGCGGTACTTACTTTTGACATAGAAGCTTTTCTTGGTTGCACGACTTTCCTCCAGGGAAGTACAGGACAGAAATGTTGTACCTCGGAGAGGAAGACCGAAAACGAGCAGTCCGTCCCGTCGACGCCGTTCTGTGCGTAACACTTCTCCGACTGCCAAAATTGCCGCATCCAGGCCATCTTTTCTCTGCATTCCGGATAATTCTCGTCGTCCAGGAATGCGTCCGAAGTACAATTCCTTCCTGCAAGATCGTCTATTGATCGCTTAACGTCAACCACCCCACGTGCCAGGAATTGGACTGGAAGTCCACAGACGTTGCCGAATCCGGGCCTGGATATTTCTTCGGCGTATCTCAAACTGCAAGTCATCATATTCTTGGCGCTGAAACAGTCCGAAGGCGTCATTATTTTCTTCATGTCAGGATTTGCACTTACCGGGCTAGCTTGGTTCAAGTAATCCAAAGTGTGGAGCACAAACATGAAGAGTCCGATCGCAGAGAGGAGCGACATGGTGAAGAAGAATCGCCGCCGCACGGACTCTCTCCGGAACCATCGGTCGAAGCGCCTCCAGAGCTCGTACGCTCTCCAGTGCCATTGTCGTCCGGAGAGGCTCCCCGCTCGCAGATTCACCATCTACGGAGCGAAGAATGGCGATTAGGGGATTCCAACTCTGTCCTGGCTTCTTCGGGCTCGTCGCCTTCTTCTCTGAAAAGAGTGACTTCGAGGTCTACTCGGCGAACGCGGCGATTCCCTGTGGCGTGACGCATTCAAATTCGAGTTATAAATATCAGCTGGCAGAGGTGTGCCATACTCCACGTAGAAATGTCTGAGAGGTCTTGCAGCGATTATCTGCAGAGAAACGCGGTTCGAACTTTCTTTGTGATACAATTCTCTCGCCTTCGGAGGCACCTTCGCGAATCCGCTCCCCGCGCGGCCCCTCCATTCACCTGCTGCAGCGTGCCCTGCGTAGCAGGGCGTCCGCGGCGCCCGCTTGTTGATGGCTTCGGAGCTGGGGACGCTTTGTGTCGTCATGCGTGGAAAACTCAAAAAATGCTCCGAGGTGGAGAGGGAGAGAGAACCACTCCTTCACAAGAGAAGTTTCGCGATACCGCCATTTTTCTTTTCCATGTTTCATTTAAACTGCCCTTTTCGGTGGACGCGCTTCTGTACTTTTATATCATAAGAGTTTTTTAAATGACTCTCATTTTCAGAAGGGTTTTGGGAAACCTCCGGCAGTATGAGCTTCAATCCAAACTTCGAAGAAATTGGCACCGCGTTCATCCAGCACTACTACAGCAAGTTCGATGTTTCGGATATCACTGCCCGTTCTCAAGGCCTTTCGGATCTTTACGATCCCCAAAATTCGTATCTGACCTTTGAAGGAAATCAAGTGCGTGGACGCGATCAAATTCTACAGAAATTCGCGGTTCGTCCAGATGACCTATAACTGCGCTCTCTACGTACACGTGTTCTAGAGCCTTACCTTCAAGAATATCCAGCGGGCTGTTACGAAGACTGACTGCCAACCTCTTGCTGACGGATCCATCGTTGTAGCTGTTTTCGGCCAGCTGAAGGTAAGAGCGGCGAAGCCCACTGTATCAAGTGACGCTTTTTTCTTTAGACCGATGAAGACCCTATCCAGTCATACAATCAGTTCTTCATTCTGAAGCCGAACGGAGCGTCGTTCTATATCGCCAATGAAATCTTCCGCCTTGTTTTACACGATATGTGAATAGATGTTCTGTGCTTGAAGTAAATATCGATTTGCGCTTAAGTTGTGTTTCCTTCATCGATGTATTTTGTCTTTGAAATACTTTCAAGTTTGCTCGCAACCTTCAACTTGGGCATTGTGTAGGTGATGAACTCCACGGCGTCAAAAGGAAAGCAAGCGACTCGAGGGCAGAAGCTCATCGATGCTGAGAACAGGGAGACCATCCTCTACTACTCGGCGGCTTCTGTTATCACTTCGGGTCTTTTCGCAATTCTCAGCCTCGTAATCTTTACAGCGGGCACCTACGAATGGGTAAGCACGGCCTAAATATGCTCTATCCATCTGTCACGTTTAGCTCGGGTGGTTCTTGGCGGTTCTCGCCCAAGCTATCTCCCTCTTCGTAATGCAGTCGATGCGCAAGGACATCCGTAATCAGAAGAATCAGGTCGTCGACGCCGGTATTGATCTGAACGACTCCGGCACGTTGGGAGAGTAGGTGACTGTCGTTAAGGGGCGTCTTCACATGCTCCGTTCAGGAGTTGCAAGGACGCTATCATCGTGAGTTCGCTCGTGCAGCTCGTCGCTTGCTTCTGGACCAAGATCTTCTTTTTGTTGGCAGTCATCCCTGCTTACGGCTTTTTCAAGTTATGGACGAAGATTCTGGCGCCGTGGTTCTTCGCTGAAGCCCCCCAAGAAGAAGTCGACGAGAAGAAGCTCAGGAAGAAGGAGCGCATAAAGTACAAGCGTTTCTAAAATATTCATTAACTAACCATAACTTATAATTTGTTGTGTTCGTACTATGAAGATGTCCAACCTTTCCGTAGTTCATGCGATATGCGTTGGGCGAAACTAGAACCTTTATCTTATTTGAGTCGGCTTATTCTCTCCTCGAAAAAAGTATGTGTGTAAACGACGGTGACGAATCTGATATATCTGCTCCCCTCACATAAATTCCTCCTCACATAAATAACGAACAAATCATACCGGTATCACGTCCTCACCGTACAAGAAGATAATAATAACAACCATTTAGAACAAGACGAGAAATACCAATCTCAGAACGAAGTACAAACATAGCAGCAGGAAGGGATAAGACGCCATGAAGCGGATGTTTGGCGACGCATCCCGTCGGCTGATATTCGTGGCGAAGGCGGGGATGCTCCCTCGGGGATAAGGTGGTTCCATCAGGAGGTATGCCAGAACTCCGAGAAGAGTCCACTGGCCGTACGCGGATGCCAGCGTCTTCGTGGCTGGAAGGGTGTTCAGGAACTCGCACAGGCGGTAAACCATACGTGCCGCTGTTTCGTTTTCGTACCATGCGGCCGGTGCCACGATCCGAGGCCTCGATTTGACCACCTCAGAGAAGTTGAAGCGACGCTTGCCGAGGATCACCTGAAATCACGCTTTAGATCCGGGACAGGGGGCGCCATAAACCTGTCGGCGTCCCAAAGGGGTCAGCGTTTTAAAACCCGTAGCTGGATCCAGCTGGAAGTCGGGCTCCTTATTATCTTCTTCTTCTGGTAGCAGTGGAAGCTGACTGTCGTCGAAATCACTCGGCGCCGGAACGCTGACTTCGTCGGACAGAACCACCTTGTTGTAGTATCCGATAGCTTCTTCTAACTTCCGGCGATCACTGATCGTGTCGTCCCACAAGTATCGTGTCCATCCTGTGGCCTCTGAACGCGCCCGAAAATAGGCATCGCGGCGCTTCGCGGCATTCATTCCAGAAGCGGCGAGCTTCGTCAGCGCGTTGATGAGGTTGTCAATATTGCAGCCCAAAGAATCGAACACTTCCTGCACCAAGGGCTTCTTCAAGAGTTCAATGATGTAGACAAGCGAGGCAGCGACGTGTACGTTGCAGAAGTCCACCTTCTCAAAGCGATTGACGAGCGTTTGACACGGAAAGAGAATCGCCGCCCGGCAGTGGCTGATGAAACCTTCGAATTCACTGAGATCAACTCCTTGGACCGTCCCGTATGTAACGGAGTATCGCCACGGCCTTGTGAAACCAACCCAAACATCTGAAGGGATACCAACATAGGATTTGAGACGGAAGAACACGACTAACCTAAAACATTCCGATAGGTAGCGTCAATGGGCCACCGTTCGAGCACCGCGTCGCAGAACTCCTGCATATCGTCCACCATTGGAGGGTCGTTGAGGACTCTCATTTTGTTCCGCTGGTCATACTCGTTGGTCGTCTTTGCCAGGAGGAATACGTAGAACTGCTTCACGATGAAACGAAGGACGACGAGTTGGAGAGAAGTCGGCCATCTCCGCATCGAAGTCAGCGAGGTGAGCGCACACTGGTAGAAGTTCACGAAAGCGGCTCCCTGCAGTCCTGAGTCTCCCTCGTAGATCGGAGAAGGAGGTCCCATCGACTCCTTGTAAAAGTCCAAATCGCCTTCTCCGAACACACCATTGCCGAGATGCTTGGCGGGCTGAGCGTGGTGCAAGTAGGATCCAATAACCGGGTGGCTGAAGAGCGTCTTCTCATCGTCAGGGAAGAAGTAGAGAGTGAATTCCGTGATGAGCTCCAGGGCAATGCTTCCTTGAGCACGAGCAAAGTTGATGTCGTACTGCTTCACATGCTCGAAGAGACCTGTGAAGAACTCGAAAAACGTAGTTCTATCACTGCACACCACCTGAAGCGAAGGACCTTCGGATGGGAGAAAACTCCGGAGGAGCTCACCTTGAAGGCGTTGCTCTGCGGACCGATGAGATGCAGGATCTGTTCGAAGGCGATTCTTCCGGAGGTGCTTGCGATGGAGGTAGTCACCAGATCGACTTCTTTGTTCGCGAAGATGATCGAGATGAACTGCTTGGCGAAGGCTGTGGTTTCGGCGAGGTCGTAGACGTCCCTCCTGGCGATGAGTCCATCGATAACGCGCAGGACGATCTCTCCCGGATCTCCGAATCCGTACACCTGGTCGCCGTTGTTCGAAGTGGGCGAGATGAACGACGCCACCTGTTCTCTGGCGAAGTTGAGTGTCATTCTGGAAAGAAGTGAGTTAACAGCGAGAAGAGAAATGTAGATCCGCGCAAGGAGCTAAGAAGGAGTACACACTTCTCCAAAAAACAACAGAAGAACCGCCAAACGGGCGATTCCGAACACAAAAGAAGTCAAAGTACAGTTTCCGCGGATTTCAAAACTTTTCGATTCGCGGTGTATTCACCGTTTTATGGACCACCCTAACAGGGCGATCGTCTCGAGAACCTCACCCCGAGAGAACACCGTCGTGCTTCTGGGTGAGTACAGTCAGCATCTCCGCCAGGACTGCACGACTTCGTGATTGTCGCCACGCGCGCGCGCCTCGAGGCTCTCCAGAGATGTCCAGCAAGGTGTTCGGGAGGCGCTCGAAGGAGAAGAAGAAGGAGAAGTCGCCGACGGAGCGAGACGACTCTGAGCGCGGGAGCGTCTCCACCGCGGAGCTGAAGCCGCTGCGCTACGTCTTCGGAGTTCCGCTGGGTACTTCTGAGCTTTTCTGAGCACTTACTAATCCCCGCTGGCTTCAGAAGACGCCCTGAATCACAGCAAGAGCCACGATGGAGTCTCCATCCCGATGGTCGTTCGCCAGTGCTTCGACTTCGTCGGCGACAGAGGTGACTTCTCCTTTTCTTCGGCTCGTCAGCAACCTGTTCAGGGCTTGATCTCGAGGGTATCTACCGTATCAGCGCCCCAAAGTCGCGGCTCGACGAGCTGGAGCGTGTGGTGAACGAGGTTGGAGGCCCCGTCCACTTCTCCGACGCCCACGACGCCGCGGGGCTTCTGAAACGCTTCCTCCGAGGGCTCCCCCACCACATCCTCACCGACCAGCTCCGCCAGGAGTTCGATCGCGTCGCCATGGAGTGCCCCTGTCCCCCCGACGACTTTTGCCGCTGCTTCGTCGTCGACGTACTCAAGTCACTCCTTCGGAAGATTCCCCGGGAGAACTACCAGCTCCTCGCGTACGTCTTCATCCACGCCCAGATTGTTATCAGCCACGTGAGTGTTCCTCGAGACACATCGCCACCATCTCCTTCAGCAAGCGGCCAACAAGATGACCGTCCCAGCCCTCGGGGTCATCCTGCAGCCCGTGCTCAACATGACGCGCAACGTCGTCCGCATCTTCCTCTACAACGCCACGAATCGCCTCTGCCGCGAGGGTTCCTCGGACTCGGTACGCTCTACTCGTTTATCACCAATAATTAGCCAACAACTGCAGATGAACTGCCTCTTCGACGACGTCGACTTCAAGAGGTCGGTTTCCCCCTCCTCTCGTCCGCTTCGCTCCGTTCGATGTCGCTGAAAAGCGCCTTCTAAGCATGCTCCTCCCCCGCCCTCACCTCATCTTGACGACCGTCGGCGTATTCGCCTTCTCCTCGCGGCGCTTCTTCTGAAAGCATCGCACATCACGTAAGAAATCGGTGCCCGAGACCCACCTTCAAGTGATGGGCTACGGTAGCGAGGATGGCGGCAGAGATGACGAGGATGGAGCCGCCGGCGGCTGCACCGAGCCACTTCCTCTCGGCGTCCGTCTTGAAGTCGTCGGCCCAGCGCGCGTTGACGTCGAACTCGGGGATCTCCCGGTTGTCGTCGAAGTGGAAGGAGGCGTTAGAGGAGGCGGCGCCTACCAGCAGCGCCCCCAGATTGATCGTGCTCGTCTCCAGGGCGTCCTCGGTGTCGTTCGCGGCGGCCGTCGTCGGCTCCGGTGTCGTTGTGTCCAGCGCCTCGACGTACTCGGCGAGTTCTTCCTCCCTGAGGTCGAAGAGGGCCTTGAAGCGAAGCGAGTAGGGCCTCGAGCAGACGGTGTTGTTCGCGTTCTCGAGGAGGAAGTCCTTCTTCTGCTCGAACGCACGTCTATACTTCTCTTCGACGGCCTTCACCACTGAAAGGCGCCGGAAGTGAGGGGACAGAGGGCCGAACTCACGGGAGTAGATCTTCTTGTCGCAGATCCAGGGGTTGTTCGAGAGGTCGACGACTTCGAGCTGCTCGAGGTCGTCGAGGAAGGCGCCGTCGATGCTCCGGAGGAGATTGTCGTTGAGCCTCAGCACGCGGAGGTTCTTCGTCTTCGCGAATACCTCTGGCCCGAAGCCGAGAAGCTCGTTGTGGGAGAGATCGAGGATCTCTGCTGCCTCGAGGGGCGCCAGGAGTCCGCGCCCGATCTCCTTGACCCGGCAACTGCTGACGTTAAGTGTGCGCAGCTCCCTCAGTCCCTCAAAGGCGCCTTCTTCGATCGTGGCCAATTTCGGGTTGTTCGACAGCTTCAGGCTATGGAGAGTGGCTCCGAGAGGGGAAAAGGCCCTCACCGAGATGTTCACGAGCTCGTTCCAGCCGAGATCCATCGCTTGCAGGCCTAAACTGCTTGCGAAGCGATGGCGAGGGGAGCCCTACTTTTGAGTCCGTTCCACATGGATGCGTTAATCGACTTCAAGTAGTTTCCCTCGAGCGAGAGGCGCACGAGATTCTTCGCATCGCGGAAGCTCTCGTTGGCCACCGTTTCTAGGAGGTTCAGGCGGAGATCGAGCTGTTTGAGGTTCCTGACGCCGAGGAAGCTCTCGTTCCCCAGAGACTTCAGGCTGCACCCCTTCAGTATGAGGGTCTCCAGCCGGGTGTTGTTCTCGAACTGGCCGTTGCTGAGGGTCGCCACTCCATCCATCTTCGACATGTCGAGCACCTTCAAAGAAGCTTCCGATCCGAAGTCGCCCTCTCCCACTGACCTGCAGAGCGCCCAGCTTCTGAATCTCCTCGATGACCGTTTCGTTGGCAAAGTTGTGCTCTCCGATAAGAAGCGTCTGAAGGGCGCCGAGCCCTTCAAAGGCGCTGTCCTCTGCTGAGTTTATGAAGTTCCCCTCGAGATTCAAGTAGATCAGCTAAAAGGGAACGCTTATCGTTAGGGCCGGGCTTCCTTACGTTTTTCTTGTTTTCCAGGGGCCTCGCCTCGATCGTTGTGATGAGATTATCGGGGAACGAGAGCTTCCTGATCGCGCGTAGGGGGCGCACCGCCGCGGGGACCTCCTTGAGGCCGCAATCGTAGACGCTGAGGGTGACCAGGACGTCGGCGAGGTGCCCGAAGGCGCCGTCTTCGATCTGAAGACCGTGAGCCCCGCATTGACCGATGATCATCTCTTGGACCCGGTTCCCCATCCGCAGGGCGATCTCCTTCGAGAGGAGCGAGTCCTTCCATCGGAGGTGGTTGATGCTGATCTGCAGAATCAGATGCCGGAGGGGTTTTCGGGCTTCGGCCTACCTGGGTGAGGGCGAAGTCAGAGGCGTACAGAGCGTCGAGTGCGCGGAGCAGTTGCTCGCTGTCGGAGCCGTAGGTGCAGAAGAGCGCCGCCGATGCGCTCTCAGCGTCGGTGCGGCAGAAGCAGAAGTCGGTGACGGCCGATGCGTTCTGCTGGAAGGCCTCGATGTCGGCGCAGCCAGGAATCGAAGGGCCCGCGGCCAGGAGGGGCGACGCCAGGAGGAGCGCCGCCGCGAGCAGAGTTACAAGTCGATCCATTAGGCGCATTGCGGGCGAAGGCGATCGCCGTGTCTTCTCCTTTGTTCGCCGCGGATTTGGGGCATTCTCCAGGCGATCTCCATTCTCCACGCGGTCTTTCGCTTTCGGTCTGCGCGGATGACTCAGCGAAGACGCTCCTTCGCCGCCGCTTCCACCGTATCCCTTTCAGATATGTGCCTCCACGGGAGCCCCACGATATCTGTGCGAACCCACCTGAATCCTCCGAGGAGCTGAACGCCGAGATCGCCAAGCAGATCAGCGTCCTCAACGAGTTACACGACAAGGTGGGCCAACGGACGGAGTGTGGTAGCGTATCGGCGATTCAGATAACCGAGTTGAATCGACTGAAGTTGGACGGACGTCTCGAGGAGCAGAAGATCTGGGACATTCAGACGGCGATCACCACCATGAAACGCAAGGTGAGCTCTACTGGGATACAGTACCCCTCTCATCTTCTTCCCCTTCAGCTCCGCGAGATTTCGGCGAAACGGAGCGAAGAGAGTGGCAGCGTGGAGGTAGACGACCGCGGCTCTGCCACACACAGCGGCTCAAAGGAGCGCGAAGCGGGCCCGAGCATCGTCATGTTCGAGGAGAAGCAGCTGATGGCCACCCACAGCGCCCTGCTGGAGGACATCGCCGCGGAGAAGCAGAGGGTGCTGAAGCTGCTGGCGACGCTGACGAGGACGGAAGCGCCGCTGCAGAAGGCACCCCCGGAGGACAACGACTTCTGGCGTGCGGAGTACGAGCAGGAGGCGAAGCGGCGGGACGCGCTTGTCGCCGAGATCGCCGCCACACGCAGAGAGTGCGCCGGCCTCCGGGCCCAGCTCGAGTTCGCCTCCCTTCGGCCCTCGGCCCTCATTGTCACCAAGTTCTGATCGCTGTACAGTCACTGTACTTCCCTAATACTCGTCCAGGCGTAATAAAACCCTTTGCTTGCACAGCCTCTCGCGGCGTCTTCTAATCCGGGCCGCGAGTACCCTTATCAGTTCATTTTGTTCGTTTTCTCGCGAGCGGTGGCGTGCGATGCGGGAGGACTTCTACAGACAGGCCGTCAACGCGCTTCTCCTCTCCGAAGCCGGTGGACGCACCTACCAGCTCGTAGAGCACCTCAAACAAGTCTCTCCGGCCCCGTTTGCTCTGCTCTGACTCCTCTTTAGGTCACCGATTGCCCCGAGCGCACCCACAATGAGATTCTCAACGACGTAGAGCACTCCGTAGGCTATTCCCCGCGAGACCACCCTCGAAGACACCTTCTAGATACGATTCTCCGTAGAGCTGACGATCCGGAGTCGCCGGACGGAGACCTTCGTCGTGGTCGTGGAGAAGTCGGCGAACGCGAAGGTCGCCCGGGAGCATCGAGTCGCCTCGGAGAGGCCGAAGATGATGTATGTGTCTCAGTCTCTCCCGACTGGTGTACGGTAGTTGTAGAGACATAGGAGAGACGAGTTCCGTGTTTCTGAAGGTCTTTGCGGTGGAGGAGGAGGGCGAGGCGGCGTCGACAACTCCGCAGACGCCGCCGGCGGCATCGAAGAAGGCGATCCGTAAGACGGATTCCTTTTTAAGGCGCTGGGTGCGCTTCCACTCTTGCAAGGGCGAAGGCTTCCCCATCGCCCTGAAGGACTTCCAGCTCTACAAGGAACACCGCGTAGCCCTCCCCAACGACACCATCTGCACCTTCTCGATTACGGTAGGTCACCACAGAGGTGCTCCGATTCTTGGCTTCAGAAGAAAACTAAATTCACCGCCGATGGATTCCCGATGGAGGCGCTCGTCGAGTTGACGCGCCACGTGATGCTCTTCAACTATGAGTTGCTCGCGGAGGTGAGCGAGACAGCGATGGGGGTACGGTAGGGAGCCTTTCAGAGCGACATCGCCCTGGACCACAAGTACGCCGGAGAACTCTGCGATTCTTCGGACGCCCTTCTGCGCCAAATGTGCCACTTGTACAACATCCCCGTCCTCTCCAGAAGGCTCGTGTAAGTGCGCCGATGTCCTAATTCCATGCCCGGCGCACTTCCCTAAAAGTTCCCCCGGGACTCCTAATGGCCCCCCTTTCAGGACCCTTTCGGTGATTCTCGAATGGAAGACGGATGAGAAGTCGATTGACGACGGCGCCGTTGACAACCTCCTGCGCCAAATTCGGAGCTGCTCACACTCGATGGCCGCCGAGTCCCGGGAATTCGTGAGTCCTGTCCCTTCTGACTGTTCAAAGGTGTCCAATCGGGCGATTTGGCACTAGTACTACTACTTGAGTGTATTATTCCTGGCCCCTGGGCATTCTAGGCGGCTTAGAAAGGGTATGGTATCTTTCCTTGGCGACATGACACTCGTTTCTCTCCGATCCAATATTTACTTGAAAGACATCTGGTATTCGGGCCATGAGCTTTCACACCGATTCTCTGGAAAGCACGCATAAACACTACGAAGCAAAAAAAGCTGTCAGTTTAAGCTGTTTCATGTTTGGTCACCTGGAAATCATCGGGAGAAAACAGGGTGTCTTCGGTGAGAAAGGAAAGCCTTTAGATTGCCTAGAGTGCCCATGGGCCGCCCATATTGTGTAGGGATAGTAAGTAGTAGTGGTAGTACTCACGAAGTTTCATCTCTGGCAGTACTAATGTGCTAACTTTCAGCCTCAATTGCACCCTTGAAGAGTCCTTTGTGAGTTCTTTCAGAGCGAGGTACTGAGCAAGAAAGCGGAAGACTTCTCGGAGAAGCTGCTCCTGAAGTCGAAGACTGGCGTCTTCTTCCCTCCGGACAACTCGAACTTCCTCTACAAGTTCACCTGCTCAATACAGTAGGACACCTCCGCCAGACCGCGATTACGGTAGTTTAGGCAGCTGCTCAACATCTGTAGTCTCGAGATCTGGCAGCACCACGCGGACCTTTGCCCGATCCTCGACGCCAAGGTGTACCTCGAGAAGCTCATCCAGGTGGGTGGACCTTCTGCGAGACCTACAGTATTCCGCAGAGAGACGCAGACTCGTGGATGGAGACGCAGAAAGCTGGCTTCGAGGGGAGCCTGAAGGAGGTGTGCGCGACGGTGGATGGTCTCCAGACGCTGCTCCGCCAGTTCGGGCACAAGTACGCCCTCTTCTTTAACCAGTTCAACATCACCTACGCCCACGTGGTCCTTGAGGCGCTCGATTCAAAGGTTGGGTCCCGACGCGATCTGTGCACTCCTAGAAGTTCAGCTGAGCGATCTGATCTGTCGCGGGCTGAAGGCGGCGACGGCGGAGCTGGAGTCCCGGAATCGGGAGGAGCTGGCGACGTTCACGAAGAAGTCGATGCGCCTCTTCGACGGAGTGCGCATGCTTCTCCTCTACGCCAACAACCCGCCGTGAGTGGTCCCACACGGAAAAGCACACGGATCTCCTAGGTCCCTGAATCTGAACAGCTTCGAGGAGTGGTTCGAGGCGGCGTGCGTCTTCTGGACGTACGCGTGGCGCGGCATGGTCAAGACGTGCATCTCGAGGGCCGTGCCACTCGACGGCGACGAGTGGCACGCGCCAGAGGGGAACGTTTCCGAGTCAGCGGTGATGTTCCTGGGCCTCTGCAAGGCCCACTGCGACGACCTGGTCCGACTGCGCCCGACGCGGCCCCGCATACTCCTTACTTGTGTCCTCAAGACCACCAGCGTAGCCTCCCCCCGCGTTCCGGCACCCTCTGAGCACCTCGCTTCAGATCCTTTCCGACAGCATGGTCTCCTACGCGCTCCGTCTCAGGGAGTCGCTGCGGGACTCCTCGACCATCTGCCGCGTCCTGCGCCTGGCCAACAGCGTGGAGCACGTGCAGCTGCAGCTCACCTCCAACTACCACAGGTTCCTCCGCCTCGACCGCCTCCGCAACCACCTCGGCGACCACGAGTACACCTCCGCGCTGGCCTGTATGTCCCACATGTTCGCCGCCGCCCAGAAGACCTGCGTGGCCGTGGTGGACGCCCTCGTGGAGCGCGCCTGCTTCCTCAAGCGCGAATCCGTCCGCGAGCACACCGAGGCCATCACCATGTATCCCGCCGACACCAGCAAACGCACCATCGTGGGTGGTCCCAAGCCGGAAGCCTCTGAAGAGCTCTTTAGAAGTCGTACATGCGCCAAATTCTGGCGAACGAGCGCGCCGAGGGTCTTCTGGGGTACTTGGAGCGGAGCATCTCACTCGTAGAGACCTCTTGCCTCCCCTCCCTCTTCGTCCGCGCTCACGAGGCCCTCTGGAAGGTCGTTGAAGGCGTCATCCTCGAGACGCTCCTCTTCGGACAGGCGCCCGAGTACTACGTCGAAGTTGAGGTGGGTCAACCGTACCCCTCGCCCTCGACGCGCCCGTTCAGAAGGACTGCGAACGCATCTGCCGCCTGCTGGACGTTCCCTTCCGGAAGAACGGCGTCCTCGGGCAGCGCATCCACCTCAACAAGATGTCGACGCAGGACATAGCGCTACAGTACTATTCGGTGCTGGCCGAGCTCTGCACCAGTTGGCCCAACCGACGCCAGGCCTCCGACGAGAAGCCTCTCGTGCCGAAGGTGATGATGCGCCTCGGCTACCTCCGCGCCAGCAACCAACAGATCATCCTCCACGCCCACAGTAGGACCACCCACATCAGCCTCCCTAGTGTCCCTTGCAGTCCTGAACGGTTTCGACGTGCCCATCCTGGACAGGATCACGCAGTCGTCGGACCCCTACGTGCGCCTCGAGTTCTATCCGCGCTGCTTCTTCCCGTTGGCGTCGTTCCCGGCGCAGACAACCCAGATGAAGAAGCAGACCCTCCGTCCCTGCTGGAACGAGACCTTCCAATTGTGAGTGCCCCGGCATCGGATTACGGTAGCCCTTACAGTTTGATCCCGGAGGAGCTCTTCTTCACCAACGGCGCTTGCCTGTGTCTGAGCGTCCTCGACCACGACGTCCTCTCTTACAACGACCTCGCCGGCCAAGCGCTAATCCCCCTTGCCAGCATCAAACGCGTCAAGTCCCTCTCCTCCAAGCACCTACCGTACCCCACCACCATGGCCTTCCCCCTGCCCACGCCCCGACAGTACACTGAGTACTTCAAGATCCTGAAGGAGCGCAGCGCGAAGAACCCCCTCGCCCAGGAGATCTTCAACTACGAGAAGTACGTCCGCGACTACCGCCTCCTTCCACCCGAAGCTCTCGACGAGAAGGAGACGAACGCCGGGGCGAAGCGCCTCTTCTCCTCCAAACTGAAAGATTTCTGGAAAGACGTCATAAACTGATTGCCGAACCAGGGGCGCCCCACGTAGACACATTCCATCCAGGAATCGGATCTCTCGACCTGTACTCCGAGTCGCACTTCCCTGCACCGAACGGTCATTCCCATTTGCATATGTCACGAGGAAGTTTTGCTGAGACTGCTTCAAAAGAGCCTCAGGAGCTTTGTGTTTGTGGAGAGAACGGCACTCGTGTGCACCGTACCCGGATCCATATGCATGCCTGACACCCCATCGAATCGGTCCGAAATGCATTTGGTAAAGATCTTTCCGAGCTCGGTCCCAAATGGCGAAAGAGATTCGGATTCTAGCCTCGAGAGGGGAAACACGAAATGGTAACTGTTCTTGTGATATTATCTCTCAGGAGAGCTCCCTTTAAGCGGAATACAGATATATTCAAAAGTCAAAAGATATATTGCTATATTCAAAAAGGTTAAAATTAATTATTAGTTAAAATTAGTTAAAATTAAACGGGTCTTTCATTTGTGCCCCCAGCGATCGGTCGGGTCGTCCACTCGCTCTCGCTCTCTCTGAGGCTGTCTGAGCCGAATGAGTTGAGTGAGCGGTCGTTCTCGGCCGTCGTTGTTGGCGCAATGATCGCCCCGGCTCCCAGAAGGCCTGGAACACCAGGGAGCCGTAGTTCCACCGTCTCGCCAAAAAGCCCGTCACGACCGCCCGACTCTACCCGCGCCGCCAGAGAAGCCGAAGGAGCGTTGCAACTCCGAAGTCCGCGCCGCCAGCCGAACCGAAGATGACTCTCCGCTCCGTTGGCTCTACTCCACCGCTATTCCACTTCCGGAATCAGCTCTTCACGACTTCGATGCCCGCGCAAACTAATGGGAGCGCTGCATTCTATTCGGATTCGTTTGCTCCACCGAAATCAGAAGAAAATCAGCGACCACGGTGTGACTATGTTCTTCTTTGTGCATATATGAGACGTCCTGCACGGCGTAAGCCGTTGATTCGGGAAGATAAATCGTGTAAATCGTGTAAAATTAAACATTAAAAACAGGGGGTATGAACGCATTCGGTTCGGTCCGGTCGGAGAGGGGACACTTCCCCTGTTAGTCTTTTCTTCGTTTCAGAAGAAAATGATTTATTCATGGTGTGCAGAGCAAGATGAAAGACACTCTGCTTGGTCTTCCGAAAGAAGCAGATTCGAAACCATCGCCACAGGCATCTCCACGGAACCCTTTCGACCAGAGGCAGAAAGTGCGCATCGCTAATGCACTTAAGTGGTCATCTTGTCGGCGCCAGTCGTATTCCATTTCCATCATGTTACAACGCAACTTAGAAAGAAACGTGCATAGAAAGATCAGTCTTTTGCCGCGGTTCTTCAGAACTCAGAGTTTTGTCGCCACAGGTTGTGTCCCTTTTTGGGAGAGGAAGACCTCTGACCTCAAGAGGGTCGCATTCTGGCACCCGCTTGTGATATTCCAAGAGTCGTCGTCAAGGTCAGGTTTTCGGAGAAAGCGTGTAGTGTGTTGCGAACTTCTCGCCCGATTGTTGTCTTCTGCGGCCGATTGGTTTTTGGTGTATTCCGCGTTTGGTCGAGGGGAACTGGTTCCGAGAGTTCTCGTCGAAGTCCATTCCTCCGAATGAGGGAATGCGCCCAAAAAGCCCTTTCATGGCGCCGACAAAGGAACAATGCGACTTCGGGATTACAGTGGATTACCGTATACTGCCGTGACCGGAGGAGCGTCGGCGCCCCTCGTGTGCAACTTCTCGCTTCCATTCTTCGTCCAAACTATGCAGAAAGCCCCCCGAAAGACAATTTGTGCCAATTTGGGTGCATGCACCCTGATCTCTGCTCGTCCCTCGCCTCGACGCGTCCCAGGCGGCGCTCCATTTGGAATTCGATCGGCGGCGATCGATGGAGCTGCAGAACCAGTTGGCGATCGCGGCGGCGGCAAATTGGATTAACGAATTCGGCGATCGATTCGGCGCCACCGTATCGATCGTATCGCGTCGTCCGAAAGCCTCTGATCGATGGTGACAAGGTGACTGTCAGGGCGCAGAGAATTGATGGCGATGTTGGGGCATGTAAACAGTGCGCGAGGGGCGACGGTAATTGCCATGTGACCCGAAGGCCCTTGACTCTGTGGGTTAGAGGTGCGGGAGTTCCGGATGACCTTCACGCATGCCGAAGGAGTTGAAGAGACCTTGCCCCTCGCGAATTCTCACACCCCTGGAGGCGAAGGATTCCGGGAACATGGCAATTCCACTCAGGAGCCATCAATCATCGTGAAGTGCGCAACACGACGAGAAACACTTCGAAGAAACAGGTTCCCTGCTAGCTCAGGGTCACCTCACCCTCAGGGTCACCGGATCAGCTGTTGACATCTCCGGATTCCATCGGGTTCCACGCGGACCCCCCTAAAGGGGCACACCTCTAGACCGTTTTCCCGGAGGCGCTCCAGCCGCGCCTCTAATTACGGTCGCCGTTTGCCTCCTCCCCCTACCGTACCCGCAGTTAGCCTCCTCTAGCGCGAGGCTTATCTCGCCGTCGCGGGTGGCGGCGACGTCGCCGGGGGAGGGGCGCGGCGGCGCGACTGTCGCGACGCCGCGCGATCGCCTCGCGACCGTGGCGCGCTCCGAATCGACTATTTCGTGCACCGTCGTCCTCCCCACACACAGAGCCTCCGATGAACATCGTCCAGGGACTCCTCGGGGCGATCTCGCCCCTTCCGGACGGCGATCTTTCCGACCGTCTCAACTACGCCTACACCACTACCGTACTCGTCATCTGCTCGGCCTTCATCACCGGCTGGAGCTTCGTCGGTACCCCCATTCAGTGCTGGTTCCCTGCTTATTACAAAGGTGAGTCTCTCCCCCGGCCGCGCACCCCTTCCCCTTCCAGGATGGTGGATCGAGTACGCGCTGGACTACTGCTACGTGCAGAACACGTACTTCCTCGGGTTCACGGAGACAAAGCCGAACAACTACTGGGACATTGCCGAGCACATCATCCCGATCCCGAAGAACGTGACCGAGCGCGACGAGAAGCAGATCGGATACTACCAGTGGGTCCCCTTCATCCTCGCTCTCCAGGCCCTCATGTTCTTCTTCCCCGTCGTCCTCTGGCGCTCCATCTACAACAGCTCAGGTACCCCCTCCCCAGGCCCCAGCCCTCCTAACGGCTCCTGCAGGGATGAAGGTGAAGGCGATCTGCGAGACGTGCAGCCTTAAGGCGAACATGGACCCCAGCGACCGCACGAAGAACATGAACGTCATCGCCAAGTTCCTCACCTACGAGTACGAGATCTCGGACCACGTCGGCGCGAAGCTGCGCCGCGTCCTCAAGGGCAACTACCTCACCTGCGTCTATATCGTGAGTCCCCTCGGATGCCTTCCAGAAGCCAGTCCCTCTTTCAGCTGGTGAAGGCCGTCTTCGCCCTCAACGCCGTCGTTCAGTTCTTCCTCGTCAAGTACATGCTCGGCACCTCGAGCATCTTCTGGGGCCTCGAGGTCGCCTCCGACCTCGTCGCCGGCCGCGAATGGCAGGAAACTGGCAACTTCCCCCGTGTCACCATGTGCGACTTCGCGGTAGGACCGGGTCCTCGTGCCGGGACTCACCGAGCACTTTAGGTCCGCGTGCTGGGCAACCTCCACCGCCACACGGTGCAGTGCGTCCTCATGATCAACATGTTCAACGAGAAGATCTTCGTCTTCCTCTGGTTCTGGTTCGCCGCCATCGCCGTCTTCAGGTGCCCCCTCCCTTCCATGCCCGCACCCTTAACGCCTCCGTTTCAGCTTCATCAGCTTCGTCTACTGGGCGTCGACGAGCTTCGTGAAGTCAAGGAGCACACAGATGATCTCCAACTACCTCGAGAAGGTGCGTCGCCGCCCGGGGCGCGTTAGACAAACAGTTTCAGATCGACCCGACGACCACCCAGAGCGCCCGGCGGAAGGCGCTCGTGCGGCGCTTCATCGAGGAGAAGCTGCGCTCCGACGGTGTCTTCTTGCTGCGGCTGGTGGCCTCCAACGGCGGCGACATGATCGCCTGCGACCTGGTGGCGACCCTCTGGAACGACTTTGTCGCAGAGAGCGCGCGCCGCGTCGAGGCCGAGCGGCCGCTTCTCAAGGGCCCCGTCGAGGAGGAGGACGACTTCTGAAGCCCCCTAGAAGCTACAGTAGATATGCGATTCCCATTATCGAGAGTTGTTTGTAAATTTAAAATGAGCGATAATAAAGAGTCTAAACGTGAATCTCACTGTGCACCCCTAATCAGGCATCCGGAATGATGCATCAGGCGATAAGCGGAGATGGAATCGAGGCGAGTTGTCCGTGACCTTGTCGTCGTCACGACCTCCAAACTATCCGCGGAGTTCTGGTTTCACCGGCGAAGTGATTACAAGGGGCGAAGAAGAAGAGAGCAGTTATGAAAGAGGCGGCGCCCTCCTCTTCTGATCTTCCGATCCCCGCTAATTGCCTTCGGAGCCTCGGCATCTCGGTTCTCGTCCCCTCGGACCCATTGAAATGCGCGAAATCTTTGTGCCCAGACCTGTTCCACGCGAATCCAAACACGGCGCCTCGGAGCGGAGGGCCGCAAACAGCGCCTCTGAACCTGTTCCTTCCAGGGAGACCGGGCGGGGCTACTGTTTCAAGCCCTAATGCGATTAAAGCGTTTCGGCGGATTGATCCCTTCTGAAACGACGGAATTAATTCGCCCTACCGTATAATGCGAGCCGGCATAATTGGTCCCTTTGCGGCGCTCCGGAGGCGGCGTCGGCGGCGTCGCGTCCCCGATTCCGGTTTGGAGGACGATCGCTGCGGCGGCCGCCGTCGCTCTCCGCGACGTCGACGCGACATTGACCGAATATGAATGCGCCGATTCCGCGGCAGTCAGCGCTCCACACTGTCTCTCTTCAGGCCTGCACCCTCCCGGACAGTCCTCCCCGAGGACATCGATCGTCCGCGTGTTTGTTCGATGCTCCGGAGAAAACGTCGTCTTCGGGGCCATTAAATCCCTGCGCGATCGACCCCCCCCCCCTCTTCTGGATCCTCCGAGAGCGATCTACCCTTACAGCCTTCCCCTCAGCAGCGCTCGTTTTAGGCGCCTCCGACCTCTCGCGACCTCCGACTTCGGGACGCCGACGGACCTCTCCTCGAAGACTTCGACGCCTCGGGGCCCGCCAAGATGCTGTTCCTCGACAAGTTCCTGCAGGGCCTGAAGCCCCAGTTCGACGACGACGTCGTCGACCGCCTCAACTACTACTACACCCCGATGCTGCTCGTCATCTTCGCCCTCACCCTCTCGGCCAAGCAGTACGTCGGCCAGCCCATCCAGTGCTGGATCCCCGCGCAATTCACAGGTATCCGACCGAGTCTGTGCCGTCCTGACCTTCTTCAGGTGCCTGGGAGCAGTACTCGGAGAACTACTGCTTCGTGCAGAACACCTACTTCCTGCCCCTCACTCACTACATTCCCCGCGACGTTCAGCAGCGCGAGGACCGCGAGATCGGTGAGTCTATAGATAGCCCCCTGCAGGCCTAACCCCTCCTCAGGCTACTATCAGTGGGTACCCTTCATCCTCGGCCTGCAGGGCATCCTCTTCTTCCTGCCCTCGCTCATATGGCGTCTTCTCAACTGGCAGTCAGGTAGGCCCCTCCCTCCCGAGCAGCCCTAGCTCCTCCGTGCAGGAATCGCCGTCAAGGGGATCGTGCAGATGTGTCAGGACGTTGGCAACATGCAGTACGAGAAGCGCTCCTCCTCCGTCGCCGTCGTCGCTTCTCATCTCATCGAATCTCTCAAGATTCAACGCACTCTCGTCAAGTCAGGTAGGCGCCCTTTCCATCGCACCCCTACGGCAGCCTTCAGGAGTGCTCGCCGCGTTCCTGCGCCAAGGAAAATACCTGAACCTACTGTACCTCGTGGTGAAGTGCGCCTACTTCCTGCAGGTGCTCGTGCAGTTCGTCATCCTGAACAACTTCCTCGGCACCAACTACACCTTCTGGGGATTCGAGATCCTCCGAGACCTCGCCAACGGCCGCGAGTGGCAGGAGTCGGGTCACTTCCCCCGGTAGGCGCCGTCCGTCCTCCCCGTCTACAGTAGCCTAGAGTGACGATGTGCGACTTCGAGGTGCGCGTGCTGGGCAACAAGCACCGCCACACGGTGCAGTGCGTCCTCATGATCAACATGTTCAACGAGAAGGTGTACCTCTTCCTCTGGTGGTGGTTCCTCGTCGTCGCCCTGGTCACCGTCGGCAACCTCATCTACTGGCTGGCCATGTCCTTCTCCGCCAGCCAGCAGGAGTCCTTCGTCATGCAGTACCTCCGTGCCCAGAACGTCCTCGACAACTCCCCCGGAGGTACCGTACCTGGGCTTCGGGCGTCGACACCAGTGTCCCTTTCAGAGAAGCAGGCGACGGCCAAGTTCGTGCACCAGTGGCTCCGCAAGGACGGCGTCTTCCTGGTAAGGCTGATCGCAACGAACGCCGGCGACCTTATCACGACGGACCTCGTCCTGAAGCTCTGGCAGAGCTTCCTCGAGGAGGAGAAGGAGAGGAACCACGCGACCGCTCCTCCACCGCTCGAGGACGTCGACGGCTTCAAGTACGGCGAGAAGACGCCGCTCGCCTGATCCCCGCTCCCGTAGACGTCTATTTAGATTCCTATGCCGCCGCGCTCTAGAGAAGCGATCGATTTTCCAAAAGATTTCGTGTTGTAAAAAGAGGATAAATAAAGAAATGTGAGATTCGCAGACTGCGTGTCCTGTCCACTGTCCAGTTCGGCCACACACCCATTCTGATCAACGTTGATGAATTCGACTATATTCATATGGGCAAAAATTTCGAAGGGTCTTTAAGTAGTGAACCTTGATTGAGGGCACGCGATTCGGTGCGCGCTTGATTGCCCACAGCATGCTCTACCACTCACACGTAGGGGTCTTTAAGTACTCAACCTAATCCGCGTCTGTCACTTGGAAACATTCCTTTGTAAGTGATTTTCGCGAATAGCATTTCTTGAAGACGTCTTACTTTTCAAAGAGTCTAGTGACTCTTTTCCAAAAAAGATCAGTCAACTACAGTACTTTGGACAATTTTTGTGCCATTTATGGTGTGACAGTCCCTCTGTCTTAAAAGTGCATTTTTAAAACATCACTTTGGTCTCGACGAAAAGATAAATTCTTATCAGTCCACAGTCTCAGGATCAGCCTCCACCACGTCTTCCGCCGTCGTTCGGTCCTAGCGAGAGCGTCCTGTGTCGTCTTCGTGTCTATCAGTTCCGTTCGCGTCTCCCTTCTTCTCCAGATTCCCGAAGAGTCGCCGCCATGGTTCGCCCGCTCGAAGCGCTGAAGGCGGATGTGGAGACCCACCTCACCGCCTTCCCTGACTTCCCGAAGCCCGGCATCATCTTCCGCGACATCTTCTCCCTCGTCGCTAACTCGGCGCTCTTCCACGAGCTCTGCCTTTCCATCGCCGATCACATCCGCTCCCTAGGCACGAAGGTCGACGCCGTCGCCGGCCTCGAGGCCCGAGGTAAGCCCCTGCCGCCTTCTCCAACTCACGCTCCTTTCCAGGCTTCCTCTTCGGACCCACCATCGCCCACGCCCTAGGCATCCCGTTCATCCCCATCCGCAAGAAGGGGAAACTACCCGGAGAAGTCGTGCAGAGCAGCTACGAGAAGGAGTACGGCACTGTGAGTGATCCCTTCCCTGATTCTGAACGTCCTTTCCCTTCAGGACACGGTGGAGATGCAGGCGAACGCCATCAAGCCGCACGACAACATCTTCATCGTCGACGACCTTCTGGCCACTGGAGGCACGATGAGCGCCGCGATCCAGCTGGTGCAGAGGGCGGGCGGCCGCGTCTCCGAGGCCTTCGTCGTTGTCGAGCTGACGACGCTGAAGGGACGAGAGAAGCTTCCCGAGGGGGCGAATCTCTACTCCCTCGTACACTTCGATATTTGACCCATTCCAAAGAACCTGCATCCGTGCTGAATTGTTGCTCAAATCCTAGGATTCCTCTTATCGGAAGTACCGTACTCCTTTGACCTCGATGACACAGCCCCTATGGCTTCACAACAACATTTAATCCCCGGAGTTCCTCGAGCGGAAGGGATTCGTGTCCTCGAATTAGTCACCGCGGAAGTGATGACAGGGGCGAGTGACGTCGCCGTCGCCTTTAGGAAGGAGCCGAGAAACAATGGAGACGAAGCCAATAAATGGCGAATTTATGAAAACTATTTTAAGTGCCTCGTGCGGCTCAGGAGTGCTCCTGGGGCGCTGCAGTGTTGACTGCGTCAGGTTGCGAGGCGGGGCGCTTCTGCAGAGGCTTTTGGTTGCCTGTAAGAGAGGCTTCTTTAGCTTTGTCCGCGCCGTTCTGACGCTGTTTCCGGTCGGACTTGCGGCTCGTGTCGGACTCCTTTGATCCACAGCCGAATAAGAGGAGGTTCTTCGTGTGAGAGGCGACACTGGAGGCAAATCCGCGCACCTTGTGCAGCTTCTTCTCCGACTTCTGGGACTTCTGGGAGCGCGAGTTCGGATCCGTAACCTTCTCTTTGCTCATGTTCGACTTCGCTGGGCTCCGGAAGGGCGACGTCATCGCCGTGTAGTAGGGCGTCATCGGAGGAGGTGACGCGTTCTCCGGGAGCCGCCTCACCTTCATCTTCTTTTGCGCCAGCGGCTTCTCAGAGCGCTCGAGAGTCTGCGCCTGCTCCACGCGGGACTCCGTCTCCTTCTGGTAGAGAGTCTTCGGCTCCTTCTGGTAGAGAGTCTTTGGCTCCTTCTGGTAGATGGTATTCGTCTCCTTCTGGTAAAGAGTCTTCGTCTCTTGCTCCATATCTATCGTCTTCGGGTCCTCCTTGGTCATACACGACGTCGTCTCCTCCTCGAGCAATTTAATTGGGGGTTCCAATCTGTCTTTGGCGGCAGAAACCATCGAGGTCTTCTTCGTCTTCTCCTGAAATAATCTTCTGCAACCCTGTTCACCCTATCGCTCACCGGCTGGAGCATCTCCGTGGATAGGACACTTAATTCCGGCAGCGTCATCTTCCCGGTCTTTGGAACTTCTTCGCGTGAGTATACCTTCTGAAATCGGAGTCCTCAAGGAGTGGCGTCGCGGCACAGCAACCGACCCTGATGACCTCGATGTCCTCCTTGTTCTCCTTCTCCCAGCGGTGGGTCAGATTCGTCGTAGCCGGTTTCACGGGAGTCGCAATGCTCTCGTAGATCGTCTAAACGGCGCCACTCAGAAGAAACGGGACAAGAAGAACACTCACATGGTCGGGTTCGGGCGCTTTCTTGGCCTTGACGGCCTTGCCGCAGGAAACCTCGCTGGCGCCCTCCGCCAGATTCCGCTCACCCGTCAAGTTGTCAGCATCCTGCGTCGGCGGCGACCGAGCCATCCGGGGCCGCGGAGAGGAGTTCGTCGATGAACAGCACACTTCCGGCACCGACCGGCCGGTCATTCACTGCAGACTTCAAGTGACCAGACAGGGCTCTGTGCAAGGCGCAGGCAGAGACAGAGACGTCTTCTCCGCGAGTCTGTCTACCTTAGTGGAATCCATGCCCACCGTTCCTGGCCCCTCTTTTGCAGATTGGCTTCATCGCTTCCCTGGGCGCCTTAATGCATGATCGGCTTGCGTCAAAGTTGAAACGTCAGTGAACGTTAAAAATTCAGTGGAGCGTAGGCAGCTGCGCCTAAAAATATTGCTCGCCGTTCCACGTCTTCAGATCCCACATTCTCGCAAAACACCCTTTCACGCGTGCACATGGAGAGGGGGGAGGGAGAGATGTGTTCTGATCGTTCTGGAGACGTCGTCTTCAGAAGACCGAAGAAAATCCACTTTATCTGAGAAAACAGAACAATGTAAGTGCAAACCGAAGGGACCAAAAGCCAAGTGAAATGCTCTCTGACGGGCTAAAGGTCGCCAGGAGGTCGTATTAGCGAGTTTTTTGTTCAGTAGAATGGGTGCAAAAGAAGCGGACGCTTTGGTGGATCTGGGCTTTGAAGGTCACTTCCACAGTAATCACTCATTGGGACCCTCGAGGAAACGGAAGTTTCGCACTTTGGTAACGTTTCCGTTTTGTTTTCGCCAGAACTCCAATTAGTTATGCGTGGGCACGCAACTCGGCGCCCTAATTGAGTTGGCGGTGAGTCAGCGGCCTTCTTCGGCCCCTCCACGTCACTCGGCTCCTTTGTCTCGGGACACTTCTCGGGCAGCAGGTGCTTTCTTCGGCGCTAATCCGTCGGAACGTCCTCGAAGCGCCCTTTCGGCGCCTTCTCCGCGCCTGAGGCGGTCACTCGGTTTGTTTACGGCTGCGCGCCCTCTCAGCAATTCCATTGTCGGAGTCCACAGGACGTTATTTACCGCGCCGACGTGGACAAACAGCCCCTTTCCCACGGCCCTCGTCCCGAGAATTCTCCGAATCGGCGAATTAAGCGAAGCGGCGACGAGTCCCTCGATCGGGTTACCTTGGCCCCCGGGACCCTTTCTCTCTTTTCGGCAATTATTCTGTCCGTCGGACGTCAGAACGTCGCGCTAATTGTGGCCCGAGTCCATGGCAGGGGAGGCTGATTGCGCCGAGTCACGAATCGGACGGATTTATGGCCCCGAGTTTACGAGTTCTCGAATGCCACTGACGATGAACTCTAGCTTATCGCCACCTATTTGGCCGAAAGCTGTGCTTTCTGTCCTTTCAGAGCTTCTTCCTTTCCCGGGAGGGGTCTGCTACTTGGCTATGTCCCAATCTTCGGACTTTCTGACTTCGAGTTTCCAGCCACTAATGGCTCTATTTACACTTCCGTTGCCTATAATCACGCCTGCCGTAATTTATACCCCCAATTTCTGTGAAACAAGGGAAATTGTTTGCCATCTAACGCAGCGTCCGAACTGCCCTAGGCCAAATTCGGTCCCTAGGATTGACTTCTGGTCTGAGGCCGCTCTTCGCTCCTATAGTATTCTCAGGAAGTCTCCTCCACTTCGTGCCACCCTGAGCACCCATAAACCTCCCAGCCGAGGGCCTCTAAAGGTCGTCGGTTGGGTTAGTCACTCAGCCAGGAAGTGATTAAACACCGAAAGTCGAAATGAGTTTCCGAGTTTTGCCAACTTTTGCTTATTTCATATACCTTTTCCTTCATCCCGGACGTCTTCCCCGATTACCGTAGTCCTCCTTCTCTTATAGCAGTCCCAAAGAGAGTCGTCCGAGCAGTCAAAGAGAGTATTTACCCTCGGTCCTCCCAGGATGGAGGAAGTCCTCCGAGAAGTCGGGCTCTCGACGCGAACGGCGCTAATTGGCGCGTAAACAGCGTTCGTAATTATCCCGTCGAATCCTCCGCCTTCTCCTTTTTCAGCCGCGGAGAGGGCTGGGGTGCTGACGAAACGCCCCGAAATTCGAAGCGGCATGCATCTCGTGGTGTCCGAATTCAGAAAAAGGCGCTCTGTTTGTGTGTTTTCGACGCAGCGGAACTCCGTCTTCGGTTTCCTCTGATGACTTCTGATCCTTTTCGCCGTCTAAACGATCGCTGAGGCTTCTCAATCTTGGTTTTGGAAGACTCCTGGAGTGATTGGGAAAAAGTGGACAATTGAAAAAAAAAACACTAGTTTTCTTTCGACCTTAAATAAAAAAATACATAAAAAAACAGATCTAAGGTCTCAGATCTCAGTCAAAGTCAAAGTCAAGCGCCATTGAGTTGGAACACTGGTCGGACCGTGAAAGAAATAATGGCTCCGGGACCAGGGGCCAACTTAGGGGTTACCGACGAAGCTTCTGTTTTGTTCGCCTGAAAATACGCCTTCTATCCTTAGCCCAACGACATTTCGAGTTTTCGCGAAAGAACAACCTTCCGAGCTGCCATTATGATGCACAGAGAGTCTACAGTCTCCCTCAGAGTCATTCCTCCCCCTCCGACCTCAGTGCTCTCTCCGCTCGTTCTCCGATTCACCTCACAGAACGTTCTCCCCTAACCAGATTAGAGTCCACAGTGCGGACACACAATTCACGCTTATCCACCGCGGATTACTCCCAAATCTCGTCTCCCGCGGCGCGACGTGGAGAGACATTGTCTCTGTCTAACAGACAAAGGGTTTCGCCTTTCGTTTCTGTTTGCGGAGACGTTTCGCGCCGCCCGCGGAAGGCGGCCGAAAAAGACGACTTCGGGGTCCCATTCTCGCGAATTTATGGGATTCCCCGCGGAATGTAAACATTCTCTTTGCGTACAGCTCTGTCCGTCGAGGACTTTGTTTCGATGTTTTCGGTTTGATTCGGAGTAGTTTCGCCTGATGCAACGAACGAGAACCTTCTTCGTTTGTAATGTTTCTCGCGAAATAGCCTTTTGTTCCCTCTCAAAACACCTAGTTGGATCTCAAGGAGTGTTTTGTCCTTTTAGGGTTTTTCTTAGAGTTTCGTGAACTTAGAGTTTGCTGCTTCTCTTGTGTGCAGACCTCACCCACAGAACTCTCAGAAAACGAAAGTTCAAACGAACGCAGCGGCGAAATCAGGCGAATAATCGCATTTTCTCCGGTTCCGGGTTCAGCTACTTCTCCCTCTCCCCTCTCCGAGGCGCCAAACAGGTCCGTTTCCGTCGGAAACCGACTCGGAGAATTTCTTATTTCCCCTCGCTTCAAAACAATCGTTTCCCCGTAATTTCTCTCTAGTCGCTTCCTTTGTCCTTTCGCGCACAAAGCCCCTACCGTACCCCGGCGCCACGTGCATCCGCAGCCACTACGCCGTCAGCTGATCGACGGCGTTTTCTGTTGCAAACTCGTGTGATTAATGGCGAATCGTTCGCTAAAGAACTCCGCTCGGTTTTTCCGCGGGCATCGATCGTCTCCGGAGCCTCATTCCAGCGCCTTCTCCGTCGCACCAGATCCCCCGGAGCATCGATCGACGGCGATCGCGCGGATTAGCGCCGCCGCCACACAGATCGTTCCTTTTCGACCCCCAATATTTGCCGAGAGTCAGCCCCACCGGGCCCTCCAGGCGCACTTTCGAGTTACTCTGAAGAAGGCCCCTTTAAGGTCTACCGTAGTCCCTTTGAACGTGATCTTCTCGGGTCCAGCACTTCGATCTTTGGACTTTGAACGGGAATAATAGTGGAATGCAGTGAATGAAGGGTGTTGCGTGCTGACCACACGCATCGACTCTGTGTTCAAATTGACCGTCTGTGTCTCACCACGATTGGTCACCGTACTTGTCTGCGCGTTGTCTATGCTGTCTAGGCTAGCGACCGCTCTCCGTCTTATCGGGCATTTAGCCGCGCTGTTGACTTGATGTTCTGAGCA
Source organism: Steinernema hermaphroditum (assembly GCA_030435675.1). Classification (NCBI taxonomy): domain Eukaryota; kingdom Metazoa; phylum Nematoda; class Chromadorea; order Rhabditida; family Steinernematidae; genus Steinernema; species Steinernema hermaphroditum. The sequence continues at coordinate 7,375,559 of CM059622.1, forward strand.
CGCGCTCATCTCCATTACGTGTCGTGCTCATGATTGTTCGTGCCTTGTTGTATATAAAGGTTTAATTACCCAAGTTTGAGGTATCCCACAGGGTTGAGCATAACGTTCCCTCAATACTTGTTGTGACAAGACACAACAAAGGGGAACCAAGGTCCGCATGCATCGTTGACCCAGATTCGATGCTAGCTCGATTCAGGTCTGCACGGGACTTTCTACGCGCAGATGAGCGTCTTAACCTCTCCATCATCTCTGCCACTTGACGAACATTGCACGCATTTGAAGTCCATCTTCAGCGATGCACTCGCGGTTCTTTTTATGTTGGCGTGCACACCTAAGGCAGCTGAATTTCAAAGATGGATGGACGCGTAATGGGACGTCTAAAGCGTAGAAAGGAATTTCTTCGCCTCCGTTAGAACCGTTTACTCGAGTCTCCGTTTTTGGGAGCGGTGATGTCAGAATGTGTCCAAGATGTCCAAGCTAGGGTGCACGGCTCCTTCCGATGCACTTAGCGCTTAATTGCTTCCGGTTCTTGCATAGATAGATCGAAAAGGCCGATTTTGGGAACTCGCTCTGTTCCCAAAATACCGCTCCCTCCGTGTTTGTTGCCGGCGCTTTCCCAGCTGTCCGCAGTTTGATCAGCTCGAGAGCTGAATCACTCCCCAGCTCGCTTCCGATCAGGGTTGTGCGGAAGTAATCCGGAAGTCGGAACCGGAAGAAACGGCTCGAGGCGAGTTCGAATCCCCCCTGAGACCAAACATTTTTATCGTCGGTTTAAGACAGCCATTTTATTAACATAGTTTTTCTTTTGACATAAATAGACAGAAGAAAAACTTTGCAACTAGTGTTAAATGAAAATGACTGAAGATAAAAATGTCAGTCCTCAGGGTGGTTCAAACCCGCCTCGAGCCGTTTCTTCCGGTTCCGGACACACGCATTGTTCCGCACAACCCTGCTTCCGATGATTTCCGTGGTGACGTCGCCCGAAGGCAGACACTCCTCGAGGCCTCGAACGGGTTCCCCTGGCGCCGAAGCAGCCGAAGGGCGCCGATGCACTCCACGTGGCACCGCCGTTTCCAGACGCGTTTTTCGATTCCGACGGCGTCAGTTGCCCCTCCGAAGGCCTCCGGAGGAAGGCGACGCTTCTGGTGGATGTCGATCGAGGTCCAAGCCCAGTTCCGCTTCTAATTAGATGTTCGAAAAATCGGAAATCGATTTTCCGAAAACGGAAAATTCGCTCTTTTGTGGCGCGAATGGGCTTGGAGATAATGTTTCGGCGTGCGCTTCATTGCAGCTCCGGGCCTTCGTGGCGACCGTAGATCTCCGAAGCCCGAAGAAGGCGTCTTTGGGATAATTTCTGTTTTCGAGTTGGAGTCGAGAGCGCTCCTAATTCGGGGGATTACGGTAGATAAACACAGTTGTTTACCGGAGAACGAGCCCTTTGGCGAGAGTTAATTCGGGAACGCGAATGTCATTTCCAAGCCGACCTCACTTCCACCTGCTCTGCGCGCCCTTTCCCCCTTCGGGAGGCCCTCCGCGCAGAATTAATCAGCCCACTTTATGCCATCCGATGCCTCCGAACGGCTGCCGAATCCGTAATGGGGAACTCTTCTAGAGAAGGGCCCCGCCACGCGTGTTTCGACGCGAACTTGAGGATCTAATTGGTCCATTAGTCGGTCGGCGGTCATTAAAATGACGAATTCCGCGTCGCCGAGGTCCGTTTGACGGACGATCTTGCATGTGGCTCCGTTCGTCACTCGGCGACGTGACACTCCACGTGGCCCTTCGCCCCCTCCGTCCCCAGGGCGCCGCCGATCGTCTCCTGTTTACTCGATCGCCGCCACCCACGTCGCCTCCCGATTCCCTCCGGGCGATCGCTGCGTGAATAAGCGCCCGTTAGGTGGGCGCGAGGACCTTCGAACTTTGACTCGGGTCCCGCGAGTCCTCGGCGGCCATATTTTCGGACTTTCGGAGGAGGCGCTATTCTGGACGCCCCGTAATCGCGTCTTAATGCCCCGGCGGCAACGTGCATGTCCTAAAACGAGGCTACTTCCTCGGAAGGACTCGGATCCCGCCGCTGTTTATCTGCACTTCTTTCCCTCCAAGCCATAATTTATTGTTTACATAATTGCCTCGATGACGTCGACGGGAGTTATTGTTTTGGAGTCGGTTCCCACACTTCCGGGCGCCCCTTCCAGGGGCTACAGTACCCTGAGGGACATGGTACTGATAAACAGCCTCTTTCGGCTCAATTAGATGAGTGATGGGGCGGCCCTGGGGTGACGTCGGGCGACGTGCGGTCGAGAGGCGGCCTCCAGTTCCAATTAGCACTCCGAGGGCCTTTTCGGCGCCTTCCGATGCATCTACTTCTGTGGCGCCTGCGGATATTCATGGCCCGATGTGTGGGTCCCTTAAGTGCATTAGTTCATGGCCCATGGCGCGGCGGCGGCATTTTCGCGCCACACGCACTCCCGAATTCTCATTAGCGGCGTCGTCGCCACCCTCGAAGAGTTGTTTTGATAGCGGGCCGAGGTCCTCAGGCGTCGCTTTCGGCGCTTCGAGCCGCGCGATTCGATAAATTTGGGCAATTAATGCGCGGGCGATCGCCGTGACGTCGATGTTTTCGGCGTGCGCGGGCTTGAGGGGCGCTCCCGGGGCCCGAGGCGCCTTCTTCGCACCGAAGACGGCGTCTGGATGACGTCACGACGGCGTCGCACTTCCAATTAGGCAATTGGGGCGCCCCCGCAGAAGATCCGCACGGGACCACGTGACTCGCGGCGGGACCCGTTTCGGAGACCTCCCGCGGAACCGAAGTGCCATTAGAGTCTCCGGGCGGTGTTGTTCAAATAGATGACGTGCGCGATTCGGCGAAGGCGTCGCTTTTGTCGCCGCCGGCGGCCTTGATCTCCCCCCGAGGATCGCCTTTTCCCCTGAATCGTGGCGCCTCTTCCCCCGAAACGAGGCGCCTCCGACGCCCCGCAGCACCCTCGCCGGAATACTTAATTACATTAATTTGTCAATAACGCCTCGCATTCGCCCGCGGCCCTTTTTGGACCCTTTTCTGCCCCTTTAGGCACGGACGGCCGCGCAGGACTATACGACGAAACCCGAGGATTCCAAAGGGTGGTCGAGACGGTAGAGGGTCCCCTCCGATGGAGCACCTGAAAATCGGGGGAAGCCATCTTCTCCAGCCACTTCGGCACGTAGTGCCTCGGGCAAAAAGGGGCCAACAGGGCTATTCGTGGCGGGAGCCTCGGCACATCCTTCGCCCACTCGGCTCCCTTTTGCGGATCGCGACGTCGACGACGTCGTCTGACGTCACCGAAGGCGCGTCGGCGGCCGGGAGAAGCGAGTGCCTTCGGCGGGCCGCACTCCACTCGCGTCCCCTCGCCGCGGCGCTCGTCGTCGTCGCCGTCGGCGATCGCCTTTTTCGGATTCCTTCGATTCCGTGATCGTGTGTTGTTTGATCCCGACTCGCCCTGCCTCGTGACCGTTCCCTGGAGAGCTTCCCCGGTCGCTACCGGCTGTGCCCTCGTTTCCCTAACCCGTCTCCGATCCGCATTCACCGCCTAATCATCGCTATACGGTACCGTATCGATTTGACCGCGCGGCCACGTTCTGTTTATTCGCTGAGATTTTATCGATTCGATCCCTTTCAGGCGCCTCGAACCGTCGGCGTCGATCGGTCTCTTGCGCCCGAAGCCTCCTCTTCTCCTGCGCCCTCGGCCTCTGAGGCGAATGTAGCCACTTGGACCGATGGAAGACGACCACTCGGGCGCCTATTTTGTCTGCTCGGAGCCGTCGCCGCGCGTCTTCGTCATTCAAAGGGTTGGTTCGTTACGGTCCTCTACTTCCGATCCGGCGCGCCTAGGCGTGCGCCGCCGCAGGCGCAGGTACCGCCGGCCGAATTCCTCAGGGCCCGGGCCTCCAGCTGCCGGCCTAAAGGCTAATTAAACGCCTCGGGCGGGAACGCGCAGTTACTCTTTCGATTTAATTACTTTTGGCCCTCCGACGTCACCGTCGCCCTTTGCCTGCTTTGGAGGCCGACGGAAACGGCCGGTGACAACATAAAACGGATGAATTGGGCCGCCAACGACACATTAAATATTAATGATTTGTTTTGGGAACCGTTTCCAGACGCACTCGGCCGGGACGGGGTTTACCGGGGCGAGGGAGGGGGCGTGAGGCGGACGCGAATTCGGCTAATGGCGTTACTCACGCGCGAGCGATGTTTTTGTTTGACACTCGCAGCCCAATTTCACTTCTCACTTCATCAATTATCCGAAGAAGCCAACCTAACCGTCGGAATGCTGTTGCAGCTGTCGCGCCAAGATGCCGTCCGCTACTGCGGCGACTCAAAGGACGAAAAGCAACCGAAGCTGCACGCGCCGATGCCCGCGCTCCCCTGGTGGTTCTCAGACGACATCCAGCAGCAGCTCCGTGACTTCGACCCCTCGAAGCACGCGACGACGCTGCCCGAGGTCGACGCCTCGCTCGGCGCCGGAGCGTCCCCCTCCTCAGAGCAGCTCCGTCAGCAGCTCCGCACTCAGCTCGAGTACTACTTCAGCAGGTCAGTTCCCACACCTCTTCGGGGGCATACGGTAGCCTCTTCCTTCGCCGAAATCCCTCACAAAATCCCCTCGAATGCGTCCCTTTGCAGAGAGAATCTGATCACGGACAGGTACCTCCGGTGCCAAATGGATTCCGACCAGTACGTCCCCATCAAGATCATCGCGAGCTTCCCTAAGATCACGCAACTCACCAGTGACATTGGCCTCATCGTGCAGGTGCTCAGAGGTGAGCCCACGTGGCCTGAGTGCCCCCTAAGGCACCTTTGCAGAATCCCCGAACGTGCAGGTCGACGACAGTGGCGAGAAGGTGCGCGCAGCGAGCAGAAGATGCACGATTCTGATACGCGAGATTCCGGAAACCGAGGAGGAGGTGAGTGTCCGGGTCTCCAGAGGCACTCTGACGTCATCGCGGCGTTATCAGGGCGAGTGTGAGAAAAGAAGGGGGTCTTTTGTTTTGGGAAGCCGTGGCGGAGGCGTCCGAAGAAAAACAGCATCCGAAGAGTCTCGGGGGATCCGAGATATCCATCGCCGCGACCCGAGCAGGGGACGGCCGTCTTCCGGAAATCCGATCCTCATCACCCATTACGGCGTTCTGAGTCGGATCCTGTCTTCAGGAGGTCAAGTCGATGCTCGAGGGCACGGCGCCCTACCAGAGCCTCACTTACGGCTTCAACAACACCTGGTACGTCACCTTCGAGACCGAAGACGCCACACAGCGCGCCTTCCTCCACATCCAGAACCTCGGCAAAACCTTCAACGACAAACCCATCTGCGTGAGTCACGAGGGTTACGGTAGAGCTTGACGACCGTCCTTTGCAGGCGCGAATCAAGACCGGAGGCTGTCCCCTGGCCCCGGAGCCGAACCGCTCACACTCGGCGACGCCGACGGACCTCTCGCGCTCCTCCACCTCCCAGAAGCCCCTCGCCGCCTCTGCCTCGGCATCACCTTCGGCTCCCGATGCGTCGAAGTCGCCGGCGACGACTCCGGAGGCGGAGCACGCGCCGCCGCCGCCGCCTGCGGTGCCGACGATCCAATTCGATCTGGGCCAGATCCTCATGGGCATGGGCTTCATGGCGAAGGCCGTCTACAAGCCCGGCGCCCCTGTCGTCCACTTGACCGCCAACTCGGCGTCCGAGGCGCCGCTAGCCTCCCTGTCCCCTGGAGTCACCATCAACATCTCCCACCCGCCACACCACCCCTCCAACGGCGTCGGAGGCGCCAGAAGCCCCGTCCGTGGGCACCGCTCTCCCCGCGCTTCGCCCCTCTTCTTCGGCCACGGCCACTCTTCCAACTTCCACGGCTCCGGCCACAACGGATCCGCCTTCCTCGCTGCCTCCTCCGCTTCCAACGGGTACCACAGCCACTACCGCGGCGGCAACAACTCGGGTTACGGTAATTCGAAGCACGGCGGCTCCTCGGGACAGTACTCCGGGGGCAGAAGAAGTTCCAACTACGAGTACGGCAAGTTCTACAAGGGGAAGAGGAGCGGTCCCCCGGCGAACGGCCCCTCATCCTCCAACGCCTATTTGAACCCCCCGGGGATGGCCAACGGGAGTGGCAGTAACCACCGCTACCGTAACGGCAGCTACAGCAATCGTTCGCGGCCCCGGTTCCCCACTTCCCCCAGCAGGATGCAGGCAGAAAGGTACGTTGGGTCTCGGAGACAGCCTCTGACGACTTGTCTCAGGAACGCGCTTCGAGAGGTCCATCCGAAGAGGGAGATTGAGCGTCTCGCGGAGATTACAGTAAGCGAACCGGAGAGAAAACCGGCAGAAAAAAAGAAGGACACGCTGGAGGTGACGCCGTCGGCGCCGAAGCGGCGGACGACGTCGGCGAGCGAGGCGACGCATTCGGTCGCCGCCGAGGCGGCGTCTTCCGCGCTGACGCCGAGTGTAGCGAAGCCAGAGAGCGTCTACTCGTTCGAAGAAGGTGAGTTCCCGAGCCTTCCCGAGAAGGAGCGGAAGGAAGAGAAGAATGAGGAGGAGAAGCCGCCACCGTTCTCCGTCATCGTCGCCGGAAGACAGAAAATGGAGGCGAAGCGCGAGGCCGAAGCCCTCGCCGCCGCCAACCGCCTCAGCTACGCGCAGAAGGTCGCCAAGAAGGGAGCCCTCGCAGGGTAAGGGGAATACAGTAGGCAGCTTGTTTTGCCGTCGTCTTCCCACGCCCACTCACTTACTTCTCCGTTTCAGGTCGGCCGTCTCTCCGACGTCGTAGTCCTGCGCCGCCTCCGGATCCACACATTCCTTCTAGTCCCTTTCCTGTCGCTTCCTCCATTCCCTTCGCGATACAGGTCCACAGTAATCGAGTATTCCTCTCCTCCGCACCATATCCTTCTTCTTCACTGTGCTTTCCTCTACCGGTACAAACCTTCTAGAGTCCTTTCAGCACTTGAACCACCTATTTATTCGCACCATATTTATCCCTAACTTATACAGCCTATATGTGTATGTAAATTACGGTCCCCTACGGCCTGTAGATTGCAGATTAATACATATTATCCAAAATAAAGAGATCTATATTGAAGTGGAGCTGACCCCGACCACAAGGTCACTTCTCGGGAGTAAAGCTTCATTACATAAATTAACAGAACATAATAAATAGCAACCTGGTATGTACAACTCAGTAGGTGGCAGCGAGAAACTCCATGAAGTGCACGTTCGACGCCATCACCACCTCTTCGTCCCGGACCTCCTCGCGGACGTTCTGCTGGATCTGTTTCAGCGTTTCCACCATGCTGGGTGGGACGATTCCGCCTTTCACTTCTAAATGCACAAAACGATATCTATAAAGTAGAAAAATACTCACTCATAACGGATCTGATTAGCTTGTAGAGCGGCCACAAGACACGGTTCATCACAGCGTAGTCCCACGGCCTCCCCAAGAAATACCTCAAGATGACGAGGTACGCTTCTCCAAGCATGATCTGAAGAGAAACATTTTGAACTTTGAAATATGGGGAAAAAAGAGGGTTGTTACGAGAATTCTGAAGAGAAGCCCCGCGAAGTCCCGAAGCCGATTCATGCGTTTCTCAACTTCGCCTGATATTGTTGTCAATTCCGTGAGCATCGCCTTCTCCATCGCCCCTGTAACCTGCAACGAAAACAGTGACCAGCAGATCTCTTCGGGCATACCTCGAGACTCAGCGTGAGGTTCGGACGGTTCTCCTCGGCCCAGAACACGAGTCTGCCCAAATTGGAGTACAGCTCGAGCACCGCATGCTCCATGTTCTCTAAGAACATTTTCCCCGAGGATCCCTAGAAGTGCCACCTATGAGAAGTAGAGATTCTGAGAACAAACCTGCTGCTCTGAGTGGTTCCAGGAATCGAGAGATTTTGCCAGTTTTACTCCATTTCGCATCATCTAAAGTGTTCGCGTGAGTTCCAGTCGATACGTTGCCCTTAACTCACATCATCGAAGATATAGGTGGCCATCTCGAAGGACTCCATGCCGCGGGCGCCGGACACACCCTCTACCAAAGCGTCGATCGCCCTGAGAGCGTCAAACTTCGCGACGAGGATCGCCGACTTGTCCTTCATGATCTTGTCTTCGATAGAGCACAAATGCTCGTAGGTCTTCTGGACGTTGTCAATGTTCCGCGCGAGAATGGTCACTCCCGATTCTCGAGTTACTACAACATGAAAGACTATGACACAGAGCTCAAATGCACCACTCACTCGATGACATCTCTTCTATTCGAGTCTTCAGGGTGGTGGAGAAGCTGAGATTCATAAATTCGAACACTTCGTCCTTTTCGTCCACAGGTTCGATGGACGACGTGAAACGCGTGGTTCTTCTGAAGGCCAAACTCTTGCGGATCTGGGCAACCGAACTTTTCCGAGCATTGGCTGTCATACGAAGACAGTTCACCCTGAAGGAAACAGAACTTATTCAATCCGAATACGATTCACCTACATCGCCGTGTTGAACAACGAAGACTTTCGCGACGCCATCTGGTTCCAATGCCAGTTCTCGGAGTAAAGAAGACGTTCTACGATTCCGAGATTGTCGCCGTCCACTAAACTCGTCTTGTATGCTTCGCAGAGGCGCTCCTTCAATCCATAAAATTCGGCCAATGTGAGATCAGCAGTAATGCCTTCAAAGGGTAAGCAAGAGTAAGTAGTTAGATGCGGTAACCTACACTGTTTGCGATTGATCAGTCGGACGCGGATAGCTTGCGCCAGGCCAAATTCCGGATCCTCCGAGAGCTCCAATTTGAAAGAGAACTAAAACCAAAGACGCTATTGAGCACGCCAAATCACGTGGTTATTACTATCGCTTTCTTCCCGAAAGATTCGAGGACGTCGTTGGCGATGGAAACGGCAATTTCCGCTTCAGCCATTTCGCTGCTTCTTCCCGAGTTCTTTCCTTGCAACTTCAATTTCTGCTTCATACATTCTCCTTGTAGATTCTGCTGCATCAGCAAGTACGTTTGGAGCTCCTCTGACAAGCGCTCCTTTTCTGCTGCCGTCGTCTTCTGCTCCTGGAGCTGCTCCTTCAGGTCGTCGATGATGCTCCTCAGAGACTCGGTTTCGCCGGCTACTTCTTCCTGGAGGGCCTCACGGGCTTCGTTTCGCAGCTTCTCCTCTAACGTAGAGTATACAGCCTCGACGTACTCGTTCTTCACGCGGTAAAAGTTCAGCAATTCTTCTGATCTCGAGTCCTCGCCGTAAGCGACGAAGAAACGACTACCGCCCAAGGCAATACGGTCACCCTGAATATGAGTGTTCTGTAGGAAATTTGGACATTGCTACTTACGTGTTTTATCTTGTAGTCCCTGTCCAGAAAACAAAGTTCTCCATTTAAGTAAACGTCCTCACATTTAGAGAGCGCGAATTCGGGTGGATTCGTAGCATGCACTGCAAACTGGCGCTTGCCGTCTGTGAAACGGTATTCGTCAACGGTGGGCATCGGCGTGAATCTATTGAGCGCCGAATCGGGAAACAGTTCGAAAAATCCCGGCGCTTTCACATCCACAAAATTCACCGACTGCGAAGTTAAGTTCACTTCACCCAACAGATTCGTCAGTCGCACGATTTCTGCAACAACGGTGATAACGATTCGATGTCAACGAAAGCCACACCTTGTTGGAGAAGTGACACTTTGTCAACAGTCAGCTCCGGCTTCAGCTTCACCTTTGAGGCGCTCGCAGAGAACCGTAACGTGCACATAGTCTCAGTACACATCTCTTTTTTCGGGGCTAGGGTCGCCAAGACGTACGTTCGCGAGTTTCCGATGAACGCCTCTTGCAGAAGGCGCGTCAAAGTGGAATCCCTGCAGTTAACGAATTTCGTCGGATTCCCTGATCGGGCCATCACAACTCGACGGAGGGCGCCCAAGGACACGTTTATGGACACACTCTCCTGAAACCAATGAAAATATCTCCGACTCACAGCTCGCGACACTTACATCGCGCTGAATTCCACTGACCGGGATCCGTTCTGAGCCGGCTAGGTCCACAAAATAGGAGCATGAAGACAGATTCGCCTCTTCGCCGTTCACTTTCTGCTTCCGAGTATACCTTGAAAATAGTTGTAAATGCCTAAATCCTCGAAACATATCGTATTTACCTGATCATGAATATAGCATGACTCCTTGATGACCTGTCATTGGCGATAGTTGCAGAAGTGGCGCGATTAGCCCACCCGATCGAGAGTACCTCTCTGAACTGCTCCGCGTTCTCGATTTCCACATTATGGATACCTTCAACGTAGGGTTGTTCCGTACCACGGATGCGCAGCGGTTGTCTTGTGGACGACAATAGATCGTAAACCTAAACTGACCATGGGTCCACGCTTCCCTAGAAATCGCAATCAGTTACCTTTTCTTGGTAGATTTCGTAGAATGACGCGACGACCAATCCACCAGGACTGAGCTTCTCCCATAGGCGGTCACAAAAGCGAGGAATGACCCCGGGATCATCGTACGTTCCCGAAATGCTGAACAGAAATATTGCGTTCAGATTAGTTGCGCGTTCCTGACCTGTGGGTTTTCCCAGAGCACGTGTGGCCGTAGGCCATAAGGCACACATTGTAGCCTTCCAGAAAGCTGTTGAGAAGAGGCTGGCCAACCACGTGGAAAACCTGAAACTGGAGATAAAAACCACATGTCAGCGCAGAATGCTCACCTCTCGCTGGTTTGAGTACGAGTCCAAAACGTCGCTGAACGTAAATTTGTTCTACAAAAAGCGTTGCATTTCGACAGGAATCATTCGAAAACAGACCTTGTCAACGACGATCGCCTTCTTGCCATCGCTCTCGGTAACGATTTCACAGATCGGTTTTTCTTCCGTTGGACGAAGTCGCGCGAACACCTGAATGAAAAGGTTGGCATGCCACGACGCTCAGGTTCGTGACTTACCTTAATCATCGAGTCGCCCATGGTTTGGAGCGAGATGTTGCGGAGGTCGTTGGCCGAAAGCGCGCGGCGGCGCAGAGGATGCAGGGGGGGCCTCGAAGCTCGTCGTGACGAGGCGGATTCCGTGGCCATCGCACGCGATGTCATCGGAGTTGCCGTGGCGGCCATCTGGAAGATCGAACGATTCAAAATCAACGCGTTCCCGCAAAATAAAACGCACCAATAGAGCGCGCGCCACACAAAGAAACGTCGCGGACGCCGTCGAGCGGAAGCGATCGCCGCCCCAGGAAGGAAACGAGGAAACGGCACCGGAATGAGCGCGCGAGGGACTTTGAGGCGAGCGGGTTGTAGGGTACTGTAGGCATCTGTCCTGCACGGAAACGAACGAGTTTCGATGTATGTCTGCATGTCTGGATCATTCCAGACTTTCGTCTTTAATTTATCTTTTATCTCCGGTTGTTGACGGTCGTATTTAGTCGTTTGCAGATTGAATTCATGATGGCTACAGTACCTTGTGTGTATGAAAGCCTGAGCTTAGTGTCTTATCTTTGCGCTAACCGTTTTTTCATCCATTTCTTCACATACTCCCACCTTTTTGTGGATTTGTATCTATACGCCAATATTCAGCTTTCGATGTGACGGCGCCAGTTTGCTTTCAGGTGGGCAGATACATCATCGGTAATATTCCATTCAAAATTTAATTAGTGTGTTGTTCTGCTTTCTGGTTTACACTCTTAAGCCGTGGGACGAGCCCCTTTCTGAACACCTCCATCACCTTCTCTCGCTCTCATCATGTAGCGTTTCTTCAGAACTTCGCCACTCCGTTTCCACGTTTTTGCTTCGTCGGCGTCGCTGTAAGCGCGTCGTCAACAGCTGTCAGAACGTTTCGACTTCAAAGCGGTGAACACGTCGCCGTCGCCGTTGTGTTTGCGTTGTTCGCTAATTCGCGTGGTTGGGTACGGTAGGGCGGGGAGATAAAGACTTTATTGCTCGTTTTCGGATTTGAGTCTCGGGCGAGAGACTTTGTGGGAGACCCTGTATTCGCACAAAGGGAAGACTGTCCTAAGGCAACTCGATTAGCTCTGGTGGAGAGAATCGAAACGGAATTACGGAGGCTGAGGCGTAATAAATAACTTTTGGATTGGATTAGATCTGGGGCGCCAAAAATGAATCCTATATACAAAGAGCTTTGTGCGCTGAAGAGAAAGGAATCGGGCAGGAAAACCTTATTTACAACAACAACAAAGGGAGGAGATGCTGCTACGTGGTTATCGACGGCGGCAAGTGTGGCACCTGGAGCGGCGTCGGGGCCAAGGAGGGCATCAGAGGCGTCACCGGATCCGTCTCGTCGAGGATCTGCTGTGCCAGCACCGGGTCCTCGCCTTCGATGTCAGAGTCGATGTCCGAGTCGTCCTCATGACCGCCGCCGTTGGACACCGAAGAGGAGCCCTGGCCCGACGCCGGACTGTCCGCCACTCCGGGCGTGCTCCGCTCCACGGCTGCTCCGACGTGTGTGGTCGAGGAGACGTGGGGAGAGGAGGTGGTGGAGGGCGAGGTGGTCTCGCGGTAGAACAGGCAGCGCTTCTTCCGGCGGCAGTGTTTGCACCACTGCTCCTGGTTCTGGACGCCATAGCGCGCGCGGCACTTCTTCATCTCTCCGCTCTCTGAAACGGGGAAATCAGCCAGGATTGATATGCACGGCGCTTAGGGGAATCCACCGGAGATGATTTATTACAACATCGCCGGGACGGATCAATGACACCGGCGCCGCCAAATTGTCCCATTCTCCGTGTGGGGAACCGATTAATTGGGCCCTTTTCCGGGCATCTCTAAGTTCTTCGGGGAAACGCCAAAGTGAAATCGGTGATTTATACGTTCGCGAATGGCGACCCATATGATTTAGGGGCCTCGAATCGGCCACAACAAGCCGTCAGGGGTGTGCTTGGACCCCCGGAGAACCTGGAGCATCTCGGCCGCGTGATTGCGCGATTGTTACGGTGTCGAGGACCTCGGAGGCTAACGAGAGGATGTCGCCTCGAGAGGGATCACTTGTCGGAGCCCTCGAAGCTGTGTACCGACAGGGATCGGCTCTCCTCGGGAAAGCGATCGGCCTCGAGAGGCGCCGTGGCGCAACTCAATTAGCGCAATTCGCATCGCTAATGAGCGGAAGGGGAAAACACGCACTTACCGACTGATTTCTCACGCTTCCGCTTCTTCTTCTTGTGGATCGCGTAGTTTTCGCGCGCCGTCCAGTTTGGGTACTTCGCCTGGTGGTCGTCCTTTGCCTTTTTCGCCATATCGAAGTACTTCTGTTGCTCCTCCTGGCCCAGGTCGCGCCACCGCCTGCCCAGCTCCTTGTTCAGCTCGGCCGACTGCCTCTCGCGGTACTCAGGCTCCTCCAGCAGCTTCTGTCGGTTCTTCTTCATGAACCACATGAAGGCGTTGAGCGGCTTCTTGATGTGCTCCTCCTTCTTCCGCTCCAGCTTCGTCTTCTTCGGCGTCGGAATGTCGCCGCCCAGCGAAATGTTCGGCTGCAGCCTGAAGTGCGCCGTTGAGGCGTCTGTGTGAGCTACCGCATACCTCATGTGGTTCATCTGGTTGAGGGGTGTGCCCATGCCACGCATCATGCCAGCGAGGGGCACCTTAGGGTGGAGGGGCGAGCCGGGGCCGAAGGCGAGGGGATTGAAGCTGGGCGACATCTGCGGAAAGAGGTAGCCCGAGTAGGAGGGCGAGGCCAGCGGAGGCGCCCGCTGGAACTGCGGGAACGCACATTGACCCTGAAGAGACGAGGATGAGGCCAGGCATCGAATGGCAACAGAGGTGCCTCCGAGGTAATTGCACCTCAGAGTATCGGCGCCAGAAGCACCGCGCTCGCCGCCATAAACCGTGGCAATTAACGCGGCGATCGTCATAACTGGTTACGACCATTCGGTCGACCCTCGGAGAAGGCCACTTACCGGCACGAGGAGAGGCATGATCATCGGCGGGATGCCGTAGGAGGGCGAGAGGCCCGCATGGAAGTTCGGGCTGAGAAAGAGCGGATTCTGACCTGAAAGCAGAGGGTCATTTGTCTTCCTCGGGTGTCCCTCTCCCAAGGGCCATAAAACGAGGCCCATTCCCTCTATCGCTGACTAATTCCCATTATCTCCCGAACGCCGCCGCCGAATCCGCGTGGCGCACCTCTGCAACACCTTCCCCCCTTCTTCCTTATCACGTCGACGTCTCCTCGAAGGCCTCGAGCGCCGCGCGTCGCCCCCGGCGATCGCGCTGATCGATAGCCGTCGATTGTCACCTCTTATCAACGCTCTCCATGTTTGCGAGGGCTTAATCACCTCCGGAGCGCCTCTTCCGGTGCCAAAGCGACCGTAACCCGAGGGCACGAGGCGCCTCGGGGCTCTCAAGGCGTTGTTTTCGTTTTCGCCACGAGGCGACGGCCCCTCGACCAATTAATCCCTCGGAGTCTAATTAAAAGAAGATTCGCCTTTGTTTTCGGCGGAGTCGGGCCTCGAGGCGCTTAGTGCCTTCCGGCGGTCGAGGGAACACACGCGGCGACAGGGCGCCTCGGTACAGAAAAGGAGAAAACAGTCGGCTAATTATCGATCGATCGGGGCCTGGAGGGCCAATATCCAGCCGCGGGTGGCGGTGAGGCCGAAGGAACCGCTACGCGACGACTCGATCGGCGTAATCGAAAAAAACGACCGAAAAAAAACGACGCGACGAGTGATCGATCAGAGCGATAAGCGCCTGGGTGGAGGGGCCCGGAAGGAGAGGCGCGATCCCGGGGGACAAAGGGGCGACAAGGTCGGGGGCTTCTCGCGAGGTCAAGAAGCCTCTTGTGCAACGTACACCGACAATTACCACAATTAGTGCCTCCGCCGCGTACCTGCACACCTAATTGCGAGCCTCGGCCAGGCGCTAATCGCCCCAAATAGAAGCCCTATACCGTAATTCGGAGGGGGTTCCTTTGGCTCTAGGGACTAGGGAGGCTTGCTCGGAAAGGGAAGTATGAACGAGACGATAAAAACCAACCGAAGAAGTTGAAGGCGGCACTGGCGCCGGGGATTCCGGGGCGCGTCTCGAGCTCGGTCTCGAGGGCGACCTCCTTCTTCTCCTCGGTGAGCTCCTGGGAGGTCTGCGCAAGGTCTGAGTCGTCGGCGTCGTTGTCCCGGTAGACCTTCACCTCGTCCACGGCGTCTTCGCCACTGGAGGCGCCGCTCATCTCGGATTCTGGGAGCCTTCGGGTCTTCTGGCCGGGGCGACTCTGCAAAAGAGCGGCGTGAGGCGGCGATCTTCACGCTCCGACGCGTCGCGAATCGCCGAACAGAGGCGAAGGACCGTTCCGCGGCGATCGGTAAAACAACGGCGGCGGCAACAAACACGTCGTCGACTCCTCTCCAGCCCGCCCGCCAGCCCCAAACAACCTTAGATTACTCGCTGGCGCTCGCCACCACCGAAGAAAAGCGAGCGGCGACGACGAGCCCGAAGAGGACGCGGGCGGGAGGCGCCCCCAGCGATTCCTCGGGCGCCGCCCCCTCGGCGCCGCGGAGGGCCATCGCCTCTTCTCCGCCGCCGCCACCGTCGATTTGAATTTCGAAGCGCCGCCTGACCTTGAGCGGACGTCGGGTCATTTGTCGCCGCGCGGCCCAACAGTCGTCTCCGGAGGAGGAGGACCTGTTAGGTTGGCACTCAATCACGGCCGGATTCGAAAGAGCCGGCGGTGACCGTACCCGGGACAAAGGATTCGCGCGCGAAGCGATCGAGGGGGACAAGGAGGGACGGAGGACGGTTAGGGTGGCACTAAAAGAGCCCGATTCGGCGATCGCCATGCAAATGACATATGGCTAATGAGAGGGCGCTGAGGGCGTTAATCCTGCGAATCGACTGCCGAGGAGTGACAGATAGGGAGCCGATTATGATGAGCAGGCGATGACCCTTGAGGGACGCGAGATGGGCCAGATTTTGCACAATTAAGCCGGGATCAGCCGGCCGGGGCCAATCGAGCGGACGCGGCTCCTCGCTTGACACCTCGTGGAGCGCAGTGAAACGTCGTCGGGATCGTCGCTAGCCTTTGAAGCGGCACGTGGCTGCGGGTGCGAACTTCACGCAAAAGGCGTCGGACCGGAGGTGCAAGGGTGCTCCCGATCCTTTCAGAGTAGCACAAAGACGTTACAACTCTGATAAGCAGCCTGAAGATGAATTGTGGCCACTTGAACCACCCTGAAAATAGCACTGACGATATGAAGGGTACGGTAATGGCACTTTGAGTCTTTACAAGTCTTCGGACCTCTGAATTCTCTTCGAATCTTCTTGAACTCCCGATCAACTCCTCCCTACTGCAGAAGCGCCATACTTGTCCGATGTATCCATCGAGTTCCGCTTTCTCCGATCAGATAAATTCAAATTCGGCGCTAATTCACCCCAATCAGCGAACCGATCTTTCCACATCGCCTCTCTCATTGAGGTCACACCGAAATTCGAATTTAATTGACCTTGTCACTCGCTTTATCGCGCCGCCCCGATCGGAGCCTCGGCCCTGCACCCCTAATAGCCCCTGCAAACCCACACGCAGCGGCTGACCGGCGATTGACTTGCAACAGCTGTCACAACTGCGGAACAAAGCCGCCGCCGCGACCGAAACTTGTCGGCGCGACTTATCGCCTCCATCTCGCAACTCCTTCGCCGCCAGGTGTGCAATTAAGGCGAAGAAGGCTTCTGACGGCGACGGAGACCGTAAATTACACGCGTCTGCACTAAAAGTCGTAAAATTCAAATCCCAACTGGAACAAGAAGTCGAGAAGCGGTCGATTAGGACCGTTCCGAAATGTTTCGCTTATTTAATGATGGCCTCTAAGGGGTGGGGTACTGTAGGTTTCCGTTTCCGGCCCAGATCTCTTCTGTTCTCTTCTAAGCCCAGGTTAGTGAACTGGTTCCCCTAAGATCCTAAGATCACTATCACAGAGAAACCGGGTTTACTCTTTGGGTTCAAATTAAAAAAAAAAACACGCCTAAAACGACCCTATTCCCACCTTTTTTCGATTTCTTGCAAGAGAAGCGCAGAGATAACTCACGCGAATGCAGAAAAAGGCTCCTTTCAGGGATTCCGCTCGGGACCGATCGGCCCTCGGCGACGGCAGAAGCGTGCCTGAATCCCATTGTAACATCGTCGGGTTACGGTATGCAAAAAAACGTTCGCTTCCGAAACATATGACAGATGGGAGGTCGTTAGGGCAATTCAGCCAGGGTGGTTTGGAGGCGGTGACCGGGGAGTGCACGCCTAGGAGCGGTTCGGGCCAAGACAAAGACGGCAGGACCCTCCGCGAGAAATCAAATCGTCGTTTAACATGGAAAGACAAGGGATCGGCGCTGTTCGGGTGATTTATTTGCGAACAACGATCTTCGTTTGTGTTTCTTTCGTGTCGACAAAAAATAACCCAAATTATGAGAGGCTAGGGGTGCGCGGCGCCGAGAAGCGATATATCTTAATCGAAACGGGTTCCGCCGCCCTGAATCAGGCACCGAAGACGACCTTGATGCGTGCAGGCCTTACGGCGACGGCTGTTTGAATTCCAAACAAACGGAGATGACTGTAGTTCGGAAACCGAAGACCGGTGGCCGGGAGACAAGGTTGCGCTGGATCAGTCAGCCAGAGAGCAAATATGATTCGATTATGCAATGCAGGGTACGGTAGAAGGGACAGGTGGGGGACGCTCTAATGGGGATTCTAATGGGTTCCAATCGGAAGAGTTTAGAGAGATTAATGGCACACTTCGGACCCTTTTTTGTTTCGTTTGGACGACTTCGCCCGGCGGATACCCAAAATCGCGGCGGAAGAGGAGGTGATCGGTGCTTAGGGGGGGGGGGGGTCGAAGGGGATCGAAGGCGATGATTTGGCACTTGAATACATTGTTGCCAATTGCTTTGGGTTAGATAACGATAGTTGTTTGAAGCTCTTGAAGCTAGATCTCCCTTCCTCCCCGCAGGTTCAGGGGTGAGAAAGCCCCGGACAGATGAACCTATTTCCCTGTGCTCGGGCCATGTGGCGAAGACCTTAATCTCCTTGTGGAGGTCCGTAAAACGGAGGCAATTACGTAGGTACTTGTGGGACATCCGTTATCCGATCTGCCCCCGAGTGCGCATAAATCGTCGACGATCTTATCGCCCCGATCTGTTTACGCGCCATTTTGTCGACGCGAACGGCACTAATTACCGGTCGACCGCACTTTCGATCAGATCGCCGGCGACCCCGGAGCCCTGGCGGCGTCTGCCACTGGCGGCTGCCCGCAAAACTCTAATCGGAACCGTTCATCTCGCAGTGTGAACGTCCAGGGGAAGACGATGGTAGCAGCGGTTGACGTACTATCTGAAGTGTCGAGGATGAAGCTCTTATGCGCCTTCTTGGAGAATGAGTTCACCGGGAAAGGGTTAGATCTCAGAGAGTGTGCAGTCCACTAAGAAAGGTGTGCTTCCCGTGGTCTTTTCCTGAGTTTCAACCACATGTTCAAA
The DNA here is from genome assembly GCA_030435675.1 of Steinernema hermaphroditum. Taxonomy (NCBI): domain Eukaryota; kingdom Metazoa; phylum Nematoda; class Chromadorea; order Rhabditida; family Steinernematidae; genus Steinernema; species Steinernema hermaphroditum. Next base: position 7,393,985 of record CM059622.1, read on the forward strand.
AACACATTATAGTTATGGATTTTCTCGAAAAAAAAAACACAAATACAATTTCCGGGTTTTCTCGGCTGTTTTCCTTCTTGGCCCTGCCAGGAACGATCTGCCTAAGCCACCTTGATGTCACCCCATGCAGCCACCAAAAAGACGCATCTCCGGCATGCACACCTGACAGTCTTCGGTCACTTCCCCTCCCCTGCTCTCCTCCACCTTGTCCTTCGTCCTCCGATCCGAAGGCGACAAAAACAATCGCCGAGTTCGGGCACACGACCCACTCACCGGATAAGCGAATAAGGCACGCACGCGTAATTGCGGCGTTTGCACGCCCTGGAGCCTTCCAGAGGCTCATTTGTCCCCTCACGATGCACTCCCTCGTGCGTCACCATCTGCAGCTCTACTTGAACGCCTACAAACAGACCCAGAACGACATCCAGGTAAGCCCTCCTAATCCCATTGTTGACGCGGGGTCAGAGGTCAAGCGCAGGTCAAGGCGCCTTCGTGGGTGGTCCGGCTGTGAGAGGCGTTTACGAGCCGAGGGCGTGGAGCGCCGGAGGGCGAATTTGAATAAATCATCGTTCGAGGAGCCAGATGGCCGAAGGCCGTTAGGGGAACAAAAAGTGAGAATTGGAATCGCTCGATTAGCCCGAGGACAAAGAGGTCGGGGAGGGCGCCCCTGGGGGACCTGTTGGAACGGCCAGGAGGGAGACCTTATCGCGCGGAGATCGCATGTTGTCGCGCAGAAAGGGAAACGATTCGAATTTGAGATCGAAAGGGGGGAGGGAGGGTCTCTTGCAATGTTCCAAAGATATAAGTGCACACTCCGAGGTGCTGCTGTCCTTGGCGACTTTGCCGTAAGCTGAGGAAGAAGTATAGGAAGTCTTTTGACTCTTTTGAACAGCACCACACCGTGTAAACTGCTTGACATTCCGCCACTCCTCCTGTAATCTCGAATGCTTCTCGTATGGAATTACTGAATTCCTAGAGGAACCTTATTCCTGAGCAGGGTTCTTATCCGGATTTCTTGGGGACAAGCTGGAGGCGGTAGTCATCGAATAAATAACAGAATTCTACAGATCTACAGAATTCTACAGATCTCCCAACAGAATTCTACAGATCTCCCCGTTTCGTATAGCCACACGCGAAGGCGATCGGAAGACGAGTGGAACGGGACCTTGCCAACGCCGATTTCTCTAATTCTCCTCCGAAGGACCTCTGGAGGTGCGTCGCCCCTTCGGGAGGCGCGTCGCCCCTTCGGGAGGCGCGCGGTGTTTGTTTGTTCGGAAATTTGATTTCAATTTCGTCTTATCTCCGCCGCTCAGCACCCGCGAGGCGACGCCCTCAGACGCGAAGCCATAAATTCGGGGAGAGATGACTTATCGGCGAGGAGAATAGTGGGTCCAAGTAGGAGGAGAGGGCGCGGAGAAGACGTTGTGGCGCTTCGCCTGTCAGTGTCTTTACGAAAAAGATTCTGAGTGGCCACTCTGAGTTCGAAAGGTAGAAACCAACCCAAGAACCAACCGTTGTTTCGAATCAAATCAAAAATGAGAACACTAAAAAGAACACCTTCTTGGAGCACCACGATCAAAGCTGGGGTTTAGTACTGTTCGGACTTCTGAACTTCGTCAGAGAAAACACACGAGATGCAGTACTTCGAGTTGGACACCTTTCAAAGACAAGCGTGATCTTTCTTTCCAAAGAATATGATGCACTGCGCCGCTTTGGTCGCTTAGTTGCTGACTGTCACTGCTGGAACCTCCAAGAAGATGAAGTTTTCCGGAAATCTTCCCCCAGAGACGCTGGGCAACGCGGAGCAGTTCCTGCTGAGCCTCTCGGCGATCCCGAACCTCAGCGAACGCCTCCGGCTGTGGATGTTCACGCTGGACTACCACTCGATGGAGAAGGACATCTCGGAGCCCCTCATGGACCTCTCGGTGGCGATGAAGGAGATCGAGGAGTCGGCCACCTTCCGCACGGCCATCACTCCTTCGACGTCCCATCTCGTCCAATTCCACTCTCTTATGTCCCCTTGCCGTGTCCTCGATTCTTTCTTAATTAAAACGGCCTCGGACCACAGAATGACCGTTTCTGATAAGTATCGGGTCTCAATTTCCGATCCAGCACCTCTCGAGGAGGGGGTGGGTTCGATGAGAGACGAGTAGTCCCCGCGGACCTCATTCCCCAAATCCTTTTCGCTCTTTTATCTTTATCTGCTCGCGGCGCCATCCCTTCCTCAGCGTCCAAATCCGGCCTCGAGGGCCTCGCCACTCTCCGAGGCGCCGCCATGCGGAGCGCCGTCTCCCCGGTTCATCGCCACGGATTCCAGGAAGCGGCGCTCGGCGTGCACCAGCTCGGCGACTCCAAGCTCACCAACCAGCTCCGGATCCAACAGCTCCAGGAGGTCGCCGCTCGACAACTCCAGGAGGCGAAGGTCAGATCGATAACCTCTTTCCCACCCTCGGAATTCAGGCCAAACCTGTGCTCTTCGCCATCCGCGCCAGCGTCGCCTACGACGGCGCCCTCGACGACGACGTCCCCGTCCCCGGAAGCGCGATCTCCTTCGACGTCGGTCACTTCCTCCACATCATCAGGGTAGGTCCTTCCCCGACGACGATCTGATCCTCTCCAGAAGTTCAACGAGAACTGGTGGATCGGCCGACTCGTCAAGGATGGCGCCGAGTTGGGCTTCGTCCCAAGTCCCTCCAAGCTCGAGCAACTCAAGGAGCACAAACGACGCAGATTACTGTATGTTTACTGTACTGTATTAAGGGGATGCATCCTCAAGATTGGATCTCTGAAGGTTTCCCTGATGTGACCTCAATTCTTCAGAAGCGCCAACAGCTGCTTCGCGACTCGCCTCGAAGACGAAGCGCCCTACGATGTCGTCCCCTCGATGCGCCCGATTATCTTCGTCGGTCCCGCCCTCAAGGGCTATACGGTACCCCTCAAATGTCTGTCTGCGCTACAGTATCCTTGCAGGTGACGGACATGATGCACAAGGCGATCTTCGACTTCCTGAAGGAGCGGTTCCGGGACCGAATCATCATCTCGCGGGTGGTGGTGGACCTCGACGTCGCCGGCAAGGCGTCGCCGAACAAGTTGCTCCTCTCGCGGAACTCGATCAAGAAGGGCGAACAGCGAGTCAGTAAGTCGCCCCCGAGTGTTTGTCCTCGCGCATTGTCCTCTGAAATCGATATCCACGCGGTCAATGGCCCCGATTGGGCAATCGTCGAAGTGATAATCCGGCGTCCTCTTCTGCAAACTTTGCTCAAACAGGGGATCAAAGGTCAAAGGAATCCTTTGGGGTACAGGCATGTCCAGGGACTGACTCTTCTCGGGAACGGTAGCCAGTAATGTGATGCGATAAATGTCATTACGGACTTCATTAAAGAAGGAAGAATATAAGTGATTCCTCGTGGAATAAGAAGACGGTGAATAACTGTGGGTTCTAAACTTAGATCCTGCATCGGAATGAAATCATCCAATCAGCGTATGACTTAAAGGTTTTTGTTTAAAATCTCCTTTCTCGATGTCAAATCGGCTCCTAATCTTCCCCCTCCCAGTCCCACAGCGTTGAAGGTCCTAGCATCCTCTACCTTCACGATTGGCTTTGTTTGGACACAGCGCGAAGAATCTCTTTCGCACAAAGCGTGCATCGAGCTGTTATCTGCCCTCGAGGCCGCTGACGTCACCGCCTAACGGTCATTCTTTGAGGTTGGCTCATGGAGGAGACGGAGCGCATCTACAAGATGTGTCGCCTCATGCAGCTCGTCGTCCTCGACTGCGACCAGGTGAACCACCCTGGACAGCTCCACAAGTCCAGCATCGCCCCCATCATGGTCCACATCAAGGTCTCCAACCAGAAGGTACGTGAAATCGCGAGGGTTCAATCCTTTGAGAACCATCGAACGTGATGAACTCGTGAGTTCTCACCGAAGAACAAATGGAAAAAATGAAAACTCCGTATTATAAATAAAGGGAAGGCTGGGAAAGCACCCTAGATAACCCTAAAGGTCACCTTTCGTAATGCTTTTTGAACTCGTTCCGCACTCCCGAATTAAAGAACAAACGCCGTAGGACGTGCTTCCCTCGACGTTCAGATGCCTCGTCTCCCTCGGTCAGATCTAATTATTCCTCTTCTAATTAGCCCTGTTCCGAGAATCGCGCTTCAGGTGCTCCAAAGACTCATCAAGGAGAGGGGGAAAAAGAAGTCACGGGCCATGAAAGTGCAGATGCTGAACGCGGAGAAGCTGGGCCAGTGCCCCGACTCCCTCTTCGACCTCATAGTCGACGACAACCAGCTGGAGGACGCGTGTGAACACATCGCCGACTTCCTGGAGATCTACTGGCGCGCGACGCACCCCTCCTTCTAGCCCCGCGGCGCTTATTCGCTTAAAAGTGCACAGACTTGTCGTTTATTCGTGTCGAAATAAAAGGAACTCTGATGCATACGTGGGTCCCCGACGAGAAGCGGATTAGCCAGGATTCCGAGTGGGTTCTCCCGAGCCATCCTCCGAGAAATGCAGCAAGCAATCTTCGAGATGCAGCAAGCAATCTTCGGGAAAGGGTCCTGGAATATTGATGGATGACGAACTGTTCTATGAAGGCTAAGCAAATCACAAACCATTGCCCTCTTCAAATCATTGCCCTCTTCTGAAGATCAGAGGTCCCTAGGTTGCCGGAGATGGCACCTATCCAGAAGTACCTTTCGTCTTATCTCCTTTTCTCAATCTTTTCTGTTTTCGAAAATTTGTCTTTGTGCGTCTGCTGGTTGCACCTTTGCTACTTAAAAGTGCAAAAGAAGGCGTCAACACTCCAGCCCCCTCTAGCACGTTTCTCGGAAGCCCTGGAATATCTAATCAGATGTTAGTCACTCTTTCCAGCGCACATATTGAATTCTCAAACGCCCTTCCTCCACTAGAAGAAGAGAGCGAAGATTGCTTCGTGGTCTTTGTGGCGACCTCTCGAATCTCTTGTACACGACCTTTCCACAACACCAGGAATCACCGAGATTCACACGTCTCCCCTCCCTAATTCTCGGATTTCGCCCCCTCCCAGAGGACCTTCCGCGCCGCACGTTCTCCACGCTCCCCTAATCGGGCCGCCGGCTTCCTCCACGCACGCCGACGTCACTCCGAGACCTCGGGCCACGCTACGAACGGCGCCAATCAATGGGGCGCGCCGCCCCCTCCTCGAGCCTCGGGTCCTCCGCTCCTTCTGGCATTCTCCCGCGACGTCGTCGAGATGATCGTCGCCGCGTTTCTCGCGTTCCTCGCCTTCTCCGCCTCGGAGAAGGTCGAGTTCCGCATGCCGGGCGTCATGCCCTCCCAGGTACCGTACCCTCGCGTGCCTTCCACAGTCTCCTTCAGGATGAAGCCTATCTCTGCACCTCCGTTCCTCTCGACCCCTCCGGCGACTTCTCCCTTGGTGGGCCCCCCCCCTACCTCCCCTGACTCGGCTCCTTTCAGTCGGCTTCGACCCCATCGCCAACGGCCACACCGCCCACCACATGCTCCTCTTCGGCTGCGCCGAGCCCGGCTCCGAGCAACCCGTCTGGTACTTACCGTACCTGCGTGCACTGACTGGTGGGTGTGTTTAGGGACTGTGGAGAGATGACCCAGACGGAGGCGGACTACCTGAAGGCCTCGGTCTGCGGCGAAAAGCCGAACATCCTCTACGCGTGGGCGAAGGACGCCCCGAAACTGGAGCTGCCGAAGGGTGAGTGGTGCCTCCCAGGGCTGCACTGAGTCTCGACGCTTTCAGGAGTCGGATTCAAACTCGCCGGCGACACAAACATCCGCCACCTTGTCCTCCAGGTGCACTACATGCACAAGCTGGACGCGCCCGACTTCAGTGGCGTCCGCCTCGAGACGAGCGAGGCGCCCGTCGAGAAGACCGCCGCCACGCTCCTCATGGTCACCGGAGGCGAAATCGCCCCCAACTCCAAAGGTGCGCAGTGCTAGGACCCATCGGAACTCAAGAAGTGTATTGCAGAGAGTTTCGAGACGGCCTGCGTCGTCGACGAGGACGTCAAGATCCACCCCTTCGCCTTCCGTGTCCACGCGCACTCCCGCGGCGTCTCCGTCGGTGAGTTCGAATGGGGATTAAGGTAGAGATAGGCGAGGCAAAAGGGGCCCTGGTTGCTAGGAACTTCAAAATGACATGTAGAGGAAGAGATGGGGAAGAGATTTATGCGAAGTCATGGAATCGCGGCATCGTAACGGAATTATCCATGACACGAGGGGATTACGGTAGCGTCGTCCTACGCCCCCGAGTCGGACTACAGCAAAAAAAAAGAGAATCTCGCACGGTCCTAAAGGAGCAGACTTCCAATGTCTCACAGACGTCTTCGTAGAAAGAGTCTACCGACGAGTCTAGACATGTTAGAAAGCTCTTTCCAGGCGGCTGGCTCGTCCGGGAAAGTCCCGACGGCGAGGACCACTGGCAACTGATCGGAACCCGTGACCCCCAGCTCCCCCAGATGTTTGTGCCGGTGAACGACTCATCGATGGTGATCTCCCGTGGCGACATGCTCACCTCGCGCTGCCTGATGGACAACAAGGAGAACCGCGTCGTCAAGATTGGGCCCACTGGCGCCGACGAGATGTGCAACTTCTATCTGATGTACTGGGTGGAGGGCTCGAAGACGCTCCGCGACAACACCTGTTTCTCCCCTGGGGCTCCAAACTACTATTGGACTTCAGGTAAGTGTAGTCATGAAGACCGCAAGCTTCGGGCCTTTTTCGACCACAGTTACGGTATCATTCAGTGGCACTATTGGGCACTCTAAACACGGGTCTAGAACGTTCGAATTTCAGAGGCCGGTCTCAACCACGTTCCCCACTAGAAGAATCTCCGCGACAAAGGAAGTTCGAAGGAAACGTGTATCATATGGTGACCATAAAGAGTTTACTACTAACGCTTATATTAGTTCCTTATTAATCATATCGATATCGTGGTCTCAAAAAGTGGTTGAAAAGTCTTTACATCTGATCTGTTTGTGTACCTCTCACTCGGAACTTTCACGCAGGGCGATGATCACCTGAAGAGCGTCTTCGACGTTTCCGTCAGTCAGCGCCAGTGCCTGCAGGTTCTGCTCGTCGTCCATGAAGCCGAAGTCGTGCAACTGGGACAGTTGAGCGGCAAAGCGCTGCTCCGGCGCCTGCTGCGGGGGCTGAGGAGCCTGGCGCGCTGGAGCAGCAGGAGCTGCGCCTGGCGGAGCCGCCTGTGGGGCCATCGACTGGAAGATAGCGTTCTGAAAAAGAGGAATTAGCGAAAGCCTCAGGGACAAGTGGAACCTGCAGCATCTCCATCGTGATGTTCTGGCCACGAGCTTGAGATTGTTGGGCCGCGCGCGCACGATTTTGCGAAACTCCACTCGAGCTGCTGCTACTGCGACTGGAGCCTGGAGAAGAGAAGTCCATGAGGTCATCGAAATCGTCGTCCTCTTCCTGCATTGCACGGTACATATCTTGGTGCTGAGCGTGCTGCCGTCGATAGGTGAGAACGAAGGAGTAGACGATATCAACGAAGATAGGATGTACTCTTTTCATGGCTTCCGGCTAAAAAGCGAACAGCAGTTGTGGGAGAGCCAGTCACAGTGATTACCGAAGCTAATGTACTCGCAATGAGCTGACGATCGCTGAGAGCCGCCAGAGTGTTGGGCTCACTCTTCAAAAGCGGAAATTCTTGAAGGAGTTTAGAGATGTAATCGTTTCTGCTCAGTTGCGAGGAGAGCTAAAGGAAATAGTTACACTCGGGACAGAAAATTCCTAGATCTTACATAAGGCTCCATCTTCTTGATGATCTTCTGACATGTTCGCAGTCGCTCAGCATTAAGCGCGCCGTACTCCTTCAGCTCTCCCTGGAGTGCACGCTTCTTGCGGACGATCTTTACAGAATGGTGCGGTTTGATACCCAGAATGTCCTTCAGCGCTCCGTTAACTTCGTAGAACTTGTTGTTGTAAGACACGCCTAAAGTAATATAACTACTAAATTGTCATCCGCCATGCAAATACCGTAATTAACTCGATCAGATTCTCTGGGGACGAAGTCGGAGATGACATTGGAGATCGGAGTGTCCAGAGAATACTCACGTTCTCCGTGTCCACGAAGCAGCTGTCCGGAGAGATGTACAAGAACCATCTTGAAACCTGAAAACAGCAGATTCATTCGCAACCATCCACAATTCAAGAAGGTATATCGGTGAGCAGATACTCGGAAGCGCGAAAAACACCCGACAAGTTAATATAACTTTACATTTCTTACAACAATAGTGGCGAAACTCCATCATAGTCACCCCGAAGCAAGCTGCGAAACAAAACCATCTAACTAATAATGTTCATGATCTTTTGGTTCAAAGGGTTCTCCGGGGACTTCTGCCACTCCTTCTTCAGAAGCTGGCGAAGCTGAGAAAGCCGAAGGGTCGGATTCTCCGACTTCAGTCGCGGCATGTTCTTCTCTTCGAAATCGGTGTAAGCGGCGCGCATTCGCTTCTCAGGGTGGCGGTCGCCTTCCTCCACAGTGGAACTTCCGAGCACACGTATAGCGTCGTCTACGGTACGTGCGGACTCGTTCTCAAGGTCCAGCCGGTTCACATTTTCTGTGATTTCCTCGGCGTCCACGACGATCTTCTTGCGCTCCAGTTCGCGCTGCTGCTCCTCCAACTTTTTCTGCAGTTCAGCTATGCGCTTCTGCTGATTAATTTGCGCCTGCGTGACCTTCGAGGGAGCGGGACGCGCTTTGGCCTGCATGGAGCTCATTTCCTCGTCGTGCGCCGCCTTGCTCTCCTGTTTCCGCTGGACAGCTTCTTGGCGCTTTCTTTCCGCTTCCTCCTGGAATACTCATCAGAGTGATCAGAGAAGGATGGATGATAACGAGCCTTTCTCTGCTGTTTGCGCGCTTGATTCTTGTCGTCGTCTTGCCAGTAGGCATCCTCCTCGGCTTTCTTCTTCGCCGCCGCTGTTTGCACCTTCACCTCGTTCTTCCGCTCGCGCGCGGCGGACGCCTTGGAGTTCTCGCCAGTGAACTTCTTTGGCATGGCTATAAACCTTCACAAGATCAAAAGGCTGAATTCCAACAGATATGGACGTTAAGTATAGCAACGATCGTTTGCAACGCAATAGATATAACACAAGCAATGTGAAAAGTCATTTACAACGGCCTAATAAACAACAAAATCAACAATGCCTTCCGTCTCTCGAGCGATGCAATACTATTTTACGCCGTCGACATCACCATCGGAAGGTTTGTCCTGGGTTCGCCTTCCTCTTCTGCGGCCTCCCTTCCGCGACGCGTTTTTCTCTCCGCTTTCATCTCTGGCAATGCGCACTTTGTAGCTGGAAGCCATCTCACCAAGCGGTCCGGATTCGGTCTGAATAGTTTCTGCGTCCATAGATATATGAGACTTCTTGAACAGATCCCTGCCCATATCAGTAGTGTAACTGTATTCAGATGGTACAGATTTTTCATATCTTCCTTCCGACAGCTTAATTAAGTCATGCAGCTCCTCCTTCAAGCGCTTGTTCTGTGCGACAAAGTCCTGCAACAGAGGTTATCAACAGCGCTAGTTCGTCCTTACACCCACTTTCACTATCTTCAAGTCGTCGTCTTCCGAGCTGATTGCCGTTCGCCAGTTGGGATGGATCAATTTCTGCAGCCGAATGAGATTTGCAGCTTCGGGAAGTTTACCGCGACGGGCATAGAAATTCAAAAGCGGAGGCAGATCTCCATTCAGTACGACGTAGAAAACAAGCGATCCAAAGTGTCGGGTCGAATAGAGCACATCGAATTTTCCAGCTTTCATAGTGCGGTCAAATACCTCCCGAGACAACTGAAAATAAAACATAAATTCTTCACACATGATGGTGACAAACCTTGACAAACTCCGGATCATCGGGCTGGTAGAACCAACAAGCCCAGTCCATAACGAATTCGTGACGGTTCAGATTCAAAGCGTTCTAAAAAGCTCACAAACGTCAGATATAAGTTATTACCACTCACCCCCAGAGCAGGATCGGAGAACACCGAGGGCGGAACAACGGGCCTGTGGGGCTGCTCGTAGTAAATGCGGTTCATCCGATCGTGTTCCTCGGGAGTAGCTGTCCGCAGGGTACCATCACTTTCACGCACAACGACAGTACGGTCCTGATCGGTGGCGTCGAAAGTAATATCGGTGAAGACAAATCGAGATTCGTCGAACTTGGCGATTTCGGAATCGACAGAGAGCACTTCAAACGACCCTTCGCCACGCGGTTCTTTCAAAGGAACAAACTGTAGGAAGTGAACGGCGTCGTTGCGCATTCTATCGAGGGTCCAAAACGAATTGAGTAGAAATGCATCTCACGAAGAAGCGACCTTACATTCTGATACATTTTGTCGGTCATCAGAGCATAGTGTGACCTCTCCTGGCGCCCTATCTTACGCTCTGCGAAAACTTTTGACTCGAGATCCATGCCGGTGAGTTGTTTTAGCAACGACTGTATATCGGGGTTGATGAAAAGGCTCTCGACATCGGCATTATCCCTCGACAACTGCACATCTTTGCTGAAAAGGGACTGTAATAGTCTGAAAGCAAAGTATAAACTGACCTTGTGGGCTTCAGCCAAGCAGATGACGAGGACGGTCGCAGTGAGAAGAGAAGGCTGCTCCGTAGAAGCTGCGTGCTTTTCAGCATTCGGTGCACCGAGATCATCTGAAACCAGGCGTCTGAATACAGCGCACGCAGACGGTACGCAGAGTCATTCTCCACGGATGCAGAGCAGATAGTCGGCTGGTCGTTAATCGAGTGCCTAGGCGATTCAACAAAAGTTGGCGCCGCTCAAGAAACAAACAGTTCGTAATCAGCAAAGACATTTCAGCGCCCAATGGAGTCGCTGTATCTGGTGAGGCCCACTCTAGTAAAATGATGATGATTGTATTGTAATTACTGGCTTGCGGGAACACAAGTATCTGTCTTGCACTGATAGTAACTTCTATGGGATTATGCGTGACGCGCGATAAGGACGCTGGATGGAAGAAGAACAAGAACAAGAAGACGCCGATTACGAAACAACGCGATGCTGCGAAGGAGAAAAAGTCCACGACAATAAAAACAACGAACGCGAATTTGGATAAGCCCTCCAATGAGGAGCTTCAACGTAAACAAAACGGTCCTAATTCATTTGAAGACAGCGCACCTCTGGACACAAAAGTTAAAGAAAAAACCGCAAATAGAGTGAAGCAGGAAAAGTCCCAGGATGCCAACACTCCCGTTTGCACCGACGGTACGATCCCGATCTCTGGCGTCAAAAGTAATGTAAGCACTCCATTTGAAGACAACGCATTCTTGGAGACGAAGGATAAAGAAAAGACCGCACATCAAACGAAGGAGGAGAAGCCGAAGAATATCAAGATAAAGAATGAAGAAAAGAAGCGAAGTGGGGATGCCCGCAAGAAGATGATGAAGAAGGACGAAGATCTGTATCCGAAAGTCCGGGAACCCACTGGATCAGAGCGTAAGAGAAAGAAGGCAGCTTTGGAAGCGTCGCGGAAAAAGAAAATCGCCGACGGATTCTACCAAGTAGGAAACCTTTCTCTCCCGGCGAATTTTTTATTTTTCATTTCAGTCGAGCTCAGACGTGGATGACACTTTGGAAGCTATCGGGAGCCTTAAACCAGAAGAAAGTGATGTCAATAAAACTTCGCAGTCGGAGAAGCCTTGGTGAAAATAAAACTTCCACGAACTGTTCAAGGGGATAGTGGGTCTCGGAGCGCATGTCTGTGAGCAATGCCAATGACGCCACTGGCTCTGTTGTACGCGCCATGCCGGATTAGCGTCGATTTCTGGTAGATCTATTTCTGATCCTCTCTGCTTCTGTAGGGCAGCGGGGGAAGCAGGGGGAACAATGTGGCTGTCGCGGGGAAGGTTATTTCCACACGCATAATCGGGAGAAAAACAAAAGTTCGTACATTCGGTCGCGGCGCGCGATGTCGTCGACGGAAAACGGTAAAAGCGTCCATTTCAGCGAAATGCCCGGCGAGGAGGATTCCAAGCCACAGTTCCCTCCGGCGATGACCGTTGACGGGGCTGCCGCTCTCGGAGCGCCGGGAATGGCTTTGCTGGGTGCGTCGGATCCGAGCGCATCCTTGGAATCCCCGGCGAAGCCCGCTCGGGGGATGAAAAGGTGTTGTACTTGTTTATTTGTGTGTCTTCATCGAGCTATGCTCTCTATGACAGTCGTTTCTATTGGTATTGTTCCAGAGATCGCGCCGCCACCATGCCGTCCGAAGAAAAACGGAGTCGTCGTTCGACGCGGGAAATCAAACGACCGAAATTTGACGACGAAATTGTGGATAGTTCCGCGACGCTAAAGACTCATCCTCGGAGAAAGACCGCCGCTGAACGCCAAACGGTGAGAAGAGTAGTCACGCCCGAAGTTACAGTAAGTTACGGTATGCAACTTCTGAAGTAACGACGATATCGATTAATAGGATAAGAACGAAATCCAAGCGGCACCCCGGCCAGTCAGAAAAAAGCCCGTTCGCCACCTGGAGCCCCTTCCGATCACTTCACCCCCCTCTGTCAGCGTGATTCCTTCGATGGCTAAAATGTCTTCCATCCCCACTCCACAGTCGGCATCGTCAAGACGTCGGACAGCGGCTTCTGTGAATCGCGAGCCCACAAAACCAACGGAACTGTCGGCGAATGAGGTCGTCGCCAGGGCCAAGCACAGCGACTTCTCAAAGAAGTGGACGACAGCCGACGACGTTCTTCTGATCGGGGCTGTGACTCATGTAAAAGTGCACCTATCTCTAGATGGACCTTAATGCTTAAATCTTTAGGTTAATGACTTGAAATTTGTCCATGCGGCCACAAAGTTCTCCTCATCTATGTCGCTGGCCGAAATAGAAGAACGTTGGTACCAGCTCATGTATTGCGATACGTTCAGCAAAATGGCCAAGAAGCGGATGAGCTCTCTATCCCGCGAGGAAGTGCGCAATGTTCTGGGACGGCTACCGTACTCGAAGGCCGAAGAGGCGATCATAGCACAACTTGGCGTCACTGAGCCGGCGGACTGCACCTTCGAGCAAGTGCTCCACTCAAACGCCGACGTGTTCCACTACGCGCGCACACCACATCTTCTCCGAAATCACTGGCGTACGCTCTTCCATTGGTGTTTGCTGAAAGATCAGAAGGTTCGGCTCATGCTTTGAAACGTTCTAACTTTATTGTTTTCAGAATTCCAATGAACGATTAACCTACAATTCCGAAGTCAACTTTGACATCCACGCTGACGTCCGGAAGCCACGTCAAATCACAGACGAAGCTATTATACTCGGAAGTGAGCAGTACGTTAACTCCAGAGATCCCGTGCGCACCGTAGCGTTAACTGGTAGTATTTCTCCGGACTTCAAGGATCTCAGCGTCTTAGCCGTTCTCCGAGGGAAAATCTGCATGTTCGAGATCCGTAACACCAAAGTTCTCATGGGAAGGTCGACCAGCAACCATCAGGTTGACGTGAATCTAACACTCGAGGGACCCAGCGATGCCATCAGCAGGAAACAAGCGACTCTCACATTTGACAACGAGCAGCGCAAGTTTATGCTTCTCAACATCGGCAAGCGCAGCATCATCGTCGACGGAAAGTGTGTCAACCAAGGTGATAAGGTCCCGCTGCTTCCCGACTCAAAACTCGAAATCGCCCTTGTCAATTTGCGCTTTGTGCCCAACGAAGACGCCATTGCGCTGATGACGCGTTCACGGACGACGGCAGCTGGCTCTGCCGATCGCTACACCAACGTGATGAGCGTCTCCGGACACAGATCCATGCAGCATCAGATGGCCAGTGGCGGTTCGTCGACAGTCGTGCTCGAGAGCGCTCGCGTCCCTCTCTGCAAAAGCCATAGTCAGGAAGGTCCCTACTGACTACCATCATGATCTTCCGCCGCTGTAGACAATGCGGGTATTTCGTCTCCAGCCATGTCCACGTTGTCCTCTTAGCTGTTACTGTATCACTATGTACATAAAACAATCCACTGCTACAGGTTGTGCTCGAAAACGAAATACTTTATTGAGTCGTCCTCTTTGAAAGCGGAAACTGTTTCGCGCGGACGTTTCGACGTTCATCGTCCGATACTCAAAGTGACATAGTTCACCGGCGTTGGATCGAGCCCCAGAGGCGAAAGCCCGGCCGCGGCAAACGCGCGACTTATTTGCAAACTCGGGGAGAAGTCTTGTCGTGGGAGGGGAGGGGAGGAATTTACAGGGAATAAGGCCAAATAGACGTTTTCGCGTTGGCGGCTTTGAGACGGGCAGTAGAAGGCGGCGTCGGCGGGCGCCGTGGCGCTTCTGTGACGTGCTATTGGGGCGATGTAGGCACCTCGGGAACCGTGGGGATTGTCGCTACTGATTCTGGCGGAATCCTAGAGAGCGTTGCAGAGGCGGGCGCGCTCCGCTCACCTTTGCGATTGAGCTTTGAGAGGTAGTGAGTCGGAGCTGAGCTGCTTCGGCAGTGAGTTGTGCGAGTTGTCGTCGCGGCTCATCTTGTGTTTCGTCGTCAGCGGTGTCTTCTTCTGGTTCCGAAGTTCCGCCAGAGACGTACCGAACACGAAGTTTCGCCAGCCGAGACGACGTGAACCTGTAGAGAAGAGGTTCACATCAGGGGATTGGGGGTACTGTAGGAGGAAGCCCACTAGACCTTTTTCTTTGTAAAGTTCAGCCAAAAGTTTTGCAATTAGATTTCGGAAAAAAAAGCGACGAGAAAATATCGATTTTTCGGGAGAAAAGCCTCAAACACTAATGCGCTTTTGGGAATGAATCGAGAAGAGAGCGATTACGGTATCAGAGATCGTGCTCACCTTGCTGCTGGGCAGCACTCAGAACTCCTTTGTAGATCTGGGAGCGGATGAAACGCGGATAGGAGTCTTTGCTCATGAGGGTGAAGACGTGCTCCTCGGCCGGCGAGAAGGCGTACCTTCTGGGGAGAGACTCGTCTTCGAGGGAGCGGAGGGTGGCTTCGAGCGTCCTGGAGTCGACGTTCACCTGGCAGGGCGCGCCGCTGGCGAGGAACTCGTCATGGATGTGCCGTGCTTTGTCTTCGACCTGCTCGTTCGGGGAGAACTTGAGGTCCTGGATGGCCATCCAGAAGCGGATGTTCTCCGAGGAGAACTCCGACTCGAGGAACGTCTCCAGCACTTGTCTTCCGATCGGGTCCCGTACCAACTCTTGGACGCTGAGGCCCCACCGTTTGACGCGTTTCTCCGTGGGGACTTCCACTCTGAAACAGACTCTGTTCGAGGAAGCCTTCGGAAGAGAAATTGAGTGTGGCAGGTACCCCAAAAAGGTCGTACTTCTTCTACCTTCAAAAACCTCAGTTTCAAAGCTTTTGTGTCGCTTAATAGATCAAAAAAGGAGTTGTAGTATACGAATACTGGTGCAGTCAGAATAGAAATGCCGGAATGTGGAGTAGAAAATAGAATAAAAACTCACGTGTCCGTATTTAATACCCATAATGCGGTGTCGTCCGAGATCCAGGGGTTGCTCGGCTGACAAGAAGTGATGAAAGGGTCGTAGTCGTGGAGCTGTTCGCACCATGCGACCATCCTGAAGTGGGCTTAAGAAGTCGTTCGGACGGGGTGACTCACGTTTCGCTGGCTTTCATGGCTTTCAGCCACGGCTTCGTCTTGATGGAGAACCTGAGGCGTGCGATCTGCTGTTGGATGTGCTGGACCGTCCGTCTCCGGAGGCGTTTTTCGGCCTTTTGGAAGGGCTGCTCGAGGCAGTTCGGCTGGCCGGGCCTTCGGCAGTGCCAGAAGGCGCGCTCCTCGCTGTCAAAGACGGCCTTATCGATCTTCTTCTTCTCCTTGTGTGACTTGTGCTGCAGGTCGGCCTGCGCCTTCACGAAGGGCCACATGTGGCCGAGGAGCTCGGCTAGCCGGTTGTACTCCTCTACCTCGTCTTCGTCGAAGCCGTGCTTCCGGTCGTTGCGGAGGAGGCGTTTGTTCAGGTAGATGGCGTACTCGACGTTGTCGGCATGCTGCGCGTGGGAGGGCCAGAAGTACGGCCTCTGCAGCCTGTAGAGGGTGTTGTCGTCGCGGACCACGGAGGCGTGCTCGATCACCGGGAAGAGGTAGCCGTGCTGGAGCAGGAGGGTGGCGATGTGGAGCGCCTCCGTGGGGTCGTCGAGGCGAAGCACCTCCTGAAGGGAGAGGACGAGCGCCTGGCCCGTCAGGGCCTGGGGGCACGCCACCCGAAAGTACTTGTGGGTCCGCAGCGGCGCCATCTCCGCCAGACGCAGCGACAACGCATCCAGCTGAAAGAAGCACATGTAGAAGTCGGAATGGGCCTCCGAAGAGGGGACGAAGGCCGTGGAGTGACAGATGCTAATTGGCTCTGACGACACCGTGGCCAATTAGGACCACAGAGGTTTCCAATTTAGGCACGTTTCGGGAGTTGGCGAATGACGTCAAAGTGCGCGGAACCGAGGCAATTACCGCTCGACAGAGTGGTTAGCAAGAGATGTCAAAACGTGGAGAGTTTGCAGAAGAGCAGCTTCCCGATTCCCGGAGCGGGTAGTTCGAACTCAACCCAGAACGGCCTCTGGAGCGCGCCTCAGAGCGCTTTTTGGGCTCAGCGAGAGGGGGAAGTTTAGCTGGGGTTAACGATGGATACCATATATCCCCTCCGGCATAGGGGCTAATCATCCCGCTCCACGTCCAACGCCCGACTCTCACCCTAATCGGGAGAGGGAGAGGACGTCGCAAAAAAAGAAGCCGAATGCGCGGCCACAGAGAGAACGAGAAGGGAGAGAACGAGGATGCCGTGGCGCGTGGGCTCCGCGGCTGCTTGGCCGAGAGCGTGTGGCCCAGCAACTATCGATCGCGAAGTGCTGGAGCTCCGAACTGCCAACTAGCCAACATCGACCAAATACACAAACAACACCAAATCGGCTGATCACCACCCTCTACACAACGCCGAAATCCCCGAGAGATTACGGTTTCAGACACCAGTGTTGCGATTACGGTAGTGTGGATAATTCGGGGCGAAGCGCCGTCGGAACGGCCAGGAAACAATACTGGAAGAGAGGATTCGGGGTGGCAGGGAATAAACAGCGATGGCGAGCAATCCACGGAAGGGAAACGGACTGGAGAGGAAAGGACGGTGAAAAGGACGTCGGCGAAGGCGACGAATCGAGAACGAGCAGCTCGTGTGGAGAGAATCAAAGGCCCTCAAAAACTTCGCCTCGCGGCATTTAACGATGCCGTAAACGGCGAAAATCCAAATCGGAGGGGCGCGACACGATAGAACGAACGCATGAGATTACTGTACGAAGCTTTGGGAAGCCAACAAGGGGACGATGTGATCCTCACAACCAAATAAAAATGGGAAAACAGAGGAAGGTCGCCTCCCGAGATTACGGATTTGTGCAAACGTCTTCAGAGCCGTGACCCTTGGGAGACCCGGAGTTGGGGTGCATCTGCTCCTCCGCCTGATCGGAGCCTCTTTGGACTCGTCTGCGCATCTCATTTGAGTCACTCACACGATGGGGGACAATAATGGAAATATCTACCTTTGCCAGAGTACAGGATGTCATGCCGCCTGGGCGAAATAGCCGCGGATAGAGCGTGCAGACACGAGAGGCTGCCTCGCTCGCACCACACCCATTGAATGATTTCCGAAGGAGCGGAGACACACAGTGCTTTTCTCTCTGTTTCTCTAACCAAACGTCGGGCGCGACGTCCCTCGCATCCCCGGCAGTTGGGGAGGCAGGCGCTGAGTCGAGCCAACGCAAGGAGACAACATGCTGAATCGACTGAACGTAGATGAGTCCGAGTACTTATACCACCACCGCACCGATCTTTCCTACTCCAAACTTCCTCAACCGGATCCCCCTCATCATACCGTATTGCCGTTAGATTCAGTATTTTTAGTAGCCTGAAATATTATCGTGCTTATAATATCGTTTACATAGACATTTAAAACATATACATGTGCGTGTAACGAAATCCCGAATTCCCAAAACGCTGTATCACTTGCCGTCGTCCAGTTCTTCGTTAATCATATCTTCAATCTCCTTCTCCCAGTTTTCATCCTTTCCCGTTTCCCCCTTGACCAGCTCGAACTCAGCGATCTCACTAGCAAGCTCCTGTTCCCAATCTGTATATACGAATTATTTGCTGATGGGACGAATCTAAAGCTTACCGTCACTCTTCCACTCGTCCATCTTCTCCTTCAAGGCGCGAATCTTCTCTTGGCGATCACTGTCTTCGGAACTGGCAGGCGATTCCGTAGCAGCAGCTTCCATCCCGTCTGATTGATTCTTCTTGATTTCTTCACCGCTGGTCTGAGCAACTTCGGCATCACTGGACTGCTGTGTTTCCTTGCGTTCCTCATTTCCTGACCCTTCGCCCGAAAGGGATTTGCGAATAAGCGAACAACGGTAGAAGTAGTTGGTCCAAAACTGCTCTTCCGTTAACCTAAAAAACTGCACGATTAGTCAACCCTCACTGCACGCATAAACCAACTCTTTAGGAACCAACTGATAGCGGATTTTGTTAAGATTTGGGTCATTTTGCAATAGAGCGGCAGCAGTCTTCCTGTACGCCTCCAGGTCAAACTTGGTGTCACTGGGAGGGGCTCGCAGGAAATTGCGGGAGTCAAACGATAATGCCATTATCTGCTTCTTGGCGATAGCTCTCTCGGGAACATCATCCCACGGCATCGCACAATCCGAAGACTTCGTCTCATTTTCGTCCAACTGTTTCATAAAATCTGACTGTTCCCGATCGAACTCTCCGAGGAAACTCTGTCTGGTTTGCTCTTGAACAATATCCTTAAGCTTGGAAGCAGTCTCCGTCGCCGATTTCGTGGCCTTCTTAGCGTACGATGCGAAAGATCCTGCAAAACAGATCTATACATGAAGCGCAAAGGGAAAAACAGCCCACTTCCCCACACACTGCCATTCTCCTTCGCTTTGTTAAAAAAGTCCGAAACGGACGGCGGGATCGTAATTGAGGTTGTCTGCTCCTCCTCAGCTTCCCCAGCTTCTGTTTTCGTTCCTTTTTCGTCTTCTGGGGCTTCATCCTCGGGCGGAATATACATCATGGCCGATACCTTCTTGCTTGCCTCACTGAGCCAATTCATAGCCACTGTTCCTAAAACGGCAATAACAGTTATCACAGCCAACAGAGGGATATCCACGTAGATCCATTGGCTTACAACCACAAAACAATCATCATATCTCACAAAGCTGCAAAACTTTAACAATTTAACATGAACAATATAATTATACAGCCAAAACAAGAAAACGTGCTAATCGCGTATCATCACACGTCGTAAGTGATCATTCCAGGGCACTGACGCAACAGTCAGGATGGCACTTTGTTCGGATTTGTAAAGCATTCGGATTCAGAAGCTCATCAGAAAGGAGGACGTCGACGGCGTCGGTCGGATGCCACTTCGTGTCCGAAGGCATTGTTCGACAAAGCCTCTTCGCTCTCGCCGGTTCGCCGACGAAGCCGAATCAGCTTTGAAGAACAAATCGGCAAAGTGTTGCAGAATGTCGCCTGAAAAGAAGCAAATCAACACTTTGAATGTCAGATATATTCTCGTGAAAAAAGCAATACAAATGGGGTAAGACGGAAACATTTTAAAAGGGTTACCCTGAGACGATCGATGACTTGGTAAAAGATCCACGAGGAAGTCAATCAGATAGTCGAACACTATCCTGTTCTCCTCGGGAAACCGCTGCACACAGGCTGAACAGTACGAGGGGGATTCGACCTGTCGGAGGCAGTAGTTCGCAGCATCACGGGGAATTATGGGATCTGAAATTGATCGATAGCACCACGGTGAGCAAAAGAGGGCGATGCGTCGTCACGCCAGCGACGTCGCCACAGCTGATTATGCGGAGTGCGGCTCGCCGGAGACGTTGTTTACCTGAGAATGAATCTATGAGGCGCAGAAGCGCGGTGTAGACAGTAATCAGGTCGACTTCTCCGGAACCCGTCATCAGGACTGAAAGAAAGTTTGTGGCGCTCGCGATTCGAGAAGACACATACGCAGTTGCTCGGGAGATCCTCGATCAAGTGCGTTTCGTATGGCGACGAATCCCGAGTCCGGTGGAGGGTCGTTCATCTGTATGTTCTCCAGTCCGTTCGCTCGAAGGCACTCCACTATTTTCCACAGAGGAAGCGGAACTTTTGTCGAGGTCGTTGAAACGGACTCTAAACCAGATGGTTCTCCCTGAAGTAAAGATTAACGCACTGCGAGAAGAAACACATTGAAAGTACCAAATCGATAAGCAGTTCTTCCTTCTTGTCTTCGGGAGCGGGGGTGTTCATGAAGGCGAGGAATGAAGCTCCGAAGCAGCTCTTCTTGTAGTTGGCGAACACTTCAACGAAAGAGTCACCTCCATCTCGAAGACGCACCACAAGGATATCGGAGAGGCGACCGTCGTGCCCGGGCTTCCCGATCTCCCACGCTATTCTTTGGTCGATGAGGACCTGGAGGGAGAGGTGGACGGCGCATCCTTTCATGACTGTGCCACTCGGAGGCGTCACCGATAACCAGTCCGGAGATATGTCGTCATTGCCAGGTCGCGCGACGAATTTGAAGTGCACGGGACCGGCTCCAACGTTCTCCACTGTAAGGGTCTTCACTTTCGGCTCCATGTACCACACATCTCCAAAGTCGAGCTGTGTGTGGGAGAGACGGATCTTCGGTCTCAAGCTGTTGATACGGCGATCGGCTTCACGGTTCGCTTCGTCCACCAATCTTCTACGCTTCTCCACGTCGATCTTCTTCGTGGTGACGTGCAGGAGTGAGCGGACGGGTTTATGGTCACTGAGGGTAATGCATTCGATGCTCTCGTAATCGGAGGCGACCACGTTCGTTCCCTCCGATATCACTCTCCACAGGATGCGATCGCACCACGCCGGCGCTCGTCGTTTCTCACTGGAATCCCAGTTGTTTGTACCGGTGTCGTACTTGTATGTCGGCTTAAAGTTGATTTTCGGCTCTTGGAAGTCATGGAAAGCGTTTCTGTAGATCTGTTGCTGCAGAAGCTGATCGTAATCCAGAAGGCACTTGAAGTCGCCCGTGCTGCACTTCAGACGAATTAGTTCGTTCGGGATGCTTGGAGGTGTCGCCAGGCGATAGTTGAGGTCACCGAGCCATATGATGAGATCGTGCTCGTAGATGCTGGAGTTGTCGGCAAACGTCAGCTGCGAAATTTCGCGGTAATCCTGTAAAAATATGAATGCAAGAGATTAAGGAAAGGACTGAAACGTTCCAAATAGTTGAAAAGAGGCCTCATACCTGATTTCTCCTTTCGAGTTCATTGCCGGCAGCCAAATGAGAGTTTATGAAGCAGATGGAGGTGTCGTTGATCTTCATGCGGATCGAAACGCCGCCCTTGTTTCCGAACTTGAGAAAGCCCGTGGGAACGTGATTGGACATGATCTCGCCGCAGGGAATGGCGCCATCGATTCTCTGATACACGACCAGGAAGATTCCCACTAGCTTGATGCTGTGAACCTGAAGAGGAAGAGCTGAAGAAGGTGCGAAATCGACTCACCTCGGAGTATCCGCGAAGACAGGAGCTGATGGCGGAAAGCCACTCGAACTGTTTGATGTTGTTGTCTTTCACGTAAGTGCCGATGGCGAGGTCCATCTCCTGGAGGCCGACGACCACGAAGTCGGGCTTATTGCCGTTCCTTGCAAACCATGGTTGGAGGGCGCCGGGCGACGGCGGCGGCGACTTTCCATTGACGTTAAAGGTAGTCACCAGAAGACGCACGTCGATGAAGTCACAGAACCTGAACTACTTGAGGTGAGCTCTGAAGGGAAGACGCACCTTGGCTCCCATTCGGAGAGGACGCTATCGACGTGGAGATCTTTTCCCGGAATGTAGCCATTGGTCGCGGAGCTGTCATAGAAAGTCATCGCGGGGGTTCCCTTCAGCACGCGCGGACACCCATTCACCGCCTAAACGCGGATCTTCAAAATTACTGTTTTCGTGTATTTATGCAAATTGGACGATCGACGACGTCGATCACACGCCGCACCAGCCAGCACCGCCTAAACGCAAATAAACGCGCGAGAACTCGAATTGCGCTACGACCGCCCGAGCACTGCGCAAGATACCACTAAGAACCTCAAAGAGCCTTGTCACGCCAGGAGTATTTATATGACATCAACATATTACAATCACTGAGAGACGTCAAAGGAGAGATCTGACCTTACCTCAGAGGACTTGATTAGCACAAACATGGCGGTTTACAATCGAAAAACAGTTTTATAGGAATATACATCAAAAGATTGATTGCAAACTGACAACACATTAGCAGAGAAGATCAATATCGGCGTGCACGAGGTTGCGATCCTTCCGGGAAGAGCTCGATGTATCGATTTCCTAAACAATTTGGAAGTGAAGGTACCGTGACAACCAATGCGAACATACCCATGTTGCGGCGATCAAAACTAAGAGCATCATCAAGTTCTGCTTTGGAGTAGAAATCCACAATAGCTTCGCCGCTAGGACGTCCAGTTTTTTCCTTCAGGATGTCGATCTTAGCAGGTCGAATAGGGTTGAAAAAGTCAATTATATCTTGAACGGTTGCTTGGTATGGAAGCCCTCTCATACGGATTGAGAGGGAAGACGACATCATTGGTGTAGAAGCGGGCATTGCGTATGGGGAACGGCTCATGCGCGTGTCAGTTGCCCACGAGTTGCCCATGCCGTTCGTACGACCACGTCGCATCGGGCCACCCACTTCACGACTATATCCACTATCATATCCACTAAGAGCTGCTCCAGGGCCATTTCTATCCCAAATCGGGGGAGACGAATAGTCCCACGCAGGCTGAGTGTGCGCCGCGTAGCCACCGTAACCCCCTTGCGGGTCACCGTAGCCCCAGGAAGCAGCACGCGCCTGTGCTTGGCTAGAGTAAGGATCATCCATGAGACCTCGTGGAGCTGATCCATATGCACCGTAGTTTCCGCCATATGATCCGTTGCTGTATCGGCTTGGCATATCACTGGGCGTTTTCACTGCCCATTCCATTTCGTTTTGGTTGGAGGTGAAAACCTCAATGTACCTAAACGTATACACGTTAATAACTTCATCAACCTTTCAAATTTCAGTACCTGTGTTGAATGTTCTGCTTGTTTCTTTCAAGAGCACGTGTGCCCGACTCTGCATCAGCAAACACAACGTAGGCTTCTCCCTTTCCCCGTCCAGTGATCTCGAATGGGATAACAACGCCATTAGGCACTATAATAAGCCCATCAAAGAATCGAGTAATTTCCTCCTTGGTGCATCCATAAGGTAAGCCTCGAAGTCGAACAACAGAAACCCCAACGGGGGCAACGAAAGAGCTATTTCCCGTTGGTGGACGACTTCCATAGCCACGAGGTTGTTCCATTTCAGCTAATGTGGAAGCAAAAACCTATAAGTGTACTGTTAGGACACAGTAAATTGTATTTTATGGAGTAACATTGAATCCAGATTTTGCCCAAAAACAGACTGAAACCTGAGCAAAGAAAGACAACTCCTCCCAAGCCCAGCGAAATTTCCTCACCAAAAACCAGTGTCATAATATAAGTTAAAGGGATAAATAAAATAAACCACCAACTTCAACATAACGGTTTCCCAAGGTTTCCCGGTCTTTCGACATTGCAATTCCGTAGCCCTTCTCATCACTAAACTGAACGTAAGCCTCGCCACTTGCTCTACCCTCCTTTGTTTTTGTTAGTACCACTTTAACCATAGATTCCGCTGCAGCTGCAATATGCAAAGTGATTAACTACACAACGACCAGTAGGGTGACAAAATGGGTGCAGCTGAATGGAGCGGGAATGAGGCACCAAGCACCGCTTCTTCACCCTCAACAAGCCTCCACTGCCCCCAAACGACGAAACGTACCTCCGAAAAAGACCCTCAAATCGTCTTCGGAACACGACCAGGGTAGGCCACGGCATCTAACAACGTAGGATTGCGACATCTGAAAGGAAACTCAGATTACTAAGTCAGCATTGCGGAAAATTACGCGCTCAAAAACCCCCGTAATCGCTAGAAATCGATGAAAGATGAGACAAAGGTATCGTTCTTCCGCATCGCTTTCGGGAAGCAAGCATACTCCGATCTGCAGCGTTGCGACGCGTCGCAACGGCCGACCGCGACGCGGACTTGAACGACACGAACGGGCGCCGCAGCGCTCGATAAGTCAGCAAAACTCATTACGGTCAACAAGGCGCAACTGCTTCCTCGCAGGACCTCTGATCCAACATCTGCAGAGTGACACTAGGCCGACCCCTTGCTCTTTCTATGGATCACTTTGAAAATAACGGTTTGCAGAACATTTTCATCGATTATAATCATATTAAAAAATCTCTCGGCAAAACGGCGAGTACTCCCGCCACGACTTATAAAGTAACAAGACGTAACATGTTCGTGCAGCGCCGAAATTTCAATGGGATTTTTGAGTTTCTGGATGAATTGCTTGCTTTCTTTGCGTACGAGGTGTGATTTCGAAAACACTCAACATTATGTTGCAGATGTATCTCTGGCGGATCGTTTGCGCCATCATTGAGCGCCAGAGGTGGAATTTCCACGGAGGAGATAGCTTTTTTATCTCCCCGACTTCTGCTTTTTCCTAGTTTCTCGCCTTCTACACTGCGCGCCTTGTTCAAACTGGCACAACAGATCGCGCCGCCCGTCCTTATCATCGCAGAATCCATGCGGACCGATATGAAAGCGATTTGAATAAGAACAATGAAAGCGAATAAAAACCGGACATTCGCGGTACGGGACCTCAGCGTGTAAATGAGATGTTCTGAGTGCATTGATCTGATCCGCGCTGAATAGCTTTCATATCGGCCTTTTGCCCTTTCTCCTTCTTTTTGTTCTCTGCGTCAAAGTGAAGAACCGCACGTTTGCAAAGAGCATTCCACATGCAATACCCATTTCATATGGACAAATACTGCATTAAGCCCTGCATGCCAACAGCCAACAGCATGAATCCTTCAACAGCCACGGAGACACTACGACCAACGTGCAAGACGGCGAGGCACAAAATGTCACGAAGACGCCGCCGCCGCCGTAGCGAACGTGTGAAAACTCGTTCTTTTCAAATTGCAGACGGTAAATTTTAAACTATCGCGGCGGGACACACGGCGCAGCCCATTCCAACCACATCGCTCTCTGATTCGCGTCGTCGTACTGTGTTTCGAAGGCTTGCTTGAGTCTCCTCTGCCGGCTTTTTGCTTCGCAGAAGTATCCTGAGAATGCTGTCCAAAAGACTTGTCTCCACCGTTGGCCAAACGATCAAGGTAGGTATTTTGATTTTTTAGCGGAGTGAGTGTTTCGAGTTTGTTTCAAATTTCGGAAGGCGAAATGAAAAATTTTTGCAACGTTTGCATCTTGCAAGTACAATGTGCAGAAAGTAGTCACAATTATTGTTCAGAGCCAACATGCTCTCTCCACCAGCGCCCGCCAGTTCGCCGCTGGATCCGAAGTCTCCAAGATCCTTGAAGATCGAATTCTCGGCCAGGAAGTCAGTGTGAACCTCGAAGAGACCGGAAAGGTTCTGTCGATTGGTGATGGTATCGCCCGTGTTTATGGCCTGAAGAACATCCAAGCCGAAGAGATGGTGGAGTTCGACTCCGGCATGAAGGTAGCTCAATGTCTTCACAAATAAAAAATTCACCATGTATTCCAGGGAATGGCCCTCAACTTGGAACCCGACAATGTTGGTGTTGTCGTCTTCGGTAACGACAAGGTTATCCGCGAAGGAGATACCGTCAAGCGTACCGGCGCTATCGTCGATGTCCCCGTCGGAGATGGTCTCCTCGGACGTGTCGTTGACGCTCTCGGAAACCCCATTGACGGAAAGGGACCCATTGCCAGCAAGCAGCGCTCTCGTGTCGGTGTCAAGGCTCCCGGTATCATCCCCCGTCTTGGTGTCCGCGAACCTATGCTTACTGGTGTCAAGGCCGTTGACTCCCTTGTGCCCATTGGCCGTGGACAGCGTGAACTGATCATTGGAGATCGTCAGACCGGGTACATCGCGAAAGTTTCAATATTTCTATTGACAATATCGATTCCAGTAAGACCGCCATTGCTATCGACACCATCATCAACCAGAAGCGCTTCAACGAGGCCAGCGATGAGAAGAAAAAGCTTTACTGCATCTACGTCGCCATTGGACAGAAGCGATCGACCGTCGCCCAGATTGTCAAGCGTCTCACCGATGCTGATGCCATGAAGTACACCATCATCGTCTCTGCCACCGCCTCCGATGCCGCTCCCCTTCAGTACCTCGCCCCCTACTCTGGATGCGCCATGGGAGAATACTTCCGTGACAACGGAAAGCACGCCCTCATCATCTACGACGATTTGTCCAAGCAGGCCGTTGCCTATCGTCAGATGTCTCTTCTCCTCCGCCGCCCCCCCGGACGTGAGGCATACCCCGGTGATGTCTTCTACCTTCACTCCCGTCTTCTCGAGCGTGCCGCCAAGATGAACGAGACCCTTGGAGGAGGATCGCTTACCGCTCTCCCCGTCATCGAGACCCAAGCTGGTGATGTGTCTGCCTACATTCCCACCAACGTCATTTCCATCACTGACGGACAGATCTTCCTGGAAACCGAGTTGTTCTACAAAGGTGTCCGCCCCGCCATCAACGTCGGTCTCTCTGTCTCCCGTGTCGGATCTGCTGCCCAGACCAAGGCTATGAAGCAGGTATGCTTGCATAACTTGCAAAGCAGAATCATACGTGCTATTTGCAGGTCGCCGGTTCCATGAAGCTCGAGTTGGCTCAGTACCGTGAAGTCGCTGCCTTCGCTCAGTTCGGATCTGATCTTGATGCTGCCACCCAACAGCTGCTCAACCGTGGTGTTCGTCTTACCGAACTTCTCAAGCAGGGACAGTACGTGCCCATGGCCATCGAAGAACAGGTTGCCGTTATCTACGCCGGAGTCAAGGGACACCTTGACAAGCTGGACCCCTCACTCATCACCAAGTTCGAGAAGGAATTCCTCGTCCACATCCGATCGAATGCCCAGGATCTCTTGAAGACCATCCGCGAAGAGGGCCAGATCTC
Organism: Steinernema hermaphroditum; assembly: GCA_030435675.1. Taxonomy (NCBI): domain Eukaryota; kingdom Metazoa; phylum Nematoda; class Chromadorea; order Rhabditida; family Steinernematidae; genus Steinernema; species Steinernema hermaphroditum. Next base: position 7,421,061 of record CM059622.1, read on the forward strand.
GCCTGACTCGGACGCCAAGCTGAAGGAGCTCGTTACATCGTTTTTGGCTGGATTCAAGGCTTAGGAAAATAATATTTTTGTGTAGTTTACGTTTATATCCTTTCTGGGTGTAAATACATGATTGTTAGAGTTAAAGTGTAAAATTAAAGCGTTCACCTTCTCTTTGGATGTGTTGATCAGTGGATAAGCATTTGCTGGGATGGGCTGGCTGATTAATCAACGACTTGGGTGAACGGCACCATACCGCCTGAAGACTGTTAATACGAGTGGGGTGTCGTCCAAAATGATGTACAGGCGCAGAGGAACTTCGCTACTCACGATGTCAACGTTCTGAACCCACAAGGAAGTGCGACCCAGAAGAGTCCGGTGTGGGTGGAACATTTCCATTGTCTGCGCCTCTTTCTAGACGTCTCAGGAATTGTCTGCACCGATTACTGTCTCTGTCGCCTCCTTCATTTAGCGTCTTGTGAGTCCTCGAGCGGTTGATGTCTTCTTCGTCGCGTTCGTCTTCGCTTTCCTCGCTGGTTTCGTCGGCCTTCGACGCCGTCGCCGACCACTTTTGGCCTTCCCTCGGAGTTCTTTTCTCTGTCGCCGTTTCCCTGCAGCTTCTCCTCATCCCGGCGTTCCCCTCTCTTCTTCGCAGCCTCTTCGTCATCCCTATCGCAGCGTTCCTCTACCAGTGGTACGGTATCCACGGCCACAGGTTCGCTCGGGAAACGGTAAGTAAGTACCTCCATATGCTCTTTTACTCAGCCGTCTTCAGAAATTTTCTTTCGACGAGCCGAACATCTTAGCGACGACTGTGCATTTCGAGTGCGAGGAGGGTCCGATGTTGGGAGACGACGTCACCCCCGGAGGAACGAAGCAACCCGTTGACTGCTGCGGCAAAGGAAAGCCGCGGGAGTCGATCTTCACCGAGCTCACTAGAAACGAGGAGAAGGAGCTCATGCAGAAGGCAGATGACACGTCCCCTTCCCGCTACAGTATCCCTTTCAGATCTATGAGAAGCACTACGGACGAGTTTACACAACGCAGCGTCGCCGCGAAGCCGAGCGGAAGCAGGCCGAAGAGAAGAAGAGTTGAACGTTTTTATCGAAATTTCACAGAAATCGCCGAAATAAATTAGAAGTAGTATCGGAAGCGAGAGGTTTTACGGTACTTGTGATATCGGAGGGTGCGGGCTACCCAGATGGTGGAGATCAATCGGCAGGGAAACGTTGAGGTTTCGGAGGAAGGCTTCAGCCGCAACCTCCGCACCCTCCACAGCCACCACAGCCTCCGCAGCCACCACATGCTCCGCACGCTGAAACGGCAGGTCAAGGGGTTATGGTAGCCAGGGAACTCACCTCCACAGGCGCCGCAAGCCCCGCAAGCGCCACCGTCACAGGCTCCACCGCACATGGTGAGCATGAGGGCGGCGGCAACCTCGGCACCGCCGGATCCGTCGGCGTTCTGGGCGGCAAGGAGGCGGTTCGAGGGGAGCGCCTTCCCGTAGCCGCAGGCGAGCGTCAGAGGCCACTTGTGGGCCTGGTGCCCCACGGAGGTGGAGTCGGAACGGGCGCGGATCTTGTCAGGGTTGCAGAGGACGAAGAGCGTCGCTACGGAGAAGACGCCGGCGATGTGCTCCGCCGTCGCCGTCGAGCGGCACTGGATCCGCTTCCCGTTGAGCCGCGCCTGTGCTTCTAGAAGACGGGGTTAGGGCTGCGCCCGGTGGGGGTCCGGTACCGCCTATGAGGAAGAGGGTGGAGTTGTCCGGTGCTGGGAGCTGGACCTTCTGCACGGTGTTCTTTGTGAGGTTGAAGACGTCGACGAGCAGATTCCCCGGACTGCCCGGCTTCCCTTTGGTACGCCCGACGCCGGCGACCTTCTTGGCGAAACCCGACCAGCGGCCCTTGATGACCGAGTAGTCGCCGTCGCGGTTCATGATCACGAAGACGCGCTCGTCGGCCGTCGAGAGGTGCGGCAGGAATTGCTGAAAGCGGACTACAGTACTCTAGGAGACGAATCTACCAGGTTGGCGTCCAGCTGATCCTTCGAGGGTAGGGAGTCGGCGCCGATGAGGTGCGACATGCATAGAAGGCGCTGCTCCTTCCCGTAGACGAGGATCAGTGAGAGAAGAAGCGTCGCCGAGTGGATAACCTGCACCGTGAAGGAGGCGCCGTCGCGCGGGTCCACGAGGGTATGCGTGGCCACGTGTACGGTAGCATTGGTCTGCAGCGCTGCGCGGTTGAGGGACGCGCTCTGGCACAGGTTCCACAGCTGGCTGTTCGGCACCAGGAGCTGCTCCACGAACTCACCGACGCTCAGCTCCATCTCGCGGTTCAGGGAGATGCTACAAAGGGCGCCATTTAGACGATCTCCTTCCGTCCCTCAAGCAGTTCAGGGGGCGAGAGACTAGTGGAAAAATGTGAATCCTCTGGATCTGAGGAGGGCGCCTCAGTTCCCTGTGGTTTCCACAGAGGAAGATCTATGTCAAAAGTCTTTTTCCCTCGGACAATGACATGGGAGCCTACGTGCATCTGCAGTGGATGAAGCACACTATGACAACCCCGTCCTATTGAAATAAGGCAAATCTGTAGGGCATCTAGATCCTGGAGATTTCCTCCAGAGCACCCCTTTAGACGCACCTCGTGGTGGCGTTGACCTTTGCCCTGACCTCCCGCTCGAGGTCCTTGCTGGTCAGCTCGATCTGCGCGACGTTCTGGGCGATCTTCGAGTTCCCCTGAGGCAGCAACTAAAGAGTACAGTCACTGGACTTGTCCCTCCCCTCCTTGGGTACCTGTTTGAGCGATGTCTTCCCCTGCAGCCTGAGCATGTCCTTCTTCTGGAGGAACACTTTGTCGTAGAGCTCGAGCTCCACGCTCAGGTCCTTAGACTTCCTCTTGTCGAAGGGAAACTTCACGATGGCCGCCGAGGCGGCGGTGTCCGTCGGCTGCCACACCAGCGAAAATCCTGACTTCGTCACCTGGAATCCGGGACTAGGGTGCAAGATGGATGGGGCGCCGCGGTGAGCGATGGCCCCTTAGGCCCGCGGGCCAAAGTAAACAAACGAACCTGTTTGTTGGCGAGGTCGGCGTTGAACGTCGTCACCTTCTTGCTACCGTAGCTCAGCTTCAGACGGAGCTGCTCGCGCTGCACGGGAATCTCCTTGAGCGCGATCGAGGGAATGTGGATGTGCCCGTAGGTAATCTGGCCCAGGTCCTGGGACTCGAAGCCCAGGAACGAGGGCGCGCTGTGGCCCCTAAGGAGGAACGGTACGATAGGGGAAGGGAATGGTACCTGAACATGCAGCCGCGCCGCCAGAAGCCCTCCTGGAAGTGGGCGCTCCATAGGCGCTTGGTGGCGCTTTCGCCCTTCAACAGCTTCGAGTTCTTCGAACGGTCGTTGACGGAGTCGTCGTGTTTCAGAAGGGCACCGAAGATCGCCGTGCAGTCGCGTTGGTAGGCGAGCGGGTGCACCTGGTGGCAGTGCCACACGAGGTCGAAGTCGTAGCAGGGCGTGAAGAACTGCTCGGGGTAGGTCTGCTTGAGCAGCAGGAACTGCATGTAGCGCCCGATGGCGTCCTTCAAGAACCGAGGGGCAGTGTAGTGTGGCAGCGAGACCTGCAAGAGCGCCGTTTGTGGGAGGAAAGGGCTGAGAACGCACCTGGTAGTTGAAGTTCTTCTGCCTCTGGACGGCACCGGCGATGTCATAGGAGGACTTCTGCTTGTAGGCACTCCCCGTGGGGGCCTGCTGCGAGGAAAGGAAGTCGTAGGGCTCGTCCGGACAGAAGTTCTTCCACTCAGACACCGACTGCTCGTACCTCTGCTGGATCTCGTCGGCGCTCAGAAGTTTGTGATCCACTACGGAGCCGCAGATCGCCTCGCAGTCCTAAAGGAACCATCCTATAGTAGCTCCTCAACTTCCCCTTCTCCATCCATTGTTGAACAAACTTCGAAATTTCTAGAGAACGCTGGCGATGCTTGGTCTTTGGCCGTCAGTTGTTTCCCCTTCCTCGACACCCTAATCGTTTCCTGCGTGACTCACGGGTCCTTCCCCTTCGACTACCGTACCTCTGAGCCCCCTGCATGTTCCTGTTCTTCCCTGTTTCTCGACCCGTTCTCGGGTTTCCCAATTACCTCCTGATAGTGAGTCGGCGAGAGCATGTGCGTGTGCCACACCCAGTGCACGTCCAGCGGCGGAATCCGGTTGATATCGGGTTTCTCCGCCTAAACACATTTAATTAAACCGAATTCTTCTATCGACTTCCGGCGCCTGCAGCCCCGAGAGCCTCGGAAATCGATGTCCTCTGCGGCCTTATCGGATTCCTAGAAGGATGCCCTAAGCGCTGCAAATTAAGTTCCAAGACAATCGTCTTCCGCGTCGCCGATTTGGAGAGCGAACCGACACGGCCACAAAAAAAAACTGAAGTGGATTTATCTCCTCCTTGCACGATTTTTTCGACGCAGATTCGGCACAAAAAGTGGGGAGGGCTCTAGGGATGCGCCCAGCAAAGCCTTCTCTTGTCAGACCTACAACATAACACATGCTGGGACAAAAATGTTTTGGATCTGTAATCCGATCTGGCACCCCTCGTGCACACCTAGCGACCGACATAGCCCAAGGAGATCCTTTTCTTTACAGGAGGTCCACTTTTGAAGATTTGTATTCGTGTAGGAAAGTGTATTCACGCTTAATGCCATTGCCAGGTCACCGTATGAATATTCCAATCGCCAGGCAAGTGTTTGGCAGATCTACAGGGGCCCTTTGAGTGCAGTTCTACCGTAACCTCTCGATCTCTCGCCCCGTCCTCCTCTGGATTCCCGTCAAGAAGCCCTCCCTTCGGGCCGCCGGCCTCCCGTCACGCCTCTCCCCTAATTGACTTCGTTTTTCGGCGCGCCTCATTCAATTAGCCGACCTGCATGGGGAGCCAGAAAAGCTCGTAGCGGCGGATGGCGTTCTCCACCACCGCCGGATCGTAGAGCACCGGCGCTTTCCTGTCGATCATGCGGAGGAAGTTGGCCTCGCGCTGCGTCGCCTGCAGAAGGTCGATCGAAATACACTTCTGGATCTGCTGTGGCGTCGAGCGGAGCGCCGCCGCCGGCTCGTGGAGGTGGTGGTACTCCGGAGGACTCCCCGAGAAGTGCCGGTGGAGCTCTGCGCTCGACGGCGACGCGGCTACCGTAGTCGTCGCCATTTCGGGCAAATCTGAAGGGATCAAAGAGAATCGACTTGACAAATGAGAGCCGCGGAGGTAAACATGGGGGCCTTTTAAGGAGTGATCGTCCGGGAAGGCGTTTATCACCTAAACAAACAAAAAGTAGGAGCGGCGGGGAAGTGGCTGGCAGATGTTCGCCGGGCCAAAGCAACCTGGGAGATTACAACGGGCCTAAAAAGTGCGACGGGGACGTGGAAGAGGCGCCGTCCGCGGAGACGGCGACCTCCACCTTCGCGTCATCATCTCCGATTGTTATTCCCAACGTCAAAGCATCTCCGACGGATTTTGATTTGATTGGAACGCAAATGACGGCGCGCGGGGGGCGTAAACAAAAAGAGAAGACGAAAAGCGGAGGGCCAGGGCTCATAATCACTCGATTTTAGGCAAATAGCTCCACTGGAGGGGGCCACTCGGGAATAACAAAAAGCGCTGATATCAAAAATAGAGATGACTCGTGGAGATCTATCGAGTCAGAGCCGAGAGATCTCGAGTGGACAAACAGGATCGCGCTGTTTTGAGGGGAGCTGCTGTGGGGATTCACCGAATCACGGCCACGGAGTCTTCTGGAAAAGGGGCACACGAGTCAGTACTGGCCTTAAGAATGCAAAGCGACGATTTCCCGAGCTCCTTGGGTTGTTTTCGCCGTCTTCGCGTCGAGAATTCGATATTAGCCAGTAATGGGAAGAAGAAGAAGTTCTGTGTTTCAGAAATCTCAGTAGAAGAAACCGAGGGATGTCGCAGGAAGGCGCCAAAGAAAACACGCCAAACGATTTCCTGTGGACGACGGCCAGCAAGGACCTCATTTCTGGCCTGCTTCTGTTGTTTGCCAACACACTACATTGTGGTTTTCCCACATTTGTTTAGCAACGAACTTCCCCTTCGCTTAAAAATTTACGTCTTGCGTGGTGGGAGCCTGAATATAAAGGCCCTGAACATACGGGACATAAAGGTCAAAATCTGGCGAAGGATGTGTCCTAAAGGCACCTAAGGGAATTGTCCTCAGGGATTGTTGTTGTTTTTCACTCGAAATGCCCCTTCCTAAAGGGAAACAGTTTCGCAGTGGCCATCTTTTAAGGCAAACATTGAGGGGACAGAAAGCACTCGAGGGATGAGTAGCGTCGCCCCCGCTTTCCACGTGCTCCTTGTGTACATAACCACAGAATCACAAGCAAAGCCGCTAGAATGATCGCTAGCTCCTATCAGCCGAACACCACTAAAGGGTCTCCTTCGGAAGACCTTCCGTCCGGCGCTCCAAAATATCGCCGACGACAGCCAAATCTCCCTTTTTGTTTAAATGAGTCGTCTCCCACGCGTCGCTTGTCCAAAATCGCCTCGGGCGCCGTCTGCGGAGATTGGCACCGCCTAAGAGGGTCCCGCCGCGAATCCCGCGGTCCCCGGTCAGTGGGCCGAATCGCTCGGAGAAGAAAACGAGATCTGTCGGGCCGATCGATGGCCCCGTGCTCCCAGGAACGCTTCCCGCCCCTTCAGGGTTCGGGCTGGCAGTCTCGGCGCCGGAGGAAGCTCAACTCGGAGGGCCAAGTAAACAAACGAAGCTGCGAGGCGAAATCCGCGGACGATTCGATAAATCAATGTAAAATTGCTTTCAGTGGAGGAACCCCCGGGAATACGGGGGAGGAACGGTCCCCAAATCGCCTTTTAAGGCCTTCTAGAGGGCAGGCCTGCGCGGGTGCGTCTGCCGCCGCGGCGCTTCTGATGGATGGGATATGGTCAATAATCGGTGATTCCCGAGGCCGAGAGAGCATTCCTCACATTCCGCCTCTTTTTATCGCTCCCGGATCAAAAGTGTAAAATGTTTTATCGGCGTTCGTCATTAGTTGAGAGTGTAATTAGCTTAATGTTGAACTTCGTCTGTCCGGAGGGGCGCCGCGGAAACGCGAAGGACAGAAGCACTCGCCTCGAACCGACTACAAAGGAGCGGCGTTCCCCATTTGCATAATCTCCTTGGCCTTCCAAAGACCATCGCCGGCGTCGCGGGGGAGGCCGCGCAGATTTTTGGCCGAAGAAACAATCGTTAGGTAGTGCGCGGCGGACGGAATTGAGCCAATTTGAGGAGCGGAGGCGCCACAATTAGAGCGGAGGCCGACGGCCCTCGAGGCGCTTCTTCGCGACGCGAAATGCGTTTGATGGACGTAAAAGTGACAATTGAGTGGAGAAAGAAGTTTTTGACGCGTGGAGGCCGCGGCGCGTCGAGATAAATCATTGTAACAACGAGGCGCTTGAGGCGACGATCGCGATCACCGGGTCAGAGGCCGCTCCAAGACGCTCCGGAAGGGCTTCGCGGCGAGGCCTCTGGGGAACGTCGGAGTCCAAAAATGCACTCGGAGGGCGCCGTGGAGAGAAAAAGTCGCGTCGAGGCAGCGGAGATCAATAGGCCGGGGCGAAGATGAATATAAATTGCGACGGCGGGCGGGCCGCCGAGGCTCCTCCCCGGCTTCGGACCTCCGGCCTCCTTAGAAGCGCCTAAAGAGACATCCGTAACAGCTGCCGAACGATCGGTAAAAGTTCTAGGGCGAGTCCGAACTCGTTTTGCTTGTGTTACTGATCTTGGTGAATCAGTAAAACTGAATGTTGGGAGTTGGTGAATCAGTAAAACTGATGGTGAATCAGTAAAACTGATTCACCAACTCCCAACAACGATCAAAATGGTTTTAAAGAAGCAGCACAAACAAAACGAGTTCGGACTCTCCTACAACGCAATGATCGTCCTGACCATCATTGAACTCTCTGGCAGCCCTCAACCTCCAGTTCTGCAACAGAGGCGTCAGCATCCAGGACATCTACTTGTTCTTGAAGGCCCACGTGAGGCCTATCGCGGCGATGGGTCAGAAGAAGTGGAACAAGACGGAGCGAGTCATTCACCAGTCCCTTTCGCAGACGACCTACTTCAACCGCTTCTCCACCGCCAGCGAGGGCGCGAAGATCGTCCCCAGTAGGGAGAGTGGTGTCGAGAAGGGTTCACTCTGGACGCTCTACTCCGCTCCTGGAGAGACGGTCGAAAAGGTGCACAAGCGTATCCTGAAGGTCTTCAATGAGGAGAATGTCCAGAGATTCCAGAAGCACCTCTTCAATCCCGCTATCATCGATGCCCTCAAGGCCGGAACCTACGGATGGCATGGTCCCTATGGGGAGCCTCTTGGCATCTCCGACGCCGTGAAGAAGCTTCAAGAGAAGGGCTACTCCCAGCAGGACCCCGCCTTCTTCGTGGCGCCTTCTTCGGTACTTCAGCAGCCGGCGCCCAGAAGAGCGCCGAAGAGACGTGTCGAGTCCGACTCCGAGGAGGACTCTGAATACGACGCGGGCGAGGACGCTCCCCGCCGGGAGTACAACTTCCGTCCCCGGAAGAAGATCGAGAAGAAGGGGAGTCCGGACGTGCAGAACGTGGAGTTCGTCGATGACGAGGACCTGGAACGCATCCAGAGAGAAGCCGTCGAGGCCCAGTACGCCTTCCTCGGACAGTCTTCCGGTGTCCACTACCTTCCCCAGGCCCTTGGCTGCCCACCGTTCGGCTTCGAAATCCCCAACAGTGAAATGTACCCTCCAAGCTTCCCCAGTTTTCCGAAACTGGGAGCTTCCCCAGTTTTGGAACTCTAGAATCCGAGATCAACCTCGACCCGAACGGGATCTTCCCAACCGAAGAAGAGGAGGGCCTCGACCCCAATTGGAACTTCTCCAAATACGGTCAACTTCTGTAACTCGAATTACAAATAAAGAATCTGACAATCTGATTGGTCATCTCACATCACATCTACTTGACACTGGCGCTAATGTCACTGAAGAAATTGCGCAAAACTGAAGAGCGCGAGAGGTTGTTTGTCGATCGCTACGGCGATTTTGGCGCGATTTCCTCGAGCGTTTATGGCGCGCCGCGTTTATCGTTGTTGTGTAGGATTCGCTCGGAATAAATCTGCGTTAAATAATTCGTGCGTTTACGTCGTTTTCGCGAGTATCTCTGTTGTTATTTGCAGATTTGCCCGAAAGATGCATTCCATCACTGAGAGCGAAGAGACGCCGTTCGGCAGGACGGTGCCGCCTCCACGGAAGTCGATTCTGAAGAAGACTCCTGTAAGTGTGTTCCCCTCTCCTGTCACTCTGACTATCTCCATTGCAGTCTCCGAGAGAAGAAGGGTCGTTTGAGCGAAGCCAGCACTTCACGCAACCTCAGCCCACTTACGGATTGTCGAGCCACTTTGCTAAAAGTTGCCAGATTTTGAAGATGCAGCCGAACCGCTCGAATTTCGCCGCTTCCTTCTGTGGATCCGACTCCTCCGACATCTGTGGTCAAGACAACTATCAACTTCCACGAAGTCGCCCGTTCTCGCAGTCTTCAAGCTTTCACCCTCGAGCGGCAGTGTACTATCAGCACACAGATCGCCAGAACTACTGTACGCATGCTGAACCGCAATTTGCTCAAAGTTTCAAGCTTTCGCAAAGCTGTTACCGAAGTCCATACTGCGGACCGCAGAGTTGCGAAGTCGCGCAGTCCCCTGGTTGCCTGAAATTCAGCCACAGTCGTCGTACCGTTGCGTCCAGTTGTCCGCAAGCAGTTGAAACACCAAGTTGCCAGAACTACTCCCGCTGCTGTGGCCATAGCTGCCAGCCTGTCAACATGCCTTGTTCCAGTTGTCAAACCGCATCCCAGAGTCAGTACGACATGGAACGGCGGACGCTAGATATGGTGCGAGAACATTATCTAAGGAAGTACGGAACCCGAGGACTCGCCATGTTCCTGAAAGAATTCCGGGACTTCCCGCAATCGGATCCCCGCCACTTGTAAATAGTTCGTCATTATCATCATTATAACTGTGAGAAATGTGTCATTATCTGTGTTTTGCCACTGTAAATTGTGAATGTTTTTGTATCTAGTGTGCCTATTCTTAGATTGTGCTTATATAGGCGGGTCGACAAAGGAATGAGCGGTGCGAATTTGTCCGCAAACTGAGACTGCAAGACTGCCTGTGTCGCCAGAGAGTCATTGGGCTGCCCCATGGTCGGCGTTTTTGCGCAGGACGCACTCCCGTATTAGGTTCCGTGCGACTCATCAGACGTATTATTAATACCACCGATCAACAGCGACATGAGCAAAGAGAATGAACGGGCGTCAGACTTTTCGCCCAAAGTGGCCAATCGTGCTAGGACCACTTGCTCACGGCACCCGCTCGTGTTTTTTGTTTTGGTCGCCACGACTTGACCGTTGACGACATTCTCCCGCGTGCTTTGTTTGTGTTGCTGGACGGTTTTTTTTTCTTTAACAGTAGGAAGCTTGTCAGGGAGCAACACCATCATGGCTAGGCCCAACTGGAGCTTGATTTTGGATCTGCAAGAGGCGTACGCTGCGAACGCGTACTGCACAGAATTCATCACATACCTAGGTTCGCCATATGTCCTATCCTTGTTAATATCGGTTTTAATTCTCTAGAAGATGAACTGCTCGACTTGCAGAATGGAAACCTGATCGTAACCAAAAGAAACGCGCAGCTGCAAGCAGAACTCAGGTATTTAAGTGGTTTTTGTTTTGTATGACCACGTACGTTCTAGTCTCAAGAACGCAGAAAACGAAGAACTCAGAAGAATGCTGGTATATAATTACCTCTCTAAACATGAACTGATTGTTGTTTAGGAGGAGCGCAGTCAACGGGAAGTCGAGGTGTCCAGTGATCACCAACGGAGCTCGGACGATCACGACGGCATCAGCTACACCGATGAATCTATTCTCGGGAACACAGGCCGCTCGCTCGATTACATGCTTGACCACCCGTTCAGTTCTGTAAGCACACACTTATAACGGAATACTTAATGATTCTCAACTTGCAGATTACTATGAAGGGACGTCAATTGTCATCGCCCTTTAAACAGAATAACGATTGCCCACGGATGGGAAAACTACGCCGATCTGTTTCGGAATCGAACGTGGTATCTCTAGGGTTCTGCGGTTGCAAATATGATGGGTTTCGTTTAGATTGACATGCGGGCTTCCTTAGAAGAGAGCGAATCAGAGGAAGAGGAGCAAATCAAAGGGGTGTTCAGCCCTAGTCAAGGCCGTGGCCGCTTTGGAATCGCAAGCAGTGTTACGGACATGTACGTTCTAGAGTCAGTCCTATTATTCTTTCTACTCTTTAGGAGGACACGTGTAGAGACGTCTCCGAAGAGAGATTCCGCGAGCTTTACAGTCGATGATGTACAACGACGCCCACACGACTTCGCTCCGAAACGCAACTTCCTTCGGGATGCATGCGACGTCTGCGGGAAACCGTTCGGATTTCGATCTCATGCTTTGAAGTGTCAATGTAAATAATTCTTTTTTTACGACCGATTTCATCCAATTATTTAAGGTTGCAAGGTTGTGTGTCACACGACGTGCAAGGATGGCACAACATTTCCATGCGCTCCCCGTAGTTCTGCTGTGGCTGCTAAGGGTGATCCGGCAAAATACAGGCCGCGCTTTGCTGACTTCTGTCCGCCAGCATCTCCTATGATTCCGCACATAGTCATTCACTTGGTGACAGCGATGGATGACTGCTGCCTACATATCAGGAACATCTACAGACTGAAGGCGTACGCCATTCGCATGCAAGTAATAGTTATCTCCTCTTTTTAGCTCCGAGAGACTGATCCAAGATTTACTCACCCAGTTAAAAGTGCGCAAAAGCTTCCCGCAGTTGAGAAGTAACGGACCAGGTGTGCTCAGTGGCTGCTTGAAGCGTTTTCTGCTGGATCTCAAGGTAGCAATTTTCAACATGGTACCCTGTAAACGGCTCTGCTTTCAGGACCCGATCATCCCTATAAGTTCTTCAAGTGAATTTGCGAAGTATGCATCGAACGAAGTGGCACTGCAGCAGATACTTTGTGAACTTCCAATCCCTAATCAGGAAACATTGCAATTCCTTTGTCTTCATTGGCAACGTGTGATTGAGAACAGCGACGTAAGTTGTCCATTTCGCTACGGTATCTGATCTGCTCCCATTTTAGGTAAACAGAATGGATTCGAGAGAACTTGCGAAAGCGCTCGCCCCCGTGGTATTCGGGAACTCGTCAGTGGACAAAGCGGATTTGGTTAACGCCATGGAAGCGCTTCTTGAGTTACGAAATTGGCGTGATCTGGTCAGCTACAACCACAATCGGGCTCCTTTAACTCCGTTCGGAAGTCGTCAGAAGTCATTCAAAGCAAGGGTAAGGAATTCGAAGTTTTTAGATGGGGTTTTGATGTGTTGTATTTCAGGCTGGGCTCCCGCCTGCGCCGAATGCAGCTCGCTGGCGAATGTAAATCCAATAGATATAAATCTTGTTTTATCCATCAGTTTGTTAAAGTTGAAGCGAGTGTGCCAAGAATAAAATTATTTTCGCGGTAATCCGAATCCGAAAAGTTTTCCGATCACTGAGAAGATCGGTCCCATAATCAATCGTCTTTCACATCCTATAGCTGCAATCCATGAGGATTGCTGGTTTTTAGATGTGCCAGAACGGTATCCATATGTCGTGCGCCTTTATTTGTGCACTAAACTCCCGAAGAGTTTCAGAGTCCGTCAGCGAGCGCCGCCTCAGTATTTGCCCTCCGTGGACACGCGTCTCCAATCTTCTTCTCACGGGCCTGATTCACCCTAAGCGAGATCAAATGGACCGAAGATGGCTTCGTCCAGCAGACGAGCACCATGGGACGTTTTGATGCACTCCTATGCCTTCTGCTCTGCTTGGAGGGTGTTCTCTCTCAAGGTGCGTTCTAACAGAATCGCTCTCAGTCCCCTCTTTAGACCCCCAGGAGATTGGCTTCCACAGAGTGAACCTCAAGGAGGGCGAGACCTTCTTGTTGACGCTCTCCGACCTTCCCCTGTTGGGGTCGGTTATGGTCAGCGTGGAGAGTCCGCAGATCTCGCTAGAGGTGCACATCGCCTCTCCTGAGGAGAGACGCTCCGCGTTGGGGAACTTCGGACTCGTCGAAGGTGACTACTCGCCCTACTTCAGGGACTTCGGAAGGTACGCTCCCAGGGTTTGGCCCAAGAAGGGCGCCCCTAATTCAGAATCTCGGCGCTTAGCGGCTGGCACAACAACATGTGGACGGCGGAAACCACTCACAAGGCCATGACGATCACCCGCTTCCACGGTGTCGAAGCCGTCTCTGCCGATGACTCCTTCCGCCACGTCGCCCTGTTCCGGGCGAAACTGTGTAGGCCTACTCCTCTACGGCCTGGCCACATCCTTTCCAGTCAGAATCGACGACGTACGCTGCCTCCACAACGTCCTCCACGCGGCACTCCCCGGCGAGCTCCGGTCACAATCCTTCTTTTCGGGCTTCCTCCACTGTCCGCGCTTCCTCCTCTCCAACTTTCCTGTCACCACACTCTCGGCCTTCTCCCTTAAGGGATGTGGAGGCATAGTTGCCTCGATTCAAGGGTTCGTTTCAGGGAAACGGATCGGCGACGATTTCCAAAGTGCCGTCCCATGGGAAACCGTTTCCGATCTTCTCCCTCGAGTAGGCGACGATGAGTGGCTTCTGCCTTTACTTCCACTTCAGCCAGGCCACTGCGCCCTCCTGGACTCCGACACCGGTCGCTTCCTACGCCTTGCAGATCGAACTTCCACCAAGTGCCACCCTGAACTTCACCATTTCCACAGGGGATCGAGGTCGGTCCTCTCGCCACGAGCGTTGTTCGTCATTTCTTCTAGTTCCAGGAAGCCAGAAGGTGAGCAGCCGGGCAGGCTCCCTAGGAGCGGTCTGTTCCCGGTCTTACGGTATGGGGGCTTCCTCTTTTCTTCAAAGCAGCCCTCCTTCTCTGAGGAGGAGCATCGAAACCTTCGAACTCTCGTCCCCATCGCCGCTCCTCTACCACCTCTACATCGCCGACATCACCGAAAACGCAAACTTCAATCTCTCAACAGAGTACGGTAGCATATTGTGAGTCCTCTGTTGGTCGACGCTTGTCACAAGGAGCCTTCCAGCGTGAAGAAGTATCCCGGCTGGACGGTGGACCTCTTCGTCTCCCGCGTTCGTCTCGACTACTTGGAGACCGGGGAGCGGGGATTCCTTCTTCGATACTCCGTTTCGAAGAATATCATGGAACAGTCTTTCCTGAGAGGAGTACCGTACTCCACTCGACCCGAGGACTCGGGCTGTGGGCGCGTTTTTACCGTTTTCTCTCTTATTCTTGGCTTTTCAGTGATTTTGTGGATACGGTAGCTTCTAACCGATTAGGAAGTGGTTGGTGGAAGTAATAAGTGAACATGAATAGATCTGTTTTGTATGAAGAGCTGTGCAGCACCGAACACGAGGGGTCGGGAGGCTTATTTGGAGAGCCTAATCAAACAGAAGAAATGCATGGGAGTCGTCCTAACGTGCCAACATGAAAGAGCCATTTCATCCATTTTATGAGCTACCTAAAAGCGCCACAACCGTTTGGCCTAGAAGGGTTCCATTTCGTCGGAGATAACTAGAGGCTCCGAAACGGCTCCAAGGAAGAATCAGCCAAGGGATGCTTCGCTGTCCATGGGCACCCCCAAAACACAAAGTCCTCCTGTTCCTCCAAAGCGCATCAGCGCCGGGATTTCCCTCCTCTCAGGACCCTCGCTTCCACTTTCTCACCCAAATCGCCTTCTCCGGTAGAGTTCGAAATGATTCGGAGGGCGGCGCCTCGGCTGGCGGCGCCATTCACGGCGCGGCCGAATTGAATTTAGGCGTGTAGCGGAAGGGCCACGGCCGGAATCACGGCGCATAATAACGCGTAATAAGCGCCGCCGCGCTTCCTCCGCCAAAACATCGGCCCGCACGCCTAATATGCATAGATCACTTAAATCCCATTTCCCGCCGCCCGGCCCCTGATGATAAGTCTTTTGCCAATAAGAGCGAATTCGCCGCCGCCGACTTCTGCCTCCGATGCGTCGTCGCCGGATTCTGCTCGCCGCACTCCTCTGGCTCCTCGCGACGTCCCTGGACGCCCTCTCCTCTCTGCTTTTCTGCAAGTGCATCGTCTTCAACGCCACTCAAGGTTCGTTTCCCCTCAAGAACTACTTGTTGAAGAGCGAGGCCCACTTCAAAGCCAAAAACTCGATCGCTTTAGCCTTGGATACTCTTTTTTACGTGCCACCGAAAATGTCCCTCAGAAGAATCTTTGTTTTAATGCAAAGGAGACGTTTCTCTTGGCGAACTCAACTCTGCCATCGAAGGCAGAGACTGTATGCCGACACATTGTGCTCACTGTTGTGAGCTCGCTTTTGCGACCACGTTCAGTTCAGTCCTGTTCAGTGGTCCCTTTTCGTAGAGGTTTCTTTACGCCTAAAAGATAACTCTTTTTGGCTCTTCGCCGCTCCCAGCAGAGATGCAATAAAATGCAATCGAAGGAAATTCACTTAGCGCCAGAAATTTAATTTTCATTCCAACTCAAACGGTGGTTTTGGAAGAACTCGCCGCGATTGAGCGGAAAATGCCACATTCAAACGAGGGTTCAAAGAGTGCTGAAGAAAACTGTCTCTGCTTCGAGCTGCCCCCCACCTGAAACACTCTAAAGCACCATGTTTTCGCCTTTGTTGTTTTGGGCCAATTTTCATCGGTTCTTCTCGTTCAAATTGCATTTTAATGGCTTTTTTTCATTTTAATGTTTAATTCACCTCTCCGAACTGTCAGCTCAGAGTCCTCTTCTAGAGGAGAAGGGTAAGTCGGGGAAAGGGCGAGATTAGGACGAACAGATGACTTCTCCTGAGTGTGCAAACCTCCAAAAGTCGGCGCTTCTCCCCGCGACGACTCCCTAATCTCGTCTCCCATCGATCACTTCCTGCAAAAGCGCATCCATCACAAATCCCTCCTTCAGGAGTGTTCCAAACGCCGAACTTCCCGCGCCCCGTCCCCAAAGGCAACTGCTTCCTCTTCCACTTCGCTGCACCCCCTCACCACACCGTCCGTCTTCGTTTCGACACGTTCGAGCTCGAAAAGCGCCAAACGAGGTGAGTCCCTCCTCGCGCACCCCAAACCATGTACCCGAAGATGCGTAGACTACGTTCGTCTCTTCGAGAAGACGGTCGACGGCGAAATCGACGACGACTCGCCCCACGACGGGGAGTACTGTGGCGACGAGGTCAGTTCCGAGTACGCCCTCTGGATGACGCCCCTTCAGATCACCCCTAACGCCCTCTTCGTCTCCTCCGGTAATCACCTTCTTGTCCATGTGAACGTCGAGATCGGCGGCGAGAACAGAGGATTCCGAGGGCACTTCAAGTTCGTTCCTAACGGTGGGTTGTGTTGGAGAAAAGCGGCCTGAAGGGAACACAGGAGGGCGTTTGGCACTAAGACTAATAAAGGACCGTATTCTAATTGGTCAAGATCTTAATGGACGGATTTAGCCTCGACGGACCTTATGGCCTCTTTGATCGCACCACATTAAAACGACTATAGGATGCATCGGTTCTTCGCCTCCAAACGGACTTAATTCTGTGACCACTATGTCTTCAAAGAACGTTGTCAGATTTCTCCGCTGGTTCACGAGCAAAGGAGCATGCTAGAGATGAGAGAGATCGATCGGAATGCTGAAGGCGAACGGTCGCAGACATAAACAAAATAGCCACGTGTAGCCACAACACGGCAGTTGTCATGTGAATTCTGCTCGCTGGATGATTACTCCGAACAGAAGAAGATGAGATGAGAGACTCCCACACAACATCCTCTTGTACGCCTGGAATTCGGACCTCTTCGGCATAGATACAAACTGAGCCGGAGCCGGCTCCGATTGCGATATCAACCTGAATCGGCATCTCTGCTCCTCGAACCTCTCATCGGAGTAAGCCGTTGAAGCAACAAAATTGCTCCACCATAGCATCGACTCTAAGCTCTAGTGGACTAATTCGAGTCCAGCTCGTTTCGGACTCCTCTGGATAACAAAATGACAATCATAAAACCTACTAAACGTACCGTAGTGCAGGGCCCGGTGTCCGGTGTCCCCCCCCCCTTCTGGAAACGCTCGGAGAAACACTGTAGTCCTGGCTCTAGTTCCCACGGGTTTCAGATAAATACGAGATGAACGCAATCGAGCTCTCTCCCTGTGAATTCACGGCTAACACCTTCCGTGGGAATCTCTTCTCCCCTCGCGCCCCCTACTACTACCCCTCATCTACCGTATACTCCTACCACGTACCTCCGCGCCGCGGGCACGTCACCCGGCTCCGGCTCGTCTTCCTCGAGTTTCCCCACGGCTCCTGCGACTCCCACTTCCTCAGGATCTCCGAGATAAAGCCCAAGGTCGGCCCCCAGCGGTCAGCCCTAATTGGCTCCATTTAGCGCTTCCGAGACAAACTGTGCTTCAACTCGGCGCCGCCCTACGAGATACTCTCCGCCAACGGCTTCCTGATCGAGTTCTACGCCGGCGACAACTCAGAAGCCCGGGTCCGTCCAGGACTCCTCCGATCGATTCATTCAATTTCAGAGCCGCGGATTCCAAATCGAGTACGACTACTTCGAGGACTCCGCCCCCTTGGGCGCCCACCTCCTCGGCCCTCTCGACCTCTTCGACGCCCCAAGTGAGTCACCCATGCCGTTCCTCCACGTCTGGCACTCCCTTGTCCTCCTGCCCGCCATCCTCTATCCCTCGATCTCCTCAGATTCCGACTCCCACTCCGGCTGTCCCGTGCGCATTATCTCGCCCACCTCCAGCGACGCCACCATCAACAAGACGGGCAACCTCTCCACCTGGGACCTCTTCCGCGACCAGCCCCTCCCGCGACCCTCCAAGTGCCAGATCATCTTCGTCGGCTCCGGCCACGAGCGCGTCCAGGTCTCCTTCCTGCGCTTCAACCTCTTCTCGCCCCTCGGCTTCAACTCCACTCAACGGTAACGAGCGTTCCCAAAACACCCGAAGCAGCCCTAAAATCGATTTCCTTTCTCTGAGGAGGCGACAAAACGCTTATGAGCAAATTGAATTAGCGTGGAAGGGTCGAGGACCCTCAGTGGTGCCCGGAAATGGGACCTGCGACAATGGGCCAAACTGGAAGAGCACATGATCCCCTTTTTGAGACTTCCAAAAAATCCAATAAAGGAGGTTCTTCTTTACTTCTTTTCCGAGAACGGCTATGGGTACCCCTTTCCAGGGCCTTGGTCACTGAAAAGGCGCGTTTCCAGATGCGAGGAGCGCGATCATCTGACGGCGCACGTCCTCGTTGGAACGCGGATGTCCCGGATCGACGACTTTTGCGCCGATCGGACGCCGCCACAGCTGATGAGTTCGAAGAACCTGCTCACCGTCGACTACGTGCTAAAGCCCACGGCGCCGGACGACGAGAAGCCCTTCGGCTTCTTCCTGAAGTACCAGTTCCGGACGGACCTCGGCCTATCGGAGATGTACGCTAAACGCGACGAGTCCAAATGTAGGTGCCTTGGAAGAGTCCTCTGAGCCCCCTTCCAGCCTGTCAGTTCATCTTCAACAGCACGAAGCGGAGCTCGGGGAACCTGTGGAGTCCTAACCACCCGGGCCTCTACCCGCGGAACATCAACTGCAACTACATCTTCCACGGCGCCGCCACCCAGGTGGTGGCCATCCACTTCGAGTACTTCGACGTCGAGGGCTTCCAGCAGTGCGAGGACTCCACGCAGAGCGACTACGTCCTCTTCTCCAACTACCAAACCCACGACCGTACCAACCGGCGGTACTGTGGCCGTTCAAGGCCATCCGCCTCCATCGTCTCCGAACACAACTACTTCCGCATGATGTTTAAGTCCAACGACATCTTCGAGGCCACCGGCTTCTACGCCCATTACCAGTTCATCACGCCCAGTAGGCTCTTCCAAGCCACCGTAATCCCGCCTCCCTTGCAGAATCCTCGCAGACGAATCGCGTCAAACTCACCTCCAGCGACGCCCCCGCGGCTCTCGCCTGGACTCCCTTCCTCTATCTCCTGATCCTCTTAGGGCTGCTCTGATCGAGCTGATTCTTTGATCTCTCCATACGGGCTGTCCGACGCTCAATAAATTATTTATTTCGTCGCCAGGGGCTTCAGCTGATCTCTGCAGGTGTTGCTTTCGCAGGCGAAGCCCTCGGCGCAGTCCCGGAGGGCGAGGGTGCAGAAGCGCCCCTCGACGCGCTGGCAGAAGCCGTCGCACGCCTCTCCCAGCTGACACACCTTCCGGGCGCACTCGTTACGCGTGCACCGGCCGTTGACACACTCGAAGGGCGCCGGACACTCCCCATGGCACAGAAGGCCTTGAAGAAGACGACACTCGCCCGCACGGCACTTGTGGTCAGGCGGGCATCGTTTCGAGGCGCACGGATCAGGGCCACAGGTCCCCTTTTGGCACACGCTCCCGGCGCCGCACTCCTCATCCCGGTTGCAGGCAAGCGCCTCTGTCGACGAGCAGAAGCCGTCGATGCACACGGTCCCGGGTCCGCAGAAGACTCGCGAACACTCTGAACACACTTTTTGGTCGCTTGTTCGCGAACAGGAGAACCCACTGGGTCGGGGAACGCATCTCCCGTCGGCGGCGCACATCTGGTCGGGATCACAGATGCAGATGGGTTTGGAGAGGATGCCCGAATCCTGGCACTTGTTGGCGACGCACTCAAGCGCGGGTCCACAGTCGAAGCCGGAGAGGCAGAAGCGGTCGGTCATGTTGGTACAAACGCCGTCGAGGCAGAGCTCCGTGAGACCGCAGGAGACGCCGGCGCACCCTGAAGCCCTTCGGTGAAGCGGAACCCCGGGCGAAGGACTCACGGTCGACGATGCAGCGTCCGTTGATGCACTTTCCGTGGAGTCCGCAATCGGAGACGACCGCTTTCGCGGCGCTCTCCCCCACGAGGACGTTCCGGTTGCAGGGGAGATTCTCCGTCGGGTAGCAGCGCCCCTTGAAGCAACGCGTGTTCTCCGCACATTGCAGCTGCAAAGGGATACTGTAGGTACGGTAGTGTCACTCGCGGTTTGAGAAGGTGGAGAGCAGACTAAACATTGGGATCGCCGCAGTGTAACACTTCGGATCGCCGAATCGATCAAAGTGACCGACAGTTGCTCGAAGGAACGAACTTACGGCGTTGCAGTCCTCGGAGGCGCCTTCGCCGGCGCACTTTCCCTCCGAGCAGAGAAGTCCCAGCGGGCACTCGGAGTCGCCGAAGATCGGAGGACACCGCTCGGCCCCTGAGGGGGTCCAGAACGCACAGAAGACGACTAGGAGGAGGCAGAGATCGACGCGGCGACTCATCGCGACCCGATTCGACTGAGAAGAACGTCGCGAGAACATGCGGATCTGCGCGGTGACTCAGCGAAGAAGAACCGATTTATTGGAACGAACGAAAGGGAAGAATCAGTGACAGCCGTACTGAGTGTCCGTGGGGTCGGCGACGCACTTTCCGTCGGCGTTGGGCCGGAATCCGGAGCAGCAACAGAGGCACTGGTCGTCGCGACGGACACAGTTCACCGCGGGGAGCTTCGTGCCCACAACCTGGCAGAGTAAGGGCTCGACGTACTGGAAGGCGGCGCCCTTCTTGAGGATTTGGAACTCAGCCTGCACGTATGAGGAGACGTCGCATCCGTCGGCGCTTGTCGTCGCATTCGGGTATATCTCTCCGAGGCGGCGGAGGTCGTCGGGGTTCAGAGGATCGATGAAGCAGGCGGAGTCGAAGCCGGGGCACAGTTCGGAGTCGTAAGCCTGCGCGAGGAACGAGCTAGAGCGTCTACAAAGGAGCGTTAGGCCAGAAACCCCGGAGGGCGCCTACTTGCAGCAGCGGAGACGACGGGGACAGCTTCCGCAGCGCTGCGAGGGGATGCGCTTGTAGAGGGGGTGCTCGAGGTATTCGGCGTTTGACTTGAGGAAGGCCGTGGCGTAACGCAACATTTTCTTCGGCGGCATCTGGCACTCGAGCTTCTGGACGTCGGTATAGAAGGACTTGATGAGGTCGATGAGGTTGCCGCCGGGCAGAAGGCAGTCGGTCCACTCGGAGTAGAGCTGGGGCGTCTTCTCGCAGGTCATCCCGAAGAGGGCGACCGAGGAGGCTGGAGTAGGGGGGGTTGGGGTGGAAGGGAGCGCGACTCACCGGTGGGCAGCAGGAAGACGGCGGCAGTGGCGAAGAGGAGCATGACGACGACCGATGCGGACGCGTCGAGGCGACAGACTGAGGAGAAGCCGATCGCATAGCCAAAAAATCAGTCACACCCTTTGATGTTTTGGCCATCTGTCGCCGCTGCAGGCGCCATGTGGTCGACAGCGCTCGGCCAATGCACTTTGGAACGCGGAATAGAATGCGAATATCGCTCACTTGGAGAAGATTCGTGTTCACAGCACAAACCACAGGGACAAACCCTGCGAGTGCAGAGCTAATTCGCACTCAAGAGGGGAGGTTCACCATGCAGGGGCCATATGGTGGCCGAAAGAAGCGTCCAGCCCCTTCCGAAAAAGGCTCGGATCGCATCCTCCGAATCTCACAGAATTCACAGTTCTTCGAAACTCCATAAAAGAAGGTGGAAGAAATAGTGTTTCCTGGTAACGTGGCTCCCACAACGATCAACATTACTGGTGAAGGGCGTACGGTAATTTCTGTTCGCGGTTGCTCCCAAAATGAGAACTTCACCTGATTTGCCGAAATCTCGTCTTTTCGAAATATTTCTGTGAAACTGCTTGTCAGAAAGACAACAATCGATTTTTGCCGCTGAAATGTATGCCTAAGGAAGCTGTTCCATGAGATTTTCGCGAGACTATGAGCTGTACCGTAATTTGGTCCATTTGTTCGTGTTTCTGAACGCTTTGTTGCAGGCGTTTCCCTCATATATTCGCCAATATTCCCCTTTCTTGTTGTTTCAGAGGGTTTTCAATGGGTCCCAAGCGCAAAAATCGGAAGAGAAAAGCCGATGTGCCGGAATCTGCAAGCCCCACTCAAAGCTCAAGTGCCTCGTCCTCTCGGGCGGCCTCAGATGCTCCTACTCCTTCGAAGGAGATAAAGATCGAAGTGGTGGAGACGCTGCCAACTCGCTATTCCATCAAGGAAACGATTTCGGCCTTTTTTGAGAAGGATGCTCTTCTGGTGCTCAAGGTAGGAAAGCGTTTTGTTCCCGCATGCCGAGCATGAACTCGTTTAGGGTCCAATCGGGTGCGGAAAGACGTCAGTTATCCGCGAAATTGCTCAGTCCAGAAACCTGCCGCTAAGAATCATCCAGATGGGTGATCAGCTGGATGCCAAGGTACTCTTCGGATCCTACCACTGTACGGAAATTCCTGGAGATTTTGTTTGGAAGCCGTCGAATTTTACTAAGGTACGCAGAGCGACTGTTTCTTATCTTATCATTAACACTGCAGTACTTACGTGAGGAATGTATCTTGCTTCTGGAGGATCTCGATTGTGCCTTAGTTGATCTCATATCAGCAGTGGTTACGCTATGCGAGAAGCGCGAGCAAGTTCTCCCTTCTGGCGAGAAGGTTGTCGTGAAGCCGACGACGAAAATCATCGCGACAGTGCGAACATCGATGGATAAGAAGACTCTGTCTCCTATTTTCAACGGAACTCCTTGTCATGTAGAGCTACCTCCCTTCTCGGATGACGAGTTGCGTCGCATAATCTGCGTGAAATACCCGCGGCTTAACTCCATCAGCAAGAAGCTCGTTTCGATATTCACTCTCATTCGCACAAGGTCAGCTGAGGATCGGAAATCTACAAAAAGGCAGTTGACATCCACGTAAGCTCTAAAAGCACACAGGTCCAGGGTTAGTCCTGCTATTTCAGGGACCTCTTCCGGGTGTGTGCAAGACTGCAACAAACCTCAGACTTGACCAGCAACATAAACGTCATAATCGAACTGATAGACGTGCTGGCAATGCACC
This sequence comes from Steinernema hermaphroditum, assembly GCA_030435675.1. Taxonomy (NCBI): domain Eukaryota; kingdom Metazoa; phylum Nematoda; class Chromadorea; order Rhabditida; family Steinernematidae; genus Steinernema; species Steinernema hermaphroditum. The sequence continues at coordinate 7,444,046 of CM059622.1, forward strand.
CGTCCTCGAAGGACATGACGCAAGAGTTGGCGGCGAGCATGGCGGAGCTCTTGAATGTCACCACTGACGAGCTCGATTTTGTCCTCCGGAAACGTCAGCCAGAGATATCATCGGGTCAGGATTCGCTGAAGTGTGGCCGTGGCGTTCTGACAAAACGCGGCTTTTCTACCACTGCCAGAAATCTCCACTTCGGAGTCACCCGTGATGTGTGCCAGCTTATGGAACGACTCGCTTTCGCTGTCCAGCACAACGAACCCGTGCTGCTCTCTGGAGAAACCGGCGTAGGAAAGACCACTGTAGTCCAAACGATTGCGAACTACCTGAACGCGAAGCTCCATGTCGTCAATCTTAGTCAGCACTCCGACTCCTCCGATCTAATCGGCGGATTCAAGCCAGTTTCCGTTCACAATCTGTTGCAGCCTCTTCGTGATACTTACGACGAAATGTTCGAAAAGTGCTTCGATCGCCAAAAGAATGCAAAGTTCTTTGAGCACATGGATGTAAGAAATCCATCGTTTTCCACAACTTATTCCTATTTCAGACGTGCTTGTCCACCGGACGATACGTGGATTTCGTGAAACTTATTGCCGAAACAGCCAAGAAAGCTCTGCAGAAGAATAACGACGACGAGCAGAGGCATCAGTGGGCCGAAGTTCTCGTTCGCGCAAACCGCTTCAATCAAACATTGATGACCCGTGCTTTGCCCTTCGCCTACGTCAGCGGAGTCGTCGCCGAAGCTGCAGAGAAGGGAGAGTGGCTCCTTATTGACGAAATAAACTTGGCCTCTTCCGAGTGCTTGGACGCCATTGTGCAGACCCTTGACGACGTGGACAAGACTCGTCACCCGGATTTCAGATTGTTTGCCTGCATGAATCCGGCGACAGATACAGGGAAGCGCAATTTGGCCATCGGAGTCCGCGCCCGCTTTACGGAGTTTTTCGTCCACGAAACAACGGACCCGGAGCAGCTGGCCATAATCATCCGCACTTATCTCCCAACCTTGGATGCCCAGAAACTTCAGCAGATCCTCAATCTGTTTGTTCATCTTTGCAAGCTGATTCCCAAGAAGTACAGGTTAGTGCGAGTTTTTTTTGGCTACAAGTTCTTACCCCTCGTTGTTCAGTCTTCGTACTCTCTGCCGGGCTCTATCGTTTGCCGCCGACAATATGTTCGGCACCGAGATGCGATCGTTGTATGAAGCGTTCCACATGTCGTTTGTAACTGACCTTGACGCCGAGCACACGGTGAAAGTTGAGAAGGTAATTGTGAAAAGCCTTGGAAAAGTCCAGAAGACGAAACTGCCGCGCCCGTCTTCTTCTGATAAAAACTATGTGTATGTTGGAGCTATGTCAACTACCATTATGGTTACGCTTTTTTAGTGAAGTTGAGGGCTATTGGCTCGAACAGGGTCCTCTAGTACCATCTCCGGACACAAAATTTGTATTAACACCTTCTGTCAAAAAGAAGCTGGCGCAGCTGGCGAGAGTTGTGTGCAGCGGGCGCTACCCGGTTCTACTTGAAGGAGAGACTTCCGCCGGTAAGACTTCCATGGTCACCTACTTGGCCCAGTACACCGGAAACCGCGTTGTTCGAATTAACAACCACGAGCACACCGATCTGCAAGAGTATATTGGGTCCTACTCTCCGGATCGCGACGGGAAGCTGCAATTCGCCGAAGGAGCCCTTCTCAAAGCTGTGCGAAACGGAGATTGGGTCATCCTCGACGAACTGAATCTCGCCCCCACCGACGTTATCGAAGCGCTAAATCGACTTCTGGACGACAATCGAGAACTCTTCGTCTCCGAGCTGAATGTAGCCGTTCGCGCACATCCGTCCTTCCGCCTCTTCGCCACTCAGAATCCCGTTGGCGCCTACGCAGGCCGTAAGAAGCTCTCCAGGGCGCTGCTGAATCGCTTTGTCCTTCTCCGCTTCGACCATCTACCGTTCTCGGAGTTGACCGAAATGGTATGTGCCAGGTGTGCAGTGGCTCCGTCTTCTGCCAGCAAGATGATCGCGGTACTCGGAGACCTCCGAATCCAACGCTCACTTATGGGCGTGTTTTCTGCACGCGATGGCCTGATGACTCTTCGTGACGTCTTCAGATGGGCCGGACGTTTGGCTGCTAGCGCAGAGGGCGATTGGCAGCAGATCCTCGCTGACCAGGGGTAGGATTTTGCACTTGAGATGATCCTAGAACGATGTGTTTCAGTTACATGCTCCTGGCAGGAAGATGTCGCAGCAGTGCTGACGAAAAGCTGGTGAAGGAGACACTGGAGAAGCATCTAAAGCGCTCCATAAAACCCGAAGCGATATTCGCGATGAACTCTACGTATATGCCAAAGATCTCAGAGTCGAAGAAAGACGTCATAGTTTGGACGTACTCTATGCGGCGAATGGCCGTCCTTTGCTATCAAGCGTGGCTGTGCGACGAGCCAGTACTGATGGTCGGTGAAACTGGTTGCGGAAAGACCACGATTGCTCAAAAGATTTCAAAGGTTTGTGACAATTGGAAGAGAAAACATGCATAGTGGTTTACGTTTAGGGTGATTACCTCTTCATCAACTGTCACGAAAGAACAGAAACAGCTGACCTTCTCGGAAGACTGCGCCCTCTCTCGGACGGAACTTTCCAATGGAAGGACGGTGTAGTAGTCGAAGCTATGAAGAAGGGAAAACCACTTTTGATTGATGAAATCTCACTGGCTGCTGACTCAGTCCTTGAAAGACTGAATCCTCTGCTTGAATCATCCAGAAGCCTTTATTTGACCGACGCTGGAACCAGTGCAGAAGCAGTGTCTTCGACTTCTGGGTTCCAGGTTGTCGCTACAATGAATCCTGGTGGAGACTACGGAAAGAAAGAGGTGCGCATGAGATTGATCGTTGTTGGCTCCATTTTGTACGTCTTTTAGCTTTCAAAAGCACTTAGAAACCGTTTCACGGAGTTCTGGTGTGCTGGAGATTTGACGGGCGACGATTTGGCGAAAATCATTCAAAAGAGGCTCCGATGTGACTCTGTCGCTGTGAATGCTGTCGCAATGACAATCGTGGAATTTGTTGCCTACTTCACCGAAACATTCGCGCAGTATTTCAGGTAGCCAAGTTAACCTCGACTTATGACCGAATCTAATTATTTCAGACGAGGAATTTCTATTCGAGATATCGTAGCCCTCGTGGACGTCTTCAATTCTTGCGTGCAACGTGCAATCAGCCCTTCGTCCGCGCTTTTCCATGCCTTCCACACAGTGCTCTTGGATTGCCTTGCCATGATGCAGCCGAGAATGAACTTCAATAAGGACAATGTTGTAAATTATTGCCTTGATCAGGTACTTCAGTTTCGCAACTTCACTGACAGCTGTTTTTTCATTTTTTAGCTTTCTTTTATTGCAAAGCAGCAAAAGCTTATGGACAACTCTGAGAAGCCCCCACACTTCGGCAACATTGCAGTGTCGTCAGATGACCTCCATCTCTGTGTTTCCGAATTCAAGATCCCGTACGGATCGGAGCCCGCTGTTATGCCTGCAAAGTTTAGCTTCGACGCGCCAACATGCCGTATGAATCTCTTTCGTCTCTCCAGGGCTTTGTCCATTGAAAAGCCGATTTTGCTGGAAGGAGCTCCAGGATGTGGAAAGTCCAGCACCATCGTCGCCTTGGCCAAAGCTACGGGCAACAGACTTGTCCGTCTCAACCTGTCTGATCAAACTGTATGCTCGGAATAAGGGTGCTGTTTCTATGAATGCACATTTAGGACGTAAATGACCTCTTTGGAAGCGATATTCCCGTCGTTCTCGATGACGGAGGAGTTTCCTTCCGCTGGCAAGATGGTCCTGTTCTGAAAGCTATCAAGGAGGGATGTTGGATTCTCTTGGATGAAGTAGGTCACTCTTGTACACCCCAAATGCACATGACAAGTTTCAGATGAATTTGGCATCTCAAAGTGTTTTGGAAGGTCTCAATTCATGCTTCGATCACCGTAAACAGTTGTACATTGCTGAACTCAATCGCACCTTTGACATCGATACCCGAAAATGCCGTTTCTTCGCGTGCCAGAATCCTCGAAGCCAGGGAGGAAACCGTCGAGCTCTTCCGAAGTCCTTTGTCAACAGATTCATCTCTGTATGATCCACCCAGTTCAGCATTTTTATCTGACGACGACTCAATTTAGATCTACACAGAGGAGCTTACGGAGTCGGACGAGAGACTGATTTTGGAGAAGGCATTCCCCGAAATCGAATCTGAGAAAATCGCACAAATGGTAGAGATAAACCAGAAAATCCGAATCTCCATGGACGATGGATGGCATATGAGAGGGGCTCCTTTCGAGTTCAATCTTCGTGATCTTATCAGATGGGCCGAGATTGTGCTCAAGACATCAGATCTGTGTCTTGGATTCTCTCTTCTGTACCTGGATCGTATGCGTGTTCCTGACGATAAAGCTAAGGTAAACTGTGAGCTGATCTTTCGTCGTACTTTTGATTTCTTCAGATGAGCGAGATTTTCCGATCGGTATTTGATATTGATGTAAAAGAACCCATTGCTTCCATTTCACTCAGCGAAAAGAAGCTCGTGATTGGCCCTACATCGCTTACTCGATCATCATGTGCTACTGATACAGAATTAAGACTGCTTCCATGCCAGATGAGTCTTCTTCTTAAGCTGGCTCTCTGCGTCGACATGAATTGGCTTGCGTTGCTTGTTGGGCCTCACAATGCCGGAAAACGCAGTGTCATTGAGAACCTGGCAGTGCTCACAGGCAGCGAGCTTCACCATATGAGGTTGACCTCGGAGACCGACGCCCTCGAGTTGCTCGGCACTTACGAACAGGTTTGTCCAACTCACGTTCCTTCACGGCGTTCTTATTCAGGTTACCGATTTTGTGGATTTGGAGCGCATTCGAGCTGAAGTGGTTCGGCTTGTAGATGGCTACGTTTGTGATTCTTTGGTGTTAAATGTTCGAGAAGCTGACGACATTCTAAAGTTGCGCACGTCTGTGGCGTGCGCCGCGGAACTAATGACCGATGACAGTAAGCCTTTACCGTTATTTACTTCCCTATTGATCTGAATTGTTAGAGAAGAAGCTGAGATTAGAAGAACTTGTCGACCAACTCTGCAACAACTGTATGCGATTTGAGTGGTTCAACAGCAAGTTTTTGGATGCTTACATGAAGGGAGATTGGATCGTTATTGAAGACGTCAATTGTTGCAGGTTGGCTGTGATGACACAGCCCCTACATTTTAACCTTGATGTATATTTAGTGCCGCTGTCCTCGACCGTTTGAACACTTGCTTAGAATCGAACGGAGAACTGACATTGTCAGAACGTGGTGACCTTTCATCGAAGCCAATCACGGCCCATCCGAACTTCCGGTAAAACATGCCCTTTTCTTTCCGTCTATACCTACTTATTGTAGAGTGTTCTTCACCATGGATCCAACGCGCGGTTCTATCTCTCGCGCTATGCGAAACAGATCGGTAGAAATTTCTGTCGAATCGCGATGGATGCTCTCTCCAGATGACCTCGGAAATGTAATCGGCTCTGCGTTGTCTTTGACTGCTTGCGAGCAACTCGTCCAAGCCGTTGCGCGTCAAGAACTAACATCTGGTGACATTCTTGCGCTCACTCCGCTTCTAAAATCCACTGGCTCATTGGAATCTGCTCTGAAGCGACTGAATCGTGAGCAGTTGAAGCCTCTTATTTCAAACGTCGAGGAGGCAGCATCACTACCCCACGAACCTTGCTTCTTGGCGCCTTCGGTGAACAAAGAACTGATTTCCAACGTTTTCGCGTGGAAGCTAGAAGCTTGGCTGCGTGATTGTGGAGACCAAGATCGACTGTGGGCCTTTGTGTTAGCGCTCTTTTCGTTATCTCCAGTCGAAATTTTCTCTGGACGATTCTGTCAGCGATTCAAGAACAGTGGGCTTGGTAAGATCAGTTCACGGTTTCTGGCATTCTGTGGATATTTCAGATGCAAATTTCATTGATTCGGTTCTCAGTTTCCTCAAAAAGATTTTGACCGATGCCGATGATGCTCTGCCATGGGATGGACGTCTCCTTAACCATCAGCTCTCCATCGGAATCGATTGTGAATTGCGCAACAAATGCATTTTGGGCATTATGTGTTTATGGTTCTCAAGGCAGTTAGAATCTCTGGAAGCGCAGAACGGGTCTCCAGCTAGCGTTTCACTGGCTTTTCTCAACAGTAAGCTTTATTCATGCCTCCATTCACTTAGAGTATTACTGTAGAACGCTTGCGAAGTGATCAACTGGAATCTCCTGTTTTGAAGACATTGTCGTCCGCTCTTAATGAAACAGTTTCCATGTTCAAATCACATGTGCTGCCCTCGCTCTGCGAAACTGGCATAGGTGCAAGCTTGACGGGACTATGGAATTTCGTCATCTTCGCTCACTGTGCAGCGGAACCTTCCTCAGAGAGGACCGGACTGGTTCTTTTGCAGCTAGCATGGCAGTACCTGAAGGGCAATTTCTTGGACATTCATTTGTGAGTTATCCCTTGTCAGTAAAAAACGAATGACATATTCAGCTCTTCTACAACGTTGATGAAGCATTTGAACACCATTGGAGCTTCGTGGAACCTGAAAAGTGAAGAGGATATGAAGCGGTTCACAGAGTTTAACGAGAAGTGGCAAGTGGCCGTTGCATTCAAAGGCCTAGAAGCGTGGCAGCTCGCACACGAGACGATTCGATCCATTCACGTCGAAGAGCCCGGCGCTGGTGAAGCAGAGCCCATGGAAGACGATATCATCCAGCCAACTAGTGTGACACCTGTGTTTGATTCTCCTCTGAAAGCACTGAACGGACTAGCTATCGCGATCGCTCTCCTTAACGTCAACTCGCCGAAAGAGGTTGGACCATGTTATGAACTACGTCTTTAATCGCACTTATTATAGTTTGCTCAAGCTATCAGCGTCGTTAAGACGCATGATCTGAAATCGCTGAATGCTCTAAGCTGCTTTGAATGGTCGAATGGCGCTGCCGAAAAACTCCTGTTCTACTCGACATATTTCAACTCGGAATTTTGTGTGTCGGAATTCAGTGAAAATTTGAGGGCAATGATTTTCTTCCTGCTTACCAGGCATCAACTCTATATTGTTTTAGAACGTGAACACCATTGGAGCAAGCTTGCTGACAGAACTGATGGCAAATATACTGTTTGCATTCAATTACGACACAAACATCAGATCGATATCCCTGGAAAATCTGAATACATTCACGGACGATCTCAATCGTCTTAAGTCCATCATGTGGAAACTTCTGTCACACTTTGATCGCTTTGAAGAACACTCGCGGTATGACCTATTTTTCTCTCTTCATGGCGACATCTCACGTTTTGCAGGGCGAAGCTAGATTACTGTATTCAGTCCTGTGTGACTGCAGCTTCCATGGAGGGCGACGTCAAAGGAACGATAGAAAATGCCCTCAACTGGATTAATGTTGGATTTTCTCTGATGGAGCAGGCAACTCCAGCCATCAACATGATTGATCCACTAATCCGAGAAGAGCAAAATCAGCGCTATCTTGAAATGCGTCTCGAACTCATCGAGTCCCAGTTGAGAACCTTGAAGAACTTCAAGAAAACAACATCGGGTGATGCGCTGGAAGGCCGTAATCTCCGTGACTCGAAACACCCTTGGCTGGCCTCTCTGCTCGCATTGGAGGAGGAAACCATCGAACTTCTTCACGAATGCAAGCAGAAATCTGCAAAAAATGTCTATAGACCAGAATATTCTGCTGTAAGTATACTGCAGTCATCAAATTTGCAGTAATATTTTTAGTTCACTTGGCTGACAAACGAGCTTAATGGATTTTACCAGATGGCCACAGAGTGGAAACAAAGAGCGATAAGTAGAGCTCAGATGGGCGGCAATTGGAGATACTGGTCGACCCAGGATCTGGACATTCACTGCTCACAACTTGATTCCTTCCTTGTTTCCGCTCGGTCTTTCGTCAAGGTGACGCCCCTAACCAGAATTTGCAGCATTGTGCATTTCAGAGACTTACAACAGAATTCTCACCGTTCCCTGACATTATTCATCCTTTCATTGCTTCTGTGAATCTTGTCATGATTGCGGTGAACTGTCAGTTGAAGGAAGCTCGGTCGATCGGTGCTGTGAGGGCACAGGCTGCTCTTGAGTTCGTTCCTCAGAGCGTGGAGGTATATTGAGGTGGTAGTAAGTGGATAAGTGCATGTCTTTCTGTTTAGATCACTGACACTGAATACGGCAAGCTCCCTAAGGTCGAAGCACTGTTCGCGTGGAGTATTAGCACAAAGTCTACGATGCCTGTCAGGCTTCAGCAGCGTATTATCCGCAGATTGCTGTCGCAAGGAAAGTTTGAGCAAGCATTTTCGTGGATCAGCACTTGGTGGAAGCGTTGGCATGATGCGCATGTTGAAAAGAAAGAAAAAATGTATGTATACCGGAAGAAGGCCAGTGGCACGGGAGAAGATGGCGAAGAAGTCATCGATGACGAGGACGAAATCATGGTTTGAATTGCTGTAACCAAACAGATCTTATCTCTGGAATGTTCAGATGGAGGAGCTGTTCCCAAAGTTCTCTGATGAGGACGAGGAAGCCATGGACGTAGACAAAGATGCGAATCCATTGGAAGATTACGACCTTTTCGAAATTGTCAGCAGTCTTCTGACGAAGGAAGAGGAGTTCTCCGATTCTAACCTTTATCTTCCACTGATGTGGCTACTTTGCAAAGCCTCTGCCAAAGACGTTTCATCAGTGACGTACAGTGACATCCTGAAACCCTTCCATTTGGACCATCTGACTTCCATCAGCGCCTATGGGACAAGAAACTCTGTGGAACTCAACAAAAAGAAGTCGCGTAAGAAGGTCATCGACGTCTACCACGAAAACGACAGTGCCGAGATCTTGCGGTCGGTTAAGGCGGTAAAGAGCTTGGAAGTACTTGTTCGGTCTCGGCTGGATGAGTGGCCAGAAGTGGCAGCTCTGCGTTCCGTTCTGGCCTCTATTTTCCGCTTCCTGGCGAGCTCCTCAACGCTTCCCCTGTTGCAGCTGGCAACCCATCTGGAAAGAATATTAAGTAAGTTGCTGCATTCTGCTGCTTCTCATTTTTTGGAATTCCAGTGGAAGCCGAGCACTGGGAGAAAGTTGCTCATCGCGGCAACACATTGGAAGAAGGGTTGTCCCCACTTCGCCACATCTTGGTTGACTGGCGCAAGATGGAAGTCATCTGTTGGGACAACATACTGAACAAGGTGGAGTCGGATTCCGCGCAGATAGCTATGCTTCTTGCCTATCCTCTGGTGGAAGCGGTATTCGATGAAGGAAGCGAAGACAAGCCCAGAAAGACACCAATGGACATTCTCGCGATGATGATCGAGTGGATCCAAAACGGATCTCTCATGGATTACTCCGCCCGTCTTCAGTCCGTCCGTATCGTTGCCGCCTGTGCTCGGTCTTCTCCGAAATGTCACGTTATGATTTCTGACTCGAAGTTCCCAGACAAAGCCGAATCCATTGCGCGGCACTTTGAGCAGTTCGTTTCGGTCGTCAAAACGCATTTGGATGGAGCGAAGTCGCCTATCGAGCAACAGCTGAAGGACTTCGTACGCATCGTGCAGTTCAAGGATCTGAACTTGGCAAATGTTCGCGCATCCGCACAGAAAGCTCATCGTCAGCTCTTTACCCTTGTCAAGGCTTACAGGGTGAGAAAAAAAATCTTTTTGTTCCACCTAATATGAGTGATTTCAGAACTGCGGAAATGAGCCGATCGCTCCGTTTATTGATCAACTTGCGAAGGTCGGCGTTATTCTGGATGACGTTCCGCTTGCTGTTCCTAATCTTCTTTCATCTACGTCTAATTACGCGCTTCGAATGGGAGATATGTGTCGTGAGATCGCTGAGAAGCTTGAGGAATCTGTGGATAGCGAGCGGATCGATGATATCATGAAGACTACCGCTGAATACGACACCTTGATTCGCACCCAAATCATGTACGAAGGAGAAGATGAAGAGAAAGAGAAGCAGCAGGGTCGTGCTGTGAACAAGCGCCAGCAAGGATTTGCCTACCTCATCAAGGAGCTCGGTTCCGTTGGCATCAAGGGACGGCGCGGCCTGACAGTTAACGCGGAGCAGCTGAGTGCCCAGTCGGTTGTGGACGTGCCCCTGGACTTGGATTCAACTATCGAAAAGCTCTTCCGGCACGCCTCTTCGTCGCGAAGCATTCTCACGAAACTTTCGCACAAGCCGCACCAGCAACTCTCTGTCAGCGTCATCAAGCACATAACCGGCATTTCCGAGTTTTTGCTGAAATGGCTCTACAATGCTTCGCTACAGACTGTGACGTTCAGTGGTCTGTCCCAGAATATCCAGGACATCGTCGATTTCGTTGTGCGACACTTCAAGAACTTAAAGGTAGCAGCTAAAGCGTTTGAAGTGATATCCGTGCTTCCTTTTAGAATGATTGTACGCCTGTGAATTACTGTGCCGTGAAGCTGAATTTGGAACGGATTAGTGTTGTGCTGTCGGAACTCAGTGCTACGTTAGAATGCTGTGAAAAGATCGTCATGTCAGCCCCGGAAACACCAGGCGCCGACGACGCCGTTTTCAATCGCGTATGGTCGCTGAGTGGAATCCTCGACTCTTGCTTGAGCTCGCTTAACAAGCAGCATCCCGAGTACAACAAGGTTCTCGGTGAAATCCGCAATTCCGCATTTGTCTTGACAACCATGGCTGACAAGATCGCTAGGCACGCTGGATCTGAAAACCAAAAGTCGCTGTTCTCCGTTGATATGTGAGTTGCATTTCTCCTTGACTGTTTTTTAATGTAAACGGTTTAGGGGCGAGTTGAACGCGGACCTAGATGTGATATGCGAAAACTTCGAACTGGTCAGTAGTCTTCCAAAGTTGGTAGAGTCATGGCTTCCGAACGAATCGTCGGTCTTGACAGAAAAGTGCTCCATATTGAAACAACTGCTTGACGATCGGTCATACCGGTCGTCTCCCGGAAGCGAGGAAACACTCGAAAGCGTGAATATCGAAGTTCATCCAGTTCTCTTGGCTGCGCAGACACTTTACAAGGGAATCGTCTCCAATGTTGCAATGTTTGAAGAGCTCGAAGCGATTGATTCTGCTAAGGCTATCAGCGAAATGATTGTGCAAGCCAAACTGGAAGAGGTGAGCTGACGATTTGTGGGCTCGTTTACATTCGTTTAGGTTGTTTCTGTGCTACATCAGCCTTGCTCACAGTTGGCCTGGGGTGCACCTTGCTCGAAAGATTTCAACCTCCAGGAGTTTGTCGAAGTGTCAACAAAACTGCTGGAAATGTTCGGAATCGTCCGAAAACGTTTCGATCGATTTGTGTGCGGCGCTGCTGTTCTGTACATTAAGTTCGAATCAGTCGGTGCCCAGCTCTTGGAAAAGGGATACGTTAATCCGATTCCCAAAGTCGACAACCAGGCCGAGTGTGGAAGACAGGGACAAGGAAATGAAGAAGGTACTGGAATGGGTGACGGCCAGGGCGAAAACGACGTCACCGACGAGCTGGACAACATGGGACAGATCGAAGGGTTGAAGGGTGAGAATGAGAAGGAAGGCGAGAAGCCCAACTTCCAGGATGATAAGGAGCACGTGGAGATGGACGACGACTTCGCCGCTGACCTTGAGGACATCGACGCCGATGACAACGATAAGCAGGATAACGGTTTGTGCTAGAGTGTCAAATGGAAACTTATTCCATGCATTCAGATAATGATGAGGGCAACGATAACGAGGAAGTCGACTGGAATATGGGCGACGTTGATGATTCACAAGAAGATGAACTCGATCCGGACGTCTGGGACAAGCCGCAAGAAGAGAAGGAGAAGAATATGGATGAAGGCACCGATGCGGCGAAGGACAAAAACGATGAGCTCACCGCCGCCAGCGAGGAAGATTCGGTCCCCCAGGGACAAGAAGAGAAAGAACGGGCCGGAGTGGAAGGTGACGAAGAAGATGAGCTCCCCGAAGGCAAGAATGACCAGGAAACAGACGATATGGAGGAGAATCACCAGGAAAACATCGACGAAAGAGATGCATCCACAGACGTGAACGAAGACAAGAAGGCAGAACCTGATAACACGGAATCGGCCGAGAGCGCTGAGGATGCTGGAGAGCCTGATGCGGATGACATTAACCTCGAGGAAACGGTAGACGACAAGGACGGTAGGGAAGGAGAACCAGAAGAGGAAGAGACTCTCGAAGAGGTAGTTCAACATGACCCTCTTATTAGCTCTACATTTCTCTGTTGCAGGAAAACGACGATGCTGATAATGAAAATGATGAGAAGACTGTCGACAATGCCGAAAGCGAGGAAGAGGCGATGGACGAAACCGATGATGCTACAGAGAATATTGAAAATTTCGGGGGCGAAGGAGTTGCCAACGAAGAAGAGCAACAGGCGAATGCTGAAAATGCTCCACGCGAGGACAACTCTGCTGAGAAAAATGAGAAAGACTTCTGCGCTGTGTATGTTTTGTGGTGTTCCTCAGTTTTGTAGCCACGTGAATTTCAGTGGTAATGATGACGGAGGAAAGGATAACGAACAGCGCGTGCAGGATGACAAAGACGAAGAAGTTGTTGAGGACAAGCAGAACGATGAGGACACAGAAGATTCTGACCGACCGAAGCCAAGGAGGAAGCTCGCTGACGAAATGAATAATGAGGCTGCAAATGGGGAGATCGTCGAAGAACAAGAAGAGGACAAGAACAAAGAGAGGCCAGAGAACGAGGACGACCCATTGGCGCCCATTCGTGACGAAGAAAATGTCCTCCACGAGAAGCAAGTAGGACAGTTCCATGTTTTACAGTCACTCAAGGGAGTCTTGTAGGTTGTCGATTCAGCTTCCCTGGAGGAGGCCAAGGCTTCGCGTACCGTTGATCAGGAGAAGATGACCCATCGCGAGAGTCGCAAGAATGTCGATAACCAAATCAAAGACCGCGAAGCGATAGAAGATGAAGAGATGGAGGTCGACGAAAGCGCCACCGACGGAAAGGAGACGGAAGGAAGCAGGATGAGGGAACTACACGCGACTGAGATTCACACTAACACCGACATCTACAATCTTGCCGCTACTCAGCAAGCTTTAGCCTCCGAGTTGGACCAGTCGGAGGATACCGAAGAAGTCGACTTGGACAGCGAGCAGGACAGGGATCGGCGTTGGGGCCACATTTCGAACTCCGTCTCGGTGCTCTCCGCTGAACTCGCAGAGAATCTACGACTACTCATCGAGCCAACCATTGCCAACAAATTAGAGTACGCTCGTGTCCTAGCTGAACATTAGTAATTTGCACTTTCAGAGGTGATTATAAGAGCGGAAAGAGACTGAACATGCGGCGCTTGATTTCGTACATAGCCAGCGACTATCGGAAGAATAGCATCTGGCTGAGAAGAACAAAGAAGGCGCAAAGGAACTACCAGATCCTGATCGCCGTGGACGATTCGAAGTCGATGAGTGACAACAAAATGAACGAGATGACTTGCCAGAGTGTTTGCCTGATCGAGCAAGCCCTCCGGCAGTTGGAGATCGGCGAGCTGGCGATATGCAAATTCGGAGAGAAGGTCAAGATGCTCCGCGAATTTGGAGAGTACCACGACAGCGGAAAGTTCGGAGCGCGTCTTCTGAAGGAACTCGGCTTCGACCAGAATAGGACCAATCTGCCCGACCTGCTCAACATCTCAGCCTCTATTCTTGAGAAAGGTCGCGAGGAGAAGGGCGGATCCGCGAACCAGATGTTAATCATCATCAGCGACGGCCAAGGTGTCCATGCTGATGGAGGAAATAAGGTCCGCGCCGCAGTGCAGAATCTCTTCCAATCCAACGTTACCGTACTCTTCGTTATTGTGGACAACATTACAAGCTCTGTTACCAAGATGACCATCTGTAACTTTACTGGCGACAATAAGGTGACAATCTCTTTTTGCATTTTTACCGAACTCTACTTCCATTCATTCCAGGCTGAAATTGCACCATACATGAGTAAGTTCCCCTTCCCTTTCTACGTGCTCGTAAGACACATCTCTGTGTTGCCAGCCGTGATCGCCGACGCTATCAGGCAGTGGTTCGAGCTGACAGTAGGCTCAGAAGCTTAAGTTGTTGTTACGTTGTTGTTAGATTGTTGTTATTGTTGTTGTTCATTGTTGATTTGTTGAGTTTATTGAGTTTACGTATGTATTGCGCTTCGGCGGTATAAAATTAGAGCTGAGCACCCGGGTTCTCCTGCTGTAGAGCGACTTTCTCGTGTATACATTCAAGGTTCTTCAGCGCGATCTCAGTTTGCAGCAGAAAACGGTTAATCTTGTGGAGGTCGCGGTTAAGTTCGCGAATTTGGGACCCGAGGACAGGTAGCCGATGGACGTCCTCGCTGAATTCAACCATCGTACGTCCGTGTTCCAGGCTGGTCTGATGGAGATTGCCCATGCGGGTGCTGCAGATGTTGGAGAGACGCGCCGCTTCGGCACCCATGTCGTGGATCTGCTGCAAGTGCAGCTGGTACTTGAGCACCAGGTTGCTGCCGGCGTCGGAGGTGACGATGGCGGCGATCGCCTCATCGGAGCAAGCCTGCAGCGATGGCGCCGCGGAGCCTCCGAGTCGAAGCTTCTGTACGCTGGAAAAGGATCGTGGCGACGAAGACGCGGAGGACCAACCTGTGCGTCAACTCGTTCTGCACGCTCAGAAGAGTGTCCCGGATGGAACTAACGACGCCGCCGTTTAGCGAAGCCGACGAAGTCATCTCAATAATGTTGTGGATGGCCGAAGATCGCACAGGAGACACCTCTACCTCGGCGAGACCTCTCGGAAAGCTCATCCCCTCGTATTCTCTTTCGAGTTCTTCGAGGAGGGGCCGCCACAGTTACGGTATCGTATAAATGTCTTTAATATTATTTCATCACACAACTCTGAGTCAATACATATTTGCTCTACACAGAATCTAGACACTTATAATGTGACCGGTGGAGAGATTACAAGTGAACCGCATTTGGACGAGTCGAATCGAGTCTCTCCGGGTGGAGAGAAGCAGAAGGAGGGGATTTGGGGACTAGAGGGGCGCGGCTTCTCGAATGCACCAATCGGGTATGGGTCAGGAGGCGCGGAGGGGCTCGAAGGCGGGGTGACTGGCGATGAGCTCCTTGGCGGTTGGACGGCCCTCGGGGTTTGTTGTCAACATCGCCTCGAGGAGCGCGCGGAGGGAATCGTCGGTCTCCGGAGGCAACTCGTATGTCGGCTGATCGTAGGCGATCTTCAGAATCACGGCAATCGGCTCCAGAAGCGTGTCGTGCCACGGAGTCTTTGCCGTCAGCATCTCTGAAAAAGTTTCGATGAGGTCAGTGGCAGCTTCCGTAACGTAACCGACTATCGTAATCCCGACGCTCCAGATGTCGGCTTTGCGGCCGAAGCGACGCTCGCCCTTGACGACTTCAGGCGCCATGTACTGTGGCGTGCCGATGAAGGAGGCGCCGTGCTGGCTGACGATCGTCTGGAGGCGCTTCCCAGAGCCGAAGTCGCCGATCTTGACGTTTCCGTCGCAGTCGCGGAGGATGTTGGCGGACTTGAGGTCGCGGTGTACGATCTCGTGGTGGTGGAGGTAGGCGAGGCCTTGAAGGATCTGGAAGGTGTACTTGCGGGCGACGCTGGTGGAGAGGGCGCCGAACTGGTCGATGAGGTCCTTGACGGAGCCGCCGCTCATGTACTCCATGAAGATGACGATAGAGGAATCGGTGCGCTGCAGGCCCATGTACTGCACAATGCGGGGGTGCTGGATGGTGGAGAGGAGGTTGATCTCGTTCTCGAAGCTGGAGACGTGCTTCGAGAGGCGCGAGTCGCAGTGGACGCGCTTTAGCGCCAACTCGCGGCCCGTCTCCACGTCGTAGCAGACAAAGACCTGTCCGAAGGCTCCACTGCCAAGACACCTCCCTTGGCGCCAGTTGGTAGGCGCCTTCGGCGTCGCGCCAGCGGGTCGGAGTTCCGCGAGCTCCGGCAGGGCGTAGGGATCGGTGGAGCTGCTGGTGGCGCGACTGAGGGTGCGCCAGTAGTAGGGGTTGCTGGAGGCCTTCGAGGAGCACGTCTCTGACCAGGCGCAGTCGACGACGCGTGCGGGGATGCTCGAGTAGACGCCGCGGACGTCGGGACTCTGCGGCGGCGCGTCCACCTCGTTGGTGTGGTGCCGCGAAAGGATAAGGCGGAGGCTCTTCTGCTTGGAGCAGTTGTCGACGATCTCGACGGCGCGGTCCAGTTCCGCCTGGTTCCGGATGGGTACGATGAGTTCGCTGGTGGAGATCGTGTAGTAGATGTTGAGGGCACGGCCGAAGGTCTGCTGGAGAATGCGCCGAAGGGCGCCGAAGTCGGCCGGTCGGTTGACCTCGATGCTCCGCTTCTCGCCCTTGTAGTCCGCCTTGATACGCAGCACGTTCCGGGGTTGCGGCTGCTGCGATTTCATGATCTCTAGCATGTTCGCCCGGAGGTACTCGTACAGCGAGTCTTCCACGGAGCGCGCCGGGTCCTCCATCTTGGCGGCGAAGAAGCGGAAGGGCGAAGAAGCGACGGGGATCGGGGGCCTCCTTCGGCGGCGCTCCTGCGCATGGAGAGGCGAAGGCGACGAACGGCGGGAGTCGAATCTGCAGGCGATCCGCACTTCTTCAGCTCATCGAAATCAAAACTGAAAATAAATTAAACAATCACATTTTTGCAATTAAGTTTTTGCTCGCGACGCGACCACCAGCAACGTCTTTGCCGCCACCTGCTGCTGGGCGCGCGCCGATGGTGAATCACATGATGTCGGCGGAAGAAGGCCATCCGATCTACGTCGTCGAAGCCCTACAAGAAGCGCTGCCGAATTCCGGGAACCCCCGAGCGGCCGGCGCGCGAGAACACACACGTTCTCCGTGTGTCTGTCGCGTGCATTCCTAACCAAACATCGTCTGCCGCCGCGGCGTCTTCTGTCTTTTGCACTTTCGCACGGCAGATCTGTCCTGGGAACGCTCCCCGAGCGGCCGCGCCGTTCCGCCCGGCCTGTGCGCCACTTCGTGGTTCGGGCGCGGATCTGCGGCTGCCGCAGGATCACCGATCGCCGCGAGACGCTTTTTGCTTATCGCGGCGTGGCGATCGCTTTCATCCGCGCGACTTTCCGCTTCCTTCACGCTTTCTCTCTTTTCAGATCGCCTCTCCGAGCCGTCGGAAGAGGATGCCAGTGAGCTGCTGACGGCGCCCGAATCCAGAATCCCCACGATGGTGCTCCGCGTCTCCAGGCCACTGATAGTTTGCGCGCTTGGCGTTGTGTTGGGACTTTCGTTGACCTGGACTTGCTGCTTTCTGCGGACGACGACGCTCCATTCCCTCGCATCTATCGGAAGTCCCGTCGAATGTCCGCTCTTCGAAAAACAGAAGGCGCGCGGCCCCCCGGAACCACAGCTGATTCTGGTCGGCATTATGACCGCCGCGAAGTACGTCGACTCGCGCGCCTACAACGTGTGGAGGACGTGGGCGCAGCACATCCCCGGCAAGATTCTCTTCTTCGTGGCGGAGGGCACCACGAGCGTGCACCCAGATATGCCGCTGGTGCGCCTGAAAGGCGTCGACGACGTATATCCGCCGCAGAAGAAGTCCTTCGCGATGCTCAAGTGGATGGCTGACAATCACGTGCGTTTTTGTGGTTTTCATTTTGCAAATTTTCTCTTTCACTCTAGATGGACAACTTTCACTGGTTTCTCCGCGCCGATGACGATCTCTATGTGAATACCGATAAACTCGAGGATTTCTTGCGTTCGCTCGACCCGAACAAAGCGCAGTTCCTCGGACAGGCTGGACTCGGCAATAGCGCCGAATACGGTCAGTTGGCCCTTGGCCAACAGGACAACTACTGTATGGGTGGGCCGGGAGTCATCTTCTCCCGCGAAACGTTGAGGCTGGTTTCTCCGCACCTCGAATCGTGCCTCGTAGAGCTACTCACTACCCACGAGGATGTCGAAGTTGGCCGCTGTGTCCGGAAACACGTGGGAGTGGCCTGCACCTGGAACTACGAAATGCAGACGCTCTTCCACAACAACCAAACGGTGCCGCAAGCCTACCAGAATGGTTTGGAAGAGCTCCACAGAGCGATAACTCTTCATCCGGTGAAAAAGCCTTCCTTGATGAGAAGGTTTGTTCTCTTATGCACTTATGTGTTCATTTGTCCATGTTTCAGAATCCACGCTAACGCTCTCGCGGGTCGCATCAAGAAACTGCGCTCTAAGCGCTCGGATCTATTCGCCGATCTATCCTCAACTCCGAAGGTTTCCCTCATTAGAAGAGTCGCCAATGCTTCTTCGGACATCTCTTACTGGGACTACATCGCCTCCAACAACATTCTTTTCTGTGCCAATCAAGTGACTTGTCCACGGCATACGGTTGATCTGTCGATCCGTACCGAAATCGCCGAAATTATCACACACGTAAGTTCAGACTGCTTATCTATCATCCTTCATCTCTCGAATGTTTAGCTCTTTGAGGAGTTTAATGCGAATGCTCGCCAGCGTGGCCGAGTGTTGCAGTTCCAAAACCTCCAGTACGGCTACATGCGCGTAGAACCCCGTCACGGAGTGGACTACATCTTGGACATGATTCTTTGGTTCAAGAAGTTCCGTCCTCCTCACCGAACGACCCTCTCGGTCCGACGCCACGCTTATGTCCAACAGACCTTCGGAGAGTTGCAAATCCAAAGCGACGAAGACTATCGGCGCCAGAGGTATCAGAGCAGCATCCTTGCAGAAAACCCAGGTACCTTTCCGTCACCGTATCTGATTTTTCCATTCCCGGTTTAGATGTCGAGTTCGACAACCTGGATACTTCTATGACGAAGCCTTCTAATCACCTATTCATCGTTCTTCCACTGTCCGGACGAGCAGAGACGTTCAAAAGATTCGCGAACAACTTGATGACAGTCACTTCGAAGAATCAGGACTCGATCTCCCTGGTCATCGTTCACTTCGACGCTGAGAGTCCCGCGGAAAACGAAGGCATCCGCAAAACGATCGACCTCATCCGCGAGCAGTCGAACATCGACGTCCGGATGAAGGACATGGGCAAGCAGAACTTCAGCCGCGGCTTGGCGCTCACTCGGGGCGCAGGCTCCCTCTCCAACGACTCATTGATGTTCTTCACTGACGTGGACATGCTCTTCACGGCCGATACACTTAGCAGAATACGACTGAACACTGTCAAAGGCTCACAGGTGGGTGGAGGCGACTTGTGCAAGGCTATGGCTCCAATTTAGGTGTACTTCCCGATTGTGTTCTCGGAGTTCTCCCCCGAGTCCTGGGAAGAACTCGATCGCCTGGAAACGAACGCCTTCCACTACGGCAGGAGGCGCGGCTACTTTCGACACTTCGGTTTCGGCCTTGTCTCTATCTTCAAGCAGGATCTCGACGCCGTCGGCGGGTTCAACAACAAGATCCAAGGCTGGGGACTCGAGGACGTCGACCTTTTCGAGAAGGTGGTGAAGTCCCCGAAGCTGCGGATAATCCGTGCCCCGGACCCGGGACTCGTGCACATCTACCATCCGATCCACTGTGGTAACGACATGCCGCCAGCACAGTTGAAGATGTGCCTCGGCTCGAAAGCCGCCAGTCTTGCCTCCCTCGATTACTTGGTGAAACAGGTCTCCGTTATCGCATAATCCCATACTTTACCTTCCAAAATCTCTTGCCATTCTGGTACACTGCATAATATCTCCATTGCGCTGCCTTTCTTCCACCGATGCCTTTAAGATTAATTTATTGTTGCTGTTTGTATCCTTTTCTATTATAATATAAACCTATATATATACTCCCGCCAAGAACCCGAAATTGCACTCTTCTTCACCACATAAAGCGCTGCTTGACTCCGGGCTCACTCGGCCACTCGAACGGACGGAAGTAGAAGAGGTACAGGACGGCGCCAGCCACCGCAACGTTGAAGAGCATCTCGAGGACGACCGTCCAGAGGTGCACCGTCTTCGTCCCGAGGCGCCACACGACGTACGGTATTATGAAGTAGCGCGGCTCCAGAAGATGCGCCGGGACAAGAACGGCGCACAAGGCGACCGTCGCCAGGAGAACGACGTGCCGCGGCACTGTGCGAACGCTCTTGAGGGCATAGGTGATGGCGAAGAGGTAGATGGGAGCGTAGAGGTACTTGAGGAGCTCGTGGCGGCGGAAGAAGCGCTGCCACACGTAGAAGGCGATGTGCCGGTTGTCGGCAAGAAGATAGGGGTGGTCTATGGAGGTGAAATGGATGGCGAGGCCGATGGGCACGAGAAAGACGAGCTGCCGGAGAGGATGGGAGACGATGTGGCGAAGAAGGCCCGGAAGATGGGTGAGGAAGTGAGGAGCGGAGGAGAAGACGATGAAGACGGAGCAGTAGAGGACCTGCATGCTGTGGAACTTCAGCTCGTGGGCGCTGCGGTCTCCGAGCACGATTCCCTGGTTGACGACAACGAAAACGACGAATCCGATGCCGAGTAGCACCAGGCTCCAGAGGCGGGCGATGGTCCTCAGAAGGCTTCCCACTGGGTGAGACCTCCGGTAGCACCGAACGAGAGTGTCCAGACCGAACATGGAGGCCCACACGATGTTCGTTTGGCGCGTCAGCACGGCGATAGCGAAGAAGAGCGTCGAGAGCAGGTGCTTCCGATCGATCCCGAAGGAGACTCCAGCGAGTACTGTAGCCAGGGAGAGGAGGTCGGTGTAGAAGAGCAGTGACGAGTGGAGCAGCACCGGAACGCTCATGACGGCGAGCGCGTCGGCGACGGCGAAAGACTTCGGGAACAGCTGCAGGCGGAGACGGTAGACGACCAGGAACGCGATCGGCACCAGGAGAGTGTTCGTGTAGCGCTCGGCTCCGCAGAAGAAGGCGGTCGCCAGCAGATAGAGCGCTGGAGGCGTTGTGATCTTCGGATTCCACGTGGAGAAGTCGCCTGAGCAGTAGAGCCGCGTTAGATTCATATGGAAGATCTCGTCCATGTAGGGTTCCCGGACCTTCTGGTAGGTGAAGTGGACGGCGAATCCGTGGAGTACAGTCAGCACGGCGGCCACGAAGTACACCAGCATGGCTCTTCTGAAAGAGTCTCGGTGATTTCTCGCGAATCTCCGCACGACGAAAGCCACATAAACACCTCCAAACTCGCCTTCTGCGAATACAGCGGAGGGCCGCCATTCGCTGGAGAGCGAAGCGTGGCTGAGAGGTCGACAAATGTCTCTCACTGGTCCTGCACAGAAAATGGCGCGCCATCGGACTGCGCGTCCACGCGGGAGGACAGTCCGTCCCCATCGGTTCCACGGAGATGTCGGAGCGCAAGCGGAAGTCCGCCGTTTCGGAGCGCCGATCGGCCGTCGGAGCGCCGCCTTCACTGTCCGGAAGGAAATACCGTAAGCTCGCCCCCTCGCCTATCGGGTTTAACGCTCGTTTTCAGCGAGGAAAGGCAAGGTCGTCGAGGAAGCCGAAGACTCAGAGAACGAATCGTTAGAAGAAGTCGAGGCGCAGGAGGAGAATCCGTCGGAAGACGACGGCAGCAAGACGCCATCGAAGAAGAGGCGGAAGAAGCGCCGAATCCGCCTGACGGAGTACTCGCAGCGGGCGGCGAAGAAGCGGCGCGAGAAGGAGCGCGTCAAGAGGGAGGCCGAAGAAGACGAGGAGGATGAGGAACCGGAGGAGAACGAGGAGGGCTCCGAAGACTCCGAGCACGGGGAGCAGGAGGACCTGCACAAGCTGCCTGTCAACCTCCGCGAGTACTCCACCTTCCAGCTCCTCTGCGACAATCTCCTGCGCAAGTTCCTCGAGAAAGACCCCGACGAGTACTTCGCCTACCCTGTCACTCAGTAGGTTTCTCCACGTGAGACCCTCGGTGCCAAAGGCTATTTTCAGGTCGATGGCACCGGACTACGCAGATGTGATCAAGAATCCGATGGACTTCTGGACGATCCGACAGAAGATCGACAAGAACGAGTACAAGAACATCCGCGAGATGGAGGCGGACGTCGTTCTCATCTACCAGAACGCGATGACCTACAACGGCCCCAACACGATTTACCACCTCGCCGCGCAGAAGCTCGCTACCCTCTGCAAGTACTACTTCTCGGAGAACTACATGCGCTACCTCCGCTACTCGATGGTCTTCTTCACGGAGCTGACGCTCGAGCAGATGGGCATCACGGTGAAGAAGGTCGTGGAGCCGGTGAAGCGGAAAGCGCACAACGCACTCATCGACGACCGGAGCGCCAGCGCGATCCTGAAAGACGTTGACGCGAAGGTCGCTGAGCGCCTCGCCACACGGAAGCCGAAGTCGCAGCTGGCGTTCATCGACGCGAGAGATGACGGCACGCACTGCCTGAACCTCGTCACTGAGGAGGGGAGGGCGTCGGTGACCCTCGGCGACATCATTCCGAAGCTGGAGAAAGGCACCCCGGGGATGCTGCCGCAGTACGAGCAGCGCCTGCACATCCAGAACGCGATGTCCTACCTCAACTACGGTCCCTACAGCTCGTTTGCGCCGCAGTTCGACTCCACCTGGGCGACGCTGAACCAGCGTGACTCGGAGCTCCTGATCTCGACATATGGGAGTCGAGAGAATGCGTCGGACGCAATCGTGCTGAAGCAGGTGGTGAAGGGAACGAATGAGGAGTACGAGAGGGCCGTCGACAACATGCTCGACCTGCTGACCGACGGAGAGCACAACAGGACGATCGCCGAGCTGGAGAAGGAACCCGAAGACGCCAAGAAGAAGAAGGAGTGGGAGGAGAAGGCCCCCGAAGATGGCTCTTCAGAGAAGGTACTGTGGTCGATGCTTGATTTCCTGCTTCATCACATCGATTTCAGAAGGAAAGCGACCTTAGTTTGAACGAGGTGGCGGGCATTCTGAGGGACATCGAGAGTCTCGAGAACCTCGGCGTCGACGTCGGCTTCATCGCCGACATCCGCGAAGGGCTCGGCATCGATAAGCAGGGTCATCAGTTGAACCCGGACGAGGCGCTCGCGAAGGTCAGCGTCATGCTGGCTGACCTACAGTACCTGCAGCGGCAACGACTCAGCCAGGTGCCGCCCCAGGTGCTAACGGAGGTGCCACCACCCACGGCGCTCGAGGTGAATCTCGCGAACAGGACGAACGAGCTGTTGGCGCAGCAGATCGCCGTCAACACGACGCCGGAAGACATGGCCTCCGCGCTGTCGCTGGAGCAGTCGATGGGCGTCGGCAACGAAGCCGACGACATGGACTTCCTCAGCGAGTTCCTCACCTTCGACTGATCTCTCCCTACCGTATCCGCGTATTTATGTATTTATTATCGAAGCCGCAATGAACGGGAGTAACAGTAAGTTATGTCAACAAAATCTCCCTAGGCAGAGGAAGGGCATCCTCTATCGTGACTGTAGACTCGAGGGGGTGAAGCTCGTGGCGAGGAGGCTCTTGGCCATACTTCTGGCCGGCGAAGTGCCTATGGGGTGGCTGCCGGAGCTCGCGTCGTCGATCTCGGAGAGTGTCGGTGGGTGCCGCGCCGTCGCCGAGGTGGAGGGCCCGTCGGCGGCGCCGATCATCTGGCGGTTGACGAGGGTACGGTAGATGCCGGGCTGTGCGATGAGCTCCTCGTGAGTGCCCTGCTGCTCGACGCGACCTTTGTTGATGACGACGATCTTGTCGGCCTTCTCGACGGTGCTGAGACGGTGAGCTATGAGGATGACGGAGCGGCCCTTGAGGTTCTTGTAGATGGCCTCCTGCACGAGCGCTTCGGACTCGGTGTCGAGGGCGGAAGTGGCCTCGTCGAGGAGAAGCACCGCCGGGCTGCGGACGAGGGCGCGCGCGATGGCGATGCGCTGCTTCTGGCCGCCTGCAAGAAGGTTAGAGGTACCGGGGGAGGCCACCTACCGGACATCTGACTGCCCTTCTCGCCGACGTTGGTCTCGTACTTGTCGTTCGTTTGCACGATGAAGGAGTGGGCGTTGGCCATCTTGGCCGCCTCGACGACGTCGACCTCGGTGAAGTGGTCGAGGCCGTAGCCGACGTTTTCGGTGACGGAGCGCGCGAAGAGGACCGGCTCCTGGCCCACCAGGGCGATCTTCGTGTGGATCAGCTGGTGCTCGTACTGCTCGATGGGCACGCCGTCGATGAGGATCTCGCCGCTGTCCGGCTGGTAGAAGTGCTCGAGGAGCGCGATGCATGAGCTTTTGCCGGAGCCGCTGGGGCCAACCAGAGCCACCGTCTGCCCGGGCTCCACAGTAAAGCTGAGATCGCGCAGGATCGGGAGGTCGGGCCGGGTGGGATAGGAGAAGTGCACGTTGCGGAACTCTATCTTGCCCTGTACGTGCTCGGGCTTGTGGTTGCCGTCGGTGTGGATCTCAGGCTTGCGGTCGATGTACTCGAAGACCTTACGGGAGGCGCCGACGGACTGCATGAGGCCGGTCCACACCTCTCCCATTTGCTGAAAGGGGCTTACGAGGGTGCGGCGGCAACGGGCTCACCCGAATGTTGTCGCCGAGCTGCATCTGGTAGAGGAGGAAGGAGACGAGCAGGTTGGCGTCCATCCTGTTGGTGATGACGAGGTGCCCGCCAAACCAGAGGACGGCGACGATAATGAGAGCTTGAAAGAGCTGCGGAGGTACGGTAGAGCGGGGCAGGTAGTGGGGCGCTCACCTCGTTGACCCAGATGAAGCCGATGTAGGCGAAGGCCTTCAGTTTGGTGACGTTCATGGTGTGGGTGAGCTTTTCGAAGTAGCGATCGGCCTCGATGCCCTCGCAGGCGAAGGAGCGGACGGTGCGCATGGTGGAAAGGACCTCCTCGGCGACGTCGTTCGACTGCGCCACAGCCTCCTGCGTCCGCTCGCTGAGGAGATCGTAGTAGACGCCGAAGATCTTCGAGGCGACCAGGATAATGGGCACGACGATGAAGGTGACCAGCGAGAGCTTCCACGAGAGGTACATCATGAAGAACATCGAGCCGCCCAGCATGACGATGTTGCGAAGGAAGACGTTCACGTTCAGCGCTACCGTATCCGACATCGTCTGACAGTCGGCGGTGAGGCGGGAGGTCACCTCGCCGGTCTTGTGGGCGTCATAGAAGGCGACGTTCTGGTGCACGAGCGAGGTGAAGAGGTCGCAGCGGACGGCGCGGTTGATCCTCGCGTAGGCGTACTCAAAGCTGCCTCCGCGGAGACCTCCGGCGATGGCCCTAGGCGGTGCGAGTAGCGCGCCCCGGATGGCCAAGGACTTACGAGGCGAAGGAGATGGCCGTCATGAGCTTGACGCTGTCCATGAGGGCCTTGTAGGGGTCGACGGAGGCGTTGACGACGCTGGCGATGACCTGGCCCGTGTAGTAGGGCACGAAGATGCGCGCTACAAAGGCATTTGTGGACTGTTTTGGGATCTCCGGGCGATAAGGGCTACTGAGAAAGCGAGGCTGATAAGGAGTGCATCGGAAAGTGTTGAAAAAGATAAGAAACAAAACTTGCAAAGTCACTTTTCGATCGATTTCGATTCACCTTTTAAAATCTGAACGAGTGGGGCTGATAAGAGGGTTTTCCGCTAAGAGTACTGTAGCGGGACGCCTCCTAGAGAGTTGTAGCGAAGCTGGTTACCAATCACGAGGAGAGACTTACTGAGCGAGTAGATGAAGAGCCACGAGAATCCGGAGAGATGCCAGAGCCACTCGCGGCGACAGTACTGTAGGAGGCGGAAGATGAGCTCGAAGGTCTGGCGGGGCGGGATCGGGGCGTCGGAGTCGGCGGTGGAGTCGGAGGACTCGCTGGACTCGTCCTCGTTCTCCAGCTCGCTGTAGCCGCCCTTGGCGGAGCCGAGGAAGACGCGGCCCCAGGCGAAGTTCATGAGGAAGGCGCAGACGAAGTTGTTGACGAGGAGGAGGACGTCGCCAACGAAGAGGCTCGCCTCGTTCTCCTCGGTCAGGGCCAGCAGTTTTGTGGGTGAGAAGGCGCACATGAGCAGGGTCAGCGAAAAGACGACATGGCTCAGCGTGGTCATAAGGGGCGAGGGGTTCGCCTGGGAGAGGAGGATCGCCGGACCAACGACGTAGACGACGACGCGGAGGAGGGCGATGAGGGCGAGATCGAGGGTCGAGGAGAGGAACCGGAAGGGCTGTGAGAACTGGGCGCAGAAAAGTGTCCAGGAGGGACCCTCGGCGCCATGCCAGGCGAGTCCGAGACCCGTGTTGCCGAGATCGATGAGGACGAGCAGAAGTCCGAAGACCAAGCAAGAAGCCGGTCGCAGCGCCATCGGAACTGTTTCCGAGGAGCACTGGAAGGGACGACCGAAGAAGAAGACGGCGACGGAGCGAATGGAGGCCGCGATAACGCCCTAATCGCAGCGGCCGTAGGCATCGAGAAGCCCACTGGAAGCACTCGAAAGTGATAAAAAGAAGTGTCCACAGATAAAGAAACGGCCGACTGAAATAAAAGCTGCTAAGTTCACTTTTTTTGCCCCCCCCCCCTCCCCCCGATTACACGAGGATCGTAGTGATCTCCGAAGAAGAACGTCTCGATCTAGACCTCTACATGCCTAAACGTTTACCACGTGCATCTACCGCATCTCTCTCTTGTTTATCGTACCTTCGGAGATTCTCAGTGGCCTCGACGGCCTTGTGCAGCTCAGCTGTGGAATCGGTGGCTTGGCTTCTGGACACTTACTATCAGAAGAAGCCGCTGTAACCTTTTGAAAGAAAGAGTCCTTTGATGTCGACGCCCCTCCCACTCCTCGTCGCGGTTTCCATGAAAAGGTCGCCTTCTTCGCGGCTGGTCGCAGGCGCTCCGAGGGAGAGATCGGAGCGGAGACGAAATATCGCGGCGGCCCTGAGAACTAAGCGTACACCAAGTGCCTCGCGAGACGTGACAATGACCTAGCGTCCACGATCGAGGAGCTCTCTCAACGACCCCGACCGTCCTCTGAATCCGCACTTTTGTACATCGGTTCCTTCTTTCTTCGGTGGAAGGGTTCAAAGAGGTTTTGAGCAGATGCTGAACTCAAATATTCTGGTCCCAAACTGTTCCTCGCAATCAGAAACGTTCCCTATGCTTCTGAAGAACTCTGTACGCCACATGCAATTCGTACTATCAGCTCAGAATAGACGGTTCTTTATCGCATAGAACGTGAAACATTCCTGATAATTTAGTATTGAAAGGAAAACGATTCAATGTAATCACCAGCGGACATTCGGGATCTACTTCAGATTCACCCCTTTGAAGTCGGGCATCAGTCAAACGGAAGCTCTACGCCGAGGCGCTGGAGGGGGTCCATGGCCGCAGTGATCTCGCCGAAGCCAGCAGGAGTGACCTGACGCGGACGATCGCCCATCGAACGGCGCCTTCCCGGAATATTGGCTAATTCGAAGCCTGAGTCGATGATATTGAGCCGTTCTATAACACCTTCTCCTACAAGCCACCCTGCTATGAGTCACAAACGGACCTGAAGCCAGTATGTCAGTCGACAGTGGCTTTTGGATAAGATATTTGACATCTGAAGGCTAGTAGGGTCTCGCCGCGATTCCCCTCCTGAGGCGTGAGTCGGCATTGCATAACTGTGGGCGAAACGTTGCGTCACCTGGGGCACAAAGGGGCGCCAGGCAGCGACTCTTCTGGCGCTTCTTCCTCGGATTGGCGCACTTCTGATATTTGGGTCCGTTTCAGAACAACGAGCCGAACTTGGTTCACCCGGCTTCGGACATGGCTGCTGCAGCTACCACCTACTACGTCCACGGCGAAACTGGATGCGACTCCACCGGTGACGGCTCGGAGCTGAAGCCAGTCAAGTCCCTTTGGAAGGCCATGCTGATCAACCAGTCGGCGACCGGCAGTTTTCGCATTGCGAAGGTGGAGGACGGCCAAATTGTATGGGAGGAACCTTCGAAGTCCGCCGTAAAAAAGAACACTTCGAGGTTCGTTGCTCCCGAAATTGAGTAGCTCTGATTTTGATCGTTTCAGATACCAGACCGAGGTGAAGAAGATCGAGAGCGCCGCCGAGCGCGCGAAGAAGGAACAGCTGAAGGATCAGCAGACGCAGCAGAACCTGGAGGAAGCGCGCAAGCTGAAGATTGAGCTTGACCCTTCGCTCCCAGAGGCGACGCTTATCACCATCCAGGACGCCAAACAGTACCGTGAAAAGCGCGTCCAGGTGAAGGGATGGGTGCACCGCATGCGCACCCAAGGAAAGACCATGACGTTTGTCGTTCTTCGCGATGGTTCCGGTTTCTTGCAAGCACTTCTCCAGGGAAAGCTGGTAAATGCCACTCCAACTGTTGGCATTTTTTACCTCTAATAGTTTTAGTGCCAAACCTACGAAGCCATTACTCTTTCGACTGAGGCTGCTGTTTGCCTTTACGGCACCATTCACGAGGTTCCTGAAGGCCAGAACGCTCCTGATGGACACGAACTGAAGGTTGACTACTGGGAACTGATCCACAACGCCCCAGCTGGAGGTGTGGACAACGTGCTGAACGAGGATGCCTCTAGCGATATCAAACTGGACAACCGCCATCTGGTGATCCGCGGAGACAACAGTTCCCGTATTCTGCGCCTTCGTTCGCTGATCACTCGCGCGATGCGTGAACACTTCCACCATGCTCGCTACACGGAAATCTTCCCTCCCACCATGGTGCAGACTCAAGTCGAGGGAGGTTCGACTCTGTTCTCGCTGGACTACTACGGCGAGCCCGCTTATCTGACGCAGTCGTCGCAGCTGTACTTGGAATCGTGCATTCCCGCCCTTGGGGACGTTTACTGTATTGCTCAGTCGTACCGTGCTGAGAAGTCTCGCACTCGTCGGCACCTTGCCGAGTTCTCGCACGTCGAAGCCGAGTGTTCCTTCTTGACGTTCGAACAACTCATGGACCGTATTGAAGATCTCGTCTGCGACACCGTCGAACGCCTTATGAACGACCCCATTTCGAAGGAACTTATCATGCACGTCAACCCAGTAAGTCGCATATTCTGTAAATCGCGCAAGGTTGGGCTTATTTAGGAATTCAAACCTCCCCAGAGACCATTTATGAGAATGAAGTACTCGGAAGCTATCGAGTGGCTACAGAAGCACGATGTTCTGAACGAGGAGGACGGTGGAGAGCCGCGCCCTTTCAAATTTGGCGACGATATTGCCGAGAAAGCAGAACGCCATATGACTGACACTATCGGAAAGGTGTGATCCTACTTGACTGCGATGACCGAAATGCTTCTTTTCAGCCGATCATGCTCAACAGTTTCCCGGCGGGAATCAAGTCTTTCTACATGGCCCGCTGTGTCGAGGACAACGAACTCACGGAATCTATCGATCTCCTCATGCCCGGAGTCGGAGAGATCGTCGGAGGGTCCATGAGGATCTGGAAGGAGGACGAGCTTATGAAGGCTTTCGAAAGAGAGGGCATGGACCCCAAGAACTACTACTGGTACGTGGATTTGCGCAAGTATGGCGGATGCCCACATGGCGGTTTTGGGCTCGGTATGGAGCGTTTCGTTTGTTGGCTCACCCAAACTCATCATATCCGCGATGTTTGCCTCTACCCGCGATTCATGAACCGATGCGCGCCCTAAAGTTTCTATTCTTAGCGCTTTTAAGCCCATTTGTTTTTTGTTGTTCCTTATTCTATTCTGTTGGATTGTTGACGAAATAAAGTTAATGGCTGATGTATTCTTCGCGGTACGGGAACGCGGATCGGGTTAGCGAGTGGTGCTTGTGTCGTGAGCTATCCCCTTGACACCTGATGACCGTTTATGATAATCTGGTGACGATAAGTGATTTCTCCTATATTGGTTTGCTTTTCCGTAAAAGTGCCACTGACTCCCTCCTACCAGTGATAGCCCCAGTAGAATCATTCGATCTATCAAGTCCACCCTAAAGGGCCAGTTATAGTTGCGGAAACAGTTTCCGGAAACAGTTTCCGCCATTGTAAAAACTGTTTCCGGAAACAGTTTCCCGCAAACTGTTTCCGATGTCGGTTATAGTTCAAAAAACAGTTTCCGGGGCGGAAACAGTTTTCAAGCATGTTTGAAAACAGTTTTCTGTTTCCGGAAACAGTTTCCGGGGCGGAAACAGTTTTCAAGCATGTTTGAAAACAGTTTTCTGTTTTCGGAAACAGTTTTGGATTCGCGGTGGGACCTGTCGTGCAGATTTGGTTTCTGAGTTACTCTGAGTGGTTCGGCGCTTTTTTCGATGATTTCTGATTGTTTTTGCGGGCGATTTTGAATTGGGTTCCGGTCAGTTTGAGCGAACGGTCAGTTTGAGCGAATAAAAATCGGTCAGTTTGAGCGAATGTTGGCAATGTGCCTATTCCACATTAAGCAGTGCATAAACAGGAAGCTACAAGCACTTACTCTCTACTACTTATCGTGAAAGTGGAAAGCTCGAGAAGATATTTCGACAACTCGGAGCTCTCTCTCTCCTTCCGCAGTACTACGTGACACCAGCCTTTCGACTACTCAGGAGGAATCTGCCCACAGATGACCTAGAAAATGACTAGATGCCGGGAGTCTGCCAGAAGATCATCGAGCTATTCGACTACTATTCGAACGAATGGATCGACAACCCACTGGGACTCGACTTCGTTAACCTTTACGACATGACAGAAGGAACCCGAACAACGAATCATGCTGAAGCCTACCATAGTGCGCAGCGCCATTATTGGCGATCTCCACATATGCCACTGGGAGAATGGTTCTAGCAACGTTCCAAAATGTACATCATGCGGAGGAAACGAGGATCCGAGATGTCCTCTTGCTAAGGATCGAGTCCCGTCCACGTCATCCTACAGCAATTGCAAACGACGAGAAGCTGCAAGAAGCCCGCAGGCGACTAGAAGACGTACTAGAATCCGGCGCAAGCGTTGAAGAATTTTGGGAATTCGTCGAGAAGTATCTTACAAGAGTAGGAGCAGTCATAGGATATAATGTCCAAAGGGACCAGGACACCTCAGAAAAATTGCTCACAACGCAATCCTAATATTTATAGTCACCCAATTGTATAGTATGCATTGAATAAATTATTACATTTCTAAATTACGCAAAGAAAATTATGCAAGTTCGCGCGAAAACCGACTGATTTTCGAAACCGATGCCATTTTAAAACCGATGCCAACATTCGCTCAAACTGACCGATTTTTTTCGCTCAAACTGACCGTTCGCTCAAACCAGGGGTGGGCAAAGGGTGGGTCGATTGTGGTCCCGCAACGAAATCCCTGAATTCACAATGTACCGCGACGGTCGCGTGGGAGTGTAAAATACGGTGGATTTGTGGGCAGTTTACAGTAAAAATGGCCTTTTTTCTCGGCTGGGGCAGGCATCAAGAGGTCTACCCGACAGTACGTGGCTTGATAAACGATCATATTGCAAAA
Organism: Steinernema hermaphroditum; assembly: GCA_030435675.1. Lineage (NCBI taxonomy): Eukaryota > Metazoa > Nematoda > Chromadorea > Rhabditida > Steinernematidae > Steinernema > Steinernema hermaphroditum. The sequence goes on from CM059622.1 coordinate 7,475,396, forward strand.
CATAAGGCAAATTGACGATTTTTCCACAAAAGTCAATCTCTTAGGCGAAATCCGCCAATGAAACATAGTAATTTCGATGTACTGCTGCATAGAGCTAAGCAAGCTCTATTGATTAGACCCTACTTTACTCCCCCCCAGCCAAGGAAAATGAGGTAAACTGGCCAATTTTGCAATTCTACCGTATGTTCCTGCCATTGAGGGAGATCGTTGCGGGACCACACGCTAAACCTCCTAGTTCACTTCAATGTTTTGACCCATACCTGTAATGACGATCGCGTATTTTTTTCGCGTCATCTTGTAGGGAAGCCCACTTCACTATGACTTTACCCCCCCCCCCCCCGCCCCACTTTACTCCACGCCCGGGGTCCTAAAACTATGTTTTTTTAAGACCGTGGTTCTTAAAACGACCTGTTGGCGCATCCTTGTAATGAGGATCACCTGTTTTCTGTGCAGCATCTTGTAGAGGAGGAAAATTCACTAGGACTTTACTCGGCTGTTGTCCACTGAAACTTTCCCGGACAGGTTTATTCCATGGTCATGGCCATGGAGAGGTCGCTACAGGGGGCACTTGCTTCTGGCCTTGGTAGTTGAGCAGGGCTAGAACCGTAGAACCGAGTCGATTTCGGCTTAAGATGGCCATCCCGCCAGCGTTTTTTTAAATCTGTCCCACTTTACCTAGAAAAAACACCAGGATTCGCGTGTATCTCGTTATCTCGCTGTCTTTTTTGCGTTTTCTGTATTAATTCAGTTCTGTTCAGCTACTATTCAACTATGCCGCGTACTATGAAGCTCCCGAACGAGAAAAAAACGGCGATTTCGGCATTTTAGGGGCTTTCATTTGTGTTCCCAGTGATCGGTCGGGTCGTCCACTCGCTCTTTCTGAGGCTGTCTGGGGCCGACTGAGTTGAGTGAGCGGTCGTTTTCGGCCGTCATTGTTGGTTGCATAGTGATCGCCCCGGCTCCCAGAAGGCCTGGAACACCAGGGAGCCGTAGTTCCAACGTCTTGCCAAGAAGCCCGTCACTGCCGCCCGACTCCACCCGCGCCGCCAGAGAAGCCGAAGAAGCGTTACAACTCCGAAGTCTGTGCCGCCAGCTGCCTTGATGGTTCCCGGTTTGCCCGTTGTGCTCCACCGACGCGTTTCGCCCAGATGCCGTTCTTCGCCCGTGCTGCCCGCGGAAGCCGCCGAAGAAGCTTCTCAACTCCGACGTCCGCGCTGCCACCCGAGCTGAAGATGGGCTTGCTGTGTTCCACCGTCTCCGGGGTCAACTTTTCGCCTCTCTGATGCCCGCGCACACTGATGGGATCGTCGCCTTCTACTCTGATGCTGTGCCCTGCGCCGAAGCCAGAAGACCGACGACTACGGAGTGACAATGTGGTTTTTGTGCATATATATGACGTCTCGCAAGGCGTAAGCCTTAGATACGAGAAATAAACTCGTAACTCGTAAACTTCGGCATTTTATAAGGCTGGATACAAGATTCATCAGATCTATAACCGCGAAACTGTTTCCCCAAACCTGGAAACCGTTTCCGCGCCCCGGAAACAGTTTTCAAGCAAAATTCGGAAACTGTTCCCGGAAACTGTTTCCGCAACTATAACTGGCCCTTAAGAGACGCACAAGACGGAAAGTACCATTGGTTTTATTCAGATTTTATAACGAGCGATTGTACGGCGAACATAAAAGAAAACATAAAGGTCCCTTGCGGGTGAAGAGAGAGCTACATTATAAAAGTCAGCATATAGAAATCCTTGAAACTAAGAAACGTATTACATCTTGGAAGAACATATGACACGCGCTTTACAAGTGTGAGCACCAGGAAACGATATCCATATTATACTGGTTCCTAGAAAAATCTGCCTTGGTGGTTTGGGGGCGGTCCACGCCAGGGCGGTGGAGGGGGTCCGGGCCTAAACGGCCCTCTGGGCATTCCTCTCATGGGAGGGCATCCATAGAACGGGACTCCTGGTCTCTGGAATGGCGGCATTGGGGGACGGAGAGCATTCAGCGGCGCGCGATTCCGCATCGGCGGCGGCGTACCGCGGTTCCCGAAGAACGACGGGACGTCGGGGAAAGCGGCGCGCTGTCGCGGGAGAGAGCACAGAGGGCGCGGCCGGGGCATCGTGGGCGTCGGCGGCCTCTCATCTTCTTGTGGCTCCGGTTCCACTGAAGAGGAGCACGGCTCTTCGTCGAAGAAGCCGAGTGGACTGTCACTCCTTTCTTGTTCCTGAACATCACGCAATTACCTCCCAGTCCTCAAAATCTCTTTCTGCCCACCTCCTCCGCATCAGAAACTTCATGAGTTTTATCGTTAATTCTGCGTTGCGTGTTGTTCAGTCCTTCAGAAGCGCCTTCACGTTCCATCTTCGGTTCTATCTTGCTAGCTATACCTTCCACGTTGTTCTTTGCATCCGTCTCACCGTTCTCTTCTTTCTTCGGCAATGCGAGCGCGTTCCAGAGCGTTTTCATGACATTTCCTTCCGTAGGGTTCGTCGCCAGCGACGCAACTTGGTCGGAAGCAGCCGCTTTGTTCAGCTCAGGCACACTGCGGTCCACGTTCGTCTTCTGTTCGGAGCCAAACTGCTTTGCGGGCTTGACGCCAGCTTCATTTCCAGGTCGACGGAATCGCTGTCCACCTCCGTTACGGCCGTTTCCTCTCTGCTTGATGCGTATGCTTGAAGGCACGTTGCTCCTCGGAATGCTGAACTCGAGTCCATTCGACGGATGTGGGGTCACGTTCGAAGGAGTGCACGGCATGGGTGGAGGCGGTTTGCGCAAGTAGGTCGGAGTCATGTGCGATGGAGGCTCCATGAACCGAACCGGAGTCGACATCGTTGGTGGATGACGAGCCACTTGAGGCTGATGCAGTGGTGGCGGCGGCTGATTCATTGCAAACTGTGGAGGTGGTACCGAGATGTCCATGGAGGTAGGCATCGCCGGCGGTGGACAGTTCAGATGCATCGGAGGCGGCGGGTATGCAGGATGTTGAACCGGTGGCTGCGTTTGCTGGCACACGTTCGGAGGCGGTATCGAAGTGTCGATCATCACCGGACGCACGGAGTACGGTGCGGGTGCCGGAGGAGGTGGAGGCAGTAGATGTTGGGTTGGCATCGCCTGTGGCGGCAGTGGCAGCGGCGCTCCGAAGTTATTCATCTGAGGCGGCGCGGCTTGGTGAAGAACGGAGGACGGAGGTATCTGCGCGTAGTTGGCTTCCATTGGCGGCTGGTACACATTTAGTGGTGGTTGTTGGGGAACGAATTCCGGAGGCATCTGAGGCGCCAGCGCCTGCGGAGGAGCAGAGTACATAGACGTCGACGGCTGGTAGTGCTGGTAAACGGGTGTAGACGGCATCTGATACTGCTGCTGTAAGAAGTGTGGCGGTGGAGGTGGCGGAGTTGACGGCCCAGGAGGTGGAGTGGCTGGGGCGGGTGGTGGAGGCAGCAAGAGCGGACTCAGCGCGTATCTCTGCTGTTCGTCGTCATCGATAGTCGCGGAGTTGTCGCTGGCGTCACTCGCGATGTCCATTGCCACAATGTCTTCGCGACTGGTGTCCAGTCCCCTGAACCATGCTTATCACCCAAATACTTAGGTTTACCTCGTACCTTCCAACGTCTGCATCCGTCATTTCCTTAAGTGCCCCCTTGAGCTTGGAGAGCAGAGTCTTCTTGTCCAGCTTGCCCATCGCGTTCTGCAAATCCTTGCCAAAGTACTCTTCGAGCTTGTCGACGGGAGTTTCGGTCATCTGCGACACCTGCTTAAGAAGCTCATCCTTCTCGCTTTCCTCGCCGCCTTCCAGAAGAATAGGTGGTGGAGGAGGAGGCGTCATGCACTTCTGAGGGGACAGTACTGCGTTCCTATCATACCCATTGGCGATGTGCACTGGGGAACTGCGTCCAGAAGAGTTGTGACCAGGTGATCCTGATGGTGTTTGCGGCCCCGGCCCGGGTGGCGTTCGTGGGCCAGGGGGCCCTTTCTGCGGAAAGCAGCTCTTCGTAAACTCCGACGTGAAAACCTGAAACAGGGCCGAATTCATGCGTGACTATAAAAGCAGACAAACCTCCGGGGGAAGTGGCTTATGGAGAGGTTCCTTCCGCACAAACCCGAGATAGGAGTAGGGCTCAATCCTGCCTTTCAACATCTTGTGTCCGAGAAGTCGTTCCATGAGACCTTCCTTCTTGAGGAACTCGTAACATATCCTGTTATCCGACTCATGACGCATCAAATCGTCACGCGTCTGCAGCGAAATAAATTTCGGTTGGCTAGGCTCGCCGGAAGTCGTCGGTTTCTGACGATCCCGAGGAGGAGATTTCGGCGCAGCGCCTAGGATTAGATAATCAATAACCATATGCAGCAGAATAGGTTCGTACCTTTATTCTTTTTGTCCGACCTGCTGGTATCCATTAACGTGAAAATGGTGTCAAAGACATCTCCGTCAGCGGCGTATTTCGACTTCCGAGACTTCTGGGCAGATCGGGGCGTGCCTTGTTTCCTGAAGCGGAAAGGTAAGAAAGGGGCCATAAGCGAGGAATACCTGGGGTTGGAGGGTTGCGGGTCGCGTTTCGGCGTCTTAGCAGAGGGCGACTGGTCGTCCTCGGCTCGGTCGGGCTTCCGACGCTTCTTGGCTCCTTCTGCGGGCGTCGCGCACTTCCCGTTCGGCGAGGGCATCGCCTTCGCTTCGCTTCGATTCTCGATTCTGTTGGCGCGCGCCTTCAGTCGCTTGTGGGGCGTCCTTCGGCTTCGCTGCGATCTGAAACGATCTGAAAATTCCAGTGAGTTCCTCTCCCTCCCGAGGTGCGCGAGCGCGGCACGCGGATTCGCCTCCGGCATCGCCGCTACCTCTCTCTATCGATCGGCGTGACCTCTCGGCGATCCTGTCGTCTTCCGATGATTCGATTCGCCTTTCGTCTTCCAGTTGAGTCCGCTGGAGCTGCAGATCGGAGTGCGCTCTCTGATGCGGCGCCGATTCGACCGAACGCTTCCGAAGAATTAATTTTACCGTTCATGTGTCTTAAATCATTTCGTTGCGGGAACCCAATCCGCCGAGAGATTCGACTAGATATGGGCGTCGAGCGAGCTTCGAGTCCCTGGGGTCTCCGAGACGAGACGCATTCAGTCTCGTCTGTGGGTGTCGAGACTGTCTACTTGCAGAGGGAAGCACATCGTCGCGGGACGCCGTTATCAGTTCTGTCCACACGCTATGGGTGATTTTCGTTTAGTGCGTTTAAGGGTGCTCAAATGCGAAACATTGATGTTTGTTTTATCTGTTCAAGTGAAAATGAAAGGCGAACCGTTTTGCGGACCTGATTTCGAACACGATGGCCACCAGAAGGTCTCAACTAATGCTATATAACTGTGATTCGAACTCTTTTCACAGTGAAAACTCCATTTTATCAGTTCTGAGTTCCGCCTTTCGGACTCATTGTCTTCCCAATGGTGCTCATCCTCGGACTCTATACTCGTGTGCAGTGAGAGGGAAAACCGTAGAAGTTTTATTTATACGTTAAGGTTGCACTTAAACAAATCTCGATGAAAGATCTTGAGAGTGGCATTAGCAGAGGAAGGTAGCCGTGCGCTAATGAGGAAGGCAATGGCGACGTCGGGCTCGGCCTCGTCGACGATAAATAGGAGGATCTGTACAGGGGAAGGAATACTTACAACGCCGTCACAGAAATGCGAGTGAAGGACTAGATCGGGTAGTGGGAGGGCTCAGTCCTCGTCGATCCGTTCGGAGTCTCCCGTGGCGAGCAGAGACGTCGGCATGTGGATAGGAGGCAAAGGCGCCGACTCCGGTTTCTGGAGGGGCGCCGAGGGCAGCGCGGCGAATGAGGCACCGAAGGCGACGAGGGCAGGGCTGGGCATCGTCTCGGGGGGCGTCGCGGCGATGGCGACGGGGAGGTCGCCGGAGGGGCGCTTCTTGAGGGGTCCGTTCGGGTGCGCGCCACTCTTCTCCTTCTTCTTGTCGCTGCGCTGCGCCTTCCGCTCCTTCTCGGCGCACTTCGCCGCCTTCTCCACCCGCATTGCCTCGGCGACGATGAGGTCGATCTTCATCTGCACCTCCTTCTCCTTGAGGGTGTCCTCCTGCTGATGCTTCCCGGCCGCCGCCGGGGACCGCTTGTGACTGTAGTTCCTCGAGGAGCGACTCCGGGACTTCTTCGCCGGAGCCGCGCCGTTCGTCACGGGACTCGTCGCCGTCGGTGCCTCTGGCGGCACGTCCTCCGTAGGTGTCTGGTCCGGATTTTCGGGCCGTACGGTCTCCAGGTGCTTCTGGAGCTGCTCGTTGGCGATCTCCAGGTTCGTGATCTCGGTCTCCAGCTCCGCGCAGCGCGCCATCTTCCGCTTGTGCGCCAAGACGATCTCCTTGGCGTAGTCGAGGAAGGCCGCCGGCGTAGCCGCGTCGACGCCGAGCTCGTGGATACGCTCGCGAAGCAGCGCTACGCCGCTGTCCACCAGCTGGTCCACCGACTTCTTGAGGGTGTCCCGCCGCTGGATCAGGTCCTCGCGTTTCAGTTGCTCCCTTCGAATGCTCGCCTGCACCGCCTCGACGTACTGTGGCGTCTTCATGTACTCCAGGAACTTCTCCATCACGATCCTCTGCTCCTCTACAATCGTCCCTTAGGCCTTAGGCCCTGTAGAGCCTCCACCCACCGAGGTACTGGTCCAGTTCCGGACAGCTGGAATGCGTCCTTCCGGTGGCGAGGTCCGCCTTCGCCAGCGACTCGTCGTCCTCGGTTTTCACGAAGTGCATCGGGATGTCCCTCGACATGTTGTGCATCTGCTGAAGTCCTGAAACGCGCCCTTCAGCCTTCAGAAGCGCGTCCCACACCCACCGTCGATGGCGTCGGAGGAGAGCCTCGAGCCGCCGAGGGTCGGGGCGAAGCTGGCGCCGCAGGAGCTCATCGGCGCCGACTTGCGGGGCCTGCCGCGAAGGATCGCCTTCTTCGGCTTCTTCTCCTTCACCTTCGCCTTCTTCGGCTCCTCGCCCACCTGCTCGCTCCACTTCCGCCGCGTCGTCGGTCCCACCCTGAAAGCCGCTCTGTACTCCGGCATCTAGGGGTGCTCCTTACGGATCGTCTTCTACGTGTCTTCCGCTGTTCGACGACGACATGACGCTCGATTCCCGCGAGGAGCGGTGGCTCACCGAGGAGCGCCGGCTGTTTTCCGAGGAAAGCGCCCGCGACTGCGGATTCCTCTGGTTCTGGTAGTAGAGTTCTATCTGAAGACGCACTTAGCCCTGGACGGAGCACGGACTGACCCTGGAGTGGTTGATGGTGTGGATAAAGTAGGCGACGTAATTGCTCGTCCAGGAGCAAGCGTTCTCACAGCGGCGCATCTCCTTGACGTCCAAGATCATCGAGATGTCGTTCATGTGGCGCCCGTTGGTGGAGCGCCCGGGCAGCGCGTAGGGCTTCGTGGTGATGATGCGCGTGCCGTCCTTCAGCTCCGAGAGGAGTTCCCTCTTGATGCGCGCATCCAGTTCCGACGTGAAGGCGAAGTTGTTGATGAAGATGATTGTCGCTTCTTCCGTGATCAACTGTCGGTACTTCGGCTCTAGGAAGTCGCCGTGCTCCATCGCGAACGGCCGGTACTTCTTACCGTACCACTTCATCAGTCTAAATCGTCGGGATGAGGCATCGAGGACGTATTCTCCTATCAGTTTGTAACCTTCCTTGCGGAGATAAGAGCCTACCTGACGAACTCGACCTCCAGCTGCTTGGCGAACTTGTTGGGGAGCTGCGAGATCTCGATGCCAATGGCCTTCTTGACCCGCGAGCCCCCAGCCATCTGGATGATGAGCTGGCCGACGCCACTGCCCAGGTCGACGAAGACGTCGTCCTCCTTGGGCGCCACCTCCTCGATGATCATCTGTAGGCGTTCGAAAGAGGTCTCCCCGTAGGTCTCTGAAGAGAACGCCTCGTAGTGTTTGTTGAGGGCGCTGACGTCGGTGACGGCACGGTTGTAGGCCCGCGTGCAGATCTGCTTCAGGAACTTCTCGTCGGCGAACTTCTCGTCGCCCGGCTTCGTCGCGCCCTTCCACTGAACCGGCTTTAATATTAGAATTGTAGACGCTCCTCACCAGAGAGCTTATCGTAGCGGCGGCCTTGTTGAACTTGTGGCATAGGAGCTGCAGCTCCTCGAACTTCGAGACGTCGGGGTCGCTCACCGGCTGCAGCACCTGATAGAGCTCCCGGAATTGCAACTTCGCGAGTCTAAACCGCTGATTCCGGCGGGTTTTACGTTGCCGGGCCTACCTGATGATCTCGACGATCTCGGCGCCGACGTGCACCTGGTCGGCCTCGGAGAGGGTGAAGGTGAGAGGCTCGCCACCAGCACAACTGTGCAGCTTGAGCGTTTGCATGGCGTCCGGAGGCGAAGCGGGGGGCGCCTTCTTGGCCAGCTTCGGACTCGGCTGCTGACGGGAAGCCTTAACGGAGGCGCCTCGCTTCATAACTCGACGATCGCGAAAGACGAAGCGGAATCGGGTCACGCGAGAACGAAAGTGCGAATGACGGCGCGAAACGAATCGATTCCTTACAAGCGACTCATTAGGTAAGCACTCTGATAAGTCGAACTTTAGGCGTACACGCACGTGCCAACATCTTTGTCATTTCGCCCCCAGTATCGGCTGCGGGGTCGCCACCCCTCGGAGCGAGCAGAGGCGCCTTCCGGTGTGTGTAGGAAAAGTCCCTCGGAGCCCGGGAACGGAGTCCAGAAGAGAAGAACAAACAAAAAACGCTTGGCACGGCGCCAGTGGCCACAAAAACGCGTGTTCCCCCGCAGACGTTCCTCGCCTAACGCAGGTTGTCCGCTGTGGGACCGTTCCGCCACTCGCATCTCCCGCCCCCCGCTGACCGTTCTCTGGAGTCCCTCCATGTGACCGAAGTACACTCGCCTCTGACGACATCGCACCGCGTGTTTTTGACGACACCGTTGCACCTGGAGACTGTTGTCCCCTCGCTGCTCTCTGATTTCTGGTGGCGTAGAGGCATGATCGGGCCCTCAGCCCTCCAACAGGAGCTGACTCAGGAGGTGGCGGCCTTCTAAGGCCTCTGGCGCCGCCGATCGATCCATCGGGATGTCGACCTTCTTGCATGTTGTCGTCTGGCCGATCTCTCGAGGTGATCTCGGAGACCATTCGCGTGTTTGTTGCATTGATCGTGCGAGAGAAAACGTCGCCGCGGAGAGCGCTAGGGCGCCAGCTCGCTCTGCTGCGGCACGCGTCCACAGCACGGGAGCGCCTCGGCCGAAGCACGTAGCCGTGCAGCCCTCGTGCAGCTTCTTCTCCACCTTTTACCTTTCAGAATTCACAAAAGAAGGCGCCAATGGTACTCGCCGGCGGGAAAGGTAGGTTGCCGACCCTGTTCGGGAACCAAGTCCTTTTTAGCCGTCATAGGACAGTGCCTGATATGCGGGGAAGACTCCACCGGATACCACTACGGAATCATCGCCTGCCTCGGCTGCAAAACCTTCTTTAGACGGTATGTGCACGTGGTACTGTATTCTGGACAAATACTTCAATGTATTATCTGAAATAACAATTCGTATACTTCCTTCGAAAGTCCTTGTTAGGCAGTCCTTTATCGTCTTTGAGGAAAGACACTACAAACTACAGTAAGACGGGGAGGTAGAGTAGTAACGCTGTTATCTTTGAAGACAAAAAGTCGTTTTCTTGCTCATTAGAAGGAACAAGAATATGGTTGTTCAGTAGGAAAGACTCTTGTTGTACGGAAGAACCCTGAAAGAACCCTCATAGCGAATCGTCTTTTGCTCAAAATGCACAAAAGAGGAAACATTACATTCAACGTTCTGACGAGTCTTCTAGAATGCTATCTATTGGGTTGGTCCATTGAAAATGTCGGATGGTGTAAACATCCTTTAAATTTGCAATATTTGCTTCCATGACCAAATCGATGGGTACGTTCTTGAGCACAGTTAATTCTCTCTCCATAATATGATTGGCGACTTGCTCAGTACATTCCTGGTGGTGTTCCAGGCCTATTCTGTCGTGATGACCATTTTCTGGCACCTCGAGATGGCGAAATGCGAAGTGATGTACGGGCTTTTTACGTCATTAATTGTGTGATGGACGGTGGCTGCCTTCAATCACGTACATCCTTAGGTATTGCCTACCGAACGCACCTATTGTTATCTTGGTTATGTATCATAACCTGAGCTAATTTCACAAAGATGGCTTTTTCAAATGACCATGTTCTCTTAACTCCAACATTTCTAATTGGTTAAGTTACATAGCAGACAATGGGGATATGTAGCAGGTAGCTATCACTCACAGCTACCAAGCCCATATAGTGATTCCACGAGATCTTTTCAACTTTCAGGAAACAGATGCCAAATGTCGAAAAAATGACCCTTGGATCCACAAAAAGTACGGCTACCCGAGACCTCACATTTTAAAGTTGACCTCCACAATGGCTCTCCACCTTGAGCTGAGAGATTCGCTGTTTGCGGTTCTTATAGTACTCTCTTCGCTCTATCTTACTGTCATCTGTTCTCCTTTAAAAATGACGATACCAGAGGGAACCACTCCAAATAAAAGAAAGAGGTCGAAAATTGTACCAAAACATTTTTCGACCTCAAACCTCTTGTGTTCTATGAACAAGGGGTCTGGGTTTTGCCTGAGAAGTGAGCCGCAGTTGCTCAGTCAAACAGTCAATACCGAGAATAATAGGCATGGATATATATTAGAAACTGCCACTTAAATCATCCGACATTTTCAATGGACCAACCCAATATCTAAAAGAGCTGATCATTATCCGGTGCTTAGAAGTTTCTGGTGTTTAGTAAATGACGTTGGAATTGGATATTTAAAGCGCTATGTCTTTTTCTTTTGTCTTGTACTCGTTTGAGTTTGTAGCCTAAAATCCCGAGCTACTCAAAATTCGGATAGTCTTCAGTGTTTCTTTTTGCAAACCTTCTTTTGTATTACAATTTCTAAAGAATCCGCGTTTTATCCTAACCAGGAAAACCGTAATCGAGAAATATTTCAAGGGTCCAGCTAAAAGAAGGCATTTAGACAGAGGTCCAGACAGTCATTTTCGGGATTTTTTTTCGCACTGTCTATAAGTCTTTTTGACCCTCTTTTTTTGGCACATTTCCCGATTGAGGTTCTCATGAATAAGAGGAAACGCGAACTCTTCGAAAACTTTAAACTTCGAAAGTTTTCTACATTTCTTTCGACTAATTTTCCGAAAGAACATTCTTAACAATTAGCTTTTTGTCGATGTGGTTCGATAGTTTTTCGAAAAATGTTACATTCGAGGAATAAAGTGAAAACTTCTTTGTGTTCTGTCGGAGGGAGGGACGGTGTTGCGAATATCTCAAAAGACTCAAATTGTCTTGGATCATGTGAGAAAATATCCCTGCGAGAAAATATCCCAGCTATGGCAACAAGTCATACTCATTTCTCTTGCTCTTAAGCTCTGCTGCGGTGCTTGATTTCAGCAGTTTTTTCTTCTCTTCTGTTGTAGTCACTCTCCACACTTCTGTGATCCACCAAAACAGGATTAAAGTAAAAATCGGACGTAGAAATGGGGTGGATCGCCTGTAAAATGAATTCAGAACTCCATAAGTAGGAATTTAGACCTTCAGAAGTACTAGGATATCAGCGAAGCCGTCAAGACAACAGCGACGGAACATCCTCTTCGCGGGCGTTTGCGGCACAGCGGATACTTCTGAGCTCGCATCTGCTTTGGAGAGATGAGTCCGCGGTCCAGGAGTTGCGTCTTCCCAGGTCTTGGTGTCCTTAGAGCGTCGGCGACCTACAGGATGACTTCTCGCACAGTCGGGTGCTTGGCGTTGGACATCTTGTTGTCAGCGGTGGTGGGACTACGGCTTCCGGGTGTCCCAATTCCCTCTGGAAGCCGGAAGACTCACAGATGCCATAGGGTTTGCTGGCTGACCGATCAGACGCTCAGAGAGCGAATGAGGGACCGAGCGCTCGCCACCGCGGCACGAATGAGACTCTTGCAGACTGCAATCTGCGAAAATAAGCGGATTATCCATAACGAGAGATGAGAGCTTGTGCGGAGCGACCGATTGACGGGATCAATGGTGCAAAAAGAAACTCATTTGTCTCAATTGCCCATTCCAGACAGTATTTTCAAACTATGAAAAGGTAGGCCGCCCAACGCGAAAAGAGGCTGTCTTTGCGATGCATTTGCCGAAGAACAGAAGACTATTGCCATAGCTGGGATATTTTCTCGCAGGGATATTTTCTCCACCAACAATTGTCTTGGAGTCACATTTCTAATCCAAAGACTTCCTTCGTGATTGTCGTGTTTAGGGCGGTCATTCAGAACCAGGACATCAAATGCAAGCGGGAGCAGGCCTGCGACGTCGACGGTGGCAAGCGGAAGGCGTGCCGTGCTTGTCGCTACAAGAAGTGCCTTGACCAGGGTATGACCAAAAACGGTAGGTGCACCTCCGAGCCTCCCAAGATCATCTTCTTAGCCTTGCAACCCCGGCGTGACCTCATCGGATGCCGTCGCTTCCGACGGCCGACGACCTCGGCGGGGCGCGAACCGTGCTCCCCTAGCCCGACCTCCTCGGAGACGCCATCGGTGATGGCGGACTCGGCCGACCGGCTGAACCTCCTGCAGCTCATCTCGCGGCTGACCCTGCTGGACAAGTCGATCCGCGAGCGCAAGTTCGAGGTGATCCGCTCGAAGAACGAGGCGAAGCGTCTCGCGCGGATCCTCAAGATCGGAAACGAACCCGTAAGAGTGCGCGCGGGGAGGTGATTCAAGCGGTCGCTTCAGGACGTCAAGGACCAGCTGATGATCATGCTGGGCAGCGATATCGCCAACGTCACGCAGACGGACCTTCTGATGATGCTGGAGTGGGTGAAGACGCTCCCCTGCTTCCCGACGCTGCCGGTCGGCGACAAACTGACCCTCCTGAAGAGGTTCGCCGTGCACCACCTCATCCTCGAACACGGCTATTACACCGCGCAGCTCGGCGTCGAGGACGTCTGGCTCATCTCCAACGGCACCTGCATGCCCCGAAACGTTAACGTCCTTCCGGAGGAGAGCAAGGTGGGCCCCTTCGTGTCGGCACCCTGACCGCCCCCCTAGCACTCGATCTCGGAGGACCGCAAGTGGCGCCAGGAAAAGCTCTACAAGCAGATGACCGACCGCTGCATCGATGAGGTGGCCCTTCCCCTCCGGCGGCTCCAGCTGATGCCCGAGGAGCTCGTCGTCCTCAAGATCATTATGCTCTTCCAGTGCGGCAACCACACTCACATCGGTTGGCACCGCGGTCGGGGTACTGTAGCTGGGCTCCGTTTCAGAGGAGAGCACGACTAACCTCTCGGAGGAGACGCGCCGCGCCATCATGGAGTGCCGGAACCAGGTGATAGCGGCCCTCTTCGAGCACTACAGGGCGATCAAGTACGAGAACTACGCAGGTGAGGCCTCTTCCAGATTAGAGCTGTGGATCGGGCCGGGAACCAAGTCTATGCCGATAGGCCATCTGTGGAACTAAACACCCTTTTGCAGAGCGTTTCGGCAACGTCATCCTAACTATCTCGGGGATCGTGTCGGCGGCGTCGGCGATGCTCGAGAGCTACCAGGTGATGCGTCTCTTCAAAATCGTCCTCTTCGACCACATCTCCGAGCAGCTCCTCTTCCACGTCGACGACTCTCTGTAGTCCAAGGACGTCTCCATCTCTGTACATATTGTAACAAAGTGATCCCATCGAGAGACCTCTTTTCAAAATAAAACATATTTTATCATCCACTTCCCCTGCTCTCGGCCAGGAGTGCTCATCCACGTGCTTCCAGATCAGGAGCGCCCTTTTAGGGAAGGTGAACTTGATCGTTATCCAACTTCTTCTCTCTTCTTTGTCCAATTCCACTTTTAAATCAGCTTCCTACTTTTCAGCCCTACATGCATCAGTGGAATGACATTTACTAGATGTGAGAGCCGAAAACCATTTCGTACGTTCTTTGGTGAACATCACCTTCTTGTGACGTATTCTCGCAGTCAACCGATCGTTCCCGTCCTTGCAGAGGGTTCGAAATGACCCGAAAAGAGAGCGCCGATCCCGTGACCACCGAAGGACGACTCTCCGAATCGTCGGAACTGGTCGAGCTGCGTCCAGACGACCTTCAGGAAGTGAGCGCCGTAAACAGCCCGAAGGAGTGTTTGTTTTGCGGAGAAGCCGTCCCCACAAGCGGTCGTGTAAGAACATGCTCCCCGTAGAGGCGCTCGAGAGGGTCACGTGTCCAGAGGGCCTCGAGTCGGCAAACGAGGGCGCGTCACCACTTCTAGAAGTACACGTGAACGGCGTTCGGTGATCGCTCCGGAGGGAACCTGTGACCTCTTTCGACAAATGTGACGGGAAACCCCGCTACAAATCGACCCAAAACCTGATACAGTATCTTTTGTAGTGTTTTGTGCATTTATACCCACAAGCGAATGACTTTCATTTGTGTCCCCAGCGATCGGTCGGGTCGTCCACTCGCTCTCTCTGAGGCTGTCTGTCTGAGCCGACTGAGTTGAGTAAGCGGTCGTTCCTAGCCGTCGTTGTTGGCGCAATGATCGCCCCGTTCCAATCCGTCGTGGCTGGCGTGGAACGTATGCCGAATTGTATCTCGCCAAGAAGACCGTCAACACCGCCCGACCACCCGCGCCGCTCACTCAAGCCAAAGAATCGCCCCAACTCCGAAGTCTGCGCCGCGAGCCGCTCCGAAGATGGGATTCCACGTCGCCTATCGTGCTCCACCACAGCGCATCTTCTGGATACAGCCTTTTCATCGCTTCGAAGCCCGTGCACACTTATGGGATAGCTGCCTTCAACTCCGACGTCGTGTCATGTGCCGAAGAAAGAAGAGAAATAGCGACAACGGTGATCTACGGTTCTTCATTGTGCATTATGAGATTTCTTGCGTGGCTAATGCCACTGATTCAAGAGTAAATGTAATGTAAAGCGAATGACTTCTTCTTCGACACAGAATCGCCATAAACCCGCTGTGACAGTATAATACTGTTCCTTTTTGCACTTTTTCTGTCTCTGTGGACTTTCCAATAGTCGCTCTGGTTTGGCGCTTACGTCAAAGATCCACGAATGGACGCGGACTTCGTGGTCATTATCGGCAGGAGACAAGGTCTGATCTTCAGACGCCACTCTTCTTCTCCCGTGGGAATACCACAAAGTGCACGTGAAAGATAACGGCGATGAGTGATCGCCGTCCACCTGACGTTGTGCAATAAAAACTGAATTGGAACACGAAGTGAAGCCGCGGAATCCGACGCGCCTCCGTGGAATCGGTGCATTCTGAGTCACCCACACACGTCGCTTTGGAACATTCCTTCATTCTCGGCACCTCCACCCACATCTTCTGGCGCCAGTTTAAGTGGAACCAGCAGAATCGAGAAGAGATCCTCTTCCCAAAGACAAGATTGTCAAACTTCGGAAGACCCCCGACGTCTTGGAACCGCTCTCCGGGGCTTCTGTCCGTTCTCTGCTCGTTCCCCACGTGATCGCGGCGTGTGTCAACAACAAAGGAACAAAGTCCGCTCCGTCGGTGGAGCGGCGACGCCCGAAGCCACCTTCCGAGAATCCCCTGCACCCGCGGCGGCGGAAGTGACACAGAAGGCGCCGCGTGGCTTTCACGTGCCACATGGAGCCGAGATTTGAGGCGCTCGGCACTCCCGCACACTTAACCACTCTTTGCATCGCCGAGAAGTTGCGAGTCGAGGGTGAGTACTGTAGTTTGTTTGAGCGATCGATGGCGACACTTATCGATCGAATTCGACGGAAAAGGAGTCTTTCTGGATGAGAAAGAGTCGGCAACATAGAGGGATCCGACGCCGAGGGAAAACCCTCACACCCTCAAGTAGACGATCGGAGAGCTTCGTTTCAGGGCTGTTATGGTGCGAAACGTCAGCAATCCGTTCTTTTGGAAGGATCGCGTTTCGAGTGTCCCTGTCAGATCCCGTGTTCTAAAGTGGCCATATCGCGTTTCGGACATCGAACTGATCGGCTCTGACGAATTGTTTTGATCAGTTCCGTCGATCCTCTCCTGACTTGTTATTGCGGGAGGAAGGCGAAAAAACACAGAGATGTCAATACGAACATAAACAGTAAAGTGCGTTGCGAAGATTGCGATCACGCATTTCAGAAGGATCTTCGAACGGTTCGAGAAGAAGAGATCTCTGGAACTCCGGAGATCACCCGAGATTCCCCAGGGTCGAGGTCATTCCCTCCAGGTTAATCGGACACCTTCTCGGTCGATGATCGGCCGAAGAACCTCGCGCACTCCTACAGAGGCCCCGAGGCTCCACCGCGTGATAAGAGGCGCCCGAAATAGAGTCCGAGCTCTGTTATCGCTTCCTCCCAAAAGAGAGACTACGTACCACGTATTCGCCTCAAGAAGCCCCCTCCAGAAGCTCACCGAGGAATTCGTTTCCCCTCCATTCCACAAGCAGGTCTGCCGCCAAAACAGCGAAAGTTCCCTCGGAAGCAGTTTAGGAGTGCGCCCCAGACGTCTATTTCTGTTGCATTCGGCGCGACAAGGTAAACAGACGCTGTTTTGATGGCTCGAGTCGAATTGGCACAGATCAGATGACTACGACCGCCGCGTCAACAACCCGGGTTCCCCCACACCGCCGCTTTCCTCTCCGTTGGGTACGGTATACGAAGGGGATGTTCTGGGTGCAAAAAGTTCTTGAAGGACTTATCAGGGCGAAGCACGGGAGACGTCCCGTGACCCTCGTAGATCCGCTGATAAGGTCCCTCGACCTTCGCTTCAGAGGCCGAGGACCTTCCTGGGCCTCGTGCCAAAGGGAGCGCCTCGGCGAGGGATGCCCGGCAGGCACGCGGCGATCACGTGAGCGCCACTCTTTGGACCTTCGGGGCGGCGCCGCACAGTATCCAGTAGGGGAGGACCCCCCAGAACGCCTTCCGCGTCGTATAAAGGGTGCGCCGCGGCGTCGCGGTCGTCGGGGGCTTCCCCGCACGCCAGACGTCGGTCAGGGTCGTCCCCGCTGTCATCCGCTGATCGTCGCCGCCGATCGATGACCGCGCGCGTTCGGGCCCTCTTCAGAGTCGTGCTTCAGAATTCATGAGCCTCTAAGCGCCATGTGGGCCCTCAAAGCTGCGCGCCGTCTCCCGAAGTCGCTGCAGGTGGAGTGGGAGGACGGCTTCTTGGCCAAGTTCCCCTACGTCTGGCTGCGCGACAACACCTTCCGGCGGCCCTCGCTCGTGCACCTGGACCTCGACCTGACGCCCCAGGTGGTCGACTACTCCACGGACCGGCTCTCCGTCCTCTGGCCACCCTGCATCGCCTCGCAGTACTCCTCGCAGTTCCTCCGGAGCCACTCCATCGTGAAGCCCCCGGTCGACGTCGAAGGTGAGCCTCCACCTCAGAAGGCCCCCACTCCCTGCTTGCAGAACCCAGTCCCCAGACGACGCTCCCCAACGCCTGGAAGATCGTGCCGGCGGGACCCGTGGACCCGCTGCTCATGATGGGTACGGTGGAGTGGGGCGACCGGGCCAAGGACCTGGGCACCATGTGGCCCCATCTGGAGCGCGTGCCCTCCCTCTGCACCGTCGACTCTCTCTCCGGAGTGGCCCGCGTCTACGTCGTCGACGCCGTCCACGCCTTCGAGGTACTCCGAGGCCCCCGGGAACCTCTGAATCCTCCGGTTTCAGGAGATGGCCGTGCGAAGACCCGAGGAGTTCGCCTTCCTCCAGAGGTGCACAGTTGAGTACCGCGAGGGACCTTTCACGGCGCGCCACAGGATCGTCACCATGAACGAGGGCCGCGTGGCCGCGGTAAGTGACCTCCCGAAGGTGGTTGCGGGTCGTGGACTTTGGAATTTGACCCGCCCGGAGAAGTAGAACCTATAAACACTGTATCCGATGTATTCGGCGGCGGCGCAAACAGAGTCACATGTAATTTGTTTACGAAAACAGGCGCCGGGTTCCCCAGAATCGCCACCGGAAGTCGTCTGAAGCCATCCATTTAGGCCCTCTTCAATAACGAGTCGCGCTCCGCCGAGATTACGGTAGAGTCCGTGGACGAGTTCTATGCGTGCCTCAAGAGCTTCGGCCGGATCGCATGGGAGAACGCGCACACCGTGGAGATCGGCCCCCGGGAGCGGCTCGTCGTCGACAACCACCGCGTCCTCGTCGGCGCCCCGGCCCAGTTCGGACGCCGGCTATTCGTGCGCACCTTCTCATAGTCGATACTCAGCCACCCGACCTGATGAACCCCTGTACATAGCTCGCCACATTCCCGGCCCCTGTACATACCTCGTCCTCCGCCGTCAGTGTCGAACGATTGTAAATAAAGCACACCTTTTGCAGAGGAGCACGCCAGTCCGGTCAGGGTGGCACGCGAGACGAGGGTCGCCCCTTACGGCTTATCGCCGGTGGAATGTCGCCGTCGAAAACAGCCCAAGACGGTTTTCGGTTTCTGATCAGACGCCGGCCGATCGATCGTTTTAGAAAATGACCATTTTTGAAAGATACGTCTTTGGGGAACATTCCGAACAGAAGGACACTCACTCGTGTCGCGGTGGCGAGCGGTCGGTCCCTCCGGTCGCTCTCTGAGTGTCTTTTGGTCAGATGGCGAACCCCGTGGCAGCTGTGAGTGTTCCGGCTTCCAGAGGGAATTGGGACACCCGGAAGCCGTAGTCCCACCACCGCTGACAAACAAGATGTCCGACGCCAGGAAACCGAAGCCCGACGCTATGTGAGATGTCATCCCGAAGGTCGCCGACGCTCTGAGGGCCAGCGAAGACGCAACTCCCGGATCATGGACCATTAGACTTGAGCCCAGAAGCGAGCGCTGTGCTGAAAACGATGTTCCGCTGCCGCATCGGAAGATTTGCCGATTCCCAGATGCCCCGTGAAGTGCGCCGTCTACGACCGCGTCGACATCAATGCCACGCCAGGGATGAAGCCGGCTGCAAAGTGATGTCCTTTGTCTGTCTATTGTCGGTATCGCGCAAGGCTTAATGCCTTTGATTCGCGAAATAAAGTCGCGAAAGTCGCGAAGTCCGAACAGAAAAGGGTGATCGAGGAAAATCTTGCTGAAAAATGGTCAAGACACAAAAACTCTCATCGGTGCATGTTCTTTGATTTCTGTCCATGTGACACTTTCTCCTGCTAATCGCTAACATGATAGCGATTTCCGTCGTAAGAACCTTATCTGAGAGAAACCTAATGTAATTTCACTATAAACGGCGGCATATAAAAGGAAAAGAATATGATCCGATGGGAATTCTACTACGGTGGGTCAGCGCGACCCACTTGTGGCTTAACATCTCTATTAAAATGGATTCACTTTGGTTCTTTGGGACTCTCTCTACGGATCAACCGTGTTTTGTGGGCTTAGGTGACCATCGCGATGGTGGAGAGGTTCGTAATCGCTCGATAAGAGAAGTCACACAAACCTCAAAGAGAGGGTTGTAGCTTCCTTGCTCCAAGGCCCTCTGGGAATGCCGCAAGCGAACAGTCGTAAAGAACCTGAGCTCCTCTTATCTTCTGTTTCTTCTTCACGTGCCAAAGCGACTGCAAACGACATCAACTACCTCGAAACCCTTTCCCGGGGATCTTCCCTGGAAGGAACTCTGAGTTCTGTAGTCTCCATACCGAAGTTGTTGTGGGTCCGCTTCGGCGAACATTCCTCTCCCTTCTTCGTCGCCCTGTGGCGCCTCCGAAGCCCCTCGTGGGTGCATTCGCGTCCGTTCGTTCTCGACAAACAACCGGTTCTCCGTGCGTTCCCTCGACCTCCGGGGCTGCGCACCTGACGACCTCTCATTCGATTATTGCGCCGTTTTTGCGCCACTTTGACATGTTCCAACGGCGTTGCGATCGATCGCCACATTCCGAAGCGGGGAATTTGAGGCGAAGCAGAAGGCGTCCCTGGAGGTCTAGAAGATCGGAGTGGTCGGGAACCCCTACCAGGGGGAATGCCGTTTGGAGGGGAGATAGTAAACAGCAGTGACGTGTGGAGGAAGTTTCACTCTTGTGCCAACTCCGATCATCAGGACTTCCCCAAAGAAAACAAGAAGAAAAGGAAAGCGCGCTTCTGTAGAATGAGGCCTCCTGGACCAGTTCTCGCCCCCTTCGCTCACCCGGAAACGCGCCATGTTTTCAAGTTGGGATGGACACTCTTCGTTCCAGTCCTGCACGCGACCCACAGATTCAGAGATCAAGGGCGCCATCCGACAGAGTTGCGAATTCTAATAGATCAATCACATCAGAGACGACGTTTTTGCACAATTTTTAGTGCGGACTTCCAAGAGAGATCAACGGGCTTCACATCAGAGTCGTGAGGACCCACAACGGCAATGTTCCCGCATCCTTTATGTTGTTTCTTGGTCGTTGTTTCTTTGGTGTTGAACTTGGACCATTTCGTCGACACGAGAAATCGGGTTCAGATGGGGACGACCTGGAGAAAACACGTTTCCTTTGGGTTAGGACCTGCAGTGATAGACACGGAAGGCATTCCCGCTCATTGATCGCCTCGACTTCCGAAGTCCAAGAAAGCTGCACTACTACACTCTGGGTGCGAATTACAGGCCGACCACTGAAGCGTCTCCGGACAGCAGCCTTATTTTGCAGAAACGGCGCCTTCTAGGCAAGTGGAACCCTGCTTCTCGAAAAGTTTCTACTTGTCCCAGGCGTGCTCTCTGTCTCGTCAAATGTCCTTTTTGCAACACTGCCGGTGGCGCCACCCATAGGTCCGTTTCCCTTCACTATGTGCAGAAATAACCAGCTGGCCCTCCCACTTGCACCTACTTGAGGCAAAAACAAAAATCGTGTTTGTGACACTTCAGCGAGGGGTGATTCACGGAAGAGCGCCTGGAAGGTAAACAGGGGAAGACGGGCTGGACGGCCACGTGAACTCGGCAGGGCACCTCTGGAACAGGTCGCAGCGACTGTTCCCAGAACTGCGAGTGGACGCGAAAGTCGGCAGAAAACAGCCTCCGTTCCCTTACGGGCCAGTTATAGTTGCGGAAACAGTTTCCGGAAACAGTTTCCGCCATTGTAAAAACTGTTTCCGGAAACAGTTTCCCGCAAACTGTTTCCGATGTCGGTTATAGTTCAAAAAACTGTTTCCGGAAACAGTTTCCGGGGCGGAAACAGTTTTCAAGCATGTTTGAAAACAGTTTTCTGTTTCCGGAAACAGTTTTGGATTCGCGGTGGGACCTGTCGTGCAGATTTGGTTTCTGAGTTACTCTGAGTGGTTTGGCGTTCTTTTTAATATTTTCTGATTGTTTTTGCCGGCGATTTTGAATTGTAGGCAGTTATTGAGAAGAATCCCATGACATTTGTCACCCTGATGTGTTTGCGGAACTGCAGCTTTCCGTAGCTTTCACTGAAACGTAGGAAACGCTACTTTCCCGGACAGGGTTATTCCACGGTCATGGCCATGGAGAGGTCGCTCAGGGGTGCTTTTGGCCCTGGTATCTGAGCAGGGCTAGAAACGTAGAATCGAATCGATTTCGGCTTAACATGGCCATCCCGCCAGCGTTTTCTTTTAAACCTGTCACACTTTACCTGGAAACACACCAGGAGTCGCGTGTATCTCGTTATCTCGCTGTCTTTTTTGCGTTTTCTGTGTTAATTCAGTTCTGTTCAGGTACTATTCAACTATGCCGCGCATCGTGAAGCTCTCGAACGAGAAAAAGGCGGCGATTTCAACATTTTATAAGGCTGGCTACAAGATTCATCAGATCGCTTCCGAGATTCACCGAAGCCAGCATGCGATGTGAAGATCCTCTCCCAGCCAAACGCGTATGGCTGTGTGTTAGAAAAGGGGCGTCCGCAAGTCGCAAGATATTGTGCGCTGGGTCTAATTCGACGATGAGAGAAGATTCTGCGAGATACAGTGGAACAGTGATCAGCTCCAGAATCTTCACGAACTTCTGTCAACTTATCGTCGAATTAAGCCCAGCGCACTACATCAATCGCTTCTCACGCGCGAATAAGACTTGCGGACGCCCCTTTTCTAGCGTGCGTTCATCCTAGAGAAGAATGTCCACACCATTTGCTGGCTTCGGTGAGATTCGGAAGCGATCCGGTGAATCTTGTAGCCAGCCTTGTAGCAAGCGTTTCCTCGTTCGAGAGCTTCGTACAGCCCGTCATAGATGAAAAACACCTGAACAAAACTGAATTAATACAGAAAACGCAAAAAAAGACGAGCGAAACAGTGAAATACACGTGAATCTTGTAGATATGCTTTAATTTAGCATCTGGTAGCAGCAAAAGCTGCGGAAGAGTGAGTTATCATAAGAGCCGTACGGTGAAAAGCACCAAAATATAAAAAAACAAAAAAAAACTATTTTCGAAAAAAAAAAACTATTTTATGTGTTTTACAGCCTGAAAGATGACCAGATTTTGCTCAAAATGAACAGAATAAGACGCACGACCATTTGTGTGATTGATTCCTGTAAGGATAGACGATTTTACCAACGCTTTGGGGACATGTCTAGAGATTTGAGGTTGCTGGCAAGCGAAGCGAACCCTGTTTTCATTTTTTGCGCATCGTTTAACATCCAGGCTTGGCTTAGGCTCCGGCTTAGGACTATGCCTAGAGATTTAAAGCGAGCCCGAAGGTCGAGCCCTGTAGT
The DNA here is from genome assembly GCA_030435675.1 of Steinernema hermaphroditum. NCBI lineage: Eukaryota > Metazoa > Nematoda > Chromadorea > Rhabditida > Steinernematidae > Steinernema > Steinernema hermaphroditum. The sequence continues at coordinate 7,498,000 of CM059622.1, forward strand.
CTTAACAGCTTCGCTGATATCCTAATAATTTTGACGGCCTAAATTCCAAATTATGGAGTACTTCACAAGAAATGGGAGCTATCGTATCAGTAAGCAGGTTAAATTAGATCAGTATGAATCGTATTGTTGGCCTCGTTCGGTTACAGTTCTTATCCTCTATTTCAAAATTATCTTCCGAAATTGTTAGGATCGACCGTAAAATTTCTGAGGATATCGTTGCGGGACTCAAGGATTTTTCGAAATAAAAAAAAATTCGTACGTTCGGTCTACTTGCGCTGCCTTTCTTCGCCTTTCTTCAGCAAACAGGCGGAAGGAAGACAGCGCAAATAGACCGAACGTACGAATTTTTTTTATTTCGAAAAATCCTTGAGTCCCGCAACGATATCCTCAGAAATTTTACGGTCGATCCTAACAATTTCGGAAGATAATTTTGAAATAGAGGATATTTCATGTGCGCCGTTTTTTCCTTGTCGCTGTTTTTTCCCGTACGCCGTTTTTTCCCGCGTCGCCGTTTTTTCCCGCACGTCGTTTTTTCCTGTCGCTGTTTTTTCCTGTCGCTGTTTTTTTCCTTGTCGCTGTTTTTTCATATAATCCCCGCCACGCCTTTCGCGGCGTTATAAGAATCGTATGTTCGTACAGCGCCGAAATTATGGTCGGTGTAAACGGATTGGGGTCCGCAAGGTGCTCGTGGCGGGACCGCTAGACTACCGTAGTTTTTCGTCTTTTCGCATTTTTTCAATGGGGATTTCGTACTCCCTGTCTTTTTTCGTCATTTTCGAGCGAACTAGAGCGTTTCGCGGAAATTCCAACGTCAAATTTGTGCAGAATTAAATGCTCCATCGAATGACATGTCACTCGAGTTGCCAAATTCAATAGTCGCAGAGAAATTAAGCGATTTATGAAAAAGTGATGAATAGATACAAATAATGCTCCATTTTTGCGTTTCTAATCGTCATCATCTAAGGCAACTTCATGTTCTGATTCATCGGTGCTATCGTCCGAATTCGCACCGTCAGTGATTTGATCGTCTAGGTGAACTTCTACGCTGTCATACTCAAGACAGCGATCTACTTCCGCAATGGCATTCTCGAAGCATTTTTTCTGCACAACTTTGATCCAATGGGTGTTATATCAGAAGGAAAGAGGACCATGAGGTGATATAGCATAATCTTAAGTATCCGAGCGGTGACAAGTCAAAATAATCGCTATATCGGACCTCCTCCATCTTTCTGATCTTCTCTCTAAGCATTATTTTCTCTCATCAAGTTCTCATTTGCACTTTAAAGATCATTGACGCGCGTTTCAGAGCGTCGCAGTGCACCTGAAATCTCTAAAAGGTCAAGATTGTGGAGTCATTGAATCTGGTTGCGACTGCACCTGACTAACATACGGCAACCGCTCTTCCTCCCTCTACGCTTCAAACAAACATTCATTCGCGCTGCCTTAGCTATTTTCCAGCGTGTTACAGCTGATGTACGGCCCACGACGCTCAAAAATACGCATAGAATCGGGAAAATATCTCCTCTCATTACAAAGATGAGTTAATTTCTCTGCGTACACGGCGCGAAATCAAACAAATCTGTGCGCATTCGAACGCACAGAGCTTTTGCTACATTTTCAAAGTTGGAAATTCGAAAATACGCTCTCAGCATCGAGATATGCACAAATCATTCACGAAACCTGCGAATCCCATTAGGAGCGAACATCTGATTCTTACTAACAGCGCCAATTTCGTGTCAGGACGCGTACCCCAATCCGTTTACACCGACCATACAATGGGATTTTTGAGTATGTGGATAAGTCGCATGTTTTCTTCACGTACGAGATGTCTGTTAAACTGTTAACTGTTAACTGTTAACTATTTATTCCGAATCAGAATTATTACAATTCGCGGATCCCAGTTCCAACCATTGGTGCAGCTGCATTCTTCTCGCATGGGTCTGCCACGTGTGTGTCCCCGTCGCCTTCTTGAAGTCGTCTCGCCATCTGGTTCGGGGTCTACCAAGAGGTCTTCTTGTGGGAGGTCTCCATTCGGCGATCTTCCTGGACCATTTATTTTCATCTTCGTTCGCCATCTTCCAGGCGTACGTCCATTTTCGCATCATCGCTGCTTCAGTGACGTCCATCACCTTCGTGACGCCTCGGAGCCACTCGTTCGTCCTCCTGTCTACCAGACGCACTCCGGCCATTCGCCTCTCCATCCGTCGTTGAGCGGTTGCAAGCTTCTTCCTCGCTGACTTCGTGAGAGACCAAGTTTCTGATCCGTAGAGCATGGCTGGAAGAACACACATGTTGAAAAGACGCCGTTTCGGTAACAGGAAAAAAGCGCACAGGGAAAAAAGCGCACAGAGAAAAAAGCGCACACGGGAAAAAAGCGCACATCCAATCAGTTCACAATCTGGAAATTTAAGCTGCGGGCGAACGAAGCGAGCCCCGTATTCATTTTTGCGCATGACCTAACATCCAGGCTTGACCTAGGCAAACCCCGGCTTATCCTAGGCAAACCCCGGTTTGGCTTAGGCTCCGGCTTAGGACTATGCCTATTGATTTTACGCGAGCCCGAAGGGCGAGCCCTGCTGTCTTAACAGCTTTGCTGATGTCCTAGTATCCTACTAAAGATACACACAAGGTCTACAAGAGGTTTCAAGCTGTCTGCATTAAGTAACCTGCAGAACCTCTTGCTTCCAGCTTTGTCTAGACAAAAATCTTACTCTGTCTGTATTCACAATCTTCAGTGCACACTAACTTCACCGAGATTTACAGACTAATGCTGTCTATATACACCAATGCAAAGCTGCCTTATCCCGTTTCCGGTGTGCGCTTTTTTCCCGTGTGCGCTTTTTTCCCTGTGCGCTTTTTTCCCGTGTGCGCTTTTTTACCCTAATCGCCGTTTCCATCTCATGTCGACGGTCTGGCAGGTCAGAAAGTTCTTGTACTGCCTGAAGGCGTTCCAGCCGCTCTGGATTCTTCGGCTGATCTCCCTCAAGTGATCCCGTAGCAGGCGGACTTCTTGGCCCAGGTAGATGAAGGATTCTACCTGGTCGACTTCTCTTCCGTTGAGCAGAATCGTAGCTTCTTCTGTCGCCATCAGCTTGGTCTTCCTAGCGTTGATCTTCAGTCCGAATCGGCGGGATGCCTCATCCAGTTCATCTAGCATCTTTTGCGACTCTTCCGCGTTGTCAGCAATGAGGACGACGTCGTCGGCGAACCGCAAATTGGAGAGGCGGCTTCCGTTGATGTTGATTCCAACGTCGTCCCATTGCAGTTGGCGGAACACGTGCTCCAGAGCTGCTGTGAAGAGCTTCGGACTTATGGTGTCACCTTGTCGAACTCCGCGTCTGATTTCGATCGGCACCAGTCGGTCAGCGATGTTGACGAGAGACCTGGCTTCGCGGTAAATCTTCTGCAGGAGCTTGATGATCTTCACAGGAACTCCTTGTTGCTGGATGGCCATCCACACTGCATTAGTTTCCACGCTGTCGAACGCCTTCTCATAATCGACGAAGATGATGAAGAGCGGGAGTCGGTATTCGCGCGATCGCTCCACCAGCTCGTTGACTGTATGAATATGATCGGTGGTGGAGAAGTTTTTCCGGAATCCTGCTTGCTCCACTGGTTGCGCCGAGTCCAGAACTCGCTCGATGCGCTGGTTGAGCACTTTCGTGAGCAACTTGTAAACACAGGAGAGGAGCGAGATCGGCCGGTAGTTCTGTAGATCCATCGGGTCATCTTTCTTGAAAAGGAGAATCGTCGACGAGTCACACATCTTATCCGGTATCGAGCTGGTTTGCAGGCAGGTGTTGAACAGCTTCGTTAGCTCCGGGACCAGAACTTCCTTTCCCAGCTTCAACATTTCGACGGTGATCTTGTCGATTCCGGGCGCAGTTCTGCTTCTCATCTTCCGCAGCGCGTCTTCTACTTCATTTCGCATCAGAGCTGGACATTCTTCGGCGGGCTCGGGCTCGTTGCATTCGACTCTGACGGTGGAGGCGTAGAGGGACTCGTAGAAGTCCTTTACCGTTCGTTGAAGATCCGTCGTTGTCGTGCAGACGTTTCCGTCCTTGTCGCGGAGCCGGATGAGTCTTCGTCGGCCAGTTGCTGCTTCTCTTCTTACAGTTCGTAGTCCTCGATTGCTTCTGGCCGCTTCTTCGACGAGGCGTTGGTGGTGGTTCACGAGGTCCTTCCGGATTTCTCGGCGGACCATCTTGTTTAATTCTGTGAAAGCGATCCGGTCGGTTGCGGTAGATCGTCGGTTCTTGAGGACACGGCGCTGCTTCAGGAGATCTTCGGTGTTCGGCGAAAGTCGAGGCGATCTTCTTATGTCTTCTCTGGCGAATTCGGCGGCTTCGTGGATGCTCTTCGTTAGATTCGCATATCCACTAGACGGTGTTGATGAGGATGACACGGGAGGCGCGGTGTTGAGAGCCATCCGGTAAAGATCCCGATTTAATCGATGTCTTTCCTTCGGCTTCTTTTCTTCGTGTCGGAGAGCTTCCCGGCTCGGCTTCTGGATGGTCGCTCGGACGAGGCGGTGATCGGAGCAGGCGTTGTGGGATCCGAGGACAGTCGCCGACTGGAACCGGATAAGTCTGGAAGCAAGTACGAAATCAATGCAGTTCTTCGTACGTGTATCCGGGGACATCCAGGTCCATTTCCTTCCAGGTCTCGCCTTGAAGTAGGAGTTCACCGCTCTAAGATGTTGTTCCTCGCAGAGTTCCAGAAGTCTTTGTCCGCGTTCATTTCGCTCGCCGTATCCAAACTCCCCAAGCGCTTCTTCTCCGTCTTCTCTTCTTCCCAGATTCGCATTGAAGTCTCCGAGTAGAACAGGATACACCCGCAATCTTGGCGCGATTGCATCCCATCGGGAACTGCTGACACACCTTTCCCAACCAGGCATATCAACAGACCCTAGTTCTGAGCGGAGGGTGTCCAAGAGGCTGTCGAATTCATCTTCTTCGTTTTCCTCGCTGTCGTCTTCGGTTTCTCTGCTGGCTGCGGTCGTTGGGGGCGCGTACACGGCGTATAGTCGCAGCAGTTGTCGCCCGAACTTCAAATCCAGCATGGAGATTCTCGATGACAGCGGTCGGAAGGCTTCTACGAACTGTTGCGCTCGGTGGCTGACAAGGAATCCTGTTCCGGAGACACCGTGACTGTCATCTGGTCCCGCGTAATAGAAACGGAACTCAGAATCACTCAGATCAAGGCATCCTGTTCCTCTCCAGCGCAGTTCAGTCAGCGCGAGGACGTCGATCTTGATCCCTTGAAGTTCGTGTTGGAGCTCCACCAGACGGTCCGCTGACGATAGACGGCGCACGTTCAGGGTCCCAATTGCGAGTCGGCCGGCTTCTTTGGGTTGGAACATTCGTGACCCTGCTGTTCCAAGGCTTCTGGGCCAACAGATTGTGCCGCCCGTCCTTCTCATCAGAGAATGCATTTGGAGCGACATGAAAGCGACACGGGACCTCAGCGTGTAAGTGCGATGTTCTGAATGCATCGATTTGATCCGCATCGAATCGCTTTCATGTCGCTCCAAATGCATTCTCTGATGACAAGGACGGGCGGCACAATCTGTTTTGCCAGTTTGGACAAGACAGCAGGCAAAAAAAACTAGAGTAAACACATGTCGGGGAGATGAAAAAGCTATCTCCTCCGTGGAATTTCCACCTCTGGCGCTCAGTGATGGCTCAAACGATCCGCCAGAGACAGATCTACAAAACAATGTTCAGTTTTTTTAATTACATCTCGTACGTGAAGAAAACATGCGACTTATCCACAAACTCAAAAATCCCATTGTAATTTCGGCGCTGTACGAACATACGATTCTTATAACGCCGCGAAAGTCGTGGCGGGAGCCTCCGAAGAGATTTTTTAATCTGAGTACAGTTTACGAGTTTACGAGTTTTACGAGTTTATTTCGTGAATCAAAGGCTTGCGCCTTGAACGACACCGAATAACAGACAAACAGAGGATGTCTCGTTTTAGCCGGCTTCATCCTTGGCGTGGCGCTTATGGCGAACTGGTCGGAGACGGCGCGCATCACGGGGCACGTGGGAGACGGCAAAACTTCGGAAATGGCAGTAGAACTTCTTCTTCTCGGGGCGTTTGCGGCACAGAGGAGGCTTTTGAGCTCGCATCTTCTTCGGAGAGATGAGTTCGTGGTCCGGGAATTGCGTCTTCGGTGGTCCTCAGAGCGTCGGCGACCTTCAGGGTGACATCTCACGCAGCCGGATTCCTGGCTTCGGACATCTTGTTTGTCAAAAACAGTAGCTGATGGTTAAAATTGCGTGCTACGGCTCAATTGCCGCAAAAACAAAAACAAAACAAAAACAACAAAAACACATCACTCTCCAAGTGAGCCTATCAATATGAAACAGGTGGTCCCGAAACGATATTTTTGTTCCCTCCGGATACTACGTGAAATGCTGTCGATGGATTTGGAAACTTTGTGTGCGTGCATGGCTGTTGATGCTCTATCAAATGGTCTTGCTTGATTTACGCGAATAGCATTCTATGTGCAAAAACTGGCCATAAAACAAAGTGAGCCTATAATTATGACACGCACTGTATACTCGCCGTCAAAAAAATAACAAAGTCCGCACGTTCAGTCAGCGTGCGTGTGGTCTCCCCGATTTACAAGGGAAAACCTGACTTGAGCATCATAGAAGCTCGATTTCTCTGCGCCTGTGGCGTTTCGTCGAAATCCGTCAAATACAAATTGTTCGCTAGTGGCCAGAGCGCCGCTCGTGCCAAATTTCGCTGCGAACCGTGCGTTCTTTTCGTGCGAAAAAGTGTCTTTTCTCTGTGACTAGGTCTCATTTAGATGCTGCATAGATATTTCGGAACTGTTTTATCGGCAAAATGGCAGCAATTCGTTCTGTATGCGATCACAATCTATCACCGATCGTGACGGTTACGGAATCTGACAGGTACGAGCATGCTATGAGAATCGAAGAATAGTCCGCTCTCTACGACAATACACAAGTAGAGCTCGTCTTGCATGATCCCGAACTATCAGATTTCGGCAGAAGCGAAAGTCTGCAATAGATTGGAATCACATAACGGGGGAATGTTACCATTTTGCTCAGAAACCTGTCCTGAAATTTCCCTGTAACGTGAAAAATAGACTTAGTCACGGAGAAAAGAAATTTGAAATTTGGCACAAGCAGCGCTCTGGTCACTAGCGAACAACTTGTATTTGACGGATTTCGACGAAACGCCACAGGCGCAGAGAAATCGAGCTTCTATGATGCTCAAGTCAGGTTTTCCCTTGTAAATCGGGGAGACCACACGCACGCTGACCGAACGTGCGGACTTTGTTTTTTTTTTGACGGCGAGTATACTCTTCACTCGGCGAGAAAACATTGTTTTTCATTCATCGACAAAAATCATCCTGTCATCTGTTATGCCTGGGTTTTTTCCTCGCGGGTTTTTTTTCTCTCAGGGTCTTCTTCTCGTGGATTTTTTTCTCGTGGGGTTTCTTTCTTGCTGGTTTTTTTTCTCACATAATTGTGCCCAAGACTATCGTAGATCCGTTAGGAGACGCGAGATAGTGTCAGGACAGGTGTCTCCGTGTATGACAGGTGTTTCCGACGCCTATACCCGCTTGGTGGCTTGCCTCAAGCCAGATTATATGCGGAGAAGAACGACAATGACAAGAAAGAGGACAAGGCTACGGTAGGCCTTGGACCTGAATAGTCCCGCTACTTCTTTCCTTTCAGACCGAAGTGAAGACGGAGAACAAGAAAGAAGACCTGAATTCTAAAAAAGTGAAGATGCCAGTGGAGAACTCGGACCATGAATCGTGTCCGGAGATGCCGTCCGAGCAGCTGGTGCACTTCTGCAAAGAGGAGAAGAAGTAGACTCGTGGCGTTTTGAAGACCAATGAATCACTGAACGGGCTTGGACGGACCCTCGGTAATCCCTACGTGAGTTTACGAGTTTATTTCTCGTATCTAAGGCTTACGCCTTGCGAGACGTCATATATATGCACAAAAACCACATTGTCACTCCGTAGTCGTCGGTCTTCTGGCTTCGGCGCAGGGCACAGCATCAGAGTAGAAGGCGACGATCCCATCAGTGTGCGCAGGCATCAGAGAGGCGAAGAGTTGACCCCGGAGACGGTGGAACACAGCAAGCTCATCTTCAGCTCGGGTGGCAGCGCGGACGTCGGAGTTGAGAAGCTTCTTCGGCGGCTTCCGCGGGCAGCACGGGCGAAGAACGGCATCTGGGCGAAACGCGTCGGTGGAGCACAACGGGCAAACCGGGAACCATCAAGGCAACTGGTGGCACAGACTTCGGAGTTGTAACGCTTCTTCGGCTTCTCTGGCGGCGCGGGTGGAGTCGGGCGGCAGTGACGGGCTTCTTGGCAAGACGTTTGAACTACGGCTCCCTGGTGTTCCAGGCCTTCTGGGATCCGGGGCGATCACTATGCAACCAACAATGACGGCCGAGAACGACCGCTCACTCAACTCAGTCGGCCCCAGGCAGCCTCAGAGAGAGCGAGTGGACGACCCGACCGATCACTGGGAACACAAATGAAAGACGTCCCTACGTGAGACTCTCTGCAAACGCGGTGTTGCCTGGTTTGTACAGTATATCGACTTAGTACACCGCAGGGGAATCGGTTTAGGACCGAAATAGTGTAGTAAATGTCATACGCCGAACCACTTTGTACAGTACAGCATACTGACTTACAAGGGAAGTGTCAAACATGGCCCCCGCCGATTTAGCTGAAATTTGGTGCATGAGTAGGTCTTGCCGAGAGCGGTAACCGCGCAAAAAATCAGCGGCCCATACCGGGTAGATTTCGAGAAAAATGTACTTCTAAATTTGCTATTGTGGTTATGTTGTTCTAATGCAGGCGCATTGATAGCGTACAGGTGGTTGAGGGGTAACACTTCAGGACCACGTACTTTAGTTCCGGGTTCGAATCCCAGTGGAAACAGTTCATTTTATCTTTCCTTTCCTTGTTTCTCTGGGTGTAAATTTTACGTTTTCACAGTTCTCCCGATTCTAAAATGCATTATTGTTGAAATGAAAAACCTTCTTGAAATGCAAGGATTACAGATGACCAAATCGCAACACTGAAATCCACAGCGCTACAGAAAGTGACCAAACATGAAGGCATTGTGTCCTAAGCACGTTCTCAAAATATTAGCGGCCGTCGGTTACACTGGGACTAAAACTGACATCAAGATGATCAACTTTACGTAAAAACGTATAATAGTACGACAATGACGTCGAATCGACCGTGTCTCAATAGTTCAGTGGTAACAGTCTTGCCTGACAGGCGGTACACCCGGGTTCGATTCCCATCAGGAGTCGTGATTTTTCATTCATTTTATCATTTATATCTAACTGCCTTTTACTGCATTTCGTCGCAAAAAAAAGAGAAAATCACAAATAAATTTTTTCGTATCCATATATCATATCTTTATGCCAACTATAAGAATCATGTTGAGACCAGTTTTAGCCATCATGTTATCGACGTCCGCTAATAATTTGAGAAAGTGATCAGGACACCCATTGAGATACACCAAATCTTGATGTTTGGTCGCTTTCTGTAGCGCTGTGGATTTCAGTGCTGCGATTTGGAACCCGGAACCAAAATACGCGGTTCTGAAGTGTTACCCCTCGACCACCTGTACGCTCTTAAATGCGCTTGCATTAGAACAACATAACCAAAATAGCAAATTTAGAAGTACATTTTTCTCGAAATCTACCCGGTATGGGCCGCTGATTTTTTGCGCGGTTACTACTCTCGGCAAGACCTATTAGTACGTATGGTCGGGGTAATTTCAATGGGTCAAGGCTCCTGACACGAAAAGTGCGTTTGTAGGAAACGTCGCACTCTGATTTTGGCGTTTCGCCATTGAATCTTTGAGTCGTGTCAGAGAATGCTGCGTAACTCTAGAACGAGAGGTTATCTAGGGAAAGTGAACTATGAATTTGAAGAGGGGAACTTGCTCGTTCGAATGAGCCCTAGTTTGTGCAATTTGGTGGCGCGTGCGTGGAGTTATTAAGCGATTATTATTTTAGTACCATCTAATGTGACCTGAGGCGCCTTTTTCACATGACACACACGCACTGTCTTAGCTTTTAAGCCTTTCAGAGCTCATACACGACCCACGACGCTTCAAAATGCGTATGGAATCAGGAAAAAACCATGATTACTACAGGCTCTCTCTGCTAGGAGCGAACGTCTGAATTTTACCAGTAATTTCACCTTTAAGCTTCAATGATGCAAAATTGGTTCCTTAACAAGCGCTACAGTGCATAGGAACTCAGATGGTAGTACAAACGACTTTGATAGTGGTGACACTGATGAATAACCAGCGTGCAGTAGTGCTGTATGCTGTTAAATTGACTTAGACTGGTGGTCTGCTTCATAAATCGTTTAATTCTGGCGCGTGGAGTGAGTGTTGAGGTGCAAGCCATATATCATTCGACGCGGCGTTCAATTCTCTACAAAATCATAGTAGGAATTTCTGCAAAACATCCTAGATCGCGCAAAATCAACGAAACAAGTTAGAAAGTCTGCAATCTCCCTTGTAAATGTCGGGCACATCGGAAAATTACGGTATTTTGGTGGTCCCACCACGAGGACCTTGCAAACCCATTGAAATTACCCCGACCATAAAGTTTCAGCCAAATCGGCAGGGGCCATGTTTGACACTTCCCTTGTTAGTACGGTGACAAGAAATAAACCGCACCGCCATGCGAAAGCCGAAAGCTTGGTCCCGCCGCGATCACCCTGGCGCGACGCGCGTTTTCTTTTTTTTCGTTTGGCGGCGCGTGCTGGCGTGCGTTCAGCAGGGGTGGGCAATATAGTCGAGTTCAAAAATCTTGTGCCCTTTTCGGCGCTTGGTCCTGGCACGCCATTTTTGCACATTCGCGGCGTGTGGTCGCGTCTTTCATAAGGCGAAATAGTGAATTTGGTGAACCGACCGTGGTCTTCGTCGTTTTTCTCCATGGTTTCGTGCGTTTTTTGGAAAACTGCAAGCATAGCCCTCTTCCTTAATCAATTGCGCGTCGAATGAGCGCCGATTCACAGAAGGTAGAGTTTTCCTCGCGGAGGAGTAGCATTTTTTCGAACCGGCTACCAATATTTTCCAGCTTTTTGTCCAATTGCTGTGGGTTTTCACGTTTTAATCGCGCCCTAATTGTTTTGCGTGTCCTCCTTACCCTGATAGCTTTCATTACGACAAGACCGGTAGAAAATAACCACATATCGAGTGGATTACCGTATCTTCGGCTTCGACGCAAGCTCCGACTCTTCCGATAAAGAGTAGTGATATGCAACGCTTGTTAACTTGATATGTTGTTTGATTTGAAAGATATTAGGGTAAGGAGGACACGCAAAACAATTAGGGCGCGATTAAAACGTGAAAACCCACAGCAATTGGACAAAAAGCTGGAAAATATTGGTAGCTGGTTCGAAAAAATGCTACTCCTCCGCGAGGAAAACTCTACCTTCTGTGAATCGGCGCTCATTCGACGCGCAATTGATTAAGGAAGAGGGCTATGCTTGCAGTTTTCCAAAAAACGCACGAAACCATGGAGAAAAACGACGAAGACCACGGTCGGTTCACCAAATTCACTATTTCGCCTTATGAAGGACGCGACCACACGCCGCGAATGTGCAAAAATGGCGTACCAGGACCAAGCGCCGAAAAGGGCACAAGTTTTTTGAATCCGACTGTACAACAGAAGAGAAGGAAAAAACTGCTAAAATCAAGCACCCGAAGAAGCAACAGAGCGTAAGAGCAAGCGAAATGAGTATGATATGTTGCCATAGCTGGGATATTTTCTCGCAGGGATATTTTCTCGCAGGGATATTTTCTCGCAGGGATATTTTCTCGCAGGGATATTTTCTCGCAGGGATATTTTCTCGCAGGGATATTTTCTCGCAGGGATATTTTCTCACAGGGATATTTTCTCGCAGGGATATTTTCTCGCAGGGATATTTTCTCGCAGGGATATTTTCTCGCAGGGATATTTTCTCGCAGGGATATTTTCTCGCAGGGATATTTTCTCGCAGGGATATTTTCTCGCAGGGATATTTTCTCGCAGGGATATTTTCTCGCAGGGATATTTTCTCGCCGCGCCAGGGCGATCGCGGCGGCCAAGCTTTCGGCTTTCGCGTGGCGCTGCGGTTTATTTCTTGTAGTACGGTGTACTGTGTGTCATACTGTACTCACGGCGTGTCAGCATAAGGGAAATTAGTTCACGAAAGCGTCCGCCGTTTCGTGGCGGGACCTGGTCGCTTTCTGGTAGTTTTTGGCCTATCATTCCGTGCAGATCAGTCCGTTCGCACTAATTCCGATGGCAAATCACTAATGAAGTCGAAAGCTATCGATTGATACCAAAATATCAAAAATCCCAAAAATTTGACTTTTTTCGGTCTGTAAACGGGTATCGGGTAAATTCCGCGGAGTGGGTAAATTCCGCGGACTCGTTGGATTCCAAACGTGCTCAAAGCGAACGTAGGACCATGCATCCCTACAAATTTAGTCTGCGAGCGAGCCGCAGGCGAGCTCTGTATTCATTTTCTGGAACGGACCTAACATTTAGGCTTGGCTTAGGCTCCGGCTTAGGACTATGCCTGTTGATTTAATGCGAGCCCGAAGGCGAGCCCTGTTGTCTTAACAGCTTCGCTGATATCCTAGTACTTCAGACCTAGATTCCAAATTATGGAGTTCTGAATTTACCCATCCACGGAATTTACCCATCCGCGGAATTTACCCATCCGCGGAATTTACCCATCCGCGGAACTTTCCCATCCGCAGAACTTTCCCATCCGCGGAACTTTCCCATCCGCGGAACTTTCCCATAATCCTGCACACGCATACGGACGCTGACTCTCGCAACGACAACCCTGTTGCACCCTTCTGTAGCGACTCCTCTGCAAAACGTTGTTCTGGCATCGCCACTTCTCTTCTTTTCCTCCAGACTCTCTCCGTCGTTTGGTCTCCTTCTTCCATACGTCTCGACGAACATGAGAGGAGTGTGTGAACATTCGAAACCACCGCCAGTCTTTGCTTCCCTGATCGGGGGTCCCACAGCGCCCGTTGCCGTCGACGCGGCGGTCGCGTCGCGGTCGACTACAGAAAACGCACGAAGACGAAGTTGCTCGATTCGTGCAGTTTCGGCTCGATTTGCATTTCGGGGTTTTCTTACGTGTTTCTTCTGCAACCGCTGCATCTTGCCTTCTTCCCGGGGAAGATTCCACCATAGTCCGTCGCGTGGATTCGTTATGTGTTGTAAATATTAGCGCTCGTGAACTTGGTTTCCTTTCTGCTGAACCTGAATAATCTCATCTGCATTTCAGCATTACCATGGCTCCTCCGCTCGTCATGCGTAACATGATCCACGGATACGCCAAGAAGGCGATCGCCGTTGGCTTCACCAGTGCGATTTCGGCCACCGTCTTCTTCTACCTGGGATATGTCAAGCCCCGACACGATAAGTACGAAGAGTTCTTCAAGTAAGTTCTCCTTCTTCTTGAAATGTAATTTAGATGAATTGTGGGATACGACGATGCGGCGTACCAAAGTTGTCGGTTAGTCGACCTCTGCTGGGTGTATTTTTGTTGTTATCGTAACTAAAATCTTTGCATGTCAGCTCTTCGGCAAAACACTTCCTTTTTCGGTGAATGGGTGATTTTTACCTACTGCAAAATTCCAAAACATAATTTTATTCAGTTCCATGAAAGATGATGGGTGAAGAAGCAAGTAACGTTCAATTTTTTAGGAACTACGACCCTTACACCCGCATGCGTGAGATCTGCGCGTCTAACAAGGGATACATGCACACCTGTCCTCAGGAGCTGGCCAAGTTGTACGAGGAGAAGGGCAAGGGGATTGCTGCCCTCGAATAGAATGTGTGTTCATTTTGATGTACCGTAAGACTACTGACCGTGTAGAATAAAACGATTTACTGTACATGGAGGATTTACTCGCTTTTTATGTTTCTTATTGCGAAACAACAGGTACTTTGTGTGCACGTGAGAGGAAAATACATTATGTTACATTGGGGTGGGCCGCGGTGCTCATTCTTCATCGATGTCGATGTTGTAACGCAGTTGTTTCGCCGAGAACCAGGAATAGTAGTTGTCGAATTCGATAATATCTGAATTTCTCATGTGAGGGGGACTCAGGGACGGTGTCCTACATCTTCCTGGCTGTTCACACATGACCGATCCTGTGATGGGGACTTGTGAGCATTCGAGCCTGATGTACGGGTAGATGTTCTCCATTTCTTTCAAGTTAGTCGCCTTCATCGTGTTGTCGTAGTACACGGCGAAGCCGATGTCGTCTTCTTCGGTCATGTACTGCCAGCTGCAAGGTGGGGTTAGAATGGGCACGGCTGCACTTTGGTCTTTCACGCCGCGACCGATCAAGTGACCTTTTGTTTTTCTTGTGCGAGAAATCCGCAAACATCTCCGAGATTAAGGAGCGCGATTTAGGTCGTAACGGCGTTAAGGCTGTACAGAAGACGCTAACCTGATGCGTGTATTCTTCTTCGCCTTGATTTCGATCAAGTGTTTGTCGCCGGCGTACACCGTCGTCAGCTGGTCGTAGTCGAGCATCGCCTTGTCCGAGTCGACAAAGAAGTTGTCCGGCACCGGGCCGAGGCCGTACCTAAAGACGCTCTGTTGCGGGGCTTCGGGGAGTACGGTACCTGATTTTGGAGGGGCATTTGGGGTCGCCATTGGCGTCGACCATGCGGCCGCCCCAGTGGACGGGCCATGCATCGAGGGAGACGTGCTTGGTGAGGGCGTGCTGCCAGTCCTCCTCGGAGGGCATCTCGATGAGGCGACAGATGCTCTCGGAGAGGAAGGGTGTCATCGAGTGGAAGGCGAGGCGCGCCATTTCGGGAGCTCGAATGATGAGGATCTTCTTGAGGACGAGCGGGTAGTGCTCCTGGAAGAGGAGCACGAGGGTGGTGAACGACGAGGCGAAGCGTTTGCAGCTGTAGTGTGCGGAGGTGATGTGGTCCAGGTCAAAGACGAGCATCATCTGCTCGAAGGGTCTTCCTGTCTGCAAGGGTTACGGTATGCGCAGCGGCGTTAGCCGGAACTGACCACTTTGGCGCGTTCCCGGCAGAGCTGCAGACCTTTCTCAATGGCGGCCAGGGAGTATTTAATGTAGTCGCGGGACTGGACGCACTTCAGAAGACCTTCGACGTCCATGTTGCCCAGGAGGGACATGAGGATCGGGTTGCCCTCCTTGTCGGAGAGGAAGCCATAACCGCAGTACTTCTCCAGTAGCTGAAAGCATCGATTTCGCTTCTTACATCAGAATCGCCCGAGGGACTGTCGGCGCACGTGTGGAGCCGACCGGTTCGTCCACTCGGCGCTTTATGAAACTTTCACGTTGCGCGACTCATTTCGTAACGCCGAAGCCCCGAGGCGCTCTTCTGACCATGAAGCGGCGGCCGGACAACGGCATCGTTCCAGTTTTCGGCGGTAGAAAGCGCGCGATTAGATCTAACGCAGCAGAGATCGCTAAAGCTCAAGACGTGAGCAAGAAGGAAATCTTCGAAGGGTCACCGCCAACCTACGGTGAAACTCCCCAAGGGGTCGAGGATCTCTGATCAGTGGCGACTGCCATGCTTATTTTGGTCGGAGTGGTAAGTCACATGCGATCGGGGAATAATCGCGCGCGCAAGGTCGCCTCGAAGGCCACCGAGGGCCTTCTGCGCCACCGTTTCCCTTCGCCGACAGCGTTCGCAGCTGAGAGCGCAGAGAAAACGAAGAAAATACGATTCGATTAGATCGCAAAAAGACGATTACCTCCGGCGCAGTCCAGTTTTCGATGTTGTCGAGGTCCCAAGCTTTGCGGAACACCACAGTCTTCTTGAGGCACTCGGCGGCTTCGTCGAATCGGCCGTCCTTGGAGCGAAGCCAGCGGAGGAGGGTGCTGTCGTCGAGGGGACTGCTCTGGGGCACTACTGTCCGGAGGTCGGCGATCATCTGCGCTTCTTCGGGGGTCGCGGAGCGGAGGATTCCGCGCGTTTGTGAGGACGAAGGCGGCATGCGGGCTCTGGGGATAGAGGAGACTGTTCAACTATGTTCAACGAGAACCACGGAGAACCAGTGGATCGTGTTGCCTCGCGCGAAGAGAGCTCCGCCTCCGAAGCCACGCCTCCGGAGACGGTGCGTCGTCGTCGGACGAAGCCCGCCCGAGGGAAAGGGCGCGCGGAGGAGAGTGCGCGAGAGAGGGATGAGCCCCGAGGCAGGTCGCCGCAGAAGGAGCCAAATCGATCGATCGGATTCGGACGCGTGTTTTGCAGAAAACAGTGATTAACCCAATTCGGCGCCACTATGTTCATCTAAGATCCAGCTGATCTCCGGCGACGTTGTTTTGACGGCGATTCGGAGGACAGAAGACAAAAGGAGGGGAGTCGGGTTCGGTGATTTCGAAATCGATGCCCTTTTGGATAAGAGTCGACCGAACATGGTTCGGGATTGCAACTCTAACAAGCTGACTAAGAAAGCTCTTCCCTTCTGCAAGTGCAGTTCTCGTTTTTCTCGCGTGCCCAAATCGGAGCACACGCTGCGGAGAGTTCGTACGTGAATTTCGCCACAGAGAAATGATTGTTTAGGGGAGAAGGTCGAGAGGGGAAGTCATGGCAGCGCGCTACAGTGCGACGCTCGAAGAAAACGTGCAAAACGTATGTTCCAGATGCGGAATCCTCAGTGAGAGTTCACGTAAGACCTCAACATGCCGTCGAAATTGTTGACCGCTCGGGCGAAGCTTCGTCACTGTTTACGAAAAGATGACGGTGATCCCCGAGATCTTGACGATAAGCTTCGGGCGAGCGTCGGAGGTACACGTCAACTTGGGCGTCGGCCCGACCATCGGTGCGCGAAGGCTTTACACTGTGAGATGAAGGAACAAGTGTGCAGAGAACCGCGACGACCTCTCGGAGTGGTTATTTGTGGAGAAAAGAGAAAAGAAACTGATGTCGAATCTGTTTCGAAAGCGTCGATGACGCACGGACGACGATGAACGATGGAGATGGAAGCAGTTCGCGGGGAGCAGAATTAAAACGGAAACCCAAATATTCGTCACCTTGAGCTGCAGAGGTCCTAGGTATCCTGAGACACCTCCAATACGGAGGAAGATGTTGATCTCTGGGGAGTCTAGACACCGCAAAGGAACATCGTATCGAGACCAAACATTACGAGCGCGAGAGGTCGGGAGTTTTCGCCCCGTCCATCCTCTCATGGCGCCGTTCTTTCCCCACTCTTCTCTGTTTGTTTCCTCCCTGCGTTTTTCGTCTTCCATGTCTTGTCATATGTCCGTGCTTTAATATCCTACTTCATGTCGTTGCAGGCATCGTGATGGCTCGCGGGTCTCCAGAGCCCAGCAGCAAAACTTCAAAGAAGAAGACGAATACAGAGTCGGAGCGGGCGACACGCGTGACGCATGCCAATCGCGCTGGATTGCTCTTCCCCGTTGGCCGCATTAGGCGCCATCTGAAATCCGGGAACGTTGCTCAACGAGTCGGTGTCGGATCGGCGATTTTCACAGCCGCCGTGTTAGAATATATGATGGCTGAGGTGAGTGTTTCTCCGTTCGGTTTTTGTCACCTATGTTCTCATCGTTCCAGGTAACGGAGCTGGCCGGCAACCTGGCGACCGCAGAAAGAAAACACCGTATTACTCCACGTCAAATCATGACGGCGATTCGCTCGGATCACGAACTTAACAACATGTTTCACGGGGTCACTTTCAGGGAGTCGGGTGTCATCCCCCACATCGAACAGGCTGTGCTATCTTAAAGATAAATTGTAAAGTTATAACTGAATAAAGGTGTACACATATTTGGAGAGTTTCTCCACCCTGGGGTTGGGCCGCCCGTGGCGGATTCTCGTTTGTTGCACCGTGAGACAGTTCTTGGTCTAGACAGAATAAACTGGTTTGCAGAGTTAGTTCTTGGTGATTGTGTGCTTCGGGCGGCCGTTTTGGTGAGAGGTGCCGGCCAGCGAGTGGTCGGAAACGGAATTCCCGAATCCGTGTTCAGCTGACAAGAAGGCGTTCGATTGACGAACATCATGGCAATGCTTCTGAGTCGTCTCAAAAAGGCGGTAAGTAGGGAGGGCGGCGCCAGAGTCGATGATCGTTTAGAAAGACGAAATTCTCCATCGCGACAAAGACGAAAAGAAGAAGGAAGAGGCTGAGACCTCTTCCCGAAGCGTACGGCTGCGGAAGAAGATCCGGAAGCCGGCGAAGGAAAGTAACGAGAACGCGCTGTCAACACGCCAGAAAAAGCTGAAGAAGAAGACCGAGAAAGATAAAAGGGAGGATAGGACGAAGGCCGACGATGACGGCAAGGACAATAGCACGAGGAAGAAGTTGATCGGGCTCATTATGAAGAGGAAAAAGAAGCATACGGTGAGTTTGTTTTGAGGTGGACCGTCACAAATAACTTTCAGGTGACCGAAGAATCTCCGGACGATGAAGAAAGAGAGAAAGAAAGCCGCGTCCAAAGAATGCACGACATCAGTGAGCGGAGACCGTACGTTCCCTGAGGTTATTTTAACAATGGTGTTATCTTAGAGCCCATGAAAAGAACGTTGCAGAGATTGTGAAGGCGCAATTAGCTGCTGGAGCTGTCGATGTTTCCAGTGAAGACGTGAAGACCGCGATGCGCAACTTCGCTTTGGTAAGCTGTACTCGAAATCACTGGTGTCAACGAATTGACTTTTCTAGCGGACGAGTTCATTGCTGGCCCCAGGAGCACTACAAGAATACGCCCAGAGTATCAAGATGTACATTCCAGAAGATACGACGCGTGAAGCCTTCGACAAGAACCCCACGAAAAACCGTTACAAAGGTGTGTTCTAGTAGTCTAATAACCACTTCTGAAGATACTGTATAGATGTCTTGTGTGCAGATCGAGAGCGCGTCGTACTGAACAAAGGGGATTCTGATTACATCCATGCGAACCATGTTCGTCTTTGCTCTTTCATAATTGTCGTTTCACCATCATTTAGGTACGTGGAGCCCCGCTACCGGAGTCTCAGCATTTCATTTGCACACAGGGTCCACTACCGGGAACAGTGGCCGATTTCTGGAGGATGTGTCGGCAGGAGCTGACAAGCAGTATTATAATGCTCTGCGAAACGAAAGAACAAGGAAAAGAGAAAGTCCGCTGAAAGATATTTTGCGCGTTAAATATAGTCGACGCGGAAAATCTTATGCAAAAATCGGGAATGGAAAGCGTTTCTTACTTCCTGCGCTTTCCTGTGCATCGTATCGCCTCCATGCTTAGATGCGAGCTTTTGTTGAAGTTTTTTCGCACTTCGCTTGGGCATTCTCGGTGCTCCAGTACAAGCAAGTATCCTACAGTCAAATATGTACTAACAACCATCAACATTATACGCGAACACGTCTGAAACACGGTCAATGTTGAGGACAGTCTCCGCGTGAAACGACACTGCTATCGTAAAAACGTATAGGATCTGTGGAAACGCAGCGAATTCCGACCACCCAGGGCGCAAAATGCTCGTCAGAGCCTGGAGAACAAATGTACGGCTTTTGTTTTCATCGAAACCGTGAAACTACACGAGATTTTCACGATTCTCTGCCGAAACTCCGAAATCCCCTTGTAAATCGACCGCTAGGCACTTTTCGCGCCAAAAATTTTCGTTGCGGGACCATTCCCGATTTTCGCATAAGTTTTTCCGCGTCGACTATATATGTTGTTCTTGTAGTGCTGTCAGTATTGGAGCGAAAGAGATGGTGACACGATGAAAATTGAGGGCACTGGTAATGCTATACAACGCTGAACGAATCAGATTAGCTGATTTAGAAATCTCTGTTACGACGAAGGGGAAATTTCTTCATGAAGGAAGTGGTGTTACAACGACTCTTCTGAATGTTAAAGAGAAGGGTGATTCTCACGATCAGTGGATACTACATCACCAGTGGAAAACATGGTTAGCTGCTAAACATGTTAATGTCAAACTTTACTGTTTTCTTTTCAGGCCGGATAAGGGAGTACCTGAGAATTTCGACAACGTTCTCAAACTGCTGCAAATGATTAGGAAAAGTGATACAAAATCCTCTTGCGTCATTCACTGTTCAGCAGGTGATGTACACAATACCGCTCTTATGTTTAACATCGGATGCGTACAACAGGTATTGGACGAACTGGAACAGTTGTTGCTGTCGAAATGTGCCTTCAAAGACTTTTGCAAGGTCGTCCATTAGAAGTGCTGTCCGTCGTAAAGCAGCTTCGAGCGAAACGAATGCACTGTGTTCAAACGGATCTCCAGTACGCTTTCGTGTACCGCGTACTCATTGGTTTCGTCAGTATCCGCGATCCGGAGCCCGAAACGAAGCAAGTGACTGAAGAATTCATCAAGTCATACAACAGCTTGATAGCCGCGCGACAGCAGCCAACGGAAGCATACGCACCTGTTCAGTTCGGTCCGCCTAGTTAAAGTACGGATACAATCGAACGTTATCATTTGTTGCAACACTTTATATAGGAATATGACACCCTGTGGGTATCCGCAACAATAAGGTATCTCTTTTTGATGCAGATGCCTCGATAAGTATACGTGCGCGAATTCCTCGCATTCGAAGCGTCTCGGTCCGAACGTGAACATGTTTCACTTAGGGATGCAAACGGATGAAGCTAATATCGCGTGCTGCGTGCTATGCGCGGTATATAAGATTGAGATATCACGTTCATTGTGCAGCAGATCACAATCGCAAGGGAAAGATCTGGCGGGATGAATGTAAGATATTTCCATCTTGTCAAAAGCCAGGCTCCCAGAAAGATCGACTCAGGCAACTAACTTCCTACGGTGCTCAGCGGTTGCTTGACTGATGGACAAACTGTCGAAGCTTTTGCCCGAAGCGCCTGGATTCTGGCTCCATGTTGCTGTGTTCCGCTTTTTCGAGATTTGTCGTTGTTGGTTCCTGGCGGGGGTTTGCATTGATTTAGTATTGTATCCGTTTTGCGTGTCACGAGTTCTGTTTTCCTTAAGGTGCAGTTGATATGCATGCCAAATTTCCAGACTTGAGGTTTATCAGCATGCCTGAGACTGCTCACCGTAAGCTCGTGAAGCCCGCCGGCAAGGCCGTGGAAGAAATCGAAAAGAACGTCGCCAATGCTCTGGCCGATTTGGAAAACAACGATGAGCTGAAGAAGCAGCTGCGCGACCTTTACATCGTTGGAGCCAAGGAGCTCGACTTCGGAGACAAGAAGTGCATCATTGTCTACGTCCCGGTCCCTCAGCTCCGCGAATACCAGAAGATTCAGCCCCGTCTCGTCCGTGAATTGGAGAAGAAGTTCTCTGGTCGTTACGTCGTTTTCGTTGCCAAGGTTGGTTCAGTAAATGCAGCTTGTTTTAAGACCCTCGTCTTTCAGCGCCGCATCCTCCCCAAGCCCCTCCGCGGAAAGAACCGTCAGCCCGAGAAGCAGAAGCGCCCTCGCAGCCGCACTCTTACCTCCGTTCACGACGCCATCCTCGCCGATCTTGTCTTCCCTGCTGAGGTTGTCGGACGTCGCACCCGCGTCAAGCTCGATGGCAAGAAGATCGTCAAGGTCCACCTCGACAAGACCCAGCAGACCAACGTTGAACACAAGGTTGACACCTTCTCCGCCGTTTACAAGCAGCTCACCAAGAAGGATGTTGTTTTCGAGTTCCCCGAACCCCTGTTTTAAAGACTATTACTGTTTTGTTTGTTGACTCCTGTTAAAAGCACTGCTCTTGTTTACCTTACTGGACTACTTGGGTGACTTTACGGGACCGTTGGGTCTCTCGCGTTTCATCTTAGGATATGCCTTTGATTGTCTGTCGGTCTCTGTGGGATACTTAGTCTACAGCACCAAGAAAGGTATCGTACATCTATGCAAATCCCTCAAACTCGGTGGGAGGTAGAAAGTGGGGAAGTCGCCGTTAGGGGGACATAGTGCCTCCACTACAAACCGACATTCAAGCGTAAACAAAACCCCTACCGTACCCCTCGTGTCTGCGCACCTTGGTCCCTTTGTCTCGGCCGGGTGACTCTTGATCCTCCGGCGACCTCGGAGGTGGCGGCGGGAGCGGAGATGAGAACAACACGAGGCGGCTGACAAATCGAGTTACCGCGCCGTCACTCTCACGGAGTCGTCAAGAAGCGGATGAAGAGAAGCCGGCAGAGCCGTTTGATGGGGCTGGAGATCATCAAATTTTGAACACAAGCGGCCGCGCCCTTCGCCTCCTTGGGCTCATCGACCGAGTTGTCTCTCCGTGGCCGTGTATTATGGACGTGATTTGGCCACAGGGCGGCCCGTTTCGCACTCACTTCGCCGCAATTATGATATTCGCAGTCGCGGCTCGTCGTCGCCGCTGAGGGAGGCGCTCCTTAGCCTCCGTCGCGCCTCCGGTCATGCTTTACAGCCATCTGACCCTTCTCATGGTGAACATCATCGAGACAGTCGCCAAGACTACGGTACAGCAGTCGGCGCGCATGCTGGTCGCTGACCTGCCCGGAGATGTACAGGTGGGTCCTGACACGGAGATTAGGGGTGTGCCGGACGAGGCGCTAAGCCGGCTTGTTTTGGTCCGGATCGCCCGAGGCCCTGTCGGCCCTCATCACCTATGCATGAGCCACTGCATATCCCTTTAGATCGGCGCACTTTTCCCGGTGCACCGGCAGATCGCGGGCACCGAGGGCTGCGGCCCTATCTGGGAGCAGTACGGCATCCAGCGTGCCGAAATTGCCCTGAGCACCATCGAGGAGTTAAATCGCGAGCTGCCCTTCCGCCTCGGCATCTCCATCCGCGACTCCTGCTGGAACGAGCGCATCGCCATGGAGCAGGTAGGGCCGCTGGCTCGGGGTGTACTGTAACCGTTCAGACGATCGCGTTCCTGCGAGACGGCGTCGGGGGACAGTGCTCGTGCTGTCAGCGCGCGGGCTGCGAGAAGAAGGCCGCGCCCGTGGTGGCCCTGGTGGGACCTGCGAAGAGCTCCACCACCATCGCCGTGCAGAATCTGCTGCAGGTGTTCCGAATCCCGCAGATCGGTTACTCCGCCACCACCACGGACCTCTCCGACAAGGAGCAGTTCGGCTACTACCTCCGCGTCGTGCCCTCCGACGTGTGGCAGGCGCGCGCCATCTGGAACCTCCTCAAACACTTCCGCTGGGACTACATCGCCGTCGTCTACAGCGCCGGTAAGTCCCCTCCGAGTCGAGTCGTGGGCAGAGATCGGAACGAGTCCGAAAACGAGTCCCGCCGCGTCCCGATTTTATTTGCCATGGGTGATTACGGTGGAGTGTTTGTGCGCTCTTTCGTATGGGTTTTGTTCCTTTCGAAGCATTTTTATAGTAATTCCAGCGAAAACACTACGAAAACAAAACACTAATTTCCAACTTTTCCGCCAAAATTTGGACTTATATTCGGACTCGTTTTGGACTCGAATCCGAAAAAATTTTTCGAGTCCGGACTCGGACTCGTTTCTCATCACTAGTCGTGGGACCCGCCGCTTTAGGGAACTACGGCGAGAAGGGCTTCGAGGAGCTGGAGCGGCTCAGCGACGATGAGGTGTGCATCGCGTACTCGGAGAAGATTAAGAGCCTGGCGGACCCCGAGGACTTCGACAAGGTGCTCACTTCGCTCACCAGCCAGAAGTCCCGTCCCCAGGTGAGCGGCCGCGCGCAGCCCTAACCCGGAAGCCCTCAGGTGGTGGTGTGCTTCTGCGAGGGACAGACGATGCACCAGATCTTCAAGGCGCAAAAGAGGATGAAGGAGCGCAACAGTACGACGAAGGGCTTCCAGTGGATCGGCAGCGACGGCTGGGCCGATAGGTAAGCGTCTAGGCTCTCCGGGTTACGGTAGCGCGCTGCAGACTGGACGTGGTTGACGACGTGGAGGAGGAGGCGGCTGGGAGCTTCTCTATCCGGATCCACTCGCCGAAGGTGGACTCGTTCGACTCGTACTACTTCAGGCTGCACCCCGACAACCACTCCGTGAACCCCTGGTTCCGGGACTTCTGGCAGCAGAAGTTCAAGTGCCAGCTGACGGTGCCCAAGGACGACCTGGAGACGCACGTCTGCTCGGGCAAGGAGAACCTCACCATGAACTACGAACAGGTGGGTCCCACCGCGACTGTAGGCGTGCCCCAGGGGCCTCTCGGCGGGGACGGGTGCAGGAAATACATTCAAAACAGATTAGCATCGATTTTGCCTTCGAAAGGGTCGCGACTTTTTGACACGCGCCCGTGACGAGCACCCCTAAATTCAGTTATCCTCCGCCGAGAAGAGCGTAATGAGAGGCGGTCCGGGGGCGCGCAAACCCTGACGTATCCGTTCAGGACCCGAAGCTGAGCCAGGTGATCAACTCGATACGGGTGGTCGCGCTGGCCCTTAAAGCGCTCTACAACGACCGCTGCCGTGAGAACGACCCCTCGGGGCCGGGCTACGGTACGTACCGTAACGCGTCGAGCTGTGCAGACCTGATGGCGATCAACGGGACGCTCCTGTACAAGTACATGATCAACGTGACGTTCGTGGACCAGTTCCAGCAAGAGATCTTTTTCGACGCCAACGGGGACCCCCCGGCTTGGTATGATATCCTCAACTACGTAGGCCGTGAGGGTTTCCGGATGGCAGGCTATTTCCGGCAGTTCCGCTCGGGAGCCTACCACCTGAACATGAGCGACGACACGCTCATGTTCTACGACAAGAGTAACGTGGTGCCCGAGTCAGTCTGCTCGCAGGCGTGCCAAGTGGGCCAGCGGGTGAGTCCCTCCCCCCGCTTACCGTAATCCCGCGTGCAGCAGAGGGAGACAGTCGCCTGCTGTTGGATCTGCGAATCGTGTGCCGAGCAGCAGATCGTGAACTACACGACGAACCAGTGCCAGAACTGCTCGCTGGGCTCCTGGCCCGATGCAAACCGGACGCACTGCCTGCCCCTGCCCGAGGAGCACCTCTCCGGTGTCGGCGCCCTCGTGGCGCTCGGCTTCGCATCCGCCGGGCTCCTGGCCACAGGTCTCACCCTCGTCGTCTTCCTGCACCACAACCAAACGCCCGTGGTGAAGTCGACGACGCGCGAGCTCTCCTACATCATCCTGAGCGGCGTCGGCGCCTGCTACGCCGGCTCCTTCGCCATCCTGGCGCGGCCCTCCTTTGCCAGCTGTTTCATCACGCGCGTCCTGCCGCCCGTCGCCTTCTCCATCATCTACGCCGCCCTCCTCACCAAGACGAACAGGATCGCGCGCATCCTGGCCGGCAGCAAGAAACGCATCCTGACGAAGAAGCCGCGTTTCCTGAGCACCTTCTCGCAGGTGGTCATCACGTGGCTACTGGTGGGTATCGAGTGCAGCATCGTCGCCGTCGGGCTTCTCAGCGAGATGCCTCGCGCCGGCTTCGACCCTCACTACCTCCCCAGCCGCCTCGTCCTCGAATGCTCCTCCACCCCCACCGCCTTCCTCACGCCCTTCCTCTGGGACCTCTTCCTTATCTCTCTCTGCACCCTCTACGCCGTCAAGACCCGAAACCTCCCCGAGAACTTCAACGAGGCGAAGTTCATCGGCTTCACCATGTAAGTCTCTCCCGGTGCCGCCCTAACCGCCCTCTCCAGGTACTGTACCCTCGTAGTGTGGTCGGCATTCATCGTGCTCCACCTGGGCACCTCGAACAAGGCGCTCACGATGAGTTTCTCTTTCTCGCTCAGTGCCAGCATCGCCCTCGTGCTTCTCTTCTTCCCGAAGCTCTACATCATCCTACTGCACCCCGAGAAGAACGTGCGCGCCTCCTACACCACCACCAAGCTCATCCGGTGCCACTTCGGCAACTCGCAGGGCCTCGGCGACAGCGGGAAGCACCTGAGCAGCAAGACGCGCACCAGCACACAGTCCCTCAGCTTCAGCACCGCTACCCGCACCGCCTCTGTGCACATCGGGACGCCCAGGCGCCACGACGCCGGCACGCAGACGGACGGCGTCGGGCGCTTTTCGAGGACCTTCTCGCTGGTGGGCAAAAAGGCCGTCGACGAGGACGTCCTTCGCCTCATCGAGTCGTGCCGCAAGTACCAGGACGAGAAGCTCCACTCGAGCGTCTCCAACCTGCTGCTGGAGGAGCCGCGTGAAGACGAGGAGATCGGCACTCTCCTCGCCGACTCCATCGACACCAGCATGCGCACCCTCCTCTCTACCGTAGCCCGGCCACCACCCGCGCGCCCCGCCACCAACAGCTACTCCACCGAGGATGGCTTCGAGCAGGTACGTTGCTATGACGCGTTTTTTTCTTATCGTTTTTGCGCACTTCTTTGCTCGCCGGCGCGCTCCCTCGGGGCGGGTCCCTCGCCGGCTCGCTTCTGGGTGGACCCGCCGGCGACGGCCTTCACACCCATCGCCTTCAGTTGCTCCGAAGCCGTGGAGTCAAGCCAGTCCAGCTCAGTTCAGCCACACAACTCTAGCCATGGAGGCCTCGTTCCTGCCCTCGGCCGCTGGCCTCGTGCCGCTCCCCTCGCCGTCGACCTCCTCTTCCCCCTCGGCCTCCTCAATCCTCTCGGACCGGAACCCCTCGCCACCACCCTTCCCCCATGTCTCCGACGAAGAACTCACCAACCTCAGCGTCCGTCAGCTCAATCAGCGCCTTCAGGTGAGACCTCAGCCCGATGCTCCTTTCACGATCGTACTTTTAGGGCCAGAAGCGGGAGGTCGTGCTGCAGCTAAAGCAGAAGCGCCGAACTCTGAAGAACCGCGGCTACGCCTATAACTGCCGCGTCCGACGTCTCCAGACGCAGTCGCAGCTCGAACACGAGAACGCACGCCTCGTTGAGCAGGTCCGAAACCTTACCGACGCCGTCTACGGCCTCCAGGCGAAGCTGCAGTATTACGAGAGCCTCGGATGCGGCGCCCCAGGACCAGCCTTCTATCATCCCGCCATCCAGCACGTCGCTTCCGTCGCCCCTCCGCCACACACGACGCACCCTTCCCTCAGTCAGCCCCAACCCTCCGTGGGCGTCGTGCAGCCCACTGCTCTCGCCTCCCAGCTCTATCCCACGTTCACTTCGGTCGCTTGACGCCGTCGACGACCCTTGCATTCGCCCTCCTCTTCATAATATTCGACTCCGAAACACTCAATCTACGGGACTCCCCTTCGCCATTCCGCTACCCACGCCTCCCCTCACACGTCCAGTTGCTCATTCCGATGTCTTTGTCAATCGAATAAATGCTCTACGATGAGAAGAAACCCTCCAACATGTCCACCAGGAAAGAAAGAGAAATATTGCAGAGGAATGATAAGCGCAAGTTCCCCTCCAATCCAACTTGCGCCCCGTGTCGAGTCCCCGAAGTGGCCCTTATCGGCCTTCGACCGGCATCGCCGTTGGGCCGATTCAGCACTTGATGTTCCCCGCTTTCGCAGTGGCGAAAACAACAATTAGCATCCGAGACCTGCTGATAAGACACGTTTCTCGGCCAAAAAGTAAACAAACAGGACAAACTACAACGAACTTACAGCCGACGAACCTTTTACCGCACAGCTGAGGGACACAACCGTGCCGCAAGCCCACTCCCTCGGAATGAACACAAAGCGCGGAACCACTACAGACCAGACAAATGATGTCTGAGAGGCAAAAGAGTCTGCGTCTAGTGCGCCCCCTTGCTTGAGGTCTAATAAATCGTTGTAAGAGGTTGAGCCAGCAGCAATACCATCGTACAAGCAAACCCAGGCCCTCGATACCGTAATCTCCGTGGGTTCTGCAATTGTAAAATGAACAATAACAGTTGCAACCCCTGACTCAGTTTACGTCACCGTAAACACGCGCCATAGGAGATGTTCACCGGTTATCACTCCGCGACGGTTCGCTCTCCTTTTCTGCCATATTCTGTTGTTCTGTTTAGTCTTGAAGCACTTAGTGCTGGCCTCGGGCTGACACCGTTCTCCGCTATCAGTTTCCCGAGGGCGATTGTCGCCGCTCCGCCGATAACGCGAACGCTCGCGAATGCAAATTCGCTTCCTTGGAGACAATCGAACAGATGATAAACGTTCGTATATCTTAACGTTTATTTAAAAGACAACCTGATGGAGAGAAAGTGTTTCATTCGGGCGTGTGCTCCTTGAAACCGAGTCGCGCGAGATCGTCCTGTTCCATCAGTCCGGCGTCCATTCGACACTTCAAGTAATCTCGGGCGAAGCCACGGCATTCTGTGCTATGCTGATTGGCTTCGTGCAGACACAACATGTACTTCAACATCTCCACCTTGCACTGACCTTCGTGATCGAGCGGGAAAGACCCTTTCAGCGGCGGGGTGACGGGTGCTACTCGCTGGAACGGACCAGTCGACATCTGAACGACCCCGCTGTCAGTATCACATGCAAACGCACAAAAGGTAGAAGTAGATGATGAAACACAGAACGGTTCAAACAGGTGGAAGAAAAGTTCACATTTATGAAAAGGAAACAACTATATATGCGGAACGACATCACACGTCGCGCTTGGCCTTTGACTGGATGTCGACATACTTGTCCCAACTCTGAACGGGGATCGGCCGAGGCGGTTTAAAATAGCGGTACGTTTCGTAGAGACCGTAAGCACAGCCGGCAATGACCAAGCCGGAGAACAGGATCATACTGTCGATCTGTGACTTTCGCACCATCGTGATCAATCGGATTCCAAAGCACTCGACTCAGAATCTCGTGAAATCCAGCGATTTAGATCGGCGTGGCGAAGGCGCGTCCCGGCGAGTTGTCCAAGCGAGATTGAGTCTTCTGTCCAGTAGTAGAATTTGCTGAGCACTGAGATGTTTTGGTAGACGTATCGACGAGCTTCTTCCGACCTCCGCAGATGGCAGAATCCAAGGAAACTGAATCCGGCTACAGCAAGTTCCAGAGACACAAAACCCAAAAGGCCCTTTCTCACGGAAGACGCCAGGATGAGAGCTGAAACGACAAGCGGAAGTAAACGACTGGATACGAACAAGATATCGTGGATCGAACAAAACAAAATGAACCGAAAATTAACCACAAGAGGCGACGAGCAATTTTATCTAGAACTATGCACTCTAGCAACGGAAAATAATAATAATAGAACATTCTTGCAGCTGAAACTGCTTCAGTTGGCTAATGCGACATCTCACTCTCGAAACGTTAGTACACCGAGATCAATTAAAATACCATAAAACACGCATCACATGGCTGACGACGATGCACACATGTCCACGCAATCCTCATCTTCTATATTTTCGGGAACATTAATCTTGCCAGAAGGGACTTCGATCTTGATCACCTGCGTCACCACAAATAAGGGTCGCCTCCGGTACTCTTCCTTCAGTCTAACATTCAGGATGTTTCTTCTTAACAGGTTCGTGGCAAACAGGAAGTGATGTCTCCCTGCGTTGGTCAATGGTTCGCAGTTCTCGCCATTCATCATAATCTGATCCACAGGCGACCATCCCCAAAAACGTGCAAGATACTAAAGTACGTAATATAACGCACTCTTCGGTACAACGAAATACCTACCGAAACGTTGTCCTTATTGATGGCATCAAACACAGGCGCAGTGTCAACAAGCATGCACGTCACAAGGAATCCTTCCGAATCACCAAGAGTCTCATCAGTGACATCGAAGGTATAACTGTTCTCCATGGGATCACATAAAGATGTCATGAACATCGGCGACACCGATGCATTGATAACTTTGACATCCCTAAAGGATTCACAAACGAGGTTTAGACTGTAAAGCAAATCACAAACCTCAAGACATCTTGGCGTTTTTCTGACAACCTTTTCAACAAGTTCAAATGCGAATACAGTTCAGCCACAACCTTCCGCTTCATCTCACATTCCTTAGCTTTCAGTTTGGTGCGACAACCTGAAAAACATACATACTAACGAAAGATAGGTGATGTGCATACGCTGAGAGACGTTTGCTCCGGCACACAACAACTCCTTAACAATGTCCTCATCGACTTTGTGATCGATGGCCATGTCGAGAGTATTTCGATTACGCCTATCAGTGGCGTTTATTGGAGACCCAGCGCCAATCAGCCTCCGCAAATTGCACAGCTTGTTCATCTTGACGGCAAGCATCAGAGGTGTTAATCCATTGGCATTCCTTGCACTGAGATCAGCACCGTTATCCGCGAGTATTCGAATCAAGGTGTCACACTCATGCTTGCTGGAACATGGCTGATTGACCAGCTGAAATCGCTATAGTTAAAAAACGCACTTTGAATCACACACTCACCATGTGCAAAAGTTTGTCACCTCCATCATTCTCGTAATCTAAGTTGAACTTATTCTTGGGATTTCTCAAGGCCTTCACAACGCTCTCAATGTCTTTGGCTTTAATGGCGCCGACAAACTGATTTTGTCCTAGCACAAAATCTCCCTGCTTCGAATATTCTTCCTCTTTAGTTTTGAAGAGCTCGTTGACATCGACATCCTTCACGCTACTTGGTAGCTGATGCTCTAGGCGTCGTCGACTTTGGGGAGCAGGAACCTCCTCAGAAGGTTGATCTCGACTAACACGTTTTCCAGTTCGTTCGCGAATCGACGTAATCCTCTGAAACGTACTATACACGCAAACTAGCGGGCTTCATCGACATACCAATTGTTCTGGATCTGGCAACGAAACCGACGCAGATGGCTTCCTTGGTGCACTTCTACTCGTTGATGGTTTTGCTGATGAACTTCCAGCAGAAGATCCAACCGTGACCGTCTGCTGGTTCAAGATTGAGTCCAAGAGGGATTCAGCTGCATTGTTCACAGTGGAAACTCGACTTATGTTCAACTTGACTGGATCTTTCTTCACAAGAACGGGCCTCTTCTTCGGAATCATGCAATTCTTGTTAGGAGGCTTTGTGATTGCTCCACTGGACCCCGCAACCACTTTCTGGGTGGCTAACGTTCTCGGTTTCGTAACAGCTACCTGCTTAACGGACGCGGCAATATTCTTTTTCCTTTCCTCAACTTGTCCCATGGCTGTAATAAACTCTCCTTCTTAGCATACGACAAAATTCGTGCGTACCTTTCATGCTCGCAAGCTTCAAGTCAGCAATCATTTCTTTCTCTCTGGATTCCTGTGCCCGAATTTTCAGGCGCTTTATCTCTTCTGGGTCGTTGTGCTTCTTTGAAGAATATCTATTCTTGACCACTTTTCTAGCCCTCGAGGACTCACTCGTGTCCGATTCCGAATCGGACGAAGAGCTACTTTTCTTCTGTTTCTTCCGACCTGGTTCACATTCATCGGAAGAGGAGTCTTCCGCTGTGATGAAATCCGTATCTAAGTTAGTATCTCCAAGACCACTACGCTTTCGGCCTGCCATCTTCGCTAGAGCGCGCTTGACGGACTTGGAGGGTATTCTGTCACGAGCAATGCTTCCCCGTTTCTTTGAAGAGCCACTGCTCGCAGACGACGCTGTTGACTTTTCTCTTCCTTCTTGAAGGGCACGAAGTTGACCACGCGTCAATCGTACGGACGTCGCTGGGCTATCAATGGAATTCACTGCCAACAATGCCTTAAAATCTACGAGGTCCCACAGAATATGCTTTTACGC
Organism: Steinernema hermaphroditum; assembly: GCA_030435675.1. Taxonomy (NCBI): domain Eukaryota; kingdom Metazoa; phylum Nematoda; class Chromadorea; order Rhabditida; family Steinernematidae; genus Steinernema; species Steinernema hermaphroditum. Next base: position 7,529,515 of record CM059622.1, read on the forward strand.
AAACCTTCTCTGTTTCTGTCATAACGCGATCAGATACGTACAGATTCATGATCTCCTTCTTGGTAGCCTCGTCCACTTTGTCACCGGTGACAGTGTCAAGAATGCCTCCCCAGCTCTTCGATTCATCTTGGCGCTTTCTGTAAAATGCCTCCGCTTCCTTAGCCTAAACGATACTTCATCAGTACCCACTCGTCACATAAAAGTCTGCATAAATAGCTCCAATCATAACGGAACCATCTGTCTGTCCAGTCATATTTATAGTAACTCACCTCTTTTTCGCGCTCCTCTGCTTCCTTTTCATCCCGGTCATGTTTCTCTTCCCAATAGAACTCGATCACATCATCACAGCCTTGCTCAATTAGACTGCTTTCTGGCTCCCAACTATCCTGGCTTGCATCATAGCCTTTCCATCGAATCTTATACAGTATCTTGTTGTCCCGTTGCTTCTTGTGAGCCACGATGCGTTCGATCTTAAACATAACATCAGACCGTAATGTTAGGAAAAAATGTAATATCGCACCTCATAGAGCTCTTCGTCCCCATTACGCACATCCGAAGCATCTTTGTCACCATTTTCCGCTTCTTCGCCTTCCACGTCTTCATCTTCCTCGTCTTCTTCTTCCAAATTCGGGTCAGCAACTCTACGAGAAGGCTTGCTTTTGTTTTTCACAGGAGATCCTTCCTCATCACTGGTTTCTACAGAGGAAACATCGCTGGATTCCGCTGGCAGGCTCTTTTCCTGCTCATCCATTGTCTGAGCACAAATCAATTCTTAAAATAGAAACCCCTTTGAGCAAAATTGACATCCGGAAGGACTCGCGAAACGCAATCAAAAACAAAACTGTGAGATGTGTTCGTTTTTTAACGGCGCTCACAAAGTGGCGAAACAATGGAAACGAACAGAAAGACCCACCGACGAACGGTGGAATTATTATGCTGGTCGGCGTGAGACCACGTTACTAGACATAGTGTGCGGTAATTCGAGCGGTTCCAACTGCGCGACCGCTCTCGGCTTCTTTCAACCACGAGTGACTAACAAAACCTTTTGCAGAGAAAGAGACGTCTACTTCGGTAACAGAATGCAATTCCGTCTCGTAACGAATGCGTAAGTCTTTTCTGCTTGAAAGTACTCCTATGGTTTTGTTTTTAGGGGTGGCGTCAAGGAGTGGATCATGATCGAGGTGCAGGGATCCCTTCAGTGCGACGGCGATATGTCAGGGCTGCTCGCGGGAAATCTCGCATGGAGAAAGTCCACCGGGGAACCTCTGCTTCTGATTGGACATCTGATGCTGGAAGGGAAAATGGTGATGTTGGACAAGCCCCTTGGAGTCCTGCGGCCGGGAACTCCTGACTCACCAAGCGAAGTGACGGCTGTCGCGGTAGTGCGCAAGAAGATACTATTTAAGCAGCGGCCTCGACCGATCGTAGCAGCTGGAAGCGTTATGAGTTGAACATTTTATTATTACCAGCAATGTTAAAGCTATCTGCGCATAAATTATAAATAACGGACAATATGGCGATCATGCGCCTAGCGAGAAGCATACAACCACCTTGTCGACATCGACGTTCCTTGGACAACTGACATGAATGTCAGCTCGCAAAAATGCGTACACAATATCAGTTATCAAAAAAATCTGAGCTACATCGTAGAGGATGGTCGCGGCGAAGTAAAAGTTGGCGTTCCCTGAGCCAGTGATTATCCACATCTTCCACATAATGGGCGATAGTACGAGGCAGCTTATGTAAGCACATCCAATGACCAGGGTGTAGCGAATATCTATAAGGATACGACAAATTTGAAGATAAAGCCCTCAAATACTTACATTTCCTGAAATTTGTAAACATAGGGATCAGGGCGAGATACACGCAGATATCTGCGAGAGTCGGGTATGGAGCAAAGGTCGCCATTGTGATCAGCATTACAACAAAGTAAACACTTGGATCCCCTCTGGAAGTGAAAATAAGTACCATTTAGACTTACTACACTCCTTACCGTAAAATGAACGCAAGAGGAAATATGTAAAGAAGATAATTAACTTGGAAAACCCATGTAAAGAAAGACTGGAAATGCTCAAACGTCATGCAGAAATGATACCAAAATATCCCCATGTTTGGGTGTAAGTCAGGAAACAGCAACCTGCAATCTCTACAAATATAGCTGGCGGAAACATGAATATACTTACGAGAACTCATAGGTGTTCGGAAGAAAATCGTTAGAGCCCTGCAGGTGTGCGCTAAGAGCGTTCCAGCAGCCGAATCCAGTCAATGTCGCCAACAAAGCAGCGATTACCTTCGAATTCGTTGAGCGCATCTTAAACCCAACGATTTGTACGGCGAATACTGGGATGTAGTGGAGATTTTGGTGAACGAGAAGCGACGTTACGAAAGCGCTCAGAAGAACACACTGCTTGTTCACGGCCAAGAAGAACAACGCAATCAGCAGATTGGAGAAAGCAGTAATGTTGAAAACGGCAGAAGAGGCGATGGTGATCGGGTTGAAGAAATAACTGAAACACAATCGTCGACCACGGCAACCAAGGCTAACGAAACCCACCACAGGAAAACGAGATGAGGGATGTCCTGAACTTCTTGCGTTTTTACGGAAAGCTTCCTGTCCCTCATGTAGGCACGAGCAGCGTGTCGAAAAACCAGCGCAGTGACGACATCGAACAGGATGAACAGAGAGGGGATAACAAACGGTAGGTCAATAACAACATCGAAGGCTGCCAGGAAAACTGGTTGCTGAAAAATCACTGAAAGGCGTGGGATCGTGTTGGTCCAACCATGTGGAACAAGTCGCCATCGTACGCAGAAAAGCCGCTGCGCTTGAGATGAATCGCTTCGCGGAGACGGCTGATGGAGGATAGAGGAGTCACTAGTTCCGGCCTGTTTTGTAGATAGCCGGAGAAGAACACGATGGCGACGACTCTCAGAAGAACGCCGGCCACTAGTTCCCTGAACGTCGACAGTCGCTGCGATCGGAAGATCAGAAGAACTCACCGGACGATCGTGAAGCGGGAGACGCGGTCCTCGAAGAGAGGCGCCTCTTTCATCTCTGGCTTCCATTCTGCGGGAATCTCGACTTCTTCTTCGGCGCCCATCGTTTCCACTGAGAGTCGCTTCTTCGACGACCGAACCATTGTCGGCGAAGAAACTCTGGATCTGGACTACAGTAATCACCCGCCTGATATTCAGGGAACACGAGTTTTCGGTGCACCTTTATTCGTGGATCGGCAGGCATCCTCTACAGAATCGTATCTTGAGTTGCGTTCCTTGAACAGATCCTCGCGTGATCGCTACCGAATGGCTCGGTCGGCGACGATCCACAGCTGTCCAGTTAGCCGAGGACTCCCTCACGTGTCCTTTGCGACTTTGTTTTCCGTCGCATCGGCCAAAACAAATAGACTCCAATTTAGGAAATAATCCATTTGGAGTGCGTTAGTCGTGGCCTCTAAACCTTATTTGAGGCCCGTCCCGTCACTGTTTTCGACTTTCTCGCGCCACTTTTCCCTTCCCGCCCGAAGCGAGTGGAGAAGAAGCTGAACTCCATTCACCTTTCCGTTATCGTGGCCACAGAATTGCAATATCGGCACTCCCCGTGCGTCATCCAGTCGAGGGGATCACCACGTGGTTCCCTTTGGCGCCAATAAGTCGCGTGGAGGGCCGAGTAATTGCAACACTTGAGGGCGCCACACACCCTTAGGGGAGCGCCGCCTTCTCGTTCTCGAAGCCCCCTTCTGGGCTCATTCCCGCTGATGCGCCATGGGGAACGCTCGCTCCACTCGGTCCTCGGCTTCGCGCCCTTCTTCGGGACCCTCGCCGCCCAAGGACGCACTTCTCAACCCCTACCAGGTGCATTCTTTTGCTGTTCAGAGTGTTAGGATAGGCTCTGCAGAAAACAGTTGTTCAAGAGGTGTTCAGTCACATGAGCATGAGCAAAACGGGCCACGGGAACTGCGGACGGACTGTGATGAAGCGGCTCCTTCTGAAGGACGCCGACGTGAAGCACATCTTCCGGAACACGGACGGTTTCGGGGGGATGATCGTCGCCGTGAGCACTGGACACCGGAGAGGGCGCTGCGGCCTGGACGAGCACGCGCATGAGGTGGTCAGGCTGCTCCAGATGGTCCTCGAGAACCTCGACGCGCCCCAGAAGATCGCCGAGGAGTGCGAGCGCATCGGGAGGATGCACCGACGACTCAAGATGTTTGGCCTGAAGACGGAGCACTGGGACCTGCTGGGTGAGGCGATCTCGGAGACCGTCCGGGAGTACCAGGGCTGGCGGAAGCACCGTGAGGCCCTCCGCGGTGCGAACATCCTCGTCTCAGTGATCGCGGATCGACTGCGCAAAGGTGTTCGCTTGCAGTCCGAGGGCCCTTCACCATCGAATATCTTCAGGCTTCCAGCAGAAGGAGGTCGAGAAGCGCCGGAGTCGATACGCTCCCGCTACCCGGTCTTTGAGCGAAAACGGGAGCCGCACGAGTGGAGACTCTACGCTTTTGGACTCGAGCGTCGCCTCGGAGGGATCCTCCAAGGAGCAGGAGCTGGACGAAAACGGAAACCGGAAGGCAAAAGGGGTCAACCGGTCCCGGAGCCTCAACACTCGCAGGTAGTTGCCACGTTCAGGCCTGCACACAGAAATTTAGAGTTCTTCCGAAGACGCCCGACGATTTGGATGCCAACGGAAACCTCCTTATTCTTCCGACGCTTCTTCCGATCAGGAAGTACTCGGAACCGCCTCGCGTCCACTACCACTTCCAGCACTGAATCTCACGAGAAATTGTATTGTGTGTACATATCGCTTGGAAGATCGCTTTACTCTCCAATAAATCGCTTCCTCATCGCAAAAGGGCAAGTGCGCCCAATTTGGCCCTCCACCAGCGGGGCGCGCGTCGTTTCGACGGTGCCGTTTCCCCGGCAACGGAGTCCTCACTCGCTGCGCCGACTCCGCTCGACTCGGGCCGAATTCTCTCCCATGTGGGCACCTTCTCCTTCCCGGGAACGGAACCATTCGCTCAAGGTGAGTCCAGTGCCGCGTCTTCCGAAGCAAGCGCCCTACAGAAGACCCCCTCGATCTATCTATGGACTCGAGGCTCCTTCGTCTTCAACGTCGACTTCTCGTCGCTCCTCCAGCATCACTCGCTCGCCGCCATCAACCTCAACACCGTCCGCATCGCGTCGAATCTCGTCTCCTACCACGCCTTCCACCACAAGACCTCCTCCATCAGGTGCCCTCCCCTCCTCTGTCCTGAATCCCGTGTCTCCAGCTACGCCCAGTGGCACCGAATCGCCGCGTCGAAGATCGGACTCTCCGACGAGGCGACCTTCGCCTTCTTCTCCGCCGCGCAGACCACCGACGACTCGATTCCAGACGCAGAGCGTCTTCGTCGATTTGAGAAAGGAGCGCCGGTGAGTGGAAAACGCCGAGCTTCCGATTCCGATCGTCGATTCCAGGTTGAGGACTCTGGACTCTCCCACGTCCCTCTGCTTCACCTGGTACTCCTCGTGTGCCTCATCGGAGCGACGCCGTCGGAGTCGCGCACTACTCGCGAGTCCGCCTTCCGAAAGTTCCTCCTCAAGAATATCGGTGAGTCCGCGCTACAAGTCACTCAGCGCCATCTACAGACCACCTCTGCCGGCTCATCATCCTCTGCCACGACTCCTACGTGCGCCTTTTCGAGTCACCGCGCGATCTCCTCGCTGTGGGCCTCAACCAGAAGATCTCCTCGGACGTCCTCAGGAACTTCGACGTCCTCTTCGAGGGCGCCATCGGGAACTTCGAGGGCGCTTCCGCGGGGGCCAAAGCGATCCCCGCGAGCGAACTCGCTATGCGTTTCTGGGTCGACTCCCCCGATGGCGTCTGTCCCTCTGCGCGAGCAGTCTTAACGCCCTCGTTTCAGATCTCCTTCAACTTCCTCGTCCGGCGCATCCAGAGCGTCCTCCAGTCCGATCCCTTCCAGATCGCGGGCCTCGAGGTGAGTTCACTGACTGAGCGCTGATCCTCGACCTCTCAGAAGGACGACTTCGTCGAGGCGAAACTGAACCCCCAGAAGACGGCAACTCCGGCAGCCGACGCCGACCACCGCTCCGTCACCGTTCGCGTAAGCCCCGGTCCCGAGGGTTGACGCTCTCTTTGTTGCAGAACCTCGCGGGAGTGAGCCTTATCGACAAGGACTACTACGTAGGCTCGAACCTGCGCGTCGACGGGAGCGACGTCGACGCCTCGACGACGCTTATAGCGCTCCGCCCCTTCAGGACGGCGACAGTGGCCAACTGCGCCGGACGTGGCAAGATCCTTCTCGGAAGGGTCGAGGACACGCTCTTCGTCCGGAACGTCTCCAACTTCTGTATCTCCGCCATCTGCCGACGCATCGTCGTCGAGAAGTGCACCAACGTGCGCCTCTTTCTCAACTGCCTCGTGGCGCCCCTCATAGCCGACAACTGCTCCGAACTCATGCTGGCGCCCTACAACGTCTTCGACGAGGTACGCTCTCCAAAGTGAACCTCTTGATCTGTTCCAGAGTCTCATAGAACATCTCCGCCGCGAAGAGGAGAACCTCTACGACGCTCCGGTGCATCTCCAAGGCTTCTACGCCCTGAACGGAAGCGAATCTCCGACTCCACTGATCCCCATTGTGGAGAAGATGCCCGTCACACAGTTCTACATCCAGCCAACACCTTTTACGAACTCCGCAAATTTCCAAGAAGCCTTGGTAAACGAGTTCCCTTTCAAAACGTACATAGCGCATTGTAGAAGAAGTTTGAAAATACGATCCCCAGAGAATATTGCGATGCTTGGAAAAAACGTCGGGAGAAAGCAGTGGAAGCCGTCCGTATAGGGTTCAGCGCTCGATCACCGACGCTCTGCGAGAAGGACAAGAAGAAGCTGCTTCGCAAAGCTCGATCGAGATCAAGGCGCAATTAGAGGGAAATTTGTGATTTTCACAGGGTGTACTGTATTGAAATGTAAAAATAAAACTGTACAATTGAATGGAATTCACAAGCCTCGGCGAGGAGTACGATTCTTCTTGAGATCTTCAAAGAATCTCGTGATATCGTTGGAGGTAACAACAGTTCCCTCATCCAGGGAGGCAAAATACTTTCCAAGTTCTTCCTTCAAGTGGTTAAATCCTGAAAACCGAATCATCAGGCTGTAGACGAGCGCCTAACCTTGGAAAACGTTAACGGCTTGGTCACGTCCAGCATTCTTGACCAGTTGCTCAACAATTTGTTCGCTGTAGTTGTCAGGATTCCTTGTGCTTCCCCCCTGCTTCTCGATAGCTTCTTGTGCAGCTTTTTCATAAGTTTCGATGGTGTCCTCTTCATCAAGTAGATATTCACACTTCAAATCTTCATACATCTTCAGGCATTCTTTGCACTTGCACAAGAATTTCCTCCATTTGGCGCTTGGGAACTCAACCGATTTGAGAGTTTCAGGCTTCACCCACTCTTTCAGGGGGCATGAACTGGTTTCACCTTCTTCGATTTCCAGCTTGGCAAGATTCTTGGAGTAGTAGTCCACAAAAGGAACCCTTTGCACACAGTTACGGCAAACCATCTCTCCAGGTGATGGAGACTTGATGTTTTCCTCATCGGAAATGTGCTAAAATGTGCATCAGCATGACTGTACATCCAGGAACGTTTGAAATACCTTCATATGATACCAGTCCTCACAAATGCAGCACTGTACCATCTCGACGTTAAAGTCAGGATCGCCTTCATCTGCAGGATACGGTTTGCCGCATACACAGTACTTTCCCAGAAAGTTCTGGTTGTAAGCATTGCGCTTGTTTAGCTGGAGCTTTTCCTGGAAGAGTGAGTATTATTTTCTGCTCACACAAGTTTTCAGCGTCCACCTCATAAAGGGTGCACTTCTTGTCAAATTTGGAGTTTCCACAGTCACAGCAGAAGTTCCTCTTCGTGTACAGCTCCACCAATTCGTGATCAGAATGACAGTGAAGACTGCATCCATAGCAAATTCCGGCCAGAACGTTAGGGTCTTTGCGACAAGTAATACAGGAATAGATCGCTTGGCGCTTCTTGCTACCCTGAAATAGTGGTATAGAAGAGAATGTAACGATATGTGTTACCTCGGGATAGGTGCACACTTTCTCGTCCTGCGCAGCTAACAACGCTTCCGCTTGTCCGATCATTTCCAGCTCCATTTCCACTTCTTCATCTTGTGCAGCAAGGAACTCTTCTACCGTAACGATGGGGTCTTCTGCATCCGTGTTCTGTTCTCCATCAACTGACGCCAGAGAAGGATTCGTCTGCTTTCCGTCTCCGGTGTCCATCTCGCCTGCAAAATCCCTTTTTTTGAGGCAAGTAAATAACATTGCGCATAGAATCACGTAGAAATATTCCCACAAATACACCTCCTTTGCCTCGTGCCACACAATACACCTCTTGGACCCTACGGATATCACGGTTACAAAGCTAAAAGAGTTGGTGGAACTGTGCATGCCCTTGCACCAGCACTATCCCCATCGTCATGGCTTCCGTAATTCGCGCCCAACGGAGAACAAGACCACTAGCGCGAACGCGCAGTTGCGCGTCTGTGCAGCACGGCGTGTCAAACGGCTCATTTTTCCGTCCTCGGTCGAGTAGTAAATGTCACACGTTGGGACACCGATCCTGCCAGACCTTCAGTTACTCGTATCTTCCGGTTTGGACCGATTATGATCGGTAACAGTGCTCATTTCGCCCGCAAAATGATCAACGCCCCGCATTCCATTAGTGAAATACAAAACCGTTCAAAAAACGGTCGAAGTTCTGACTTTCTGACACTTCCATGTTAGCTCAAAATCATCTATATAGCTTACAAGCGAAATAACTTTCTCAGTCTTGCGTGCCTTGTGGTCATTCGATACGCAAAATGTTAAGGAGACAAAAGCGCACAAATTCATTGGATGGATTTTGATATAATGCATTATTCGCAGAGAAATCAGCAATTTACTGCTGAAATCGTCATTTTTCGCGAAAAAAGGCCTGCCATAAGTGCGAAATAACTTTTCGTAGATTGCGTAGTTTTCGCTCAACCGGTACGCAACATGTTCAGCGAAGTCTAACGCACAAATTCATTGGATGGATTTCGTTCTAATGCCCTGAGTGTGGAGAAAAGTTGGAAAACAGGTCGAAAAATGGCCGAAAAAAAGTCGGATTTTTTGAGTTTCCGATATTTTGGTATCGAACAATAGCTCTCGGCGTCATTAGTGATTTGCCGTTGGAATTAGTGCGAATGGACTGATCCACACGGAATTACAGGCCAAAAACTACCAACAAAGCGGCCTGGTCCCGTCACGAAGCGGCGGACGCTTTCGTGAAGCAATTTATTGTATCCCTCACGAAACTCTTCCAAAGCTCCCGCCACGAAAAATTGGCGCGCCATTTCCTGCCATCGGCAGGTTTACAATGGAAATTGGTAATTATCACAGTTTTCTCGCGAGCTGCGCGATTTCGCTAGAATTTCTGAGCGTAACTTTGTTCAGCGTAACTTTCTGCATCGAGTGAACCCGGGTTTGTATCGATCTGAGCGAAATCCACAGAGAAATAAGCTTTACATTAATTTGCCTTATCAACATCCCGGGTTTTGGCCCATTTCTGGCATAGGACAGGGAACTTTTAAGCGATTTACACAGAACAGCGAACCAACAAGCATCAAACTATCAACAATAACATCAAGCAAGCACAGTTAAGACGACTCAGAGCTCGACTCTGAGTATTCTCCACTTTTGGAATCCGATGGCCGATGATGCAAGCCAGCGAAAGAGGAACACCGTAGCTGCATGTGTTTCTACTCTGCATATGTCCTTATGGTTGATAGTTTGATGCTTGCTGGTTCGCTGTTCTGTGTAAATCACTTAAAAGTTCCCTGTCCTATGCCAGAAATGGGCCAAAACCCGGGATGTTGATAAGGCAAATTAATGTAAAGCTTATTTCTCAGTGGATTTCGCTCAGATCGATACAAACTTGGGTTTATTCGATGCAGAAAGTTACGCTGAACAAAGTTACGCTCAGAAATTCTAGCGAAATCGCGCAGCTCGCGAGAAAACTGTGATAATCACCAATTTCCATTGTAAACCTGCCGTTGGCAGGAAATGGCGCGCCAATTTTTCGTGGCGGGACCTTTCCGAATTTCGGAAGAGTTTCGTGAGCAATACAATACCTTATGCTGACACGCCGTGGCAGACGGTTTCATGAAAAAAGAGTACAGGTGAAAAAAGAGCACAGTGAAAAAAGAGCACATGGGAAAAAAGAGCACAGGTGAAAAAAGAGCACAGTGAAAAAAGAGCACATGTGAAAGAAGAGCACGGGTGAAAAAAGAGCACACTTTTTTCATGAACACAGATAGATATTTGAAATGGAGTTTCAGACCACGCTCTCCTCGGACTGTGCACACAGACAGCTGCGGGCGAGCGAAGCGAGCCCCGTATTCATTTTGCGTGCGGCCTAACATCCAGACTTGGCTTAGGCTCCGGCTTAGGACTATGCCCATCGATTTAAAGCGAGCCCGAAGGGCGAGCCTGTAGTCTTAACAGCTTCGCTGATATCCTAGCACTTCTAAATAAAGCCATCATCAGAACGGTGCTCTTTTTTTCACTTGTGCTCTTTTTTTCACTTGTGCTCTTTTTTTCACTTGTGCTCTTTTTTTCACCTGTGCTCTTTTTTTCACCTGTGCTCTTTTTCACATAATCGTGGCAGACATTTGAAAACCCGAACCTGTGCTCAATACAGATCAAGCTGTAGACAGGGAACGTCGCGACAGGACGGCCCGAGTTGCTTGCAGATTGGCACTTCCAAAAATCACACGTCACGGCCGGTCGGTCGTTTGTCCATCCGCTCGGTTTCTTATTTACTGCAACTGCAATGCAATTTGCGGAGTGTTTGACGTGTTTCTCACGAGGGTGCAGGAATCGGTAATCGCTGGCTAGTCGCCCTTTCCGCCCTCTTCGCGCCCGCTTGCATCTCCCTCTACGCCCTAAACCGAATTGGATCGATCAAAGATGCAAATCTGTGGCGGTTAGTCATTGTTTAATATATTGCGGGCAGCGCCCAATGTATATATTTCGCATTTGTACACCATCTTTTGGAGATCTTTCGTGTTTTCTACTTTTGTCCAAAAATGTGCAACAGCTATTTTATACAATCTCTGATCGGGTTGAGTTTGAGTAATTGTCGTAGCAAGCATTTTGTTAAATGAATGAACACACTTAAAAGTTGCTTCGCCTGTACGCGTCGAGCGTCGTCGCTGGTGCTGGCTGCTTTTATCGATCACCAGCGTCCAACGTCGGCGACTCTACACACTGCCCTGTGCTCCCCTAGCATTTATCACGGGCTCTCGACGGGAGTGGTGCTCACAACGACAAGGAACGTTTGTTTTACAACTTAAGTTATCTGGATGAAATATGCAAATGTCAGCATTGTTTTTTTTCCTATCGAGCTTGCTAACATTTTTTGTTTTCCTAGAATGATAGACTTGTTTTCCTAGAATGATAGAATGATAGACGTGTGTACAATTGTTACCGTATGAGACCTTTCCATCCATTAATTTAGAAGAGTAATATACATTTTTGCGGTAGTTCATGATGAAAACTATAGTTAAACGGTTCTTGTGCAGCTGTGTTAAATGATTCATTCACTAACTGATTCCGCGTAACGGTGCTTGCTTTTTCTTCTCGTTTTCAGCAGTTGTTTAAAAGACGTTGCAATCTTTTCAGGTTTGTTGACCTGCAAGAATGTCGAAGCCTGCCCAGGTTCTTGTTATCGACCCACCAAATGAGATGGTGTTCAAAGGTATTGTTCTACTGTAAAATTATGCGTTAATAGTTTTCATCTAATAGGTCCTTTCACTGATGTCGTGACCAGTTATTTACACCTCACTAATCCTACCGAGAAGGCGGTTTGCTTCAAAGTGAAAACAACTGCACCGAAACAGTACTGTGTGCGTCCTAACTCTGGAGTGATCAACGCCGGCGAGAAAAGCGTAATTTCTGTTATGCTGCAGCCGGTTGAGGCGGAGTCCACTCTTTTGGACACCGAGCGAGCTAAGCACAAGTTCATGGTTCAAAGTGCTAACGCTCCAGGTGTTGATGTGGATTTGGATTCGTTCTGGAAACTAGTCTCCCCCGTTGAACTTATGGACTCAAAGCTACGTGTTGTGTTCCAACCTGCCTCTGGATCTGTAACTTCTGCCACTGCCGTTGTAAACGCTACGCAAAATGAGTCTCTTGCGAACCAAGGAAGTATGGAGACTCCGAAATCAACCAAGAGCGTTTCTACGCCGCAGTCTTCTCTGGTCACCTTGAAGAGTGATGTATATGAATCGACACCCAAAGAGACCGAAGTGCGCAAACGTACCGTTCAGGACACGGATTGGGGAGCTATTGAGAAGGAAAATAAAGAATTAAGGGTGAGTTCCTTCTCGTTAATGCCATGATAGTTTATGTTTTATTCAGAACCGTTTGATTGCTCTGGAAAGTGCTCGATCGAGCTTGCCTCGCAAGGAGGAACAGGGATTGAGCATGTTTTTGGTAGGAACTCTGTCGTACATATGATCTTTCTATAAAAGTCACTGTTTAGGTCGCCTGTGTCGCTCTTACTGCTCTGCTGATTGGACTTATTATCGGAATGCTTTTGAAGTAAGCACCTGTGGTTGCTGATATGTGCTGTGATTTAACTAATATGACTTTGATTTCCATTAAAATTTATGTGTGTGTAGTCGTGGTTTTATTGTATATTTGGTCGTATAAAGGTTCTTCCTAATTACTCTTGGTGGCAGCGATTCTTACAGGTAGATATGCCAGCTTCTATTCTTTCTTGTTTCACGGGCGTCGGCTAGATTGATGTAACTTGTAGGCCAAGAAGAGCGAGGCTTAATGTGGGTACCGAAATGATGCGCCACAACCAGAACACGAACTGTTGTGGGCGGAAGTGGTGTGTGAGGGACGCTTGTGGTCTGGTGTGCGCCGTCTTGACTTGGTGAGGTGGTCCAATTGGATTTTCTGTCAGAGTCGCATTGTTTAGGCTCCTGATGTTCTACGGAGAATTTTCGGTGTCAACTGTCATGCTAGGCTCCATTTCCGAATACCCTATCCACCAAGGCCTTAACTTCATTATTTTCCAGTTCCTTCTCGGTAAAGCCTCCACATTTCTTTCCGTCCTATTTCTAAAGTTTAGTACTCGCGTTTTCGTCACATGTAAAAACGATGCTCACCGATCCGGGAGCAGTTCCCAGAGGCACCGCCACAGATGACTACGTGGTACGAATACAGATGGAGCACAGACCTGGCGAAGTTCTCACAAAGTGCTCAAAATGCGACTGCATTAAGCCAGAACGCGCGCACCACTGCAGCGTTTGCGAAAGATGCATACGAAGGATGGATCACCACTGTCCCTGGGTGAACAATTGCGTCGGTGAAGGCAACCAGAAGTACTTCGTTCTCTTTACGGTTTGACTGTAGAGCATTCGGCGACTCTCCTTTTTAAGTTTTACATAGCGCTCCTTTCAATCCACGCAGTGTACTGGGCCATCTGGCAGTTTATGTTGTGCGTCTCCGACGAGTGGCACTCGTGCCCGACTTTCTCGCCTCCGGTAACGACGATCGTCCTCGTATTCCTCATCTTCGAAGGCGTCCTCTTCTCCATCTTCACCATGGTGATGTTCGGCACGCAGATCTCGTCTATTTGCTCTGATCAAACCGGAATCGAATCGTTGAAGCGTGAGCGCGAGGACCTCCAGACCGACAAGTGGAAGAATATGCAGGTCGTCTTCGGAGGACCGTGTTCCCATCGGTGGTTCAGGTTGAGGGAACCTTCTTGACACTGCTAATGAAGATCACACTTTCAGTCCCTTCTCCAAACCTTACCTCTCGAAGTACCACGCCTTCGAATTCTCCGTTTGACCGCTGGCGGCGCTCCATGTGAAGATCTCTTCCACCTTCGATGTACATTTGCCTGTTTGCCTTGTTGCGATACTTATTACCTTGTAAGCAATATCTGATTCTTTCAAGTTATTCGCGACCCGCAAGACTGCTGTGTAGAAGTCAGAATCGAATGATTGAGCAAAACGAAACGTGTGAATTTTCTTTCTCGAGATGCAACAAGCAGGAAAATAAAATGAAAAAAAAACAGATTCGTGTGATGCGTCATCCATTCGTTACATCGTGTTTTATTTGTTATTCATGGCCAATTAGTAACTTAATTGTGTTTATTTTCAGGGCGACTGATGCATTCGTTGTCACATGGCGACGGCCGAGTCCCTCGCGTCGTCAAGCGCCTTTTGCTGAAGATAAAGCCCATCTCGGCGCTGGCCGTGATCGCGACAGTCATTTTCATCCACCAAGCGACGACGAATTCCGACTTCTGCAGCTTGCCCATGAAGATTTCGGAGAACGCCTTCCTGGCCGGATACGTGGCAGAAACATTCGATGATACCTCAAGTCTCAAGAACCACCAGAGGGAGCTGTACGCGCGGAGGAACGGAAACCTATACAGCTACATCGCCGGAGAACTTAAGAAGAGTGGAATCGATGTTTACAAGCAGGAATACAGGACTTCGTTGAAGCAATATGTAAGTTGTACTCCATTATACTGTGTTAATGTGAGTAATGTTAGGAGCAGTTTTCCGGGAAAACTGTGTACGGCATCGTGCCTTCTTTCCGTTCGCCTTCGGTAGAGTCCATGATCGTAGCGGTGAAGGTTGACTCAGATGCCTACGAATCTGTGGCAGTTGCTCTTGCTTTGGCTTCATACTGTAGAGGTAGTTGTGATAGCCTTCCCGACAATGTATCATGTTTCTTACTTCAGAGCAAGTCTACTGGGCTCGGAATATCATATTCTTGTTTGTCGATAATGAAATCGCCATGGAGGCTTGGCTCTCTGCGTACCATGGAATGCAACATCCCTACATTGAGTTCAAATCCATTGAGAAGCATGCGGGTTTTATAATCGGAGGGGTCGTCATCGATTTCCGAGGGTTCTCCAAACAAGGTCATTTAAACATCCAATTCAATATGGTTTGTTGTGTGGAGGTCTTCTTGCTCACTAGACTCCTTCTAGATGAACGGACGTCTTCCAAACCTCGATCTGTTGAACGTCGTACAACGATTATCCCAAAAGCATGATTTGATACTAACCGTATACAACCGTACGAGCGCGTTTGATCTCTTTGAAACTGCTGTCATTGGTGTTCTGTCACAAGCTTTTGATGAACTGCAAGGAATACACAGCGTCTTCGGCGATTACGGTATTCAAGTTCTCGGCATAGAAACGCGTGGACCACGAAACAACGACAACCAGTTGTACAATCTTCTTACCTTGACGAGGCTGAATGAAGGAGTCCTTCGTGCTCTTAACAATGTGCTGGAGAAGCTTCACCAATCCTACTTTATGTACGTTCTTCTGGGACCAGATCGCTTCCTCTCAATTGCCTACTTTATGATTCCGATTGCAACAATGTTTGTTCCTCTGTTGCTTCTGGTAAGTAGCTCAGTTTCCTTACATCCTGGTTAAACTCTACTTTTTCAGGCCATCCAGTCCTGGCTCCAACTTAAAACGTTTTCCATTCCATCGGTATTCCTCATCGCTCATATGGTTGGCTTTGGATTAGCAGTTGGAGCGGCGCCTCTGTTTTCCCGCACTTACTCTAGTGAAATTCTACTGTATATTGCTGTTGTTTTACTCCCACCGCTTGCTCTGATCTTCAAAAGGTACCATTATACATGTTAGTGCTAAGTACCTTCTTTTTTTTTCAGCACGGATGATGAAATCAGAACTTTGCGATTCGTCCTTTATCTAGAAGGCGCTCTCGTTGGTTCTTCTCTCAGCTTACTTAACTTTGGTATGGGTTTCATCATCTCCGCCGGTATTGCACTCTCCAATCTGATGGTCACATATGTGACCAGGTATGTCGTTTGTTTCGGTATGTGGAATACGGTTATGTGTTTCAGAAAACCTTTTTCGCTGTTGAAGTCAGCAGCTGTGTTGTGTATGCATCCAGTTGGACTCCTCATTTACTTCAATAGACTAGACCACACGGTTTACGCATACATGATACACAACAGCACACTTCTCCCTTTTCTCTGTGCCTTCACCATTCCCTACTGGAATTTACTTGTTTATGTCGATCTCAAATCATCAGCTTCCCACGAGTGACCCCCTCAAGCTCTTAGTCTCTTACGTGTTAGACTGTACGGATTTTATAAATACTAATAATCGGCGATTATCGTCGACAAGAAGAACGGAAAGGGAAGAGTCGAAGACAGTCGCCGACATAACGGTACGGGGTCGGTTTATTAGAGATGGACGCGCACGGGCGAATTCGGAATTCGGTCAAGGACGAAGTGAGCGTTTGAAGAAGAGGGGCGCGAGGTGTCTTATCACAGAATTATATCAATAACATTCGCTTACAAGAACGTGATACGACGATCTCCGGAAGGGAAATCGCACGGAAAGGGGGACGGAAGGGAATCGACGCCCGAGGGCAGCCGAAGGAATCCTGGAACGAGACATAGTGAGACGAGACAGAGTCTCGAGGTGATAAGATGCGTGCCACGACGTGTGATGGCGGTCATCGTTTAACTTTTGACTCTTCGAGATTGGGGTCAAGATGGCGGTGGCGGGCGCAAGAAACGCACAGCAGCAGCGAGGGAATGTTGCATACCGCACGGCCAATTGACCCAATAATCGAATGGGATGCAGAAGTCGGTGGAGGCGCGCGGAAAACGGCATTTTATTGGATTTCTTCGGGCGACGATTACGTAAATCGCCTCGGAGGACCGAAAGGCGATTTGCGATCGTGCCGACGAAACCGAAACGATGGAAAATAAGAGTCGCGGACGCATTTTACGGTGAGACTGGGAACGCGGGTTGGCAGGGAGTGGGGCTACCGTATGTGGAATGTGGTCGTTAGAGGAAGGCATTGAAGTGAATGATATGGAAAACTGTCGAACACAGAGAACAAGCTAACCTTGCAGAAAACGGTCGAACGATGCCCCTCGGTCGAATGAGAATCCCTCTGTGGCCCTTTAGGAGGTCTTTTCGGTTGTGAATGTCGAATGCGCAGATTGGTGAAGCAGAAGTGGAGCACTCCTAAGATCAAGTTTGTTGCGTTCTATAGTTTGTTTGCGATCCATCGGAAGAACATTTTTTCGATTACGTTCTGTTTTATCGGATCTGATCACCCCTATCGCTGTTCTGATTTATTTTCGGATCTCTGTACCTTTCCCTGGAAATTCGCTACCGTAGTCGCCTTCGCCCGATT
Organism: Steinernema hermaphroditum; assembly: GCA_030435675.1. NCBI lineage: Eukaryota > Metazoa > Nematoda > Chromadorea > Rhabditida > Steinernematidae > Steinernema > Steinernema hermaphroditum. Next base: position 7,546,775 of record CM059622.1, read on the forward strand.
TGCGAAGAACTGTCTTCGGAGGTACAAACGGAGTCGTAATAACAGAGCCCTATTGTCAAGGGTGCCCTAAGGGGCGTCGGGTCGGCGCGTCACCTTTTTTTTGTGCCCCATCGATCATCCTCGAGGTTTCAGAACGTATCAACCGCGGTGCGGTCACTCCAGGATCCATTCCGGGTTGCGCAACGCGTCCCATTCCTTCTGTGTCAGCCCCTCGGCGTCCGCCTCCTCTGGCACCCCGAAGGCCCTGGAACGGGGAGGCGCTTCCGATCTCGATGCGTCTGTTCGTCGTTTTTTGGCGCGGGGAAGTGGGCCGGGGCGGTACCTACCTCCGCCCTTAGCGTCTTCGCTCTCCCCGGGGCGGAATCCACCGAGGCGAACTGTCATTGACCTTGTTGCTTCACGCGCGCGCCTCCATATCTTCTGCGCGCTCCGACTTCGGGTCACATAACGGCCGAGATCCGCGGCGCCCTTCACTAGCGATCAGTTGCGGACCGTGATCAGTCGCCCTTTCTAGGCTCCGTCGCCGCCATGTTCCGGGCCGCCATCTGCTGCCTTCTGCTCCTCTCCACGGGCACCCTCGCCGCCATCGGTAGGTCCCCGGCCCCGACTCCCTTCAGCCCCCTTTCAGGCTCCGTGCCGAGCTGCGACGCCGAGTCGACGCCCGTCTTTCTCCTCCAGCATAACTCCACCTCCGGCTCCACGCTCCGCACCGTCCACGTGCCTCATCTCGGCGAGTGCTCTGAGCACTGCTCCAAGGCCAGCGTAAGTCCCTTCCCTCGAGCACCTCGAGTTGCCGCTCCCGGTGCCCTCCACTAATTAGGTCAACTCGTTTATCACCTCCCGCGGCATCTGGGTCAAGAGCGTCTCTCATTTAGTGACCTACGGCGCACTTACGTAACTCGCAAATTAATCGCACCCCTAACGACCGTAAAACGAAAAGAACATAGAGTAATGGAGCGCTTTAGGACTGCGTGGGAGTGGACTTCGCGGGCCAGGAATGCCGGGTCCTTGGCGCCTCGGACAGCGCCTTCGCCGCCTCCGACGAGTCGATGACGCTGACAAAGACTTGTGTCAAGAGCGAGCGCGTCTGCTCCTCGGCCTTCCACTTCGACGCCTACGAACAGAAGATCCTCGTGGGCTTCGCCCGAGAGGTTGTTTCCGCCGACTCGATCGAGGTGTGCCTGGCCGCATGCCTGAACGCCTTCGACACCCACGGCTTCGAGTGCGAGTCGGTGATGTACTACCCGGTGGACCGCGAGTGCATCCTCAACACCGAAGACCGCCTCGATCGCCCCGACCTTTTCATCGACGAGCACCAAGACCAGGTCATCTACCTCGACAACAACTGCGCCGGCTGTGAGTCCCGCCACGACGTTCCCTGACCGTCAACCCCTTTCAGCGCAGTGCTACGCACCCTACGTGACGCAGTACATCGCCGTGGAGGGCCGCAAGCTTAACGACGTCGTCGGCATCGACCTGGATGTCGACCTCGAGTCCTGCGAGTCCATGTGCACCCAGCGTCTTAGTTTCGGGGTGAGTCCCGCTGCGCCGCAGCCCTAACCTCCGCTTCAGCGCAGCGACTTCAACTGCAAAGCCTTCGTCTACGACAACTCGACGAACAAGTGCACCCTCCTCGACGAGCGCTCGAAGCCCCTCGGCCGCGCCGACCTCACCGAGGCCTCCGAAACCACCTACTTCGAGAAGAAATGCTTCGCCTGTAAGTCCCCCGTCGACACTGCCGTCCTAATCGCGGATACTGTAGCGCCGCGCACGTGCCGCAACGTGCCCTCGTTCACGCGCGTCCCCCAGATGATCCTCGTCGGATTCGCCGCCTTCGTCATGGAGAACGTCCCCTCGGTGACGATGTGCCTCGACCAGTGCACCAAGTAGGTCCCCCGGACAGAGCCGCTCTAACCGCCGCTCTTCTGCAGCCCCCCACCGGAGACGGGCGAGAATTTCCAGTGCAAGTCGGTGATGTACTACTACAACGAGCAGGAGTGCATCCTGAACGCGGAGACGCGCTTCTCGAAGCCGGACCTCTTCATCCCCGAGGGTACTGACTTCCTAGTCGACTACTTCGACATCACTTGCCACCTCGACAAGGAAATGTGTCCCAAGGGCACCGAGCTCCGCTCCGTGCGCACCCTTAACGCCGAGCTTCCCGAGGGCGAGGGCAACTTGCACGTCATCGAGGGCTCCGGAGAGAACGTCGGTCAATGCCTCGCCAAGTAGGTCCACCCCCCTCCTCCATGCTACCGTAGTCTTCAGGTGCTTCGTGTCGGCGCCCGAGAAGTGCCGCTCGTTCAACTTCGACAAGAAGACGAGCCGCTGCAACCTGCTCTACCTCGACGGAAAGACGACGGTGCGCCCGCAGGCGAAGACTGGCGTCGACCTCTACGACCTCCACTGCCTGGCCGGTGAGTGTTGCCGTTAGGCGTGCGCACCTCTGCCCCTTCAGTGCCCAGCGACTGCTCGCTGAACCAGGACGGCGCCCTCTACAGTCGCTACCTACACACGAAGCAGGCGGGTCTGCCCCTCGAGGAGCTGAAGCTGGTATCGCTGAACACGTGCCTGGACACTTGCGCCACGAAGGAGCGCTGCGAGGGCGTCAACTACAACCGCCGCTCCGGCGTCTGCTCCCTCTTCGAACAGATCGACGAGAACTCGGAGCCGAACGAGCACGTCGACTTCTACAAGAACCTCTGCGTCGTCAAGGAGGTCGACACCGGCGCCAGCAGCGCCGCCAACGTGCCTGTGGACCAGGCCCAGAAGAAGAAGGACTCCGGCGCTGAGGAACGCCATCCCAGCGTCGGCGGGTCGAAGGTCGTGAAGCCTGTGGTGAAGGCGAAGGCCGACACGCGCCACCACCCACAGAGCTCGAAGTCGGAGGAGTACAAGGGCGGCGAGGGAGCCGTCGAGGCCTCCTCCGCCGCCCCGGAGCCCGAGCGCGTGGAGCCTAAGCCCGTGGAGCCCACCGGTGGCAGCGTGTCGGGAGCCTCCCTGAGCGTCGTCGACCAGGGAGCCCCTGCGGCACCCGTGCTCGTCGAGAAGTCAGCGGTGCAGACGATCTGCAACTACGAGGGCATCAAGGTGCAGGTGAAGAACCCCGAGGCCTTCACCGGCGTCATGTTTGTCAAGAACAAGTACGACTCCTGCCGCGTTGAGGTCTCCAACAGCGACTCCGCCACCCTCGTCCTAGGCCTGCCCGCTAACTTCGGCATGAAACCCATCGTGCTGGGAGGCGCCGCGCCCGAAGCCGCTGAGGTCCAGAAGCCCGAGAAGCCCGCCGAGGAGCTACGTCGTCGTCGTGAGACTGAGCGCGACTGCGGCCTGCAGGACATGGATAACGGTGTCTACAAGAGTACGGTAGTCATCCAGACGAACAACCTTGGCATCCCCGGTTTGGTGACCTCGATGGATCAGATCTATGAGGTCGCCTGCGACTACAGCAGCATGCTCGGTGGCAAGATCACCGTCGACGGCAACGTGACCGTCACGTAAGTGCAGCCCCGTCTCTCCACACCTACCGTACTCGTTGCAGCGGTCCCGAGGCGTCGTTGATCCAGCCCCGCGGCAAGATCGAACTGGGCAACCCGGTGCTCATGCAGATGAACAGCGGCTCCGGGGAGCACGCGCCCGTGCTCCAGGCGAAGCTCGGCGACATCCTCGAGCTCCGCTGGGAGATCATGGCCATGGACGAGGAGCTCGACTTCTTCGTCAAGGACTGCTTCGCCGAGCCCGGCGCCAGCGGCCGCGACGACGAACGCCTCCAGCTCATCGAGGCCGGCTGCCCGACGCCCGCCGTCGCCCAGAAGCTCATCCCCGGCCCCATCGAGGTGCAGTCGAGCGCCGTTAAGGTGGCGCACCTGCAGGCCTTCCGCTTCGACTCCTCATCGACTGTCCGCGTCACGTGCCACCTCGAGATCTGCAAGGGCGAGTGTCAGGCCGCCACCTGCGAGCACCTCCAGAGCGAGCAGAAGACCTCCTGGGGTCGCAAGAAGCGCGAGGACAACTTCGTCACCCAATGTAGGTCCCCTTCCCCCTCCGCCACCCACGACGCCTCTTACAGACGAGACGAAGCGCTACAAGGTGCCGCGCTTCGCGCAGGCCACCACCTCTCTGGTCATCGTGGAGCCGCTGCAGGCCGTCGCCGAGCCGGTAGCCCTTTCGCGTGCCTCGACGCTCGACCTTCTACAGGAGCACCCGCTCACCGAGGTTGTCGCCGAGCGCACGGGCCTCATGTGCATGCAGAAACTGACCATCGGCGTCGTTTTCGGGCTCCTCTTCGTCGTCACCGTCATCCAGCTCCTCGTCGTTGCTCAATACGTCTTCCAGAGACTCTTCCGGGCGAAGAAGACCTTCCCCTACTAGCCCGCCTCCCTCCGCCAACAACCCTCCGGGTACGAGTGAATCTCCATACACATTCCTCTTCTTCGTCCTCTAATAACGCACCGAATGCGCCTAATAAGTCTCGCGTAATAAACAAATTTTATCACAACCGGCTTCTCGCCTCCCCACACGGTGGCGCCTCAGCTGCTGTCGACAACGGCCGAGTGGAAGGCCTGGCGGACCTGGCGACAGAGGTGGTCGGCGTCGGACGCCGACGCCGTCTGCAGCAGGTGGCACTGGACGTCGCCGGATGACTTCTTCTCCACGAGCACCACGTTAAAGCGCCCGAAACCGTCGTCGAAGGAGAGCACCTGGACGATCTTGTGTAGCGCCAGGCGGTCCACTACGGCTTGGCCGTCGACGTCAACGAGGTTGATGCCGATCTTGGAGACGTGGACAGCGACGACGCGGCACCCGAGGCCGTGGCTCGGGAGGAAGCTGCGTAGTTGTGCCGCCTCCACGTGGTCGATGATCTGCTCCTCGACGGAGCGCGTCCCCGGGTCCGCTCCGAGGTGCCCCGAGTCCACAAGGTCCGCCATGTCCACCGCGCCGAGGTAGTGCAGCTGGTGCGTCCCTTCGGAGTTAGCCATCGCCTGCTTTCTGAATCCGAAATTTCCTCAGTTATCATCGGTATTCAACGCTCAAAAAGGACCTAGAGGAGCGCTCAAAATCACCAATGCTAGAAGAAACTGCGACTTGGAAAAGAACCTCACCCCGAACAGAGCACCCTTCTTCGGCGAAGGTTTATCTGGAAACGACCGGTCAACAACAATAACAACAACTTAACAACAAGAAGAATCAGCAAATCAATAGGTAAACAGTCCGATTTTTCCGTCGGCGCCAGCTGTAAGAAGCCACGGCTGGGTGGGGTGGAAGACGGTGGTCAGCATGGCGAGATGGTCGACCTTCGTGTGCGCGTTGAGCCGTTTGACGGGGATGAACTCGTTGTCCCTCATGTAGTCCTGGCTGATACGTGCGTGGTAGATGATGGCCATGCAGTCGTCGGAGACAGTCGCCAGAAGAGGATACTTAGAGTGCACGGCGACGGAACGCACGGCTTCTCCGTGGTGGCGGAATGACTTCCAAGGTTTGTCGGAGAGCTGCAGATCGAGCCAGGAAATGCGCCTATCGAGTCCACCGACGAAGAGATTGTCGCCATATGGCCCGATAGTGGCGCAAGACACTCCGCGACTTCCAGTGAACAGTTTTCGCTTCAACTGGCATTTCTGAAGATCATAAACGCGGACATGGTGAGCCGTTACAAGGAACAGCACAGGCTGCGTGGGGTGGAATTGCACGCATTGGATATCACCCTTCTTCTTTGAGAACGGCTTCTGCAAAGGAACGATACAAAATGTAAAGGCAAACTCGACTCATACGTTAGAACGGCCCTTTGATAGCTGGTGGATGAGGAAACCTTTCACTGTGGATTCGAACGACACAGTGGCGAAGTAGTCACCCTTCGACTGCCAAACAACCTGCTTGATGTTCTAAAGCACGATATATATTCATTATGCAGCATAAACTAGCAAGAACGTACATTTGGCAACTCCAGATCAATCCGACTGTTATCCGCCGACCGGCTCCATTTGACAATTTGCTCAGTTTGGGACTCTTCGAACTCGATTCCAGCAAGGAACTTATTAGTAGCGGAAACAACCTGCTTATCGCCACAATCGATATTAAGAACACAGACGCGATTCCGGTCGTATGCCACCTAAGAACCTCATTGCACCAACTAGCAAGATGTCTCTCACTTACCAAAACCAAGCTTTTACTGACATCTGGGCAAAAGGCAACCGAATTGACAGGACCATCCATCTTAAACGTTTTGAGACACCGGCCGCGATCCATCGCCCATACTCGCACCGTACCATCTTCTCCACCGGAAACCAGAAGTTCGCCTTTCTGGGGTTCCACGCTGATCGATCGGACCTGTCCGAAGTGCCCCCTCATGTAGAAAGCAAGTGTGGTAGGGAAAGGCATGAGATCTTTAGGATCAGGCAGATCAGGAAGCAACTGGCTGATTTCAACGTTGTTGAGCTGTAAAGACATATATGGTATCCGCATGGCTGCACGATGTATGTACCTTAAGCTTGCGTTGCCGGGGAGCCAAGTAGAGATCTTGACAGCGGTCGAACAGCTCCTGATAAAACTTGTTGTATCCAGGCACTTTGCGGTACGAATCGAACTTCTGAGGGACGAAATTGTACTTGCGATCTTCAGGTTCTTGCTCGCGGTACTTCTTCAATTCTTCGTCGGTGAAGAGGTACTCAGGTGGAGGATTGAAAGATTCAGCATGACCGGGAAGAGCGACTTTCGGGGCGGGCCAGTGCATCCGCATCCGGTGGAGTTCCGACTTCGTCTTGTCTTTGGGATCGTTCTCCGAAGCCCACATGTCATATACCTGAAATTTGAGAATAGTCCACGCAAGATGAAGGCGACACTACTTTAGGAGTGCTGTCCTTTTCTTCCTTTGGTTTGCGCCATCCCATCTTTATGGCATGGACGATGCGTCCTACCATACGGCGCTCGTGGGCGCTGGGAATGAAGGACCTCTTATCAGCTGGGCGGTTCGAGATCGGATGGATTTCAGTTTGCGACGAGAAGATGTCGTAGAAGGGCTCATATGGATTGTATCCGATCGTTGGGTACTGTCCACGAGAAATTGCCTTAATTTGAGCGATTTGCTCGTCACTCAATACAACGTCCGTGCCGGCTTGCTTGTCGAAGACCTTTCGCCTGAAGAAAACAGTTTAATTCAATTAATTACTCTGTGGTAACAGTACCAGTAATCAGGGTCTTCCATCTTGTCCAGGAACTGATCTATCTCGCCCTTCTTCTCCCCAACCTTCGCGATCTTCTGACCTTCCTGGTCATACCCAATGTGGTCGTACTCATCGTACCACTCGACAGGAATGTTGCCTATGGTGTTTCGAAGATCCTAAACAGTAGGTTAGTGGCGCCAGAGGGCGATCGCGTTGCACCTCTTCGTCGCTGGAGTCCGCATCGTCAGCGACGTTCTTCTGCATGGTGGCACTCGTGGGGTCCGGTTTCACATCGGGCTTCATGTCCTCCTCGACAGCTCGCTTCTTCCCGCGCGCCATCGTGCTTCTGAAACTAGCGCAGATGGAAATATCGCTCCGATAGAAAAGCGAAAAAGAGAGGGAACCCAGTGGAAAACCAAAAAAATGTCCATTGAAACGATTGTCGTCTCGAGACCATGGGGGAAGTGATCATGTTCGGTGTCGCCACATCATTTCTTCGATTTCGTGAATCCTCCTGAATCTCCGCGAGGATTCTCAGAATCCTCCCGCTCCGCCTGCTTCTCCACACTCTTATTGTTTCAGAGATGCCGGCGACCTTCCGTTCGTTTGTGTGGGACCCGTGTCTGATCATTTCGCAGATCTTCTGCATGATCACCGTATTCTACTCCGTCCAGTGCTTCTTGATGACACTCTACAGTTTCGTCGCTGCCTTCCAGCCAAGCCTCCATTTCGTATTTGCCGCCCAGGTGAGTCCTTCATCGCCAGTTTCGTTTTATCTCGAGAGCTGAAGTGATTTGCTATTCCACCGAGAAGAGGCAAAACTCGAAAGATACTGTTGAAATCGATTTGTTGAAATTCCCGTGGACTCTTTTTCCCCATGGGCTCTTTTTCCCCGGGCTCCTTTTTTCCCGTGGGATCTTTTTTCCCGTGGGCTCTTTTTTTCCTGAAACCTCGATTTGAAGTTCACTTCCCTTCTACATTCGCTCTCGCTTTCGTTAACTCAAAAAAGTCGCTGCATTGTTCATGATAAGAGTGCTTGTGCGGACAGCTGATTTATCACCCGTTTCAGGTGTTTCGCCCGATGATGGTGATCCAGCTGGTGACTTCGGTGGTGACAGCCTTCGCGCTGTCGGTCGTAGTGCAGAGGGCGAAGCAGTGCCTCGACTTCGTCTGCACGATCCACTTCTGGCACCTAGTGGCCGTGATCTGCTACGCTTGGGCGTTTCCCACGCAAATCTCCTGGTGGATTGTGCAACTGATCTGTATCGTCGTAAGCACCGTACTCGGTGAGTACTTATGCATGAGGATAGAAACCCGGGAGATCCCTCTATCGACTAACCCGAGGATGGAAGTGTGAGTTTCGACAGCATAATTAACGAAATGAATGTACATATAATGTGTGGGTATGAATGTACAAATAATGTGTATTTACCAACACTTAAACTATCCGCAGTAGAATGGTAGAATTCGATACTTTTATGATAAACGGTGAACTCAATATCATCTACAGGGATTTCATTTGTGTCATCAGTTTCGCAAGATCTGCCTTCGTCGTCGTTGTCACTTCTTCCGGCTCTTCGACACCATACGCAGCCGTAGCCGGCCCGTCATATGCGTAGACTAACCCGTCAGAAGCAGCTACTTGTTTTCCCCGAGAGGGAAGATCTTCCGATTCATCAATGACTTCAATTCCTGAAAGTAACCGTACATCAGGTCCAACGAGCTGAGAGCGAACCGAATTCGTTGTCTTCGTGGATGACCTCTTCCACTTTCTGAACGACTTCGACTTCTGGTTCCGCAGCCTTGCGCTCTTGGTACTCCTTTTGACGTTGGCGGCAGAACCTGTCTTCGCACTGTGGGTTGGGCTTCATTTCTTGGCGCGGGAAGAAGTCAACCAACGCACTGTAGCCCAAATATATCGAAACCTCTCCGAATTTGAGCAAGTACCTAAAGAAAAAATGAGTACTGCGGAGAATGCAGGTGCTCTACTTGAGGGTGTTTTGAACGAGAAATCCTGCCACGACGGCCATTGTAGTGGGCAGACTGGCGGCACAGACACCATCCTTCTTCAGGGTGCGTTCGTCGATCTTTGATGCGACCACGAGAGGGGGAAGGCATTCGAAACACGCCGTCCTTCCGGGCTCCAAGTACTGAATGTGCCCGGAAATCGCGTTCTCACTGACTCCACTTTCCATCCACACTTGGTTCAGCTCGTTACAAGCCTTGTTAACTGCCATCCGCGCTTCAAAGTTGTCGACGCAGCTAAGAACAAGATCCACAGCACCTTCCGAGAGGCCACCACACCTAAAATTTCCATGAATGAGTGATACCACAGCAGAACGACTTGCCGAATTCGGTCCAAGAATTTGTCGAAGTTCTCGCTGGTGGTGATGTTCATGTTGTGTGTCTCCATAACGACATCTGGGTTGATATGACTGCAGACCCAGCTCAATATATGAACTTCGACTCTGGTACTTACATTAAAGTATCACGAGCAGCTTCCACCTTGCTCAGTCCTGACTGGTGGGGCTGGTAAAAGAGACGATTCATGTTGGCCATCTCCACTTTGTCGTAATCGAACATGATTAGCTTCCCCACACCGCAGCGGGTCAACATCTCGGCGACGACACTTCCCACTCCTCCAACGCCGACGACCATCACTGACTTCTCCCTGATCTGTTCATAATTATCCACGATTCCCATCCGCTTCAGGGCCATGAGCCGCGAATAGGGATTCGAGTCGACCACTTCGGCGCTCATCTGCGCGATCTTCTCGCGTTTCGGTCCCTCTGGAACACTCGACGCCGATGGCTCCTGCAAGAGGGCTTCGGTCGCCTTTTGGATCTTGTTCTTCAGAGCACTCATCTCGGTGAGGATGCTTCCCGACATACTGAAAACGGGAGCCAACGTCGACAGAGTCAAAACGCACAGAATCCAGAAAACGACGATGTAAAAGAGAGCTGTCACACAGAAAAGAACCCAAAAATCGTTCCAAATTTGCAGCTTTTTTGTGAACCTACAGCACCAGAGAGCCAAACAGCGCCAAGCGACTCCGAATCCAAAGCGCGGAATCTCAGTTCTGAACGTACGACGTCCACCAACGTTATGATACAATCGACCGTCGCGTTGGCGGCTGAGTTGTGTCGTGGCGAAACCACGATTTGTGTCGAATTGCTCGAACTCCTTCGGAATCCTGTCTCTCTGCTAGACAGTAGTCTTGTCGCTCGTCTGCACAATTCCTTCTGCGTGCAACTTTTTGTGTTTCCAACGCTTCGGTCGATCGGATCGTCCCCGCCGAGTCTAATCCGATCCCGCTCCGCATCACCCAGTCGCGAAATTAGACGGTCTCTTCGGCGACCAGAATGGAGATTGGCAATCGGAGGAGATGGTTATCCTCTGCTTTGGCCTCGCCATGTATTTGCATAAATATTTCCCGAATTACTCATTGCGCGATCGATCCACCGAATTGCGGTTGAGTCTCCCTCGGGTATCTGGTGCGGCGCCCCCCGCTCCCTCGATGCGGGCGGCGGTCACTGCGAGTCGAGCTCGAGGGATAGTGGTCACCGCCAATCGATCTAACAATCTGGCGACGTCTGGCGCGAGAGTGCACCGAGACCGACATCAGGGTCAGTCGTAGTTTTCCGATCTCTTCAGCGGTCGTACTGTAGCGTAGTCGTCCTCGCCATCTTGTCCCGCGAATCGCCTCGGGGTGCACGTACAGTAACCGCCTGAGGGTGTACGGGCCGCCAGCTGACAGGTCGCACTTGGTCAGCGAGGCCGATTTGTGGCACGCGGCACATCTTTCGGGGCCTCCGAATCGAGTCAGGTTGCGTCGAAGAGAAGAACTCTGGTCGCGAACTCGCTCTTAAGGCGCCGATCAAGTTGCAGATTCTAGTATTTCTTCTTTTTCGGAGGCCGCCGCGAAGGACGGTATAATCGTAGTGAGGGGTTTGCGAGCAAGCAAATGAAGCCTGTAGAGAGATACGAGTGGTTCGGCCGGGTGAAGGACCGCCGCCGTCAGCTGTAGTCAGAGAAGCAGAGCAATCGATCGCCGCCGCGCAGAGACGGAGAGACCGCCTCGCGTCGTTGCTCGCTCGCGAATTCAGCCCACCGCGTTCCGTCCCCCACTCCACAGCCGCCAACCAGCCAGCGAGCGCCCTACACAGAGCTCTCGTGCTACGCTGCCGTCACAGGCAGAGAATGGCTGCTTCGAACGGTTTAGCCGAAGGACTCGATATGCCGCCACAGCTACCTGTCCCCGCCGCCATGGTATGTCAATCCTCCTAGCTTATTCCACTAGAACACGGTCGGGGTCGGGGCTTTGGCCGGGATGCTCGACCTCGTAGCGCTCGGGTGCGCGTCCTCGCGTCCGACGACGTCGCAAGGTCATCTGCTCCGGGCCCCGCTCCATCCCCTCCGTAGCCCCGGCGCTTTCTTCGCTCGCCTTCTACCATTCGTTTTTCGGGTTTCTTTTTCGTGCAAACGTCCTTTTTTGCTGGCGGACTTAGCGGCGCGCCTGAAATCCAATCTGCTGTTGTCCGACCTTGGCTAAGGTCAACCTTGAACGATATACGGTAATGCTAATCTCGTGCGCACACGCTCCTCGTCTTTTGGGCAAATAATTTTGTACTCGTAGCGCGGACGAATGCCTTTTGCTGCGTCACGGTTCCCGGAAGGGTGCAAGCTGGGTTCCGGCAGTCGACGACTCAGAGGCCATTTGACCTGCTGGACGGAATCCACTCGAGTGATGACTCACTTCGCGAATTTCGCCTTTTTCTTCGATCTGTGACTTCGCGGCGCACACAAAAGACGCCTGTGCGACAAGAGATCTCACCTATGCTTGTAGATGCCGGACCCGACGTTGAACAATGCCGCTGCTGCGACATTCGCCATGATTCCGGGAACTCCGGCGGCCATGAGTCTCTTCGGGGGCCGGGGGATCCGGAACTCGACGGTTGCGCAGAACCTCGCCTTCTCCTCGATGCCACCCGGAGGGTATCCGCTGGTCGCTGGATTCCCCTTCTCGCCGCTCGTGGCGCCCAGTGCCTTCAACACCGCCTCGCAGCCGATCGCCTACGCGGCAGCTGCCGCCAACGTCATGTACCAGGACGTCGGCGTCAGCCCGATGATCTACTCGTCTCCGGCATCCAACAGCGCTCTCCAGCCGTGCCTCGTCTCCTCGATGGGCTCCTATGCGGCCGGAGGATGCCCCTGCCTGCTCCAGCAGCCCTGTGGCCTCCACTCTGTCCTCGGAGCCTCCGCAGTCGCCCCGCAAACGGGCCTTCTGCCTACGCCTCAGCCCTCCGCTGCCTACAGAAGCGTCGCGCCGCCGATGGTGGCGCCACTGCCCATCGAAACGCCTTCCCAGATGCCGACCAACACGCAGTACGTTGGACACCTCCCCTCGAGCTTCCGGAGCGGACGGATGAAGCGCTCGGCGCCGACAGCCTCGTCGTCCGCCTCCGGCGTTTCCGGCTCCGGGCGATCACAGATGCCGAAGGTGCGTCGCGTAGCTCCGATCAGCGGCCGTGAGGTCCGCGAGGAAGAAGTCCTGTTCGACGCGCTCCCCGGCGGCGTCCCCGGTGCCTCGCTGATCGCCCCCGAAGCCTCTGTGGCCACCTCCGCTGACCGAAGGACGTGTAACGCCTGTGGCTGCCAGCGAACGCCCTCCTGCATGTCCTGTGGATGTCACCAACTCTCCATGCAGAACCACGTGAACATGTGCGCCTGCTCCTCCACGTCGCAGTCGACCTCCGCCACCCCCAGCAGCCCCATGCAAGCCCAGCCCGTGCCTCGGTAGGTCCCCATGCCTGGCTACCGTAACCCACTCGGGCGCTTTCAGAAGAGACGCCTTCGACATCAACGCCGCGCAGAACTCCGTGCTGATGGCGCGAAGGGCACAGCTGGAGCGCGAGCGCCTCTCCAACAACGCCTTCTACCAGCGGCAGCAGGAGACGCTCAGGAGACACCACCAGGTCTTCCTCCTCCCGCACCACCCGCAGTTCCTGACGGTCGTCTCCTCGGAGGCGCTCTTCCTGCCTACCGGTGCCGGTAGCCTCATCGCCGCGGCCGCCGGTCACATGAACGGCGAACGCCCACCGGTCGGTGCGTCTATCGAGGAGATCCAGAAGTGCACCGAGAAGGTGGCGTTCGTGAAGGCCGAGGGCGTGCCCGAGGAGGAAGAGGAGCGCTGCACAGTGTGCCTGATGAGCTTCGAGTCCGGCGAGGAGCTCCGCTCACTGCAGTGCTCGCACCTCTTCCACGTCGACTGCATCGACCGCTGGCTCATCTACAACAAGACGTGTCCCGTGTGCCGCCTGGAGATCGACAACACCAAGGCCGTTCTCTCGGAGTCGGGCACGGCTCTCGCCAGCGATCCTTCGCAGCCCTCTCGAGAGGCCGTCATGCCCCAAGAACAACTCGCAATGTAAACGCCGCTTCATTCGATGCCTGTCACTGTGTTCTAGTTGCCTTACCACCCCCGAAAGTGTCCATTTCTCAAGGAATACCTTGTGTCGGTGAACCCCAAGTCCTTCATGCTTTTTGTACAGTACGTCTCTCATTTCCTTCACCTGCGTTAGTCAACGAACTAGATTGCGTCTTTCCCATAGATTCTTTCCTCTTCTCACCTGCTGTAACTAGCGTGCGCCTCAGAAGTTCTCTTCGTCATTCCTTTCACTTTTCGCATGCGCAACCCTCCGTTTGTCCTTGTCTCATACATCATCTGTAAGTAACTGTAAATTCCGCATTCGCCAATGAGGCAATGCTAGTTGACTGTGAGAAGTCCACTGGGTAAATAATGGTAAATATTGAAGTAAAATTTTATCGTTACGTGTTGCGCCTCCTCCACACCCAAATGGAAACAATTATCCGCACAAGATCTTAATGGAAAGAGTAACACGCCTGATTCAACAATCGGAGTCGAATCGAATCTGTGGAAATCGAATTGACTCATCATCCGTCCGTGAGGGCAATTGAAACGTCGCTGTGGGAGCCACTCTACATGTCGCACGTTCGTATTCCTTTTTTTATTTTAAACCTGCTCTGATTCCGTGGATGGTTCGCCTCTCCATTTTCTGATTCTCGTACTGATTTTTGTAGATCTCCGTAATGGCTGAATCCACTGGCGACAAGAAGTTCGAGAAGAAGACGGCCGAACAGCGAGTTGGCAGCATGAGCGTCCCACAGATCACCCCGTTGGTGCGTTTGGTAGATTTTTTTTTGCAGATTTTCGAACTATTGCGTTATAGGAGAACGTTGATGAGTATGTCAAGGAATTCGAGAACTACTCGAAAGCTTCCGCGAAGATTGAAAACGACTACAGAACGATAAAGATGGTGCAGTCGAATCTGATGACTGTGCGCGAAAGGTGAGTTCTTCAACGAGTTTCGGCCTCTAGAACGACTCTTCAGAATCGTGGAGAGCCTACCGGATCTTCAAAACAACCTGAAGATGCTAGAGGTTCTGAAGGATCGACAGGATAACGACAAGTCGTTCTCGACGTCGTTCCTTTTGTCGGATCAAGTGTACACCGACGCCCGCGTGAAGAAGGTCCAAGGTGTGTACCTGTGGCTCGGAGCTGGTATTATGGCCGAATTCCCTATCGTCAAGGCGACCGAATTCATCAAAGAAAAGATCGCAGAGCTGACGACAAAGTTTGTGCTCAACTGGACTTCGAGTTGTTACTCCCGATTGATTACTTTAGAGCGTCAGATCTGGGCGAAGAACTGGACATCATCAAGCAGCGTCTCACCACTTGCGAAGTAAACATGGCGAACGTCTACAACTACGGTGTTCGTATGCGCCAACAGTTGCCCGTGGAGGCTAAATAATTCCTGCTTAATGCGCCGTGATCATCATTGCTTTTTTGTTGCTCTCTTTTGTTTTAATTATGGACATGAATTGTGCTGAGCATGTTCGCCCATTGAACTTCCTGTTGTCAGCGAGCTCCATCCACCACACTGTAAGCAGTTCTAATGGAGATCTTTGGTATGGTCATCTGCGGGTGAGCTTTTCCATCTTTGCGATCGCTGATTACGATCGAACCACTACTTATCGAGCGGGACGGGAAACACGATAAGACGCTGGACACAGATGCCATCTATATACCCGAAGAGGAAGGAGGGCGTCCTTCCACGACCTTCCAACTGGCGACGAGTCAGCGAGGCGAGTATGCTAATTGATTGTCTTATGCGGTCGATCGGCGAAAACAACTTTCGGGCACAGCTACCGTAACCCAGACAATTCGTGGCGCCAATGACGCACAAGCGTTCACGTGTGGTTTCGCGGAACGACGCCTAAGGGCGAGTACAAAGGAAGGAACAGGTCGGAGGTGTATAAGGAAGCACGCGACGAAGTGACGAATCTGTGGCGACGCTGTGTCCGGAGTGCAGGCCCAAGAGGAAGGGCGATCTGTGCCGCTTTCCTGGGACTACTCTCGCCCGAAGAAGGGATGTCGTCATTAGAGGCAGATAGTTGAACCTTCCAGCATTTATAGCTGTTCGAAATAAATAAATACCGCATATGCATAAGTTATTAGTACCAGTTTCTAGGGATAAAACTACTCTTTCCTGAACCAACTCGTGGAAATCTTGTCGTAGAAGGACGACAACGAAGTGGTTGAGCTCTTCGCCGGCTGAGTCGTGGAGCTTGGAAGTCCCAGCATCTCCTCTTGTTTTGCTTCGCTTTCCATCTCGCGGTACTTCGACAAACGAGGAATCAAACTGAGACGAGGCACTTCTGTGATCCTCTTGGTGGTGTCAATCAATTGATTGTAAGACTCGCGGAGATTAGTTTCGCGGGGGAACACCGGCTCGCCGCTCATTTGACCGAAGAGAAGCTACAAAAATGCTTAGTGCTTTTAGAACAGTGAGCCTTACCGAATTTCGTTGTACGGCGATCTTCGCGTTCTGGCTAATCAGATCGGATACGATGCTCAAATCGAAAGGATCCAGTTTGGATTCAATCTTCTGAATCGCCGCTTTGACTGCTTCGGAAGGGAAGAGGAGCAAAATGACACGAGCGTCAAAGAGAAGTTGGAAGCAAACCGCCGGCAGGCAGCAGCAATTATCTGCGCAGCTCGACATCATGTCGCCCAAAAGACGACCTACGAGCAGCTTTAATTAGGTCAATAACAAAGCTCAGAGCTACCTAGAACATTTTTCACGTGCTCTCTGACGTTCTTATTGCACAAATGGCCAACTCCCTGATCAATAGTTTCGTTGGCGATCATCATAAGGAAATCATATAACCGATGGTTGATCTGGGTTGGGATCATGAAGACTCCGACTTGTTCCAACGCAACTTCTTCGTTCTCCTACAAAAAAATGACTTGAATTCCAAAGAACTCAGCCGTACAAGCCTGGAGGATGTCGATTATTCTGAATAGATATGTGGAATCCTTCTCCAAGGCCTTCAAGTTGCATTTATCTACACACATCTGGATGACTCTGTCAAGATGCTCACTGAAAATCGGTTTCAGGTGTGAAAATACACTGCAGATTACCAGAGGGCGTTGTGGGCCGCTTGATTCAGAAGACGACTACACTGCTGGATCTTATCAGCACTCCGATCCATGGAGGAACAAAGCACGGAAGGATGGAATCTGATGAGCGCCAAGAAGAGACGGAAAAGTCGGAGCGGCTCTTCAGAAGACGTGGAAGGCCGATTGGTTAGGCGTTCCACCATCTTCAGCACCATCTCGGCAAACTGGTCCGTCAACGCAACATTGGAGAGTTCCTTCCCAAGCTTCTCGAAACGTCGAACGGACTGAGAAAGTAGGCCCAACTCTCCGTTGAACTTCTCGACCAATCTAAACCCCCAAATTATCGTTGGATACTCCGCCATCTCCTTACTCGTTCAGGTTCTTCGACACTCCGGATGCAAGAAGCGGGTCAAATTTTTCAGAACGTTTCTGGAAGAGCAATCCAGCATCCGCGAAAGCCATCGACGACCACCCCTTTATCAAACGGTCCTCGGCTTCCAACAGTTCCGATTCTATAAGGCTGATGAAGCGCTTGATCAGTTTGTCCCCGAACATCCTCTGGTAGATGACGGAATGTGAAACAATTCCTGTCCATTTCTGAACATAATTATGTTCATGTTTATGCAACGGGTGCAACTCACCGTTCTGAACAACTCGCTGGCCATCGAGAGAAAGTCGACAACCAGCTCGGTCGATTCTATGTGTTTGCAGAGTTCATCCATTTGGTTGTTGATGACGTCGCAGATGCTAAACGAAGTCCGATAACTCTGATACGGTCTAAGTTGACCCACTTTGTGACCCATGCGGTACACTTGCCCTGGAGCACGTTTGGGTCGATCTGCTTTTCTAGAATAGCGTATCTTCGGTTGACCTTCAGGATCTCGCCCTCGATGAAGTTCACGTACGTCAGAAGTTGATCTCCGATTATCATCTTCACACATTCTGCAGAAATAGAAAATAAAGAATTCCACCAGATCCTGGCACAAACCTGGCCGCCATCCATCAGCCGCCACCACATTCAGGGCGGAGGAGTAGACTTTGCCTTTCCCGAAGATGCAATAGACGACGGCCACCGTGTCGTGCATGGCCCGGAGGACGTCGATGAGTGAATTTGACCAGCTGATACAACGGCTGACCTTGTCCTAGAATGAGCTGTATAGAGAGGACCAACACAGCAAGATTCACCAATCGCGCACTGAAGTAGCGATCCACGAGCTCCGCTGGTGTCAGTGGGTTCAGGATCACCATCGCGAGGAACACGTTCGTGGTCTCGTTCCAATCGTTCAGCTCGCCGAGCATCGCCTCGCAATGCTCTAGGAGGTCGCGACGCTGCTTCATGAAGAGCGGAGAGAGGCGCCGGAGCGTCGCCGCCACGGGCGCCGGAAGGCTTGCCTCGACGCTTAGAAAGCGGTGAAGATTCTCCGCCAGCAGAAGGACGAACGTATCGCTGAGGGAGTCGTCGGTAACTTCGATTTCGCGCTGCAGCCTATCGAGGACGACGAAGCGGTAGATCGCGTCCTCCCGCATCCATCCAGAATCCTTCGACGATCGCGCTATGACGCTGCTCGGGGGCGATTTATGGGCTTCGGCGATGCAGTCGGAAAGCTGATTCGCCATCTCTGCCAATTTTCTGACGCAGTTGGAGGCATCAAGAACGTCACGATATCTCCGTCCCACCATTTGCCGCAGCTCTTCCTTCTTGTCCTCGACTTCTGTCACCAGGTTGGACTGGATCTCCGCTAGCTGGTCGATGTTCAATTCGCGCATCAACCTCTCGACATCCATCTCTGAAACAGCCGCTCAACAACGGAAATTCTTCTGGTGGTGCGAAAGACCAGAACGGGCGCCACCGCCACGTGGGAGTCACGATCACCCGACGGACAGAAGGACCAACGCCATACATCACCACAACGAGATAGTAAATATAAGAGCATCTTTTAATGCTTGCATGAAAGGTGGATACGAGGAAACATTAAAAATATATTTTGTCCCGCATCAATAGCACTTAAAGACTCCTTTGACCATAAAGACATCCAGCTTCTTCTTAATGACCGACTTCACCAGGCTTTCCCGCAACCTAAACAAACAGATGTCAGATAAGCAGCAGATAATTCCCACTCTTTTGAATTCCTGCATGTTGGTGGCGGAAAGCGGAGTTCCGAAAATCCTTATATCTTCAATGATTGTCTGATCTTCGTTGCCAATGTTGTTTTCCACAAACATCTGTAGTTGTTGCACATTTTGGAACTTGACATAGCGCAGATTCACTAGTTCGCCTTCTTTGACCTAAACTATCGCAAATCGCTACTAGTGCAAAATGTCAGATCAAACCTTATCGGTGAACTCAATCGACTGAACAGGAATAGCGGATCCAGCGCCATCAAAGTCGAGAGTGTGAGCCAGGTTTGTGAACAGCTTCACGGATTTCGGTGCGCTCTCACCTGATCCTTTCACGTAAATGGAGTGGATCTTTACCGGCTGGTTAAACGGCAAGTTGATGATAAGCTGCTCATCACAGTCCGATACAAGCTTCTTGTCACCACTTCCGTTCAAAAACACTCGGATGTTGTTAGTGTCGCATTCATTCAAGCATTCGACTTGAGTCTTGTTCACAAATCCTGTGAGATCAGTTTGACCCGGAACCAAGGACTCTTCACCGCCGGCCGATTCTGCCCACTTCTTGACCATTCGTTCCAGATGATCCTGATCAGCACCTTGCAAACTGTCGACTTTCGATCTGCAAAATGTGACAGTACAAGACTACAAGCTAATTTTTCAAACTATACCCGTTAACGTAAACAAAGAATGTAGGCATTGCACTAACTCCCAAGCTGCCAGCCAGCGACTTCATCTTGTCGACGTCAAATTTGGCAAACTGCACATTCGTATACTTGTTGGAAAGCTCTTTAAAGAACGGAGCGATGCGATTGCATGGACCACACCTAAACAGCGTTCTAATTTAAAACGGGGTGCCTAAGGGTACCAGGTGGCGAAGAAGTCGATGACGACAACTCCAGAGCTGACGAGGCGGCTGAATTCAGCTTCACTTTCTACAACCGCGACTCCGACCATGGTGAAGCAACCGTTCTGAAAAGAATCGACAGTAAAATCTTTCAAGGTAAGATTCGAGACAACAGACAGCATCCACGAAACGCGACCCGTCGTATGTGTGACTAGACACGCCACAGAGAGGGAGTGCCGCCGTGCCTACGAACTCAGCCGAACGGAAGAATTTTATAATGTTTTAAACGAAATTCAGAAATTGTCATCACAAGAACCTTGTTCGTAGCTGAGATCATAGAATTCTCCAGAGAAAAATGCTTGTATGTCTTCTCTCGCATGTAAACGAATAGGGCAAAATCGATGTCCGTCTGACATCTAAGAGAACACAGTGTACCTTAGAGCCCAAGATCAGCTCGAACTCAGCTCAACAACCACTCAACTCCGAAGTACTTCTTGTTTACGACCACGATTTCCATCACTCCACCCACGAACTATCTCAGAACTTTTATCCACAAATTATACATCCATCGATCGTCAAAATCTTTTAGGGATATTATATAAATGCGCAGAAACTGGAGAATAAGAATCAATGTGAATGTTAGGAACGCTATGAAGGAGCAAAAAGGTGACCAGAGCTGAAGGGAGCCACAAGCGATGCACAGGCAGTAAGTTAATGAAGAAGTATCACAACATGATGAAGGCAAACGCGGTTGTAGGAATAAAGCAATGATGGGAAGAAATATCACAATGTGCACAATGAATGTTAGTGAGTAAAGCGAAAAAGAAAGTGAATCTGACTTAGCGAACTTCGTTGACCCAGGAGGACATGATCCTTACTATTTCTTCAGTTCTAGAAATGCAACGCGTTTCGATAACTCTTCAAACGCTCTAAGTAGTTCATTGTATTCGCGTCGCGATACATATTCGCTCTCTTCTGGAGCAGAAGGCGCAAGGGCTACCGGGTTGTGCAGAACACTGGACGCAGCACTCTCAGGCGCAGCATTCTTCAGTGTAGCTTTAATGGGCTCTAAAGACAGATTTTAACGTGATGTCACGCTCCAAAGCAACGTACGCGGATGCGATTCTTTAATAGCAGGGAAGTGATGGGTGGCCAGCGGCTTGTCCGCTGCTTCCAACTTGGATGGCGCCAGAGGAACATGCTTGACATCCTTCTCCTTCGCTAATGCTGGTTCCGGTGGAGTTGTATTATCTGAGGTATCGAGGGTGTCGTCTGATTTCTGAAAAGGGGTCCTGTAAGAAAAAGGCAAATAATCTTCCACGTACCTTTCCACTTCCGAACATAGAAGGGGGTCTTTTCTGAGGACCCTTTGGTCGGTTGGTCGTGAGATGTTGCAGCTTTGCGGGTTCTTTTTCTTCATTCACACGGAAGACCGGGGCAACAGATTCGCCTGCGGCAGGAGTAGACGACGAAGACTCAGTCGACGTGGGCTTCAACGGGAACTTAGGCGGGCCTGATCCGGGAAGCGAAATTTTCAGCTGATCGGCAATCTTGGAGTGAGCACTCTTGAAGTTGTCGGACTGGGAGGTTGATGGGTTGAAGAGCGACCGACGAACGTTGGATTGTGCCTCGGATGCTGCCGAAGTATCCGACTTTGCACCGTCCTTCAAAAGCACAGGCTTTGGCTTGGCAGGGAGTGTTGGAGGAGTGACCGTAGGACGGTCAGCAGAAACCGAAAACAACCGATTGTTATGGTCACGAACAACGAGCTTACCTCAACGAGCTTTACAAAATTATCCGGGAACAAACCGCGCTTTCCGTTAACTTCGCCTTCGTACCATCCAGGATCTGCGCAGTTTTTATTCAGCACTGTCACCATCTGACCTTCTTCTGTTAAATCGAGTTCGTCAGGGTGCTGCGCCTTGTATGTGTAGAGAACCTTCGCGTATTCTGCAGATATAGACCATCGGTCATAGGTTACTGTAGGCGCGGGCTTACCTTTGACTTTTGGTGGATCGAAAGCCGGAAGCGATGGTTTCGTAGAAAATTCATGCTCCGCAAATATCGACGACTTGGCTCTCACGCCACCACCCTTCAAGAAGGGAGCCAACTCGCTCTCCCCCAGTTTGGAGGGAAATGGACGGTCACTTCGTTCAGCAACCGACGCCGTCGCAGGTCCAGCATGTTCTATGTGCTCTAAACATGTGTGGGTAAAACTGAATATCTTTGCTACTAGTGGAGGAAGGGAGGACAGAAGCAGATATGTGACTGCGTGCAAGAAAAAATAATCCACTCTGTGAAAATGTGAGCGACTTGGTTACGGTCACTTTGGTGTGTGCATCGCCCGCACCATTCTGAATTGACGCCGTTGTGGTACTCGAAACACTGTTGGACCGCTTTTTTTCCTCTGGCGACTTTGGAGAGGTAGTTGTCGATGTAGATGTAGTTGCACCTGGAAGCAAGGAATCATAAATAAGATACAACAAAAAATATTACCCGAAAAGGTCACAAAGTTGGTGGGGAACACTCCTAAACGTCCGTTGAGACGTCCACGCATCCAGCCATCTTCTACGGCTTCGATCACTTCGATTTCATCGCCCTCCTTCAGTGACAACTCGTCATCGTGGGCGGCGGAGTAGGAATACCGGACGACGACCCTTTGATGGCTCGATGTGGACGTCGTCGTTTTACGCAAGTTCACATCGCTGAGCACGTTCTGCTTGGAGTAGTCTTTGCTTAAGCGGTCAACGATCTTCGCCACATTTCCACCGCTGACCCGTTCACTCTGAATCATGGCGTCAATTAGAAAGAGAAGGTCGGAAACGAACCTGCGTTGAAGCCACCGACATTTGGTCGTCCGCGAAGGAAACGATTCGAGAGCTACCTGAAGCAAAGGACGACTCGATAAAAACGACATTTGCTGGACGCGAGTCATCAGCGAAAATTGAGCGCCGAGGAAAAATCCATTATTAAACGCCGCGATGAATCATACTGCGAGCGGCCTTCTTCGCATATCGATTCAGCTCTCGACCGGCGCGGCGATTCATCGAGGCCAGTCGGGC
The DNA here is from genome assembly GCA_030435675.1 of Steinernema hermaphroditum. Taxonomy (NCBI): domain Eukaryota; kingdom Metazoa; phylum Nematoda; class Chromadorea; order Rhabditida; family Steinernematidae; genus Steinernema; species Steinernema hermaphroditum. The sequence goes on from CM059622.1 coordinate 7,569,440, forward strand.
CAAACTCGGAGTCGCCACCCACCGCAATACAAAAGGAAGCGCTGTCAGACGCGCGAGCCAGCCGGCGCTCGTCCACAACTTCTTCGTCCAGCGCCGTCCACTATCGCCTTCCTTCCGCAACTGGCGACTCAGAGCGTGTCAGGGCAGACATTTTCGCGTCCGTGGCAAAAGCCACACTGTATAAATGGATAAACTTTCTCAGTTCGCATCCAACCTGCTCCAGATGGGTCGCAAAATGCTCAGCAGTGAATTTCCTTTCGATTCACCCGTTGGATTTTGCAAAAATTCGACTTCTTCGCGGAGAAATGGGTACAAGGCGTGTCAGGGCGGTCATTTTTGGCTCCCGCTACGAAGTAAAGGTCGCACGTGAACACCTTGTTTCCGATTAGAAGGAACCCTTGTAACTTTTGGCCAGCCACATATATTTCCTCCTTTCTATGCGCAAAATGTTCGCCACACTCTAGTGCATGATTTCCGCCAAAGGTATCCCGATTTGGTGCCTTTTTCGCGGAGAACTGTAGGATTCATGACAATAAACAATGAACAGCATTATCGCCAAAATGGCACTCCGTAAAGGCCCGGCTTTTTTCAATGATTTCTGATTGTTTTTGCTGGCGATTTTTTAATTTATACTGACTTTGCTGTTCAGGGTCCCCAATGACCGATAGAGAGTTCACCCCACCCGACGAGAGTTTGTCTCCACATCTGGACACGATGCCGTGATATAGCGCAAGGACTTCAGCGATGACGAACTGAAGATTCGTCTCATCGCCCTCGTCGAGGAACGGCCCGTGATTTGGAAGGCCCAAAGTGATGATCTGAAGCTTAAGGACGAACGGATGGCCTTGGCTGACATCGCCAGCCTTTTGAATAGCGAATTTCGCGTGCAATATGACGGTAAGCTGCGAGTGCATTTGACCGTAAGAAGGTTTGTTTGTATCTAGGTTCCACGGTAGCGAGGGAATTCAAAAAGCTCAAATACTCGTATAGTCGAGCGAAGGCTGCTGGAAAGACCGGAGAAGGTGTTGACGACGCGAAACGTCGGAAGAACGCTTTTCGTTACACAGCTGAAATGCGCTTCCTGCAGCAGAATGAACACGCCATGGATAAGTAGGACTTTGATGTTGTTCTAACATTCACTCTGTGTTTGCAGAGAGCGAGTTGTCGTTGGAATCGTATTAGTCAATAGATTCAGAATACTCCGTAGCCCGCTCGGAATTGATCCGGACAACGCGAGGAATCTAATTGTGGCCATAGGACTACTTCAGAACTATCTGCGATCTGCGAAAATCGCTCAGAATGAAACGCCGCAGGACATTTCCGATGCCGACGCACAGGATATGCTACCGATATCACCCCCAACTGACGACTCAATGAGCTCGAGGCAACTATCACAAGAAGCCAATGAGATTCGTAATGAGTTTGCTGATTATTTTTTTAGTCCAGAAGGACAAGTATCCTTCAGAAATTACGAATAAAAATGCCGTTTTAAGTGATCTCTGCCTCATATTCCACGACATCAGGAAAACGTTGTGGATACAGGAAAACGTTGTGGATACAGGAAAACGTTGTGGATTTGTTTGATGTTGGGCTGATTCGGAAGAGCAGCAAGGAGGAAAAGATCTGCTTCGACCTGGAAAACTTCTCAGGCAAACAAGCCGAGGGACATACGCGTTTCGAAGTCCAGAAACCCGTCCTCTCAGTACGGATCAGCCCCGACGGAACTGCTGTAGCGGTGGCTACCGAGGACCTCTTGAACTTCTACGTCCCTGTGAGCGGTGACGCGTATGAGTTCAAGCTCGCTCAAGACTGGTCTCCTGCTGGAAACAATAAGATTCACGATTTCTTCTTTTTGGACGACATTACATCTCCGCGTCAAGGAATCGATGGGTTTGGGCTTCCGGTAGCCTCATCCTCACTGCCATGACTTTTCAGAAACACTTTCTGGAAGCACTGCGTAGTATTCTTCGACAATGGACGCCTCGTGAACATTCTCGATGAGGCGTGGAGCGTCATCGGCCGACTGAAGATCAACGAGATCACACAGGGAGACAGTCCCATGACAGTATCCTTAGATCCTACTGCACGATTCGTTTTCGTTTCTGAACTGTTTCCGCGCCCCTGAAACAGTTTTCAAGCAAAATCCGGAAACTGCTTCCGCAACTATGACCGCGCCTTAAAAATGTATCTCCTCTCTCAATTTGCGATGTATCCCAGTGAGTCGGGCTGCAAAATGCTCAGCAGAAGATTTGCAATCGATTCACCTGTTGAATTTTGCAAATTCGACTTCTGTGCGGAAAAAATCTGCATTCTGGTGCTCAAAAAGCAAGAAACTGAAAAACATTTTTCGTGGTCCTGCCACGATAGCGCGGACGCTTTTGTGTCTCGGCTTCAATGGCGCTGACACGCCGTGGACTATACGCGTGCACCGTACCTACGAGCGTGACAAGGGGAGTCCATCCGAGACCTTCAGTACGCTGTCCCGTGGTGGTCAGTAATGTTCGGCGCACAGGAAGTCGCTAACTGCTGACTGAGGCTGCGGATATTATACCTCTCCTCGACACGCCACGTACAATATTTACAACTCTTTTATTTCGGATAATTAATTTGCAAATTTACAATTTCAGCTGCAGCAGAAGAACTGCGAACCAATCACAAGTGTTCTATAGGCACATTAACCTTGCACTCGAAACGCACTCACAGGAATACACAACAAAATGAGCAGAAACTGCACTAACTCGGTTGCTACATCTTGATTCTACTTTTCTATTTCAGAAGTTTTGAGGAAATAAGCTGCTGAAGAAGGCGAGTTTGGCGGCGATAGATGGGCTTGTTGCTCTCGTTGTTCGTGAAGGCTAAAAATCCGAGTTTGAATCTGAGTTAAGGTCCATCCATTTATATACCTGCCAACCATTCGTTGACCTTTTCCAGGTCTCCGCGGCTTTCTGGACTAAAAGATTTTTCGTTCGAGTTCACAAGCATCGTCGCGTAGTCAATATACCTGAATGATGCGTTTTTTAGGGAGTTCCTGGGTAACCTACTTCAGTTTCAGTTCAGTATCTGTGTCCAGCTTTGACGAGAGCAGCGAGAGGAGCAACAGCACATAGTTCAGTGGGAGCGGCGATTCATCCTTGTCGAAGAACTGGTCCGGGTCCACCTTGTTGCACACGACCATGATCATGGACAAATCGCCAGAGTCGATGGCCACTTGGAAAGCCCGCTCGATATTCCCACTCTCGATGATTTGGATAAGGCTTTCAATTGCCAGCTCGTCTGGGGTTGAGGCCAGTCGGGCGGAGTGAACGTGCATGCTGCCCTTCAGCTGATCGACGTACTCCTGCAGGCCTTCACAGAAACGTGCGTTGAGCTCAGCAAACAGGTTGCTGCACACTTTCTCCACCAACGGGATAAGTGTGTTCTGCAGAGAATCGGTGACAGCTTTTCTGCATAGCTCCTTCAGTTCCTCCTCGACGCCACTCTGAAGAAAAACAAATAATTTCAATGCAGTCAGGAGCCAGTACCGTTTCAACTTGAGACTGGACAACCGCAGAGATGCTCCCCTCAATCATTTCTCGCTGACTTGTCATCAGTTCGCTCATTTTGGTGAGCATATTCTCATCGCGAGTGGCAAGTTCATCGGCTGAAACACAGTAAATTAGCAAAAAAAGAAAGCAGGATGGACCTTACAGATGCTTTCCAATACCGTACACATCTCGGAACGCAGGCCCTCAACTAAGGCCGCACGGGAGCCCTCCATCCCTTCAATGCGAACAGTGAGCTCACCGACGGTTTCCGTGAGCTCGGCAATTTGGTTCGTGAGGTCGGCGATGTCCTTAGCGTCGTATCCGTTTTCGTGAGCGCTGCCAACCGAAGGAGACTCGTCACCAGAGGTCTCTGCGTAGGAGTCGTACTCGCCATCTGATTGCTTCTCGTCCTTGTTTTCAGGGGCGCTCTTAGCGCGACCGTAGATTCCACTAGAACCTTGCCCGTCGTCATGGTCCGAAAGGTTCTGCAGGTCCACACTCTTCTCGAGCTCTTCGATCTCCTTCTCCGCGTCCTCGTTCTCCTCCTCATCTTCGATGCCTGGCGTCTCTAACCTCTCCACCGAAACGGTTGGAGTAAGATCCAGTTCCACGTGAAGCGTGGCCACGCACGAAGCAGCGAGTGCCGTGAAGATGACCTGCGCCACGTCGACAGTCGTTTCGCTCCCATTATTACTTTCATCGGAGCCTAACGTTATGTCAACATCTGAACGAATGTCACAAGTAGTACCTTGGCTACGCTTTATAGGTTTCGCTGCGACGCTAGTCGTAAACGGAACCATATAGGTGTAAACGACGTTGGGCGAAAAAGTTATCTGGGTGACAGAGAGGAACCTCATCGCATTTTCCGAGACTCCTACTTCAATGCAGTAAGTCATCTGAAAAAGGTGCACACTACGTCACAATTCCATATGACTCCAAGCTTACCCCTTCGTCGAAATCAGAAACGAAAACGAATCGTGCAGTAGGATCTAAGGATACTGTCATGGGACTGTCTCCCTGTGTGATCTCGTTGATCTTCAGTCGGCCGATGACGCTCCACGCCTCATCGAGAATGTTCACGAGGCGTCCATTGTCGAAGAATACTACGCAGTGCTTCCAGAAAGTGTTTCTGAAAAGTCATGGCAGTGAGGATGAGGCTACCGGAAGCCCAAACCCATCGATTCCTTGACGCGGAGATGTAATGTCGTCCAAAAAGAAGAAATCGTGAATCTTATTGTTTCCAGCAGGAGACCAGTCTTGAGCGAGCTTGAACTCATACGCGTCACCGCTCACAGGGACGTAGAAGTTCAAGAGGTCCTCGGTAGCCACCGCTACAGCAGTTCCGTCGGGGCTGATCCGTACTGAGAGGACAGGTTTCTGGACTTCGAGACGCGTATGTCCCTCGGCTTGTTTGCCTGAGAAGTTTTCCAGGTCGAAGCAGATCTTTTCCTCCTTGCTGCTCTTCCGAATCAACCCAACATCAAACAAATCCACAACGTTTTCCTGTAGCAAAGAGAAATCTTACTCTGCACAGAACGGAATGAAAGTATACCACAGAGAGAGAGACAATCAGCTTGTCGTCGCCGAGATCACCGTTTTCGGCGCGAACGTATGGGCACCAGCTGATACGGGGCGAAAGATTGGACTTCGCCTCTCCCTTCTTGTGACACCTGATGATGGAAATCTGTTTCTTGCTGAAACGAAAAGTGAGCTCGGAACACAATCCGGGAACTACGCACGCGATTCCCTTTTCAAGGCATTCGTCGTCGAACTCGTAGATGTAGAGGTTTCCTTGCACGTCGGTGACGGCCAAAGTTTTAGCGATGTTGGACCACTGAACATCGGCCACTGTGAACTTGAAGTCCTTGATCAGGATACGCACTCTGTTGGTGCCGTCTGCGCTGAGCACCCGGACGGCCTCTCCGGTCGCTGTAGAACAAACAATGACAGGAGTCATCAAAAACGCGGGAAACCTTCGTTGGAGAAGCGGTAGGCGGTGAGATCGTGGTGTGCATCGACGATTCGCCCGTATGAGGGGTTCTTCCCTTTGAACTGTGCCAGATTCTTGACGACGACACGTTGGCTGCCGCGATCTTTCGGCACTTCGTCGTTCTCCACACGAAGGAGCACGTCTTTGCCGACGCTGAAGCGTACGGGATTGCTGCTGCCGTGGAGAGTGCTGAAACGGGCGATGACATAGTGAAGCCTGCCCGGGGCACTTACTGCTTCTCGGCGTACGACGACGGCGACAACTGCTGGTCCATCATGGCGGCGACAGCAGAACCCAAATCGATCTGAAAGCAGTGAGTAGACGCTCCGATCGATCAGAAGCGGTGGAGCGGTTCCGGACGGGGACGAACGCGCGTGAATAACCGCATGGACGAGGAGTGGCGACACACGATGTTCGTTGGCACGGTTCCAACGGCGCGCGAGATGCCGAAGCGCGACCGATGTACACGTATTATCGGCGGTCTGCCGCCATGGCGCCTCGACTGATGCTGATATTAGCTGTTCCTGCTTATAGTGAAGTCGCGAATATCCCTATTCGCACGTTGGATAGATCCGTATAAGCGTTAGCAAGGCAGAGCCTGAGTCACCGAATTTATGCAAAACAGGCACGACCTGAGTACAACGTTTATTATTCTTGTACACAGTATAACACATTAAAACTCTTGACTACTTCCTCTTCGCGAGCCTTGAAGATGTCCTCACTCCTTGTGTGGAGACAGCAGCTTTCAAATTCGCGTTTTCCTAGAAATTATATGTATATCAAAATAAGGCGGGAAGAACGTACAGTCTCAAGCTCGTTAATTCGAGCCCGCAGTTTCTCCACGTATTTGATTTTCTGAGCTTGGTTTGTATGCGAAGAAGCTTTTGCCAGCTCTTCAGCATACTCATCACGCTGTTTGATAAGAGCGGCTTTTTCCTGAAATTAATCGATAAAGGCACGTCTTTCTTCCAATTTAAACTTACCAATGAATCTTGTTCTTGCTGATGATGAAGGTTTGCAATAAGTTGTTGTTTCTCGGACAAGCGGTTTGCCAAATCTGTTCTTTCCGGAGCATCTCTCTCCTTTTCTAATAGGAGTTCCTGGATGGTATCTTCGTCCTTTTTTTTCGCTACACTCAGCTGTTCTAGCTGGAGGCGACGATTATCGCACTGCTTGATAAGATCAGCCTTTTCCTGAAATTAACCAAAAAGGACATGTTTTTCTTCAGAATTTAAAGTTACCAACGAATTTTGTTCCTGCTGATGACGGAGCTTTTCGATCAGTTGCTGCTTCTCGGATAAGCGATTTTCCAAACACCTTTTTTCTGCGGCATCTGTCTCCTTTTCTGATAGGAGTTCCTGGATGGTATCTTCGTCCTTTTTTTTCGCTACACCCAGGTGTTCTAGCTGAAGACGATGATTATCGCACTGCTTGATAAGAGCGGTTTTTTCCGGAAAATAACAGAGACGATAATGTTTTCCATCCAACTTAAAGTTACCAGTGAATCTTGCTCTTGCTGATGATGAAGCTTTTCGATAAGTTGCTGCTTCTCGGATAAGCGGTTTTCCAAACACCTTCTTTCTGCAGCATCTCTCTCCTTTTCTGATAGGAGTTCATGGATGGTGTCTTCATCCTTCTTTTTCGATAGGCTAAGCTCCTCTATCTGAAGACGATGATTATCGCACTGCTTTATAAGAGCGGTTTTTTCCTGAAAATAACAGAGACGATAATGTTTTCCATCCAACTTAAAGTTACCAGTGAATCTTGCTCTTGTTGATGATAAAGCTTTTCGATAAGTTGCTGCTTCTCAGATAAGCGGTTTTCCAAACACCTTCTTTCTGCAGCATCTCTCTTCTTTTCTGATAGGAGTTCTTGGATGGTGTCTTCATCCTTCTTTTTCGATAGGCTAAGCTCCTCTATCCGAAGACGATGATCATCACACTGCTTGATAACAGTTTCATTTTCGTGCATGTCAAGGTACATAGGCTTCACGTTAGTTGCATTCGACGGTTCCAACACTGGCATAAAACTATATCTGTAATACGCATTATGTCACGTTTTTTTCACATGCTAGACCTTGCTGCCAAATTATTATCGTGTGGAGTATAACGAGTTCTACGGCGATCCTTTCTGTTTCTGTCACCAAGCTGTTGCTCAAAGAAATCCTTCTCTTTTTCTACCTAGAAAAATGATAATCAGCTTAAACATAGAATTGATCGCTATCAGCCTACTTCGCGAAGCTCCTGTTTCAACCGTATGATCTCTTCCTTCCATGCCTCAATATCCCGACTTGTCACATCTTCATTGATCTTAGCCACATTTTCGACGTGTTTCACGTTTTCAGCAAATTTTAGAGTAGATATAGTTTGAGCGATAAATCTAAAAATGCACTGTTGCTGACCTCATAAAATGGTAATTACCTAGAGTTCGGATGAACATTCACGATAACAGCAGTTCTCGCGTTTCCTCCAAGGGAGTCCGACAGCAAGTGAGTCAGCTTGGAGTCCCGATAGGGCACGTGGCCATTTTCCCTTTTGATCGCGTTCTGGGAAAGTCGATCGATGACCCTGGCCAGCACAGAGAGAGACTTGTTGATGCTAGCGGCTTCCTTGAGGCGTGCACCAGAGGACTTCGTGTTCTCCTGTCGTTCGGATCCAGCTAAGTCGACGAGATTTATCCTTGATCTCTTCCGGTTGATGATCCCGTTGTATTCACACCTCGTCTCCAGGGAGATGATGAAGATGGCGTGGCTTCGCGAACTCTCCCGGTTCATCGCCGTTTCGGCGACCTCTCGATTCTTCCACCCTTGCATGAGAATCTGGGGAATGGGAGTTAAAGGACTAGGGGATGAGGCCACGTACTTCCATTGCCTCGTTGCAGTTTAGGACAGGCGCTTCAGCAGCTCCCTCCACAATCACCGTATCACTTTGGCGCAGTCTCAGTTTTTCGTTCGATTTCTCGTCTAGGAGGTCGTAGAGCTCTTCGTTGTAGAGCTCCACGAAGGAGCATTTGCAGGAGTGCTGGAAGGTAGCGCCTTTCTTCTCCCTCTCCTTCTCCAGCATCCCAAAGAGGTGCTCGAGGGATCGGGGAATCAGTCCTCTCTTGTCCGCGTCGTTCTCCGCACCTAACATCGTGTAGGTCTTGCCGGAACCCGTCTGTCCGTAGACGAAAACGGTGCCATTGTAGCCGTTCACACATGCTTCGATTATCGGTTTGGCCATCAAGGAGAAAACGGCATCCTGTAGACAAGAAGTTCACTAGTGGCACAGGACAAACTGACCTGTGAAATGTTCATCCCGAAGACGGCATCGTATATGTATGCTCTGCCGTTACTGTCGGTGACACGATTCATAATCTCGTCCGTGGAGACGGCAATGTCCCTCGGGTCGTCCGCTGGGCGAACTCGTGCCGCAACTTTGATTAGTTCCGGCATTGCCGATGCCTGAAATCGAACTAGAGACATCGCTAAATTCGATCGAGAACAATCACGAAGCCTAAGATAAAAAATCAAATCAAATTATACAACTCATTATTAACATGTTCAGCAAATAAATCACGAGGAACAAGTTACAGAGTAGTTAAACACAGGCTGAGTGAAGTAAGTCAAGCGAGAAAAGGACGTGAAAAGCATATCACCTATAATTTGTTCGACTTAAACAAAAGAAACGTTGCTGACAGCGCTGCACAACCGACCACGAAGCAAGGATCCAGTTGAATCCCCGCTTCTCGCGCCCTCAGACAGTTATCGTGGTGGGACCATTGTTAGACATAGACTGTCTCTGAATTTGCAAAGATGAAAAAAAATGTCTGCAGGACAGTATCTTTCGAGACGCAAGAGCTTGCGGTCGTAGTGGGACGCTAAATTTCAAACACTGACTGAAGGAGTGTGTCAACATTTATATTGGGTTGGAGCAGTGAAAAGATTCGTTGTAGGAGAAAAAAACCCTGCGAGAAAAACCCTGCGAGAAAGAAAACCCTGCGAGAAAAAAACCCTGCGAGAAAAAAACCCACGAGAAAAAAACCCTGCGAGAAAAAAACCCGCGAGAAAAAAAACCGCGAGAAAAAAAAACCCTGCGAGAAAAAAACCCGCAAGAAAAAAACCCTGCTGTGCACTCTCTCGACTCGGCGAGAAAACATATCTGTTTTTCATCAAGTACACAACTTTTAACTGTGAATACATTTTCTAACAAACTGAACAACAACAATAACTTAACGTAACAACATTGCAAACAATTATCGAGCATCGAAGACCATCAAACTTCGGCAGCGTTTCTTGTACAGCACTCTGTGTCCGCATTCAAATGAATTTTCAGTTTAGAAGTCCAGAAGATCTTCTTCTTCAAAACGTTGTTCCACAGTAGGATCTTCCAAGAACAGATCAAATTCTTCGTCTGAGTTATCTACATCTTCAGAGATCCGTAAGCCAGTGATTGTTTTACGTGAGCAGTTCAGTGCCTGGTGTTTGCAATATTTGATGAGATCCTGCAACAACGGATCAGTGAGTCTCAAAAACGGGAATCATACAATTAAATGCAGTTCTCGATCTTGATCTTCCAACATATGAATTCCGTTAACCACTTTAGTCTTAGCAATGAGAATGCGTTCTTCAGCTCGTGCATTGTTCTTTCGCCGCAGCTTCGGTGAATCCAACCCTTTAAAAAGCTGCTCACCTCGGATCGCCTGACCGTTAATCTCCTTGCTCATTTCTTTGAGAAAGAGGCCCAATTGTGGATGTACAGAATTAAACAGTGAACGAAGCTGATTATGCCATCCTTCAGCATGGTTAGTTGTTCTGGGGCCATCGTTGTCGAACTGTTCCCACGTATTGCGGTGGCGTTTCCAGTAGTCTCGTAGATATTCCATTGAAAAACGCCGTAGAATGGCGGTCTCTTCAGCATTCCGTCCAGTAGGCACCAGGGGTAATTACGTGCGTAATGTGCGTAATTACGAATTTCGTAATTACGACTTACGACTTACGGGGTTTTTGGGCACTTACGATTACGACTTACGACTTACGAAATCAGAATTTTACTTACGACTTACGACTTACGTTTTCGTCCGAAAAATTCGTAAGTAGCAAGTCGTAAGTGGCGATTCAAGCGGCAGATTATCGCTGCGGGACTCGAGCACAGTGCTTCGATCTACTGCAGCCTGTGTTCTTTTTGAGCGAGCGCAGTGAGTGCTTTATTGAGATCTCGATTATCTCTAATGTTTGATTGCTTTAGATGGCGACGACCTCTAGTGCGCGCAGCAAATACGACTGTTTCTTCCGCATCTCCGAAGAGCTTGTCACATGTCGTCTATGCGAGAAAACGCTGAAGAAGTCTAAGGACGGTTGCACAGGTAACATGCGCTTCCACTTGAAGACGGATCATAAAGCTGAATTTTCCAAGGTAAGTGAACGATTGCCGTCGTGTTTCATTGTTTTTGCAGTTTGTGGAGCAGCAAACAGTACAGAAAGAGAAGCAAGAGGCTAAGGCGCGAGCTGACAACTCCAGGCAGCTGAAACTTCCATTTAAACGAACTGTGGACACGAGCACAGCAGGAATTCCTGACAAGAAGGTGAGATTACCGCATAACACCTAGGCAACTGCCACAATGTTGTATAGGTTGAACCTGAAACGAAATCTCTACGGATTGAGAAGGTGTTCAAGGAGTGGAGAATGGAGAATGGAGAAAAGAAGATGGAGAATCGACCGAAAAGATGGACCGAGCTGTAGCGCAATTCTTGTGCTCTGCTATTCTTCCAATCTCGCTGGTGGAGAGCCCCGGATTCATATAACCAACCGTGTAAATGTTTATTGTATCGTACGACTGTTTGTAGAAACCTGCTGAGAAAGGCCCAGCCTCGTTACGCCCTCAAAAGTCGGACGCATTTTTCTCGAAAAGTCCTCCCTCGAATATACGATGAGTACGAAAACTAGGTCAAGACTGAACTGAAAAGAGCCGAATACATCTCAATAACTTCCGATGGTTGGTCGTCGGCTGAGAACACTCATTCTCTTCTGAGCTTGACCGTTCACTTTGTCGATAAGGTAACATTCGAACCAAAGTACTTCATCGTCGGTGTGATACCTCTGCGTGGTCCACACAGCGCGGAGAATATGGCCGACAGACTTCGCAACTGTATGAGCACTTTTTCCCTTGAAAGAGCTAAGGTGAGTTGAGCTTCTTTCCTTCGCATACAAAACGTATTTCTAGGTTTTCGTAATGATCCGAGATGGAGCTACTTCCATGATCAAAATGTCATCGATATTAGGCATAGATAGCGGACACTGTTTCGCACACCTCCTACAACTAGCAGTGAAGGACGGCCTGGTTACGTTTCCCTCGGCTAAATCCTTGGTGGAAACAATGAAAACAATTGTGCGGAAGATGAGAAAGAGCGGACGCGATAAGGACGAATTCAAGCAGTGTCTCATCGATTGCAACCTAGCAGAGCGGCTCCTACTGCCTGTGAGTTTCTTGTCTAACCCCCCGGAGAAGATTAAACAGTATTTTAGTGCATTGATATCCGATGGTCATCCATGTACAATATGTTGCTACGGTTCCAGGAAAACCAAAGAGCAATTGAAATATTCCTAATCGATCATTCAAGGTCTAAATCGTTGTGTCGTTCCGTAATATATCTCTTTTTTAGGTATCCTCATCTCACTCATTCCGACTGAAAGCTTGCGGATGACCTTATCGAATTGCTGCGCCCTCTAAGCGAGGTGACTAAGTTCGTGCAGCGTCGCAAAGAAGCCTCGCTCTCAACAGTTCTACCGATCGTACGAATTCTTCAGCAACGTCTATCTACAGAACCAGAAGAAAACGACTCCTTGTCGATATCCAAACGCACTATTTTGGATGGGATCACACGCCGGCTGAACACAATGAAGTCATCCACGTTTTACAGAAAAATGGAACTTGCAACTCTTCTTGATCCGCGATTCAAGTCAGCCTTCTTCGAAGTTCCCGAGATGAAACATGTAAGTAACTTATTCTTAATCCCCAATTTCTTAAAATCTGTGTTAGGATGCCCTTCTACTAGAAGTTGAATCTCTGGCCGTTTCTCTGTGTAAGAAGGCGGGTTCAGACCAGAATGAAACCGAGGTCGAAACTGATCAAATTGGAGTGGAAGACTCTCCTATCACCGACCCATTTTCGCATTTCTTATCTCAGGAGCCAGTGAAGTTGACATCAAGTCCGAGTCCGACGATTGCGGATGCGAAGCTAAAGGCGAAACAGGTAGTTGTGCTTTGGTAACCACCTTTATGAAGTCTTTTAGGAACTGGATGAATACTTCTCAACGCCACCGAATCCGCAATCTGATCCATATGAATTTTGGGCATCCCCAGCAAGCGAAATTAAGTTCCCACTGCTCCGTTCCCTGGCATGTTGCCACTTCAGTGCTCCCGCAACGTCAGCAGAATCAGAAAGACTCTTCTCCGCTGCTGGCTTAACCATCTCGGATCTCCGCACTAATCTGCTCGACGAAACACCTGCCAAACTTTTGTTTCTTCATAGTAACATGCGACTTTTGGGTTTTGATTAATATGTATGTTGGCTTTGCGTGCATGACTTATTAAATGCATAACTGTTGATCTGTTGGAATTTTTGATGTGTCGGAAAACACGTTGACCCTTACTTACGACTTACGGTTTTTTGGTACTTACGACTTACGACTTACGAAATCAAAATTTTACTTACGCACATCCCTGGTAGGCACGTTCTGCTCAATATATGGCCAAATTCTGTTGTCGAACAGATCTCGAGGTAGAAGTGCGCTGCCAATCAATGTACGCAGCCAGTTGTAGAACCCCGGATTTCTCATATCGGCATAGTAATCACGCAATCCCATGCGGTGAACCTTATCCATGATGTTCTAAACAACCTCGCTGCTTCAGCATAATGTACAACTTTTACCTTGGCAAAATGGAAGTAGCACGTTGTTACACGGGATTCATTGAACACTTGCCTACAGGCGTTCATGGCGGCAACTTCCATATCAAAATGGAACCGTTTTCTTTGGCCAATGTCTCCAAATTCCGCGACAAGTGTCTCCTTGACTTTTCGGAACATTTTATTGTAGACCTCAGGACTTTTTGATGGCAGAAGGGCTACGACCAATAGCACAGACTCGGATCGTTCGGGAAGATCCTAAAGCACAGTGTGTGAGTTAAATTTGAGTCACCTATTCGTGCCTGATAGATGGAGTGCAGCGAATAAATCTGGTAAAATTGGGCATCCTCACTTGCTGGCATATCATCTTCAGAAGCCACTTTGTACTTGGGGTTGAATTTGAAATTTCCATCGCATGCAATGTGTTCAACATCCCTGAAGCAAGCCAGCCCCACCACACTTGCCAGAATTATCATCGGCTCCTCTGTTGGCTCCCGTTCTTGGTAAATGATCTAGCGATTACCATTGTTTGGATTACCGGTATTACAAAATTGCTGTGAACAATACTACAAAGAACGAAGAAATCAAAACTTGACATTTTATTGACAGTGCTTATACACTATAACAAAATTTCCAGTGAAGGTGAAATGATTCTTCGCGCAGCTTCTCCATATGTCGAGATTATGTGAGAAAAAAACCCAGGGAGAAAAAAACCCGGGAGAAAAAAAACCGGGAGAAAAAAAACCCAGCTATAACAGTGACACCCGCTAAACGTACGTGGTCTCGCACGGAAGCATTCGAACCAATGAAACCAATACCGTACGAAATCGGGGAATGAGCGCCCAGGACCTGCATGATCATCGTGTGGGACTACGAGATTACTACGCCGACCGTGATGACACAGCGATGTACAACTGGATCAGAATCTTCATCGGAAGTGCACTTCTACCCAGGGACTTGTTCGACGAGCGGATATGGCCATATATCGAAAGAAACGTGCCTCAAGGACGCGACTCCGCAGAAGAAGCCACTGTTCGCAGCTTTGCGACTAACTCCGAAGAAGAGACAATAGTCGGGCTGAAGAACGGATGCTCGTCGCGAAAACTAACAAGGGAACATCCCCAAGTGTCCGACGAGTTAGGAGCTGAGATGTGGCGCGGCTTGTAGACGGTCTTCTAACTAAGAAAACGCACATAATCTCATCGGCCATAAATCAGTCGGGCTACGGTAATGAAGTTGCAAAAATTGTAAGGTCTCCTGGTGCGATGTCCCTGACTCGTCAGAATATACGGTTTTCATGTCAGTTTTTGTCATTTTTTGACCCCTTTTCTTGCTAAAAGAACATGGTTGTTAACTGGTAATGTTAATTTTGGCTCTAAATGCCGAAATCCTTAAAAACCCCGTCCAAAATCGGACAAAAATACCGTATATTCTGACTAGTCAGGGACATCGCACCAGGAGACCTTACAATTTTTGCAACTTCATGACCATCTTTATGGTAGCCCGACTGATTTATGGCCGATGAGATTATGTGCGTTTTCTTAGTTAGAACACCGTCTACAAGCCGCGCCACATCTCAGCTCCTAACTCGTCGGACACTTGGGGATGTTCCCTTGTAAGTTGATTAACGCGATTGCTTCGCTGAACGACCGCGAATTGAACATATTGGTCACTGTTATAGCTGGGTTTTTTTCTCCCGGGTTTTTTTCTCCCAGGTTTTTTTTCTCCCAGGGTTTTTTTCTCCCGGGTTTTTTTCTCCCTGGGTTTTTTTCTCCAACAACCTATGTCGAAAGAGTCGTGGTAGGACTCCGCTTCTTCTTCGTTCGTCTTTTCATTTATTCATTTACAGACCTTCCTTTCGCAGCTAAATACATGACCACCCACCCTTTTCTGGACAGTCACTTCAGAACACTGCACATCTGAACATAATTCATCTTGTCATTCCTGGGTTTTTTTCTCGCGGGTTTTTTTTCTCGCGGGTTTTTTTTCTCGCAGGGTTTTTTTCTCGCGGGTTTTTTTCTCGCGGGTTTTTCTCGCAGGGTTTTTTTCTCGCAGGGTTTTTTTTCTCGTGGGTTTTTTTCTCGCAGAGTTTTTTTCTCACATAATCCACTTCAAGGTATTCACGATTTGACTGGACAACTACAGACCACTTCTCGGGCGAAAGGCGGATCCCTCGTTCATAGAATACAAAGGGTTTCAAGTCAAAAAATGTTGTGGTCCAATTTTCGACCTCTTTGTCTTAATTGGAGTGAATTCTTCTGGTGTCACCCTTTGTGGACGAACACATGTAACGATTAGATAGAGCTAAGAGAGTTCTAGATAAATAGTAAAAAAGGAATCTCTCAGCTGAAAATGGAGAGCCATTCTGGGGGTCAACTTGAAAATATCAGGTTTCAGGCACCATTCCTGAAGTCTGCTTTTTTTAAACATTTGGCCTCTATTTCCTTAAAGTAGAAGTAAACTCATGGAGTCACTAAGCGTGCATGGTAGCTGTGAGTGAGGGCGACCTGCTCTATATCCCCATTCTCTGTTACGGTACTTAATCAATTGGAAACGTTGGCGTTAACAGAACATGGTCAAATCCGATGATCCGAAAAGACGATCTTTTTTTTGATTAGCTCATGTTGTGATACATGACGACCACATAGACAGGTGCATTCGGTAGGTTAGATCCAAGGATGCACGTGGTTAAAAGCGGGCACCGTCCATCACGCAATTAATACCATAGGAAGCCCGTACATCACTTCGCATTTTGTCATCTCGAGGTGCCAAAAAATGGCCATCAAAAATGAATAGACCTCTAACATCAAGAGGAACGCAATGTATAAGTCGCCAATTATATGTAGTGTGGGGTTAGAGTTCACTGTATACAACAACGCATAAATCAGCTCTACCGCGAGTCTAAACATGACGAGAAAAATGAATGTTTATCAAGTGTCCCATTTTCAATGCTCCAACCCAATACATTTATACTATATACATTATATTGGGTTGGTCAATAAGTTCTTGCGGTTATTTTTGTCGATCAAAAAACGAACCTTTATGCAACAACAATAACAAGGCATTAATCAACAATATATTCATTGTTGTTGTCCACGACCTGCTCCTACCGCTCCACCAGTTGACCGATTGCTATTCTCAAAAAATCGGCAGGTCTGGGGTCGAAGAAGTCATTGATCCAGGATTGGAGTTCTTCGTCATTTGCTAATGAAACACCCCTCATATGGTTTGACAGCGAGCGGAAGAGATGGCCCGTTGGTGCTAAGTCTGCAGAATACGATGCATGTGGAAGAATCTCCCACTTCAGCTCTTAGAGTGTGGTCTTGACGACTTTTGCAATTTGCGGGTGCGCCCGAATGAGCAGAATGTCCAGCAGAATGACTTGGCGTTTATGATTTGGTCTTTTTTTTTGGATTGCGTGGTTCAAACGATGCAGCTGGCTGATGTACAAGTTGGGTCGAACGTCATGTTCCGCTGCAGCATTTCCCAGTGCCGCAAGCCTACACAATCCCACCATACAGATATCATTGTCTTCTTAGGGTACAGGTCTAGCTTCGCTGTGGGCTTCGCCGTTTCTTCTGGAGCGACCCATTTTTTCTTTTCTTTATATTGATACACATGCACCACCGAGCAGCTTCCGTTGCATTTTGACCTCGACGGAAGGCTAAGAGAAGCACATGCCGGGAGATGGCTCTTTTTATCTCTCGGAAAATGCATCTGAATATCTTTGAAATTCAGACACAGCATGGCTATAAAATAAAAAGTGTTACCATGCTCTTGTAGAGCAGAGATAGCTCTTTCAAACGATATGTTACAATCTGCGGTACAACAACAAAAACACTGAAAAACCGCAGATTTAAAAAAACCGCAAGAACTTATTGGCCAACCCAATACTATATACATACACACGAAACGGCCCTCCTTATACTTCGAAAAGGCGAACACTTTTCTCCCTTTCCCTTGGAGTCCATTTGTTCCCGGATGCGCATTCGGCGCCGTGACTCTGTGGAAACGGCAATTAGAGTTCGCCCGCGGTGGAAATAGATCGGAACCGGTGACCGAATATTTCCCTTTCAATTGGGTATTCCTGTATCGCCGCCATGGCTGTGGTCATGGCTTCGCGGATATTCGTGCTCTTCCTCTCCTCCGCAAATCTTGTGGCCTCCTACGTGCCCAACGTCGACTGCACCTTCGAGAACGACCTCTGCGGATGGAAGGCCGTTCCCTCAGCCCGACTCTTCCACGCCGACGCCGTTCCCCTGGGAGCCGCCGGATCCATCAGAGGAGGTGTGTGGCTCATCCTGCTTGAGGACGCAAAGAGTTCTTGTAGACGGGAAGTTCGTCTTCATCCAGAGTAGTTCCCCTCCCGACGAGTCCGAGATCCGTTTCACGTCGCCGACCCTCGAGAGTTCGTTAGGAACTCGAAGATTCGACTTCGTCTACTGGAAGTTGTCTCCACAAACAAAGATAGACGTAAGTACATCGTGGGGTATTGTCATACTGTATCCCAGGTCTGCATTCAAAACGCAGGAGGGCCGTTTCGATGCGTCGACACGGCGCCTTCGGAGGTCACTCAGCGGCACTGGTTCACCCACTCGCTCGTTCTTCCTCCGAGTTTCTCCCCCTTCAGTGTAAGTCCTTCGGCATCGACCCCACTCAAGTCCCCTAGATCGTCGTCCGGGTCAGGAACGTGCACAGCGCGTCTGACATTGTGGCGTTGGACAACTTCATCTTCGAGAAAGTGCGTCCGGAGGAGTCTCCGAAGCCTGGGGCGAGCTTCTTCCCGAAGGACTTCAAGGACCTCAAGATCAAACAGATCCGCCCTAACAGGTGCGAATCCCTCTACAGGAGTAGGAAATCTGATTCAGCCGACTTCCCGTCAACGGAAACCCCCTCGGGCGACCCGAGCAGCCCATCGGCGCGGCGACAGACCCGATCGTTCGCGCGTTCCCCGCCGAGGATCAAACGTCGCATCTGAGCGTTTGTGGAGCCATCCGGTGCAACTTCCTCGGCACGAAATGTTCCTGGTGAGAGCTGCAGAAATGCGCGGTTACAACTCGCCAGTCTAGGCGCTTCGATCGTGCATGGCGTCTTCAGGAGGGCAACATCGCCATCGAGGGCGGCGGAAATGGGTCGGCCATCAGTGAGCCCTTCAAAGTGCCCGTGGGGGCATTCTTCGAGATGGACCTATGGGTCAGGTGTGTTCCTGTCGCCCACGATGTTTTCCCACCAGAGATGCCGACTCGGATTTATTTCTCAACCCGAACCAGGCTCGGGATTTCGCAACCCGGAAGGCTCAAGCCGAACCCGGTCCGGGGTTCAGCCATATATACTAGGGAAAATTTCGATCGTTCGCGGGGAGCGGTAATAAGGGCGCAGACGACGAGAGACAATTGACATACGGCGGCGAAGCAACGGACATCCGATTTTCTCTCGTCGTCTGCTACCGCTCCCGGCGAACAGTCGGAATTTTCCCTAGTATATATGGCTGAACCCCGGGCTGGGTTCGGCTTGAGCCTGCCGGGTTGCGAAATCCCGAGCCGAGCCGACTCAGGCTGACAAGGGAACGGTCAATCATGTAACGCTAAGATCGAGGCGAGACTAGGGGCAAACGGCAGGCCTAGGTGAGTGTATTAACAGTGCAAAATACTAGGTGCCCTAACGTGCTCTATGTCCGTCAAAAGAGACTTTCTCACCATCCTAGCGTCGTTTCTCACCGATGATTCCCAAATGACCCAGTGTATACCTAACCTCACAATTTTGTCTTACAAGGGAACCTTCCGAAGTGTCCTGCTCGGATCGAGCTGGAAATTGACACTGGTCATCATACCAGGTCATGTAAACACCCTTCGCAAATTTTGGTCGAACGATTATAATCAACTTTGCCCAAAAGTGAACAAACGGTATGTGTGACTGATCTGGTAAGCAGCTTGGTGGACGTTTTTGGGATCCGGGTTCGACTCCGCTTCGGACCAACATTTTTTCTTTTCGCTTCTCCAACATATTTAAGCTTGATTTTTTCTTCGTGCTCAATCCTATCCAAACTTCAGTTATGAATGCTAGCAATGTTTTGCGCCTCCTTACGGGAGTACGGTCAAACGTGTAACGCTAAGATCGAGGCGAGACTAAGGGCAAACGGTAGGCCTAGGTGAGTGTATAAACTGTGCAAAAAATCAGCTGCCCATACGTCAAAAAAGTCCTTCAAATAAGATGCGCTATTCTTTCTCACGCACATATCATCGTTTCTCACCGGTGATTCCTAATTGACCCAGTGTGTACTTAAGCTCGCAACTTTGTTTTGGTTGGAAAGTATTCATGCATACTAACTAAAGTAACCGTCCGATAAATCACGATCCAACTATCAGACAGATCTTAAGTATATACTTTGGCGCTTGGGAATCACCAGTGAGAAACGGATATCTACTTGCTTGGAACAGATACCGCATCTTTTTGGACGGGCATAGAGCGCATATGAACAGCTAAGTTTTTGCTCAGTTTACATACTCACCGAGGCCTACCGTTTGCCCCTAGTCTCGCCTCGATCTTAGCGTTACACGTTTGACCGTACTCTCGTAAGGAGGCGCAAAACATTGCTAGCATTCATAACTGAAGTTTGGATAGGATTGAGCACGACGAAAAAATCAAGCTTAAATATGTTGGAGAAGCGAAAAGAAAAAATGTAGGTCCGAAGCGGAGTCGAACCCGGATCCCAAAAACGTCCACCAAGCTGCTTACCAGATCAGTCACACATACCGTTTGTTCACTTTTGGGCAAAGTTGATTATAATCGTTCGACCAAAATTTGCGGAAGGTGTTTACGACCTGGCATGCGTATAAGCAGGTGCCCTTTTGGAGTTGACATTCAGTAATGGAGGCCTATCTGTGTGTTAATTTCCAGCTCGATCCGAGCAGGACACTTCGGAAGGTTCCATTGTTAGTTGGAAAATGTTCGTACATACAACCTAAGGTAGCCGTCTGACAAATCACGATCCGACTATCTGATGCTTATTAGGTGTACACTGGGTCACTTGGGAATCACCGATGAGAAATCAATGCGGCATCGGTGAGAAAACATATCACATCTCTTTTGACGGACATAGAGCACGTTAGGGCACCTAGTATTTTGCACGGTTAATACACTGACATAGGCCTACCGTTTGTCCCTAGTCTTGCCTCGATCTTAGCGTTACATGATTGACCGTTCCCTTGTCAGTTGGCATCTCTGTTTCCCACCCGCCGAGTTTCAGTAATAAGACGAGCATTGTCGTCCGCGAAACAGCACACTCCCTCGATCGGGTCATCTACAGCAGTTTCGGCCTCTCCCACAACGGCTGGCACCGAGTCCGTGTTCCCATAAAGCCCTCCTACGAGCCAGTAGAGCTGCGGATCCAGGCGTTCCTCGAAGGAGAGGGTGTTAACTTCGCTACCATATCCAGGACGCGCCTTGTAGACCAGAAGGGCTCGGAGATGCCGTGTGAAACCGAAGGAAAACGCCTGCAGATCGGAGGCGCCGCCACTCAGATCCGACCAAACCAAACGCTCCAGCGGCTCACCGCCCTTCAGTCACTCAAAGAGGTTCGCGAATGAGCGGTCGCGTAGTGCAATCCCGGCGTTCAGATCGACGTCGCCTTCACGAAACGCCCTCTTTCCGTGGCGTTGCTTCCCACCATGCCCCCACTCGGATCCTTTCCAGCCCTTCCCCAGCTCGGTGCTCTTCCCCATCCTCCTCCGACTGCTCCGCCGGCTACTTTGCCTCCGCTGAGCGCTCTCTTCCCTCCGATGGCAAACACTCTGCCTCCGAACTCGCAGATCGCCGCGCTCCTCACCGATCCGAACGCCCTCCGCTCGCTCCTCTCCAGCGGAAGCCTTCCACCCTCGGTGAACGAACTCGTCGCCAGGTTCGGAAGCCAGCCGATGCTCGAGGGCCAGCTCCGGCAGCTGGCCCAGCGCTTTGGCTTCGCGAACCTCTCCATGGAGAAGGCCCTCGAGCTCTTCAAGCAGTTCACCTCCTCCGGTCCGAAGTCCGTCGGCAAGGCCGTGCACCAACCGAAGTCGCCCCTTTCCGATCTCCCGCCGATCCGCCCTGTCAACGCCAACGACAAGGACTTCGAAGTCGTCCAGAAGAACGACGAGATCCGTCCCGCTCCGGAGCAGCGGCTCCAGTCAGCACTCACCAGCCGGCTCTCCTCGTTCCTGAAGCTCCCCCAGGCCCCGGACCACCAGCGTCCTCTGCAGCGGAAGAACCTCGACTTCGTCATCGAGAACGCGTGGAAGGCACGCAAAGCGACGCACAGTGGCGAAGTCGAGAGCGAGCGAATCATCTAATTTATTTCCGAATGCAGTACTCTAAAGATCTCTTCCTCACTTCCTCGTAGCCTATGCAAAGGACGGCGATCTTTGGTCGTTGTCCTCTTAGGCACTAAACGTTCGATGTCGAAAGCGGCAAACAAATATGTTGTCCTCTTCTGCGCTTTCGTTTGCCTCGCCGACCGCCGGGTGATTCATCCGCGCGATAAGGCTGCTGATCCTCCGAATCACAAATGGATCGATTGGACGGTCGGTGGACAGCTTCTTCTGGGAACGAAACAGGGCTTGAGGGAACAGCATGGCAATAAGGGTCACAAAGTCATCCGAGGGAAATCTCTGTTTGGTGAGCATTCTTTCGATCACCCGAATCGTCTACAGCGGTGTTATCGGAACCGTCTTTGTATTTATCGGTTACAAAGCCACTTCTGCTCCGAAGCAAGCAGTCTCGCGATACACACGTTGCCATCTCCAGCGAGGACACACAAATGAACAGGCCTCTGGGGATTCACCCTCGCGAAGTTCCCCCCTATATATGTGACGTTTTGAGGGGTCGTTTAGGTGGTGTGGTTTGGTGCGTTTTTGATACAATTTTGTGTGGATAATCCTTAGGGGCGGAAATTTTTTTAGTAAAAAAAATTTTTTCAAAATCGTTGAGACCTGGAGATATGACCCGTTTTAGGCAAAATCAATAAAAAATCGAAAAAAAAAATTTTTTTTGTAGGAAAAAATTTTGCAGAGTAAGTTTGTATTGCATGTTGTAGAGCGTCGAAAGCTGCACAAATTCAATCGAACAGATTTTCGAGAAAAAATTAAAAAAAAAAGAAAAAAAAGATTTTCGGAAAAAAAAATGGCCTTCAATAAAAAGCCTAAGGATCTGTGGATTCGCGTTTGTTCTGCGCAAGCTTGGTATCAAAAGAAAGCCCGTTAAATTCCGCACACTTTGCCGTTTGGGATTTTGGAAATTCGAATTCCTCGCAGAGAAATTAACGAAAGAAGTTTTGGTCCGAATTTCGGGGAGCAAGTTCGGGGATTACGAAAGCGATGCCACGGGTCTCGACGCGATTTGCCTGTGTCACAGTGGAAGGGGAGCAACTTTCGGACGAGCGAGTAGGGTTGTCGAATCGTCGAGGGTGGTATTCGATGATTTTTTTCGAATACTGAAAAATAAACAGGAATGACGAACTTTTAATTAGAATCGCCAGTGCGCATCACACGGATAAACTTCAGTGCTACCATTTGCTACCAAAAACCACAAAAAAGGAGAACAAAAAACAGAAATTCAATCCGGTATTCGATAGAATTTATTCGATTAGATTCGATTCGATGAAATTCGATCGAATACCGGACCGCAAACCTTGATTTTGTTATATTTGTCCGTAGTTTTTGGTAGCAAATGGTAGCCCTGGAGTTGATCCATGTTATGCGCACTTGCGATTCTAATTAGAAGTTCGTTACTCATGTCTATTTTTCGGTATTCGATGAAATTCGATCGAATACCACCCACGACGATTCGACAACCCTACGAGCGAGCGAAGCGAGCGTGGACCTGTTGCACAGCAGCAACCTAACTTTTTCCAAAACTTCTTCGACCGATGTTAACCTGTCTCGCAGCCTAGGCTAGTTGAGGAGGATATGTGCCTCCGCTGTCAGCGCCAACTTCCCTCGACAGCTTACAGTTCCAGGCGCAGCCCTAACCTCGATTAGCTTTCTAGAACATCCCTCTCCCTCGGTTTCGGTCCGAGTCCGGTAAATCTAGAAGGCTTCAAGAAGTTTGTTTTGTAGCGATCGTGCACGTGATATCCCACCGCGCAGCGCTCCCTCACGCGCGCGCTGTTTTGATCCGATCCGCCCCGCCTCTCCGGCGCCCTGTGGCCGCTGTTGGCCTGACAAAATGGACGGCGGGGAGAGAACGCCGCATGGCATGTTTTGCCACCGCCGCTGCCTGCCTTCCTTTCCGAACTCGCCTTCTTCGCTCTCTTTTTCTTGTGTGCAGTGATCCTCCGCTCGCTGATTAGAGAAAAACGCGGTCGCGCACCCACTCGGATCGTCTTACTGATTGCAGTCGCCGTTTCAGCACAACATCGCAATGGCTGCCCAAGAAGGAGGATCGCTGGTTCGTCAACATTACACCAACGAAGTCGAAGCTGCTGTTAACAAGCAGATTAACATCGAGCTCTACGCCAGTTATGTGTACCTTAGCATGGTAAGCCTGTAGGATCTCCTTCAGAACCGACCTTGTGCCTTCAGTCCTTCTATTTCGACCGCGACGATGTCGCCCTTCAGAACATTTCCAAGTGGATGAAGAAACAGTCCGACGAGGAGCGAGAGCACGCCATGACTTTGATGAAATTCCAGAACACTCGCGGCGGCCGTATCGTTCTCCAGAACATCCAAAAGCCCGAGAAGGATGAGTGGGGCAGCGCCCTCAACGCTTTTGAGGCGGCGCTCGCCCTGGAGAAGTTCAACAACCAATCGCTTCTGGAGCTCCACGCGCTCGCAAGCGCCAACAACGACGCTCAGGTACGACAGCCGGCGAGTGACCAATGATCGAACGATGTTTTTCAGATGTGCGACTTTCTCGAGGACAAGTATCTTCGCGAGCAAGTGGAATCGATCGAGGAGATCGCCAAGTTCATCACAAATCTCAAACGTGTCGGCAGTGGGCTCGGCGAATACCAGTTTGATAAGCACATGTAAATTTGATGTAACATTAACCGAAAGAATTGTGTTTATGAGATTTTTTTTACACGATTTATCTTCCCGAATCAACGGCTTACACCGTGCAGGACGTCTCATATATGCACAGAGAAGAACATAGTCACACCGTGGTCGCTGATTTTCTTCTGATTTCGGTGGAGCAGACGAATCCGAATAGAATGCAGCGTTCCCATTAGTTTGCGCGGGCATTGAAGTCGTGAAGAGCTGATTCCGGAAGTGGAATAGCGGTGGAGCAGAGCCAACGGAGCGGAGAGTCATCTTCGGTGCGGCTGGCGGCGAGGACTTCGGAGTTGCAACGCTTCTTCGGCTTCTCTGGCGCGGGTAGAGTCGGGCGGTCGTGACGGGCTTCTTGGCGAGACGGTGGAACTACGGCTCCCTGGTGTTCCAGGCCTTCTGGGAGCCGGGGCGATCATTGTGCCAACAGCGACGGCCGAGAACGACCGCTCACTTAACTCATTCGGCTCAGACAGCCTCTGAGAGAGAGAGCGAGTGGACGACCCGACCGATCGCTGGGGGCACAAATGAAAGACCCGTTTATGAGATACCACCAGTAAATGATTATTTAACGCTGTTGCCGTGTCTAAGATTTGTTGTTCGAAACGACTGGAGTAAATATTTGCCTGTGTGGGATGGTCTTCAGCTACCGGATGGAGTACGGATGTTTTTGCGATGCATCGCACAACGATGGAGTGGTCGTCGCAGGGCTCAATGATATGTGTTCTTCAACAAGCTCGTCACGGTCGAGGCGATGGTTTTGTTTTGATGCAATATATACGAGTATAAACGAGTAAAGTAATCTCCATCTGCTTCTGGCCACGTGAAGATTTCGATTTCCGTAGTTTAGTAGTCTTTAGTAGTCTATCAGACAGTATCATGTCTGTTTATTCACAGCTCAACTCAGACATAAACTCTACTGCCGGGCAGCGTAACCGTTTGGAGAACATGTTCGAAAATGAACAACTGCAACGTTTCTCAGAGTGGCGACACCCACGAGGGTTTCAAAAGAAAACGTTAGCGCGCCTAAGGCGGTCCCAGAGCGGAGTTCCCTCGTCTACCGTAGCCACCTTGCTATTTGAAATGGTCGCTCTCGCTCACGCAGTCCAGTGATAGTGCTGGCGAAGTAGATGTAAGGCAGAAGAGACACAAATGAGGCTCAGCGGAGTGTATAAGGCGAAAAGAGAAGGTTCGTTCTGCAGGCTGCAGAAGCCGAAATGGCACTCAAGGCTCGGGTGACGCAGTGCAATCTCGCGTGGTGGGAGTCATCTCGAAGAGTTTCGACTCTTCGTGATCGATCGCTCTTCGTTTCCGTACGCGATTCAGTATTTCTGTTCTTCTCCATGCTTCGACCGTTCGTTGCTGTTATGTGCCGAAGTCGTTGCCGGAATTTGTGTAAAACGTAAAATTTGTGCAATGCGTTCTTCACATCTCGCCGAATTCTGGCATTTTAGCGATGGACTACAATCACAGTTCAGTTTCGTCTGTCATTGATGTCGTTTTCGGTATTGTCTTTTCCACGGGCTTTATTCTGTTATCTTGTTCTTTACGATGCCTCCTATTCCATTTCATCGCGAAAGCTACAACTTCCAATTGTGCTTTCATTAGCTCTCTTCCTGTTGAGATGGCGCTTTAAATTGGCATTTATGTTGATGATCCGGTCCTCAGTGAATTGACTGGATTTCTTGCGCGTTTGATCTATGGAGACCACCGTTAGCGACATTCTTGCTTGATATTGAATCATGTTCTTCGTTCTTTCAGGCGGAAGCGTCGTAACCACTGTCAGTCGTAGGAAAATGCCGGTCCCAAGCCGTGCTCGTGTCTACGCTGATGTCAACCAACAAAAGCCTCGAGACTATTGGGATTACGAAGTCCACCTGATCGACTGGGGTGAAATCGACGACTACCAGCTTGTCCGTAAGCTTGGACGCGGCAAGTACTCTGAGGTCTTCGAAGGGGTCAACATGACCGATAATTCAAAATGCGTGGTGAAGATCTTGAAGCCAGTAAAAAAGAAGAAGATCAAGCGTGAGATCAAGATCTTGGAGAACTTGCGTGGAGGAACCAACATTATATCACTCTTAAATGTTGTGAAGGACCCCATCTCTCGTACTCCTGCGCTCATCTTCGAGTACGTGAATAACACTGACTTCAAGGTATTTTTCCGGCGAATTAGCTTGTATTTGATATCTATTTTCAGTCTCTCTATCAGACTCTGTCTGATTTTGACATCAGATACTACTTGTATGAGCTGCTTAAGGCCTTGGACTACTGCCATTCCATGGGAATCATGCACCGGGATGTCAAACCCCACAATGTCATGATTGATCATGAGAAACGAACGGTAATACATTGTATTTTACGCTTAATTTTCTGAATTCCTTGTTTGCAGTTGAGGCTGATTGACTGGGGTTTGGCCGAGTTCTACCATCCTCGACAAGAGTACAACGTGCGGGTTGCTTCAAGATACTTTAAAGGGCCTGAGCTCCTTGTAGATTATCAGGTTTGTTTGTTGTCATTTATACCGATGATATATTCCGATTTCAGTGCTATGATTATTCGCTTGACATGTGGAGTTTGGGGTGCATGCTTGCGTCAATGATTTTCCGCAAGGAACCATTCTTCCATGGTCACGATAACTACGACCAGCTTGTGCGTATAGCTAAGGTGTTGGGAACTGATGAACTCTACGAGTACATCGATAAATATCAGATTGAGCTGGATCCTCGCTTCAATGATATTCTTGGACGGTTGGTTTTTATTGTCGTGCTTTCTTACTAGTGGTTTATTTTAGCCATTCTCGAAAGCGATGGGAGCGTTTTGTCCACTCTGAGAATCAGCATCTGGTGACGCCTGAAGCACTTGACTTCCTGGACAAACTCTTACGTTACGACCATCAAGAACGTCTCACTGCTGCGGAAGCTATGAACCACCCTTACTTTGCACCTGTTGTTGAGGCAGCGACGAATGGGCGTGCTGAACAAGTTGGCGGGAACGTCGGCGAGAGTTAGTTGAAATTATTTTGAGTTCGTTTGTTGACGTGATACTGTTCGTGCCAATCCTGTTTTGTTTGTACGAAGATTAAACTAACTGGACTGAAGTGTAAGAGTTAAGCTGTCGTTGCAGCGGAGTGACTTATTTCAAATAAATAAATTCCTCACTCTTCGGCTCTGGTGATACGAAAGTGGTATTGGGAAGCGCCCGCTTCATGTATTTTGGGTTTCGCGTGATTGGGGTAATTGGACGTTTTAAGATGGTGCCAACTCGGGCAGCAGCAGCAGTGATCTCCCCTCTGCGCCTTCTCTGTGCTAGGGCGGCGTCGTCAGCGGCATCGGTGGCCCCGAAGAAGCCACTGTACCTCGATGTTCAGGCGACTTCTCCGATGGACCCGCGAGTGGTGGACGCGATGCTCCCGTACATGATCAACGACTTCGGGAATCCGCACAGTCGGACGCACTCCTACGGCTGGGAAAGCGAGAAAGCGCTGGAAAACGCCAGAGCCGAAGTCGCCTCCCTGATCGGAGCTGATCCACGCGAGATCGTCTTCACCTCGGGCGCCACCGAGTCGAACAACTTGGCTCTGAAGGGAGTCGCGCACTTCCAGAAGGCCGCCGGGAAGAACCACGTGATCACCGCGCAGACGGTGAGTTCTTCTGGGGGAGAGATGGGTACCTTTCTGTTTCAGGAGCACAAATGCGTTCTGGACTCATGTCGATACCTGGAGAACGAGGGTTTCAAGGTCACGTATCTCCCGGTACAGAGCAACGGCATAGTCGACCTGGAGGAGCTGGAGGCGGTGATCACACCCGAAACTACGGTCGTATCGATCATGGCAGTGAACAATGAAATCGGCGTTATTCAGCCTCTCAAGGAGATCGGTGAGTGTATCTGGGTCTCAATGCAGCACTGTAGACCATACTCAGGCGAGCTTTGCCGCAAGAAGAAGGTTTACTTCCACACGGACGCTGCGCAGGCCTGCGGGAAGATCCCTCTCAACGTTAACGATCTGAAGGTGGACTTGATGTCGATTTCCGGCCACAAGATCTACGGTCCCAAAGGAATCGGAGCGCTCTATGTGCGCAGACGCCCTCGCGTCCGTTTGGAAGCTCACATCAGCGGAGGAGGCCAGGAGAGAGGACTTCGCAGCGGAACGATGCCCACTCCGCTTTGCGTCGGCCTCGGGGAGGCCTGCAAGATAGCAAAGCACGAGATGACGATGGATCATGCCCACGTCAGTCGCCTGGCGAAGCGACTGATCGAGGGAATCTCGGCCAAGGTGGACATGGTTATCCGGAATGGCGATGAGAAACGCAACTACCCAGGTTAGTGATGAGCAGTGGAATAACACCGTCAAGAAGCACTGCAGGTTGCGTGAATTTATCGTTCGCCTACGTCGAAGGTGAGAGCCTTCTAATGGCTCTCAAAAACATCGCCCTTTCGTCGGGAAGTGCCTGCACTTCAGCTAGTTTGGAGCCTTCCTACGTGCTTCGGGCAATCGGAGCGGACGAGGACCTTGCGCACTCCTCCATCCGATTTGGAATAGGCAGATTCACCACAGAACAGGCATGGCTGACGTTCTACAGTAGTGTTTATCCCAATATGTTCAGGAAATCGACTACACAATCCAGACGTGCGTCAAGGAAGCGCAACGGCTGCGCGAAATGAGCCCCCTCTGGGAGATGGTTCAAGAAGGTGTCGATCTGAAGAGCATAAAGTGGAGTCAGCATTGATTCTCTTGGTCACGAAAATTGTTGGATTATTTGTTAGTTTGTGCTTGTACAAATGAATATTTTTCGAAATTCACGTTTTCGCTTCGGGAGCACGCCGCGCTCGCGCGCGCAGTGAGTTCGATCTTCGACTACCTGCGAAGCGGCGAGCGTGCCCATCGTTTCTCTAGCTTCGTATTTCCGTTGAAGATGGTCGAACAGCAGTGCAGTCCGTTCCGGAACGTTGGTGAGTACTCCTGTCATCATGCACCCTTTAACCTCACCTTCAGACAGGTGGCTGTCTCGGAAGGATTCCAGCGCCTACGAGAAATATCGCGATCGAAACCGAGGAATCGTCAAAGAATTCGGTATGTCTATTTCGTCGTTGTCTGCGTCTCATGTATGTCTACGTCACGAGTATCTCTGTCTAGCCTCAGCATCTTTCGGGGGCAGTTCTGATGCATGTACTTTCAGAGCTAAAATTCAGCTGTGGCAAGAAGAATGTTTTTGAAGAGGCTCTCGTCGAACTCGGGCAGACCAACGTGCCGAGAGCCGCCGTCTTTTTGGAGGTACCCATTCTACTTCCCCCTCATGATCCCTGGACACTCGCTTTAGGCCTTCCATAACCGTTTGAAGAGAGAGGGGCGTGCTCTGAAGTGCGCGATTCGGTGTGGACCGATTTTGAAACTTGTAGTTTTTGCCGGAGTGCCTTTCGACGTCGAGTTCACCCTCAAGGAGGCTATAAAGTCCAACAACTACGAAGTCATCGAATCCATCACGTTGCTGCGCGAGAAGCTAAAGTGCACCCCGAAGTTCTTCCACAACATCCTTTGGGAGGCGACCCGCACTGTGCGCGATCCCGTCATCTTCCAGCTACTGAGCGAGATTGCAAACGTCGCCATGCGGGATGACTCTGGGCGGAACATTCTCCATCTCCTGGCTGAAATAAATGACGCGGACAGAAGCCAGGCGCTGGTAGAAGTGTTCTGTGAGGCACAGAAACAGCGGATTCCCGATCTTCTTGTCCTTCCGGACGCCAGCGGCGCAACTCCATTCCAAGTGGCATTGCGGCAAGCGAACTACCATTTCATACGGTAGGGCACTCTGGGAGAACCCTTTCACCACGCAGTGTTTCAGAGAGGTGTTCGAGAATTCTTCCACTGTGGACGAGAAGCCATTCACACAGTACCTGGGAGAGGATTTCCAACTCGAGCAAATCGATTCCCAGGAGGTGAAGGATCTCTTCGGGCGGTGCGTCAAAAAGGCCAATCCGGACGAACTAAACTGCCTCTCCAGGTGGGTGGCGATCTCCTTGTCCTCCTTCCTGAAAATGATTTAGTGACATAAGCGATGGCGATGAACGCTATCCTATTCCTGCGTATAACCGCTCGAGTAAGAGAGACGTTCGACTGCCTGCCTTCGAGTACATCACCATGGTGCAGGGGATTCCAGATAGCACAATCTATGACCTCGCGGTGGTGCGTTTCTGCTTCTCTTCTTGATGATCTAGCGGTTTTTCAGAGTTGCCGCTGCCGTGACGGCTGCGGAAGCTTTTGCCAATCCTGTGAATCCGAGAAGATCACCAAGCAGAGGAAGGCTAACAAGTACATCTACGTCGCTGAGTGCACCCCTGCGTGTCACTGTTTGCTCCAGTGTGAGCAAAGACAGTCGCTGAAGTACCTCCACTTTGCTCTTCGCTACGAGGTTGTGCCCTGACTTCCGACTTCTGTGACTTTTCCCCTTTCAGCTGTGGTACAGCGAGCACAAGGGTTGGGGTGTTCACTACATAGGCCTCGACGATATCAGATGTGACGACACCATCGACGGCAACATGGTGATCGCTGAGTACGTCGGAGTTGCAAAGAAAGGTGGCCGCTGTGAAGACCTCTACGAATTCGAAACCATCGGCTGTGTAAGTGTTTTGATGACAGTGATTTCAAAGAACCTCTCTTGTTTTAGGACAACGAAACGTATGCTATAAGCGCCAAGGAGCGGGGAAACTTCACGAGATTCATCAACCATAGCTGCGACCCCAACTTGAGGGCAGAGATCCATGTTCGCGATTCCGGGAACCGCGCCTTTCCGCACCTCGTTCTGGTCACCAACCAGATGATTCACTTTGGTGATGAGCTGACGATCGATTACGGTGACGCCTACTGGAAGGCCCTGAAGGATGAGAAGGCCTGCCGTTGCGGATCTGAAAAATGTAGATATCCCACATAGGCGTAATTTCGATAAGTTTTATGTGAATTTTAGTAAGTAAATGTAAGGCGATTCGTTCCCCTGTTTGCGCATTGCGCCTGAAGTTGGCGACTCGGTGGCCAAAACGAGTGTCTGCGCGCGAGAACAACGGCTGGACCGTCGGCGAAGTGTCATTCTCGATCAGCCTGCACAAACATTTCTCTTTTTTGTTCGCCCGAAGGGTTGTAGCGACGCTCAGAGGCGACCTCCTGACCGCGAGATGGATGGCTCGGGAACGTGAAAAGACACTTTGCAATTAGAAGAGCTCGGATAAGTGGAGTGCGGAACCTGTTCCTCCCAGAGTTTCCTCCAAGGAGTTCCTTAATTAGGCCTGCACGCTTCACCGCCGAACCGCCCTCCTAATCCGCCGTTTTCGGTTTCGTTCGCCCACTCGAGCGGAACGGCCTTAGCTACTGGCGACGTCCTTACCTGGCGCCTCTCTCTTAGCGCACTCGAGCGCTATGATTTCGGCCACTTCGGCGGCCTTCCGTTGGGGCTGCGCGCCGTATCCGCGACCTTGATCCGGACAGATCCACTTCAGCCGCCGTCACTCAGGGGCTCCACTAACAGACAGCGAATTGACAGCCGTTTATTACCGCGCACAACAGATTATATGTACAAACAACGTTGCCGGGAGGCCGGGGTTACGGTAAAGACTCATCCTATGGAAGGCGGTTTCTGTGGATAAAGCTTTGGAAAAGGAAAACGCGGAACTCCGTGGCAAGACCCGTGTTAGTTGTAACCGTAGATAGCACCGAGAGATAGAAATCTGTGACCTAGAGGACCTAGAGGTACGTCTGCTTGGAGTAGAGGGCCGAGGGGGAGAGGCCGCCGCGGCCGAGGGTCCCCTCGGCGTAGGCCGGTGGCGGCAATGGCCCGGTCTCGTAGGCGTTGATGGGCTTCTCGTTGGAGGGGATGGCCGGCGGCGTCGTGGGTGGCGCGGAGCCCGACGAGGAGACTGTGAGTACAGTGGAGGGTGGCTTGTAGTAGGAGGAGGAGAGCGACTTCTTCTCGCTGGAGAGGACGTACATACGGTAGGTGAAGCAGATGCCGAGGAAGACGCCGATGAGCAGCGCGAGCACGCCGACGCCGAGGCCGACGACGATGATAGGCACGCCGCGGAGGCCGGCCTCTGCAAGGAGACGTTCGGGTACGGTGGGTGGAGGTACGGTACCTGCGGCCCCTGAGGCGAGGAGCGTCGTCACCTGGGTGCTCGTGTTCTTCGGATCGCTCCACTCCTGCGAGGCGAAGTGGGTGGCGCGAAGGAGCTTCGGAGTACGGCCGGGCTGGTCCATGAGCATCTTGTTCTCGACGTGGGCCTGTCCCTGGCACCGGGAGTCGTCGCCGGAGTCGACGCTCTGCACAAAGCGCTCGCGGTCGCTTCTGAAGCGGGCATCAGGGGTGCTCCTCTGCCGAGGGGACTCACATGCGGGACACGGAGACGACGTCGCACTGCTTGCGCTGCAGGTCAAAGGCGCAGTGAGGGTCGCGGAGGGCGACGCACTCCGCACATGAATAGCTCGCGTTGCAAAAAGCCACGAGTGTCCGGAAGACGCGCGTCTCTGTCACCGTCACCAGCTTCGTCGCCTCCTCGACGAGCAGCAGGCGTCGGATCGGCACCGAGGCCACCCGCATCGAGAGGACCTGGTGGGAGATAAGACGGCCGGGGGCGCCGGCGCGGGCGAGATTCACGATCTTGAGGACGTTGCCGCGGTCGCTGCCGACGTAGAGGATGTCGTAGAAGCGGCCGTCGAGGGCGGGCGCCTGCGCCTCGACGACCACCTGGGTCATCTGCTCGGGGCCACGCTGCACGGAGACGGGCTCCGCGAAGAAGTTGCCCACCGGACGCTCCATGAGCATGTTGGAGCGCGCTGTCTTCAGCTGGGCATCGGAGAGGTTGGCGGCGGCGAACTCGCACTCGTGCGCCCGCGGCGCCGACTTCGATACCTTCGTCACCTTCCAGGGGTCGCCGGCGCGGTCCTGCGTGAGGTAGTTGGAGGTGGCGAAGACGGCCCAGATCTGGGAAATATCGAACGCGCAGACGGCCGACTGGGAGACGCCGCTGAGGGAGGAGGTGAAGACGGCGTAGACGAGGTTCGAGGCAGGCGTCCGGGGCCGCGCCGGCACCAGCGCCGAGATGGACTGGAGACGGTCGAAGTAGAAGGGGAAGTCGCCGGGGATGGAGCAGTTGAGGCGAGCCTTGGCGAACGTCGTCCACTGGTTAGGGTAGCTCGGGTGGTTGCCCAGGTCGTTGGCGCAGACGCGGGCGACGCGCGAGTAGATCGTCGGGCCGCAGTTGTCGCACTCCACGGCCTCCTCGGCGAACCACATCATCACGTGCTGCAACCATCTCGTCACTCAGGGGTCCCGGAGGTGCGCGCAGCCCTAATCCTCGACGCATATTGTCATCTACAAATAGCGAAGACGCGCGTCGTCGTTATGACTGCACGCGCCACTGAGTAATTGTGGGCGAAACAAGTCCCCCCGAGGCTCTCAAATAATCTGTTTTTTGGTTCAAATATTTCGCCGCAATTTTGAGAACTGAATGTTGGGGGTACGGTAGCGCCAAGGGCGCAAAGGGTGCCGCAGGGCCTCAAGGGGCGCCTGTTGTTTGTACAACACAATTATGCAGAGTTACACAGCGCGACTGGCGCGGCACCAGAGAACGGCTCACCTCTTTGTGCTTCATGGCGCCGACGAACTGGGGCTTGTTGAGGAACTTGTCGTCGGCCTGCTCGGTGCGCACGCCGAGATCGTGCTCCCGGGAGACGTTCCTTCGGTGGATCAGGGCGTCGCCACCCGCGAAGTCGGCCACTGAAAGGACGAGAAATCAGCGAAAGTCGGGCGCACCCCTAGAGGATTCGGAACCGAAGACAATTGGCGATCCGTCACCTCTCTTTCGACTTCGTTCGAATTGTGACACCTCTGCGCAGCGCTAATGCGCGATCCATCACCGGTGGCCCTGTCGCCGTCTAATTAACGACCGCGCATGCCTAACGGGGTTGACGTACCTGTGCCCGTGTAGAGCATGTCGCCGTCGCGGAAGAAGGTGGAATTGTGGTTCGGGTCGAACGGCGACAGACCCTTCGCCTCGAAAGTGAGCACCTCCCGGAGGTCCTCGCCCTGGGGACCATCCTCGAAGACCTTGCACCAGGGCAAGAAGGCGTTCGTGCCGCAGACGAGCACTCCGCCGCGGGTGTCTCGCGAGAGCACCCTGATGAAGTTCTGGCACTCATTCTGCAAGGGGTACGGTAAATGCCTCGCCTCCCGGAACCGTTTACCTCCGATTTGCCCTTCATGCGGCAGTCCTTGTGGACGGCGTCGGCGGGGGGCCACAGGACGTTCCACGCGTCGTCGCCTCTGAAGGTATGAAGAGAGACGTTGTAGACGGCGTTTCTGCAAAAACGGGACCTCACGATCACAGAAAAAGGGACACTTACCGCGCCCCGATGAGGAGACGGTCGCCGTCCAGGTCGAGAAGCTTGAAATTCTCCCCCTCGACGCCCGATTCGAAGACTGCCACATTCGGATCTGCAAGATGTGGGTACGGTGTGAGTCAGGCAACTTTTTCGCTCGTCTTCCACGCGTCGTTTATGCAAATGGACAGTTTAGAAGCGCTTCCCGCAGTGGCGACCTTGTCGCCCCTCGCGACCTCAAAAGGTCCGATGCCTATCGCCGCGATCGGATCTCGAAGATCGTGTCGTCGGGGCGATAAGACTCTTCGGGGCACCCCCGGGAACACGGCGGCGTCTCTTCTGGCGATGCTTATCGCCTCTCCGACACGGTTCACCTCTGTTTGCGCTTCCCGAAGGCGTCGCCGTCTTCGGTACGATCGATCGCCGACCCGATTTTGCCCTTCAACGCCGTTTTTTCGCCCGCGTGCGGGTTATACGATCTGGAGGCGCCCAACTCCCCGGCCCGCTAAGCCCCAATTAAAAGTGCTCCCCTAGAGGCGAGTAGCAGCCGGACTCTGGTCAGAGGCCACATGCATGGGGACGTCCCCGAGGAGTCGATGGGAAGTCGCCCAGGCGCCCTTCGATGCCCGAGGCGATGGGATTAGAGGCGACTCTAAGGAGTCGATCCACGATCAGAAGACGTATGGACTCACCTTGGCGCAGATCAACGACACGGGGCTCGGTGGAGCCGAGGCGGAGCAGGAGGCAGAGGAGAAGCGGTGCTCTGAGGATCATGATGTGTGGACGTTCGACAGTCTTAGCTCATGCTCTGAAAGGTGATAAGAAAAACGAGAGGGTCTGAGTGGTCAGTCGCGCGCCCGCGACGCGATTCGGGCGATTGTCGCTGTCGCCGCGGCGTCGAGGCGATCGGAGGCGGCGCCTCGGGGGGCGGCGCCTCCCCGATCCCCTTCTCGATAACGTCGGGAACAATGCCTCCGGAGGCGACAAGTGGAGCGGATTCTGTCAGATCTGCACTCGGGGAGGGCGTCCTCGAGGTGACGGGTAATTAGAGGGCTAATTGTGCGCTAATTTGGCCTTCCTTCGACCCCCAAAGAGGCGACATTGATGGCACGCAGGAAGCGTCCAGAGGTTCAAGGCTGCTTGGGCCCCGAAGGAGCCAAAAAACGCGTTTACCTAACCCCGTTGCCTCGATTCGACGGAAATTTCCCTCCGAAGAAGGTCGTCCGTCTTCCGCCTTCTTCATGAATTAATAAACCCTACCGTAATCCACTTTTTACGATTGCGCAAGAGCGATTTCATTTCATTTCCTACAACAAATTCGCCGGTCATTAACATTTAATGCGTCGAGGGTCTCGCCGCGAACCGAACGGGCGCGCAGAGATCGTGGCGGGAGACAAGAAGCCGATTGGCGCCTCTCCTAACAGGTTCCTCGGATGGCTTCCGAAGTGGATTCGAGGCGCTTCTGGAGGATCCGTTCGACGACAGTCGCTCCCTAATGGGTCCATAAAATTAGTTGGCGCCTCGACCTTCGCAACATTTTGGCGCAGAAGTGACCTTTTGAGGGGACCGGACAGGAAAAGAAGAAGAAAAACGATGCAAATGTGACAGATCGAACCATTCTGCCGGGTGGGGCAGGGGCGAGACGGCATCAGGGGTGCCCCCAATGGAAGTTTGTGGAGGATCGACGCTCGATCGCCGAGGAACAGAGAGTGCAACCCTCGATGTAAAGGATCATAAGTCATCGGACGACAACTGAGTTTTGCCAGAGACCACCCAACGAGAAACCTTTTTGGAGAATTCGGAGTCGAGACGAGAGGTTAAGTATGCATGGAAGGAAATGTCAGCCGTTCGAGAACAGATGACCGAGGGGACAGCCTGCATAACTGAATAGGAGTGAGGGGTCCCACCTGGAACGAAGGTGTCAATCATCTGAGAACGGGCGTCTTTGCGAGCACATGTGCAACACGATTGCTCAAGTTTTGGAAACGCGCTTCCATAAAAGACCCGGTGGGACCAGTTGTGAGCGCCTTGTCGAGTCGCTGACAGGCAGAAGATCGATTACATCTTGTAGAATGGTGTGGTCACTTCGGAGTACACGGTCCGCGGAGTGTTCCTCACAAAAACAACGACTCCACGAGTAGTCTACCGTAGTCCAGCATCCGAAAGCAAATGCAAAGACGCATGAGGAACAGGCCCTCGACACCTCTCGGGACGACTTAAGTCGCTAATTCCGAAGGTAAATCTCCGCCAAACAATGGACAAACAGACTCCGGTCCCCGGAGTCCTTTAGGGGAGCAGACGCGAGGGCTCCGTCCGGCGACGACGCGTCCGGGCCTTTAGGCAGTGACACAAAGTGTTTTGGCGGCTCCGGGGGGCGATGTTAGGGCGGCGCCCCACATGCCGTCACTGTGCGCACTCCTGAACGGCGTTTCTACGTGAGGCCGGCCCGAGGAAGCGATCTTATCGCGCTTTTGTTTTGGCGCGAAACAAATCTGCGCTAATTAAGCGTGACGGAGTCCGGTTTAGGTGTGCGCCTTCTGGCGGGTTAGGCAGTGAGCGCGATTACGCAAAGTCGCCTTATCGGGCCCCGAAAGGTGACTCCACTGATAATGACAATAAAGCGATCAGAGAAGACGGTCTTGAACCGGTCGATAGGGGTGCTTCGGATGGAACCGAGGGTGCTCAAGAAGGAGCCTCAAGAAGGCAGCTACCGAGTGAGGAAAGTCATGGGAAGAAACCGGCGATCCATTTTCGTTTTAGCGAGTGCAAACCGGTTGCGGCGGTCTTTCGCGACGCTTCCAAAACATCGCCACTTCTGCGCACCTCTATGGGGCTGCTTAACCTCAGGCGCTAGCGAGTGGAAGCTCTAGAGGGGAGTCTGTTTGACTTTTGAATCACCTAGAGAAGAAGCGTCCACTGCAGTGGTGACAAGACTGAGGTAGACGGAGTGGAAGAAGGCCAATTGAGAGGCCGAAGACGACAGCCAGATCGACGTCTTCAGTCGATAACCCAAACAAAAGAAGACTTTCTTTTTTCTCGTGGCGCAGCTCCTGCAGAGGAAGCCCGGCTTCTGCCATCTGCGAAGTGGATACGCCTGGCTCAGCCAGAGATGGCGACAACGAAGAGGAGAGTCCGAAAAGTCACGTCGAAAGCGTTCTGTTGTGGCTGTGACTCACTATGGGACGTGAGACGGCGTAGCGCCGCCACAAAAGAATCTCAAAACACTCGGAATATTGTGGAGATCCGAGATCGGCGAGAGCGATTGGCGAGTCGGCACCTTTGTCTCTCCTCACTTGATAACCTTTCGGATGCTGATATGGCTAGACAAACTGTGATTCATCCAGCTGAGCAGAATTTGAATCTCCTTGTAGGCTGACCTTAGAAACCTTCAGTTCCCGACCCTACGTGGGAAGCAAAGAGTCAAATCTGCTTAGGCACTGATAAGGGAATCGAGGCACTCTCTCGGCACCGTAATCCGCTCCTTGGGAACTCTCAGAGAGTCTCGCAGAAGGCTGAGTCAGAGAAAAGCGGTCCAAAGGGCGCCGGGGCCGAAGACCACGCGTTTTCCAATTATCGAGTTACGGTACTTCCACGTACCGCTTTCGGAAAACAAAGATTGTCGACTGGGAAGGGAGGAACGTCGACGGATCGGATTTCGGAGGATCGGCGGATCGATGGTTAGGGTAGTCTGTCGAGACGTCAAAAGTGCGAACGGATCGAGAATACGGCTGAGAAGACGCAAAAACGGATTTGTGACGATCGAAGAGAGTTTTTTGGAACTGGAGAGATCATCTGCGGACAAGAAGGAGGACGTCGTGTCGGGCAAAGATCGCTTTCGTCTTGAGGGGCGAGGACGGAGTGAACTCATCCTCTTGTTGTCCTATTTTGCGGACGAAAACAAGGCAGTGCAAACACAGATAAGAAGTGGGCGAAGGTGCCAAATACGGGAGGCAAGGGCTCAGGATGTGATCTAGAGGTCACCTTCTGACTCTCTGGGGATAAGAGAGATGTACCCAGGTCTGCACGTTTCTGTCAAATGAAGTAGTCAAGGGGAACTTCTAAGACGAGGTTACATCGAGGAAAAGGAGGATGTCCTGAGGGCGTGTAGCTCCCAAAGAGGCGAATCGAAAGCGACATTTGTTCGGCAGCACTAATTCTCGTCGTTTCGGTCGAATTTCGGAAAAGGTGTTTCCTAATTCTACAGTTCCCAGGTTCTGGTTAGGGTGGGTCGCGCCGAAAAGTTATCACGAGTGCCTCCAAACAGTCCGACGGAGTGCACAAGAAGGACAAAAAGTTTTTATGGCGACAGTTTTTATTTTATTTTGCGATGGCGACAGAAAGTGCAAAGATGCGGACGTGTCCACGCCGGGAAGGTCGGATGGTCGAGGGGAGGGTTAGGAATGCGGCTGGGCCACGAGCGTCGACGCGGCTGTCGCCGATCAGATCTCGATGCCGCATTGTAATGAAATTAACGTCCTCGGGGCGCCGGATCGAAACGCGAGGCGCTTCCAAAGGAGTCCAAAGAGGTGCCGAAGGGCCTCGGAGTCGTAAATCACTCCGCGGCTCCTGCAGGCCTCGACTCCGCAGGCTCCCGCCAAGAACATGCAAAAGTCGGCCCGAGGAGGCTAATCAGAGGACTCGGCCGATGTCACGCGGAGGCTCTTCGGAGCCGATTGATCATATTTGTGACAGATAGCTGTGTGTGGCCGTCGAACTCCGACGACGCGGATGGCCAAATCTCTTCGCAGCCATTGGATCTGAGATCTGAGCGAAGATCATCGGCCCTTGTCTACACGGAAAACGGAGACCACTGACCGGATCCTGTCGTCCGAACTTGCTCTGATTTAGGTAGAAAGAGGCTCAACCAGAGAAGCCACGTTCTTGAAATCCACCATCAGGACTGAATGTCTAGACAGTCTAGACAGTACTGCGATCGGCTAATGTCTAGGTCTCCGATTTCCGTCCAGACTAAAACAGACAAGGACGGGCGATCGTCGAGCAGACGTGTGATCAGAGATACGGTAGAGCGTAGCAAGGAAGAGGATAAGCAAGCAACTCGATGCCACCAGATCCTCCGATGTGCACAACGGCGATTAATTGGTGCGTTTTCCGGAGGCGTGAGTTCTTCAAAAAGTGAAATGTTTCAAATTGATGACCACAGGGCGGCATTTATCATTTTAGTGCCTAGGCCTGCGGACCCTCCTGCGGCGCGTATTAATCACATGAGAGTCCGGCGGAGGGTCGAGAGTTGCGACTTTCTTGGCGGACTCGTCGCGAGGCGATAACGAGCCTCGTTAATAACGCCCGATCGCCTCGGTAAACAAAACAAAGGGCGCCTGGAGGACCTTGGAGTGACAATGTGGAAGGGAGCGCCGCTATTTGGGTTAACGGTCGAATATGATGTCGCCGGAGGATTATTCGCGGGGAGGAAAGTGGCGCCGTTAGCGCCCCTCGGTTGATTGGGGTCATAACCGACGACCGAAAGTGACCAATTATTGACCGACGATTGGGGAGGGGAGTGAGGGAGCGCGACGGAGGATACCGGGAAATTGCAGTGTTTGCTGATGTAAAGACCTGGGAATGGTGTGCGAAGTGCAGGATTGGAAGAAGGAGGACTCTGACTGGGGATTTCTAGGAATATCTAGGATAGAAGATGGGTTAGAAGAGTCACGTCTTCCAGAGTGGTAAGGAATAACCGATTACAGTGCACATAGTAAGCGATAGCAAGACCACTGTAACTCATAATTTGGCATCTCGGACAGAGAAGGCGACCTATCCGGAGAGATTCGGGCGAAGAACTTATCCAAAAGGGGTTCAGAGCGTTTATTATTCAGAAAACGAGCAGATATCATTACGAAAGCGCTTTTTGCCAATTTCGTTTTAATTTGGTTCCACTAATAAGACGACCGAAGGCGTCGGAACCCGATTTCCATTTCACGGAACGACTTCGGCGCGGAGATCGGAATAAATCATTCCGATCCGGGGAACAGCGTCACCAACAGCTTCTTGTTGCGGCGGTGGTGGTCAATCGACTCGGATCGCCCTCACGCGGCGCAAAAAGGGCCCGATTGCGCGATCCCAGCTGACAGAGTCTCGGGGTCTTCCGTCATCCGCTGTATATACCCTCGCGCGCAAAAAAGAAACACGCGGCCGCCGCTTTGTGTCGTACAAAAGGGGACGACGACGCGCCTCTGCTATGCGATCGCCGCCCGTCTTCTTAATCGCGTTTACCCACACGCTATGATCGTGAGGCGATCGGGCCGCCGAGCCGAGTGGAATTATGCAGGCGAGGAAGTGGAGACCGGGGAGGGGCACTGCCACGGCTGACTGTGGATTCTGAAGGCGATCCGAAGCCGGTGAGGACTCTCACTCACATATCACTCGGTTTCTCGAATTGAAATTGACACGATCTATACCCTTTGCCCTTCACTGTAGCTGGGAGATCCTACTGTTGAGTTCCTCGAGACTTCTAGAAGAATTCTGGATACTGCAGACGTAGATTCGTGGCTAATGAAGGCCGCCACTTCAAATGCTCCGATCGTCCTCAAAGGCCGAGTTCTCACTCACTTGCTGATACCCACTTGAGTAACCCGCACCAGTGATCTCGAACGATGATCTTCCAAATCGCCCGTCTTCTTCATCGTTTTCCGAAAGTCGCAAACCCGTTGCAGGGTCGCGGTGTTACATGGACGCCATCGGCTGTCAGTCACAACGTCGCTATCCCTTGCTGGGTCTCTCTGACTTGGAAGCGTGCAAAAAGGAGAACTATTCAGGAGTGTAAGAGCCAAAACAAAAGTGTCCACAGCGGATTAGCTTATTTGCACAGCGCATCCTCTTACAGTATACCTTAAACACAAGGAAGTAGCAAACCCGCCGAGAAGAGCAGTCGTGGCGGCTCTCGCAACGAAGAGCCTGCTCCCACTCCACCCTCTTACTGTCTATTTTCGAATGTCGGCGCCTCAAAGTGTCTGGTCTGCGTGTCGGAGACGTCTCAGGGTCACTGAAACGTCTCCAGAACCAGATGATTCGTCTTCTACTCCGGCGCCCAGATTCTGAGAGAGAGGTGCTGCTCTGCGTCGTCCGCCTTGTGTCAGCAGAAAGCGTTGCTATGGCGCCGCGTGGCAACGTTTTCGACGGTTCGCTCCGCATTTAAACAGTTCTCATTTCAGCCGTCTACTTGATGTTTAATTTGGTTTTTGTAGGCGCACTTTGGGCGGAGGAGTGTGGAGACGACGTGATGAAGCACCCCTCCAGGAATTGGCTTCTGTGGACATAGCGCGATGATTATCTGTTCGTATTCGCTCTTATGCCCTTCGCATGATTCCAAGAGTACTTAAGAGTCACGACGCTCCTTGAACTAACGCTGTTCCTCGTTTCAGTGCGGTACCATGGACGTCGAACTCGAGGAGAAGGAGCGGAAGCGCGAGGAGCGAAAGCGGAAGGCGAGCGAGCACTCGCTGACGGACGCCAGTGAGTCCGAGAAAAAGAAGAGGAAGAGGAAGAAGGTGAGTCCGCGTTTTCTGTGTGATGATCTCGGAGTTTTCTGCAGGAGAAGAAGGAAAAGAAAGCAAAGAAGGAGAAAAAGAAGCGAAGCCACAAGGAGAGCGTCTGCACCACCGATGATGATTCGCTGACAGCTCTGGAGAACAAGAAACGCGAGATCGAGAAGGAGTTGAATGGTGCCTCCGCAGAACACTCTTCCAAGAGAGGTAGGTACTACTTGATCAAGCATTCATTGTTCCAATCATTCAGAAAGGGAAGATTCTTCGCACAATCGTCATAGACACCACTCTTCTTCCAAGCGCCGTTCTGCTGAGCGCGTCGATCGCAAAGATAGTCCTTCTCAACGTCGTTCGCCAGATCGCCATTCCTCTTCTCGGTATCGAAGCTCTCCAGATCGACGCGACAGGAAGCATTCCCCCGATCGCAGAAGGAAGGATTCCCCGGAACGTCGTGACCGCGATAGAAGACGCAGTCCTGAGCGGCGCAGGCGGCCTTCGCTCCCACGATACAACCGTAAACGTTCGCCAGACAGATATGGAGGCTCATGTTCGCGGCGCCGTTCTCCGGAAAGACGCGACCGTCGGCGCGAATCTCCAAGACGCGATGACAGAGGACGTCACGGAGACCCTCGAAAGGGCTACTCCCGGGAGGACGACAAACGCCGCCGCGAGTCCCGAAATGAGCGTGACAAGGTTGAGAAGTCTCCGGAGCCCAAGGTCGTGTGGGAGGATGAAGAAGAGGACGAGGAAACCAAAATTGCCGCACTGAGGAAACGTATGCAAGAAATAGGGGGGAAGACGAATGGAGTAAAGTATGTTTGCACTGGAATATTTGAAGCTCAACGGGGATATTTCAGAGCCGAAAATGGCGACGACGACCCGAAGGCAGATTCCAAAGCAACTCCATCTAAAGAAGGTCCGAAAGATGCTGAGACCAGCAGCAAGGACGACGGAAATACATCGGACTCTAGTACCTCGTCGGAGGAGTCCGAACTGCTCGACCAAGCTAAGAAATTGCTGGAGAAGGCTTCGGGAGCCCAGCCTAACAGCGACTCGGAGGACTTATCATCCCCAGGAACACCTCGAAGTGGAGGTGCCACTCCAGCCGACTTCTTCGACAGCTTGAGGGAGAAGATGTCCCACATCCATGGAAACCGGAAAGCTGCCGAGGATGTTTTGAATCAGTTGAAGAAAGACGAAGAGGATCGAACTCGCCAGAAGGAGGAGGAAAACCGAAAGAAAAAGGAAGAGGAGACGTCAAAACTGTTGGACGTCAAGAAGAAGACTGCACCTTCCTTCGATATGTTCTGTGACGACGAAGACTTGCCTCCGGATGCACTGGAGAAGCCGTCCACCCTTATGTCGCAGCAGGCGACTAACACCTCGTTGAAAGACAATTGGGACGACCACGAAGGATACTACAGTAAGTTCCGATTTCGCTCTACACTGTCACGGATGCTATTTTCAGGAGTTCGTGTTGGGGAAGTGCTCGACAGGCGCTACCGCGTGTTCGGTTTCACAGGAGCTGGAGTCT
This sequence comes from Steinernema hermaphroditum, assembly GCA_030435675.1. NCBI lineage: Eukaryota > Metazoa > Nematoda > Chromadorea > Rhabditida > Steinernematidae > Steinernema > Steinernema hermaphroditum. The sequence continues at coordinate 7,613,255 of CM059622.1, forward strand.
TTGGCAGTGTTGTTAGAGCACATGACTCCCTGAATGGAGACGCGCGAGTGGCTGTCAAGATTATCAGAAACAACGAGATAATGTAAGTTTTTGCTGTGGGCTAATGTTTGACATTTGAAATTTTAGGCGCAAAACCGGAATGAAGGAGCTAGAACTTCTGAGAAAGCTGAACGAGGCGGATGCTGCTGACAGATACCACTGTTTGCGCCTCCATCGGGAGTTCGAACACCACAATCATCTCTGCCTTGTCTTTGAGGAACTCAGCATCAACTTGCGCGAGCTCCTCAAGAAGTATGGAAACAATGTCGGTCTCCACATGAAAGCAGTCAAAAGTTATACCCAACAGCTTCTCCTTGCGCTTAAGTTGTTGAAGAGGTGTAACATCCTACACGCCGATATCAAACCCGATAATATTCTAGTGACGGAGAGTAAGATGACGTTGAAGCTCTGCGATTTCGGTTCGGGATCGTACGCTCATGAGGCAGAAATAGCCCCGTACTTGGTTTCCAGGTTCTACAGAGCTCCGGAAATCAGTATGTCCCGTTATCCGCAGGATAGTGATGATTGTGATGTTTCAGTGCTTGGAATCCCGTATGGATATGGAATCGACATGTGGTCGGTGGCGGTCACCCTCTACGAGGTGTACACGGGTAAAATCATGTTCGCGGGCAAGTCCAACAACCAGATGCTGAAGTTCATTATGGACCTGAAAGGACGATTCAACAACAAGTTGGTTCGCAAAGCCCAGTTCAAGGACCAGCACTTCGATCATAACTGCAACTTCTTGTACCACGAAGTGGACAAGGTTACTCAAAGGGTGTGCATATCGCTTGCATTCATTTTTTTTCATTCGTTTATGCTTTCAGGATAAGATCACAACGCTGACGACCATCAAAATCACGCGAAATCTACACTCCGAACTGATTGGTGACCAAGACCTAGACCGTGAAGGACACAAGAAGGTGGAGCACTTCCGGAAACTCTTGGAGGATATGACGGCTGTCGATCCAAACAAGCGGATATCGTGCAGCGATGCTCTGAAGCACCCGTTCCTGACGGAGAAATAAATATTGTACCCGTGTGAAGGGCACGCCAAAGAATAAAACGTTCTATTTTCTTGAAACAGCACTACAATCACACTTCAGCAGTTCAGGTGGTTGATTTTGGTATCTTCGCCCTTTGTCACGTGAGTGTTCACAAATCGCTGTCCACAGTAGCCACATGCATGGTTTCCGGGCTTGTCCTGAAACATCCACCGTAGTTAAGCTTCACAGACGCCAACGAACCAGGTTGATGTAGACGCGGGGATGTCCGAGGGCACCGTTGCCTCCGTCACAACTGACAACGTGCTCGTGCGTCTCAATGGGGGGAATGGCCGCGATGAGGTCCTGCGCCACGTTGGGGTTCACCATCTTGGGGGCCGTGTCGAAGCGCTGGAGACGATAGTCGGCTTGGTCCCAGGCCTGTCCGGTGTGGGTGACCTTGTCGAACACAGCGTTATCCTTCGTGACTTCTTGGGGAGCCGGAAGACCTTTCGTGCCCTTGTGGCGGATGGCGGTCGTCTGCCGGCCCGCAACGCGTAGAAGCCGTGCTGGGGCGATGAGTCGATTCATCTGAAAAGTAGAAAAGGACTTGTTTCGGAAATTCAGAACACTTCAGAAAAGCGGCACTAAATTCCGCGCGTATGAACTATCGCGAAAGTTACTTCGGAGATCGATGCGTCTCCACTAGCGGTAGACCGGTCATTGTCTGTCAGTTTCGCAAAAACGAACGACCTAAACGTCTAAAACAAGACCTCCTGAGACTGTCTGCAAAATGTCTCGTCTGAAGGAATGCCACGGCAAAATGCCCGCTCGCGGAAAATAAAACAAAGAGCCTCAAGAAGACATCTAGAAGATGTCCATCGACATCACTTCGATTCCGAGTCCACGGAGGAGAAGTTGCCGATGCGCCGTCGACAACACTGCAACCGGATTCATCCTCCGTTCGTCTTCAGTCGGATCGTCGCGAGACCACCATCATGTTCAGCACGTCTCGTCTCTTTCCGCCATCTACGTACGTTCCCGTCTCTCCTACGATTCGCCCTTCCTTCGCGATTCCACCCTCTTTCGAGGCGCAATCATCGGCTCAGAATCGCTCTATGGAGCGCTTTTCCCTTCTCGATTCCGCGCCTCCCTAATCTTTGCGACCGCGTGAGTCACCTCTTCGGCGCGGACCGAGCGCCGCACAGTCGTCTTCTCTGTTCGGTGACAAACACTGGTTTTCAGCCGTGCCTTTCCGCGCTCACTTAATCGGTGCTTCTCCGTTTCAGATCGATTGGGACTTCCGAGATGGCGAAGAACATGGAGAGCACGAGTTACCGGAAGATCGACGTCGACGCGTACGATCCGGACAAGTTCGAAGACACCGAAGACGTCGAAACTCCTGGAATTGGACCCGATGAGCGCCAGGTGACGCAGTTGCTCTCCTCCAACCAGAATATCGAGGCCCTGCACGCTGCTCTTCTGAATCCTCCTCTGAAGTCGAAGAATCAGGTGAGTCTTGTGGAGAGCTTTCCACAGCAGTCCCCGTTATAGGCGGTGAAGGACAGAGCCACGGCTCTGGTCACGCGTGTGCTTACGTCCTTCAAGACGAACGAAATCGAAGGTGCTGTGCAGAAGCTGGACGATGACGAGGCCGACCTTCTTATGAAGTACGTCTACAAGGCCATGGACATCCTCGCCGACGGCGCCAACTGTCAGTATCTTCTCGTGTGGCATGCGCAGGTTCTCTGTTCCTTTCTTGGCCACCATCTGATTGGATTTTGTTTCAGATCATTCAGCGCAGCGGCTTGGGCGCCGTTATGCGTGTGCTCAGCGACAGAAGACGCGTATGATCGCCCCGGAAGTTCATTCTTGAGTCGCCTTTCTAACATTGTAAATTGCTCGATGTTCTTCGTATTTATTCTAATAATCACAGTTTCTTGCATTAAATACAGATTAAAGCCATAAATAAGTTCGCCAACAGGAATAGTTAAACGGCAGTACCGTCCTTCTGGCTGCGGAACCACACCGAGAGATCAACAAACTTGACGGGAAACAACAAGTTGGCACCGTGAAGAAGTAAGAAGATGAAGAGCGACGCAAACAACGAGATTAGGTAGTTGCTTATGCTCATTCCGATGTCGAGCCAGCTGCCATCATCCTTCAAGAAGAAGAAGAAGATCTGAAGAGAATACCAGGATTTAACTAGCTTAGGACCAAACTTATCATACCATTGCCATCGTGTTCGTGATAATCAGGACCAGGATGGAGAGACGTGGAACTCCCCGACGATCTTGATGAAGAATGGTAGTGTAGGCGAAGGCTACGAGGGCGAATGGGATCGCTATCTTCACGATGAGGAGTGCAGCCATAGTGAACGGAGAGAAAACAGTAAGGAATAGTCGAAGAAACGAAGGATTGAAGCTATTCAGCGAAGCGATATTTCCGGTTCCGAAAAACCCGAGAAGTATGAAAGCAACCAACATGACGGCGCGATACCACTCGCGAAGTGAAAAAGAACCATGAATGTCATCCATTCTGGAATCTGAAACAAGCATTTATAACATTTGAACTAACTATCGACCTACCTGATCTTTTTCTAGAGGAGTCGGACGTGAAGGAGATACGCAAGAAGTCCAGATCACTAAGGTGGCTCATTTCAAGGCGAACAAAGACTCCGAGAAGACCCGCATATAGAATAAGAAACACAGATTCATAGGCAAGTGACAGCAACGAGTAGGGCACTGAAAACGCTGCACCCCACACAGTAAGGCGCTCAATTATGCCAGAAGAAGGCGTAGTCGGCAGTACGAATGCCATTGGCAAGGATGCCCAGGCACAAAAGGAGACAGTCCATGGCACAGATTCCGTTAGATTTGCCAAGGCGATGAGTGCAGCACAGGCAGCATGGAAACCACTGAGAATGCGGACAGTTTTCCACTGTTCCATCTTCTGGGAAATCACGAAGAGTCCAGCAGAGGTGAGAAGAGGAGCACAAAAGCACAGAAATGGAGAGGGACTGTTTCCGACTGTATCGAGTTGTGGAAAGAGCGAAAGGGCGATGCAACAAGCGTTCCAAACTTGAGTCCAACGTTTCAAATGTTCCGTCTTTGTTAGCTTCGGGTACGCAATCATAAGCAGAGTTATCAGAGAGAGGAAGGCTCGATTGGTGAAGGAAATCACGAAGGTCGAGGTGACAATGACTGAAATCAAACATTTTCGTCTGACTTTCGTGTATTTCTCACCGGATAAAGACAATCTAAGGAACCAAGCGGAGATATTCGTCGTCAAAGAGGAGAAGTTACCGCCCTGGTATAACTCCACTCCCTGCTGATAATTGGAGAGAGCATCACGTAGATAAATCGACGTGCCACGAATATTGTGAGTAATGGAGAACAGCCAAATGGGCATCATCACGTAAATGAAGTTGGTGAACGGTAGTCTCTGAAGAAGCAAGAAGAGTGAGGCCACAAGCATAACAATGCAGAACGCTTTGTTCGGTCGAAAGAAGGAATGATCAAGGGGTGGAAGTGAAGAGCTTCTAAAATCCGATATGACAGAATAACACTGGAAAGGAGCCAACCTAACGACGAGGGAATAAATTAGTGAAATCCAGGCGATGAATGTTGACGCTATCGCAAATCCAAGAGATCTTCGCTGGTAACGGTGGAAGTAGAGGAGGGCGTCTCTGATTCGAGGAATCCAAGAGATGGCGATAGACGCTGCATTGTTGAATTGACCTCTCTTCGCTATATCCATGAGACCAGAATCGAGCTTACTCAATACTGAGAAGCTGAACTCAGGGTAATCCTTGAATAAAAATGGCAGTGAATGCTTCTGTCGTTCCTCTCTCTTGACGTAATATTGATCCGCCATCTGCCGAAGATTCGCGCGTGCCGCTTGGAAACGGTATCGCTCTGAACCACTCAACATATCGAGTGGCAAAATGCCCACAGAATTCAATGGAATTGCGCATCCTAACAGAGCAGCCATGAGCGGACCAAGATCTACTTGATTCACTGTCCTCTTTACGGCAGATTCTGCAACTCCAGATCCCCATGCAACAAGAGGAGTAACGATTTCGTCGTCAGTACCGGAACCATGCGATCCCCAGTCGGTCATTCCGTGGTCGGCTGTGAAGAGAAATGCCGTTCTGTAAGACAAGAACCATTAAAACTGAACAAACTCGCAACACAAACCGTTTATCTCCGTAGAAGTCATTGAAAAGCTTTACGACTCTCTGAATTCCCTCATCAACTATGCGAATGTTGTCAATATAATTCTGGGAGTGGGGTTTGTAGCCGTGGCCATTAGAGTCCAAGCCAAGCAAGTGCAGGAAAAAGACAATCTTTTTCGCACGGAGTCGTTTCGCAAGGGATTCGTCTGTCCGCGCGGATTCAAATAACTTCTAGATAGATATTGTAAATCCATCGACAGGCGGATAATTTACCTGCAGGTGATCAAAAACCCATACGTCTAGGGAAGATGCGTCTTTTCTGGCAAAATCTTCTTCTTCGGAGGAGTAGGTAAACGTGTGGATGTGCGGATTATTTTCGGCAAACATCGGGAGAATGTCGGGAGAACCCCAGGACCATGTTTCCACTGAACGGTTGAAGATCGAGTCGAAAGGAACAGGATTGTGCTTCCATCCGTAAGCTATCGCGCTGACATCTTCGTAGAATCCGGCCGCCATCGCAACATGTCCCGGTCGCGATTCCGTGGGGACGTGACTTAAGCTGACACCCCATGAACCCTGAGAGAAGACTTTTTTCAAGAACACGACATTCTAGGGCTTACCTTCCCATTCCTTATGATGTCCTGCAAGAAAGGCGCTTTTTCCGGGTGTTCGAAGAATGTCCTCGATCGCAATCCATCTAGATTTTTGATAGAAAGATTCAAAAAAGCGGAAACTACCAGCTGAGAAGAGGACGAGACGGTCTGCAAGCCCGACTTCCTGGCTGATCGGATGCGGCGTTGTCCCCTTGACGAGTGGTGACGTGTAGTAGACGTCAAAGATGGAATAAATGAGCACCAGATGGACGAAGACTCCGAGGGATACGAACGGGGCGAGCATGCTTTTCAGGACGTGGTCTCTGCATATGCGCGGAGTCTGCAGCAACAAATGCTGTCTCCGAGACAGACAGACGCGAGACTACGCGTGGCAGAGAAGCTGCGAATAAACTGTGACCCCAGGGCCAATGGCCAAGAGATAGACAGAGACAACTGGAGACAATAGACGCTCGGTGTCTACAAGAGGTCTCGAAGCGATTCGGTGGATGTCGATGTGCGGAAATGCAAAGATTTCGATGACTCTGGTCAGCCGGCTTCCAACAGCGTTCGGATCTTGTTCGTTCTCCAGATGGTAAGTGCCCATGTGTTCCAACATCATCTTTAGCTGACATATTCCAGAGACGAAGTTTGGCGCCGTCGCGAGTGCCATCAGTCCCCAACAGCCCGCTTGTACGCGGAAAGGAGCCCGAATCGTCGGATTCGGAAGACGACGGCCAGAAGAAGAGGAAACGGATAAAGAATGCGAAGCCAGAGTATGAGCCGACGCCTCTTCTACCGTCCGAGCGTGATTCCTACCTCAGCCCCTACCGGATGATGCTGGTGAACGCCATCGAGTCGCCGGGAACCTCGAAGTCGGACCACGAAGCGATCTTCCAGAAGCTCCTTGCGAAACCATATAAGGTGCCCATCGCCGGGTATACAGGTACGCTGTTCTCCTAACTTTGATGATTGTGGATGTGCTTCTAGGCGGAGCTAGTGGGAAAGCCTTGGGTCTACGTCGTTCCGGAATGAGGGTTGCTCTCTACGACCCTTATGCTGAAGGAGCGTTGGTCGTCTTCATACCGCCTGATATGACGGCACAAGAAAAGATGAAGATCGAAGAGAAGAAAAAGCTTGTGCACGTGGTTGTGGACCCTATGCTCGGAAAAATCCTTCGTCCTCATCAGCGAGAAGGCGTCAGGTTCATGTATGACTGCGTGACAGGAGTGAAAATTCCCGAATTCAACGGCTGCATCATGGCCGATGAAATGGGTCTTGGAAAAACACTGCAGTGCATCACATTGCTTTGGACATTACTAGTTCGTTAACATGTGGAGGCCGTGTTGATCTTTTGGTTCTCTCTAGAGGCAGAGTCCGGAAGCCAAACCCATGATCAACAAGGCGGTGATTGTTTGTCCTAGTAGTCTTGTGAAGGTAAGGTGGATGGACTTTGTGTGTTTACTCCGGAACGTTTTAGAATTGGGACAGAGAAATCGCGAAGTGGCTGGGAGGACGCCTCAATTCGTTGCCGATCGACTCAGGAAAGAAGGACGTCATACACAAGAATCTTGGTAATTGTATATCGCTTAAGTCCATATGTCTATGATGCAACAGAAAGTTTCATGGGTTACATCGGCCCCCGGAGTCCGATCCCCGTAATCATTATTTCCTACGAAACGTTCCGGTTGCACTGCGAGGTTCTCCACAAAAGTGAGGTTGGACTCGTTATCTGCGACGAGGTAATCTTGTAACGATGGCACTTACTGTATTCTCTTCGATTTAGGGCCATCGTTTGAAAAACAGTGACAATCAGACGTACCAGGCACTCTCCGGGTTGCAGTGTTCACGGAGAGTACTGATTTCCGGAACACCCATTCAGAATGATCTCTTGGAGTATTACAGGCTCGTTTTGAAGTATATGTGCGTTGCCTACATTCTTGTTTTAGTCTTGTTAATTTTGTGAATCCCGGTTTATTGGGAACTGCGTCCGAATTTAAGAAGCGATTTGAGAGCCCCATTTTGAGAAGTCGCGATTCAGAAGCCACGAAGGAACAGCAAGATTTGGGCACTGAGAAGCTGAAGGAGATGTCATCAGTCGTCAGCAGCTGCATTATCCGGAGAACTTCTGCACTGCTCACTAAATATCTGCCGGTACTTCCATTTGAACTGTGTCTTGGCTAGTGTAATGCCACGAATCGTTCAGATTAAGTACGAGCTGATCGTTTGCTGTAAACTTTCCGAAATGCAACAGAACATCTACAGGAAGCTTATCAAGTCGCGTGCCGGAGAGCTGACGAACGAGGAAGGAAAGATGACGACGACAACATTGTCCTTCATTACAAATATAAAGAAGCTGTGCAACCACCCGGCTCTCATTTATGACAAAGTTACGGGCGACGAACCGGGATACAGATGTACGCTACTCTGATGCAGGCATTGTTAGCGTTATTCCTCTAGGTTGCCGCTCTCTCTACCCACAAGGATTCAACTCCAAGACGATGGATACCGCGCTATCCGGAAAGATGCGAGTTCTGGATTATCTGCTGGCGGTCACCCGCAAGAACACAAATGATAAGTTTGTGCTTGTGTCCAACTACACCCAAACACTCGATGCCTTTATTGAGGTACTAGCTAGTCTTTCGGAGAGAAGTACATAAAGCGTTTTAGTTATGTAAACTGCGAAATTATCCATTCGTCCGTCTCGACGGCTCCATGTCAATCAAGCAGAGAGGCAAAATCGTTGAAAGGTTTAACGACCCCGAGAGCCCGGAGTTCGTTTTCTTACTGTCATCGAAAGCTGGTGGATGTGGCCTGAATCTGATCGGCGCCAATCGGTTAGTGATGTTCGATCCTGACTGGAATCCGGCCAACGACGACCAAGCAATGGCTCGAGTATGGCGTGACGGTCAGAAGAAGCACTGCTTCATCTACAGATTGATTGCGGTGCGTTCATTTGGCGCCGCAGAGATCCATGTTCTGCTTTAGACGGGAACCATCGAAGAAAAGATGTTCCAGCGCCAAACGCACAAGAAAGCGCTATCTTCATGTGTCGTCGACGAAGAAATAGACGTTGCGCGGCACTTTTCCAGCGATCAGCTGAAGACTCTATTCGAATTAAATATGGATGTGAGTAGTGACACCCACGAAAAGTAGGCATTTGTCGCGTCGTCCTGTTTACAGCGATTCCATTTAGATTAAAATGCAAACGATGCTTGAATGGAATTGAATCCGTGGAGCCTCCCGTGAACGCCGATACGAATTCCGACCTTTCAAACTGGTACCACTGTCAGAGGGACCTAAGAAAAGTTCCTGATCAAATTCTGCGGTCGATCTTTTCCTGCGGTATGATTTCATTCGTGTTCCACCAGAAATCACATGAAGTGGATGTCGATAAAAAGGTCTCCCAGGAGGAGTCACCACCGGATGACGATGAGAAGGAAAACCAGCAAGCTGAAGATGATTCTGAATAACTTTTTTTTACGTCACCCGTCGTTTTTTCGTCGTTACGTTTTTTTTACAACGCCCCTTTGTTTTTCCTGTTTTTGCATATGGTGGCACCGGGCGTGGAACTGTTTATATGTAATATTTTGGTCGATAAACGCCGCCAGCCGCGTATTCACTTTACGCCAACGGTCCTAAAGAGACGCAAAAGGCGTTGAATTAAACATGAGAGGCCCCGAGGGCGTTCGTCTCCGCATTTTTGTATGGAACAGAAGAAGCGCGATGGTCGACGAATGCAGCGTGAGCCGCGGCCTCGAGAACCTCACTGACCGCGAGCTTCTTGACATAATCAAGGTGGTCGCGCAGGACCTCCAATTCCGAAGCGACCTCTACTTCCAAATAAAGTGGGTACTCTCTTGACCTCGGAATACGGTAAGCCATCTAGACGGCGCGAGACGGAGTGCCAGAAGTTCGGCGAAGAACACGCGGGCAGCGACCTCGGCTGCTGCTTCTGTGGGAGCGCCTTCCGGTTCTTCCGGAGACGTCTAGTCTGCGAGGAATGCCGTAGACATGTCTGCAGGACGTGTCTGTCTATGGGCGTCTGTCCGGCGTGCGTCTCCGAGAGACTTCTGAAGCAGCAATGGGTCGAGTGGGGCGTCCTCTGTCCCTACTCGCAGGGCCACTTCGGTCTCTCGAAGCTCGTCGTCTCCGACGGCGACGTCCGCGTCGACTGGACGACGCGCGCCAAGATCGAGCTCCACACCATCCACCAGTTGGAACACTCTCTCGACGACGCCCGGGTCAACTTCACCGTCACAGGTACCGCATCCCTGCGCGGAACACAGTAACCCTGGCTCAGACGGCACTCTGGAGTCGGCTCGACAGAAACTCGTCCTCGCGCTTCTCGAGTACTCATCGGCGTCTTCGCACTACGCCTACATCGACGATGCCATCGTCGACATCCGGGTGAGTTCGGGAAGCCCGCGTCGCTCGATACGTCTTTCAGAGGATCCTCTCGAAGCGGTGGAACTGCATCCAAACGGGCGAAGTGCGTGTCGAGACCGTCGGCTACTTCCACCTCCTCGCCAACGCCATCATCGCTACCGTAGTCACCATTTCCAAGACGGCGAATCGGCGAAATTCTCTCTCCTTCAGAAGGCGATCAGTGAGAATTTCCGTTGTTTCGTGTTCTCTGCGCCTTCTGGGTCGACTTCTCAGGGTCAGGCACAAACCCAGATCCGATCTCTGATCTTAAAGGCGGCCTCTTCCTCTTTTTTTGTGTGGCCTCGAATCGGCGACTCTTCGCAACTTCTGCGTCTTGTTTACGACGCCTCCAAAAGCGTTATTCTTGCACTTTTCAAGGCTTCTGTCGCATTCGTTAGCGACGTTCCACTTATTTAGTCGCCGATCGCTACTTGATTCGCCGCTCGGCTGCACCGGCGTTTAACTATGTTAATTCAAGGTTAGGTTGCGCCCGAAGAACGAATGCACTTTGCGAAAAAAGACCTTGAGCCGCGAGGGGTGTGTGAACTCCTTAACCGAGGCGCCGACAAGCAGACTTTATTCACAAGCTTTTGCATTAAACACTGACCCAGAGATACGGTAGACTGGTTTTCCTCCGAAAGAAGTTCTTCCCTAAAAGATGCACTGACCTAGACGAGCTTAACCGGGCTCAGTCTTCCGGAGGAACGCTGCAGGGACATGGAAGAGGGTCTGCTCCTCCTCACCTGGTGTTTTCAGATGGCTTTTCCACCGCTTCTGGACGTCGACTTCGACGAGTCGGCGACCCTCAGCAGTAACTGGTTCGTGAAGGCACCCTTCTCGTCCCCGAGAGGCTCGATGCGTTCCCAGTGCGCCTCGAGACTCGTCAATAGCATCACGACGCCGCAGCTATTCACCTACGGTAGCCTCGACGAGGCCTCTGAGATTGAGTTCGACTCTGTTGACGACCTCCTCGAGGCAGCGAACACTCCTACGAGCGGAAGCGAGTGCTCCGGACACCCTTCGGCGGGTCTTCTGCGCATCCACATCGAAAGACGCCTCATATCGGCGCGGAACGGGGAGCGCGTCCGGATTCTGGCGCGCGTCGAGATCGGTGAGTCTTCAGACCTTCAGAAGACGCTCCTCTTCCAGAGGACGAAGACCAAGTGGAACTCGTGTGGTACAACGGCCGCGGGGAGCTGAAGTCGGGCGGCAGAACATTGATCTCTCGGCGCGCGACGGCCTCCGTCCTCGAGATCTTCGACGTCGTCCCCGAGGACAGTAGCCAGCTCGTTTGCATGGCCATCGGCCCCATCTCCCTCGCCTCCGACGTCGCCTATCTCGAAGTTTCTGGTGAGTCCCTCGAAGAAGGCACGGAATTTGGCGCCTTCCAGACGAAGACGTCGCCGGAGAGGAGCCCCTCTTCGTCGACCCTCTTCACGCCTCCAGACTGCGCAACGGCACTACAGTAACCCTGAAGTGTCGCGTGACCGGGCATCCAGAGCCGCACGTCTCCTTCCACATCAACAACAACTTGGTCGTCGTGGGGCGACGGCACCAGATCGGTATCTCCTTCCCCCGCCGAGCCTTCCATGGTGCTCTTCTTCAGATCACGTCGACGATTGCTGGATGCTCCGTATCAGCGAGTGCTCGCTGGCCGACGAGGGAAACTACGCCGCCGTTGCCAGCAGCAGAGTCGGAAAAGCAGTTTCGCGCACGCGCCTCTCCCTCCTCGACTTCGCCAAGATGTCAGATGCTTAAGCGGTCACGAGATTTTGTCTCTTCATTTATTTTCTACACAGACAATAATTAAACAATCGCTGGAACGATGTGTGAGCAAACCGTCAACGACTTTAACAATAACGCACTAGAAGAATTTTTGACACAAAGTGGGACATAAGAGAAATAGTGCTTACGTGCAAACCACTTTATCGACTCGGTCGACGCTGTTTTGCTTGTTCTTTTTCCTCAACCTGTAAATATCGAAATGGAGAAAATTGCCACAAGAGGAAATCCTACCTGCTTGTCGGTCAAAGCCAGATAATAGACGGGGGGCGTGGTCTCCGTTTTCCGAAACAGAGTAGAGATATCAGCACCGTCCCGGGGCGGCTTCTCAATTTGAGATTCCTCTTCTACAAGGAGCATTATAAAATGCAGATAGGAAATGACACACCTTTGCGCTTTTTGGCAGGACTCGGCTCTTCTTCGCGACCGCCATTCTTGAATCGCTCCAATCTTCGAGCCAGAATTTCTTCCTAAAATCCCAATCACCCGATGAACTGCACGGATCGAGGCAAACAAACCTTGGTATCAGCGGAGGATTTGGGAGTGTCGACTGTCGTCTGGCTCCTCTTAGCATCCTTAAAATTTTTAAAGTTAAAAAATATGCCGTATTGATTTTACGTACCTTGTTTTCGATGGTAACTGTCAAATTCATTGCAGGACTACCGAGCGACGGTCGTTTGGGCGTACCCTTGGGAGGATCAGCTTTTAGGCACGAAAGCAGCTGAAATGTATGATAAGAAATACCACAGAAAAGCGCTCTACTTGCTTCATCACAGGTGCTGAAATCAACTCTCAGTCCTTTCTTGTTCTCAGATGGCCACTGAATGTAATGAAGTCGATAACGAGCCAGGGCCGCCTCAGCTACACTTTTGTACTAAACGGAAGCGGATGAATAAGCAGCTGTAAGATGGATTTACCTGGACAAAGCAATCAGTCTTAATGTTGTTCATCCAAAAGTCGGTTTCCTTGTCAAAGTCGCCGAACTGGGACAACAAAGTGAAAAACTGCCTATTGTTCAAAGGGCGCGTCAGTCCAGAAATGTGAATTACGTTGCTTGCACGGTGCCTAACACAGCGAATTTGACACGATTCTTCAAAAGATCTGTAAACTCACCGAGCGGGACTGACCTCCCTCGAACGCTTGTAACCATCCACCGTGATGCGTTCACCACCCACAATTGTGTCAGGAGCTTCTTCGAAGTCCTTGTTGTGAGCCTCCTTGCCGTTCTGCTCCTCGCTTTCTTCCATAGTTGCTTCGGATTCCTGAGATCCCTGAAGAGCAACATCATCACGTTTTTGCGCGAGAAACACTCACGTTTGGAACTTCCTCATCGAAATCCAACTCGTCCTCATTATGGTAGCGTTCAGGCAAACCTGAAAGGGCTGCAATGACTACGCGCCAAGAAACTAGAGCTCAAACCTTTATCGGACTGCTCAGAACTTTCTTTCTCGGGAGGAGAGGGAGAGGATGACACAGGTTCTTCAGAGTGGCGCGCTTCCGCCTCCTCCGATGACTCCTCAGGGGCCTTGTGCTGTTCGTCCACACTCTGGCTCTCTTCCTCCGGATTCGTGGCCGCCATGTTCTCCTCGGCTTCGTCTTTCTGGTCATCTTGGGTTTCCATGGAGCTCTCCTCCTGGCTGACACTTCCGCTTTCGACGTCTTCGTTCTCCGCGGCTGTCATCTCCTCTTCGTTCAGCGGTTCTTTCGCGTCGACCATTTTGACAGCTGAAATCACTTCCTTCAAAAATCGCCACTTGCAACTCGCGAACGCCAAAATCCGAAATTGAAAACTCTCTCATGGCATTCGCGGCGGGACCACAAGCCAGCTGATGTCGACCTTTGCCGCGACGAACAAAAGTAGCGAAATATTCCAACCACCTCGCAACCACCTACGGATTATGGTTCCCGATTTCGGACTGATTGCTGAATGGCGTGCTTGTGGGATTGGGAGGTGACCGGAGGTCGACGGAGGCTTTGGTTGCTAGGGAGGGTGCCAGCGCTGTGCGCGCCTTTGGGTTGCCTGCAGGAAGCTTTGGGAAGGGGAGGCTTTTCCCTTTTACTCGCGCACGTGATTCTTTCTTAGGCGAAGCGCCGCTATTATTTATCCTATTATTAGGTTTCTTTTGGGAGGAAATGGGATCGAACGAGGCCCCAATGATGCGCGTTTTTCGGTGATTTTTGTTTTAGGGTTATCTCTGCTCACCGTCATCGGCGTTGTCCGCCGGTTCTTCTGTCCCCATTTCTTCTTCCGTGGGTTTAACCTCCTCTGACGACTCTTCTCTCTTTGCGCTCACATCGTTTTCCTCCTGCGCGATTTCCTCCTTCTCTTCATCCGCATCCTCTGGTGCATTAGGGTCTTCTAGAACCTCTTCCGACTCTCCCTGAGGCTCGTCCTCCGGACTCTTTTCGCGTTCGTCCTTTTGTGGAACTGCATTTCTGGCGGGCTCTTCTGATTGCTCCCTTTCTTCTTCGTTATCTTCCTCGGCCACTCCCGATTTTTCTTCCTCTATTTCGTTCGGATCGCCCTGGGTGGCCTCCGCTTCGGCGGCACTGGTCACTTCCTTCTCTTCTTCTTCTTCTTTTTTGGATGCCGTCGATTCCTGGTCCGAGTCCCGCCGGGAGCGTTTGGTTTCTGGCTCATGGACGGTCGTGTTTGCGGACTGCGAGTCGTCGGCATCAGCATCGGCGTCGGCATCTGATTCCGACAACCTCACCTGCTCTGAAATGGAATATTACGGTACACAGGCCGTCAGGATCTCTAGGTACCTGCGTCTTGGCGAGCCCTCTTGAGCGCCTTTTCCTGCTCACTTTTGTAGGCAGCTACGAATGGATTAACAGGCTCGTCTTTCTAAATCAGTTGCATCGTGACTAGGAAGACCTGGGAGAACTCACTACCGATTCCTCTGCCAATGCCCCACTTGAAGTCACCTCTTCTGCCCGGTTTAGATACTAAAATGTGCTGTTAGGACAGAAATCTCATGTCGCGCGATACCTCTTTGAGTCGCTCAAAGAGGACGTTTTTGTTTCCTTGTTTCGGAAGGCCATACTTGTCCAACTCTTTCTTCAACTCGACCACCTTTAGTTCCGAGAGCCGTTTGCCGCTTTCGAGCACTGGGTCTTCGTCGGGCATTGCTGAAAACGAGGGATGCGATAAACAGAGTGTTGCCGTGCGTGTTCATCGTAGCATATGGTGACAGAGCGCGAAAAAGCGATGTCTTCGTGGGCTGTGATAATTTGCCTCAGGCGCGAAGTAATCGATGCACGAGAATCAAGGAATGTACAGGTTCTGTCGAGATACGCTCGCACAGATGTTGACTCTAGGATGGCTACGGGAAAAGTGCTGTTTTGTGCCTTTGGCGCGGCAGAACACTGATTTTTGACTAATTACCCAACTCTGGTGATAAACGAGCCTGATGACAATAACAGTTTATAGATCATTTCAGGGAAAAATAAAAGAGAAAAAACGAGCGGGAGATCTTTCTGACTTGGCGCATTGCCAAATTCATCAAAAATTAGATGAAAGTCGTGGTAAGAACGATCTCTTCGTGAAATATTGATGAGTCGCGGTGTGTAACAGCTGTCTGTCTTTCAGGATCCCGATGAGTTCAGATGAAGTAGATCTTGAATCCGCCACTGGACCGGCATCATCCAGGACGCCGCCGCCTCAGCTCCTCCAGGTTGAACTGGACGAGGTCGCACCGCTTTCGCCAGATCTCAGAACGCCGACGAAAAGAAGCAAGACGACGTCTATATCCAGTGAGTTCTCCGTGTTCACCACTATCTGAAGGTGCATTAGTTTAGAAACTAGTGACACGCAGTTGGGCTCTCCTACATCGCCTGGCGATGCTGCCGGCGAGAAACGAGCCTCGTTCTTCCTCCCTCTCTTCGGGCGGAAGCATCATCACCAGTCGTCCTCGGAGAACCTACCTTCCAAGGTTTGTGTTCTCTGCGAAGTTGCTGCTAGTTGTACATTTTAGGCTGCGGGTACGAAGGAGAAAACTGAGAAGGAAAAAGACCTGACGAAGCCTCAGAAAGAGAAGATTGGCCCCAGTGGTGATCCGCTGGCTCCGCTTTCCTTTCCGTACAACCTTTTCTCGCGCTTTTTCCATCCCTCGAAGACAGTCACTACGCCCGTCAGGTAGCGACAGCCATCTGACCATCCAAATACATCCACCTCTTTTAGTCCACCACCCCAGGAGAAAGACGTAAACGAAGAAAAGCAGCCGAACGAATATAGTGTGGGGCACATTGAGTCGAGTGCGGCATCCGCGTCCGGCGATCTTTCGCAAGAATGTGAAGAGGCGGACGAAGGTGAGTCCTTATTTCGAACGGAGATTTAGAAAAATAATGGGTTTCGACTGTTAACGTTGTAACGGGGACTTCGAAATTTCTGTAACTACTTCCTGAGAGTCCCTCGAAGTGTTTTTTCGAATCAAGTATTTGTTGCTTGTGGCATCATCTTGACCTGTTTGTTATGACGTACTCGCGAGTCAATGAAAGGGATTAATCAGAAGGGTTTGACTCGCGGACTGTGATGCTCCGGGCAAACCTTTATGCAACCCCTAATTACGCGGACAGCATCCTTACGTCTTTCGATTTCTTTTTTCGTAATGTATGCGGATATTATTAATCTACACTTACGCTTTTCGTTGCTACCAGGAATTGAAATGAAACTCTCATTAACTGGGGATTAGTGCAGGCCCGTATGTGTATGTATGATCTGTGCTTGTTCAGGCGTTCGTTGAAACCGCTGTGTCCTGTGACAATTTCTATAATTGTGGCTAGATGACGCACTCGAAAGGAGCGGATAGGTCCTTGTTCTTAAAGGAAGGAAGTCCCTCAAGAAGTGAAATTTGAGCCGCGGGTCCGGAATTTCGTATAAATTGGGCACCGCAACAGACGGTGGTTGCGTGATGGGATTAAATTCTAAATAAGCGCTCCGCGGCGCTCAGAGATTGTTGCACTATGCAGCACTAATGTTTATGTGTTGCGTATTCCACAATGAACGCTGTGAACTTTGCTAGGAGAAGAGCGCATTGGCTGCTTTCTATTGATGACATTGCCGAACAGAATAAACCTGTCGGATTATACACTGTGCACCCGTATAGTTGTTTGTGGGTGTCAGCTCCGATGTCCTTCGATTGTACTAGTTACATACCACAGAGGTGGTCACACCGATCCGCACCAGGCGTTGCTTGTTCACAAACAGGACTACGGTAGTTTTTCTTCATTTTTGCTGTGGCACGCTGGGTTTTGTTTTTCTCCAGTGATTCATTGAAATGCAGGAAGTAGAGACGGTGTTATTAGTAACTTAACGCCTTCTTCTTTTTTTTGCTAATGGCGAAGTCGGCGTAGGGGTCCGATTACTATATATCAAACACGCTTATCGACGAGTGACACCACGATATAGTTCGTCTTCTCGCCTATTTGAGTCGAAAGACGACAGAGTTCGGGTCGTCCTAACCCCTCGGAGTATGCGCCGAGAGGGAATGTCGTCGTCACTAACCATGCGATGCAGTCCGTGAACATCCAATGCACTGCGGTGATAAAGAAATGCAAACATAAAAAGTTGCCATCGAAGGGTTAGCGCCAAAAGAATTGAAGAACGATCATCTGCGCATCGGTTTGTGTTCGAGACCTGTTTCTGTGACCCTCTTCAGAGGAATTCTGATAGAATATCCGGATGCCGTATCCAGAGGTACCGTAAACCGACGATGGTCTTTGGAATGAAATCCCCAAGTTTTGTATCCTGAACCAACGGCATTACTCCGTGCAAAACACCTTTTATGGCACAAAAAAGAGCAAATGCTGAAAAAGACACATGCTTCCAGTGCCACCGTGATGGATGTCTTCGAGGCTACGGTACTCGGTTATAAACACGAGTTTGGCGTTGTTTACACTTTTGCTGATTCACTGCTCTTTGCACGCTAACGATTTCTTATGATTAGGCCCTGTACGGTCAGTTCGAACTCTCCCGTCGTTATCAGTCGTTAACCATGCGATAAACATCTTTGGCGACGCCGATCGCTTGCTCGCTATATGTACACAGCGCTGATAATAGTCAAGGCGACGTGTGACGGGCGAAGAAGAGGCCGCGGTTCCAGGGTTCAAGACGCCCAGACGGTGTGATTAAATATGTGACCACCGCATAGTGCGGCGCCTACTGCAGCACATCGTGTTATGCATAAATGAGTCCACGTCCTCATAACTTTTTTTGCCCAGCGGTGGCGAGCGTCATTAATAAATTGAGCTTTACACTCATGCGTCTGTCCCTGTCGAGGGCCTTGCACTTCCTTGTTGGACAGGCCGAACATAAATAACGAAAGAACGATCACACGCACACATAACCTGATTAAATCCACTTCTTCCAGGCGAGGAACTGCCGGGATCGGAGCCGCCGATCGAGTTCACGGCTGGAAGGGCGGCTTCGGAGGAAGCGGACGAGCGCCAGTCCAGCCAGCAGTCCCTGCTTTCGTTGTTGGAGGAGTTCCGCTCGGGCAACATGAGGGCCCGTGGGTCGGATCGGTTTGTGTCGCCAACTGTGTCCGTGTTTCAGTGAGCGACGAGAGCCTGGAAATGTTGCGCGAGATGCACAGACAGCAGCTGGGACTTCATCGGCTGCACGTGAGCCTACACCAGCGTGAACCCAAACCATTGGAGTGAGTTATGACTTCCCTTCCCCGAATCCCGTATTTTTAGATCTAGCGAGGAGCTGGACAGCGAGTTCGACAGACTGAACGATGTCCTTTTGAAAGGACTGCGCACTTCAATGTGAGTTCAAGGGTTTGTCGAATGGTATAAGTGGCTAGAAACCATTGCAGGGAGAACTTTACGGCTGCTGGATGAGCGTTTGGAATTGGTTATTGGTGCCTTGGTTTGTAGTATATAATAAAGCCCCGAGCGCACTGTGTCTCTCCTTTTTGCGACGCGATGTTTAAACAAACGGCGCGGATCTCATTTTTGCAGATGTGCTTCGGTCCGTCCGAAGCCGCTGTTTGTAAGTTGGGCGCCGCTGGTAGCAGCGCGCAGTGTTTACGTGGCCCACTCGGATTCCCTCGCGCATTGGCTGCGGAAGGCCACGCAATCTGTGGTCGTTGTTTTAAATGGCTCTGGATTCGGGAGGACCGCCAAAGTGCAACAAATTTGGAGCGAGGACCACTGGCGGTAATTAAGTATGCAGAAAGTGTAAACAGCGCTGACGTGAGTGCCGCGGGCGAATATTCTTTTTGTGTTTATTCGAGGGCCCTCCTCCAAAAATCGACTCGCAACAAAGGACATCGCGCTCTCTCTCGCCGTCCCCGCCGAAGCCGATCCCCTCGAAGACACGGCCCTCGGAGGGGCGAAGACCGTGCGGGATACGTCCCTTCCGACCTCGATTCTTCTTGAGATCCCCGGATTGGCCAAGAGTGCCCCTGCTTCTTCTGTTGACAACAATTGCCGTTTGCAGCTTTGGACACTGGCGGCCGATCACAGATAATTGGTGACGTAAAACGTCTTTTTTCGTCGCTTTCTTTTGAATTGCAAATATTGGGTTGGCACATATTGGGTTGAAAATGGGCCACTTTTGTAATGATTGTTTAATTGTATTGTTTCAACCATTTCACTTCAAGGTATTTACCATTTGATTGAACAACTACAGCCCACTCCTCGAGCAAAAGCTGGGTCCATTGTTCGTAGAATATGCGTAGTTTCGAGTTAAAAAATGTTTTGGTCTCATTTTCGACCCATTTGTCTTATTCGGAATGATTTCCTCTGATATCGTCAGTTGTGGATGAGCACAGGTGGTGGTTTAATAGAGCTAAGTGAGTCATAGATAATCAAGAAAAAAGGAATCGCTCTGCTCAAAGTAGAGAGTTATTCTGGGGGTCAACTTGAAAATGTGAGATTTCAGGCACCAAAGTGTGAAGTGTGACTTTTCTCACATTTGGCCTCTATTTCCCTAAAGTAAGCATGAGGTCGTGAAGTAGCTATGCGTGCATGGTAGCTGTGAACGATACCTACCTGCTACATGACCCCATAGTCTGTTATACAGTACTGTAGTACTTAACCAATTGGAAACACTGGCGATAACAGAAAATGGTGATCCGAAAAGGCCATTTTTTTGAGATTAGCTCATGTTGTGATACATTACCAACACAGCGATAGCTGCATTCGGTAGGTAAGACTCAGCGATTTAGGTGGTTGAAGGTAGTCACCGTCCACCACACAATTAATACCATAGGAAGCTCGTACATCACTTCGCATTTTTGCCATCTGGAGGTGCAAAAAAATGACCATAAAAAAAGAATAGACCTCTAACATTAAGAGGCATGCAATGGACAAGTGTTGAATCATAGTGTGGGCTGAACGTTCACTGTACTCCTCAAAACGCCCATCTATTTTGCCACAAGTGTAACCATGGCGAAAAAAATGAATGTTTGCCAAGTGACCCATTTTCAATGTGCCCACCCAATAGATCGCGCGCACTCTAATTATGCGTCTTCTGATTCGATTTCGACTCTCCCCGGGCCTCCACGGCTTCCCCGCACGTTCTTGGCCGCGTCTCCAAGACGCTCGCGGCGAACCTTGGAAGTTCGTCTCTGACACGGAGTGACGTCAGCGCCATCTGCATACCGCCGGGGCGACGGGTTCATCGCCTAACTATGTCATCCGCCCTCGGGGCGCACTTTTGAGGGCCCCTCTCGGGGGATTACGGTAGACTGCGGCGCTGTTTGAGGAGACAAGGAGAGTGGAGTTTTTTCGCGTCTGAATGGAGTGTTAATTGAAGAGATTAGCGGCGAGGGACTCGGGCGCCTCTGCCCCCTGTCCACAGTTCGGAGAGCGACCGAAGAATAAGGAAATCGGCGCTGTTTTCTGTTTTGCCCCTCTCTGGGCACAGACGATTCCCACGAATTACTACGTTCGCCCACAGAGGAAATTGCGTAGGACTGCACGAGGCGGAGAGGATTTCCGAGGCGCGAGGCTAATGGCCGATGATGTTTCTGCAAAACAGATTCTGATTCAGCCCTTCGCTTCCGGCATGTTGCTTCTTAACTAGCTATGCGCTTCCGATCGGTCTCTCCTCTCCAGAGCCTCCCCCGTGCCGGCGCCGCTTCTCCCCCTTCTGTGTTTCCCTGGGAGTACAAAACGTGACACACGACACAATGATCCGCAATTACTCGTAATTGGCCCGTGCCGCCAGGTGGCGACGCCTCCCCACGTTCGCCTCTGGCGTCTCCGGGCCAACTTGGGGCATCTCAGAATGCATCGCAAACAAAGAAGAGGCGCCAATTGGGTTCGAACTCCGAGGACAAAAGTTGCGGATTCAGATTCGCCCCTCTTTGTCCGAGAAACATTCCTTTGTCCGCCGCCTCGACTTCCTTATTGAGTTTAGGCCTGCTTATTCGATTGCTCGGCGTTCGAGTTCCCCGATCAGAGGAGGGCGCCTGAGGTGAAGAGTGCTTCCCTGATTTCTGAAGAAGTCACATAAATGTTAATGTTGTTCCCTGCAAGAACCGGAAATCTTCGGTGCATCGAACCAGAATCGAAATTTACGACCGTCAAGAATCCATATTTGCTTCCTCTGCTACGGCATCCCTTCCAGGCCCCGTTACCGTACCCCTCCTGTGCGTGTTTGTGCAGCGGGGCACCTGCGGGTTAATGAGTTCAGTTGCAATAACTTGCAAATTCTCATTTGGGTCAATTACCAACGCTCCTGATAATCTATGCGTCGTCTCGCCTCTCCGATCGCCGCGGCGCGTCATGTGATCGGCTCTGTTTTCGCGATTTGTATAAACTGTGCAAAGTGCGTGCATGCGGGGACAGTTGGTCCCGCCGCGAGGCATAGAGTACGCGATTGATGGTGCCGACTTTTTACAGCGCTGACGGATCGGCCGTGTTGCCAACCGCTGACTATAAGACACTCGCGGCGGGACCAGAGCTCACTTTCTCGCGGCGGGACCGACCACTCAAGAGGCTGCAGTCGTGGCAACTGATTTTCGGACTTTCGAAAGGCGATCTCGGTGCACTTTTGTCCAAATAAACAGAGAGATGTTTGCACAATGGCATGGCTAGGCGCCGCGACGTCATTGCGGGCGGATTGTCTCCGAACCAAAGCCCGAGGCGAGTCAGCTGGACAGGTCGGCACTACCTGTCGAAAGTGCATGCCTAATCCCGACACAGAACGGGGCTACAACGGTCCCAAAACGGCAACTACAACCCGGCCGAGCAGAGAACCTACGCACGAACACAGCCCGAGGGCCCAATTAGCCTGCAGCCGAGACGCATGGTTAGGCCTGCACGAGCGGCGAGACGTCTAAGTTGATTAAGCAAACAGCGAAGTGCACCTCTATTCCCGTTTATTTCGTTTTTTTTGTGTCGCGTAGGAAGTGTCCCGAGAACCTTTTTTCGTCTTTTTTGCGCCGTCTGCCTCTTCCCCGAGTGTAACAGGCGAATGTTTCGACTGCCGGATCACGGAAGTCCGATCCGGGGCCAGGAGCGGCCCGCGCAGGCCTGGCCCCGCCCCCCCCCCCCCCCCCCCCATTGTAACAGGGCGAAGCAGTGGCCCCCACTCCTCAGGTGGAGCGCTCCTCTCCTCCACGATTCGAGAGCGTCGCGCCCTTTTTTTCTCGCGACGGGACCGCCCCTTCGCCAAAAAAAGTGCTGATGCCCTTTTGTTCGTCGCAACGCACACGTTTTGTGCGGGAGAGAGAGTGTGGGCGGCGGAGAGCCTCCCCGGTGGGAGGGGCGCGGCGCCCGGCTCCGCCTCGTCTGCAACACTTCGTTGCCGCTCGAGTTGCATAGTTAGCCTCGGCGGTGTGTGTTGCTCGCGACCCCGAGGGGACGTCCCGTCACGATTACCCAATCGGGCGCGCCCCGCCCCACCAGGTACCCAAACTTGACCTAACTATTCGTGTCCTATCGGCGCACTCGCGCGCCCCTCCGCGTCTTGCAACACTGCCCTCCGGAGGGGAGGCCCCTGGGGCCCCGGGGACCCTTTCTTGGTCATAGGGGGCTCAGCACCCTACCGTTGCTCCCTTGTGGAGCCGATTCCGACCGAAAATCGCGCGCCGATCCCCCGGCGATGGGATTTGGCTAATCCTCGCGAAGTCCCACGCCCCGCCTCCTCCTCCGCCGATTCTTAAGGCGATCCCATGTGTTCGTGGCGATCACTCCCTCGGGAGCATAGTTAGCCTCCGCGCATCGCGTCCATCCACCGTAATCCCGCCGCCTTCAGATGACGACGCTCTACACAGTCGAACAGCTCGAGCTGCTAAGGCGGCTCCGCGGCACGGGGATCTCCATCGAGATGGTCGCTGAGGTAAGTCTCCTACCATAGTCGGGATACGGTATAAACAGGAATGCGCGCGATATAAACTGTGGACGTGGCTTTGTCTCCGCGAACGACGCGAAAAAACGTCTGTCGAATGCACTCTGCGCGCGTCCTTGAAATTCCGCGTTGTTGCCAGTCGCGGCCTCGTCGTGATTGATAATCTTTATCTCCGCATGCGCGACCGACTCGCTGTAATACTTTAAACAACCTCTCGGCTAAATTATACCTTTGGCGGGGTACTGTAGCCGCGCGGGGGACAAAGGCGCAGACAGCAAAAAAACGAATGTTTACCTTTTTGGAAAGTGCGTCGATGACGAAGGCAAACTGAGGTTCTCCTTTAGGCGTATCGCACGATGGACCAGATGGACACGGAGCTGGACAAGGCGCGCATGGCCCAGGTGGCCGCCCTCCAGGCCCTACTCGCCCCAAAGACCTCGGCCTTCAGCCTCGAGGTGCCCCAACAGATGGATGTCGCCGCGACGTCGCCCCTCCAGAGCTTCGAAACCTCGAGCCCCATCCTCCTGCAGCACCTCCGGAGTCAGGCGCCCGTGCCGGTGACCATCAGCGCCTCCGCCTCGACGCCCCCAGTCTCGACGCCCTCCCCCACGGCCATCTCTTCGGTTCAGACGGTGCCGCTGCCCTCCACCGCCTCCGACAGTCCCACCTTTCTGGGACAGTACCCCCAGCACGAGCGGGGCCCCTCCTCGAGCCCCAACGCCTCATCAAGCGTGTGCAGACCTATCCGCTCGCAGAGGACGCCAATGCGCGAGATCACCACCCTCGACGACCCCCGCGAGCTCGAGGAGTTCATGCGTAACGGCGAGGAGGAGTGCATCGCCATCATGAAGCAGTTCATCACACAGTACTCCCTCCGCCAGACTACCGTAGCCATGATGACCGGCGTCTCGCAGCCCTACATCTCCAAGATGCTCAACGGCAACCACAAGGAGCTCTCCCTCCGCTGCCGCAAGAACATCTACTCCTGGTACCTCAACATCCGCCGCCACCCCCAGAAGCTCGGTACGCCCACTCCCTACCGTACCCCCTTACCGTAGCCTTGCAGCCGCCTTCCTGAACGACCCACAGACGCGCCTCGAGACCAACGGTGATGGTGAACTGATCCCTCAGCGCCGGGAGCGCTACGTCTTCCGGCCGGTGCTCATCCGGCTTCTGGAGGGCTTCTTCTCGCAGACGCCCTTCCCTGACATGAACCGGCGCGTCGAGATCGCCACCGCCTGTAACCAGGCCCTCCAGATCGAGAAGAAGGGCGTCGGTCTCATGCCCAAGGAGGTCGTCTCTCCTCAGGTCGTCGCCAACTGGTTCGCCAACAAGCGCAAGGAGCTCCGGAGGCGCTCCAACGAGGGCGTCGTCCCCTCCTCCAACAACCCCAGCCAGGTACGCCAGCCCCTTCGCTCCCCGGTTACGGTATCCCCTTCAGGTACCCTCTGACTCGGGCTCGACGCCGTCGCCGTCGAATCCGTCGGTCGACGAGAACGAGGAGAAGCCGATGGAGCCGATCCAGGTGCCGGCGATCAAGCCCACTGACTTCCTCCTGAATCCGACGCTCGCCCTCCCCGACGCGCCCCTCCTCAACCTCCTCCCGACGACTTCCGCAGCGTCACCCACCTCCACGCCCGTCACCTTCTTCGCCCACGGCGACTCGCAGGCCGAGGAAGCGCGTCTCCAGGTGCCCCGCGCCGCCGCGATGCTCTCGGAACTGACGGCGCGCCTCCAGACGCCCGGCGACGCCGCGGCGGCGCCGACGACGTTCGCCTCGGAGTTCGAGCAGCAGCTGAACGCCTCGTCGATGCTCTCCTCGTTCCTGAACGGCGTCATCGCCTCCAGCGTCATCGCCCCCGAGGCCATCTCCGTCGGCATCAAGCCCGACTCCGACTAGGCCTGCGGGCCTTCCTTCCTCTCTCTGTGATCGTCTTCTTTCGCATAACTGTCGTCGATTCTCGTCCCTTCGATTCCCCAACGTCGAACTCGCCAATGACCCTCCTCATACCGGTTCCGCGTGGCATCCACGCACCCTCCCCTCGATCCCTGTTTGATGTACAAAGTGACTCTGTTCTGCTTGTTTGTCATTCTCCTGTAATTTAAATGAATCGTTTCCTTCCACAGCACGAGGCGCATGACGAACTCGTTCTAGCAGAAGCAAAGTGCAGCCCTGTTCCGACGACGGTCGGAGAAAGTGATCGCCCAAAAAGCGTTCGAAGGGTCGGCCGGAGATGTTGCGACGACGGTTAGGCGCTGCGCGGCCATCGCCTCTAAACTAGGCGTCACTGCAGAATCCACTTTGCGAAAGTGCAAAGAAAGGGCATCTCTTACAAAAGGAACGCAGAAGGAAGTGAAAGAGTTAATCCGACGATGTTTCATTCGGTGCAACCTTCGAAACTCAATTTCGATCGCTTTTTTCCACAACTGGGTCATGGCCGCCGTCCACTTATCCATGCTGACAGCGATAACTATGAACTCCCCCGGTCTCTCCTACCGTAGTCCCAACGAGCACAAATATCACAAGGTGGTGATCACTGCAGAAGACGAAGCGGTGTACCGTACCGCGGCGGGGGGAAGCACTCTGCATCGTGTTTTCGGCCGCCAAATGTCGGCGGACGTCCTCTGCGCGATTATGCGGACGAAAAACAAAAGTGCCGAAAACACTTCGCCCCTGGACCACCCATGGCGACGGATGACGTCTTCCAGAAGACACATGGCCCGGGAAGCCACACAAACCACCGTACCATACCCGCCGGGAGTTTTCGCCCTGGCAGGAGCGCGGTCATGATTGCGGGTACCGTACCCTGCGGAGCATGCTCGTGCCCGGGTCCCGGTGGTCTCGCAGCGATGTCCTTTGGCGAGTTCGCTTTTTATTATTCATTGGCAACATCGCCGCGGGCATTCGCTATTCATAACGATGTTTTGTTTTCTTTGCGTCGCAAAACATCGCTCCCAAAATAGCTCCTTCGCCGGCGCCCGGAGGGGCCGTCGAGGACATCGCGGAGGGGGAGGCCTCGCGTCATCCTCTCTATTATGCATAATCAGAAGAGTGACCTCCGGGATTTGCCTTGTTTTCCTCCGAACGCGCACTTTCGGAGCATCGCCTCCACGGCCACTTCCCGACCTGATCTTGGCTCTTTGGCCCGTCGGGGCTATGCGTGCACATCCGCGGCGCCTTCGTTTTTCGGCCCTCCACTCCTAACCGGCGGCGGAATGTGTGATTTCGAGAGGATTTATTCTCGGCACGTCGAGATAAATGAGTTGCACAGCCGCATAGTGCACTTTCTGCGCTTTCCGCCCGCGGCGCTGCGGACAGCCGCGCCTTTTTTTGCGTGTCGAGACGCGTGATTGATGCACACGCCGAACACGACGCAACTTTCGGACTTCTCTCGATAGCTGATTCGATTAATGCGCCCCAATTATGTTTATTAATCCGGGGCCGACGGTCCGATTCCCACGGAGAACCCTTTTCGGACCCGTCGTGGGACCCCGTCGACGCGTGTGGCCCTAAAAAGCGTCTGAGGGGGCCGCGTGTGAAGAACGCCTGGAGGAACAAAAGACACTTCGGGAAATGGAAACTTCGCGACAAAAGAAAGAAGATTAATTTCGAGGAGCGAGAGTGCGCCGCGAGGAGGTTGTAACAGCCGGGGAAGCCCGGACCGAAAGCGCCCAGGGGACCGATCCAGGGACCTTGGAAGTGACGACTGTTTTGTACTCCCCTAAACGGATTGCCGAAGGTGGGTGACGCGACGGACAGGCTCCGATTATGTAGGGGAATCTCATAAGGATGTACTTAGCCTTCTAAATATAGTCCCGATCCTGTTTTTCTTCGGAGAGCCTTCTACCGTAACCCCGTTCGGCCCTAACCAGGCTTCTGAGGTCCGCAGTCCGCGGCCATCCATCACCGTTTCTGCAGATTTCTTTTTTTCGCGTGTGATCGTCGAACACGGGAGCAGGAAGTGTGAACAAACAGTCGCGTACCTGGCACGGGGCGCTCGGGAGTGCCGAGACGACAAAAAGGTGTACTTTACAAAACTATTTTCGTCGCGAAATCACTTTTTGCAAAAGTCAATTATGAGATGACGCAGGGCGCGGCCACAAACGAGTAATTGACGCTGTCGGAGGTTGTGAAAGCGCCAATTAGTCCGATCCTGTTGCCGGAAGAAGCTGATTTTGTGACTCTGCAGATTCAGGGAGAGGGAGATGTCAGAGGACTGAGTGGAAGAGATCCAGAAGAATCACGCAAGGAACACACGATTTGTGACTTGTGCCAGCAGTGGAAGGCGAAGGGGATACAGTCCTAGAAGGATTACAAGTTTCCAGGGCTCAGATTCCTCCCATCCATGCATGCTTGTGGCTTGTTCTTGTTCAGTGATCCCGCTTGCAATTCACTCTCGCTGCCTTCTTTGTGTTCTCTCGTTCCAAAAACCCTCAGGTGTATAGCTTCTTTTTTGCACCTTTCGTACTTTGGACCTTTGAAGTTGGAGTCCTTCTGGCGCACAAACTCTCCCAGATTCGTTTATTATTACCCGGAAATAAAAGAGACGCGGAACGAATAATCCGTTCCCCGACGGCTCCCATTAATGCATAGGATCCAAACGGCGCTTCGGAATTGAGCAGCTCTCCGCTCCGAGAACCTCGACCCCTCGAAGCCGCTTCTCCCCTGGAAGAATACACGCAGCGCCACTTGATTGGAGGGAGTCCCTCAAGAGGAACTCGGAATTTACAGTCCTTCGGCCCTGGAACCACGGTGTCTTCTTGACCCCTCAAAGGTCGCCACCGAAGGCTTCCTTCTCACAACGCTAATCCCCTTATAGGTGATCGAAAAGTCAATAGAGTTACACCTTCGTCTGCACTTTCGTTGCACCCCTAGCGATCCTGCAGGCCCTCCTCTATCTGTATAGAAGAGGCGAATCCGAGAAGCGACCACTGATCGACGGCAACGCGGCTGTTACACCGCCGACGGCCATTCTAATTAGAAACATTTTGGAGGAGAACGCGGAAATGCGGGTTATGCATCGAGAGGTGCCACCTGACGCTCGGCAGAAGAAGCCTCGGAGGACTCCCGAGGACCTCTTTGACCTTCGGATTCGCAGAGTGCAAATAGATTCGCCGCCACTGGGCGATCGCCGCCGACGATCTTGAGCCAGAGGTGGATAGTTAGGAGGGTGCCGATTTGGAAGACGATTCCGAAGGGGATGGGAGGGTGAGTGGAATCGCGGCACTTTCTGTGTTCAAAGGCACATCCCTAGTCGAAGTGGGTTCAGTCGGAAGCGTTTTTCTACGAGTTGTGACTACAAACCACAGAAAAAAGCGACTTTCGAGAACTTTGTGCCATTCAGCACATTTACTCCGTTCTCCACATCGCCTCCAAGAGATCGAGCGGAGACCGCCGCGGGCCCTGTGGTTCGAAGGAGGTTCCAGAATCTGTCTATTCGACGGTGAAAGTTGATCTAAGAGCGAAGATGGCCACAATAAGTGAGCAGTCAAAAAGAGCATTTTTTGTGTCTTGGTCTCCATGCGCATGTGAAATGAAGGCATCTGGAAAGTGGAGGCTGTAAATAGGACTGAATCTGAAAGGCAACAGAAGAAGATCAGATGTCAGCAGTACTGTAGGCTC
Source organism: Steinernema hermaphroditum (assembly GCA_030435675.1). NCBI lineage: Eukaryota > Metazoa > Nematoda > Chromadorea > Rhabditida > Steinernematidae > Steinernema > Steinernema hermaphroditum. The sequence goes on from CM059622.1 coordinate 7,642,185, forward strand.
TCTTTTATTTTGAGTTTCGGTGCTGCAGCGGAGGGCGAAGTGTTTGTTTTGTAGGCGATGAAGGGAAGCGTGTCATTTCCCATGAATAAATTGGCGCATAAATAGCCGAAGACGGCGACGTCGAGAGGCGCCGAATGTGGTTAGGGGCCCTTCCAGGAGAGGGCTGAGTCACGTGGCAACACAAATGCCGCGCGATTATACATTCGATGGAAGAACTAGTTAGGCAGAAAAAGCAGAATCCACTCAGAAGACCCAGATCACGGTAGAGAGACCCCCGAGGTGTCATGCAGGGGATAATCACTGTGGCGACCCATCCTTCGGACCTACACCATCCCAGAAGCCTTCCGCGGGCTTCCAGTAACTCAGTGGACCGTATTCCGGCGAGTGACGTCGCTGTCTCCAAAAAGCGTCGAAAGTGCAAACCGAAGCGCGTGACGCGAGGGAATGGCGATTTGATTGATTCCTCTTCTCCGCGATAAAACGAATAACGGGTTCCAATTATACCGCCGGTTATGGGATTACGCGTCTCTATAAATCAACGCTTCGGCGCCACTCGGTGAGTTTGTTGCGAAGACAAACAACTTTTTCGGAATCTGATGTCAACGCATCCAGGGCTTTCAACGCATCGAGTCCCCAGAGGTCGACGACTTAGGGAGCAAACACTCTCCCCACCTTCTGATCCTTTAATCCGGCACCTCCACCTTCTCAAATCCGTCTTAGGACTGCAGACGATAGAGGAATCGCCGGGATTGGGGGTGGAAGAGAGCAGAGAAGTGGATTCTTTTCGGGGCGATTTCAAGTGGGGAGTGGAAGGTGTCCCAGATGTGCCATTCACGGGCAAGGACTGCTTGGCATAGTTACGTCGAATGAACCTTTTTCTTCGGCCTCCATGCTCGAAATGAACTGTGAACCCTTCTTCTTGAACCACTGGGTCCACCCGGGTGGAACGGTCATCGGCGGCGTCTCCCACGCGTCAATACTAAGACGAGAACATCGAGCGAAGATTATCTCTCCCTGAAATATATCTATAATCATAAGCCCCACGTGTCCCCGAGGTCGACGGATTTCGGAGCGAAAATACTCTCTCGACGTCCGGCGCGTCACCTCCACCCGCGCCTATCGAGTCCAGTACAGGTGGGAGAAGACGACCCGTAGAGGCACAACTAATCGTCTATCTCTTCGAAGATTCGCGGACCTTGTTGATATGAAATCCGATCCAAACGTCATCCTTCTAATCAGAACCACCCGCACTCTTAATCCGTCCAACCCGTGTGTCCCAAGTCCTCGGAGTTGCCTTATCCCTTGTGCATCCAAACGTGGGCGTCTCCAATCCTTCCAGAAGTAGCTCAAACCGGGCTTCGGAGTGCACCTTGCGGCGGCTACATTCACGAGTATAGACGTGCAGTGAGGATACAAAATGGCCCAAGAGCACGCTTCGGGGTCGAGAGAACGGCCCTCTGCACCGGATTCTGCGCCTAGAATCGGCGACTTCCTGGTTACTACTTCCGTGTCTCCCCGAAAACTGGTTAAGTTCGAACTCTACCCGACGTCTCCGTTTTTGTGTCTTCGGCGGAGCACTCCTCGCCGTGACTATGCCCTTTGCCGCGAAACCGGTTTGCGCAGGTGTTTCGACTTGTGATCGATGGTGGCTACAGACGGTGGCGGTGGCGATGTTGCGGAATCAGGTGATCAAACGACGCCGAAGTGACTATGCGGAGGGACCAATTCTGGCTGCACTCTGTGAGTAGAACGCCGTTCACGGTGCACAGAATCGGAGAAGAAGAACTGCTTCTTGACTATAGGTGGAAGGGAGGACTCAGAGAACAAAGGAAACCTGTTCCCCTGAGAGTTGCAAACAACGGAATCACAGCGATTACGCGACTCCGACACGTCCGATCCGATTACGGTCGCGTACGTCCGATCGCGTTGACTTCATCGGTGGCGGCGGAACGGCGCATTCGGGGCTACAAGCTGAAGTTTCGAGGAGATCCCTCTCCTGGGGTGCTTCCTCTTCTTTCACTCGAAGGGTTAGTTTGTGAGCCAGTGAAGGCTTCCACTGAATGGCGGCGTTGTAACGAATCCGTCGTCGGCAGAGGCGCCTAACTAAAACGCGACACGTTTTACACATTAATCGCTGACTCAGCCGAGGGCGTTTCTCTAAATCAGTCGTGGCGCCTCCGTTTAAATATAGAAAACACTCTCGAAACTTTGAGAACAACCAGAAGACTTCTGACCCCAGGGAATGTATGCTTGTCTCTGGAGCCAGAGCTGGGTCCCGTATGGATTCTTTGCATTTCTTAGGCATTGGGGAATCCATTAGGGAAACACCTTTCCTTGTGAAATGTCCCACGCACTTTCAGCACAAAATGCCAACTATGCGTGTGGCCCTGCACAGAACCAAGCACTCGAGCGTCGAATCATAAATCGCCTCGGGACCTGGTTCTTTGTAGCATAACTCACTCGACGCGATTATGCCTTTGCCCTTTCGTCACATCGGTGCACACATAACCCAATCCGAGGTCTTCCCACATCGCTAATCGCCTTCTGGGAATCGAATCCGAAGTGTGTCTTCCGCCTCGGCCTCTGGAGACTACGAACACGACCCCGCGGCCTCTGGAGGGGGCTGTGCCCGCCTTAAGCTACAGATTCGATTGTCTCGGTCACTCAGACGACCTTTCGGCCACTCAGGTGCACTTTCCTGAAAGCGGAGGCCTATTAGGGACCGTGAAGGAGGGATACAACACGGTGCATTCAGGGTGATTGATTGGGTGAGTGTCTCGAGAGGAAAAGGATGTGCATAAGTGGTCAAGAAGGCACATGTCTTTACTATACGTGGAGGGTGCACCCTCAAGGGCGAATTCTGAAACCAAAAAGACGTTTCGACGAAAGCGACTCTTTTTGCATGAGAGAGAACTGCACGTAGCGGGATTCGACTCGTTTTCTCAGAAGGAAGTGTCTTCCCTAACCACAGTAGGGAGTGCAAAGCACAGATTCTGGGTCACTTAGGGATACAAAACGGTCCGATCGGAGAGCAGATGGCCTTGTTTTGTGGAAATCGAACGTCTTCTCGAGAGAAGGAGACAGAAGTTTGTGCTAGGCAGCTCCGTTTTTGTCCAAAGATCAGATTTTATGTGAGATCTCTCGAAGATAGCGATGTTTCTGTGCAGACCTATGCACATAGAAGGGCGAAGTTTGTGCGATAACGTCGGAGTGACGCATTCTGAAAGTGCACAGATGAGCCATTTCTCTTTTTTGGTGTCACATGAAAGGAGGCCATCGCCGAATCGCTGTGTCGCGGAAGCGAACTTCTGAGGGAAATGTTTCTTTTCTCGAGGAGAAAAGGAAGGAGGTCACAGTATCTTCCAATGGAAGGCAACCGGAGCTGGCCATTTCCGAGGATCCCTATTCAAGGGAGGTCCCGCAGAGATCCTTTAGAAACGGAGGACCCCGAACGGGAGGCCTTCTGTTCTGAGTCGTAACCTATTTCTTCTTCTCCTCCAAAAACCAAACATCACAAAAACTCCGAAATTGAAAAAAGTGTTTTCCAAGAGGCTCTAGCGCCCGGTGGCCCGTCTAATCTACCGTACCGCTTCCGGAAAAACACCTGAGTCCGCTAATGGCGTCGACTTCTGTTTTCACGGACTTCGAGCGGTGGAGCGCGAAATCCGCGATTGGCGGAATAATTAATCTCGGCCTTTATTATTCATCATAAAGCTATGGGTTGGCGAAGAAGAAGAAGCGACGCCGAGGCAGAACACGGGGCGACGGGTGCAGGAGTGTCTCCTACTCGCCGAGGACACGTGGCGCCTGCGGGGACTGCTTTCCATCGCGAACTGCGTGTCGAGGAATCGGAGAATGGCCTCCAGAGTATCTCTGTTTCGACCAGCTTACGACCAGCGTTTCGACCAGTGGAACGTTTTACCGAAGAAGATGGGTCCCAGTCTCATTATGAGAAGTTTTGTCCAAGTCCAAGGATCCTCTTCCATGTAAAGTTACCGTAATCCGAAGCATTTAGTCCATTAGAGTGAAAACTTCGGATCCACTTCTTGGGACACTCCGTAGCGTCGCCGTTCCTCTGACCGATTCCCTGTGTGTTCCAGAAGATCTTACTGCTTCTGCAGTTTGGACGGCGCCCTAAAGAGTCTTCCATCCTTTGTTTTCCACGATCGCCCACAAAGTGCGTTTTCAGTCTGTTTTTCGCCGTCTCTGGACTTTCCACGCGATTTCCTAAAATCAGTAGACGGCGCCATTGTTTTCTCGTGGCAGCCGAATCAAAGCGCGCAAACCACATTGCGCTCTTCGGACATCGTCGCCGATCCTCGGAGAGCCAATTTACTCCAAATGCCGGCTCGAGAAGTGTCCTCGGCAACATCGACAAGAGGCGCTCCTCAAAGTGAATTTCCGATTTTGGTCGGCTCGGAGCCCGCTTGTTGCACAATACAGGTGAAATGTCTTCGCAGAACTCCAGGATTACTGTACTCTCCTATATTGACCTCTACCCTGCCCATCCATGCGACGAAAGCAGAAACGCTCTTTCTAGATACGCATCGCCGATGACGGCAAAACAAACTGTCGCTCCGCAGAGTTCTCTCCACGCCCCGGTGAGCATCCCTTATTTTCGGAGAGGTGGCCCCGTTTTGGTTATTTGCTATTCCGGCGGGTGTCGGCAGGTCTTCATATCCCTCTTTGTTTTTGAACTGGGATGGAAACCGATTTATGCCTGCAGACTCGGTCCTGTAGCTGTAGAACGCCAAAAACAGCCATAAAAGCAAACATGTTCCGAGTCTCGGTTCCAATAGAGCCTCGGGACACAGCACTCTACAGGGTATTTTCGCCGTTTGATTCGATTTCCGTCAGAGAATCACCCGAAAGGATCCTTCGTCCCATGGCCTCCCCGTCAGGGCCTAACCTTCCTTCCTCCGTCAGCACCTCTCCAAAGTGCGTTCTTTGTGTTTGTGCCGGAATCCGGCTCCGACCACCCACGAAGGTGTCGTCTGTCACGCGTCGTCGCCGATTAGATTAGTCCTGCGCGCGATTTGTTTTCGTTTGCTTTCGCCCTCGAGGACCCTCTGGCCCGAGGCGATCGGGTTACTCGTCGGGGGTTCAGTCGTTTCTTTCAGATCCCGAGCCCTCGGAGAGGCCCCGAAGCGGACTTAACGGCCATGGACGTAAGTTTCCTACTTGGGGCTTCCCACCTTCTCTGAGGAAAGGGTTCCCCCAATCCTGCACAAGGGGAGCATGTGGGAACCTTTTGCAGGATAGTGAAAAAGCAGTGGCTTCTGTGTCTTTCTTTCACAAAAAGGGTTTGAGGAAGGAACCTTCGAACTCGCCGAACTTTGTGACCACAAGTGACGCCAAAAAAAAGACTCAAAAGGAAATGTTTGTAGGCGAAAAAAAACAGTCCGAGATATTTGAGCTGGGAAGCGGCTCCTCTGCGAACGTGATTGACGCAAGTGCCTCGAGATCGTAGTATATCTGGAAGTGAGTCGAATTCAAAGTGCATTGTAGCGACATTTCAAGAGTTTTTGTGTTCCAAACGTCCACAGATCAATCGAGAAACACTCTTCTACCCACAGAAAATCAGAGGTTTTGCAGGCTATCTCTATCTCTAGATATCTCCTCTCAGTGCAGAGTATCTTAAAAAAGGATATCTTTCGTCCTTTTTTCTCTCTTACGATCGCTCTCACGCTCATCAATCTCGAAGATGACTTTCTAGACCTCTGTCTGGATGCAACGTTCAACAACGAACATTTCCGTCTCGTTCCAAATGAACCGTCGGAGTCCAGACAAATGTCTGCTCGGCCCCGTGCGACCGGTTGGTCCCTTCTCCGAATGAAAAGTGACTTTTGTTTTCATCTCTTTCAAGTGAAACATTTCTCTCTCTGTGGGTTTCACTCTACAAGAAGAATGCACCTTCGCAGGGCAAATTGCTGTAAATAAAACAAAATTATATGGAATCTCTTCAACGCACACGCTATGAGAATCCCGCACATCGATATTTATGGATTCCCTTTAGGTCTGTTCCCCCTAATATCATAGTCTCCTTGTCGACCTCTATATGTCTTTGGGGAAAGGACGTCCACTTCATCTTCCTAGAAGGGTCCCTTCATATTCAGATAAAGCGGAATCTTTGCTAATTCGCCCTTCGCAGCCCCCTCCCTCCAGAAGCCTCTTCCTCCTCGGGACCAACAGTTGCTGGCGGATCAAAAACTGAGCAGGCATAAACAAATTGCCCAATCCGGCACAATCGCCGCCGAATTTGATGGACGCGCGCCGTCAACGCACTTTTCACAGAAACAATTGTTTTCGGCCTTGAGGCGGGAAGCCAAGCGTGCAGTCTTGGCCTTCCGTTTCCCCTCGGGACCCTTAGAAGACCCTCCGGCCCTCCTTGGGGACGATTTCTTTAGGAGTGCACCGTCAATTAGAGCGATGAAGCGGTGGAGAAGCCTGACGCATGATTAAAGGCCGATGCGGGTCCCGCGCCGAATTGGTCTTTCCGCGTTTATTTATGCCTGTGCTACGAGAATTCCGCTTTGTTTTTAATCCAATTCGGCTATGAACGACGCGGTTCGATGGGATGAAAACAGCTGTCGTGCAGCCATAATGCGTCGTGTTTACAAGGGCGTCCTGGGACGATTCTCTTCGTTAGGGCCTGAGCAACCCTTCCCGGAGCGGAGTGTTCTCCTTTAAGGAGGAACTCGAGGTACTAATCACTCTAAGTGTTCTCCCTCAAATCCTTGTCCTTGTGGATGTTCTTCCTGGGTACGCGCTACCCAAAAAGGGCGCCAAGAAGGACAAAGACGCACTCCGGAAACGATCAGAATTGCATGACGTCGTGTGGACAAACGCCATCTTCCCATGGATAGGAAAGCTGTTCCCGTGTCCTGTGAATCTCAGAGAAATGTTCCCCTCCCCGACCGCTTCTTCCTTCTAAAGGGATTTATTTGCGGCAGAAACCACTTGCCTCTGCAGGCTTTGAACCGTTCCATCAAACTGCTCTTGTTCTCGGAAGGCGGACGCCGCGTCGGGAGGCGACACATGATTCCTCTGGAGACGCACTTCTTAGAGTAGACGTCTCATCGGCCTTCCAGACATCTCGCGAGATCAGACGCCAAGTCATCTGGCCTCGGAGTCCCCAATTCGATGTGAAAGGGCGCTGGAGGCCTTCCCGTTTTGTGGCCCTCCGGGGATCGCAGGAGGCGACCACAAAACGAACTCCGAACTTTGCTGTCCGTGCCAAATCTTTGCTGATCGTCCCAAATCCGTCCCGGAAGCCCTATATCCATTTAGTTGCGGGGAGTTTTGAACAGAAATAACCCCAGATTATCGTCTTCGAATCTTAGGCCCTCGGAGCGTCCTTCTCGTTGTTTTCAAAAGCGCTTCCCTTATCAAAGGAATCTCAGATTTCAGAGCATCCTCTCGCTCGATTTCGCGCGAATTTCTCGGTGTTCGGTGCCTGGTCGGTCGCAATTTGTTCCCATCGGCGATACCTTTCCAATTATGTCCGCGTATAATTGTGTGAACAAAAAAACAGCCGCCGCCGAAGGCGAGGAGTCCTCCGATACCCTCCCAGAAGCCGCGCTTCCCACCATCTCCCTCGGCGTCCAATTAATTCCTGTTTGTTGTGGCGTCGGGCCCTCGGGACTCTTCGGGGCTCACCTCCCGCTTTCAGCTCGTATGTGACATGCGAGTGCTGGTGGTACGCGACCAGCACACGAAGATCTTTGGCCAGCGCCTCCTCAACTCGCAGCTATCCGTCTACATCGGCCTTCTGCAGCTCGTCGTTTGCGTGTGGTCCCTCACCCAGCACGTCTACTCCCTCCTTCACTACAGAGAGGTCAGTTTCCCTTCCCTGAAGGTGTGTAAGGATGCCCCAGAGGGCCTTCTCGGGAGCAGCCTGTAATGGGAAGGTGGGGAAATCGATGGTTACTACGAACTAAATGGCAAACATTTTATGTCGTTTCGTTAACGATCTCTGAAAAACGTTTGGGTCCCAAAATAGAGTAGCGGCCTCGAGAGATACTGTAGTGTACAGATCAGCTGCAAAAGCTCCGATCGTGGCCCTCGAGGCGATCGTTTTTTGATCGCTTCTCCGCCGATTGAAGCGACCTTGAAGGACTCGTTTTTCAAAAAACAGAAACTCGAATCTGGTGACGTAGAGGCGACAAAAAGGGACTCGGACGGAATGGGTCTTCGGGGACCAATTTGTTCTTCGATGAGAAGTCGCCAACGAAGGCAAAAGCGCTGTTTTTGAGACCAAAAAGATTTCGGGAATCGAAGAGCTCAGTGGATTTGGGCCGAACATAGGAAATCGGACGCCCTTCGAAGAAACATTCGATCAAAGATCTCTGCAAAAGACGATTTTTCCGATTCTAGCACGTGAAGTAAACATGTGACTACCGTATCCCACGTGTTGCCATTTCCCTTTTGTCGCGAGCCTCGGAACGGCCTTCGGGTGGCGATCGAAGCGGATCGACTTCCGCGATCGATGGGCGAATAAAAAACTCTTTTATGGGGGTACGATCGTTTTTTCAATCGGGCGATTCGCATCGATTACTCGACGCCGACGACGCATACTTTCGGGGAGACGATAGCATCGGAGACGCCTCGGGAAGGCGAAGTGACCCGATTAGAGGCGAGGATTAGGTAAAAACTTCGGGTGGTCAGTGTGGAACTGATCAGTGGATCATGCGTTCCCAAAAAAGGACCGTTAGTGCAAACAATGAATGTCACAAAAAGATCTTCAGTTTCGCTTCCAGGATAGAAACATTCATCATCGGAAGCCGCAGATGAAAGCGATAAATTCGCTCCTTTTCGTTTTATGGAATAACCCAAATATCTCGAACGGATAAGTAGCCGGGAGGGAGAGTAGTCACGAGATCTCTGAAAACGATGATCGATGACGGAGCCATTCTCAGTAGATCGTGGATCTGGTGGACCGGGTAGGAACACTACAGGGTGTTCCATAAGTTCTGTAACGCCTCAAAATGAGCATATCTCGCCGAAAATTTAACTGATTCGCGCCAGGGGTGGGCAAAGGGTGGGTCGATTGTGGTCCCGCAACGAAATCCCTGACTTCACAATGTACCGCGACGGTCGCGTGGGAGTGTAAAATACGGTAGATTTGTGGGCAGTTTACAGTAAAAATGGCCTTATTTCTCGGCTGGGGCAGGCATCAAGGGGTCTACCCGACAGTACGTGGCTTGATAAACGATCATATTGCAAAACATAAGGCAAATTGACGATTTTTCCACAAAAGTCAACCTCTTAGGCGAAATCCGCCAATGAAACATAGTAATTTCGATGTACTGCTGCATAGAGCTAAGCAAGCTCTATTGATTAGACCCTACTTTACTCCCCCCCAGCCAAGGAAAATGAGGTAAACTGGCCAATTTTGCAATTCTACCGTATGTTCCTGCCATTGAGGGATATCGTTGCGGGACCACATTTACTTATTTTCAGTTTTTGTCCAATTTCTGTAATGACCATCACGTCTTTTCTCTGCAGCATCTTCTAGAGGCGGAAAATCCACATTCAAAACTTCTGGGGTTAAGAAACCTATGAAGGATTTCCAATGAATCTGACCATCTTAGGCCAAAACCGGGAATGGAACATAGTAATTTCGATGTACTGCTGCATAGAGCTAGGCGAACTCTATCGATTAGACCCCCATTTACCCCCCCCCCCCCCAGCCGAGAAAAATGGGGTAAACAGGTCATTTTATGTAAATCTACCGTAGTTTCCTGCCATTGAGGGAGATCGTTGCGGGACCACACGCCGTGTGTCAAAGTTAGTGTGCCGGATTCGCGAGACTTCACTCTCCAAGAAACCATAGATGACATAGTCCAGGGTTCAGGTCGGGGCTACACATGTCCTTGCTCCACTAACTTGGGACAGATCTGTTTCGAGACCTCCATCGATAATTTCGATCCATGCGACGAGGTCCAGTCTTGCTGGAGCATCGAATTCTTGTTTATGAAGTGCTCCTGACAAGGGACTGTTCCCAAGTGATACGCGCAGATCGCGCTGATATTTGGCACAGCGGTAGGGGTGTATATGGGAAGTCAAGCACACATAAACTCGCCTGCCCAAAATGAAAGTATCCGCCCTAAAAAGGGCCCCGAAGTTACCAAAATTCACTGCACTCGATATTAGTAGAGTTGAATTGCAATTGAGCGCAGTGCTCATGTGGTCGAGGGGTAGTGCTCAGACACGACAGATTACAAGTCGGGTTCGACCCCACCCAGGTTTTACTATAGTTCCATCTTCTTTCTTCTAACCATGACAGCATATTTTCTTATTGCTTACCAACACTGGTCTTTAGTTCGGAACTCTTTGCTGGAATCGGAACTGGTGACCCGTATTTCACCTTTGTCGTGAAGCTGTTTTTCATTCTATCGCGTTCCCCCCTCTCTCTTTATCCTTTTATGTCACAACGACAGAATCTATTCTGTTCTGGCCAATACACAGATTTAACGGCGTAACTGACCTTCAAAAGTTACGTTCAAATGGATGTATCGAACCTTTCTGGATCCGCGCCAACTGTTTGTGTGGTCGAGCTGGAGAGTGTCTTGCTTGCCGTTCTCGGGATTCGGGTTCGACACCCATCCCAGCCATTTTTTTTGGTTTGATGTGTTGATGTATTTGATGTGAGATGAGTAGCAAAAGAGGGGGGACCGCGAAAGAAGGAAAAACAGTTTCGCCACAAAGGTGAAATTTGGGTTACCAGTTCCGATTCTTGCAAAGGGTTTTTAAGTTATATTTGATGCAAAACAAGAACCAGTGTTAATAAACATCAAGAAACATAATAATGTACAGTTTCAGTGGAAAGAAACAAAATCGAAAAATAGAAGATCCTCTGTGGGAGTCGAACACGAGCTTGTAAACTGTCGTGACAGAGCACTATCCCTCGACCACACGAGTACAACATATCACTTGGGAACAGTCCCTTGTGAGTGAATTTTGCCACTTGTGCCTTCAGATTCCATTCTTGATAGATTTTTGAGTCGATTTTGACTCCTTTTTTTAACAAAAACGGGTTCGTTCGGCCCGTGCCTTCTATTTCGAGCCACACATTAACGGATTTCGATGGGATGTGGCTTCTTGTGAAGTCAACAGATCGAGGAAAACCTGTTTCACGGATAACTCGCTCGTTATGCTGATTTGAGAATGGTTTAATAGAAAAAATCTGCTCATTCGAGAAAAGCGGCAGACGGATTCCTCTGCTGGTGACCACGGCGATGAATTTTAAGAAACTTTTCAAAGCCTTTTTTCCGCGTTACAGAACGTTACAGGCGTTACAGAACTTATGGAACACCCTGTAGAGTGGATATGAGGGACCTTCCTTTGAGAAGACCTACGGACATGTCAGAAGAGCCTCGAAGGCCCGTTCAGTGCTTAACCACGTCGGCTTCAGATCCTGCACTGCGACTTCAAGAACGACTCGGCGCCGTGGGCGATGGTGGCGGTGGACGCGATCATCTTCGACGTCGGCCTCTTCCACTCCCTCTGGGGCATCGACGGCTGCATCGCTCAGCACCTTGACGGGGGGTACGGTAGATTCTGCTGGTGCACGTGCCACACGTTCGCCCTCGTCTTCTGCCTCCCCTTCGCCTTCGCCAAACGCCCGCGTCCCATATACCTCTGGCCCCTGCTCATTCAGGTACGCCCCCTTTGCAGTACGCCTACCGTATCCCTGCAGCAAAGCGCCTACGGCATCGGGCTTCTGATTCTGTCGCTGGCGGCGCTTCCACGTGTCCTCCCGACCTTCATGGGCGACGTCAACAACGCGCCGCTCCTCTCGATCCTCGCCTACCTCCTCGGCACCATGCTCAACTTCTTCCTCGTAAGTTGCCTACCGTATCCCTCGGCCACGACCCCTTCAGCTCTACATCTTCTGGCACTGGTACTGGCACGTCGAGGAGATCTGGAACTCCGCCCGCAAGATCCGCAACGACCAAACCATCGTCAATCCCAACATCCGTTCCAAACGCTGGATCCCGAAACCGACGCCGGAGCTCGACGAGACGCTTCTCCGTCCCGCGCTCCCGGCGTCGCCGCCGCTCGTCGCCAAATCGCCTCCGAAAACGAACGGGACCGCCTACAAGCCGCTGCCCCAAAACAACTACGATACCGTACCTCTCGACAACGCGTCCCGGTCCTACCACGCCCCGCGCAGGCGTGTCCCCTACGACGTCCGTCCTAAGAGCTACTTCCAGAACCCCTTCGAGTATCCCGCCGCCACCTCCTCCTTCATCGTCGCCAACGGCCAGGCCACACACGTAAACCCGACGTTACCGTACCCCTGCTTCCCCCAAAACGGCCACCCGAGCATGGTTCTCCGCTCGCCCCACTGCTCCTACACGCCCTTCTAGAAGCCCCTCACCAGATGCTCACAAGAATGTTCCCACGGGTTCCAAATCGCGTTTCGCGAAGCTCAGATCTCTCAGAGAATAAAGAGCTTTATTTCTGCGCCTCTGCAAAGTCCGCCTCGGGTACAGTACTCATGTGCTCTGGAATACAAAGTCTTAATGCGTGATCAGCCTTAAGCACAGTACATAATCCAATTGTTATTAACAGGAAAACGATTTACAAAGGGCAAAAGCAAAGGTTAGGAATACTTACACCACGCGACAAGGCACCAGTTTTGAAAGAAGCCGGCTATCAGCAAGCCTTCTCGTACGCCGACGTCATCTTTGTGAAGATGTTCTGAAAGAGTTTCACCAATTCAGATTGCTTTAAGTGGCGGCACTTACATCGGCAACTTTCGTATCGACGAACTCCACGAGCTTTCCGTTCGATCCACCACCGATTCCCAGAAAGCCCTTCTTCGGGTTCTTCAGGAGCACACGAATTCCTTTGGGCGACCGTTCGGGGGACTTGATCTCCGCGTAGCTCATCGTCCAGTCGGTGGTCCATACTCCAATCACGTCGTTCTTCCTGGACAGCAGAACACGGATGTCGGTGACGATAAAGACGCACTTCTCGGAGATTGGAGCGTAGGCTATGAAGTGGTCGGTGTCCGCATATTTGCCACGGTCAGTGTCCTGGATCGATTTCGTGTAAACGTAGCCACAGAACAACAACTCACTCGGAAGATCTTGGAACCAATAGCGTCACGAGGCGAATAGGGACGAATGATCTGGTCGGAAAGGATCACCCTCGGAGGTCTGATCGGCTTCGCCGCTTCGGAAGTACTGGCGACACTGCAATCGGGAGAATAGGACAGCAATCAATCGGCGGCAATCAAACTTACGTTTTGACCGCGTCCAAAGAGCTGCTGGCAAAGTCAACGACTCCTGACACTGGACGGGTGACAGCGCCAATAAGTCCTTTTCCAAGACCTTTAGCAAATCCACCAGCTCCGCCTTCCCTGGCACCTTCGATAGGTTTCCAGAAGACGCCGGTGACACCGTCAACCACTCCCTGGCCGAGACCTTTCGCTCCTCTGGCCATCCCTTCACTGAAGTTCTGGGGTCTTCTGTTTAGCGCTTCCTGACGCTTCCGTTGGTACTCGTCATCGAAGGTCAGCGCCGCTACTCCCTTGCCGACGGTGCCAGTGATTCTGGAGACGGCTCCGGCCGCGCCACCAACGGCGTGACCGAAGAGACTCTGAACTCCGATGGCCACACCTTCGGCGAACTCTTCGGGACCTTGGATGAAACCCTAAATACGCACTTTACTTAGGAAAACTAGAATATCCGCATACGTGGAATGGTTGGTAAAACAGATCTTCCACGCCTGTGGACAAATCGCGGACCAAGCCGAAGGGGTTTCCAAGGATGTCCAAACCGAAGACCAATACGTATAGCTGCTTCAACGCCTGAATGGTGTAGTGACTCTGGATTTCACCCTGCAGCTGTTGCCTGTTGTAGAAGACGTATTTGCGTTCGAAATACGCCAGTTTGAAGACGACATCTTGGAGTTCTGTGAGCGAAACGCCGACACTCTTCAGGATAACGTTCACGAATTCCGACTGAATTGGCAGCGCCTCGCTGTCGCCCTTTCCTGACGATCCGCCTTGCGAGAAGCTGAGGTGAATCATCAAAGGCGAGATGTGGAGATCATCGTAGTAAGACTTCTGTTGTGTTGAGGCCGTCGTGAGCGCCCGCTCACTGAGTTGGGCTTTCGTGATGCCCACATCCTTGTCGAACAGTTCCTTCTACAGTAAACGAAATTAGAACAGCTAAAGGCGTTCGGCGCTAACATTGTAAGGTTTCGCTTCGGTACTCGCTGCAGTGAGCTGTAGCAAAGCGTTGATGAGGCCTTGGTCAACTTGCACAGCAAACTCTTGAATCAGCACGCGCAAGTATTGCACTTGCATCACATTCGAGTGTTCCGATTGGCGCATGAGGAAACTGAATTCGAAGAACGGCTTAGGAGCTGAAACTAGGATCTAGAGTTCATTGTACAAAGACGTTAATTTACCGCTATCAGCTATAACGGATTTCGGTGGAGGCACAGCAGCCAGCACCACTGGGAACACACATGCGGGGAGCTAAACGAGAGAAGACTAAACCTCTCACATTCGGATAAGCGCACCTGGTTGTCAACTTGTAAATGGCTCATCTTCATGTGGATCTGTGTCTGGTGGGGAGATGTACGGTACTGCATCCAGAAACCAGTTTCGAATCCGCGTCGAATCTTCTGTACGGTGTTCTTCCGCTTCATTATCATCTTCTCGAAGTCCACATGGTACTTGTCCACCGTGTGGAAACCATGAGGTCGCCCGCCTACCAGCCACTGTTGATATGCCGTTTCGAAGAGCGACATGTACTTAAGCTCCAGAGGCTTGAATCGATACTTCTGCTGCTTTTCCCAAACAACATCGGAGCTGGACATCGCCATGTGGATGATTTCTTGGCTCTTCTCGTTGTCAACAACTGACAGCGAAAGCCCGGCCAAAGTAACTTCAATCGACTGCACGATGCGTTCCACCTCGTAGGCTTCGAACGCCATTTCCGCCATTACAGTATCGGTCGTCAGCATCAGCACTCGTTGGCGACCATAGAGGAATGCCATTGCCATACAGTATCCATGGGCATTGTCTGGAAGGAATCGCCGCAGGTCGTTTTTGTGAAGGACAGTTTCCTGTTCATAGGTTCCCATCTTCCAATAGAGGATTCTCTTCGAAAGAACGTCGGTCCATGTATAATAGCAGGTTTCGTTCGGTTCCAACTTGTACATGGAAGCGGCGCCCTTCTGGCAGAACTCCAGAGACATGTCGGTATGATTTATGACCAGGAGAGGAACCATTCCAGGACTGAACGGTTCCAGGTGAACCACGGACGACGCTTCTCCAACCGAGCATGTCACTTGAAGTCCGAGATACTGTAACAAAATTAATTAGAGGGTGAGACATCTCAGCGAAACGAACATCGTTGCCAATCTTGCAGAAGGATTCGAAGTTTTCGGTAAACGGGAACATCACAGATTCTTCTTCGGTCCCGGCGTAACGACCCATGATCAGCTTCCTCTTCTCCTTCTGCTGTGGCCATAGTCCGCTGCACGATTCCGCCGGTAATTTGACCCATTCATCTCGAGAGAACTCCTTCACTTCCAGATCAAATTTGCTGTTGTTGTAAAGGAGATAGAACGGAGAAAGCGTGACGATCTTTGTCAGACCCGACTGGCAGAGTTGGATGTCAACGGTCAACTGGAAAGAAGCACTCATCATGGCATCTGGAAACTGAACGAACCTCGTAATCGAATCCTTCGTTGGATTTGCACACGATTCGCCCGGAGTTTCCAACCACATCGAGAGGGAATTCGTCCGACCACTGCGATTTCTCCACTTGCACTCGAGCCTACACGTTATATTAGTCAATTTCAGCGTTTAGCAACCCGTCTTACCTTCTTCTTCGATAAGAAGTTCTTGTCGGCGAAAGGTAGAAGAATAGGATTGTGGTTGGGTTCGTGCAGGACAGCCAAGTCTGCCTGAAAGAAATGGCTATGACGGCTCTTCCGAAGATGAGTAGGAGGCTTAAAGCAAGCGGAAACGGACAAAGTGGGAACGAAACATGTGACTCAGCACCACACCCTACCGAGATCTTCCGGAAAGACTGCGCTACCCACCTTGGAATCGTGCAGATTCTTTTTGCAGGGAGTACACGATCCGGAACGGGGCAAAACTCCACCCGAGGCACTCTCCTGAAGAAAACTACTCTGGTTAACCCATAAAGAGAAGATATAGACGAAGGGGTGACGAGAAGGGCAGAGATTAGCAGCGCATGGACAGTAAAGCCGTTCATGGGACGGACATTATCAAGAAGCAACCGCACGCAACCTACCAGATATCGGAGAGGCTTTCCAGTGCTATTCACAATCCAGAACGGACAGTACACCTGGCACACCAGCTTATTGTGTTCAGTCGACCAGTGCAGACCAAGATACTAGATAGAGAAGGATGTATTCAATCGAAATTACGTTCTCTTACCATATTCTTTGTAGCATCTTCTTCGCATTCAAACATTGCAACACCAAGGTTACTGCGGTACTCCGGAAAGTCGATTACTGCCTTGTAAGGACAATCTTCATATTGTATTTGGCAGTGGATGCTGTGCGACGCGATGGTATTAAGCGAGGTTTCCTCGCCTCCCTGTAGGGTCACCGTAGCCTAAAATCAATCAGTATCGCTCAAGTACATGACTCCACAGAGTTACCGGAGCTGTAACCTCCAACTCGAATGGCAAAAGATTCTGGAATGTCAGCGGCGGGTACAGATGGACCGTGTAGATCGTCTCGGTCTTCTCGCGACCACGTTCGCTGAGCACCTGTTCCTCGATGACCACCAGTTCCACGAAGAGCGCCTTCGAGGTGTCCTGCGACTGGTCACATCTCAGCGTCGCCCGTTTGCTTGCGCCGAATTCGTGCCATGTGATGGACTCGTTACTGGTTTCATATCTAAGGAAAGAGATTGTCATAGAGGAGCCAATCGCTAGCCCAACTGGTCGTTGGCTGGCTTCAGATAGAGCGCTCCAGTATCGGTGTAGAGGAGAGGAAGGGCCACATTCATAGGTTCACCACCAGCAGGTACAATACCGCAGAGATCAAGATTCGTATCATCTCGCACGGAAAGTACTTCGAATGGAATTGACATATGGTTTACAAACTGAAACGGATAGTGAACTCATGTTTTCACGGAGCGCTCACCTTTATGACTGAGGACAATGACACTAAACGTCGCGAGTTCTCGACGCTAGTTTCCACAAGCATCGACCACTGCTTTCCAGCGGAGGACGTCTTTGGAAGCCGGATGACCCTCTTCTGAGCGCGCATAACGTCAACCTCACGGAAGGTGCCAAGAAGCTCTAGTCGGAGATCCGCAGAACGGCTATCCTCAGTGTTGCTCACCATCAGACCGATTCGGTCCTGCCAGTCGACAACTTCAAGCGGAACGTAGTCACCATGGGTAGCATCAATGGCTTCATCAGATACATTAACCTAAATGGCTACCCTTAAATCACATACAAAAGAAAGCGACAACCTTCAGAGAGTCAGAGTTCAAGACCTTCACGATGAATCCAGTCTCGTTGTAGATAGAATACGGGCTATTTCCAGGAAGCTGGCGCGATTTCGGAGGAGATATCTGGCGAGCTGCTTTTTCGAATGACTAAATAGCTCCTTTCACTAAAAATATGCACGTCTTAGTACTAACATCGCCAAGCTTATTCAAGAGTTGCAAGAACGATTTGGTTACGGTAATGTTGATCATATCCTCGGCTTTAATAACAATCGTGGATTTCGGAGGGGCGGTTTTCTTCTCGTCGTCAGTGGCATCTAGGTCCACAATATCATCACCGTGCGTTCTCATCTGAAAGTCACCAGACTCATTACCGAAACAAAGTGGTAATCGTTGCCTCCGTGGTGACCTTCCATGGTACCCAAACCCCTTGGGCCGATTCCACGGGTTCAATCACCGGTTCCCACACAGAGAACGCCTCGTTGTAGTAGCTCATTTGCATGGAGGCCGAAGCGTCAACTTCTAGCGCTGAAGCCCAGTTTCGTGCCTCTGCAGACATTCCCATTTCGAGCAGGATCATAGGCGCGGTGATATCGGCCGAGCCAGCTTCCATCGTCAACACAAACGACTCCAGTTTCACAGTGCACTAAACGGGACGCTCACTACGGATTCGCACTACTCTCGAACCTTTTGGTTTGGCTTGCGCAAGAGATCCAAAGCATCTTGTGCTGCCCCTTCACAGAAATCTTCCATGGCTTCGACTCCCGTTTCCTGAGCGTTGAACCACCAGAATTCGGCAGTGTTGAGTGCTTTACTGTCCCAATAGTTCGGGTATTTGTTGAGAACAGCTCGTCCGCTTTTCTTGGACGGGTCCTTAACCTGATTCGAACTGAATCCGGCGGAAACGGCGCTAAGAAGTCTAATAATCGAGGGAGAGACTTTGATGCGGATAGAATCCATATTCAACATGAATTCCTGATCCTGCGTTGCGTTGTCAATTGTTCCGTTGAACTGAATGTCCAAGCGATTCAAAACCGGGTACACACTAAGTTTTCTCTTATCTTCCGCGAAGTAAGAACTGACAATCTGCACCGAGTCGACTTTGCCATCCATGTGTTGCTTCCCGTTTTTCTAAATCAATGGCTCTGACTCAGTAAATGAATAGAAGAGTTCTTACATGATCCGCGTTCAAAAACCAACTAAACGAAAGAATCATTGCCTGTGTGGTTTCCGGTTCATTTGCGTTTTCAATCAAAATCACCTCCACTTCTCGCATTTTGCATTTCATGGTGATGGTACCCACAGGACCAGCTGCAGGTGAGTTGTTTCCAGCTATAGGGCCACCTCCAGTCGCTGGAGTAGCAGCTTGTTTTGCAACAACTGCGGCGGATTCTGGAGGTTTTTCCTCGTCTTCTGGCAGAGCGGACACAACAAAGAAGCTCGAAAGAGCACCCAAAAATTCCGGACACAGACAAAGGAAGAATGAAGTTGAAGTGAACTCCACTGGAAACAACACTGTGAAGAATCTACGAAAGAACTGGCTTACGGTGCTTATTTGCCTTTGAATCTTGTCTGAAGCGAAGCGACACAAACGGTTCTTCACTGTCCTTATTCATCGAACTTTTCTTGTCCAACAGGCGAGTGATCTTAGTGGCTCCAGGGCGTTGGTCATCCATCGTGAACGTATGTAGGCTGATAGCAACATCCATATATCCACTTTCCGTGATTGAGCCACTCATCTTAAGGCGCTTCAAAGTCATCGAGGCGAAGGCTGCGTCTTGATCTCGTATGGTGATGCCGTTTTCCAGCTACAATCATCAAATACAAATCGAAATCCTGCACAAACATATCATACCATAGCGGAGTCTCCTGAATAGAGCGAAGCAGAAATGGCATTCATTTGGAATTTAAAGGCGATTCGCCTGGCATCGGTAGCTTCTGCAGTGGGCTGTGCAGGGGATACTTGTGCAGCACTTGTCGGCTTTCTCTCCACGGAGGCAGTGACAACTTTGCATTCTTTGGTATCCTTGGCTTGTTTCTGAGACTGCAAGGTGATCGGCTTGGAAGCTGTTGCAGAAACAGGAACAGGAGCAGGTGGAACGTTTTCGGCGAGGTTGCCCGAGAGAATGCGCATCATAGTAGAATACTCATGTTGTGACATGCTCACCTAAATCCAATGATGTAAGATTACTATCTCCGGAACGCAACTTACATCGATAAGAGGCAGTTCAGCATCGACATATATTTCTGGAATATCCTTATACCAAGCAAACGACAGATTCCGGTACAGCTTCACAGTGAATGTCATGGGTTTCAGAATCTCCATCTTTGATTTGATTTCATGCGTATTTGGGGAGAGCGTCCCCGACCCGCAATTGATGGACTTCAGTTCCACAACCATGTTGTCGATGACAGCCTTCGGCTGCTTCGGGTCACAGGTGAAGCTGTTGATCACGTTGAGCTGACCGAAGTCAAGCATAACCACCTCGTACGAGGTCGATTTTCGCGGGACGACAATGGTTGGCGCGGCGAGCTCCACGTCCAAGTGGATCTTCGGCGGCGACTCCTCCATAAGCTGTTTCACCCTCTGCGCAGATTCTGTGGCCTTCTCGGTCGCCGCTGCTTGTGCACGAGCTGCGGCTGACGCAGCTTCTGCCTGGAAGGGACCAATCCAGTTCTGAAATATAAGTTGGTTATGTGTTTGCCGGAAATGAACGAACTCACCAAAAGACGGCTGACCCAGATGTTCAAGAACACGAATCGGAGCTGGGCGAACCGGACCTTCACGGACATATCTACGTCCGTTTCGCGCATAGCGAGCTTCTCTTCTGGAGTTCTGTTGTACTGTACGAAGTCCATATGAAACATCTCCTTTTGACCACAGACGATCAGAAGATTCCTATGAACAGCTCTAGCGGTGCAGTCTTCGATTCTTATCGCCTTCAGTCCTGCTGTGGCTTGAATGGTCTTGACTTTCATCACAACTTTACACGTGACACTCTCTATTGCCATCATCTATAACAAAGACGGTCAGACACATTCGATACCTGAACCTACCGTATCAAGACATTTGTTAGATCCTATGAAAAGACCCAAGGAGTCGACTTTGGCCTTCAGACGGGTCTTTATGATCGCATTGGGATCCACAATTTTTTCACTATTTATGCGCTTCGGGTGTGGCTCTTTCTTGGATCCGGTACGGGTACGCGAAGACGATCGAACTCTGTCAGAAAGGCGAGAACCGACGCTCAGCTGACTGATCTTGCGGGTGAGCATTCGCGACTGGCGCTCGACAGTCGCATTTACTTCATGTGCCCTCTCCGGCTCCTTCGCCTGAACTTCAGCCACCTTCGCCGACAACTGCTCTCCGAACTGCTTCAAACTCATCAACGCTTCCTGAACAAGCACGGAGTGAGTGAAGACAAATGGGTACACATCTCACCTGGTGGAGCGTGACATTTAAGCTCTTGAACTCCACATCAAGAGCTTGTTCTGTCATTTTATAATCCGTCTCAAATAAGGGGCTCTCTGGGTTTGCCTAAATGCACAATGCTTAACTGGCTTTCACGCATACACTGTCCCTACCGAGATAAAGGCCATTTTTACGAGGAATTCCTCTTGTGAATGTACATTGTCGATCACATAAAGTGTTTCTCTCCGAGTGTCAAGAGAGCGGAACTGTGGCTGTTCGACCGTGAGGTCTCCAAGATGCATCTTTAGAATAAAGTCATGGGTACGCATCTGAAACTTGCATCCCATTCTGTTCAGCATGACCCTGACTTGAACAGCGTTCTGGGTCCCGATGATCACTCCAACTTGATTCAGAGAAAGGTTCATCTCCAGCTGAACCTGCTGATCGTTGATTGCCGACTTTTCTTCGGGTTTCTGCAGTTCGTGTTCTCCAGTTTCTTCAGTATCTGATCCAGCCGCAGAACTCTCGAGTGGCGAACGTTTAATCACCTCTTGTCCCTCCGCTATTTCATCCACTTCCATGATGGCCTTCATCTTAGCTCGATCCTTCAACTTCACTTGGGGAGTTTTGAAGTCTCCCAACTTCGTTTCCAAGCTTTCTTCCGGTGGTGGTGTTGGGATACTCAGAACGACCTTCAGGAGTTTTAAAAGGCGTTCATCTGACAACTGAACGATAATGTCCGGAAGATCGCCAAAGAGACGCACTCTGCAATAACCAGAAATAAAAAAAACTAATCTGGGAGACTTACTTAGGCAGCCGCAGGTCATCAATGGAGGATTTATGAATGCCAAACACGCATCCTGTAGGACGAATTATGTGTAGTGGAGAATCTATGACGCTCTTAGCATCAACACAATCCTTGTATGTGTCGGCGAAAACCAAACGGATGTCAAATAGACGCACCTCGAACTTGTCGTATGCTTTCTCCATCAGTGTTCGAAGACGCTCATTCGTAATCTACAATGTGAAACGAGGGTTACGCTGTATTAGTGTTACTTTGGTCTTACATCGTCGCACGATCCTCTTACGTCGGAAGTCGATTTAATGGTGAGAGTTCCGAGATCAGCAACGAGGTTCAGTTTATTTTCGTCGAAAATACCACCTTCCGAAATCACGACAGT
Organism: Steinernema hermaphroditum; assembly: GCA_030435675.1. Lineage (NCBI taxonomy): Eukaryota > Metazoa > Nematoda > Chromadorea > Rhabditida > Steinernematidae > Steinernema > Steinernema hermaphroditum. The sequence goes on from CM059622.1 coordinate 7,664,239, forward strand.
GGCTGGGTCGACATGAATGTCGAGATGCAGCTTCGTTCTGTATTCCACGGCATGGGCTAATCCGGTAACTGATCTTGACTTCACCTCCTCGTAACGGTTCATGGCAGCAGCCGTAAGTTGGTTAAGACGAACAGATTCTGGGGGCTGGAACACGTCGATTGCTTTGTTCACGGCCGGCGCATGATATTTGACCAGGATTGGAGCAATGGCTAGTTTCACCAGCTGGTCGTAGTCGCCCACGAGAGGATTCGTTTCAAATTCGGCGCACAGCCACGTGCTTCCCGGCTTGGCCATGGTCACCATAGGTCGACCGAGACCTTCCATAGCCAGCGACTGAATCGATGTCTTCACACTAAAAGAGTTCATTGGTTTCACTTTCACTTCGCTGATACTCTTACTGGATTGCACGAGCAGATGGACGTTGTTCTACGTGAGTCACGAGATTGGCGAACTGCAGTCGGAGGGCATCTTCTACAACCACAGCTAGCTTGTTGAGATTCAGATGGATGATGTTCTCGATGAAGAACTTTGGGTAATCCGTGGGAGGAGTGTTCTCCTGAAGTGCATCACTTAAGACAAGTTCCGAAGTCGGATGAAACCTGATAGTCAATAGCTTCGAAAAGTTTCGCTTTCTCTTCTGGTGTCATGACTTCATTGAACTTCGAAACAATGTCGCTTCCTCCTTTAGGCTGTTCGGCTGGCTCGGCCGGTTTGCTACCTCCCCACCATGACTTCGCCCAGTTCATCCAACCCTGTGGTTGATCTTCAAGCCGCATCAGGCCCCTTCGGTCGATTTCCATCTCAGCTTGCTGTCGGGCCACGTTCACGTTGAATACATCGAGCTCCTTCTCTGCTCTCTACAAAACAGAGATTTACCTCACTATGAGAATTTTGCTCACTTCGATAAGTTTCTTATCCTCGGTAGCCAAATTCTTTTCCGTTTGATTCCGAACCCATGCATCCCGATAATCGCGGACAAGCTTCCGATGTTTTTTCATACGCTGCCATGACCAATTGTGTTTCTTACGACGAATCACTTCTTGGAGGACGCATTCGTACGCGAATTTCCACCTGTACCGATTGAATAGAACGTGGACGAACTTTGTGAACTAACCATTCTTTGTAATGGCATCGATACTCAAGGAGATTCGGGCGGTACTTAAGGTACTTCGACGCAAGATTAAAGCGCTCTTGAGCTTCCAGGAACAGGAGGATATCTTGGTACTGGAACTTCCCCACACATAAGGCCAGCTGCTCCATTCCAACTCTCAAATCAATTTTCGGAATTTTGTAGTTAGAATCGTCAGTTTCTGGCTTCTGGTTGAGCGAGAGTTTGGCCTCCATCGTAATGGGCTCCAAAATGTACTTGAAGCCCTTCGGTCGGTTGTCTTTCGTTGATATACTGGCAAGCATTTGCTTTTTTATTTCTTCCTTGGACTCCAGATCCGAAATAAGTTCAGAATGCGAATTCCAGTAAACGGCGAGGTTGCTCATTGTGATCAGCTTGTGGATAATCTTGACCGTTTCCTTGTGAATAGTCGGTTTCCAATTCGCGTCAGTCGTCTAAATGTTCGTTGAATGTTTACAACAAAATCTGTAGAAACCTGGAAATCGAGTCCTTCGAGGGAGACTCCGGCAACGAAAGGACGATGGCGGTTCGTGTATTTGTCCTCGTAGCGGACATGGATGCTGCGAATCTTCACCTGGAGGTTCTTGATGACCTGAGTCACCATCTTTTCTGCGAACGTGTCCTGCTGTGGATCTCGAGGCTCTGGAAGGAAATTGCGTCATGTTTCCAATCCATGCAAATACTGAGTACTTCTCTTGTTCTTCCGGGCCTCCTCCAGTCGGGTCAACGCCTTCTGCTTCACATCTTGCGCATTCTTATTTGCCTTTTCCTCGCTGTAAACGACACCCTTGTTTGGCACGACGATAAGGAAAAGACCCTCGATGTCGGCAATCACAGGTTCTGTGTAAAGGTTCTTCCATGGAATTTTCAGCACCAGGTTGGACAGAAACCCGAATTTCAACTTCACTGGGAGGTCCAACTCGTCTAGTGCTGTTTCCTTCACTTCCAAATTATCCAATTTTACGTCACCTAAGGAATGAGGCGACAAACTGGAAGTTAAACAGGATGTTCAAACCTCCCCATATTCCGATGTTCAACTGCGACGCATCCAAATTGTCAACGAAGTCGCCGAGGAATCTGTTGAGGAGATCGGCGACAAGACTTTCGAACACCATTGCGGCGTCCTCTGAAACAGATCCGAATGAAGAAAACAAAAAGAAACGGAACGAAAGGAAGCCGCGGAGAGAAAAACAGGTAATCACGAGAGATGCACGACCACAAACAAGGCTGTCGCCGAGAAAGCGAGAAGAAGATAAGCGTCAGTGGAGATACGTCGTATCGTCAATTGATACATGCAAGCGAGCAGCTTTTTAGGGGAGAGAAGCGCCAAACAAACATAAAGCAGCACAACGACGCGAGTTGTTTACAACTCTGATAGTCACACATCCGTGCCAAGAATTCCGAAGAACTTCCAGGCGGGAAGAACACCTGAAAGCGCGCTGGCCAATATATAAACGCAGACAGAGAATAGTTGAAACTTGAATTTTAGTGGGGTTACACGTCCGCCCTTTCTGTTTACGAGGCAACAAACGGAGGACGCGCCAGAGGAAAACAAGCGGTTGCGTCAGTGAATGCTAATTCAAGGACGACGCGGAGGGAGAAGAACCGAAGGGAGCGAATCGCTCCTTTCGAAATCCATCCATCGCACCTGCGAGCTATTCAAAACAAACAAGTAAAGATAACTCGTACAGATCGGCGATAGCGCGTGTTTGCTTGTTCGTTTTCGACCGAATATGGAGATGAGAGATGAATCACTTTCGACACATTACAGTCTTTCGGGCAACTCGAACATGTGTTAAACAACGGCGGGCGGTGATAAATTGCTCCTACACTTTCGATCGTGTTCGTTTCGGAAATTTGAAGAGAACAACAGCTCCGTCAAACGCTCGACTGTCATACGTACAAAGGATCCAGAGGCGTTGGCGCGCCGTGGCATTTCAAAGGTTGGATCGATCAGTTCGCTTCAGAGTGACTCACCGAAACAGAACGGTCGGAGAGCAGTGCGGTTCCCGTCCTCCACTCGAACCGCCCGAGAATTCCCCAATTAACGATAACAACGCCGCGCAATTCCACCGTCTCTTCGGTGCCCGAAATTTCAAACACCGAGCAACTCATCGCCGCCGCGATCGATCCGATCGCCGAAACTCTACACAAAACAACATCTTCTAAACGGCACCTCAAAAAGAGGCGAACGACAGGTGATCGGAAGTGCCGTCGGAGGGTTTGTTGCGGTCGACAAACATCTCGTCGGAAGAGAACGGATTCGGACTTTTTCAGGGAAAGCTGAACTTCGGTGCGGGACAGCTGGATGTCCCCGTCCCGTGTACACAACGTGACCAAACTCCCAAATACAAGAAACAAACGACAGCACTTCCGCAAGACGGCCATAGTACCCTGCATTTGCCGCGCCAGGGCGATCGCGGCAGGAACCAACAATTCCGATCGCCCTTTGCTCCTAGATCCATCATTTTCATAGGACTTACCGGAAAATTGGTGTGCATTTTCATTTTTCTTTTCATAGCACTCCATTTATCACCAAAATATGTAGGAAGAACACAAAAATAAGACTAAAAGGGCTTCAGGGCCTTATGCAGCAAGTGCATTTTCTTGTTTTACGCATAGCGTACACTTTCTTTTCTGTTATATTCATTTCCACACCCCTTCACAAAGCTATCCACACGAAATTCACCGATCAAAAGCCACGGTCCATGGAAATTTCACAGTTTTTGGAGAATTCTTCTGTAACTGTATCTGCAGTTGGCGTGGCAAGCCCATCGTGGCGAGACCCACGAGAGATATCGCCGTCTTCTTTTCGCTGCTCAAATGTGAAATTTACATAGACCGATGTGTTCAACTAACCAATCTTGTCAAGGTACCTTTGCGGACGAGCGTGTTAAAAAGAATGAACGAAATCTGCGAAACAGAAAACATTTCTGTTATATCGTACAGAAGACCTACCTTCAGCTCATGTTTTGTGTTCTTCCTACATATTTTGGTGATAAATGGAGTGCTATGAAAAGAAAAATGAAAATGCACACCACTTTTCCGGTGAGTCTTATGAAAATGATGTATCTAGGAGCAAAGGGCGATCGGAATTGTTGGTTCCTGCCGCGATCGCCCTGGCGCGGCAAATGCAGGTTACTATGGCCGTCTTGCGGAAGTGCTGTCGTTTGTTTCTTGTCTCCCAAATGATCTGTTTCGATCGTCTTTTTGTTTACGAAAACTAAGCCATCAAAGATCTCTGAATCTGCAGCGTGACCGTCACTGCTCAGCAACCGTTTCCCAGGAACGATTATCTGTGGAGCTCCTTCCCCAACCGGACCACTTTTGTGTCTCTCGCGCTACCACCTCTTCTTATCATCGGAACGTGCTTTTCAACTTCCCTTATCAGCCACGAACCCCCGTACTCCTAGCCTCAAAGATGCACTCGGCCAGCCTCTTCGGAGCTTCTGCCTCTCCTTGAGCATCGAGGTCGTCGGGGCACGTGCGCTGTTCGAAGAAGAGCCCACCCGTTCGCCAGACGCGTTGAGTCTTCTCCGGCGTCCCCTAATCGGTCACATGGTGATCGACGACTTCTTGGTCGAGGGAGGTGCGATTCGCGGCGCGATTCCCCTTTGCGCCGTTTCCACCTTTTGCAGCCTCGTGGATCTCATCGCACTCAGTCGCGGGAAAGTCGATCCGAGAGGCGGATCTTCGCTCACCGGCACCGCCTCGAAAGTCGCCTCGAAGCGGCGCGCTCTCCGTCGACTCCACTCGAGTGGGCAAAAAGTATGAACGTCTTTGGTGGTCTTCTCCTTCTTGGCCTCGTAGCCCTCGTTCAGGTGAGCTTCTTTCCGCCACGACGGCTCTTGTTCTTCTGCGAGAGAGTCCTCTTGACAGCAGAGGCCCACTAGAGCCTTTCCATTTTTTTTTTTGAATAGCAAACGGGACACAAACAGGACGATAAATCAAGATGAGTCGTCCAGATGCTGCGAACATGTAGTCGATTCCAATCCCCTTTTGGCGTTGATCACTGATCCGCCACCGATTTTCTCACCTTCCCACACACGCCCGTGTCCAAGCGGGCGCGCTTTCCCTTTCGCGAACTTCTCTCCCCACAAGGCGATCGCCCCTGTTTACCGCTTCGAAGGCGAAAACTCGCTTCCGAATTCGTTTCTCTCCCGGCGCCCTTCGATTCGCAGAAGTTAGCGAAATCGATAGCGAAACCCCTCCGACCAAAAGTCGAAAAGCGCGCGCCTAAAATGGGTTTTCCAGGCGAATCCCTACCTGGACGTCCATCTCAGAGCCCACGCGCCCTTCGTCGTCTGCGTCGACGGCGCGCGGTGCAACATCTCCTACTCGTTCGTCCTCCTCCACGCCAACAACCATCATAACCTGCAGGTAGAGGGCACTTCAGGGCCTGGGAGCATATGCCTTATCTCTGCAGAGTCTCCTCCTCCAGGAGCCCTCCTGCCTCCGGAAGATTCGCGATGACACCTTCGAGGAGCACACGGTCGTGGCGCTCACGCGATCCCTCCGTCGGTCTCACGGCAAAACGTTCGTCGGAGTGCAGCTCTCTGACTTACCTCCCGGAACTCAAGGTACCCTCAGGTGACTTCCTCGACCTTCAGCCCCGTGCAGATTTCTACCTCGTCGACGTGACCGACACGATCCACCTCGGAGAACGCGCCAAGATCCTCTCCAGCTCCGAGGACTTCTTGATCTCCGTTGTCGCCCATCGTCGCCACGAGTCCGCTATCCGGGAGATCCCGTGGGGATCGGATTCAGTGCACCGGGGTCGTCCGTCGGAATCGGACGGATGCCAGTGCGTGACGAAGAACTGTGGATGCTGTGAGCACCTTGTCATCAAGAAGATCCACCTCGATGACAACGGTACCTCTCCCCTCCTCTGTCCTCATGTTACCCTTTCAGCTTGCTTGAACATCACCTACCTCTCCGAGGACATCGGCGTCAGGCTCGCCTTCTCCGTCAACGAGCGCATCTACGTCTCCCGAGAGATCTCACGTAAGCCCCTCCCCAGAGACCTCATCGGGTCCCCCTTGCAGTGAGAAACCCACCTCCCTTTTGCTTCGATGTCCCCCATCTCCGTGAGTTCGCCTCCATCTGCATCAGGCTGTACGATGTGAGTGGACGCTCCCTCTCTCCCACGTGACCCATTGCTTACAGGTCCACACATCGCGGACTCAGGTCAGCGGCTGCGCAGAACTGGACGCCAAGCTCTACCACGTCCACGTGGCCCGTGTGCACCTCGGCTGCTTCACAATCCCGATCTGATCGACGTTTCTCTGCTGTACATAACACCATGAATACGAGTACATGTGACCTAGAGCTCCACGGGGCGGGCCACACGAAGCGGGTGCAGAGGTACGAACTCGACGGGTATCTCGGCGTCGGAGGCTTCCATTGCCTCCGTCGTCGTCGGCTCCGTCTTGGGCCGCGAGGTCTTCCGCTCGTCGAAGGACTTCTTGACGTCGTTCCACGCAGACTCAAAGACCGAAGAGGACTGCGCTTGCGCCGTCGCCTTTCTGATCAGCTCGAAGGCCGAGGCGAAGATGGCCACGAGGAGGCCGACTAGCTACAGAGAAGCGAGGGGTTACTGTAGGATGGGGACGCTATACCAGGACGATGAAGATGCCTCCGACGGAGCGGGCGCCGAGCTCCGTCTGCGTGGCCTTCTGGGGGTTGCAGATGCCGCCTCCTCGCTTCTTCTTCCACCACTTCTCCTTCAGCTCGGTGAGTACGGTAGTCTCCTGGAGGCGGAGGATGGCGGTGGAGATCGGTTCGCGGTACGGAGAGCCTGAATAGCGGTCGTCGGGGGAGGCATTGGGTGCAGATACCCTTCGGGAGGCCGATACCGTACCCCTTCTGGTCGAGAAGGCCTCCGATCTGCATGAGTTGGCAGTTGCGCTCGACGGCGTACTCGAGCATCGAAGACTCCATGAGGTAGGCGTAGTCGGAGGAGAGGACGCGGTCTATGCCCTCGCGGCTCGAGTTGACGAACAGGCCAGGCTGGCTCGTCATCGTCTTCCACATCTTCTCGTAGATGTCGATCTTCGACTCCTGAAGCGCTCCTTCGAGTCCTCCGATCCCACCAACGGACTCACGTTGAAGAAGGTCATGGTGGAGCCCCGGCCCAGGGTACCGTACTTGATCTTGGTCTGTTCGGCGAGGTCGTCGGCGCTCTCTATCGGGGAGACCATGCGTTGCGCGGTGAGGAAGGCGGCAAGGTTGGCGGTGTAGGAGGAGATGAAGATGAGCGTGAAGAGCCACCAGAAGGCGGCGCCGAGTCGTGTGCTCCCGGCCCGGGGGCTGAGGTCGCAGCCCTGCTGCATCAGGGAGCTGACGGTGAACCAGAAGGAGTTAAAAAGGGTGAACTGGTTGGGACACTCGACGAAGGCGCCGTCGTCGACCTCGCGGAGGCTCTCGTAGGGCGAGATCTTGGCGAGGAGCCAGATTGCCGCCGAGGTGACGATGTAGGAGGCCGTCATCGAGATCCACACCTCGACGGAGAGGGGCGAGAGGAAGGCGAAGAGCGAGGGATGCGTCTCCTCGGGCTTCTTGAAGAGGATCGAGATGCCAAGGTGCATGTAGGGGACGGTGAAGTCGATGACCTCGCTACGTGAGTAGGAGATGGTAAGGGAGGCGACGGCCAGGTCGGCCTCGCCGGACTGCAGCTCACCCACCATGCCGTTCCACTTGCCGTGCGCCTCCTTGACGCCGTAGGATTTGTCGCGCACCTCGTGGAGCACGTAGCGGAAACCCCGCACCTCGGCGATCCTCTGCAGAAGGTCGATGAGGTACCCTTCGTAGCGCTCGTTCCCCGTCAGGTTCTGTCGGTCCGCCTCCTCCTTCACCATCACGAACGGTTCCTCCTGGAAGCAGGGCTCAGAGGGAGAGTAGAGCCACTGGCGCCTACCAAGTAGATGGTCACTTTGAGGGTCTTGTTTCGGATAGAGGTGCTTTTCCCCTCCATCCGCGTCGGAACGTTTTGATCGAAGTTGAGACGTTGCTTCGCGGTATCCCACTGGCAGAACTAAACGAACTCTTCGAGGTCGTCGGCAGGGGTACGGTACCCGGTCGAAGGAGGTTTCGTTCCTCCTGATGACGATCTGAATCGTTTGATTCGCCCGTCGGCCGTCTTCGCCCAGTGCCACCGGTCCTGAGAGGCCCGCGAGGCTCCTCCGGAGGACGGCCTCGCGGATGGCGCGTCCCGTGGAGAAGGGCACCTCGCAGCTCCTCTGCTCGTCGGGGTACCCGATCGGATGCAGCGAGTGGTTCAGAAGCCGAATCGTGTCGGACCACACAGCGAGGTGGAGCTGAAGCGGCGCTGGAGGGCGCTTGTGAGGTGCCTACCGGGATGGTGTACTTCGAGGCGGAGGAAATGATGCCGGCGCGCGAGAGGAACTCGTGGATGCGCCGGGCATCCTCGGAGAAGTAGTCGACCATCGAGAAGGCGGTGATATTGCAGCGCGCCCAGAGGGCGCCCTCCATCTGGAGGAGCGTCGCGTCGGGGTGTGTGAGGACGTAGCTGAAGTCCTTCGAGCACATTCCGAGCATGTTCGCCTCGCGCAGCACTTCGGGGAGACCCCGTGGCTCCGTGTGGACGACGATGTTCCTCGCGTTCATCTGGATCTTCAGCCTCTTCAGGATCGGACCGTAGTCCCCCTCCGATGGGAGCACTTTCGGAGTGACTTTCAGGTGCTCGATGAAGTAGCTCTCCGTGACGAGGTTCTGGATCTCGGTGAACTCTGAACCCGCCCTTTGGGACCCTCGCGCCGCGAACCCACCTTCGGCCGTCCTCTGGAGGAGCACGACGTTGTGCCATCGCTGGTGCTTCAAGAAGCCGAGCGCCGCGGTGCCGAAGGTCCGGAAGTCGGGGAAGAGGTCGACGGCGCTGTCCTCGAACTGCTGGAGAAGACTGCGCGGCGCAAGGCGGAAGTAGGGGATCCCGATGGTGTCGGCAAAGTTCGCCGCTAGGAAGTCGTAGGGGAACTCGTTCGGGAGGAACAGTGCCAGCATCCCCCGTACGTGCGCGCGGCAGACTGCAACGGAGCATTCGGAGCTGTGAAATCGCCTCGGAAGGTACTCTGTTCGACGATTCTGTTGGACGGCCGAATCGCCATGAACTCGACGTGCCAGTGCGAGAGATGATAGAACTCGAGCAACGCTGAGAAAGCGTCCCTCTCCGCATCGCTGCTCAGGAACACACCTGAAAGGTTGTTGGAGAAAAAGACCCTGGGAGAAAAAGACCCGGGAGAAAAAGACTCGGGAGAAAAAGACCCGGGAGAAAAAGACCCAGCTACAACAGTGATAGCCGTCAAACTTAGGCGAAATCCGTCGTTGGATAAGTACGTATACGCATAAAATCAACTGGTGTTAAGTTTAAGCCTGAGCTTCGGCACAGCCAGGGTTTGCCTACAGCTCGTAGTGGCTTAAGCAAACCCCGGCTTGGCTTAGGCTCCGGCTTAGGACTATGCCTAGATATTTAAGGTTGCGGGCGAGCGAAGCGAGCCCCGTATTCATTTTGCGTGCTTTCTGAATTCCTGGCTTAGCTTAAGCCTTTAAACTCACTTGAAACCTGTTGATTACGTACTCGTCCGTATGGGTTTGGCGGGTATCACTGTTATAGCTGTGTCTTTTTCTCCCAGGGTCTTTTTCTCACATAATCACCTGAAACCATGCTGCATTCGAAGAATGCACAGAGACAAACCGATGCTGGTGGCCTTCGAAGAAGAGAGAAAGAGAAAAAGGAGGACGAGCGCCCCGGCGAACATCTCACAGAATGGCGATTGTGACTTTGGCGATTTTCTTCCCTTTTAAGGCTTAATCGGACTTGACACAAACTGAACACTCAATTTATCAATTGGATTTGCTTTGTCATATTGTGGCAGGTTTATTAGCAACAAGCTACATGTGGAAGGAATATTTACAATTTGAGCACTTTCACTGACTCCTCATAAAACTTTTGCTCATAGTGGCAGAACGCTTCCAGATCCTTGTAGTGCCCTTCTCGAATAGACGGGAATCGATCCAGAAGGGCGGTAGTCTGCAAAACGATTTGCGATCTTGAAAAGGGAACATTGCCTTACCTCCTGAAGCTTCATTTCGAAGGCCTTCGCATAGCGCTCGTAAATAACGTTCTTTGCCTGTGCCTGTTCGTCATTCTTCGCATTATCCACCTCATGCTTCGCGAAGTCCATATCCTGACGACTCTGCTCAAGTTCTAAAAGATCTACCGAGCTCAACTCTCAAAATCCATCTATCTATCTACTTTTTCGGAGCATCTCGTAAGTAGTGAAATCAGTGTTGATAAAAGTCCTTAGGCGGAAAACAGCTTTCCGCGTGTTGTCCTGGAAATCGCGCTGGATCTTTGCCAGCTTCGTCAAAGCATTCTGGTACTTTGTCAGATTGCACTGAACAATGCAATGTAAATCGAAGTCTTTCGTGGAAGCAGACCTTGTCGAGAACCGGCTGGATATCGGTCATAGAAGCAGCAAGCTCCTCGAATGGGTCTTGGTTAGAGCGGGCTTTGATGGGCGTCTCTCCCAGGGGCTGATGAATGAGTCGCGCATTCTGTTGAGCAACGTTGAGTAGTTTCAACACTAGGTCCTCAGCCACGTCACGGTACTTCTCTAGTTCCTTACATTCATCCAAGAACTGCTGTTTATACTTCGTCTTCTGGTGCGTTCCAATTTTTTCTCCGATCTTGAACAAGAACCTCTTGAATCTACCGCCTGCGCCCGGTACGGGCACCATGGGCATCATCTCATTGCAGTTGCTGCGCCCACTCGACGCAGAGCTGAAATATTCCTGTTAAGGATGAACAGAATGCTCGGGGAGGAGGCTCACCGGTTGCTCTTTGAGGTTCCTTCTTTCGGTGGAGTCGCCATTTCCACTGAGAGCGAAAACAGATGTCGGCAACTTCTGACCCGGACGCACCGCCTCGAAGGCCGCTTGAACACAAATGAACGCCCGCGACACGGCGGTCGGCGCTGCAGCTTTCACAGACATTTCGTGCAAAGTGTCTGTCTAGTAGTCACCATATTTTATTCTCAACTTTGCGAAACTGCGAAAATTGATACAATGTGGCAGATTGCGGATGGCGCAGGGGCGAGCAGTAGGGAGTATGTACAACAACGGTCACCTCACGTGCAGGCAAATCGTTCATTGTGATTTAAAACGAATGAGCAAATGATTGAAAGAGGGTGTAGGAAAGATCACAACCGAAAAACTAAAGGAAGAAAAGTGACAAGATCCAGCATGGGAAAGCTAATATACAAACAACGAATCGAAATATACAAAACTCGCGAGGAAAGAACAAGAATGAAGAATGCAACCGAAAATGACCTCGTACTGAGATACCCGTGCTGTAGATCAAGCAGGGGAGCGGGAAAAAAGAGAGAAGTGGGAAATAAGGGAAGTCGATAGATGGCACTTCAAGCACCAAGGAGAATTCACCGAGTTTTTCATTTGGCCCCTCTCCGGTTGTTGTTATTACTGCTGCTAGGTTTCGGCTTTTCGCTGTCGACAGGCCTTCTCCGGTTCTTACGGTGACCTAAAAGAGTACGATAAAATACGAACGCAATGCACAAAGCTCACCTCGTTTCGGACCGCCTAGCTGGCTGGCGGGATCTGCGTGTGCCGTATACGGTGGCGGTGGTTCCACAACAATCACATTGGGCGCAGAAGTAGGAGTCGGAGGAGGTAAAGGCACAGCGACAGGCGGAGGTACCACAGGAATTGGGGGAACAGGACCTACCGGCGGTGCAGGAATGGACCCAGCCGGAATAAGGGGCGGAGCGGAGGGTTCCGAACGCTGATTTTGGCGCACAGCGTTAGCCCCAGAAGAAGAAGACGGCCGGTTAGCACTCGTTCTTCGGTTTCTGTGGTGCCTCGCAGCTGCGCCACCTCCGTTGTTTGCACGACTGGGGGGATTCGAAGAACCTTAAGTGAAACGATCTTCGTTACAACAATGGAAAATCTAGTAATGTACCTCCTTGTGGTGGATTTTGAACATTGCTGGCGGCGGCTCGAGTGTGCCTTCGTCGATGCATCAACGTCTGCGGATGCCGCAATGTGTCGTAGAAGTTAAGCGCCGGCATCTTGTTGGGATTGGTGCTCGGAGTGTGGACGGCACAACATTTGACGAACAGCGCCATTACAATGATAACGCCTATACCCATAAGAATTACAGCCCACCAGTGTTCCTGCAACGTCCATGGTATTTTCTAAGAGGCGCACTTCACTAACCTGAACCCATTGTGACACAGTTTTGATAGTGTGCTTGTTGAAGAGAAGATTCTTCAGCCTGGCCAATGGGCCATTGGAATCAACGCTTCGACACTTCCGGAAAATATCACAGTATCCCTTATAGTTATTGCAAGGGGATCCTGGATGGAGAAGTAGTCCAGACTGGCCAGCCCGTCCTTCTTGTACGAAATGGGCGTTCTTGTCAAATTCTGGCAGTAGGAAGCTCGACACGCATTCTGGAAAACCACACGCTTATACTATCCACAACAGAAGGAACTTGCTTCCATCTTTTTCGCATGCCAAATGACAGAGCTGTTCTGGTTTGCCTTCAGTTAAGAAACAGTCTTTCAGCCCAACAAAGGCGCACACAGAACCGTTACACGCACCAGCGTGGCACACTTTTGTGGCGTCTTGACAGGCCAAGCCATCTCGCTTGGCTCGTGATTCGGGACACACTGGTGACTTTCCGCTACAGTACTGCTCTTCGAGACACTCAGATTCTTCGCGGCACAGCTTGTTGTCATCGAGGCTGAAGAAACTGCACCTCGAAGCGTTGCAGCACTGGCCCTCAGAAGGAGAGCACTGTGCCGTGGATCTTCGTTTGCACGCGTCACGCGACATTCTGTATTGGCCGTTTATCTCGTGAGGAATGCAGCACGAATCTTCCATCTGCTCGCAGTCCTTGTCGGAGAATCCACAGTCACACTCTTCTCCAGGCTCTTTGATCTGATTTCCACAGAAGGCAGAAGTTCTTTCTAAAACGGAGGCGCACACTATGTTGTTGTACAAATGAGAGTACCTTGGAAACAGTTGCGTTTGCCCATAATGTTTGAGTAGAGCTGTTTCTGTGGATCTACAGGCACATTGTGGAGAACTTCAGATAGCACCATCGAAATGTTTTGGACGGAGCACTTTGAAAACTTTGCATTATTTGGCTTATCTCCGGATGTCGCTGATGCGAACATAATATAATTTCCATCCGGAAGGCCTGGCTGGCATTCTAGCGGAAAATCGTGCTGAAACAACCACTTAAGTGGAAGTAGTCGCAGCTGTTCCTACCGGCGAACCGAAGTTATGCCCGATTTCGTGTGCAAGTGTTAGCTGGGAGACCCTTGTCGGTACTCGGTTACCGTAGTTCACAAGCGTCACGATTCCTGTATTCAGCGAGCGGAACACCCATCCTCGCGAACCTTCGTTATACCTCTGGTAGATCTGGCAGATTCCTCCAGCCGTATCTGAAAAATGCTCGATTCTTTCACAAGTTTACAGCTTTCATCGCACTGTGATTTGGGCTGGCTACCCATGCGAGGCCAAGTGTTCCACCAACGAAGTCACGGAATGTCAACGCGTAGGCGAGGCAAAAAGCAGAGTGGTTCCTCTGTGAGTTCATGTTGAGATAGTTTGAAACGTCTACATTCTCTTCGCAGAAAGGGTTGTCGGATCCCGGAGTTGGCCTTCCTCGATGACATGAGTCCGGGGTGAAGATCTGAAAGGAACGACTCGGTCTCTCAACGTCCAAAACACTTCAGTTTTCCATATCCTTTGTCTCCCACATTGCTTCCTATGCTCAAGGTCAAATTCCACGCCGGGCGCCACCGCTATGTGCGGCTGAGTTTCGTCGTTTGGAGGTTGTTTGACGCTCTCGGCACCAAGAAAAGAAAGTTAAATGTGACGCCTCCCTCGCGTCCTGACGGGAACATCTGCTACGCAAGCGAAGTTGCTTCGTCACAAAGGGAAAAAAATGAGAAATCAGGTTGCGCACGACGGTTTGCCCGCCGTCAACATTGTGGAACTGGATTATGTAATTGAGATATATTCAGATTAAAAAACTCTCATCACCGAAAAGAAAAATCACCGAAAGCAGTGTAGGAGACGAGAAACCAGAAGAAAATACATGTCGGGGAGATGAAAAAGCTGTCTCCTCCGTGCAATTTCCACCCCTGGCGCTTAGTGATGGCTCAAACGATCCGCCAGGGACAGATCTACAACATAATGTTGGGCTTTTTTTTTTTTATTTCATCTCGTACGCGAAGAGAACAGACGGCTCATTCACAAACTGAAAAATCCCATTATAATTTCGGCGCTGTGCGAACATACGATGTTTATAAGTCATGGCGGGAGCCTCCGAAGAGTTTTTTAATGTGAATATACCATGCGCAAGAAGCGCACAAGGCTCTGATTCAAAACAACTCACCGATGTTCTTTGGATAACAAAATTGAGTCCCCGAATTCCTCGGAAATCTGTCGACTCGTAGATGAGGTTAACCGCTTTAATGTGGTTATAAAAAAGGCTAACGATTTCCTCGCGTGTCCTAAATAATGTCACGTCGCATTAAATTGATTGAAAAGCACAATTATTGGATAGCTGCATTGAAAATGTTACAAATGATAGACATTTCTATTTTCGTAATGTTTAGGGCCATGACAAAACCGATGTATTGGTTGTGTCCGCCACTCGTGCGCCCGCCTTATCCGACCATGGTCATCTCTCATTCTTGTGTCAAACACAACTTTTTTACCCATTAATATCACACCACGGAAGATTTGTCACCTGGACATCGCGAAATGCGAAGTGATGTATGGGTGACTGTTTTCAAAGACGTAAATCACTGACAAGGAAATATTTCCAAGTGCCCGACGAGGATCGGGTTAAGATATGGTGGGGGTGATAGAGCTTAGGCAATCCCGTGCCCTTAATCAAGATTCACTACCTAAACACCCCTCGAAAGTTAGGCCAATATGAATATAGTCAACCTGGGCAATATCGGTGTATGGCCGAACTGGGTAGGGCCTTGTCTGACATTTTTGTACTTCAGGTTCGACTTCGCTCCGGCCCATATTTTTTCTTTTCGGCTCTCCAACATATTTAAGTTTGTTTTTTCCTCGAACTCAGTCTTATCCCACCTTCAGTTATGAATGCTAACGATATTCTGCTTCTCCCTACAAGGGTACGGTAAAATATGTAAAGCTAAGATCGACGCGAGACTAGTGGCAAACGGTAGGCCTTGGTGAGTATATAAGCTATGCAAAAAAAAAAAAAATTAACTGCCCATATGCGCTCTAAGTCCGTCAAAAAAGGATGCGATAACCTTTCTCATCCATGTCATATTCGTTTCTCATCGGTGATTCCCAGGCGACAAAGTGTATACTTAAGCTCACAATTTAGCTACACCCATGCTCATCAACATTGCCGAAGTTGACTATATTCATGTTGGCTTAACTTTCGAGGGGTGTTTAGGTAGTGAATCTTTATTGAGGGCATGAGATTCGGTGTGCGCGTGATTGCCTACACCGAGCCCAACATATCTTAACCCAATCTTCGTCGGGCACTTCGAAACATTCCTTTGTGAGTTATACCTATCCCTGTGTTGAACAAATAAGATAACATGGGCGAATCTACATAGTCAAAGAAAGTTCATTTCTACTGTGCGGAAATAGAGGCCAAATGTGGAAAAAATGGCCCTTCACGAATGATGCCTGAAACCTCAGCTTTTCGAGTTGGCCCTCTCGATGGCCCTCTACTTTGAGCTGATACCCTTTTGTTGTTTTCACAGGACGAATGGTGAATACATTGAGTGAGATTTAGACTACTGGTGTTAATAAACTGTCATTGTAATTTTGTAACGTTTTCAATGCAGCAACCAATAAGACAAACCTGACAGGGTTGCCATTGCCTTCCTTGTGTAATATGTGTTCGTAAAGTTTCTGATCAGCTTGCATGTAGATCGAGCACGTACGAACTCGATGGATAGGCCTGTTATCTATCATATCCACCGGAACCGAAAGAGAACGCTTTGATCGACTGTCATTTGAGTAACTAAACAAGTTTTCCTGCAGGTATACGAGCGAGCGATGAACCCACCGAGAGGAAAATTCTTCGAAATATTGATCCCTATAAGAATGCTGAGGATCTGGGAGCTGTGACATTGAAGCGTACAAATTACTTTCCCCCGAGTTTTGTATCTGCTCCATGTCTCTGCGTATACGGCTGTTAAGTCCACAACCGTGCTCTGAAACGCCCCAAGTGTTGATAATAACGCTTGCATATACCCTTACGGTCTTCGGGTGCGTGGGAACTGTCGGTTTGTTCAGCGCTTCTCTTCATACGGATCTTAGCATGGTTGATAGCGTCGTCCGCATAAATCACCGAATGGTAATTCTTCGGACGTTTGTCCAGATCAAAATATCGGGAAACCTTGTCGATCGTGTATGACGTTCCATCGCCAAGATGAACATGACCATCGAAGATTCCGTCAAGAATTGACCCGTATACAGTGGAGTGAGGATCGTCTCGTACATATCCATTGAAAAGGAAACGGTGAGGCTTCACGTGCTGGTTGACATCCCGGCCGTCTTCATCGACGTAAAAGTCATCTGCGAAAACGTCGAACCCCTCCTCAATTGGCTCCAAATGCAGATGGAACGTTCTAAGACAGTTCGAGATTAGCAAAAGTGCAAATAGGACCGGCTTCCAGAAGGCCTTGAACACCAGGGAGACGTAGTTCCAATGTCCTGCCAAGAAGCCAGTCTCAACCGCCCGACTCAGCCCCCGCCGCCAGAGATGCTGAAGAAGCGCTACAACTTCGAAGTCCGCGCTGCCAGCAAGCTTCACCCGCTGCGTTCCGACAACGCGTTTCGCCCGGATAGCAGTCTTCCTCTGATTTTCGCTCGCTCCACCCATAGAAGCCACTGAGAGTGCTCCACAACTCCGACGCCCGCGCCGCCACCCGAGCTGAAGATGTGTTCGCTGTGCTCCACCGTCTCGGGAGCCAGCTCCTCGTCTCTCTGATGCCCGCGCAAACTGATGGGATCGCCGCGTTCTACTCTGATGCCGTCCCTGTGCTGAAGCCAGAAGAAGGCCGGCGACTGCGGTGTAACAATGTGGTTCTTGTGCATTTGTGACTTCTCACAAGGCTTAAGCCTTTGATACGAGAAATAAACTTGCAGAACCCGTAAACAGGAAGGAACTAACCTATTATGTGACCTAAATTTCAGTTTCATTGGCCGTAATGTTCCATCGATGGACCGCTTTGTCCTGGAGATGCTAAGAGGGCGGTAGTTCAGGGTCTCAAAAGTGTCCAGAAAGTGGTTGATACCGCATACTTAAATAAAATCAGGGGGTAAGTCTTCCTACAAGAAGCTTCCTTACCCGAGACAAACAACGAGGAGAACACAAATAGGGTTACGTGGTGATTCATCACTACTGATCGGCGGCCAGCCATCACACCCGCATCGTGAAGCCCTGAAACGGCGTCAGTCAGCGCTACAGATCCACGAGCACGAGGAACGTCAGAAGCACAGGGCGGCGCACGAACAGTACATTCTGATAGTCATCATGGCGAACGTCTGTACCGATTAACACGAAAAATGTGAGAACGCAGGTCTCGCGAAGATGAGTCACATCGCGGACATCGAAGAAAATTGATAAAAAAGTGGAAAAAGTGACTCAACGCTGGTTGCGGATATTAAACGGAAAATGGTCACTGAGCAAAGTAATCACATTGAACTTTCCACGACGGATTATTTATCGATCGCCATCCCCCGTTTGCCCACGCGCATAACTTCGTAATGAGCGACTGTAGAGCTCGTGAATTGCTGCAGGAGGCCGAATCGATATTCGACGAGAATCGGGAGGCCCAAGAACAAAAGAGATATTGGAAGCAGGGGAGTGGTCGATCTCCCGCAGATCAAAGGTGCGATCAGCTCAGGTGGGAGCCGGCGGCGGGAAGCCTCGTGTCAATTTGGTTATGGCCGACGGTGCCTCGACGCTCTTCTTTCACAGCGCCGACATTTGAGAAGCAAAAAATAGTTATTCCCAGAGGGGGTCCTTTGGTCAGCAGCACCCGTTTGTTCAACGCCGCGACTCATCGAGCAGATGGCAAGCACCGAGGGGGGGGGGGGGGGGTGGAGGGGAAAGGGAAGCCCAGCCGCCGTGTCAGCACGAATGGTGGGGTCGCTGCACCGCGCGAAAAGCACTTCCACCGCGACGCGGACAGATTTCCTGCATGTGTTGCCCGCGCGCAACTCTAAAGACTGCTCTAACACCTCAGCTCACAACGAACCCACTGTTATGTTCGTAACTCGACCCGCTCGCTAGGCGGGGAGCAAACTCACATGGAAGCCCTCAAACCTGGGTAATCCCCTATATATAAACGGAGAACCGACGGGTCGGTTGGTCAGGCGTTGCATTTCGACAACGCGTCGCACCGGCACCGGAACCCACATAGAAATAGCAGAGACGACAAATGTCGTCGAACGAACGAACGAACGTCGAGCAACGACAAATGTCGTTCGCAGCGAACGCAGCCACCACCTTCAATGGCGCTGGCACGCCGTGATCGAATTATGGGTCTCAGCCAGTGCTGTCGGATCGGATTGGAACTCGGATAATCCGAATCCGAAATCCGAATCCAAATCTGAAAAATCCGATCCGAAATCCGACGGCATGGGTCTCAGCACGTTGTGATTGAGGGTTCCGGTCAGTTTGAGCGAATGCTGGCATCGGTTTTGAAATGGCATCGGTTTGGAAAATCGCCCGTTTTTAGTATCCAGCAAGGCAAATGCTTAATACTCATGCCCTGTTTTGCTCCATGTTCATCCTCATTCATGTCTCCGCCCTGTCCATAGTTTATCCCACCATGCTTCATCTTATTCCCAGTCCAGTCCTCCATGTTACAAAGCTTTGACCATCTCTGCCCCAGTTTATGCCCCATCTTTTCTGTGGCTATGCCCTATCTCTTCCCCCCGTCCATGCCTCATCTTATTCCACGTTCATGCCACATCCCTTCCGCGGCCAATGCTCATCTTTTCCTCGTTCCATGATGTTCAACTCTGTCCATCACCCTTTCCATGGTCAAAGCTACATTCTATAACCCGGCCTATCCCGGGTCCAGCCCCAGTACATGCCTCAGATTACATGTTTATGGTCTCCTAGCATGTTCAAATGCTACAGCTGGTTGATGCTACTGACGTAACTATCTCCCTAAATGCTCAAATCATGTAAAGCGCGTGACGCTGTGCATATATGTTAAGTCAATTCCTTCTCTATCAATGCTCATATCACCACTTGTCCTTGCTCGGATTCTTGAAAACTGGCCCATTCATTTAAAGATTATGATGAGACCCTTTGCACATCTGACTTATCTGACAGACTCTCTTCAAGATTCTGATGCTCAGATGATGTGAGCAAAGCTAATCTATTCACTGACGATCCTACTCTGAAGTGAACCGCTCTGCCATGACACTCCTCATGTCACATCTCTGATCCGTCTACACATGGGCCAAGTATCGAGGAGGATACCGTTCGTGGACCACAGGAGTAATTAGGACCACATTCGCCTGCCATAGTGTGCAGCGCCATTATTGGCGATCTCCACATATGTCACTAGGTAAATGGCTACAAGCGTCAAAGAATTTTGGGAATTCGTCGAGAAATATCTCACAAGAGTAGGAGCAGTAATAGGATATAATGTCCAAAGGGACCAGGACACCTCATTCCTAGATTGCGCACAGAAAATTACGCAAGTCCGCACGAAACCAATTTCATTTCAAAACCGATGCCATCTCAAAACCAATGCCAAGTTTACACGAGTTTATTTCGTGAATCAAAGGCTTACGCCTTGCACGACACCGAATAATAGACAAACAGAGGATGTCTCGTTGTAGCCGGCTTCATCCCTGGCGTGGCGTAGATGTCGAACCGTTCGAAGATGGCGCGCATCACTGGGCATCTGGGAGACGGAAAAACTTCGAAAATGGCAGTAGACCTTCTTCTTCTCGGGGCGTTTGCGGCACAAAGAAGGCTTCTGAGCTCGCAGCTTCTTCGGAGAGATGAGTCCGTGGTCCGGGAGTTGCGTCTAAGATCGTCTAAGATCCGAGATTCGCTCAAACTGACCGATTTTTATTCGCTCAAACTGACCGTTCTCTCAAACAGACCGGGTGTCGTGATTGAGCGCTTTTGTGGATTTCGGAAATGTCGCTTTCAGTCGAGTCGAGTCGGGTCGAAAAAGGCGACTCGAACACTTCGACTCGACTCGAAGTGCCAACCCTAGTCGCGGATGCGCTTCGCTACAGTTGAGAAGAAAACCGTTTGTGTGAACGACACCCGGTCAGTTTGCGCGAATGTGGCATCGGTTTTAAATAACATTGGTTTCGCATAAAATTTTTGCAAAAACGCAAACGGAAATCGCCAAAAAACGTGGAAATTTCCGTTTTGTGGAAATGGAAACGGAAATTTTTCTGTCCACACTTTTATTAGTTTTGGCGTTTTAGGGCGTAAAATACCTCTGCATTTCTATCTAGTTTTTGTACATGTGTGCTGATTTTTCAAATAATGCTATTTAGGAATACGACTCTCTGGGCTCACACTGCTTTAATTGTATTTTCACAATTCGCCCTGTATTCTCAGTCGTATCGCGGTGGCGAGCGGTCGGTCCCTCCGGTCGCTCTCTGAGTGTCTGGTTGGCCAGATGGCAAACCCCGTGGCAGTTGTGACTGTTCCGGCTTCCAGAGGGAATTAGGACACCCGGAAGCCGTAGTCCCACCACCGCTGACAACAAGATGTTTGACGCCAGGAATCCGACGCCCGACGCTGCGTGAGATGTCATCCCGAAGGTCGCCGACGCTTTGAGGACACCAACACTGAGGAAGACGCAACCCCCGGACCACGGACCATCAGATTCGAGCACAGAAGCGTGCGCTGTGCCGCAAACGATGTTACGCTCCTGAATCCAAAGATTTGCCGATTCCCAGAAGCCCCATGAAGCGTTCCGCCACCCACCGGTTCCACATGAACGCCACGTCAGGAATGAAGACGTCTTTCAGACATCCACTGTTTGTCTATTTTCGGTGTCGTGCAAGGCGAAATGCCTTTGATTCGCGAAATAAAGTCGTATAAGTCGTATAAAGTCGCCCTGTAGTCTATGTTTTACGCGTTTTTACGAATTTATTTCTCGTATATCGAGGGTCTTTCATTTGTGTCCCCAGCGATCGGTCGGGTCGTCCACTCGCTCTCTCTCTGAGGCTGTCTGAGCCGAATGAGTTGAGTGAGCGTTCGTTCTCGGCCGTCGTTGTTGGTGCAATGATCGCCCTGGCTCCCAGAAGGCCTGGAACACCAGGAAGCCGTAGTTCCGCCGTCTTCAACTCCGACGTCCGCGCCGCCACCCGAGTTGAAGACAGATGCACTGTGCTCCACCGTCACCGGAATCAGCTCTTCGCATCTCTGATCCCCGCGCACACTGATGGGATCGCCGTGTTCTACTCTGATGTGCCGAAGTCAGAAGAAGACCGGCGACTACGGAGTGACAATGTGTTTCTTGTCCATATATATCGGCGTTGAGGGGAAACTCCGGTGCCGCTTCTTCGTCGGCCGGATTCCTTTACGATAGGGACCAAGGCTACATGTCGGGAACGCCGATTTCCACACCATCTCAAAGCGGGGACACGGCTAATCAGTACGGAGATGCGAACGCGCGAAAGACGAATCGACTCGCCTTTCGCGTGACCGTGGTTTGTGGTGGCGGTCAACGGCGGATTCATAGTCTTTAGAGCCAACACTGGGGCCGATTGGGGCCGATTTGGGGCCGACTGGGGCCGATTTCCATAGCCATAATTGTTGGAAATCGGCCCCTGAGCTCCAATGTGAAGCCAGTTGTCACGAGTCATAAGTAATTTAAATAAACCAGTAATCTAACAACTGAGCATACAATCGATCAAATCTAATTAAACCCTACATCTCCGTACTGATTAGCCGTATCCCCGCTTTGAGATGGTGTGGAAATCGGCGTTCCCGACATGTAGCCTTGGTCCCTATCGTAAAGGAATCCGGCCGACGAAGAAGCGGCACCGGAGTTTCCTCTCAACGCCGATGGATAATTGCTTAAACCAGACATGGTAAAAGACTCCTGGACAGCTGCAGATTTGCTGTCGGCTGGCATGTGCACGCCGATATTTGCGCGATTCCTCTGGCGCAGCATCTCGTACGTCGTTCCCGAGGAAAGAAACGTACCTTGAGCCATAGGTCGTTGAGAAAAAAAAAACAAAAAAAGGCTCCCATTACATACACCAAATGCAGAGGGAGCCCACGACACAACGTCATCTCAGAACTGAGGCACAGTTTCGATAGTCTGCTTCTTGAAAAAAAAGTTCTTCAGTCTGGCCAGTAGACCATTGTTGAAAAGAAGGTTCTTAAGTCTGGCTAGTGGACCATTGGAATCCACATTTCGACACTTCCGGAAAATATCACAATATCCCTTATAGTTATTGCAAAGGGATCCTGGATGGAGAAGTAGTCCAGACTGGCCAGCCCGTCCTTCTTGTACGAAATGGGCGTTCTTGTCAAATTCTGGCAGTAGGAAGCTCGACACGCATTCTGGAAAACCACACGCTTATACTATCCACAACAGAAGGAACTTGCTTCCATCTTTTTCGCATGCCAAATGACAGAGCTGTTCTGGTTTGCCTTCAGTTAAGAAACAGTCTTTCAGCCCAACAAAGGCGCACACAGAACCGTTACACGCACCAGCGTGGCACACTTTTGTGGCGTCTTGACAGGCCAAGCCATCTCGCTTGGCTCGTGATTCGGGACACACTGGTGACTTTCCGCTACAGTACTGCTCTTCGAGACACTCAGATTCTTCGCGGCACAGCTTGTTGTCATCGAGGCTGAAGAAACTGCACCTCGAAGCGTTGCAGCACTGGCCCTCAGAAGGAGAGCACTGTGCCGTGGATCTTCGTTTGCACGCGTCACGCGACATTCTGTATTGGCCGTTTATCTCGTGAGGAATGCAGCACGAATCTTCCATCTGCTCGCAGTCCTTGTCGGAGAATCCACAGTCACACTCTTCTCCAGGCTCTTTGATCTGATTTCCACAGAAGGCAGAAGTTCTTTCTAAAACGGAGGCGCACACTATGTTGTTGTACAAATGAGAGTACCTTGGAAACAGTTGCGTTTGCCCATAATGTTTGAGTAGAGCTGTTTCTGTGGATCTACAGGCACATTGTGGAGAACTTCAGATAGCACCATCGAAATGTTTTGGACGGAGCACTTTGAAAACTTTGCATTATTTGGCTTATCTCCGGATGTCGCTGATGCGAACATAATATAATTTCCATCCGGAAGGCCTGGCTGGCATTCTAGCGGAAAATCGTGCTGAAACAACCACTTAAGTGGAAGTAGTCGCAGCTGTTCCTACCGGCGAACCAAAGTTATGCCCGATTTCGTGTGCAAGTGTTAGCTGGGAGACCCTTGTCGGTACTCGGTTACCGTAGTTCACAAGCGTCACGATTCCTGTATTCAGCGAGCGGAACACCCATCCTCGCGAACCTTCGTTATACCTCTGGTAGATCTGGCAGATTCCTCCAGCCGTATCTGAAAAATGCTCGATTCTTTCACAAGTTTACAGCTTTCATCGCACTGTGATTTGGGCTTGCTACCCATGCGAGGCCAAGTTTTCCACCAACGAAGTCACGGAATGTCAACGCGTAGGCGAGGCAAAAAGCAGAGTGGTTCCTCTGTGAGTTCATGTTGAGATAGTTTGAAACGTCTACATTCTCTTCGCAGAAAGGGTTGTCGGATCCCGGAGTTGGCCTTCCTCGATGACATGAGTCCGGGGTGAAGATCTGAAAGGAACGACTCGGTCTCTCAACGTCCAAAACACTTCAGTTTTCCATATCCTTTGTCTCCCACATTGCTTCCTATGCTCAAGGTCAAATTCCACGCCGGGCGCCACCGCTATGTGCGGCTGAGTTTCGTCGTTTGGAGGTTGTTTGACGCTCTCGGCACCAAGAAAAGAAAGTTAAATGTGACGCCTCCCTCGCGTCCTGACGGGAACATCTGCTACGCAAGCGAAGTTGCTTCGTCACAAAGGGAAAAAAATGAGAAATCAGGTTGCGCACGACGGTTTGCCCGCCGTCAACATTGTGGAACTGGATTATGTAATTGAGATATATTCAGATTAAAAAACTCTCATCACCGAAAAGAAAAATCACCGAAAGCAGTGTAGGAGACGAGAAACCAGAAGAAAATACATGTCGGGGAGATGAAAAAGCTGTCTCCTCCGTGCAATTTCCACCCCTGGCGCTTAGTGATGGCTCAAACGATCCGCCAGGGACATATCTACAACATAATGTTGGGCTTTTTTTTTTTTATTTCATCTCGTACGCGAAGAGAACAGACGGCTCATTCACAAACTGAAAAATCCCATTATAATTTCGGCGCTGTGCGAACATACGATGTTTATAAGTCATGGCGGGAGCCTCCGAAGAGTTTTTTAATGTGAATATACCATGCGCAAGAAGCGCACAAGGCTCTGATTCAAAACAACTCACCGATGTTCTTTGGATAACAAAATTGAGTCCCCGAATTCCTCGGAAATCTGTCGACTCGTAGATGAGGTTAACCGCTTTAATGTGGTTATAAAAAAGGCTAACGATTTCCTCGCGTGTCCTAAATAATGTCACGTCGCATTAAATTGATTGAAAAGCACAATTATTGGATAGCTGCATTGAAAATGTTACAAATGATAGACATTTCTATTTTCGTAATGTTTAGGGCCATGACAAAACCGATGTATTGGTTGTGTCCGCCACTCGTGCGCCCGCCTTATCCGACCATGGTCATCTCTCATTCTTGTGTCAAACACAATTTTTTTACCCATTAATATCACACCACGGAAGATTTGTCACCTGGACATCGCGAAATGCGAAGTGATGTATGGGTGACTGTTTTCAAAGACGTAAATCACTGACAAGGAAATATTTCCAAGTGCCCGACGAGGATCGGGTTAAGATATGGTGGGGGTGATAGAGCTTAGGCAATCCCGTGCCCTTAATCAAGATTCACTACCTAAACACCCCTCGAAAGTTAGGCCAATATGAATATAGTCAACCTGGGCAATATCGGTGTATGGCCGAACTGGGTAGGGCCTTGTCTGACATTTTTGTACTTCAGGTTCGACTTCGCTCCGGCCCATATTTTTTCTTTTCGGCTCTCCAACATATTTAAGTTTGTTTTTTCCTCGAACTCAGTCTTATCCCACCTTCAGTTATGAATGCTAACGATATTCTGCTTCTCCCTACAAGGGTACGGTAAAATATGTAAAGCTAAGATCGACGCGAGACTAGTGGCAAACGGTAGGCCTTGGTGAGTATATAAGCTATGCAAAAAAAAAAAATTAACTGCCCATATGCGCTCTAAGTCCGTCAAAAAAGGATGCGATAACCTTTCTCATCCATGTCATATTCGTTTCTCATCGGTGATTCCCAGGCGACAAAGTGTATACTTAAGCTCACAATTTAGCTACACCCATGCTCATCAACATTGCCGAAGTTGACTATATTCATGTTGGCTTAACTTTCGAGGGGTGTTTAGGTAGTGAATCTTTATTGAGGGCATGAGATTCGGTGTGCGCGTGATTGCCTACACCGAGCCCAACATATCTTAACCCAATCTTCGTCGGGCACTTCGAAACATTCCTTTGTGAGTTATACCTATCCCTGTGTTGAACAAATAAGATAACATGGGCGAATCTACATAGTCAAAGAAAGTTCATTTCTACTGTGCGGAAATAGAGGCCAAATGTGGAAAAAATGGCCCTTCACGAATGATGCCTGAAACCTCAGCTTTTCGAGTTGGCCCTCTCGATGGCCCTCTACTTTGAGCTGATACCCTTTTGTTGTTTTCACAGGACGAATGGTGAATACATTGAGTGAGATTTAGACTACTGGTGTTAATAAACTGTCATTGTAATTTTGTAACGTTTTCAATGCAGCAACCAATAAGACAAACCTGACAGGGTTGCCATTGCCTTCCTTGTGTAATATGTGTTCGTAAAGTTTCTGATCAGCTTGCATGTAGATCGAGCACGTACGAACTCGATGGATAGGCCTGTTATCTATCATATCCACCGGAACCGAAAGAGAACGCTTTGATCGACTGTCATTTGAGTAACTAAACAAGTTTTCCTGCAGGTATACGAGCGAGCGATGAACCCACCGAGAGGAAAATTCTTCGAAATATTGATCCCTATAAGAATGCTGAGGATCTGGGAGCTGTGACATTGAAGCGTACAAATTACTTTCCCCCGAGTTTTGTATCTGCTCCATGTCTCTGCGTATACGGCTGTTAAGTCCACAACCGTGCTCTGAAACGCCCCAAGTGTTGATAATAACGCTTGCATATACCCTTACGGTCTTCGGGTGCGTGGGAACTGTCGGTTTGTTCAGCGCTTCTCTTCATACGGATCTTAGCATGGTTGATAGCGTCGTCCGCATAAATCACCGAATGGTAATTCTTCGGACGTTTGTCCAGATCAAAATATCGGGAAACCTTGTCGATCGTGTATGACGTTCCATCGCCAAGATGAACATGACCATCGAAGATTCCGTCAAGAATTGACCCGTATACAGTGGAGTGAGGATCGTCTCGTACATATCCATTGAAAAGGAAACGGTGAGGCTTCACGTGCTGGTTGACATCCCGGCCGTCTTCATCGACGTAAAAGTCATCTGCGAAAACGTCGAACCCCTCCTCAATTGGCTCCAAATGCAGATGGAACGTTCTAAGACAGTTCGAGATTAGCAAAAGTGCAAATAGGACCGGCTTCCAGAAGGCCTTGAACACCAGGGAGACGTAGTTCCAATGTCCTGCCAAGAAGCCAGTCTCAACCGCCCGACTCAGCCCCCGCCGCCAGAGATGCTGAAGAAGCGCTACAACTTCGAAGTCCGCGCTGCCAGCAAGCTTCACCCGCTGCGTTCCGACAACGCGTTTCGCCCGGATAGCAGTCTTCCTCTGATTTTCGCTCGCTCCACCCATAGAAGCCACTGAGAGTGCTCCACAACTCCGACGCCCGCGCCGCCACCCGAGCTGAAGATGTGTTCGCTGTGCTCCACCGTCTCGGGAGCCAGCTCCTCGTCTCTCTGATGCCCGCGCAAACTGATGGGATCGCCGCGTTCTACTCTGATGCCGTCCCTGTGCTGAAGCCAGAAGAAGGCCGGCGACTGCGGTGTAACAATGTGGTTCTTGTGCATTTGTGACTTCTCACAAGGCTTAAGCCTTTGATACGAGAAATAAACTTGCAGAACCCGTAAACAGGAAGGAACTAACCTATTATGTGACCTAAATTTCAGTTTCATTGGCCGTAATGTTCCATCGATGGACCGCTTTGTCCTGGAGATGCTAAGAGGGCGGTAGTTCAGGGTCTCAAAAGTGTCCAGAAAGTGGTTGATACCGCATACTTAAATAAAATCAGGGGGTAAGTCTTCCTACAAGAAGCTTCCTTACCCGAGACAAACAACGAGGAGAACACAAATAGGGTTACGTGGTGATTCATCACTACTGATCGGCGGCCAGCCATCACACCCGCATCGTGAAGCCCTGAAACGGCGTCAGTCAGCGCTACAGATCCACGAGCACGAGGAACGTCAGAAGCACAGGGCGGCGCACGAACAGTACATTCTGATAGTCATCATGGCGAACGTCTGTACCGATTAACACGAAAAATGTGAGAACGCAGGTCTCGCGAAGATGAGTCACATCGCGGACATCGAAGAAAATTGATAAAAAAGTGGAAAAAGTGACTCAACGCTGGTTGCGGATATTAAACGGAAAATGGTCACTGAGCAAAGTAATCACATTGAACTTTCCACGACGGATTATTTATCGATCGCCATCCCCCGTTTGCCCACGCGCATAACTTCGTAATGAGCGACTGTAGAGCTCGTGAATTGCTGCAGGAGGCCGAATCGATATTCGACGAGAATCGGGAGGCCCAAGAACAAAAGAGATATTGGAAGCAGGGGAGTGGTCGATCTCCCGCAGATCAAAGGTGCGATCAGCTCAGGTGGGAGCCGGCGGCGGGAAGCCTCGTGTCAATTTGGTTATGGCCGACGGTGCCTCGACGCTCTTCTTTCACAGCGCCGACATTTGAGAAGCAAAAAATAGTTATTCCCAGAGGGGGTCCTTTGGTCAGCAGCACCCGTTTGTTCAACGCCGCGACTCATCGAGCAGATGGCAAGCACCGAGGGGGGGGGGAAGAAGAACGGACGAACGTCGAACAACGTTCGCAGCGAACGCAGCCACCACCTTCAATGGCGCTGGCACGCCGTGATCGAATTATGGGTCTCAGCCAGTGCTGTCGGATCGGATTGGAACTCGGATAATCCGAATCTGAAAAAAAACGGACCCGTCGTTTCTCCATTTATATATAGGGTATATCACTCAGGAAAGAAACTACTACAGACAGCATGTCGTCTCTTTGTCCGTGTGGGCTAGACAGTTTACACCGGTGCGCAGAGTCTGGCGTCTTTTTAGTCACCCTCAAGGTGAGGAGTCATCCCTCAGAGTCAAGTTTCGGATTCGAACAACAAGATGACTAACTTTGCGGATGTTGAATGGAGCTTCAACACCCGCTATGGATGCAAGCAGCTCGTTGTCACCCCGATTAGCAGCAAAGAAGAGGACATGGTCTACATGGTCTGGATTGGTCTACACATGGGCCAAGTATCGAGGAGGATACCGTTCGTGGACCACAGGAGTAATTAGGACCACATTCGCGACAACCGAAGTCCTGTTTCTAGACGTTAGACAAACACTAGCAGTATCGGCCGCCTACGGCGGCGTCTATGTTGCTTCGTGCTTAATGCTTAATACTCATGCCCTGTTTTGCTCCATGTTCATCCTCATTCATGTCTCCGCCCTGTCCATAGTTTATCCCACCATGCTTCATCTTATTCCCCGTCCAGTCCTCCATGTTACAAAGCTTTGACCATCTCTGCCCCAGTTTATGCCCCATCTTTTCTGTGACTATGCCCTATCTCTTCCCCCCGTCCATGCCTCATCTTATTCCACGTTCATGCCACATCCCTTCCGCGGCCAATGCTCATCTTTTCCTCGTTCCATGATGTTCAACTCTGTCCATCACCCTTTCCATGGTCAAAGCTACATTCTATAACCCGGCCTATCCCGGGTCCAGCCCCAGTACATGCCTCAGATTACATGTTTATGGTCTCCTAGCATGTTCAAATGCTACAGCTGGTTGATGCTACTGACGAAACTATCTCCCTAAATGCTCAAATCATGTAAAGCGCGTGACGCTGTGCATATATGTTAAGTCAATTCCTTCTCTATCAATGCTCATATCATCACTACTCCTTGCTCGGATTCTTGAAAACTGGCCTATTCATGTAAAGATTATGATGAGACCCTTTGCACATCTGACTTATCTGACAGACTCTCTTCAAGATTCTGATGCTCAGATGATGTGAGCAAAGCTGATCTATTGCACTTTGCACATCTATTGCACAGCGATCGGTCGGGTCGTCCACTCGCTCTCTCTGCGGCTGTCTGAGTTCGCTCGGATGAGTTGAGTGAGCGGTCGTTCTCGGCCATTGCTGGTGGCGAAATGATCGCCCTGTTCCAATCCGTCGTGGCTGGCGTGGAATGTACAGATTTATTTTACAATATCATATGCTTACACATAGTTGCACCCAAAGTTATCACCATCTTCGTTCGTAGTTTCTTCTTGTCCTTCTGCCGCGGAGACGATCCCTTCAAACAATGGAACTTCGGACCTGAGCTTCAGACGTTTGCTCTCCTCGGTAGCACCACAATGAGAGATCTTCGGTCCGTGCGAGGTTCTGCCAGCGTTGAGTTCCTACTGTCCTCACGATGTCGTCCCTCCAGCGTGTCCTCGGTCTTCCCAGCGGGCGTGTGTTCGGAAGCCTCCATTCCGTGATCCGGGTGGACCATTTGTTGCGGTCTTCGACGTTGTTCGCCAATTTCCACGCGAACGTCCACTTCCGTTTAATCGCAGTTTCGCAGATGTCTTTCACTTTCGTCACTCCTCGAATCCAATCGTTTGTTCTTCTGTCTAGTAGTCTCACTCCGATCATCCGACGCTCCATTCTTCGTTGCGCTGCCGCCAGTTTCTTCTTCATTGACTTGGTAAGGGCCCAAGTTTCGGATCCATAAAGCATTGTTGGCAGGATGCACATGTCGAACAGCCTTCTTTTCCATTTCATGTCTACGGATGGGGAAGTTAGGAGAACTTTATGTTGCCTGAACGCATTCCATCCGGAGCTGATGCGGCGTCCTACTTCTTTTCTGTGGTCTCTGATCATCTGGACTTCCTGGCCTAAATATACGAAGCTTTTTACACACTCTAAACTCACATCATTTAGGCGAATGTCGAGTTCTTCATTCGTCAAGATTTTCGTCTTCGTCTCGTTGATCTTTAGCCCATGTCGTCGGGAGATGGCGTTGAGCTCGTTTACCATCGTCTGAAGCTCTTCTTGCGAGTTGGCAATTAGTGCTATTGAACGTAAGCCAAATTATATCTCGCTAAGAAGACCGTCTGCACCGCTCGACCACCCGCGCCGTCCACTCATGCCGAAGAATCGCTCCAACTTCGAAGTCTGCTCCGCCAACCGCTCCGTCGATGAGTTTCTGTTTCGTCCGCCGAGCTCCACCTTCCGCGCTACTTCCGGATAAAGCTTTTTTGTTGCTTCGAAGCCCGCGCACACTGATGGGACAGCCGCCTTCAACTCCGATGTCGTGCCCTCCGCCGAAGAAAGAAGAAAAGCAGCGACAACAGTGATATACGGTTCTTCATTATGCATTATGAGATTTCTTGCATGACGAATGTCATTGAGTCAAGAGTAACTAAATAAATGAGATGAGCGTAAATGAGCGAGTATTCATCCCTGAAAGGCAGCAAAAACGCATCATGAACACGCTGCACGAAAGCCATTTTGGCGCAACAAAGATGAAAGCGCTGGCGAGGTCGGTAATTTGGTTTCCAAGCCTCGATAAAATGATAGAATCTAAAGCTCGAAAATGCACCAAGTGCGCGGAAGTAGGACCGGAGAAGGTAAAAATTCCACTCCGCCAGTGGGAAATCCCAGACCCAGACTCCCCTGTGTTCTACGTGCTTCACAACACGTATAACTTCTGGTTAACTGCTTTGAACGCTCCAGATTTTATTTTCTTTGTACCGTCATACCGTCATATCACGTCGAGAAGCATAAGCACCAGACAGACTGTCGCCCGAGGCCAGACCGATTTGCCTGAGTTCGCTGCGTGGTGCTGCTTCTGTTGCCTCGCAGCCAAGGCGAAACGAAGCCAGTTGTCACGAGTCATAAGTAATTTAAATAAACCAGTAATCTAACAACTGAGCATACAATCGATCAAATCTAATTAAACCCTACATCTCCGTACTGATTAGCCGTATCCCCGCTTTGAGATGGTGTGGAAATCGGCGTTCCCGACATGTAGCCTTGGTCCCTATCGTAAAGGAATCCGGCCGACGAAGAAGCGGCACCGGAGTTTCCTCTCAACGCCGATGGATAATTGCTTAAACCAGACATGGTAAAAGACTCCTGGACAGCTGCAGATTTGCTGTCGGCTGGCATGTGCACGCCGATATTTGCGCGATTCCTCTGGCGCAGCATCTCGTACGTCGTTCCCGTGCTCTTCGTCTCATTTGAGTACTGTACGACCAATTACGGTGAACGAGAAGTAAAGAGGAAAGAAACGTACCTTGAGCCATAGGTCATTCAGCATGGGCCGTATACGTTCCGAGCATGTCGACATCGACAAAAAATTGGCAGCTGTGAGCGATGTAAATCCAATAAGTGCGTAAAACCAAGGCCCTTTCGGACCAAAGTGCAACTTCTGGGGTAGCTTCTGCCTAGCGTAATACATGGCTCCCATCACACCGAGGGCAAAGGGAAGCCCACGACCCAATGTCATCTCAGAAGTGCAGCTCTTTAGGGTGGTCGTCAGCTTCTCTTGGTCCTCCGACGAGATTCTCTTCAGCAACCACTGCATCTGCTCGCTGTTTATCATCAGACCTTTCCCGTCGCCTTCTGACGAAGACGACATCATGTCGTCGCCTAACGGACCCGGAGGACTCGATTCCATCTTCACTGAAACAAATCAGATAATAGGAAGAAGGCAAAATCACTCGATCAATGAGAGGCGAAATTAATTGACGCCAGCGGCTCCGCTCACAGCCACCGTAACCAACACAAACGAAAACCTCATGTGATTCGAAGATCAAGCATGGCCAAAACACAATTTCTGAAAGGACACAAAGCAACACAAGTGCACACCCCTCCCAGCTGTTCATAACTTTGTAATTCGGAAAAATCGTATCTCTTCAAACCATCAGGGTGACTGCTGTGAGACACCACAATGCACTGGCGAAGTATTAGGGACAACAGAAAAGTAGGTTTCTCTTTTTCGTGTCCACCTGCACATTTTATTGAAAAAAACCGAAACTGTTGTTTAAATGCGAAATATTCCGTAGTTCTTGTATGTTAATTCAGCGTTGTTCTAAAAAGAACATTGGTGCTCGTCTGTTGAGACAATTTCCAGGTTTCCCCGTCCACACATCGTATTGATTAGAATAAAAGACTCGAAGGATTTCTCCAAAAACATAATTAGTTGTGATAATTCCTCTATGGCGAAAAGTTACCAACACCTTCGGCACCCATTGGAGTATTTCAGGCAGAACATCGGCGTTGCTATCTCCGAAATCGAATCAGAGAAAAAAATGGAGAGACGGACGAAAGTGCGAAATATACTGTTCGGTGTCATTTCAAGTTGATGTGTCTTGCAACGAATGTTGCTACCGTTCAATTTCCGTTTTACCTCTTTCGATCTCTTTTCTATCCACGTGTTTTCTGGGTGTTGTCATTTCGCAGTTTTAATTCGCCGAATTTATCGGTTTCCGGGGTGTTTTCCGTGCTTATTGTTGTACATCTTTTCAAGGTGTTATTTTCAGGTAAACATGGGAGCTTACAAGTATATGCAAGAGATCTGGCGTAAGAAGCAGTCGGAAGCTCTGCGTTATCTTCTCCGCATCCGCTGCTGGCAGTATCGCCAACTCACCGCTGTCCATCGCGCTCCTCGACCTACCCGCCCCGAGAAGGCCCGCCGTTTGGGATACAAGGCCAAGCAAGGTAAAGAGGCTTCTGTCCGATGTATCCATGTTTTCCTTTCAGGTTTCGTAATCTACCGCGTCCGTGTCCGCCGTGGTGGTCGCAAGCGCCCCGTTTGCAAGGGTCAGACCTACGGTAAGCCCAAGACCCACGGAGTTAATGAACTGAAGTTTGCCCGCGGAAAGCAGTCTGTCGCAGAGGTTAGTCCTTGCTGCTGTGGGGCAGTGTAACTACGGGGCAGAGTAACTATCGTTCTGCTTGTAGGAGCGCGCTGGCCGTCGTCTTGGAAACCTCCGCGTCTTGAACTCCTACTGGGTTGGTCAGGATGCCACCTTCAAATTCTACGAAGTCATCCTTGTCGACCCCTCTCACAACGCCATTCGCCGTGATCACCGCATGCAATGGATCTGCAACCCTGTCCACAAGCACCGCGAGCTCCGTGGATTGACCTCTGCCGGACGCAGCAGTCGTGGTTTGGGCAAGGGACACCGTTTCTCGAAGACTACTGGAGGTTCTCGTCGCAAGTGCTGGCTCCGCAGAAACACTCTTTCTCTGCTCCGCAAGCGTTAAAGTGTTTATTGTCCGGGCCGCTGTTGCTGTTGTTGGTGATTGTTATAAACTCTTTATTAATATCTGTTGTAGCCCTTGAGTTCTGTCCATGGTGTTGGCGCCCCAGCTTGTCGGTGGTCCGTGGGAATGGTGTTTATATACTCGATGGGAAATAAGACCGCGGCAAGGGGGGTTGTCAGAGACTGTTGACTATCGTGAAGAAATGTTCCTATTCGGATGTAGAACTCTGTGACTTCAGAGGAGATGGTGGGAGAGAGCGCGATAGAGCGTGTCCAGATCGGTCGCCTGCTGTATTCTCCACAAGGGGATCCTCTTCTGAAACGTGTACTTCCAGAGAGTGCCGGGGCGGGCTGGACGTACCTGGTCGGCGAGGGCCTGGGTGTCGGGCTGCATGGAGATGACGACGAAGGAACAGCCCTTGCCGAATTTGGTGCGGACGCGCTCGAGGACGGACTCCTTGGTCATCTTGACGGTGCTGTAAACGTTGTCGATATCGACGGCGGCAGCGAGGTCGCTGGCAACGAGCTTCGCGAGGCTCGTCATGAGGCCTTCGCCACTGAGGACGACGTTGGCGACGCGCGCAGAGCTGTCGGCGTCTGTGGCGGCGACGATCTGCAGACAGCGCTTGAAGCGGGCACTCCAGGCGCCGAGAACCTTCTCCATGAGCTCGAGGGCCTGTGCCCGCTCCGCGGCTGACACCTCACCCAGCTCTGTCAGGGGCGTCAGGGCTACGCCGCCGCGGCGCCACTCGGCGCCACTCTCATCGCGGTAGCGATTGTAGGCCTCGCGAACCTGCTGATATCGCGTCGCCACCTTCCGGAGCCAGTCAACGCCGCTCCGCATCGTGTGTGGCGGTGTGGTGCCACCGTCGGCTACAGAAGCGCCACCGTAACCGAGATCCTGCATGGCGTCGTCCAGGTTCGCATCCTCGATGTTCACCTGCTCACACTCGGAGACCTGGAGAGGAGATGCGTCAACGTGCTTTGGTGCGGGACTCACCTCGGCGCTTTCGACACCGAAGACGTCGGAGACGACGTGGGCGACGACGCGCTTCACGGCCTCCGTGAGCTTCGACTCCTCCTTGGCGCAGGCGAGCATGAAGGTGGAGAAGGCGCAGACGTCCTCGAGGTCCCACACGAAGACGCGCTTATAAAACTCCTCGGGAGTGGCGGATCCGTTGGGCGTCTTCTTCTTCTTCGACGCCTTCCCGGCCGACTTCTTCGCCTCGGCGCCACGAGGGGACACCTGCGAGGGCGACTTCGCCTCCGAGAGGACGTTCTGTAGGAAAGGACTTAGCGAGGCCTCTGGAGATGGCCTACTGGGTAACTGGTGGCAGAGGGGAAGTAGGAGCCGAGCGAGGCGCCCGTGGCACCGTAGTAGCCGTTGCGGGCGGCGGCTCCACCGTAGCAGCCGCTGTAGGAAGCGTAATCGAAACCGGCGGCGGAGGGGTAGGCGGTGGCGGTGTAGGAGGAGGACGTCGCCGAGGGGAAGTAGCTGAAGCCGGCGGCGCTCCGGAGGCTCTGGTAGTAGCCGGGGCCGACGCCGTAGTTGGAGGCCGTCGCGGCGGCGTACGGGTGATTGTAATAGGAGCCGGCGATCATGCGCGTCGAATCTGAAGCGGAGCCGTCAGCGGAGGAGGAGGGGGGGGGAGCGCCGATTGGCTCCGATTTGGGCCGTGATTACCATAGGCGGTGGCGGCGTCCTGCATGACGGAAAGCGCCGAAGTCTGTTGGGCGGCGGCCGTAGCGGTCAGCGAACCCATCGGAGGCGCCTCGGCGGATGAGGCTAGGCCTTTCGGGTCGGAGGGGAGGACGCTCCAGACGGAGGAGCCGCGGTTTGGGTCTCCGAGGAGGTCTCTGAAGCGGAAGCCACCAATCACGACTGTTTACCCAATTCCGACGGATAATTGTCGGATTAATGGCGGGTCGTCGGGCGCCTTCTCCATCAAAAGGTGCCGCCCCGAGGAGACCCGCGGGGTCACTCGCAATTAACGGATTTGACGACCGTTCCTCGTCAGAGAGGGCCATTTAACGTTTTTGTGAGTTTGGGGATGCAACACTTGAGAGGGGCGGAGGTCGTTGAAATTTGGATTGGGACTGTGCTAAAGGATCGCCTGCTTCTGGAAGCATTGCACACGCCGGACAAAGGGAGATACTGTAGACAGGATCACCCCCGATCTCTATTTTGATATTCTGGGTGGACATGGCGACTCTAGGCAACGCCGGTATAGAGTGGGTAGGAATACAGATGTACACTTTCAGAAGGGGGGCTTTTTTGCAGGAGTTGGGACTTTTCTCGTTTAACGCGTGGCTCTCTACGACCGTCGTGTAGATAGGGAGTGGATACACTCCCGAAGGTGACTCTTTGGGGAACTTACCTCGAGGGATCTCCGACGACGCTCGAATTTGCACGAAACGCACTGGAGGCTGATCTGTTCGCCTGAAAAGGGATCGATCAGAGAACGATTCAAGTCGGATCGTGGGCCGCAGTCGTCAGAGGTGCGCGAGATTCAGCATCTGTGCCGGGCGGAGGGCACCTGGGAGGGGCCAGGTGTGCGCTAGTGGTGGGGGCGTCGCTCCCGGCCCCAATTAGCGCAAAAGGGTCCGCCCGCGACGGGATTAGGCGGGCGGAGTCGTCGCCTCCGGACCGAAAAGCTCCTTGCGCCTTTGGCCTTCGGGCGCTAATCCCCGGCGGCGTCGGAAGACGTCTTCAGGAAACCCGAACCCCGCTGGACGCCGCCGGACGGCCTCCGCGCAGCCGGCCGTCGGTCAGGGCGGACAAATATTTGGCGGGGCCAAATGGCCGAAGGGGGTACGGTAGGCGGGGGGACGGCAGAGTTAATTGTGGGAAAACGGCGGACAAAAACGGAGTCGCGCAATCAGGCGTCGATTCTCAAATTTCGGCGACGACGTAACGACAACGCGGAGGGAAACGGTTAATCCGACGACTAATTGCGCTCCCAATTAGACTCGGCGGATGGCGGATTAGGGCTGTTTTGGCACTTGAGTGTCCTGAAGAGGGATTTGCCACGTTGACGGACTGGCAGGTTCAACAGACCTGCCCGAGAGGGGACTTCCGAACCAGGGCCACCGTATCTGATGAAGAGCGCCACTCTCGTTCCTCCAAATTCACCTCTGAATGCCGAAGCTTCTTCTTCTTCTGAACAGAATCCCTTCCCCAGACACTACAGTACCCTTCCCGGGCGACACTTCCACGTCACCTCCACTTCGCACCTCGCTTCTCCTCGTCTTCCGGTGTTCGATTACGCGTGCGCGGTCAGAGGTGCGCGTCGCCATCTTGTCGACAAAAGCACTCCACTCCGAGTCAATATTTGTCCCCTTTTGTTCTCTCGGGGCACAGTCGACTGTCGGCACCTTCCCCTACCGTACCCCCACTTCGGCGTGCATGTTTATCCAGCAGGAAGAGTCGATGGGGATTAAGCCGGTCATTATCCGGCAGGGGTCCCTGATTAGCATATCCCCCACGGTCGGACGGCGCTGCGAGTGGCGAAATCTCGCGCGCATGCATGACCCGTGAGTTTGTTTGCCGGCGCTGTGGGTGGCCCTGATCGCCTCGGCGACGACTGTCGAGGATGGGCCACGGGCGCAGGAGAGGATAAACATTGCGCAACGGACGCTGAAGTGACAAGCGAGGCTCTCGAGGACCAGCAGCACGCCAGTTGCGAGCGGAGATAAGTCCCGAATGGCGTAATGCGATTAGGAGGGCTCGCGGGTACGGTAGTGGGGAGGGCGACTCGGATTCGGTCCACTGGCAGTTGCTTCGAATCGCTTCGAGTCACTTTGACCCGGAAAGCAAAGGCACTTTCGGGAGATGTCTTTCCAAATCGGGACCTCTTCGAGGATTTTCTTGGAGTGACCCGAAGAGAAGGCCTCCTCTGGGGCCTAACGGTTTCTTCAAAGCGGCTGCGAACACGACAACTGTCTCGGTGTCGACCGTGTCCAGGTCTGCTCCACGAGAACCGGCCGGCGCCTCCAGAACAGGCCTGTTTCCCGCAAAGAGGATTCGATTTCACGGCGGCGGATCAGGCGCGGATCGGGGCGGAGGAGGCGCCGGGGCAGAATCGGGCGATGACAACGAAGAACATGATCCTACGAAACTGAGAAGCCGAGGCGCACGCTCCATTTTCACCCGGGGCGGTCCCTTCCCACCCAAAAGTGAGCCTAACCTGGTCCTGCTGGTCGAGTTGGAGCATTCTGGATTCAGGGCTGCTCGGGGTCCCGGAGCGACCGATGGCGGAGTCGTTGAGAGGGCGAAAGGGGCAGCGGGTGGCAAGAGGCCCTCCGCTTTGCGAATATCCACCGCTTCGACGCTCTCTTTCTCTGCCTTCTCTGCGCCCGATTCTCTCTCGCCTACCGTACCCCTGCCTTTCGAGAGCGGCTTCCTCCAACCAGCGGTTCCACAAGGCCTCTTCCCTCCCGTTTTGTGTCCGTTCAGGAGGAGGTCGCCTATTCCGAGGTCTTTCTGCTCCGAGCACATCGTTTGAATCCACTCACAGCCTAACCACCGGCTCCTTATTTGCCCTCCATTAGCGACTTCG
Source organism: Steinernema hermaphroditum (assembly GCA_030435675.1). NCBI lineage: Eukaryota > Metazoa > Nematoda > Chromadorea > Rhabditida > Steinernematidae > Steinernema > Steinernema hermaphroditum. The sequence continues at coordinate 7,702,686 of CM059622.1, forward strand.
ATCGGCCAGCTGACGTTTGTTTGCGTTTCGCTACCGTATGTCCCGTCCACGACGCATGGATTCCCCTTCGAGGGCACTCCAGCCCCCGGATCGTCTTTCAAAATATCGATTCGGAGACGTCGCCGTCGAATCGCCGCTTTTCCCTCGAAAGTGGCCGGGCAACGTCGCCGTTTTGCTAGAAGAAGGCCCAGGGCCTTCAGACTTGATTGTCTTATCCGAGTGTTTAGACGAAGGTTGCGGTAGTGTCACCCTGCATCCAAGACTCGTGTTTGGATTTCCCTCAAAATAATTGCAGGAAGAGAACAATACTGCTTCTGGAAACCGCTCTCTTCCCCCACAGACTCTAAGAAGCCTAGATCTGGGACTGCAGTTCTCGCGTTCTGCTCTTCTTTTACAGTAGTCACTAAATGCGCCCACAGATAGTCAATTCGATTTTTGTCTGCCAAACATGCAATACAAACCATTTTTTTGAGCAGACACGTGCAAAATCGGTCGGTTTCCTTTTGTCTCCCACCGCTTCACACCGATTCATACCACAGAATGATTGTCTGCCAGACAGAAGGCGAAGTGTCAGTCTCTTTGTGAGGGATTTTTGAGGCGATCTGCGTACCGTAGAGCCATTGACTGACTTCACTACATCTCGAAGTCACTAGAAGATCTAAAGTAGAAATCGTCCATGCTTCCTTCAGTGACTTCACTATGTGAAAGAGACTTCATTTCCTAATGAGTGCAAGTAGACGCGCAGCCCTAAGGGTATCCAGTTTCCCGGCGGGACCACTTGTATGCCACCTCGGCGCACCTTCGGTGTTTACATTCGCCCTCTGCGGACGTCCATCAGAACTGTTTATTAGTGCACGCGTTACATCATCGTCTGTTTATCGCGATTTCGGAGAGTTACGGAGAACTACGACGGGAGGACTACGGTCAGGCATACGGTACATGTATATACAGAGGAGGGCCGGAAGGGTCTCAGGGCACGGGGAGACACCAGCCGGGGGCGCCGTTCGGACAGCTTCTTGTCCAACAGTCGAGGTCGTCGGGGATACAGCGCTCCGCCGAGGAGCATCGGTGGCCGAAGACGCACGGCGACGCGAGGCAGCAGCGCCGCGCCTGGTGCACCGTCGGCGGACTCGCCGTCACCTGCACTGAAACAGGAGCCGAGTTAGGGGAAACCGTTCTGATTCTATCGTTGTGGTTGATCCTGATTCACACGTCTTCTGTTCAGGAGTCCTGAACAGAAGACGTGTTGTCTTCTGACCCCATTCCAGAAAAGGGGGCGCCCTCAAGAGACCCCTCCCACCCACTGACCGGTCTGCTGCTGGGCAGGGCGGTGCTTGAGGTACTTCTTGCAGAGGCCGGAATATCCGGAGGCGTAGGCGCAGTCCCACTCGTTCCAGCTGCCCTCGGGACGGTCGAAGTCGAGCCACATGGTCAGGCAGAGGTCGGTCCCGGACGGAGGCTCTGCAAAGCGGAGAAGAGGCGCGTCAGGGAAGAAGCGCCGCGGCTAGACTACGAAGACGCCTACCACCTCGGAATCCTTCGCTATGGCGTCCCACGGAACCATCGTTCCACTCGTAGGCGCCCGTCTTCGTCAACCGCACCAGGCGTCCCAGCCACACCGTCGGTACTGAGAGGTTCGCCTTCTTCACCACCTCTGCAAAGAGGTCTCTCTAATTGAAGGACAGTTCTGGAATACACCCAGAAACCAGAATCTGGACCCAGGGACGAGGAGAGGAAGGGAACGCACCGAAGGCGAAGTAGTTCTCGTACTCGTCGACGAGGGAGGCGAGGTGGGCGCCGTGGCGCTGGCAGAAGCGGTCGGCCTCGGGCCAGCGGAGACGCTGCTCGATGACGAAGAAGCAGCTCTTAGTGCGGTCGTAGCGGATCCAGCCGCGGGGGCACTCGGCCCCGGCGGAGGGTTGTCGCTCGCCGCGGCTCCGGCCTTCGGAGGCGCCGAACACGGCCTCCGGGAAAAGCGCCAGGGCGAGGAGCGCGAGGAGAAGAGGCGGCATCGCGGCGCGGAGTCCGGCTCCAGAGTGTTTGTTTATGTCGGGAGGCGTCGGGTATCGGCCGTTCCTCCGCACCATAAACATTGGAGCGCGTTTCGTCTTCTGGAAAGGTGAAAGGTCGCCCGAATGTTCGCCGCCTTACGTGCCACCGGAGAGTTTAAAGTGCGCCGTTAGGCATTCGGCAGCACCGGGCTCGCCCGCGAACGTTTCCGAAATCTTTGGCTTCCCGTGGAACTGTTTCCGAGGGTCTAAAGTATTCCGGAAGCAGCGGGCGCCTCCCACCGGCATGTTCCTGCTCGGAGACCCTACGGAGACGTCCCCAGAAGACCGTCACCACTCTGCTTCAAGAAGGACGGGACTCTCGGAAAGTGGCCTCCGAAGACGCGCGACCAAAATCTCACGTCGATCAAAGAGAACGACTCGGAACTCTTCTTTGTGGCGTAAAAAAAAGACTTTTTTTGTTCGGAGACGATTGCAGACGGCGACAAAAAGTGCACTTTGGGGCACCACAATTCCGAATCCACTTGGCCAACAGGGCCGCAGAGGAGGTTCAGGAGGGAGACTCAGACTATTGATGGGAGACTCAGACATGCACTTTGGCTAAGTCTAGACAGTTTCAAACGCATGCAGGACATGTTTATCATTCGTATATTGGTCGTGCGCACTCCAGTGGCTGTAACTCGAGAGGACAGAGTCCTGCTCTAGGGCACCTTTGGGCCTTGCACTTCTGCAGACCCTCTGCATAAAACCGGAATTCAGCGGCCCTTCAGAACGCTTCCCTGCTCATGAAATATGCCGGCCCCTCGGGCATTTGTCTTTTCCTGCCACGTTGTAATCCGAAGTCCGTTTGCAACAACTCTCTGCACCTCTCATGGTCAGTTGCTGTCGTGGAACCCGATCGCCCCATCTTGCCGGACATCTTGTTTCCCCTCGGATGCTATGCTCCGAAGTCTCCCCGGTGGTCAAAACAGCCATTAAAAACGTCCCTCCAGACGGCGACTCTTAGGCGAGTAAACTCTACACGCGCGCCGCTTTACACCTCCGATCCTCGAGGCACCTCCGACAGCCGCCGACCGTCGGCGTCACCGAATAGTATAGTGGGCCTTCGTGGCCACTCACGCTCTGCGGAGGCATGCGAGGGCGATCGGAATGTCAGGGCTGCTCGCCGAAAGGACGTGGGTCCTACGGGGAAACAGGCGATCGGACAACAAAAACAAAGCTGGTCAGAGGTCAGAGGGGATTTATACGATGTTTGTGCGGCGTGTGGATAACGAGGATACAATTAGACACAAATAGAAGTGCTTAATTGTACGTGCCGAAATGTAGATATGTACTAGAAGCAACGTTTCTGGAAACGCAGTAACCTCAGCTATGGTTGGATCCGTCGATCTTCGGAGTTCTTCTTCAGATGGCCAAGAGTTGTTTTTCTCTGAGATTTGTTTCTAATTTTACACACAAGTACTTCTTGTCAGCTGTGGCAAATCAGCTGAGCGAAAAACGACGCCTCAGAAAGCTCGAATTAGGATGAGGGGAGTCGTCTAGAAGTGCACAGAGAGCTCTCCCGCAACATGACATCTCCAAAACATCCGAGACCAAACAGCGTTTCGCATCAAAGAGCTCCCGAAGTGATCGGCTCGGGAGTTCGGATGACTGCACCCCGAGGACCGCGCCTTCGAGCCTCCGGACCATCTCTGAAACTCGTTCCAAGAGTCAATTCTGTGACCACTTCGTGTCACCTTACCGCCGCTCTACAGATCTCCGAAGACCAGTTGAGATGCACCACTAAACAGCCTTCCCTTCCTCCGATCACTCGGCCTCGAAAAGGAACTCCGCCTCGACCGGTCCCGTCGCACGGACCGTAATCCCGAGGACAAACACCAAAGCGATCGCCGCGGATCCATAAATCGCCGCTGCATGGGGCCCCCGGCGCCCTCCGCGAAGGTGGGAGGAGGCTGAACGCGGCAGGCCACGAGGCCGAGGCCCCCGGGGGCTTCATTGCCCGCGGCAAAATGAACAACACCAGTCGCATCTGTTGCTGCAATCTCAGGGTTTGTTCTTTTCCTCCACTTCATGATCACCCTCTGACCCTTCGGTCCTTCGCACGATCCCTCCGGCCATCTAGATTACTGTAATCTCCCCAGTTCTGTCTCTTCTCGACATCTTTTCTCGAATGACCCATCTTCCAAAGAAGATTAGATGTGCACTGACTGGCGGCAAACAAGTCAGCACCCCGAACCGTTTTCTAGAAGAAGGGTTACTGTACCTTCCCTGACCTCTATTCATCCCCAAGTTTTTAAGGACTCTTAATCAGGGCTGTAGAGAGCGTGGTTCCACTTGGTCACCTTCTCTCCGAACGATCTTCCAAGTGAAGAGACGGACCCTTCGGATTCTCGTCGCCCAAAACAAAAATACTTTAATCGAATCTGCGAGGCGCCCGCCTAGAAGGGACGGAGGAAACAAAAGGGCGATTTCTATGTCCGCGTGTGAGTGATCGAGCCGCGAAGGTCGAATTAGGAGTGCGCCTAATTGGGGAACGCAAGTTCCGTCTAGGCGACCGTTTGTGCGCGATGGAGCACTTTGTAGCCGATGCGGCGATTCTAGGGCTAGCCGAGTCCATGGCTCCGCTCGGGTGCAGGCTGAACGGGAGATCTTTTTTGATCGAAACGTTCCTCTGCTTTGTCTCCGCCGGCGGCGTTCCTATGGGCGCACGAATAATTCATCGGCGCCTTCTCGTGACTCAGCGGCCTCTTCCCCGAATCCCCCCTCCTCTCCTTCTTCGCCCCTTCCTCCCGATGACTTCACCCTCTTTCATCTCGGTCCCGCCAACCCCTTTCGTGTTGAGACCATGTCCCTTTCAGGCAGCGGGGATCATCGTCGCCTTCGTCGAGTTCCTCCTCGTCGTCCTCGCCGTCTATGGCCTCATCTACAACTACTACATCTTCGGATCCTCCTACGCGCTATGGTTCATTGTCGGTGAGTCCCGTCCAATCGCTGCGGGACCCTTTCTCTCTGCAGGCATAATCAGCGTCATCATCATCCTGATCGCCATCGTCCTCCTCCTCTACGCGATCAAGAAGGAGAGCGCCCGGCTCCTCTTCCCCCACCTTAGCGCCCAGGTAACCCTTCTCTTCCCTGTGGGACCCTCCGGTCGCGCTTCCTCGGCCCTCGTTCTCGGAGGCCGTGGGATATTCCCACCCCTAACCCGAAAAGTCGTTTGTTTTCTTTGAGCTCTTTCCTGGAAGGACGATCTTCTTGGCTTCACTGGAAGGCATTTGGGGAGTTCCTCTCTACAGGAGACTACAGGATACTGTATTCGAAGGGGCCAATTAACTTTTTGGGAACGGATCTGAGCTGTCCGTTCCCACTCAAACAAACGCCTCCATTTTTTTCGGCCAAAGAGCCTCCGGAAGACACCTCCGCGTCTTCGCCCTCCCACCTGGCGTTTTTTTTGCAAATCGGCGACGTTCTCGAAGCTGCCGACAGGTGCCCGATCCGATCGATTCCGCGGCCGCGTCGTCGATCTCGAAACTTGCCCTCTTTCGCCCTCGAGCGACGCGGCGGCGGTCCGATGGGTTGCTGCTTCTGTCCCATGTGGTTTCGGAATGTGGAGCGAAAGGAGGAGAAGAGACTCTCCGTGTGCCAGGTCCCCTCCAGAAGCCGCCGCCACTAACCGCGTCTTTCAGGTCTTCCTCATCCTCTTCCTGCTCATCGTCGCGCTCGTCGTCGGCCTTCTGCTCCTCTTCGGCGCCTACAAGGGCATCCGACGCCTCCTCGGCCACGGCGGCTACGACATGACCGATGACGGTGGGCGTCGAGGCGCCGCCGGTCCTTCTACGCTCTCTTTCAGCCACTATCACCCTCGGCTACACGATCATCGCCGTCTACCTCTTCATCGCCATCCTCGAGATCTTCTTCTTCATCATCATCTACAAGCTCTACAAGTCAGTACTTCCCCCCCCCCCCCTTCTCCCCTGATTTCCTCGGGAAACTTCAGGTACTTCAAGGAGTACAAGCTCATCCCGAACAAGGACCCTTTCCTGATCGAGGTGGGCAAGGACGCGGAGGTGTACACGGCGCAGTGGCAGTCGCCCTCCCCGAAGTCGAACTACATGTACCGCGGCTCCCCTGACGCCGGTGACATCTACCCCTACGGACCGCAGTAGGCCCACCGCACGACTCGATAAACCATAAAACGCCTGGATTTATTGGGATCACACGGCACAGACGAGTCGTCAAGCGTGTGCACGATGGATGAGTTGTTTTTGCGGACGGTGGAGGCGTATGCGCCCGAGGGTTGCGTCCTCGGGAGGGCATCTCCGATAGGAACACATCTGGGCCCTACCATTCGAAGCCGCCTATGTTTGGCTAGGAAGTAGAGGTCAGGACTGTCCTCTGTTTGAGATCTGAAAGTGTTTGGTTTGCTCTTCGACACGTAGATGGAGGCTCTCCTCGCTGTCTTCCTAGCGCTGTGGAAACGGGAAGGTGCAGACCCTTTCAGTCGATTCTCCGAATCGGAGTTTCAGGCAGTGCGCTCTAAAAAAGTTGCCGTAGGGAATCATTATTCACCACGGGAACTAATTGCGTCTAATTGCGGCTGTTTTGCATCCTTAACGTGGCCGGGAATTTCCCACAGACTGCAGGTGACTTCAGAAAGGAGCGATACTTGGTCGCCTTCCGAAGTGAGTTTATCAAATGGTGCCACACGGCTATCTCCTGCAGTTCCAAAACCCAAACACACATGGAGGTCTCAGGTGGCCTCATTGATGGGGGGCGGGAGGGGTGCTTCGTTCTCCTTGGCGTAGAGGGACTCGCTCAGAAGCTTCTCGACCCTCGGCTCTTCGGCCTTGGGGGCCTTCTTGGCCTCCTTCTGGGCCTTCTTGGCTTCCTCCTTCTCCTTCTTCTGCTGCTCCCGGAACCGCTCGCGCTCCTCGTCCTCCTGTAAGACGTCTCTGTAGCCTAGGCGCTCCTGCATCACCCACTTCCGTCTTCGGCGGCGCCATGCAGCAGCAGTAGCAGCCGGTGAGCACGAAGAGGACGCCCCACTCGATCATCGAGATGATGCTCATGCCCAGCCAGAGACCGATGTTGCCGCCCGTGTCCGACACCAGCGGGATGATCTGAAGGAGAGGTCAGGGAACCCGGCGTGCACGCCTGCTCACTCCGTAGGCCGCCGACTCCGTCAGCATCTGATAGTTCATGCGTTCGTAGTAGACCTCGACGATGAGCGTGTTCTGTCGGTACCACTGGTGGCACCCCTCGGGCGTCGTGTACTTCGGCCGCCGCCGATCCGCGGGGTCGTTCTCGATCTTCCGGAGACATTCCGGGGGCTGAACGGGGAGGTTAGGGGAGTCCGCCGGGGATCCTAGGGTCTCCGTGCCTGTGCCCTTGCGTCTTTAGTTAGGATCCACAGAGCGATTCGATGCAGACGACCACTTGTCGCCGTAATAAACACTTTGGGTGTTTATTTCCAGGAACGGATGGGTTCGTCCCGGGACCCCGCTTTATGCGTGCACCGCAAAGCATCGAAGACGACCACGTCGGGCAATCGGGAAATTTTCTACTTTTCGGTGGCGCTCCTCGTCGCCACTTCCCGATGTGTCATCTAGGGACTCACTTTGTAGTTGTTCGCGGGCCACAGCGCCGTCGACATGGTGACTCCGTAGGTCATTTCCCTGAAAGAGGCTTCGTGAAAGTCCCCTACGAAAGCGTTGTGTTTATCCTTCCGGTGGCATTTCCCTCTTCTGAATTATTCAGACTACAAACAAGAGACTGCGACACGAAGACTAATTATCGGGATTAGAGCAAAAAGTGGCTGAGAAGAGAGTTCTGCCCATCCTCGAGGAGGAGATGACTCAGAGGACTCACAGGCAGGGCTCGGAGCACTTGCAGTCTTTCGTGGGGTCAGCCACTTTGCCGTCGGCGCCGTCGCCGTTCAGGATCTCCCAAATGCAGGCCACTAAACGAGAGTGTCAATCTTCGGCCTCGGGCCGGGACCCACTCGACTGCTTCGGGTCCTTTGTGTTGGCGCAGCTGACGGCCGTGTCCTCCGGCTTCCAGTAGGAGGGATCGTAGCACCCGCAGTCCCGGATGATCTTCTCCTGGATGCAGCTCCGGAGACACGTCTCCACATTGTAGGTGGGGTAGAAGATGCGGCCCTGGCCGCCTTCCTCCTGGGTGCAGGGGCCGTAGGGCTTCGGGAGCCGGCTGGAGTCGGAGTAGCGGATGCCGATGGAGGCGGCCTCGCCCGGCGCGGCGAAGTAGCCGTTGGTGTTGGGGAAGGGTACCTCGGCCTTGTCGTGCAGGGTGACCACGATGCCCGAGGCCTCGGACCAGGGCAGGTAGAGATCCTGGTCCGCCTTGAACACCATTCGGAGGCCGTAGAAGGGCCCCGCCCGCGACGACTTCTGCTTCCCGTCGGCGTTGAAGGTGTAGCAAACGCCGTAGTTGGGGTCGTGGAACTCGGCGAAGAACCTGAAACCGCCGGAGGCTCAGAGGCACAGAGAAGACAGGCTACGAGGCGTTGCATGCGTCCGTGTTGTAGGCGCAGTTGAGGACGAGGTCCTCGTAGCGGTAGACGAGGTCGCTCGACGCCGCCGGCGCTCCCCTCGTGTCGTTCCGCTCCGACTCCTGAAACGGATGTCTTCTGGAGGAAACGTCGCCACTGACCGTGCGGTGGACGCGGAAGATCTCCTCGCTGAGGAGCGCCGACCACTTGCTCGCTTTCGCCGTCTTCTCGGCGCCGTCGAGGCCATACAGCTGTGGGTGACCTTCCTCGTACTCGCTGATGAGAAGCTCCAGCCTCGTCGAGTTCCCCTTGGGGCGTTTCCACGGGTTCAGGTGGCAGAGGGTCACCGAGGGGAAGGTCCGTTCTCCGAATTCCAACTGCAAGAAGCTCTGTTTACGAGCTGTTCTCTGCGTATCCCGTGGAGTCCGAAAGGGCGGAAAGGAAAAGCTTTTAGCAGGCCGTCTTCCACTGTTTACTCCTGCATTAGAGGCTATTTCAGGCCTTTACAAAACTCTCAGATACAGCGACTTCTTCTGGAAGCCTCCCAGCGTCACGCCACTCTCGGCGAAATCGCGGAGCGCCACGCAAGATCGCCGCCCCATTCGCCCACCTTCGTGTCGACGTTCACTTTGTAGTCGAAGTACTTGACGAGGAGGGAGTGCATCTGGAAGAGGAACATCCCCAGGCAGAAGACCACGATGGCGCCCCAGAAGAGGCGCAACCAGAGGACCGAAGCGAGCCCGATGTGGGGCACCCCGTGGGTCGACGTCCACTGCGAGAAGTCGCGAAGGACGTGGCCGTAGCCCCGCAGCTTCGGACCCATCGCCGTTGTCGAATGGAGGCTCCGGGACTCCGGCGCCGCGTGGCAACGCACCATTAGGGATTCCGAAGACAAAAGGCGCCGAAACTCTGTGGATCGAAGGAACAAAAGGAAAGGGACGGGCCTGAAGTCGCCTCGAAGCGATGCCCCGTGGTTAGGGGGCCCCATCCGAAGCTATCTGATCCCTCTGGGCGCGTGCGCCCCTAATCGTTGAGCGCCAAACACGTTCTACCTAATTTCCCCATAATACTCCAAAAATAGAACGCCAATTACGTTTTTGGGCGTCCTCAGTGGCGTGAAAAGACTCTAGTAGTGCACTCCTAGGCCGTGCACGGGCTACAATACCCGTGACACCAGCGGCTTTTCTCCGGATTACGACTCCAAGAAGGATCAGACGAGTTCCGACTTCGAACAAAAAGCGAAAATACGAAATTTTGTGGGAAAACGCTTCTTTTCCTTCTCGGAAACGTTCCTCCTTGGGATGGCCCCGTTTTCTGATCAGGCCTGCGCCTCTTCGGGCATCCTCTCCCCCGACGACCTCCTCGAGCCGGATAAACAAGATCTCCGAAGGCACCTGCCCTCCCCTCGGCACCGTCTTCTGTCTTCTTAATTAGCCTCTCTCGCGCAGACCTGCTCCTTCGGGGTGGCCGATGGGCGGAGCTTCGGGCCCCGGCTTCGGGGCGGCGCCTCAGCGCCTTCCCCGGAGACTTCGCCGTTCGATCGCCCCGACGGTTCGCCAAGAAGCGTGCTCCGCTGCCGCTCCGATGACTCCGACTACCGTACCGCTCGTCCTGCTGCTTGTCTTCTACTCCGTAGCCGTCCTCGCGACTCCGTCCCTCTCAGGTGCCCTCTCCGTCGCCGTCTCCCCACCTACTCCTTTTAGGCAACAAATTCGGTTCGCTGACGCTGTGTCCGGCCGGCGGCCGTTCCTTCGCTATGGCCTGGAGCCTCGCCTGCGAGATGAAGCGGAGGAAACGTTCCAGCGGGTTCGGTGAGCCCCGTAGTCCTCACCTATCGTACCCAAAGCCCTTCGGTTATCTCCAATGCCGCGGTCACACACCTTTCTAATTAGCTCTCCGAATTGTTTGTCGCACTCGGGGCCTATTTCAGGCCTGCATGCGAAAGGCGACAAATTCGTAGTTATTTACCTCCCAGAGACTTTCCCACAGGTGTCCGTCGGCGCTCTTTGTCCAGTGGAGTCCATGAGAAAGGCGCTTCGGGGCGTTACCACTTCGTCGACATCATACACCATCTACGTGCCTGTACTCCCTTGCCCTACATCCCCTCCAGAGGCGGGCAATTACCGCCTTGCATGTGACACCCCCGAGTGTCGACTTTCCTCCTCTCCTCATTAATCGCCGTCGATCCGTGGCGGCGCCCCTCGTCTTCCCTCCCAACGTTGCGATCCGAATCTAATGACATCGTTTCCGATTAGGTCTGCAGAACGACGAAATGACGACGCGAATTAGTCTCGACGGATTGATGTCCGGATCTGCAAATGGGGACACAGACGAAAGTCCACGCAGGTGCTCCGAAGAGTGCGCGTGATTCAACCTGCGTAGATGACTCTAAGTGCGGCTCCAAACCCTGATAAGTACACGGCTAAAGGTTTATTTGAGCGATAAGTTTGTATAGTGAGTTTTACATCGAGGGGGAGTGAGGTACAGGGGAGGAGGGAAGGCAGATAAAAGGTACTGACTAAGTGATTGCAGAACGACGATCGAAGATGCGGCCGGCGACTATCAAGGAGATGCAGAAGATCTGCTGCGTAGCTGGTTGCGAACTGAGAGATTTGATCAGCTACTGCGACCCGTTTGGCGGTTGGAGCAACTGAAACGGAATCCGGTCATTAGATAGCCGCGATCTCTTCAAGATATTCAATGCCATTCTCTATTCGTGTTTTGTCTGTGTTCCCTGGCGATCTATAAAGTTGATTTAGTGTGTGCCACTCACCGTACGGGGAGGAAGGACGAGAATGGGATTTTCACAGATGAAGGTTGCTGTTCTCGCATGGATTCATCAATTCCTGGGTGTTCTCGAGTTTCCACTGAAAATGCTCGATGAGGTTGGGGGACCTTTAGAAGTCAAAGAATTCCTGGCATTTACAGAGACAGCCTACGACTCGAAACGTGCATAACATTATCAAAATTTTCGCAGAAGTGATCGTAGAAGTCATCGTTCGACTTGAAGCTGAGAGTGAACTGTGAGCCTACGTTTATCATCGCGTGGTTCGCCTGCGCAGCAGCACTCCTCCTCTGCTCCGCGATCTCAGCCGACATTGCTTCCATGTTGCGGTTTGTCTCTTCGGCATCTGCAGTGGCGCCGTAGTGCAGGTACATGCCTAAATCGGATCATCACAGAGCCCGGGGGTGGCCCTCACTTTTGATTTGCGTGTTTATCCAGATCATGAGTGAGTGGTCTGAGCTCTTCTCCGTCCACTCGTGGGCGTTCCGCACGTAGTCCTTATCGCGGCACTCAAACAGTTGTGACGAGAGAAGCATGGCCAGCGCCTGCACGCGTGGGAGGTCCTCGTCACGCGCGATCGTCATGCAATCCGTTAGGCTCGCCCTGAAAGGACAAGAAGGTGCAGGGCGAAGCAGAACTACAAAACCTACTTGCAGTCCTGCTGCCTGGAATGGAGGTACCCATAGAGAGCGTGGATGAAGTGGGCGGCGGCTCTAAGAGTCGTAGCCGGGGACGAAAGCTTGCTCGGGTTGATACGGTCAAATAGGCCGTTGAAATCGTCTTCGCGGCCATCAAGAAGGTGTGCCAACGCCAGAGACAGATTGTTGAAGGTGTACATCTCCTGGTCGTTGGTTAGCTGAATCCATCAGTCGCTAATTGTTAATTCGTGGGGAATACCTTGAGGGCAGCCTCGTACTGCATGATAGCGTGATTCGGAGATCGCATGAAGCTTGCATAAAGACCCTAAAGACGCAAATTAGAGCGCAAAACCAACGAGGAACAGGATCATCTACCAGAAGCGTATGGAATTGGGAGCCAAAGGCCAGTGCCACACTCCTGCTTCCCCGGATCTTCTCGACCATCTTTGCGAGCTGAGATTACAAAAAGAGTGAGGGAGGAGAAAAAGTTGGACTTACATAGACCAAGCTTTCAGTTGGTTTTCCGACCACCATCGTCGTTTGCGCCATACTCTCACAGAGGATCATCTCGAAGTTCGTGAGGGTCTCTTCACACCTCCTCCCGGCCAAGGAAGAGGACTGCCTGATCATCTTCCGCATGTCGTCGATGTGCTTCGTGGCGATCTTGCTGTACTTCAGAGCCCGGTCGAACGTCGCCAGCTGCATGCTAGAGAGAACGGTGATGATGTAGGTGAGCGCAGTGAGCGCTTCAGAGCCCATCCAATGAAAATGAGGTTGTTGAGCTGTCACGGGCGCAGCCGACGTTTCCTGAACGGTGACCTGGAGCTGGCGGAGACACTTCTTCGAGTTCTTGACCATTCCGCTGGCGAGGAAGTAGCACAGCTGGATCGAGTAGCAGAAGGACTTGATGTTGACGATGGCGAGTTGCTCTTGTGGAGGGATTTTCGGGATTAGCTCGGCGAGCTTCTTGACGCAGTCAGCGAGCTCCTCCATCTGGTTCGTCTCCACAGAAAGAAGCTATAAAAGATGAGCTGGAATGGAAAGAGGAAAAGAATAACCATGGCTCGGGATAGCCTGAAGTAGCACTCCATGATGCAATTCCCGGACTGAGAAAAGGTTCGGATGCCCTCCTCCAGAATTTGCCGGGAAGGATCGTACTCGCCCGTTCGAGAGTAAACTTCCTGAACACACAAGTTCGCCAGATTGAAAACCGGTAATACATACAGCGAATAAGAAGAGAATTTTGGCGTACAGGAAGGGGTACTTCTTGGAAGCTTCGAGCTCCATTCTCAGAAACGCCTTAATCGAGTCGTAGAGCTCCATGTCGATGTAGATCTCAGCGATAAGACAGATAACCTTGATTCTCGACTCTTCAAATGGCGTCCCGAGGTCCTTTATGCAGTTGTACTAAAACGGAAATGGATAATTGGAACACAAACGCGCCACTCACCGCCTGTTCGAGGTGATACTTCGCAGAGATGTGCGACTTCGTGTAGAACTTGAGCAGCTTGCCGAGCTCGTAGTGGCAGTGAGCCGTTAGGTGCCTTGAGAGGTTCGTCTTCAGGGCGGCCTGTAAGGCAACAGCTAAGCCGAAGGGGGAATAGTACTCACCATGGCACATTTGATAGCGAGCTTGTACTTCGGCTGGGGGGCTGTCCTGAAGTGCTCCGCCATGGCGAGGAGCCGAAGCCCGGCCGCGTCGATTTCCGTCGTAGGCGGAGCGGCGACACCGTTAGAAGTGGGGTGCGGCGAGGTGTCGTCCACGTCGGAGCCGGCGTCGGTCATCGCCTGAAGAACGAAGAATTCACAAAAGGGCCACAAGGTCGGCGCGTCGCGAAATCGGGCATTCGATTTCCCGCCACGCGGGCACTGAAAACGTCATGTGTGGTCGGCTGTGCAGGGAGGACCATCACAGTGGCGAGTTTGGGAGGGCGAGAGAAAGGTTTTTTGGGTGGTGACTCAGCTGTGGACAAGAAGGTTTCTGCTGTGGGAGACTGAATCGAGTCGATCGAGGCGAAGAGCTTCGTGGCGACACATAGATGGAGCCGCGAACGTTCTCCGTTATTCGGTTTGGGGACAAAAATTGGTGAACGCGGAAGATGTTTCTCGGCCGCTTAGTCGCAATTAGAAAAAGGACGCAATTCCCAGCAGAAAATGTGTGTCTTTCCCACCGTCGGTGTGAGCGGCATCTACCGTAACCTTGGAGGCGAGCGAAACGATTAGCGCCTTCCGTCGGGCAGCCGAAAACAAACGATCGCCATTCCGCGGCTATTAATTCGGGATGTCGTCGTGTTCCAAAGGACGAGTTCGGATTCATTTGTCATCCTCGGGAGCGCTTAGAGGAGCGTAGAGGAGCTCCTCTGGTGAGTCCCCGGAGGGTTTTCTGCGAACTTCGTGGCACTCCGAGCAAACAATCCGTAATTGGGTCCGGGCGCACAATAACGCGTCGTCCTCCGCTCCCCGTTTCCCCTTTTAATTGGCCACAGATCCCCTCCCGGCTCCTCGACCATCTGCGGGCGCCATCCGCATGATTGGATTAACGCGTCGAGCACGGTCCGCGCCCCTTCTTCTCGACTTTAATTTCGCTGACAGGATTCAGTTTTGTTTCCGCTCGCCTCGGTCGAGGTTTTCCCATATTAATCTTCCAGAAGAAGCGTTCCCGAGAATCCGAACGGCGTGGGAACGGCGCCTTCCGGACCATTTAATACCCACGAATCCCGCTTTGGATTTCCATTTCGGGGCGGCGAAGTGCCGTCGCTCCGATTTCGCGCAGAAATTCGGTGCTAATTGGCCCTTTTGGCCGTCAACGTTGTTTGTGTTTGTGCCACTTGTTGCGAAGGGTGCAGGATCGGCCTCAGTGGACGTCCCTCCCAGAAGCAGAAGCACAATTTGGAGCGTTCTTTGAAGTGCTTTTGCGGCGTTCTGGTAATGGGTTCGACTACATTTTCCCCATTGTACTCGCGGGGTTCCCTTCCACTCCCTCGAGACGGGTGGGCCCTTTATCTGCGCTTCCATCGCATGCTACCTTCGAGATTCGCCAGATCCTTATCGGGGTGCCAAATCCCTTTCGCAACGCCGGAGTTCACGGAGGACGGCATGGGCGCACTCCTCCGAATTCCATAATGCATAGAGCGGAGATGGATGCGCACCGCGATGGGTGATTTGTTTATTCCTCTCTGCGCAAATAAATCACGGACAGAGTTCTTCTGCATAACGCGCATCCTTTCAGCTCATTACTCAGTCAGTCGCCATTAGCGTTGTCCCCTGTCGGGCAGAGGACTACTGTAGGAACGCCGCCGCCTATAGTCCTCGAGGGGGCGGTCAGTGGCTGTTCTCGGGCAATAAAACAAATCCTCCAGGCGATTCCGCTCCATCATCCGACGCTGTCAGCAGCTGTTAAGTCGTCCTCTCAACTTTCGACGTAAAAAGCGTCGTTCGCCACTCGGCGCCTTCTTGTCGCCGACAGTCTCTTTTGTTATTATTTATTTTTCGCGCGCCTCGGGATCGAGTTTCCTGCAGAGTTCTCTCGTGTTCACAGAAAGTGCAACTTCTTTCCTCCTCGAAATGGGCCCTAATCAGTCTTCCCAGACCGTCTAGATGTCTGCAGACCGTCTGCCAGGGGCAGGGTTGCTCGGGTGGTTCCTTCGCGCGGACCCTCGCGCGAACGAATGCAATTGACACCGCCGAATCGGCTTAATAATTTGTCCGAACGCGCGATTACTCTGCGTTTACACTTTCGTCTTCTTCGGCTGCGGTCTTACCTGCCGCCAACCCAAACCCGCTGCCAGAGCTGCGAACCGGCCGGGCCCATTCACCTCGCGCCAACCCATCGGCGTTGTTTGCGGTCGGCGCCAAATCATCGCGCGCCTCGCTTTGTTTCCCCGAGGCGATTTGCTTTTCGCTTCGGAGACCGAGTCGGAGAACAAAGACGGCGCCGTCAACTCAGCTGATTAGCATATTTGGGAGCGGCTTGGCCAAGTGACCATCGCCGATTGATCGCCGGACCACGGGGCGGGGCACGGACCTCTCCGAGGCTCGGCGCAGTGCCGTCGACGTGTCCTCGCGGCACGCTCCTCTCCGCGATCTTCTGCTTCTTCCGATCCTTTCGATCTGGATGTCCCCTCCGGCGCTCCACTTGTTTATTAATTTCTCCGCGCACCGCAAAGTAAACTCATAAATAAGAAACGAGTCGAGCGCTCGGCGACGTCGTTATCTGCGTCCTCCTTGAGGCTTCTTCCGATCAGGGCATCCTCCCCCATCCGCTTAATGAGATTTCCGCCATCGTTAATCTCCCTGTTTTCGCTTGCGCGCCCTTTCATTTCGCTTGAAAGGTGTTTTCGGCTGACACCTCCATGCTTGCAGAGCGCTGAAGATGGCGACGGAGGGCTCTCCGCAGGGTCCAGCGTCCCCCTCCGCCTCCTCAGGCGGCTTCCTCCCGAATTCCGGTAAGTCGAAGAGACGCGGTCGGTTCCCCTTTCCGGCGGCGTCGCTGTAGGGGCGGCGAAAAAAACGATGATCGATGGGAGGGGAACGAGCCGAGACCTTCATTGCAACTCGTAAAGATTCCCTCTTGGGCCATAATTGCGAAATGTAAATTCACGAGAACTCGCTCCAGATCTTCTCGCCTCCGCGTTAGCGCAGATGCCCCAGGCGCCACCGTTCTTCGCCAATCCGTTTATGGTTGCGAACTCGACCTTCGCGCCCCCGAACGGCGTCACTTCGCCTTCCGCCGCTAACGTCGCCTTCCCCCAGCCGAACGACGCCGAATTCCGCGCGAATCCCTTCGCTGCCGGCGGCTACTTCCTCTCCCCCGGCCAGTACCAGGAGATGATGCAGCAATACATGATCAGCTGGATGGCCGCTGCTCAGCAGAACAAGGTGGGTTACTGTAGTCTACTCCTGTATTCCGCGGCACGTTTAACGACGTTAATTAAAGACGTCTTTCGCACGCATTTTTGAGTTGTGTGCCTCGGAGTCCCCGGGATGGGAGGAAATGAAGAGGGACAACGGAGATGGGGGAAGTTATCCGTCGACGACGACGCTTTAATGCGTTCCACGCACTCGAGCCTCGTCGACGAACTCCGAATCTCGAGAGTTAATTAAGCCGGAATCGATCCAGGCGCCCCTTCTGGGGACCACCCAGGCCGACAGTCATTAGGGGCGCAACTGTCGTCTCCTGAGGCATCATAAAGAGACTGCCTCAGGTCGTCTGAGGAGGCGCCTGGCTAATCAATGGCGAATTCCCGGGGGAGGCTGAGTCATCTGCTTGGCCATGTTGGGAACGAATTCGCGTGGAAGGGCACTCATAGAACGCTCTTCAGATGAACGACTCTCCGATGCCGTTCCCCTTCGCACTACCGCCCTTCTTCGGCGCCTCTCCGACGCCCCCCTCGACGGCAGAGAAGGCGAAACCCTCCTCCCGCGACCCCGGCGCTCCTCCGACACTCCCACAGTCGTCGACGTCGTTGACGGGATCGCCGTCGTCGGGCATCCGCTCGTCGATCCAGTCCTCCTCCACGGCCTGCTCCTCGCCGTCGCTGTTCGCCTCCTCGAAGCCCTCCTCCTGCTCCCCCGACATCGCCGCGCATGAGGAGGACGTCGAAGTAGCCGAAGCCGACGTCGCCGTCGACGACGAGCAGGAGCCGCAGCCGTCGCTCGAGGAGGCTTTCAAAGGTGGGTGCTTAGCCTCTCCGTAGACGCAAACAACTCGCGGCTCATCGCCTCATTAGGTAAACCACGTGTTTTCCTGTTTTGTCCACTCGCGATTAGTCACCATTGCCGCCGTCCGGCGGCAACACCCTCAATCGGTTAGGCCTCCTCTATCTCTCGATGTTATTTCTCCGCGTAGTCCGCTCGTCGGCTTCCACTCTATCGATCGACGCACAAAGCAGTACCACAAAGCTCGGCACTGGCATTCCTCCCGAGCCGAAAACAGACTCTTCTTCCCGAATCCCCGATCGCGGCCACCTGAGCGGATCCGCCCGGCGGCGCCCCTGCAGATGCCTAATTGAATCTCGCGCCTTCTGCCGACGGCCTCTTATCGCCGCCGGCGGCGTCGACGCATCCTCTGTCAATCAAAAGTCGAATGTTTGCGTCTTCGGCGACGCAGACCCGAGGGCCGCCGCCGCCGTTTCTTCGCCTCATAAGCGCGCCCGATGGTAACGTTTAATTGGCTTCCACAGGCGACGTCTTCGGCTATCGTTCGCGTAATGACCCCAAAAGGGCCGAGAGGGTGGTTCGCGTGCGCATGAATGGCCCCGCTGAATGCGTCTCCGCGCCTTCTGCCCGATATTATGCAAATGTCGTGTTTCACGGCCGAATAGCGCACACTTAACTCCCTCCTCTCGAGCGGAGTTGAGCCGCCGGGCTTTGTTTATGCCTGCGTGTCCTAATTACGGAGATGAGCGAATTGGACAGATGAGCACGCCGAACGGACGATCGGAGCCGCTTCCCGAAAACAAGCGTGTCCCGAAGTCGGAGGACTCTCCCGGAGGAATCGCGGAAGGGGATATGTTTGAGCGTCTCTCGACTCCGGGGGCGATTCGTCTTGTTTTCGTCGAATCCGGCGCGCCGAGAGGTTCCCGTCAGCCGAGTGCATTCATAATGATATTAAATCGACGCCGCGCGCTGCTTCCTCCTATTTATTTCCATCGAAAACGGCGTCTTCAGCTCTTAATTGTGCCTGCCAACCCTCTCCCGCTCTTCTGGAAGGAGGAGCGCTCCGGAGGCGGCGATCGGAGGCAAACAAAAACCGAATCGCCGCGTGACCTCTGCGGCTCCGATAAATTACGGTGACCCTCGTGTCGGCGGCGCGCACTCCTAACGCAATCAGCCTCCGGCGCTCCGCCGATTCCTGCGGCGGCCTTGAACTGTCATCAACGCGCGGAGAGCGCCCTCCGCGACAGTTTCCGGGCCATCTGCCCCTGCGTCTTCTGTGGCCTCTGGAGACCTACTGCTTTCAGGGATTTCTCTGAAGGAAGAAATGTCGTCGGTTGCGGAAGAGAACGCGAAAGAAGGTGACGCCGGCGACGATTCCGCGGCGTGGGACGCCGTCGAGGAGACGCCGTCGACGTCGGCCCTCCCGGAGGCTGAGGCCAAGAAGTCGAACCTCTCGGAGGCGGCGACGGCGCCGTCGACGTCGACGTCGTCCTCGGCCTCTGACTGCCGGACCTCGGTGCTCATCAAGAAGCAGATGTCGGAGATGGACAAGGAGATCAGCCGGCGTATGCAGAACAAGCACATCAAGCAGGTAGGAAGCGATGTCCGCGTCCCTTGGGGGATTAGGACGACACGATGCCGGCTTAGGGGCTCCAGAGATGATGGATGCCATCGGAGGACTAATCTTCGAAGGCTCCTAACGGGGCCAAGAACTACGGGCATCTCAGAGGAACGCGTGTTTAGATCGACGAGAGCGAGCTCGAGCAGCTTCTGAACAGCTCGAAGAGCATCTACTCGACGTCGACGACGGCACCGGGCTTCGGCCCAGACGCGACCCAGGTTGGCCTCGTGAGAGCATGTAGTTAGTGTTATCCTCGGCGTCGTCTCGTGTTCCTCGCATGCACTTCCCCGCTGGCCCCGACGCTTTCTGAGTGACTCCTTTCAGTCCGCCCTCAGCTACTCGACGCCGACTCCCACGACCTCGACGACAGCGCCCCAGAAGCCGACGCTGAACCAGCTGCAGGCCTCCTTCTCCCCTCCAGCGCCGACGACTTCCTCTACGTCCCCGGTGGCCCCGATGACCTTCGTTCCCTTCTACTCCCCACAGCCCGCCACCGTAGGAGGCGCCTCTACCGTCGGCTTCGCTCCCCAGGCGCCGACGACGGCCTCCGCCTTCTATCCGATGCTACCGCAGGCTCAGCCTCAGCACGGACAGCCTTCCATCACACCTGAGGTACCCGACCCCCCGGAGGACACCCGAAATCCCCACAATGTTCAGATGGCGGCGGTGCTCCTTCAGCAACTCCAACAGAATCCGACGCTCCTGCAGAACGCATCGCGCCTTCTGCAACAGCAGACCGCGCAGGCCGAGCCGGACACGGCGAAGGCCGTCGCCGACATGCTGGCGATGCTGCCGACGATGTCGGTCTCCGCGTCAACGCCCTCCTCGACGACAACGGCGTCGCCTTCAAATGCGCCTTCGGAAGGGCTCCCGGGGGCGCTCCCACCGCCGCCTCGGAACGCGGGCAGCCAGGTGCCGCGGAATCCGAAGACTACGGGTGCATGGGCCGAGGAGAACGGATGGAAGGAGCTCGCCGAGCGGCGCCACAGCAGCTCGTCGTCGACGGGCCGCGGTGACGACAAGGAGAACGCGCAGGAGCCCGTCTGGGTGATGCGCGACTCCTACTTGAAGCGTCTCCAGAGGGACGAGGAGAGGAGCCAGATGGCGGCCGAAGGCCCCATCGAGGAAACCGACGACGCCTCGACGAGCAGTCCTGAGAGTAGGCGAGACCGGCTTGCGGGATTACGGTAGTCTCTTGCAGAGTCGGCGGCGATGGAAGACCCCGAGCTGGAGGAGACGGACAAGCTGCTGTCGCGGGAGAACTCGGTGGGCGACGGCGACCGCCCGAAGAAGTCGAAGAAACACAACAAAGAAGGTGAGTGCAGTGTCCGTCTCTCGTCCTCCTCTGTCCCACTCCCTCTCCCCGAGTACCGTACTCATTTGCACTTCTTTTCACCGCACCGCCTCACCTCCTCCTCTCCTTCCTCCTCCTCTGCCACTTGGTAAGTACCGTATCCGTGTGCCTCGATGTGCTTCCGGGCGCCTAACCCGTCTAACAGGCTTCTGTCGCGTCTGTGCTTCGCCGTCTCGTCTCCAGCCTAGACGCGTCTCGTTTCAGTAATGGTGCACGAACCTGCAGTGCTCATCGAGGGCGTCCTGTTTCGGGCGCGCTACCTCGGCTCCACGCAGATGATCTGCGACGGACGCCCCACGAAGGCCTCGAGGATGATGCAAGCGCAGGAGGCCGTCTCCAGAGTCAAGGTGGGTGGTCCCTTTCGGCGACTTCTAGCCTCTTGCAGGCGCCCGAGGGCGAGATCCAGCCGAGCACGGAGATCGATCTTTTCATCTCGACGGAGAAGATCATGGTGTTGAACACGGACCTTCAGGTTAGTGCGCCGCCCTGTGCCCCCGCTGCGCTTCCCGATGTCGTGCGTGGGTCCCCGACAGCTCTCTCTCTCTCTAGGTTCTGATGTGAGATTCGTTTTTCAGAGGATATCTGATACCGATGTGCGCCAGGTTTGTTCCTCCATTCCGCACTTAGCCCTAGATTCGCTGTTATGGTCGTAGTATGGTGATCGGTCTGTCCCACTCCTGTCACGTCCTAACGCACTCAAAATTAACACTTTCCATCTCGGTGGTTGTGGTAGTGGTGGTGGTGGGCACCCCGAGGGTCGGCCTCGCTTCGTTCGACTTGCGCCCCTGTCCGCAGTCCTCTCACCTTCGGGCGTTTCAGGACATCCTCATGGACCACGCGCTCCGCACCATCTCCTACATCGCCGACATCGGCGACGTCGTCGTCCTCATGGCGCGCAGGATGTCCTCCTCCGCCAGCGAAGAGGACTGCTCCGATGGGTGAGTGCCTACCGTACCCCGCGTCCAACGCCCGCTTCCAGCTTCGAGACGGTGCGGAGGACGCCGCGCGTCGTCTGCCACGTCTTCGAGTCCGAGGAGGCGTCCTTCATCGCGCAGTCGATCGGCCAGGCCTTCCAGGTGGCCTACGTGGAGTTTCTGCGCGCCAACGGCATCGAGGACCCCTCGTACTTGCGCGACATCGACTACCAGGAAGTGCTCAACTCGCAGGAACTCATGGGCGAGGAGCTGGAGATGTTCGCGCGCAAGGAGACCCAGAAGGACGTCGTCTGTCCGAAGAAGGCCGGCGAGGCCCTCGGCGTCGTTGTCGTCGAGTCCGGCTGGGGCTCCATGCTACCTACCGTAGTCATCGCCAACCTCGCCCCCGGTGGTCCCGCCGCGCGCTCCAACATGCTCAACATCGGCGACCAGGTGGGCGCCTCGGAGCCGCGCAGGCCTAATCCGCGCTTCAGATCATCTGCATCAACGGCATCTCGCTCGTCGGTCTCCCGCTCGCGGCGGCTCAGCAGAACATCAAGAATGCCCGCTCCTCCACCGCCGTCAAGCTTACCGTAGTTTCGACACCCCCCGTGGTGGAGGTGCGCATCAAGCGTCCCGACACGAAGTATCAGCTCGGCTTCAGCGTGCAGAACGGAGTGGTGGGTCCGCCACGGCCCGCGCCCTCTGACCCTCCCTCTTCAGATCTGCAGCCTCCTGCGGGGCGGCATCGCCGAGCGCGGCGGTATCCGCGTCGGCCACCGTATCATCGAGATCAACAACCACAGCGTCGTCGCTGTCGCCCACGAGAAGATCGTCAACATGCTGGCCACGGCCATCGGCGAGATCCACATGAAAACGATGCCAACCTCGATGTTCCGCCTGCTCACCGGCCAGGAAGTGCCCAACTACATCTGACGCCGCTAGTCCTTCGCTCATTCCTTCGCTCTCTGTGATAACGCCTCGCGTGGCGCCCTCCCGACTCCTATTGCCATCGGCGGACCGCATTCTGCGAATGCGCCCGTCCGCTCCTCCGATCTGTAAATTGCAATTTGTTGCGAGAATATTTATCCCAGCCAGAAGAATCATAACACTGACACCCATCGGGACGGAGAAACAGAAGTGTACACATACAGGGGAAGGAGAACACATTTATACTATGGAACTGACTACAAATCAGAGAGCAAAATAAATATGAGTATTGAACAACAGCCTAGGGTGCCTAACTAATGGGAACAAGTAGTTAGTGTGCGGGAAGCCAAGGCATAGGGAAGTATATAAACTGGAACCACAGAAGCTGTGGGCAAAGGTACTCCGTATTTACACATCAAGAAGACTGGAGAGGAGAACTTAAAAGGCACAGTTAGTACACAGGAAACAACGCGGAAGGAAACGCACCATCTGTGTAGATTTGTGAAGTTAGTCGAGACCGTACTTCAAGAAGCGACGGAGTTTCTGCGACAGTGGCATGTCATCGATGTACTTGTCGAACTTCTCACGGAACAGGCGAACACTCTCGATCTGTTCTTCGTGAGCCTGGTCACGGGCAGCGGTATCGGGTGGCGCTTCGTTTTCGGACTGAGAAACATGATCTGAATCGACGCCGAGCAGGACTGCTTACCTGGACAGGTCGGCGGTTAGCAGTAAAGCGGCGAGTACGGTTCCGAGGGCGGACGGCTTCGAACGAAGTATCTCTATCACGCTCGGTTCCGGTGGAGCTCGATCCCGATGATGATGATGCAGCACTGGTGACACTGCTGTGGATGCTCTCCTGTTCCATTTCCATATCGACGTCGACACGCTCCACTGGCTCTTCTTGTTCCGTGATGGTTGCTTCGTCTTCGTTGCCAGAAGTGGATGGGGAGCGGCGCTGCTGCTTGGTTTCACGTCCTGATTCACTACCGGAACGGGGTCGCTTCACGCTGCTTCGACCGGAGGAAGACGACGCCGTAGACGAAGATGAAGAAGAAGAGCCCGGGACATCGCTGGTGATGATCGGACGGACAACAGGAACTTCAATGGAGGACATTTGTTCGCTCATATCTCCGAAGAACTCTAGCTCACGGCGTTGGGCTTCTCGGCGCTGACGAAGCAGATCGGTGAAGAGCTCATCGCGCCGTTCGCGCATTTCTGCGTCCACCGGACGAGCCGCTCGAGTCCTGCCGCCTTCGTGCGTTCTCATTCTTCGCATGCTTCTGATCTGATCACGGATGGCACCCAAGCGATTGTCCAGTTCACGTTCCTCTTCGTTGGTCGGCGGGCGTACCGGCTCAGTTCTGAACCACTGCGCATAGAGAACGAAGAGTACTCAGTACTTACCCCTCCTGGTCGAAAGAACCGTCCAAATTCATCAGTGCTTCGACATCCAGGGGGCGCATAAGTCTGTCATCATCGATTGCTTCTGGCTCTTCTTCGGGTGGTGGTCCTTCGTCGGGAAACAGGGGAAGATCGTCTTCGTTGGCCCGAACGTCCTCTGCCGCCAATCCGTTGTCAATATCAGCTTCCGGTAAACGCCTATTTCGGGCTCTTGGAGGGGCCTGCGGCCCAGGAAGTCCCTCCTGTTCGGGGTTAGCTCCCCCACCGGGATGCTCTCGAAAGAGCGCATACGCTTGTTCCATCGAAATGCGAGGCGGGGCGGGAAGTGGTCTTCCTCCATTTCTGCGCATCACTTCCTCGAAATGTCGCTGGTGCTCTCGAGCAAGGTTCTGGTGATTCTGACGAATCTGGTTACGAATAGCGACCAGCTGCCGGTTGCGCTCCTCGCGTTGTACTGGATCGCCCATGTTAAACTGTCGAGGCTGACGGGGCACGAATCGTCGGACAGGAACCATGAATTCTTCGTCGAAAGCGATAGTTGCTTCGCCAGCATTGCCCGGGAGGAAGGGACGGATTCGCGCAGAACCGTCCGGGAGGCGCTCTTCACGACGGTGCAAACCTCCCATCTCGATCTGCAACATCAAACGATTCTTAGGGCCTTGTTTTGCACGGCTGCGTTTCGGCACTTACCACTCTTTCGTTCATGGCTTGAATAAGTTGCGGTAATTGGGGACGGACAACCACAGCATTTCCATTTGCGTCAGTTTCGACGTCCTCTCCAAAAATCGCCATCAAATGCTGTGGTGCTTCTTCCTCGAGTTCCTGATCAGCATTTCGAGGAATCGGAGCTGGAGCACGTTGATGTACGTTGATGCTCTTAAAAAGAAAAGTCACGGAGGTCACACATTACCCAGCATACAGGTCGCTGATCTTGAAAGCCACCAACAGGAGGAGATCTATCCTCCAGTCGCAAAACATGGACGTTTCCCGTAGGTTGCTGATAGTCGTCGCTGCTACCAGAGGTGTTTTGACGGATCTTCAGAGTGACCTCTTTCAAGACCTTCTCCCGAATACAAGCTCGAATGCGATCACGGCACTGTTCTTGGAGTGTTTGCTGCTTCACTTCCGGAAGCAACACGGGCTGCTCCTTCTGAAGCTCCTCACGCGTTGGGATTTGGAAATCAGCGAAAGAGACGGAGGTTATGTTGCGCACTTCGAAGCGATCCTCGGAGATACGTGTAATGCGTTGCAGCTGAAACGGAAAACTTAGTCGAAACACAGGCAATTTGCTAATATTGGAAAGTAAGAAAAAGAGCTCAGCTCCAACGGGCACCTTTTGCATTCGAGAAGGACGAACCTGATCCTGGAATGGCATGACACATACACCTCCAACCTTCAGGAGACAGCACAACAGAAGTTGATAGGGTTCAGAAACCGCAGCGCCGCAATAAACACGATCGTATCGCAAATAACAGGAAGAGTCAATGTTCAGTGCGTTGCCACAGAAGAACTGCGGCACGCACCAGTCGAAAGCGGCGAACTCGTCAGTCTTCAAAGTTTCAGTTACGCGCTCGATGGCGTAATTAACAATGTTCTCATGCATCTCGATTCCATGGTTGCACCCGTTAGTTCCTGAAAGAAACGTTGCGAAATGCCACAGAGCCACAGAGCGGTCCGTACCAATGAGATATCCAACAACCGTATTGAGGTAGCCCGTACCACTTCCAAGATTCAGAAAAGAATGGCCTCGCTTCAGTTGCAGATGCTCGACGACGTTCGCGTAGATACATGGTGCTGATATGTGGAGGCGCCCAGGTCCGCCGGTCTTTGACTTCCAGGCCGTGTCCTTGTAGGCATTCTCGCGTTCGTCGTCCGGAAAGAAACGGGCGCGGTCCACGAGGCGGAAGGCGACCTCCACATCCTTCTGGTGGATTAACTCGCTGTCGATCATGTTATCCACCATCTCATCGTTGTCTTTGCCGGTGCTCGCAGCCAATCCCATGATTGTGGCTTCTCGTTATTGGTCGTTGCGTCAATATGGAGCACCGCGGGATCCTGACTGCATCCAACTGCTGCGACCTCCTGCAAGACGACCATGTATAAGTGCGTAAATAAACGAGAGTTGCCAACGCGCTGCACGACACGCTACAGCAGTGGTCACCGCCTAACTGTTATCAACGACGCCCGGCGAAGCATCAACACACCTCCTCAAAAGCACATTCAGGGACGCACTCGCAGAAGTGGGCACAGGCCTTAGGACGCCAGAATCTCCTCTCGGGGGAACGTGCGCCGTCGAGCGCTGCTGCCGGCGAACGCATCGCCGCGACGCTCGTCGGACGACGGCCTTCTCCGTGACGGCAACGCGAGGCACACGGGGCGGCCGGCGTGGCCTAACGATCGTCGACGTCGATCCCCCACCGGAGGAGCAACCTTAGGAAGCCGCGTACCATACTCCAACAACAACTCTCCGAGAAACGCTCGCGCGCCGTCTGGCGGCCGCCCATCTCCTTCTCTCCAGCGCCAATCGATCGAACGAACATCGATTAATGTTATTAAAATCCCAGGTCGCCACACTTTGCCCCCGCGAGAAGCTCCGCGGCGCCGCGATTCTCCGGAGCCGACGGAGATCAGAACTCCACGGGAATCGATTTCGTCGCGCGACGCGTGGTCCCGCGGTGAACGGAAAGGACCTTCTCCGCGAGTTCTGTAAAAACATGCACTCAATCAATAGAACGGCCAACAAGCAGGCGCCGTTGATCGTCACTGTGCGGCGCCAAGCAGCGCCAAACGCATAAATAAATACCGAAAGACAAATGATCTGCAGAGTTACTTCTGAGACGAAAGACCTTTCAACCTCTGGGGACAACAACAAATTTGTTCAACATGGTTTAATAACATTTCACGTTATCATTTTTCAACACCGCATCTCAACGCGCAGATCGGCCACCCACAACCATGTTAGAAACCGTGGATCTTGCAGTTGTCCTCCTTGACGATTCCGACCTTGCAAAGGAAGTCCTTGATGTGCTGGCGCTGGTCACCGGTCAGCTGAATAACCTCTCCATATTCGGGGTGTTCGACGATGGTTCCGTTGCAGTTGTATTCCTACAAAATGATTCGATTGTTACTACAAAAGCCACGATATTTTACAGAAAGTTATTATTACGTAAATAGTGTAGTGGAGACAGAAACTACAGATTGCAAACAACAAGAAGGTAATTATCTTGACGAAAAGAAATGGGAAAGTGGGCGTGGAACAAACGATCGCATACACGAAAACCTCGAGCAATCAGAAACTCCTGCACAGCCATAAATGTCTTTTCGTAAATAACAATATGAGAGACATCCCCAAACGAAGTCCAGTAGTTCCGGAGAAAAGCATTGGGGTCTTTATGGAAGAGATCAGCTTCGTCAACAAAATCAGGGTCGGACAACAGATTCGGGGAACAGTCAAGAGATCTGATAGAGACGTCGATGTTGTGGAAGTGGCTGTACTGAGGCATAGAATAGCACGGCATCAATTGGACAATGGTAGTATTGTGAATAGAGTGGCGGAAGGAGAGAAGCTCCGCAGCCGACATCGGACCTCGCTGATGGATCATGCACGTATAAAGAGAGACGGGAACATTGACAAGAAGCATTAAAGCAAAGGATACTTTGCACAGGAAAGATGACTTTTTCCAACTGCCCTTGTAAGACACTGCAAGAAAGTGCCCTGCATAAAGACAGAGGAAAGGAATGATCGGTAGCATAAAGCGGTGCTCCTTGTGGGGAAGCAAGCTGTGAAAGAAGACGTACCACACACATACGTAGAAAAGAGATAATGTCGGGCGAAGGGAACGATGAGTAAAGAGACCAAGAGCTACAGGCAACAACTGGACCGTCATCACGGAAACGAGCCCTTGACTGCAGTACCAGTGCCATGGGTGAACTCCGAAATGCGCACTTCCACCGTCGAAAACATTGAATTTTGCAAAATTCCACGTGGAAAACGTCAGCTTCCCAAAGGCAAAGGAATCGAATACAATGCCAAGAACAATGACAAGAGATAAGGAGGGAAGACACTGAAGCGACAAAAGATGAGTCTTACGACCCGAACGGCATAGGTGCCAGATACCCAGCGGCGCCCAGAAAAGAATAGCGGTAGGCCGGATCAGAATAGATAAAGCTCCAAGAGACATGTAAGGCCAACTCCGCCCATCCTCCTGAGATTCTTCGAACGGATACCAATTCATGGCGATTAGAATTAGAGCAGTTTCCAGAGAATTTGAAAGCGTTCTTGGTGCGCAGTAGAAGACGAACCAGCACATCAGGTAACTCAGCATGGCAAACTCAGGGGCACGGCGATACTTTAAGAGGCGGCGCGCGATTTGAAGCAATGAGTAATCGCCTAACGCAAAAATGAACGCGTGTAGAAGACGGGGAGCAAGGATGATCATTTGGGTGGAGTCAAGATTGAAGGCTCGGAGAATCCAGAACACAGAAGCTATGGCCGACGGGTGAATAACGGAGCGGAGAGCATGGATCCACTCCCACGACAGGTGTCCCGATCCGAAAGCAAACTGGTGAGCGACTTCTACACTTTGAAAGACTTCGTCGGGAACGAACCAGGTTCGTACAAGAAATGTGTTGGTTATCCGGAAGAAGAGAAGTAGACAAAACGCTCTGGGTTCTTGCATGATTGCTTCTCGGCTCACTATAACGGCAAAGAGTCAGCCTGCTGAGTCAAAACCTCGAATGCTGGTGGAAATGGAATGATGGAAAAGAAGAAAGAGAGGAGATGAGTGAAAATTCCAGAGAATTCGAACGGATGCAAAATGTGAATTGCCCACCTTTTTTAAGTACCGAACAATTTTCTTGAGGTCGTATTCAGGCGCGACTCCTTGAACAGTGGTGATAGTCTTGCGCCCTGTGCGCTGCTGGATTCGAATATGACAGAATCCCTGGCGGGTGCCCTCCTCGTCTTCGAGCTGCTCAAAGGCGTCTGAAAAGAGCGGAATGATTTAGGAAATCTCAGGTTTTACAGCTAAATGAAGAAACCAAACAGAGGAACGGACAGGATTCTAGCGAGCACAAAACTTGCCTTTTGGTTTATTCAGATTCTGAATCGAAGACATGGTACGAATTCAAAGAGAATTACGCTGAAAAGAGTGAATAATAACGCCTATCGCCGATGCCAAAGAGGAAAAGCGGCGCGAAAAGACGAAACCGAAGCGCGAGAATCCGAAAAGCTAGAGAGATGTCACTGGAGGGATGCTGTCGCTGACGCAATGGTCTCGCCGCGATAGACGTGAGTTTGAAAAACGCGATTACTCTCACGTTCGACTTACTTTGAAAACCTTTTGAAAGATTGCAGCAAAGGGGATCGCACAGAAATGTGGGCGCACAAATGAAGTGGAAACATTGACACACAAAGAGGGGTTTCTGAATCTAACTGTGGCCATTCAACATCTCCAGCGACCACTGACAAGGGAACATTTTAACGTGCCCCCAGCCGATTCGACTGAAATTTTGTACACTGGTAGACTCTAGCAGTGTATTAATCTTGCAAAATATTAGCTGCCCATGGGTACTTGGCAGGGGGTAAAATGCAGTTTTAAAATCGTGCACTTGGGTTATACCGAATTCAGCCCTAGTGTGACAAGTCGTCTATGTGGTCAAGTGGTAAGGCTGCTGGTTAGGAAACCTTTGCTCTCAGGTTCGAAGCCCGGGGCAGCGTAAGTTTTTAATTTTGTTTCTCTTCTTGCTCTGAGTGTAAATTCTATGTTATCCTACTTTTACAAACTCTAAAACATTTTATTGTTGAGGTGCAAAGGTGACGAGTTTACGAGTTTATTTCTCGTATCTAAGGCTTACGCCTTGCGAGACGGCATATGTATGCACAAGAACCATATTGTCACTCCGTAGTCGCCGGTCTTCTTCTGGCTTCAGCACATCAGAGTAGAACACGGCGATCCCATCAGTGTGCGCGGACATCGGAGAGGCGAAGAGACTGTTTCCGGAGACGGTGGAGCACAGCAAACCTGTCTTCAGCTCGTGTGGCGGTGCGGACGTCAGAGTTGAGGAGCTTCTTCGTCGGCTTCCACGGGCGGCACGGGCGAAGAGCGGCTTCCGGGTGAAACACATCGGTGGAGCAGAGCGGGCAAAGGTGACAGATGACCAAATGGCATCACTGAAATTTACAGTGATATCGAAAGCGGCTAAACATGGAGCCATGATGTCCTGATTACTTTCTAGAAATATTATTATCCGCTGTCGACTACATTGTGGCTAAAACTGACCTTAAGATGACCACAGTTATGTGAAAACGTATAAGGACATTCCAAAGCAGGAAGCTGGGCTGTGTCTTACTGGTTAAGTGGTAAGAGCCTTGCTCAAAGGGCGGTTCACCCGGGTTCGATTCCCACCAGGGACCAAAATTTTTTACTTTTATGCAACTGTCTTTTACTGTATTCCGCTACAAAAAAAACATGTGAGAAAATCAGGAAATGATGATTTCCGCGCAGACTGGCGTTTGAACTGGCGCGATCTCAGCGCGATGCGCTGAGACTTTTATTAAGGCGCGGAATCTCCTGTTGCGAAAGGCCGACGCGCAGCCAGCGTTTTTCAAGTTTTTTTTGAGGACCGACAAGCGGCCCACCCCGATCTGTCGTTAGCGCAGTGCGTGACGGAGGCGTTGGATAAGTTCAACGAGATCGAAGTCGTAAAGCCAGCCACGCTCAACGGCGCAACAGGAAGAAAACGGCCCTTTCCGGTATCTGACGCAGGATGCTCCAGTCATAAATCATATGTTATGCCTTATAGAGGGGCGGTGGAAACGGATCCCGCGTTCCCACTGCGTTCGGCTACAGGGACCCCTCAGTCGCAAGTTTGGCGGCCCAAGTCCAACACCTACAACAGCAGATGTTCGTTGGCTACAACAATTTCCAACCTGCTGCAAGACCACCCAGGACGAACACAACAATGTGCTTCAACTGCCGCGGATTCGGTCATATGTCAAAACAGTGTCCGCATGGACAGAGCTCTTCCCGCCAATGAAACCCAAGGTCCGGTGGATACATCGTCAATAACTGTTGTCGGTAAGTTGCACAGTTTCTTAAAGTTTTAGGAGGAATTAAATAGTCCGCGCTGGATTTTGGACGTGATCGAGAATGGTTACGCGCTCCCCTTCAAGATAGGAGCAGCAGTGCCCCCTTTTTATAAGGCGAACGCGAGCATGAATGCACGCGATAGGGAGTTCACAAGTCGCGAAATTTCTTCTTTACTGCAAGCAGGAGCAGTTAGCGTCTCATTAACACTACCAAGAGTAGTGAGCCCAATGGCGGTGGTCCATAATGGGACGAAACCTCGGCTGATCGTAGATCTGTCCTGGTTAAACAACTTCCTGGAGCACAAGTCTGTTACTTTTGAGCGAATCGAAAACGTTGTACCCTTGCTCCCTAAGAACGGTTATTTAGCTGCGTTCGATATGACGTCAGGCTACCACCACATAGACATCAGGGCCAGTGATTGAGGTTTCCTAGGCATACAATGGGAAGGTAAATTCTACACCTTCAACGTGCTTCCTCTCGGGCTCTCTTCGGCCCCAATGCTCTTTACCAAAATTTTTCGCCCTCTGCTATGTAAGTGGCGAGAGGCAGTCATTTCCTGTGCACTCTATTTGGATGATGGCCTGATCTTCGCTCCGTCAAAAGCACAGTGTGCAACAGCAGTGTCGATAGTTCGTAAGGACCTGCGTTCAGCTGGGATCGTCACTTCGGAATCCAAATGCCAGTGGGCTCCGGTACAGTGCTTGGTATGGCTAGGATATGAAGTGCACCTAGAAAAATTTTCAATCAAAGTTTCCGAGAAAAGAGTACATAAGCTACTTTGTAACTTAGCAGATATTTTGCAGTCAAAATCCCCAACAAAGCGGGATAGAATGCAGCTGGTGGGGACGCTAGCTTCTATTGGCTTTGTGTTCGGCCCTGTTTGCTCTTTGAAATCGCGCAGCCTCCACGTCGCTATCATGGAGATGGACCAGCTTCCCGCGCGAACGAAACACCCACTTTCACAGGAAGAAAGGCGAGATTTTCTATGGTGGTGGAATAACGTCCGAAAAAGGAATGATAAATCACTAAGCCAAGTAGTCGAAGCGCGTAGGTTAGCGACAGATGCATCCGGTACAGGAGCCGGGGCAGTCCTATGGTGTACGGACGGGGCAACCATTAGAACCGCCATCAATTTCGAGGCCGACGAACGGAGTCCAGCACGTTCAGGGAGATAGCGGCCGTGCGCTTCGCCGTGAAAGCATTTGCTAACGAAATTCGCACTGCTCGGGTCGTAATGCAAATAGATAATCAAGGGGCGGTGAGCATTATCAAGAAAGGGAGCCCACTTGCCAAGCTCCAAGCAATGGCAGAAGATATCTTTGAGCACATGGAAAGTTTAGGAGCGGTTCTCGAATCAATTTGGGTTCCGCGCGATCAAAACACCCTAGCGGACGAGGCTAGTCGATTGTTAGACAAAGACGATTGGGGGATACGAGAAGAACTTTTCGCGTTTTGCACGGAGCGATGGGGCCTGTCATCACAAGACGCCTTCGTAAACTCGAAAAATGCAAAATGTCCGCGTTTTCTGCCTCGGTACGCGGACATTGGGGCGGAAGGCGTCGACGCTTTCGCATCGTCATGGACTGGCGAGTTTGTCTGGGCGGGTCCGCCGCCACGCATCATCGCGGATGTCGTCTCGCACATGGCGCATCATCGCGCGCAAGGTATACTAGGGATTCCCTACTGGCCGTCCAACCTATTCTTCCTATCAGTTTGGGACGGACAGTCCTGGAAGTGGTTCGTACAGGACGTGATTTGGTGCGACGCTGGGTCTGAGCTTTTCGTACCCTCTACATTCGAAAACTCGGTCTTCAACGAAGAACAATCGCCTTTCCCATTCTGCTTCTTGCTCGTCAACTTCGCACTTTAGTCTGCCTTGCCTTCTGAACCCAATAAAGCGACACCTCGGTTGGTCGTATGGGAGTATGTTTGGGAATAGGAGGAGAAGGCATCTTCGCCAGTTGAGAGCGGCGAAGCTGAAATGAGCTTTTTCGCGTAGTGGCGCGAAGCAAAACGGGGCGAAAATGGGTGTTTTTTGACGTCAGAACTTTGTGACACACTATTTTATCGTGTTTTTAACGTTCTACAGCCCTTTCCATGCAAATTTGACAGCTTGAGCTAGTTGTTACAGGCTGGGTACAACGGCCGGTTAAGACCACACGCAATGTTTTTTCTGCGAACGGGTAGCGCCGTCTAACACTCGGTTACCTAGGATAACAACATCTTTGTGTTGTGAATG
Source organism: Steinernema hermaphroditum (assembly GCA_030435675.1). Lineage (NCBI taxonomy): Eukaryota > Metazoa > Nematoda > Chromadorea > Rhabditida > Steinernematidae > Steinernema > Steinernema hermaphroditum. Next base: position 7,735,834 of record CM059622.1, read on the forward strand.
ACTACGAAGCGTGTTTTAGAAAGCAATTCCACTCTGAAATCACCCTAAATTAGCCAAAATGTTTAGCAACACCATGTTCAACGCAAAGAAAGCAAACGTCAATTTAAATGCTTAACTCAGGTTTTCTACAAGTGGACCTATCATTTAGCGTCAGTAAATCGCGATAAAATTCTTATTTATATGTTTTCTGATAAAAAAATTACTCAACAAGCAGTAGGTGTGATACTGAATTTGCGTGTGATACTGTATTTTCGAGTGCTCTTTCTGATGGTACTGTCGGCTTTCTTCCAAGACGAAAACGAGAAAAAAATCGAGTGGACCTATCATTATGCGTCGCACTGTATATATTGGGTTGGAAAGGTGAAGATGGCGGATTACAAAATGCAACTTTTATTTCCATAGCGGGAGGTATTTCACTCATTGTAATCACCACTAGCTTGTACAACTTCAGCCCATTTCACGGACAGGAGTCAGATGCTGCACTTGTAGAAAATGTTGGGTTTGGGGCAGAGATGCCAACTGAGCCTGAGCCGAGCCGGCTCGGACCACCCAACCGGGCTCGGCTCGTAGGCTTGAGCCGAACCCCGAGCCGGGTTTCCGCCATATATACTAGGGAAAATTCCGACTGTTCGCGGGGAGCGGTAGCAGACGACGAGAGAAAATCGGATGCCCGTTGCTCCGCCGCTGTTTCAAATATTTTTGTCCAATTTTCAACCTCTCTACCTATTTCCGACTGATTTCCTCTGATATTAGTCACCGTAGTCGCTGATTTTCCTCTGGCTTCGGCTGGAGATGGCATCCGAGAATCATCTTCTTTATCGGATTGTTCGCCAACACTGTGGTCTATGGTTTTAACCGGGTCAACACATTTGCATTCACTGCCGAGCAGTACCGTCCCGACCAGAAGAAGGAACATGACAATGCTATTACGTATGCTCCGAAGGTGGCGTACAGGGCGTACAGTACCCATTTAGATACTTCTTCGTGATGGTTAACGTCGGCGCTACCTTTTCCATGATAGGCACCCCGATCCTGAGAAATGTCATTGGTTGTTTGGGGAAACCAACCTGCTACGCGCTTCCATGGTCCGTTGTGTTCATCGCAGTGGTCATATCTCTTCTGCTCTTCATGTTCTGCCTCGGGGCAGTCAACAAGAAACAAGTGAGGGAGGAGAACTCCATGGTCCGCGTCTATAAATGCCTTCGTGGGGCCATTAACAGCGACGAGAACGGTGAGAAACTTATCTGTCATATCTCAAGGTATTGCTTCGTTCAACTGTTGAAGAAACGAAAGAAGAGTGCCTGGCGAAGAACCCAGGAACGATAAGTCTGAAAGATTACGAGTTAATTTTGTGTTTTTTGGTCGACATTTATGAGTGCTATATCTTAGGGACGATGACAAAATCGGCCCATTAGGTATGTGTCTGGATAACTCTTATCCTCGTTTCTCCCGAAGGTTCATATTCGACGTGCGACAGGTGGGAAGGTATTGTTATTGTATAATTCACCAAGTTATGCTTATGCCTTCCTTAGATTGCGCCCTAAGTGGTTCTGCACCCTAAGTGGTTTTGCGCCCTAAGTTTCTCGCGCCCTAAGTGGTTGCGTCGTTTTTGCTTATTGTCGGCCCGCAATTGCTCGGACTTTCCATTTAAATGTCCTAATTTGTTTTATTTAAGCGACTGCCGAAAGATAAAAGAAGCTGGAAGTCAAAACGAAACCTCAAACTTTGCTATTCGGGACCGGCTCGGAGGCGTCTACGCAATCCTATTTCACTTGTCGGGAGAAGACACCATGGAGTTTGAAGTTGTTGAATTGATGCCTCCGCCGAAGGTCTCCGTATGGTATTAAATGCCCCAGTACATGGTCATGGCTCTCGCAGAGTGCGCCGTATCACACACCGCCCACCAGTTTGCGTTCAGCCAAGCTTCGCCCTTCATGAAGTCCGTTATAAATGTTTGTCCAGAATGTTGTTGACCGTTATAGATTGCAATTTCAGGGGATCTTGCTATTGACAGGTCTTTTCGGCAATATTGTCAATATAGGCGTACATCAAGGTGGCCGAAAGCTCTTTGAGTCACATGATCAAATCTTTGATCTACACCATTCTTCTGATAGTCGATTTCTTTCTTTTTGTCTGGTATGTTTCTGATTGTGTGCGAGTTTTTTAATACTTATTTAGGGCTGTATATGACCAGTCGAACCCGGCGGCCACAGTTTCTATCAAGCCGAACGAGTCCAAGGATCCAGAAGGCATTTTCAGAGGCATGCATGTAGAGCCAGAATGAGACCTGAAGTATTTGGGGTATCTCCAGTGTTTGATCAGAACACTCATCGACCTTCAGCTTCAAACTATTGGGTTGAACCATTGAAAATTTCGCATAGCGTAAAAATCTCACAGTTTCGCATTATTTACGTCCTCGGGGAAATGGATGGGCGCGTTCTTGAGTACAATTAATTCTCAGCTTACACTATGATTACCGGCTTGTACAACGAATTCCTTTTGGTTTTGGGGTCCTATTCTGTCTTGATGGCAATTTTTTTGGCACCTTGAAATGGCAAAACGTGAAGTGATAAACAGACTGCCTATACTAGTAATTGTATGGTGGACGGCGACTGCCTTCAAACACGTATATCGTTGGGTCTTACCTACCGAATGCACCTATCCCTGTGTTCGTCATATGTCGTAATATGAGCTAGTCTCAAAAAGATGGAACTGCCAAATCAAGATGTTCTCTTAACTCCAACGTTTCCAGTAGGTTAAGTACTATAACAGAGAATGGTGATCTGTTGCAGGTAGCTGGCGCTCATAGTACCTGGCGCTCTACCATGCCCACATAGCAAGTCCACGATCACACTTCTACTTTAAGGAAATGGAGGCCAAATGTTGAAAAAATTACACTTCAGGAATGTTGCCTGAAATTTTACATTTTCAAGTTGATCCCCAGAATGGCTTTCTACTTTGAGCTGGAAGATTCTTTTTTTGCTGTTTATCTAACACTCTGTTAGCTCTATCTAACCGTCAGCTGCGCTCGTCTATAGATGGCAACATCAAAGGAAACCATCCAGAATAAAATAAAGAGGTCGAAAATTGGACCCAAACATTTTTCGACTCAAAACCTCTGATTTTCAACGAGAGAGGAATCCGCTTCTTGCCCACAAGGTAGCCTTCAGTTGTCCATTAGATTCACAAATATATTAAATAAAATACTGAATAATATATCATTAAAAACTTCATTAGAAAAATGCGAAATTTTCAATGCATCAACCCAGTAGATCAACTCTGCGCCGTTTAAGGGCCCCTCGTCAATGACTAATCTCACTTCTATCACTCATGATGTTTGTTTTTGGGCGATCGCTTTCGCCCTCCTTTCGCCTCGGGCGGTTCTTTCACGTCATCTCATTAAGTCGTCCTCCTTCCTCGGCAACCAGCTCCATCTCGGTTCCTTTTTCGCAACGAAACGCAATGTCGCATGCTAATTGCGGGGCGAATGCTAATCGTAGCGGAGATGACCCCGCCGGTGACCGGTTTCCGGCTTCCTCCACGACTTCTTCGCTTTCACTTCCCGCGATCACCACAATTATAGCGGAGAATCTGATGTTCGATCGCGATGGGCGTTTCCGCTCGTAAACGCCGCCCGCCCTTCCGCCCAGGAGTGCGCAACCATGCGACTCCTCCGCGCCCAATTCGGACGTCGCGACGCTGTCATGAGGCCCAAACTGCAGGTAAGTCCTTTCTTAAATTGTCTCTAGAGCCCCCCAAAGTGACTTTCATTGTGAAACAAAGAGGAAAGACCGTCCGTGTCTTTATAGGAGTAAGCATAAATCCATTTCAATCATTCGTTCCTTTGTAGGCGCTTTCTACGAAGATGGCGCCGGAGCCGTCAAGTCCGCGACAGCGGCAGCGTTCCTTCGTGACGCGAAAGATGAGTGTCCTCCGGAGAAGGCACCCCTCCACCTACGCGGAGCTGTTTGTGGAGCCCGTGCTCCAGGTGGGTCCTTTCGGTTTCGTTAGTCGGACTGGGAAGCGGTTAGGAATCGACACCGCGATCGATTCGCTTTTTCCGTCGAGGAGCTCCTCGGGGCTTCGTCGCGGCTAATTTGCATAAGAATCGCTCGAAAAAACGGTGCCTCGAGTGGTGCGGAACCTGTTGCACGAGGAGGAGCTGGTTGGCAAATGAGTGTGAAGTCGCTTTGAGAGATGATCGAGCGGAACCAGAAGCCGTGCCCTTTTTTCGGAGCTACCTACAGCGCCTTTTTGCTGAGTCCTTTCGGCACAGCTGCTCGCTTTGATGGAACGTCGCTCTCATCTGGGTCACCCGACTCCGAAAAACACATTCCATCGTGAGTTCTCGAAAGCGCTCCCAGCGGAGAGCCCGAGTCCCACGAGTCGGCGATCAAGTTAACGGCCTCCGAAGTTCGGCTCCCACAAAGGAGTTCGCTTCCAATTACTCACCCCGAGGTCGTGCTCGCATCGACGACCTTGAGCGCCCAAGAAAATGCTACCTGGGTGGTCGCGGAATAACTCACGACTATGGCGCGTCGGTCGAGATCCGAATACAAAGATAATTAGGGGAACGATGATTTAAGGCCTCCCTAATCAGGGCACCCGCTTTTGACACCTCTCGCGATCTTAATGGCGACGAACGTTCGTAAATAAAGAGCGCAATCTCGATAAAGACAGTGCCGCTGGGGAACGGTGGCTGTGCAGCGCCTCTCTTTTCCCGCGGCTAGTCATAAGGAAGGGATACATATCGCGCCAAATACAGAAAACAAAGTGCCCAAGGCCGCCCCTGCAGCAGCGTCGGCAAACGGTGATTACGAATTCACGAAGGGAACATAAAATGACTCACACGCTTCTTATCTCCGCCGAGAAGCTGACCCTTTAAAGGGACACAGTTCATAAAGGCGTCGTTGTTTTCCTCACAAATCATGAGTGTCGACCTCCCTCCTTTACAGTACTTCGTTGCCTCACTCTGCGATCTTCGAGTCGACGTGGAGAACCGAAGACCCCTTGGACTCCGCTACTCCAGGACCCCAGGTGCCATCTGCTTTTGGACACTTCTAATCCCGCTTTAGAGGTGCAAAGACTGATATCGAAACTGCAGAGGTCGAAGTTCCCGCAGATTCCGAAGACGACCGACCCCAACGTCGTGGTCTCCGTTCTGAAGGTGAGTCACGGAGATCTTCCAGAAGAACGGATTCTGTTTGCTTTCGGACAAAATGTCGATTGGAACGATAAGAGCCTTTGTTTCTGTGATTCACTTTACAAACGATCTGCTGGCGGTCGTGAGATTTGCGACCAAACAGCTTTTATGACTCAGAACGGGCACTAAAGGAAGTCGTTGCAGGAAATCCTCTCCGACTTCCCTGGCGGCGTCTTCAGAGACGAGGGCGAGGAGTTCATCTCGATCCGCCTCGACTCTTCCCTCGAGATCGTCCTCACCTACGTTAACTCGTGAGCAGCCCAGTCCCCTACCGTAATCCCTCCTCTGCAGCCTAATCCAGAACCTGCCATGCTTCCTGCGCCAGTTCACGTACCTCGTGTGCCGATGCCTGCGGAACCTCGTCCACCAGACGACCTCCGCCACCACCACCACCGACTCCTACACAGGTCTCTTTCCCTGAATCGTGCCGAGACCCGGTCCCTTTCAGACATGCTCCTCCTCTTTACGCCCGTCCTCTTCCCTTCCTCCGTTGGCGATGTCTCCAGATTCCTCCGCGCCACGAGGATCACCCTCGCGCTCGTCGACCTCTGCGAAACAGTCTTCAAACCGCACCTTGCCGCCTTCTGGGATCCCGACGACAGAGACGAGGACTTCTTCAGACGTGAGTGCCTTCGAATAGCCTTAGGAACTCCCTTTTGCAGATGTCGTTCTCAAACTTACCCATTTGGCCAACTGGTTCGACGATTCGGACCTCTCCTCCTCCGAGGAGGCACCCGAGGCGACGAGCGACTACGGTAGCCTCGAGGCACTGGAGGACGTGCCTGGGCTGGACCCGGCGAGCGTGCGACCCAACAACGATTACTACCAGTTCAGCTTCGAGTGATCGCGTTGTAAAGAGGCGCCACAAACAGCGGAGCAGCTGTTCGCCACCGCCAAGCGGAGCGAAAGAGATGCAGAAGAAGGAATTTATCATTAAATAAAAGTTTTTACACTCAGAACTGCGGAATATTGTAGACGAAGTCCTTCTTGATGCACTGGGGAGCTTCTTTGCCTTGCTTGGCGAGCTGAAACGAGACGCGTTAGAAGGGCTCTGGGAGGGAGAGTTAGCGGATGCTGTTATGCTATCTAGGAAGCCAAACCAGGCTGAGTTTAAGACTACAGCTAGGACTACGGTATCTGTCTGTTTGCACAGAAAGACAAAGGACCAACCGTTTACTCGAACGGGTTGGTTTTTCCCTTCTTTTGGAGCTGAATCGAAATGAGAAGGATTACGGTAGGGGCAGAGGGAACTTACGACGCGGCCGAGGGAGAGAAGGGTGACGCAGACGGAGAAGAGGTCGCGGTCCTCGAAGAGGTCGACGCTCTGAAAGGTCTCCTCGACGGGCACGCCGAATTTCTTGGCGGCCTCGACGAAGGCGTTGATGTTCTCCATGCAGGCGAAGTTGGAGATCGGCTTCTGGATCTTTTTCACGCTGCCGGCTTCGATGCCGTTGGCGAGCCTGCAAGAGACAGTGGGGCGCCTCCGGAGGGGACCTACTTGCAGAGGAGGCTTCCGTCCTTGAGGAGCTTGAGGAAGTTGTCTCGGTTGCCATCGGTCTTGATGTTCTCCCCGCTCACCTTTTTGATCCATTCGAGGAGCAGATGGGCCTCGTCCTCGTTGAACTTCGAGGCTTGCTGCAAGGCTACGGTAGAAGACGAGGGTGCACGGGGCCTACCTTGGCCATGACGGCGAAGCCGATGCCATGGGAAGAGGTGCGGCCGGAAGACATGTTTGCGGCGGACTGAACGAGAGGAACTCTGGCGACTGATCAGAGGATCGCTTTTAAGCGGGGGAGCGAGGGGGCGGCCCGGTCGGGTGCTAAAAATACGCCCTCCGCCTGGTGCTCTCTCGCCGCCGAGGATTCCTTCGGCGCCTTCTGAGGGCGTCGATCCGACAGAGAAAGCGTTCCGGCGGATCTCGCGGTGACTCAGAGTCCTCGGGCGCCGGGGACGTCTGGGTGCGGGGGCGTCGCGGTTGCGAAGGGTCAACGCCTGAGTCATGAATCGACAGAAGAAGCTTCGAAAAGTTCTACGGCGACTGTTTTCGAGGAAAGGGCGATCGGACACACGGCGCCGAAGAAAAAAGCGAAGAGGGCCACAAACAAATATTTCGAAACCGTTTTTGCGAAATTTATTGTTTTCCGAGGAACGGCGGACTCCCTAAGGACCGGAAGTGGAAGGATACTGTAGGAGCTGCTGGGCGATATTATGTGGTTGTGGAGACTCCAGAGTGTCTGGCCCCTCTGAATTTGGAGCCCAGAGGAAACTTCTTGAATTTTTTGAAACTTCTTGAAAGGGAATCTTTCAGGGTGCATGTCGTCGATTCAGCTCACAGTTGATGTAGCGAGCCTCTTTACTCAAAGGAACCAGGAAAACCACCATCGAGAACACTTTTTTTTGGGATTTGTTGCCGTTTATTGGCGACTTTTGCCTTTCTCTCCACAAGTATTCGGCGGCGTTCGCCTGATTGATCGATCGCAGAGAACTCGAGGAAACGCGATCCGTTGGCGTCCACGGTCAGAAGGCTTCCCATGGATATACAGTCGTTTGATGGGGTACTACCAGTCTAAGGAACTGTCTAGACTGTCTGCCAAGAGGAATGTCTGAATCTGCCTTCAACACTGTGTATTCGCTCCCTGCTGGAAAGACGCAACTCTAGCTTCTTTTCCTGCAGTCCATAGATGATCGCATCGACGATCTTCACCCTCGAGCACAAACAGAAGTCGGGAAGAAGCCGTCCAGCTACGTACATCCAAATCTCCTCGATCCCAGTCCACTTTCTCTTGGTCTCACCTCCACCTGACCCTGGCAGTTCCTCTTCCGGCGTCCCCACTTGGAAACTTCTTCCCCGGCTGCCCTCAGGCGCCTCTCACCTCTGTGGGCAGCTGTTCCCCGGCGGCAAACATCTGCATCTGCGCGTCTTAATTGGCCCTGATGAATCGACTCGGTGCTGTAAAGTGCCCACCACTTAACACTCGCTGGCTCTCCCAAGATTTATTCCAAAGGGGTGAGTCACTTCTTATCCGTGGTGGAGGAAGGAGCTCTGCATGCGGCTCTTCCGGCGCTCCACGTAGTCCTCGAGGTAGTCCACCATCAGGAGCTCGTCGGGGGCGGCGCTGGCCACCCACTCCGAGGCGAGGCACTCGCTCGCGCAGAGGCGGCGTCTGCAAGGTCAGGAGAATCAGGTCAGAGGCCGGGGGACTCACTCGAGGTCCAGCTGGAGGGCGTCGAAGAGGAGGTCGAGGAGCGGCGAGGAGAAGCGCCCGGCGGCGTCGGCGTCGAGGGGAGGCAGCACAGCGTGCAGGATCAGATCCCGCATGGTCTCCTCGTCGGGGGACTCGAAGGGTGAGTGGCCGAAGACGAGCACCCAGAGGAAGACGCCGAGGCTCCAGAGGTCGGACTTCGTGGAGGGACGATGGGCGAGCTGCTCAGGAGCGGCGAACTCCATCTCGCCGCCCGCCCACACCGCCAGCTCGGAACAGGAGTGCCGCGCGGAGCCGAAGTCGACGAGAGTGAGGTGCGGGAGGCGGCGTCGGTCCTCCACCTGCAGGTTCTCGGGGCGCACATCGAGATGCGCGATGTTGTGTGCGTGTAGGTACTGTAGCCCCAAGAGGAGCTGCCGACAGAGCGCCTGCACCAGCGCCTCGGAGACGAAGCCGCGTGCGCAAACGTAACGAAGTGCCGACAGGCCGTTCACCCTGGAAGGACTACGGTAGTCCGGCACCGTATCGCCACGAACCTTCTGAGGATGATGATGAAGTAGTGGGCTGTGCGGGCGGCGCCGAAATACTCGACGAGGTGGGGGTGGGCGATCTTCTGGAGGATCTGAAGCTCGCGGGCGATGTCGGGGTGGTTAGCATCGGAATCTTCGGCGGCGATACGGTTGAAGTACTTGAGGGCGAAGGGCCGGCCACTGACGCGACACTTCGCCTCGCGGACCACCGAGAAGCGGCCTCTGCCGAGGACAACGGCGTCGTCGGCGACGGTGAAGTACTGCGAGAAGGATTCGTCGAAGAAGTCGATCTGCTGCGAGGAGACCGACGCTTCACGCACATCTATCTGCGAGTTCCAGTCGCTCACGTCCTCCGGAGGGTCTACCGTAATCGGCTCCGAGGGGGCGCCCGCGAAGAACTCGTTGTAGGCGAACACCCGGAAGAGGCACGGCTGCGTCTCGAGGCCGCTGACTACCGCCTCCGGCTGCTCCAACCCCGACAGAATCGTCTCGAACTTCGGCATTTCTGAAAGAAAGTGCTGCCAGGAGGCCCAGGAGACTACCGTACCCCTCCTCTTCAATTCGACGGCGTACCAGAGGCGCATCGAGTTCTCTGTCCGCGTCGGCCTCTTCCACGTCAGTTTCACTGAGTTCCTCTTCATCGACATGCAGGCCACCGATGCCGGCACTCCGGGCTTTCCCACTATCGTAACCCAGGCGAAGGAGACGTTCTCCTCCTTTGGGCCCCTTACCGTAACCGTGTAGTGGCCACTGTCGGCGATCTCCGCTTCCCGCAGCTCCAGACGGAGTTCGTCGCCGTCCTCGAAGACGCCACAGCGCGCCGACTTTGCCGCCGCGCCCGTCCACGATACCGTATACCCGGGGCGCATCGCTGTCGTGCACCTCAGCACGAGGGTGGAACCCTTTCGAACGACCTTGTCCTCCAATTCCTCGAGGAACTGGGGTTTGTCCGACGGAATCTTCAAGAAGGAACTGACTGTGGGGACCGAGAGGGTACCGTACCATCACGGGCTCCACGGGAAGGAAGCTGGAGAGTCCCGAGAGGATCGGGAGGTTGTAGACGAGCTCCTGAGAGAGCGACTCGAAGGTTCGCGGCCTGACGCTATCCACCAGTTCGTACCATTTCCGGCGGTACCTAAAGCGCCACTTCAGGGAAGTCACGAAGAGGGTCTACGCCCAAAATTATGACGTTTCCCACCATCTGTGGACAAGTAGAAGAGGAAGGTCTCCACATGTCATATCCACTGATATGAAATTAGTTTTGCACACGATGATTGAAAAGACTTCTTTGTAGTCGACTCTTCATTACCGTATTCGACCTCTATGCGTCTATCTCCATATCAATACTCTGTTCTGTAGGGAGGGAGTTAAGTAGCCATCTCCTTTGCCCGCTTGTCCCAATGGTCCCGACGAGTCGACTGGGCTCGTCGGGGATCACGGTATGTGGTCTCCACCACTTTAGGATGGTCCGAAATGTTTCTGGAGTCGTCGTTATACTCACATTCGCAGATGTTTTCCAAAAAGAGCCCACAGCCATCTTACAGTACAGTCACAGCCATTCAGGGATCGATCAGGGTGGTGTGTCGCGACCCCGAAACATCTCACAACAGTTCTACCGTACGATTCTACTCTCACAAGGAGAGGTCCCAAACTGTCCCACGACGATTCGGCTGAAATTTGGCAGGGAGAGAGAGATGCTAGAGTGTAGCAAAACCTGATAGGTTTCATCGGTGAATGGGGGGTTTAAGCTGCACTTCATAGTTGATTTTGACCTCTTAATTGTAAGGTCTCCTGGTGCGATGTCCCTGACGCCTCAAAATATACGGTATTCTTGTCGGTCTTTGTCATTTTTTGACGGGTTTTCTAAGGTTTTCGGCATTTAGAGGCAAAATTAACGTTATAAATTAACAACCATGTTCTTGTAGCAAGAAAACTGGTCAAAAACGACAAAAACTGACACAAATACTGTATATCTTGTGCCGTCAGGGATATCGCATCGGGACGCCTTACACTGACAAAGGACAAAATCACTTAGCTTGAATATTACTCAAAATACGCGAACGATCTGCTGTTCGCCCTGGGAATTCATCCACAGTCCCTCTTGAACGGTTCGGGAGCGATTCATGGATCCGTTTTACCCGGGAGTTCTAATAAATTTCGATTTACGATTTATTTGTGGAATCTTCAACATTACATCGAGCCACACCCCATATGAATCCATCGTTGTCTTTCCTCTTCTTTTGCTCTTTGTTGCCATCGTTGTGTTCCTAACTTCTTCGCGAATTCGTCCCGCCAGCTGGTCCGCGGTCTTCCGATGGGGCGCGCCGTCGGTGGCCGCCATTCTTCGAGCTTTGTCGGCCACTTCTCAGACGTTTCACGAGCAATCTTCCAAGCGTAGTTCCACTTCCTTCTTGTCGCTGATACGTGGGCATCCTTCAGCTTCGTGACTCCTCTCAGCCACTCATTTGTTCTTCTGTCCAAGAGCCTGACGCGAAGCATTCTTCTTTCCATTCGACGCTGGCTGGTTTCCAGCTTTCTTTGTGCAGCCTTCGTGAGCGTAAATAAATTTCGTGAAAAACGAAAAGCCGTCAGGGTTTACACATATGTTAGTTTATAGTTTAAACCCGCCATTCACCGATGAAACCTATCAGGTTTTACTACACTCTAGCACCTCTCTCTCCCTGCCAAATTTCAGCCAAATCGGCGTGGGACAATTTTGGACCTCTCCTTGTCAGCGTTTCGTTTCCAAGTGTTACCAGATGACGTTCGGATGCAATGCTCCGAGGGAACGTTTCCCCACTCAGGTCGCGTGCACCCCTAAAAGAGGCCTTTCCCATGATTCTAAGGGCGTCCATTTGAGTCGAATACATTCCGACAGCGCAATTTTATATCTACGAACGAGACCCATTCTGAGAGGGTCCATCAATCTCTCAGATTCTGGCATCAAGAGAGGCCATTGGCGGCGGGCCATTCACTTTCCACAGCGCCATTATGCCCGTGTAGGCCGAAAAAGGCGTCTCCTGGAGGCCTCGTTCGGAATTCCGGGCGAATGGGGTGTTTAACGCGGCGCGTCTCCGGAATGCGAATGGCGACTCACTCGATCTGCTCGGCGAAGTTCTCTCCGGGGAGGTCGTCGATCTCGAGGCAGAAGGTCGGCAGAAGGCCCTCAGCGCCGCCGACGAGCTTCCGGACGCGGGCGTAGCCGTCGCGCACCCCGAGGATAGTCACGCGCTCGCCGCGACGACCGCCGAGTTGACCGCGGCGTGTGGCGGCGAAGTGGCACGCGAACTGCGCGGTGAAGTGCATCTCCTCAAGAAGCAGTTTATGGACACAGATTATGCACACTCCCCGAAGACAGACGCGAAAGTGGGAGAAGCCCTCCCGGGGGAGGGGAGATCACAAGACCGAGTGCACCAGTAACCAGCGGGGCGGGACGGACGGTCACTACAGTAATCGCACAGAATCGTCATAGAAGTGGGTGGGAAGAAGGTCCGAGGACGCACGAGAGACACGTATTTACAACCGAAGAATAGAACTCTCAGATTCGGAACAGGCGGGGATCTAGGGGTTAGGAACACGGAGGCGGCGGCGTCAGCTGCCGCCGGGGAGGTGCCTACTTCGGCGGCGGCGACGTCGGGGACTTCGCGCTCGAGCTGTTCGCCGAGTTCTTCTTGCCGAAACCGAAGAGTTTCGACGACTTCGAGGCGCCGTGCTTCGGCGAGTTGGAGGCGGGAGACGGCACCGACGACGACGACGCCGGCTTCTTCGCCCCGAAAGGGTTCGCGATGCCTCTCCGCGCGTCGTCCCTGAAAGGGGCCTTAGAGTCCTGGGTCCCGCGCGGATCGGACTCACAAGGACATCGAGGCGACGTTGTTGGCCAGTTGGTTCTGGTAGCGCTTCGGGTCGACGAGGGCGGCGAGGATCTCGCGCTGCTGGTCGAGGCGCTCGTTGATCGCCAGGATCCACTGCTGCTTCTCCTCCTCCGACGTCGCCTGACACAGAAAGTGGCTCGGCTGTCCCGGGTCGCTGCTCTTCAGCACGAAGCGCAGCGGCTCCCCTGTCACGTTCGGCTCCAGGTTCATCTTGTTCACCTCAAACGGTCACCGTAATCCGGCCCTCTCGGACCACCCACCATGATCTGGTTCTTGAAGATGTAGGTGGGGTTGCCGAACTCCTTCTTCGGGAGGATGCAGTCGGCGATGATGGCCGACTGCTCGAAGAGGAAGATCCTCCGGTCCTTGCCCTTGAACGGCTGGCTCGGCGCGTTGTCCGAGATCTGGATGGTCCCCTGCAAGCGCCACCGTAACCCGGCCCGGGACAGGCTCCCACCTGGAAGATGAGCTTTCCCTGAGCGTTGAGGTTACCGTCGAAGTTCTGCAGGCGGCCGACCTGCATCATGTCGTCGCAGGCCTTCGGCACGACGTGCATCACCTGCAGCGCCCGCTCGAGCACGTCTGTCCGGTCGCCGGCCCTCTGGGTGAACTTGCAAATGTCCTTCAGCAGCAGCTGGTACTTCATGATGCGCTGCACAGGCTTGATGAGGAGGTCGCACAGCGCCAGCTTGTGGCCGATCTTCTGCTTTGCCTCCGCGAAGAACTGAACGAGGCGTACGGGGGGCTCTGGGAGTACGGTACCTGTTCGAAGTGCTCCTGCGAGACGAGATAGTCCGACTTCGGCTTGTTCTGACAGTACTTCACATACAGACCGTGCAATCTTCTTTCCTAAACAGAGAGGATGGCTGAGGGCGGTGGCAAGGGGCTTACGTATTTGACAAAGGCTTGACCCGCAGCTTCATAGTCGCTAAGGCAACGTTCAATTTCCTTACAGAAGGTCCTGCAAGACGGCGCCTAGAGGGGCATCGCGGCGGGACTTACGTCTTGTGGAACTCGAGGATCTGGGCGATGTTGGCGAAAATGATCTTGTCCTTGCCCTGCAGGTCTTCGGGCAGCTCGATGGTGGAGAGGTGGGCCATGTAGCCGTCGACGACGGAGGCCAGGTCGCGCACATAATCGCGCTCCGTTTCGACGAGCTCCTGGAGCACGTACTGCCGCTTTAGACGGTTCGTCTCCTCGGGCGTGCGCTCCGGGGCGGCGGCGCCTCCGTTCTGCTCGACGCCCTCGTCCATCTGAAGGTCCTCAGTCAGCGCGGCTAATTAGCGAATTAAAGGGGCCGTCACGCGCAGCCTTCGGAATCCCGCCGGCGACCCGGAAGGGCCAATGCAAATGGAATTAGGCGATGAAGAGCCTCGCCGAAGACGGCGGAGACGAGGCGGATGGCGTCGAAGACGGCATCGATCGGCACAGGAAGCGATTAGGGCGCAATTATGGCACTCCGCGAGGCGATCATAACCCGAGGCGCGCGAGAGGGAATGGACATCGCCGCCCGGAGGCTTAGTGCGCCGAGGCGAACTCGTCGCCGAAAGGCAGAGGCGGACTAATCCCTTCTAAAACCAATAGGCCGGCGCCGTCAGTTGTCACCCTTCTTGACTCGGTGCATAGGTGATGACGCCGCGGCATCAGATGAGATTCAATTAGGGCTTTGTGGCGTCGCCTTCTCGACGCCTTCGAGGGCCTCGGCTCGCAGTGTCATTATTTCCGGGAGGGGATAATCTAATCTAACAGCTCGCGCACAATCCGAGGCCCTCAAACACAAATATTCAAAAACCTAATTACTGGCGCCGCTGGCGGGGGGCGCGCTACCATTAAGAGTGCGCTCAGGAAATTGCCTCCAGCGGCGATTTTACCAAAACTATCTGGAGGAGGCGGACTTACCAGCGACGAGGAGGGGTCGCCGGCGGCGAGATGACTCGCGGTGGCAGCGGCGTCGACGACCACGGAGCTGAGCTGACTCATCGGCGGCGGGAGGTCTCCGGGCGCCGGATTCTGGAGGTCGGCGACGGAGCCGGAGGCTGTGGACTGCGCCGGGGCCGTCGCGGGGTCGTCCTGTCCGGGGATGAGGAGGGTGCCCGAGTCCGACGGGAACAGCGATAGCACGCACGTGGGCGTCGGCCGCTCCTGGCTCTGAAGGCGTCTTTCGGAGGACGTTGCGGGTGGCCGACTCACCAGAGAGGAGGTGGAGGGCTCCGGCTGGAGGGGCTCCGCCGCGGAAAGTTGGTTGTGGGCCGGCTGGGAGGACGGCGGCGTCGAGTGATTTACGGAGAGCGAAACCGACGAAGTGGGACGTCCGCCGGAACTCTGCGAGGGCTGCGGGGCGGCCGAACCTCCGTTACTGCTGCTGTGGTTGAAGAAGCGCCTGAAGGAGTACGATTAGAGGGCGCCGGATCGCCGCGCGGAACGATGGGTCGATGAAGACGCCGTGGGCGACGTCCAAGACGCCGCTGCCGGCCGGGTGCGCATGTAATTAAGTTGCCGAAGCGACCGAGGAGACGCCTCGGGGCTTCTCGGTACCTGAGCAGAAGGCGGAGAGGCGTCAAACGGCGTCGGAGCGTCCTGCACATCGTCGGGCGGCGGTCAGAGACGATCGGGGACGACTGATCGCTGCGATCGCCGCCGCCCGAGGCGTGAATCAGCGCTCCTTCGCGGCCGATTACCCGCGAAGGTGGGTTAAGCGGTTAAGCGTGCGCCGGGCTCAGTGTCGCCGGGTGCCGAAAGCAGCGCGCGCTCGAGGCCCCAGGCGCGACCCGAGGGCCACAACACGGCCACCGGAAGCGAAAACAAGCCCGAGCGCCTCTGGACGACGCAATCGACGTCGGCCGACGCCGCCGGCGCCCGACCATATCAAGCGAAAGTTCGGGCGTCTTCCTTCTGGGGGCCTCGATTCCTCGAAGAAGGCACCTGCTTCTGGGTAGAACACGGTGACGGAGACGAGAGGCCGCGGCGGCGACAAAGGGCGAATCAAAAATGCGCATAAATCTCTCCTTCGGAGGCTCGCAGAGCGAAGAATTCTTAATTGGGGGGCGGGGCGCCGAAAAGAGATAAGGCGCGCCGAGGAGCGCGCGGAGGCGAAGGCGCCGAAGTCGAGAGGGTTCGAGTAAAGGGCCTCGCCGTCGCCGGGGGGACAAACAAGGTGAGCGCGCGGAATTATCCGATATCGAGGCAGGAGCCCGAGTGCAGCCCTAACAATTTATAAATAGCACCGAGAACTGAAAAACACATTAAACATGGGCGGAATTGCTTCGTAATGTAACGAAAACAGCGCGGAGATCGGGGTTCCCTGATCGAGGCCCGATCTACCGTAACCCGGCTTCGAGACGACGAGCGTCTTCGCCCGAGGCGGGCCACGCGCGCTCCTTTCGGAGGCGGTGGCGCCATCTTCATCACCGAGCTCATCAGCGCGCCTCTCCTCGAGATCGCCTCGGGTCCTCGGCGATACTAAGCAAATAAGAAGGCCCGATTGGGGACGAAGACGCCGTCGATGGCCCTTTGTCCCTCGGAGTTGCCGTAATTCGGCGAATTCCAATTAGCGTCGCCGGAGGCCAAGGGCGAATCCGCCAAAGACCCAGGTGGGTGAGACTCACCGAATGGACTTGCGTTTGACGACTCCCGAGGCGCCGGGGGAGACGGGTTCTCCGATGGAGGGTCGGTCAGTGGCATCTGAAGCGGTGGAGACGTTAGAGACGGGGCCGAGGACCGTCTGGCTGGGGAAGACGATCGTCCGGGAGGGGTCCGACGGCGCCGAGAGCGGCGACTCGAGGTCCTCGGAGTGGTGCCGCGATGAGGAGGAGCGTGATGAGGTCGAGGAGAACCACTTCCGCTTGAGGGCGAACGACCACCGCTGCTTCTTCGACGACGTCTTCGGAGGCACCCCCGCCGACGTCGGCGACGGCGTCTGAGGTGTCGAAGGTGACGCCGATGCCGAGACGCCAACGTCAACGCGCGGCGCCGGAGGTACATGCGCGTCCACCGTCTTCGAGCGCTTTATCTTCTTCATCGGGCTGGTCTCCGCTACGGTAAACGTCACCCGCTCGTCACCAGTACGGATATGCCTGTGGCTGCAAACAAGCGTCCGCCTTATGAGCGCCGAAACACGAACGAAGCGAGAGGTACGGTACGCGGTTTCCAGGCCTCCAGAGGACCGTCATCCACTTTGAGGTCAATCGAAGTTTTTCTGTGGAGAGCGCCCAGTTCTCGAGAGGAGACGCCGTGGGAAAGAGACCCTCACTGCCTAAGCGGGCGTCTTCTGATGGCTCAAACTAGAATCGGTGGCAGTTCAGTGACCATCAGCGGGGGCAGAGGAGCGACTGGAAGACACAAAGAAGCGCGGAGGGAGGCACGGTTCGACGGCGCCACTCGAGAGCTCCACTCGATGATCGGCCTCCTCCCGATCCGCGAGATCGATCGACGGCGCTCCTGCAGCTGACAGCGCCGCGATCGGCGCCTCCCGACGCGCGATCGATGGCGGAAGGAACTTGCAACTGATTGAAACAACGCCTCGAGGCGAAGATGAATCGAGTGGTCCTCGGAGGCGCCACCGAACGCCAAATCGCATTACGAACTTATCGCGTCGTCTGCAGGGGAGGGGTGCAGCCCTACCAGCCGGAGGGACCGTGGCCTCGCCAAATGAAGAAGACGCCAGAAGGCGACGGGCCGTCTGCGCGTCGTTTAGGCGGTGACAAGCAGGGAAATTGGAATCGAGAGGGCAAAATATCACATCAAGCGGTCTCCGCCCAGATGCCCACGGTCTCCGTTTGCATAGTCCCACAGCGTCGTCCTCGAGTTGACCCTCCGCACTCTGTTTACTCGACTCCAGAAGCCAATAAAGGCGAGTCGCTACAAGAGGATCCAAAGTGCACACGTAAAGTAGGGCCAACCGTGCCGGAGACGTCTCCGAAGAGGACTTAATTTCGCGCCTCAAGGCGACGTTCCTCGCTACGTGGAACGCGCGAGTGTAATTAGCTAATAAAGCGGTCGTCGGACGTCTTCAGCGCACTTCCGCCCGGAAACGAAGTCACGGCGGACGTCCGCCCTCCGCCAGAATCCTGGCCGAAGGCGCCGTCGACGTCGCAATTAGCATCGCCGCCAGAAACAAAGTGCAATTAAAGAAGCCTCTTCAATTAGCCCAACGGCGCTACCGTACCGCAGACTAAGAGGATCGGACTCGAGGGCATTTGCGGAATCGCGCAATTGATCCCGGCTGCATGGCCTGACGGCGACGCGAAGCATTACAAATATTTACATTAGTTATATGCGAGCGCCGAGCGGAGGAGATGCCAAACAGAAATCGGCGATTCCGTGCGAATTTCAAGTTTGCGACTCCGCGTGTCATCGATCAATTCACCTCCCGGTGACACAGTTTATGTAAACAGCGCTTCTGAGTGCGCAGAAAATAATCGAAAAAGCGCTCTTCTCCTCCGTTTGTGGACTCCTATAAAGTGCCTAATGGCATAGGGATGCACTCGTCATGACAGAAGTGCACAGAGGACACCGGAAGTGGCCGAGTGGTCTCCAATGTGCCGTCCTCGTTCATCTCCCCACGCAGAGAGCTTCAAACCACCCCTAAGATGCAAGTCCAGCTCGACGCCCCGAACTGCACACATATCTCGATGTTCGACTCAGTCTCCAGCGCAGATTTATAACGAACAAGGTTTTCCCTTTGGGAACAGAAGATCGAGGTGCTCCTGCCTCTTGTGGGGTCTAACGACCATCGATCGGAAGGAACGCGCCGTAGCTCCAAAAACTCTGTGCGCACTTTTGTGATTCGGAAAGCGTAAAAGACTCAAAAAGAGACGGAAACTAGATTTCCACGGAGCCTAACGACACAACAACTCTTCTAACAAGACTCGTCTTCTTCTTCGGCCGCCGCGTTTAGCCACAACAAATTTAATTATTCATCTTCTTCGCCCCTTGGCGTGCTAATTTCTAATTTTAATTGCGTCCGCCCTTCAGCGGCGCCTTTTAGGGCCCAACGCCGGCAGAACGTGCTCGCGACTAATCGGCTGTTCACGCGTGCGCACCCCTAAGCGCCAGATTCGGACCTCCTCCTCACTTCCGCACCCGTGATCACCGACGCGGCGCGCATCCCTAAACGGTCCATCGATCGAATCCTCGTTTGCACAGGACACACATGACGCTGAGTCATCCAAAAACTCGCTTACCTTCTCACGGCTCCGTCGGACCCTCGGCATCTAAAGGGGTACGGTAGGTGTGAGTCGCCTACCTGAATCCGCGACGCTCGTGAGCACAAGAAGGGGTACGAGGCCCTGGGCGCCCGGCTCCTTCCCGTCCTCGCTATCCAGCGCCACCAGAATCCAGTCCGGAGTCTCTGCGCTCTGGTCGACCAGCTGAACATCGTACTTCTACCGTAGTTGAGCGGGGCTTACCTCGACGATCTGGCCCTTGGCGAGGGAGAGCTGGCCGTCCTGAGTGGCGACGAAGTCCTCGATGACGACGAAGTGCTCGATGTTCTAAAGGGTCAGAGTCAGAGGGAAGACGCTAGGGGATCTGGAGGGCACCGCTGCGGAGCGCCGTCGCCGGGCGCTACCGCTCCGGAACGATGCGTGGAACTTGCGCCGGGCGCGGTCGTAGAGACTCTCCGTACGATGCCGGATCGCCCGGAAGGACTTCGAGTACTGTAGCATGCCGAAAGAGGGCGCCTCTGGGGTGGACGCCGATAGAACTGCCCTCTGGACTGCGGGCGCACGACTGAACGAGGAGTCAGGTAAGGGGCGACGACGCGAGGGCAACCGTCGGCGTCCCGAGCGGAATCGAAGCCGCGAGGAACCGAGGTGCAAGCATGAAACGACGACATAACCAGCCCGGAAGACACACTTGGTAAGGCGCGCTCGGGTGCGTCGGGACGGTTCGGCGACAGAGGCGGTGGCGGCGGGGGCCTCCAACTTGACGCCAGCGGATTTTATACGTCGACCACGCATTCAATGCGGCGTCGTTTGATGTGGCGCCGCCCAGCTTATAAGTCGTCACCGTGATCGCCGAGGTCGCCTCCGGGCAACCACACACCGTGTCGGCCGCTCCCCGAGGCCCCACTCCCGACACCTCGGGAGTACAGGAGGAAGCCCCCGTCGCGTGGCGCGCCAATTGGAAGTCATAAGCAGTCATTCGGAATAATTATAAACTATGCTCCCGCAGCGAACCAAGTTGAGCGCATAGGCGATGTCCCCGGGTGCTCGCGCTGCGTCCGAGGAAGCCACGTCATGTCCCCTGGCCGACTCGCTCTATCAATTGTTGATAGCGCCGAATTTGATTGCAAAACGCGGCGGCGACGCGATTCGGAGGAACACTCCGTGCTGACGATGGGGAGGGTACTGTAATCGTGTTTGTTAGGAAGAAACTGACCCTCGCGCAGCTCCTTCTCGTCTTCGAAGAGAGCTGGGACCGGGCGAAGTCGCGGAGCTGGTGAAAGAGGAGCGAGAGCCTCCGGATGGGGCCCGTCGAAGAGCGCGACGACGTCGACATCGGCGACAAGGGCGTTTCGGACATGTTCGGGCGCCTCGTTACAGTCCTCTCGGAACTTGCATCTGGCGAAGAAGGGAGCGGAGGGGAGACGCACCGGCGAGCATCCGATCGCCTCCAATTGGCTATCGTTCGACGGCGACGGCCGCGGCGAAGACTCTCGTGGCCGATCGCGAAAGTTGGATCGTCTAAGTGGCGAGCGCCCCAGGCTATTGCCGATGATAACAAAACGCTCGCTGCCTCCCCGATCGTTGCGCCGTGATTGAAAGGAGCGCCGGCGGCGGCTGTCGCCCTGGCCCCGAGCACTCCTAAACCCTCGCGACATGGGACACCCGTGTTTATTGTTTACTTCGACCTCGGGGCGCAGGGCCCACCAGAAAGGGAGCAGCCGTCCGACTGGCGCGCATCCGTCGGGGCAGACGCCACTGGAACTTAAAGGCCGCCACTACAGTCACTATCCAGAAGCTCGTGTTTTCCGAATCCTGAAGGAAGAGCGAAGAAGAAGACCTCAACGGTGCACCTCGCGTCGCCACGAGGCAAACGTTCTCACGTTCCACAACACGGCAACTGTCAACTGTTTTCAAACGTCTATTAATCTCCAAGGTCGTCCGATCCCACACTCTCAACGTCCCGGAAGCTGCTATCGGAATCGCGTTCCGCTAAGCTACTCACCACTGGGTTGTCGAGGTTGTTGCTGGAGGCGGCACTGTGCAGCGAGTAGCGTTCCTGGAAATCGCTGCTGTCCTTCGAGAAGCGGTCCGAAGACGCCGACGTCGAGGGGCGCGACGACCGCGACGACACAGATCCGAGGTTTGGAGTGTCTAAACGGGGAATCAGAAGCGAACACAGATGGGGAAGGATACCGAGGTTGAGCGTCATGAGTCCCTGCATGAGTTCGCGAATCTTACGCACCCAGAGAACCTTGTTTGCCTCACTGGAGGCCTTCAGATCCGTGCGCTGGTCGCTGCTCGGCGCCGACCCCTGCCGCAGCCCGAACTTCGTGGAGTCGCCCTCGATGTGCTCGCAGATGTGGATCTCGTTAATCATCAGCCGATTCTTGTAGACGTAGGCGATCTTGGAGTTCGCTTCAATCTTCTTGGTGAAGACCACGCAGCACTCAAAGAGGAACACCTGGCGTTCGCGACCTTTCTTGAAGTAGTGCTTCGGCTCGCACACCGTAAACGTGTCCTGCATGACGAACTCGCCCAGGCCTCCGAGCTTCTCCACCCCTTCAAAGTTCTTCAGGTGGATTATGTCGTTGGCGCGCTTCGGCACTCCGACGACGACGTTATGCGCCTCGCGGATTTCCTCGACGTTGTTCTTGCAGTTCTTCAGAATCTCCTTCAGCATCAGTCCGTACTTCGTGATCCTCTGGACAGGTTTGATCACCATTGACTGCAGTTCGTGGCTGTGCTCCAGCTTGTGCGCCAATCGGACGCTCTGAAAAGATAGCCTTGTATGAATACAAAGGGAAGAACTAACCGAAAAGAACTGAATGGCTTCGGGCAGTCCGATCAAGTGGTTGTTCTGCTCCTTGTTGACACAGTAATCCGTGTAGAGGGCGTTGAGGGTTTCCACCCAGAAAATGAAGCAGTAGCCGACGTCCTCGGGACTGTGCTCGTACTTCATCAATTCTTCAACGAACGTCCTTAACACATCAGGCATGAAATGACCTCCTCCTCTTTCCACTCACTCTCTGTGGAACTTGTAGAGCTCTTCAATGTTTCCGAAGATCTCTTTTTCTTTGCCCCTCAGAATGGAAGGGACGGAGTTTTCGGCGGCACGGAACGACTGGATGTAGCACTCGATGCACTTGCGGAGGTCTTCGATGTAGTCCTTCTCGGATTTGATGAGCTCCAACATCGGTTTCCTGGAACGCGCAGCTGAAGAAGAAGGCCGTGCGATACCTCTTACCTCATCTTGCTGTCCACCGATGCGTCATCATGTGCGGCCAACGCCAGCGTCTCCTCGATGCGCGAGTTGCTGAGGCGGTTCAGAGAAAGGTCTTCTTTCTGAAACAAAACCTATTAGGCACAGAAAAAGGGCCGACTCTGTTGAAAAAGAGTGATCGAAGACAATCGATAAGGACCATGAATGGGGAACTGATAAGACTCACCAATCGGTCGCAACCTTTGGGTACGCGGCGCGCGGCAGCCAGTTGGTCGCCGAACTCGACAAGCCGGGACCCGAAGGAGCCGAAGCGGTCCCGGATTGCGGCGAGACGCTTCCGTAGCTCCGACGCGTGGACGTCGTCGCCGATTTGGTCGAGGAAGTCGTCGGCCAGCGATAGCATCTTCGCCACTTGAGTGCGCTCCTCGGTGGCACTCAGTGAGAAGGCGGCGAACTGTTCGCTCCAATCGTCGAGCATCTGAGGGGCGCAGGTCTTCAGCTGGCGATGTTTCTGGCCATCGCGACACCACTCGGCGAAGGCGGCATTCTGTCGCTCGATCTCGTCCATGCGCTGCTCGTAGGAAACCTCGTAGAGCGTCGCCTTCAGGCACGTCTCCAGCTTCACCTTCCGTTCCGGCCACGCCTTCTGGATATTCGCCTGGCGATGGTAGATCTGTGTCTTGATATCGCTGATCGTTCTGTAGCTGTTGTCGACATACGCCCGACTGGCAGAGCACCTTTGGATGTAGCGGAGAAAGAGATCGGAGCTCTTCAGCGCGTATGTGCACCCCTAAACCAAGCCTCATGAAGAGAACCTCCCGACGAGACAGCGCACCTTTAGGAATCGGTCCCTGTAGTCATTGTGCCTCATAAGCTTCTCCTCGACCTTCTCGTACTTTTCGCGAGGCGAGTGGCCCGTCAGTTCCATGCAGTAGTCCTTGGTCGAGGTGAGGTCCTTTTCCAGGGTGTTCAGCAAGGGGATCACCTAAAACGCACAGAATGAGGACTGCTGCGTGTATAGTCAGTGAAAAACGATTGTGCAAGTAATCGTTGTTCGCTGCCCATATGAGAATCTGAACCGCGGACGTCTTATCAATCCGCCACTTTTGCATTTGAGGTTACTCGGCACACGAGATATGTCGTTGGGCCAGGAGAACTCACGTTTTCGTGCAGAGCTCTGTAGCAGACGTTGGCGGCGTTGATCAGCTTGTTCCGCTCCTGGAACATGCCGATCAGCCCTTGGGCGTCGGCGTTGACTTCGTTGGAGGCATCGCGAATCCGCTGACTGTCCGCATTCTCGGCGCTGATCATCCGCTCCAGGCGAATACGGTACTCGTTGCACTTCTTGGTGACCGATTCCAACTCCACGCGGAACTTATCGTGCTCGCTCTGGGCGGCCATCGCCTCTGACAGATTCGAGGGGATGATGTACGTCACGGAGCGCATCCGGTCTTCGAGATAGACGATTTCGCTCTTCAATTTCGCCTTCAAGGAGAGCGCGTGCTGGACCTGGAGAGCCTGATGGATCTGCTCGTGGGAAGCGATGGCGAGCTGAAGCATCGATGTGACAAAGTTTTTAACCGTTGCCTCACCTTCATGACGTTCTCTTCGACCTCCTTCAGGTGCTCCGTGGTGCTCTGCACTATGGCGCGAAGAGGCACGCCGTCGGGGGTGACCAACTCCACTTCGTTTCCGCTCAGGCCCTATACAAATTGATGATATCGATATAAATGTGACAGCTATTGGTAGCGAGCTACGATTAAATCATAACGGAGGCAGCACGCAGCGAAATGCAATAATCCCACGCGTAAGAGACCCTCATTTTCCTCTCTAATTCAGCGTGCGCATTCGCCAAAGGCGCTGACTTCTCAGATTGCGGACTTATGTTGCCCTAATCCGACATATAGTATAGGATCAAACTGCTACATAGAGAGCCACTCGATCGCGCAAGTTGGATTCTCCGCCAAGCAAAGACTTCCTAAGCACCGAGCCCGTTAAGACCGATGGTCACTCGCAGAGCGCACGCCTGTGAATGAGAGAGTTCCACCTGGTGGCGTGACCTTCTCAGGGGAAGGGTACCGCACATCGGGTAATTAATCACCCAGCTCACCTGGAGGATTTCATTCGCCGTGTTCAGGATCTCCTTGACTGTCTTCCGCACTTTCTTCGTGTTTTCCTCGTGGAACGGAAGAATCCTGCCCGCCTGTTCCGCATGATCACTCATTAACGTTTGCGTCATCATCGTCGCCATGTCACGTCGCCAGTTCTGCAAAAGGCGCCCTTCGAGTAGTCGTTTACCTTTAAGGACTCACCAGGAGTTCGTTTCGTATCGACTCGCAGTTCATGGTGAAGTTGGCACACTTCAAGGCCAGCTGTAGTGAAGAGCGCTGTGATGGATGGCGCTCCGCGAAGGCGGCGTTCCTTTGAGCTAAAAAGGCGCCGATAGAAGCGAGTACACCCGAAGAAACACCCGAGGAACATACTGATCTGTTCGCGAATCTGTTCGACGATTTCCACAGAAGGCGAAGAGTCGATGCCGATGAGCTTCGACTGCTGCTGGAGCGCGTGGATCAGCCGGTCGCACTCGGCCATCGTTGTTCCGAAGGCCTGCGCGGTGCCGTCATTCTCCTTCATGAAATCTTCCTTGCGCTTCTCGCACTCATCGACGGAAAGACTCGCAACACGGTACATGTTCTGACGATCCTCCAGGCCCTTATACCAAGCTACGATCTCTCCGAAGTGCGTGTGGAGGAGGACCGACTGCGAAAGGATGTTCTTGCGCAGCTCCACCTTCTCCTGGAAGCGCGCCATCCGCTGCTTCAGTTCGGTCACTTCGGCGCGGACCTTCGGGTCGTCCACTTCGCCTACAAAGAACCTGTAAGGACCACAGTGAACACAGTCAAATACCACAAGTGATCAGCTGGTCGGCCGCGTCGTACAGTTTCATCGCGTTTCCATGGGTGTTTGCGGCAACCTCGCGGAACTTGAGGTGGTGCTTGAGGAGATCCTTCGCCTGGACGAGGCTAATCCCAATGGAAGTGTTCTTCCGGAGGTAGGGTTCCCCGTGCTCGCTCAGCCAGTTGAAAACACTTTGAGTGTCCGCTTCGAAGGCGTTGCGGGCTAGGCGCGCGTAGAGGCGCTGCTTGTGCATCTCCCACTTCGTGTGGAACTCCTTGTGGTACCGCGTGATCTGGTTGATCAGCTCGACGATCTTCTTATAGGATGCGTTCTGACCGAGAGGGTCTCCGGCGGTGTAGCTCTTCATTAACTGCGTCACTTTTCGCCCGTCGTCGATGGCAAAGGCGTACGCCTGTTTCTCCTCGTCCCCGAAGGCATCGTGCGCGCTGACGGCAGATTCCAGCTGATCCTGCGTCACTATCGTGCCTAAAGTGGCCACGTCCTGCTCGACCTGCTTCAACCACACCATGCTGTTTCGTAGATACTGCAATGAATAAACACATAGATGCCAGTGGCGACGTGCGACTAACTTGAGAGGCCTTCTGGTGAAAGCTAAGGGCAATCACTAAGAGCTCCGTCCGCATCGTAGTCTTCTCGGTAAAACGGCGCCACTCGTCATTCACGCGCATCTGCGTAGCGTCGATCTGCTTATGCCCGTAGTTCCCTACTTCCCGCAATCGGTTCGCAACTCTCTCTATTCGCTCAATGTTGAGATGGTTGTTCTTAACTTCGTCCATAAGAAAAACAAAACGCCTAGCGTACCTCTACGACCCTTGCGAAGTCCTGGTGATCGGCTAACAGCTTCTGGCAATCCTGCTCCGAAGTGCCGATCTCGATGAACTGACAGGAGATTGCCTCGGAATGCGACCTTGTCCAGCTGAACATCTCCTCAGCGTCCTTCTCGAAAAGTTTCAGTTGCGAACAGTGGTCAAGTAGCTGGCGCCGATTCTCCCACTGCAAGCACAGTTGATGCCTTAAAGTTCATTGTATAATCAGCGTGATTGGATAAAAAACCCACCTTCCGGTTCGTATACTATTCACCAGAGCTTGCAAGTGGGGCAGAGAGGCGATGATATCGGGGTTAGAGTTGCACAGTCCGCCGCTGGTCGAGGAATTGTACCCATCGTCAGGAGTTCCTCCTTCGGGTGTTCCTTTTATCCTTCGTTGAATCTGAATTTAACCTGAATTGATGTGGTTTTGGAATCACCTACATTTCGAGCTTGTAGCTCAAGTTCGTCGACGGAAATTGAGAAAACCTTGGTCCTCAGCAGCTTGTGCTCTTCTATCGCCCGCACGGCGGAATCGACATCGAAGGGCATGTTTCCGTTCTTCATCTCGCTGCTGTACACCTCGAAGTTCCTCATGATATCAGTCATCCGCCAAATGAGATTCTCCAAGTCCTGCAATCCACTACTACGTAAAAAAAGCTCGCTGGAACCCACCAGGCGGCACTCCATCCACTCGTCGTGGTCGTAGTAGAGCGTGCCTCCGAGATCGCGCGTCAGCTGATTGAGGTCGATGAATCTGGCGAGATCCTCCACGGAGATCATCTGCAGATTGAACTTGTACTTCCCCGAGGAGGAGACGGAGGCTTTGTGCTTCTCCCAGAACTTGTCGGGCTTGATAATGAAGACGACGTGGACCTGTGCCGGGAAAAATTCCTGGAGACACTTCAGAATCGGCTTGACGTTCGCCCACGGCGTTCCCTTCCGCATGTCGATGATGATGACGAAGCCGCGTTCCTTGAACTCGTCGCTGAAGTCGGAAAATGGGAGAAGAAGCTGGGAAGAGGTACTTACGCGGTGACATTGTGGAGATAGACGAGCACGTTGCGGATGTTGTCGATGCTGACGGACGGCGAATTCTCGCGAGCCGGGAAAATGACCACGGGACGGTTGTGACGGTCCCTGGAGCCGGGAAGGAGCGCCACGCGGTCGCGAAGCACGTGGAGCACGTCCTCGGCCTTCGTGCTGCTTACGCCTTCGCTGAAGTCACACATCGCTCGGTTCGAAGTCTTATGCTCTCCCCGGAAGCGGTGTTCTTCTCATGGCAGTGCTCAGAAAAGCGGGGGAGGCGAAGCAAGCGCCTGAAAATCAGATAAGTGAAGTTCGGAGAAGCTGATACCGATCACGGAAGGGTGTGGGGACGCGGCGGTGCAAAAAAAAAAGAGCGCGAGAGGCAAAGAAATGAGTAATCGACAGAGAGTTTCGTCGATAATCCTGCCGGAGGCGTCGATCAAGCGCAAGCAATCGGAATCAGTGGCCCGAATACGGCTTCAAGTCGCTCTCCGTGCGATTTTCAGCTACGAATGGCCACAGTCGGGAAGCAAGGTACCGAGGAGGCGCTCTGCTGATAACGACGCCGAGAGATCCGGCGAAATCTCGGCGGAAGAACATCTTCTTCCGCCTGGGTGACCGCTGCGGGACGCCGCGTGGCGCGCCTCGCGGTGACCTCGCGATGTCCAAATCAATCGAGGAACTGTCGCCGGCGGAAACCGGTTCCGTGGCATCGAGGGCCGCGTCGGAAGCGCGTCGTGCATGCAAGTCGGAATCGACGTCCCATTCCGAGAAAGAGATGCGAGGAGAGACGCGAAGGGCGCGAAAACGAAGGCGAAACGCGAATGATAGTACGATCGACCGAGAGGAACGGTAGCGGCGGTGGTGATCGGCAAAGGGCGCCGCCAGTGGCCGCCGTCTTAATGCCACCACCCGCACCACTCTGCCAAGGCTATCGGCCTCCGCCAGCCGACGCTTCCCGAGTCCACCACGGGCGACACAGATCGCCATTGCTCTTCCAAATCACTTCGAACTCTTCGCGATTCCGCCCGGGCGTCTTCCTTCTAGATACTTCTCCAGCGTTTGTTCAAACAGCAACATTTTATCAAGCGAGTGAACATTACTTTACATTTATGATGAGCAAACTCGTAAACAACGAAACAAAATCAACTGGTCTACTTCACTCTGAACCTTCCGTTCTCCAGGAGTTCCAATGACTTCTTCGCGTATGCCGTGTTGTACACCTGAATCACCGGTAGTCCCCACGTAATCTTGTAATCCTTCGTTTGCAAAATGGATTTGATCTTGTCGTTACCCGAAACTTCTTTCACCACAATATCATCGTAGACATCCAGAACGACAAAAAATCTGACATCGGACATCCTGAAGCAAACACCAGCTACACTTGCGCTTTAATTCAGCCTACAAACTTGTAATGAATATGACGGCCCCATTCTTCGGGAGTTTCCAAGCAGCACTTGACTACCCTTTTCAATTCCGACAACTCCCAGCAATCCGAGAGCATGTCTGTCTGGCCATGCTCAGGGTATTGCAGCAGAATTGGCCAGTGAAGATGCCCGGCTTTGTCGAGGTGAACCATAGAGTCCTAAAAAGACTAGTTGGCGTCGTATGGAAAATATACTCGTACTGTTTGGATTTGAGCTAGCTGCACCGAAAGGTGGGACCAATCAAACAGGTCCACGACATCGTAGTGCAACCTTGGTTGGAATTTCAGGTTACGCTCCTTGAACGCTTTCATGTATGCCATCTTCTTCTGGTCGTCTTTCTTCTTCTAAACATATTTTAGAGTACGTAACTCGTCATCTCGGCACTGAAAATACCAAGAGTTTTTCCTTCCTCTCATCCTTTTCCTGTTCTTCCTGCTTCTTGATGGCGACAGAAGATATTTCGCGGAGCTGCTTTACTTGACTTTGCCACGTAGAATCATCCACTCCCTCAATGGGCTTCGCCAAATGGGGAAGACACTTGTTGATCCAGTCAACGGCTTCTCTGCCGTACCCCAGTTCGACGAAACACTCGGCGCATCGCACAACAGCCTAAATCAGAACTACACCCTGTTCGGTAAAGACTTTCAAAGGCCATACTTTCCCGTTCGTCGGATCGAATTTGCACGCAATAACGCAGTCCCGGATGACAGAACGAAGATTTCCAAGATACCTGTTGGCCGCAGCACGATTTGCATAGAGTACGGCGTTCAATTTCTTGTTCGTACACATTACCTTCACGCCTAAACATGACGGTGATGAACACAAGAGCAGCACCACGACGCCCCACCGTTCGTATACGCGGTGATCGCCCAGCGATACTTCTTCAGCTTGAAATGCTTGTTGCCTTCGTTCTTGTGCCCTTCGGCTGTGAGCTGGCGATCTTCTTCTGTCTCTCCGTCGTCGTACTTCATCGCCTGAAAAACAAACGCTCACTCCTGCAACATCCTGTAGATCTACTGACTTGTAGTGCCTGGATGAATTCGGAATGTTCCCCATCGGCGCCGGCCTTCAGGTCGGTCATGAACGCCGGATGCTGGTCAATCTCTTTGCACCATTCATCGAAATTGAACGGTTTCTTCGGAGTTCCTTCTGTCTAAGGCAAATGTCACCGACACTAGACACTGGAATACCGTACCTGTTTGCGCTGTGCCAACTCGTCCATGAAGCAATCCAATTCATCGTCGAGCTTTTGGGCGAGAGCTGCCCGCTCCTCTTCGCTTACTTTCGGCTTCGCCATTCACAAAAAGGAATCTAGAACAAAGGTTTAAAATTGGAGGCAGTACCACTACAATACACAACCGTTCTCTGTTCAGGGTGACCACTTCGAGAAAAAATTTTTGGATCGGACTTCTAAATTGGTCCGCACTGCAAAAACTGAGGATTTTCGGGTTCCACCCGATGACACCTCTACAGTGTGTCAAGAAAATACTGTCACGCAAAAAAAATTGAATTTTTTCGAATTTTTTTTTGGTTTTTCAGGGCTCCTTTTGTTTTATCCGTGTTTGTCGTGCCATTCTGCTTTATTACTGCTATTATCGTTGCTATTCTCTGCTATTCCGTTGAGAAAAAATGGTGTCAATTGAGGACCGTTCCGCCATTGTCGCCCACCACAAGCGGGGAATGCCAATTCCGGTGATCGCAAAGACGCTGAAACTTCACCGGAAACAAGTCCATCGTGTGATTGACCGCTACCAGGAGAGGTCAAGGACCGTCACCGCAGTGGAAGACCGCGAACTGCCAGGACTCCAGCGCTGAGAGAGAAGGTCAGGCACAAGATCCAGCGAGATCCGCAGAGAAGCATCAGAAAACTGGCCAAGAAGCACGACATCAGCCACGAATCGATGCGTCAGCTCGTTCGAGAGGATCTACGACTCGTTCCCTACAAACTCGCAAAGGGACAACATCTTACGGACGCGAACAAAGCTTCAAGGTTGAAGAAATGCAAGACAATGAAGCGCCAGGTACGTGGGGGCCGGTTGAACAGAATCCTGTTCACCGATGAAACGATTTTTGCTATGGAACCCGCATGAAACCCACAGAATCGCCGCTAGCTGTCTTAGAAAGGTTCCTTGCACATTGTGACAGTGGAAAAAAACCCACTTCCCCAAAAACTGCGATGGTTCGGGCATGAATATCTTGGATAGATAAAACCAGACTCATTTTCATCATAAAAGGCGCTAGGGTCAACGCAGAAAATTAATGAGAGCTGATTTTTGTACATCTCGTGATTTTCCAGACACAGGAGAATAAAATAAAATTTGAATGGAAGCTCCAGCAGGACAGGACCCCTGCCTACGGCGCTAAAAATAATTTCCACTCCTGTGAGGTCACCCACCGCGGCCTTCTGGGACAAGGATTGTCAGGGATGTTCGGCCCGGGAACTGACCCGATCTGAACTCCCTGGTTTTCGCTATTTGTGGTAACATGGAGAAGAAAGCCTGCTCTTTGAAGCAAAAGTAACTGGGCTCACTCAAACGCGCTCTCGAGAAGGCTTGGGATGAAATAACTCCGAAAATGATAGCGTCCATTCTGCAAACTTTTCGAAAGCATTTAGACGCCTGCATAGCGACAGGTAGAAGTCATTTTGAATGCGAGTGATGTGTATGCTATTCAGAATTGTATGCTCTTTCGAATGACGTACTGCGTGCTCTGACTCGTTTGTTCAATAAAAAGTTATGGTTGCTTTTCCGCGTGACAGTATTTTCCTGACACCCTGTATATATATACAGCCCACCGTCACGAGCAAGCGGATAATCCCCAGCACATAACACGAGAAAAGAAATTGAGGGACCAATGCACAAAATCACGGCGGTCAGAGAACAAAAGACAAGAAAAATATTTATTAATGCACAAATCAGCATTCAGATTCACATTTCACCTCCATGCGCTCGACAGCCAAGTTCGGGTTCAATTTAGTTGCTTCCAGAATTGCTCGAGTCAGTTCCTAGATATGTGCAGATAATAAGGCGCAAGTGTACGCTCAACTCACCAAGTCATAATCGATATTTGGCTCAGACTCTGTTTGGCAGTGACTTTCGAATTCAAGTTCACTGTGGGAGTGGTGCTGAGGCTCTGGTTCACTTTCGCAGTGCTCCTCAACTTCCTGGATAACTTCGTAAAGTTTCTCCTGGATTGATCCATGAAGAGAGTAAACCTACAACAACAAAGAATTACCGGATCGTGCTAAAGCATAACACCCACCGATCCGTCGGCGGAATGTTGTGTTGTACGCTCGAGCAGTGATGTATTGTCCATCGTCACATCACCGTCATCCATAGCTAAAATTTTTTTAGCATGCAGTATGTCGTGTAATCATGACTTACTCTCTTCCAGAGCAATGGTGCGGATCGTCTCATTAATTAAATCCATATGATGTCCAACATGTGACACCATTGGAGCCACATCAGGTGCTTTTCCACGGAAGCGCTGCGATGCCCAGCGGAAGAACGAACTCTTGCTCTTGACCTTAGGACTAGGTTTCAGCAGACTAAAACCTTGATGAATGATGGAAGCGAGGCTAAATAACACACCGGAAAAATTCGTGATGTTCGATAGCCAGTTTATAAAAACGTTCAGCAGCAGCTGAATTGGAAAGCTTAAACATGAGGGACTTTCCTTCCAGTACAGCATCGTTTGGAGGCTACAAGTAATTAGGAAATGAAACGAGTGGAAGCAGAATTACCAACCAATTCTGGGAGGAACTTGATACAAAAGTACTTGCGCCGGAATGAAATCTTGTCGATTATCTTCCACGCGAAATAATTTGTTACACCACGATCTGCCTCAAAAGTAACGATACCAACTGCGCCAACACCAACTTCAATTGGAA
This sequence comes from Steinernema hermaphroditum, assembly GCA_030435675.1. Taxonomy (NCBI): domain Eukaryota; kingdom Metazoa; phylum Nematoda; class Chromadorea; order Rhabditida; family Steinernematidae; genus Steinernema; species Steinernema hermaphroditum. The sequence continues at coordinate 7,768,099 of CM059622.1, forward strand.
CTCCATTCTCAGTATCCTAAAATGAACATTGTGTGAAACGCAATGATAAAGTGAATTACCTTTGTTTCTATTGAATGGATACCGTACATGGGAAGACTCTTACAGATGTTCAGGTACTGGAGCTCCGCTTGGTGTGGAGTCAAACCGCGGAGACTTTCATGGTAATCCTGGATCTTCGTAATAAACTCGTAATCAACAGAAGTTGAAAATCTTCCACGGCGAACATAGCTAGCATATTGCTCACTTGGCTGATAATCACCCAACTCCGCCTGAGCAATGAACGAAGCTAATCTAGCCTGCGTCTCGGTACTTGTTAGGATCCTAAGCAAATATTAATGTGCTATGTGATAAGATAGTTTTTCCTACCTTCGCTCATAAATATCACGCCGACATTGATGAACCAGATAGTGACGGGTGAGTCCATCTGATTGCTCTGCGGGTTCAGTCACATAGAACTTAAACGCCAGGGTAAATTTCCAGTTACGAGCTAAACTGCAACCTTGCGATATATCGAGATCAAAATTAGAATACCTTCAACTTGTTTCGCAATAGGTTTATCGTTATTCAAAAATCTAAACTTCTTCGTCTTTCGATCCGGATAGGTGAACGCCATGTAGCCTGAAGCTTTCTCCGACATGAGCAAGAATTTTGTCACCAATTCGAAGAGCGTAGTTCCGTCAGCGTTTTTCTAAACGAGGATCTTAATGGTTGAAATGAAACAACCGTTTACGTGAATGTAGAATGTTGATGTAGTCCCATCTGGGAAGTCGATGACAGCCGGGCGAAGGTACTTTTCCGCGACTCCTCCCTGTCGACAACGCCCATCAATTTCAGTTATGCTGAGTTCGCCAATTGACGCCATTTTGCCTTCTGAAACTTCGTAAAAAGCGTGTTAAATAAGAAGCACCTAGAGAAACAGCTTAAAGAGCGACCGCGAGATGAGCTTCGCCACAAACTGACCGCGTGAAGCACACACTCAAATGAAATGAAATGGACTGCAGACGAATCAACTGGCAGACGAAGTCTCGTAGACAGAAGCTTTCCGTTCAAGACGCAGAAGCTCAAATGATGTGTTTCTTCCCTTGCTACCACCCGCGTGGGTCTCGCTCGCCCAATCTTGGGTGTTTCCATGAATTGTGCGATTCTAGATCTGCTTTGGACCGCATGTGTTGTACAGGGTTAAGCATACAAAATGCTGTTTTTTTTGTATCGTAGGCCTGGTTTTCACGAACTTTAACTTATTTCTGTTGTTAAGCTGTTTTCAGTTATATTTACAGTTATTTCTGTTTTTTTGTGATGCGTATAGTCGGATTAAAAAATTGGTGACATTTCTTCGATTTGGTCCCAGCACGCCATTTTTTGCACGCGCCACCTCCAACGTCGCGTGTGGTCCTCCATTTTACAACGGGAAATGCAAATCGTCTGCATGTTTGGACACTTTTGACGGGGATATCACGCGAACCCCAGAATTCTACAAGCAAATCGATGTTCCTCGGTTAATTGCAAGTCGATTAAGCCCAAAATTGTCGAAATTGAACGCGTGCACAAGAAGTTATTCTCATTTTCATCGCCAGATGCCGCGATATCAATGCACAAACCATGGTTTTGCGGTGTTTCGAGGTTTCCTTTGGAGTTTTCGCCGGTAACATCTTTCTCGGATTGAGATCACAGTAGTATGGCGGAAGTTACGACAGTTCCACTCCTGACCCCCTATTCCCCTCGTCGACGAACCGTGATATGAAAGAATCTCGTGCCAAAATACTTTCTCAAATTTCTCGAGCCTGAAGCTTTCTCCGACATGAGCAAGAATTTTGTCACCAATTCGAAGAGCGTAGTTCCGTCAGCGTTTTTCTAAACGAGGATCTTAATGGTTGAAATGAAACAACCGTTTACGTGAATGTAGAATGTTGATGTAGTCCCATCTGGGAAGTCGATGACAGCCGGGCGAAGGTACTTTTCCGCGACTCCTCCCTGTCGACAACGCCCATCAATTTCAGTTATGCTGAGTTCGCCAATTGACGCCATTTTGCCTTCTGAAACTTCGTAAAAAGCGTGTTAAATAAGAAGCACCTAGAGAAACAGCTTAAAGAGCGACCGCGAGATGAGCTTCGCTACAAACTGACCGCGTGAAGCACACACTCAAATGAACTTCTCGACTCATCCTGTGTAGCCCCAAACCACTATATTTCTGCAGAAACTCCAAAAGAAACGGTCGAAACATCACAAAGCCATGGTTTCTGCATTGATATCGCGGCATCTGGCGATGAAAATGAGAATAACTTCTTGTGCACGCATTCAATTTCGACAATTTTGGGCCCAATCGACTCGCAATTAACCGAGGAACATCGATTTGCTTGTAGAATTCTGAGATTCGCGTGATATCCCCGTCAAAATGCCCAAACATGCAGACGATTTGCATTTCCCGTTGTGAAATGGAGGACCACACGCGACGCTGGCGCCGCGCGCGCAAAAAATGGCGTGGTGGGACCAAATCGAAAAAATGTCACCAATTCAGGGGTGGGCAAGCCTCGCTCTCAGAACGACGTCATGATCAGTCAGGGATATCGTTGCGGGAGCACTTAGGGGCAATTGGTCGTGGTTTTGGCCACTTTTACACCTGATGGGCTGGAGAAACTGCCGAAAGTTATGCATCATTTTGTAGAGGAGACAATTCTGAACAGTGTAAGTGGGGTGACGTGGGATCTACGTAGAGTCACTACCCTCGGAACAGGTCGAAATTGTAAAGTCGACTTTTTAACACTTTTCGACTTTTACTCAATTTCGGGCCAAGGGGCACACCAAACGGTGCATACAGTCTTGTAGAGGACTCGATGGCGAAAAGGACTGTGTAGGGTTATCCTCCCCCCTCCCCCCCGGTCACCGAAAAAGGACCTAAAACTAAGTCAAACGATTACGGTACTTTTGACGGAAATTTATGATCCTATCTATTATAAGAGTACTTTTACACCCCGACGACAAGTGTGACTTCAGAGCCTTATGCATATTGTTGTAGATGAGTGTATGCTGAATACGACTGGCTAGATCGCAGGACATCGGTAAAAACAATTCCCCCTTAACAGCAAGGTCGATGTTTTAAGACCCCCCCCCCCCCCCCCCCCCCAAATCGGAGCGACCTATTGCCCACCCCTGCACCAATTTTTAATCCGACTATATAGTCTATTTTTTTCCGAACTCCACAAAAGCGATCAATCACACCCGGAATTTGCTCTAGCGCATTGAAAGGATCGAGCGAACGCAAGAAATATTTGCCTCTCTTCAATGTGCTGGAGCGAATTCTCGGTCTCGCCGCGCGGTGATTGATCGCTTTTGTGGAGGGTGTTGCCTGGTTTGTTGAACGACTTATTGTCCGATCAACGGCGAATGTCACCGCCGCAGTTCGTTGCAGGACCGCAATCAGGGACACGATTGAGTCCGTTATAAGGGGATTTCCGGGTTTCTGACTGAATAAGTGGATTATTTCGAAGACAAAACCGTTTTTCAAAATTCCGCTTTGATAGAAGTGTTCGCCGATCGCCGAAGAAGCGTATGCATCGGTTTGCGGCGCATTTTCTACTATCCTCACAAAGTTATAACGGTTTTGAGGAGCGCATGTTCGTTTTAGCTTATTGTCTCCATCATTTCGATGGACCTTTCGCACTACGCACGAATTTGATCAAGCTTTATCAGCCACATAGCCCCAATAACGACAAATGGGACTGACTGACAAGCGCGCGGCAGCACAATATGGTCGTCATAGGCCATATCAAAAGCTTAAATTCATTTTCTACTTTCGAGACATGCTTTAAGTAGTTTCGAGCATGATTGCCTGGAAGTAACTCGACATGAGCCCGTAGAAGCTCTGTTCAACAGGTTTAGATTAAGAGCTACCTTCTCTAGTTCGCAGATTCGTACAATCTGCGCATCATTGTTTTTCCTTAGCAATGATATTTCCTGATGCGCTAACATCAGTTGCTGGTTAGCATCTGCCAAGGCGTTCCTCAGTTCCTCAGTTTCACACTGAGCGTGTCTTCTTGATTCCTCCTTTTCGGTCGCCCATGACTGTCGAGCGAAAGCCAACAGCCTTGCTCTTACACACTTCGACTTTGATAATTTTACCGTTTGGAGTTCTGCGAATAATAGAATTTGTAGAAAACAATAAATAAAGCAAGAAACCGCACGATAAATCCATCGAACTGATGGAAACAATCAGCGAACACGAACGTGCGCGCCTCAAAACCGTTATAACTTTGCGAGGAAAGTAGAAAATGCGCCGCAAACCGATGCATACGCTTCTTCGGCGATCGGCGAACACTTCTATCAAAGCGGAATTTTGAAAAACGGCTTTGTCTTCGAAATAATCCACTTATTCAGTCAGAAACCCGGAAATCCCCTTATAACGGACTCAATCGTGTCCCTGATTGCGGTCCTACAACGAACTGCGGCGGTGACATTCGCCGTTGATCGGACAATAGTACACTTAGTACAGTACCGTATACCGGCTTAGTACACCGCAGGGATATCGGTTCAGGACCGAGATAGTACAGTAAATGTCGTACGCTGAACCACTTAGTACAGTACAGTATGACACATAGTACGCCGCAGGGAGATTTCGGAATACAGGAATATACAGGTTCATACAGGTTTTTACAGGTTATACAGTGTTTTTATACAGGTTTTAATACAGGTTCAGGAATACCTTACGCTGAACCAGTTAGTGCGCTGACTTACAAGGGAACATCCCCAAGTGCCCGACGAGTTAGGAGCTGAGATGTGGCGCGGCTTGTAGGCGGTCTTCTAACTAAGAAAACGCACATAGTCTCACCGGCCATAAATCAGTCGGGCTACCATAATGAAGTTGCAAAAATTGTAAGGTCTCCTGGTGCGATGTCCCTGACTCGTCAGAATATACGGTTTTCATGTCAGTTTTTGTCATTTTTTGACCCCTTTTCTTGCTAAAAGAACATGGTTGTTAACTGGTAATGTTAATTTTGGCTCTAAATGCCGAAATCCTTAAAAACCCCGTCCAAAATCGGACAAAAATACCGTATATTCTGACTAGTCAGGGACATCGCACCAGGAGACCTTACAATTTTTGCAACTTCATTACCATCTTTATGGTAGCCCGACTGATTTATGGCCGATGAGATTATGTGCGTTTTCTTAGTTAGAAGACCGCCTACAAGCCGCGCCACATCTCAGCTCCTAACTCGTCGGACACTTGGGGATGTTCCCTTGTTAGTACAGATCTGGAAAGGAGCCTGAAGTCATCGTCTGAGGTTTCTGCGGTGCTTCCTAGTGTCGAGGTGTGGATTCTCCCTCGATTCTCCCTCCATGCGTTCAGCCTATCACTCAACTTCTGAACGAAAATATGGATTCTCCGACGGTTCAAAAATTTCACATCTCCGCTCCTTGGACAGGTCTCAAAACTCGATTCCAGAGAGGAAAATTTTTCCATCGAAGTCCATACCCCTCCATGAAGTCTTGAGCGGGGAGAACGCACACAGACCAACTTGAAACAGGAAGTACCTCGCATGAAAGACACGAAAGACAACTGTTCTAAGTGGTTCAACGTATTCGCCGTAGTACCGGTCCTGAACCGATCCCCCTGCGGTGTACTATGTCGTCATACTGTACTGTACTAAGTGGTTCAGCGTATGACATTCACTGTACTACCTCGGTCTTGCAGCGAACACCCTGTTTGTACTAAGTCGACGAGCGTACGAACTATATTGTTCAACAAACCTTGACGCACCTTTGTGGAGTTCGAAAAAAAATAGACTATACCTAATGGAATGGAGGTGAAGAGTTTTGGAGAGGCGATATGACCTTCACGGAATGACGCGATTGCGATTAAGTGGATTAGCGTGGATGTGATCGTCATTGAGCACAAGTGACATCTTGGTTAGCGTCAAACGATTGATTATCTGTTATTGTAGCTGAAGGGTCGTGCGTACCGGACAAGGTCAAAAAGACTTCCCGATTGTAATCAGTTCCAGATGTTCTAAAGTTATTTCGGAAGCACGGCAGTCCGGTATCATGAAGCAAAGCGCAACACGCTCGTCCATATGCTGCTAATGGTCACTTTGAAGAGGCCGCACGGTGTTCGGACCGCCGGCCGCGCGATAAACTGTTTTGTCAGCGCAACGACGCGTGTGCACCTAGGAAACGGTGCCGAAAGGGACCGAACACTTAGCGCAATCTTCCCGGACGGTGTGAGGACACCGCAGAGCGCCTCACCGGAATCTGGGTTAGATGAGTTCATTAGGCGCGATGCCGGCGGCGATCGTGAAGGGTCGTGCGTACCGGACAAGGTCAAAAAGACTTCCCGATTGTAATCAGTTCGAGATGTTCTAAAGTTATTTCGGAAGCACGGCAGTCCGGTATCATGAAGCAAAGCGCAACACGCTCTTCCATATGCTGCTAATGGTCACTTTGAAGAGGCCGCACGGTGTTCGGACCGCCGGCCGCGCGATAAACTGTTTTGTCAGCGCCAAACAGATTTATGTCAGGCGCCAAACAGATTTATGGAGTACAGGTGGGTGACATTCCAGATCGCCTCCTTCCGCACAATTGGCCTCGGGCGGCAGCCTTCCATGGCGCAGGTGTCCGTTGCGCTTGGAATAACATTGTCCGGATTATGCAGCCGTTTGGCGACCGTTCCTCCCGATGGTATTCTCTACAGTATCCCAAGTGCCCCCTACGGAGCGTGACATGATTAATCTTATAATGTAGCAGGGAGCGTTTTTGCGGACTGTTTTTGTGATATGATGGATTGATATTCACCATGTAGTGTGGCACACTTAGGCCCGATACAGCATGAGTTGTGATTGTGATTACGGTAAATTGCAAACATTTTTGTTTTCCAATGTTTTTTTTCAACTGTGATCAGCCACCAGCGCAAATTGCTCCCAGACGGAGGTTTGCGTAACTAATTGTGACTTTCGTCGGTTAATCCCTTCTCTTTTGTTTTCCCCTCGTTCGCTCTGATCGACCGTAATCCGTCTCCTCCGCTAATGCGCTAATCTCTCCAAGTCCGACATCCGCTTCGTACTTTTTGTTTTGAACGAGTGACAGCCGGTGGTCGTCGACTACTGTAATCCTGGGGCCGCAATTAGCCTCGTGTCGCCCAAACGCTCAATTAGCGCTGTGACATGTGATTCACACGAGTCCCTTTCACAATATTTATCCCGTGGTGTTAACGATTCCACGAATCGGATAGAATATGCGGTCGGAGGCGAGATTCATCGAAACCAAGCACCCTAGACCTTCTTCTCAGATGCTGCTCAAGGGCATTTAGCACAAGTTTATCTCTCTCCAATCGACTAACTCTATGGGACCACAGAACGGATTCACTCACATCACAACGAATATACAAATAACGGAATATGTTCGCTTCACGTTCGCCATTTTGGTGCAACCGGCTTCCAGGGGGCACTTCAGTGCCGAGGACGACTCACCGACGGCCGCTCACCACTGTGCCATCGGAGGTGCGCCTTCAGATGCGAACTCTTGCTGTAGACCTTGCCGCAGCCGGGCACGTGACAGTTGTGGATGCCGCGCTTCTTCATGGGCATATTGGCGAGGCCTAAACGGAGAGGTGAAGGTGAAGGCCTGGCGCACCGGGGATAAGGAACGGTCCATTGAGTGCCGGGGGCAAATATTTGATTCGTGTCGCCGAAACCGATAATTGGGGGTCGAAGAGAATGCGATTGGGACTTTTTTTCTGTGCGGCGCATTTCCTTGGGAGATTACGGTAAATTGCGGCGCGGATGCGTCACTTTACGATGGTGGTCGTCATAAAAGGAGACGATGGAAAGGGAACTCACCGACGCGTTCAGCTTCTTGGCAATTCGGGCACTCGCAGTTGGCGCGGGCCGAAGGGTATTTTCCTCCGGCGGAGCCGCCGCCAGCGCTTACCGAAGCTCGCTGTGAAGTGGAGGAGGACATCGAAGACGAGGAGGTCGAGTGGCGCGACGCTGTGGTCGTGGCGGCGGAGAGGAATCCTGAAGCCGTCCTGAGGACCAGAATTGATGAGGGGAACATACCTTGGAAGGGCGACAGGTACTGGTTGTAAGCGGAGGCGCCTTCGCTGAGCGCTGCCGCGGCGTTCCAGGGCCCAGTCTCCGGCCACCAGGGGCTCGTGGCGCTCGCCCAGGGGTAGCCTGCGTAGGGATTCGCCGAAGCCGCGGCGGCGGCTGTTTGGTAGACGCAGTTGGGGTCGACGAGGGCGGCGGCGCTGGTGGAGATGCCGTAGCCGGAGGGAAGCTGGAGCCCGTCCTTCTTTGGGATGGGGGGCGACGCCTGGGGGAGCTTCGAGCTGGCGGTGACGGCGGCGGAGGACGCTCCGAGCCGCGAACACTGCTCCATGAGTTTGGAGAGTGGGTTTTGTTCGATATTCTGAAGGGAGACAATTAGGGGTGCCCAGGATAACGAGGCGCTTGTTACCTGCAATTGGACGGCCATAGGGGATGCGAAGTCGGTTTGTTTTCTCTCCTCGACGCTCTCTCTTGGCTGTTGCGAAGGCGAAGACGGCCGATTCGGATTTGACGAATCCAGTGTGCGCAATTAGGCAAACACTGATCTAATATCTATCAAAATCCGCGCGACGCCTCTGCGTCCGACTCCGCCTTCCGCCTCCGAGGAGGACCAATCGAGCTTCTTCGGGAGGGCGCTGCCGTCGCCGTCCACCCCTACCGTAGTCGCGCCCCGCATGCCGACGGTCGCAGCGGGTCGGATTGCAGCGGAGGGGCCAGGACTGTAAATACTAACTTAACCATTAGCGGATAATCACTGAATGATTGTATAATCGCGCGGTTAAGTGCCTCGGCTCGTTTTTCCGTTCGTCGCTTCGTTAGGCACCATTCTCTGTTTGTATGGCGAGTTGTCACCTCAGATCCAGAAAAAGGAAATGAAACCCTTTGGAAAGAACAGTCAGATCAGGCGATTACGAGGCGTTTAGGGCGCAACATGCTCGTCCATATGCTGCTAATGGTCACTTTGAAGAGGCCGCACGGTGTTCGGACCGCCGGCCGCGCGATAAACTGTTTTGTCAGCGCAACGACGCGTGTGCACCTAGGAAACGGTGCCGAAAGGGACCGAACACTTAGCGCAATCTTCCCGGACGGTGTGAGGACACCGCAGAGCGCCTCACCGGAATCTGGGTTAGATGAGTTCATTAGGCGCGATGCCGGCGGCGCCAAACAGATTTATGGAGTACAGGCGGGTGACATTCCAGATCGCCTCCTTCCGCACAATTGGCCTCGGGCGGCAGCCTTCCATGGCGCAGGTGTCCGTTGCGCTTGGAATAACATTATCCGGATTATGACCGTTCCTCCCGATGGCCGGCTCTACAGTACCCCAAGTGCCCCCTACGGAGCGTGACATGATTAATCTTATAATGTAGCGGGGGGTCGTCGTTGTGCGACTTTCAGAAAAGTGAGAGGTCCGAATCCGGACGAAGTGCGAACAAAGTGACAAGTGAGTGCGAGGCCTCCGAAGGGAGTCCCGGAGCTGCGAACGACTCCAAGGAGGGCATCGGTGAGGAAAACGTTATCTCCGGCGATTATCTCGGAGTTGGAAGGCGACATCCGCCGTGACCGGAGAGGCGCGCAAAAACGGTTCGACGCCTTTTGGCAAACGCGACGGAGCGGCGTGGGAAGAGATCGCAAAGGAGATCGCCGCGGAAACGGAAGCGAAAGAAGACGAACTTCGACTTCAAAGCAGTAATTATCGTTTTTATCGGGGGCGAAGAGAAGCGATCGCCCGGATCAGCCGCAGAGTCCGAACGGAGCCCTCTGAGGGAATCGCCGGCCGGCCGGCCTGTCGCTTATATATCGGAGTGGTCGGGCGCTCCAGCAGGGCATATGTAATGAGCGGTTTGATAGAACCTGAAATTTGCGGTTCAGATAGCCGCTGGTCCGCCCGGGAGGTCTCAGGGGAGCTAATAACTGTAATCTGTCGGTGTGCGATCGCCATCCATCTCAGTGGTCGACGTTCCCAGATGGTGGTTTACGTAACTAATTGTGACTTTTGTCGGTTAATCCCTTCTCTTTTGTTTTCCCCTCGTTCGCTCTGATCGACCGTAATCCGTCTCCTCCGCTAATGCGCTAATCTCTCCAAGTCCGACATCCGCTTCGTACTTTTTGTTTTGAACGAGTGACAGCCGGTGGTCGTCGACTACCGTAATCCTGGGGCCGCAATTAGCGCCGTGCCGCCCAAACGCTCAATTAGCGCTGTGACATGTGATTCACACGAGTCCCTTCCAAAATATTTATCCCCCGGCTTGGAGAAACGATTCGGTAAAGTGGATAATGTGTGGGGAAGGAAGAGGGCTAATTGGGGGGTTCGTCCGAACTCATCGGTGCGAACGAACAAAGGGCCATTTGGCAACTCAGCGCCAAAAAATGCCTCGCGAGCGTTCGATGGCGTGCGGGAAACCGGCAATTAGCGGGAAGGGGAAGGCCATGGAGGCGAGGTGGAGGCGACGACGTCGCCTGAGTCGGTCGTCGGGGCCGCAGAGGAAGGGAACGGAGCGTCGGTAGGGGTGGACGCCGTCGAGGAGTCGTTTCTGGAAGGATCTGGTGACTCTGGAGAGGGCGACTCACGTTTTGTCCGCTTCGAAGGCCAGCAGAGAGTCGATGCCGTGGTGCTGGCTGTTAGCCACGAGGGAGAGGGTGTGGGCGAGGACGATGGAGTAGACGGCGACGAGGACGAAGATGCCGAGGACGACACAATGCCTCCGGGGGTTGTGGAAGAGGAAGACGCCGGAGAGGACGCCGAGCTGCAAAGGGTACAGATCGGGTTAGGGGGGAGCACGCACCATTCTGCAGGGTAGCGAGGGGGAAAACGCAGGAAAAGGGCCGAGGAGGACACTTTGTTGCCAGGGGAGTCGCCACGGAACGATTGGAAGAAGCGACTAGAAGCATGGATGAGAAATCCTAACAGATTCGCCCGCCTCGAAGAGGCCAGTAGGGCCAGTGCACCGCAAGGCTAAGAACTCCACAAAACTGGCAGCTTGACGGGGGTCGTCCGTCCCCTAATGATTATGAAAGTGACTTCGCTTGACCGCAAGCATATCCAGGCATACGACAAGTCGATGGGTGTTATCATGTAGCTTAGCCTCCTGGTTTGGACGAGCGCAGTTATTTCGGCAGCTTTAAGGTTTTCCTACCGTGGGCAGCGGCCTAGCCTTCTTCTTACACGACTTTATTTCGTGAATCGCGAAAAATTATTCCGATTCGTGGAAAAGGCGTTGCGCCTTGCACGACACCGCAAATAGACAAACAGAGGATGTCTGGCAGACTGCTTCATCCCTGGCGTGGTGTTGAGGTCGAACCGGTGGGTGGCGGCGCGCTTCGTGGGGCATCTAGGAATCGGAAAATCTTCGGATATGGCAGCGGAACATCGTTTGCACACAGCGCACGCTTCTGAGCTCGAATCTGATGGTCCGTGGTCCGGGAGTTGCGTCTTCGTGGTGGCGTCCCCAGAGCGTCTGGAAGCCGGAAAAGTGCCACACATGCCACAGGATTTGCTGCCTGACCAACCGGACCCTCGGAGAGCGACCGGAGGGACCGACCGCTCGCCACCGCGACCGCCATTCCGTAGCCCTCTTTTAGAGTAGCAAAACGGCGCACATTCAGAGTTCCTATAACAAGATGGATTTGCTACTGTTGATGCGAACATTGACATCTTCCGATGCCCGAGACACGAACAATGAAGTCAAATAAAGAGTGAGGCGGGACGATAAGATGATACTTGATTGGTGGTTTTGGGTGCAACTTTGTGTACATTTATGATGTTGCCAAACTAGTCCTAAATCGTTCTTCCAGGTGCATCCCTACAGAGGTCGGTAAAGCTCCTCTCCCTTGAAACTGCTTCGGGACCCCGACGACACCAAAAGAGTCATGAAGTTTTATTCGTTATGCACAAAATAAACTTTATCGGCACATGTCAGTCACTTTAAAGAGAGAGATGAACTTAGGATGATGAGAGACACTCGCGGCGGGAGTCGGTTAGGCCGATGGAGGAGGCTCAGCACTGCGACTCCTGCTTCACCTCGATCCGCTCCACCGTCATATCGGGGTTCATGTTCGTCGCCTCGAGGATCGCCTGGCTCAACTCCTGAAACGGAAACATTCGTGGCAGGACCCTCGGAGCCTCCTACCGCGTCGTGGTCGATGTCGGATCCCGAATGGATCGTCACGCGATGCTCCACGTGCGTCTCGATGACTCCGTCCTTCTCCGTTTTGTACTGAAATGGGGCGATGCTGTCTCGAGCCTCCGGGCTGGCCTACCGTAATCGTCTCCACAGTGCGGTTCCCCTGGGTTACGGTCTTGGAGGAGACGAACTCGCCGGGGACGTCCAGTGGCGCGTCGGCCCGCGGGTTCTCGTAGGCGACGGTTCTCGTGTGCGTCTCAACGACGGGCGTCTTCGACGGCGACACGGCGCCGTCCACCGGCGTGATCACTTGCCGACTCGTCTCGATCTTCCCCATCCCCTGCAAGGCTACCGTAGTCCCCGGGACGCCGATGGGCCCACTCACGGCTTCATCCTCGTTCACGGTGAACGTCTGGTAGGTCTGCCGCTGCACCGTGTGCTTCACCTGCTGCGTCTTCACAGTCCTCCTGCAACGAGCGTTACAGTAACCCGGTGGACGGGCGCCACTCACTTGACGATATTCCCGTGCTCGTCGACGTCGGTCGTGACGGATTCGGGCCCGACGGCGGTTTCGTGCCACGACTGGATCGTCGTGTGTGGCAGGGAGCCCTCCTAGAAGCGTCGGGGTTACGGTGGGATTACTGTAGGGAGTCGGTGCGTGGCGACGGGAAAGAAAGAAATCAGGAAGCGGAAAGAAAAGGTGCGGCGTTAGCGGAAGAGGACAACCACACGACTAAGGTAGCAATTATCGAGTGAGTTACGGTAGCCAATACGGTACCCCGACGTTAGAGGGGAGCTGGCCTCGGTCGCGCACGGTCACGTTCTTCTCGACGAGCTGCACTCCCGGAGTTTTTTGGTTCTCCTTTATGTACTGCGCGACGGTGCCGGCGAGGGACTGAAATGGACATTAGAGGGGTCCTGGGGTGCGTTCCCTGAGGACGAGGGGTCCCGAGGGGAAGACGAGAAGGAAGTCTTGTTGCAGCGCTTCGTTTTGGACGTAATTAGAAGAATCGATGGCCGCCGGAAGAGAGGCGCCCCGGCTGATCCCTCCGATTTATGAAATTCAAGCACGCACATGCATCCCCGGGAAGACAAACAAAAGAAGGCGCCCCTCGCTTCGTTCTTCGCGCACTCCTGAAGAACTTCCGCGGCTGAACAAACAGAGTTCGTTGTAAAGACAAAAGGCACGCAACGGGTCCTTCCCTTCAGGACCCATTCACCGAAGGCGCAAAGTGCACTGCGAAGGGCCAAAAAAACGACTGCGCGTCATTAATCTCGACGACTCCATCGAACATCTTCGCGCATCTAATTCCATCGTCCCATTAGACGACCCGATGGCGTTTCCCTTTTTTTGTCCCCAGAGTACAGGGAGAGGAGGGGAGTACCATGTCCGACGGGTCCATGCTGGGGGTGTTGCCGGTGCCGACGATGCGGTAGACCTCCTCGAGCTTCTCCTCGCGGACGACGACGCCGTCTGCGGCGGTGGCGGTCACGTAAGGCCCCGAAGGCGTCGTCTTGTCCTCGTGGTTAGTCTAAAAGGGCGCGTTAGGGGAGCACGGAGGGCGTCGGTGCAGGAGAGGGAAGGCGAGGAAGGGACTCGGATACCGTAGCTGCATTCTCTTTGTCGTCGGAGGGCACGACGATCTCGCGGTGGGTCACTTCGACGTCGGTGGAGTCGACGGAGGTTGTTGAAGCGCTGTCGACGTCGACGCCCTTCTTCTCCTTCTTCTTGGCCTTCTCCTTCTTCTTGGTCACCTGAAGAAGCGACGAAGGGTTAAAAGGAAGCACAAAAAGGCGGAAACGAGGACAAGGGGTTAGGGCTGCAGAGGAGGGGTGCAGAAGCAAGCGGGGGAAGCGAGGCCACGCGGAGCACCTGGCTGAGTTGGTGGCGGATCGAGGCGAACAGCGAGCGCCCCGGCGGCGCCGATTCCATGCTGGCGGGCTTCGTGTCCTTCTGACTGCCTCCGACGAGCACCAAGTCGACTTCGGCGGCCTGGCGCGCCTCTTCGCGGCCGAGAACACCGCGCAGTCCCGCCCCTCGGGCGCTCTCGGGCCCTCCGGAGGGCCACGAGCCGACGATCACCTCGCAGTTGTACTCGGAGACGCGTTCATTCTGCACGAAGACGTTCAGAGTCACCTCGGTAACCTTCAGCGAGAAGGGCGACGGCGCCCCCAGGTTCCCGAGGAGCGCCTGCTCCGAGGCAAGCTCCAGGGGGGACACGACGATCTCCTTTTGGAGGGTGACGACGTCCATGGGGCCTCTATAGGGCGCCGTGATCATCGGGTACGTGTAGTCGACCTTCCTTACGAAGCGGAATATGTCCCACAACCGCCAGATGCCCCGTCTCTGCTTTTTCTTCGGCGACGACTCTTCGTCGGACTCGACGCCCGAGGTCGACGCCGATTCGGCGTCGAAGTCGAAGCCGGGCTTCACCTTCGCCAATTCGTCGATCCTCCTCGACTGTCCCGAGTGGTACATGGCGGCGTGTTCCCCTATCGGGGCCCCCGGGAGGTCTCCGGAAGGGGTGAGGAGCGCGGTCAACGTCGGAGTCTTCCACAACGAGGCGGAGGGGTACGCGGCTAGGTCGTAGGCGCCCCTCTCGGCGACCTCTTCCTTCTGGTCGGGGGCGTCGCGCGAGAAGAGACGGATACGGTGTCGCGAGGGTCCCTCGCCATTCGATGGCGACTTTTTCTCCTTCTGCCTCATCCTCTTCTCCTTCTGCTTCTTCTTCTTTTCCTTCTTCTTCGCCTTCTTCGACTTTTTCTTCGCCTTCTTCGGCTTCAGATCCGATCTTCCCGCGTGGTAGACGTACGCGTGTTCGCCAATTGGCGTCGTGTCAAAGGACACGTCCTTCGCTACCGTGTCCAGAGGGCCCATATAGGGGTCCAGACTCCGTTTGTAGCTCTCCGGCTGCACTTTCTCCTTTTTCGTCTCCTCAACACTTCCAGGGTGCGCCGCTCGCCGGAACTTCCGTTTCCGTCCGCTCCTCTTCGGCACCGGCGCCTTCTTCTGGGTCTCCGCGACGCGGCGCTCCACTTGGGTCCTCTTGGCTCGCGGCGCATCTTCTGCCGACGTGTACGACGCCTCCGACGCCGTCCTTTTGTGCACTTTCCGCGCCTTCACGTACGAGTGACCTTCGTTGTACACGGTGGTTGTCTCCCGCAGTGCTACCGTATCCAGTTCGGCATTCCTCTCGGTGGAGTGGAGACTCCCCTCGTAAGGCGTCGTCGAGCGACCGTAGCTCTTCGGATCGACGTTTGCCTTCTCGACGATCTCGACATCTCCGGGGTGCACGAGGCGGGCGCTTCGGGGCGTTTGCGACTGCCCCGAGTGGTAAACGTCGGCCGCGCTCCTCAGGGGAACGCCTTCGAGGTCCCGCCACTTCGATGTGTTGTCCAGAGGACCTTCGTAGGTTCCCGAGGAGGGATACGGTGGCTTCGAAGGGGACAGAGTCGGCTTCGGCGCCGGCTTTTTCTCCGAAGAGCGCCAGAAGCCGAGGAGTCCTCCCGATCGCCTCGGACTCTTTGTCTTGGCCGCCTTCGGCGTCTCGAGGCCCTCTTTCTCCGTCTTCGGGCTCTTCTCCGTCTCCTTCTTCTTGGGACTCTTCACGTAGATGACGACGTTTTTTGTCTTCTCCACCTCGACCTCCTTCTTCTCCACCTTGGGCGCCTTCTTCGTCTCCACCATCACGGGCTCCTCGTGGAATCCAACACGTTTCCGCTCGCCTTCGTCGCTCGACGACTCCGCCGCCTCCGAGGGGCGTCTCCTTCTCTGCTGCTTCGCGTTCTTTGCGCCCGACCTTCCCGAGTGGTACACCTTCGCGTGGTGCTGGAGGGGGACCCCCTCCAGCTCGGCGCTCTTCGTCACCGCCTCGAGGCGTCCCACGAAGGGCTCAGCGCTTCTTCGGTACGTCTGCGGCTCGATGGCCTCCTTCTCGACGACCTCTTCTTCGCCCTCATGTCTCCATCGACCGAACAGAGGGAACTTTCGGTTCGCCCGGGGCACTTCGGACTGTCCCGAGTGGTAGACGGCAACATCGGCTCGGATACGCTCTCCAAAGAGCTCTTCCACCCTAGGCGTTCTCTCGAGGGGTCCCCGGAATGGTGGCTGTTTGGTGAGGAAGCCTGCGGGGTGGAACGGCTCAGACCCCCCCTTCGCACCAGGAGAGCGCCAGAATCTGAGTTTTCCAAAGCGCGAGCTCGAGGAGCCGACGGAGTCTACGGAGTCGACCGTCCGGTTGTGGTCGTCTTCGCTCGTCGCCGACGTCGACCGCCCCGAGAGTCGCCACTTCCGGGGCTGCTTCGTGTAGAAACCGGGGTGGTAGGGACTAGAGAACTCTCTGAGGGGAGCCGCCGGGAGATCGTAGTTTCTCTCAGTCTCTTCTAGGGGACCCGCGAAGGGCTCGGCGCTCCTCTGGTAGGATTCAGGTTGCACCTTCTCCTTCTCGACGACCTCCTCCTCTCCGGGGTGCGACGTCCTCAAGAACACATCGCCGGCCTTCCGGGGTTTTCCCGAGTGGTGGACGTCGACATTTTCCATGAGAGGAGCTGGAGGGAGCTCTCGATTCTTCGGAGTGTCTTCCAGAGGGCCACCGTACTTCTCTGTCGAGGGGTAGTTCGGACTATCTCCCTTCTGACGACTCAAGGAGGGCAGCTTGAAGGAAAAGCCGAAGCCTCTTCCGTACCTGCTGGGGGACCTTCTCACTTTTCCGGCCTCCGTCTCGCTCTCCGAAGTCACTCCCTCGGGTGCCTTCGACTTCTTCGACTTCTTGACTTTGGCGTCGGACTCTCCAGGGTGGTAGACCTTCACGTATCTTCTGAGGGGCGCCGCTTCGAGGTCGGCGCCTCTGTGGGTTGCCTCGAGGATCCCCTCGAAGGGCTGCCCGCTTGCCTTGTAGGCGCCGATGTCAATCTTCTCCTTATCGACGACCTCCTCCTCTCCGGGGTGGAACCACCGTTCGAAGAAGCTGTGGGGCCTTACGGAATAGCCCGAGTGGTACACTTCTATATGGCTTCTCAGAGGCTCCACGGGGAGCTCCCGCTCCTTCTCCACGTCCTTCAGGGCTCCTGTGTACTTCTCGGACATCGGATAATCAGCATAGGGTCCTTTCCCCTCCACTTTCATCCCTCTCTTCCACGAGGGGAAGTTGAAGCCGAAGGACTTCGACCGTCCGCCTCTGTCTTCGTCTGCGGACTCTTCGGAGGATTCGGGGACCTCTGCTCTTTTCTTTCCGATCTTCAGAGTGTAGAAGTGGCCGTGATGGTAGACTTTGACATGGTCTTGAATGGGTACTGTATCCAAATCAGCGGTCTTCTCAGTCCTTTCGAGGGGACCCGTGAAGGGCTCGGCGCTCCTCTGGTAGGACTCAGGCTGCACCTTCTCCTTCTCCACGACCTCCTCCTCTCCAGGGTGTTTGGCCCTTCCGAAAAGGTGCCACTCGCGGTGGGACCGCGTGTAGAGTCCCGTGTGGTAGACGGGCACCCTCGAGCGGAGGTCGTCGCGCTCCAGCTCGCGGCTCTTCGGCGTGTCTTCCACAGGCCCTGAGTATTTAGTCGGGGAGGGGTAGTCGGAGATCGGCTCTTCCCTCTCCTTGATGGGACTGCCCCTCTTCCACTTCGGGAGCTTGAAGTTCAGCATAAAGGAGTGGCTCCTTCCCGACTTGCTCGACGTCCGGGCTTGCTTCTGCGCTTCGAAATCCTCTTCGCTACTAGAGGTTTCTTCTTCTGGCTTTCTATCCGTAACTGGTGCCCTTTTCGGCTTTTTGATCTTCTTCAATTTTCCATAGGAGTGGTAGACCTTGGAATGTCGCTCAATAGGGACATCTTCGAGGTCGTTTTCTCTTCCGGTGGAATCGACGGGTCCCGTGTAAGGCTCGGTACTCCTCTGGTAGGACTCCGGCCGCACCTTCTCCTTCTGGACGACCTCGACTTCTCCGGGGTGGGCGACTCGCAGAGAGACGTCGTACTTCTTCTCTTTCTTCGCCTTCTTGGGCGTCTCCTCCTCTTCGGGGTGCTCAGGGGGGTCTCCCCCTCTCCTCCACGAGGGCAGCTTGAAGTTCAGTCCGAAGGAGGGCTTCCTTCCGGACTTACTTGGCTCGAAGTCTCTGGAGATCATCCGCTCCTCCATGGCGCGCTCGTCGTCGGTAGAGGAGTCGGAGTCCTGAGTCAGCGACGACGTCCACCTCTTCTTCTTCGCCTTCAGCACGAACGAGTAGCCAGAGTGGTAGACCTTCGAGTGTTCGAGGATCGGCGCCGGCCTCAGGTCTTTGTTCCTGTCGACGGAGTAGAGGGCTCCGGCGTAGGGTTCCGTCCTCTCGGGATAGGCGCTGGTCTTGATTCGTTCCCTGGCCACCACTTCTTCGTCTCCGGGGTGTCCAAGACGGCCGAAGAAGCGCCAGGGACCGGGTTTCACCGAGAATCCCGTGTGGTAGACGTTGACTCCGTCCCTTAGGGGCTGCGGGCTCAGCTCTCTTGTCTTCGACGTGTCTTCCAGAGGCCCTAAGTACTTCTCCGAGGCGGGGTAATCCTTCTGGGGACTTGCCCTCTCTCCTCTCTTCCACGAAGGGAACTTGAAGCCGAAGGACTTCGACCGTCCGCCTTTCTCTTCGTCTTCGGATTCCTCCGAGGATTCCGCCTCCTTCTTCTTCTTTCCTATCTTTAGAGTGTAGGAGTGGCCGTGATGGTAGACTTTGGTATGGTCCTGGATGGGTACTGTATCCAAATCTGCGGTCTTCTCAGTGCTTTCGAGGGGACCCGCAAAGGGCTCGGCGCTCCTCTGGTAGGACTCGGGCTGCACCTTCTCCTTCTCCACGACCTCCTCCTCTCCGGGGTGTTTAGACCTTCCGAAAAGGTGCCACTCGTGGTGCGGCCGCGTGTAGAGTCCCGTGTGGTAGACGGGCACCCTCGAGCGGAGGTCGTCGCCCTCCAGCTCGCGGCTATTCGACGTGTCTTCCAGAGGCCCTGAGTATTTCGTCGGGGAGGGGTAGTCGGAGATCGGCTCTTCCCTCTCCTTGCTGGGACTGCCCCTCTTCCACTTTGGGAGCTTGAAGTTCAACCCGAAGGAGTGGCTCCTTCTTGACTTGCTCGACGCCCGGCCCTCTTTTCGTTCTTCAGAGCCTTCGGAAGGCGTTTCCTCCATCGGTTTCTTCTTCTGTTCGCGCTTCAGCTGCTCGAGGGGAGCCAACTCCGCCTCCGCCTTCTTTTGCGCCGCCTCGGGAGTGGCGTTCTCCTTCTCGTCTTTCAGCGGAAGGAGCTTGATTCTGAAGCCCTGAGGGTCTCTGTTTGCGAGGGGACCCACGGAGTGCCCCGAGTGGTAGACGTTTACTTGGTGCCGGAGGGGCGTCGGGGGAAGCTCTCCCGTCGGGGTGCTGTCTTCCATAGGCCCTGAGTACTTTGTCGGCGTCGGGTATTCGGGAATAGGCTCCTCTTTCTCCCCCTTCTGACCTCTCTTCCACTTCGGCAGCTTGAAGTTCAGCCCGAAGGAACGAGAACGTCCCGATTTGGCGGCAGTCTTCTTCGGCGCCTCGGATGCCGATTCACTGCTAAAGGCATCTTCCTCGGTTCCTTTCTTCTTCTTTTCGAACGACTGGCCGGAGTGGTAGGCCTTCACGTGATCTTCCATGGGCGCAGAAGGCATTTCGGAGACTCTTCCGGTGGAATCGACGGTACCCATGTAGGGCTCGGCACTCCTCTGGTAGGACTCCGGCCGCACCTTCTCCTTCTCGACGACCTCGACTTCTTCGAAGTGGGCGACTTGAAGGGAGATGTCGTACTTCTTCTTTTCCTTCTTCGCTTTCTTGGGCGTCAACTCAATCCGTTCTTCCTCGGGTTGTTCCTTTTGGGGACTCGCCCTTACTACTCTCTTCCACGAAGGGAACTTGAAGCCGAACGACCTCGATTCCCCGGTCTTCCCTTCGTCTTCGGATTCCTCCGAGGATTCCGCCTCCTTCTTCTTCTTTCCTATCTTTAAAGTGTAGGAGTGACCGTGATGGTAGACTTTGGTATGGTCCTGGATGGGTACTGTATCCAAATCTGCGGTCTTCTCAGTGCTTTCGAGGGGACCCGCAAAGGGCTCGGCGCTCCTCTGGTAGGACTCGGGCTGCACCTTCTCCTTCTCCACGACCTCCTCCTCTCCAGGGTGTTTGGCCCTTCCGAAAAGGTACCACTCGTGGTGGGACCGCGTGTAGAGTCCCGTGTGGTAGACGGGCACCCTCGAGCGGAGGTCGTCGCCCTCCAGCTCGCGGCTCTTCGGCGTGTCTTCCAAAGACCCTGAGTATTTAGTCGGGGAGGGGTAGTCGGAGATCGGCTCTTCCCTCTCCTTGCTGGAACTGCCCCTCTTCCATGCGGGCATTCGGAAGCCGAGACCAAAAGAGTGTCCTCTCCCCTTCGGAGACTTTCCTTCGTCGTCCGAACTTTCTTTTGGATCAGCAGAAGTCGTTCGACTCCTTTTTGTTTTCTTAGTCTTAACATGCCCCTGTCCGGGATGGTAACCTTTCGCATGGTCTGTCAGGGGTACTGTATTCAGGTCAGTGCTCTTTTCCATAGGTTCTAAGGGTCCCATGTAGGGCTCGGCACTCCTCTGGTAGGACTCCGGCCGCACCTTCTCCTTCTCCTCGACTTCTCCGGGGTGGGCGACTCGAAGGGATACGTCGTACTTCTTCTTTTTCTTCGCCTTCTTGGGAGTCTCCTCCTCTTCGGGGTGCTCCGGGGGGTCTCCCCCTCTCTTCCACGAGGGCAGCTTGAAGTTCAGTGCGAAACCTCTTCCGTACTTGCTAGGGGACCTCTCCCTCCTATCATCGAGCTCGTCTTCGCTGCTCGATGATGTCTCGCTCTCTCTCACGTACTTCAGCTTCTTCTTCGACTTCTTGACTTTGGCGTCGGACTGTCCAGGGTGGTAGACCTTCGCGTACCTTCTGAGGGGCGCCGTTTCAAGGTCGGCGCCTCTGTGGGTCGCCTCGAGGGTCCCCTCGAAGGGCTGCCTGCTCGCCTTGTAGGCACCGATGTCGATCTTCTCCTTCTCGACGTCCTCCTCCTCTCCGGGGTGGAACCACCTTTCGAAGAAGCTGTGGGGCCTTACGGAGTAGCCCGAGTGGTAGACCTTCGAGTACGCCCGGAGAGGAGTGCCTTCGAACTCTGCGCTCCTGAGGGTGTCTTCCAGAAGACCAGAGTACCTTCCCGAAATAGGATACGGGCGTCTTTCCTCGGGTTCCCCATGTTTCCCTCCGAGCTTCCAGTGGGGCATCTTGATTCCGAAGCGGAACGACGCCCGTCGGCCCTCTTCGTCTTCGCCGTCCTTCGGAGGACTCCTCCGGAGCTCGGTCTCCTCCTCGGCGATTCTTCTGAAGGTCTCCGGTGGTGTCGTCTCCTTCTTCTCCTCTTCCAGTCGGTATGTCTTCGTGGCACCCTTCAGCTTCGAGACGATCGGGCGCTTCGGAGTCTCCGATATCTCTACTTCCGTTTTTTTCGGCCTCTTCTTGTCGTCTTGAGGGAGGCTCTCAGGGGTCTTCTGCGGCTCCTCCTCCTTCCTCTCCTTCCCGGGACTCCTCTCCCACGAGGGGAGCTTCCAGCTCGGGAACTTGATGCCGAAGGACCCAGAGCGCTTTCCGCGGCCTTCCCCCTCCCTCTTCGTCTTTTCCTTCGGCGTCTTCTCCTCGAAGCGGTCCCTCTCCACGAACGAATCCTCTTCGGAGCTCGAGGCTTCTCTCTTCCGCTCCCCGACGATGCACGACTGGCCCGGATGGTACATCCTCGCGTGTTCGCGCACGGGTACCGTGTCCACGTCTCTCTCGCGGTGGGTGGCCTCTAGCGGGCCTGTGAACTTCACCGCTCGGATACGGTAGCTTTCAGGGTTGACGAGTTCCTTCTGGACAACTTCTTCTTGTCCGGGGTGGAAGATGCGGTCCTTCTTCTTCTCGAGCGTCCACGCGGGCATCACGGAGGATCCTGAGTGGTAAACCTCGACCTTTCCCCTCAGAGGTTCGATCTGGAGATCTTCTTGACGCTTCATGTCCTCCAGAAGCCCCTCGAAGGGCTCGCGGCGGGTGGGGAAGGCGGCATCCTTGTCGGCTCCCTTTCCGCCGAACTTCCATGCAGGCATTCGGAAGCCGAAACCGAAGGAGCCGCTGCGCCTCTGCTTCTCTTCCTTCCGGGGCTGCTTCTCCTTCTGACATCGCTTCGTCTCCGAGTCTGTCGCCGACGCCTCGGATTCGAAGCCGCTCTCCTTGTCCGACTTCGAGCCGCCCGCCTTCGACTTCTTGGTCTTCACGCCAGAGTAGCCGGGGTGGTAGATGCGTGTGTGCTGTCGGATGGGTACGGTATCAAGGTCGAAAGCCCTCTCCATGGAGTGGAGGGGACCCGCGAAGGGCTCGGCGCTCCTACGGTAGGATTCGGGCTGCACCTTCTCCTTCTCAACGACCTCGACCTCCCCGGGATGTGTCACACGTTCGAACCTCCAGAACTGTGTCCTGCCGAGAGGGGCGAGCGAATAGCCGGAGTGGTAGACGGCCACCTTCGCCCTCAGGGGCTCGGCGTCGATATCCCGCACCCTGGGAGTGTCCTGTAGGGGTCCGGCGTACTTCGCCCCTTTCGGAGGGAACGCCGAGGGCGTGGCGGAGGGTTCGCGTTTTCCGGGCGTTCTGAGGATTCCGAAGAATCTCCCCTCCTTCGGAGGACTGTTCGCCTTCTTCTTCCTCCGGACCTCGTCTTCTGAATCCGAGCGCATTCCGAAGATACGTCCTTTCAGGAATCCCCTGGAGGGCGGCTCCTGGGAGTACCCTGAGTGGTAAGCCGTCGCGAACTCCCTCAGATGGCTTCTTCGGAGCTCTTCCGACTTCTCCGTCCGCTCAAGCGGGCCCTCGTATCGTAATCCCTCGGAGGGGTAGAACTCCTTCTTCAGTCGGTCCTTCTGGACGACGTCTTCGTCGCCCTCGTGTGTGGCGTGGCTTCTGGAGATACGGTAGGGCATCGAGGAGTAGCCGGAGTGGTAGACGGCGACGTGGTACCTCAGAGGGTCCTCCTCGAGGTCCCAGCGTCTCGCTGTCGACGAGACTTCGCCGGCATAGACCGTCTTCTCGGGGTATTCGCGCCGGTGGCTCTTGAGGAACTTGAAGAAGTTGGTGCCACGGCGGCCGGGCGCCACAAACTCCTCGTCTTCGACGCTCTCGGCGCTCGACTCCGACTCCGAGATGTCGCCGCGTTTTCTTCTCGGCCTCTTCCTCGAGTAGCCCGGGTGGTAGATCGTGGAAAACTCCTTGATAGGCAGGGTCTCCATGTCTCTCCTACGCGCCGTTTCGTCCAGATGCCCTCTGTAGGCCTGCTCGGGATAGCCCTCTTGGTCGACGTGCTCCTTGGCCACTTCGTCTTCGAGGCCGCCGTGGCGTTCGCGGTCGAACTTCACCGACTTCTTGCGGTTTCCGAGGGGCGCGCGGGAGCGTCCCGAGTGGTAGACGTTGACGTCGTCGCGGAGGGGGTTAGGCACGAACTCGGCAGCGCGCCACGTGTCGTGAAGGGGCCCGGCGAAAGGTTCGCGGGCGATGGGGAAACCCCTGGACGTGGAGGGCTCTGTGTCGTGAAGCACCTCCGAGTCCTTTGAGTGCCAGAAGCCGAAGGTTCGTCGCCGCCTCGCCGGCTTTTTGAGGTGCAGGACGGCCGTCTTCTTCGGCGCCACTTCGTCTTCGGCCGGCCACGAGTACTCCGAGGTGGTGTCGTCTTCGACGTAGCCCGTGGCGATGCCTTGGGGCATCGGCCGTTTCGGAGCGCGGTGCACGTGTGGGGGTCTTCCGGAGTGGTAGACGAGCGTGGTGGCCCTCAGGGGCAGAGGATCGACTTCGGCGCTGCGATCGAGGCGCGCGTCGTCTTCGCGCGATGTCTTCGCGAAGAGGTAGTTGTCGAGGTTGAGCGCCGCCTTCTCGACGATGTCTTCGGAGCCGGCGTGCGCCTCGCGTTCGAAGACTTCGAAGCGGCGGTTGGGGACGGGGCGCTGCGAGCCGCCTGAGTGGTAGACGGCGGCGAAGTAGCGGAGGGGGTAGGTGGGGAGGTCTTCGCTGCGCGACGTCGCGTCCGCGTGGAGCGCCGAGGCGCCGTTGAGGTGTCGGAGCTCGGGCGTTGCCTTCGCGCGGCGCCAGAAGAGCCACGAGGTCTTCGAGGGGTTCTTGACGTGGCCATCGTAGAAGCCTTTGTTGTAGATGCTAACGGTGGCGGCGATGGGGGCGCCGTCGAGCTCCTGCTCGCGGAGGAAGGGCTGAAGGTCGTGCAGAGGTGCGCTGCAGGCGGTAGTGGCTGTGGGAGGCGCTGGACTGGAGCTGGAGGAGGCATGCAGATTCTCCGCAGCGGTGGAGACAGGCACAGAAGAAGCGAAGACTCTAACACCAACCTCCTCGGCGTCCTTCTTCGATTTCCGCTTCCCCTTCGCCTCTTCTGTGGCGCTCGACACGACGTACGATTGGTCAGGGCTGCTCAGGGGCTGAAATGCGCACTATAGACGGGTTACGGTAGGTGGGGCTTACCGATTTGGTTTCAGTGCGGTCGTCAACGTAGCGGACAGGGGAGGCGGCGACGGGACCGGTGGCGTGCGTGGCAACTGAAAGGGGCTTCTGAGCGGGAGGCTCCCAGGTACGGACTCACTGTCGTCGACGGAGCGTGAGACGCCACGGGTGGTCTCGTTAGGCCGTCCGGAGTGGTGGTCGAACATTTGGGAGGCCATCTTCGTCTGGAACTGCGTGCGGCCCTGATACCGGAAGCGCTGCGAGTTCCAGCGGAAGAGCGACTTGCGGGGCTTCGTCTCCGGTTGGATCAGTCTACAAGGGTACGGTAGGGGTGAGCTCCACCGGAGAGCCTACCGGAAAAAAGTGTGGTGCTCTACGGCCGTCTTCCAGGCCTTCTTGGCGCTCTGGTAGTCCGGAAGACGCGTCGACGAGTAGCGGTCGCTGCCCTTCTCCACCTGAACAGGCTTGTTAGGATCGAGTCCCGAAGCAAAGAGCCTTACCGTCTCGGGTTTCAGCTTCACGGTGAAGTGGGAGTTCTTGTAGGAGATCTTGTCGATGTTCTGCCACGGGAAACGGTGGAGACGCACGTTGTCCTTGTAGATGTTCACGCCGTGCGCCCCGATTCCTACCGTAACAGGGCTGCTCTTGTCCTGGAAAAGTCGTTGTTCAGCCCACTCACTACATCTCTAGAAGGTACCTTTCCTTCGAAGGCGTAGATACCGTACATGTTGAGCTTCTTGCATGTGTTCAGATAGTTGAGCTCGGCCTCGGAGGGCGTCTGGCCCCTGAAACTGCACGTCAGGGGGTCGTGACGGGACCGCTCACCTGTGTTGATGGTGGAGCTCCTGGATCTTGGCGATGAGTTTGTCGTCGACGGACGGCGCCACGTTGGCGCTTCTGAGGTACTCAACGTACTGCTCTGAGGGGGCGAAGTCGCCGAGCTCTGCCTGGGCCAAGTAGGAGGCGAGCAGGGCCTGTGTGGCGAAGGACGTCGGGATCCTGCAACGACGGCATTTGTGGGGCATATAGGCGTGCCTCACCTTCCGGAGCAGACGTCGCGGCGGCACTGTAGCACCAGATGGCGGCGCGCGAGGTCATCGACAAGCGATGACGGCTCTGGGGGGTAGAATTTGAACTCGAAGGTGAATTCCCACTGACGGCCTGCAAAGATCACCCCTGAGTACCGTACACCGGAGGTTCTGTCCCCGGAAGTCAGAGGTATGTTTCAAGAGGCAATCGTGTGGAGGGTCCCAAAGGAAAAAGGCGCGCCAAATTTGGTCCCCCGCTGATCCAATTAGCGTTCTCTTCGCGATTTCTGTTTGTTTACGTGTGTGCGCCGAAGAAACGTTTCAGAACTAATAGGATCAGAAACGTTCCTCGATCTAGTTTCGTCGGCCCCTCTGCTGAGGAGGTCCCCGGTCACTCCGTGCAGACATAAACAGGCCCGAGACGAAAACATCGAAGCGATAGGGGAACAGAGAAGTAAACAGATCATCCCCAGGATGCGCTCCTACCTGCGACTTGTTTAGAGATGCGCTGGTCGTTGTAGAGCCACTCCTGCAACGAAGAAGGGGAATCAGGGCTGCGGGGCCGGCGACTCACCCTTTCAGAGGTCTTCTCGTTGCTGAAGGAGAGGGCGAAGTAATCGCGCTCCACGATGCGGAGCTGGTTGGCGACCATGTCGAAGAGGTCTTGGCCCTCCGAGTTCTTCTGAATCGGGTGGTTAGGCCAGCTCCGGGGGCAGGGGACTCACGTGGATGTGAAAGTCGTTGTGGGTGGCGTCGAGGTAGTAGACGGTGGCAGTGTGGAGGCGCTTCTCGGGGACTCCGGGCTGCACGAACGGACTCGGCTCATCGAAGCCGTTGGCGCCGTTCGGCTCCTCGACGCCTTTCTTCGGCTCGCTGCTGGTCATCGGCATGGCTAGCGCTGGCTGCACCACGCCTGGATTCGCTGTAACGGAGTCGGTTAGGGCTGCGCGGGAGAGGGCCGTCGCGGGTGGCCCTTTGGATCACGGCGAACCTGCACGAGAGAAGGTGGCGGTGATCAGCGATGGCGATTGGGACGAAAACACATGCGCACTGTGGGGCGAGTGGATCGGCGGCGGCGAAGGAAAGGGCCTGGAGGCGGGCCCGGGACGGGAAAACAAGCTGCTGCCGGCGTGGAAAACAGCCCGGGGAGCGCCTTCTGACCGCCGCCGCTGACCGAGGGATTCGCGGGGAGCGAGCCTCGGAATGCGCCGGAGAGGACCGGTTTGCGGCGCACGGGAGCGCGTTTTTGCATAAAGACCGGCGCCGCCGACGCGTGAATCGCGAATAGGGATGCCGGAGAGTCGGCACAGGATCGGAGGGACCGGTTCGGCGCGTTTCCCCTGAATGGCGCTGTCGCAACGCAAACAGAGATGCCAAAGTGCACGCCAAACTTGGGTGCACTCGCGCCTCTGAGGGTCGATCGATGGGACCCTCGCGCACACCTAACGCCCTAGGAGACGACGCGTCCGCCGAGGGCGACGCCCCCGGCACAAACGACAAACAACGCGGCGATCCCTGTTTTCGGCCGACGATTTAATTAAAACATTTCCCTCCGGAGGCGAATGTTTCCGTCTTCGGTTTACGACTCGCAGCGACGCTCCCCCGACCGGAAACATTCCCCAGCATGACTCAGCGACGTTTCTCTTCTAAAACATCGGTTCCATGGCACTCTGTGGTGTGCACCCCTAATCGCTCCTGACAACTCCATCATCTGCAGCGCGCCGGGAGTCCGAGGCGAACGCTATGCAAATGGATTCGGCACTATCGCAACATCGCGTCTATCTCCGCCGGAATCGGGCTCGAGAGGGGGAAGCCTCGATCCGGACGTGATTTATGGGGACAAAAACGCGTTTAAGTGCTTCGGAGGATGGTGGAAACGTTTCAAACGCCCCCTTTAGTTCTGTATACAGATAGCCTCCAAGGACCCCGATCAGGGAAGAGATCTCCTTCCCGTTCACACTCCATCGACTCCTCCGAGGTTATTTTGCACTTTGGGGGACATGACATGCGCCGTCAGAACACAGCAAGTCGGCTCCGAAGTAATCCAATCAAATTAATGCCTTCATGTCAGTCGCCGTGCTTCCAAAACAATATTTGGAAAGACTAGGAAAACTCGACCCGGTGAGAGCCTCGGCCGAAGTTCGTGCGATGGGAAGAGGGGGAAACGTTGCGGAACATCTGCTTCTAGCGTGCACGTTTCGGACACTTTCAGGGGATTGCTCGACGAAAAGCTGTGTGTGGGCTGAAAAAACGTCACCTTGGGGGCAACAACAAGGGCCACGGTGGAGGCCACGAGGACCGAATCACGAACTCTCGACCTCTCTGCTTAGTTTGGCACCGGCCTGTTCCCCCTCCCGTCCAGAAATGCATGGAGTGGAGATCGATCTTCTTCGTATAGATCGTAATTAGCGCATAAATCACGGCCTCTCCCGTGACAAACGGCGCCGTTTGATCGCCCGAGGCGCTGAGCTGTTTGTTTAGGGATGCGTCTTTTGCGCTTCCATCAGTTGCGGACAGTGGACGGAGGTGTTGTTGTTGTTGTTGTGGGGATTCTTCACTAGGATTATGCATTCTGGACGGTGGGAGCAGAGTGGAGGCGGCGCGGGGGAGCGCTTTGTTTCTTCGAATGGACAAACAAGTGTAAAAACAGAGCATAAATTCCGCGCGACTCCAGTGGTATCCTTGGAAGTGCGCCGGGAAGTGATAACAAGAAGGGACTGTTTTCTCCCCCAGGGTGCCAGAAAACAGTTCCTTCTGACCGAAGATCGGGGCGCGTTTGTGTTGGCAGGCCACAGCCGACCGTTGGAAAGCGCGCTTTGGGCAATTTATCTTGAGGGTCTTGAGAACAAACAGGGTGAAAGGTGAATCAACGACCTTACTGTCGCCAAGAGGGGCGATCCCCAGAAGGGGGGATCGATCTGGGTGGGAACTGACTTTGAATGCGATACTCGTGGAAAGGACTTTTGTTGTTTGTTGTGTTTGCATCTAAGGTCGCCAGAAACTCGTTTTGCCTCTCCTTGCAAGTAGGACCTATCATGTTTCCGCGCCACTCGGCGACCACAACGTCTTCTCGAGACGCCGGTGTCTTCCCGATTCACTCTCCTACCGTATCCTCTACGACAAGGCGCTCAGGCCTGCGGATTCAGAAGCGAAGTGAGAGGGAGGATAAACGACGCGCGGATTCCAAAAGCGCTGTTTTGGACGCGTTCCGGCGATGTCACGGTCTCATAAAAGTCTCTTTCCACTCGCGATTATTTGCGGCGCCACGGGTAAACACGTCGTCGTCGCGATCCAAAACAGCCGTTCGCACTTTCTGTTTGCGGACAGCCTCTTCATCCCGGGAACAGTCATAGAGTGAATGACCCGACGGTTGACTCACAGTGGAGTCCAATTCCCGACGCGTCGGCCCGGCGGCGGCGTTGTAGGAGCCAGAAGAAAAAGAGGGAAGCACAGAGGGGACCATGTCGACAAGGGTGCGCAGAGGAGAACTGAATGAGGGGAGATGTTCCCCCTTCGAAAAACAGAAAGTACTTTGGGACGCGCTCTTCTGGAGCAAACATCCTTGTTGTCAGGAGTGCACGAACAACGTCTGGGAAGTGCGCCGCGGAAGACTCCTGTTGGCCAACGTGACTAGAAAATGTTTGGGATAAAAGTACGGCAGGGCTTATTTTAGGGGCTTTAGGAGGGGGGGGGGGGAACTCAGAAATGAACATACGATACATAGAAAGCGATGTTTTACAAACATCGAGGTAACCCTCGATTTCACTTTTATCCAGTCGCTGTGGCTTTAAGGGAGGAGGGGTCATCTAAGAAATCGATTGATCTTATAGCCATCTTCGACTCGACTTTAGAAGTTCAATTAAGAGCCAATTCCCATGGTCGCCAAGACGTTCTTGAGCGCGGTGAGACTCGCGACTTCCTAATTCGGGGTTCCTACACTGCTAGCGAGCACCATGGAGTGACCATGGAGACTATTCTGAGCAGTTCTACTCCCCTCCACTCCCACAAGACAGAGAGAAACAACTCGAACATCCCGGCGATCGAAGCCTCCGATCGCAACTTTTGTTATTTGGCGACGCGAGGAAAACAAAAAGTCGCTCGCGGCGATCACATGTTGTGGGAAGTCGGGTGTATCGGGCGGATCGGAATGCGCCGAAGTGGACGGCTGATTCAGAGTGTGCGACGCCTTTTGTCGGGACCGCAAAGAACTGTGGGACAGAGGAACGCCGATTGGGGACAGAAATCGGTGGAAGCGGCGTCGTCGACGGACAGCTGATCGTCGCCATCACTCGGTGATTTCGAGCGGAGTTGGAACAAGAAGGAGAGCCTTGGAGATTTGCAGGTGTTGCAGTGCCGCTTCTGTTATTAAATGGCCATGCATTTTCGATGGCGTCAAAGAGGGCTCGGTGGGCATACGGTAGAGAATGGAGGTGCTCTGACTTTAGTGGAAATACGCTGGATTCTTTTAGTTTCTTGGACTAACTCCAGTGTGCATCAGAGTAGTCGAAGCACTGCTCGACTAGGCTAGCCTGCCTCAGCTACGACTCCGATTTTTAAAGAATAAATGTACACAGCAAAGTGCACATGTGGAGCGCACGAAAAGTAGGAATGTACAAAAAATAAAGAAGATATCTCATCGCTCTTTCGAACTGACGGACTACCAGCCAGAGTTCTATTCGGTTTGGACAATTCGACCTGTTCCAATGGACTATGAGTGCGCAGATCTAAAGCTCGCGGCTCGCAACGAACATCTAGGTGAGCTGTGTGACGCTCAAATGTCTCAGTAAACCTTCGAAATAGATCTGCAAAAAATAGATCTTAGCGAGTGACAGGCGAGATGGAAGTGTTCCAGAGGGTACTTCATTATGCGAAAATCCGAAGAGAACGCCCAAAAAAGAGGAACGCGACACGGGTAGACAGTTCAAAATGGCAACGAGGGAAAAGAAGGACTGGAGGTCGGCAAGAAAAGAAAAGAAGGCAGAGGGTGATTCTGAGGGAGAGGGTCTACTAGCAGGTTGGAACAAATCGATGGACTCTCTGTTGAAGTCAGAAATCAGAATCGGGGAACATTTAATATTAAACGTTTCAGGCGACCTTCAGGATCGAGATAACATGTGGTGCAAGTTCAAGAATGGAAGGCCTTCTTCTTTTGTGTCGGATAAAATATAGGTGTACTGCATTGCTACGTAGTCTCCTAAGCTCGTATCGGATGTCACGTGCCTCGGATGGCGTATATTCACACGCATGACACTGGTGAAAAGACGCGGCAAATTCTCACTGTGCAAAAAAAAAACAAACGGAAAAAACGGTTGAGTCGGAATATGCCCACGATAGAAAGCGTGGAACAGAGAACGAGATCGAGTAAATGGACTTCGAAAGGGCAATAAAAGAGTCGCGGGGTCCGATTCGCCCAATTAGGTCTGCGGACAACTCGACTGATCCGATCTGACACTTCCCCTGATTCACTTCTCTTTGTTTTCGCCGTAACGAGTCATGTACAAACATAGTAAAAGGGAAATCCGCAGACCTCGGAACGACTTTACGACGCGCGAAAACAAGCCTGCACCGTGACACTTTCGCGAAACCACACAGAGGACACTTTGCAATGCATGGAACGGGGGACAAGGAGGGCTTCGTTTTTGGGAGTTCGGCGGGGAGATAGATGCCGCGGGAAGAAGGGATGATTTTAGGAGATTACTAACGGTTAGAGGACACGGTAGGAGGCACGTTCGCGCCGACACAGATCGAATATCGAAGGCAGAATTCCATCAAAACTTCAAGAAGTAGTCGGAATAGAGTCAGAAAAGGGAGTGCCGACGACTCTTCTCGAATAAGCGCGAATAGCTTGGAGTTCTTTGTTTTCGAAGTGGAAAAGCGCCAAGGGAAGTAGATATCGCATATCGCTTCTCGGTGGGAAGTTGATCGCCGAAGTCGTCCCCGACGCCGCCTTCTGTGGTGTAACTCCGACGGAAACCACCATTAGAGGCGGTCGCCGAGTCCCGCGCCGAAGATTTATGAAAACTGAAAGCGCAGAGGTCACAGGAACTCGGTTCCGTTGCAAGCGTGCACATCAGGAATCTGAAGGGGCGCCAGGAGTCCGGAGGGGACAATGGCCTCGGGGCCGGCGACGTCCCCACGCAATCATCTGCCGCCAAAATACGCGCAAAAAACGGACCGAAAAGCGATTTGGCGCGTTTCCCGCGAGGAAACGGGATGATTAAGCGCGCGCGGGACAAAGCGCAGGCTTGGCCGTGGTGTTACACAGCGCGCCCACTCAAGGGCCATCCCACCCGATCCTCGGATCCTCGGCGACGCACGCGATCGCCGCGGTCAGCCATAATCCGTCCCGGGCCTGCGCTGACCCTCCCCTCGGAAGACAGATGCAACTTTTCCCAAAGAACGCGCCGGAGTAATTAATCCCCACGGGCACTCCTAAAAGCGTCACGAGATTACTTCGGAAATTCGATTAAGCGCCGATGTTTCAGAGGACTTAAAAGCGCGTTCGATGGAAGAGGTCGTCTCGAATCGATCATCGGCGCGGATCGGAGGATAATTGCGCACCGAAATTACGGATTAGGCCTGCAGCTGCAGCCCTGAAGAGCGATCGCGGGGGAGTTCGCGGAAGACGACTGCCCACAACCTCGATCGATCGCCGAAACGTTTCGGGCGAACTGTAATCGCGCAGAAGAAGAGGAAGATGGTCGCGGAGATACACGACGCCTCCCCGCCGAACTCGCGGCTGTTTGAAAAGGAAGACCTCGTTTTTGACACCACTTGAGCAACGTGCCGCTGGAAGGCGGAGGCGAGGAAAGAGACCTACAGGGGCTTCGCGAGGACCGTAGTGGAATCCGAGGGAAGCGAGGAAACAAACCAAGAGCCTTTCGCTGAATTCACTCTGCATGATTGATGGGGTCTTTTGAAAACCCATCTCGGTTATTGTTTTCGTCGTCGACGACCCTCTCGCCCGTGGCGCTGGCGCTCTTTTTGTTTTATTATAAATAAATTATTTGGTCCGAGTCGAAGAAGGGATCCCGAAGCGCGTCTTCAGCCGAGGCTCAGCTGAACTTCGCCAGCGTCTTCGCCGCTACTTGGAGCTCTGAAAACAGGGATCAGTGGGTACAGGGGAGGGACTCGGACCTCGCTTCAGCACTCGGAGTTTCTCGGCACTCATCGCCACTTCTACTCGATCCCCGCCGGACGTGTGCAGCTTCAGCAGGTGGACCTGAAAAGACGGCTTGGGATCAGTAGGGAAAGAGAGGGGAACCTTGGCGCCGTCCACTGAATCCGTCGTGTGGGAAGCTATCGAGAAGGACGGTTCTGAAAGAAAGCGACGAAGAAGGAGTTAGTTCGAGCATGTCCTCACCTTTGTGGATCTGTTCAGCGGCCGCCGCACACAGATCGTCCTTCTGCACCGCGTAGACCTTCTGCATCTGCTTGCAGTGTTCTGAACGACTCAACTTCACAAGAATTCCCCAGCGGCAGCTGTACCTGAAGGCAGACCCAGCTGCTGCATCTCGAGCTCCAGATCCGCCGGAGAGCACCTGTACTTCGCCGCCTTCTCGAAGACGAACAGCAACGCGGCAATCATCCCCCTCACCATCCGCTCCTCTGGAATTTCCACCCAGTGAAGGCCCTTCCCGCGCGCTTACCTATGTGTCCGTCCGGATTCAATCGCTTCAGGTGGTCCTCACCCCACTGGCGGTCGCCCAGTTTGATGTGGTCCGCCACCACACTGCACCAAACTCGGAATCTGATCGCCGTCTGAAAAAGAGGCCGATTTGGGGATTCCAGGGAGAGCGTACAATTTTGGAGAACTCGGCGATTTCGGCGAGGATCCAGTCCGGACAGTTCATTCCACCCACGAATCGGAACTTCTAAAACATATAGGCCTGCTGGAGTCGAAAGACGGAGACGCTCACCATCGTGACTCTGGGGACTCCAAGTACCCACGAGGATGAGCAAGAAAGAAGACTGCGCGTAGAAAAGCTCTGCGAAGGAAGCAAGTGTGATATTTCCCAGTCGGTCATGACACATTTTCGCACAGGCCTGACTAGAGCTGCGCGTGCATGGCTGCGCGGGAACCCTCACAGGAACAGAGCTTTTGTATCACATTGAGACGTTCGGCTTCAAAACGAGGCGGGAGAAGGGGGAATTGAACTAAGGAAGTGAAAACCAAACGGTACAGGTATGGCCGTCTCAATTACAGTATCATCTGCAAGTTGTACGTGCACCGTACTCGTTGTCCTTTAATTCAGCTTTGTGTCTAGTAGACATGAAGGCACGTTGTCTGCATTAAGGTGGTTGCAGTAGCCGTGTTCGATTCATCGAGTTGAGGATCGGTCGGTCGCCTCTCGCGCGGTTTCCGAGTTCGACGTCGTCGGAAAAGTTTCGATCGCCGCTGCCCGCCTGAAGGCCGCCGAGGCTCCAAATCACCGAAGCCACGACCAATGGGAGACCAATACGAGCCGCTGAACATCGGCGGAGCCGCCGCCCCGGCACCTCAGCCGGAGCCGGCACCACCTCCGCCACCACCCCCTCCTCCTCCTTCTCAGCCGCCTCCTCCACCTCCGGCCACCGGAGGCCCCGAAAAGATCGGCGAGGGCTACTACGAGTTCCCCGTGTTCGGCACAGGTCCGCCGCCTAACCACGCACCACCCGCGAAGCCAGAGGCGAAGAAGGACAAGAAAAAGAAGAAGAAGAAAAAGGAGGAGGAAGAGAAGGACGAGAGTGCTCATACGTCGCCCACTTCGGCTCACTCGGCGAATCCGAACAGCTGCGACGACAAAACGAAGTCGGCGCTGACGAAGGAACGATCCGAGAGGCAAATGAAAAAGAAGAGGTCGCGGCAAGCGAAAGAGAAGAAGACCAGCGGAAGCACCGAGGATGGCAAGGGTAGGTCCTGCATGTAGCAGTTTGATCTAATGTCCCACCACAGAAAGCAAGTCGAGCCCGAAGCAGCGCGCCGCGCCTTCGCTGCCGAAGTTGCAGACGAAACCGGAGCGTCGCCCGGAGTTCAAGGGATGCATGCCGAAGTGGCTCGCTTGCGTTATCATCATCTTCATGAGCATCATCGCCGTGCTCATGTCCATCGCCTGCGGATTCTTCGTCTTTACCAACTGCTTCGGAACTTGTGTTCAGGCTGACGAAGCTGCGAATGCCTAGCTGCTCCTTCTTTTTTTCCGATGGTTTTGTGCTAAGGTGAGAATAAAGCATCACACAAACAACTCTGCGAGGCGACATCAATTTTCTAAGTGTCAGCGCGCCGCGCCTTCGCTGCCGCAGTTGCAGACGAAACCGGAGCGTCGCCCGGAATTCAAGGGATGCATGCCGAAGTGGCTCGCTTGCGATATCATCATCTTCTTGAGCATCAAAAGGCAGTCATTGTACACGTCTGTATGACTGTTTTGCAAAGCTATCCTGTCTGATGTCTTGCCTACTGAATATTAACACAATGCACGTATCTCTGCGGCAGAATAGGTGCATTGCAGAAATCACACAATTCTGGGTTTTTGGAGACAGGAAGAGGCCCTTATGTGTTCGAGGGTTTCACAACAACTCAGCTTCATTGTCTTTCTGGGTCTCACAACGAATACTTTTGGTACCGTGCCCTTGTCCCAAACTCAAATTCCCGAACGCTCTCACATACAACTGTCCCTGGGAACGGGGGTCGTTGGTCTTTTCACACTTCGCAGGGTATTGTACTCTTCCTAGGATTTCATCATGACTTCCGAAGACTTCTCCAAGATTACGCATAAGCAGTCCGCAGCTGAGTACTCTCCGGTCGCATCGGCATCGGAAATGGAGCACATGGAAGCCACTCAATCGTCGACTGAGGCTGAATCCGAAGAACGCGAGCCGTCAGTCACACGTTCGATTCCCTGCTCTGTCGCGTCGACCGGCTCGGAAATCCGGGAGATTTCTCCTCCTCTGCGCCGTAAGTTTCTACTTGTCGTCCATTGACGGAAATGTCGCTTTTTAGAGAAACGAAAGTCAAAGGAACAGATGGCCAGAGAAGCGCAGTACTGGGACAAACCGGACGTGGACGAGATCTTTGCCGAGTACGCCGAGGCGCTGGTTGGAAGAAAGAAACATCCGCGTGATGGGAAGAGCATGAAGTGGATTTCGGATGTCATCGAGAAGAGCTCCGGGATCAGGTTCAGCGTTGCTACGATCAGTCGACAGTGGAATAAATACGTGAGTAACTTTCTTTCGCCGCTTTTGTTACGAAAGGGTTTAGAGACGTAGGATGAGCCCAATTATCATCAAGGAGGAAGTCGACGAGTGGGACACGAAGTTAGGATCTTCGGACAGAGTATTTCCAACAAGCGTGTGTACTCATGTTAGTCCCCCATCTTCTGTTTTCTTTTACGTGTTTTGTTTCAGTCATGTTTTCACTGTACTAATGCTCGAAAGTCGGCTCAAATGAGCCTTGACAAAGCGGGTGATGTAAATGGTATCTTAGGTTCGCCGCCCATCGGTACAGCGTTGCCTCCGTCGTCGCCTTTTACCTGCTCCACGGAAGTGATCTCCAGTCCCGAGGGAACCGAACCAGCCATTGATGATCTTTGCTCTGGTGAGATCATGGAGGGATTCAACAGTGACTCCGTGATGGACTTTGACATCAACGATATCTTCTTGAACATCACCAACCCTTTCGATACCGTTTTCGACAACCAGTAGCTAAAGGAACTCACTTTATTGTTATGTACTGAACTTATTATTGGGAGTATTGTTATTGTTTTATTTACCAAACCTATTGCCGTAAAAGCTTTTAACCGATCGCACTGCAAGTTGCATCCGAGTCGTCACTCCACTTTGCTTCCCTACGGTTGGCTGATGAGCTTTGCCGTTTTCATTGTGTTTTTGTTGACGACTTGGCGCTTTCAGTTTGCAGTGAAAATGGGCTAATGAGTAACCGTGGCGATGAGTTGGAAGGGTGGTCGCCTCTGTGTGGTCGCCCGAAAACTTTCGACGTTCGCTCTGTTATTCCAATCTTGTTATGCCGGATGCACGTGTAATCCGCCGGCGTAATCGGATGCCTCCGTGACGTTCGGGCGCTTCCCTGATCGGCTTCCGAAGACCGCAATCTCTGAGGCCTCTGAGTCACCGCGGAGACGCTGATCCCCGTCTTCTAACAAATTGAATTGAGTCCTCCAAGTGGGTCGCAACGCCGGAGTACAACCAGTGGTCGGATTCGGAAGTGTTTATATTCGGCCGAATGGCGCCTCCCGGGAACGCCCGAGGAGAACGATGACCCACGAGCACTTATTCTTAATAACGTGAGTTTTACCGGTTTCTTCTGCACTTAGCGTTTATTAGAGCGAGCCTCACAGGAACCTCATAATGCGGTGCTTCGGAGCGCTCTTCGCGTGACATCACCTTCCTTCTCGTTCTGGGGCCCCGCCCCCCGCTCCGTGAGCATCTCCGACTCTCATTAAGGTGTCTTGACAGACGTCAGACGCCGTCGCCAGCGACCTTCGCGCCATGGACTCCATGAGGATCTGGAAGGTGAGTCTTCGCAGCGAAAGCCCGAATCCGCTGGAGCAGAAGCGCGGCGAATCGCGTTATCTCCGTCCGCAAATTGGATTGTGGGTTCGACCAAAACTTGTAAACGCGAATGCGTCTAAGACAACGGCCAACCTGATGGCGGCTGCGAAAACACGTTCTGCGCCATTAGATTGGACGTGCGAAGTTTGTGCACGCTTAATCAATACAAACATTCGCAGTAATTGGGAACGTAACAGCCGAAAAGTGCACATTTGACACTTTGGAACGTATAGTGGACAGTTCGATTGTAAAGTGTTTCGACGACTGTTTCAATGCCACGTCGAAGTCCGCGGGAAGATTTGGCCGAAACGCTAGCGTGCCGCCCTAAACGCGTAGTCGGCAGATAGGAGAGGATCGATGGAAGATGAGCAAATATCTTCCGAAGAAGGTCTAATTGAGGGCGTTTATGAATAATTCATTTCCTTGGCAGTGGCGCCCTAGGAAACAATCCGGATGTTTTTCAGTTCGTTTTCTTCGTTTGTCTGGCGGTCAACTTTGTCCTCTGTCTTCTGCTGGGCTCCGTTCTCGGCGTCGCCGTCCTCTCCGAAGAAGAGCTTTCGCCCACGATCGTAATTTGCTTTTTTGCCTTTATCATATTGTACTTCGCTGTACTCGGCGCCTACTACTGCTACGCCCGATGGCAAACCCGCTCTGCACTTGTCCTTTCGATTGTCGCTTCGGTGAGTTCCCTACTCCCCCGCTCCCACAAAGTCTTTCTAGATCGCTCAGCTGATCTTTCTTCTCGTCGCGGAGTTCTTTATTCTCTCGTCAGGTGTTTCGCTGTACGACGAAGTGACGCTCTCTTCCCACACGATCACGTGGATCGAGCGTTAGTCCCCATACGTATACAATGTCCTATGGTGACCCGTTCCAGAGCGACCCTATCTTCCGATCTTCTTCGGCGCAGTCTTCTTGCCGACCTTCCTGTGTCAGATGCTCATGTTCCACCGATTCTCCTGCAGATCACGTCTTCCAGTCCTCCAGCAAGGCGACCACCGACGAAAATCGACTCCATACCACGCTGAAAAGATTCACATTTCAAAGCTAGGAGACGCTGTATAGTAAAGAGACCATATCCTTGCTTTGAAACGTAAACAATACAATTATTTATTGCGTACGATCAGTTGTTGGCTTCTTCGCACGCGTCGATCCAGTCGTTGTACACGTCGATCGGTTCGGAGAGGCTGTGGATGTGCGTCTGGAAGTCTTCTTGGCACACGTTGCATCTGATGAATCCGAGGTTAAGCTTGTAGTCCATCTTGACAGTGCACACGCGCTCATGCTGGCAGAAGGGGCACGCGAACAGCGTATCCAGAGGCTCCATGAAGCTCTTCTTCTGCGCCTGCTTCTTGGTCGCTTTGCGGCGGCCCATTGTTCACAATCGATTATCGCTTTCCTGAAAATACAAAAGCACATTACGAGAAGACACGGTGACATGGATCCGTCCGAGAAACTAAAAGCGGAGGGAGTAAACGAGAAAAGAATGCGTGCTCCAGTAATGCCAGTACGGTGGCTCAAAATCAAGAAAGCACAGAAAGAAGAGACGGTAGAAAAAAAGTGACTACAAGCGCATCAAAAGAAAGGCTCAAGAAGGATGAAAAGAACCGAGCGAGGCGAAACGAATGACGAGGAACGTTTCGTTTCGAAACGCACGGGAAGTCTTCTTCGTGGTGGAACCATCTGAGTTTCGGCCTGAGAGTGTTTCTGATCTCTTTTCAGCTGACATGAGCCTTCCTCGCGGAGAGGCGACGAGATGCCATTTCACGTTAACCCTAGGAGTTCGACCATTTGAAATGCTACACGCTTACAAACAAGCCACGTTCGTCGATCGAACGGACTCTCTTCCCTTCCTTTCCGTGGTTCTGTTCTGGAGTCCACGAGCAGAGTCATGGAGAAGATCTGTTTTCTTTGTTATTTTCTTGGTTCTACAGTTTATCTTTCTGGACCAGCTTCCCGTCTTTTTTATTTTATTTTATTTATTTTTTGTTAATTTTTAGGATTTTGACAGGATTGATGTTGCCATATTTTGTGAATGAGGGGAATTGTGATTTGAATTATTGTGACCGGAGAGATTTGTGAGAATCCAAGGGGCGATTTCAATGCCAAAACTTCTGGCTCTATGTTGCTTACGACTTGAGTTCTGTTTTCTTATTTAGCGACTACTACGGCAACCCACACAGATTCTTTTACGTGCATTTGAGGTTTGGCTATTGAAAGTCATTGAAAGATCGTAGTCTATATATGTCGGCATGCCTTTTGATTTTCTTCAAAACCACTCGGGCATATGTGGGATAGGATTGCAATCTGGACTAATTCTCAGTTTGCAGAATCTGTGCGCCGTGGTGAGTTGACTCTGGGTTCTGTGACCAACTGCCATCTGATCCACCCTCTGTTCCCATCGCCATGCAAATTGTTTCAGCGAAGAAAGCATGCGATGCAGCGCTGCAAGCACTCCACTGCATCTGCTGCAAGAAGAAAGTATCTGTTGAAGAAATCGGGAGCAAGATGAATCGTCGAACCTTGCGATTCTTCAAGAGAATGGAAGACACGATGCAAGAGATGGCCAACGTAATGAAGGGAATCGCCTCCTTTCAGCAAATGCAAATCGATCGTATACTCAAAGCACTAACCAAGAAGGTAGTCTCTTCTTCGAATGTGTCGTAATTACGGTGCTTATGAGCTTCAGAGCGAAAATACACTGAAATCATCATCCCAGGAGAAGCGCGAGAAGGCAGAGAAGGAACGAACTCATCGCATGGAACGGTAAGCAGTATCGTAAGCTCTGGGGCCACTGTATTCATTTATTTAAGGACTGTCAGGGAAGCACAAGACGAACTGAATGAACTGCGTAAGAAATACGCGAAGATGGAAATCCAATTGAACACTGCGAACGAAAAACTAAAGGAATCTGCGTATGTTTGAGTTTTTCGCATACTGCATGAGAACATATTTCTAGCACGAAGGAGGAGCGCGTTGAGCAGCACAGTACTGCGGGATTCTTCAGTTTGTTCAACAACTCCAGCACAAGCACATCGTTTTCGTCACGGGAAGACAGTCCCAGCTTCAACAGCTTCATCGACAACCACTTACCGCGCTCAGCCTCGGTGAGCCGTTCTTCACGGTCGACGATGCTCAAATACGCTTGCGATCTTTGGAACACAAGTAGCAATCGGCCGGGCTCGTTGAAGGAAGGATCCATCATCCCGTTAGGAAACATTCCCCGATTGATGTGCACGCCCAAGTAGTGACGCTCTGCTGTTGCGTGCATTTAATCCTATGTAATGTTATTCTTATTGTTAGAATAGTAATATTAACCTTGTTGCCGAGGTGACTGTGGATCCTCAGGGTAGTTCATTCTATTTATTGTGAGATTCTTCAGGGAGATACTCAACAGCTCATCTATCTATATATACACGTTTTGTTATGATATGGCAAGAAGTGTGCACCCGGGGAGTGCTCAGAAGGAGGGCGCGCACATGAGCGTCGTGTTCCTGTCCTGGATGCCCTCGGGGAAGTGGCCGAGGTCGAAGAGCCAGAACGTCCAAGTGTTTAGGTTGAGCAGAGTGATGCCTATGCAGACAAGATCGAGGAGGAAGCCGGTGTACGCCATCTCGAACATCGAGATCATACCCGTTTCGTAGACGATGGCTGCAAGTAGAAGAGGTAAGACTCGGGCGCCGGGAGCGCGCCTACCGTTGGGCGGCGTGGCCATGGGGAACATGAAGCTGAAGGAGGCGGAGATGGTGAGGGGGAGGGCGAGGTAGAGGGGGTTGATCTTAAGCGCCTCGCCGATGCTAAAGGAGATGGGGATGAAGATGGAGGCGGTGCCGGAGTTGCCCATCAGCTCCGTCACGAAAGTAACGAAGGTGGTGATGACGATCTCCATGTAGAAGGCCGAGCCGTTGGTCAGCCGGTCCATGGCAAAGCAGCTGACCATCGTGCTGAGACCGCTGAGCTCAACGGCGCGGGAGGTGGCGAAGCCGGCGCCCACCAGGAAGAGTAGGGACCAGGGGAACTTGTCGTGGACGACCTCCCAGTTGAGAAGACCCCCGCTGGACTTCTTCGGCTTCGACGCGTCGACACTGAAGGAGGGGCACTCGCGCGGCCATACGAACATGATGAAGATGATGAGGATGCCGACGGAGGCGTCGCTGATCATGTCGCCGTGGGGCACCAGCGACTGCCAGCCGGGCATGAAGCCGGGGTCAGAAGTCATCCAGCTGAGGATCATGACGATGTAAAGGGTGAGGACGGACTTCTCGGCGAACGACATGGGGCCGAGTTGCTGGTAGGCGCGCAGGATGGAATTCTTGACGCGGACGGCCTTCTTCTCGTCCTCCTCGGTGGGGCGCGCGTACATCTTGAAGAGCTTCTTGGGGCCGATGAGGATGATCTGCAGGGTGACCCAGGAGGCGAACAGATAGAGCACCATGGGGGGAACGGCAAAGGCCATCCAGGAGAGGTACGTGACTCCGGTTTCGCCGTGCGGGTACCAGGTCTGCACGTTGTCGCGGAAGATGAGGTTCGGCGCGGTGCCGATTACGGTACCGGTGCCGCCGATGAGCGAGGCATAGCTGCAGGAGAGGATCATCGCTTTCCAGATGGTGCGGTCCTCCTTGGGGGGCTCCTGGTGCGACGGGATCTTCACCGGGTCGTCGCAGTGCTCGACGGCCACCGTGGTCCTGAAGCGAGCGCTTAGGGCGGGACGCGGGGCGGGTGGTCTTACCACGCTTCGACGTTGGTCACCGCGGTGGGCTTCTTGGCGCCGGTCTCCTCGTCGTCGAGGTTCATCGACTCGAGCGTCGCGAAGGCGATGGGCAGCATGAGGGCGGTGGCGGCGCAGTCGTCCATCCAGCAACTCCTGCAACGCGTAGTCAGGGAGGGTCCCGGCACGAGAACTCACAGGAAGCAGGTGGCGGCCATGAAGGAGGCCATGATCCACTGGGGCTTGGAGCCCGTCTTCGTGAGGAGCTTCAGGGCGATGCGCCGATGGAGGTTACACTCCTCGACGGCGATGGCGGCCATTACCGTAATCACGAGCATCATGGTGGTGTCCTTGAGGTACTCGCGGGCTGTGTCTTCGGCCGTCATCACCCCAAGGAGCGGGAAGAGGAGCATGGGTAGGATGGAGGTGACGGCGATGGGGACGACCTCGCCGAGCCAGTAGAAGGTGAGCAGCAGGATGCAGTAGCAGCACGACGCCTCCTGGAACGCGCCGTTCGCTACGGGACCCTCAGGGATGGACCTACTTTAGAATCGAACTGGAGCATCGGGAGGAGGACGATGGGGGCGAGGACGATCCAGATGGACTTCTTGCTTCTCTTGAGGAAGTCGAGCAGGTCGAAGAAGAAACTCATCGCGATGGGTGGGCTACCGTAGTCGGCAGAGAAGAGGCGAACAAGGACTTTGTGCTGACTTCGGCGCCGCCAACCTTTTATAGCGACGGCGTTTCCGGTTTTAGGGTCATTCCCGAGTCGAGTCGCGCATCATCTCCCGCCGCTGTAATCATGGGCGGACTTACTTCCGACTAACCGGTCACGATTTGGAACGAGACCACACACGTCGCCCGACGAT
Source organism: Steinernema hermaphroditum (assembly GCA_030435675.1). Lineage (NCBI taxonomy): Eukaryota > Metazoa > Nematoda > Chromadorea > Rhabditida > Steinernematidae > Steinernema > Steinernema hermaphroditum. The sequence goes on from CM059622.1 coordinate 7,810,887, forward strand.
CCGCGGACGATTCTGGGGACACACTTTCGCCGATTACGGTAATTATCGGTATAAAAGGCGCCGCGGGCACGCGACCGGTCAGTTTCCCTTTCGGTCGCTCTCTGGACGGCCATCCACAACGACTACCGTAGTCCAGGCACTGTAAAGTGTGTCCGTTGTGCTTGAGTGCCTTCCGAACCGGCTGGGACTACGGTAGCCAGGTGCTGCTAATTGGGCCGCTTGTTTACGCTGCAGGTTTGAGATCGCCGAAAAGTGACTCACGTCTTTTTTGAGATAGAGCGACCTCTTTGCGCCGGGCAGCAGCCTGGGCATACGGTAGCTTCGGTGTGGCAGCTTCCACTTGGAAGTGTGCTCAGAGATTGCCCACTTCGTCGACTTTCCTCTTAGTCAGTTCTGGCCACTGGCGCTGTCCCGCGATGTGTCACTTTGCGTGTTTTTGTGGTTACGACTGCACTCCGTGATGGCGCCTGTTTTCGTCTTCCAAGTTCGATCTCTCAAAGAGGGTCGACCCTTCGGGCGAGAAAACACCATTTAGGGAAGTTCGAACTCTGAGCGGTCAACCCATCTCTTCTTCCATCTTATGATATCACCCGTGGCGCACCAAACAGCGTCAGAGACGCCTTGGAGTCAACGTTTCCGGCACCCCTCATCCACTGGGTTCCTTTGTTTTTCGGTGCTTAGGGGTGCGCGAAGTGGCCGGGCGGCGTGCAAAGCGCAATTACGCGCGTTTGTTTTCTTCCCGCCCAGTGATCTCCCGGCGAGCCTTCTGATCGGTCAACCGCCGCGTCCGAAACCGATCAGGCGCGGCGGTACCGTTCGGGCGCCGGCGCTGGAGGCTGAATTAATTCCCGAAATGTTCGATCTGTTTGTGCCGATTTCGGGGATCATTGGCGGCCGATCGGGGATCGCCGATTAGAGGCGTCGGGGAGCGAACGACAGAGGGAACCGTGTTTTGGTAATGGATCGTAAAGGGGAATTTGGGAGATCGGCACTACTGGTTATGCGGGGGCACTTAGGGAAGATTGCTATCGATCTTCTAAGTGTATCTAGTTTGGCAGAACCTGGCTAAGTACATAAGGTCACCTTTTCTGCCTAGTGGTTGGCAGAGAGGAGTCCAGGGGTTCTTTTTGAGCCAAAAAGGATCGATCACCGACAGGTACTGTAGAAACACAGTAGAGGGAGACGTACTTAAAGGTCTTCCGATCTCTGGTGCCGACGCCAAAAAGGGCGAAGTTGGGAGGTTCCCAGGCGATTACGATTATCTCGGAGTCTTCCGAGTGCACCCCTGAGGGTGCCCTCGAGGCCCCCTTTTTCCAGAATCCGCCGTGACACTCCGCTCCTATCGTATTGCCTCCCTTGCTTCCTTGCTGATTGGTCCACCGCCTTTAGGCTTGCACGTCCCCTCCAGCCACTTCATCATCGTCGAGCGCTCGTCCGCTTTTGTCTGCGCCGATTTAAACGCCGCCGCGGCGCCCACCCACACGCATTCCTAGCGGCGTCTCCGTCCGATGCCGTTCTCCGACTCGTTCTCCGCCACCTTCTCCCTCGAGCTCGGCGACGAAGTCTCCGAGGCGAAGGAGGTCGCCCGGATGCCCTGGTAGGTGTCTCCTGGCACGGAGCTGCCATAAGAGGACCTTCAGGAGGGTCCTGAAGCGACTGAATGCGGTCGACGGCTTCGTGGAACTCTACGCGAACGGAAACGCCGATAATGAGTCGCGGATGTGGAGCTGCGACGCCGCCGTCGACTTCCGGATCCTCTGTCCGAAGAACAAGGTGCTCGTCTCGAAGAACGTGAGTCGGTCTCGCCACGAACGCCCCTGAGTGTCCTTCTAGACGGGACTGAGCTACTTCAAGGCGAACGGGTCCCACTTGTGGGGATTCAAGAGATTCATTTCCGTCGACGCCCTCAAGGAACATTTCTCCGACGGCCGATTTCGCGTCGAGACCACCATCACCGTCCAGAGGATGTCAGGCCTGCGCCTGCCGCCCGTCTTCGCCTTCGACCAGTCGGCGCACTCCGACTGCGCCCTCGTCGTCGATGGCGAGAAGCTCTGGATCAACCGAAGTGTAAGCCGCCCCTCTACCGGCCCTGGGATTACGGTAGTTACAGTACCTCGCGCTGTACTCGCCCTACTTCGAGTCGCTCTTCTTCGGCGACTTCGCCGAGGCGAAAACGGACTCCATCGAGATCAGGGACGTGTCCCGCGACGAATTTGTCGAGTTCCTCCAGGTCATCTATCCGTCGCATAACGAAGTCACCGGTGGGTCTACCATAACCCCGTCTTGAGCCCCGGCTTCAGAGGAGAACGTGGAGAGCCTTCTGCGACTCGGCGACCGCTTTGAAGTCGCCTTCGTGACGGAGTGCTGCGAGGACTTCCTCCTCGCCACGGAACGCTTCTCCTTCGCCGAGAAACTCCTCATCTCGGGCCAATACCGTCTCTGTCGCCTCGAGGTACCTCCACTCTTCCCGCCGTGCGCCACTGATTACGGTAGTCTAGAATCTGTGCCTCAAGGAGATCAACTCGCTCGCCGATCTCCGGCGCGTCTCCGAATCTCCGGAAGCGACGCTCCTCGCCGACTTCACGAAAGTGAGTCTCTACGAGAGGATCGTGAGGCTCGCCAAGGACGTCGAGGACGCTACCGTAGCCGTCGCGCCGAGACCCACTGCAGCCCAGTACAAAGTGCCGAACTCGCCCTCTTTCGTCTTCTGATGCCTGTATATAGCCGCCCGCTTAGGTGTACATACACGATGCATGGAGTACGGTAGTCCTGGCGCCCGGGGCAGGTTGCAGGGAACTCGTTCCAAACCGGGAATCAGCTGCGCTTGCAGCCGCCAAACGTGGCGACCTTGAGCGGCGGCGTCACCTTGAGCGGCGGCGTCACCTCGAGAAGCTGGTCGGGTTGCCGGGGCTCAAGGACGGGTCGACCGCAAAATACGCGCTATTTCGGGAGCACACTTATGGTTAGGAGGCGACCGACGATCGCTTCGGACGTGCGAGACGACTGGGGACCACAGATCGGGCGTTCGGCTTCTTCTGGTGGGGGAGTCGAGACTCCCAAGGCGTCTCAAGGTCGTGGAGGACTGGTCATCGGGGTGAGCGGTCGGGTACGGTAGTTGTCCGGTGAGAAAAACGAAGGCAGAAAACGAAGATCAAACGTCGAAGTTTCGTCGCCGGCGATCTATTTCGGCTAAATTTAGAGGTGTGAACGCTTTTTCGGGTGCGTCGGTGATCTTCGATTGGAGCAGTTGAAGGTCTCCACTCGGCGTGCACTTCGCTGAATGGAAGTGTAGTTAGGGGTGGATCCACGGGTCTGCTTTGATCCTGGACCAGCGCGCAGTCGCGTTCATGTTTCAGATACGCTTAGAGAAGGCGAACATGGCCCCCAGTTGGGAGCAGGGGGCCTCACTTCGTGTGTCGAGATGATACCTGAGTTTACCCCGAGCGTAAGCCAATCGTTTTGGGTTGAAATGATCGTGTTTACTCGTTGTGTTTACTGCTCTGTTTACTTTTACATCGTATTTCAATGCACAAGGTGGCCCAGATAAACTGCAACATTATACATTTATCACAACTTACCGTAGCATTTTTCAAACTCAACAAAATGAGGAGTTCGAACTGTTTTTTTCTCGGCTTCCCTGACCTTGTAATGGATGTGCCCTGTCTCCCTGTAGCTATCAACGACTCGCCTGACCTCATACCGCTCGAATCCGAGGGCTTTTACGATTCCCGGATTCAAGATTCCGCGCTTGTGTGTCCGAACGATGGGATCATTGAGATCATTTTAAGTGTTCATCACTTCCCCTTCAACACTTAGGACCCCAACTTGGCCTGCATTCTTGTCTGAATCCCGGAACGCTCGACTTTCGCCTGTGTGTTGCTGGTGAGCGGTCGGTCCTCCATTTCGCTCTCTCGGAGCGGTCGATCGTCCGTCTCACATTCGCCTCCAGCAGTGATCGCTCCGGCTTCCAGAAGGATTGGAACACCAGGAAGCCGCATGTTCCACCCCCAGAAGCCAAGGATCGTACTCGGAACTCTCAATGTGCGCCGCCTGGCTTCAGTCGCCCGTCTCATCGAGCTGCAAGAAGAACTGGCGACTACAAACATCGATGCCATCGCCCTGACGGAGCCGACCTCAACGACTCGGAGTTCCGGTTCTACCACGCTGGTCCCGAAGAAAGCGTCGACCCGTCTGGCACCGGATTCCTGATCAGAAGACGGCTGCAGCATCAAGTCATCCAGTTCCGCCGCGTCTCCAACCGGATTTCTCTTCTGGACCTCCAGTTTGGCAACCAAATCCTGCGCCTCTACAGTGTGTACGCGCCTCCAACTGGGTCCAGAAGCCGCGACGACGACGACGTATCAAGCGAAGAAGATGATTGTTGTGACGTGAGTTACACAAGGGAGTTACACGACCAGTCTTTATTGGGGAACACTCAGAATGAACCAGATGGGGAATCACAACACGCTTTATATAGGGACCGGGGGACTGTCTAGACACGCCAAAGGGCAAGACCGATCTGCCCTCAACAATGATGATGATGACTACGAAGCCCTGCTTGACGATCTTCGAGCGGAACTACGGTCTGCTGGCATGCCTGGTTGGGAAAGGGGTGTCAGTAGCTCCGGATCGGGAGCAATCGCTCGAATGCGGGTGTTCCCTGTTCTGCTCGGAGATCTCAACGCGAAGATGGGCCGCAAACAAGAAGAAGACGAAGAAGCGCTCGGAAACCACGGGTACGGCGACCGCAACGCGAGAGGCCAACTTCTGGTGGACCTGTGTGAAGATTTCAAGCTCCGATCGGTCAACTCTCTCTTCAAAGACCGCCCAGGACGGAAATGGACGTGGATTTCGCCGGATTAAAGGACCCGCAATTGTATCGACTACGTTCTGGCTCCACGCTCCATCAACTTCCGAAGTTCGACTGTCCTGGGATCCGCCAATGCCGGATCGGACCACCGGATTCTTCGCGCCATCATCCAGCCACCGACGCCGGCAACCAGAAGAAGTCAGCCACCGCCGAAGGAGAGGAAGCGCCTAAACCGAAACCTCTTCCGAATGGCCACCGTGCTCCAGCCACCCGTGATTGACCGAAACTCGCGGAGTGCCTACGCTCAGCTCGTGGACTACATCCAAGATGCCGCCCAGTTCGCCGAAGAGCCTGCAGAGAAGACCCGAAGACTGAAGCCGTCAACGATTGCCCTCCTGCGTCAACGCCATGAGCTCCGTCAGCGCCAAACAACTGCTTCGACCCGACTGGAATTCACCGAATTCAACAAGATGGTGCGCCGAGAAATCCGGAAGGACATAAACGACCACCACCGACTCCTCGTTGAAGAAGCAGTCAAGAACGCGAGAGGCCTACGAGCGCTACAGAAGGAAACGGCGATAGGAAGAAGGCACATCGTCCAGCTGCGAAACCAAGAAGGCACTCTGTGTACGACAAAGACGATGATCCACGACGCGGTGAGGGAATTCTACAATGAACTCTACGCGTCCACGGTGCACGTCGACTACGAAGCCTCTGAAGCGACGGAAGATTGCCCGGAATTCCTGGAAACTGAAGTCCGAGAAGCGTTGAAGAAGATGAAGACCGGCCGAAGCCCTGGACAAGACAAGGTCACGGTGGAAATGCTCAAATTGGGCGAAAACACCTTCATCCGCCCTCTGACCGACATCTTCAACAGATGCCTGCGACGCTGCGAAGTTCCTGAGAAGATGACCGATGCCTCGACTGTGCTCCTGTACAAGAAAGGAGATCCGCTGCTGATCAAGAACTACCGGCCCATCTCGCTGCTCTCCGTGATCTACAAGCTGCTCACGAAGACAATCGTGCAACGGATCGAGCAAAGTCTGGACGCCGCCCAGCCAGTGGAACAGGCCGGATTCCGAAGAAACTTCTCGACGATCGACCATCTACACGCCGTCAACGAGCTGCTGGAGAATACTCGCGAATACCGCGTGCCGATCTACATCGCCTTCATCGATTTCGAGAAGGCCTTCGACACGGTAGAAGCCAACGCGATCTGGAAGGCAATCGAAAGGCAAGGCGTGCCGTGCCAAATCGTCGCTCTACTCCGGAAGATCCAAGATGAAGCCGCGTGCCACATCCAGTTAGGAGAAGACCGCGTGCCGATCAACATCCAGCGAGGGGTCCGGCAAGGCGACGTCATCAGCCCGAAGCTCTTCACGGAGACGCTCGAGCAAATCTTCCGCGAACTCGACTGGTCGGACTATGGACTCAACATCAATGGTGAGAGGTTGTCCAACCTCCGATTTGCAGACGATATTGCACTGGTGGCCACGTCCGAGGAAGAGCTGCAGAAGATGGTCGACGAACTCAACGAAGCGTCCCTCCGAAGGGGCCTCAAGATAAACGCAGAGAAGACGAAGGTCTTGGCGAACGAAGAAGCGACGATTCTTCTGAATGGTCAAGCTCTGGAACAAGTCGAAGCGTTCGTCTACCTTGGCCAAGAAGTCCGCCTCGCGAGAAACCATCTGAAAGAAGTAGGACGAAGGATCCGCAGCGGCTGGAACGTTTTCCGCAAGTACCAGGAGTTCCTGACGTCGCCTTCAGTCCTGATCCGATGGAAAAGAAGACTCTTCAACCAGTGCGTGCTGCCGGCGATGCTATACGATTGTGAAACCTGGACGCTCACGAAGGCTGCACAAAGAAAGCTGGAAACCAGCCAGCGTCGAATGGAAAGAAGAATGCCTCGCGTCAGGCTCTTGGACAGAAGAACAAATGAGTGGCTGAGAGGAGTCACGAAGCTGAAGGATGCCCACGTATCAGCGACAAGAAGGAAGTGGAACTACGCTTGGAAGATTGCTCGTGAAACGTCTGAGAAGTGGCCGACAAAGCTCGAAGAATGCCGGCCACCGACGGCGCGCCCCATCGGAAGACCGCGGACCAGATGGCGGGACGAATTCGCGAAGAAGCTAGGAACACAACGATGGCGACAAAGAGCAAGAGAAGAGGAAAGACAACGATGGATTCATATGGGGTGTGGCTCGATGTAATGTTGAAGATTCCACAAATAAATCGTAAATCGTAAATCGTAATCCCGGAACGCTCTGGAAGAATTTTCCAAAATCAAAGAATTTACAATGGAAAAGGGTAGTTTTTCATAGGATTTTGATATTCCGCTTTTCATGGAATAAAACATAGGCAGAGTTTTTTTCATATGCTCTACAACATAAAAGCGATGGAAAAAGCTGAAAATCCCTTCTTCCAGAGCGCTCCGGGACCCTGATCAGACTGCAGGTCAAGTTGGGGTCCTAATTGTTGAAGGGGAAGTGATGCCCATAAGCACTTAAAATGATCTCTCTGTTTGCGTCCATATGGTTTGCAACGCAGAAGACGGTGCTTTGCGTGATTTGAGGACTGTTGGTGAGGATGGTTTACGCAGTGTGACGGTTAGACAGGCCTTCAGCATAGACCTGTAATGTAATACGAATCACCCTGTAATACGATAGAAAAATGAATAGCAGCGAATACCAGGAGAAAAACACACAAAACCGTCGAAAACTGCAGAAAATAATTGAGTGAACCTATTATTTCTGGATAGGCTCTCTTCGTAAAATGATCACAAAAAGTTTCAAAATTTTCAACGAATGCCTCTGATATGCAAATGTTCTACTGTTATGCTGGGATGAAGTCCCTGAAAACACGCTACGTACAGACACACTCTCTGAGGACGACCTCGTGAAGATAGCTTTGCCTAGAGCATAAATAGAAGTCTTGCCAGTTCCGATTTGCATCAAGGTCTAGAAAACTTTACTTTTTGTGGACTGCGCCACCTAAGTAAGTGAAGCACTGACGCGCAAGTGATATGTATCATCAGCCAGCTCTGATCAAAATTGAAACCCCTTTGAAACTTTTCATAGGCCACGTCTTCTTTTTGAAAAACCAGGTGATCATTACTGGACACACTGTATGTATACTTAAACTCGTGGGTTTTTTTTTCAACGTGTTTATGTGTGCCTTCTAGAGAAACAACCTAGCGAATACCAGACGTTCTCCTTTTCAGAGTGCCTAGAGTTGCTTTCACTTCCTATTCTTTTGCCTTTTGAGGTCCATTTCGTTCATAGGCCACGTCTTCTTTGTATTTGCCTTCGGATTGAATTCAATTCAAATGTCCAAATTTCATAAAATGTGATTTTTGTGTTCCGTGGTCAGAAAGCCACGTAAAGATTCGAATCAGGGTTTAGAAGCTGTGAAGTCCTGTGAGTACGGTAGCTGTCAGTTCGAGGCAAGAGGTCAGCTCTACCTCTGACTAATGACGCCACACACTCACCAAAGGTTTACTGCCCTCGCCAAACCAGGTGGCACAACAATTAGCGACGGCTTTACTGCACACCGATAATCCATCACGGATATCGGGAGATGTGCTAAAGCGGGCCGACTAATTGCCTTACACCTGAGGCAGACCCAAGGGTCAAAAACGCCCCTTTGCGATTCCTTATTTAAGCAGCCCGCCCGGCCATTCAAGGCCGGCCCCGACTAGACTCCCGGATTCCCTGATTCTCCCGCGTTCCATCCTTATATCGAGCTCCCTGCGGCGAGCGCGTTGTCCTGTACGATAGTTGTATCTCAGCCCGCGCTAATAAATCCTGTCCCCTCTGATTCCACTTCTAGTTCCACACCCATAGTTTTCACTAAGCTTTAGGCAAACTCTTTACCGACTATCGCGGACTTAATCGAGGACATCTACAAGCTCGGTAACGCCCATTGTAGCATCTTTGGCTGTTCCATTGCCATTGGAAAAAAAACGGGGCATCTGGGAATCGGCAAATCTTCAGCTGTGGCAGTGGAATATCGTTTGCGGCACAGCGGGCGCTTCTGAGCTTGCAGCTGATGGTCCGTGGTCCGGGAGTTGCTTCTTCGCTGCGACCTTCGGGATGACATCTCACGCAGCGTCGGGCGTCGGATTCCTGGTTTACAATTGATAAAGCCCCGATTGATAAAGCAATGTGGGTTGAACCCAATTGAGTGTGGGTTCGAAAGGCCGCACAAACTTCGTAGTCCCACCACCGCTGACAACAGGATGTCCGACGCCAGGTAACTTGAGAAGAAATCCAGAAGGTCGGCCAAAGTCATAGTGAATTTTCATCCTCTACAAGATGCTACGCAGAAAACAGGTGATCCTCATTACAGGGATGCGCCAACAGGTCGTGTTAAGAACCACGGTCTTAAAAAACATAGTTTTAGGGCCCCGGGCCCGAAGTAAAATGGGGCGGGGGGGGGGGGTAAAGTCATAGTGAAGTGGGCTCCCCTACAAGATACTGCAAAAAAAAAATACGCGATCGTCATTACAGGTATGGGTCAAAACATTGAAGTGAAGTAGGAAGTTTAGCGTGTGGTCCCGCAACGATCTCCCTCAATGGCAGGTAAATACGGTAGATTTACATAAAATAACCTGTTTACCCTATTTTTCTCGGCCGGGTGGGGGGAGTAAAGGGGGGTCTAATCAATAGAGCTTGTCTAGGTCTATGCAGCAGTGCATCGAAATTACTATGTTTCATTGCTGTTTTTGGCCTAAGAGGCTTTTGTGGAAAAATCGTCATTTTGCCTTATGTTTTGCAATATGATCGTTTATCAAGCGACGTACTATCGTAGACCCCTTTATCCCTACCCCAGCCGAGAAAAAAGGGGTAAACTGGTCATTTTTACTGTAAACAGCCCGCAAATCCACCGTATTTTACACTCACTCAGGGACATCGCTGCGGGACCATCGTGACTTGTGATAAAGATGGCCCATTTAGGCCAGAATGGGCAATGTGCTTAGGCTGTTTTTACACACCATCTGTTAGAGGAAGGGATGGCCTGCAAAAAAAAAAAACCATGAGCGCTCTTTAACTCCACTCCTACGCGACCGTCGCGGTACATTGCGCATTCAGGGATTTCGTTGCGGGACCACAATCGACCCTTGCCCACCTTTAGCTCAAAACCACGCCAGGAATGAAACCATCCACAGATGACGACACCAGACGATATCACTCAGAATACAATTAAGAGGTCGAAAAGTGGACCTCGGATGATGGGATTCCTCTTCGCCCGTTGTGCCGAAGACGCCTGTCTACTCATCCGAAGAGGAGGCCGCCAAAGATGCTCTCAAACTCCGACGGAAACCAATGGAGTAACTCTGCCAATTCTTCTTTTCTTGGCGAAAAATCCATCGACGATAGACTTATATATACAGCGGACGCATCAGGTCGTGGTGGTAGCGCTGTGCCATGAAGGACGATTTACCGAAATTGAAAAACACACGAGAAGAACGCCTTACTTCAAAAGTAAAAACGTTCGCTACAGTGCATACTGAATTTCTCTAGAAAAAGCATGAAACCCGATGGGGGCACCTTCGGTTGTGTATTTGGGAAACGAGCAGGTATTCAACATTTATCTACTCTGCCTCAGAGCGCTTCCTGTTGAGAAGACTGAGCTCTCCACTGCAGAACAAGAGAGGTTGCGCGTCACAAAGTTCCATTTTGCCCGTTTTTGGCTTAATCGAGAGGTTCGGCCTTAGTATTCATCAAATGCTGTTCAAATGCACTTGATGGCCACTGGTTCATAAACGGCTGTTGAGTCATTCTGTCGTATTCTATAAGTTGAGGGACCAGCGTGCTTGAGCAAGATGACGTAGAAGCGGCGTAGCTCCTCAGAGATGACTCTATAGTAGTGATAATTAGCAATTAAAGAGCATGGATTGCAGACCTTCCTGGTCGATGAGCGCGTGTGGATGACAGGCGTTGCTTGCTGTAGACTGTTCACTGCCGAAAATGGGAGGATAACTTTGAAGGTTCTGCACAGGCTGCTGACACTTTTGTTGATCGCTCCAGCTGTTTGCGATGTCATGTGACGATGAGCGTGGCACCACGTATCCATAGGGATTGGTCATGCCAGCGAACCCTACAGTCGACGACGACGGCATCGGGAGGGTAGAGTAGGTAGGATTCGACTCGAGCGAAGGGGACGAATGCGTCGGAAGGAGAGACGTCTGCGCATTGCCGGCCGGTGGGTACCGTAACAACTACGAGACCGAAATTAAGATATCGCTTTTCCTAGCAATTCGATGCAAAACAATTGTCACTTTGTAACCCGAAGAACTACTGTATTTTTTTTTGTTTTAACGAGAACAAGAACGAGGCTACCAAGAGGATTGACAAGATTGAAGTTGACAGAAGACTATTGACAAGTGATAGGCCTAGGTCAGATCGCTCAGACGCTAGCGAAAAAAAGAGCTTTAAAGTGATGGGTACCGGGGTATATACGAGTATGGCGGCACGAAACTCCTCTCGTCAATGTGGCGCGGTGGGTAAATCACCTGGCATATTTGCGGGGGTCACGGGTTCGAATCCACACGCCACTCTTTCTTTTTCATTTAGCTTCACAGCGTATGAAATGCTGTTATCGCGCTTTTAACAGACACCTACAACACAAAAACTGGCAACTGCTATATTCAATGCAGCATTCAGCGTGGCATAAAAGTTCTAGGCTCTGTGAAAGAATTGTGCACATAATTAATAGAACGAGTCTATCAAGAGGTTTGTCATCCAATTTTTTTTTGGATGTTTTTTTTTTGAAATGGCAGGCGACATACCAACTGCGTCACATCGACAAGGCGTTTCGCACCGCCATACTCGTATATACCCCGGTACCCATCACTTTAAACCTCTCTTTCTCGCTGGCGTCTGAGCGAGGTCTTACAGTTAATACAACGAGAAGTATCATACAATCACCTAGGCCTATCACAAATAGTCTCGCGTCGATCTTCCTTGTAAGTGAGACTCGTTCAGAAAAGAACACTTTTAAAAGAACACTACACGCGTTCTAATAGAAACGTTGTGAAAAGGTAAACGTTTTGGAAGGATAAGAACTCACTTGCTGCTGCGCCTTGTTTTGCATATAATGAAGGTACCAGGTTTGTGTCTGTAGAAGTGTCAAAGTTGGATCGGATACTCCGTTCTGGTGAGCTGTCAACCGATTCGTCCTCTTCATGCGCCTTCTGAAAAGCTGTAAACCAAAAGTACGGTGGTTGCTGTTTACCGTCTACGGAAGTTTCCGTTGTCGAACATGTTTTCGGAACCGGGGGAGAGGGTCCAGTAGTTTCCCTTCCGATCGTTCGCAGGGCCCATCCCGTCGCGCGCCTTTTTAATGAAGCAATCGTTGAGGGAGAGGTTGTGCCGGATGCTGTTCTGCCAACCTTGTCGTCTCTTGGGATCAGCATTACGGTAGTAGGGAAACCTCGAATCTATGTACTGTGGATTACCGTATACGTAAGCGTTTACAGAAGTTGTCATACCGAATATATTTGCGAAAGGGTCATCCTTTGTTCCGGCGAGTTGGCGATAGCCATCGCGATAAGGGCGACGTATGAATAGGGCGGCTTCTCGTTCTCACTCCCTTCCTCCCTATAAATATTTTGTAGAAAAAGTTTTATCAGAATTTGTTTCCAAAATCATTCGATCGATCATCAACTCTTTATGTGAAAAAAAAACTTACTCAACAATTTGAGGAAGATTTAAGCGATTCATGGTCAGCTACAATAAGAAGAGATCGGCTACGGTAACAGATCGGGACCTGGAAAGTGAGTCATGATTAGCAACATTGAGCAATGGAAACAAATTTTGTCAAAAGCGGCATGTTTCGTTTCAAATGATCTGCAGCAAGGCGAGCAGCGTTTTGTACACAACTTCTTAAGTGGCGCCGCTGTGCTTCCCCGCCTTCGCTGGTCGGCCAAAAGCGAACGCCGATAGCGTCTTGAGGGATGGTAGTTCGGGGAAACACCTACAGACACTTTCATTTGCATATCGTCCGGTCAGCGCCGCCTTCCGTTCTTTTTTTCGCAACTTTATTCATTAGCATACCTATCAGTGGTGTCAATCAATGAGAAGTACCACCTTAGAGACGCCTTCGTAAATGAGTGCGCCATGCAGCAGAACGTTGCACTTTGGCCACGAAGAAGAAAGTACATACCGTTCCTATTGCACTTGCATACCGACAAGACGGAAACGCCGCTTTTCGCCTCTGGGTGTTTAGAAAGGGAACTTTATTGGTCAGCGTCGCCAAGAACTTTAGAACGGCCCCTGTGATTCGTATTGTTAGGTATTCTTTGACGTGCAGATGCCGGTAATAGTTGTAAACGTAGGCCCCGAATCCGTACACATCGCCTAGAGCCTTCCCAGAGATCCTATCTAAAGATCTGCTCTCAACAACGGCTTTCCTTCTCGTGGTGAACGATTCGCTTTTGTCGTTCTTCCACGCCACGGTCGCCCTTTTTCCACCTTTCCATTCCAATGTTTTTTTAAAATTTGCATCAGATGGATGAAATGAAATTTCAAGCCATGGTGCGTTGGCTAAGCTTTCTAGAAGAGCGGCTGGGGAATCTTCCATTGTGATAATCTTGTTCGTGAGTGTTGTAGCTACGATTTGAATATAAACTTGTTGAATTTGAAGAATGCTACAATTGACCAAGGTCTGACGATATTTAGGGTACGAACGGGCGAAGCGAGCCCCATATTCATTTCGCTTTTCGCATCCAGCCTTAATTTAGGCTCAGACTTAGGATTATGCCTATTTTTCCCGATTTTAAGCGAGCCCTGTTGTCATGTTGGCTTCGGCAAACCCCGGCTTCGCTTAGGCTCCGGATTAGGCTGAACCCTGTTGATTTTAAGCTTCCAGATCCCGAACGTATCAGTTGATCATAGATCAAGCGATCATATAGAAAGTTGACTGCTGTGGATAATCACTAACTGTCTGCAAATCTATATATTTCCGCTGGCGGCGAGTTGGCCGACGGCGAGTTAGCGGCAGCGAGTTGGCGGCGGCGAGTTGGCTGGCGGCGAGTTGGCCGGCGACGAGTTGGCCGACGGCGAGTTGTCCTGGCGGCGAGTTGGCGGCGGCGAGTTGTCGATTTACGATTTACGATTTATTTGTGGAATCTTCAACATTACATCGAGCCACACCCCATATGAATCCATCGTTGTCTTTCCTCTTCTCTTGCTCTTTGTCGCCATCGTTGTGTTCCTAGCTTCTTCGCGAATTCGTCCCGCCATCTGGTCCGCGGTCTTCCGATGGGGCGCGCCGTCGGTGGCCGGCATTCTTCGAGCTTTGTCGGCCACTTCTCAGACGTTTCACGAGCAATCTTCCAAGCGTAGTTCCACTTCCTTCTTGTCGCTGATACGTGGGCATCCTTCAGCTTCGTGACTCCTCTCAGCCACTCATTTGTTCTTCTGTCCAAGAGCCTGACGCGAGGCATTCTTCTTTCCATTCGACGCTGGCTGGTTTCCAGCTTTCTTTGTGCAGCCTTCGTGAGCGTCCAGGTTTCACAATCGTATAGCATCGCCGGCAGCACGCACTGGTTGAAGAGTCTTCTTTTCCATCGGATCAGGACTGAAGGCGACGTCAGGAACTCCTGGTACTTGCGGAAAACGTTCCAGCCGCTGCGGATCCTTCGTCCTACTTCTTTCAGATGGTTTCTCGCGAGGCGGACTTCTTGGCCAAGGTAGACGAACGCTTCGACTTGTTCCAGAGCTTGACCATTCAGAAGAATCGTCGCTTCTTCGTTCGCCAAGACCTTCGTCTTCTCTGCGTTTATCTTGAGGCCCCTTCGGAGGGACGCTTCGTTGAGTTCGTCGACCATCTTCTGCAGCTCTTCCTCGGACGTGGCCACCAGTGCAATATCGTCTGCAAATCGGAGGTTGGACAACCTCTCACCATTGATGTTGAGTCCATAGTCCGACCAGTCGAGTTCGCGGAAGATTTGCTCGAGCGTCTCCGTGAAGAGCTTCGGGCTGATGACGTCGCCTTGCCGGACCCCTCGCTGGATGTTGATCGGCACGCGGTCTTCTCCTAACTGGATGTGGCACGCGGCTTCATCTTGGATCTTCCGGAGTAGAGCGACGATTTGGCACGGCACGCCTTGCCTTTCGATTGCCTTCCAGATCGCGTTGGCTTCTACCGTGTCGAAGGCCTTCTCGAAATCGATGAAGGCGATGTAGATCGGCACGCGGTATTCGCGAGTATTCTCCAGCAGCTCGTTGACGGCGTGTAGATGGTCGATCGTCGAGAAGTTTCTTCGGAATCCGGCCTGTTCCACTGGCTGGGCGGCGTCCAGACTTTGCTCGATCCGTTGCACGATTGTCTTCGTGAGCAGCTTGTAGATCACGGAGAGCAGCGAGATGGGCCGGTAGTTCTTGATCAGCAGCGGATCTCCTTTCTTGTACAGGAGCACAGTCGAGGCATCGGTCATCTTCTCAGGAACTTCGCAGCGTCGCAGGCATCTGTTGAAGATGTCGGTCAGAGGGCGGATGAAGGTGTTTTCGCCCAATTTGAGCATTTCCACCGTGACCTTGTCTTGTCCAGGGCTTCGGCCGGTCTTCATCTTCTTCAACGCTTCTCGGACTTCAGTTTCCAGGAATTCCGGGCAATCTTCCGTCGCTTCAGAGGCTTCGTAGTCGAGTTGTTGTCAGTTGTCAGGCGAGTTGTCACGTACCGGAATCCCCTCGATTACGCCTTGGAAGAAAAGGCCGACCGAAAGCGCCACGAAAGTGTTGACTCGCTCAAAAGTGCTTTGCTTGGGAAGAAATATCTACTACGACCCTGCGTCCATTGTTGCAAATTTCAAGAAACGTTTGGGTGCTTGTATTTCTGCGCAGGGAGTTCACTTCGAACTGAATTTATGACAGATTGTTTGAAATTTTCTGCGCTTTCTTGCGGTTACAATAAAAGTTTGATTGTTCGCGAAGTTATAGACGTTTTATATTGCGACAGTATTTCTGTGTCACCCTGTAGACATCAGCTTTGTGCCCATAGCTCCTTTTCTCATCGTGATGGTCGCCATTTAAGTTCACTTTGGTGCCTTGTACGCAGCTCCTTAGTCACTTCTCCGTTCGAGAAGATCACGTTTATCACTTCTTGGCTTCTGTTCCCATGAAGGAGAAGTAGGTGTGACGCACCGGGAGTGCTCCCCGAGAGGCACTCTTTGTACCCTTGCACCGTCGAGGCCGTCTGCCGCGGCATCTTATCGCCTCCCCACGTGGGGGAGGGGGTTCTCCGCTCAGGAGATGTCGTCAACCACCACGTGATTCCACTCGTCAACGAAACTTCTGCCATTTCCCTTCTGCGGCGCCCTATCGGGCGATAAAACTGCGCTAGGGGCGCTCTCTGCACCGCTTCTCTGCCGGCTCCGATCGATTCGGCCGACAAACACAAACAACGCGAGTGTACCTTGACCGTCGCGAGGAGATCGATCTTCGCCTCGATCGATGCCAACCGGTACCTTTCTGCCGCCGAGGCCGACGACAGAGAGTCCCCGGCCGAGGGTTAGGCTGTGTGGGTGCCCTCGTAAACATGGAGCTTCTTGTCGGCGTGATTTGTGGAGGAATAAACAAAGCGGAGAAGGAAGCACGTGGGCCGGTGGAGGAAGGGCTTGGGTCGACTTTGTGGGCATCGCCGACAAGAAAGTGACCACATTAAGCGGCTTTTGATTAGGCGTGTGCACAGTGATCGAAGACTCTCTTGGAGCCTTTCTGCACATAGCTACGTCATCGAACGTGCGTGTTTTTGTAAGGAACGTCACTTTAGGAGTGCTCTCGATCACTGATCAAAGTCCGTTCACTCTCCGATGCAGACTACCCGGAAATCACAGGAGTACTGTACCCTCTTCGACCTCTGAACAATGTGAGCGAAATGGGTGGAAGTCCCTCTGCACCCCTAAACTGTCGTCGATCCTGCAAGGGTGCAACGGAATCGCCCCGAAGAGAAGTTCGCCGCAGTCGAAAAGATCGAAAACCGTGCGGATCGCCTCTCCCCAGAGGCTCCCGCATCGATTCCCGTCTCCGTTAGGCGAATTGAAAGGTGCCGACAAACAAGAGGCTCCCACATCGATTCTCCTCCCTTGAGTGACCATGACAGATCGCTCTATTTTCCGCCTGGGGCTCTACAAAAGGGGCTCTTCCCGGGTTGTTTGCCTCCTTCTCCGGAGAACCGCGCGTCGGGAGCCCCTCTCAGCCCGGGATTAGGCATAATGCGCTTAGAGAGGGCGGGAGCGCCTTCCTCCGGTGGACTTTACACCCTATACTTGTTTGTTTGTCGCCCTACACGTCGAGGAAGGTATCCCGCAGGAGCTGATGTCGGCTCGTATAACGTTGATTAGGCGTGCGGACCGGTTTTGTGAAGGCAAATTGTCCCTTTTTGGTTCCTTGAGTTCAGAAGACCAAAGCGTGCGCGAGGGCCACTCGAAGACGTGAGAACGCCGAGGTCGTGATTAGATAGGCGTGCAACTTGTGATTTATGGTCGCCTCGCGATATCTATGATGGACACGAGGAAACGTGCGTTTCGGCACTCGATGCCCTCCAGTGGCCTCTGGAAGAATCGATTCCCTTTGTGGCCTCCTTCCTGGTCGGCGAGTCCGCTCCGTGTTTGTCGGAGGCACTTAACGTCGTTTTATGACTGCTCAAACTGTTGCAAAGTTCGCATGGAGACCCTCTTCCATTCCTCGATGCGCGACTCCTGGAGGAGAGAAGTTCCCGCCACGACGGGGCGCGCGATGCTTTGGCCTTCACACCTCCGCATCGAGCGATGCCATCTCCGTATTTCAGAGGAATCCGCCATTCAGAGGCATCCGCTCCCCTTCCTCCTCCTCCTCTTCTTGTTATTCTGTTCGCGAGCGCACAAACATCGAAGACCACTCTTCGGACATCTCCGATCTGTTTTCCCCGATCGGGCAGTTGGCGCCTGCGTGCAGATCGCCGCTTCACGCTTCTCTGCCCCCTCCCGAGAGCGTCCCGATCAAGGCCGGCGCCGAACTGGTTCGACCCATCGGGGCTTCGGGCCCGACGACCTTCTGCGCAATCTTCGGTCTTCTCCGCTATCAGCTGTTATTGTTACAATTCACCTCTGGGCGGGGCTCCGCGACGCGACCCCTCCCTACGCGGCGATATCTGTGTCCGCCGCTGTCCGGCGATGGCACTTCGCCTCGACGTCGACGTCGCCTCGACTCCGCTCCCGAAGGCCCTGCTGAGTAGTCTGCTTTCAGGATGACCACCGATCCCAACCTTCTGCAACCCTTCTCCAACACCGGCGTCTCCTCGCTGCGCCAGATCAGCGAGGATGCTTTCTACGTCGTCAACGAGATTGTCATGAAGCGCCTCGGCCACATCCCCATCATCAAGGGCGACTTCCACCTCCTACCCCCCAAGGTACCCCCCTACCGTGACCTACCGTACCCCCTCCTTTGCAGGTGCAACGCTTCGTGGCCGAGAAGACGGAGCTGATGCGCCCCCGCGGGATCTACATCTGCGACGGCTCGCAGCACGAGGCCGACGAGATCATCGACAAGCTGGTGGAGCGCGGCATGCTCACCCAGTTGACCGCCTACGAGAACAATTACTTGTGCCGCACGGACCCGAAGGACGTGGCCCGCGTTGAGAGCAAGACCTGGATGGTGACCCCCGAGAAGCACCAGACGGTCACCCACACGCCCGAGGGCGTCGACCCGATCATGGGTCACTGGATGGGCCCTGATCAGTTCGGCGTGGAACTGGACTCGCGCTTCCCTGGCTGCATGGCCGGCCGCATCATGTACGTCATCCCCTTCTCCATGGGCCCCGTCGGCGGTCCCCTCTCCAAGATCGGCGTGCAGCTGACCGACTCCAACTACGTCGTCCTCTCCATGCGCATCATGACCCGCGTCGGCCCCAAGGTCCTCGACCACCTCGGCGACGCCGACTTCGTCCGCTGCATCCACTCGGTCGGCCTACCCCGTCCCGTCAAGCGTAAGCGTCCCCCTCGTCCCCACAGAGGCTGATCGCCGCTTCAGAGAAGGTCATCAACCACTGGCCCTGCAACCCGGAGCGCGTCATCATCGCCCACCGCCCGGCGGAGCGCGAAATCTGGTCGTTTGGCTCCGGCTACGGTGGCAACTCCCTGCTCGGCAAGAAGTGCTTCGCGTTGCGCATCGCCTCCAACATCGCCCATGACGAGGGCTGGATGGCCGAGCACATGCTCATCATGGGGGTGACCCGGCCCAACGGCAAGGAGCACTTCATCGCCGCAGCGTTCCCCTCCGCCTGTGGCAAGACGAACCTGGCGATGCTGGAGCCGACGCTCCCCGGCTGGAAGGTGCGCTGTGTGGGCGACGACATCGCCTGGATGAAGTTCGGCGAGGACGGTCGCCTCTATGCCATCAACCCCGAGGCCGGCTTCTTCGGCGTCGCCCCCGGCACCTCGCACAAGACGAACCCGATGGCCGTGGCCACCTTCCAGAAAAACTCCATCTTCACCAACGTCGCCGAGACAGCCGACGGCCAATACTTCTGGGAAGGCCTCGAGGACGAGCTCAAGGACAAGGTACCCCCTTCCCTCGCTCTCCCCGCTGACCGTGGCTCTTCAGAACGTGGAGATGACGAATTGGCTCGGCGAGCCCTGGAAGATCGGAGACAAGGGCCCCGCCGCCCACCCCAACTCGCGCTTCGCGGCGCCAGCCTCGCAGTGCCCCATCATCCACCCCGACTGGGAGTCGCCCCAGGGCGTGCCCATCGAAGCGATCATTTTCGGCGGTCGCCGGCCCGAGGGCGTTCCGCTCGTCTACGAGACCTACTCCTGGAACCACGGCATCTTCACCGGCGCCTGCCTCAAGTCGGAGGCGACGGCCGCCGCCGAGCACAAGGGCAAGTCGGTGATGCACGACCCGATGGCCATGCGCCCCTTCATGGGCTACAATTTCGGCAAGTACCTGGAGCACTGGGTGAGCCTCAACCAGGGCAACCACAAGGTGCCCAAGATCTACCACGTCAACTGGTTCCGCAAGAGCGCCGACGGCAAGTTCCTCTGGCCCGGCTTCGGCGACAACATCCGCGTCATCGACTGGATCATCCGGCGCCTCGACGGCGAGGAAGGCATCGGCAAGGAGACCGCCATCGGCGTCGTCCCCACCGAGGGCTCCGTCAATCTGGACGGCCTCGGTGAGGTCAAGTGGGACGAGCTGATGTCCCTCCCCGCCGACTACTGGCACAACGACGCCAAGGAGGTGCGCAAGTTCATCGAGGAGCAAGTCGGCCCCGACCTCCCGGCCGAGATCCGTGCCGAACTCGACGCCCAGGAGAAGCGCATCGAGGCCCTCTGAGCCGTCCTCTTGATCCCAGTCCCTCCTCCGCTATTTATTGCCCCTCTCCTCTTCTAGTTTGTAAGCCCCTCTGTGATTTCTCCGTTTGTATAGACCTTGTTAGCTGTAATAAATGCCTAGGAGCGAATTCACTCGGCCGGGGTCCTGAAGGGACTGCCCTGCATGAAAGGGGACAATTCACCTCATTCGGTGTGATTCCCGGCGACAACTCCGAGTGCAAACAGGTTGCCTCCTATGGCCTCAGAAGGCTCCTGTTTGTTACTGCGCATGTCTACACTCTGAGACATTACAGCGGCGAAGCGTCCTGATCACTGACCTCCAGAAAGGCCTTATTTCTGCACTGTTCCCCACCACGATCTACAGTATCTAGGAAGTTCCCTGTTTGTCTCAGAGATCGGCCCCACTGCCCTCGGACATCTCTTTGCACTGATCTCCTGTTAGAGATGACCTTCTGTTTACCGCCTCACTCTGGCGGCGCCTGCATGCGATTCGCCTCGCCACGCCGGGATGAGCGTTTTGGCGCACGAAGCGATGTTTCGACGAGAACACAAGGAAGTGTTTCTCGAGGCGCTTTTCCAAGAATTATGCGCTTCAAATTCCATTGACCGGAAGGTGTCGCGCATCTATAAGCAGTGGCCATGCAAATTCTTTCTACTATTGGGTTGCTGCATTGAAAATGTTACAAAATTAAAATTGTAGTTTATTAAAATCAGTAGCCTAGATTTCACTCAAGGTATTCACCATTCGTACGAGCAACTATGGCCCACTTCTCGGGCAAACTCCGGATGTCGCCTTTAAAGAAAATTCTGTATTTGGAGTCAAAAATGTTTTAGTCCCATTTTCGACCTCTTTACTTTATTCTGACTGGTCTCCTCTGATGTCTCCATTTACGGACGAGTACAGATGACAATAAGATAGGCCAAAGAGAGTGTTAGATAAACAACAAAAAAGGAATCTCTCAGCTGAACGTGGGGGTCCATGCTGGGGGTCAACTTGAAAATGTGAGTTTTCAGGCACCATTCCTGAAATGAGACTGTTTCAACATTTGGTCTCTATTTCCATGAAGTAGAAGTGACATCGTGGAATCGCTCTGTGGGCTTAGTAGCTGTGAGTGATAGCTACATAATGCATGTTCCCAGAGCCTGTTATGCAGTACTGTAGCACTTAATCTATTGAAAACATTGGAGTTAAGAGAACATGGTGATACGACAATACCATCTTTTTTAAATTTGCTCATGTTGTGATAAATGACCAACACAGGGATAGGTGCGTTCACTAGGCTAGAACCAGCGATATCTGTGGCTATATCTGTAAGCAGTCATCGTCGATCACACCAGGGGTGGGCAAAGGGTTGGCAGATAGTGGTCCCGCAACGAACTCCCTGAATTCGCAATGTACTGCGACGGTCGCGTGGGAGCGGAGTTGAAGAGCGCTCATGGTTTTTTTTGCAGGCCGTCCCTTCCTCTAACAGATGGTGTGTAAAAACAGCCTAAGCACATTCCTCATTTTGGCCTAAATGGGCCATCTTTATCCACAAGTCACGATGGAACCGCAGCGATGTCCCTGAGTGAGTTTAAAATACGGTGGATTTCTGGTCAGTTTACACTAAAAATGGCCAGTTTACCCCTTTTTTCTCGGCTGGGGTAGGGATAAAGGGGTCTACCCGATAGTACGTGGCTTGATAAACGATCATATTGCAAAACATAAGGCAAAATGACGATTTTTCCACAAAAGTCAACCTCTTAGGCGAAATCCGCCAGTGAAACATAGTAATTTCGATGTACTGCTGCATAGAGCTAGGCGAGCTCTATCGATTAGACCCTACTTTACTCCCCCCCAGCCAAGGAAAATGAGGTAAACTGGCCAATTTTGCAATTCTACCGTATTTTGCTGCCATTGAGGGATATCGTTGCGGGACCACATTTACTTATTTTCAGTTTTTGTCCAATTTCTGTAATGACCATCACGTCTTTTCTCTGCAGCATCTGCTAGAGGCGGAAAATCCACATTCAAAACTTCAAAACCTATGAAGGATTTCCAGCAAAAGCCAGCCTCTTAAGCTAAAAACAACAATGAAACATAGTAATTTCGATGTACTGCTGCATAGAGCTAGGCGAGCTCTATCGATTAGACCCTACTTTACTCCCCCCCAGCCAAGGAAAATGAGGTAAACTGGCCAATTTTGCAATTCTACCGTATTTTGCTGCCATTGAGGGATATCGTTGCGGGACCACATTTACTTATTTTTAGTTTTTGTCCAATTTCTGTAATGACCATCACGTCTTTTCTCTGCAGCATCTGCTAGAGGCGGAAAATCCACATTCAAAACTTCAAAACCTATGAAGGATTTCCAGCAAAAGCCAGCCTCTTAAGCTAAAAACAACAATGAAACATAGTAATTTCGATGCACTGGTGCATGGAGCTAGGGGAGCTCTATCGATTAGACCCTACTTTACCCCCCCCCCCCCGGCCAAGGAAAACGGGGTAAACAGGTCATTTTATGCATTTCTGCCGTATTTACCTGCCATTGAGGGAGATCGTTGCGGGACCACACGCTAAACCTCCTACTTCACTTCAATGTTTTGACCCATACCTGTAATAACGATCGCATTTTTTTTCGCGCCATCTTGTAGAGGAGGAAAATTCACCCCCCCCCCCCGGGGGGGTAAACCAACCTTTTTTGCATAAGCCAACCCCCCGCCTAGCCCTGGATCACACAATTAATACCATAAACAACACTCTCCGATGCAGAAGTTCCTGCTGGTTCGTATCATACGTTTTGTCGTTCTGCCGACTTTTACAATGGAAATCACAGAGTTTCTATCTTGTTTCGCTGATTTTGCGCGATCTAGGAGGTTTCGCAGAAATCCAAACGTTGATTTTGTGTAGAATTGAACGCTGCGTCGAATGAGCTATGGCTCACTGCTGGAAACTCACTCCGCGTGCCGGAATTAAACGGTCTATAAAACAGACTACCATCCTAAGCCAATTTAACGTCATACACGCGGGTTATTCATCACTGTCACTGCTATCAGAGTCGCTCGTACTGCGATCTGAGTTCCTGCGCACTGTAACGCTTGTTAAAGAACCACTTTTGCATCATTCAAGCTTGAGGTTGAAGCTACTAGTAAAAATCCAACGTTCGATCCTAGCGTAGGGAGCTTGTAGTAATCTTGGGTTTTCCAGATTTCATGGGTATATTGAAGCGTCATGAGCCTTGTGTCAGCTCTAAAAGGCTTGAAAGTTAAGGCAGCGCATATTTTTCAAGCGGAAAAGGCGCCTCAGGTCACATTACATGGTACTAAAATAATAATCGCTTAATAACTCCACGTTCGCGCCACCAAATTGTACCAACTAGGGTTCATTCGAACGAGAAAGTTCTAATCTTCAAAATCAACGTTCAGTTTTCCAAAATACGCTCTACTTCACGAGTTATGCATAATTCTTTGTCGCGGCTCCAAAATTCAATGGCGAAACGCGTGCGACGTTTCCTAGACGCGCACTTTTCGTGGCAGGAGCCTTGACCCATTGAAATTACGGCGACCATAGAAGTTAGGTCATTATTATTACCCCTGATCAGGCAATAATTTCGTTGCGGGACCATACTGCGCTCATTTCGTCACCTATTTATATGTTTATCGCGGATATATATTGGGTTGTTAAGTTGAAAACGGATCACCCTTGCAACGATTGTTTGCCTACTTAAAATTCATATATTTCACTCAAGGTATTTACCACGGCACAACTTGGAAACATACGGCCTCGGGTACTCGGATTTTTTGGAAATCCAAGGGTCAATTTTTCAACATTTTTCAGCGATAGCTACCTGCTGCATATCCCCACTATCTGTTAAAGTACTGAACCAATTGGAAACGCAGGCGTTAACAGAACATGATGATCCAACAGGGCCATCTTTTTGAGGTTTGTTCATGTTACGATATACGAACACAGCGATAGGTGCATTCGGTAGATAAGACCCAACAATGTACGTGGTTGAAGGCAGTCGTTGTACATCACACAATGAATGTCGGTTCAACCTAGGGTTCTAAATTTTAAAAGGCAAAAAGGTCTCCAGAAACCATTTAAACGAGCCTTTTTGCTTCCTCGTGCTATTTTTAACAGAGAAAAAGATGTTCGCCATGGTTTTGGCGATTTTGCGGGTTAGTTTCACATGGAAACACTCGATATTCGTCTTCATCCTGTGATATTACAAGTTTAGGAGTATTGAATTCCCTAACCACCAGGGGATTGTCCAAATCACACTAAAATCCGCTAAATATCAATACGAGTTACGAGTTACGAGTTTATTTCTCGTATCTAAGGCTTACGCCTTGCGAGACGTCATATATATGCACAAAAACCACATTGTCACTCCGTAGTCGTCGGTCTTCTGGCTTCGGCGCAGGGCACAGCATCAGAGTAGAAGGCGACGATCCCATCAGTGTGCGCGGGCATCAGAGAGGCAAAGAGTTGACCCCGGAGACGGTGGAACACAGCAAGCCCATCTTCAACTCGGGTGGCAGCGCGGACGTCGGAGTTGAGAAGCTTCTTCGGCGGCTTCCGCGGGCAGCACGGGCGAAGAACGGCATCTGGGCGAAACGCGTCGGTGGAGCACAACGGGCAAACCGGGAACCATCAAGGCAGCTGGCGGCACAGACTTCGGAGTTGTAACGCTTCTTCGGCTTCTCTGGCGGCGCGGGTGGAGTCGGGCGGCAGTGACGGGCTTCTTGGCAAGACGTTGGAACTACGGCTCCCTGGTGTTCCAGGCCTTCTGGGAGCCGGGGCGATCACTATGCAACCAACAATGACGGCCGAAAACGACCGCTCACTCAACTCAGTCGGCCCCAGACAGCCTCAGAAAGAGCGAGTGGACGACCCGACCGATCACTGGGAACACAAATGAAAGACCCTAAATATCAATAGTAAGCGAAATTTGGCCCTCCAATAGCCCCGACCTGAACCCGATGGACTATGCCATCTATGGATTTTTGGAGAGTGATGTCTCGCGAATCCGGCTCACTAGTTTGAACAGTTTGAAGTGATCTCTGGAGCGAGCATGGGCAACGAACTGCTCGTGGCCACGGCGACGAATTTTAGAAATCTCTCAAAGCCTTTTTTTCCTCTTAAAGAGGTGATTATGAGCACCAATCTTGCGCCCGCAGGGCTATGGTGTCTCCATTCAAAAAGACGTCAGGCCTTTCGTGTGTTTACCGCCGGGGGCGCGAATTCGCGCGCAACCGCATTTATTATAGATTATTGTTCTCCCGGTTCTCATTTATATGTATACCAATTTTCGTGCGAATCCGTTAAATTTTCGGCGAGGCATTTTTAGGCATTACAGAACTTATGGAACAGTTTCCCTGTACGTTTCATAAAACTCGAATTCTACCTGTATTTAGGAGGTGTCCCTATTTATATTTCCACCACTGTACATTGATCCATCAGCATTTTCGACTGCTTCGTGACTCGCTTTCTGCCACAAAGATTCTGAATTGCATGTCGGTGATGTCCAGGGGCGGACGGTTTCCTGCAGGGAAGTTCAACTCTGCCGTGAACGTCGTATGAAATTCATTGACGAGCAGTCAAAGTACAGGGTGTCAACTAAATACTGTCACGCATTCTGATTTTTAATTTTTTTCCAATTTTAATTCTTTCTCACTCACTTATGTCGCACTATTCGCATTCTCCATGCCTTTTTATCCTAGAATTGCTGTTATTCGCTGGTATTAATTCTGTATTCGTCAGCTAAAATGGTATCCGAAGAAGATCGCTCTGCCATCGTCGCCAACCACAAGCGGGGGATGCCAATTCCTGTGATTGCGAAGTCCCTCAAATTCCACCGCAAACAAGTGCATCGCGTCGTCCAGCGTTTCGAGGAGACAGGAGGGATCAAGGACCGTCAAAGAGAGGGAAGGCCGCGATCAGCCAGGACCCCAAAGCTGATGAACATGGTAAGGAAGAAGATCCAGCGAAATCCCCAGAGAAGCATCCGAAAGCTAGCCAGGGAGCACGAGGTCAGCCATGAAACAATGCGGAAGCTGATCACAGACGATCTGGAGCTGGTTCCCTACAAGCTCACGAAGGGTCAGCTCCTTACGGACCAGAACAAAGAATCAAGACTGGAGAAATGCAGGAAAATGAAGAACCTGAGCCGCGGTGACGCCCTCCAGCGAATCCTCTTCACCGATGAAAAGATTTTCACCGTTCAACCGTATCGAAACAGCCAGAATCAGCGTGAACTGTTGCCAAAAGGATCTCCACGCGTCGTCAAGAGGGAAAACGTCCACTTCCCGCAGTCCATCATGGTTTGGGGTGGAATTTCTGGCTTGGGCAAGACCAAGCTGGTTTTTGTGCCCAAAGGGGCCAAAATCAACGCCGACACCTACCGCGAGCTGATTCTGGAAGGAGCTGTCATCCCCTGGGCCCAGGAAAATGCAGAGAATATCGAATGGAGCCTTCAGCAGGACTGGGCTCCTGCCCATGGCGCGAAGAAGACTCTTCAGTGGTGTGAGGCCAACCTGCCGAGCTTCTGGAGCAAGGACGTTTGGCCTTCAAATTCGCCGGATTTGAACCCTCTCGACTTTTCTGTTTGGGGTATCATGGAGCAGAAGGCCTGCGCAGTCAAGCACAAGTCCGTTGGCTCGCTGAAACGCGCTTTGGAAAAAGCATGGGACGAAATTTCCCCAGAAATGATCGCGGCCATCCTGAAGAATTTCAGAAAGCGTTTGGAAGCCATTTCGAATGAGATTGATTTTATGTTGTAGAGAATTTCATGCGCTTTCGAGTGATATATAAAATGTTTCGTTTTGTTCGTCCTGTGAAAAGTTATAGCTGTTTTTGCGCGTGACAGTATTTAATTGACACCCTGTATTGGGTTGGAGCATTGAAAATGGGACACTTGATAAACATTCATTTTTCTCGTCATGTTTAGACTTGTGGTAAAGCTGATTGATGCATTGTTGAGTACAGTGAACTCTCATACCACACTATAATTGGTGACTTATACATTGCATCCTCTTGATGTTTGAGGTCTATTCTGTTGTGACGGTCATTTTTTTGGCCCGTCGAGATGGCGAAATGCGAAGTAATGTACGGGCTTCCTATGGTATTAATTGTGTGATGGACGGTGACTGTTTTTAATCACGTACATCCTTGGGTTTAAGCTATCGAATACACCTATCGCTCTGGTCGTCATGCATCGTAACATGAGTAAATCTCAAAAAGATGGCCGTATCGGATCACCATTTTTCGTTAACTCCAAAGTTTCCAATTGGTTAAGTACTACAACACTGTATAACAGACTATAGCGCACATGCAGCAGGTGGCTACCACTCACAGCTACCATTCCCACATAGCGACTCCTCGAGCTCGTTTCTACTTTACGGAAATGGAGGCCAAATGTGGGAAAAGTCACACTTCACACTTTGGTGCCTCAAACCTCACATTTTCAAGTTGACCCCCGGAATGGCTCTCGATTTTGAGCTGGGAGATTCCTTTCTTGCTATTTATATAGCACTCTCTTAGCTCTATCTAACCGTTATATGTGCTTGTCCACAAAGGGCGACACCAGAAGAAATCACTCCAAATAAGACAAAGAGGTCGAAAATTGGACCACAACATTTTCGTCCACTTGGTATTCTAAGATCATCCGATCGCTGACTGTTACCCCTGCCATCGGCAATCGCGATCTGAAAAGCACAGATAATACCTGTCATGGCCGTTGTCCTCCGTAGAAATCGGATATCGACAGCACATGAACGTTACTCTTCAACGTAGTCACTTTCTTCTAGCTGATCCACAATGTCGATTTCTTCATTGCAATCAACATTTGTGATCACACTGGGAACGACATCCAAAGTGTCATCGAGAATCATGGCTAAAATAGGTTGCGCTTCTGGTTGTAAATCTCCCGGCTGCATTTGATCCACAGATGGAACAGCTTCAGTGGCGCACAACAAGACCGATTTGCGCCACTCGTTTGGAGGTCTAAAATAGAACTGCTTCTGCACTTTCCGACGCTGCGATTTGCTATACAGGGTGCGGCATCGCTGCACTGCACAAACGTGGATCGTCGATATTGGCCATCTCAAAGGCGCTCAAACTTCACCGAATACAGGCCCATCGCGTGGTAAAACGGTTCTAGGAGACTGGAGGGATCACGGACCGTCAGCGAACAGGGAAACTCCGAACAGCAAAAACGTGAGAGCTGAATTTGGTCGTCAGGGAGAAAATCAAGCGGAATTCGATGAGTTGCATGCAAAAACTCGCCCAGGAGCACGAATTTGGGGAGATAATCATGCAACGGCTCGTAAAGGAAAACCTAGGACTCCAAGTACTCAAGTCTGCTAAAGTACACCTCCTCACGGGCAACATGAAGGCCTCCAGGCCGGACAAATACCGGGAGATGAGGAGGCTGAGCCGCAGTGGAGCCTCGAGCCAGATTCTGTTCGCCGATGAAACGATTTTTTACCGCGCAATCCACCTGATACCCAAAAAATCGCCACGAACTGTTGCAGTAAGGTTCCCTGCACACTGTAACAGTGGAAAAAATCCATTTTCCTAAAATGTCCGATGGTTTGAGGAGGAATTTTCTAGACAGGTAAAACCAGGCTCATTTTCATCATAAAAGGCGCTGGGGTCAACGCGGAAACTTATTGAGAGCTGATTTTTGTGGATGTCCTGATTCTCTAGACACAGGCTAAACTTTGAAACGAAGCTACAGCATAACTGGATGACTTCCTACGGCGCTAAGAATAATTTCGACTGCCGCGAGGCCACCCACTGCGGCCTTCTGGGATAAGGATTTCCAAGCATGTTTGGCCCTCAAACTCACCCGATCTGAACTCCCTGGATTTCGCTGTTTATGGTAGCATAGAGAAGAAAGCCTGCTCTTTCAAGCACACGTCCCCGCACGATCTCAAACGCGCTGTGAAGAATGTTTGAACAGAAATTACTCAAGAAGACATTGCGGCTATTTGGGGTAATTTTGGGCAGCATCTTGACGCCTGCATCGCCGCGGAAGAAGGTCAATGTGAGCGTTTGTTATAGTATCTTGTACAGAATTGTCACCTCTTTCGAATGATATAAATGACTTTGCGTTTAATGTGTTCCCTGAAAAGATATGACTACTTTTTCTTGTAACAGCATTTATGCCGCACCCTGTACATCAATCGTGTCTTATCCAGGCGTCCATGCAGCAAGTACTCCATGCGAATCTCATTATGGTGCAAAACCGCCATCGCGGAAAAAAAATTCGCTGCTCTCGAACCTTACACCAGGAAGAAAGAGGGAGCTACAGTACGCCGCCGCTGACTCTTCAAGCATATCGTGCTGGGACCAGCACATCGCCTCGAAACCCGTAGTAAATCACATGCCCCGCCTAAGGTCTATTTCTTGGAAACTAATGGGTTTCGCGAGAAACCGACTTCACCATCGTTTTCGGCGATCCCGAAAATGGGGGGGGGGGGGGGGTAGAAAAATTTTCAGATTTTTAAAAACATTTTTTTCGCCATGACCGTGTCCCTTTAATGATAGGACATTGATGCGTTCGAGGCTGAAAAAGAAGCGCTTTATGAAGAACGGATCAAGAAGCTAGAAGAGTTGACAAATATTTTTCACCGCCGTTTATGGGGGTTCGACGATTCCCAGATGCTCCGTCGCCGACCGGTTCGATATCAATGCCGCGCTAGGGATGAAGCCGTCTGCAACGAGACATTCTCTGGTTCTTTGGTTCTTTTTCTCGGAAATCGTTTGGGACTCACACTTTTGTTTTGTATTCACAACCCATGGACACTTTTAACCTCGAACAATCGAGACGAGAGATGTTTTTCGGTTTCCTTGTTTTTTCCGAGCTAAGCATCTCATTCAGCTTTTGCACATTCTTTTCAAGAGGGATGTATTTCTTCCGAATGTTCCGAGATTCATGACGTTCGTCTGCGACGGCGCCTCCCCCGTCAGCTCGATTCGAACTCTTCTGGAAGATTCGCCGTCCCGTTTCAGATCCTCTGTCGCCACTCGGCAGCGCCTCAAAGGTCAGTGTTCTCCTCGCGCCCCTCCGAAGAAGACTCCCGTTGCTGGTTCGGAACTTCGACGTCGCCGTCGTGGCGTCGCCAAAAAAGCGCTCGCGGCGCACTTCCTTTTCGGTACGGCGGATATCGCCCGCCGCCGACGACCTTGAGGGGTCGAGGGCGCCGCGCGGCTAATTGCCGAGGAGTTCTCACTTTGGAAATATCGGCGGCGAATTACCCGATCGATACTGTCACCCTCGGCGATCCTCTACCCGTGCACTTTAGGCCGCGAAAACACGCGCCAAATCCGCGCGATTCTGTTTTCGTCTTTCGGATGACCTTTGTCTACGCCGTGTTTTGAATAAATGGGATTAGAGGGCCGAAGCGACCGAAGATCTCGTGGAGGGGCGACGTTTAGAAGGTGATTAGGGGTGCGATGATGGGAGATGTTCTGCGAAGGGGAGTCGAATGGAACCCAGGTGGTCCGCTCGGTCCCTCGCCGAGGGCCTTCGATGGAAACGTCATCGAAGTTTGCACAAAGGATTCGCGCGGAGAATAACATCTGAGTCACTGGAAAGCCTTTCCCTCGGGGATTTATTGTCCATAAGCGGTTTTATAGCTGTTCTTGTAGAAAATCCATTAGCCGCGTCATCGCCATCCCGAGAACCATCGGATGTTTTTGTGGCAATCTCGGAAGACAACCAAAGGACCAAAGACCACGAGAGCTCCACAAAGCCCCATGCACTCGAGGTTGACTGACTGAGTCCTGTTTTCGACCATGTTTTGTTTCCGATCTGCAGCCAAAGTGCAAATCGAGGACACCTGATGGGAGCTCTTTTCTAGCTAGGCGCGAATGCCAGGACCTTCTTGTGGTGCAGTGTCATGACAACTCGAAGGGCTTTTTCATCGAGTCACTTCCCTCCCGGACACATCTGCACCATGTTGTGCAGGAAATCGCTTCTCCCTCCCGTGTTGACCCCTAAACTGCCTTCCTTCCGACGGCGGGTGGGCGCTGTTTTCGCCGAAAACTCCCTTTTGTTTGGCGCCTTCGTTTCGCACTTTCCGCAATTCGACCTAAACAACGTCATAGCGACGGATTTCACTGCCTCGACTCGGCGACGGAAACGAATTCGATTTTTGACGTCGAAATGCGCCCGAGGATCGCGTGACGCCTCCAGAAGGGCCCTCCCAAAACAACTTCCTTCTCGGGACCCGGTGACGTCACCCGATCGCGCCCCTCGATCGATGCGAGCGGATCGCGCCTTCGGGCGTCTTCGCCGCAGCTGTCAGGAGGTGATCGCGGTTTGTGTTCCCCGTTGTTCGCAATCGTGTCGACTCTCCGATCGGAGACCTTTTGAAATGTTTACGAATCGAGCGCCGCTTTCGACGACCCAAGAAGTTCCACAAAGAGACCGCCCATGATTTCCGATTCTTTTCTTAGGATTCATTTCGCTGTTTACTATTTGGACCACGTCGAAGAAGATGTGATAGAACCCGCCAGGTGGTCCGTGCAAACAAAGGACAAATTGGGTTCCCCTCAGGACCCCGGAGGATCCTCCTAGATCCGATCCCTTCCTTCCAGAAGACGAACTCGTTCTATCTCGATCGTTTCCTTTTATTCTCCTTTCTTTTTTCGTCCCGTGACGTCTCAGTCGCGTCGGGACCGCACGTCGCGCAATCTAAAAACCCCGAGGACGCTTCCATAATTCATCGCCTCGGCGTCCAAAAGGGAAACTCGGCGTTTCCGCTGAGTCACGCCTCTGACTCACCTTCTTCGCCCTCGGCACTCTCGGCGCCCTCCCGCAAATATTTTGAGAAGAAACAGATGTTTTCGTGCCGGGAGCGTCAATCAACCGATCGTTGCGGGACCTTGTTTGTCACTTCCCCGCTCGCGCCCCATTGATCACCGCCTGTTTACCTTCTCGCCTCCTTCGGCCCTCCGAGGCGCGCCCACTTTGTCTCTAATTGATATTCGGCGTGCGCGCCCCCGGCCCTCTCATCGCCGAGCCCCCGGCCCAACTCGCGCAGTCCTAATCGTCTTACCATGGCCTCCGATGCCGTCAGCAGTCACATGACGGCGAGCGGCGCCGAAATAAAGCGATTCGCCGCGCGATGACGTCGCCACCCGATCAGCACGCCCGTGCAGGAACTCCTGCCAAGACCCTCCGCGCCAATTAGGGCCCACGTGAGCGGAGGCTGGAAAGAGTGTTCCTCGATTCGCACTTTTGTTTTCGAGGCGAATATTTAATTCCTCGCGAAATTGGACCCTCGAAGACCTTTCTGCTCCTTCTTCGGGTGACGTCACCACCCTGAAGGGCCTATTTATAGCGTCCCGCGTGGAAATACCTCCGAATGCAATTAGCGTCGATCGTGCGGGGGTCTCACCGCGACGTCGCCGGGCCTGCACGGCGTAAAGGAAGGATTTGTTTGCGCCGCGACCTTTCCTTCCCTAACGAGCTGTGTGGATCCTCCGGAAACATCCCTTCCGAGTCGGCGCCTCTCGGAGACTCTTGACGGCGCTAAGCCCTAATCTCTCGATGCGCTCCGAATTAGAGCCAATTTTTGGTGTCGCCCGTGGCATTTCGCGCGGCAATTGTTTGTTTTCGCCGTTCCAAGAAGGGGGATTCTGATGAGGGTATTCCGAGAAGCGTCCCGGACGGAAGAGCAGGCCTGAGGACGAATCTGCGCATCTTGACCGGATGCTGTTTTCGTCGTTTTATGTGTAAAAGAAGCAGTGTCTTCGCGCGGAAACCAGTGGGGCGTCCCTGGAAGCACAAAACACGTGTACTCACCAGCTGACTCCTCCACAGTATCTAGTGCTTAGTAGTTCGTCGCGGTTATC
The DNA here is from genome assembly GCA_030435675.1 of Steinernema hermaphroditum. Classification (NCBI taxonomy): domain Eukaryota; kingdom Metazoa; phylum Nematoda; class Chromadorea; order Rhabditida; family Steinernematidae; genus Steinernema; species Steinernema hermaphroditum. The sequence continues at coordinate 7,843,863 of CM059622.1, forward strand.
AGCTTCTTCTGCTCGAGCGCCCTTATCCAATCAGTGACACTTTCCCACGAAAACAGCTCTCGAGGACTGCTCGGCGCCTTTCAGAAGTACATCTTCTTGCGTCCCTTTTTATCCCTTACGCCGTTCTAATTCGATTTCGCGGCGCCATTTCAATTGCGGCAAACTCTCGGTAGGCGACTTTCGAATTGTGTCCCGGAAGGACACTTTCTATTTTCGGCCCTTCTAATTGTGTTGTTGACTCTGAGGAGATCTCTATTTATAAGCTTTTGTTCGCGAGAGTCCCTAGAATGCGTCATCTGACTGGCGCTAACCTGTCCGTCCGTCGATGACTCTTTTTGTCTGGCCCTCCTGCGCCATTTTCGAACGTTGCCTTTTCGGCTGTTTTCCATCGCCGCCGGCGGTCCTCCAAAAACAACAATCCGCTCCTCGGCGGCGCAACCTCGCCGACTTCGCATAACTTCTCCGATGACGTAGGCGCGCGTGTGGAATCCTCTCGGCCACGCATAATGAAAAAACAGCTCGCGCGACATTTAAGTGTTTTTGCAGAAACGGACTCGGGCCCGCCGGCGCGTCTGCTTTTCGCTTTCGCCTCCGAAATAAGAAGAAAACTAGTTGTTCATCACTCGCTCCCAATTGGCCCGCGCGCGCGAAATCGTCGTCGTCATGATACGCGCGAAACCTGATCCTCGCCTCCAGCAGTTTTCCTCCATCTAAACTTTCTTCCAAAAGGACTTCTTATGCGCCGCGGGCGGCGGCCCCTTCCGGAAGCTGATCTCTCCACGTTGCAGCCGACATCATTATAGGCTATCCCCGGCGGCGACCAATCGCCTAGGAAGCGATTAGCCACCGCTGTCAGCGCCGTGTTCTACATGCGCATTAAGTAATTGATACACCGCCGAGTGGCCGTCGCGCGACGATCAGAAGAAGCGGCGGCGGCGAATCGCAGGAGTGCGCAGCGATGGCGCGGCGGAGGGCCCGGCCGCAGTCATTGTTTTCGCCGCGGAGTCATTAAAATCGATTATTTATAAAACAGCATCGCCCCAGGAATGGAGTTGTTTTGAGGGCGGACCTCCACTGGCCCTCCCAGCGGCACTTGGAGGGACAGTGCAGGGCGCGCTGTGTTGTCTTCTTGTAATTGTGCTCCGATTAACCGTTGTGGTGACAAAGACGGGCTGCGAGGAGAAGATGTGTGTCGCGCGGAGGGCGACGAGGAGACGATCCGATCGGGGAGCGAGCGCCATTTGTTGTTTGACGACAGCGATAGGTGCGAGTGAGGCGCGGTGGTCCCACTGGGTGGCGTCGCCCGCACAGTCCTCTGACTCCTTTCACGGCGCTCCTTGTGGCATCCGCCGCCCAACAGGTTATAATAATGGGACAATGACGCGCGTGCGGCGGCTGGAGGAACGGACGATCGCTGCCGGCGGCGCTGTGGTCGCGGCTGTGTACGCGCGACAGCGCTCGATCGGTCGCCCGAAGAAATCGTTATTATAGCCATCTCATCGCTCCTCGCAGCAGCATGTTGTCTTCTCCGGCCGTTCTCTGCGCCCGCCTCTGCTCGTCTCGCATCTCTCCTTTCCGCGCGCCCTCTCCATCTCTCCGCTCGTTTATTTCATGACATTTTCCATAATCCGTTTAGAGTGCTGGTGGCGCTCCTCGCAGCAACAACGCTCGCTCCTCGCCGCCGCTTCGCGAGTCGTGTTTGATTATGATTATTACATATGCCCGCCAGTCGCCCGGCCGCCACCGAGCCCTCCTCGGGCCTTCCTCTCCCGCGCGTCACATTCTTCTTCCATCAGCAGCGCAGCTATTAGGATAGCCGTCGGCGGTGGCCGACTCCGCCCCGGCGATTCCCGACGCCGGCCTGATCCCCGTCCGCCACTCAATTCCATTCCCGCCGAGGCGTTGCGCTTTTCGCCTCAATTAAATCATTATCGCGCCGTTTATGCGACGATCGCGCTTCTGTCAAACGACGACGCGTCGATCAGGCGCTGCTGATTACCGGGCGCGCCAAACCGATCAGCTGTTGCTGTTATGGGGCGGTGCAAACAGTTTGTTTACGTTGTTATTGGTCGGGTTTTCGCGAGGCGATCGATCGTTCCGCGAGCTGTCGTTGTGGTCGTTGTGGCGTGCACCACTCGTGGCGTGCGTCTTCCTGGTATGCGTGACGGTGATTAAGTGGTTAACGCGGTCGTTCGTTTGTTGCAGAGAAGAGACCTGAAAAGAACCAAAAGACGACTATCGATTCACTCGGCTGCACTGTCCGGCCTGACATTATGGGTTGCGGACGTCCGAAGAAAGCATGAACTTCGAAGCAGTTCCTTGTATGTTCAAACAAACGGTAGATGGCAACGAATCGTCCTATGTCGGTCTTCTCATCCGTCCTTCCACGCAAGCGTCTTCAGCATCAAGTAGCTCCCAAACGGCGACGTACCAGCAGCCGATCGCCGCAGCGAAGCCTCAGCAGAATCCCCCGAACGGTCAAACTTCGTTGCATCCACCGATACAGAGTTGCACGACGTCGCCGTCCGGCAACTACGCCGCCGTGCAGCCTCGGCGTTCGCTTCAGGCGGCTACTTCCACCAGTGGTGGCTGTGTAAACACGAACAACGCCTTTTACTCCCAGAAGCAACTGCAGCCGCGACCGAGCGCCCATGCGCAGCAAGAACACCAAGCGCCTTATATGCAGCACCAACTACAGCAGCAGGCGTGCACGTCGACGCATTCAGGTTGGTTTCAGCGCTCGTTGGGAATTAGGGTTTACACTCGTTTACTCTTTCCAGTCTCGAACTGTTCAACCGCGGGCGGTTGGACAAGTACCCACCAGGCCCAACAGCCCCTTCTGGGACAGCAACCGCAAATGCTCCAGCAGCAGCAGCTTGTGCACCAACAGCAGGGCAGCCAGTGGAGCAGTCCCGATTTCGAGAGGGCCAGCTCCTCCTCCTGGGGAGCTTCGTATTCTGCAGAGGCGAGAAACCATCAGTGGAAGCACAACGGCAACAACAGCACGGGCCACCTCTCTCAGCTAACCGCCATCCAGCTGTCTCCGATTGCTCACCAGTCGTATCCTTCGAGTCAGTGGGATAGTCAGCAGCCCTCCACTTCCCAACAACCCGCTTCCGCGAAGCGACGAAACTCTAAGAACCACTCCACCCCTCAGGTTCGTCTGTCTTCCTTTCCACGACCGCTCCCCGTTTCAGGTGCCACAGCAGATCTCCAGAAGCTCCGATGCCTTCTCCGCTACTCACCATTCCCGGCCGACCGGCGCAATCCCGAGCGGAGCTCTTCCGCCGATCAGTTCCATCACCCGGCAGTCGCCTCTCAAGTGCTCCTCCTCAGTCGGTCCATCCTCCACTCCGATGCTTGGTCACTACAGCAACACCAACGCCCAAAGCAACGGCTACGCCGGATACCCACCGTCAACGCTTTCGGAGAATCAGAACTTCTACGGCCAGCAGCAGCAGCATTCCTACCACCAGAATCAGCTGTACCACCAGCAGCGTCAACAACAGCAGCATCATCATCGAATCCAGCCTCCTCCACAGTACCCGCAAATGCAGCCGTCACAGCAGCAGCATTTCCCGCAGCAAATGTCTTCTGGTTTACAAACGGGGTACCCAGCTGCTAACCAACACCAGTGGATCTCCCCCCTCCCAGCAAACAGTTCGGCTACCCCAGATAGCGGAATCCAATCAATTGGTGACTCCCCCCATTCGACGAATCCGTACACGCCTCCGATCGTCTCCCCCTACACTCAGCAAATGGCAAGCGTCGAGGAGCGCGAGAAGGCGCTTCCACCGTCTCTCGACGCAAACGAGTACGCGGACATGCCGAAGTTAATGCCGATGAACCAAATGGAGGAACTTCCCGAAGAAGACGACTTCGAGGAGTCCGGACCCCCGAACATTGCTGGAATCCCCGACTGCACCACGGCGTCGCCCCTCGTGGAGCAAACATCATGTGAATCCACCCCGTGCACCCCCAAGTGTGCGTCAGCGACGCCGTCCGTGGAGATCCACGCCGGAATGAACACGAAAGAGGTCACACAGCAACTGGTGCTCACCTTCGGCGAGCAGAGGATTAAGGAGATGGCACAACTGCTTCACTCGCAGTCCAACAAAATCCAGGCCGATTCAAGTACCCCGGCGCCCGACAGCACCACGAGCGGCGAAGTCGAACACTGCGGCGTCTTCGCGTCGCCGGCGCCTTCAGATGAAGATTTCTGTGCATCGCAGGAGACGCCGACGACCATTGTGGAACAGAAACCCGACCCGAAGATCGACGAAGAGGCGCTGCGAGAGAAGGACAAGGCCGAAGCGCGACGAAGGCTTCTGCAGCACCGGAAGAACGTCCGCGAAAAGACAAGAAGGACATTTGACCGTTTGCTCGAGAACTTCGAAGACGACTGGTCGGGATTTTCCCTGGGGGAGTTCACTCCTCGAGAGAAACCCGTCTTCGCCTCTCTCGACTGGTCGGCAGTCAGCTCCAGGCTCACTGAGATGAAGGAGAAGAAGGCTGAAAAGGAGAGCCGGAAGAGAAAGTACTCCTTGGCCGACGCGAAAACGGTGGACAAGAAGACGAAGCCCGGCAGAAAGAGAAGATTGGGAAGTGACGCTGGTGCTGGAAAGTACGAGGCTGCCCCTTTTACCATCCAATCGTAAGCTTTTTATCACTGGGAAAGACGCTAATCTTCCTTCCAGGACGTCGAGCAAAAAGTCGGCTAGCGAGCGGAGAGCATCGGCGTCGAAGAAGACTCGCGTAGCGACTTCAGAGAGGCCGCAGGGTCACGACTACCAGAAGATCCGATCGAACACGGTCGTTGACGCCCCTCAGAGGATGGACGACTCGGAGCCGTGCGAGTGCGACGCGCAGTGCTTCTGTTCGGAGAAGGCGAAGTGCTTCCATCGGGAGAGGCGCATCGAGTGCACGCCCTCCAACTGCACCCTCCACAATGTGTGCCTGAACCGCCGCATCTACAATAACCAAACGATTACGGATCTGGTGAAGTCGACGAAGGCCGACGAGTCGATGTGCCTCCGCACGGGCGTCGACATCCACCGCGGCGAGTACGTCTGCGAGTACGTTGGCGAAGTCGTCTCCAGGGCGCGATTTGAAGCTCGATTCGCCTCCGAGTATGGCTCGTGGCGCCACCACTACGCTATGGCGCTAACGCCGGACTTCGTCGTTGACGCCTACAGACGAGGCAACATCTCCCGCTTCATCAACCACTCCTGCAAGCCGAACTGTGTGACGCAGACATGGCTCGTCAACGGCATCCATCGTCTCGGAATCTTCGCTGCGCACGAGATCCAGGCGGGCGAGGAGCTCACTATTGACTATGCCGGTGTTCACGTGTCGCCTCTGAATCCCCCGCAAAAGTGCTTGTGTGGAACGAAGACGTGCCGCGGTTTCATCGTGCCGCCCCCAGGAGACCTGCAAGATCCCGAATCGTCTTCAACCAAGGCGCTCTCCCCGAAACAACGGAAACTTGTCAACTCGAAGCAGCTGTTCCTCTTCAGGAATCTGCGACGCAAGGAGCGGAATCCGAAAGCCACTTTCAAGACCCACGCGAAAGAGAAGACAGCACTTTGGCGGATTCTGAACGACGTTGTCGACTTCGGAGTGAAGAACGATTGTTTCACGAAGCGCCGCGTGCCTCAAATCCGCTACAAAGTGCTTCTGGTGAGTAATTCACTCAGAACTCGGTCATCTCTCGTTTTCAGCTTCTCAGGCATACGCGAAAGTCGTGTCCCACGTCGGAACTCGTCGAGCGCTTCGAGGCCGTCTTCCGCACAGAGCTTGACATCGCGACTTGCTCCTCCGATCGCCGCCGCGCTGAATCCCTCCGAACGTACTACGCAAGTCTCAAGAAAGCTTCGGAGTTCTTCCGGAACATCTCAAAGAACACGAAGGAGAAGGTGATGCCCTCGAAGACGGACCTTTCCTACATGGATTCTACGCACCTCGTCGGCTCCTACAACCCCGACGAGTCGACGATAGAACTCGCGGCGACGGCGAATCCCGATGAGCAGGACGTCGTGCGGTGTATCTGCGGCATCCTCGACGAAGACGGCACGATGGTGCAGTGCGACTGTTGCCACTTCTGGTTGCACTCCGATTGCCTCGGCAAGAAGCAACCGAAGGACAACGATGACTTCACTTGCCGTTTCTGTGAGAAGGAGCTTCGGACGACGCCCGCCGTCGACATCGTTCTTCGCCCACAGCCGGACATCCGTCTCGAGGGCTGCGTGTATTACCGTACCCTCGTGAACTCCCGCGGTATCCAGGTGCGCATCAACGAGACCGTTTACGTGGAGCGTCTCCCCGACGACAAGCATAAGGCAGCCCTCAAGAAGCTTCACGAGTGCGTCGGGAAGTCGTCGAAGCTCTCGAAGAAGGACGCCGCCAAGAAGGCCGCCGCGCGCCCATCGGTCCCGGTCCCACCGAGGACCAATACCTTCGAGCGACGCGACCTACGGATCTTCCGCGTGGAACGCCTCTTCCGTGGACCTAACGACGAGCCGTTCGTCTTCGGGTGCTACTACGCGCGACCCCACGAGACCTTCTGTGACTCGACCCGCCTCTTCTACAAGAACGAGCTCTTCTGGACACCGCTCTTCGACACGCTTCCTCTGGAGGCGGTCGTCGGCCGGTGCCTCGTACTCGAACCTACCATCTTCGTCGAGGGGCGTCCTAAGCTGCCGAAATACCGTGAGGATGACGTATTCATCTGCGAGTACCAGATCGACAAGCAGCAGCGCAGCTTCGAGAAGATCAACTCTAAGAACCGCTACTACATCAACACGCAGCCTTACGTCTTCGATCGGTTCAAGACCCCTCTGCAGCCCAAACGCAACTTCACGGTGAGTCGCTTCCGCCTACCACAGCCCTGACCCTCGTTTTCAGCCCTTTCTCGTGGGATCGAATCGCGCCGCCGAGAAGTCCGAAGCGAAGGAGAAGCGCGACATAACCGTCCGCAAGCTGAGCGCCGACCGTCTCTCCTCCATCGTCCACCTTCTCTCCAAGTCGCTTCCTCAGCGAAACCCTTGAATGCCACGATTCGCCTTTGTACAGTTCTTGTTGACCTCTCTCTGTTGTTGTTCTCCCGAGTGTTCTCCTCAGTTCGCGTTTACCGTCCGCATTCGAACTCCCTCTCGTGTAAATAGTTGTTTCCCCAATCCCATCGAGTTCTCCTTCACACATTATTGATATTTAACAGCGATCCGAGTCATCGTTCCGATGACCTACGATTACGATGTAGAAGAAGTAAAAATTAATATTTTCTAGCACCGTTTATCCTTTGGCTACCTCAGGTAACCTCTTTGAGAGGAAAGATTAGTATGTGCTTAGTAATAGATTATAAGCGTTCTCACTCGTGTCGCGGTGGCGAGCGGTCGGTCCCTCCGGTCGCTCTCTGAGTGTCTGGTTTGGTCAGATGGCAAACCCTGTGGCATGTATGAGTTTTCCGGCTTTCAGAGGGAATTGGGACACCCGTGGCCGTATTCTGTTCCTTCCCGGGAACCTCCCGGGAGCTTCCCAGTTGCTTCCCAGTTGCTTCCCACCCTTCCCAGTTGGGTGGGAAGTGGGAAGCGGTATTCAATAAACTGGGAAAACTTCCCAGTTGCTTCCCACTCCTCCCACCTACATGTGGCTGGAAATGACTAAAAAACAGTAAAACGCGCAAAATTAGCACAAAATGGCCACAGAAATCATCAGCAATGACGATATGATACAAAGTTCCCACTGGGAACTTGCCCACTTTGTATTGAATACCATTTTTGCCCACTGGGCAACTTCCCACTGGGAAGTGGGTGGGAAGCGCTTCCCGGGAGGTTCCTATTCCCAGTGAACAGAATACGGCCAATAGTCCGTAGTCCCACCACCGCTGACAACAAGATGTCCGACGCCAGGAATCCGACAGCGCGAGATGTCATCCCGAAGGTCGCCGACGCCCTGAGGATACCACCAGCACCGAATATGCAACTCCCGGAACATGGACTCATCTCTCCGAGGCAGATGCGAGCTCCGAAGCTACCCCAGTGGTCCAAACGCCCGCGAAGAAGATGTTCCACCGCCATTTCCGAAGTTTTGCCGATTCACAGATGCCCCGTGAAGTGCGCCGTCTACGACCGGCTCGACATCAACGCTACGCCAAGGATGAAGCATGCAGCAATGAGACATCCTCTGCTTGTCTATTATTCGGTGTCATGCAAGGCGAAATGCCTTTGAGTCGTGAATAAAGTCAATTCAAGTCAATAGATTATAAGACACTAAACGACACTTGAGCTATCTACAGGGCGGATTACGCGTACTCCTTCATGAATTTGTTGTGGAAGCCGGTGAAGCGCTCCATCATGTCTTTCATCAGGGCGGGCTGAGGGAGAATGGTCGTGCGGAAGTGATATGTGCCATCACGCTGTCCGAATCCGCTTCCGGGGACGATGCACACTCCAGTGGATTCAAGCAGCTGCATGGCGTAGAAGAAGTCGGGGGCCTGGCCAAGAGACTTGGCTTTCTCAACGGCCTTTGCCGGCAGATGAAGCTTGGGGAAGCAGTACATAGCCCCTTGAACGGGGTTGCACGTGATGCCTTCGAGCGCACCGTAGGCCTGTTTTACAATTGTGGCGCGTTCTTTAAGTGACTTGAGGACGGCGGTCTTCTCCTAAATCGAAAGAAATAGTTGGACGCTTAACATCTAATTTTACCTCGAGCCATTGATCGTGGGAAGGCTCTCCTTGCTTGGGAGGGTTCACGACGCAATCGATCACAACTTGTCCCAGGATGGTGGAGCAGAGCTTGGCGGAGATCATCTTCTTGAAGTCAACGTAGACGTCCTTGTCCATGTTCATAAGCTCAACATAACCTCCACGCATACCGCACTCTCCCATGTAACCTTTCGAGACCGAATGGAAGGAGGCGAGCTCCATCCTTAAGAAAGACATTAGATGCATACTCAAACATCGCAGCGTACTTCGAGAAGGGCTCGCCCATATCCGTGAGAACTTTCTTAAAGCTGTGGAAGGCGCATCCCTCGGCATAAACGTTGTCCTGGTACACTTCATCCGCCATAATGAAGAGATTATGCTTATGAGCGAACTTGATGATCTGTTCGATGTTTTCACGGGAGAGAACCTGGCCAGTGGGATTTCCGGGATTGATGATAACAATGACTTTAGTGTCGAATTCCTCCAAAGACTCCTGGTAAGAGCGTTCCAGCTCGGCTTGATCAAGTCCCCAGTTGTTCGACTCGTCGAGGAAGTAGCCCACCTGTCCGAGTCCGAACTCTTCGATGGTTGCGGAATAGAGGGGATACTGCGGAATCGGCACCATGACACCAGTCTTTTTCGGGTTTTCGCGGTTGATGAACAGTTTCAAGACGTTCTAAATACAAAACCTCGGGGATATGCGATGAGCGTAATCACTTACACGAATGGATTCAGAAGCACCGCCGGAGAGCAGAATATCCTCGGGATCCGACTTGATTCCGCCATCACGTCTCTCGATATATTCGGCGACGTGCTGACGGATGACGTCAATTCCGGTGCTCTGGCTATACGCTCCAACGCTGTGTCCACCACAACCACCGAGGATGACCTTGGCGTGCTCTTTGACGTCGGTCGGGAAGTCGGGAGACTCGAGAAGAGCTGGATAGGAGACGCAGGCAAGCACTTGGCGAATGAAAGTGATCGGTGCTTGTCCCATGGCGTGAGCATCGCCGATGTTCGCCTTGATCACATTCTTGAAAGGCTTCTCAGTCCCCTTAAATCGACGCAGATAACAAATACAACATAAAACTGATGCGAACCTGGGCGAGTTCCTTCTCAAGGTTTACGGCACGAATGACGAGAGGTCCACGGACGGCGTACTCCATAGTCTTGACAGCCGGGTTGAGGTTGTCCATGGTGAGGACCTTCGCGTTCTGTGCGGACGACATGGCGATTCGACGGAGCGACGAGTTGACAGAGGAGCACCGAACAGCAGAGGTCACCGTCGATGGCAAACGGTTCATTCTGAACGAACGAATATTCACATTAAATCAATGGAATTCAGTGATAGGCAATGACACTCTTTATTTTGCACGAGCATCGCTTCACCGCTAATTCAATTAGATATCGCGTGATCGGGCGCAAAAAAAAGAAACCCACGGCGTACCCGAACCGAGTCGAAAGCGCTTTGAGAAGTGGAGGCGGCAGAGGAGAGGCAAGACGCTCGAAGTGATCGATAAAGCGGCGGTCGGCGGAGTAAACAAACGTGAATCCGACTGCAAAGCGAAATAGCGCGCGAAAACTCTCTGAGACGAGACGTCTGGAAGAGACGTTTTAGACAGCCTGCAAAGGTCGTAAAAGGCGCGCCATTTCAGTTTGCAGCGGCGGTGTGCGTTAGCCGTCGTCCGTGTTTTGCACTTCAAGGTGTTTGTTCTGACCGGTCAAACAGAAAAACAAAAAAAGTGCAGATGTGGCGCGAGCAAAACATAAGAGCTGTTTGCAAACTTGAGAGACATAATGCGTCGATCGGCGACCGAAGAGACACAGTTAGAGAAAAAGCGCCAGGGAAGGCATATCGGGCTGATAAAGGAGTGAGAACGCGGTTGTGGCCGGTGGGGAGAGTCGAGATCAGTCGATTCTTATCGATCTCGGTGGGGAATGGCCATCGAAGGGAGGACTCACCACTGGTGGAAGACGGAGGGGACGACGATGCTTCTTCTGCGGAATTGGAATCGGTGATCTGGAAGAGAGAGGACGGTGAAAGGATTGCGGAGGGGAACGCGAAGGAATCTACGTGACTTTGGAGAGGAACGGGCGATCGCCGATCGCTTCGGGGATCGCTTGGCGGTGAGGGAGGCGGACAGCGGCGGCGGGAGGGGAGGGGAGGAATCGAGGCGTCCGCTCCGGAGGGCGTCCCCGGCGACCGGAATGTGAAAGGGCAATTAGGGAGCGACGGAGCGTGGCGAATTCTCAATGAACTTCGGAAATCAATGATCGCCGAGGACGAGTTCCACAGTTCCATTCACTCTTTCCACGGAGGAGAAGTGAGAGTTGCGCGAGATCTCCAAGAATAGAGCCAGGAACAAGAACTGTGGAAAGACTACAAATCGTCTTGTTAGGCCTCATCCCGAAGGTACAAGAAGAATTCAAGGGCGGCATTTCCACCTAACGTAACAGAAGCCCTCCGGTCGAGTTAGGAAGCGCCACTTCAGAGTCACGAATGCCACAAGAGAAGCGAAAACGCAAAGCGAACAAATGTGTTTGTGAAATGGTCCCCGGGCGGAGAAGAGGATGCATAGAGGAAGGGACTGAGAGGACGAAGGACGCCGCGTTATAATGAAATTAGGTGTATCCGAGTACCTTTCATGCCTGCATCCCCTTCCTGACTTGACATAAGATCCTCGAAGATCGGTCGCTTTTACCTTTTTGAGTCAGTAGAAGTCTGACAGAGTTGGGTTAACCGTCCACGGAACGGGATGCCTAGATACGATAGCCAGGGAACTGAAAGCCGATTGGGACCAGTCCGAATTCCAACTGATTTTCTTCTACAGTAGCCTTCACGAGAACAACAAGGGAATATTTGCATCCCAGTCGCCCTCTTGTTTACAGAAAGACTTTGCATTCCCTACGGTATTACAGTAAATTTCAGCGTTTCATCGTGTACTCTGTCTCAATGTCTCGCTTGCTTCGGCAAACTTCGTCCAGCACAGCCGCGTGTCGACCGGGCCTTCGGGGCCCTTTTAGGCAAGAAGTGGCGTCTGTCCAGAGACGTTTCTCTCGACACGGGACTCGCGCAGTAATACGTTCCTTCGCGTCGCCTCCCCCGGGAAAAAACCTGAACCCGCGGGGCATTCAGTCGCCTCGGAATCTCCGCCGCGATCGATCGAATGAAGTCGTCGAACACGCTTAAACGCGTCAAGTTCCGGATCCCCTCGCCCGATCCCCCTCCCTCCGCTACCGTAACCCCCCTCGACTGGCTCGCCACTCGTCCACGCGCCATCCGCCCTTCACCAAGGACCACCCACCGTGATCCGGTACCGTATCGCCAAGCGAACTTCGAGGCCTGCACACTGAGTGCGTCGCCGAACTACTCCGCGGTGAGTCCAGATGCCACAAGAGGGAGCTTATACCGTGTCGTCGGGTTTTCGATGCTATCAGGGGCGCTGCGGGTGGCCCTTCTGGTCCCTTCCCAGAGGGAATCGCAGATTCCTCGCATTCCCGAAGTCTTTGGAGGGCTCCTTGCCGGGAGATCGCCGATCGACAGATTGCCTAATTGGTGGCGACACTTTCGCGGCGATTTCGTGTTTTCCGCCTCTGTAAATCACTCTCCACTCGCCTCCCATGCGAAAACGATCGGCGCTCTCTCGGATTTCCAGAAGCGGTGAAGGTGACTTCGTATCGCGACGTTTTTTTCTGGCGGAACGACAACGAAGAACGTGCGGAATTCGTGACCCACAGCGCTCACTTTCGCACTTTGCGGCCTTGACTCCGCTGCACTCAAACGCAAGAAGCTCTGTCAGCGATGTTTGTAAAAGAAGAACTCTTCTTTGGGTATTAGGCCTGGGCAAACGATCATTTTTGGTAAGTTTGAAACATATGTTCAATGCACTCTACTATTAAAATGCCATTGGGCACAATGATATTCGCCTTTCACTTTCGGAGTGTGTAGATTCTACAAAACGATTCCCTTGACATCTGGATGATCTATCATGGAGAACCCGACTGAACCCTCTCTTTTGGTCAGGAAAGAGGGTCCCATTCTTCGTATGAGGACCACAGTCTATCGACCTGAACTCTCTTCAATTCTATAACAAGAGTCAAAAGGGCCTTCCTTATGTCCACCATAGTCGTGAACCACAAGTTCACTCTGGTTCGGTACCATCCGAAGCTGCGTCTTCTACCCCCTCCATCCAGAGGCAGCGGCCACGCCTCCGCCGGCATGCACCCCGGCGTCGTTCCGCGTGCACTAATCCGCTACACGACAACTGTCTACAGCGCGTTGTGCACACTTAGATAAACAAATCCGTCCCCGCGCACCGCAAATGCCAAAATATTTGCGATTTCGACCTCCAAAGACGAGTTATGTGTTTTCGGGACGTCTTTATGTGTGCCGGAGGACTCCCTGTAATCTCCGCTCGAGGCGCCTTCCTTTCCCGGACGACGCCCCGTGGACGTGCTCCTCAGCGTTTTCTCTGAGGGCTTCTACAGTACCCATCGACCAGAAGGAGACACAGAAACAGGCAGATCTCCTTCATGTGCCTAGCCGCCGCCTCCTCCTCTGATTAGTCGCGCCCTCTTTGTCCTATGAAAGATATCCAGCGCCGACGCCCCTTTGTGGGCCCTAAACACGCTTGTTTGCACATTCCCGGTCTCCGTCGCTTATCTTCCTCGCCGGTGGCCCCGCTGGCGCCTTCCGCCCCGGCGCCTTCGGAGCCGCCTTTTGAGGTCGTGGCACCCGGAACTCGTTCCTCCGACCCCCGCGGTCCACGCGTTCACATGCATCCCCGGGCAATCGCATTCGCTTTCGACTCGCTGATTTACGAGCGCTTCGCCCGTTCCTCGACGGTCACTCGGCGGAATGCGTCCCGCCGCGATTGATTCCGCGGCGCGCACGACTGTTTGCTCTCTGCGCTCTTTCGAGTGTTTCGCCCCTCGGCACCGTGTGTGGCGGAGACGGTTTATCACTGCTCCTCAAGGGCTTCTTTGGGTAGGGCCGCGCTCCTTCCTCCGCCTCCAGACTCTTGAACGGACTCCTCGTGTCCCGCAACGACGTTCAGGGGTCCCTCTGGTAGCCGACCGCAGATGCCTCGAAGCTCTGCCCCAATAAAAGGATGTCCAAGAAGTAGCTGGTCCTCTCGAAACCCTAGCGACTTAGCCAAGTGTCTTCTTCTAGACCCTCGGAGGGTCCTCCCCTCCTTTTTCGCCTCCAAAAACCTCTCGAAGACTTGTTCTTCTGCTTGTCCTCGTTTGTAACTTCTTCTCCGACCCGCGATTCCCCCGGTCACGCATGTCCTCCCTAACACGCCCTAATCCGCAGATCGACTGCGATAGGCCCGCGCAGATTTACGGTCCCCGCGAGGTCGCCACTACTTGTCGGTCTTCGAAAGGGACTTCCAGGCCGACCTAATCTGGCCATTTGTTACTCGTCTTTCTCCTCGGGACTCCTTTCGGGCCCGCGCACGTCCAACCCTCCTCGAGTATTAGCTCAGCCGCCGCGGTCATTCCCTTCGAAGCCGTTTGTACAGAAGATTCCTTTTGTTACTCTTGCGCGCCCTGTCTTGTCCAGAAACGCGATACTTAGCATTTCTTTGCTATCGTGTGCACTTCTACCCACCCAGATGGGATCGAAGCCATAGAGGACGATCTTCGATCACACGAGTCCAAATCTGTTTCTAGCTCCACTTCTTGTACCCAATCCGCTTCTTCTTTCTTTTCCTTCCGTGTGTGGCGCAGGCGAGTGACCAAGATCTGGAAGATCTGGTCAGAACTCTCCCCTCCTTGGAATGTTCTCCTCCTCCGATTTTCCACACATCCGGAACACTTCTTGAAGTCTCCGGGGACGCCTCTGTCCGCGTGACGGAGTCCTCTTCCGGTTGGGACCCCTCAGGAATTCGCCTAATTAGTTGTCTTCTGACCGTCCCTTCCCCGGCACCCTTACTGGGTCATTTTTCGCACTTGGCGGCCGACCGTCCGCCCCAACAAACAAACACTCTGGGACGTGTGCGCACAAGAAAGTGGTTTATTATTCGGAGTCAATCACTTTCAGACGTCGAGAGTGCATTCCTAGGCGAGTGGAGACCGCGACTGTACTCGGAGCAGATGCGTTGAGCCTCTGAGATGCTCTGTTTCCGTCCGCCTGGAGGCGAAAACGATGAGGTGAAAGGGCATCTCCTCCGGGGGAAGAAGGGTTTAGAGGAAATCACAAGAAGTATCAGAGCTTTTGAGTCCAAAAAACCGAAGAATCCGAGGGCCGAGTTTGGCTTATGAGTGTTCTCGTTTCAGATCACGTGCTACGGTACTCCGCGGAGCGAACGCCGTCGGAAGGTGAGTCCAGAATCCTCCCGGTGCCCCTTATCTCCGATCGTTTCGGCGCTATCAGTGCCCGGGAGACCCTCTTCTGGCCCCTTCCCGAGCATTGTTTCGACGCACAATTGAACTGTTTGCGTATTGTCACCGTTTGGCCAATTTTGGCAATTATGGGTGCGCTGAAAGGACACTTCTGTGCCGAGCAGGAATGATTAGGAAGTCGCGCGGATTAGGGACCGCGGGAGAGGCGACTATTGGAGAGTAAACGATTCGTGTGGAGCATTTGAGTATTTAGGTATCTCTGACCCCTGAGAGGCGCCTCTTGTTCCTAGACGGCCACAAAAACACGAGGGGAACGCTTTCCCAAACGATCAGAAGGTTTAGATCTAAGAGCGGGACTTCTTCTGAAAACCGACCTTTGGTGCCCTTTCCCTCTTCGGCTCTCCCCAACACAGTCATATCTTTTTCCCTGGCGCTAAGTGCACGCCTGCAGAGAGAAACGTTTCCGTCGTCGTTTTTCGCGCACTTTCGGTCTCCGACCGTCTTCCTTCCTTCCCTCCGCGTTGTCCGTATTTTTCGCCGCCTCGGACGTCTACAAGCGTATCTAATTCGATTTCGACAAAACAAAACGCCGTTTTCGGTAGCGAACCTTCTTCCGATCGCACTTCGCGGAGAATAATTGAAAAATTGATGTTTTCGCGGGTCCCTGGGGAGCGTTTGGACGCACGGCCTCCCCCGATGCACATGATAGCGGAGCAACAAATACAAGAAGCTCGTATAGCGTCGCCGCTTTTGTCTTTCGCCGAAGTTGGTCCAATTGGATTGCGACGGAAGCGATTAGGGCTTTTTTGGCGGTGGTGATCGGCCCAGAAGTTCGCTGTCCGCCCTAACGAGGCGCAGCTGTCCGGTCGGACCAACCTGCACTGCCTTACACAACGGGAGGCCGGGCTGGCCGGGTACTGATCGACCCAGGACCCGACGATCACTCTCGCCGCCGCCCTTCTTTCGGCAATTAACCTTGACTAGGGCACGGGTCCACTTTGCGCGCCGCTCTCTCATCTCCCGAGATCTCGCTCGCTTCGAGATTTTTATTGCCACTGGGTGCGCGCCTTCGAGATCTTCTGGGCCACCGAAGGCAGTCCCCTAAGACCTATGCGTGCACAGGAAAGACACAATAAATATCTTTCTCTGGATTCTCACCTCTGCGCCCACACGCAGCGCCGCGCCTTCTACCGCCACCTCCACTCAGAATCGTCAGTTTAGTCCTCCGAGCGGCAGAAGCCGAACGGCGACGTCGTGCACGCCACCGTCCGCATGGAGTCGCCCCGTCGTCCCTTGGCGTCGCCTGGCGGCACCTCCGCCGTCGAATGCTCCCAGATAACGCCGCGCCTCATCGCCCTCACCTTCCCCTCCTCCGACTCCGACGCCGCCTACCGTACATCCATCCGCGAGATCAGCGACCATCTCAAGAAGCTCTACCACGACAACTACAAGGTACCGTGCCCCTCCGGTGCCTCTACCGCCTCCTCAGGTGTTCAACGTGTCGCAGAAGAGGAGCGACCTCGGGCGGAGCAACCCGGTGGTAGAGCTGGGCTGGCCTGAGCGCCTCGCTCCGCCCCTCGACCGCCTCTGCTCTATCTGCAAACACATCGAGACTTTCCTGCAGGCCGCTCCGGAGCACGTACTCGTACTCCACTGCAAGGGAGGCCGCTCGCGCGCTGCCATCGTCGTCGCCGCCTACATGCACTACACCAGCATCTGCTCCAGGTGCTCCTCCCACTCCTCCGCGCTCCCCTAACGCTCCCCTTTCAGCGAAGACTCCGTCGCCGATCGCTTCTCGATGCAGATGTTCGCCGAGAAGTTCCTCCGGGCCGACGGCCAGCCCTCCCACCGACGGTACCCCCCCCCCACTTCGCCTACCGTAACCCGTCCCTTGCAGCTACGTGACGTACTTCTCGAACCTGCTCTCGGGAACCACCCGCGTCAACCAGACGCCGATCTTCCTCAGCCAGTGCTCCTTCCAGCGCCTGGGCGGCCGCGCCGTCACCCTCAAGATCTACGAGCGCATGAAGCCCGTCTTCTCGTCGGGCCTTGTCGTCCTCGAGGAGTCGACGCGCTTCGCCCTCGAGGCGCCGCTCTCTCTCCGCGGCGACGTCCTCGTCAAATGCTTCCGGAAGGGCCCCGGCGGCGACAGGGCGCCCTTCTTCCAGTGCCAGTTCAATACGTGCGCCCTCGAGATGTCCAACAACAACGCCCTTTCGCTCGCCTTCTTCAAGGACGAGCTCGACCTTCTCTGCGAAGGTACGTCGCCACCGGCCTTCCAGAAGACCGCCTCCCTTCCAGATACCTCCGTGGAGAACCGGGCGACGGTGGAGTTCGTCTTCCTGCTGGAGCCACCGAAGGGCGAGCTGGAGAAGCAACGGAAGTCCCTCTCGGAGTTCAGCCGCGCCGACTCTTACGAGAACTTCGACAAGCCCGAAGGTGAGGACCTCCCCCGTTGTACGAGGCACCACGGCGCCCAAAAAACGCGTCGCCGACAAATTTCGGCCGAGGGGCACAAACAAAAGGGAGGAGGCGGCGGATCGACGGGATTTAGTCGCCCCATCCGCTCGGTTCATTCGCTCATAATCGAATGAGGACCCTGGCGCCTGGGGCCGCGCCGCGCCGAAGACGCCGAGGTGTGTCCCCTGCTGCATTATTCATGCACTCGTCTCCATTATCGCCACTAATTGCCGAAGTCGGCCCTGGAGTTCGCCTCGAGATTTATGCGGCGGTGTGAAATGCCTTGAGGGGGCGTTTTATGCGTACGGATGGTCGGGAAAGCGCCGCTGGCCGCCGCCTCCACTCCCCGACGGCTAATCTCGTCCGATCAGCAATCAATCGATTCGATTCTCCGCTTCTTCCCGGCCTCCTTCCACCCGATCCCCTCCGGCGCTTTGCATAATCGCCGGCATATCCGATTCCGCGCCTTCCTTCGCCTCTCAGCCTCTATCTTCAGACGACCGAAGCGCCTCGGAAGCGGCGTCTTCGGCCCCGATCTACTCGGAGATCCAGCGCAACTCCGTCGCCCCCTCCAGCGTCTCCTCGTCGCTCCCGACGGCCGCCGACGGCACCGACTCCGGCATCAGCTCCGACTCTCCGAAGTTTCAGAAGGCAAGTGTCCTACCGTAGCCGGAACGAGTTGTTTTTCCCGCCAGGGGAGTCAGCTGTCCCCGCGGCACTCTTCTTCGCCCTCTTACGGTTTCTGCTTCAGGAGGGCGCGATGCCTCCAATTCCGCCGCCGAAGCCTCGGCGCACGAGCGTCTCTGAGGACGCCGAGGAAGGCTCGGTCACGCGGCAGCACTCGGTACTCCCCGCCGGCCTCCGGCCCGTTGCCCACCGGCCCCCGACGCCGACGGAGGGCGGCCGCGTGACCCCGCGCATCGAACCCGACCTCGTGGCCAAGGACCGCTACGACCCGTCGTCGAAGTGCTTCTCGTACGTTCCCGCCAAGAGCCTCAACGAGCACTTTACGTCCCCGAAGAAGCCGCCCGCCCGGAGACTCTCCGAGGAACGCAGCGTCATCGAGCCCCCTCCGGAGGCGCTCAAGGAGAGCTTCCGGAATCTGACATTCTCCACCTCTGATCTCTCCCGTCGCCCCGAGACTCCCAAGTGGGAGGAGCAGATCGAGAAGGCCGCCGCCGACCGCTACCGTGTCGAGCCGCCGCGCTCGGCCTCCATCGACCCTGAGTACCGTGGTCTCCACTCCCTGGCTGAGCTCGAGCTTCTGAGCAGGACGAACGGGGTCGTCCACGAGGACGTCGAGGAGAAGCCGGTGGTGAGTGGGGGATCTGGCGCAGACATGGCAGAAGCTCTTCTAGATCATGAACCAGGCGAAGAAGGCGACGAAGACAAAGCGGAAAACGAAGTACGGCTCCTACCGTACTCTCAACGACGATGCCTACAAGTGAGTCGGGTCCTCAGCGCCCTTCTAACACGTGTCCCTGCAGCAGCGACATGGACGAGCTCTGCGACCCCGATTTCTACCTCAGCTACACGCCGACGGCCTCGGCGCCGACGGCCTCGGCGCCGACGCCGTCGTCGGGCGCCTCCGTAAGCCAGAATGGCTCGAAGAGCGTCGAGCTGCCGCGGAAGTCCTTCCGGGAGGTGCCGCCGCGCGACCTCGACGAGCTCTCTGACTTCGCGGAGCCGACGACGCCCCATCGGCGCTCCTGCATCACTCCCAAGCCCTTCAGCGCGCCCTACGACGACGAGCACCGCAACTCTGAGGCCTTCCGCTACCGTAACTGTCGCTCGGTGACGTCGACGCCACTCCTGCAGGGGCGGAAGCTGTTCGCCCACGACCGCTACGACTCGCTGGCGGACGCGGAGCACGCCGACGACTGGCTGAGCGCGCAGCTCCGCAAGGTGCGCCAGAAGCGCAACAACGACCCCGAGGTGTTGAAGCGGAAGAAGCAGGAGAAGATCCTGCTGGAGGAGCTGAAGAATGCGCACTCCGACCGGGAGCTCGTCCGGGGCCGCGCCGAAAGCGACTACTCCATCGAGGGCGTCGGGCAACGCTCCGTGGACCCGCTCCTTGACTACCAACACGAGGAGCAGCGCCTGAAGGAGACGCGCTCTCCCTTCCCGGAGCGCCCCTCCGATCTCGGCCGCGGAGTCTTCGACGGTCCCAGACGCGTGATGCCGCCTTCGGCGCGCGACGCTCAGCGCCCCGTCGTCAGAAGCAAGCCTCCGACGCCGCCGCCCCGCGAGCGGAGCCGGAGTCCGCCGAGGAGCCCCTTCGGCGGCCGACGCCTCCAGACGCCGACGTCCACGGAGTCCGCTTACCGTCAGGAGCGCTCCGTCCTCCAGAGGACCGAAGACGCGCTCACCGACGACGAGGACGACGGCGAGTTCAGCCACCTCAAGAGCCTCGTCCAGGTAGGGTACTGTAGCAGGCGCGTATAGCCCCTTCAGGACAACCGCTCGCGTCTGGAGCAGCGCTTCGAGACGCCAACGACGAAGTCAATCCTGAAGCGCCGGGACACGGCGCCAAGCCCGGCGGTCTCCTCAGCGGACCTCTACGCGTCGCCGTCGACGCTCCGCCACTCGCAGACTCCCGTCGAGGAGTCGAAGCGGAGCGAGACGCCCGCCTTCCCGGTGTCCCGGAGGGGCGAGACCCCGCTGCCTTTCCACCCGCTCCTCTACCACGGCGCCTCCAGCCAGCCTAACGGCTCCGCCGCCCACCACTCGTTCACCCACAGGTGCGTCCTCCCCCGGCTCCTCATCTCAGCTCCTTTCAGGTCGGCCTCTCCGCGGTCGTTCTACTATGGCGGAGCGCACAGCCGACGGTCTTCAATGACATCGATCGGTGAGTCGTCTTAGTCACTCTTCTCGAGGCGCTCTAAAAACGCCAATTTCTGACGCCTCCGGCGACGTTCGGCGCCGCGATCGCTCCCGTCGCAACAAGGCGCTCCCATGTCACTTCGCACAAAAACGGTCGCGAAGCGAGCATTTGTAAACAAAGCCTCCGGTCCCTCGGGCTCTTTTAGGCAGTGGGCCACCCGCCGAGACAGCTGTCCGCGCGCATTCCGACAACAACTCTTTCCGCCATTACTCATTAATGTCACTTCGGGGGCAACAAACAAGGCCGTTGATGGTCCCGTCGTCGCCTCGGTGCCCTCCGGGGTCCCTTCCACTTCCGATTCCTTCGGAGAATGCCTCTGAAGGGGAAGCCCCAGAAGGCGATGGTCCGTGGCGCCTCGGGACAAACAAAAACTTCTGTTGTAAAGACAAGCGGGGCCATTAAACCGCGGTCATCTGGTGATAATCGGGCTAACCGCAGCGGCAACCCACTTCCCGGCCAGGTGCCCACTCCGGCGAACCTCCGGCGGCCCCCTCGGCATCCGAGTGCGGCGCCTCTGTCAGTCAGTTGTCACTCGCCCGCCCCCATCTGTCGCTCTCCGCGCCTCGCGTGCTATTCCCCGCGTCTTCTCTCGAGGCGCCAGTCGACAATATTCCTTGGCCCCTTTCGCCCCTTTGGCGACCCCTATGCCGTGCGACCTGGCGATGCGCTCCGAATCGTCGCCTTCGACGAGCCACAACGGAGTCGCTGACGGCGACGACCTCTCCGCGAGGGCCCCCAGCGAGCGTTCCTCCGAGAACCAGCAGAGCGCCGTCCGGGCGAACGGGAAGCTCCAGATGACAGAGCTCCCTAAAGGTAAACGCCGGGTTCCCCTCCGGACTTCTTCTCGGCGTCGGCGCCCTCCACTCCTCTCTGACCTTTTTTTCGCCACCCCACAAAGACGCCATCGATCATTGCGCCCCTTGACGCCGAAATTTCAAAAATCTCCCAACCCTCGGAGCCTTCTTGTAACGTTCTCCTTTCAGACGCCGGCGATGTGATCCACCACCACCCGGTGTTCGTGAAGGACACCTCGAAGTACTGGTACAAGCCGACGATATCCCGCGAAGAAGGCGAGTCCCCCGGGTGTTCAGCCCTGACCGTTTCGTTTCAGCCATCAACATGCTCCGTGACAAGCCCCCGGGAACGTTCGTCGTCCGGGACTCCAACTCGTTCCCCGGAGCCTTCGGCCTCGCCCTGAAGGTCGCCACGCCGCCGCCCGGAGTCGCTGTCGGTGAGTCCTCCGAGAATCTCCGCGGCGGGACCGGGACAGCTGCCGCGAGGTGTTTGTGTGCCGCCAACTCCAGCGGCGCCGATTTGTCATCGAAAAATCTCTGCAGAATTAGGGCCGCGGTTGGAGGATTGTTGCGCCCGCCTGATGATGTGCAAATTGCGCGCGATGCTCGGAATCCCCCGGCGACGACAAAGGCACGCGCGCCGATCGGCGCCTTTCGGATGAATTATTTATTCCGCTTTTTGTCAAAGTCGGCCACGTGCCTCGAAGGGCCAGGAAAGTGCAGATAGCTGGGTCCCACGATGAGCGGTCTAACGCGGTTTGGGACCCTTTGGAGGCCTCGAGTGTTGAGTTTCCCGATTCAATGGCGATGATCCCTCTCGAGAACGCACAAAAGGGCGCCAAGTGTAAACACGACGCTTTGCAGCGGACGGAACGGAACTGGTGAGACACTTCCTGATCGAGCCCTCGCCGAAGGGCGTCAAGCTGAAGGGATGCAACAACGAGCCTGTCTTCGGCACCCTCAGCGCCCTCGTTTACCAGCACAGCATAACGCCCCTTGCGCTCCCCACGAAGCTCACGCTCCCCGAGTTCGACCCGGCGGCCACGCCGGAACACCTCTCCGCCACCCAGGCGCTTCTCGAGCAGGGAGCCGGTGAGTTCCACGCTTCGAGCTACCGTACGACCGGGTATTTCAGCCTGCAACGTCGTATACATCTTCTCGTGCGACACGGAGTCGTTAACGGGTCCCGAAGCCGTTAGGCGATGCACGGAGGAAGCGTTCCGGTTGCAGATCGAAGGCTCCGTGCGGCCGGTATCCGCACACTTCAAGGTCTCCTCGCAGGGAATCACCATCACCGACAACACCAGGAAACTCTTCTTCAGAAGGCACTACCCCGTGCACGCCGTCACTCACGCCGGCCTCGATCCCGACGACAGAAGGTATTCAGAGTAGCCCTGACACGAGAGTAAGTGGCGATTTAAGGTGGGACAACACGCGCATGACTCCGCTGCTCGCGGCCAGTGCCGTCAAGAAGGCCCGACTCTTCGGATTCGTCGCCCGGAAGGTCGGCTCCCGCACTGACAACGCGTGTCACCTCTTCGCCGAGCTCGACCCTGACCAGCCTGCGCAAGCGGTGTGCAACTTTATTACCAAGGTCATGATGTCCAGCTGAGGAAGTGAGAGAAAGTTGCAGAGAGATTATAAGTAATTATAGAATAATCTATCATTTAGTCACCCAATTTGTTCACTAGATTCGCATTGTTATATTTATATTTAGCTCCGCAAAAGTGCCTTTACATCCCACTTCACACCCTCAAACCCTAAACCCCGCTATGACATCATTTGTAAATACCCCTTTTCACATATTTGTCGATTCGCCGTCGCTTCGGATCGCAAATGATAATTATTGCCTTCAGACCAAACCTATTATTGTATTGTGATCACGCTCATACAACGAGAATTTGGAAGAGAAATAAAACTTTCCATAAAACTTTGTGCACTATTAGTTACTCTAAACAATAATATTACTATGCATTAATTAATATAAATAAGGCGATACATATCCCTAGTAGGTATATGTCCTACTCAGGTCGTCAAAGGACTCTGTTAAACTTCCCCGTTCGGAGACGCTCTGGAACATTGAACCCAGCTTGACGTCCATGGTGACATCGTCCGCATCGCCCATACTCGCCCAGTGATCGAGAACGATGGCTGGCGTCTTCAGCTGCTGCAGAGGATCCCTGACAAACGAAAAACCGCAAGCTCTCATGAATTCCTCTTGCGACTCAGCGGATAGATCTGTAAACGATGGAATACATCAGACGCCAGTGACCGGCCGAACACACCATTTTCGTCCCAAACGAGAGCGGTTACGTTGACTCCGTAGCCACTGGGGATTCTGCTTAACGATTTCAGCATGTGTTCAAAGTTCACAACCAGTCCCTTGAATGCGTCCGGAGTCATGCCAACTGTAGAGAGCCGACGAGATTGCCCGCTGAAAGCATGCTCATAAGACAGGGGGAGCACAAATCAACCTACATATCAACTATCGCATCCACACCGGTATGTTCCCCATACACGTACGTGACTTTGAATTTTTCCGCGGCAAAATCGCTCATGT
The DNA here is from genome assembly GCA_030435675.1 of Steinernema hermaphroditum. Classification (NCBI taxonomy): domain Eukaryota; kingdom Metazoa; phylum Nematoda; class Chromadorea; order Rhabditida; family Steinernematidae; genus Steinernema; species Steinernema hermaphroditum. The sequence goes on from CM059622.1 coordinate 7,867,611, forward strand.
CGCCGTCCGCTGCCACTACAAACGATATCTCTGCGATCTGTATAGGAACATGAAGCCGTGTTGCATTTTTGAGCTCACTTTTCGTTGGCGGAGAAGCAGTGGCACCGAATCCATTATTTTAACGAAGCCCTTCGCTTTACTGCACGACCGTGTTTCGTATAATACCGGAACGTTCTCAATTCCTAAACACAATCGTGAATGAAGCTCTCGAACACAGTAAACCAACCATCGCGCTCCATGTTCGCACTCTCGAATGCACGGCGCGGGAATATATTCCTGTGGTACAGGTATATCGAACCAAGAATGCGTGTGACCGCAGAAATCCAGGTCACAGGATCCGTGGCGACAACAGCCCCACTGGAGGCCTCGGAAGGAGGTGAAGCCAGCAGCACGGATCTCTCAAATTCGCCGAGGAGACTGCGCCGCGCATTGACCGCTCGCCGGTTTAAATCTGCCATCTGAAAGGAAAGGAAAACTGAGATACCAACGCAAACGCCAAGGCTAGATTCAACAGGAGTTTCCACGCTTAAGAGAAATTGAACACAGTATTGGAGAAATTTGTCGACCTCGAAACAGGGCTGTTTTAAAATTCAGAACTTCAACTCAAAAGTGGTCTCGCCTAATAATACGATTGCGCTCTCACCGTATGTTGTTAGGCAAATCCTGAGTGTTTGCACGGCTCCAGTTCAAGCCCAACAAGAGAGAAACGTTTCAACCGAACGAGCGAGGGGAGAGAATGTCGAATGTCCGTAAAAGAGACAGAGCGGCAGAACGTCTACGAGACAAAATGTCTGCAAAGTGATCGTGTCGAGAGTCAGATCAAACCACTTCGGCACGATGGCACGATCTCCTAACTATTCTGGCCCTCCTGCTGGAAATGTTCCACTGCACATTTCTCGTTGCGTAAGATCACTAAACGCACCTGCAGAGTGGACGCCGCCCGTTTCCATGGCGACCGTTCGGACTCCGCCGAGTGGACGGCGGCATTTCGTCTCCCACGCGAGGAAATGAGTGGACCCACCGATGGGCTGTGTTTGTAGCCGCGGATTCAGCGACGACCAAGCGCCGAATTCCTCGTGCTGCTGCGGCGGCGCCAAACGTCCGAAGAAACGGCGGATTCGGTAGGCGCGCTTCGGAGCGCCTTCGGTGATCGCTTCCTTCCAGAGACCCCATCACGATGTGCGTCATCGGCCTCGACGGCGCCGGGAAGACGACGATCGTCAAAGCGTTGAGAAACGGTAGCGACGATATCGGTGTGCCCGGAATCAGATCATCTTTCAGAAAGTCCAGAGTGGGTACAGCGGACGCACGGCTTCTGCCGCGAGGAATTCACCGTCGACCGACAAATGATCGTTGCCTACGACCTCGGCGGCGACCATCGCATCCGCGAGATCTGGCCAACCTACTTCGCGGAGGTACCTTAACCATGACGAGAAGCTGAGGTTTCTGGTCTTTCAGTGCTACGCTATCGTTTTTGTGGTGGACGGCGCCGATCCTGCTAGGATAGAGGAGGCGAACGAGGAGGTGCTGCGTCTGAAGGGGCGCGCGGAGCTTCAGGGGAAGCCAGTGCTCGTGTTCCTGAACAAGAAGGACGCCGAGGGGTGCATCGGTGAGGTGGACCTCGCCCAGATGATCGACTTCCAGGAGCTCAGCCTCGATCTGAACTCGGTCGTACGGGTGGTAAGGCGCAGTCGGAGGTGCGGATGCCAGAATCGGTTGCAGGAGGCGGTGAGCGCGATCTGCGGCTACGGAAAGACCATCGACCGGGGCATAGTTGACGGCTTCCGGCACGTTCTCGATTTCCTCGAGGAGAACTACGAGGGCATCGACGACGGCGTCCGGAAAGCTACGAAGCTGCTCGAGGAGAGACAGCGGCGCGAGAAGGCCGAGCGTCAGCTGCGCCTCGCGGAGATGGAGGCGCAGAAGTCGGACTCGGACCTCGAGGAGAGTTTCCACTCGGACACCGTTGCCAACGGCAGCGTTTCCCTCGGCGAGGGGTCGAAGGCGAACGGCGGAGTGCGCAAGAAGTCCGCTGTCGGCCGGAACCAGGTTAGTTTCGGCGCCACGGCACGGTAGGTGCGTTGTTCAGGTGAAGCCGGTGGACGAGGAGATCGCGCAGACCTCGGGGGAACCGAACTACGAGATCTTCACAGTTGAGGCGGAGATGCACCAGTCGCCTTCGCTGGAGGAAAGCAGCACATCTCGAATGGCCTGTGGCATCTCAGTGAAGTCCCCTCAGTCGGAGGTCTTCGCCGGGAACTACTCGACGCGGAACGACACAATCCACAGATCAAGTACGCCCGTAATTAGTTGTTTTCCAAGTGACCCGACCCACAAAGATCAGAGTGAGATGTCCCCAGTAAACACAAAAGAACCAAGGTTTCTGCAAACCACCGTATAAACTCTTTCATTACAGATCCTCAGATAGCGCCGCCACTCACAGAATGGCCACTGCAGAAAAGGAAACACCGACGGATTGCCCAAGTCCTGAACTCCGAAGCTGTTGCCTACAAACGAAGCCACCCAGAAGAGAATGCCTAACCCCACAAATGCCAAAGATACATATAAATAAACATTAACATTTATTTCGTAACAACAACAAAAATAACGTATTTACGTTCTTAGTCGAAGAGTCCGAATCCCATGTCGTCGTCGGATTCCTCCTTGGGCTCTTCCTTCTTCTTCTTGTCCTCGGCGGGAGCGGCGGCAGCAGGGGCTCCAGCGGCGGGGGCAGCGGCAGCGGCAGGGGCGGCGCCAACTCCAGAGCTGATGTCGGTGATGAGCTTCTGAAAACAAAGCGTAAGTACATGGTAAGAAGAGAAAGAGCCTTACCTTGACGTCAACTCCGTCAAGAGCCTTGGTAAAAAGTCCGGCCCAGAAAGGCTCGACCTCGACTCCGGCGGCGGTCAGGATAGCCTGGATCTTCTCAGCGGTGATGGTGACATCATCATCTTGGAGGATGAGAGCGGCGTAGACGCAAGCGAGTTCTTGATTGGCAGCCATTGCGTTACTCAGGTAGGGTGTAGGTCGACAAAGCGTTCCTTAGCTCAAGAGAGGACTAACACCTGGAATGAAACATTGGCACACAAAAACCACACACGACTCCATAAGGTATCTTGCTCACTGGTGGTAACCGAATAGCAAACACAACCTGAATGCAAAACAAAACAAGTTTAACCAACAAATAACGATTTAAGCAACAAGAATGCAGGCTCCTCCGACCTTCTTGATTGCCTCCTCGGCTTTGTGCGAGAAGTACTTAGCCTTCACAATGATGGGCTGCTTGGGAAGGACTCCTTTTCCGAGAAGCTTGTGGTATCCGTGGCGAGTGATGTCGATGACGGGGGCGGTTTCCGTGTTCTTCTTGGCTTCAAGGCGGACATTCTCTGGGAGCAGCGACCAAACCTTGTCGACGTTGATTGTGGGGCAGAACAGGATATTCTTGCGCAGGTGGAAGTTGCGCATACCGACCTAAACAACTAATGTTTCTCAATGAACTCAGAAACGACCAGAACTAACCTTACCGAAGTATCCGGGATGGTACTTGTCGAAGTTGATGCGGTGGTGGTGGGCGCCACCAGCGTTACCGCGGCCACCGGGATGCTTGCGGTGCTTTCCAATGCGACCGTGGCCGTGCGAAACGTGACCGCGAAGCTTTCTCGTCTTTCTCTTGCTCGTAGCCATTTCCCCTGAAACAAAGCGCAAAATAGAAAGTGCGTCAAACGATCTAATCCGAACGGTCACAACGCGGCACTTCTTCGGAACACGGCGACCTGCACGGCACTCCACAAAAAAATACCGAAATGGCAAAAATCCGAGATCAACCTTTACGTAAAATAAGCGACCAACGATTCAGGCCTTCGAGCCACACGCTTTGGGCTAACCCCAATTTTAGGGACGGGAGGCGAGGTGGTCCCGAAACGATGGTAGAGTTCTACAGTAGTCTTTGATTCGAATTTGCTTCGCCCGTTCGCACGTTCGGTCTGTTTGGTTTTCTTTTGTCTGACGCAATTAGAGGTGGGAGCCGTGAGGGGGTGGCTTTCCGTTGCTCTCGAAGCTTTCTGGCTTTTTCTCCCCGCGGCTGAGAAGAGTGCCAAGGAGACAAGAGAATCCTTGTAGAAATGCCTCGTTGGTTTCTTGTGGTTTTGATTTCAGGGGAGAATCGTAGGCTGGATCCCGCTGTTTGAGGTTTACTAATTTTTCTTGAAGCGCTGAGTACTAAAATTGGGAGTTTCTGTACGTGTTGCCGTGTTGTGTGTGTGCCTGGATCACACCTGGTTGTGCTCACTTTTTCAGATATTATGGCTGCCGCTGCACAGAAACTTCTTGGTCGCCTCGGACAGATCGGTGTTGGTGTCGCCATTGTTGGCGGAATTGCCCAATCTGCTTTGTACAATGTCGATGGCGGACAGCGTGCTGTAATCTTCGACAGATTTACTGGTGTCAAGCCTGACGTCGCCGGCGAGGGAACACATTTCATCATCCCCGGAATCCAGCGGCCCATCATCTTCGACATTCGTTCGACTCCGAGAGCCATCACCACTGTGACTGGTAGCAAAGGTATAGCCATAGTCCCTATTTTGCACCAGATGTGTGACGGATTTAGATTTGCAAAATGTGTCGATTACTTTGCGTATCCTCCACCGTCCGGAACCCAGCCAGCTGCCCAACATTTACCTGAATATTGGACAAGATTACGCTGAGCGTGTTCTGCCCTCCATCACCAATGAAGTTCTGAAGGCTGTTGTGGTACGTTCTGGCATCATAGCAACAGGGCTCATGTGCAGTTGTTTAGGCTCAGTTTGATGCACAAGACATGATCACTCAGCGTGAAGCAGTTAGCCATCGCGTTTCCGTAAGTTTGAGAGAACGCGCAAAACAGTTCGGAATCCTTCTTGATGACATCTCAATCGTAAGTGATGTTGCTGTAGGATATAAGTGCAAAGCTATTCGGTTTAGACTCACTTGTCCTTCGGTCGTGAATTCACTGAAGCCGTTGAATTGAAGCAGGTTGCTCAACAGGAAGCCGAACGTGCCCGCTACTTGGTCGAGAAGGCCGAACACATGAAGACTGCTGCCATTACTTCCGCTGAAGGTGACGCTCAGGCTTCTAAACTTCTTTCGAAGGCCTTCTCCGAGGCTGGTGATGGCCTTATCGAGCTTCGCAAGATTGAAGCTGCCGAAGAAATCGCTGAACGCATGGGCAAGGCTAAGAATGTCATCTACCTACCTGGTAACCAGAACACTTTGTTGCAGCTCCCCCAATAAATTGTAGGAGTTGTATTACGTTGTTTCCTTCGTTATTTTCGTAGATTTTGTTAGTTGGATATGGTAAATTTCCTTTCCTCATATTTGTTTGCTCTGATGAATCGTGCTGTTAGCGTACAATGCATATCTTTCTGGTGCTAGGAGGCGGTCGCTAACTGTTCTTGCGTTTCAGGTTATAATGCCACTTTCGTGTCGTTTTTATCACAACAAGTTTCCCGAGGTGGAAGACACCGTCATGGTCAATGTGAAACAAATTGCCGAGATGGGCGCCTATGTCAACCTTCTCGAGTACAACAACAAAGGTTTGTGCCCCGTCCTTCGGCGTTGCAAACTGTGGAGTATTCAGAGGGTATGATTCTTCTCTCCGAGTTGTCCCGCCGGCGAATTCGTTCAGTGAACAAGCTGATTCGTGTGGGAAGAAATGAGTGCGTTGTTGTCATCCGTGTCGACAACGATAAGGGATACATCGACCTTTCCAAACGCCGTGTGTATACGAAAGATTTGGTTCAGTGTGAAGATCGTTTTGCAAAGGCCAAGGCGATCAACAGTATTTTGCGCCACGTCGCGGAGCAGCTCGGATACGAAAACGATGGGCAGTTAGAGGATCTGTATGAACGTACCGCTTGGCATTTCGACAGAAAATTGAAGAAGAAGGCTGCGGCTTACGATGTTTTCAAAAAGGCCATTTCGTAAGTGTCCTTCTTTTGTAACTATGATCTATAGATGGATGTTCCAGCGATCCCACTGTTTTGGATGAGTGCGATATCACACCCGATGTTAAGGAGAAGCTCTTAGAGGACATCAAGAAAAGATTAACACCTCAGGCAGTAAAGATTCGTGGAGAAATTGAAGTCAGCTGTTTCGCTTACGAGGGTATCGAAGCCGTGAAAGCTGCGTTGATCGCCGGTCAGCAGTGCTCTACGGAAGAATTCCCCATTGAAGTAAGCGTTGATGGGTGTGTAAATGCGTTACGGTTTCTGTTCAGATCAAACTGATCGCTGCTCCTCTTTTCGTTGTCACTACTCAAACAATGGAACGTGCTGAAGGCCTTGAAGCTATTAACAACGCTCTGACATGTATCAAGGAGAAGATTGAATCGTACGGCGGGTCTTTCAAGATAGTCATGGCTGTGAGTTGATCTACAACTAGCTGGTTCTACGAAGTTTCTGTTTTCAGCCGAAGGTTGTCACTGATCTCGATGAAGAAGAAATCAAGAAGCGGATGGAGCTCATGGCTCTCGAAGACGAGGAGAACTCGGAGGGATCGGATGACGAAGGCCTTGTCGCTCCCAAGGGTCTCGATGAGCAGGCCGATGCCGAAGATGCTCAACGCCGCACCTTCGAAGTGGCCGCAGAAGACGAAGATACTGATTGATTATTTGATTTTTTGATCTGGATGGTTACCGGGAAAAAGTTGTTAAGTGCGCCAGCACGGTTCAATCGTTTTTGTAATTTATTATGGAGAATTGTTGTTGTTTTCTCGATTTCCCTTTTTGTTGAGGTTGACAAGAAGCGGCTGAGTAGACCAAGCAAACGGGTCCAGCCGGTGATGACATTAATTAGCTTCGAAACGTTGCGCAAGTGGTGCCCAGTGGATGAGTCGGTTTGTCAGAGAGAGCTAATCGCCTGAAGGGATTTACCGATCGCCGGGAGCGGTCGTCGCGTAGGAATGCGCGCAGGGAGCCAAGAAGGCACGTCCACTTCCGCGAGAAACGTTGCAAACGCGACCAAGCAGATCCCCGTAGAAGCAGGTTCCTCCCGAGCGCGCCGGGACCTGAAGAAGACGGATGGGGAGTCCCGCGGGTTCTCGGTAGCAACCAGTTCAATTGGACCCGGTAAGAAGCGTTTTGAAATGCGGCGGACCGTAATGGATCCGGTGGTTCCGCTTCTCGCCGCGCGCCTTCCTGGAATCCACGCAAAAAGCGCTTGGCGCCGCGCCTCCTTGGGCGTCTTGCGTCGGGGGCGGGGCCTCGAGGTGCCTAGGGCGATCCCCTGGCGTCCCTGGGTACTTAAGAAGCCCCATCGGGGAATGACCATCTGCAGTCCTTCCGATGCACTCTTCGGCGATTCTCCTTCTTGCATTCGGCCTCGTAGCCCCGTCGCTCGCCTGCTTCGGTGGCAGCGGTGGCGGCAGCTGCTGTCCCCCCGCGACGGCCTCCTGCGCGCCCTCCGTCCCCCGATGCTCTGCCTCCAGGTAGGCCTCCCCTTCGGGACCCCTCTAGCGCCCCTTCAGCTACGGTGTCGGCGCCGGAGGTGCCTACGCTGATGCCTCCAGCTACCCGCGGCCCCTAGGCTACCAGGCGCCTCCTGCGCAGGTCTACCCTCAGCAGCCGCTGCCGCAGCAGCCCTACATCGCCCAGGGCCCTCCCGTTCCCGCCGTGGTGGCTCCCGTCGTCGTAGCCCCCGTCAGGGAAGCCCCCTACGTCGCTGTCCCTGCCCCGAACGTCGTGGTCCCGCCGCCAGCCCCAGTGACTCCAGTGCAAGTCGTCAAGACCCCAGTGGCTCCAGTGCAGGTCGTCGAGACGCACGTAGAGACGCACCAGCCGGAGCCCGTGGCCCCCGTTGCTCCCGAGCAGCCCCCGCCACCCCCTGAGGTTCCCATCACCGGTGAGTGCCCTTCCGGAGGACCCTTCGAAACGTCCGCTTCAGATAACCACGTGGAGACGAACGTGGCGCCTTCGGAGACGTACGACGACGTCGAGGAGCACAAGGAGGCGACGCCCGTCACGGAGGAGCACCACGAGGTGACCGAGAAGCATGAGGAGGCTCCGCAGACGGACTATGCCGAAGAGACGAACGCGGAGACGCCCGTGGCCGGCGACGCCAACTGCAATGACGAGGAGTTGCGTGCGATCGTGAAGGCAGCCCTCGAGAGCCAGATGGACAACCTGGAGGCGGCGCGGAAGATCGAGGGCGACAGCGCCGCCAAGTTCGGCGGCCGCTTTAACTCGATCGTCTCCGACAACGAGTTCGCCTACGTCAACTGGTACGGTAAGCGGAACTGCCAGCTCCGCGTCAACAACCGCCACAGCCTCACCTGGGAGGTAAGTGCCGAGCAGCCCTGATCGAGTCCTTTCTTTCGTTGCAGGACTAAGTCTCCACCGTCTCCACCTCAGATTCTCCCCAATCCTCTGTCTGTACAGTCGTTAGATTCTGTTTCCGTAATCTCGTTGTCCGTTAGCCGTAAAGTATTCCGAATAAATCGTTCGACCTCTCGCTTCGCGTGTTAGCCCAGACCTAACCGGATCGGGCTCCGCAGAGGAGCACTCGTCGCGTCGTCGAGGGATCCGGATCCGCGCTCTGCCGTCGACGGCGTCTCCTCCTTCTTCTTTCAGCGTTTAATTGAAGAGAGGCCGCCGAAAGCGAAAGTGGGTCATCCCTCGCAGAGGTAACGATCATCGGGAGCGTCTACCTGCCTCCGGGCGCCGCCGGGGGCTCCGCCGCGGAACCCGGATGGATGTTTCAACCACTTATAGCGTCATCGGAGAAGACGCCGTCAAGCCCCGAGGCGCGATCGCGCGCAGATTTGCATAGCGCCCCGTTCATTGCCTAATAAGCGCTTACCCAGGTGCACAAAGACTTTTGTCTTAGTCACCGGATCCGACGCGTATCGTTTCCGATCATCGGTGGGATACGGTCATCGAACCCATAATGGGATGGCGCGATCATGGGAAATGGGATCTGCGTGTGTGAGGGCATCGAATGGTTCTTTTATTACAACAACACAGAAGGCACAACCGAAACAACAACAAGGGGAGGAGGGGGAAGGGAGGGAGGCCTCGAGGGGACCCGCACTTCGACTTCTTGAGACGTTCGAGGAACACCGGAATGGAGACGTTTAATGCGTGATATGGGGCTATGTGACAGAACGTAACAACGGGTTAACATGCTTCTTCTTAGCGGTTCTCGACGCCAAGCATGAGCGCCAGGATGGCCATGCGGACGTAGACGCCGTTCTGGGACTGGCGGAAGTAGGCGGCGCGGTCGTCGTGGTCCACCTCGTATGAGATCTCGTCGACGCGCGGCAGAGGGTGCAGAATGCGGGGCAGCAGACGCTGGCGACCTAGGGGGAGAGAGAAGTCAGGGGGATCTGGGGCGGGCGACCTACCGATACCGACCTCCTGACTGCGCTCGACGGTAGTGAGGATCTTCGGGGTGATGACGAACTGGCCCTTGACGGCCTCGTATTCCTGCGTCGACGCGAAGCGCTCCTTCTGGATGCGAGTCACGTAGACCACGTCGGCGTTGCGGAGGCCATCCTCCAGGCTGGTGAAGACCCTCTGGGGGAAGGAGGAGTGGTTGGCGACGTAGTCGATGACCGACTGGGGCATTCCGAGGGCCCCGGTGGGCGACACGTAGTGGAGGGTGATGCCGTGGTAGACGCAGAGGAGCCGCGCCAGCGAGTGCACCGTCCGTCCGTTCCTCAGGTCGCCCACTAGCGCGATCGTCAAGTTGTTCACCGTGCCCATCTCTGCAAGACTCGCGGATTACGATAACGGCTGGGGGAGCGTACCCTGACGGATGGTGAAGATGTCGAGGAGCGCCTGGGTGGGGTGTTGTCCGGAGCCGTCTCCGGCGTTGATGACCGGCTTGCGAGTGGCGCAGGCGGCGCGGTCGGCGGCGCCGACGAGCGGGTGCCGGATGACGACGACGTCGGAGTAGCAGCTCATGGTGGCGACAGTGTCCTCGAGGGACTCGCCCTTCGCCACGGACGAAGTCTCGGCGCTCATGTGGACTACGGTACCGCCGAGCTTCTGCATGGCGGCAGTGAAGGAGCAGCTGGTGCGTGTGGAGGGTTCGTAGAAGATGGAAGCCATAGAGTATCCGCGGAGCACGTGGTCCAGGGGGGCGCGACGCTCCACCTTGACACGGTAGGCCTCGGCGAGCTCGAGCACCTGGTGGACGGCCTTCTTCGAGAAGCCGTCGACGCTGATGAGGTTCTGGCCGAAGAGGGCGTTGTCGCTAGGAGAGCGTTGGCGGAGGGGCACCAGGTCCGCGGAGGTCCGGATGGCGAGCTCGTGATCGGGCGTCGGCACGTGGCGGAGGACGCTTCCGCGGCGCGTCGAGAGCTCCCTGAGGACGGCGTTGAAGTTGCTCTCGTGGTGCCGCGTGGGGGACGGCGTCGACTTCGGCTCGCCGCCGGCGATCGGCGACAGGAGACTCTCCTCGACGAGGCGCACGTTGCGGCCGAAGCCGGGCTGCACGACGACGCGGCCGTCGACGAACGCCTCCTCGCCGCGGATTACCACGGAGCGGACACGGCCCTTGACGGTGCGCCCGGCGAAAGGCGTCCAACCGGCCTTGCTGAAGCCGCCGGAGGCGGGGATCTCCCAGGTTTCGTTGAGGTCCACCTCCACGTAGGTATCCTTCTGCTCGGGCAGGTTGAAGATCTTCATGGGGTTGTGGTGCAGGCGGTCTACGAGCTGCTGCATCGAGAGGCGCCCTTCGGCGACGAAGGTGAGCAGCAGGGGCAGCATGTACTCGACGCCGGGGAAGCCGGGGGGCACCTTCGCTGAGTTCTTTTCCTCGGCCGTGTGCGGCGCTGGAAGACAGAGGATCAGCCGACTTGTGGCGGCCGGCGCCTACCGTGGTCAGTGGCGAAACAGTCGATATAGTCGAGGTGCTCCCAAAGGGCTTTCACGTCCTCGGCGGTGCCAAGGCGTGGCCGCACCTCGCGAATGCCTTCCGGCAGGTCCGACTGGCTGAAGATGAGGTGGTGCGGGCACACCTCGCAGGTCACCTGCCAGCCCTTCTCCTTCGCCATCTTGATCAGACGCATCTCGTCGGCGCCGGAGACGTGGCAGATGTGCACGGCGCGGTTCGTCAGCTGCGCCACCGAGAGCACCGCGGCGAGCGTCTGCTTCTCGGCGTGGCACACGACGGGACGGTTCGCCGGGAAGCTGTTGAAGTGCTGAAGAGGGGGGCCGTAGAGCGCGGGGACCGATGCGAACTCACGTCGATCCAGTGGGAGACGGAGTCCATCTTGAGGGCGGCGAAGGTCTCGTTCAGGTACATCTTGAGGCCGGCACTCTTGTCGCCGATGAGCGGAAGCGCCGCGGCGTTGTCGGCCGTGGCGCCGAGGAAGAGGGCGTAGTCGGTGACGGCCTTCTGCGAGGCGAGCGCCTCCGTCAGACGGAAGGCGTCCTCGCTGACACAGGGTGGCGCCGTGTTTGGCATCGCCAGGAGCATCGTGACGCCGCCGGCGAGCGCCGCCTTTGTCCCACTCTCCCAGGTCTCCTTGTGCTCCCCGCCGGGCTCCCGCATGTGCACGTGCACATCTATGAGGCCGGGAAGACGGCACACGGAGGCCGAGCTGACGGCGTCGACGAGCGAGTTGGTTGGCGGGCGGCGCCCGAGGAGGTGCAGGGCCTCGATGAAGAGCTTCGCGCACTTGACGTCCGTGATGAGAGGGATGCCGTTGTCAATGGCCATGCGCCGCGTCTTGTAACCGGGCGTGTAGGCGCCGACGCTGTACTCGCCACTGCCGCGGATGGGCAGGTTGATGCAGAGGTCGATGCCCTTGTTGCCCATCAGATCGCCGACGTTCTGGATGCTCGCCGCCGACTTCTCGGTCATGCCGTCGCTCGCGCCCTCCTCGAACGGCCAGTCGATGGGACTGATCTGAAGCAGAGGTCAGAGGGCCTCGGCAGGGCTGGACATACCTGCACGCCGTTGCTCTGATAGTAGTCGGCGGTGCCTTTGCTGGCGAAGAGCGTGTAGCCGAGGTCCTCGAGGGTCTTCACCGACTTCAGCATCTCTTGCTTCCTCTGAAAGACGCACTCGGTCACCAGCTACCGTACCCGGACCCACGTTGTAGCCGCCGACGGAGAGGAAGATGTTCTTGTTGGGGACGACGAAGCCCGTGCTGAGGAGCGCCTTGAGGTAGGCCTCGTAGCGGTTCTTGCCGAAGCAGCCGACCTCGCCGGTGGAGGCCATCTCGACGCCGAGCATCACCTCGGCGCCGGAGAGGCGCGAGAAGGAGAACTGCGGCACCTTGACGCCGACCTTCTCGTGGCCCTCGCGGCCGAACAGCACGTTCATTGGCTGGATCTCAGCCTTGAGGGCCGGGTTTTCGGCGCTCATCATGACGCGCGTGGCCAGGGCGACGAAGTCGAAGTCAAGCGTTTTGGAGACGAAGGGGAAACTGCGTGAGACGCGCAGGTTGCACTCGATGACGCGCAGCTCGTCGTCCTTTGCGATCAGCTGCATGTTAAAGGGCCCGTTCACGCTGAACGCCTTCGCGATCTTCCGCACAATCAGCTTGATCTTGTCGATGGTGATCGCGGTGAGGTCCTGAGGCGGCGTCACCAGAGTCGCGTCGCCGGAGTGCACGCCCGCGTTCTCTACGTGCTCGCTGACGGCCATCACCACCACCTGGCCGTCCATCGCCACCGCGTCCACGTCGATCTCTTTGGCGTCCTTGATGAACTTTGACACCACCACCGTGTGTTTCTTCGCCTGTACCACGGCGCGCTGCAGGAACTGCGCCAGGTCGCTGGGGTTGTGCGCGACGTTCATGGCGGCGCCCGAGAGGACGTAGGAGGGCCGCACGAGGCACGGATAGCCCACCTCCAAACAGAACTTCTCCACCTCGGCCGTGTCGTCCGTCTTCTTCCACTGCGGCTGCAGCACGCCGATGTTGTCGAGCTCGCGGCTGAACTTGTAGCGGTCCTCGGCGCGGTCGATGTCGTCAGGCGACGTGCCGAAGATCTTCATTGGGTAGGAGAGCGGCCGACGGAAGAGCTCCATGGCGATGTTGTTGGAGGCCTGACCGCCGAAGGCGAGGATGCAGCCCTTCGGCCGCTCCATCTCGTAGATGCCGGTGACCACCTCCACCGAGATCTCTTCGAAGTAGAGCCGATCGCACACATCGTAGTCCGTCGACACCGTCTCCGGGTTGCAGTTGATCGTGATCGTACGGTAGTTTAGCTTCTTTAGCTCCGTCACGCAGCCCACACACGATGCGTCGAACTCGACCGACGAGCCGATACGGTAGACCCCGGAGCCGAGCACGATGACGCCGTTCTTGAGGTCAAAGGGCACGTCGCTGCTGAGCCCGTTGTATGTGAGGTAGAGGTAGTTGGTGCTGGCCGGCCACTCCGCGGCTACGGTATCGATCTGCTTAACGACGGGAAGCACGCCGAGAGCCTTCCGGCGCTCGCGGACGGTCCACTCGGTGGTGGTGCTGAAAGCGGCGGTTTAGCAGAGGTCGTGAACGGCACGGGACCCACCCCTCGACGTTCTTGGCCACCTGGATGTCGGAGAAGCCGGATTGCTTGGCCTCGAGAAGGAGCGTCCTCGGAAGCTGGGCGCAGCTGAACTTGCTCAGCTGCTGGTATATGTCGGTGATGGACTTCATACGATAGAGGAACCAGCGGTCGATCTTGGTCAGTTCGTAGATGCGCTCCAGGGAGTACCTGCCCTCGAAGAAGGCGCGCGCCAGCGCCAGCATCCGCTTGTCGGTGGGGCATTGGAAGTCCTGGAGGGCCAGGGCTCAGGGTACGGTAGGGGGGGGGGGGCACTCACGTCATCGTTGGGTTCGCGCGGGAAGACGAAGGGTGAGAAGCCGTCGTTGTGCTCGTTAACCATGCGGAGCGCCTTTTGGAAGGCCTCCTCAAAGGAGCGGCCGATGCCCATGACCTCGCCGACGGACTTCATCGACGAGCCGATCTTCGGGCTGACACGGGCGAACTTGCTCAGGTCCCAGCGAGGGATTTTGACGACACAGTAGTCGAGCGACGGCTCGAAGCAGGCGGTCGTCTCGCCGGTGACGCTGTTTCGGATGATGGGCAGATGCTCGCCGAGGGCCAGGTTCGCCGCCACGTAGGCCAGAGGGTATCCCGTGGCCTTGGAGGCCAGCGCAGAGCTGCGCGAGAGGCGCGCATTCACCTCGATGATGTAGTACTGAAGCAGGGAGGTCGGTGGGACCGGAGTACGGTAGGTACCTCGAGGGAGTGGGGGTTGAGGGCGTACTGGATGTTGCACTCTCCGATGATACCGAGGTGCCGGATGACCTTGAGGGCCGTGGTGCGGAGTCGGTTGTACTCCTTGTCCGAGAGGGTCTGCGAGGGCGCCACGACAACGCTCTCGCCGGTGTGGATGCCAAGGGGGTCGACGTTCTCCATGTTACACACGGTGATGCAATTGTCGTAGGCGTCGCGCACCACCTCGTACTCCACCTGAACACGGCACCTAGAGGCCTCCTGGTCACTCTTCACTTACCTCCTTCCAGCCCTTGAGGCTCTTGTCGATCAGCACCTGCCTGCTGTGGGCGAGCGCCTGTTGCGCGATCTTTAGCAACTGCTCCTGGTTCTCGGCGAAGCCGGAGCCGAGGCCGCCGAGGGCGAAGGCGGCACGCACCAGCACCGGGTATCCGAGGGTCTCGGCCGCCTGGACGGCGCCCTCGATGGTGGTGGCCGCCTGGCTGGGCGCTACCTTCTCGTCGATGGCCGCCATCTCAGCGTTGAACAGCTCGCGGTCCTCCGTGTTCATGATCGTCCGGATCGGCGTGCCCAGCACCTGCACGCCGTACTGCTCGAAGACGCCCTCCTTGAAGAGGTCGATGGCGCAGTTGAGCGCCGTCTGACCGCCGAAGGTGCAGAGGATGCCCGTGGGGCGCTCCTTCTTGATGACATCGGTGACGTACTCCTTGGTCACCGGCAAGAAGTAGGTCTGGTCGGCGAAGCCCTTCGAGGTCTGCACGGTGGCCACGTTGGGGTTGATGAGGACGGTGCGGATGCCCCTCTCCTTGAGCGCCTTGATCGCCTGCGCGCCCGAGTAGTCGAACTCGCCGGCCTGGCCAATAGAGAGGCCGCCCGAGCCGAGGACGAGCACCTTCCGCTGTTCGACGACACGGTAGGTGGAGTCGAAGGCGAGCTTCTGGCGGATGAGCTCGCGAACGGTCGTCGAGTGGTCGCCGGCCTTGGCGTGGCGGACGGCGTCCACGAAGACGTCGAAGAGGCACTCCATGTCGGTGGGCCCGGCAGTGTGCTCCGGGTGGAACTGGACGCTGAAGAAGGGCTTCTCGGCGTGCACGATGCCCTCGTTCGTCTTGTCGTTCTCGTTGCGGAAAAGCGGCAGCCACCCGTCGACCAGCTTCGACTCGTCCACGGCGAATCCGTGGTTCTGCGAGGTGATGTAGCAGCGGCCGGTGTCGGCGTGTGTGCAGGGCTGGTTGTGGCCACGGTTACCGTATCTAAACGCGTCTTGAGCGATGCCGAGCCACGGGCATGCCTACTTCAACTTGTAGGTGTCGGCGCCGGCGGCGCGGGCGAGGAGCTGGTGGCCGAGGCAGATGCCGAACACGGGTTTACCCGTCTTCAACAGCTTCGAGACGCGCTCGACCAGGGGTGCGCAGATGGCCGGGTCGCCGGGGCCGTTGGAGAGGAAGACGCCGTCGAAATCTGGAGCGGGGACTGAGAGGGCGCGACAGGAGACGGTTACCTAACTCCTGGTCGATGGGGTGGTTCCAGGGGACGACCTTCACGGTGGCGCCGCGCCGGGCGAGGCATCTGATCTGGTTGTTCTTCATGCCGCAGTCGACGGCCAGGATCCGGAGATCTCCGGCGCCGAAGGTGCGCGGCTCCTTGATGGAGACAAAGTCGACAAGGTTCTCGGCGTTGACATCGACGAAGGGGTAGGCGTCGGGCTCGTCGCCCTCGATGATCAGCTGCAACGGGGCGCTAGAGGGCCCGGAGGGGGGAGGGCACTTGCCTTCGCCTTCATGCATCCCTGCTCGCGGATCTTCTTGGTGAGGGCGCGGGTGTCAATGCCGGTGAGTCCCGGGACGCCGGCCTTGCGGAGGCACTCGGAGAGGGACTGTACGGCCTGCCAGTGGCTGTGCTCGCCCTCAGGGCAGATGCGGTCGACGATGAGGGCGGCGGGCCAGATGCGACCCTCCTCGGACTCGAAGAGCTCCGTGAGGCCGAGCTCGTCGCGCCTCTGGGCGTCGGGCACACCGTAGTTGCCGATGAGGGGGTAAGTGAGTGTGAGGAGCTGCTTCGCGTAGCTGGGGTCCGTCAGCGACTCCACGTAGCCGACCATTCCGGTCTGGAAGACGACTTCCCCAGAGACGCTGCGCGAGGCGCCGAACAGGCGTCCGCGGAACTGGGAGCCGTCTTCGAGGAGTAGCGTAGCCGACATCTGTTCCCAGACGGTCATAGGCTGAAATGAAACGTCGTCGAGCGGACGTTGGAGGGCCGCGCGGGGCGGAGCGGGGCGGCGCTCCGATGCGCGAATCGCGCTGCGCACGCCGAATCGAACGGTCTTATCACGGCGGCGATCTGACAGTCGCCCGGGCCACAACGCGGTCAGAAACGAAAACAGAGATAAGGCTGCACGGAGACACAACTCGGGGCCCTCGAGGTCCTTCTGAAGCAGCTCCTTCCCTCCGGAGGTGCCTCGATCTGCGGTTCCGGCACCGTACCCCGTGGAATAGGATCTCGGAGTGCGAGTTCGCACATGACGATCACGTGGGAAGCGCACCCTTCGCATCGCTCTTTTCACAACTTCTCGACGTTGGCGGCGGCCTCGATAAGAGCGCAGGGTCTGCCGGTGATAAGCCGAGTTGCGACTCGATTAAATATCACGCCGCCGCGCTGTTTTTCCTCCTTTCCGTTCTTTGATCGGAAGCCGCACTTTTCAGTCGCATTCTGAAACTTTACGACCGACGGCGACAGTCCACTCCTGATCGGCGCACTTGGAATGCACTTCGCGTCGAATGGATTACAGCGCGTCGCCGAGGGTTCTGCAGCGCCTCTCTGAAAAGAAACAAAACACATCGAAAATAGGGGACCAAAGGGGACCCTCGGGACGATGAGCGACTGCCCCAATCGGGGGTACCACCGGTGCTACCGGCGCACCGTTCGGTCCACGCGATTAGGGGCGACAAAAAGTGCACTTTGTGCGCTGTTTTGACACCCGCGAAGGCGTGGCCGATCCTCGGCGACGGACGGACGGACACGGCTCTCCGGAAGGGAGGGTAAATAAAAAACGAAGACATCGATCTGCGGCGACCACGACGGAGCGCCGTCGAGGACGAAAGTGCAGATCTTTACAGCGAGCTTCTCGGTGGTAAAAGTCCAGCGGCCGATCAAAATGGCGACGACAGATCGCCGTCTGTCGGCGCGACTCCGCTTCTGCGGCGGCGGAGGAGGCGATAAAAAAGGGCTGCAGCAAAGAACGACGTGTGCTGCAAAACAAAACCACTGTCCCTGAGTTTCTTTACGCGATCGCAGAGCGCCGAAGGCATATGTCAATCTCAGATCGCTCTTAGCCCAAGTCGACACGTCGAAATCCTGGATCGGACAGTCGGCGCTCTAATGAGGGCTGGGGGCGGACTCGATCCCGCCACATCCCGATTGGCAACCCAGAGCGTTTGCAATGAGCCACACGACAGGAACGAAGTACAGCGCCCAGAGATCACTTAAGAGCGCGCCGCCGCTGCATTCTGATTGGACAAGGATCACTCGTCGAATTTCGAAAGTCCATCGAACGGAAGGTTGGCGAGGCCAAAGGGAAGATGTCGAACTTGACGCTAGTGTACGGTGCCAGGATGGGAAGAATATGCAATTTTTGTTATTTTTTTTAGCTAAAACGACGAACTGAGAAGTCATTGTAGCGATCACTTCTGTTGCACTTTGCACTGAAGGACATTTCGGATTGCAACGTTTCTTTTCGTCTTATTTGCATTATTTCCAAAGAAAAACTATCTGCTTCGACTCGTCTCTAGAGAGGACGTGGCGGGACGCCAAACGAAAGCTCGACAAAGCAAAACTGTGCCAGAGTCTCTTCTCCACAATCGTTAGGGGTGAAAGTGCGTGCAAACGAACCTTAGATCACTATTAGCCTGTTTGACACGCCGACCTCCTGAATCGGACGCCCGTCGCTCCTAAAAGGGCTGGGAGCGGAGTCGATCTCGCAACCTACCGAAGGCGACTCCGGACGCTTGCAGTGAGCCACTGGAGCACCCACGAGCTCTTCAAAACCGGAGCCCTTACGCTGTGGCGTTTGGTGTCCAATGCCATGAACGTCTTTTGATGTAAAGTTTTTAGATTTCGTCGACTAGAGTCGTGCTGTAAGAGAAGGAACAACAAGTCTTCGCCATCGTCGCCGGCGACGTTCGCTCGGAATTTAGCCGTGATTTTTCGAAAGAAGACGCTTTTGGAATCCACAGCAACGCTTCCCCTTCATGCCCTACGGACTCCAGAACCAGATGAACAACACATTCATGTCCTCTACAACACAGTCCTCTACCGTCTTCGGTTCCCACGAACTCTTCCACTCGTCGTTGACGGCCGTGTTCGGACTCTTCTTCGTCCGATCGATCGATGGTGCCCCATCCGACGCCTTCCCGAAGATCCGAAAATTGACCTCGTCGCGGCGGTGTCCACTGATTTGCGCAATCGGGAAGAGGCGCGCGTGTGACCGCCGCGCCCACTTTTCCGAGCCGCGGCGCCCCGATTTGGCCCTCCCGGATCAGTTCCCCTCCACTCTTCCTCCGCTCCAGTCGTTCCTCCGATCGCCTCTTACGCCTCTGGAGAACCGATGCTTGCGAGTTCACCGGGTGATAAGGGTTGGATCGGGGCGAGCCCTGCCCTAGCCGTCGCCTTTCGGGGTTTCCCTCCGCGGCGGACGAGATCTCCGTTCACCGGGTAGGAAACGTCAGAAGGAGGCCACAGAGGTGTCTATTTATTCACCGGGGAGTACTGTATTGGCTGTACTGAAAGGCGCGGATTATCTTTAGGAGCTTCTGACGGTGCTCGGCATTGGTGACGTGGATGTTGAGAAGGTCGTCCTCGGTGAGGGAAATGATCGTCTCTTCGTCGAGCTCCTCCCGCACGAAGACCGCGCGGTACTGGCCGAGATTCGCGTGCTCGAGGCGTCTCCAGATGAGCTCTAGGCAGCACTGAAAGGCCAGGGAGAGCAGGCCTACCTATAGTGGGGGTGCCGGAGTCAGGGGTGCTCCTGGTTCGGATGTGCGAAGCGGAGATCGATCGGTGGACGGCGGAAGGGACGAGGCCCGAGGCCGGCGCCAGGGAGCTCTTCGAGGCCGACCTGAAGGCAAGCATGCACACAGAGGGCGGGGGAAGGGCACCTGGTCGGGTAGGCGAAGGAGCTGGCGGAGTTCTCGGCGGAGAAGTGCCTCAGGGACTGCGAGCTCGGCGAGTTCGGACACTGTAGCTTCCCGGCACGACTCACCATGGGGCTAGGGAGGGATCGCGGATTCGTGCCGAGACGCACGCGCCGCGCGCCAAGCGAGCTCGAATGGCCATTGGAGGCCTTGCGGGGGGCGATCCCACGCCGCGCCCTTCGGTCTTTCGCGTGCTGGTCCTGCAACGACTGTCTACGGACAGGGCGGCATGGGGACTCACGAATTCGAAGGCGAGCTGCTGGGCGACGGAGGCAAAGGAGCCGCTGCTATCGAGGGAGCGCGAGCCCTCGGAGCTGTGGAGACGATAGCTACCGTAGCTGGAGGCGAGGCGTGCGCTCTGTCGGAGGGGAGAGTCGAGGGATGTGGAGGGGGTGCCGATGGGGAACTCCTTGAGGAGGAAGCCGTGGGAGTAGCAATACTGAAAGGCACCACTGGAGGCTCCGGAGGCCGACGAACGACTCACGAGGGTGAGTCTCCGTGCGGCGGCCGTGTAGTCGTCGGGTCGTATCTCACGGATACGGTCGACCTTCTTGTCGCCTTGTAGGAGCTCAGCCGGGAGAACGAAGCGGTCGGGGCGGGACCAGTCGACGTGGCTCTGGCCCAGCTCGGCCAGGAACTCCTGCTTCCGCGCCAGCGCCGCCTCTGTGGCGTCCGAAGGCGACTCCGCCAGACCCAGCTTCCCAGAGACCTTGTTGATCCAGTGCTGAAGACGGCGATCAGCACTGACGCCGACTACGGTAGCCCACCTTCCGCGCGCCGAGACCGAAGTTGCCGAAGGCACGGTCGAGGGAGGTCGTGCTGGAAGTGAGCTGGGACTGCTTCGAGTGGTGCGCCACAAAGCGCTGGTGGATGAGCTGCAGTACCTCCAGGTCGAAGCACCCTACAAGACAGGCCGGATTACGGTAGCTGGGAGGGGGTACTAGAGAAGTAGGCGATCTCGAGGGCGTTGAACGCGCCGAACTTCTCCGTCGTGCGCCGGAAAACGTCCGCCTGGAGGCTGAGCAGGCATTTGGCAACGTCGTTGTGCCTGAAAGCGCGGCGGGACCCTCAGGGAAGGGCGCGGCAGGACCTACCCGCAGACGAGGGCATACATGAGGGCCGTCATACCACAGCCGTCCTGCGCATTTATGTCGCAGTTGCTGTTGACTACCAGGAGCCGCACCTAGACGCAGGGTTACGGTATTCGAAGGGGGACTCACGGCGTCGAGATTCCCGACTACGGCGGCGAAGAAGAGGGCGCCGACGAGGCGCTCCTTGGCGAGCGCAGGCTCGGTAGCACGATCCCGGAGGGTCTTCTCGAGGAGGTCGTTGCGGCCGTCGAGGACGAGCTTCCGGATGTCGACGGGGTTCTCCTTGAGGGTGCGCAGGCCACGGCTGTTGTTCTCGAGGATGTCTTTGAGGCTCAGGCGTTGCCAGCGCTCCACCATGTGGTAGACGCTCTGACCCATGCAAGGGCGCGCCGGGTTGGCGCCGAGCTCGAGAAGCGTCGAGAAAAGGGCGGAGGAGCAGCGGAGCACGACGCTGAAGGCGAGGGGCGTCAGCTCGCGAAGGCCCTGGTGGCAGAAGTTGGGGTTAGCGCCACGGCGGACCAGAAGGCCGCAGAGCTTCGGCGAGTGGCGGTAGATGGCCGTCATGAGGGGCGTGGGCGCCAGATGCCGCGCGCAGTCGATGTCCTGTTGGGTGAGGGTGATCAGCTTCTTGATCACCTCCCCGGAGTTGGAGGCGATGGCGAGGCTCAGGGCCGTGGCGCCCATCGACCTAAAGACCATGCCTAGCGGGGCCTTAAGCAAGCGCCCAACCTACGTCGTTCGGGTGGGGTTGGCGCCGCGCTGCAGGAGCAGGTCGACGACGGCGGCGTGTCCGTTGCGGCAGGCGTGCAGGAAGGGTGTGAAGCCGACGATGTTCTCCGATTCGATGCAGGCGCCGCTCTCCAGGAGCAACTCCACGAGCTTCAGATGCCCGCCGGCGGCCGCCGTCTGCAGCACCGATTCGCAGTCGTCGTTCGCTGAGTCGACGTCGACGCCGGAGCCCAGCAGAGCCTCCACCGCCTCTAGAGAGCCCTGCTCCGCCGCCCGGAGCAGCTCCATCTTCGGGTGGTCCAGATCGTCGAAGAAGTCGGCGCTCTTCGCCGCATCGCTCATCGTCGCAGAGTCGCCGGAATGCGCCGATCGAATCAATGCGGCGGCGACGTGACACAGATCGCGAAGACGGGTTCCTCCGATCCCCAGAGGGGAATTGCCCGTTTGTTTGCGGGAACCCGGAAGACGCCACTAGGGCGCCGAAGGTCGCGAAAACACGTAAGGGGCGGCGAGAGTACAGTTGGCCGGAGATTCCCGGAGCCGAGTCGACCTCCAGAACCCCTATTCCGTTCGAAGGGCGGAAAGAGTCGGAAGACAGGGACTGAGTGGTAGAAGCTCGAGAACAAAGGATTCGACAAAACAATCGAGTGAACAAAAAACGAAATTCGTCGATTTTCCACGCTTTCTCACAAAAAAGGGAGCTTTCTATTCGAGGACAAGTGAGTCCGTTCCGAAAATATTTCTGCACATAAGTGCTCCTATCTTCCGACTCCTTCCGCCCTTCGAACGGAATAGGGGTTCTGGAGGTGCTTTTCCTCCGTATCCACCAGTGAAAAATGTGGCAAAAGACGGTAATTGTGACCTCGGGGCCCTTTTTAAATGACGATGCACTTTCCAGACTGTCTGAATATTATTCTTTTATCACAAATAAAAGTAAAGTAGTCTTTGAGACAGTCTGAAAAGTGCAACTTCGATCCATCGGCCAAATAGACAGACTTGAAGACATGAGACAGAAGTTGAGCGGTTGGACTTTTTCGCACAGCATCTGTAAGAATTCTTATGAGGTCGCGCTCTCTCTGGGCAGCTTTTATGTACTCAGCTTTCTTGGGACATGGCAAAAGGTGTGCTTAGGGATGGAACGTCATCTCAGATGGCTTCAGTGGACCCCCATCGAATACGGAAAGGGTACTTTTGAGGCACTTTGTCCATCTCTTTTGACCTCTAGAGGACTGCGAAATTTCATATATCAATGCTATACACAGTTAATACGATAGGATTGTTCTTGAATGTGTTCTTTAAAGGAAAGTGGCGCATGTATTGGCGAGCATGGTCCGTGTTTAGCGCATTGTGTAGAAAAGGTCTTTGGTTCAGGGGTGTCACACTTTGCGACGATCCCCGTGAATTAAAGATGAGTGTTGGGAATCTCAAGTGGCTATGCAGCGAGTGGTGAGGGGATAGGATGGTCCTTTTTGCCTCCCTCTCTCAGGAAGAAGCTGCCCGATCCTGCTCACGTGGGAGAAGTCTTGTTTTCTTCTTCGGGCAGAATGCAATTAGGCGCCTTGGAGCGTTTCCTTTATTGCTGCTCACGCCTTCCGTCCCACTTACTTTATTTGTGCTCTTCGATGCCCGGAATCCTCCCGAAGCAGTCGATTGATGGAGTGATCCACGAGATTGCCGGCGGGAGGGCCATTATGCCTGCGCTGTGGACAGAAATGTTCCCCATCGTTTCCTGGATCGCCTTCGGAAGTGACGTGCTTCCCTCTGGAAGGTCGAGGCGACCGAGTTCCCGAGAAATTCTCCTGCCTCAGATCTAATTAGCCTCCATTGATCGGATTGGACGGCCTTTTGAAATGCGCGATTGTCTGTGCCACTCTGGGCATCTTCGGTCGCCATGGGCACGCTTCGCCCCCTCCAGGGGCCTCGAGGACCGAATTAAGGGTCCAAAGCCGGCGGAGGATCATTACTCCAGGTTCCCACGTGTGTTCGCGCGTATCTCGCCATTTTCACCGATAAACGACGAAAAAAACAAATTTTCCGACGATGGCGACCCCGGCGGCGCGGCGTGGCTCTCCGGACGGACGAGGACTAGTCGCCATGACAACGGATTCGGCGCCGTCGTCCAGCGCGATGTCCCCGGGAAGGAGAAACACTCAAAAATGGACGCGCGACCGCCGCGCGCAGACCTGGCCCCTAATTTGCATATTTCTGCCTCAGGCGGACGCACTCCTTCGGCTCCGATTGATCGTGGCGCGTGGCGCGTTCCCTCCGCACCTCTGACCGACCGCGTCTTCCAGAATCCGCGCTTCTCTGCGTCCGAATGGCGTGATCGCGGGATGACGTCGAGTGCCGCTGGCAACAACGGCGGCGGTGGCCAGAAGCTCGCCGAGCGCTACAAGATCACGAAGCGCGTCGGCGACGGCACCTTCGGCGAGGTCTCCGTCGCCAAAAAGGTCGACACAGGCGACCTGGTCGCCATCAAGAGGTAGGCGCGCCGATCGGGGTCAGAGATGGGCAACGGCTGAGCCGTATATCCGTATCAACTGGTTGGCCAGCCGACTCACAAGGGAACCACTCCAAGTGCCCCGCGAGTTAGGAACTGAGATGTGGCGCGCCTTGTAGACGGTCTTCTAACTAAGCAAACGCACATAGTCTCGCCGGCCCTAAATCACTCGGGCTACCCTAAAGATGGTGACGAAGTTGCAAAAATTCAGCCCCCAGGTACTAGTGGCAGTGAACCGCACTAGAGAAAGACGTCTATGTGGTAAAGTGGGAAGACTGCAGGTTACGAAACTTTTGCTCGCAGGTTCGATGCCTGGGGCAGAGTTAGTTTTTTATTTTGTTTCTCTTCTTGTTCTGAGTGTAAATTTTACGTTACCTTACCTTACCTATTCTAAAATGTATTATTGTTGAGGTGCAAAGGTGATAGCGGCAAAACATGGAGAGTCTTCACGTACTAGATGTCCTGATTACGCTCTAAAAATATTAGCTGCTGTCGGCTACATTATGGCTAAAACTGGCCTGAAGATGACGACCTTTATGTAAAAAGGTATATAAGGGGACGATAAATCTGTGTAATCGACAGCGGCTAATATTTTGCGAAAGCAATCAAGACATCTAGTGCATGAGGTCACCATGTCCTATTTTTGTTTAGCCGCTTTCTGTATCAGTGTAAATTTCAGTGTTGCCAGTTGGTCATTTGTCACATTTGCACCTCAACAATAATCCGTTTTAAGATAGGTAAAAGTAAGGTAACATAAAATTTACACTCAGAACAAGAAGAGAGACAAAATAAAAAACTAACTCTGCCCCAGGCATCGAACCTGCGAGCAAAAGTTTCATAACCTGCAGTCTTGCCACTTGACTATGTGCGTTTGCTTAGTTAGAATACCGTCTACAAGGCGCGCCACATTTCAGTTCCCGCCTGGGGTATACAGTGCTGGACAAAAGTAGTATATGCCGGCAGTCGATCGGCTCTTTCGGCTGAGTCGGCTGGCCAACCGGTTGGAACGGTTGACGGATTGGATCGGATCGGATCGGATCGGATCGGATCGGATCGGATCGGATCGGATCGGATCGGATCGGATCGGTTGAGCCGATCCGTGAGCCGTTGAACGGCTGACGGATCGGATTGGATCGGCTGAGCCGTCAACCGGTTGACGGCTGACGGATCGGTTGAACGGCTAGCCGATCCGTATCTGCCCATCTCTGGTCGGGGTACGGTATCGCGTTCTGCAGGATGAAGAAGAAGTTCTACAGCTGGGATGAGGCGATGGCTCTACGGGAAGTGAAGTCGCTGAAGAAGCTGAACCACCCGAACATCATCAAGCTGCGCGAGGTGATCCGCGAGAACGACACGCTCTACTTCGTCTTCGAGCTCATGCAGGAGAACCTCTATGAGCTAATGAAGGATCGCGACCGATACTTCCCCGAGAACGTCGTCCGCAACATCATCTACCAGATCCTCCAGGGCCTCTCCTTCATGCACAAGAACGGCTTCTTCCACAGGTACCCCCCGATACCGAGCTCTTCATGCCCCTTCTAGGGACATGAAGCCCGAGAACATCATGTGCAACGGTACGGAGCTCGTCAAGATCGCCGACTTCGGGCTGGCACGCGAGATCCGCTCGAGACCACCGTACACAGACTACGTCTCGACGCGCTGGTACCGCGCGCCCGAGATTCTGCTCCGCTCCACCGCCTACAGTTCGCCAATCGACATCTGGGCGCTCGGCTGCATCATGGCTGAGCTGTACATGCTGCGCCCGCTCTTCCCTGGCACCTCGGAGCTTGACCAGCTCTTCAAAATCGTCACCATCCTCGGCACCCCCACCAAGGAGGAGTGGTCCGAAGGCTACACCCTCGCCTCGGCGATGAACTTCCGTTTCCAGCAATGTCCGTCCATGCAGATGGAGACCATCGTCAACACGATTAGCCGCGACGGCATGAAGCTCATGATGGACATGATAACGTGGAATCCCGAGAAGAGGCCCACTGCCGCCAGCGTGAGTCCACAAAGACGTCTAGGGTTACAGTAGACTGCTTCAGTCGCTGAAATACAAGTACTTCCAAGTGGGTCAGAAATTAGGCGCGCCGGTGATGAGCCAGCCGGCAAGCAGTGCCTACCGAAAGACGACGGCGGAGTCGACACAGAGCGACTCGAAGATCGTCATTTCGAAGAACAAGGTGAAGCCCGCAGGCGACGTTGTGCCGCCAGCCGCCGAGGTGTCGGAGCGCGCCATCAACCGGAACCTCTCCCTCTCCAAGACGCTCCTCCTCGAGTCCACAAACAAGTGAGTCTCTTCTCGGACCTAGACGTCTAGTCTACGTTTCAGGCTGCGGAAGGGCTCCGGGAAGACGGGCGCCGTGGAGAAGAACCTACGCACCATAAGCGGGCTCAACAACCCGATCGGCGGGACGAAGAAGCTGCAGGCGAAGGACATCTATTTGTCCAAGTCGCGCTACGTGCCCGGCGTGGTGACGCAGGAGAGCGGCACCAACAACAAGAAGCCGGCGAACACAACCCCGCAGCGCTCGGCGCTCCAGGCGCGTTTCGAATACGCCTACGGTACACGGCCGCCCGGATGACTTACCATGGCGTCTTCAGGTTACGTGCCTTCGTTCGGCGGTCCCAAACAGCACAACAACGCGAACTCGCCGCAGAAAGCGTCGACGGGCCGTATTAACTGGGCGGCCAAGTGAGTTCCCACGGCGCTCGTCTCCTTGACACCCCCTTTAGGTACATCCGCAACTGAAGCCGCTCCTGCTCAACTGACCGAACAAATCCCACTGTGATGCCTTCGTTAGTTTCTCCCCCACCCTAGTTTCTGCTGACATCCGGGCACACCCTGGAACAGCGTTACATAAACGTTTTAATCTGAAAATAGAAAACATACGATCACTAACCACGGATATGGGCAGCACAGTCAAAAGGATAGAAAAGTTCATCGGACTTGGAGTCAAAGAATGCAAACGGCACGAGTATGACACGTTTTGGAGGAGCCAAATAACTTTGGAAAGAAGAGGGGCCGACGAATAACCAGGACACTTTCGTAAACTGAAGTACAACACCAAAAGAGTTTCACATGAGATGACAAACAAAACGACGAAAATTCTACCCGTAATCCTGAGAAATTCAATCGTCCTGTACAGTGGATAAATAGTGAGAGAGTGGTACTCGAAAGTGCGTAGAGGAACATATTGTTAAGGCATTCCTAATGAGTTAGAGTTCTCCACTTACAGACAAAACAACAATATGAAATGGACCGCTTACTGCGATCTTGAGCCGTCACCGATGATCATCACTGTTGTTTGGACGTTTCCGTTACACAGTTCACCACTGGATCTTCTCAGATGTTCGAACTGGTTCATCTCCAACTCTCGTAGATTCGGACCTTTCGCGGACAGCTCGTTGTCTTCGGAGATGCCAAGAGCTCTGCAGGCCGCAATTCGGACACTGGCCTCTTCGTTTTCTGATCGGATGGTCTTCACGCGATCCAGAAACTCAGCCGAACGACGTTCGTCCGTGAACCACGCATTCTCCTTGTCCTTATCGTGAGCGTCGACCGCGCCTCGTCCTCTGTCGAGAGCTTCGCAGAACTTCAAACGAATGTTGGCAACATCTGCAACGGAACGTCGTAGTAAGAACTCAATGCGCGTTTACTTACGATCGCCAGCGAGCTTCAAGAACACATCGCCGAAAAAGAAGCTGAACTGTTCATCGCTCATTACGTTTGTTTTCAAGATCTTCTCGCAGCACATCGCAAAAGTTTGCCGACGGCGCCAGCTCTGTGAGTTCCCGAACCCGCGCAGCAAGTCTTCACACAGTACGTTACTTAAGGGCATGTCGCTCCTATCACGCTTATCGTTGATGTCCATCACTTTCCATTCGGACTGGACAAAACGCGCGAGGATCTCAATGATCAAGTCGAGAGCTACGTCACGCACACTCGCCACTTGATCGGTGCAAAGTGTGAGCGCGATGCCGCAAAGATATTTGTTGAGCAAATCAAGACTGAAGAGATCACAAAGCTTGGCACACTGCCTAAAATGGGCGTTTGAAATCTCGACCCCTTCAAAGTTGCCTTCTTACGCGATAAACTCGTATCTGAATCTCCAATTCCTTTCTTGTTGTGAGCTTAAGAAGCAGTTGATCTCGACGAGTATCCTAGTTCTGACAGGAGCGGACAAGTGGCGCAGGAAGTCGTAGAGATGCATCACGAGTAGCGACTTCACTTCCTCTCCTGATTTTATCATTTCGTTGAAGACAGGTACCAAATCCAAATCACTGACATCAGGACCTAAAATGGCCGCCAATTCATGAAGAATTGATGCGAGGGCAGGCTCGATTCTACTCTAAAGTTAGGAAAAAGCGCCATAAGAAATGCAAAGCAGCGAACTTACATCACGACATAAATAGAGGAATGTGCCTTTCAAGAGTGGCCAATTATCCCGACCAAGGGTAAACGCTACCGCAGGTAGGTTCTGCGCGAAATGGAGCGCAGCTTCGACGTAGATGTCACTATAACTTCCGATCTTGTGAACACTCAAAAACGAGTCCAATAATTCTTGGGGTATCACCGCCTGAAATTAAGCATTTTTTACGTTATCTGAGGTGGTTTTTACTTGGTCAGTGTTAAGAATGAAGTCAACGTCCGCTTCTGTCAAAAGCTCGCGAAAATGGTCGATTCTCTCAAGCAGCATTCTTCGTCGCCCCTCTTCGTCCAGCTCTTTGTGAGATTCCGATGACATCGACCCGTAGCTTTCGTTGTGCGAGGTTCCCAAGGCTCCCGACTTATCGAAATTCGACGAATAATTCTCGGAATCATGGTGGAACGACACAAACGTCGTGTTCATATCTCCACCTTCATCGAGGGATTCATCACTGTCATTAAACACAGGTAGTGAGTCATCGCTCTGGTCGTGTTCCGCCGCTGCTTCTTCTTCGCCTATTTCTCTTTGTAACGCTATGTCACCAGCCGCCGCGTTTGGAATAGCTTTGGAGGTGGAAACATTGACATCATAGCTCATCAGATCTTCATCGGAGATGCCAAATGGATTCTTTGCGCCCCAGTAGGTTGAGTCGTCATAAGTCTCATCTTCTTTCTCCATTTCATCCACCTCAACGGTATGTGAAGGATCTATAGGAGATGGCTCGTTTGCGGATTCGCCCATAATCGGACTTTCGCAACGAGGTATGTCCACCGGCTTCTCCGCCTCTCTGTCAGTTTCAAATTCTCCGTCGTCGTATGCGTAATCTTCTTCTTCATTGACAGCGATTTTGAAAGTGGACAAATCTGTGGAAATCGGGATATCCTTCCTAAAACAAAGGAAATACAACTAATATCCATTAAAAAAATAACCTACAACTCTAAGGTTGATTTCACCACCTTCAAATTCTCGTTGTCACACAGTCTTTGTTCAAAATCATCGGAGCTTAAATTGCAAAAGTCGTTTAAGATTGGAGATCAAGAACAGCATTACCCAGAGAACTGATCGTCCTTCCCCAAAGGCACGGCGGTACCAAACCATTCGCGATAATAATTGTCAACTTCGCGCGACGACGGCCAATGGAACTCCTCGGGGATATTGGCATAACGGTCCTGGTCTTCTTCGGAAGAGCAAACGGACGACGATGAACACGAGGATTCCGATGAACAACTTGTTAGGTCTTTGTTCTCACGCTTTTGTTGTGAATGACTCGATTCTGAAGTGTTTTAGGATGCAACCATAACTCTCCTTCGCCACATACTTATAGATCCGCTATCATCTGATCCGCTGAAATCGGACTGTGTCCTGCAATTCCCGCCGGCAAACGTGAAGATAAAAGAGCCAAGTCTTTCCGAAGCTGCCCGCGAAACCCACGACGAGTGGTCGTCAAGCAGCCGTTGGAACCGCGGTGCCAGAAACGAGCGGCGAATTTTCATGGAGACGTTTCGCGCCACGTCCACAAAAATTTCACAGCAGGCTTTCCGAATGACCCACTCATTATCATGAAGGCCAACAATGAGGTGAGGAACAACGCACTAAATGGTTGTCATTGTGATCCTCCTTCCCCACAGTCAAACCCTTACTCTTTCTGTGAAAAATTCACCAAACAATTCTGCAAAAACTCCTAACGCTCCATAGCAGTGCTAAATATATAAGGTAAACCGCCTTCTGTTGAAAGCAGCTCCTACCTTGCGAACTTGCAAATCGGGATCTGTTAAAAGCTGCGAAAACGGAGAGATAAAACTCTTGAACAGGAACTGTTTCGATATCAGTCCCGGCTGGCGGCATATTTTTGTGAGTAGCTGAAACGTATGTGGAAGTGTGGTCGAGCAATGATTTATTAAGCACATTTTATGAATATCTGAGGAGACCGCCATGTCTGCACTTCCTATAGTATGGAAACCACTTAGGAAATATTTGCTGAGCGCAAAGGGTTCAACGACAGCACATCAAAGCTGGCTGTGATATGAAAAGCATTCCCACAACAAATCACGTCCACTTTGACGAGCTGTAGAAACACCATTTCAGATAAAAGATGCAAAATAATCAGAATGTGTAAAATTAGGGCATGTAATAAACCAGAGAACTTCGTAGCTGATGGTAGCTGAGATACGTGCCCAAAGGTGAAAAACAGAATAGTGATACGACCCAAACACAGCGTCTCACTACCCATGTCTTTCACCCTCGGACACACGAATGGCACGTAGCTTGCCAGCAGGGCACAAGCTTCGAATTCTTCCGAGAAAATTGCAACGTAGAAAAAGTCAGAGGAATCGAAATAATCGATGGGTAGAGATACTGCAGCACTTGATGAATGACGATCTGAGGGGAGAAGAGCAGGCCGACAACCGACACAATGAAAGTGAAGTCGAAAAAACTGGAAGAAAGGGAGAACGCGATGTGCTGCTTCTACGCACATTTGACTGCTGCGCCCCTGACGAAGAGACGATGGCAACGCCGCCATGCAGCGCTGGCTGCTGCCGCTGGTTCGCTCTAAATGCACTAGCGAGCGGACGGCGAGAGGGGAGAAACTACATGCACACAGAAAGACGACATACACACATACCAAACAGACTCACATACACACAAACGAAAACGAAACGACGACGCCACCCCACAGCGAGAAACAAGCGGCGCCGACGCAGAGAGCACAGAGAGAT
This sequence comes from Steinernema hermaphroditum, assembly GCA_030435675.1. NCBI lineage: Eukaryota > Metazoa > Nematoda > Chromadorea > Rhabditida > Steinernematidae > Steinernema > Steinernema hermaphroditum. The sequence goes on from CM059622.1 coordinate 7,898,476, forward strand.
ATCGCGCGCTAGCGCCACACCGACGGCATGCCTCCGTCCCCGCCCTCTATTTCCCAGCCCCTCATCAACTGTCGCTCTCCAGACGGCCTTTTTTCGAACAATTTTCCCGCCCTTCGCCACTGGCCCCCAACGTTGATGATGACAGAGCCGTCGGAAAGGGGAACGAGCACCATTCTCACGATTCTTCGTTCATTCTCTAACCACATTCAAACATATCAGCCATGTAATCCATAAACGATGGAAAGAGAGACACAAAAGAAACTTATGGGGAAAGCGCAGTGGAAGACAATCATAGAGCGAAGACAGTGCATGATAGAGAGTCACAGATACCAGCGGGCAAACGACCTCATCCCTTTTCTTCGGAACCGGAAGGAAAGGACTCAGAGTTGCAACGTACAAGTCAACAAAAGCTCCGGGGACGAACACTCAACGAAGCTGTCCAGTAAACAATCGAAACCGAGAGGTGGCGATGAGTTTGCAGCCACTTCGAACCCTCTCCACTCACTCCTGTCATAGGTCTCTAATCAATTCGATCAGCGGCGCAGTCCAAGGTTGTTTCTCTTGAGCATCGGCAAGAATGCCCCTCCGGTCGCAAACCAAACCGGTTGTATTAACGAAAAAACGACTCGTTTAAAATATCCTTCACGAGCTTTCTAGTTTACCATCACCGTTCCCCTACTCCCAGGAAGACGGTCTCCACAGTGTCCGTAATGCAGATAGTTAAGATAATGAAGGTACACTTACCGTAGCCGATTCGACTCGCTTCTGTTGTAAAATCGAGAAGTCGACGTCGAAGGAACTTCCAAAATGGTGTTTCTGCACTATTTTTAACAACTTCGGAACGACCAGTGTTTCGATGGTAACTGAAATATATTTGTATCGGATCGATGTGATTTTTGCTCCTTTATATGTAGTTTAAAACCCATGGAGCTGCCTCCCCTCTGTGTCACCGTACTGCCGCTTCCCCTTTTGATCGCAAGGCGGCGAGAGCTCGGAAAGAATAAAGGGCGAGGGGTAAAGAGGATGAAATGTGCGTCGCACTGACGCAGGGAAGGTGCCGCCTCCCCTCCTTTCGTTTGCAGTGTGGTGAACTAGCATTCACAAACAAAAAAAAAGAAAAAAAAGAACGTTGACGCACTGAGCGATGTGTATGAGAAGAACGGCGGAGGGGGCGACTATGCCCGCTTAAAAGCCGTGCAAAGGAAGGGCGAGAGAGTGCGTTCAAAACGGGGACGGACCAGATGTTGCGTTTTAGATCAGCAGCGCCCAGGGGTCGACTTCTGTTACATTTCTGAGAAAACATTACCTGCTGATAGAAGTCCTTGGTCGAGTAGTTGTGCAAGTGTCGAGGTGGCCAATTTGGGTCCCTGAAACAATTAGGCTCACGTAAAGTTAACAGAAGACACATTTCCCTTAAAATTATGGCTATTTACGTACTTCTACGATACGGTAATTTGGTCATGTATAAGACACCGCTGGCTGGTTTTAAAAGGAGCTCTTATGGTCGAGAACGATCCACCTCAAACGAAAGACTTTTTTAATGATATAACCATCTGTGTTTCCAGTGGGTCTTGGGAAACAGCATAAAATGTCCATAAGGAAGATGCAAACAAAGGGTGGCCTTTGCGTTAATGGCAAAAGGACATTTTTTTGCATAGGTGAAAAAACGCACTTTCGAGGCCAGATACATCACGCTGGCGCGTTTGGCGCTTTGCCCAGTGCCGATGTTATAAAAACCAGCATTCAAAAAGAATGGCTCCGCCGTAGACTCGTATGCACTATTGTTAAGACTCGTATAATAAAAAAGCTTTACAACGTCTCTGGACGCTACGACAGAGCAACGTATTGGAAAATTGAGTAGCACCACAGAACGACACCAAAATCAGCATTTCTCATCCCAGCGCAAGAACATTGAAAGTCACCGTAACACATGGTCATCATAAATTAATCCATATTACACACTCCCGTGAATTTAGGTTGGTATTTGGTGTTCTAGTGAGTGCGGAATCTCCTATCGAAGATATAAGAACGTACCTCCACGAAACTAACGGATTCTATCGACTGAATCAACATGGGAGTTAGGAAAACATCGAGTTGACTGTATAGCGTTGAGGAATCTTGGCATTCAGCGTAGATTGGGGAAATCTGTTCAAATAATGACTTCGTTACCACTGAAACACACAAGGTAACAGCGGATGGGAGCTCCTTCTCACATTCGGTGTCGTTTCCAAAGGAATATAGAAGTCTGAACAATTCTTCGATTTTATCGAGATCGCCCGAGTCCACAAGACTTCGTATCGCCTGGACGGCAAGCCCAATAGCACTCCTCCTAAAACAGAACAAGCTCACGAAGCGCGTGTAAGCTCCAATTACCTGTCATCTTCTATTTCACTCGTGGCGTACAAGACGAAGGCTTCGTAAACGGTGTCGTCCTCCTTCATGTCGGTGAGACGGCTTCGTAAAGCGACCTGAAATCAAGAAAAAAACTCAGTCTTCTTGTCATTTTCCGCGCGGACAACACGATTTAGGATGGTAGGACAGCCGGACAAAGATTGTCGAAAGCACTGCCAAGAAGTCCCGCGCCTCACCGCCGTCGCCTTGCTTCGAAACGGTCGAAAAAAGAAATCCGCTAAAACAGCACCACGAACGATCAAGAGCTTTGAAGAGATTACCGTACTACATTTCAAGAGGAGAAGGTGCGTCGCTTCGAGACCACATGACAGTGGATGCGAATATGTGAGTGAACGAAGAAGACGAAGGTCGAATGAAACGAAAAATTGTCGCGAAGGCTGTGAATCCGTGGTGTCATTCGACCGTAATCCTACGCGGCCGCATCGGTTTCCCGGCTTCCGAAGGTCGTGGGAGATGGCATCTGATCCTCTTGCCTCTAGGAGGTTCGATTCAAGGAGGATAGATGATCAGAGATCGCGAGCTTGATTCGATCGTCGGTCATCTTGTCCCCGATAGGTCAGCGAAGAGGGTCATCAAAGGGAAGGGGAGTGGCGGAGAAGAGAGGTCTCAAAAGAGCGTCGCCACGTGCAGTTCTGAATCGACTTCATTCACCGCATTTCTCTGTTGCCGATCGGTTCTATTTTTGTTCGGTGTGTGCGATTTTGGCCGATGTCTTTTACTTAACAAGCGAACTTCGCGAAGGCGCAGCAGCAATCTTCAAGAAAAATACCGTACACCTTCGACCGCGAGAAAAATGTAGCCGATTGATTCACTAGGTCCATTTAGCCAAAAACAATAATTTTTATCTGTTATACAGATTACAATAAAACAACGTTAATATAATATATAAGTAGAGCCATAACGTGCCCGTTAGGGTTAATAAAACAAGGTGAGAATCTGAGGTAGCCTCACAAACGGCTAGAAAACCCGGACGCAGCTATTTCCAAAGTCTACTACGTAGACCAATCCCTCGGGAGATATGCATAAATCACAAGGACGGTCCAACACGGCCCAGCCAGGAACAAAGTCAAAGTGGTCCTTATCCGCAGAACTGTCACCAGTCATCACGTGCTTCACCACTGCGCCGAGAGAATTGAATTCTGAGCGCCTAGGATGATGACATACAACATGGCCAGGAGTTGTTCCGCCTTCAATTGTCGATGGCAATGCCTGGTCAGTGGGCTGTTCTCGGTATCCTCCGAAGCCTGTGATGGCTTTCAACGTACCGGGTTCCAGAACCTAAAAAGAGAATTTGTTTTGATTTGAAAGTTGTCCATTCGCGGCATACTTGAATGCGATTATTTCGCGAATCGCAGATCAAGAGATGGCCTTCACTGTCAACGGCAATACCCTGTGGGCGGCAGAACAACCCGAGATCTTGACCTTCGCCTCCATAAATCTTCATGCCACTGGACGCTCCATCGGCAGAGAGTCGAACAAGGCGGTGATTATTGAAATCGCTGAAACAATATAGAATCTCGTCAAACGCACATATGTAGCTCGTTACCTTATGACGAACTCACCGTTTGGTAGGAAGCATACGCCTCTAGGAGAGTCTATGTGCTTGTAGAAATAAGAATTGTCGTAGCCACACTTCCTTAGGAATACGCCTTCCGAGTTAAAGATCTAAAGAGAAATAGCGCGCTACTATGGTGCTGCAAGACGAAATACAAGACGTACCTGCACACGGTGATTGCGCGTGTCGGCGACCGCGATTGAATCGCTAGTGCTACAGGATACTCCCCAAGGATAGTTGAAGGAACCGGGGCCACGACCACGTTCACCAAACTTTAGCAGAAAGTTCCCGGTTTCGTCAAAGACTTGAACGCGGTGGTTATCCTTGTCAGCGACAATGATTTCTCTCTAAAGCAGCAAAAAAAGTAAGCAGCATTTTGAGTAACTGCCCTACCTTAGAATTAGTGCAAACACCAGCTGGTCGGTCAAACTGTCCATCTTTACTTCCCGACGAACCGAACTTGGTTATAAACTGTCCAAATTTATCAAAAATTTGAATGCGATTGTTGCTGCGATCAGCTACTATAATCCTCGACGAAGAATCACAACAGATTCCCCATGGCCGGCAAAACTCTCCATCACCCTCGCCTTCTTTTCCAAAGGAAAATATAGGACCTCTTGCCATAATGTCGGAATAACTGCGCCCACGACGGACTGAAATTGCACAAGGACATCCCCTAGAAAACCAAAAGTTTTACAATAGCACACAGATATTAACCGACCCGATCGATTTGCCACGGATTGTGACATCTAGATTGTATCGCCCCTCAGTCAAGGGCACATATGTTACTTTCAAAAGACCTGGTTCAATCTCTCTAAACATGAATACGATAAGAAGTGTGGAATACAGTTCCCTTACTCAGTAGTAACATGCATGTAATTATTATATGGCCCGACGAGAGAAATTTCTGGTTTGCTACTGTCGTGGTACGAACTACCACAGGCATCTTTAATCTTCACAAGAAAAAAGTTCGCTCGATCAGCGACTGCTTGATGCAAAGCCTCGCCCACAACGCAGCTTTGATTTGGAGAAGCGGACGCCCTCAACTCACCCAAAGCGCGGACACTAAAGGAGAAATGACTGAGGTTTCTTTTTTTTATGAAAGGTTACCTTTCGTAAACTGATGAGTCAGGTGGTTGAAACTTCAACTGATCAGTTTCACAAGGAAGTAACTCATTTTCGGCAGGAAAGTTATAAAACAGCTCGATCAACTTCTCAGAACAGGCGCGACTGTGCTTTGCATTTGCGTTCTGATCTTCATCACTGGAAGAAGTGCTTTGCTTCTTTCCCGACAAACAGCTCGCAGCAGCCTTAACTGCCTCCTGGAAGTCCCGAATTTGGACATCCATTTTCAAGCTTTGGTCTTGAAGATTCTTGATCCTTTCTCGGTGGATAACGTCAATGTGTTCCTTTAGCTCACGGTTTCGCTTCTCGATACCACTGAGGTAGTAATGAATCCATGAACGCAACTCCCAAATAGCGGTCTAAGAGGCATCTATAGAACGGAAAAAGTACAGTAGCCACTCACCTGGGTTGCAGCTTCAACCCGACCATACATGCGAGCAACTTGCTGCTTAGACTCTTCTAGTGTCTTTTGAGCTTGAGCAGCTCCGCTGACAAGAGTTTGCAAAACGTTCTCGGAGTCGCGCGACAGCGCACTGATATCATGGTCCTTGTGAAGACGAACACAGAAGACACAAAGGTGTTCGCCGCTGCAGGTTTTGCAGATGAACACATTAGCCAAATGGTGTATGGGACATGAGGGGCATCCACTAATGCCGCTTTCACTTGAGAGATCAGATTCATCAAAGAAAGAACGCCCAGAAAATACTGTTTCATCCATAAGAGATGGCAGTGAGAGCATTTCCTACAAAGGAGCATCTGTAGGACAAACTTTCGCCGACATGACTTACCAGCCCGGAATCACTGGAAAACCCACCGTACATGGAAAACATCTCACCCCTGAAATGACACACACCGTACACCTCATATGTTAAACGCGAGATTGGAAGATAAACGCCATAAAAAACGGCGCCATTTACACAACCAAAATATAACAGTTTTTTTTTCACCAGCCTTTACAGCTGATCGCCTCAAAGGCGCGACCATCGGCCATTAATCAATCCACTTATAAAAAACGCTACAAAAAAACGGAATCGCAATATGCGTCCGACAAGATAGCGGTCACATCCGCAGTGTTCGTTTCGCTTTTTTTTCACTGCGCCGTCCGCCGACTGCAACAAAAAGTGCAAATAGAAAGCAGTCAGTCGCCAGCCAGTGGCCGTTCTTGCGCCCCTCGCGCCTTCCTTCGTCCGTTGTCGCTTGTCACACTGCACACGATGTTCGCCCTCAGATGCTTCAGCTCTTAACTTCGCTCTTCCGCGACTCAGCAATCACATCACCACCGATCACTGACAGTGGGAAAACCCCTCCGATCATAAAAACGACGCAAAAAGGACAGTACTTTTTCAGGGATTTAAATTTTTGTGGGAAATACCAGCCATTCAGCGCCCACACGCAACGTTTTTCGCGCACTTTTTCTACCGATTATATGGAAAAAAACTGCGACGTGGAGAAAACTGCGACGCGGGAAAAAACGGCGTACATGAAATAAGGACCGTATCTTCACATGTATCTAATTTAACCTCATTCCTGATACGATAGCTCCCACTTCTTGTGAAGTATTCCATAAAACGGGAGATAAGTTGCTCGCAGTGCTAGCAAATGCGCAGAACTGTCAGAACAACAGGGCTCGCTTTAAATTTCTAGGCATAGTCCTAAGCCGGAGCCTAAGCCAAGCCTGGATGTTAGGCCCCACGCAAAATGAATACGGGGCTCGCTTCGCTCGCCAGCAAGTCTTCTGTTCATTTTGAGCAAAATCCAGTAATATTTCAGGCTGTAAAACACATAATCTAATTTGCACGTTGTTTTTCCTGTCGCCTTTTTTCCGGACAGGTCTAATCCATGGTCATGTACATGTGCAAGAAGTTATGAACGCCGCAATCACTGTTACGGGCATGGCCATGAACGGTGGTCAAAGGGAACCATGGTCTATGGTGCGTAGTATGTGTCTACAAGTGTACAGTACAGTACAGTGCATGAATTCTGCAAATGTGGAAGAGCTTTTGACTGCTTATCTGTCACATAGGTCACAGGAACGCATGTCCCGAATTTATCCTGGTTTCTACTCCGACCTTAAAGGGACAGTGTCATCGTGAAAAAATTTTCTCAAATCTTTCTGAGAGTTCCACAACCCCTACCCAGTTTTTGACGGCGAACACGATGGTGAAATCCGTTTCGCTGTAGGCCTGCAGGTTTTCGAGCTACAATCCTTCTACCGGAAGCTGGCATTTACTGGATTTTGCTTGGTCTTGGCACGAAATCCCTAATAAAATCGATTTGTCTACTGTAGCCATTTCTTGTAACATAGGCGTCTCGAACACTTTAAGGTCTAGTGTGCGATTGGTACAGTGGTAGTGTGTTGCACTAGGAGACATCGTGCCAAAGTTCGGTTCCCCGCTGTCCCTTAACTTTTTCTTCGACGTTTTAGGGCCATTCTGAATTTCAACGAGCTTCCTCAAAATCCAGATTGCAATTTTGTCCGTGGAATACCCTATTACTTGGGTTCTACTTTCAACTTTGCACATCTTGTTTTTTGCCCTCATAGGCGTGTCTGAATCTTGTAGAAATTCATAACGGCCCTAAAACGTCGAAGAAAAACTCGAGGCTCGGCGGGGAACCGAACCTTGGCATGATGTCTGCATAATGTCTACCTACTGCAACACACTACCACTGTACCAACCGCACACTAGAGTCTACACTGTTCGAGACGCTTATGTTGCAAGAAATGGCTATAGTAGACAAATCGAACTTATCAGGGGTTTCGTGCCAAGACCAAGCAAAATCCAGTAAATGCCAGCTTCCGGTAGAAGGATTGTAGCTCGAAAACCTGCAGGCCTACAGCGAAACGGATTTCACCATCGTGTTCGCCGTCAAAAACTGGGTAGGGGTTGTGGAACTCTCAAAAAGATTTGAGAAAATTTTTTCACGATGACACTGTCCCTTTAAGGATGTTCCTGGTACTATGCGCCTGATCGCTCAGCGTCGCATGGACCTGATGAACGTTACCGACATGATGCTTTCTGTTGTCACAAAGGAATACGTGAATTCCGTGAAAAATTCTGAATTTTACCGTATTGCCCTGCTCAACTGCCAGGGCCAAAACAAACTATCTCTCTACTTCCACAAATACCTGTTACACAAAAAGTTAATTGGTTTTCTAGTTCTCTAGCGCCTGTTCCACATTTGCAGAATTCGTGCGCATTTTTTTCCTGATATCTTTTCTTCCGGGTGAGTCTGCAAGACTGCGAGACGAACTAGGACCCTGTGATGTCAGATGCCGATGGAAAGGGCTTGTGGAGCGGTCGGTGGTTCCCATCTCTCAGAAAACAAATTTATTTGTTTTTACTTCAACTAAACTTTCTGAGGAAAGATTTGCTCATAAATCTTCTCGATTGATCGTCGCTTTTGTTGATCTTAAATTGGTCGTCCTCTCTCTCGATCATCATGAGCGTCCCTTCGGGTTCTCTGTCCATTCGTTCTTTTACTTCTCGAAGAAGTTTGTAAATCCATTTGGCGGAATCCTTGACGACCGCCGTCGATGAGTCCAGTGGGACCTTATTGTAACTGATCAGTTGTCCGTTATCTACTCTACATTCGATGATAGAGGATGGCGCCATTAACGATCCTTGCAGCTGCGCATTGGGGTTGCTTGCGGCTTTGGAAGACATCTTCACGGAGCACCGTTCCTCTCCTGCAACCGGTGATTACTATGTAGTTTGCGCTAAACGTACCGTCAACGAGATCCACTTTGGCAGCGTAAAGCACTCGGAGAGGCTTATGTTCCTCTAGCTTGGTCTTAGGGCCGAAATCTGCTGTAAGCACCACGAAGTATTCATCGCTCAGGTCGTGGTCGTTCTGGAATCGAGAATGAGCGGTCGTATGTGGCTACCTACCGTATCTTCATAATCGCAGACCACTTCAGTGCACCGCAGCTTTTGGTAAGTAGAGCTCTTCCTTGATTCCGTGTGGTACCAGGTGTGCTCGAAAAGGAAGATGACGTCTTTCACTTTTGTGGCGGCGATCTGGATCGATCGCATCTTGTTTTTAGAGAGGTAGATGTGCTCAGCGAAGCGGACGAGTGTTCCACGAAGGCAGACGAAGTCGCTTTGGTCGACGCTCTGAAGACAGATGAAACGAGGGACTCGGAGCTACTCTACTGTACCTCGGAAAGATTCTCTCCGATTTCTGTGTTCTCCGTGATCCACCGAAGCAGCAAGTCGAAGCGCTCGTTCTTCTCCTCGGCGAAGAAGTAGTCGTCGATGCCACGCATCAGATCGGTGGGGAGCGCCGGGGGTGCTCTTTTAAGCTGGCGCTTAGCCTGAGTGGGCCTGAGGAATGAGTTTCCGTCGCGGCAGGAGAACTCTCCATAGAGGCGCAGGTTTCGGATGCCAATAGTGGTCGGATGCAGCGAAGAGGGATCCAACTTTATGATTCCCTCCGGTGGTGCCACTGGAGGCGCTCGGCTGGATTCTGACTGGAGGGGTGGCACAGAGGGGAGACCCAAATCGGGGGCGCGAGAATACGGTAGAAAAGTCTGAGACGACATCCAGGAGGCGTTCTGCGTACCAATTCCGCTCGGGACTCGTGGAGGAAGAGGTCTATGTGGCGCGTAATAAGTATGGTAGCTTGGAGGCTGTGCGGGAGGCTGGGAGGCCTTCGTAGCCAGAAGGATGCCCAGGTTCTGGATGGTCTCCTCGTTCCTGCGCACTTTTTCGCGGGCGCGCAACAGTTCCTCACGGAGTCTCTCTACATCTTCTCGTCTTGGATCGTTGAACGGGTAGGGATTCATCGGAACCAACGGCAAACTGGGAGTGGGTCGTCTTCGGGTTTGTGGGACTCCCTCCCGCCGCTGTGTCAATGCATACACCTTGCTGATAACAATCGATCGAAGTGATTCCTTATCGATTCGAGGACGGCGTTTGTGTCTATTTCTGGGCATTCGCTTGGATGCTCATTTGGATTCTTGGATCCTCATTCTCTCTAAGCTTTCTTGCAAGGACTAAGAATGGGAAATCCGGAAGCAGCGAATCCGTTTTATCCGTATTAGCCAGTAACAGGACATATAGGAGATAAGGAGACGTTCATTTCGTCCACAGGTTGTAGGCTAAGTGCCGCTTTCGCGAAAAACGGGAGTCAAGGCCAAAGACCAGGCGTATGAGGTCGTCCCTTGTAGAAGAGATAGTCCTGCACCGTGGATGGCTTGCTGGTCACCCAGGTCTTTCTCGAGCGAGAGGTTCTCCGGATGCGGTGATCGTCCCCTGCAGATACCCTTAATTTCCCTAATGGCCGCCTCGGAAATAATGCGCCGGCTGACCTCCAAAGCCCTAATCCGCCTTCCCACCTCGCGTGCAAATGGACCTGGCGACTCCGCGGCGTCTTAACTCGAGAGAGTGATTGACAACTCCGTTCGATTGGCGACCTTCCTCCGATCGCGCGCGACACCCCCCGACCACAACCTCGACGTCCGCAAAAATATCCACATACGAAAACAGCACCAAGGTTTTGCGACAAGTGGTAGAAAATACTTTACATACACATAGACTTGTCAGTCAAACGGTCACTGGTCATGAATCGAGAAGCATAGAGTGTTAGAGGAACTTAGTAGAGAGACAACGTCCAAAAGACTGAGATACTTGGTGATGATATGGTCCTAGAAATCGCCTCGACGCTCGGAGGGCCTTCGTGCTCTAAAACTCTAAGTGAATTGGGGAGGAGGGTCTGTACACATTAGGGGTGCGGACATCTAAATGGCGGGTCCCGTCCAACAACAAAAAAATCAACAAAACACATCCCAGAGTCGAGGAGAGGAAAAGCGGCGAAAGAACGAACTCAACAACTATTATTAGGAACGAAGAAGGTCAGTAGTTGACTTCGAAGACGGTCGCCTTCTTGTCGCCGGAACCCGTTACGATGAACTTGTCATCGGAGGAGATGTCGCAGGTGAGGACGGATGCGGTCTCCTTCGATTGGAACAGGGAGTACCCGTTGGGCGTCTTCCACGCGTTCAGCACGTTGTCCTTGCCCGTCGAGGCGAACCACTTCCCGGAGCGCGCGAAGCGCAGCGAGAGGACGCAGCTCTCGTGCAGGTGGAAAGAGTAGCGGTCGGCAACGTCGCCCACGCCGAATAGCTCCACGTTGCTGTTCTCCATGCCCACGGCGACGTACTTCTCCGACTCCGACGGGCAGCAGCCCAGCGAGAAGATCTGAAGCGACGCCGTCGTCGACCACCCACCGCGAACAAGCGCTCACCTGGCTCTCAAACTCGTACTTCTTGAGCTCGCCGTACTCGTTGAGGTCCCATGTCCTGACTGTGTTGTCGAGGCCGCCGGTCCACAGCTTCCCGTCGGGCGAGAGGTCCACGCAGGAGGCGCCGTCGCTGTGCCCCACGAGGGACTTGATCTTCTGCTGGTTGTGGATGTCCCAGACGATGATAGTGCCGTCGGCGCAGCACGAGAAGCCGAGGCGGTTGTCGGGCGTCATCGCGAGGGCGTAGCACGCCTGCGAGTCGCTGTCCAGCTCTGCCCGGATCCTCTCCGTCTGAAGCGGCTTCTGAGGGGCGTCACGATGGGCGCTTACCCACCTGGACGTCGTAGACGGCGATCTTCGGGGCCTCGCCTCCGACGATGAGCGTGGAGCCGTCCTGGAAGAGCTTGCAGGAACGGATGTAGTTATCCTTGAGGCAGTCGATATTGAGCACGGAGAGCGGGCTGAGGGTGGAGGTCTCCGGTTGCGAGATGTCCCACACCTTCACCACTCCCTTGCCCCCGGTGTACACCGTCCGATTCGTGTTGGAGATGGTGACGGCGCAGACGACTTCGCCGTGGGGCAAATCGTAGACCTTCCGGATGGAGCGCGGGTAGCCGGCACCGCTGAAGGACTCCGGGGGGAAGGTGACGGGTACGGTGAGGCCGTCGGGCGTCTTCTTGTAGGAGTAGGTGGGCTTCCCGTTGGGGGCGCCGGTGCCGATGGCCAAAGAGCGGGCCATGGCATGCGAGTCGAAGAAGGAGGCCCTGCCGGGGTAGGCGAGCTGCGGGTTTGCCAGGAGCGCCGAAGACATCGCGTTCATGTCGTTGGTGGCGGAGGGCGTCGGCATCGGCTTGCACTTGTTGGGCGTGGAGCCTCCGGAGCTGCCGGAATGGGCGCTTTCGCGCCCGCCGACCTCCTTCTTGACGCCGTTCGTCTGCGCCGAGGAGGCGTCGTCGTTCTGCACGTCGATCTCGAGATCTCCGTCGCCGTCCTCCGACTCCGGCTTCATCCGCTTGCTGGAGGGGCCGTCGGGCGTCTGCGAGGGTGGCCTCGAGTGCTTCGAGCTCACGCTCCGGCGGTCGTCGGCCTTTGCCGCGTCGTCGGGCTTCCCGATGCCGGAGGCAGAGGCCGCGGCGGCAGCCATGGCCATCGGGTTGAACTGCGGGTTCGCACCGGCCATGAAGCTGGCGGCGGCGCCGGCCATGTTGGGCAGCATGGCGAGCTGCTGGTGGGCCTGCACCTGGCTGCTCATGATCTGGCTCAGCTCGGCCATGTTGATCTGCTTGGCGCGCTCCGTGGCGGCGATGGCGTGCGCCTGGTGCTCCTGCGGGAGTAGCGCGATGATCTGGTTGACGATGGCGGTGAGGCGCTTCGCGATCTCCTGCTGTTTGTGCATCTCCATGGTGAGGCCGTAGGACATCTCGTAGTACATCATGTAGTGGCGGTTCATGGCGTCCCGCTCCTGCACATGCTTTTCGTTCTCCATGCGGGCGCGCTGGAGCTCGCTCTGCAGGGAGGAGTACTCCTCCACGGCGCGCTCCATGAGCTCCTTGAAACCCAGCTTCATCTGGGGAGGGCCAGTCTAAAACGGCAGCGTGAGTGCTTCTGGAGGTGCTGGGCGCGAGCGGATGAAAGGGAAATTAGCAGATGGAATCGGCAAAACAGAGCGCGCTGACCGCTGCCCATGAGACGACAGGAGGAGGAGACGGCTGCGGCCGGAACATCATTGACACGGCTCTCGAGGACCATTATAAAGCCGCAATAAGGATGAGAGGAGTGCTCGCCGGCGCCGTTCGGCAATAAGAAATCGATGCGAGTAGGAGAAGGGCGCGCGAGGGCACCGCAGGAGCAACTCGATGCGACCACCGGCGACGATGATGGCCGCCGCCTCTTCGACTCGCGCCGCGCTGCTAACACAATGCAAATTGTTTTCGCGCTCAAATCCTCTCACTTCTGCATCCTATCGGGCGTGCCGACTTAATTTGCCTTCTCCACGGCCTCGGAGAGGCCCGCGGCAGGTTCCGAAGAGTCCATTAATAGCCGAATAAGTTGCGGCCCGTCGGCGGAGGAGGACAAGATCCGCGCGGAGATAAGGAAAAGGCTACAAACCTTTGGTCGCTGGTGGAGGTTCTGGGGAGTGGAGACGACGGGAGGGGCCGCCGAGGAAGAGGGGATCTGCTGGACGATTCCGGGATTCTGGAGGTGGGGCGTGGGGGAGGGCGACGCGCCCATGGGCATCACCTGGAAGACGCCGTTGCCGTTGGCGAACATCGGCGGGAGCCCCGAGGCGGGGGGCATCAGGCCGTTCATGTCAAAGAGGCCATTGGGCATGCCCGGGGGCATCGAGGTCGGGGGGACCATGCCCATGGGGGGCCTGTTGCTGTTCGGTCTCGTGACCATGGCACCTCTGAGAGAGTGATTAGGTAAAATCTGTCCGGATCGCGGCGGGCGCGGGAAATAAAATAACAGAAGGTCCTCCGTCGCTGCAACGCCAAAGGACGCGAGGCGCGACGACATCTGCATTCGCGCTTTTGTCGCCAGCAAGGACACATACGATTTCGAAAAAACGAAATGCAGCCGCGTGATCGCATTACGCGCGGGTCGCCGCGCCGGGGCCTTCTACTGTTTGGACAAGACCGTGCTCCCTCGGAGAGCTTCCGGCCGGGCAATGTTGCGTCCAAAGTGATCTCTAATCGGCAGTGCGTCGATCGCAGTGTGCAGGACTGAGGCGTAGAAGATCTGAGACCTTTGGCGGCCTATCTTTCATATCTGTCGGCGAGGATGAGGCGGTAGTCGATGGTAGGCAAGCCGTGAAGATGACTAACGACACGGAAAGATCAATTGCCGCCGCGCGTTCGCGCACTTCGAGTGAGAAGAAGGCGCACGACAACCTTTTTTGTCGACGACTACAGAAACAAAGTACGAAGACAAACAATGCGCGGGGCGGAGAGGCGACTCCCTCTTCTCGCACTCCGAGTATCTGGGGTCACCTCGCATGCTCTCCGAAGATCGTCCGGATTATGATAATGGCCGTAAATCTTCGGACGCCGCACGTCGACCGAAATGCGGAAGACTCTTCGGCCGCGAAGTGGCGACGCCGGAGCGGAAGACCTCCGATTGGGAAGCATTATCGCGTGGAGGCACTCCAAACGCGTACTACACAAACACAGAGTGTTAATCTGCGTTTGCTTAGTAGCGCATCGATCATGTCGTCCACGGGTGCGCCGAGCAGCTCGCAAAACACGGAGAATCAAGAACAACGCACAAACTGTTTGCTTAGCTGCTTGATCATCAATATTGGCGCGACCACGCAGGTTCAAAGGAAGGAGAGGTCGGCGCGGTGCGAGAAAAAGTGATAGGAAAGCACGTGCGATCGCTGATCATGTGCGACCTTATCCATTCACAGATCGGAGGGATTATCCCACGACCGATGAACTTCGCAGTTCGGCTAATTGTGATCCTATTACATCAACATTCGCGCTTTCGGTCCTCGCACCTCTGGCGCAGAAGCAGTTCTGGTCTCCAAAAGTTGGCGGTGAATCACAGAAGCGGAACAAAGGGTATCCGGCGGGGAGGACGCGGCACGGGTGGTGGGTAATTGGGCCATCCGCGTTGCATAATTAAAGCGCCGCGGTGTTATTTTACGACCCCGTCGAGCTTATACGATGCTCTCCCTCTTATCGAATTGCGTCGCTTTCGATTTGTGTTAAGAACACCTCCAGAACTTATGCCACGGCCGTGATCCGTTGTGTGAAGGCGATTGGCACCTTCGAGCACGCTTAAAAGATGTTCTCTCCTCACAAAATGCACATTTCCGAGAAGGGACTACAGTGGCCAAAAACCTTTTTGATGCGACTCTCATCGCGCTGATCTCCTCTAATCCCAGAGACTAATTCTTATCTTCTTATTATAATTCTTATCATCTTACGCACGCTGAACAAGAAGATGACACAAGAGAAGGGACCATTTTGGAACGCTTGATGCGTCCCTGTGGAGAATTAAGGGGGCGAAGCCGCAGCGAAGACATCCAATAAATCATGCATTAAATGGAACGCGGCTATCGCTAATCAACAAAGGCTGCCGTGTGGTCGAGTCACTTGGTCCGCCACCGGCGGTCAACAAGCCACCGTAAAAACACAGGCCGGCGGAAGCAAAGGGCTAATTACCCGGACAAGCGGTTAGGGTTGCGCCTGGCCGGCAGACCACTCGCAATAAAGAACGTCACATTACTGGTTACGGCCTTTCTCTCCAAACAAATGGCGCAAGAGCGAAAACTTTACACCACTTCGGCGACACATTAACAATTCGCAGCACCGATAGGGTGCGATCCCTTTGTTTCACGTCTCGGCCCCGATAATAGGAATCAATCACCGTGATTCACGAGGAATCTTCGCGACAGCTGCGTGAGGATCAGCCAATTAATTGCGAGCTAATTAAAATGCTAACAAGAGGGACGAATATTGACCTGAAATGCGCACAGTTGCGACGGGGGGATAAGCAAACAGAGGACGTTGGGCAAACAGCGGAGATAAGAGAGAGAGAGAGAATCGGCCCAAAAGCGATCCGATCGAAGTCGCGCGCGCAAGTCCAGATTAGAGACGTTTCGGGAAGTCCGAGCAGGCGTAATTACGCAAATTGGTGCGCACAAACGGTGGCATATGACTGCGAAGAATCGGAGGAGGAGGAAGAAGGTGGAGGGGCAATTAGGCGAGATAAAAATAAAACGTGAACCCACCGGCCTCGGGAACATTGTCGAACTGGTTGAGGGTGACGAAGTGGTGTTCGCTCGGCTACGCATCAACTTCGGCGGCAATGAGCGACCAGCTCATAACAGGCGACGGCCTGGCTGTGGAGACGTCTCGGACGAGATGACGAAGGATAAAATCGGGGAGCCCGTAGGTAATCGTTGCAGGGACGTCGACGGGCGAGCGGTCGTGTGGCTATGCCAGTTAGTTTTGTTCTCAGGCGGCTCTTCGCGATGATTGAGCGCGAGACGGCAGAGAACAAGAGACTCTACAAGGCAGAAGTGAGAGTCGCCGCCGGGGGGAGAAACAAAGCGACAAAGATTGCTGAAGGCGATCGCGGCGGCGGCGAAAATGAAGATGGCGAGCGGGGGGGGACCCTGAGGTGGATGCCGCTTCTCTTCTCTAAGGGGCAAATTGGCTGTTACACGCCGAAACACGCCGCGGCGCGATGGCGACAGGGATACGCACAAATTATGACGGCATGTGGTGGCGACAGCACAGTTTACGACCGACGTGGTCGAAATCGCGACCCGCAACGAGCTCCAGTCCCTGGGCGGCAAGTGCTATAGTATCAGGGGACAAGCATGCACCGTCAGGACACGGTCCTGACGCGACAAGCGCGTGTGTCGTTTCTGTCGCCTCGATTCCGAGTGGTGCCAATCATCGACGTCTCCGCCACTTGCTCGTTTGATCTCGAAGGTGGTCGATTCCCCAATCACCCGCCATCCATTACCCGCCGGCGGTGACGGTCGATTCACACCTCCGATCGCATCCCCAGAAGCCGCAGACGAGACGTCTAGATGTTGCGTCTATTCGTCTACTGCGTTCTTTTGCTCAAATCGACTTTTTCCATACACGTCGCAACAGAGTTTCCTCCACTCACACTAATTTGATTGACGCTGATGTAATTACGCTCGCCTTAAGCTGACCGAAACCAAGACCCATGATTCAATTACTGCGCCAGCTCCAGCCGAGGTGCTTCCTGCGACGGGAAAGAGGATAATTCGTGCGAACAAACGTTTACACAGCGCTCCGCCGCCGACGATCGCTTTGGAAGGTGCCGTCCGCGCTTGGCGCACTCCATTAGGCGTGCACCGTCGGATTGGACGTTGCAGCGCGGTTTCCCGCCATACACAGTGAGGTATTAGCCGTGTGCAGGCGTGCGATGGACAAACAAACCCGAGTTAGGTGTCCAGTGGAGCGCGAGGAAAACACGCGGCAGCTATTGACCGCACAACTCCCAGTGTGATCCATTCCGCGTGCTTCGCTGGACTCTGAGACGGCAGTGCAAGCATGTCCAAGACAATAACCACACATCCAATTCCAGAGTCGGATTAATTAGGCGGTCCCACCGGGGTTCCTCCTAAAGGGCCATCGCAATCGGCTTAGCAGCGAGTGGCAATAAGCACGCAGATCCCGTGCATGCCTAATTAGCGCTGTTAGTGGCCGGCCCACGGACATGCGCCTAATCTCCTCTTCCTCTGGGAGATCGTAAGGTACTTAGAGCTCGCATTACTTCCTGCGGCACCTGTTGGCGGAGTCCGATTAGAACATCTGTGCGTATTATAGATCCGTTGTAGCGACTCTCGCAACTGGCCGCTCCGCCATCTGTCTACCATCGAGTCGCGCACGCCGATTATCCCTGCTTTCGCGCAAATTACTTATGCACATCGGCGCAAGGACACTCGGCAGTGACGTTAACACCTTGAGTAGCACAGAACCACTACAGTACCAAACGATGTACTTGGCAAATGCGTCGGTCTTCGCCAATCTGAAGATGAAGTTGTTCTCACAAAACACAAACAACGAGTCGAACAGAAGACTTAGAGTATCCACTCAATGGCTATAAAAGCACCGCCGCGGCTCTTGCAGAAGCGTTCAAAACGGATCACAAAGTTCTGCGATTTCGAAATTCTTCGAGTTCCCTTACAGATCACGCTCGGTGGGCCTTTTGAATGGCACTACCAAAGTCCGACTTCCGGAATCTTACGTTCGCGAGTTGCGGAACTTCTTAGTCTTCGTTTTCTCCTCAAATTTCATCGCTTCTGCCCATCTTGCGGAAAAGGAATCAACTGTTTCAACGGAGATGCTGCCTAGAAAAAACTGTTCCTCTAGCAGCCTTTCACGAGTATGAGATTACCGTATTGCGAAGTCTCCATTTCCTGCTCGGCGCCGCAGACCAAAACAGTGGCGAAAAGGCCTGACAAGCTTTGACCAGATGGAATTAGCGATTCAGCACACTTCATAATTGATGAGCCGTGGTCCATATGTTTAATAATGCCTCGGTTGTCTTCGAGAATGTTCTCTATCCAGCGAATGGCTTCTCGGATCTGAAAAACAAAACTTTTTTCCAAATGATAAACGCGAAAATATCGGACTCACATTAGCACACCCCTTCTTGTTCTTATCGAGAGTGGCCAAAATAGATTCTCCGATAACAATTTGAGGCGCGTTTTCGCAGCGCAGGAGACGCTTCATATGGTAGAGTTTCGACTGCAACACTTGAAGATCTGGAAGCACATAAACCGGGAATCTCGCCTTTTCGTCTTCCTAAAGTACTTGACGATAAACGGGTCACAATTATCCTCTCTCACCGATCGTTGTTCACTTTCTAGGCGAACCTTCGCCATGCTTTTCATCATTTCATTGACTGCCTTTCGGCCTGTGAAGAACTCGAGGTAGCGATTGAGAACAAGTGGAATCTCGTCCATACTAACACACTTCCTCACGTAGTAGGCCAAACATTTGAACATATGCCCCGGCCTTCCCTCAATGTCCACAAAGAACGGTTCAGGCACAAAATCTGTCATAGATTCGCCATCAAGATAGGGACGTAACTGACTGATTACGGGATTCACCAGCTCCGTGAGGCCGCGTATCATCGAATTCAGCTGCTGCAACAAAGCGTACACACAACTGAGAAGTTCAGTACTATACACCAACCTCTTGTGTGAAAAGAGAAAGTTTCACGTTGTTATCGGCAATATCTTCGGAAACACGGACAATCCAATGCGACAAAGAGGTAGCCGCCTCACAAAGGCGATTGATGACTCCCGTCCTCATTTTGTCAATGTTTATACTTTTCTTTTCACCGTCGCTCGATTTGTCTTCTTCGGAATCCGAGTCGTGCCGACGTCGCCCCCGAACCTTCTTCCTCCGGAGCTCCATTTCCAGTTCGGATATGTCGTCTTCGCTCGATGAGAGTTTCTCAACAACCAGATCCCATAGCGAATGACAAGACGCTATGCACTGCCTCAGAGATTCTTGGTCGCCTGAACGATCAACGAGAACGCTTAGGCAAGATGCATTGAGTACTTACCTTTGGAAGACAGGAATAGCGATATAAGAGTGCTCACTCTCACTCCTTTCATGACAGTTTCGATGGAATCCTCTTTCAAGAAGTGTTCCCATTCACGACACCGCACGTCGACACTGAAACTGTTAATGAGTAAACGTGAAGCTCGGTTGATAAGATGTACCCTTGAGAAGATAGAAAGCCTTGAGCAAGCCCTACAGTAAGCTTCAAGAGCCCGTTCTGGGCAACTGCCGGTATTTTCTCCTCGTCGATATTTTTGATGTTAGACAGAGCTCCATCGAAAGGATGCTTGTCAGTTATTGCGTGGGCGAAGCAGAACAACGACTTGAAGACATCGTCCTTCTGGTAGAGAACTCCGAGTCGATTGTAAATGGTCGACTCAGCCTGATGTGTCATCAGTGCAGCCATGTACCGCTGCTCAGCCACTTTCGTGTAATAGTCCTGCGGGCCAGCGTAAATGGCGCGGTACCTTGACAGGTCACCGCAGTAACACAGGACACTGAATGTCAATTCGGGATACAGCATGGCAAAGTCTTGAAGGAATCCCACCATCGCATTCGTGAACATGCCGACTGCGGCCCGTATGTCGTCATCAGGCTTGCATCGCCGAATCCTGGTTACTGTAGGATAGATGCACTCAAGCCACAGAATGTCAAGGGTCTTCTTTCGGAGCTCCTCGCTTTTCTCGATTATTCGGCGACCCAGTTCGAGAGCCCTAAAATTCGAAGAACGATTCAGAGGGAAATCAACGTTGACAAACCGAAAAAGGAATTTGTTCGTCAGTGCATCCACAAGGTCCTCGCCCTTCAAGAGATTAAGCTGCTGGGGCAAAGCCTTTCTAGCCGAACGAAACTTTCTAAACTAGATGAATAGGACAGAACATGTTAAACGTAATGTTTACGTTTGTAGCTCGGCCAACTCAGCTCCGTTGGGTGAAGAATAGCCCGCCTGTATGGAACCGTTCATACTGTAGCTGCTCTGAAGTAGAAATTACCAAAAAAATAAATAAATGCGAAGGGCAGAAAGAAGTGATGCGTATGAAAACCGAAGAAGCGATAGAAAAATGCGGCATATATATTTGGAATAATCCAAAAACGAAGACAAAGACGATTTGATGCGCACGCAGCTGATATCTTCTGCTCAATTTTCGCCCATCGACACACGTTCAGTTCTGTTGGTACAAAAACAAGGTGAAGCAAACAGCGAAGCCTCCGCGAATCCCGAATCTGAAGAAGTCATCGGGGCGCATATGCGCTCTCCGAGATAAGGAGACAGTCTGCATGATGGTCCCTACGCGACATCATTGACTGCTAAGGCATGGTTGTCGGTTGTCTAGACGCTGTTTTGTCTGCTTTGCCCTGGTTTGTCCATGCGCGGAAAGCACCGTTTTCCGTAAAGGGCTCAGATTCCACGTCACCTTTGCTTCTAGATATATACGTTTTGGATCCTGTGCCCGGCGCTTCTTTTTCCATCTGCCTTCGTTCGTTGCTTTGAATTTGGCGCGTGTCACTGGCAGCGTTCCAAGTGTTCGTGTCGTGTCCGTGTTGTAGATTTCGGAGTCACTCATTCAAAATGCTCTTTTCAGCCGCTAATAATGTTTTTCCACTTATCCCTATCGCATGAAATCTGCTTGCATCCCAAATATTTTGGACCGAATCTTATGGAAACCGTGAAACAGAAGCTCTTTAACGAAGTCGAAGGTACATGCTCAGGAAAACATGGATTCATCATCGCCGTCACTACTATCGACAATATTGGACACGGTATCATTCAGCCCGGTACGTTTTATCGACCTCGGGTATTTCGGTTACCTTTTCTTTCTGTTTGTGGCCTGTTTCATCTTCACGGTTTTAGGTCGTGGCTTCGTTCTCTACCCAGTGAAGTATAAGGCGATTGTTTTTCGGCCGTTCAAAGGTCAAGTCATGGACGCCGTGGTAAATCAAGTTAACAAAGTCGGCCTGTTCTGTGACATTGGCCCCCTCTCCTGCTTCGTCTCAAGGCATTGCATCCCTCCAGATATGGAATTTGAGCCGAACGCAAATCCACCGTGCTACAAAACGAAAGACGATTCAGTTGTAATAAAACAGGACGATGAGATTCGGGTGAAGTTAATCGGAACGCGAGTCGACGCTTCAGATATTTTCGCTATCGGCACTCTTATGGACGACTTCCTTGGTCTCTCATCTACGGATTGAAACACTCAGCTCATGATCTCGGTTACTTTGTATTTTGTGTGGAAGAGTAAACGTATTCTCTGCAGCTGGTTCGCGATTACCTTGATTCGCTGTTCGATGCAATACTTAAGTGTGCTGTTTCTGCTTATCCATGGGTTCCAGGTTTCCAAGATGCTTAAGTCCATGTGGGAGAGTGCCCTATTCGATGAGGTTCGTCGCATGAACTGTCGGCAGATGCTTTACCAGATCCTGAACTTCGCCATGATCGTCAGTTCTGCGCTCATGATTTGGAAGGGCCTTATGGTCGTCACAAACTCGGAGAGCCCGATCGTGGTTGTTCTCTCTGGATCCATGGAACCGGCCTTCCACAGAGGTGACCTCTTGCTCCTGACGAACGATATGGAAGACCCCATCCGAACTGGGGACATCACCGTGTTCAAGATTGAAGGCCGTGACATCCCCATCGTCCATCGTGTTATCAAGGTCCACGAGAAGTCTAACATGGAAACCAAGTTCCTCACGAAGGGAGATAACAACCAGGTAACTCTATTGCCCTATTGCCTCGTATCCTCATTACCGTTTTTTGCTTCCAGGTTGACGACCGCGGGCTCTACGCCCCAGGACAATTCTGGCTCCAGCGCAAAGATGTTGTTGGTCGCGCGAAGGGCTTTGTTCCGTACATCGGAATGCTGACGATCCTCATGAACGACTACCCGAAGCTGAAGTACGCAGTTCTCGCCTGCCTCGCTTTGTTTGTCCTCATTCACCGCGAGTGACGAATGTGTTATCTGTGAAATTGAGTTCTTTTAATTTATTTTTGCCCTCTAAATGTATTAAACGTAATTGAAATGGGATTTCGTACATTATAGTGCCACGGCGATGACGGTCTGCGGTAACCCGCGCCTTAGAACGGCTTCTCTGTGATGGAAGCCCAGTTGAACTTTTCGTGTACGGTAGCTTCAAACCCATAATGACAGACGGTGGGAAGCTATAATCGAGCGTTTCTGGCTCTTCGATATAGTTTCAGTTTTCAAAAATATGGCCACCAAGGGAGCCTCGGAGGGCGACAAATCTACTATACTTTAGTTAGATCGTGCGCGTCGTCCTTTTTTGGCGAGTGTGGAGAAAGGCTGTCGCGTGGTAGTGTGTAAAGTGCCACCGCTCGAGCGCAGTGGCTGGAGGCTTCTGAGGATAGTCTCCAGCTGGCGCTTTCCTTGGCCTTCGGCCTGCGCCTCGTGCCAGTATCGATTTTTCGCGGGCCTCTCTTCGTATCCGAGTGCGCCGTTTGTAAATGGTGATTCGTTCCTCTTTCCAGATGTGGACCTCGATCCTCCTGCTTCTTCTGGCTGTCGGTGTCGACCGAAGCAGCGCCACGAAGGTGCACTCCAATGTGATCGACTTGAACGATCGTTTCCTAGAGGTGAAGGACAAAGGAATGTGGTTCGTGAAGGTAAGTGGATTCTCGAGATATTTGGACTCTTTTCTTCAGTTCTATGCTCCTTGGTGCGCCCACTGTAAGCGACTGACGCCTATTTGGGAGCACGTGGGCCACGCGCTCGCGGATCGAGAATCTCCCGTGCGCCTCGCGAAGCTCGACTGCACACGCTATCCCTCCGTAGCGCAGACCCTGAAGGTGAACGCCTACCCGACTCTCATATTGTAAGTGCCATCGCTCTCCACATGCGACGTTGCTTCTCAGCTTCCGTGACGGAAAACAGATCCACTACGAAGGCGAGAGGAGGAAGGAGTCCCTGGTGGACTTCGTTGTGAAGACCTCTGGACCCGTCGTGGACACTATCGACAGTCCCGCCAAGTTCGCCGAGGTGAGTCCTCCGGGCCGCGTCACGTCATCTCCTTTCGATTCAGCAGCGCAAGACTTCGGTCAACGACCCTCTCTTCGTTTTCGTGGAGTCGCCCGAAGAAGGCGACAAGGCGCAGAGTGAAGACCTATTCTCGCAGTACGAAGAGGCGGCGAACAGCTTCTTCACGGGTAACCGCTTTCTGAAAACGGCTAAGATTGCGCAGCTCCCCTCCTCCGTCGTCCTTCCGTCACGTCCTGGCGTCGTTGTCTTCAAAGACAACGTGCACTACGTTTACAATAGCGAGAAAGGTTAGCCTCTACTCCACTCTGCTTATCTCTTTGCTTTTCTTCAGAGCCGAACCTTACTGCCTGGATCAACGCCGAGCGTTTCCCTCTGATTCCCGCCGTCAGTGGAGCCAACATCCACGACCTGGGTACCTCGTTGGACAAACTTCTCGTGCTGGCGGTGCTCAGTTTCGTCGACCGCCTGAACACTTCTAGCGAAGTC
Organism: Steinernema hermaphroditum; assembly: GCA_030435675.1. Lineage (NCBI taxonomy): Eukaryota > Metazoa > Nematoda > Chromadorea > Rhabditida > Steinernematidae > Steinernema > Steinernema hermaphroditum. Next base: position 7,922,355 of record CM059622.1, read on the forward strand.
GGACAGTAGGCGCATCTTGAGAGGGCTTTGGTCAACAAAAACTTTAAGGTTCTACGCTCTGGCGCGAGAGGCGGCGACGCAGATGCGGAAGAACGTCGAACTTCAAGGACATTTCCAGTTCGGATGGCTCGACGGCAACCAGATCGCGAATAGCATCGTCCTCGGCGACATGCCGCTCCCCAGCGTGCTCGTCTTCAACTACACCAGTTATGAATACTTCCTCAGCGACGACTCGCCCCAGCAGATGACGTCGCAGTCGCTGCTCACCTTCTTAGAAACCATCAACTCCACTCAATCTCTGGGTGGGCGTTCTTTGACCCAGAGGGTGCGCCGCATGGTCTACGAAGTCACAACGAACGTCTACGAGATGTTCGTCAACCAGCCCATCCTTACGAGCTGCCTTTTCGGCGTGCCCGTCGCCTTTCTCAGCATCATAACCTACTCCATCTGCTCATCAGATTTCTCGGTGGACCGTGAGTCTATATACCCTGAAGACGAAGAATTCAGCGACCCTGAACAGGAGGGACTCCTCGGTAGGTGCATCTCCTTGGCTCAATCTCACTGTTATTCTAGATGACGACCACGAGAAGGCCGAATGAACTCCGCCATGCTGCGCTCGAAGTTGCTCAATGTTTGTGCGTGTCCCTTTTCGTACACTTCATCACTTGCCATAAATTACTTTGATCTCAGCGGACACTTTTTATTTTGCCTCGATAACAACTTTGCTATGCCCATCCTATGTACAACGACGCATGGAACACCCGTATTGAAGTATCTGCCGTATCGCATAAATGGTTGGCGGGTTAGTCGCTGTCAGATTCATCTTTCACTCGACGTTTCTTCCTGGTCACTTTTTCTTCCTCCTGGAAGGGAAAATTAGGCAGTTCTTCTGAACACATCATACATCGCTATCTCCGTTGTTGTTGGCTGCTGCTTGCCGCCGTCGGCCGGTTTTCCGCACTCGACTCTTTCGCTCTTCTTCCATAATTTCAATCGTCGCGAACAGTTCCCCATACTTCTTCGGAATCTGCTCCAGCGAATTATCGTTCTTGATTTCGGCAAACATTTCTCTCAAGTCCGCGTGAGAGAAGAATGTTTCGACTTTCTTGGTGATCTTCGCCAGGTAAGCGTTCCGCAGATTCTCGATATGGGCTACGACAAGCTCCACGCACAGCGTTCCCTTAACGTCCTTCTTCGAAATCAACAGTGAACCGTTCCTAATCAACTTTCTAGCTAGGTTCAACAAAAGGCCGGCAATCCGTGGAATGGAGTCATCATCGTCGAACAAGATCTATAAAGACGCGATGTAAACCTTCCATCTTTCTCAAGGTTACCATTAATGCGTTGACGGTGAAGGGATCCTTTGCAGGCTTCGCAAACAGCAAGCGAATCAAGTTCAACGTAGGGTCACGACTCAAGCGCCTGAGCATCAGGAGGGTATTGGTCACCGCTTCGGCGTGTTTCGTGGACGACAGTTTCGGAATTACTGGAAAAATCCAATCCGCTGGGACGCTGTCACTATGTATAAACTGCCAAAGTGTAATCTGATCCAGAGGTTCCCATTCAAGTGAAGACGTTATCAGTTGAGGAAACGAATCTTTTCGAAACATGGTTATGCTCTCACGGAAGATGTCACACGTCAGGGACAGTAACTGAGCTCGATCGACATGGGCACATACTACTTTGAGTATGGCTGCAGAACCGATTACTTGTGTATCGAACTTGTCGAAGACGTAGGGCACTAGATACACGAAGAGCCTGTGGTCATCCGCCTCCGATGCCTGAAATCAGCATGATACCCTCAGATATATAATGAAGCAACGAATACCTCGAGGTCGATGGCAAGCTGATCTTCTACCGATACTCCTTTTTCCTTGCAAAACGACGAATACAGTCGAACGGAATCTTGGTCAATGTTCATGCTGCGGTCATCATCTGTCCGCCCGCCTTTGAGGAAATAGAGCATGAGGTAGGAAAGGCTTCGCTGCTTCTCCTGCATCTGAACCAGAAGCACCAGCAGAGGATAGTTACTCCGGTCCTCATCGGGGATCAGGGAAAGTAAGCGAAATAGAGCGTAGAACGGCGTATTTGATAAAACCTCACTAACATTGCTGAAACCACGCACATTTACGTTGCAATGAAATGCAGGACTCACTCGTCTGACGTGTCTTTTGGCACAAATTGATGCTTGCTGAAGAACGGGTCGAATATTATGAGAAGACACTGAGCTATCAACTCAAGTTGTTCTTCATCAATAGACCCATTCTGTAACAAGAATGGTCATTTTGTGCAGTTTTATGCTTTTCGATACCTTTTCACACACTGCATAAAGCAATTTATTAAAGATCTCAACTGCGTTTCCGTCGTTGTTTCGAACAGCCACATCCAATTCTTCCGTGAGTTCGCGCAGAATATCGTCGTTCAAGGCCACTATGTAATGCTCTGCTCTGTCGGCTTCAGACGAGGCGCTGCTAAAACAACTGTACGGTATCAAAGCCACACGGCCGATATTATAGAATGTACATCTTCAATTACTATCTACGCGCCCCAGCGTCGACCTATTGTTAATCCCCATTCATATCTAATTGAACTTATGCGCCGAGAGAAGAAGTAACGAACCTCGTGTCGATAGCGTCGGCAGTGATAACGTCATCCGAGTTGTCATCCATGTCGTTGTCGTCATCGATAACAGCGGCATTCGATTCGATCACATTTAGTGGCGGTTCGCTGACAGATTTTGCCTTTATTGATTTGTCAGGCGCTGACTGTGAGACCACGTCGGCCGACGATTTTCTGTTCTTCTGGTGTCGCGGATCTCTTACAGAAATTTTCTGGGGCTCAGCTGCGACCGGTGCTTCTACTTGATCGGACGACGGTTGATGAACCACAGCAGGAAATCTGTTGTCCATGGAAGAAGACGCAAATGTGATGATATCTGGGAACCGCCTTTGGAAAGCTTCCCGCACAGAAGCATTCATATTTGGATGCTCTAGGACATATGCCAAACTGTTGGCGTGTTTCGCTTCTGCTGCTCTAATAGCATTACGTACATTATCCAGGATTTGCGCTTCTCGCGGTGGGTCAAGAGTACCAACTATCTGAAAGTCACATCTTCAGTGAATCCAGTAGAGCAATATTACCTACTAAGACCAAAAAATCTATCAGCGCGTTGGCGAGCTGAGGGAGGAACTGGATCGCATGCCTGAGAGTTGGTAGAACAACATCTATTGAACAGAGAGGTGGTTGTGGCGTCGTCCGGACAAAAGAGAGCCAATCATAGAAGAACGCAAGTTTGCACATTTGTTGTTCAGGAAGTGGCTAAAACTCTTTTTTTTATTCTTTAGACCAGAGTTTACGACCTACAGCGGAGTTCAAAAGAAAAACAGCAAAAGTCGCTCGCAAGTCATAAGCATGTCGGTTCTCCACGATCACAAGTGGCAAAACACGAATAATTTCCACTCGCAGCCCAGAACATGTCGGATTCATCAATGCCTGAAAATGGACGCTTAAAAACGTACTTTTTTGAGCTGGTAGTTTTAGACACAGGAACTAAATGTTGTTTATGAACTTACCCTGTTAATCCAATGGAAATGAACATCGAAGTCAGCTGACGCCGGGAACTTCAGCATCTGCTCAATACGCTTTTGTAGCATTTGGGGTAAGCGTGGAGGTACGGCCACTCCCGGATTGAGTTTATTCATCAAATCCGCCACTCCTCCTAAAACGAACGACATACAAGACGTAATCTATCATGAATACGTGACACACCTATCATGTTGGGACAAATTCTGCGAGGCTCGTTGTAAATATCGCTCCAAACTGCTGCAAATCGTGGGCATGTGGACAGCTTCATAAAGTGAAACAGAATTTCGCGTCCGAGATTGGCTAAGGAAAGAAACTTATCACGAGCCACCATTTCGCAGAAGTGCAACAAAACGTTCTTCTGCTGGTCGAACTCCTTGCCCAACGCAGGATTACTCAGGAAACGTGTAGCGGTAACGAACGAAACGGATGGCAAAGAAGCGTTCATCTTCAAACTCTTCAGCCATTCCGAATTTTCAATCAAAATTTGGCAGAAGCTTGCTAACAGGTCCAAAGTTTCGTGTGTATCGCAACAATCTAAACAGAATCAAGAGTACTTCCTCATTCACCAAGTTGTTTCACCTGAGCCTATGAAGCGTGCAAAGTTCATAATTACATTGTCAAGCTTCTTGCAGGTGGGATCTCGCATTAGATGAGAGAATAGTATGATTAACCGAGATCGAACTTGGCTCTTCAACCTGTGCGACATTTCGATAAGGATCATATTGACGACACACAGTGCCGTAAACCACTGATCGGAGGGAGCTATATGGGAAAGTAGCTTCAGATACTAAACAGAGGGAAAAGAATAAACAAACGGATGAATTCAAAGTGCCTTATTAGCTCGCTCTGGATCGACTAGAAAAGCGTACACTAATCCAGCACAGCAATTTTCAAATGAGGCCTTGTCCACATTGCTCAGTGCGATCAAATTGTCCAGAGATTCCTTTTCAGAGAATCCGTTGATTTTGGCCATCACCAGAGAGAACTGCCACTCGAACTTCTACAGAACGGTAGTATGATTCACACAAGAATAAAACAACGAACCTCATCCGCCTCATTTCGTTCCTCGTATCTCACATTGGTGTTGAGCAGCCTCGATTCGCGTCTTCCGTTCTTTGAACCAGGTGAAGAGTCCATTCTCGATGGGTTTTTAGTTCAAAATGCAGGGTCACTGATGTGCATCGGCACCAAGGAGTGATTCACAGAATCGATAACTGATGGTTTTCAGAATCGGCCTGGAAGAGTCTGTCAAATTAGTCACTTGCAGGCGCACACTTCGCAGCAGCAAATACACTCAAAGGACACGAAGCGCACCAGAAATGTCTCACGTTCCACCAGACAGACATATGGATACGGTACGGCGAGACGATCAGCTGAAGATTACCATAGGCGATGTCCCCGGCTGGCAGCAAATAAATGGGAAGGAGTCTTGAAAGAGTGCGGTTAGGTGTGTTCAGTCTCAGATCGTATGTGTACTTGGATCGAAATGGGTTCCCCTCTCAAGTGTCTCCCACACGCGAGCTGTCGTCCACGGTCGCAATGTTTCAGCTCGCTATGATCCAAACTCTTCGCACCAACCGCCCTCTTTCAAACGCTCCGACAGTCGTCACGGGACCGCCTAGTCGCTCGAACTGCGTCTATACGGCGACGTCAGAGCGGCTCGACCACCGACGTTTCTTCGGCCTGACATCGCCAGAGAATGCTCGGCGAATGAGCCCAGCGAGGCCTGCCTAGTGCGTCGGCCGAAACTCCTCCTCTACGCAGCGGCGCGACTATCGATCGCCTCTCCACCACTCCGCGGTTCTCCCTTGGCGTCTCTCGAGTCTGCGGACTGACGGAGAACACAGAAGCTACTTCCACGATGTGCACAAGCCGAACGAGCAGATTCGCTGCAGATTGGCGCGGAGCGGCGAGAAACGTCGTCGGTTGGAACGGAGAATGACTTAGAAGAGCGACGAAAGTAAACACTGGAGCGACTCAGAGGCCGAAATCGATACTAGTACAAGAGATATTAACCACTTTTTACTAAGTTCGATGCTATACATAATTGTGACAGGTTTCAACAAACGTTTTCGATTATTTCCAAGGTGACTCGGTCGTAAGTGTACTTCTCTCGCCCGAGAGTCGCATTCTTCTGTTTAATTTCTTCACGTACTGCTTTCATCTTCTTTTGTTCCTCTTTGTCCATGTCGCGCATGATCTGGACTTTTCCGAGTTTCTTCATAAGGCCGCTGTTCTGAAGCTTTCGCAAAATGTCGTGCGCCTCTTCCTCGTTTTCGAGAGCCACAAGGAGGAACCGATTCTTATTGGCTTGTTCACGCCCAATACGACTGATCTTGCATTGTAGAAATCGCGGTTTTCCAATTTTTTCGAGAATCTGGGCACGGACAAAGTGGTCATCGTTCTCGATTCCCTTTTCTGGCAATCCCTGAATGATGAGCTGGTTGGGAAGGTGTTCCCGATCACCCGGGACAACTGGGTCCTTTGGTACCGAGGGCAACCCGAGGTCAGCGCCCTCGATGGCTTCACGTTGTTGGTTTATCTTGTCGCGCAGTGCAGATAGGAGAGGTTTCGAAACAGTAGGATTCGTCGTGGTTTCAATGTGCTTGAGAAGCTCGGACATCTCATGGTTCAATTGGAGAACCGTTGTTAAGGACATCTGAAAAGAGACAAAGTGCGGAGAAGCGATGAAAATGAGACACAGAAAACACTAAGCAATTCCGTAGCAGCGTCTCGTATGACCCACAGATTGCTTATCGTTTATGATATTTCAATGATGACGACAGTGTGCTGTCCTGTACACAAGTGCTAGAGCGGGTAAATAATCACAATGGTCACTTGTTTACAACTATTAAAGACAGCTTAAACATATAAACAGGGGGATAGAGTTCGCCGTATGTTCTTATATGTGTATCCTTTTAATTCGAAGAAAACGAATTGAACACTGAGCCAGTCATAGAGGTGTTTCTACCCGAAGAGTGTGTAGAAGATGCCGAAATGGAGCGCTCAAGTGTAGATTCATACTGCGAGTGAACGGAGCTCGTGCTTTCCGCTCCATCCGACCCAATCTCCGTAAAAGATGACTCATCGAACCCCTTAGTTCGGCCACAGCGATCGCATTTCTTCTCGGCAAAGAAGTTTTCCATGCGCTCGTGGTCACAAGAAGAGCAGCGTGAATCCACCAGCGGACTAAACGAAGATGTCGTTCTGTCCTCTTCTCCTTCCTGAAAGAACGGATTTTGTGCATTGAAAAGACGCACTTCCTTACAGAAACATTCGGGGTAACACAGTCCGCCGAGAGAGACTCATCGAGAGGGTCAAAATGCGTGAGAACTTCTTCGCTCGTTTCCACTTTGTCGCTACCGTATGCCAGTGCGCCCTTCAGAATTTTCCGCTTCGAGAACTTTACCACTGCGACAGGAATCTTGGTCTTGTCGACGGGTGCGACTTCCTCAATTTGAACGTCGACGTCCTTAATTTGGAGAATCCCATCGTGCTGCTCCCGAAGAATCCGGTTCGCCTCCGCCATTTTCTCCAGATGTCTTACCATCAGTTGTTCCGTGTTCTTCACCTGAAGGCATTATTTAGGAGTCGCCAATGCTACCTTCTTCCACTTACACTCTCCGAAATTAGCTTCATCTCCTGAAGAGCCTTCTTCTGTGCTGCTAGCGATTGCTTCAGTTGCTTCTTCAGCGTCTTCGACTCACGGTCTTCGAGGGCGCGATTTTCCAAGAGAAAGTGGCTTGCCGGGACGAGATCCTCGACACGTTTATTCGTGCCCGAGGATTCGCCTCGCGAACTCATTTTTCGTCTTCCAATCGACCGACTGGTCGATTCTCCGCTCAGCCGACTATTTGAACCCCTTCCAGACCGTCTCTTGTCTGTCTACCATACCCTAGACGGACCAGTCGGTTGTACTTCAAGTGACACTTGAGATCACAGTAGTTCTGTGGGAAAAGCTATTTTCATCGATCTTTTTATGATTATGGTTACACCAGAAAACAGAAAGTGTATTGACCGTAACCCAGAAACGGTCCCGACGCGAAGCACGTTTTACCACTCCGACTTTCTTAGTCTGTCGTCGTGTGTGGTCGTCAGGTCACCTTTGCGGCGGAATCGCTTCGTCGAAGAATCTCAGAAACTCGCTGTGGCGACGATGTACACACTCACGTACGGAATCGTCAGCCAGATGCTGAAGAAGGAGGATTTCTTCGTTGTCATCGTGGGATTGGACAATGCAGGAAAGACGGTGAGTTGCTCCCCGGTAAGCGCTGAATATGGATCACTTTTAGACGTTCCTGGAGCAGACGAAGATGAAGTTCACGCACGGATACAAGATGATGAACCCGGCCAAGATCACGAGCACCGTTGGGATGAACAGTGAGTTCTTTGCGCGTTGTGGCTAATCTTCCTGGCTGTGCAGTTGGCAAGATCGAGTACCGAAACATCCGTTTGAACTTCTGGGACCTCGGCGGGCAAGAGGGCTTGCACAGTCTTTGGGACAAGTACTTCCCCGATTCCAATGCGTTGATCTTCGTTATCGATTCCAGCGATGAGGAAAGGTTCAAGGAAGCACACGCTGCTTTCGGTAAGGTTCTAGCTGTGCTGATGACCCGACTTTCGAGATGGAATTCGACCTTTCACTTATGAAATACTTTAATTTGTTCGTGTAACACCAGATCGTTTCCGAACAAATAGTGATATGCCGCGAGTATTAGATACAAATGCTACTGAGTGAGCTATCCTATCCATTTAATGTACAGAAAATTGAGACGTGCGAATTTGTAGTAGTAACGAAGGCTTTTCAGAGCGAGTGATGTCGAACGAATACGTGCAGCAGATTCCGGTGTTGGTGGTGTGCAACAAAAGCGATTTGGAAGTGGATATAGATGACGGAACCACCTCGGGAGTTGACGATCTACGGAGGCTGTTCAGCGCCGACCCGAGGCACCACGGCGAAATGGCGGTTATGTCGGTATCATCGCTGGACGGACTGAATGTCGACAGATGCATTCGATGGCTGGTCAACTCCTTACTGAATGCTCCAGAACCGCTTGCGAGGAACCACACCGCTCCAGGCACACTGTCAGGAGCGGAAATTGGCAACGTTTGATTCTGCGCAGGGCTTCCGATGTTGTCACCCAGTCGCGACTTCGTCCAAGACGTCCGTCTTCCCACTCGTCGAGGGCTTCAACAACATTGAGCAAAAAGAGAGATGTTCTCGTGCGGCGATCGTCGTCCTGTAATGAAACGTGTTCACGATAGACGGGTATTGTAGAGGTTGTGGATAAAGCGTTATCTCGAGCATCCACTCACCTTGAATTCGCCCACGAACTGTTCGATTCTTCCGCGGATGCCAGCCTCTTCCTCCACTTCGCGAAGGGCCGCACCACTGGCGTTCTCGCCGTCCTCGAGCCCGCCACCAGGCACGATCCAGTGGTCGTGGTTTGCCGATCCGGTCACAAGAAGCACTTCGATCGCACCGTCGCTACCCGCTCGGACACAGAGTCCGGCCGCCCGAAGACGGTATCCGGCCTCGTCGTAGACCCGTTTCTGATTCTTCGCTTTGTACAGTTGACGTTTCTTGGTTTTCTCCTCGTTGGCGATCGAAGGCTGCTCGCCGCCGAGCGGCATGACTTGTGCGGGACAAGAGAGCACGTGGTCTTCGGCGAAGCTGGAGGATGCTCAGAGAAAGGCGCAGGTGGGCACTGGATAGGATGCTGTGTGTCGTCAGAAGCGCATCATCGTGGCGGCGGCGAAATGCTGAAAACGGGAGGAACCGATGCCACGAATCTCTTCGCATCGTCGTACAGAAGACGCGGAACTCGACGCGCAGGCACAAGAAGACGAATGTTTCCGAGGGCGAGCTCCAGAAGGTCGTGGAAGCGGGGCGACTATTTTTAGAGATGCTCTGTTTTCGCGGCTTCGCCCTTATCGCTCGTAGCGGAGTACCGCGACGGAGGCACGCGCGAGGCGACACCGCCGAAATTTCGCTTTTTGTCGTCGATGCGGACAGCTCCTTCGCACGCGCCCACCGGATTTGCGCACTTCTATATACCGTGCTTTTGGAATGCACTTCTGATAGATAAATGATATACTAGATAATCGATTCGCGGAGAAGTTGGCAAACTGCCCGTGGATAATGGGTGCAATGTTAACCCGTCATGCACAGTGAAACAGCGCCGCTCGGTCCTCCGCTGTGATCTCTGTGACAAATATCCCGACTGTCGTTGGACGTCTCCGCGCGCCCCGGAAACCCGCCCATCCTCGAGTTTGCAGCGACTGTAACCACTACAAAATCACGTCGGCTTATGGCGGAAGAAAACCGGACGGTGTCCCCACTTATGCCTCATTAACCATTCCTTTACGCCTCCCTCATCACCAGTTCATAAAACAAGAGCAACAAACAGTCAGATAAATTAAAATAACGGGGAGAAACGTTCCACTAGGATCTCAGAAAATCAACAACAAACAAGTTCCTGGCCGCTTAGTGGTTGTCTGGCAGCGTTGGTTCAATGGTTGTTCCGCGGCGAATTGTTCCCCAACCGATGAGGCGCCAGTGCTTTTCAATTCTTCGGCTGAGGGCGATCTTCTCGTTAACCTCAGTGCAGATAGGGTCAGTCAAAGCAATCTTGGCCGCATCACCTGCACAGAGAAGGTAATTTTTACAGTCAGCACTACAAACAAAATACCCTTAACGGCAAGGATCTTGCAGCCCGTTGAAAGAGATCCTATGTTGACCATCAACACTTCACCGCGACCCAGTTTAGCGACCTTCGCCGCTTTCTTGCCACCTTCAGTTCGCACTCCGAGTAGCCGACGCAGCAAGTAGTATGAAATTTCAATTTCCGTGAAGATATCGGGCAGAGTTCCAACAGCTCCGAGGATATGTCCAACCAAACGATCACCACGACAAAGCGTAGGATCGATCTGTGTTCCAACACCAATGAGCCCACCAGGAACAGCGTACTGTAGATGGTTCTGCTCAGCAAACAGTGAGACAACTTTCGAGAAGATGGGTCTGCATTGGACCTTGCCGTCGGCCGTTTTCGTGACAATACCCGGGCGGACTTCAATCTCCTGTCCAATTCGAAGAATACCTAAAGCACTTGACTTATTACAAAAAAAAACTACCGCACAGGAATTACCCTTCAAAATGGATCCTCCAGCAACACCACCCTTTAGGGTTTCAACCTCTGATCCGGGCTTGTTAACATCGAATGAACGAATGACGATTAGCCTGGCAGGCGAGGTGAAATCACGAATGGGGACAGGGACTTTTTTACACAAATACTCACAAACGACCTACAACAGAGCATACGATTGGAAACAGAAGAAACAGAGTGCTAACCTCGATGTTGTACTTCAGCTGGGCAGAGATGGGAATTACGGGAGCTCCATCAGCAACAGTTCCTTGAACGAAACTGCGAATCTGATCGTACTGCTCCTTCGCCTGAGTTTCCTTGATCAAGTCGATTTTGTTTTGCAAAATCAAAAGATGCTGCAACTGCATAATTTCCACAGCAGCCAAATGTTCGGAGGTTTGTGGTTGGGGGCACGGCTCGTTTCCGGCAATCAGCAACATAGCGGCGTCCATCACAGCGGCACCGTTCAACATGGTAGCCATCAAGATGTCGTGACCGGGACAGTCGACGAAAGATACATGTCGAACAACAGTGAATTGTCCACCACATCCTTCACGGTCACAGGGAATTCTGTCCGGTGTGCTAGATCCAGCTGCCCTAAAGCAGTTTTTGCAAAACACATACCCACATTTCAAACGTACTTGTAGCAACGAGGACGAGGGCATTCTTCGTTTGAACAGCGGTAGATCTTCGCATTGGCGTAACCAAGTTTGATGGTGATGTTCCTCTCAAGCTCATTCTTGAATTTGACAGTATGAATACCGGAGATGGCCTTGACGAGAGTCGATTTTCCGTGCGCTACGTGGCCAATAGTACCGATATTGATGGTGGCCTGTCGGCTAATAACCTAAAATAAGCATGTTTCACACGAGCAGCGCTAGAATATGTGAAACCTCCTCGGTCAACGGCGTAAGTTCGTTGATGTTGAGCTTACTAATATCCTGCTTTGCCAGCCAGTCCTGGGTCTCATCTCGAATCTCGATCTTCTTCTCAACTTCTAAAATAATCACATGAGAAGCGATGAACAATCTACATCGATCTACCTGTTCCCGCGCTCATTACACTTCAATTTCTGGTAACCTGAAATGTACAAATTATAGAATGTGAATCCTTTAGCATTGTATATCACAGGGAACGAAAAATCCACGCAAATCGGGAACGTTTTTTGACGGTTACACCATGATGCAATTTTGTCAGCAACAAGAAAACACAGTACAACGATCAGAGAAGTCGCTTTAGGATTCACACTTATTGCCGCAGCGAAAGAGAAATGGCGAATATCATGGGACAAGGTTGTTCACATTGGATTGAGGATTATTTCATACGCAGAATGCATGTGAATACACAAAAAAACTGACAGCAATCGCTTATAGATGCCGTCAGCTATGAGACGATAGGATAAGTTCTTCAGGGCAATAGGAAACAGGATGCGATTCCCACTGGGTGCCATTAAATCATGGATTTTTACAAATGCTACTACAATTCTAGAAACAGTCGTTCAATAACGGATAAAATAAAACTACAGTGGCATCGTGCAGAGAGCTCCTCGGGTAGGCAACAGAGCTGTGCAAACGGAGACTTTGAAAAACCGAGACCGAGACTAAAATTTATCTTACTTTTGAAATTCTTTCAGGCTTCAAGGACGCCTGTTTTTGCAAACTATCAACGCTGATTGACCTTCGTTAGTCAGTGAGCGCCAGGGTAGCCATAGGAAACAAGAAATTGAAGTTACCATGCATGTCCCTAAGTACATGACCGAACCTGTTATGGTGCTTCTTGATTTTAGAGGTATAGACCGGGGATTTGAATTGCTCAGAATCCTATTCATACACATGAAGCTTCCAGAGAAGCACTGACAGGGCTTTTTGTCTTTTACAGGGGGCCGCCTCAGTAATAAATAACAGAATCTGACCTTGCATTTCATATTGAACAACTACTCGGGATTAAAAAGAGAATAGCAGGAAACGTATCGAAAGTCAGGTTATCTTGAGCAATTTCTTATTGTATTCGTCAAAAATCTCTCGCAAAAAAGGAGAGGGCTCGACTGCTAGTATGCTTTCCTCGCAGAGTTATTAGGAGCAATGGTGGATAATGGCACCTTGAATCGTAAGCTGTGGATTTTTAAGAATATGATGGATTAGCTGCCCATCACTATGTCGTACATGGATCCTCCTGTGATCTAGGACATCTCCAACATATGAATCTGTAGCTAACTGTTCAACTCTCAATTGCAAACTAATGGTCATTCTAATAACTCTGCGAGGAAAGCATACTGGCAGTCGAGCCAGGGCTCATTCGACGCGCCAGAGTCTGCTGAGCAACCGTCCGTTAATGGAATTTGGAGAAATCGCGTCAGAAACGAGAAAAAATCGGATTACTATGATTTTGAGCATTTCCCATTGTAAACTTTTTGGCGCGTGAAATGCGAGCGCAAAATTTTCGTGGCGCGTGAAATACGCGCACAAAATTTTCGTGGCGGGAGCTTTGCGAGAGATTTTTGACGAATACAATACCTGTACTCTGTTTTTTTTTTCGATCACAAAATCGGCCTTCAATCATCTCGTTGTGGACTCAGAAATCTGATCCAACGCGTTGAAAACGACGAGCGAACATGCGAACTTCGTGCGCTTGTTTCATCGTTTTCAATGCGTTTGCGTCAAATTTCTGAGTCCCACAACGAGCTGATTGAAGGCTGATTTTGTGATCGAAAAAAAAACAGACTATAGGCACATCTTTAGACCAAGGTCATAACCGAGTTTTAAAGGGACCAGGTCATGGAGGAAAAAAGTTTTTTAAAAAATCTGAAAAAATTCGTGCCCGTGTTTTCGAGGTTGCTGAACACGATGGTGAGTGGCGATTCTAAGTTCGCCAAGTAGTTTCCTAGAAACAGAACAAGAGGCGCGATCTGTGTTTTGTCACTGGTCCCGACGCGGGACGCTGGTCCCGACGCGATTTGCGCGGCGAATGCGATTCGCGTACTATAGTTTATCACTAGCCTGGTGCGCTGTGCGACAGGTTAACATCGGTCGAAGTTGTGGAAAAGTGAAAAGCAACTGCGCAACAGGCCCACGCTCGCTTCGCTCGCTCGCTCGTCTGCAACTTGCTCCCCTCCCACTGCGGCACAGGCGAATCGCGTCGGGACCCGTGGCATCGCTTTCGCAATCCACGAACTTCCTCACCAAAAATCGCACCAAAATTTAATTCGTTGATTTCTCGAAAACAAACTCGAAATTCAAAAATCCGCCACAACTACCCTCTGCGGAATTTACTCAGCTTTCGTTTGATACCAAGCTTGCGCAGAACAAACGAAAATCCAGAGAGGAGTAGGGTTTTGAACGGAGGACCTTTTTTTTGTGAAAATCTTTTTTTTCTTTTTTTCTAAATTTTTTCTCGAAAATCTGTTCGATAGAATTTGTGGAGATTTCGACGCTCTACAACATGCACCAAAAACTCACCCTGCAAAATTTTTTCCTGCAAAAAAATCAAAAAAATTTTTTATTGATTTTGCCTAAAAAGGGCCATATCTCCAGGTCCCACAACGATTTTGAAAAAATTTTTTTACTAAAAAAAAATTGCGCCCCTAAGGACTATCCATACAAAATTTCACCCCAAACACACCAAACCACCCCACCTAAAGGACCCCACCAAAACTCACAAAAACTTCCCAACACACACATATATAGGGGGGGACTAGCCTGGTGCGCTGTGCGACAGGTTAACATCGGTCGAAGTTGTGGAAAAGTGAAAAGCAACTGCGCAACAGGTCCACGCTCGCTCGCTCGTCCGCAAGTTGCTCCCGTCCCACTGCGGCACAGGCGAATCGCGTCGGGACCCGTGGCATCGCTTTCGCAATCCACGAACTTCCTCACCAAAAATCGCACCAACATTTAATTCGTTGATTTCTCGAAAATAAACTCGAAATTCAAAAATCCGCCACAACTACCCTCTGCGGAATTTATTCAGCTTTCGTTTGATACCAAGCTTGCGCAGAACAAACGAAAATCCAGAGAGGAGTAGGGTTTTGAACGGAGGACGTTTTTTTGTGAAAATCTTTTTTTTCTTTTTTTCTAAATTTTTTCTCGAAAATCTGTTCGATAGAATTTGTGGAGATTTCGACGCTCTACAACATGCACCAAAAACTCACCCTGCAAAATTTTTTCCTGCAAAAAAATCAAAAAAATTTTTTATTGATTTTGCCTAAAAAGGGCCATATCTCCAGGTCCCACAACGATTTTGAAAAAATTTTTGTACTAAAATTTAATTGCGCCCCTAAGGATCATGCATACAAAATTTCACCCCAAACACACCAAACCACCCCACCTAAACGACCCCCCCAAAACTCACAAAAACTTCCCAACACACACATATATAGGGGGGGATTTTCTGCCGGTTTTGCTAACTTTTGGGGGTAAATCATCTTGAAAAACATTTGTTTCGACTTACTTCACTTTCTAGGGTTATTTCTAGTACAGAAAAGGGTCTTCACCATGATTTTGGCGATTTCGAGGGTTAGTTTCACATGAAACGCTCCATATTCCTTTTCATCCGATGTTATTATAAGTTTAAGAGTTTTGAAATGCCAAACCACCATAGAAATAACCCTAGAAAGTGAAGTAAGTCGAAACAAATGTTTTTCAAGATGATTTACCCCCAAAAGTTAGCAAAACCGGCAGAAAATGATAAACTATAGTACGCGAATCGCATTCGCCGCGCAAATCGCGTCGGGACCAGCGTCCCGCGTCGGGACCAGTAACAAAACACAGATCGCGCCTCTTGTTCTGTTTCTAGGAAACTACTTGGCGAACTTAGAATCGCCACTCACCATCGTGTTCAGCAACCTCGAAAACACGGGCACGAATTTTTTCAGATTTTTGAGAAAATTTTTTCACGATGACACTGTCCCTTTTACGCAGGTTTTCTACAAGTGGACCTATCATTTTGCGTCGGTAAATCCGGATCAAATTACTATTCATATTTTTTCTGATAAAAAATATTCGACAAGCAGTGGGCAATTTGTGTGTGATGCTGTAGTATTGAGTGCTCTTTCTGAAGGTACTGTCGGATTTCTTCCACAGCTTTTGAAAAGACAAAAACAAGAAAAAAATTGGGTGGACCTATCATTTTGCGTCGCACTGTAGCGCTAGAAGGTGCCTTCACAAACGATCGTGAGCTACCAGCCTAACTTGGCTTGCCAGCCTAAAGTCGGAGCGGTGGAGCCAAGCGCAGAACGTGTGCCTGAGCTTCAGCCTGCTTTTATGTTGGGCAAAAAATGAAGACATGCACTATGAGTTGAGCCTAAGCTGCATAGCCGTGTTCTGTCTCAGCGCCCACCGGCTACTCTGCTTCCGCACCCCGTTAGAGTCACTCGTCATCATTTCGGGCGAACTCGGGACATTCCCCTCCGACGAAGAAGTCGAACGACGCAGACGGAAATTTATTATTCATGAGCGGGGGAGTTAGGGGACGAACTGGCTGAAGTGGTTGAACTGGCTCGCGTGGCGCACTATGTCGTACTTCGCCGAGGAGCTCAGGGTCCCCTTAGAAACGACGGGCTTCCGACGGGCGCAGCAGAGCTGGAAGGGGTATCGGACGACACTGTAAGCTAGCTCTCCGAGAAGCGTGAAGATTTCCATGATCGTAATGACGCTCACTCCCATCCAGAGGCCGAGTTGACCACCAAAATCGGAGAGGAGGTTCGGCAGCTGGAAGGGACCCGTTAGGGCAGCTCGAGGCGGGGCGGCTCACCCCGTAGGCTTCGCTCTCGAGAAGCGACTCGTAGTTGAGCTGCTCGAAGTAGACCTCGATGTAGGCGCCCTGCTCGCGGAAGAAGTTGAAGCACTGCACCTTGGAGAGGGCCTTGTTGCAGCTCTCGATGGAGGCGGGCGACGCGGGCCACCGCGAGGCCGAGTAGGACACGCTGTAGGCGTCTTGCCTGAAGCGGATTCTGGAATGCTCCTAGGGAGCGGACTCACTGGCAAGGCTGACGACAGCGGCATCCGATCTGGTCAATGTTCCTCCCGGCGAAGGCGTTCTGCGTCCGGAGACACTCTCCTACAAAGGAGTCTTCTGAGCACGCCTGCCCCCTCGACTTACTCAGAGTCGCATTGTCCACGGGGCAGTTCTTGTGGTCCCTGAACATAGGGAAGCGCGGGTCTCCGCAGCCGCACTTCCTCACGAGGTACTTCTGCGTGCAGCTCCGCTGGCAGGCCTGAAGGGACAGGGCTCAGGGTCAGTGGGAGGGGGGCCGACCTCGGTGGAGTAGTTCTTGCTCTTGTAGATGAAGTCTTCGTCCTTCCCGCGATCGTTACAGTCGCCGTAGGGCTTCGGAAGACGCGACATACGCTTCATACGGATGCCGAAGGAGCTGACGAAGCCCGTGGGCGCGTTGTAGCCGTGGGTATCGGCGAAGGGCTGCTCGTCAGGGCTGTGCACGGTGAGCCGGACGCCGGCGGACTCCGTGGTCGGCAAGTAGTCGCTGATGTTGACGAAGACCTGGAAGCGGAGGCCATAGTTGGCGCCGGCGCGCTCGCTCGTCATCCCCGACTTGTTCGAGTTGAACGTGAAGCAGTTGCCGTATATGGGGTCGTGATACGTGTCAAAGTCGCTGCAAGGGACGGATTACGGTAGGCGGGAAGACCCACTTCTCGATGGAGCAGGACTGTCCGTTGAAGGAGCACTTGGTGATGAACTCGGCCTTCGTGTAGGAGATCGACTCTTTGTCCGTGTCGTTGAGGCTCTGCACGGCGAAAACCATGTTCTCCTTGGCCACCGCCTTCAGCGCCACAGAGTCGTTGACGCCCTTCATGCCCAGCGCCTTCTCCTTCTCCTCCACCTCCTTCACGGTGATCTTCGGGGGTGGCGGCGTCGTCGCGATCTCCCAGAACTTGGGGATACGGTCCTCGAGGCGCATCTCCTTGTCCTCCGCCTCCACGATCGACGTTTCGTTCACCGCGATGGACACATTCGGGGAATTCCCCTCGAGGAGCAGCTCCACGGGCTTCGGGTCGTCGATCCGCACGCACATCCTGAAAGGTGCCGTTTTCGGGAGGGGTCTCGGAACCACCTGATGACGGCGACGCAAACGCAGGGGAGCTTCCCGCCTTCATCGGAGAAGACGCAGTTGCCCATGGGGGAGCAGCTAGTGCACTTGTGCTCCATCCACTGCTCCGGTTTGTAGCAGGGCCAGAGAATGCCGTTCTTCTGGTCGAAGAAGCAGAGACACGTGTCCGCCCCCTCCATTTTCGTCGGTTCCTGGAAGCAAAGCGTCGCCGGGGGGATACGGTACTCACCTGGATCGCGGGGCAGTCTTTGTGAATGTTGCCTTTTTGCTGGCTGCAGTCACACTTCGCGTACACCGCCAGAAGCCCGTCGAAGTGCGTCTGGATCTTTTCGTAGACCCTCCGGGCCTCCCTCCGCACCCGGATCGCTCTCGTTGGCGCCTCCTCGACTCCCTCCTCCACGGCGAAGCACTTCCAGTGTCTCCGGTCGCAAAGGCACTTCTGCATCGCCTCGAGGGCCCAACTCCGCTCGCATTCCGACCACCAGTTGCACTCCGCGCAATTCTGCTCTATCCATTCCTCCAGTGGAGCGCAGTACGCTGGCGCGTTCTTCGGCCCTACGCACTGGCACATCTTCGAGGCACCCTCCGAGGCACTACAGTACCCCTCGACGGCGTCGCAGTCGCAAAGTGAATGAGTCAGCTGCAGCGGCCACTTCAGATGCATCTGGAACCTCCTCGCCAGCATCAGAAAGATCTGCTTGAGGAGCCCACCTTCTTGAACTCGGACATCAGGCAGTGCTCCGTGCTACAGACGCAGGGGAAGGACGTCGTCGTCGGGTCTTCGGAGCCCAATCCCGGCGGCTCACAGAGGCCGTTCTCTTCATAGCACTTCGGGCAAAAGCGCTCCTTCCACTCCTTCTTGGGGCGGCAGTCCCACGAGAGGTCAAGGAGCCGACTCTGGCGACAGAGGCACACCTCGGCGCCGCCTTCTGTCGTCTGAAAGGCCCCCGAGGAGTCGAGGACGCAGGCGCTCTCCACGAGACGCCACTTCTTGGCGACGCTCCGCCGCCTCCGCTCCGAGGGCTGCGCACCCTTCTCCAGCACCTCCAAGTAGTTGTCGAACTTGCTCAGCTGGAGGGAGACGTCTTCGGGGACAGGGGGCGACGCCTACCGTATCGCCGAGGGGGCCCATCATCCTGGCCAGGCTGTTTTTGTAGGGGTTGATGTTGCAGACGGAGACGGCGGGGAAGCTGATGCGCTCGAATTTGAGCTCCACGCTGACGATGATGTCGTTGCGAAGGAAGCGCACCACGATCATGTAGGCCTGCATGGAGAAGGCGCAGAGGCAGCCGAAGAAGAGGATCAGCCAGAGACATCTTCGGAAGCCCTTCGTGCTGAACGCCCGCGGAATGCCGTGTGCGCTGCAAGACCACCGTTAGCCTCAGGATCGTCGAGTGGTCATCACGGGTCGTAAAAGGTAATTTAAAAGACGCCACTTTAGGGCTGCAGACGTTCGCTGAAACGCAATTTCGGGGAGTGTAATTGGATTAAAAAACGGTCGTCTGGGGCTGCGCCCAACAGCCGTTAATTGCCGAAAGAGAGGCGTTCTGAAGCACTGCGCCTCCGAGATCTAGAGAGGGCCGATAGCCTCGATCTGGGAGTGGTACTGGTACTAGGCCGTGACCACTAGAGGTGTCCGTGAGGTTCGCCCTTGGCGCCGAACGCCAAAAAGATCTTCAAAACATTCTTATCGTCAGGTCTGCACAGGACAGAATTCCGCGTCGGTCCCACTTGGAGATCGATCTCCGTTTTTAGAGGTCGCCTCACTCCGCTCACCGTCCCCCGAATCCGCCTGAAAGACGAAAATCGGAGGATCCGAGGGCTTTTGTTGCGCATGCACATCAGCTCTGAATTATTGAACGCCATTTACGTGATTGTCCCCGATCGCCGCCGACCCAGCATGCGCATATTAAATCGGAGTCATCAATGACCAGGTGTGGAGGGTGCATATCTGTGTGCAGGGTACGGTAGGAGCAGGTTCCAAGATCGGTAGGAGCAGGTTCCAAGATCAACACCAAAAGTCGTTCATTGAATTTCTGATCAGGCGGTGCAGTCCGCTTCCGCATGGGTTCTCTGTGGAAAAAAGCCGTCCACTTCCCCCATCCGGGAGTTCCTTCTGAATCCATTAACCTTGCGGCTTTGGCCTTCCTTGCGGAGTTCCCAGGAACATTCCCTCATGTAGCAAAAGACGCTCAGTGGCTACCGTAGTTGTCCTCGCCAAAACATTCGAACAGAGTGCAGATTAATTCGTGGTCGCCGGCCCTTCCGGTGCCAATTAGGGACCTACCTCGTGTTTTGCGCGAAGTCGGTGACGTTGTAGGCGAGGCGCTGGCAGAGGCTCATCATCCTGGCGTCGGCGTGGCTGAGTCTCCGCGGCGGCGTCGGGGGAATGCGGTGTGGCATCTCGCCGACCAGATCCGGTCGTAAACCCGGACGTCTCGATAAGCTCGGCCCGGCTCCTCCCCTCCGTTCCTCCCTCGCCGCCGCTCCTCCCTACCTGTCACGCCTGCGCACTATTTCGCATTCATTGCAAATTAGGCCGTCTCCGAAGGGCTCTCCGAAGAGTTGTCCTCAAGACAGATTGACCTTAGGGCGCAGAACCGACCCTAGACGCTTCTCCCTTCGTGGCGACGTTATTGGGCCTCCGATTGACCAAGGTGGGAGACGAACTTCGGTCTCTGGGCTCAAGGAGGCTTACCTTGAGCGCTTTTCCGTCTTCTTTCGGCATAAACCACCGGAAGACATAAAAAGTGACAAAGCATGCGACGGAAACCAGGCGGCACGATTGCCGTTCAGCCTCATTTCAGCTCAAATGTGATTTACGACCGCTGTCTCCATTGCACACTCCAGCAGAAAGCCGTCACAACTTCTTTACCGCCCTCATTCAGTTTCAAATGGAAACACTCTTCAGAAGCAGACAATCACTGCAGTAAACAACGTATTACTATTTATTTACGTACAAAACCTTAACACGAGCTTAAATATGAAACACTGGCTAGCGACGAAAAGAGGACCTTACGCTATCTTGTTCACCAGAATTTCCTTTGCGTTGTCGTGGACGATCTTGCTCATATCACTAACAGTTTCTTGCCAGTTTTCAATTCTTTTGCGCATACCTTTGATCTGAAAAGAAGACAGATATTGCACAAAAATGTCGCACAATGGGACTCACCTGTTCATTGTCAAGCACACGAGGCTGGACCCAGTCAACGTTGAACTCTTCCTTCACTTGGTTGATGGATCCCCGAATCAATCCCTTGCTTAGGCATTTTATGACATACATTTCGACGTAATTCTTAGGAATATCCACCGCGTTCACGATTTGAACAAACGGAATAACACGTTCCTTGGGTGGACGGCATGCAGCGATTTCCATGAGGGCCATCATGCGAAACTTCTCATTGAGAGAGTTTTCGTGGTTTTTAAAAGTTTCGTCGTTTAACAGCTCAGCTTTCAGGTTCTTGTAGTCCGTTGCGTTTCCCGCATTAAATGTGCTAATCACGTTAGCCAAGAAGGTCGGTGCAAATTTCATTACAGGATGCGCAAGCTGAAAGAATGTCGCGTAAATCATAAACCAGTGAAATCGTCAAGCAGTACCAATTCCCCGAAGTTAAAAATATTGTCGGCAAGAAGTACGGCGGTAACCAAAGTGGTCGCCCGCGACACCTGCTCCCCGTTGGGCAGAGTCTCAATGTCTATACATCCCAAATAACGAAGCGCTTCGCGGTAGTAGGACTCATAATCTCCGACGCATCTAGCATACTCCGCGGACACCTTGTAGAATGGACCATGAGCCGGGGTTACACCAGTCAAGCCATCGAGCTCTTTTTGAGTTGCTTCCAATACGAGCTAAAATCGTCTATAGTCATGGTGAATCATAGGTAATAAACATACGCGAACCGCCTTGGGGTGTGCCAACTCATCTGTCACTTTTCGCTCGGTCATCATCAGCTCGACTTGTCCAGTATGCAGACGAACCAAGGCTACGTTCGACTTGGAGCATACTTTATCTCGACTCTTCAGGAAGTCAGTCGCTGCCGCCCGATCTAAATAATGTACATAACAACGTAAAGGATGATCACCTAACTGGATGTTCGAATCATGTCATGAGCAACGGCAACACAAATCTTGGCCAGAATCACGCGGTCAATGCTATTCTCAAAGGACGAAATAAATTCATCGTACATGTCCTTGAAATTCGTAGAGTTGTTCTCAATGAAGTGAAGGACTTTCTCACTGAGTTGCTGCCAGAGCTTCTTCGTGTACAAAGTCTCCATCTCCACCCACTCATCTCTAAGCTTATCGCTACGAGCGTTGTTCAATTGTTTCTTGAGGTAAGAAAAGGTCCTGCCTGACATGGTCACTTTATCTGCAAAAATGTAACGCGTTAGAAACAAGTCACGAGAGGTGCAAGCACACACTCCCACCGCAACAAACCGCGCCAAAGAATCCCGAAAACTCAAATGGAGGGGACGTGGACGAACCTGGTTCTGGTCCTCCTTTCCCGAGACATGAGAACTGTCTTTGAGGCAAATCGCTGCATGACGCAACTTCATTCAAGTCTTGCCTACCAGAGCCGTGCAGTCTCGTCTCGGTCCCGGAAATCTCGGCGTTTTTTTGGTCTCGGTCTCAGCCTCGGTCTCGGAAAAGGGTGCGTCAATGTTTGTTGAACAATATAGTTCGTAAACGCTCGTCGACTTAATACAAACAGGGTGTTCGCTGCAATGCCGAGATAGTACAGTAAATGTCATACGCTGAACCACTTACAAGGGAACATCCCCAAGTGATAGTTGCAGATTGAAATGAAATGTGGTGTAACGGATAGAGGAGATCTTAGGAAGACGAGCGCACACAAAACGCGCTGCCCATATGCAGACTGGCTACCATAAAGAGGCCCCCGAAATATGAAAAATAACGGCAGTCGCGACTAGTACGATGAAATTTCTGTTCTGCGACGTATCTGCGTGGTCAAGGGGTAGTGCTCTGAGCCACCAGTCAACGGTGTCGGGTTCGACCCCCTTTGTTTTGTCGGGTTGTTTTTTTTCTACCTTTTTTCTTTTCACCAGATCTATATATTTCCACATATCCTGGTGTTTATCAACGCTTTAGTTTGCAATCCTTTGCAGGAATCGGCACTGCTAACCCAAATTTCATATTTGTGGTGAAGCTGTTTTTCATTCTTTCGCGTCTTTCCTTCTCTGTTTATCCTTATAGATATCATAGCGGCAGAACCTATTCTGTTCCGACCAATATACGCACTTGTCCGCGTGAATACCTTTCTAAAATTGCGTAGAAATGAATATAGCCAGCGCTGTTGGCACAGCACCAACTGTTTGTATGGTCGAGCTGGATAGTGTCTTGGTTGCCGTTCTGGGGGATCCGGGTTCGACACTCATCCCAGCCAAAATTTTTTGGTTCATTCCATTTCACGTCCTGAGATGATTAGCAAAACAGATAGGAACGCGAAAGAATGAAAAACAGCTTCACCACAAAGACTTGAGTTGCCAGTTTCGATTTCTCCAAAGGGCTTTTTAAGCTATATTTGAAGCAAGGCAAGAACCAGTGATGGTGAACACCAGGAAACATAATAATGTACAGTTTCGTTGAAAAGAAAGCAAATCGAAAAATAGAAGATTCTCTGTGGGGGTCGAACCCGACACCGTTGACTGGTGGCTCAGAGTACTACCGCTGGACCACGCAGATACGTCAAAATGATGAAATTTCATCGTACTAGTCACGACTGCCGTTATTTTTCATATTTCGGGGGCCTGCTTACGGTAGCCAGTCTGCATATGGTCAGCGCGTTTTGTGTGCGCTCGTCTTCCTAAGATCTCCTCTATCCGTTGCACCACATTTCATTTCAATCTGCAACTATCACTTGGGGATGTTCCCTTGTAAGTGTACTAAGTCGTTCAACAAACCGGGCAACACCTCGGAAAAGTGCCGAGACTCTCGGCGAGACTTTGATGTTCGATCCCACATGGATTACTGGATTCACAAGGGAACCTCCCCAAGTGATAGTTGCAAATCGAAATAACGGATAGAGGAGATCTTAGGAAATCGAGCGCACACAAAACACGCGGTCCATATGCAGACTGGCTACCATAAACAGCCCCCCGAAATACGGAAAATAACGGCAGTCGCGACTAGTACGTTTAAATTTCCAACGCGCAATGTGTCTGTATGTCGAGTGGCAGTGCTCTGAGACGCAAGTCTACGGTCTCGGGTTCGACCCCCACAGAGAATCTTCTATTTTTCGATTTGCTTTCTTTTCACCGAAACTGTACATTATTATGTTTGCTGGTGTTTACCATCACTGGTTCTTGCTTTGCATCAAATATAGCTTAAAAAATCATTTGGACAAATCGGAACTGGCAACTCAAATTTCACCTTTGTAGTGAAGCTGTTTTTCATTCTTTCGCGTTCCTCTCTGTTTTGCTAATCATCTCAGGACGTGAAATGGAATGAACCAAGAAATGTTGGTTGGGATGGGTGTCGAACCCCGAGAACGGCAACCAAGACACTAGCTCAACTATACAAACAGTTAGAACTGTGCTCACAGCGCTGACTATAATCATTTGTACACAACTTTCATAAGGTATTTACGAGGAGAAGTGTGTGTATTGGCCGGAACAGAATAGGTTCTGCCGCTATGATATCCATAAGGATAAACAGAGAAGGAGGGATGCGAAAGAACGAAAAAGAGCTTCACCACAAAGATGAAATTCGGGTTAGCAGTTCCGATTCCTGCAAAAGGGTTCCAAATTAAAGGCCAGCGTTGATATGCACCAGGATATGTGGAAATATGTGGTGAAAAGAAAAAAAGGTAGAAAAAAAGAAAGACAATAGGTATCGAACCCGACAGCGTAGACTGGCGGCTCAGAGTTCTACCCCTCGAACACACAGAAACCTGACATAAAAGAAATTTAAACGTACTAGTCGCGATTGCCGTTATTTTCCGCATTTCGGGGGTCTGTTTATGATATCCAGTCCGCATATGGGCCGCGCGTTTTGTGTGCGCTCGCCTTCCTAAGATCTCCTCTATCCGTTACACCACATTTCATTTCAATCTGCAACTATCACTTGGGGATGTTCCTTAGTCAGTTAAAGGGACAGTGTCAGCGTGAAAAAATTTTCTCAAATATTTCTGAGAGTTCCACAACCCGTACACATTCCACAGCCATTTCCTGTAGCATATGCGACCCGAACACTCTACCACTAAGTGCGCGTTTGGCGAAGTGGTAGTGCGTTGTTCTTGAAGACTGTGTATCAGGACACTTCGCCAAACGCGCACTCGGTGGTAGAGTGTTCGGGTCGCATATGCTACAGGAAATGGCTACAGTAGACAAATCGAAATTATCCGGGACCTCTTGCTAAGGCCAAGCAAAATCCAGGAAATGCCAGCTTCCGGTAGAAGGATTGTAGCTCGAAAACCTACTGGCCTGCAGCGAAACGGATTTCCCCATCGTGTTCGCCGTCAAAAACTGGGTAGGGGTTGTGGAACTCTCAGAAAGATTTGAGAAAATTTTTTCACGCTGACACTGTCCCTTTAAGCATTTAAATTGACGTTTGATCTTGACTTAAACATTAACCAATGGATAAAAATCTACGCTTAATATGGTCTGTGGTTTCTTACTGACTACCGTCAGATCTACGCCCCCTAAAATTTAAAAACTTGCCATAGGGTTCGTTTTGAGAAAAAGTTGGGCTTTTCTTTGTGATAGTAGCCTGAAAACAGGATAGAACTGCGCAAAACACCGTTTTCAGCGTCCGAAATTACATAGAGGTATCAATTAGATAGTTTTAGTGCTTCTGGATATCACTTCCCCATCAAAACTTTGAACCCTAACTTGACCTGCACTCTTGTCCGGGTCCCGGAACGAACTGTAAAACGGGATTTTCAGCTTTTGTGATTATTTCCACGTTGTAGAGCGTATGCGAAAACATGTGTCTCATGGGACACGACATTTTGAGACACAGACGCCGTGTGTGGTCCTGTGTCTTAAGGCTGGGCCATACTTCTGAGACGCAGGCTGTGTCTCAAATTTTTGTTTGCGGTTTTTAAGTTTCTTTTTATGTGGTTTGCTGATATATGAGCCACGCGCAGGAGTCGCGCATCACTCATCCACCGTGTACGAGCAAAAAAATTGGAATGAGATTCAAGGCTGCTGACTTGTGGGCGATTCTTTCTGTGTCTCACCATGTGAGTCATGACTCATGTCTCAAGACCGTGAGACACAGAAAGAATTGAACACAGCTCACGAGTTACCGTTTCTGTTCGAGTGATCTTTATAGTGAACTGTTCCTGAGTGATGCGCGACTCATGCGCGTAGCTCACATTCCAGCAAGCCAGATAAGATTAAACTTAAAATCCGCAAACTTTGAGACACAGCCTGCGTCTCAGAAGTATGGCCCAGCCTTTAGAGGTTGCCCAACACAATTAAATCAGTTTCTCAGAAAACGTGATAGTTTTCGAGAAATAAGCCTTAGGGCGCAGAATGAACTTTACTGTGTAATTGTCGGTCTACCGGTCTCGACACGAATTCCATGACGGACACAACCGTATTTCCCGCGTTTTCTTCGTTATCCAATCTAGACGCGCCTGGGCTCATTCGACGCACCAGAAGCTGCTGAGCAAAATGTTCCTAAGCGCGGACATGCAAGTCACTTATTTCGGACAAGAAGAATGAAAATATTGCGCAAATCGTGCCGCGCCGGACAAATCGTGCCGGGACCCTTAGTACCCCCGGAACCCCAGACGCATATCTTGAAATTCATCAAGTATTATGAATCGCAATGGATCACTTCCACTCCACTCAGGCATTGGAACTTTTGGAAATCAGAGGTACGAACGACTAATGTAGCAGAGGGATTCCATTCGCGTCTTCAACAGCACCCCCTTGTTAAAAAACATCCTAATATTGTTGGACTTTTTTCCTTTCTGCGCATCTGGCAAAGCGAACAGTCTACTCGCAAGGAACAGTTAAAGCGCAGTTATCCTTGTAAGCCCAGAAATCGCAAATATGAAATACTTAATAGACACATGCGCAGTGTTTTCTCCTCTCTTGAGAACGCTAACGTTGCAAACCAAATAGCTTTATGCGATGTTCTCATATATCTAGACAAGTGTAACGCGGTGATCGCTGAATGCGACTCTTCCGGTATGACTAAGAAGGCCGCTAAACTGAATTCTCAACAACGTAATCAGGGTGGTCTGCACGCGTAGTCAGCAACGTAGAAGAATTACATGACGATTGTGTCATTATTTCTGAAGTTGCGGGATTTTTGCAATTTACGTTCTCGCCTTTGCAAGAACAAGACATAATTGAAATCGCTAAACAATTATCCGTGCAATTGCCGGACAACTTTCATTCTTCTATTTCTTCATTTCTTCCATTTCTACGACATTTGGGCCAACAAGTGCTCCGCGCTACGTAGGAAAGTCTAAGGCTGACGGCCATTGCGGTTTTCGTAGCATAATTCAGTGCATTTTCGGGCCAATGACCGACGACAGCAACTCTTTGCACGGAGTGTTGCGCGACTTTGTATGCAACGTCATTGAGGCCGAGCTTAGAAAGAAACCTATTCCCAAATGGATGAGCGCTCATTCCCCATTCGATATCAAAGATCACACTAATCATTCGCAGATAGACACGAATTTCCAAGTTCATCTTAAGCGCATGAGCTATAATAACGGGAAGAACGTAGTTTGGGGTGATCTCTATTGGATGACAGACCTGGAACTGCAAGCCACAGCTCACGCACTTAATCTGAACATATTCGTCTATTCGGCAGTTTTCAAAAAGTGGACACCATACCGCAGCAACAAAACTACTCACGCTACATGCTTATTATTGCTCTCGAACGACCACTTTGACCCTATTTACATGATATAAAGACGACACTAATATACCTTCTTCCTCTAATTCAGTCTCCGATGTGTGTTGTGTCGTTCACCTAACACACAGCGTAATTAGTGAACTTTTGCAGGTCTTGTATTCTTTCTTCGGTCTCTATGTCATCTTTCGCCATTTCTGTTATTTTGTTACGTTGTTTATGAAGATCTGGGGCGCAGTTCCGTTGCAACATGCCGAAAGTAGGTGAAGGAATAGATGAAAAGCAAACGGAGCTCAATGGAACGAAATCAGAATGAACGTCCGACATTCATTGTACTAATTCGGTCCCGCACAGATTAGCCTTTTTGTACTAAATCGGACACGTGCGACATTCACTGTACTAATTCGGTCCTGAGCGGATTCGCCTGAGTGTACTAAATAGGATATTGTAATGTACTAAATTGCGGATTTCAGCGGAACGAAGCCGAACAGCTGGGGGATCCCGGGGCGGTAGTTTGAGGTACGGTATCGAGAGGCGGGGTGCAATGGATTTTGGAGAAGTGGTTTTCTCATTTTTTTCTGCGTTGAAAATAGTTCAACGGTCATTAAGGTGTTTTCTGGTGCTTGAAGCTTGATTAGGTTTTGCGTTTCGAGTTTGCAGTGATTGTGACAGAATTTACGTTTGGGGTGCAAGGTAGTGTGACTGTTCTGCACTGTGGTTGTGATCTAGTCATCCAGTCCTCAATACTGGTGCGTTTTGCAGTCGACCCGGTCGACGTATCCAGTCCCCGATACTGGTGTGTGTTATTGTCGATAGGTTCGACGCTGCCAGTCCTCGAAACTGGTTTTAGCCAAGCTTGGCGTGGGGCTTTGGGGTTTTAGGTGGAGTGGTTTGTTTTGAGTGAAATCTTGGGGGAATGATCCTTAGGGAGGGATCTTAATTTTAGTGAAAAAAAAATTTTGAAATCGTGTCAGAAACCGGAGATACGATAGGATTTTGTCAAATTTGAAAAAAAACCGATTTTTTTTGCAGGAAAAACTTTTGCCGAGTTAGTTTTTAGTGCATATTGTAGAGCGTGAAAAACTGCATGATTTCTATTGAACAGATTTTGCTCAAAAAATTTAGAAAAAAAAAACATTTTCGAAAAAAACGTGCTCCGTTCAAAACCCTAAGGATCTATGGAGTCGCGTTTGTTCTGTGTGAGCTTGGTATCAAAAGAAAGCCACGAAAGAAAGCCAAAACCTACTTTTCTCGATTTTTGATTTTCGAGTTCGTTTTCGAGAAATCAACGAAAGAAGATTTGGTGCGGTCTTCAGAAAGGAGGTCTTCCCCGAAGAGCAAAATCCCACCATCTTCACAAGGATCGCTACGAAGAATTGGGAACCCGAGCTGTTTTAGCCGCGCATAATGAGAACGTCGACAAGATCAACGCCGAGGCTCTCCGAAAAGTGCCTGGAGAGTCCACTGTCTACGAGGCTATCGATGAACCGGCAGTTGACTGTCCCTTTACAGTACCCCTTCCCGGCCCCGAATCTTTCCAGCACCGGGCGGCATCCGGCATGCCAAAGCACCATCTTGAGCTCAAGGAAGGCGCCATTGTGATGCTTTGCAGAAGCCTCGACGTTGAGGCAGGACTCTGCAACGGAACGAAACTGATCGTCACCGAACTTCTACAGCACGGAGTAATGTGCAAGTTCGTCAAGCGTCCCCCAACGGAAAAAAACGAATCTTCATTTCGCCGCTCAGATTCAAGCACGTCGACAAATGCGGCCCAACCTTCAGCTTCTTCCGTCGCCAACTCCCCCTTCGACTCTGCTACGCTATGTCCATCAATAAAGCGCAAGAACAGACCTTTGATCGATGTGGGCTTCTCTTGACAAGCCCCGTTTTCAGTCACGGCCAGCTTTATGTGGCGCTAACGCGAGTCAGAAGAGCACAAGACCTCACAATGTGCGTCACAACTGACCCTCTGGCCGAAATCAAGCTATTCAATGTCACCTGTGATTCCTTTGTGATAGCGCTGTCCTCTGAATGCTCAAAGTGTAATGTCAACAATAAAAGCTTCATGCTATAATACTATAATCTCTAAACACCCAAAAATCACCGTGCTCCTCGACATAGCATCAGTATTACCAATATATAAGAGGCAAAACTAGCCTGGGTGGGCTGCGCGACAGGTTAACTGAGTGAAAGTTGTGAAAAAAAGTGAAAAACAACTGCGCAACAGGTCGACGCTCGCTTCGCTCGCTCAAATCATGTCAGGAGCCCGAGTTAGGCCTGATTTTATGGTTTTTCAATATAAATTCGTAGAAAAATTTTATGGGAGTGGAGTTAGTATCATTTTGAAGAGAAAAAAATTGAGCGGAGCTGAAATAAGCTTGTTCGCGGAGAAGCACGTAGTGCTTCGCAGAGGAAATGCGGATTTCAGCGAAGCGAAGCCGAACAGCTGGGGGATCCCGGGGCGGTAGTTTGAGGTACGGTATCGGGAGGCGGGGTACAATGGATTTTGGAGAAGTGGTTTTCTCATCTTGCGTTGAAAATAGTTCAACGGTCATTAAGGTGTTTTCTGGTGCTTGAAGCTTGATTAGGTTACACCGCCCCCACCCGCCCTAACTCACAAGACTGCTATTTAGATCCGTTCAGGAAGGTCCGACAAGCTATTGGCTGCTTCCTTTCGCCACCTAGCGTGAAGGAAGCCATCGCAGTGATCAACGCGGCAAAAGATGCGTCAACTGTGCGCCGTTATAACCAGTTGGTTACGAAGTTCTTGAGCTGGAGGAAGGACCCAAGGAGCTGTATCAGCAGTTCAGAGGTGTTGGCGTACTTATCGGCAGTCTTCCACGATGCGGGATCGGCATCAAGCGTGACGATGGCAGCGGCCGCGATCAAGTGGTACTGTAATCTGATAGAGGAGCAACATTTGGAGTCGTTTTGGACCAAGAGCTTTATGGAAGGGGTGCGGCGGTTAGCACCAGCTCCTATTCATCGATTCAAGATCACCCCAGCTGACATGAGTCTAATTGCCTCTTCGAAGTCATCTGCTCCGAAGGACCGAAGGATTATCGCCTATGTCTCCCTGTTATTCGCTGGTTGTCTACGTCCGATGCAAGGTGCCTCGCTTCGCCGAGACGATTTAAAGTTCTCCAGTGATGGCGTCATGCTGATAGAAGCCGACAAGACTAACAAGAAGGGCCCCGCGAAGTGGGTGCCTGTCCAGAGGACTGGAAACTCTTCAAACAGCGTTTGTGCTGTTCAACTCTTGGAGACATGGTTGCAAGTCGCCCCGATGTTCGTCTTTCCAAATCTGTCGAAGCCATTCCAACACATGTCCTACGGATCCGCGCGTCGCGAGTGGAAGCGCCTGGCCGCGGAACTCGGAATCAAGAACCCCATAACTCTTCACGGTTTCCGAGGGGGCGCGGCTACAGAAGCTATCAAGAACGGAGCGCCGATCGATGAGCTTATGCGTTTTGGACGTTGGAAGCGTGTAGAAACTTTGGAAGCGTACGTGGAGGTGTCAAGCGAGACGGTGCCACCACGTCTTCTGCGTTTAGCCGGTTGCCGAAGATACCCTGATGTGGATGGTGGTTTGTTCTTGTTGTTGCCAATTTGTTGTTGTTGTTTGTTAATGATTGGTTGGTGAAGGTTCATGGGTTGTTGTTGATTGTATATGACCGTTTTGAACTCTGTAAACGTTCACCTACTGTTGTTGGTGACTGTATGTGGAAGGAGGGCTGTGCGAAACTCAAAACTCGAAAGTCAAAACTCAAAACTCAAAACCTAAACTCAAAACTCAAAAGTAATTCTGGAACAACTTTAACAAATAACGCTGGAATAACAGAAATACAGTAGTATTAGGTCGTTTCTTCGGCGAAGCCTTCCAGAGGCACATTTGACTTCAGGAATAGCAGCTTCTGGAGGTTTTCGGGTGACATCGACCTTCGGAGATTGGTGAGTGCCAGTGATGCCGTAGAGAACAGTCTTTCGCTTTCGACTGACGTGGCCGGAGCGGATAAATACTTCTTTGCCATCTGCGACAGAGCGGGGAACTGTTCGGCATACACAGTGTTTGCCCAGTATTGAATAGGATCGGCAAGTGGTTGAGCTGATTCGCCGAGGTATTTATCGACTTCCTAAACATGACGTTGCACTCAATAGCCAAAGTTTTTCCTTACCAGACGTAGCCGCAGTTTGTCGTCCAAAGGAGGTGAGCTGATAGGGTCTTCTGATATCTGGACCGATCGGTACTTCTCAAAAAACGATATCTGGCTGCTGTTATCATCCGTTGCTGCAACAGGAGGCTTCGTTGAGGTCTTGATTCGGGCATTTGCGTCGTTGAGAACTTCGAAGGCTGCATCCATAAGGCAAGCAGCTGCTTCGTCCTTTTTCTCCACCTCCATGAAATCGCGCTTGAAACGTACATGAAACAATGTTGCTACAACAAAATTGGCGTCGCTTTCGATCCCGGCTACTCGCGTCTCTAGATTTTGGAGGATTGCGGAACAAAGTTCCGAGGCAGCATCATTTAGAACGGCACGTCGTAGAACGACGATTGTAGGAATGACGGCGGATATTGTCACGGATCGGCCTTGGAGCATCGTCGTAGCTTCTTTGATGGGTTTCAATGCATGGAGGATCTTCATCATCATCGAAAAATCGCCGGAGTTAAACTTGGGATAATCGCTTCGGTCAATTAGAAAAGCCTTCACGACAGAGCGGTTTTCCACGAAGCGCTCAAGCATATCGTGGAGCGAACTCCAACGTACTTCGATTCCCTGAATCAAAGAACTGACTTATGCATAATCCGCACATTTACCTTTACGAGCCAACGCGGAGAAAGCTCCTCAAGTGATTGGAGATCCTTAAAGTGATCTCTATCCACCGGCGACTTCCTCAACTTTCGGACAAATTTCTTAGTGTTCTCAATGAAGGTTGTAAATTGGTCTTCGTCATCGATAACGCTTCTGAGTCCACCGTAGACAGCCTGAAGTCAGCCAATTCAATAAGAGTTGGAATTAATCGGAACTTACCAGTTGAAGTTTATGTGCGAAGCAGTCTATCGAAGCCAAGCCACACATCCGTGTTGTCTTCTTCATAGTACTTGCTGCGTCCCTCACAACCAAATGACACTTGTTCTTGGCATCATTTCGATGAGACGAAATGCAGACGAAATAGAAGGCGTCTGTGGATCGAGCTTCCTCTTCTTGTTATTCGGTTCTGTCTTCCGTTCTTGTAGCTGCTCATATATGATGGCGTTCATGATGGCGCTTCATATGCTTGATGAGGCTTGTTGTAGCACCGTTCTTTCGCGAAACCTCTTGTTTACAAGTTCTGCACTTCGCTGTGCCTTTCGCGGCATCAGTCGACATCAGAACTCTTAAAATCTGCGATAGAACGAGAACGATGAATCTGTTCAGCGCCAATGTCCACATCATAATGACTGTTCCGTTGAAGGTGGCGTTCGACAGGTTCATCACAATCTAAAAACGTTCAGCTATGAGGCATCGATGAGGATAAACCTTTTCGACCCAGAACGAAAATTCCGTGTAAGTCAGAACGCGGACACCCAAAGCAACTTGAGAGACGAGCGAAAGTAAATCGTAAATTCCCATAGCTGTCATAATCCAATATGTCTCTGGCGATGCTAGGCTTTGAGTTTTTTTTGCTGTTTTTGAGTGATTTTTTGTCTATTTTGTAACGAGCAGTGTTTTCGGTTCGAGTTTCCTGAAACTTTACAATTTTTCGCCCACTTTAGCCATTTACATAAGCGCCAATCTTGCCGCTCGCAGGGCTACAGTTTTAGGCCCCAACTTCAGCTTTTTGCATGAGCGCCAATCTTGCCGCCCGCAGGGCTACAGGCTAATTGGCTTTTAGTACCTGGAGGGCGCGAATTCGCGCGCAGCCGGGTTTATCATCGTAAACAGACAGTCCCATAGCGCTAGCTCACGGCGAACAGTGGAATACAGAAAGGTGAATGGAAATATGCGGAAACATTTCCCCAAACTGGGATTTCATAGATTTCGCTTCAGGACCGAGTTTTGAGTCGAGTTTTGCCAAAAACTCAAAACCCAAAACTCGCACAGCCCTGTGTGGAAGGCGGTATTAGACCGGAGATATATGGTGTTCGGAGCTGTTCAGAGCGGAGCTGAAATAAGCTTTTTCGCGGAGAAGCACGTAGTGCTTCGCAGAGTTTACGAGTTTATTTACGAGTTTATTTCTCGTATCAAAGGCTTACGCCTTGCGAGACACCGTCTCCGGAATCAGCTCTTCGCCTCTCTGATGCCCGCGCACACTAATGGGATCGCCGTGCTCTACTCTGATGTGCCGAAGTCAGAAGAAGACCGGTGACTACGAAGTGATAATGTGTTTCTTGTGCTTCGCAGAGGAAAGTACTAAATCGTTGTTGTAGGCCGATTTGCTGCCCAGGGCGATTTGCTGCCCTCAGGGTGTTCATGGCGGGACCACGCGGCCAATCTGCTTCCTCCTCCAGGCCAACTTGCTGCGCTTACTATTTTTTGGCCGTTTTTGTGCTATAGTGGTCCAAAGTGGACAAAATTGATCACGTGGGACGGTTCGGGAATGATGGTTGGTGATCCAATACATTCTTCGCCGCAGTTTTAGCTTAGTACACCAGCCAAGTCGGACGGCGTCAAATACAGAGATGGCAAGTCCTAGAGCAATAGCTCCCAATTGTAGATCGAAATCTATGAGCCACTCTCCGTTTCGGTGCAGCTTGCTAATATGCTTGTTATGACTCATTACAGATTCAGTTTTGTTAAGCCTGCACCTCATCCAGTGCTCGTTCTGATCAATAGTATTTATGCGTACATAGTGTTAAGCAGACTCCTAAACTCCGTTTTAAAAGCATAGGCAAAGAGGAGCAAATCATGGCGGCGGTGCCAGGTCCAAATAGGCCCTGGGCTAGACTCCTAAACTTCGGTTGTTTGCAAATGTTTTATATCTCCTTGAAAGTGCCGAAGCCCGTTGTTGACGGAGCAAAACAAGACGTCTTCTTGTTTTGGAGGTGTGAATTTGGAAGTATTCCTGGCATATCTGTAGCGATGTTCAGACTCCAACTTGGACTCAAAACTAATAGTAAAAAAAACGCACGAAGGCGGTCAGAAATGCGAGGGCAGCAAGTTGGCCTGGAGAATGAAGCAGATTGGCCGGGTGGTCCCGCCACGGGCGTCATGACATAAGAGCGCCGGATTTAAGCGCGCCGAAATAAGCGCGCCGAAATAAGCGCGCCGTCATAAGCGCGCCGTCATAAGCGCGCGGCGACATAAGCGCGCGGCAACACAAGCGCGCCGTCATAAGCGCACCGTCATAAGCGCGCGGCGATATAAGCGCGCCGCGACACAAGCGCGCCGTCATAAGCGCACCGTCAGAAGCGCGCGGCGACATAAGCGCGCGGCAACACAAGCGCGCCGTCATAAGCGCACCGTCATAAGCGCGCGGCGATATAAGCGCGCCGCGACACAAGCGCGCCGTCATAAGCGCACCGTCAGAAGCGCGCGGCGATATAAGCGCGCCGCGACACAAGCGCGCCGTCATAAGCGCGCCGTCATAAGCGCGCCGTCAGAAGCGCGCGCCGTCATAAGCGCGCCGCGACACAAGCGCGCCGTCATAAGCGCACCGTCATAAGCGCGCGGCGATATAAGCGCGCCGCGACACAAGCGCGCCGTCATAAGCGCACCGTCAGAAGCGCGCCGTCAGAAGCGCACCGTCAGAAGGGGTGGTCTCGACACGATGCATATGTACAGTATCTGTTCTCGATTCTTTCGTCTCTGCTATGAATCCGCCTTCATTTTCTACTTTTTTTTCTACGTCCTTTCTGAACGCTTCTGTACGATATGGCATCTGAGGCCCTGCGACAAGAAGAGGAAGAGGTGTTTCGTAGATTCAAGCGTGGTTCATCAAGCGGTCGACATGTGACTTCCGAAGACGAGGAAACCGATCGTTTGCTGCTTGAAGGACCCCTTCAATCCCCAATTGAAGAATCCGACGCGAGGGAAGCAGAAGATGAAGAGCAGGTCACCGCGGCGTTCTTCATCGAAGAGCGCGAGAAAGAGGCCAATGATTACCGGCGGCTATCAAACGGAGGTGAGTGCATCTTGAGCTGACGCTGATGCAGCTGACATATGTCTTCAGATATAGAATTAGAGAGGTCGTCTTCCCGGAATAATCGCATCCACCTTGAGACGTTTGGAACTGGTGTCTTTTCTCGAAACGGCCATTTGTATAGAAGGGATCGCAGTAAACCTCTGAAAACCGGCTTGCACTCCTATCGGTGCGTTGAAAAGTTGTGCACAGGCAGAGCACATATCGACGAAGCCACGGGCGTGGGCCGTCTTACAAGAGATCACAATCATAATCCTTGTTATTCAGATGTGCAGGTTAGTCCCGTGCAATGTTGTGTTCCCAGAATTCTTGTTAAGCTACGAAGCGCAAGGGATGCACTTGCCCGTGGAGCAAGGATATCCGCTGATATCGTCGGGTCTCGTCCACGTGCCGCAACAAGAGATGCAGTCCATGCGATCAGAAGTACGCTCTCGGACGAAGCCTTGGCCAGTGCAGCTGATGCTGGAGCGTTTGAACGTAACTACCAGAGGACCAAACGACGAGTTGCGCAGAAAGATGGCGACATTGAATGCAATATACCCGATGCCCTTTCGTTCTCGGTGCCCGATCGTTTTCGTTTTTTCAAGGATGGTATGTTGTGGACGACAAAGCAACAAAACTAATTCGACTTCTAGAAGTATTCTTAGTTAGAGATATTAATGGAAACGGCATGCGTGCACTTATCTTCATGTCATACCATGGTACCAACCTTCTTGCACGTTATAAGAATGTAGCATTTGATGGAACCTTTCGAATAGTTCCTGACCACATGCTTCAATTATTTACGATCCATGCTTTCCTGGACACGAGATCTTCCCTACCAGCATGTTACGTAATTATGAACAAAAAAACGTCAGAATTGTATAGGTATGTTGGTAAACGCATTGTGCTGCATAAAATAATTCTTATAGACGCGTGTTTGAAGCCATAAATGAGCTTCTCGGTGAATCTGGTCCACCGGTGTCTTGTATGAGTGACTTTGAAAGGGCGAGCTACGGAGCGGCACGAGATGTGTGGCCGGACATCAAAGTCACCTTGTGCCACTTCCATCTCGGACAGTCAGTCTATCGCTTTGTTCAATCACACCCCGATCTTCTTGTTCGGTATAATGGGAACGAGCAAGATCGTGTTCGCATGAAGAGTTTGCAGTGCTTAGCATTCGTGCCCCCTCAGCGAGTTTACGAACATTTTTGTGTCCTCTGGGATTCCACAGAAGACATGAATCATCTGCTTTCTTACTTCTACGCTACCTACATTGGTCCATCCGCAATTCCTGACGAACCTATCAGCTGCAACCTCCCAGGTCAAACCGCTGACGGTATTAATTTGCTGTTATACGTATCTTATATACATTTTATGAATTTCAGCACTGATCCGATCAGACTTATCACAGCGAGCGCGTCATGGTCCGACTTTTTCAATAAATGACTGGAATCTGTACGATCGGACTGGAAAAGGCCCTAGGACGAATAACTCCGTTGAGGCCTGGCATGGAGTTCTAAACAGATATGCCGTCGGAACTCCGAGGATGATCGATCTGCTTGAGGTATTTGGCCATACAAAGGAATTCAAGTTAAACATTTGCTGCAGATCATTCATCGCGAAGAATCTCACTGTAGACAAGCTTACAGAGAGTATTTTCTCAATCCATTTTCTCAATCCATTTTCTCAATCCATCTTTCTCAGGCGCGCTTATGACGGCGCGCTTATGACGGCGCGCTTATGACGGCGCGCTTATGACGGCGCGCTTGTGTCGCGGCGCGCTTATGTCGCGGCGCGCTTATGTCGCGGCGCGCTTATGTCGCGGCGCGCTTATGTCGCGGCGCGCTTATGTCGCGGCGCGCTTATGTCGCGGCGCGCTTATGTCGCGGCGCGCTTATGTCGCGGCGCGCTTATGTCGCGGCGCGCTTATGACGGCGCGCTTATGACGGCGCTCTTAAATCCGGCGCTCTTAAATCCGGCGCTCTTAAATCCGGCGCTCTTAAATCCGGCGCTCTTAAATCCGGCGCTCTTAAATCCGGCGCTCTTAAATCCGGCGCTCTTAAATCCGGCGCTCTTAAATCCGGCGCTCTTAAATCCGGCGCTCTTAAATCCGGCGCTCTTAAATCCGGCGCTCTTAAATCCGGCGCTCTTAAATCCGGCGCTCTTAAATCCGGCGCTCTTAAATCCGGCGCTCTTAAATCCGGCGCTCTTAAATCCGGCGCTCTTAAATCCGGCGCTCTTAAATCCGGCGCTCTTAAATCCGGCGCTCTTAAATCCGGCGCTCTTAAATCCGGCGCTCTTAAATCCGGCGCTCTTAAATCCGGCGCTCTTAAATCCGGCGCTCTTAAATCCGGCGCTCTTAAATCCGGCGCTCTTAAATCCGGCGCTCTTAAATCCGGCGCTCTTAAATCCGGCGCTCTTATGTCGTGTCACGCCCGCCACGAACACCCTGAGGACAGCAAATCGGCCTGCGGCATCGTTCAACAAACCAGGCAACACCGTTTCTAGTATTGCGGAATGCTGACGTCGATTCGATTTTTCTGATTCCGCGAGTGGAACTTATTTATACTCAGATTAAAAAAACTCTTGGCAAAACGGCGAGTACTCCCGCCACGACTTATATGTATCGTATGTTCGTACAGCGCCGAAATTACAATGGGATTTTTGAGTTTATGCAAGAATCGCGTGTTTTCTTCGCGTACGAGATGTTATTTCAAAAAAACTCAACATTAAGTTGTAGATCCGTCACTGGCGGATCGTTTGCGCCATCATTGAGCGCCAGAGATAGAATTTCCACGGAGGAGATAGCTTTCTTATCTCCCCGACTTCTGTTTTCCTCTAGTTTCTCGCCTTCTACACTGCGCGTCTTGCTCAAACTGGCACCACAGATCGCGCAGCCCGTCCTTGTCATCACAGAATCCATTTGGACTGATATGAAAGCGATTTGAATAAGAACAATGAAAGCGAATAAAAACCGAACATTCGCGGTACGAGACCTCTGCGTGTAAATGCGATGTTCTGAGTGCATTGATCTGATCTGCGCTGAATAGCGTTCATATCGGTCCAAATGGATTCTGTGATGACAAGGTCGGGCGGCGCGATCTGTTCTGCCAGTTTGGACAAGACGCGCAGTGTAGAAGGCGAGAAACTAGGGAAAAACACAAGTCGGGGTGAGAAAAAAGCTATCTCCTCCGTGGAAATTCTACCTCTGGCGCTCAATGATGGCGCAAACGATCCGCCAGAGACAGATCTACAACATAATGTTTAGTTTCTTCGAAATCACACCTCGTACGCAAAGAAAACAAGCGATTCATCCACAAACTCAAAAATCCCATTGAAATTTCGGCGCTGCACGAACATACGACCTTTATAAGGCGCGGCAGGAGCCTCCGAAGAGTTTTTTTAATCTGAGTATACTTTCCGATCCGCCCACACACAGCGTTCTTTACCTTCCGATCCGCACCGCAATGGTCTGAGTGCTAGAAGATGGTGAAGACGCGGAAAGTTTCGGCGCGGCGGAGCGACTACGAAACGCAGAGTTTCCCACCGGTGGCGCCTCCGCAGATGGTGGGCGAATTTTCGACGAACGCCGAGCGGGAGGCGCTCCCGGGCCGTACGGCGATGAAGTACATCTACGAACCCTTCGTGGGCACCACTTCTGGACTCGCCTTCGACCTCAACGTCGGTGAGGACTCTTTCATCGGCAAAGGTGAGTTCCAGCGGCAGATCTCGGTGATCAGTGGCCTCTTGAAGATTATTCGGAGAAGAGCTGTGAGGACCTGGATGTGTTTCTGCGATGGATCATGACCCAGGCGCCGCGGGGAGGTAATCTGCAGAAGGTACTCAATGCCGGCCAGGTGGTTGTAATCTGGACTGTTTCAGGCGGTGCACGACTCCCACTTGGTGTCGTGGCGAGGGACAATGACGCGACTGGCTTCGCAGCTGTACGAAGCCAACGAACCCTTCCGGATGGCCGCCTGCAAATACAGAGGAGTCGTCTTCCTCTGCGAGTTCAGAACGCCGGCGAAGCTGGAGAGGCTGAAGAAGATGACGGCGAAGGACAAACTCATGACCTACTGGGGACACAAATTCGAGCAGTACATGACAAGTCCTTGTAGAAAGGTAAGCCACAGTGATGCTCGACGGTGCTTGACTGGGCGTTTCAGAAGAAGCCGGAAACGAACGCTCCCGTATCACAGATGGAGGAATTCACAGTGGTAAACAAGATGAAATTCGGATCCACTGGACTCCGTCTTTACATGGGATGTGAGATGGATGGCGTTGACCTCGGTACCATTAAGCGCTTTTCTTCAACATTTCCCTTTTCACTTCCAGAAGGCAACTACGTCGAATTGAAGACTCATCGAGAGAGTTTGTCCGGCGGATTCTGGAGATTCAAGGCAATGAAGTGGTGGCTGCAATCCTATCTCGGCGGCGTGCCCTCGATAGTTGCCGGCCTCCGTAGCGACAGTGGAATCGTCCACACGACGCAGCGGATTCCCCTGGAGCAGCTCCCCCAACGTGGAAACGGCTGGAGCGACGCCTCTCTGATCAAGTTCCTGGAAGCGGTGCTCTCGGCGGTGCACGAAGCCGTCATAAGCGAGGTTGACGAAAACGTAAGGGGTTGTTACTGTGTTTTTCTAGTTCGGCTCTTGCAGTGCGTTTTCCTCGTGGAGCGGAATCCTGGGTCGGAGAGCATCTCCATAGAAAGGGATTGCCCGCAGTACAGCTTCTTGAGCGAAGAGTTCATCGACTACTTCGCCTAATGAACCGTTTGTTGCACCAAAGTGGAAGGGTGATCGTAAACTCAAAAGAAGAGGTCATAAAAGACGAGTGATTTGCATGAGCGCTGACGGAATTCGGGGATATACGGCAGGAGATCCAAGCGGAGATTTGCGCGAAAGAGATAAGTCGCGCTATCTCCTGAAAGATCTTCCGCTCGATTTTATCTGGTAATCAATCAACGACGGGTAACCTTGGATGACGAGTTTGAAGAACCCTCGCGAAAGTGAATCTCGAATTTTTCGCCTCTAATCCATTTTGTGGCCATCCGGCGCGCGGTTTCGGTTTCCGCTCTCCGATCTCGCCCCGTCACCGCGATCGCCGACGGCGTTAATCTTGGTTGATGGATCGATGTTATCGCGTCTTCGGATTGTCCGTCAGAATTGCGGTCGGTCAGTCGCCTATTTTCGTAAAAGAACCTTGAGATCGTGTCACCCCTAATTGATGGCCGAGAGCGCCGCTTCGTATCGACGATTATCCAAATGAGTTAGAATCGGGGTACGGTCACTCGGCGTCCAGACGAATGCATCTTCGGGGAATTCGAAGCGCCCGGGAGCGAGGGGCACAAAACCGGTTCCTGTGTGACGTCCGCGTGATTTTTGAGGCGCACTTCCAATTAATCAGCCGTCACGGATGGAGACGGTGACAGCGACTAAACGCAAACCCTTTGTTTTTGGCGCGCGAAAGTGTAATCGAGCCAATTAGACGCCCGTTTCCGTTTCGAATCCACGGTCTTCACTGCCTCCGATGCCGAAGAGCCGATGGAGGCGCTCCCGAAAGCGGAGATAAGAAGCTGGAGCGGACGATTAGAAACAGATGAATTTAAAAACAGTGCACGTCGACGACGTGGAAAGGCTGGCGGCGCTAACGAAATGCAGGATTACGGCCGTCTTCCATGCTCCTGTGGAATTCCAAAAAGCGTGCGCCGTGTGTTTACAGTGGCGACGTAGCCGCGATATCGCATTTCGAACGAAAATCGTCACGTAATCTGTCGATAGCGAATCCGCGGCGTCCCTTCTAAACAAACACCGCTACCGTGGGGAGCGCTCTTTCAGCCGTTCGACGTTAGAGCCAAGGAAAGTCGTGGAGTACATGAATCAGCGGGCGCCTGCCTCAAGGAGCGGAGTACATGAATCAGCGGGCGCCTGCCTCAAGGAGCGGTTGAGTCATGCGCCGATCCCGAAGAGGAAAGAACGTGTTTCGGCGGAAGTCGACGCAACTAAAAGGCAATCCTGATCGACATTTTGGCGCCATCCACCCTGTCCTCGACAAAGACCGAGCGCCGCTGATAACGATCGAGCGATAAGTGGAGCCACGGAGCCGGTGGATAGCGGGAAGCACCAAAGAAAGCGTCGACGGATCATCGTTCGACGGACCGAAGTGCCACGATTAATTAGAAACATCAATCAATTAGTCGTTTTGCCTTCTTCGCTTTCGCGAGAGGCGCGGAACCGGTTCCGCGCACTAGGCTCCCCAGTTTTGTTAAGACAAAACGGACACTTACCGTAGTCACCGATGGGGACGCCACCACATTTAGCTTTGGTAACCTAGCTTTATGATATCCTTGCACTCATATAGCTAAATAACCAAAGGGAAATGTGGCGTGCGTGAGATGGCTGAGTTGCTCTTCGACTGAAAAGGGGGGGGGGGGGGGGGTGAGGGGAATCAGGAGTGACAGAGGGGACGGGAGGGAGACGAGTAGTGAATAAGTTAAAAGGAAAACAGTCTCTGACGGCGACGCACGGTTATCTGGCGAGCTACCGCGCCGGTAACGCAATGGTATAACGGACACGCGAGTGGCGACCAACGACGACCAAAGCGAAGAGACACCTCTCCGCTGCACAAAGCGCTGCATTCCTCGATCGCACGCCTCTGCTCCGTGATACGCTGGCTCCGCCCACGTCTCCCGGAGCAAGGAGCTCGAGCGAAGGCTTCGGCGGCGACTGACCACGGAAGAGGAGCGTCTGTCGGAAGCGCGCAGGCCTCTCACTGATCAAACAAACGACGAATTACGCTGTTGACTTTGAAGAGGCGCAGATTGCCCTCTGTGCGATCTGAGGCACGAGGAAACGCCGAAGGAACGCCTTTAAGTACCACAAGGGAGGACGAACATGGCCCGCCTAGGCGGCATTCGATCATCGAAGGTTGACAATGGGATCAGCGATAAGAGGCGATTAGATCTCGGAAGCGCACCTTCCCACGACGATTTCTCCGGGCTCTCAAAAGAGAGTCGCCCGCAGAAACCCGACCCTATGCGCCGACTCCATATCGAATTCAGTCGACGACCGTTACGATTTTTGTAATACGATTAGCAAAATACAATTGGAATACGGTGGAGGAGAGTGGAGCATGACCTTACGAAGGTGATAATGCTTGCGCGAAGTGTAAATTACTCCGATGCCATCTTTATGAGCAAAGTGCTACCACGCATCACTCATTATGTCATATCTCAAAGATCGTCAGGAGGTCGGTATCGTCGCGGTACAACCGTAACAGGTTGCACTATTCGCACAGTTAAGAAAAATGTTGAGCGATAGAACACAGAGAACTACAAGAGTTGCATTCTGTTTGAATTCGATTGGTTCCGATCGCATAGCCAGTGTTGACGCATCTAAAACGACGATGAAAAGCCACGGAAATCGAAAGGAATAGCTTAGCACCTGCTCTGAGAAAGGCTATGAGAAAGCACTGCTTCGCGCTTCCTCAGCGTCGCTGGACCAACGGCGGCGGAAACTGGTCGCCCCTCGAGAGATTAAACTCATGGCGGTGACAGGCTAAATGCGATTATGATCGAACTCGACGCCGGTTTTGGAACGATCGGAACTTCTGAAAGAGCGTTTACTTCGGGCGAAGCGGCGAAACGCACGAAAATGGAAGGCAAACACGGGAAAAAGCGGAGCGCAAGAGAGCCTGCGATGTCATGGACTGTCCCATTGTGCTGTTTGTCCTCGCGAGCTTTTTTCGCCGCGGATTGTTTCAGGAGGCGGGCGGCGACGGTGTCAACAGAGCGCGAGAGTCTGGATTCCATGCGGGCGACCATTCGGACGCCCTGAGGACCTCCGAAAAGGTCCCCGAAAGGAGTCCTCTCCGCGGCTGCGTGCGGTCTCGCGTGGATATCCATGCTATGCAAGCTTCCGTCTACGGTAGTCGTTCTCTCGTGAGATCCGATGTTCTCAAGGTGACACCGTCTTTTCCTTTCGCGATATTCGATTCTCTGCTGTTTGCCGCGGTTAGGGTTGCAGTGATCCAGAACGATTATGCCTAAAATCTATGTCACGCGATTGGATTATTCTGCCAGATGCGTCGTGTTTCCCGCCGTCGTTATGGAAACTCGTCGATCCAGTGTACCAATTGCTTTTCCAGTGACGTTACATATCTGTACTCCAACCCGGTGCTTCCAAGGCACATTCATCCCGCACAAGAGCGAATAGCTTTCTGTCCGCAAGGGCAAACAATGTGCTGTTTATTTATTTAGAGTCGCGCTTTTTTTTAAATTTCGTGTTTCTGGCGTTGGGTGCCGTTCACCATGCACTCTGCTTACTTGATTTGTGGCTCAACTGGTTAGCGCGCGTGGGAGCTCGTTACGCGCGTAAGCTGTTCGTTTCACTTGATCATATGACATCGTGGGCTTGCACTTTGCGCGGATCAGCCGCTGTTTCTATTCGGTAGGTGGTGTGCATGTGTATGTGTGCTATTAGAGTGAGTGGAGTGTCATGTGCGCCACGAAAAAGAGCCGCGGCAGGCTCGTTTTCATATAGCGATTCGTTTGTGCTTACCAGCTGCAAATATCTTAATTTGTTTATGTATTTGCTAATTTTCTCGCTTTTGCACTGTAACGTTCTGTCGAAGCGCTTAGCTTACTTGTGAGACACTGTAGACAGTTAGCCCCTACAGTGATTTCAAGCGTTGCCCACTGTCGATTAACAGTGGAGGCCATGTAATGTTGGAGCTGTTTGCGTGCTCGTGATATGCAAATGTTGAGCGTTGAGCAGTCCCTTATCGTGTTGGAATACCCCCGGTATGTGGCAGTAAATGTGCTGTCATTCCGAGCAAAACGTTTCCTATGTCATCTCAGTGTCAGTGCTGCCACAATATGACTACTGCCAAATCCGGAGCATCTGCCGTTTATCGTCGTATCGACATGAGTCATGGATTAATGCAGAGCATCGTTCGAAATCAGATTGATAGGTAGCGTGTGCTTTTAACACATGTAATCTCGTCATCTTATATTGCATTTCAGGGATGAATACCATAAAATGATGATCGAAAAGACGGAGAAGGTGAAGC
This sequence comes from Steinernema hermaphroditum, assembly GCA_030435675.1. Lineage (NCBI taxonomy): Eukaryota > Metazoa > Nematoda > Chromadorea > Rhabditida > Steinernematidae > Steinernema > Steinernema hermaphroditum. The sequence continues at coordinate 7,967,154 of CM059622.1, forward strand.
GCAAAGTAGAATCAAGTCAATACCGACCGACGCGGGCGAACCTATACGTTCCTCCCCACCTACGCCGGGCCAAGAACAAAACCACTGCTGCGACAACAACGGATTCGTGTCCGGCCAGTTCCCAAAGCAGTGCGGAAACATCGCCAGATCGACTCAACATGCGTAGAAGAATCCGCGAACGTCTCGAGAAACAGCTGAATGGGAAGACTGATGCCGATCTCGTGCCCTCGATGTCAGCTTTAACCCTTTCGGATGAACCACGCACAATTTCACAGGCTAAAATGGCGCTTTTTAACCTTAGTTTACAGGGTGCAGATGGAAGCACAAGCGATTTTGTTATTTATAGTGTAAGTTGAAGTTCTGCTGTAGAGAAAGTATGTCATTGTTTGACTTAGACGGATAACGCGGCGAGGACATCGAAATACATCGCTCGAGTTTGCGGGTTGAGTGAAGAAGAATGTCGCCGGCTACGCCTCAAGATCGAGGAAGAACAGAGCGTTCGGATGAAAAATTAGATTTGATGTGTAATTAACTAACACATGTACATATTTGTATTCTACTACTGACAAGTGTCAAAAATTACCCTCGCCGATTTCGTTGAAATTTGGTGCACTGATATATCTTGGGGAGACTAGTAACTGTGTAAAATATTACCTGCCCATAGGCATTTTAGACATACTAAACGGGTGTATGTTATCCGTGACCCAATATATACCTGATATATACCCGGTATCTGGATTATAATCTGTCAGACCGTTTCTCTAGAATGCACTCATAAACAGTTTTGAAAAGAACACAAAGCCATTAGGTTAACGCCATTAGTAAATACAGGGTCACTTGGGAATCGCCAGTGAGAAACGGATATATCCGGTGAGAGCGGATATATCCGTTTAATATGTCTAAAATGCCCATGGGCAGCTAATATTTTGCACAGTTACTACTCTCCCCACGATTTGTTAGTGCACCAAATTTCAGCGAAATCGGCGGGGGTCATGTTTGACACTTCCCTTGTGAGAGAGACACTTGTGACACTTTCTGCTCACAAAATTTGCCATATATATATCGATAAAATCCTTTAATGTGTTTCTGACGTTCTTCGCTGAATTCTCCGATTGTAGGTTCTTTCACCTATCCACCTTTTCGGATTGTGTACTGTTTGTTCTATCGATGGGGTTCAGATGATCGCGAGGGTGCGTTTGTTCGACGCCGCGAAGGTGTCCTCGGTGATCTCTTCGATCTGCTCGTTCGCCGACCACTCAGCCTTCTCGAAACGTCCAATCTTCCCGAAGAAAGAGAAGTCCGAAGGAGAGGCGAGTCACTCTTTAATGGCAACAAGGTTCATTATCTTCTTTTTCAGGCGGCGACGTTCGTGGACTACAGAAGAGTTACTTGTCGAGCAGGCGACGGAGGGAACGGCATGGTTTCGTTCTTGCGGCGGTACCGTGTGCCCTTCGGAGGTCCCGACGGCGGCGATGGTGGCAACGGAGCACACATTGTCTTTGTCGGTGGGATTCAGCCTCTATCCAAGGATTATCTCTCTTTCAGCTGATCAACACACGAAGGACCTTTCCGGCCTCGGCTCCGTAATAAAGGGAAAGCGTGGCGCCTTTGGCCAGCCTAAGGGTTGCCACGGGAAAAGCGCGGAGCACGTCCACGTGAAGGTGCCTCTCGGCACTGTTGTGAAGCAGATTAACTCGGATGTCATCGTGTGGGAGCTGAATCGACCCGGAGAGATCTTCCTCGCCGCCCGCGGAGGCTCTGGAGGCCACGGAAACCAATTCTACGTCTCCAATGAAGTGCGGAAGCCGATCAAGGCGGAACTCGGAGGCGCAGGCGAGGAGGTCGCGTACGATCTGGAGATGCGAGTTATGGCTGTGGCAGGGCTTGTGGGATTCCCAAATGCCGGAAAATCGTAGGACATCGAGGTCGACGTTCCAACGTTCTCATTCGTTTTAGATCGTTTCTGAGGGCGATTTCGAGAGCAAAACCGAAGGTCGCTTCCTATCCGTTTACGACGCTCAAGCCTCACGTGGGGATCGTCCATTACGACGACTTCGTGCAGCTCTCGGGTATGTCTCCTCTTGGAGGGCGCTTTGACAATGCTGCTTTTTTTAGTTGCCGACATTCCCGGATTAATCGAAGACGCACACCAAAACGTGGGCCTCGGGATCTCGTTCCTGAAGCACATCGAGAGGTGCCACTGCCTCTTCTACGTCCTCGATTTCTCGCTCGGAGAGTACCCGGAACAGCTATCGGCGCTGCAGAAGGAACTTGATTTATACGAAGAAGGACTCTCGCAAAGAGCTTCTGCGATCATTATCAACAAGATAGATCTCGCTCCTCAAGAGGTTCGTCGGTGAATTTGTACGCCCTTCACATGATGCGTTTAGATTGATTTCGAATCGATCAGGTCAGAATTCCCGAAACACCGCGTCTTCTTCGTTTCCGCGAAAACTGGCGCAGGGCTAGAAGAACTTCTCGTTTACTTAAGGGGTGTATACGACGTTTACAAGAACGAAGAATATCAGAAGAACAATAAAGAGATGGAATAGATCACACGAGTCCAGCCTCGCGGGCCATAGAGAAAAAGACGGAATCGGGGCGCGCGAGGAGCGCCTTGGGGTGTCGAACTCAACGACACCCGGTCAGTTTCCGATTTTGTTTCGCGCAAACTGACGGGAACCCGAACTCAACGAGGTCGGGTTCCGTGGTCGAGGACGCCGGAGGATACGGTCATAGTCGATGACGGTGTTGAGACGGTGGGCGATAGTGAGTACGGTGGCGTGGCGGAAGTTGTCGCGGATGGTCTGTTGGAGGAGGGCGTCAGTTTCGACGTCGAGCGTGGCGGCCTCGTCGAGGACGAGGATGCGGCTTCGCTGGAGGGGGGCGCGCGCCAGGCAGATGCGTTGGCGCTGGCCGACGCTGAGCTTGTCGCCGCTTTCGGCGATGAGGTGTCCAGAATACGTGTCTTGTGCCGGAGGAGACCTGTCTTGGAGGCTCGGGATACAATAGAAAACCACAATAGGTATCTGTGAGCAGCGATACTTTTCGAAGAAATTCGCACTATTGTTGTTCTGCTCTGGACGACTTCGCTCTACTTTTTTTCAATGGAATTTACCGTTGTTTCGGCGAGAACGACCGCTAGCATTTCCTCTGTTTTGGTTTTCAGCAGTTCTCTCGAAGCAACTTCCTGTGGTTCTTCAATGAAATCGGCCTTAAACTTTGGATCCAACAGAGTGGCAAAGACATAGTCGGCATTCTCCTCGATTCCTTCGACTCTTTCTTCCAAATTCGACAGTATGGCGGTGCTAATTTCCGTGCCACAATCGTTTAATGCACGCCGAAGAACGAAGATGGTGAGAATCACGGAGGAAATTGTAACATTTCTTCCTTGCAACATCACGGTGGCTTTCTTGACTGGCTGAAGCGAGTCCACCATTTTCTGCATAATCATATAGTTGAATAAAATTCACGTTTTATATGTAATAAACGCGGCTGCGCGCGAATTCGCGCCCTCCAGTTACTTTATAAAGCCAAGTAGCCCTGCGGGCGGCAAGATTGGCGCTCATGCAGAAAGCTGAAGTTGGGGCCTAAAACTGTAGCCCTGCGGGCGGCGAGAAACCACAGCCCTGCGGGCGGCAAGATTGGCGTTCATGTAAATGGCTAAAGTGGGCGAAAAAACTGTAAAGTTTCAGGAAACTCGAACCGAAAACACTGCTGGTTACAAAATAGGCAAAAAATCACTCAAAAACAGCAAAAAAAACTCAAAGCCTAGCAGCACCAGAGAGATAGTGGAAGTAGAACACAACCATCTCAACTGTCTGTGTGGCTCATTGCGAACGTTCTCTGTTTGTAAGCGGGCGGTGTCGGGTTCGGTTCCCCTCGGGGTCCTTATTTTTGTGTGGGTGTTTCCGCCGTGCGCACGGAAAAACACACATACACACACACACACACACACACACACAAAAAAACGACCGGTGTGTGCAAACTCGCTGACCCTGTCTGTGGTCAACCGTCTCTGCGAATCGGTAGGAGTGAAACAGACGAACAGAGAAAAAGCTGCATGCCAGTTTGCACACACCGGTCGTTTCTCTGTTCGTCTGTCGCTCTGGTACCGACGCAAAGAGACGGTTGCGGCCGCAAGGGATATATATTCGGCGGCGACTTTCAACCGGTTTGAAGTGCCGATTGGTGAGTCGATTGAGTCGATTGATTCGATTCAATCGGCCAATCGAGTCGATTGGGCCAATCGCCAATCGATTGGAAATTAATCGAGTCGATTGGGCCAATCGGCAATCGATTGAAAACCAATCGAATCGTAATCGATTGACGAATCAATCAATCGACTCAACTAATTCCCATCTCTGCGGATGCGTACAGATGTCAGTAAGATAGAGCTAACAAGGGAATGTTGCCAAGTGGACGACGCGGATCGGATTGAGATATGGTGGGGGTGGTAGAGCCCAATGTGGGCAATCACGCGCACGTCGAATCCCGTGCCCTCAATCAAGGTTCACTACCTAAACACCCCTCGAAAGTTAGGCCTATATGAATATAGTCAACAAATGCAACAATGGCGCGCGTGTGTGTGTGGTCCAGTGGTAGTGGTTCTGCCCGCCATACTGGAAGCCAGAGTTCGACCCCCCGCGGGGGCAATTCTTTTTTGCGGTCTTTTTCTTTCACTTTACACTTCCTATTTCATTTATTCCAACCTAGAAGTAACAGTAATTAGCGAACAGTATGACAAACAACTTAAACAGCGCATACAAGGTAACGCCCCCCAAAGGGTAGTTAAAAATTGAAATGAATTGTCGTACAATGGATAGAGGAGATCTTAAGAATACGGGCGCACACAAAACGCGCGGCCCATATCCAGACTGCAATAAACAGGCCCGCAGAATATGAAAAATGACGATAGTTTCCACTAGTCCGCATAAGTTGCTGCTTTGCGAGGTGTCTGTGTGGTCGAGTGGTAGTGGTCACGAACGCCATTTTGGAAGCCAGGGTTCGAACCCCCGAGGAGGCAGTCTTTTGTGGTCCTTTATCAGTGCACGGGTACCCTAGTTTCTGCTTAATTGTGCCATTTTTTTGAAGAGTTCGTTATACTCGCCGTCAAAAAAAACAAAGTCCGCACGTTCGGTCAGCGTGCGTGTGGTCTCCCCGATTTACAAGGGAAAACCAGAGTTGAGCATCATAGAAGCTCGATTTCTCTGCGCCTGTGGCGTTTCGTCGAAATCCGTCAAATACAAATTGTTCGTTAGTGGCCAGAGCGCCGCTCGTGCCAAATTTCGCTGCGAACCGTGCACTCTTTTCGTGCGAAAAAGTGTCTTTTCTCCGTGACTAAGTCTATTTTTCACGTTACAGGGAAATTTCAGGACAGGTTTCTGGGCAGAATGGTAACATTCCCCCGGTATGTGATCGCAATCTATTGCAGACCTTCGCTTCTGCCGAAATCTGATAGTTCGGGATCATGCAAGATGAGCTCTACTTGTGCATTGTCGTAGAGAGCGGACTATTCTTCGATTCTCATAGCATGCTCGTACCTGTCAGATTCCGTAACCGTCACGATCGGTGATAGATTGTGATCGCATACAGAACGAATTGCTGCCATTTTGCCGATAAAACAGTTCCAAAATATCTATGCAGCATCTAAATGAGACCTAGTCACGGAGAAAAGACACTTTTTCGCACGAAAAGAGTGCACGGTTCGCAGCGAAATTTGGCACGAGCGGCGCTCTGGCCACTAACGAACAATTTGTATTTGACGGATTTCGACGAAACGCCACAGGCGCAGAGAAATCGAGCTTCTATGATGCTCAACTCTGGTTTTCCCTTGTAAATCGGGGAGACCACACGCACGCTGACCGAACGTGCGGACTTTGTTTTTTTTGACGGCGAGTATAGAGTAACGATGAGAAAAAGAAAATGAGTCGTGTGCCTGAAAACACTGGGATATCATACTGTAGTATTTTTGTCTGCATGCCCTTTTGTCTACATGCCATTTTGTCTACATGACTGTTTTTTTGCCTTGACCCCTTGTAAAACGGTCGTTTGTTATCACAATGGCTTTTAACCCCAGTAACGTCGTCAAGCTTTTGAGCAACTACTTCCCACTAGAACAAGCAGATGACGAGTTTACAGATGCAGAGCAGAACTTTTGTTCGGCTATTAAAGGTTAGTCCCAACTTTTGCACTATACTATCGACAGTACTCCTTTTAGAATACTTAAATGACCTTAAAAGCGTACAAGAAGGGGGTCCGGTAGTGTTCAGATGTGCGCATTGCTGTAATTTTTTTTGCATTGACCACACCGTTGTTATTTCAAGTCATGTATGCGCTGTTTAAGTTGTTTGTCATACTGTTCGCTAATTACTGTTACTTCTAGGTTGGAATAAATGAAATAGGAAGTGTAAAGTGAAAGAAAAAGACCGCAAAAAAGAATTGCCCCCGCGGGGGGTCGAACTCTGGCTTCCAGTATGGCGGGCAGAACCACTACCACTGGACCACACACTCACGCGCGCCATTGTTGCATTTGTTGACTATATTCATATAGGCCTAACTTTCGAGGGGTGTTTAGGTAGTGAACCTTGATTGAGGGCACGGGATTCGATGTGCGTGTGATTGCCCACATTGGGCTCTACCACCCCCACCATACCTCAATCCGATCCGCGTCGTCCACTTGGCAACATTCCCTTGTAAGAGAGCTCTATACGAACAGCAAACAGGAGTCTCACAGCTCAAAGTGGAGAGACATTGTGACGGTCAATTTGGAAACACATGGTCTCGGTTAGTCCGACTTTTTGGTAATCCGAGGGTCATTTTTTTCACATTTGGACTTTATTTCCGTGAAGTAGAAAAGAGCTCGTGAATTCACTATGTGGGCATAGTAGCTGTGAGCGATGGCTATCTTCTGCATGTCCCCGTTCCTTATTATATTACTTAACCATTTGGAAACAGTGAAGTTAACGGAACATGGTGATCCGAAAAGGCCATCTTTTTGAGATTAGCCCATGCTGTGATAAACGACGAGCGCAGCGATAGGTGCATTCGGTAGGGAGGACCCAAATATGTATGTGATATAAGGCAGTCACCGTCCATCACACAAATGTTAATATAGGAAGTCCATACATCACTTCGCATTTCGCTCTTTCGAGGTGCCAAAAAAATGACCATCGTGAAAGAATGGACCTCTAACACAAAGAGGAATGTAACGTACAAGCCGCCAATCATGGTGTAAGGCGTGAGTTCACTGTACTCAGTAACGCGCCCATCGGTTATGCCCTAGGAGTAAACGTCGTGAAATCATGACATGTTTACAACATCGGCCATTTTTTATGGATCAACAGTATATTTCGGCACGAGATTCTTTCATATCACGGTTCGTCGACGAGGGGAATAGGGGGTCAGGAGTGGAACTGTCGTAACTTCCGCTATACTACTGTGATCTCAATCCGATAAAGATGTTCTGTACCGGGGAAAACTCCAAAAGAAACCGCAAAACACCGCAAAACCATGGTTTGTGCATTGATATCGCGGCATCTGGCTATGAAAATGTGAATAACTTCTTGTGCACGCGTTCAATTTCGACAATTTTGGGCTCAATCGACTCGCAATTAACCAGGCAATATTGCTTTGCTTGTAGAATTTTGAGATTCGTGTCCGTCAATCCCCGTCAAAAGTGTCCAAACATGCAGACGATTTGCATTTCCCATTGTAAAATGGAGTACCACACACGAAGATGGCGTGGCGCGCGCAAAAAAAGCGTTGTGGGACCAAATCGAAAAAATGTCAGCAATTTTTTAATCCGACTATGGTCGCCGTAATTTTAATGCGCCTGCAATGTGTGCGTGGTGGGACCACCACACTACCGTAGTTTTGTCGTTCTGCCGACTTTTACAATGGAAATCACAGAGTTTCTATCTTGCTTCGTTGATTTTGCGCGATCTAGGAGGTTTCGCAGAAATCCAAACGTTGCTTTTGTGCAGAATTGAACGCTGCGTCGAATGAGCTATGGCTCACTGCTGGAAACTCACTCCGCGTGCCGGAATTAAACGGTCTATAAAACAGACTACCATCCTAAGCCAATTTAACGTCATACACGCGGGTTATTCATCACTGTCACTGCTATCAGAGTCGCTCGTACTGCGATCTGAGTTCCTGCGCACTGTAACGCTTGTTAAAGAACCACTTTTGCATCATTCAAGCTTGAGGTTGAAGCTACTAGTAAAAATCCAACGTTCGATCCTAGCGTAGGGTGCTTGTAGTAATCTTGGGTTTTCCGGATTCTATGGGTATATTGAAGCGTCATGAGCCTTGTGTCAGCTCTAAAAGGCTTGAAAGTTAAGGCAGCGCATATTTTTCAAGCGGAAAAGGCGCCTCAGGTCACATTACACGGTACTAAAATAATAATCGCTTAATAATTCCATGTTCGCGCCACCAAATTGCACCAACTAGGGTTCATTCGAACGAGAAAGTTCTAATCTTCAAAATCAACGTTCAGTTTTCCAAAATACGCTCTACTTCACGAGTTATGCATAATTCTTTGTCGCGGCTCCAAAATTCAATGGCGAAACGCGTGCGACGTTTCCTAGACGCGCACTTTTCGTGGCAGGAGCCTTGACCCATTGAAATTACGGCGACCATATATACTCAACCGGTGCGATCTTCGGGAATGACGACTTGTCCATGCAGAATACATCGATCACCGCTTTGTTCTCCAAGAATCGCTCGATTATATCGTGCAATGAGTTCCAGCGCACTTCGATCCCCTAGAAACCATGGGATAACGTGATCGACATATTGTAACAGCTCACTTTTTTTAACCACCTTGGTGGAATCTCTTCTAGCTGCTGCAATGCGATGAACTCTTAGCGTTCGACTCCTGACTTTCGAAGTTTTCGGATAAATTTTTTTATCTTTTCAAGTACACCATCAAAGTCTATCATGACTGCGTTTCGTAGTCCACTATAGACGGCCTATATGGAAATTTCATTATAGTAGGATTATAAATGCAACAACTTACAAGCTGCAGCTGATGAGCAAAACAGTCTATCGTTCTTCCTACGTATTTCGGTGATACATGGAGTACTATGAAAAGAAAAATGAAAATGCACGCCAATTTTCTATTGCCGTCTTGCGGAAGTGCTGTCGTTTGTTTCTAGTCAGTGAGTCGGTCTGCAAAATGCTCAGCAGGGAATTTGCCACCGATTCCACCTTTGGATTTGGATTTAATATCTTGTGTGTCGGGAAAAGTTCGAGGAACTACAATAAATGGCTGAAAGAGTCGAAAATTTCTTCAATAACTTGTATCTTCAGATTTGGACCGATTATGATCGGTAACGGTACTCGTGTTGCCCTCAAAATGATCAGCGCCGCGCATTCCCAATGCCCTTCTACGCAGATTTCTCTGCGTAGAAGGGCATTGGGAATGGAAATGGAATAATCGTCATTTTGCCTTATGTTTTGCAATATGATCGTTTATCAAGCCACGTACTATCGGGTAGACCCCTTTATCCCTACCCCAGCCGACAAAAAAAAGGGTAACCTGGCCATTTTTACTGTAAACTGCCCACAAATCCACCGTATTTCACACTCACTCAGGGACATCGCTGCGGGACCATCGTGACTTGTGATAAAGATGGCCCATTTAGGCCAGAATGAGCAATGTGCTTAGGCTGTTTTTACACACCATCTGTTAGAGGAAGGGATGGCCTACAAAAAAAACCATGAGTGCTCTTTAACTCCGCTCCCACACGACCGTCGCGGTACATTGCGAATTCAGGGATTTCGTTGCGGGACCACAATCGACCCACCCCTTGCCCACCCCTGGTTGGTAGGTACCGGAGGAAAAGACCGAGGTCGGAGACGAACTCCAGAAGACTCACCGTCAGGAGTGACCACTTGTGAGTCCGCACGAGTGCCCCCACCAGCGAGCTCCCCCACCAGGGAGAGCTCCCCCCGCTCCCCCTCCAGTAGAGGCGCTCCCTCCGAACACTCCTCCTCGGGAGGGGCGTCTCCAGTCGGCGCCTGCCAGTGTGTTCTGAAAGCGGCGACGACGCTCCGTGTGGTGTCCCTCTTATCAAGGTCCCAGAGGTCCTCTTTCCGCAGAGGACGCTCTCGCAGATCGAGAGCGTCGAGCTCAGGAGCTCCGAACTTCGACTCGTTCCCTGGACACAAAGCACAAATCGATAGAACCTGGGATCGTAATGAGTTGCATTCATTCGTTCTCGACGATTTGTCGTCGGCGAAGTAGCTAGTAGGTACGAACAGATAGTAGGTACGGACACCGTGGATCGAGAACACTCCGTCGTTGAGAGACGCAAATCGGGAATTTGTTTATTTATTATATTATCACAGATTTTCGAAATGTACTCGCTTTCGAAACAAGCCTAACTGAGTCTTCTGAGATTGCACCTTCGAATAAACAGTGAAAGGAGATGCTGAGAGCGGAAGAAGCTCGCCTTCTAGACGAGTCCAGCTTCGCGGGCCATTGAGAAGAAGACGGAATCGGAGCGCGCGAGGAGCGCCTGTGGGGCGTCGAACTCAATGATGTGGCCGTGGTCGAGGACCAGGATACGGTCGTAGTCGATGACGGTGTTGAGACGGTGGGCTATGGTGAGTACGGTGGCGTGGCGGAGGTTGTCGCGGATGGTCTGTTGGAGCAGGGCGTCTGTTTCGACGTCGAGGGCGGCGGCGGCCTCGTCGAGGACGAGGATGCGGCTTCGCTGGAGGAGGGCGCGCGCCAGGCAGATGAGTTGGCGCTGGCCGACGCTGAGGTTGTCACCGCTTTCGGCGATGAGGTGTCCGAGGCCGCCGGAGAGCGTCTCGGCGACGAGCTGGCGGAGAGTGGCGACGGCGTCAAAGTCGCCGAAGGGGTCGAGGTTCATGCGCAGGGTGCCCGAGAAGAGGACTGGTGCTTCGTCGACGGGGAGAACTCCTCGAGCTCCGTGAGCACCTCCTCGATATCCTCGGAGGGCTTCTCGGCGCTGAAGCGACGCTGCGCCTGCTCCACAAGGTACTCCTCGAGGAAGTCGGTGAAGGCGCCCTGGCTCGCCACGAGCTCCTTGTAGGAGCCCATCTCGGAGATGGCGCCGTCTGAAACCATCTATTTTCCGCGGAATCTTCCGGGGACTTACCTTTGATAACGACGATACGGTCGCAGTCCTTCAGGAATCCGAGGCCGTGTGTCACCAGAATCCGCGTCTTTTTGCGCAGGACGCCAGTCTTCGACGCTGAAAGGAGGTTGGAGGTGGCGGAGGGCGTGCCACTCACAGATGACGTTCTCGAAGAGGTGCTTGGCGACGTGGGAGTCGACGGCGGAAAGCGGATCGTCGAGGAGGTAGACGTTCTTCTGAGAGTAGACGGCCCTGGCGAGGTTGACGCGCTGCTTCTGGCCCCCGGAGAGGTTGATGCCTTTCTCACCGATCGGTCTGGTCGCCGGCGGCGAGCGTCTCGAGGTCGGGCTTCAGGGCGCACGCCTCAACGACCCTCTCGTAGAACTCCTCGTCGCGCTGCCGCCCGAAGAGGATGTTCGCCTCGACGGTGGCGTTCTGGATCCACGCTTGCTGGGAGACGAAGGCGAGGGAGCCGTCTACGTGCACGTCGCCAGCGGTCTTCGTCATCTCGCCGAGGAACGCCGAGAGGAGCGAGCTCTTGCCGGCACCGACCTTGCCCACCACGGCGATCAGCTCTCCCCGACGCACTCTCAGGTTGAAGCCCCGGAGACAAGGCGCGTTGTCGCGGCTCCAGGTGAACGTGCCGTTGGAGACCACCACCGTGCCATCTGGAACTACCGTAGGGTCGGGGTCCTTAGGAGGGGAGTACCTTTGTGGGGTCCGGGTAGGACGTAGTTGTCGACCTCCTCCTCGCCGAGGAACGTCTTGATGCGGCGGTTGGAGACGAGGAATCTGGTGAGGTTGCCGATGACCATGGCGCAGCAGGCGAGCGGGAAGCGGATAATGTTGAAGTAGGCGATGGCGACGAATGTGACCTCGGGGGGTGAGCACGTGGTTCACGGGGTCGAGGAGCACGAAGGCGGCGAAGCAGCTAGCAGAGATGAAGAACGGCGTGCACGTCCACGAGACGCTCTGCGCCGCGTTCAAGAGCGCCACCCGCCGGAGGAGCGCCATCTCGCGACCCCGGATCTCGCTGATCTGGCGCTCCATGCTCGTCTCTCAGGCCTGGAACTTGACCACCTTGATGCCGTTGAGCACCTCGCTCATCAGCTTCACGCGCTCGTCCTTCACGGCCATCCGCTTGTCCTGAAGGGACACTCAGGAGGGGTCCGGTTACGGTAGGTACCTGGACTTCGTCCATCTGCTGGGTGATCCAGATGTTGAAGGGGACGGTGAGGAGGAGGACGACGACGCTGATGAGAACAGCGACGCCGAGGAGGTGGAAGAGGAAGACGAGTGCGACGACGATAAGCAGCGGCGAGGACCAGACGTACATGGAGAAGGTGCACATCGCCGACGTCCACCGACATCAGGTTGACGATCTCACCGATGGTGCGGTTGCGGCGCGCCGCCTGGGAAAGCCGCATCGCCTTCGAGTAGATTGTCGAGATGAGCACGGAGTTCAGGTTGAAGGAGACGCGCGCCAGCAGGAACTCCAGCTGGTGTTCCAGGAACGACTAGACCAGGTTGGCCAGGAACATGGCCACGGCGATGCCGACGCCGATCCACTGCGGCTGCGTCGGCTGCTCGATGAAGGCATCCTCGGGGAGCAGCTGCTCCTCGGCGGAGCCGGCGGCGTTCCGCCGCGCCTTCGCCTCTCGCTCCGCGTTGCGAACCGCCTCTTTCCAGTGGACGTCGAAGGCGGCGACCGTCGACGCCGACCTATCCGACTCGCTTAGGTTCCAGAGGTCGTCGGTGGAGAGGGGCCGCCGGAAGCCCTTCCAGGTGAGCTGGTCGAACCACTGGAAGGTGATCTGGTTGAGGAAGGAGCTATGCAGCTCGGGGCTCTCCTTCTCCTGCAAGATTCGAGGATTCGAGGGGCGTGGCGACATTCTCACCGAATGGGCGCGATCATGGAGTTTGTCGGCGAAGCAGGAGAGGGAGAGCTGCACGCAGCAGATGATGTAGTGGACACCGAAGAGGAAGAGGCGCGGGTGGCTAAGGATGTCCTGAAAGGGCCGTTTAGAGTAGAGAAGGGACTTCATTGCACCTGGCCGACGACCTCGAGGACCTTCCGGAACTCGGGGACGCCGCAGACGGCGAGCAGAAGCCAGAAGACGAAGAGGACGCCGCTGGTGAGGACGCCGGAGCGGTGGCAGGCGACGAGAAGTCCAAGGGCGAGCAGCAGCGCTGTTCCAAGGGGCAGCGGGTAGAGAAGTTCGAGGCGGCTCTGCTCGCGGCCGCTGAGATGCTCGAAGAGGCCGAAGACGAAGAGGGAGGCGACGACGACGCATTGAACGGTGCAGAGGACCTGGAGGGGACGAGGCCCTCTGGAGGACGGCGCGGGGACTCACGATTCGGAAGGAGTTGGGGGAGTTAGCGGAGAGGACTCCATTCTTGCTCCGTCGGAGGTGGTGGATGAGGAGAGGCGCGAGGAGGAAGAGCGTCGCCGTGGGGACGGCAACGAGATACGAGTGCTGCACGCAGCCCTGAAACAAGGCGGTCAGGGAGGTTCGGTCGCCGGAAGGCACCTGCTGGGTGGCCGTGTGGTCGCAGAGGACCGAATCCACGTCGATCATCAGGATTGGACGGAGTCGGGCGGCCGATCCGTTTAAGGAGCGCTGTGGTGGTGCGAAGGACGATTACTGCCGGTTGTGCAATTCGCTCCGTCGCAAGGGCACAAGATGACGTCGCCGACACGAGTCGCTGCCTCGCGCCGAGTGCAAACATACAGGGTGTCCCAAAAGTTCGGATAAGTGAAAAAACAGTTATATCTCAAGCCCCATAGAACCAAATTCAACGCTTTTAAGCTCTAACTACTCGTACACTCCTGCCGAATCATAATATCACAATACTTGTTCGAAATGTCCTCCCTTCGCGGCGATGCAGGTCTGAAGACGCATGGGGTTCAGGTCGACGATGCGCGTGGTCACTTTTGGGTTCATTTCCTTCCAGGCTTCTTTCAGTGTGCGCTTCAAGGCTTCGTTGGTTCCGATTCGGGTTCCTGAGATCTTGTTCTCTAGGATTGACCACACAGAGAAATCCAGAGGATTGAGATCAAGGGAATATGGAGGCCAAAATGTTCTTCTCTCAGACTGCCGGAGCAGACGCCGGAGTCCATTTCACTGGGTCATGGGTCATTTCAAGGTCCTCTTCGCACTGTGGCCTGGCGCATCGTGCTGGTGATACATGTACTGGTTTCCATAAGTGTTCTTCTTCGCGTAGGGCTTCACCACGCCTTCGAGAGCTTTCCTCTGGTAGGATTCAGCGTTCAAAAGTTCCTTCTGCTCGAAAAAATGGAGCTCCGTGTTTCCCAGGGCCGATACTCCAGCCTAAACCATTACGGATTTGGCAAAATGGCTCTTTTAGACTTTAACGGTCTTCGGTGAGCCTTTCTGCAGCCATTCGCGATGATTCTGGCTGTTCCGGAGCGGTTCCACTGTGAAAATCTTTTCATCAGAGAACATGATCTACCGATGCTTGCCAACCGCAACCAAGCGCTTCATTTCTAGGCATTCTTCAACCTTCTTTGGCCTTCATGTCGTCCGTGAGGAGCTGTCCTTTGGCCTACTTGTAGGGAAACACCTGCAGATCATTCTTCAGAATTCGATGGACGGAGGATTTGCCAATTCCGTGCGATTTCGCGAGCTTCTTTGTTGAACGACCCGGATTTCGCTGAAGTTTGTCTTTGATCGCTTTTCTGATCGCTGCGGTCCTTGCCGTCTTCGGTCTTCCGCTTCGAGGCTTGTCCTTGAGGTCCCCTGTCACTTGGTATCGGTCAATGATACGCTTGACGGTCGTCAGATACAATTTCAGCCTCTTCACAATCTCCGGTTTCTTCTTTCCCAGCTTGTAAAGGGTTTGTAACAGCGCTGAGGGTTTCTTCTTTGGTCATTTTCTTGTGGAATATCGGCTCAATAACAGAAAATAACAGCATGTTCTAGTCCAGAATAACGTGTAGAACACGAATATATCAAGAAACACAAAAAACAACGAAAATAAATTCAACAAAAACATGATAGAAAAAATTTATCCGAACTTTTGGGACACCCTGTAGTTGCCGAGTGGGAGTTTCCACGGAGACGCACTGACTCACCGCTCGCTCCTTTCGGCGCTTCGTTTGCTCAGAGACCGATGGTGAGGCTCGTCCGACTTCTGGAGCCGAAGTGGGAGGTCTTCTGGGGACGAAGGCGACGCATCGATCAGATGGGGCGACATAAGAGGCACAAAAAGTAGGGGAGTGTCGCTGGAGGGCGTTCTAAAAAGGTCCGACGATAGTGCTCGGTTCCGCTGGTCGCTGTACTAATCCAAAAACTGTTTTGCGATCACGAATTAGTTGGGACTGCAACCTTGAGGCTCTAGAAGTTGAAAGGGAAAAACAGGCCTGCAGACAGATGTGTTGCAAACAGGGGCATCGAGGAGAAGGAGGGGAATATCAGGACAGAAGCTAACCCCGAAACGGGCCATTTGCCTTGACAAACAGACCCATTTTCTCTCGCCTCGGGGAATCGAAGTCTCCACTACTACTCTACGGAGATGCGCCTCGTACCCCTCGTACTCCTCCTCGGCTTCTCGAGGACCCTCGCCGCTGGAATCCTCTGTAAGTGTTGCCGAAGACCCTCATCGTGTCCCTTCCAGCGGCGGAGCTTGTCTGTACGGAGCGCGAGATGCAGGTTCACGTGCTCCTCAACGGATCCCTCGGGGCGCCAGCGCGCGTCTTCGTCAAGGAACGCTCGGAGGACCCGATGTGCTCCCACTCCTATCCAGCCGTGGCGGGACACAACACCCTCATGTTCCGGGTTCCCCTCGGCACCTGTCGCATGCAGCGCCTTCAGCAGTTCTCGGTGCGTCTCCGCTCTCCTCCAGAAGACCACCTTTGCAGAACAAGTTCTCCTTCACCACCGCCGTCGTCGTCTCCTTCCACGAGTTACTGTAGGCTTCGGAGTCAAGTAAGTAGTGCTGCCCGCGCCCTCAAAGCCTCTTCGCAGCGGCCTCGACGAGAACTCCGTGGACGATGCGCGTCTCGAGTCGTCGATCCAGTGCTCCTACCGCCTCTTCCACGGCGCTACCGAGGTGGGATCCGCGGAGGTCGGTGTCAGGCAGGTGCGCGTCGGCGACCGCCTCGAGCACCGCTGAGAGTGTGAGAATCTCGCCCGGAATCAGTTCTTCTTTGTCCACGACTGCGTCGTCAACCCGGAGTTCGACCTGCAGCATGACCCCGTCGTCCTCGACTCCCGCGGGTACGCCTCGCTTCCTCCTCCGTGGCTCACCTTCCTTCCAGATGTCCCGTTGACGCCATCGGAATGGGCGAGGTGCGCTACTCTCCCGACGGCCGCTCCGGCTCCTCACAGAACACGGCCTACAAGTTCGCCGACTACCCGAATCTCCTTTTCAAGTGCTCTATCAACGTGTGCCGCACCGACGTCGCCGTGGTCGGGTGCCCTCCAGCGGTCCCTGTGGACTGCTCCAAGACGCGAATCCGCGCTCCTCGGGGATCGTCCAACAGAACAGTACGCGCGACATCGTCCTTTCAGAATCCATCCGTTTCGGAGACCTAACCGAAGCCGTCATGGACGAAGTGCGGCCAACGATCCACTACCAGTGTCTGTCGCCGAATCTCGTGGCAATCAGCGCCGCTGTCTCAGCCTGGTCGCGATTCTCCTCATCGCTGTCGTCGCTCTCATTGTGAGAAGAAAAGCCCCAGAGGGGAAAACCGAATCGCCTTCTGACTGCTTCTGACTGATCGGATGAAGATACTCAGGCTAGATTTATTAACAAATGTATAGAACAAAGTAGAACTCACCCGAAAATAATAACACATGTGAAAATACATTATGCAGGACTAGCCCTTAATCACCGCAATGGGTCGCAATTTGATTGCTTTTCTCGAAATGCCGGCTTCGTGACATGTGTCCACGACGTCGGTAACGTTCTTGTACGACTCTGGCGCTTCTTCCATGACCAACTTGGGCGACGCAACACGGATGGAAATTCCTTTCTGCTTCAAACTCTCCAGCACCGATTCGAATCCGATAGTTCGACGCGAAGCTGCTCGGGACATGGCTCGTCCGGCGCCGTGACACGTGGTACCAAATGTTTCCGCCATTCCTTTTTCGGTTCCCGTAAGAACGTAGCTACAAGTACCCATTGTTCCGCCAATTAGAACAGGCTGACCTGCAAGAAAAGATACATGGGAAATGACAACAAGAAGGCACACAAACCTGTCAATTGGTAGTCCACAGGGATCAGAGGATGATGGGCTGGGAAGGCGCGCGTGGCGCCCTTCCGGTGAACGCACAGCTGCTTCGGTTTTCCATCCACCCAGTGCTCTTCCATCTTCGCCACGTTGTGGCTAACGTCATAGATAACATGCATATCGAGATCATCTGGCGTGGAGTTGAAAATTTTCGCGAAACTCTGTCTTACACAAAATGTCATGCAAGACCTGTTCACCCACGCGAAGTTCGCCGCAGCAGCCATGCCTTTGAGATAGTCCTGACCTAAGACTGTCGTAATAATGCCCTCAAACATTGCCCTTACCTTCCTGGCTGTTAATTCTTGCACAGGCCAACTGCCTGTCGTTCACACGGATATTGTCGCGGGCCATCGCCTTCTCCATCGAAACAAGGGAATCAGTGGCTACCTGGTGTCCAAGACCACGACTTCCGCAATGGAGCATAACGCACACCTGTCCCACGTGGTCGATTCCCATCTTGGCCGCGGCGTACTCGTCATAAACCTCGTCGACAACTTGAACCTCTCCGTAGTGATTGCCGGCTCCGAGAGTTCCCAGCTAAATGTATGACTGTACCCATTTCTATGTCGTCATAATTTTGCTACCTGCGGGAGACCACGCTTCTTAGCTCGTGTGGAAACCTTCGAGGCATCCGCTTGCACCATTCTCCCATATTCTTCACAGTGCTCCTTGTCTTCAGGCCACGAGTAACCTTCTCTCAGTGTCCAGTCCATCCCCATCTCCAAACATTCTTCAAAATTCTTTGCATTTATGGGAATGATTCCTTTGGAGCCAACGCCAACGGGAATGTGGTCAAACAGCGACTGAGCCAGCTCCTCCTTGTAGGGCGCAACATCCCGCTCGCTAAGATTCGTCCTAATCAGTCGCACTCCGCAGTTGATGTCGAATCCGACTCCTCCAGGAGAAACCACCGCGTCCGGATTGGAGACGTCGAATGCGGCGATGTTTCCGATTGCGAAGCCGTATCCGGAGTGGATATCTGGAAGCCCGATGGAATGCTAAACGACAAAACACTGAACTTAACCAACAGAGTCACACAAACCCCAACAACAGCTGGCAATGAAGCGACGTTCGCGATCTGCTTTACCGCGGGGAGAAAGCCTCCAATCCCTCCTAACGAACACGAGTGTTCCAACTCCTTGAACATAAGATTTTCCAGCGTTTTATTCACAAAGAATGTTCCTTCCACCTGAAATTCCATACACACGTTATGCCGAAGTCAGTGTTCGCTAGCACTTACATTCATGTTCGGAACAAAACCCTTCTTAATGCGAAACTGTACCGGCGAAACTCGCTCGATGAACTTCAGCTCCTCCTCATAAGTACGCGGCATCCTCAATGTGGTTAAATCAGCTTAGATTATGATCGGTAGCAGCGCTCATGTCTCCCGCAAAATGATCAGCGCCCCGCATTCCATTATTGAAATACAAAACCGTTCGAAAAACGGTCGAAGTTCTGACTTTCTGACACTTCCATGTTAGCTCAGAATCACATAGCTTACAAGCGAAATAACTTTCTCCGCCTTGCGTGCCTTGTGGTCGTTCGATGCGCAAAATGTTAAGGAGACAAAGGCGCACAAATTCATTGGATGGATTTTGATATAATGCATTATTCGCAGAGAAATCGGCAATTTACTGCTGAAATCGTCATTTTTCGCGAAAAACGGCCTGCCATAAGTGCGAAATAACTTTTCGTAGATTGCGTAGTTTTCGTTCAATCGGTACGCAAAATGCTCAGTGAGCTCTAACGCACAAATTCATCGGATGGATTTCGTTCTAGTGTCCTGAGCGTCGAGAAAAGTTGGAAAACAGGTCGAAAAATGACCGTTAAAAGTCGAATTTTTTGAGCCTCCGATATTTTTGTATCAATCGATAGCTCTCGGCGTCATTAGTGATTTGCCGTTGGAATTAGTGCAAATGGACTGATCTACACGGAATTACAGGCCAAAAACTACCAACAAAGTAGCCTGGACCCGACACGAAGTGGCGGACGCTTTCGTGAACCAATTTCCCTTAAAGGGACCAGGTCATGGAGGAAAAAAGTTTTTAAAAAATCTGAAAAAATTCGTGCCCGTGTTTCCGAGGTTGCTGAACACGATGGTGAGTGGCGATTCTAAGTTCGCCAAGTATAGTCTATTTTTTTTTTTCGAACTCCACAAAAGCGATCAATCACCGCGCGGCGAGACCGAGAACATTGAAGAAGGCAAATATTTCTTACGTTCGTTCGCTCCTTTCAATGCGCTAGAGCAAATTCTGGGTCCCACCGCGCTGTGATTGATCGCTTTTGTGGAGTTCGGAAAAAAATAGACTATAGTTTCCTAGAAACAGAACAAGAGGCGCGATCTGTGTTTTGTCATCAGTCCCGACGCGGGACGCTGGTCCCGACGCGATTTGCGCGGCGAATGCGATTCGCGTACTGTAGTTTCATCATTTTCTGCCGGTTTTGAGGGACAAAATAGCTTCAAAAGCACTTTTTTTCGACTTATTTCACTTGCTCGCGTTATTTCTAGTACAGATAAAGGTCTTCACCATGATTTTGGCGATTTCGAGGGTTAGTTTCACATGAAACGCTCCATATTCCTTTTCATCCGATGTCATTGTAAGTTTAAGAGTTTTCAAATGCCAAACCACCATAGAAATAACCCTAGAAAGTGAAGTAAGTCGAAACAAATGTTTTTCAAGATGTTTTACCCCCAAAAGTTAGCAAAACCGACAAAAAGTGATACAGTACGCGAATCGCATTCGCCGCGCAAATCGCGTCGGGACCAGTGACAAAACACAGATCGCGCCTCTTGTTCTGTTTCTAGGAAACTACTTGGCGAACTTAGAATCGCCACTCACCATCGTGTTCAGCAAACTCGAAAACACGGGCACGAATTTTTTCAAATTAAAAAAAAACTTTTTTCCTCCATGACCGGGTCCCTTTAAGGCTGGGCCATACTTCTGAGACACAGACTGTGTCTCAAATTTTTGTTTGCGGTTTTTAAGTTTAATCTTATCTGGCTTGCTGGAATGTGAGCTACGCGCATGAGTCGCGCATCACTCAGGAACAGTTCACTATAAAGATCACTCGGACAGGAACGGTAACTCGTGAGCTGTGTTCAATTCTTTCTGTGTCTCACGGTCTTGAGACATGAGTCATGACTCACATGATGAGACACAGAAAGAATCGCCCACAAGTCAGCAGCATTGAATCTCATATCAGCAAACCACATAAAAATATATCAGCAAACCGCATAAAAAGAAACTTAAAAATCAAACAAAAATTTGAAGCAAACAAAAATTTGAGACACAGCCTGCGTCTCAGAAGTATGGCCTAGCCTTTATGCTGACACGCCGTGCAAGAGTATCGAGAGCCGAACGTAAAACGATTACAGCTGGCGGTGAGGGTTTCCTTCCGATTGCGCTTCGCCTCTGGAACATTCCCAACGTGGGCCCTCCACAATCTATCTTCTCTATGAGACAGTTTCAAAGACATTTAGTCTGTGCAGATATGTCTATTGTGTTGCAGACAACCGAGACACTGTCTCACATTTATTTTGTAGAATCGCTTGTCCGTCTGGAGGCGAGAAGTCGCTTGGTCCCGAGTGGAAATGCCGGAGCGCTGGAGATCAGGAACCGGTTTGCAAGCTAACCCGGTTTTTCTGTCTTTTCACAATCAGCCGGCTTGTTGTTCTCTTCCGGTACCGTCTCTTCGTGTTTTAGAGGAAGCCGCTTCATTACCATCGTCCACGAATGGCTCCACTCAAGCGATGCTTCGTGGTGGTGGCAGTCCTCGAGATACTGATGCTCGTCTTGCGTGTTTCTTCACAGGGCATGACCCACTCGCAGATCGCGAGGGTCCACGCGTTGCTGAATATTCAGACAACCAGCTTGCTGCGCGCGCGATGCGCGCCGCCCTCTATTTTTGGCTTCGCCAAAACTGCAATCGCTGTTCAAAACACTACCCGGGAACCTTCATGGTGGAAGCCTACGCTTCCTGTATTTTTCGGTTCTTTATCTTGTGACAAAGAGCTTCTTTTTGTATTTTGTGCGAGAACGCAGGGCAACAGTACGACGTCGCAGATGAGTACGCGCTGGCGAGCGTCGGGAACATTGCATAGAAAACCATACTGTATTGCTCACTAAAATCTTCAAACTCCATCACGAAAAATTTCGTGCGCCATTTCCAGCCGTCAGCGGGCTTACAATGGAAATTGGCGATTATTACAATTTTCCTCCATTTTCTCGCGAGGTGTGAATGTAAAACTTATTTCCCTGTGGTTTTAGCACAGAACGGCGCAAGCCTATGTTCATTCGGCCCGGGAAACGATGCTGAACAAAGCTGACTCCAGAAATTCGCGAAATCGCGCGGATCGTGAGAAAAGTGAGGAAAACTATGATAATTGAAAATCTCCATTGCAAATTTGCTGATAGTAGGAATAGCGCGGGAAATTTTCATGGTGGGACCCTTTTGAATTTTGTTTCGTGAGTTTTACTTTACTTTATTTCCCGAATCAAAGGCTTTGTGCCTTGCAGGACACCGAAAAAATAAACAATCCTGGCGTAGCGGTGGTGTCGAACCGGTCGTAGACGGCGCGCTTCGCGGGGCATCTGGGAGTCGGCGAAACTTCGGAAATGGCGACGGAACATTTTCTTCGCGGGCGTTTGCGGCACAGCGGACGCTTCTGAGTTCGCATCTGCTTCGGAGAGAGGAGTCCGAGTTTTGTGAGACAAAAACACTCAGGAATTGCAGGCAAAAGACGTGAACGAAACCCATTTGCGAAAATCGTGCGCTAGCAGACAACGCGCGCATGGCGCACGAAAACGGAAAACAAAAGAAGAAAGACACTTCGTGGTGGGACCACTCGCAAAGTTCAGACGCGTTTTTTGAGGACGGACATCGTACCCTATCACTTATAGTCCATTTTTTTTTCGAACTCCACAAAAGCGATCAATCACAGCGCGGTGGGGCCCAGAATTTGCTCTAGCGCATTGAAAGGAGCGAACGAACGTACGAAATATTTGCCTTTCTTCAATGTGCTGGAGCGAATTCTCGGTCTCGCCGCGCGGTGATTGATCGCTTTTGTGGAGTTCGAAAAAAAAAAATGGACTATACGATTATTTAGTACTGATCATGACGGCTTGCTCCTATATACGTGCTGTGGACACGGTTTAAAAAGTTAAAGGCCGGGCCATACTTCTGAGACACGTCTCACGTCTCATGTCTCACGCCTTGTAAATGATGAGTCATGACTCATGTCTCAAATTCGTGAGACACAGGCGGCCATACTTCACTTTTGGCGTGCTGGGGTAAGACACAGGACCACACACGGCGTCTGTGTCTCAAAATGCCGTGCCCCATGAGACACAGAATGCTGTGTCATGAGACACAGAATGCTGTGTCATGAGACACAGAATGCTGTGTCTCAAACCGAACCGTCTGTGTCTCAAATTACTTTTACCAATTGTCTCGGTTCGAAGTGGTGGCGAATTTCATCATTGCCTACAGTACTAGCGTGTCGTGGGCAAGGATGCTCCTTGTCGGCTGCGAGTACAGTGATCTTTTGCTCAGGTCTGCGCGCAGAGTGATCCGCGCAAGTTGATTTAGAGTGAAAAGGCTGGTTTGATGAGCTGCAGTCGACGGTAAGCTAGGAAAACTCATCAGTCACGACTCATTTGTGTTCCTTTCAGATCTACACGGGATAATAACAAGCCGAAACGCCCAGTTTATCAAGAATCGCTGCCAGCTGAAGCTCTGTTTGCCCATAATTTGTTTGAAACTGCGCAGGATCTTCTTTGTACACACTCTAGTGCAAAGAATACGCATTTCTGGAGCATAGTGTGCGATGAAGAGCTTACCGTTGACCGTAGTCCGATCAAAGCAGCCTTCAATTGGACGCGCAGTCCTCAATGCTGGAAAAACGCGCACGAATACCGGCGAAAACTATTGAAACAGGCCAAATAGACATGTGAAGCTACTCGCGCACAGCAAAGCCCTGCGCGGCATAGGGAGCGATCTGGAGCAGATCCAAATGCTTCAAAACACGTCAATTCAGGAAAAAAATCAGATCAGCACGAGCATTTTGGCAAAAAAGGGCCTTTCAAGCAATTTCGAAACAGCTTGAATAAATAAAACAACGTGAAACGCCTGACGTGGCAAGAAAATGTAGATTGTTCCGAAAAACCCTCTAGAATTGAACACCGATGCCGGCGCCGTCGACAGTTCACATTGAAACGGCGCCGGCAACAGTGACGAAAGTAGCGACACATGTCCGTGCGTATCCACCGAATTTTGGGTGTCCATACTTTGAGTCACGACTCACGTCTCATTTGAGAAAATCAGATCAGCACGGGGCCCAATGGCCCAATCAGATCAGCACAGATCAGCAAAATCAGATCTCATTTGAGACGTGAGTCGTGACTCAAAGTATGGACACCCAAAATTCGGTGGATACGCACGGACATGTGTCGCTATTTTCGTCGCTGTTGCCGGCGCCGTTTCAATGTGAACTGTCGACGGCGCCGGCATCGGCGTTCAATTCTAGAGGGTTTTTCGTCGCTCATGTCTCACGGCGCATATCCTGTGTCTCACGTGAGACATGAGTCATGACTCAGAAGTATGGCCCGGCCTTTAGTTCGTTTTCGTACACCTCGTTTTGCCTTCTTCCCCTTCGTTGTTTTGTGATGAATCCTTTATCGCGAATCTTGATGGCCTACTTGGGAACTAGTTGCTGGAATCTAACGATTTCATTGCACTCTAAGTCGATGTCGTCCGAAATGGAACTTTTGTGTTCTTCATATTGGCCCATTCGGCATGGATTTACTTCTACGTTCATGTTCCTGATCATTCATGGCTCTCCTTCATAAAATACGTTTAATTTTAGTCACAAACCCTGTTCGCTTTTCTGTTTTCTCATATTCATCCCGTCTTATTTTCAGTATGACGTCTTATTTTCAGCTTCATATGTGTCGCTATCTAAATACGCGCATTTGGTTGCCTTCATATTTGCGGCAATATGCTTTGAGAAGTGTATTCTGTTGTTCCTGCCCAACTGCCGCCATCCTGTGCTCGCATC
Organism: Steinernema hermaphroditum; assembly: GCA_030435675.1. Classification (NCBI taxonomy): domain Eukaryota; kingdom Metazoa; phylum Nematoda; class Chromadorea; order Rhabditida; family Steinernematidae; genus Steinernema; species Steinernema hermaphroditum. The sequence goes on from CM059622.1 coordinate 7,991,581, forward strand.
GCAATCGTTTCACACGTTTGCTGCTCTGATATTGGCTCTTGCCTTGACCTTCTTCGGAGTGGCCGTTGCGAAAAGAAGCCCTACGGTACATTGTATCGATATTTACCAATCTATGCGAAATTTTTCCAGGTTAAAGTAGTCGATGTATTCATTGACAATCTGCCACCAGAACTGGATGGGTTTTCGATTGTTCAACTGACAGATATCCACATCGGACCGACTGTTGGAAAGCAGCGTATCGAGAAGATCGTGACTCTCACGAATTCCCTGAACCCTCATGCCATTACAATTGTTGGCGACCTTGTAGACGGGTTCACGGAACACATAGGCCATCAGGTCCTGCCATTAAGCAGATTAAAATCTCGCTTTGGTGTGTTTTACGTCACTGGAAACCATGAGTATTACCATGGCGACGTGAACGAGTGGATCGATCTCTTCCGGAAAAGGGCCAACCTAACTGTTTTACGCAATGAAGCCAGAGTGTTGACATCCGGCCACAGATCGTTATGTATTGCCGGTGTTGACGATTTGTACACCGAAAAACTGAGCATTGGAGGACACAAGATGGACGCCGTGAAAGCCCTGAATGGATGTCCTGATGGAGCTGTCAATATTCTGCTGGTTCATCAACCGAACGCAGCCACTAGAATCATAGCCAGAGTGAAGAAGCACATCGATCTTATACTCTCCGGTATTTTAACTTGTAATCTCAACGTGTCAATAACATTTCGTCAATTTAGGTCACACTCATGGTGGTCAGATGTACATCTTCTGGCCTTTCGCCTACCTCAGAAACGACTATCTGCACGGGCTCTATTCGGAAAAAGTCAGTGGAATGCAGATCTGCGTATCTTCTAGGGTGAACTACAACTGAGGCCCACCTGTCAAGATGCATGACCTCTGTGAGATTGTCCACCTCAAACTGCACCAGAAACCAGATAACTGAAAATTTTGGAATTTTTTGCTTTAGTTGGGTAATTTATGTATATACTGAACAAGACGCTGGAAGAATAAAGCTTTAACTTTCTTTGTTTTTCCGTGTTATTGGTTCCGGTGACCTGTTATATCGCATGTGTTCTATGCTGCACATGTCAGTGGAGGTGTATTTTCCTGCTTTTTCAGAGGTCTCGATGCCAAGAATGGGCTGCGGGTTTTTATGTTTTCTGAAGGCAGCAATCTTGTATGTCGTCGGGCACTTTGCGATCTCTCACTTTGGAGAACATTTTGTAAGTGTTTTCTTATAAGAGTTTGCACTAAAGTGGAGATTCCAGGTAAACAAAAGATCCGGCTACGAAAAGGGAACGTGCCGTCGATTCATCGCCATCCTCAATCTGCAGTGGGCAATGATCTTCTGTAGTTTAGTCATTTATCGTCAGCTTATGGCGTTCTTTGACAGTCCTTTCACGTTAATCTGCACTTATCTAAAGCCTACCAGTCTTACGGTAGAAATCTATAGACGAAGAGTAGCAAACGTTTTACTTCTGTTCTTCCTGCTTTCCCACCTAACATATTTCCTCTACTACTTTGATGGGCTCATTCAATGGTTACTTTTTGAAATCAGCTCAATTTGTTTGGGCGTTTGGGCCCACTTGATGTTCTTCTGTTTTGGGTTCTTCGCGCTGAATTGCGTTCTCCCGTTCTTGAAAGTGAGCTTCAAGTTGATCGGAAATCACATTCTTATATTTATTTCAGGGAGTCGATTGCTTCTCGAACCTTCTCGAGAAACTCGCCAGAATTTCGTTTATCCGCCTGTTACTATGGAATCGCCAATTCCAGGCTGTTTTCAGTCTTATCGTATCCGTTTGCATCTCCCTCGTCTGTTTCATGTCCGCTGACTACATATACGTCCGTACTGCAGAACTACCAATCTCTAACTTATCTCCAAAGGCCGAAGGGCTGAGAATAGCTGTACTATCGGATTTACACGCCGGAGGAGCCGTTCATCGCGATCAGATTGCCCACGTCGTCGACCGCACAAACGACATGAATGCCGACGCGGTTTTCATAGTTGGCGACATGACCGACGGCACCATAGAACACTTAGAGTCCCGAATTGAACCTCTCAGGCATTTACGGTCGCGACTGGGAACTTTCATGGTCACAGGCAACCACGACTACTACTTCGATGACGCCCTGGCTTGGATTAGACTGTTCAAATCATACGGTATCAAGGTTCTCACGAACAGGTAGGTGCAAACTGCACGGACCTCCGTTTCCGCCATTTTGTTTCAGCAAAGCCGATCTCGAAGGAATCTGCCTCGTAGGACTCAATGACATAAGCAGCGGAACGAGCGGAATCCCGAGCCACGAAATGAACATCTCCTCGGTGATTCTCGAGTGTGAAGCCTCTAAGTCCGTTATTGTGCTCTCCCACAACCCGGCATCTGCGAAGCACATTTCCGAGAGCAATCTCAGCTATAATGGCGTCGACCTCATAATTTCAGGTTTGACGTACTTCGAGCACAATTCCTAAAAAATACATCAGGCCACACCCACTCGGGGCAGTTCTACGTCATGTTGCCATTTATTTACTTCGTACTTCCCTACGTACATGGTCTCTACACGGTGCCGATGAAGTTCGTTAGTCACAACACGATCCTGCTGGTGACAGCTGGTACCCTATATCAGGGGCCACCCATGAAGATGCCCTTCTATTCGAATATCTGGCAGGTCACTTTGATGGCAAAACGGACCTCAGAATTTGTTGATCTCGATTGACCAGAGTGCTTTTCCTCATTAGTGTCATCGAGGCTTAGCTTTAAATTACAGATCTGTGATACCTAGCATTTCTTTACGGTTAAATATCTAATAACATTGTATATAAATATTAAGCTCTTGAGCTCGTTATTCGATATGCGGTTTTGTGTCCGCTTCCGTTACCTGTAAAGTTTTCGATTTGTTTTGTCGCGTCGCTTTCTTCTTCGGATTCCCAATTGAATGAGAGTCGTCATTTCAGGTAATACAATCGCTCTGCGATGTCGATCCTTGCGGGACCTCGTCGCAAACAGCGAATCAGCGTTGATCCCCAGAACATCGCCTGGAAGAATGACAACGGGAAATTCGGCAAGAAGTTGATGGAGAAGATGGGATGGCAGGAGGGAAGAGGTCTTGGAGTCAAGGAACAAGGAATGTGCGACAACCTCAAGCTCAAAGCTAACCACACTGCCAAAGGTAAGTGCCGACCGTTGACATGATTAACAGAAAGCTTATTAACAAACTTTAGGTCTCGGATGCGAGTATGATTACGACTCGACGTGGATCACTCACCATGATGAATTTGCTAGTTTGTTGGCGAATCTGAACAAGAACAAGTCCACGTCGAAGGAAAACGGTGGCAGTGATGGAGAGAAGAAAACGAAGTCGCTTGAGGAATCTTCCAAAACGAGCAAGGCTCGTATTCAGTACGCTTATCGTTCTTGCTCACTTGTCTTAAAGTGCACTTTTAGCTATCCCAAATTCACGAGAGGCAAAGACCTATCCCGATTCTCGTCTAAGGACAAATCCGCGGTGATAGGCGTTGGTGTCAACCGGAAGCGCAAGCACTCCCCTGAACCCGTTATTGAAGAAGGCGAGGAACCGACGAAGGAAGCCAAGAAGGAGAAGAAAGACGAAAAACGCGATGTTGAAGCCGATACAGGATTTGGAAATAAGACACAGGTCAGCCAAATTTCGGTGGCCGACTACTTCGCCGAAAAAATGCGCAAGATGAAGGAAAGAGCTGCAGCCAAGGCAGTCGAGAAGAAGGAAGAAGTGCAAGAAGAAGAGCCGAAGCGAGAGGATACAGAAGAGGCGAAGGAGGAAACCGAAGAGGAGCGCAAGTTGCGCAAGCAAAGGCGAAAGGAAGAGAAGCGACGTCTGAAGGAGGAGGCGCGAATACAAGCGGAGGCGGAAGCCGCTCAAGCAGAGGCCGCGGAGGACGAAGAGAACGTCGTCGAGGAAACCAAGGAGGAGCGGAAACGTCGAAAGCGCGAGAAGAAGCTGCGCAAATTGGCCGAATCCCAGGAGAACGAGGCCTGAGCTGGACTGTTACATTTTCGTTCTCTGTTATTTCTTTTGACTTTGGCGTCGCAGCCGCCCAAAGACTTTCTTTGTTATGTTACAGTAAACGGTTGTTGGTTTTGAGTTGGGCGTTGCTGGCGGCGTGACTGTATAGCGGCGCCCGGAGTGGGATTTGCTCGCTTTCGGGGTCGATTGCAGTATCTGCGGGCCGCTCTTCTCATGAATATTAATGGAGCGAGAATTATGGCGATCTTTCGCTCACCTGGAAGCGCCGATCGACGCATTAAGGCTTATTGCCACCCGCACTGCGGAGCGACAAAAAGCGGGTTACGGTAGCGAAGGAGTTTTTTGCGTCCGTTTATGGCGAAGCCGGCGACGCTAATCGTATGCCCGCGAAGACAAAAGTTTTACGACTTTGGACGCCACACGCCGAAGGTCGGTTGATATTCGGAGTCGGGAGCAGAAGCTAATGCATCTTCCAGGTCGGAGGAGACGCCGCGGGTTACGGTACACAGCGGCGGGGAGAAGTTTATGCCGGGGAGCATCTGAGGGGAAGGGACTCGTGAATATTCACCTCCACTCTAATGAATATTTGAAATTTATAAATATTAAACAGAGTGAACCCACGAGCACGCCACAGCGCCGCGTCGACGCAGTCTTTGGAGTCGTCTTCTGCGTCCTCCAGCGCCGGAAGCCGAAGGAGACGACCCTCCCACGGTCCTTCCCACCGGCTCGAGGATTTCCTCAATCGAGGGGGTCTTCTCGGTGGTTCGAAGCCTGGCCTCGGGAACCTCCGATCGAAAGGCGCCATTTTCAGGACCTGTGCCTTCAAGTTCTCGAGATTTTCTCATTTTCCCATGAGGCTGATTTATTACCTGACGCCTAAAAAAGTGGCCGCAAATCTATGGCGCTCTTCCTTGCCGCTCCAAACACTTCCTTTTGGGTCTGTGTGGACGACGAGAAGCCGAGGTTGGGACCCGAAAGTGGTTTCGTTTCTTGCTGCTCCTTTTTCTCCTCATGGCGCTTTTTGTCATGCGATCAGGAACCAACATACCCACATCGTCTGTACTACCGTAAGCTGCAGCTCGGACCATCGAGAGATCGTCTGCTATCGTCCCTACCGGCCCCTTAGTGGCCCGAGTGGATCCGAGGGCGGCTCCCGGCGCCTCAAGATCGTCAAAAGGCACTCAATTTCCGGAGTCGCAGCGCTAAACGATCGCGCGCCTAATTGGCGGTTTGCGCGTCTGCCTCTAATGCAATTACGCGAATCTCGACGACCCGGGCCCAGATGCGCCACAAGTCGACGCGCCGGAGGGGCAATTAGACGCTCCGCTGACTGTTGCTGGATACGGTAGCTAAGTGGCGGTTGTTCCGGTGCTGAGAAGCAGAAAAAATGTTCAAATTTGACAGGGAACCACACGCTTCGGAATACCGTAATCCCCGTCTCAGTTTTCCGTTTTTTTGCGACCTGGAAGGGCATGGGAATCGAAGTTCAAAGCGATCGAAATGCAGATGAGTGAAACAATTGACTGCGCCGATCTCGACGCCGACTTTCGATTTCGACGAGACTACCGTACTCCCTGAGTTCTCAGAAGGCGAACTCGTCGCCCCTCCGGAAGCCCAAAACAAGTCTCCTCGACGTCCTTTCGTGGCCCTCCGCGTTTCGATCGATTCCGGCGCTTCACCTGAATGCCCGCAGGCGACGACGTTCCGTTAAAAATGCAAATCCGATTCCGGCGCCACCAACTCGTTTAGCCCTCCACGAACTCCCGACTACCGTATCGATCAGCTCCGCTCTCGATTCCGACCTCCGATCGCTTTCGCCTTCCTATCACCGCTATCCGCGGCGCCGGCTTTCCCGCCAGGTTCGGGCCTTCCTCGGTGGCGGCCCGCAACCGTGTCCCGCCCTGGGGGCGGAGCCTCGGCTGGATCCGGGCGACCAATGGGTGCGCCTCGGCGTCCCCCCGAGCAGAGCGCCTCGAAGCGAGCGACGACTAAAGCGGGCTCCTCTCGCCGCGCGATCTGTTTGTTTCCCCTCCTCCTCCCCCGACTGCCCTCCCGAGTCCGTCCGTCAGTCCTCTCCGGGGCCCAGATTCTCCGGAGATGCTCTACTCGATGACCGATGTCGACAACTCCGCCGCCAACTACCGGCAGGTGATCAAGCCGACCTGTGACGCTGCCGCCACCTCGGCTTTCCTGGAGCAGGGCTGGCCGGCACCCCCTCATCACACGGCCTACCCGGGACAGCCGCCTTCTGCCGCCGGACACCATCAGTTCCCCTTCCTCTTCCCGGCGCAACACGAATGGGCCGCCTACAACCCCCACCACCAGATGCACTTCCCGCAGGCGCACCTCCAGCAGGCCTCGGTCTCTGACGAGGCCGCGGCCCTCGGCCTCGCCGCCTCCTCCGTCGCCTCCGAACTGAAGCTGGAGCCCGAGCGGCCCGACGTCATCCAGCGGCTCTCCGCCGTCGCCCCCCACGGCTGGCCGTCCTACCCGTCCGCCTTCGTGTCCGGCTGCGCCTCCGGTGCCGACGACAGCAGCGTCGGGGGCTCGACACACCTCGGCGACGACACCGACTCCACGTGCTCTGAGGACCTGGAGGCCTTCGCCAAGACCTTCAAACAGCGGCGCATCAAGCTCGGCTACACACAGGCGGACGTCGGCCTCGCTCTCGGGACCCTCTACGGGAACGTCTTCTCCCAGACGACCATCTGCCGCTTCGAAGCCCTCCAGCTCAGCTTCAAGAATATGTGCAAGCTGAAGCCGCTGCTCTACAAGTGGCTCGAGGAAGCCGACTCAACCAGCTCCACGCCCAATAGCGCCTTCGAGAAGATGACGGGTCAGGGCGGACGGAAGCGCAAGAAGCGGACGTCGATCGAGGTGCAGGTGAAGAGCCGCCTCGAGTACCATTTCCAGAAGAACCCGAAGCCGAACGCGCAGGAGATCACCGCCGTGGCAATGGACCTGCAGCTCGAGAAGGAGGTCGTCCGCGTCTGGTTCTGCAACCGTCGCCAGAAGGAGAAGCGCATGACGCCTCAGTACCAGGCCGACATGCTGCTCGCCTCCGGCGCCCCCTACTCCTCCGAGTCCTCCTCCGGCGCCTTCCCCGGCTATTCCTAAGTCCCGCCGGCGCCTCCCCTCACTCACACGGGCCTCCGAGTTATTTATTCGAAAGTATTTGAGATTCCCTCTCCATATTATTTATCGTTTGTAATTACGTCGTCGAAAGGTCTATAAAGAAACTTCTACCGAAACAAGAGGCCTACCGTAGTCCGTCGTGTCACTCGCCGCGACTTTCTTCGCCCCGTTTTTTGCCGTTATGGGAACGCGTCGCAGACGGAGAAGTGGCAACAAATTTGGCGGGAACGGTGCCGCAGGCAGATGTCCGCACTTTCCCCTTTCGGGCCTTCCTCAGCTGCACGTATCAATCTTCATTCCAGCGGCGGACAAGGTCGGCGCCGCTGTCCACTTGAGGATCGCTTGCGGCGACGGATTACGGTGGAGTGAAAGGTCGGACTCTGTGTCAAGATGCGATTAGGATCATGACAATGCCCCGCTGCCCCCTCGAGAGGGAAGACAAAAGCCGCGTTGAGGGGATTTGGTAATCCGTGCACCCACTGTTTGCCTTTTCGCGGCGCGCCCCGTCGCGGCTACTGTATGCACGGGAAAGGTGTGAAATTTATCAAACGACAACAAATAATGGGTCACAGTGACGTCGCGCACAGAAGTCACGCAAACCAGTCATCACAATCAATACATTGGTCAAATTAACTCTCCTGCTCCTTGTAGTTCACAGCTTCTGCGGATACGGTAGCTTGTTGTCGTACTTCTGCCTGCTCGAACTTCCATCGAATGTCTTGAAGGGCGCCGTACCTCTTCTGCAGTTCTCGTTCGCGCTCGTGTTGCTTCTCAATCTGCAAGGAATGCGTGAGCTAGCGAACTTGAAGGTTCAACTCACGTCAAGGGTCAACTTGTGGATTCGCTTGGCGATGGACTTATTCTCATGCACCGCGAGATTCTTGAACGTGTCCAGCTCCATGTAGAGGGAAGTGCGCTCGTTCTGGAGATCGGTCAGTTTCTTCGTGAGCCCGTTTGCGATGTTCTTCAAATATCGATTCATAAACTGTCACCCGGAGTGAACTCACCGTGTAGCCTCCCAGTTTAACCTTCAGTCGTTTCTCCATCTTTGCCGTCTTCTTCGCTCTCCTATTCATCCAGTCGCGATACAACTGAAACCAAGGAAGTACGTTTAATTTGCATAATACCCACCTCATTATTGGCAAAATGAAAAATAACTCTCCCTTCATTGACCGCTTCCTCAGGGAACAAGAAAAGACAATTACAAGCGGTCTCGCATTTCGCCCGCAAGAGTCATCTTACGCCACACCCACTATTACCGTAGTCGATCCCGTTATTGCCTTAGGGCATAATGAAATTAAGAAAAGGAAAATGCCCAGGGGAGACGTTCTCAGAAGGGACGGAGCCAATGCGCAATTCGATAAACAAACAGCAGAGCCTTTCAGATCCGAAATGTGTCTTTCTAGCTAGTGTTGCCTTTTTGACCCCCACTAATCCGGGCGCAAGCATCTAGCTCTTTCTTCCAAACACAAAAGCCTTAATCCACAAATGTACTGGCGCTTTTCACATTCAATAGGTTACGCGACAAGTGACCGTTCGAGCAGTCCGCTTGACGACGATGTGTCAGCAGCTGCGCGCCGCATCGACAAAACGTCGCCGGTCCGAAGCGACGCAGGGGACGACAAAACGAAAGCGGCAAATGACTAACGAACTTACTTGGAACTGTAAGGAAAGGGCTTCCATCTGATCTCGGCGCGGAAGATTGGCCAGGCGATTGAATTTTCCATTGCTCAGAACAAGTTCGCTGGAACACTGCTCAATCGCTGCCCACATAACATCGTCCAAGGGCTCTCCATGTTTCGTTATTTCGTCCTCAATCAGCTTCGCGGCTTGTGACCTCTCCAGAACCGACAGCGGTTTTACAGTCTTCAATCCCAGATCCCATTCCATCAACGAGTACATTTCGGCCTTGATCAAGTCATCAGCCTAAATATTCATGGATTAGCATGATTACTCTGTGGAAACTGTTTAGTGTCATCTCGAAATCTGCCAGTTCAATGTATCCGGGTTCCTTAATAAATCAATCAATTCCTGGTATGATGGACGGTGTCAATAGGTGCGCAAGTGCAGTTCCTTTTTATGGCTCCTTCCCTTCCTCTCTTCACCTTCGGTCCCTTTCACGCTCTCAGCACCAGCAGAACAAACACGATTTGCACTACTGCTGAGAACACATATAAAAGGCGACACGGTAAGATAGGACGCGTGATCGCCAGCCGAGCAGCCTAGAGTTACGGGTGATCAATTGCAATATTTCTTTGCGTTGGACACTGGATAGGATATATGATCTGTTTTGCCGACGTTTGCTCCGCAACAGGATTAAGCGCACATTGTGTACACATCACATAATACAATTACCGTATGGCGCAATAATGGCGCAAATGTGCGAAGCAGTTAATCAAAACGGCGCATGTCCGGTCATCCGAGTAGCTTGACCGCAGAGTGACAAACTGTTGGCAGGTGCAACAGTCGTCGCTCCCGCGCATCTTTCGTCATCGTTCAAATGTGCGGATCTGAGGTTAGAATTTTATGTATTGGATTATGGTTTTTGTGCCGCCTTTAAAAAGGTACGAACCAATAAACGTCCGCATGTTCTTGCCACCGCAGTTTTTGTACTCAGTGCTCTTCCTTCGGCGCAAAGGCATTTTACGCGCAGCTGCACAGAGACACTACGGTTGCGCGAGCGTTCGCCCACACAATTGAAATCTAATCATAAGCTGCCGTCCACGTCTTCATTTGCCCTCGTTGATGCCTTCCCTAAATCGCGCCGCTTTGCTCGTCCAAGCGATTCAAATGAATGACTATTACCGAAACGAGGCGACGAAAAGCGAGGGATTAATTACGCAATAACCACTAGCAGTTAAATGGCGCGCATCAATTAGTCCGTAGGGGTTTAAAGCTACTGCATGAAAGCCCCCTTCGAAGCACGAAAAGGAAAACAAAACCTACCACACTCATTTCTGTCTTATTTGTCGCCTTCTTCGTGTACTGCTCGTTCAGCTTCGCGGGCCGCGGGAGGTCACGTTGGAATGCTTGTGTGCGCAGTTTCCGTTCTTCAATTCGCTTCAGAGCTCTGGCTTTAGCACGAGCTTCGGCGGCGTCGGAGGCATCCTCGATCCACTCTTCCTCAACATCTGGCTGATCGTCCGATTCCTCTTCGTCTTCGGGAAGCAATAGTTCGTAGTCGTTTTTAGGCTTGGGAAGGGATCCGAGGGCTTTTCGGAGTTCTCCTTTCACATCTTGAATGACACCTTCACTGTTGATGTTCAGTTGATCGCGAACAGGCGTAGCGGAAGGAGTTGTCAAAGTGGAGCTGGGGGTACCTAAAATGATCATCCTATACATCTCGAAATATAGCGACGAACATACCAGGCACTGCAGTTCGCGGGGTTGCGCCAACAACAGTGAGTATGGTATTCGGTGTGGCTACCACTTGTTTCTGAGGAAGTGCCGAGTTCAGACGCAGATCATGGAGTGGAGTATTGAGACCTCCCTTCAACGGAGTCTCTACATTTTGGAGCGCCAATAAGTTTTCGGCTTCCTGAAATAATCACATATTAAAGAATTCTCACACATGCGGCCTCTTTGCACATATCACAGTGGAGTACAACATAGGTTAATCGTATTAAGGAGCTTACAGCAGATAGGATGCGATATGTGGACCGCGCGCTCTTTCGATGCCAAACAACCGCGCGCTCCTTCGATGCCCCTCACCAGCGCAAGAAAACAGCATCTTCGTCTGCGCCTTTGGTTGGGTATTTATACAAGGCCGTGATACGTAATGCAACCTCATACATATGTACGCGCATAGCAATAAAAGCAGCCGTCGGTTCGGAATCAGTTTCGCCTTTTCGGTGTGTTGGGTTTGCTTAGAGTGACGACTTCCAAGCAACTTTAAACTCTCCACAACTACATGATCTGCTTATAATTAGGAGTTCTCGGGAAAAGTCAGTGATTTGTGTTCACATCTGCGGCCTAACATCATTTGAACAAATTGCATTTCATTATGATGAGTGCCGCTAGTCGTCCAAAAGAGCCTTTTTATGGCAAGCCCCTTCCACAATCTGACGACTAGAAGTGGAAGGGAAGCACTCGGCGCCAGTGATCGAAAGGTTACTTGCCAAGCGCCCGCTGAGTCAATGCGAGCACAATGAAAAAGCAACATTCCACTTTTGGACCGGTACTATTCATATGACATCAAAAGATTCCCGTGGACCGAGATGGTTCTGCTCGACGGCGCTCGCTGTTGGATGCTATCGGCAGGAACAGAAAATGCAACAAATCGCCTCGATTCCAAGCAATTAATCGGAGCCTAATGTGGTCGTTTCGTCGCAGTTCAACAAATCGAGCGACTCTCATTTTCAAACACCGCAACAATTCAATTTCAAATGGAATTTCTTCGGCGGTATACTATTTGTCAGGCAACGCAAATCGCGCAGGAGGGAACCATACTGGCACCAAAAAGCCTTTAAACCGTATAAAGTAGTTACAGCAATTTTGAGGAAGCCCAGATCACAACAGAAAGCATGTACGGATCACACCCGGATTACCGCATCTTCAACAACCAGAAGTTTCCCATGACCCCGGATGATCCCGACTGAGGGTTGCATAAGATTGTTGTCGAACAGTGATTCAGAAGCGAGCAGCGACGGCATATTTCCCAGCTTCGGCCAAGCTCTTATCCGCTGGCGGTGCGGCTTTGGTTGCGCGCGGGTTCCCAAGATTATGCAAATTCAGAGACGAGGTCATTTAAAAGGAAAACGAGGGGGCGCGGGCTGTGCCGCTTTACCGTATTAATTGAACCAAATGTGCCATCCATTAGCCGTCAAAACGGCTTAGATCATCGCCACCCCAAAAGCGAGAGGAGGATAAACAGCTGGAAAATCGACACCAGGGATTTTAAATGATGAAATTTTCCAAAAAGGGAGCTTGGTGAAACAATGTTTAGGGAGCACAGTGAATCCCACGTAACACAAGCATAACAGCTTAAAAACACAGAGCCCCGTCGAGGATCTTATGCGCTATAGCACGCTCACCCCAGTCCCTCTTAAAGAACGCAGTCTTTTCAAGCACTGTAACAGTTCATTGCAAAAAGGGGATTTCTTCAAAAATTTTACCCAGTAATAACCTGTCAACTCCTAGTAATTAGCGGCGCTAATGAATAGGCAAAGGCAGAGATCACGGCACTACTGCGTCGGACCATCAGCGCTTCAGTAGCCCGGCCGCACCGACTGGGAAGAGTAAGCAAATGCATTCTAATCAGTATTCACTAGTCATTATTCATATGTATTTAGAATGTATATTTATGCAATTACGCCACGCCCTGACGGGAGGCATTTTGAAATTCTAATCAGTTTTTTGAGGCCTATTTTAATAACAAATGAGCGCGCGGTTCACACTCGCCTTTCCTTTAGGTCGAGTCGGCCACTGATCCTCGTGACCACCCACTGATCCTCGTGACCAGATCGCATCGGCGCAATTGTTCCGTTTGATATTTACGAAGAAATAGAATGACCCTACATACCTCAGCAACGACATCCCGAGAAGCAGCAGGTGTTCTGGCCGTTCGAGCTGCAGTGGCATCTCGCACAGAAGCCGCATAGTCGTGTAGAAGTGTGCTGAAATAGTAATTAACGCAAGTAACATCAATGCAGGTCGGAAGTGCCACCTTGTTGGATTTTCATCCACCATGTTGCGAACGGAATCAGCAACATTGCCGATTTTGATGATTTCCTCCATTTCCTGGTCTGAAATTTGAGGGGCAGGGAGAATCAGCTTGCTACGTTTCTTTTCATGCTTCTTAGCAAAGATAGATTCGGGAGTGTCTTCAGCCCTGCGCTTCTTCAACTTTTCCTTGTCCTTAAGCCGTTCTTCGTACTCTTTATGAGAACGGCGTTTTGGTTCCGAATTTTTATCGTCAGCTTTCTTCTCGAACGTATCTTCGGACGGATCATAAAACCCTGCTGGGACTTGCCGCTCGAACGGAACCTCTGCACTGTAGTCCACATAGGACGGGTTCTTTCTTTGACGGTATCCTCCGTCGCCAACAACGATTCCGGCAGCGCGCAGTTCACGGCGTTTTTGCAAAGAAGCCATTCGCCGAGCATCGGTTAGCTGCTTTTCGCGGGCCTTCCGCTTAGCCTTTTTGCCCTGAGTGTTAGCCAAACGCGCTCGAGCCTCTGACAACATCTCAAGTTCGTCTTCATCCATATCAACTGGATCTGGTCGAGCCGGCTTAGTTTCTGGTGTGGGATCAATTTCCCCGGGCTTAAGCTTTCGAGCATCTCCAAGATCTTCTCCTTCATCTATTCCTTCTGCCTTCTTCTGAGCATCGTCCAAAAGCTGCTCGTATCTGCAGCGTGTAGCTTTATAGAAATTCGGCAAATTAGCGGTAACAAACCTTTCCAAACATTGATTTGCAGTTCTTCCCACCAGAGGCGCGATGGTACGCCACTGGGTGGGCATCAGCTTGGCAAGATGCAGCAGCTTCTCATCTTCTTCGCCCGACCATTCGGTCTTTTTTATTCCAGGGTCGAGCCACTCATGCCAACGGGCCTTACATTGTTTTGCCGACTTGCGGTGCAGAAGTGAGGCAATCCGACTCCACTGGTTCTTGCCATACTTCATGATAGCCGCTTTGAGGATTTCATCCTCGGTGTTGCGCCAGACACCTCCTTTGATGATGACACGCACCATCTTGGTTCACCTGAACTAGGCAAATACGCAAACTTAAATTAAGTCACTTAAACAACGCGGCGCAATAAACAATCAGCAAGCGCCTGCAAAGTTTCCGGACAATAGAAACCCGCGGATATTCAAACAACACGCAAAAGGACATTCAAGCGCCGTCGTCATGGCACAGGTTACAAATACGCTACCAAGAAGGTTCGCATCGCTTCAGCGTCTCCAGCGGAATCAGCGTCTGAGTCTAAATACGGAGCTTCACAGACACGTCTCTAGACAGAATTCGAATCCGACTCTCCGTTTTTTCGAAAACACTACGAGAACTTGTGATGTTTACGCGCTCACTCGCATCGCTGCGAGACCACTGGTTTCACAATTGTGTGTTCTTGGAGGACACGTTTCGGGAATCGTTTTACGTGCTTCTTTTTTCAACCCTCTTAATCGTTGTCCTTCGGCACCTTCCAGGTTCTTTTCCACTCGAATGTCTCGGCACAGGAATATAAGAAATTTGGACTTCGACGACGGTATAAAGTGACAGCGCTAGAAATTGCTCATTGCTGATTTAGAGATCGGGTCCGACGAGGACGCCGATTATTATGGGCGATCATACGATGAAGACATGGCGTTGTCGCCGAATTCAGGTGGTGCTCTTTTCTAGGGGCCATTTGTCAACTGGAAGCGTTTAGCGCGATTCATATACCGACGTGATGGTGAGAATCCGTACTTCCGTCATGAAAGTGAGTCGATTCCCGAGGAATCGTTTCATGAAACCCACAATTACCATGAGGACACTTTCCAGTTCGAAGATGGTACGCAATCTTCCTGTAATTCGATATTTCTTCTAGTTTTTAGAGAGAATCAAGGTTGATGAGCCCAAGACTGAAGTGAAGGTTCCAGTCACAAATGTCACGTCGGTTTCGAGCTCAATTGCAAAGTTCACACTGGGTGGAAGTGGCTCTTCTACTCCCGAGAAGAGCGCCAAGGTGCTTCCGGAGCCTGTGAACCCGGTAATCCAGCAGTTGCGCGTTTCGGAAACGCCAAGAACAAGAAATGGCTCAAAATCGCCAACGCGGGGTCCTGAAGGCATCAAGCTAAATTTGAGCACTCAGAGTCTGTCGGCTCTCCTGACGAGCACGCCTTACAAGAAGCGCCAGCGTCCAGAGGGCGGCAAAGAAAATCTGAATCTGGTTATCGTTGGACACGTTGATGCTGGAAAAAGCACATTGATGGGGCATTTGCTGTTGCAGGTGAGTGTTTCGCAGTATATCGTATGACTAATTGTACTTATTTAGCTTGGATTCGTGGAACAGCGTGTGATCAACAAGTACAAGCATGAAGCGTCGAAGCTGGGCAAGGGATCTTTTGCCTTTGCATGGGTTCTTGATGAAACTGAAGAGGAGCGCGAGCGTGGCGTTACAATGGATATTGCTCGCACCTACTTTGAAACTACCAATAAGAAGGTTGTGCTTCTTGATGCCCCAGGGCATAAGGATTTCATTCCAAACATGATCACGGGTTGGATTTTCGAGGCTTTAACTGCATGACTTCCTCATGACTGTTTAGGGGCTTCACAAGCCGACGCTGCGCTTCTGGTTGTGAACGCGACTCGTGGGGAATTCGAAACAGGCTTCGATCAAGGAGGCCAGACGCGCGAGCACGTTATGCTCCTTCGTTCATTCGGTGTAACAAGAGTTGCTGTGGCAATCAACAAGATGGATACTGTAAGATGGAGTGAGGGACGTTTCAACGAGATCGTCGCAAAAATGAAGCAGTTCTTGATGAAACAAGCGGGATTCCCTAACGTGCACTTCGTTCCTCTCTCCGGTTTGGACGGTATTAATCTAACGAAACGCCCTGGCACTGCTGCTCCCCTTACGACTTGGTACAATGGACCTACTCTTGTTGAAGTTATTGGTAAGACTGCTGCGACTGAGCTCTATTTTTGAATGAGCGGTCTTTAAGATGGACTGCCAAGTGCTGAGCACTCTGTCGAGGCGCCTTTGCGCGTCGTTATCAGTGACGTTGTCAAGTCATCGGACACTGCCATCCAGGTGTGCGCTAAAGTTGAGGGCGGACATATCGAAGCCGGAGATCGAGTGATCATCTTGCCTGGAATCGTGCCTGCCACCGTGAAACGTATGAACTCGTATACAGTCCTGAATCTTCATCTATCTTATTTCAGAAGCATGCTGCGAGAATTCTGAGTCGACGAATGAGGTGTGCTTTGCTGGAGATCAATGCTTGATAACGCTGTCCGGTCAGTTTGAAGCGGACTCCATTACATCTGGTCATGTTATTTCCCGAGGTGGAGAGGTTTGACGTGATCATCCAATCATCAGGTAACATTTCTTCTTCAGGACTGCTTGAAACCCGGCACTCATTTCTTGGTCCGCATTGTCACCTTCAACATCACGATTCCCTTCCTCAAAGGAACAAGAGCCGAGTTGTTCGCGCATTCCATGTGCTGCACGTCGACTATTTCAAAGCTCGTGGCCACCCTGAATAAGTCGAATGGCGAAGTCATTAAGCAGAAGCCAAGGTACTTTCCACTCCCAGATCTGCCAATACGCGACGTGCTTAGGTGCATCAATCGTCATACGAGTGGTCTTATAGAGATCAAAACCGAGGTTCCTATTGCGCTCGAAGCTTACAAGAGCTGCAAAACTCTGGGACGCATCACGCTGCGCGACAAAGGGGAAACGGTAGCTGCTGGAATCATCGAACAAGTCCTGAAATAAGCATTGTTTGGAATGGTTTCAAGGTCCTTGTTACGAGTATCAATTGTTGGGTGAGTGCTGGAGTTGTTTTTGTTTACCGGAAATCGATGTATATTACTCACAATTTTTGTTGTACAATGCTAGAACGCGCTTTCTGTTCAAATTAAAGAATCAATATGAAATCAAATGTTCCAGGAGGCTACCCATTGGAGAACTATACTCGTAAGATTGTGCTGCTCTTCACTGTCCTCTGAACTTCGAAGTTCTGTTGTCCAAAAGGTTGGCGGCGCTCCGGCAGCCGAGCTCTCCGTAGTGGCTAACGTGGCGCTCGAAGTAGCGAAGGTGCTCGGTGACGTTGTAGAAGGCGTAGAAGCTGTCGCTGCACTTGCGGTCTTCGTTCACGGGCTGTCCTGTGCAGATCTTGAAGAGCGCACCCGGGCGCATGTCCTCCGGGAACCAGATCTCGGTGCCGTGGTGATAAGTGGCGTGGTTGAAGTAGGAGGCGCAGCTCCGGGAGAGGATCGAGAAGTAGCAGTTGGGCACGTGGGGCACGACGTCCTTCGCGTGGACGACGCGCCAGCTGTTGGGCACGAGGGCGTCGTGGGCGGCGGAGTACTCCATGTTGCCAACGCGGGGCTGGCCGAAGGTGACCAGCAGGAGGTCCTGGGGGGCGACGCTGTGTGTGGCGGCGAAGAGAGAGGAGGCGAGCGAGGCAAGGGCGCCGCCGAGAGAGTGTCCGGTGAAGAGGACGCCACGCTCCGGGTGCTTCTGAAAGGAGAGCTTCTGGGAGGGAGGGGGCGATGCGACGTACGCTCCTGGCAGCGGCAACTGTGGCGTTGAGCTCAAGCCATACCTTCTCGAAGGCCGTCTTGAAGTAGTGGACGACGGCGCCGCCGGGGGAAAAGGGCGACTTCGGGAGAAAGATGTCCTCGAGCACCTCGAGGGTCAGCTGAAGGTGGTTGGTGGTGCCGCGGAAAGAGACGACGATCCACTCCGGCGCCAGCGAAACGAACGCCCAGCACTGGATGGGAACAATGATGGGCACACAATCGGA
The DNA here is from genome assembly GCA_030435675.1 of Steinernema hermaphroditum. Lineage (NCBI taxonomy): Eukaryota > Metazoa > Nematoda > Chromadorea > Rhabditida > Steinernematidae > Steinernema > Steinernema hermaphroditum. The sequence goes on from CM059622.1 coordinate 8,009,173, forward strand.
GGCTCACCTCGTCCCACATACGGTCGCAGGGCAGGGTGACCCTCTGGAGGAGGACGGCGTCGTGTTTCTGGAGGCAGTCGCCGGGCGTCGGTGAGTAGGCGGCGGCCGCGTGGTCGAACGCAAAGTGCGCGAGATCGAGACTGAAGTTGCGCGTCCAGTTGAAGTAGGGCGACGGCCCCGGGTAGGTCGCCTCCAACGGGTCGAGCCTCGAGAGACGCGCGCCCAGCAGGAGCGCCAGGAGCGCCCAGAGGATTCGCCGCATCTTAGGGTCGCACGCGTCGTCGTCGGGTCAAGGCGCCAACGAACAGCTGCCGGCGATAAGGCGGCGGAGGCGGGCGATAAACAAAAGCGATGCCGGAGAGGTGCGAAGTCGTCTACGAGTAACCAATCCCTGTATGTGCCTGGAAATTACGGTAGTGCCTGTCTGTAGGGGAGGTGCTGTTCGTTAAAGACTCAGACCCTACCGTATACCCGGCGACCCACCGCGCCAATGCATTGCATCTTGAGAGCATCACAATTCACATCGCATAAGCACACAATGCAGTGCATTTTACTGTATTTACTGGCGACATTCTTCGCTAAGATCGTTGCCTCTGAAAAGATGAACTCAAAGAAAATCGCCCTTTTCGGAGTTTGGTCCTGACACGCCATTTTTGCACGTTCGCGGCGTGTGGTCACGTCATTCATATGGCGAAACACGGGTGGGCAATAGGTTGTTCCGATTTGGGGGGTGTCGGTTACCATTCGGAGCCGACCGTCTGCGCGGAGCGGTGCGATGTAAGCGCAGACGACAAGAGAAAAGGCTTCGTTTATCAACATATCCGATGGTGCGTCATGGTTTGTTGAATAGTAAAGCTCGCACGTTGTGCGATTTAGTACACTCAGGCAAATCTGTTCGGGACCGATTTAGTACAGCGAATGTCGTACGTTGCCCCATCTAGTAAATCTCGTACGCTCATTCAGAATTCCGTCCATTCCATCTCCAGAATTACTTTGTTGAGGGTTGCTTCTTTCATTTCACCCAAGCGATCATAAGACATATGAGAAGCGCTGGTTTAATGGTTCTTTACAAATCTAATGATGCGTTCCGTAAATATGTGCGTAATATCTGCGCTCTTCAACTGCTGCCACCTGAATTAGTATGCGATACATGGAGCGCTGCATTTAAAAGCCCTCCTGACGTTCCGGAGTTTCAAACGCAAATCTTGAAATTCATCAAGTATTTCGAATCTCAATGGATCACTTCCACTTCACTCAGGCACTGGAATTTCTGGAAGGCAGATGTTCGCACAACTAATGTCGCAGAGGGATTTCATTCCCGCCTTCAGCAGCATCCCCTTGTTAAGAAACACCCTAATATCGTTGGACTTGCTTCCTTTCTGCGCATCTGGCAAAGCGAACAGTCTACTCGAAAGGAGCAGCTAAAACGCGGTTATCCTTGCGAGCCCAGAAATCGCAAATACGAAATACTTAATAGACATATGCGCAGTGTTTTCTCGTCTCTTGAGAACGCTAGCGTCGATAACGAAATAGATCTATCCGATGTTCTGATTTATCTAGACAAGTGTAATGCGGTGATCGCTGAATACGACTCTTCCAGTATGACTAAGAAAGCTGCTAAACTAAATGCTCAACAACGTAGTCAAGCGATTAAGTCACAGGCATCCAGTTGTGATTCTGCACGCTTAGTCAGTAGCGTAGAAGAAGCAAAATTAGAAGACGATTGTATCATTGTTGCTGAAGTAGCTGGATCTCTAGAATTTGAGTTCACGCCTTTGCAAGAACGTGAGATTGTTGCCATCGCTGAACAATTATTTGTGCAAATGCCGGACAACGCGTCGCTTAATCCTTCACCCTCTAAAACGTTTGGGCCTAAAACTGCTCCGCGGTACGTAGGAAAGTCTAAGGCAGACGGACATTGTGGCTTTCGCAGCATTATTCAGTGCATTTTCGGGCCAATGACCGATGACAGGAACTCTTTGCATGGAGTGTTGCGCGACTTTATATGCAATTTCATTGAGGCTGAGCTTCGAAACAATCCCATTCCAAAATGGATGAGCGATTATTCCCCATTCGATATTCACGACCCCACTGATCATTCGCAGATATGCGCGAACTTCCAAGTTCACCTTAATCGCATGCGTTACAACAATGGGAGAAACGTAGATTGGGGCGAACTCCATTGGATGACAGACCTAGAACTGCAAGCCACAGCTAACGCACTTAACGTAAATATTTTTGTCTACTCAGCAGATTACAAAAAATGGACGCCATACCACAGCGACAAGGCTACTCGCGCTACATGCTTATTAATGCTTTCGATTGACCACTTCGACCCCATTTACATGATATAAGGACACTAATATACTAGACCATCTTCTTCTTCGACTTCTATCTCCGATGTGTGCTTTGTCGTTCACCTAGCACACAGCGTAATTAGTGAACATGTGCAGGTTTTGTATTGTCCTCTTTGGTCTCTATGTCATCTTTCGCCATTTTTTTTATTTTGTTACTTTGTTTATTAAGATCTGGGGCGCAGTTTCGTTGTAATATGCTGAAAATGGGTGAAGGAATAGATGAAAATCAAACTGAGCTCAGTCGACGAAACTTAGAATGAACGTGCGACATTCACTGTACTAAATCGGTCCCGCACAGATTTGTCTGTGCGTACTAAATCGCACAACGTGCGAGCTTTATTGTACTAAATCGGTCCCTAATCCCTAATATTTTGCCCCGCGCGCGCGGGGCAAAAGTATGACCAGGCCTTAAGCTCTCCCTCCGGAGTTTCAGCGCCTCGTGATTCAGAGGCCGCCCTGCGGTCGCGTTGACTCAAGGCGACTTCAAAATTCCACCCAGGGGTGGGCAATAGGTCGCTCCGATTTGGGGGGGGGTCGGTTACCATTCGGAGCCGACCGTCTGCGCGGAGCGGTGCGATATAAGCGCAGACGACAAGAGAAATGGCTTCGTTTATCATCGTATCCGATGACGGAGTACAGGTTCAGGGCACTTGCGCCGCAGGGAAATCGTGGTGGGACCACTTACTTGTAGTCCCATCTCAGCCGTGTTTGTTAAATTTCTATAATGACGATCGGGTTTTTTTTCTTCAACATCTTGTAGAGGAGGAAAATTCACTATGAGCTGATTATGTGTCTTAAATACGAAGCTGAGTTGAAAAAGCTGATTTCGAGATTCAAATGTCAAATGTTTGGACCTTATTTTAGGGCACTTCCCATACATACACAGGGCGTTGAGACATTTGAGTCCCGGCACTTGAGTCCCGGACATTTGAGTCCCGGCACTTGAGTCCCGGACATTTGAGTACCGGACATTTGAGTACCGGACATTTGAGTACCGGACACAGAGCCCCTCAAATGTCTGGGACTCAAATGTCCGGGACTCAAGTGCCGGGACTCAAATGTCCGGGACTCAAATGTCCGGGACTCAAGTGCCGGGACTCAAGTGCCGGGACTCAAATGTCTCAACGCCCATTTGAGTCCCGGACATTTGAGTCCCGGACATTTGAGTCCCGGACATTTGAGTCCCGGACATTTGAGTACCGGACATTTGAGTACCGGACATTTGAGTACCGGACACAGAGCCCCGACGAAACGGTAACATCTGTAAACAGCAGAAACGTCCAACGTGAATCATAGCGCATCAAATTGTTAAGCAAATACCCAAGAAGTTAACTCAAACTCAACCGTTTCGTCGGAGCTCTGTGTCCGGTACTCAAATGTCCGGTACTCAAATGTCCGGGACTCAAATGTCTGGAACTCAAATGTCCGGGACTCAAGTGCCGGTACTCAAATGTCCGGGACTCAAATGTCCGGGACTCAAGTGCCGGGACTCAAATGTCCGGGACTCAAGTGCCGGGACTCAAATGTCTCAACGCCTCTACAAGAATATATTCACCGTTTGTTTTGTTCTTTGGTGCGGTTTTATGGAATTATTTAGTCTGGAATACTGTAAAACAACGTAGGGGGTCTTAAAACATCGACCTTGCTTTTAGGAGGGAATTATTTTTACCGATGTCCTGCGATCTAGCCAGTCGTATTCAGCATACACTCATCTACAACAATGTGCATAAAGCTCTGAAGTCACACTGTCGTCGGGGTGTAAAAGTACTCTTATAATAAGATCATAAATTTCCGTCAAAAGTACCGTAATCTTTTGGCTTAGTTTTATGTCCTTTTTTTGTGCAAGGGGAGGGGGATGACCCTACTCAGTCTTGTTCGCCATGGAGTCCTCTACAAGACTGTATGCACCGTTTGGTGTGCCCCTTGGCCCGAAATTGAGTAAAAGTCGAAAAGTGTTAAAAAGTCGATTTTACAATTTCGACCTGTTCCGAGGGTAGTGACTCTACGTAGATCCCACTTGACCCCACTTACACTGTTCAGAATTGTCTCCTCTACAATATGCTGTATAACTTTCGGCAGTTTCAGCAAGCCATAAGGTGTAAAAGTGGTCAAAACCACGACCAATTGCCCCCAAGTGCTCCCGCAACGATATCCCTGACTGATCATGCCGTCGCTCTAAGAGCGACCTTTGGCCACCCCTGTGGCGAAATAGTGAAATTAGTGAACTGTCTGTAGCCTTCGCCATTTTTCTCCATTCACCGAAATTGGAGTTTTCCTCGCGGAGGAGTAGCATTTTTTCGAACCGGCTACAAATATTTTCCATCTTTTTGGCTGAATTTGGGGCCAAAAAACTGTAGCCCTGCGGGCGGCAACCATAGCCCTGTTTGGATGTTTTCTCCGTGCGCATGGAAAACACACACACAGACCAACGGACCTGTCGGTTCTCCATTTATATATAGGGGATAACATTCAAATCAAACAACATATCAAGTTAACTAGCCTGGGTACGCTGCGCGACAGGTTAACTCGCGGGAATTTTGGGTTCACGTAAAATGTTGCAAAAAGTGAAAAGCGACAAAAAAGTGACAGAGCGTACGAAGAGACCCTATTTATGTTTCATCCTATGAAAAATGGGGCAGCTTTAAAAATATTTCAAGATCTTCCAAAATTATGGAATTTAAAACTGTAACATGCTTACGACAGAAAACTTCGGAAATCCTGTCTTCCGGGTCGTTCCGGGGCCCGGTCAAGAATGCAGGTCAAGTTCGGGTCCTAAGTGTCGAAAGGGGAAGTGATGCCCATAAGCATATAATTGATCTCATTTGTGCGCTTATCAACCTACTTTACAAAGAATTTAAAAATTTGTAAAAAAGTTAAAAAGACTTATTTTAAGTTAAGAACTTATTTTAAGTTAAGTTAAGAACTGAAATCTCCACCTTTTCCAACTGCAATGCTTTTATTTTCCACTGCTTCAATAAAAATTCCAATCTTTTCATCCTCCGAACCTCTCCCACTTCGTGGGTGCGTTGGTTCCTAGTCAACGGGGGTAAGAATAAAGAAAACAAAAACGTTTCTGAAAGCCAAATGGCTTTTGAAACACAAGTTCTGCTCAAAACGACTTTTATATTCCAAAGGACAATGAACGTGCATAAATCGAAGAAGCGAATGGGGAACCGACCGTCTACGGGCACACATAATGAGCGACTGTGTGGAGACTGTCTGCGCGCGGATGTCTCTAATGCAGATACATTTTGCACCGCAAAAGTCTACGAGTGTCGGTGGTGCAAGCAGTCCACTCAACGGTCGTGTCACTAGAGTCGACGGGACGAGGAAGGAATGGAAGCAAAAATCCACGAAGACAGATAGTCTTTATTGGTGGCGAAAGTGGCATAGAATAGACTCTGGAGATATGGTGGTAGGACGGCACAGCCAAGAAGATCGAAGTGCTGGGGGAGGGGCTACCCGTAGAAGAGGCGTCGACCGACTAGATCCAAGGGAGGACCTTCGGAGGCCGAAGAGTAAAGCTCGAAGACGCGACGAAGCGACCCAGTGCTTGGCGCGGTGGGGCTACTGTAGTCAGCTAGAGGGTGGTCTCCTTCTGGGAGACGGGGTCCGTCACGTAGGAGGGGTTGGATACGGTACGCATCTCGGCGTTCTCGTAGGAGTGCGTCTCCTCCGGTGCGTTCTCGTAGAGGGGCTTCGCGTCGCCACTGGTCGCGGGCTCGTTGTAGTAGGCCGGCGAGAGCTCTGAAGGCATCGGAGGGCGTCGGAGGGGGCTCGAGAGGGGACTCACCTGTGCGGCCCGTCTCGTCGACGATGACGGGCGTGTAGAAGTTGGTGGCACCCTTCTGGCAGCAGGAGATCGGGGTCATGTAGTTTCCGTCGTCGATACCGACGCGGAGGGCGCCGGGGCGGCCCTTGTAGACGGGGTCCGTGTCGTAGCGCGTCGAGCCGGAGCTTCGGAGGCGCCCGGTGCGCGGAAGTAACTGAAGACGCGGTGAAGGGCCGGAGCGGGGCAGGGGGACCTACGGGTTTGGAGGGCGAGGGCGGCGTCCCCTGGGGCGAGTCGTCGAAGGAGGAGGCGCCGTAGAAGTTGGGGTCGATGATGGGCTCGTCGTCGGAGGCGCCGACGACGAAGGAGTCGTTGTAGCTCTCCAGGATGCGCTGCATGTCGCGTGCCGACTGCGCCACGTCCTTCGGGCTCACGTCCTAAAACGCCGTAGAGGAGCGTGGCAGGACCACCCACCTTGAGGTAGCGGTTAGGCTGGCGACAGAACTCCTCGAGTTTTGTCTTGAGCTGTGAGAAGGAGGGCCGCGTCTTCGGGTGCGTGAGCCAGCCTGAAAGGAGTGGTGGGGACCGCGGGGACGGGGACCTACAGAGGAGGAGGAGACTGTAGAGCTGCTGGGAGACGTTGTTGGGCGTCTCGAGGCGGTTGCCGTCCTCGAGGAAAGAGCGCATGGCGTCGACGGACATGTTCTTGTAGGGCACGCAGCCCTTGGTGAGCACCTCCCAGCAGGTGACGCCGAAGGCCCACACGTCCGTTTGCTCGTTGAACGCCTTCTTCTCGAAGCACTCGAGGGCGAGCCACTTCGGCGCCACCTTGCCCGACACCTCCACGGACTCCTCGTCCTTCTTCAGCATCTTGGCGAGCCCGAAGTCGGTCACCTCGACATAGTTGGGCCGCTTGACGAGCACGTTCCGCGCCGCCAGGTCCCGGTGTACCATCTTGTTCTGGTGGAGGTACTCCATGGCGTCGGCGATCTGGTAGCAGTAGAGGAGCAGGTCCCGCGCGAACAGGTTCTTCTGGTGCTTCCGGAGGAACTCCAGCAGGCAGCCGTAGATACGGTAGGGTGTGACGATGCTGACACCGTCGACGAGGCAGATGCCGGCAATCTTGAGCAAGTGCTTGTGGTGCATGGAGGCCATGAGGCCCGCCTCCTCGAGCATCTCCTTCTCCGCGGAGCCGTCGTGGGTGATCGTCTTGAGGTATTTGATGGCCACGGGCACCTTGCCCGAGCTCTTGCCCTTCGGGTAGAGGTAGCCCTTGAAGACGACGCCGAAGGCGCCCTCGCCGAGCTTCTCGGAGAAGCGCGTCAAGTTCTCGCCGGGGATGATGATCAGGCGACTCATGTTGGGCTCGTCCGACGGGTCGAAGGGGTCCTGGGGCGGGATGGAGGGCGGGTTCGCCTCCAGCTCCTGCTTGTAGAGGCGCCGGTTCTTCTTGGCGTAGTAGCCGAGGACGCCGCAGACGAGTACCGTCGCCACGAGGATCGCCGCGATCCACAGGTACATCGCCTGGCGCCGCTTCTGCTCCTCCCACCGCGGGTCCACCTCGCGACAGACACCCTCGTCGGGGTACGGTAGCTCGGGCGGACATTCGGGGAGACACTTCAGGGTACCGTAGGCGTCCTCGACGCCGGCAAACTCGCAGGCGTCGCAGTCGGCCTCGAAGGGGCCGCTGCAGGAGCGCTTCTGGTCGCACAATTGGTGGCAGCGGCGGCACACGCCTGCACGCTCCATCGTCCGGTTCACCTCGATCCTTGAGCCCCTGCAAGCACATGCGTGCCGGGGTTACGGTAGAGGCACCTACGGGCCGCAGTCGGAAACGCAGCGCGTCTTCTCGGAGGCGACGTTGCTGCGGAGTTCGAAGTGGCGGCAGTGGCACTCGCTCTTCTCGACGAGGTCGCCGAATTGGCGGCAGCTGAGGCACTCGCTGTTGCACCGCTCACACACCTGCAAGAGGTACGGTAGTACGGGGGTACGGCGGGGCCACTCACGTATTGGTCGGCGAGGGAGGCGCCTCCGCTGAGGTAGTAGTTGGTGAGGTTGTTGTCACGGCACACCTCCAGGGGGTCCTCCAGGGCCATGATGCATTGGAACTGCGGACGGGGTACTGTAGCCACAGTTAGACAGGGCCCTACCTGTGCGGTGACGTTGTCGAGGCGGAAGGCGTACTTGCAGAGGTTGCAGCCACCGGCGCCAGCGAAGGCGCCGGGCCCCGTACAGCCGTTTTCGTAGCAGCTCTCGGCGCAGGGAAGGCAGATGGCGCCACTACGGTAGTGGCTCTTCGGACACTCGGCCACACACCGCGTCCGCTCGCCCACCCGCATCGACGCGTTCCGGCAGCGGAGGCAGCCGGTGTCCCCGGGGCCGGAGCAAGCCTCGCACTGTTCATGGCACGCAAGACACTCCCGGGCCGTGGAGTTCGTGTAGAACCTGAGACGCGGCGTGCAGAGGAGTACGGTAAGGGACTCACCCTTCGATGGGGCAGTGGCCGACGCACTCGCCGTGCTTCTTAAAGTGGCGGCAGGCGACGCACATCGAGGGGCCTTCGCCCCAGCACCCGAGGCGCGGCTCGCACGACGCCGCGCAGACGAGGCCGCGCTCCTCTAAAAGGGGCCTTCAGTGTGTGACGGGTCCCGCCACGACCTACCGCAGTGTCGTGGGTCCCTGTTGTTGGCGACTTTGACGGAGCCGTTGACGCGGAGCACCTCCTCTAGAGGCACGGAGTCGGCGAAGCAGAGCCACTCGTTCCCGTTCACCAGCACGTCCCCCTTCCGGATCCAACGCAGCTTCTGCAGCTGCAGCTCCCGCAAGTTCGTGTTCGACGCCACCACCAGCGCGTGTCTCTGGCTGAAACGCACCTGATCCTTGCCCGCTACCGTACGCCTACTTGAGGAGACGGCGGCCCTCGATCACCTCCAGGTTCTTCAGGAAACTCAGGTCGTGGGGCGAGTTGTCGCCCGAGCTGATGTAGACAAATTCGGTGATCACCTTCACGCTCTGCAGCGTAGCCAGGTCCTCGTCCGTCAGCGCCGGGATGGCCCTAAATCACAACTCTCCGCGACTACCGTACCCCGCCAACCTCATGTCGTTGTCGGAGTGATTGCCGAAGACGTGCGTCATGATCTGCAGGAAGCCGTCGATGACCGTGCAGTCCCGATTCTCCGGGTTCTGGAACCACAGTGCATCCAGCGGCTTGTCCAGTGTGCACTCTGAAAGCTCCGGTCAGGAAGGCGCGCTACCGCGACCCACTCTTCGGACAGACGCCGTCGCACTTTTCGCACTCGCGCGTGTTCTTCTCGGGGTCGTGGCTGTAGCCAGGGCTGCAGTGCACCACGCAGTGATCTCCCTGAATCAGGGTCTCCTCGGGACACTTCTCCACGCAGTACCGGTCGTACGTGTACCGTTTCCGGTCGTGCTCTACCGTAATCCCCTTGATCCGGTCGTACTTTGTCAGCCCGTTGCACTGGTCGACGCACTCGTCATCCTGCAGGAAGTTGGCGCACGCCTAAACCCTTATCGGTTCCGCCATGAGCTCTACAGTACTCCTCCTACCGTACACTCGCGTTTCCCCTCTCCGTAGCAGCCCCCAGCGCAGGAACGGTCGCAGCACTTCGTCTCGCCGTTCTGCATGAAGCACATCCCCGAGTCGCATCGTGTCGGGCAGATCGATCGGTACACTGAAGCACCGTAATCTAGGGTACGGTGGACGGGACTCACCGATCTGGCACTCGTCCTCCTTGGGACCCCAGCAGTGGTCGCCGCAGTCGTCCGAGCAGTTGGTGGGGGGCTCGGCGTCGCAGAAGTGGAAGTTCGGAAGGAATCGAAGGTTAGCGGGGCGGTCCTCGATGCTCAGACGCTCGTTCAAGTCGTGGCCGAGGATCTGAAGCGGCGTCTGACAGGGCTGCTCGCCGCACTCACCTCCTCGAAGGCGACGCGGTCGCGGAAGTGGCAAAGGTGTGGGTTCCCGCTGACGTTAAAGGTGCCCGTCTCGAGGCTCCGGAAGCTCGGCATCGAGACGAACCTCAGATTCGCGTTGTTAATGATCTGGACGCCGGCACCTTCGAACTTCTCGTCGCCCCAGACGACCTTCAGTCTCGGGAGGGCGATCGCCTCGACGGCGTTCGAGTAGATGAGCAGGTAGCCGGTGATCTCCTCGATGTTCTGCAGAAAACTGAGGTCCACGGAGTCGAAGTCGAGCTCCCCGGTGGCGTTGTTCGTGTCCACCTCAATGTGCGTCAGCTCCAGACTACCGTACACCACCGTGCAGTTGATGTACTGCCGCCGGAGCTGCTCCAGCCTCACGTGGCGGTCCTGGCTCCACGTCACCGTCGTCGAGCGTCCGTTCAGCGTGCCGGAACATACTAAAAGCCGGGTTTATAGTAGGTGCCTTCTGTAAGAGGGCACAGTGGAGCTTGTGGGGAGGCATGCGGAGAGAGGAGTGGAAGGAGGGGCACTGAGTAGTGATGGGAAACGAGTCCGAGTCCGAGAAAACCCATCGAGTCCGAGTTCGAGTCCGGACTGGTTTCAAAATCCTAAACGAGTCCGAGTCCGAGTCCGGACTCGATGCCCAAAAACCCATCGAGTCCGAGTCCGAGTCTCGAGTCCGGACCAACGAGTCCGGACTCGTTTTCGGACTCGTTGCGATCTCTGGCACTGAGCACAAAACGGCGAGCACGGATCGAGGAACGTTTTGGAAAGAGGTCAGAAACTCTTGGATGCATAGCCCCTTAGTACCGTAGTCCCACAATCCATTTTGTAAACACCCTAGAGGATCCCGCAGCACTAATTTGATAGCGTCTCTTTCCGCCATTCCCTAAAACAAACACGGCGGAACTGAAACCGCTCGAAGAGTTCAAACACCACACGAAGAATCGATCGTTTCAGTCAGAGTCGATCACTTCCCATCCGACCCCTCCAGTGGCCACAAGGTACTGTAGTGCGTCCTTTGTGGAAAACACTCAAAAGAAGAGAGCGAACTCTCGCCCCGAGTGTCTCCAGAGGTTCTCGGTTTCGCCTCTTCCTACTCTCCCGCTTCGGCATTTCCGGCGACGGAGTCCGAAAACAGCGGTGATAAGGCGCCGGAAGACAAACAGAGTTGATGGAGTGGACCGAAAGAGGTTTCCCAGAGCAAACGATCCGTGGAAATCGATGGAACCGAAGCCGAAAAATGATGGGATCAGAGGGTTCGAGGAGCAGTTCAGTCGTGCTCGTTTGGGTGACAGCTGGAATGTCTCAAGGAAGAAGTTACGTTACGGGATCCCGACGCTCCCTGGAGAAGAGTCCCTCATTTTGGTTCTTTTAAAGGTCTCCCAAAGGTCCCAAAACGATCGCCAGAGGTCTAGGAGGAGAGTACGTCATCGATGGGGCCCATTAGAGGAAAATCGCTTACTGCAGGGTGTGTTCTCCTTCCAGAAGGCGCAATTTCCACGTCGCCACTCGAGCGGCTCGGCCAGCCAGAGGAGCGCAAAGAGCAGGAGAATCCGCCACAGGAGGCGGCCGTCCATCGGGGAAGAGTGGAGGCGCCGCCGAGGGGCGCGGAGGGGGCGGCGAGGAGTCCCTTATCAGTCGACCGGCGCCGAGGGCCGTGGCAGCGCAGAAGCCATGAGGCCCTCGCACGGAAGAGGCTAATCGAATTAGCGTCGATCGCAATCAGCGCAGTGGCGCCAGAATCGGGGCCGGGAGCCGAGGCGCCTCGGGCACTTCGGAGGCGAAGAAGATCCGATCGATGCGGGAATCGATGGAGAGCGAAAAAACAAACAAAGCGATCGGAGGCGCGTGCAGCCCTGACCGGTTGGGACGCGGTCCTCGAGACCCTCCGGCAGACGAGTAATTAGGAGATGCAAATGCGGCGGGGGCCGGCGGAGGATAATTTTGCGAAAAAGACAAAATTGGGGCTAATTGAGGCGATGTTCCACTCCTCCGCTTCTGGAAGGGGACCTGCCGGGGGCACTCGGAGGCTCAGATTTCGGCCCATTTGGACACGTGGGAATGGCGCTCGATGCACAGGTGGGCGGAAGGTAGAACTTCGAGATGGAGTCGCCAAGGAGCGAGAGGACTCGAGTTCTTGCAGGACAATCTCAGGGGTTCTCCCCTTTTTATGGGCTTCATGCCATCTTGGAATCAGAAGATGCAGTGGAGGTTCACGCCTAACCCAAGGCCGTGCAGCTTTCGACGTTTGTTGCAACGCGCCACTCCACTTTCCCTCAATTACCCCACTCATTCCCCAAGGTCGCCCATCGATCGCCCCCAGCAAAACCCGAACATTCCTAAAGAAGCCACGAGACAATTCCAGAAGCACAGAGGACACAGAGGACTACCGTGCTCACCTCCTTCGGAGTCGATGTGGTCTGGAACGCGAGGAAAGAAAGCGATTAGAGAGAGGAGGCGCAGAAGCGGGCCGAGGACACTTACATTTACGGTAGGGCTGCGCGGGAGAGGACTCCCGGGGCCGGGTCGTGGCGAAGTACTTCGACTTCGCGGCAACGACTTCGGCGACAGCGAAGACGAGCAGGAGCAGAGCGCATCGCGCCGCTCGCATTCTGAAACGTCTCGATGGTCAGGTCTCTGGAATCCAGAAGAAGGTCGCGGGAAAGATTACCGAGGTGGTTTCTGGGGTCTTCCAGAGCTCTCCCGGGGATAAGGGCTTTCTCATGTGACCGCGACTACCGAAACACTCAAAACAGAAGGCCTTTGGGCATCTAGGCGGGCTAAGGACGGTCTTCAGAAGATGGAATTCTGCCACAAGACCCTGAAATGTCTCGACTTGCTTCCCAAATCGTGGTCACTTCTAGTCGAGAAATAGAACAAGAAGAGCGATCGGACCAAGTTAATAGACCTCGGATTACGGTGGCAACAAAATCACAGAAAAAGTGATCAAAAGCCGAGAATGTCCACAAATAGGACTCCCTGGATTCAGAGGGATCGAAAGTAACAGTTGGATTCGTGTGGCCGACGAGTGTCGCCAATCAGGAGGAAATTGAGGGGGTTCCCCTTCGAAGCATGAAGGGGGTACAGAGCACGCCTGCGGCGATGTCATCCGAGGAAAAACAAACACTTGTCTTCGAGGTGCGTAATCGATCGCATTGTCACCTAAAAATCGTCCAAAATAGCGCCAGGTTCACCTTTCCTGTTCGCCGGAAGCAAGGACTGCAACATCGAGGATCGATGGAGATCCGAAGAAGAAAGGAACGCGAACAAGACTCGTTATCACCTCACATGCACGCCTAGCCCCGGCCCTGGAGGGGTGGAATTTCCCTGCCCGCCGAGCCTCGATCCCGCGAAGGAATCCTAGACGTCGACGACTCCTCCGCGACTCCTCGAATCGATCTGTTCTCGATCGCAAAGCAAACAGAAAAGATAATTTTGGCACCCGAAAGGACAAATAGAAGCGATCGATCGGCGCCTAGAGGCCTCGAGTGATAGCGATCGGCTCGGGAGTCGATCGGAGCACCGAAGGACACCGCAGGCCCTAAACGGAGCAGCCAAAGGTCACTGCGAAGGCGAAGAAAGGAGTCGGGGGCGGAAGAGGGTACGGTATGTTGCGGGTGGGATCGGAAGTGGTAGAGTCGGACCTTTTTTGGAGAATAGGAGGAAGTGAGCAATCGGAGAATTGCTTGGTCCCTTGACCTTGGTCATTTGGGATCCGTCCTCTGACCGACCTTCCGGGCCCGATCACTCCCGAAGACGATTGTCTAGGTCCAAAAGGAAAAGAGGAAGATCGGACTTGAGGCGGACTGGAGGCGATCTCGTCTTATGGAGGAGGCAAGAAGAAGTGTAACACACGCCGCGAATCAAAACATCGGGACGGTACAGGCTTTCGGACCTTCCTTCTCCACTCCTTTGTGCACCTTGTTGCCAAATTTGTCACTGAGCGCCTCCGCGGCGTCAATTCATAAATCACTCGAATGAAAACAAAGGGCCGATTCCGAAGACAAACGACGGCAGGTGGGGAAGCGAAGGACATCTGGAGGCGATGGACGAGGTGCCGACGGCGAGGGCCATCGAGAAAGCAATTCAGCGGAGGGAGGGCCATCGCCTGGTGACAAACAATCGCCTCGAGGTGACCGAGGGCGAAAGTTGGAAGGCGGACGAGGAGATCTTATCGTCGGAGGCAGGCTGCAGCGCGTTTGCAACTCGGGGTAACAAAGAAGGGCCGACGACCACAGAATGGAACGAGATGATCACTATACGGTATTTCATATTTGGCAGAGGACTTCAAAAAACAAGGCGAGGATCGGGCGCGTCCTAATACCGATAAGTGTCTTCGCGGCCAGAAGATATTGCTCGAAAAAAGCGCAGAAACGGTGTTTAGCGTTCCTCTAAGAAAGGTGCGGAGGGAAGTTTCGGCGCGCAAAGGACGAAAGCGACGCGCGGCGCCGTCTTTATGACTCGTAAACGCCCCTCGGGAGCGTCAAAAGTCAAAACAGACCTCTTCCGCCGCCGGCTCCGGAGGTCCGAGCTCGAGAGGACCTTCCGAGGGTCCTCTGGGGCGGAATCTGTTGAGTCAGAGGAAGTCCACGAGGTCCTCGAGGCTGGGAACGCGGAGAAGAATGCGTAATTAGTCACTCGGGGAGCCGACAGCGCCTCGAAGGTCGTTTATGGGGTGCGAAGGGTCACTCGTGGTCCAGAGGCGCCGACGCGGAGGACCTCAAAGATCGTTGGAATCGTGCACAAACGGCGCCGAGTTGTTGGCGTCTTAGGTTTGCGCCGCGGCGGTTCTAATTGCGCGCCGAAGGGCCGAAGACGAAGGCGATAACGGCGGCGGAATTTACATAATCGATCGCGGAGATCAGACGCCGGGGGAGACGCCGTCCGATCGTCCGTGGCAACAATACGGCTGCGGGGACGACCGTATTAGCGACTTAAACGATCGCCGATTCCTCACGGCTAATTTGAGGCGACTTTTTGGACGTCGCGGAGAGGAGCCCGCGCAGGATCATTTGCATTTCCGACCAGAGACAAAGACTAATCTGGACCCTCTCCGCCACCGTAACCCTTTGTTTATTAATCCAGGATGATCTTGTGCTCGAGATCTTCGCGGCACAAGGTCTAACGAGGGGAAGGGAATACCTCCAGAAATCGCTCGGCTAAGACAGTTGAGGTGAGCTCATGACAGACCGTATTCCCAGAAGCGCGACGTCAGTCCATCCCGATCCCGGCAGAAGATGCCATCGTTGAACCGGAGAAGCCAGAGGGAGGAGCTAGAAGAAGAAGCGAAACCCGATCGGAGGCGCCGATTAGATTTCATCGCCGCAGGTGAGACGATTTGTTCCGAGACGATTTGCATTTAGATGGAGTTTCCGCGAAAGGAAGGCGCCTTGAGTCAACGCCGAAGGCAAACACTGTGCGGTCGCAGGTCGAGAAGGCGGTCTTTTCTTGTTTTGGGAGCGCAGGGCGGCCTCTGAATCACGAGGCGCCGAACTCCGGAGTGCCTCGGCATGGAGAAACTGGGCAAACACTCTGGGGGCGCCGGAACCGAAGGGAGAGGTTAGGACTGTCACGGTCCGTAGAGGGGGAAGAGGCAAACAATCGCGCGAGGAAAGTTCTTTTTACTCAAATGAAGTGCAACAGAGGTGACGAATAAATTGAAGGGACCGGTCATGGAGGAAAAAAGTTTTTTTTTATCTGAAAAAATTCGTGCCCCTGTTTTTGAGTGTGCTGAGTAGTTTCCTAGAAACAGAACAAAGCGCGCGATCTGTGGTTTGTCAATGGTCCCGACGCGATTTGCGGGGCGAATGCGATTCGTGTATTATAGTTTCATGTTGGTCATTTTCTGTTGGTTTTGCTAACTTTTGAGGGACAAAACATCTTCAAAAGCATTTTTTTCGACTTCTTTCACTTGCTCGCGTTATTTCTAGTGCGGAAAACGATCTTCGCCATGATTTTGGCGATTTCGAGGGTTAGTTGCTGGATATACAGTGGCATATACATCTGTGTGTGAAAACAATCAGTCGTATTTAAGTGTACTTTACGACAACTAGGCGACTTTCACTGTCCGATGCAGAACTTTCTGCTGATTCTTATCAAGTATAAATAGAGACACCTCCTAAATACAGGTAGAATTCCAGTTTCATGAAACGTAAAATGGCAGTAACAGTTATATTGACGCTTACAATTGATGTTTAAAGGATTCAAGTATGATTTGGACAATGATTTCAAATGATTTCAAAACTCTTAAACTGATAATAACGTCGGATGAAAAGGAATATGGATCGTGTCATGTGAAACTAACCCTGGAAATCGCCAAAATCATGGCGAAGATCGTTTTCCGCACTGGAAATAACGCGAGCAAGTGAAAGAAGTCGAAACAAATGCTTTTGAAGATGTTTTGTCCCTTTGTTCATAGTGCAGTAAATGCCAGACGCTGAACCGGTGGGTAGTTCGAACGACGACAAGCGTCATCATTCGAGGCAGCAGAAGCAGGACCAGACAGCGAATTCAGGCACATCGCTCTGGGACCTCAGGCAGCAGACAGCAGTGTCGTCGTTCGCAGCTCCGAGCAGCGAGGTCAGGCAAAGCGTTGTGTTTGTTGTGGTTGTGATATTCGAATTCAACATATATTTCTGCTCAGTACCTCACTCTTACATTTTTTGTAACTCTAGAACCCGGTATTGAAAACGGTTCCCTGCAAAATGCATTTTTCTGTCGCAGAGACCGTTTAGGGTGGAATTCTAAAAGTTGTCATCTTCGCAAAGCTCGTATCGTCCTTCAAACACGTCCGTTGTGTCAGTTAACAATTTTATTAGATTCCCTGGTCAGCTAGGCGTCAGAAATCCTGTTGCGTTGCGATTGGAAAATAGGTATCTCAAAAAATCCAAAGACGAAAGGAATGCGGAATTTGGTACCCTTTTTCCAAACATGCACCATGTTATACGCGGGCACTCGGAACACCAATGTTGTACGGGCGCTTCTCAACACCTCCCCCTTCTTCGACGAGAAGCGTCCTCGCTTCGTTAGGCTTAACGGTTATCTAGAAATATATAAAACTAGAAAAATTGAACATCAACAAGGCTCCAGGATCACTGCGGCTGTTGAGAGGATGTTGATATGCGCGTTTTGGTTCGCATGCCATTCGAACGTAACCAATTTGCCTTGTTTTCGCAGTGCGCCTGCAGAGCTTTGTACGCGTGTAGGCTGCTGCCTCATGTCCTGCTCCTGCGAAATTCCTGGATGAGCGTCGTCGATGAGTGCGCTTCTTGCACTGCGCCAGCGGTCAGCGACGGCTCGCTCAGGCTCTTTGCGATGGTACCGTATTTTGGCGGGAAAATGCCGTTTCGTTTCCATCGATGGCGGCTTGCGCGTGTTAAGGGCCCATTATATGCGCGACTGCGCGACACAACTTTACAATGCTACGCAACACTGTCGCGCAGACTATAATAGGCCCTTTAGATGTGGCACTTACGGCGGAAGCTGCTGCTGACTGTTGCTCTGTATTCGCGATGAGCGGAATGAACTCGTTGTTGAGTTTGTCAACAAGGACGAAACCAAGACGTGGCAGAATATCCGTGCCAAGCAGTACATCATGACCGAATGGGTCGGCGGTGACGAAGAATCGCGCTTCTTCGCTGTGTCTATTTGCATATTTCAGCTGCACTCGGACGCATCCGATTTGGCTCTGCTTACTCCCGTTTGCTGTGCGTAACTCCGTATCGTTTGCGATCAGTTGCGATCTACGGGTGTGTCAGCCTGTTTTGCGAGCTGCTCGTAAAATGCGGACGAGATCAAGCTCACGTTCGCGCCGGTATCTATCAGACCGCGGCAACTGATATCGTTGATTGTTATCGGCAGCGTTGGCACGAAACCAAGCTTGGGGTTCTGCCCTTCGTCCTCTCCATTGCGGAGGCTGCCAATGTAGCGTGCGCTGCTTGCTTGCGCTTGATCATCTCTGTGCTGTTGATCGTCGTGCGCGTTATTAATCTGGCTTCTAGGCACTGCTGGAGGGCGCATAACCTGCTGGATCGTCAACTGATCCCTCAATTGCTCGCTGTTAGGAATACGGTTGTTCCCGTTTCCTGTGTCTCTCCAGGGCTGTTCACGTGAAAAGCGGTGCGCTCTGGGCTGGTTCGGTGTGTAACGATCGACTGTATCGTTCTGGAACTGGCGCGGACTCAAGCAGTTAAGTTGCGCTTCAATCGCCACCGTCTTTGCTACTTTCTGTTCGAATGTCAGACCTTGTAGTGCTACCACTGCGGTCACCAGATACGTGTTGTTAAGGCCACGCATGAAGGAGTGATCCAGCAAGTGTTCCGTGCTGATCTTGTCGGAGCTCGGGAATGCACTACGAACAGTTTTGGCGATGCGGTCGCTGTAGCTAGCTACCGTTTCATTCTGCTCCCTGTTGATGCCGTTTGTTAGGTGTAGTGAGTGAGTGGCGTACGTGAGAATCCGCCTGTCTACTATCGCCCTATCTGTCTGTGTCTACCCGAGTGTATATATACCCCTGTGTTTATGTGTTAGCCCCTTCTGACCCTGAGCGGTCTAGTAAATGGTCACCCCCTCTTTCTCCTGTGTCGGCCACATCATAACAGTGGCGATCAGGGATTCGACAACGCGGATGGAACAACAGACGGAAGCGACGACGGCTGGAGCGACGGCGGCTGGGACGGCGACGGCTGGAACAACGACGGGACGACTACAGCGGGAACGATCGTCGACCGTGTGATGAGCGAAGGAGTCGGAGCGAAGACGATGAAAAGAGCGGGTCCTCTGGGCGAGTGGCTACTCCCTCCAGAGATGCCTCAGTGGTCCGTGTGCCCTGGGATGCCTCCGCGACCTTGGACAAGTCCGGAGATGCCTGCACGGTGCAGTTGGCGCGCGCAGATGCCTCTGAAGGAGAGTGAACACTCAGAGAAAGAGTGATCCCTGGAATAGCGCTGGAAGCGCCTGGATTCCGCGAGGACGAGATGCCAGGACGAGCGCTACGGGCGCTCCAAAAAGGCGAAAGTGACAGTGTCGGCGAAAGCCAAGGACAACCACTAGGAGCCACGGAAGAGTCGGCGAAGGCCAGAGAGACCACCGTGTGCCAAGAGATCGTAGGCGATGCCGAGTTGTCCACGGGCGCACGATCGAGCAGAAATAACGAGCTTTGCTATGTAGAAGACTGGCTTCTACGAGAATTCGGGTCTGGGACCTTGTACAGCGAGAGCAGCAGCGATCTGGGATCGCGCTTAGCGGCTGGTGCGGATGAGCCGTCCAGTGAATCTGGAAGTACGGCGTCATCTTGGAGTGGAACCAGCACAGGACAGTCGACGCAACTGTCAGTGAACGAAGTTGAGATGAAGCCTGCCGAGGAGGCACCGGCTAGAACCAACAGAGCTGTTGAACTGGGGCTGGGTCCCATCACGATCTCCCGGCTACAGTGTGTGTGGGCGCATGCTAGTGACGAGTAAGCGCGCCGTGTGTTGTTGTTGGTTTTCCTGGCACGGATAAAGTTGTTTTGTTGCAACGTGTGTTCCTCGTTCCGCACAAACGCGTCCCGTCCGCCGATTACTCCTCGTATCCAGCCCGAGGATACAACATTTGGTGCCCCGACTTCAGTGGAACGGATTTTCCCGTGAACCACGACTTCAGAGAGACAAGACTCTCTTTTTTGTTGTTTATTGGACGAGTCAGAGCTCCCCAGCGAGCCAGAACTTCGCCAAAAACCGAAGCTAAACGGTGTACGCAGGGCTAACGACTCTAGCTGAGCTCTGTATTCCACTGCGAATCAAAAGCTTACGAGCAGTCTCAGACCCTCGCAACCACCTAGAGCAAAATGGGCAGTCCCAGTCGCCGTTCGGAGCGTGTAGCAGCCAAGAACGCCCGAAACCGCCTGCAGGAGTTGGCTGAATATGAGCACAAAAGCTCCGACGACGACGCGAACCCAGTGACGAAGCAAACCGCCGTGAACACCGAGAAGTATTACGTCGATGCAAGCGCTGAGTCGCAGGATGAAGATTGGAAACGCGGTAGAACGCCGAAATACCGCCAGAGAACGCCCAACACGAACTGGCAAGAAACCGTTCGCGCTCTGATCGGTATGCGACCTGATATGGCACCTGCCCTGATGGAAATCTTGCGAGAGTCGGAACCGAGCAAGGTGGCCGACCAAGCAAGAACTGCTCCGCATCTCATCACTCCTAACGTGGATAATCTGGCACGCGCCACACCACCAGTGTCCCCAACAGCGTTCTTCGACCCGAATGGTATTGGACCGGCCGAGCAGCCGAAGATGCAGCCGCAAGGAGTACCGCCAGGAGCTCCGTATGGATATTTCGCTCCTCCGACCGCTTACATGTCGTATGGCGCGGGAATTATACCGCCCTGGCAAGGCCAGCCACCTCCAAATACTTCTCCCATGGGTAGTGCGATGAACTACCAGCCAATGTGGCAACCCTGGCAGCAGCCATTCGTACAGCAGCAGATCGCCGCAAACCAGCAGATTGCCGAGTTGACGAATCAGCTCAATACTGTACTTAGCATGCAGGTGTCGTCAGCTCGCAGGCAAGAGTTGAAGGAGTTGAAACCACTGACCGGTTTCGAAAGCGCCGGAAAACTGAAGGACTTTTTCCGCCGATTTGAAGAGATAACAGCTGGCTGCAATTCGGCTAAGAAATCGTCGTACTTGCGAGGAAAGTGCGAGGACAGAGCACTGCGTATTTTCGAAAAACTATCGAAAGACAGTGTCAGCTACGACGAGGTGAAGAATCAGATGATGCGTCAGATATCTGAATCAAGTACGGATTCAGTCGAAGCGATCCACCTCCTGACGCAAGGATTGAAGCGTGCGTACAATGAGTCAGTCCGAGAGTACAGCAACCGCGTCGCTCGCACAGTCAAGACAGCTTTTCCCACTGCCGATGATAGCAGCTGTGAGATGCTACTTTGCTATTACTTCCGGATTGGACTGAACAACAATCAGTTGTCCACAGCCATGACATCGCTGCAAAACTTGTCATTCGAGGAAACAGTTTCGCATGCTATCCGCATGGACACAGAATTGTCGGCAATTCGAGGGGGTCCAGTTGATCATAACACTCGCCGAAGCGAGATGCAACGTCCAAGCAACAATGACCAGTTTGCCAGTCGCAGACTACCGGAGCAGCCACGTTCACAACCTTCCCGCCACGAAGCACCCATGGGATTCCGCCCACCTACGGCTCCGAACTATGGTCGTCAGGATGGCCAGCACTCTGTCCATCAAGATCATACGTTTCCGCAGCAGAACCGACCGCCTTTCACCGAAATGCGCTCTTCGAATGGAAACAACACTCGAGTTAACCAGATCCAGCAGGATGAGGGGAAGAAAAAGAAAAGTGATGAGGAAAAGCGGTCCAAACTGTCGGGATCCGTGCCGACCCTGCAGTTAGAGGTCAAAGGTCTCTTCGTACGCGGACTTCTCGACACAGGAGCTTCAATCTCAGTATTGTCTCAAGGATGTTATGCCGCTATAGCCGGTGAAGAAGGAAGACCCGTTCACGCAGCCGATCAAGGCCCGTGCATTGCATCCAACGGCCAGCCACTCAAGGTGATCGGAGTGGTCGATCTTCCAGTCCAGTACAAGCAGACGGAGCTGCCTACGGCTCGATTCACTGTAGTTGCTGACATTTGGGGTCACGATATGATCATCGGAACGGATCTCTTGGATCAACTCGGATTCGGATTCTTCGATCGTCATAATGGATGTCACCACAGTCTCTCGTCCCTGCACGAGATCGATCATTCTCCGAAGAACCCGCAAACGCCTATCCGAGTCTTGTTCACAACCCGTGTCCAGACTAAGGAGCCGAATGTAGTGGAAGCTCACTTCGACTGGAAAAGGGATAAGAAGAAAATGCGCGGGATGCCCTCTTCCAGGTCCGAAGCATACGCTGCGGACAAGCACCGTCGCTCCTGTTTCCCACTTGTACGCCAGCTGCCCCGTTCTCCAGTTGTACGTCGTCGCCTCCGACCACCTGAGAGCAACAGATCTCGCTCTCCCGTCAAACGGCGGCTAGACAGTCCCGCAGCAGATGAAGTCGCCGATCAGCCATGCATGGCCGTGAGAAATGTAGCCGTCGTCGAAACCGTAGCCGTCCCGGGCCGGAAGGTGAGCAATGTTATTGGGATGGTGAGACTAGTAGAGCAGAGACCGCCCCAGCGCGGCAAGCCGATGCAGTCGAGCCAGGGAAATTTCACGAAAAGAGCTACGACAGCTCGAGCGCCGGGGAAGTATGGCCTACGGAGAGATTCTTTTGCGATGGCCGCGGAGCTGAGGGACATGCTGGAGGTTCCCAGCAAATTCAAAAAGAAGAAAACGGACGAGAGAGCGAAGAAGCAGGAAGGAGGACAGAAAGCCTGAATATGTTAATTGTGTTGCGCCTAACTTTCTTGTGTTGTGAGGTGTTTTGTATGTTCCGAGTGGGGACACTCTCTTTCTTGTGTGGAGGGGGGAGTTGTTGAACTGGGGCTGGGTCCCATCACGATCTCCCGGCTACAGTGTGTGTGGGCGCATGCTAGTGACGAGTAAGCGCGCCGTGTGTTGTTGTTGGTTTTCCTGGCACGGATAAAGTTGTTTTGTTGCAACGTGTGTTCCTCGTTCCGCACAAACGCGTCCCGTCCGCCGATTACTCCTCGTATCCAGCCCGAGGATACAACATTTGGTGCCCCGACTTCAGTGGAACGGATTTTCCCGTGAACCACGACTTCAGAGAGACAAGACTCTCTTTTTTGTTGTTTATTGGACGAGTCAGAGCTCCCCAGCGAGCCAGAACTTCGCCAAAAATCGAAGCTAAACGGTGTACGCAGGGCTAACGACTCTAGCTGAGCTCTGTATTCCACTGCGAATCAAAAGCTTACGAGCAGTCTCAGACCCTCGCAACCACCTAGAGCAAAATAGGCAGTCCCAGTCGCCGTTCGGAGCGTGTAGCAGCCAAGAACGCCCGAAACCGCCTGCAGGAGTTGGCTGAATATGAGCACAAAAGCTCCGACGACGACGCGAACCCAGTGACGAAGCAAACCGCCGTGAACACCGAGAAGTATTACGTCGATGCAAGCGCTGAGTCGCAGGATGAAGATTGGAAACGCGGTAGAACGCCGAAATACCGCCAGAGAACGCCCAACACGAACTGGCAAGAAACCGAGGATACAACAGAGCGCATGGCCCGGGGCAGTATGCGTCAGGAACTTTGTGGCGAATTTGGGAGCGCCTCTTCAGAAATTACGCTGAAATCAGAGGTTACAGCACGGATTCGCGTGAGATAGTGTTGTACTTGACAACCGAGATCGGTATCGCTGGATATTCGCATTTATGCGACCTGTACGAAGAGCCGGAAAAGCAAAAATTCGAAACGCTGATGAGCGATTTGCGAGAACAGTACGGCGAGAAAACGTTGGTTTTTGCACAGCGAGATGCGCTGCTGCGGTGCGAGCAGGGAAGCAATCAAAACCTGCGTGAATTCTACAGTGAGCTGCAAAGTATCGCGAAATATTGCGCGTTTGACACGATAAAAGCGAAAAATGTGAAAGATGTTTTCATGCTGACATGTTTTATCAAAGGTGTACGCAGCAATCAGGTGCGAGCAGAATTGCTGCGCCGAACGGACGAGAAAACGACGTCCAAAGACGCGCTAAATGTTGCGCTGATGATGGTACAGGCTGAGAGCGACGCGCGCAAGATGGCGCATGGTAGACCGATCGAGACCAGCGGTGCAGCTGTGAATGAATTGCACAGAGCGAGAAATAGACACGGAAAAGAGCGTCATGGTCGTAAGTCTCGAGAAGGGAGCCGCCAGACGGAGAAAACGTGCTCCGCTTGTGGCAAAAAGGGCCACTTTGCGCGCGATTGCAAGCGCGAAAGCAAGAAAAAGCATCACGTGCACTACTTGAACGCGCTTTGGATGAGCGCGATTTCGGAAAATGGGACCGCAGTGTGTGGCCCCGAAGCACCGAGTGTGCGGTTGGGGGGAGACGTAGCCGAGAGGGTGAACCTCTAAGGAGAGGACGCGGCGGAGATGTAAGGTCAGGGACCCGAACTTCGTGGAGGAGAGAGAGGGAGAGTAATGGGATTTTAGGGAACAGCAATTTTAGGGAGGGCGTGTAGTGAGTGAGTGGCGTACGTGAGAATCCGCCTGTCTACTATCGCCCTATCTGTCTGTGTCTAACCGAGTGTATATATACTGGATGATGGCGCGAAGAATCCGGTGGTCCGATCCGGCATTGGCGGATCCCAGGACAGTCGAACTTCGGAACTTGATGGAGCGTGGGGCCAGAACGTAGTCGATGCAATTGCGGGTCCTTCGATCCGGGGAAATCCACGTCCATTTCCGTCCTGGGCGGCCTTTGAAGAAAGAGTTGACCGATCGGAGCTTGAAATCTTCACACAGGTCCACCAGAAGTTGGCCTCTTGCGTTGCGGTCGCCGTACCCGTGGTTTCCGAGCGCTTCTTCGTCTTCTTCTTGTTTGCGGCCCATCTTCGCGTTGAGATCTCCGAGCAGAACAGGGAACACCCGCATTCGAGCGATTGCTCCCGATCCGGAGCTACTGACACCCCTTTCCCAGCCAGGCATGCCAGCAGACCGCAGTTCCGAACTTCTGTCTTGAAGTTCGATGCATTATGGTTGAACTGTGAATTCTTGTGAATTCCGCTCGAAGATCGTCAAGCATCTTCGAGAGTTACGAACAACAAACGGGTAACGAAAGGAATACTACCGATTGGATTTCTGAGGGTGAAAAATGAAAAGTCAGGTAAAATTACTAAGATCAAGTTTATGCTCGACAGTGGAGCGGAAATTTCATGCATTAAAACTTCAACGGCACGACAATTACACTTGTCAGATGAAGGCAACATAGAAATGACCCTATTCAATTTCAACAATGACATAGGAAAAGAAATAAAGTGCAAGAAATCGAAGTTGGCCATAGTTAATCATGATGACACTGAATATAAATTGCCTGTTTTACAAATAGACAAGTTAGTACGTGACATAGATAGCATCTCTATTTCAAAAGAAGATCAAGAATATTACAAATCGAAGGGATTAATGCTGCCAGAAAACTGGGAACAAATTTATGACGAAAACAGCAAATTCAGTCCTGATATAATCATAGGATCAGATCAGATGTGGACCTTATTAAAGCAAACAACAACATCGAATTTGCCTTCCGGACTGAATCACGTAGAATCAGAATTTGGATCATTTATGACATGAGCGCAGTTGTACCCTGAAAATTCTCTTCCAGAAGAACTAAACATTCAGTCCTTTCAACTACAACTCAACAGAGAGGACCTTGAACAAAACCACCCTCAAATAAACGAAATTCTGTTCAATACACCAGAATTTACAGGACCTTCTACACAGGAGCTGGAAAAAAACGAATGAAAAGGTAGTAGAACAATTCTACGCTACTACACAAAAACGAAAAGACGGGTATTATGTAGAATTTCCCTGGAAGGCGGACACATCAGAGATTTCTGACAACTACAACATGTGCATCCGGAGATTACAATCAGTTCTACACACCTACAAACAGGATGAATGGGTCATGAAACAATACAATAAAACATTCAATGATCAACTAAAAGCAGGGATAATCGAGGAGCTGGATATAAGAGAACCCATGATCGGAAAATTCCGCCACTTTCTACCTCATCACCCAGTAATTACACCACAAAAAGACACAACTAAGGTTCGTATAGTGTTTGACGGCTCAGCGAAAACGAAAGGAAAAAAATCATTGAATGAAATGATGTATCCGGGACCGGTCACCATTCCAGAAATTACAAGTGTTTTGTTGAGATTTCGTACAAATCCTGTAGTTCTGATTTCGGACGTTGAGAAAGCTTTTCTGCAAGTCAGACTTCTGGAATCGCAACCAGGGCTGTGTACACTCTCGACTCTCGACCTCTCGGGGTGTTTTTGGCCTCTCGACTATCGACTCTCGACAAATGGCCGAGAGTGGCGAGACGAGAGTAGCCTTGGTCACGCCACGAAGGCGCGGAAATTCTCACTTCGCGTACAGTGTGGATAGTTCTCCTCGTCCTTTTCCGTCGTCCACTCGCCGAATATCCCCTCACTGCATCATGGGAAATTACGACGAGTATTTCGTTTTTCATCAAACATCCGCTACCTGCAAGGATTGCACGAAATCCATAGCGCGAACGGATTCGAACACCTCTGGTCTTCGCTACCATTTGAAGACTCACCATGTGGAAATCTTCAAGAAGCTGGATTCTAGAAAACAGCAAGCTAGTGTCAAGAAAAGGAAGGCGGACGAAACAACACCAAGCATCTCCTCTTCCTTTGGTAAAATTGTCCATTCTTTACCCCATTAATTTCGTGATTACAGGGATGTGGCAGCCAGGAGGCCCGAAATACGAGGCAGTAAATAGAGCCCTAGCATTGATGGTCGCTGTAGACTCTCAAGCATTGGCTATTGTGGATCGACCCGGCTTCAGAAACTTCATGTCAGTTGTAGCTCCAGCCTTTAAACTTAAGTATGTCCCCTACTTTTCGGTTCATTCTGTTTACTTTGATGCAGGTCCCGAACATCTCTAAGGCGAACTGACATTCCGGATCTCTATGAGGAATATTCCGCTCGAGTCAAGAAGTACCTCGAGTCGGCCGAATTTGTTTCATATACGACGGACTCTTGGTCGTCTGAGGACAACAAACATTCTCTACTCTCGTTGACGGCGCACTGGATTCACGAAGACGCACTCGTCTATCGGGTTCTGGGAGTGATTCCCATACGAGGCCGACATTCGGCTGAAAATCTATCCCAGCTGCTTTCGAACTGTATGCTTGACTACTTGGGTCCAGATCCGCGGAAGAAGTGTCATATCGTGGTCCGCGACGCCGCCAGCGTCATGATTAAAACCAGCAAGCTTTGTGGACTGGATTCCATCGATTGTTTCGCTCACAATTTGCAACTAGTAGGTTCTTCTGTACAGAAACAGTGGAATCGTTACTATTGATTTAGGCCATCTATGGCGCGCTGAAAAAAATTTCTGACGAGAATCGTCCAGTGATTTCTGCCTTTTGCATCGACCGGCCGAAGTTTCCAACGTTCAATTCTTCCGATTTTCTTATAATGGAGAAGATCATCGCCGCCTTACAGCCAATTCACGGCGCAACAGTGATGTTGCAAGGACGAGACGTGACTATTTCATCGGTGATCCCCACAATGTTGTACTTCGTCGAGCATTACAAGAAGCGTCCTCCGATTTGGCGATGGATATCCTTAGCGGACTCAAGGATCGCACGAAAGGCATCGAGGCAAATCCAAATTTCGTCGTCGCAACTCTTCTTGATACCCGTTTCAAAATGGACTTCATCGAAGTGGACCACGCTGAACAGGCGGCAGCCTTGTTCACAACCGAAGCGAAGCATTTTCTGAATACGATGGCACAAGGCCGAAAGAAATCATCAAGCCCTACGCCTGTGTTGTTAGAAGCCAACAATAACGCATCCTGCAGCTTCTTCGAGAAATACAGGTCTGCGCAACAACCGCAACCGGAATTGCATTCCATTCCTTAGCAATGGTAAGATTGCTAGGTGTTGTAAGTTAGTTACTGTTTATGTTCTAGGACATTGAGAAGTACCTACCGGGTTCAATCCACGACATGTCCAAGTAAAGCAGGTATTTATGTTAAAACAGATGGGAAGAACTACATGTGAAAACAGAAGAGTTTGAAGTAGAAGAAAAACAAGAAGTACTGTATGGACATGTGAGGACAAACCTAAATTCAGCAGATATCGCTACGAGAGGCTTGCCAGTGCACACGGAAATGAATAATCTATGGTGGAAAGGACCGGAATTTTTGAAAGAATCCAGAAATCTCTGGCCTACAGAAATCAAGATCAGTTTACGCAAACTACAAATCGAAAAGAATAATATGAAGATGGTAACATTACAAACAGAAAATCAAAATACACAAAACTCTATCCTAAATTGGAATTACACATATAGCTTCATGAAATTGATAAGAATAGTCGCGTATATCCTTAGATTCGTTACAAACGTACGGAACAAGAAGGATTTGAATAGAAACAAGGATAACAAAACTAGTGAAAGACAAAATTTAATCCCAACGGCGGAAGAACTGAGGAAAGCCCGAATTACAATAATAAGACTACATCAATTAGAACCAAATCTAAAAGACGATGAAAGATTACTGAAGAACAAATCATTCTTTATAGATAAAGATGGAGTATTACGACTAAAAGGGCGATTACAAAACAGTGAATTAGAGTACGAGACAAAACACCCAATGGTCATAAACAAAAACTCGAAGCTGGCAGAAATGATAGTGTGGGATGCACATTCGAAATTACACAAAGGAAAGGTTCACACAATTGCTGATTTAAGGAAACTATTTCGGATGCGAAGTTTAAAACAGAAAGTCAACTCTGTATTAAGAAAATGCGTTCAGTGTCAAAAGATCAATAAGAAACCAAATTCTTATCCAAACATGCCTGGCTTACCCTCTAGGAGAGTACAGAGAACAAGACCATTTCAGCACATTGGTATAGATTTTTTTGGTCCCTTACTGATCTACGATCAGAATGAAGAATATAAGAAAAAAGCTTATGGATGTATTTTCGTTTGTACGAGTACAAGACTCATTCACATAGAATTACTGCCAGATCTAAGTGCAATTTCATTCCTAAGAGCTTTCGAACGCTTTATAAGCAGAAGAACAATACCAAAAACTATCACATCAGACAACGCACCGACGTTTGAGTTAGCTGAAGAGATTTTGAAGGATTTCACATGCAACCTATTCGAGCATGAAGATGTACTGCAATTCACTTGTACACATGAAATCCGTTGGCTCAAAATTACACCGTATGCTCCTTGGCAGGGTGGGATGTATGAGCGTTTGATAGGATCAGTTAAAAAATCTATGTACAAATGCCTAGGGAAAAAGAAAATAAAATACGAGGAACTTGAACTACTACTGATAAAAATAGAAGCAATAACCAACAACAGACCCTTAACATATTTGGACAACGACGAGGCAGAGTTTACAGTTCTTCGTCCGTCGGACTTCGTGAATCCTGGTTCTGAAAGTATACTCAATTATGATAATGAGGTCGCGATAGAACTAGAAGATAGAACTAGAAGACGATAGAACTAGAAGACAGGAATTACAACACACGTAAAAACAATTGTGAACAAACAAGAGAATTAGTACAAAACCAATTCAAATCCGCAATGGATCTACTAGAAAAATATTGGGATGTTTGGTCAAAAATATACTTAACAGAGTTACACGAACGTCACACAAAAAAAAAACATGGAATCAAACCAGAAGAAAACACAAGCACACCTCTTTGTAGGACAGATTGTGCTACTAACTGATGAACGGCTGCCAAGAAATGCCTGAAAATTAGCGAAAATACTCGAGATTTTCGAAAATGCAGACAAAACTGTCAGAAAATTAAAGTTACTGCTCCCAAGCAACAACACAACGCTAAGAACGGTCAACAGAGTAATACCTCTGGAGATATCAGCCTAAAATTCAAGGCACTTAAAGATTACACAATCACATTACAAATTACACAGAATTACAATGAGAAGAGAGAAGAATTACAACGACAATACACGGAAACGACGACACACTCTCAGTTTGCACAAATGATCAGTTTGCACAAAGGAATAGCATCGCTTTTTACATTTTAATTTCAAAATTTCCGCGGCAGTATTTGTAAATTCTAGATTTCGGTTTTATACTTCATAAACCCGGCTGCGCGCGAATTCGCGCCCTCCAGCTACTAAAAGCCAATTAGCCTGTAGCCCTGCGGGCGGCAAGATTGGCGCTCATGGATAGGGCTGAAGTTGGGGCCAAAAAACTGTAGCCCTGCGGGCGGCGAGAAACCATAGCCCTGCGGGTGGCAAGATTGGCGCTCATGCAAAAAGCTGAAGTTGGGGCCTAAAACTGTAGCCCTGCGGGCGGCAAGACACCATAGCCCCGCGGGCGGCAAGATTGGCGCTCATGCAAAAAGCTGAAGTTGGGGCCTAAAACTGTAGCCCTGCGGGCGGCGAGAAACCATAGCCCTGCGGGCGTCAAGACACCATAGCCCTGCGGGCGGCAAGATTGGCGCTCATGTAAATGGCTAAAGTGGGCGAAAAAACTGTAAAGTTTCAGGAAATTCGAACCGAAAACACTGCTGGTTACAAAATAGGCAAAAAATCACTCAAAAACAGCAAAAAAAACTCAAAGCCTAGCAGCACCAGAGAGATAGTGGAAGTAGAGCACTACCATTTCAACTGTCTGTGTGGCTCATTGCGAACGTTCTCTGTTTGTAAGCGGGCGGTGTCGGGTTCGGTTCCCCTCGGGGTCCTTATTTTGAGTGGGTGTTTCCGCCGTGCGCACGGAAAAACACACACACACACACACACGCACACACACACACACGCACACACACACACGCACACACGCACACACACACACACACAGACCAACGGACCCGTCGGTTCTCCATTTATATATAGGGGATTTCGGAATATAACGGAACAATTCTGAATAGTAATAAGTATCACTGACATCGATCTTCTCATATAATATTTGTTCCTTCGTGTGACGAAGATGGTGATCCAATCCATGATCCAATCCGTGATCCTATATCCAATGACGAGACGTCAAAGGCAGCGTCTTCCCTGGCGGCTTATGGGGGTTTAGCGGGTTCGTGAGGAAGACGTTCTCCAACATCGATGACGATCGTAGGAAGATCCGTTCGCCGATTTTTCAGGATTGCACGACATCCTTGTGCATTCAATTTTCGGTTGAAACTGGCAAAAAATGGAAAAGTAATGCTTTGTGTTGTGCAAACTGATCATTTGTGCAAACTGATACTTTGTGCAAACTGCACTTTTCCCGAAACGACGGTAAAGGAATCTATCTGGAAATCTGCAAAATTTGAATTACCGAAATAGACGTCTACACGTAAAGTAGAGACAATTGTTACGTTTTTATTACGAAATTGAGTCAGTGTAACGAGTGACGCGCCAGAAGACGGACGTAAATGAGGATGAATAGAGAAAGTGAAAACTTCAGTTACAACTACGCGATATTTACTGTCTAACGCGGAAACTATCATTATCGTGAAATTGATTTGAATATGAAGAAGCTAAATGAAAATAACTTCATAATTTCAGGTGAAAGCATGACAACGGCGAAGTTCATTATCGAAGGATTACGAGCGAGTTTTTTGAGATACAAGGAACAACTACCGATCTACGAGAAATCGATCCAATAAGCTGAAGATCAAGTACTTGCGAAAAAAATCTACACAACGTAATGTGTTTGCGACAGTCTTGAAACTCGAACAGCACTTGGCGGAAGTCAGGAATATCGGAATGAACTACAACTCAAATTCGTGCACGCTGGACAAGTTACTGGAAGAGTACCAGAAGCAAAGGCTAACGAACATGGAGAAAATACTGCGTGAGGAGTATGCACTCTTTACGAGAGAAGACTACAATATGAAAAACAATTCCACATTCTGCTATGTTTGCGCCGACAAAGAGCAAGAAATACAACACGTACTTCGAAAAATCGAGTACAAGTACAATGGTAACGCCGTTCCAGAAGAGAACAAAATGGAGGTCGATGAATACCAGATTGGTAGGAATTACAATATAGGTGAAAGTACTGGTAATAATTGCAATTCAGATAACAATACGAGGCGGAAGCCGTTAATACTGAAATTTATACTGATTGTATCGGAGATTTGAAGAATACTGCAAACCGCTATCCCGAAGAAAAGAAAATTAATGAAGATCGAGGTCCATCAGGCAAGAAACGCACGAGGCGGGAGGGTCTAGAAGAAGAAGACATTTTGATTCTTGAAAACGACTCCCGAGCAGAAGGAGACCAAAATACAAAGGAGAACCTGGAGAATCAAATCCGTTTGTTGCAAGAAGAGCTCAAACGAATACCCAATAGATTCGCTAAGAGACAGAGACCTGATCGAGCCTACAACTTCTTCTGTACTTTTTGCGGAGATATTGATCATTTCTCAGATGGATTGCTAAAACTTAGATATGAGATTTTAGCAATCCACCCAGCGATCGGTCGGGTCGTCCGCTCGCTCTCTCTGACGCTGTCTGAGCCGATTGAGTTGAGTGAGCGGTCGTTCTCGGCCGTCGTTGTCGGCGCAATGATCGCCCCGGCTCCCAGAAGGCCTGGAACACCAGGGAGCCGTAGTTCCACCGTCTTGCCAAGAAGCCCGTCACTGCCGCCCGACTCCACTCGCGCCGCCAGAGAAGCCGAAGAACCGCCACAATTCCGAAGTCCGCGTCGCCAGCTGCCCTGGTGGTTCCCGGTTCGCCTGTTGTGCTCCGACAACGCGTTTCGCCTGCATGCCTGTTCTTCACTCGTGCCGCCCGCGGAAGCTGCCGAAGAAGCTCCTCAACTCCGACGTCCGTGCCGCCACCTGAGCTGAAGATGGGTTTGCTGTGCTCCACCGTCTCCGGAATCAGCTCTTCGCCTCTCTGATGCCCGCGCACACTAATGGGATCGCCGTGCTCTACTCTGATGTGCCGAAGTCAGAAGAAGACCGGCGACTACGGAGTGATAATGTGTTTCTTGTGCATATATATGACGTCTCGCAAGGCGTAAGCCTTTGATACGAGAAATAAACTCGTAAACTCGTAAACTCGTAAACTCAGATGGATGTCATAACGTGCAGGATGTCAAAGAAAGAATTGAAATAGTGAAGAAAAAGAACAAGTGTAACATTTGCTTACACTCTCATGGAGATCACCCTTGCTTATCGCGTACCCAAAAGTGCCACTACTGCAAGGAAACCGGACGTCATCATTCAAGTCTCTGCGACTATGAAACGGAGATTCGAGAAGCAATTAAAGAATTGAAGAAATCAATCAACTGAGGGGCGGAATGTCGCAACTGCGACTTAATTCAAGTCTAGACTAAAGAAGAACGCTTTAATTAATGTATGCCTAATATCACTTGTATGTTTGTTCGTGGCCATAAACGGTTGTTTGGCACGTCTCTCTCTCTCCATTTGTGTTATACAGGTTGGTACCTGTATATTACTTTAGATCTTCACGACTGAGAAGTCCCGCGCGGCCCTCGACAGAGGAAAGGCGAGCCGTGGAGAAATCAATATCCCTGATAATTTCGATTTGTCTACTGTAGGCATTTCCTGCAGCGCAAGTGCGCGTTTGGCGAAGTGGTAGTGTGTTGTTCTTGGAGACTGTGTATCAGAGTTCGGTCCCCCCGTGTGGCCGGAATTTTTTCTTCGACGTTCTTGGTCCGTTCTGAATGTCAACAAGCTTCCTTAAAATCCAGATCGCAATTTTATCTGTAGAATAGCCAGCTATTACTTGGGTTCTACTTAAACTGCTTGTCTTTTGTCCTCATAGGCATAACTGCATCTTGTTGACATTCAGAACGGACCAAGAATGTCGAAGAAAAATTCCGGCCACAAGGGGGACCAAACCCTGATACACATTCTCCAAGAACAACGCACTACCACTTCGCCAAACGCTCACTTGATAGCAGAGTGTTCGGGTCGCATATGCTGCAGGAAATGCCTACAGTAGACAAATCGAAATTATCAGGGACTTCGTGCTAAGACCAAACAAAATCCAGTAAATGCCAGCTTCCTGTAGAAAGATTGTAGCTCGAAAACCTGCAGGCCTGCAGCGAAACGGATTTCACCATCGTGTTCGCCGTCAAAAACTGGATAATTTGATATAATTGAGATAAATTTTTCACGCTGACACTGTCCCTTTAAGCAGAGCAGCAGCGAGATGAACGTGTCCAAAGTGATTAATCTGGCCTTAACAAGAGTAAAGTTCAGTCGCTGGTGCATAAAAGCCCTGGAAAGATAAATAATAACTCAATTCGTGGGGAAATGTGCTAAGGTGCAGACTGTCGTGGCCGTTGGCCCACATTTTAGACGAGTGGTCTACAAAGTTCGCGCCGCCAGCCGAACTGAAGATGACTCTCCGCTCCGTTGGCTGTGCTCCACCGCCGCGCCACTTCCGGGATCAGCTCTTCACGACTTCGATGCCCGCGCAAACTAATGGGAACGCTGCATTCTATTCGGATTCGTCTGCTCCACCGAAATCAGAAGAAAATCAGCGATCACGGTGTGACTCTGTTCTTCTTTGTGCATATATGAGACGTCCTGCACGGCGTAAGCCGTTGATTCGGGAAGATAAATCGTGTAAAATCGTGTAAATCGTGGTCTACAAAGATCACAGGTTTTTTGTAGTTTTCAAAAAATTCAAAGGCGAAGAACCACTCGAACTCTTCAAAACCGGCTCTCAGAAAACAGTAGTAGTGGAAAGGAGTTTCCTCACGGGGCCGTATCAACGACAGACTTTCTGCAAGGAGAACGGATAGAGCCTCGCTCTCTGACCGCCCTTAAATTCCACGCACTCGTAGTTCACTATGTCGCAGAGCTCGCCAAAAACAGCCAAATACGTACTCTGCTTCCTCAAAGTACGTAAGCGACTGTCGCCACGCGGGATTCCCTTGTGCACGCGACTTCCAACCACACACGGTGATGCAATCACCACTTAACATTTAACATTTATTCCGTATCATTGATTTACATCAAGCGGATCCCATTATGTTCAACCATTGGCGCAGTGTCGTTATTCTCGCTTGGTTCTGCCACGCTTGTGTCCTCAGCGCTTTGCGAATGTCGTCTCGCCATCTTGTTCTGGGTCGTCCGAGTGGTCTCGAAACGATTGGCCTCCAGTCAGTCAGGCGTTTCGACCACTTTTCTTCGTCTTCATTTGCGAGTTTCCACGCGTATTTCATCTTTCTCTTCTTTGCAGATTCCGCCACGTCAGATATCTTCGTCACTCCGCGCAGCCAATCGTTCGTCTTCTTGTCTACGAGACGAACGCCGACCATTCGCCGCTCCATCTTCCGCTGTGCGGTCGCAAGCCTCTTGCAGGCGGACTTCGTCAGCGCCCACGTCTCCGCTACATACAGCATCGCTGGAAGGACGCACATGTTGAACAGGCGCCGCTTCCATCTCATCTCGACGGTCGGATTGGTAAGGAACTGCTTGTACTGTTTGAATACATTCCATCCACTGCAGATTGCACTTCATTCAATTCGTCCATCATCTTCTGGAGATCTTCGGCCGTTTCTGCGATGAGCGCGATGTCGTCGGCGAACCGTAGGTTTGATAGACGCCTTCCGTTGATGTTTATACCGACTTCTTCCCATTCTAGTTGCCGGAAGACATGCTCCAGAGTCGCCGTGAAGAGTTTTGGGCTGATGGTGTCGCCCTGTCGTACTCCGCGTCGGATTTGGATCGGCACAGGTTCGTCGTTCACGTTGATTGACGACTCCGCCTCTTCATATATCTTCTGCAGGATTTTGACGATCTTCACCGGGACTCCTTGCTGCTGGATCGCGCTCCATACTGCATTCAGCTCTACACTGTCGAAGGCCTTCTCATAGCAATCACCACTACAGCGACTAATACACGCGAGCTAACACAGTAGCCTCGCAACAGCAACTGGCGCAAACTCGCAAGTTTCAACGCCGGACAAAACACAGGGAAAAGATCCGCGACGCGCGATCTTCCTTTACAACACTAACTGGAATCCGACGGATCTCCAGGAATACAACAAAACCGAGCTGGTACAGCAATTTACCCAAGCTACGGCAACAACAATAATCGGCAACAAATACAGAATTTGGATCACACGATCCGAAAACAACAGGTCCGCGCGGGCACACACAACAACACTCAACCGATCACTGGGAGTCCCCTCCGGAACTCTGAAGAACACCGCTGCTCTCCAGCCGCACACTGATGAACTCTGCTGCTCTCGTTGTTTGCAGCCCACTGTCTTGTCTAGATAATGTTCCGGAACCTTCTGCGTCTCGTAGACACGTTATTCGGCGCGTAGACGTCTGGTTCAGAATTGACGCGGGATTCAAATTCTGCTGAAATCCGGGAAATCCCGGACGCGCTGAAAGGACGCGACCGCTTGTCGCGACACTGTGCAAGAATACTTCGAAAACAGGTGATGGACTTTGATGCAGGAATGGACACCCGCTCACGGGGCCGTATCAACGACAGACTTTCTGCAAGGAGCCAATCTTAGATTTTTGTACTAAGGAAGACTGGCCCTCAATTAGTTCGGATTTCAAACCCGTGGACTTTGAGGTGTGGAGCATCTTGGAGAAGAAGGCCTGACGAGTAGCCCACGCAACAAATTACTCACTGAAGAGGGCTTTCCAGAACGCGTGGGACGAAATTTCAATTCGAAGTCTAGCGGCCATAGCGAAAAATTTCTCTAAGCATTTGGAGCCGCGATTGGCGGCAGAATTTGGTCATTTCGAAATAAATCTGTGACAGCCCAAGTAGTTTTTGCTGCTCTTTCCTGTGATATATTTTATTGGTTTTAATTCGTTCACGGCTTCAAGATATCATCGATTTTCGGCGTGACAAAACTTTTGCGCACCCTGTATAATCAGAGTTTGAGTTAGATGGACAAGTTCGAACTACTTACTTCCTAGAACAACAATTATGCATGTGACTCTACGACCTCATATGTCACTTTGTATCAAACTCTTAGCCACGGTAAGACGTATTAAAGGGAAGATGGTCAAATAAGAAACGAGAATTTATGGAGATATGTTCTGCGTAGCCTAACACAGACACACCGCAGTCATGACAGTTCTGCCGCTGTGGCACACTCTAAACTTTCGAAACAGTCCCTAAGATTAATTTGTTTCTCTGTAGTAAACCAATTCTCTGAAGGGTAAATATGTCTATGGGTGTCTCGCAGTAATTAAAGATCCGTGTCGATCGTTTGTGAAGGGTGGGATTCTTAGAAGGTCGAAAGTATTGAGAATAATGTTTGAGACTACTCTAAAGCACATTCTATAACATTTTTTGGTATGTAAAAGTCGCACACGAATGTAATGTCCAATTGCGCCCTTGAAGTGTTTGTAGATTTCGGCCTTTACCTTATACCCAAGGATAAATACAGTCTTTTCCCTAATACACAATCTGCAAAATGACGAATGGAAGGGAAATGTGTAGACAACAGCCACTTCCGAAAATTGCATAAAGCTTCTAGCCTAAGTGAGCACTCCTTAAGCACCTGATGGGCCGAAGATATAATAACGTTCAACGGAACGTGGATGTCAATTTTTACAAAAAAAAAACCAAAAAATTCTATGAAATGTACGATGTGGTGTCCATGGCATAAGTTACCTACGGTATGTTTGCGGTATGAGCTGGTGGGGGATAAGTTACCCTGAGTCCAACATAAGCAGCAGACAGCTGTCTTCACTGCTCGCTGCTTATGCTGCTTCGAACGACGACACTGCTGCCTGAGGTCCCACAGCAATTTGCCTGATTTCGCTGCTTGGTGCTGCTTCTGCTGCTTCGTGCTGCCTCGAATGACGACGCTTGTCGTCGTTCGCAGCACCCTCGCGAAAGGACCCTCGTATCGTGAAATTGGCGCACCAGGGCAATCGTGACAGGACCCACATTTGTGATCGGTCCTTTAGCTCCGTACATAAGGATCATCGACAAGCTTGCGTGCATTTTCGTTTTTCTCCCCACTTAGCCTTCTCCCTACATATATCATCAAAATATGGCATAGTAACAAAGAAACATGAACTGAAGATAGACCTTCTGGCTTTCTGTAGCAAAAATTTTTTTCTTAAACAGACCAGCCCTGCGAAGCAGACAAAATTGGAGCCGAAATGCAGCACATTAGAACACGTAGACATAGGTAGAATCCTTACGTTCGGCGAAGTGATACGGTAGCATCGAGTTCGACTTTTACTAATTGTCGAAGAACTTTACCAATGGTACGGTATCCGCGCATCGTTGTGAAGTTTACTAATGATACACAGTAATATTGACGTTATTTATAGAAATCTGTAGCTATATACATGCATAGAAATCTGGTAACCCGTATATACATATATCAGGACCGGTGATAGGGATACCCGTAGAAATGTAGCAGTACCAGTAGAAAAGACTACAATGAGCAGGATGGAATCTATAGACATTTATGTACAAACATAGAAATATGGTGACCCGTAAATAGAAATACAATTA
Organism: Steinernema hermaphroditum; assembly: GCA_030435675.1. Lineage (NCBI taxonomy): Eukaryota > Metazoa > Nematoda > Chromadorea > Rhabditida > Steinernematidae > Steinernema > Steinernema hermaphroditum. Next base: position 8,047,362 of record CM059622.1, read on the forward strand.
CCGGTGATAGGAATACCCATAGAAATGTGGAAACCCGTATAGATAATAATCCCGTAAATATATATAGGCGTACCCGTAGCAATATATCACAGATAAGTTCAATTAATTGCACCTAATAGAATGATGCATCCATATCCTGCTCATGATCGGTGAGGGCGGCGTCAGATCCAGTATCCGCGAATTCGTCGAGTTCCGGTTCGAGGTGTGCTTCGAGTTCGGCGCGCCACTGCATGCGCATCGTGTCGAGCCGCTGGTCAGAGTAGAGGCGAACGTCGAGAACTCCTGGGGTCGGGGAGGACGGAGTCTCGTGCATCTGCTCCAAGTAGGAGAGCACGTTATGAATGACGAAAATGCCACAGTTATGTCCGTCATCCTGATGGGTGGACAACGTGTTGCCGTCGATGATCTGAACCTCGGCGTTATCGTAGGGTTGACCGCTACGATGGCGTCTGAGTGCACCGACAATTGACCGTGTCCTGTTGCTCACGTAATCCATGTACGGCTCCGTCGTCTCCTGTAAAGTATGTTAAGTAGGGAGTTGCTTCACCGTACCGCTTACCGGCGAGGAGTCGTAGATGACAGCCTGTCCCCAGTCGAGGTCCGCAATTGCCACTGCCCAGTGGTCGGTACTGATATTGTCGCGCCTCCTGCTGATGTGGATAGGGATAACAGCCATCGTATAGCGGTCCCTCTGCAGGTAGGTGAACTCGTGCACGTTGCCTTCAGGGACCTCATAGTCGGGATAGTACATGGACGGGTGCACTACGGGACGTGCTCCGTCACGCAGATTGATCAGTTGCACCTAAAGAGAAAGGTTGAAGATCAGTTGCATAATGTTAACGGACCCTGTACGCGAGATAGCGCAGAATGGCCAACTCGGAGATGTGCTCCTTGCCGTTGAAGCAGTCGAGCGCGTCGGCTCTGTTGAAGACGGTGAAGGACAGTGAAAGATAATAAGTAATACCGTACATTTTCTTTTGCACACTTCTCCGCAAAGGTGCCTAGATACGGTTCGCTAGTGAAACACCATTGTCTATGCAGATTTCAGAATCAAGCAGCGAAGAAAGTGACAGCAGCGTCCGTCGTGGGTCCCGTCACGATGAGCTTGCTGTGTCAACTGCGCGGTACAATCGCGGAAGAATTCTATAAACACTGCAGAATTTGCATAAACCGTGTCGTTCATCAGGGAACTTTGTGTAGATAGCTTGGGGAAGGGACATGAGAAGGAAAATAACTGAAAAAAGCCAATGGCGTTTGTAGAAAGACAGATTGGGAATACGTACATCAAGCCTTTTCGTCTTTTCTTCGTTACTCTACCATATTTTGGTGATATATGCGGCTAGATGGGGGGGGGGGGGGGGGGAAACGAAAATGCACGCAAGCTTGTCGATGATCCTTTTGTATGGAGCTAAAGAACCTATCACAAATGTGGGGTCCTGTCACGATTGCCCTGGCGCGCCAATTCCACGATACGGGAGTCGTTTCGCAAGGGTGCTGTCGTTTCTTTTTAGTGATGCAAACGCATTGAAAAGGTTTCAGGTAAAAACAGCGACAAGGAAAAAACGGCGACAGGAAAAAACGACGACAAGGAAAAAACGGCGACGCGGGAAAAAACAGCGACGTGGAAAAACCAGCTACAGGGAAAAAACGGCGACAGGAAAAAACGGCGCGCAAGTTAGATTATGTGTTTTACAGCCTGAAAGATGACCAGATTTTGCTCAAAATGAACAGAATAAGACGCACGACCATTTGTGTGATTGATTCCTGTAAGGATAGATGATTTTACCAACGCTTTGGGGACATGTCTAGAGATTTGAGGTTGCTGGCAAGCGAAGTGAACCCTGTTTTCATTTTTTGCGCATCGTCTAACACCCAGGCTTGGCTTAGGCTCCGGCTTAGGACTATGCCTAGAGATTTAAAGCGAGCCCGAAGGTCGAGCCCTGTAGTCTTAACAGCTTCGCTGATATCCTCATAATTTTGACGGCCTAAATTCCAAATTATGGAGTACTTCACAAGAAATGGGAGCTATAGTATCAGTAAGCAGGTTAAATTAGATCAATATGAATCGTATAGTCTCACTCGTGTCGCGGTGGCGAGCGGTCGGTCCCTCCGGTCGCTCTCTGAGCGCCCGGTTGGTCAGACAGCAAATCCAGTGGCATGTATGAGTTTTCCGGCTTCCAGAGGGAATTGGGACACCCGGAAGCCGTAGTCCCACCACCGTTGACAACAAGATGTCCGACGCCAGAAATCCGACGCCCGACGCTGCGTGAGATGTCATCCCGAAGGTCACCGACGCTCTGAGGACACCAATACTGAGGAAGACGCAACCCCCGAACCACGGACTCATCTCTCCGTAGCAGATGCGAGCTCAGAAGCCTCCTCTGACGCAGAAGCCTCCTCAAACGCCCCGAGAAGAAGAAGTTCGGCCGCCATTTCCGGAGTTTCGCCGATTCGCAGATGCCCCGTGAAGCGCGCCGTCTCCCACCGGTTCGACGTCAACGCCGTGCCAGGAATGAAGCCGTCTACAAGTGATATCCTCTGTTGTCTATTAATCGGTGTCATGCAAGGCGTAACGCCTTTGATTCATGAAGTAAAATCGTGAAAAAAAAATGAATCGTATGAATCGTATTGGAGTATCCCAATAATGAATCTTTCGTGGATACGGCCCCAGAACAGCCAGCAAAACTTGACGTGCACTTAAACTAAAAAAAATACAACAAACGCATCGCTAACAAGGGAACATTTTAAGGTGCCACCAAAGGAATTGACTGAAAGCTACTGGCTACAAAACTTTTGCTCGCAGTATCGCTGCAAGCGGTTGCAGCGAGTTTGTTTGATTGTTTCGGATCGGAAAAGGCGGGAAACGAGAGCGGAAAAGCCCATTTCCGCTTCGCCTGTCCTCCAAACTGGCGACAATACAACAAGCAAACAAAGGGTTTGCTTTATTCAGTTCACGGAGTAGTCTTAAACCATGCCATCACAAATAGCAAACTCCAAACAGTCAACAAACAATGAAAATAACAACAAATTACGAGCTACACGAGCCGTATAACAACCATGTCGACCAACAGCTACTAGACGACGGACAACAAGCCACAGTAAGGTCTTCTTGCATACGTCATTCAGCTTCTTTGTCCACATTCAGTCTTGCCAGGATAGACGACGCAATCGGGTTTGTTCGTTCTGAAGTTTCCACATAGGCTTTCAAAGTTTCGATCCGTTTCCAACGCCCGTGTCTCATGACTTCGTCAATAGGAGCTCCGTCTTCTATCGCCTTCGTCGCTGCTCCTCCGCGGAAGCCGTGCAAGGTGATCTTCTCCGGCAAGCCAAGGCTCCGAGAAATGCGGTCCCATTCCTTCCGAGCTGCATCATACGACATTGCTCTGGAACAATTGTTGAAATTCGGGAAAACAAACTGGGACTTAGGTGCCGCCTCCATCCATTTCTCCATCATCTTTACTGCACAACATCCTCCCGCTGCTCGTTGGACGACCACTGTTCTGTCCGGCCCATCTTTGTTTGTCTTGTCTCGTACTACCGTCAATGTCATGCGGTTCTCCAAGATCTTCACATCGCGCCACATGAGCTTGACACCTTCAGAAGGGCGAAGACAGCCAGCGTAAAGAACAGTCACCAGTGTTTGAATTCGACGGTCCCTAAGTTCCGACACTTGCCATTGAGCTACCAACCGCATATCGTTCTCGGAGATCTTCGATCGGTGGGTTGGCGTCCTTCCATCTCTGCGAAAACCTTCCAACAAAGTTGATAACCAGATGGAATCAGCTGGATTCTCCTCTGGCCCGAATTTAAAGAACCACTTGAGAGCTGCCGCAGACGTCTGAACAGATGCTGATGAGCTTGACTTGTAGAAATGCTCAGCCAGGAACGCCACAACGTCCTCTGCAGTTGCTCTGCTGACTTCTCGCTGAGTAATCCATGTCTTAAAGTTGCGAACCACTCTGGTATAGACTTGAATTGTTGATGGAGCCCGGGACGCGCGGAGCTTCGACGCTGCTTGACGAGCCACCTCTGTCGATGTGCGCTCTTCGACTGCCCGTATAATAGCTCCGAAGGGATCTAAACAGATACCTATAAACAATCAACGCCGACCTAAAGCTGGGAGGGCGGGTGGAACACTTCTAGAATAGATCAACTAACGACTACTCGTTTGAACTGTTTAGCAAGATGAAGAAATTCAAACGAATTTCGCCCTTTACCCCTAACCTAAACGCCGAACCTACGACAAATCGTCTCAGCAAATCGAGCTGAGACACAACGCCAGTTTTGTCGGCGCGCTACGCGGAAATCAACCTTTCCGCTACGTGGCTCCGCTGCGTTACGCCACTCCGCGGAAAAGCCCATTTCCGCTTCGCCTGTCCTCCAAACTGGCGACAATACAACAAGCAAACAAAGGGTTTGCTTTATTCAGTTCACGGAGCAAGACGCCTAAAGTGCGCAGTTTATATACAAGAAGCAGAAGGGAAAGTGAGAATAAGGTTCGTTGAAGGTCGAGTTCTCGTACGTCGAAGGCGTGAAGATCTCCGAACCTTCTGCAAACCATATGACATCCTTAACAAACCATCTCCAACCTTGCCCTTCCCAGACCGTTGGGAAGAACAGATGAGATGGCCAATACGGGATCCCTAATATGGCACTAGCTCGTTGCCGCAATAAGTGGGCCACTACACGTGGAACGAGACGCGGTGGGGGAACGGCCCAAACGAACTCATTGTTCCACGAAGAAGCAAAGCCGTCCACTCCTTCACTGCCGATGTCCGCATATCTAGACAAAAAGCGCTCACATTTCGCGTTCCGGCTATTGGCAAACGCATCCAGCGATGGCTGACCCCACTGTTGCACGCAAAAATCAAAGATCTCCTTTCGAATGCCCCAATCATCCCTATCTAATAATCTGCTGGCTTCATCTGCCAAGACATTGCTGTCTCTTGGCACCCAAATCGGGTCCAATTCCGAGCCAATGCTTTCCATGAAATCAAAAATATCCTCGGCCAATTCCTGCAACTTTTCAATAGGACTACCCTTGTTAACTATGCTCACGGCCGCTTGGTTGTCAATCTGAACGCGGACCCGCGTCCCTTTAAGTTCATTACAAAACGCCTTGATCGCAAACCGAACTGCTGCTACCTCCCTGAAGGCACTGGATTCGGCTCTTTCATGAGGCTTAAAATTCATGTTCGTTCTTACGGTTGTTCCATTCTGGAGCCACATAACTGCTCCCATCCCCGTAGCTGATGCATCAGTGGCCAAACGACGCGTAGACAATTCAACCTCCAAAGATTTACTATTCCGTTTCCTGGCGTTCTGCCACCACCACCTAAGATCGCGAACCTCCTCCCTAGCTAGTGTTTGTTTGGCACGCGCTGGCAGATGCTCCATCTGCTTCAGGACTGCATGCAAACTGCGTGCTTTTAATGAAGCTACTGGACCAAAAATAAAGCCGGTCGAGGCGATGGTTCCCGCCAGCTTCATTCTTTCCTCTTTGCTAGGAGACTCCTTTTGCAGGATGTCCACAATTTTTCCTTCCAACCTAGTTAATCGCTTTTCGGTCAAGCTGACTGAAAAATTATCTAGGTTAATCACGAATCCCAACCAGGAGAGGTTCTGAACCGGTTCCCAGATACATTTTTCGTCCGCTGTGACTACACCCGCGGCCCGCAGATCCTTGCGTATTGTTTCGACATATGACACGCATAACCGCTCCGATGGAGCGAATATCAACCCGTCATCCAAATACAGCGCGCAATTTATGCTGCTCTCACGCCATTTATGCAGCAAAGGCCGAAATAACTTGGTAAAAATCATAGGTGCCGGAGCTAGTCCAAAGGGAAGCACGTTAAATACAAAATACTCTCCTTCCCATTCAATACCGAGGAACGTTCTGTCCTCCTGACGAATATCCACGTGATGATATCCCGACTTCATGTCGAAACATGACATGTAGCCACCTTTCGGTAGCATCGCCACCACATTCTCCAAACGCTCAAAAGTCACGGATTTTACCTCCAAAAAATCATTTAACCATGAAAGATCAATGACAAGCCGTGGTTTGGTACTACTGCCATGGGACTAACTACCCGTGGCTTCGTTTTAACCAAACTAATTGCCCGTGTTTGGATCAAAGACTTCAATTCCGCACACACAAATTCCTTATCCCGTTGATTCATGCAGGCGTTTTTCTTAAAAAATGACGAAATACATGCATTCGCCTTAAAGGGCAATGCGAATCCGTTTCGAATCACATGTAAAATCCATTCTGGCGCCTCCAACTCCTCCCAAAACCTGATGTTATCCCTTAGCTTACCGACGACTGAGACGTCCGACGAACAACATAGCTGCGAATCACTGTCGCGACGGTCCTTGAGGGCACTTGTTGGAATAGTGCCCGAAACCCTTGCACTGGAAGCACATCGGTTGATTCGGTCCTCGTGGATACGGTGACACAGCGTTGAGATTTCCGAAACCAGCGCTAACTTGCTGCTGCAACAGCTGGACTTGAGCCGACAGGCTGGCATAGGAGTTGTCCCTTGAGTTCCACGTGACGGAAGCGCGGGATCCGCTTCCGCCACCCTGTCGAAAGGGGTAGTTCCGCTTCCGCCCCAACGGGTTCTTAAACGACGCTGCCGTCAATACCGGATTTGCTCGAGCTGCTTCTAAGTCGATGAACTTCTCCAAGGCTTCTGAAACAACCTGCGCCAGTGGCTTGTCCGGATTGGCTTGCAGCCTATCATCCACATAGGGGAAGAAACTAGGGCAGGCGTCACCCTTTCGGAGCATCACGTTCCTCGCCTTCATGTCTTCTAACAATGCAGTCACCGCCGTATTATCTTCGATCGACGAGCTCATCTGCTCAAGCCGTTTGATCCAATCACTATTGAGCTTATACTGGCGATCCAAACCGGAACTTCTCAGTGGCTTCTCTGAGATCGCAGCAGGCTGCTGGCTCGATGCCATCTGGTCCGACAGTCGTTTCATCAAGACGGCCATTTGGCTCTGCGTTTCCAACAATTGGCTCTGGATAGCTTGCATGCTGTCCACCTTTTCCTCCAAGGTGGAAGCGGCCTCATCGTGCTCGCTCATGATTACCTGCAACACGCTGCAAACTTTACCGAGTTGTCACAGGCGACAAACTCCACTTTGCGTTAACACGCACGAACAAAATCGCCAACAAGCTGAATCCCAGCTGAGTTCCTCTGGAACCAAGTGCACACCAACCGGTGTGATTCAAATCGCAACGCGATACACTCAAGCAAAACACCCAAGAGTACAAAACACCACCTTCCTAATAGTAAACACTTCTAGAATAGATCAACTAACGACTACTCGTTTGAACTGTTTAGCAAGATGAAGAAATTCAAACGAATTTCGCCCTTTACCCCTAACCTAAACACCGAACCTACGACAAATCGTCTCAGCAAATCGAGCTGAGACACAACGCCAGTTTTGTCGGCGCGCTACGCGGAAATCAACCTTTTCAAAGTAAATAGGGTTTACAGTGGCGGCCATATAAATAGGCGCATCTCTTAGGTAAAGTTCCAATTGCCGATTTACTCTAGATTTTCAAAGGCTGGAACTAAACCGAAGGCAGTTTCAGATGTGCAATTTATCAGGCTACAAAATGCTCCTATTTATTTTCCGTTCAGGACCCACCATGCAGACAGGGAATGTAATACATTCGGTCGACTCAGATTTGGCGCGGCCATATAAATAGGCGCACCTGGAGTTCCACCATTTTCTGTGTGTTTTTTGATGAATTTTTCGCCTGGTTTCGTTTTATTCTTTATGCTATGCTATTTCTGCTGTCAATTTTGTATTTAATTTCACCAGAACAGGGGAAGAGGTTAACATATCACGCCCCAAAAGAGTCCCCATGCCGGTACCCTAAGGAACGAAGATACTTCCAGTAGAAGAATCGCCGAGAAAATGGCAATCTCGGGGAAGAATGCACGAAACACTGGGGAAACGGCATAGAATAACGTAGTATACCTGAATAGGGCCGTAGGAAGCCGCAACTCACGAAAAAGGACGGTCTTTATCAATAGGAAGATCATGCGGATCTCATAGGCAGATCGAAAAATGTCTTTTTCTGGTGTAGTATCCAATTTCGGTCCGGTTTTTGGGCTTAGCGTAAGTGCGAGGGCTGCTCTACAACGTATAAACGAAGTGGGAGTGACAGAATGCGTTGCAAGTAAAAAACTGAGGCGTATCCAATACAAACCGACAAGTCCGCATGGCTTCCGCCAAGCAGCACGTCTACTAGCGACCCGTAGACAAGGCCAAATTACTTTTTATGGCCGAATCCAACTTCAGTCGTCTAATGTAGTCGGAATAACGTACATATGACGGTGCATAGGAGAAGAATTCGATCCGGTGCATACGGAGGCCACAATCAAGCATGACGGTGGTTCTACAATAGTGGGAGTTGGCGTCCGGCGGTCCGGGATCCATCCGATTTTTCACATTGAAGGCGTTCTTGATGGCCAGAAGTTCATAAATGACGTGGAGAGTGTGTTGTAACCACGCACAGCCCAAAAAACCCGACCGAAATTGGATACCTCACCATAAAACCGACTTTTTTCGGTTTGCCTTCGAGATCTGGACGATCTTCCTATCGAAATAGATGGCCCTTTTTCATGGCTTGAGCATGCTTACGGTACTCTCCAGGTTTCCTCCGTTATTCTACACTGTATTCGCAGTGTTTCGTGCAACCCACTCCGAGATTTTCAGTTTTTCGGCGATTCTTCTCCGGGAAGTATCGTCGTTCTTCGGTGTGTTGGCATGGGTGCGCTTTTAGGGCGTTATATTTTTACCTCTTCCCATGTTTTAAATACAGGGTGTCCCATAAATACTATCACGCGTAAAACCACTCATGACTTTTCACAGAACGCACAAACCGGCCCGTTTTATGTACCATTTGAAAGCGCAGAAGATTCTAAACAAGATACAATCAATCGCATTCACAATGACTTCCTTCTGCGGCAATGCAAGCGTCCAAACGTTTCCGGAAATCCTTCAAAATGGCCGCGATCATTTCTGGGGTGATTTCTTCCGAGGCTTTCTCCAGAGCGCGTTTCAGGGAGTCGATGGACTTGTGCTTGATAGCACACGGCTTCTTCTCCATGATCCCCCAGATTGCGTAGTCGAGCGAGTTCAAATGAGGGGAATTGGACGGCCAAACGTTCTTCGTCCAGAAGCCCGGGAGGCTGGCCTCGCACCACTCCAGCGTCTTCTTCGCTCCGTGGGCCGGGGCCCAGTCCTGTTGCAGCCTCCAGTCGATGTTTTCGGCGTTCTCCTCGGCCCATGGAAGCACGACGCCTTCCAAAATCATCTCCCGGTAGGTGTCCGCGTTGATTTTGACGCCTTTGGGGATGAAAACCAGCTTGGTCTTCTCCAAACCGGAAATCTCCCCAGACCATGACCGACTTCGGGAAATGGGTGTTTTCGGCTTTGACAATGCGCGGGGAGTCTTTCGATTATGGGAAAACTCCGCGGATGGTAAATTCCACGGATGGTAAATTCCGCGGAGTGGGTAAATTCCGTGGATGGTAAATTCCGCGGATGGAAAACTTCGCGGATGGTAAATTCCGCGGATGGAAAATTCCGCGGATGGAAAATTCCGCGGATGGGAAAACTCCGCGGATGGTAAATTCCGCGGATGGGAAATTCCGCGGATGGTAAATTCCGCGGATGGTAAACTCCGCGGATTATCAGGTAAACTTCAAAGATTTCGCAAATTTTCGCAATTAAACAGTGGAAGTAGCAGGTTTATCAAATAACAGTGAAAACAGTGTAACAAAATGGAAGTTGTCAGTAATGGAAGAGCGAATCATCGTGAGCTACATCGTCGGAAAACAGATCGGAAGGCGCTATGAATAATTCAGGGAACGAGCCAACGGAAATACTCCAGCTCAGAGCCGCCTCCTCCAAATACGGCGCAATGTTTGAAGAAGACTGTGTGACCTGTACAGGAGCTAGAGCACTGTCGACAGCAACACCCTCAAAGTTATCGTCTTCTAAAGGTCCTTCTGAAAATGTGCCGTATGTAAGTCGTTTTGATAAAACCCTACCATTGAAGCCTTCGTCTTCATCGGAATCACCTTCTTCTGTACTTTCGTCTTAATCGGAATCATCTTCTTCTGTCTCAGAATGGACTTGACGTTCGTTTTCCTCAGTGAATCCATGTAACTCAAGAACGCCGTCATGTATCTGTTCCAAACGCCGCTTCGGCAAGGCGAGATAAGCGTGATAGCGACAGAACCTATCAACAAACTAAACAAGCGAGATTACAACACATAACTAGTCTTACCGTTGAAGATGGAGATGGTGAATCCATTAAGTGAGCTTCCAGGATCATTGCAGCATGTCCAGCCTTGATGCTCTTCTCGATGTCAATTTTACGGCGACGCGCTATAAGTCGGTGTCCTTCTTGAAGCTGGTGCCCTTCGGTGGAATTTTCCAAGGCGAATAGACGGAAGTGATGGAGAAATACGTTAACTGGCGGATGTTGTGAGCCGAAAATCTCATGGAAACGCCGATGGAAACCTTCAACGTGGTTTGTACGTTAACGTTAAAAACGGACACAAAGCTGTAAACCTGCTGGTAACTTGGCGGGGCGTACTTATAGTTGCCGTCGAGCACGATGCAATCTGACCGCCATAGGTTACGAAGAGCGTGGGCGTCACAGAAGATGTGTACTGAGTAGTCTTCTTCCGAATGTAGAAGCCATTGATTCTCTGTTTGTTCAAGGTGACCCACCGCTGGACTTAAAACAGTCTGCAAGAAACGCACTGACAGGACTCAATAGTAAATATGTGCGTACCTTGAAGCATTCGGGAATCTTTCCGGAATCCGCCTTCGGGTATGCCTTACGCGCGTGGTTTTGGTATGTTCTTCTTGCTGTCCGCTTACTCGGGAAGTTTAGTCTCACGTTATGGGCTTCCTCCTCGCTTCTAGCGTTAGCAGAGACGACGCGTAATGCTTGTTGGTGGGCCACTGACGCCGTTCGTGGATCGCTTTCAAGAGCCTGAGATGTAACCCTAAATCGATAGTCGATAAAATGAGCAAGTTCGGCATTGCTTACAGGTATGTTTGACGAGAAGCAACTTTTTTGGTCTCGATTTCAATGTTCATGTGTCCGCTGCAGCCGTGGTTTGAATCGGGGTCTGTGATCCAGACAGCGCCATCTTCAAAAGTGCTAGTCTTCGCATGTGCGCAACGTTCAAAATGGTCCCCATTGGCCTTCCGGTTACGATTTGCCTTCTCGCAGGAAGTACATCTCAACTTCGCCGATCCATCTTTGTTGACAACGTCTTTTCGGAATTAAAAGGTAACTCCACTGTGGATGACACTCTCGAAGAGTGCAATGCGGCGCTGCCTATCGGAGATCCCCAAGATAACAACTTGATTCATTTAAATCTGAAAACACAATAAAATCAGTCGAGATATAGTGACAGAAACACGAGAATTGAGGCGATCCAGAATCATTTCGCGTAATTCGACCGCGGAATTTACCCTCTCTGCGGAATTTACCCTCTCCGCGGAATTTACCATCCGCGGAATTTTCCCATCCGCGGAATTTTCCCATCCGCGGAGTTTTCCCATCCGCGGAGTTTAAAAAAAAAAAAAAAAAAAAAAAAAAAACTAATGGGAACGCTGCATTCTATTCGGATTCGTCTGCTCCACCGAAATCAGAAGAAAATCAGCGACCACGGTGTGACTATGTTCTTCTTTGTGCATATATGAGACGTCCTGCACGGCGTAAGCCGTTGATTCGGAAGGATAAATCGTGTAAAATCGCGCCTTTCGGGAGCAGCTCGCGTCGGTTCTGACTGTTCCGATACGGTTCCACTGTGAAGATCTTCTCGTCCGTGAACAGTGTTCGCTGCAGGGCGTCGCCGCAGCTCAGCTGCTTCATCTTCTTGAAACGTTTGGACGCTTGAATTGCCGCAGAAGGAAGACATTTTGAATGCGATTGATTGTATCTTGTTTAGAATTTCCTGCGGTTTCAAATGGTACATAAAACAGGTCGGTTTGTGCGTTCTGTGAAAAGTTGTGAGTTATCGCAGCAACGCTGCGAGGTTCGCATATTTCGTGTCTTTTTACGCTTGTTTCACAGTCAAATCCCCTGCATCTAGTCTATCAACGCAGTTTATATTTGGATCAATCATGTCACGCATGTTTCCCAGTTGAGATCGCATGATTTCCCGCGCTTTTCGTCTCGCTAGACGAACTTACGCATTTTCCCGCCAGAAGGAGTTCAAACGCGCAGAACGCTCGCTCGCTGTACCGTAGTAGGATCCCGCGCGCGAGAAGAGCGCTTCCGCTGTGCTGCTGCTGTTCTGCGATCGGTTCCGTGCTGACGTTCCGTGCTGCGGTCCGTGTCTGCCGAGTTTTGCAGCCGGTTCACCCGTGTCGCCTGCTGGGCACCGGGTTGTTGTGATAGTGTTCGCTTGTTGATTTATCGTGTAGATAAAAGTTGTGTTTTAGCTGTCTTTGTCGTGTACGCATTGCAGCTTGGTTGGTTGTATCGGGATCGTCGACTTGTTGGTTCCTCGTCGTCGATATTCCCGCATTTGGCCCTGTACCTAGAGTAGAACAGGAAGGACTACGCAGCCAGGAGAGCGCGTTAGTCAGTAGTCGCTCGGGACTACGCATCGCCGCTAGGGGCGATTTGGGATCACACGCAGTGATCAAGAAGAGGAAGAGAGAAGAAGGGAGAAGAGAGAAGAGAAAAGAGAAGAAGGGAAGAAGAGAAGAAAGGGAAGAGGAGAAAACCGCGTCGCGCACGCGTACAGCGAAGCTTCAGGGGCCAATAACCCGCGTGGCACCTTCAATAGCTGCGGATCGGCTGGAAGGTTTAAGGCGAGCGCCCACGCAACGCACTTTGCTTTATGAGTGGTTTTACGCGTGACAGTATTTATGGGACACCCTGTATATTGAACGCGATATTGACATTGTCAAAGACGTAGTATAAAGAATAAAACGAAACCAGGCGAAAAATTCATCAAAGAACACACAGAAAACAGTTGACCCCCAGGTGCGCCTATTTATATGGCCGCGCCAAATCTGAGTCGGACGAATTTATTACATTCTTTGTCTGCATGGTGGGTCCTGAACGGAAAATAAATAATAGCATTTTGTAGCCTGATAAATTCTGTATCTAGTAGGTACCACGTTTTTGGCGCAACTTTGAAAATTCAGGGTAAATCGGCAATTGGAACTTTATCTAAGGGGTGCGCCTATTTATATGCCGCCACCAGGGATGTGCGAAATTCCGTTTCCGTTTCCGTTTGGAAGGCCAAATCGCGGAAATTTCAAACGGAAATCCTACTCTCACAATGGCACGACCCTCCCGTTCGCGCACTCACACACGTCGCTTTTTCTCCACACCAACGCTTATATCTCGCCGCGCTTTGCCTGCGGGGCGTGTTATGGGATATTTTCTCGTGCGCGCAACGGCTTTCAGAAGATTGCGCACCGTCGCACAGACTGTATTGCAATAAGTTTTCATTGTGTCGCACTCTCAACAGATGCCTTCTATTTTGAGATGGATTCAGATCGAGTGATCTGTGCAAGAACGTAGCATGACTTTAACGTGAATATCGCTCGAAGAATAAGATAACGGGATCGGTTCTCATTGCTTTTTGACCAAGAACATGCATTCCATAGTGAACTAAGTAAGATTAGAGAATTTTATAGCCACTACCTTCACACATGCCTTCACTTTTGTCAAGATTATGGAAAGTCAGATGGAATCTGACCGGATCAAAGTCGCTCAAAGTGATCAACAACTGCTCAAATTCAATAAATCTCCCCTAGTTTGTGTTCTTCTCAGACAAAGACTACTCCCTAGACGTGACTAATATCCCTCCAGATCCACAATATGAGGTTGGTCAAGCTCCAGTCTGTATTCACCTTCGTTTGCCCCGAAACAGTGATTGCGTTGAGAAATGACCAACGTAGCGCAAAGAGGTTTACCAATTTATTGGGTTGGAGCATTGAAAATGGGACACTTGATAAACATTCATTTTTTTCGCCATGTTTACACTTATGGCAGAATTGGTGGGTGATTTGTGGAGTGCAGTGAACTCTCACCCCACACTGTGATTCGACACTTGTCCATTGGATGCCTCTTAATATTAGAGGTCTATTCATTTTTGATGATCATTTTTTTGGCACCTCGAGATGACAAAATGCGAAGTGATTTACGGGCACCCTATGGTATTAATTGTGCGATGGACGGTGACCGCTTTTAACCACATGCATATTTGGGTCTGACCTACCGAATGCACCTATCTATGTGGTCGTCATTTATCACAACATGAGCTAATCTCAAAAAGATGGTCTTTTCGGATCATCGGATTTCACCATGTTCTGTTAACGCCAACGTTTCCAATTGATTAAGTACGGTAACAGAGAATGGGGATATAGAGCAGGTAGCCCTCGCTCACAGCTACCATGCACGCATAGCGACTCCATGAGTTCACCTCTACTTCAAGGAAATAAAGACCAAATGTTTAAAAAAAGCAGACTTCAGGAATGGTGCCTGAAACCTGATATTTTCAAGTTGACCCCCAGAATGGCTCTCCATTTTGAGCTGAGAGATTCCTTTTTTACTATTTACCTAGAACTCTCTTAGCTCTATCTAATCGCTATATGTGCTCGTCCACCAAGGGTGACACCAGAAGAATTCACTCCAAGTAAGACAAAGAGGTCGAAAATTGGACCACAACATTTTTTGACTTGAAACCCCTTGTATCCTATGAACTAGGGATCTGTCTTTCGCTCGAGAAGTGGTCTGTAGCTGTCCAGTCAAATGGTGTATATCTTGAAGTGAAATGGTTGAAAAAATGCAAATAAACAATCAGTCCAAAAGTGTCCCATTTTCACTGCTCCAACCCAATATATTCAGAGCTCAGTACTCACTTCGGAAGGTCCCCTAGAGTCGTCAAATTTGAGCTATGTCGCAGATGCGATGGATTTCTCCCATCTTCCACGACCTTCTATATAGACAGTCTATGTTAAACCCTTTAAATAGCCTTGTGTTGACTATATTGCCAGTCTCTTGACTAGGTGTAGCATAAATCACTTGTGTTACATCCCTCCCTCTCGCTCTTGTTGAACAGGTTGGTCGACCTGTCAACTCCCATTTCAGATCTCCCCGACAAGACCCGCGTGGCGCTCTTCGGAGTTATAGGCGAGTCGGTGGAGATAAAATACAATAAGCTAACCGATGTCTTGACAGAACGCAGATTGTAAAGTGGACTATAAGGCAAATTGTGAAAAGTGCAATTGAAGCAGTTTTGAGCCCTGAGCATCCTACTTCTAATTGGTATTATTAGAAGAGCTCAGCACACATGTACAAAGATGTAAAATGTCCAGGTATTTTACGCCCTAAAACGCCAAGATTAACAAAAGTGTGGACAAAAAAATTCCGTTTCCGCAAAGCGGAAATTTCCGCGTCTTTGGCGATTTCCGTTTCCGTTTGGGCGGACCCTAAATTTCCATTTCCGTTTGAACGGACCCAAAATTTCCGTTTCCGTTTCCGTTTTGCAGAATTATATTTCCGCACATCCCTGGCCGCCACTGTATATGAAAAAACAAACAACACTACCTTATTCAGCACGCAAAATTACATACATATTGCAAAAATATCATGCTAAGTGGCCACCTTTAGCGTCGATACAGGTTTGAACACGTTTCTTGAAATTTTCCATGATGCGTACCAATGTTTCCAGACTAATTTATTCCCAGGCCTGCCTCAAAGTCCACTTTTTGGATACAAACCATTTGTACATCAAAGAGCAGGCCTTTGTCTATATAATACTGAAAATCGCGAAATTCAGACGATTTAAATTCCGCTTCTTGAATAGGCAAACTTTTTTGAACATTATGGCGCAACCCCCTGAAAACGGTGGTTCGACGAGGGTGGTCCTCCATGGTAACATCTTTTTCGAGCCCTATACGAAGCTTGTGTATTCCTGCTTCGTAGTGGATCGATGTTAGCCTTCTGGAATCGACATCGGAGAATCCGCTAGTGCTTCTTAAATGACACCTAGAACAAATGTCATTCGTCACAACCCCTTTTTTCTTAGTATTGTCGAGGCACGCAGTGATTTTGAACATATTTTGGACAATGCACAAACAATTTCTGGCCGGCCAGACTTCAGAAAACGATTTTCTATAACTTCGTGACCTTGCCGTTCTTACTGCGTGCCATGTTTGCCAATTTGACTTGCTTTGGTTTACCAATTTGGCCCTTTAAAAAATGATCTATTCCTTGTTTTTCAAAGAATCTGGAAGAACGATATTTTCTCAGAGCCTTTTTTTCTCGGAAAACAACAGGAAATTAAAGTATTAAAGGCAGTACCCACATCAGAAAAGGCTGGGAAACACGAATAAATCAACATCGGAGCCTAATTATTCGAAAAAGCAACCGATATAACTAAAAGAGAAAGCGTTCCAGAACTTTCGCCCCACCCTGTAATAGGCATAAAGAGATGAAATATAAATGCAAAAATGGTTTTCTGATTTTCTCACATGTTTTTTTTTGCAACGGAATACAGTAAAAGACGGTTAGAAAAAAGTTAAAAATTTTGGTCTCTGGTGGGAATCGAACCCCGGTGGTGGTACTCAGCTAATCGCTGCGAGATCGAATCTTGTCAAATTTTGAGGCGGAACTCGTGTTCGCCTCGATATGAGATTGCATTCTTCACGAACCGACGCGACGTATGAGCCAACAGTAGACCGACACGTGCCGACGAACCGTCGGCCGACCACCGGTGGATTTGTGACCAATCTTTCCGGCTCGTCGCGTCAGAGGATTCGTGAATGAATGCGCACTCTCTGCGTGTAGGTGGAATCAGGGGTGCGCAAACCTCGCTCTCAGAACGACGTCATGATCAGTCAGGGATATCGTTGCGGGAGCACTTAGGGGCAATTGGTCGTGGTTTTGACCACTTTTACACCTGATAGGCTGGAGAAACTGCCGAATGTTATACATCATTTTGTAGAGGAGACAATTCTGAACAGTGTAAGTGGGGTCACGAGGGATCTACGCAGAGTCACTACCCTCGGAACAGGTCGAAATTGTAAAATCGACTTTTTTAACACTTTTCGACTTTTACTCAATTTCGGGCCATGGGGCACACCAATCGGTGTATACAGTCTTGTAGAGGACTCGATGGCGAACAGGACTGGGTAGGGTTATCCCCCCTCCCCGTGCACAAAAAAGGACCTAAAACTAAGTCAAACGATTACGGTACTTTTGACGGAAATTTATGATCCTATTATAAGAGTACTTTTACACCCCGACGACAAGTGTGACTTCAGAGCCTTATGCATATTGTTGTAGATGAGTGTATGCTGAATACGACTGGCTAGATCGCAGGACATCGGTAAAAACAATTCCCCCCTAAAAGCAAGGTCGATGTTTTAAGACCCCTTACGTTGTTTTATAGTGTTCCAGACTAAATAATTCCATAAAAATGATCCAAAGAACAAAACAAACGGTGAATGTATTCTTGTAGAGCACACCATAGAGTACAAGAATATATGGGGTTATATACCCCCCCCGTGAATGGGAAGTGCCCTAAAACGAGGTCCAAACATTTGACATTTGAATCTCGAAATCAGCTTTTTCAAGTCAGCTTCGTATTTAAGACACATAGTCAGCTCATAGTGAATTTTTCTCCTCTACAAGATGCTGAAGAAAAAAAACCCGATCGTCATTATAAAAATTTAACAAACGCGGCTGAGATGGGACTACAAGTAAGTGGTCCCACCTACAAGTAAGTGGTCCCACCACGATTTCCCTGCGGCGCAAGTGCCCTGAACTTGTACTCCGTCATCGGATCCGTTGATAAACGAAGCCATTTCTCTTGTCGTCTGCGCTTATATCGCACCGCTCCGCGCAGACGGTCGGCTCCGAATGGTAACCGACCCCCCCCCCCCCAAATCGGAGCGACCTATTGCCCACCCCTGCTGGTCATACTTTTGCCCCGCGCGCGCGGGGCAAACTTGTCACCGTAGGATTTGCTTGGCGCCTCAGGTGCTTCGTGTCATGGAACAACCTTCTACCGTTCGTCATCCTGACGCCTCAGGCGCTTCGTGTTGTTATTTATTCGCGCTTGTTCGGAATTGCGGGATGAGTACATTTTCACTTGTCTACGGGGCCACAACCACCTGTATTTGCACATACGTTGTTTTGAGCGAATGAGATGCAACTTATCATGAATGTTTATTCTGTTCCTACCCAAATCTAGCAGTGTTCGGTCGAGCACAGGAAGATGACTGTACTGATCTGGCCTATTTGGGATTTGACATGTTTCGAACAATCGGAATGTGTTTCGAACTATTCCCTAGACTGCGAAGAGCTTCGTAGTGGGCATAGAACGGGTTCCTCTGAGCAACCACTGTGTTTTATATGGCTGTTGTGGCCTATTTCAATAGCTTTGATGGTTTTTCGCGCGTTTGTGTTCGAAAGAGTCACCATTGAGGACAGCGCGATCGATTTGGAATAAGAAGGCCGCCATGATCAGATGCAGTTAACGGTATGCTGGAAAACTGTTCACTTATGACTTATTCGCATTCGTTTCAGATACGGAACAAGAGCACGATTACCGCCGAGTTCATCAAGAATCGCTGCCAACTGAAGCTCCTTTTGCGCTAGAATCTAGATGAAACTACGCAAGACTTTCCTGTGTGCATACTAGCGCAAGGAATGCGTTTCTCTGGATCACATGGTGCGAGGAAGAGTTTGGAACAGAATAATCGCACTTCCCAGGCAGAACATGCAGTGGTGACGAAACTATTGCGTCAAATTATTATGAAAGAGACTGTGCGAGTGTTCCAGGCTTCCTCGCGCAATATGCTCCAGAGACACGTATTCTTTACACTAGACAAAGAATTCCTGTGCATTTTCATTCTAGCGCAAATAGAGCTTCTTCGGAGAGCGCTTCTTCATGAACTGGCCGTTGCAGCTTATTATTATCCTGCACCGATCTGAAAGTAACACAAATAAGTCATAAACTGTGGCTTTTTCTAGCTTACCGTCGACTTCAGTCCGACCAGAGCAGTCTTCTCACTCTGAATCGGCCGCGCAGTCCTCAATGCTGACGCGTTCGGAACAAAAAACGCACGAAAAACAGTCGAAAACTATTGAAAAGACAACTTACAAGGGAACATCCCCAAGTGCCCGACGAGTTAGGAGCTGAGATGTGGCGCGGCTTGTAGGCGGTCTTCTAACTAAGAAAACGCACATAGTCTCACCGGCCATAAATCAGTCGGGCTACCATAAAGATGGTCATGAAGTTGCAAAAAATTGTAAGGTCTCCTGGTGCGATGTCCCTGACTAGTCAGAATATACGGTATTTTTGTCCGATTTTGGACGGGGTTTTTAAGGATTTCGGCATTTAGAGCCAAAATTAACATTACCAGTTAACAACCATGTTCTTTTAGCAAGAAAAGGGGTCAAAAAATGACAAAAAACTGACATGAAAACCGTATATTCTGACTAGTCAGGGACATCGCACCAGGAGACCTTACAATTTTTTGCAACTTCATGACCATCTTTATGGTAGCCCGACTGATTTATGGCCGGTGAGACTATGTGCGTTTTCTTAGTTAGAAGACCGTCTACAAGCCGCGCCACATCTCAGCTCCTAACTCGTCGGACACTTGGGGATGTTCCCTTGTTAGTCCACGCGAAGCACAGTACTCGTACGTTTCGTGCGCAGACCTGATCAAAAGGGCAAAAATCCGTGCAAGACCTCGATTTTGTCCTGCGGAACATCGAAAAACCCCGTGGAAAACCATGGGGCAAAGAAAATGCCCCGCGGGGCAAAGATCGCGGCGGGTGGTGCCAATGTTCCGCGGAGCAAAGTATGACCACCCGCGGGGCATTTTTTTTGCCCCGTGCGCGCGGGGTAGCCCGCGGGGCACAATTCACAATGGATTTGCCCCGCGCGTGCGGGGTACCCCGCGGAGTATGACCAAGCCTTTAGGACTGTCGTGGTCAAACAAGTGGGGGAAGTGGCAAACACAATCGCGCAAGAAGAGCTCTTTTTACTGAGATGAAGTGCAACAGAGGGGCGAATAAATTAATTCTAGGGTAAGCAACGCGTATGTACAAAAATCTAGATTTCTGACGACTCTGTGTACGAGTCGGGAATCTTCAGGCTCTCTATGGCCAGGCGGAGCGAGGATCGAAAACTCCTCATGGACTCTTGGAACCGCCTAAAGAAGAAGAGTGAGGTTGGACTACTCTTTTGCTCGGTCACTTACTCCGTGTCCATTCTCTTCATTAATTCCGCTCGAAGTGCGTTTAGCATGCGCCTGAAGTTCATACGTTTAGGGGAATTATTTGCACAAACCTGTTGTCAAGACTCATGTACGCTTGGAGAGCCTCTTCCAAAGCCGTTATATCTACCACGATCTGAGTACTCTGGTCCTCGTGGCGCACGGGAACTCCTTCCAGGGCTTGCAACAGTTTTTCTACGGCTGTGTGGACAGAGCTCATCATGACCTGAAACAATAGGTTTGAGATTAGCTCTGGGAAGCAACTAACGTACTTGCTCACTCAATTGGGGCGCCAGAACCACCATTTCGGACTGAATGGATACCATACACATAATCAGCTCCTTGATGAAGTACGATACGTCTTCTTCACATGCGTCTTCGTACGAAACTGCGTCCATGAGGGTAGTGAACGTCGCCGCTTTCATGGCAAGATAATGCCGCACGATCGTCGAACGATAGCTGACCAATTTTTGTTTGCACTTCTTCAACGGAAAATTCAAATTTCAAGAGAGATTACGGTACTCACGTCCAGAATCACATCTGCGAAGCGAACTCCACTGCCGCTAAGCCTCTTGCAGATCATCGGAAGAGAGTGGTCAATGATGCACTCAAGGTTGCAAATGGAGATCAAAAGACGTCGTCCGGTGACATTGGAGGATGGCGCGGTGGAAGAGGCGTTGTGAGCGGAACCGAGATCCGACTCGTCAAAATCTGGAAAACCGATGTAGAAGGAACTGGTCAATAAAACTAACTCGATCCGACGGGAGCACCGCGACTTGGGGTCGAAGATCTGGTGGAAGAAGTGTCATCCAAAGTTAGCTTCTGGGGTCTGCGGTTGTCCTTCAGCTTTAGAAGTCCTTCGAAACAGTCTTTTATGCTCTGGATCAGCAAGGAAAATCTGCTGATGAGCATCTCCTTGAAGCTCTCATTGGAAAACAGATCGAATTCACCCGAGAAGCCATCGTGGGAGCAAATCTGTTGGAAGTACGGTAGCGACTCGACCAACTACACAGAGCCACGTTTGATTACTGCTGAACGCAACTCATCGATTACCTCGTTCTCATACTGGTACGGTAGCGTAGTCTTCGACACGCCTGCAACAACGTCAATCTTCCAGTTTTCCTTCGCTCCTAGCGCCACGATCGCCGTACTTGTAGAGCGGACAAGCAAGTCAAGGCATTGCAGTCGAAGGGTGTTGCAGAGTTCGATCAACGGTTGGACATGTTTGTGATTGAGGGCCGCATTAGGGAACTCCAGAAGCGAATTGACACACACCCTCAAAAGCTTCAGTGAGGCAAACAGCTCGTTGATCTGCTGACGATCCGAGATGTCCGGCCACGTGACAAATTGCCCCGCGATCTTGTACTCGTTGACAATGCTGTCCTTTTCCGGAAGGAACGACGGCGCCAGTGCATTGAGCATCAACCACGAACTCATATTGATGGTGTTGATCAGCATCTGCTGAAAAGGTGAACAACAAGAGTACGGCCGACAGAGAACCGGCTGAACTCACGTCGATATCCATCTGCTTCTGGACGTATCGTTCGTCAGTGGCAGAGGAGTAGATCTGCGAGAGCTTCCAGAAAGTTTGCAGCTTGTCGCTAAGCACGGATATCAATTCGCCGACAAACTGCTGCCTGTGCAAACTGATTCCTTCCACTAAGAATACACGTGGTTCAGCATGCACTAATGCTCGCGGCCATGCTTACCCTGGTACATGCCTTCGTTGCGGTGCGCTTGATCTTGAACGGCCAGGGAGTGGTGTTTATCCTGCAACTGCCAGAGTACATCTTCTAGCCAACAGTGATAAGCGGTAATGCATTCCCAAGAAGGGTCCGATTCAGGATCGAGGCATTTGAGGTATTTGATCAATTTGCTCTGGTCTTCAAAGGTGGTCGGAACATCAATCAAACGCTGTTTCAAGAGGCTCTTTAGTGCGATCATTTTCTCATCCAGGACTTGCATCACTGCAATACAAAAGCATGGGTTATGGGTGAAACGCAAGAATCCGTACCCTCTTTAAAAAGCTCCACGTCGGTATCCTTGAACAGAGACTTTGCGCGAGTGTAGTCGTTCAAAATTGCAGAGTATTCGCCCTTCGCCAGATTTTCGTCAATCGCAGAAGGAAGGAAGAAGATGAATCGAAACCGAGTCAGGATTGAAAGTGCATTCCTGGTCGCGTCCGCTCGATCTTTCCGGTTCAATACGTCCAAGAAAAGTTGATCGGCAGTCGCGCTCGAGTCATCAACCTGGAGAATACGGAACTTCACAAAATGACTTTGACAGTTATACCTTTTCGCTCAGATTCTTGCTTAGCGGCCATCCCCGCGTATTCCGTTCAAGTTGCAGTCGATCATGGAAATTGGCCAAGGCATCGACGCAGCTGATCAGCGAATGAAGATTCGCTTTGTGAACGTCTTTGCTGCTTTCGGCTTCCACTAGTGCCGTTTGCTTCATGTTTTCTACACCCTTCTTCAGATCTTCCAATCTTAAGCGCACCACAATGCAAAGTTCCAGTGACGAAATCTTACTTCGTGTGGGAATGGCTTTCCAGAAGATAGTAGCGCGGGTCGAAGCTCTCCATGCGTCGATTCGAGGATCCATCGGGAAAGAGGCGTGAAAGAGACGTCGTATCTAGTCTGTTTTTCCTACAAAAGAAAGAATAATATCATATAGAAAACGCTGCAACTCACGGATCCACATTGATTCCAAGGGCATCAACGTTGTCGTTCGTCTCCTGGATCGTCCGCACAACTTCCCTTCCGGGAACCGTCCTCATTTCATCCACCCAAACGGCGCTCTCTTCGAGCGGACCCGTGGTCTGCGGGAACACTCGGAACTGGACGTTGGAAATCCCACGGCCACCGGATCGCGTGCAGATCGTGATTTCCCCGAGGCCGCGTTTAGCGTTTCCAACGCGCGCCACGATCTTCGTCGGGGACTTCCACTTCGCAGACATAAGACAGTCGGTTCCGCATATCAGCAACACGACGAGGTCACTCTGGTCGATGCCGAGATTCTCGCCCCGAATCGTCACCGACTGTCCAGGAACGCCTTCTTTGGGCGAAAGACCCGTGATGATAGGGTGCCCGTCAGAAGGTGCTCCATTCGGAGCCATCAAGAATCTGAAAGCTGCGAGTTGGGATCTCTAAAGACGAACAATCCCATACGATGGAACCTGCAGATATGAAAGCGTGCCACGAACACCAACACAGCATCACCCACTAGCAAATAAAAACTTTATCATCATCGAAAACACACAAACACACAAAATTACACCTAGTAACCGCTAGAATTCACCTAGCAAAACGGTCGTACTTTTCGGCACCCGCAACTGCCAACCTATCAGCCATCTCGTTCCCGTGGATTCCAGCGTGGCCGCGAACGTGCTCGAACTTCACGTCCACTTCACTCATCAGATTGTCGACCTTTTCCAGCAAATCGCGATTCTTGACAGGCTGACCGTTGGCAGTAACCCAGCCCTTCTTCTTCCAGCCTTTGATCCACTTCTCCATGGACTGGATAAGTAAATTCGAATCCGTACGGACTATCAATCTGTCGAGTCCTTTGTCGCGGCCCTGCTCCAACGCCTTTACTACAGCTTGAAGTTCCGCTCGGTTGTTTGTCGCTGGTCCTACTAGAGGTTCCGAAACGTTGTCCGGGTGGTCGTCTCCCCAGTAAACACCGTATCCTGCCCGAGCGTTGTTTTTCCCGTTGCTGGAACAGGCTCCATCGGTGTAAACGACCGTTGCATTCTTCCATGTTGACGAGCTTCCACTTCCCACCGCCGCAGAAGTTGAGATGGAGCGGCTCAGCTTGGGTCCGCTAGGTCCACCGCCATAGGAACACGCAGCGGATGGAAATGTCCTCTTTCTGTTGTTTCTGAGCGCGTAGAGCGAAGAAGAGGCGGAAGGTGGCGGCGGGAGGCGAGAATCCGAGGAACTGGGCAGAGTCGTGTTTTCTTCAATGAAACCTTGCGCTTCTTCAATGCTGGGGAACTTCTTGTATCTCGCATTCTGGAATCCACTCACTTGCTTCTTGCATTCATCCCACGTGGTGTAGACGCCAACTTTGAAGCCTCGGGCGACGGCGTAGAACCCACGCGCCTTGCCCATGTTCTGGAAAGATCGAAGCTGAAGAGTATCAACGAAAACAACGTGTACCTGCACAGCGAACGACGAAAAAGAAGATCTCCCAATAAGAGAAAAGAACAGAGACATTCAGAGGCCGCGATTCGGACAAAATCTTCGAATTGAGAGCATTTTGAAGCGAAGGTTAAATATAAGCACAGAGCTCGGATGCTCCTCAACACGAAAAGCGCGAACACTTTCGAGAGCAACAGGAAAGTTCGGCCGCGAATCCCACACGTGTTGACGTCACACGGTGTGTCAGGGCAGACATTTTCGCGTCCGTGGCGAAAGCCACACCGTAGAAATGGATAAACTTTCTCAGCTCGCACCCAATCTGCTCCAGATGGGTCGCAAAATGCTCAGCAGTGAATTTCCTATCGATACACCTGTTTTGAATTTTGCAAATTCAACTTCTTCGCGGAGAAATGGGTACTGACATTAAGAGCTGACATTTTTGGCTGACATTTTTGGCTCCCGCGACGAAGTAAAAGTCGCACGTTGTTTCCGATTAGACAGTTTGAAGAAGCCTTGTAACTTTTGGCCAGCTACACATATTTCGTCCTTTCTATGCGCAAAATGCTCGGCACACTCTAGTGCACGATTTCCGCCAAAGGTATCCTGATTTGATGCCTTCTTCGCGGAGAAATGTACGATTTATGACGATAAACACCTAAAACGCCTATCGCCAAAATGGCACTCCGTAGAAATGCATCTCCTCTCTCAATTCGCGATGGATCTCAGTGAGTCGGGTCACAAAATGTTCAGCAGAGGATTTGCTATCGATTCACCTGTTGAATTTTGGAAATTCGACTTCTGTGCGGAGAAATCTGCATTTTGGTGCTCAAAAAGCAAGAAACTGAGAACATTTTTTGTGGTCCTGCCACGATAGCGCGGACGCTTTTCTGCAGGGGTGGGCAAAGGTCGCTCTCAGAGCGACCTCATGATCGGTCAGGGATATCGTTGCGGGAGCACTTGGTGGCAATTGGTCGTGGTTTTGACCACTTTTACACCTTAAGGCTTGCTGAAACTGCCGAAAGTTATACAGCATATTGTAGAGGAGACAATTCTGAACAGTGTAAGTGGGGTGACGTAGGATCTACGTAGAGTCACTACCCTCGGAACAGGTCGAAATTGTAAAATCGACTTTTTTAACACTTTTCGACTTTTACTCAATTTCGGGCCAAGGGGCGCACCAAACGGTGCATACAGTCTTGTAGAGGAGTCGATGGCGAACAGGACTGGGTAGGGTCATCCCCCCCCCCCCCGGTCACCGAAAAAGGACCTAAAACTAAGTCAAACGATTACGGTACTTTTGACGGAAATTTATGATCCTATTATAAGAGTACTTTTACACCCCGACGACAAGTGTGACTTCAGAGCCTTATGCATATTGTTGTAGATGAGTGTATGCTGAATACGACTGGCTAGATTGCAGGACATCGGTAAAAACAATTCCCCCCTAACAGCAAGGTCGATGTTTTAAGACCCCTTACGTTGTTTGATAGTGTTCCAGACTAAATAATTCCATAAAAATGATCCAAAGAACAAAACAAACGGTGAATGTATTCTTGTAGAGCACACCATGGAGTACAAGAATATATGGGGTTATATACCCCCCGGTGAATGGGAAGTGCCCTAAAACGAGGTCCAAACATTTGACATTTGAATCTCGAAATCAGCTTTTTCAAGTCAGCTTCGTATTTAAGACACATAGTCAGCTCATAGTGAATTTTTCTCCTCTACAAGATGCTGAAGAAAAAAAACCCGATCGTCATTATAAAAATTTAACAAACGCGGCTGAGATGGGACTATAAGTAAGTGGTCCCACCACGATTTCCCTGCGGCGCAAGTGCCCTGAACCTGTACTCCGTCATCGGATACGTTGATAAACGAAGCCATTTCTCTTGTCGTCTGCGCTTATATCGCACCGCTCCGCGCAGACGGTCGGCTCCGAATGGTAACCGACCCCCCCCCCCAAATCGGAGCGACCTATTGCCCACCCCTGCTTTTCTGTCTCGGCTTCAATGGCGCTTACACGCCGTGTGGCAAGACCGATGTCCCAACGTGTGAGATTTACTACTCGGCCGCGGACGGAAAAATGAGCCATTTGACACACCGTGGTGACCGCAGCGCTCTTCGGAGTCCGGACTCCGAAATTGGCAGAAGGTGGATCCGGAGGCAACGCATCCAAGCTTCCACACGAAACATGCTTCGGATGTCTACAAACAGTTTATACCTGCATGCTGTGTTCGTGGCGGGTACAGTATGCCCGTCATCGCTCCCAAGCGCCGATTTTCTGCAAATTTTGTTGTCTCCATCCGTGCAAGTGATCTGCTAGCGGTGGGCGACGCCGTCGAAACAAGCGCCGTTCGCACATTTATCCAAACATGAGAGCATGAATGCCAGTTTTCTCTTTCTAGTGCCACTGTAAATTCCGAACGAGGAGCGAGGCTGTGATGGCTTCTTAATCGGTCCGGAGATCGCCTGCGGCGATATTGAGGACTTGCACCGACCGTTTTTCCTCTGGCTCGCTGTCGCAGTCGGCGAGCGGTGACGCATCAACTCGCGTCGCCGCAGTCGAGCAAGCCTGGCGCCAAGTTCCCGTCGCTCTCTCCTCGCACTCCTCTCTTCAGGCGACTGCAGCGCCACCGTCTCTCGTGCATGATGCGTACAGATTCGTTCCGTCGGTAATCGCATTATGATGATGTAGATATCGACGTTTTATCGTTTTTCTCTCCCCTCGTCGCCGACAGGCTGCCTTCCCCTGTCGCCTGTGAATATATAAATAGTCGCGCGCCTCCGTTCGCACTCTCGTATTGGAACTGCGCGCTGTTGGGCAACAAACAACATTATACACAATGAGTTGCGGGAGATTGTGTTGCGCCATGTTTCCACGAAACTGGGGAATTTTAGGTATTTGCGTGTGTCGATTTGTTGACAGGTATGTATATAGGCGCTGCTCGTGTTTATTTTTTGTTTGATGTGTGTTACCGCTGTGTCGTGTTTACAAAAAAGAAACGCCAGCACCCCTGGCGAAACGACCCTCGTATCGTGAAATTGGCGCGCCAGGGCAATCGTTGCAGGACCCAACATTTGTGATCGGTTCTTTAGCTCCATACATAGGGGTCATCGATAAACTTGCGTGCATTTTCGTTTTTCTCCCCGCCTAGCCACACGTATCATCAAAATATGGCAGAGTAACAAAGAAAATACGAAAAAGCTTGATGTATAGTGTACTATTCCCAATCTGTCCTTCTACAAACGCCATTGACTTTTTTTCAGTTATTTTCCTTCTCATGTCCCTTCCCCAAGCTATCTACACAAAGTTCCCTGATCAACGACACGGTTTATGCAAATTCTGCAGTGTTTATAGAATTCTTCCGCGATTGTACCGCGCAGTTGACACAGCAAGCTCATCGTGACGGGACCCACGACGGACACTTTCTTTGCCGCTTAACTCTGAAATCTGCATAGACCGTGGTGTTCCACTAACGAACCGTATCTAGGCACCTTTGCGGAGAAGTGTGCAAAAGAAAATGTACGGTATCTGTTTAAGAAAAAAATTTTTGCTACAGAAAGCTAGAAGGTCTATCTTCAGTTCATATTTCTTTGTTACTCTGCCATATTTTGATGATACATGTGGCTGGGTGGGGGGAAAAGGAAAATGCACGCAAGCTTGTCGATGATCCTTATGTATGGAACTAAAGAACCGACCAGAAATTTTGAGTCCTGCCACGATTACCCTGGCGCGCCAATTTCACGATACGAGGGTCGTTTCGCCAGGGGTGCTGTAGTTTATTTTTTGTGTCGCGTATCCCGTTTTCCGCCGTTAACGCCACCATTATGAGTCAGAATCGATTCGCACATAAAACGCGTTTATTTTCAGATCGATGCACTTAGCTGTGCAGGGGCTCTGGGGAACTTTGTAATTACTACTTGGGGATCCGTTTGCGAGAGCCAAATAAGAAGAGCCGATGCGCGACCTGACGCCTTCCTCGAGCGAAGAGGCCCGCAACAATCTCGTCGAGCGATTCGCAAAACAGTCTTCCATCTCCGTTGGATATGCGAGGAAGCTGTTGAAAGGTTCGTTCTTATCCATGCAGATCGTTTGATAGTTTGAACAGTAGCGACTACGATGTACTATTTTTGCTACTGGGAATCCGATTTATTTTTTGTTTTTGTGCCTTTTTTGCCGTATTTTGTTGAAAGTGCACTGGGAGCAGAGTCACTAACAGTGTTTATTCTAGAAAATCAGTGGGATGAAAAGGCGGCTTTGCTCGCTTATGCGGATTCCACTCACTACGAAGATGATTCCACGATGCTGCCCTCCACATCTTCATCAGGTGAATAAACAAGACATGTGTTCAGAATGACTTTGTGATAATCTTTCAGAGAAATTGAACGACATTGAGTTCGAAGGACGCCGCCGGAGAGCAGGATGCAGCGGAAAAACCTTCCACACTCCTGCGTATGCCTTCATCCTTCCAAATCTTGATCTGTATCCAGAAGATTTTCGACGTTTTCTTGAACGCGATATGATTGAAATGGCGACTCTCAGACGCCTCGAAAACTCCGGTCATCTGAACTGGTGGTGCACGAATAATAGTTGCCAGCGCTTGTGGCCACTATCTACCACAGGTGACGGGAATTGTTTGCTTCACGCTGCATCCTTGGGTAACCACTTTTCTTATTTGTTCTTGTACTCTGTGTTGTTCTTCAGGAATGTGGGGAGTTCATGATAGGCAGCTCATGTTGCGGAATGCGCTACATGACGTGCTGACCAGAGGAAGTAGGCGACATGCCATTCTGCGCAGATGGAGATGGAGCGAGTCGAAAACGAATCTGCAGTCGGGACTCGTGCTCAGTGAAGCTGAGTGGCTTCGAGAGTGGAACACCGTTGTGGAAATTGCGGCGGCGACGCCAAGAACGAAGACTGCTACTTCAGTTGCATCCAGCGAAGCCTCAAAGTACGTTCTTGTTCGTCGTTTCGCGTCATTAGATCTAGTCTTAAGTCAGCTGTTTCCCACTTCTGCACACTTGTATTGGTGGCTCATAGAAATATTGTCAGTGATTTGTGATCTTTGTTTCCTTGTTATGACTGTTCTTTAAACAAACGGCTTCCAGGCCGACAACAAATGTTGTGGAAAATAGTGCTGAGCCTTCTGGCGCAGCATCGGAAACAAGTTCCTCAGGGATGCCTAAGAATGAAGCCGTTACTGTTGAAAAGGCACCGTCCGCTGAAAGTGGCACACCTTCGAGTAATGCTCCAAAACTGCCTCCCGTGAATGAGCAGATATACGAAAGCTTGGAATCTATCCATGTGTTCGTCCTTGCTCACATACTGAAGCGTCCCATAATAGTGGTAGCAGATACTGTGCTGCGCAATGCCAACGGCGAAGAGCTGTCTCCAATCCCATTTGGCGGCATTTATTTGCCTCTGGAATGGCCTGCCGATAAGTGTCACAGGTATCGTAAAGATCCAATCGTTAGTCTGTAAATCTGCTCGTTTTAGATCGCCCCTTGTCCTGTGTTACGACTCCGCGCACTTCTCGGCATTGGTTGCGATGAGGCACGCACCGGCAAATGCCTTACAGGCTATTCCCATTACCGATCGCAATCGGAATCTGCTGCCCCTGCATTTCGCTGTTGACCCGGGGCCAGATTTCACTTGGTACTAGATCGTTATTCCCATCTCAAATCATGTTTTCCATCTAGGTGGAACGACGAGGGCGATATGAAGATCGCCGCCACTTTTGAAGCCATGCAAACAGATGACTGGCGCATAGATCTGATCGGAAGATATATGGATATCGTTAAGATGAACTTGCGACGAGGTTCTGTCAAGAAAACAACCACCGTTGCAAACGGGAACGTTCCAATTCCGTCGAAACTCCTGACCCTGGCCGCTGGTTCCTCGTCAAGTAGCTCCTGCGTCAATAGCAAATCTCCTGGCATTATTAGAAACACTTCTACAAAGTCGCAGTCTCGCATATTTGGCGAAGTTTTGCAACATTTCAAGCGGATTGGGAAGTTTACGCGCCGAAAGAAGAACAGCCGGGATGTGGCAATCACAGCAAACGAGCTGAAGCAAGCTAGCTGCGTGGTTACGGTACTTCTCCATAATTACACACATCAGTATATGGATCACATGGTGAACACCTATATAATTTCGGCCAAGGAGCGATTCGAGAACAGCAAGGGAACGCCGTCGGCTCCTCCTCCCTCGAAGAACAGGATGAGCCGATCGTTTAGCGCCTCTTCGGTCATGCTGACCTGCATCAACGGCGACTGCGAAGAGGCTGGTTACTGCTCGCTAAAAAGCGCCTAATTAACTGAACTTTAGACTGCGTCGCCGTCCACAAACTTCCTCTGTGACGACTGCTTCGAGTACCAAAAGAGGGAAATCGCGCTTCTGAACTGCGGCAGCGTCCTTCCAGCACCATCTACTTCCAAGTCCTCCACGATGCCCGCAATTTCCAACTCCTCCACCACCGGGACATCTTCGCTGTCGTCCTCTACCGCTTCGTCGATCACTTCTTCTCCTCCGATGGGAGCGCGATCTGTATCGCCATTTCTGCGGCAAGAACACTCCACAACGATCTGTCTCGACGACGACGTTACTCCCGTTACCGTTGTAGCCGCTACGCCAAGTCTTGACGCGTCTCCATTCCGCGCCGTGGGTTGTTGGAGAAACAGTGGAGCTCCGGACCAGAAAGTGG
This sequence comes from Steinernema hermaphroditum, assembly GCA_030435675.1. Taxonomy (NCBI): domain Eukaryota; kingdom Metazoa; phylum Nematoda; class Chromadorea; order Rhabditida; family Steinernematidae; genus Steinernema; species Steinernema hermaphroditum. The sequence goes on from CM059622.1 coordinate 8,078,527, forward strand.
CCGTCTGCAGTGTCGCCGGACAAAGCGGAGATGTGACTTCGACAAAGTCAGTGGCGTTTGACCAGTCCTATACGCACCGAATCTTTATAGCTTGTTCGTGAAGTTTCTTTCCCGTATTACGCATACGTTTTATAGCTGCATGCCTGAAATCTCCCTGACCCCGCACATTCTTGTTTCCCGTCTAACCGATTCATTTTCAGAGTTTGCTCGGTTTCCGAGAACGGTATCACGCGCTACTACGTGGAAGGATGCTCCTAGAAGACTAGTGTCCCGCTCGTGATGGCTGTTCGGTAGATGTTGGTTGTTGCTGCTGCGTACTGTCGCTATGTCAAAGTTCCATTTAGTCACAGAGTTTTATATTTATTGTTGTTTATGTCAGTTATACTTCCTGTGGGAGTCGCTCAGAGTTGATGAATCTATTTAAAAGGCTAAAGAGAAGAGAGTAATAAACGTTTCATTGCTTTGTGCCATAAATATCTTCCAAACAGCCCTTATCGTGAAACAACTGTTTTCTGTCAACCGCCGGAATTAGAAAGGAATGCGCGTCCAGTACAGGCCTCGGCTCCCCGATTCGGAGGCTTCCGACGTCACCCACGGCGATTAACTACCTCGTAAAACCAAACTTCCGATCTTTCGGCGGCGCTTCGTCCGCGGAGGCGGAGGTCCGGGGCTTCAGGGCTGCTCCAGCCGGGCCGAAGGCGGCGAAATCCCCGGAGTGCGTCATCGCGCCCTTCCGACGCGATTCAGGGACCGTAATCCGCTTAGGAGTGCCTTCGGAGCCGAAGTCGGCGCGCGCCTCAGCGGCGATCGCGTGTTTGCGGAGTGATAAGAAAGCGCGCTGATAAGCGACTCCGAATCCGACGGCTCTAACCCGAGGCAGGCAGTGTCCACTCCCGTCGCCGTCGCCATGCGTCCTTCACCGCTCCTCCGCGCCTCCCTCCTCCTCGGCGTCCTCTGCACCCTCCTCCACGGTGAGTCTCTCCACTCCACTTCGACGGAGGCCACACCGAGGGATACCGTACCTCTCCTGGCACGTTTACCCCAAAAACTCTGGGATTCTTGTGGAAGAGATCACAAGGGGAGCCATACCATCCTTTAGTTCGTCCATATCACTCCTTGGCTGCAATGTTCCACAATTGGTCGGGAAGTCGACCGAAATTTCGCCCTGTTCTGACGGCGACTTACAACTTCAGAAATTAATCGGCCTCTTAAGATAGCTGAGCTCAAAGATGCATTAATCGTTAATCTTCAGCTTCTCCCGTGGCCCCTTCCGAAGTAGACTCCACCCTCGTCGCCCTCCAGAAGACGATCTCGGAGCTGAGAGAGAAGCTCCAATCGATCGAAGCCGCTCTCCCCCCGAAGAATCCCTTCATCCCCGCCGCCCAGAACCAGCCCGTGAGTGTCCGAGACCCTCTGCAGGCATAACCTACCCCTTCAGGACGAAGCGGCGGTGCAGGCAGCACGGGATCTCCTTCTCGGCCAGCAGCGTCTCAATACGCGCCAAATCGCGTGGCAGCCAATGCGCCGGATGGTCTCCTGGCAGCCGATGAAGCGCGACAACCGCGAGCCAGGTGAGTGCAGCCCTGAAGCCCCCTCTGACCCACCCTCAGTGATCAAAGCCGTCGAGGAGAAGCTGTCCGAAGTGCTCCGCGCCGCTGAGCTCCTCGGAGTGTCCGCCGAAGACGTCCTCAAGGACCTAAAGCTGCGTAACGCCCTCCGGCAGTGAGAAGTGTTTGTTCTGTCGATATCTGTGGCTTTGACGTGTACATAACGTTATCTTTCGAGAAGAAAGTGCGAAAGAAGAGAAAGTGTTTGTTTCGGAAGGCGACGATCGGTGACGTGGAGGGGTCCCGGAGAGGCTTCCCCCTTACACGTGCACCCCCAAGGTGTCAGTCTTTTTGGATTTTGGCTCGGTCCGGCACCTTCGTCCCTTGTTAGTTGCGCGCCACTGTGAATCTTTTGCAGAGAAGCCATTGACGGGCATCCCCAACGGACAGATGTCGTCGACGGTCGCCGGATAATTGACACGAGCGAGCGGTTCATTGTCCCTGTGGGGCGCAGATGCTCCCCGTTCATGACCTAATAGAACATCGTTTATTGTCGCCTCATCACCATCGAGGGAGCGAACGTAAAAGAATCACCGAAGGGGGCGAATAAATAGGACTTAGAGGGTCTGTACACTGAGATCACTGAGACTTGGCGACTCCGAGCAGCGTGAGGCGCTCGAGGAGCCGTGGACGAGCGGGTGAGCAACGGGGGACTAGAGACTACGGTGCTGTACACTGGAATGCGGCCGAATCAGGTGGAGGGCGTAGCGCGGACGCCGGGGAACCCGTGGAAGTGGAGCGGAGGCGCGGGGAGCATGTAGGGTGGCGCGAGAGGGAGACGGTCCTCAGTCGGTCCTGAAACGATTATATGAGGCGGGAAGAGGAGAGGCGCACAAACACTTCGGAAAGACATGCCACACAATCTCGCGTGCTCACCATCACCAGCTCCAGGCGCGCGCTTCGCCTCTTCGCGGCGGGACCCAGCGACGTCCTACGATGCACCACAAAACGGACAAACAAGACGGAGTGAAGTTACGGTAAGTGCAACGAGGGTACAGTAGCCGCGGATGGCGGGTACTGTACGACTACGGTAGCGAGAGGGTATCGCGAGAAAGGACCGACAACGAAAGTTACAAAATTCACGAGGACACGATTAGAAGAGTACGGTAGCGAAGGAAATCAGTACGGTTTGTCGCGCGGGCGCTTCAGCTGCACCTTGAGGCGCTTCATGCCGATCTGGAAACCATTCATCGCCTGGATCGCCGTCATCGCCGAGGCTGGGTTGTCGTACGAGACGAACCCTGAAGCGAGGTTACGGTAGCGGGCGGCGGGCGCTGTGTGTGGGGCGCCGGGACCGCAATGACAACGAAAAGCTACGAGAACACACACAGCGCCGACCACACTCGACAGAACGAAGAGAAGTTAAGACGGAAAATACGGCAACAGAGGTACGGTACTCACCGAAGCATTTCGACTGGTTGGTGGCGCGGTCGATGAACACTTTGGCCGAGATAACGTGGCCGAAGGGGACGAACATCTGCGTGAGCTCGGCGTCGCCGAACTCCTGCGGCAGGTGGTAGATGAAGAGGTTGCACCCCTCGGGGCCCAGCACTGAAACGGCACACTGTAGGGCGAGGACGGACAGGATGTAGATTCTGTAGTGTAAGGGGTCGCTTCGAGAGCGGATCTGATCCGAGAAAAGCGGGAAACCTAACTTACGGCACTCTATGAAGGGCTCTATCGATTTTCTGGATTTTCGGTAAAAAAAGAAACCCTCTTAGATTATATAGTATACGGTATGTCACGGTTGGAGTGTTATCGGTGGCCCCAAGCCCCATTTCGCCTAGAACAATCTGAAGCTCGTCATTTTCTTCGAGATCTCACCCTCTCATCCCTTGTTTTTGAGCGTCCACTTTTCCCGATGCAGCCCTTCCGGCGACTACCGTATCCCGTAGAAGGGGGAACTATGCCGTCTGCAGGGTGGTCCGTGGGGGGAGAGGAGTGTTTCGCACGAAAAATCGATTGGCGCGGACAAACGAACCTTCTTTCTGGCTGATTCCGGGAAGGAGCGCGGCGGCCTGCTGCACGGCGAGGGCCTGCTGGAGCGCCTGATTGTAGGCAACGGCTGCTGAAAGAGAGGCGAATCACCGACGAATTCATTAGGGCGGCGGGGGTAAACACTCGAAAATTTGGAATTCGATTTCGGCTGTTATGCGTGCACGCGATTTCGGCGCTTCTTCCGCTTTGATTAGTGCCAAAGGACCCAAAAGAGGCGAATCGCATGGGTTAATTGGCACGGCACTACAGTAACCCGAGGGCTGTTTTGAGGCGATCGACGACTCACAATTGTGTTGCTCGTATCCAATGAGCGGCGCGTAGACAGCGGCGGCTGCGGCGGCCGAGTAGGCGGCGCTCCGCTGGGGGTCCCCGCTGGCGGTGGAGGAAGTGGCCGCGCTGACGCCGAGAGCGTCGGGGTAGACGTCGCCGGAGGGCGTTGTCTGGGGCGTCGGGAGGGCGCCGAGTTGCAGGGAGGAGTTGGTGGGCGAACTCATCGCCTGGATCTGCTGCAGAGCCGCCTGGGCGATGAAGGAGCCCCCCGAGGCCGTGGCGTTCCCGTTGGATAGCTGAAAAGGACAGGATCGTGCTGGGATCGGCAGGGAGGGACCGTACCTGGGAGGCGACAGCCACCGGAAAGTAGGCGGAGGAGGTCTGCTGGGCGACGGCGGCGGTGATGCAGGCTTGTTGCTGCTGCTGCACCATCTGAAGGGGCCAATTAGAGGCGTCGAGGACCCGACGGCTTCGGGCACCTGCGCTTGCGCAAGCCTATCCGGATGAGCCAGTCAGGGCGGGTGGGTACCTGTTGGTAGGCGTTGGAGTAGGCCTGGTTGATGAGCACCGGGTTGAGGAGTCCCATCTGCGCGGCCATCTGCTGCATGCGCCGCAGTTGGCGCTCCTTGTCCGTGTCGGCGAACTTGACGACGAGGCTCGACGTCGCGCCGCTCATCGTGGTGCTCCCGTGGAGGTGATTGATCGCCATCTGCGCCTCCAGATGCGTCCCGAACTTCACGAACGCGCAGCCCTAAAGCGGCGTCAGGATCATGACCTGGCACGGAGCCCACCTTCGAGACGCCGTCGGTGCCGCGGAGTACGGTGACCTCCTCGATCTTGCCGTAGGGAGCGAAGAGGAGGCGGACGTCGTCCTCCGTTTGCGTCTTCGAGAGCATCCCTACAAATAGCTTCCGGTCCTCGGCGCTGTTCTTCGGGGAGCCGGGGCGACTCTCCGTGTCCGCCGGCTTCACCTGCATCGCGCGGTTCATCTGCAAGGCCGAATAAGCGCTCGAGGGCACCGGGAGGGGTGCCAGGGGCACGTAGAAGAGGCCGGGATCCGAGGGCCACATGCGCTCGGCTCAACGGGGCGAAGACTGCCGAAGGGCGCGAAGACCCCCGAAAGCGGCCAAATCGCATTACCTCGGCGCATATTATGCGGCGTTTATCGGCCCCTCCCCTGATTTGGACGGCGCCACTTACCCCGGGCAGAGTCTTGCGGTCGTGGAGGGCCGCCTGGCACTTGAGGGCGCTGTCGCGGTGGCAGTAGGTGAGGAAGGCGCAGCCCTTGTGCATGCCGGTGTACTTGTCCTTCAGGATCGTGAACTCGTAGATCTTGCCGAAGGAGTCGAGCAGCGGCCGCAGGTCCTTCTCCTCGAGATTCCGCGGGATCTGAAGCCCGGGATCGGTGAGAGCTGTGCAAGGAGGACTCACTTGGCCGACGAAGAGCTTGACGGCGTCGGAGTCCTTGACGGGAAAGCCGTTGGAGTCCGTGGAGGAGGGCCGCTCGGCCGTCGAGGCCGAGTTCGATGCCGACGACGACGTCGACGTCGCCGAGGAGGCGTTCGTCGCTACCATATCCTTCACAAAGCACGAAGACGATTCACTCAGGGGCACATGAACGACTGTAGAAGATGACTAAGGGGGAGGCGGGGGACTACGATGGACTACAAGCAGCCACGGAGCGGAGACATCGACCGCGAGCCTCTGGGAACACGCGACCGGCTCGCGCACACTGCGACCACACTGACTGCCCCCCTAACGCCGCCGCCGGCGACCCGCGCGTACGCGTCGCGCACACGCGCATGGCTAATGCCATTAGCGACGGAAGCGCTTAAGCCCGACCCGGCCGGACCCTCCGAGGACCGAACAGGTGCTACCCTCGGCATTGGCTCGTGCAGCCCTGGCGCCTTCTGCTCCTCAGAAGCTCTGTGCTGAGGAGACTCTTCCTGAGTCCCCAGGGACTTCGAGGCGCGCTCCCATTAATCTCGGCGTCGCCGGAAGACCGTCCGATCCCCGAGCGTTTCTCCGCGGCGTAAATACAAATATCCGATAATTACCATTCGAAACTCGGGAGAAGACAACTTCTGGGGAATCATCTCAGGCTCTTCCTCGAAGGCGCATCTCTCGGAAGACGACCGTCTTGAACAATCGCCCCTTCAGTCCGTCCCCTGGCGCGTCGGCGTTCAAACTCGTCGTCCTTATTCTAATTTGTTTTTGTTTACTCGCCCCTCGTCCGCCGCCTCCAGTCGCCTCTGGATCGCGCTCCCCTAATTAATTTTCCTTCGACGCGTCCCCGATTTGGCGCATTTGTCGACGACAGCTGTCGCCTCCAGCTGTCGTTCTTCACCGTATCCCTCTCGATGACCGTGCGGACACACAAAAAAAAGTCGCCGAGGTCACCAAGCTGGCCTCCTAGCGGCCAACGGGACCACCCGCGCCGGCGCTTCATCAAGTGGACTGGATTCGGGAACGGCGCCATCAATGAATTATGAAAGCGGGGGCGGGTACTCGGGCAGGGCGCGTTAGGCTCGCTCGCCAAGAGGCGGAGGATTGGGAAACCCTGGAATGCTTCCATACATGCGTCATCTGAGGGATTCGAAGGAGCCGAATGTGGACATCCACCATACCCTCAGCAGAAGAGCCACTCAGGCGTCGCTTTTTAATGAAAATGAAGAGGAAAACACCGAGCGCATGCTTTGCTGTTCAGATGTGCACCCTGAGTTTGATGCCCTACTGGATCGAGTCCGAAATCATCCAGGATTCTTTTTGCAGATGCGGTTATAAGATCGGAGAATTCGAAGGCGGCGCTCGTCGGGAGAGGCGGGTTGACCTTCGGAGAGGGCGGCGACCTGCGGCGGCCGACCGTTTACTGTACGACGAGAGGAAGAACGTAGGCGCACTTCTGAAGGACAGGTTATGAAGCCGAAGCTGATCGATCCGAAGTCTAAAGTATCGAGTAAATACCGTAACCAATGATTGGTCAGAAATCAGTGTGCGTTTTGGTGTTTGGTATTTACATAGAACAACAAGAGAAAATGGTCTAAAACAGGTCAAAGGAGAGACATGCTGATGGGCAAGAAATGACAGTACACAGTGCACATAGCAACAGATCTTCTCTTGGAATGAGTGTGGTAAGGGTCCTGGGATTGCTTGCAGTCCGATCGCTTCTTTTCAGATATGAGTCTTCTGGATAATCCACTGACAAGGGAATGTTGCCAAGTGCCCGACGAGGATCGGGATGAGATATGGTGGGGGTGATAGAGCTTGGCGTGGGCAATCACGCGCGAACCGAATCCCGTGCCCTCAATCAAGGTTCACTACCTAAACACCCCTCGAAAGTTAGGCCCATACGAATATAGTCGACTTCGGCAGCGCTGATGAGAACGTATGTATGGCCGAGCTGGATAGTGCCTTGGCCGACATTTTTGTGGTTCAGGTTCGACTCCGCTCCGGCCCATATTTTTTCTTCTCGCTTCTCCAACATATTTAAATTTGTTTGCTTCCCCGCACTCAATCCTATCCTAGCTTCGGTTATGAATGCTATCAATATTTAGCTCCTCCTTACAAAGGTATGGTAAAACATGTAATGCTAAGATCGATGCGAGATTAGGGGCAAACGGTAGGTCTATGTGAGTATACAAAGTGTGCAAAAAATCAGCTGCCCATATGCGCTTTAAGTCCGTCAAAAAGAGATGCGGCGTCCTTTCTCACCGATGTCACAATCGTTTCTCACCGGTGATTCCCAAGTGACCAAGTGTATACGTAAGCTCCCAATTTTGTTGTGGTTGCAAAGTGTTCATACATTTTCTCTAGGATAACGGTCCGACAGATCACTGTCCACCTATCATGTATACCTCAAGTATATAGTTTGGCAATTGAGAATCACCGGTGGGAAACGGATTTCCAGTTGCTTGGAAAGAATACCGCATCGTTTTTTGATGGACATAGAGCGCATATGGGCAGCTGATTTTATAGCTGTTTATATACTCACCTAGGCCTATCGCTTGCTCCTACTCTCCCGTCGATCTTAGCTTTACATGTTTTACCGTACCCTTGTATGAGGAAGCAAAATATTGCTTGCATTCATAACTGAAGCTAGGATAGGATTGAGTGTGAGGAAGCAAACAAATTTAAATATGTTGGGGAAGCGAGAAGAAAAAATATGGGCCGGAGCGGAGTCGAATCTGAACCACAAAAATGTCGGCCAGGGCACTATCCAGTTCGGCCATACACACGTTCTCATGAGCGCTGCCGAAGTCGACTATATTCGTATGGGCCTAACTTTCGAGGGGTGTTTAGGTAGCGAACCTTGATTGAGGGCACGGGATTCGGTGTGCGCGTGATTGCCCACGCCAAGCTCTATCACCCCCACCATATCTCATCCCGATCCTCGTCGGGCACTTGGCAACATTCCCTTGTGAGTCGGAATCGAAACCTTCAGACTCTAAATGCATGCCTAGATGCTACTGGAAGTGGCCGGCACCTCGGACGATCTACAGGTTCCTCCACTTTGCCATCGCTCTGAAGAGGGTCTGAACCCATCGTCGGTGCCAGGACAGCTCAGAGCCCTGAGGGCACATTTGAGCTCTAGGGCTGTAGACGCGGTGGAACCCTTCCGTGTCTCAGAAAGAGGGTCCTTAACCCCGACAGGACCACCCACATCGTCGACACTTTGTTTCTAGCTCGGAGATGTCTCTGCGCACAGTGTCTGTCTGACTCTCTACGTTTACCGTCTCCTGTATCTCTCTCGTTGCAGATTCCGCTCCATTCGGCCGATTCGATTTCGAGGAGAGCGGTGCTTCAATGATCGACTATTCGATGATCAGCTGGATGATCTGCTGGGTACGTCCCCAACCCTTCTACCGTAATTCTTCGTGTTCAGTGCTTGTTCGGCTTCCTCCGATACCTCGTGCCATTCATGCCGAAACGGAGCGTCGCCTTCTACTCAGAAGACCACATCGAAGAAGTCCTCCCGCGGAAGGCAGATAGAAAGCGGAAGTCCCTTCGCAGACGTCCATCCCAAGAAGATGTAAAGAGGGCACGGGTGAGCCTCAACCGCAGCTTCCCGGGCCTCGAGGTGAAGGGCCACGAGTTGGAGGAGAGCTGCTACAAAGACAACGAAGGCAAAATCGTAATAGAGAACAATCGCGTTTCGCGTAGATTCTGGAACTCGGACATTGGGGACATCTCGGAAAAAACTCTGGGGAAGTACGAATCTCTGCGCAGAGTGGTCGAAGAACCCATCGCCACTCGATTTTCGGACGAATCGTCAGAGGGGGAAGGTTCGGACGAGTCGGTAGGACGGACGCTCGAGTCCTTCGAGTCCCTCCTGGTCCTCGAGTCCGAAACGTCCCTTTCGTCCACCAACGGCTTGCAGCCTCTCTTGGGCGGAGAAGTTGCAGTCATTGAACACACCGAGAAGCCATATCGCGATGAATTGCTCGAACTCATTGCAAGACTTTGTGTAAGTATTTATGACCTTTGCTTTTTATATTCTTTTTTTAGCCTGATATAGAAGCAAGTTCCGTTGAATCTTTTCAACTCGTGGAGAGCGGACATTTTGATGATGTGGATGTCGTGGAGTGTTTCGTCTATTTCAGCGACATCGTCAAAGCTGCGCATCCGGGAGATATCCCGCTTCTCCATAAGTTCTACACGAACTGTCTCGAAGTAATAATTTTTTTTTTCGTGGTGATCATTGTTCTATTACCGGTACTTTCCAGAAGGGCAACCCTTGTGTCATCGCCAAGTTCTTACATATCGTCAATGCTGATCCATCCAGGATCGACTTTACGGAAGTTATTTTTGCCGTTTTCGATCGCTTCACGACTGATGCCGTGAGCGAAACTGTCAGGGAGAACCTGCTTGAGTGTCTTGCAGATTTAACTGCGGTAAAGCTTCCTGTAGAGAACAATTTACTTTTCCGATTTTAGACTATCCAGGGTAACGCTGAGAATCTTTACCATATGGTCGCTCGGATTGGTACTTTCCCTCCTCCTGAAAGCCAGTACAACTGGCGCTACTTTGAATGTTATCTCCGGTATTGCCTTTAATGTGTCTAAGGAAAATGATCTTCTTGTTTAGACAGTGTTGCGATATCGTCATGATGCCAGTATGTGTGGAACAGCTAATAAGTGTCTTTGCGGACGCCGGTGTTCATGCAGCAATACATGGTAAGCCTCAAGTGACTAACATGTGCAGTTTCTGTTTTTAAAGACAAGCGTTGTAAAGTGCGTGAACGGGCAGCACAGCTCCTTGCCCGGATCGTGTCCCGTCTCGTGGCTCTTGAAGGCGATCCGGAGGGAAATCCCGTTGGAAGGAAGGCGATTGAATTCAATGAGCATCTTCTACGCACGTTCGCCAATAGAGACAAGGAATGGAGACAACGACAAATGTGAGCGTTCTCCTAAATTGGGGTTATATTTGCGAATTCAGTTACGCGTACATCATTGAAGTAGTATTCGCTGAGAACCTTCTTAGCGAGAAGCAATTTAACGAGCTATTTTCCGTTCCGTTCTTCATCAGAGTGCTGCATGACCGTGAGTATATAGGTATTCCACTAATATTTTACGTATGGGTCTTGTTTTAGCCATCCCGAATATTCGTCTACAGTTCTGTCGTGCTCTGCTTTGCTCAGATCCAAACGCATTCTCAAGTTTTGGAATGTGCGTGGTCACGAAAATTCATTTAAAGAAGCTCTCGGAAGAGGATAAAGCGTTCACAGTCCGCCAGCTCGCTTCGGAGGCACTTCAACACTTAGGAGGTCTTTCTATTGAATACGTGGAAGATGACGATGTAAGGACCGCCCGTGAAGGGAACTTCGACGAAATCGAAGCGGATGAAGACGGCGGAGATCCCGACACAAACGAATCTGACGATAGTGGAGTTCAAACGGCAGAGGAGATCAGCGGGTAAAACGAAGACATTAGGTTCGCTTTTTATATGATGGATGGATGTCATATTACTGCGCTGGAATACATGGAACAGTCATTTCTGTGTAAAATCTGCAAACGAACATTGTCACAGAACTGTCGAGAGCTATTCCTAGTATTCGCTAGACACACGTTATTTTTATTTATTAGCGATAAATATCTATTACATTAGCAGTATAATACCTGTAGAATGATATGTTAAATACAGTGACTTGAACGAATGTGGGAAATCCTGGGTGCTGAGATCATACGCTTGTATGACTTAAACGTCTTTGGACGTCATTAGAAATACGTTTTGAGCAATTTCAGCAGTGAAAATGTTCCGATTCCAAAATTGAGGGAATATGAAGTTAAGGAACCAGTTGCGACCAAAAATGAGAGCTAAACGCTCCTTGAGGTTGCTACCATCACCGGCTAGGTTGTGCTTCGTTCGGTAGTTGTGGTAATCGAACATTGTGTAACCCTGAGTAATGTAGAAGATCTGTAAGAAATGATTGTTTGAAGGTTAGGACAGAATTCAAACCTGGGCACAAAAGAATCCAACAGCGGCAAAATTAGCTGAAATTCCCGACTTCACTTATACAGAAGCGTGTGACAGAATGTACCTGAGATGGAGATGCAGAGAAGAACCGAGAGGAAGACATGGAAGCCATTCAGATTGCCAAGGAGCCACTGGATGCATGCGAATGGCGCTAAGTAGATCACGTACCCATACTTCGAATTTGGCGCGACATAGGAGTTCATATAGGCAAGCATGTAGCTGATCCCGTACAGGGCTCCGATGCACACCCAAAAGAGAAAAACGACGAAATATCTCTGAACGGAGTCACTGTCCTCATACGTCCTTCACTGGTCGTAAATACTTGATTTCCGATGCCTATGCAAGCTCCTGTCATGAAGCAGTGATGATCGCAGCGGAGAACGCAGACGCCACAAAGCGGACAGTGGTGACTTCTTCGTGGGGCGTTCATGTTGCACTCGTGACAGAACCTTCCCGATTTCCCATCGTTCAAGGAGGCAGACCCTTCTTGAGGTGGTGAAACCGCCCTCGGGAGCAAACTGGAGCTGTTGAGTGTCCAGTAGGATACCTACAACTTCGGACCGAAGCGTGAAGAGCGTAGAGAGATTACATACCTTGTTGATTCGCATGGTAAGCTGAATGAGCACAAGGTTGGCGCACACTTGGAAAATGATGATTGAAGCGGCGAAGATGGGAAGCTGACAGTCGTCGTACAAGGCCGGACATGTTCCTAAAACGAACAATGTTACTACCACAAACGGTTACAGTAGTATTCGGTTCCTTATCCTAACCACACACACATAACTGTCTGTCAGACAAACACTGCAGACAGTTGAAATCATTTTGGTGGAAGGGATCAGTGTGAAGCGGTGTGAAATAGTGGGAAACCGACTTCATACAGGCCGGCTAGACAAATTGATTGCCACGGTCTCTAGCATTTGACAAATACCGAGATTTGTCTAAGTCCAATTTACTTACCAAATATGTTGACAGCAGCAAGGGCCACAATCATAAACAGCGAATAACACACTCCAATAAAGTTCAAACATCCGTAGACCGTTTGCTTTCTTCTCTCTATGAAAGAGAGGATCCGAGAAATCAGAAACATGTCTCCGAAAACTGAAAGAAGACGGAACAAAAGGAGAGTTCGGCCGCTCTACAGAGCAGACGAGACGGCTGTTCAGTCTTCTCACAGACGAAATTTAAAGACAGATTCGTCGTGTGTGGCCGGTGACGTTATTTCTTGTTTCATTTTTGCGTTTTCGGAAATCGCCGTTCCTTTTCCGCTAATCCTCCGATCGTCGCCTCTGTGGCCCCGTGTTCCTCTCCTTCTTCGCGATTTTGTAAGATTCTTTCGACGACGGCCACGATATTTCATCTGGTTCTTATCGTTAAGTGCAAAAATTACATATGTAGGAAGCCCTTATTTCTTATTCATCTATGTTGATATTGTATATTGCATTTGTTCTGCAGTTATTTCTGTTCTTTCTATTCTCCAAGGAGCACATCGCTTTTAACATTAATCCTTTCAGGAGGTAAGATGCTCACCACCCTGGGAACCCATTCTTTCCAAGTTCTGACACTTACTCCCTATACTGTTCTCCAGGCGGAGGAATCAAGAATGAAACAACGGAGGGGAGCGTCTTCCACTACACAAATCGTTTCGCCTCCAAGGGCTACTCGGACTACTTCAATTAGGTAAATCGACCGTATATCTGGCTCCCACTCCGCCATTCAGATCGGTTCCGTCGTTTGCTTCCGGGACGTCGATTCGTGAGTGACGCTCGTGTTTGACGGAAAAGGGTATGTACCTATGCATGTGTTACGGTTTCACAACAGGGTTTATTCAGGGCGTGTACTGAGTCACCAGAAGTTAGTGAACACCACGACGCGATCAAACCAGCACAGTCTTCCGCATCGCAGGCGGGAAGTCGATGAGAGGTGACGGATTGAGCAAGAAAAAACAGTTCTCAATTGCCACAGTTTCATAAAGTGGCCATCAATCATAGTTTATTATGGCGCACCGACAGTCCTTATAGCCTTTTTGGTGATTGTGTGTCGACTTCCATACGGTGACTAGTTTCGAAGCCGTTGTGCGCGTAGTTCGATCACCTTTTGATCGATCGAATTCACTTTCTGTCGTTCTTGTATTTGTCGGCGTATTCGTGAGTCTTACCGCGGCATGGTCGTTTTGCCGCCACGGATTCCTTACAGTTCCTGAACCTTTAGCAGCTTACATTGTCATCTACATGGTTGTTTTCATGTGGTGTGCGATAAAGTCTCACTCGTGTCGCGGTGGCGAGCGGTCGGTCCCTCCGGTCGCTCTCTGAGCGTCGGGTTGGTCAGACAGCAAACCCTGTGGCAGTTGTGAGTGGTCCGGCTTCCAGAGGGAATTGGGACACCCGGAAGCCGTAGTCCCACCACCGCTGACAACGAGATGTCCGACGCTAGAAATCCGACGCCCGACGCTGCGTGAGATGTCATCCCGAAGGTCACCGACGCTCTGAGGACACCAATACTGAGGAAGACGCAACCCCCGAACCACGGACTCATCTCTCCGTAGCAGATGCGAGCTCAGAAGCCTCCTCTGACGCAGAAGCCTCCTCAAACGCCCCGAGAAGAAGAAGTTCGGCCGCCATTTCCGGAGTTTCGCCGATTCGCAGATGCCCCGTGAAGCGCGCCGTCTCCCACCGGTTCGACGTCAACGCCGTGCCAGGAATGAAGCCGTCTACAAGTGATATCCTCTGTTGTCTATTAATCGGTATCATGCAAGGCGTAACGCCTTTGATTCATGAAGTAAAATCGTGAAAAAAAAATCGTGCGATAATCGTGCCCGATCTTGTCTCTTTTGATCTTCGGTACTTCAGTTCTTGCTTTGTTTGAAGTCATATATCGAATTGAATCTCTTTGTGAAATTGCTTTTCCGCAAACCTCCCGCGGGGGGCCATAGCGCTGTTTTGTTTTTGGGTCGTGAGGTCCCAGGCTCATTCCGATGGATGGTTATCTTTTTTTTGCGTCAGTCGTCGTAGAATTGCCGCCGTTATTGATCAGTTCGGCTGGAAACGGCCCCAGGGCGGATGAAGAAGGACTTTTTCTGGTTCGTTAACTCGTTTGCTGAGTCTATTTCTGATCGATAAGCGTGATCCCAGCGGGTTTTTTTCGTTGCTCCCCGTGACGACGGGACTGCTATCAAGCGGATATGAATGCTAATGCCAGATTCGAGCAGTGATGAACGACGGGCGCCGGCCGTTCGCCGCATGGCCCATCTCATTTTACATAAATCGTTCAGAGGTTCCGCGAGTCAACAATTCGTATTTTCGCGAGATTCCGTGGTTTGAGAAGCCTTCGGTTAACGCCAAAAGAAACACCCGGAGCGCTTTGGCAGTGTCGTTCCCACAACAGCTGCTCGGACAACCCCTCCACCTGATTTTGTTTTTTATTTACAGTTAGGCTGCTCGTTTGTGATGCGACACTTAGTGATTTCTTGCGTTCTCTACCTTTCTATCTTATTCCCATTTGGACGTTTTCAGGAGTCCGTACTTGGGGAGAATTCGGTGTCCGTCCACGCGGATAACATGAAACAACTCTGATTGCTGCATTACACTATGCGCCACAAGATTCTCGTATCGTCTGTCCTACTTGGCCGCTGTCGCGTTCTGTCCACGGAATGCGCAAGTCACACCGTTTCTTCCGAGTGTTTTGACTCGTTTCGATTCAGGGTTATTCCTCCGTTGGCACCGGCTTGATACGGGAGAAGGAAAGTAGAGTTTCAGTTCGCTACGAGAAAGGACTTCCGATAGTTACCGTTCCACTTCCATCGCGCAGCGAGATGTGCCAGTTCTCGTTGCGGCCGATCAGTGATACGGTGGGTACTCTCTGCAAAAGTCTTTCCGATGAAGATAAGGGTATAGATTTCGTGGCTCTCTATAGTCAAGGCAAGACTCGGAGAAGGTCTCTCGTAGTGATTTTGGGTCTTTAGACGGAGTTCGCATCTCCAACAGCACTTCCATCGAACATCTGCTTCAGTTCCAGAACTTCCGCTTGAGGATAAACGACGTTTTCTACGACGTCGAGGCGCCGCCATGTGAAAACCTGGAAAGCGTTTTGCTGAGCAACAGTTCTGAAAAATTACGAACATTGGACGATATAAAAGTTAGTGCGGAATCGATTTCATCGATCAGATTGACCTTTTAGGTTACGGTAGCGTCGCTTCATGCGGTTTTGAACGTCGACGAGTATAAACTGGATAGAGAAAGAACGTTATTAAAACGCTTAGAGGAAACAAAAGTAGCACTGAAGCCTTTGGAAGAGGTTTGGTTCGTGTTCCGGTTCTCTAATCGATTCAGATCGTTCTAGAAGAAGAGAATTATAGATGAGGAGTGTGAGAAGAGGTCAGAACGAGTGCTGTGGGCCGGGTTTGCGGCCATGGGCTTACAAACGGGAATATTTGCGCGGCTTACGTGGTGGGAGTACAGCTGGGACATAATGGAACCTGTAACGTAAGAGTTGCTTTCCGTTCTGTGTTTCATCTTATTTTTAGATACTTTGCTACCTACGCTACGGTAATTGGAACTCTGGGCTACTACATACTCACTCGGCAGCAATTTGAGTACCCAACTGCGCGTGGACATGTATTTTTCAGTCACTTTCACAAAATAGCTGTAAAGCACGATTTCAATATAGAGCGGTACAACCAACTGAAGCAGCTTGTGGAGGAGATAGAAAGAGATCTGGGTCGCCTAAGAGACCCTCTGTACCAACATCTTCCGGCAAAACGGCTGTTTCATCTTATGCAGTTGGAGAAGACCAAGAAGGAGTGGGCGGCGGCGAAGAGACCAGAGGAGCGGAACTAGCCAGATAGTTTGACATTGACGCACTGTTTCATGTACATACGTGCTACTTGAGGCTTTCGCAAAACCAATAGGTATCAAGATAAAGATTTCATGTCGGAGTTGCTGGGGGGTTATGGCATAGAGTATGGTGTGGCCGTGGCAACTGTCGCCTCTGGCATTGTGCATTGGTGGTATGAGTATGGTATGAGCTCCGAGGTGGGAAGTGGGGGCGAACATGGGGTAGAGTGGGTTGCATCGCGACGAGGGGCGTTGAAGGGGAATGCTTGGTCCTGCCACGATTTTCGTTAGACAGACTCTTGTCGAACCGCACGCACACGCAGCCGCGTCGCCGCGGCGTTTTCTACTCTTTCGAGGATTCTCGTGGGGTCGGCGTTTTGTGGCACGTCCGGTCAGGGTCAGAAGCCTGTGCAGGTCGCGAGGGGGACGGCTCGATGGCTTCGGACGCGTTTGCTTCCCATTTTGCGCGGCAGGACTGATCGATTGGCCGGGAAACGGCTTCCTTTTCTGGTATTCTCACCCTTCGGTTACATTTCGTTTTCGTCCTGGTCGTTGCCTCGTTTCGATTCATGAGCGATGTGGCTATTCAGCTTCTCTGTTTTCAGATGGCTCAATTATCCGCTCGTGTTATTTTTACCAGCCTCATGAAGGGTCAGCGCAAGGCTGTATCCAGCGTTATTGCCCAGCGAACGTACGCCACGGAAGCCAACCCAGAAGACTATGGTTATTGTAAGCTGGAAGTTTCGTTTTTTCCGCATTTATCGATGATCTCTTGTTTAGACCCGGACCCTCTTGAGCACGCCACCGGCCGCGAAAAGAAGATGCTCTTGGCCCGTCTTGCCGGAGATGACGTGTGTTTCTGAATATGTGGTGGATCTATCTCAACCCTGTTTTAGCGTTACGAACCCAAGGTTTACTACCGCGCCGAGTTCTCTACGAAGGAAAAGCCCAATCTTGTCCCCTCGCACTTCAACGACCGCATTGTCGGCTGCATGTGTAAGGAGCCTTGAAATCATAACCAGGTCTCACCGTTCGCATTGGTTTAGGCGAACCTGACAGCGGCCACGTCAATTTCATGACTATTCGTAAGGGAGCTCCTAAGCGTTGCGAATGCGGACACTGGTTCAAGGCCATTGATGCTGATCCGGAATCCGTTTAAACCTCTCTGTAATTACTATACTAGAGGAAGTGTTTGATCTAGCGATAAAGTGTAAATCTGTGGTTTTTCTGTCGCTCGACACTTCTAAGGCGAATAACCATTTTGGTCCAGTGGGGGGAGGTTTTGCGGGGCGTCGTCTCACTCCTCATGCGTCAAGAGCAGTCGATTTGATAGATTTATTTTCTTCAGGTTTTCAAACTGTACAAACAATTATGCGATATTGTATTGTTATGGGATATATAGATGGGAGTCGCTCAAGAATGAGCCGGTCATTCCTGAAAGCTGGAGAGAAAAGCATTGAGACCGTTTCGGAAAACAACAGATAGTATTTTAGCTAATAAATAGGCGGGAGTGAGACAACAACAATAAATAAATGCGTCAACGGGAAGAGATAAAACATTTCCTCCATGATTACATTCATGATCAAACAACTTCAGTGTGACCATTAGCTACATTCGATAACAATGAGGCGGCGTTAGTATTGGTCGCTTCAGCAGGCGCTCTTCCGC
Source organism: Steinernema hermaphroditum (assembly GCA_030435675.1). Classification (NCBI taxonomy): domain Eukaryota; kingdom Metazoa; phylum Nematoda; class Chromadorea; order Rhabditida; family Steinernematidae; genus Steinernema; species Steinernema hermaphroditum. The sequence continues at coordinate 8,096,372 of CM059622.1, forward strand.
TCTCCAGGTCGTCTTCTGTTTCGTCTTCTTCCTCGTCGTCCGCATCAACATCACCATCGGCTTGGGGGTTGTTAGGACGTGTGCGACGGCGCTTCTTACCGAGTAGTCCGTCCGCGGCCATCACGCGGTAGCAGAGGATGGTGTTCGTGGTTGCCAGTGAAAAGATGACAACGAAGGTAACGACAGTGATATACCATTCCATGAACCAGGCGTTCGTGACCTGCCAGTAAATGAGATACGCACTGACGGCCATCCGGAAGACCATGAAGGTTGAGATATTCAGCAAGGCGATGAAACGGAACCCAGTTGACTTCTTCGACACGCCGTAGAGATTCATGAGTGACCGGGAATGGAGGAAAATGCTGTTCAGCTCCATGAGAAGACCGCAGATGACGACTCCGAGGAATTTTCCGGTGAAGCAGTAGGTCGAAAAAGCCGTCAGGACGATCACGTGATGAAAGAGCAGTTCTAGAATGCGCACAGATCGTTCGTTGACGAGTAGGTCGACCAAGTCGTGCAGAAGATATCCGGTGGTCAAAACCAACTAAAATCATATAATGATCACGAAAAGTGTTGCAAATCTGCATACCAGTAGCCTTGGGCGTTCATCATCGAAATGAACCATATCATCGATCAGCTTCTGGAGAATTAATAAACAATATAACGCCCAAAATCCGGAAACGGCGGAATGTACCAATGATACGAGCTCATTGGATATTCTCCACTTCTTATTCGGAGGTACATTCTGAAAAGGAGAGATATAATCTGAACGAGATCGGCGCGTCTACCTGAAGAGATTTGCTGTCGCGGGTATTTTGATTGCGGGCGCCTCGAGGGAAATTGAAGTAGGAGAAGGTTCGAAAAGTACACCGCCCAAATAAGTACCTGCAACATACGGTTACTTAAATGGCTGCACGGCTGGAGCACAAACCATCGGACGGCAAACTGGAGTAGCCTGAAGCAAATAAAGGATAGCAGCACCTGAGCAGGACCCTTCAAGTAGAGTGCGTACTCCCGAACCGTTGTTACGTCCCACATTTCCGCCGGAGCCGGAACCTGCAATACCACTACAGTCCAGGGCTGACTAAGGACACAGCGTTAAATGCACGGAGAACAATGCAAAACGGCTCATTAAACACGTAAAGTAGAAGGACACTGTGATCCGATTGGCAAAGCTTCGGGAAGTTCCATTTATAGTGACATAAGCGACTGAGAATGCTTATATGCTCACGCGGTTGAGCAGCGCGACAGATGACCAGATGGAGATAAGAGGGACGGAGTCAAGAGCCTCCAGACGCAGTAAAAATAAGGCGTGACCGCGGGTCGCCAGACGAAACTTATAAATAGGCGCGAAAGTGACGTCCAATTTCTAGCGCCAGAAGATGCTAATATGGAAATGGATCGACTGATCAGGTTGTGAGCAGAAAATCGGAAGTGACAACGAAGATTTTGCGACAGCGAGAAACTAAACAGCTGTGTCACAACGGCATTCTAGCCGCAAGGCTGATCAGTAGTGGACATAAACGTCAAAACACGTGGCAGCGGCGGAAAACGACACGAAATGCGTCACCGAAGCGACACTTATTAGTCCTGACACAGCGATGATTTACAGCGCATCGAGAGCGGCTATAAAGAGGCTCGCTTTTAAACAAATAAAACAAAAAAGAAGCGCAAATACGCTAATCGCGCCATCCAGGACGTGTTATCACTTCGAAGCGCTAGGTCACCCCATACGCCCTGGAAGAGGAACTGGCGACGGACAGGTCCTCCCACGCCCAACCGCTCATTTAATTACGACACCTACAAGTGAGTCGCAGAGGAATCTTCCAGACCAAGAGAGCCCAGACGTCTACCAAGAAAATTAGACCTCCAAAGGAGACGAGACTACGCTGCCTGATGGACTTGGAATCGATCTTCGTGAGAACCCAAAAGAGGCCCAACAGAGCGCTGAATGAGTTCTAGGAAAGTTCACGGACAGAGCACACTTCCCACTCGACGCCAGAGGAAGATAAATCGACGATGGGTCCTCTCCTGTCGACGCTTCGACCGGAAAAAAGGAAATTCGGGGAATTAACGCTGAAAGTGACTCAGCGTTCCCACGTGTTCAGAGAAGCGCCGCGACACAACTCCACGAGAACACACGAGGGGCACAAGACGCGCGGTGGTCAGAAGGATTGCGGCGACGCGATTATCGAACGAGAACATCTCGGCCGGTTCATAGTGGCGACAGCATAGTGCGGCAACACTGACACTGCGCGATGAAAGATCAATTATCCGATGCAACGGGACGATACTAATCGCCTCCGCGGACAGCCCCCTGGGGATGAGCGCCTCTAGTTCGTCGTTCTAATGAAATTAGGAAAACGACGTCCTCGCAATCTCCTTTGGTGGCGGAGGAGGGGAGGGACACCCTCCGAATGGGATGCTTTCCCGCGCAAAAGCGAGCGGCGTTGCCAGGCGACCCTCGGGGGAGCAGAGCTCAGGAGAGCTCGGACCCGCGGCGATGGAGTGGACGAGAAGCGCTTCGGTGGTCGTGGAGTCTTCGTGGCAGAAGGTGCGCGAGTCGGTGGAGTCGACAACGGCGACGGACCCGATCGCCGCGGAGTCCCGTGGAGTGGATCCTCTGGAGAACGTGGAGGTCGGGTGCCAAACGGGAGCGGAAACGGAGGCCGATGCGCCGCGCACCGATGCGAAAGACGTGAAGATCGAGGAAGCGACGCTTTCGCTCTTCCTGGACGCGTTCCGTGAGAACGAACGACTCCAGAAGCCCCTCAAACGCTACGACGACTTCCGCGCCGCCTCTCAGAAGCTCGTCCTCGTCGAAACGAAGCAGCTCGACCTGCCGAAGGTAACCCGAGCGCCCCGGAGAAAGCTAAGAGATGCCTAGAATGCGCCGTTTCCCGTCGTCGGCATCGAGTGCGGCCAGAACGGACGCGCAGCGATCCTCTACGGTGAGCGGAGCCACGAATCCTGGTGTGCCCACGACGGCCGTGTCGTCCTTTGGCACTATCGCCAGGCTGACAGCGTCCACCTCGCCTCCTGCCCCACCGTGGCCCGCTACGGCAAGCTACCGTATCTGCTGGCGGTGGGAGCGGCCTCGGGACAGATTCTGCTGATTGGGGAAGGCGAGATGCTCTCGACGAACCAGGTGCACCGGTACGGTGTCGCCGGTCTCGAGTGGCTCGGCGCCCAGAAGATCGTCTCTGCCGCCGTCGACGGCGAGATCGTCGTTTCCGCCGTATCCTCTGTGGAGCAGATGCTGAATCCCCTCCGGCGCCTCTCCCTGGGCATCGGCGACCTCCCGAGGACCCTCCGGCGCGCCGCTGTCTTAGGTGCATCCACGGGAGTCTCCGCGATGTGCCTCGACGCCGCCTCAGGGTCGATCTTCGTCGCCGGCGACATCGGCGCCATCTGGAGCCTCGACCTGAAAACCATGAAGGCGTCGCCCGCCGGCGCCGATCCCGACGGCATCGACGCGCTCCTCCACAACATGGTGTACGGTAGGCGTACCCCAGCGATTACCGTAACCCGGTAGTTCAGTGACGCCCTCGCAGGACGTCAAGTGGATGAGCGACGCAATGACGGCGGAGCCCCTCGGAATCCGCGCGGACCGGCACTGCAGCTCCACCGCCGGGATCTGCGTCTTCAGCAACGACCACGAGACGATCGTGTACGATCTGAAGGCGTGCGCCGTCATCTACCACGACTCGCAGCACCTCCAGGCGGCCGGCTTCAGCCCTGGCAACGAACTCGTAGTGATCGACGACCAGTGGCGCCTCCGTTGGTTTGACGTCAACTACACCGGCTGAAGCCTATTTTCTTCTTGCGTCCTTCTTTGATAAACTTCCTTCCACATTGGTTACCGATCTCTGGGTCCTTACTGCATCCTTGTGCGGGAAGAGTATCTTCCTTCTTTTCGACGGTTCTTTCCGATCCTCACGTGTTCGCATCCGAAGTTCTTTCTCCTCCCAGATTACGGTCTTCAAAACAATCTTCCACTTCCACCGCTTCCACCTCGTTCGAACAGCTGACAGAGACCGGTGATTTCTGTGTGGGACCACAGGGAAACATCGACCCTAGACAGCGCCTTTTCTAGATTCGGAAGCGTCCGTCGTTCGCCGACGCCACGTCAGAATCCGGAAACCAGAAGCCGATGGCGATCCCCCGGATCCGCACTGCTCACGCGGCACTTTGCGTAGGCCAGTTTGCGCTGAGCCTCATGCAGGCTATGTTCATGTTCTACTACGTTAAGGTTCGTTTCGGGAACATTTTGGCGTTCCGGGTTTTCTTCAGATCTCGTGCGACCAGCACTTTAGGTGTTCCTGAACGTCTTAAAATTGGATCAGTGGTGGTTCAATGTCGCCCAGGCACTCTTCATGGTGTGGAACGCCGTCAACGATCCTCTCTTCGGCTACATTCAGGTGACTCTCGTTCTCTTCTGCGTCTTGCACTCATCTACTTTAGGACACTAGCAAAACCTGGATGTCCGACAAGCGGAAGGTCTTCACTAACTTTGGTCCTCTCATGGCGGCTTCGTTTGCGTTCCTCTGGATCCCGTTCGACAGACAGTCTGGTGGCGCTCTCGAAGGTCTCCACCTCATCATCGGTCTCTTTTTATACGACGCCTTCTACAGGTTTGTGCCTTCGCAGTTCACTGTAGAACTGCTACCTTCAGCTGTGTGGGCGTAGCGTGGAGTGCGCTCTTCGCGGAATCGAGGGAGCGCGTTACCGCCATGAAGTTCTCGCAGTTCGCCATTCTCATCTCCATCAACATTCTCCCCGTCGCCGAGAGAGTTTCCCACAGCCTTGATGTAACTCTACGCCTTGGTCGACCGCATTTAGAGTGACTTATTGCAGAACTTCGAAGCGTTCCAGTGCTTGGGGATTGCCGTTGCGATAGTTTCCGGATTCTGCCTTTTCTTGGTGGGGACCTATCAAAGCAAGCGGAAACTTTTGCTGCCCGAGCGGTTACTCGACGACGAGGGCGAATCGATGACAAGCTATTCGTTCTCCGGAGTATTGAAGGTCACTAAGGAAATCGTCTTTGCCCGCGATTTCCAGTGCCTCGCGGCCATAAACTTCATCCACAACTGCAGGTAAGTGCATGTCCGGACTCCGCAGCCTTTTGTCACACCTCTTCCTTCAGATCAGTTGCTCACTTGAATTTCGCATCCATCGCCACGGAAATCCTGATTCCCGAGACGTATTTGGCCAAAGGTTCTTTCCAAATGAGTGCCTTCTATGCGGTGTGCACGCTTGCTCCGCAGCTCGTCGTTATTTTGAGCGGAGATGTTGTGAATCGCCAGGGACCCTTCCGAATGATGATGCTCAGCTTCGTCACCTCGGTGCTCTCCGCGCTCGGCTTCTTCTTCTTCTCCTCGCACCCGTACCTCATCATGCTCTTCATGTTCGTCGACAGCATCACGGTGCACTCGGCGGGACCGCTGTTCAACGTCCTTTTCGCCGAATTCATCGACGACGATGCGAAGCGACACAACAGGAAGTGGGAGAATGGGCCTTTCCTCCCCGTTCATGTGTTTTCTTTGCAGGTCGCCACTGTCTTCGCTGATCTTCAGCATTAACGCTCTAGTTGTGAAGCCTGCGCAGTCTCTGGCGCCCGTTGCCATTATCACTATTCTGAATCTGCATGATTACGGGGTTTGAAAGTCCTTCAGAAAGTGCTTCATGAAGTGCTTTAGAAATACAAGACGGACCACGAGACGACGGCTGATCTGTACGAGTGGATGAAGCTCATCATCTACTCGACTCCCTTCCTTTTGGGCGGCGCACAGTGGATCCTCTTCAGAAGGTACACACTGAAGCACCGGAACATCGTCACCAACAAGAGTCCGGAGTTGTGAACGGGAGCGGGTCCATCCTTCCAGCTGTGATATCGTTCGCTTTACTAGTTGTACATAATAACATCGGGTGGAGTAATTTGTAAACGACGGAAGACTCTCTCGTTAGCAGGCGCCACACGTGCGCATGTGGCAGTCGACAATGTCATTATGGATGTTCATTGGGGGGACAGGGAAATGGCCGCCAACGCTAATTGGGCCTCGGAGTCGAACAACTCTGGACATTTATTGGTGGCATAGAGAAGCCGCAGAAAACACTCTGGGGCGAGAAAGGAAGCCCTCGGAGGGATCGGGGGAAGCGGAAAGGAAAGTGGAGCTACCGTAGTCAATAATTTATCCTTTATTTACAGATGATAAGGTGTAAATCAGCAGTTTGCGCAGTAGGTGCTCGCGGAGGGGGAGAGCGAATGGTCGATGCTGATGCCGCCGCCTGGAAAGAACTCTGTGAGGGGCTCGGGGTCGTCGCCTACCGCCTTCGATGGGCATCTGATCCGTGTCCACGGTTTGGTTTATTCGCTGCATCACCATATCGAGGAGACAGTCCACCGACTTCTCCACGTGCGTCGATGTGCACGCCGAGGTCTCGAAGTACGGTAGGCCGAGCTGGTCGGCTAGCTGCTTCGCCCGCGCGGTGCTCACCTGGCGCCGGTTTTCGAGATCCGCCTTGTTCCCGCAGAGGATGATGTCCGGGGCGTCGCAGTAGGCGTGCACCTGGGACCGGTACAGTACCCCGGGAAAAAGGGCCTACCTTGAGCTGCGAGAGCCAGTCGCGGATGTTGAGGAAGGACTGCTCGTTGGTGATGTCGAAGATGAGGATGAATCCCATGGCGTCGCGGAAGAAGGCCGTCGTTAGCGAGCGGAATCTGAAGAGGGGACGCGTTTCGGGACCCGTGCAGGACTGACCTCTCTTGTCCCGCCGTGTCCCAGAGCTGGAGAAGGACCCGCTGTCCCCGGCCGCCGAATCCCCCGCGCGCACTCTTGTACACCTGAGCAAACAGCGTTATCGCCGGAGGCGAGCGCCACTCACCACTTTCTTCTCCTTGAAGTCGATGCCGACCGTCGAGATGAACTGGCCCGTGAACGTGTTGTCCGTGTAGCGGTGCTGCAACCGAAGCGTCAGAAGGCCTAATCGGGCGTGCTTCCCCAATGCGGGCACTAAGTGGGCCGACGGCCGAAACGCCGAATCCGAAGCGATGAATAATGCATCGACGTCGGTAGCGTTGGGCCAGAATCGGGACACTTACGAGGAAGGACGTCTTGCCGACTCCAGAATCGCCGAGCGCGAGGAACTTTATCAAGTAGTCGTAGTCGGCCATTGTTTCCTCGAGGCGATCGATCAGAGAGAAGTGAGGAGGACTCAGAGACGTGGCGTCTTTCCGAAGAAGGGCCGCCGCTCGACTCGCCCGCGGCGCTGTCGCTGACGGCCGCAGCGCGCCGCGGCGGGGGCGGACCTCTCCACCGCCGAAATGGATACACTCCGATCAATTCCGAGAAAAATCCAATGAAAGCCCCGGCGGCGCTTTGTTGCTTCCAAATGGCCAATTGGCGGTACCTCTCCGGGCCTTCACACCTCTTCCCGCGCATCCCTGGCCTTCCAGGGGCCTCCCAGAGACCCTCCGCACCCGGGCCGCCGGAGAAACACAAACAAGAACGCCGACTCCCATTAGGAGATATTAAACCCGGCTCTTCGCTTCACTTCCCCGGGCCAACCGCAGGCATATAATACAATTACCGTAACCCTTGAGGCAGTATAAAAAAGCAAACCCCTCAGCACACTGGCCTTAAAGGGACAGTGTCAGCGTGAAAAAATTTTCTCAAATCTTTCTGAGAGTTCCACAACCCCTACCCAGTTTTTGACGGCGAACACGATGGTGAAATCCAATTTTTTCTTCGACGTTCTTGGTCCGTTCTGAATGTCAACAAGATGCAGTTATGCCTATGAGGACAAAAGACAAGCAGTTTAAGCAGAACCCAAGGAATAGCTGGCTATTCTACAGATAAAATTGCGATCTGGATTTTAAGGAAGCTTGTTGACATTCAGAACGGACCAAGAACGTCGAAGAAAAAATTCCGGCCACAAGGGGGACCGAACTCTGATACACAGTCTCCAAGAACAACGCACTACCACTTCGAAATTATCCGGGACCTCTTGCTAAGGCCAAGCAAAATCCAGGAAATGCCAGCTTCCGGTAGAAGGATTGTAGCTCGAAAACCTGCTGGCCTGCAGCGAAACGGATTTCACCATCGTGTTCGCCGTCAAAAACTGGGTAGGGGTTGTGGAACTCTCAGAAAGATTTGAGAAAATTTTTTCACGCTGACACTGTCCCTTTAATGCAATTGGAACGCCCCGAGCCGAGGGGATTCTCAACCAGAAAACAGTGAATTCAAAAGGCGAAAATGAGTATCGTATCCCCATGAAAACGTGTAATTATTTAAAAATAATGGCTCGCGAGAGATGTCGCCGCCCTAGTCGGCGCTTCCGCGAGGTTCAGTCCTCGAGGTCGTAGAGAAGCGAAGATATCGTAGTGAAAGTGCTTCCTCGAAAAAGGGTTGGGCGTTTAAGAATGCACAATTACTCTTTCGTCCAAACGACGATTCCCACCGCGATGGAAGAGAGTCGAGTCCCGTAGCAGGTCCAGAGACGACCCCCTTTGTGGGCCAAGATTAGTAAAGCCGACTTAGAACCATCCACGGGACCAACGCTGCTTTGAATCAAGGCCTAAACAAGTGAGATCCCGATCAGGGATGTGCGGAAATAAAATTCTGCAAATGGAAACGGAAACGGAAATTTGGGGTCCGCCCAAACGGAAACGTTTTGCGGAAACGGAAACGGAATTTTTTTTGTCCACACTTTTATTAATCTTGACGTTTTAGGGCGTAAAATACCTCGACATTTTACATCTTTGTACTCACTCGTGTCGCGGTGGCGAGCGGTCGGTCCCTCCGGTCGCTCTCTGAGTGTCTGGTTTGGTCAGATGGCAAACCCTGTGGCATGTATGAGTTTTCCGGCTTCCAGAGGGAATTGGGACACCCGGAAGCCGTAGTCCTACCACCGCTGACAACAAGATGTCCGACGCCAGGAATCTGGCAGCGCGAGATGTCATCCCGAAGGTCGCCGACGCCCTGAGGACACCATCAGCACCGAATATGCAACTCTCGGAACACGGACTCACCTCTCCGAAGCAGAGGAGGCGAGCCCCGAAGCTACCCCAGTGGTCCAAACGCCCGCGAAGAAGATATTCCACCGCCATTTCCGATATTTTGCTGATTCTCAGATGCCCCATGAAGCGCGCCTTCTACGACCGGTTCGACACCACCGCTACGCCAAGGATGAAGCCCGCAGCAATGAGACATCCTCTGTTTGTCTATTATTCGGTGTCATGCAAGGCGAAATGCCTTTGAGTCGTGAATAAAGTCAAAGTCAAGTCAAAGTACATGTGTGCTGAGTTCTTCTAATAATACCAATTATAAGTAGGATGCTCAGGGCTCAAAACTGCTTCAATTGCACTTTTCACAATTTGCCTTGTAGTCCACTTTACAATCTGCGTTCTGTCAAGACATCGGTTAGCTTATTGTATTTTATCTCCACCGACTCGCCTATAACTCCGAAGAGCGCCACGCGGGTCTTGTCGGGGAGATCTGAAATGGGAGTTGACAGGTCGACCAACCTGTTCAACAGGAGCGAGAGGGAGGGATGTAACACAAGTGATTTATACTACACCTAGTCAAGAGACTGGCAATATAGACAACACAAGGCTATTTAAAGGGTTTAACATAGACTGTCTATATAGAAGGTCGTGGAAGATGGGAGAAATCCATCGCATCTGCGACATAGCTCAAATTTTACGACTCTAGGGGATGTTCCGAAGTGAGCACTGAGCTCTGAATATAAATTGGTAAACCTCTTTGCGCTACGTTGGTCATTTCTCAACGCAATCACTGTTTCGGGGCAAACGAAGGTGAATACAGACTGGAGCTTGACCAACCTCATATTGTGGATCTGGAGGGATATTAGTCACGTCTAGGGAGTAGTCTTTGTCTGAGAAGAACACAAACTAGGGGAGATTTATTGAATTTGAGCAGTTGTTGATCACTTTGAGCGACTTTGATCCGGTCAGATTCCATCTGACTTTCCATAATCTTGACAAAAGTGAAGGCATGTGTGAAGGTAGTGGCTATAAAATTCTCTAATCTTACTTAGTTCACTATGGAATGCATGTTCTTGGTCAAAAAGCAATGAGAACCGATCCCGTTATCTTATTCTTCGAGCGATATTCACGTTAAAGTCGTGCTACGTTCTTGCACAGATCACTCGATCTGAATCCATCTCAAAATAGAAGGCATCTGTTGAGAGTGCGACACAATGAAAACTTATTGCAATACAGTCTGTGCGACGGTGCGCAATCTTCTGAAAGCCGTTGCGCGCACGAGAAAATATCCCATAACACGCCCCGCAGGCAAAGCGCGGCGAGATATAAGCGTTGGTGTGGAGAAAAAGCGACGTGTGTGAGTGCGCGAACGGGAGGGTCGTGCCATTGTGAGAGTAGGATTTCCGTTTGAAATTTCCGCGATTTGGCCTTCCAAACGGAAACGGAAACGGAATTCTTTAGTCGAGCAAAACGGAAACGGAAGCGGAAATCGCCAAAAAAAACGCGGAAATTTCCGTTTTGCGGAAACGGAAACGGAATTCCGCACATCCCTGATCCCGATCGGACTGAACTAGATGGAATGATCATCCACTGTTTACAGGACAGCCACGACAGCATGGATGTAGCAGGGATGTCACCGACGTCCATCGAGCGCAGACGTAATTCAACCGAGAAAAGATTCGGAGTTCGGGATAGGGCCACTGGTCTTCTGTAGGCCACCCCCGAAGAGAGGATTTTGTTCCATACTTACTTTACTTTACTTCATGAATCAAAGGCGTTACGCCTTGCATGACACCGAAAATAGACAACAGAGGATATCACTTGTAGACGGCTTAATTCCTGGCGTGGTGTTGATGTCGAACCGGTCGTAGACGGCGCGCTTCACGGGGCATCTGGGAATCGCGCATCTCCGGAAATGGCGGTGAAACTTCTTCTTCTCGGGCGTTTGCGGCACAGCGGACGCTTCTGAGCTCGCATATGCTTCGAAAAGATGAGTCACTGGTCCAGAAGTTGCGTTTTCGTCGGTGGTGGCGTCCTCAGAGCGTCGGCGACCTTCGGGATGACATCTCGCGCTGCCGGATTCCTGGCGTCGGACATCTTGTTGTCAACGGTGGTGGGACTACGGCTTCCGGGTGTCCCAATTCCCTCTGGAAGCCGGAAAACTCATACATGCCACTGGATTTGCTGTCTGACCAACCGGGCGCTCAGAGAGCGACCGGAGGGACCGACCGCTCGCCACCGCGACACGAGTGAGACCCTTTGTTCCATAGAGGAAAGAACTCTTATAAGATCACCAATCAGGACTCCATTAGACGAGAACGCAGAAAAGCCTTCCGAAGACGATGTTCGGAGGCACATGGACACCTTCTGAAGGCTTTTGAGTCCGGAATGTCGCAGCAGCAACACCAGATTTCTGCCATAAAAGACTCCAGCTCAGTCTCTTCCTAGGATCGATTCTACTGCTTCTGAGCCTTTCTCCTTGATCGGGAGCCTTCTTCTACGAAATCGTCGTTTGCAGGAAGGCTTGAACATGGGCTCAACTGCGTATTTATCTTACAGTACTCCGAGACACATCCAGAGATCACTTGCGGAAGAGGAGCGCCTCGGCGAGGTGGATGTCGTCTTCGCGTCCGTTGGTGACCCACCGGAGGAACGTCGCCAACTCCTCGGCCTCCGAGACGCGCGGCTTCGGCGCGCCAACACTGAAAGGCTGTGGGTCAGATGGCCCAGAAGCGCATGCCTACCCCGAGAGGTCCTTGAGGTACTCCCCGAAGAGGCGGAACTTTCCCTTCGGCCGCGGCTCCGTCTTCGGCTTCTCCGTCGACGTCTCCGTTGGCTCGGGCGCTACGGGACCCCACTCGGGCTCCATCCACTCCTCGTAGAATCTATTGGCGCTGGCGACGCTCGCCCGTGGCTTCTGGAGATGTTGCACATGGCAGACGCCCTCTTTCTTCGTCTTCTTCTCCATCCAGGACTCTCTGGTAAAATGAGCTTACGAAAGCATAAGCGCTGGGTGCATTCATAACGCGTCTGAATGGGTAGAACGGGCCACGACTTACTGTATAAGAGTACCACCAAAATAAGACCGCCACAAAATGACCGCCAATTTCTTTACACAAAGCTGTTAAGACTACAGGGCTCGCCCTTAAAATAGGGATGAACCTAAGCCAAGCCTAGGTCTACGACATATGCACAGAAGATATAAGCTCCCTTCTGATGTCTTAGACGTCTTCTCATGTCTAGACATTCTGAGGTGAACCACGTGCGAACCGACGGAATTCTTACAGAATTTCAAAAGTTTCTAAAGGCATTTTGAAACGGATTCCATTGCAAGCGCTATAGCCCACCCCATGGCTCTATGTTGGTTTTCGCATGTTTTGCGCGACTTCAGCCCTGTTTTCACTGTTATTCACTGGTATTATGTCTCTCATGGCTATTCCGCTGAAATCGGTCGAGGTGTGTGGCTTACAGAGGTCGAAACGGACAAAATTTTAGAGCTCCATTCTGGACACATGAACATGGAGACATGGTGGCATATGACCCACACCTTCTTCACCGACAGCCTCCAAATTACGTACTTCATCGGTTTCGGCGTCGGAGATTACATAACCGTGCAAATCAGATCCTTTAAGTACTTATGGGCATCACTTGCCCTTCAATACTTTCGACCCGAACTTGACCTGCATTTTTGACCGCGTCCCAGGACGCAAAATGGAATAAACCAAAAAAGAATGGTTGTGATGGTCTTCAAACCCGGATTCCGAGAGCAGCAACCAAGACACTATCCAGGTCGGTCACACAAGCAGTTGGTTCTTTGCTAGCAAAGCTGGTTATATTCATTTAAACCGAGTCTCACTCGTATTGCGGTGGCGAGCGGTCGGTCGCGCCGACGCTGGGTAAGCACGCCCGACGCTGGGAAGCGCTTCCCACTGGGAGGAAGTTGGTATCCAAGAACGACTGGGATAACTCCCAGTGGGAATTTGTATCATATCGTCATTTTCATCTACATTTTTTCACTCTGCAGCTTCTTTTGTCACGTTTAGTGATGCTTTTTGAGCGGTTTTTTTTTTGGTTTTTTTTTGGAAGCAACTGGGAAGCGCTTCCCACTTTCTTGGATACGGGCACAGGATTTCAGGTGGCTGCGTGGCTCATTACGAACGTGTTTCGTTTGTGAGCGGGGTGTCGGGTTCGGCTCCCCTCCGGGTCCTTTTTTGTATGGGTGTTCACCGTAGTTTTGACTGCTTTTTTTCGCGCGTATTGTCTTATGAATTTTGATTTTATGCTTTCTACGCAGAGAAATCTGTAATTTACTGTAGAACATGCCATCTTTATCGAAAAATGCGCATTCGTAAAAGCGAAATATCTCTTCATAGGTTACGCGGTTTCCGCACAGTCAGTGCGCAAAATGTTCACAGGCTCCAATGCACAAGCCGTAATGCACAGCTTGCTGATTTCGGTCGACTGTCATGTGTATAGACAAAACCATGATAAACTGTCGAAATCGGCCAAAAATGACCAGCGTTTTGTGGTTCCTGGCACAAAGAAATGGGAAATGTCGAGACACGCGATTTTGACCGCGTTTCAATGGCGCTGGCACGCCGTGTGCAAATTGGTCGGAGAACGTCTCTCGAGTGTTTTCGGTGTTTTGGTCCCGAAGCGCGCAGACAATGCAAATGGAGACGTCGTAGTTGGTATTCAGATGTGCATTCCTCCCTCCCTCGGGATCTCTGTTCCCTTCCACAGGTGTCCGTGCACTTATAGGCCAAGAAGGCCGTTCACAACTCGGGGAAACGTGATTTCCCGTAGAACATCGAGGACCTCTGTCCCCGGAAAATCGGGTTAGGAGTGCCCGGACAGTCCCTGGGACTCCGACTCTCGTCGCGTGTCTCGCTTAACGCGCGGGTGACATTTCCGAGACAGGTAAACAACCCATTTCGGGGCCAATTAGGCACCGTAATGAGGGATGTCGACCGGCAAAGCGAAGAGGTTGTCTTCGAGGCTAGGAGTGCGCCGCAGGTGGTGATCCCCTTGTCCTTTCCCTGCGGAGTCAGAAGTGCACCTGGTGGTTGTTGGAGAAAAAGACCCTGGGAGAAAAAGACCCTGGGAGAAAAAGACCCGGGAGAAAAAGACCCTGGGAGAAAAAGACCCGGGAGAAAAAGACCCGGGAGAAAAAGACCCAGCTATAACAGTGATACCCGGTCAAACTTAGGCAAAATCCGTCGTTGGATAAGTACGTATACGCATAAAATCAACTGGTTTTAAGTTTAAGCCTGAGCTTCAGCAAAGCCAGGGTTTGCCTACAGCTCGTAGTGGCTTAGGCAAACCCCGGCTTGGCTTAGGCTCCGGCTTAGGACTATGCCTAGATATTTAAGGTTGCGGGCGAGCGAAACGAGCCCCGTATTCATTTTGCGTGCTTTCTGAATTCCTGGCTTAGCTTAAGCCTTTAAACTCACTTGAAACCTGTTGATTACGTACTCGTCCGTACGGGTTTGGCGGGTATCACTGTGATAGCTGGGTCTTTTTCTCCCGGGTCTTTTTCTCCCGGGTCTTTTTCTCCCAGGGTCTTTTTCTCCAGGGTCTTTTCTCCCGGGTCTTTTTCTCCCAGGGTCTTTTTCTCCAGGGTCTTTTTCTCCCGGGTCTTTTTCTCCTAGGGTCTTTTTCTCCCGGGTCTTTTTCTCCCGGGTCTTTTTCTCACATAATCCTAATCAGTCCTCTGCGCGTCAGAAGCAGAACCGAGCGTTCCTAAAAGGGAGTCGAAAGGTCGTCCTCGGGACTTTTGATCAATTTTCTTCGACACACAATCTGTTGCTGTCCTTCTTTGTCCACCCTATGGTGTCATGGAGTTCAATCGACTTCAAGCACTACTGTAATACGGTAGTTATAGGTACTGTTCTTCGGACTCCTCCAGCTAGGAGCAACACACCCTTTATACAGGACTCCTTTCGGCTGACAAAGAGCCTCGTGGAGCCGACGACAAACCCTTTTTGATTAACAGAAACCTAATTTGGTTCGCAGATCGGAAGTGAAAACAGAAAAGGAGCAAACAGAGCTGAAAGAGGCGAAGGGGGCGCCGGGGTCGAGGATTCGTACGTCGCGCGCCCTCTCGGGTTGCAATCTGCAGCGTCGTTTCTCGTCTTTCGGCCTTAATGGACGCCGAAGACACTTTTTGCCCTCGGCAAATTGTTTTCTCCGCTAATTCCATATTAAACGAAAAAGGGCGACGCGAGGGTTAAACCGGAGAGGCCGAGGCACCGAGAGCGCCGGAGTCGTCTCTCTGGAGATCGCCGAGGTGCGAATCGGATAAATAATATTTATGAGACGAAGTGGAGGGACTAGAGGATTTGAGGGGAAGCGAGAGATCACAGAAGGGGACGAGATCGGGTGGCGGGGCTTCGGGGGTCTAAAGGCCCCGGAAGGCGCGTTCGTTCAGCAGGTTCGCCAGCTCGGCTATCCGGAGACGGAGCTCCATGTCGTCAACGGGGCTGGCGACGCCGAAGTCCTCCTCGGGCTGCTCGACAAGTTCCTGGGGGATAAGGAGAAGCTCAGGGCCTTCCACGAGGTCGGACTCCGCTCCGGGGAGTACGAGGAGGGTTTCATTTTCGTCCTCTTCGTCGTCGAGGGTCGAGGGGGTGCCTCTGCGGTCCCGCGGGAAGAGTTCGTCGACAAGCTCCGTGCGGGAGAAGTCGATGGGCACCTCGACGACTTCGAAGTCGTCAAGCGCCTGCTGCGGGTCGTAGGAGTCCATCTCCTGCTGCACGATCTCCGCCAGAAGCTGCAGCTGCTCATCGTTGAGCCCTGAAGTGAGAGACGTCAGGGAATCCTCTGGGTCGCCCCACCTCTGAGCTGGTCAGAGACGGCGTCGTAGAGCTCCTCCTCGGGCGTCTCCTCGACGAACACCTCGCGCTTCGAGCGGCGCCTTCGCGAAGTCCCGGCAGGGAAGTCGAAGGGCCCTGGAAGGGACAGTCCACAGGAGAGGAAGCGCGGGAAACTCACCTTTGATCTTAGCCGCGGACGAGCGTTGGATTACGGTATCTCGATCAGACTAAAATAATCGCGTTAGAGAGTGGAGTCGGCCCCTCGTGTATAATTGGCCGCCGCTTCGACTTTAATTGACACCCTCGAGTGGAAGACGGACAGCCCTGGCCACCGGTGGCCGAGTAAACAGCTTTTTTGAGAGTCTCTGGCCGCCGAAGTACTAGCGGACTCGACCCAGAAGAGCACCTGCCGGGGAACGTACCGAAGTGGGGGCGGCGACGACGATGGTGACGGCACAGAGGCAGAAGGAGGCAAGAAGCGGCACGACGCAAGTCATCGTGGACGAAGACTTCTGGTGAGGGCTTCGCTCGTCTCCGAATGCACCCGAAGCGCGGGGCGCCGCTCGAGGCTCCGCCCCGCCGCATCGATTGGGTCGCAAGGAAAGGCGCTGCGCAGTCATAAGCCCCGAGGGCCGCACCGAATTCTCTGCCGGGGACCCTCAGAGACAGAGACAGACAGATAGACGAGACAGTTCTCCGTTCCGGCGTCTTCAGTATGACGTTGTCTTGAGGACGAACGAGTCGCGTGTCAATTCCTCCGGAAATATTCCTCGGGGACCCTCGGCCACCCTCGCCATCCATTAAACTTGTTAGGGTCGTCTTTCAATTAGTTCCGCTGCTGCGAATGCAATAAACGCATTTATCGCCTTCTGGGTCCTTCCACGTCTCACCCTCAAGCGCTGTTTTTGTTTACCCGAATTACCTTCTCTGCGCGGTAAACAAAAAACAGCGCCGCCGCGAATATATCGAGGCCGGCTTCGCAGCGCGGAAGAAACGAAATTAGCAAAAATGTAATAGAAGCTTTGTCACAAGAGGCCTAAGCGTGGCCATGACTGGGTAAACAGCTGCACCCAAGAGGACGCAGAGAACATTTATTACACGAAGAAGTACGAGTATACAAGAGACGGTATCACTTAAACGGCTGGTTACAACAAATTTGATAATGTATAAAATCATCCGTCCAACGACAAAGAAAGGTAGAAACGTTGTCGGAAAGCTGCCTCTCCGCCGCAAGAGTCTGTCCACAGCCACAAAAAAAAGAAGATTACTCTTGTGTAAGAAAAGGAACACTTCCGGATCGCATGGAAAGTGTTTGTGGACTTTGGCAACTTGGCCGCTTAACGGCACAACGAGAGGGAAAAAGACTGCGAACCAAAACGGAACGTCTCCGAATTCGCATATCTGCACTGGAGTCGACGATTGCATCGTAGGATCATACCCAGGAAGTCCAGCCTTCGTACATCATCGCCAAGTTCGCGGGATCCGCAGCTTCTTTTATCAGAGCGTCCACCTGTTGGCCAGGCGAAGACGGTGACTTAACGGCGCGTTCGTCGAACTGATGAGACATTGCGTTATAACCTTCGAGTTTCAGGCGAACAACACGGGCGATGTTCAGTGCGTGGTTGTTGCTTTCGTGCGAAGTTGACAACGAGTGAGTCTTCTGAGATTTTCCGTAAACAGCAAACATTGTGGCGATGTTCACGGCAGTGGAGGACGCAACGCTATCTTGGGTAGTCCAGTCGACAAGTGGATCATAAACAAATGCATCCAAAATAGCGATCAACGACCTTTTCCCTTCGCGTAGTGTCTTCATCACGTGGACGCAGGACTCGCGGAAAACTCCCTAAATCGATTCATGTTGAAACGCTATGGTGAATAAAGTTACCTCAATATTTGTAGGGCCAAGAGCATGCGCAATGTTTCCTGTCAGCCTGAACGGAACAGTCTCTGGCACTCGCAGGCTTCGTCCCTTCTCGAAACACACATTGTAGTCGATGTGAATGATATTGCCCGTGGACAAATTGACCAAAATGTTGTCTAAATGTCTATCGCCTAATCCGATAATGTACCCAATTATGGACATGACGGCGGATGAACGCGCAAACCGCTGGGTTACGCGCCACCAGGTTTCAGAGTTACCCGACCTTAGCCACATCTCTCTAAATAAAAAAGAATGTGCATAAGTACGACCTGATGTTGAAATTCCCACCTTGCCAGCAGATCTCTAGGAGTTTCTTTGATTAAACGGTTGAGTACTTCGATCATCAGTTCTTCGGGCCATTTCGAACGATCCGTAGTATATGTTATTTTTCTCTCGGCCATGACTGCCTTCAGCTTCCGAAGGAAAATATCAGTTGGCCTCTCATTCTCGGTCAAGGAAAGCGGAACAGCAGACCGCTCGACCTTCTTGTTGCTTTTGTTGGCGTCATCTGATCGAATATCCGACATCTTGATGACTCCTCTCTTTTCCTTTGTTTGCATACGATTCCAAGCCACCTAAGCAAATAATTATATAGCATTAGATCTGCGGACAGGTACAATTTACCTGACGATTTTTGTGTTTACGGTACATCTGGTATATCGGAGTTCCACCCTCGACCCACTGGATCAGGCCTGACCTCTGACCAAGAGGTGTGACTGAGTAGTTTGTAGTGTTGTATGCGGGCCAGCTGCCATCGCAGGACCCAGCAGGATGCAGCATCTTGTTACAAATGCGCAAGAATTGCATGACGCGTTCGTCTAAATGTAGATCTTCTTGTCCTTTGAACAGAAAAATGTACCTAAACACTGCGATTGAATTTCAATACGCTCAAAATGCATAGTACTCTTTGCCATCAGATCCAATGAAGGCCAGCTTCTTCGGTCGCGTTTTTGTCGGGAGTATGGATGTTCGGCTACCGACCTTGTGAATTGTCATCACCTTGTCGAAGGGCATACGCTCTTGTCCCGGAATAGGAATCGTGGTTTCGGCCAATTCGGACAAGCTAGGCGATATGTCCTCCATCGAAAGCAGCATTGCCGACCGTTTCGAAGCCCTGTGATTTAGAATATCCAGAAACTGGAATCCAGATATACATTAACATAGAACAATATGGAAGCAGTACCTGCTTGAACGGGCGCCACGCCGAAGGTAAATCGTGCATGTTCTTCTCGAATTGTTTGAGCGCAATACGCAAAGTGTCAGAATGGTGCTTCACGAACGATTTTTCGTTTTGGGTTGTAGGTGATTCACACGTTCGCTTAAACAGGTCGTTGAGAACCTTGTAAATCTAAAATTCAGGAATGTAGAAAGAAACAAACGGGCGGGTGTACCGGCTTAGTGTATGCACTCCATTTTGGTCCTAGAAGCTGAGTCTTCTCTTTTGCTGTGAGTTCTTCAAAAAGCGGACTTTTCGCGATTTCTCTCATAACGTGCTTCGTTCGCCGCATAACCTCATGATCCAAGTTCGAAAGCACGATATTCCATCGCTCCTCTTCCAACATGTTAATTCTTTGAAGCTCGTCGGTGAACATTCTGAGGTCTTCGACCAGCTTAGGTCTTGAACGGGAAATTGCAGAGATCAGGCGGTTACAACAACGAGAGACAAAACTGCTTCCGTTGCTTTCTTGACCGATTTCGTCTTCCGACTTCAGAATAATTTTCTTACTATCTTCATTGTTGTTCTCTGCGCCAACCACAGCCTGATAGCAAACGCTATGTGGAAAAGAATACGCGATTCGTTCAAGAATGCTCATCAGAGCTTCGCGAACGTCGGAGTTCTTGTGATTCAACCTGGCAAACAGCTGTGGTAAAATCTCTAAAAATAGCCATAACAGTCTTGATGAATCATGAACTGACTAACCAATCCATATATCATCTCGCGACCGCTGCAAACGTTCGCGAATGGTAGGAAGAAGGCTTTCGTGCCGTGTGAGCATTGCTTGCAAAATACAAAGCACAGCAGAAATACTATGGAAGCCGTTGGGATCGCCACATTCCAGGAAACTGAAGTACGAGTTAACCGCAATCTCGTAGAGGAAATTCCGGCGCTCATTAGTAAGTGTCCATATCTGCATCAATAAGTGCTGAGGGTCACATCTGAAGAAAAAGATGAAAGCTGCTGTAAAATTTGAATACTTACAAAGCTGAGTCAATTTCAGGGGAGCTTGTTGATTTGGCTAGCTCTTGCAATTTACCGAGGAAACCGGCTGCAGTGTGTGAGCCAACCATGGCTTCCAAAACTTCATTCCGCAAGTTACCGGTTTTCTGAAAAAAAACAGGAATGTCAGAAACACGATACTTATAAGAATCAATATGACCTCGGGATTTAGGAAGCTGCGCAAGAAAGTGCGCTCTTGGCTGTTCAACAGAGTGTTAGGGACGTTCGCCTCCGGGTCAATCCTCTCAAGCTCACCGACTGCCCAGTCCGCTAGCTTCTTATGACATTTGCCAAGTGGAGCTATGCGAGTAGCCAACGAGAAAAGAGCTCCCACCAGACTCTCTGCTCCATTCAATCCAGAACAGGCCCGGACATGATTATGGTGATGCAGAGCTTGGTGCCAGAAGGAGCCGCTGAATTGCGAATAGAGGGTGTTGTACATTCCAGGATCTCGTTGCAACCAGGTTCCGAGCTGGATGCACGCCTTGGAAACCACTTCATTCATCGCCATCACATCCGAGTAGCGTTTACGTGCTGATTCGTTGGCTCCCTGGAAAGAACAACAATATCTCAGATTACACTCAATGAAGTTACATTTTTTGCCAAATGCGCGAACTGATGATACAAGGCATCAGCAATAATATCGAACTCCGGAATGAACGGTTTCATATTCCGGTTCACAGAACTCTCGAAAACCCTCCGTTCCACATAGTTGCTCACGACCTTTGCCAAGAACGAAAACGCGTTGCAATGACAGTCGAACTTGACAAGGACTTGCGGCACAGCTTTGTCATATTCCATTTTGATGGCATGTGTCAAGACCTTCAAATTCCTTAGCAAATATTCTTCTGCAGTGAGAGTCGGAGGGACAAGACCGTTGATAATACGGTCAGCGCACTGAGGCCAGGGATAGGGAGAAGCAAATGGCGAATGAGAATTGACGAACAGAGACGTTAGGTGCTTCTTGGCCATGTCCAAATTTCCTGTCTTTCGTCCAAGTCTTGATGCCGTTAAGTAAAAGTCTGCGTACGAGGCGTCCGAAGTAGTCTGGTCAAAAGAAGGTTCCAGGAATACCGACATCTCTTGAGCCACAGCTAAACGATGAAGAACACTGAACTCCGTTCCCTTCAAACCCTTCAACAAGACGTCTTCAGAGTTGAACTCATCAAACGGATCCTGAAAAGTAATCAGATAAACCATGTTCAACAAAGGCGCTATTCACCAGCTTCGTTTCTGCCATGAATCCATTTCTCGTGCGACTTTTATCAAGATTCGCTTTTTGTACAACAAAGCGAAGTTTCTGGTAGATAGAAGAAGGTCTACAGTGATGAGTCACACTGTCGATGAAGAAGACCATCCGAACTTCCTCAGAAAAATCGAGCAGCAGATCCTCAGAGTCGTACCTGAAAAGGGACCTATCGGTAGGAACAAGTTTCTTTTCAACTTACCTTGAAGCAGCAGCACCTTTACGAAGATTATTCGAGAGTGATATGAGACGACATTCGTAATCATCCAATTTGTCCGTAAAATCCCATCCCGCTGACTTATTTAATACTTTTGAATTATAGTCGTCCATGGGCTCCCATTCAGTAAGAGCCCTGAGTCTGTTACACCGAGATTCAAATGGGCTAATGGTATCAGTGCCTGACGTGGAAACTGCATTGGCCAGAAGGTATTCCCATGAAGCCTTCAAATTTTCGGAATCTCTTATACATCGGTGTGCTCTCAGAAGCTAAACCTCATTCATAAATTGAACGTCGAAAATCTAATCCTAACCATTTCGCTGACCAGTGATCTTACAACCTGCGTAACTCCATCATCCAGAACGGATCTGAATCCGCGAACAGCATCTTCTACCCTGCAAGATAAGTGACTTCACTAAACGGATTGTTGTTCAGAACTCTATCCATCCCAGTTTCATCAAATCGGAAAAGATGGACAAAAACACTACGGAATTGCGGTAAAATACTTACTGGCCCTTGGCTAAGCACGCTGCGTAACCAATCCACTTCGCATTACATCCAAGGAAATTGTCACACCATACACGCATTCCAGCTATCGACTGATCATCTCCGAGTTCAATCATTGAACGAATCGTCCAGCCTATTACGGTAACCGCCGCATTTTCGATGCTTTCATTTCGTGAATCTGATGATATATGGCGTTCGAGGTCGCGAAGAACATTTGTTGCTATACGAATCGTTTGCGCAAAGTATCCATTATGGAACGACACACTGAGGAGCGGTATTGACATTCTGGACATCCAAGTCGAACATGTACTATTATTAGCAACGAAAAACTTTTTGCATTCCTTAAATTTGGAGACCGTAATTGCACATAGATCCGAACAACTACTCACCTGAGACGGTTCCATTAGCTGAACTACTGCTCCATCAAAGACCGTGACCATCATCTTATCTAAATTTTCAACGAGCTCCAGAAGCATGCGAACCCTCCACCAATCCTCCGCCGAGGAAAGAACCAAAGGCGCACTAGCCTTTTCCCGAGTTTCGCCCTCCTCGCGGTAATCCACATCATCATCAACGGGCTTCTTCCTCAGAACTGGCGCTTTATGGTCGGCCTTTGTTGGCCTCAGACGATAGTTGAATGAAGGCATTTTTTCGCGTTTCGCGATTACGGCAGCCAGCCCACGAATGGCCCCTAAAATGCATATGAACGTGCTGTGGTAGTATGACAAACCCTCAAATTTAGCAAATGTGTCTTGCGGCCTTCCATATGGAGTCTTCATGCGATTTTCAACGCAGTAGGCAGCAACCTGGGCGAGAATCCACCGCCACTTGGAGGAGGAATCCAATTTGACAATGCCCTTCGAATCAGCTGCCGCACACACCAAATCGTGCGATAAAAAGCTTAGCCAATGCGTGTCACCACTTTCAAAATGGCTCACAGCTTTCAGTGGAACTACCGAATCCAGAAGGAGACTTGTTACCGTAACAAAAACTCGTGCATCTATGCGGATTTTTAAGCCGTCCCAATGTTGGCGTTCAAAAACGTCCATTGAGGAACTTTTCAGCGAATTCCTACAAGAAAACAGTGGTACTACTTCACACTTGAAAATGAATGCACATACCTAACAAACAAGGCTGGAGGAATAGCACGCCACACTTCAAGTGCATAATGCAACGGCATATCACGGGACTGCACAACACAATTTTCCACGAATTTTGAGGATCGACCGTATCCATTGCTGTCAATGAGCGAGAACACACTTAACTTTTTCATGACAGTTATATTATGTTTTGCTCCCGATGAAAACGAAGCGCCATCTAAATATCAACATCATTTATAGTTGTAGCGGTGAAACATGCCTGCGTGAAAGTTTAATCCGTGGGAAAGGAAACAATCCAAAATAGCTTTTCTGGCGCTTATAACGTTCGGTAGATCAATAATTTGCTTCATCTGTTCCGGAGAAATGTCCAGAACCAGCTTAAACACCATCTGAATGACCAATCGTTTTGCATCGTCCGCCAGATACTTCGAATTCAGGACATTGGAGATCTTCGTAAAAATCAACGACAGATTGTTCTGAATTGCGGACTCTGGTAAACAGTTCGCGCTAATCAATTGTGAATTTGCAACGAAGAATTCACGACTGAAACGGTCCAAGAGGAACATGTATTGAGGTTACGATGGCTAGTTACCTGACAAAATGCATCTTAGCGGTCACCAACAAGGAATAGTGGGCCGTAGGAAAATACCGCAGGAACCACTCACAATCAATCGGCATGTCTTCGACCAACAACTGGAACAGCGTGGGTTGTAGTCCAATCTAGAAGCAATAGAAGTGAACGCATATAGAAGATGTAGGTGCTTACAATGTTCAGTGAGTTCTTCACCACAACAATCGACCGTAAGGAAGCTAGTAAAAGGGTCATGTAAGCTTCAATATCCTTCAGTTCTCGAAAAACGAATGCACCCCTCTTCTTCATTTTCTCCAAACGAGCCTTACATGCTTAAGTAGTCCAATCAGCTTGAATCACTTTGAAATCAACGTACCGAGCAAATTCTTGCATACGTACTCGTAGGTGAGCTTAAGCAGACCAAGGTTGGTAGGATTTAAAAGTGTTTGGTAGAATTCAATAGCAGCCTCGTAAAATTCACGATCACTTGAATACTTGAAATGCCGGAGCACCCCGTCCTCCCCAACGATAGGCTCCAAAAGGGACGGTAGGTATTTTGCTTCTACTACGGGTATTATCTAAAAACCTGGGTTCCATGCTTCTGTGAATTGCAGAACAGTACCTCCTCGAAGATTTTGAGCCCTTTAGCGAATACGTCGGCTGCAATGTACTTCGTACTTCCAATTATGGCAAAGGTATTTCCGATATTCTTGCAATCATCAGCTTCTACATTTCCATGTTTGGCCAATGCACAGCACAGTTTGAACAGTGACTTGAATACGTTAAACGGTACAGTCAAAGTGCTTTTCTGCAGTACTTTAGCGTATTTGTAGAAGGCCTCTGAGATCTGAAAAAACTGATTGAAAAACATCAAACGAAGAAGATGAATACCTTCTCCTTTACACCGACGATGGAAGCAAATGTGACGAAGTCAAGTTCCCCGGCATCCAGGAAGCTTACAGAGCTGTCACTGAAAGAACACAACTAAACGCATGCAAATGGTGACACTCACTTACAATTTAAGCAGCAAAGGATTGTGTTTCACCACCTTGTAGAATTCTAGTACAACATCGTCAAGGGATTCACATTCTTTGGCGCGTCGTTCTCTGGGTTGCTTGCCTGCGTTGGAGTTCACAAAGGTTCGTGAAGAACACTCATTGTTGTTAACGAAACCACCGCGTTTTCCACGGCGTATTTTTGCCGAACCACCACGTTTCTGCATTGCGCATCGCCCTGAAAAAAAAGGTCAGATTCGTGAGTAAACCAAAAAACAATCAGTCACAAAGAGAAGCGATGCCACATTTTCAACGATAAACGTCACTTACTGCCAAGGCTATTAGGCACCATGTGCCTAATATGTACACACTCAAGCTGTTTAAAAAGTAGCTCTTTATTTTGTCTTGCATCTACCGTATATTGTTACCTCATTAAACACTTAATTTAATATCGACACAACCGAGACTGCGAAGTTACAGTAACCAACCTAAAAAGTAGCTTAGTTTCTGGACGTTCAATTAACTCAATTTCTTCATTGTCATATGCAACAAGAAACAGAGACGAATAAAATGGCTGACTGTGACGGGAAGCGTTGCATAAGAATGCAACCGCGACAGAGCTGGCGTCGCTGGTTCGACACGCACGAACGGAACCGACGCACTCTAAAATGCGTAGAATGATGATCATTCTCCCCACATTCACTCAATCAGCGCCAAAGAGAAGTACGCCAAGGAAAATGCGGAGTTAGAAGAACTCGAGAGAGAAAAGGCCCTTCACGAGCATTCACGAACAGGTCGCCAGCAAATCGCATTCACCACAAGCAACGAACAGCAGATCTGGTGATGCTTCTCCGCCGGCGGACACACAAGAAGGCGACTCCGCCGTCCACGCGATGAGTAGAAGATTTTTGTGGCTCCCGAGTGGAATGCCCTGAGCATGGTGGCTCGCGCACTGTACCATCCAACCGTCGAACGTTTCTCGTTTATATTTAGGCGCCTCGGGTTTCGCTCTCTTTTCGGATTTTCTTTCCATCGATGTTGTTCATTTCCAAGTGTGCTTTTCAGGAACAATGAGGGGTCGTGTCACGCAGCCGAAAACCCGCCGTGGAAAGATGTTCTTGGAGAACAGAGCTCCGAAAGTCCACGAAAACGACAAGAACGCGATTCTCGTGAAGGGTGGCAAGACCAGCCAGACGGTCTCGGATATTCTCCAGGAGTTGTACAAACTGAAGAAGCCTCTATCGACTCACCTCAAAAGGTACGTTTGCATGCAAAATAAGCGGAGGCGCTTCTTATGGCTGACTTCCACTTTATCTGCTTTCAGGCACAATCCATTCCATCCATTCGAAGATGCCAGCGGACTTGAATATTTTTCCACGAAATACGACAGCTCCTTGTTCCTGTTTGGGTCACACTCGAAGAAGCGCCCACACTGTTTAACCTTCGGACGTACTTATGACTCAAATTTGCTCGATATGATCGAGATGCAGGTTGAAAACTACGTTCCCTCCAAGGAATTCAAAGAAGGCGTGCGGCCAGTTTTGGGTACGAAGCCTTGCATCGTTCTGCAGGGAGAACTCTTCGAGTCCGATCCCACGATGAGCCGCGTTGGAAATCTGATGGTCGACTGGTTCCGTGGAGTGAAGGTCAGCCAGATTCGCATGCAAGGACTTGAGCTCATCATTTCCCTCACGGCCCAGCCGGATAAAATTCTCTTCCGCGTTTACAGGTAGTCCGCATTTTGACGGTGCGTATATCACAGTCTTATTTCTAGAACGCATTTGAAGAGGTCGGCAACTTCAACACCTCGCGTGGAACTGACTGAGATTGGCCCTTCCATTGATTTCAAGATCAACCGCCACAAGCTGGCCAGTGATAGTTTGTTCAAAACGGCACTTCGTCAGCCCGCCCAACTTCGGGTATGTAACACAACATTTGGAAAGACGACGTCATCTTCATTTTTAGGTCAAACCCCGCAAGAACGTTACTCAAGATGTATTCGGCTCTACACTGGGACGTGTCCACGTCGGCCGTCAAAATGTGGACAGTCTTCAAACGAGGAAGATGAAGGGTCTGCGGAAGACGTTCGACAACCACGAGCAGGAAGACGTCGGAGAAGAAGAAATGGCAGAGGAGTGAGCATTCCACCCGCGTTGTTGATTTATTTGTTATTTGTTTTTGTTACGAATATATTACAGTTGGAGCAACGTTGAGGAAAGTGTCTAATCAGTTTCCGGCAGCCTTGGTCGTGATGTGGTAGTGGTAGCGCGGGAGACACTTGTACAAGCACTCGAGTTGCCTGACCTGTGATTGGGGATTCTCTCCAGCTATTCTTCGCTCGTGTCGTTCGCCGTACACCACAAATCTATCCGCTAGAGGTCCGAGTGTGTCGACCGTACACTTCACGCCGATTGAGCATCCTTCAGAAACCTCCACCTCAGATCCAACTTCGCTTCTGATGTGAAAAACGTTGTGATTTCCGACGCTGCGCGCCCTTACGAGAGCGCCAACTTCAAATACATTCTCGTTTCCAATTTTCATTACGAATCCTTCCTCGTGGCTAAATTTTAAAATTAAAAGTTAAATAAAAGTTTTCAAGGAAGGAAAGAAAGACCCTTACTTGTTCTCGATAACGGTGGTTTCCTCGATGATGTTGTTTTCGCCAATGATGATCGGGCCCCGCAAGGCCCTGATTGTCGCCTTTGGGTGCACGATAGTGCCTGTGCCGATCGTGATCTCTCCCTCAAGAACACAGTCCTTGATGACCATAGCTCCTTGAGCGATGGAAATTCTGAAAGACATAGAATGTGATGAGATTAGGCGTGGTGGAAGGTACTTTGGGTCGTCGACGGCAACTGTGTGGGAAGCGGACATTCTGCTCGAAGGATCTGGAAAAGGAAAACACATATATTGAAGCAAAGGCAGGCTATTTAAGCACGATGGAGCAAATTTGAAACAAGATAATGCACAAGCGTGGCGCTCACCCAGCAGCCAGAGAGTCGAATTCAGTGGCTCTATTCGAGTGGAGACACAACTTGTGCAGACAGAGACGGGAAGGGGTTTCCGGGAGGTCTCAAAGCGAAGTGAAGCATCGAGAATGTCGCTAACGCTATTAGAGACCTCTCGACTGAGATCTTCGATCTTCTGCTCTAGGGGCGATTTACAGATTCAGTTTGCTTTCAGAACGACAAGCAGAATGGGAGACGCCCGAGTGAGCGATCCGATCTTCGAGAGATTCCCAATCCCCGACTGGGCAACACGTCCTCCCCACGGGTACCATCTCGACGTGCTGAAAGGCGATCAGCTGATTCAAGTAGGTATCCTCTACTTTCTTCCTCAATAATGAGTTCCGTCACTGCAGAAACTGATGGTCGACGAGCGGAACGCCTACTACTTCGGGCGGAATCCCAAGCTCAGCGACATCCTCACCGAGCATTCGTCAATTTCTCGCGTCCACGCCGTGCTCATCTACCACCGGCATCTGAAGCGCTTCGCTCTGGTGGATATGGGAAGCGGTAAGCTATTTACTCACCGGTTTTCTCCAATTTTACAATCTTTCAGCACACGGGACTTACGTGGGAAAAGTGAAGATCGAGTCTCAGATCCCCGTGTTTCTAGAACTCAACTCTGAGTTTCATTTTGGTTTTTCTACTCGCAAGTACATCCTGAAGCCGAAGATTTCCAGCCGCCTTGATTCCACTGACGAAGACGGAGGTGAGGGTGATGCAACTTCGTTGAAAGACGTGGATCTCGAGGTAAATGTTCTGAAAGTTTTATGAGTTTATGGTGTTTTGTAGAATTTGACGGAATACAACACGGCTCTGAACAGGCGCATTCCTCAGATTCCTATCACAGTGGAGGAGGCCCGACGTAAGAAGAAGCCACGAGGAAATGTGTCATTTGTTGAAGATGAGACCGTGATAAATCCAGGTGCGAAGTTTGACTTAAGTCACCCACCATAAAGTGTTCTATTCAGAAGACGTTGACCCGACGATTGGAAGATTCCGGAATCTCATCAGTACAGCTATTATCACAACTACGAGCAAACGGCCGGCAGATACCGTCGACGATAACTCTCTGCCCAGCAAGAAGATCTACCGGCCCGTGAAAGATGACAGTATTGCCAGGGGACCTCAGTTCGGAAAACTCTCCACGACGACCCTCACCGGCTTCGGCATGGTGAACGCAGCGCCCGATCTCGACCTCTACAAAGGCCTACCAGAGCCTGCCACTTCAACTCACGATGACGACGAACCTCACAAGAAGAAGTATGCCAAGGAGGCATGGCCAGGACGGCACACTCCAGCTTCAGCTGTATTATAGTCTTGTAATGCTCATATTGTACAAATCCTTTGTTACGAGGTTGATTGTTTCGAGTGTTAAAACGAAGTGGGCGTGGCGGTGGTTCTGGGTCCGATGGTTGCTGGCCACCTAATTTATATGTGTAGAATCAGCCGTGTGGTGGTGTATTAGAAGCGCATGTCTTTAGCAAATGATGGCGGATCTAGAGGAGACCGCCGTCCATCCACTAGACGATGACGATAACCGATTTCTCAAGAATCACTGTGTCGAACTCTTTGAACGTAAGGACTTGCTTGTGCATCAAAAAGGATTTTTTCCTTGCAGAGCCAGATTTCGTGATGGAACCTCAAGTGAAGACGAGCTCGGTGGCGTTCATTCAAGCCGGAGGGAAGCCCGAGGAATTGATCGAGATCCTCTCCTCGAACTACTCGGCTCTCGGTCAAACCTGCAACCTCATCGGAGATTGGCTAGCTGATCTGGAAGTCGATGATGCTCCAAAACCAAAGAAGGGAGGCAGAGGCAGGAGATCAACGAAGAATGCACCCAGCGAAGCCGATGCCAGCGGTGCGTTCAAGAACTGCGCAAACGTTTACGGGAGCTTCGAGTCGACGATATCCGGCTTGATCTCGCGCCACTTCAACTCGGAAACGGTTGATAAAGCCTTCGAAACGGACAGTGAAGTGGGTATGGAGTGGCTCCCACAGCTCATCACGCACAAGGCGTGGCGGAAGCTCGTTTATGAGTTGTCGGAGCAGAACCCGCAGTGCCTAACGCTCACCTTCTGCGTGAAACTCATCTCGGAGGCGGGCTTCCAGCACGAGATCAGCAGCGTGAATACGGCGGCTCGACAGCTGGACATTTTCTGCGGGGTGCTTGTCGCCTCAATCGACTCGCTACTAACTGAGCACAGCCGCGGCCCCGGCACCGAGAGCTACGAGAAGGCCTTCGCGGAGCTAGTTAAAGTCGCCTGTCACAGCGAGCACACCTACTTGTACACGCAGACGATCCTCAAGGTCATGATCCGGAAGGTTTGTCATGCAGTTTGTAGCGTTTTCTATCTCGTCTGTTCCAGAACGACGGAATGGTGCGCGCGGCGTGCGCCCACATCGCGAATTCGCTCCGCGAAGCGCTCTTCAGGAAGGAGCAGGACACTTCGTCGATCGACCTTCTTCTTCTTCAGTCGCCCGAGGACAAAATACCGCAGAACGCCGTCCAAGCGATCCAGACCATGATCTCCAAGCGGGACCTGAATCCCGGCGATATCGTCACACTCCACCAGGTAGTTCTCCGCAATGATCCCGACTACGTGTGCTTCCAGCTCTACTCACGTCCGAACCCTCCCTCGGTCGACCTCATCCGTGACCCGATCTTCGTCAACATGCTCATTCACGCACTCTTCAACTGCGAAGGCATGAAACGACTCAATGACCACCGCGCCAAGTACATTTTCCTCTACGCGTACGCTTCGTGTGTCGCGGAGTCGCGCAGCGCCAACGGAGTGCGCATGGTAACTTCGCGAGTGGCTTCTACTTGCAAAGCGACAATGCTTTCAGCAAAAGAAAGACGAACTCGTCAGCACGTGCTCTCAGTTGGACCAGATCACGACCCTTCTCGAGAGCAGTGATGACCTTCTGAAGATCTTCAGGAAGCTCCAGATGCTCATCAAGACGCCCGCCCCTGCTGCGGGCCTTCTGCACTACCTCCGGACCTACTTCATGAATGACGCACTTGTTTCGGAGATTCCTCCAGTGGTTTTCGTTCTCATTGATCTCGTCGCCTCAGCCCACGTTAATCTTCACTATAGGTTCATCGCTCTTTCCATGTAGAATCTATGCTTCTGTCTTCAGGGTCTTCGAGGTGCTCTGTGATCTCTACGAAAATCAGTCTTCCAAGAACGAAGTCGCCGAAGTGCTCATGGAGAGGCAGAGGAGCGTCATCGATCGCTTTGTGCATTTGGTTTCCGTCGGCTTGGTGCTTCCGGTCGCCGAGAAGGTTACGCGCATGTGGGTGGACGGCTTCATGGATATCTCGCTTGTTCGCTACTTCGCCCTCGAGGTCCTGGAGATGATCGCCCCGCCCTACTCAGAGGAGTTCATCTCCGTCTTCCTCCCCCTCGTCGAGAACCCGGACATCTTCGACCCCTCGCAGTATTCCCAGAAGTTCCAAAGCGCGAAGGAGTTCGTCGACATCTGTACAACACCGTCGACGGCACCGTCGACCTCAAAACGGAAGTCCAAATGAGAACATATCATATAAATATCGTATTCTGTACAAAGCAACATAACCACAAGCAAATGTCATCTGTAGTACTTTTCGCGGCTGGGCGAGTGTCTCCTCTCGTAGTAGCGGTCCTGCGCGTAGACGTACTGTCCCCTGGAGACCGGTTCGCCGTGAGCCCGAGGCGGCGGGCCACCGTTGTAGGAAAAGTGCGTGGGCGGGGGATTCTGCTGGATTATGGTAGGAGCTGCGGTGGCAGGTAGAGGGACCGCCTGGCTCGTCAAATGGACTGAAAAGGACTTTGGGGGGATATCGACGTGGGCAAGTACCTGATTCGCGTGGGCGTCTTCGCTTCTCGCGGATTCCAAACCAGCCGGCGAACCAGATGCCAAGGAAACAGATGCAGGGACAGCAGATGCAGAGGAGGAAGGCAACGATACCGCACACGAGCGCGATGATTTCGCCGATCTGCCTGTCATCGAAACTGACCTCTCTGTGCCGTGCGCTCTGAAGACACCTACCATCCGTAGGCGTATCCGATGTCATAGCCGTTGTAGCCGCCGAATCCGAGCCACCGCTTGACGCGGGTGGTCTTCGGCTGCGCAAGGACCGAAGTCGCGAAGCACAGCACCGCGAGAGCACTGGCCACTGAAGCGCGCGTCGCCATCTGCAAACTGAGGGTTTCGAGGCACGCAGTGGTGCTACGTGAGTCACGCGAAACAGGAAAATCGGAGGAGCGAAGGCCCACGATGTGCCGAGGGAACGAGCCGTGGCGACAGTGAATGCGCCCGGTGATCCTAGAGGAGGGCGCCGAAACGAAACCTGTACCAGTAGCCGGCGTCGCGGCCACGTCGTTGTCCAAAAGGGGTGGCGAGTGACAAAAGCTCAAGTGGCCGTTGTTTCGCGGCGAACTTGTCGTCGCCGTGTTTGCCAAAGGGAAAACGACATCGAAGAAGAAGAAACGATGCCGCCGGGCGGGGTTCGGAGTGCCCCGAAGACGCTTTATTCACAGAAGCTGCAAAAAAAGACGGGCTCTACGTGGTGAGGGGGAACTCCGAGGTCTTCGACCCGCCATCGTGTGTCTTGGACGCCGTCCTCAGCTTCTCCGACGTCGTTTCGATGGGAGTTCCTGAAGGCAGAGTGAGACGACTGTCTCGCCGCGCACTCACCGTCGCCTTCCGAAGAGTTCGTCGTCTCGGTTCCCAGCTTCTTTCGCGGTGCCTCCACCGTTTGCGTCTTGTCGGCATACGTCTGCGTCCTGTCCTGCGTCGTCTCCTGAGTCCTCCTGAAGCCGAGGAACTATCAAAAGTGCGCGTCCCCACTTACGCGGTCATCTTCTTCTTGTCGCACTTCGACTCCCATTGCGTCGCGTTCAGCTGAAATGCCGTAATCCTAATTCTCGTCTACGGTTCGGTACTCACCTCGGTCGTGGTCCCGGGCTGCGTTGTGCAAGGCTCTTGCACTTTTAGACACTAGACAGTAGGGCCTTTGCAGACAACGGACATTTCTCTACACACCTAAAATTTTTTCTTCCTGGGGTGCTAGTGTCCCTCGGTGATGCCTTTGCAGTTGTGTCCTACGACGATTAGTGGACATGGAAGTCCTTGGAATCGAATGTTCTGCTTCACAGTGGCGAGTCTTCTTGGCGCGTGGAGAGGAGCCCCCTGCGTGGACTCTTTTCACTTCAAAGTGCGAGGACGACGCGTCCTCGACGCCCTTCGGCGGGCACAGTTCGCCTACTCGCATGGACTCCGTCCCGCCCGTGTTTTTCTACGCGGTCCTCGCCCGTCTTCCGCCCGACGAGGTCGAAGGCGCCGTCACCCTCGAGAGCGTCTGGAGACGCTATGGACGCGAGAAGGCGACCACGCAGAATCGCTTGGCGCCGGGAACGTCGTTGTTAACGCCAAGTTCGCCGTCTCAAGGATGCGCCTCGAGGACTATAGGTCGCCCAAGGTGCGTCGGAGGCTGGAGGAGGACGCCTTCGAGCTACGGTGGCAGATCCCCGGGACGCAGAAGCGATCGAAGTGGGCGCCAGGGAAGGGTGCGCCACTTCTCTCCTCTTGATTGTTTTTTTCATTAAATATCTTGTGTACTGTAAGTCACTTTTGTGCGCACCCCTGCGCCTGGGCCCTCTGGAACCCCCAGTTACGAATGTGTTTAATGTGCTTATATCTGAATGTGTTTATATCAACTCCCCGAGCACTCCTATCCTCCTTCAGTGGAGCGAGTGTTGCCGGGTGCCGGCGGCGGAGGTGAGCTTCGAGTGCGAGGAGCAGCGGAAGGAGAGGGAGGAGAAGAGCGGCGTGCACTTCAGCATATCCTTCAGCTGGATGGATTCGTAGTTCTCGATGCTCTCCTGGAACTTGTCGATCCAGAGGTCCTTCTCCTCCTTTGTGGCCGCCTGGAGGGTGTAGATGGAGACGACCTGGTAGTAGCGCGTGAGGTGGATGATGACGAAGGCGTGGCGGAGGGCGGCGCTGGGACTCGCCTCATTCGACTCGGCGTCGCAGAAGACGCAGGAATCGAGGGGCACCGGCTGTTTCTGCACGACGTAGTGCTCCTGCTTCGCCGGCATCTTCTTCGACTTCACGGCGCACTTCTTCGTTTTCGTCAGCAGGAACATGTCGTTGAAGAGGAACGCGTAGCAGTCGCTCGTGCGGCCGTTCTCTGAAACTGAGCCTCTAGAGGGGGGGGGGGGAGGCGGGGGCCACCCACCGACGCACTCCAGATGCCCTTCGTGGATGAGCTTCCGTCGCGGGTGGGCCAGCAGGTTCTCACAGAACTGGCGCGAGAGCGCCACTTTGAGGAACTGAAAGGGGCGCTGTAGGGGAGCCTCCGGGGCAACGCACGTCAGGGACGTAGCAGCGCGGCTCCAACTCGCCGATAGAGGGCCAGACGACCTGGTTCTGCAGCTGCTGCAGCCGCTCGAAATTGTGCAGCCACTGGACGCTGTCGTCGATGGAGCCTGAAGGACGTGGGGTGCGATAGATGGGGCGGACTCACGGAGGTTCTCGTTCATGGTGTCGATGACCTTCTCGACCTTCGCCTTCTCGTCGTCGGCCTCGGTGAAACGGTGGATCTCCTTGAGGAGGATGGGGAGGCGCGTGATCCTCTGGAGAGGCGCGATGAGGAGGTCCTCGAGCTGGAGGCGCTCGCAGCGCTGGTCGGCGAGACAGACGCGCTCGAACTCCGTGAAACGTTCCTCGCGCTGTCTGATCGAGCCGAGATATTCCATCGTCGCCTTGTAGTTGATGCAGTACGCCTGGTAGGCGGAGATCGTGCTGGGACCGCGCGAGAACTGAAAGGGACCTGCAGGGGGCTCGGCGCGGGAGCCCACCTTCTCGAAGAGCTTAACGATCATGCCCGTGGTGTTGTAGCGCGAGTCGACGCCGCGGTCGGTGACCTCCTTGAGGAGGGTGAGGAACGAGTGGCAGAAGCGGCGGCTAATCTGAAACGGGCTTAGGTGCTCCAGGGTATGGTAGGCGGTACCCTGCAGAGCTGGTCGAGATTCCCGAAGAGAAGATCCGGCTCCACCGTCAGGAGACAGCCCTCCACTTGGCACTTCTTCAGTGGCTCCTTGTAGACGTTCCTGGGCGAGAGGTTAGGGCTGTACGGGAAGAGCGCCTACCGTAGAACGAGCAGTTGGCGCTGCAGGAAGTTGAGTTCGCTGTGGAAGAGCTCCCACACCGATTGGAGTCGTTTGCGATCGGCGGCAGGGAAATGTTCCGAGCCGAAGAACATCTCCTCCCAGGTGACGGGCTGAAAAGCGCGTTATGAGTCGCTCCGACCCCCGGTGGGACCAAATCCCCAAGGCCGTGCAGGACTTTCGTGTGCTACGCAAAACGAAGGCAAAAATAATTCAGGGAACGCGGCGAATCTGCATGGATACCTAATTGGATTACGGTATCCCGATCGCAGGACCCCTTCAGGGGTGCGCGGCGTCGCTGTCTGTCGCATTCTGTTTTCGCCTCTGACTTCACATTTTCGGACAAAACTAATTTTCGCCCGATTTTTCACAAATTGGCATTTTTAGCGCCAATCCGAGGTCCTTCCGAGGTCACTTCCGGATCCATCGGAGCGCGGCAGAACCCGAAGTGCGGACCTGTCCGGCGCCCCTCAGAGTCCCTCGATATTGGCGTTTCCCGCGCCGATAATTAATTAAAGCGCGCGCGTCGAATTTCGGTCAACTTCGGCCCCATCTGCCGCCTCTCACGCAGCCGTAAAACGGGCCCTCCGAAGACGCCTCTGACAACCCTAATTGACGCCTCTGGCGGCGGATCCCGGCTCGAAGTCGACTACGTCCGAAACCCCGTAAACAACCAAGAGGTTTAGGGTTGCGCGAGGGTCGACTTTCCCGAAGAAGACCCCATTTTCGGAGAAGGGATATGGGCTCCCCTCGGGACTCACCAGAAGCAGCGCGAGCTGTCCGTCCTCGACGTCTTGGTCCTGCGACGACTCCAGGGCTGCCTGTACGTGGCGTACGATCTCCCGGCGTCGAGCCCGCGAACTCCACTCGTACTGAAAGCAAAACACAGGGCTAGGCTCCGCTCTTCCGACCTCGGATTACGGTAATTCAGGACGCAAAAAAACGGAAAGAAGCGCCTTCTAGACGCCTCTCCCCGGCTTCCCCCCAAAAATCTTCCGAGTGTTGACACCAATAAACGCTATTTGTTTTTTTTTCAAACCACTTCGAACCCGAATGAATGCGACTTCGCATAACGAAATTGGTCCCACGTGGAAAACGCACCAATCGTTTAAGGATCCAGGGGGACCGCGTTCGTGGTTGGATGTCGTTCTCGGCATAAAAGGCCTGCGCGGAGATCGTCGCACGCTGCAGATCTACAATTCGGTCTGTGAGGCTACAGTACCCCGCGCTACCGTACCTGCGAGCATGCCGCCACCGGAGGAGATGGCGCGGTTGAAGAGGTGCGCCTCATTTGGAGAAATCTGCACGTGGGGGACGATGATCACGTTGTCGGGCGAGCAGTCCGGGTCGTGTTCCCTGAAAAGACCGTTGTGTCAGGACTCTCAGTTCGCTGCGGGACCGCGTCTGGGACCACGGATGCTCATTATGGCGCCGCTGAATTGCACTGGCATGAATTATGCATGACGGAAGCGCAGATGTTGCGTGATTCCCGTCGCGAAATTGGAGAGGACGCGGACATTCGAGCGGACTTACGTTTCTGTCGGCTGCGCCTGAAATCAGATGCCTTCGGATGGCCCTGGGGGTACGGTACCTGTTCGGGGACGATGGCATGGCGCCGGACGAGCTGCTCCCGGTTAGGATGGATCGTCTGCGCCTCACAATCCTCGGGCTGAAATGGAGCAGTTCCTCGGGGTCGTGGGAGTCCCGGCGCCTCGAGGACGCCTCAGGGGTGCGCAGTGTGTACTTTAGGGTCATCCGAGCCACCGCAAATGAGACAAGTTGGTTAAATGTGGGGACGACGAAAAACGGGCATTTCGCGTCCTGCCGCGATGTCCTTTCGAAGGTTTGTTTTAAGAGGATTAATTAAACTTGCGCGCTGCAGTAGGGATCGCGTTTGCATAATTCCCTCCCGACACTCCTAGGCGTGCACCAATGGACGGCGCTGTTGTGGGTGGGTCCAGCTCAAGGGTCGTTAGGCGCGAACGGAAATCGAGTCCATTCGCACGCAATTAATCTCCCCAAAACGATTGCAATCGGTCGTGGCCGGACGCATACCGACGGATCGGGGGTACGGTAGGGCCGGTCACCTGTTTGATGAGAGAGTTTCCGCGCAGATGGTGGAAGAGGGTGAGTGAAGGTTCGGCCATACAGGGCAATCGGCGCGGGACGAGTGAGCCTGAGGGAAAATAACATTAGCCGCCGTGGGAGAGGCGCGCGGAGAGATTCGGGTGGCGGGGCGAGCCGCCGCGGCGCGGCGGAACCTAGGTAATCGGGGCGGGACCAGCCGGGCGCCGCCCCCAAGCGCCCGGCACAGAAACAATGGCCCTAAATGGCGCCCTCGTAAATCACTCTGGACTGAAGTGAGGCACAATCGGGTTCTAATGGTCCCGATGACTCAAGGAGCCTTTGACGGAGTGTCGTCGACGGCAAAATCAGTCAACGGGGGAGACGGAGAAGAAGATAAGCTGCCCTGATGGAGGTCCGGACTGTTTTCGCTCTTCAGCCCACTGGAGAGTCCCGAGAGAGTGACTTGTTAGGCGAAGGCCTCTCGAGAAATGCTACACCCTCGCTCCTCCTCAACAGATCTGCGCTGATGTCCACCGAAGAATGTGGAACTTTTTGTATCCAGGGAGGTGTAGCCCGGTGGTTATAAACACGTCCGAAGCGGTCTCGGAGGACATAACACTGCGGGAATGGGAAATCAATGTTGCTTTCATCGCTCAGGCCTTAACAAAACGAGGTCCAAAACACCGAGAAGCTGCTGGCCACTGGTCGTGATGGGACCAGGGACCGTCTCTAGTGACCGTAGCCCGAGATTAAAGAGCTAAGAATCCGGGGGATTTATGACGGACCATAAATCCGAGAAGGGGTCGATGGGAAGTCGCCATATGATCGCCATTTGTGCAATCGACGAATTCATTGCGTTTATCGTTATGTAGTGTAGCGCGCGATCTCTGCCCCGTGCGTCGGCGCTCTCCTTTCAGTCCTTCCGCCCGAGCTGGCAAATGCGAAAATAAAGCCGTTCTCGGCTTCCTGAGATCGCCTATTAAAATATACGCATGATTGAAGCGCTCTCGGACGTGACGCAATTAGGCGATTCCCACAAATCACTCTGCGCGTTCCCACGCTGCCACCGAATCCTCTTAAATCATTAAGCGCTGTTTTCGGCAACTCCGAGGATGAGTCGTCGACTCCGAAGGATCTTCGAGGGAACCCCGGGAAGCAAGAAACTTACGAAGAAGGCCGACACGACGCGCTCGACGTTCGCGTGAATGATTAGGTGCAGGTGCATGGAAGAGTCTCTTCCTCGCCTGATTACGATTATTAGATTAGAGGTTGAAGGTCGTTAGAGCTGGCGGGATGGGCCTCGGAAGGGGATCCTTATCGCGGCCGATCGGGGCGCCTTCTAAGTCCATTCGTCTTCAGGAGACGACACAAAACAAGGCGATTTGCATTCCTCGGAGCATCTGCGCCAGGGGAAACAGATCATCCGCGGCCAGCACCTCATTTCCCATTCATCCGTCCATTTCGCGCTCCTCGAGAGCAATTCATTCGCCAATTACGTGACTCGTGCTGGCGTGTTCCCCTAATTAAGCGCCAAGAGGGAACCCGCCCTCCCCCTCGCCTCTCCGGTCTCCTCAAAGCCTCCCCGGAGCAGGAGTGTCCGTTTATTCGCATCTGGAGCAGAATCACTCCTCATTGGCGCCGTGGAACTCTCCGCACAGTGCGAGGTACTTCTCGAAGAGACGCTCCGGAACATCGCTAACGACATTCTGAAGGAGGTACGGTAAAGGACGCTCGCTTCTGGAAAGACGACCCACCTTGATAGAGAAAAGGTGGTTTAGAAGGGCGAAGTAGACGAAGGAGACCTGCAACGGCGACTGGAGGGAGTGAAACCGGTGGCTCCGCACGTGCTCCACACATTCCAGCATCCGGAAGTTCTTTCGCTCCGGGTCGTGGATCGCGCTGTGCGCATGCTAAATGGGAGCATGAGCACTGGGCCTTCCGGCGACTACCGTACCTCGAGGACGGCGTAGGAGCCGGCGCGGCCGACTCCGCTCATGCTGACGATGACCAGAGGACGCGCCTTCTTCCTGAAATATCTTAGTCCGGGGTCTTCGGGGATCCTGTGCTCACCTAAGGTAGGACTGGATCTCCCAGACGGTCTCGACGGCGTCGGGCGCCTTCCCGTGGCGCCAGCCCTCAAAGTGCACAATATCACACAGGCGCCGCTCTGTGCCCCTCCGAAGCCGAAGCGCCACGAGGCGCCACGAGGGGCGCACTTCTGTCATCGACAGCCACGTCACACTCATTCCGTCCGCGAGGTCCATCGTGTCCCTACAAATACCGTAATCCCCGACCTTCTACCGCAACCCACGTCTTGCTGGGGTAGAGGTCCAGGTGTGCGCCGACTTCTGCCCACTCCGTCGCCGTTGCGATCAGGAGCACCGCGTTCGCCTTCTCCTGCCACACCATGCTCCAGAAGTCCGCTACCGTATGCTTTAGTGGCATTTGCGTCACGATCATCTGCAACGGAGAAATGAGCTACCGTAGCCATGGAGTGACCCAGTACACATTCGTTGCGCGAGTTCCCGTAGGGCACCCTACTGGCGTGGATGAACTTCTTGCCTTCAAGGACCACACGCGTCGAGTCGAGACAGACGACGTCACGGAATCGGCACTTGCTAAGGTTTGCGTTGAAGGCGCTGCGTGTGGCCCTGAGGGGAATCTGCGTGCGCGCTTTCCTGAAGATCTGTGTCGACTTCTCGATCTCCCCGGAGACGGCCGCGCGGACGAAGAAGCGGATCTTCGCCACGTGCACGCTTTCGGATCCGCAGTCATACTCTGAAAAGACGGGGCATTACGGTACATTCGAGGAAACTCACCTGGATAAATGTTCTCCGCAATCGCTCCAACGGCCTTCTCGAGCGTCTCCTCCTGGGATTCGGCAGTCGTCGGCGACGACGGCGTCCTCAAGAAGGGTGTCACCGTCACCGCCGGTTTCACCGAGGGCTCCTCCACGGCGATGAGTCTTCGCTTCCGCTTCACTGGGGATTCCACTGGAAGGGTCGCCCGGGGCTTCGAGGCAACCGGCGCCGACATCTCCTTCTCCGCCGATTCGTTTGACTTCCTTTCCATGGGTTTCTCCCTCTGCGGCATCCTCGGAGGCACTGTCGATGGGCTAGGGATCGTTTGGGCGTTCTTAGGCGGTGTCTTTGCAGGACTAGACAGCTTCTGAGGGACTGTTGGAGGAGGCGTCGGAGGCGGCGTTGGTGGCAGCGTCGGTGGACTTCGAAGTTTCGAATGGATCACAGATGGGCTCGGCAGCTTCTGGACACTCGGCGAATGCGTTGCCAACGGGGTGGGGGGCTTCTGGAGGAGTTTCGTTTCCATCGGTGCAGCCTTGTCGAAGGAGAGATCCGAGGACCGCGGGCGGTGGCGGCTGGTCCGTGTCTTCTTTTTCCGCCTTGGCTTCCTAATATCGTCCGCCAATTCCGAGCACGTCACCGTCTTCGAAGGGACCAGCGGTGGCGCCGGCATATTCGTTCCTGAAATCCCGAATGCGCCGTCGTCCCCCAGAAGTTCCTTACTGTTCTCCTTGTGCTTCGAAGCCTTCTTTCTCCCGAAGAGTTTCGAGAACCACCCTTTGCTTTCCTTCTTTTTCTTCTTTCGCTCCTTCTTGTGTCCCTTTCTCTTCTTCGACGGATGCGGTGGCGTCAGAGGGTGGTCGAAGTCGTGCGTCTTCCGGGAGCGCCTCTTGCGCTTCGGCCTGCTCTCGGACGAGATCATAGTTAGTCAGTGGGACACGACCGCCCTCGGCAGATCGTCTGTGCGAAATAAGACTTTATTCGGGAGTACACGTTTCAACAGCGATCAACAGCGGGCATCGAGGGCGTCTGAGCGGTGGGACGTTCAGGGGTGCGCGCGGCGCGTCAGCGGAATGGAGAAAACCGAGGCCGTCGGAGGTAGGAGGTGGATGTCCGAGGGGAGATTCGCGAAGTAGGGGTGCATCATGGCGGCGCTCGCCGAAATTCGGTCGTCGGGATCCAGCTGAAATCGAGGATTCGAGGCGTCGGAGGGTACGGTACCTGGAGGAAGAGGGAGAGGAGCGCCTTCCCGGTGCCGAGTCGGCTCAGATCGGAGTGCACATTGTCCCAGGCGATCTCGCGGTACGGAGGAAAGACGTTGGGCAGGAAGTGGGGCAGCTCGGTGCAGCGGGGCCACTTCTGGAGGTCGGGCACGCCGCGAACGCCGAAGATGCGGTCCAGCTGGTCGAGAACCTCCTTGGAGCCGGGGAAGAGCGGCATCCCCGTGCACATCTCGGCGAAGATGCAGCCGACGCCCCTGAAGGGAGGAGTGGAGGCCTCTGGAAGGGACGTACCACATGTCGAGGGAGGTGGAGTAGTTGGTGGAGCCGAGGAGGACGTCGGGAGGACGGTACCAGAGGGTGACCACCTCGTGTGAGAAGGTGCGGCAGGGCACGGACTTGGCTCGGGCCAGTCCGAAGTCGGCGAGTTTGAGGTCGCCACGCTCGCTGAGGAGCAGGTTCTGCGGCTTGAGGTCGCGGTGGAGGATCTTGCGCTCGTGGCAGAAGGCGAGGCCGCGCAGCAGCTGGAAAAGGAAGAGCTCCAGCTGGAAGGCGTTGAGGCCGTGCGGGAAGCCCTCGAGGTACTTGCTGAGGTCCGTCTTCATGTACTCGAAGACGAAGACCAGCGAGTTTGGGCCGTGCAGGATGTCGTGCAGCTTGACAATGTTCGCATGCCGCAGGGTTCGCAGAAGAGAGGCTGAAGGGGCGGTCAGGGTGGCAGCCGGGACACGATACCTTCGCGGATGGCCGTGAAGGGGAGGCCCTCCTGCTCCTGCAGCTTAATCTCCTTGAGGGCTACGATGGAGCCGTCCTGTCGATTCTCGCTCTTGTAGACCATCGCATAGCTCCCTTCGCCGAGCTTCTCGAGGCGTTTGTACAGCGCGTCGACGTCCTGCACCGCCGGGAGCTCCTGAAAGCGCCTGAATTCGGGGGGCGCTCGCCAGAGGCTACCTTCGGGGGCATGTGGACGAGCGTGTTGGGGTCAAAGTGCGCCGAACGGGGCCTCCGGCGCCGGGGTACTTTCTCGGCGAAGTCGCCGGTGGAGATGGACGAGGAGCAGCAGGGCTGCGCACCATTCTGGGACGGCGACGTCGAGTTGTTGTTGTTGGTGGCGATGGAGCGCGACCGCGACGCCCGGAAGAAGTACTGTAGCACGGAGGATGGCCGCGAAGAGGCCGCAGCCGTCGAGGACGACGCGCTACTGTGCCAGGACTGCACCATCGAGGAGTCGACGGGGAGTCGGCTCGAAGCCGTCGGCGGCGCCTCTGAAATGGAGGTCGTCGCGAGAAAGAAGCCTGAGTGAATGGCGAAGGTCACGCGATCGCCGACTCGGACGGGGAAGCCCGGATCCGGTCTGTTCCCCTAAACGCCTCAACTGATCCGCTAGAGCTTCTTGGCTCGAAGGTTGCAGTTCCAAAGAAAGTCCTCGATTTCGAAGACTAACAAGCTCTTAAGTGGAAGTGCGCTCCTAAAGTGCGATTCTGCCACTCG
This sequence comes from Steinernema hermaphroditum, assembly GCA_030435675.1. Classification (NCBI taxonomy): domain Eukaryota; kingdom Metazoa; phylum Nematoda; class Chromadorea; order Rhabditida; family Steinernematidae; genus Steinernema; species Steinernema hermaphroditum. The sequence goes on from CM059622.1 coordinate 8,138,713, forward strand.
AGAAAGCTCTCCTCTGACAAGAGGCGCCGAAAGACAAAGCCCAGAAGGCCGATCAGTCCAGAAGGCCGATCTTCGAACGTCTTCCACCTAGATCCGCTCCTCCTGGCGACGTCGACTGGCGCACGAGCGGCCATGAGGAGAAGTTCTGCTGATGCCCGGGGCAAAGGAAACCGACCTTTCGTCTTAACCGGCGACGTCGCCTTCCCCTTTTGGCCACGTGTCCTCCGGAGGGCGAAGCGCGACTTCTTCTGCGGTGAAGCGAGCGACGCGGAGACGCGGTGCAGATTCTCGGAGGACTTCGACGAGCGCACCACGTGCAGCTTCTGCTGGTTGAGCACGGAGACCGAGCAGCTCGGCCGGAGGCCCTGTGGGGGCTCCCGCTCCAGCTGCGAGATCCATAGTCCTGAAGTGAGCGTCTGAGGAGCGTCGGGCGATCGATGCTTCGCGAAAAGGGGATAGTAATTTGGGGATAAAGGGCCAATTAGCCTTTCCACTTTGCACACTCGGGACCTTAATTCGATATTCCTCAGCGCGCCCACTTCTCCGCGCGAAGAAGGGCTACCGTAAACGCCTGTTGCTAATCATAAAAACAGCCGGGTGCGGTCCATAAATGCGTAATTCGAAGGAACATACCTATGTGCGAAGTGAGTTTGTTCCAGACGACCGCCATTAGGCCTGCGGCTTGGCGAATATCGAATTAGCGGTCGAAGAGAGCGCCCGGGGCAATTAAGCCATATTCGGAGGTCGGCGCCACGAGGATTCGGTGGCACTTCGACTGAAATAAACGGCTGTGGAGAGGGGGCGGTGACGGAGGGCCTCTGTATCGCCGAAACGGACATCTGAGGCCCCAGATCAGCCGCTTATGGTTAATAGAGGCGCCAGAGAAAACAATTGTGGCGACGCGAATAGCGTCGCGGCGAGTCACGAAGGGGATTAGCCGACGATAAGGAGTTACTCTTCGGCTCCAGGCGGCGTCGAAGATGAGCGGAGGGCCGACTGACCGCCGACGACGTGATTCGTTCGACGCTAGAGGAAACGCGGCGGAAATTGGGCGAATGAATCGGAAGGCGTGTTGGTCCGCGCCCCCACCGGCTCTTCGCCCGGTTCGCCACTCCAGCCCCGAGGGGCCGGGCCCCAGATTCCGCCGCGAGGTTTCGGCGCCGGCGAAACCGAAGGGAAGTGTTTTCGCCTTTGATCGCCTCCGCCGCGCCGATCCCGTGTTTGCTCTCCGCCTCCCTCCGAACGTCGACGAACTGATTAACTCTTTTGGCGAAATCACGGCAGCGGTGAGTCATCCGATCGGCTCACAGAAGCGCACCGAAAGTTCGCGTTTCGGGGCAGAAGGGCGATTCGGCTCTGCGAGAACTTTTTTCACTCTGGGAACGAATTTTGCGCGGAGGAATCATACTCAAAACGCGACGGCAAAGTTTCCAATTATGGGCGGCCGAATCGAGGGAACGCGCCGACAAGCGGCTAATGAACCCGAGTGGCCGAGCGACGACATATGAATGGGAGATGAGGTATTCGCCCGAGGGCCGGACCGAGGCGCCGCTAGCGGATCAGCGCCATCGATCGATTGCAGCTGCCCGCGGCGTTCGCCTCAGGTGATTTGCATAGAGAGCCGCCGTTCGAATCGGTCTCATCTGAGTGTCTGTAGGCACGAATCCGAAGATTGCGACGCGGAGGGTCCGTGAAAGTCGGCTTCCGATTTGCATATGACCAACAGCGATGGATTTATAGTCGCCCACTAATGCTCATTTGCGGACGCCGGTGGCAGCCGCCGCGATTACACCGCCGAGTGACAAGCACGTCGCCGCGGTGTGAAGTGGAGGCACACAAGACAAATACAACCCACAACGCCTGCTTAGCTGCTGACCGTATGTGTTTGCGTTTATTCACAGACTACACTCCAGCTACTAATACAGATTAATATGCAGCTTAATACATCATTAGAAAAGGTAAGGGTCGCGCTCTGCCGGAGCTGCTCCGGCGCTCTCACTTCGAAGATTCTCGATCACGTAGTCCACAATCGACTCAGGAGTAACGTAGCGCGACATACACAACGACTTCATTAGCTGCTTCATACCAACGCAATACCTAAACACGGAAAACTACATATTCTTCTAGCGTGTACGGTCACTCACTTGTCATTGGTACTTAGCAATTTGACTCGAAATTCCTCTAGCTCAGCTTCCGATAAGATAGCAGACTCCTCTGCTACTGACAGGATGTACTCCACTTTGTCCAATGATGGGACTTCAAAGGCTTTGCTGAACTTCTCCCGCAAACGGAACAGATCAACGAAATTCTTCTCCGATGACGTCGCCAGAACCGTTAATTGATGACCCTTAAATCTCACCGCTTTCAATTAAATCCTATTTCACAAAAAAAAAACAACCTTTGGTGGCTTCCGTTTCATGAGTTGTGTCAATGTTCCCAGAATTAACTGCGAAAACCTCGGTCCAATAGGTGTGTAATCTGAAATCCCATGAGCTCCTACGATTCATCCTACTCACCGATAAGGCCCTCTAGGTCATCGACCACAATGACGCTTTTGGGAGACTTATATGCGTCTTCAAAGATATTGCGAATCTTCATACACTTGGCGGCTTCGGTGCAGCCTGCCATGTCCGCAGCACTACACAGACGTACGAAGGGAACGTCAGATTCTTTAGCGACTTTTGACGCTATGGTACTAGTGCCTGATCCGATCGCTCCTAAAAGTTACATTGGAAGGGGTCATCAACTACTATACTTACCCAAAAACAACACACACTGAAGTGGAATAGTGTACTGGGACTCGTCTTTAGGTGTGTAAAGTTTAGCATTTTCGACTATACGACTAATTTCATTTCCCCAGTAGTAAAATCCGGATTCTTCAAAGCGGTCTAAGTGCTCGTCAATTTGACCAAAAGCCTGAAAGCGGAACAACTCAGTAAGAGGCATATTTTCTAGATCAATACCGGCTTGACTTCATTCTCAATTGCATAGTCGAAGTCTTCACAGGTAACACGCAATTTCTCATGTGCGTCGTTGTCAACGGACACTGAACTACCGGTCTTGACCATTCTATTCATCGCCGAAGACTCCGCTGCACGAACAAGACCCTCAATTTCTGCTCCCGAGAAGTTTGGAGTCCGCTTAGCAATGCTTCTTAAGTCAACTGTGCGGTCTAACAGCCCAAATTCCCTAAATATGGTGAATAGATGGAGTAAAACGGTACTGGATAACTGTACCTCATGCGTTCAGTGTGTATTTTTAGGATCTGCATGCGCCCATCTTCATCTGGTAAAGAAATTTCCATTTGTACTTCCATGCGTCCCGGGCGCAGAAGGGCTTCGTCAATCATGTCACGCCTGTTGGTCATTCCAATCACAAGAATATTATTCAATTGCTCAACACCATCCATCTTCGAAAGAAGTTGATTGACAACTGTATCGTTAACTCCGGACGATCCTGCCATGGAGCCACGCTGCTTGCAAATCGCGTCGATTTCATCAAAAATGATCATGTGCAAAGCCGAATTCCCTCCACATCGCTTCCATTCCTCCTCGGCTTCGGCGAACAGCTTGCGGATATTGCCCTCGGATTCTCCAACGTACTTGTTCAGAATTTCCGGACCATTCACGATCTTCGGCTCGCGGGCATTCAGCATCTTTCCGATTTGCCGCGCAATTAAAGTTTTGCCGGTTCCCGGAGGTCCAAACAGAAGGATACCGCGGACATGTTTCATTCCTGAATGGGTCAACTGAAAACTTATAGGACAACTAACACATACCCAGCTGCTCAATAAACTCCGGAGGAAACAAGCGAGAGGCAAACGCTCTTCGGAAGATGGTACTGAATTCCTTGTCCAGTCCACCAATTCCCATCTTTTGGAAGTTCCAGTCCGGATTAATGAGGGCACGATGAGCAGTCTTTCCCTTGCTCTTTCCAATCAGATTCATTTGAGAACCTTCAGCCTTCTCGAAAATTACAGGGGCATTCGACAATAGGCATCCCTGAGATATTTTTTCCATGCCACTTTTACCACCAGAATCGTTGGCCAAACTGTTTATGTCTGTTCCTAAAAAATTAGAGGAACATATTAGGAAACTTTGTGTTACTTGTTGATACCTTGCATTTCTTTAACCGTCGCAGAGAGTATAGCATCCTTCTGCGTCTTAGGATCAAAGTACTTGAAAACCAGCGATTGATTAACGGTGAACGCTTGTCCACTGAACTGCATTGAGAACTCCTTGGCCATGTTATCAGAGTCAAACGGCTCTGTGACCACCCTATACATTGCACAATTTATGATAGGCACAAAGGTAATCTATAAACTTACTGCTTCTTGAGCCTGAAATCCACAATGATCGTGATTGTGGCAATGTACTCATCCGAAGAAAATGTATACGGCAAAACACGAACTTGTTGGGCCAACGATAGAGCAGCCCAGCCGCGTTGTGGTGTCGAAAAGGCGATTTCTCCGGGATTCACATTCGGATGATTTTTGATGGTGAAGATGTAGCTATGGGGTGGACCACTGACGACATGCTTAATCTCGACATGTCTAAAACAAAAACATCATTTAGTGGTGAATTTAGTAACTTAACGAAACATAAAGAAACATACTTCACTCTGCTGGCGTCAAAATCTGCACGGTTCACTACGGCGCAATTGGTTATGGCGAGTTCATCCGTCGGACATTTGCTCACTTTCAGCAAGCTCATCTGAAACATAGAGGATTTAAAAATGCTTTGAAGAAAATGAGAAAGCACAGAGGAATCAGCGAACGAGTTGCGCCATTGCCACATGAGTAATAGTCACCGTCAATAAAACATGGGATAATAGCTTGTTTTAGTTTACTAACATTTGGAATACTGTCATCGGTATTCAGCAATACGGCCGGCTCCGCAATTTGAGCTTTATTCTCCATGTACCTTTCAATAAGCAAAAGACGAATGAAGGAGCCACATGGACAACACATGACGACCACTTAAATTTGCTACTTAGGCAAAAATGAATACAAAGCAACTACTGGGAGCACTTTCCGTCCCGTAGTTTGCACGAGAAGTTGGCGACGGCATGGAGGAAAGAAAAGTAAGTGACGTAACACGAAGTAAGCGCTCTGGAGAAACGAAAAGAAGCGACTAAGCGCAAAGGAAATAACATGATCAATATCCACCAGTTAAAGGATGCGATGCCCAGGGGAACACATTAGAACTGCGTGCCAAGAACGAGTAGACCCTTGTTAGCTGGCCAACGAGTCATTCTAATATACTCCGTAGAGCTCGTCAACGCTCGTCCGCTGATTGCCAGAGTGCCTACGAAACGAAAATCCCATTGCAATGCCCGTTTCAGTCCTTTGTCCACAATCAATATTCCTGAAAAATAAATGCCTGCGCCAAACACGGGAAGGCGTGACTGCGGGTAGAGTTGGCAGCCCTCTATTCATCTTGCTGGAGTGGAGTCTTTTATGTTCACTGGCTCGGAATCAATACAGCGCAGTTCAGTGGAAAAGTTAACCATATGAGGGGGTAAAATGCACTCCGAAACAACAAACGTTTACAAAATCGAAACAACTGATCAATCATCAATCCATGCTTGACAATTAGCATTCGAGGAACGCTCTTCAAGGACAGTGACATCTTCCAGCCTTCAAGTATAATCAAGTATTCGTTGGCCTTCCTCGAAAGTGTTTTAGGGGAGAACATCGAAGGTGAGCAAGGAGATCTCGAGTCACACGTCACAGTGACGAACACTCGCGGTGCTGCGCTAGTCCACGTCATCCCTCTCCTTCGCTCCGAAACCTCTCCCTCTCGTCAGAGCAGACGTCAAAGTCTCAGAGGTGTCCCGCCGCGACTGCATGTACGTCTCGTTTGAACGTTTGAATTTCTGTCCGACTCTCCCGGACGTTTTCGCGGTTACAATCCTCGTTTTGTTCCGACCCGGGTGCGAGCCACGATGCGACCGACCGCGTCGGCGACGGGCAGTCCTGGAATGGCGCCGTGACGCGGGCTTGGTCAGCGGTTGACTTCGTGTGGTTGACCGGAACGGCCTTCTCTGCAGCCCTTGAAGGGTGCGACTTTGCAAGTCCGCTGCGCGCGAACATGTTCGATTTGAGTTGCGAAATATGTGTGGCATGTAATTACGTATATGTTGTTGGCGGTGATAAAAATTTTGAGCATCTTTTCAATTACAGACTGCCTCCAAAACCATGGCGGATTTGGCTCCAGTGTTGGAGAAGACCATATCGCAGAGTGAGTGCCTTTGTTGATGTCCATTGGTTGATGTGGTCAGTTTAGATCCGAGCGATCAACAACTAGCTCTTGACTATTTGAAACGGGCAGGCGAAACTAACTTTGTAAGTTCTTAGTGCGAGTGGTAGGCAAATAAACTATATTTACAGCCCGAATTTGTGAAACAACTTTCGCTGTGCTTGCGCTCGAATGGTGTCGACTTCATACGTCAAGCGGCTGGCCTTCAGCTTAAAAACGCTCTTGTTGCCAAAGAGGATGTGACAAAGCAGCAATACACTGCCCGGTTAGTATCATTTGTTGTGCGTTCTTCTTAACGCTTTTTTTTCAGGTGGCTTCAGTTACCCGAAGATATTCGAAACTTCGTAAAGGGCAATGTTATGGCAGCGATTGGAACCGAAAAGTTCAGACCATCCATTGCCGCCCAGTGCATTGCTGCTATCGCCTGCACGGAGATTCCTGCGAACGTAAGGCGAATCCGTATACCCTTAGATACAGTTTAAATTCTAGCTGTGGCCGAATGTCATCGCCGAACTTATGCAAAACGTGACTGATCCTCAGAGGCATAATGCGCTGGATCCGGTATTGCTCAAGGAGGCCTCGCTTGAAGCTCTAGGATATATATGCCAAGATATTGCCACCGGTGCTGTCGAAGCCCAATCAAATGCCATCTTAACGGCTATCGTACACGGCATGGGGAAGTCGGAAACATCAGATCGTGTCCGTTTGGCTGCCACTAACGCGATGTTAAATTCGCTGGAATTCACCCGTTCTAACTTTTCGAATGAAGTGGGTATTCGTATACGTAACTTTTCAGTAAACAAACGCGTTTAGAGGGAACGACACATCATCATGCAAGTGGTGTGCGAAGCTACCCAGTGCAATGACGATCCCGTGAAAGTAGCTGCTATGCAGTGCTTAGTTAAAATTATGTCGTTGTATTATCAGTACATGGAGCACTATATGGCTAATGCGCTGTTCCCGGTATGCTTCGTTGTTCTGGAGATATGTATCAAAATAGCTCTTTTAGATCACCCTGGAAGCGATGAAAAGTGGTGTTGACGATTTCATCCTTCAAGGTATTGAATTCTGGTCGAACGTTTGTGAAGAAGAGCTGGCGCTGAATATGGAGGCTGAAGAGGTAAGTTGTCTGTGGTATCGGAGTACTTAGCAGCTACTTTCAGGCACAAGAAGAGGGTCGCACCCCAGAACAGGTCTCTAGACACTATGCTAAGGGTGCGCTACCCCATCTGATACCAATGCTCACCGAAACCTTGGCACATCAAGAACAGGCTGATGATGACGATGATTGGGTTCCATCCAAAGCCGCTGGAGTCTGCATTATGCTTATGGCTCAGTGCACGGGAGACGATATCATCGTCCCTATTCTGCCATTCATAACTCAGCATTTTATGAGTCCAGACTGGAAATACCGAGAAGCAGCAATCATGGCCTTTGGATCGATTATGGAAGGGCCTCAGAAACCTAAGCTGCTGGAGCTCGTTGGGCAAGCCATGGACCCTCTGATTGCAGCGCTGTCTGCACCTGATGTATATTGCCATCGTGTGTGTGGTTCTACTTTTAATGGTTTGTTTCTTAGTTGCCAGTTCGTGATACCGCCGCTTGGACCATCGGACGGGTATGCGATGCTTGTGAAGAGCTCGTCACACAGCCGAATATCCTGACCCCTCTGCTTCCCGCTCTATCCAGTGCTTTGACGCAAGCGCCTCGTGTGGCATCAAATGTCTGCTGGGCGATTTCGAGCTTAGCGAAAGCGGCCTATGAAAGTGCCTGCCAACAAGGAACAGACGATTCTGGCCAGCCCGACACTTATATTCTCTCTAGTGTATTTGAGGGTATGGTCAACGCACTACTTAAGACCACTGACCGGTAGCCTTTTCCTTATTTGACAACAAACATGGAAAATATTTTATTTCAGCCCTGATGCTCATCACTCGAACCTTCGAATAGCAGCTTATGAAACGTTAATGGAACTGATCAAAAGCAGCCCGAAGGACTGCTATCCTGTTGTTCAGAAGACTACTGTTACCGTTCTGCAGAAATTGGAACAACTGCTGAATATGGAGTCGACACTCGAAAGCAACTCCGACAGGTCTCAGCTGAGAGATCTGCAATCCCTTCTCTGCGCAACGCTGCAAAGCGTTCTGCGGAAGATGCATCAAGAGGATATTCTCAATGTATCCGATATGATTATGCGTGGTCTTCTTTCTATCATGCAGAGATGTCAAGGAAAGGACGCTGGCGGAGTCATGGAAGATGCGCTTATGGCAGTTTCAACTCTCATCGAATGTGTGTACTTCATGAGCGGTTTCGTTTCATCTTTCTATCTTGCAGCAATGGGACAAGACTTCGCAAAGTACATGGACGCTTTCCGTCCGTACTTGTTTGCCGGTTTGGAGAAAGTGCAAGAAACACAAGTGTCCGCCGCCGCCATCGGTGTCTTGACCGATTTGGCCCGAGCTTTCGAAAAGAACTTGCTTCCTCTTATGGACGAAATCTATCAACGTCTCTTCGTAGTTTTGCAGGTAGCCTAGAAACGTCGCTCCGTTCTCACTATTTGTTCTTCTTCAGCAATGTCCTGATCGTTCTCTTCAGCCGCAAATTCTTTCCTGCATCGGAGATTTGGCGCTAGCCGCTGGCCCAGAGTTCAAGCGCTATTACACTCATGCGATGTCAACGCTGGTTCAGGCAGCCAAAGCTGCGAAGATTAGCGAAAACACTGTAAGATATTATTGTTTATTTGCACTTAAACTATCTTATTTCAGGATGACTACGATTTGATCGACTACATCGATGATTTGCGAGATGGATGCCTTGAAGGCTTTACCGGTATTGTGCAAGGACTCCGATCTGGTCCAGAAGAAGCTCAGATCTTGCAAGTCAATGTCCCCGATATTATCGGATTTGTCCATGAATTAGCCGTTTCCGTTCCCGAAGTTCGTGACGGTACTATCGCCCACGCCGCTGGATTACTTGGTGATTTGTTGACGACATACGGTGCGGTGCTTGTGCCTCTGATCGACAATGATGTTTTCAACGCAATGCTGACAAGGGGAAGAAGAAGCAAGTCCGGCAAGACGAAGACGTTATGCACCTGGGTGACCAAGGAGATGCGGAAACTAAAAAATACTTAGGAATCGGACATCGTTGCGGTTGTTATTACGCTTTATATTCTTTTTTGATTCTCCAGACGGGTACCTGTTGTTACCCATTGTTTAATTTGTGAATTTGACTCTGCTTAAAATGGATCGGATTTTCGTGTCATTGTTCGCTTGAGATGGGTCGGCTGGGTGGTTGGAAGCGACTTTGTGGTGAGGGTTCCGGCGTTGCGGACCTACCGGTCGCACTCGCATGACCTGTCGGAATGACTGCGGGAGCGACAGACGACGTACAGAACAAGGGTTTATTCGGGGATGATTACGGGCGGTTGCGGTGGAAGATGGCGCGCATCCGACTCCCGATGCGAAACACCTTCGAGATGCAGGTGGTCAGAAGTGTTCCGCTCGAGTACTCGCTTTCGATCTTCGTCTCCTTGTGCTTCGGGGCTATCTGAAACGGAAGGGCTCACGCGGAACCAGCCGAATAACACCTACCGTAACGTTGGCGGTGGGGAGAATTGGCGCAGAAAGAAGGATTCCAGGCGGTGGCGTCATCGTCATATCGTTGCGGTGGCGCTCCATCTGGCGTCTTCCGATGAGAGTGGCATCGACAGGGAGTGGAGGGTCGATCGGATCGTTAGGGCTGCTCCCGAGGACGGTGCGGGAAAACTCCAACGAGCGCGCGTTCCGCGGGCTCTGCGTCACCACGGAGCAGTGTCCACGACCCTCCAGCGCCGTCAGCATTAGCGACTTCGCGAGGGTCTTCGTATCCACTGGAACCCCGTCGATCTCGAGCAGGAGGTCTCCGCATTCGAAACGATTGGCTCCGATACCATCGGGGGCGACGGAGGCAACGACGACGCGGCCGAGGGCCGACCGGAGGGCAAAGCCCAGGCGCATCCCCGGCCTGTAGATGACATGCGCCACGAAAAAGTCGTCGCCCTTGTAGACGCCCTCGAGACGGCTCCGCGTCAGTCCGAGCTTCTTGAGACGCGCCGGAGGACACGACGTTTTACAAATGGGCCGCGAAAAGGTTACCAAGAGGGGCGGAGGCTGAGCCACCAGCTGGAGGAAGTGGTCAACGCTGATGACCTGAAGAGCGGAGTGTCTCGGTAGAGGAGGGGCGCCTACCTGGGTGCCGTTGAGAGTGACGACGGTGTCGCCGTGGAGCAGCTTCCCGTAGGCGACGGAGAGCGGCGCTACGGATTCGACGACGAGGTTCGGAGTCAGCCGGAGGCCGATCTGAAAAGAAAAGGTCAGGGCATGCAGAAGGGGGACTCACGTTCTCGCCTACGTCGGGGACGAGCTCGGCGTCGAGGATCTTCGTCGGCGGCTCCAGGGGGATGCCGTCGGTGTCGTCGACGGACTCCCCGGAGGCCGAGGAGAGTGTGGCGTCGCGGCCTCGGCGTTTCTTCCGGCTCGAGGAACTGGCTTCCCGTTTGTTTCCCATTTCTGCAGAGACCGACCGATCCCTGAGTTCACTGGCGAATGACTGCGGCGCCAATTTGCAAATCACGCGATCTAAGAAGTCGCCGATTGTAGTCCTCGGGCCATTCGCCCTCCTCGGCCCCGACGCCCGGTCTCGCCTCCTCCGGCTCCTGTTTTCGCTCCTCCGACGCCTCTTCCACCCTTCCGAGGCCATAAACACGTCCTCGGAATCGTTAATCGCCGGAGTCGTTTCAGACAATCAATTCAACCATCGATCGTCCTCTTCTGCGCCGGCTACGGTACCCGGCTCCGGGGGAGGACTTCGATTGGCAGCGCGCGCCGAGGCGCCGCCCCGCCTCGGGCGTCGGCGCCGCCGCCGCGCGGATTGCTGAGACGACGGAGCGCCGTCGTCGAGAGTTCGCGTACAATCCGCAGAGTCCGACCACAATTCCGTTTTGTACCGCGCGCGCCCCTTCGTGGAACCTTCTCAAAGCAGAGAGCACGGCACCGGGCTACAGTACCCGCCGAAGCACCCACATGTTTCAGAACCGTCGCCACGAGGGGCCAGGGCTCTACAGTAACCGACTACGGTGGCCGAAGACGCGATGTACGCGAGCAAACGGCGCCAGCGAAACTTCAAAAGGTGGGTGGAGGAGTCAGGCGGCGACGAGCCGTCCGAAGCGACGTCGGGGGCGCCACTGACTCCGGACGCCGAATTTCGGCGACTCGTGCACGCCATGTTTCGTGCGCGACTGAAATGCATGGCCACCCATCGGGAGGAGGAGAAGGTCCGAATATTAGCGTGATGCTTCGGGATCATCGAAAGGATCTCACGCGACGTTTCGACGAAACGCCGCGCCCGACGGCGCCCGGTGGCGAAATGGCGACCGCCAGAAGCCGATTGTAGCGGTCGCGTGAGTCCGGCGCCGTTTTTGTACGTCCAAAACGCATGTTTTCCTCCAATTCCACTGTCTACCGCCCGCAGCTCGGTTCCTCCCTCAGGAAAGGTCGAATTTTGATTTCCCTTCGATTCGGAGTGCTCCGGAGGGTCTTGGAGCAGGTTGTGTCGGAGAATCCTGACGAAAATCTCCTGCGGGAGACTTCTACAGTACCCTTGCAGTTCTATAGCCAAAGCACCTCTTCGTGGCCATTTTCTCCACGAAGACGTTCACATGGCGCTTCTTTGTACACGTCAGGTACAGACCCTATCCCTTATCCTCAGGACCCGCATCCATCCGCCATTTCCTCGGGAGCTTCGAAGATTCGCTCTCGAGGACCTCTGCAGGGTCGAGGACCACGAGGCAGATTTTCTTTTTTATCAGGCTTGTTTTCAAGTTTCCATCCGCCCTCCGCCGGCTACCGTACCCAGCTTCGCAGAGTCCCCACAGCCGAGGCGAGTCCGCCAGCGGTCTCCAATTATGCAATTTGTGTTCTTCTTGAGGGACCGCGCCGACGCCATTTGTCGCTCTTCGAGTATGTAAATAATAAATCGGACACGGCGAAGCAGCTGTTTGATTGCGGCACTTGTCGGCCGCCCTCCGCTACCGTACCCTCCCGCCGCTAGAACGCATTCCTGGAGACTCCTCTCCGGGAGTCGAAGCTCTCGAAGCCCCGGAGGCTCGGCGTCGTGCGGCGCTTCGGGCGATTCCGCGGCATTTCCAACTCATTTCACTTTACGACGCGATCGCTCGCGTAATAATTAATAATTAAGACATCCTCCTGGAGACATCTGTTGCGCAGTGCGCGCCATATTGGCCTCCTCAGCCCCCTCCCTCCCCGGCCTCGTCCCCTTCGGGGGCCCGTTAGGCGTGCTAATTGCCCGACCACACACGATGACCCTTTTTGCTGATTCGCACCTTTTTTGGCGCCCGGAGCACCTGGCGACAAATCGGGAGGTCTAAACGACCTCGGAGTCGAAAGCCTCCGCTCACGCAAGGCGCCCTTTGGCAGCTACCGTAACCCCAGCGTTTCAGAGTGCGCGAGCCGGCGAAGCCGGGAGCGGCGACGAATCCGAGCAAGCGGCATCGGGAGCGACTGAACGGCGAGCTTGAGACCGTAGCGGCTCTCCTTCCCTACGACGCTACCGTAATCTCGCGACTGGACAAGCTCTCTGTGCTGCGGCTGGCGGTGAGCTTCCTGCAGGTGAAGGCACACTTCCAAGGTGAGTTGCGTCACAAAGGGGCGAGGCGAGGCCGAAAGACGGCACCGTCACGCGAGGCGTCGGCCTCGAGTGTGCGTGTCAGTTACATCACTACGCAAACACTCGACCCGGGGCGCCTATTAGCGCGTCAGCGGAAGGGATACGATAGTCATCGAAGGTGGCGACAGGCGATCCTATCGGTCGCCAACTTCGACACCTTGAGTGGGGGTCGGAGAGGAATCTCGGAAGCGGATTATACACGTCGGCACGTGACGAAATGGCGAAAAACGGCTCGAGGTAATTGCGTCGTTATTGCTTTTTGGCGCTCGTGCAGGCGCGAAAAAAGACCCAGAAGTGGAGCTGCTTCTTGACCTCCCTCTGGCCTGCATGCCTGACTTCGGGGCCATTCTGGAGGGACTCGAGGCAGCCGTCGTCACCTCCGGAGCTAATCTCGCCAAGGCGATCGCTTATCGCATTGGCGCGTAATTGGGCGGATTAGATCGGCGATTATGCAGATTGGCTACCGTAGCCTGGTGCCACCTGTCCGGGGATTGCTTCCAGCTGAGTTCTTGCAGCATGTCTTCACGAGTACGCGGCGATGCTGTCGGCCTACGGGGCGCCGCTGCCTTTCCCGGCGGCGACGATCCCGGTGCCGTCGGTGGTGGAGCGAGGACCGCCGGAGCAGCTGCTCATCGACTCCGCGGAGCCGGGCTTCGACGCGCTCGCCAGTCGTGCCCTCGGCGGCTTCGTCCTCGTGCTCAACCCGCAGGGCGAGATCTACTACGTCTCCGAGAACATCGAGCTCTACCTGGGCTTCCACCAGTCGGATATCCTCCACCAGTCGCTCTACGACATGATCCACTCGGAGGACCGCGAGGACATCCGCCAGCAGCTCCAGCACGGTCCCAAGGATTCCAAAGGTTCGCGTGCGCCGGCCTAAACAAGCACTGTTGCCCTAGACTTCGAGAACGCCTTCGAGAAGAACGTCTGCGCGCGCTTCCGCTGCCTCCTCGACAACACATGTGGCTTCGTGGTAAGCCCCCTCGCCAGGCCCGAGACTACAGTATTCAGAGGGTGGACATCCGCGGGAAGATCGTGCCCCTTTACGGACTGCCGCCGCCGATGGAGCGCGCCGAGGTGCCCGTCGCCTACGGTTTCGCCGCCATCTGCAGCCCCTTCGTGCCGCCGCTCTACATCGACCACCCCGTGGAGGACCCGATCCTGAAGACGAAGCACGCGCTCGACTTCGGACTCATCTCTATGGACCACCGCGTACGCGCCATCCTCGAAATCGCCGAGGGCGCCACTCCCGCCTCCTTCTACAGCCTCGTGCACCCCGAGGACGCGACGTGTGTGGCCGAGGCACATAAGGAGGTGGTGAAGAACAGCGCCTCGGGGCTGCTCATCTACCGTCTCCTCAGCGCCGAGTCGCGGCTCGTCTACTACTTCCAGAGCAGCTGCCGCATGTTCTTCAAAAACGGGAAGCCCGAAGCCATCGGCCTCACGCACCGGATGCTCACGTGGGTGCACCCCTGCTCGCCCCTCCCCAAGACCCCCTTTCAGAGAGGTCGAGGGCACGATCCTGCTCGAGAAGCGCTCCAACCTGAAGGCGAAGCTCCTCTCCTTCGACGATTCGCTCCTCCAGTCGCCCCAGAATCTGCAGTCCACCGCCGCCCTGCCCACACACAGTGCCCCGCACTCCGCGGAGCCCGCAGAGCCGAAGAAGATGACGAAGGAGGTGGAGGGACGCCCTCTCGTCTATCAGAGCCAGCCCCTCGCCCAGTATTCCACTGCGATCTACCCTGCGCCCGAGCAGGGTCTCGCCGCGGAGCAGCTATATGACGGAGGGCTGCAGCCACAGAATCCCGACGACCTCGTCGCCTTCGCCGCTGCCGCTGCCGTGCCCTCCTATCCCTTCCTGCCCCTAGCTCAGGTACGGTAAATCACCGATGCCCCGTATCGTGCAATTTAGGACATGTCTCACCTCACCAGTTTTGGTCTCGATGCGAGAACGCACGCCTCCCTGAAGGCCTACGGGTATCCCACTCCCGACATTGTTTATCCCGCCGCCTACCCCGGCACCTCGCCTGTGGATTACGGTAACCCTTATCCAACGCCCGTGCCCACCGCCGACCCGACCGTACTCCACCCGGGATACTGTAGGCACCCGCGCACGGCATTTCCTAACCGGTCAGCTTTCAGTGTATCCTCCGCCGGCGTCACTTCTAGCGCCTCAAGTGGCCCACACGCTCTCCGAGCACGCCTGCTACCCCGAAGATGGCTTTGTCGACCCCCACGGCTACAAGGTGAGTTTTGCAAGGATACGGTAGCTGACCCGGCTCTTCAGAATCTGCTGTGGGGCAGCGCTTCCGTGGAGCACGGACAGGTCCTCGCGAGCGCGGCGCCGACCACCGCCAGCGGCTTCACTTTCATCTCCGAGGTAGCAAACACTCTGATGAGCTGACCACATGCAGTGATTTGTACATACCCACAGACGATCCATGGCAATAAAGGAGTTCTTATCTTGTTGTACATTTCCACTCGGGAGGCAGTCTCTCTTGGGTTCGACGGATACGGTACAAAGTCGATCCTCTGCTTCGCACATCTGCTCTTGCTCACTGGACTATGGTATTCCCGAAACGTCAACGTTTTCGAGGACTCCGTTCTTCGTCTCCCCACGACTTTTGCGACAGAGAATTTAAGCCTATCCAGCACATAGTTTCGCCACTAGGGGACAGCTCGAGCGCTCTGTGCTGAAACATTCCTGGCGACACACTTTTTTTGTGTCCGCCTAAACAAAATTGAAACAATTTTAAACTCTGTCTCAAGGATGCACTTTAAGGGGAAATACTTCCTTCGCGGGCCGGTTTCTGTCGCGTCGTTCCGTGTGCCCCCTAACCGGTGCACGGTCTTTCCATGGCGCCGGCGTGGGTCTTGCCGCGATACGCCTACGAGGGTGTGCGGGGAGACGGTGTCGGAGCAAACCTCCGAAAAAGGGGCAGAGAGGGAGAGGAGCCGCCCGCCCCGTCGCGAAATCGCCGAAATCGATGATCCCTTCGCCCCTCGCCTTCTCGGTGCCTCCATTATTATCAGAAGCCCGAGGCGGGCGCGGGCTAAACAACGCACTTTGCACCGCTTGACGGCGCGCTGTTTTCCCTCTAAGGCGCCCTTGTTGCGTTCTCGTCGCCTGGGAATCGCTAATCACTTCCCGGCTCCGATTCTTTTTTCGCTGAGTCGTCTTGAGGCGCCAGAAGACACGCCTGGAGCCTGATCACTCTCCCCAACTTGCGCCTTCCGTCCCGGGATTCGCCCCTCGCGCCTCCCTTAGCGCGAAAGCCGCGTGAAAACGTCATTTCGCAAGATCGTTCCGTTCGGGATGGCGGTGAGTCATTCGGCCTGCTCTGCAGCTGTATTCGTTTCTGCTATTCCAAAAGTACAGCTTCAGTGCGCCTCTGATCGCCTTAATCGACAGCGCTCTCGGGTGATCGATCTGACCGGTTTTCTTTCGGAAAACAACGTCGGCGCGTGTCCATTTTGCGCCAATTTGTCGCGAACTCTGCTTCTTCTTCAGCTGCGCGTCCGGGATGACGTCGGCCGTGGTGACTTTCAAGTCGCCTCAGCCCCCGAAGGTGGACCATGGCCCCACCACAGCCGCCACCTCCCTAGGTATGCATCCCTACACGGCCGATGGATCCAGGCCTTCTTTAGAAGGGGGCAAGGCCGATGAGATGAGGGAGAAGCAGAAGTTGGGCCACCGGCGGATCGACCGCCAGGGAGAGGTCAGCTACAAGCGGGTGCCCACGAATGCCCTCATGGGCGCTATCCAGTTAGGTATAGCCAACTCCATCGGCTCCCTCGCGAGTAAGCCTGAGCGCCAGCTCCTCGTCCAGGACTTTGACTACATCGAGAACGTCGCCTTTCCTTCGTACGGCTCCCTTCCACCCTAAAAGTCGACCTTTTCCCCTTTCAGGGAAGGATCCCTCACCACACCGTCGCATCAGTACGGCGACTTCCGGTTCAAAACGTACGCACCAATGGCGTTCCGGCACTTCCGCGATCTCTTCAACATCAAACCTGCCGATTTCCTCGTATGTGTTCCCCGGCGGCCGCAAATTTTACTGCATCTTGCAGCGGTCGATCTGTACGGAGCCGCTGAAGGAACTGTCGAACCCGGGAGCGAGTGGATCCATCTTCTACGTGTCATCTGACGACCAGTTCATCATCAAGACGGTGCAGAAGAAGGAGGCCGAATTCTTCCAGCGGCTGCTGTCCGGCTACTACATGAACATCCACCAGAACCCGAAGACGCTTCTGCCGAAGTTCTTTGGCTTCTTCTGCTACCAGGTGAACGCTCTCGGCTTGCTCGACTCAACTTTCTGTTGCAGAGTTTCGGCAAAAACATCCGATTGTTGGTGATGAACAATCTATTTCCGCAGACGATAGCGATCCACGAGAAGTACGACTTGAAGGGATCCACCTACAAACGAATGGCCTCCAAGGCAGAGAGGGAAAAGAACGCGCCGACACTGAAGGATCTAGACTTCCTGAAAGATCACAAAGACGGAATAATGCTGGACCCCGTAGCCTACGACGCTCTGGTTAAGGTTCTAGGGAGAGACACCCTGGTTGGTGGTACCTAGCTGGCCTTTTGATAAGTTTGTCTTTTCAGGTCTTACGGTGCTTCAGAATAATGGACTACAGTATGCTGGTCGGCGTGCACAACCTCGATATTGCCAACGAAGCCGGAACGGGTAATACGACGGAAGAAGAGGGCGGCGAACAGCCGGGAACCAGTCGCGCTGTCGACGTGAGGCACAAGCGATCTCAGAGGCTGAAGTCCAAATTCAGCATGTGGGGTTCCCTTCAGGGCGACGACGGATTCAGCAACAACCCGTAAGCATCCACGCTCAAAAGACCCGTTGACTTCGTTTCTAATTTCAGGGCGGACGGAATTCCGGCACGGAACACCAGAGGCGAGAACTTGCTCCTTTTCATCGGCATCATCGACATCCTGCAGAGCTACAGAATATCGAAGAAGATCGAACACATCTGGAAGAGCGTGCTCCACGACGGCGTGAGTACTCCCTGACGTCTTTCGTGCAACCGAATGTGCTTTGCAGGATACCGTATCCGTCCATCATCCCGACTTCTACGCCGAACGTTTTCAGAATTTCATCCAGAACCAGGTGTTCAAGAAGCTGCCAGGTTGGTCTTCGGGCGATTTGCGGCAGAGAATGCTCTGCGTTTTGACTTTAATCGGTGGTCCTGTCAGTATTTCTCACAAAAATCTTATTTAATCGTTTTCCCCACGCCGCGATTTTGAGCTTCAGTGATTTTGGGACCCAAGAATGCCCATTTCAGTCGACACGACTCAGCCGAAACACCATGGCAAATTCCGCTCGTTCGTCCATTCTTACCTTGGTATCTCTCGTTTCGCAGCTTCGCTTTGCAAGGCTTTCTTTCCACGTGTTTTCGTTGTCGGGTGTGTGTTGTAGGATTGCGCAGAGTGTCGCTTTCTGTGTCGTCCTTTGCGGTTCTAGGCCATGCCAGTCACCACAGAACACATTTTCTTTGTGTTTCTGTGTCCCCCACCCCACATTCATCTCCGCCTTTCAGCGCTCAAACATAGTCCGAGCCGGAAAAGAACGATGACGCGGCGCAGCGTCAGCGACAAGGACGACGAAGTGGACGGCCAGGCGCGCGCCTCCGCCAGAAGGAACTACCGCCTCGACCTGGAGTAAGTGCCAGGCTCGTCACAGCTTCCAACTGACCGCTTCAGGAAGAAGAGCAGCCAGAAACCGGACAAGAAGGAGTCTAGACGTCTATTCGCCAACGTAGACCCGAGGGGCGCCGGCGGTGAGACTGACACGGACATGGAAGTGCTCGCGAACGAGACAACGCCGTTGGACCTCGAGGCTTCGCGGCTGCGCTACGACTCCGCCGGCGCGGACACCGTACTGCGCATGGAGAGCGTTGAGATCTCCATCGAGGAGCCCTACGAGAAGAGACCTTGAGTTGGCGCACGTTCGCTGGAGACTGTGCGAACCGACGCGCCCTTATTCCCTCGACAGCTTCACTTTCACGACTAGATTCGCTCTCTGCATTAATAATGTGTGTAATACTGTAGATACGGTACCGTCTGATCACTGCAAGCTCCATTCCCACAAACACAAATGCAGTATTGTCCTTATTTAGAATCCTACCCCGCTGGAATGCAATATGTTCGTGGTGTCCTCTTGATCCGTTGAACTCATGATGAGTCTTCCCTATCACTGAGTTTATGATTGTATATGAATGATTTATTTATAAACCGTAGGAGAGTATTTTGTTTCTGAACTTGTAATGTGTTCTAGATTCTTCGCAACTCTATAAAATGTACCAGAACGAACAGTCGTTTCGATAATCGGCGGGAGACGATCACCGCTGGAGCCATAATCGAGATTGTGGGACCAGAATGCCACAGGAGAAAGTACAAAATGTGGAGGAAAGGCCTCGGCCCGCACACCATCTATAGGAACAATAATGCACTTCACAGCGCGTTTGATTGTTCTGTACATCGTTCAGCCCATGCCACGGGGGAGGCAGGAGTTACCTACTGACAGGTCAGATGGTGGCGCGCCCTATCTTCAGCCACTCACTCAAGCTTGAACTGCACGGAACTCTCATTTGCGCGTGGGTCCTGCGTGGAAGAGGGAAGAGAACGAGCGAGCGTCTGCCAGACGCTGGCATCTCGTCTGTCTCCTTTGTCTCGTCTGCCGGAACTGTCGATAGATTTATCCGTGCGTGGTATGATTTTCGATTGATCACTGATTCGTGCTGGGTGTTCTGTTTTCAGATGAGTTCGCCGAAGAACTCGGAGTCGCTAAGAGCCGACGAGATAAGGGAGAAGCAGAAGTTGGGCCACCGGCGGATCGACCGCCAGGGAGAGGTTAGCTACAAGCGGGTGCCCACGAATGCCCTCATGGGCGCTATCCAGCTAGGTATAGCCAACTCCATCGGCTCGCTCGCGAGCAAGCCTGAGCGCCAGCTCCTCGTTCAGGACTTCGGTTACGTCGTCGATGTTGCTTTCCCTTCGTAAGGACACACAGAATGTGCAAATGTGATAATTTTGAATTTCAGGGAAGGATCCCTCACCACACCGTCGCATCAGTACGGCGACTTCCGGTTCAAAACGTACGCACCAATGGCGTTCCGGCACTTCCGCGATCTCTTCAACATCAAACCTGCCGATTTCCTCGTATGTGTTCCCCGGCGACCGCAAATTTTAGTGCATCTTCCAGCGGTCGATCTGTACGGAGCCGCTGAAGGAACTGTCGAACCCGGGAGCGAGTGGATCCATCTTCTACGTGTCATCTGACGACCAGTTCATCATCAAGACGGTGCAGAAGAAGGAGGCCGAATTCTTTCAGCGGCTGCTGTCCGGCTACTACATGAACATCCACCAGAACCCGAAGACGCTTCTGCCGAAGTTCTTTGGTTTCTTCTGCTACCAGGTGAGCGCTCTCGGCTTGCTCGACTCAACTTTCTGCTGCAGAGTTTCGGCAAAAACATCCGACTGCTGGTGATGAACAATCTATTTCCGCAGACGATAGCGATCCACGAGAAGTACGACTTGAAGGGATCCACCTACAAACGAATGGCCTCCAAGGCAGAGAGGGAAAAGAACGCGCCGACGCTGAAGGATCTAGACTTCCTAAAAGATCATAAAGACGGAATAATGCTGGACCCCGTAGCCTACGACGCTCTGGTTAATGTTCTAGGGAGAGACACCCTGGTTGGTGGTAGCTAGCTGGCCTTTTGATAAGTTTGTCTTTTCAGGTCTTACGGTGCTTCAGAATAATGGACTACAGTATGCTGGTCGGCGTGCACAACCTCAACATTGCCAACGAAGCCGGAACGGGTAATACGACGGAAGAAGAGGGCGGCGAACAGCCGGGAACCAGTCGCGCCGTCGACGTGAGGCACAAGCGATCTCAGAGGCTGAAGTCCAAATTCAGCATGTGGGGTCCCCTTCAGGGCGACGACGGATTCAGCAACAACCCGTAAGCATCCACGCTCAAAAGACCCGTTGACTTCGTTTCCAATTTCAGGGCGGACGGAATTCCGGCACGGAACACCAGAGGCGAGAACTTGCTCCTTTTCATCGGCATCATCGACATCCTGCAGAGCTACAGAATATCGAAGAAGATCGAACACATCTGGAAGAGCGTGGTCCACGATGGCGTGAGTACTCCCTGACGTCTTCCGAGCAACCGAGTGTGCTTTGCAGGATACCGTATCCGTCCATCATCCCGACTTCTACGCCGAACGTTTTCAGAATTTCATCCAGAACCAGGTGTTCAAGAAGCTGCCAAGAAGCTCCCAGCGACAGTCAGATCAGTTACCCAGTTGTAATCGGCGGAGGCATTCGGCCAATGTTGCGAATGCCGCCCGGAAGGAACTGTTGGTAGATTTGATCGATGCTAACGACTCCAGTCGGCGGTAAATCTTCCGAAATCTCGTCAATCAATTGCATCTAACCTCCATTCTCTTTAGATGCATATGGGACAGGCACCAACTTATCGACCAGCGCATCAAGGAGCGGCACATAATGAATCATCATTTGCGCGAGGAAGAAGAAGAAGACCAAGAGGTCGAATCCGACGAGCTCGATTCAGATCCGATGCTGTGTTTGGACCGCGACACAACGTGCTAGAATAACCGTGGACCCCGCTATTGTACGTTGAGTTTCTAAGTAAATAGAATAAGTGAGTCTCCTGTGAGTCCGATGGCTCAGCTATGTAAGGGAAATGTAAGAGAAAAGTTTCTAAGTTTCTAAGCGTTTCCATGGGAGAGCAATTTCCTCGTCCTCAAAAGCTCAAGCGCCGTTCTCCTCCAGGTGTGAATTTATGAAGTCGTTTGTGGGTTTTGTGACTCTCTTATGTTTTTATCGCGGAGCAGAAGGGCGATCAAAACAAATGGAACCAATTTTTGGACTGCATTCGGAATTCCCAAAACGACGGTCCGTGGATCCATGGGCAAATTGTTTATGGTACGCCGGAATGCGGCTCTTTTCTGGAGCGCTATTTAATCTTATTCGCCTTCCGAGATCGCGGCGGCCGCGACGCGGCTCCGCCTTGGATGCTCATGGGTACGCCTCAGGCGCCGGCCGCATTGATTGTGCCGAACGCGCGCGAGGCCGCATTAGTTCCCCTACTGCATCGAGAATGGTCGCCTCTTCCGACGGCCGAGGATTCGACTCCTCCAACACGACTTCCACCCCGGGTAAGTGCGCTCCCCTAACGCGAATTCAACCTCCTACAGCCCTATCCATCGTTGTCGCCTCCGGAGGGCTCCTGGCCCTCGTCGCAGTCAGTATCTGCCTCATCTACGGCCGAAGACAGCACCAAAATAAGGCCCACCGCCGCTTCTCAGCGAAGTCGCCCCTCATCTCGCACTCCCCGGTGGTGCCCCTCAAGGCGGCCCATGTCAAAGGTGAGCCCACCGTACCCCGGCTTCTCCGATGACGAGCATCGGCGCGGTGACGTAGGCCGGCGCCGTCTCTTCTTGCCTCGGGGTCATCTCTCAGCGTTCGGGGCGTCAAAAGGCGCCGCGCCGCTCTCTGGCACCCCATTAGCGGCGGGGACACGTCCGGGCCTTGGTTTCCCGGCGAGGTTACTCACCGAATCGGCGACATCTCATTAGTCGGGCTACGGTAACCGCGGGAGTTGCCGTCTGTCGCTTCCCCGGACTTAGGCGCTTTCTCGGGTGCACTTTTGTTTTGTGTCGTCGGCACCTGTCGCGGGCGGAGTCGAGGACGCAGAAGAGAACTGACGGCGATGTTTAGGGCCGCGCGGACTGAAAAACGCGACGAGTCCTGTGCAGAGTCCACAGGGCTCGGAGTACTCTTCGAGTTCCTCATGCTCCTTCCACTCGCCCTCGGAGCTGCACCCTCCGGTGGCAGTCGGCGGCGGCATCCGGAAGATCTCGACGAGCCAGCTCGGCAAAGAGCGCGGCGTGCTCAGTTTCTCCCTCCACTACGACGCACAGAGCGCTGCGCTCCAGGTGTGCGTCGTCGGCTGCCGCGACCTCCCGGAACTGCTCATCGCCCCCGATGGTCAGTGTCTCCTCGACCCCTACGTCAAGCTGCAGCTCCTGCCCGAGAAGGAGCATCGCGTCAAGACCCGCCTCGTCAAAGCCACCCGGAACCCCGTTTACGACGAGCAGTTCACAATGTACGGGATCGGCACCGACCGACTCGCCACCACGAGTCTCCACTTCGCTGTCGTCGCCTTCGACCGCTACAGTCGGGATACGGTACTCGCCGAGGCGGTCTACTCCCTCAAGGAGGCTGAGCTGGCGCTCAGCGAGTACAAGGAGGTGGAGCTGACGCTCAGCGGCCGCGGCTCCGACCTCGGCGCGCAGCGCGGCGAGGTGCTCCTTAGCCTCTGCTATCAGCCCACCACCAGCCGGGTTACGGTAGTCATCCTCAAGATCAAGGATCTCCCGAAGTTCGACATCACCGGCATGGCGGGTAAGTGGCCCCTTCGCGGCGAGACCCGCGTCGTTCAGACCCCTACGTGAAGATCTACATGCTCTACAACGGGAAGCGCATTTGCAAGAAGAAGAGCCAGGTGAAGCGCCGCACCCTGGCGCCCGTCTACAACGAGTCCTTTGTCTTCGACCTCCCGTCCACCGCCGAGGCCGACCTCTCGGCGATCCGCTTCGAACTCCAGGTGCTCGATTGGGACCGCGTCGCCCGCTCCGAGGTGATGGCACGCTGTGGAATCGACGACGGTAGGCGCCCCCTCCGGCCACTCTCACCGCTCCTTCCAGCGAACCTCCACTGGCAGCAGGCGCGTCAGAATCCTCGTCGCCAAATCGCCGAGTGGCACTCCCTCACCGGCTGAACGCATCCCTCGTCCGCACCTGTAAATACCGTATTCCCACCGGTCTCCTTCCCATAGCCCCAACTTGTTCCAAACGAATCCGATTCTCTCCAACGACGTGTACCCACCATCCGAGTTATTTGTCCTCCTCCGATCTTTCCCCGCAAATTACTGTATTTTCTTCGAACGCGCTTCGGCTATTTCTCGATAAATCTGTCCTTTCCGAAAGTGAACGATTTCACGATTTCACGATTTTATTTCGCGAATCAAAGGCATTATGCCTTGCGCGACACCGAAAATAGACAAACAGAGGATGTCTGGGAGACGACTTCATCCCTGGCGCGGCGTAGATGTCGAACCGGTGGTTGGCGGAGAGCTTCATGGGGCTTCTGGGAATCGGCAAATCTTCGGATTCAGGAGCGGAACATCGTTTGCGGCACAGCGCACGCTTCTGTGCTCGAATCTGATGGTCCGTGGTCCGGGAGTTGCGTCTTCGATGGTGGTGGCGTCCTCAGAGCGTCGGTGACCTTCGGGATGACTTCTCACGTGGCCGGATTCTTGATGTCGGACATCTTGTTGTCAGCGGTGGTGGGACTACGGATTCCGGGTGTCCCAATTCCCTCTGGAAGCCGGAACAGTCACAACTGCCACGGGGTTTGCCATCTGACCGACCAGACACTCAGAGAGCGACCGGAGGGACCGACCGCTCGCCACCGCGACACGAGTGAGAGTGAACCCCATCGGGAAATGTTGCAAAGCGCAGACCGAAAGCGAAGAGGTTCCCACACAGATTTGCCGATTTCCTCTTGGGTTTCCCGTCTGCACGCCAAAGGCAACTCCTCTGAAGAGACAACGAGCAAGGGAAGCGTCGCACACTGGAAGGCCACTTTGGCGCCCACGTGACTCAACTTCTAAGATTCCGTTTCTGTCCTGGACCCGAGAGAGAACACTTCTCTCAGCATCAAAGGCTGGTTTCCATCCAGGACAGAGAACTCCCGGATAAAGGAGAGGATCGACTCGGTGGGTAGTCCGGGGAAGCCCCTCCATGAATTTCGGAAAATATACTTTACTTTCGAAATTCTGAGTTCGCTCGTTAATGCGGGCAATGGAGAGAGGACATGCATAACCGATCTGCGGGGAATCTGAAGACATCTATGGACAACTATAGCACATAAGGGAGTCGACTGGAAGTGTCTATGTACAAAGACATGTGGATAAGCAGTAGAGGAGTCCCGAGGGACAAATAAGCACTTTGAGGAGGAATACCCGAATTAAACACCCCGAACAGCGGCTGCGCACCTGAGGTAACAAACTCGAACAGTTCTTCGGTACCCGGAGAAGCAGAAAAGGCGGGCTCACATGGCCCTGTTGAGCATCGGCGAGGAGACGTCTGAGTTGCTGCGGAGGACGGCGGTGCCGCGGGAGTTCGCGTGCGTCTTCTCATGCTTCGAGAGGTGGTCGGAGCGCATGAACTTCTTGGCGCACTGCGAGCACGTGAAGCGCTTCTCGCCGGTGTGAGTCCGGCGATGGCGCTGCAGCTCGTCGCTCCGCGTGAACTTCTTCGTGCACATCGACCAGTCGCACACGAAGGGTTTGTTGCCGGCGTGGCCCCGCAAATGCGCCCGGAGGTGCGACGTCTTCCCGTATGTTTTGTTGCAGAGGTGGCAAATGTGGAGTCGCGGCTTGTCCGCCCTGAAACTACCGTCTCCGACCGTCCGGGTGGGGGGACACTCACATGCGAGGCGTATTCGCCGAGTTCTGGCAGTTGGGGCACGTGCAGGCAGACCGTTTCGGGGTCTTCTTGAAGCCTGTCGAGTCCATGCCGGCGTTGTAGTCGCTGCCAGCGGAGTTCGGCGTCATCAGCGGCTGCGGCGCCACCTGCTGGCTCGCGGAGTTATGATTCGACATCGTTACCGGCGTGATCGGCGCCGTCTGCGTGTTCTCGTTCGTGATGATCCATTTCTGCGGGTCGTTCGGGTCCTGCAGGAAGTGTAGGTTCCCCAGGGTGATCTTCTGCTGCCCGGCGCCGTTTAGCTTCGGCACGGAATTATTGAACGGTGTCTGGGGCTGGTTCGCCTGTTGAGGCTGCTGTGGAGCCATCGGCTGCTGGGCCTGCTGGGGAGCCTGTGACTGTATGGCGCTCCCCCGGGGCGTCTGCTGGTGGAGATGGTGGTCCATCGGGGGCTCGACCTTCACGTTCGGCTGCTGCGTGATGAGTTGGACGTTGTTCAGCGAAGTCATCTGCTTTCCGCTCTCCATTACCTGGGTCTGCGGCTCCGCATGACTGCTCGTCGGGGCGGTGGCGACATTGGAGACGGGGAATTGGATAAACGCGAACTGCAAAGGAAACAGTCACCCGTGGGAACGAATCGCGGCGGCGCCTTCGGCTGCACAAGACGCGTCGCCGGACGATCGATTGATTAGGGTTCAAGTTTAGCCTCCGACGCAAGCAAAAAGAAACGAACCTGCTGAGGCGCCGCACCGGCATGGGTCGTAGTGCCGTCGGCCGGCCGGATCAGGTAGAGCGGCGTGGCCGAGGTAGCCGTCGCCGGAATCGCGCTTCCGTTGATGCTCTGGGCGCCGGAGGGGATGAGGATGAGCTGCTGTCCTCCGGCGGTGGTGCCTTGAGGGAGGATGAGTTGGTACTGTCCCGGCTGGGCACCGGCTCCCGAGGACTGTGGGATCACTTGTATCTGCTGGGGCTGCGAGCTGCTAGAGACGGGCACCCCGCCGGAGGCCTCGGGCGGCTTCGGCAGAATCATGGGGGAATCGGCCATGGCGAAGAGGTCGGGGCAGCGAGAGGAGGAGGAGGAGAAGTACGGGGGCGTGACGTTACGGAATACCTCGGACGGCGACTTCACTCGGAGCGGGGCGAGCTCGAAGGCGGCGCTGGACTCAACTGCGGGGCGTTCCGCACCGGCGATGCGACCTCCGCGGCGCGTGTTCGACGGCCAATCGGTCGCGGGAGGCGGTCAATCGATTCCACTTCTCTGGTGCGCTCCGCTCCCGCCGCGCTCTCTTGCGCCTGCACCGCCTCGCACCCTCCCCCCACGCCCGTCGTCTTCCCGCAAAACACGTTTTCGCCCTTTGTTCCGAAGTCTCGCGATCTTCGAGGCGGGCCCCTCCAGGGGAGGGTCGCCGCCGTACACCGTCACAAACAGAAACGCAATCAACAGCACAACCAGTTGCTCTTCCGACGTCTTCCCGTTTGTACAGTACCTATGCACGTCTTCACCACGGATTTTGCCCGGCTTCGTCCGATCTTGCGCTCTTCAATAATTTATGGCCATCGGTGGTGGCTCCCTTCTCGGGGCGTGGTCCCAAAAGGATTTCGCCGACCGCCTCGCCGATCAAATCGCCCTCGACGCCGTGTTTCCTCTCCGAAACTCAAAGAACCAAAGAACACGACGCTTATCCCACAGCCCGCACAGTGCAGAGTGCCCGTCCTCTCCCCAGATCGACTCGGACTTCTCCGGATCGGCATCTCCGCCGACCTCCACATACCCCGTCGGAGAACTTCTTCCCCGAGGATCTCTAGAAATCAACACGGATCAGCGTCGATCGATGATCTCACACCGCGCTGACCAGCCCCACTTCTCATGGCGCCGAACCGCGCGGCGCGGGTGCGCATTTCCCGCCACTCCTGGGGTGGCCTCCAGGGTGATGCAACGGTGCCGCCTACAAGGGGGCTTCATTATGCAGCGCGGCGAGCCGCCCGAAACAATCCACAGCGCGGCGACGTAATGCCAAAAGTTTAACAAAAAAACTGACTTAACAAGGCGAATCTTCATAACAAAACGTTCTCATTTCTTCTTGGCGGCTGTCAGTCCGGCTCCGGCGTTGAACTTGAAGAGGATCACATCACCGTCCTCGACAACGTAGTTGCGACCTTGTTGGCGATATTTTCCAGCCCCTTTAACGGCGTTTTCGTGGCCAAGCTCCATAAGATCGGCCACTTTGCACACTTCGGCCATAATGAAGCCCTTTTCGAAGTCCGTGTGGATTCTGCCAGCAGCTTGTGGGGCCTTCGAGCCTTTCTAAATGAGAAAGGGTACAGTGCCAGGCTGAAGACGGTTACCTGGATAGTCCAAGCCTTGACTTCATCCTTTCCAGATGTGAAGAAATATTCCAGCTGAAGAGCCTTGTAACCGGTTTTGATAATCTTGTCAAGCGCGCTGGTACACTCATGCTGCAAAGGATAATGCCATTAGCGGAAACCCGAACGATTCTTCATTTACCTCCTTGAGATATACTTGTCTCTCGTCCTCTGGCATTTCCAGAAGTTTAAGTTCAAGGGCACCGCTGAAGGGAATGAGCACTGATCCGGCATCGTTCTCGTCGATCCACGCCTTAATCTTGGGGAGCCACTTATTCTTCTGAAATTAAGCACTAAGAGAGATGACAAATTTGTAACGGGTCACTACCTTACGGATATAATCCTTTTCTGAGAGGTTGACAAGATACACGATGGGTTTGGCTGTCAAAAAGAGGTGCTTGTTCAGCGCCTCGATTTCTTTCTCGTTCCAGACGGCTAGTCTTACGGGCTTCTTCTCATTTTCCAGAAGGCCTTTCACTTTCACCAAGGTGTCGTATTCGGGCTTCTTGGACTTATCACCTCCACGGATAGCCAGTTTCTCGACGCGATCAATAGCGCCTTCCAGATATTGCAGATCCTTCATGCGGAGCTCATCACTGATAATTTCGAGATCGCGAACGGGATTCACATCGCCTAAACATAAACAAAACTGAACAGAACGATATTGATGAGCTCACCTTCAACATGAGTCACATCGTCGTCATCGAAAGCACGGCAGAGATGGAACAGCGCGTCACAAGCGGACACGTGGGAAAGGAAAGCGTTTCCGAGGCCTTGACCCTCCGACGCTCCTTTCACAAGACCAGCAATATCGGTGACATTCAAGAAAGCTGGTACTTTACTGGCCGGTTTGTAGTGGTCGCACAACCAGTCGAAGCGCTCGTCAGAGATGGCGACTCTGCTCTCGTTGGGGTCGATGGTACAGAAGGGGAAGTTCTCGGCCTGAGCTTCACTTTTTGTGAGAACATTGAAGAAGGTGCTTTTTCCAACGTTGGGAAGACCAAGGATGCCAACCTGACAACAGTCCATCGTTACGACTACAAAATACTCTTCGAATCTACCTTCAGATTGGTGCCGATTCGACCCATCAGGGGGGCACGCTCCGGCTCGTCGTTCTTCTTCTTTGGTGGCATCCTGTCGTCCTATATACCTAGCAACGTATAGGCACACACCAGCAAGCTCCATACCTAACAAAGTACGTGGTTTAGGCGTCGACACCCAACAAGCATAACAAGCAGAACGTTCAGCGCTGTACAATTTATCGAGCGACACAAATACAACAACCAGATTAACAGTGAGGATCAATGGCTTCTTAGACGAAGGTCGGTTTAGTATCCACCAGGGGGAGGGCCAGGGGGTCGCATTCCTGCGGGAGGCATAGGCGGCATGCCATAACCGGGCTGCATGGCGCCGACACCAGGACCTCCCATTCCTCGAACAGCTCCTTGCAAGCCTATAGATGAGCTGGATTAAAGGAATTGAAAGTACAATAGAACTACCTGGAGGGACACCCATGGGAGGAACGACGGGCATGCTACGACCAGCTGGCTTGGCAACTCCGGGTCCGCCGAGTCCACCGGCTTTGGGAACCTTGATGGTGTCATCGTCTTTGAGTGGGGGTCCGTCAACGGAGATGGAAACGATGTGCTCTCCCCGGAGCAGCACAAGTCCGAGAATGCGCTTTTCTTCGCCATCGCTCACTTTCTTTCCCGGCTTAGGCTTGATCTTTCTGATTTCTTCACAGTCGGCGAGTAAGATGTTCATGTGTTTGTCAAAGGCTGCAACAGGAACATAACGATGAAAAATATTGCGCAACGCACCTTTAAAATATCCAATGAACGTTCTTGTGTCCTGCAGCACTACTTTCATCCGGTAGTTCAGATGGGACATCATCTTGTTGTTCTTGCTGATCGTCATTTTGAACGACGGCGACTTGGACAAAAACTGAAGGCGGTTCTGAAAAATAAAGTGAACAGAGGCTGCGACGACTTTCTAAGCGCAACAACCGGATAAAATGGCTCAAATGATGAAAGCAGAAACCGCCGCAAAACCTCAAAGTTCGCACGAGGTAAAAAAGGAGTTCAGTAATTAAATGAGATTCGTTCTGGAAGAACATGGAAACGTCTTCCAGATCTCGAAGACATTCCAAACGTGAACAAAAAAAACGTTCGCACCGCACGGAACAAGAATTCGAAGCGACGCAAGGAAATACGAAATTTTGCGGGTAGAAATCGTGGTGAGATCCAGTGGTGTGCTGAAACTGTGGACGTTGTTGTAGGCAAATCTCCCACCCACCGTATAACGGTAGAAGAGTTAGAGGCTATCCGTTGTGGGACCGAATGGTCATAAAATCGGTGTCGTCTTTGCGCGAAAATGACGCTGCGCTGGAATTGTGAAAGTTGTGGGGTGTTTTGAATTTTTCTACGGTTTGGAGGGGGCCTTTAGGTGGGGTGGAGTGGTTTGTTTTAAGTGAAATTTTGTGTGTATGTTCTTTAGGGGCATTTAAATTTTAGTGAAAAATTTTTTTGGATATGTTGATTGGAGGTGAAGATAGGTCCGATTTTGTGGTTTTTCGATGAAAAATCGAAATTAATTCATAGAAAAAATTTTTTTGTGCGTGCTTAGGCTCTTTTTGAAGAGCAGAAAATTTCGAGAAAGTGCGAGATCTTCGATTTTGCTCAAAAAAGTTAGAAAAAAAGAAAAAAATATTTTCGGAAAAAAACGTGCTCCGTTCAAAGCCCTAAGGATCTGTGGATTCGCGTTTGTTTGGAGTGAGTTAGGTATCAATCGAAAGCTGAATAAATTGCGCACAAAGCTACCGTTCTCGATTTCTCGAGTTGCGCAGTTGCTTTTCACTTTTTTCAACATTTTACGTGATCCCAAAGTTCCCACGAGTTAACCTGTCGCGCAGCCCCCACCCAGGCTAGTCTTTATCACCTTCTCACGAGTTTTCTATTTTTTGATCGAGCTTCTTATTGGATCGAAGATGAGGATGCCTAGCAATTTTGAGAACATGGACGAACCCGAAGAAAATCTCTATGAGCTTAAGAGGAATCTGCCCTAGATTCTTTCCTTAGTGAACGTTTTGAGAGTCTCAGAGGATTCAGACTCTCACTCGTGTCGCGGTGGCGAGCGGAAGCCACCCGGAAGCCGTAGTCCCACTATCGCTGACAACAAGATGTCCGACGGCAGGAATCCGACGCCCGACGCTGCGTGAGATGTCATCCCGAAGGTCGCCGACGCTCTGAGGACCAGCGAAGACGCAACTCCCGGACCACGGACCATCCGAGCTTCCGAGATTCGAGCTCAGAAGCGTCGAATGTGCCTCAAACGATGATTCGCTGCTGCATCCGAAGATTTGCCGATTCGCAGATGCCCCGTGAAGTGCGCCGCCACCCACCGGTTCGACATCTACGCCGCCCAGGGATGAAGTCTTCTGCCAGACATCCTCTGTTTGTCTATTTTCGGTGTCGTGCAAGGCATAATGCCTTTGATTCGTGAAATAAAGTCGTAAAAAATAAAGAAAAGTCAGAGGACTCGATGAGGAAAGAGTCGAAGCTCGAGAGTCAATCTTGAAGAAGCAGAAGAAATATAAGGCATATTATGATATGTCACATCCTCTTTCATTTGTGTCCCCAGCGATCGGTCGGGTCGTCCACTCGCTCTTTCTCTCTCTCTCTCTGAGGCTGTCTGGGCCGAATGAGTTGAGTGAGCGGTCGTTCTCGGCCGTCGTTGTTGGTGCAATGATCGCCCTGGCTCCCAGAAGGCCTGGAACACCAGGGAGCCGTAGTTCCACCGTCTTGCCAAGAAGCTAGTCACTGCCGCCCGACTCCACCCGCGCCGCCAGAGAAGTCGAAGTCTCGCTGAAAGTCCGCGCAGCCAGTCTGATGGTTCCCGGTTCGTCCGTTATGCTCCACCGACGCGTTTCATCCGGATGCCGTTCTTCACGTGTCTCCTGCGGAAACTGCCGAAGAAGCTCTTCAACTACGACGTCCGCGCCGCCATCCGAGTTGAAGACAGATGCACTGTGCTCCATCGTCACCGTAATCAGCTCTTCGCATCTCTTATCCCCGCGCACACTGATGGGATCGTCGTGTTCTACTCCGATGTGCCAAAGCCAGAAGAAGACCGGCGACTACGGAGTGACTATGTGTTTCTTGTGCATATATATGACGTCTCGCAAGGCGTAAGCCTTAGATACGAGAAATAAACTCGTAAACTCGTAAACTCGTAACTCGCAAGGCGTAAGCCTTAGATACGAGAAATAAACTCGTAAACTCGTAAACTCGTAACTCGCAAGGCGTAAGCCTTAGATACGAGAAGTAAACTCGAAACACATAATCCTCAAGAGTTTCAAGTTGGTCAGCTTGTGACTGAAGTCAATGAGGCTAAAGTAAGAAGTGAAATACTTGAGACGAACCGACTGGGACCCTTCAGAGTGATTGAGGTTGCTCGAAACAAAACATATACCCTTGAGGGCTTGAAGGGAACCCATTCTGGCGACAAGCTTAAGCTCTATGAAGAGCCCATAGAAGTAGAAAAGGTACAGGACGTCGTTTACTTAATACGCAAAGCGATATTTTCAGCGTTCTCAAGATTCTCCAGATCACTCGGCGGTCGGATCCGGACTGAGTTCTCAGTCCTTAGTCAAAGAAATGAGAGATGAAGGGACTCCTCCGCCAAAGAGGAGAATAATTTTTTCCCAAACACAGTTGATGTTGAAGGTAAAGGCTGCTTGACTGATAAAGTTTGATCAAAATTTGTAACAAACCTACCTCTAAACATTAACTCCCGCAAACCCTACGACTGACGCCATTAAGAGTGCAATCTTGGAAAAAAGGTTATACCCGCCCGGCTGATCCCCTCAAAATTTTCGACGATTCCCGTTAGTTGAGGACGAACCGAGACAGTCAACTGTTGAGAAGACGCCCCGGGCTCCCACCACGAAGCCCCTATACCGTAACCCCGGCCGTGCGAGCGAGTGCCATCCGCGAAGCGTTCCTATTTTCGTTATTGCTTGTTGTTCAGTTTTTGGTGGAGCCAGCAAACGTTAGCCTCCACCTGACATCACAGGAGCATCCGTTCCAACCAAGAGCGTGCTCAACGTCCGTCGAACGTGACTACAACCGCCAGCTGAAGCTGCAAGTTGGTCAAAACGAATCGTACCGCAAGCGCACTTCACGTGCCGAATACGTTTTCGAAAACTGTAGACGAGAACGCCACAGATCAGGAATGAGCGTCAGTTCCAGCCGTCACGCTGAATTGAACAATAAGCTGACGACAATGATCAACTGGCAAATGGCCGCAGTTCGCCATGAACGCCTGAAAAACCTGAAGGAATTAGAGGGTTACGAAGGCACGAGCAAGCTGAAAGAGTTCTTCCGTCGCTTCGATGAAATGACACTGGGCTGTAACTCCTCAGAGAGAAGTGCAAGAAGCGAGCCAAACGCCTCATCACAGACATAGTTGAGAACGGCACACAAGCGTACCGTTTGATCAAGGCTGACCTGTCCCATCAGATCGCAGCTGCAAGCACTGAAGGGATAGAGGCTCACCAACGTCTGCAGGAAGGCATCCAATGCCGCCCGAATGAATCCCTGGCGAGCTACAGCGACCGCGTCGCAGAGGACGTCCGCCTCGCTTTCGCAGGCTTAGACAAACACTCCACAGAACGCTTCCTCAACTATTATTTCCTGAAGGGATTAAATGACCAAATACTCGCGTCATCGATCTCCGCTCTGCAAGGCCTAACGTTCGAGCAAAAAGTAGCGCAAGCAGTCACAATGGAAGCTACTCTGATCGCTGCACAACCACAACATAGCCGTGCTAGCGTCCGGCCACAGATTAGCTCGTACGCCACCCCGTGGCACAGCATCAATCTCCAGCGCCAACCCCCACAGCGCACTGTATCGTTTCAACAAAGCTTCTGTTCACACTGCCAGATTCCTGGTCATAACGTATCAGAATGCCGAAAGCTCTGGAACCAGAACTCCGCAAGCAGGCAGCAACACAACTTTGGCACAAACCAAACGGAACGCCAATTCCAGAACGATTCAGTCGATCGTAACACACAGAATCCAATCAGAGGGCACCGCTTCGAACGCGATCAGCACTGGAGAGACGCCGGAAACGGGAACAACCGTATTCCAAGTCCAAAACGCAGCAACAGCGAGCAGCTGAGGGATCAGTTAACGATCCAGCAGGTTATGCGCACTCCAGCAGTGCCTAGAACTCAGATTAATAGCCCGCACGATGATCAACAACACAGCGACGGACAAGCGCAAGCAGGTAGCGCGCACTACGTTGGCAGCCTCCGCAATGGAGAGAACGAAAGGCAAACCCCCAAGCTTGGTTACGTACCAACGCTGCCGATTACTATCAACGAAATCAATTGCCGCGGTCTGATTCTTCGTCACTGCAGACCCATTCGGTCATGAAGTACTGCTTGGCACGGATATTCTGTCGCGCCTTGGTTTCGTACTGGTTAACAAACTCACCAACGAGTTCATTCCGCTCATCGCGAAGCCACACCAACAGTCAGCAGCTGTTTCCGCTGTAACTGCCACATCTAACGCGCCCAAGCCGCCTTCGAAGAAAACGAAACGGCGTTTTCCCGCCAAAATACGGTATCCTCGCAGAGAGTCTGAGCGAGCCATCGCTGACCGCTGGCGCAACGCAAGAAACGCATTCATCGACGACGCTCATCGACGAGTTTCGCCGAAACAGAACATAAGACAGCTCAGCACAAGTACACAAAGCTCTGCAGGCGCAAAGATGCACTGCGAAAGCAAAGCAAATTGGTTACGTTCGAATGGTATACGAACCAAAACGCGCATATCAACAGCCTCTCAACAGCCACAGTGATCCCGGAGCCTTGTTGATGTTCAATTTTCTCTTTGTTTTTACATGTTTATAGATAACCGTCAAGCCTAACGAAGCGAGGACGCTTCTCGTCGAAGGAGGGGGAGGTTTTGAGAAGACGCCCCGGGCTCCCACCACGAAGCCCCTATACCGTAACCCCGGCCGTGCGAGCGAGTGCCATCCGCGAAGCGTTCCTATTTTCGTTATTGCTTGTTGTTCAGTTTTTGGTGGGTTGCTTGTTGTACTGACCGGGTACCGTTCCCTTGTGGACGGATATAAAGTACTTGAGTTACAAGCGTGCTTTGTGTGTCCGTTCATCCTCTGTGTGCGTGTTGTCCGATTATTGTCGTCGTGCAACCCCATGTATTCTTCCCGTACGGTAACGCCCGTAAAACACAACTGTGGCTGATCTGGGTAAGACTCTGCTTAGGACTATGGGACTTTTTTTGCAGTTGACATTTTGCACTGCACGCCTGCACGATACTGCACGCCGATCTCTTTCACCGCTATATACTGCTACGTCTTGTCGTAACAATAGCTTGAGGGAGAGTAGATCTCTACCTGGTGGAAGACGTCAAACTTGGGTAATTTCTTCTCCGTCCGCTTCGCGGTCTGCGCGGAAAAGCGCATTTCCGCTTCGCTAGATTCCATTTGGCACAGAGCATTTCCCAAACCTTACAACAGCCTTCCGAACATATTAAGAGGAGGTGTCGCTTTATTCAGTTCAGGAATCAACAACAACATAACCTCTCCGCAACAACATAGCTTATCCACGACTATCACCGACTGCACGATTACTTAAGGGCCTATTATAGTCTGCGCGACTGTGCGACGCGTAGCTGCGCGATAGTCGCTTAGTTCGGTTTTAGGTCAGAGGTATAAGGGGTTTTTGGGGGTGGAACTGTCATCTTGCTTGACAGTTCGATTCGCAGTCGTATCGTTTTGTTTGGAACAACTGCTTAGAGTTTTTAGTGCAAGGTAGTGTCGTATTTAGAGTGATTCACTGTGTGTGTTTTCCTCTGAGTGTTTTCGGGTTAGAACAGACTAGAAGCACCAAGAGAGTGCTTGAGTGTGTGTGGTGTACACTAAGCCAGTCGAAGTTTCCTGGCAGAGACCGTCGAAATTTTCGGTCGTAGACGGCCAAGGTTGCCCAGTGTTTGCGTTCAGCGCTGGTAACGCGTATTGTGTCCTTCGTGGGACAGTTTTCGACCAGGTTGTAACCCTTGTTTGTTGCAGGACTCGGGCAAATCAGACTCCTGCATTTGACGGAAGCTCTGTGGAGTTAAGTAAGTGTACTGTCGGAAAAAGCACTTACGGTCATTTACAGAATGAATCCGGGCGAATCCAGCTAAAGCCAGGTGGATAGCTTCGAGCGCTTGTTTTCTTTGGTTGAAAAAGTGGCTGAGAAGTTAGAGACGCTGGTGGTAAATGAGAAGCCGCTTCGAAGCTCCCGCCTGGACGTCCAGGCCCAGTTGAACACAAGTTGGGTGAAACGTCTCCAAGAAGTGAACACTGAGACCGGAGAGAATAAAGCCCTGGCTGAAGTGATCGAAGAAATAAAGGCTCGGAACTTGCTCCTCCGCAAGGGTGATGCGCAGCCAAGTTTTTTCAAGTTTTTCGAGGATCGCCAGGCAGCTCATCCGGAGCTCTCGTTGTCTCAGTGCGTTAAGGAATCGCTCTACAAGTTCAATGAAATCGAAGCGTCAAAGCCGGCTTCTTCACAAGGCCCATCCCGTAAGCGGCCCTTTCCAGTGAGCGTTCAGGCTGATTTCCTGCACGAATCTATGTCTGATTGTAGAGGGGCGGTTGGAATGGCTCCCGCACTCCAACCGCATGGAACGCAAGGGATCACCAAGTCGCGAGCCTCGCCGCGCAAGTTCAACTGCTCCAGCAGCAAGCATTCCTTGGTTTCGGAAATAGCGGGAATGCGTCGCGAGTTCAGAGGTCTCCAGGAGCACCCGTGTGCTACAATTGCCGAAGTTTCGGGCACTTCGCAAAACAGTGCCCCCAAGGTGCCAGCGGATCCCGTCAATGAGACGGCGACAAGCGCCTCCTCACCGCTCCAAGTTGTCGGTAGGTTACGTTCGTCTTATAATTATTGGAAAGCTTTGGGTGCTCCAGAGTGGATTTTGGAGACAGTCTGCGTAGGTTACGCGCTGCCTTTTAAATACGGTGTAAAGGTTCCCCAATTTTACAAACCAAAAGTTTCAGACTTACACGACTTTATTTCCTGAATCAAAGGCATTTCGCCTTGCACGACACCGAAAATAGACAAACAGAGGATGTCTGGCAGACAGCTTCATCCCTGGCGTGGCGTTCATGTCGAACCGGTGGGTGGCGGAGCGCTTTATGGGGCTTGTGTATCGGCAAATCTTCGGATTCAGGAGCGGAACATCATTTGCGGCACAGCGCACGCTTCTGTGCTCAAATCTGATGGTCCGTGGTCCGGGAGTTGCGTCTTCGATGGTGGTGGCGTCCTCAGAGCGTCGGCGACCTTCGGGATGACTTCTCACGCGGCCGGATTCTTGATGTCGGACATCTTGTTGTCAGCGGTGGTGGGACTACGCCCTCCGGGTGTCCCAATCCCCTCTGGAAGCCGGAACAGTCACAACTGCCACGGGGTTTGCCATCTGATCAAACCAAACACTCAGAGAGCGACCGGAGGGACCGACCGCTCGCCACCGCGACACGAGTGAGAGTCCTAAAAGTTTCAATGAATCAAATTGATCGAAAGGTTGTGGAGTTGGAATTGAGACAGCTTGTTGATTGCAACGCGATTTCCTGCGTAAAGAGCAAACCATGGGTGGTCAGTGAGGCGGGAATTTGTTACGCGTTGTACCTTGACGATGGGCTCATTTTTGCCCCTTCTCGTAGTCATTGTGAAGAATTTGTGTTAGTAGTGAGAGGAGATTTACGCCTCGCAGGCGTAGTAACTGCCGACGAGAAGTGCCAGTGGGAGCCGGTGCAGAAGCTCACGTGGCTGGGGCATGATTTAGATCTAGAAAAAAAATATTTCCGCTGACATTTTCGCTTCCGTTTTTTCCGCTGACAAACAAGATGTCCGACGCCAGGAATCCGGCTGCGTGAGATGTCACCCTGAAGGTCGCCGACGATCTGAGGACCACCGAAGACGCAACTCCCGGACCACGGACTCATCTCTCCGAAGAAGGTGCGAGCTTCTACTGCCATTTCCGAAGTTTTGCCGTCTCCCACATGCCCAGTGATGCGCGCCGTCTCCGACCGGTTCGCCATAAGCGCCACTCCAGGGATGAAGCCGGCTACAACGAGACATCCTCTGTTTGTCTATTATTAGGTGTCGTGCAAGGCATAAGCCTGTGATTCACGAAATAAACTCATAGTAAACTCGTAGTAAAATTTTCTATTAGCGTCTCGAATAAGCACTTGCACAGGTTACTGTGTGGAATATCGGATATGCTACAGATCCCTGCGCCCAGCAAAAGAGAAAGGATGCAGATGGCAGGCACGTTTGCGTCGTTAAGTTACGTTTTTGGGACGGTGACTTCGCTGAAGTCCCGTAGCATCAATGCTGCTCTCCAGAAGTTGGAAGCGTATACGTTAACTAAACGGCTACCTCTTTCAGTGCAAAAATCTGCAGATTTAGAGAAACTGCAGACCGCTAGACCTGTCTGCGGCTCGCCATTTAGCGACGGATGCACGGGGGCAGGGGCTGTCCTATGGTGCCGGGATGGCGCTACAGTTAATCGAAATTCCCACAGAATTCCAATCCCCCCATGCTTTCCTCCGACAGAAATTCCTAAGGAGCTCTGGTTTGTTCTTGCCGGCTCCTCCCTCCAGTTCCATCACTTTCCCGTTGTAAACCCCGCCTCCTTCGCGACCCTTAAAAGCGACTGTTGGCGTCCGTATGTCTGAGAGTTCCCTTATTTCATCTTTCGTGAGAATGAAGTGTTTTTGTAAGAAGACCTTTGTTCCGACTCTACCAACCAGCGACCTAAGTTCGTCGCAAAAGCCTAGCCAGTCTCTGTACTGAGCTAGCACATGGTGCATCGGCCAGTTTCGAGCCGTTGTTAATCGAAAGTCCCGCGTGGCTGCAAAGCCTCCTCCACCGAGGAGCACTCGAGCATCTCGGTCTCAGTCCCGAGCTAAGCTCACCTCCAGCGCATCAGTTCGCCGACGAGCAAGATTTGGACGCAGTCCCAAATCGAGCTCACCGCTTGAGCGTCCTTTTGGCTAACGACGCCTAAGGACACTTCTCAGTCTTATCTGAGAAAGCTCACCCCGCACTTCAGACGCCGACCGTTCGGAGTTTTCTGTCCGGATTGGAAACCCGGAGGAAAACCCACAACCTGAGTGTCCTTTTGGCTAACGACGCCTAAGGAGCTCACCCACGCCAAGAGTGGGAAAAAAGTGCTCAATTAGCACGAACACAGATCGTTCGCATGACAAAAGCGACGATCTCACCGCTTTTATCAACAAAAAGGTCAAAAGGCGATCGTCTCCGAACGACGGTCGTAAAAACATCCGCGCTCCTGTTCCCACAACCATCTGGGAACAAGAGCAGCGATCACAACATCTGATTGGGGAACATCAACATGTTTCGCAACACTAAGACCCGCATCACAAAGCTCGCATCTCGTTACTCAAACGAAAACGGCATCAGAGCCAGGGCGAGCCACTGGCTCGACAATGAGCCACACTTCCCGGATGACCCAAGAGCCCTCAGAAGCTACATTGAGGCAGCCAGACGGGAGATCGAGAACCATATCTCGATCATCGATAAGATCGCCGACGAGTTCTCGAACCTGAGAAATGATCTCGTTCAAGCATTCACGGATCTCCCCTCAGAGGAGAAAACAGACAAAAGCAGAGCAAGTAAGGAAGAATACTTGAAAACTGTGGATGTCAACGCTACACTACTGGTCAATGACAAATCAACATTGACTCACAGAATTTTTCACTTAGAGGCTCAAGGAAGAGCTATATTGAACCTTGACAGAGCTAGTACTCCGGAAAGAGAAGCAGAGGCTGACGACGCCGAAGCAGACCTTCCAGAAGAAGAAGAGGAGGAAGACATTGCCTCCTCGCGCCAGCTTCCTCGCTCACTCATTGAGCAATCTGAAGCTCAGGCACGAGCAGCTCCAAACGGAGCTCAGCGCGCCAGAGCTAAAGCTGCGTCAAATCAACAGTCGAGCTCCAATCAAGCGAGCGCGGGAAGCCACACACCTAACTACGGTCAGCATCCCAACTTGCGTTTTGTTTTTTGCGTTTTTTTTGCTTTTTTTTGCGTCAAAACTTGCGTTTTTCAAACAGCCTTTTGGCAGACTTTTGAGACCATGGTGCACAGTTCACCGCTCAATGATCTTCAAAAGTTCATCTATCAGAAACAATGTCTAACTGGAAGAGCGAAAGACTCTATCGATCTACTCCAAGTTATCGACATTAACTACGCAGTGGCCCGCAATCACCTCAAGGAGCGATTCGGCCGATCTCACTCGCTGATTAAGGTCCTTCATGAGCGACTGAAAGGCCTTACATGTAAATCTGCAAAAGCGACCGATCTTTTCGATCTCTTCGATCAGATCGCGACCGTGACGACGCAGATGCGTCAGAACAACATCGACGTCTACAGTTATGACTTTGACTTTATTTCGCGAATCAAAGGCATTATGTGAGAAGGCATCTTCGCCAGTTGAGGGCGGCGAAGCTGAAATGCGCTTTTTCGCGTAGTGGCGCGAAGCAAAACGGAGCGAAAAGATACAAATTCCCACTGGGAGTTATCCCAGTCGTTCTTGGATACCAACTTCCTCCCAGTGGGAAGCGCTTCCTACTTTCTTGGATACGGGCACAGATGGGAGTCTAATCTATGGACGCGATTCGTCTAAGATTTCCCAGAAGTGGTAGACTCCGATAAGAAGTTTCGGTTTGAAGCTTCTCTTTGTTTTGGAGTGGGGGCTGCTGACTGAGATTCTTTAATGATTTAGGAAGTCCAAGTCTTTGTTGCCCAGAACTGCCTGGGGCAACGGTTTGAGCGGTTCTTTTGTGGTGACCGCGGGGATTTTGAAGTGCTCCCCTTTTTCGTTGATCAATGTCACCTCAGTTCGGTAGCGTCTGATCTCTTTAGTGTCTGTCAATGTTTGGAAGGTTATGTATTCCTCCCGAAGATGACAGTTTAGATCTCGGTCTAACTGCTCGTCGATGATAGAGACAGTAGCTCCTGGATCGATGAAGAAGTTGACTGGCTTGTTCGCTTCTTCAGATGCTGCGAACGTTTTACCAAGGAGAACGATGTTGTTCTCGCTGTTGGTGGCTTGGATGTTGTTCGCAGCCGCACTGCTCTGATTTTTGTTCTGAGCAGGCTGTGTGGGCTTTTGTACCGCTGAGTCTTTTTGTGGTGCTTTACAGAGTGCGGTGTGATGTTTCTTTTCACAGTTCATGCAGCTGCGCTTGCTTGTGCACTCTGTTAGCGCGTGTTTAGCGGAACCACAGTTGTAGCAAAGCTTCTTCTCTTTGAAGATCTTTATTCTCGCTTCAGCTGTGGTGTACTTTGTGCACTTAAAGGTGGTGTGACCTTTTTCTTGGCACGCGACACAGTAAGGGTTTAGTTTTCCCTTATCTGTCGAAGAAGAGGTTTTCTGATTGTTTTGCTGGTTTGCCTTCTTTTGGGATTTCTGCTGATTATCAGATTGTTTGGATTTCTGAGTCCTGTCCTCTCCTTCCCCGCATGTATCTTGTAGTATGATCGTGCGGTTGAGCTTCTTTCGGATAGTATCCATGAAGCCGTCGAAATCCGAGAATTTGCCGTCCTCTTCTTCGTTCACAATGTGATGTTGAACGATTCGAGGAAATTTACATCGGATTGTTTTCTTGACGTCAATTTGTATCTTTTCGCTCCGTTTTGCTTCGAGCCACTACGCGAAAAAGCGCATTTCAGCTTCGCCGCCCTCAACTGGCGAAGATGCCTTCTCCCATAATGCCTTTGATTCGCGAAATAAAGTCAAAGTCCTAACTGTAGACGTCAATGTTGTTCTGACGCATCTGCGTCGTCACGGTCGCAATCTGATCGAAGAGATCGAAAAGATCGGTCGCTTTTGCAGATTTACATGTAAGGCCTTTCAGTCGCTCATGAAGGACCGTAATCAGCGAGTGAGATCGGCCGAATCGCTCCTTGTGGCGTTTTGCTTCCTTGAGGCGTTTTGCTCCGCTTTGCTTCGCACCACTACGCGAAAAAGCGCATTTCAGGTTCGCCGCCTTCAACTGGCGAAGATGCCTTCTCCTCCTATTCCCAAACATACTCCCAAACGAGCAACCGAGGTGTCACTTTATTGAGTTCAGAAGGCAAGGCAGACTAAAGTGCGAAGTTGACGAGCAAGAAGCAGAATGGGAAAGGCGATTGTTCTTCGTTGAAGACCGAGTTTTCGAATGTAGAGGGTACGAAAAGCTGTCCGTCCCAAACCGATGGGAAGAATAGGTTGGACGGCCAGTAGGGAATCCCTAGTATACCTTGCGCCACGTGCGAGACGACATCCGCGATGATGCGTGGCGGCGGAACCGCCCAGACAATCTCGCCAGTCCATGATGATGCGAAAGCGTCGACGCCTTCCGCCCAATGTCCGCGTACCGATTCAGAAAACGCGGATATTTTGCACTTTTCGAGTTTGCGAAGGCGGCTAGTGATGGCAGGCCCCATCGCTCCGTGCAAAACGCGAAAAGTTCTTCTCGTATCCCCCAATCGTCTTTGTCTAACAATCGACTAGCCTCGTCCGCTAGGGTGTTTTGATCGCGCGGAACCCAAATTGATTCGAGTACCGCTCCTAAACTTTCCATATGCTCAAAGATATCTTCTGCCATTGCTTGGAGCTTGGCAAGTGGGCTCCCTTTCTTAATAATGCTCACCCCCCCTTGATTATCTATTTGCACTACGACCCGAGCAGTGCGAATTTCGTTAGCAAACGCTTTCGCGGCGAAGTGCACGGCCGCTATCTCCCTGAACGTGCTGGACTCTGCGCGTTCGTCGGCCTCGAAATTGATGGCGGTTTCCCCGTCCGTACACCATAGGACTGCCCCGGCTTCTGTACCGGATGCATGTGTCGCTAACCTACGCGCTTTGACTAGTTGGCTTAGTGATTTATCATTCATTTTTCGGACGTTATTCCACCACCATGGAAAATCTCGCCTTTCTTCCTGTGAAAGTGGGCGTTTCGTTTGCGCGGGAAGCTGGTCCATCTCCATGATAGCGGCGTGGAGGCTGCGCGATTTCAAAGAGCAAACAGGACCGAACACAAAGCCAATAGAAGCTAGCGTCCCCGCCAGCTGCATTCTATCCCGCTTTGTTGGGAATTTTGACTGCAAAATATCTGCTAATTTACAAAGTAGCTTGTGGACTCTTTTCTCGGAAACTTTGATTGAAAATTTTTCTAGGTTCACTTCATATCCTAGCCATACCAAGCACTGTACCGGAGCCCACTGGCATTTGGATTCCGAAGTGACGATCCCAGCTGAATGCGGGTCCTTACGAACTATCGACACTGCTGCTGTTGCACACTGTGCTTTTGACGGAGCGAAGATCAAGCCATCATCCAAGTAGAGTGCACAGGAAATGCCGACCTCTCGCCACTTACGTAGCAGAGGGCGAAAAATTTTGGTAAAGAGCATGGGGGCCGAAGAGAGCCCGAAAGGAAGCACGTTGAAGGTGTAGAATTTACCCTCCCATTGTATGCCTAGGAAACCCCGATCGCTGGCCCTGATGTCGACGTGGTGGTAGCCCGACGTTATATCGAACGCAGCTAAATAACCGTTCTTAAGGAGCAAGGGTACAACGTTTTCGATTCGCTCAAAAGTAATAGACTTGTGCTCCAGGAATTTGTTTAACCAGGACAGATCTACGATTAGCCGAGGTTTCGTACCATTATGGATCACCGCCATTGGGCTCACCACTCTTGGTTGTGTTAATGAGATACTAACTGCCCCGGCTTGCAGTAAAGAACAAATTTCGCGACTTGTGAACTCCATATCGCGTGCATTCATGCTCGCGTTCGCCTTATAAAAAGGGGGCACTGCTGCTCCTATCTTGAAGGGGAGTGCGTAACCATTCTCGATCACGTCCAAAATCCAGCGCGGACTATTTAACCCCTCCCAAAACTTTAAGCAACTGTTCAACTTACCGACAACAGTTATTGACGATGTATCCACCGGACCCTGGATT
Source organism: Steinernema hermaphroditum (assembly GCA_030435675.1). Lineage (NCBI taxonomy): Eukaryota > Metazoa > Nematoda > Chromadorea > Rhabditida > Steinernematidae > Steinernema > Steinernema hermaphroditum. Next base: position 8,182,645 of record CM059622.1, read on the forward strand.
TCATTGGCGGGAAGAGCTCTGTCCATGCGGACACTGTTTTGACATATGGCCGAATCCGTGGCAGTTTAAGCACATTGTTGTGTTCGTCCTGGGTGGTCTTGCAGCAGGTTGGAGATTGTTGTAGCCAGCGAGCATCCTGCGTCAGATACCGGAAAGGGCCGTTTCCTTCCTGTTGTGCCGCTGAGCGTGGCTGGCTTTACGACTTCGATCTCGTTAAACTTATCCAGCGCCTCCGTAGCACACTGCGCTAACGACAGATCAGGGTGGGCTCAGTCGGTTGGTCCAGGAAGCGTTAAGTTGGACTTGGACATCCAAACGCGCGCTTTTCAGCGGTTTCTCAGTCACTGCCGACTGGTTCTGTCGCGCTTCAATGGAGTCGACTTTTTCCGCAACTTGTTACACTGCCAGGATCAGGCGGCTGATCGGATCTCCATCCGTCTAGCGGTTGCCTCATGCCACAATCGACCGATAACACTCGGTGCATTTGAGATTTGAGAGATTTACAGATTTATTTTGCGATCTCATATTGCTTCACAATGTCGCACCCCGATATCACACCATTCCTGTCTGCAGACTCGTCGCGCGTGCCGTCTCCAATTGGTCGTCTGGAGCGTCTTGCAGAAGTCGTCACGCCATCGTCGTCGCGGTCTCCCGTGCGGTCGGGTCGTGTGTGGTCTCCACGATTCAATCTTCTGCGACCACTTCTCGGTTTCATCGTTCGCGAGTCGCCATCCGTAAGTCCACTTTCGACGCGTAGCCGTTTCTACAACGTCTTTCAGCTTCGTCACGCCTCTCAGCCACTCGTTCGTTTTCTTGTCCAGCAATCTGACGCCGATCATCCTTCTCTCCATCCTGTGCTGTGCCGTGGCGAGCTTCTTCTTCGCGGTCTTCGTTAACGCCCACGTTTCAGATGCGTACAGCAGCGCAGGGAGGATACACTGGTCGAAGAGGCGTCTCTTCCATTTCATCTGTACGGATTGCGACGTCAGCAGTTGTTGATACGTGCGAAACACGTTCCATCCGCTTCGGATTCTGCGGCTGATCTCCTTGCTGTGATCTCTGGTAAGTCTGATTTCTTGTCCAAGGTAGACGAAGGCTTCAACTTGCTCCAGGTCTTCACCATCTAGCTCGATCGTCGCTTCTTCCGTCGCAAGAATCTTCGTTTTTCCGCTGTTGATCTTCAGTCCGCTTTTGTACGCTACTTCTCTCAGTTCGTTCATCATTTGTTGTAGTTCATCTTCAGAAGATGCGATCACTGCGATGTCATCTGCGAAACGCAGGTTGGAAAGTTTCTGTCCGCTGATGTTGACACCGAGTTCCGTCCAGTCCAGCTCGCGGAAGACTTCTTGAAGCACTGCCGTGAAGAGCTTCGGACTGATCGTATCGCCTTGCCGAACTCCTCGCTGGATGTTGATTGGCACTCGTTCTTCTCCAAGGCGAATGTGAGACGAGGCCTGCGAGTAGATGTTCTGCAGTAAGTTGACGATTTGAACTGGAACTTCTTGTCGTACAGCTGCCTTCCAGACTGCGTTTACTTCTACGGAGTCGAATGCCTTTTCGAAGTCAACGAAGGCGACGAATAACGACATCCGGTACTCTCGCGTCTTCTCCAGCAGTTCATTGATGGCGTGCAGATGGTCGATGGTGGAGTATTCTTTCCGGAAACCGGCTTGCTCGGCTGGTTGCGCGGCGTCCAACGTAAGCTCAATCCGTTTCACTAAGACCTTCGTCAATAGTTTGTAGATGACGGAGAGCAGCGATATCGGCCTGTAGTTCTTGACCAGGAGCGGGTCTCCCTTCTTGAAGAGAAGTATCGTCGACGAATCAGCCATCTTCTCCGGGACTTGGCAATTCCGCAGGCACCAGTTGAAGATTTCGGTCAGAGGGCGGAGGAAAGCGTTAGATACTCACGATACGATACTGAGAGATACTCACGTTTTTCTCGTTGCTGCTCCCTGATGGAGATCTAGTTCACGACCGGTGGACGCCGGTGCCGCGTTTACCTTGTAACTGAATCGTTACTAACTGACTGCGAAAGCACTGACGCGCTGTTTCACCGCGAATACGCACTATCGTGTCCCAGATGGACAGATCTATGGGTCACCTTGAGAGAAGTTTAACCAGGATACTTCGACTGGTGAATACTCAGACCGGAAACCTCGCGGTCTATACTATTTGCCAGGATACCTTCGACTGGCACTACTACGCTACACACAAATTTTCAAATACTACCAAAAGACTAACGTAAATATCTACTACCAACAGGTACGTATACCGACAATACACACTAGCGTCTCAAAAACAGCGACTACTAAGCTGAACTAAAGCAAGATGACTCTCATCTGCTTTTGCAGCACCTATTGCGCCTCCCACCGTACCCTTTCTCCGGCCAACCGCGCCGGGACCCACTGCCAGTTGGAACGACTGGCTCCGCTAAAATATTCAATATCGTCATTTTCATCTGCATTTTTTCACTCTCCAGCTTCTTTTGTCACGTTTAATGACGCTTTTTGAGCGGTTTTTTGTTTTCTTTGTATTGAACATAGTGTTGAAGGTTTACCGAAAGTGTTGAAGGTTTATCGAAATACGAGAGTAATTTTCGGAGTAAACGCTTCGCCAAATCTGCTAGCACTAACCATTTGTCATCACTTGTTGTCTATCGATGGTCCAATGGCACAGACTATTCGAAGAAACATGTACAACGGACGAGAAAGAGCGCGCGTTCTCATTTTACAGTGAGACGAAGCAGATCTTCAAAGAACTACTCATGAATCTCCGAGAGTTCTCGACCAAATCCGAGGAACTCCAAAAGGAAATCCCGGAAATCGATCGCGCAAAGAATGACGACCCTAAGGTTTTGGGAATCACGTGGAAATCCAAAACCGGCCTCATTAGCGCTAAAGCTACTGTTCCTCCGGTCCCACAGCTGACCATGAGGACAATCAGCCAGCAATTGGCGTCACTCTACGATCCGTTAGTATTCATGGTCCCACTGCTACTACCAGCAAAGTTGGCCATTCAAAACATCCGCAAGACTCCCTACCAATAGGACGACCCTATATCAGAGGAGGATCAGCGATTGTGGATGACCACTATCAAAGAAATCCATGATTTCGAAAAAAATCTACCCCGGAACCCAAAAGGCCTATAAAAACAGCCTAAGCACATTGCTCATTCTGGCCTAAATGGGCCATCTTTATCACAAGTCATGATGGTCCCGCAGCGATGTCCCTGAGTGAGTGTAAAATACGGTGGATTTGTGGGCAGTTTACAGTAAAAATGGCCAGTTTACCCCTTTTTTCTCGGCTGGGGTAGGGATAAAGGTGTCTACCCGATAGTACGTGGCTTGATAAACGATCATATTGCAAAACATAAGGCAAAATGACGATTTTTCCACAAAAGTCAGCCTCTTAGGCCAAAAACAGCAATGAAACATAGTAATTTCGACGCACTGCTGCATAGAGCTAGACAAGCTCTATTGATTAGACCCCCCTTTACTCCCCCCCCCCCCCCCGGCCGAGAAAAATGGGGTAAACAGGTAATTTTATGTAAATCTACCGTATTCACCTGCCATTGAGGGAGATCGTTGCGGGACCACACGCTAAACCTCCTACTTCACTTGATCATCCCGAGGAGCGAACGGGCTTGTTGCACGTTTTCCGGCGGCGGCATGTTGAGGATCGTTTCGATCTTCTTCTTGTCGGCCGTGACGTTTCGGGCGTTGATAACCATTCCAAGATACTTCACTTCGGGTACGAGAAATCGACACTTCTCGAGACGGAGGCGGAGACCATAATCTTGAATTCGTTGGAGAACGGTTTCGAGATTCTTGAGATGGTCGGCTGCGTCAACACCGGTGACGATGATGTCGTCTAAGTAGGCGAGACTTCCGGGAACTCCAGTCAGCATCTTGTCCATGATTTCTTGGAAGATGCCAGTTGCAGTTTGAAGCGGTAGAGTCCTTTGAGCGTGTTGATCGTCAACAGTTTGCTTGTCTCTTCTTCGACAGGGATTTGGAGAAAAGCATCAGCCATGTCGAGTGATGAGAAGAACTTGGCACCGGTTAAAGACGTCAGCATGTCTTCGATTGTGGGCATCGGATGGTGGTACATCTGGACTTGACTGTTCAATCCGGTGGAGTAGTCGTTGCGTAGACGGATCTGGCCGGATGGTTTCTGGACGACGACAACTGGAGCTGCGTAGTCGCTGTGTGAGACTGGTTCAATGACGTCCATCTCTTCTAGTCGTCGTAGTTCTTCAGCTACTCGGGCTTTCTTGGCGAACGGCAGGGGTCGCGCTTTGCGGAAGACGGGCTTCGCGTCAGGTTTGAGCTAGATGTTGGCGGAGTGTTTCGTACAGCGGCCCACAGTTTGTTCGAAGACGGCGGGGTACTTCTGGTGGAGCATTGCCCTGATTCGCTCACTTTCTTGTACATGAGGAGGATCTTGCGTCTTCTTCATAGAGCATACCTCTTGAAAGGTATATCGGCCATTCCAACTGCATCGAGAGCGCGGTGTCCGATCAGCTGTGTCCAGCAGGGCATACGTAGATGCGGTCGTGGTGAACGCGTCCGTTCCAGTTCAGCTCGGCGTCGAAATAACCATGGAGAGACATGCTGTTGTTTGAGGCGCTGAAGACGTTCTCGGCTGGGCGAAGCTTCGGCTGGTCGAGGTCGAACCACGTATCTTCGTTGATAAGATTGATGTCTGATCCGGTGTCGACAAGTACTTCTACGGGAACTCCGTTGACTTGGATGGTGACGTACTTCTTCGTTGACGCGTCTGGTGAGGCGTTGCGCTTCTTTTTCACGTCGATGGTGCGGACATGCTTGTCCCTTGGAGGCGCACAAAAGCTTTTCTTGTGTCCTATCAGCTGGCAGTCGAAACATTTCTTGTTATTGTATGGACAATCACGATTGAAATGCATTTCACCGCAGCCATAGCACGGACTGGGTGGTTCTCTCAGCTTCTGCGGCTTGGATCTTGGAGGTGACTTCCTCGATGGAGCATCCGACTGGCGTGGGAGTTGCTTGAACGGCTTTCGCTTGTTGGTGGCCGCGATCTCTTGACGAGCTTTCACTTCGTTTCGAACTTGACTTTTCGTTTTCGCCTCTTGATGGATGGACTCTAAGTCAGTCTTCTCGCCAGGCTTTCGATCGGCTAGCTTCAGTAGAAGATGTTCTTTCAGCTGCGGATTATGGAGCCCTTGAGCGTAGATCATCACAGCAAGTTCCATCTCAGAGAAAGATTTGTAGTCGAACTTGTGCACGGCTTTCATGACGGACTTGTACCAGTCATCCAGTGATAAGTGGGCTGACTGCTGCATTGTCCAGCACTCGCGTCGATAAGTAAACAAGAGTTTCTTCTTTTCAAACGCAGCAGTTAACTCAGTCTTGACATCTTCAAGTTCGCATGTTGTGAGTTCTTTGCCCTTAGCTTGCAGGCGCGTGGACAGTTGGCTGACTGCGGACATGTTGAGCATTGCAATCAGCATTGCGGCCTTCTGTTTGTCTGACGTTTCTTCAGGCAGGAGCATCAACGGCTTGTCGCAACTTGGTACCAGAGAGCAAAGTCATCGACGTCGGGGTCGAAAATGGGCAGGTTCTGGAGACCGTTCATCTTCTTCGTGATCACCAAGTGGTTCTTGAGTTGAGTGCGTGTACCGTGAAGGGCTTAGGCTCTTGAAATCGTCGCCTTGACGGTTTCTTGACAGAGGCAAACAACACCAAATGGCTTCTTGGATCGTTGGCTGGTTCTGCGCGGCTGGGTACGGCTGACCAGTTTGCGGGAAGTGGTGGAGGATTCTTCGGGTGAGCTTCGGAATCCTGATCGCCAATTTGTTACGTCTTGTCGTAACAATAGTTTGAGGGAGCTAGGAGCTCTACCTGGTGGGAGACCTCAAACTTGGGTAATTAAACCTTTTATAATCAAAACATAACACGTAAACAACCCTAACGCGAACATACACAATCACAAGGTGCATAGACATGCGTTAGGCACAATTAACATAGAAACAAGAGCGGATGTCAAACGGGGCGAATGACAACGCAGACAGAGACTGTAGACGATTGGGATCGTGGTGAGACCGAACCGAATACGAACAGTGATCACAATGCGTGTGGTCAGCACGCAACACCGTGGTTCTTAAAACGACCTGTTGGCGCATCCTTGTAATGAGGATCACCTGTTTTCTGTGCAGCATCTTGTAGAGGATGAAAATTCACTAGGACTTTGGACTCCAAATTCGTGCATAGTACGGTCATATCCCGTTCAAGAGTCAGTGAGTAGAACGGAATCTTCACCGCCGTTTGGCAAAAATACACCTGAGATCCAGGTGCAGGCTAGATCAGCGGTCATTATTCCGCTCGTCGAATGGACGCAATATAAATATTGAAATTCAGCCAATTCCTCACGGAATTTGGCTGGCGGGTAGCGCTCGCGATAGCAAACCAGCACGGGCGTTTGCAAGAACCAATCGGTGGCGATCACTGGCTGAAGAGTCAGGCTGTGGGTCAGAGCATTTTCCCTCTGAACGACAACTGTGATGTGCTTAGAACCTTTGCTCGCCAGAGTTCGGCCGGCACGTAATTCAAGCTCAAGCTTCAACAATCCAAGAAACTGGAAGCATTCGTTGTGGTCCTGCCACGATAGCGCGGACATGTTTGTGTCTCGGTTTCAATGGCGCTGACACGCCGTGGTTTGGAAAATTATGCCGAGTGGATGGCATTTACTATACTAAATCGTTCGCGGGTCCCGATCCTATTCCCCTGAGTTTACTAAATTGGCATAATGTACTGTACTAAATGTACTAAATCGTTCAACAAACCAGGAAACACCGTAGACGTCTCATGAAGAAACACCAGATTCGCCTTCGATGGGGAAAAATTTCACAGCGTCGTTTATGGACTCAAGTTCCAGCGGGAGACTGCGTTCGCCCAGCTGGAGGCTACTGCCGAACAGAAAGCCGAAGCTGAAACATTCCGAGGTGAGCACGCGCAGTCCGCATTTCCTGAACCTCGCAGGTCGGACTGACTAGTTTTAAATGGACAGTGTCACGAACGAGGAAAGCTGCGGACAGGGCCGTCATTCTTCAGTGCACAGTGCTTAGGAAAAAAGTCACTTAAGCTGCGAGGGGTTTAGGTTAGGCAGTCTCGATACCTTTTCCCGGAGTTTTTCTGTCCGTGACACTCTTTACTGAGCTGCAGAGCTACTTCTGAAAGAAGTAGCTAACTAGAAGCGATCAGAGCCGGTGATCTACGGTACTCAGAAGTTCCAGAAGACAAGATAATTTCTGCATTGTATTCTGCATTCTGCAGAGCTACTTCTGAAAGAAGTAGCTAACTTCATAGCGTTTTAGAGTCTATCGACAAGACCAAACGACGTGTACAAGCTGTCAGAAATGGCGTTAGAAGAAGCTCCTCTGAAAGAATTGAGTGATGTTGAGATCGACAAGCTCTTTCGGGACGTCATGATGGACTTAAATGTGACTGGAGACAAGCTTGAGCAAAACTGCAATTCCATGCGCCGTGATATGAAGATACGGGTGATCGCACAGTCGAAAAAGACGGAAGCAAAGAATGTAAGTTGCAACGGCCGCTCTTAAATGTTCATGATTGTATTTTAGAGCCCTGTGGATTTATGCCACAAAATGCAGATGTTGAAAGAAGGAAAAAGTCATAAATTCGTTGAAGTAACGGAGAAGGTACGAGTCACTCTGCAGAGCGAGTCCGTCTCATGGATCGAGCAGTTCGGAAGGGCTGGAGGCGCGCGACTCCTCGAAGATGTGATGAGACGCCTGATTGAGACCCTAGAAGCGATCAGAGCCGGTGATCTACGGTACTCAGAAGTTCCAGAAGACAAGATAATTTCTGCATTGTATGATGCCGTTCAAGGAGCTAGGAGTTTCATAAACGCTTGGGTTAGTTAAGTTCACACGAACTTTTCTCTACGTCGTATGTTCTGCAGCCCGGTATCAAAGCGACCTTCAAGACCGACTCGAAGCTGTCGTACCGATTGATTCAAGGGCTTTACGTGACCAATCCCCGAGAGAACCAGTCAGACCTCAACGACGGCCTCTGCTTTCAAATTATAAAGCTGCTCTCAGTGATATGCTTCCTTGGTGGTGGAGAGTCAGAAGATTCTGAATACTTCGAAATCAGCGGGTGAGTTCTGGAGGCGTTGGACAGTACCCAGCACATTAGTCGTTAAAGATGGAGGTTTACAATGAATGAAGGCCGGTAATAATTAAAAAACGCATTTCCTTCCACAAAACAACTAATGGCAATTTTTCACTATGTAATATTTCAATTTATAGGCATGCGATGATCATGAGAGATTTGACAATTGTGGGAGCTGAAAGAAGAGTACCTCGATTTGCTTGCATAACTAAATGTTTAACACACAGACGGGCCGATGTAGTGGTTAGTTTCTGAGAACCTAATTTTTCAATGTACAATTCTGTTCAATTTATTTCTAGAAGTGTGGCATCAACGTTGTAAACGTTCTTCTGAGTAAGGCAGACGATTCGGTTGAAACCGATTGGATCGTTCGGATGCATTACCGAAGTGAGTTCATGCGATCGGGAATGCGAGATGCGATACCGTATATCGAAAGAATGTGCGAAGAGTCGCCGGAAGTGGCAAATGCATACAAAGTGTTTGAAGCTGAGCGACGCGCTGATTACGAAGATTTCGTCGCACGATATGAGAACTTGTAAATTACACGTTGATCTGTAAAAGTATGTTGAGTTTTCTGTAGGAAAGGAACATACGATTCAGTGGACGATTGTATTGAAATGGTCAGGAGGAAAGTTGAAGGAACCGGGTGCGAAGCGTCCTACCTTAGCCTTTTCCAGCACCTTCTTCTCATAGGCGACGACCGTCACCCGATGTAAGTAACCGGCTCATAAAAAAGTGTTGTATGTAATCGTGGTCTTTAGGATTTCGTACTTCCGTTTAATTGAATCTTGTGTGTCGGAGATTGTCTTTGGAGATGTTGGCTGTGATCCCGATTTTGGCAACAAATTCGTCTTTCAAACATCTATTGGAGATATTCTCGACCAGCTTGATGAATCGGCTGGAGTAGATCTAAGTGAGCACATGAACAAGCGGCTAGAACAAGCAACTCTCGCGAAACAAGAAGCTGTTGCGAAACAAACGCAGTACTATGAAAAAATTGAGGAGTTAAAAAATGAAGTTTTCCAGTTACGTGCTCACGTAAGTTTACGGCAACATGTTGTTGACGGACATAATGCAATAATTTGGCTTTAGATCACCGATTCTTCGAAACCAGTACCACCAGAAACCGTTTGTGCTTTACCTCCACCTGCTATTGATTCCACTGCGATCGCTGGACGGCCTCCTCCTCCGCTACCACCGCCTCCTTCTGGACTCCCACGTGTTACGGGAGGACCGCCGCCGCCTCCATCCCATCCAGGAGTCAGTGTTGGCCCCCCTCCACCGCCACCATTTCCTAGCTTGGGAAGCACGAGTGGGCCTCGCGCACCTCCAACATTAGGGAAAGCAGGCGGACCGGGTCCACGCCCACCTCCATCCGTTGGACCTCCTCCACCTCCACCCGGATTGTCAGCCGCTGCTGCTCAACATGAAGTTCCTGATTACTTGAAAAAGCGAAAGAAGTACAAGACGGATGTACCCATGAAGAAGATTGCCTGGAATGCAGCTGTTATCAACCCGTGCAAAGTTGAGAAGGACTCGTTCTGGGTTTCAGCAAAGGATCAACTTGAAGACGACGATTTGATTAAGTTTCAAGAGAAATTTGCAAAGCGGACATCTTCCCATGGGCCATATTCTTGTGGAAGCCTGTCATCAAGAGCGACGAGAAAGATGAAGACCGCTACAGTCATCACGGACGAGAAAATTCTGAAAACACTGGGTATTATCCAAGCGTCGTGCAAGCTGAGTTTGAGTGAGTGGCACCGCGGACTCCTGGAAATCGACGAAAGCGTGCTTCCGGTTAGCGCCCTACAACAACTCCGGAGTGCGTTACCGCCTGTAGATCAAATAAAGCAGCTGAAGGGAATCGACCAGAAGACATTCGATGAGATGGTGGAAGCCGAACAGTTCATCGGCACAATAGGACAAATAAACGGAATTGCTTTACGATTGGATATGATTATCTTCAAAATGCGACTCAACGAAATGTTATCAGATGTTAAACCAGTGAGCGACGGATTTATAGTTGGTTCTTGTGATGTCCATATGTTTAGGGTATCGCAGCGCTTATCGAGTCGTGCGATGAAATTCGCAAGTCTCGGGGATTTTCCATCTTCTTGCATATGGTGCTTCAAGTTGGAAACATGATGTCTCAAAGCTGTAAGGCTCACAAGGATACGTACGCCTTTGAGCTGAGCGTTTTAACGAAGCTCCGCGATACCAAGGACAGGGAGAACAGCCACACTCTTCTGCACGAACTGATCGAGATGGTGAGAAGGAAGAGCAAGGGGCGATACACGACGTTCCCTTTGGACGATTTCGGCCACATTCCCACTGCCGCTCGTACGAACGAGAAAGTTCTTATCCAAGGAATAAATCAATTGAAGGAATGCGTTAACAAAGTACGCTCTTTTCTGTTTTTTTTTTTCCGCATTTATAACTTGAAGTTCAGCTCGAGAACTGCCTGAAAACGTACACGAAGCAATCTGAGAGGGACGGATTTCTCGAAAAGTTCTTCCCATTCTTGACTGAGGCAAAAAGCGAAGTCGAAACGGTCCAAAACATGCACAAGATGATGATTGCAAAGTGGACTTCCCTGAGCAAATATTATTCATTCGATTCTACCAAATATAAGATGGAAGCCTTCTTCAGCGATGTCAAAACCTTTAGGGATCAGTACGAGGTAAATCCACGAATTTTGACACTTCTAACTCACTTGCAGGCATGTTACAAGGAGCTTGAAGCAGAGAAAGAGCGAGAGGAACGGGAAAAGACGAAGAGAAGACCATTTGCCGTGTTGACGAATTGCAGCGCCAATTTTGCTGTTCCGGCGGGAGCTTCGATCATCCGGACGGACAAAACGTCGACCGGCGTCGTTGACGAAATAGAGATGATCATTGACACGGGAGGACTGCTTCGCGGACGAATTCCTCGCAACGGCCCCAAAACGGCGCGAGGGCGAAATGCCTTGCAACGCAAGAAACCGAGGGCCGATGTGGCGGACGATTCGACGCCCACGTTCCAGCGACCGGGAAGCTACAACGTGCGCAGGAAAGGACAGACTATGGTGCAGGTGCGACATGTGATGGACAACCATTGGTTAATCCGAGATTTATTTAGGTGTGCGAAGAAACTCGAACGATAATTGGAAGAGCCGATCAGGATAGTCACCTTTCGTCACCTGCGTGTGGATCCTTCTCAAAGGATGCGATACCGGCTCGTCTAAACGCCCTCTAATTTGTTCCTTCTCTAGTAGCCTGTTCTCTGTCAGAGCTTAAACTTCCCCGTCTCTCTCGTAGCCGAGTTGCCAGATTCACATGTACCTCTTGATCCCAAGTAATAAACCCCCGTCTTGTCACTAGTACTAACACTAACCAGTTAATCAGAATACTGTGGCGGGGCCGAATATCTAAAATCTCTTCGAATTCGTGTGTGTTGTAGGGCGTTGGGTCAGAGGTCCTGAAAGGCGCCATAAAATTCACCTGGAAATGGCAAGAAAGGCTCCGGACTTTTCAAACAAGGTGAGACCCTGGCGACAGCTTCATCTGGATACCAGTGGAGGCGGGCTCGATCATTGGAAGACCCCTTCGATTTTTTGGCAGTTTGTCTCTGTGGGACGTGTGGGCGACTCTGCAGAGTGGATGTCCCGGGAGAGTCGAACGAAGAAGCGGAACGCAACCGACGTCTCCGGATTTTGGGGTCGTTGGTTCCAGGAGGCTAGAAGTGTTGCCAGAGTTGCCCGAAGGTCTGAATGATGCTCGCTCTGATGTCCTCCTCTTCTATGTCTTTCGTCAGAAGAGTGACCGAAGGCTCCGAACGGTGAGAACCCATTACCTACAGTACCCTCCTGATTTTCGTCTCGCCCGATCGATTGCCAGGGTCCGTCTGCTTCCCTTCTTTCAGAAGATCCTCTGGAGACCCGGAGCGTTCCGGGAACGCCCACCACTCCCCCGCCCCGCGCCAGGGGAAGGAGGTCAAAGACTCGCCTCGCAGGCGTGCTCTGCAGAAGCTGGAACTCCTCGGGCGTCGCCCTTTCCAGACTTCGATGCCATCCCGGCGTCCACGGGGACACTCCTAACGCGCCTCTTAATGCGTGGGGGGATTTATTGGACCGTTTGTCTTCCGCCAGATTAAGTTCTTCTGCACCGGACGGCTACCGTAGTCGCCGAAGGACTCCGCGGGTGTTTATTGTGGTGCGCGGTGTTTCAAACGCGGTTTTGCGATCATAGTGCTCAATGCCTCCCCAGGGAGGCGCAACTCGGCCCTGCCCGTCGCCCGACGCCTCAGCATCTGCTCCTTCGTCACGATGCGTCCCCACCACCCGCACCGACGCCACTCGAAGATCGCCACCTTCGATGGCGCCGTCGTCGAGATCGAGCCGAGCGATGGCCGCTCGCTGCTTCTCAACATCGCCAGGGCCATCCTGGCCAGAATCCTGTTCATCGTGCACTCCCTGGCCACCATCTGGCAGGCCGTAGGCGTGCATGACGACAACTCCGTCTGGTCCTTCGCCCTCATCTCGGTCGCCATCCTCGTAGAAGGGGGCTACGCCGTCATCATGCGCGCCGGAGACGAGCGGAAATGGTATGTGCACCCCTGAATCACGTTGGCTCGGTTCCCCTCCCCAGCGCTCCTCCAGTTGGCGAGTCGCTTGTCAAGAAGGTTGTTTTGTTGCGAGAGAAGGAGAAAAACTCTGGGTCTCGAAGGAAAGGCGATTTTCGGTCCCGAAATGGAGCTGCGAAGAGTGCCAAAAAGAGCAGAGGCATCACTAAGGCTGTCCCCTCTATAGAGCGTTCAGGTTCTCGGCCAGTGTGCTCCTCTACATCCTCGCAACAGCGCCTCCCATCTGGATGCTGGAGACTGAGATGTGCAAGTGGAGATCTGCGAAGGACGGACAAGGTACGGTAGTCCCCGGTCCCACTCGAGGCCCCATCAGACGCTTCCTAACCGGCCACTTCAGAGGGACGCAACGAGAGCGAGGACTCGATGGAGGAGATCCGCCTCCAGCTGCTGGAGCAGCTACTCCTCGTGGTGCTCATCCTGAACCGCTGGTTGCTCCCGAAAGGGCGCTCTGTGAGCCGGGAGCAGCTCTCGCAGATCCTGCTCGCCTACCTGGCCATCGTATGTGCCCCGCCCCTGCCCCGACTCTCAGCTGCTTCAGAGTTCGGACATCGTCGAGTTCTTCGACGTCTTCAAGGAGCACACCGTCTTCGCCAACGTCTTCCTGCAGCGCATCATCCTCTACGTGTGGACCCTCAGCCTGCTCCAGTTCCCCTTCGTCCTCACCGTCAGTCGCGCCCGCAAGATGCGCCTGGCGCTCACCAACGAGGAGGTCGTCCTCGACCGCAGCAAGGGCCTCTGGCAGGTGAGTCCGCGCCTCGACCACCCACCGCGCCGTTTCCGGTCATCTATGATGTCGACATGTGGGCGATCCTGCTGGCCAACAGCCTCCAGGACATCCCATTCCTCTGCGTGCGCCTCTATCTCATCATCCACCACCGTCTTTTCACCTACACCATGGGCTTCTTCACCTGCAAGAACGCCCTCATCATCTTCCTGCAGACCTACCGCGCCTTCGTCCTCATCAACGACCGCTACCTGAACCCCCGGCTTCTGGAGGAACCCTGTCGGCGCCCCCACTCCAGGACCCACCGCCGTCCGCGGCATCGCCGCTGTCTCAAGAAGGAGGAGTCCGAGAGCCAGCCAATGGTCACTCGGACCTAGTCCCCAGGAAGCCTTGTCCTCCGGTGTTGTATGCAATAAAACACGAAGATTGTCTTCGCTATAGAGGCACCTACCGTATAGCAGGAGTGGGCAGTACTTCGGAGTCAGGGGGGGAGGAGACGGATTCACACCATCGGCATCGCTAGGGATCGGCACCGAAGACCTATGTGGCCACAGTTCATCAGTCCTAGCCTCCTTCGACCCTGGTCTTCGGGTCGTCCTCCGAAGACCCCCCTCCTCGAGAATTCGGAAAAGTGCACGAAAAGGCATCGTTCGGATGTGGGAAAAAAAACAGGCGATCCTCATTACAGGTATTGCACAAAACATTGAAGAGAAATAGGAGGTTTAGCATGTGGTCCCGCAACGATATCCCTTAATCTAAGGAAAATACGGTAGATTTGCGAAAATTGCCAGTTTACCCCTTTTTCCTTGGCTGGGGGAAGTAAAGTAGGGTCTAATCAATAGAGCTTGCTTAGCTCTATGCAGCAGTGCATCGAAATTACTATGTTTCATTGGCGGTTTTGGCCTAAGAGGCTGGCTTTTGCTGGAAATCCTTCATAGGTTTCTTAACCCCACAAGTTTTGAATGTGGATTTTCCGCCTCTAGAAGATGCTACAGAGAAAAGACGTGATGGTCATTACAGAAATTGGACAAAAACTGAAAATAAGTAAATGTGGTCCCGGAACGATGTCGCCGAATGCGAGGAAAATACGATAGAATTGCAAAATTGTCCAGTTTACCCCTTTTTCCTTGGCTGGGGGGGAGTAAAGTAGGGTCTAATCAAGATGATCACTTTTTTTTTGGAAATCGTTTATAGTTCCCGTACCGTTCGAATTTTGCATGTGAATTTTCCGCCTCTAGACGGTGTTGTAGAGAAAATACGTGATGGTCATTGCAGGAATTTGACAAAAGTGCCTGAGATGGCCCACAAGTAGGTGCAGCCCTAATAGCCCCGTGTGGTCCCACCACGATTACCCTGAACACGCACATTCTGCGGACTGTAGTCTCCCCCGTTCCCGGCAGGGGTGGGCAATAGGTCGCTCCGATTTGGGGGGGTCGGTTACCATTCGGAGCCGACCGTCTGCGCGGAGCGGTGCGATATAAGCGCAGACGACAAGAGAAATGGCTTCGTTTATCAACGTATCCGATGACGGAGTACAGGTTCAGGCAGAGATCGGAATTCGACCAAAAAAGTCATCGAGTCCGAGTCCGGACTCGAGTATAATTTCACGTCGAGTCCGAGTCCGAGTCCGGACTCGAAAAAATTCGCCAGACTCGATCGAGTCCGAGTCCGAAACGAGTCCGGAACACAGTATAAATTTTAAAAATTTTAATTTTTTTTCGCCCTCATTTCAAGCTGCTCCGATGGGATCCTGTCGCAGATTGATAGAAGCTTCAAAGGGACTGCGACAAAAGGATAGAACGTTGCTTCTATCTTGCGAGGGCGTAGGTGGGTCGTGAGGTACTAGGACATTTGCGCTTTCGATTTCAGCAATCTTTCCTTGGGTACACTATGCGCTTTGTCCAGTGCTGATGACCAATCGGGTTGTTTAAACGTTTTTGAGGCACATCCCTACTTCTTGTCAAAAATACGGCAGTAGTACGCTATTTCATTTAAAAAAATTTTTGAGGTTTCACGAAACCGTAAATTGAGATTAACCACTTTTTAACTTTGGATTTCTACTTGAATGTCTGCTGTCACGTTTTTCGTTCAGTATTTGATTATTCATCAGACATCAGATGACATCAAACATCCATTCAAAAATGATCAAAGAGCCATTAAAACAGCCTCAATTCGATGTAAATGTAGTTTAAAAAACGGCTACCACAGTCAGAAATTAAAAAGAATCACAGGACTATATTCATGGATTTTTTACACAATCAAAACTTAAAACTGACATGGTGGAGCCGACCTTCAATTGGGTGTGATTTATTGAAATGAATTGAGGCTGTAATCGGCTCCTGGTCTGAATATTAGACTCATCAAACCGTTTGTGAACCATGTATTTCAACGAAACTTGCCGCAAAATGTTATATATATGTCACTATATATAGCAAGCGACGAACATGAGTAAGCACGCGCCGGTAAAAACAAAACGAAAGAAATGACGTGTTGCGCCAGGGTGATCGCGGCAGGACCACGTTTCCGGCTTCGCCGCGGTGCTTTATTCTTCATTCAATTCAATTCACGGCCGTCCGGCAGGACTCGATTCGGGCTCGAGTCCGGATTCGATTTGGACTCGAGTCCCGAGTCCGGACTCGATGTTATTGGCGCCATCGAGTCCGAGTCCGAGTCCGGACTCGACCCTCAAAATTGTGTCGAGTCCGAGTCCGAGTCCGAGTCCATCGAGTCCGAGTCCGGACCAGGGCTGTGCGAAACTCAAAACTCGAAAGTCAAAACTCAAAACTCAAAACTTTTTTGACGACCTCAAAACCAAAACTCAAAACTCAAAACTCAAAACTCAAAACCAAAACTCAAAACTCAAAAGTAATTCTGGAACAACTTTAACAAATAACGCTGGAATAACAGAAATACAGTAGTATTAGGTCGTTTCTTCGGCGAAGCCTTCCAGCGGCACATTGAACTTCAGGAATAGCAGCTTCTGGAGGTTTTCGGGTGACATCGACCTTCGGAGATTGGTGAGTGCCAGTGATGCAGTAGAGAACAGTCTTTCGCTTTCGACTGACGTGGCCGGAGCGGATAAATACTTATTTGCCATCTGCGACAGAGTGGGGAACTGTTCGGCATACACAGTGTTTGCCCAGTATTGAATCGGATCGGCAAGTGGTTGAGCTGATTCGCCGAGGTATTTATCGACTTCCTAAACATGACGTTGTACTCAATAGCTAAAGTTTTTCCTTACCAGACGTAGCCGCAGTTTGTCATCCAAAGGAGGTGAGCTGATAGGGTCTTCTGATATCTGGACGGATCGGTACTTCTCAAAAAACGACATCTGGCTGCTGTTATCATCCGTTTCTGCAACAGGAGGCTTTGTTGAGGTCTTGATTCGGGCATTTGCGTCGTTGAGAACTTCGAAGGCTGCATCCATAAGGCAAGCAGCTGCTTCGTCCTTTTTCTCCGCCTCGATGAAATCGCGCTTGAAACGTGCATCAAGCAATGTTGCTACAACAAAATTGGCGTCGCTTTCGATCCCGGCTACTCGCGTCTCTAGATTTTGGAGGATTGCTGAACAAAGTTCCGAGGCAGCATCATTTAGGGCACGTCGTATAACGAAGATTGTAGGAATGACGGCGGATATTGTCACGGATCGGCCTTGGAGCATCGTCGTTGCTTCTTTGATGGGTTTCAGTGCATGGAGGATCTTCATCATCATCGAAAAATCGCCGGAGTTAAACTTGGGATAGTCGCTTCGGTCAATTAGAAAAGCCTTCACGACAGAGCGGTTTTCCACGAAGCGCTCAAGCATATCGTGGAGCGAACTCCAACGCACTTCGATTCCCTGAATCAAAGAACTGAATGGCTCGAGTCCGCGGACTCGAGCCCGGACTCGTTCCGATCTCTGGGTTCAGGGCACTTGCGCCGCAGGGAAATCGTGGTGGGACCACTTACTTGTAGGTGGGACCACTTACTTATAGTCCCATCTCAGCCGCGTTTGTTAAATTTTTATAATGACGATCGGGTTTTTTTTCTTCAGCATCTTGTAGAGGAGAAAAATTCACTATGAGCTGACTATGTGTCTTAAATACGAAGCTGACTTGAAAAAGCTGATTTCGAGATTCAAATGTCAAATGTTTGGACCTCGTTTTAGGGCACTTCCCATTCACGGGGGGTATATAACCCCATATATTCTTGTACTCCATGGTGTGCTCTACAAGATTGCGCACCTCTGGTTCCCGGTACCCGACAACGGCGCGCCCACCCCTGGCTCAAAGCACTACGAGTAAACCAAATTGTTTACCTCTCAACATCAAATATATCAACGTTACACAATAAAACTCAGCATTCTACTTATCCAGAGTGTCGGAGATGTTCGCAGCAAGTTCGACGTAGGCCTTCGCAAGAGTACTCTCGGCGTTTGTATCGAAGAAATCTTCTCCGCTGTCGAGGCTCTTCGCTATGCGCGGATCCATCGGCAGCTGCGCCAATAGTTTCAGTCCCATCTCCTGGCACATGGCCTTTGCACCGCCGGTGGTGGAAGGAAACAGCTCGGAGGCGTGGTTGCAGCAAGGGCATACGTACTGAGACATGTTCTCGACGACTCCAATCACGGGTACCTTTGTCTTGTGACAGAAATTGACCTAAAATGTGGGATCATGGTATGAAAAGCAAGAAAATTCGCACCTCCTTTCGGACATCCAAAAGCGAAACTTCTTGGGGCGTTGTGACGATCAGCGCCCCATCGATGGGACCCGTCTGAAGGAGCATTTGGACCACCGAGATGTGCTCGTCCGAAGTGCCCGGAGGGGTGTCGATCAGCAGGAAGTCAAGACTGCCCCAGTCCACATCGCGCAGGAACTGGGTGATCATCGCATTTTTCCGCGGTCCGCGCCACACTACAGCATCGTTGCGGTTGTCGAAGAGGAACCCAATGCTCATGAGGCACAGGTTGTCGGCGACATATATCGGCGACCACCCGTCAGCGCTGTTGTGTACAGATTCTCCCTCGACGCCGAACATCCTCGGCTGCGAAGGTCCACAGATATCAATATCGAGGACGGCAATCTGGCGCTGAGAGTTCGTAGCGAAGGCGCGGGCCAGGGTCGAGGTGACGGTACTCTTTCCGACGCCGCCCTTGCCGCTGAGAACCAAAATCTAAACTGCAGAGTAGGGAAATCACTGGCTGATGGAATACCTTGTGCTTGACTTGACGAAGACGATCGACGATTAAGGGAATGTCGGGATCTACGCGGGGGTCTGTGGCGCCGGAGGCGCAAGCGTTTTGGTTCGGGCATCCGGCGCAAGCGGACGCCTTGCCCGCCTTCTTGCTGGCGGTGCCGGGACAGTACACGTTGGCGTTCTCCGGAACGTCGGACATACTGGAAACAAAGACATTATTACAAGCGTGACGTAGAAAAGAAAATGATCACCAGAAAGTAAACGGCTTTCGACGAGGTCTCGTCTCGCAACACAAGATAAAAACCGATTCCGATACGGACAAGAGGCAGTGATCAATAGTGAAGAAAATTATTTCGTCATTCGGAAGCACAAACTACAAAACAAAGGTCACTTCAAAAACGGCGTTCTGAAGAAGTTGTAGATGTTTTGCGCCTTCACGGGACCCAGGCCAGGGCACATGGCTAAGTCGTCCGCCGAGGCCTTCGCGATGTTCTGGATGCTTCCGAACGTCCCGATAAGTCGTTGGGCATCGGACGAGTTTACCGAGCGAATGGAGCTGAGAAATCCCAGTGCCGAGTGAAGCTGTTCTTTGCGGGAATCGCCAGCGGTCTTCGAAGCACCCGCTTCCTTCTGCATTTGCCTCTTATGGGAGTCTTGAAGTGCAGTGACGGCGCTTTTGTTTTCCGCCAGCTTGATGTTCTCGATGTATTCGGCGGCTTCCTCCACGGTGTACGACAGCACGAATGTCCATCTCGTGCGATAGCAGAAGAGGTTCAAATCTTTCAGCAGAAATCGCGGTTCTTCAACATTCACCACCACCAGAAGAATCTGCAAACATCAAAAGAGAATCAGAGTCGGTGCCAGTAAGTCTCACGTTTAATGGATAATTTCCTGATTCGGTGAACCGGGTTTCCAAGTAGCCTGGGTGCAGCTTGTGCCACTTCAACGTGAGGTAGAATATTCCACACGAGCTCCCAGCTTCGAAATCCGCCCTTATGTCGGGAACGTACTCGTATGGCACATTTCTAATGTACTTGATCACCGGATTTCCGTTCTGTCGCCGGCGGTTTACGAGGAGCTTAGAAGATCCTAAATCCACAAAATGACACCCGTGTTGGAGGAATGAACGTACCTGCACCGGACACGCCGGGTGCCGAGGTGCACGCCATTTAAGGACCTACCGTAACTCCCTAAAACAACCGTCTGCTCGCTCCCACAGCAAAGAAGCAAGAAACAACAATGGATATCCCCGGGACTTTCGGCTGCAAGGAAAGCACAAGCAAAGTTTATTAGCCCATCACAGATTAGTATTTAGAGATCACATTAAATACAACACATTAAATTAACTTGCACCATACTCTTCCATCCATTTCTCATATTTATGGATATCTGCCAATGAAACTGAAGGCGCAGTTTTCTGGATAGACTGCATGAAATGATCCCCAGTTATCGGCAAGTCAACTTCGGAAGCGCTCAAACTCATCATTTCTTCAGGGGACATATTGGCTATATGTTCGCGTAGAGGCATCATTGCGGCGTCACGGCAAACGTGAGTGATGTCCGCTCCAGAGTAACCTTCTAGGCGCTCAGCAATTTCTTCCAACTTTACGTCTTCCGCCAATTTGACTTCCTCGAGAGCTATGCGAAGAAGGTGTAGACGGTCAGGAGCTTTCGGGAGAGGAATGTAAATCCGCTTCTCCAAACGACGGCGTAGAGCTTCGTCGAGATCCCACGGAAAATTGGTTGCTGCTAACACCAAAACCGTTTTTGACGTATCCTCGTAGCACCCGTCCATCTGAACCAATAGTTCCGACTTCACTCTGCGAGAAGCTTCGTGCTCCGTATCAGAGCCTCTACGAGAACATATGCTGTCAATTTCATCAATAAAAATGGTCGATGGTGCATGAAATCGTGCCTAGACAGATTTAATCAGTTCGTCGAAATAAAACGTTACAAACCATCTCAAAAAGCAGCCGCACCAAGCGCTCCGAATCTCCTCGGTACTTTGACGTCAACGAGGATGACGAGACGCAAAAGAATGTTGTATTACATTCCGTTGCCACAGCCTTTGCGAACATTGTCTTACCGGTACCAGGAGGTCCAAACAGGCACACACCTTTCCATGGTCTGCGGATGCCCTAAACCAGCGTTGTTACCCATAAATTACGTGAACTAGCCTTAAAATACTGGGGTATCAAAAAAGGTAGGACAGCAGCCTCCTTCAAAAGCTTCTTTGCTTCATCCAGTCCAGCAATTTTTGTCCATGGCACGTTGGGATTGTTCAGCAGAATATTGCGTTCAATGGTGTCCACCAATTCTTTATCATATCCAGAAGGATCGAAGACCTAAACAGAGAGAAAAATAAGAGCACAAAAATGCTACCCACTTTTCCTTCGACGTCCGGTTGTTCATCAGTGTCAGCAGCGTTGTTGCGAACATTTTGCTGGCGCTTCCCATTGTCGTCAAAATTTGTCTGACTTGTAGACTTCTTTATAGACGATTTCTTCTTTCTTTCATCGGTTATGTTGCGTTTAGCATGAGAAGTGCATGCTCCAGTGGAAGACGCAACACTGCCAGTGCTCGCACGGCCTCGAGCAACTGATAAATTAGTAGGTGGTTTCCGTGGTTTTGGAGGCCACACGTCAGGATCCGTTGGTGGACTATCA
This sequence comes from Steinernema hermaphroditum, assembly GCA_030435675.1. Taxonomy (NCBI): domain Eukaryota; kingdom Metazoa; phylum Nematoda; class Chromadorea; order Rhabditida; family Steinernematidae; genus Steinernema; species Steinernema hermaphroditum. The sequence goes on from CM059622.1 coordinate 8,204,006, forward strand.
TCAAAGGATGAGGCAACGGCAGTTCCTAACCGCTGAAGTGCGTTCATATTCTCATTCACCTTCTCCAGTTCGGTCTGCAATGACTTCCGGGCCTAAAGCGTGCAATTTATTACTGTGTGTTTCATCGCTGTTCTAATACTGACCCAATCTGTTCTTATCTAAATTACATAAAATCGCGTACATGAAAGCGCTACGTTCTAAGTGCACAACAGTTTTAACGGTCATAAAAGAGACATTAATGAAGAACATAAAGACGGAATACTGTCAGAGGAAAGCGAAGAAAAAATTTAACATATTATACCCTTCATCGGTAGAATAAACGACCATTGGCAACAAGAGTACCCCTGATCCATACTCATCAATGAAAAACCTAAACAGGGCTTACCTCAACCCACTCATTTCGTTGCTCATTGTCATCGGTATCCTGTACTTGCTTTGACATTTGGGATATGGCAGATTCATAGAAAAGAACAGCGTCATCATACCGACCAAGCATGGCGTAATCCCTAGCTGACCTCATGTTTTCCTCCAAAGAGGATAAGGCAGCATCGGAATTTACCATAAGTTTCTGAAGAAAGAGAAGGTTAAATCAATTAATCAATGTTTAGAAGAAGTGACTAGCACGTTGCAAGAAAAGGTTCTCTCCCATTGTCCAGGTATAGCAATCGAGCGATAAGAAGACAACGTTTTCTTCGAAAACGTTGCAAACAGAATTGTGCGTCGGGCGAAGAGCAAAACAGACTAAGAACACAACTAGTTTCCGCAGCTCCTCGCAACTCGGCAATACAAATGATAGTGAGACTGGGCAAAACAAGCGCTGACAAATTTCGATACCCTGTTTTTGTGTGTATCGCCGCTCATTCATGGCGACGCATGTGAATGCCAACGCTTAACAACCATGGGAGCAACCAGGCCCCGAAGTGGGTTCACGAAGGCCGATGACCAGTGGCGATAGCAGATCGTCAAGCAGATCGCTATCGGGTGCGACCTTCGTCGGGCTGTCGCCGTGAGGACAAAAGCCTCGAGGTCCAGCTGATCGATAGGCTTTGTCAGTCAACGAGCAAATGAGAATGTATCAGAGTGCACTCGTCTGTTTTCATGCGTTTCCCCCCGGGACCGTCGCGAGGTTCGAGCGAGGGCGCAATCGATTTCCGAGGAGTTCCGCTCGCGTTGCCGATTCGTGACCGCCGGAGAGCAGGAGAAACGCAGCCGCCAAATAGGGAGGGGGCGGGGCCTGTTGGAGCGCCGCCAGAAACGCCGTCCGCGCCCCAGCCTTCCTATCTATCGATTCTAGTAGCCGTGCTCTAGTGCCGCAGCGATCGCGCAGTCACCACCCTCCTCGTAGCGCCATCAGCCAGAAGCCGCGAGCGAAGCGAACTGATCGTCCCCGTGGAGTGTGTTGGCAGCGAGTAGCAGCAGTACGAGAGAAGAACGACTGTCGAGAGCAGTCGTCCGTCATCTCCCCGTTTCACCACTTTGCCACGCCGCCGTCTGACCCCTTCAAATGGGTCTGAAGGGATCAAAGCCGAAACTCTCCAAGGAGGACCTGGAGTTCCTCAAGAAGAATACCAACTTCACGGAGGAGCAGATCAAGGAGTGGTACAAGGGATTCGTGGTAAGTCCATTCATCTCCGCGCCCCCTCGTGCACTTATCTATATCTCGTTTCCTTGCCTTCGACGTGCCCTTGCCACGAGCGGTAATTGCTGATTCTGATGCGATGCTCATCTGTGATCATCGGCTATTCATGGGAATTTTATGCGCTTGTTTTCTTTTGTTGTTCTCTTTCCTTCGCGCCTCTCTTTCGGCAAATTGCCGCTTTTAAACCACTCGCCCGCTTTGTAACTACGTTTTCTTCATTGACTTCTCGCCAAGGTGGGGCCTCTGCCGTAATTGGCTTCGTGTTTTATCGTCTTTCTCTCGCGTTCCACAACACTTTGTCGGTCCGGATGCGATAACATGCCTTATCAGCGCCCAAAAGTCATCGGAACCCCGTCATAAATGACGGCAGAATGCGTCAAGCCCTTTTCATCCAATTAGGGTCGCCAGAAGCACGCAGATAATTACGTAGCACGTAATAAGCGATGGAGGGGGAGAACAAACGGCGGCGCTGTTCATTACATTCCTGCACAGCGCGATCGATCCTCTCAAGGCAAATACATAAATTAACTCGCTGTTAGGCTCCTGGAATGCCACATTGTCCCCCGCCGACATCTGAGCGGAGGATCAGCGCTCGCCCCCAGCCCCGTGCCGTCGCCCGAACACAACAATTATGAATTCATTCGATTTGCGGTGCGCCGACAACTTGTTTCCCACGAATCGCTGCGACGCGATTCGCGAAAATTGCCACTTTTGGCAGTAATGCAATTGAACGGACGATGACGAAGAGTAGGAGGCGAGAGCGTACGAAGTTGAGGCCTAAGCACCTTCCTGCCCCTCAGCACTAATTCCACGCTGATTGCTTTTGTCATTACGCTGTTTTTCTTTCAGCAAGACTGTCCCAAGGGCCACCTCACCAAGGAGCAGTTCATCAAGGTGTATAAGGACTTCTTCCCCTCAGGGTCGGCCGAGGGCTTCTGCGAGCATGTCTTCCGCACCTTCGACACGGATAACAGCGGGTTCATCGACTTCAAGGAGTTTCTACTAGCTATCAACGTCACCAGTTCCGGAACTCCCGAGCAGAAGCTGGAGTGGGCCTTCCGAATGTACGATATCGACGGCAACGGAACCATCGACGAGAAGGAGATGATCAAGATCATTGAGGTGGGTTTGTTACGTTTTCTGCGACCGGTAACGAAACATTTGCTACGGGTCCAGGAAGTTCCCCTAAAACTACGTTTAGATGTGTAGGCATGTATGCAGGGGATTTATGGGCTTCATACTGCAATATTCGTCGCTCGTCCCATCGGGCTATAAATCTTCGTTTGTGGCCATATAGCACCGTGGACAAGAAATAAGAATTGCGCGTCTTCTGTTTTGATTTAAGGTCACCATTTGCGGAAAATTGTTTGTCTGTTCCGTTTCCTAGGTGAGGACACGTCGTGCAGCCTTATAGCAAGCCGCATATGTTTTGGCTTTTTTCGGATGTTATTTGTTTTAGCCAGCGGCGCTGTCGAGGAGGCTATGAGCAAATACGCGCTTGGAAATGGGCCCTCCAAGTTGACTCCGAATCTTCGCTCAATCGATTATCTTTTCGATTGTTTTCCCCGACGCAAATCGCAGCGGACTTTCCCTGGCGCCATTCTTTGTCGCCAGATGTTTTAATAGGCCATTCGGGTTATTTATGGGCGCACATTAAGCGGCAACCCTACAACCGGACCCACCTGACACGTGCTCTGAACTTCCGGTTCGGATCTCGTTGCCTTGTGTGGGCCAGGGAAATTGTTTTGCGACACTTCCTCCGATGGTGTATATGGCGGAGCCGTCATTTTCATATGTCATCTCGCTCCCAGCGAGCGTGGCCTCCGGCTTCCGTTCACTTTACTCTCTTTCTGGGTCGCCGAGCGCTCTCTCCGGCCTTTCACGCATTCCCCTGAGTGAGCTTGCTCGTATGGAGATGATTGTTTCTCGGGGGCCGACGGCGTTTCGCTCGAAAGTTTACTTTCAGCGGCGTGTAAGCGAAGCGCAAAGTTGGAAGCAATTGCCGCCACCGGGTTTCGCCCCCTGGCGACACAACCCGTGTCCAGGCACATCGTAAACACCTCTCTCGCGAGCGTAGGTAAATAGCGGCGCCCTAGTGGAGCGGCGTCAAAAGGCAAACGGCCTCGGAATGCTTAATTCGTTCTTAAGGGGGCCGCGAAAGGGTGTCCTATTTCGGAGTACGCTGCCAGGGACGTGGGAGTGCAGAGGAAAGACGGGAGGCACAAATGGATTTCCCACGAAAATTGTCTTATTTTATGACATTTAGGCAATTTACGAAATGCTCGGCCCAGAAGTGACAAAATCGGCCGACGACTCGCCGAGGAAGCGAGCTAAAATGATTTTCGAGAAGATGGACGTGAATAACGACAAGGAGCTCACGCTGAAGGAGTTCGTCGACGGCTGCTTAGCCGATAAGGAGCTTTTCCAGATTTTAACCAACGAGGTGAAGAAATAGAGTTTGCTTCTTCGTCGAAACCCCTTATTTTGCCATTGTTAGCATTCCACTTACTGTAATTTCAAAGTTTTATGCAAATGCTGTTGTTCCCATTGTTCGACTGTGCGTCCCCTCCCGTGTCCCCTCCGTATCCTTCCCGGTATGCCTCCTCAACTTCTCTGTGTTGGCGTCGAAGGCCGCGCAGCGCTGAGCAAACACCGCCGACGCCCAGCTTTCGACTCCTACTTCGACAGATTTTGCTCATTCCCTGCTCTACTCTCCCCGCTCGCTTCTTCCGTCTCTACAGTAACCGACCTACCGCAATAATTCCTCCTATCGCCCGAGGTTGTGACCAACTCTGCTGATCACATTCCACCGCGCACTGCCCCGCGGCCGATACTTCTTCTACCCTCCTGAGCCCCTCCCCGAAATCGAAATCTGACCCATAAATGTGTGATTACCCCATATTTTTCTGTAAAATACACTTTAATAAATCCTCTATAGTGTGAGTTCATGAGGGGGTGCAGTGTTTATGGAGTTCGCCGATCGGCGACGACAGCAGCTGCTCAGAAGAACGCGCCGATCGCAGGGTGGAGGCTGCCGGTTGGTTCGCTCGCCGCACTGTCAGCGGCCGGTCGACACATCAATCGCTTCTGATTCACTGCGGAGATGGGAAAGTCGAACAGCAAGCCGCGTCCCGAGGACATGAACCATCTGCTGGCGAACACGGAGTTCAGCGAGGCCGAGATCATCGAATGGTACAAGGGATTCATGAAGGTACGTGAGGGGCTTCTCCCCGGCGGCGCCGAGTGAGTCACCGGCGAGAGAGACGCTGTGGGAGCGCCGAGCGTGTTTGGGTGGCGGGGCACTGACTCGCCATTCAGGACTGCCCGAAAGGGACACTCACGGTGAACGAGTTCAAAACCATCTACTCGAACTTCTTCCCCCATGGTGACGCCGGCACATTCGCCGCCAACGTCTTCCGCACCTTTGACTCCAACAACGATGGCAGCATCGACTTCAAAGAGTTCCTCTGTGCCCTTTACGTCACCAGTAGAGGTAAAGTACCTAGAGAACGGATCCCCCTACCTAGAGAACGGATCCCTTTCAGGCAAGATTGACCAAAAACTGGAGTGGGCCTTCCGCATGTATGATCTTGATGGCGACGGATACATCACCCGCGTGGAGATGCTGGAGATTGTGACTGTGAGTGCTCCTTATCGTTGCTTACGCATCGCTGCGATCGACGCCAGATCCTTGTTTTCGTTCTTCCCGAGGTGATCGTCGCTCGCCGCCGGCGCAATCCTGACGGCTTAATCGAGAGGTTCGACGCAGCTCCCCGCGGTAATTCGATTGGCCGCACCGCGCCGCTGATTGTTTCATCTCCCTTCGTCATTTTCCCCGCCCAACAAGGCTATCAGCGCGCCGTAAAAGCCACGGCCAATAGCCCTCGGCCTCCCCTCAACGCAGAGTGCCAAATTGACAAATAACGCTCGCCGCCTGAAGTTCAGAAATCGAAGGCCTCGAAGGCGTTCCGAGGCGATCCAAAGGGCACCCGGGCTGAATTCTTCACGGTGACTGGGTTGATTGACGCTGTCGGACGCATTCACAGAGAATTCGAGTTGAATTATAAATTGGGACGCAGGAAATTATCGATCCTAGGGCCCTCTACGAAGATGACGCGGTATAATTGCCTCTTCGGCGAATAGAGATAGGGACAACAAGATTAGGCCATCATTCATACGCCGATGGGCGGCGAACCAATTTTAGGCGTCCTATGTTGCGATACGCAAACTTCAGGTATTGCCTGGTTTGTTGAACGATTTGGTACACCTGATTTGGTACAGGGTGATCGTGTCAGGACCACGAATTGGTACATTGGTATTCCTCGTACGTTCATACCGAATTGGTACACCAACGCAGGGCAGTCGTAGCGGGACAATGAATTGGTACAGTAAATGTCACACGTTAGGACACCGATTTAGCCAGATCTTAATCAACTCATTTATTCCGGTTTGCAGCAATTATGATAGATAGTAGTGTTCGTGTTGCCCGCATGATTTTCAGCGACACGTATTTCACTAGTGAAATCCAAAACCGATCAAAGAACGATGGAAATTTAACAAATTTCTGAACTTTCCATGAAAGCACATGAAAGCCAAACCGTAGAAATGGATAAACTTTTTCAATTCGCAATGGAATCGCTCCGCAAAATGCTCAGCAGAGAATTTGCCACCGATTCACCTGCTGGATTTCGATTTAATATCCTGTGTGTGGGGAAAAAGTTCGAAAAACTGTCAAAAAATGGCTCAAAAATGGGCGAAAGTTTCTTTAGTAACTCGTATCTTCAGTCTTCATTCGGACCGATTATGATCGGTAACGGTGCTCGTGTTGTCCGCAAAATGATCACTGCGCATTTTGTACCAATTCAAAGCGAACGTATGGAATTCCTCGTACCAATTCGTGGGGATGATCCTAGCATGATTACCCTGTGGTGTAACAAATCACAAAGATACGAGCTTCATTGTTCAACAAACCATGACGCACCCAAACTTCACACCACAGTGCCCATATTTCAGGCAATTTACAAGATGATGGGAAACTTGACCCAGATGAACGAAGATGAGTCGACACCCGAGAAGAGAACGGCAAAAATCTTTCGGCAAATGGATAAGAACAAAGACGAGAGGCTGAGCCTGGAGGAATTCAAGGAAGGAGCGAAGGGGGACCCGTCCATAATCAGAATCCTTCAAGGAGACACACAAAAACGTGACTAACAGATGTCAAGCTTTATAAAACATTCGCGGGTGGGAGATCTCAGCGAAGAGAAGGCGACCGTAGCGGCCTTATTTCTTAGCTCTGGGCTTCATTTCTTCGTTGCATGCATGCAGAAACACTTTGCTTCCAGCGCTGTTCGTATTATGATACTCGTGACCCTATTATAGATGACCGATAACCTTTTGTACGATAAACCTTTCTCGCAAAGCACCTACCTTACTCCAATCGTATCCCACCGCATATGCGAACATCATGCCACTATCGTGGATGCAGCACTTCGTGATCGCGTTGGGCAGAGCGTCGAAGGTCTTCAGTTTGATTCTTTGGTCTTTATCCCAATATGAAAATCGCCCGTCCGACCCACAAGTAGCCATAGTGCCATGCTGAGGGTGGAAGGCTAAGTCATTCACCTGGAAAAGAACTCAGCGATATACTCTGTTTTTTTCGATCACAAAATCAGCCTTCAATCATCTCGTTGTGGGACTCAGAAATTTGACGCAAACGCATTGAAAACGATGAAACAAGCGCACGAAATTCGCATGTTCGCTCGTCGTTTTCAACGCGTTGGATCAGATTTCTGAGTCCCACAACGAGATAATTGAAGGCCGATTTTGTGATCGAAAAAAAAAACAGAGTATATATTCGAATTGTTGTGACAACACTTACAGCAAAGATCTCTTGGTACTGACCGGGTGCCACATCCTGGCTTCGGTGGCACTTAAACGTAAAGTTATCCTTCGGGTTCGTTGGTTCAGCGTACTGGATAGCAACGCGACCTTCTATGGAACCGAGCGCAAATCCCGTTGGCTGGTTATTAGTCTTGTTTCGGAAAATCGAAATGCAGCGGCTCTGAAATTCGATATGATGATATCAAAACACCTCGTAATGAAAGGATGAACCTGATACTTCAGTGGAGATTCAATGTCCTTAACTTCAGTGGGGCTGTTTTCGAGATTGTAGAGCTTGACGTGGCGGTTTCCTAACGCTACGGCGGCCATGGGAAAAATAACATCACTGCAGAAGACACGTTCAGGTAGCTGGACAGTGGCGAGCGAGTTCTGCGTGGGCAGTTGTCGCATATCCCAAAAACGAAGTGTCTTGTCGTATCCGCCAGTCATGAGGCAGCTGTATGACGAAGAGTTGATCCAGTGGCACGAGGCGATAGGAGCGTCATGAGTGCCCACAACGGCGAGCTGGTTCGAGGCCAAGTCCCACACTCGTGCTTGCTTGTCCGCACTGACAATGAAGATCTTGCTGCTATCCTGAACAAGAGCACAGTTCCTTGGACAAAAAAAACAGCTTCCTACGTCAAACCAGTCAATTGCCAGTACGGGCGCTCCAACGTTCTGCATCGCCTTGGCTTCACACGCTCCGGTGTCGCCGACCTGCCACACACGAACGGTGTTGTCCCAGCCACCGGCCGCCAAAAACACAGGCTGGCCCTGCACCATTTTGTTGAATTTGAGAGCCTGCACCGTGTCGTCCGGCGTTTGAGGAACCTAAATCCAGCGTTTTTGCGGAGAAGGGCATGCCACATTCACCTCCACATCGTTCAGTGGATTGGCGGCGTTCGTGGCCGTCGTCGCGGAGGATCCGAATACGCTCGTGTTTCGGTTGGTACCAAATGCCGAGGACCCAAACAAACTCATTGTGACTAGGTATTCTGAAACGCAGAATTGCGAAATAACGTACAGAGAATGTAGAGGTATTATTGTATTGCTCACGAAACTCTTCCGAAATTCGGAAAGGTCCCGCCACGAAAAATTGGCGCGCCATTTCCTGCCATCGGCAGGTTTACAATGGAAATTGGTGATTATCACAGTTTTCTCGCGAGCTGCGCGATTTCGCTAGAATTTCTGAGCGTAACTTTGTTCAGCGTAACTTTCTGCATCGAATGAACCCGGGTTTGTATCGATCTGAGCGAAATCCACAGAGAAATAAGCTTTACATTAATTTGCCTTATCAACATCCCGGGTTTTGGCCCATTTCTGGCATAGGACAGGGAACTTTTAAGTGATTTACACAGAACAGCGAACCAGCAAGCATCAAACTATCAACCGTTAAGACGACTCAGAGCTCGACTCTGAGTATTCTCCACTTTTGGAATCCGATGGCCGATGATGCAAGCCAGCGAAAGAGGAACACCGTAGCTGCATGTGTTTCTCCTCTGCATATGTTCTTATGGTTGATAGTTTGATGCTTGCTGGTTCGCTGTTCTGTGTAAATCACTTAAAAGTTCCCTGTCCTATGCCAGAAATGGGCCAAAACCCGGGATGTTGATAAGGCAAATTAATGTAAAGCTTATTTCTCTGTGGATTTCGCTCAGATCGATACAAACCCGGGTTCATTCGATGCAGAAAGTTACGCTGAACAAAGTTACGCTCAGAAATTCGAGCGAAATCGCGCAGCTCGCGAGAAAACTGTGATAATCACCAATTTCCATTGTAAGCCTGCCGAAGGCGGGAAATGGCGCGCCAATTCTTCGTGGTGGGAGCTTTTGAAGAGTTTCGTGAGCAATACAATAGGCACGGTCCGAACGCAGAGAGAATCAGCGAGACGAAGCACGAAATAGAACGTCTTTACTAGAATCGCACACCGAAGAAGGAATCCGAACCGAGAAATTTTGAAATTCGAACGTTGAACCCGGTCGTGCCGGGACCCGTCCCGGCGGATGATCGGAAATTACATCTGCGCCAAAGAGACGGAGACGTTGGCGCCGCCGAACCCGAAGGAGTTGACAAGAGCGACTCTCCGGCCCGTGGCGTTCCACTCCTCGTTCGTCCTCAGAAGTCGCACGTCTTCGGTGACGTCGCTGTCGCCAAGATTCAGATTTCCGATTAGACGCCCCTCGCGCACCATGAGAGCCGTCGCCGCGATCTCGATAGAACCTGCCCCGGCCAAGCAGTGCCCGATGTGTCCTAAACGGTCGTACTAAGCTGGGGAATAGAAGGAGAGGAACCTTTGATGCTTGAAGTGGCCACCGAAGGACAGACGGAGGCGATCGACCTCGCTTCGATGCGGTCACCCATCGGCGTCGACGTTGCGTGGGCGTTCACGTAGGAAACCTCCCCCGCATCGATCTTCGAGTCTTCCAGGCACCTCGTCATGCAGAGTTGCCCTCCGATTCCACTTTCGTCGGGAGACGTCAGATGGTACGCGTCACTGGACACCCCTAAATCGTTGTGGATTGGCTGTTTTTACCAGTCTTTTCGGTTACTACCATATCCGACCACTTCGGCGTATATGGGTGATCCTCGCACCAGTGCATCTTCGAGGCGCTCCAGAAGGACGACGGCGCCGCCTTCACTCAGCACAAATCCTTCGCGCGTTTTGTCAAACGGACGACAAACGTCTTCTGTAAGGTCCTCTGAGTGGGCTTGCGTCTTCCATAGAGGACAAACCTGTGAGTCCCCGGGCGAGCGCCCTCAGACGGTTGAATCCGGTGACGGCGATCGGGTTCACGCAGCTCTCGACGGCTCCGGCGACCATCCGCCGCACCCTCCCAAGGCTTACCATCGTGGCGGCATCACCTACACAACTGGCGCCCGTGGCGCACGCCGTCGTGCTGCTCATGTTACCGCCTTTGAAGCCGTACTTCATGCTCACGTAGCCGGCGGGCATGTTCGTCAGAATCCGTGGGACGAAGTAGGGCGTCACGCGCTTCGCTTTGCCTTCCCGGATGAGGCCAGCCGTCTCCTCGATCATCTCCAGATCAGCGATTCCCATTCCTGGAAGGGTGTCTTCAGAAGATCCTTCCGACTACTCACCGATGTTGACTCCCGTGTTCTCTGCGTCATCTTCCAACTTCGCGTCCCGTAGGCACTCTTCAGCCGCCAGAAGAGCGATCTGGCTCCCTCGGCTCATCTCCCGCTGCTCCCCGCGGCTCCAGCGCTCCGAGGGGAAGTCGACCACCTCTCCCACGACGGCTCCGAGCTTCCCTGAGAACTTCAGCGCGCTCCGCGAGGCCTTCAAGCCGTTCCAGAGCGCGTCCATGCCCACGCCGAATGGACTGAGGGCGCCCAGCCCCGAAATCACCACGCGGTGCCGCATCGTCCACCTGCAATCCGCCAATCCGCGCCCATAACTTGTAATGCACACTGAGTAAAAAAGTGGACCATGTTGGGGACGAGCAACCCAAGGCGACGGTAAGTGGTCATGCGGGGAAGTGAATATGTTTGAACCTTACACAGAATATATAAGACGTATTTACAATGTTGCACAAGATCTTAAGACGATGACTGCATGGAGGAGTGATGTGAACTGGTGGATATGGACCGATTTGGAGCCGGCTTCTTCTCTTCTAGCCTCTTCCTGTCTTCGCGGACGTGGGCGAGGCGCTTGTCGACGAGAGCCACCTTCACGTGTGCGGTTTGCACCAAAGACCTGGAGCACTTTATGTCCTGGGAGAGCCGATCGATCTGCGTTTGAATGCCGAAGGCCTTGCTCTCCGCTCGCACACTCTCCGACTCCACATGCTCCACAAGGTTCCTAAACTCCAACTCAGTTAAGATCTATGTGGCAATTTGATACCTTCGATGAAGATTGAAATCCTTCGGAAGGAAGGCCGCGTACTTCTCGGGATCAAAGGTGATGGGATCGTCAGAAAAGAGAGGCTTTGGTTCTTCCTGCTTCACCTCTGGTTTCGTTTCGGTCTCGTCGCCATCCCTCGATTCTTCATCAACGTCCATGGGCATTTCTTCTTGATTGCATTCCAAGCTGGCTACGTTGCGCGATCCACTGGTCTCAGCGGGATCGCTCGACGCCGCAAAAGCGACCACCTTGGGCGAAGCTGTCGAGGTCGACGTCTTCCTGATCCTCGGGTTGCTCGTGCGACTGGGGCCTGGTGTCCCGGTGGCAGCGGCGGCTGGCCTGTCGTGACTCCGGCGGTGATGGAGATGAGCATTTGTAATAGCAGCACGTCCTAAACAGTATTTAATCATTAAAACGAGATTCATCGCGATATATTTAAAGCCTTACTTAGGTCGACAATATCTTTCTTAGGACTAAGCTTCTCAGGACTACGCTTCTTAGGACTACTCTTACCAGCTGTCTTACCGGAGGAACCCAATCCCGACGGTCCTGGCTCCTGGTGCGTATGATGGCTCTGCTGAATATGAGCGTTCAAAGAGGCCGCGTTCGCGGCAAGCTGAGCGCGTTCGTGGTCACGCCACTCATGAGGCTTCTCCCACTGAGAGACTTCCGTCTTGTGGTTGTAGAAGTAGCGCTTTCCAGAAGAACTGAAGTGCTCCGTCCAGCTGCCGACGGATCGCGGGCGCCGCGAAGACGAGGACAAAGCACGGTCGCGCTCTGCCATGGCGCACGCCGAAACGATCTGAAGAAGCAGTCTCTGAGTGGATCCGAAGAGACAAAGTACAGACTTTTCCGCACAGTTCTCAGGTCGATCGCGATGAGACCGTCCGTGCGCGCACACCGAACACCACCCGCAAACCGTCCCCAACCAGGAGGTGCAAAAATAGATAGTAGAGGAGGCGACCCTTATAGAAGGCTTCGATTGCGACACACTTTACTGCACACGTACATCATAATTAGAGCGAAACACCGCTAGAACAACTTAAAAATACCGAGACCACAGAAATGAAACAATGTCAAAGTGCAAAGGTGCGTCTTCACACATCGTCCCCTTCTTCTTCGCGCTTGCGCTTCGTGCCGCGCGAAGGCTGCTCCTCGCCGTCGTTGTCTTGCGGAGCGTATTCCTCGGACTCATCCTCGTCCTGAAAGCACATTGGGTTATTTATCGCCACAATCTAACCCTAACCATCACTTTCGAGCTCTCCAAATACGACAGTCCAACCTCGTCTTCATCTTCGCCTCCCACGTCGTCGTCACCGGCATCTTCACCAGCGTCTTCGCCTAAGCTGTCGATGTCGGATTCTGCTTCGTCGCCATTCACGTCGGTGCCATCCAAATACTTCAGATTCGTGAACATGGCAAAAACTTCCTCCCGGTACTTGTCGTTGTCCTTCTTCGTGACTTCACAGTTGTACAAATCGAGGGATTGGAGCTCGGTTAGCGCCTTCAGAGGCTCCAAATCGCTAACGGCGGATACTTTGTTGCCACACAACAACAAGTTGGTGAGAGATGTGCAAGTGGCCAACGGCTCGAAGTTGGATATTTTGTTGTCCGAGATGTCGAGACGGACAAGGTTCGGCAGCTTAGGGAATCCTTCGAGAGAAGTGAGGCCGCAGTTGATCATGCTGAGGTTCGCGAGGTTCTCGAACTCCTCTGTTAGCCCACTCACGGCGGTCGCCTTGCAGTTGTCCAGATTCAACTCCGTCACTTCGGATGCCTTCTCACCCTTGATTTCGGTTTCGATGCGCTTCTCCATCTCAGACATAGTGACTTAAATAAACACATATAACAACAAGTATGCACGGGACATTATCGAACGCGGAAGGCATCGCGCACGAAAACAGAAGCCGCCGCACTGCAGCTCGGAAATGGAACAATGTGTTCACGGACAAGCGATTGGACGATGTAATGCAGAGGAAACACAATGCGACGCTTATATGTCCTGCGCCGTGAGTGTTACAACTCACATTGACTGTGAAGGAAGCGCTGCCATCCTAAAAATGCGCGCGAAACCGAGCCACCGAGGATGTGCGAACTGCAAACGTCCGAGGTTCTCACTGCGTACACTTTTAAAAGCCAAAAGCAGTGCTTACCAACAAAAAGACCGAGCAAAGCCGCGAGAGAAGAAAGTCGCGGCGTCCAGCGTATCTCCGGCGAGTGGTCGATGCAGTGCGCCTTTGAACGAGGCGGTCTTTCATTATTTACCGCCATGCGCTCGTCTCCCAGCGCGGGAAGATTTGAAACCAGCGATCAATGAACACACAATCCCAGCCCCTCCGACTCGCGAATTAAGAAATCGATTCCCACGTTCGGAAACCCGAAGGAAAGCCGAGGATGCGCACTTGGCAAGGCAATCCTCACAGAGGATTAAATAAGAGGAAGGCTGAGTGCGCGCGTCAAAGAAATATACGATAGCATGACACGCCGAGAGTCACACGGAAAGCCGATTTTCTGAAAAGCTTACGTCGCCCAGAATCGGAGAACATTGAAAGTCCTATGGCTGCTATAAAAAGTGGCGCTGCGATTGCGCTAGCCATGGGACCTCGCACGCCTAGCATAGCGCCTTCTGGGAACACGTAGTCACAACAAAGCGGCTTCAGTTCTTTAAAACTCGGAGCGACGGCGATGACAAAACACTCCGAAAGAAAACGACACCGAAGGCCGAAGTTGGCGAAGAAGAAGCAAAAGTGGAGGAGGGAAGAAGTGAGGAGCGGAGGGAGGCGCCACTACCGGAAGACGGGAGGAGCAGGCAAATGAGTGGCGACACTTTCAGGTACGAGTGCCTGAGAAATCATTGGATGGGTACTGTAGCTCTATTCATGTTTGTCTTGTGGAGAGATCTTCGCCTTTCTCTCACTTTCGGAGGAATTTCCAGAGATCCGACCTTCTTGATGCCCGACGACTTCATCCAGCACGAAGAGCACCAATGTGTTCCGTGCGTTCAGGACCAGTGCACCAAAGCCAATCTGCTTCTTTACGGCGTCCGAATGTTTCTGTTATGTCTGTTGAGTTTCTGTAGAATATCGACCCACCGTGTACGGAGGGATGCATTTTTTGGTACATCACGGGCCTTTTGACTGTCTCTCGTTTTGATCTGATGCGTGAAGTTACGGTGCTTTCAGGCGCGATGGGCACAAAGCTCTCCGTCAGTTTGAACGATGTTCTCGAGCCAGAAACCGCGCCCAGAATCGACCGTCCGCCCACGTTTGACCCTCTCTACGGATTTCCGAATGGCCGCAAACCACGTGAAATGAAAGTATCTATGAAGGATATGGACGAGTGGAATCTGAAGCCAGGCCAACGTGACTACTGCGCTCACCTGCTCATCCCGCTGATGCGTTGTCAGGTCGGTTTCGAGCGCCGCCGTACTCGCGCAACCTTTTGATTGCAGAAGAAGTACGCTCCTTTCGCGGGTCACATGTGTGACGCGGACCGTCACAACTGGGACCGCTGCGAGTACGATGACTACATCATGCGAATCAAGGAGTACGAACGGGAACGTCGCCTGCTCCAGAGAATGAAGCGCAAGGCTGACAAGCAGACCTAGATTTTTTAGTTTGGCATTGTAACTAGACTGAATAAAGGCACTTTCTTTATCTCGCGGTTCTCTTGGCGTTCGATTTTGAGTTTCGACTGTGTACTTGTTGATGGCTTGAGGACCACTTCTCATCGCGATCAGGTTTAGCATGATAGCGACTTCGCTGGACTTCATTGATTCGTTCACCGGATCTTCTGACGAGCTGAAGAAGAGATGCGTCGAAGTATTCGAGCGGCTGTCCAAGCACACGGAATCCAGTGTGAATACGTCCGAAAGCCGCGAGATTTGCTGGGTTATGCTTGCTCGCCTGCTCTTTCGGTAGGTCACCATGGCTACCGTAATCGTGTAATGCTCATTTTTCAGTTGCGATGAAGAAACGCTGCGAACCCTGGGAAGCCGTGTTTCCAAACGTCTAGTAGACGCCGCTCGCCAGCCTATGTCGAATGCGGTGATGGTGTTTATGCGTGCAGCAGTGGATCGAATTCCTTCTCTGATGGCACAGAACCAGAAGACTTTGCGTGGATTGTGCCTGTCCGCCTTGGACTTCGGAGTTCAGATGGTCTACAATGGAAGTGGCAGCGACACGCTAGAGCTTGCGATCGACACCTTCGCCGCGTGCTTCGGATTCAGCGAATCGAAGCGCATCCTGGGCACCCTCAAGGCTCTACTCGGCAGAGCGATGATTTCAGAGTCCTCCTCCGACGACCTGATCTTCATCGAGCAAATCAAATTCTCGGACCGCCGCAACTTGCTCGTACGTAGCATGTTTCTGTTGTACCGAAGGAGTCTCCAGATGGCCAAGAAAGGTACTGTACGTTCTGTCTGCGCATAACCGGACACTTGATTTCAGAGAAACAGCTGGATTTGGGAGCGTTTCTGACGCTGGCTGAGAAGGCGCTCCGGATCGACGATGCCGAAGTCGCGACGGCTGTGCTTGCCTCGCTTCGGAGCCTCATCCACCGCTGCCGCTGGGGAGCACTGGTTTATAGCACCACGATCGTGTCGTTGTTGATGGAACGCGTGACCTCTAACGAGGCGGCGTGCGTCTTGCTGACGGAGATGAGCGAGCTCTTCGGCGCTTCGTCAACCATCTGTAAGCATCCGGACTTCAACGCCCTAACGAAGATTGGCTCCTGGATCGAAAATGTAGGTTGTAGGAGAAAAAGACTCAGCTAAAACAGCTAAAGCTAAAAGTGACGCCAAGCATAAGCAAAACCCGGGTAACGGGTAACTACGTACAGAACCCACAGGTTTTACGTTTAAACCTGAGCTGCAGCCAAGCAAGGGTTCGCCTGTAGACCTGCAGTCGTGGTGGCAATCCCGGCTTGCCTTAGGCTCCGGTTTAGGCTCATGCCTATTTATTTAAAGCTATGTTGGTGGCTTCGGCAAACCCCAAACAACACATAACGTAAATTTGGCGCGTATCACTGTCATGGCTGGGTCTTTTTTTCACATAATCGAAAATGTATCGTTTTCTCCATGTTCTGGAATCACTTCTGTGTTTCAGGAACACTCTCGGAAAGTGGGCGAACTGATGAGCTCTGTTCTTAAGACCAGCTCCTTCATGATGAAGCGTCACACAATTCTCGAAATGCAGCACGACTTGTGCTACCTTCTGCTCAAAGGGGGTCCCACCGTTCCTCTCATGAAGCTGTTGAACGTGTTCCTTCTTCTGAACCACGAGCAAGTTCCCGTCCCAATCCAGGTGAGAACAGCAATTCTCCTCTAGTTCTATACGTTTTAATCTCAAGGTCGCCAGAACTCTGGTATATCGGTGGTGTCCCACGGGCTACGACGTCGACGTTGCCGAGGAGATTCGCTGCTGCCGGGTCATTTGCGACTCTATCTCCCACCCGCGCATCCAGCTTCTTACCAATGTGGAAAATACTGTAGCACAGATCGCCACAAACGCTGAAATCGAGAGAAAGAAGGACGAGGTCGAAGCTATCCTGGAAGCGGAGTGTGAACCCAAATGCCCCGCAGTGGATAAGGCTGCTCCACCCGTCCCTAAGCCTGCTGTCGTCCTGGCAACTCTCGGGTCCACTTCGTCACAAACGGAGAAAGTTAAAGAAGCCACTCCAAATCCGAAGCGGTCCTCGGAAGCGGCCTCTAACTCGGCAGAAGAACCGCAACCCATCAAGAAGTGCAAGACTGAAGAACAGGTAGCGCCTACGGAGACACGAACAAGCAGTCATTCTGCTGACGAACCCAAGAAACCGAAGACAAACCCGAAAGTCCAGGAACCTCCCAAGCAGGTCCTCGCAGAGGGAGAATTGACTGTCGAGGACATGCTTTCGGATTTCTGCCCCTGATGTACATGGAATTGTTGATTTTGTTCTGTTGTTGACTTTGTTGAAAAATCGTCTAAGAGGGTGCTAGAGTATGTACAGTTTTACCACCATGTGTAATGCCATCTACTGGGCCATCGCCACCTGCATCCGCTTGCGGCGGATCTCGTATTCGCCGAAGCCGCGGACGCACTCGCGCGTGACGTGGAGCTGCTCGACGTCACTTCCGGGAACGATGTACTTCGCTTCCAGCAAAACTTTCTCAACGATGGAGCGAAGGGCACGAGCACCAGTTTTGCGCGCCAGCGCCATTTCAGCAACTTCTTCCAAAGCTTCCGTCGAGAACGTGAGGTCAACCTGAACATAGATGATAGAGGACAATTGGATAGCATGGTACTCACTCCGTCAATAGCAAACTGTAGCTTCATCTGTGCCAGGAGAGAATTCTGTGGTTCTGTGAGCACGCGGACCAGCATGTCCTTGTCGAAACTGTGGAACGGAACAAGTACCGGGAAACGGCCCACCAACTCGGGCACAATTCCGAAGGAAATCAGATCACCTTGGTCGGCCTTATAGAGCAAGTTATCTCGTTTACGGTTGACAATGCTCTGATCCTTGTCATCCGTTGTGATGCGTTCTTGACCAGAGGTAGTTCCTGAAGTCATTAATGTACATTACGCATTGAAAATGTTTCACGTACCGAAGCCAATTGCTTTTTCGTCCAAGCGTTTTCCAACGATCTTGTCAAGATTTGAGAATGCACCAGAAGCAACAAACAAAATATCCGACGTATCCACTTGCACTGTATCTTGCTGTGACGATACCGACTTCCTTCCACTCTTCACGTTGACAATCGTGCCTTCTACTAACTTAAGGAGGGCGTGCTGTACTCCCTCTCCGCTAACGTCTCGGTAGGAATGGGAGTGAGATTCGCTCGTCGAAGCGATTTTGTCGATTTCGTCCAGAAAAACGATTCCTTGCTGTGCACGTTCCACGCTGCCGTGGGCATTCTGCACGAGCTTCTGAATGACACTTTCTACGTCTTCGCCGACGTAGCCAGCTTGTGTCATTGACGTACAATCGCACAATGCGATTGGAACATCGAGAATCCGCGCCAGAGTTTGCGTTACAAACGTTTTTCCGACGCCAGAAGGCCCCAAAAGAAGAATATTCGACTTGTCGAGTCGAACAGAAGCTTCCTCCTCTGGTAAGGGACGGAACACAATAGGCGATCTCGGCATGCCCGCTGAAGAAAAAAGGGTCAGGTAGATATGAGCACATAGGAACGTACACTGAGGAGAATCGACGTACATGTTTGGAGCACGCATGTCGGGTCTAAAGCTACGGTAGTCATCTTGCTGTAGTATGCCACGAGGTTGAGCGGGAGGCATTGTGGTCATTCGTGCACTGTACTCAGGATTCGACATCGAAGCTGCCGAAAACAAGGAGTTTTCGGTATTGTACTGTAATCTTCTGTAGTGCTGGTAAACCCCAACGGAGAGAGTCTTCTTCGCCATTGCTTGACCAACGACGTACTTATCCAGATATTGCACAATCTAACCACAAAGACAAGATCATTCGGACATAAATTTTCTACTAACCTCAGTAGGGTACGGCGGTTTTTTCGTGAATTCCATAGACTTGAAAGAGCTTTGCGACATATTCTCAGAAGAAGGTCCTTGGTACAGTTTATTGCAATCATCACAGTGGAAGAATCGAGTGGTAGCTGAAATTCAGTTGGCATTAAACCATGGGAGGGCACGAGTCACTCACGATTCGTAGTTTGAGCTGATTTCAATGTTCGTCCACAATCCTTACAGTTATGACTAACGATTTCATTCGACTTTGCTGCTTCTGACGGCGAAAGAATGGTAGGCACCTGATCGTTCCCATCGTTGTTTCCGCCTGAACCTTCACTTCCTCCGGAGGAAGACGACGAAGAAGAGAAGTTTCGCGTGTCGGCAAGAAGGCGGGCGCCGAAAACGTTATCGTTTCCGAAGCGGCGAAAGAATGAGACACAGTTTCGACGCACAACCGCGCTCGATACGTTCATCATCACTGAAAAGAATTTGATTTCCACATGACACATCCAACAAAAACGCGGTGATCGACTGGAGAAATCCGGCTATACAGAACGCTACGTCAAAAAAAAGCAAGCACTTCCTACGACATGTCAAAACAGCGTTTGTCACCGTCTACTTCCAAGGGTATTTTTCGCGAATGGCAACGCGGCAGGCGGGAAGGTACAGAGGAAGTAAAGGGAAAATAGCGAACTGATGATAAACAATAAGCGAAAGGACTTTGCCCCTAAGCAATACTCAAAAAGATCACGTGAACGGCGATGCGCTGGCGCCGGAGTGAATGCACTCCGGGCTGTGGACCTACTGGTTCGCGGTCACAAAGCAAATCAGCGAAAACAATCACCGATCGACACGCAGGGAGCACAACTTATCCTTCGACCTGGTCCGCTGCGGCAAACTGAATCTCCAATTAAAAAACAAACCTGAATTCTGCGAAACGTGACTAATATCATGTAAATATGCACATTATTGAAGGCAATTTCGGTGATTTGACTCTCCTCTGAGAGCACTCACAGTCCATAAACGCGGAAGGACCCAGAGGTGGACACAAGATCGCCAAAACGCCGAGGCGGAAGGAGAACGCCGGGAACGGCAAATACCAATCGGGTCTAGACCACCGAGACTGTCTGACAGAAGGGAGACACGGACTGGAGTCGTCTCTTTTTCGGGATATTCCCCGTCTTTCTTTTTCGTTCGGCACTCGGTGATCACCATATCGTTGCAGATCTCCGACTGTGTGACGTCAGAGCAGATTCCGCGCCGATGTTTGGGCGCTACCTGCTTCTGAGCGTCGGCTACATCCTCTCTCTGCTCGTGTTCCAAGGCGGTTTCTTGCTTAAGCGCCATGAACTTCAGCTCTTCAGCTCCTGTGGTGATGTCGTTTCTTCGGCTTCCTCGTCGTGCTGGATCAAACCCTCTTTCAAGCGCGCTATATGGATTGTCGTTGATGCTCTTCGCTACGACTTCGTGGACCCGGAAGCCAGTGGTCCGCTGCCTGGCGTCTCGTTCTTCCAGCACCAGATGCCAAATCTGGAACATCTCATAAGGACACAACCCGAGAACACTATGTTCGCGCGGTTCATCGCTGATCCGCCAACGACGACATTGCAACGGCTGAAGGGACTCACTTCTGGCTCTCTTCCAACGTTTATCGACGCTGGGGCGAACTTCGCGGCGACAAGTATCGGCGAAGACAACATTGTCGACCAGATACGCTCGACCAAACGCAATGTCACATTCTTGGGTGATGATACTTGGTTAGTCTGCTTCTGGGAACACATGTTCATTGTCTATTTTCAGGGTGTCCCTCTATCCAACACAGTTTCATCGGACGTATGCTATGCCAAGCTTCGACATTAACGATCTCCACAGTGTGGACAGCATGGTTCTCGGTTGGTACAAGCTTTCTCTGCAGTGTGCTGTAACTGAATTTTAGAAAACCTCTTTAGCGAAATAGCCCGTCCTGATTGGCAACTTTTGATCGTCCATTTCCTCGGAGTTGACCATTGTGGACACAAGTACGGCCCTGACCATCTAGAAATGAAGTTCAAGTTGCGACAAATGGATACTGTGATTAAGAACATCACCCAAAATCTCGCAGACGACACTATTCTGTTCGTAATGGGAGATCATGGCATGACTATGACCGGAGACCATGGTGGCGATAGTGAATCTGAAACGAATGCTGCTTTTGTGGCATATGCCAAGCAGAAAATTGTTTGGAATCAACGAGTAAGTCTACTGCTCTTCGACTATTCATACATTTTTCTTTCAGCACCAACCCAGTGTTTATCAAGTAGACTTTGTCCCTACACTAAGCCTACTTCTCGATTTCCCTATCCCGTTTTCTAATGTTGGTCGTCTGATCGAAGAGTTTTTCCCTGCTTCTGCTCTGGTCAAGGCTTCCAAGGCGAATTGCTGGCAAATGATTCGATTTGTTCAAAGTTATGTGGAGAAGCAACCTCATCTCAAACCGCATGTTGATTGGATTCTTAGGGATTTTGAAAACGGACAAGAAAACGACGTCGAAAAGAATTCAGTTGTGATGCGCCGTCTTCAAGAAGTTCTTCGGGAGGCATGGACCTCGTTCGACATGGCTCTGATGCGTGTAGGACTGATTTCCTTCGTTGACTTTCTCATCTTCCACCTCTATCTTCTCGCTAATCGTTCTAACAGTATCACTATTGCTTCGTTCGCTGTTCGCTCCGGCGTTATGCTTCTTGAGCTCGCTGTGACTCTCGGGAATGAAGCGCAGTTCATCGTAAATGCACTCGACATGATACTTGTGTCCTCAACCATTTTCTACTTTGTCTTGTTGTTGTTTTCGCGGATGCCGGTTATAACGCAACGAGTTTTGGCAGCTGCTGTGTTTTTTGTCTTTTACTGTGCCTCAATGGTGTCAAATAGCTTTGTCGTTTATGAGTCCAATGTTCTCCGCTTCATCATCCAGAGCATTTTTGCCTTCTGTATATACGAATGCGTCGTTTTTGCCAGGTGCGTCACAAAGCTTTCCGTAAACTTTTGATTACTTCTGTTTAGACAGAAGGCTCGGAAGAATCTCAATTCCCTCTCCGACTTTGCTCAAGCTGTCACTTCGGACATTAAGTGGATTTTGCTTTGTGTGGTGGCTACTCGCGTTTTCTCTGCGTTCGAGCGTTGCAGAGAAGAGCAGGTGGATTGTGAGGCAACGTTTTTCACTGGAAGTCTTTCAGCAGTTTCGGATGGTACGTACATGCGAATCTTTGTTTCATCTTGTTTTGTGCTTTTTTCAGAATATGAAAAGCGAATCCGGTTTCTTATCGGAGTATTTTGTTTGTTCGTTGTACAAATGAGATTCGGCCTCGCGAGGAAGCGTAAATCGAATTCTGTCATTTGGAAGCTCTCCTCCGCTTCGTCCTGGATCGCACTTGGGGCAGTGGCTCTTCACTGGGTTCTTCAGTTGCTTCCTGATGCAGTGTTCCAGAGGCTACAATCTTTTTCTCTGGGATGCGCTCAGTCCGTTTATGTTCTTGGACTCCTCAACTGCGTTTACGCAATTCAAAGTGCGGAAGACGTTCGCTTGACAGTCATAGGAATTCTTCATGCTTTGGCACCAACTCTGATGATTATTCTTGGCGATGGAATGGCCATTCCGCTACTGGTGCTTCTAGCCCTGGTCACTTCGGTAGTCAATATCGTACAAAACAGTAAGTGACCTTGCCACGAATATGAGACGAAGTTACGTTTCAGATGTTTTACGATTCGTGTTACTGTATTTCGTAAGCTTGTATGGCTTCTTTGTATTTTCCCATCAACCAACATTGTCGGCAATCCCTTGGCAAGCTGCCTTCATTGGAATTCCAGGCAACTTCGCATTGCAAGCCATTCCAGCTTTCCTCGTGCTGCTCCACATCTTCTCGTCGCACTTTATTGTTTCTTTTTCACTGCCTTCATCAATGCCTTGGCGCACCGAAGAATGGATTTTCGGCTATCTGTTTCTCAACGCAGTAAAGGTATAATTCCAATTATTTCATTTGCTGGTTTATATAATAAGTGGTTTTTAGACTTTCGCTGTGGCAGGAACAGCGTTCATACAACGCCGCCATTTGATGGTTTGGAAGATATTCGCTCCCAAATTCATTTACGATGCAATCTCGTTGATTTTTGTGGCAGTGACGTCTATTCTAGCCTTGTTAGTGTTGCGTCTTAAGACAAGGCAGCTAAAGAAATTTCCAGGATGATAAAATAATTACTTCTGTACTCACTTTATACTCACTTTACACGGCTTCACTATTTCATGACTTGCATTACACCGATTAACAGATAACAGAGGATGTCTCTTGCTGCAGGCCTCACTCTTGGTATGGCGCTGGTGCCGAACCGGTCTCCGACCGGTTCGGCACCAGAGAGATGAATCCGCGGTCCGGGAGTTGCGTCTTCGCTGGTCCTCGGAGCGGCGGTGACCTTCGGAGTGACTTCTCACGCGACCGGATTCCTGGCGTCGGACATCTTGTTGTCAGCGGTGGTGGGACTACAGCTTCCGGGTGTCCTAATTCCCTCTGGAAGCCGGGAAACTCCAACTGCCACAGGGTTTCGCATTCGGTTTCGCCACCGTGACTCGATTGAGTCGGTGTTGAGACATTTGAGTTCCAGACACAGAGCTTCGACGAAACGGTAAAGGGCCAGTTATAGTTCCGGAAACAGTTTCCGAATTTTGCTTGGAAACAAAAAGAAAAAAAAAGTCTTGGAAAAAAAAAAGTTTTCAAGCATGTTTGAAAACAGTTTTCTGTTTCTGGAAACAGTTTTGGATTCCCGGTCGTGTCGTGTCGTCTCGTGCAGATTTGGTCTCTGAGTTACTCTGAGTGGTTTGGCGTTCTTTTCGATGATTTCTGATTGTTTTTGCCGGCAATTTTTGAATTTATGCTGACTTTTCTGTTCATTTCAGGGTCCCCAATGTCCGATAGAGAGTTCACCCCGCCCGACGAGAGGCTGTCTCCAGATCTGGACACGATGCCGGGGCAGCGCAAGGACTTCAGCGAGGACGAACTGAAGATTCGTCTCATCGCCCTCGTCGAGGAACGGCCTGTGATTTGGAAGGCCCAAAGTGATGATCTGAAGCTTAAGGACGAACGGATCAAGGCCTTGGCCGACATCGCCAACCTTTTGAATAGCGAATTTCGCGTGCAATACGACGGTAAGCTGCGAGTGCATTTGACCGTAAGAAGGTTTGTTTGTATCTAGGTTCCAAGGTAGCGAGGGAATTCAAAAAGCTCAAATACTCGTATAGTCGAGCGAAGGCTGCTGGAAAGACCGGAGAAGGTGCTGACGACGCGAAACGTCGGAAGAACGCTTTTCGTTACACAGCTGAAATGCGCTTCCTGCAGCAGAATGAACATGCCATGGATAAGTAGGACTTTGATGTTGTTCTAACATTCACTCTGTGTTTTCAGAGAGCGAGTTGTCGTTGGAATTGGCGACGAAGAGCTGATTTATCAAGCGCGGCCTTTGAGCTCCTGCTCAGCGGACGAGAGCGACGTTTCAGCGTCGCAGAAGAACATGAAAACTCCTGCATCGAGGACACCGAGAAAGCGGCCACGGCGTGAAAGCGGCATCGAGGATATCGACAGGGCTATGTTAGAGACCGTACAGAATCTTACGGGGAAGCTGACGTCGGAACAATCGGGAAGGCGACTGTAATCCAGATTGTCCGCAGAGTAACTGCAGCTGTCATCAACAGACTCCCTTCTCGTGTCCAACAACGCAAGAATGGCTGCAAATAGCTCGAGACTTTGAAGCGAAGTGGCATTTTCCACAGTGCATCGGAGGAGTCGACGGAAAACACTTTGCTATCAATGTAAGGAAGACATGATGATGATGGTCTAGTTGCTTGTGCTATAGGCTCCGACAGGCGAAGGCTCCGTCTATTACAGTCACAAGTTTTTCCACTCCATTCTCGGACTGGCATGGGTGGATGCCAACTACAAGCTTATCTTCTTTGACGTCGGAACCCCCGGTCGATGCTCCGATGCGAGTGTCTACAAGTCTAGCCCAGTTGCTGCCAAGATTCGCTCAGGACAAGCCGAAATTCCCAACGATCGTCGACTCGGAAGCTACGATCTTCCATTCGTATTTGTCGCTGATCAGGATTTCAAGCTATCCAAGCACGTTCTACGCCCTTTCTCACAACGTGACGCGGTACGTGATAAGGTTAAATCCGAATTTAACTACCGGCTCTCACGGTAAGACTAGTTCTAGTTCTTGAACTATGGATCAACATCTACTTTTAGAGCGCGACGTGTGACTGAAAACTGTTTCGGCATATTAGTCAATAGATTCAGAATACTCCGTAGCCCGCTTGGCATGGATCCGGAAAACGCGAGGAATCTAATTGTGGCTATAGCACTACTTCACAATTATCTTCGATCTGCGGAAGTCGCTCGGAATGAAACGCCGCAGGACATTGTCGATGCCGACGCGCAGGATATTGCCACCGATATGAGCGCTCCCGCAACTGACGATTCAATGAGCTCGAGGCAGCTATCACAAGAAGCCAATGAGATTCGTAATACGTTTGCTGATTATTTTTTTAGTCCAGAAGGACAAGTATCCTTCAGAGATTACGAATAAAGGTACTGTTTCAAGTGATTTCCGCTACGCATTCCACGACTCTGCGAAATTGTTTCCGGAAACTGTTTCCGGGCGGTTATAGTGCATCACGCAACTATAACCGCGAAACTGTTTCCGCAAACCTGGAAACCGTTTTCGCGCCCCGGAAACAGTTTTCAAGCAAAATTCGGAAACTGTTTTCGCAACTATAACTGGCCCTTTACCGTTTCGTTGGAGCTCTGATGCTCAAATGTCCGGGATTCAAATGTCTGGGACTGAAATGTCCGCGACTCAAGTGCCGGGACTCAAATGTCTCAACAACATGAGTCACCTCTGTACTCAGATTTCACGATACTAGGGGTCGCAACCTTCAAAACTCAGATGCAACGAAGCCCGTATGGATTTATGGACGAGATAGGACACGATAAAACGGAAAAAATAACAATTTATGACTGGAATCGACTACCGTAGCTGTTTTCGTAGCTATTCAAGGCGCTCGATAGGTATAGAGAAGGACTAAGCTGTAAGCATTCCGTGAATTTCAAGAGGGTTTCTTCGTCCGGCTCCGTGTTTCCTCTCAAGTGGTCTTGCAGAAGAACCCACGACGGTTCTGAGGGGAATTCGTGCGGCAGCGGCATCTTCACGGGGTTCCGATCTCGGCAAACCTTCCAGATACCTGTGGCTAGCACTGCGAAATTCGCGTACACACGATCGATTCTTGACTTTCGGGAGAAGTTCTCCTGGAACCTTCGGACGCCCTCTATGTCACAAAGCAGCGTGAGGAAGTGCCTGCGGATTACGCGCCGTTTTTCGCGGTTCCGGGGGTTCTGGCCCTGAAAGAAAAGATGGCTACATCGGTAGAGGAGAGGTATCTTACTTCGTACGGGAACTGATGGACCACTTCTTGGCAGATGCTGTCACGCATGCGGACATCGTAGGGATTCATATCGCGCAGCTTCAGGCTGATGTACTGTAACGGTGAGCAGAGTTCGAGAGCATCAGGAGAGAGAACGACTTACGAGGTACTTCGTAAGATGTAGCGCCCGCGTCTGCAATGGACAATGTCAGTTTGGTGAATCGGAAGCCGCAACGAACCATACTGTGGTGGACCTCCTTGTCCTTTTCTTCTCTCAGCAGCGCTCTGAGCGATTTGATCGCGAAGAGGAAGTGCTCGCTACTGTAGACCCGTATGTGGCTGAGGATGAAGCTCACGAGGACCTCATCGTCGATCGGGTAGTTCTGCTCCGCGCAGACCGTGAAGAGGCGCAGGAAGTTCTTCCGGCAGGCCATGTCGAAGATCGCGGCTTTGACCTTCTGGAGACCTTCGTTGTACAGCGCCGAACTCTCGATGGGCTGGGAGGCGACTCCTCCCTCCATCGCCTGAAAGTAAGAACTTGAAGAAAACAGCGGGAAAGAACAAGGAGATTCTCAAGTTGAGGTTCCCAACGGACGCACAGCTGACAGACGCCGATTTACCACCACTCTCTGTCCTACTGTGTCCTCAAACGTAGGGCTCATCGTTGTGGGACCCGCGCTCCTCCACCGTGTACGATTGCGCGACATCGAAAATAAAGTAGTGTTTATTGCGGTAAGTGAAATGTGCCACGCATAGTATGAGGAGATCAGAGTTTCTTCTCTTCGTGCCGCTCGCTACCGTATCCACCGTCGGAGTGACTCGACCCGCTGACGGGCCGCTTTGTCTCCGTCTTCCGGTAGGTCTGCGCAGCCTTGCGCACTGACTTCAGGAACTGGACCTTTATCTCGGCCTGGCAGCAGGCGAGGTGGTATACGGTACCGTCGAGGATGCCGCGGTGGACAAGGACGAAGACGAACAGGGCGTTCGAGGCGGCGGCGTCGCTTTCGTTGACTTCGATGTCCCGGATTGGGAGGATTCGGCAGTTCTTCGCCTGTAAAGGACCAATAGCGCGCCTCTTGGCTACCGTATACCTTGTTTTTGTGGGGGCAGATGAGGATGAGCGAGGAGAATACGAAGGAGACACAGTCGGACGTCTTCTTGTCGTCAGCGTTGAGCCACTTGAGGTGTGCGAACATCAGAAGCTGCGAGAAGTCGATGGTGATTCCCTGAAGGGAAGAAGCAGGGGGATACGGAGACGGTAGGCGGAGACCCACGTGGGAGACGAGAAGACGGCGGTTGGCGCGGGAGATCTGCTCGAAAAGGGTACCGTACTCCTCCTGGAGGCGTTGCATCTCGTTGACGTAGCTGGCGAGAGCCTGCATCCGGGAGAGCGCCTGCGCCGCCTGGCGCCGTTCCACCGACTCTGCGGAGCAGCTCTGGAGCATCTGCTCCAGAAAGAGCGGGTACTTGAGCACTCGCTGGATGGGCTTGATCGTCAGACTCTCCACGCTCTCCTTCTGCTGCCCGCTCTCGTTGAGCTCACGCAGTCGCTCGCGCACGTCTGCCTGCTCTACAGTAACCCGTTAGGTCTGCTCGGCACGGGGTACTCACTGGAGATCGCCTGCTGGAAACGGAGGTACGCCGCCGAGTACTCGCTGTACACCTTGAACTTCGAGCACTTGTTGACGAACAACGCCGAAATCCTCAGCATCGAGTCCTGCATACGGTAATGATCGAATAACCCCTAACCGCCTGTACCTTGACTAGCGAAGGATTGACGGGGAGGGGTCCCGCCGCGAGGTCGCCTGCGGCGTCCACGAGGGCCTCAAGAAACGTCTTCTGCACCTTCAGCAGCTTCTCGGCGCTTTCCAAGATGCCCAACTGAGCGACTCGCGCGTACTGACTCACCAGCTGAAAACTACAACCGCCTACAGTAACCTGCCCTACCGTACCCCCGTACCTTTTCGAGGTCGGCGACGAACGCCTTCTCCGTCTCGACAAGCTCGCAGATACTATTCTTGAGCTTCTCCTCGCGGATCGACGTCGTCATCGAAGAGCGCATCTTCTCGACGAAGGCCTTTGTCGGCGCCTCGGCGCGCCTCATCTGGAGGACGCGCCCCTTCCGGAGGAGGAGCTCCGCCTCCGAGGCGCTTCGCAGCTCGGCGATGGCCATTCCGTCTACGGCGATCACCTCGTCGCCGATGCGGGCCTCGGAGCTGTCATCGGCCCTCCCGGTCACCTCCGCCACCATGAGCCCCTCTTCTAGGTGTGCGCAGATAGTGAGGCCGAGGCGCGTGCCACTCTTTTGGAGCTCGTAGTCAGGCTTTGGGGTCCGTCGGGGACGCTGCAGGTTTGAGGGGTCGGGGATTGGCGCCAGGGGTGCGTCGACAGCAGAGCCGTGACAGGAAGAGGAGCAGGAGGGCTTCTGGTCGTCGGCGGGGAGCTGGGCGACGGAAAGGATCTGGGGGGCGGCGGTCTCGGCGCTGCAGCCGAAGGCGGTGATCTTGTGGGCGTAGAGGAGAAAGAGCGCCTGGAGCCGCTTCTCGGTTGGCAGAAGCAGGAGGGTGTCGGCGGAGACACGCCGGAAGAGGGTCGCCGGCGAGGGGAGCGGCGCATGGGTAAGGGAGGCGAGGCGCGTCTCGAGGAAGAAGTTCCGGAGGGTGAGGACGTCCACCTGCGACTGGAGGGCGCGGTTCCGGACATTGTGCGCCTCGAAGAGGAGCTGCTGGAGCTTCGCGTTGTGGGTGCCGAGCATCTGCTGGAGCCGGAGGCGCGCCGTCTCCTGCGACGTCGCGTTCATGAGGCGGAGCGTGGAGTTGCGGAGCACACGGTCGAGGAACTCGCGCAGAAGCCGCGGTTGCGAGGCGCGTGCGACGAAGACGTTGGCGTCGGAGACGAGGTAGAGGAGCGCACTCTGCTCATCCATGTAGCACTGGCACTGTCGCTGAAAAGCATCAGAAATGCATCCGAGGACATTAGGGTTGCAGGGGATCGTGATTGACGGCCGAAGTGCAGTTCGAAGACATTAACATTGCACAAAACCCTTCAGGAAGGGCGTTTAGGTCGTGCAAACAGAAGAAGGCGTACCAGTTTGAGGGCGTAGATATCGTTGGGGTTGTTTCCCTTGTGGATGCGGAGCTCATGAACGGCCAGATTGGCGATGCAGTCGTTCCACTGAGGCGCATCGACGACCACTATGCAGTCGTTGTCGAAAGCGACCTCGGAGGCGACCTGCACGTGGATCTGGCCACTCGAGGCGGGCTGCGGGGGCGACGTCATCTGACAGAAGGTGTCAGCGTCCAGCGGCGACACTACATTCAACGCGAACATCTCCGGAGGCGACGTCGCGGCGCTCTTCCAGTAGACGAAGCAGTCGGAATGTCGTCGCACACAGCTCTCTGCATATGCCGGGTTACGGTAGGCAGGGGTGCGGTACCTGGAGTGATGGTGGTGGAGAAGACGACCTCGTTGAAGGCGGTGGCGGCGGTCATCTGAGTGGAGAAACAGTTCATCGCCTGCGCCACGGAGACGAGCAGCAGCGAGGGCTGCAGAATCTCCCATCGGAGGCCGTCGGGCGAGAGACCAAAGAGTTCCGCCCAGAATCTGAAAAGACGACCGCTCGTGGCCACCTCATCCATGCCGACTACGCCGTTTTCTGGCCCTCCGGTGCCCCCTAAACCTATGCGACGAGCCCGCCTACCCTTCGGGCGCGACTTCTTCACACCTCGGGTGTCGGATCCATTTCCTCTGTTTGCCCTCTTCGTCCTCTGTTTGTTTTCGCCGCTAATTGAATTCCGCGCGCCCTCAATCTCGTCTCCGCACCCCTAGCTGGTCGAAGATCGCGGCACCAATTACTCAACGCGCTAATTAGACGCGCACTCGGGTGCCCGGGGGCCATCTGCTTCTGCGAGGCATCGAGAGGCGAAGAGCGATTAATATTTGATGTGACAGCGCCTCGAGGGCCTTC
The DNA here is from genome assembly GCA_030435675.1 of Steinernema hermaphroditum. Classification (NCBI taxonomy): domain Eukaryota; kingdom Metazoa; phylum Nematoda; class Chromadorea; order Rhabditida; family Steinernematidae; genus Steinernema; species Steinernema hermaphroditum. The sequence goes on from CM059622.1 coordinate 8,234,261, forward strand.
GGCCCCGGCTCCAAAGGCGCTCTACGGGGTGGAAGCCCTCCGGGGCTCCGGCATCCACTCCCCGCGCAATGATCTAAGTAATTTAAGTCGACAGCGCCCATCCCGGGGGAATTCGTCGAATTTTTTTCCGTTTTGCGCACGTTCACCCGAGTCATTATTCAAATTGGCCTTTGGCTACGGCAGCCGAATTCGATGATTGTCGAATTGTTGCGAGGCTGCATAACCGAGTGTTTCGGCGCTCCTCTCGAAAGCAGGCGTGAAACACAATAAACAATGCAATTACGCCCCAGTAGGTCGGCCCGCGGGACCCGCAGGAGCTGTAGAAGGACGTACCTGTAGACGCGCTGCTGGAGTTGGGAGGACTTGGAGACGTGCGAGTTGCAGTCACACGTCAGTTTGTTGCCCATGCACCGGCTTCGAGGACCTGAAAAGGCGCGAGGGGTCAGAAGCGGCGAGGCACGAGGATGTCGTCGGCGCGCAAAGATCGCCTCGTCGCGGGTCGGCGCCGCCCCTTCATGCGCTTCTGCCGGCCCTTAGCGGGTCCTTAATCAGCGCTCCATGAATCGATAAAAGGGATTCATGAATGTCCGCGAGGCGCCCGGGCTTCGAGCCCGGAAGACGCCCGGGCGACGCCGTGGGCTCGGAGACAACAAATGAAATATTGAAAAGGTGAAAGGCAGCTAATCGATAGGCCCTCGACTGGGCCGAGAAGGGAGTGACCCTCGATGGACCCTCATCACTCATTCCTCGGGATTTTTTCCGAATCCACTTATGCAGCGCCGCGGGGTGACCCCGGCTAGCATCTGTCGGGAAACAAGAAGGCGATCCGTCTCCGCGCGCCTGCAGGGAGTCCCGAAAAAAGAGACCCGAGGGCCCAACTGTCCGCCCGGCCCGGACAGCTGTTCCTCGTCATAATTCCGCATTCGATGTGGGAGGTGCCGTGACAAAACGGACGCTAATTGTCACGAAACCAATTACCGTAATTGAGCGGAAGAGGTGCCGGAGGGGCGTGGAGGGTACCATATACTAGGAGCCGTCCCGAATTCCGGAACACGGAAGGAAGGAAAAAGCCTCCGAAGTCACTTTGAAATTTGGCACTCTGGACATCCGGAAAAGCGCTCTGCGTGCGCTTTCTGAGGCTCAAGGGCCAGTTATAGTTGCGGAAACAGTTTCCGGAAACAGTTTCCGAATTTTGCTTGAAAACTGTTTCCGGAGCGCGGAAACGGTTTCCAGGTTTGCGGAAACAGTTTCGCGGTTATATTTGCGTTTTGCACTATAACCGCCCGGAAACAGTTGCCGGAAACAGTTTTCGAAATGAATTTTCGAAAATAGTTTTGTTTTGTTTTTTAAATATTTTGGTGCTTTTCACCGTACGCCTCTTATGATAACTCACTCTTCCGCAGCTTTTGCTGCTACCAGATGCTAAATTAAAGGGACCAGGTCATGGAGGAAAAAAGTTTTTTAAAAAATCTGAAAAAAATCGTGCCCGTGTTTTCAAGGTTGCTGAACACGATGGTGAGTGGCGATTCTAAGTTCGCCAAGTAGTTTCCTAGAAACAGAACAAGAGGCGCGATCTGTGTTTTGTCATTGGTCCCGACGCGATTTGCGCGGCGAATGCGATTCGCGTACTGTAGTTTCATCATTTTCTGCCCGTTTTGTTAACTTATTTTTCAAGATGATTTACCCCCCAACGTTTTGCTAACGTTTTGCTAACAAGCACACACACCTTCTGAGTCGACTCCTTGGCCTGACGAGCTTGTTCCATGACTTTGTCAAAGAGAGAGTGACACGCGATCGTGATGCAGATCTTCGGTTTCCTGAGAGTTTGGTTGTATAGTCCATTTTTTTCGATCTCCACAAAAGGATCAATCACCGCGCGGCGAGACCGAGAATTCGCTCCAGCACATTGAAGAAAGGCAAATATTTCGTGCGTTCGTTCGCTCCTTTCAATGCGCTAGAGCAAATTCTGGGTTCCACCGCGCTGTGATTGATCGCTTTTGTGGAGTTCGGGAAAAAAATAGACTATAGTTTCATCATTTTCTGCCGGTTTTGCTAACTTTTGGGGGGTAAATCATCTTGAAAAACATTTGTTTCGACTTGCTTCACTTTCTAGGGTTATTTCTATGGTGGTTTGGAATTTCAAAACTCTTAAACTTATAATAACATCGGATGAAAAGGAATATGGAGCGTTTCATGTGAAACTAACCCTCGAAATCGCCAAAATCATGGTGAAGACCCTTTTCTGTACTAGAAATAACCCTAGAAAGTGAAGTAAGTCGAAACAAATGTTTTTCAAGATGTTTTGCCACCAAAAGTTAGCAAAACCGGCAGAAAATGATGAAACTACAGTACGCGAATCGCATTCGCTGCGCAAATCTCGTCGGGATCAGCGTCCCGCGTCGGGACCAGTGACAAAACACAGATCGCGCCTCTTGTTCTGTTTCTAGGAAACTACTTGGCAAACTTAGAATCGCCACTCACCATCGTGTTCAGCAACCTCGAAAACACGGGCACGAATTTTTTCAGATTTTTTAAAAAACTTTTTTCCTCCATGACCTGGTCCCTTTAAAGCATCATCTCCTGGCACGCCGTTTTTGCACATTCGCGGCGTGTGGTCGCGTCGTTCATAAGGCAAAATAGTGAATTTGGTGAACCGACCGTAGTCTTTGCCGTTTTTCTCCATGGTTTCGTGCGTTTTTTGGAAAACTGCAAGCATAGCCCTCTTCCTTAATCAATTGCGCGTCGAATGAGCACCGATTCACAGAAGGTAGAGTTTTCCTCGCGGAGGAGTGGCATTTTTTCGAACCAGCTACCAATATTTTCCAGCTTTTTGTCCAATAGCTGTGGGTTTTCACGTTTTAATCGCGCCCTAATTGTTTTGCGTGTCCTCCTTACCCTAATATCTTTCAAATCAAACAACATATCAAGTTAACAAGCGTTGCATATCACTACTCTTTATCAGAAGAGTCGGAGCTTGTGTCGAAACCGAAGATACGGTAATCCACTTGATATGTGGTTATTTTCTACTGGTATTGTCGTAATGAAAGCTATTAGGGTAAGGAGGACACGCAAAACAATTAGGGCGCGATTAAAACGTGAAAACCCACAGCAATTAGACAAAAAGCTGGAAAATATTGGTAGCCGGTTCGAAAAAATGCTACTCCTCCGCGAGGAAAACTCCACCTTCTGTGAATCGGCGCTCATTCGGCGCGCAATTGATTAAGGAAGAGGGCTATGCTTGCAGTTTTCCAAAAAACGCACGAAAACATGGAGAAAAATGGCATAGACTACGGTCGGTTCACCAAATTCACTATTTCGCCTTATGAACGACGCGACCACACGCCGCGAATGTGCAAAAATGGCGTGCCAGGACCAAACGCCGAAAAGGGCACAAGTTTTTTGAAATCGACTGTACAAGATTCGCTTGTATTCTCCATTTCAAAATATTTCACTGTGTCGCTCGTCTTTTTTTGCGTTTTCTGTATTAATTCACTTCTGCTCAGGTGTTTTTCAACTATGACGCGCTGTACGAAGCTGTGAAACGACGAGAAGGCGTTACAAGGCCGGCTACTCGATTCATTGGATCGTTTCGAAGTTCACAGAAATCGGCACGAGGCCTGGTATTGTATTCGTCAAAAATCTCCCGCAAAAAAGGAGAGGGCTCCTGCCACGAAAATTTTGCGCGCGCATTTCACGCGCCAAAAAGTTTACAATGGGAAATGCTCAAAATCATAGTAATCCGATTTTTTTTCGTTTCTGACGCGATTTCTCCAAATTCCATTAACGGACGATTGCTCAGCAGACTCTGGCGCGTCGAATGAGCCCTGGCTCGACTGCCAGTATGCTTTCCTCGCAGAGTTATTAGGATCAATGGTGGATAATGGCACCTTGAATCGTAAGCTGTGGATTTCTAAGAATATGATGGATTAGCTGCCCATCACTATGTCGTACATGGATCCTCCTGTGATCTAGGACATCTCCAACATATGAATCTGTAGCAAACTGTTCAACTCTCAATTGTAAACTAATGGTCATTCTAATAACTCTGCGAGGAAAGCATACTGGCAGTCGAGCCAGGGCTCATTCGACATTCTGCTGAGCAACCGTCCGTTAATGAAATTTGGAGAAATCGCGTCAGAAACGATAAAAAATCGGATTATCGGATTTTGAGCATTTCCCATTGTAAACTTTTTGGCGCGTGAAATGCGCGCGCAAAATTTTCGTGGCGGGAGCTTTGCGAGAGATTTTTGACGAATACAATAATTCTTCTCTCACCCAAGCGCACATGGTTCTACAATAGGAAAGGGACGTCCGCAAGTCTTATTCGCGCGTGAGAAGCGATTGATATAGTGCGCTGGGTTTAATTCGACGATAAGTTGACAGAATGCCGAAATCGCCGTTTTTTTCTCCTTCGGGAGCATAGTTGAATAGTAGCTGAACAGAACTGAATTAATACAGAAAACGCAAAAAAGACAGCGAGATAACGAGATGCACGCGAATCCTTGTGTTTTTTTCCAGGTAAGGTGAGACAGGTTTAAAAGAAAACGCTGGCGGGATGGCCATCTTAAGCCGAAATCGACTCGGTTCTACGGTTCTAGCCCTGCTCAACTACCAGGGCCAAAAGCAAGTGACCCATGTAGCGACATCTCCATGTCCATGACCATGGAATAAACCTGTCCGGGAAAGTTTCGGTGGACAACACAAGCAAATGTTCCACAAGCAAATCAGGGTGACAGATCTCACGGGCTTGTGATAACTGCCTACAATTCAAAATCGCCGGCAAAAACAATCAGAAATCATCGAAAAAAGCGCCAAACCACTTCCGCAACTATAACTGGCCCTTAAGAGTCACTCATCTCCGGAAGGTCATCCGACCAGAAGACGAAGGCTCCGGTGCTACGACCATACCGCCAAAAATTATACCGTCAAACTTTTACCGCCAAAAATTTAACAGCCAAAATTATACCGCCAAATGTTTACCTTTACTTTCATTTACCGCCAGACTCCGAGACCTTAGGTTTATGCCTAGATATTTGAGGTTGCTGGCGAGCGAAGCGAGGCCCGTATTCATTTTCGTACGGCCTAGCATCCAGGCTTGGCTTAGGTTCCGGCTTAGGACTATGCCTATTGATTTAAAGAGAGCCCGAAGGGCGAGCCCTGTTGTCGTGCTGGCTTCGGCTTAGGCGGACCAGTGTAAACGGTGGCCGTGGCGGTGGCCACCGATGTGTGTGGCTGTGGCTGTGGCCACCGATGTGGGTGGTTCGCGATGTAAACGGTGGCCGTGGCCGTGGGTGTTGTGATGTAAGCTGTTCTGCGGTCACTCTAGTGTGACGGTGGCGGAAAAGACAGTGAAAACGGAAAATATAATTGACGAAACAAAGGGAGGGAAGAATAAGCAGGTGAAGATAATCAGGTTAAGCAGGTAGGAGCCTACCATACTTCTCCTGTATTTTAAAGGAAGGCGACAAGAGTACGAGTTCTTCTCCCATCGCAAAGGGACAATCAGGTGGTCGAAGAGAAGTCCTATCGTACACAGGCCAGAGTGAAACATGCACCAACGGACTGTGCATTTAACGACTGTGCATCCTCTATCCCCGAGTCCGTTCCTGTGCGTGCACGTCTGCTTCTGAGATTCTCCCCTCAACCTCACCCGCGCGCCGGATTCGCCTCCGTTGAGTCACCGGGGGATCGGTCGGTCCTGCCGCGAAATTCCGGTGGACACCGCGCGATCGAGTTTGTTTACGGCGGCGCTCCGTTTACTTCGCCCCGATCGGAGTGCTTTGCGCAATCCTTTCTGTTCTGACGCCGCTTTTCAGATTGCAACGATGATCGACGGCGACGACGTTCTTTCGGTGTCCGACGACGAGCAGCTGCGGAAGACGGCAGAGCCGAACGGCGCTACCAATCGGAGCAAGCTGGTCGTGGAGGAGGACGTCGACCTGGGGAACCCTGCCTCGGCGGAGGCGCCGAAGCTGACGTCCCTCTCGGAGTTGTCGAAGAACGGCAATCTGGAGGAGCCCAGTGGCCGCCTCACAATCACTGTCACGGGCTTCGAGAAGCGCGGCGACGGAATCAACGCCTACTTGGTGTACAAAGTCGTCACAAAGGTGGTTTTGCCGAGTCTTGCGCCAATCTATGGGGTGCTTGCAGGCTGAGAATGTCGTTGGTTACTCTAACGACCACTACGACGTTTGGCGGCGGTTCAGTGACTTCTTGGGTCTTCACGAGAAGCTCGTCGACAAGTTCCAGCACGAGGGAATCCCAATTCCCTACGCGCCGGAGAAGAGTATCGCGGCGCTCACAAAAACGAAGCTCAATGGAAACGCCGACGACCAGATGTCCAAGTGAGATCTAGCCCTCTGTCGCCACCGGATCATTGTCTTTTCAGCGAAATCGGCGACCGCCGTTCACGCGCGCTCCAGCGCTTCCTGCGCCGCATCGCAAAACACCCGCGCTTGGCTTCCGACTGCGATTTCCGCGACTTCCTGACGATGAACGTGGAGCTGCCGAAGGCCAATAGCACTTCCGCGCTGAGCGGAGCCAGCATGAAGCGCATCTTCAAATCTGTCACCGATACGCTGTCGAAGATCACCACGCATATGGATGAGAGCGACACGTGGTTCGAGCAGGCCCAACAGGAAACCGACGAGTTTGAGGAGCTTCTCGGGCGACTTATCTCTGTCCTCGATGGACTCGTTGCCCAGCGCCGTGATCTCTCGCACGGACACGAGTCTTTGAGCAAGTCGATGTCCATGCTGGCGAGCTGCGAGGAGAACACCTCATTGGCCCGCGCCCTGTCGCACCTCACCGAAACGCACGAGAACGTCGCCCTTCTGGAGAAGGTTCAGGCGGAGAAGGACGCAATCGTCTTGTCAGAGACCCTCCACGAGCACCAGTCGATGATCGCCGCCCTCAAGGACGTGCTGAACGAACGTGTCAAGGTGTGGCACAAGTGGCAGACGGCCCAGCAGACGCTGACCAAGAAGCGCGAGATGAAAGCGCGCGCCGAGCTGAGCGGGAAGAACGACAAGGCTGCGCAGATTCGCGAGGAACTGATCGCTTGCGAGCGGAACGTCGACGACGCCGAGAAGGAGTTCAAATACGTCAGCGCCGTCATCCGCGAGGAGTACCACCGTTTCCACAAGGTGCGACTCGTGTTGTGCCTCCACACTGAAGTCTTTTTTTGCAGATCCGGAAGCAGGAGCTGAGCGACATGCTGATCGTGTACATGGAGTCCTTGATCGAAACGCAGGAGAAGGTAATACTGTTCGGCTTTTCTGTCGTTGATGCTAGTGCTTTGCAGGTCCTAAAGCACTGGGAGAAGTTCGCCCCCGAGACCCGACAGATCATCACCAACTGAGACGCCGCCGCCGTAATCTAAATAAGAGATAGAGATGTATTTATGTTGACAATTGTACTTATTTATTCTTTTTCTATATTATTCTCGAACTCATCTGTGATGTTCTCTTCACGGGAGAATGAATTCTAATTTTCTGTTCTCGCTTCAGTGCATTTGTTACCGTACACTCGTGAACTGCTGGGCATGGCGGTTGCATGGTAGTAACGGCTTCCAACACATCGATAGATCAGTCAGCGTTGGCCGATTTGTTTGGGTTCGCCAACAAGTCACTTCTTAGTCGCCCCAGATCCCAGTTGCTCGAGTGTCCACCACCTCCGAGTCCGTCGATGAAGATCACGGGGTCGCAGCATCGGGCCTCCTTCACGGCCCTCATCACGAGAGCCAGGAAGATCGGCCGCAGTAAACAGGATCCCGGACTAAGCAGCCAAGTGACCACTCCCAAAAAGAGCACAGGTGAAAAAAGAGCACGGGTGAAAAAAGAGCACACTTTTTTCATGAACAGAATTTGTGTGACCGTTCTGATGATGGCTTTATTTAAAAGTGCTAGGATATCAGCGAAGCTGTTAAGACTACAGGCTCGCCCTTCGGGCTCGCTTTAAATCGATAGGCATAGTCCTAAGCCGGAGCCTAAGCCAAGCCTGGATGTTAGGCCGCACGCAAAAATGAATACGGGGCTCGCTTCGCTCGCCCGCAGCTGTCTGTGTGCACAATCCGAGGAGAGCGTGGTCTGAAACTCCATTTCAAATATCTATCTGTGTTCATGAAAAAAGTGTGCTCTTTTTTCATCTGTGCTCTTTTTTTCCCATGTGCTCTTTTTTCACTGTGCTCTTTTTTCACCTGTGCTCTTTTTTCATGAGACCTACGCGTGACTGTCTCGAATGCAGACACATTTGACACCGTAAAACAGCACTGTTTCTTTATTTTTACTACAGTGCGTGCCATAATTATAGTCTTACTTTGTTTGGTGGCCAGTTCTTGCACATAAAATGCTTTTCACGTAAGTCAAGCAAGGCCTTGACCTGATAGAACATCAACAGCCATGCACGCGCACAAAGTTTCGAAATCAGTCGACAGCATTTTACAGCGAGAAGTTTCACTTGATCGGGACCAGGAACGATTAATCAGAAACAACAATGACTGCACATTCGAACTGATCGGACTCTTAGAAGCCCGCCGAACCAGTAGATGATGTTTAAATTTGCGTATTACGGCTCAATTGACGAAAAACCACGTGTAACTCCAAGTGAGCCTATCAATATCAGCCTATCAGGCAGTGCCGAAACGACTTTTTTGTTCCTTCTGGATACTGCGTAAAATGCTGTCGACTGATTTCGAAACTTTGCATGCGTGCATGGCGGTTGATGCTCTATCAAGTGGCCTTCCTTAATTTACGCGTTGTATGCGCAAGAACAGGTCATCAAACAAAATGAGCCTATAATTATAGGCTCGTTCATACTCACCGGTGACGGTGACGAGCTGTTCATACTGACCGTGACGTCACCCGCGATATCACCAGTGGTGTCACCGATGATCCAGTATGAACACGTGCGTGACCGTCAGTCACGGTAACGCCGCTGGTGACGGTAAATTCCCGATACTGCGCCCTGAAAGCTCAATAACAGTGATCGTTATTTTTCCTTTCCAAATCCCATTGTCAAACAAAAAGAAAAATAGCGATCACCGTAGTTATTGAGCTTTCAAGGCGCAGCATCGGGAGCACTGCGTCACGATCGTCATCACCATGACCGTCGCACGGTGTTCATACTGGATCACCGGTGACGCCACTGGTGATATCGCGGGTGACGTCACCGGTGACTTCACGGTCAGTATGAACAGCTCGTCACCGTCACCGGTGAGTATGAACGAGCCGAGCCTTATGACGCGCACTGTATATATAATACTGTGTTGAACAAAAGTGTAGGCAAACTCTGATGTGTTTGGAGATGCGTGGGTTTCCGTGACTTTCACGGGGAAACGAGCGTCGTCACATGAAAGAACCATCGACTTCACCAAAAAATCACTTTTAAGCGCTTGAGTACATTTCTTAAAACAGTGAAGTACGGAAAACAGGAACATGGATGTGTTTGTAGGACATCGTTTATTCGTAGGAACGTAATAAAAACGGGAAGGGAGGAGTTAATCGCGCCATACGACCTCCACCTGGTCGGTCCGGAATCGCTGCGTAGTCGTGCACTCCTCGATCTCGGCGCGAACTCCGCTGCGCGCCATGTGCCACCCTGCCTGGGCGATCATGGCGCCGTTGTCGATGCAGAAGCGTTCGTCCGTCGCGTACAACTTCGCTCCGCGCTCCTCGGCCATGATGCCCATCATCTGCTGGAGTCGGAGGTTGCAGCCGACGCCGCCGACGATGAGGACTTCATTGCTGCCGTTGTGCGCCATCGCGCGCTCCGTGATCTCCACCAGCATGGCGAAGACGGTCTCCTGCAGCGAGAAGCACAGATCTTCGGCGGTGTACTCCCCGTACTTGATCAGTTTCTGCGCTTCGCTCTCGATCTTCGACAGGATCCCTGACAGCGAGATGTCCATCCCCTTCACGATGTACGACAGGTTGTAGAGTTTCTTGCCTCCCCGCGCCATAATCTCAATGTTCTGTCCCGGGCTGGGGTCGTTCGAAAGCCTCAGGACGCGGGCGAAGCGATCCAAACAGTTTCCGACGGCAATGTCGATGGTCTCTCCGAAGATACGGTAGCAGTGGTCCGAGTACGATATGACCTAAACGAGCGATCTTGGAGTAGAGAAGGCGCGCCTTACCTGAGTGTTACCTCCGCTGACGTAGAGGACGACGGGGTTCTCGGCGCCGGTGATCAGTCTCCCCATCTCGATGTGTCCGACGCAGTGGTTCACCGGGAGAATCGGCTTGTTCCACATCTGGGACAACATCCGCGCCACGATGGCCCCCACCTGCAGCGGCGCTCCCATTCCGGGACCCTTCGTGTAGGCGATGCCATCGATTTCTTCGCTGGGATCCTGAAAGGAAGGCGTTCACCAAGAGAGAGGCGCACTCACCTGAACCTTCGCTTGCTTCAGCGCCTCAAGAACCAGTCCGACGATGTGCTGTCGGTGGTGAATCGCCGTCTCCGTCGGGCGGAATCCTTCACCCGGTGACGCACAGAAGGTCCGTCGCGGATTTGCCAGCACTTCGCCGTCGCGCACGATACCGACGCCGATCTTGTTGGCGCTACCTTCTATGCCGAGGATGCACACCATCGCTGAAACTCTTCGAGTGCACACAAATGAGAGAGAGGCAAAGATATCGAGCGAAAAACTTTCATTAGAACACAGGGAGAACTTAAAACTATCTTTACACAACAGATAACAACTTCCTACATAACTCAATCGATCAATCAAAGAGGCTTGCCTTCGAGTCCACTGGCTTCGCGGCATCGACGTGAGATCCGTCGCAGAATGGCCTAAAATAGAGATTAGGAACAAGTATCAGAGGGGCTTCGACTTGCCTGTTCTTCGTTTGTTTGCAATTGCATAGCCACACTTCCATATCGCGGTCGGGGATGAATCGGACGGGCTTCAGCTTGAGATCGGGCACGCGCAGTGAGTTGTGCGATCCGTCGCACAGAGGCTGACTGCCGCTGTATCCACAGGAGCACCACGCGTACACATTGTCCTTCTTCAGCATGACCCTCGTCGGCAACTTCGAGTGCATCTTTCCGGTCCCCGGTAGCAGGTGGTTCGTTCCTTGCAGACCGTAGGGTTCCTCGGGCTTCTTCTCTTGCAGCTAAATCGTTCAAAATGGAAAGAAATGGGAGGTGGGCCTACTAAATGGTATTTGAGGACGTTTGGCTCGGTCCCGACGAAGTGCTTTCCTTTCCGAACGAGGCGATAAGGCCCAAATCCGGTCTTCTGACTCTGCCGCAGTGCCGAAGTGGAGAGGTATCTCGCCGACGACACCGCCGAGGCCATCATCCTCTGAAAGAGCCGCTGATGAATTCGATCCTGAAGACAAATCAGAGGAGCTGCAGAGGAGGCCTTCGCCACGCTAGGGTGATCGACGTGTGTGGCAACGTTTTCCACCCAGGACCCATTCACGCCCCCTTCTGTGCTTCAACACTCACATCACACCAACATTACCGTGGTTGTTGTTTACGAGCAGAGATCGGAACTGAGCCGAGCCTCTGAGCCGAGCCTCTGAGCCGAGAACGGAGCCCCTGAGCCGAGAACGGAGCCCCTGAGCCGAGAACGGAGACCCTGAGCCGAGAACGGAGCCCGAGCCGAGAACGGAGCCCCTGAGCCGAGAACGGAGACCCTGAGCCGAGAACGGAGCCCGAGCCGAGAACGGAGCCCCTGAGCCGAGAACGGAGCCCGAGCCGAGAACGGAGCCCCTGAGCCGAGAACGGAGCCCGAGCCGAGAACGGAGCCCCTGAGCCGAGAACGGAGCCCCTGAGCCGAGAACGGAGCCCGAGCCGAGAACGGAGCCCGAGCCGAGAACGGAGCCCGAGCCGAGAACGGAGCCCGAGCCGAGAACGGAGCCCGAGCCGAGAACGGAGCCGGCTCGGGTTGGATCCGAGCCGAGAACGGAGCCGGGGCCGGCCATATATACCAGGGAAAATTTCGACCGTTCGCGGGGAGCGGTAGCAGACGGCGAGAGAAAATCGGATGCCCTGCTCCGCCGCTGTACGCCAATTGTCTCTCGTCGTCTGCGCCCTTATTACCGATCCCCACGTACACGTAAAATTTTGAAAAAAAAGTGAAAACCAAGACACGCGGGAACCATCAGGGCAGCTGGCTGCGCGGACTTTCAGCGAGACTTCGACTGGCTGCGCGGACTTTCAGCGAGACTTCGACTTCTCTGGCGGCGCGGGTAGAGTCGGGCGGCAGTAACTAGCTTTTTGGTCTGGGCCGAATGATTTGAGTGAGCGGTCGTTCTCGGCCGTCGTTGTTGGTGCAATGATCGCTCCCGGCTCCCAGAAGGCCTGGAACACCAGGGAGCCGTAGTTCCTGGAACACCAGGGAGCCGCCAGAGAAGTCGAAGTCTCGCTGAAAGTCCGCGCAGCCAGCTGCCCTGATGGTTCCCGGTTCGTCCGTTGTGCTCCACCGACGCGTTTCATCCGGATGCCGTTCTTCACCCGTGTCTCCCGCGGAAACTGCCGAAGAAGCTCTTCAACTCCGACATTCGTGCCACCACCCGAGTTGAGAACAGATGCACTGTGCTCCACCGTCACCGGAATCAGCTCTTCGCATCTCTTATCCCCGCGCACACTTATGGGATCGCCGTGTTCTACTCTGATGTGCCGAAGCCAGAAGAAGACCGGCGACTACGGAGTGACAATGAGTTTCTTGTGCATATATATGACGTCTCACAAGGCGTAAGCCTTAGACACGAGAAATAAACTCGTAAACTCGTAAACACGAACAGTCAGAATTGTCCCTAGTACAGGGTTATCGGAAAGTTCTGCAACATGAAAAACACAATTTTTCTCAAACAAAACCATTTTAATTCCAAAAACGAACAATACTACGTTATTCAGCACGCTGAATTACACATAAAACGTGAATTTCATTCAAAATGGCCTCCTCTAGCGTCGATAGAACGCCTTCACTCGCTTCTTGAAATTTTCGACGATCGCCGCGGGTGTTTCCACGCTGATTTCTTCCCAAGCGGCCAGGAGATCGCGCTTCAAGTCGTCCAAGGTGGCGTGTCTTCTTCGGCAGGCTTTTTCCTCCAGAATGGACCAAATTGCGTAGTCCATCGGGTTTAAATCCGGCGAGTTTGAGGGCCAAACTGACTTGTCCCAAAACCATGGGATTTGGTCTTCCAAGAAGCTCATCGTTGATTTGGATCCATGGGCGTGTGCCCAGTCATGCTGGAACACCCGTCCGTGGTCCTATAAGTGTTTTTCGGTCCAGGGAATCAGATGCTTCACCAAGATCTCTTATTGCTACACCTGAGAGTCCATTTTCACACCTTTTTCAACGAAAACCGGGAAAATTTTTCTAGTTGCGCAGATTTCGCCCCAAACCATCACAGAATTGGGGAAATGGTTTGTTTTAACGTGCTTCGTACGCGAGGAGCCTTTCTGCAGCAGGTAACAGTGATTCTGGGAGTTGTGGACCGCTTAGATGGTAAAAATCTTCTCATCGGAGAAGACCACATTGGCGAATCCGGACCCGCGGCTCTCGGCTCTCAGCTTCTTGCACTTCTGAAGACGTTCGGCCTTTTTCGCATCGGTTAGCAGGTGTCCGCGGCTTATTTTGTAGCTCTTGAGATGGAGATCCTCGGTGACAAGCTTGTGCATCGATGCGTAGCCGATTTTGTACTTCTTGGCCAGCTTCATGATGGATCGGTCGGGATTGCGCTTGATCATCTTCCGAACGGCCTCTCGGACTTGTGGAGTTCTTGCAGTCTTTTTTCTTCCGTTTCGGGGACGGTCCTGGACGTCGCCAGTTTCCCTAAATCGATCCACCACGCGTTTGACGGCATCTCGGCGAAGTTTGAGGGTTTTGCAAATCTCGGGATTTGAGCTTCCGCCGCAATGGAGCTCAACGATCGCGCAACGCACACTTTCGGAAACCATTTTTACCCTGAATAACAGCTAATACAGCATTATTGACAGCGAATATAGGGGTAAAAAGAGTCGCGCAACACGAATATAACGAGAAACACGCGCAGAAACTCCGAAAAATTGCGAAAATTAGCATTGCAAAAAATGTTGCAGAACTTTCCGATAACCCTGTATATATTGTCGGCTCGGGTTTCGGATCGAGCAGACCCGAAGATTGCGAAATCGGCTCGAGTTCCCATCACTGTTTACGAGTTTAGTTTACGAGTTTATTTCGTGAGTCAAAAGCTTACGCCTTGCACGACACCTAATAATAGACAAACAGAGGATGTCTCGTTTTAGCCGGCTTCATCCCTGGCGTGGCGCTTATGGCGAACCGGTCGGAGACGGCGCGCATCACGGGGCATGTGGGAGACGGCAAAACTTCGGAAATGGCAGTAGAACTTCTTCTTCTCGGGGCGTTTGCGGCACAGAGGAGGCTTTTGAGCTCGCATCTTCTTCGGAGAGATGAGTTCGTGGTCCGGGAATTGCGTCTTCGGTGGTCCTCAGAGCGTCGGCGACCTACCGGGTGACATCTCACGCAGCCGGATTCCTGGCGTCGGACATCTTGTTTGTCAGCGGTGGTGGGACTACGGCTTCCGGGTGTCCCAATTCCCTCTGGAACCCGGAAAACGCACAACTGCCACAGGGTTTACCATCAGACCAACCGGACACTCGGAGAGCGACCGGAGGGACCGACCGCTCGCCACCGCGACAAGAGTGAGACTCGTGGTTGTTGTTGTGAAATTATATTGTGAAATTATGTTGTGGGGTGTTTTGAATTTTTGTACGGTTTGCGGGGGGGTTTTAGGTGGGGTGGAGTGGTTTGTTTTGAGTGAAATTTTGGGGGAATGATCCTTAGGGAGGGAACTTAATTTTAGTGAAAAATTTTTTTGGAAATTGTTGTAGGAGCCGGAGATACGATAGGATTTTGTCAAATTTGAAAAAAAAAATATTTTCAAAAAAAAAAACGTGCTCCGTTCAAAACCCTAAAGATCTGTGGATTCGCGTTTGTTCTGTGTGAGCTTGGTATCGACTTTCGCCTGTGTGTTGCTGGTGAGCGGTCGGTCCTCCATTTCGCTCTCTCGGAGCGGTCGATCGTCCGTCTCACATTCGCCTCCAGCAGTGATCGCTCCGGCTTCCAGAAGGATTGGAACACCAGGAAGCCGTATGTTCCACCCCCAGAAGCCAAGGATCGTACTCGGAACTCTCAACGTACGCCGCCTCGCTTCTACCGAACGTCTCATCGAGCTGCAAGAAGAACTGTCGGCCACGCACATCGATGCCATCGCCTTGACGGAGCTGCGCTGGAGAGGGACCAACGCGCTGGACCTCAACGACTCGGAGTTCCGGATCTACCACGCTGGACCCGAAGAAAGCATTGACCCGTCCGGCACCGGATTTCTGATCAGAAGACGGCTGCAGCATCAAGTCATCCAGTTCCGCCGCGTCTCCAACCGGATCTCCCTTCTGGACCTCCAGTTTGACAACCAAATCCTGCGCCTCTACAGTGTGTATGCGCCTCCAACTGGGTACAGAAGCCGCGACGACGACGACGACTCCAGTGAAGAAGACGATGATGACTACGAAGCCCTGCTTGACGATCTTCGAGCGGAACTGCGGTCTGCTGGCATGCCTGACTGGGAAAGGGGTGTCAGTAGCTCCGGATCGGGAGCAATCGCTCGAATGCGGGTGTTCCCTGTTCTGCTCGGAGATCTCAACGCGAAGATGGGCCGCAAACAAGAAGAAGACGAAGAAGCGCTCGGAAACCACGGGTACGGCGACCGCAACGCGAGAGGCCAACTTCTGGTGGACCTGTGCGAAGATTTCAAGCTCCGATCGGTCAACTCCTTTTTCAAAGGCCGCCCAGGACGGAAATGGACGTGGATTTCGCCGGATCGAAGGACCCGCAATTGCATCGACTACGTTCTGGCCCCACGCTCCATCAAGTTCCGAAGTTCGACTGTCCTGGGATCCGCCAATGCCGGATCGGACCACCGGATTCTTCGCGCCATCATCCAGCCACTGACGCCGGCAACCAGAAGAAGACAGCCACCACCGAAGGAGAGGAAGCGCCTCAGCCGGAACCTCTTCCGAATGGCCACCGTGCTCCAGCCTCCCGCGATTGACCGAAACTCGCGAAGTGCCTACGCCCAACTCGTGGATTACATCCAAGATGCTTCCCAGTTCGCCGAAGAGCCTGCAGAGAAGACCCGAAGACTGAAGCCGTCGACGATCGCCCTCCTCCGTCAACGCCATGAGCTGCGTCAGCGCCAAACTACTGCTTCGACCCGCCTGGAATTCACCGAATTCAACAAAATGGTGACCGGCCGAAGTCCTGGAGAAGACAAGGTCACGGTGGAAATGCTCAAATTGGGCGAGAGCGCCTTCATCCGCCCTCTGACCGACATCTTCAACAGATGCCTGCGACGCTGTGAAGTTCCTGAGAAGATGGCCGATGCCTCGACTGTGCTCCTGTACAAGAAAGGAGATCCGCTGCTGATCAAGAACTACAGGCCCATCTCGCTGCTCTCCGTTATCTACAAGCTGCTCACGAAGACTATCGTGCAACGGATTGAGCACATTTTGGACGCCGCCCAGCCAGTGGAACAGGCCGGATTCCACAGAAACTTCTCGACGATCGACCATCTGCACGCCGTCAACGAGTTGCTGGAGAAGACCCGCGAATACCGCGTCCCGATCTACATCGCCTTCGTCGATTTCGAGAAGGCCTTCGACACGGTAGAAGCCAACGCGATCTGGAAGGCAATCGAACGGCAAGGCGTGCCACGGCAAATCGTCGCCCTCCTCAGGAAGATACAAGATGAAGCCGCGAGCCATATCCAGTTAGGAGAAGACCGCGTGCCGATCAACATCCAGCGAGGGGTCCGGCAGGGCGACGTCATCAGCCCGAAGCTCTTCACGGCGACGCTCGGGCAAGTCTTCCGCGAGCTCGGTTGGACGGACTGCGGACTCAACATCTATGGTGAGAGGCTGTCCAACCTCCGATTTGCAGACGATATCGCACTGGTGGCCACGTCTGAGGAAGAGCTGCAGAAGATGGTCGACGAACTCAACGAAGCGTCCCTCCGAAGCGGCCTCAAGATAAACGCAGAGAAGACCAAGGTCCTGGCGAACGAAGAAGCGACGATCCTCCTGAACGGCCACGCTCTGGAACAAGTCGAAGCTTTCGTCTACCTCGGCCAAGAAGTCCGCCTCGCGAGAAACCATCTGAAAGAAGTAGGACGAAGGATCCGCAGCGGCTGGAACGTTTTCCGCAAGTACCAGGAATTCCCGACGTCGCCTTCGGTCCTGATGCGATGGAAAAGAAGACTCTTGAACCAGTCAGCGCAGAATGGAGCGGAGAATGCTTCGCGTCAGGCTCCTGGACAGAAGAACAAACGAGTGGCTGAGAGGAGTAACGAAGCTGAAAGACGCCCACGGATCAGCGACAAGAAGGAAGTGGAACTACGCCTGGAAGATCGCTCGTGAAATGCCTGAGAAGTGGTCGACGAAGCTCGAAGAATGGCGGCCACCGAAGACACGTCCCATCGGAAGACCGAGGACCAGATGGCGAGATGACTTCACGAAGAAAATAGGAACGCAAAGATGGCGACAACGGGCAAGGGAAGAGGAACGGCAACAATGGATTCATATGGGGTGTGGCTCGATGTAATGTTGAAGATTCCACAAATAAGAGAGATATTAAGAGAGATTAAAAAAATCTTCCAGTGATGTCCTTAGGCTCATTTTGAAGAACGAGAAATTTTTAGAAAGTGCGAGATCTTCGATTTTGCTCAAAAAAATTTAGAAAAAAAAGAAGGTTAACTCGCGGGAATTTTGGGTTCACGTAAAATGTTGAGGTCTTTCATTTGTGCCCCCAGCGATCGGTCGGGTCGTCCACTCGCTCTCTCTCTGAGGCTGTCTGAGCCGAATGAGTTAAGTGAGCGGTCGTTCTCGGCCGTCGCTGTTGGCGCAATGATCGCCCCGGCTCCCAGAAGGCCTGGAACACCAGGGAGCCGTAGTTCCACCGTCTCGCCAAGAAGCTCGTCATGACTGCCCGACTCTACCCGCGCCAGAGAAGCCGAAGAAGCGTTGCAACTCCGAAGTCCGCTCCGCCAGCCGAACCGAAGATGCCCCTCCGTTCCGTTCGCTGTTCTCCGCCGCCGCGCCACTTCCGGAATCAACTCTTCACGACTTCGACGCCCGCGCATACTGATGGGAACGCTGGATTCTCTTCGGATTCGTCTGCTCCACCGAAACCAGAAGAAAATCAGCGGCTACGGTGTGACTTTGTTCTTCTTTGTGCATTTATGAGACGTCCTGCACGGCGTAAGCCGTTGATTCGGGAAGATAAATCGTGTAAAAAAAATCGTAAAATGTTGACAAAAAAAAGTGAAAAGCAACTGCGCAACAGGCCAACGCTCGCTTCGCTCGCTCGTCCGCAAAACGCCTCTGCGGCACAGGCGAATCGTGGCGAGACCCACCAACAACCGTGGCGTCGCTTTCGCAATCCACCACCATCCACCGAACCAAAACCGCACCAAATCTTCTTTCGTTGATTTCTCTGCGAGGAATTCGAATTTCCAAAATCCTCAATGACAAAAGTGTGCGGAATTGAATGGGCTTTCTTTTGATACCAAGCTCGCTTCGAACAAACACGAATCCACAGATCCTTAGGTTTTTTACTGGAGCACGTTTTTTCGAAAACATTTTTTTTCTTTTTTTTCTAAATTTTTTAGCAAAATCTGTTCAATAGACTTTGTGCGCATTTTCATGCTCTACATGCACTAAAATCTAACCGCGCAAGATTTTTTCCTGGAAAAATAATAAATTTTTTTTCAAATTTGCCTAAAATGGTCCGTATCTTCAACTCCTGACACGATTTTCAAAAACTTTTTTTCACTAAAATTTAAGTGCGCCCCAAGTAAAATAGTTGCAGATTGAAATGAAATGTGGTGCAACGGATAGAGGAGATCTTAGGAAGACGAGCGCACACAAAACGCGCTGCCCATATGCAGACTGGCTACCGTAAGCAGGCCCCCGAAATATGAAAAATAACGGCAGTCGCGACTAGTACGATGAAATTTCCTCATTTTGACGTCTCTGCGTGGTCCAGCGGTAGTGCTCTGACAAGGGAACATCCCCAAGTGTCCGACGAGTTAGGAGCTGAGATGTGGCGCGGCTTGTAGACGGTCTTCTAACTAAGAAAACGCACATAATCTCATCGGCCATAAATCAGTCGGGCTACCATAAAAAATTGTAAGGTCTCCTGGTGCGATGTCCCTGACTAGTCAGAATATACGGTATTTTTGTCCGATTTTGGACGGGGTTTTTAAGGATTTCGGCATTTAGAGCCAAAATTAACATTACCAGTTAACAACCATGTTCTTTTAGCAAGAAAAGGGGTCAAAAAATGACAAAAACTGACATGAAAACCGTATATTCTGACGAGTCAGGGACATCGCACCAGGAGACCTTACAATTTTTGCAACTTCATTACCATCTTTATGGTAGCCCGACTGATTTATGGCCGGTGAGACTATGTGCGTTTTCTTAGTTAGAAGACCGCCTACAAGCCGCGCCACATCTCAGCTCCTAACTCGTCGGGCACTTGGGGATGTTCCCTTGTGAGCCACCAATCAACGGTGTCGGGTTCGACCCCCACAGAGAATCTTGTATTGGTCGGAACAGAATAGGTTCTGCCGCTATGATATCTATAAGGATAAACAGAGAAGGGAGGACGCGAAAGAATGAAAAACAGCTTCACCACAAATATGAAATTTGGGTTAGCAGTGCCGATTCCTGCAAAGGATTCCAAACTAAAGCGTTGATAAACACCAGGATATGTGGAAATATGTAGATTTGGTGAAAAGAAAAAAGGTAGAAAAAAAAGCAATTGGGGGTCGAACCCGACACCGTTGACTGGTGGCCCTACTACCCCTTGACCACGCAGGAACGACACAGAAGAGAAATTTCAACATACTAGTCGCGACTGCCGTTATTTTTCATATTTCGGGGGGCTGTTTATGTAGCCAGTCTGCATATGGGCAGCGCGTTTTGTGTGCGCTCGTCTTCCTAAGATCTCCTCTATCCGTTACACCACATTTCATTTCAATCTGCAACTATCACTTGGGGATGTTCCCTTGTGAGTCATGACTCATGTCTCACGTGAGACGCAGGATATGCGCCGTGAGACATGAGTCACGACTCACGTCTCATTTAAGACGTGAGTCGTGACTCAAAGTATGGACACCCAAAATTCGGTGGATACGCACGGACATGCGTCGCTACTTTCGTCGCTGTCGCCGGCGCCGTTTCAATGTGAACATGAACGGGCGCCGTTTCAGTGTGAACTGTCGACGGCGCCGGCATCGGTGTTCAATTATAGAGGGTTTTTCGGAACAATCTACATTTTCTTGGCACGTCAGGCGTTTCACGTTGTCTTATTTATTCAAGCTATTTCAGAATTGCTTGAAAGGCCCTTTTTTGCCAAAATGCTCGTGCTGATCTGATTTTTTTCCTGAATTGACATGTTTTGAAGCATTTGGATCTGCTCCAGATCGCTCCCTATGCCGCGCAAGGGCTTTGCTGTGCGCGAGTAGCTTCACATGTCTATTTGGCCTGTTTCAATAGTTTTCGACGGTATTCGTGCGCGTTTTTCCAGCATTGAGGACTGCGCGTCCAATTTAGAGTGAGAAGACTGCTTTGATCGGACTACGGTCAACGGTAAGCTAGAACAACTCATCATTCATGACTCATTTGCATTCGTTTCAGATATATTGTCCGATCAACGGCGAATGTCACCGCCGCAGTTCGTTGCAGGACCGCAATCAGGGACACGATTGAGTCCGTTATAAGGGGATTGCCGGGTTTCTGACTGAATAAGTGGATTATTTCGAAGACAGAGCCATTTTTCAAAATTCCGCTTTGATAGGAGTGTTCGCCGATCGCCGAAGAAGCGTATGCATCGGTTTACGGCGCATTTTCTACTTTCCTCGCAAAGTTATAACGGTTTTGAGGCGCGCACGTTCGTGTTCGCTGATTGTTTCCATCAGTTCGATGGATTTATCGTGCGGTTTCTTGCTTTATTTATTGTTTTCTACTAATTCTGTTATTCGCAGAACTCCAAACGACTTGATATGGTAAAATTATCAAAGTCGAAGTGTGTAAAAGCAAGGCTGTTGGCTTTCGCTCGACAGTCATACAGTAGGAAGCGGGTGACCGAAAAGGAGGAATCAAGAAGACACGCTCAGTGTGAAACTGAGGAGCTGAGGAACGCCTTGGCAGATGCTAACCAGCAACTGATGTTAGCGCATCAGGAAATATCATTGCTAAGGAAAAACAATGATGCGCAGATTGTACGAATCTGCGAACTAGAGAAGGTAGCTCTTAATCTAAACCTGTTGAACAGAGCTTCTACGGGCTCATGTCGAGTTGCTTACAGGCAATCATGCTCGAAACTACTTAAAGCATGTCTCGAAAGTAGAAAATGAATTTAAGCTTTTGATATGGCCTATGACGACCATATTGTGCTGCCGATCGCTTGTCAGTCAGTCCCATTTGTCGTTATTGGGGCTATGTGGCTGATAAAGCTTGATCAAATTCGTGCGTAGTGCGAAAGGTCCATCGAAATGATGGAGACAATAAGCTAAAACGAACATGCGCGCCTCAAAACCGTTATAACTTTGTGAGGAAAGTAGAAAATGCGCCGCAAACCGATGCGTACGCTTCTTCGGCGATTGGCGAACACTTCTATCAAAGCGGAATTTTGAAAAACGGCTTTGTCTTCGAAATAATCCACTTATTCAGTCAGAAACCCGGAAATCCCCTTATAACGGACTCAATCGTGTCCCTGATTGCGGTCCTGCAACGAACTGCGGCGGTGACATTCGCCGTTGATCGGACAATATGCAGAACAAGAAAACGATGGCCTCCCAGTTCATGAAGAAGCGCTGTCAAATGAAGCTCTGTTTGCGCTGGAATATCCATGAAACTACGCAGAACTTCCTTGTACACATTCTGGAGCAAAGAATACGCATCGCTGGAGCATATGGTGCGAAGAAGAGCTTGGAGTATCCCAATAATCACCCTTTCGCAGGCAAAACATTCAGTGGTGACGGAAATATTGCGCCAAATTGTTGTGAAAGACGAATTGTGCGGGTGTTCCGAGCTCTTCATCGCACACTATGCTCCAGAAATACGTATTCTTTGCACTAGAGTGTGTACAAAGAAGATCCTGCGCAGTTTCAAACAAATTATGGGCAAACAGAGCTTCAGCTGGCAGCGATTCTTGATAAACTGAGTTGACTCTATGCGCAGACCTGAGCAAAAGGTCACTGTGCTCGCAGCCAACAAGGAGCATCCTTTCCCACGATACGGTAGTACTGTAGGCAATGATGAAATTCGCCACCACTTCGAACCGAGACAATTGGTAAAAGTAATTTGAGACACAGACGGTTCGGTTTGAGACACAGCATTCTGTGTTTGAGACATGCGCGTCTGAGCAAAAGTCATGAAAAGTCATGACAGTCATGACTCATGTCCAGAGATGGAATGCCACACGCAACGGCTGGAGCATAGGGCAGCTGGCTGGAGCACAGGGCAGCTGGCTGCGCGGACTTTCAGCGAGACTTCGACTTCTCTGGCGGCGCGGGTGGAGTTGGGCGGCAGTGACTAGCTTCTTGGCAAGACGGTGGAACTACGGCTCCCTGGTGTTCCAGGCCTTCTGGGAGCCGGGAGCGACCATTGCACCAACAACGACGGCCGAGAACGACCGCTCACTCAACTCATTCGGCTCAGACAGCTTCAGAGAGAGAGGGAGTGGACGACCCGACCGATCGCTTTTTGTCCGTTTTTGGTCGAAGACGCAACTACCCGACCAAAAACGGACAAAAATTCAAAACACCCCACGATATAATTTCACAACGAAGTTGGAGATCGCGAAATCGGGGGGTCCCGACACGATTCGCCTGTGTGAGCAGAGGAAGGAGGCAGCAAGTTGCAGACGAGCGAGCGAAGCGAGCGTCAACCTGTTGCACAGGTTCTTTTCACTTTTTCCACAACTTCCGCTCAGTTAACCTGTCGCGCAGCTTAGACAAGGCTGGTCCCGCAGATATATGTGTGTGTTTTGTAATTTTTTTCACACTTTGAGGGGTCGTTTGGGGGGTGTGGTGTTGTGAGGATAATCGTATGGATAATCCTTAGGGGCGCAATTATTTTAATGAAAAAAAATATTTTCGGAAAAAATGGCCTTCAATAAAAAGCCTAAGGATCTCTGGATTCGCGTTTGTTCTGCGCAAGCTTGGTATCAAAAGAAAGCCCGTTAAATTCCGCACACTTCGTCTTTTGGGATTTTGGAAATTCGAATTCCTCGCAGAGGAATCAGCGAAGGAAGTTTTGGTGCGGTTTTGGTTCGGTGGATTGCGAAACCGATGCCACGGCTGATGGTGGGTCTCGCCACGATTTGCGTGTGCCGCAGGGGCATGTTGTGGGCGAACGAGCGAGCGTTGACCTGTTGAGCAGTTGCTTTCCACTTTTTCCACAACTTCGACCGATGTTAACCTGTCGCGCAGCGTACCCAGGCTAGTTTTTATTATATTAACTGTGGCAACGAATTACTTAAGAAGGATTGCACAGAGAGGAGCGACCCGCAAGAGTAGTCAGCGTCACCGCTGATGGCTAGCGTTGGCAGAGAACCGAACAGGGAAGGGATGAGCTTCGGTGTTGAACACCCACTGGTCGAGAGGGACAGCGGAGTCTTCGCTGAAGACGAGGTACAGGTACTTGAATGTCTCCGCGAAGATGAAACTCTGCTGCACGTCGTCGTGAGAGATGCTCCTCGTGTAGACGTTGCGTATTCCCGAATAGCCACCGTCCGTCCGACAGTATCTCTCGATGGAAACCGCGGCGTCCCAGCACCACTCGCGATACTTCACATCACCTGTTATCCTCCATAAATAGAACCATCCCTCGATGACTTCCGGCCTTAATATGTAATACTTCTCACGGTCGTTAATGGCGACCGCCTCCGCATCACGTGTAAAACGGAAGGACTCTGGACCGATGTGAGTATCTAAAGGCGCCAAATAAAAAAATAAAGACTCTCCTGCCACAAGTTCACCTGTTCGGATGTAGGATTCGTGGCACGTGTGCGCAAGGTTCTCGGCCAACTCCAGGAAGTGTTTGCTGCGTGTATAATCGGGTTCATTCTTGGACTGGAGGGCAAACATCCCAACTATAAAACAGGCTAAGTGGTCCATCTTGTGCTCGATTCTGGC
The DNA here is from genome assembly GCA_030435675.1 of Steinernema hermaphroditum. Lineage (NCBI taxonomy): Eukaryota > Metazoa > Nematoda > Chromadorea > Rhabditida > Steinernematidae > Steinernema > Steinernema hermaphroditum. The sequence continues at coordinate 8,258,476 of CM059622.1, forward strand.
TCCCTTTTTCTCGGCAAAGTACCAGAGCTGATTTTGCTCGGACTTGAACAGCAGCTTCTTCTCGAGGGCGTCGGTGGCAGCATCGTACATTTCTTTCGCTTGGACATCGCGCTTGTCGGAAATAAGCCATGCTTTCAGCAAATATTCGTAAAAACTATCTCCCAACGCGCCGACGGAAACATGATCTAAACAAATAAGAATTAAAGTGCGAACAAAGGGGGCTAGAGGGCTTACTCTGTCCCCATTTTCCAGTCCTTGGGTTCAGGTAGTTCGGATATAAGCCGTCGGGTTTGTTTATCGATTGTAGAACTTCTCTAACTCGGGCCACTTTGTCGGAATACACGGGATTCTGTGTGAGGTTTGAAAGATAGTCGAATTCCAGTTGTAGGCTGCCGAATTCGCTTAGAATCGATGCTCCCCCATTCGCCCAGTTCCAATTGTTTGCTGTTTTCCGCTGAACGTTGACCAGGGCGAATGGGATTCCGGTGGGCGTATCAAAAGCGGGCAGCAGAAGATCGGCTATGGCTCGCGCCTTCTCGACGTACATCTAAATCGACGAATAAGAGCGATCAGAGAGAAATGAAGTTAGGTACTGTGTCATTCGTCAAAGCGAATGCCGCCAAGAGGCCACCGATGAAACGAATATTAGTTTCAAACACAGAAAGTTCCCCTTTCGTGGCGGAGAAGTCGAGGTTCAAAGAAATCCACTGCCGCGCATCTTCGTATTCGTCGTTCAAGCCCATAATGTGGAGTGTGTCCAGCGAGTCGATGATTGAAGCTCCTGTGTCGCCACTTCCAAAGATAGAAGCGCTGTGGCCGGACTTTGAAATAGGCTTCAATTCGTTCGCTCCCCACGCGTAGCGCTTGTAATTGTCCCAGGCGAATTTCATCATCTGAAACGGAGATGTTATAAAAGTGCACGAGGAACACACCTTCTTGATGAAATCGCGTCGATCGGCATTTTCGCTGATACCGGAGAGGTTGATACCTTCACGGGACGGCGGAGCCGGGATGTTCGCCTTGTCGGTTTTCTCGCGGAGTGCGTGGCCATCGAGATTCCTTCCGGAGGGCCGATTCAGCGCAGTGCGGATGATAACGCGAGTGGAGTTTCCGCAGTCAATGCATGGCAGGAAGAAGATCGAGGCGATACATATGAATCCGATGAAGAAGAGCCCGAAAACGACGAAGTACCTCTCCCACAGTCGGACCATCGCCGCCCATCACCTGAAATTCCAATGTCCTCACGATCCCGAAATCGACATTTTTTTCGATAGGCTGAACGTGCGACGATCATAGAGAGTCTCGGAGCGAGACTCGCATACCTCTCCGAAGGCACAGACAGACAGACATTCTCGTCTCATACGCCTCCAGTGCAGAGCAGTGGTCATTCACTTCCACGAACCACTGAAGAGAGGTCGACAGATCCAAGCGGCGAGAAAAATCCCGGGGGGCTCGGAGGACACGCGTCGCGGGCGAACTGAATTAAAGCGAGCCGTCGCGTGGCCATCTGCCGTGCCCGTCGGCGGTGGCGGATCATTTGCATTCTACAGCGTGTATCTTTTGGAAATCGATCATTTGTTTTCTTTACTCACAGATAGAATCGATAGTTACTTTAGTACACTGGTCAGATGTGGACAGGACGTAGGATAAATGAATATTTGACAACAAATAGTACGAGCAGGAGAAGGGCACAGTCGGTGATGGCATGTGAGAATGGGAGCATTGGGCGGGAGCACTGTGGAGCATATGTGATCGCAACTCTACGGAAAGGGCTAAAAGCACATCTAAGGGAACTAGTCTAGGTCGGAGGAAGAATTGAGCAAAGTGAAGAGTGAGAAGAGGTTTCGGCACAGGAAAATCGCTATAAGTGATGGCGGCGACGAAGGACAACCGGCTCCCGCGAATCGGACTGGCAATCGTCGACGAACTGTACAGGGCTGCACGTGAGAATATGTACAACGATCCCGTTATGAGGAACAAGGCAACCGTGGCTGGAAAAGTGGTGGCAAGACACCGAGGGCGCGGCGGAGATCAGTTGAGCAAAGCGTTCTCGCAGGCGGGGTCGACAGCCTCGCTTGCGGGGTCCAGGAGGAGCTGCTTCAGTTGGGTCTCGTTGATGTTCAGATCCTGGAAGACGTCCAGCTGGCCATCCGTGCCTGTCAGGATGATGTTGGGAATGTCCCTCGTGTCAGGCGAAGTGCTGAAGGGGCGACAGTCAGTTAGGGAACACAACAGAAAGCGAGTTCCATATCGCCCTGAGGAATCGGATCATTCCGACTCCAAATGCCCTTGGACTAACTCATTTTCAGCGGAATTCCTTCGATCTTACCTGAAGTGCCGATGTCCCGAGAAGTTAGGGCCACTTCCGTTGTAGGCGAGGTGCGACTGGGAGGATGGCGACGTGGGTGCGGATTGGCTCATATCTATGGGGGTGGCCGGTGTCGAGAGGTTCTGGTACCCCGTGCAGCCACTAGTGCTGTTGCGCTGTCCTACTTGCTGGTGCTGGTTGTACATGGAGAAGTTCGGGGAGAAGACGGGTGAATTCATGTTGGGGAGCGAGCCGACGGGCGTCTCGTGGCGCGGCATCTGTGGGGAGTCGTAAAAGGCGGCGGAGACGTCGTTCTGCTGCGGGTGGTGGTTGTTCATCTGGTACATCTGACTCGAGGAGGCCGGGGAGTCGGGGTAGTAGGACTCGACGGAGTTGGGCGCCACCATCGGCTGCTGAGGCTGCTGGTAGGCGTTGGCGTGGATGGCGGGATCGCTGACGGCGCGGAAGCTGGAATCGGGACTCAGAAGACCTGCCGGGAGGGGCTACTTACTTCGGCCAGTGCGAGTCGGGGGGCTGCAGATGCACCGGAGGACAGGGCATGTTGTAGTCGAGGGAGGGCACCCGCTCGGCCGAGTACTTGTGCTGCTTCTGGCCGTAGGGGTGGTAGTGAGGCCCCGGGGAACGGCCTCGGCCGGGGTGCGCGCCCTGGCTGACCTGCCAGAAGCCGCCGTGAGGGGACCAGCTGCCGGGACTGGCGGGGTACATCGGCATCTGCATCTGGCTCATCTGGTGCACGTTGGGAAGCGAGCCGCCGGAGCGGTTCCAGTGGACGGGCGGCGCGAGGGCCGTGGGCCCAAGACCAGGGCCCATGCCGGAGTGGCCGGGCGATGCGGGCATCTGGGGACCGGGCGAGGCAGATCCCATGGTGGTGGCGGAGTTGGTGATAGCGCGGACCTCGCGAAGAACGCTGCAGAAGGCCTCCTGGTCCTCGTTCTGCTTCCGTTCCATGATGGCGATCTTCTCGCTGAACTTGCGCGGGGTCCCCTGGGCCATGGCGACGGTGGGGCGAGGCGATCTTAGGATCTTCGGCGAGTCGGCGATCTACCGGGCGGGGCTCCTCGGCGGTGCCCCGGCGACGATTATGCGGGCGAGGGAACGACGAGAAATGGCGGTGCGTGGCGCGAAGAACCACGCCTGGGTCGGCTACAGAAAGCGGCTGGCAACAACTTCCAGTAATTACTGCTGCTGGTGCATATTCGCGTTTAATCTTCGCTGCCGCTGCTGTCGGGGGAGTCGAGTAGCGCGGGAGGACGCAGGCGCTGCCTGCGGCGAGCCATTTCCCCGGCTCCCGCCTCGAGGGACGCCCCATCGCGCTCCAAACGCTGGCACCAGGCCAGCACCGTTCAGGACGCCGTTTTCGCGCGGTTTCCCCGAAAGCACGACCGTTGGTTCTCGACCTTGGAATCCGCGGGACGGGGCCGGGCGCGAGGCGTCGAAGACGTTGTTTTGACCTTCGCGCATTTAGACGACGCCCGAAGCCCGATGCAGAGGACCCGTGATGCAGGATGGAGGCGCTGGTGAATACGCCGCCGGGGAGTCGTCTGCCGACGAGAGCGCCTTCTGGTTCCACGGCTACATCGGCCACCGCGAGGCGGAGAATCGACTCCTCGGCTTCGGCAGGGAGGGCGCCTTCCTCATCCAGTCGAGGCACGACGACTCCAACCTCTACCTATCCTACCTCCACAACGCGAGCGTCTTCCACCTCCCGTAGGTCCCCTACCGCCTTCTGGTCAGCCTCCCTTCAGGATCACTGTGATATGCGGGCACTTCTTCCTCGCCGACCGTCAGTTCCCCTCGCTGACGGCGCTCGTGTGCTACTTCTCGAAGTCGCCGCAGTCGCCTCTCCAGGAGCCGCTTGCGCCTCCCCATGTTGGCCTCCGACGCCCGACTCCTTTCGATTGACGTGTTGCAGGAGATCGTGCGGAAGCACCGGCGCCGCATCGCCGTGCTTCCCTACAAGGCCCTCAAGGGAACCGATGAGCTCGGCCTGCGTAAAGGAGACCTTCTCGTCGAACTGCAGGAGGTCGGTGACGACTGGATCTGGGCCACCCTCGAGGGCCGCAAGGACTCCGGTCTCGTGCCCGTCGCCCTCACCGCGCTCCTAGACGAAGTGGCCGATCCCTCGCAGCTCCCCTACTTCCACGAGGGAGAGCCGCTGGCGCTCGCCCAGTGTCTCGTCCGAGGTAAAGGCCTCCTCGCCTTCTGACCCCCTCCGATTCCAGCGGGGAAGAACAGCTTCTTGCTTCGCAGGGCCTCCGACGGGACGAACTTCGTGATCCTCGTGAACTCGGGGCCCCGCATCGCGAAGGTGCTCGTCGAGTGCAGGCCCGAGGGCGGCTACCTCGTCGGCGGGCGCATCTTCACGCTTATTTCCGACATCGTCCGCCGTTACGGGCGCACGGAGATCTGCGATGGCTGCCTGCTACACTATCCCCACCTACGGGACAGTGCCTCCGACTACGCGGAGCTGAAGGTCGCCAGCCTGACGCGGATGGGAAGCCACAGTAGCTGCCCCCAGCCGATCGCCTCCGTCTCTGCCCTCATGAAAAGTGGGTCCTAGGCCTACCGTACCGCACGAACCTCGTTTAGCGCGGGAGTGGAAGAAGTGGAAGAACTGCTTCGTGATGCTGAGCGACGCGAACGGCTCGCAGCTCTACCTCTTCGACTCGACGTCCCGCACGAAGCCGCGCCTCGTCGTCAACCTCTGCTTCTGCACAGTCCTGCGCCTCGACGAGTCCGTCCTGCTCCGCGACGACTGCGTGCAGCTCGTCATCCACGGCATCGAGGCCACCTCCCTCTTCCTCGCCTTCCCGCGGCGTAGCGCCTTCTTCCAATGGTTCGGCCACCTCAAGACGCGCTGCCTCGGACTCCGCAACCCCAACGCCCTCTTCCTGCCCTTCTCCAGCCCAAAGACCGCCGCCTTCAAGGCCTTCTCTTTCCTGCACGTTGCCCTCCACAGCTTCCGCTCCGCCACCCTCAAGCCCAACGTCTCCTACGTCGCTTCGGTGCACGTCAACGGCTTCAAGCTGGGCTCCTCGAAGTGCCGCAGCGTTTCGGGGAACTCCGCTCAAGTCGTCTTCGACGTCGCCTTCTTCCTCGAATGGATCCCGATCCCCCACGAGGCGGCCTCCTGCTCCCTCCAGCTCGTTCTCCACACCGTCGCCGGCCACAAGAAGCCGCGCCTCGTCGACTCCTCTCCCCTCTACAGCCTCGACGACCCCGACTCCGAGGGCCCGCGCCTCAAGGAAACGGGCGTCGACGGTGGCTTCGCCTTCGATGCGCAGCGCTTCCGCATTACCGTACTCCCCGTTTCGCACTACTCCTCTTTCCACGCGCTCCTCTCGGTGCACGAGTTCGTCCTCTGTCAGTGGACCTTCGACGCCTTGTGCCCCCTCGAGCGGACGGTCTTCTGCCGAAGCCTCGTGGCCGTTTTTCTCCCGGAGCTCGCCACGCTTGTACGGCTCGTGGCTACCGTAGTCGACGCGCACTTGGCTTCGACGCCCGTCGAGGTGCTCTTTCGCGCTGACTCCTTCTGCACCGCGCTCATCTCGCAGGCGCTCCGCACGATCGCCTTTGGTGCCCTCAAGGAGCGCCTCGCCGGCGTCCTCGCGAGCATCGCCGACGGCCCAGATGAACCCGAGGCGCAGATAACAGAGTTCCTCGACGAGCTGAAGGCCGCCGTCCCGAAGCTACCGCCCGCTTTCATCGCCGTGATGTCCACCGTCGCCGACCGGATGACGCTCGCCTTCCCAGGGAATCTGCAGCTAAGGCGCCGCTCCGTCAGGTGAGTCTCCGTCCCCCGACGCTTTTGAGCCTCGTGCAGCACGTTCTTCTTTCTGCGTCTCGTCAACCCGATAGCCCTCTTCTTCGAGGCGTCGGCTGTTGGCGCCGCGAATCTGTGCCAGTTCGTCCGATCCATCCAGAAAACCCTGAACCTCGCTACCTCCAAACGATACTCTCCCGTGAGTCGCCTCTCGCGCCTTTTCCACCTCCACTGTTCAGACGACCGCCTCGGACTCCGTTCGTGTCCTCGTCGACGTCCTCGACGTCGTCAGCGTGCAGACCTCGCAGGTGAGCGCCCCCCGACGCCCCGAAGCAGCGCCCTTGCAGCAGAAGGGCTTTGTGCTCCGCAACGAGTTCTGGAACTACAGCCGCGCCGACTATCTCGCCCTCCTGCACTTCTTTGTCGCCTCCACACTCCTCCACGGCGACTCCAACAACAACGTTGGGCTCCTCGAGGGAGCCTCCGAGCGCGGCCAGTGTCCCCTCGCCGAGACGGCGCACGTCGTCCTCCACCTCCTCCAGAAGCACGCGGAGCACGTCTTCGCCGGCGGCGCCGTCTCCCCCTGAACAGAGGTCGAGCCCGATCTCCCCGAAACTTGCCTTACCGACCAGAAGTTCAACTCAAGTGCCTTCCCTCAGTGCCTTCGCACGTTGTAGAACATGATGTTCAAGCTGTAAATTCATTGAACCTCGGCGCGTTCTCCCCTTAATTACCGTCTATCTCCTTCTAGGCTCCACATCTAGGCACTCCGACGGCTTTCTCCACTTCTCTGTCAGGTCCCACAAAGAGAGCGAGTTTGTAGATTCGCTTCCAGAAGGCTCGATGGGCGAGAGCCGGGAGGTCGAAAGACATCTGGCTCCCGAAATGGTGACCCTGGCCGACCAGGGAGGAGTGGAATATTTCTCAACGGAAAAGCGGGAGAAGCGACGCGAGAGATTTCCTTTTTTTCTCCATTCAGTTTTTCGCAAGAAATTCCGCAACTTGAGTGTCCCGTTTTGGGACAGTTCTTGGATGATCTTGCTCTGTTGAACAGTCCTTGTGTGGTCGTGAAGAAATGAAACGTTTACCTTCCGTTTTCCGTGTTTTTCCTGAACGGGGTGTTCCTCCTCTGCAGATCTATCTGCTCATCCCATCCGTGCTATCTAGCGTTTTTTACAGGTAAACGTCGAGCACTATGACGTCTTGTGAGGAGGATGTGCTCAAAATCGCGAAGAAGCTTGAGAAAATGGTCGAGGGCAAGAAGCCCATGGAAAACGTCGTCGACCTCCTGGAGTGTCTCAGCAACTTGCCCATCAACGTTGACATCTTGACGGTTCGTCGCAATGTACAACTTCTACATCATTTTCTTCATTTCTAGAAGACTCGAATCGGCATGATCATCAACGATCTGCGCAAGAAGACCGACGACGAGAAAATTTCCAAACGCGCGAAGGCGCTCATCAAGGAGTGGAAGAGTTTGTTGGACGGAAAGACGGCCAACGGAAAATCTTCGTCTACGAAGCCGGCCAAGTCCGTGACAAAGTCCGATCCTTCCCATCCGGTCCGCAACGATAGCGCCTCTTCTTCTGTTGCGTCATACAAGCCAATTCAAGGAGATGAAGTAAGCCCCACGAGTTGAAAAAGCATTTCATCGTCTTCTAGATGAGAAGCAAGTGGGTCGCCATGGTCTCCTCTGCTCTTCGTTCTGGCGAACTTCCCGACGGAACTTTGGATCCGGATGATCTTGCCGTGCAAATTGAAGGAGCTCTGTATGAACTGCACCGCGGGAACGACAAGTACAAGTCGGCCTTGCGAAGTCGCGTCTTCAACCTTCGTGACAAGAAGAATCCTGCACTGCGTGAGAACGTGCTCACTGGCGTTGTTTCCCCTTCGAAGTTCGCCAAGATGACCAGCGAAGAGATGGCTTCTGCGGAAATGAAAGAGGAGCGCGAGAAATTCACGAAGCAGGCTATCTCCGAGCATCAGATGGCTGTCAATGAAGGAACTCCTTCGGAGATGTTCAAGTGTGGCAAGTGTGGCAAGAAGAACTGCACCTACAGTCAGATGCAGACGCGTTCCGCCGATGAACCTATGACCACTTTCGTGTACTGTAGGGAGTGTGGAAACAGATGGAAGTTCTGCTAGCCAGTGAATGATTTGTTATTTCTTCGAATTGTCATCAAGTATCTCCTTTATCAGCCACGCTGTTAATTTATGCCATTTCTATGAACCCGTCCCTTTCCCGAATATGTCCTCGTGTTTTCCACTTTGATAAAATATGTGGTTGTTCGACGTTGTCATGGTACGGTGAGTGGATAGGGCGCGCGGCAGGGGAAAGCCCGTTTATGAACAACGCGCGAAAGTGAAAATAAATAGAATTAAGTGAAATCAGCGATTCAATTCAAGGCGCATTTACAAGCGCTGCCGATTCTGGTGGGTGAGAAGGCTCAGGCTGAGGCATCGAACAGTCGATCGACTGCGATTTCCAGAGTTTCTGGAGTGTACCGGATGTGCTTCTCGAGGCTGCTGAAGAACGCCGACTGCTGGCACCGGGCGTAGAGTCGCCCATAAGGGAGCACGACGAACGTCTTGATCCGGTCACGCATCAGGTGTGCCAGTTTCAGCTCGGATATACAGTACTCCTTCTGTTGCCCTACCGTAGCGTCGAACTCACGGTTGAACGTCTGGAAGGGAACATAAAGACATCTTCGAAGGCCACTCACCGAGAAGATCGACTTGGCCGCCACAGTCCGGTCGCTGTCTTCCAGGTTCATCGAGAAGATACCGACGACCCGGTTCCAGCTTCTCAGATAGCGTTCCAGGAGCTCAGCCATCTTCTGGCGGTAACTGTGGCCGAGGTCTTTGAGACGCAGGCGAAGAACGTTGGCGACGGCGCCGTCCTGGATGCCGCTGAGGATGTAGTTAGTGTTATTGAGGAGAAAGACCGTCTGGAGCCACTCGTCCTGGTAGAGCAGGGACTTGGAGCGGATATTGGCGTCGAGTGCTCCCAGAATCTGCTCGAAGACACGCTCCGCGGAGCCCGTGGTTTCGCTGACGACGTTGCGGTAGTTAGCCATGTGATTGAGCAGCTGCATCGTGTTCGCCGTCACTTGGTGCACGTTGCCATCTTTGGGGTAGAACTTGTCGTTGTCGGCGGTCAGTCGGTCACAGATGTCGCTGATGAACGCCTTCGTCTTCGCGATGGCGATCTGCATGAGTGAGTCGAAGGGAATCGTATGGTTCACTGCGTTCTAAAGGGGTGGTGAGATGCGGAAGAAGTCAAAGAGGTACCTGTGAAAGCGAGAGGAGCTGGCTGTTGTGGCGCAGCAGGAACTTCATGAGGGGGAGCATTCCACCGACCCCTTGATTGTACTGTTCTACCGTACTCTTAAAGGTGAAATGAGTCTTCCCAGGAGAACACAAGCTCACCAGCGCAGAGGTCACGACGAATCGGAGGGGGCGGGAGACTATGTTACGCTGAAGCAGGGCTTGGACGGTCACGTCGTCACTGATCTTAGCCGTCAACTCTGATTCGATCTGAACACAGTGCAACTCAGATAGCACAAGCCAAAAAACGTACCTGGATCAGAGCCAAAACGCTAGCGAAAAGTAGAATGACGAAGTCCAAGGTGCAATCGCCGAGAAGGTCGCGTTTATCGGCGTATCGGTCACTGGCTCTCCCTGTCGCCTTCTTGAACGCTCTGCAATGGCCGAATTTGACATTATAAGCGCCTTAACAACACAACTGCTTCAAGAAAACCGTAGAAGAAGAGCGTGCCGAGGCCGAAGAAGCCTTCCGAAAATAAGCGGCGGCTACACTGAGGTTGTTAGCCTCGCGCTGCTGATCCGCGAGGCCGTTCAGCGTCTTCAACATGTGGTCCGAGCGAATGACAGTGAAGGTTTCGACGCAGCGGCTGACGTCGCAGTTCCGCTGCAACCATGCGAACAGGGTCGCAATCGCTTTGAGGTTCTTCAGTGTTTCCAAAGATCTGATCCGCGTAGAGAGAATCTCTACAACTACCAAATGCCCTCACAGATACAAGCAGATCCTACATACCGTACTCATCGTCTAAGCACTCGACGACGGTCGTGGGGGCGACTATGATGGAACTCGTCCGGACGAGGTTCCTGAACTCCTTCTCGAGGCACGCGCTTCCCGACTCGAACGTCATCTTCTAAACGGAACTACCGACAGAAGCAGCAAGGGTCGACTCACCATGTTATCGCGCTGATTGTCGTACGTCGGGTGCGATGCGAAGAATCTACAAGAGGTAGAGTCCTCGGCTGCACTGGCCTAACCTACAGGATGGCGTTGTTGAGGGCGTCCATGTTGTCGATGTACTCCTGCAGATCGTGCGAGGGGTTTGCGTCCCGGATGGCGTTCTCGAGCTCCGCTGTTTGTCCGTACAGCTGGATGGTCGCGTCGATCGTTTTTAGAAGCTTCGTTACATCTGAAATCGCCTAGAATCGCTCGCTACTGTTCCGCCTACTCTGCTGCTTCCGTTGGAGGCGTACGCTCTTCTCGTGCAGGGGTGAGATGGTCTCGTCGAGGATCAGGAGGCGCTGTTGGAAGCTGTCCAGCATCGAGGAGACGTTCTTTTGCAGCGCGGAACTCCTTTGCAGGTGTTCCTCTAGCCCGTGGAGCCACTCCTCGTCCTAAAGGGCGTCGGTTAAGGGAGCAGGGGGCGGCGACTTGCCTGCTGCAGCTTCTCGGCGATTCTGGTCATCGCGGCGCGGCCACTTCAAAGCGAATCCAATCGCTTATCTTATCGGTCCGGAGTGCGCGCGCGACCACACACGACGTTTATTTCCCGCCAGCGACGTTTCCGTTTCAGACATCTCGTTCCAGACAGAGACATGTCTCTTTTCAACAGACGTTCGAAGCGCCCGGCGAATCTCCGGGAGAAGGAGAAGCCGAAGCGCGACTCCGACGACGACGACGAGGCGCCGGTCAAGTGAGTCCTCGCCCTCTGGCCCTATACACTTTTCCGATATTCCGATATGTCTTTTCAGCTTCTCCGATATTCGCGAGCTGCAGGAGCAGCGCCGACGCCAGAAGGGCTTCACGGCCGTGGAGTGCGCCGTCGGTAAGGAGCTGGCGAAGGAGTTCAACGATGTCGACGAGGATCCTTTTCGGCAGTCCGGCGGTGGACAGTTCCAGCTGAGCGACAACCGCAGGGCGCAGCTGCACGCCGCCGATGTGGAGCAAGGCATCCGCGAGCAGTTCAAGAAGGAGTCGTTGCTCCGCGACGAGCACGAGGAGATGTGAGTCATTCGAATTGCCTGCGTGAGCACGCATTTCAGGAAAAAGTACATCGAGGACGAGCTGCGGAAGCGGAAGGCAATCCACGACAGTGGGGAGAAGAGCGCCACGAGTTCCTCCACTCTGCACGAGCTGAGTGACGAGGCGCTGATGCTGAAGGCAGCCGAGAGAATCAAGGGCTACACCAGCAAGAACGCCGATGAACTCCTGTCGAATCAGATGCTCGCCGGAATACCAGAAGTAGATCTCGGGATCAGGTAGGAAGAAATCGAAGAACGAACGAATTGAACGCTTTATGTCAGCGCCCGCATCTCGAACATCATGGAAACGGAGCAGAAAAAGAACGCCATGTGCCAGAAGATGAAGGGACTCGAACCCGAAGAGCCAGAGGAGAAGAAAGCGAAGCGGAGCAGGCGGGAATAGCTCCTCAAGTGTTACACAGATCGCCGGGTACATCTTGCTAATTTTCGTGAATAAACATGGAAGATTTTATTACACCTTAATGAATTTATATTCCCAACAAAAATTCACAAATTGTCGCTTTCTTCACTCATCGCGTTTGTACAGATAAATATAACCTAGGCCAAATGGCGTGTTCTGAGAAACGTTCACTTTTTCGTCATTGAAAAGGATCCACTTGTCGCCACGTTTGATGTGGGCGACGTAATGTCCACTGTGAGTGTTTGCACCCATGTGCGAAATCATTCCTACAAGGGAATAAGCGCCACGACCGTCGTCGAAGTCTAAAGCGGTCCATAAATATAAGGTGTGGTGCAGATGACTCACTCTTGGGCACTTCCGTCTTCTTCTCAGGTTGCGCGGGTTCTTCATCCTTAGCACCCTCCTCGGGTATCTCGACATCAAGATTTGAGAACAACCAATTTATCGCGTTGTCGGCTACGTTGCTGTTCATTTTGAGGGCATAGCGAACTTTGTAAGCTGGGATTCCAAACATTTGGCTCAGCTCCTGCACCTGTTGAGCGTCGCTGCCGTCGGACGCCGTCTTCTGATCTTCTGTGTTCAGATCGGGGTCGTCCAGATGCTGCATGAGCCAGTCAGAAGCAGCCTGAGCGGTCGAGTTGTTCGTAGCCCTCACGGCTTTGCGACAAGCAACGTCCGAGAAACCCATAGCCAGTAACTACAACAGCATTTAAAGTACAGATTTGAAGGCATATCCCCACCATGTCCATGATCTCTTTGTTGAGTTCCTCTCCAGAGGCAGTGTCCGCCTGATCCTCAGGCAACAGTGTTTCACCGGCAGCGATGCCAGTACCACGTACACTTTCGATGTCCAACTTCTCGTCGATTACAACTTCAATGTCCAACTTCTTGAGATCAATGCCATTAGCGTTCCGCACAAAACCAAATTTCTGGAAAGCGTCCGTGAACAACGTAGATTATCAGAGATTAGCATACCTTCATTTGGACAAAAAGATATTTGGGGAACGTTTTCATTCTTATACGCTCACGAGCTCCTTTCACTTCGCCAGTGACTGGCGACTTAAAGTCATCAATGGTGCTGTCGGAGAAAGTACTTTCCAGGCATACACTCAGTGGGATTTGCTTCCTTACCACGCCGCTCTCATCCTTCACCTATATGTATTATAGTAGATTAGATGTTGTCAATGACATCTGTACTTCAGAAGCCATATCCTCAGGCATACACAGGGAGAGTATGAACTCCTCTTTATCACTGTATCTGATCTGACTCGAAGCGACATCTTCAAAACGACGTTCGATTTTAAACCGCACAGCGTCAACGGGGTTAGGGCTGTACTCAGATTCGTCCATCTTCGTGAACAAATGGCTGTAATGTGAGTTCGGTTAGCTTTCTCAGTGCAAAGGGGCCTACCGAAGATATTCCTCCACATCTTGCTGTTTTCCTGTCGAGAATTCAGGGTGATTGCGACCAGCTATGCGTCGGAACTGGTACGGCTTGATTCCATTCAACTCCGAGCCTTCCTAAAAAGGTACAGGATTTATAACCATTGGTGCACGATGACAATGCACCTTCGAGTAATCACCAGATAAAAGGGCGACAACCAATTTTCCCATCTGTGCGTCGAAGTCTTCTTGGGAATTAGGAAGACCGTGCTTCTCGAAAATTTCCACGCAGCGTTTTCCGTACCGTTCGGAGATTTCAGGGATTTGAAGCAACGTTTGAATTGTTGAGTTGATGTAGCAAGAGGAACCGATGTTGATCATTGGTGTAAGACCTGGGCCGTACACGGATTCCAAAAGAACACCGTTTTCTTGGCATCGTTCCCATTCCCAGCTAAAAGCCGAAGAGTTAATAAGCATTTGGCAGCCATGAACCCACTCTCGGTTAAGATCCAATTCCATCTCACGGGTTGACTTCTCCGTCTTCTTTGCACTCAATGCATCAATTCCCCAGTGAGCGAGATGCTCAAAGAGATTCGGGTCCTCAACAGCATCATCCTCAGAAGCATCGTAGCTATACACATCAGCATCTCCATTTCCAATGGTCCCTAGTTTGACAACCAGCGGATACTTCTTATCGGTAACTTCATAGTGAGTTCTCATGTGTCCGTTTCCAACGGTAAAAGTGTTTTCTGAGACCATCTGCTGCCGTCCGCAGTAAATGGTGCCGTCGGACAGATTGAGCCACAGATTTTCAGTCAAGCCGCAGCCTTCTTCGTCGCAAATCCACCCTGACTCGGGAATTATTTTTCCGTTATTCGCAAGCTGAAGAGTCCAATTTTTGTGGATGCTTTGATGATCGAAAAATACCTGTTCAATGCTGGCGAACTTTGTGACTCTTCTCTGAACTTCCCATGGGTTGCACTTATCTTCCAGCATAGACAAACGGAATGCGCCACTGTTGGCCACAACAGAATCACATACATCCTTCAGCGCATTGGAAACACGGCGGTCGCCCAATTCCATTTCTGTTTCAGGATACACGAAAAGGGTGTACTTCTCCTGGACTTCCGAGGCGGACTCCTTGAACCCACCATCTACACCTACTGCCAACTTGGTGATCTAAAATTTAACGGTGTAAAAGTCATACGGGCAACACCAAACTGAACCACCTTGTTGTTCGGTTCCTCCACTTCTGTAGGCAGTCTCCACATCTGTCGCTTCACGAAGATGCGAGCTCCCGTTTTCTGACTGTATTCGGCAGCATGGCGCGTGCAAAAACCCATGAAAGTTTTGAGGCAGATCAAGATACCACCTACAAGAACAATCATATAAATCGGTTACCGGCTCTTCAGAGAGCTTACCCGCATGGAAAGGAGAATGGAAGCAAAGCATACACTCATCTTTGTACACTTTGCTGTCTTCAGTGGTGCCTCGGCAGCCTGCGTACACGGCGGCGTCAACATCGATGCCCTCAATGGGGTGAGGTCCCAAAACGTCCACAGACATGTCCGAAGAGGCACTATCTGAAACGACCAAGCTCAAAATCGGTCCCAAAGACGCGCTACAGCTCTCCGCGGGTTTGGGAGGTTCGCTCCAGAAGAAAAACAAAATAGTGACAATATCCACTCGCTCTGTTCTCTGTCACTTAGCGACTCCCACAAAGATTCCCCTGTGAGTGGTCGGCGATACTGTGAATTCGGTTTGTGTGGATCGGACGGCGGTGCGGGTGCGTCAAGGTTTGTTGAACAATATAGTTCGTACGCTCGCCGACTTAGTACAAACGGGGTGTTCGCTGCAAGACCGAGATAGTACAGTAAATGTCATACGCTGAACCACTCTCTACAGTTCACGGTGTGTCAAATGGCTCATTTTTCCGTCCGCGGCCGAGTAGTAAATCTCACACGTTGGGACACCGGTCTTGCAGCAACACCCTCAAAGTTATCGTCTTCTAAAGGTCCTTCTGAAAATGTGCCGTATGTAAGTCGTTTTGATAAAACCCTACCATTGAAGCCTTCGTCTTCATCGGAATCATCTTCTTCTGTCTCAGAATGGACTTGACGTTCGTTTTCCTCAGTGAATCCATGTAACTCAAGAACGCCGTCATGTATCTGTTCCAAACGCCGCTTCGGCAAGGCGAGATAAGCGTGATAGCGACAGAACCTATCATTGCAGCATGTCCAGCCTTGATGCTCTTCTCGATGTCAATTTTACGGCGACGCGCTATAAGTCGGTGTCCTTCTTAAAGCTGGTGCCCTTCGGTGGAATTTTCCAAGGCGAATAGACGGAAGTGATGGAGAAATACGTTAACTGGCGGGTGTTGTGAGCCGAAAATCTCATGGAAACGCCGATGGAAGCCTTCAACGTGGTTTGTAGTGGTCGGCCCATCGTAGCTTGGTCCGTAGTTTATATATGGAATGAGAGGCATCCAGTACGAGCTGAAATCAACGTCTGTATCAGGTAAGTAACTTAACACGCCCTTACGTTATGTACCCAGCGAACTCGCGTACTTTCACGTCTTCCCAAAGTTCTGGGTCTTGTTGAAGTTGATGCATCTTGTGCAAAATGTATTCGTCTTGCAAATCCCGGGGAAGACAGACGCTTTTCACCTGTGCTCTTTTTTCATTGTGCGCTTTTTTCACTGTGCGCTTTTTTCACTGTGCGCTTTTTTCACTGTGCGCTTTTTTCACCTGTGCTGTTTTTTCACCTGTGCTCTTTTTTCACCTGTGCTCTTTTTTCACCTGTGCTCTTTTTTCACATAATCAATCATTTCGCGTAATTCGTCCGCGGAATTTACCCTCTCCGCGGAATTTACCATCCGCGGAATTTACCCATCCGCGGAATTTACCATCCGCGGAATTTTCCCATCCGCGGAATTTTCCCATCCGCGGAGTTTACCCGATACCGAGTGGAGACGTCGAGTCTTTGAATCGGCGGAGAATCCGTCATTTCGCTCAGAAGTTGAGTGAAGTTGAGCTGAACGCATGAAAACATCGAGGGAGAGTCCACACCTCGACACTCGGAAGTACTACAGAAACCTCACACGATGACTTCAGGCTCCTTTCCAGATCTGTACTAAGTCAGCGTACTAACTGGTTCAGCGTAAGGTATTCCTGAACCTGCATTAAAACCTGTATAAAAACACTGTATCCTGATATAACCTGTAAAAAGCTGTATGAACCTGTATATTCCTGTATTCCGAAATCTCCCTGCGGCGTACTGCGTATGTGTCATACTGTGCTGTACTAACTGGTTCAGCGTACGACATTTACTGTACTATCTCGGTCCTGAACCGATATCCCTGCGGTGTACTAAGTCGGTATACGGTACTGTACTAAGTGTACTAAGTCGTTCAACAAACCAGGCAACACCTTCTCGAATTCCTGTCTTCCCCATCCTTTGGGAACGCCGCCAAACTGGATTCTCCTCGTGCGACGAAGAGGCGCGCCGACATGGAGCACGTGACGGCGCAGCTCCGCGACTTCTGGCCGTCACAACAGTCGAAGATCGACTCTCTGGATTACGTGGGTTAAATACTGGAGTGCGTTTCTATTCTACTGGCTCTAGCCGACGCTCCGTGAAATAAACAAGCATCAGGAGCTTCCCCTGGCCAGAATAAAGAAGATCATGCGAATCGACGAGGACGTTCGCGCACACATGATCAGCTCCGAAGTACCGGTACTCCTGGCCAAGGCGGCCGAGATCTTCATCGAAGAACTCACTCTTCGCGCTTGGTACCACACCGAAGAGAGCAAGCGCAAGACTATCCAACGCTCCGATATTTCTACAGCCTGTGCACGATGTGATATGTTCGACTTTCTGATCGACATCGTACCGAGAGAAGACGCCATGAAACCCTCCAGGCCACCGATGGTAGGCGCATATTTTGACTTGAGTGTGCAGTGTAATTTAGGAATCAGTTACTTATGTGGAGCCGGAGAATCCAGTTCAACATGTGATTCCTCAGCCTTCCCAGGAGAGCATCGTGTACTTATCGGTAAGCACCCTCCTTTGGTAGTTTTATTCAACTGTTGGATTTTTTTAGTGTCCACCTTCTGGATTTACTGGCGAACAAGTTCTCCAGATCGACAATGGCCATGGACAGATTCTTCAGGCAACACAGATAGGACCTTCCATCCCTCTTTCAACAACGGCGGGCGCGCAGGGGCACACGATCCAGATAGTGGGAGTGCCCGGGAGCTCGTTCACCTTCGCCGCTCCGGGCACTGTGCATCATCAGTAGTCCTTGGTGTAATCTGTACATATTGTCATCCGTAAGCTTTATAAATGTATTTATTCCACGTCGCACTTACTGTTCCTTGAAGCTTCGATCTCGGCTGTGAAGTACCCATCGCGCTCCGTCCCTGTCGAATTTCCGACTGTTTTCAGATGGGCGATCTGCGCAACGAATTTCTGCGCGAACTCATCGACGGGTTACCACTCGACACGGTGGAGTTCTGCTTCGCCTACGGGTCCGGAGCGGTGGCACAGAAAGGCGAAAACATAAGCAAGAAGATGGTCGACTTCGTGATTGCAACCAACGACCCGGCCCGCTTCCACACCGACAACATCACGAGGAACCCACGACACTACTCGTGGCTACGGAATATCGGAGGAAGCCGCGTGGCGAAGTTCCAGCAGTACGGTGGCGCTCACCTCATCTACAACACGAATATCCAGGTGAACACGAGGAAGATCAAGTACGGCGTGGTTTCGATGAGCGATCTGAAGGCCGACTTGCTGGACTGGAGGTGGTTCTACTTGGCCGGGCGTCTGCAGAAGCCAGTCGTGCACGTGATAGGCCCGAATCCGAAGGTTCTGGACGAATTGCAAGAGAACCGAATGAGCGCCCTGCAAGTAGCACTTCTCATTCTGTCGGAGTCGTTCACCATGGAGGATCTCCTAAGCCAGATCGTGGCGCTCTCGTATAATGGCGATTTCCGGATGATGGTTGGAGAAGACAAGAACAAAGTGTCGAAGATCGTTCAGGGTGCCATGGATCGCCTGACTGCCGTGTACTCCCCTCTCCTGGCAACGGATAGCCGCGTCATCGTCCGAGGAGCACGGCTGGAGCAGGACTCCAGCACTCCGGCCATCTATCACCGACTCAACTTGCTGCCTTCTACAGTACTCAATCGGCTGCAGATGCGCTCCCGCTTCCGGGACGCGCACTACAAGGACATAGAAGAGGTGTTATTCAACCTGGCGCACCGCAGCGACGTCAATAGAATCGTTGCTTCGGCCGTTTCCTCAATCGTTGCCCCCTCCGCTCTTTCGCAGACGGCCAAGAACGCCGTCTCCGCGGGAGTCGCGAAGTCCGTCGCCTACTCTGGTGCAAAGCTCTTTAAGATGCTCAAATCCATTCGTTTATGATTGTTGTTGTTACTTATTAGGATTTCAACAAAAGACTTTATTGCCGTAGAGTGGTTAAGCTACGTGAGGGTCACTTCTCCTGCTGCAGGAGAGCGAAGCAGGCGCCGGGGACGTTTCCGTAGGCGACGTCTCTGCGCTGGCCCAGGGCGACACTGGCATCGGCATTTCGGAGCATTTGCCAGCACGCCGCCGCGAAGGGCGAGGGCTCCCGTTTCTGCACCGTCTTCTCGTAGCCGTGGACTAAAGCGCGCTAGGGGTTACGGTGGGCTGGACTCACTGGGAATGAAGATGCCACCGAAGGCCGGGATGAAAACGTGCTGCAGGAGAAGGAGGAAGGCGAGGGCTGACCACATGACAACTCGGAATGGACATCTCCCCGATTTAATCCCTTTTATCCCTAACAAACAACGCCCGTGTATTTCCGTTACGTGCCATTAGCGCGTAACTCAAAGCTAATTGATGTCGAGCGCTCCCACTAGGTTTCCGGCAACGCAAACAGATCGCCTCGGCGCTATTTTGCGATCCCTCCCACGACAGCAGGTTATGTCAAAGTCATTTATACTCACTCTATTAGGCTTCTTCGCTTTTTACATTATCTACAATGATCACTCCGCAGTGGGCTCAGCCAAGGCCTCCTGCTTCCGCTCGTAGTTGACTAAACGGGTGCCCACAAGATACCTAAAACAAACAAATAGGAGACGCATTCCGAGTGAAGCATACTTTTCATTTCGAATCTTCTGAACTAAGTACATAAGTTTCGAGTACTGCCAAAGTACGAACGAAATGAGACCGATAACAAACATAACAAAGGGGTACGAATAGCGCACAACCAGTATTTCCTCTTCAATACCCAAATCTGAACAGAAATATTATGCATAACTTTCGATTGAGTGACAGCTTACCGAACATAGGAGTTAAAATAAGTCGAGCAAACACGTAAGGAGAGCATATAAGGCCAACACAAGTTGCAGCTGCTGGACAGATGAGCTTAGAGTACAGGTATGCTACACGCATGTTGCGGAGACCATCGGCGTAGATCTAAAGATTTACGTATAGTGTTGACATTATGCGCCTGTTCTTACTTGTTCAAAAACGTTTCGCATCCACCAATCTGGACCAAGCATAATCAAACCACTGATAAGCTTGCACTGCACGATTCCCATTGCCCAGTCATTCCATACAGTATAAACCGCCGACTGCTGATATCCAAGTCGCAGAGGCCACATCAGGTACAACTGAAGGGTTAATCCAACCATGATCGGAATAACAAAGAACAGGGGAAACGTGACAAGGAGCACTCGGAAGGCCTGCCAGGACAAGCTCCTCCAGCTGGCTACGAAGTACGCCCATCCGCTACTTGCCCAGTCGCTCAGCAGCCATACGCCACGTGCCACAAACCAGCATATAAACACTCCAAGGCAGCTAGTGTATAAATCGTTAATATGTGTTATGCCCGTAAAAGTCGACACAGCGAACCGTCCGACAGAAACTAAACACATAGCGATTAGTTTCTGCATCTACAGATTCCAGTCTATACCAGGAATGACTGTCAGCAAAAAAGAAATCAACGATGACGTGGCCGCCATAAGACCAAGTAGAGCAGCTATTCTCAAGGGGAAGTAAGAAGGCTTCGCGTAAGGTTGAAATGTAGTTGGTTCGCGCATATGAAGAAGAGCTTGGTGTTGAGCTGCCAGACCTGCTCCGGCTGCTTCTCTGGCGTTATCGTTCTCTTCTGCGGCACCAACATGACCGTCGTCTGGAAGTAGATAGCGATCCAAGTCAAGAATACGACCAACATGGCGACACCAAAACGCCACGGCTCCGCGGAGCACAAAAACGGCTTGGGTATGTTCGAGTAGAACCGGAAACACAACCTGAATGGATCGATGAATGAAAGAATATTTGTCTCAGTGCCGTCTTATACCTGCAGCAGCAGAAGTTCCATGGAAAATTCGTTTATCGGACTCTCTGATGCGATGAATAAGTTGTAGGGCAGCACTTTCGGGAAAAGTTTCGCCGCGAGTTTCATGGGGAGATGAACTACGAGAAGGATCGTCGTAAAGAACATGACAGTCGAGGCCAGCATTCTTCTCACGTGGCGTACCACTGGCTGGTCAATCATCTAGAGTTATGTTCGGTTAGCGGGGACAAAAAACTGCTACCCACTTCCTGTATGGGATTAAAGTCCGGGTCATTGATGTTCCGAAGGAACCATAGTAAGCCAGGGCGGAGGACTTCCCGTAGTATCAGCACAAACGAAGCTGCATAGAAGACATAAACCATTCCATATAGCCAGTGCCAAAACACAGAGGCGAAGGGCGAATTCACAAAACCTGTTATTCTGCTTTGGAGGGAAGACGCGAATAGAGGCTAAAGCGATAAGATGAACTACTAGATGCCTGAAATCCAATTACCAAAGAACAAATGTCAAGCCAGCAACCACACATCAATGGAAACATTCCTATTTCCAATATCACCAACAAGAAAACCTTCAGAACCAAGTAACTTGTGCCAAGAAAGCGAAATATCCTGAAATAAACTCGTTGATTTGTTCTCCAATTACGAGCACATTTACGTGGACACTTTGAAGTAACCCGCTACAGAATGGAGCATGGAGATTAAAAGACTTATCACTAGATATCCGATTAAGCCACATATCGGTGCAGGGAAATATAGATTATCCGCAGAGACGTCCAAAAACTTCAGAACCGACTGACCAATTTGATACGGCAGAAACGCTAAATAGGTGAATCTCCTTCGGGTTTTCGATAAGTTCTTACCGAATACTACGGTGAACAGTGTGTTTAGAGCAACAACCCAGAACACATGTTCTAAGAACAGGAATGAGCCGTCGAGGCCAAGTAGACGTTGCCAGGTGAGGTCATCCGCCACCCGATCCCAGTCATGTAAGTCGCCCTGGGCTGCGCCATCGCCCAGTTCTGCTACTTGCTGGTCACCTTGAGCCTGATTCATGTCCTCTTCAAGCCAGTTGTTGACAACCGGTTCAGGCGCGTTATGTTCATCTTCGTTGTGTCCACCCTCAGCCACGTTATCCATATCAGCATCTTGAGGATCGTTGAGATCTTGCGCCAACTGGAGCCACTCGTTCGGTCCATGCTGGATTTGCTCCCTCAACCATACCAGGGATATGAAAGTGCAGATGAATATGGCTACTATGACGCATCCCTTCATGCAGTCTATTGCAACGTCTTTTGTAGATATTAGCTGCAGGGGAATCATAACTATTTCGGTGGGTGTTCCCGAAAAGACTGCTCGGAAAACTCTGCAAGCTGTCAGCGGCACAATGCCGAGCCACGCTGATAATACCAGTGTGTAAGTGAGCCATATCCGCAAAATACGAAAAATAGTCATATAAAGTCCTGCAAAGAATTTGTAAGAATCACCTTGCGTGGATACAGTAACTCTACCCTTCAAAATCTCTGCAAACGGTAACCGCTTAGGCATGTCCGACCTGTATATGGGCTGAAAGAAAGCACTCAGTTATACGAATGGGATCGTGAAGAAGCACCTGGAACGAGTACTTGTGGTGACAAAGCTCGCAGACGTCCTTCTTGCTGTGCTTCAGCCATTCCATAAGACAGTCTTGATGCACGTACTTGATACTTCCAGTGCACATGCAAGGGTAGAAGAGGGCGCCATCTTCGCTTCTGCACACTCGGCACACTTCTGTAGATGGAATATTAGTTGTTCCGCAACAGAAACGCACCTGAATCGTTGAATTCGTTGTCGGCGACTTCTACGCCCATCCGTCGCTTTCCAGAATCCGTGGCCGTCCCGAGTGCGGAATCTCCCGCGCCGCCAAACAGCATGGAATCCGCAGTCAACTCTTCGTGTTTACTCATCTCAACATCACCCGTGGGGATTAAAAACGTGTCGGAGCTTTCCAAGCAGCTGATCTTCTCCCCCACCGGCGGTCGCTCGGCAGCCAAGCGAAATTTCACTTGTAGTACGGTATTCCCCTTCGAAGACAGGGCGAGACTTCCGGGAGTAGCTAAGACTTCAGTCTGTCTGTTTCGCGTCCTTTAAAGCGATTCCGCGATTCTGTGGCATTCGGAAATGTTGCGCACTGTTTTCACGCGGCTTCCCATGGGAGAACGGGTAAGTCTCTCTGTTATGTGTGCTCCGAGCATCAACTGATTCGCAGGCCATGGCAACAACGAGCAACCCTCTCGTCGGTCTTCTCGGAAGGCTCAATCACGTGGCTATGGCAACCCGCGACATTGAGAAGGCTACGCAGTTCTACAGAAATCTCGGCGCCAGAGTGAGCGAGCCTGTGGTGAGTGATTTTCGTTGCTGATCTATACAAATATCCATCATCTTTCAGCCACAGGAAGAACATGGTGTGTACACCGTCTTCATTGAGCTGCCGAACTCGAAGATCGAACTTCTCGGCGAATATGGACCCCGATCGCCCATCAAAGCCTTTCTCGATAAGAATAAAAACGGAGGGATCCACCACATTTGCATAGAAGTGTAAGGGGATATTCCCCTAGTTTGTAATTTCTGTGTGTACAGTAGAAACATCGACGAAGCCATCAAGACTGTCAAGGATTTGAAGATTCGCGCACTTAGCGAAACAAGCAAGATCGGAGCCCATGGCAAACCCGTGATCTTCTTGCATCCAAAGGACTGCGGCGGAGTTCTGATTGAACTCGAACAAGAGTAGCTGCTTGGTGATATCGTGTAATATATGTAGTGTCCATGTAGCAGAACAACAGTAATGTGCTTTACCTCTCCAAGTCGTGGAAAAGTGGATCAAGCGTGGTTTATGCGTCCTCGTTGTATGTATTTATGCATCGTTGTACGGCTGAAGTTTATCATCGTATTTTCGCGGTAGGATGCCATGAAATCTCGTTGATCTTGGCATCGCTCCAAACACAAATTTCAAATTTGTCGCACCACGTTGGTGATTAAAGGCATTTGCGTTTGGCGCCGACTTTTTTATGTATTATCATGCTCGCCTTTTAATGCCGATTGTAATTCGTGGAAGTACGCCTTCGGCGATTGGAGTTCACATGTTTGTCGTGGTTCTTGTGCCTTTTCGCCCCTTCTGGAGTTCTTTCCGTGTCTTTCTATCGTTCTTGCTCTGTATTTCCGTGAGTTACTATTTGATGAACTTGTATACATCTAATTTCAGATGGCTGCTGTTGATGGTTGGCGTGGTGATCCCGAGTTCGATCGAAATGAACGCAAGCGCACTGTGAGCCGTGAGAGAGATCGTTCTCGCAGTCCTCTAAGGGATCGGCGCCGTCGAACTCCTCCTCGACACGGTAGCCAATTCCTGTAATCTGCTTCAGTTGATGTCACTACTACGTTTAGAACGCCGAGCCATAGATGCCAGAAACGACCGGATGGTATATTTGTCGAATATACCGTACGACGTTCGCTGGATGGAAATCAAAGATTTGGTGCGAGAGAAAGCCGGTGAAGTGGTTTTCGTCGAAGTTTTGGAGGATCGCGACGGAAGACCAAAGGGATCTGCAGTTGTTGAATTTAAGAACAAGGAGTCCGTTGAGCGCTGCGTTGAGGCTCTGCACCGTTTTGAGATGAAAGGCCGACAAGTTGTAGCCAAGGAGATCAGAGTAAGAATAACATTGTTTTGGAAGTGATAGCAGTGGCGCTGTTCCAGGATCCCGTTGCGTTTTTCCGCAAGGTCCGCGAAGACACCGGAGTGGACTTCTTGAGTGGGCGCGGTGGTGATGCGGGTTATGGATTCGGGCGCGATCGAGGGGGAGCTCCTGGAGAAATCGGAGAAACATACGGTTTGAGCCCTGTTTTCCTAAAGCAGCTTCACATCGAAGGACCACTAAATAATCGAGTTTTCGTTGCAAATGTTGGTTTTTCATTGATGGTTTATTGGGTTTTTTATGTTCCAGCTTGGTTACAATGTATCATGCGGCAAGCTGTTCGACGTTTTCAAACTCGCCGGCAAAGTGACGTGGCTCGATCTTCAGATGGACAAAGATGGCAAAAGCAAGGGTCTTGCTGTCGTTCAGTATTCTCACCCAATAGAGGCGGTGCAGGCGATTTCGATGTTGAATGGACAACGATTGTACGATCGCCCGATGACGGTAAAGATGGATCGGTTCGAAAAAGAGCCCGAATTGCGGGAGGGCGAACTTCCGGTTGGTTTGCGGGCTCTTGGCATGGGACTCGGTGCCAACGGTGCTCCTCTGGCCGACGTTGCCTCTGTTGTTTCGTCAGTAGCCACGGCTAACTCCAACACTCCCCTAACACGAGTTGCTCCGGAACCGTACTATTCTCCTCAGGAACCTGCTTACCAGTCTACGCCTTCCGGCGCGGTATATCAAGCAAGCATAGCTAATCAGAATTCTAACTACGCCAGCGGAGGAACTCCAGCGGCCGGAGGTTACGTTGCTCAGTTCTCGAAACCGGCAAATCCGCCTTCTCAACCGTCGTATGGTGCTGGTGCCACGGGACAACCCGCCGTCAACGCAGGCGCTTATACAGCCGGAGGTCCAGCTGCGGGTCCTAGTGGATACAACGCTTCCAGTGGCGGAGGATCTTCCTACGGAGGTTACAACACCTACTCGGGGTCCGCTGACTCATACAGTGTTACTCGTACTCTCTTGATTAAGAATGTGAGTTTCTTCCTTTTTGAGGTTATCCGTATTGTTAGGTTTGTCGTGTATAGCTGATTTCGGGGTTAGGGATCTTGTGACGTCGAGCAAAATTCGTATTTGACAATTCTCGAAGCTCTAGCTGAAAGATGTTTTGTTTAGCTTCCGCCTGATTACTCGTGGCATATCGTTCGTGACCGGGTTCAGCAGTTCGGAGCTGTTGAAAGTTGTGAAATCGTTGCGAAGGGTTGCGCAAAGGTTAAGTACTACAACGTGGCTGAGGCAGAAAGAGCGAAAGTGACGCTGCAAGGTTCGACCGTCGAGGGACGCACGATTGGAATCGAGTATCTCTAATCTTCCGGGGATGGTGCGGGGTTAGTCCTCATCTCTTCCCACATTTCCTTCTTGCATTGCATCGACTTTCTCTTTCTACTGTTTGTGTTCCGCAGAAGTTTCGTCACGGCATCGTCTCTTTTTCTGTCTCCTCCTGCTATATTTAGTTACATGCTGTATTTTTTCTTCAGTTGACATTCTGGCTGAATAAATCGTTCAAGCATCGTTTCCAGTCGGTTCTCCCGTTAAGTGTCGTCATCCAGCTATTTCATTACTGTGGTTCGTGAACAACAGGGTGGTCATCGGGCGAAGTGGCTCTGGTTGTTACAGTAAGTCTGATCGCCAGATGATTCAATGAAGACGATTCTGTTTAGGTGGGTCACTTGAATTCGATCATCAGACGCTTCGATACTCGATTTCCGCGGCGGCCAATTCGTTTTCGAGAGGGAATAGAGAGGAAACGCCAGCGGCGACGGCGTCTTGTTGACTTCGACGGGGATGCGGGCGGGGGAGCGCTGATTGCATCGATTGGATTTATTATCGCTGACAAGTCGGCGAAAGGTCAGCTGGCTGCAGAGCGGCAGTCGGCAGTGGCCACCGAACGGAGTCACCCGCTCGTTCCGATTCCGATGTCTTCGACGGCGTCGTCGTCGTCCACGAGTGAACAGACGCCTTCGCAGCGCCGGACACTCGACCAGCTGGCGCACACGCGCAGGATCGTCGAGAAAAGTCATGAGATGATCAAGGAGCGGTCCAAGGAGGTGAGTGCCGCGGCGCGTCTTAGAATCGATTTTCAGAAACCGGTTTCGCCGTTTACAAAACTCTCTTTTCTGGGAGATTCGGCCACCGTACTCGCGGTGCCATCCGGAAACTCTGATCGGCGTCGTTTCAGCTGGTGGAGGCGATCAACGCGCACGCCTCGCTCAACGAGATTCTGAAGTTCTACGATGCCGACAGCGAACTGCTCTGCAAAAACACGCCGCCGTGCCGGGGCCACGAAGGTGAGTCGCTCCTTCGCCGCCGTGAACCCTCCTTTTCAGCGCTGCGGATATACTACGCGGCCACGCAGAAGGCGGGACTGCGCTTCATCGAGCGCCGATCGTTCGAGCTGCACACGATGAGCCCGTTCCTGGCGGTCGAGCGCGGCACCTACGTCTTCCAGGGCCGAGGCCGCTGCTTCGAGGGGAACTACTTCGTCCTCTGGATCAAGCGCGATGACTGGGTCATCATCGAGGAGTGCCGCATCTAGCCGCCTCCTCCTTCTAAACTTTTTTTTTGTCGAAATTCAAAACATTCGAGTCCGTTCTCCAGCGTCCTCTTCGCTCCAAGCGACCACCGACGGCGGAGGAGGAACACCGTGTCCCTTCTGAGCCCGAGGTACGGTACCTTTTGCAGCGGTGATTCAGCCTGGAAACAAAAGATTTCCCATCGAACGACAGAGAACGGTCGGCGACGCTCCTCTCCCCGAACGAGCCTCCTTATCTAAGCATCTTGTGGTCAGTAGAATATTCATCTATTTGTTTAAGTTAACGCGACGGAACTCATCAACTCGGAGAAATAAATAGATCTTAGAAGGTCTTAATGCTTGGGAAGTAATACTCTCGGGACGATCACAGTGCAGGAATGAGGAGCTCGTAGCAGCGGAACACCGTATTTGACTGTAGGACGAGTGGTGGCACTCGGCGATATCACACGAACGGAAATGACTGAGAAGGGGACGAGGCACGAGGCCGGACACGTAGGAGGGGAGGTGCTGAAAGACTCAAATGCGGCGGCGACGCTCAAGTGTGGATGAGGGAGAGGTGCACCGGCGCCTGCGGGTTCTCCATCGGCTGGTTACGGTAGCGGAGGAGCGCCTCGCTGGGCGTCTGCGGGAGGTGGTTGCCAAGGAGGGGGCCTCCGTCGGTCACGATTCCCATCTGGAAGGCGCCGTTAGGGGCCATCTGCTGGAGCACCTCGGGTGGCAGGTAAATCATGCCGTGCGGCAGCATGTAGGGCGCCACCGGATGCGCCGATGGCGCCATGTGTGACCAGTAGGCCTGCGTGTAGCCGGCCATCAGTGGATTTGAGGGCGCGAGAACTCCTGGGGCTGCAAGGGTACGGTAGACGGGCCACGGGGGTACGGTACCTTGATACATGGGCTGATTGGGGACGAGGAGTGGACTGGGCGGGGCGATGATGAGGTTCATGTCGTCAGGGCTGCACTGGAAGACCTCGATGTAGCTGAAAGGGACGTCGAGCGCGGTACGGTAGCCGAGACGTACCGTTTCTTCTTGCCCATTTCCATGTACTTGTTGTGGAAGGAGAAGGCGGCGGAGGCGGCAGAGGCCTCGGAGTCCATCTGGATGAAGGCTTCGCCGTTGGGGTGGCCCTGCTTGTTGAAGACCATGTGGACGCCCTGGTAGACGATGTGGCGCGCGGAGGGCCCGAGGAAGTCGACGATGTTGGCCACCTGCGCCTCGTAGGGGAGCCCGCGGAGACGAACGCAGTCACGGCGCTGGGCGCCGGGTCCGCAGCTCTGCAAAGGCCGGGTTTGAGCTACGGTAGAGGGACTCACGGGCTGCGGACTCTGTTGGCTCTTTGTGACGACCTGCTGCACCTCGGCTTGCGTCGAGCGGAAGAGCTCGATGTAGCGGCTGCCGATCTTGTGACGGTCCCGGAGGAGGGCCCTGGCGCCGGTGGCCTCGTCGGCGAAGAGGACGAACGCGTCGCCCGAGGGCCGCCCGTCGGCTTTGTTGACGAAGAAGACGCCCTGCTCCAGCACCTCCACCGGCGCTTCGCCCGACTTGAAGAACTCGCGCTGAAAGGGGCACTGTAAGAGGCCCGGAGGGGACGCTTACGATTTCGAGCTCCGTGCAGTCGTAGGGAAGGCCGCGCATGCGTACGATCATCCCGGCTGAGCGGTTCACGAAGTTCATCGCCTCAAGACTTGATCCTGAAAAGACGACCTTAGCGGGACCGTCACGGGACTCGTCAGCGCCGCCGACGTAGCGGAGTGGCGGGGAACACAAAAGAAGGCGATTCCCATCGCGACGACGCCGAGCACGCATAATGCGATGGGACGCCGACGACGAATATGCCGAATGCATTAAGGACGCTTCCGAGGGGCGCACTGTACGGTCCCGGGGCCCTTTGAGGGTTGCTAGGCACCTCGACGGCTCCGTTGGCATGCGAACGTCGGCGTCGGAGCCTCGAGAGGGGCGCCGGAATCGGGACAATTATATGATTCGAGGGGTAGTCGGTAAACAACGGCCGTTTGTGGGAGAATCTAATGGCCGTGGGAGGGGAGGACTCACCAACGGCGACCCGGAGGAAGTCCTGCGAGGAGGCGCGGTACACCTCGATGTAGCGGTTGTTGAGGAAGTGACGGTTCCGTTGCAGTGCCAGGGTCCGCTGCGAGGCGTCGTCAAAGCGCACGAGCGCCTCTCCGTTCCGGCGCCCTTCGGCGCTCAGGCACAGTGCCACGCCACCCCTAAACGGTTCCGGTTACAGAAGCTACCGTAGCCCGACGGAATCGGCGGCCGATCCATCACGGTGGCGTGTTTATCGACCGCCGCATAACATTTTCGTCGCCCCTCGCGTTCGTTTTTCTAGTAACCCACTTCTTCTTCGAGGCGAAGTTCGACTTACGGGGCGATGTTGAGGCCGGCGAAGAAGTTGGCGACGTCCTGGTCGGAGGCCTGCCATGGGAGGCCGCGCGCTCGCACCACCACGTCCGGCTCCACGGCGCTCATGTCGAAGCTGAACGGCTAAGGGGTACGGTAGGGGCCGGAGAACCTACCAGACGGTCTGCTCGAGCTGCGTCTTCACTTCCTCAATGTGGGCGATGAGCGGAACGTCCTCTGAAAGGGCGCTGTGAGGGGCCTCGGCCTCGGAACTCACGTTGCTGCGCCATCTCGATCAGTTTGCTCATCTGGCGGACGTCGGCCTCGGGCGACTCCGACGCGATCCCCGTGGCGCACTTCTCGATGTTCACAAAGCTCTGGAAGACGGCTGGTGGCTGGAGGCCGTTCCGGTTCACGGCGATCGGGAAGAGCGTCTGCCGGAGCGCCTGCGCCGTCGACACGAGGAGCGCGTTCTCGGGCAGCCATCGGACGAACTGAAAGCGGCGGGTTAGAGGGGCGTCGGGATCCGGAGGCCTCGGGGGCTTTCCGGGAAGAGGAAGTCGCTCGGACTGTTTGATCAGGCCGGCGCTCGAAGACGAGCAAACAGAGGCGCGAAACGGCGAACAATGGCCGGGGATCCGGGGCTCTGGCACCCTCCTCCGACGAACTTCTGGGCGCCTCGCTTCGTGGGAGACATTACTATGACGATTTGTTTTGTTTTTTTTGGCGAATCGACCCCCCGAAGACGACCTCCTCGCCTCGGAATCCCTTCGAGGGCGCCACGACCATGACCCCAAATCGCCCCTCGCGCGCCTCCTTAATTGCCGACGTGGCGATCGACACGCGCTTCTGGAATCCCTCGTCCGCGTTATCACCGATCGCCGCAGAAGGCGCCTCGATCGCCTAGGCTACCGTAGGCTCGGCGAGCTTATCGCGGACAGATAATCGGCGAAGAGCAGAAATAAACAGAGTGGCAAATCGCCGGTGGCGACGGTCGCCACGCGTCGAGAGCGATTTTGTAAACAGAGGCGTCGGAACTCGGAAAACGATCGAGGGTCCGTCGCGCGAGGTGTCAATTAACTCTGCGAAGGACGCGAAATAGATTGATAGGAGCCTCTGAGGGTCTCCGGGACCCTTCCGGGGCCTGAGGTGGCACTGACCTGGTCGAAGGCCTCCTGGAGGCAGTCGTTGTGGATGTCGATGCGTCGGGGCTCTTCGGAGACGCCTTCATTGTTGACGGCGGTGAAGTGGAAGGCGGCGATTCTGCGGAGGGGTGCGTTGGCGGGGCCCGATGCCCCGGAGGCGCCGCTGGGGCTGGAGGAGCCCCTCGAGGAGGGTGAGGGCGTCTCTGGGGAGACTTCGGCCTCGACGAGGAAGGGGATGAAGACGTCCGGGGCCGAAGCGGAGGCGTCGGGGGCTGACGACGGTTGACACATGGCTCGACAGTCGAGTCGACTCGCGCGATCGTTCTGCCCGGCGACGACCCGTTCGTCGCCAGAAGGGGCGGAGCCGACGCCGACGGCCTCTTCGCTCCTGTAGCGAGGGGTGCGACAGTCCCCTTCGGCGATCGGCGCACTCCGCTTCCGTTTGCCCTCCGGCGAATCGTCGGCGCCGATGAGGAGACGTTTTCCTCTTCGGAGGGCCTCCATCTGAATCAGAAGGCGTCGAGCAGGGAACACGGCCCCGGAGGGGGTTCGAAATCAGAGAGCGCGGCTTCGGAGGGCACAGGAGAGGCGCCTCCGGAGGAGGAGACGCCCCGGGGGACCGAAGGAGGCCGAAGCAGATAAGTCGCCTCGATTCAATTATGATTTCACAGTTGATCGCCGCCATCGCCACCGGGGGCGGAGGATTCGGAGGCGCCTTGGAGGATCGGAGACGCGCGATATCATCGGAGGCGCCGTCGGAGGACTCTCGAAAAGAGGCAAAACAGCGCTGGATGTAATTAGGTTAATTAATCCGAGGAGATGACGCCACGAGGGGCGTCTGGAGACTACCTCGGGCCTCGAGGACTCCAATTGGCATTGTTTTGCGTTTCCGGCGAAAACAAGGCGTCGGCCCGCGGCGAAGTGGCGACGCTTGTTTTGTAATCGACTCGCGTTGCACCTGGGAATTTCCGATGGACGGCTCCTCGAGGCGCTCCTCGGGCCTCTTAGTGCCGCCTCGCCGCCTCGGTGAGAGAACCCCGCCACCCACGGCGCCCGATCGCCGAATTATTCGAAAAATCAGATGCGGACGACAACACTCGGCGCTTGTTTGTTCGGAAACCGGCTCATCCGCGACGGAAGGGGCGATGAACTCCGCTTTTTGGAGTGCACTCGGAGCCAGGATGCAGGGGGTCAAGTGCCTCTGGAGGAGATTGACGTGGGCTTCGGTAGCCTAATCAAGCGAGAGGAGCAGTTGGACGAAGGGATGTCTAAGATGCCAAGACGACGTTAAGAAATGATATGATATGCATATTCTCTTTCGCACTGAAAAGGTTACGGTATTTGCCCTCCTTCTGGAGCGTCGAAGATGCCTATTAGGCGTGCGAACGACTCCTCTAGGGCCAGATATAGCGAGATTCCGTGGCCACAGCGCTCCCCTGCAGCCATCTTGTGGGGCCGAGGGTCTCTTTCCTACGCGAAAGCCACAAGTGGCGTCCCTTCGAGCGAAGACCTCAAGATTGTTTTCAAACAAGGTCCATTGTTTGCGGTGGAATGGCACAATTTATTTTAATTAACCCAGAGCTAAGTGGAGTTCTTTTCGCTCACTCCCTGACGACTCCGGACTTGGCACCTTCGCCGACAATTCCGCGAGATTGGCAAAACAAGGCGGCGAATTGGAAAACGGTCGTGTGTGGCGACCAAGACGTAGGGAGTGTCGCCAACCTTGGCGGATCAAAGGGATATCCTGAGGTCATCTATGGAAGTATGTCGTACTTTTCGGCCCTCTACGAGGAAGTTTCGCCATGTTTGGTGTTTTCGGAGCGTCACTGAGCATTATTCGTTCGCGTAAAAACACGCCAAAAATTGAATCGAATTGTAGTAAACCCCCCTCCCCCATCGAGTGAGCCATTTTGGAAAACGATCTGTGGTTCCTTGGATAACATTGCGCATCTCCGACCTCAACGGTTCAATAACGGAAGCCGGACTTCTTTTCACTTGGTGAAGTCCCTTGGCTCAAGTTCCGAAGACTCTCTTCACCCTTTGGATCCGCTTGAGTCGTCAACCCACAGAGCGTTCACTCCTTTCCCATCGGGAAGGAGGCGACCTTTCGAAGCGCTCTGCTGTGTGTCGCCATCGTCGATTCCAGCTGAATCGACTTTCAGTTGCACCTCTCGACGTCGAAATTGTAGCGTTGCCACAAAAGGAGTGTTTTGCTGCCCATTACCGGGCATCGGCGCACTTTCTCTAATTGCTGTGCAGAAGCTACCGTAGTCCCCATGCTTTCAGGATGTCCAGCCTCTCAGTCAGTCAGAGGGATGTTTATCGATATCAGAGGTACAAACAGGGCCGTCCAGAGCACACAGTGCTGACCCGGGCGTCCGCAGCTGTCGGAGGACAAACAGCGGAGCCGTCACAGTTTCGCGATGTTGAGCGGAAGCGGCGGCACCCGTCTCCGCGCGCTTCCGCCGAGGCTCTGAATTGCGGGTTACGGTGGCCGAGGAGGGGGAACCCACCGCCAGATGCTCGTCGATGAAGGGGATCGCGTAGGCGTCGCGGGGCACGAAGGCGAACCACTCGTTCTCCTCGCGGCGCTTCTCATGCGCCTGTGAGAGAAGAAGGCCGAGCACGTCCAGGTTCCGGCCCAGCACGTGGATCTTCTCGATACAGTAGCTTCCTGCCAGGTCGATGCAGAGGGTGGTGAGCACGAGGCCGACGAAGATGAACGCGATCCAGCCGAGGTAGTTGGAGTCTTCCGCCGGCACCAGGTCCCCGAACCCTATCGTCGTCTAAACGGATACTGTAGAGGATACTCTTGGCTCTTTCACGACGACCAATGGCTCAAACCTATTCAGTAGAATGATCACTGCAAAGGACACTGAACTCGGTCGCTGTCCCATCTGCACAGGAACGAAGACTCATAAAGGGACTGTTTGGACCGATTGATTTCACAGGCGCGCTAATCCGATTTCGGAGTCTTTTGATCGGCGACATGTTTCAGTCAAAAACAACAAAAGCCCAGATAACCGATTTTTTGGAACCTAGAGTGATGCAGCGGGAAGAATCTGAGGGAACGACCCTACAGTGGCGGCATTATAAATACAGGGTGGCCCAGAAGTAGTGTGACGCCCATTTAAATTATTTATTTTTTGTCGTTTTGTGAATCGGTCGTGCATTCCCGTTGTGATATTCGAATTCAGCATCTCTTCCTATTCACTACCTCGCTCCTACTTGTTCATCTACCCTACTACGAGGTCTTGAAAATAGTTTTCCACAAGCTGGGTTTTTCGGTTGCAGTGACCGTTTCGCGCGGAATTCAAAAAGTTGACATCATCGCAAAGCTCATATCGTTCTTCAAACACGTCCCTGGTGTCAGCGAACAACTTTATGAGATTCCCTGGTCAGCTAGGCGTCAGAAAACCAAAAAGCCATTTAGAGTAGAGAATTTGGAGCTCACAAAAATCTAAAGAAGAAGAAAATCACACCGAATTTGGCACCTTTTTCCAAAAATACCCCCTCAAACTGAGCAAGAGCGAGCTAAACGTGTCGAAAGCGATTAATCACGCCTTAGCAAGGGTAAAGTTCAGTGTCTAGTACACAAAAGCCCTTGAAAGATCAATAATAACTCAATACGTGGCGAAACGTGCTAGGATGCAGACTTCCGTGGCCGCTGGTCCACATTTTAGACGAGTGCTGTACAAAGATCAGGGGATTTTCGCAGAATTCAAAAGATTCAAAGGCGTAGAATCACCACGATCTCTTCAAAGACGGCTCTCAGCAAACTGTGCAATCCGAAAGAAGCCACTTTCATGCTGCTGCGGTGATTTTGAGAGGAATTTATGAAACTGCAAAGAATTCACGGGGTTTCGCGGATAAATGAGTCAAGATGAACTCTTCTGTTTATCAGAATCTGATTCTGATACACGCATTACTTGCCTCTGTGTAAGAAGACTTCGAAAACAGACGATAAACTCGGATACAGGAGTGCACACCCGCTCACGGAGCCAAAGCAGCAATGGATGTCTTCCAGGAGCGGATTCCAGACTTCTAGACCAAAGAAGATTGGCCCTCAAACAGGGCGGATTTCAAACTCAAGCACTTTGAGGTGTGCAGCATCTTAGAGAAGAACGCCTGCCGAGTTTGGCGCATAACACTTGGTTCGCTTAAGGCCACTGTCCAGAAGGCATGGGACCAAATTTCGTTGAGAAGTCTAGCGGCCACAGTGGAAAATTTTCTGAAGTTTTTGAAGACCCTCTTCGCGGCAAAAGGTGGTCACTTCGAACTGAATCTCTGTCATCGGAGTTAGTTTTTACTACTCTTTCTTGTGATATATTCTGTTTGTTTTAATTCGTTCACCGCTTCGAGATATGACCGATTTTCGGCGTCACACTACTTCTGGGCCACCCTGTAAACGTACGGAAACCGGAAAAACGTACGGAAACCGGAACGAACCGGAATAAGTCAGAAGATCCGGGGTTCGAATCCACCCGCGAGCAAAACTTTTTTATTTTCGTATTTTCTCGAATACCATTCTGGAAACTGTTTCACTGTCTGATTCTACGTAAGCAACATTTAAATCTGCGGAAAAACGTGCAGAAAAAGTACATAAAAAAAGTTTGGCCTGCGGGCGGATTCGAACCCCGGACCTTCAGACTGATTCCGGTTCGTTCCGGTTTGCGTTCCGGTGCATCCCTCTACGGTCTACAGTGTAGACCCTACGGGGCCTCGTTCATCGAAAGGAGAAACTGACCAGGGTGATTGTGGTGAAGTAGGCGGCGTCGATGGTGTTCCAGTTGGGGTGGATGACGTGGGAGATGACTTCGGTGGCGGCGGCCATGTAGGCGAGAAGGGCGAAGACGACGAGGAGCTTCGCCTGGGTGCTGCCCCCGAGGACGGCGACGTCGGAGGAGGCACCGGAGATGGCGTCTTCCTCCTTCGGACCGAGCGGCTCCTCGGAGACGTGGCGCAGCACCACGAGGTCCGAGAGGAACTTGGAGATGTCGGCGATGGTGCAGATCGTCAGCGGGATCCTGGAGAGCCTAGTAGAGTACGGGGGACGGCACTCACCCGAAGAAGGCGTAGACGATGCAGAAGACGCGACCATATTGCGAGACGGGGACCATGTTGCCGTAGCCGATGGATGTGAGTACGGTAGTGGTGAAGAAGAGTGACGAGTAGAAGTTCCACTGGTAGTCGGTGGCGTTCTCGTTGAGTTCGGAGACGCGGACGCCGTCCTCGAAGGCGCCGAGCACGCTGAAGACCACCTCCTCCAGCAGCGCCATCATCGTCGCGTTCGCGTCCTCCGCCGCCTCGTAGTCGAACTCCAGAAGGACGCGCTCAAGGGGGTATGGTAAGTCGGGAGAATGACAGATTCCTTTGCGGATGGAAACTGAAAGACTTCGATGGTGGGGGGGGGGGGGGGTGCTCATTATTCTAGTCGTACCCTTCTCGAGAGGAGGCTCTGTCTAGAAGTGACTTCCCGATCCCGCCTCGACCACCTACCAGGGCCAGGATTGGAATGTCTCCGTGCAGTCGTACTCATCACTCAGAGACCCGTCCCCATTGAAGCTCCCAGTAGGGTATCCAGAGAACGACTACGATCGTGAGCGCTCTTGTATGGCAGTGGAGGGATCGGATCCTAGGCCGACTTCTCTCTCTAGGCCTAAGAGGGAACTCTTTCTAGTGGGGGTCGAGCCTAGCAGAAGTTTCGTGGCAGGAGTGCGCAAGAAGTCAGCTGGGAACGTTCCAGAGTCCCTTATAAAGCCCTCTTCTCCGTATCTCCGGACAATTAGAACGCGTGAACCTTCGTCTACCTTGGCCTCCTCGACAGCGTTGACGTGCTCGATGCGGGTGGCGTACTCCTGGGAGAGCTCGATGAAGGAGATGGCGTGGGCCCCGGCGGCGATGTAAACGGCGGTGCCGACGACGAGGCACACGTGGGGGAGGACGAGCCGGAGCCGGTCGCCGAATCCCGAGGAGGACATGGGGAAGCTGGTGGCGGAGAACAATCGGCGCCATCGCGTCGAAGACCGCCCGCTGAGCATCGCCTGGAGCGGTCCTTGGGGCGTTACGGGGATAAACGCCGCCGCGCACCTCCGCCGGAAAAGCCGATCTTTGGGTCGCTGAAGAAAACCACGCAACTTTTGGCCGAATAGGCCGGGAGGTGGGGGACGCTTGTGGAGAATGGGAGTACTGTAGGAACAGACCGGAAACAGTCAAAATGCTGGGGGGGGGGGAATCACTTCTTTTGACGTGAATATTCCGCGGATTACTGTAATTTTTATGTATCTGAAGCCTCCAAGCATCGTCGAGGAAGGAAACTCCGGAAGCGGTTCTTAAAATCGATGAAAGATTTCCAGAGATTCGATCTCTCTAGTAGTCACAAAGCCATCTTCCCTCGTCAATCCAGTGGTTCGATTTACGATTTTACGATTTATTTGTGGAATTAGCAACATTACATCGAGCCACACTCCATATGAATCCAATGTTGCCGTTCCTATTCTCTTGCTCGTTGTCGCCATTTTTGCGGTCCTCGGCCTTCCGATGGGGCGCGTCTTCGGTGGCCGCCATTCTTCGAGCTTGGTCGACCACTTCTCAGTCGTTTCACGAGCGATCTTCCAGGCGTAGTTCCACTTCCTTCTTGTCGCTGATCCGTGGGCGTCTTTCAGCTTCGTAACTCCTCTCAGCCACTCGTTTGTCCTTCTGTCCAGGAGCCTAACGCGGAGCATTCTCCGTTCCATTCGACGCTGGCTGGTCTCCAGTTTTCTTCGTGCAGCCTTCGTCAGCGTCCAGGTTTCACAACCGTACAGCATCGCCGACAGCACGCACTGGTTCAAGAGTCTTCTTTTCCATCGCATAAGGACCGAAGGCGACGTCAGGAATTCCTGGTACTTGCGAAAGACATTCCAGCCACTGTGGATCCTTCGTCCCACTTCTTTCAGATGGTTTCTTGCGAGGCGGACTTCTTGGCAAAGGTAGACGAAAGCTTCGACTTGTTCCAGAGCGCTTCCGTTCAGGAGGACCATCGCTTCTTCATTCGCCATGATCTTCGTCTTCTCTGCGTTGATCTTGAGGCCGCTTCGGAGGGACGCTTCATTGAGTTCGTCGATCAACTTCTGCAGCTCTTCCTCGTACGTAGCCACCAATGCGATATCTGCAAATCGGAGATTGGACAGTTTTTCGCCATTGATGTTGAGTCCGCAGTCCGTCCAACCGAGCTCGCGGAAGACTTGCCCGAGTGTCGCCGTGAAGAGCTTCGGACTAATGACGTCACCCTGCCGGACCCCTCGCTGGATGTTGATCGGCACGCGGTCTTCTCCTAACTGGATGCGGCTCGCGGCTTCATCTTGGATCTTCCGGAGTAGAGCGACGATTTGCCGTGGTACGCCTTGCCGTTCAATTGCCTTCCAGATCGCGTTGGCTTCTACCGTGTCGAAGGCCTTCTCGAAGTCGAAGAAGGCGATGTAGCGGTATTCGCGGGTCTTCTCCAGCAGCTCGTTGACGGCATGAAGATGGTCGATCGTCGAGAAGTTCCTCCGGAATCCGGCCTGTTCAGCTGGCTGGGCGGCGTCCAAAACATGCTCAATCCGTTGCACGATTGTCTTCGTGAGCAGCTTGTATATCACGGAGAGCAACGAAATCGGCCTGTAGTTCTTGATCAGCAGCGGGTCTCCTTTCTTGTACAGGAACACAGTCGAGGCATCCGCCATCTTCTCGGGAACTTCACAGCGTCGCAGGCATCTGTTCAAGATGTCGGTCACAGGGCGGATGAAGGTGCTCTCGCCCAATTTGAGCATTTCCACCGTGAACTTGTCTTGTCCAGGGCTTCGGCCTAATCCGATTTCAGAGTCTTTTGATCGGCGACACGTTTCAGTCAAAAACAACAAAAGCCCAGATAACCGATAACAGATAGCCGAAAGTCGGCCCTCAGAGGACTGAGGGCCGACTCGGGGTGACCAAAGTCCATTTTAGATTTCTTCGACCGAACGTTTAGATCAGCGCGTCGGACTTATTCATGGAATATGTCTAAAAACAGAGAGACATTTCTCGGATATGAATATTTGAGTGCAGGTGCGCACCATTGGAAACACAGTATGCTTCGGGTGATACTCAAAGTCGGAGGTGCAGATCTAAACGTCCACGGAATCTTTGATCCTCCCGAGGTATTAGTGACAAAGGGTCTCTTCTTGAACATCGCTAGAAGTGATCCCCACGTCACACAAGCCCTGGCGACACCAACTCCATTCAAAGCAGAAAAGAAAAAAACATTGGAGAGGTCAAGAATCAGGCTCTCGTGGGCGCACCCTTCCCGAGAACGTCTAAAAGGTTCCAGATCGTTGCGGGACCACCTGATCGAGCGCTCCGCCTGAATGAACCCGCTCCGCCCGGGTGCGTGCTGCTTCCGTCTTCCGGAAGCGTGGCGCCGTCAAACACTCGTAATAAATAGTTTTTTCAAGAATCGGCGATCCCCAGGGACGCCGCGGATTTCATTCCCGAGGCGCGTGCCATCTCCAACTTGCGGGGGCATCGATTGTGTCGCGAAATCCGAACGGCGCTTATGGGAAGCGAGGATTTATTGCCGAAGCCTCTTCACGTTTTCAACTCGAGGGCGCTCCGACGTGTTTATGATTACTTGCTACCGTAATCCGAACCCATCAGCATTAATTAAGTCCGAACGCTACGACACTCCACCGGAAGGATAATTCATCTGAATAGACTAATAACAACGTCACCGAATAAACAAAGCAGAACACTCAGTTGATCTTCGACTGCAGCTCCAAAAGTTTGGTGTTCATGTAGGCGGGGAACCGGTATGGAATCATTGCCGTGTAGAGTATGAT
Source organism: Steinernema hermaphroditum (assembly GCA_030435675.1). Lineage (NCBI taxonomy): Eukaryota > Metazoa > Nematoda > Chromadorea > Rhabditida > Steinernematidae > Steinernema > Steinernema hermaphroditum. The sequence goes on from CM059622.1 coordinate 8,297,607, forward strand.
GGCCTTGGCAGTATCCCGGAACTTCTCGACGTTCTTGTCCTCGGAATTCTCGAACTCTTCCACAAGTACTCTCATGGTTTCAAGGCACAAGTCGGGCAGGCAGTGACGGACCTGTAAAAGCACGAAAGCAATAGAATAAGCAGCAGCGGAAAAAAATAAAACTAACAAGGTAAAGTACGACGAGCGATCTAAGAACTCGCCATCTTTGCAACTCGGAATCTTCCAACTCTAGCTAACTGTGGAGAGATTCCAAAGTCGCAAACACAGCTGAGCCTGTGATCTATGACGACGTGGTTCTAAAGGTACGCCCGAAGAAAGTTAGAACTTACTTCATCCGGAATGAGGTGGAATCCAGAGACAAAATTTGCAACGTCGTTGGAATCCAAGGGGACGATTTCCAGGCGTCGTATGACGTCCAAAGCGTCGCCGTTTCGCTCTTCCTTGCAGAGTTTGAAGAACGTGGAGAAATCAATCATGAGATGAAGCGTAGACAGGCAAGGCATGCTCGCGGGATGTAATATTCGTCCATCGCGGTGCATAACCGCAATGTCCATTGCTACTTGGATGGCTTGCTCGTAGGCAGAGCCGCGTTCCAACATGCGCATACCAATATGCTTGCACAACAGCTTAACGGCGTCATCGGTTCTCTGAAAAGCGATGGTCTCACCAGTTAGGAAGCACAGAACTAATACCTCAGCCAAAATGAAGAGTTCTACAGCTTGCAAAGTGTCTCCATTGGTGTTGGTATCGGCTGCCACACGAGCGATCACCTCGCCGACGTCAATGCCAGAGTATCTGTCAATTAGCGCTTGTCGGCGGTTTCCATCGGCGTCGAAACAACCAAGGATTTCGGCGGTTTGGCCAGAGATGTACACAATGCGACTGACACAGGCTTCGAAAAGATTTCCTCCTAAACGACGCCACTTTGAGTGAGTCCGCCAGATTGAATGGAACGTACCAACTGGCGATTTTAATTTGTTCAAGAAATAATAATAATCCAGTGCAACATCAGGATTGGGGATTTCAAAGTTTTTGACGTAGAGGAGCATTACTCGGGCGAAGTTGATTTTTGCCTTTGAGTAATCCTGTTCACTGATAACGACTAAAATAAGTGTCATAACTACGACTGAAACTCGATGAACTTACTTAGTGGCTGTGTCACATCATCCACCACATCGAGAACCTTGTTCTTGAACCCCAGGATGGCTGCATGAACTGCTAGTGCCAAGTTCTCCTTCCGCACTAATAACTCGATAGCTCTTTCGAACTGACCGGTCAACCAGAGGGCCGTGAAATACAACTGCCAGTTCCCTTCGACGCCCATAAAATAGTCTTCCCCGCAGTCGTGACTAATCAGCGTTTGCAAACTCTTCAAAGTTGTCAAAGTTACTTGTCCCTCGATCCTCGTGAAAATCAATCGAGACCACAGCCAGTCTTCCAAACTTTCGTTGATTTCCGGGCACTCCAAACCCAGAATGGCGCAGTACACAGCTTTCTTGTAAAAGTCGCTGCATCCCACTGACTCGTACTGCCACTCTGACACCAACTTCGTCCGGACTTCTTCCGCCATCCTTTCATTCCGGTGAGCGTTTTGAAGAATACCCACTAGGAATGCGCAGCTCGGGTTATTCCTAAGAGTTTCGGCGACAGTTTTCACTGCGTTGAATTCTCCGGCCCTCAAGCAGTGGAAGAGAACACACCAGGCAGGATGTGCACCGTACTTCGCGTCCTGGGCTTTGCTTCCGCCAGCACCTGATCCTTTGACATTCAAATATGCGTCCACAAGCGAAAGTACACCGGGAACCCCCCCTCGCTTTGCTCGCTCCAAGTTTCTTTGAACAACGTTCTCCATGTGCAGCTGAAACCTAAACATCACACATAAATCCACGCAATGAAACAAAGCCGTACTGTTTCTGAAGATATCGCAGAGTACTGCTCGTCAAGTGCTGAAGCCAAATGTCGGATTCCCGCAGCTTCGCAGGTTCCATGTTCTCCTCTTTCAATGACACCGAAGTGGAAAGAATCGCAAGAATCTTCTCCCACACTTTCTGGGAATCAGAAGTTTCGAGTTGGCTCGTAAGGTCGGAGAAATACGATTCAGCTGGTTTTACGGCGTTGCTCTCAGTGATCATTTTCTGAACTCTGCAAGCGAACAAAAGTGTATCCTTTGAGAAGAAGCTCTTGTAAGCGTTCCCTTGACGTTGTGCCCGGTTGCCGGTCTGCAAGGATGCAAAAATTGAAAAGACAAGCGAACCAGCAGCTCTTACAGCAGCATTGTTGTAGATTTTACGTGCATACAACGACGATAGCGAGGGGTCGTCGACTACTTTTTGGTTCAGGAAAGTGCGTTCAGCTTCAAGGTTGGTGCGCTCAATGGTACTCTCGATGAGAGTCATCAACGAAGGATTCAGCTTATCCCCTAAGGTTCGAGCAGAGACCGAACCAATACCCGAGACGGAGGGCTGCTCGATGTCAATGGGCTGTTGAGCAGGGGCAGTGGCTCTATCCACGCTCGCTGAATTGCACTGGTTGATAGCCCAAACGGTGCAAAACAAGACTCACAAATGGTGATGCCCTTCCGCGAGAAGAAGAGATTCGACTGGAGCTTTGTGGTTTCATCTTTATCTGCGGGCTTCCCAAGAAGATTATCACTGCGGCGGAAAATGTCGTCGAGATCGCTCTGCAGAGATCGTGTCTGATCTCTTGTCAGCTCAAAATGCTGAAAAGACGTCAATCAAAGAGAATCGCCCACATGTCGTTGAAAGTACCCCGGCACGTTGGCGAGATTTAGATCCTAAAGATGCTCCGAACCCCGCGGACTTATTCGTGAGATTGTCAGCTCGGTAGAGGAGATCGTTGAACATCTTCGACCTGAAATAAACGAAAACAAGTTATGAAATTGGATAATTTCGAAAGTCGAGAGTGGTTCTCGAAAACGTGCACGAAGGGATAAGCTAAGACGCAGTTGGGTGGGTGGGATCCCAAATAATAATATATGGAGAAGCCTCCAAAGGGGCAACGCCAAATCTAGGGATACAGAAGAAGAGCACGAAAACTGAGAAGAAGGTCCTCCTGTGGAATCGCGCCACAACCGCACGCGCCGAGACATTTCTCGCGGCGGTCCCGCCACGACAAAAACAAATGCATTTTTTGAAATCGCGTTTCAGAAACTGCGTGCCTTTTGTCCGCGCTGCGCGCAAGAAAACTATCCCGCTGTGCCGCTGAAGCCCTTCGGAAGTCGATATAGAATTACGAAGGAAAACAGCGGGTTACAGCGTGCAGTCAGTGGGGCGCCACGTGAAGGAAAAGCGCCCGCCGGTAAACTTCTACAGTTCGTTTCCTTCTTTCATAAATTTGGAATTTGGAAAGCTCGTTGGTTTGGCGACGCTTCGTTCCAAATATCTCGCTTTCCTATCTCTGTCTCGTTTTAGTCAGACCAGTTCAGTCGCGATCTGTACAGAGCTTTGTCTATTGCGAATTGCAGGCTTCCAGGTAGTTGACGCTATCTGCAAGCATGAGTGATGGCCTGGAAGACATCTACGGCTCGTCAGCCACGCTCACTTTTGTCGACACTGCCGAAGACGAAGATGGGATGATGCTAGGAGCGGCGACCCAGGATTCTCAGTTCGAGTTGGAACAAGGATTCACTATTCCTTCGCAGAGTGATCATCTGACCGGGGCGACTCTCACAGATGACGACTCGTCACAGGCGACTCAAATATCTTTTCAAGACGAAGAGGAGATCTGCATGTACAATCTCCCACCTCATGCCTGCCGGTTTGTGGCTTTCTCCCTTGACCAGTTAGAATGGAATTTCGTTGTAGATACTGTGGAATTCATGACACAAGTTCTGTTGCCCAGTGCATCGCCTGCAGAAAGTGGTTTTGCAACGGCAAAGGAAGCACGAGTGGCAGCCATCTGATCAACCATCTGGTTCGCTCACAACACAAGGAGTTGGCTCTTCATCGTGATGGAGCTCTTGGAGATACACAGCTTGAGTGTTATCAATGCGGTTCGAAGTAAGTTACTCAGCGTATGAGGGAGGTAAGCACCGTGCGTTGTAGGAACATTTTTGTGCTCGGCTTCATTCCGGCAAAAGCTGATTCCATCGTTGTTGTGCTGTGTCGCCTCCCTTGTGCGAACCAGGCCACACTGAAAAACGTTAACTGGCAAGCCGAAGACTGGCGGCCCCTTATTCAAGACCGACAGCTGCTCAATTGGTTGGTTACCATACCTAGCGAACGCGACCAGTTGCGTGCTCGGCAAATCTCAGCAGCCCAAATCAACCTGCTTGAAGACATTTGGAAGGTGAACTAGCCCGAAAAATGTGGTTTGTTACGTTGCATCGTGTAATATTTAGGAAAATCCAGACGCAACTCCCGATGATCTTGATCGACCCGGCATTGACTGCGAACTCGAGCGGGTCATGCTGCGATATGAAGATGCCTATCAATACAGACGCGTATTTCATCCTCTTGTGCAGGCAGAGGCAGATTACGACAAGAAAAGTAAAGAAGCTCTGACGCAGTCTGTCGGACAAGTTCGTTGGGATATTGCGCTCAACAAGAAAGTGTTAGCATTCTTTCACTTACCAAAATTCCATGATGGAAGTACGTGGACTTTGTATGACGATTTTCTGAATTATTGTTTAGATATAAAACTGATGATTGGTGATGAACTCAAGCTGAAACATTACCAAACTCTAGATGGGTCGGAATGGAGCTCTGTGGGACAAGTTGTGAAGATTCCTGACAGTAGGTTTCTAACTTGTGCACAGTCAGTGCATTTGATTTTGTTTAGATCACAACGATGAATTCGTTCTTGAAATGCGCTCCATGGACCACGATACGGTTCCAGCAGATAAGAGAATAAACTTTATCTGCGAATTTGTTTGGAATTCAACGTCTTTTGACAGGTCTGACCTTAGCTTCCCTTTCACATATCCTTGTTCAATTGCATTTTTTTTTGCTACAGAATGTACCGTGCGTTGGATAGGCTGGAATCGTCTGAACGATGCGTTTCCCAGTATATCTATCACAAGCTTATGGGACATGAAGTGGACGACATTCTTTTCAAAGTGCAGCTCCCAAAACGTTACACGGCTCCTGGTCTGCCCGATCTGAACCACAGTCAAGTTAATGCGGTCAAGACAGTTTTGCAAAAGCCCTTGTCCCTTATTCAGGTAATATATTTTGTGCTTTATATCTTGTACCTTTCGTTTTCAGGGACCTCCTGGTACCGGGAAAACTGTTACCTCAGCCACACTCGTTTACCATCTTGTGAAGCAAACTAATGGTCAAGTTCTTGTTTGTGCCCCATCGAATATTGCCGTTGACCAACTGGCTGAAAAAATTCATCGTACTGGCTTGAAAGTTGTGAGGCTGTGCGCTAAGGGAAGAGAAACCGTCGAGAGTCCGGTGGCGTTTCTGTCCCTTCACAATCAACTAAAAGCTCTACATGGTGCAGCTGAGCTTCACAAACTTATGCAGTTGAAAGTGAGATAGAGGCTTACGTTTTTGTGCTGATGGAAGTGCTTCAGGATGAAATCGGTGAATTGTCTTATGTCGATGAAAAGCGGTTCAGAGCTCTCAAAAATGCCAAAGAGCGTGAACTTCTTTCACAAGCCGATGTAATTTGTTGCACTTGCGTGACTGCTGCTGACAAACGATTGAAACAGATGGAATTTCGGTGAGTCTCTTTGGTTCATATATAAAGAAGGGTCCATTTCACATTGCAGTTGCGTTCTTGTTGATGAAAGTACACAAGCCACCGAACCAGAAGTAATGGTTCCTGTTGTCACTGGCGTTAGGCAACTAGTGCTAGTCGGTGATCATTGTCAGCTTGGACCAGTGATAATGTGTAAAAAGGCTGGAAACTCTGGTTTGTCCCAGTCTTTATTCGAGCGTCTGGTTATTCTGGGAAACCGACCTATCCGGCTTCAAGTGCAATACCGTATGCATCCCGCTCTTTCGGCATTTCCTAGCAATGTGTTCTACGAAGGAAGTTTGCAGAACGGTGTTACGGAAGGAAAGTTGTTCTGTTTCCGGTTTCGATTATGCGAAGAAATATTTAGGTGAACGACAGCTTAATGGAATTGACTGGCATTGGCCATCAACGGACTGTCCCATGCTTTTCTGGAATTGTAACGGACAAGAAGAACTGAGTTCATCTGGAACTTCGTATCTGAATCGAACGGAGGCCGTTAATGTTGAGAAGCTGACGACGCGTTTCTTGAACGCTGGATTTCTTCCTGAGCAGATCGGAATTATCACACCATACGAAGGACAGCGTGCCTACATTGTTCAGTTTATGCAGTCTCAAGGCTCGTTACACACGAAACTCTATTTGGACATAGAAGTGGCCAACGTCGACGCTTTCCAGGTTTGTTTATTTCAAACTTGTTCAGTGTTATCACATATTATAGGGTCGAGAGAAGGATATAATTATCGTTACATGTGTTCGATCGAACGAGAATGCTGGAATTGGATTCCTAAATGATCCACGTCGTTTGAATGTGGCATTAACCCGTGCTAAGTACGGCTTAATTGTTGTTGGAAACGCAAGAGTTTTATCACGCCAGTTGCTGTGGAATCATCTCCTCACGACTTTTAAAGAGAAAAACGTGCTCGTTGAGGGACCCTTGAATAATCTCAAGGTCTCTCCCATAAATTTGCCCAAACCGAAGCCTCTTACCAATGAAAACAATCCCGCAAGTTCATTTGTTGTATTACTTTTCACAACTGAAGGTTTTAGGGCGCCCGCTTTATGAGTACGGCTATGTATACTATGAAGGAAATGATGATTGGCCCTTACGAGAAGGAGCGCGTACACGTTCGTGATTTGGTCGGTATTCAGGATCCACAGGGAATGCTGTACAATCAGGACTTTTCTTCTGGATTGCCAATGCCTGTCCACATGTTTATGCCTCCTCCTCCACCCAATGACCTTAGTCCTTACGGTGTTTCGCCCGCAGCTTTTCCCGTTGTTACAGGTATCCGGTATTCTTATTGGTATTTGTCATGTTAATCGTGCAATTGCAGACGCTCGTCGTACTGTTGGACAGCGCCGTAGCGCTACCCGGAAAGCGCGCTCTTCAAAGAACAATAATATGAGCCAGAATTCGAATTTCGAAGTTGGATTTTTCGCTGCCTCCCAGGAGCCTGGAGCGCACGTCAGCAGCATTTCGTCCCAGCCATTCAGTCAGGGAACTGATGGCGGATGGGCCGTGTCGCAAAACGATCAATGCCCCTCGTGGTCGGGAGCAGCAGGCGCCTCTGATATGGGAATGACGCAGCAACTGGAGGCCCAGATGGAGAACTTGTTTCTATCACAGGACAACGCTATGGGACGCGATTGATGCAACGGAGAAGTTGATTGAAGCAGAGGGCCTCTCAAGCTATGCGGTGATGACGACTGACTTTGTTCATGACCGGCGTCTTGTGGAGATAAGCAGCAGAGATCCGTGCTCTCTGTTTTTTACTGAACCCTAAAGCACAACGTGCTTCAGTGCGTATATCTCCATAACCTTTGTTAAATTATGCTTTCCTTTGTTCTCACAAGAGGAAGCTATAATAAATCATCTGTTGTTTGTGTCGGAATGGCGTGGTTGCTGTTTCTTGTCAGCCTCACATATTGCAGATTTATCAACCGTTTGTTGTCGTTTGCTTTCTAGTGCTCTCTTGATTTTTCAGATGCCTCGCGGAATTCGACGTAAGGGCGGACCTAAGGGTAACAAAGTCAGGGAGATATGTTGGGCTCGTTTATGGTTAGTTGTTTCAGAGAAATGGAGGTGGCGATGACAAGAAGGACTATGATCTATATCTGATTAACAAGGATAACGACAAGCTTTGGGAATACTACAAACGCCAAGGCATCGTTCCCGATGCCGAGTGGGATGCATTCATGCTGTCGCTTAAGACTGAATTGCCCACCGCATTCCGTGTACAAGGATGTCATAGGTCAGTTTCCAGTGCCCGTAAAAAAAGAAAAAGCTTACAGGCGATTGTCATGGCGCTAGCCTACTTGCAAACCTCAATGGATCAGCTCTTCAGTGTCTATTGTGTTTCACATCATTCTTGTTTAGAGAGCTCGATGCTTTTGTTGACATGATGAAGGAGCGATTCTTCTCTAAAATAGTTGAAAGCGAAGAAGAAAACGTTTCCGTTCCCAAAGCATTGCCTTGGTTGGATTCTGCTTTCCAAACTAAGATGTCGCGTGCAGCGGTGCGCAGTCACCCGATTCTGAAGCAACTGCATAACTTCCTGGTCACTGAAGCTGAAATTGTATGTTGGACATTGTAGGCGAGCCATTATGAATTACTTTAACAGGGAAACATCAGTCGACAAGAAGCTGTAAGTATGATCCCACCTCTGCTGTTGGATGTGAAACCACACCACAAGGTGATCGACATGTGCGCTGCTCCAGGAAGCAAAACAATGCAGCTGATTGAGATGATGCACACTGACAGCGAGAATCCAGGTTTGCTTTGCAGTTAGTAGTCATTTCATCCTGAAAACACATGTTAAAGAAGGACTTGTTGTTGCGAATGATGCTGACAACTCACGTTGCTATCTGCTCGTACGCCAAGCCTTGAAGCGCATGCCGGCACCAAGCTGTGTTGTTATCAACGAAGACGCATCAGTTCTTCCATCACTCAAGGACTCCAACGGCAATACTATGTACTTTGACAGAGTTTTGTGTGACGTCATCTGCAGGTACCGTATTTAGGTTTCTGCAGTTGTGAATGTTGTTCTATTTTAGTGGCGATGGTACATTCAGGAAGAATGTTGAACTGTGGAAATCTTGGAACCCCCAGGCTGTGAGTCTGCTGCGGATTGGTCTTTTGATATACGACCTTTTTAGGGCCTTGGACTTCATCGTTTACAGTTTAATATTGCTCGCCGTTCGTTAGAAATCCTAGCCGTGGGTGGACTAATGGTGTATTCTACATGTTCGCTGAACCCCATCGAGGATGAAGCCGTCTTGGCAGAACTTTTGCGGCACTTCGATGGAACGGTTGAGCTGGTTGATGTTTCTGACAAGCTCCCGGAACTGAAACGCTCCCATGGTGTCAGCGATTGGAAAGTCATCGATCGCGACATGAATGAATACGCATCTCACGAAGAAGTGCCGAGCCGCCTCAAACGTCCGATCCAGCCGTCAATGTTCCCTCCCAGCAGGGAAGAGGCGGAGCGATTCCATCTTGATCGTAGTTTCCGCGTTCTGCCTCATGTTCAGAACACTGGCGGATTTTTTGTTGCTGTACTAAACAAGAAAGCCCAAATCAACCCGAAAGCCGATGCTGATGACAGTGCCGTTGCCAAGCCTCCAGCTCCCAAAAAGCGGAAAATGCAAGGCTATCTTGAGGATCCCTTTGTTTTCTTAGAGAAAGGTGATGAACGATTCCTGGATGTGTCCAGTTATTACGGAATCAAGAGTAGTTTCCCGGCCGAGAACATGCTAGCCCGAACAAAAGAAGCTGACCAAAAGCGGACATTATACTTCGTAAACTCTGCTGTCAAAGAGTTCCTGCAGTGCAATCAAGAACGGGTGAAGGTGATTAACGCAGGTGTCAAGATGTTTGGTCGAACGGAAACGAAGTTCAATGCCTGCAAGTTTCGGCTGGCTCAGGATGTAAGTTGCGTGACGTGTGGGACTTGTGTCATCTTGTGGTTACAGGGTCTGAAGATAGTTTTGCCTTACATGGAGAAGAGAGTTGTTGAAATATCTCCCGATGAAATGAACATGATCATGCGAGGCCTGGATGGAAATCCCAACTACCCGAGAGAAAAGCTTGAATGTGACAAGATCCTTGGCGATCTGCAGTCGGGTAGTGTTGTTCTGAAGGCTGCCCGCGGAAGTGTGACGAAGTCTATCTGCGCTTGGATTGGAGCGAGGAGTGTGAGTCCGTACATTAGCAAGGAAGAGCGAATTCACATCGTTCGAATGCTCGGTTACGGTAAGCTATTGCTCCCGGAATGCGCCGTCACACCGCTGTTATAGATACCACCGAGTTGGAGGATGAGATGTCTTCGAAGCGTAAACAGAAGGCGCTAAAGGATCGCGAGAACCATGCAAAGACGCTGGAATCCAGCCAGTCGGAGGACTCCCAAGGGCCAATCTCAGAAGTCGAAAGTGGATCGACGACTAACGAACAGGAGAAGGCGAAGGACGAGCAGACCACAGAAGGAGAAGCCGGCGACTCCCAAGCAGAGCACAAGGAGGTCATGGGAAATTAACTATTGTTGCCATTGATGTTATTGTTGGCTATGTTGTTGAAGATAAATGTTACTTGTTTTTGGAAGGGACGCGTTTCCCGATTCGCATGGTAGTCATCGCCACTCTGAAGTACTTCTAGGTGCGAAGAGGTCTCGACGCGATTTATATTCCATTTGAACGGATTTTGAAGTTGGTGCAAATCGGCGCGTGTTCTCCAGTCCTCGACGTGCGGCGTCAGGTGCCTCAGATTCTCTTTACAGGGATGGGTGACTCTAAGGCTTCCCAATGTCCTCCGGAGTTCGTGTGCTCCGCGGTGCAGCAGCAGAAGCAGGGCCACACGCTGTACGGCTGCGCCTTCAACCAGCTGCTCCCCGACGACTTCCCGCCGGTCCTCGCCACCGTCGGTGGCACACGGGCAAGTCCTCCACGCGCTTTACTCGAATCTCCCGTTTAGCTCACCGTGTACATGTTCACCGACGACGACTCGAAGTCCTTCTTCCCGATCATTCAGTACCAGGACCCCTGTGTAAGTACCCTCCCGTGCCTCTGTGTAAGTACCCTCACAAGCCTTCTTCTTTAGAAGGAGGAGAGCCTCTACGCGATCACATGGACGTACAACGCCGTGACGGACCGCCACGCTTGCGTCATCGGCGGAGAGCGCGGAATCATCCGTGTCGTCGACTCTTCCGACGGCCGTGTATGGAAGGTGAGCCTCCGAGGCGTCCTCCGAGATCCGCTCTTTTGTACAGACCCTGATCGGACACGGCGGCGCCGTCAACGACCTCCGCACCTTCAGCAAGGACTCCTCGATTGTCGCCTCGGCGTCGAAAGACCTCACCGTGCGGCTCTGGAACGTCCGCTTCAGCGAGTGCATCGCCATTCTGGGAGGCACCAGCGGACACCGGGACCAAGTCCTCTCCATCGTAGGCGAATGGCCTTCCTAGCGCCGCAAAGCGCGTTTCAGGACTTCGACGAGAGAGGCGAGTACCTCGTCTCCGGCAGCATGGACCATTCGATCATGTTGTGGAACGTCAGCGGCGACACAGACGTCGGGAGAGCGATCGAGCAGTCGCTGGACCCGGTGAAGCCGCGGCCTCAACCCGTGGAGCTCCACTTCCCCGTGGCGCAGTCGCGCGACCTGCACGCCAACTACGTCGACTGCGTGAGGTTTGTCGGCGAATTTCTGATTTCGAAGTCGTGTGAACGAAACATCCAACTGTGGAAGTTTGGGGAAGTGCGCGACGGCGCCGCTGGGCGCGGCAACAGCGGCGTCGTCGAGACCTTCTCTTGCCATATGGTCCTCATGAACATGCCCGACCTGGACACCTGGTTCGCGCGGATGGACGTGGACCTCCACCGGAAGGTGAGCAGGCGCAGACCTCAGACCGTCTTCTGAATCCCATTTCAGTATCTTCTCTGCGGGACGCAGTCCGGGAGCCTGCGTTTCTGGAAACTGGACGAAGGGCTTCCGACGAGAACTCAGTAAGTGGCGCTCTCGAGTGCGTTGGTGACAATTCCCCTAGCAACTTCGAGGTTCGTGGGTACGTGAAGAATTCGCAGTCGAAGTTCATGGTCAGGCAAGCCGTCTTCTCGCACAGAGGGGACGTCGTGGCAGCATGTGGAGCGAACGGATTGGTGGCGAGGTTCGACAGGGTGTGACGACGGCGCCGCAACCGGAGATGATCTCAGTGTGATTTGTGTTCACCCAAACGAGCTTTTTCCTCATAAACGTTTTTCCTTCCGCGTTGTTTGTTTTCTCGAACAGTGTCTCCGGAAGTTTTGCGATCTTTGCACCTTCGTGGGTGGCCTCTGTCAGTCTGCTCGGACCGTTCGACTTGTCGTCGCTTTTCAGATGAAGAAGACGTTGTACGGGTTTGGCCTCGGCGTCGACGGTCAGTTCGGAATCCGCCTCAGCGGCGTCGCCGACTCCGGTTGCGTCGTCGCGCCCCAACAGCTCTTTGGAGTGCCGCTGGACGAGCACGGCGTGAGCGTGAGTTCGGTGGCGTGCGGGGAGAGGCACACCGTATTGCTGAGCGCCGACGGGAAGCTCTGGAGCGTCGGGGCCAACGAATACGGGCAGCTGGGCCGTTCCGGAGCTGACCATGGCTCCTTTACGATCTACCCGGTGGACATGAATGTCGGCACGAGGATCATTCAAATCGCCGCAGGTCAGAATCACTCCGCGGCGGTCTCCGACGATGGGAGGCTCTTCGTATGGGGCAGAAACTCGGAGTTCCAGTGCGCCAGAACGAGCCCCGCCACTCTGAGCAAGCCTACGTAAGTGCTGTCGATGCTGTCTCCATCTAACCGCCTTGCTTTCAGGCGAGTCGTCGAGATCACGGAAGCCGTCCAAGTAGCCTGTGGAGCGAACAGTTGCATGGCGCTGCAGCAGTGTATATCGGTGAACACGATCATTCCTACATCTCGGTTGTTTCAGCTGGAAATGTGTACGTTTGGGGCGCATGTCTCGGAGAAACCGTAGCGATACCACGCCTTATCCACACTTTCTCCAAAATCCCCGTCGTTCAAAGTAATCCCTTTATATGCTTTTGACACTACTATTACTCTTTAGTATCCGCCGGCGACGATCACTTCGTGGCGCTGACCTCAGCCGGATGTGTTTACGCATGGGGCAGGAACGAGTACGGTCAGTGCGGCACTGGCGACACTGGGGGTGAGAGCGTTTAGAACTACAAGTTCCAATATGATATTTTAGACCATAAGCAGCCGAAGATAATCAAACACTTGAGCTCAATGAAGACCGTGAGCGTCAGTTGTGGAGGCAACCATACCGTAGCTCTGACGAAGGACGGACGTCTGTTCTCTTTCGGATATAACGTGTTTGGACAACTCGGGACAGGGAGGAAAGAGGAAGTGCAGGCAGATCCGCAGCTGGTTGCAGAGCTTCTTGGCAGTCACATCACTAAAGTAGCTTGTGGAAGGTGAGCATCCTAGTCTCGGAAAGTTGGACAAGAAATCTCTTGCAGGGTGCACACCGTGGCGGTGGTCAACGGACGAATCTTCTCATTCGGACTAAACGCCAATGGACAGCTGGGGACGGGATGCCTTTCGAATGCTGTAATCACCCCTCAGGTGGTTCGCGAGTTGCAGAAAGTGACGACCATTTTCGCGGGATACGATCAGACCTTTGCCATTGAAGCCCCCGAAGTAGTACGATACTTCTATCCTAAGACTTATTGCTACAAGTGTGCTGTTTAGGACCTGATGTCATCGCCTTCTGGCCCACTCGAAACTCCGAAGTTTCTTTCGATGTCGCGCCTGCGCCAGCTCTTCACCGAGAAGTCGGACAACAAGCTCGATATCATAGCGTATAACTCTATGATTCTGAAGACAACTCTGAATGTCTTTTCAGGGAGCTGGAGTCGGTGTTCTCATCGACGGCATGCTTCAACGGTTCGTTTGCATACACAGACGATCGCCGGTTTAACTGCTGTCCTACGAACATCGCCATGAACCTGGACGATTGCATGTACACATTCAACATGATTGCGAACCATGGCGATGCCGATGGCCTCGGCGAAATAGTAAGCCAGGGAAGAGAACCTATTGGATCTAATTGTAAAATTCTTCAGATTGTAAACTGCCTGAAGATGGGAGTGTTCGATAATGGAAATCTCTTTGGTCGGTGTCTTCCATCAGAGAATCCCGAGGTGTGCAAGTTCCTCATGGCGGTGCCGTGGTTCCACGAGATGGTGCATCCAGAGAAATACTATGAAGACCTCTTCGTTCCATTTGTGAAACTGTTGACGTCTTTTAAGCGATACGCCCCCGAACTTCTGAGTACGTTCGCCTTCTTGAAGCCGAACGTATTATTCAATATTTCCAGGAAGATGGTGGAGTGGATTGGCAACTCGGCATTTTAACAAGGTCGTTTTGGTGCTGATGACGGGAGTTGAGTATCAGATCGACCATAACGAAACCGTCGATCAGTTCGACATGATTGTCGCCTTGCGACTGCTTAAATATCTGCACAAACTTAATCAGGACCATTCCAAGATTCCCGCAGATCACTTCTACCTAGACTCTCTGATGGGGAAGACTGACGTGCGCAGTGACTACTTCATGTGGGCGACCGACGGCAGCTCTGAAATCGATGAAAACGAGGTAGTTTGCCTCTGCCCTGCTTCGAGTTACAAGCGCTGTTTAGCTCCAAAAGCCGTTCCATTTCGTGGACTACCCCTTCCTCTACAATGCAGAGGCGAAGTCCACGTTGTTGGAAGCGGAGGCGCAGTTCGCGATGTACCAGGCCGCGCAAAGGCCTTCGACTGCCGTTATCCCCTACCTCGGCATTGCGCAGTTCATCAGACCGACCTTCAACATCGAAGTGCGCAGAAGCAACATCGTAGAAGATACTATCAGCATTCTGGAAAATGTATCGCCGCACGATTTCGCGAAGCCCCTCAGAGTGCAGTTTGTGAGCGAAGAAGCTCAAGATGAAGGCGGCGTCCGGAAAGAGTTCTTCCTGCTTTTGTTCCAGCAGCTCCTTCAACCACACTATGGGATGTTTGTAGAGGATCCGGAATCACACTTTGTTTGGTTCTCCGGGTTAGATCTTGCCGATCCCGTGAGCTTCAACTTTGTAGGAAGGCTGTGTGCCCTGGCAGTTTACAATGCGATTCTTGTTGACTTTCCATTCCCGTCCGCCCTCTACAAGCTCCTTCTTGATTATAAGGCAAGTGAATTTCTCCCTTTCTGTTCAGTGACCTCGCGTGTTCAGTTGACTTTAGACGATCTGATGATGCTGCACCCCACAGAAGGACGCTCTCTGCAGTCGGTTTCCGACTACGAAGGCAACAATGTAGAAGACGTGTTCGGACTCACGTTCCAGATCTCCATTGACATGCTCGGTGATGCTGTAGATGTGGAACTGAAACCAGGCGGGAAGGACATTCCAGTGACCAACGAGAACCGAGCCGAATTCATCAGAGTAGGTCGTAGAGTTCCAAATCTCGGGTACATGTCTTTCCAGCTCTATATTCAAAGGCGCCTAGAACTTGGCGTCGGGGACATCATAAGCCAGCAGTTGACGGCGTTCAGGAACGGATTCAGGAATGTCATGCGTTCGAAAATCTTGGACTTCTTTCAGGTTTGTATCCACTTCGAATCACAATCATAACGTGCGGTATTTAGCCTCACGAATTGATGGAACTGATGGTTGGCAACGAGAACTACGACTGGGATGTGTTCAAGAAGGTTGGAGCGCTTCTTTTCTGTTTGTTTATATTTCTTATTTAGAACACGGACTACAAGGGCGAATACCATGCCGGCCACAACGCTATCAAGGCTTTCTGGGACGCCTTCTTCGAATTGGACCTCGAGCAGCGCAAGAAGTTCCTCCTGTTTCTGATGGGATCTGCTAGGATTCCCGTGGCCGGCATGAAACAGCTTAAAATGGTCATCCAGCCGATTCCCTCGAAGTTGTACCCTGTAGCTCACACGTGCTTCAACCTTCTGGATCTCCCGAATATCAGCGACAAGGCGGAAATGAAGAGAAGACTTCTGATGTGCATCGAACACACCCAAGGCTTCACGCTTGTGTAAATGGAAAGCTTCTCGCCTGTCGGCAACAACCTGTACGGGTGCAGATATAATACCAATGTGTGACTTGACCTGTTCATAATCTTTTGTGTAAAATACTTTGTTTTCCGAAGAAGGTCTCTTTGTCCTCTCGGTCCACTTCTCCGCGTTACCGTTTCTCGTTGTTTCCAGGCTTCAGTCGCCCCTCACGCGCTACCGCAGTCCGGAGCCGAGTGTCCCGAATTTCCAGCTTTTTCAGATTCCTGTTGCAGGGCGAAGTCGCATCATGGCGGCATCACGCACTTTCGGACTTATAAAACCTGACGCCGTGAGCAATCCTTTCGTTCTTCGGGTGAGTCGAAGCCATTCCGCCGCCTTGATGTGGTTTCAGAGGATCGTGAACTCGCTTTCGGCGAGCAAAGAAATCGAAATCGTCGCCGCGAAGCGCCTCCGAATCACCCGTGATCAGGCCGTGCGCCTCTACGAAGCTCATAAAGGTTTTTTTGTCGATGATCCCCTGACGCGTTGACGCATCTCCGAATTCCAGGCAAATTCTTCTTCGACCGCTTGGTTCGTCACGTAACAAGGTGAGAAAAATGGTCATTTTGTGTAATTTCAGTCCACTGCAGTGGACCCTCGATCGCCTTGTTGATGGAGAGCCGCTGCGCGGACATCGACGCCGTCGCCGCGTGGCGCGCGATGCTCGGATCATCGAAGCTCTTCCGGAACGCCTTCTGCGAACGCACCCTCCGTACCCAGTTCGCCCTTTCGGAGACACGGAACGTCGGCCACGGCTCCGACGGCCTGAAGGACACCCTGCGGGAGCTGGCCATCTTTGAGCCGCTGTGCCCCTTTGTCGCCGGAGATCTCTTCGAAGATGAGCAATTGTGATGTGGTTGGAACGAGTGAATTTCAATTCGGTCCCGCGGGGCATTCCGTAGCTTCGCGTTCATCCGCCTGGGGATTTGGGTCAAATCCACGCACGACTCTAACTGGCAATTATGGTGACCGTGCGCAGCGCCGTTTCGACCGAACGGAGCGTGGAGGGACGATCCCTCACACAACGCGATAAGAGACGTGGCCATCTCCAGGTGGAGAGTGACCAAACGCCCGAAACCTGTTCTGTGGCGACGTCATTTGAGCCTTTAGCGACGGACCCTCGACGAGAGCTCTTTCTATTCCGCGCGCGGTAATCCTTCGTGCGGGTGAAAGGCGAACGAAATGTTTGTGGTTGGAATCCGACTTCGCTTTGTTGTGATTGCTGAGGACCGAGAGCAAACAGCGCGTCGAAATGAATCGAGAGAAGGCCGAAATGGCGTGACTCACCGCCACCAAATGCCGTCCAATTAGAGGCACTGGGGTACGGTACTCAGCAGGGGGCAGCGAAGTTTGGGAGGGTGAATCGTTTGATCGATCGCCACATAATCGAAAGCGAGGGCGCTCTCGGCGATCGGCGCGGATTGCTGCTGCGCAAAATGGAAATTCACGACGCAACGGAGTGTAATTGCGAGCGAGAGTGTAATGTCGCCTCCGCCGACTACGGTAGGTCCGACGTTCACGTGACGCCCGAAAAATGACGCTAATTGGCGCTCTCCGATGGCACTCGGGGAGAGCTGAGATCGTATCGAGGCGTTCGGAAGGGGAACGGGTTGCTTCCGTTTGTTTGGACTCAAGAGGAACCTGAATCGCCACCAACGTGTTCATCTCGACCAATTCTGGGCCACCCGGGCCAGGAAGGAATTACCAGCTACCGTACCCTATTTTCGCCTGCGTCGAAATGTTTGTTTTCCAATCACAGGCTGATTCCTCTCCAGGCGTCGATCGATCGTTATGTGACGGTCGGTGGTGACGCTGGCGCCTCAGGCGATCGCCGTTAATCGCATTAGGGCGGATCCGCGAATCGAATCGCAAATCGTTTATTTCATCACACTGCGCTAAATAATTTATATTTGTAATTTATAAATCTTTGAGTATTTACATCGAAGGGAGGGTGGAAAGAGCGGGGGCTTGGGAGTGTGAAGATCATCGAGTGACAAAGGCAACGGGAATCGGTCGGAACGGAGATAACCGGTGACAAAAAGGAAGGAATTGCCGGGATCACGGGCGGCGGCGTCCGGGGCGCGCTAGGGACAGGGTACGGGGAGCTACGGCGGGATTCTAGGGGAAGCGTCCGAACGCGCGCTATTTACAGAAAATGCGATCTTATTACTCGGGCAAATCAGTTAGGGCTGTAGTTGGCACCGGCGGCCGTGTCGAGCTCCACGAGGAGCACCGAGAAGCGGTCCTCGGCGAGGGGCTCCACCTCGATCTGGAAGGTGTCCTCGTTGCAGTAGTGCTTGACCATCTCGTCGTCGATCTTCACGGTGACGCCCTTGCGACACCGCTTGTAAAGCGCAGCCACCTTCTCCGCCTCGATGCCGAACTTCGCGGCAACGGCGCTGAGGAGTCCGCTTACGCTGGGCGGCACCACGTGGAGCGGCTCGAAGACCAGCTCCTCGGAGCGCTTCGCGTAGAGCATCACTGAAGCGCGGCGTGTGATCAGGGGTGGCGCGGCGGGAGCACTCACCGCGTTCCGAGAGCCGGGGCCGCTTGGCGACGGGCTCGAGGGCGTCGGCGATGCCGCTGAAGGGGTCGACGACGGGGCTGGCGAGGAACTGCTGGTCGAAGGGGCGCTCGGTGCCGTGGAAGAGCGCCGCCGGCCGCTCGAGGTCGCTCATGTGGTAGAACTCGGACTTGTCACAGGACTCGTGGAACTCGCCCTCCGTCTTCTTTCGACCTGCAACTGTGGCCGACGGTTACGGTGTCCCCGGGGACTCTCGAAGCGATCTACCTGTCTGCCGGCGTTTCTCGTCACGGCGGTTTTCGTGAAGCATTTTGCGGTTAGCGCCCTAAAAGCAGCGAAGCGATGAGTTAATCGGCGACGGACGGACGGACGAGACAGAGACAGGGACGACGGGTTACGGTACGCAGGGGACGTGTTAGGGACACCACGACAAGCGGCAGCGTTGGAAGCGCTCAGCGACTACGGTTGCTCAGATTAGACTACGTGATTACCTTGCTGGTGCTTACGTTTTTGGGCTCTTTTGTCCTCATCGCGCAACTTCCTCTCGGCGCCCTGCGAACGGTCGAGGATTAGGGGCCAGGGGAGGATGGGGGAGGGAGGGGGATGGTCAGAAGCTCACCTTGTCGCAGAAGACCTTGATCTGACAGTAGCCGCGGTGGAAGGGCACTTTAGCGTTCTCGTCGTCGAACGTGTCGATCTGGAGGTGCATCGGCCAGCCCTTGACGCCCTTCTGGGGCGAGAAGTCGGTGGAGAGGCACTGCACGGCGACGCTGAGCTTCATGGGACCCTCGGAGGGGTCCCAGTAGAACTCAATGGCGTTTAGTGCCGTCTCGGAGACCTGACCGATGAGGCCGGAGCTGTTCTTGAGGTCATAGTCGATGATGCGCTGGCGGCGGTTCTGCTGCTCCTTGTGCCACTTGCACCAAGTCTCCATCTCCTTGTCGTAGGTCTTGTCCTCGCGGAAGGCCAGCAACAGGCAGCTGCGCACGGTCTTGCTCTGCAGCGGCTTCTGGTGGTCGGGGATGTAGCTGAGCACGACGTTGTAGTACTGGCCCTTGTTCACGTAGGTCATCCGGTCGTCGTCCCGACGTATCGACGTCGAGATCGGCGCCTCGAGCACATACTGGAAGCCGAGGCGGTTGTGGCTGAAAAGCGCCAAGGTCACCTCGCCCTTCGCAACATTTGCACGGCAACACGGGCTCTATGGGACGGAAGAGTGCCGGGGTACAGTAGGTGGAGGAGATAACGGAGAGCGGCAGCTCCTCGATGGGCTCCGCGACGACTGCAGAGCCTCGGAGCGGCCGTGGCCTTATTCCGGTTTTTGCGGGTTTGTTTAAAAAATTGGAAACTCGAATTGCCCCTCGCGAAAACTCGTTGCGCCCCGCCGCCCCCGCGTGCCGAAGGTGCCTTCCGGCACCGGCGCTCGGGTACGGTAGGCGATGAGTCGGCGCGGCGCAGAGGGAAAAACATGAGGGGAGCAGCTGGCGCGCCTCGGCTACCGTTTCCGCGGAAGCTGTAAACAGCGCCGCCGCCACCGAACAATAGGCGAAGGAATTCGTAATGCTCTGTTTGGACGCACTTTGGAGGAGCCGCCGGGGTACGGTAGCGGGCTAGAACGACTCACATCTTCGCGATGACGACAGGGGAGTCGCGGTGAGAGAGGGTGCGCTCGGGGCGCTCGATGACGGAGCCGGGCATCTCCTGGGGCCCGGCGGAGCTCTGCGCCAGGTAGAAGCTCTCCTCCTTGGCCGCGGCGACGGCGGCGCCGTTGAGGAGCGAAAGGTCGGCGCCGATGCCGGAGTCAACCGGGGAGGGCATGTCGACGACGTTGACGACGCCTTTGTAGGCGCCGCGGGCGTCGGCCTCGGAGGGGTAGGTGGCCCGGGGATAGTACTCCATCTGGCGCGGGGCGCTCCACTCGGCGAAGGTGCCGGGGAGGCCCGTCGTGTTGTAGTAGAGGGCCGTGCTCGGGGCGTTCTGCGCCGCCGGCATCAGAGTGATCGACTGCGGGGCGGCCAGGTACGAGTCGGCGGCGTAGACGCGGCCGTAGTTCTGCATGGAGTAGTAGTCCAAGGCTGCGGGCTGCATCTTGCCCAGGTCCTGGAGCGACGTCTCCAGGGGCTCCTGCTTCGGGGAGACGAACTCGTGCCGGGAGCCGGGGGGCGCCGTCTTGATCACGGAGGGGGCGTCCAGGGGGAACTGCTGCGTCTGCGCCGTCGAGGGCTGCGTGATAACGCTCTGGGCGTCGCCGAAATTGCCGAACTTCATCGCCGCCATCGGCACTAAACACCCCGGTCACTGCTCCGTCCCTGGCTCCGAAGGGCCCGCCGTGCTCCGCTCCCGGAGCTGGAGCCGGGCGACGTTGTCGACGTCGAAGGCGGCACCACGGCGACCCCTCGCGGTCCGAAACAGGCTTACCGTCTTGTCCGGTTGTTGGCGTCGGGCGGTCGCAGGTGGAAAACTCGAAAAACCGGGCTGAGTTCTGGCTGCTGGCAACAGACTACTAGCGCTGTCGCTGGGAGAACTGGTTCTATCGAAAGGTTTTCAGGGGAGGGTCCGCGGCCGGGGAGGCGCTTCGGCTCCGGATCCGCTCCGTCCCACTTACGCGCCGCGAGTCGTGCCCGGGCGGGGCGACAGTTCATTAGTCTGTTCGCGACAGTCGGCGAAGGGGGACACCACACGCCGCTTCGAGAGGCACAAAGGCGCGCGAACTCCCGACGCGCGACGTTCGGAGTGCACCCCTGCCCGCCGGCGCATCTGGGTCACCGCAGACGCCTTCCGGGGATCCGCGGGAGAGACCGAAGAAAGCGAATGCGGGAATCGACGGGGGACCGACGGACGCCTGGGGAGCAGAGGAGTCCCTGGAGAATGGAGACCGTGGATCGGGGAGAAGGGTGAGCCTGGGAGTTGAGGGGAAGTGCCGAATCGATCTTGAGATCACTGACCCGCAGGTCGACGGAGAACTTCGTGTTTACAGATCTCGCGCAAGTCAAATAGCGACTTCGCACTGTTCCTCGGAGGACGCTCAAAGTCCCAAGAAGCGAGTGTTTCTCCTGCAGTGGCCAGGGGTGCCAGACAGCCTCCAGGGAAGCGACCAGCTTCTGCTTGGGAAGCGACTTAGTGGTCAAGAAGGTGTTCAGGCCCGAAGAGGTCCACAAAATTTGGGGTTTTTTTTCGACTTTTTTTTCGACTCGATGACTTTTTTAGTCGAATTGCGATCTCTGTGCCTTGGTCCATCGAAAGCTGAATAAATTGCGCACAAAGTTACCGTTCTCGATTTTTTAATTTCGAGTTCGTTTTCGAGAAATGAGCGATTTAAGTTTTGGTGCGATTTTCGGTGGAGAGATTGGGTGGATTGTGAAAGCGATGCCACGGCTGATGGTGGGTCTCGCCACGATTTGCCTGTGCCGCAGGGGCATGTTGTGTGCGAACGAGCGAGCGAAGCGAGCGTTGGCCTGTTGCGCAGTTGCTTTTCACTTTTTTTCAACATTTTACGTGAACCCAAAATTCCCGCGAGTTAACCTGTCGCGCAGCCCACCCAGGCTAGTTTTGAAATTATATTGTGGGGTGTTTTGAATTTTTGTACGGTTTGTGGGGGGCGTTTAGGTGGGGTGGAGCGGTTTGTTTTGAGTGAAATTTTGGGGGAATGATCCTTAGGGAGGTAACTAAATTTTAGTGAAAAAATTTTTTTTGGAACTCGTTGTGGGAGCCGGAGATACGGATTTTTGAAATTCGCCTTAGATCCCCCCTATATATGTGTGTGTTTGGAAATTTTTGTCCAGTTTTGAGGGGTCGTTTAGGGGGTGTGGTGTTGTGAGTTTTTGGTGAAATTTTGTATGAATAATCCTTAGGGGCGGAAATTTTTTTTAGTGAAAAAATTTTTCCAAAATCGTTGTGGGACCTGGAGATATGGCCCTTTTTAGGCAAAATCAATCAAAAATCGCATTTTGCAGGGTAAGTTTTCAGTGCATATTGTAGAGCATCGAAAGCTCTACAAATTCTATCGAACAGATTTTCGAGAAAAAATTTAGAAAAAAAAGAAAAAAAAGATTTTCGGAAAAAAACGTCCTCCGTTCAAAACCCTACTCCTCTCTGGATTTTCGTTTGTTCTGCGTGAGCATCAAAAGAAAGCTGAATAAATTCCGCAGAGGGTAGTTGTGGCGGATTTTTGAATTTCGAGTTTATTTTCGAGAAATCAACGAATTAAATTTTGGTGCGATTTTTGGTGAGGAAGTTCGTGGATTGCGAAAGCGATGCCACGGGTCCCGACGCGATTCGCCTGTGCCGCAGTGGGAGGGGAGCAAGTTGCGGACGAGCGAGCGAGCGAAGCGAGCGTCAACCTGTTGCGCAGTTGCTTTTCACTTTTCCACAACTTCGACCGATGTTAACCTGTCGCACAGCGCACCAGGCTAGTAGCGAGATATGCATCAAAAGAGAAAATTTTGATAGTGACGGAAGTTGGAGATCGCGAAATCGGGTGGTCCCGACACGATTCGCCTGTGTGCCGCAGGGGCATGTTGTGTGCGAACGAGCGAGCGAAGCGAGCGTTGGCCTGTTGCGCAGTTGCTTTTCACTTTTTTTCAACATTTTACGTGAACCCAAAATTCCCGCGAGTTAACCTGTCGCGCAGCCCACCCAGGCTAGTTTTGAAATTATATTGTGGGGTGTTTTGAATTTTTGTACGGTTTGTGGGGGGCGTTTAGGTGGGGTGGAGCGGTTTGTTTTGAGTGAAATTTTGGGGGAATGATCCTTAGGGAGGTAACTAAATTTTAGTGAAAAAATTTTTTTGGAACTCGTTGTGGGAGCCGGAGATACGGATTTTTGAAATTCGCCTTAGATCCCCCCTATATATGTGTGTGTTTGGAAATTTTTGTCCAGTTTTGAGGGGTCGTTTAGGGGGTGTGGTGTTGTGAGTTTTTGGTGAAATTTTGTATGAATAATCCTTAGGGGCGGAAATTTTTTTTAGTGAAAAAATTTTTCCAAAATCGTTGTGGGACCTGGAGATATGGCCCTTTTTAGGCAAAATCAATCAAAAATCGCATTTTGCAGGGTAAGTTTTCAGTGCATATTGTAGAGCATCGAAAGCTCTACAAATTCTATCGAACAGATTTTCGAGAAAAAATTTAGAAAAAAAGAAAAAAAAGATTTTCGGAAAAAAACGTCCTCCGTTCAAAACCCTACTCCTCTCTGGATTTTCGTTTGTTCTGCGTGAGCATCAAAAGAAAGCTGAATAAATTCCGCAGAGGGTAGTTGTGGCGGATTTTTGAATTTCGAGTTTATTTTCGAGAAATCAACGAATTAAATTTTGGTGCGATTTTTGGTGAGGAAGTTCGTGGATTGCGAAAGCGATGCCACGGGTCCCGACGCGATTCGCCTGTGCCGCAGTGGGAGGGGAGCAAGTTGCGGACGAGCGAGCGAGCGAAGCGAGCGTCAACCTGTTGCGCAGTTGCTTTTCACTTTTCCACAACTTCGACCGATGTTAACCTGTCGCACAGCGCACCAGGCTAGTAGCGAGATATGCATCAAAAGAGAAAATTTTGATAGTGACGGAAGTTGGAGATCGCGAAATCGGGTGGTCCCGACACGATTCGCCTGTGTGCGCAGGGGCATTGCAGACGAACGAGCGAGCGAAGCGAGCGTCAACCTGTTGCACAGCCGCTTTTCACTTTTTCCACAATTTGACCGATGTTAACCTGTCACGCAGCCCAGGCTAGTCCCCCTTATATATGTGTGTGTTGGGAAGTTTTTGTGAGTTTTGGGGGGGTCGTTTGCGTGGTGTGGTTTAGTGCTTTTTTGCTAAAATTTTGTGTGGACAGTCCTTAGGGGCGGAAATTTTTTTAGTAAAAAAATTTTCTGAAAATCGAGCCGGGACCTTAGAATATGGCCCATTTTAGGCAAAATCAATAAAAAATCTGCAATCTGCACAAAATCTATCGAACAGATTTTCGAGAAAAAATTTAGAAAAAAAAGAAAAAAAAAGATTTTCGGAAAAAAACTTGTGGCGGATTTTTGAATTTCGAGTTTATTTTCGAGAAATCAACGAATTAAATTTTGGTGCGATTTTTGGTGAGGAAGTTCGTGGATTGCGAAAGCGATGCCACGGGTCCCGACGCGGTTTGCCTGTGACGCAAGTTGCGGTCGAGCGAGCGAGCGAAGCGAGCGTCAACCTGTTGCGCAGTTGCTTTTCACTTTTCCACAACTTCGACCGATGTTAACCTGTCGCACAGCGCACCAGGCTAGTCCCCCTTGTATATGTTGGTGTTGGGAAGTTTTGGTCACACTTTGAGGGGTCGTTTGGGGGGTGTGGCACCATATCTCAAACCGATCCACGTCTGGCACTTGGAAGCCTTCTCTTGTCAGTTGCAACGCCATCTGCTCGCAGGGGGACCTGAAGGCTACATCTGAGCATTTCTTCGGAGCGCCACTGGATGCCTTGACTCGATGCGCAGTCCTAAACGACGTCCAACGTCTCAGATGCATCCCTAGTCTCTGGGTCTCTGGGTCACACCGTTTTTGCCATATCCTCTTTAGAAGAAGGCCTTCTCCTGCCCTAGCCTCTAGGATGCTTCGCGTAGTGAGGTTCCAGATGCTCCGAATCTGTCCAATAACGAGTTCCTCCCCTCGGAGGGTACCTCGCGGGTTTCGGGCGAAGCTTCTGATCGAGGTCTTGAAGAGAAGAACGTAGGAGTCCGAAGGATCGGGCGCTCCAGAGAACGATAACGACGACCGTCAAGGCGAACCGATTCTCGCAGAGCGTTCTTCCAGCTCGCATCGCTCCTGAAGACACGCGTTAGGGAAGCCACAAGAGGCGCCTAAAGAGCTCAGCGGTTCTGAAGAAGACCAGACAGGCGCTTTTGACCACGACGTACTGTACAAGGGGTTGCGATGTGTCTTAGAGCTAAACAGGGCTCATTTGATCAAAAACCATGTGGGCTCGCGTCGAGCGTCTCGGTGAGGTTCTGGACGAATCTTCCGTCTCAGAGGAGCGCCTCCTTCTCTCGGGAGTTCTGGGAGCGCCTTCAGACCCTCCTCTGCGCCCACAGTTCGCCTCCTCCCCTCACGTTCCTGCCGAGACTAAGCATTTCCCTCCGGGACACGAGCCCTCCTAACAGCCATCAGTCCCTCCGAAGATGGCGCTTCTCCTCATCCTCCTCACCCGCGCCTTCGGAGTCGTTTTCGGGGGAAATGGAAGTGACCCTTCGGAAGTCCTTCCGAAGAAGACTCCGACGAAACCTGATTGGAAGCGATTATGAGGCTAAGTGCACACCTGAAAGGCACTACGGTAGAGAAATGTGAAAGCGATTTCGGAACTCGGTCAGAAGCACTTTTAATCCTGCGCAGATGTGACTTTGAAAGATTTCGATGAAGTAGAGGCTGAGACTGGAACGGTGCACGTCGACCAGATGGGACTCCACACCGTAAGAGTGCCGAAGAGGCACCCCTGTCCAACAGAGATCGTATCCTCCAATGATGTGGAGGAATCCCATTTGGGTATTTGGGGAAGGCACTTCTCTATGGTCTTCGGTGATCTCTAGTGGACGATGCCCGAGAGAAGAAGCATTTCTTTGTGTACATGCCTGCCGTTTAGGTTTTGTTGTGATATGAGAGGCTCGGGAGCCAAAAATAGAGTCGATCTACTCACGCTCCGCAGCTAGCTCCGCACACGAGAAAGCCGACTTCACGAACACTTCTTCGATTCCCATAGTCCTAAGAAGTTCTTTGGGGAAAATGGTTCTCCTCTGACGTCACCTATCAGTCCCGACTATCGTACTCACCGGAATAGTGCGCATCGAGGAGTCCTGGCTCCCTTTCCGAGTGCACACGGGCCAGCTTCGGAGACGTCCGGGAGATTTTAATTAAAGCGCCCCTCGAGTTCTCACAAGGGAACATTTAAAGGTGCCACCAAAGGAATCTGTCGTAATGGGGCTGGGTCCCACCACGATCTCCCGGCTACAGTGTTTGTGGGCGGATGCTAGTAGCGAGTAAGCGCGCGGTTGTTGTTGTTGGTTTTTCGGCACGGATAAAGTTGTTTTGTTGCAACGTGTGTTCCTCGTTCCGCACAAGCGCGTCCCGTCCGCCGATTACCTCTCGTATCCAGCCCGAGGATACAACATTTGGTGCTCCGACTTCAGTGGAACGGATTTTCCCGTGAACCACGACTTCAGAGAGACAAGACTCTCTTTTTGCTGTTTATTGGACGAGTCAGAGCTCCCCAGCGAGCCAGAACTTCGCCAAAACCCGAGCTAAACGGTGTACGTAGGGCTAACGACTCTAGCTGAGCTCAGAATTCCTCTGCGAATCGAAAGCTCACGAGCAGTCTCAGACCCTCGCAAGCACCCGAGCAAGATGACCAGCCCCAGCCGCCGTTCGGAGCGTCTAGCAGCCAAGACCGCCCGAGACCGCCTGCAGGAGATGGCTGAATATTAGCGTAACAGCTCCGATGACGACGCTAACGCGGTGATGAAGTAAGCTGCCGCTCGCACTGAGAAGGACAACGTTGATGCAAGTGCTGAGTCGCAAGATGAAGATTGGAAGCGTGGTAGAACGCCGAAATGCCGCCGCAGATCATCCAGCACGAACTGGCAAGAGACCGTTCGCACTTTGATCGGTATGCGACCGGATATGGCACCCGCTTTGATGGCAATTTTGCAAGAATCGGAACCGAACAAGGTGGCCGATCAAGCAAGAGCTTCTCCGCATCACGTCACTCCTAATTGGATAATCCGGCGCACACCACTCCGCCAGTGTCGCCAACGGCATTTTTCAACCCGCACGGAATGGGACCGGCTGAGCAGCCGATGATGCAGCCACAAGGAGTACCACCAGCAGCTCCGTATGGGAATTTAGCTCCTCCGAACGCATACATGTCGTATGGCGTGGGAATAATACCGCCCTGGCAAGGACAGCCACATACAAATACTTCTCCCATGGGTAGTGCGGTGAACTACCAGCCCATGTGGCAACAGCCCTGGCAGCCATTCATGCAGTACCAGTCTGCCGCAAATCAGCAGATTGCCGAGTTGACGAATCAGCTCAACACTGTACTCAACATGCAGCTGTCGTCAGCTCGCAGGCAGGAGTTAAATGAATTGAAACCGCTGACTGGGTTCGAAAGCGCCGGAAAACTGAAGAACTTTTTCCGCCGATTTGAAGAGATAACAGCCGGCTGTGATTCTGCTAAAAAGTCGTCGTACTTGCGAGAAAAGTGCGAGGATAGAGCACTGAGGATTTTCGAAAAACTATCGAAAGACAGACGTGCCAGCTACGATGAAGTAAAGAATCAGATGATGCAGCAGATATCTGAATCAAGCACGGACTCGGTCGAAGCGATCCACCTCCTGACGCAAGGATTGAAGCGTGCGTACAGCGAGTCAGTCCGAGACTACAGCAACCGCGTCGCTCGTACGGTAAAGACAGCATTTCCTACCGCCGATGATAGCAGCTCCGAGATGCTGCTTTGTTATTACTTCCGCATTGGACTGAACAATGCTCAGTTATCCACAGCCATGACATCGCTGCAAAACTTGTCATTCGAGGAGACAGTTTCGCACGCCATTCGCATGGGCACCGAATTTTCTGCGATTCGTGGGGTCCAATCGGTCATAACACCCGCTGGACCGATATGCAGTGTTCAAGCAGCCAAGACCACTTCGCCAGCCGCAGACCGGAGCAGTCATGTTCACAGCCGTCCCGTCACCAAGCTCCCATGGGATTCCGACCACCTACGGCCCAGAACCATGGTCGTCAGGATGGTCAACGCTCTGACAAACAGGGCCATACGTTTTCGCAGCAGAAGCGACCGTCGTTCACCGAAATGCGCTCTTCGAACGGAAACAACACCCGAGTTAACCAGGTCCGGCAGGATGAAGGGACGAAGAAGAAAAGTGATGAGGGAAAACGAGCCAGACTGTCAGGATCTGTGCCGACTCTGCAGTTAGAGGTCAAAGGTCTCTTCGTACGCGGACTGCTCGACACAGGAGCTTCAATCTCTGTAATGTCGCAAGGATGTTACGCCGCCGTAGCCGGTGAAGAAGGAAAGCTCATCCATGTCGCTGGTCGACGCCCGTGCATCGCATCCAATGGCCAGCCACTCAAGGTCATAGGAGAAGTCGACCTTCCAGTCCAGTACAAACAGACGGAGCTGCCTACTGCCCGATTCACCATAGTTGCTGACATTTTGGGTCACGATATGATCATTGGAACTGATCTTTTGGAGCAACTCGGATTCGGATTCTTCGATTGCCACAATGGATGCCACCACAGCCTATCGTCTCTGCACGAGATTGATCGTTCTCTGAAGAACTCGCAGACGCCTGTGCGAGTCTTGCTTACAAGTCGTGTCCAGACGAAAGAGGCGAACGGCGACACTGTGGACAAGTACCGTCGATCCCGTTCTTCACTGGTGCGTCAGCGTCCCCGTTCTCCGCTTGTACGCCGCCACCATCCACCTGAGCGCAGCAGATTCAGCCCTCTCACCCGACGCCGAGTAGACCGTCAAGAGGAAGTCGCCGGTCAGACACGCACGCCCGTCAAAAGCGTAGCAACCCCGGTCCAGAAGGTTAGCAGTATCGGCGGGATGGTAGAGTTAGCAAAGGAGAGATCGCCACAGCGCGACAAGCCGATGCAACCGAACCAAGTGAATCCCACGAAAAAAGCCAGGACAGCTAGAGTCCCGGGAAAGAGAGGCGTGATGTATGGCCTACTGGGTGATCTCCTCACGAAGGCTATCGAACGCCCTATGAAGAACCCGCCAGACATGACGCTGACGATCAGCGAACTGAACGCCTGGAGTCGTCGCAGAGAGGCCTTGTGATACTTCAGAAAAAAGAGGTTCGAGGAGAAGACAACTGAGGAGGCAGCAAAGAAGGATGAAGGGGGCCCGAGAGCCTGAAGATGTTGATTGTGTTGCGCCTAAATTTGTTGTGTTGTGGGGTGTTTAGTTTGTTGCTCGAGTGGGGACACTCTCTTTCTTGTGTGGAGGGGGGAATTGTCGTAATGGGGCTGGGTCCCACCACGATCTCCCGGCTACAGTGTGTGTGGGCGGATGCTAGTAGCGAGTAAGCGCGCGGTTGTTGTTGCTGGTTTTTCGGCACGGATAAAGTTGTTTTGTTGCAACGTGTGTTCCTCGTTCCGCACAAGCGCGTCCCGTCCGCCGATTACCTCTCGTATCCAGCCCGAGGATACAACAATTTTACACGATTTATCTTCCCGAATCAACGGCTTACGCCGTGCAGGACGTCTCATAAATGCACAAAGAAGAACAAAGTCACACCGTAGCCGCTGATTTTCTTCTGGTTTCGGTGGAGCAGACGAATCCGAAGAGAATCCAGCGTTCCCATCAGTATGCGCGGGCGTCGAAGTCGTGAAGAGTTGATTCCGGAAGTGGCGCGGCGGCGGAGAACAGCGAACGGAACGGAGGGGCATCTTCGGTTCGGCTGGCGGCGCGGACTTCGGAGTTGCAACGCTTCTTCGGCTTCTCTGGCGCGGGTAGAGTCGGGCGGTCGTGACGGGCTTTTTAGCGAGACGGTGGAACTACGGCTCCCTGGTGTTCCAGGCCTTCTGGGAGCCGGGGCGATCATTGCGCCAACAGCGACGGCCGAGAACGACCGCTCACTTAACTCATTCGGCTCAGACAGCCTCAGAGAGAGAGAGCGAGTGGACGACCCGACCGATCGCTGGGGGCACAAATGAAAGACCTCGAGGATACAACAAATCGACTGAAATTTTGTACACTAGTAGTGGTCGTGAGTCTCACTCGTGTTGCGGTGGCGAGCGGTCGGTCCCTCCGGTCGCTCTCCGAGTGTCCGGTTGGTCTGATGGTAAACCCTGTGGCAGTTGTGAGTTTTCCGGCTTCCAGAGGGAATTGGGACACCCGGAAGCCGTAGTCCCACCACCGTTGACAACAAGATGTCCGACGCCAGGAATCCGGCATCGCGAGATGTCATCCCGAAGGTCGCCGACGCTCTGAAGACCGACGAAGACGCAACTACCGGACCACGGACTCATCTCTCCGAAGAAGATGCGAGCTCAGAAGCCTCATCTGTGCCGCAAACATCCCGAGAAGAAGAAGTTCTACCGCCATTTCCGAAGTTTTGCCGGCTCCCAGATGCCCCGTGATGCGCGTCTCCGACCGGTTCGCCATAAGCGCCACTCCAGGGATGAAGCCGGTTACAACGAGACATCCTCTGTTTGTCTATTATTCGGTGTCGTGCAAGGCGTAAGGCTTTGATTAACGAAATAAACTCGTAAACTCGTAGTGGTCGTGCAGTGCATTAATCCTACAATATATTAGCGGCCCATGGGCACTTGGTAGGTGGTAAAATACAGTTTTAAAATCATGCAGCTGGGCTATATTGCTTTCAACCCCTCAATTGGAAGATGTCTGTGTGGTCAGGCTGCTGGTTAAGAAACTTTTGCTCGCAGGTTCGAAGCCCGTGCGAGCATTAGTTTTTAATTTTGTTTCTCTTCTTGCTCTGGGTGTAAATTCTACGTTTCTTACTTTTACAGACTCTAAACAAAAATAAGACATGCTTTCTTCATGTACTAGATGTCCTGATTGCTTTCTCAAAATATTAGCGGCTGTCGATTACGTAATGACTAAAAGTGACCATTAGATGACTCTTATAGTAGGCATAAAGCCATGAAATATAAATGCTAAAATGGTTTCCTCATTTTCTCACATGTTTTTTTTTGTAACGGAATACAGTAAAAGACATTTATATAAAAGTTAAAACTAGCCTGACGCCGATCATCCTTCGCTCCATCTTGCGCTGTGCTGTGGCGAGTTTCTTCTTCGCCGTCTTCGTTAACGCCCAAGTTTCAGAAGCGTATAGCAATTCCGGAAGGATGCACTGGTTGCAGAGGCGCCGTTTCCACTTCATCATCACCGACTGAGACGTAAGGAACTGTTGATACTGGCGGAAAACGTTCCATCCACTTCGGATTCTGCGGCTGATCTCCTTGCTGTGATCCCTCGTAAGTCTGACTTCTTGTCCAAGGTAGATTAAAGCTTCAACTTGTTCCAGGGCTTCACCATCTAGTTCGATCGTCGTTTCTTCCGTCGCGAGGATCTTCGTTTTCGCGCTGTTTATCTTCAGTCCACTTTTGTATGCTCTTTCCTTTAGTTCGTTCATCATCGAAAGACACTTCGAATGGCGCCAGACGAGCAAGGACTGTGGAGATGTACGAGACGTCTCGGGAAGAGTGACCTTCCACAAGAAGTCAACAACCCTATTTACATTCATCCGAACTCGAATCTAGCCGAAATGATCATCAGACAAGCTCACGACACGATTGATACGGAGAAGAAACACTTGAGCACAGGCCACACAATGGCTGAAGTACGAAAACGCTTCTGGATACCCAAGCTTAGAACACAAGTGAAACGAGTGAAAGGCAGATGCATTCGCTGCAAACGCTTCAACGCGATGCCATTCGAGTACCCGCAGACAACAGACATCCCTGCCAGGAGAGTAATCCGTTCGGAACCATTTCAACATATTGGTCTCGATTATTTCGGACCCATCGAATACAAAAGACAAGACGGAGCACGAGCGAAAGGTTACGGATGCATATTTACATGCGTCACCACAAGGCTCATGCACCTCGAATTCGTAACAGATGGAACGACGACATCATTTCTCAACGCAATGCGACGATTCTTCGGCAGACGACGAGTGCCCCAGACAATTACTAGCGACAACGCAAAAACATTCCAAGCAGGACACAAGATCCTGAAGGAATTGATCACACAAACAGAGACAAACGTCGATGTGCTACGATTCGTTGCGGATCGCGAAATCGAATGGATCTACATAACTCCACACTCACCGTGGAAGGGTTCGTTCTACGAACGCTTAATCCAGTCGATCAAACAAAGTCTGTCGAAGGCCGTTGGAAGACGTATACTACACCTAGATGACCTAGAGACAATCCTCATCGAAGTAGAGGGCACACTCAATAGCCGCCCACTGCTCCACCAGGAGACAACAATCGGAGACTCAGAAACTATACGCCCCATAGACTTCATCCAGAAGTCAATTCTGGTTACGCCAAACCTAAGTGACGACCGGTCAGACGACTCCGACAACGACTATCAACACCCAGCAGATAGACAACGATTACAGTGTCGAAACCAAGCAACACAAGCCCTGAAATCTACCTGTGCAATAGTCGATGAGTTCTGGAAGAAGTGGTCAGAACTTTACTTAATCAACCTCCGCGATTACCACGGCTTGAGACAAGGAAAAACTACCAACCGCGAGCCCGAAGTAGGAGAAATCGTATTTCTGATCGAGTCAGATCTCCCGAGGAACTCATGGACACTAGGCCTCATACTAGCCGTCGTACGAGGGAAAGACAACGGGATTCGCGAGGTGAAACTACAGCTTCCATCAGGTTGCAAGGTCTTCCGCCCAGTAAATCTCATAGCTCCGTCGGAGATTCGGAGTGTCAATCCAACCGACATAGACGATATACAAGCAGACAACGTTTCCGAGAAGAAGGACAGTCAGAAGAAACGATATAACTTCAGACAACGACAAACTGGTCCCAACACAAAGACCCTGACCAGATCGACGAGCGATACAGTGCTCAGCGTGCAACAGTAACCCAGCACTACACCGTTTCCTTTCTCCCCTTTTTTTCCCAAGACTTTCGTTGTAGAATACTGTTTATAATAACACTGTTATATTTATACTCGCCGTAAAAAAAAACAAAGTCCGCACGTTCGGTCAGCGTGCGTGTGGTCTCCCCGATTTACAAGGGAAAACCAGAGTTGAGCATCATAGAAGCTCGATTTCTCTGCGCCTGTGGCGTTTCGCCGAAATCCGTCAAATACAAATTGTTCGTTAGTGGCCAGAGCGCCGCTCGTGCCAAATTTCGCTGCGAACCGTGTACTCTTTTCGTGCGAAAAAGTGTCTTTTCTCCGTGACTAAGTCTATTTTTCACGTTACAGGGAAATTTCAGGACAGGTTTCTGGGCAGAATGGTAACATTCCCCCGGTATGTGATCGCAATCTATTGCAGACCTTCGCTTCTGCCGAAATCTGATAGTTCGGGATCATGCAAGATGAGCTCTACTTGTGCATTGTCGTAGAGAGCGGACTATTCTTCGATTCTCATAGCATGCTCGTACCTGTCAGATTCCGTAACCGTCACGATCGGTGATAGATTGTGATCGCATACAGAACGAATTGCTGCCATTTTGCCGATAAAACAGTTCCGAAATATCTATGCAGCATCTAAATGAGACCTAGTCACGGAGAAAAGACACTTTTTCGCACGAAAAGAGTGCACGGTTCGCAGCGAAATTTGGCACGAGCGGCGCTCTGGCCACTAACGAACAATTTGTATTTGACGGATTTCGGCGAAACGCCACAGGCGCAGAGAAATCGAGCTTCTATGATGCTCAACTCTGGTTTTCCCTTGTAAATCGGGGAGACCACACGCACGCTGACCGAACGTGCGGACTTTGTTTTTTTTTGACGGCGAGTATACCCACTTCGCGCTTCTACGAGACACAGATTTCAGACAACTATGCATCACCAAGCGATCCTCCTAATCACCGACAATCTCAAGGAATACATAGACAACCTCGAGACAATCTACCTTCAACACCGAGGTGTTGTGGAGTCGGTAGAGGAATTTTCTCCTCGTACCAACATCACGAAGATGCTCCAGACCGCCAAAGACGCCGCTGTACTAAAGGAGAAGCTGACAAACACGATCACCCTGATCGAATCGCACTGCGATTTGTTTCATTTGCTGATTGCGGGCGCAGGAGCCGAAGAACGCTCATCACTCAATGAGCGATTTCAGGCTTTACGACTGAAGACAACGACGGAGCACAGCTTGCTCAATCGGCGAGCACTCACTCAACAAGCCCTCCTCTGGCGAGACGACATCGAGAAAGTGGAGGACAAGATAATTACTCACCTTTCACTGAAGGATCGAGTGAGGTCAGACAACAACGACAAACATACGTCTCGAAAGAGACAGACGACTTCAAACAAATCCCCCACCAAACGCCGTATGACTTCAACAGTTGGGAAGGTGATCATCAACGGAAAGGCCAACGCCTGTGTCTTTTGTGGAGAGAATCACTTCTCGTCGGACTGTCAGAATGTCAGTTCACTACTTGAAAGACAAGATATCTGCAAGAAAAGGGGACTCTGTCGGACATGTCTTATACCCCATGCAAGTCCCCGATGCAACCGGGTAGATGAGAACAAACGAAAGGGACGAGGCTGTTATTACTGTAGATCCTATGACCATCACTCCGCCTTATGCCCTGAAGGACCCCGAAGAACTGACCAGAACGGGGCGGCGACTATCGACGACATTCGTCGATCCGATGACTCCCATCGCGATTGACGTGATCTACAGTATGAATGGCGCTGCACGCCACGTTTTCCTACCGCGCTAGCGGCTGTTACTCTTGTTTTTTGCTGTTAATCTGTTGTGGCTCGTTGTTGCGAATAGATTTTTTTGTGTTATAAATCTAACTCCGTTACTTTCGCGACTCAAGTCCCGCGTGGCCTACACTATTGGCGAGATTCCACTTTACGCGGCGTCCAACGCAAGCTCAATCCGTTTCACTAAGACCTTCGTCAATAGTTTGTAGATGACGGAGAGCAGAGATATCGGCCTGTAGTTCTTGACCAGGAGCGGGTCTCCCTTCTTGAAGAGAAGTATCGTCGACGAATCGGCCATCTTTTCCGGGACTTGGCAGTTCCGCAGGCACCAGTTGAAGATTTCGGTCAGAGGGCGGAGGAAAGCATTCTTCAACATCTCCACCGTAACCGCGTCTTCTCCTGGGCTTCTTCCGGTGCGCATCTTCTTCAGAGCTTCTTCTACTTCACATTGCAGGAACTCCGGACATTCTTCTGATGCAGTTGGCGCTTCATACTCGACGTTCACCGTGGAAGCATAGAGGTCTTCGTAGAAGTTTCTTACAGCTCGGTGTAGTTCTGTCGTCGTTGAGCAGAGATGGCCATCTTCATCACGCAGCCGAATGATCCGCCTTCTTCTTGTTGCGACTTCGCCACGTATCATCCGAAGACCTCTCGCGTTCTGCACTGCCGCTTCAACCAGTTGACGATGGTAATCGTTCATGTCGTTGCGCACTTCACGTCGAACCATCTTGTTCAGCTCCGTGAAGGCGATTCGATCTTCAACGGGTTCCTGGTGCTTCCGCAGCTCGTGTCTTTGGCGGAGAAGGTCGACGGTGTTCGGCTTCAGTCGCCTCTTCTTTTCGGCAGGCAGGCACCAGGCGGCGAACTCAGCGGTTTCGTGGATGTACTTCACCAGATCGGCGTATCCATTTTGCGTCTCGGATTCGATCACAGGTGGGTTTGCAGTTAGCGCCATTTGGAAGAGTTCTCGGTTTAAGCGTTTCCTCGTCTTTGGCTGTTGCTGCTCCTTTCTGACTGTCGGGCTCGGAGACTGGAGACTCGGAGTCAGATTGCTGGACAAGAAATCGAACGAGTGGCTGAGAGGCGTGACGAAGCTGAAAGACGTTGTAGAAGCGGCAACGCGTCGGAAGTGGACTTACGGATGGCGACTCGCGAATGACGAAACCGAGAAGTGGTCGCAGAAGATTGAATCGTGGAGACCACACACGACACGACCGCACGGGAGACCGCGAAGACGCTGGCGTGACGACTTCTGCAAGACGCTCCAGACGACCAATTGGAGACGGCACGCGCGACGAGTCTGCAGACAGGAATGGTGTGATATCGGGGTGCGACATTGTGAAGCAATATGAGATCGCAAAATAAATGAAATAAATGAATGAAAAATAAAACTAGCCTGAAAATATGGGCTTGAAGATACCCCCCATTGAGTATGGCTCGTTTTTGCGAAGCATGTACAAAGTTTGCATCAAAGTCAAATATCCAAGCTGCATGACCTAAAGACCCTCATCTGTTCATTTGATCTGTCGATGGTCTGCATCACGGAAACGTGGTTGCGCAATGATGTGCTTGCACCACTTCTCTCCTTCTCCAACAAATTCTATGTATATCAATGTAACCGTTCCACATGTGGTGGTGGTGCCTGTATTCTTGTCCGCAAGGACATCGCATCACGTCTAATCCGCTCCACGTCTTCGGCTAGTTGTGAACTAGTGTGTATTGAACTACTCTCGTCGCCACGCTCCCGAATTTGCTGCGTCTATCGACCATCACAAGCCTCGGCTGCCCACACCAAGACTCTACTGCGACTTATCGAAGAACTTTCCAGCGAGAACTACATCGTCTGCGGGGACTTCAACTGTCCGTCCGTAATGTGGGACAAAAAGAATAGACAAAAAAATGGCAAGAAAATGATCCCATGGCGCAAACTATGTTCGACTTTGCCATATCTAATTCTTTTTCGCAAGTTGTCTCATTTCCCACTTTTGTACCGTCTGCGAACACGCTGGATCTGGTCTTCGCCCGACCTCGCGAGCTGATTACCTCAGTCTCATGTTCTCCTCCCGTTGGGAAATCTGATCATAATTCTATATTGTTTTCTCTGTGCTCTGTAGGGCCAGCTCCATTAGCTTCTACCCGTGTGACCCACGACTTCCGCACTCACAATCTGCGGATTCTCAATTCTCGTCTCGCTTCCATTACGCGGAACTCGTTACTGTCTCACAAACCGTATCTCAGTGATCGTTATTGTCTATTTGTGAATATTGTCCATTCCATCATTTCTGATTGTGTACCGCTCAGATGCTCCAGAAGCCCGGACCAATATCCAGAAGCCCTGAGAAGAATTGTCCGGCAGAAACTCGTGCTCTATAGACGCCATGGATCGTCATCGAGGACCTATCGGCGATTCTCCCGGTTCGTATCAAAAGCGATCAAGTCATGGCGTTCCGAAATCGAAGCCCGGAGCCGAGCCGAGCCCAGAAGCCTCCATCGCCTGATTGCCCGCCGAACGAAGCCCTCTCTTGAAGTGCCGCCGCTACTGATCACCGACACCGACTCCGCCACCATCTACTCCGGGGACGCTGAGAAGTCAGAAGCCTTTGCATCCGTCTTCAAGAAGTCATTCACTGTCTGACATCGACTTCTCAGTTCTCGATGTTCACGACATGCTCTCAAAGCTTCCGAAGAAGCACTCGACGTCGCCCGATGGAATCTCTCACTTCCTACTCCGCAGCTGTGCTCTACCGCTCGCGCCGATTATATGTCAACTCTTCCGGGAATCTCTCGACCAAGGACTGGTGCCGGGTGACTGGAAGCGATCGATCATACTCCCACTGCACAAGAAAGGCCTGAGAAGTGACCCATCCAACTACAGGCCGATTTCGCTGACCTGTGTCTTGTGCCGCTGCCTGGAACGCCTCATGTCCCGCAAGATCCTGGATCGATTGAGGTCTTATGGTTTAATCAACGAAGAGCAATTTGGCTATCTGCCTGGACTCTCGACAACATCTCAAATTCTCTCGTGCCTCAAAGATTGGATGCCTACCGTTTCTTCGCCCCATAAGGTGGAGCGTTTGCGGCACAGCGGACGCTTCTGAGCTCGCATATGCTTCGAAAAGATGAGTCCCTGGTCCAGAAGATGCATTTTCGTCAGTGGTGGCGTCCTCAGAGCGTCGGCGACCTTCGGGATGACATCGCACGCAGCCGGATTCCTGGCGTCGGACATCTTGTTGTCAGCGGTGGTGGGACTACGGCTTCCGGGTGTCCCAATTCCCTCTGGAAGCCGGAAAACTCACAACTGCCACAGGGTTTGCTGTCTGACCAACCCGACGCTCAGAGAGCGACCGGAGGGACCGACCGTTATCCATTATCCACCATCGATTAAGTAATATAATAAGGAACGGGGACATGCAGAAGATAGCCATCGCTCACAGCTACCATGCCCACATAGTGACTTCACGAGCTCTTTTCTACTTCACGGAAATAAAGTCCAAATGTGAAAAAAATGACCCTCGGATTACCAAAAAGTCAGACTAACCGAGACCATGTGTTTCCAAATTGACCGTCACAATGTCTCTCCACTTTGAGCTGTGAGACTCCTGTTTGCTGTTCGTATAGAGCTCTCTTAGCTCTATCTTACTGTCATCTGTACGCATCCGTAAATGAAGATATCAAAATAATGTGAAGAGGTCGAAAATTGGACGAAAAATATTTCTCGGTTTTAAACCCTCGTATTTCACGAGTGAGGAATCTGGATGTTGGCCATAAAGTGGGCTGAAGTTGTACGTAAGAGTGATGAATACCTTGACTGAAATCTTCCTGTTTTGTCTCAGTAAATTATCAAAAAAATAATCGGCCATTTTTTATGGATCAACCCAATAGCTTCGTCATCTGGTTCGTCAACATCGTCGTCCGAATCATCATCCAGAACGAACGCATCCATAGCTTCCCAATTGTCATCGCCTCTTTGACTTGCTATGATCGCGTGAATGATGACTAGAAGTAAACGACAGTGATAACGTGAGAGCACCACAGTAATCGCGCGCCTGGCAATCAGGGTAATCGCTGCGGGACCACTTTTCACCTTCACCTTGTTTGGAAATTGCGCGGACTGCGAATACAGTGCGATGAGGACGGCAAGTGTACTTTTCGCCAATAAAATCTGTTTATGTATTGCACTCTTAACCTTTGTTGCGAACGTCTGGCGCCGCAGCTGCACTATCTGTTTCTGTTTCGCAAATGGCAATCGCGAAACCGACCGTCAGAGAAGGCGCAGTCAGGGCGATGCAACTCTATATTCCCGCGGTTCCATCGCTTGGCTGACCCTTTCCATCGACATTTCAGGGTTCTAACTGGTCCGTACTGTTCCAATGACTGCAAGAAGAGGTTTGTTGCAGTGTCTGCCCTTTTCGAACGCAACTTCAAGTGATTATCCTTGTGATTTCTGTGACAAAAGTTACAAATCACAGAAATCTTTGAATAATCATAAACGGGGAAAGCACAACATGAGTACTCCGCGTGTAGTGCAACCCCAAAATGCAGCATACTGTGGAATAACTAACTGTGGGTGGGTCGGCACAGAAACAATATTTTAGGGACAACTACATTGATAAGTTCGAGAAGTGGGCACCTTGTCATCGAGTCAACGAAATAGCGAATACTAACATGGGTGTGGAGCGATTCCGCACTGTGCGTTGTAGGTCTTCTAAGACGCATTCAAGCTCTCACCTTGATGAGCCTCTCCCACCCAAACACCAAGAAACGTAATATAACTTAGAGCGACGACCACCGGCAACTTGGATTCGGCTGATCTTGCTCTGCTGGAAACATCGCTCACTAACTTTACCAATCGCGTCCCTCCTGAGGTCACTGAAATAACGTGCAGCTCAGAGCTTCGCGGCCCTGGACGTCCGCCCAGAGGAGCTCCTCAACGATCATCACGATAGGCATTACCCACGGCTGCACACATTTCAACACGATAAATCTCATTTGCAGCTTGACCACATTTAAACTTTGCGATAAAAATGGTTTACGAATCATGCTCTAACAAGGTGAAGGTGAAATACAAGCAATATGACGGGTGTTTCTCCTAACTCCTAACTAAGGTCGCTCCTAACGATTTCGGAAGATAATTTTGAAATTGACAATACCCTGATTGCCAGGCGCGCGATTGCTGTGGTGCTCTCACGTTATCGCTGTCGTTTACTTCTAGTCCCGAATATTGCCAAAAAATGGTCAAAAATGCTAAATTGCATGAAAAACTGTGGATTCCAGACAAAATTACCGTATCCCCTGACAAATCAGGGAAATCGTTGCGGAACCATCTTCCTTTTGCTCCAAACACCATGACAACTGTTCAGATTGATTTCTCCATATCATAACACTGCATTTTTCTACAGTTTACCCCCAATTTAGCAATTTTGCCGAATATGTTTTTGCCCACTTCGACATAACTTTTGATATGCTCTCGAATGAGTCTATTGTATTCGTCAAAAATCTCTCGCAAAGCTCCTGCCACGAAAATTTTGCGCGCGTATTTCACGTGCCACGAAAATTTTGCGCGCGCATTTCACGCGCCAAAAAGTTTACAAATGGGAAATGCTCAAAATCATAGTAATCCAGTTTTTTTCTCGTTTCTGACGCGATTTCTCCAAATTTCATTAACGGACGGTTGCTCAGCAGACACTGGCGCGTCGAATGAGCCCTGGCTCGACTGCCAGTATGCTTTCCTCGCAGAGTTATTAGAATGACCATTAGTTTGCAATTGAGAGTTGAACAGTTAGCTACAGATTCATATGTTGGAGATGTCCTAGATCACAGGAGGATCCATGTACGACATAGTGATGGGCAGCTAATCCATCATATTCTTAGAAATCCACAGCTTACGATTCAAGGTGCCATTATCCACCATCGATCCTAATAACTCTGCGAGGAAAGCATACTGGCAGTCGAGCCAGGGCTCATTCAACGCGCCAGAGTCTGCTGAGCAACCGTCCGTTAATGCAATTTGGAGAAATCGCGTCAGAAGCGAATTTTTGACGAATACAATACCCTCATCTCGACCACCTTCATGTATATAGTCGAATTCAAAAAACTTGTGCCCTTTTCGGCGTTTGGTCCTGGCACGCCATTTTTGCACATTCGCGGCGTGTGGTCGCGTCGTTTATAAGGCGATATAGTGAATTTGGTGAACCGACCGTAGTCTTTGCCGTTTTTCTCCATGGTTTCGTGCGTTTTTTGGAAAACTGCAAGCATAGCCCTCTTCCTTAATCAATTGCGCGTCGAATGAGCGCCGATTCACAGAAGGTAGAGTTTTCCTCGCGGAGGAGTGGCATTTTTTCGAACCAGCTACCAATATTTTCCAGCTTTTTGTCCAATAGCTGTGGGTTTTCACGTTTTAATCGCGCCCTAATTGTTTTGCGTGTCCTCCTTACCCTAATATCTTTCAAATCAAACAACATATCAAGTTAACAAGCGTTGCATAACACTACTCTTTATTAGAAGAGTCGGAGCTTGCGTCGAAACCGAAGATACGGTAATCCACTTGATATGTGGTTATTTTCTACTGGTCTTGTCGTAATGAAAGCTATTAGGGTAAGGAGGACGCGCAAAACAATTAGGACGCGATTAAAACGTGAAAACCCACAGCAATTGGAAAAAACGCTGGAAAATGTTGGTAGCCGGTTCGAAAAAATGCTACTCCTCCGCGAGGAAAACTCTACCTTCTGTGAATCAGCGCTCATTCGACGCGCAATTGATTAAGGAAGAGGGCTATGCTTGCAGTTTTCCAAAAAACGCACGAAACCATGGAGAAAAACGACAAAGACTACGGTCGGTTCACCAAATTCACTATTTTGCCTTACGAACGACGCGACCACACGCCGCGAATGTGCAAAAATGGCGTGCCAGGACCAAACGCAGAAAAGGGCACAAGTTTTTTGAAGCTGACTATATAACATAGGGAGGAGGAGGATTTTGGCCCCTAATGGGAATCGAACCTGGATGAACTGGGTTTTGAGCAAGACTCTTACCACTGAACCATTAAGGCATAGGCGAGCTCTTGGTTTTGGCATGCCCTTATACGTTTTTACATAACTGTGATCCTTAACGCCAGTTTTAGCCACCATGTCATCGACAGCGGCTAATATTTTGAGAAAGCAATCAGGACATCTAGTACATGAAGAAAGCATGTCTTATTTTTGTTTAGAGTCTGTAAAAGTAAGAAACGTAGAATTTACACCCAGAGCAAGAAGAGAAACAAAATTAAAAACTAATGCTCGCACGGGCTTCGAACCTGCGAGCAAAAGTTTCTTAACCAGCAGCCTGACCACAAAGACATCTTCCAATTGAGGGGTTGAAAGCAATATAGCCCAGCTGCATGATTTTAAAACTGCATTTTACCCCCTGTCAAGTGCCCACGGGCCGCTAATATTTTGTAGGATTAATACACTGCGCGACCACTACTAATGTACAAAATTTCAGTCGATTCCTTTGGTGGCACCTTTAAATGTTCCCTTGTCAGTTGGGCCGAATCTAGGCGGAAGGCGATATCGCCTCATTACTCGGATATCGATTGGGTAATTGCCGGAGGCGTGCCGGCACGTGGATTCCCGAGGCCAGGGCTGCGCACCTGGGTCCCCGGGACCGAAGACGTCCAAGAGGGCCAGCACTTCTTGACGAGAGGGTTACAGTGCCCCTCGAGGGGCTGATGTAGCGCCTGCTCTTGCTTGGGGTGGCACCTGGGACAGGTGCTCTGACATCGTGTCCCGCCGCGACTCGCTGACCTTAGGACGTAATCCGCGATTCCCAGAACCGGCGACGTCAGGGGCGATTGTTTCCGCACTTTGCGGGTCCCAGGAAGAAGACGAAAACAATCGGCGCCTCTGAGTCACCTGTAGGCCTGAGCTCATAGAGCGCTTTATTCTTAAATCTCTTTCCAACGGCACAAAATGGAAAATAGAAGCGGAATAAATTATGGTACACAGTTCTTGGAGCGCGACTAGAGGAGAGGAGAGGATAGGACTGTACATCGCGAGGAGATCGAGGGAAGATCATCGATGATATGTGGAATGTCCTGGGGAGGGCTAAGATGATCCGAGGCACACGGTCGGTGAAGGCCGAGTCGTCACAGGTCCTCGACGTGGCCGTAGGAGCCGACGAGCTTCTTGTAGAGCGAGGAGGCGACGAAGCGGGGGTACGAGTCCCTAGAGAGACGACGGTCAGGGACGCGCGACGGGACCTACCGCTGCATGAGGGTGTAGATCTGGTTCTGCGCCTCGTCGAAGGTGTGCGCCGAGGGGTGCACCATGTTGTTGTTAATGATCTCGCGGACGCGCGAGTCGAGGCTCACCTCCTTGGGGCTGAGGATGGAGATGAAGTCCTCGTAGATGATCCGCGCCTACAACGGACGGGTCAGGGCACTCCTCGCGGCAGGACCTACCTTCTCCTCGATTTTCTCGGCGTTGCGCTCGCGCTTGAGCTCCTCGCAGGCCTGCCAGAAGAGGATGTTCTCGTCGCTGTACTCGCTCTTCAGGAACTCGGCGAAGTACTTCTGCCCGCTTTTGTTCTTCATGAGCCGGTCGAAGTTCATCGACCACGCGCTCACCTCCTCGTAAGTGGTCCTGCAACAACGGACGGGGTGCAAGCGCGCATGCCGGGACCGTACCTGTCATCGAGATAGTCGAGCTGCTGCGACGAATTTATACGGTCGCCGCTGTGAACTGTGAGGCTGAAATTGGGGAAGCAGTAGCAGAAGGCAGAGTCGAGCACCCGGCAGGCCATCGGACCCTTCTGGTTCCCGGCGGTGCCGCCCTGATCGGAGCTGTTGGTCGCGGTGGCGGGGCCCACCCTGGCCGACAGGATTGTCGTGGTAAGAGCAGCGACGTCGTAGTCGCCGCGAGGACGCGTTAGTGCTGCGCTCTCGACGGGACTGACTGGCGCCGGCTCAGGGGCGGGGCGCCGCGCGCCTCGGGACCCGGCTGCGGATGGCGTCGGAGCACGCCTAATCGATATAATTAGCCATGCACTCCGTCGGTATTCGCCTCCCGACGCCAAGGTGGATTCAGGGTCCCAGCCCGACTCGGGTAATTAGCAAATGGCCTGAGACGCAATTAGGGCGGTAATTCGTGGCAGGACCCGTTGGAGTGGAGGGCACATGGCACAGAAGGAGACACTAGGGGGTCTCGGGAGGAAGCAGCTGATCGGTACCGGGAAGAGGCGCCGATCCTACCGTAGCCCCTGGTCCGAGAAAGTACAGACCGATGACGCAAAAGGCTGGGAAAAAACACTGCTTAAGGAAGCTCGTTTTTGTGCAGGGGCTCCTACAACGACGTTGGGTGTGTCCGCCACGCGATTTTGCGTTTTCCCCTCCCATTTCCGGACTCCTCCAGGAAAGTACCGGCC
This sequence comes from Steinernema hermaphroditum, assembly GCA_030435675.1. Lineage (NCBI taxonomy): Eukaryota > Metazoa > Nematoda > Chromadorea > Rhabditida > Steinernematidae > Steinernema > Steinernema hermaphroditum. Next base: position 8,341,742 of record CM059622.1, read on the forward strand.
TAATACGTCAAACTGTGCAGGGTAGACACGTGAGCGTTGGTCTCGGCGAACGTGGCGGGACCGTCCCTGTTCCTTTCCAATTTCCGCGTCGTTTCCCTCGTAACCCGATAAATCAAAATTGTTTCGCCGACGTCATCGCCTCTGGTCGTTCACCTTTGCACTTCGCAAGCGCAGGCTTGTCAGGGACCACCCGCGTCGGCGGAATTCGGGCCTCGTGGCGGGAGCCTTCGCATGCACAATTCACTTCCTCCACGCGAGGACAAACATTCCAGCAGAAGGCGCAATCAGGAATCGCCGGAGAGGGGCTGTCGCTACCGTACCCGGAGGTTATGCGTGACTCAACGCGTCCCAACTAAGGCGAATTGGAGCGCGTCGGCCATTAAACGTAATTAAGGCACTGTCCTCCAGAAGTCCCCTCGGCGGCCTTTCCAGAAGGTCCTCGACGTCACCTCGGGCAGGCATTGTTTTTGAGCCCAATTAGCAGTTGTCTCCCGATGCAATCCCCTCGGAAGAACGGGCCATCAGGGCGGCGGAGATGCCCTCGGGGACTAATCGACGGTTCTCGAGTTTCGGCGGCGCCACTTTGTTTACTCAGTCGCTACGAGGAGCGGAAAGTAAGTGAGTGTAAACAGAGTCCATCGATTTACACCGGAGACGTACAAAAGGCGCCAAAAGGACCGAAAGTTCGGACGCTGACGTCAGAAGCGCACTAGAAACAAATGGCAGCACCCCCGTGAAACGGCCATCGCACCCTGCACTTGCCCCGCAAGGGCGATCGCCGCAGGATCCCATATTTTCGATAGGCTCTCTAATCCCAGATAAGTCACTTTCATAAGGCTCATCGGCAAATTTGTGTGCATTTTCGTTTTTCTTGCCACATAGTCCCATGTAGCATCAAAATATGGCTGAATAGCAAAAAAACTTAAATTGAAGATAGGCCTTCTAGCCGGTGTAGCAGAAATTTTTTTTCAGCACATACCGCACATTTTCTTTTTTCACACTTCTCCGCAAAGACGCCTAGATACGGTTCGCTAGTGAAACACCATGGTCTATGCAGATTTCAGAATCAAGCAGCGAAAAAAGTGACGACAGCACCCCTCGTGGGTCCCGTCACGATATACTTGCTGTGTCAATTGTGGGATACAATCGCGGAAGAATTCCATGAAAACTCCAAAATTTGCATGCACCGTGTCGTTTGATCGGGGAACTTTGCGTAGATAGCTTAGGGAAGGTACGTGAAGAGGAAAATAACTGAAAAAATCCAACGACATTTGTAGAAGGACAAAACGCGAATTTTACATGATATATTAAGCTTTTTCGTCGTTTCTTTATTATTCAGTCATATTTTGATGTTACATGGGGCTAGGTGGCAAGAAAAACGAAAATGCACGCAAATTTGCCGATGAGCCTTATGAAAGTGACTCATCTGGGATTAGAGAGCCTATCGAAAATATGGGATCCTGCGGCGATCACCCTTGCGGGGCAAGTCCAGGGTGCGATGGCCGTTTCACGGGGGTGCTGCCGTTTGTTTCTAGTCAGAAGCGCGCACCTGCTGGATTCGCACCGAGTCGGGATCCAGATCCCCTCGGGACTCACCGCGAAGGCTGCGGGAATTTCCGCTGCTTGCTGAAATGGGGCGACGGGTAAGGATGCGGAGACAGAAGCCTACCAGAGGAAGAGAAGCGTGTGGAGGAGCATCGGGACGCGGCGCCGACTAAGGCGGCAGGTAAGGGGTGACAAGAAGCCTCCCCTAATAGTTGTTTTCTTGTTTTCGCCGCGGCTAATTCCTCCCCGAGGTGCATCCCTGTCCTCCCCGGGACTCAAAAAAGCGCGGTGGAACCGAGAGGGGTAGTAGGGTACTGACCTTTGGCTGTTTCCCATCGATGAACACGTGCAGGGAAGCAGCTTGAGAAGCATCTGCAGAGGCCACGACAGCTTCGGACGCCGCAGGGACGACGTTCGTCTTCCAGCGGCGCCTACCGTAGTCGCAGTCACGGCCTCCGCGACGACGGTCGAAGACGACGTCGAGGACGTCGTCGCCTCGGAGACGGGCGTCGAGGCTTCGAAACGAGTACAGCAGAGCCACAGAAGGCGGAATCGGAAGCGGCGGCGGTCCGCGCACCTCTTCGTGGCGCGGGAGGCGGAGTGGCCCGACGAAGAAGGCACGTCGTCGTTCGAGGAGAGCCGGAACCCTCCAGCGACTTAGGCCTTCGGACGATGGAGCGCACGGCGCGATGACGCTCTCGAGAACGCCGGCGACGTTTTGAGGGAGCAAGCGGGAGCGGAGACGCGCGCGATCGATGGCGAAGGTTCCTGCAGGCTAGCTGATGCTCGAGAACGCGCGCAATGTCGTCCTTGTTGTCACCCCGACTCTCGGCGATCGATATACCCTCTCAAAGGGCCGATCTCCGAAATCTGTTCACCCAGCACCAGAGGAGGACACAAAAGCCGCGCGAACACGTGAGGGCTGCGCAACTCCCAGTCCCGCTAACGTACCCCACAGAGTCAGCCGTCACTGTGCGGCCACTTAGGGTCGCGGCTTGTTCTCACAGCAGCAAAATTCGCCACTAGAAATTAGGGGACACCGAAGGGCCCGAAGATTTTTATTAGGGTGGCTACCTACAGGAAGTGAGACGGTTATGTGTATTTGACAAAATATGATACGCTTACAAAGCGGTCCTACTACGTTTCCTCTGGCCAGGTTCTGAATCGTCTACGCAATAGCCCGCCGTCATGGAGGAGTTTCTCGCCTTCGCCCTAGCATACACTCGGCGCATGTTCTGGTCGAACTTCTCCACGGTTTCGCAACGCTCGAAGTTTCCAGAGGCTGTCCTATGAGATACGTCAGTGGACCAGCAGCGCACAACCTCCTTGTACGATTTGAGCGAATACAAGGAGTGCGCGAACGACGTGATCACCAATTCACGGCATTTGGCTCTCTTGGCAATCGAGCGCGTCACACGCGAAGCCTGAATGAAACGGCAACAGTGCAGGACTACATGGAGAACTACGGTACCGAAGGGAGCACTGTTCTTTTCGGTTTCCGAACAGGAGTTTGTGGATAAGTGATAGCGAGCAATTTGGGAGGTAGTTCTTCTTCGGTAATCTAAAAGGACGGAGTAGTCAAAGATAGAGCCGGGAGCATACCTCTGTGATCGTTAAACGACTTTTATCGCTGTCAGCAACAGAGCGCTCCAGGAGATGGAGCTGCTCACGGGTACAGTGACCATCGGACGGCTCGACTGTCGTGAACATGGACAATATGTGGCGTTTGCTGCTTTCCGATGGTAGAAGCGCATGATCGTTGCTGTTGACAGCTGTGAACATGGACATCCTACGGCGTTTCACAGGCACGAGTGCCCGCTCCTCTACGGTAGATGAGCGGCGACAATGATGCTTCGCAATGCTTCTGTCTGTCTGTTCGATGCTGCGTTGGAACATCTAAACATCGCCTTAGATATGCCGGAAAACACGAGCTTACTGAGTTCACTCTTCTGTACGACTTGAGAGATCCTCGAGTGTGGTTCTCGTCCAACTCGGGGGTGCTGATCACGGCTTCACCAAACTCATGGTCCATCTGCCTGCTCCGTTCCAAGGCATCATTCATATCCTCGACACTCGCTTCGACTTCGTACTAGAAACCAGTGCGTCATGAAGAGGAGCAGAGAAGTCACTCACCCTCCCGGTGCCGACGTTGTAAACGACTCCACATGGCTGTTGGGAGCAGTAGCGCTTCTCGATCTGGGTTAGGTTGAACCTGAAACGCTCCGTCGCGATGCGATGCTGCTGGAAGCGGTCCTCGCCCAAAGACTGCACAACCCTGCGGCCCATCCCTGAAACGAAAGAGAAGATCAGCGACGTTCCAGAAGGTGGAAGTTCCTTCAAAATCCTCCAGTTCGCGCACAAAAAGAAAAGGGAATACCGCCCCTTGTCGCAGAGACACAGGCTCTACGCGTCAAGACCACATTGCGCGCCAAAAGAACTTGCTTCGGCTAAAACAAAGTGCCCATGATCGCCTCCTACCCACAGCGCGTTCATCCGAGGCAAACACGGTCATTTGCAATGCAGTCGTAATCCTCGCAACCTGTGCATCGCATCTACAAAGTTGTATTCACATGAAATACAAAAGAACCGTACAATATGAAAAATTTACAAAGGGGATGTGATCAAAGGGGCGCCACATCTCAAACTAATTCTTGCGATCAACGGGTGGCTGGCTCAACTTCGCGGCGGACAGCTTCTCTCCTCCAACGTCGACGGTTAGCTGAAATCCACGCTGATCTAGTGAATTCTCCGAGAACGAACACACCGAGCTCGTGTCCGCGTTCTTTCTCAGCCAAGCGAAGACCAAGGGGGTCTGCAGATGTACGCTGAAGCTTCCTGATGTAACTTCGCCGATTTGCTACAATTACTTCGCTCGCATCCTTTCAAATCTGCATGAAGAAATACCTCGTTGTTGTTACGGACGATTTCTAATCCCTGTGGAATGTGTTTTGGGAGAACTCCAACGGCGTCTTCTACTTTGAGCTTGAGCAGGCACAGCTCTCGGTCAATGGGCTTCTGGGCAAGTTCCTGGGCAGCAGCTTTTCCAATGAAGAATTCTTCTTTCGAGAAGTCAACTAAATGTCCGAGGCCGGCTTCGAAGGGGTTCGTGTCCAGTGTCAATTCTCGACCCCACAGTTTGTAAGCGTGTTCCAAACGCATAGTGTTCATGGCAGCCTGTCCAAGATTCACCAAGCCGTGCGCAGCTCCAACTCGCATCATCACATCGTAGAGCTTGAGAGAGTCGGCTCTGTTGTGGAAAAATTCGTACGACAAGAGGCCGGTTGACGTCGATGTACGTGCGGCGATCACAGGAACGTTGTTGGCAAGACGCATTAGTTTAGTGGCTCTTTGGCCGAAGCCTGCCTCAGAGACGTCCGACTTCGTCAGCTCACTCAAAACCTAAATTCTTCAGCAGTAGAAAAAAGGAAAAGTGCACTTGTCAGAAAAGTGTCTTGAAAGTGGACTTACATCCCGACTGTTAGGGCCAACAAGAGCGAGTGAAGACAGGTACTGCGAAACGGCGTTCACTTCGACATCAAAATTCCTCTAAAGCCGATTTACCATCAAGATGTGTTATACAACTTGAACTCGAACCTCGATAGCAGCGCGCCGGAGCCAGTGGAGGTCTCGAGATTCGCGTTCTGGGTCCGTTAGGACGATAAATTGGGATCTACAAAGCGCGATATATTTGGTAGGCTTGATTTTACGAACCTCTTCGAATCGTGGTGGAAGATTTTGAGAGGTCCCATGATGCGTCCGGAGTGGGTCAACATAAGTCCCGATGTGATACTTCCCAGTTTAGGGACAGGATTCGCAATCGCGTAATCTAACAATTTCACGGCATCGGGTCCTTTGATTTCGATCTTCCCCTTCCACGACAAGTCGATCAGGCCACACTTGTTAACGACCATCTCGTACTCTCGGGAAAGGGCGGAAAGCGGGGATTCGTCGTCGACGATGAAGGCATTCGCAACTTCCCAACCGTTGCGGTACGTAAATTCGCCGCCCTCCTTGGCTAGTCTTGCATATACTCCTGATACACGACTTGTCGGACGTCCGACAAGGCGATTTGTGTATGACCAGTTGTAGTACATGGCGTAGGTTTCCACGCTCTTCTCGCGTACGAAGTGGCGATCCGCCCATCGATCGAAACGGTTTGCGTCCGTATCGAAGAGCTCACAGGGAGGTTCTCCATCGACCATCCAATCAGCCAAGTACCTGTAATCGGGGTGTTTATCAAGGGAGGTAACAAGGACAACATACTTTGCAATGCCGCCGCCGCTTCCTACTCCATCGAGGAAGCCGGCATGGAGCCAGTAGTTCTGTCGAGTATCGATGGGACCTACACTGCAGATAGATCAGCCAGGACATGGTGACTCTAACATACCAACGAGAGGATATCCGTCCGGCGTCATCGTAAAGGCCGCCACACGTGGCTGGATTTCTCCGCCCTTCAAGCAGTTCATTAGGTTGCACGCCTTGTCAAAAGCATTAGTAAGACGTTCGAAGTGAGGCTTAAGTGACTGGCCTCCTTCTGAACATTTGGAACTTACAGTAACCAACATGCACCCTCAACAAACCCTTCGGAATTCCGTTTTCGTACCAGTCGTCCCTAATCACTACATCACCTTGCGACTCGAACCCTCCGAAGAGCAGCTGATTCTTCGACTGTCGAACGTAGAAGGTGCTGTCATGGTCGATGATTGCGGGAAGAAGCTTGTCCGGCGAAAGGTCACTGATAGGCCCTATTTTTGCGTACTGGTGTTCTACGTGCACTATTGGGAGATGAACGGCAGTAAGATTAGCGACCTCTTCGGCCCACAGTCCCGCAGCATTTACAATGTTTCTTGATCTCAAGGACGGTCTGTCATCGGCGAAGTCCACAATCCATTCACCGTTTGATTTCATTCGTAGTTTAAACTCCGGACAGTTGTTCATAATGGTGGCACCGCCCATCTCCGCCCCTTTAGCTAGGGCGTGCGTAAGCTCTTGAGTGTTGATGTAGCCATCGCCTTCAGTGTATAGGGCACCAAGCACCTAAATGGATAGAAAAAGCATGATAAATGTATATCACAAACGGAGAACATACACTTTCAACGTTGAGAATAGGTGCCAAACGAGAGACTTCTTCGGGGGTGATCAGGCGAGTCCTGCACGGGTCTCCCTCTCGGAAGTAATCGCGCGAAACGTAGCGCCGCATCTCTTCCAAGCGCCGACTGTTTGTTGCCAAACGAATGGTTCCCGGGCGCTCGAAAGTGACTTTCTGAAAGCATCTCAATAGTATTGCTGCATAGAATGGACCAATATGTACTTGTCCAGTCTCTTCCTCAAGCTGCGAATAAAGTTGAACAGTGTAGTTTAGGAGTTTCTTATATCGGTGGGAGGGATGAGAAGCGTTGACGAGACCTGGCTGGAAGGGCTTACGTTACTAACCGCAACAATGCAACTTACAGAGTGGAATGTAGTTGCGGAAGGAGACGCCAAAGCTGACTTCTCGAGAACAACGACATCTCTGATATTCCGCTTGGTCAGGTGATAAGCCAAAGAACATCCGGCGACTCCGCCACCAACAATCACGGCAAATGCGTCCGTGGACTGGCTGAAAACACAAATATCACAGATGCGCATGCAAGGCATAGGCTTACTGTCTATGTTGAGCACTCAAGGCGCCACCACAGCTAACATCCAGAAGGCTAGTGTTGATCCTGCGAACGGCGGATCTGCGCAGCACTCCGCCGGCAAAATGGAGCATTTCTCTTCAAGGACGACCTTCAACACTCCGGCACGTTAGAGAATTATTCGAGCTGTGGCCTCACAAAAAAAGTGAGCGCGATGACCAACAGGTAGCGCATTTATAAAGGAGGCTATCAACAGCACCGCCTCGGTTCGCCTATCATGAAACAGATTTATCGGTGCGAACGTGCGTCGAACGAAGATTCCTCGGCGCACCGAAGAACAGCAGGAGATGCGCGAGCTCTTGTCACAAAGTGCGAAAAGTGGCGATTCCTCGGGTGTTTTGCCTTCGAACCAAACGAGCTCCATCCACTTTGTGCGAGCGGCAGCACCTCTGTTGCGACCACGCGGCGACCTTTCTCACACTCGTTCTCCAACAAACAAAATACGGACGACGCGCACGACCCCAGTGAACGATCACCGATTTGGTCACCATCCGAGGCGCCGTCGACATCGACAATTTTTGAATTTCCCTCCGCCCCGCGAATTCCGACGTTCGGCACAGACAGAGACGTACGTCTCGTAGACAGAAAAGCGCCTTCGGAGACGAAACGTCTCGTTACACCGTCTATCACGATTCGCGAAGAACGTCCCGCGCGAATCCTGCGGCTTCGCTCGCTCGATTCTCTGAGACATTTTTGCGGAGAGCTTTCCGAGGAGATGCGTTCGAAGTCGCCACGTTGGCGTCCATCGAGCAGCGCTTGACTGCGCAGAAGTGGCCTGCAGCTTGAGCAATCGCTGATAAGCAATCCGCTTTCGTGGCTTCCTTTTATTTCTTCGGGAATGCCACGCGTCTTTTTTTCCAGATCCATGAGGCGTAATGAGAGCGACCAGTTCTTGATTCTGCCGGAGAATGACGAGTCTCTCGAGAGCGGCGAGAAGGTGAATCTCGCACGAAAACTCAGCTCTTCATCGTTTGGCAACGTGCAGAGCGGCATCTACGATGGATTCAATCAATGGCCTCATGTCTTCAATCTCACGAATTGTATCGTTGGCGTCAGCGTTCTGGCGATGCCATTCTGCTATCAACAGGTTCGTTTTTCTGGTCTTTATACTCCTTACACCTCTGTTTCTAGTGTGGAATCCTGTTGGCAACGGTTCTGATCGGCGGGTGTGCTTACGTAACCAAAATCACATGCCATGCCCTCTACAAAGGAGCTCATGTATCGAGGTCCGTTAGCCGGTGTAAACCAGAACGATGCCCTCACCTTTTACGATGTTTCAGAAGAAAGAGTTACGAAGCGTTGGCTATGCACACGTTTGGACACAGGGGACGAAAGATAACGGAGATCGCGATACTCCTATATCTGATGTCTTCCATTATGGCGTTTCTTGTGGTGATTGGCGACATCGGACCCGACGTTGTGGCTGACTACCTCCAGCTTCAAGCGCCAACTCAACGTCTAAGGATACTTGTGATGGTCGTCGTCGTTCTTTGTGTAATTGTGCCGCTCTCCCTCGTACGAAACCTTGACAGCCTCTCCGTTGTCAGCTCCATTACGGTAGTATTTTACTTCTGTTTCGTGGGAAAGATGCTACTCAACTGTCTTCCGAGGATCTTTGATGAGCGCTGGACACAAGACGTCGTTTGGTGGCGTACCGAAGGCCTACTGACAAGGTAGGAGTCGACTTTCGGACATAGAATGATTTTTGCCGTTAGTTTGCCAATTATCGCAATGGCGCTGAGCTGTCAGATGCAAATTTTCTGTGTTGCGGATTGTATTCCAAAGGCGTCGCCTTCGAAAATCGACTACGTTGTTGGCGGTGCTGTAAACTTGTGCTCTATGATGTATGCCGCAGTTGGAACTTTCGGCTACATTGCCTACAGTCACCACCCTAAACTGCACGGAGACATTCTGCTCTACCTTCCTTCGTCGTTCTTGACCCAGCTAATGAAAGTGGCGTTCATGCTGTCCGTGGCAGTTAGTGTTCCGTTGATGTTGTTCCCGACTAGAAACGCACTCCACAATCTTCTCGTTGAATCCGTAAATTTGATTCACTCGCTGCATCTCTGAAACGATTGTTGTTCAGGGAGGGACGCCCGCATCCATTCTGACTGCGTCTTGGTACTTCTACATCTACACTTTCGGGATCATCGTATTGAACTTAATCCTGGCCATTTTGATACCAAACGGTAAGGCTTCTTCTGTAATCTCTTATTCGCGTTTATGTGTTTGTTTAGTGGAATTTGTTCTCGGACTTACGGGTTCTCTGATTGGATCTCTTGTTACGATAGTTCTCCCCTCGCTTATGTTTATTCGCGTAGTTCCAATAACGTCTAAGAACTCATCGATCCATTCTGCAGCGAAGGTATGCGAATGATTGGCTAAAATATAAGACGTTCGTGGTCTTTAGGTCTGTCTTGTGATTGGAGTTTGCATTCTCGTCGGTAGCACATGGGCAACGCTGCACCAGAAGCAAGAATCTCACGTCGTCGACGCCATCATTCCAAAAGTCCAACAAGAAAAAGATATATTGGAAGAAGCACAGGTTGAGAACTCTCTTTTCGAAGCCAACATCAACATGTCACAGAAGGTAGCCGAACTTGCCGAGAAGACATTGGTCGAGGAAAAGGGCGAAGAAGCAGAGAAGCTGCTCGAAGCCATGAAAATACAGCAAGCTGCCCAAAACAAAATTATCGAGGAGCAGAAACACATCGTGGATCGGCTAAATCAGATGCACAACGAACACAAAGAGCAGGAACAAGCTGAGAAGGGAAAAGAGAAGAACGAAGATATAGTGAAGTAGCGGAGGCCACGGTGACTCAAGAATACGGTGCGGGTGGTGGCTGCGGCGCGGTCTTTCTGCTTTTGAGAAGCATTTCTGTACAAAGTGATAATGTATTGCGAGGTTTCTGGCGTTTATTGTTACCTGCCGTTAATTTATTATCTTGTTGATTATTTATGATAAATTAGCATTTGTTTTCATTAGGGGGCTCGGTGCGGGCCGTGGGTGCATTAGCTCCTTCGCGTCGGAGTGCGTCTTCTCCATCGTGTAATTTGCGCGTCGAAGCGCTCGAAACAACCGGTAATTTCCGATTCTCCGCCACATTTAAGAGGGCTAAACACCTCACTGGGAAGGCCTTCGACCCTCGGGCAACGGTGCCAATTACCCGCCCTGGGAACGGCGACCGTAGTCAGCGATTCAGTTGCTAATTGGCCCCCCGCGCCGTGTTTGTCTTCGGGATCAGCGCCCGAAGTGTCAAGAGCCGTGTTAGCCGATCCCGATCGCTTCTGCAAGCAGTGGGCCTCCCCTCGGGCTAATCGCGGTGCTCTTCCCGTGTTTGCCCTCTCGGCGTTACCATCTCCTCCAATCGGCTGTCTCCGCCGGGCCCCGCCCTATGCGCCTCCCCTCGACGACGACTACGGCAGCCCCGACTATTCACTTCTACGCTTCTAATGATGGCGGATAATTTTACCGTCGAGAAGCTTCTCGTGGCGCCCCCCGAGCCGAAGCCCACCTCTTCGCCCACCCCGGAGCCTTCGGTCTCTGGTATCGGCTCCGAGGCCAACGACTCGGAGCCGACACCCTCTACGCACGTCGTGCCGGGTCATCGCCTCCAGAACCCCCCGGGCTGCCAGCAGACGCTCTCCTACTTCGACGTCCTTTTCCCGCACGTCCAGGTAGGCCCTTCGGCGCGGAGCACCTTCGCGTGCTTCTGATCGCCCGGTGCTAATTGCCCCTTTGGCCACACGCAATCGACGCCATTGTAACATCCAATTTGCATAACGAGGAGTTAATTTGGCGCTCCAATTCGACGTTTCAGATGGCGTGCGCCAACCCGTTCCTGACGAGCTCCATGGACTCTGGCTCCCTCCAGCAACGCTTCTGGTCCCAGAACTGGCTCGAACTCCTTCAGCAGTCCTCCCCCGCCCAGCTCGGTGAGTCTCCTCTGTGAATACCCGATTCACCGCCCCTTCTAGGCGAAACCTCCTCGTTATTCATGCAGCCGCTCCGGAAGAACAAGCGAATCCGGACGGCGTTCTCGCCCTCGCAGCTCGTGCACCTCGAGAAGGCCTTCGAGAGCAACCACTACGTGATCGGCAACGAGCGCAAGCAACTCGCCTCGAAGCTGGCCCTCACAGAGACCCAGGTACGTTCCTGATCGCCCCATTAGGACGTGTAACTCAACCCTCGCGCGCGAAATCTGTTTTTGTTTACCGACGGCTGGAGCAGAATCGCCCTGCGTCGTCATTTGCGGCGCCACCGGGTGGAGGTAATTGAACCCGCTCGCCTAATTGGATCATTTGCTGGAAGGAGCCCACCAGGTGGACCAATCAGGCACTGGCCCGTCCAAGGCCCTCATCCTTCCCGTTTCAGGTCAAAGTGTGGTTCCAAAATCGCCGAACGAAGCAGAAGCGCGTGAAGGTGTCCGGCTCGTCCTCAGAATCGGCCGCCGCGCGGAGTTCCGCGGAGTCGTCGAGCGGTCAGTCCAGTCCGCGCATCCTCTGAGGCCCTTCTGTACAAATCAGCCTAGAACCAAAAGAATCAGATCTTCTGTCTCCGCTTTCCAATAAATTCTTCCCGAGATCGCAACACGCGCAGATTCTCAAACGCCGCGGGGGGCGCGGCGGAGGCGGACAAAAAGCGAATTCTTCGATTAAGACGCAAAAACGCTCCTGGCTTCTCCGCCAATTCGATTAATTGGCTTCGAGGCCGTCCGCTGGCCCCGATTCCACTACCGTAACCGCGCCGGCCTTCGCAACTGAGGCTCGGTTAGCGTCTATTTACAGTATCTCTGCGAGTGGATCGTAACTCTACGCCTCAATGCCTCGCAAACAAACTGTCTGCTCGCGCTAATCCCTCGTACAACTTCTTCTTATCGCGCGCTACAAGCAGCCATTACCAGCTAATGTCGCGGCGAGGGATCGTCCGCCCGCCCTGCTCGGAAATCTGTGCCGCCACCGATTTGCACTCTTAACCTTTTCGCGCCAACAAAGAGCATTGTCGGCACCCATTAAGCAAATAACACGTCGATCTCGACTTTCGGCTAAGCTAAAGTTACCTGCCGCCTCTTGTCAAACAATATTCTTCACGCACGGGAGGAATTCCCTGAGTGACACGTGAATGGCGATTAACACAATATAAATACCACGATGGAACGAGAGAGGTACAAAAACCCGCACAGCATACAAACGTTTTATTAGGTAGAAATTTACAAAGGAAACATTTATATCACCCTCAGAAGGAACGAAAACGGCAGTACAACTACGATATGCGGGCCTTACATATGTCGCGTGTTTCCCATGTTGATTCCAGATGCGTTGGCCCCTTTGTTCGATCCCATCTGCAATCCGATGATGCTGTCACCAGCACGCAACTGCTCCTCAGTCCATTGACGCTTCTCTCCCGCGGCTTCCTTCGGGCCTTAACAGGCTCTACATTAGGAGAACTCTAAAACGTTGGACCCACCAAGACCAGGCTTTCCAAACAATTTCTCAGACTTGCGAGCCAATGAGCTCAAGCAGATCAGCACGGCATTTGGGTCTTGTTCTAAAATTTACGGCATGAATGGTAGGGCGCAGAAAACTCGCCTTCGTACAGATCAACGGTTTGAAACAGCTCCGATTTGGCTACATGCTTCTCGGCAAACTGGAGGAAGAAGGAAATGTTTTCCATTTGCTTGAAAGCCATCTTGCTCTGGTTCACTTTCTTAACTTCTCCGGGTGACAAAGCATTTGCAAGTCTACACGGCAAAACAAAGAATTACAAGTAAAGAAAAGTTACCAACATACTTGCACAAAGCAGTCCCGTCTTTAAGGAGGGCAACAAAGTTCTCCATGCTTCCGGAGGTGTCCATCACTTCTCCGGTGGTCAGTGCAATCCAGGAAAGAAGCTGGTTGCCAAGAACTTCGTCATACTTGTTGTGGACCTTTTGCTGAGCTTCCAAAGCGAATCCGGACTTGGTGGCACGCTCAACAGACATTATCGCTGTGATCTGAAAATGAGATTAAATCATAAAACAGATATACTGTATCAGGACAAAAGAATGGAAGCATATCTGGAAAAGATCCACTGCTGCCCAGGACGAAAGGCTCTCATGGAACTGTAATCGCCCGAGTGGAATGGGTGGCACGGTTGCAAGTTTTAACGTGAGAGGCCGACTGTCGTTCAAAATGAGAAGAAGGGTGCGAATGTAACACCGGGTTACAACAAAGACGCACCCATAAGAAGGCAACAAAAACGACGAAAAGGGCGATCTTATTTGGTCGCTGGAAAGAGGTCACTCGCGCGCCGGCCGACGACAGCACGAGGCGCCGAAGACGTAAAAACCGCCTGAGGGTGGATTCCCTGGGGCGGACGGAAAGTTTTATGCAGATGGCGCTGGAATCTCTACACCAGAATCTAAATGGAGCGCGCAGCATGATCGCCGTTTACAGAGACCGTCTACAGACGAAATCGATCGTGCCGGGAGAGAATCGTGAAATCGGCACGGGAGCGAGCCAGGGGCGCCAGGGAGGGACATGCCGTGGAGATATACTCGCCGTCAAAAAAAAAACAAAGTCCGCACGTTCGGTCAGCGTGCGTGTGGTCTCCCCGATTTACAAGGGAAAACCAGAGTTGAGCATCATAGAAGCTCGATTTCTCTGCGCCTGTGGCCGTCGAAATCCGTCAAATACAAATTGTTCGTTAGTGGCCAGAGCGCCGCTCGTGCCAAATTTCGCTGCGAACCGTGCACTCTTTTCGTGCGAAAAAGTGTCTTTTCTCCGTGACTAGGTCTCATTTAGATGCTGCATAGATATTTCGGAACTGTTTTATCGGCAAAATGGCAGCAATTCGTTCTGTATGCGATCACAATCTATCACCGATCGTGACGGTTACGGAATCTGATAGGTACGAGCATGCTATGAGAATCTAAGAATAGTCCGCTCTCTACGACAATGCACAAGTAGAGCTCATCTTGCATGATCCCGAACTATCAGATTTCGGCAGAAGGTCTGCAATAGATTGCGATCACATACCGGGGGAATGTTACCATTCTGCCCAGAAACCTGTCCTGAAATTTCCATGTAACGTGAAAAATAGACTTACAAGGGAACATCCCCAAGTGTCCGACGAGTTAGGAGCTGAGATGTGGCGCGGCTTGTAGACGGTCTTCTAACTAAGAAAACGCACATATTCTCACCGGCCATAAATCAGTCGGGCTACCATAAAGATGGTCATGAAGTTGCAAAAAATTGTAAGGTCTCCTGGTGCGATGTCCCTGACTCGTCAGAATATACGGTTTTCATGTCAGTTTTTTGTCATTTTTTGACCCCTTTTCTTGCTAAAAGAACATGGTTGTTAACTGGTAATGTTAATTTTGGCTCTAAATGCCGAAATCCTTAAAAACCCCGTCCAAAATCGGACAAAAATACCGTATATTCTGACGAGTCAGGGACATCGCACCAGGAGACCTTACAATTTTTTGCAACTTCATGACCATCTTTATGGTAGCCCGACTGATTTATGGCCGGTGAGACTATGTGCGTTTTCTTAGTTAGAAGACCGCCTACAAGCCGCGCCACATCTCAGCTCCTAACTCGTCGGGCACTTGGGGATGTTCCCTTGTTAGTCACGGAGAAAAGACACTTTTTCGCACGAAAAGAGTACACGGTTCGCAGCGAAATTTGGCACAAGCGGCGCTCTGGACACTAGCGAACAACTTGTATTTGACGGATTTCGACGGCCACAGGCGCAGAGAAATCGAGCTTTTATGATGCTCAAGTCAGGTTTTCCCTTGTAAATCGGGGAGACCACACGCACGCTGACCGAACGTGCGGACTTTGTTTTTTTTTTGACGGCGAGTATACTCAGATTAAAAAAACTCTTCGGAGGCTCCTGCCGCGCCTTATAAAGGTCGTATGTTCGTGCAGCGCCGAAATTTCAATGGGATTTTTGAGTTTGTGGATGAATCGCTTGTTTTCTTTGCGTACGAGGTGTGATTTCGAAGAAACTAAACATTATGTTGTAGATCTGTCTCTGGCGGATCGTTTGCGCCATCATTGAGCGCCAGAGGTAGAATTTCCACGGAGGAGATAGCTTTTTTCTCACCCCGACTTGTGTTTTTCCCTAGTTTCTCGCCTTCTACACTGCGCGTATTGTCCAAACTGGCAGAACAGATCGCGCCGCCCGACATTGTCATCACAGAATTCATTTGGACCGATATGAAAGCTATTCAGCGCAGATCAGATCAATGCACTCAGAACATCGCATTTACACGCAGAGGTCTCGTACCGCGAATGTTCGGTTTTTATTCGCTTTCATTGTTCTTATTCAAATCGCTTTCATATCAGTCCAAATGGATTCTGTGATGACAAGGACGGGCTGCGCGATCTGTGGTGCCAGTTTGAGCAAGACGCGCAGTGTAGAAGGCGAGAAACTAGAGGAAAACAGAAGTCGGGGAGATAAGAAAGCTATCTCCTCCGTGGAAATTCTATCTCTGGCGCTCAATGATGGCGCAAACGATCCGCCAGTGACGGATCTACAACTTAATGTTGAGTTTTTTTTTAAATAACATCTCGTACGCGAAGAAAACACGCGATTCTTGCATAAACTCAAAAATCCCATTGTAATTTCGGCGCTGTACGAACATACGATACATATAAGTCGTGGCGGGAGTACTCGCCGTTTTGCCAAGAGTTTTTTTAATCTGAGTATATATAGTCCATTTTTTTTTCGAACTCCACAAAAGCGATCAATCACAGCGCGGTGGGGCCCAGAATTTGCTCTAGCGCATTGAAAGGAGCGAACGAACGTACGAAATATTTGCCTCTCTTCAATGTGCTGGAGCGAATTCTCGGTCTCGCCGCGCGGTGATTGATCGCTTTTGTGGAGTTCGAAAAAAAATGGACTATATATCGGATTAAAAAATTGGTGACATTTTTTCGATTTGGTCCCAGCACGCCATTTTTTACGCGCGCCACGCCAACTCCATTTTACAACGGGGAATGCAAATCGTCTGCATGTTTGGACACTTTTGACGGGGATATCACGCGAATCCCAGAATTCAAGCAAATCGATGTTCCTCGGTTAATTGCGAGTCGATTGAGCCCAAAATTGTCGAAATTGAACGCGTGCACAAGAAGTTGTTCTAATTTTCATCGCCAGATGCTGCGATATCAATGCACAAACCATGGTTTTGCGGTGTTACGCGGTTTCTTTTGGAGTTTTCCCCGGTACAGAACATCTTTATCGGGTTGAGATCACAGTAGTATGGCGGAAGTTACGACAGTTCCACTCCTGACCCCCTATTCCCTCCGTCGAGGAACCGTGATATGAAGGAATCTCGTGCCAAAATAGTTTCCCAAATTTCTCGATCAGGACAGTTCTCGACTCGTCCTGTGTAGCCCCAACCCATATTTCTGCGAAAACTCCAAAAGAAACCGGCGAAACACCACAAAACCATGGTTTGTGCATTGATGTCGCGGCATCTGGCGATGAAAATGAGAATAAGTTCTTGTGCACACATTCAATTTCGACAATTTTGGGCTCAATCGACTCGCAATTAACCGAGGAACATCGATTTGCTTGTAGAATTCTGGGATTCGCGTGATATCCCCGTCAAAAGTGTCCAAACATGCAGACGATTTGCATTCCCCGTTGTAAAATGGAGGACCACACGCGACGCTGGCGCTGCACGCGCGAAAAATGGCGTGGTGGGACCAAATCGAAAAACTGTCACCAATTTTTTAATTTAATCCGACTGTATGCTTGCCGAAGACAGCGGCATTGGCGATCGGAAGCTGCCACCGTTTCGACTGCCAAGATGCGCGGCGACGGACTGTCGAGTGATCGCCGGAGCGCGCGCGGCATGAGTGGCGGCGGCGAAGACCACAGGAGAAATGGCCAGCTGCCGACACGCCGATAACGTCCCCTCCTCTCCAAATGGCCCTGCGAAGTGCAAAATACGTCCGTTGTGCATGTCCCCTGGAAGCATCTTCGGCCATTCGGGTGAAGTAGTTGGGAGAACGCCGTGATTCAGCTTTTTCCGTGAGGAACTGTCAAACAGGAAGACCTTCTTCATTATTATTGTCGTGGTGCGCTGAGACATGCATAATGCAATAGCGACAGCTGCGCATAATGTAATTGCGCGGACCAGAATTGGCGCCGCCGAATGTTGGTTGATCACTTGTGCGGGAGCGCTCGCCGTTGGCGGTCGCTCCTATCCTATTTGATGCCACCCAATAAACATCTAAGCCTCCGAATCCTAGACACGACCTAGAGTCACGACATAGAGGCCCCGCCGTTCCAGTTTCTGTCCCAGGGGACTATAGAAGCTGGAGAACTTGGGTTTGACTAGTCGTTAGGATTTTGGAGTGCTGTGGTGTCAGATATGGACAGCACGAGGCATTGTTTGTTGAGGCCAACTATCCTGTTCCCGCTACACCCTTATTTGTCATCTTGTATCGACTTTGATATCGTCTAGTTTATTCTGAAAGCCGTCTGAAATCTGTAAAAGCTTCGCACTAGGTCTTATTTGTTACTGTTAATTCTGGATACCCAAAGAGTGGTTACTGTACTGATGATATGGCGGCTGAAATTTCCCTGATTGGATCAATGTTCCCAACAAACCGGCGATTGGCGTCTGCGGCAAAATGAAACGGCGACGAAGCGATCTCGATATTAGACCTGTTACTAGAACGGCTCACGACGACTAACCGAACAAGATGCGATTCGGATTCCCGTTGCTCAAGGACCAGAGAAGAAAAGAACAAATACGTTCGCATTGTCTCTTGATGTAGTATATAGTGAGTCTCATCGCACTATTCAAATTTTCGACATGCTCGAGGGTCCTCGCACATTAGAGGAGGAGTGTGTCGTGGTGCGCTGAGACATGCATAATGCAATAGCGACAGCTGCGCATAATGTAATTGCGCGGGCCAGAATTGGCGCCGCCGAATGTTGGTTAATCACTTGTGCGGGAGCGCTCGCCGTTGGCGGTCGCTCCTATCCTATTTGATGCCACCCAATAAACATCTAAGCCTCCGAATCCTAGACACGACCTAGAGTCACGACATTATTACGATATTATTATTATTATTATTCATATTAAATTCTTGTGACGCAAACGGGAGACCACGGCCCTTTTCTACATTCTAGCAGATGGTGTGCTGCGTGAGTTCTTCGTATATGTTCTCGGGAGGCGTGTCGTAGTGGGGTTCGTGGTCAAACGTATAGAGCAGCTCGCTGGGAGTTGGGCTCACCGCGCAATGAGTCCTGGCGGCGGCCACTGGGTTCAGCGTCAACGGGATCGCCGGCCTCCGCAGGGGCTGCGGTCGGATCGCCGGCATGGTGACGTTGAAGTTCCCGTTGGGGAGTTTCTGGAGGTGGATAAGGTGCGCGGGGACCTCCATCTGAGTCATCTGGACGAGGCCCGGAGGCACGGTGGACCCTATGCTGTCTGTGGTGGTCGTGGAGGGCGTGCCTCCGAGTCCGAGATGGCTGGGGGCGTAGTAGATGAGAGAGCCGGGGGCCTGTGTGGAGGGCGTCGCGTAGACGAGGGGTACCTGGGGCAGCTCGGGCTTCGTCCACTTTGAATGGAGCACCCTTATGGAGCGGAATCTGTCGCGGGAGGCGATGACGGCGAAGGCGACGAGGAGGAGCAGAAGGAAGAGGACGATGACCATGAGGATGAGGTTCGCCTCAGAAGGGTCACCTAAGGGCAGCTGGGAGAGATCTGCAAGACTTGGTCAGGGGATACGGTGCATGGAGGCCCACCGTAGCACACCGGCGGCGGCGGTTGCCATGTCTTCGACTCGGAGCAGAAGATCTTCGCGTGGCCGACTATGCGCGTGTGCTCCTCACACGCGTAGATCGCTGACGCCCCGAAGGTCGTCTCGGAGAAGTGGACGAGCGCCTTGAAGGACTGAGGGGGCGGACCGCAGTCGATTTCTGAATCCTCTGAAAATCCTCTGCAGCCCCTCCGTGTACTCACCTTTGCATCGAGGTTCTTGGCCCGTCCACACGCCGTCGGAAGTGCAGCTGCGCCGCGAAGAAGGGCCGTCGACGTCGACTTCGAAGCCACAAAGGCAGCGGTAGTCGGCGACGGAGTCGAAGTTCGTCGTCGCATTCAGAAGGACGACTTTGGCGCCATCAATTTCCCGAGGGGCTCCGCAGTCGACCGCTGAAACGCTCTGCTGGGGAAAGCGCCTAAAGGCGTCACTCACGTTCACAGGAGGGAATCGAGTGCGACCATCGTCCGGATGGAAGACATTGACGCTTCGGCGAGCCTCCGATACGGTAGCCCTGCTCGCACGAGTAGAAGGCGAAAGTGCCGATCGTGTAGCTCTGGCTAGAGAAGACAACCTTCCCGTGGGCCCCGACCCCGGGACTCGCGCAGAACTTCGGCTCTGAAGGGTCCTTCGGAAGGATACAGTAGCTGAGACCCACTTGTCTGGCAGATCCAGGAGTTGCGGACGGTTTGTGCCGCGGTCATCCATCTCCACGCGACGGGGCGCCCGAGGACGGCGGCCAACGGCGTTTCACCCGCCTTCGGAATGGGCGGCGGCGACTCGCTCCAGTCCTGAAGTGGCGGATCTGATGGTCTTCTCCCCCTCGCACGCGGCCCGAATCTCCCCGAAGAGCGGCTTCTTCCGTTTCCTCATTCGCACAGAAAAAAAACGCCGTCAAATCGCCCGAAATCCCTCGACAAACAGTCCCGCGATCCTCCTCTCAAACAAAAAGAAACGCACGAACCTGGCTACGCGGGTTGAGGCGGTCGCCGTCCACCCAACTCCATCCGTTCTCGGAACCCATAAGGCCGATCCAGTAGAAAGAGGGGTTCCGGGGCACCGCGGCGAGGGCGGCCTTCAGTGCCCGAGCTGAGTCGTTTCCCAGGCGGAGCGGCAGCGAGCCGTCCACGTCGAGGCACCGCTTCTGCGCGGAAACCCAGTCGAGGCGCTCGGTGCGCGAGGCGACGAAGCAGTGGTCGCCGTGTACGGCCAGGATCTCCATTGCCGACTGCCCACACTGCCACGGGGACACTGAAAGACGGATTCTGAGGACGAGTCCTTCAAGGGCCCGGGCAAACATCGGACATCGAGAGGGTGTTTTGCGTCCGTGTTCGGGGCTGTTTGCATAAATTGGCGAAACCATAGACGATCGCCCAATTAGCGGACAAAAGTATCGATTCTTGTCGACTTCTGGGTCGCGACTCGAGGAGACCCTCAAGCAACACCCGATAGAAAAATCGAAGAAGAACCTACGGGCGTCGAGGGCGAGGACGCGGACGGAGCAGAGGTGGAGACGGTGCTCCGCCTTGAGCAGCACGGAGACGATGTCGCCGCGGGAGCACTCCAGGAACTGTTCGGTGTCGAAAGCGTCGCTGAGGACGGAGACGTCGCAGCGCCGCGTGCCGCCCTCGGAGGTCTCAAGGACGACCTCGAGGATTGGGGAGCTAAGTCGGCCGAGGCGGATGCCGACGCCGCGAACGTCGAAAGCGTCGAGGAGGGAGACACGCCACCAGGAGCTTGGGGACGTTTCCGAGAGGAAACACTCCGAGGAGCGTCGCAGCGCCGCAGCTGGAGCGCCGCCCGAGGAGGCCTCGGCCACGCGGTCCACGGCGACGTCGACGGCACAGAGCGGCATCTCGTGGCTCCAGGAGCCATCTTCGAGACAGACGCGCTCCTCGACGCCCAGACGCTCGAACCCCACGGCGCACGAGTACTTCGCTACCGTACCCACCTCGTAGGGTGGAAGATGGCCGAAGATGACATGACAGTTCTCGGAAACACTCGGTTGTGGACACGAGAGGCAGCGGCAGAAGATCGCCGAGGAGAAGAACAGGAGAAGCAGAGGCGTTGTCGCGAAAGGCATCGGTCAGCGGGCATAGTCAGAAGGCAGAAGGAGCATCTGAGTCGGCAGCTGGACACAGAGGCGAGGACTTGTCCGACTGCGATCTCTTCGACGGTCCTCTCGAGGGGCGCGCTCGACGACCACCGCGAGGCAAACACAAGGACAGGCGGATACACACAACACTCGTGACTCTCCCTCGAGTGTTGAACCCAGTGTATAAATAATTTAATTAATCAGGATTTCTAGTACATTAATAAGGCAGATTATAGTTTGAATTAAAGAAGGCAATTATTTCAATCTTGTAAGGCTTTTTTGAAAAAGAGAATAATGTTTGCGTCCAAATATTCGCCTGCCGTCGACTGCCGGATTCCATGGTGTTCCGATGGGAAGAGCTAAAACAGCGACTTAAATGGTAGCCAACGGAACGTTTACTTACCAAAAGTTGATAGTGTTTTCCGGCCTTGGTTAGGGCTTCAAGCAAATTTTCCGTGTGGTGAAAATGGACGTTTTCGTCCATGAATCCATGGACTATTAAAAGACGACCCGTCCTAGAGTAACGATTCAGTGGAACTCCAACGAAAAGACGAAACTCACTCATCAGGCAACTTGCTCACTTGGGCAAGCACAGATGAATTTCCATAAACATCGGTACCGATATCATCTGGAACGCCCATGTATCGCTCCGTATAGCAAGTATCGTAAAGCCTCCAGTCCACTACAGCACCGCCTGCGGCGCTGCAGCGGTACAGAGAAGGATGGTTAGCCAGGAGCAAGAGAGCCATGTATCCGCCGTAAGACCAACCAGTGACCCCGACGCGATTCAGATCAATGCACTGAAAATGCTGAGCTATTTCAAGAAGACCTTCCACTTGATCCGCGACTTCAACTGTTCCCTGAATAAACACCGGTTACAAGGAGCTAACACAAAAAAAAACATACCATAGCATTTTTGATTGGCTTCTCAAAGTTGATACCACGATTTGAGGACCCTCTACCATCTATCAGGATAACGCAGAATCCGACACTTGTGTACTTCAGAAACTGAATCCACGTCGACCAGCAATTTCTAACCAGCTGCACACCAGGACCTCCATAAACGTGATGAATCGTTGGATACCGAAGACCCTCTTTAAAATTGAATGGACGCAGTATTAGCCCATAGTGCTTATAGCCTGAATTCTTCGAAACATAACTATGGAACATGGGATGTGAATGAGGAGGGATACTTCCGAACAGTGACTGGTCCATGGAAAGCCTAAACAGTTCTTTGTATTTCCAACAGTTTCTTTGGGTAAATTATGTTCATACCGGAAATCGGAGTATGCATTTACGATATTATTTGGTTTCGGCAGAACGAGTTTAGAGTGGACAACAGCAACAGGAGTGTTTTTGCTATCCTCGTTGAACTTCAGGCGATAGATGTAGCATTCTGGTGGGCTTGAGATCGAGCTTAACCAGCAAACAAATCCATAATCCACGTTCAGGCAGAGTTTCGATCTCGTTCTATTATCGCTTCGGTATGACAGATACCGGGGTGTAAGACACCTTGGCTCATCTGCTTCGTAAGATCGCTTTGCGTATGATGACACACACCTGGCGCAAAAATTATGTTATTACTCTTTAAGGCGAAGGGTATACTTACAAGGTTATACTTGTTGGATCATATATGTTCGCCAGATAGTACACAAGGTTTCGCTGATTATCCACGGAGATAGGTGACTCTCGAACAACATTCCAATCCCCTTCGGTTACTGTGTACAAGTCAGCCACAGGAAGTCCGTGAGCTAAAGCAAAAGTTAGTCGCACATACTAAACTGGGTAACTTGCCGTCCCGTGAGTAGATATGGAAGTACAAATGGTTGTTACCCGATCGTTCTGACCCGTAAATGAATCGTTTGGTAAAATCACCCGTAAAAGCTGGTGGTAGAGGACTTAATAAGTTATTTACCTAAAACCATTTTACTTGTGACAGTGTCAAATTAGCTTTACGCACATTAATCCAGGCATCGCGAGGACAAGACTCTGTATAGAGAACGTGTACTTGTTTCTTCAGTTCCTCGAGATTAATGATCGATGAAACTTTGCAAAAGAGCCCACGAGGGAAGTATACAAGCGCTGCTTTGCTCTGAAGGCGGTTTAGTAATTGGATGTAAATTCTAGAACAAGCTTGTTAACTTGTTAACAGACACAAGCTACCCTGAGCCGTCGGGGAACCATCCAACTCGAGCCAGATATTCGCACCACGGGAACATGTGCTGAATGTCCAAAAACAGAGGGCAATCAATGGGGTTTTCATCTGCACAATTCAGAAGGCGCAACTTTGAAATAGCATTCGAAGTTCCAGCAAGGGGGTAACGCATTAAACTGGCCAGTGGCTTCCCAGGGCATTCAAATGCCAACTCAGCAACGCTTGATTCATCCACAACCTCGTAAACCAGCTCAGGTCTAGTGGGGCTCCACCAAAACCCATCAAATCTGTCAAGTTCTTCTTGTGAGATAAATGACGAGGCACCACTAGTGACACAAGATGAGCGCGATTCTGTGGAATGATACTTCTTCCCATCTCTAAGCAGAAAAAAAGAAGTCGTAGCTTGACAGGTCTCATGACTTACTTGTCGATGTGTAGTTCTCCATTCGAAAGAAAAGCTGTCAATGATGCGTCAAACGGTGAAAGCTGCGCGTTTAGAGGCGCGCCATCGCACCACTTCCCTATTGGATGGGTTTCGTTATCGTTCAGCTGAAACCAATTGTACACATGAGAACAAAACAGAATGGGTATCCATAGAAATACCTTCAGTAAATTCAAATTCAGCGAAGAATCGTAGAGAATGCAGTTGCCGTTTGCGCTGTAAGTGAAGTCGGTTACCCCGTTGCCAACGCTCGTTCGCATTCGTTCGCATAGCATAGTCACCTCTTTCGGAACTTCCGATGGATTCCGTGTGATTGTTTGAGGTAGAAAAATCGGTTGTAGCGTTGTGCTGGGGCAATTTTCGGGAATTCTGTTGTAGTCGATATCTGGAGCGTCAAAGTGTCCTTCACTGTCGTCCGTGACGGGAGCGGGATTGTCCTGACCGCTCGAGCTAATGCGTGCGTGTTTTTGAAAGGTTCCATTCCGTTTCTGGTCATCGTCGCTGTTCGAAAGAGTCGCACAGAGAATCGTTTGTTGCGAAGAACCCTGATCAAATGCTCCAAGGGCGTAAATCTTCGGAGTTGCGTCCTTGTCGAAGATAAACTCGGCGTTGGAGACGGGGCTGTGAGCAAATCGGCGGGTTTCGCTGCGATAACTCTTCGCGTGTTCAAGCAGCTGTGGCCACGACAGGTCGGGTACTCGGTCGGCGGGAGCGGACTGCTCAGTGGGAGGCATCTCGAAGGTCTTCTGCAAGTCCGACCGCGATGACAACTTGAAAAGAATCGGAATGATTAGTAGACACGAATCAGACACCTATATAATGCAGAAGGAGGCTGATGCGCGGGACGTCTTGCCTAGGGCGAATGCACTTAGGGAAACGCGCCTCAGATCACGAGTTCGCCTGGGCGATGGCGGCAGATCTAACATGAAGGACCCGGGAGCCCTGCGGAGAGTTCCGATGTCCGCTGAGTTGTGGGGAAGCTCCCACCGATTTGTTCTCTTCCTTTCTGGCGCTCTGAATCGTGGGGCACCGAGCGACGCCTCTGAGCCCGATTTGCGCCTTCAAACCACCGTCGCCTCTTCTTCGCGTGGAATTTTTCGTGGCCCCGAAGTCGATCAGCTACTCTTGCCGCGAGTCTCCTGAAGGTAATTCTCGTCTTTATTGTGGACTGGATCTGCCGCGTTCGCGATGCACATCGGTTGTCGCCCGATTCCCCGAAAAAGAGATTCTATAGGAATTCCGGTTTTCAGGTCCCGAATCTTGTCGACGGCGACGCACCCGTCGATTAAGAATGTCGCAGCTGAAACTTCTTGGAACGGCGGTGACGAACGTCCTGCGACAGAAAGGTGTTTCGAATCGTCGATTGCGGGTTTTCAAGGTCAGTTTTTCGGCTTTCCACTTTTTATTATATCCCAGTGGTTATAGAGGAATTTCTCCTCGGCCTGGAAGACAATCCGCGGGGACAGAAGATTTGGTAGCAACTTGGCTGTCGCTGGAAAGGCAGAGTTCGAGTTGTGCCCCAGTTCATGAGTTTCTTTCAGGCTTTTGTCAGACAAGAATTCGCTAGAAATTGCTTCCACCCTGGCGCGAACACGTTTACGAAACTCTCAGATCTTGGAGGAAGGCAGCTGACTGGCTGGCAGCTTGTTCAAAAGCTGTTCACCTATGTATGGCCGAAGGGAAACTGGGTGATGAAGCGGCGAGTTCTCCTCGCCCTATCGTTGTTGGTTGCTGCCAAGGTTCGTCATACTTCTCGGAGCTTGTAGCATAGATTTTGTTTTCAGTTCTGCAATGTTACCGTGCCATTCTTACTGAAAGATGTCATTGATTACTACAACAAAAATGGCCCCGACCAGATGAAACTCGATGCGTCCTCCGCGGCGAACGCTATGGTAACCGCAGGAGTTGCACTCATTATTGCTTGTGAGTTTTTCTAAAGTTGCTGAATTGTGGCTATTTACTGTTTCAGACGGAATGGCCAGGGCCGGAAGTTCCTTATTCAACGAAATGCGCAACGCCGTATTCGCGAAAGTTGCCCAGCATTCTATACGGTCGATAGCTCAACGGATCTTTCTGCATTTACACAATCTCGATCTGTCCTTCCACCTTGGACGCAAAACAGGAGCACTGTCAAAAGCGGTAGACCGAGGCACTCGCGGAATGAGCTTCGTTTTGAATGCTCTCGTATTTAATGTTGTCCCGACCATTGTCGAAGTAAGCATGGTCACAGGAATCTTTGTAAGGTTACGAATAATTTATCCCAATTCAACATTGTCTTACAGTACATCAAGTGTGGTCCAGAATTTGCAGCAGCCACCCTTGGGTGTTTGGCCACGTACTCCATTTCAACCTTAGGTATCACCAGGTGGCGAACCAAGTTCAGACACCAGATGAATCAGGCTGACAACGACGCTGGAAACCGGGCAGTGGATTCGCTAATTAACTATGAAACTGTCAAGTACTTCAACAACGAGAAGTTTGAGGCGAAGCGATATGACCATTTCCTGAAACAGTACGAGGGGGCCTCCTTGAAGACCACAACAAGTTTGGCGTTGCTGAATTTCACACAGAATGCTATCTTCAGTGCTGGCCTTATCGGAATAATGTGTCTTGCCGCCACCAACATCCAGAACGGTATGACTGCATTTTTTGTTACTTTTCTGAATGCGGATATCCCAGGAACAATGACTGTTGGCGACCTTGTCCTCGTGAACACTTTGCTCTTCCAGTTGTCAGTGCCACTCAACTTTTTGGGGTCGGTGTACAGAGAAGTCCGACAAGGTCTTATCGACATGACGCAAATGTTCTCCCTAATGAATGTTGAAAGCCGTATTGTGGACAAGCCAGATGCTACAGCACTCGAATTGACACCTGCTTCCTCCACCATTGTCTTTGATAATGTATCGTTCAGGTATGTTATAACTGATATGATTTACAGCCATCTGTAATCCGTTTTAGCTATATTCCCGGGAAGCCCATTCTGAACGGGCTAACTCTCGAAATACCGGCTGGGAAGAAAGTCGCCATTGTTGGAGGTTCTGGATCTGGAAAGTCGACATTGGTTCGCTTATTGTACCGACTTTATGACGCCGATGAAGGTCACATATACGTCAACGGAATAGAGAGCCGTGGTGTTGCATTGGATTCGTTGCGAAAGAATATTGCCATTGTTCCACAAGATACGGTGCTCTTTCACGATTCCATTTTCTACAACCTCAACTACGGTGATGTCACAGCTACCAAGGATAAAGTGTACGAAGTAGCCCGAATGGCCGATTTGCACGACGCAGTTCAGCGTATGCCGAAGGGATACGACACCATTGTTGGAGAACGTGGACTCAAACTGTCCGGTGGTGAGAAGCAGCGCGTGGCGATCGCGCGGGCTATTTTGAAGGATTCGCCCATCGTTGTGTACGACGAAGCTACTTCGAGTTTGGATGCGATCACGGAAGAGAATATCATGCGTGCTCTGCGAGACGCAGTCAAGACGAAAACTTCTCTTTTCATTGCTCACCGCCTCGCTACTATCGTAGATGCGGACATCATTTACGTCTTGGAAGGCGGAAAAGTTGTTGAGAAGGTATGAACTGCCTGTCGACGTCATAACATTCGTTTCCAGGGCAACCACGAATCGCTCTTGATGACCCCAAACAGTCGATACGCTGGTCTGTGGCACTCACAGCACAGATATGCAGTCTCTCTCTTCGAGGAACCTCGGCGGGATCGTGCCAGCGAAAGCCTAGCTGCCCGAACCGAACTCGATCTTGATCTGGACGCTGATAAGTGTTGTGGTAGCAGTAACTGTAATCGTTAAACATGCTAGTTGTCTCTTTTGTTGTTGGATGTTCATTAACGTTAGCAAATTTCTACACTGTTAATTATTTTGCCAATTTCCGTTGTTCTCACTCGTGTCGACAATGCCTTAAGATTCTATCGGTGATAACATGTACTGAGTAAATAGTTCGTGAAACGCGTCCAATTCGGTTGTCTGGGTTCGATGGCCCTCAATTACTTTGATGACTTCCAACCCTCGTCGATGCAAACGGTGATTTTCAGGGATTATGTCGGGCTGTTTGGATCATATTAGGTGCGGAGTCGAGTTCGACTGGGAGGGTAAGCGCAATGCTGTCGCCTCGATCGTCGCATCCGTTCTGGTGATAGGATGCAGTCGTCTTATCCTATTCCTGTGTTTTAGTTTTTCTCTGGATGGTGGCTGCTGATCGACACAGCAGCGGTCTATACCCCGTCCGGCGCCTGGAACAATGTCTACATCATCATAACCATCGCAGGGACCATAGCTATGTTTATGTAAGTCGAAACAAGTAAACGCTCACTTTTGGCACTTTCAGGGTCAACGCTGTCTCCAATAGCCAAGTCCGAGGACAGGCAATGGAGGAAGGCCTTCTTGGAACCAAAGGTGCTCGGCTCTGGATGATGTCTGCCTTCGTCCTTTCGTTCTCGTGCCTCGTTGCCGCTATTTGGGTGATGTTTGCAGGTAATACTTTAGCGTCCAATGTATCTCCGTAATAGAGCCACTGGGGATCGCACGCGAGAGGCAGCAACTACAGTGCTTCCTTTAGACTTTGTCCTGATCACCGGCGTCCATGCCGTCTGGCCTGGAGTTGCCCTCTTTCTCCACAATTTCCTCATCTTCCTTGCTTCGCTCACTTACAAATTTGGACGCACAGAAGAACTCTGGGGCTAAATGTTGCCCATCGAACACTACGTTTAAACGACGTTTTTGTGTACATTAACCTATGATGGATGTAAGTACTATTCCCCAGAATGCTGTATCCCTTCTCACACCATCTAATCATGTAAATCATGTAAATTGATTTGTACGTACTGTCTTGTTCAATGTGATGTGTTTTAAACTGAATATATGATCAATACAAGTGGGAAGGGAGATGTGACGTTGGCTGTTATCGTGACGTCATTGCATACGTACAAATACTGGATGGGGAGAGTGTGTTCGATTTGATCGCGTTGTTACAAATGATCGTTTGAAGCCGTCGGATCGAAGAAACATGTCGTGGATTTCGAATATTTCGAGCATCGCGGACAAAGCAGAAACACTTCTGAACAGGCTTGACCAGAGCACAGCGGACGCGATAACTAAGGCGCCGAGCAGGAAAGGACTCGTTGAACTGCCTTCTGTCGATCTTACGAGGTTCGTCCTGGTGAGAAAGACTTTAACTTTGAAGTTGTCATTTCAGGGACGAAGATGCGAATTCTGAGCGCAGTTATTCATCGTCGCGTTCGTTGCGGACGGTTTCGACCCAAGGCTCTTCTAGGGATTTGACGACGGCAGCGGAGAGTATCCCCGAAAGCGCCCTTGTATCTGCAATGGAAGTACAAGAAACAGTGCCGTCTGTGACCCGCTCGATCGACGAGAAGTACCAGATTATGGACTTCTCGTGGAATAAGATCCAGGAAGAGAAGCAGGCCTTGAAGGACGAAATTTCTGCACAAAACAGCCGAATTGGGAAATTGGAAATCAGCAAAAAGGAGGCCGAGGAGGAAGTTAGTTGCTGGGAGGATTCCGTAGTATGCGTGTCCTTTTCCAGCTGAGATCTATGAAGTCCAGCCTTGCTTTTCACCAGCGGGAATTCGAAGAGTACCGAGCGAAGGCTCAACGCATTCTGCAGTCAAAAGATGACCTCCTGGAGAACCTTAAAAAAGAGCTTGGCGGAGAAGTTACCGCTAGCGATCGTGAATCGACCTTGGCACTGTCGACTGCTTCGGAAATCAAAACGTACGAACTGCAGCAGGAAAGGGATATGCTGAAGGAAGACATTCAAAACGCACAGCTTGTTGTTCTAGGTCTTCGTTCGGACATAAAGGTAACGTCAATTGGTCAAGTAGTTAGGCATTTCAAGAGAATATAGGACATGGAAGAACGAATGAGCGAGGAACGCCGAAAATTCTTTGCTGACAAGAAGGAGCTCTTGGAGAAGTGCCACTTCTGGCAGAACGAGGGTAAAAGAAGCGACGAAGAATTGTTGTTCCTGAAGAGCAAGTTCGAGCAGGCCCGCGGCGAATTGAAACGTGAACGCGATTACGTGAACGAGCGACTTGTCCAAAAGGAGCAGGAGATCAGGCGGCTCGCCGAGATAGAGCGTTCTAAAAACAGCGACTCCTTCAGCACTGTATCCCCTAGTGATCAGCGGAACTTAGAGCAGCAGATACGATCACTGGCTGAAAATCTTCTCACGAAGCAGAACATCATCGAACGTCTTCAGTCAGAGAAGCGCGCTCTTATGCTTCAGCTTGAAAATTCCAACGTACGTTTTCCTCAATTTAGAATGTTAACTAACTTGTTTCAGAAGAAGCAACGCTCCTACGCGGACAGGGACTCCTACGCTATCGACATGGGTGTTTCCCACCGGTTTCCGGATTCGTCGGACTATCGCGGTCCAACACTGTTTGAGCCACATTCAACCGATTCAGCGACTGTCGCCAACCTCAAGTCAGCGTACTACGCAATCGACAAAACTGCGTAAGGAGAGCTTCCGAGGGATCGTTTAGCTGCACCACTTTCAGCCAGAAAATCGGAGTGTTCGTGCGGCGATCACCACTCTTCCGGCTTTTCCTCATCGTCTACTGCGTCGTCTTTCATTTATGGGTCTTCTTCCTCATCATCACTTACACTCCAGAGATCCACTGAATGAAAGATCTACATCTACTGTGATAATCCATCCAAACAAGCCTTTTATTGTGGGATAATGAGTACTAATCTATTGTATTGGAGTACGGTATATGTAAATATATGTAAATGAATGTTTAATGGATTACCAGTTCGAAGCGGGTGGGATTACGGCAGTGCTGGGCAAGGGTGGGCCGATATCAAAAAAGGTGGGCTTACCCCCCTAAAAGGGGGGGGGGGTGGGGGGGGGTAAAGTCCTAGTGAATTTTCATCCTCTACAAGATGCTGCACAATCGACCCACCCTTTGCCCACCCCTGGATTACGGTAGGTACGTCGAAATGTCCTAATTGGCGCTTCGGAGCGTTTAAGCGCATCTTGGCTCGTGACCCGAGAAGACGCGCATCGGATGATCGCCTAATTGGCTGTTCAGTGGCGCCCTTCAACAGGTGTCCCCTTGGGCCTCGAGGTGACGTCGGCGGCGCGTCGAAGTCCCTCGAAGTTAGTGCCTTCGAAGGCGTCATCGGAGCCCTCGGAAGAGGCTAATTAAGATTTGTTTTGTCCTCCAGGTGATATTAATCTGGGGTCGTCTCCGGAGAAGCGCCGCTTCGGGGGATTAGCGATGCGCCTCGCGAGCTTAGGAAGCCCCTCCTCTGCGAAGGTGAGTCGCCGGCCGAGGTACGGTACCCTGCCAGTCGCCCCTCACGATGGCCTACTACTCGACGACCTACGACTCCTCCGGCTTCCTCTTTGACCCTTCGGGCGTCTCCCCCGCCGATCCCTACTTCCCAGCGGGACCCGCGGGCTACCCAACGGCCCTCGAGGAGCACCCGGGCGCCGGGCTCCACTACGGCGCCTGGGTGCATTCTACCGTATCCGTCGTCGACACCCCGCACCACTTCGCAGAGGACTTCGGCCCATGGCCCCCGAATCCGGCGCCGCCACCGGTGGCCCACGTGCCCTCGTTCCCCTCGACGAACTCCGTCGGCGCCTTCTCCGTTGTCCAGAACCATGTGACGTCGAATCCGCCACCAACGGCGCGGAACGAGTCGACGCGCCTCTTCTCCTGCCCCACGTGCCACAAACAGTGAGATATTAGATATTCATAGATATTCCCTATCTCCCCTGACTACGGTATTGCAGGTACTGCCGCAAGAGCACCCTGAAGGCACACATGCGCCAGCACATGGGACAGCGACCCTTCACGTGTCAGGTGGGTCGAAATAGCACAAGAAGAGCAGACCTACCCGTGGGGTGGTCCCGCTCCAACTGATCACCCTCCGGCATCGGGCACCGTTTTCAGGTTTCAATAGGCGACCGTTGGGTTTCGGCGTCGCCCGATGCGGCTTCGTCTGAGAATCGGCGCCTGAAGGTGTTCCTTTCAGATATGCGGGAAATGCTTCTCACAGGCCGCCAACCTAACCGCCCATAAAAGGGTCCACACCGGTGAGAAACCGTTCGAGTGTCCGATCTGTCTTCGACCCTTCTCGCAAAGCTCCTCTCTCGTCACCCACAAAAGGTCCCTCGGGAAGTCGCCCCGCCTGACGATTTCCTTGCAGGACGCACACAGGAGAACGACCGTACCCCTGCCCCCACTGCGACAAGGCCTTCACCGACAGTTCCACCTTAACCAAACACCTCAGGACGCACACAGGTTGCTTCGCGAGGGAAAAAAGGTCATCGCGGAGTTTAGGTCAGAAGCCCTATGGATGCCACCTCTGCATGATGAGGTTCACCCAGTCGGGCAACCTCCACCGCCACATGAAGACGCACCGTCCCGAGGTGAACGGACTGGGCGCCGCCCTGCACGGCCACATCTGAAGAAGTGCCGAGACAGCGCTAGTCATACGTATTCACATAGCTTCTGTAAATGAAGGATCCCCTATATATAAAAGGAGAACCAAATAACTCGTGTCGCGGTGGCGAGCGGTCGGTCCCTCCGGTCGCTCTCTGAGCGTCGGGTTGGTCAGACAGCAAACCCTGTGGCAGTTGTGACTGTTCCGGCTTCCAGAGGGAATTGGGACACCCGGAAGCCGTAGTCCCACCACCGCTGACAACAAGATGTTTGACGCCAGGAATCCGACGCCCGAAGCTGCGTGAGATGTCATCCGGAAGATCGCCGACGCTGTGAGGACCAGGGAAGACGCAACTCCCGGACCACGGACCATCAGATGCAAGCTCGGAAGCGTCCGCTGTGCCGCAAACGATATTCCGCTGCCATAGCTGAAGATTTGCCGATTCCCAGATGCCCAGTGAAGTGCGCCGTCTACGACCGGTTCGACATCTACGCCGCGCCAGGGATGAAGTCGTCTGTCAGACATCCTCTGTTTGTCTATTTTCGGTGTCGCGCAAGGCATAATGCCTTTGATTCGCGAAATAAAGTCGTGAAAATAAAGTCGTGAAAGTCGTGAACCGACGGGTCCGTTGGTCTGTTTGTGTGTGTGTGTGTTTTTTCGCGCGCACGGGGAAAACACCCACACAAAATAAGGACCCCGAGGGGAATCGAACCCAACACCGCCCGCTTACAAACAGAGAACGTTCGCAATGAGCCACACAGACAATTGAGATGGTAGCGCTCTACTTCTACTATGTCTCTGGCAATTCTACGCCCGCAGGGCTATGGTGTCTGGCTGCCCGCAGGGCTACAGTTTTTTGGCCCCAACTTCAAACCTTTCCATGAGCGCCAATCTTGCCGCCCGCAGGGCTATGGTGTCTTGCGGCCCGCAGGGCTACGGGCTAATTGGCTTTTAGTACCTAGAGGGCGCGAATTCGCGCGCAGTCGGGTTTATTCTGCATTCTCCGTTGACCGTAGCGGTTTGAGGTGAATATGAGCCTAGTTTAACCCCGACCCGAAAATGCATGCCCAAACCATCGTACTTTTTGGGGAAGTGAGCTTTTTCCACTCTCACAGTTTTCAAGGAACCATTCTACAACAGTTCTCGTCGACCCTGTAAGTTTCAGGTGGATTAGACGGTAAAAATCTTCTCATTTGTGAACAGGATTCGCTTCAGGACCCCGCCGCGTGCCAGATACCTCATCTTCGTGTACTTTTCAAGTCTTTATGCCTTGTCCTTTGGTGAGCTTGTACGAATGGACTCCCAGATCTTCTCTATGTTGTATCACCCAATTGCTGCTGTTATTTACGTGCAGTTGTGGATAAATGATTTTGAATTTTTTTTTGATTCCACTGAATTCTCTGTTTCACCTTCTTTCTCAGCGCTGGAGTTCTTCGCTTCGTCGTCCGCTTCGCTCACGGTCCTCGATCTCTCCTGTCTCTTGGAAACCTTGGATGACTCGCCAGACTTGCTCCCAATGCATTTTGAGGGCCTT
The DNA here is from genome assembly GCA_030435675.1 of Steinernema hermaphroditum. Classification (NCBI taxonomy): domain Eukaryota; kingdom Metazoa; phylum Nematoda; class Chromadorea; order Rhabditida; family Steinernematidae; genus Steinernema; species Steinernema hermaphroditum. The sequence continues at coordinate 8,375,400 of CM059622.1, forward strand.
CGATATCTCAGGATCCGGCGTTTGCCGCTTTTGGAGGGAGATAATGCCGAGACGGTCTTCTTTTGACACCGTTCTTTGCTGGAATACAGCAAGGAACAAGCAGCGGAGACAGTGATTCTAGGTGAAAATAGGGTGCCAGTCACGAATAAAACAATAAAAAATCGAAAAGTGCTCAAAACTGCTAAAAAATGCGCCCACAAAAGGGACAGGTCTAATTCATGGCCATGACCGAAATGGTCTAATCTATGGCCATGGCCATGTACGTGTGCAAGAAGTTTTGAACGCCGCAATCACTGTTACGGGCATGGCCATGAACGGTGGTCAAAAGGAACCATGGTCTATGTGACGTAGCATGTGTCTACAAGTGTACAGTGCAGTACAGTGCAAGAATTCTGCAAATGTGGAACAGACGCTAGAGAGCCAATTAACTTTTTGTGCAACAGGTATTCGCGGAAGCAGAGAGATAGTTTGTTTTGGCCCTGGTACTTGAGCAGGGCAATGCTGTAAAATTCAGCATTTTTCACGGAATTCACGTACTCCTTTGTGATAACAAAAGGCATCGTGTCGGTAGCGTTAATCCTTGCGATGCTGAGCGATCAAGCGCATAGCATCAGGAACATAATTAAGGCCGGAGCAGAAACCAGGCTAAATTCGGGACACGCATTCCTGTGATTTATGTGACATATAAGCAGTAATCTCACGAACATAGATCGGATATCCGGAAGGACGAAGTGTTCGACATGCAAAAGGAGCCCCAGCGTCACTAGAAACCCTCTAGTTCTAAACCACTAGTTCTCTGTTCGCATGTTCCACACTTGTTCCACAATTCTTGCACTATGGTTCCCTTTGACCACCGTTCATGGCTATGCCCGTAACGGCGTTCAAAACATCTTGCACACGTACATGGCAATAGATTAGACCACATTAGACCATTCAACCAACTAGGTATGCACAGTATTTCCCGACAGCATTTCTACCTAGTTGGTTGAATAGCTATGAATTGCTGGCCATGTCCATAGATTACACCACATGTGTGGAAGTGTGGAACATGTGGAACATAGACAACGATTAGACTATGGCCATGGATTAAACCATTTCGGCCATGGCCATGAATTAGACCTGTCCCCGCAAAAGTCGTGTCACAGTATGACACTTATTTACTTCCCGATCCGCGCCGCGCTGGTCTGCACCGTCGCGCGCTAGATTCCCCTGTCAGCGCGTATATGATCTGAATATCTCACAGAAACTTTTATCAGGTCAACAACATTTCAAACGAAAAACGACAACATTTCACAGGATTAAACCATCGAACGTGGCAACCGGGTACAATTCAGCCACTTGAGTCCAAAAGTGTGCGCTCCGGTAACGGGGTCCACGAAGTTCCGCTCGTGGATTACCGTTTCATGTGTGTAGCCTTCCGGAAGACGCGTTATCCCATCGTATGCGCGCCAGCCATCAGTGTTGATTATATACTGTTGATCCATAAAAAATGGCCGATGTTGTAAACATGTCATAATTTCACGACGTTTACTCCTAGGGCATAACCGATGGGCGCGTTACTGAGTACAGTGAACTCACGCCTTACACCATGATTGGCGGCTTGTACGTTACATTCCTCTTTGTGTTAGAGGTCCATTCTTTCACGATGGTCATTTTTTTGGCACCTCGAGATAGCGAAATGCGAAGTGATGTATGGACTTCCTATATTAACATTTGTGTGATGGACGGTGACTGCCTTATATCGCATACATATTTGGGTCCTCCCTACCAAATGCACCTATCGCTGCGCTCGTCGTTTATCACAGCATGGGCTAATCTCAAAAAGATGGCCTTTTCGGATCACCATGTTCCGTTAACTATACTGTTTCCAAATGATTAAGTAATATAATAAGGAACGGGGACATGCAGAAGATAGCCATCGCTCACAGCTACCATGCCCACATAGTGACTTCACGAGCTCTTTTCTACTTCACGGAAATAAAGTCCAAATGTGAAAAACATGACCCTCGGATTACCAAAAAGTCAGACTAACCGAGACCATGTGTTTCCAAATTGACCGTCACAATGTCTCTCCACTTTGAGCTGTGAGACTCCTGTTTGCTGTTCGTATAGAGCTCTCTTAGCTCTATCTTACTGTCATCTGTACGCATCCGTAAATGAAGACGAATCTTCGTGGGATGCGGCAGCACTGGTGATTATGGTAGCAGTCGTGATCACTTCAGCTTCGGCTTCGGGTGTGGAGACGATGGGAGCGGCCGTGGTCTTTGATTTCTTCAGACAGACGATGGAGCGATGGTTTCGACGATTGCAGTTCGTGCATGTGACCTTTGTTCTGCACTTCTTCGACATGTGTCCTATCTTCAAGCATTTGAAGCAGACGTTCTTCAGTTCCTTCAGACGTTCCATGCGCTTCTCGGGTGAGAGGTAGGAGCGGCAGTTTTCTGTCTTGTGGGACTTCGGGCCATCCTGATGGAAGATGCATGAATGAGCTTCTTCCGCGTCTGGAGTGGTCTTCGTTGCCTTCTGGTTCTTGGTGGAGTTCTTCTGGCGACGAGAGTTGTCTGCCTTCTGGATGGACATCGTGGTAACGGCCTGGGCTTCCGTGTCTTCTTGGGTGATTTCAGCGATGGCGAGGATCTGCTGAAGTGCGCTTCTGAGCTTCGTCATGGTCCAATCTTCTTCATTGATCTGGCGGGCGAAGATGTGGTTCTGGAGCCATTTAGGGAGCTTCTTCTCGATGCTGAGACGGAAAGGCATCGCATTGATGTCAAGTGCCATGTTTTCCATCTGCAGAAGTACCGTTTCCATACGGTCGACGAATCTTCTGGTTTCTGAGACGGATTCTCCATTGCATGACAGGGCGTCGAGTGTGGCGTAGATGTCTCGGGTGATGAGCTGTGGGTTTCCGAAACGTGTTTGCAGCTTCATCCAGCAGGTCTTGTAGTTTTCTCCAACCAGTTGGAATCCGGCGACGACTTCAGCTGCTGGTCCTTCCAGGGAGTGCAGGAGGTAGTTGAGCTTCGTGGCGTCGGTCAGGTCTTCGCGGGCGTTGACGGCGGCTTCGAAGGATTGGGAGAAGCGGGGCCAGTCTCGGGGCAATCCGTTGAACTTCTTCAGATCGTACTTCGGAAGTCGGATTTGCTGCGCGGCGGTGGAGTAGACGCTAGACGGGGATGGCGAGGCACGGGTCGAGGGCACTGTAGGTGACAAGGTTTCCAACTGCGAAAGTACCTTTTTGGAGTGCTCGATGGTGAAGTCCGGGCCTTCATCTGCTGTCATGTAGGTTGCCATGACTTGATCTTCGGTGTTTCGGGCTTCGGGGCTCATCACGGCGATCATCGTTCTCCATTCGCGTTCGAGGTGATCGAATTCGGCCAGGGTTGACCGAATGCCTTGGGCGTGTCGTTGGAGAGACTTACGGAGTTCGGCGGAGGCTTCTCGATCTTCCTGGGCTTCCCGGAGTTTATCGTACTCCGTGTTGACTTCGGCGAGGGTTTGCTTCAGTCTGTTCAGGTGCCTGGTGAACCGATGCGTCGACATGGTCGGTGGTTCAGGTGATTGGCGGCGAGTCGGGGCCGGCGTGGGAGAGGCACGGCCTTTGGGGGATCTCGGGGACGGCGGGGACGGTGGGGGCAACTTTGCCTCTTCAGGGGTCGGCCGGCGATCGGTGGAAGAATGCGCAGAGCGGCGATGTTTTCGACTTTGCCGATGCACCAATGTTGCTGCCAATGATTTATTCAAAATACATCGGGGTTTTATGTCATTGAAAAGGGGGCGTATTAGACACAATACAGAAGTGGGAGAGATTCTTACAAAGCTAACAACAATAATGATTAATTGTTACAATATCAGAGAAAGCCACTCAAAATAATGTGAAGAGGTCGAAAATTGGACGAAAAATATTTCTCGGTTTTAAACCCTCGTATTTCACGAGTGAGGAATCTGGATGTTGGCCATAAAGTGGGCTGAAGTTGTACATAAGAGTGATGAATACCTTGACTGAAATCTTCGTGTTTTGTCTCAGTAAATTATCAAAAAATAATCGGCCATTTTTTATGGATCAACCCAATAGAACCGGGCACAACGTGCCGCTGTATCAGTGGAAGCAGCGAGGCGGCATCGCGCAAGTACTTTCCGTTCTGGTCTTTCGGACACTGAACGACAAAAACATTGGGCGTGCCCCTTTCCACGCCACCGAAGAGCCATACGTTATCGAGGATTAAGCGGCCTAAATGCTTAGGGTGTTGAAAGCAGGACCGATTGTTACTAACCCCTATTGTACTTCCTTTTGGTCATCGCGCATTCATCTAGCTCAACGATGGTGCACGGCCCTCCTATCTTTGTGCTGAGACTGTGATAGATGAAAGACTGGGCACAAATATCTCGGAACCACTGGTACCACTGCACGACTGTTTTGGAACTAATTTTCGTTTCTTCACCCGCAATCCCTGCATTTCGTGTATCCGGAGCAAGACAACTCGCCGCGGGACAACTCGCCGCGGGACAGCTCGCCGCGGCCAACTCGCCGCGGGACAACTCGCCGCCGGCCAACTCGCCGCGGGGACAACTCACCGCGGAGGACAACTCGCCGCCGACCAACTCGCCGCAGGGACAACTCGCCGCAGAGGACAACTCGCCGCCGGCCAACTCGCCGCGGGGACCACTCGCCGCGGAGGACAACATAATAGAGGCTCAAAGGGTGTGCCGACAATGCAGGTCTTAGAGGTAGGCTTAGGTTTACGCTCATGCCTAGATACTTAACGTTGCAGGCGAGCGAAGCGAGCCACGTATTCATTTTGCGTGTGACTTAACATCCAGGCTTGGCTTAGGCTCCCGAGTTGTCCTCCGCGGCGAGTTGTCCTCCGCGGCGAGTTGTCATGTACCGGGGACAAGTAGCAGAACTGCGCATCAACCCGATCGTAGACAGATATTCGTCAAATTCTTCTTCGTCTTTGCCTTGCCTTTCTTCAATGTGCTGGAGCGAATTCTCGGTCTCGCCGCGCGGTGATTGATCGCTTTTGTGGAGTTCGAAGAAAATGGACTATACAACCAAACTCTCAGGAAACCGAAGATCTGCATCACGATCGCGTGTCACTCTCTCTTTGACAAGGTCATGGAACAAGCTCGTCAGGCCAAGGAGTCGACTCAGAAGGTGTGTGTGCTGCAGAGTCGCTTAAACGTCATCTGATTTTAGGATCTGGCTACGGGAGTCAACGAAAAGCCAACGAAAAGTCGGGAAGTAAAGAGCGCTGTGTGTGGGCGGATCGGAAAGTAAATAAGTGCCCACAGTATTTACCTCGCACCCTGTAGTGTAGACGGTTTACGGTCAAAATGTCCAAAACCAAAATGTCCAATCAAAAATGTCCAAAACCAAAATGTCCAAAACCAAAATGGCCAATGGACAGAATGTCCAACGAAAAAATGTCCAATGACAAAATGTCCAAAATACAAAGGGTGGGGTATTTTTTTGGTGGGGTTTTTTTCTTCGTTTCGTCGTAATGTGTCCATCTCTTGTTCACCGACAAAATGTCCAAAATGGTCAAAATCCCGTGGTTCTGCAAAGAATTTGCGTGCAAGTCCCCTAAACTACCGTAAGTGTCCATGCGCGATGTCTCCGTCGTCTAACGAGCGGCTGCGCTGTCGTATACCTACGAAGTAAAATATGCCGATCGACAACCCTGCACTGGAAGCGGAGCTGGACCGTCGACTCAGCGGGTTGAGTCTTTGTTGTCAAAGCCTACAACAAGTAGAGCAGGCAAGTTTCTGTCCCCTTTTCAATGTGCCTTATGAGTCAATTTTAAGGACCACAGCAAGAAGCGAAAAGGCGAAGATCGATTTTACGCAAGTCCACCACGCAAGTGTCCATCTTTGCATCATCTCTTTACTCTTCCCGCGGTCTATTGTCTTCTACCCCATAAGACTACGAAGACTTATCTTAAGATGCTCAAAGCAATCAAAGATCTCAAGCCGTCATTCTCTCCATCAAGTCTGGTCGTAGGTAAGCTTCAGAATGGTATAACGTATTGGCTGTGTATTTGCAGATTTTGAAGCAGCAGCCATAAAGGCATTTCGAACCGTTTTCCCGGGAATACAAGTTACCGGATGTTTCTTCCACTTGGCTCAGAGTCAACGACGACAAATTGACAGCAACAAGGTATCATACCATCTCATGCGTCGTAGTTGACACACCATTTTAGGATCTCAAGGGGCTCAAAAGCCAGTTACGAAAGGATAAAATACTAAACCTCCAAGTCAGAATGATTCGCGCCATGGCCTTCGTTCCTTTAGACAAGATACTCGAAGTTTGGGGAGACCTAACAGCAGTACTAGACCGACGTCCTGATCCGATGCGTAATTGGTTTGAAGTGAACTATGTTGGCCGGCAGCCGTTCCGTGGATCCAACCTTTCATTGTTCTCGCAGGAGACATGGAATGTGCATGCTCGACTAATGGCCGATCAGCCGAAAACGAATAATTCGGTTGAAGCGTTTCATAGCGCGCTCGTGAAACTGTTTGGTTGCGCACACCCAACCATGTGGAAGTTCATCGAGACACTGCAGATGTATCAGTTAAAGGTTGGTACTGATATACTCAGGTGTATTCATGCGAAATGGGGATTGCAGGTTGACGCGGACATTGTCAACGTGCAAGCTGGGCGACAAATAAGACGTGTGAACAAGAGATGGACACATTACGACGAAACGAAGAAAAAAAATCCCACCAAAAAAGTACCCCACCCTTTGTATTTTGGACATTTTGTCATTGGACATTTTTTCGTTGGACATTCTGTCCATTGGCCATTTTGCTTTTGGACATTTTGGTTTTGGACATTTTTGATTGGACATTTTGGTTTTGGACATTTTGGTTTTGGACATTTTTGATTGGACATTTTGGTTTTGGACATTTTGGTTTTGGACATTTTGACCGCACGCCAGTGTAGACATCTACGGTAGAATTAACTTTTGCAGAAAGCACATAAGAAATCACATGGTAGGCAGCCAAAAGGGCGTTATTTTAACAATTTTGAAAATTCCCTGGGCTGTTTTCTGCGCCAGTGGTATTCGCCTAGGATGAGGACCTCGCTCGAGCCAGCATTTGCATTGAGTGCTGGGTCTTGACGCGACTGTCGTGGCCGAGAAATGTCGTTTGGTGGTAGCGAGGTTATTTCGTACCGCGGGAGGGAGGGACGGACAGATGGTTTCCCTCCGAGTGCCTTTATCCGTATTCGCATAAGCTCGTTGTTTCAGAATGGCCGACCGTTTCGTCAGTGCCGATCAGTTGGAGGAGGCGCGCCGCAAACGCCAGGAGGAGTGGGAGCGTGTGCGCAAACCTGACGATCCCGAAGGTTAGCAGGTGAAGAGGATGCTAAGGGTGTTACGCTCTGTTTCAGAAGCGCCCGAAGAAGAGCATGACAGCAGATCGCTCTACGAGCGTTTGCAGGAAGCGCGCGGAAAGAAGCAGTCCGAATACGAGGAGGAACGCAAGATGAGTAAGACCTTCCCGTGAGTTGCCGGAGATGACCGTGTTTCAGAGAACATGATGCGCGGCTTGGACTCCGACGAAACTGACTTCTTGTCGCACGTCGATGATCTGAAGGCAAAACAAGAGGTTTTGCGCAAGAAGGTTCGCTTTTCCTCTCTCAACTGGTACTAATGCTTACATGCAGGAAGAACGAGAGCTTATCAAAAAATGCAAGGAGAGGGCGACTTTCAAAAGTGCCGGAGTGCCGTCACTAAACAAGCTTCGCCCTGCTCACAGCGGCACTGGGAAGAAGGCTGTCAGTGAGCAGGCACAGTTGCTGGGAGCAGTTATCAGAAAGCGGACGATGTAAATTATCCTCGCAGTGCTCTTGCAATCGTACATTTAGTTCAGATGTGGAAGATGAGCCGAAGAAGCGGAAGAAATTGGTAGAGGAAAGCGCGCTTCCTACGAACATCAAGGTGATCGGCGTGATTCCCGGCATGCAGCAGTATTCCCCGAGGTTTGTCCTGCACTTCTATCCTAATTGCTAAAATGCTGAACTTCAGTAGTGACAGCAGCAACTCGGACAGCGAGGACGATAGAAATTCCCTACCGGTCTTGGTCCAGAACGCTGGCACGGCGAAGAAGGGAAACGGCTGTGAAGAAGAGTCGTAATTGCGATGATATCTTTATCAATTTTTGAATTTTGTTTTCAGATTTCCAGTGCTAACGCTGTGAATGTGTAATAAACTGGAAGTTCTTGAGATGTAAAGTTGTTTTTCTGGTCTTATCGCCGTTCATGTATATCGTATTCGTGTCGTGTTGCTACGTGCAATATTTTTGTGTGCAGCTGGGGCCGAGTTTTAAGCGTATCTTCTGCTTTCAGTGATCTTGTCATGACGTCTCAAGATGTAGCAAGCCACTACAACGCTGTTCCCGAGAGGGGCCTCGCTGAAAGAACGCAGAGTAGAATCTTCTACTTGCGAAACTTCAACAATTGGACGAAGAGCATGCTCATAAGTGGGTGCGGATCGCTATGGATGTTGTTAGTTGTGCTGTTGCAGATGAGTTCCTCGAGAAGTTGCGTAAAGAGGGTTGCAACCGTCCGCGTGTGCTTGACTTATGCTGTGGAAAAGGAGGAGACCTCTTGAAATGGAAGCAGGGAAACATCTCAAGCATTGTGATGACGGGTAAGCGAATCTGAAGGAGCCGTGGATGCCATGGAAGTCACTTTGCAGATGTCGCCGACATATCGCTCAAGCAGTGCGAGAGCCGTTACAACGAGATGAAGGACAGGGGACGGAACGATCGGCAGGAGCTGTTCACAGCCACGTTCCTTCACGCCGACGCCTCCACGGAACGTCTTTTGCCGCAGCTGGAGTCCGACACTCAGTTCGATATTGCGAGTTGCCAGTTCGCCCTGCACTACTCCTTCGCGACAGAGGAGCAGGCCAGGCAGATGCTCCAGAACGCCACAGAGAACATCCGCACTGGTGGCTACTTCATCGGTACTCTCCCGGATGCCGATGTGATGTAGTGAGCTGCACGCCTCCATCGTTCATCTGTTACTTATTGGTTTAGTTGGTGCATCAAACAAGGCGAAAACGGGAAGTATGTGAACGACGTTTGCAGTTTGGAGTACGATGACAAGTCCGTGAACTTCGAAACACATATTCCACCCCTCTTCGGGGCGAAATTCCACTTCACTCTCGATCAGGTGGTGAACTGTCCCGAGTTCCTTGTTCACTTCGATTTGCTGGTTCAGTAGGTCCACTTCCTTTATCTCTTTAGTTGTCATCTTCACTTTGCAGAATGATGGACGAACTTGGTTTCCAGTTAGTTCTTCGGAAACGATTTACTGAAGCCGTGCCGTATTTCTTGAAGGAGCAGGGTCACTCTGCCAGAGCGCTGCTAGGACGCATGCAGGCCCTGGAACCGTTCCCTCCTGAGAACGATGCGAAGCTGATGGGCCCCGAAGCCGAGTATAAGGATGCTCGTGACGAAATCGAGGAAAAGGAAGGCAAACAAGACTGGGAAGGCAACCATCGGACAATTGTGGGTGTAGTGCCTCCTTGACAGAAATGCAAATGTGTCTTTCAGGGAACTCTGTCGAAGTCGGAGTGGGAAGTCGCCTCCATGTATCTCGTCTTTGCATTTCAGAGGGTCTCACAGTAATTTAAGTAATTATTGTAATGTTTGTTGCTGGCAGAGCCATTTTACGCATATTGTATTTGTTTCTGTGTACAATGTTTTGTAGTTTTCCGATTGTGGTTACTTGTGCACTTGTGGGGAGCGGCCACTCGGTCTCGGTTCCAGAGACGTCCCATTTTCGGAAGCTTTCCCGAAGGATAAATCAGAGGGGTTTCTTGTGGTCACTGCGCGCGATGTCCAGTGGCTCCAGGTGCAGGCGGCGAGGGCACGCAAGCGCCGCCCCCGAGTCGCTACCGTAGGCCGAGAGGCTGGGCGAGAGAGAGGCAGCTGGCGGGTCCGCGCTCCTTTCGTCGCTCTCTGTGTGTGTTCGTAGTGCGCGAGAGCTGCGCGAAGCCGAGAAGTATGGCTGTCTGCGTTGGCTGCAACCTGGCCATCCAGGATCGGTACATCCTGCGCGTCTCCAACCTCGAGTTCCACACCGACTGTCTCAAGGTGAGTGTCTCTGTCTCGTCTTCCAGCTACGGTCTCGTCTCGTCCAGTGTGCCGACTGCAAGTCGCCCCTCATGCAGACCTGCTTTACCCGCGATGGGCTCCTCTTCTGCCGCCAAGACTTCACGAAGTGAGTTTCCTTCCCGACGTGTGTTTACCTCGGAAAGTCGCAAAACATCTCGAGTTTCGCACGATTTTTTTTGATTTTCACAAAGGCGCGCGGGGGGTTCGTATCAGGCGCAGCCGTTTTTGTAAAAGCGGCGCCGAAAGGAGGCTCCCGACGGGGGGCCCGAGGCTCGAAATCCTCACTGATTCCACTTTTTTAGGCGCTTCGGTATTCGGTGCTCAGGATGCCAGGCGATCGTCGAGAAGAACGACATGATTCGGAAGGCGCGCGACAAGATCTACCACGTGCACTGCTTCCAGTGCTCCATGTGCAACAAGTTGCTGGATACCGGCGAGGAGGTATGTCCACGGAACCTTCCGGGAACCGCGAAGACAAAGAAAACAGACTTTCATCTCGAGGGAGGGGGGAGTGTGAGTGACGGATATTGATATTGATGGGGCGAGGGGCCGTTGGAGCTCCAGGCAGGCGCCAACTCGGTCCCCTTGGGGCAAATATCTCGAGAAGAAGAAACGTTGTCCGAAACAGGCGACCTTCTTCTGAATCCGACTAAAGTATGCTTTTCAGCTATACTTCGTCGACTCGAACCGCTTCATCTGCAAGAGGGACTATCTTTCACATCGATCGAGTAAGTCCTTTTTTGCTCTTTTTTGTGCGTCCAAAGAGCCAACAGGTGATAAAAGGGGATTGGCGCGAGGCGCGAGAGGTCGGGATGCGCCCGGGGGGGATTAGTTCCCGGCCGATGAGCAATGCCGGAGGATTTGCGTCGTGTAGGGGCACGACCCCGAGAGGACGAAGTGCCGCGGGAAGCCCCCGATGATCGATGGCGGTGTTCGGAGGCCGTCTCCGCCGCCCCGGATTCTGTTTTGCCACATTAGGGGACGGCAAGGTTGCGGGGCCCGAAGGCGCCTCGGTTGCGACACAGAGGACGTCCCGAATTCCCACGTTCCGCACTCCTCTACCACCTGCGCCGAGAGGGAGTTGCCAGGCGGCGGGCGCCAGAGCTGCATTCGCCCTAGCCACCGTATTTGTCGACAGGATTACTTTGGATTCCGCTAATCTCCTTAGAAGCGCCGGATGCGCGAAAAGACGCCGACGACCTTTAGATGTCGCGACCGTCTGTCGCGACACTTCCGTTGCGTCACCGCCGCCCTCCACCACGTTCTTCGCGTTTCGGGTCCGCGGATTCATGCAAATGAGTCAGCGGCGCACAAAACAGCGTTCTCGCGCACAGAACCACTTGCGGAGGGCCAAATTAATCGCCGACAAACGATTGATGTTGTGTCAGGATTTATGGCATCGCTTTGAGGGGATGAGTCGGTGTGACGAGAGTGGATTGTATGCAAATTAAGTGCCTCGGAGCCAATTCGACGACGATCACTCCGCCGCCCAAAAAACGGCGATTGACAAATGAGTTTGTTGGCCCCGCGCGGGGCAGCCGGATATGGGGGCGAGGGAGCGGCGCGTCCGATCGAAATCAATCAGCGGGACAGCCTTTTCAATTTATTTTTTCTCCGACTGTGCATACCGTACTCGACCGGCGCGTGGTGAACCGGTCCTCAGAAGGCGGAAGACGGTAGCGCCGGGTGACTTTAGGGGGACCGTAAACTTGTGAAGGGCGCGCGCCGGCGACCGTAAAGCACAAAAGACGCGCTAATGAGTGCCGATTGCAGTGTCCACGGGCTCGGAGTGTGGCTCCGACGAAGAAGAAGAGTGCTGCGAAGAGGGGAGCGAGGAGCTAGGTGAGCAGCCGCTCGCCGAGCCGGAGGACGTGAGTTTAGAGGAGACGCATAGCGGCGGGGACGGTGTCGACGCCTGCGACACAGAGTCGATCTCCTCGGGTACGAAGATGGGCTCCGGCTCCAACGATGAGTCCGCGGCAGCGGCGAAGCGGCGAGGCCCGCGGACGACCATCAAGGCGAAGCAGGTGAGTCGTGAATCCGAGGCGAAGGCTAAGAGGCTCACTGCAGCTAGAGACTCTGAAGACGGCCTTCGCAGCGACTCCGAAGCCAACGCGGCACATCCGCGAGCAACTCGCCAACGAAACCGGCCTCAATATGCGGGTGATCCAGGTGAGCCCGTTCTCCATCCATCCAGTCAGACTGCGTTCCCCGAACCCGCGTTACCGTATGCGTGGCCCTCCGCCAGCCCATTAATTGGGTATTACCCGGATCGGCGCGCGAAATGTAATTAACGGACTCTCTCGTCGGCAGGCTGGTGAGATCGTCTCGAAGGTCCCAAAACGGGTAAGCGGGGACCAGCCGCCTGCCTTATCGCCGCGGTCACAGTTGTTTTGGCGATGATGAATGCGTCCTCGACGCCGTCTTCGCCCCTGGAGGAGACCCTCAAGACCCGCGCTGATATGAGTGCTCGCAAAGAGGAAGATGTCAAATGCAGGAGCCTTGCGCCCCTTCTGGGAGCGGGAGATCCGTACGAGATCATTGCACCGCAAGACGGTCGCCGAAAGGGTAACTGCCTCTGAAGTGGCGCTCTCAGAGACGCGGGGGAGCAGAAAATTCGGCGGATTCGGCCCAGACACCCTTAATATGCGATTATTCAAATTTCGAACTCCCTTTCCGGGTCGACTGTCGCTCAGCGCGTCGACACGCGCACTCCGTCACTCACTCACCCGGTCGACCGTTTTGTTTTCCCTAAAGCACCTGCTCCTCTGCGGCTCTCGCCGACGGCTCATCGCCCTTCGCCCTCTGTGGCCCTAACGAGATTACGACCTCTCTTCTCTCCGCACTCTCTCCACCTGCTCTCCCCTCCGCTGGGAAATTCGCACCCAATTACAGTAATCCCGCTGATGGGCAGATGACGAGAAGCTCCGCCACGGGGTACGGTAGTCCCGGGGATGCGCGCCCCGAAGGTGTTTCTCGAGCGCCATAGCCCACTCCTCCGACTCGAATCACCTTAATGGACACCATTAATGGCACCGATTAGTGCATGTCGTTAGAACGAACTGTTTCAGGTGTGGTTCCAGAACCGACGGAGCAAGGAGCGGCGGATGAAGCAGCAGCGCTTTTGTGGCGGTTACCGGCCCGCGAGAAGGAATCGGAACGGCTCACAGAACGAGATCCTGATGACGCCGACGGGTCCCGAACTCTTCCCTATCGGTGAGTTCCTCCATCTGTCGCCTTTCGCTTTCAGCGCCTTCTGCCTCTGTTTGTGCGCTTTCTTCGGATCGTCCGGAACTGACCTCAACGGACCGTCTCCCTTTTGTTCCGCGGCGCCTAATCTCATTAGCCGAGTCGTTAGCCCAGCGCGCGTAATTACTAGAGGGATAGGACCCCGCGGCTGCTCGTATCGCTTATCTCGAGGAACACAGCGCTGAAAAGCGATCTTCACGCACTTGTTGGTCAACACAATTAGCATAATCTCTGCCCGACACTCCTGGACGCTCTGGCGACGCTAAGAGGCAATTATTTGTGAGCTCGAGAGGTCATAGTGGACAGGAGATTATCCTGGATAATTCGGGCTTGTATAATACGGCGCTAACTTGCAGCAGCCAGCTTCGGGGGCAAGTGACCCCAATTACGGTTAAGGGGATTTCGATTGGCTGCCAAGCACCGGGGCAGGTGATTCTGCACGCCTAAGATGGCCCGGAAAGGCCAGAAAACAGCCGGCCAAGGCGTTCCCTCGCAGTTGCCTATGGCAACTTGCTTTCAGAAAGCTGGCCACCAAAGAAGGGCCGATTTCCGTGTAATTTCCTCTCATATTGCAGACCCTCGACACGCGGGAAATGGATTCTACGGGCGGACCCCTCCCAACCCCTACTTTTGCGACGTCTACAGTACTCCGGGCTCCGACGGACAAACGCCTCATCCCTCGGCATTCGTCCTCCCAGATGGAACCACTCCCCACATGCCCTTGGACCCCGCTCATCTTCCCACGCAAGGTACCGTAACCCTCAGCACCACGCGTTCAAAGGAGCACGTTTAGAATTCCCCGAGTACCCGGACGAGAAGACGTCTCCCGGGATGCCACTCGGAGCACAGGTAATACCACAAACACTCCCGACCACTCTTACTGTATCCTTTCAGGACGAGTCGACATACCGACCGCCTCTACCCCTCTACATTCCCCCAGGCGATATAAAAACGACCTGGCAATAGATCTCCTGAACAGTTTTGCGAAGCGATTGTGATGTCTGCCTATACGAAAACTGTTCGAACCCCTTTTATCGATCAACGACCATATCATCCGTCGCGACCGTCGTGCTTCTTAAACTTCTGCACTTATCTTCGTACACTCTTGTCATTCGCCGACGCAAAGTACCTATGGGAAATAGAAAGTCGAAAAACGGTACCACGATTATATCAACAGATCCTACAAATCGGACACGTGGTGCATAAGATAGAACGACTACATGGAAAGAGACCAACAAATATTCCCACGTTTAGAAAGCCAGGCCCGGGTAAACTCGTGTTGTTGTTTGATGGAACGAGCAGACTCATTAATGCAGCAAAGTCAGCAAGATCTTAGCAGCTACTTGACTTTCGCACGACAGCTAGCTGTGGTTGTGAATTAAAGGGACCAGGTCATGGAGGAAAAAAGTTTTTTAAAAAATCTGAAAAAATTCGTGCCCGTGTTTTCGAGGTTGCTGAACACGATGGTGAGTGGCGATTCTAAGTTCGCCAAGTAGTTTCCTAGAAACAGAACAAGAGGCGCGATCTGTGTTTTGTCACTGGTCCCGACGCGATTTGCGCGGTGAATGCGATTCGCGTACTATATAGTCCATTTTTTTGGGCTATAGTTTCATCATTTTCTGCCGGTTTTGCTAACTTTTGGGGGTAAATCATCTTGAAAAACATTTGTTTCGATTACTTCACTTTCTAGGGTTATTTCTATGGTAGTTTGGCATTTCAAAACTCTTAAACTTATAATAACATCGGATGAAAAGGAATATGGAGCGTTTCATGTGAAACTAACCCTCGAAATCGCCAAAATCATGGTGAAGACCCTTTTCTGTACTAGAAATAACCCTAGAAAGTGAAGTAAGTCGAAACAAATGTTTTTCAAGATGTTTTACCCCCAAAAGTTAACAAAACCGGCAGAAAATGATGAAACTACAGTACGCGAATCGCATTCGCTGCGCAAATCGCGTCAGGACCAGTGACAAAACACAGATCGCGCCTCTTGTTCTGTTTCTAGGAAACTACTTGGCGAACTTAAAATCGCCACTCACCATCGTGTTCAGCAACCTCGAAAACACGGGCACGATTTTTTTCAGATTTAAAAAAAAAACTTTTTTCCTCCATGACCTGGTCCCTTTAAGTCAGCATCGTCGAACCTCGAGAAACGGTGGTGGAGCTTCTTCTTCTCCGGGAGTTTCGGGCAAAGAAGTGGATTCAGAAAGACGGGTCCGAAAGCTGCGTCTTCGCCAGTGGTGGTGCCCTCGTCGGCGACCTTCAGGGTGACTTGTCATATTTCGAAATTAATCACTACAGTTGATTGCTGTTAAAGTAATGGTGATTGATCTGAGGATGATTTACCCCCAAAAGTTAGCAAAACCGGCAGAAAATGATGAGGCTGTCTGAGCCGACTGAGTTGAGTGAGCGGTTGTTCTCGGTCGTCGTTGTTGGCGCAATGATCTCCCCGGCTCCCAGAAGGCCTGGAACACCAGGGAGCCGTAGTTCCACCGTCTCGCCAAAAAGCCCGTCACGATCGCCCGACTCTACCCGCGCCGCCAGAGAAGCCGAAGAAGCGTTGCAACTCCGAAGTCCACGCCGCCAGCCGAACCGAAGATGACTCTCCGCTCCGTTGGCTCTGCTCCACCGCTATTCCACTTCCGGAATCAGCTCTTCACGACTTCGATGCCCGCGCAAACTAATGGGAACGCTGCATTCTATTCGGATTCGTTTGCTCCACCGAAATCAGAAGAAAATCAGCGACCATGGTGTGACTATGTTCTTCTTTGTGCATATATGAGACGTCCTGCACGGCGTAAGCCGTTGATTCGGGAAGATAAATCGTGTAAATCGTGTAAAAAATCGACTGATCTGTGTGTTCAATTTATGTGTTCGATTTGCGGGAAAGTGCGGAACGAAAGCAAATCATAAGTTCCGAAGACCGTGGTGATGGAGATCGGGCTGAACACGAAGCAATGCCTCTGCGTCCACTCGATGTGCGCTGAATAATTTGACCAATTGGCACGCAAAAAGGACCGCATATGATTTGCATTTGTTCGAAGTGTCGGCCGAAAAGCGCACCAATTTCCCTCCTAGTTTGCAGCTGAAGCCATGTTCATGCCACAGGTTCACGAAGAATGCCGCTGAAGGTAGTTTGTCATCTAAGACAAGCAGATTTTTCTGTTCATTTTCCGTAGTGTGCCGAAATCGTGCTAGTATATGCCTGCGGGCCACTTTACGCTAAACGAAGCTTCGTCAACTTGTAAATGAAATCCACAAACACTACAGTTTCACGCGGAAATCAGAAAAAAAAATGCGAAAATGAACAGAAAAATCTGTTTGTCTTAGATGGCAAACTACCTTCAGCGGCAATCTTCGTGGACCTGTGGCATGAACATGGCTTCAGGCGCAAAGACTCGCGTCGAGTGCCGACTGCTGATCCGAACGTTCGAAATGATCGCGATGGCGCGCTCTTCCGAATGCGTTCTCATGTTACGAGTGCTTTCCGCGTGATTTCTATCTTTTCAGCCTTCCGTAGCATTTCCGATGGCGCCCGAACCGACATCGCCCGAAATGGACCTAGCATTCAGGTTACGAGCAGTTTGTGTCGCATCTTATATTATTCCATGCCTGTTTAGATCCAGGACGAATGTTTCATCGAAACGCAGTGACTACATCTCGTGGGATGAGTATTTCATGTCGGTGGCGCTCTTGGCCTCCCAACGGAGTAAAGATCCTGTAACGCAGGTCGGGGCCGCTATTGTGACCGACAAGGTCATCGTTGGTGTTGGCTACAACGGAATGCCACGAGGCTGCGACGATGATGACATGCCGTGGGGAAAGACTGCTGAGGATCCTCTAGAAAACAAGTACCTTTACGTGTGTCACGCTGAAATGAACGCCATTTTGAACAAAAACTCAGAATCTGTGCGTGGATCCACGATTTACTGCACTTTGTTCCCTTGCTGCAGTTGTGCCAAGTACATAATACAGGTGCTTAACTTATAAGAATGCGCTTGAATGGGACTCTTTCCAGGCCGGAATCAATCGAGTGGTGTACTTGAAAGATAAGCCGAACAACAAGGAGATGATCGCGGCAAAGCTGATGTTCGAGAAGAGCGGCGTTCAATACAGGTTGGTACATACGTGTTTCAAATTACTATTTTTCCCTTTTCAGTCAGTTTGCACCGACGAAAAGAAAACTAGTCCTTGATTTTGGCAAGTTGTCCATCGACATATCCACTTCTCCCTCTACGACAAGTTCAGGCCTAAGCAGTGTGTAGCCACGGCATTTTAATCAAGCCTTAATACGAGTGTTCACTCAACATTGTCATAGGCGTTATAAACGTCGGTATTGTTTAGAGTTCTCTTGGAGGTCACAGAGGTTTGTGCCTACTCTCACTATTGCTGTTCAAATCTGACGACGGAGGATTGGGAACGGTGGAATTATGGAGCCGGAGACGTTTTGAGAGTTGTAGTTGTTTGCGGTTTCGCACGATTTGTATGTTCACTTTCTTGTCCAGTAAGACTGTTGCGGAGGAGCGTATTTTGGGGCCGTGGTATTCGTCCGTTGTGGTGCACGGCTGCCGCCATTGATTTCTGTCGTTCTTTGAGTCCTGCACGGAAAACATTGATGGTGCTGAACATCGTCAAACGGTGCTGGTCTTAAGCGATTCAAGCAATTCTCGTTTACTTGTTGTCGATTGCTCTTCAGATAACCTGCATATCTGCCGAGCTTAATTTCCTCATAATTCTCGCTTTGTATCTCTTCGCGTTGTTCACACATCGTGTCGTTTTGGTTTCATGGAGGGAGGATGGACACCTGGGATGGTATTTTCAGGTGAACCGATGTTGCGCAGCGGAGTCGTCGTGTCGTGCCGTGCTTTCAGCACCAGCCGCTCGCAAATGAAGGAGGCTGACCTCATCGCGAAGGCTTTCGTTAACAAGATCCGCGAATATGGACAGAAAAATGCGTAAGTCGGGGGATGACCTTTTCAAATCGATCAACTACCTTATTCAGCGGAGGAAGCCTCATTAACTCTTCCCCCGAAGCGGCTAAACAACTGAGCGAGCAGCTGAATCGACTCGCCCAGAAGTTCCAGTTGGCTAATGCCGATGTTGTCGGCAAACTGCCTCTCCAGTTCAAGGAAGCCGAGGTGGAGAGCTCCGTTGATGCCCTTCTAGAAGGGAAGGACCTCGCCGCTCTTACATCTTCCGTTAAGCAGAGGTGGGCATCGAGTGCGCCTCATTCCGAATGTGCGTTGACTCTATTTCAGCCACGAAGCGTACAAGAAGGAACGTGCTGCCAAACTCCAAGCTGAGAAGGAACGCCAGCTCGCTTTGAATGAATCGCAGAACGGCACCCAGCCCGCCAAAAGTGCCTGATCTGTTTGACAATTTCTTAGTTATTCTGTAGTGTATAATTGAGCTCTATTAAAGGGGTTTGCTATCGGATCTTACGTTGATGGTTGATGTTTTGGTTCTGTTAAATATTTGTATTCTGAGGACATAACGTGATTATACTTCGACATTGCGCATAGAATGCCATCCGATCAAGATGCCGGCGAGTGGATATCGAAGAATCCGGCGATCTCGGCGTTCTACGGCTTCGACTCCACCTGCAGCACATCGTTTCTGCTTTGTTTCTCTGGTCAAGGAGGTTTCGCCCGCATCGATCCCACAGAACTTAGGAGAATTCAGAATAGCGAAGCCGCACAACGTGCCGTCGTCAAAGGGGTCCAGAGGATGAAAGATAAGCAGAGCTTGGGAGCCCTCCAGGCGTTCAACGAAGCTCTGGGATATGACGACAGCTGCTGTGACGCCTATGTTGCGAGAGCTGCTGCGTAAGTGGCGTTCTGATGCCTATTCATTGGGCCTGTTTAGCCTGGCAAACGACGGGAAGTATGAGCCCGCGGTGAGCGATTTAGAAAAGGCGCTGAATATTAACTCCGAACACCAAAATGCGCGGCGGTACATAGTTGCTACCCTGTTGGCGTGGGCGAATAGGTATCAGCTGTATCGGCGTTTCCTGGAACTAATCGTCAATTGAGCTTGAAAGAGAATGGTGACATGAAGGGAGCTCGCGATAAGTTCGCGAGAGTGCTGACTTATGAGGAAGACGCTACGGCTCAGAAAGCGATAGAAGAACTCGATGTCAAGAGCCACGCCGTCAAGCGGAGAGTCACGGCGTCGAAGGGAACACTACAGGGCCAGAATGGAAAATCCTGTCAAGCGAAGAGGTTGAGAGTGGAGAACGCAGCGAAGCTGAAGGAGATGGAAGAGTTCATTGCCCGCTTGAAGAAGTAGCTGCCGACTGTGCCATTTTTCTGTATAATTTTCGTTTATAAATGTCTTCATCGCTTTGTTTTGTTCTCCTACTTCTCTCTCAAGCCGTAGTGGGGGTTGGGGGGGGGGGTGCGTAGTGTCGCCGTCAGCCTCGAAGCGTCTTTGTGGGGGCTGGGAATGTCTCGATGCCTCACTCTCAATAAGACTCATTAAGAGGAAATGATCACTAGAAGTAAACGGCAGCGATAAAGTCAGGGTTATCGCTGCGGATCCATCGCTGGTATTTTTCGTCCGCTCTTTTTTTCGCGCGATCTTTTTTCCTTTTTCCTGCGAGCGCAATCACTCGAATCGACTAAAAAGAACCCTCAACGAGACGACGATTGTATCCGGAAATTGACGCGCAAGGGCAGTCGCGGCAGGATTCAACTTTTTCGATCGGTTCTTTAATCCGAGGTGAATCACTTACATAAGGCTCATCGGTAAGCTTGCGTGCATTTTCATTGTCCTCCCCCACTTTCCTCCCATGTATCATCAAAATATGACAAAAGGACAAAAAAGCATGAACTAAAGATAAGCTGGCCGGTATAACAGAAATATTCTTTTTCGACAGACACCGTACATTTTCTTTTTCGCACTTCTCCGCGCGTATCGGCATTTGAAGTTGCGGGCGAGCGAAGCGAGTCCCATGTTCATTTTGCGTGCGCTCACTTCCAGGCTTGGCTTAGGACTATGCCTACCGATTTAACGCGAGCCCGAAGGGCGAGCCCTGTAGTCTTAACAGCTTCTCGATATCATTGAAACGGCTTCAAACATCGCAATCTTCGAAGAAAGCATAAAAAAAAAAGCAAAAAATCGCATCGTGAAACTGGGAGGATGGAATGATCCCGGAACGAATTGCCTGAGTTGGCACCGGTAATACGGTAGGACGTTTTCTCCCGGATCTGCCGTTCATCTGCGCCGCGTTTCTCGCACTGCTTCTGAATTTGTTCGTCGTCATACTGTTCGAAGTGCGGGTGCTAATTGATGGTGGTTTTATGATTTATATGATTCTGTGTAATGTGGTGGTTCTTTGTTACTGGGGCGGTCTCCAGCTAAAGATCTGTGCATTCGCGTTTGTTTGAGGTGAGCTTGGTATCAATCGAAGCTGAATAAATTCCGCGTTGGGTGGTCTTTCTGGATTTTTGAATTTCGAGTTCGTTTTCGAGAAATCAACGAAAGAAAATTTAGTGCGATTTTCGGTGAGGAAGTGCGTGGATTGCGAAAGTGATGCTGCGGGTGTCGCCGCGATTCGCTTGTGTGGCAAAGGAGGGGGCAAGTTACGGACGAGCGAGCGTTGACCTGTTGCGCAGTTGCTTTCCACTTTTTTCACAACTTCTACCGATTCCACAACTTCGACCGATTTTAATCTGTCGCGCAGCGTACCCAGGCTACATATATTTCTAAAATCAAGCATCGCCGTTTCACAATGTTTCATGTAGAAATGCGTCTATTTATCTCACGTCTATGCCAAAGAAGAGTTACCATTCGCTTATGACTTGACTTGACTTTATTCACGACTCAAAGGCATTTCGCCTTGCATGACACCGAATAATAGACAAACAGAGGATGTCTCATTGCTGCAGGCCAGAGATGTTACTCGCTCGAAATTTCATCGAGTCTCGGGATCGGGATCGAGATCGGGATCGAACATTTTTCGAGTCTCGAGATCGAAGATCGGGATCGGGATCGGGATCGAAACTTTTCGAGTCTTGAGATCGGGATCGAAGCCATCGAGACTCGGGATCGGGATCGAAAATATTGGATTTATTTGGCAACTTTCAACAACGAAAACAAAGTGAAACAATCAAATAACATCGTCGTAGTCGACTTCTGAGTCCGATTCCTCGCTGTCTTTGGGTTCCCCTTGTTCCAGCTTCCGGCTTGCTACATCTTGGCGTACGGTCATTAAGCGATTGATTGTCGAATCCTGCAGCCTAGCCCGTTTCGGATGGGATAATAGATGAGTAAGCTTCGAAAACGCTCGCTCAGGCTCAGCAGAGCTAGCACACACAGCAAAATATTTACGGGCGAGAAATGACAGCAGCGGAAGTCGGTCTTTGTTTCTAAACCAAAATGACATAACTGCCGCAGTCGATGTCTTCAGATCGTCGGGCTTCGGAACGGGTATCTTGTCATCTTTCACAAGCGCGCGGTATAATTTTAGCTCTTTCTCTACCGTAGACTCTTTAACTTCGAGCTTTTCGGTATTTTGGTTCCAGGATGACCAGTCATCGTCGTTACCCTCAGATGAGATGTCGCTTATATCATCACGAGGCGGGGAAGGACTTCCTGTAGAGTTCGAAATCTCGGAAGAGAGAACTTCCAGCTCGCACTTATTGGCTACCAACTGCGCAGCGCGCTCCCAATCCGTTTCTGTTGCTATTCGGTAGTCTCCGACAAAGCGAGGATCAAGGAAAGAACAGATGAGCAACACGTCGCTACTTGTGTATTCCGCATAGCGCTTCTGAAGTCCCGCAAGAAAACCTTGTAAAAAACTGCTGCAGAGTGCCGATGACACCTGTGAACGAGATGGCTTGTTGCAGTAATCTTTCAGACGACAAAGTAGATACAGGATAAGCGAAGCTGACGAGCGGCGCCCTTCAACCTGCAATTCAGTGAATAGGCATCATATTGAGACGCCGTAATGTTAATTACCATAATCGAAATGTCCTTGATATATGCGAGGCATTTACGCAACGTCGCAATCTGATTGAGATCGAAGCTTAGTGTTGCATGGAAAGCCATGGCTGCGTTCGTCTTCTTGGTGTTTTCAGCAGTGGAAAAAGCGGCCAGTGGCTGTTGAAGATCAAGAAATGACTTCAGCATTTCGAAAGTTGAATTCCAACGTGTGATGTTAGCCTAAATTGCTACATTCGAATATGTCAAAGGCATATTTAACATACAAGCTTGAGAGAGCGATTTCTGGAAATGGTTAGAAAAACGTTGTGCATCAAAGGGCTGGATTTAAATGCGACGGCAACCGATCTAATTTTCTCAACTACACCGGAGACTTCGGTGGTGTTTAGCCCGTCTTTGACACACAGATGGAGGAAGTGATCAAAGCAATGGACACTGCAAACGGATTTGGGTTGGTTATTGATTGGAAACAACTGACCTCGGCAGGTCCATAAGCTGAGCGGTTTTCTTGATGTTTGCTCCTCCATCTCTCGTCATCGCTACGACCGACGTCAATTGTACCTGATATCTAGTCAGCGTTTCTTCGATAAGAATCTTGAGATTTTCGGCCGTAGCGCGGTCGTCTGCAAGTGATTTCACAGCGATATGTTTCGTGTGGACGCAAAACTTTTCGTCGACGAATGCTGCGGTTAGACTAAAACGATATGGATCAATGCCAACCGATATGGATCAATACCACAGATTTACCTAACATATCTTCTGTTGCCTTTGCTATATTCATCGAAACAGATGGAAATGGCCTGATTGCGGACAGAACTTGTGATTGCCCAGTCACAATCAGCCGACTCCTTCGCTAGAATTTCTCCTGCTAGACGCTGACGTGTTAGTTTCTGAAACACCATCATGATTCAACGCCACCATTGCCATTGTTACCGTGTATCCTCCAACAGCAAACATATTAGAAAACTCGGCCGAATCGACTGCTTGGAATGGTACACCGTAGGCGGCAAAGAAGCGGAGAACTGCCTTTTCGAAGTCTTCCTTCTTGTCGACAACTTTGAAGTTAAGCTTTGCTTGCTTAGCAGCTGGACCGCCTTCCAGCACCGCCTCGTTCTTCCTATCGTGAATCGCACGATGTCGTATCAGTCCAGTTAGGGATTTTGATTTGTTCTTCTTGATCTTTTGGCCACATCCTGGGGCTTTACACAGCCAATACTCATCGTCAAAGTCATCAAAGTACTTGTAAATGTCGTGCTTATGTGTCATCTGAACGAGAATAGACATTCAAGAACGTTGAATAAGCGAAAGCAAAGAGTACCTGGAGATGATAGGGGGATGATAACGTAGATGCTACTGTAGGAAGTGGGAAAATTTTTCCCAACGGGACCCAAATTTCCCGATCTTTCCCCGAAAATTTTCGAGACTCGGGGTCGGATCGACATTTCGCCGAGTCTCGAGATCAAAGATCGGGATCGGGATCGAAACTTTTCGAGTCTCGAGATCGAGATCGGGATCGGGATCGAAAATTTTTCGAGACTCGGGATCGGGATCGAGATCGAAAGATCGAAGAAATTGCTCGAAATTTCGAGACTCGAATACATCTCTGCTGCAGGCTTCATCCTTGGCGTAGCGGTGATGTCGAGCAGGTCGTAGACCATTCATTCGGGAAACCATTCGCTTATATGTATCATATTTGCGCTGTTTTGCACAACCAGAAGCGACAGAAAATGAAAAAATGCCTACAACACTGGTAACAGTCAAAGAATCGAAACGACCTATCAAGTGGAACGAAGTTCCTCGTACTCAAAATGATTTCTGGGCAGTCCGACAACATCTGCGAAAAGTGATCGATTGTTGCCCTTGACTACGCTGAATTGAGAAAGTCAGTGAGTTAATCATTCTTATTCTTCTTCGGGCTCTGCCTGAAGGTCTTTCTAAAACATTTAATGAACGATTCTAGATATGCTTCAACCTAAAAAAAATGTGCGAACTAGCGTTTAAACACTTACGGTAGAGCTCTAGTGCAAAAACGAGCAATTTGACGACTAACAGATTCACAAACAGGGCGAGAAACGCGCCGAAGTTCGCGCGCACTCGCACGAAAAAGAAAAAAAGAGCGAACGAAAAATACCAGTGAAGGGTTCCGCAGTGATAACTCTGATCGTCATGCGTGCCATTACTGTGGTACTCTGGTTTCATGAAAAAAGAGCACAGGTGAAAAAAGAGCACAAGTGAAAAAAGAGCACACATCTTTGATAGAATGAATGTTGTGCTGTTGTTTTACATTTTATCCTTCCGATTTTCGGTGCATTTCTTAGCTGGCTTGCAAATTTTATGGATCAAAATGCAACAATAACAAGGGAAAATGTAACTTTATCCGCCCCAAAGTAGATCAATTCCGTCCTGTTCTATGTCGTCGTAGGCCAAATTGTGGTAATAAATGTTCTGATCTGATAAATGTTCTGAAATTGCGGTAATAAATGTTCTTGAATGTCTAGAAGACCGTACCGTTAAAAAGCGGTGCAGTGGAATTCATTGATGTCGAAGTCTTCTAGCGCTTCTTCGGTGCTGCCGTTCAAATGGGACCCGTGTGATAAGTAGGCAAAATATCTGCAAAATCGATCAAGAACCTAAACGAATAATGGAATTTTTTAGCCAAAGTTCTACCTACCGGATGATTGTAAACTCGATTGGAAAACGTTCTTTTTTCACCAATTTCTTCTCACGCGAGCTAACACAGTAATCTCCCAACAGCAACTGGCGCAAACTCGCAAGTTTCAACGCCGGACAAAACTCAGGAATAAATCCGCGACGCGCGATCTTCCTATACAATACCAACTGGAATCCGACGGATCTCCAAGAATATAGCAACGCCGAGCTGGTACAACAATTTACCTACGCCACGGCAACAACAACAATCGGTAACATAAACACAGAAATTGGACAACACGATCCAAAAACAACAAGTCCGCACGGCCACACACAACAACACTCAACCGATCACTCGGCGTCCGCACTGGAATTCTGAAGAACACCGCTGCTCTCCAGCCGCACACTGATGAACTCTGCTGCTCTCGTTGTTTGCAGCCCACAGTCTTGTCTAGATGATGTTCCCGTGTTGTGGGGAATCGTGTCGCTCCCAGGGTGTTCCATTCGGAAACATCCGCTCGGGGGAATCGTGTCGCTACAGTCATCAAAATACATTTACTTGAACTGAATCGGAGGGGTTTTCTTCTCTTTTTTGTTTGTATACATCGTTTGATTATTTAAGTGGCTGGGGTATGCGAAGTGCGGAATGATGCGCGGCACTAACTGTGTACTCGGCAGAAGGATTATACATGTGGTGCATAACGATCGAATCACCCCATTGATGTGCTATTTCTCATTATCTTGTGAATCTTTTGAAAACCTTACAACATCTGAAAGAGCATCTCAAAACATGTACATTTCTGAAAACTATCGCGCTAAAAGTGCACTTGTCAGTTTAGATAGCGCCTCAGATTGTCTCTGTCTGCAAATCGACCGGTGCATAATGATAGCCTCACCTACAGGAGTCGGCTCATTGTTGCTTTATTATGAGTTTCTGGTATCTTCTGCGATTCCCTTCCCCTTTCCATTAATTTGGGCAATCGCCAGGTGGTTTCGGATTTCAAAACTGTTAAATTTGTAACAGCACCAGGTGGCAGACAATAAGAACTTGAAGATTTTAATTGAAAATTGACCAATTAGATCAGGAAAATGCGTGAAACATCTTTTTCCCCATTGAGAATAATGTAGAAAGTGAAATAAGTGGAAACAATGTCGCTGGATTCAGTTCAAGTATGGTCGGGGTAATTTCAATGGGTTTGCAAGGTCCTCGTGGTGGGACCACCAAAATACCGTAATTTTGCGATGTGCCCGACATTTACAAGGGAGATTGCAGACTTTCTAACTTGTTTCGTTGATTTTGCGCGATCTAGGATGTTTTGCAGAAATTCCTACTATGATTTTGTAGAGAATTGAACGCCGCGTCGAATGATATATGGCTTGCACCTCAACACACACTCCACGCGCCGGAATTAAACGATTTATGAAACAGACCACCAGTCCAACAAGGGAACAGACCAGTCTAACAAGGGAACCACTCCAAGTGCCCCGCGAGTTAGGGACTGAGATGTGGCGGGGCTTGTAGACAGTCTTCTAACTAAGCAAACGCACATAGTCTTACCTGCCCGTAATCACTCGAGCAACCCTAAAGATGGTCACGAAGTTGCAAAAATTCGGCCTCGCGGATACTAGTAGCAGCGCTGCCGCCTTTGGCAGCGATGTCTATGTGGTCAAGTGGTAGTGGTTTTGAGCTGCCAGTCTTGGGAGCCGAGTTCGAACCCCTGAGGGAAGCTTTATTTTCTCCATCTCCTATAACCTCCTGTGGCATGTTTTTTACATGTTAAGTACTTATTTTGTATGCCTTCCGCAATACGCGGCCTCTATTCAGCGGATAAAGGGTTTTTTGTACTATGTTGGCATGTGTATAGATAACGGCTTGTGATTGATGAGCAGACTATTACTAGAGCTCAATTAGAGCTGTGGCTATTAGCTAATAATTCCATTCTGTTCCGACGCTTTTACGCCCATGTCGTCGCGTGTTTAAAAAATTACAACGACGGAACCAATTTCGTCAGCGACATATGGCCCATAAGAGGAGGCAACAAGATGAGGAACAACAAGGGCGCCCTGTAACCCGCCCGTCTCGTCGCGAAAGAGCATAGCGAAAAAGTACGCGGCAGACCGTCTTCACGGCAGTCTCCCGCACGTCTTGCATTTCTTTCCTCGCCGATTGCAAAGGTTTACGAATTGCCCTCCTTGTGCCTTTCCGTCAACAAATATAGTTCTTAAGATTTTCGGCTTTTCAGATGGCTTTCCAAATGCTGCATTCTCGGAGAGCAAAAGTTTCAAAGAGCAAGGGCTGCAAAGTGCTAGAGCCTGAATCTCACCCTATTCCGGCTCTTGACAACTCCATGTGCCGTGGTGCCCGTTGTGAGATGTAGGGCAGACATTGTTGAGCGCAGCCATCAGCTGGACGGAACGCTAGCACATTGGAGAAAAGAGGAATAAAAGCGATTTCTTCGAGAAGTAAGAGCTGCAAATTCTAAAGTGCATTGTGAACCTGTGCTTTTAAGGTAAACAGCGAGCAAAGGAGTTGTTCTGATCGCGTGCCGATCATCGTCCGTCGATCAATTTTTGGGAGAATTACTGACTTTTTTCGACGAAGGCTCCGCGGCCCATGTGAGGGTGATGTTGCCACGTCAAGCAAAACTTATGGCAGCGCCACCACATCAAAGAGAGCGAAGTTGATCTGCAAGTTCAGAAATTGTGATGCAGTGTTTGACGCTGAAGATGAACTTGAAAAGCACCAAGAATTGCATGTGTGTGAATCAAAGAAACGTAGGAAACTGTTCGGAAGCATCCCCGAACAGCCGCAACAAGATTTACACTTCAATCCAAGTACAGGGTGTTCCATAAGTTCTGTAACGGATTTCAAAATGTGTGTTTTGAGTTGATTTTTTTGCTTTTCACTTATTTTGACGTTTACTGCGCTTTTCTTGGCCCTTTTTTATCTTATATTTTATCACTGTTTCCCTGATATTCCGCAATATTATAAGAATTTGTCATGGCCTCCAAAGAAAAGAGTTTCGCGGCCGTTTCGTATTTCGCGGAAGGAGGTCAAAATCGGACATTGGAAAGTTGCTGAATCTGGCTCACGGAAAGCTTGTACCGCAGCGAAACGACTTCTGCGCCTTTATGAAGCCGCGAAATTCATATAACCTAGTCCTAGAAGTGAAAGACCGAAGAGTGCGCGAACCAGATTGATGATTTAAGGTGTGAAGAAGCGATTTGAGCGAAATCCGGAGTGCTACATTAGAAAAATGGCTTTGGACTCCAAAAATATTGAAACCATCCACCCAATGCATTGTGAACGATAACCTGAAGCTAATCTCGCCCAGAAAATCCACTGGATGCGTGCTGACGCATCACAGAAAGAAGTATAGAAGGGAAAAATGGAAGAGTCTGATAGCCGTGGCCACGAGCAAAGAAATTCGTTGACTCCTGTTCACGGATCAATTAATTTTTTCGATTAAATTATTCCCAAATCAGCATAACGAGTGAGTTTTCCATGAGGCAGGCTCTTCTCGATCTGTTGAGTTCAAAAGGAAACATTTCCCATCGAAGCCCGTCATGGTATGCGCTAAAATATGCGGGATGGGCCAAACGAAACCCGTTTTTATCCAAAAAGGGGTCAGGATTGATTCGAAAATCTATCAAGAATGGAATTTGAAGGCATATGTGGCAAGATTCACTTAGGAACACTCTAAAAACGATAATTAGGTGTTCCAGAAAGAGTTGATTCCGGCGCATGGACCGAAATTATCGATGGAGGTCGCGAATCAGATCTGCCCCAAGTTAGTGGGGTAAGGACATGTGGCCCTTCATTAGCGCCAACCTGAGTCCACTGGACTATGCCATCTATGGATTCTTGGAGAGTGAAGTCTCGCGAATCCAGAACACTAGCTTAAACAGTCTGAAGCCATCTCTGGAGCGAGCATAGGCGATGAACTGCTCGTGGCCACGACGAAGAATTTTAGAAAACTTCTTGAAGCCTTTTCTCCCACTGAATGTGGCGATTTCAATTAATCGTTATAGATAATTGTTCTCCTGGTTCTCTTTCATAGGTGTACCGATTTTCACACGAATCCGTTGGATTTTCGTCGAGATATAGCCATTTTTAGGCGTTACAGAAGTTATGGAACACCCTGTAATGTAATCAAGTTGTTGTCGTTGCAGTTTCCCCTTGAAAAAGCCGACGACCAGTTCACGGATGCGGAAGAGTTAGTCTCCAATTCTATAACTGGTAAGTTTACGAACTCCGCACTGACGTATATTGTACTTTGCCACTCTTAGAATATATTGTCAGCATCCTAGAAGCGGATGCATCGCTTACATGTGATCCGAAAGAAATTGACAGCTACAAAGAAAATTATAGCAGCGACGAGGATTACAGCGAGAGTCGGGAAGTACCTCGCACACCTACACGTTTCAAGTATTCCCGAGCTCAGATGGAAAAAATTATGCAGGACTACGATCAATTCCCCTTCGAAGAAATACAACACAGATATAGGTTGGTTACATCATGAAAGGACATTTCCAGGTATCGGAAACTGCGCTAAGCACGTGTTTCACATTTTACAGAATGAGGAAATATCTTAACCAGTCTTGACGTTTGGCTGAAAAGGAGATCAAAGAAGAGCTTCTTCTTGCTTTCGAGGACTGGGAGGGAAAGGGCATGCACATCAATGACCGTGATTTGCAAATCGAAGCTCTCGGAATCGCTCATAAAAAAAATCATGCTCAATTTAAGGTGTACCGTTTGGTAATTAATGGTGACTTTCTGCATATTTCAGGCCAGTCCGACTTTTATCACACAATTCAAAAGAAGGAATGGTATCGTAAGTCGAAAGATTACATACTGAACTACAAGAAAGTCGTTCGTCGACGCCACACGCCAACTACAAATATGTGAGCGTTTTCGTGAGGAGACAAGATCGTTAATCGCAAATCACCCTAATAAGGGAAAAGTAAGCCTTCCCATCCCCCCGAGCAGGTGGTCCCGAATGGAACACCCTGAGAGCGACACGATTCCCCGTCACACCGGAACCTTCTGCGTCTCGCAGACCTCGTTCAAACTCAGCTTGATGATCTGTGCAGGAACCCCTTGCTGCTGGATAGCCGTCCACACTGCATTTGTCTCCACACTGTCGAACGCCTTATCGTAATCGACGAAGATGATGAAGAGCAGAAGCCGGTATTCGCGCGATCGCTCCACCAGCTCGTTGACTGCATGCAGGTGATCGATGGTGGAGAAGTTCTTCCGGAAACCTGCTTGCTCCGCTGGTTGAGCCGAGTACAGAACTCGCTCTATGCGCTGGCTGAGTACTTTCGTAAGCAACTTGTAAACGCAGGAGAGGAGCGAGATCGGCCGGTAGTTCTGCAGATCCAGCGGGTCATCTTTCTTGAAAAGGAGGATCGTCGACGAGTCACCCATCTTCTCCGTGATCGAGCTGGTTTGCAGGCAGGCGTTGAACAGTTTCGTCAATTCCGGCACCAGCACATCTTTTCCCAATTTCAACATTTCCACGGTAATCTTGTCGATTCCAGGAGCTGTACTACTTCTCATCTTCCTTAGCGCTTCTTCGACTTTGCTCTGCGGTAGTGCTGGACATTCTTCGATGGACTCGGGCTCGTTGTATTCGACTCTGACGGTGGAGGCGTAGAGGGACTCGTAGAACTCCTTCACCGTCCGTTGGAGATCCGTCGTTGTCGTGCAGACGTTTCCTTCATTATCGCGTAGCCGAATAAGCCTTCTTCGTCCTATTGCTGCTTTTCTCCTAGCAGTATGTAGTCCTCGATTGCTTCTCACCGCTTCTTCGACGAGGCGTTGGTGATGTCCTCTCCTCTAGAGATCGGACAGTGGCGAACTGTTGAGCTCGAGCACGGCGAAGACATTGTTTGGTCCGAAATTTGTCGCCGCATGCAGCTGCTCTGATGTTATCGCGGATAAGCTCCTTTTTCTCCGAGTGCTTTTCCAGAACGCGTGTAGAGATCGCATTGTTGGTGTCCGCTGTTCTTCCTCCTTTCTTCTTAATCTGTGCGATAGCTTCTCGTCGAACTTGCATCCCATCGGAGTCCTCCTTTGCTCTCGGTTCGCATACATGCGGCTTCTGAGGGTCCAGCGGGTTGGTGAGAAAGACGTTCTCACCGACATCGATGACGATTGTAGGAAGGTCCGACCGCCGATTCTTCAGGACAGTACGACATCCGGTGCACGGGTAAGTGCCCTTGATTTGTCCGGAAGCCGTCAAATAATTGGCACGAAGCTTAGTTTAGGTATAGACATACAGGGTTATCCATAAATACTGTCACGCATAAAAACAACGCCAACTTTTCCCACGACTGACAAAACAACCCGTTTTTTATACCATTCGAAAGAGCATGAAATTCTGAACAAGTTACAATCAAGAAAATTCGAAATGGCTTCCTCGGGCGGCGATACAGGGTCAAAAACGCCTCTGGAAATTCTTCAAGATTCCCGCAGCGACTTCCGGCGTTATTTCCTTCCAAGCGGTCTGCAGAGCGCGCTTCACGGAATCCACACTAGCGTGGCTTGTAGAGCAGATTTTTTGCTCCAGGACTGAGCAAACATCGAAGTTGAGAGAGTTGAAAAGCGGAAAGTGCGGCGGCCAAACATTTCTCCTCCGACCCATCTTTTCCCCAAATTCTTCCAATTCTTCCAGTAAACAATTCGTGTCCTTGGCTCCATGGCCAGGCGTTTAGTCCTACTGAAACGTCCATGCAGTGTTGGGGGGCAGATCTAGGACCCACGATTTCACTACGCCGCCCAGATCCAGGTTTTGGCAGTTCTTACCATTGCAGGTCACCCTTTTTTCCATGGACTTCGAAGAAAACCAGCTCCAGGTTCCCAAGTTCAGAAACCCCGGCCCAAACCATGATGGATTGTGGGGAATGGCTCTTTTCGGCAGTGATGTTGCTGGGAAGGCCTTTCGGAAGACGTTCACGGTGATCCCGGGTGTTTCCCAGCGGCTATACGGTGAAAATCTTCTAATGCGAGAATATAATGCTCTGGAGGCTCCCACCGCGGCCCTGGGCCTTCATCTTCTTCGCTTTCTCCTTTTTTTCAACCTTCATTCGATCGCTCAAAGGCTGTCCGCGCACCACTTTGTAGGGATGGACCCCTAGATCTTGTTCCACCAGTCTTGTGACCGATGACGCGCTGATTGGTGTTCCCTGGCCAGCTTTCTCATGTACCATGCTGGATTCTGGTTACTTTTCTTCCTGATGCTTTCTCTGGTTCTGGGAGTCCTGGCGGAGCGCGGCCTTCCACGTCACTGACGGTCCTTGACTCCAGCAGTCTCCTGGTAACGTTTAATCACGCGATGAACTTGCATTAAATGAGGATTCAACGTCTTCGAAATCTTGGGTATTGGCATTCCACGCTTGTGGTAGGCGACGATGGAAAAATGGTTTTTTTCTGAGACCATTCTTCTGAATAGCAGCGCATAAAATAGCAAAGCAAATAGCAGTTCTAGATCAGAAAAGCATGCAGAACATGAATAAAGCAAATGCCGGAGAGGAAAATGCAGAAAAGCGCGAAAAATTCAAGAGTTCCGAACGCGTGTCGTTCCGAAGAGTCGTCGTCAGTAAGCAGAGTCGTCATCGTCCATACTGATCGGCGTAATGATCAGATTCCTGCATCCATGGCGGTTGTTGAAGTTCCAAGTTACACTACCGTAAGGCATGTTGTGTACGTTCAGGAGTACTTACTACAAGTATGACCTCGAGGGAAGAAGGCCTAGTATTTTTGCAACAATATCACTGGAGGGCAGGGGTCGTTTTGTGCCCCCAGCGACCGGTCGGGTCATCCGCTCGCTCTCTCTGAGGCTGTCTGAGCCGATTGAGTTGAGTGAGCGGTCGTTCTCGGCCGTCGTTGTTGGCGCAATGATCGCCCCGGCTTCCAGAAGGCCTGGAACACCAGGGAGCCGTAGTTCCACCGTCTTGCCAAGAAGCCCGTCACTGCCGCCCGACTCCACTCGCGCCGCCAGAGAAGCCGAAGAACTGCCACAATTCCGAAGTCCGCGTCGCCAGCTGCCCTGATGGTTCCCGGTTCTCCTGCTGTGCTCCGACAACGCGTTTCGCCTCCATGCCTGTTCTTCACTCGTGCCGCCCGCGGAAGCCGCCGAAGAAGCTCCTCAACTCCAACGTCCGCGCCGCCACCCGAGCTGAAGATGGGCTTGCTGTGTTCCACCGTCTCCGGGGTCAACTTTTCGCCTCTCTGATGCCCGCGCACACTAATGGGATCGCCGTGCTCTACTCTGATGTGCCGAAGTCAGAAGAGTGACTACGGAGTGATAATGTGTTTCTTGTGCATATATATGACGTCTCGCAAGGCGTAAGCCTTTGATACGAGAAATAAACTCGTGAAACTCGTGAAACATCACTGGAGGGGTGTGGTATGACTAGTCCAGGGAAGACAGAGACAAGTGGTGAACTCAATCCCGAATACACATGTTAAAACCACATTAAATTGGACTCTGGAGTAGTATTTACATTCATAGTGATTCAATTTTTGATTGAAACTGGCATTTTTGTAAAAAGTAATGCTTTGTGCAAACTGATCGTTTGTGCAAACTGATGCTTTGTGCAAACTTTATTGTGCAAAGTGATGCTTTGTTCAAACTGCACTTTTCCCCCGGCACGCCCTGCAGCGCATCATGCGCAACGCCGAGCTCCATCGGCATGACTCTCCGCGGGAAGCGATCACCACCATGGCTGTTCACAGCACCCCAAAGGTACAGAACGAACGCCGAAACGGTCAGCATTCCAGAGCGAACCCCACGTCCCAGCGCACGGCTACCCCGACCGCCCAGTCCGAGTCTTTCTGCGCCTTCTACCATGGCGGACAGCACACCACGGAAACCTGCCGTGCCTTCTCCACCCCAGAAGATCGCCGCACCCGTGCCAAGGACCTGAAGGCCTGCTTCCGTTGCCTGAAGACCGGCCACGACGCCCGTCGCTGCAGAAACCAAGAAGAGATGCTCCCACTGCGGCCGCAGCCATCACACCCTCTTGTGCCTTGGAGAGAAGCCCACCGCCGCTCCTGTTTCCACTGCTCCTGCTCCTTCAACCGGTCCTGAAATCATCACCTCCGCTCCCGCTGTGGTCTCCGTTGGCGCCGCTAACCCGTCGATCCCGCATCCGCCATCCATCCGAACGTCGACTACGAAGAATACGCCATCGACATCGAACAACAGACCGGCACACTCCGCAGACTCCAGTGCCTCTGCAAAGACCCTCCCGTCAATGAAGACCAAGCCGCCTGGAACCTATTCCTCAAGACGGTCACCTTTGAAGACAGCCGCTACCATGTCAGCCTTCCCCTGAAGTCACGCGACACGCCCATTCCGTCCAACATCGGCCTCGCTGTCCAGAGCCTTGTCTCCCTCGCCGCCAGCACGTCAAAGAAGCCCCATATCAAGACTCAGATCGACCTCATCCTGCAAGACTGGCTCGACCGCGACATCATCGAAGTCGTACCCGAAGATGAGATTGACAATGATTGGATGCGCTATCATCCATATCACATCGTTGAGAAGGCCACGTCCACGACGACCAAGTTCCGCATGGTCCACAACGCCTCCGCCCAAACCAAAGGCAATCCGTCCTTCAACCAGCTGCCTTACCGAGGACCAGTCATGCTCACCTCCTTGCTCGCATTTCGTGAACACCCGATCGCGTCCGTGGCCGACGTCGAGAAAGCATTCCTCATGGTGGGAGTCAACAAACCCGACCGCGACCTGTTACGCTTCCTGGTCCCGAAGAACTGGAACCACCGCATCGACCGCAGCAATCTCATCGCCTACCGCGTCAATTTCGGCACCGTCTCAAGTCCCTTCCTTCTGGTTGGGGTTCTCGACATGCACTTCCACAAACACGACACCCCCTTGGACCGCGAACTCCGCGAGTACACGTACGTGGACAATGTTACGTCTTGCCGTAACAATGTTTGAGGGAGCTAGGAGCTCTACCTGGTGGGAGACCTCAAACTTGGGTAATTAAACCTTTATGTACAAATAACACGTAACAAATAAAGGCGCGAACACATAAGCACATGAACGCGCTAGTCAACACAAACATAAGGCTGGCGCGATATGAATGGAAGAGACAGAGAGCGGTCGCTAGCCTAGACAACATAGACAACACGCAGACAAGTACGGTGACCAAGCGCGGTGAGACGCAGACGAACATTGAACAAGAGAATCAATGCGTGTGGTCAGCACGCAACAGACAACGTACTGCTCGGTGCCAGCTCCCGCGACGAAGCCGCCCACAACATGGACCGCGCATGTTCCCGTTTCGATGAGCTCGGAATGAACCTACGAGATCGGCTCTCATCGGACGCCGTACTCAACAAAGCCTGGAACGCCCCTTCGAAGGCCACCTCCTTCCTCGGCATCCTGAACCACCCCTCGACAAAGCGCCAACTCCTCCGGCAAATCAGCACCTTCTACGACCTTTTGGGACTCTGCTCCCCGGCGACCCTCCCATTCCGTCTCCTCATCCAACAGCTATGGAAAACCGGAAAAAACTGGGACGACCAGCTCAGCGAGGCAGACAGGAAGACCTGGGACAAGCTCACCGCGCAGCAAGAAGCCACGATCAGTCTCCCCCGACGGATCTCGCTCCTCTCGGACCCGCACGACCTGCACGTCACGACCGGGCTCACGATCCCCCGCATTGAACTCCTGGCCGCCCTCATCGGCACCTGATTCGCCACTAGCATCATCCAGTCGGTGATCCTCCCGCTTTCCGGCCGCACGTTCATCTGGAGCGACAGTTCCTGCGTACTGAACTGGATCAAGAACACTGACGCCAACGTTCCGATCTTCATCCTGCGCCGACTACAGGAAATCCGCTCCCATCCGTACATTTTCCACTACGTCAACACGGCCGTCAACCCAGCTGCTTTGGCCACCCGAGGAAGCACTATGGAGCAGCTACAGCACCACCGGATCTGGCAGCACGGTCCCCCATTCCTGTCTCAGCCGGAATCCACATGGCCTGACGACATCCCGCAGATCACCAGCCTACCGGAAGAAGACGCGTCCCCGGCACCTCGCCTCACCGCAGCAGCCATCACCGTCCCAGAGCCCATCAGCCTGCCTCTCGACCTGGACCGCTTCAGCTCCCTTGACAAGGTCATCAACATCGTCCTCCTTGTCCTGTTGGCGATCTACAAGTTCTCAAAGGCAAGACTCGCCCATCCCCCCGAGCAGCCCTCCGACTCCTCGTACGCCACGAGCAAGAAGTCCATCCGCCACCTGATGCTGACATGACCCGCCTAGACATGTTCCGAGACCAGTTCAACATTCTCCGCTCTGCCGGACGCATCAATGCCAGCGCTCTCCCTCCAGACGCCACCAACCCGGTCTACCTTCCCCGTCAGAGCCGCCTGTCCCGACTCATCGTCCAGGCCGTCCACGCCCGAAACGCCCACGCCAGTGCACCTCACACAGCGGCCCAACTGAAGCTCTACTTTCACATCCCTCGCCTGGCCTCCTTCGTGAAGACGGTCCTCGACCAGTACACCGGTTGCCGAAGAACCACATCCTCACCGTTCCAGCAACCGCCAGTTCCACAACCCCCTGGTAGTCGTGTCAACCGAAGCCAGCCCTTCGAATCCACCGGCATGGACTACGCAGGTCCATTCACCGTCAGCACTGTCCACGGAATCGTCAAAGTCTGGGCCGCCCTCTTCACCTGCTTCACAACTCGAGCTGCACACTACGAGACCGCACACGACCTATCTTCGCTCGAATTCCTTCGTTGCTTCCGACGCCTGGACTCCTCAGCGACAATGGCACCAACTATCGGGGCGCCTCTCGCATCGTCAGAGCACTGGCCGCCTCATCAGACGTACAAGACTTCACCTCCAACAACAACATCGAATGGACCTTCCTCCCAGTGATGGTCCCTTGGGCCGGCGGACTCACAAGGGACTGTTCCCAAGTGATACGCGCAGATCGAGCTGATATTTGGCACAGTGATAGGGGTGTATCTGAGAAGTCAAGCACACATAAACTCGCGTGCCAAAAATGAAGCTATCCACCCTAAAAGGCCCTAAAGTTACCAAAATGCACAACACTCAGTACTAGTAGAATTTAATTGCAATGGGACGTTGTGCTTGTGTGGTCGAGGGGTAGTGCTCTGAGACGCCAGTCTACGG
This sequence comes from Steinernema hermaphroditum, assembly GCA_030435675.1. NCBI lineage: Eukaryota > Metazoa > Nematoda > Chromadorea > Rhabditida > Steinernematidae > Steinernema > Steinernema hermaphroditum. Next base: position 8,412,553 of record CM059622.1, read on the forward strand.
TCTCGGGTTCGACCCCAGCCGTGTTTCACTATGCTTCCATCTTCTTTCTTCTAACCATAACAGCATATTTTCGTTTAGCGTTTACCAACGCTGGTCTTTGGTTTGGAGCCCTTTGCAGGAATCGGAACTGGTAACCCGAATTTCACCTTTGTCATGGAGTTGTTTTTCATTCTTTGGCGTTCCCCTCTCTCCGTTTATCGTTTAAGATGTCACAACGGCAGATCCTATTCGATTCTGGCCAATACAAACACATATACGCGTAAACGCCTTCTGAAAGTCGCGTTTTATTTAATATAGCCAACTTTGCTGGACCAACGGCAACTGTTTATGTGGTCGAGCTGGATAGTCTCTTGGTTGCCGTTCTTGAGATCCAGGTTCGACACCCATGCCAGCCGTTCTTCTTTGGTTTGATGTCCTGAGGTAAATAGCAAAAGAGAGGGGACCGTGAAAGAACGAAAAAACGCTTCGCCACAAAAGTGAAATCTGGGTTACCAGTTCCGATTCGTGCAAAGGGTTTTTTTAGTCTACATTTGATGCAAAACAAAAAACGGTGTTGTTAAACACTAGGAAACATAATAATGTACAGTTTCGGTGAAAAGAAGGAAAATCGAAAAATAGAAGATTCCCTGTGGGAATCGAACCCTAGACCGCAGACTGGCGTCTCAGAGCACTACCCCTTGACCACACGAGCACAACGCGACGATTTACGATTTACGATTTATTTGTGGAATCTTCAACATTACATCGAGCCACACCCCATATGAATCCATTGTTGTCGGTCCTCTACTCGTGCCCGTTGTCGCCACCGTTGCATTCCGAGTTTCTTCGTGAAATCATCTCGCCATCTGGTCCTCGGTCTTCCGATGGGGCGCGTCGTCGGTGGCCGCCATTCTTCGAGCTTCGTCGACCACTTCTCAGGCAGTTCACGAGCAGTCTTCCAGGCGTAGTTCCACTTCCTTCTTGTCGCTGATCCGTGGGCGTCCTTCAGCTTCGTTACTCCTCTCAGCCACTCGTTCGTCCTTCTGTCCAGGAGCCTTACGCGGAGCATTCTTCGTTCCATTCGACGCTGACTGGTTTCCAACTTTCTTCGTGCTGCTTTCGTCAGCGTCCAGGTTTCACAACCGTACAGCATCGCCGGTAGCACGCACTGGTTGAAGAGTCTTCTTTTCCACCGCATCAGGACTGAAGGCGACGTCAGGAACTCCTGGTACTTGCGGAAGACGTTCCAGCCTCTGCGTATCCTTCGTCCCACTTCTTTCAGATAGTTTCTCGCGAGGCGGACTTCTTGGCCGAGGTAGACGAAGGCTTCGACTTGTTCCAGAGCGTTTCCGTTCAGGAGGATCGTCGCTTCTTCGTTCGCCATGATCTTCGTCTTCTCTGCGTTGATCTTGAGGCCGCTCCGGAGGGACACTTCGTTGAGTTCGTCGACCATCTTCTGCAGCTCTTCCTCCGACGTGGCCACCAGTGCGATATCGTCTGCAAACCGGAGGTTGGACAGCCTCTCACCATTGACGATGAGTCCGCAGTTCGTCCAGTCGAGTTCGCGGAAGATTTACTCGAGCGTCGCCGTGAAGAGCTTCGGGCTGATGACGTCTCCCTGCCGGACCCCTCGCTGGATGTTGATCGGCACACGGTCTTCTCCTAACTGGATGTGACTCGCGGCTTCATCTTGGATCCTCCGGAGGAGGGCGACGATCTGCCGTGGCACACCTTGCCGTTCGATTGCTTTCCAGATCGCGTTGGCTTCTACCGTGTCGAAGGCCTTCTCAAAATCGACGAAGACGATGTAGATCGGGACATGGTATTCGCGAGTCTTCTCCAGCAGCTCGTTGACGGCGTGTAGGTGGTCGATCGTCGAGAAGTTTCTTCTGAATCCGGCCTGTTCCACTGGCTGGGCGGCGTCCAAAACGTGCTCAATCCGTTGCACGATTGTCTTCGTGAGTGAGCACAACGCGACATTGCAATTCAATTCTACTAGTATTGAGTGTCGTGAATTTTGGTAACTTCAGGGCCTTGTTTAGGGTGGATAGCTTCATTTTTGGCACGCGAGTTTTTGTGTGCTCCACTTCTCAGATACACCCCTATCACTGTGCCAAATATCAGCTCGATCTGCGCGTATCACTTGGGAACAGTCCCTTGTCAGCGAACGGATGATCAAGATCACCAAGGTTTCCCTCCGACGCGCCATCGGCAGCTCGCTCTAGTCCCTACAAGAGTTCGAGACCCTGCTCACCGAGACCGAAGCCATCGTCAACTCACGACCGCTTCTGCAAAGCAGCATTGATGGAAAAATCCTGCGCCCGATCGACCTCATCTCTCCGAATGCCACCATCGGCATCCACCCTTCGGCCGACCTTGAAGACCAATCGTCGCCTCAGGGGAGGAGTCTGCCGTCGTCAGTGTCCGTGGAGCGGGGCCAAAGCTGTGGGGCTGCTTTGTGGAAGCGGAGTAGCGTCGCTGTGGCAGGGCGTGCCGGGAGGAGAGCGAGGACGGCCGCGAGGACGAAGTAGACTGACAAGGGAACATTTTAAGGTGCCCCCAGCCGATTCGACTGAAATTTTGTACAATAGTAGTTCTCGTGCAGTGTTTTAATCATACAAAATATTAGCTGCCCATGGGCACTTGGCAGGGGGTAAAATGCAGTTTTAAAATAGTGCAGTTGGGTTATATTGAATTAAGTCCCCGTGTATCGGGTTGAGACATGGTGGGGGTGGTAGAGCTTGGTGTGGGCAATCACGCGCACACCGAATCCCGTGCCCTCAATCAAGGTTCAGCACCTAAACACCCCTCGAAAGTTGGGCCCATATGAATATAGTCGACTTCGGCAACCTTGATGAGAATGGGTGTGTGGCCGAACTGGATAGTGCCTTGGCTGCCATTTTTGCGGTTTAGGTTCGACTCCGCTCCGGCCCATATTTTTTCTCCTCGCTTCACCAACATATTTAAATTTGATTTTTTCCTCGCACCCAATCCTATCCCAACTTCAGTTATGAATACTAGCAATATTTTGCTTCCTCATACAAGGGTACGGTAAAACATGTAAAGCTAATATCGAGGCGAGACTAGGGGCAAACGGTAGGCCTAGGTAAGTACATGAGCTGTTTAAAAAATCAGCTGCCCATATGCGCTCTATGTCCATCAAAAAAAGATGCGGCATCCTTTCTCACCGATGTCACATTTGTTTCTCACCGGTGATTCCCAAGTGACCAAGTGTATACTTAAGCTCACAATTTTGTTTTGCTGGCAAAGTGTTCATACATGTTCCCTAGGTCGACATCCCGATAGATCACTATGCGACTATCAGATATACCTTAAGTATACATTTCGGCACTTGGGAATCACCTGTGGAAAACGGATCTCCAGTTGCTTGGAAAGAATACTGCATCTCTTTTTGATGGACATAGAGTGCATATGGGCAGCTGATTTTTTGCACAGTTTATATACTCACCCAGGCCTACCGTTTGCCCCTAGTCTCGCGTGGATATTAGAGTTGCATTTTTTACCGCACCCTTGTAAGGAAGAGCTAAATATTGTTAGCATTCATAACTGAAGCTCGGATTGAGCACGAGGAAGAAGACAAATTTAAATATGGTGGAGAAGTGAGAAGAAAAAATATGGGGCGGAGCGTAGTCGAACCTGAACCACAAAAATGGCAGCCAAGGTACTGTTCGGTTCGGCCACCCACCCGTTCTCATCAACGTTGATGAAGTTGACTATATTCATTTGCCCATAACTTTCGAGCGGTATTTAAGTAGTGAATCTTGATTGAGGGCACGCGATACCACCCCCACCATATCTCAACCCGATCCGCGTCTGCCACTTGGCAACATTCCCTTGTGAATGTAAATTCTACGTTATCCTAATTTTACAGACTTTAAAGCGTTTTATTGTTGAGGTGCAAAGGCGACAGATGACCAAATGGCAGGAATGAAATGTACAGTGAACATGGAGCCATGATGTCCTGATTGCTTTCTAGAAATATTATCCGCTGTCGACTACATTGTGGCTAAAACTGACCTTAACATGACCACAGTTATGTGAAAACGTATAAGGGCATCCCAAAGCAAAAATCTGGGCTGTGTATTAATGGTTCAGTGGTAAGAGCCTTGCTCAAAGGGCGGTTCACCCGGGTTCGATTCCCACCAGGGACCAGAATTTTTTACTTTTATCCAACTGTCTTTTACTGTATTCCGCTACAAAAAAAACATGTGAGAAAATCAGGAAACCATTTTTGCACTTATATTTCATGTCTTTATACCTATTATAAGAGTCATCTAAAGGCCATTTTCAGTCACCATGTAATCGTCAGCGGCTAATATTTTGAGAAAGCAATCAGGACATCTAGTACATGAAGAAAGCATGTCTTATTTTTGTTTAGAGTCTGTAAAAGTAGGATAACGTAGAATTTACACTCAGAGCAAGAAGAGAAACAAAATTAAAAACTAATGCTCGCCCGGGCTTCGAACCTGCGAGCAAAAGTTTCATCACTAGCAGCCTTGCCACTTGACCACACAGACAACTTGCCGCACCGGGACTTAATTCAATATAACCCAACTGCACTGTTTTAAAACTGCATTTTACCCCCTGCCAAGTGCCCATGGGCAGCTAATATTTTGTATGATTAAAACACTGCACGAGAACTACTATTGTACAAAATTTCAGTCGAATCGGCTGGGGGCACCTTAAAATGTTCCCTTGTCAGTCTACTTCGTCCTCGCGGCCGTCCTCGCTCTCCTCCCGGCACGCCCTGCCACAGCGACGCTACTCCGCTTCCACAAAGCAGCCCCACAGCTTTGGCCCCGCTCCACGGACACTGACGACGGCAGACTCCTCCCCTGAGGCGACGATTCCATTCCGGTCTTCCACGAACACTGCAGTCACAAAAGCTTCGTAGTGTCCCGCTCCGCCACCAACGCCTCGATGATCTGCTGGCAAAAAATCGACTGTGGCGAGAACCACATTGTTCCCCTGGATCCTCAACGTTCCCAACGCCACTTCTGCGGCCCGCCATGCGCCTGTCCCGCCTGGGCGAATGACTGCGACCTCAACCCCCCGTCCGCGTACGACACAAACGCGATCCAGCGGTTCCAAGAAGCAGTCTCCCCCCCGCTGGAATTCCGCCTCTCCACGCACACTCTACGCGTTGGCACATGGACCCACGGCCAGCTTCTCTGAGAAGTCACCACCGTCTGCGACGGCCATTCCTTCTGCGCCTTGGGCACCTGCATCTTCTACTGGGACATCTGGAACAACAAGAGTTGCCTCATGGAACGCATTCTCCAGACCACCTTTGGCATCTGCGCCACGCTTCTTACCGGATTGGCGCTGAAACTGGCAATCGCCTACTTGCTCCACAGATGTCACAAATGCGCTCGAAGACGAGGATGGACCATCAAACGCCACGCCATCACCTTCTCCGCGGCCCAGGCCACCGTCTCCTGGAAAAGACTGCCCTTTTCACGAGAAGAAACTGTGGCCCTCATGATGATCGTCATGATCGCTCCCTACACGCAAGCCTGCACCCCAACGGCTAACTTCCAAGCTGAGGGTCGCCCTCAAGGATCCATCAGCATCACGGCCCAACCGATCCTCACGTGCCTGCCAACTGACATCATTCACACGCGACCGGCCAACCTTCAAGTGGTATCCAGCCGTCGTTGTCCAGGTATGGGCTCCTGGACGGGCCAGAACTGTGCCCGCATCCCTCCCGATGCCCAATTGGTCGAGTTCCTGCCGTACAAGGACCTACCCGTCGTCACCCGATACCAGGAAGCCTGCGCCTGCCTCCTCCCATGCGGCTGTCTTCTCTGCGGCTCCGGATGCCTCTTCTACCGCATCTTCGCAGTCGCCGACCAGGAGTCGAAGCCGATCGTCGTGAACAAGTGCGCCTGGCAAGCAGCGACGGTGATCGAGATGCAAGTGTTGACCGCTGCCACGAAAAAGCGCTTCTCCCTCCTTCTGCATAACGGAGAAGTCCCGCACGGCAACATCTCAGTCGGCCTCCTGTCTCAAACATTGGCCACCACAGTCTCAGCCATGTGGTTCGCAGAGACCGAAGATACCAGCGCCCACCTTGACGAGCCCCAGATGGCCGACGCTCGGCTCTTCACGTGCACCAACGTTGCTGCACGGAACTGCTCACTCGACCCGCAATCAGTGAGCTGCCATCAAGCTGACGACGTGGCCGTTTGCGACACTTCGGGCAACCACCTACTGCAATCCGCACTCCGGACCCGAGTCCTGCCTCAGTTCGTCGACGGCCAGCTGGTGGAACGGCGCCATGGGAAAACCTCCGTCAGGCTCGCGAGAGCGGCTGTGCAAGTTCAGATAGAGATGAGAAATCTGACACTGCTTTCCAGAATCGATTTCACCACGTGCACAGCCCAAGTAACCAATCACAGGTTGCTATGGATGCCCCAGCGGAGCCACTCTTCACTACACGTACACAACGGACTTCGGAGAGGTTACAGCGGCGGTCATCTGCCCATCTACTACCGTAACCATCTCGTGCGGACCCAACGGCAACACCAAGTCAACCCGTATCTTCCTCAAGAACCCGTCGGTCAGTGAATCGTGCATTGTTCATTGTCCATCTCATGCCTCTTCTCTCCTTCTCTCTGGCCAGTTATACTATGTGACCCAATCCGCATGGTCCCAAACCTCCGCCACGGTCGGCATTGACGACTCTCCTTCCCTTTTCACCCAGTTCGTCGAACCCGTTCTCTCCCTATCAAATAGCCTTGTCAAGGCACTAATTGTTGTCCTTCTCTGTCTAGCCCTTCTGGCTTTCTGCCGTCGGTGAACCTCGTCTCCCCGCGCGTCCAGTTCGTCGACGGACCTTCGCCTGTCAACGACAAGCTGGCTCTTTCCCCGCGCGCTCTGATCTAGGCCCCTCCTGCCCCCTTGCCGCCATTTTTGTTGTATTTAAGGGCGCAGCCCCGTCCAATAAATCTTTCGTGCTTTACGCCCCGGACCCCGTCGTGAGACCAGCCATTCTTCTTTGGCTTGATGTCCTGAGGTAATTAGCAAAAGAGAGGGGACCGTGAAAGAACGAAAAACAGCTTCACCACAAAAGTGAAATTTGGGTTACCAGTTCCGATTCGTGCAAAGGATTTTTAGGCTACATTTGATACCAAAACAAGAAACGCGTTGTTAAACACCAAGAAACATAATAATGTACAGTTTCGGTGAAATGACTATTTCGTCGTAGTAGTCAGAATCAGCCGGGGTCTCGTAGCGGGGTCTTGCTAAGTAGCAGCACTAAGGAAATGTAGTAAGTTCGGTTTTCGCTGCGCGTAGCAACAAAAACCGACGGAGAGTTTCCTTATCTTGCTCTACAAGTTCACTCGTAATTTGTGGAAATTACTCTTTTGCGGTTAGCTCCCTCCCATCCCGTTCCTAGTTCATGTTTGGGCTACATGCAGTGTTATAGGTCCGTTCGACGAGATCCGCAAGGCAGTCAGTCCCTTGGTGCCACCCGAAGTAACGAAATGTTTGCTGAAGGCACTCGAAGCCTCCCGGGAAAAGTCCACTATGGTTCGATACCAGGCGGCGGTCCACAAATTCCACAAGTGAAGGGAACGAGCCGAAGACCCGCCATCGGAAAGTGAATCTGGCGTATCTGGGATTCCTGCTCAACCAGTCTAGCTCTCTTTCTGTCGTCCAAGCCGCGTCGTCCGCCCTGGGGCCCATTTCACAAAGCGCAAACGCAAACGCAAAACGCAATTGCGTCGCAATTCAGTGACATGCCTCCGAGCATGTAACTTCCGAACGCAATTGTAGAATTTGACCCAGAATTAGCTGTTTTTTCGTCCTTTATCACTGTGTCTACCACTTTCTGACTAACACTGGATATTCACCTTGAAAAGTGTTTGGGTGTTCGCGGCGGGACCAGAGGTCGCAGATGGTCCCACCAAAAACCGGCAAAGTTGGCATAAATCACCCTTCTGTGGTGATCCACAGCTAACCGAACGTGCGAACTTTTTAAACTATGACCTGCTGCAGACAGGTCGAACCTGCGAAATTTACTAACATATTAGCCTAAAATCTTCTCAAAATCAGTTTACCGAGGTCTCCCAAATTGGTACGAACATGCGACATTTACCTAATTGTGGCCCGTTCCTAACATCGGCTTACTATATGTCCGAGTAATTTCTGACAAAAAAAGAAGTGATGTGCTAGCTAAAACGGCGGCTGTCCGCTGCCAAAGGTGGTCAACTAAAAAGATCTAAGAGTTGCTCGCCAAACCGACCTGTGCGATTCTTCCAAATTGAACCGCAATAGATCGTGCCACGCGGTACAAAACGATCCGTAAATCCGTCGCAAGTTGTGTCAGCCAAAACAACTGCGATTCCGTTGATACACTAGCTCTTCAAGCTCGCAGGGACCCGGATGTCGCTGCTTATTGAATCCGCAAAGTGTAGAAGACGAGGGGCACAATGAACGGCTGCTCTTTATTGACCGATCAGAGGCACAAGACGACACAGGACGATATAACAGCACGAAGCGACCGATCCGTAGATGGTACGCACAAACACTGACTCAAATGGCGGCCTGCAAAATCCTCCGTGGTCCTGTCTAGACTGAAGATGACGTTCTTGAATGTTCCGTAGACCGTTGTGCAGAGGATGCGTGTAGACAGTCGAAGTAGACGATAGACTGTTTCTGGGTGCCGTGGGGGAGAAAAATGGTCGTTAGCGACTGGCTGCGACGACAGTCCCGCCTCTCGAAGATGTCGATGTGATAGTTGATTCGTGGTTGCTTGAAGATCCGGTGATTAAATTTTTCTGATCCTTATAACACAGCCCGTTGATAAATCGATAAAGATCCCAATATGTAGTTGACAGCAAATTTGACGCTTGATCATCGGTCGAGCCTTCCCGCCTCCCGAAAAACATAATCCGGACATAAAACACAGTTTGCTGCCTCAATAATCATAATTTGCTGCCGATAAACCCAATCTGCTGCCGATAAGTCCTTTGAAGATAACGTAGTAACGATTTGAGTAATAATAACTAGTAGTTCGTGTAAATCCTTTTTTGAGTAATTTTTCTGCTGCTAAGTCCATACTGATAATAAATCCATAGTGGCAAACAAGTAGATAAACAACAAAAAACACACAAATGAAATAAACTTTTTTTTTCGTTTTCTCTCTTTCTTTTTTTTTTTTTTTCGTTTTCTCTCTCTTTATTCTCTTTTTTTTTCAATTTTTTCCGTAACATATCTTTTTCCTTGGTCGTAGATTATAGCGATGATTCCTTGCGTTATTCATATTCGTCTTGTCGGGTCCCGCAACGTTTTCTTCCTGATCTCCTTCCTCTTGCTCTGGTTCATCGTCAATTTCTAGCGGGATCACTCGGTTCACCGGGCGCTTGACAACTTCGCGGTTTCCCAGCAGTAGCGTTATTTCGCGAACTTTTTCATCCGATCCTTTCGTTTCGCTAATAATCCTCCCGAGTTTCCAGTTCTTTCTTGGTTGGTTTTCTTCTTCGAGGAACACAATATTGCCGATTTTGATAGTGACATCTTTTGATCGTCCTTGGTGTATTCCAATTCGATGTTTTTCTCGAAGACTCGTCAAATATTCGTGATGAAATATCTTCCAGAACTTTTCCACAAAAAGTCGCGACGATTTGAGAGCTTCTAACGCTTCTTGGCGTGAGCGGAATGCTGGCGTATCATCCGAGTCCATGTAAATCGAGCAATTTTGACTATTTTCGCCTCGCGGAAGTTGTAAAACCATATCTCGTTGATAAAAGTCGATCGGCCGTAGTACAGGTAATTCATCCATCTGCTTCAATTTCAGTAAAGATCGTGATCAAATCCACGTAGTTCAGAAGTGTACGTTTTGTCGCTTTGTAAAAACATCGCTTCACGTCTTGAATTAATCGCTCGTAAAATCCTCCTTGCCATGGACTATATGGCGTAATTCTTTTCCATTCGATCTGCTTCTCCGCGAAAAATCGAGCAAAATCATCATTTTCTTGTTCATCGGTAATCAATTCGTTCAATATGTTCGAGCCTTGCAAAAACGTTGGCGCATTGTCGCAGGTTACAACCCTTACAACTCTTCGCGTTGGTAAGTCTGGCGTATTTGGGTACGGGAATGGTGCGTTGGTGTAGCGCTCGCATTCGACACATTTCCCGATAATCTTCCGAACGATTCGTCGTAAAGATGGTATCCAATATTTTTCGCGAACTGCCGATGTTGTTGATCGATTTGAGCGATGAAGAGATCGTTGTCCCAGTGTAGAGTGTTCTTCTCGTACAATTAACTGCGCGAACAGTGATTTAGAGTCGACCAGAATTGGGAATTTTGTTGCATCTGGAAGTTCTGCTCTTCGTAACCGTCCCCCACATCGCCAAATGTTTCGTTCATCTTTAAACAGGTCCAGATGCTTCAATTCTTTTAGTCGTCCTTCCGTGTCGGCTTCTTGCTGATGAGAACGAATAATTGTTTCACGAGCGATTTTGATCTCCTTCGCCGTTAAATTAACTCCACTGCTGCGAAATCCGAGTTGTAGATGAGCGAATTTTGCTTTTGTATGGTCCGGTAAGCGTTGCAAACAATGGCGGACAAATCGCATAACGTATCCGACGATATTCGCAAGTTTCCGCAACGAATTTGTCCGTTTCCACGGGATAATCTCGTCAATATTCTTTGTTTCAGCGATAAGTACGATGTTCGATTCTTCCACGTTTGACTCCTTCGTTAACGGCGCAATTTTACAGTAATCCGGCCAATTTTCGATATCGTCCGTAAAATATCTTGGTCCTGTCCACCAAATATGATCGTCAAACTCGTTTTTCGTAACTCCTCTTGTCGCTACATCCGCTGGGTTCTCCTTCGTATTGATATAACCAATGAAAATAGGGATTTTCTGGTATAAGAACTTCTCAGCAAGTTCGCGAAACTTTCTCCATCGTCGCTCGACGTAAATTCCGGCATCTGTAGGAGCTTTGACCGATTGTGTCCAACAGCGTGTAATCTCCGAGTCCGTCAACGCGATCACTTTCCTAATCTTGACTTTAGACAGCATCTCGACATAAATGTTCATCGCTAAGTCCATTCCCATGAGGTAAGCGTTAAATTCCATCTTTGGTATTGTTGCTTTTGTTTTTAGGCTACGGAGCTTTGTCTTCGACATCACGAGATGAGAGTTGCCGCTGGAAATCAAGTATCCGCAAGAAGACATTGTGTCCGCGTTGGCATCCGAACATATAATGAGGTCGACGATCGAAGAAATAGAAGTGATTGAACGAGGAAGATGCTTGACGAATCCGTCAATGTTTCCGGAGATGTGACGCCACTCGCTAACTTCTTCTTCATCCAGGAGATCATCCCAACCATAATTATTCCACAGTTTCTGTTGATATTTCTTCGCTGGCAGTAGTAGCGGTCCAAGTAAGCCGAGTGGATCGTAAACTGCTGCTGTTTGACTGGCTACGGTACGCTTGGTTAATTTCTCTATCGTTTTAATCTTTGCGGCGAGTTCAATCCTATCATTCGACGATATCCACTTCATTCCGAGCACTTTTGGTTCTGCGTTCTGTGCTCGATCCTTTTCGGCAAGTAGTCCATTGATATCTGTATCATTTGAGAGAAACTCTCGTAAATTCATTTTCAATTCGTTGAATTCTCTTTTTGCCGCTTTATAGAACTCCGATCCTTCGCTAACCGAATTGCAGGTGTAGATGACATTGTCGACATATGTATTTTCAATTATCTGTTCCGCAAACTTCGAATCTCCCGATTTCCGCAAGTGGTGATTGATTGTAGCAGCAAGTAAGAATGGACTCGCATTAATTCCAAATGGTATTGTTCGGTATCGGTAAGTGACTATGTTTTCTTCGTTCACTGGCCTTTCCGCGTCTTTAACCCATAGGAACCGCGTTGCATCCCTGTCTTTTTCTTGCAATTTGACTTGAAGAAACGCCTTTTCTACATCGCTAATCACAGCTATAGTTCCGGTCCGAAATCGTAGTAACATTCCCATGATGAGTGGCAGCATAGTTGGTCCTTGATGGATCGTATCGTTCAGCGATGGCGCGCCTTTAAAGTGGGCGGAAGCGTCAAATACAATTCGGACTTTTGTTGTTTCCTTCTGCGGTGTAATCACCGGTTGGTGAGCCAAATAATGTACCACTGTGCTCTCCTCCGCATGCTTGCACTCCAAATTCACTTCTTCTATAACTTCTTTTTCAAGTTGATCCGCGAAAATTTGTTTGTATTGGGAGATAACCCATTCGTCTGATCCGTACTGCTTCATAACTGACTTTAGGCGTCTAATTGCGATGGCCCAGTTCGTAGGAATCGTTCGATTTTCTCCTTTCCATGGGAATCTCACATAGTACCCGTCATCTCGCTTCTGGATCGATTTTCGGAACTTCTTCATGATCTCCTTCTCCAATTTTTCTTTCTCTTCTACCGATGGACCTCCAAATTCAGACAGGTCTGCGTCTTCATCCCACTCTTTCGTCATCCTTTCCAAGGCTTCTTGATGAATTTGATCATTCGCAGGTACTGGTTTTTCTTCATCCGTTTCAGCCACGTTACAGGTAATCATGTTATCTTCATCTTCTCTCGGCGTATCATATTTCCCGGTGATCATAGCTCCAAAAACAGTAGGGATGATGTGAAGTCCAGACGGTAATTTGTAGGGCTTTCCGAGTATAAACTCCCAACAGTAATCCGTTCCTATCAGCAACTCTGGGTTCTTCTTCTTGCGTTGCTTCTTCTTCCCTTCCGATAACTCCCATTTTAGTTTACGTATGACTTCTGTATCCTTTTCGCTAATTCGGGGTCGAGATATGCCGCTTGCTACGATAGTATCCTTCTCGACAGCTTCCAAAGTAACCTTCATTCCGGATGACGTCATAAGCTCGATTTTCTTCAAATTAGATGTTTCACGGACTGCAGCTTTTTGTCCAAATGACTGGACGGTCGTGTTAATCCTTCCAGTGGTTTGCAGGTTGAACTTTAAAGCTGCTTTCGTCGATACGTACGTTCTGTTCGAGCCGGAGTCCAGAATCACGGTAAAGGACTCATATTTCCGTAATTCGCTATTATAGATCATCGCGTCGCCAGAAAGAACGTAAGAGTTGCTGTTCATCGCTGATTCACTGCTCGAGCTGTTCGATTGATCCGTGCAAAGCACGTGTACAGGTTCTGACGGCTGTGACTTCCCCATTCTATCATTTGATCCATTAGTGATGCGAATTTGGTAGTTCGCTCCACGTGAGTCCGGTGTTTGTCGATTAACTATCTTTCCAAAGCATATCCAAAGCACATCCAGTTCGTCGACGGACCTTCGCCTGTCAACGACAAGCTGGCTCTTTCCCCGCGCGCTCTGATCTAGGCCCCTCCTGCCCCCTTGCCGCCATTTTTGTTGTATTTAAGGGCGCAGCCCCGTCCAATAAATCTTTCGTGCTTTACGCCCCGGACCCCGTCGTGAGACCAGCCATTCTTCTTTGGCTTGATGTCCTGAGGTAATTAGCAAAAGAGAGGGGACCGTGAAAGAACGAAAAACAGCTTCACCACAAAAGTGAAATTTGGGTTACCAGTTCCGATTCGTGCAAAGGATTTTTAGGCTACATTTGATACCAAAACAAGAAACGCGTTGTTAAACACCAAGAAACATAATAATGTACAGTTTCGGTGAAATGACTATTTCGTCGTAGTAGTCAGAATCAGCCGGGGTCTCGTAGCGGGGTCTTGCTAAGTAGCAGCACTAAGGAAATGTAGTAAGTTCGGTTTTCGCTGCGCGTAGCAACAAAAACCGACGGAGAGTTTCCTTATCTTGCTCTACAAGTTCACTCGTAATTTGTGGAAATTACTCTTTTGCGATTAGCTCCCTCCCATCCCGTTCCTAGTTCATGTTTGGGCTACATGCAGTGTTATAGGTCCGTTCGACGAGATCCGCAAGGCAGTCAGTCCCTTGGTGCCACCCGAAGTAACGAAATGTTTGCTGAAGGCACTCGAAGCCTCCCGGGAAAAGTCCACTATGGTTCGATACCAGGCGGCGGTCCACAAATTCCACAAGTGAAGGGAACGAGCCGAAGACCCGCCATCGGAAAGTGAATCTGGCGTATCTGGGATTCCTGCTCAACCAGTCTAGCTCTCTTTCTGTCGTCCAAGCCGCGTCGTCCGCCCTGGGGCCCATTTCACAAAGCGCAAACGCAAACGCAAAACGCAATTGCGTCGCAATTCAGTGACATGCCTCCGAGCATGTAACTTCCGAACGCAATTGTAGAATTTGACCCAGAATTAGCTGTTTTTTCGTCCTTTATCACTGTGTCTACCACTTTCTGACTAACACTGGATATTCACCTTGAAAAGTGTTTGGGTGTTCGCGGCGGGACCAGAGGTCGCAGATGGTCCCACCAAAAACCGGCAAAGTTGGCATAAATCACCCTTCTGTGGTGATCCACAGCTAACCGAACGTGCGAACTTTTTAAACTATGACCTGCTGCAGACAGGTCGAACCTGCGAAATTTACTAACATATTAGCCTAAAATCTTCTCAAAATCAGTTTACCGAGGTCTCCCAAATTGGTACGAACATGCGACATTTACCTAATTGTGGCCCGTTCCTAACATCGGCTTACTATATGTCCGAGTAATTTCTGACAAAAAAAGAAGTGATGTGCTAGCTAAAACGGCGGCTGTCCGCTGCCAAAGGTGGTCAACTAAAAAGATCTAAGAGTTGCTCGCCAAACCGACCTGTGCGATTCTTCCAAATTGAACCGCAATAGATCGTGCCACGCGGTACAAAACGATCCGTAAATCCGTCGCAAGTTGTGTCAGCCAAAACAACTGCGATTCCGTTGATACACTAGCTCTTCAAGCTCGCAGGGACCCGGATGTCGCTGCTTATTGAATCCGCAAAGTGTAGAAGACGAGGGGCACAATGAACGGCTGCTCTTTATTGACCGATCAGAGGCACAAGACGACACAGGACGATATAACAGCACGAAGCGACCGATCCGTAGATGGTACGCACAAACACTGACTCAAATGGCGGCCTGCAAAATCCTCCGTGGTCCTGTCTAGACTGAAGATGACGTTCTTGAATGTTCCGTAGACCGTTGTGCAGAGGATGCGTGTAGACAGTCGAAGTAGACGATAGACTGTTTCTGGGTGCCGTGGGGGAGAAAAATGGTCGTTAGCGACTGGCTGCGACGACACTAGCTGCTCTGCGACAAAGAAGAACATGTGCTCCCAAAGACAGAGGGATTCGTAGCAGGGCTGTGTACACTCTCGACTCTCGACTCTCGGGGTGTTTTTGGCCTCTCGACTCTCGACTATCGACTCTCGACAAATGGCCGAGAGTGGCGAGACGAGAGTAGCCTTGGTCCCACCACGAAAATTCTGAAATTTTGCTATGCAAACACAGTATGGACGGTTTTCCTAGTTTCTACCGTTTACTCGTCATCACTGTCCGTGTTAATCGCTCCGAAAATCGAGTCCTCCCCGTCTTCCAAATAATGTTATCCGGTCTCCCCATGCTTCGCACGACCGGTATTCTGCATCGAGTTCAGTACATATAAGCTCGTTTTGCCCGTTCACTCTATCAGGAACACTTCCAGAAAAGAAACCTCTGTTTTTACACAACTATTTAACGAGTTACACGTTAATTGCATTGATACTACATGAAGCCGGATTAAATACATGGCTGTTAACCTGAATCACTCATTTTCTACCTGGTAGATACATGTTTCATGACTTAAAGGAACCCGGCCATGGAGGAAAAACCTTTCAAAAAATCTGAAAAATTCTGTGGCCATGTTTTCGAGGTTGCTGAACACGATGGTGAGTGGCGATTCTTGGTTCGATTCTTAATTTAGTCCTGCTTAGCTAGATTTGCCTGAAAAACCGCCTGTCTGTTTCGATTTTGATTGAGGAATATAAATCGTCTAACCTGCCTGTCTCTTTGCCTAAATTGTTGGAAAATGATAGGCTAAAAAGGTGAAATTCGAAAAAGAAATAAGATTTCCTCCGTTTTTCCGTATTTCGGTTGTCTCTGGTAGTGTTTGCCACTTTTTGGCGATTTTTGATTTTGGCAAATATTTTCTGGCGACTTTTTTTGGTGATTTTGTCGCCGTTTTGTCTTCGCGTTCGTGTAAGGTGGACTACGAGTTGAACTCGGAATCAATCCAAAAGGAGTAAAAGCAACTCGTTTGGTCTGCGCGGGTGTGGTCATCCAGATTTATAACGAAAATCTCACTGTATGGATGACAAAGGCATCCAAATTCGACACTCTCGATTCTCGACTCTCGTCTCGACTCTCGACTCTCGTCTCGGGTAAAAAATCCCACCCGAGAGTCTCGACTCTCGACTCTCGTCTCGGGTAAAAAATCCCACCCGAGAGTCTCGACTCTCGACTCTCGCACAGCCCTGATTCGTAGTCATTGAACATACAACGCAATTGCGATTTGCGTTTGCGACGCAATTGTACAACGCAAACGCAAATTTGCTTTTGAGACGCAATTGCGTCATTTGCATTTGTAATTGCGTTTGCGTCGCAATTGCGAATTGCGTTTGTGTTTTCGCTTTGTGAAATGGGCCCCTGAAGTGGCATTTCAAATTTGAACGTGGCAACAACCCGACCGAATCCATCTGGATCAGCGCGTTCTTAGAAAGCGTCAGAAGATCTGCGGCGTCTTCTGTGCATCGCATGAAGGTATCCAGCGAGGAAGTCGAATTGCAGGATGGAAGTCACTCGAGACCAAGGATCTTCGGATTATAGCCTTGTTGGCAATCCTCTACGCAGCCTGTCTCCGTCCAACCGAAGGTCTACGTCTTAGGAAGGAGCACGTGAAGTTTTCAAGTACAGGGATGGAGCTGGTCATTGTCAAGGATAAGACAAATAAGGAAGGAAGCTCCAAGATCGTGCCTATTCAGAAGTCGATTTCTCCGTTCTGCCCTGTACAACTTCTTCGTAGATGGATGGCAGCTAGCCCGCAGTCGCCGTTCGTATTCCCGAGCCTCAACAGGCCAGAAAACCCCATATCTTACGACGTCGCTCGAAGGGAACTCATACGAGTCAGCTCGTCGCTCGAATTACGGAGGAACCTGACATTGCATGGATTTCGTGGTGGTTTAGCGACAGCAGCCATTGCCAACGGCGCGCCGATAGACGAAGTAATGAAATTTGGCAGATGGAAGCGTCGAGAAACCCTGGATGCTTACGTGGAGGTGTCAACCGCAACGGTGCCGATGGCGTCTTCTGTGTTCAATCATCTGTAAAGCTCTGGTTCCCGTTAACTTGTTGCTAGCCGCTTTGTTCGATCGCTTGTGGTTACCCACTGTTGATTGTTATTACCGAGTTGATTGGTTGTCATTTGATCGATCTCCTGTTGTTACATGGATCTCTTGTTGGTTTCACCCGCTGTTGGTTGTTATTTCCGAGTGAACTTCATAAAGCATACCTATTGTTGAAGTTAGGAGGTTGTGTGGATTGGTTGATTCCGTACGGAGATGAAATGTACTTTTCGGAGAGAAAAAGAAGGAAAACCGAAACACAGAAGATTCCCCGTGGGAATCGAACCCGTAAACTGGTGTGTCAGAGCACTACCCCTCGACCACACGAGTACAGCGTGGCATTGCAATTCAATTCTACTAGTATTGAGTGTCGTGAATTTTGGTAATTTCAGGGCCTTGTCTAGGGTGGATACTTTCATTTTGGGCAGGCGAGTTTATGTGTGCTTGACTTCTCAGACACACCCCTACCGTTGTGCCAAATATCAGCTCGATCTGCGCGTATCACTTGGGAACAGTCCCTTGTTAGTATCAAGGAGAAGGCGGCAGTTGATTTCAAGGAGGTTACAGCTGAAACGGAGTTGATTATTGACCGGCTCACAGACATACACGAGGACTTACTTGATAACGAATCGGATCTTGAAATGCTTATATCGAGGCAGAAACAGAAGAAAGTTCCAGTCGAAATCGCAAAACGAGATGTCTCAGTAACTATAACCAGGCGATAGAGAACCCGCGTTTAGGGCAGTTCTCTTTCTCTTCTTTCCCTCGCACCAAGGAAAGCACCAAGCACTGAACTAAGACTTCGACGCTCCAAAACATAGGTGGCCATCTCGATCTGACTGTGGTGTGGACGAGGCGTCGAGTGTCATCGGCGGTCTCAGGACGATTTCAATTTGCGGGAAAATGCGGGACGAAAGCAAATCATAAGTTTCGAAGACCGTGGCGATGGAGATCGTGCTGAACTCGAAGCGATGCCTCTGCGTCCATTCGATGCTGCAGGTCGTCGACGTCGTTCTGAAGTCCATCCTGTTCCAACGACAGTTCACTTCAGAACTCGTGGACCGTCTTCTGGAATCCGACGAGAAGTTCGCCGGCGACTACAACAGGGTAAGTGTGAAGACCATACCGGCGACTAGATGCTTGTCCAGGTAGCCGACGTCCTCCGCGATTGCTTCCGGAGTCGCAACCTCGACGCGATCCAGGAAGTCGTCATCGTCGTCGGCCCTTCCTGCTACGCTCCGCGCGAATTCTTTCGAATCCCCATACGGCTCTGCTCCAATGACGCTTCGAGCAGCGCCTGTGGATCCCACTGCGGAGAGCTCACGGATAGGTCTGCCCAACAGCAAGGACCATTTTCATTTCGATTCAGGGAAGTGAAGGCGTTCTACCGAAGTATGATGACGAGGTTCCCCGTTGACTCCTTCAAGAAGCTGAAGAGGACAGATCGGGCGTACATCGCCTTTAAGGCATCCGAGTCGATCGATCTGTCGTCATTCGAGGAGATCGACACCGAGTAGGACGGGCAAATTCCTTGTGCTTACCTAACGCAACCACCTTCAGAGAGTCGTTCGAATTCCTGGACACAGGCGAGTCGAAAGCACTTCAAGCGAGGGTAATGCTCAACCACGAGTGCGTGCTCGAGGAAGCGCAGCCGAAAGAAAGATCCTCGTGTTGGTTCCGAGTGATCCCGCACTTCAAAGTGGTACCGTAGGAGACTCCGGTCACCCTTTAAACGGCGAATTGAAAATGTTTATTCATCTTCGTCATGAAATACATTATGCGATCGGTAAAACATCTGCGAAGAGATCGTTGAGTGAAAATATTAGCAAGGATATTCGGAGGTCTACAGTAGGTGAGCGGAGGACAACTAGAGTTCGAGATGCTGCTGCTGGCCGACGGCGTGGTCCGCTAGGAGAAGCACCGTATTGTAAATCTGTTTGAGTTGTTCGCGCGTCTGAAAGAGGCACACACTTATTTCGTTCCGTCGAAACGGCGTTCGTGCGGGGAGTTGAAAGATCACTGTCCGGGAAAAATCAGATATCGGCGTGCGCATCCATCAAAAATGCGCTAACTGCATTTACATAACAGAAATCGCGCCAGCACCATGCGTCGTTCAGTTACGGTAGTTCCCGAAGCAACGATCTTTCGAAAGGCACAAACGACGTCGCTTCGCTCTTCACGTGGAAGACACCTGACTTGGCACTTACTGTTTTGTAGAAGAGACACGTGGTGGCGTCTTCGTCCTCGCCCTGAGGGCAGTCGTTCACTTTGTCACAGAGCTGCTCGACGGAGATGCACACGTCGTAGTTGTGGGCGTTGCGTGAGGGACAGAGCATCTGCCGATGACCGCTCTTCGATGCCGGACAGCCTGTAAGCATGGGTTTAGGGAAATTCTCGCGGCGACTACGCAGAGGTCATTAAAAGTTCAGCGCGGCAGGAGGCAAAGGGTGTGTCAAGCGCACTGATCCCTTTTTCGTGTTACACCCCGTCGAACAAAACGAAGAGTTGCTGCCACCTTATTAAACCATTTTGGAAGCGACGTTCGCCGTCTACCGAAATTCGGGACACGCGGCGGCGCGTAATCACTGTAAAGTTTGTTTTGATTGATTGACACCGCTCTCGCCGTAGAAGACGCGAATAGTGCGACCGCCAAGAATGGGAAGTTTTCTGTCTGAGCGTGTCGGGAGAACTCTCTGTTTATTCGCTCGACGAGTCTCCCGACAACATTCCGATCGCTTTTCTTCTACACCTTCGAGGAACGGACGAGAGAGCGACGTGAAACCCGCGAACGTGATCGCAATCGCACTCGTAATTTCTCAGATTAATCGGCCACATTGACACAAATAAAAACAGCGCAATTACAGAAACAATGCGCATCAATTAGCCTCTCCGGAACTGTCGTCTGCGCCGCCACACGAAGTGCCATTCCCCTCAAGATACCCCGGCTATGTGGATGGCCCCGATGACGTCGTCTCCCCTAAACGACCACAAAAAAGCGGAATTCGATTGGGGTCCTGAGAGAACAATTGCATCACTCGTTTGCTTCCACAATCCGTTTACATCCCTCTCGGGCCTCATCCGGGATCTCCGAGAGGCGCCAAAAGGACCACCCCCACGCCGGCAACTGGTTCGAATGTTGCAAAAGACTGACCCTTACGGCGGAGGCGATGATGGGGTCGGTGCTTCCGGGCGCCGCCTGAGTGGCGATGTGAGTGGTGAGTGTAGAACTGCCGCGTGGAATGACTGTGACCAGATGGCGCGTCCATCTGCGGTTGTTCATCGGGCACGTCCGTCGAGGACGGCGACGGCCTCTCCGCCTCTGGATCAGAATCGGCCTTCTCCATGGGCCTGCAACATACACGCGTAACTCTTCTGGAGATGAGATCGGATGGTAAGCGCTCGAGGCTATCCCCACTGACCGGTTTTGCACGTTGCGAATAGCGATCGACTTGGCTTCGGCTCCTTCTCTCCTCTCGAAACACTTCGAGCGATTTATCGCGCAAACGCCAAGAGGACCGAATTTGCTCGAGTGAAAGAAGCAAAAAGTCGGCGGCCACCCTTTGCTCACTTCTATCCCAATCAAAAAGAAGTCAGAAATCGGAACGCACGAACTATTCCAGAAAAAGCTCGATTCGCACCGTATCGGGCTTCTCGCACAAGTGATTTTAGCAGTAAAGAAATCTGTAAGAACCAACCTCAGATCGGCCCTGACGTTGAGGATCGCCGCAGGGCTCGAGGACGCTTCGTTCGCGGGGCCATCCACGGAAACTCCGTTCGTTTCGGTCGCCACGAAGTCGTACTTGAAGTTCTGGAACGTCGCTGCTCCCATCGACTGGCGCAACATTTCAATGGATCTGCAATAGAGTCCATGCAGCTACCGTAACCTGCAGAACTCACCGGCGTAACGAGTCGATGCTTTTCGGGACCGCGTGGGAAGCGGTCGCCGACGGGGGGGACCGTACCGGAGAAGCGTCGGCGATGAGCGCCGAACCCAGGATCAGAGCGAAGAGAAGAAGCAGAAGCGACGACAAGTGGTTTGTCGCACGAGCTGCGGCGATCATACGGTGGCGAACGGCTGCAACCAACTACCCACATACGGTAGGGTAGGACGGTATTGATCGAAGCTTCTGCGTACTAGGAATCAGCGGAGCGGACGCCGGATTCTGCCTAATCGAGCCGCGGAAAACGTTCGGAGCGACACGGCCGTGCTGTCGGCGATGACGGTCGCACTGCAGCAGAGGAGCAGAGGGGTCGCCGCGCTGCGAGCAATCCTACCCCGCATGTGGTAACCACGGGCGCGTCGTCGGGAACCACGCCCATCAGAAGCTAAGGGGAAAGAGACTCAACCTCGTCAACCCATTCCAGAACTTCCCGAGACCAGCTTGTTATGTTGCAAAACCAGTATTCGTAGTTAATTTATAATAGTCAATGCCCAACAATGGCGCCATTCCGCACAACCGTGTAATATTCAAATCCTTTAAAAACTCTGTACGATTCGGACAAACATAATAAATCAATGACATGTGTTAGTACATTAAAGAACTATGAGAGTTAAAATAGAGGACATATATATATATATATATAAATAGATGACAGAAAACAATGACTTGAGCGGCGGAACTGATGCAGTACAAGCAGAACGACTCGCAATCAGTGATAAGGCCATTTCTATGGACTAGAAGCTACCGCTACATATATCACATTGAATGCGGAGTAAAAGAAGAGAGACACTAAAGTTTAGACCACGATACTGCAAGAGCCTAGACAGTAGAAGCAGAAGTGTAAGACGTCAAAGTTCGCTCCATAATTCTCCGGAGAAGGCGTCTGATGTCGAGCGGTTCTTCGGATTCGATTAGCCGTACTAGGGCGATTCCAAATCCAACGCCCAGTTCTTCGAAGAGATCATCGGGAAGCTGAGTTGTTCTGTACAGTAACTCGTGAATCACCACTCTCCAGGCCAGTCGCTGCTGCTCCAGACGAATGCCAAGGTAGTGAGTGATAACGTCATCGGAAACCCTAAAAGAAAACTTCGCAGTTCATTAACGCTAAATCTCGTAAATGTCGATTAACTACTAAGACAACGATCGCGCAGAAATAAAAATTCCGCTCGCTCGTTTTCGAAGAACAACATTCCAACAGCAAGAGCACTGCAGCACAAGCAACAGATGAGGGTTGCAACATTCTACGGGTAGGTGACTGTATAAGAAACGCCTGTGATCAATGTTAAAAAAGTTCATGGCGTCGGCAAGAAATTAAGGAATAAAGCACGAGATCAGGCAAGAAATCAACATTCCGATCATTGCGATCGACTGATCACCCGTCAAGTGTAGGGTTCTTTAATGCGACAACACGACGCGCACATGTTTTCCGACATTAGTTCATGAACTAACCAGTAAATTGCTCTTCGAATCAAAAGTACATATATGAAAGTAGTTGGCATACTCTAAATCCAACACATTTAAAAGTATCAATACATTACAGTACACCTTGTACGAAGAACGCATTCCGTCGCCATCAAAGCATTGCACTACACGCGATATTGACGCCTATCACTTCCCAAGAAGATGTTGTCGAACGCTGCGGCAACACATCTAGCACGCAATTTAGAAAACAGCGCAGTCATTATGGTGTCGCCGCGGAGGTCAGCGGCACCCTTCCCAAAACAGTATCGCCCCCCCTGTATGCGGATGTCTCCAGGTATCCCATTGCTGATCACTGTGTGCCGCATTATCTAAAGCCGGTCTGTCCGTTATCACCCACATTAATGCGTGCGTGCAATTCAATATGTGGCGCAGCGCACGCCGATCAAAATATTTACGTTCGCACGGTTCCAAAGACGAGACGCACAAAAGGAATGAAAGATGAAAGTATCGCAGTGACTGGCTACCATCAAAGGAAACGCGAAGATAACATCAGATTGCAACACTACATGGTACCCGACTGCCCTGCACAAGAAGGCGACCTCAAACCCAACGCCAAACTAGGTTCACAAGAGAGGCAAAGGGATTTAGCGCTCTGTCAACGTCGCTCTAGCCTTTGATTTATGCACAGCAAAAGCACTAACCTGTTTAGTTTGCTCGCTATTTCATCTCGACCGTCCCTTGAAGCGATGTAGAGGGCAAACAGAATACCGAATATGCAGCGTATGGTTTGCGTTTCCTGTTTCAATAGATTCGGCTTGCTTCTGCCACGGAAACCAGCCTTCCAAAGAATGGTTCTTTGCATATTGTTCCCGTTGAACCGTCTTGCGAGGTAGTGAGATTCCATCATAACTTCGACGATTTTCAGAAGATGCTCACGGCAGATAAACGGATAGAGACCTTTGACAGCGACATTGTGCGCTTGGTCAGCCTCTCCGTTCAAAACTTTATCCCCCAG
This sequence comes from Steinernema hermaphroditum, assembly GCA_030435675.1. Classification (NCBI taxonomy): domain Eukaryota; kingdom Metazoa; phylum Nematoda; class Chromadorea; order Rhabditida; family Steinernematidae; genus Steinernema; species Steinernema hermaphroditum. Next base: position 8,436,193 of record CM059622.1, read on the forward strand.
TTTCATAGCATTTTCGCCGAATACGACTGAGTTGGTAGTGTCAATCATTTCCAGCTGCACAACGCACTTGACCATTAGAGCGGAAAAGCAGCTGTCCGATTGTCCATTCCTACAACAGCTAAAATGAAGAAACAGTTGCAGAAGTAACTTACGACTTGGAGTGACTCGGTGACAACTCGCTTGAGTTGAAATTTCCATTTTCGAGTGGTTTTCCGGGGATCGTAGGAATAGCGTCTTTCTCCCACGTAAGCAATCTACAAAGACCACGGACTACTGAAGATCACCACATCACACGTGTCATACGCTGTCGGCGAGGAGTCCCTCAGTATACGTAAAATCAGGGATATTGTAGCTTCCCACGTTTTGGAGTCAAACGTTGAACCTTTCATCACCACGAGACTTTCAAAGTTCTTGATAGCTGTGCACGCTAGTTCTTCGTCTTCTGGAACGGATACGATGGAGATAAGCGCCTAGCTTGTAACATACCCTGCTGTATACACGAGAAGATAAGAGTGTAGATGCTTTCCAGCAAACTGCCTGACAGCACATCGAAGAACTGAGTGAACACACCAAACAGGGGATAGAGGGCAAGAGTGCACGTGCGAAACCTTTCCGGCTGAAATCATACAAGTCAGTAACGCCGCGTACCGTCCTTACCTCTTTCGTAGAATCGTTCAACTTCACAACGTCAAATATTCTCAAGGTTACTTTGAAGAGATCTTCCCACCAGTCTACCGTAAACCGCTCTCCGTGGGTTCTCATGATTTCAAACATTACTGACAACGAGTGGGTCTTCACATCCATTCCGGACCGTTGGATTATGCAGGATAAGGCAGAGAATATTGGGAGCCACCCTCTGAGCCAAACGCGCTGCGAAGTGTCACCAGGAGAGTGTGAGTGGGATAGACTGTTCCATGATGGTTGAGCAACGGGAGATGAAGGCGATACGGTAGACTCTTCCCAATTGTGCTCTTGGAAGACGGCGATATTGTGGGCAACCAAAGTAGCCGAGCCCTTGATAAGGTGGATGGCGTCCATGCTTAGATCGTGCAAATGAGTATTGCAGGCGAACTCCGAAAGGCATTTGATTGCCTCTTGAAAAGAATCCAGCACGGAGGAGAACTCCTTAGCAAAAACGTCTTCTGAAAAGCACTCCAGGCGATGACAAAGACGGCAAAACGAACTCACCCACAACGTATCGAGTTGTTTTGAAAGCAGCGTTGACGATCGCTGAATCCATTTCAGATGCTGCTGCGGTAAACAAAGCGAATACGTTCTTCCATCCGGACCGAATCTTCGACCAGTGACCGTCCACAAGATTTTGAATGCATTCAATCACCAGAGCACGTATGGTAAGCGATCGATTCTTGTTCATTATGACTTCAAAGGGTCTCAAGAAATCCTTCTGGAAGCGGAAGTTAGGAAGCTCTCCACGCTCCAAGAACTTCTTCGACAACTGCCGAAGAGCGTGTACAGCAACTTCGGCGACTTCGGGAATTGCGTGACATCCAACCTGCAAGGAAGAATATGAATTGGACCCAAATAGGCGAAACAACCTTGTTGAAATGTTCTCCCAAGATATTCCAAAGCAGAGACCACTGAATTCGAATTCGATCCATATTGTATTCGGAGATCTCGACGATTTTCTGGAGCATGAACATCCGTGGCCCTTCGAGGAAGTGGAGTTCCTCGTTGGAAATAGCGCAGATAGCTTTAACAAAGTGGACGATGGCTTCAGCGCTGAGCTTCGACGATCCTTGAAAGATTCTAAAAGATGCATACTAGTGTAAGCCCTCTGGGAGAAGAATCAACTTATCCACGGCCACCACTATGTCTTGAGACGATGTCTCTTGCAAAGTCCGATCGTAGCCATGTAGGTTTTTGGCTGAAGGTAAGATGAGTTACCGGATATCAAAAAGATCCCAATATACCGTATACATGCTGTCCCAGCATTTGAGCTACTTCCAAGTGGCTTATACATTTTAGAACATCAAACCAGGACTCGTCGAGATAGTCACCATTCTCGTCACCCACGACAAGCAAAAGTTTGATGGATTCAACATTCTTCGATTTCATTTCCGCAATGGAGGTTTTCATGTTAAGGTTAGTAAAAGATGCCAGTCCCTGGACATATGCATCGCGCTCCAAACGCATTCTGAACAAGCAAGCCACTCGAATCGCATATCGGAATCCACCCAAGCAAGACTTCCAGATCACTTCATCGTCGGAATCTCGGAAACCCGTACTGAACGCTGCTAAACACGGTGTCCAAACGATCTAAATTCAGCTCTCGCAATTCCTGAACATCGAGATCGTGGTTACCTGGAACATAGGCATAACATGCTCTACATGAGAAGCCGATGTAAACTGTGTGTACTGTTGAGTGGCGGCAACGAGAAGAGCGTGTGCAGTTTCAGAGATATTGACCAGCTCTAGCTGTTCAATCTGCCGGCGTTGTCGATCATTTATAACGCTGGCATCTGCAACTCAGTGTTAATTAATGCACATCCCCTCTACCTACTCTGCTTCAGCCGCTTGTTCAATCCCGGATTCATCTTTATTTCATTTGTAGCGATTTCATCGTATATGGATTCCAGGTACTCGCTGGGCAGATCAGCCTGGTCATTGATACCGCGATTCATTGTAACATATTGCTCCTTGGTCATTTTGTTACGGACTTGAGGGCTGTGCAGATCGGTGGTCAGCATGATGATAGAATAGGCCAAGACGTAGGCTGTGTCGGCGGAAGCAAACAGTCCTAACGCAGGGTTGCACTCGCAATAGCGCGAGGCGAACTTCTCCATCAGGCGATCGATCTTCTGAGCCTCCCCTGGCAGTCGGAACTTGTCCAGGAAAACCCTCAGCGCTTGTACAAAGTCCATCTCGTGGAAATCGATCAGGTCTACATAGGCATACATGATTTCTTTGTTGCGCCTAAAGAAGAATACGGATGTCAAGACAAAGAGAAAACTTCTTCGCCTACTCTTTTCCGTCTCCCAGATAGTCGCCCACAACCGTCTTGTCGAGCCTATCCTCCTCATGGAAAAACTGCGCAATCCGCACCACATCGGTTGCAACAAATGACTTTTCTTGCAAGAACTTCAAACCCTCCTCCGGCCTACGCGAAAATCTGAAAAAGACACTATAACAGTGCTTTCCCCAGTACAGTAACATACAATTCAATTCCCTGTTCAATAAGTTCTTTCTTCTGTCTTAAAAATGAAAAGTGAGAAACAGTAGGCGATGTCGGCTTCGGAGATGCGTCCTTTATCGAAGAATCTCCAACATCGGTCGCCGACCTGACTTCCACTTTATTTCCCGTAATATCCAAGTAGAAGTCAGCCAAACATTGTAGAACACAAACAAGAGAGTTTAGCGCCATAAGACGCATCTCCCGTTCCCTTTCCTTCACGAAAGGAGTCACGTGCGCAGTATCAATAAAGTGCTTCTCCTGAAATCACAGCCTCTGATTCAGCGCTATATATCTACCATACCATGGCAATTTTAGTAAGACACTCAATCAAATCTTTGAAGATGTTCGCACCAGTAAGGTGACAATCGTAGTTGACGTATATATCGACAAGGCACTGAGAATTACCACAAATAACCGCAACAGTTTTGAGCACTTCCAATCTCCTCTCAATGGTACTCGAAGGACTTTCCAACATCGAAATTATGATTTCCTTGAAGAATACCTGCAATCTCAAACACTAACAACACAAGAACTTAACGGAAACAAACCTCTATTTGACGTTTCAAATGAATTTTGAACTTCTCTACTAGTTCGACAAAAATGGCCAGTGAGCGCGTGAAGACGGAAACTTCGGACGCCACCGCATTTTTCGAGAGCACTGTGCATAGCTCGTGTCGGATGCAGTGAGTGATGCAGTGGGAACTCGGAAGATTGGAGGGTGATCCTTGTACTATCATCAAAATCATTTCCAGGGAAAGCAACTTGGACTGATAGTCGTGGCTTCTCGCATCAGTATTGTCTTGAAGCGGCTTATCAGCGAGGCGACAGAGAGCCCGCAGCAGAAGGTAAGCGTCCTTTTGGTGAACGCCGGTAAACTGCAGGTTGTCAGGAGAGTCACTAATATTGGCGGGATCGGCTGAGTCATTGTGGAGCGACGACACGTTGAGGTGTTTGATAGAAGAAGACGTCGAAGCCCGGAAGGACAAGGTCGCATCGCCATCCTCCACGGTCTAAACAGACTGGGATAACAAGAACGACGCAAAGGAAAACGGAACCATGTTGAGGGATTCCACGTCGGATTCCTCGATGTCCATTGCAACTTGGTTTATCAACGAATCGACAACACTTCTCACTGCCTGAAAAGCACAGCCTATTTGACTAGTCAACTGCGTTAGTGCTCACTTCTTCATCAGTTTCATCCATAAAGTCAAGAGACAGACGGTCCTCGTCCACGGCATACATGGAGTTAAAGACGGAAGTGATAATTTGAGTTAATGTACCCTTCGCAGTTGAACTGTTAATAGGTTTCCTTGTCGTTAAGTAGATGTTGAAACAGGTTCTGACACAGAGAAGAAGCGTTTTCTCATGGACCTCACACGTATTGCTCAGAACGGCCGCGAGAATTGCCTAAACTTGAACAGGTATAAGTTATAGGTGGTCTATGTTTACTTCACCTTGATAATCTGCAACTCGACAGCATCATCAGTTTGTGGCCCTTGGAATGGGTAACAGATGGCCTCGATGATTCTGTCCACAAGAAGGCGCTCAGGATTGGACGCGTCCGGTGTTTGACCAACGAGGTGTCCATAGGCAATCAACTTCTGAAAATGCGCGCGTGTGTAAGGAGAAAACGAACGCGAATTCCAACCTGAAGACAGTCCAGAGCAATTGCCACTATCCTTGGGGTTTTTGAATGGCACGCGAGTTCAAACGGGAGAAAATAGGCGTCGGCGTTCACGAACTGATCGTACGTTGGCAGAACTCCCGTCCCATTGGAAGAAACGGAGTCGTCGGCGTTGTTTTGACCCTTCAGTTGTTCTAAACATCGGGAAATCAGGTGGATACCAGCGGAGAGCATTTACCTAGAGCTGATTCACAGGCCTTCTTGAGCTGCGCGTGTTCCTTTCTCCGGATATCTCGTTCATCGAGAATTTTCTCAATAGCCTTTTGGAGAAACATGGCTTCCGTGGAGCGTTTACTGTGTAGCCATCAAGGTTGAAAGGTAATTCACCTGAAAAGAGAGACATTTCTCTGTGCAGCTCAGCGCCGTCACCGAATTTGCCACGTCATCAGAAAGCACTTGTTCTCGGAGATACCGCGTAAGATGTGAACAGAGAGTCCTATTATGTTCCGCTCGGCAAAAGAAGCTCTCCGTGTCACGATATCCCACCAACTTCACTCGAAAATATCAGGTGACGGGCGAAATCAATGATCGAAGAAATACACTAACAGCAAGACGGTCCCGCCACAATAGAGTGCCAACAGGTTCGAGGTGCACAGTACACACTGAAAATGCGTGAAAAGGACAGAAGCACACACTGCAGGCGAAACTCTAGGGAAAGCGTCGTTCGGTCACAATACCGCTGCACAGAACCGAGGAGCCACGTGTTCTGTTTCGCAGAAGAGCCACAGGGCCTTCTTGTCGACTGATCGACTCTTGCGCCCTCCGACGGAGAAAAAGGGACGGCGAAGCCCAGAGAAGCCTTCGAGCATTCTGCGCTGTCTGTTGGTCTTCTGCTTCTCCGAGATCATATGTCGCGATCGTGCCGGGACCCCCAGTAATCATCATTCCAGTTCCGCCGAAGTTTCAGTCGTAGCGCCTATTCTCCCTCGTCCCCGCGAGATCCTTCGATTCCGCGCGATTCCGATGGGCGACGAAGAGTACGGCGCCCCTGCTCGCAAACGGATCGCTCTGGTTCGCTGGAACCCCACCAACGCTGGTGACCGCTATATTCCGCTCCGAGAGGATTGGTCAACGCGGTACGCCTCCATTTCGTCCTCAACGAAAGAGTTCCCGCCTTCTCATCCCATCAACGGTACCATCCAAACCCTTCCTTGCGTGCTTTTATGCAGAAACTTTCAGAAGACGGCGATGAGGCCTGTCAAGAAGAATCCCGACGTGCTCATGTTGCGCGCCGTGCGCTCCTCAGAAATGAACTTCTGGGCGACAACATCCGAGAGATTCAGGTTTGTATAGTTTAAGCTTAGATTGAGACCTGAGATTCGTGACCGATTTAGAAAGGCGAAGATTCGTTCGATTACCAACGACTCTCGACGACTCCAGGAAATGGCTTGTTCAAATACAGTTCTCCTCAAAAGTTTGGCAGTCCATCGAGTTCCACTGTCAACTACAAAAATTGCCCGTTAACTGAGGAAAGCCGAAGTTTATTAACCTCGCCCCGCAAAATGCCTCGCAAGATTTCGAAAACTCCGTTCAAGGTGAGTGTGGTATCTTTGCTAACGCACAATCAGTGATATGCAGGTCCTTGACGCCCCTGAACTGCAAAGCGATTTCTATCTAAACCTGGTTGACTGGTCGGCGGACAACGTCCTGGCTGTTGGACTATCTTCTGCAGTTTACCTCTGGAATGGTACGACCTCCCAGGTCACGAAATTGTGTGACCTAGCGGAGAGGAGTGATCTGGTGACCTCTGTGCAGTGGAACGATGAAGGAGACACTCTCGCTGTTGGCACCAACTCTGGAACTGTGCACCTCTGGGATGTGAACTCAAAGAATAAGGTGGTCGATATAAAGGGTCACGCAAATCGGGTGGCGTGCCTGACATGGGGACAACAAACACTCTGTTCCGGATCTCGTGATCGTAGGATTTTTGAGCGAGATATCCGCGATCCATCTACAATTGTCCGCGCAATGGAAACTCACAAAGCCGAGGTAATTGAAAAATGTGCCCCGAGCAGCGTCAATCCTCTTCCGTTTTTAGGTGTGCGGACTAAAATGGTCCAGCGATAAGAGCCATCTGGCTTCTGGGGGGAACGACAATTGTTTGTATGTCTGGGACCCAAGGCAGAGTCAGCCACTTCAGCGGAACGAACACAGCGCGGCCATCAAAGCGCTGGCGTGGTCGCCTCACAATCGTGGCTTGCTCATATCCGGTGGCGGCACACAAGATCGCTGTCTCCGGTTCTGGAATGTTCTCAGCGGACAGATGCTGAGTTGCGTGGATACGGGCAGTCAAGTATGCAACGTCGCCTGGTCAAAGATAACGACCTCGGAATTCGTAACCACTCATGGATATTCTTCGAATCAAGTAGTTGTTTGGAAATACCCCACTCTCGATCCGATAGCCAGGCTGGGTACAGATTCTCAGCGTGTGCTCTACATGGTAATGTGGTCATGTTCAGCACGGTCGAATGAGTTCGGTTTTTAGGCTATGTCTCCCGATGGCGAATCTGTAGTTACGGGCACAGGTGGCGAGGCGGGAACTCTTCGTTTCTGGCGTCTTTTTTGGAAAATCGAGGGGAAGAAAAATCTTACTTCGAAGCTGAACCTCTTCAACAAGCTACGGTAATGACTATTTCTCCGCCCTTCCCTTATTATATATACTGCTACTAACTTGCTGACAGAGGCTCAATTTGCCCTGCGACCGCTGTGTTATTTGTACATACTAACTATAATTGAATAGATCTCAGTAATTTTACTTTTTTATGCATCATACCGTTACAATATCTTTACAACGGGGAAGAATCTCATAAAGTCCGACATTGTTTGTAAGGCCCCATGCATTAGGTAAACGGAGGGAGGGACGTGAGTACGCTAAACGCAAGTACTACAAAGGGGAAACGGTTGATGGGGAGAAGTGGTCGTTGGGTGAAAGATTCGTTTCGTGAGCTTTCAGGGTCGGGGGGCGGAGGGCGTCCGCTGGAAGAGCAGATGGAAGAAGACGACGAGGAGGACGACATTGACGGCGACAAGGAGGATGAACGTTCGCCACTGAAGGAGCGCATCCTGAAAGGGGCTTGTGAGCACAGACTGCACGGGCACTATACCAGGAAGGAAGGGTGGAAGAGATAGCGGAGCGGGTTCGAGCGGAGAAGCTCTTCCTCTTCGGCGAGGCGCTGCTTCTCCTGACGCCGTTGGCTCGCCAGCCGTGATGCCTGCAAGGGACGATTACGGGGGTGCGCGGGTGGGACCCACGTCTTCGCGAGTGATATGGAGGACGGAATGGCCGAGATCGTGCAGGTTAGGGAGAGAGCCGCGGTCGGCGTCGCGGTGCTCGAGCTCCACTCCGAAATCGTCGCGCTGACGGTCGCGCGCCGATGCCAGCGTGCAGCGCCGGTTCAAGTTCTGCAATGAGATAGTGTGCACACTGCGGGCGTGGCGGGACCCACCTGGGAGTCCAAAAGGCCGACTTCGGGCTGGCGCGTAAGTGAAGGGCGGTTGCGGCGGAGGACTCGGCTTGTGCCGTGCGCCGTCACCATGTACTGGTCGAAGTGGTCATCGTTGACGGACATCCTCGAGGCGCCGACGTGCTCCACGCAGTTAGGGAAGCGCCGTGGGGCGGGGAGTTCCTCGGCGGCCTCGGCGGCCTCGGACTCCGCGTCCTCCTCGGGCACGGGTGGCGGCTGTGAGGGTCCGGGCTGTGCGAAGTCCAGCCTCGCGGGCTCCGAAAGGTTCTGCGCCGGCGGTGCGTAGTCGTAGCGGGAGGGTCCGGGCATCGCCGGGTAGGTCACCTCCGCGTGGTGTGGGATATGGTTGGGCACGGAGAGTTGCGCCGTCTGCTGGGAGTACTGTACGTGCTGCGGGTGACCGTAGGCCTGCAGGTATGCCGCCTGGCTGTAGGCCTGCTCCTCATCCAGGGGGAAGGTGACGGGGCCACGCGAGGCCGGGTGGTCCAGCAGGTTCTGGGAGTCCTGCGAGTTCTGGTGGCTGATGCTGCGCGAGGGGCCGGGCTCCTGGTGCGCCAGGCCAAGGTCGTTTCCGTACACCGGGTTGTCTAGCTGGTTGTGCGATTCGGCGACGCGGTAGCTGGCGACGCCGCTGAGGACATGCTCGAATGGGGGCACCGGTTCCGCGTGCTCCCCCTGACCGCGGACGAGGCGACAGGCGCGCCCCACTCTCCGGAGGATCTCCTGCGCCCCCTTCTCGTCGGGCTTCATGTATCTGGAAGACACGGGTAGAAGAAGGCTGTTCCCCCGGCGACACTTACATCTCGCAGGCGCGGAAGGCGTTGTCGGCGTCGGCGATCGCCTGGACGGTCACCTCGACGGCCGACTCGGCGCGCTCCTCGGCCGTATGCGTGCGCGAAGCGGCAATGTCCGCCTTCGCCTGTGCGATACCGGCGGCGCGCTCCGCGGCAATCACCGCCGCCTCCACGCGCTCCCGGATCTTCGCCGAGGGCCGCACGAAGAGGATGCCCTTCTTCTTCGCCGAGAGGACGAGGATGTTGTCGCGGTATTTGCCCTCCTCCAGCGTGCCGTCCTTGAAGTAGGTGACGCCGTAGCCGTTCTTCTTGTTTCGGTTCCACTCGCCGACGTACTTGAGTCCGTCGCTGCGCTCGCAGATGCCGAAGCCGCCGCGCTCGTCCGCCTTGAATTCGCCCTTGTAGACCTCGAAGACGTCGTCGCCGATGACCTCCTCCTGAAACCACCGTATTCGCAGTCGGGGTACGCGGCGCTTACGGGTGGCGCGGCGAGTCTCTCGCGGTGGTGCTCGTAGTCGTCCGACGTGCAGCTGATGGTCGAGCCACTGGAGCGGAGGCTGCCTGAAACCGAGGATCTCAGCGCCGTCAGGGGGCTGCCGTCGTCGTCGACGTAACGGCCGGCTGAAACGGTGCGTGATTACCTGCGGCCGAAGTGACCCTCTGGTGGATATCACCTGTCGAGTGCTGCTTCTTGATTCGGAAGCCGCTCAGAATGCCTCGTTTCACCGCCAGCGAGCGCTCGGAGAGCGAGCGCCGACGCCGCGGCTGCGGCCCACTGAAGGCCTTCAGCACGAAGCCGTTCCGTCCGGCGAACTCGTTCTCTGAAGCGGCGCCGTCATGCCTGCGCCCCACGCGGGACCCACCTTCTTCGTGGCGATGCCGCTTCGAGTCGAGCACGTCGTGGTCGTACTGCGAGCGGACGCTCGTTAGGGAGGCGCTGGTCACCGACCGCGGTCGGTACTTCTCGGCGGTGCTGTGCGTGGCGCTGTGCCGGATACCGTAGCCGTGGCGCTGCCCTTTGGACCATGAGCCCGAATAGAATCCTGCAATGGCAGATTCCGGTGACATCACACTTCCGGCGCCCTCGTCGTTGTAAAGCCCTCGACCGGTTATGACAGTTGAGGATCGCTAGGTGATCCGGTGAAGGCGCCATTAATCAATGGGCTGCCGCGTCTCCGATCGATGCCGCATTCCTCGGCGCGATCCGGCGCACTGGTCAAAAAAGAGATCGGCGGCGCGGGTTCTCGCGAAATGCACTTTGTGGCGCTCGAGAGCTCCACAAACACTAATCGCGCTTTAATTTGGGATGGCGCCCCCGAACGACACGCGAGCAAACAATCTCGAGGTAGCATCCACTCACCTCCGTCGGCGTACGTCTCCGTACCGTATCCGTCGTGGAGGCCGTCCGTCCAGGTGCCGAGGTAGTTGGCCCTGGAGGAGAGACTCTGCCGGTGCCCGTAGCGGCCCCGGAGGCCATTGTTGAATTCGCCGCGGTAGATCCAACGTCCTCGACGCTCGGTTCCGAGACCGTGGCGGCGTCCGTTCTGCCACTGGCCGACGAAGTAGTTGCCCGAGGGCCACGTGTACGCGCCGGACACCTAAACACGTTCCGGTCGGGCCAAAATGGGACCAAAAGGGGGCCAAAATAAGGGCCGAATCCCAAGACTCGGCCACTTATTGCACAAATGGAAAAGGTAATTCGTTTAAGCGCCGAAGAAGGTGGCGATCCCTCCACCCTCGGGGAATTCGTTGTTCGTCCTGGAACCCCGGCCTCTGTGCCGTTTTTCGGGGAAACTCCGTCTGATGAGGCGAAAATTGGACGAGTCCGCAATTTCCATAGATATTGCTTTGGACCCGACGACGGAAGGAGCTTCAGAAGACGGCGAGGAAAACAAGGCCGCGCTGCGACTGAATTCCCCGGGAAAGGGGTCCGGGGACTTACTTCGAATCCGTAGTGCCAGGCTCCGATGTACTCGCCCTTGTGGTGGGGTCCGGTGGCGACTGCGAAGCCGTGCGCCTGACCCTTCTCCCACTCGCCGACGTAGACTCCGCCATCGTCGAAATCGAAACGACCTCCGTTCTTCGTTTCGAGTCGATTTCCATTACTCAGAAGCATGGCGGCATCCCTGAAGACGGCTGCGGGTTCGAGCGAGCGCAACACGGAGTTACCAAAGGTGTTTGGAGGAATCGAGAGGCGCTCAGGCGATTGGATATAATTTATAGTCGCCGTGGTCGACGTCCGAGAGACGGTCGTGGGAGACGACGGCGACAGCGGGATGACGCTGAGTGGATGAGAAGGAGGACGTTGAGGAGGAGGGATTCGCGGAGAGCGTCGCAGGGAGGAAGGAAAGGCCGCGGATCTCAGAGAAGTGCGGTGAGTAGGAGGCGATGGGTCGTCTGCGACTACAGTCGACACCGAGAGAGATGGCCGAGGTAGCCGAGTGAAGCTTGCAGCCGAAAGAAAGCGCTAAAGACGCAGAGGGCCGCTGGCACCGAGCCGGCCGACCTCTCTTTCACTCTCTCGAACCTCCTCCCCTACAATAAACAAATCGATGCTCTCGAGCGGCTCTGGCCCGACGCAGCTGGCAATAACGCCGCCGCGTCGCAACTTCCTTACGCCGCCCTCATCTCAGAGATCCAAACTGTACGAGTCCAGAAGATCCGTTACCGTGATACCCCTCGAGTGCACCACAAATAGCCGACCCCGAAAAGTGGAACGAAGAGCCTTGGTAGCCGGAAGCCCTTTTACACCGCAGCCCGTTCCTCAGATGCGCGCCCTCGTCCAGAATCCGAATCGGACCCCGCTGAGGGTCAGCAGCCCTGAAGGCGAGTCCCGGAGGCGACTCCCGACGGGACACACCGACGTTGTAAACCCCGGCCGGCCGGCCGGCGAGCGAGCGAGCGAACGGCGGTGTAATGTCGCCATCGGCGCTGCTCGCGATTTCTCCGCAGAAGCTCGAGACTCTCCCGTTTCAGAACCGTCGCCATGGGCCGTAAGAACAAGACGAAGGGCAACGGAACGAAGGAAGCCACTCCTGCGAGGGAAGACTCTGCCAAAGCCATCGACGCGTCCCCTGTCGCCAGTAAGTCACAGCTTTCGCGCCCAATTTTATTGCTCCGCTGGTTGTAGCTCCCCGGAAGGACAGCCTCGTGAAGGCTCTCGAAGGTGTGCAGGAGGGCGCGACGCAGATGACCTTCTTGCTGGAGCGTTTCGAGCAGCTCGAAATCGAAAATGCGAACCTCACGAAGTCGAACAACGAGCTCTCGAGGAAATGCTCCGCCATCCCTTTGGTCAGTTTTGTTGTAAGAAGCGGACTGAATGTTTTCATTCCAGTACGAGAAGAAGATCTCGCAGGGTGAACTCGTGATGGCGAAGACGGAGCTGGCGAAGGCGCAGCTCGAGAACCTGTGCCGCGAACTCCAGAACCAGAACCGGGAGTTGAAGAAGGACACGACCGAGAGGATGCAGCAGATGGAGCAAGAACGTATGCAACTGGTGGAACAGTTCAAGGCGAATCTGAAGGAGATCCAGGAGTCGATGAACAGTGGGAATGAGAACCACAAGAAGCTGTACGCCGAGAACCAGGCGCTGATGGAGAAGATGCAGTCAATAGCAAAGAACTACGAAGAGCGCTTCGACGCCCTGCGCCTTGAGTACGAGGCGAAGGACAAGTTGAATGCCAACATTATGAAGTCGAAAGAACTGGAGAAAACTCTGCTGATAGCGAAGTTGGAATCCGAGGAAATTCGCCGTGAAAAAGCGGAACACGAGAAGCACAGGCTGGAAGTACTGGTGAGGAGTCACTGCTGTTCTGTTTGCTTAAATGTGCTTATATAGGTTCTTAACCACGAAGAACGTTTCAAGACGTGCCTGGAAACCGAAAAGAGCCTCCGGCAACAGCTGCTTCAGTATGGCTCTAAATACGAAGAGCTCACGAAGTCTTTGACGAACTCCAACGACGCCTTCGACAAGTTCAAGAAGCAGATGGAGAAGGTGAGTCATTGGAATCGACATCATGCTGAACATACCCTTCAGATGAATGGTAATCTAATCAAAGTAGAAAGGGAGTCGCGGAACTGGAAGACGAAGTACGACCAAGCGAGTACGAACGTTCTTTCCCTCGCCCTCGAGAAGAAGGAACTGGAAGAAGCGATGGAGCGGAAAAACCGCCAGCTAGGTAGTTTGGAGCAGCTGTGTCGCCGACTGAGGAACGGAAATGCAACTCCTGAAGCTGCAACTGCGAACGGAGAGGCGGAGAAACGCTCAAAATCTGACAGCCCCACAACAGAGGAGCTGGCACCCGAGGACGGCTCGGGACCGTCTTCTTCCACTGCCTAGATTTGTTTTCGTCGTTGTTTCAGTTATGTTTCCGTGTGCGTGTTCTTTTGCTTCTCCGTAATCTCAGCCTCTGGTCCTCCTCTACGTGTTTATGTAATCCTAGGTTTTACTTTCCTATTTGTACATAATGTGTGAATGATTGGTGCTTTATCTTTATGGTGCTTACTTTATCATAAAGGAGCCGACTAGCTGACCACTTCTTGTTTGCACATCGTTTCGACGATCAAATGATATCTTTTCCATGCGCCTGGACCATTCTGAGATGCGATTCAGTTTCAGATGCTCTACTCCGAATGGTTCACGCTGAAGGCGGCGTTGCCGACCGGCTGCTTCATCATCGCCTTCGCCCCCAGCCTCGCTTTCTTTCTGAAGTTCGTCGCCAAGGACTCTCTACGAGTGATTCTGGTGGTCATGGCGGCCTTCGTGTGGATGCTTTCCCTCCTGCTCTCCTCCATCATCCGCTTCGGAATGGTCTACGTCGTCGACTCCTTTCTTCTGGAGACCTTCATCTCCATCACTCTCCAGGAGGCTTCCCGGCTAGCCCTGTTCATCCTCATTAAGCAGGCCCAGAAGTGAGTTTCCGCGTGCGGTGCCTGAATCTGCTGTCTTTGCAGGGGTCTGAAGACGCTATCCGAGGAGAACACAAAGATAGCCGGCATCGACTCGCTCTACCGCTCCAGGCACATGCTCTCCATGGTATGTGGATTGGGCATGGGCGCCATCGCCGCTCTCTTCCTGCTTCTGAATCTCATTGCCGGCCTCTACGAGGGCGGCACGATGGGTCTCCCGGCGACCATCCCCCATCTCAAGCAGCGCATGAACATCAAACTCACTATCGACGACCGATTCTTTCCAATCACCTACTCCGCCAGCTGTGGCGTTCTCACTCTCCTCCACATGGCGTGGACTCTTCTCTTCTGGGACTCCTGCCACAAGTACAGTCTCCACGACTCTCTGTGGTGGCTGGGGATGTTCATCGCCGTCAGCTCCCACTATCTCGTCTCCGGACTCAGCTTCTTCAACCAACTTGGCACCCGAGTTGTCGTCCTGAGTCTTCAGGTCCTGGTGCTCCTCCTGAACGTCCTCTGCTGCTCCTACATCGTCCGCGACGGCCGCGGCGGCATCGTCGGATGCGGTCGCGGTGGCGATAGCGTCGTTGAGAGCGTCCGTAGTGAGAACGGGGACGTTCGCGTGGAACAGCGGCACCTTTCCACGTGAGTCCTCGGCATCCCTTCGTCACCTCTGATCTCTTCTCCATCCCGTCGACATTTTCGCTACGTGGTACTTCTAATGTATTCTGTTTGTCTCCCGATTATAAAACGATTCAGTCTGTCACCGCTGCTCTCGGAGTCTCCCAGAGTCACAGCCAGATCTCTAAGAGTCAACGGGATGCTCAGAGGTCCTCGGCTTCTAATTGGAGGTCTTCAGCATGTGCTCACTCACAAACATCTTAGAAGTTTATTAGGATCTGTGTCGCGGTGCTTCCATATCCGTTGGCTTTCAAGTACTGCGGGAGGAGGAAGGTGTTCTCGGTGGATTCCCTCCGCTCCCTCACATAGTTTCGCACAGTGCCCTCCGCTCGTCCGAACGGTTCCTTGACGACGACTAGCGTCGGCTTCGCGTGGCGACGACGTCCCACGAAGACGACGGCGACGAGAAGAAAGGCGCCCCCGAAGGCGAGGATGCTCGCCAGCATGGGGATGTGGCCCTGGAAACAACGCCTTTTTAATTCGAGGTACTGTATCTACTGTATCTGTGCGATCTAAGAAGAATCTGAAGACTCACCGTCTGGTGGAGGGAGACGAAGTCGATCTTCTGAGAAAAGGTAGCCACTTTAAGCTCCTCGACGCCCCGTGGAGACGTCTCCGAGGCGTCGAATGCCCCTTCGACGTCGTCGAGGAACAGAAGGGCGCCTGGAGCCTTCGGCTCGTCTGGGAACTCTCCGGAGGCGGAGCTCCCCTCATTTCCGAGGCTCTCGAGGTCGAGGCCCGACTGGGACGCGCCGGCCTGCACAGTGATACCGTATGACTAAGACCACAAAGCGATTATTTACCGAAATCAGAGGGGAGACGACGAGGAGACAATCAGCGAGGCGCATTCCTATTGCAGCGATTGGGAGCGGGGCGGGACACCGTAGCCGCAGAGGCTCGCGAGGCCCGAGTTTGGGCGACTTGAAGGCCGTTGGCGCACGCTTTACACAAAAGGCGAGCGCACTTAGGCGTGCCCGGAGTCGCGAAATCAGTCTTGACGATGAGTCAGCGCCACTGCTGAGGCGATCGGCGACCGGGCCACCAAGATCGGGAGGGGAGGGTAGATCTGCTGATCTCCTCGAGGCTCTTCTTCCGGTGGCGCTCGATTGGAACGTTTCGACGGGACTAATCGGTTCGCAGAAGCATTTGTTCAACCATTCACACCCGGATGTCCTCTGGGTCGTCTTCCGAGGAAGTGCTCCCACTCTTTCAAGTTCGATCGAGATCTAGGGGACAGAACCCCCTTGACACTTTCTCCAAACGGAATCGTTTTCGCACAAAAACTCCCCGGCGACGTTCTTCTTCGAACCACCTTCGTCGCTATCTATCTTCTTCGCCGATTTTCGCGGCGAATTTCGCTACTTTAGCCCTAAGTCTAGAAGAGCTCAAAATCTGGACCCTTCGATACCGCTTGCAGTGGACTCCTCCCCCAGGCTCCCGGCAGATCCCCATGAGAAATGTCTTTATTAGTCTCCTCCTCTCTGTAGAGACACCTTCGGAATCAGAGGTTTCAAGAGGCGACACAGAGGACGACGAGGATGGTGGCGACGGCGATGGCGATTCCGACGGTGATGGCGAAGAGCGCCGCGAGGATGTGCTTGTGCTTCTGGCTGCCGCGGCCTCGGGTCACCACACTGACCTGCTCGCCCCGGCGCTGCTGCGTCGTCTTCAGCTCCATCGCCACGACACCGCCCTGGCGCCGCTCGACGGCGTTCGCCCACTCCGCCGCCGCCACCAGAAGCCCCGCACAGACGCCGTAGAAGACGACTAGGGCCACCGCCCAGCCGGCGTCCGTCCACAGCGAGGAAAACTTGAGCGCGGCGATGAGGATGGCGATCACTACAAGGAGTACGGTAGAGGGGCCAGAAGAGGGAGACTAACGGGCGGCGAGGAATCCGAAGAGCCCGACGAGACGGTGGCTCCAGTTGAAGAGGGGACGGGCGCGTGCATCGGGGGCGCAGCGGAGGAGCGAGTTGAACGGCTGCGAGACGCCGAGGATGAGGGCGACGGAGCCGAAGAGCGAGTGGAGGGCGCCGCCACCCAGGTTGTCGTCGGCGGAGCGCGAGAACCAGGGCCCTTTCCAGGTCCAGTCCTTGGCGACGAAGACGAGCAGCAGCGAGAGGAGCATCACTACGACGGCGAAGACGTTGAGACTACGGTGAATCTAAAGGCGGGAGAGGGTTAGAGCCGCGCGGGGACACTGACGTGGAACCAGATGCGCACACCGAACGGCGTCTTCTGGGGCCAGTGGTGACGCAGGTAGCGCGCCGAGAAGACGGCCACGGCCACGCAGATCATCCAGGCGATGATCATCATGACTCCTGCAACGGGGTTAGGCGGCACGGGGGATACAGTACCATGGGCGACGACGAGGTTGCGCCGCGTGTGGCCGCTGAGGGACGACTCGGCGAACGGCGCGTCGCTCATCTTCGGCGTTTCTCCGCTTCGGAGTACCTCGAAGTCCTCGACGAGATTCAGTTTTTGCGGCGAGACCGCCGGGAAGTCAGGACTGCGCGCGTCGAACGAGTGCGGAGCGAGAGCTGAAGACTACTGTAGAAGAAACACGTTAGGGCCGCACCTCGGGGAGCGCGGGTCTTGCCACGTGCGAAGAGGAGCACGAAGGAGGAGTTGAGGCGCGGGAAGAAGGGACTTTCCATGGAGGGGGCAATCCTCTGGCGGAAGCGGCAGTAGAGGGACTCGTTGCCGCGCTTCGCCTCCACGAGCTCCACAACTTCGGGTTCCGCCTTCTGAACGACCTCGAAGTGATTAGGGGTGCTGCAGGGTCCCTCTTCCCAGAAGAAGACTCAGATCTGGAGGTAGAACTATGCGCTGTTTCCCAGGTTCTACTAGGTGGTCCCAGAGTAAGCGCCTCTGGACTCAGAAGATCCAATAGATTCGACTCGACTGACCGGCGCTAGACGGTCGTCTTCGTGTTTTTGTCCGAAATCAGGTCCCATAATTAGGACGCACATAAAATATCAGATATGAAGAGGGTCGGATCGGACTGATAAGTGTTTTCTAGGGGAAATGGCCATCGAAAGCCAAGACTCTTCGAGAAAGGCCCTAGACGAAACTAAGTAAAGTGGAGCCAGCTGGAGAGACAACCACTCTATATTCTTCGGCGAAACAGAAAGTACAAAGGTGTTTTGGAAGCGCGTCTTCTGCTTCCCCAGAGGCACAAAATGGAGTAATCAGAGGGCCCCTCGGAAAGAACCGTCTTATGGACGCTAATTGGGGAACCAGTCGGGCGACAACAACCCCGGGATACGGTAGTTTGTGCGGAGAGTGCAGCCCACTGCCGACCTGTTCGTTCGCCTCCTCGGGCTGCGCATTCGACTTCCCGAAGTTGAAGGTAACGTGGACTTCGGGCTTATCGAGGAAGGAGCAGTGGGTGACGGCTTCACCACCCTGAAGCAGGCCTAAAATCGTGCCGAGAGCCAGGACGTACCATTTCGGAGTCCTCGGAGAAGCCGAGGCTGAGGTAGTTGATGGAGGAGGCGATCTTCGAGCTAAAGAGCTCGAAGTCGACGTAGTCGTTGTCGGCGCGGAAGGAGACGGCGTTGTCGCAGCCAAAGGGCGCCCCTCCGCAGTCCTCGGGCTCCAGCCAGCACCCTTTGGAACGCCCGCAGCCGGAGGCGTCGAAGTCGGCGGCGAGGGCCACGGTTAGAAGCAGCAGGGGGTGCCAAGAAGCCATCGGGTCTTCTGAAACGGTGACTGTGGCGTCGAGGGAACTCGGTTGTGCAAATGGGATCTTGTTTACGCGGAGTCGATTTCGGGAGAGGAGCCGAGGGGAGGCGACCGGCTGGAGGAGGCGCCGAGGAAGAGGCGAACGAGGTCGGAGGAGGGCCCGTTCCTCGGGGATCGGGGGCAGAAAAAGCGAAGTGGACGCGTGGAACCCGTCGCAGAGGGGCGATCCTGGGGTTTCATGATTCTCCGTGACCTTGGGGGATGGCAGCTTGTTTTCGGAGGCAAGGTACGCGTCAGGATCACGTGGCGAGGGGCATCGAAGGAGAAGGGAAAACATCGAAGCGATTCAGGATGATGGGACGCTGCAAACAACGTGCTTTGAGCAGGTCGGCGAAGAACGCTGGCGATCATGAACCCTAGGTTTCGGTCTTTGCGCTCAAGGGAATCTCGGGGAACGCTCTCCTCTGTGATCCCGGAAGATTTGGCTGCAGACGAAGAACCCTCAACTGGTGACCTCAGTTCTAACGGAGAAGAGAGCGAATACAGCTGAGGGGAAGCGAAAACAAGAAGGTCTCTTCGGAGATCAGGAAAGCGCGAAACTATGCGGGCGCGCCTTCGAAGTGTGTCAATCGATCGCCTCGGCGCCGCCTTCGTCTTCGGCGGATCGGGCGATCTCCGTAGGAATCCGCCGCGCTTCTCTTCGGCCGAGGAACGAGAAGCAACGCCTCTGTGGAAAGGCTTGGTGGAATCGGATTTGGCGATTATCCGAAGCTGCGTTGGGAGAACGAAAGTGAAACGCCTCTGACCGCGCTGAACCGCACGGAAACCGGTTTAGGGAAGAGGGCTAGGCAGCTAGCCCCGGGGTGACTAGTAGGGCACGGGCGGTGATGGAACGTTTCCGACGGCCTTCGGAAGGTCCAAAGGGTGCAGAAGACCGCCAACCTCGACGTCCCCGGGATCTGCGTCGTCCCTTCAGGTGACGCCGACTTCCGAAACGCGAATCCAGTGGAGCAGAAGCAACAAATCCCCTCAATACGGTAATCCTCGGGGATTCCGAGTCGGCGTCCGGTTTTAGTCAAACGACTCACAGATCGATGTTCTTGAGTAGGAATGACCGGCTTCGGAGAGTGCCAGGACCTAGCCGACACACGCGGAACCACGACGGAAACGGTGTGACTGAAAGAAGCGAATTCTGTTTTCGCCTAAAAACGGCGGATTTCGCAAAGTGGATGTTCCGAGAACCGGTTCCGGCGCCTGGAAGCGCCCATCTTGGCCGCCTCGAGTGGTCATCTCACGCTGTGAATCAGAGGAGAACCGGAAAGCGTGTGGGGAGGAGCGCGCCGAGGGGCCTCCGATCGCTCGGAACGCCACAATATAGATTTATATGGGACTGGGAAGACTTTCATGTTCACTGGATACGGTCACTACGATAGCCAGGAGTTGAGGAAGACCACCTGTGCAGTTCTACGGCACCACCACGAAACCGTCAGATTCCAGCACTAGGCACTTGACAGAAATGTTCCCTACCTCTTTTCAGAAACATTTCTTCCCAAAAGTACAACAAAATAAATTTTCTGAGTCCAGCGGAAGGTCTCTTTCGAGTTCATGTCTAGACATGTGTCTTGCTTACTCAGCGCTTCGGGCACCGTTACCGGTTCTAGGAACGTCCACTTTTCGTGGCACTTCCGGGTCGCCTCTGTCCTCTGGATGACTTCAATGTTCCCCCCATTCGCGTGTTGTGTGTTGCACGGAGTACGGTGCCGGAGTGAACAGTTTAACAAGAACATAAACAACGCGCCTAGACTCTGAAAAGACAACAAAAACAAAACAGCGTCGGCAGAAGGCACTTGGGGGATCCGAAGCTTTCGGGGCCAGAAGTGAAAGGCGGAGATCCGGGAGCGTCGTGGGTGGTCCTCAGTAGTCGTCTTCGGTGACGCAGCAAAGGAGCTTCTGGACTTGGTGGGTGACGGTGGCTGCAGAGAGGTTAGAGCTGCTCGGGGAGGGGAACTCACTCCAGAGGGCGACGAACCAACGTGGCTTCTTGGGGAAGCGGACGAAGAGGAGATAGACGGGGAGGCCGGTGAGGATGATGCCGAGGCCGACGAGGAGCTCCGTGGGCTGCAGGAGGAAGGGCATCGTGAGGAGAAAGACGCAGCAGACGAAGAAGGTCACTGGCACGACGATGTGGAACTGAAGGAGGGGCTCGGGATCAGACTACGGTAAGTACCTTGATGGGGCGCGGGAGGTAGGGGCGCGTGGCGCGGAGCTTGAGGAGGCCGGCGACGGACATGAAGACGACGGCGGTCTCGGCGAAGGAGAGGTAGTTGACGAGGACGTAGATGTCGGAGCTGATGAGCATAGTGACGGAGAGGAGGCCGAGAAAGAGAAGCGAGGGCATCGGCGTCAGGAAGCGCACGTTGATCATGGCGAGCAGCTCTGGGAGCTGGCCGGCACGGGCGCCGGCGAAGAACATGCGCGATGAGGTGAAGAGGATGCCGTTGAGGGAGCCTAGGCAGGAGGAGGCCACGAACAGCGGCATCAGGAGCCGCAGCGGGCCCATTACACGCCCGGCGAACGTCTCCGCCACGGCGTCCGACTCGAGGATCTCGTCGGGCGAGAGCACGGCGAAGTAGGCGACATTCACGAGCATGTAGATGAGCGTCACCACGGGCAGCGATATGTAGATGGAGCGGGGCAGGTTCCTGGGCACGAGGGTTATGGTAGCGTCGGTAGGACTCACTTGTTGGGCTCCTTGAGCTCCTCGGTGACAAAGTTGAGGTAGTTGTAGCCGCTGAAGGAGAAGACGCCGGAGTAGAAGGCGAGGGCGACGTGGCTGAGGTCGAAGTTGGAGCCCTCGAGAACCGTCGGGGGGCGCAAATTCTCGGCGTCGCCCCCGACGAGCCAGAAGAGGCCGACGACGACGATCGTGATCAGCGCCAGCACCTTGGTGACCGTGAAGGTGTCCTGCGTCCGCGTCGCCCATCGCACGTTGTAGCAGTTGACAAAGGTGAGTGCCGCTGAATCGCAGGATCAGAGGCGCTCCGGTGGGGACTCACCGATGGTGCAGGCAGCGAGGAACTTGACGGCGAGGGAGGGCACCTCGCAGCCCGGGAAGAAGGGCTTCAGGGCGTAGTTGGCGAAGGTGAGCGCAATGATAGCGTTGGAGGTGGGGTTGATGACGACGAGGGCGATCCAGAGGAAGAGGAAGGCGGGCAGCGGCCCGAAGGCCTCGGCGATGTAGGCGTAGTCGCCGCCGCTCCGGGGGATCGTCGTGCCGAGCTCCGCATAGCAAAGGGCGCCGAGGGTGGAGAAGGCGCCGGAGAAGAGCCACACGAGGAGCGCGAGGGAGGCGCTCCCCGCCTCCAGGAGCACGCCCTTCGGCGACACGAAGATGCCCGAGCCGACGATGACGCCAATGATAATGGCGCAGCCGTTGAACAGTGAGATCTTCGGTTTCAGACGCACGCCCTCTTTCCGCTCCAAAGGCGCCGCGGCGCTCCCCTCAACGGCGAACTCCTGCGTCGTCATTCTCTGGAAGAAGGGGCTGAATGGGGGAGGAAGACGTAAAGACACGAAGCGCCCAAGAAGGGTAAGAGGAAGGGACAGGAGGGCGAATAAACAGCGGAGAAGAGCGGCGCTTTAGGAGTGTTTACCCGAATGTACCCGCCGTTTTGTAATGCAATCAACAAACAGAGGCGCGTCGAGGATCGCTTCTTCCGAGGCCGTACAAGAGCACAACACCAAAAAACAAGTTCCGCTGGAATCTTCAAGGAGCAGGAAGGATCGTCTGAGCCTCCGGGAGCCGAGTGTAGACTTATCGTCCTGCTTCGACTTTTGGAGGCCTGGGGAACTGTTCATCTGGCGCAGTTTTCAGAGCTTGAAGAAACGGACCCTGGAATATTCCGCGAAAATCGTGGCTAGGAAGGGAATTCGACTTCTGTGTCGTCAAAAGAAGCGCAGAAGAAGCGCAGAAACGGAGCGTGCAGCGCCTAATAGGAGGCTTTTCATTACGAGAGCGCCAACGCGACGTCGAGGTCGAGGCTTAAAAGGAGAGACCAAAAGAACGTCGATTGTGAGCCTTCGTAAAAATTGGGGAAACGCTTCGAAAAAGTTGCCGAAGTGGCGGCGATCGGATCTCGAGGCGCTGTGTAAAGCCGGGGCGGTTTGCAGAGGAAGGGAGGGGCGATCGATCGTCTCCAGACGGGCGCCAGACGGATATCGATCCGGGGAAGCCGAGGAGTGCGCGAGCACGCAGAAGGCCTTCTGAGGAGAGAAGACGGCCGTGGGGGGAGGGCTTCAAAGGAGAGGGCCTCGAGGAGAGGGCGTGGGGTGACGTCGCCGGCGTCAGAGTGATGCAACGAGGGAAGGCGCTTTCCTGATCCGATGATTAGAGCTGGAACCTCTGGAGTCATCTTATGTCTTTGCCTCGGAAGCTTTGCGGAATTATTCGAGATAGATTTATTCGCTATGTGGGAATACTGTATGTATAAGTTACTACGGTTCTGCTTCGGGAGTCCTTTGAGATGTATAGTCGAGGAAAGCGACTTAAATACAGAGGGAAAGTCGGTCAATAAGATGCATGGACAGGAGCGGAGACAACGCGATCGTCGGCGACGGAGACGTTGCCTTCGTTCAGAGGGATCTGGAGGCACTGGGGTCAGTTCCGGTCGTGCTCTGGAACCACGAAGGTCAGCCTCGAGGAGCCCGAGGAAGAGGAGGGGGAGCGACTGGTCGTCGAGGCGCGCGCCGGGGGAAGCGGCGAGCTGACGAAGCCGAAGATCGTATGCCGGTCGAAGGTCCGCTTCTTCCGGAGCCTAGGTGACACTAGGAGGGAGGCCACTCCAGAAGAAACGCACCTTTTGGCGTAGAAGTCGTAGGAGATGAAGAGGCCCATAACGAGGGTAGTCGTCGATACGAACGCAAACAGAACGACGGTGGCGCCGAGGGCGACCCTGTTGACGCAGACGACGTCTTCGGCGTCCAGTGCCACCGGGGCGCGCCGGAAGACGCGTTCCCCGGGCTCGGCCTCCGCATCGGCGTCGGCGACGAAGACGGGTTCCGCGATGACGTCGAGCGTCTCGTCGACGGCCTTCCGAAGCCGCCGCGCCAGAGGTGCCTTCCGGAAGAGGTCGTCGCGCATCCGCTCAATGTTCCACTCGCGGAGCTCCTCCTCGATCTCCTTCTGTTGCCTCAGCTGCCGCCGGAAGGGCTGAAGAAGGCGTCTGTCGAGAAGCCCGGGGGACTCACATTGAGGCGCGTCGTGGTAGGCGGCGTCGTGGCGTTCAGAGGCGCCTCGGGGCGACGGTAGGGGCGTCCAGGGCGCAGGGCCCCGGGCGCCAGAAGGGCGTCGGCGGTGGGGCCGACGAAGGGGTTCGTGAAGGGCTGAAGCGATGAGGCTACGCGGCGTCTCCGAGGAGGGCTTACGTTGCCGGGGACAGCGCCGGCGAGAAGGGGGTCCAGGGTGGGGGGCACGAAGGTGCCGACGACCTGGGTGGCGTCGACGCCCGGCTGCACGACGGAGTTAGGCACGAAGTCGGGTCTCGCCACGGAGGGACAGTTTGGAGGCTGGAAGGGGGCGCGTCAGGCGTGCACACGTGGATTCCGGTTCGGGGGCTTAGCCTACCGTAATTCCGACGCATTCGTTGTCGCGTTTGGCGCACACCTGGATCTGGCACTGGAAGTAGAGCTGTGCGCGGTCAGGGAACTTGTAGGCCCAGACGGGCACGAAGGCAAGCTGCAGCGAGTCGTCGTAGGAGAGCGCCCCCTGCACCACCGGCGAGAAGACGGGACATCTGAAGGCATGATGCACGGGGGTACGGTAGCGGACTCACCCTCGCTCGTCGAGGACGCGGACGGTAGAGCCGCCACCGTCGTTGACGAAGCAGTTCTTGACGAGCATACCATAG
Source organism: Steinernema hermaphroditum (assembly GCA_030435675.1). Taxonomy (NCBI): domain Eukaryota; kingdom Metazoa; phylum Nematoda; class Chromadorea; order Rhabditida; family Steinernematidae; genus Steinernema; species Steinernema hermaphroditum. Next base: position 8,460,510 of record CM059622.1, read on the forward strand.
TGGGCTGAAAGAGGACGTCCGGCGACGGACCGGAACGGGACTCACGGTTGTCGCACTCCCAGCGGTGCACGAGCTGCTCGCCGATGTTGGTGAACTTGACGCGGGGTCCGTCAACGGCGCCGGCCCGGATCGAGTACTCGCAGTGCGGCCGCACCATCGTCGCCTGCTCCAGCGTCTCCGTCTGCAGCATCCTGCAACCGGGGACGTTCCTGCAGCGTCAGAGGCTACTCACCCCACTTCGAGTTCCGAGTTGACGGTCCGTTCGGTCTGCGCGTAGAAGCACCTCACATTGTAGGCGCGGTCCACCTTCGTCACGAACTGCGGATGGAAGGAGACGACGAACACGAGCATGTAGTTCATTCCCAGCGGTTGCAGCTGAATTAATGCGATCTATCAGCTTTGCATAATCGAGAATGGAGGTCCCGCCACCACCACAAAGGTGAACTGCTCTTCAGCTAATTTCTACTTTAAAGGCAGCGTTTGCATGGGATGGCTCAAATGCGCAAAAGGGATACGGTAGTGGTCTAACCTGACGGCCGCGGCGCATGCCGCAGTCCCCGATGCGGACGCCGAAAGAAGCGCCGGGGGCGTCGTTGCGGTAGAACTCCTGACGGCAGTGGGGCACGCCGAACTGGCCCTTGACGTAGATGTTGCCTCGGAAGGGGAGCCGTGTGCGGACGTTGAAGGTAGCGCCGCGGTCGGAGCACTCGATGAGGGGCAGCCCGACGACTTCGTTGTCGATGGCGATGCCGAGGGTCTGCAGAGGACGTTGGGGCTCAGAGCAGGCCTGCAGCACTCACCTGTAGCAGATGAAGGGCGAGGAGAAGGCCGAGGAGCGGGCCCGAAGCCATGGCGGCGGTCGGATTCTCTGAAAGCTGATTGAAACAGTGCGCTAGGCGAAAGGGAGTTAAGGCCGGATTGCCCCAGATGCGCGCCGTTTCCGCGCGAAGTCGAAAGCGAAAGTCGAAACCGTTAGCGGTTTATGACCGAACGTGGGATTAAGGGTCGGTAAGGAGCGGACGGCAAAGTGCACCTTTGTCGCGCTGGGGGCACCCGGAGATTCACACCCGTTATTTGAGCAGAGAAAGCCTCTCGATGACCTCTCGCGCACTCACTTAAGATGGCCACGACGAGCGATAACGAGGGCCGGTCAGATCACCTGAAACGCCGTGTGGAGACAAAAGGAAATCACGGGCCACACTGCCCAAGGTCACGCGCCACCTGAATGGCGGAGATAATTGGCCGGGCGGACAATCCAAAAAAAATATGCTGCTCACAGTACCGCCGGAAACCGAAAGTGACTCTCGCCCCTAGAGCTGCCGAAGCTGCAGAGTGAAACTTGCAGAGAGCCGCTCCGATCCAGAGAAGAAAGTTGCGGTCATCCGCAGATAGGAAACCTTCCGGGAAGTTCCCAGATAGGAGTCTTCTGCAGCCACCGTAAACCGCTAATTACCTCGGCGGTGTCGAGCACAATGAAGGAAAAAAAGCTCGCCCGCGAGAGGACATCAGAATAATTCATAGGACGCCCGTACGAGGCCGCTTCAGGTGCTCAATGTGCGCGAACAGACAGATCAAGCGCTTTCCCTCAGAACGGCTCACAATAAGATTATCCGCACACGTCAGCCCCGAGTGACCGCTGTGCCCGTGACAAGTAGATCGCCTCATCTTTATGAAACTACGCTATAGTAAAACTGCATCCTAGAGGAGGAAAGAAGAGAAGAGGAACAGTCGGCAGCTGGTGATTACAAGGAGCAACGGTCATCATCAACATCTACTCGTCGGACGCTGGACGCTCATTTCGCTTCGGCGCTGTTCACTTTATACAAGGAGTTCACAGCGGCGTTCAGTGTGGCTGGAAAACGATTTATTCCGCTGAAGACCGAGTTGATTCCGTCGTTCCACTTCGAGCCGACGTTTAAGTGCACTTCTTCAGGAGACGGCAGCTGAAAGTCTATCGGAGTGCTTCTATAGCTCAGAGGGCCTACCTTCTCGCGGTAAACGATCGTTCCTGGCAAGATGTACTCCTTCAGCTTGGAGTAGAGTTCGGAGCCGCGCTCCGTCTTCAGCGACCACACCTCCTGGTCGATCGAGAGCTTCACGGCGCCGACGACCATTCCCCACTTCACTCCGATTCTAAACCACGGTTACAAGAGAGACATAAACAAAACGCCTACTTCAGAAGACGGCCCATGAAACCCATGTCGGCGACGAGGAAGTCAGATCTCTGAAACAGTCCTAAACAATTGGTGATGGAAGAAAAATAGTTCGCGAAAGAGGTTGAAGAGGGCCAGGAGAGCACGCGAGAGTCGTAGAAACACGAGTGGCCGCAAGATCAAAGTCCACAAGGGCGAATCCCTTCGACGCGCTGCAGGCGCTTCAGAATCAGAAGACGGAGGACGGGGGATCCGCCGAAGTTCGTTTCCACGATAAATGATGCGAGACCTCCCGTAAACTTCGCACGTTGACTTCCAGTGTTTTAAAGGGACACGGTCATGGCGAAAAAAAGTTTTTAAAAAAATCTGAAAATTTTTCTACCCCCCTATTTTCGGGGTCGCCGAAAACGACGGTGAAGTCGGTTTCTCGCGAAACCCATTAGTTTCCAAGAAATAGACCTTAGGCGGGGGCATGTGATTTACTACGGGTTTCGAGGCGATGTGCTGGTCCCAGCACGATATGCTTGAAGAGTCAGCGGTGGCGTACTGTAGCTCCCTCTTTCTTCTTGGTGTAAGGTTCGAGAGAAGCGAATTTTGTTTCCGCGATGCGCGGTTTTGCACCGCGATGGCGGTTTTGCACCATAATGAGATTCGCATGGAGTACTTGCTGCATGGACGCCCGGATAAGACACGATTGGTGTATAGCAAATCGCTACGTCGGAAAGTGCAGAAGCAGTTCTATTTTAGATCTCCAAACGAGTGGCGCAAATCGGTCTTGTTGTGCGCCACTGAAGCTGTTCCATCTGTGGATCAAATGCAGCCGGGAGATTTACAACCAGAAGCGCAACCTATTTTAGCCATGATTCTCGATGACACTTTGGATGTCGTTCCCAGTGTGATCACAAAATGTTGATTGCAATGAAGAAATCGACATTGTGGATCAGCAAGAAGAAAGTGACTACGTTGAAGAGTAACGTTCATGTGCTGTCGATATCGATATCCGATTTCTACGAAGGACAACGGCCATGACACGAGAAGACCATATCGTCACGCCTGATCGCGCCATCTTCAGGCAATGGAACAGATCGTAAGTAACCGAACTTCTTGCACCACTGTATCATCTGTGCTTTTCAGATCGCGATTGCCGATGGCAGGGGTAAAAGTCAGGGATCGGATGATCTTCGAATACCAAGTGGACGACTCGTCTTCTCCGCTCAGCTTGAATTTTCGTATATTTGACAGAAAATGTGACAGGTAGCCCTATTGTATGCCTATGATTTTGTAATGGTCGCTTCAATCCGGCTTTCACGCTCATCGGCATTAGTAGGAAAACTACGAAGAGAGTCAGTGGCTTCGCCACAAACACAACATCTATGTCTGCTCATCGCAACACCGTTTATGTATCGCCGAAACAAAATTCGCTTCTCTCGAACCTTACACCAAGAAGAAAGGGAGCTACAGTACGCCACCGCTGACTCTTCAAGCATATCGTGCTGGGACCAGCACATCGCCTCGAAACCCGTAGTAAATCACATGCCCCCGCCTAAGGTCTATTTCTTGGAAACTAATGGGTTTCGCGAGAAACCGACTTCACCATCGTTTTCGGCGACCCCGAAAATGGGGGGGTTAGAAAAATTTTCAGATTTTTTAAAAAACTTTTTTTCGCCATGACCGTGCCCCTTTAAAACACGGCGTGCAGGGGTGGGCAATAGGTCGCTCCGATTTGGGGGGGGTCGGTTACCATTCGGAGCCGGCCGTCTGCGCGGAGCGGTGCGATATAAGCGCAGACGACAAGAGAAATGGCTTCGTTTATCAACGTATCCGATGACGGAGTACAGGTTCAGGGCACTTGCACCGCAGGGAAATCGTGGTGGGACCACTTACTTGTAGTCCCATCTCAGCCGCGTTTGTTAAATTTTTATAATGACGATCGGGTTTTTTTTCTTCAGCATCTTGTAGAGGAGAAAAATTCACTATGAGCTGACTATATGTCTTAAATACGAAGCTGACTTGAAAAAGCTGATTTCGAGATTCAAATGTCAAATGTTTGGACCTCGTTTTAGGGCACTTCCCATTCACGGGGGGTATATAACCCCATATATTCTTGTACTCCATGGTGTGCTCTACAAGAATACATTCACCGTTTGTTTTGTTCTTTGGATCATTTTTATGGAATTATTTAGTCTGGAACACTATAAAACAACGTAAGGGGTCTTAAAACATCGACCTTGCTGTTAGGGGGAATTGTTTTTACCGATGTCCTGCGATCTAGCCAGTCGTATTCAGCATAGACTCATCTACAACAATATGCATAAGGCTCTGAAGTCACACTTGTCGTCGGGGTGTAAAAGTACTCTTATAATAGGATCATAAATTTCCGTCAAAAGTACCGTAATCGTTTGACTTAGTTTTAGGTCCTTTTTCGGTGACCGGGGGGGGGGGGATAACCCTACCCAGTCCTGTTCGCCATCGAGTCCTCTACAAGACTGTATGCACCGTTTGGTGTGCCCCTTGGCCCGAAATTGAGTAAAAGTCGAAAAGTGTTAAAAAAGTCGGTGACTAGGGTAGTGACTCTGCGTAGATCCCTCGTGACCCCACTTACACTGTTCAGAATTGTCTCCTCTACAATATGCTGCATAACTTTCGGCAGTTTCAGCAAGCCATAAGGTGTAAAAGTGGTCAAAACCACGACCAATTGCCCCCAAGTGCTCCCGCAACGATATCCCTGACTGATCATGCCGTCGCTCCAAGAGCGACCTTTGCCCACCCCTGACGGCGTGTCAGGGCAGACATTTTCGCGTCCGTGACGAAAGCCACACCGTATTAGAAATGGATAAACTTTCTCAGTTCGCATCTAATCTTCTCCAGATGGGTCGCAAAATGCTCAACAGTGAATTTCCTATCGATTCATCTGTTGGATTTTGCAAATTCGACTTCTGCGCGGAGAAATGGGTACACGGCGTGTAAGGGCGGACATTTTTGGCTCCCGCCACGAAGTAAAAGTCGCACGTCGCTTCCGAGAAAACATTTTGAAGAAGCCTTGTAACTTTTGGCCAGTCACATATATTTCGTCCCTTCTATGCGCAAAATGCTCGCCACACTCTAGTGCACAATTTCCGCTAAAGGTATCCCGATTTGATGCCTTCTTCGAGGAGAAATGTACGATTCATGACAATAAACACTTAAAACGCATATCGCCAAAAATGACACTCCGTAGAAATGTATCTTCTCTCTTAATTCGCGATGGATTTCAGTGAGTCGGGTCGCAAAATGTTCAGCAGAAGATTTTCTATCGATTCAGTGTTTTAAACTGTTGAATTTTGCAAATTCGACTTCTGCGCGGAGAAATTTGCATTTTGGTGCGGCAAGAATGGCAAGGCAAGAAACTGAAAACATTTTTCGTGGTCCTGCCACGAGATTATGAGAAAACTCCGCGGAGTGGGTAAATTCCGCGGATGGTAAATTCCGCGGATTATCAGGTAAACTTCAAAGATTTCGCAAATTTTCGCAATTAAACAGTGCAATTAAACAAGTAGCAGGTTTATCAAATAACAGTGAAAACAGTGTAACAAATGGAAGTTGTCAATAATGGAAGAGCGAATCATCATGAGCTACATCGTCGGAAAATAGATCGGATCTTAAATCTGAAAACACAATAAAATCAGTCGAGATACAGTGACAGAAACACGAGAATTGAGGCGATCCAGAATCATTTCGCGTAATTCGTCCGCGGAATTTACCCTCTCCGCGGAATTTACCCACTCCGCGGAATTTTCCATCCGCGCAATTTACCCACTCCGTGGAATTTTCCATCCGCGGAATTTACCCACTCCGCGGAATTTACCATCCGCGGAATTTACCATCCGCGGAATTTACCCATCCGCGGAATTTACCATCCGCGGAATTTTCCCATCCGCGGAGTTTACCCGATACCCTGCCACGATAGCGTGGAAGCTTTTGTGTCACGGCTTCAATGGCGCTGACACGTCGTGAAAAATGTAAGCCTGATGAGGCGCTCAAGTCATGAAAAGGCCACAGATGGCGGACAGATCCAAAAAGGCACAGATTCGCTCGACCGCGCATCGGCGGGGCCTCCTTTCTGTACGAAGCCTTCTCCTGGAGTGGAATCCCTTCGGTTACGGTCCTTCTCTCCAATCTCCCGGCACCCACCGTCGCACCTTTTTCTCCCATCCCGAACCCTCTCAACAAAAGGTGCAATTTCCCATTGACTCGTTATTTAACTACTCTGAAAACAAACTGCGAGATCTCATCCTCCAAATCTGCGACTTTAATCATTTCATCAGTAAACAGTAGAACACAACGTACACGTACCCAAAGGAAATATAAGAACAGTAGGTGTCCAGAGCAGAGCTTCATTCTCGGTGGATCCGAAGCCTGTTGTGGAGGGTAAATCCAAGGCATCACAAGTCGGAAAAGAAAGAGGAGCGAGATTGTATCTAGAGGAGAACAACAAGACAGCAGTGAATGTACAAAAAGCGACAAAGAAACCGCCTACAAGAAAAAAGAACAGAATTATCACTCGGCTTTGCGGAGCTTCATAAAATCAGGAAACAAAGGATATTAACCTTTCATACATACACGTCAACGACGAGAATCATAACACCCTTCTATAACACACTATTTCTTGGACTTATTGGCCATCTGCGCCTGTGCCTGCTGGAACTGCCGCAACATCTGCGGGTTTAACATAGCGGCAGCGAGTGCGGGGTTCATTCCTCCAAGCATACTTGTTAGTGGACTAGAGGCAGCCGCGGCGGCGGCCGCAGTAGCAGCAGCGTTTCCCGCAGATCCACCTTGCTGAGACTGCGAAACTATCTGCGCCAGCAATGCCATGGCGAAATTCGGAACTGCCCTGTTCAAAGGATTCCACTAGAAAGCGAGAGGTTACAATAATCACACAGAAATAGGCATTACCGAATTCATTAGTAGAGGATTACTCATCATTTGAGCTAGCTGAGCCTGTAGCTGGTTCGATTGTTGACCTTGTTGCTGTTGTCTCAGAGCGTTCAAAGCTGCCAATTGAGGAAGTTGACCTAGCATGGCAGCCATTGCATTCATGGTATTATTGTTAGAAGTGCTGGACGCCGAAGGGGCAGCACGCTTCTGAGACGACTTCGATGAGGTATTCTGAAAATTTCCCATAGATTTTTTAGCAGGATCCTTCCTACCGGTGTGCTGGATCTCTGGTTAGATAGACTAGAAGACGAAGCTGCAGCAGCCAATTTTCGCTGGTTTGCAGCACTAAGAGATGAAGCATTCTGAGTGGAAGATGAAGCTGTGACGCCAAAGTGGGAGCTGCTCGAAGAACTGGAAGCGGTGGACGGCTGACTCGGCAGATTGTCGAACTTTCCAGCAGCAATCTGTTTGTCAAACTCCTTCTCCTGTTCAGCAATCTTTTGGAAAGCTCTACGCAACAGAGTGGTGTGATCAGACTTCAGTTTCTTCTTCTGAGCCATTTTCACGCAATGTTCGCAGTAAAGATGCAGATCATTTTCTGACGCGCCAATCGCCTTCCACACGGGCGTGAAATCAGTGCCACATTCTTCGCACCTATACGGAGAAACTTCTGGCTTCCTGAAAGCAGAGAGTTAACCAATTTATGACTACCATAGGTCTTACTTTATCACATTTTTGTCTTTCAGTACACGCTGAACGACTAAATCAAGTCCCAACAAGTAACAGAAATCGGGCTGGTTGCCGTTCGGCACGAAATGCATTGGCTGTGCGGGGCTACGAGGAGTTGGGATCTGCAAAACACTCTAAATTCACATTTCTCCTATTCAACTAACCTGCAACAGTTGCTGTTCAAGTGAACGACGGAGAGCAAGTTTTGCCTGGGCGGCTCGCTGAGCTCCGGTCATCGTGTTCTGAGACGACGTTGACTGGACCGCCGGTGACGCCGCGTTCTTCCGGTTCTGCTGTTGGACGGCACTGAGAGCTGCAGCATTGTGTCCATTGGTAGCTGCCAAAAGAGCCTGTGCTTGTGCGGCGACACTTGGACTCAGCGTATTACCGCTGAGTACATTCCGAAGCATTTGCTGCTGTTGAGGAGTCAAATTTGCGAGTGCACCCGATATCGGGGCGAGGGAGGCGGGTGTTGTACTAGAGGTTCCCGGATTTCTCGAAGAGTTCTTGTTGGTAGGAGTTCTATGGCTTGTTGAAATTGGTGCTACCGGCGGTTTATAAGCGTGTCCGTTCGTGTTTTGAGATATATTGGCTGTCATCTTGCGAACACTGTCAGTCAACTACAACAGGGAGGAAAATAATGACAAATTGACGTATAAATAACTTGCCGCCGCTTTAGCAGTTTGTTGCTGCTGCTGACTACGAAGCTTTCTCATCAAGGCAAGTTTCGCCTCTTCATTTCGCAAATTAGCTTCCAGCTCTTTGACTAATGTGGCGCGCTCTATCAGCTGATCTGTCGTTGGAGCACTCGCTTTGATCTAAACATTAAAATTCTGCATTGATGTACTCAGAACAACATTAAATACCTTTTCATAAGACTCTCGCAAATCAGCAACTTCCTCATCGTTTAAAGACGAAACTTCGCTTTCATCGGACATATACACAACTTCGGATTTGTCCTTGGAGACCGTAATTCCAAACTTGCAGTCGAACTGGTCGAGCGAGGCAGGATCTTCAATCCTCGCCTTCTTCTGGGGAGGACTCAGATCTTTATCACTGGACGATCCCGAATGAGCAGGTTCTTCATTTAGGTGCTCTGTCTTCATGGCTCCGTTCTAAACGCACTCTGATCTGTAAAAAGCATAGTTTACCACAAAACGTACACTATCCGGCTTTAAAAGACTGTTCGTGTCAAACACGGATGCTCCCGCAGGCATCTTGAGCTTCTCTTGCGCTTTCAGAGAACACGCACGAGTACTACGACGTAGCGAAGAGGGCGAGAGGTCCGAAACTTGTGCGTTCGAGATCGAGGACGGATCGAGACTAACGGCCGAACTTTTCGTGGGAGACTCAGTGCCGGCGTCTACCTTCTTCGCATTACAGTCCCTTCCCACTTCGGTGGTCGGAGAACTGCTACCGTTCTGCAACGATTCAGATCAGTGCGGAAATCAGTGCCGATCGGTCGGGCGGCCGAGCACCGGCGGCAGAGGAAAAGGCGTGAACAGAACATGCGAATACAAAACGTAATGAATAAAGCATCGTCGGATGTTGTCGGCGATACGCACTTCTCGCGCTTGCGTTCGTTCTCGGCCAATCAATCGGCCGCTCGCTGGAGGGCAGCTCATGAGATGATGACAACAAGGATGGGCGAAGAACCACGGTAACTGTGCGGCTCTCCCTTCCTGCTGAGCTCACCCAAAACTGCCCTCTCTGCGCGTGCTGGCGAATTTCCGAAGGTCACTGACCAGCACAGCCGACTTATCACGCGCGATCGCCGTCTGCCAAAACAGAAGCAGATCACAGAAACTGCCCTCCGGAGCGCCAAGTCGGGGCAAACACATAGATACTCCAGGAGAGGGCTCAGAGCACGTAAGAAGGACCGCGCAACAGATTCACGGTAATTTACAGCGAGACACGCAACTAGCCGGCGCCGACGACTCACAGCTACCTAACATCCCGCGTCGTGGCGAGACCGACCTTGTTGTCGGTGACTAAACTCCGACGCGCTGAACAACGACAAAAGCAGAGAAACGAGTCCGTCCTCGAACAAGCCACGGATGGCCCGTCGGGAAGGCGCCTTTCAAAGGCCGAATGGTTCCCGGGGCTCGAACCCTGAGGATCCAGGGAACTGTCGCTCTGCTCCCGCTTCACATTGGGGATTCCCTCGTTTCGGTTAGGGAAGAATTTCTTGGGAGATTTAGAGGAACTCCGATGTACATCTCGATGGAGTTCTGTCATTCCGCTTCTTGCAGCGAGTTTTAGGCAAACCCGGTCTGTCGGGACGTGCAGGGAGAGGGGATAGTCGCAGAGCAACTTTGAGGGGGTGGGGATTTGGTGTTCTCGCGGGGGACTAAGGCGCGAGAAGAAACGAAACGAGCGACTCTGGCGGTAGCGTCTTACAGTTAGATTTTCCTGTTTTTTATCGATTTAGGGAGAGGCGAGGCGCGAGGGTAGGCCCAGTGCACTTTGGCGCGCGCAGTCGCCTACTAGGACAGACAAGCGGTTGTTACCTAAAATTATTACCGCTTTCGCGAAGAGTGCGTCGCGTCATCAATCTTCACCTACGCATCGCTGTAAGGCTCATGAGTTCCGCGCTTCGAGCCTACAGGGAACCATCGGAATCATAAGTCGGGGATGACGGCGGGCGACGTGTTGCCGTTGAGTGCTGACCGGGCGAAATTGAAAAGAACTATCGATTTTTTGTGCTATTTGTGAATGTAGGAGGGTTGACGCGTCTCTGTGTTCATTATTCGTTCGCTCGGGCGCGAATACTCCTAATCGAGGGGCTAGCGTCGCCGTTCTCCACGAAGCGACCCGTTCTCTGTGGCACTCCCCTCAAGGTGGTTACCCTGGAGCTCCACTGCTGCTTACTAAAAGCCAAACTCGCGCGACAGCTCTCCAAATAAGCTGCTTGAAGAAGGAGCAAAGCTTCTTCTTCGATTTATTCGTCTTCTGGCGGCATTAACTGGCTATTTTGGGCGAACAGAGAAAAGAAGGGCGTTCGACATGCTCATGGCAGAAAGCAGCAACGAGCTGAGTTCATCCGATAGTTTAAAAGACTTATCGCAAAAGTGGTAAACAACCTAGCCGAAGCGTGGCGTCGGATGAAATTGGGGATTTGACGAATAGAAGCCACGCGAGGGCGTCTTCGCCATTCAGTCGCCCCTGACTGAAGAGGTTGAAAGGGAGCACCCAAAAACTCGCCCTGGACTGGACACTGACCATGTTTGCACAGTAACCGAACATCCTACAACGGAAGAAGAGTCCTCCTTCGCCTGGATTTGTCTTCTTTTGCCCGTGAGACTCCAGGAGATCATCCCCGACTTTCCTCGATGCTTTCGCGCACAATTCAGCTGCTCCGTTATGTGGGCGTCACTCACTTTGCCGTGGCCGACGGTCATCTGGAAGCCGGCGAGAGAGCGTGGGGACGCGCGCCGCAGACGACGAGAGTGTGATCATCGAAACGACGCCGTGGCGGGGGAAAGATCATTTTGCACGCGCTGAGGTGAGGAGGCGCTCTGATAGCGGATTCGAGGAGCGCAGGGGCACTTACGTGGTCGAGCAGAGCGTTCTCCGGACGGTCGTGGCGAGGCGACGAGAATCTCGGCGACATCTCGGAGGGGTCGGCGATCCGCGGAATCTCCGCCGCTTCGACGGTCATTTCGCAGGATTCGGAGGAGAACGGAGCGAAGGAGAGGGTTCTGGGGCGTCCTGAAAGCGGAGAGGGGTGAGGAGGGCGCTGACGGTCGGCGACGCGGATTCAGGGAGATGTGCGAAAGTAAGTCGACTCCGAAAATAGTATAAAATATCCGTTGGGAGAGCAGTGCGAGTGGTGAGCGAACGCGGTCGGCGACACGCGCGACGAATTTGGATCGTCAGGAAGCGGTGGAGAGGCGACACCGAAAACGAACTAACTACGGCGCCGAGACAGCAAACAGAAGTAGTTGGAGGGCGAGCAGCCCTGACAGTCGCCGACGCGCCACCGACGGTAATTACCGAGGCCCCTAGGATGCTGGATTCTCGAGGGGGACTACGGTAGAGGGCTTGAAGGCGCGGGCCGGCGGAGGCGACGCCGGAGCGCACCCGAAACAGAGCATTCATCGTTCGAGAAAATAACACGCGCGCATTGATTGGCCCGGTCGGTCGTCGTTCGGTCGCCCGTTGACGATGACGATATGATGTGTGTTTGCTTTGGAGGAGCCCCGGGCGAAAAGTTATTCAAATGCCCAGGCGGCGTTAGCCCCTTGGAAACCGGAGCCCGGCTTTCTTCGAAGTCCTTCCGTGCCCTTCGGGGTACGGTATGAAACACGTGTGCAGACTGCGACTGCCACAGATGTCGATCGATCGCGATCCCAACACCAATTAGAGGAAGGAGGGCCAGAGGCGTCTTGAGGGGCGATGCGCGTCAAACTCGGAGGCGAGGAGAGCACACGGCGGGCAAACATAAAAATTGAATAATATAGTCGTGAAGCAGTGAGCGCGCGAGGAAACGCGTTCGGAGGAATCCCGCTCGGCCCTTCCGAGCACGACCCTCGATCTCTGCACTCCAAAATCAGAGTCCGAGGAGAAAAAGTTGCATAGCTGCGCTCGGTTATTCCCTCGAACATTAAAACGTGCGTTAGGCGATGAGTTGGTGGCGGTCCCTTGGAAAGGTCGCTCGGAGGCTTGAACTTTACTCCGTTGGATCGATAATTCCGAGACTAATTAAGAAATATCCGAGTACGAAGCGGGACCGGACGGTGTTTTCGCCTCGGGAGGCCATAGTACAGTGACATCATCGAGGGCACTCCGAGCGTCGTCCCCTCGGCGATGGAAGGTGCCGTCGGAGGACTAAATCTCGGCGCCGCGCGGAGTTTCGGCAGACACGGAAGGGGCATCTATTTTGGAAACTTATCGATCGGGCTAAGGACGCTTACGTAGCTATTTTCATCGCGGACGAGTTGACAGAACTGGAGGTAAGGTCGCCGCCGCTGTTGGCGGCGCCGAGTGCGTCGGACTCGGAACGGAGTGGAAACGGCGATAGGAGGCGAGTTATAAGTGCATGCGCGGTGATCGCGGCGACACGTGGCGTCGCAGAACGGCGACTCGCAAAACAAATATCCGCAAAACACCCGGATGCTTGTCACGCGGCTACAGTACTCGCCCGGTGGCCATGTCCTTCTTGATAGGCCGGAGCAGCAAAGACGGTTGCCAAGCTTGGCTCCGGAAGTACCCGGTGGATTATGTTCCTGGAAGGGGGATTAGGCGATGACAGGTGGGGAAGAACGGAACCGATTCGAAGGGTGGGGGCCAAGAAGACCAGCTGAGTGGAAGGAGCACGCGAGAAGTAGGCGGAGGTCGATAATTGGCCCGAGGGAGGGGCGGTGAATCACAAAAGGAACTGTGCGCGACGAGAAAGGCGATGATAAGCGGAGAGTGGACAGAGATGAAAAGCGCCTTTTGGTGCGTCGCGACCGCGCGTGTCGCCTCCGAGGAGAAGCGACCGGGAGAGCAAGCTGCAGGCCGATGACACAGGCCTCGAGTACAATAAACACTCCGGTAACTCTGGAGCCGGAAGAGCGCTGGACGGAGCAGGCGTTCTGCTTTGAGGAGGTCGTTCAACTTCGTTGCCGGCTGGGTTACAGCTCAAGTGCTTAGCTTGTTTACTAACACAGGTGGCGCCTGACGAAAGACTATCGTTCGTGGAGAAACAGTTTCAACAAGGTGCTCATAAGGCCCCATTCTGAATGGAGGGAAAATTTCCGAAAAAGCAAAAAAAATTCCAACCAGCTACCTAAGGATATCTGATCGAACACTACAGTCCTCCGCTCTACCAACTGAGCTATGGTTGGACACTTCACCAGTCTTTCCAAAACATTACATGGCAAAGGAATCTAAGCCGAAATTCTGATACGCACCGTTCTTGAGGAATTCCAGATCATCGATGTGACGACCTTTCCCCGTCTTGGCTCACAGATCCTCTGTATTGCGAGGCCTAATAGATCTCTGCGAATGTCATAAATGGCGCGCAGCGTCGAAACGACGTGTGTGGTCGCGCGAATTTGTGTTTCCATCCACCCTCCACGCGGCTCCGAGTGGATCTTCAATTGCGATGGATAAGAAGTTGAACTATAAGCAAAAGCAGTCGATCGCATGGGTGGACAAGGGCGATCCGCCCTTCCTGCAGAAGGTGAAGGCGCAGCTCGGCTACCAAGAGGGATCGAAGCTCGAGGACAAGCTCGCGTCGACTTCGAGCGCCCACTTCAATGAGGATGACCGTGAAGAAGACGATATTCTGCAGGTGAGCCTTGGTTTACCCTCCTGTTTACACTTTTCCGGTGATTCTGCTGCAGCTGAAGGAGGAGGACCGTCCGCAGATCGTGGTCCTGAATCCAGAGAGCGACCTTTCCCAGAAGGAGTTCGACAAGGAGGCGAAGAAGCGCGCCGAGGAGGAGGACAGTGAGTATCGTCGGGTTTATGCATGTTCACTGTTCGCTGTGTTTTGCAGGAAAGCTGATAGAAGAAGGCAAAATCACGTTCAAGAAGCCGGCACCGAAGAGAGAGGCCAAAGGCGACGAGAAAGACGAGGAGGATTCGGAGAAGAAGAAATCGAAGCTGGCGAAGGTACAGGAAGAAGAGAAGCTGAAGGTGAACACGAATCTGCTCTCGTTCGGCGACGACGAGGAGGACGACGAGTAGGACGTCTCCGCTGTTATTTATTTACACTTTGAGAATGTGAGTTATTGCGGGACATGAATGCATCTGGAGCAGAAGTGAATTGCATTGGAGGGTCATAGGAGGGCGAGGACTTTGGTGGACGAGTTTTGGAGGTAAAAAGTTAAGGGCCTTGAAGATTCAGCTGGTAGTGGCGCTTAGGCCACCGCGGCTTCCTGTCGTTCTCGCTCTTCTGGAGTTCCTCGAATTCGCAATAGAGCTTCCGGTTCCCGGTGCGTTTGCCGAAAGGATTACCTCCCCGGCGCTTCTAGGGCGCCTGGCCGCGCAGTGCTCGACTCCCTGCGCGATGTGCGGCTGGACAGAAGAAGCGGACGCTCCCGAGGAGGAACTCACGCTAAAGGGCTCCGAGCTCGTCATCTTTGGCGTCGTCTACTCCTTCACCGTCCTCCTTCTGGTTGTCGTCTTCGAGCTCGTGATGCCCGTCGTCGACAACCCCGATTACCCCTTCTACAATAAGATGCCCGACTACCGTTTCCAGAGGCCCTCTCCCCACCTGATTTGACCGTTTCTCGTAAAATAAATCTTGTTCCGACCATACGTGAATCCGAAGACTCACCTGAAAGAAGTCGGGTACTGTAGGTGGGTGGTATCGAGTGTCCTCATTATGTGGACCTAATGCGATTCCTTCGCTGTCCCTTTGGCCTTGTTCGTTGCCCTTTTACGGCACTCACAAGGGAAGTGCCAAACATGACCCCCGCCGATTTCGCTGAAATTTGGTGCACTGATAGATGGGAAGAGTAGTAACCGTACAAAATATTAGCTGCCCATAGGCACTCTGGGCATGCTAAAAGAGGGCATATTATCTAGAATTTATTCAGCTTTCAGGCAACACCAAAATATTCTACAATTTCAAAAACCCTGAAGAGTTCTTAAACGTCGCAACTTTTCGGTTCGAAATGAAAAAATTTTTTATTTTTTTTTCTAATTTTTTTGAGCGAGATCGAAGAAATCGCACTTTCTCTAATTTTTTTGCTCTTCAAAATGATACCAAGCATGCTCTCATAAGATTTTTCTACGAATTTATTTTGAATTTTTATTGAAAAACCATAAAATCAGGCCTAACTCGGGCTCCTGACATGATTTGAGCGAGCGAAGCGAGCGTCGACCTGTTGCGCAGTTGTTTTTCACTTTTTTTCACAACTTTCACCCAGTTAACCTGTCGCGCAGCCCACCCAGGCTAGTTTTGCCTGTTATATATTGGTAATACTGATGCTATATCGAGGAGCACGGTGATTTTTGAGGTGAGCTTTTATTGTTGACATTACACTTTGAGCATTCAGAGGACAGCGCTATCACAAAGGAATCACAGGTGACATTGAATAGCTTGATTTCGGCCAGAGGGTCAGTTGTGACGCACATTGTGAGGTCTTGTGCTCTTCTGACTCGCGTCAGCGCCACATAAAGCTGGCCGTGACTGAAAACGGGGCTTGTCAAGAGAAGCCCACATCGATCAAAGGTCTGTCCTTGCGCTTTGTTGATGGACATAGCGTAGCAGAGTCGAAGGGGGAGTTGGCGACGGAAGAAGCTGAAGGTTGGGCCGCATTTGTCGACGTGCTTGAATCGGAGAGGCGAAATGAAGATTCGTTTTTTTCCGTTGGGGGGACGCTTGACGAACTTGCACATTACTCCGTGCTGTAGAAGTTTGGTGACGATCAGTTTCGTTCCGTTGCAGAGTCCTGCCTCAACGTCGAGGTTTCTGCAAAGCATCACCATGGCGCCTTCCTTGAGCTCAAGATGGTGCTTTGGCATGCCGGATGCCGCCCGGTGCTGGAAAGATTCGGGGCCGAGAAGGGGTACTGTAAAGGGACAGTCAACTGCCGGTTCATCGATAGCCTCGTAGACAGTGGACTCTCCAGGCACTTTTCGGAGAGCCTCGGCGTTGATTTTGTCGACGTTCTCATTATGCGCGGCTAAAACAGCTCGGGTTCCCAATTCTTCGTAGCGATCCTTGTCAAAAAGGAGGTCTTCGGGGAAGACCGCAGTCAGGAGATCGCCTGAAGAGAAGACTTGGTGGCTGTCCTTGTGTGGTGGGATGAAACGCTGCTTCTTGGCTGCGAGGGTCCTATCGAGCATGTAGTAGCCGTTTCCAACTCTTTCAGTGTAGTGGCGATAAGATACTTCGTCGTGTCCGATGCGCATGTTCCTCGTAAGCTTCAGAGTCTTGAATTTGTCGACTGAGTTAGTGTACTTGAATGAAGCTCTGAGCTGTTCGATGGGGGCAGCGGCGCCTTCGACAACGGGAAGAAGCTGCTTCCAGTCGCCGCACACGAGCACCACTTTGCCACCGAAGGTCGTCTCCTTGTGATCGTAGATGTTGGGAAGGACGTCGCAGCAGTGTTGATCGATGGCGTTGATGAGAATCCTGTTGGACATGGTGGTTTCGTCCCAAATGATGACTTCGGCCTCCATGACTTTCTTTCCTTGCTCGGTGTGGGCACTATACTGGGGGACAGGGCGATTCGGTGCGACTTTGAAGGCAGAACGGACGGTTTTTCCGGAAACAAAGAGAGTTGCTGCGATACCGGTGGAGGCGCAGACGATGATCTTCTTTCCGCGGCCGATGAGACGTCGAATCAGGGTGTTGATTGTGAGTGTCTTTCCGGTGCCTCCGGAGCCGTTGAGTTCAAAGGGGCGCTGTTGGTTGTGCAAGTGCCGATATTGCACTGCCTCCTCGATGGTTCTTACAATATTCTTCTGATCATCGTTAAGGATTTCGAAATCCTGATCTTCCTGTTCGCGGATTCCATCATAATCGATATCACCATTGCGGCCTTCGAGTTCTGGGTAAAGGCTGTCGCTTTCTCTGAAGAAGCGATCCACTTCGTCTTCGCCGAATTCCACCAAGCTGCAGCCGAATCTTCGAAGATGACGTTCCAAGTCGCGGATTCCAATTTTCTTAAAGCCCGTTTATACTCTGCACGGCAGAAAACCCCATTTTTTGTGCCGCTTAGCTTGTCTACGTGTGATTATTTACACTAAACCAAATAAGACCTCGCAGTCATGATGCTTTCGGATCGGGCTATCAAACCATCAAAAGAAAATTTTTTTTGGGACATGCCATGTAGGTTAACTTAACTGCCGCTTAGCTTCAACTTGAGCTGTGTCGCGTCGCTGCGCGACAGTCAAGTTGAAGCTGAGCGGCAGTTAAGTTAACCTACGTAAAGTTAACCTAAAATTTTTTTCTGATGATGATTTGATAGCCCGAAAGCATCAGGACTGTGCAGTTTTATTTGGTTTTGCGTAAATAGTCACACGTAGACAAGCTAAGCGGCACAAAAAATGGGGTTTTCTGCCGCGCAGAGTATAAACGGGCCTTTAGCTTCATGGGCGGTTTGGTGGATATTGGGTCTGAACATATCTTTTTTGAAGGTCCGGTAGCCCTGGATAGGGTTCGGATGGCAGCCCATGGTGACTAAGCGGGCAAAGGCGGCTCGAATGTCCTTGGGTCGCTTGGCGAACTGGACCATTTCGGGCAAGTAGTTATCCCAAAATTTAAGTCGATAAGGCCAAGTTCTGTCGCCTTCTCCGCGTAAGTAGCCTTGTTGCCGCGAAGATCTTCGAACGACTTGGGGCCTTTGGTGATAATGAGGAGGGCCCGCATGGCGAAGAGTTCCTGCTTGCGGAGAGGAACAGCTTGTACGCGGGCAATGACGGGGCGTTTCAGCGTTCTCGCGGTGACATTCGGCGAATTCGGGATACGTCATTGGCTTCTCACGGCATCTCTTGGGCTTGCAGTAGTTCTCCTTCCAAAACGCAAAGAAGGCTTCGAGCTTGGATTCCTTGAGAAGCTGATCGACGATTTCTTGGTCGTCCGCGTTTTGACGGTAGATGACGAATCGATTTCCCTCTGCGTGGACCGGAAGGACATCGACGAAGTGAGAGGTGTAGATGATCTGGACGCCCATGATTCGAAGGTAAGCTTCATGAGCGCTGAGGGTCCGAAAGAGGTCCACGTGTTCTGCTTCATCGTAGTCCACGACGATTCCGTCGGCACGAGAATTCATAACTGCAGGATGAACACCGTGTCCGTCATCTGCTGGAAGATTCAGAGCCACTTGACGGCCAGATCTCAATCCCACGAAGCAGTGCTCGGAGCCCTGTGGAAGGAAGTTAATTGCTGATGACTTAAAAGTAATTGCTTACTTTGAAAATTGTTACGTCTTGTCGTAACAATAGTTTGAGGGAGCTAGGAGCTCTACCTGGTGGGAGACCTCAAACTTGGGTAATTAAACCTTTATGTACAAATAACACGTAACAATTAAAGGCGCGAACACGTAAGCACATGATCGCGCTAGTCAACACAAACATAAGGCTGGCGCAATATGAATGGAAGAGACAGAGAGCGGTCGCTAGCCTAAACAGCATAGACAACACGCAGACGAGTACGGTGACCAATCGTGGTGAGACGCAGACAAACATTGAACACAGAATCAATGCGTGTGGTCAGCACGCAACACCTCCCAACGCAAGAGGAAAGAAAGACATGAATACAAGAATAAGTATGCACATCAATGGCAGATGACATCCCGGTGTTCTGGAAGCTTGGCGTGTCGCATCGCTTCGGCTCGGCGTTTCCAGAAGAGTTCTTCGCGGGCGAGAGCTTCGGGGCTGAGAGCGATTAATCCAGAGCTTGTCATCTTGGAGCGGTCGAGAGCTTCGATGGTCTTGTCCTGGGCGTTGTTGAGCGCAGGAGCGGATCGGTCGGGACCAGAGCTGGTCGGCTGGCGTGGAGCGGCATCACGGGAGAGCGCGGCGGTCTTCCGGACGGCAGAAAGAGAGCCAGACATGGAGCGTGGCGTCTTCTTTGGCTTCTTGGAGCTGGAGACGCTTGCGGGCTTCAGTTGAACGTCAAGCGAAAGCACGTTGACGGTTCCCTTCCCCAACGAATGAGGCTTCGTTGAACGTTGAGCAACGCGGGAAGCAGCAGGCCGTTGGGTAGTTGTGGTAGTTGAAGCGGACGATCTTGGCTTGGTTCTTGCAGAGCTGCGAGATGGGTGTTCGGTCTTCGGCTTGGAGGAATCGGTCTTGGCTGAGCAGCAGACTTCCTTGAACGGCTTGGCGTTCATTCCAAGGGCTTCGAACGTAGGATAGCCAAGGATCTGGAGGTTGGACGGAGAGACGAAAAGCTTCGTTGTCTTTGAAGTTCCTTTCCAGTGAACTTGAGCGTTGAACCATCCCAAAAGCTTGAGAGGTTTCTTGGCAGCGGTGACGATAGCTTGAGCCGCATGGTTGAGGCGAGGCTTCTTCAGAGCGGACCATGTACGATGGCTGATGATCGTTACTTCAGAACCGGTGTCGACCTTGATGTTGATGGTCTTCTCAGCTGATTGAGCGTCGTGAGCACGGCGTACTGAGATGCGGGTGAAGTTCATGGTGCTTGAAGCGGGAGCAGAGACGAGGTTGACTTCCAATGGAGCTTTCTTCGGCTTGGCGAAGTTGCAGAATCCAGTCTTGTGTCCTATCTTGTTGCATGCAGGGCACGTCTTATTGGAGAACGGACAGTCGTCGCGGTAGTGCATTTCTCCACAACCATAGCATGGCGTGCGTGGTACACGGCGTTGCTGAGAACGGCGACGAGTTGGATAGTCTTCGTCTTCAGAAGCAGAGTCTTCTTCCTGAGCAGGAGTAGAGCGGTGGCTCTGGCTTCTCACGGCTAAGATGTCTTGTCTTGACTTGACTTCGCTGCGGACTTGGGTCTTCGTGAGTGCTTCTTGGTGCACGGTTTCCAAGTCAGTTTCCTCACCTGGCTTGCGAGCGGCCAGTTTCAGGAGAAGGTGTTCCTTCAGCTGCGGATTGTGCAGACCTTGAGCGTAGATCAGCACTGTGGAAAAAGGTCGATGCAGGAGAATGGCTCCTCCGCTCTGACTCTCTTTATAAGTTCCACGCACGCGGTCGTCCAAACTGCAGTGAATGCTCGCCCAAAACAACGAGATGTGCAAAGCCACGCTAAGTACGCAAACCGCTGTTGCCACGCGGTAAATCCACAAGACTGCAGCACAATACCGACTTAGATCGCGACAACCCGAATGTTGTCGGCCTAAGTTCCGCGAGAAAGCAGTGATCGTTCGTCCCGGATGACGAAGAGGATCAAAGCAGATAGTGGTACGCAACACGACTATGTTCGCCCACAAATAAACACGAAAGGTGTACAGTTAACCTTTTACTGTCACCAAGCAACGTTACAAGCAGATGCAAGTCACAACCAATTACAAGACCTTCTGCATACACAGAATCACAATGGTCCGGTTCTTCGCAGCGTTCTTCGCAGTCACGCGTCTTCGCTCTCTGCACAGCGGCTTGCGGTTCTAACTCCACCGCTTACGGATTTCACTCAACGGCTTCGCGTTCAAATCGTTTGCAGCCCATCCGCACAGCTACGGTGGATGTTTTCGAATGTTCTGCGCTTGAAAGATTCTTCGTGTCGAGACCAAGGCGTAGACTGGTAAACTTCGGATTTCGTCTCCTTGCACTTTTTGCTTGATGTTGAAGATCATGTAAAAACTGCAACGAGACGTTTCGACGCGATCTTCTTGCAGCCGTGGTGGATGCGTCTTCCGGTTACTTGCTGCTGGATCAGAGACAGTTAGCACTGTAATGTTTTGCTACTAATATAACAATCAACAGAAATGAGGCTCAAAGAAGGTCGCAGACACATTTGTCGCGACAAGCACTGCCAATTCTTTTTCGGAGAACGATTTGAAGTCGAACTGTTGCACGGCCTTCATGACGGACTTGTACCAGTCATCGAGCGATGAGTACGCTGGTTGTTGCATGGACCAGCATTCGCGTCGGTAAGTGAACAGCAACTTCTTCTTCTCAAACGCGGCAACGAGCTCGGTCTTGACGTCTTCGAGCGTGCACGTTGTGAGTTTCAGGTCCTTCGCTTGGAGCCGGGTGGCAAGTTGGCCAACTGCAGACATGTTGAGCATGGCGATAAGCATCGCAGCCTTCTGCTTGTCCGTTGTTTCTTCTGGGAGAAGTAGCAAGCGGCTTGTCGCAACTTGGAACCATAGAGCGAAGTCGTCCTCGTCCGGGTTGAAAATCGGCAAATTATGGAGAGCGTCCATAGTTGAGCGATTACCAGGGCTCTTGAGTTAGATTGTCTGTACTGTCAAGGATTTAGGCTCTTGAATCGTCACCAAGACAGTTTCTTCACAGAGCAATTAACACCGGCTGGTTTCTTGGATCGCGGCTTGTTGCTTGTTCTGCAGCGGGGGCGTCCGTGCAGATGGTTCGGCAACGGTGAAAAGTCCTGGTCACCAATTTGTTGAGTTGGCGACTTGGCGCGGCCTGTCGGGAGCGGCGACGTCGAACAGGCGGGAGGCGGAAGCGCGTGTCCGGAAATTCCTGATCGCCAATTTGTTAGCGATTGGCGGTGGCAGCGGGGCTTCAGCGGCGGGGGCGTCCGGCTTCAGCGCGAGAATTCGAAGATCCTGATCGCCAATTTGTTAGCGATTGGCGGTGGCAGCGGGGCTTCAGCGGCGGGGGCGTCCGGCTTCAGCGCGAGAATTCGAAGATCCTGATCGCCAATTTGTTACGTCTTGTCGTAACAATAGTTTGAGGGAGCTAGGAGCTCTACCTGGTGGGAGACCTCAAACTTGGGTAATTAAACCTTTATGTACAAATAACACGTAACAATTAAAGGCGCGAACACGTAAGCACATGATCGCGCTAGTCAACACAAACATAAGGCTGGCGCAATATGAATGGAAGAGACAGAGAGCGGTCGCTAGCCTAAACAGCATAGACAACACGCAGACGAGTACGGTGACCAATCGTGGTGAGACGCAGACAAACATTGAACACAGAATCAATGCGTGTGGTCAGCACGCAACAAAAATGTACTTGTGGATGTACCGAATGCCCTCCACGCTACTACAGTACTCCACATTTATGTGGGAGCCGTACTTCAGCAGAAGCTTCTCGTTGTAGGGGACGATGTCGCGAGAGTCCAATGTCTTCCAGACTTTTCGGCCCTTTTCAGTGACTTGTTTCTGGAACGTATTTCCGGCTTCGCGTTTGTAAGTGACGGTTCCCTGCCCATCTATCGTACTGACATCGGAGTACGGCTTCGGAAATCCTCTGGAGCAGTACGTTTCTTTGAATCTCTTGTCTTTTTCGTTGACCTTCTTGCGGCACTTGTGCTTGTCGGTAGCACAGTAGTGGTGCATCAGGGAAGTTACCAAGTTGAATAGCTCGGGACTCTCATCCTTGTCGGGTACGTTTGTTGTAATATACTCATCGATGTGTTCGCCGGAGACTTCGTAATCCTCCGGGTGAATGGTCAGCAGGATGTGCGCGTGGGACATTCCTCGTTGTTGATGTTCAATGCTCATAGACATTCCAACTTGTTCGCCAAAGCACTGCTTGAGATCCTTCTTCAGCTCGTACAGTTTCCTCAGGAACACTAGACATTGTATGTCATACAGTTCGGTTAGCGGCTGATCATTATGCCGCTGCTCCCGGAAAACCTCAGGCCACTTGGGATTACCGGTAAAGGTGATGAAAAAGGAGGGGGCACCGCCGCGGGCAGAAACTGCCATAGCGTCGAGGAACTTTCGCTGCATGTACGCTCTACCGCAGAAGGAAGATGCGGCCAACTGGAACATCTGAGTTGGTGATCCTTTGAAGTCTTTTCTGGAGGACGTATCGGAGAGCTGCGGTGGCTTCGGCTCGGATCTTCATGTGTGTCTTAATCTGTTGGATGTCCCTTGCTTCGATTCTCTGGCAGCTGTCGATGATGTAGAGTTGACCCAGTCTTTCGCATTCGGTGAAGAAGTGAAAGGTGCCGGGCTTAGCACGGCGCAGACGGAAGCGAAGGAATTCTCGGGCTGATAGGTACTTGCGACCTTTCTTCTCTACATATACTTCATCTTCATCCAAATCTGCTTCTTCAGCGGCACCAAGGACGTAGTCGTCCTGTTCTGCATAATCGTTTTCTTCAGTTTCTTCTTCATCTTCACTGTCGTCTATCATTTCGGCGTTCACTTCTTCATCATCCTCTTCTTCAACCAAAATGGCGTTAAGCATGTCTATACCTACACAGAGACCGAAAATTCTTTTGCGTGCAAGATATGCGGCACCCTGATGAAGAAGTCAACGAAATGTTGAAGTATTGGAAGTCGAACACTGCGAAACTACGAAGATTGTCAGCACTAGCGCGAAGATATTTGTCAACGGTAGCCAGTGCTGCGGAACCCGAGCGTGTATAAAACGATTGTTATACCAATGCCCTAAATTCTTGGGCCGGGTTTTCGGGTTCGGGTACCCGAAAATTTCGGGTTCGGGTTCGGGTTTTCGGGTACCCGGACAACTCTGCACCTCGGATACACTCATTTGTTTTCCGGTCGAGAAGTCTCACTCCGAGCATTCTTCTTTCCATCCTTCTCAGTGCTGCCGCTAGTCTCATCTTCATGGACTTCGTAAGGGCCCATGCTTCCGATCCATAGGTCATTGCTGGTAGAATGCACATATCAAAAAGTCTTCTCTTCCACTTCATTTCTACGGAACTCGATATCAACAGCACTTTGTGCTGGCGAAAGACGTTCCATCCCGAACTAATTCGACGGCTGATCTCTTTTCTGCTGTTTCGGATCATTTGAACCTCTTGTCCTAAATAGACATCGTTTGTAACGCATTCTAAACTCAAATCGTTGAGGCGAATGTTGAGTTCCTCGTTTGCCATCACTTTAGTCTTCGCCTCGTAGATCTTTAGCCCGAATTTTTGGAATTCTTCATTTAGCTCGTTGACCATCTTTTGGAGTTCGTCCTGAGAATTGGCGAAGAGAACGATGTCGTCGGCAAATCGGAGGTTATGTAGCATTTTTCCGTTGACATTGATTCCATACTCTGCCCAGTTCAGCTTTCTGAAGACACTTTCCAGTGTTGCGGTAAACAGTTTCGGACTTATTACGTCCCCTTGACGAACTCCGCGATGAATGTCGATCTGCACACAGTCCTCGCCAATCTGAATATGGGATTTAGCTTCCCGGTAGATCTTTCACATCATTGCTACGATTTGAGCCGGGACACCTTGCTCTTGCAGAGCATTCCATACCGCATTCACCTCTACGGAGTCGAACACTTTTTCAAAATCAATGAAAGCGATGAATAACGGCATTCGGTACTCATTCACTCTCTCCAATAACTCGTTGAGCGCGTAGAGATGATCTACAGTTGAGTAGTTTTTACGGAATCCAGCCTGTTCGTCGGATTGTGAATCGTCGAGAACGGCTTCTATTCTGTTATTGATTACCTTTGTGAATAGCTTGTAGATCGTCGAGAGGAGCGAGATGGGTCTATAGTTCTTCACCAGTTTTGAATCTCTTTTTTTATAGATCAGAACCGTAGAGGAGTCTGCCATCGATGTTGGAAGTTCGCATCGGTCAATACATCGATTGAAGAGTGCTGTCAAAACCGGGAGTAGTTCCTTTTTGGCTAGTTTGAGCATCTCTACTGTTATTTTGTCGATGCCTGGACTCTTCCCGCATTTCATGTTGTTCAGAGCGTTTTCGACTTCACTTTGTAGAATTTCTGGTCTTGCCCAGGCTTTGCCCAGGCTTTTTGAGTTTCTGACAGCTTTCTCGACCAGACAACGATGATGGACCTCAATGTCTTTTCGGATTTCCTTTCGTATCAGTTTGCTGTGTTCAGCGAAGGCGATACGGTCTCTGACGGTGGTTTGGTTACGGCGCATTTCATGTCTTTGACGTATCAGATTGTTGCTTGAATCCGATATTCGTTTGTCACGGGGGATGGGTTCACTGGCGATTTCCGAGGCTTTTCGAAGTCTATATACCAGTTCGTCGTAGTCGACTGGTGCCTGATTTCGAGTTGCCATTTGGGAGGCAAAGGTTAAAATAAGAAAAGTAAGAAGCTTTTTCATACCGGCAACGAATCGTAGATGTAGATCTTGTGCTTCTGGAAAGGATTCCCAGCAGCCAGTGGATGTTGTTGTAGTTGACGGGAACCATTGCTCGATGGAAAGAATCACGGCACAGGAATGTGCAGTTTGCCGCTTCTTCCATTTCTGTATGCATCGACATAGTGGTGGGCCACATCCACCGGAGCAAAGAGCGTTCTCATCGGGTGGACGATGGCGTCATTCATTACTTGACGTTCTACTTGCTCAACAGCAGCCGGCTGGTTGTTCACCATCTTCTTCTTTTCATTGGCAAGAGTTTTCATTGCGACTTGTCTCTTAGTTGGGCGAGGCATGGTTTTGATGGTTCTTTGATTCGAGGGTTAAGTTCCATTTGAACTTGTTCTTTTAAATGGCCACATAGCGATGCACGAACAGATGCCAAGGAAATGGAATAATTCATAATTGTTCCGTATGGCAGTACTTAAGTTTAAGCCTATGCCTAAGTAAGAGTTTCAAATTTCGTCGAAATTGGAGCCGACCACAAAAAGTCACGTTGAATACGGTGTACAGAGTTCGGTCCAGACTCGCTACACATCGTGCAACTTATGCAAATCGTGGCGAGACCCAATACCCCCGTAGCATCGGTTTTGCAATCCACCGAATCTCTCCACCGAAAATCGCACCAAAACTTAATTCGTTGATTTCTCTGAGAGGAAATCGATTTGAAAAAAGGAAAAAAGTTTTTCACGCTCTACAATATGCACTAAAAACTAACCGCGCAAGATTTTTTCCTGCAAAAAAAAAAACTTTTTTCACTAAAATTTAGTTACCTCCCTAAGGAATATACTCACACCAAACCACCCCACCTAAACGCTCCCCACAAACCGGATAAAAATTCAAAACACCCCACAATATAATTTCACAACAACAATCCGGATTATGATCTTTTGAAAAGAACACAGAGCCATTAGGATAACTATGTACAGGGTCACTTGAGAATCGCCGGTGAGAAACGGATAACATGCACCCTTTCAGTATGTCTAAAATGTCTATGGGCAGCTAATATTTTGCACAGTTACTACTCCCCCCGCGATCTGTTAGTGCACCAAATTTCAGCGAAATCGGCAGGCGTCATGTTTGACACTTCCCTTGTCAGTGAAGTAGTTCATTGTCAGCTTGGTCGTTGTGGATTATGGTAGCATGTCCTCTGTCACAACGCCGTGGCCCATGTCTGCAAAACATATTTATTCGTTGTTTCATTGGCACACAAAGAAGAACCGTCGTCAGGGAACCCGTGCGCGGCCAGGTCTCGTAGGGCTAGACGGGGGAGGACTGCGTCGGCTGGAAGGAGCGGCTGACGAAACGTGGCGCCCACTTGACGGAGCTGAGGACGAGCTCGCGGAACTCGGGGTTCAGAAAGGCGTAGAGCACGGGGTTCGCCACGCAGCGGGTCATGGCCATGCTGAAGGAGGAGGTGCGGGAAAGGGCGCCGGGGGACTCACCAGTGGGCGAAGAGCATGAAGAGGTAGCTGACATCGACTCCGTCTAGCTCCATCAGGTAGTACTCCTGGTCGTACTCGTTGACGAGGTTCACCACGTTGTGTGGCAGCGCTGTGAGCCCGAAGATAACGACCATCGAGACCAGGATAACCGTGACATGCCGCTTCTGCTGCGCCACGCGCCGCTTCTGCTCGATCAGGTGCGACAGCTGAAGGTTACGGTAGGGGTACGGACGTGGGCGGACGGTACCTGGTCCTTGTGTTGCTGCGAATCGCCGCCGGCGGTCGCCGCGAGAACGTAGAGGAGGTTGACCTGCTGCGCGATCGATGTGAGCCGCGAGTGGGCACGCCTTCGCAGGAAGGCGAAGACCTGGATGCGAGTTACGGTAGCCGCAGGGGATACTCACTGCGTGGTAGCAGATGGTCATGATGGTGAAGGGTATGGCGAACTGGATGACGAGGACGAAGATGGTGTAGAAGCGCTTGGAACCCTCGTCGGGCCACTCCTCCGTGCAGAACTCGCCGCAGATGTTCTGATCTGAGGGAGGGGGACTCACAATGGACTGTTCCCAAGTGATACGCGCAGATCGAGCTGATATTTGGCACAACGGTAGGGGTGTGTCTGAGGTGTGACATACAGGCGTAAATGCCTTCTGAAAGTTGCGGTTTATTGAATATAGCCCACTTTGCTGGTTTAGCGTAAACTGTTTATGTGATACAGCTGGATAGTCTCTTGGTTGTCGTTCTAGGGATCCGGGTTCGACACCCATCCCAGACCCCATATCCATCTCAGATCAAGGAAAGTGTAAGCGGGTTATTAGGGCGTGTTTTCGTGCTATAATTCGGGAAAATTTTTCTTATCCTAAATTGCAATAACCTCTTTTTCGTTTCAGTCAAGTGATCTCGATTTGGCATGGGAGCTTATCGGTGACTCTTGGCTGCGTACAAAAATTTGGTTTACGTTATTCTCCAAGTAAGTCGAGTTACTCTCTTCTGAAAGTACTATTTGTCTCTTCAGAATGGACAACAGCCCGGAGACACCTCGCGTTGAGCACGAGAACGCTATGGACATGCTTCTCTCCGCCGTGGCGAGGTTGGAAAATAAGATTGAAGCCCGTGGCTCCCCGATGCCGGAAAAACGGCTCAAGAGCGCTCGGCTCAACGTCCAACACGAGCTCATTGCGGATTGGATTCGCCGCTTGAATCGGGTAGATTCGGAAGATCCCGTTCTCATGGGCGTAATAGAAGATATGAAGGCACGAAACGTTCTGTTGCGCAAGGCTGATGCGAAGCCAGAATTTTTTACGTTTTTCGACACTTATCGTGAAGCCGAACCGGACTTGCCGTTCGCGCAATGTGTCTCCGAAGCTTTGAAGAAGTTTAACGAGCTGGAAACCACTCGCCCTCGTGCCGTAGCTTCATATGCAGGTCGCACACGGCCCTTTCGCCCGGGCGACACCAGTGGAGGACGCACTGGTGTCGCGTACAATCGTGAGTCCGGACCAGGGCTGTGCGAGTTTCGAGTTTCGTAGTTTCGAGGTTTTTTTGAGTTTCGAGTTTCGAGTTTTGGACGAAACTCAACTCGAAACTCGCCTTGGTCCTGTCACTATGATTTTGGGCCACCCAGAGTGATATTAGCAGCTACGAGCCCCGCGAAAGGCAAATTTCCGACCTACCGCACACCAAATCAATGAAATCAGGGTATTCGTCGTGGGACCAAAATTGAAAATCACAACAGATCGTTTGTCAAAAGATTTCTGCTGATGGAATTTTGAAGGATTATGCGGTCTGCGTTAAAGTCGCACCTGGCCTGGGTCTAAAGAGGTGTTTAAGTACCTCAAGAAATTACCATAAAGCTGTCCAGCAAACTCTGCTGCATACATAGAATAAGCCTCGGCTCCTCTGCTAGCATGCTTTCTTCATTGAGTTATTAGAAGAACCATTAGTTTGTAATTGAGAGTTGAACAGTTAGCTTCAGATTCATATGTTGGAAAGCTATTGGAACAGAGGATGGTTCATGTACAACGTCGTGACAGATAAGCCATTATATTCTTAAAAATCCACAGCTCACGATTCAAAGTGCCTTTGTACACCAATGATTCCTAATAACTCAATGAAGAAAGCTTGCTGGCAGTCGAGCCAGGGCTCAATCGACGCGGTACACTCTCCTAAACCACTGTCCGTTTAAGAAGTTAGGCGAAATCGCCCCAGAAACGAGAAATATGCAAAAAAAACACTGATTTTCATTACAAAAAATACAAGTTTCGAGTTTCGAGTTTCGACTTCCGAGTTTCGAGTTTCGCACAGCCCTGGTCCGGACTCGTACAGCAGCTCTCGCAGCAAGTTTATGCCATCCAACAGCAGCTCAGCCATAGTCAAGGATATCCGGGCGTTGCGCCAAGGCATCAGAGGCCTCCTGGACCGCCCTTTTGTTTCTTCTGCAAAGGATACGGCCACTACGCCCGGCAATACCCTCAAGGCTCTGCAAGCCGTCAATGATCAGGAACGCCGTGCGAATCAGCACGTGATAGGTACGTTAAGGGTTCATATACAATTTTGGCTTCCTACCCTTCGGTCTTTCTTCTGCCCTCATGATTTTTTCAAAATTGTTCCGCCCTTTGTTCCACATTGGCGCGCAGATGGCATATTATGTGCATTATACTTGGATGATGGGCTCGTTTTTGCGGACACATACGATCGGTGCCAAAAGTATGTAACCAGGATCAGGAGACACACTCTCTGTTTGCACAAATGATCAGTTTGCACAAAGGAATAGCATCGCTTTTTACATTTGAATTTCAAAATTCCCGCGGCAGTATTTGTAAATTCTAGATTTCTACGACGGTTTTATACTTAATTTCGGAATATAACGGAACAATTCTGAATAGTGATAGGTACCACTGACTTCGAAGATGGTCATCCAATCCATGATCCTATCCGTTATCCAATATCCAATGACGAGACGTCAGCGTCTTCCCTGGCGGCTTATGGGGGTTTAGCGGGTTCGTGAGGAAGACATTCTCCCCAACATCGATGACGATCGTAGAAAGATCCGTGCGCCGATTTTTCAGGATTGCACGACATCCTGTGCACATGTCAGCGCCCTGGATTTGCCCACAAGCCGTCGTATATTTGGCCCGAAGCTTAGTCCAGGTGTAGACATAAGCAGGATCCTCATCGTCCATGCTGATCGGCGTAATGATCAGATTCCTGCAGCCATAGCGATTGTTGAAGTTCCAAGCTATGCTACCATAAGGCATATTGAGTAAGATCAGGAGTACTTGTTACAAATATGGTCTCAAGGGGAGAGGACCTAGTATTTTTGCATCATTATCACTGGAAGGGTGTGGTATGACTAGACCAGGGAAGACAGGGACAAGTGGTGAGCTCAGGCCTTTGGGGAAACACATGTTAAAACCGCGTTCGATTGGACTCCGAAGTATTATTTAGATTCATCATGATTTAATTTTCGATTGAAACTGGCAAAAAATAGAAAAGTAATGCTTTGTGCACACTGATGCTTTGTGCAAACTTTATTGTGCAAAGTGATGCTTTGTGCAAACTGCACTTTTCCCGATCAGGAGGGATCTTGCAAAGGCCGGAGTCGTCACCGCGGACGAAAGGTGCATATGGGA
Organism: Steinernema hermaphroditum; assembly: GCA_030435675.1. Taxonomy (NCBI): domain Eukaryota; kingdom Metazoa; phylum Nematoda; class Chromadorea; order Rhabditida; family Steinernematidae; genus Steinernema; species Steinernema hermaphroditum. Next base: position 8,491,021 of record CM059622.1, read on the forward strand.
ACCGATCCAGCGGCTAACATGGTTAGGTTAAGATATCGATCTAGGTGGAGGTGGTGTTCGTATCTCGGAAAAGCGCATAAATCGCCTCATTGATAAGGTGGATTCTGTGCTAAACACAATCGCACCGTCCAAACTAGATCGAATGCAGCTCGCCGGCTCCTTTGCGTTAGTTGGCTACGTTTTTGGCCCAGCTGCACAGCTGAAGGCTCGCAGCTTGAACAGTGTTTTACTCGATATGGAAGAGTTGCCAAAGCGAGCGGACAGAATGCTGTCCCTTGGTGAGCGAGTAGATTTATCATGGTGGCGATCTAATCTTAGAGCTAGGAACTGGCGCCCTTTCAAGCGCGTTTTTAACTCTCGTAGAATAGCTACGGATACTTCTGCGACGGGGGCTGGGGTAGTTATTTGGAATGAGGACAGTTCAACTTCCCGTTTGGGAATTAATTTCACTCCAGAAGACCGATCTGAGTCCAGCACTTTCAGAGAAGTGGCTGTAGTTCTATTCGGTCTTCAGGTGCTCGAAAGCGACCTCGGAAACGCCCAAGTCATCGTTCAGATTGATAACAAGGGTGCTGTCAGCGTCATCGAAAAACGTAGCCCAAATCCAAAACTGCAGCAGCTGGCTTCCCGGATTTTCGATCTCGCCGAGTCAATCAGATCCGAGATTAGGCCAGTTTGGGTTCCGAGAGACGAAAATACTTTAGCAGATGAAGCCAACCGCCTTCTCGATCGTGATGATTGGGGCATTCAGCCCGAATTTTTTGAATTGTGTATTGTGTTGCATTCGATGGGGCTATCCATCTATTGACCATCTGTTGACTACTGGTGGCTTTCGCCAACAGTAGGAACGCTCTTTGTCCGCGATTTCTTTCGCGTCCTCCGGATGTAAACTCAGAAGGAGTAGACGCATTAGCGTCCTCCTATGAAGGAGAATTTATTTGGGCAGTGCCGCCTCTCAACCTTATCCCTCACATAGTTCTGCAACTTCTGGGTTGCAAAGGAAAAGCCATACTGGGAATTCCATGGTGGCCATCACACATATTCTTCCCGACTTTGTGGTCGGGAGAATCATGGCTATGGTTCGTAAAAGATTCCATTTGTGTAGTCCGGGGTACAGCGCTGTTTACGCCATCGACATACGAGCATTCCGTGTTTAACGAGCCCCTTTCCGCCTTCGACTTTTATTTTCTCTTAATCGATTGCTCGCTTTAGTGCGTCTTGCCTCCTGAACTTCATAAAGCATATCTATTGTTGAAGTTAGGAGGTTGTGTGGATTGGTTGATTCCGTACGGAGACGAAATGTACTTTTTCACACCCCTACCGTTGTGCCAAATATCAGCTCGATCTGCGCGTGTCACTTGGGAACAGTCCCTTGTCAGCGAAGGAGAAAAAAAGAAGGAAAATCGAAAAATAGAAGAATCCCTGTGGGAATCGAACCCTGCACCCGTAAACTGGTGTGTCAGAGCACTACCCCTCGACCACACGAGCACAGCGTGGCATTTCAATTCAATTCTACTAGTATTGAGTGTCGTGAGTTTTAGTAACTTTAAGGCCTTGTTTAGGGTGGATACTTTCATTTTGGGCAGGCGAGTTTATGTGTGCTTGACTTCTCAGACGCACCCCTACCGTTGTGCCAAATATCAGCTCGATCTGCGCGTGTCACTTGGGAACAGTCCCTTGTCAGCGAAGGAGACGGCCACTCACCTCGGTACGTCTTGAGCTTCATGTGGCAGACGTAGGGGAGCGTGACGAGAAGGGATATGATCCAGAGGGTCCAGGTGATCCGGATCGCGTGGTCGCGGCGTAGAGGCCGCCCCGGGGCGATCACCAGGCGGAAATAGCGGTCGACGGCGATGGCGCAGAGGCTGAAGGTGCCGATGAACATGCCTACGGCCTGGACGGCGCCGACGGCGCGGCAGAGGAGTGCGCCGAAGTACCACTGTTTGTAGATGTGAGTGACAGGCGTGAGGGGGACGGAGAGGAGGCACAGGATGACGTCCGACACGGCCAGGTTCACGATGAAGATGTTCTGCACGCTCTGCAGGGAGCGGTGCCGAACGGTGGCGACGATGACGCCGAGGTTGCCGACGAGCCCCAACACGAAGATCAGTGTGTAGAGGAGGGAGAAGATGGATACGGTAGCAATGTGGGTGCTGGGGTCCGTGTAGAGCACGTGGTAGGGGGTGCAGTCCCCGGGCAGTGGCGGCAAAGGGGCGCTGGTGGCGGAAGGCATCGGGCTCAACCGGCGGATTCAGCGGACGCTGCGGGAATGGCGGAATCGAGGACCCCGGAGCCTCGGCCCATCTCGATACGCTCGGTTTGCCGCGAATCAGCGAATATGCGATGAGATTATGATGGATGGAAGTCGACTCTGGCCGAGGCGGAGCCTGCGGTTACTGTAGCCAGCGGGAAGATGAGTGATGATCGGACATCTAAAACGGCATCGATAATTCATGAGCGGGAGAAATGGCGCTAGAACTCGCGGTGTTTATGAGCGTCGCCTGGAAGGGCACGAGGAGTGCCGAGGGGCGAATGTTCCGCGCCCCCAGAACGCCCCGAGTTCTTCTTGACCCCCGAAAGCACTTCGGCGCATTAATTCGCCGATGGGAATCGGTTTCGGGTTTTGTCGTTCCCTCGGGGATCCCACCTGAGGAGCGATCGACTCGACGGCGCCCCTTAACAGATGGCGCACTCACTCACGCCGCATTAGACGTCCGGGAATTATCAATTCTGATTAGTCATTTGGCGAACGCGGGTGCAAATGGCCAAGCAGGGGCGCTGAGCATGCAGAACGAAGTAAGGACCCCTTCTCCGGACACCGAAGCTTTCCTAATCCGAACGTAAAAACGGAGGCCCGCTTTCATAAATGGTAATAAAAAGCGGTGTTATCGCACCAAAACAGCTCGGGGTTCCAAGTCTCGGAGCAAGACAACTCGTCGCGGAGACAACTCGTCGCGGAGACAACTCGTCGCGGAGACAACTCGTCGCGGAGACAACTCGTCGCGGAGACAACTCGTCGCGGAGACAACTCGTCGCGGAGACAACTCGTCGCGGAGACAACTCGTCGCGGAGACAACTCGTCGCGGAGACAACTCGTCGCGGAGACAACTCGTCGCGGAGACAACTCGTCGCGGAGACAACTCGTCGCGGAGACAACTCGTCGCGGAGACAACTCGCCGCGGAGACAACTCGTCGCGGAGACAACTCGTCGCGGAGACAACTCGTCGCGGAGACAACTCGTCGCGGAGACAACTCGTCGCGGAGACAACTCGTCGCGGAGACAACTCGTCGCGGAGACAACTCGTCGCGGAGACAACTCGCCGCGGAGACAACTCGCCGCGGAGACAACTCGCCGCGGAGACAACTCGCCGCGGAGACAACTCGCCGCGGAGACAACTCGCCGCGGAGACAACTCGCCGCGGAGACAACTCGCCGCGGAGACAACTCGCCGCGGAGACAACTCGCCGCGGAGACAACTCGCCGCGGAGACAACTCGCCGCGGAGACAACTCGCCGCGGAGACAACTCGCCGCGGAGACAACTCGCCGCGGAGACAACTCGCCGCGGAGACAACTCGCCGCGGAGACAACTCGCCGCGGAGACAACTCGCCGCGGAGACAACTCGCCGCGGAGACAACTCGCCGCGGAGACAACTCGCCGCGGAGACAACTCGCCGCGGAGACAACTCGCCGCGGAGACAACTCGCCGCGGAGACAACTCGCCGCGGAGACAACTCGCCGCGGAGACAACTCGCCGCGGAGACAACTCGCCGCGGAGACAACTCGCCGCGGAGACAACTCGCCGCGGAGACAACTCGCCGCGGAGACAACTCGCCGCGGAGACAACTCGCCGCGGAGACAACTCGCCGCGGAGACAACTCGCCGCGGAGACAACTCGCCGCGGAGACAACTCGCCGCGGAGACAACTCGCCGCGGAGACAACTCGCCGCGGAGACAACTCGCCGCGGAGACAACTCGCCGCGGAGACAACTCGCCGCGGAGACAACGGAATAAAGGCTTCAAAGGGTGTGCTGACAATGCAGGTCCTAGAGCTAGGTTTGGGTTTACGCTTGTACGAAAGGGTGGTGGTTCGGATAAGAAGACGAAGTCGTTGATTGCTGTCGTCGTTGCTCGCTGAGTTGCCACGCGGGACTTGTGTGTTAGCAGTGAAACCTCAAACTTGGGTAATTAAACCTTTATTACAAGATTCACGAAATTACACGATACAATACACGAATAATACAATTATGATTACATGGAATAGACACAAATCAAATGGGCTCCGGCCCGACCTTCTTCGGTTCTTCTGAGTAGACTGAATGGTCGTTTTTAGCCTTCGCAGAGTGCGATTAGAAGGCGGGATCCAGATTCGATGCGATGCTCTTCTCACATCTGGTTGCGGTTTTTCTGAGTTCCCTCTCAAGAGGTTCTTCACAGGATTATCCGCTTGGGTCATCTTGATAGTCCTGTCTGCCCAACCGCTACGGTCGTCTGCAAGGATCGCGGCGGGACCCAATCATCCGACTAACTAGATATATCAGATGTCCGTACATAACGCCCGTTTGGGTCGATTTGCAATCGCGTTCGGCGATAGGGCGAGCCCTGTTGTCGTGATGGCTTCGGCGAACCCCGGCTTGGCTAAGACCACAAGGCTGTATTCAGTTATCCCCGCGGCGAGTTGACCCTGCCGCGAGTTGTCCCCCACGGCGAGTTGTCATGTACCGCCAAGTCTTGTGTCATGCGGGAGGCCACTGAGGACTTCTTCGGGACATCACTTCTTCCAAAGGCTGTCAGAAACAGCGCCGAACTCTGGCAACCTTTTTACTTACCGAAATCGACTCTCGCGGCAAAACAAAGCGATAAAAGCGGTCAAGTTGCCAGCGCACGGCTCGAGTCCCAAAAATTGGCTAAATCAGGGAGTTCCTTCCAAGAACCATCGGAGTCCCCCACTCATCCCCTATATATATATAAACGTTGGTCTGTGTGTCTGTGCGTTTTTCCGTGCGCTGTTGTAGTGAATCCTGCTGCCTAGTGAATCTTGCTGCCACGGCTGTGTTTCTTGAATTTGCTAGATAGAAACTGGATCAAAATGAGTTCCATTGTGGCAGAAGAGGCAGGTGGACAAGTTGGGTAGTGATCGTGCAGAGCGACACTTGAATTTGCTGGACAGAAATGATTCCGATGATTTCTTTCCGATTAGTGATTCCGATCGAGTTCGAAATCCAAACGAGTCCGAATCCGGACTGGATGCCCAAAAACCCATCGAGTCTCGAGTCTTCGGACTCGTCGGCATCACTGGTGCAGATCACAGATCAGACCAGATGGGTCAATGGGTTAATCATTAATGCTCGGAAGCTAAAATTCATGAAAAGCTATTCCGGCGTCCCACATACTTCATTTTGTTCACTTTGGACCAGTATGACCATGTCTATAATGTCTAGTCCTGTTTACGATTAAATGCAAGCACGAAAATGATCAGAAATATAAGGGCAGCAAATTGGTCTGGGGAGGAAGCAGATTGTCTGAATGGTTCCGCCACGAATACCCTGAGGGCAGCAAGATTCACTGAATTGTAAGATTGTAAGAGTAGGACGCAGTAGTATTCACTACCACAGCGCACGGGGAAAACACCCAAACAAAATAAGGACCCCGAGGGGAACCGAACCCGAGACCGCCCGCTTACAAACGGAGAGCGTTCGCAATGGGCCACACAGACAGCTGACATTGTAGCAACGTCCACTATCGTCGGATTAAAAAACTGCTGACATTTTTCGATTTGGTCCCACAACGCTTTTTTTGCGCGCGCCACGCCATCTTCGTGTGTGGTACTGCATTTTACAATGGGAGATGCAAATTGTCTGCATGTTTGGACACTTTTGACGGGGATGTCACACGAATCTCAAAATTCTAGAAGGAAATCAGTATTGCCTGGTTAATTGCGAGTCGATTGAGCCCAAAATTGTCGAAATTGAACGCGTGCACAAGAAGTTATTCACATTTTCATCGCCAGATGCCGCGATATCAATGCACAAACCATGGTTTTGCGGTGTTTCGCGGTTTCTTTTGGAGTTTTCCCCGGTACAGAACATCTTTATCGGATTGAGATCACAGTAGTATAGCGGAAGTTACGACAGTTCCACTCCTAACCCCCTATTCCCCTCGTCGACGAACCGTGATATGAAAGAATCTCGTGCCAAAATAGTTCCCCAAATTTCTCGATCAGGACAGTTCTCGACTCGTCCTGTGTAGCCCTAACCCATATTTCTGCGAAAACTCCAAAAGAAACCGGCGTAACACCACAAAACCACGGTTTGTGCATTGATATCGCGGCATCTGGCGATGAAAATGTGAATAACTTCTTGTGCACGCGTTCAATTTCGACAATTTTAGGCTCAATCGACTCGCAATTAACCAGGCAATACTGATTTGCTTCTAGAATTTTGAGATTCGTGTGACATCCCCGTCAAAAGTGTCCAAACATGCAGACAATTTGCATCTCCCATTGTAAAATGCAGTACCACACACGAAGATGGCGTGGCGCGCGCAAAAAAAAGCGTTGTGGGACCAAATCGAAAAATGTCAGCAATTTTCTAATCCGACTATATGTCTCTGGCGATGCTAGGCTTTGAGTTTTTTTTGCAGTTTCTGAGTGATTTTTTTGCCTATTTTGTAACCAGCAGATTCTGTCGGTTCGAGTTTTCTAAAACTTTACAGTTTTAGGCCCCAACTTCAGCCCAGTGATCCTAAACGAGTCCGAAATCAAAACGAGTCCGAGTCCGGAAAACGAAAAACCAGAAAGGAAACTAGCGTTCATTGTCAAGAACGTCCGAATTCGAATGGTTTCTTCCGACGCTCGACTACGACGACCTGAGGAAAGAATAGTTGATATCGAAAAGGTCCTCTCGGACATTGCGTTGCTGGCTGGGACAGCGAGGAATTTCAATGCCAGTTCGCGGAGTTTAGGCAGCTTGATAGCCTGCAAATTACAGTGAATGTTACGCTTTCATGATCATATCTACCTGCTGCTGCGAACTCCAAAATGCCAGTGGACCAGTATGCTTAGTTCGTTCCGTTCGGTAAATTTCAAGTTCTTTTCGAAGAACGTCTTCGCTGGACGTTTCCATGGATGCCTGCCGCATATTCATCGGCGCTTCAAACAGACTGCGATAGAAGAACGGCACATTTCTTCGGTCTTGTGAAAGCGACTGGTCGTCGACCTCAACCAATTCAATTTCTTCGATAGGACTTCGGGCGATAGAGACAATCATCCGTTCGACTTCTGCTTCTTCATGGGTGGTGAGGGCAAAATCATAGACAGGATCAAGATATGCACTGATGAGGTAGCGCTCGTCGAATTCGTGGGTGCCGAACTTGAATCGTTTCTTCAGTTCATGGGATAGAGCCACTGAGACGTCATCCCTCGGAGCTCGCTGTAATGCCCAGTGCAATTCTCAAATCAAGTGATCTAATGAATCTTACCTCCAAATCCAAAAGTTGGCTTTTTATAAAAGGGAAAACGTGACTGATAGTCACTTCGGATTTTTGTTCCATTTTCTTCGTGAATTCGGTATATGAAGCCATGATGCCAAGAACTTTGTTCAAAAAGGCGAAGTCACGCGCTGTCAAGAACTCGCGTTCCAGATAGGCACACACTTCTTATAGGCTATCCCATACTTCTTTAAGACGCCGGAACACTTGGTAGATATAATTCCACCTATAAAAAGCATGTAAATAGTCATTGTAAAACATATTTCCCTACCTTGTTCGACTCGGTAGAACCAGTGTGAGGTGGGTTCTCTTCAGTAATTCTTGAACGCAAGTTGAGCTCGATCGAAAATTACGGACGAACTGCAGTATAGCTTCAACACGACTGTTTGCATCCAACACAGTCGTAACAACCTTCTTGAGTACTAACTGCATAGAATGAATAACGCAGTTGATTCAAAAAGGTTGACCCTTAATATCCAAGGGAGAAAAATGAAATTAAAACGGAAAAACCTGCCGAAAACGGGTGGAAGAACACGGAAAATCATGCCGTTGCCGACTCTTCAAACCGAGGAGAAGTGCGTTGGGACTCGTTTTGGACTCGCGAGTCCGGAATCAAAACGAGTCCGGATCAAAACGAGTCCGAGTCCGAGTCCCAAAAACGAGTCCAGATCAAAACGAGTCCGAGTCCGAGTACTCGTTTTGGACTCGTTAGGATCACTGCTTCAGCCCTCTGCATGAGTGCCAATCTTGCCGCACGCAGGGCTACTTGGCTTTAGTACCTGGAGGGCGCGAATTCGCGCGCAGCCGCGTTTATTCAGCATTTCAGCATAGATGGAAGGAGGACATTCCACTGACACGCAAACATCTTACAGCGCGGCCTCCATCTGCCCGACTTATTCGTTAATATTCTGCATTTCAAAATTACAGTCCATTTTTTTTCGAACTCCACAAAAGCGATCAATCACCGCGCGGCGAGACCGAGAATTCGCTCCAGCACATTGAAGAAAGGCAAATATTTCGTACGTTCGCTCCTTTCAATGCGCTAGAGCAAATTCTGGGTCCCACCGCGCTGTGATTGATCGCTTTTGTGGAGTTCGAAAAAAAATGGACTATATCTTCCGAAATCGTTAGGAGCGACCGTAAAATTTTTGAGCACGTCGTTGCGGGACTCAAGGAGATTTAAGATTTCAAAATTATTTCGCTTTGCGCTGCAGCGCAATAGTATGCCGAACGTGCGAAATAATTTTGAAATCTTGAAATCTCCTTAAGTCCCGCAACGACGTGCTCAGAAATTCTACGGTCGCTCCTAACGATTTCGGAAGATAATTTTGAAATGGAGAATAGCACCTGCGTTTCCCCACGGCTCATTTGTCCCGTAGAGATCGCGAGGAGATCCCGAAGGCTCGCGCAAAACACACTTTGTCCGATCATAACGAAATCAGCAGTTCCCCTCCCAGCATATTTTCTTTCGTCTGTGCATGCTCCGACACTCCGTCCACACAAATTCATTATTCAGAAAACGGAATACTTAATTACAGCGTTTACAGCTCTCAGACACGCCCTTCTTGTCAAAAGTAAACTTCGTTAGTCCTCTCGAAGCGCAAACATCACACATCCGATGTTAAAGTTTTATACATAAAAGACAGATGGCGTTAACAATAGGCATACCGCTGATGAAAGGAGCAACTGTAGCTCTCACTAGTCAGCTACTCTTCAACATGTGAAATTAGGACAACGGCATTCCTCAATCGTGTGCACTTAATGCGCGATACATGCCTTAGACACGGCAGAATTTTAGTCGAAAGTGTTCGTATCCTTGAATCCAACGCGTCCCTCCAGTCCTTCTCGGAGCAGAAATACTGCGAACCTTCAGCTTGTGTGGCCTCAAATTGGAATAAGTTATGGAATTGACCAGTAGACCAACACACCTGTGTTGTTAGAGCGATCTTCTGATTGCGAGCTGTCGAACTCAGCGTCTTCGGGTGGGTTTTCATCAACTGATTATTTTCCACCCACAGCTTTTCCAATACAGTCAGGGCCTTATTGAGATCTTCTACAGTCATCCGGCCTTTCTGATAGTTAGGAATCATGCGGAATTCGGAAGCGGTTATCGGCCTAACGAGAGAAACTACGGTACTGCTGCTTGCCACCCGAGTCGGAAGATGGACATCATCACTAGCTTCCGGTCTGAGGCATTTCGGCTTGTATTCTGCACGTCGAACAAGAGGAGTTTCAATAATTAAGGGGTGCTCGTCAGAGGGCACGTTTTCCTTCTCTTCTGTAGCGAGGTCTTCGATCGTCCCAAACTTCCTCAGCAATTCGTGGGCATGGTTCCTACAAGCGATGGCCTCGTGCTCATAGCGCTTCATTCTCGTTAGTTCATTTCTTACTAACGCTTGGACCTCATCTTCAGCTGAAGAACACGACGGTATTCCAATAAAAAGACTAAAAAGCATACCATCGTTCCCGATCAGTGTTAATTCCTCGAAGATTGAGCGTAGCGATTCTGCGGACTTCCTCTGTAGGCGAAACATCTGGGAAGAGAACTGCAATGTGCACAAGAAGATCGACAACAACCGACTGCACGCGCACGATGCAGACAAGGAAAGAGAAGGAGACAGACGGATTCCGATAGCACGAGACGTCTAGTCTCTTCCAATTCTCTGTCTTCGCGCCAAACAGCCGCGCCAAAGAGAGAAGCGCTTTTATACCTCGGACGTTCGACTTACTTCTCGGTTTTCGCATTTTGACGAAAAACGAGGGAATTCCTTTTGGAGTCCGCTGGCTTCGTGCAGGTCTGCACGTCACAGGTGACTCAAAGTGCTTTTTCCCGTATTTCCTTTGAATGGGTGATTCAGATCTTGTGCAAATGAACTTTCGCGCTTTTCAAGCCTACTTCGGCACCCAATGTTCTTTGCAACATCCGAAATCGTGGAAATTGTTGCTTTTTTTCTCATATATCGTAAATACGAGTATGCTTTCTCCCTTTTTTCTGTTGAACTGCAATAAGTATGTGTCAGAGTCGTTTACACACGCTCCGTTTACCCTGATTTTTACCGTTTACAACGTTCGGTTCATTTTTTTGTCGAACTCATTGTTCGTGTTTTCATTCATTTGCTTCTGAGAATCTACTTAAGTATCAACATAATTTCAGTATGTATTGCCTACAATGGCTTCTCCCAGTTCTGCTTATACCCAAACATTTCTGGAATCCCTGCTACTTACCTGACCAAACCCTCATACTATGGACGTGGGTGGCAACATTCTTTATTGATCGGCGGTAAGCTTTGTTTTTTGGCCTCGCTGCGATAATTCATACCGTTCCAGACCTTGTTATGTTTGCTCGTTCCTCTTTATCGTGGCAGTGCTTGTCATGTACTGCAACGATGGCGACTCTTTCCCCTTCTGGCCTTCTTGTGAGACTGTTTTTAACGGCGAAATGTGCAGATACGTTCTGGAAGAACTCGGTCATCCATTCCGATAACTCTCAACTGATCTATGCCCCTCTTTCGAAATACGGGATTTCTGTTTTCCTCGCGCCGATTGTCGGCGCCTCCCATGCTCACCACACCTGCTGTCCTGTGATATGCCGCCATTTGTTTAACATCCTTGTTGTTTCAACCCTCCGTTTATACCATTGTACATACGCGTCGCACCCATAATTTCCTAATAATAGAGTGATTCTAAACTCTTTTTCAACGATCAACAACATAACAATCAAAAACAAGTCGACAGGTTAAACAAATAGTGACTTAAACAATTCATTACGCTTTTCATGGCTCCAGGGGATAGATTCGGGCATCGCTGGGTGGAAGTTCACCAACTTGGGTATAGACACATAACGTATCTTGCGTCCTTTGGAAGCTTTCGTGTCGACAACGCGTTTCTTGGAGCGTTTTTCACGCAAGTTCTGGAGCTCCAGCCATTGCCTGCTCATCTCGATGGGATCGGACGTTTGTGCGGACTTCTTTTCGATCAGTTCCTTCAGCAAGTTTTGATAGAAGTCGTCGTCGTCGAACAGTTCGACGTCGTGCGTGGCCTCAGAATCGGTCATGCCGATGCGTTCGATATCCGATCGTTTCATCTGTGTCCTTCGAATGAGGCGGTTCTTGTCAGCCAAAATCTTCTGAATCTGGGACAGAACGGACAAGTCGAAGACTGAGAAATCCTTCTTCGCGTTTTTGATACTTGCAGCTCCCGAAAGCCGTGCACGTTCGTCCCACTTCTTCAGTGTTGCATTTCTGAAATTCTCTATTTGTCACGAGAACCAACAAAGTTCACCCTGCCTGAACGTTTCAAAGCGTTTGTCGCGTTTGGAAAGCAATTTCGATAGCTGCAACCTTGTTGAACGACCAGAATTCTTCTTTCTCATATCGACCGCAGTTCTGAAAAACGCCACTGGAATACCACGCCACCTAACGCTCCTTACTCGGCTTCCTCTTCTTCTTCCTCCACCACCTCTTCCTCGTTTTCTTCTTCTTCCCCAGAGTCCTCATCCACATATTCTTTATCGTCAACGGTGTCGTCTTCATCGACGAGATCTCCATCTCCCTCTTCTTCTTCCTTTTCATCTTCTGAACTTTCGATCTCTTCATCATCAGAATCGTGACCTTCTGATTTTCCGTTCAGAATCGCCTTGGTCTGGGAAGATCCCGACAGCAAGAATTGTTCTGCTTCCAGCAAGCTCTCCACCATTTTGACTGCATTTCGCCGAACTGAAACACGCACTATATGGCTTTTACACAACAGTAACCACACTTTTGTTGTAGCTTTGCTTCGTCGTTTCGTCAGCCTTAGCCAACAGTTCTTTCGCTTTCTTATCCCTCGGAAGCTGATTGAAGGCTCGAATTGCGGAGTGCAGCTTGATCTGGAGATGCATGAGTTGGTCCCACTGAGCCAGCTGTCGCTTCACAGACTCTCCTAGATAAATGAAACGAGAACACGTGCCTTCCTAACGTCACTCAAATTACCTTTCTTCACATCGCCGGACACATCCAACTTCGAAAGGACGTCCTCAACATTAAGCTCCGACGACATCTGAAATTCTGGCTCTAGAAGCACTGGAACGAGAGGGAATAAACAGGAAAGTGTGCCAAAATGACGGCAGAAATCAAGAAGGTAGTGTTCTGCCACACGAAAGGAGAATTACTATGTGGGTGGCAGAGAGAAATATGTCCGGAAATATGGCCGAATCTGCGACGGTACGGAGTTTACCGGAGACGCTCGGATCCCTGAATGAGGACGTTGCAGTCTGCGAGACGCGGGCGTTGCGTCGTCGCGATTTCGTTGACCAGAGCCGCGGCGTACAATCGGTTATATCGCGTCTCCACTCGTTTCCGACCATTTGTTCTTGCTCTTCCTCAAGAAAGCCATCGCTCCGCATTCCATAATGGTGAGTTCTCTTCCAGCACTTGTCGTCTTTTGGAGTGCACTCTTTTATTCAGAGTCTCTCGTTCCTTATTCGCTTTATGGCACATTTGACTAAGTGATATCTTTGTTTAGTCTGACACTGGACGCAGTCCTGGACGTTCCACCCGCTCTGGCACCGCTGGAACCGCCGTTCGCCAACGGTAAGCCAACGTGAACTGAAGTAGCGTAGTTATAAAATCCATTTCAGCCGTGGTGCTGGTGCCGCTTCTTCTGGAGCTGGCCGCGCTCGTGCTGGTGGAGTGAACAACGGTGGGCTCTGGCGCTTCTACACCGAGGATTCGACTGGCCTTAAGATCGGACCCGTTCCTGTGCTTGTCATGAGCCTCTCTTTCATCGCTGCAGTGTTTGTTTTGCATATCTGGGGCAAGTACACCAGATCTCATTAAGATGTTTATTGTTCCATTTGTGAAACCTTCGAGATGACGTTCGCGTTGTGGATTTTATTTATTTAATTCATGTACACAAGACACTATAAAGCGGCTTAGGAGAACCGTCCATACAGTGTTCGCATGGAAGACTTTCAGGATTTTCGTGATGCGACCAAGGCTACTCTCGTCTCGCCACTCTCGGTCATTTGTCGAGAGGCCAAAAAACCCCCAGGAGGCTGAGAGTCGAGAGTGTACACAGCCCTGGTGGTTATACTTTGTTCCGCGGAACATTGGTCCCACCCACCGCGATTTTTGACCCGCGGAACATTTCTTTTGTTCCGTGCTCTGCTGTGGAATTTTTCGATGTTCCGCGGAACAAAATCGAGGTCTTACAGGGATTTCTACCCGTTTGCTCAGGTCTGCGCACGGAGTGGTCCGTTTTCATGAACTTTGGGCATGTGTGTAGAGTTTTGAGCGGTTTTGGCTGGTCACTGGTGCGAATACTCTGTTCCACAATACTCTGGTCCATTTCGGCATTTTTCAATAGTTTTCGATCTTTTTTCGCGCGTTTTCCTCCGATCGAGTCAGTCTTGAGGACTGCGCTGCTGATTTAGGGTGAGAAGACTGTTGTGGTCGGATTGAAGTCGACGGTGGGCTAGGAACTCGTCAGTCATGACTCATTTGTGTTCCTTTCAGATCTGTGCAGGATAATTACAAGCTGCAACGACCAGTTCATCAAGAAGCGCTCTCCGAAGAATCTCTGGCTGCGCTAGAATATGCGTGAAACTTTGTCTAGTGTAAAAAAATACGTTTCTCTGGAGCATATTGTGCGAGGAAGCTTGCAACACTCGCACAAACTCGTTCATAATAATTTGACGCAATGTTTTCGTCACCATTGCATGTTCTGCCTGGGAAGTGCGATTATTCTGTTCCAAACTCTTCTTCGCACCGTATGATCCAGAGAAACGCTACTATGCACACAAAATAGTCTTCCGTAGTTTCATCTAGATTCTAGCGCAAAAAGGGCTTCATTTCGCAGCGCTTCTTGATGAACTGGGCAGTCATCGTGTTCTTCTTCCATATAGATCTGTAACGAATGCAAATAAGTCATAAGTGAAGAGTTTTTCTAGCTTACCGTTGACTGCATCTGACCAAGGCGGCCTTCTCATTCCAAATCGATCGCGCTGTCCTCAATGGTGACTCTTTCGAACAAAAAACGTGCGAAAAACCATCAAAACTATTGAAATAGGCCAGAACAGCCATGTAACACAGTGGTTGCTCAGAGGAACCCGTTCTATGCGCACTACGAAGCTCTACGCAGTGTAGGGAATAGTTTGAAACAGACTCCGATTGTTCGAAACATCTGAAATCACAAAATAGGCCATCTTGCTCTGCTCGGCCGAACAGAACTGAATACCTGTATCTGGAGAAAAATAGGACGAGCATTCTTAATAACTTGCATTTACATACATTTACTCTTGAATCAATGACATTCGTCATGCAAGATATCTCATAATGCTCAAAGGAGAACCGTATATCACCGTAGTAGCTGCTGATCTTCTTTTTTCGGCGCAGAGCGCGACGTCCGAATTGAAGACAGCTATCCCATCAATGTGCGCGGGCTTCGAAGCGACAAAGAGGCTGTATCCAGAAGATGCGCGGTGGTGGAGCGTAACAGGCGACGTGGAATCCCGTCTTCGGTGCGGTTGACGGAGCAGACTTCGGAGTTGGGGCGATTCTTCGCCTTGAGTGGACGGCGCAGGTGGTCGGGTGATCGGCTTACGTTCCACGCCAGCCACGGCGGATTGGAACGGGGCGATCATTGTGCCAACAACGACGGCCGAGAACAACCGCTTACTCAACTCATCCGAGCGAACTCATACAGCCTCAGAGAGAGACGACCCGACCGATCGCTGGGAACACAAATGAAAGACCACTTAAAAGACCAAAGAACACTTGCATTTTATTCAGTCAAAAGACCGTAGATGCACGTACAGGTGATCATGGCCCCGTAGACCAGCCAAAAAAGACTCGGTCATCATGCGAGCGATTGTTGTGCAGGGTGGCCCAAAAGGGGAATTCTCGGTGCTACTCGGTGCCGTATATGCTGGCTCCGCGCTCCTTTGAATGACGATCTATAGTCGACGCGGAAAATCTTATGCAAAAATCGGGAATGGTCCCACAACGAAAATTTTTGGCGCGAAAAGTGCCTAGCGGTCGATTTACAAGGGGATTTCGGAGTTTCGGCAGAGAATCGTGAAAATCTCGTGCAGTTTCACGGTTTCGATGAAAAAAAAACCGTACAACTGTTCTCCAGGCTCTGGCGAGCATTTTGCGCCCTGGGTTGTCGGAATCCGCTGCGTTTCCACAGATCCTATACGTTTTTACGATAACAGTATTGTTCCACGCGGAGACCGACCTCAATATTGATCGTTTTTTTAGATATTTTAGATCATTAATTGGTTGCATCTGAATCCGAGTCTTATTCTGACGAAGAGCGATAAGCCATGCCGGCAAACGAACCTGCATGTAGGTTAAGCAAGTCATGACTTCATTGACTTGACTTCATTAAACGATTTTTCGACGAAATGTGTGCCTCGCATGGAGTTAAGCCTGTTCGACTCCCCCCTTATCACGCGGAATTGAATCCAATCGAACAAGTTTGGGGTTACGTGAAGCATTATGTGCGAGACCATCTCGTACATCAAGACAAGATCCCCACCGTCATGAATCTTACCCAAGAAGCTTGTGAATCTATACCAGTTTCGCATATTAGAGGCTTCTATAGAAATGCGCAGAGCAAAGAAACTGACTTGCTTAACCTACATGCAGGTTCATTTGCCGGCATGGCTTATCGCTCTTCGTCAGAATAAGACTCGGATTCAGATGCAACCGATTAATGATCTTTTTTTTGTTATTTCCTTGTTCATTTTGCTATTTTGAAGGTAAAATATCTAAAAAAACGATCAATATTGAGGTCAGTCTCCGCGTGGAACAACACTGTTATCGTAAAAACGTATAGGATCTGTGGAAACGCAGCAAATTCCGACAACCCAGGGCGCAAAATGCTCGCCAGAGCCTGGAGAACAGTTGTACGGTTTTTTTTTCATCGAAACCGTGAAACTGCACGAGATTTTCACGATTCTCTGCCGAAACTCCGAAATCCCCTTGTAAATCGACCGCTAGGCACTTTTCGCGCCAAAAATTTTCGTTGCGGGACCATTCCCGATTTTTGCATAAGATTTTCCGCGTCGACTATAGTGTCGTTGGCGGTGCGTCAAGGTTTGTTGAACAATGTAGTTCGTACGCTCGCCGACCTAGTACAAACAGGGTGTTCGCTGCAAGACCGAGATAGTACAGTAAATGTCATACGCTGAACCACTTTGTACAGTACAGTATGACACATAGTACACCGCAGGGGGACCGGTTCAGGACCGATACTACGGAGAATGTCATATGTTGAACCACTTAGTACAGTTGTCTTTCATGCATGATAGTTCCTGTTTCAAGCGCAGCTCGTATTCTTTCAGCAGTGATTTGATCTTTCGACGGTCATGTATCTCTGTGAACAGGTTGAAAATGAAAAATTTTCTCTCCGGATTAAGTTTTGAGTCCTGTCCAAGGAGTGGAGACGTCGAGTCTTTGAATCGGCGGAGAATCCGTCATTTCGCTCAAAAGTTGAGTGAAGTTGAGCTGAACGCATGAAAACATCGAGGGAGAGTCCACACCTCGACACTCGGAAGTACTACAAAAACCTCACACGATGACTTCAGACTCCTTTCCACTTCTGTACTAAGTCGGCGTACTAACTGGTACAGCGTGAGGTATTCCTGAACCGATACCCCTGCGGTTACTAAGTCGGTATACTGTACTGTACAAAGTGTACAAAGTCGTTCAACAAACCAGGCAACACCGTTGGCGGCCCCGTGGCGACGTAAATGATACAGTAGCAGTTGGGAAGTTTTCAATGTTTTCCAAGTGGGACCCAAATTTTTCGATCTTTCCCCGAAAATTTTCGAGAATCGGGGTCGGATCGACATTTCGCCGAGTCTCGAGATCGAGATCGAGATCGGGATCGGGATCCGCTTCCTGTTGTATTTCTGCAGCGAGGCTGGCCACCATTTGGTCCCGGGAGCTCCACGCAGGGAAGGCCCGGACCCGCCTCCACTGCTTCTGGGAAAGGGACGCTTCCTCCCCGCTGGACCCGGTGCCGACGCCGGTTTTGCCGCTTCTATTTCCGTGAACTTGTCAAGCGCCTCTTTAATGCATTCGCCCATGGGCAGATCTGGATGGGCCGCTTGCCTATCTTCGAAAAACTTGCAGAAACCCGGCTGGGTGTCACGTTTTCGAAGCAGCAGGTTGCGGGCTTTAATATCTTAGATCACCGCTCGGAGCTCTTCGTGCTCTCCCACGTCGACCGCCACCTGGTTCAGACGATTCACCCAGTCGGCGTTCAATTGAGCCTGTATATTTAGGCGCGTGCTTTTAAGAGGCTTTTCTTTCACTGGCACTTGTTGCTATTTCGCTTCAAGGGCGTCTACCTTGTCAGCTACCTCTTTGAACGCTTCCAACAAGCACTTGATCGAGTCGTTGGGCTCGTGCACCGCTTTCTTAGGTGACTGACAAGGGAATGTTGCCAAGTGGCAGACGCGGATCGGATCGAGATAAGGTGGGGGTGGTAGAGCTTGGTGTGGGCAATCATGCGCACACCGAATCCCGTGCCCTCAATCAAGGTTCACTACCTAAACACCCATCGAAAGTTAGGCCCATACGAATATAGTCGACTTCGGCAGCGCTGATGAGAACGGGTGTATGGCCGCACTGGATAGTGCCTTGGCCAACATTTTTGTGGTTCAGGTTCGACTCCGCTCTGGCCCATATTTTTTCTTCTCGCTTCTCCAACATATTTAAATTTGTTTGCTTCCTCGCACTCAATACTATCCTAGCTTCAGTTATGAATGCTAGCAATATTTTGCTTCCTCATACAAGGGTACGGTACAACATGTAAAGCTAAGATCGACGGGAGAGTAGGAGCAAGCGATAGGCCTAGGTGAGTATATATACTCAGATTAAAAAAACTCTTGGCAAAACGGCGAGTACTCCCGCCACGACTTATATGTATCGTATGTTCGTACAGCGCCGAAATTACAATGGGATTTTTGAGTTTATGCAAGAATCGCGTGTTTTCTTCGCGTACGAGATGTTATTTCAAAAAAACTCAACATTAAGTTGTAGATCCGTCACTGGCGGATCGTTTGAACCAGCACTGAACGCCAGAGGTCGAATTTCCACAGAGGAGATAGCCTTTTCATCTCCCCGACTCGTGTTTCCCCTCGTTCCTTGTCTTCTATTTCGCGTTTTCGTCAGTTCTTGCTATACTGTTTGTTATGTGTGGAATGTATCTGTCTGCTTGATTCCGCGTACAGTCAGTATTCCTCTCACTGTAGGAATTATAGCCGAAATGCCCAAGTTAAGTCGTCAAAATCAACACCTTAAGAAGGTGACTGCAAGAAGCGTTGTCATGCGGAAGAAGAAGGCCGCTGAAAGGTTGGCCTCTTTGCGCTCGGAGGTTGCGCGATCCCACGCCCTCGTTGCGGAACAAGCGAGGGCTATAACTGATTTGGAGAATCGGTTGCATCATGAACTGGTGATGAGGGAATCTGTTGACGAAGAAAATCGTCAACTGCGCCTTCAAATAGCACATGATGAAGCGGAAAACGCGCATCTCCAGCAAAAGATGGCCTCGAAGGACGGCCAGATCGCTTTTTGGAAAATCCAAACGCAAGCTCAACAAAGACTTGCTCAGGTTTTGCTTTTTTTGGTCATTTTGGGTCTCATTTTTCAAACGATCTTCAGACGAATCGGCCGCCAATTCGCCTTCCACGGCGCACGGTTCCTATAGCGTCATCGTGGTTCTGCAAGAAGGCGAAAGCCATCTTTGCTGACGCAATAGGGTACTGTATGGAGCTATGCGATCTGAACCCCTTACTGGGTTTCAATGGTTCAGATTTCGCATCGTCAATGCTAGGATTGAGCGTTGACACATTGCTGAAGTTCCGAAGGGAGGAACACTCGATAGAGACTGTGATAAACGGGAAATCCTACCGCCTTCTTCCAAGCTGTCGTCGTGGAAATGCAATATCGAAACGAGAACAGTGGAAGCGAGCCGCTCATGATGCTGATCCCTACATCGTCCATCTTATTGAGGAGTATATAGACCATTGTTATCGGTCATGTACTCCAGTTGTTTTGGAGGAAATACTTGACAATTTGCTCGGCAGACCAGAAGCCTTCGAAACGGCGCCGAAGTCCGTATCCTCTCTCAGAAATATTCTTCTGGGAATGGATTAAAGGGCCTAATTGTTCATTGCGTAGTATTTCTACAGTTCCCCTTAGGTTCACTAAAATTCGTGAGCGATATAATTTGAGTGAACGCTCCGATATCGTTAGATGGAGAATGAGATATCTTACGAAACTACAGGAAATCAGAAATTCTGGACAGTACGAGATTTTCTACTGCGATGAAACTTGGATATACGAGGGTATGACGCATCGCTACGATTGGATCCCTCGTCAATCCCTCGCAGAACGCCAAACGATGGGACTATCGTTCGGACCTTCGGCTCCCTCTAGCAAAGGAAAGAGGGCAATTGTATTGCACTGCATTGGACGACTGGGACCCGTAGATGGTGCTCTCGATATGTTTGTGTCAGGAATGAACACAGACGAAGAATATCATCGCCAAATGACAGCTGAATATTTTGAGCGATGGATAGAGAAGTTACTTCCGCTTCTCGTCCACGCCGCGAACGGTAAGAAGCCGTGCTTGGTGCTGGACAATGCACCCTATCACGGGAGAATTCTGGAAAAAGTTCCAACTCAACGCTGGAAAAAGGCGGAACTCATCGAATTTCTGAATCACCACTGCGTGGTGTTCTCAGGAAGTGAAACGAGAAAAGAACTGCTCGCAATCGCAGTCAGTCTTCTAGAAGGACGACGCGAAAGTTTTATCAAGCGATATGTGGATGAGCGTTGCAAAGAATTCGGAGTCGAACTGGTCCGCTTCAACGCAATCGAATTCTTTTGGGGGTGGTCAAAGACAGAACTGAGCAAAGTAATCACTCACAACGAGAAAATCGCCGGAATAATGGCCCACGCTGAGAGAATTTTCTCTTCTGTGCCAACTGGCTCGTGTGAGCACTTTGTGAATCATGTGGAAGATGTGGAAAACTCTTTCTTGGATGCACATCAGTCCTCTCTTAGCCAAGTAGAAGAGAGAGAGGTCACTTCAGATATTGAAGAGTCTTCTGGATCTGTTATTAGTGACGAATAGATTGTTTTGTATCATTAATTGGTGATGCTTTGTTATGATTTTGGTTGCTGAGACCATAAATCGAATTTGAACGTAGAAAAACTGACGAAAACGCGAAATAGAAGACAAGGAACGAGGGGAAACACGAGTCGGGGAGATGAAAAGGCTATCTCCTCTGTGGAAATTCGACCTCTGGCGTTCAGTGCTGGTTCAAACGATCCGCCAGTGACGGATCTACAACTTAATGTTGAGTTTTTTTGAAATAACATCTCGTACGCGAAGAAAACACGCGATTCTTGCATAAACTCAAAAATCCCATTGTAATTTCGGCGCTGTACGAACATACGACCTTTATAAGGCGCGGCAGGAGCCTCCGAAGAGTTTTTTTAATCTGAGTATAAACTGTGCAAAAAAATCAGCTGCCCATATGCGCTCTATGTCCATCAAAAACGATGCTGTATTCTTTCCAAGCAACTGGAAATCCGTTTCCCACCGGTGATTCCCAATTGCCAAACTATGTATACAGTGCGTCCAGTAATGATACGTCCACCTCTTTTTTCTCGCATATCTCGCGATTAACGAACTTTGACAAACTGTAACATCCACCATTTGAAAGAGCAGCCAAAATAACGGTACTTAGCATAGAACGTTCGGAGTTCGGTGTTGGAGGTTGGTGAAAAAAATATGGTTTTTTTAAAAATAGGCCCAGATTGCTGTCCAGAAATGATACGTCCACCCAACGAATAATTCGCTGTTTTCTGTTTTTTGCGTTCGTTTTGCTTCAGGTTCACTGTTATTCATAATTCTACGGCGTTCCAGGGTTGTTTTGTGAGTGGTGGGCCGCGACCCGTGCTCAAAAGATGTCGTAAAAGGCCAAATTGTCGTGCTCCATGCCGAATACTTATTTACACGTCAAATTGTGTAAATCCTCCTCACCAACAGCCCCCAAACCACGCAAACCACCGTTTTACGTGTCGAGAATCACACAGGCACACAAATGAGATTATTTAAGTGCTTCTCGGCATCATTTCCAGTTCAAAACTTAAGACCCCAACTTGACTTGCATTCTTGTTCGGGTCCCAGAACGATCTGGAATACGGTATTTTCGGCTTTTTTCATCACCACCACGTTTTAGAGCGTATGCGAAAACCCTCCATATGTTTTATTCCATGAAAAATGATGTATCTTTCAACGTATTTCACGATATGCCACGTACCATGGAATTTACAATGGAAAAAGGCAGTTTTTCATGGGATTTTTCAAGATCCACAAATATTTTGAAAAGTACTCCATTTTGCAAGGAATAAAACATATGGAGGGTTTTCGCATACGCTCTAAAACGTGATAGCGATGAAAAAGGCCGAAAATACCGTATTCCGGATCGTTCCAGGACCCGGGCAAGAAAACAGGTCAAGTTGGGGTTCTAAGTTTTGAAGGGCAAGTGATGCCCATAAACGCTTAAATGATCTCACTTGTGCACTTATGCAATTCTCGACGCAGATAACGGTGTTTTGCGTGGTTTGGAAGCTGTTTGCGAAGAAAATTTACGCAGTTTGACGTGTAAATAAGTATTCGGCATGGAGCACGACAATTTGGCCTTTTACGACATCTTTTGAGCACGGGTCGCGGCCCACCACTCACAAAACAACCCTGGAACGCCGTAGAATTATGAATAACAGTGAACCTGAAGCAAAACGAACGCAAAAAACAGAAAACAGCGAATTATTCGTTGGGTGGACGTATCATTTCTGGACAGCAATCTGGGCCTATTTTTAAAAAAACCATATTTTTTCACCAACCTCCAACACCGAACTCCGAACGTTCTATGCTAAGTACCGTTATTTTGGCTGCTCTTTCAAATGGTGGATGTTACAGTTTGTCAAAGTTCGTTAATCGCGAGATATGCGAGAAAAAAGAGGTGGACGTATCATTACTGGACGCACTGTATACTTGAGGTATACCTGATAGGTGGACAGTGATCTGTCGGACCGTTATCCTAGGGAAAATGCAAAAACACTTTGCAACCACAAAAAAATTGGGAGCTTACGTATACACTTGGTCACTTGGGAATCACCGGTGACAAACGAATTGACATCGGTGAGAAAGGACGCCGCATCTCTTTTTGACGGACTTAAAGCGCATATGGGCAGCTGATTTTTTGCACACTTTGTATACTCACATAGACCTACCGTTTGCCCCTAATCTCGCGTCAATCTTAGCCTTACATGTTTTACCATACCTTTGTAAGGAGGAGCTAAATATTGCTAGCATTCATAACTGAAGCTAGGATAGTATTGAGTGCGAGGAAGCAAACAAATTTAAATATGTTGGAGAAGCGAGAAGAAAAAATATGGGCCGGAGCGGAGTCGAACCTGAACCACAAAAATGTCGGCCAAGGCACTATCCAGTGCGGCCATACATCCGTTCTCATCAGCGCTGCCGAAGTCGACTATATTCGTATGGGCCTAACTTTCGATGGGTGTTTAGGTAGTGAACCTTGATTGAGGGTACGGGATTCGGTGTGCGCATGATTGCCCACACCAAGCTCTACCACCCCCACCTTATCTCGATCCGATCCGCGTCTGCCACTTGGCAACATTCCCTTGTCAGTCACCTAAGAAAGCGGTGCACGAGCCCAACGACTCGATCAAGTGCTTGTTGGAAGCGTTCAAAGAGGTAGCTGACAAGGTAGACGCCCTTGAAGCGAAACAGCAACAAGTGCCAGTGAAAGAAAAGCCTCTTAAAAGCACGCGCCTAAATATACAGGCTCAATTGAACGCCGACTGGGTGAATCGTCTGAACCAGGTGGCGGTCGACGTGGGAGAGCACGAAGAGCTCCGAGCGGTGATCTAAGATATTAAAGCCCGCAACCTGCTGCTTCGAAAACGTGACGCCCAGCCGGGTTTCTGCAAGTTTTTCGAAGATAGGCAAGCGGCCCATCCAGATCTGCCCATGGGCGAATGCATTAAAGAGGCGCTTGACAAGTTCACGGAAATAGAAGCGGCAAAACCGGCGTCGGCAGCGGGTCCAGCGGGGAGGAAGCGGAGGCTTTCCCAGAAGCAG
Organism: Steinernema hermaphroditum; assembly: GCA_030435675.1. Lineage (NCBI taxonomy): Eukaryota > Metazoa > Nematoda > Chromadorea > Rhabditida > Steinernematidae > Steinernema > Steinernema hermaphroditum. Next base: position 8,514,680 of record CM059622.1, read on the forward strand.
TGGAGGCGGGTCCCGCGCCTTCCCTGCGTGCAACTCCCGGGACCAAGTGGTGGCCAGCCTCGCTGCAGAAATACAACAGGAAGCGGTTGCGGCCATCAGACAGCAGCGCGCGAGGGCAATCCTAGGGATTCCATATTGGCGTTCGCACCTGTTCTTTCCAACGCTGTGGGACGGGGTCGCATGGAGAAATTTCGTTGTAGACATAATATGGATTGAAGAAGGTTCAGAGATCTTCACGCCGGCAACATACGCCAACTCAGTCTTCAACAACCCCACGTCCCCATTCCCCTTTTGCTTCTTGCTCGTAGATGGCTCTCTTTAGGCTTCTCGCCTCCGTACGAACTAAATAAAGCGACACCTGTTAGTGTGTAGGAGGAGGCGGTTAGGGGAGGCGAGGGAAGACTTCGCCAGGGGATAGGCGAAGCTGAAATTCGCTTTTCCGCGTAGAGAAGCGAAGCGAATCGAAGAGGAAATGCATAATGCATAATGCATAAGATTACTACGCCCAATGTTCAAGTTTCAAGTTTATTTTGTGAAATCTACATTGATATATATATACTCTGTTTTTTTTTTCGATCACAAAATCGGCCTTCAATCATCTCGTTGTGGAACTCAGAAATCTGATCCAACGCGTTGAAAACGACGAGCGAACATGCGAACTTCGTGCGCTTGTTTCATCGTTTTCAATGCGTTTGCGTCAAATTTCTGAGCCCCACAACGAGATGATTGAAGGCTGATCACAAAATAAACTTGAAACTTGAACATTGGGCGTAGTAATCTTATGCATTACGTTGTGAATGATCATTCATATTTCAGGCAGTATTTGGAGGACACTGGAACCACATGGCTTTTCCAGAAGGCAGTGCCATCAGATTTTCGACTGTTCGGATTCATTGGCTCTCACTAGCGGCCGAAGCATTGCAAACTATTCTGTAGTATAATCAGTGGAAATTTAACCACGAAACTGTAGTCAGTTTTCAAGTTAGTTTGCTGTATTTGGGTCTTTAGTCGAAAGACCACGACTTCGATCAACCGATTCTTGAAACATCTCTGTTCGAAGGATAGTTGGCGAAGCTAACAACGAGTCTGACAGAAGAAGAACCATTAACGTAAATGCTCTACGTGACAGATGTGAACGTGTGGCTCGGTTTACGGTCGGCGCGACGTCGATACCATTCAATTCATAGGTCATAACGGCAGACTGAATATTAGAGCCGCTTCCCCCATACAACGAATAACCGGAGTCCTCTCGGCACTGCCTGTTGGCTCAGGGAGTCGATGTGTGCCTCCAGTAATCGCTATCGCGGTGGGCACTTGGATTTTTCCAATCTGTGGTCAACATAGGAAATCACATTTATGTCACTTATATATCGGATCTATGATGGTTAGATGGTTAAGACCAGACGGTCTGTTACCGTAATCGTATTTTCACAGTAATGCAACAAAGGCAACTGAAGCCAAACGTACCCAATGTGACTAGAGAATGAAAACAACGTAACAATAAGTGAAATACACTATTTAGAGAATGACTTGATTCCTAGGTGGTGGCGCTAATAGTCGGGCCGTTTTTTGGCGTCAATCTTGAACTGAATATACTCCTGCAAAAGATTCTGTGTTAAGAAGAATTCACGGCTTGCCACCTACATCTGATTCGTTGTGCGTTTGCGGCGTCACTTCTCCTTCCACCGGAGTGTTGGTGTGCAGCTCGTCGTCGTTCACGCTCCCGAGGCGATTCTCTCGGATTCTCTTGTTGATCTCCTGAAACATCTCTGTTCGAGGGATTAAGTTCTCGAAGGAGTTACCTCTTCACATCTCCTCATCACGGAGTTTTGCTTCTGGACGAACGAGGGTTTCGCTTTCCTCAGCGCGCTGTTCGGCGTTACAGTACCCCCTATGTACGTAGAGCCACTGCGACGTCGACCTCCTCCCGAAGAAACGTCGTCCTCGTCGTCGCCATCTCGGCTGACCTCCTCGTCATCCTCGTCGTCTTCTGTGTTGATGGTTGTGTCGTTGGGATTCACGAGGATCTCTGCTTGGATCCGGAGCTCCTCCTCTTCCTCGTCGTCGTAGAGAAGGTCGACCTCCGTGGCCGAGGGGCGCACCTTCTGCGACTCTGGCACCGCAACGGAGACAGCGATGGTGTCTGTGATGGACGTGTACTCGTCGTTATTCCGGGTTCGCTTGCGAACGCTTCCTGGAGGCGTTCGTCTCTTGTTCACCGACGTTGACGGTGACGCCATCACCACAGAGGACAAGATGTTTGGATCCAGTGACAACAGGCTTCCGCCAAACTGGCGTCCCATCGGATTCGGCGTCCGCAGGTACTGACTTGAGATGCCTTCATTTCCGGATACCGTAGTAGTTCTCGTCCTTCTGTGGATCATCATCGGAGCTTCTTGTGCCGGGAGTTCGTTTCCAGAAGAAGCGGAAGGATGAATCGACGTGACTTCTCGTTTCGCCGAGCTCAGTTTTGGATGTAACTGAAATCTCCGTCTCAACTGTCATGCACTATTCACTAGGACTCACGTTTTGACAACTGTCCTGTGCCGTGGCGGGTTCGCTGCCTCCGATTTGACGATCCTCACTGTCATCGGGCAGACCCAGCGCCGAGTACGGCGACATGGGCCGTGGTGGCTGGTGGATGGCGCTCAGGATCATTGGAAGGGCGCTCGTGATCTGGCGCATACAGTCTAGGACTTCGTTCTGACGCCCTTCGATCTGTTCGAGGCGGTTCTCCATATCGCGCACGTTTCCTTTCAGCATGGTTTCCTTCGACGCCAGATCGTTCATGCGAACGAGCAGCAGCTCCGTTCTCTCCGCCGTCCTGTGGATTCGTTCCTCACTGGATGTGTTCTTCTTGTACTCCTGCTCGCGAGCGAGGTCCTCCATACACTCTTCCTCGAAATCGTGGAGTTTCTCCACTTGGTCCGTTTCCAGGAAAAGCTCTGCAGAGGACACAGCTTAACAACACACCCTTCTAAAGGAACCCACTCAGAGAAAAGTCGAAAAGCCGCTGATTTTTGTTTCTCATCTTTTTCTGACAGCATCTGTTATGGTACCGTATGTACTTTACGATCATGTACATGTGGTACACCGGAGTGAACGGCGGCGGGATGAATGGCGTGCCTTCGTACTCCATAACCTGGCGGTAGCGCTGGAACAACCAAATGTGACCAGCGACTTTGGTCGTTTGTTCGAAGATGTTGCTGAACGAAAAAGGTGTAAAGAGGAAGGAAGGAACGGCAAACGTACTTGAAGGTGGCCATGAGGATGGCAAGAAGGAGGAGATTGGCAATCAACAGGAAGACCACCATAAGCGAAGGTGGGACCCAATACCCTGGCACACAAGGCTGCGTTTCGACGGACCCGATCGCTGTGCCGTTTTCCAGGTGTTTGTCCCAAGCTAAATCAGTTCTGTAATTGGACGCAGATGTCGTGGATACCTTCGTCCCCACAAGTGTCGATCTCGTCGGCGTAAACTTCTCCGTACAGCATGAAATACGGTTTGTAGAAAACATTCCGGACCAGCATCCAGTGCCATTCTTCGTCCGGGAACGTGATCGATTGCCGAGGAAGGCCGAAGGCTAGCAGTGTTACTACCAGGAGCGTCACGATGTAAACCATTTGCAAAACCTAAAGAGAGGATATAGAAGAGATACGGTAGGTGAGAATGTGTACCATTTTCCCAGCCATTGTGATATAGGGACCGAGTTTAGGGTGGATGCTCATGAAGTCTAGGAGTTTTATGGACCAGAGTACCGAGTCGACGGCCAGAATCACCCTTCCGGCCGCGACGTGCCTCTCGCTGAGACGCAGTGCGAATCCGAGCAAGAACACTATGATCGCCACGGAGGTTTCTATATTCCAAAAACTGGCGAAGAAGTAGCTGAACTTCTGTCGTAACGTCCTCGGCTCGCTCATGGCAAACTGAAAGACTCATATACTGAGGCCAACACTGAGTCCGTTACCTTCCGCATCAGCTCCACCATGTACACGATGACGTAGGAGAATACGTACCACTCAGCGCTGGTGGGCTCGGGTGGGGTTTTGATCAGGAGAACGTAGGTCAAGCAACACATAAACACACAGAAGCTGAGTGTCCACGTCCAGAAGGAGGTAACCGGCGCCGCGAAGAACTCGTAGTACTTCCGTTGCATTTTCAGAGGTCGCTGAACTCACAAAGGACGTAACTCCCCTCACTACTGATGCTTACCATTCGGGCGACGTGTGCCATAGCCTTCACTCCGCCGCTGGGTGGCGCCTTGTGCGGTTCGTTCTCGTTGGGTTTCCGCATCGACGAGTGGCGCCTGGAACCGTCAACGCGGTGGTGATCGTGGCCATAAAATTCTTCTAGAACGAGCGATTTAGATCTACGTAGGTAAACTCGGTCATACGGTGGTTGATAGATCCGTTTTGCTTCGCTTCGGGCACGGATTCCGACTGTCGTCGGGTAGAAACCCTTCTTGTCCGTTTTTTGACCGCCGGCGAAAACTCGTGAGCAACGTCTTAAGGCAAACCTCATCAATGCTCTACATTGACTGGGATACCTTTGGGTTGGACAACAACTTTCTCTAATTCGTGCCCTACGGTGCCATCGGGAGCAGAAGTGGCGTTGCCGGCAGTCATCTGCTGCTGGTGACGAGCTTTGCGCCGCCTGCTTTGGAACAGCTACAACACACAACGATGAAATCTACGAAGAAAAAGGAAGAACACACAGATGCCAAGTTTAAGGACTGCACACTTCCGCTGGAGTTCCGGCGACGCATCCCCGCGTTTCCGTCCTGAAAAGCCAGAAGTCCACTGAAGTGCGTGCTAAGATATACCTTCTCCATGTCGCTATCATATTCGTCGGAAGAAGAGGAGGAGTCCGTGTCCGAAGAAGACGATGAGCTCGCAGAACTGGCGTAGTAGTTGTTGACGTCGTCTTCGTGCTCGGCGGCCGTTTGGGGCTGCAGCGCCAACTCCTCCTTGGACTTGAACTCGAGTGCGAAGATGAAGAAGGGGATCAGGAGTCCCAGAATAACCTTCAGGTTGGAATTGCTCCTGATGCGCAACCCTCCGTGCCACAGATCGGCTAGCAGGATCTGACAGCTGAAAACAGGGTTGAGCACGAATAACGTTGTGGCGACAGTTACCACGGATGCGCCAGGAACTGCTTGTTGTTTACAATGACGGCCAAGGAGAGACATGTTTCGTAGCCCCAGTGGCCAAGTTCGTATGTCAAGAGCTGGAGAGTCTGGGCGTCATCTTGTTGGTAGCAGTGATCGAGGAGATCCAGCGAGAGCTGACGAAACTGTCTGAAGTGAGAAGTCATTCATGCTTAACGGACCGGAGCTTACTCGGCGTATTCCTTGAGTTCTTCGCAAATCTCCACTTCCAAGTAGTCCTCGGCGGCCTCCTTGGCCATGCTTTTGTACAACTTGCAAGATACGAGAGCTTTGGCCATGGCTTCTTCGCCATGCTCCCACATACAGAGGGCCATTTCTTGCCGCTTAGTCAGAACCGCCCACAGGAGAAGCTCACTGAATGGGTACCGGAAATCTCCTCTACGAGAGTCGCTGTTGGAGGACAAAGCCTCGTCGTCGAAGTCCACCGACATCTCCTGATTTTCCGCTAGATTCGGAGGGCGCATCTGCGGCGCACTCATCGGGTTCTAAACATCAGTGGTTACCGTAGCCCCTCAATGTCGGAAACTACATCTCGTCTCAAGTGCGATCTCCAGATGATATGGTTGCTGAGGGCTCGGCTGCCGGAAGCTGCAGCCGCCGAAAGCACTGGACCAGAGGCTGCCGTGTTTATGACAGGAGGAGGTCCGTTCATAGAAGGGTTGATCGATCCACTACCAAGTCCCACCGCTGAGCCGTTTGCCGTCGCCACACCGTTAGTCGCGGAAGAACCATTCGAAACCTCATCCGCATTGTGGAAGTACTTGCGGAAGGCCTCCTGAAAGTCCGACCTCGGGAAAAAGGCAGTTGAAGGCAACGCATACCTTGTATTTGTTCCTGAAGATAGAGTACTGTTCCTTAAACTCGGGAGTGGTATACGTTGACTTGTAGGCGTTGCCCATGAGCTTCTCGATGGCCAGCCCGATATGTGGCAGCTTGTAGCGGTAACCGCTTCGGATTCGCTGGACGTCGCGGACGATGTAGTAGAGAGTGTTCGGAGGTCCCTTGTCCGTGTTGTATAGTTCCTCGAGGCGACCCATAGTGAGGAAGGAGCTCATGGACACTCCGTTCTCCAGCAGCAGCCTAACGAAGTCTACGCGGTCGTTTATGAGCGCCTCCATCATCGCATTGTGAAGAGCGGATGTCGGCCATTCCTGGCCCAGGACGAAGATGTCAGAACGCGCGATATCCACACGGTTCCACGCCAAGGCGAGCGAGAGCTGATCGGAGGGCGACAGATTGTGCCCTTTCAGAAGGGCGGTCAAGATGGCGTGGTCGACGTCCTGTTTCTGAGTCTCGCCAAGGCGGAATACGGTCATCAAATTTCGCTGCTGCGCACAGGTGACCAAATCGTCCACAAGGTCCTCGGCGCTTCGGCGGTTGTAGCCGAACACGCTCTGCACCAAGTTCAGCAGTTGAGGCCGGACTCCCTCCGGGAGAGTTCTGCAAGCAGGATGATCAGAAAATGCACCAAGAACACAAGGGTTACCCGTCCTCCTGGACGAATCTGTGGGCGAAGGCGAGCATATCGGAGGCGCGTCCACTTCCATCGCACACAACAACAGGAACCCGTGGAATGCTGAAGGAAACGGGGAATGCGAAGAAACAGAGCTCAACTAACCTGGTGACATAGTCCAGTACAGCCCTGATGGTACAAGTTCCTCCTTCTAGAACGACACACACCACCGGTACACTGCGACTCCCTTTCCCTCCGAGCTTCTGTTTTTGCGCGATGTACGCCTCAAGTCGTTTCCTCAAAATAATATCGGCACCGTATCTAAACATAGGGAATCACAGCTTGCTCATCAACACAACCAGCTACCTGCCAACTGTTCCGTTATCTACGAGCAAGTAGTATGAGTGCCTGTTGTTCAGAACGGCAAACTTTCCTTTCGGAGAGAAACTGTGCGGGTGGTAATCTACCGCCTTGTCCATCCCAATGAAGTCTTCGGTTTTCTTCATCATTCCCCACGGTGTGATTCCGATACACACTATTTTCGATCTTGCCCGCGGACTTGTGCTCTGTCCGTCTAGGGCGGCTGCCACATGTCTCACGACGCCGGCATTTATCCCGGACGTGATGATCCACGCTCCAGTGGTCCTCGCGGCCTTCAGAAGACCTTTCCGGAAAACGCGAGCCAGCTTGGGTTGAATGTCGAAGTTCGTGATGCCGCCGTGGACGGTGATGATGAGTTTCGGAGGGGTGATCTGCCATACGTTCTCGAACAGCTGCATGATGTCCGCCGGGTCGGTGTCGAAGCTGAGCCGGAGATACTGAGCCTTGTAAGGATGCGGCCCGCCCTGGAACTCCACGGTTCCGTGGGCGTCGGTCGGCACTTTCACCGTGTGTTTTCTAATGGACCACTTTTCCGACGATCTTCGGGTCAGTTCTGACTGCCGCTCGTCTTCCTCATCGAGGCTGTACTTCTTGGGGATCAGGTGCTCGCCATGGCGCTCTTTCAATCGTCCGCAACCACATCTGAACGGAAAAGTTAGTCAGAAAACACAGGGAGGCCGCCGCACTTGTTGGGGTCTCTGTTTGTTGGAATAAACTTGGCACATTCGCGTTTGCAGAAGGTTTCTTCGATCCAGTCCTGCTTCAAAGACTGAAAAGACGCTGAGAGAACCTCGAAAGAGGCGACTTACGGAGGAGCTGGCGGCACGATTCTTCGATAGATTGTAGATGGCGGCGGAAACTGAAGGCAGTCCATCGAGCGAGTCTGAGCTGGCTTTGAAACCCTAAAACGCGTCGAGTCAAACCTTATGTGCAGCCTCTTCAAAGTTCAACAGATTCAGAGAAATTAAAAACTGCCCACTTTGTCAATCAATGCGGTTTCCTCATCGTCGGCGCTATAGCAAACATCGGGATCGTTCTGAGGCATTGTAAACACTGATCGCGGCAGCAACGCAAGAAGGCAACGATTATTCAGCGAAGAAACAGCGCGACTCCTATTTGGCGCGTTTTTAGCCTTTGGGCGGAGCGCGGGCTGAGTTCACGCGAGGGGCTCTGCACGTGCCCGTGGAGCGCACGCCGCCCGAAAGAAGGACGTACCTGCTTTTCCGGACGCTCCTGCACCGGAGCCGACGGCACCTTCAGAGGGGTCGTCGTCGTCGACAAGAAGTCGACCGCCGTCAGCGCGAGCATCTCGCGCCAGTCGTTTCCGTGAACATGCTGGGGCGCGGCGTTCACGCCTGAAACGGGGTTCTTGCTCTCCCGGCCTTCGGACTCTTCTTGTTCTGCAAGAAGCCACTGGAAAGAGGAGAACACGGCGCCGACGTACCTCTGAACCGCTTGTGGTGCCTCTTCTTGCGTTTCTTCGCCCCTTCGCCCTCCTGGTGCTCCTTGTAGCGGCGCGTGTACTCAGAGATCGCTGAGGCCGCGGCGACGTCCGTGTCCAACGTCCGCTGTTCGTCCTCCAGGCGCTGGGCGACGTTCTTCAGGGTCTGTTTACATCCAGATATAAGATATATTGCTCAATTCCAGCCTACCTGTTCTACCGACGTGTTGATCGCCATCTCGAGGCGATACGGCGACGCAGCAAGCCGTCGTCTTGGCGAATCTTGGGAACCAACAGTGTTTGGTATGGGAAAGGAGGAGAGGTGCTAAACTCTCAGTTGCGGCTTTGGCGGCGGAGGCTGCCTATGGAAAGTGGCTGAGGAACGGTGAGTGGAGAGGGCTCGCTGCTGCACATAGACAGAACCCTGAAACGGAGAGATCTCAGAGTGGCGCCAAGTGGGGACGCCAGATGGCAGGGAAGCTCATGGCGTCGCCGTACCAGCGAACGTCCGTCTACCGGTAAATTTGAACAACACATATCAAACGCGCGATATTATCTTCTTCGATGATATTCTCGTTAGACTCACCACCGCCGATGGAACCAACGGGTGCGATGGCGTCACCTGTTTGTCCCCCGACCTCGGAGGCGACCCGGTGCCAGCAAAACACCCGGCGTACAGCGCGAAAGGACGAGAAGCCCCAAACCGGGCCGAAACGCCTCTGTTTGGTCTTTCGAACCACGATAGACTGACCGAATGGGCCGGACTACTGGCGATAAATCGAGCCATCGGGACTAGGGCTGCGGGAAGAAGCCTCCGGAACAGAGTCGTTCCCAGAAGTGCATGCGAAAAACAAGAAAGGCTCGAAGTGGCAAGTGATTAGCTGTGTCGCGCACAAAGTGGCGCCAACAGGCGTGACGAAAACCAGTTGGAGCGAAAAGGGTAACGAGGAGGGCAGATTTTCAAAGAAGGGGAGGCAACTGACCCGAAGATGAAGTTACGGTGTTGAGAAGCGACGAATCCGAACGAGAAGTCGACATTAACTGAGAGCTGCGCGGCTTCGACGTACCCTCTTCAGAGCGAGATTTTACCATTCAAAAAGTGGGGATTTCTGAAAAAGGATTACTAGGAGACCGGCAAAGAAACGCGTTGAAACGAACAACAGCGCGGAGGAGTAACAATGACGGCACTCGGCAGTATTTGCTTAAGATAGGAGCCGACTCTATTCGCGATGTTTACCTGCTTCATATCTACAAATTGTGATTTGCACTTCCGCCGCAAGAGAAGCGCCATTTAGAACGCGAAAGCCGACGGCTGAGGGGAGCTCGGAACCAGTCAGATTATGATAGGATCGACGAGGGAGCGTCGTGGCGAACTCCCGCTCCGAGGCCCCAGAGCGGAAGCGACTGAATTAGCACGTTCATTAGTCGACGGTCGACTGTAGCCCGACCCCTCAAGCGATAATACAGTGCCTTCTATCAGTGTCCGTGTCAGCAACCCTAAAACAGAAAAGCGAACAAAGAAATACCGTGTCGCGGACAGATCCAAGGCCGTCGGCTCCCTTTCGGGGGCGAAGAAGCACATAAACGCACCACTTTTCGTGCCAAGGAAGCCGACGGAGCTTCCTCAGGGACACATGCCGCCCGGAGATGTTTGTCTTCGCCAGATCGAAAACATTATGCAAAAGATGTTTTCGCGCATGCAGAAATGCGAAACACGCTCCGGAGCCGATCGAAGACCGGTTGGCCAGGCCTGCTGACGGCTTCATCGCCTCGAGGGCGCCTTCCGGGGTCCCGAGGACTTTCGTCGGTGGCCTGGATTTGTCTGTGCCCTTCTTCGGTGTCGCTCTTCACACTTCAAGCCAGTCGTCCCGGGACCGTTGCGCGGGCAGCCTTAGCCCGAGGGCGAGACAGGCGCCAGGCGGGATGAGTGATAATGTCGCCGTCGTTATTGGCTTAAACGCTTAGCGACACCTATCGGTGTCGCGGACGGACGTGTCTCCACTCTGTACATGCCTAACCAACACTTACGATAAGCGGTGATACGGTGGAGATGCTGATGGCGACAGCGATAAGACGATCGATCCGCTCGATGCGGCAGAGGCGCACAGTAGCCCCCTGATAAGTGAAATCCAAAGGCGACGATAAGACGATAGGAAGACCATTCACGGGTGCATAGAGTTCCTCTGGAGGGCACACAGAGGCGCCGAGGTTTGCTCTCGAGGTCGAGACGTGACACAAAAGAGGTGTGGTTACGGTTGCCCGTCTCGAGGGCCGCCGAGATCGGCGCCCCGATTGGAATGTGTCAAGGAAGGCAAAACGACATTTTAGGACAGCAAGTTGTGGGCATTCCTCTTTCTGTGGGAAGGTTAGGTCTGTGGATTCGGTCCCGAAGTGATCCCGGTTTGTGTCCGGGCCATTTCCGTTTGTGCCTGACTAACTCGTGAACACCAGTCAGTTGTAAACCTCGGCGATAAGAGTGATAAAACGGAGCGAAGCGTGCGAAAAAGCACCCGATCGCCGAACCTCTCCTCTCCGAAGTCACGTCGACTCCAGAGGATCGTCTCCGATCGCCCAAAAAGTCGCCGAGTTGCAAACAATGCGAATCCGATCGATCGCCGAGCTGTTAAGCAAACAGACGGTCCATTCGGGGTGCACTCCCGATCATCTCCTCCCTCCTCTATTCGAGTTGCAGGATCGCGGCCTTGGAATCCGCCTCAGGCGTGCTCACCTTCGATGAACTTTCGATCGCGGACGGGAAATCCGCTCGCGTTTACCCCCTATAGCCGCCGGCGACCCGTGGCCGGAGATCACGCCGCCTAGGCGCGGAAGTGAAGCACAGATATAAACAAGGAGGAAAGAAAGACATAAACAAGAGGACAGAGATTGTGATGTCTTGCTGTTACCGTATCCCCGGGCCAGTTCCTCGGCCCGTCCATCCTCGGGGATTTTCCTCTCGCGCTTCTCTAAACAGCCCTGAAGCCAAACAGTGCGCTTTGTTTTCAGGTTCTGCGCAGCGATGCGCAGTCCGAAGTCGTCACGAGCAGTCGCCGGCGACTCTGAACTGTCAAACGGAGGGCGGGAGGCGATCATCCGAAGGCGAAGTAGCCACCGATCGCGTCATCGCCACGGTGAGTCCTCTTTCTGGCCCGCGGAGTCGGCCAGCTGCGAACGGCGCTGTCATCCAAAAATTGATCACCTCTCGGAAAAGGGTTCTGACCCGTGAAAATATTTTGAAATCCGACTCCTTGGATCCTCACCGACGGCACTTCCCCTCTCCTCAGTCCCAGCTCACCGGTTTCCGCGTAGAGTCGATGAAGAAGAAGCCCGAAGCCCCGGACTACGGTAGCGAGCGACCTCCGCGGCGGAGACGCTCCGTTCTCTGCCTCTCCCTAATCACCGTTTGCGTCGTCGTCCTCGGTAGGTCGTCTTCCGGGTCCTCTGACTCCGTTCCAGGCCTGGCGCTCGCTTGCGTCGCCGTCGCCGTCCTCCACCGCCTCGATGTGGAGCGGAAGGGCGCTCGTGAGTTGCAGACCTACCTGAGGCAGATGGTGGCCGAGGTGAACGGCGCCCCCGGTCTCCGCTGGAAGGCCGAGTTCAACAAGTTCGGCATGCGCACCACGCACTACGACTTCGCCTACAACAAGAAGAACGCCTCCGCCATCCGGGACTACGTCGAGCAGCTGGAGACCTTCTTCGCCTCGCCGGCCATGCAGCGCCACCTCAGGTGAGTGGTCCCGACGCGCCGTCCTCCAAAAGCCTTTGCAGGGACCTCGAGGAGCTCTCGGCCGACTCCCTCCCAAGGCACTTCGACGCGCGCGCCAAGTGGCCCCAGTGCCCCTCCATCAGCCACATACCCAACCAGGGCGGCTGTGGCTCCTGCTACGTAAGTCCCGCCGCGTCTTCTGAGCACCCTTGGCCTTCAGGCGGTCTCCGCGGTCGGAGTCGCCACCGACCGCACCTGCATCGCCTCCAACGGCACCCTCCGTGCCGTCCTCAGCGTCGAGGACGTCCTTGGCTGCTGCACCGTCTGTGGTAACTGCTTCGGCGGCGACCCCCTCAAGGCTATGGTCTTCTGGACGCGCGAGGGGCTCGTCACCGGCGGCCGCGACGGCTGCCGACCCTACGGCGTGTCCCTGGAGTGTGGCACCCCGTGCAAGCCTGACGCCTACCCCGCTGGCGAACAGCGCCGCACGTGCATTAAACACTGTCAAAACGTCTACTACCGCAACGAGTACGCCGATGACAAACACTACGGTAGGCGCCTCTCCCCGGTGACCGACGCTCGAATTAAGGTACCATCGCGTATACGATGTACCCGCGCTCCATGACGATGGACGAAGGCGGCGCGCGCCGGAGAATCCCCTCCGTGGTGGGGCACTTCAATGAGTCTGCGGCCAGTCCGTTGTCAGAGGCCGAGATCAAGAAGATCATCATGAAGGAGCTCTTCCTCTTCGGTCCCACGACGCTCGCGTTCCCCGTCACCGAGGAGTTCCTCCACTACGCCGAGGGCGTCTTCTCGCCCTACCCGGAGACCGACATCTACGAGCGCGTCGTGTACTGGCACGTGGTCAAACTGATAGGCTGGGGACACAACGACGGCGGCAATCACCACTGGCTGGCAGTCAACAGCTTCGGCGAACACTGGGGCGATAACGGTAACAGTCAAGGCGTCACGACTTCAATTAGCACTTGTCCATTCAGGTGTTTTCCGGATAGACACAAGTCTGCTCGACAACGCTGGTCTTGAATATGAGACCGGGCTCTATCGTGTGGATTAGCGTGAGGACCTACTACGTGTGACCTAAGTGGCATTGTACAAATAAATGCCTCCAGAAAGATTGTATTATAAATAATATTCACACCTTGAGAAAAGCTACATGAAGTCCATTTACACATAAACAGATCGCCACAATTCCCGCAATAGGGCACAGGCATCACTCCTTTTTATCGTCGTCTCTCTTAGCATCCTAAAAGCAATTTATCAACAGCAGATCATGGTACACAACATGCCTACCTTAGATCCCGACTTTTCATTGCTTTGCCCTTCTTTGTCGTCAGCTCCGGGGAGCTCATCAACAAGCTGACGAAGCAGCTCTGGGTCATTTGCAAGTTCCATCCCAACCTGATCCGTGTCCATAGCTTCCGGCTGATCGTTGGAAGGCTGAGCACTTTGTGGTTCCACCGCTGAAAAGAAGGGAATGACGAGATTTCAAGAGTATATGAGCATACGAGCAGTATCTTGCAGTGACATGCGAAGAGCCCACTCAAGCTGTTGCTCCTCAGTCATTGCTTCTGGATCCATGTTGGAGAGATCGACGGCGGGGGGTGCATTTGCCTCAGACATAGTGACATCTCCTTCCGTAACATTTGCCTCATTGGCTCCAGTTTCTGTCATCTGACGCTGGCGCTGTTCTTCCAGCGAAACACGAAGCGCCAATGCGAGATCAGGATCATCTTCACCATCAACACCAAATTCATATCCACCACCACTTGCAACTGCCACATTCTGACCATCTTCGCCTCGGCAGATGGGACTCTGCATGATGGCATCTGTCAACTTCGTACCAGTAGCCACTTGAAGAATGTTAGAGCCATTCGCTGGATTTTGACTGAAATTGCGATGCTACTGAATGGCAAAGTTAAGGTACCCATTTAACCCAGTTAAGGTGCCGATACATACCCATTAATGCAATCAATGAACTGATCAAGAATCATGGCACCGTCACAGTTAGCTTCTCCGAACAAGATCAAGTCAACAAAGACTTTTTCCTTCTTTAACTTTTTGGCCAGTCGGTACATGTCAATATCCTTCATTTCCGGAAGAGGACTTCCCCAGAACATTACGATTCGCATCCGATGGTTTCGATTCTGGCGATGTTTCAGAGCAAGATGGGCGACTTTAATAGCCGAAATAAACTGGCACGTGCCCTAAACAAACAGTAAATCATATGTCTACGTGCATATTACGGGCGCACCTTAAGTTCGACTTGGTGGAGCTTCGCGAAAAGCTTACGGTCTTCCTGGGTCATCGTTGACAGCACCTGAACGCTACTAAAATGCACCGCGGTTTAGGTGAGAAAAAGCATGGAAACACTCACTCCGCCATAGCAATGAGCCCGACGGCGTTTTCAGGGTTGTTCCTGAGTTTGCACTGGAGGATGAGGTTGGCCGCTTCCTGCTGACTCTGCATACGAGTAGGCGCAAAATCTCCATTCCGCATGTAATCGGAATTATCAATGCTACAATAATGCTCTATGCAAAAACCTGACGACTGGAGAGTCTCACCATATCATCGTGCTTTCTTGAACCATGGCGACTACGAACTCAGAGGTTCAGTTAGTTCTGAAATGGATACGTGAACACCCATAGAAAATCCAGCTGGAAGCGAAAAACAGAAGACGAAGAGAAAAGTGAAAAACAGAAGACCGCACCGATGTGGTCAGACGCGCCATCAGAAGGCGTCGATGAGGGGGGGGAGAGATTCGAATGAATTTGTCATCACGCCACCGGCGCGCCGGGACCTCTAGACTGGTAAATCCCGACTGTCGCGTCATGAGTTGTCAGTCTTCGACAATGACGTTGCACAGTGGCGGCGCGCTTGGAGTCGAAGTGGGCTGGGCGCGGAATCCTCGAGCGCGAAGTCTGCGAGACTCGTACCGTTTACGAGACGCAAACAAAACGTTGTTTTCAGACCAGACAAGTGTGCCTCCCACGACTGAAACCATGAATTTCGATCTGGTGGGTCCTCCGCTGCTCCCGCGCTACATCCTGCGCCGTTTCAGGAGAGTCTTCCCCTGTATAGTGTGAAGGGAATGGCCGTGCTCGATCAGGACGGACAGCGAATCCTCGCGAAGTACGACCAGAACACTTTCGGAACGCAGAAGGAGCAGAAGGAGTTTGAAAAGAGTCTGTTCCAGAAGACCAACAAAGCAAATGGTTTGCTTTATTGTGCTTTCCTTCCTGGACTATTTTGCATTTAGGCGAAATTATTCTTCTGGATGGACATATTTGTGTCTACAGATCAAACGTCGATCTGTTCTTCTACGTCATCGGGGGATCGCAGGAGAATGAGCTCATTTTGGTCAGCGTTTTGAACTGCTTGTTCGACGCTATTTCAATCATTCTCCGGAAGAACGTCGAACGAAAGGTGCTTCTGGATAACATGGATACTGCTCTTCTTGCCTTGGATGAAATCTGTGATGACGGTATTGTACTTGAGACGGACCCGCAAGCTGTTGTCAGCAGATGTGCTCTCCGCCCTGACGAGATTGCGTTTGGCGACCAGTCCATCTCCGAAGTCGGAAAATCGGTAGGAATATCGCGTAATCTTTTGATATTCTCTTTTGCGCATTTTAGCTTTTCGAAACTGCTCGCGGTCAGCTGAAATGGTCCTTGTTGAAGTAACTGCAACTGCATCTTAATTTATGTACTTCGAACTGTAATTATACAAGACTATTGTGCAAGAGCCGTACTGTTTTTACTACAATATAAATCTTTTTGTCCGATCTTTTCAACTTGAGCGAGGAGGAGGTTTCTTCCTGGTGGTTCTATTCCGATGCGATGCGTGACGAAGTTTTTTTGGTGTGCACTGATTTTGCGACGGTTACCATTTTGAACGTATTTATTTTACACGTACGTTGTAAATAAAGCGTTGGGCCGAGGTTTGTTGTGTTCGCAATGTGGGCGTTTAACAATTCGAGCTTCCTTCTCTCTAAAGGGTACTTTAATTCAGATGCAGAGTGCTTAATTAGAATGTCTGCAGAACATAACGTGTTCCTACAGGAAGGCGAAGAAGTTCCCCCCGACAGTCACTCCGACGTCATCGCGGGGACTGCCTATAGTAGAAGTTTTGTCCTGCAGTGCTTAATTGACATGAGCAAGGGCGATGTGGATGTCGAAAGCGAAGGGGTAGTTCTCACGGATCGCATGGAAATCTTCAAGGAAATGCTGAAGACGTCAGCGGAAGTACGATTGTATGTGCTGTCGATCGACGATATTCTGATCACGATGGAGGATATGGTGGAATACGAAGGTATTTCAGCCTCGGTCGGCGAAGTGTTGAAGGCCATTGCGGATTGCGAACAGTGCAACGAGTTAGTGCTCTCCAATTCGGACCGTGTTTTCGCCATCTGCGTCCGACTTTTCGAGTCACTACGCTTGCGCGAAGTGTGCAGTGCGATTCAGTGCTTGGAGTCGGTCCTCGGGAAGCCAAATCTCGCGTTCGGGTTGGACTGGATTCGGTGGTTCGCGGACGAGGCCACTCAAGGCCGACTCAACTTCGCCATCCACAATGCACCGTTGGAGCTCGGACTCGCCGAAGCGATCCTTCAGATCCTGCAGATTCTCCTGGAAGTGGCTGTGGAGATGCGTGAGGCCTATTCGGAGTTTTTCCTCAATCTGAAACCGCTGGAGCTGCCGAGCGAAGATGCCGTCATCCACTTCCTTAATTGCGTCTTGTTGCTGGACCTGGACCCGAACTTCTCGGCCGATCTGATGGACTACCTCGCGGATGTCCAGAAGAAGAGGAGATCGAGCAGCGAAGCACTTATCGCTTCTGTTGACCGTCTTGTTGCTCGAATCAACTTTTCTAGATGACTGTTCGCTCTCTGTTTGCTTGTGGGGTTTCCTTATCCGTTCCACGTTCTGGTTCTCGTTCACTGTTGATAATATTTGTGCGTCGCGAGACGACCGTCCGTTTGTTATGTCTAGGTTCGTTTCCCTCTTTTTGTGCACTCCTGCACCATCCGACTCGTTCCTCCGCCTACAGATCTCGCAACCGCGCTCTACTGAGCTTTTTCAGTTTTCTCGTTTTCTACCAGTCGTCCGACGCGGAGAAGGAGCCGCTGCTGGGTCGACGGCGGCCGAAGCGAAGCGCGATGAGCTCCGAATCCCTGAGTCACAAAGCAGTCGCCGTGGCGACGCCGAGGTGGGTGACGCGAGCGTTCGCGGCTTATCAGCGTCTCGGCGACGCCCCTTCGACCTTTGTCTTCACTGGTTTTGTTTTCAGATTGAGGAGCCCGCAAGCGATGACCTACGAGAGCGACGAGGAGGAGGAGAGCGTGAACTGCTCTCCCTGTTGCGACAACGAAAACGTCAGGTGAGTTCTGGCAGCGCCCCCGGGGAAACGACCTCTTGCAGCCGGACCTTCTTGGCCGTGGTGTTCGGGCAGTTCCTCTCCCTCTGCCTCTGCGGAACCGGCGTAGCCAGCCAACTCCTGCAGCGCGCCAACGTCAACGCACCGACGACGCAGAGCTTCCTAAACTACTTCGCTCTGTGCTTCGTCTACGGTATCATCCTCGTCTTTCGCAAGGACGACAAGGGCTTCCTCCCCGTTCTGCGCGAGCGCGGCTGGAAGTACCTTCTCCTCGCCTTCATCGACGTCGAGGCGAACTTCATCATCGTTATGGCCTACCAGTACACGACGCTCACGTCCATCCAGGTGCCGAAGTGCCCCTCTCCCACGCAAAGTCCCCCTTTGCAGCTTCTGGACTGCTCGACAATCCCGATGGTAATGGTGCTCTCCTGGCTGTTCCTCTCCGTGCGCTACTTGACGTCCCACGTGGTGGGTGTCGCCGTGTGCCTCGTCGGCATCGCCTGCGTCATCGTCTCCGACGTCCTCACCGGAAAGGGCCTCGATGGCGGCTCCGACCGCTTCCTCGGCGACATGCTGTGCGTGTTCGGCTCCTTCCTCTACGCGATCGCGAACGTCGCCGAGGAGTACCTCATAAAACAGAACAACAGCCGTGTAGAGTACCTCGGCATGGTTGGCCTCTTCGGCTCCATCATCTCCGGCATCCAGCTGTAGGTCCCCTCCCCTTCGCGGTGGGCATCCCCTCCCTTCAGGGCCATCGTCGAGCGGAACAACCTCGCGGCGATCGACTGGACAACGCCGGTGATCCTCGAGTTCCTCCTCTTCGCCGTCTGCATGTTCGCCTTCTACAGTACCGTCACCGTCGTCATGCAGAAGACCTCGGCGCTCATGTTCAACCTGGGCGTCCTCAGCGCCGACTTCTACTCGCTCCTCTTCGGCATCTTCCTCTTCAAGTACGAGTTCCACGTGCTCTACTTTGTCTCTTTCGCCGTCGTCATCGTCGGCTCCGTCGTCTACTCGATGCGCCCCACGGCGCAGCGCGACCCCGACGAGCCGAGGCGGCTGCTCCCCTGCTGCTTCCTCTGCTGCTGGTGCTGTGGCTGCTGCTTCGAGCCCGAATCCAGAGCGGGCTCTGTCGAGGTAGGCCGTTCCCCGGATGCCCCCTGAGCGCTCCCTTCAGGCGAACGACAACCGGACGGAGAACAACGAGTCCTTCGACGCCTTCGCGACGCCCTAGCGCCGCCGACTCCTCTCTATCGCGGGTATCCCTTTCCAAAGAGGTCGTCATGCTTTAGCCTTCAGCCGAACTGCCTTATACATAGTCCGTCCCGTTGCTCACTTTTTATCTCTACTCTCACCTCGTCTACATAAACTCTAGAAGTGGCAGTGCTTCAGACGACGGAATTGTAGGTGGCGGAGTCGCAGCTGCGGCGGAAGAGTGAGGAGCGCGTCACCTGGCGCGTGCACAGCATCTTGAGGGTCACCTCGGAGTCGGATCCGTTCGGACGCGCCGAGGAGCCGGTGTCGGCGGTCGCCGTCGTGGACGACGCCCTCCGCGCGGCCTTCTTCCTCTTGTGGCCCTTTGTGTCGCCGCGCCTCTGCCAGGGCCAGCACAGGAACGTCGCCATGCTCCACGCTGTACAGATACAGCACCGCATCTGGAAGGAGGTGTCGGGGTAGGGGCACAGGGAACTCACCTTTCGGCGGAGGGCGGGCGTGCGCACGGCGACGAGAACCGGGTTGAAGACAGGGTCGGCGAAGGCGGCGATGCGCGCCATCTGGTAGAAACGCGCCAGGTCGGCGACATCGGAGCGGTCAGAGACCCAGAAGACTGCGATCTCGACGAACGTCTGTCCGATGACGGAGACGAAGAAGGCGCCGATGGAGAGGAGGAGCGTGTGGAAGAGCGTTTCGCGGCGCTGGTGCGGGCTATGCTCCCTGGAAGCTTCGCTTAGGGCTGCTCAGACCCTCGGGGACCTACCGTAGCCCGCTGGTGAGGAAGTCGTGCTCGCGGCGGACCTTCCAGTGGTAGGCGAGGGTGACCGTGAAGATGGCCATGGAGGCGGGGAGGAAAAGGAGCGTGAAGAGGGTATGGCCGCGGAGCAGGTAGACGCCGAAGCGGTGGAAGGGCGCCACGCTGTCACAGAGGGCGCCGATCTCCTCGTAGTCGGAGGCGACCTCGCTGGAGCGGGGGGGACTTCGAGGGCGATAAGGATCAAGAACTCACACGGAGCAGGCGATGGAACGGCGGCCAAGGGCGAGGCGAGAGAAGAGAGCGTCGAGGTTGCTGATGGCGGAGAATTGGAGCGCGGAGAAGATGAGGTGCGAGGCGATGAGGAAGAGCCAGACGAGTCCGAAGACGGAGACGACGTAGCGCCGCGAGAGGCGGATCGCCTTCCCTGACATTGAACGGTTGATGACCACCTGCAGGAGGTTAGGGCAGCGCGGCAGGCGAGGCTCACCAGGACGAGGACGAGAAGGTGGATGAGTCCGAGGAGGGAGCCGTTCTGCGACAGCGAGAAGAGCGTCTCTTGCGCCAGATGCTTCAGAAACTCCGTTTCGGCGAAGAGGTGCGTCTGGAGGGTCTCGGCGACGACGAGCGCCGGCGCCGTGCTGCCGGAGACGTGCTCCTCGGAGAGGGAGCCGTAAGGCGCATCGTCGAGGAGGTCGGAGAAGAGGCAGGCGAAGGAGGCGATGAAGAGGGCGTTGGAGAAGAGGATGTTGAAGACGAAGAGCACCGTGGCCGTGGAGAGGTGGCCCCGCGTCTGCACCAGCAGGATCGAGAGGAACGCCGTGTTCCCCACGACCACCGTCAGCAGGAGCAGTTCCACGCGCACCCCCAACAGCGCCTGCTCGCCCATCAGCCTGCAAGAGAGGGTGACCGCCCGAAGGGGACGCCCACCTGTAGGCGGCGGCGTCCGGGAGGTCGTAGAGGACGCTCTCCGCGTGGGTGCAGCGCTCTTCGGCGGAGTCACCGAAGGGCGCATTCTCCGAGGCGGTCAGGTTCGCCGCGTCTTCTTCGTCGCCGTCGCCGTAGAGGAGCAGCTCGGCGTCGTTCCGGAGCTCGCATCTGCAAGGGCGGAGTGACCAGGACGGCGCCGGGGACCTACTTGACGGCGCCGTCGATCTGGCGCTTCAGTTTAATGGCGGCGAGCGAGAAGTGCTGCAGGAGGAGCCGCGTCTTGAGGACCAAGTGGGGCAGCTGGCTGTCGCTGGAGACCGCCGTGATCAGGTTCGAGCTGCGTGCCTTCTAGAGCGCTGGAGGGACGGATTACTGTACCTGAGCATGTTCATGAAGACGGTGTCGTTGGCGAGGGCGCGGCCAAGGTGCCTCTCGGCGAGCTCGTTGCCCCGGAAGAAGTCATCGAAGGAGTCGCAGGGCCGCGAGAAGCGCCGGAAGAAGGCGCGCATCTTGATCAGATGCACCGCCGAGCGTCCCGAGCAGATCTAAAGGGCCTGCGGAGAGGTACGGTAGGCTACGAACCTTGTCGATGAGGCGGAGACGGCCCGGGCTCTGGGCGACGTGGCATCTGTTGTAGAGGTCCATGTAGACGGCGATGACGCGCTCGCATATATGACTGAATAAGACGGCGGGGTTACGGTAGCTGGGGTACGGTACTTCCTGTCCTCGTTGTGCTGCTCGAACATGATACGGAAGACGGCGGCGTGGCGCCCGAGGCGGAAGCGTCCGATGTCGTCGGTCCTCCGGCACACCTGAAGTCCGGGTTACGGTAGAGGATTTGCAGATTTTCCGTAAAAGTTGTGCGTGTTTTGTGACACATTTCCGATAAAAAAGGAGAGACTCAGCCATTAATGGTTTTTTTTCAGTATCTAACTTGGACACGCGCCGTTCTAGGCGAAAATTTAACGCCAAAAGCGTCGCGTCGAGACCCACCAGGGCGAAGGCGGAGCGGAGGATGTCGCGCTGGAAGTTGCGGTGGAACTCGACGCCGCGCTGGCGCCAGCTGACGACCCGGTTGATGTCACAGAAGCCGAGAGCCTTCATGAGCCACACGAGCCCGGAGTACTTGTGGCGCTGCTGGTGCTCACCCCAGCAGAGGATGTCGTGGCGGAAAAGGCCATGGAGGAAGCCGGGCTCGCGGCCCTTCACCACCAGCTGGTGGTTGTGGTCCGTACACAGCGTGCGGAGGTGCTCCGCGTTCCCGAAGGGGGGCATCCACCGGAGCGTCTCCGAAACTCCTTCTGAGGGGAGCGCGGCCGCGAGGAGCACCGCCACAAGCAGCGGAGTCGGAGGTGTCATTGGAGCCGCGGAGGGGCGATGCTGCCACGGGGCATCGACTCTGAAGTGGTTAGTCCTGATGTCCGATGGGACACCTCCGTTGCTCAGAGAGCCTCGAGGAGCACGAATGGCGCGGCCTTTTGCGAAGAAACGAGTGACTCTGATCCGATGTCTTCGAATTTGCAGCAGGGACTAAGATGGAGGTTTAGGCAAGACCCAAAAGATGTTCCGGGGATGGAGAAAGGGCTACTGCAGTCCGTGCACTCTATCGTGACTTATGCCCTGACCAGAAGTTGTTTTAGGGCTTTTCTTGCTCTGTTGGGGCGAAGAGGCCCTTGATGTGGCGCCTCGATGGCGCCAGGTTACAAAACCGTCCGATAAGGGAAGGCGAATTCAGCGACAGTCCTGACAAACAACCCCGTGGAGTCACATCGAGCCTTTTGTACTGGCAGCAGAAACAGCTTCAGTTATGGCCCCTTTGTTGGCCACTTAAATGAGGGACATCTTCAGGCGGTTCCTAGATCTGCACTTTAAAGGACACAAACGGATTCATTACAAGGGACAAACAGAGGCTTTGTCGGCGGGGAGTGGGCGCACAATCCTGACGATTGGTCCAGAGGGGAGTCCAGAGGGCGCACAATCCTGACGGCAACATCTCCCTTTATTGCGCATCCACCTCCTCGTCCTCCCAATCAAAGTCTCCCTGTGCACTTTCGCGGCGAGAAACTACATCCTCCAGAAGAACGTCAAACAAGTCTAACGAGGGTTCGGGACTCGGCTGATTTTCGGCGATCATCGAAGGGACACTCCGAGGAAGTGGCTCTTCCTCGGCCTGTTTTGGTCGGGGTGAAAACAAGATGACGCCGAGCCGCGTCGGGGACCCTCGGGGCCTCAGCGTCGGGCAATTAGCCTCCTGGTCGCAATTAATATAAGTTCTCTCGAGGCGATGGAAATACAGAGGAGGTGGTGCGGCAGAAGGCCGGGCGGGCGAGGGTCGCCGAACAGCTCGGCTGGGCAGTCCTGACAGAAAGTGGCCGTCAGATGGTCATTTCTCAAGTCTTTCTGGTGCCCCAAGTTGGAATGATTGACGACGAAGGGAACCTCGAAGGAGAAGGGACACGCGAACGGATCTGCACAGATAGATCCATAAGGGAGTCCAGAAGGCAGAGATAGGGAGCGACTGCGTGAGATCGTGCAGGGGTTACGGTAGCGCACAGCCCGAGAGAGGACGTGAGCGGACGATCTCCCAGGCGAAATCGGCGCCACTTGGCGCGTCCGGGGCCGTGATCGAGGGCAATTTGGAGAAAGTTGGCGCCGCTCGTCCCCTCGTCAGAGATTCGACTAGGCCTGCTAGGGGAGCCCTTCCGAAGCCATACGGATGAGACTCCCGTGGGAGGAGTCCGAGCAAAGGTGGGTGGAGAAGAAGAAGCGTCAAACTCGAAGAAACGCTCCCAGAACCGAATGGAATTTGAAAGATAGCCAGGCGGAGCGGTCTCTCGCCCCAAGATCTCCGCGTACTTCCCAGACGTTGATCGACACGCTCTTCAACCAGAGAGATCACTGTGGCTACGGGTTCCCCCCGTGGTGGACAGCCCCCGACGAATAGAAAATCGAGCTAGAAGTTCTTTATACCAAAATGTACAATCCAGAAAACGAACGTCACCACTGAAAGGTAACAGAAACAGCCAACAGGAAGCGAACACCTCACGATTCGTGGTTCACTCGGCGGAAGCGCTTCGGAGGCGGTGGAGTCAGCGTCGCCGGCGCGATGCCACCACTAATGGCACTCTCGCCCGCGGCTCCGCTGGAGTCATCGGCTCCCTGTGTGGTCCCCTGCGACTCCATCTCGGCGACTCCATCTTCCTCCATGACTTCTTCATCGTCGTTGGCACTGTCGATCGAAGCCGCTTCCCAGAAGCGCTGCATCTTGATCCCCTCCAAGCCGGGTTTCTTGCGCGCTGCGATCTCGGCTTTCTGCAGTACAAACTGCCGATAAGTTCTGTCGGCGGTGTCAAACTCACTCGAGCCATCGTGTCCTTGCGCAGTTTGCTGAGCAGAAGAGGCGTTCGATCGCACACGATTCGGCGTTCGTCCTGAGAAAGCGGAGAAGAGCGGACGACCGAGGGAACTGTGTGCACCTGGAAGGTCGCACGTCAGGACAGCTCCGGAAAGCACCTACCGCTTGGGCAGTTGAACCGAAGTACTTGAAATTGGCGGGGTTTCGTGAGGGGAGCTCCTTCAAGAACCACGGCATTCCTGAAGTAGAAGCGTTCGAAAGGCTGGAGGGTTCTTCCATCGCACCTGAAACGCTCACGTAGGAGAAAAAAATCGTTTAAAAAGGTATTCCAGTCAAGAGATAGCAACAAGAGAGTTTCAGCAGGACGAGTCCAGAAACGCTTTATCCACAAGTGCAAATTAGCGCAAAATCAGCAAAAAAGCTAATTACACGGCCTAGAAGTCGTCAACGGTGGTCAACTTGACTGCTTCACCTGGCTTAAACGGCGGAGTTCCCAAGTAGGGACATGTCGAGCAGCGGAACGCATCACCCAAAGAGCACTGAAACCAGAAGGTCGGGAATGCACGACCAGAGGGATCTCACGTTGCCACAGGAAGACTTCGGACCAACGTCGGCGATTCCTTGAGCCTCTTGTTCGGCCAAGCCACATGTGCAGTTTTTGCAGGCGCGCTTTTTTTTGGTCCCATCGACAGGTTCATCGCCACAGCCGACCTTCAGGTCGCCGGCGCTCGGCTTCTTGAAGTCATCTTCGTGCAGCAGAGAATCTTCATCGATTAGGCCGTCGTCGGCGACGTTCCAGGTCTTCTTCGCCGGCAGCTTCAGCGCTACGGTGGCTCCGGCTGCGAAAGGAACTCTTTTGGCGGTGACCACAACTGCGCCCCCATCAGCGGCCACCCCTACGCTCGTGAATCCGGCCATCTTCACACTGCGCTCCACAGCGGAGGCTTCCGCGTTGTTGATGGTGAGTCGGATAGGCGCATCCGGAGCCAGCGTTTTGAAGGCGTCGTCCAGCCACAGCTGCAACTTCTCTACAGAGTCCAGTTGGACTTCTCGGTTCGCCATATTCTGTAAATCAAGATAAAGAAGTGGTATAGAAAACAGTACTTTGTCCACAAATGATGACTGCACCCGGGGCCGAGAAGCAATCCTAGGTACTTGCGGGCATTTACCCAACTCCACGCACAGATTACACCATTTATTACATGAGCCAATAGCGCACGCCACTGAAAACAACGCTCAACAAGGAGCTACCGGAAGCAACAAATTGCCACGGAAAGGCACCACAAACATTAGAACGATTCTGGCAGAAATAAATATATGTGATGCTATACAGAAAAATATTATGCTCGCTCTCCCTGTACCGGCATGTCAATAGCAGCAACGTCAGAGATCTTGTTGTCGGCTTAAAGCGGGCGATTAGAGAACTGGACGAATCTGAGCTGCACCTGGTTTAGCCTGTGACTCTCCGATATCCTCAGCTCCATTGCTTTGAGCCAAGGGTTTGTCGTTGGCCACCCTCCTTGACTCTTCTTCTTCCATCTGAACACGCGCTCCGGGTCCTTCTGGCCTCACCAACTGGCGCTCGCCGTCGGTTTCGCCTTCCTGGACGACATCCCCGGCTTTCCGAATAGGAGCAAGAGCCACCGAATTGGACACCTCATCTGAAGGAAAAGTACCATCACGGGGCAACTGCGACGATGTACTCACTCCTAGGAGCGGTGACGACGTCCGCGTTGGCAACTGCAACTTTCCTGTCAACTGAAACTTTACCGGTAGTCGTTTTTCCATTTATTTCGTCCTTCAGCTTGTTGTTATCTTTCATCAGCCTGATCTCTTCTTCTTGCAGGGAAACCGCCTGTTTGCAACTAAAATACCATTTTATAAAGCCAACGCCATCGTTAACCTACGAAATCAGTGTTTCATTAAGCTTGGAAACGTTGAGCTCGTATTCTTTGACGCTAGCCTCCAGGTTATCCACTTTGGCAGAGCAATCCTTGGCCTTCAGCTCAGCAGCGGCGTTACTGCTCTCCTTGTTGTTCACCTCCGATCGGAGACCGTCCGCTTTCAGTTTTTCACTCCTCAGCTGAGTTTTGCACTCTACAGCGACTTTAGAGTGCCACTGACAGCAACACATACCTTCGGCTTTGCTCTTTACCTCTTCTAACTCTGAACTGCAGGTCTTGCCAGAACCGGACAGCTCCTCGAGGCGGACGTTGGCATCGATCAGCTCTTTGTTTATCTTCTTCAGCTGCTTCTGGGAGACGTCGTGCTGGTCGCGGAGGATGGAGAGTTCGTTGCTCTGCGCCTGGTAGATGTAGAAGACGTAGAAAAAGAAGACGAGACCAGCCAGGAACGTGAAAAGAGGAAGGTTCCGCATGACCGGGCCTGACGAATGATGGGGTCGGAGTAGTCCACGTCTCTGGCCACTGTTTCCGGCGTACATATGCGGGTCGTCGTCCTCGTAATCGGAAAACGCCAGTTTGACGGATTTCTGCAAACAAACAATGATGTGCAAACAGTCAGAACAACGAAAATGATCAGTTGGTCGGACACAAATGTGGAATCGAGAACCGCGGGTCGGAATGGCGTCAGTCCGCCTAAGACGAAGCGCCGTTCCCACGTCACCTCCACATCACTGACCGCACGCGTAAACGACAACGTCGGCGTCGCGCTACCTCTGTTTTCATGGGGCGGCCTGAAGGCGCCAGAAGGCATCGATGCCGTAGAGAGCGAGGAGTTCTGCCGAGAATCAGCTGACGACGCCAAATTGCAGAAAAAGATGCCGAGACGGCTGTACAGACTCAGGCAAATCGCATCGAAAGTTGCTTTATCGACAATTCGAACGAACAGAACGGATACGGTGGTGCTTCGGATTCAGGCGAGGACGACGTAGAGGCAGCGCCTGGCGACTTCGCGCCACCCGCGGAGGAAGATCAGGCGTCTACGGTGGTCGACGGCGCGGACTTCGTTGCGCTGGACGTCGAGCCAGCCGAATAAGTGTCCGTCGACGACGACGGCGCGTTTGTGGAGGAACTCGACGAGACCACCGTTGGCGGGCGATGTCTCCTCAGGGTGGACGAGGCGGAACTGTCCGTGGGCGAGCACCCGGAACATGGCACACTCGAAGACCACGTTACCTTCGCTGTCGGCGAAGCGTGCGCACAGATCGCCCGCGAGGTTACGGTAGGTCTCTCCGAAGGACTCGGCTCCGTTGCCTCCAATCTTGTAGGCGAGGAACCCGTCGACTCCAGGGAACCGGAGGGCATGGAACTCGTGGGCGAGTGCGCCATCGACGACCATGTCCCAGTACTGCTCGCCAACCTGGAGGTTACGGTAGAAGCGATGGATTGAAAAGGGGACTCACGTGGGCGGAGACGAGTAGGCAGACGGCGGCGAAGACGGCGGAGCGCAAGAACATGACGGGAGAAGTGGCTCTGCCGAGGGCGCCGGTTTCTTAAAAAGGAAAAGTGAGTCACGGAATCCGAGGATTCACAGGCGAAGGCGTCGGCGACTTGACTCATCGATTAACGCCATTTGGAATCATCCGGAGCGTGGCGGCTCCTGATGAGTGACGCCTCGACGACGTCTTTCTCACGCCTCTGACGGTGGTGGAGACCAGGAAGATCTACATATGCCGTTTCTCTGTTTAGCCACTGTTGGAGAACAGGAGCTGGCCACCATGACTGTTGCAGAGGGAAAAAAGAAGAGACTACTGTGTTTCGTGTAGTATAGTGTAGTAAAGGAAGACCAAAAGAAGCTACTGTGTGTTTTGAATTGTGGCTCAACAGAAATTCAGAGAAAACTGAAAAAGCTGTCCCGGGTGAGGATCGGACTCACGAGCTTCAGATTATGAGACTGACGTGCTGCCTACTGCGCTACCGAGGCGTCCGAAGCTTAACTTGCCACACAAATCCTTAAGGCAATTCGATGCTTCTTCAAAAGAGCTCCAGATGCCTTCCTGGCAAAATGTCTTCCTCAGTGTTCCCGTGCTTTCTCTGCGCCCTCAGACTTTCTCGGATCGGCACCAGTTCCTTGGAGGTCCCCGCATCGCGCGGGCGGCCGCGGCGCCGATCGATCGCCGCCGCCGCGGCCGTTCTTCCGCGTAGCTGCGCGTCGCCGGGCGGTCGCCCTCGTTTTTCTTCTTCTTGCCTTCTCCGGGAGGATTCTGCTTCTTCAGATGGGCGAGGGCGAGGAGTCGTGGAGCAACGCTGCATCGACGGCCGCCGGCGGCGACGACGAACGCTTCCTCTTGATTGACGCCATCCGCGGCCACCCGGCCGTGTGGGACCAAAATCACGAGAACTACAAGAATCTCCCCGAGCGCAAGAAGATCTTCTCAGAGATCGCCGTGGTATGTTTTCGGTCATCGGCCAATCATGGTGGGACCGGTCACCGTTCTTCCATTCTGAAAGAACCTTGATCCACAGGTTCAGCTCACTTAACTGATCCTGCGAAAGCCTCAATGGAGTTCGGAACGATCTCGGCTCTATTTCCAAGCGCCCATCGTTCATTTTAAAGTCGATATGTGGCTCGCTTTTTGATTTGATACGGTAGCAAACTCTTTTGTTTTGTCACCAAAAAGCCGTGAAGCTGCCCGTTCCGAGAATCCATTGGGGAAGCGGTCCTTTAAACCGATTTCGGACATCGATGTTGCAAGGTTCCCTCAGAATTACAAGACTGTTCGTCTCGACCCTTGAAATGTCTCTTTCAGATGCTGACGGCCCGCGGAGTCCGCACCTGGAACGGTGAGTCCCGGCGACAGAGCGTAGGGGAAAGTAGGGGAGAGAGTCCGTTCGGTGATAGTCGCGGGTGTCAGAGGTTGTCCCTTCTACAGTACCCTTTCAGAGGAACACGTGAAGATTGCGTGGAAACGTCTCGTGGATTCGCAGCGGCGCATCGCGCAGCGGAAGCGGAGGTTCGTGGAGACGGGCGCCGAGTCGCCTCACTCGGCGTGGCCCTACTGGAACGCGATGTCCTTCACCCTCCAGCCGAGTGCCACGGGCGTCCAGCCGATGTAAGTCCTGTCCTGGCCTTCTACCGTACCCGTCTTCAGGGTCTCCCTCGGCTATGTACCGCGAGTTTCCCCCTACGAGGTAGGCACTTCGCCCTCCACCTCGACGACTTCGCGCGGCGAGTCGCCTTCCAAGATGCCCTTCGACGAAGATCTCGGTACGCGTCTACAGTACCACCGGGGGACGACTGTCTTGTTCAGGCCCGATAAACGCGACACAGAGCGTGCAGGCGGCCATCGAGGACGTGCTCGGCGCCCACTACCCCCAGATGCCGCCAGCCACACACCTCGTCGCCCCGACGCTTGTGCGCGAGTCGTCAGCGATCCTCGGCGACCTCGTGGCGGACACCCACCGGACGCTCCTGAGGAACGGCCAGACAGCGAAGGCGCAGTCCCTCAAGCAGCAGATCCTCTCGCTCGTCGTCGACTTCGAGAGCTAATCCCCGCTTAGCTCCCCCACCTTGTTTCCTCGCTGTAAATAAAGACTTCGTCTTCCGTTGGACGCTTCTGCAGGCAGACAGAGTGGCGACATTAATTCTGACGCGGCGGCGCCACTCCTCTGTCACCACGGCTCCTCGGAATCCCGATCACTCCGCGTTTGCTTCTCTTTCCTGTCGGTCGATTTGTGTCCGTCCGCGAGTTGCCAAGGGACGCCAAGGAGCGAAAGTTGCCTTCTGGAAGTGCTCTCTTCATGCAGGCCTATCGCCCTCGGTCCTAACCAGAGGTTCCCCGAGGTAGTCCACGATGAGAACTAAGGCATTTCCCCCGAGGACAACTCTTTCTTGACGTCGAGACATGCCTCTTACCGTACCCTTTGCCCCCGGTCCTCTTCCCACGTCTTATCTGCGCTGGCCGATCAGAGCACCAAATTACCGTCTCGAGGTCCCGGCGCGCTCCCACACATTCTTCGGGCTCAGCGGCGCGGAAGCGCCACTTGGGTGGTCGCAGTGACCCCCGCCACATGGGTGGTCGCAGTGACCCCCGGCGACGTCCCAATTACCTTTTCTTCGCCTCGAGACTCCCTAATCCGCGCAACAGCCCGACCTCCTATCGAGATAATGGCCGTCGTGTGTGGTCGACTGTCATAACTCTGGCGCCATTAGGGGATCATCCGCGAATCGACACCTTCGCCGCCGTCTTCGGAGGCGCCATTACGAAGCCCTTCCGGATAATGGACTCATTACGAGGTGCTTGGAGACAAAAACAGCTGATAAAGGGCCATCGGAGACGCGCGACCGGATTAGACCGCAATGACCGCGCGCGATTAGGCGTGCGCATAATTCGATAAACGATCGAGATGACAAGCGAGATAAGAGGTGTGAAGGGCGCCGAGAAAGTGCGGGGGAGGTGTGCCCACCGGATTCTCTGTTTTCCCACAATCTGCACCTGGGAACAAGCTGTGAAGTTCAGTGGGAAAGAGTGACTCACACCCGAAGAGTCGAAGAGGGATGCCGGAAGGGGGGGGACCGAATGGGGGACTGGAGGGATCGGGAGTCTTCAAGGAGGTCGTTCACAAGCGATCTTCTCAGTCCCTCGAAAAGCACGCCCTTCTCCAAAGGCTCTTGTCTTCCCACTGGCTGCAAGTTTCCGGAGTTGTCGAAATCCGCAAAAGGCGCTGTTAACGACGTGTTTCCAGGGAGTTTCGGCGATTCTGGCATCGATCCCGAGTGGCTGCAAATCTCGAGGATAAACAGGCGATTAGCGGCGTTCGCCCTTCTGATCTCCGAATCCAGTCCCTCGTCAACCGTGGATTAGGGCGAGTCTACTCGAGTGATCTTCGTTGACGAATCTCTCCGGGTGTTGGGCGTCCCCTACCGTAACCCGGGGAGTGCAGCCCTGATGCCTCCATTGGAGGTGACGAATCGAAAGTTTAATCTTGGCTTTACGGTATCGCGCGCGGAATCCGCTGGGCAAACAGGGCGCACACGGCGATCTCGCGCACAACAACGGGATTAGGCGAAGAGGCCATGGCCCCGCAACAAAGCTTCTGTTTAGGCCTGCTCCGAGCGGGCTGCATGGGAACCCGGGCCCTTGTTCGCCCCTCGGAGGCCTTCCAAGGTGCAAAGCGCGCCGCGGCTTCCCATTACGGCACGATCTGCATCCGTGATGAGCGGCACCGTGCAGCTTCCATAAAGTGTCCCTTTGTGCTCCTTCGCCTCTTCAGATGCTGCCGCTTCCGATGCCGTGGCCCGAGGCCGGCGTCGAGAGGGTCGAGCGGCGCCCCCCAGAGGACGACTTCGCTTGCTTCGCCGCCTTCTTCCCCAGCCTCCTCGTCGACGTCCTTCCCGGTAAGCGTTCCCACCGCGTTCACGGCGGTGTCTCGGATT
Source organism: Steinernema hermaphroditum (assembly GCA_030435675.1). Lineage (NCBI taxonomy): Eukaryota > Metazoa > Nematoda > Chromadorea > Rhabditida > Steinernematidae > Steinernema > Steinernema hermaphroditum. The sequence goes on from CM059622.1 coordinate 8,545,809, forward strand.
CGGCGCATCCTTAGTCTCAACAAGTCTTATCGCCTCCGGCATCGCGCAGTGAGTAATCGTCGCCTCCGATCTCCGCAACATTCCCCACCGCAGATTTGCATTTTGCGCGCGTGTCCGCTCCAATTAACCACCGCGGAGGGCGCGTCGCCTCCGGGGCGCCGAAGCACCGAAGCGGGCGTTGTCGGTGGTCGTGGCTCGGGGAATCTGGGGATTGGCGTCGGAGTGCGGCAAGAGGAGATTGGGTCGTCTCGCCGGGATTCCCGATCAGATTAGCTCCGTTTCTTGTGCGGGCTGGGCGGTCCGCGGCGAGGCGCCGCCCCTCGAGTTCGCCTGCGGCGACGAGCCGCCCGGGGTACGGTAGGAGGGGGAGGAGATCCGACCGGGCGCGACAAGTCGGGCGGTCGCGCGTATTTCTGCTCAGAGCAGGCAGTCCAGGCGCCCGCCGTTGCCTCTGCTCCCGACCTTTGTCACCTCGCTCCCGGTCGTCGCCGCACCCCAGAGGCCCCTGAAGCCCGAAACCCTCCAAACTGGCAGCCAACGTCGTCTGCGCGCGCTCCTTCGCCGAGTGTCTCCCCTTCGGCGGTGCCTCGACGTCGACGGAGCTGCTCGACGACTGCGAGAAGGCGCGTGCCTTCTGGAACCCCCCTCCGGCGCCTGAGGGCGCGGCCCCGCCGGCCGCCCCCGAGATGCCACCCACGACGACCGTCGCCCCCTCCGGCGACCTCTACGACTTCAACAGTAAGTGATCGACCTTAGGAGTGCGCGTCGAGAGGTCTCCGGGGAAATCAAAACATCTTTGACACTTCGAGGCCTAGCGCTAATCGGTCCTTTGCAGAGAAGCTCGTCTCCGTGTGCGCCGCCTGCCAACGCCGTAAGTCCCGACTCCGCCGAGGCGCCTAACATCCCTTGCAGAGATCACCGACCGCTTCATCCTCCGTGTGCACCCTAACCTGGAGTTTCACGCCGCTTGCCTCAAGGTGAGTCCTCGGGGACCGTCTTCGGCCCGATTTGCATAAACGATCAGGTGAAGCGAACCTGAAGTCGCCATAAACATTGCGTGACTGCTTCTGGCGCGATTAATAATTCATCAATCGCACACAGAATCGCCGATCCGATCGTTCCCAAGACGAGCGCTGATCCCCCGATTTCAGTGCCAGAAGTGCTTCCAGTCCCTCGACGAGAAGTGCACCGCCTTCGTCCGCAATGGAGAGACCTACTGTCGCGACGACTACCTCAGGTGAGCCCGGGCCGTCGGATTCGGCACTTCCCTCGGCTAATCTCCGAGGCGTCGTAATCCCTATCGACGCGCGATTAGCGCCCCGCGGCGACAACAGGTCGTCGAGGGCCTCCGGCCCTCGGGCCAAGTTCTACGCTGTCAACAACGGCGTCGGTGGGAATCGTCCGCGAAATCGCTTAATTATTGATTAATATTTGTTCGTCGCTGTTTTCATCGGCGGATTCCGATAGATAATTGGGGCGCAAAGGTCGATTTCACGCGCCGAAAGACGAAATACAAAAGGAGGGACCGGGAGGGACAGCCTTTGTGCCGGGATCCTCTGAATCCTCCGTTTCAGCCTCTTCGGCACGAAGTGCGTGCGCTGCGAGCGCGTCTTCGACCGGCAGGACCTGGTGATGCGTGCACGGAACCTGGTCTTCCACGTCGACTGCTTCACCTGCTTCTCCTGTGACCGGCATCTGGCGCCTGGGGAGGAGTACGTCGTGAAGGAGGACGAGCTCTACTGCCGCCCCGACTGCGATCCGCTGACCGCGGAGGTGAGTGCCCCTGGAGAAGCCTCGCGACCCGGCGCCTTCAGCCCTCCTCCGCCAAGACGACGGACCTCTTCGTGCGCGACGAGGACGAGTGCTGGGACACGTCGACGCTCGGCAGCCTGGAGAACCACGCGACACCGCCACTCTCCATAAAATCACCGAAGTCGGAGGAGATGCCCGGCTACCCGCTGCACAACTCCTCGGGGTCGTCGGCGGGCTCCGGCTCCTCCGGAGGCTCCAAGAAGAGCAAGAAGGACAAACAGGTGAGTAATCCGCACAAGCATAACGGGATTAGCGCCCCAAGTCAAGGGCGCTCATCTCAATCGGGACAATTAGGCAAATCCTTGGACAAACAGAAGCCGTTTCAGACGACACGGGTGCGCACGGTGCTCAACGAGAACCAACTCCGGATGCTGAAGGCCTGCTACGCTCAGAACTCGAGGCCCGACGCCATCGAGAAGGAGCGCCTGGTGGAGATGACCGGCCTCACCGCCCGCGTTATCCGCGTTTGGTTCCAGAACAAACGCTGCAAAGACAAGAAGCGTCAGGTCGAGATGAAGAGCCGCATGGCCGCCGCCGAGAAGGTTCGTTCCGCTACCGTACCCCTCCCGGCGGACTCCTTCGCCGTCGCGATTTAATTATTTCGCGCACCGCTGCATTTCCGCCGCCACCGAGTTGTTTTAATGATTGTAATCAAGTTGGGAGGGGGCGATTCGCCCCAAGGCGCCGCCGAGATTGGATTAGGCGTGCGCGGCGCCAAACAGCCTACCGTAATCCAGCTGTTTGTTTGCGGGCCCGGGGATTCGGGTCGGATTCCGGGCCGCCATGTGGGTACGTCGGGAGCGCTAATTTGGCGACAGCCGCGATCGATCGATCCCTAATTCGACGCGTCAATTTCCGTTCGCCTGACGCGTCCGCAATCCGCTGTCATATTTCATTTTTGTTACCGTCGCGCGGCCCGCCCGGAGGCCATAAATATCGAATCGGCTCGTGGCAACGATTGCGGGAGAATTATGGGCCCCGAACGGGCCAACGACTCCCCGCCGCGTCCCCGTGCAGCCTCGGGACCCTGTCAGGTGCCTCCTTCCCTTGAAGTCGACAACTCGTTCCGTATTTGTCCTGCTACCGTAACCCTCAGACGAAGCGAATAATCATTTGTGACGCCGGGCGGCCAAACATGTCGCTGGCGTCGGAACAAACATTCGCGACGTCGCGCAACCCTAACCACTGCCGCCGCAAAGTCAATTGTGCAACCGGGGAAGTGGCTGGAAGCGGCCGCCAAGGGGTCAGAAGTCGCAACTCTCCGGAGTTCAAGGGCCACACACCTAGCCTCGAGAGTGCGCGAGCATTGTTTTTTAGGGTCGGCGGCTGTGACGGCCATATGGTGGAAGCGCCGTTGAGTGTTTACGTGATCTCTTGAACGCATATGGCCCATGAGGAGGACAGCACCAGCCGCGTGAAACCGGCCTGGGGACCGGCGCCGGATCGCGTTTCGTCCCCTTTTGTGCCCCTTTTGTCCGAATCGTCCCCGAGGCGGTTTCGGCGCACGCGATACTCCAGTTACCGGCCCCAGTAACTCAATACTCCCTCCGGAGCGCGCAAAAGTGACAAAGGAGCCGGCACAAAGGCGTCGTTGCAGGACCGAACCCTCACCAACGTCCGACTCCACGGCATCGGGCCCCTCGTCGCCTCGTCGCCGGCCAGCCACCACGACCAGCACCTCGGCGGCATCGCCCCCCTAGAGATCCACCACTTCCCCCAGAACCCGGGCCTCTGGGACCCCTCGCTGGGCGCCGAGCCCCTGCCGCCGCCACCCTACCCCCCGAACATGGTAAGTACTCTCCGGAAGACCTCCGGCGGACAGGTGAGGAGAGCACGAGGGCCACACCTGACCCGCGGCTCCGTTTGATCTCCCGTCACGTTTTATTTGATTGTTTTACAACAGCGGCGTCGACAGCTGCATAAACGAAGCGGACTGACCCTCTGAACTTGCAGATGAACGGCTTCGACGAACTCTCCGGCTTCGGGATGGCGCCGCCGGGTGCCTTCTACGGCGCCTCGCCGCACCTCTCGTCGCCGTCATGCAGCGAGTAGCCGCGGCCCTTACGGATAGCTTCGTTACTTCACTTACTTCCTAGTCGTCCCGTCGTGGTGCGCCTGTACATATCGCCCGCCGCCTTCTACGCCGTCATCGATGCAGTATTCTCTTCTCCTGAGTGGCATAATCGAGCTTCTTCTCCCCTAGTTAGCCCCCTCAAAGTATCCTGAGTCGATTTCTATTATTTATTGTATTTTGCCTAATAAACTCAACGAGATACGCCGCCGTCCGGTTTGCGAAGACGACTGTATAATTGTCTTTTGTGCGCGATTCTTCGCCGCAGCCGTAATTGTCGCCGCGGTGGCCCCGAAAGAGCGCCGGCAGCTGCGTCCTTTTTGGGCAGATGTCTTCTTCCTGCCAGCCGGTGCTCCCGAGCCCGGAGGTGGCGGAAACCCGGCGCCTGGGATCGGGCTAAGCTCGAGGGGATTACATCGGCTGAAAGGAGTTGACATTTGGGCGAAGAAAGGAGTTCCTTCCTGTGCTTCACCGGGGATTAGGCGCGACAAAGCGCGAACGAACTCCTCAAAAAGGAGTCGAGGCCACAGAAGGGGCGATATTTATTGCCAAAACTTCGACCGTCCATTTATTACGGTAGGTTTCGGTCGTCTGTCTTTGTCGCGCGTCGTCGAGCAATTAATCAGTCGCCCAGGGCGATCGCACAAAAACAGCTGCCGGAATGTCTTCGGCCCCGTGCAGCCCTAGCCGGCTCCCGAGGACTACGTCTTCCGCTCCGGTGGAAAGCGAACAAAACGACGACGCTCCGACGAAGCGTGCTTCCGATTGGCGGCCCAATTGGCTCCAATTAATGCGCACCAGGACCCTCCAATGACCCCGGCCACCATACGGTAGGCGCTTCTGAGGGCTCTCAGCGCAAGGCTTCAGGGGAACGGTAGCGGCGCCCCGTCTGCATATCAATCGGCCGATCACTTTCCCAGCGCTCCTCATTATGCGCCCATTCAGCGCCGCTTTTGTTCGCCTTCAACTCGACAACGTTCCGGCTTCTTCGGCTTTCTTCGAAGGGCCACGCTCCCCACACGCTCCGCTGCCCCGATCGAATCAATTATTCCACCGTAACCCCGTCTTTCACGTTCGCCTGTCGTCATCGCGGCGTCTTAATTAGAGCGGTGCGCACTTCTCACTTCGTTCGTTCACCTCCGCGCCGCCACAATCCGGGGCGCCGACGATTCGCTAATTAAAAGGTCACTGGGGGAACAGGACGGTTCTCGCGACATCCGCTTGTGGGTTACGGTAGTCGCAAAGGAAGACGTTCCGCTTCCGGAATCACGCGCCTAATGGCTGTTTCCTGAGGAAATGGCCGGAAATCGGCGTCGTCACCATCTGTCACCTCGGTGCTTCGCGCCTGAGGGCAGATGCCGCCTGCCGGGGATCATAAAAGGGAGCCATTTCGGGAGGACGCGGGAGTACATTAGCTGCGCGGTAATCCAATCCGGAAAGGAAGCGACTTGTCCTTCTCGAGAGACAAACGGATTAGGAGGCCGAAGACACCCGACACCAGCAGGGAACGCCGCGGGTGTCCCCATCGGCGCGATTACGCCACGATTACAGGACAATCCGGTCGAGATGGTGCTCGAGCATACGGTAACGCGATACCGTTCGCCAAATGGAGCACACCAAAGCAAACAGAGGAACGGACGACGCTCTGGAAGACCCGTCCGGAGGTATTCGACGGATCTACCTGCTTCTGCGTCGCCAATCCCAATACGCCTCAATCGGATTTTGCAAACACGCGCATCGCCGACTCCAATTTACTTTAATGTGTCGCTAATTGACTAATTGCAACCTTCTGCGCCTCGACTGTCGACGGCAACCCCGCGCCATTCCCGACGTCCCGGCTGCTGGCAGAAGGTGCTTTCTGTAATTGCAATCCGCGAGCCGCCAACGTTGCGTAACCTCCCCTTGTTCGCACGGTTCAGTTCACAACTTGAAAAGTCGCATCGCGGAACTCCTAGGCACTTCCAACACAAACGGGGTGGTCTTCCCGTTCGTTCATATGGGACGAAAGGACGACAACTGTCTTTTGCTAAACCAACATTATGACTTGAGGCGAACAAATATTTCATCCTAATTTTACGATCGCTTTCCATCAAGCCAGAAACGTCCTCAAGAATTACAAAACGCATCAAGCGGCATCTTCTTTGAAAGTTTTTGCCCACAAGAACATTGCGTGTGGCCGAAGGACAGTGAGAGTGGATTAATGGCCTCGGCGATTTAACGGAACATATCTCGAGGTACGTTAAGGGGCACAGAGACAAAAATAATCGTTCTCACAGTTTCTCCAACTTCAATTTCCCTGTCGCGTCCACAACTGCTCGCATTCCTAACTCGGCCAGTAGCTTCTCGTGATCGATGGCACCCGTAGGAGTCTGAAACAGCGTGCTGAAAGCTGGGACGAATCTATTGACGCACCTGTTCCACTTCGAATAGGAGTTCCTGATTTCTACGATGCTTACACATCATGGATAACGTGGTGATGGCGTGCTGCATCTAAAATACGCTTGAATGTGAATAATAATTGCGGTTAAAACTGACTTGAAATGGCGAATGCACTGTAATGCGTGCGCACGAAATGACAAGAGGCACAAGTCTTCTATCCGCCATTTCCTCTGCATACTTCTCTTTCTTGCTGGCTAAAGCGCCTAGAGCCTTCAGAATGGAAGTCCGAAGCTCAGCAAGTTCAGCTGCAGAGGCGCGCTTCAAGAGGAACGCAAGATCTTTTACAGACTGAGAAAGGAACGGACGACGGTAGGGTTTCGATGGAGCGGGCCGCAGAGGTTGACCATCTCCACGATCATTCTCGGCTTCATTAAGATCATCTTGTTCACTCAAGATCTCCTGAGCATCAATATCGTAGATCTGTCAAAAATATTACGGTAGTATGAGAAATAACAGCGTAGTTATTACTGCCTCGAACATATCGCATAACGTTTTCAATGTGTTCATCTCGTCAGTATCGTAGTAGCTTCCTTCAGAAAACGGATTGTAAATAAGAGCATTGGCTATGATGGAGACTGCCGGGCATAATACTTTTAAAACAAAATCAGAGTCGAGGTTGTCGAAAATGTTCGATGCGAGCTCCTCCACGTACAGCTCCACAAACCGCACATTGTTATAGTGAATCTGTAAGCAGCTCTATTAAACGAAATAAGCATGCAAACACAACCTTTAGGGTTTTCCCATGGCTTGGTGAGTCAAGAACCGTGTCCACGACCTTCAGCAGGCTTACAAAAGCATTAGGATCCACAGTGCTTTTGCATTCAGCAAGATATCCAACGTCCTCTCGCAGGAACCATAAGAAAAACGCAGTCATGAACGAGCGGTCTACGCTTTCAGGTAGATCTGTATACAGGACTGCGAAGTCCTCGTGGATCATGGGATAGTCGACGTGCAAAGAAAAATCTGGAAAGATACAAAACTCTGCTGAACTGCAAGTGTAACACACTTCGGTAGAGGACTTCAGCAATTCTCGAGAGACAAGCGGTGACCTCAAGACTGATAGGGATCATTCGGAGCAGCTTTCTCCAATTATCCAACGGCAATGATCTGACGGAATCCATTATTCTAAACAGCGACCATCACATTGAAATATTGGAACGTAACACAAACCGCTGAGAAGAGAGAATATTGTACAGCGCTCGGAGAGCTAAAACGGACAGCTTCCAGCCTTCTCTCTCGTTAATCTGTGCTTGAGAAAGGCTGCCTTGCTCTCCGAAAGGAATCTGAAGTAGATTTCTGACGAGCAGTTCGCCTCTCGGAGGACCAATCAGAGCGAGCGCAGCTATGAATTGTGGCGAAGCGCTGGTCTTCATGAAAGACCGCAGAAACTCTTCGGTCACACTACCTGGCGGGACACATTCCCCAACGAGGGGACCGCAGTGCTCGAGCACGGCCGTGAGATTCCACTGAACCGACTGCGACATCCTGAAAAGTGGAAATGAACGCGGGAAGCGGAGGTGAGTCGCGGAGTCTCAAGTAGTCAGTCGCCGAATCAATAAGGATCGGAATCACCCAATTCGCCGGATGGCTGAACTAAAGCTGTTTATTAAGCCGTAAAAATCTGTGGGTGTTTGGATCGTGAGTATAAGCACAATGGAAATCTGAACAGGATATAAGGACAAAGACAAGGGACAGAAGAAACCCATATGAGAACCGTTGAAAACCGCATTCCAGATGCAATGTGACTCTTTGTATGATACACTATGTACATGGGGTGACATTTGAAAGACAACATGTGGGAGTTGACTGGATAGGACATGATTTGATACTAGAATTTTGAAAATATGCAAGAACAACATCAAAATCGGTTTCACCAAGCGATGAGAGAAGATTTCTGACTGCGTCCTTTTCGTCCTTAATGCGCTGAAAGCAAAACTCAGCGATATATGCTGAAGTGTGAGCCTAACCTTCAGAAATTTTGAGAGGAACGCTACGTTCACTTCCTTCTCAAAGAGGTTTAAATTGAATTCGTTTCGGTAGAGAAGGGCAATAATCGCGGGGGCAACGATTCCTTGAAGCGCGAAATTGGAGTAATATGATAAATCGAGCGTTGCGAGGATGTAAAGAATGGAGTTTTCATGCCCTAACGCACATAATGCCTGAAGGAGAAGAAGTGCACAGATGTTCAAGCATTGCAATACCTGGAATGTCGAACCGAAGGAACAGAAGAGTGAAAGCGACTTCATGCCAAGTTTAAAATCGGCTAATGAATTCTCCATCGAAAAGTCGCTTTCTGCAGAAGAAGAGCGGATGAAGAACTTTAAAATGTGCAGCAGCTGAACTGCCGTATCGGGCTGCTCGGTTTTCATGTAGTTCTGAAGGCAAATCGTAAGAATTATCAGTAAACGCTGTACTAACTGCTAGAGTATCGCTGCCGTAACACTTGAAGAAGCTGATGAATATTTCCAGCATTTTTCTGAAAGCGGTGTGGTCGCTCGAATCAACAGAGGTTGAATCACAGAACGAAGGTAACCAACGATACACGACAGTAACCAACATTCGGAAAAGAGTGAGAATGTGGGGCTTCACCGCATCACTGTCGAGAACGGTACTTGGCTTATCCTTTCCACCGGAAAATCCTTTGAAAAAAACGAGTGAGTCAAGGTTTAGAAGAAAGGCGAATAGCTTTGAATCCATTGAGCAATAGAGAGCTTTACTACAGTAGTTAGCGAGATTTGAATAAAATCCGAAAGATGAAAGATAGCGGATGCATGTTGAGGAAAGCTCTTCGGCTTTCACTGGAGAACTGATGTGACAGGCCGACCCACTGTGAAGGTACGAATTGAACAGAAGCATGTTCGAAATAGAGTCACGCAACTTTAGAAAACGATCGGTTTCTGAAGACTCCGTTCCCAATTCCAGTAATTCCTAGAAATAAATACTGATTTGTGCCATGAAATGTGCTGGCGAACCTTGGTTACGGTAGCGACGCTATCCATCCAGTTAACATAAAGTGAGGAATGAAGGATGTTGTATGAGACAAACGAAGAGTGAAAAAACAGTAACTGGAGTACTTCAAGAGCACGTTCACAACACGGGATTTTGGACGAAAAGTTGAAGAAAAGAAGAAGCTTGACCAACTTAGCGATGGCACCCTTATTAAGGAGAACTAGTGCTATCTCAGTGGTTGCATTCTTCAAAAGCATGGAGCTTATACGGAGTGTTCGCATGGCGCCTACCTCTTTTTCCGCCTTGGAAACAACAATGCCGATTTCCCTGGCTATTTTCAGCAGAAGTTGATGATCTGTTTCCGAAAATAGCCGCCAGGCTTCCGTGTTTGAGGAGTCACACCTTTCGTCGACAATTTTCATATATTTTGCAAAGGAATTCATGGATTTTATAGACCTAAATAAGCTGGCTACAATCAATTCTCGAACACCATCACACTTACAAATTCCTAATAAGCTTGTGCTGCGAAGAAACGTTCCCTACATTAGTCGGTTGATTGTTGGAGAGCGCATTACACCTGAAAACGAAGGAAACGGTTCAGGAGTGCCCAATGCTTCATACATTTCTAAAAATTTATGCTTCAGCTTAGGCCGTCTTTTCTTGACTGAGCAGCTCACTGCTTTCACATCAGAGCGCACATACATCGGCCCCGTACACTTTACATTTGTACAAACCTCAAAAAGAGAATTCGAAGATTCCTAAATGAAGAGAGCAGAAAGTAGAAAACCTGAACAGTACGGGAAGTTACCTGAGAACTGGAAGATAAGCAAACGTGACGGAAGACGACATGTGAAACGGCCTCTAAGTCGGATACTGCCTAAATCGTGATGCTGGAAAAGTCAGATCAAAACGAACTTTGGGTTACCCGAAAACCACAGGAACCGCACAATAGAAAGGAGCGATCGCGAATATCCATAGCAGGCGGCGCTTCGAACAGTATCTTAAAAGATTCTGATGCAGATGGTTCTGACAATTCATCGCTATGTGTAGAAATTGTAGAACTACGGTTAGAACAATGCCCCTGAGCGGACTCGATGGCACGCTTTTTAACAACCTCGAGCGATTCTTCATGTCGTTTCGCACACTCTTCTTGCTGAAATAATGAAAATGCAACCACTGACAACGTGCATGAAACAAAACCTTGCGCGTAATTTCGCTGAGTAGTTTCTGAGAATCAGAGATTTGGCTTGCTTTAATCGCTGCTAATCTCTTCTGATGCTTCTCCAGCTTCTCACGGGATTGCTCTTGACGAAGACGCTCCGCTTCCAAACGTTGGGCGTCGATTTGCAGCTGTCGTTCGCGCCTTCGCTCAGCACACAATTGCAGCTTCCTATTCCGTTCCTGTGAAAGGTTCGTACTCGTGAGCCATTTCGGAACCTACTTCATTTTGCTGTTCTCTACGTTTTTCGGCTGCAACCCGATTGGCAGCGTTTTGCTCGGTTCTTCTCGCCCTCTCCTCCTCAAGTTGCTGCCTGCGAGCTTCAGCTTCGCCTTCTTTCAACTCCATAAGCATTCGCGCACTGTTCTCTTCGATATTTTTCAGAAAATTGGCTTCCAAAACCTGCAAGAAACGATAGAAACAGTAAGTAAAACGGAAAATGTACTCTTTGGTCGTCATCGTGTGCTTTTCTCACAATTTCTTCCAAAGTCTTTTGACGATTTTGCTCTACCGTTTCCATCTTCGCTTGGAATAAGAGCCGCTTCATGTCCAGTAGTTCAGCCTGTTTAGTCTTGACATGTTCAACCTACATATGTAAAAAATATACCAAATACAGAAAAACACGGCACCTTCTTCGAGAGTTCTTTTACGCGGAGAGACTTCGCATCTAGAAGTTGCTGTCTCAGAATTTCTGCACGTTGAAGCCGTTCTTCCATATTCGAGGCGTTGTTGTTTCCAGAACGCTGACGTGACGGGGACATCAGCTTTTCATGTATCTGGACGACAGCCCCGGGAGGTCGAAAGTGCGTTATTTTCTTGCTTATCGCATCGTTCCATATATGTATTCCCTGCCGTTGCAGCTTTGCTTAAATAGGAAATCATAATCACCCCGAGGAATTTAAACAAATAAACACCTGTACATTTCTCGAGTGCTTCTTTCCAATTGACTCTAGTATTTTGAATGGATCTTTTATGCATTGGTTCAGAATTCTAAAAATGGAGTGTGATTCATTATTCCTTGCAACAAGCACCTCTTTCTCCAGCGCTTCCAATACTGCAGCCTCTGCTTCAACCTGTCTTCTCAGTTCTGCATCGATTGAGGTGCTCTCTTCCTGCAATAGTTTCCGTATATCTGCGCACAGCGTTTAATCATTACGTGCTCGATTTCTTTCTTGAGGCTTAGTTCCTCCTGGGCAAGCGACTCCTCCTCGACAGTAAGAGCGCGCCACTCTTCATCATCGTCTAGGGAAAATGACAGTAGGAGGTCTCTTGGAGGCTCTGACCGCCTAAACAATCATATTCTCAGTTGATATTCAAAAGCTACTTCTTCTTACGCAACTGGTTCATCTTCGTTCGCCTCATGTATTGACTCTAGTTCCAAGCTTATCGCTGATTTTGCTCTGAGTGGAGAGGAGTGTCGTGTCACCCTCTGAACGGTAACACCACACTTAGATCTATTCAGCATTTAACAATTTACGTTTCGTCCATCGTGAGAAGAGTGCGAACTCGACGGTCGCTGTAAGAGAGCCTTAGTCTGCTCTTGCCTGTGTCGTTTTCGCATCTTTTCCGCTAACATAGATCGGTGTTGTTCCCAAAGGATTCGACGCGAATACGCAATCTTTGCCATCGAAGATCTTGTTTGTGGTAGATCCATAGCACTTTTCGGATATAATAACCTTCCAGTACCGTACACCTTGCGGCTGTTACGCTGTTCCGAAGCTATGTTGGAAACCGATGAGGAATTCACGATCCTCTTCTTGCCACCACGGGTACCGGAGTTCGCAGCCAACCTTTCGTACACGTTTAAAGCCTTCACTTCCGACTAAGAAATAATGTTATTTTGAAGAAGCTATTGCCAGATATGTTTACCTCCGGGGAGTCACCGACCTGTGTTGTGTAGGAGCCCATTGAATCACTACTGTATCGCCGACGCCGATTCTGAACAAGATACCATCCGGTTTCATCGTTTCTTTCCACGTGCTCGAGAGTTTTAGCGACTTCTTTAATTGTGTCACTGATTAAGGCGGGGCTACTAAAACGAACAAATAAGGTAAACTGCGCAAAGTAAACTTACTACGGCATGATGTCGATAAGCGAATCTGACGAAATCAAAGAGCAGGAGCTCTCAGTTTCAGTCTCCTTCTTCTCAATTAAACCTCCGGTTTGTCGAATCTCCCATGTAACCGACGGGAGCCTGAAAAAATATAGAAGCTCATGCGTTCTGAGTGATAATGCACTCACTTAAGACCATTCTCGTAATCGTTTTCCACCGCAAAAGAATCGATCAGAGATTCAAAATCCCGACTTCCTTTGTTCAAGTACAGCATCACCTCCTGAATCCACATTCAAAGCGAACTGAACAATAACATACTCGACAGGCAGGGACGTTCCTTTCATTTCGGCAGATCTCGTACAAACTGTCCAACGATCGCTTCAAGGCTTCGATGTAGTACGTCCACTGGCGCGCCTGCTTTTGCGCTCGCCTTCGGCTTTTTCGCTTCATGGAGGCATGAAGGAAGAGAAGACCAGAACGACTTGGAGAGAACGACCTGCAAACTAGTCGAGTGGTCAGCGAACGGTCAAAAGCACCACGTCGGTGGTCTTATCAGTTGCTCGAATGGTCGCAAGAAGTTGTTGTGACTGATAACGATTGACAAACGCATGCACATCCCGGTCTCCATGACGATAAGCCTCGGTAAGCATAGGTTGCCATTGAACGAAGCTCAAAACAAGCTGTGCCTGGTGAACGAAGCCTTCCGGTCACGTGGAGACCACACACGATGTCTCTTGATCGTTGGTGCCTTACGGTGCGTCATGCATGGTTTGTTGAACAATAAATCTCGCACGTCGTTTGATTTAATACAAACAGGCTAATCTGTGCGAGACCGAATTAGTAAAGCGATCCGATAAATGTCGCACGTTGAACCATTTAGCACAAAATTTTCACGGCGCGTCAGCATAAAGGCCATCACATATAGTCGGATTAAAAAATTGCTGACATTTTTTCGATTTGGTCCCACAACGCTTTTTTTGCGCGCGCCACGCCATCTTCGTGTGTGGTACTGCATTTTACAATGGGAAATGCAAATCGTCTTCATGTTTGAACACTTTTGACGGGGATATCACACGAATCTCAAAATTCTACAAGCAAATCAATATTGCCTGGTTAATTGCGAGTCGATTGAGCCCAAAATTGTCGAAATTGAACGCGTGCACAAGAAGTTATTCACATTTTCATCGCCAGATGCCGCGATATCAATGCACAAACCATGGTTTTGTGTTGTTTTGCGGTTTCTTTTTTTATGCCGCACGCGCGGCATAAAAATGTCTTTTTATTTTTTCTTTTCCGCTAACATAGATCGGTGTTGTTCCCAAAGGATTCGACGTGAATACGCAATCTTTGCCATCGAAGATCTTGTTTGTGGTAGATCCATAGCACTTTTCGGATATAATAACCTTCCAGTATCGTACACCTTGCGGCGTGCGGCATAAAAATACTTTAATTCCCACGGCACAACGAAAAAAGACGTGCGTGCGGCGCGGGATAGGGATCTATCGTGCAGCGAAATTTAGAGCCTGCTTGTGAGGTCATAGGTGGGTGGTACACCCACCACGCCTTATCTCGGATCGAATCCCCTTTTCGCTCCGTACCTGTCGACTGCGCGCTTTAGGTGTCTCGCTTTCCTGAACTGAATAAAGCGACACCACCTCTCAGTGTGTTCGGAAGGCGGTTATCGGTTGGAAGATAGGTTTGGGAAAGGGCGCTGCGCCAGTCGGGCACTGGCAAAGCGGAAATGCGCTTTTCCGCGCAGCCAGTCGTTTGGACTGGCGCAGGTCTCAGCGCGATTCGCAGAGACGGTACGGTATTTTGGGCCAGAGAGGTAATAGGACACCGCAACGGGTGTTGTGTCGGTGTTGCCGGTATTGCCTGGTTTGTTGAACGATTTGGTACACCTGATTTGGTACAGGGTGATCGTGTCAGGACCAGAGTTGTCCGGGTACCCGAAGGTTCGGGTACCCGAAACCGAAATTTTCGGGTACCCGAAACCGAAGCTGTCGGGTACCCGACCCGAAAAACCGAAACCGACATCCAAACCCGACCCGAAAAACCGAAACCGAAAACCCGAACCCGATCAGGACCACGAATTGGTACATTGGTACTAATCGTACGTTCATACTGATTTGGTACACAAGCGCAGGGCAGTCGTGCCAGGACCACGAATTGGTAAGTAAATGTCGCACGTTCGGACACCAATTTAGCCAGATCTTCCTTAACTCGTTTAGTGCGATTTGCAGCCAGTGCTGGCGGATCTCGGATCGGATTTCGGATTCGGATTTGCGAGTTTCAATCTGATCCGCCAGCACTGTTTGCAGCTATTATGATAGGCACTAGTGTTCTTGTTGCCCGCATGATGTTCAGCGAGACGCATTCCACTATTGAAAGCCAAAACCGATCAAATTTTAATGGAAATTTAACAAATTTCTGATATTTCATGAAAGTCCATGAAAGCCACACCATAGAAATGGATGAACTTTCTCAATTCGCAATGAAGTCGCCCACGCAAAATGCTCAGCACAGAATTTGCCATAGATTCACCTGTTGGATTTTTATTTAATGTCCTGTGTGTTGAGAAAAGAGAAAGAAAGTCAAAGAGAAAAGTCAAAATACGGCTCAAAAAAAGTCGAAAGTTTCTTCATTAACTCGTATCTTCAGATTCGGACCGATTATGATCGGTAACGGTGCTCGTGTTGTCTGCAAAATGATCAGCACCGCGCACTCTGTACCAATTCAAAACGAACGTACGGCATTCGCTGTACCAATTCAAAGCGAACGTACGGCATTCGCTGTGCCGATTCGCGGGGATGATCCTAGCACGATTACCCTGTGGTGTACCAAATCACGAAGGTACGAGCTTCATTGTTCAACAAACCAGGACGCACCGTGTTGCCCGGTTTGTTGAACGACTTACAAGGGAACCACTCCAAGTGCCCCGCGAGTTAGGGACTGAGATGTGGCGGGGCTTGTAGACGGTCTTCTAACTAAGCAAACGCACATAGTCTTACCTGCCCGTAATCACTCGAGCAACCCTAAAGATGGTCACGAAGTTGCAAAAATTCGTCCTCGTGGATACTAGTAGCAGCGAACCGCCTTAGACAGCGATGTCTATGTGGTCAAGTGGTAGTGGTTTTGAGCTGCCAGTCTTGGGAGCCGAGTTCGAACCCTTGAGGGAAGCTTTTTTTTCTCCATCTCCTATAACCTCCTGTGGCATGTTTTTTACATGTTAAGTGCTTATTTTGTATGCCTTCCGCAATACGCGGCCTCTATTCAGCGGATAAAGGGATCGTTGTACTATGTTGACATGTGTATAGATAACGACTTGTGATTGATGAGCAGACTATTACTAGAGCTCAATTAGAGCTGTGGCTATTAGCTAATAATTCCATTCTGTTCCGACGCTTTTATGTCCATGTCGTCGCGTGTTTAAAAAATCGTCAGCGACATATGGCCCAACAATGTCTGCCCTACATCTCACAACGGGCACCACGGGTGTTAACATGGAGTTGTCAAGAACCGGAATAGGGTGAGCTTCAGGCTCTAGCACTTTGCAGCCCTTGCTCTTTGAAACTTTTGCTCTCCGAGAATGCAGCATTTGGAAAGCCATCTGAAAAGCCGAAAATCTTAAGAACTATATTTGTTGACGGAAAGGCACAAGGAGGGCAATTCGTAAACCTTTGCAATCGGCGAGGAAAGAAATGCAAGACGTGCGGGAGACTGCCGTGAAGACGGTCTGCCGCGTACTTTTTCGCTATGCTCTTTCGCGACGCGACGGGCGGGTTACAGGGCGCCCTTGTTGTTCCTCATCTTGTTGCCTCCTCTTATGGGCCATATGTCGCTGACGAAATTGGTTCCGTCGTTGTAATTTTTTAAACACGCGACGACATGGGCGTAAAAGCGTCGGAACAGAATGGAATTATTAGCTAATAGCCACAGCTCTAATTGAGCTCTAGTAATAGTCTGCTCATCAATCACAAGTCGTTATCTATACACATGTCAACATAGTACAACGATCCCTTTATCCGCTGAATAGAGGCCGCGTATTGAGGAAGGCATACAAAATAAGCACTTAACATGTAAAAAACATGCCACAGGAGGTTATAGGAGATGGAGAAAAAAAAGCTTCCCTCAGGGGTTCGAACTTCGAACCCGGCTCCCAAGACTGGCAGCTCAAAACCACTACCACTTGACCACATAGACACCGCTGACAAAGGCGGTTCACTGCTACTAGTATCCGCGAGGCCGAATTTTTGCAACTTTGTGACCATCTTTAGGGTTGCTCGAGTGATTACGGGCAGGTAAGACTATGTGCGTTTGCTTAGTTAGAAGACCGTCTACAAGCCCCGCCACATCTCAGTCCCTAACTCGCGGGGTACTTGGAGTGGTTCCCTTGTGAGCGGGTCGACGGTTTTGCCTGCGGATCTTCACTGATTTGCAGCTTCAATCGGAAACGAAGAAACGCGTGCTGCTGGCGTCGTCTTCTCCAGGGTTCAACGTAGGCATTGAGCGGCTCCATGCGCTTTTTGGCTACAAGTAGCATTAAAATTAGCAAGCACGAAGAAGACTTGCGGGCAATCCGCAGTCAGGCGGACATCAGCTTCATGACACAAGGTGAACTTATTCGTCCTCGGGCGTCCTGTCCTTGATGATCCAGGGGACGAGTGTTCGCCTGTTGCGATCCTTCCGGTTCTTCGCTTTCCCTTAAGGGCCCATTATAGTCTGCGCGACTGTGCGACTGTGCGACGCGTCGCGTAGCTGCGCGACAGTCGCTTAGCTACGCGACACAAACGGCCTGTAAACGTCGCGCAGTTATAGCCTGCGCGACACAAACGGTTATTGCAACTATAATACGCTATGCGACAGTAGATGTGGAACAGTGTGAAATCGAGAGGCATTTGGAGAGAAGCCTGATCCCTCATGCCCTCATCCTTCGGCCTCTCCTGAGAAGAAGAAGTGCTCTGGCGACTCGCAGCAAGGTGATCAGCTTTCGTCGATGTCTCATACTGAAAGAGAAGAATTACTACGTCAACCCAGCGAAGAACACAGGCATTTGCATCGATAATACGAAACTGCAAAAAGTACACCTTTATGTCTGAAACGACCAAAACCATCTGAACAATTCTACTCAAAGGAGATCAAGAGATTTTTTTTTCGAAATTGTAACAAACTTCCTGGACCTGGCGTTTCATGTCCAGCGCCAACGTCGGGTTTCGGTCCTCAACTGTCTTGAGGCAGCAGGCGACTTCATCGGCGAAGTGTTCGCACTTGTTCTTCTTATTCTCCTCAGCGAGAGTTCGCAGTACGGACGCCAATTCCTCATCCGGCTGGAGCGTTGTTCGCGTCTACGCTTCCTAATTGGTGTGTGGATCTCGTTGTTGAACGCATCGTCGAGGTCGTCTTCCACGGCGGAAGAGAGAGAGAGAGCTCGCAGTTGAAAGTGGTCTTTGTGAATCGCCTTCAACGGGCGATTTCTGTGCGGAGGACGAGTAGAGATCCTGGCTGCCCATTCCAAGGACTCTACGGGATCTACAAATCAGAAGGTGATATTGTATCCCTCACGAAACTCTTCCGAAATTCGGAAAGGTCCCACCACGGGAAATTCGCGCGCCATTTCCTGCTATCGGCAGGTTTACAATGGAAATTGGTGATTATCACAGTTTTTTATCAGAACAACAACTGCCACTATCTACAATCGAACCAACAACAATAAATCCAGGTAATGAGGTCCTATTCGGTTACTTCCGGTCGCTTTATTGGAGTCTGCGTCTTCACGCCCGCTTCTTCTGCGGTGGTTTCATCGGGTCCTAGGCGCATTCGTTTGAACAACGCAGAAGCGATAGGCGTTGTCCTCTCAGACGCTTCGATGTAGGCTTTGAGCGTTTCTACGTGCTTCCATCTACCATGGCGCATGACTTCGTCAACTGGCGCCCCGTCTGCTATGGCTTGTGTTGCTGCTCCTCCTCGGAAACCATGGAGCGTGATGTGACTGGATATGCCCAGTTTGGAGGCGACCCGGATCCATTCTTGACGCGCTACGTCGTAAGACATAGGTCTGGAAGTCTCGCTTAGGTTAGGGAATACATACGGCGAGTTGAGAGCGTTTAGGAGCCATGTAGACATCAGGTTCACCGCACAAAAGTGGTTTCCCGCGGCTTGGATTACTTTTCGCGCTCCGCCCTCCTTGTTGGATTTGTCCTTCACAATATGCAGGACCATCTTGTCCTCGGAGAGATCCACGTGGCATCGGCGCAACGAAATTCCTTCTGATGGCCTAAGGCGGCCGGCGTAGAGCACGGCCAGGCACGTTAGGATTCGGCGATCCTTGACGTCTTCTGTCTTCCAGTGTGCCAGCAGCCGAAGTTCGGTTTCAGAGATCTTCGCTCGGTGTTCCGGAATCCGTCCTTCACTGTGCGAAACTTCGGTGTTCGCCCGTTGACTTCTCCACGCTTGGAACTTCTTGACGGCGTTATTGTACTTGAGCACCGTTGATTTCTCTCGCGAAGCCTCAAGTTTGATCTGGACAACGTGGGCGACTTTTGGAGCCACGAAGAGTTGGACTGCTGTGCCGATCCTCCGAAATGGCTCTAAACACACGAATATGTCATATTAGCGCCCGAAGCTCGGATGTTATCTCCTTAATGTACATGGGTGGGCTGGGCGGGACGTATACCGACAATACACACTAGCGTCTTAAAAACAGCGACTACTAAGCTGAACTAAAGCAAGATGACTCTCATCTGCTTTTGCAGCACCTATTGCGCCTCCCACCGTACCCCTTCTCCGGCCAACCGCGCCGGCACCCCCGCCAGTTGGAACGACTGGCTCCGCTGAAATATTCATTTTCGCTCGGTTTTGCTTCGCGCCACTACGCGAAAAAGCGCATTTCAGCTTCACCGCCCTCAACTGGCGAAGCTGCCTTCTCCTCCTATTCCCAAACATACTCCCAAACGACCAACTGGGGTGTCGCTTTATTGGGTTCAGAAGGCAAGGCAGGCTAAAGTGCGAAGTTGACGAGCAAGAAGCAGAAAGGGAAAGGCGAGTGTTCTTCGTTGAAGACCGAGTTTTCGAATGTAGAGGGTACGAAAAGCTCAGACCCAGCGTCGCACCAAATGACGTCCTGTACGAACCACTTCCAGGATTGTCCGTCCCAAACTGATGGGAAGAATAGGTTGGACGGCCAGTAGGGAATCCCTAGTATACCTTGCGCGCGATGATGCGCCATGTGCGAGACGACATCCGCGATGATGCGTGGCGGTGGAACCGCCCAGACAAACTCGCCAGTCCATGACGATGCGAAAGCGTCGACGCCTTCCGCCCCAATGACCGCGTACCGAGCCAGAAAACGCGGACATTTTGCATTTTTCGAGTTCGCGAAGGCATCTAGTGATGGCAGGCCCCATCGCTCCGTGCAATACGCGAAAAGTTCTTCTCGTATCCCCCAATCGTCTTTGTCTAACAGTCGACTAGCCTCGTCCGCTAGGGTGTTTTGGTCGCGCGGAACCCAAATCGGTTCGAGAACCGCTCCCAAACTTTCCATATGCTCAAAGATATCCTCTGCCATTGCTTGGAGCTTGGCAAGTGGGCTCCCTTTCTTAATAATGCTCAACCCCCCTTGATTATCTATTTGTACTACGACCCGAGCAGTGCGAATTTCGTTAGCAAACGCTTTCGCGGCGAAGTGCACGGCCGCTATCTCCCTGAACGTGCTGGACTCTGCGCGTTCGTCGGCCTCGAAATTGATGGCGGTTCTAATGGTTGCCCCGTCCGTACACCATAGGACTGCCCCGGCTCCTGTACCGGATGCATCTGTCGCTAACCTACGCGCTTCGACTACTTGGCTTAGTGATTTATCATTCCTTTTTCGGACGTTATTCCACCACCATAGAAAATCTCGCCTTTCTTCCTGTGAAAGTGGGCGTTTCGTTCGCGCGGGAAGCTGGTCCATCTCCATGATAGCGGCGTGGAGGCTGCGCGATTTCAAAGAGCAAACAGGGCCGAACACAAAGCCAATAGAAGCTAGCGTCCCCACCAGCTGCATTCTATCCCGCTTTGTTGGGGATTTTGACTGCAAAATATCTGCTAATTTACAAAGTAGCTTATGTACTCTTTTCTCGGAAACTTTGATTGAAAATTTTTCTAGGTGCACTTCATATCCTAGCCATACCAAGCACTGTACCGGAGCCCACTGGCATTTGGATTCCGAAGTGACGATCCCAACTGAACGCAGGTCCTTACGAACTATCGACACTGCTGTTGCACACTGTGCTTTGACGGAGCGAAGATCAGGCCATCATCCAAATAGAGTGCACAGGAAATGCCTGCCTCTCGCCACTTACGTAGCAGAGGGTGAAAAATTTTGGTAAAGAGCATTGGGGCCGAAGAGAGCCCGAAAGGAAGCACGTTGAAGGTGTAGAATTTACCTTCCCATTGTATGCCTAGGAAACCTTAATCACTGGCCCTGATGTCTATGTGGTGGTAGCCTGACGTCATATCGAACGCAGCTAAATAACCGTTCTTAGGGAGCAAGGGTACAACGTTTTCGATTCGCTCAAAAGTAACAGACTTGTGCTCCAGGAAGTTGTTTAACCAGGACAGATCTACGATTAGCCGAGGTTTCGTACCATTATGGATCACCGCCATTGGGCTCACCACTCTTGGTTGTGTTAATGAGATACTAACTGCCCCGGCTTGCAGTAAAGAACAAATTTCGCGACTTGTGAACTCCATATCGCGTGCATTCATGCTGGCGTTCGCCTTATAAAAAGGGGGCACTGCTGCTCCTGTCTTGAAGGGGAGCGCGTAACCATTCTCGGTCACGTCCAAAATCCAGCGCGGACTATTTAATTCCTCCTAAAACTTTAAGAAACTGTTCAACTTACCGACAACAGTTATTGACGATGTATCCACCGGACCTTGGGTTTCATTGGCGGGAAGAGCTCTGTCCATGCGGACACTGTTTTGACATATGACCGAATCCGCGGCAGTTGAAGCACATTGTTGTGTTCGTCCTGGGTGGTCTTGCAGCAGGTTGGAAATTGTTGTAGCCAACGAACATCTGCTGTTGTAGGTGTTGGACTTGGGCCGCCAAACTTGCGACTGAGGGGTCCCTGTAGCCGAACGCAGTGGGAACGCGGGATCCGTTTCCACCGCCCCTCTATAAGGCATAACATATGATTTATGACTGGAGCATCCTGCGTCAGATACCGGAAAGGGCCGTTTCCTTCCTGTTGCGCCGCTGAGCGTGGCTGGCTTTACGACGTCGATCTCGTTGAACTTATCCGCCTCCGTCACGCACTGCGCTAACGACAGATCGGGGTGGGCCGCTTGTCGGTCCTCAAAAAAAACTTGAAAAACGCTGGCTGCGCGTCGGCCTTTCGCAACAGGAGGTTCCGCGCCTTAATATCATCCAGAACTGCGCTCAGTGCTTCGTTTCCGCCGATCTCTGCGTTCAACTGGTTCAGTCGGTTGATCCAGGAAGCGTTAAGTTGTACTTGGACATCCAAACGCGCGCTTTTCAACGGCTTTTCAGTCACAGCCGACTGGTTTTGTCGCGCTTCAATGGAGTCGACTTTTTCCGCGACTTGTTGCACTGCCAGGATCAGGCGGCTGATCGGATCTCCATCCGTGTGCTCTTCGAGCGGTTTGCTCATGTTACAATCGACCGATAACACTCGGTGCATTCGGGAGATACTCACGTTTCTCTCGTTGCTGCTCCCTGGTGGAGATCTATTACACGACCGGTGGACGCCGGTGCCGCGTTTACCCTGTAACGGAATCGTTACTAACTGACTGTGAAAGCTCTAACACGCTGTTTCACCGCGAAACGCACTATCGTGTCCCAGATGGACAGATCTATGGGTCTCCTTGAGAGAAGTCTAACCAGGATACTTCGACTGGTGAATGCTCAGACCGGAAACCTCGCGGTCTATACTATTTGCCAGGATACCTTCGACTGGCACTACCACGCTACACACAAATTTTCGACCACTACCAAAAGACTAACGTAAATATCTACTACCAAGTACGTATACCGACAATACGCACTAGCGTCTCAAACAAGTGTGGTTCAACGTATGGCATTCGCCGTAGCACCGGTCCTGAACCGATCCCCCTGCGGTGTAATATGTCGTCATACTGTACTGTACTAACAAGGGAACCACTCCAAGTGCCCCGCGAGTTAAGAACTGAGATGTGGCGCGCCTTGTACACGGTCTTCTAACTAAGCAAACGCACATAGTCTCGCCGGTCCTAAATCACTTGGGCTACCCTAAAGATGGTGACAAAGTTGCAAAAATTCAGCCCCCAGGTACTAGTAGCAGTGAACCGCCTTTGAGAATGGCGTCTATGTGGTCAAGTGGTAAGACTGCAGGTTATGAAACTTTTGCTCGCAGAGTTAGTTTTTTATTTTGTTTTTCTTCTTGTTCTGAGTGTAAATTTTACGTTACCTTACTTCTACCTATTTTCAAACGTATTATTGTTGAGGTGCAAAGGTGATAGATGACCAAATGGCAACATTGAAATTTACACTGATACAGAAAGCGGCAAAACATGGCGTGTCTTCATGTACTAGATGTCCTGATTACGCTCTAAAAATATTAGCTACTGTCGACTACATTATGGCTAAAACTGGCCTGAAGATGACGACCTTTATGTAAAAAGGTATAAGGGGATGATAAATCTGTCCGATGGTCTGTGTTCCAATCGTTGAGTGGTAAGAGTATGGTTCAAAGGGCAATTCACCCGGGTTCGATTCCCACCAAGTACTGAAATTTTTAACTTTTATTACATTACATTTACTCTTGAATCAGTGACATTCGTCATGCAAGATATCTCATAAAGCTCAAAGGAGAACCGTATATCACCGTAGTAGCTGCTGATCTTCTTTTTTCGGCGCAGAGCGCGACGTCCGAATTGAAGACAGCTATCCCATCAATGTGCGCGGGCTTCGAAGCGACAAAGAGGCTGTATCCAGAAGATGCGCGGTGGTGGAGCATAACAGGCGACGTGGAGTCCCGTCTTCGGTGCGGTTGACGGAGCAGACTTCGGAGTTGGAGCGATTCTTCAACTTGAGTGGACAGCGCAGGTGGTCGGGCGATGCTGACGGTCTTCTTGGCGAGATATAATTCGGCTTACGTTCCACGCCAGCCACGACGGATTGGAACGGGGCGATCATTGTGCCAACAACGACGGCCGAGAACAACCGGTTACTCAACTCATTCCGCTCAGACAGCCTCAGAGAGAGCGAGTGGATGACCCGACCAATCTCTGGGAACACAAATGAAAGACCGAACTTTTATCTAACTGTCTTTTACTGTATTCTGTTACAAAAAAACACGTGAGAAAATGAAGAAGCCAATTTTGCATATGTATTTCATGTCTTTGCGTCTACATAAAAGTCATCTAAAGGTCAGTTTTAGTCACCATGTAATCGACAGATGCTAATATTTTGCGAAAGCAATCAGGACATCTAGTGCGTGAGGTCACCATGTCCTATTTTTGTTTAGCCGCTTTCTGTATCAGTGTAAATTTCTGTGTTGCCAGTTGGTCATCTGTCACCTTTGCACCTCAACAATAATCCGTTTGAAAATAGGTAAAAGTAAGGTAACATACAATTTACACTCAGAACAAGAAGAGAAACAAAAGCATGGATATGAGAAAAAAATAAGTCAGAAATGGTGGAACTGCTCAGTGGAATCGAAGATCTTGTCGGCGAAGGTGAAGTGAGTGCCGTAGAAACCGTGCAAGAGTTGGTAATAATAGACGAAGAAGCAGAAGAAGCAGGTGGCAACATGGTGTTTGCAATCTGGGATTGGGAAAGTTATATCCCCTAAGACCACCCTTAACTTACGCTAGATTCATAATATCTCATGATACGATCAACCGATATTGATTTCGAAATACCGTCAAGTACTACCGTCTTCTTGCTCTTCGATACTTCTTTTATCACAAACGGCCCAGATCTGTTAGCCTCGAGAACATCGCCCTTGCGACTTAGCTTACGATCGTTTTGCAGAGTCACTTTATCACCGACCTCATAACATTGAGGGTTATGAAGCTGATCGTAACGAGCCTTGTATTTTGATTGTTCATTGATAATATTCTCTCGAGCCTTCTTTCGCACATTCGCTAGCTCTTCTAACCGTTTAAGTCGTTCTTCGTGCAGAGCTTTTTCTTGCGATTCAAAAACGTCAATATCGTCTTCAGTGAACCGGAAGTCATCGTTTTCTTGTCGGTACAACTCAATATCTTGCGGCCAGATCATCTTTCGGCCTGTCACCAGCTCGAAGGAGCTGTAACCGGTGGCTCTGGTCGTATGAGAACGTATGCTCATCAAAATCAGTGGCAATTGGATATGCCAATCAACTCTCTTCTCTAGCGACTTGACCAAAAGATCTTTTATAGTTCGGTTCATCCGCTCCACAAGCCCATTTGTTTGTGAGTGGTAGGGTGTGGAGACTCGGCGATCTATGCCCATACGATCTGCCAATTCCTTAGTGACTCCAGCAAACTCCGTTCCCTGATCACTTATGATAACCTTCGGCATGCCGAACACTGATATTACATCAGTGATCAAGAACTCGGCGATCAGTGCAGAACTTTTCCCGGGAATGGCTTTCGCGATAGGGAATTTCGAAAAATAATCCACTGCAACGACTGCGTAGCGGTTTTTGCGGGGGGTAATCGGCAACGATATTAGATCAATGCCGTACTGGAAAAGTTAATCTCTATCACTAAACCGAACCTCGGAAACTGTGAAAACGAAAAAATCACACCCAGAGCAATAATAAAGGGACTGCTTCTGGTGGGATTCGAACCGGAAACCAAAATATTAATCTCTTAACTACCATAGAAAACGGTTCGTGCGGAGGGCGAATCGGTCGCAGCTCCGTTGACACCTTTAACGATACTCGGTTCATTTGACAGTTGTGACATCGCTGGATGTAAGTGACAACGTCGTCTTGAACACGATCCCAATAGTATCTATACAGATTCGGTTCGAAGATTTTGGAAGATTCGATTCAAATTCCATATAGTCGACGCGGAAAATCTTATGCAGAAATCGGGAATGGCCCCGCAACGAAAATTTTTGGCGCGAAAAGTGCCTAGCGGTCGATTTACAAGGGGATTTCGGAGTTTCGGCAGACAATCGTGAAAATCTCGTGCAGTTTCACGGTTTCGATGAAAAAAAAACCGTACAACTGTTCTCCAGGCTCTGGCGAGCATTTTGCGCCCTGGATTGTCGGAATTCGCTGCGTTTCAGATCCTATACGTTTTTACGATAGCAGTGTTGTTCCACGCGGAGACTGACCTCAATATTGATCGTTTTTTTTAGATATTTTACCTTCAAAATAGCAAAATGAACAAGGAAATAACAAGAAAGATCATTAATCGGTTGCATATGAATCCAACTCTTCTTCCGATGAAGAGCGATAAGCCATACCGGCAAATGAACCTGTATGTAGGTTCAGCAACTCAGTCTCTTTGTTCTGCGCATTTCTATAGAAGCCTCTAATATACGAAGCTGGAATAGATTCACAAGCTTCTCGGGTAAGATTCATCACGGTGGCGATCTTGTCTTGAAGTACGAGATGGTCTCGCACATAGCGCTTCACTCTAGCGCTTCATAGCGCTTTTAACCCCAGACTTGTTCGATTGGATTTAATTCTGCGTGATAAGGGGGGAATCGAACCGGCTTAACCCCATGCGACGCACGCATTTCGTCGAAGAATCGTTTGATGAAGTCATGCGCAGAACAAAGAGACTAAGTTGCTGAACCTACATACAGGTTCATTTGCCGGTATGGCTTATCGCTCTTCATCGGAAGAAGAGTTGGATTCATATGCAACCGGTTAATGATCGTTCTTGTTATTTCCTTGTTCATTTTGCTATTTTGAAGGTAAAATATCTAAAAAAAAGATCAATATTGAGGTCAGTCTCCGCGTGGAACAACACTGCTATCGTAAAAACGTATAGGATCTGAAACGCAGCGAATTCCGACAATCCAGGGCGCAAAATGCTCGCCAGAGCCTGGAGAACAGTTGTACGGTTTTTTTTCATCGAAACCGTAAAACTGCACGAGATTTTCACGATTCTCTGCCGAAACTCCGAAATCCCCTTGTAAATCGACCGCTAGGCACTTTTCGCGCCGAAAATTTTCGTTGCGGGACCATTCCTGATTTTTGCATAAGATTTTCCGCGTCGACTATAGGTTTGGGAAAGGGCGCTGTGCCAGTCGGGCACTGGCGAAGCGGAACTGCGCTTTTCCGCGCAGGGAGCGCAGCGAAACGGAGCGGAAAAAAGTATGTGATGGCCTTTAAAGTCTCGCGTCTCGCCAAATGTTCCCGTCTCGATTTTTCCCTTTCAGTTGCAGTTGCTTTCGGTTTCCCTTTCGAGCGGTTGCAAATCGGTCGTTTTTCTTCTTTTCTTCGTTTTTCTACACAATTTTGACCACGGACTATGGTCGCCGTAAAATCAATGCGCCTGCAATGTGCACGTGGTGGGACCACCAGACTACTATAATTTTGTCGTTCTGCTGACTTTTACAATGGAAATCGCAGAGTCTCTATCTTGTTTCGTTGATTTTGCGCGATCTACGAGGTTTCGCAGAAATCCAAACGTTGATTTTGCGCAGAATTGAACGCCGCGTCGAATGAACTATGGCTCACTGCTGGAAACTCACTCCGCGTGCCGGAATTGAACGGTCTATAAAACAGACTACCATCCTAAGCCAATTTAACGTCATACACGCGGGTTATTCATCACTGTCACTGCTATCAGAGTCGCTCGTACTGCGATCTGAGTTCCTGCGCACTGTAACGCTTGTTAAAGAACCACTTTTGCATCATTCAAGCTTGAGGTTGAAGCTACTAGTAAAAATCCAACGTTCGATCCTAGCGTAGGGAGCTTGTAGTAATCTTGGGTTTTCCAGATTCCATGGGTATATTGAAGTGTCATGAGCCTTGTGTCAGCTCTAAAAGGCTTGAAAGTTAAGGCAGCGCATATTTTTCAAGCGGAAAAGGCGCCTCAGGTCACATTACATGGTACTAAAATAATAATCGCTTAATAACTCCACGTTCGCGCCACCAAATTGCACCAACTAGGGTTCATTCGAACGAGAAAGTTCTAATCTTCAAAATCAACGTTCAGTTTTCCAAAATACCCTCTACTTCACGAGTTATGCATAATTCTTTGTCGCGGCTCCAAAATTCAATGGCGAAACGCGTGCGACGTTTCCTAGAAGCGCACTTTTCGTGGCATGAGCCTTGACCCATTGATTTTACGGCGACCATAAACTGTTTCCGAAAGTACAAATGACCCTTTACATTATTCGTTTTTCGATGTTTTCCGAGTGTCACGCTGTTTCTGGTGTAAATTTCACTGAGTGGTTCTCATAAATAAGTTATAATTCTTCGACTATTTTCGATGATTGTCGCACCAAGCCCAATTTTATGCTTCATAACATCGCATGCGACGCTATGGTGAAGGTACCTGTGGACGACGGCTTCGCGTATTCTGATGAAAAGACAACTGTGTCTGGCGCCCAATCCAGGCTTTTCCCTCCGTCCGTGTTTCGGCCTTTTTTCCAAGTGAAGGTTGCTCCTCATGCGTCCATGTTTTGGCGTCAGCGAGAACGTGAAGGTAGCACAAGGGTCGCTCTTAAGCGCATTACTGAGAACGTTATTCTCATTTTTCCGAAGCGATTTTATTTGAAAGAAACTCGTATCGATATCGAGTGCACCCCTTGTTCAGGACAATTATCGAAAAACTACTTTGCGCCTGTGAGTTTTTTCATTTCACGACGAAACTATAGCACGTATAAATGCATTTAGGTTAACCGTCAGTACCAGTCAGTCACGCGGAAGTTAGCGTTTGGGGGATATGATGACGAAAGACGCGATTCTGCGAACCCCGCTTCTCTTGAAAATTTCTATAATAACTCCACACTTTCATCGGTTGCGAAACTCTTTTCAGCTATTATCATTGCGGTTGCGTTTTTTCTTCTCGTTAAGCGCGTCGTAAGCATATACGAGATCGTAGATTAATGCTCTACAATGTGTTTGTATAGAGATTTTCTATTGTATAGTCGGATCACAAAATTGGTGACATTTTTTCGATTTGGTCCCACAACGCTTTTTTTGCGCGCGCCACCTCCAACGTCGCGTGTGGTCCTCCATTTTACAACGGGAAATGCAAATCGTCTGCATGTTTGGACTCTTTTAAGGGGGATATCACGCGAATCCCAGAATTCTACAAGCAAATCGATGTTCCTCGGTTAATTGCGAGTCGATTGAGCCCAAAATTGTTGAAATTGAACGTGCACAAGAAGTTATTCTCATTTTCATCGCCAGATGCCGCGATATCAATGCACAAACCATGGTTTTGCGGTGTTTAGCGGTTTCTTTTGGAGTTTTCCCCGGTACAGAACATCTTTATCGGATTGAGATCACAGTAGTATGGCGGAAGTTACGACAGTTCCACTCCTGACCCCCTATTCCCTTCGTCGACCCAACCCATATTTCTGCGAAAACTCCAAAAGAAACCGGCGAAACACCACAAAACCATGGTTTGTGCATTGATATCGCGGCATCTGGCGATGAAAATGAGAATAACTTCTTGTGTACGTTCAATTTCGACAATTTTGGGCTCAATCGACTCGCAATTAACCGAGGAACATCGATTTGCTTGTAGAATTCTGAGATTCGCGTGATATCCCCGTCAAAAGTGCCCAAACATGCAGACGACTTGCATTTCCCGTTGTAAAATGGAGGACCACACACGACGCTGGCGCCGCGCGCGCAAAAAAAATGGCGTGGTGGGACTAAATCGAAAAAATGTCACCAATTTTTTAATCCGACTATAGTTGTTTGTATAGATGTGGTTGAATAGAAACGGCAAATTCTGTGCTCAACACTACATCGATCGGCTTCACTTGGCATGTACTTTTACGTGTCTGTAATGAAAATGACGGCGCTAGACAGACAGTCGCGTCTGAGAAAAGCTATATAAGGCTTGGAGAACGAGTATCGGTTTTGTCCCGATCGGGTCCCCGACAATGTCTGTTTCGTGTTACTTTGGTACTGGCGGAGGACCGGGGAAACCCGGCGGCGGAGCCGTATCTACTTACCTCACTCCCGGCGGCGCCCCTAGCGGCCCACCCGACGCTAATAACAATAACAACAATGGAATGAACCCACCCCCTGGCACTCCCGGTGCAAATCCACCCCCCGGCACTTCTGCGTACTTTCCTGCTCCTGGAGCGGGTGCCGGTGGCGGCACTGTATCGGCATACTTCACCCCGACAAGTCCCGGAGGCATGGGAGGTGGCGGTGTTCCTGCTTACGGAGTCCAAGGAGGTAAGCTTGTTCACTACATTTTGTAGGCACAATGTTTTTGCTTTCAGTTCCAGTGGACGTCGGAGCCTCGATGACTGCGCTTGGTGTCCCTACTGCTGGTAGCGGAACCTCTACAATGACCGCTATTGGAACACCCGCTGGTGGAACCTCTACAATGACTGCTATTGGAGCAACTGCTGCTGGAGGAACCTCTACGATGACTGCAATCGGTGCCTCTGCTGCTGGTGGAACATCTACGATGACTGCCACTGGTGCTTCCGGTGCTCGTATGTTCTTACTGATTTCATTAAAATCAGATGGTTTAAATTCCAGATGGAACTTCGACCATGACCGCTATTGGCGCAGCCCCTTCCGCAACCCCTTTGGGCGGTGGCGCTCCCGTTTTTTGTCCTGGCGGCGGAGCTCAGTCTACGTACTTCGGAGTCGGTGGAGCAGGAGCTCCTGGCACCGGCGGAGCTCAGTCTGCATATTTCGGCGTCGGTGGAGCAGGAGCTTCTGGCGTCGATGGAGCAGGAGCTTCTGGCGCCGGCGGAGCTCAGTCTGCTTACATGGGAGTTGGAGGAAGCTCTGGTAGAGGGCCGCCTGCTCCGAACCCGGCTGCTGGTGGAATTCCCGGACAATCTACGTACTTTGGTGTCTCCGGTAATAACACTCCTGGTGCAGTTTCTGCATATTTCGCCCCCAAATAATTATTCTGTCATGTATATATCCCAGATTATTCGTAGTGAATAAAGTCTTCAGACTCTACTTTCGTTTCTTCTTGGTGGAACTGTTTCGGTGCGGACATTTACATTATTTGTCAAATTTCCAGTCTTTTCCTAGTCTTTTCAACAGTAAATAACCATTTATCAGAGGTGTCGTAAAAGAGGTCGCGCACGTAACAACCGAGTGAGAAAGCGACTGCCGCGCCGAATCACGTGTGGCTAGGCGAGCGCCCTGTCGCTCGTCAAACGGCAAGTGCGTTCGCGTTCTATAGTTCGTCGCTCTCAGCTGTACAGGGTTCGCAAAGAGAAGAACAAATCAAACTAGCGGCTTGTCTTGAAAGGATAAAAGAACACGCGCCGCGAAGGTCCATCGGTCGAAGTCATCGGCACCGCTGGAATCGTCGTCTCTTGAATTTTTTGTCGTTTCATCGCAGCTGAGCATCTTGTCGTGCCGTGGACGCGTTGCTGTTTGATTACTGCGGCTGTTGTGAACACTCGTTGATTTTCCGATCGATTGTGCCGCTGTGTGATTCGTGCGATTTTTGGGAGGAAGCTAGCCGTACTTATTGATCGTTGGGCTTTCTCATTTTATGCGACGAATCGCACACGGCACTAATAATTTTCACTCGTTTGTTCACAGCAAACATTAATTTTTGTGTTCATCACGAAAAACCAAGGATAAGTCATTTCTGTGGTTTGATGTCATCGTTAGTGAGTCCGCATGTTGCTTGGTGCGGTCGTCCGTTAATTGTAGTTACCGAACGCTTTCAAAGAATTTTGTAGTCGATTTTCCTCATACCGACATTTTATTTCAGAAGGATCGCCTCCGCGAGCGTGTCGCTTCTTGCGACAAGTGCATACAATTTATTTTGAGAACATATATGCTAATCCATCGGTGGCTGCCGTTTTCGTTCACCGTTTGTAAATAATCTCTCAGGATGGGTGGCCGTCAGTCAGTGCAGACAGATGTGGAAGTATATTTGTTCCCTGCCTAAACTAGGTTATGTACTGCTTAGTTTCAGCGTCGACCAAGATCGAACTCTGCTGTGGAGACTCCAGGGGAAATAGGAACGAACACTAGACGTCATGCTTCTACATCGGCCGTGAGCACGCGTGATGTTTCGGTAGGACTGCTATGAACACATGTTATTACCTTGTCTCTCTTTGGTCTTTAGAATCATGCTCATGGAAGCACGTCAGATTCTGAAGAGGAGGGAGGCGGAAGTACTGGGTCAGCGAATGTTCATGCAAACTCCTTGAGTGGGTTTCGTCTCATTGCTTCAAATGGGCGTTCCGTCAACCGCTCCCAAATCGCACAGTTTTTTCAACAACAAGGCTCTTCCGGCAGTAGGAGTCATCGGCGAAGTATGGGAATGTTTCATTTGCTTGGTAAGCAGCATACGGCGTACATTTGAAGTTAAGCACTAGTTTCAGCTCAAGACGTCAAATGCCCCGTATGCAATACGGTCGTGCCTTCCGATACCGCAGAACTCCATTTTGTGATTTGTCTTACGAAGCCTCGACTGGGTTATAATGGTTTTATCTTGTAATTGAAGCCGGCGAACTGAAGCTTTCGATTTCAGATGATATCCTAACGGATGATAAAGGTGAATGCGCCATCTGCCTTGAAGATATGGCTGCCGGTGACAAGATCGCTCGCTTGCCATGCTTATGTATATACCACAAAAAGTAAGTTACAATTACATGATTATTTGCAACTGTTTGATTTTTAAGATGCATTGATGAGTGGTTTGAACGCAAGAATTGTTGCCCAGAACATCCTGGTGATGAATGACTTTCTTCCGCTACCTTCGGCTTGCTGAGCAAGGCATATCACCCTTATAATCCACAATGCCTCTGTACAGAACATTAAATTTTAAGTTACTTCCTTCTTTCTTTGCTAACATACGACGTCTGGTTTCTTTCTCTTTATGGGTAGTGTTGTCTGTGATGCGTCACTTATAGCACACAAGACCTCAAAAGTAATTCGGTGTGGCTGTTCTCTGTAATGTTTATATTCTTAGCTTCCGTGCTTTAAATCACTGGTCCACTGTACTCTTTTCCACGTGATTGGTTGTTCCAAATTTGACCCTTGTGGTGACCCCCGTTCGATACTTTGTCGTTTCTGCGCGTTGCTAATGAATTTCCTATGTCGCCAACGCCTGCTGCAGATTTTACTCTTTCCGATTACGTGTATTCCTTCCGGTTTATTCTTGTCGAGACACTAAACTGCGCATTCTTTTACCTTGAGTCGTAACTCGTTTATGCATCTCCACATTTCTACGGTATTTCGATATTGTATTGTACCGGACCTAGATATCTACACCTGGACGTTGTTTGTGTTATATGGTAATTTGTTACATATTCGTTTCTAATACAACACAGTACTGAACTTTTATTACTTTCTCTAGAAACCCGTGTATAATACCAAGCTGACCACTTATAGGTGAGATCAATGAGAGAGATTCGATGTAGAAGTTCCTCAAGCGGCGTAGAGGAGCAAAAGGGAAATGACAAGCAGCAGAAGAGACCTTCTGGGAAGTTCCCCGTCTTCTGGTGAAGCACTGGGTGCCTCGTGTAGGTCGCAGTTTTGGATGCGTTCTCCGGCATGCGCTGCATAGAGGGAGAGGTTCTGACGGCCTGTCTTAAAGCGCTTCCTGAAGGTGTGAAAGAGGCGTTCGGTGTCCCGCTGTGCATCCTGAGCCATCGCCAGCAAGTAATCGTTCCCGGATACCATCCGATCGAAGATGCACGCGTCGAAGAATTCGTCGGTGACTTCGGCGCTTTTGCAGCGTTCTAGCGCAAGTTTCGGAGGCACCGTGATGTTTGTCTTCCGACATCGGGCGAAGGAGTACGGCTGCGCCAGCGCTTCTACGATTGGCATGCGTTTGGTGCACCCACTGAAGCAGAGCTGGTGCTCCACTTCCGAGTGGTCCCGCACGAGTTGGAGCGGCAGACGGAGAGAGGCGCCGAGGTAAGGCCCCTGGCGTCGGATGGTGATAATCGTGGTGATGTAGCGGAGCTCGATCTCCACGTGCGAGCTGTTCGGACGACGGATCTGAATCGTCCTGCGAGGGCTGAAGGTGTGGAGAAGGGAGCGCACGCTTACGGTCTGCCGTAAGGATCCGTGGCCGTCGTGGTGCCGTCGGTGAAGGCCATGGAGAGGCCGGGCTCCTCGTTGCTCGCTTCGAAGAGCTTCTGGCCGGAGCATCCGTTCGCCTTCTTGATAATCAGGCTGACCTGCAACGCGCAATTTGTGGAAGTCGGAAGCGGATTTGTCACACGAGCCCATTATTTTGATTGATCGCCTCGTTTACACTTCAGCGTCGAGGCGACGCGACCCTTCGATCGCGCTGTTGCGATTTTGTTTTTCACGTCCTCGGGTCCCGAGAAGCCCTTCGGATCGCCTTCCCCTGCGCGCCTTGGAGGAGGACAGGGAGGCAGAATCCCCCGCGGCGACGCTACCGCGTTTTTCTCACAGACGACGGGAACAAATCCGAGGGGTCGCTGCCACCTCCAGGAGCAACGACACGGGCGTCATTAATCTTGATTAGAAGTTTCGTCGCCAAAACATGCGAAAACAGTGTGCCCCGAACGTACCTTCGTGATCGCGCCTCCGAACTGCAAGCCTCCGCGGCGCCCCTGCGTGATCTGCACAACGAAGAAGTCGTTGTCGGCCATCGGGAAGGCGCCGTCCACGTCGCAGGTCTCGAAGCTGTCGTCGAAGCGGCGGAGATGGCGATCCCCGAACAGTGTGCAATAGCCGAGCATCGAGTGGTGTTGGATGTCGTGGAAGAAGGGGCATCTGAGGCGACGACTAGACTAGAGGATTGTCGGGGCGGGGGACGTACCCGCTGCTCGAGGGCCGGTAGATGTCGGAGCTGGGGAGCGCGTCCGGCGGCGGCGCCTTGGGGCAGGCGAAGTCGTTCATCTGCTTCCAGATGAGCGTCCGGTGGGCGTTGAAGGCGATGTCGCCGTGGCAGAGCGAGCTCGTCAGGTTCAGGCAGCGGTTGAACTCGAGGAGGAGCTGAAAAGGGGCTGGAGGTGAAGAGACCGGACTGCGCACCTTGCAGTAGTCGTGGTTCTCGCGGATGAACTCGGCGTCGTACTCGTAGACGATCGGGTACATGCGGACGCACTGCTCTGCCCGGCAGTCCCGGGCGGCTGAAGGGTACGGTAGGCGGCGCTCCCCTCAAGGCACTCACCTCGGGAAAGGGATGGGAGGAGGGAAACCGAGGCGACGACGAGGAGGAGAGAGAGGAACGCGGACGGAGGCGATCGCATGTCACCTCGACATCGCTTCGTCGCTTCGGAGGCGGAGGGACGAGTGGCGGAGCAGCGGACGACCACGGGGCTGAAATGGCAGATGAGAGGCGCTCCGGACGATAGTGGTGGCTCCGGAGAGCGACGCTGCCGGACGCGTGGTGGCCGGCTTGCATTACAGCGAATGGAGGCGATCGAGCCGCAGATAGGGCCGCCGAGGGGTTCCCGTGCTCCGTGGCAAAACACAGTGGAAGGAACGCGGCGCGGAGGGAACGCAGGTGGGAGGCGTCGAGATCGGCGATCGGCGCTATGTAAATCGGAGAAAACGATCGAGAGGCGCCGCTCGCGGCGAAGACGCGAATGGAAGGCGCGCCAGCCAGGGCTCGGGTGAACGACGGGGTAGGCGGGGGGCACCCGTTCGTCGGGTGGCGACACTTCGCCAATTAATTAGAGCGACGTGCGGAGAAGTGAGACGCGAAGATTTTGGAAATTCGACGAAGCCGAGGAAGCGCCGCGGACTGGGAAAATGCGGTCGGTAGACGGGTTGGCGCGCCCGTTGGGCAAACAGAGGAGCCCGACTGGTTCGCCCGGTACCGTACGGCGCAACGGATCTCTATGTGTGGTCCCGGTGAAGCCCGCGGGAGTGCAGGGTTAACGCGGAAGAAGAGGTGCCGAAGCGCCCTTTTGGCGTCGAAGAGCGCAACATTTGGGCAAGTCGTAAAAGGAACGGTGAGAAAGAAAGCCCAATCATGCGGATTACTGTAGAAACGGCGACGCCGGCGGAAATGGCCATCGGCGCCAGATGGTAGAAGCGGCGCCGCTTTGAAGGGACGTCGGAAACGAGCCGAGGCGATGTTTTTGGCCCTCAATGGAGCGTGAAGGGACTCTCGGCGGTCCTTGGCCCTTCCTTGGCGAAAGTGGGAAGACGAGGAGGGGGAACCCGCCCCAGTTCCAGCCCGGACAAAAAGCGCAGAATTTGATCGTTTCGCGAGGAGTGCCGCGTCTTTGTTTGCGTCCCGTGGAACGGCGATTCTTCGCCCCAAATAGAGCGAAAACGAGTCACGCTTGGGAGCGGATCGGGGCTAATTGCCGAAGTGGCGCTGATTAATCGCACCTCGGGCCTCCTGAGGGTCTTTACACCGAGCGGGACGTGGGAACGCGGAAGGTCGACGATTTGTCGCCGCGAAGAGTTATGGACGAGGCGCTTTGTCCCCGAAGATTTGTGGATTGAGTGCCTCGGTGAGAAGAAGGCGCCCTGGATACCGCCGCGGATATCCACGAGGAGTCGGAAAGAGGCCAGAACCTGGACAACGAGATGGCTGTACCAGTTTCTGAACGTCTTCCTCTTGCAAGGGGCAGCTATAAGCTAGATGCCAAGTCGTCAGGCGCCAAGAAGGAGGAGGAACGCGTTTCTAGAGAACGAATAGTCAAGAGATTCGGAGAGAATTCGAAGATACAAGGGGAATCGGCGGGGAACCCGTCGTAAATCAGAGGAATTCGCGGAGGTGGCGTTTCGAAAGCGTCGGAGTTGGAAACGCAAAGTCAATTAGCGTCTGCGACGCCGTGAGTGATAAGCGAATGCAAACAGAAGGGCCGCCGAGCGCCGAGGCGGTCACGTGGACGGCGCCGAGGCGAAGGAGCCGTAGAAGGGCCAGGAGGCGCTGAGTCACGGCCGCTCCTGAGTCATACTTGGCTGGGCGTCCTTCGCGGATGTCTTCTGGACGACGAAGGTGACGGGAAGGTCTTCTGGAGGCACAGCGGAGGAGCCCCTGGAAATCCACGGGCGGATACTGTGGCGGAGGCGCCGCCAGCGGCGCCTAATCGAGGTGAACAGGTGAGGCGAGTGCCTGGGTGGCGCCGTTTTATGACCGAATTGAGTGCGTGGAGTCGCCGCCCTTTGGAGGACTCCGAGGGGTCGTTTTTGGAGCCAATTAAGCGCCAATCAGCCTTCGGGCCGATCTGTTCCGATGATGTAGGCGTTGTAACTGGGAGATTAATCGCAACCGACTGTTGGCGGCGGAGGGAAAAAGAGTTTTGGAGGGAGTGGGGCGGCGATGATGTAGCGCTTATACAGACTCTTTGTCCCTGGACGACCCTGGAAGGCGGACCTCCGTCTCGAGGTCTTTCTTGTGATCAGAGCACCCATAGAAGGGGTGGGGGAGAAGGCATCTGAACTCCTGTTTTGGCGCTTTTTAGCATACGTCATCTTTATACTCCGGTGAAGAACCTCGTATTAGATCCCAAAGGACTCCGCCGATTCGGGCTACGGTAACAAGATTCGTAGAAGGCCCTTTTCTAAGCGGACAAATGGAAAGAATCTACCTGTTCGGAGCCTCTGGACACCACTAGAAGACCAGCATTTTTGAAGCGTATCCACTTCATCGAAGAAGGGGGGAAGATCGAGGAACGTCAAAAGCCGCCTACCGATCCACTTCCATTGACACTCTTTCTGTTGGCGCCTTGTCCTCAAAAGAAGCACTTCTGAGTCGTTCCACCTTTACCCGATCCGATCTCCCGGTGGCGCCTCGATTTGACGACTTCGTTAATCGCAGCTGACAGATCAAAGGAACGATACAATCTCCGCACCTATTTGCACCCATCTGTCCCCCGATTATGGTAGAAGTGGGTATTTTACTACAGAAGATACTACTATAGAAGAAGACCGTGATAATCTCGTTATTTGCCTTTCTGTAAGGCTGTGTGAGTTTGAATCATGGATGGAATCAATGTGATGGAATCACAGGTCTTTTGCTGGGAAGGGGCTTATTATGTCGTTCTCAACAACGCATTCTCAGCCGTATTCCAGCCCAAAACATCAAAGGCATTCTGAAATCAGCAAATCAAATCTAGCGTTTTTGAACAAAAATGAAGAGCTGGATTTATTTGCTGATTTCAGAATGCCTTTGATGTTTTGGGCTGGAATACGGCTGAGAATTGTGTAAGCGTAACACGTTTATTAACGGCCCGGACGCATAAATTGTTATACTCTCTTTTGTTCTGTTGGTAATTTTTGGAAGCATTGCCGCTAAATCGACTGAAATACTCACTGTAGCAAAAACGGCGGTGAAAACATAAATAATCTCATAAAAAACATAAAAAGTCCGGGACGCAAATGTCCGGACACCTCAAAAACCGTTTTTGGTTCAATTTTCGACCTCTTTCTCTTACTTAGATCATTCCCATCTCTGATCCCCGCGCACACTGATGGGATCGCCGTGTTCTACTCTGATGTGCCGAAGCCAGAAGAAGACCGGCGACTACGGAGTTACAATGTGTTTCTTGTGCATATATATGACGTCTCGCAAGGCGTAAGCCTTAGATACGAGAAGTAAACTCGTAAACTCGTAAAGTGGAAAGCTATTGTGAGGGTTAACTTGGAAACATACAGCCTCGGATAGTCGGACTTTTTGGGAATGCAAGGGTCATTTTTTCAACATTTGACCCCTTTTTTCTTTAAAGTAGAAGTGAGCTCGTGGATTCACTATATGGGCATAGTAGTGTGTGTGGTAGCTATCTGCTGCATATCCCCATTGTCTATTGTGATACTTAATCAATTAGAAATGTTGGAGTTAAGAGTGCATGTTGATTTGAAAAGGCCACCTTTTAGAGATTTGCCCATGTTACGATGTATGACGAACACAGTGATAGGTGCATTTGATAGGCAAGACCCAACAGTGCATGTGGTTGAAGGCAGTAACCATCCATCACACAATTAATGCCATAGGTAGCCCGTATATCACTTCGCATTTGGTCATCTTGAGGTGCCAAAAAAATGACCACCGAGAAAGAATAGACCACCAAAATCAAAAAGCTTGCATTGTACAAGCCGCCAACCTCCAGTTTGTCGGGAGATTCTCATTTCGCTACGATGCATGCCTAAACATACATCAGACTCGAACCCCCGAGCGCCGCGGGTCTGGATTCTGTTTTCTGCCTCAATGTGGCCTCTAGAGCTGCCCTAAGTAATTTCAATATATCACACCGTAAAGAACTGACAATCGACCACAAAAATTCCACAAATCCCGGAATGGAGAGAATTCAGATCCGGTAGAAGTGGTGACCAAAAAGATTTACTCCCAACCTTAGGCACACTGGCCCGAATCCACACCAAAGCTGTTTTTTATCTGTTTTTAGAAGTGCTATCGTGCTGAAAGGTCAAACCAGTGTTCGAGGAATCCTCTATATATAAACGGAGAACCGACGGGTCCGTTGGTCTGTTTGTGTGTGTGTGTGTGTGTGTTTCCGTGCGCACGGGGAAAACACCCACACAAAATGAGGAATCCGAGGGGAATCGAACCCGACATCGCCCGATTTACGATTACGATTTTTACGATTTATTTGTGGAATCATCAACATTACATCGAGCCACACCCCATACGAATCCATTGTTGTCGGTCTTTTTCTCTTGTCCTAGTCTCCTCGTTGTCACCGCCGTTGCGTTCCTATCTTTTTCGTGAACTCATCTCGCCATCTGGTCCTCGATCTTCCAATGGGACGCGTCATAGGTGGTCGACATTCTTTGAGCTTCGTTGAGCATTTCACGAGCGACCTTCCAGGCATAGTGCCATTCCCTTCTTGTCGCGGATCCGTGGGCATCTTTCAGCTTCGTTACTCCTCTCAGCCACTCGTTCGTCCTTCTGTCCAGGAGCCTTACACGGAGCATTCTTCGTTCGACGCTGGCTGGTCTCCAGTTTTCTTCGTGCAGCCTTCGTCAGCGTCCAGGTTTCATAACCGTACAGCATCGCCGACAGCACGCACTGGTTGAAGAGTCTTCTTTTCCATCGCATAAGGACCGAAGGCGACGTCAGGAATTCCTGGTACTTGCGAAAGACATTCCAGCCACTGTGGATCCTTCGTCCCACTTCTGGTTTCTCTTCAGATGGTTTCTCGCGAGGCGGACTTCTTGGCCGAGATAGACGAAAGCTTCGACTTGTTCCACAGCGTGGCCGTTCAGGAGGATCATCGCTTCTTCGTTCGCCAGGACCTTCGTCTTCTCTGCGTTTATCTTGAGGCCGCTTCGGAGGGGCGTTTCGTTGAGTTCGTCGACCATCTTCTGCAGCTCTTCCTCAGACGTGGCCACCAGTGCGATATCATCTGCAAATCGGAGGTTGGACAGCCTCTCACCATAGATGTTGAGTCCACAGTCCGACCATTCGAGTTCGCGGAAGATTCGTTCGAGCGTCGCCGTGAAGAGCTTCGGGCTGATGACGTCGCCCTGCCGGACCCCTCGCTGGATGTTGATCGGCACGCGGTCTTCTCCTAACTGGATGTGGCACGCGGCTTCTTCTTGGATTTTCCGGAGTAGAGCGACGATTTGGCACGGCACACTTTGCCGTTCGATTGCCTTCCAGATCGCGTTGGCTTCTACCGTGTCGAACGCCTTCTCGAAATCGACGAATGTGATGTAGATCGGCACGCGGTATTCGCGAGTCTTCTCCAGCAACTCGTTGACGGCGTGCAGGTGGTCGATCGTCGAGAAGTTTCTTCGGAATCCGGCCTGTTCCACTGGCTGGGCGGCGTCCAAAATGTGCTCGATCCTTTGCACGATTGTCTTCGTGAGCAACTTGTAGATCACGGAGAGCAGCGAGATGGGCCGGTAGTTCTTGATCAGCAGCGGATCTCCTTTCTTGTACAGGAGCACAGTCGAGGCATCGGCTATCTTCTCAGGTACTTAGCAGCATCGCAGGCATCTGTTGAAGATGTCGGTCAGAGGGCGAATGAAGGTGCTCTCGCCCAGTTTGAGCATTTCCACCGTGACCTTGTCTTCTCCAGGACTTCGGCCGGTCTTCATCTTCTTCAGTGCTTCTCGGACTTCAGTTTCAAGAAATTCCGGGCAGTCTTCCGTCGCTTCAGAGGCTTCGTAGTCGACGTGCACCGTGGACGCGTAGAGTTCATTGTAGAATTCCCTCACAGCGTCGTGGATCATCACCTTCGTCGTACACAGAGTGCCTTCTTGGTTCCGTAGCTGGACGATGTGCCTTCTTCCTGGCCGCAAAAAAGGCCGCAAAAATGCCAAAAAAAAAGTGATTTTTTGCCTATTTTGTAACCAGCAGAGTTGTCGGTTCGATTTTGCTGAAACTTAACAGTTTTTTTCGCCCACTTCAGCCATTTACATGAGCGCCAATCTTGCCGGCTATGTCTGGCCGCCCTCAGGGCTATGGGCTACTTGGCTTTTAGTACGTGGAGGGCGCGAATTCGCGCGCATCCGCGTTTATTACTATACTGCCACGGTTTTATGGCACCTTTTATCATCCTTTGCTGATACATGAGTCTCGTTTGCGTAGCGGTGGAGAGCGGTCGGTTATCCCCCTCTCCTCTGGGTTTTGAGCGATCGGTCATCCCCTCAGCCCCCACTGCCAGCGGACCCGTGACCCAGTAGCCTTGGAACAGCAGGGTCACGAATGTTCCAACCCAAAGAAGCCGGCCGACTCGCAATTGGGACCCTGAACGTGCGCCGCCTATCGTCACCAGGACCGTCTGGTGGAGCTTCAACAAGAACTTCGAGGGATCAACATCGACGTCCTCGCGCTAACCGAACTCCGATGGAGAGGAACAGGTTGCCTTGATCTGAGTGATTCTGAGTTCCGTTTCTACCATGCGGGACCAGATGACAGTCAAGATGTATCCGGGACGGGATTCCTGGTTAGCCGGCAAACTCAACCCTTTGTGGAAGCCTTCAACAAGATGACGCCTCGCATCTCCAAGCTGGATCTGAAGTTCGGACGGAAAGCACTACGTCTCTACGCAGTGTTTGCGCCTCCTACAACGTCAACAAGCAGAGGAGCCGAAGATGACGATGAAGAAGATGCTGAAGAAGACTATGAAAGCCTTTTGGAGACCCTCCGCTCAGAACTAGGGTCTGTTGGTATGCCTGGTTGGGAAAGGTGTGCCAATAGTTCCCGATGGGATGCAATCGCGCCAAGATTGCGGGTGTATCCTGTTTTGCTCGGAGACTTCAATGCTAAACTGTGAACAAGAGATGGTGAAGAAGAAGCGCTCGGAAGCTTTGGATATGGCGAGCGAAACGAACGCGGACAGTGGCTGATGAATTTCTGCGAAGAACATCAACTACGGGCGGTGAACACCTTTTTCAAGGCGAGACCAGGGCGGAAGTGGACATGGATGTCCCCTGACGGGCGCACGAATAACTGTATAGACTTTGTGCTTGCTTCCAGGCTCATCAGATTCCAGTCAGCGACCGTCCTTGGCTCTCACAACGCCTGCTCCGACCACCGTCTCGTACGTGCAATCATCCAGACGCCTGGCCGGGAAGCTCTTCGCCGCGAAGAAAAGAAGCCGAAGGAAAGACATCGATTAAATCGGGATCTTTACCGGATGGCTCTCAACACCGCGTCTCCCATGTCCGCTTCATCAACAACATCCAGTGGATATGCAAATCTAACGAAGAGCATCCACGAAGCCGCCGAATTCGCCAGAGAAGACGTAAGACCCTGCCGAAGAACTGCCGGCCGATCTCGCTCCTCTCCTGCGTTTACAAGTTGCTCACGAAAGTGCTCAATCAGCGCATAGAGCGAGTTCTGGACTCGGAGCAAGCAGGTTTCCGGATGAACTACTCCACCACCGACCACCTGCATGCAGTCAACGAACTTGTGGAGCGATCGCGCGAATACCGGCTCCCGCAAGGTGACACCATTAGTCCAAAGCTGTTTATAGCAACTCTGGAGCACGTATTCCGCCAGCTGCAATGGGACGACGTTGGAATCAACATCAACGGAAGCCGCCTTTCCAATTTGCGGTTCGCCGACGACGTCGCCCTCATTGCTGACAACGCGCAAGAGTTGCAAAAGATGCTCGACGAATTGGATGAGACATCCCGCCGATTCGGGCTGAAGATCAACGCCAGGAAGACGAAGATGATGACGACGGAAGAAGCCACGATTCTACTCAACGGAAGAGAAGTCGACCAGGTGGAATCTTTCATCTACCTGGGCCAAGAAGTCCGCCTCCTACGAGACCACTCGAGGGAGATCAGTCGAAGAGTCCAGAGCGGATGGAACGCCTTCAGACAGCACAAGAACTTTCTAACCAGCCGGACCGTCGATATGCGATGGAAACGACAACTGGCTCAGAGGCGTCACGAAGGTGATGGACATCACTGAAGCAGCGATGAAGCGAAAATGGACGTGCGCGTGGAAGATGGCGCACGACGATGAAATGAAATGGTCCAGGAAGATCGCCGAATGGAGGCCACCCACAAGAAGACCTCTTGGCAGACCCCGAACCAGATGGCGAGACGAATTCAAGAAGGCGACGAGGTCACACACGTGGCAGACCCATGCGAGAAGAATGCAGCTGCACCAACGGTTAATTGTAATAATTCTGATTCGGAATAAACAGTTGCTGATACATATAGGCAGCAAAAGGCGTGATCGCAACTGATCCCAAAACAACTGATCCCAGGACAACTGATCCCA
Source organism: Steinernema hermaphroditum (assembly GCA_030435675.1). Classification (NCBI taxonomy): domain Eukaryota; kingdom Metazoa; phylum Nematoda; class Chromadorea; order Rhabditida; family Steinernematidae; genus Steinernema; species Steinernema hermaphroditum. The sequence goes on from CM059622.1 coordinate 8,589,111, forward strand.
GATAACTGATCCCATGGACAACTGATCCCACGGTCAACTGATCCCAAGGACAAGTGATTCCATGGACGGCTGATCCCACGATGTCCAAATAGCTTTCGACGGTGTACCGATAGTTGCGCGAAAAATAATTCGTGGCCGGATAGGTGGTCGTGATCGGCATAGGTACTATGGCCGGTTTATTACCGGTAAGCTTTAGCTTTTCTATTCATAGGCTTAGACTAACAAGGGAATGTTGCCAAGTGACAGACGCGGATCGGATCGAGATAAGGTGGGGGTGGTAGAGCTTGGTGTGGGCAATCATGCGCACACCGAATCCCGTGCCCTCAAGGTTCACTACCTAAACACCCATCGAAAGTTAGGCCCATACGAATATAGTCGACTTCGGCAGCGCTGATGAGAACGGGTGTATGGCCGAACTGGATAGTGCCTTGGCCGATATTTTTGTGGTTCAGGTTCGACTCCGCTCCGGCCCATATTTTTTCTTCTCGCTTCTCCAACATATTTAAATTTGTTTGCTTCCTCGCACTCAATCCTATCCTAGCTTCAGTTATGAATGCTAGCAATATTTTGCTTCCTCATACAAGGGTACGGTAAAACATGTAAAGCTAAGATCGACGGGAGAGTAGGAGCAAGCGATAGGCCTAGGGGAGTATATAAACTGTGCAAAAAAATCAGCTGCCCATATGCGCTCTATGTCAATAAAAAACGATGCGGTATTCTTTATAATGGATTGCTCCGTATGTTTACGATTGCATATTTTCCTTTTCAACACGAACACTCGAAAAACAAAAAAATGTTCGTAAACATGAACATGAAGCGCGTGTACTGGGCGCGATGCTCGGGACCGCAACGACGGTTCTTAGTCTTCGCTAAGGCGAAGGACCACATAGTGGGGGTTACGCTACGTCGATCAAGCGCAAGACTGGCTAGTTCGCTGACCCGCTTGGGGGAGCACAATGCGAGCAACAGATGAATGATGACAAATGCAAAGATGACAGATGTCCAAATCGCAGCACTGAAATCCACAGCGCTACAGAAAGCGACCAAACATCAAGATGTGGTGTATCTCAATGTCCTGGGTGTCCTGATCACTTTCTCAAATTATTAGCGGACGTCGATAACATGATGGCTAAAACTGGTCTCAACATGATTCTTATAGTTGGCATAAAGATATGATATATGGATACGAAAAAATTTATTCGTGATTTTCTTTTTTTTTGCGACGAAATGCAGTAAAAGGCAGTTAGATATAAATGATAAAATGAATGAAAAATCACGACTCCTGATGGGAATCGAACCCGGGTGTACCGCCTGTCAGGCAAGACTGTTACCACTGAACTATTGAGACACGGTCGATTCGCCGTCGTTGTTGTATTATTATACGTTTTTACGTAAAGTTGATCATCTTGATGTCAGTTTTAATCCCAGTGTAACCGACGGCCGCTAATATTTTGAGAACGTGCTTAGGACACAATGTCTTCATGTTTGGTCACTTTCTGTAGCGCTGTGGATTTCAGTGTTGCGATTTGGTCATCTGTAATCCTTGCATTTCAACAATAATGCATTTTAGAATCGGGAGAACTGTGAAAACGTAAAATTTACACCCAGAGAAACAAGGAAAGGAAAGATAAAATGAACTGTTTCCACAGGGATTCGAACCCGGAACTAAAGTACGTGGTTCTGAAGTGTTACCCCTCGACCACCTGTTCGCTATCAATGCGCCTGCATTAGAACAACATAACCACAATAGCAAATTTAGAAGTACATTTTCTCGAAATCTACCCGGTATGGGCCGCTGATTTTTTGCGCGGTTACTAGACTCGGCAAGACCTACTCGTGCACCAAATTTCAGCTAAATCGGCGGGGGCCATGTTTGACACTTCCCGATTTTTTTTTTACACGATTTATCTTCCCGAATCAACGGCTTACGCCGTGCAGGACGTCTCATATATGCACAAAGAAGAACATAGTCACACCGTGGTCGCTGATTTTCTTCTGATTTCGGTGGAGCAGACGAATCCGAATAGAATGCAGCGTTCCCATTAGTTTGCGCGGGCATCGAAGTCGTGAAGAGCTGATTCCGGAAGTGGAATAGCGGTGAAGCAGAGCCAACGGAGCGGAGAGTCATCTTCGGTTCGGAATTGTGGCGGTTCTTCGGCTTCTCTGGCGGCGCGAGTGGAGTCGGGCGGCAGTGACGGGCTTCTTGGCAAGACGGTGGAACTACGGCTCCCTGGTGTTCCAGGCCTTCTGGGAGCCGGGGCGATCATTGCGCCAACAACGACGGCCGAGAACGACCGCTCACTTAACTCATTCGGCTCAGACAGCCTCAGAGAGAGAGAGAGCGAGTGGACGACCCGACCGATCGCTGGGGTCACGGGTCACCTGGTCACTTGACACTTCCCTTGTGAGTTTTAGTACAGTGCTCACATACATGTATTTACGTATTTACTTTTTTTTTTGTATTTACAACAGCATTTTGCGACAACCTATCCGAGGGACACGATTTTTCAACATCAACAAAAACCTTTGGAGGACAGAAATGAACGTGTGACTTTTGCTAATGGCGCTCGGTCCACCTGCGAAAACCTGAATTGGGATCGCGTGGGGTATGCTCTTGCCTTTTTCGACATCTCTTGAGCACGAGGTGCGATCCAAAACGCACGAACCATGCTGTAACACAAGGAAATAGTGAATAACAGCAAATCTGAAGCAGAAAGCGTGCTTAGAACAGTAAAAGAGCGGGTTTTCCGTCAAGTGTCGGTATCATTTCTGGGCAGTAAAATCGACCAGTTTTCAAAATATCATCTTGAAATTTCGAAATTTTTCGCATTTCGCAACAGTTTAACTACGCTTAGATCTGACGAAAAGAACAGGTGCCGGTATCATTACTGGGCAGACTGTAGAGCTAAGTGAGCGCCAGATGAACAGTGATCAGTAAGCGATCAGTTCAAGAAGGAGACCTTTGTTGAGGCCAACTTGGAAACATGCATTTCGGCCATTTGGCACATTTGATCCCTTTTCCGCAGAAATAACCTCGTGAACAGCTACGAGTGCCACCTACCGTCCCCACAGCATGTTGTAGTACTTCTGCCGATAGGTCCATCTCTTTCAGATTCACCCGAGTTGTCGCAGGTGCGGGTATGACCCGTCGATGTGCATGGTCATTAACGGTCACTGTCCACATAAGGACCGCCAAAATGGAATAGTCCTCCAAGAGCAAAAGGAAAGGTTCACGAGTTTCACGAGTTTATTTTTCGTATCAAAGGCTTACGCCTTGCGAGACGTCATATATATGCACAAGAAACACATTATCACTCCGTAGTCGCCGGTCTTCTTCTGACTTCGGCACATCAGAGTAGAGCACGGCGATCCCATTAGTGTGCGCGGGCATCAGAGAGGCGAAAAGCTGATTCCGGAGACGGTGGAGCACAGCAAACCCATCTTCAGCTCAGGTGGCAGCGCGGACGTCGGAGTTGAGGAGCTTCTTCAGCGGCTTCCGCGGGCGGCACGAGTGAAGAACAGGCATGGAGGCGAAACGCGTTGACGGAGCACAACAGGCGAACCGGGAACCATCAGGGCAGCTGGCGACGCGGACTTCGGAATTGTGGTGGTTCTTCGGCTTCTCTGGCGGCGCGGGTGGAGTCGGGCGGCAGTGACTAGCTTCTTGGCAAGACGGTGGAACTACGGCTCCCTGGTGTTCCAGGCCTTCTGGAAGCCGGGGCGATCATTGCGCCAACAACGACGGCCGAGAACGACCGCTCACTCAACTCAGTCGGCTCAGACAGCCTCAGAGAGAGCGAGCGGACGACCCGACCGATCGCTGGGGGCACAAAACGACCCGACCGATCGCTGCGTCTCAAAAGGAAAGGACAAGTGGCAAACCACGGTCAAGGTAAAAGCCAGTTTTACTTTGTATTTCTTGTTTCTAGCGGTGCTCTAATCAAGAAAACATAAATTTGAATAAATAAGTGTGATTCGGATAATGTAGAGATTTCACATAGAAAGGTCTTTCATTTGTGCCCCCAGCGATCGGTCGGGTCGTCCGCTCGCTCTCTCTGAGGCTGTCTGAGCCGATTGAGTTGAGTGAGCGGTCGTTCTCGGCCGTCGTTGTTGGCGCAATGATCGCCCCGGCTCCCAGAAGGCCTGGAACACCAGGGAGCCGTAGTTCCACCGTCTTGCCAAGAAGCCCGTCACTGCCGCCCGACTCCACTCGCGCCGCCAGAGAAGCCGAAGAACCGCCACAATTCCGAAGTCCGCGTCGCCAGCTGCCTTGATGGTTCCCGGTTCGCCTGTTGTGCTCCGACAACGCGTTTCGCCTGCATGCCTGTTCTTCACTCGTGCCGCCCACGGAAGCTGCCGAAGAAGCTCCTCAACTCCGACGTCCGCGCCGCCACCTGAGCTGAAGATGGGTTTGCTGTGCTCCACCGTCTCCGGAATCAGCTCTTCGCCTCTCTGATGCCCGCGCACACTAATGGGATCGCCGTGCTCTACTCTGATGTGCCGAAGTCAGAAGAAGACCGGCGACTACGGAGTGATAATGTGTTTCTTGTGCATATATATGACGTCTCGCAAGGCGTAAGCCTTTGATACGAGAAATAAACTCGTAAACTCGTAAACTCGTTCACATAGAAATACAAGTATGGGGGCCAAGAACATGAATAAACTTCTACCACTGTGTTCCAATGGTCCAACCACATGTCGCCAAGAAGACCGTCAGAACCGACCACCCTCGCAAGCCCTAGATCCTCTCCAACTTCGAAGTCTGTGCCGCCAGCCGAAGCTTGTGATGGGTTTCGCCATTGCGCTACTTCTGGATTCAGCCTCGTCATCGCTTCGAAGCCAGCGAACACTGATGCGACAGCTATCTTCGAATCTATCTATACCTATCTTCGAATCCGACGTTGAGTCCTGCGCCGAAGAAGGAAGAGAAGCACTGATTACTGTGATCTACGGTTTTCGGTGTGCATTTTGAGATATCTTTCATGGTGAACAGAGATGGCGGGTTCGGGTTTTCGAGTTCGGGTTTTCGGGTACCCGGACAACTCTGATGGTGAGTGCCTTTGATTCAAGTGTACATAAATGTTTGTTGGGCTCCAATCGGTTAGAACGAGAAACAGAGTTCTAGAGTGTGTACCGGGTGAGGCATAAATACTGTAGTGGGTCAAACTTTTCCATTTGTCCAGCTTTTTCGGCATTTTATACCACTTCTCTTGTTATATTCGTGTTCCTCGTCCTTTCTTGATCTACGATTGCTGTTTCCCCTGTCATTTTTCTCTTTGCCCCTTCGACAAAATGGTGTCCCAAAATGGCCGTTTTGCTACCATCGCTGATTTAAAGTGTGGAATGCCGATTCCGGAAATTGAAAAGTTAAGGAAATTCCATTTTTTTTCAAGTCCAGAGTTTTGTCAAACATTTTCAAGAGACAGGAGGAATCACGGTTTGCCAAATAAATGGCAGGCCGAGAACAGTCCAAAACAGCAAGGACCACAGAAGCCATCTGGAACAAGATCAAGCAGAATCTGACCATATCCATAAGAAAACTGGTCGAATAGCAGAGAGTTATTGAGGGATCGCAGAGAAAATTTGTGAAAGAAAATCGCGGACTCGACTCCTACAAGATGGCATACACCTAGCTCTTGGACGATCAAATGAAGACCGCAAGACAGGACAAGTGTCGGAAGATAAAGGTCGAAGTCCGCGGAGGGAGCATCCAGAAAATCCTGTTCTCGGATGAGAAGTTTTCATCGTTGATCAGGTGCGAAACACCCGGAATCACCGTTAACGTCTTCCGAAAGGCTCTCCCCGCAACGTCACCATCGAAAAGAGCCATTTCCCAAAGTCCATCATAGTTTGAGCCGGGGTTTCTGGACTTGGGAACGTAGGGCTCGTTTTCTTCGACGCCAATGAAAAAAAAGGTGACCTGCCATGGCGAGAACTGCCGAAACCTGGTTCTGAACGGCGTGGTGAAATCCTGGGCCCTAGATCTGTCCCTCGACATCGCATGGACGTTTCAGCAGGACTGGACGACTGGCCATGGATCCGAGGATACCCTTGTCTTGTCACAGCCAACCATGTGAAGGAAGGATGTTGGGTCAAGAGGAAAGATGGCTGCGGCACTCTCCGGTCCTCAACCTTCTCGACTTCGCTGTTTAGTCAGTCCTAGAGCCAAGCGTATGCGCTACAAGCCACGCCAGTGTGAATTCCCTGGAGCGCTCTCTGAAGACCGCTTGGAAGGAAATCATGCCAAAAGTCACCGCGGGAATCCTGAAGAATTTCCAGAAGCGTCTGAACGACTAATCAAACTGTCAAGGAGGGCATTTCGAACAGAATTCAAGTGTGTTGTACAGAATTTCCTGGCTAATCTTACAGTTATGAATTCATTTTGTTTCCTTGTCGTAAATGAAAAGTTATGAGCAGTTTTTCCACTTACAGTATTTATGCCCCACCCAGTACTGATGCGAATGGGATGCGATGGATTTGCAATTGAGATTCACGCTAAATTCCATCAATTCACGTTGGATATCACTTACATTGTCTATGGCCCATTCGAACGAAAGGTTAGAAAGCGAATACGTCGGCCACCTGGACTTCAGGCGCCAGTTCCAACTCCTGGAGATGTTCCTCTCGAGGCTTATTCTGTCCTGACGGTACACTGACCGGTCCGATCACCCTGTTCCACCAACGTTTCCAATTAGTTAAGTATTGTAACAGGCTAGGGGTGCGTGTGGAAGGCATCACTCATAGAACTGGACAACCGCTCTCCATTTTAAGCTGAGAGATTTCTGTTACCTCATCATATAGCGCTATCTTCGCTCTATCTCACCTTTATGTTTCACGCAATACGTGTGTATCACCAAAAGACCAACATTTCTACACCTACGTAACGAGCCGAATATCATCAAGTGAAGCTGTCCGACAGATGTCATTTCAGATGTCCGACCCGATACGATGTCCAGCAGGCCGTAATGCAAATCTTTCGATCATCAAGGAATTAAAAACTGTCCAAGAGTTTCCGGTCCCCTACGGATTCCGCACACAGTTTTTGCTCCCTTCAATAACGGCACTTAGGGACGACGAAGTGATTGACAAGACACAGTCCGCCACAAGTACGGTCCTCCTGGTACTTATCATTAATCTTGTCCTTTTAGATGCAGAGTGTCCGAGCTGGGGGTTTCCAGTCGAGAATCGATTGATGGACGATGCGTTCATGAAAAGGGTTATGAAAAGGTGCATGAAGGCTCCACTGTGCAGGTCTGTCCAGCAAACCTGCCATAGAACAAGGGACTCAAAGAGGCAAGACGACTTGCAGAACTGCGCAGTCATCCGTGTCGTCCCCTCCACCACCGTCGCCTTCCAAAGGGTCAGCTGGACTCGGGAAACGACTTAAATGACAACCGACTGACCCCACCGCCTACTTGGTGACAAGCGAGTCCAAGAAGGCGCCCACGCTGGAGAGTGAGCGGCGTCTGGCGGCTCTGAGAAGCCCCTCTTGGTGCACACACCTAGCCGCCCCGAGCTTCTGTGCCACCCGGCACCTTCTTCCCGTCAGGCGGCGCCAATATCGCCGTCCAATTAAAGCGCCTCGCCGTCATTTTTCGGCCGAAAACAAATCCTCTGGCCCTCCACCATTTCCTTAATTAGAGCCAAAAGGCTCTGATGGGTCATCGCGCCTCCCTCCTCCGCCTCGCGCCGGGACCCGCGCTTCTTTATGACTGCCGTCTCGCACTAATCCCCCTTTCAGTCATCTTCGACGGACTATTCCCACCATTACGTATTCCGCCGTCGCCGCTCTGACGCCTCGGGCGCCTTCCGGAGTCCTAATCCTGCGCGGGGCCCATCTGCGGCTCTTTTCCTCACTTCATTTACATGAACATCTGCCTCGTTTAGCCTCGCCTGCTCTCCCTCCGCCGTCTTCCGGCACCTCCAATCGAATCACGCGCTTCTTTGTCCGTAGATTCGATTTTTCTTCGGAATCCTTCCGCCTCCGGAGCCTCTATTTGCCCCCGAGATAAACAAAGGTCGCAGGATTATCGTTTGTTTTCCGCGGAGATTCTCCTCGAGTGTTTGCGGACCGATCGGACGCCGAATCCCCGTCTTCGCGCACTTTTGTTTGTCCTCCGCCATGATGCCCCTCGAAGAGTCTCAATTGACCTCCTGACAGTCGGTCTCCGAGTGAGTCACCTCTGCTGGGATGAGTCCGCGCGGCGTCGCTGCGGTCACCCGAGTTCGTTTTTGTTTATAGGCGACTCTTTGTTTATATTCGCACTTCTGGGTACTGTAACCCCCGTAAATCTCTTTTGCGAGCTTCTCACTTCTCCGGACTGTAAAGGTCGCCACGGCATCTCATAATCCGAAAAGAACGCCGCGTCTCTTTGCAGAGTTCGGTGTCCAGAGGGCTCGAAAGGTCGACGCGACGTCCTCGGCAAAAGAAAAAAACAATGGTATTTACCCCCTTTCAGAGTTGTTGTGCCCCCTCCCCCAGGATACACATTTCCACCTATTGTTCAGCCATGGAACCACCCCGAAGTGACAGTGACTGATGCCTCAGGTCGTCCAGCTGCACCCCGAACGGTCACCACCGCCCCGAGACGACCTTCCAAGTCGTGCGCGGAGCCTCTCGAAACCCTGTAGCGTTCCCGCGGTTCCCGAGGGCGTTTTTCGAGTCCGTGCAGGCATCGACGCATTGGCAACATCCCGTTCCCGGGGGTCCGATTAGGGCCTCTGTCATGATCGACTCCTTTAGGACTGCTCGTCTCGCCTTGTCGCTCGTAATCCGACACGGAGACACGCGTTCGCCCCCCGACAATCGGAACCTTTCGAGGGTGCGCGACATCTGTTCTCTGCGGATAACTCCTCTCGACGAGTCCTCGAGGGTCCCCACTACAGTATGTTTCCGATCCTCGGGGTTCTCGACGGTCTCCTGGCGCTAGATGACCCTATCGAGGGTTGAAAAAACGCGCGCCAAAACCGCTTTGTCACCTCTACTCGTCTTCTCCTCAGCCGCTCCTTGGAGTTTCCCTCCGAAGCCGCTTAGCGGCGTCCAGATTCCGCGAGATTCGCGTCGCCGAGACGGTCGTCGGACCGTCCCGTGGTAAATCTTTGTGGGACGGCGCGTGTGGGAGCTTAATTGGAGTCGGGCAGAAGTGAGAAATCGCGTGGAGAAAATCGACCTTCCATTGTCTTCGTCCCTCGCTCCCACGGAAAGTCTCTCCTCCAGAGTCCATTTTTTTCGCTTCCTCGATCTCCCGAGATCTCGCGACGTTCCCTCCTTATCTCTGCCGCCATCTCATCGCAAAATGCTTCGAACCTCGGACTACCGTAGCTCGTGGCAACTTCCCCGGGGCCCTCCGACTCGGTCTGGCGCCGCGATCCTCCCCATTGACTCGCGGACCCGGTTCCCATTGTGCCTCGAGCCTCGCGCCTTCTGGGGCGAATCGGGGCGTCGCTGCGGCCGCCACGCTCGTCACGCGTTTACAATCTCGTGTTTACGCGCGCCGCGTCTTATCTTTACGGACTCCCGGTCACCGGAGGCGACGCTTTGTGATGCAAATCGCCCGGAGCGTCGAGTGCGCAATCAGGTCCTGAGTCACCGCAACACGCGACGTTCAATGGCCCCGATGACGAGACCGAAGACGCCGGCGGTCGCAGTCCGCGTGTGGATCTCTCCGGAGATCGCCGTTTTTCGCCTTCTCCTTTTTGCCGACAGAACCTGTTCTGCCCCTCTCCGTCGACGTCGCCACAGAGAACAGCACCGTACTTCTTCTCTCCGGGCCTCTCGAGACCCCTCGGCGATGTCCAATCCCCCGATTTGTCCCCCGAAAGCGCTTTTTTGTTTTTGCCCGAGGCTAATTATTCATTTCGCGCGCCCTCCGTACTCCTCAGCGCCCCAATTATATCGACTTTTTTCACCTTATTGCCGGACTGCCACCTGTCTGTGTCCATATCTTATGCGGACACCGGAGGCGGAGCGTCATCGGGCGCTCCTCTGCGGTCAGTGCGGCGACATTTGCATTCCCCTGGTCACTAATCGGCCCTCGCGCGCACCTGGGACCGTAACTTCACCTCCATCGATCGCCGGGGGCGCGTCGCTAATCTGATTCGCGCGCCCTTTTCATTAAGCGTGCTCCAGTCCGAGGTCGCCGCCGGATTTAGGCGTGTTTATACCCCGATAGCCTCCTGCGCGCCTGCTTGCTCCGCGACCTGCTCCCAGAATCAACAATCCGGCGCCACCCTAATCCTCCTCCGGAGTCGCCAAACAAAGTCCGTTCGTATCCGATCGCTAATCGCCTCATTACCTTCGGTCCCAGAACCTGTCTTCGGGCTCCACTTCCGTTGTAAACACTCTCGAAGTGCAGCCCTGACAGTGCCTCTGGGTCCTTCTGCGCCGGAAACGCGGCATCGCCCGGGGCTCCTTAGATCGGCGCCGATCGATTTGTTTTCGTTCCGTTGTCTCCCTACAAATCGCCCCTTTTTGCGCTCTTTATGAGTGCTCGCGCGCTTTTTCCCGCCGTCCCCACTAATACCGAATTTTATCGTCGCGAACGCTTTACAACGCCATGCCCTGCGGCGCCAAGGAGTCCTCTGCTCCCGCCCCGGCAACTGTCCGAGATTTGCATATCCTCATCGCCTAACCACCGTTGCAGACCTCGATGAGCAAATGGTCCGCTCTTCTCCGGCCGCCCTCCGCCTTCTGATGCTCCTGCTCGGCGTCGTCGCCCTCGCGGGCGCCCTCCAGACCCGACGCCCCGAACCGCAGCCCTCCTTCTCCAACGTTAACGTCCGTCCTCGACAGGCCGTCGACGGAGGTGAGTCGCGCAAACAGTCCTAACACGACCTTGCGTAACCGATGCCCTTTGAGGGCCCCTGCCGAAACACTTGCCGACGCCGGATTAGGCGTATACGGTAGCCGGGCACGTGCCCGTGTTTATTCCTCGCAGGGGACCCTCGGGCGCCGTCTCCCGCTTAGCGCTGATCGCTTGTTTGCAGCGTCGATGGGACACCGATTCCGAGGCTTTGCGAAACCCGGCTCCGACCACTTCAAACTGCTCGTGGCCGACGGCGACTCGCTCCTTCTGGGAGCCAGGTACGTAATACATCGATCGATCGGGGGCCACTTGATCGGAGTGCCGATGCGCACTCCTATTGTGGACAACTTCGTGTAATTGGCGCTGTGGGAGCGCGCCCCCGATCCTGACGGTAATCTGGATCGGATGACCGATCGCGTGTGATGCAAAAGGCAAACAGGGGCCGGCGCCGATTACGGGATGACTAATTGAGTCCGTTTTTGGAGGTCCATTTACCCCGGAGTGGGCAATTACGCGCCAAAGGTCAAGAAAGGGTGCGAAGAACAACATTTAGGGAGCGGGCGTCAAGGCCGCGCGGAGACCTATAGGGAGCAGAAGGTGGCGTCTTTTCATAAATCATCGCCATATGGGGACTCGAGAGGCGCCAAGGTCGCCGAGCGCCCTTGGGGAGAAGCGCCTTCTACTTCCGTCGTTGCAGGGACGCCGTCTACAACTTATCCGTGGCGGCGCTGGAGGCGCAGCACGTCGTCAACTGGACGTCGCCGGAGCCGACGGTCGTCGAGTGCCAGATGAAAGGCAAGAGCCACGTAGGTTCACCCTCCCCGCCACACACAGAGGCTTCTGTTGCAGGAAGAGTGCCACAACTACATCCGAGTGATGCTGCGGACGCGCGACGGCGCCGTCGTCTGCGGCACCAACGCCTTTGCGCCGAAGTGTCGCGAGTACGAGTACGGTCCCGACGGCGCCTTTCTACTCCGGAGGCAGTTCGACGGCCAGGCCGTATCGCCCTACGACCCCCGGGACAACGCCACCGCCGTTTTCCTGCCGGAGACGAACGAGCTCCTGGCAGGTACCGTATCCGACTTCGCTGGCAACGACCCTCTCATCTACGGGAAGCAGATCGGCAGTGACAAGTCTCTCCGCACGCAGCGCGACGACTTCAAGATCCTCGACAGTAGGTCCCCTTCCCGGTCGTCCCCTCACTGAAGCCTCTGCAGCGCCTAACTTCGTGGCCTCCTTCGTCTTCGGCGATTACGTCTACTTCTGGTTCCGCGAAACGGCCGCCGAGGCGACGGAGAACGACGGCGAGCGACGCGTCTACGCCCGTGTGGCGCGCGTCTGCAAGTACGACCGCGGAGGCCCCCGGCCGGCCCAGGACCGATGGAGCAGCTTCCTGAAGGCGCGCCTCAACTGCTCCCTGCCGGCCGACCAGCCCGTCTACTTCAATGAGCTCCGTGAGTGCAGGCCTACCCTCGTCCCTCCTCACGTCCCCTTCAGAGTCCGTGTCGGAGCTCGTGTTCGACGAGGCGCGCAACGACGCCGTCGTCTTCGCCGTCTTCTCGACGCCGGAGTCGGCGCTCCGCATGTCCGCCGTCTGCTCGTTCGCGATGTCGGCGGTGCGCCGCGTCTTCGATCACAGCGCCTTCAAGCTGCAGAAGACTTCGCAGAGCACCTGGCAGCCCTTCCACAAATACGGTCACCAGACGGGCGAGGCGCGCCCCGGCGCCTGTGTGCCCGATTCCCGCGCCCTCCGCGACGTCTCCTTCATTCTCCGGAATCCGCTCCTCCACGACGCAGTCCAGGCGCGCACCCAGCAGCCCCTGCTCGTCGAGGGCATTGAGCGGCCGCAGCTCACGCAGATCGCCGTGCTCTCCGGAGTCCGATCCGTCGGCAGCTCCGCCACCCATACCGTAGTCTTCGTCGGCACCGTCGACGGCCACGTGCTGAAGCTCGTCGAGGCGAACTCCTCGGCGTCCTCTGTCGTCGTGCAGAAGACGCGCGTCTTCGCCTCGGACGTCCCCGTGGTGAACCTCATCGCCACGGCCCATCGCCTCGTCGTGGTCTCCGCCACCGAGGTTGCTTCGCTCCCGCTCCACCACTGCTCCCAGCAGAGTAGCTGCTCCGGCTGCCTCCGGCTCCGCGACCCCCATTGTGCCTGGGACGAACAGAACCAGATGTGTACCCACCACAGGTGAGCTCCGCCGTCCGACCACACACAACGCCCCTTGTAGTGACTGGGACTCCGGCAGCTTCGTGCAGAATGTCGCCTCGGGCTTCTCGGAGCTCTGCCGCGACCCTCTCGGTGCCGCCGCCCTCGACGACTTCCCCTCCCTGGAGATCAACGACGTGCAGGCGGCCTCCGTCACCCGCAGCGGCGCCTACTCCTTCCAGAATGTGTCCGTCAACGCCGTCGTCGCTCTCCTTTTCGCCGTCGTCGGCTGCGTGGTAAGTACCCGGCCTTGTCGCAGCCCTAACCGTCTCTTCAGATCGGCTACAAGCTGGCGCATTCCAGGAACGGCCGTGAGGCACGTGCCCACCGACGCCACCACCACTCCTCCGGTGGCTCGTCGTCGGACGGCGGCTCCGACTACGACTACGGTGGACGGGCTCGCCTCACGCGGCATGACTCCCTGACAGCGGCGAAGCTGGAGCACGTCTACGGCGCTCCTCCGCGGCAACTCGGTGACGCCGTCTCTCTCGTCCTCACGCTGCCTTCGGGCGCCGCCGGCGGACCCCAGCAGATCGTCCCCATCGTCGGCTCCATCAGCGCCGCTGGCTCCGGGACCGCCACTCCGAAGATCGACCGGAACCTCTCAACAGCCCTCGGCGCCAATTGCACCCTCCCGCGCGACTACAAGGTGCGCAAGGTGTACCTGTAGGTGCGGGACCCTTCAAGTGCCCAGCAGCTACAATACCGGTGCCCCCCTCTTCCCCAGAAGCCATGATCTCCGCTCGCCTCGTCCAATTCTGCCCGGGGCGTCCATATCCCTCCGCTCACTGTCCTTCCACTTCACTTCGCCCTCTGTACATAATCGCTGACTGTCAGAGCCCAACAGAGTTCTCCTAAGTTCGTGAAGACGCCTACTATCTAGCTCCAGACCACACGCATCTTCCCCAGGACAACTGTCCGTACAATTCACACATCCGCACAGTTCACACACCGTGGCCACGACGCCTTTCGGCGTCAACTTCAAAGGTCCCTCCGCCCTATCAACGGACCGCAAAGGGAAACATTACATTGGAAGACGATCGTGCTGTCAGCACCTAATTGATCAACGCCACTTCGGGGAGCGCGATCAAAGGCGACGCGCAACTGTCCCTCCAGAGGAACCACAAGATCGGCCACTTGGCCGCAGTTCTGCACGGGAGACTGAGGGAAAACCTTGAGAGATTCATACAACAAACAATATTAAGAGAAAGTTACCCGCATGCCCAAATGCGCTTCTGACGGCCTACATCTTCTCGTAGGTCAGCTCGTAGCCGCACACCTCACACTTTTTCTTGTACTCGTCACTCTCCGCGTCGTGGGACTCCTCTCCAAAGAGGTGCTCGTGCTTCGTCGGCTTCATCTGCGTCTTGTACTTCGCTGTGCCTCGAATCTGAAAAGTTGCAATATCCCTGCTGTACGGTACTCGCAGTGCCCACCTCCTGGCGCATCTTCTTGATCTTCTTCTCGAAGGTTTTCTCCACGCGAAGGTCGCGCAACGCTGTCCGCTTCTCCCTCGCCTCCTCGAAGCCTTCCCAGGAGTCGTAAACCTCCAGCATCCGCGCCTCCACCTGAAAGGGCGATAGAAGTCCGAAGAGAGGGGAGTGCGTGCCTGCAACTTCAAGTAGAGCTTCATGTCCCCGTAGCGCGGGTTGTGGGGGTTCTTGCGCGAGATGTAGCGGAGCACGGGCTTCCGCAGGTCGAAGTCTTCGTCCTTCAATAGATACTGTTTCTTCGCCTCCGTGCGCGCGATCAGCTTGTGGGCACCCTGGTCATCGCGACAGCCGTCGCACACTGGGTGACAGTAGCTGTCCCAAAGGAACGACGTCAGCAGCGGCTTCTGGCACTGTATGCAGTCGTCCGGAGGTGACACATACGGCAGCGACCGATCGTACTCTGAAGCAGAGAGAGGTCATCCCTGGCCCGGAGTCGCCTACTTCGCTGCTTCGCCTCGGCGACGCGCTCGCGCGTCTCCTGATCCGCGTCGTCGTCGGCGTCGAAACCGCCGGCACTGTAGTACGACTCCTGGTCGCGCCTGAAGGGATCGATTAGGAGAAGGCGTGGCGCAGACCTACTTGTAGAGCTTCTCGACAATGGAGATGTTGTCCGAAGAGTCATCGTGGCGCCGTTTGCGCCAAGGCTCACCTGACATCGTGCTGGAACGGAAAATTATACGGTGCAAGGGGGGCGGCTCCAGAGGATCTCGGAATCCGCGCAAATCTGGAGCGAAAAACGTAAAAGATACAATCGTGGTGAGACTTTCGATGAAAACCAAAAGTGTGTCCGAGACGTTACTTCATTTTTCAAAACGGATTAACGACCTCCGAAAGTGTTTTCCAAGGCCACACTCAGCTTTTCGATCGAAAATCATGAAGTTCATTCGTGCGGATCAGTTCGCGGGAATTTTTGGCATACACTTGGCGGAGCAGTTTTGATCTTAACACCAAGAAGCACGTGACAGTTTGCATATCTAGAAAGGCCGGGTTTCACAATTAAGAAGAGCGACTACTACTTCCAGGACCGTATTCGAAGATGATTTTCCAGACAAACTGTTGAGACAAATGTCGAGCAGTGTTTGTCTGACAGACAGGCAGCGAAGCGTCTGTTTCTCTGTCTGGGGCACCTCAGGGTCAGAGGGTGGGAGGCGTCTATTTTGAACTCCCAAAATCGGCCTTTCGGTTCGATTTATTCTATTTGCAGAGAATAAACATTGAAGGCAAAGAGTTGTTTGTGTGAGAAAGTCGTGTGACTACCGTAATTTCAGGGGAAGTGTAGATGCATCGGTCGGTGACTACTGGGGAAGAATCTTTTATCGGCACAACCATAGAAATCTGAGGCTATGTACAGTACTCCGCTGCGTAGGGAAGGCACTCTCTGGGGGCATCGGGGTTCAGTCAGTTCATCGGCTGGGCCGTGATGATTTCGTCGAGGCCGTCGTAGTTGAGCGCCTGGGCCAACTCGCTCAGCAACTGGAGGGTACACCTGCAAGCAAGGGTGATTCTCCTCCGGGTTTAGGGGGCACGTACGCGTTCTGGCGCTGGCGAGCGATGGCGACGGCGTCGCGGATGGTCGGATAGAAGTTCTGCTTGGGAACGAACTTGTGGAAGCCGCTGGACTCGAAGAGATCGCGGACGGGCGCCTTGGCTGCGGCGAAGTAGACGAGTACCTCCTTCTGACGCATCATCTCAGAATAGATCTCCTTGAGGGCGTTCACGCCCATGTAGTCGACGAAGGTGAACCCTGAAGAGGCCGTTTCGGAGGATGGGGGCGGGACCTCACCTGAACAGTCGACGACGAAGTGCTTCGAGGGGAAGGCCACCTTCGGCGAGTCGCCCTTGTGCACCGAGAGTTGATCCATTCCCTGCATGGAAGGGTACGGCAGACGAGGGCATGGGGCTTACCAGGATATCGGTGGAGCTGTGGCTGAGGACGAGGGAGACCTCGGGGAGGTGCTTTGTGGGGATCCTGACGTTGAGGTCCTCGGGCTGGAGGACGTCGTGGCCGTCCTCGTGCCACTCCTCCAGCGCCTTGTATATGGTGCTTTTGAAGCGCTCGACGTTGGTGAAGAGGAGCGGCGAGTCGAAGCGGAAGATGCAGATGCCCTGGAGGGGAAGGCCACCGTCAGGGGGGAGGGAGGGGACCCACATTGAAGTAGCGGACGTGCTTGTAGCGCTCACAGTCGCGAAAGTCGTTCGTGCCGTCGAGGTTGGCGAGGAAGTGCCAGCGGGGCCACTGCGTGCGAACTACGGTAGTGAAGAGCGCGTAGACAATGCTGACCATGAGACCCGGCATCACGTCCCAAGCTACGGTGGCCACGAAGCTGACTACCCATATGCTCTGGAAGGGGCGGTGGGGGATGAGGGCGGGGCAGGGACCTACGAAGTCGGTCTTCGAGAGGGGCCACAGGGTCTTCAAATCGGCGAACTTCTTGAACATCCCCTTGAGGGCGACGACGATGATCGCGGAGAGAATGCACTGAAAAGGGGAGGCTCTAGGCCGAACGGACGAACGGGAAGTACCATGGGGAGGGACTCGAGCCACTGGCCGAGGTAGAGGATCATGGCGACGAGGAGGACGCTGGAGAAGAGCGTCGAGAGGAGCGTCCGCGTGCCCGCCTCCACGTTCACCATCGTGCGTCCGAGCGACGTCGACGCAGGGAAGACGGGGAAGAAGCCGGCGATAGTGGACGTGAACCCGAGGGCGTACAGCTCCTGAACGCCTGGATACGGTAGCGGAGGGAGGGGCGCACCTGGCCGGGGTCCACTTTGTACTTCATCTTCTTGGCGAACATCTTGGCGAGGGAGATGTGGACGGCGACAATGACGACAGCGATGCCGAGGGCGTGGGGGAAGAGGGCGGGGAGCAGCCCGAAGCGCGGCATCTGTGGCAGGGGGAACCCTGTGGGGATCTTGTCGACGATCTTGAGGGCGAGGCGTTCGTGGAATCCGAAGAAGGAGGAGGTGAGCGTGCCGAAGATGACCAGAAGGAGCTCGAAGGGGATGGGGACGGGTGAGTGCAGCCGCCTCTTGACCACGGGGTTCACGTACTCCTTGCCGACGACGAGGAAGACGATCGAGGACACGGAGACCGTTAGGGCGCCGAAGTTGGTGCGCGAGACGTTCGCCGCGATGTCGAAGAGCTTCTGAAAGCAGAGGCACGTCCGAGCCGGAAGTCCCGCCACGCACCAGGAAGACCATGCCGTAGGGCTCGTTGCGCTTCGGGAGGCCTCTGATGCCGAAGAGGTCCTTCAGCTGGGCGACGAGCACGTGGCAGGAGGCGCCGGTGGTGAAGCCAGAGACGACAGGGTCGGAGAAGTAGGTGGTGATGAAGTCGAGGCGGAAGAAGGCCATCAGGAACTGGAAGGGGGTTTGGCGGCGGAGGGGACTACCGTACCTGGACAAGGCCGATGCAGAGGGTGAGCGTCGAGGCGACGGCCACGGGGGATAGCGCGTCCCCGGGGAGGATGGCGTTTTCCAAGGGCTCCGCCGGGAGGGGAATCCCGTGCGCTTCAAGGAGCTGTTCAACGGCGAGGCCGGTCATGAGACTCACGACGGCGAAGGAGCCGATGGAGTTGTGGCGCGAGGTGCCGAAGAACATGTAGAGGAGGGCGGGGAAGAAGGAGGTGTAGAGCCCGATGACAGGCGCCACCTTGGCCAGCAGAGCGTAGGCAATGCCCTGGGGGACGTGCATGATGCCGACGGTGA
Source organism: Steinernema hermaphroditum (assembly GCA_030435675.1). Lineage (NCBI taxonomy): Eukaryota > Metazoa > Nematoda > Chromadorea > Rhabditida > Steinernematidae > Steinernema > Steinernema hermaphroditum. The sequence continues at coordinate 8,607,326 of CM059622.1, forward strand.
AGCCGCCGATGACGTCCCGGAGGAGGTCGCTCCGGAGACTGTACCTCGGGAGCCACTCGACGATCGGGAAGAAGGAGAGCAGCGAGGCGAGGAAGAGCGTCAGAGACGTGCAGGGTCGGTAGTAGGCGTGCAGTGCCTTGCGGCTGCGCCGCTCGAGCTCACAGGGCCTCTGCGGTCGGCCGTAGGCGAACTTGGCATCGAACTCCTCCTGGTTCATCGGCTCGCGGAGGGCCGACGGCGTGCCGGCAAGGATCGCGGGGCCATCCTCGGCGTCCTGGGACATCGTCTTTGTCGGAGAGTCGAGCCCGAGAATACGGTATCTGCAAGAACGAGACTCGTTTGGTTCGGGAAGAAATGGGCTGCTAGGGGAAGATCCAAGGATGAGAATAAAGCGGCGCTTTGTGGATGCACACAAAGCGCTCCCGGACGACAAACTCTCGAGGGCACACAGAAGAGGAAGCGACGCACGTGGCGACCGTCGCGGAACGTGCAGGAGAGCGAGTGCTTCGGTGGAGCCTCCGGGGCACCGAGGCGCATTTGCATAATCGCCGGCGCCACCGCCACAACTCGCGTGACGGTGTTTGCTCTTCTGAGAGATTATTGCCTGTCACTCCGTGGTAATGGACCCGGAGAGGCTAAAACAGAGTCGCGCCTCCGACCACCAAAACAAAGTGCGGTGCCAATCGCTGCCCCTATAAATCACCGAAGGCATCTTCGGGCCCTCCCGACCCTGTACTCTTCCCCAGAAGAACGAACTTCGACCTCCGAGGCCGAGTCACCCTCTGACTCAGCCTCCTCTTCGGCCACTGACCCCAGAGGCTCTTCTGCACTCGGGATGCGGCTCTACCCCCTGCCCCTCACTCTTCTCTTCTCCCTCGGGTCGAGGCAATCACCCACGGCCACGGCCACGTCCTCGCCCTCGACCCTCCTCGTCCAGATAAGTCTCCGACCCCCTCGAGAACCTCCGACGCCCTCCCTTCAGGCAGCTACTTCTTCTCGGGCGGAGGCCGCCGGAGTCGTCGGAACGACTTCTGCACGGGTTCGCTCATCAGCAGGAGGGTCGTCGTCACCGCCGGCCACTGCCTCAGATGCAAATCCGGGTACCCTCGGCATCGGAGTCCCTCGCCCCTCACCCTTTCAGCGCAAAGGTGAGCGTACGATTAGTCGAGGCGAAGAAGACGCTTCTGCTTCGCCACATCAGCTCCTACCGTATGCTCCGTGACGAGGTATCCCCCCAGAGACCAGATTTGGCGGGTTCGGGTTTTTCGGGTTTTCGGGTTGGGTTTGGGCGTCGGTTTCGGGTTTTCGGCTCGGGTACCCGAACGTTTCGGGTTCAGGTCGGGTTCGGGTTCGGGCACCCAGACAATTCTGGCAGAGACTCACCTGGTGTCCACCAGAAGACGCCGCAGTTCGATGCGCGCGTCGTGCTCCGCTTCGCTCTGCATCGTCTTCGGCGCTTCCGCCGCCTCAAACGGCATCTGAATCAACAGCGCGATTACAGAGGTCCGGAGCCCCGAACGATGTGGCGGTCCTGCTTCTCGTGGAGCCGATCTCCATGTGCACCGCCGAGAGGCGCTCGCCCCGGAGACGTGGGATCGCCTCGAAGAGACGCACTGCGCCCTCTTCGGCTACGGAAGGAGCGAAGGTGAGGATCTCGCGATCGCCTCCCTCAGCGCTTTTCCCCTCGATCGATAGACGAAGACGCGGCCCGACGGAGGCCGCGCGGCGCCCACGGCGTCTCGAGGAGATCAGCGCCTATTTGTTTTGGAGATCGCCGTCCGGGGCTCAATGACCCCTTTCAGCGCGCTCCCGAAGACTCGACCTCCAGCTGCGTCGTATGAAGGTCCGACTGCGGAGCGCCGAGAAGCCCTTGCTCGGGATGCCCCTCGGACGACACCAGAAGATCTGCGAGGTCAGCATGCCCGAAACCTCTTGAAGCTTCCCTTTCAGGGCGACTCCGGAAGCCCCGTGGTATACGTCCACGGCGGTGTACGGTACCTGCTTGGAGTTTCCATGAGCGTCCAGTCGTCCGAATCCTCGGATCGCCCCCAGCTGTGCGGAATGCGCGCCAGAGGGGACCGCCGTCGAGTGCGTCGTGTGGCGCCTCTGTTTACCCTCGGATCGCCTTTCAGTTCGCGGTCGGCGAAATTCGTCGACGTGCGCGAGGGAATCGCCCAGATCTTCCGATTCCTGAAGGTCCACGACTAGATGGAGGCCTTCATCGCCGACTACGACAGTTATTTCTACAGGAAGTGACCAAACCCACAGAGTCCGAACACCGTTCACTATATGTTTCGTTGTTTATGTACACAGCGCTGAGGAGTACGGTACGAAAGAGAGTCGAGGGTAGCCTCTTCGATGGATTCTCCCTTAACAGAAACGAGGGACCTTGAGGGTCTTCTGTTTTTGTGGCTTCTTTCTAACCACAGGGCATAAGATCCGGGCCGACTGTGGCCTCGCGGAACACAGTTATTTCCCTCTAAATTGCAGATTTCTCCACGACGAGTGAAGTGTTTATTTGATCGAAATTCTCCCCAGAACGTTTTTCGAAAAAACAGAAAGTGATCCCGAGCAAACTATCATCATAGTATCGAACTTGACAGCGTCTTCTCCGAGCGGTTCGCCATGTAACCGGAATGGCGCTGTGTGTTGCTGTCCAGGTGAACGTTGGTGAATGGTGAATCCCAGGTGAATCACGGCGTGTCTGCGCCATTGAAACTAAGACACAAAAGCGTCTGCGCTTTCATGGCAGGATCGTGGCACTGTTTTCCGTTCCAGCATAAAAATGCACTTTTCTCCGCGAAGAAGTCAAATGTGCAAAATCCAACAGGTGAATCGATGGCAAATTCTCTGCTGAGCATTGTGCGACCCGGGTATAGACGATTGGATGCGAACCGAGAAAGTTTATCCACGTCTTTCGCCACGGATGCGAAAATGTCCGTCCTTACACGCCGTGGAATGTGGCTAAATGAGTCAGTGCAAGATTTGCCGAACGAAGAGACGAACGTGAAATGTTTCCCACTATTTCGCGAGAGAAGGCCGTTCCAAATCGAAGAACTTCTTCTTCTCCTCGGTGGCGTTGATCCTTTTCCCTCCGTTCATCTCGCGTGTTCTCGTTCCAGATGGCGTAGGTGAAGATTCTGGCTTGCGGCGACGTCAACGGCCGCTTCGAACTCCGAGGCTCGTTTCCCGGGCGTCGAGTGGACATGGAGCGGATGGCTCGTCCGCGACGGCCACTCGAGGCTTACGTGTCTCATCAACATGCTCAAGGACCTATATGCGAGCAGAGAACATCTACCAAAGACAGCACTGCTCTGCATCGATGAAAGTGACAAGAACCAATCTGCAATTGCTGTTCAAAAGTAGGTGAAGATTCTGGTTTTTTTTTCTGGAAGATTCTGAAACAATAATCACTTATTCAAGCTGTTTTCGAAGTATGACGGTTTCGGACAAAGTGACAGCGCTGAATTGCGTAAATATAACGACAATCATGTGGTATGCAGAAAACGGCGAAAGCTACTGTTTGGTTTCTTTCTAGATGCACAGAGTTTTGTTCAATTATCTGAAGTTCCTCGTGACACGCGAGGACTTGGATATTGGATTCAAGTCTCAAGACGTGGCAACACGTGCAATGAACGCGTACACCACTTATCTTCTGTACAAGAAACGCCGTCGTCGTCTTAGCTAGTCTTCCAAAATTTAATCAACACTCTCGATACAAATGATAACGGTGCTGCATCCATCCACCAGGACGGGACGACCAATCACCAAATATGATTAGAGCAGCATTAGAGAAGGGAACATGGTAGGGCTGTCTGTGTTCCTCAGCATATCTCATTTATAGTTACAGATAAAGTTGTATACGCCCGATATCGATTGGAAGAAAGCTCTGGACACTTGTACAAACCAGATACAAGGAGCTAAAATAAGCCGCCATATGAACACAGTCGGCACATGGCCACTTTTTACACGCGACGTCGAGGTGCTCCTGGAAAAATGTAAATGAGACAAATGTGCCTACCTGACAACAATGGCCACAAATATGTTTGCACGTAAGTTTGCACAGACATCAAGTTTAGACTCAGGCGCATTTTGTTTAAGGTTCGTCTTCATTTTGTTCAGTGCCCAAACAGGTCTTCGTATATCGTCGATCATCGTTATAGGACAATATGGCTCGCCTGGAATTCTACTGAAAAATGTGAACTGTGGACGGAAAGTTTAAGGCATTTATATTTTATTGTGGAAATTTATTTGCGGCGACCTTGTGGCAAAGGCTACTGTACTATAACGGTGCAATTCATGAAGCAGAATAAGAATGCGTCCAGAAAATGCCCATTCAACATCTACATCGACGAGAATAAGGACTACCGGTATTGCACTTATTCATTCCTTGTGCTCTACCTCACGTTGCGCAAACTTATTGTCAGCGACGGCAAAGGTGTTATACAGCGTGCTTGCAGCGTCGAAAACCTGCCGCTGTTCAATGCAACACAGACGAATCAATTGGAAACGTAACTTTACAACCTGCATCTATATGAGTAAGCTAAATAATGTATTATAAAGACAGTTGGGATGGTAGCGCTCTACTTCCACTATGTCTCTGGCGATGCTAGGCTTTGAGTTTTTTTGCTGTTTTTGAGTGATTTTTTGCCTATTTTGTAACGAGCAGAGTTTTGGGTTCGAGTTTCCTGAAACTTTCTTTTTTTTTCGCCTTTTTCGTTTTTTCGCCCACTTTAGCCATTTACATGAGCGCCAATCTTGCTGCCCGCAGGGCTATGGTTTCTCGCCGCCCGCAGGGCTACAGTTTTAGGCCCCAACTTCAGCTTTCTGCATGAGCGCCAATCTTGCCGCCCGCAGGGCTACTTGGCTTTATAAAGTAACTGGAGGGCGCGAATTCGCGCGCAGCCGCGTTTATCTAAATAATGCCAAATAACGAAACCATGCTTAGTCGCTACAATGTTATGTAATTCAATGCTATCCGAAGTCGTTGAAACACTTGGCGTCGATTCAAATCGGGTGTCACATCGCTCGTTTCGATACGGATTCGCTGTCAACACATTCTTGTGCGCATTGAAAAACAACAATAGGGCTACAAGGAAGGACGCTCTGAACATGTTTACCAATACTTTCATTGTTGGCCAGACAACGTATGTGAACAAGAGGATTCCATGTTACACCATAAGTGTACCATCAGACATTGTACAATGAGAAAAACTTTTAGGTTGAGTCGTTGGCCATTGATATCATCGTTGGGTGTTATATGTGACCGCTTGTTGCTCCAGAGGACGATCAAGAAGCGCCTTATTAGTTCCGAAGGCAACAAGCATCAAGGATGAGCCAACTAAGTTTTCGCATGCCGCCCGACCACAGGAACTGAATGCGGTACGACTTCTGCTTGACTATCACTTCGACAATGACGAACTCTTAGATTCCTATGCAAATCGACCTCTCAGACCAATGGATCCAAGAGCATCTGACTGATTCCCAGTTTCCAAATCACCACCAGTCTTTGGTATGAGTCTTTAGCTAATGTGTTGCATTCGAATTGGTTTTTGCAGAGTTCCGTCTTCAACTCCGTGCACACAGGAGCGCCCTTCCAGTAGGAATGGAGCACCAACATCTTCCATGGCTGTCGGCTTCCACGACTTTGACGCATACCAGCAGACACCTCATTCTTGTTTCGATACGACTTGCCCGATCGAAGCAATCTTCCAGACCTACGAGAAGTTGCAAGGTGCATCTGACGACGACTGTGACTAACAAGGGAACATTCCGAAGTGTCCGCCTCGGATCGAGCTGAAAATTTACACAAAAGGGCTTATACGCATACCAGGTTATGTAAACACCCCCCGCAAATTATGGTCAAACGACTATAGTCAACTTCGCCAACAATGAAGGGAACGGGTGTGTGGCCAAACTGTGTAGTGCTGTGGCTGCCATTTCTTGGGTTCCGGGTTCGATCCCGCTTCGTGCTCGTATTTTTTCTTTTCGCTTCTCCAACATATTTTAATTCGTTTTTTTTCTCGTACTCAATCCTATCACAGCTTTAGTTATGAACGCTAGTCATGTTTTGCGACTCCTTACAAGGGTACGGTAAAACATGTACCGATCAGATCGAGGCGAGACTAATTAGCTTAATTAGCTGCCCACATGCTCTCTGTGTACGTTAAAAAAAGATGCAGTCCCCTCTCCAAGCAACTATAAATCTGTTTCTCACCAGTGATTCCCAAGTGCCAAAATATATACTTAACACATATCTGATAGTCGGATCCTGATCTATGGGATCGTTGTCCTAGGTTGTGTGGATGAACACGGTACCAGCAAAACAAAATTGTGAGCTTAAGTATACAATGGGTCGCTTGGGAAACACCGATGAGAAACGAATTCACGTCGGTGAGATGGGACATGTTACGCCTTGTCGTAACAATAGTTTGAGGGAGCTAGGAGCTCTACCTGGTGGGAGACCTCAAACTTGGGTAATTAAACCTTTATGAACAAATAACACGTAACAAATAAAGGCGCGAACACGTAAGCACATGACGGGCATATAGAGAATGTGGGCAGCTGATTTTGGCACAGTTTATATACTCACATAGGCACACCGTTTGCCCCTAGTCTTGCATCGATCTGATCGGTACATGTTTTACCGTACCTTTGTAAGGAGTCGCAAAACATGGCTAGCGTTAATAACTAAAGCTGTGATAGGATTGAGTACGAGGAAAAAAACGAAAATATGTTGGAGAAGCGAAAAGAAAAAATGCGAGCACGAAGCGGAATCGAACCCGGAACCCAAGAAATGGCAGCCACAGCACTACACAGTTTGGCCACACACCCGTTTGCTTCATTGTTGGCGAAGTTGACTATAGTTGTTTGACCATAATTTGCGAGTGGTGTTTACATAACCTGGTATGCGTATAAGCCGGTGCCCTTTTGGGGTTCACGTTCATTAGTATAGGCCTACCTATGTGTAAGTTTTCAGCTCGACCCGAGGCGGATACTTCGGAAGGTTTCCTTGTAAGACTGAACTTATTGTTTTTACTAGTAACTAAGCTATTCATAAGTTTATCTGTTTTTCTAATCAATAAATAAAATTAGCTCATCTGTCGCATTCATTCATCAAGAACGTCAGTTCAGTGAGTGACCGGATTTTCTCTCAATCCTCCACCACCCTTTTCAGAGTGGCCCTCACAAGTCCAACACTAGGTACTGTACTGTTTAGAAATCACGAAATCTTGCAAGAATCATATCAACATGTGACCAGGTTCATGAGTTTCGCCTCTGTGGGCAACAAAGAGAAGCAGAAGTGGATGCATGCGTTCGGGTCGAAGCCGCTGAAAAGCATGAAGAGGGAGGAACTGGTGGCACAACCACCGCAAACATCCGAGTTCCCGAACAAGGACATCCTCGCCGAAGCCTTCGAACGGAAAGAAGGCGCGTGAAGAGCGTCTCGCACGATTGTTCTGTTGCACGAAACAGCAAGAGGCTGTCAACAAGGGCGGTGCGTAGTTCTTGTACGACATGGACGCCCCGATGACCGCGGAAGAGGAACAAGAACGACAACAAGGAGGTCGAAAATGGCGTCAGAGCGGCGGCGGTCCCGCGGAGAAGCGGCAGCCCTCGGTGCCTTGCTGGTTCTGCCTGTCCAACAAAGACGCTGACCACATAATGGTGCTTGCAGTAGGCCACATCCAGTCGCTGGTGGCCGTCAGCGCTGAAGTCCGAGATGAAGTGGAGAAGTACCGTGACGTGCTGACGCTCTTCTACGACGCCCGCAGGAAGTTGCTCGTCATGTTTGAAGGGAACTTCGAGACGGGTCATCTATAAGTACAGATGGTTGGCATTCCGAAAGACTGCACCAGATCTCTGAGAAGCGCCTTCCTATTTTGTTGTTCATTGTCAGATTGTTTTTAGTTGCATGAAGAAGATCGGAGATGTTTCGAGCCCGCAGGCTATGTCCATCCGGCTGCTCTGTTTTTAGTGGTCGTTGGGGTTACTGTACGTCACGATCGCGCGACAAATCTGGAATGAAGATAATTAGAAGCCGCCGGAGAAAAGCCGCTGAACGAGTGTGCGCAAACGGGATTCCACAAGCAAACACCGAAGCGGATGAGCGCGTCGGTTGGCGCCCAGAAGGGACGCGGGTTCGCGAGAATTGAAACGTGGCTGTTTTGGAGAAAGCGAGATCCAGGAAGGGACGCTTTGCGTTGGGTCAGACGCACCGCGCGGAGTCCGAAGGATCTTCGGGGAGCTTCTTCCCTCCCTCCGATCTCCGCAACCGGTCGCTCCTTCAGCCCCGCGGATCGCCACAGGCGATCCCGTTCTCGACCCCTTTGTGTCGCTGGTGCACGCACGTCGCCTACTTCCATTGTTCGCTTCTGTCGTCTTATTCGCCTGGAGCAAAATTTCACCGCTGTTTTTGGCGTTCCCTCGGGCACCCCTCGGCTCCTCCGGCGCTTCAGGCCTCCAGGCAACGAAGCAATCCCACGACAAGTCATTATGAATGTGAGTGACCACGCCGCCGTCCCGGCCGGCGCCCCTTTCCTGGCCTCAGGCCACGCTACCCCTACGCGAGACTGTACAGGGCTGCACATCTGTACCTCTCCACTGCTTTCGATTCCTTATTCCCTTTTTACCTTCTCGTTCCTTCCTGGGAGAGTCATGTGAGGGTTTCGGGGTTTAGTGTCCTTCGGCGCCTCGTGGTGATCGGTCAGTTACGTTGATGAAGTGAAAGAGGCGCGCGAACGGTCGCCTCGGGATCCGCGCTGACCCTAATTGCTCGCCGAACGACTTCGCCGGTATTCAAATGGAAGGACGCCAGGACGGGGAAAGGACTCTCGGGGCACTTTCACCCGAGATCTCGCGGAGAACAAAGACTTCGAGAGGCGCTCCTTGCTCTCGAAGTCGTTCGCGCCCAGGGAGAGCGTGGATAGGCATGAGTTGAAGAAGGCCTGGCTGGGTGACTTGGTTCCTAATGAGCAGCACTACAAGTGACATAGACGCACGCCTTTTCCGTCAAAACAGTGTCAGATGCTACAGAGGCCTCAAAATCCCAAAGATAAAGCCTTCTTAGTCACTTCGGATGGTTCCCTTATAAGTGTCGACCAAGCCCTCTGTGATGATCTCTCCTTGTACACCTTCTTGAATCGCCCCATTCAGAATCTGCAACTTCGCAGCCTGCCGCCACACCAGCTGCAGCACGTCCCCCACCAGCAGCACATCGTCCAACAGCAGCAGCCTCCGCACCAGCTCGGATTCCCCCCTCCGGCCTACTCCTTCACCTACAATGTCGACCAGTACCGCCAGCAACAGGTACTCCCCCGCACCAGCCATGCCTACTGTACTCCTTACAGATCTTCCAGGAGAACTTCGGCTGCGCCGTCAAACTCGAGGACCTTGTCTCGGACGACCTCCAGAGGGTAGGCCCCAGTGCGCGTCCTCAGGCTCACCTTCCCCTTCAGCTGCAGCAGTACGGCCTCTGCGCCTCTCCGGCGACGCAGCAGCAGTTCCGGGACCAGCAGCAGCTGCAGCAGCAGTACCAGCAGCAGCCCCTGATGGTCCCGGGGCGCCAGGACGTCTTCCTGCAGCACGTGAACCCGGGCCTTCAGCCCCCGACGACGGCGATGGCCCCGACGATGGTGGTTGCCGAGACGAGCGCCTCCTCGCCCTTCAGCGACGTCAGCGTGCCCTCCTCCGACGACTCCTCGGCCGCCACGGAGCCCTCCGGAGTCATCCGCAAAGGTGCGTCTCGGCGTTGGAAGCACCCCTAAGACGCCGAGTTTCAGTGGCGAGCGCCTCGCGCGTCAAGGAGCTCCCGATGCTCGCCCGCGCCGTGGCGCCCGAGATTTCTTCGGGTGGCCTCGCCCACCACCACGCCACCGTGCACGCCGCCGACCCCTCGGAGGTGTTCTGTTCCGTCCCTGGTAGGCCTAGCCCCTCCTGCCCTCACCGATCCCCCTTTAGGCCGGCTCAGCCTACTGAGCAGCGCGGCGAAGTACAAGGTTACCGTGGGAGAGATCCAGCGGCGTCTCTCGCCCCCGGAGAGCCTGAACGCCTCCGTCCTCGGCGGGATTCTCCGCCGCGCGAAGTCGAAGGACGGCGGCAAATCCCTCCGCGACGCCTTGAAGCGCGTCGGCCTCTCGCTCCCCGCCGGCCGCCGGAAGGCCGCCAACGTGAACTCTCTGACGGCGCTCGTCGAACGTAGGTCCCTCTCCCGCCCTCCAAAGCCTCTTCTTGTAGACGAGGCGGCGCAGCTGGTAGACGACTTCAACAAACTCTGCCAGTCGGACTTCCCGGCGCAGAAGACGGCCGTCTACCTCACCCAGATGCACTGCTCCGACGTGCAGCAGCGTCGCCGGATGCTTACCGCCACCAAGTAGGTGCCCCTTCCCGAGCCCTCTAACCCCTTCAGGACGATCCTCTCCGAACTGAACGACCTCCTGAAGAGCGACCGGAGCCCCGTGCTCAGCTGCCAGCGCCCTCAGATCATCCTCGACCACGCCATCCAGAAGCACCTCACCCACTTCTCCATGGCAAGTGTCACCGGAGGATCCTCTGACCGCCGTCGCTTCAGGTTACCCACGGCTTCGGCACGCCCGCCGTCGTCGCCGCCATCGGCGCCATCCTGAACTACCTCAATCAGTCGATGGAGATCCTGGACAACGGCGGTCCCTCCGCGAAGTGCTCTTGACGAGCCGCGTCCCGCCCCGATCCTCTAGTCAGCCGGAAGCCACTCCGTGGACCTCCTCCCGCCGGGGACCGCCGCATGTACATAGAAGAGCGCCTACTTCAGAGCAGATCACCCATAAATAAACCGTATTATGTCTGCACTCCCACTGACTGTACCGGAATATCCAAGCAAAAGATGCCCCTGTGGTTGACCGCAATCTGTTCTCGGGGTAAGGAAGAAGCCGGGGGCTGTCTACTTAGCTGCGGCTCGAAGATCGCCTCTCCATTACAGCGCCAATTGAGCGCTAATCCGTACTAATAGTCTCCCACTTAGGCGAATCCTCCGGGTGCCGAAGTGCCTCCAGATGTCGTCTTCGCCCGCGGGGTTACGGTAGCCGGCGACGACAAACAAACCCATCTTCTATGCATAATATTAATTCGCCTGAGGCACTCATATCGCCGAAATTGCTTGTGACGGAAAGCGAACGACGCGAGTGTTAATCCGGGCGTATTCCCACGGCCTGATTGGAGTCGACGGCTGGATTAGGCGTGCCTCTAATTGGAGACTGTCCTATAGAGGCCCGAGGAGCCGCTCGGCACCTGATTGCTGATAAGGCAGGTCTCCGCGAAAGAAAGGTACGGTAGTGGAGCGTCGTTGAGAAGGCCGATCCAGGTGGGGGATTCCGTGGCTTTCACGTCGATTCGGGGAGAACGGCCAGAACGGATCGGCGTGACGAGGACTTCTAAATCAGGGCCGGCCTCGGGGGCCAGGTGTCATCGACGGCGCCTCTGACACGCTCCGCCCCGCCCTCCGCCTTTCGGCATCGGATTAAAAGGCGCCGAAAGCCATTCGCCGAGCGATACGCGTCCGGAGGCGTCCGCTCTACCGTAGCCCGAGGCAGCAACGATGATTTCGGCGGTGGAGACGGCCGACTGGGTGAGTCCTCTGGCCGGAGCCGGAGCGGAGGTGAGCGAGGAGGTGCACACAGCTGGCGGAGGCGCGGTTAATCGCGCACTCATAATCGACGTCGTCTTATTTATGCAAATCCCTCCTGTGCTCTCCCTCCTCGCGGCACTTCGCCCCTCCGACGTGAATTATTCACCCACGGCGCCTTCAGAGCTTCTTCCACCAGATGGCAGCGCAGCATCCCTCCTCCGAAGCGCCCATCTACCCCCCGGCGAACGCGCAGCTCTCCGACGCCCTTAACGCCCCCAAGAAGCGTCCCTTCGAGGCCTCCGGCGCCGCGTCCATCCCGGCGAAGCGGCCCCGGAGGAGCCCCGAGGACGACGAAGGCGTCGACTCCGAGGGAGAGACGACCACCGACGACGACGACTCTCCCCGGAGCCCTGAGTTCCTCGTGAGTCCCCGACTCTCCCACTGAGTCCCTTCCTTCTTCCAGAGCGCCGCGCCCTCCGTAGAGTCGTCGCCCGAGCGTCTTAAGACGCTTCCTCCGCACTCCTCCTCAGGTGCCCTTCCCTATAGTACCCCGCGAGCCCTTCGTTCAGAGCTGTACCCCCTCGGCTCCTACTTCAACTACCCCTCAGCCGCGGAGTCCTTCCAGAACCCCTACGCCTCGACGACTCAGTTCATCAACTCCCAGCAGGTAGGCTCCCTCCACGCGCACCCCTGACGCCCTTTAGATCGCCTACGGCTACTTCTACGACAACAACTTGGCCCAGGTGAGTGGCGACCTTATCCCTAACGTAATTCCTGGCTTTCAGCCGAGCCAGAGCGCCAACGTCGACCTGCAGTCGGCCCTCCGGAAGAGTAGGCGCCCACCCTTCCCCTCTGACTTCGGCCTCCCTTCAGCGATCGGCCAGCAGACGCACCAGAAGCTGGATATCTCACCGTCGATGTTTCCCGGGGGTGCCGGTGGCGGCGCCATCCTCGTCAAGGGGCCCCACGAGGTCTACTGCTCGGTGCCGGGGCGTACGAGCCTCCTGAGCAACACGAAGAAGCACAAGGTGACCATCGGCGAGATCCAGCGCCGCATCAGTCCCCCCGAATGTCTCAACGCATCTCTCCTCGGCGGGATCCTCAGGAGGTGCCCGCGCTGCCCCTACCGTACCCCAGACGCCTTTCAGGGCGAAGTCAAAGGACGGTGGGAAAGCGCTGCGCGAGTCGCTCAAGAAGATTGGTCTGACGCTACCGCCGGGACGTCGGAAGGCGGGTAACGTGACCTCGTGGACGGCTCTCGTCGAAGGTGAGCCCTGAGACGCCGCGTCGGCGAAGAGTGTCTTCCAGAGGAGTCGCTGCAGATGGCGAAGGACTTCCGCGACATCGTCCTCAAGGACTTTCCGGCGAAGCTGATGGGCGAGACGCTCCTGAAGGGAGCGCTCCGCTCGGAGCACGAGATCCAAACGACGCGAGCGACCATCTTCGGCGCCAGGTACCCTTCGCCGAAGTCGTCGGAGGACCCGCTTTCAGGGAGGTCATCACGACGCTGACGTCGATCGTCGCCGCCGACCGGAGTCCCATCTGCGCCTCGATGCCGCAGATGCTGATCTTGGACACGGACGTGCAGAAGAAGATGACACACTTCTCGCTGCTCACCCACGGCTTCGGGAACCCCGCCGTCGGCGCCGTCCTCGAGTGCGTGCAGACAATCCTCTCGGAGGCGCTCCGCTTCATCGACCAGAACTACCCCCACATCGCCGGCGTCGTCACGGTGCGTCTCCTCCCCTACCCGCCCACCTCCTTACAGTACCTTTTAGGCGCCCCCCATGGACTTCGGACAGATGATGAACTTCGCCGCCCCCGACGCCATGATGAACAAATGAAGATGTACAGACCCACCTTTAGACTATGATACTGACAAAGACCACCTTGTTCTGACAAAGACCACCATGTGGCGCTTTCTTCCCGAAGCCGTGGCTTCTAGGTACGGTGCAGGGTGTTCAGAAAGTTCTGCAACGCATCGAAATGTTGGATTTTAGCAATTTTATGCACATGCCTGGGAATTTTAAACGATGTATTCATATTTGCCAATATTTTTTACCCCTTATTCACTATTTTTTGAGACTTTTATTCACGTTTATTTGAAAAAAAATTGGGCTCCGAAAAACTGCGTTTTGTCATCGGCACTCGGAACCGTGCTAGACGGTCAAACCTTAACATCTAAAAGGACCTAAAAGTGTCTCGATATGCCGTCAAACGGGTGCGGGATCGATTCCAGGAGACTCGTGGGATCAAGAAGCATCCCCAAAACGACAGACCGAAAACCACACGAAATCCGACGGTCCGGAAACTGGTCCAACAAAAAATCTAGCGGAATCCCGAGCGTTCGCTGAGGAAGTTGGTGAAAGTCCACAGAATCAACCGAGAATCGATACGGGCCTATAAGTGAAGATTTGCAGCCGAAAAGCTACAAAATGGGCTGTGGATATCTTCTAACCGACCACAAAAAGGCTGAAAGACCGGAAAAATTCAAAAAACTGAAGGCCGCGGCACGCGACTCCAGATTCTCCAATGTGGCTCTGTCGGATTCAAAGATTTTTACGATTTTCGTCATCCACAACAGCCAGAATCATTGATAACCGCTACCCAAGGGCTCGCCACATACGAAAAGCGTGAAAATAAGCCATTTTCCCGATTCTCTGCTGGTTTGGGGCAAAATCTGTGCAACAGGCAAAAATTCCTTTGTTTTCCTCGAAAAAATTATAAAAATGGACTTCATCAAGGTCTGAGGTCCATCAGGAAGAGGTCCTGGCGAAGCTTGTGATCCCCTGGACCGAAACATACTTCCCAGACCAAGGATAGGTGTTCCAGCAGGACTGGACGGCCGCTGACGGATCGAAATGAACGATGGCCTTCTGCGAGGAGCACATGTGGACCGATTAACACCAATGAAGACCAATGACATTTGGCCCTCCAATTCGCCTGATCTGAATCATATGAACTGCGCAATTGGGTACATTTTGGGCAAGAAGGCCTGGCGAATACGCCACTCCACCATAGACTCCCTGAAGAGAACAGTGGAGCCAGCCTTGGAAGAAATTATTCTCGAAATCCCTGCGTGCCTCGGCCTAATTTCCAAGAAACATTTTCAAGCCTGCATCGATGCTGGGGTGGCCACTTCGGGAGATGTCCGCGCTGTATGTATGTAGTTTTGCGCGCTGAATAACGTAGTGTAGTTTGTTTTGCGATAAAACTGCGTTTTGTTTCAAAAATCATCGCATTTTTGTGTTGCAGAACTTTCTGAACACCCTGTAGTTGTCGAGACCACAAGGTTCTCCCGTGAAAAAACAACACAGAGTTGGGCTACTTGTTCCTCTGAATCCCTTCGGCGCCGAAATTGCGAGGTCTCCGGAGTTTTGTGTGCCAATTCTCGGACTACGATAGCATAGCGGTGCGTGTGGTCGTGACCTCCCCAGCATCCCGTAGATGGAGAATGGAGACAAAAGAGACGATCTCAAAGCAGATCAATTGATATTAGGGAAGTGCGTCCATACGCGTCGTCTATGCGAAGTGCGTCTATCCATACTGCAATAACCAGCTCTTCAACACAATCGGATTCGTGGACTCAGAAGTTGTCGGGAGTGGGATGGGGGTTGCGGAGCGGCTTCCAGCCGCCGAATCCCTCCTCGAGATCGTTGGCGACCCCGATGAGGAGTCCGTCGGAGTTGGGGGCGCCGATGGCCTGGACGCCAACAGGGACGCCGTCATCGTTGAGGCCCATGGGGCACTCGACGACTGGGAGGGCCAGCGTGTTCCAGAGGGCCGTGTAGGCGAAGTTGAAGGGTGTGAAGAGGGGCTGGTGGTGAAATGGCGCCGGTGTCGGGAAGCTCGGGAAGAGGAGGACGCCGTCGTCGCCCAGGAGCTCCGTCAGCTGCCGTTGGAGACGGTCGCGGAGGGCGCGCAGCTAGTAGGGACGTCTGAGGACCTCGGACGGCGACTCACCTTCTTCGCCTTCTGCTCGCTGAAGGGCTTCTGCTGGTCGACGAGGCCGAGAACCAGTGCCGGGAGGGTGTGGTTCGAGCGCCCCAGAAAGAGCTTCGGGATCTCGGCGAGGCAGTTCACCTCACCCTTCAGGTCCACGAGGTGCTTGGCGAAACTCGGCGCGCCGTCGACGTCCATCGAGGTCACGAAGTACTCTGCAACACCTCCGGTCTCCTCTGGCACTCCAGTACACCTACCGTTGGCGTTGTGCGCGAGTGGGAGGTCGAGACGGTAGGCGACGAGGTCGTACTTCTTCTCGAAGTATTGTACAGCCTGAAAGGGGGGAGTGAGGGAGTGGGGCTGGCCGAATACCGTACCCGCTTGAGAGCCCAACGACAGTCGTCGTGGAGCGCCTCGGTGAGGAAGTGGTGGAGGCCCTCCATGTAGAAGATGCGCGCGGTGCGGACGTTGGCGGCGCGACTCAACTCCAGCTGCGTCTCCGCCTCCTTTCCGCCGAAGATCTGAAGGGGGAGAGGGTCCGACGGGAATTGGAACAGGCCTACCTGGAGCATCGTCCGCAGGTCCTTCGCGTAGCGGCACATGGGCCCGATGCGGAGCATACGCTCGCGGTAGCCGATGGCCTCGGGGAGGTGGCCGTCGAGGGGAACGACGCCAGGCGTCGGCTTCAGGCCGAAGACGCCGTTGAAGTAGGCGGGCATGCGGATGCTGCCGCCGATGTCGGAGCCGATGCCGATGACGGAGCCGGCGGCGGAGATGAGAGCGCCCTCGCCACCGCTGCTGCCGCCGGTGATGCGCCGCGTGTCATAGGGATTCCGGGAGCGGCCGTAGACGGAGTTAACCGACTCCCACCACATACACACCTCGGGCACGTTGGTGACGGCCAGGACGATGGCGCCGGACTCCTTCACGCGGCGCACCACTTCGGCGTCCTTCTCGGCGACGACGTCGCGGCGACAGCTGATGCCGGCGGTGCAAACGAGCCCCTCCACCTCGATGCAGTCCTTCAGCGTGAACGGCACACCAAGGAGCGGCTTCGTCCGGGACAGCTGAAAAGGGAGCGATGGGGGTCGCCGGCGTCTGGGGGATACTCCTCACGTTGCGGTACTCCTCGGAGCTCTTGTCCAGGCCGTCCAGGTAGTCGTCGACGGCGCGCGCCTGCTTCCGCGCTTCCTCGAAGTTCTTCACGACGACGGCGTTGATCAGATCGTTCACCTTCTCAATCCGGTCGATGTACGCCTCGATGATGTCGGCACAGCGGATCTGAAAGTGCGTTCTATGAGTGCGCGCGGACGGCGCCTACCACACGGTTCCGGATCATCTCGCTGGCCTGGGTGGCGGAGACGGTGAGGAGGCTGTTGGCGTCGGGGCCGTAGACACATTGCTTCCGCGTGAGCAGCGTGTGGTAGAGCCAGAAGACGAGATTCACCGAGGGGAAATAGAAGTAGGAGGCGAAGAAGAGGAGCACGCGCTCCACGAGGGGCCACCAGTAGGCCATTTCTGAAAGCGCAGTGAAAGCGAGAAAACGGCGACGCCGGAAGACTCGCGAGCCGAAGTGACCCGAAGCTCGCAAACAAGAGGCGGCGACTGTAGTTTGACCTCTGGACCCCGAGGCGCGTCACCGGGTGAGGTCCGTTGAATCAATCGACAAACAAGCGGCGCGTAGTCGGCACTGGGTCAGCTCCGCGACGCAGGTACAGGCCGAGGCCGAGTTGAAGGAGCAGGCGGCTCTACGGGCAGCCTCCTTCAGCGGATCTCTGGGTACGGTAGAGGAGTGACGACTTCTGCAGGGGAGCGAAGAGCAGCGCGGAGAACTTCGACCTCCCCGCTATCTCCACTATCAGCAGTTCGCCTCTGTTTGTTGCTAGCGAGAAACGCCGGAGTATATGCATTCGATCGGCCCGATCGCCCTCCGGGAGGTCCCCGAATCCGCGGCCGGAAGGAGCGCGAGGCCTGCACCTGCGTCGCGGAGCAGACCCAGTGCCGACTACGCGCCGCTTGTTTGTCGATTGATTCAACGACGACTCTTCACACAAAAACAGCGGTGCGTATGGTCATTTATGTGTGAAAGAAGGAAAGCTCGGAATCAGGATAAGTCGTTTCGCGGTCACGGCACCACCTTGAGTATCTTCTCAAGGAGCGCCGCTTTCGTCGTGTCGCTGAAGTTCTTGTACTCCTCGGTCGCCTTGAGCGCCTTGATCTCCGGCACCGTCTTCAGGGTCCGGATGCACGCGTCGTGCAACTTTGCCAGAGTGTATTGATCGGCCCAAACGAGTTTCGTCACAACGGCGATGTCGTCGGTGCGCATGAGGAAGTTCTCGCATTCGTCCATTACGTATTGGATTTCGAACTTATCGCCAAGTTCCAGAAGGAACTCCACGTTCTCCGCTGAAAGCCGCAGGTGAATCAGGCGTCGCTCCGGAGACCTCACCTGTGATGCTCTTGTGGGACGGATAAACGACGTTCAGAAGCTCGATGAACTCCTCAAGGAGCACGTCTTCGATCTGTAAGCGGCAAATACATCCTCAACGTTTCCACGCCAGGTATCACCTGAATCTCCCTCATTGTGCGTTCGCTGAATTTCGAGAAGAACATCGCGTTGAAGACCGGAGAGTAGAGTGCGAGGTACTGTAATGGCCGATGCTAGAATTTTTTGAGTGAGAACCTACGGCCTTGCTGACATAGAGACGAACGCCGTCGACAAGAAGCACCACGTCGGAGATGTTGGGCTGCGCCGAGCGGAAGTCGAACGTCGGACTCTTCCTGCAAAGCAGCTCGTCATAAAAAGAGGGGTGACACTTACTTAACGCCGTTGACCTTGTGGACGACGATCCGCGCCTCGACGACGACGCGGTCGCCCCGGGTGTAGCCCTTGTCCTCGGTTAGGATCTCATTCCACTCCATGAAGGAGGGGAACCCCCAGTTGTTAGAGTTGTAGTTGAACTTGTTTGAGAACTGAAGTAGGAGAAGTGTTCGTCCAGCACAGGCGTCGAACCTGTCTCGTATAGTCGGGCAGTCCTGACCGCTGCGCTGTCAGCTTGAACTCGACCTGGGCATCGCAGGCCCACAAGGTTGACTCGCTCTCGGGGTTGCAGTCGATGTACCTTAATCAGCCCGTAAAACACAAAAGTGGAAACGGTAGGATACACGCTGAAGTACTTCACGTTGCTAGTCCTCTTGCTACACTCCGTCTTCGCGGCCAGGCGCCTGAAAGACAAAAACTTCCTTCCAGTGGCGAAGAAGCAACTTCTATGTACCACGGGAGATTAGCGATCATGTGGTAGGAGGTGGTTACTTTGGTGCGAAGCGAGCTTAGATTGGAGATGTTCAGCTTGATGGAGCCCTCCGCCTTATCTAAATTCCCCTTGGTTCTCAGAATCATGCCCGAAGCGGAAAACCTGACGAAGGCGGGAGGGACGCGTACTCCGACGGGTACTCGGAAGCGCTCCCAACGTCGCCGACATTTGACGTCAAAGGAGAGGATAGGTTTCGCGAAGCTGAGATGCTGGAAGAGGAGGGCTGTACCGCCGCGTCGGTGAGGAATTCATCCATGGCGTCCACGGCCTCGCCGTCGTCGTTGGATTCGTCCTGCTCGGCCGCACGGATGCCGCTGTCCCCTTCGTTACCTGCAAGGCCCAAAAGAAGCGATGAGGATGCCGGGAAGGAGCTAACCGGCGTTGGTGAGGATCCCACTGGCGTTGGGGAACATCCAAAATCTGAATTCTGAAGGGAAGTGAGATAGTACAGGTCTCATTTATGGCCATGGCTCAAGTGGTCTAATCCATAGCCATGGCCAGCAATTCATGGCTATTCAACCAACTAGGTAGAAATGCGGGCGGGATGTCCATGGTCATTCACGTGTGCAAGAAGTTTTGAACGCCGCAATCACTGTTACGGGCATGGCCATGAACGATGGCCAAAGAGAACCATGGTCTATGGTGCGTAGCATGTGTCTACAAGTGTACAGTACACTACAGTGCAAGAATTGTGGAACAAGTGTGGAACAGGCGCTAGAGAACTAGAAAACCAATTAACTTTTTGTGCAACAGGTATTCGTGGAAGAGGAGAGATAATTTGTTTTGGCTCTGGTATTTGAGCAGGGCAATACGGTGAAATTCAGTATTTTTCACGGAATTCACATATTCCTTTGTGATAACAGAAGGCATCGTGTCGGTAACGTTCATCAAGTCCATGCGACGCTGAGCGATCAGGATCGCTGAGCGATCTGAGCGATCAATAACAGGAACATCCTTAAGGCCGGAGCAGAAACCAGGCTAAATTCGGGATACGCGTTCTTGTGACTCATGTAGCATATAAGCAGTAATCTCACGAACATAGACCGGATTTTCGGGTGTTCGACACTCAAACGGAGCACCATGGTTCCTTTTGACCACCGTTCGTGGCCATGCCCGTAACAGTGATTGCGCCGTTCAAAACTTCTTGCACACGTACATGGACATGGCCATCCCGCCAGCATTTCCACCTAGTTGATTGAATAGCCATGAATTGTCCATGACCATGGATTAGACCACTTCGGCCATGACCATGGCCATGAATTAGACCTGTCCAGTGAGATAAGGATGTCGAACAGGAATGGAAGCATCGAAAACACGCGGAAGCCGGCGACTTTGCGACCGAGGATGGGCGCAAAACAATCAATGGAGAGGAAAACAGAGGACGGAATGCTAAAAGCCGGGAGAGGCACGGCAGCAACGGAGCTGAATGACCCGAAAATAACGCACCGCATGAAGATATGCCGGCGAGCCTCGACTGTCCTCTGGCGTTAGGCGTGCGCGTCACCCCGCCCAGCTGTTCTCCCAGTGCGTATAGAGGCGGGCAGCACAGATGAGGGAACGCGGTGTGTGAACTCAACACTGCCCGCATACAAGCGAAGCGCGTTCGCAATGAGCCACACAGACGGTCTTGTCCTTCTGTGTGATTGTGAAATTATATTGTGGGGTGTTTTGAATTTTTGTCCGGTTTGTGGGGGGCGTTTAGGTGGGGTGGTTTGGTGCGTTTGGAGTGAAATTTTGCAGGCATAATCCTGAGGGAGGAAAAAATTTTTTGGAAATCGTTGTAGGAGTAAGAGATACGGACTGTTTTAGGCAAATTTGCAAGTTTTAAGCAAAACCGATTTTTCTCCTAGAAAAAATTTTGCGGGGTTAGTTTTTAGTGCATATCGTAGAGCGTGAAAAACTGCATGATTTCTATTGAACAGATTTTTGAGAAAAAAATTAGAGAAAAAGAAAAAAAATATTTTCGGAAAAAAACGTGCTCCGTTCAAAAGCCTACTCCTCTCTGGATTTGCGTTTGTTCTCCGCGAGCTTGGTATCAATCTAAAGCTCAATAAATTGCGCACAAAGTTCTCGATTTTTGAATCTCGAGTTCCTCGCAGAGAAATCAACGAATTAAGTTTTGGTGCGGTTTTGGTTCGGTGGATGGTGGTAGATTGCGAAACCGATGCCACGGGTCCAGACACGATTCGCCTGTGCCGCAGGGGCGTGTTGCGTGCGAACGAGCGAGCGAAGCGAGCCTCGACCTGTTGCGCAGTTGTTTTTCACTTTTTCCACAACTTTCACCCAGTGAACCTGTCGCGCAGCCCACCCAGGCTAGTCCCGCTGATATAGTTGTGTGTTTTGTAATTTTTGTGAGTTTTGTTGGGGGCGTTTGGGAGGTGCGGTGTTGTGAGTTTTTGGTGAAATTTTGTATGGATAATCCTTAGGGGCCCTTTTTTTCGTTGTAGCAGTTGGGGTATACGGTAGGTTTTAGGCAATTTACGTTTTTGACCTACTTCCTTCCTTAAAACATATTTTTGTGTTATGTAATTTTTGTGATCCAGTTTGGGGGTGCTTAGGGGGTGCGGCGTTGTGGTTTGGAGATGATTTGGACCGATATCATGTCAGGAGCCCGAGTTAGGCTTGATTTTATGGTTTTTCGATAAAAATTTTTCGATAAAAATTAAAAATAAATTCGTAGAAAAATCTACTGAGAGTGTGCTTAATATCATTTTGAAGAGCAAAAAAATTTAGAGAAAGTGCGATTTCTCCGATTTTGCTCAAAAAATTCACAAAAAAAAAGATAAAAATCGTTTTTGAAATTTCGACCAGTGAAGTTGCGGCTGCTTCTAACTATTCAGGTTTTTGAAATCTTGGAATATTTTCATATCACCTGAAAGCTGAATCCATTCTGCAGAGGGTAGTCGTGGCGGATTTTTGAAATTCGCCTTAGATAGCGAGATATGCATCAAAAGAGAAAATTTTGATGGTGACGGAAGTTGGAGATCGCGAAATCGGGTGGTCCCGACCCGATTCGCCTGTGTGCGCAGGGGCATTGCAGACGAACGAGCGAGCGAGCGAAGCGAGCGTCAACCTGTTGCACAGCCGCTTTTCACTTTTCCCACAATTTGATCGATGTTAACCTGTCACGCAGCCCAGGCTAGTTTGGATTTTGGCTTTGAGTATTGTGTTTTGTTTTTGGTGTGTTTTGAAGACGAGAAAATTCCGCACATTTTGTCCGTTTCCGATTTTTGATAAAGTTGTTATTTTTTGAGAAAAATGGATTTTATGTTGAAAAACGTGCCTCCGTAAAAGGCCTAAGGATCTGTGGATTCGCGTTTGTTTGGGGAAATGTTGGTATCAAAAAAAAGCTGAATAAATTCCGCACAGGGTAGTCGTGGCGGATTTTTGAATTTCGAGTTCGTTTTCGAGAAATCAACGGATTAAATTTTGGTGCGATTTTCGGGAGAGGAAGTGCGTGGATTGCGAAAGTGGGGAGCAGGGTCCCGACGCGATTCGCCTGTGTGGCAGGGAGACGATTGAAAAGAGGGGTATTGCCTGGTTTGTTGAACGATTTGGTACATTTGGTACACCTGATTTGGTACAGGGTGGTCGTGTCAGGACCACGAATTGGTACATTGGTACTAATAGTACGTTCATACTGATTTGGTACACCAGCGCAGGGCAGTCGTGCCAGGACCACGAATTGGTACAGTAAATGTCGCATATTCGGACACCAATTTAGCCAGATCTTCCTTAACTCGTTTAGTGCGATTTGCAGCTAGTGTTGGCGGATTTCGGATCGGATTTTTCGGATTTCGGATTTCCGAAAAGTCGGATTCGGATTATCCGAAGTGTCGGATTCGGATTTGCGGGTTTCAATCCGATCCGCCAGTACTGTTTGCAGCTATTATGATAGGCACTAGTGTTCTTGTTGCCCGCATGATGTTCAGCGAGACGCATTCCACTATTGAAAGCCAAAACCGATCAAATTTTAATGGAAATTTAACAAATTTCTGATATTTCATGAAAGTCCATGAAAGCCACACCATAGAAATGGATGAACTTTCTCAATTCGCAATGAAGTCGCCCACGCAAAATACTCAGCAGAGAATTTGCCATAGATTCACCTGTTGGATTTTTATTTAATGTCCTGTGTGTCGAGAAAAGTTCGATAAACTGTCAAAATACGGCTCAAAAAAGTCGAAAGTTTCTTCAGTAACTCGTATCTTCAAATTCGGACCGATTATGATCGGTAACGGTGCTCGTGTTGTCTGCAAAATGATCAGCACCGCGCACTCTGTACCAATTCAAAGCGAACGTATGGCATTCGCTGTACCAATTCGCGGGGATGATCCTAGCACGATTACCCTGTGGTGTACCAAATCACGAAGGTACGAGCTTCATTGTTCAACAAACCAGGACGCACCAAAAGAGGCGAGCGAAGCGAGCCTGTGGAAATTTCATCGTTCCTGAAGCTTCTTCCACACAATTAACAGTAACCCCAACTTACTGATGCTAGCAATGCACGTCTGTTGTGGCTCCCGGCTGGAAGAGCCGTACCGTACACCAACAAACCCGCGCGCGGGCTGACGACGTGACCGTTTTGCAAGCGTAGCAGCAGCGTTCCCGTCTCGGCCCTCGCGTGTTTTGCGTTTGTTTTGTTTGTAAGGCTAACAACCGGGTGCTGCTAATAAAGTGCTCGGATTTGAACGTGTGTTCTTGTGTTCATTCGTCCACTGTGTGCACGTGGTCTAACCGTCGTTGTCGTTGCCGCGACCCGATCTGTTCTTTTCCCCTGTGCGGTTTTGCCCGTACAACATTGGTGCCCCGATCTCGGTACGGATTATCCGTCGACCAGGGAAGGATTTTGAGACTGATCGTCGTATCCCGCGTTTCGTGTCTTGTAATCACCCGCAGCGACTCCACGCAGTCCAAAGGTCAATATTAGCAAGTTCGCGACCCCGTCCAATCTCTATTGCGTCATCTCCTCTAGCGACTCCCCGCAGTCCAAAGGAAACGCATACCCCACCATAATCTGCACGCGACTGATCTCGGCGACTCCAAGCAGTCCCAGTACCACGCGTCAATTATGAGAGCCGAAAGACCTACCTGCAAAGCTGCGGAAGAGGCTAAGCGCAAATTGGACACGTTGAACAGACACACAGGCGAAATCGACCACCTACTGGCAACAATGGACATCGAGGAGCGGCAGAAAGTCCTCCACCTCACTAAGATGCCGATCAAGAACAACGCCGCAGATAGATCGAACAAAACACACCATAACCTGACCACACCAGACAAGAAGGACGAGTCACACATGACCGAACCACACCCCATCATGAACAAAACCATCCACTCCCCACGCAACGGAGGGATGCCAGAACAAGTAGAGAACGAAATGCACCGTGGAAACTCTACGAGCGACCGCACCCTGAACGCATCAAAGCACAACAGTTGGAATACGTCCAGGAATACGACCTTGGACAAGTAGTCGTTCCGAGAACTGGAAGAGGAACTGGCAAAACGCCGCGCAGCCGGCGCCAACACCTCACACAGCCGACACATCTCACGGGAGCCAGCAAACGCTAGCTTTCGCCTTCCATCACAGGAACGCCCGTTCCAACCAAGGATGTGTTCGACACCGGTGGAACGCGACTACAACCGCCACCTCGAGCTACAAGCTGATCAGAACGAGGCGTATCAGAAGCGCACTTCACGGGCCGACTACGCTTTCGACAACAGCAGGCGAGAATGCCACAGATCAAGAGCGAGTGTCAGCCCCAGACACCACATTGACGTGAACGACAAGCTGACGACGATGATCAGCTGGCAAATGGCCGCCGTTCGCCATGAACGTCTGAAAAACCTGAAGGCTCTAGAGGGTTACGAAGGCACGGGCAAGCTGAAGGAGTTTTTCCGCCGCTTCGAAGAGATGACGCTCGGATGTGACGAAAACGAACGCATCTCACTCCTCAGAGAAGTGCAAGAAGCGAGCCAAACGCCTCGTCACAGACATAGTCGAAAACGGAACGCAAGCGTACCGGTTGATCAAGCCCGAGCTGTCGCGCCAGATCGCAGCGGAATAGATAGATAGATGCCCATCAACGTCTGCAGGAAGGCATCCAACGCCATCCTAAAGAGTCGTTGGCGTGTTACAGCGACCGCGTCGCAAAGGAAGTCCGCCTTGCTTTTGCAGGCTCGGACAAACAATCCACAGAGCGGTTCCTAAACTATTACTTCCTGAAGGGATTAAACGACCAAATTCTCGCGTCATCTATCTCCGCACTCCAAGGACTCACGTTCGAGGAAAAAGTGGCACAAGCAGTCACAATGGAGGCTACTCTGATCGCCACACAACCGCAACACAACCGCGCGCAACCCCGGACGCAGACCAGCTCCTACGCCACTCCACGACGTAGCATAACCTCCCAGCGACAGCCGCCACAGCGCGCAGTTTCGTTCCAACAAAGTTTCTGCTCACACTGCCAGATTCCTGGGCATGTTGTATCGGAATGTGGAAAGCTGCGGAACCAAAATTCCACACCAAGACAGCCACACAATTTCGGCACAAGCCAACAGGAACACCGGTTTACACCGATGACCGCACAGGCGAACAGCGGCGGGACCGCCAACGTTCACCAGGGCCGCTGCACGAACCAGATCTCGGCTAAACCCAGCACAGTCGTCAAAAAGAGCCCAGCAGAAACTCCGGAACACCCAGGCTTCGTCCCAACGCTAGTTCTGATGGTTAATGGACAACTTTGTAGAGGACTAGTAGACACAGGCGCCTCAGTCACTGTACTCTCACAAGGCTGTTGGTCGAAGGTGGCTAGCACCGACGACAAGTTGCGACCTCTAGAAACCCCGTGTCTTGCATCGAACGGCCTTCCGATGAAGATAATCGGCGAAGTAACCGTACCGGTACAGTACAAAGACAAAAAGCCGCTGAAAACGCGCATCGTAGTAGCCGCAGACACGTTCGGACATGACTTGATCATCGGAACCGATCTTCTGGATCGCCTACACTTCGAACTCTACAACAGGGAAGACAAGGAGCATTTGTCAATCCCATCACTCTCACTGTTGCCGCCTAACCGACGCCAGCGTAGACAAAACGAGCCAGTACGTGTGCTACATACAACAACGCTCCCCCCACACTCGAAGAAGCTCGTATCGGTCGCGTTCCCACCTGAGAACGGACAGATTTACGTCCTAGAGCACACGGACACACTGAACGGCACGGTCGATACTGACCCAGCTCTAGTAGGGCCGATGAGCAAGACTAGCCAGCCGTGGACAGTGTACAACACAAGCGATAAAGCAATCCGACTCGAGGAAGGAGCAATCCTCGGATACGCCGCTCAGATCGAAAAGATCTACGGCGAAGAGGGACCACACACAACGCAACCAACAGCCGCTCATGACACACACAGCGTCAGCTGTTGAGGGCAGACCCAGACATGCCCTTAGTGAGACAGTCTAGACTCCCCCCATCTCCCTATATATAGCCTGTATCGTTGTGTCGACTTTCGCCTGTGTGTTGCTGGTGAGCGGTCGGTCCTCCATTTCGCTCTCTCGGAGCGGTCGATCGTCCGTCTCACATTCGCCTCCAGCAGTGATCGCTCCGGCTTCCAGAAGGATTGGAGCGGTGTTACGATCATACCTGTTACGTCTTGTCGTAACAATAGTTTGAGGGAGCTAGGAGCTCTACCTGGTGGGAGACCTCAAACTTGGGTAATTAAACCTTTATGTACAAATAACACGTAACAAATAAAGGCGCGAACACGTAAGCACATGAACGCGCTAGTCAACACAAACATAAGGCTGGCGCGATATGAATGGAAGAGACAGAGAGCGGTCGCTAGCCTAGACAGCATAGACAACACGCAGACAAGTACGGTGACCAATCGCGGTGAGACTCAGACGAACATTGAACAAGAGAATCAATGCGTGTGGTCAGCACGCAACAATACCGCCAAAAATTATACCGCCAAAAATTATACCGCCAAACTTTTACCGCCAAAAATTATACCGCCAAACTTTTACCGCCAAAAATTATACCGCCAAACTTTTACCGCCAAAAATTATACCGCCAAAATTATACCGCCAAAAATTATACCGCCAAAAATTATACCGCCAAAAATTATACCGCCAAAAATTATACCGCCAATTCACGCAATTTACCGCCACGCAAGTCCGATTTCGAGCTTGCTGCAATTCAGGCGGCTCAGGAAGTCTGGCCTGAGATTTCAGTCAATCTGTGCCACTTTCACATGGCTCAGTCGGTCTTTAGGAGAGTTCAAAAGGACAGCATCCTTTTGAACCGGTACTACCACTCGGAGGAAGATAGGATTGTGATGAAATCCCTGGCAAACCTTGCTTTTGTGCCCAGTGATAGGGTCTACGAGGCCTTTTGCGCCCTCTGGGACGAGGCACAAGATATGGATCATCTCTTTCGCTCGTTTTTCAGAACATATATCGGCAAAGAAAATGTACCCGACGAGGTGATCCCGGAAATGACACCCGGTTGCGGTGCAGATGGCAACTGCTGTAGTGGGTACCTTCCTTCCATTACTTATTTATGTAGTTATTGTTAGAGAGAAGCTGATGAACGAGCCGTTAAGTGGGACGTTAAGTGGTCAGGGACGGACCAACAATGCCATCGAAGGATGGCATTCAGTGATCCGCCGCCATTTCGCAGGAAGCCCGCAAATGACACAGCTACTCAAACGGTACACGAACATATTGTTTACTCATGTGATAGCTCATGTGTTTGCACTTGTAGGATTAAGGATGAGCAAGCCTTCGCAATGCAGTCGTTCAGAGAATACAAGATCAACCCATCACGTGGACTCCGCCAGCGGCCTCAAAGCTTCCGCTACCGCCATCACAACGATCAATTGATCGATATTGTGAATCGCTACAATGAAGAAGAGGACAGTTTCGTTGGGTACTTGAGGAAGCTAGCTGTGCACAGCCAGTCCCTCCATGAATGCAGCACTGACCCCGGAGAAGATTGCGACGATGACTCAACCGAAGAAATTATTCAAGATGACTCCAACGACTAAGACCAGATATTCTAACAGATTATGCTAAATGTGTTCGTTACTGTTGAGGTGTTAAATGTTAAATGAAAGTGGCGGTAAAAGTTTGGCGGTATAATTTTTGGCGGTAAAAGTTTGGCGGTATAATTTTTGGCGGTATAATTTTGGCGGTATAATTTTTGGCGGTAAAAGTTTGGCGGCATAATTTTTGGCGGTTTAATTTTGGCGGCATAATTTTTGGCGGTAAAAGTTTGGCGGTATAATTTTTGGCGGTATGGTCGTGTAATCATTGGAACACCAGGAAGCCGTATGTTCCACCCCCAGAAGCCAAGGATCGTACTCGGAACTCTCAATGTGCGCCGCCTGGCTTCCGTCGCCCGTCTCATCGAGCTGCAAGAAGAACTGGCGACTACAAACATCGATGCTATCGCCCTGACGGAGCTCCGCTGGAGAGGGACCAACGCGCTCGACCTCAACGACTCGGAGTTCCGGTTCTACCACGCTGGTCCCGAAGAAAGCGTCGCCCCGTCTGGCACCGGATTCCTGATCAGAAGACGGCTACAGCATCAAGTCATCCAGTTCCGCCGCGTCTCCAACCGGATTTCTCTTCTGGACCTCCAGTTTGGCAACCAAATCCTGCGCCTCTACAGTGTGTACGCGCCTCCAACGGGGTCCAGAAGCCGCGACGACGACGACGACTCCAGCGAAGAAGAAGACGATGATGACTACGAAGCCCTGCTTGACGATCTTCGTGCGGAACTGCGGTCTACTGGCATGCCTGGTTGGGAAAGGGATGTCAGTAGCTCCGGATCGGGAGCAATCGCTCGAATGCGGGTGTTCCCTGTTCTGCTCGGGGATCTCAATGCG
Organism: Steinernema hermaphroditum; assembly: GCA_030435675.1. Classification (NCBI taxonomy): domain Eukaryota; kingdom Metazoa; phylum Nematoda; class Chromadorea; order Rhabditida; family Steinernematidae; genus Steinernema; species Steinernema hermaphroditum. The sequence continues at coordinate 8,636,077 of CM059622.1, forward strand.
AAGATGGGCCGCAAGCAAGACGAAGATGAAGAAGCACTCGGTAACCACGGGTACGGCGACCGCAACGCGAGAGGCCAACTTCTGGTGGACCTGTGCGAAGATTTCAAGCTCCGATCGGTCAACTCCTTTTTCAAAGGCCGCCCAGGACGGAAATGGACGTGGATTTCGCCGGATCGAAGGACCCGCAATTGCATCGACTACGTTCTGGCTCCACGCTCCGTCAACTTCCGAAGTTCGACTGTCCTGGGATCCGCCAATGCTGGATCGGACCACAGGATTCTTCGCGCCATCATCCAGCCACCGACGCCGGCAACCAGAAGAAGTCAGCCACCACCGAAGGAGAGGAAGCGCCTCAACCGAAACCTCTTTCGAATGGCCACCGTGTTGAAGCCGCCCGTGATTGACCGAAACTCGAGAAGTGCCTATGCCCAGCTCGTGGAATACATCCAAGATGCTTCTCAGTTCGCCGAAGAGCCTGCAGAGAAGACCCGAAGACTGAAGCCGTCGACGATCGCCCTCCTGCATCAGCGCCATGAGCTGCGTCAGCGCCAAACTACTGCGTCGAACCGCCTGGAACTCACCGAATTCAACAAGATGGTGCGCCGAGAAATCCAGAAGGACATCAACGACCACCATCGACTCCTCGTGGAAGAAGCAGTCAAGAACGCGAGAGGCCTACACACGCTGCACAAGGAAACGGCAATAGGAAGAAGGCACATCGTCCAGCTACGGAACCAAGAAGGCACTCTGTGTACGACGAAGGTGATGATCCACGACGCGGTGAGGGAATTCTACAATGAACTCTACGCGTCCACGGTGCACGTCGACTACGAAGCCTCTGAAGCGACGGAAGACTGCCCGGAATTTCTTGAAACTGAAGTCCGAGAAGCACTGAAGAAGATGAAGACCGGCCGAAGTCCTGGAGAAGACAAGGTCACGGTGGAAATGCTCAAACTGGGCGAGAGCACCTTCATTCGCCCTCTGACCGACATCTTCAACAGATGCCTGCGATGCTGCTAAGTACCTGAGAAGATAGCCGATGCCTCGACTGTGCTCCTGTACAAGAAAGGAGATCCGCTGCTGATCAAGAACTACCGGCCCATCTCGCTGCTCTCCGTGATCTACAAGTTGCTCACGAAGACAATCGTGCAAAGGATCGAGCACATTTTGGACGCCGCCCACCCAGTGGAACAGGCCGGATTCCGAAGAAACTTCTCGACGATCGACCACCTGCACGCCGTCAACGAGTTGCTGGAGAAGACTCGCGAATACCGCGTGCCGATCTACATAGCCTTCGTCGATTTCGAGAAGGCGTTCGACACGGTAGAAGCCAACGCGATCTGGAAGGCAATCGAACGGCAAAGTGTGCCGTGCCAAATCGTCGCTCTACTCCGGAAAATCCAAGAAGAAGCCGCGTGCCACATCCAGTTAGGAGAAGACCGCGTGCCGATCAACATCCTGCGAGGGGTCAGGCAGGGCGATGTCATCAGCCCGAAGCTCTTCACTGCGACGCTCGAGCAAATCTTCCGCGAACTCGACTGGTCGGACTATGGACTCAACATAAATGGTGAGAGGCTGTCCAACCTCCGGTTTACAGACGATATTGCACTGGTGGCCACGTCTGAGGAAGAGCTGCAGAAGATGGTCGACGAACTCAACGAAACGCCCCTCCGAAGCGGCCTCAAGATAAACGCAGAGAAGACGAAGGTCCTGGCGAACGAAGAAGCGATGATCCTCCTGAAACAAGTGGAACAAGTCGAAGCTTTCGTCTACCTCGGCCAAGAAGTCCGCGTCGCGAGAAACCATCTGAAGGAAGTCGGACGAAGGATCCGCAGTGGCTGGAATGTCTTTCGCAAGTACCAGGAATTCCTGACGTCGCCTTCGGTCCTTATGCGATGGAAAAGAAGTCTCTTCAACCAGTGCGTGCTGCCTGCGATGCTGTATGGTTGTGAAACCTGGACGCTCACGAAGGCCGCACAAAGAAAGCTTGAGACCAGTCAGCGCAGAATGGAACGGAGAATGCTCCGTGTAAGGCTCCTGGACAGAAGAACAAACGAGTGGCTGAGAGGTGTAACGAAGCTGAAAGATGCCCACGACTCCGCGACAAGAAGGAAGTGGAACTACGCCTGGAAGATCGCTCGTGAAATGCCTGAGAAGTGGTCGACGAAGCTCGAAGAATGGCGGCCACCGAAGACGCGCCCCATCGGAAGGCCGAGGACCAGATGGCGAGATGACTTCACGAAGAAAATAGGAACGCAAAGATGGCGACAACGAGCAAGAGAAAAAGACCGACAACAATGGATTCGTATGGGGTGTGGCTCGATGTAATGTTGATGATTCCACAAATAAATCGTAAATCGTAAATCGTAATCGTTGTGTCATTTGTATATTCGTATATTCGTTGTGTGCTACGAGTAAACGAGCGGTCGTGTACTACCTGTGTCAACTACTCACTTCACAACAGTGGCGATCAAGGATTCGAAGATCTACGAACAACGAGAAATGGAGCAACTGAAGAAAGAGATGAAGCGCCTCTGGACGGCATCGCCGTGGAATGGATTGTGGAGCAAGAAGTCGAAGAATCAGAGAAGCGCGTGTGGGAACTCTCCAGTCGAGCCTGTGTGGCCGTTGTCCTGTATGGGCGTAAAATGGATGGAGTTTGAGCGCTGGAGGGCGAGCGCCGGAGCGGATGCAAGCGATGGAGAAGCCGCGAAGACAGGATACGAGTAGGATTGCTCAGTCAACGAAGTAGGCCGTTTAGCGGCTGGAGCGGACCGGAAGGACTCAGATTCCAGCTTTAGCTGCGACAGTATGTCCGATGACGAATCGCGCACCGGTTCATCCGGAAGGAGATCCTGGTCGTCGGAAAGGCGTAATCCCAGCGAAAAAAGAGACGACTCCGCACCTTGTGCGTCGAGAGCAATAAATACCGTGACCAGAAGTGGCCTAGCAGTCGGTGCTGACGCTAGCGACCCAGCTGGGAAGAGTAAGGTCACGAAAGGGATGCATTTCCCTGAATTTGTGCCTGGAACTCGGTGGAGCCAATACGAACGCCGTTTCAAAAACGCGTTAGTCATCTTCGGGATTGATGCCGAAGCCGAAATGGCTTCCCGCTACTTATGCCACTATATTGGCGACGCGGTGCATTTAAAAAACCCGAAGGATTCAGCGATCCTCACGGCAATAATAAGAGGTCATCGCGACAATCGAGTACGCGCAGAGCTGTTGCGTCGAGTAAATGAAAAGTCAACGCCGGAAGATGCGATGAACATCGTGCTTGATTTCGAGCAAGCAGAGTTTGATGCGCATGGAATGGCGCAAGAAGCACCAAATGCAGCGAAGGTAAACGCTGTAAGAGCCGAGCACCATAGGAAAAGTAGAGACCACCAACACCGCCGCGATCACAGAACGTGTTATAATTGCGGGCGGTTGGGCCATGTAGCCAAAGATTGTCGTCACCGCGGTAAAATGCATGTGCTCTATGAAGGCGATAGCGAGTGAAGCGGTTTTGCAAGGTGGATAGCGGTCAGTCTTAGTGAAGTACCGCGTGATTCTCAGTGGATCGAGAGTAAGGCGAGTGATTCTGTGTGAGTCCATGCCCATTTATTTCTTTTTTTGCGTGCAAACGATTCTGTGTGAGTCTAGGCTTGGGAGGAGGAGATGTAGGGAACAACCCGAACTCCTCGAATGCGTAAGACTAGGTTGAGAGAGGTCTGTATGGACGGCTCCCTAGCAGCGTGGCAGGAGACGTAGGTTCTGTGTGAGCCGAACTCCTGTAGTGTGGCGAGAGACGTAGCTCTCAGCGAGTGAACTCTCGTGGTCCCTGGAAGAGGGTTTTTCGACCAATTCGACGTGTTGCAGTTTAGCGAATGCCTTCGCTAGGAGGGAGGTGTTGAGGGCAGACCCAGACATGCCCTTAGTGAGACAGTCTAGACTCCCCCCATCGCCCTATATATAGCCTGTATCGTTGTGTCATTTGTATATTCGTATATTCGTTGTGTGCTACGAGTAAACGAGCGGTCGTGTACTACCTGTGTCAACTACTCACTTCACAACGCCGCTCAGATCGAAAAGATCTACGGCGAAGAGGGACCACACACAACGCAACCAACCGCCGCTCATGACACACACAGCGTCAGCGTCGTCCACAGTGGAGAAGATGCAAGCGATATGCCATTCACGATGATGGAAGGAACGCCAATCGACTTCGCGCCCAATGAACGGATCAACGAACTGCTCCAGCAAGTCCAGAGCGCCTCCGCAGGAATGAACGAGAACCTCTGGACCGCGGTAGCGGAACTCGTCACCGAATTCGCAGGCAGTTTCGCAATTAGCGACAGCGAACTAGCGCAAACGGACCTCGTCACACACAAGATCGACACGGAGTCGAATGCGCCGATCAAGGGAAAAGCAAGACAAATTCCGTACCCGATGAAAGAAAAAGTCATGGAAATGGTACAACAGTACCTCCGCCAAGGAATCATCCGAAGATCACACTCCCCATGGGCCAGCCCACTCGTCCTCGTACGAAAGAAGGATGGCTCCATCAGGATGTGCGTGGACTACCGGAAGCTGAACGCGGTAACCGTCAAAGACGCGTACCCGACACCGCACATCTACAATCTGTTGTCCTCGTTTCACAACAGACGTGTCTTTACAACGTTCGATTTGCACTCGGGCTACTGGCAAATCCGTATGGAAGCAGATTCCATCGAGAAGACGGCCTTCTCCTCCCCATGCGGACTATACGAGTTCACGGTTATGCCATTCGGACTGACCAACGCCGTGGCGACGTTCCAGCGTTTCATCGGGAGCTTATTCCACGATGTTTTGAACCGGTTCGTTTTTGTCTATATTGATGATATTCTTGTAGCGTCAGAAAGCTGGGAAGAACATGTCGAACATCTGCGCCTCGTGCTGACAAGAATCTCCGAAGCAGGACTACGACTGAAGGCGAAGAAGTGCCGATTCGCACGGCAGGAAGTTCCCTTTCTGGGACACCTATTGACAACAGACGGAGTCCGCATCGATCCCGACAAGGTGGCGCCGATCCGCGCCTACCCGATCCCGACAAACGTCACCGAGCTTCAACGCTTCATCGGACTCGCATCCTACAACAGGAAGTTCGTGTTTGGATTCGCAAAGATAGCCGGCCCGTTGTTCGCTGCGACAAAAAAGGGAACCATCTTCTCCTGGGGCGACGATCAGCAGAAGGCGCTCGACACGTTGAAGACCAAACTGTGCGACGAAGTCACGCTGAAATTCCCGGATTACAAAGCCGCGGAATTGGACGAGAAGCGTAGGTTCATAATTATGACCGATGCCAGCACAGACGGATTGGGAGGAGTTTTCTGCCAGCCAGACGAACAACACCACCTCCGCCCGATCCACTTCGTCTCCCGCAGATGCTCTGAAGCAGAACGCAAGTATTCGGCAACAGATCTGGAGGCCTTAGCTATCTACTTCGCCATTTCGAAGCTTCGACAGTACATTATTGACGCGTCACGCACGATAACCGTGCTGACCGACCACAGACCACTAGAAGGCATGTTTCGAAAAGGAATTTCGGACAATAAGAGGACCAATCGCATCCTAGCCGAATTGATTCCCCACTACAGGCTCGAGATCAAGTATCTCGAAGGCAAGAAAAACGTCATTGCAGACGCACTATCACGTGCCATACGCAAAGCAAGCGCACCCGCTCCAAATACAGTCTACGCACTACAGTACACAGAGGAGGAATGGAAGGAAGCGTTAGGCGAAGACCCTCAGTTAGAGCGGCTTCGGTCGTCTCTCTGTCCAGCAGCCAACAGGACAGTAACAGCAGATTCTCTGGCAGAAGCCAAGGCGTTTTGTACAGACAAAGGGATCCTCTACTATGTAGACGACAAAGGAAAGCGGTACAAAGTCGTTCCCGCCAAATTCCGGATCGCGATTTTGAGAGACATCCATGCTGGGCCCCTTGGAGTTCATGCATCTGCTCCTAAACTCTACGAGTTGTTGTCGAGGGAATACTACTGGCCGAACGCCAGGACAGATTGCGAGAAGGTATGCATGGAATGCGAGGTCTGTGGACTCAACAGAGTCGCGAGGAACACCACACAACCACTCGAGCCAATTGTCTCCAGCAGAGCCATGGAACTTGTTTGCATAGATTTGCTGAAAATAGGACCTAGTCGGAATGGCAACCTCTACATTGCGGTTATGACTGACCACTTCTCGAAGTATCTCGTAGCTACGCCTATCCCTGACAAAAGCGCAGCAACTGTAGCGAAAGCAATCACCACAGATTGGATTCTACAGTTCGGACCACCCACCCGGATTCACTCCGATCAGGGGACCGAGTTTTGCAACAGCGTTCTAGACTTCCTCTGTGAATCCTTCGGCATAATTCGAAGCACAACTAGCGCCTACCATCCGCAATGCAACGGCGTGACCGAGCGGGTGAACAGAGACCTCATCGCGATGCTACGGAAGTCACCTATTTCTAAGTTTGATTGGGACGACCGTCTCCCCTTCGCAGTATACGCCCACAACGTAATGGTACACCGCTCTACTAAATGTTCACCATACGCTCTCGTATACGGCAGAGAACCCAGCATACCCGTGATCATTCGAGGACAAAACGCCGTGAACCCGGCATACACAGTTGATGTAGACACATATAGATGCCTTCTCGAAGAGCAAATAAGCCTTCTCTCAGCAGAAGAAAACCAGCATCTTACAACAGCTCGCTACCGTATGAAGGATGGGCACGACCGCGCACATCGCGCCAAGAACCGCGATTTCGCGCTCGGCGATTTCGTGTACGTCAAGCGGCCGGGGAAGCAGATTCGCCGCGCCAAGTGCGCAAAGATTGACCCTGTCAATGAGGGCCCGTTCGAGATAATCGAACTGCTCCGTTCTGCAGCAGTCCTCCGTCGACCGAATGGAAAGAAGGAGACAATTCGCCTCGACAGGCTCACGAAGGCCACAGTTTCGCGCCCCGTTTCAACGCCCGTGCGTGTCTCTACCGTGATTTCATCGTGTATTTCAGAGCTAACCATGTGCGTGAACGGAGACTGCGACGCTTGCCTCTTCCCAGGACTGGACTACGATGAAGAGGATGGCACCGAGAGGATGGTCGAAGAGCAGGAAGATGATACGGCCAAGAACCCACAGCCGTCGACTCCGAAAGTCGTAGTACCAGCCGCGCCGCCAACAAAAGAGACCGCACCGCTCAAACCGACGGGCACCGCGACGGATCAAACACCGAAGCGCCCGACACGCAAACGGACGAATCGCCAAGAAGCCCCGTGAACCGAACATGAGGCCCCAGGACGTGAACAAGATGATCTCCATGACCGGCCGACTGTCATCAAAGAAGCCACTGCTGCCCTCGCCCACGAACACCCGGAAGACACTTCTCCCAACGCCGAGTGTCCAGCAGCACACCTCCCATGCCGCTGTCACCCGCTCCTCAAAGCACTCGCCTTTGCGCGATCCACCGAGGCGGAGCGACGTCATGAGCCAGATAGCCGCGAGCAAGACGTCAAACCCACAGATGTCTCAGGCCTCAGTGAACCCGGCCGCCACAGGCAAAACGATGGTTTTGGGTGACGCGTTTGCCCTCCGACACGTGTCGGACAGCACGTGGGGCTGAAATCTGGACGTCAAGTCGCCATGAATCTGCCCGATGGAATCGAAGTTCACTACGACGAAGGAGAAGAAGTGGATCTTTTTCGGACCCTTAGCGCCCACGAAGCCTATCTTCGGATTATGGCTGTTCAGATCACGGATACGTCACATTTTGTCGACTTCCTGCCCGTCCATGTGAAAGGAAACCTCTTCGTCACCTTCAGAGAACATTCCTGCGACGAAGAAATTGCCGAACAGACGCTGAAGCCATCGAAGCTCGACGCCTTCTTCGATTTTTGGAAGGAAAACTCGAAACTTCCTAACAAGAAGCAGCGAGAAGAGCAGATGACCTACGCCGAGTTCGCCGAACGATACCGCTTCAACCTTAAAACGCGAAAGTGGAAAAAGCGCAAGTTGGCTCCATCATCGCCCGTGTCCAAGCAGTGCCCCTTCACAAAGAAGAACTCTACGCCCTTCGAGCCCTCCGCATGGTAGTCAGGGCTCCGAAATCCTTTGAAGACCTCAAGGATGGCCACGAAACCTGCACTGCACGGGCCTCGGCAATGGGCCTAATCGAGTCTCCCGAATTTTGGGACAACTATATGAGAGAAGTCGTCAAGTTCGCCAAGAAACCAAAGGACATCCGAGCAGCCTTCGCTTGATTGGTTACTATGAGATGTCATCCACAACCCGCCGACTGCTACAACAAGTTCAAGACCGACATGTACCGACCAAACTTCCAATCCATCCAGAATGCAAAGGTGATTGGAATCAATCATTTGGAACGCCTTCTGCAACGCTTCGGACGAAGCCTGAAGGAGTTCGGAGTGAACGTCGACAAGTACTTCACTCAACGGATCTCCTACTACGATAATCTGGCCGACAACGATGGAGAAGTCGACTTCGAGGGCATGAGGAAAGAAGGAGACGAACATTACGACAAGCTTAACGACGACCAGAAGAACATCATGGACACGATTCAGACAGCCGTCGAAAACCGACGTGACGCTGAGCAACAGTGTCTTTTCGAACTTACTGGCTCAGGAGGAACGGGAAAGACCTTTACAGTGAACACCCTGATTAAGAGACTCATCGGAAACACGAAGAAAGTCATCGTCTGCGCATCAACCGGAATGGCGGCGACTCTTTTGATCTCAGGAAAAACCGTCCATTCGGCCTTCAAAGTAGCACCGAATCAACCTGTCCCGAACTACAGCGCCAACAGCGAACAAGGACAGAAGATTGCCGAAGCCGACATCATCATCTCGGACGAAGTCACCATGTCCCACAGGAAACTTATCGACAGCATCGAGCAACACTGCCGCGACATCCTTCCCTACGACGATCCGATGAAGTACCGGCCTTTCGGAGGGAAGGTGGTCCTGATGTCCGGAGACTGGAAACAAGGAGCCACCTCTCCCATCGAGCACCTCAGAGCCTCCTTCAAATACTCGACCCATTACGACGACTTCCAGAAGCTGCAGCTGACAAGAAACATGAGAATTGGAGACGCCGAAGCCAACTACAGAGAATACACCGAAAAGGTCGGCACTGGCTACTGCGAACTGAACGACGACGGCGAATACGTTAGGAAACGATTCGTTCCCATCCACAAGGACAGCCACTTCGTCGAGGATGCCGCCGACTTGATCGAGTACATTTTCCCTCAAGAACTTCTCAACGACTCAGAACAGATCGACACCCTCGGAGGCCGCGCCATCCTCGCCGCTCATAACGAAAACGTCGACAGGATCAACACTGAAGTGCATGCATCTTTCTGTCTATCGCCAACCAATTTTGACACCCGACTTCACGCTCACTGGGTCTCGACACGATTCACGATTTATAAAACATGGACATGGACATGGAACGTGGACGAGTGGTCACAGGAATTGGTATCCCCCGCTTGTGGTGGGCGACGATGGCAGAGCGATCTTCTTCGGATACCATTTTAGCTGACGAATACAGAATTAATATCAGCGAATAACAGTAATTCTAGGAGAAAAACACACGGAGAACGCGAATAATACGACATAAGTGAGTAAGAAAGAATGAAAATTGGAAAAAAATTAAAAATCCGAACGCGTGACAGTATTTAATTGACACCCTGTAATCGCGCGATTGCGCATCATCAGCAATTACGAATAAACACAATGTGAGCGAAAGTCGCCTTATGAGAAGGATTCGCATAGTGATGGGTAGCCTTTTTAGCGTCATGGGCAGCCTCTAGAACGTCATGGATTGCACGGGTAACGTGTGGATCGTCGCGGACAGCGTCCCCCGACAACTGTAAGGCGGAGTATGCTGAACGCTAGCACAGACAAGAAGGTCACCAGAGTCGTATCGCCATGTGTCAAGCCGAAGGTGACCGTCGTTAATCGTTAGTCGTTAAAGTTAGTCGTTAAAGTTAGTCGTTAAAGTTAGTCGTTAAAGCCTTCGTTGGCTTATCCTATGAGGCGAAAAGTCATGATGAGACCCGATTCGTGACAATAACGTGGCTGTCCATGACCATCCATGGCTGTCCATGGCTTCCCATGACCGTCCATGACCGTCCATAGGCTGTCCATGGCTTTCCATGGCGATCCATAGTCTTTCCATGGCTGTCCATGAGCTGTCCATGACCATCCATGGCTGTCCATGACCGTCCGTGACAAAAAAAAAGTAAAAAAAAAATGAAAATAGAGGCTTTCCATGGATTGGGTCCCGCCGCGATCAGCCTGTTCCATGTTTTCCCGTCCATTCCATGTTTTATACCACTCGTCCACGTTCCATGTCCATGTTTTATACCTACCCCCTAAGGAATATATTCACAAAATTTCATCCAAAACGCACCAAACCACACCCCCTAAAGCCCCCCTCCAAACCGTACAAAAATTCAAAACACCCCACAATATAATTTCACAATTGATAGAAATTTTTTTTTTGTGCGTGCTTAGGCTCATTTTGAAGAGCAGAAAATTTCGAGAAAGTGCGAGATCTTCGATTTTGCTCAAAAAAATTAGAAAAAAAGAAAAAAATATTTTCGGAAAAAAACGTGCTCCGTTCAAAACCCTAAGGATCTGTGGATTTGCGTTTGTTCTGCGCGTTTGTTCTCTTGGTATCAAAAGAAAGCCCGTTAAATTCCGCACACTTTGTCGTAGGGGATTTTGGAAATTCGAATTGCTCGCAGAGAAATCAACGAAAGAAGATTTGGTGCGATTTTCAGTGGAGAGATTCCGTGGATTGCGAAACCAATGCCACGGCTGATGGTGGGTCTCGCCGCGATTCGCCTGTGCCGCAGGGGCATGTTGTGGGCGAACGAGCGAGCGTCGACCTGTTGCGCAGTTGCTTTTCACTTTTTTCAACATTTTACGTGAACCCAAAATTCACACGAGCTAACCCGTCGCGCAGCCCACCCAGGCTAGTCCCCTCTATATATGTTGGTGTTGGGAAATTTTGGTCGTACTTTGGAGCAGTGATGGAAACTCGAGCCGATTTCGCAATCCGAGCCGGCTCGGGTCTGCTTGAGCCGAAACCCGAGCCGACAATATATACTAGGGACAATTCTGACTGTTCGTGGGGATCGGTAATAAGGGCGCAGACGACGAGAGACAATTGGCGTACAGCGGCGGAGCACGGGCATCCGATTTTCTCTCGCCGTCTGCTACCGCTCCCCGAACGGCCACGAGGCACGTAAGATTGAGAAAGTTATTTCGCTTGTAAGCTAGGTGATTTTGACCTAACATGTGTCATAAAGTCAGAACTTCGACCGTTTTTCGAATGGTTTTGTATTTCACTAATGGAATGCGTGGTGCTGATCATTTTGTGGAACATGAGCACTGATCGCGATCATAATCGGTGCAAATCTGAAGATATGGTCGGGGTAATTTCAATGGGTCAAGGCTCCTGACACGAAAAGTGCGTTTGTAGGAAACGTCGCACTCTGATTTTGGCGTTTCGCCATTGAATCTCTGAGTCGTGTCAGAGAATGCTGCGTAACTCTAGAACGAGAGGTTATCTAGGGAAAGTGAACTATGAATTTGAAGAGGGGAACTTGCTCGTTCGAATGAGCCCTAGTTTGTGCAATTTGATGGCGCGTGCGTGGAGTTATTAAGCGATTATTATTTTAGTACCATCTAATGTGACCTGAGGCGCCTTTTTCACATGACACACACGCACTGTCTTAGCTTTTAAGCCTTTCAGAGCTGATACACGACCCACGACGCTTCAAAATGCGTATAGGCCCTCTCATACTTTTGTTCCGCGCGCGGGGAACAAAAATGCCGCCGGACGCGCGGAACACGGATTTGTTCCCCGCGCGCGGAACAAAAAAGTGGTCATACTTTCCGGCGGAGTATGACCACCCATTTGTTCCGCGCGCGCGGAACAACCGTCTACCGTAGGATTGTCGTGGCGCCTCACGTCTTTCGTGTCTATTTTTAATATGGAGCTCGTTTAACATTTCGCTGAAAACAACAATCGTCAATGAATTGTGTTCCAATCGATGTGCCCTTCTGCACTGGAAAAAAACGTGTAAACAATTCTCTTGTTCGTATTCCTCTTCAACTCCTTTTCTCCAGGAATGATCTCTTCGTGGCACTTATCCATCATAAACCTCTAAATAACGCATCTGAGCATTAGTACATAGCTAACATAGAGTATATGACTGCGCGACGAGAAAGCCGATTCAAATAGGTCCAAAAGTGCTTGGAAAGCACAAAGAACGACAAGTATGACCATTGGCCAACAGCGGCGACTCAATTCACTCTTATAGCAGCGCATTCCGTGCGCAGACCTGACAAACACGGCCAAAATCCCTCTAACAAGGGAACATCCCCAAGTGCCCGACAAGTTAGGAGCTGAGATGTGGCGCGGCTTGTAGACGGTCTTCTAACTAAGAAAACGCACATAGTCTCACCGGCCATAAATCAGTCGGGCTACCATAAAGATGGTCATGAAGTTGCAAAAAATTGTAAGGTCTCCTGGTGCGATGTCCCTGACTCGTCAGAATATACGGTTTTCATGTCAGTTTTTTGTCATTTTTTGACCCCTTTTCTTGCTAAAAGAACATGGTTGTTAACTGGTAATGTTAATTTTGGCTCTAAATGCCGAAATCCTTAAAAACCCCGTCCAAAATCGGACAAAAATACCGTATATTCTGACTAGTCAGGGACATCGCACCAGGAGACCTTACAATTTTTTGCAACTTCATGACCATCTTTATGGTAGCCCGACTGATTTATGGCCGGTGAGACTATGTGCGTTTTCTTAGTTAGAAGACCGTCTACAAGCCGCGCCACATCTCAGCTCCTAACTCGTCGGACACTTGGGGATGTTCCCTTGTAAGACCACACATTTGTTCCGCGGAACATCGAAAAATTCCATGGCAGACCATGGAACAAGAAAAATTATCCGCGGAACAAAGATCGCGGTGGGTGGTACTGATGTTCCGCGGAACAAAGTATGACCACCTGCGGAACATTTTTCGTGTTCCGTGCGCGCGGAATATTCCGCGGAACACGATTTACAATGGATTTGTTCCGCGCGCGCGGAATATTCCGCCGAGTATGACCAGGCCTTATGGAATCAGGAAAAAACCATGATTACTACAGGCTCTCTTTGCTAGGAGCGAACGTCTGAATTTTACCAGTAATTTCACCTTCAAGCTTCAATGATGCAAAATTGGTTCCTTAACAAGCGCTACAGTGCATAGGAACTCAGATGGTAGTACAAACGACTTTGATAGTGGTGACACTGATGAATAACCAGCGTGCAGTAGTGCTGTATGCTGTTAAATTGACTTAGACTGGTGGTCTGCTTCATAAATCGTTTAATTCTGGCGCGTGGAGTGAGTGTTGAGGTGCAAGCCATATATCATTCGACGCGGCGTTCAATTCTCTACAAAATCATAGTAGGAATTTCTGCAAAACATCCTAGATCGCGCAAAATCAACGAAACAAGTTAGAAAGTCTGCAATCTCCCTTGTAAATGACGGGCACATCGCAAAATTACGGTATTTTGGTGGTCCCACCACGAGGACCTTGCAAACCCATTGAAATTACCCCGACCATACGAGTAACTAAAGATCTAGCAAGATCGGTGTCCTAACGTGTGACATTTACTACTCGGCCGCGGACGGAAAAATGAGCCGTTTGACACGTCGTGGGGACCGAACGTGCGAAGTTAATCGAATTCAAATGTAGACCGTTACAAGACGCAAACGGCGGTAAACAAGCGTCTTTTCGCCCCTCTCCCTCGGCGATTCCGTTCTCCTCCAGTTCGCTGGGACGGCCATTTTGTGGACTCGCTTGTAGTAGTTGTGTAAGAGTGTCTATAGGTTTCTTTCTGCAGGATTTGTCCTGTGCGCCATTCCTCCCTCTCGAATCTTTCTCTTATGTTGTTTTCACCTCCACGCGGCAGTTTGTTGTTGTTTTTCTAAGTGTGCGCGCAGTCGAGAGCAATTAAGGTCTTGCCCTTTTCGTTACTCTCGCTCGCGGATTGGGCGTAACGTCCTGAGTGTTTTTTTTTTGCCATTTCACGAATGCGGGTTCCGCCGGACCGAACCATACGAAAAAATGATCTCGGACCGTTGTTACTAAAATCTATTTATGCACGACTTCCGAATGGATGCGCTGCAGATATGCGTATGGCTGGTGAATGCGGCAGAGGGTGTGCTTTTGCTGTCGTGCAACGTTACTCGGCACCGCAGTGTCCGTCGTTTTACAACGGAGCTTCTGCGCTCTGCCCGACTGCGACGTTTTGTGTTGCTCAACTGGCGCAATGGACGTTTGCTAATGTCTTGCTGCTCACCTCTGAGCTGTTTCGATTTTTAAATGCGTCACCGTTCGTTGTGATTCATCGCTGTTATCGCCCCTTTTATCTTTACGTTCCGCGTGTTCGTTTTCTTATCGCTGGTGTTTGCATATATGGTCTTTCAGAAAACATGCCTCTTCCTCCCCAAGTCGACAAGTTTGTTTGTGACGTCGACAAGAAGCTGCACGAGCCTGGACAGGTGAACAACGTCCTGACTCAGATCGAACAGAAAGTCAACGTCCCACGACTATATCTTGTGGGCGGTAAGGAAAACCAGCGAAGAACGGTATTCATTCTGTACATTAAGGTTTCCTGGCTGTGCATGCGCTTTATCTCATCTTCGGACACTTCGCAGAGCTGCTCTGCAATGTCATTGGATTCCTGTACCCCGCGTACATGTCGTATGTTACTGTCGTTACCTATCGCTTTTTTAATCTGAAGCATTTAGGATCAAGGCCATCGAAACTTCGAAGAAAGAGGATGACACTCAGTGGCTAACCTACTGGGTTGTTTTTGCCCTCTTCAACGTTGTTGAATTCTTCTCGGACGTGATTGTCGGATACTTCCCATTCTACTGGCTCTTGAAGGTAAACACACTGACCGTTCGGATAGCCACTAAGTCTCCGTTGCAGTGCGCTTTCATGCTCTACTTGTACCTTCCCATGACTCTTGGAGCCCAGCACTTGTACACCAAATTTGTCAAGCCTTTCATTCTCAAACACGAAACTCAGCTCGATAAACTGGCCAACAAGGCTTCGAGCGCCATGCACAAGGCTGGTGATGGTATGAATTGTTATCGTCGCTACTTCTATAATCAGTGACTTCTTCAGTTGCTCGTCAAGCCTACGAAGAGAACGTGAAGCCCAACTGAAGGGTGGCTCACTGATCCGAGCAGAAAGCACTCAGCCACTATTTTTCCTTGTTTTACGTATTGTGCTCTGCATAAGTGCAGCTACTTTTCACGTTGCCAGGTTTTTCTAGATGTTCTTAATTTAATGAATAAATGTATGTTGCGGTTGACGCAGACAATAAATTATATGTACAGATGTCCTGGCCACCGCTGAGGGCCCAGTGTTGAGCTATCCGCTGTTGGGACATGGGTAACATTGCTGCAAGATCGAGATTAGGATTGGAGGGCGATGCTAGGTGCTTACCGCGGTGCCGAAGTTGCGCTTTCTTCGCGATTTCTTCAGGGGGTTGGCGTTAGGAGTGCAGATGTTGCAGTCGAAGCCGTCTCGTTTCACCCGGTGGCGACATGCAGGGAACGCTGAACAGCTTTGCTGGAGCCGAGGCCGTTAGGGGTGCGCGCGACACGGAAACCTACCGCGGAAGCGTTGATGTTCGGGCCTCCGAAGGAACGTTTCACACGGTCACTGCCTGAGCACTGCACACAACGTTTCTCCCTCCGGTGTGGGGAGAGGAACGACTGGCGCTTCTTCCGCGAGTAGATCCGCATGAACTGCAAGGTTACGGTAGTTATGATGAGTCGGCTACCGTACCTCATTGTAGTCGTCGTCATTCATGCAGTCTTCCGTTTGTTCACAGTCCTCGCGTTCATACTGTAAGTGGTCCTGAGGCGAAGTGCCCGAACTGTCACTTACACTTCTGGTGCGCTGGCGCCGTCGGATGTCATGGACGGCATCCGCGAAG
The DNA here is from genome assembly GCA_030435675.1 of Steinernema hermaphroditum. Taxonomy (NCBI): domain Eukaryota; kingdom Metazoa; phylum Nematoda; class Chromadorea; order Rhabditida; family Steinernematidae; genus Steinernema; species Steinernema hermaphroditum. The sequence goes on from CM059622.1 coordinate 8,652,136, forward strand.
GAGAGGCTCTGCGTGTGGTCCTCGGACTTCGGCTCGACCTCGCGCTTCGTGCGGCTGGCGAGGGCCAGAGTGACCCAGGCCGGACAAGGTACGCAGTTCTGCAAGGGGGTGGGTCTCGACGCGACGGAGAGGGACTCACCGCCGCCTGGTCCGGGGCGTAGAACTGGCGCTTATGGCGCACGAGCTCCTCCTTGTGTCGCCCCACGGCCTCGTGGTACTTCTCGAGGCGTGCCGCGTGGCGCTTCCGGCGCCGCTTCTTCGCGAGCACGCAGGCCGGGAACTTCATGCAGCCTAAATCCTGTTTAGGGAGTGTCTCGGCCCTGGACTCACCTCCGGGACTTCGAGCGCCACCCGAGGACATGCGCGACAGGACTTTGACGATATCGAGGATTCCAGAGGGGTTGTAGGCCTGGCGCTTCATGCGGGTGAGTGAGAAGGACTCCTCCTCCTCGTCTTCGTCGTCGTTCTTGCATCGCGTGCCTTCGGAGGACTGAAGAAGGGACTCGACAGGTGGTCAGAAGACGGTCACTTACCTCTTCGCTCTCGTAGGCTCGCTTCTGACGCTTCAGGCACGTCTGAAAGGAGGAGAAGAAGGTGACTCCAGGGGAAGGGAACTCACGTCTCTCGCCGCTTCCCGCTTCTTCCTTCCGTGGAGGCCGCCGGGGCAGGGCTCGCAGTACTGAGAGCCGATCGTGCGCTTCGAGCGCTTTTTCAGCTGGGTGCACTGGGGGTACGGTAGACAGCCCTGGCGTTTGACGCGGTGTGCGGGGTCCACGGGGATGGGCACGGGGGAGCGGCGGACGCTGTTGGCGGAGACGCCGTAGGCGAGTGCGTTGGGAGAGGAGTTGTAGGTCGGCTGGAGGTACGTGCAGAGAACGCAGTCCTACAACGAAGGCGTGTCGGAAGCCCCAGACAGGAGGACTCACGAAGGAGCGCTTCTGGCGCGTCTTCGAGACGATCGGGTTGCCGTTGAGGCACAGTTGGCAGCCCTCGCGCTTCACTCGGGGCTGTCTGTTGGCGGCGAAGAGTCCTCCTCGTGCCTGCGGCGCCTTCTCAGCGACGCCCGCCGACTCCTGGTGGCCACGAGTGCGCACGGCGGTTCTAATGCCTTGGGCCTTGGCGGAACTGAGGGTTGGGCAGGCCTGGCAGTGGAACCCGTCGTGGCCGCTCTGGCGCTTGGCCCGGGTGCCGAGGAAGATACGTTTCCTGCATGGACAGGTGGGACACCCCCTGAGACAGGGTGGCACGACGTTGCAGCAAGTGGTGGGAGCGGGGAGGGCGGGGCAGCAGGGCAGCGGCGGGGGCGGCGGGGGACAGCACGGCTTCTGACTCTGGCAGCACACGGGATCCTTGTAGAAGCAACACGGACGGCCGCAGCAGCCTGAAAGAGCCTTCTGTGTCAAGGAGGAGTCTGCAGGACATACCGGGACCGGAGCATCCACCGCCACAGGGCCGTCTTCCACTGGAGGGGCGCGGGTACTTGTCGGCGCAGCACTCCACCGGAGGCTCTGGAGGAGGCGGTGGTGGAGGGGGCGCCGGGGGAGGTGCCGGGGGAACCGCCGGAGGACAGCAGGTGCGCGACGCCGGAGGAGGGACGGGGGGCTGGCTGGGCGGCGTCTCTGTGGGGTACTCCTCTTCCTCGTCGTAGATCGGAGGCCGACGCCCCTTGCAGCAGGGCTTCCTGCAGCAGTTAGCGTTCCGCGTGGCGGGACAGCACGGCCCGAAGTTCGGCTAAACGGTCCTTCGCAGGGGAACTACGGTAATTCGATACCTGACAGCACGGCTTCGGCGGCGGAGGCGGTGGACAACAGGCGAGGGGGAGAGGGGCGCCTGAGCAGCAGTCTGCAAGGGATACGGTAGGTTTAGGGAGGACTGATGGACTGACTGGGCTGGCAGCAGGCTCTGTTTGGGAAGAGGTCACAGCCGGCGCAGCCGCAGGAGCAACGCTTCCGGCGCGCTCCCCTGGACGTGACGGGCGCTAGATTCGACTCGTTGCGGACGAGGGCGAAGCTGGGGTGGTCGGCGGGCTGGACGGCCGACGGCCATTTAACTGAAACGGGAAGAGTCGGCGGAGAGGTACCGGCAGAGGCACCTTTGTTAGTGGGGAGGAAGGCTTCGCCGGTGTCGAAGGCGAGCTCCGGGGAGACGTCGGTGGCGTCGAGGGGGCCAAGGAGCGCGAGGAGGCTCCCGAGGAGAAGGGCGACGTGACGCCTCATTGCCGGAGGAGACGTTGGTTCCCGACGGAGGCGAAATCGAAAGTGGTTCTCTCGGAGAAGAGCGCGTCGCGTTCGGGGTCAAACACACAATGGATCCGGTTTCGCCGGCAAAGTTGGAAACTCCTTCCTTTGAGACGTCTCCAAAGGTCGATCCATCCTGAAACGGGATTTCTTGACGCGCGGCTTCGAAGGAAAGCAACGCCGCGAGATCCACGAGCCCGAGGAATCCGTCTTTAAAGGGACACGGTCATGGCGAAAAAAAGTTTTTAAAAAAATCTGAAAACTTTTCTACCCCCCCCCCCATTTTCGGGGTCGCCGAAAACGATGGTGAAGTCGGTTTCTCGCGAAACCCATTAGTTTCCAAGAAATAGACCTTAGGCGGGGGCATGTGATTTACTACGGGTTTCGAGGCGATGTGCTGGTCCCAGCACGATATGCTTGAAGAGTCAGCGGCGGCGTACTGTAGCTCCCTCTTTCTTCCTGGTGTAAGGTTCGAGAGAAGCGAATTTTGTTTCGGCGATACATAAACGGTGTTGCGATGAGCAGACATAGATGTTATGTTTGTGGCGAAGCCACTGACTCTCTTCGTAGTTTTCCTACTAATGCCGATGAGCGTGAAAGCCGGATTGAAGCGACCATTACAAAATCATAGGCATACAATAGGGCTACCTGTCACATTTTCTGTCAAATATACGAAAATTCAAGCTGAGCGGAGAAGACGAGTCGTCCACTTGGTATTCGAAGATCATCCGATCCCTGACTTTTACCCCTGCCATCGGCAATCGCGATCTGAAAAGCACAGATAATACAGTGGTGCAAGAAGTTCGGTTACTTACGATCTGTTCCATTGCCTGAAGATGGCGCGATCAGGCGTGACGATATGGTCTTCTCGTGTCATGGCCGTTGTCCTCCGTAGAAATCGGATATCGACAGCACATGAACGTTACTCTTCAACGTAGTCACTTTCTTCTTGCTGATCCACAATGTCGATTTCTTCATTGCAATCAACATTTTGTGATCACACTGGGAACGACATCCAAAGTGTCATCGAGAATCATGGCTAAAATAGGTTGCGCTTCTGGTTGTAAATCTCCCGGCTGCATTTGATCCACAGATGGAACAGCTTCAGTGGTGCACAACAAGACCGATTTGCGCCACTCGTTTGGAGATCTAAAATAGAACTGCTTCTGCACTTTCCGGAAACGCCAGGAATCCGGCTGCGTGCGATGTCATCCCGAAGGTCGCCGACGCTCTGAGGACGCCACCACTGACGAAAACGCAACTTCTGGACCAGGGACTCATCTTTTCGAAGCATATGCGAGCTCAGAAGCGTCCGCTGTGCCGCAAACGCCCGAGAAGAAGAAGTTTCATCATTTCGCATCGCGAAAACAAAATTCGCTGTTCTCGAACCTTACACCAGGAAGAAAGAGGGAGCTACAGTACGCCGCCGCTGACTCTTCAAGCATATCGTGCTGGGACCAGCACATCGCCTCGAAACCCGTAGTAAATCACATGCCCCCGCCTAAGGTCTATTTCTTGGAAACTAATGGGTTTCGCGAGAAACCGACTTCACCATCGTTTTCGGCGATCCCGAAAATAGGGGGGTAGAAAAATTTTCAGATTTTTTTAAAAACTTTTTTTCGCCATGACCGTGTCCCTTTAAAGGGACAGTTTCAGCGTGAAAAAATTTTCTCAAATCTTTCTGAGAGTTCCACAACCCGTACCCAGTTTTTGACGGCGAACACGATGGTGAAATCCGTTTCGCTGCAGACCTGCAGGTTTTCGAGCTACAATCCTTCTACCGGAAGCTGGCATTTACTGGATTTTGCTTGGCCTTAGCAAGAGGTCCCTGATAATTTCGATTTGTCTACTTTCCCCAGCGATCGGTCGGGTCGTCCACTCGCTCTCTCTCTCTCTTTCTGAGGCTGTCTGAGCCGAATGAGTTAAGTGAGCGGTCGTTCTCGGCCGTCATTGGTGGTGCAATGATCGCCCCGGCTCCCAGAAGGCCTGGAACACCAGGGAGCCGTAGTTCCACCGTCTCGCCAAGAAGCCGTCACAACCGCCCGACTCCACCCACGCCGCCAGAGAAGCCGAAGAGCCGCTTTCACTCCGAAGTCTGCGCCGCCAGCTGAACCGAAGATGCCCCTCCTTTCCGTTCGCTGTTCTCCGCCGCCGCGCCACTTCCGGAATCAACTCTTCACGACTTCGACGCCCGCGCATACTGATGGGAACGCTGGATTCTATTCGGATTCGTCTGCTCCACCGAAATCAGAAGAAAATCAGCGGCTACGGTGTGACTTTGTTCTTCTTTGTGCATATATGAGAAGTCCTGCACGGTGTAAGCCGTTGATTCGGGAAGATAAATCGTAAATCGTAAATCGTATAGCCATTTCCTGCAGCATATGCGACCTGAACACTCTACCAACAAGTGCGCGTTTGGCGAAATGGTAGTGCGTTGTTCTTGGAGACTGTGTATCATGGTTCGGTCCCCCCGTGTGGCCGGAATTTTTGGCTTCTACTTAAACTGCTTGTCTTTTGTCCTCATAGACATAACTGCATCTTGTTGACATTCAGACTTTCACTCTCAGAAAGATTTGAGAAAATTTTTTCACGCTGACGAATTTACGAATTTGTTGCGATATCTAACATATTACATGTTGTCGCACCCCATGTTTATCCAACGTCCTCTCGCTTCTTGACGCGCACGGTGCCTCCATCTTTTGCTGCCCAGTGTCTTCGTTAAGTCATCGCTCCATCGGGTTCGAGGTCTTCCGAGAGGTCTTTTCACAGGCGGGCGCCATTCTTCGAGTCGGTTGTACCACTTTTCCGGGCTTCCGTTGCCATCTTCCAGGCGAAGTTCCACTTCCTTCTTCTTGCCGCTTCGTCGATGTCCTTCACCTTCGTGACGCCTCGGAGCCACTCATTGGTCCTCTTGTCTATTAGACGGACTCCGGCCATTCGGCGTTCCATCCTTCGCTGAGCGGTCCGGTCTAATACCGCCTTCCACATACAGTCACCAACAACAGTAGGTGAACGTTTACTGAGTTCAAAACGGTCATATACAATCAACAACAACCCATGAACCTTCACCAACCAATCATTAACAAGCAACAACAACAAATTGGCATCAACAAGAACACATCACCATCCACATCAGGGCATCTTCGGCAACCGGCTAAACGCAGAAGACGTGGTAGGCACCGTCTCGTTTGACACCTCCACGTACGCTTCCAAAGTTTCTACACGCTTCCAACGTCCAAAACGCATAAGCTCATCGATCGGCGCTCCGTTCTTGATAGCTTCTGTAGCCGCGCCCCCTCGGAAACCGTGAAGAGTTATGGGGTTCTTGATTCCGAGTTCCGCGGCCAGGCGCTTCCACTCGCGACGCGCGGATCCGTAGGACATGTGAAGCAGACGAAGCGAAGCACCTTCCATCGGACGTAGACAGCCAGAGAACAACAAGGAGACATAGGCGATAATCCTCCTTCGGTCCTTCGGAGCAGGCGACTTCCAGGAGGCAATTAGACTCATGTCAGCTGAGGTGATCTTGGATCGATGGACCGGCGCTGGTGCCGACCGTCGCACTCCTTCCATGAAGTTCTGGATCCAAACAGATTCCAACGGGTGTTCTTCCATTAAGTTGAAATACCACTTGATCGCTGCTGCCGCCATCGAAACGCTTGATGCCGATCTAGACTCGTGGAAGACCACCGATAAGTATGCCAACACCTCGGAGCTGCTTACACAGCTCTTTGACTCCTTCCTCCAGCTCAGAAACTTCGTAGCCATCTGGGTACGACGGCGCACAGTCGACGATTCCCTTGCCGCTCTGATCACTGCGATGGCCTCTTCAACAATGGGTGGTGAGAGGAAGCTGCCGATGGCCTGATGAACCTTCACGAACGGATCTAAATTCACGAACGGATCTAAATTGAGTGGTGTAACCTAATCAAGCTTCAAGCACCAGAAAACACCTTAATGACCGTTGAACTATTTTCAACGCAAGATGAGAAAACCACTCCTCCAAAATCCATTGCACCCCGCCTCCCGATACCGTACCTCAAACTACCGCCCCGGGATCCCCCAGCTGTTCGGCTTCGCACCGCTGAAATCCGCATTTCCATCGCATCAGGACGCTTCTGGAAGTCAGAAAGTCCTTGTACTTCCTGAAAACGTTCCATCCGTGGGGGTGGAACATTACTAGACTCTGCGGTTCCAATGCTTCTGAGTCTAGCCCCGCTGTCTAGATGAGAGCGAGGCAGCGAAAAATGCACTCCTGACACTGAAGCTTCACGAGGATTAGCGTCTTCTACTACAAGTGGGATTGAATGGGAACTCAAGGGAACCTGAAAGATGGATACTCTGAGGGTTTCGGTCAGTGGAGAAGACAGTAACTTTCTGCTGTCTCCGGTGTGAACGCAGTGAGAATAGCGGAGTTTGCTGTTCGACCAGCGAGCCTCAAGATCAATGCAGAGAAGACGAAGGTCACAGTGAACGAAGAAGCGACGATCCTCCTGAACGGCCACGCTGTGGAACAAGTCGAAGCCTTCGTACAGGGTGTCCCATAAATACTGTCACGCGACGGAACTGTTGAATTTTTCGCGCTTTTCTGCATTTTCCTCTCCCGCATTTGTTTTATTCGTGTTTTTCGCGTCTTTTTGATCTAGAAAATGTGTATTTCGCTGCTTTTTATTCAGAAAGATGGTGTCCGAAGAAGACCGTGCCGCCATCGTCGCCCACGACAAACGAGGAATGCCGATTCCTGGCATCGCTAGGCTCCTCAATTTGCATCGGAAGCAAGTCCATCGCGTCGTTCAGCGTTTCCAGGAGACAGGAGGGATAGAGGACCGTGAACGAAGCGGACGACGGCGCACTGCAAGGACCCCGGCGCTGAAGAACATGGTCCGGAAGAAAATCCAGCGGAATCCACAGAGAAGCATCAAACTTACCTTGGCCAAGAACTCCGCCTCGCGCGAAACCATCTGAAAGAAGATGGATAAAGGATCCGCAGCGGCTGGAACGTCTTCCGCGAGTGCGAGGAGTTCCTGACGTCGCCTTCGGTCCTTATGCGATGGAAAAGAATGCTCTATGGTTACGAAACCTGGACGCTGACGAAGGCTGTACGAAGAAAGCCAGAGACCAGCCAGCGTCGAATGGAACGAAGAATGCACCGTGTAAGGCTCCTGGACAGAAGGACGAACGAGTGGTTGAGAGGAGTTACGAAGCTGAAAGACGCCAATGGATCAGCGACAAGAAGGAAAAGGCACTATGCCTGGAAGGTCGCTCGTGAAATGCTCAACGAAGCTCAAAGAATGTCGACCACCTATGACGCGTCCCATTGGAAGATCGAGGACCAGATGGCGAGATGAGTTCACGAAAAAGATAGGAACGCAACGGCGGTGACAACGAGGAGAAGAGGACAAGAGACGAGGACCGACAACAATGGATTCATATGGGGTGTGGCTCGACGTAATGTTGATGATTCCACAAATAAATCATAAGTCGTAATAGTAAATCGCTGTTCGACCACATGCTTGGGACGCTTGAAGTCCGTTTCCTCTCGCGGTTGAGGACACTTGGAAGCCCGAAAAGGACGATCTTATGCCACCCGTCACGATGGGCTCCTTTACGTACATCTTCTTTCTGGCGCTCTTGATCGCCTTTTGTCCTCTCTGCGAAGGAGATATACCTCTCAGGGGCGCAATCCTCGAGCTTCAAGGGTTCCGGGCCCTTTATCTACATCGATTATGTGAGAAAATATCCCTGCGAGAAAATATCCCGCGAGAAAATATCCCTGTGAGAAAATATCCCGCGAGAAAATATCCCGCGAGAAAATATCCCTGCGAGAAAATATCCCGCGAGAAAATATCCCTGCGAGAAAATATCCCTGCGAGAAAATATCCCAGCTATGGTAGCAAGTCATACTCATTTCCCTTGCGCTTACGCTCTGCTGCTTCTTCGGGTGCTTGATTTTAGCAGTTTTTTCCTTCTCTTCTGTTGTAGTCACTCTCCACACTTCTGTGATCCACCGAAGCAGGATTAAAGTAAAAATCGGGTTAGAAATGCGGTAGATCGCCTGTAAAATGAATTCAGTACTCCATAAGTAGGAATTTAGACCTTCAGAAGTACTAGGAAATCAGCGAAGGCGTCAAGACAACAGGGCTCGCCCTTCGGGCTCGCATAAAATCAATAGGCATAGTCCTAAGCCGGAGCCTAAGCCAAGCTGGGGTTTGCCTAAGCCAAACCTGGATGTTAGGCTAAGCACAAAAATGAATACGGGGCTCGCTTCGTACGCCCGCAGCCTGAATTTGCAGACTGCAATCTGCGAAAATAAGCGGATCCTAGATTATCCATAACGAGAGATGAGAGAGAGCTTGTGCGGAGCGAACGATTGACTGGATCAATGGTGCAAAAAGAAACTCATTTGTCTCGTTTGCCCATTCCAGACAGTTCCCTAATTTTCAAGCTATAGAAGGTAGGCCGCCCAACGCGAAAAGAGGCTGTCTTTGTAATGCATTTGCCGAAGAACAAAAGCCTATTGCCATAGCTGGGATATTTTCTCGCAGGGATATTTTCTCGCGGGATATTTTCTCGCAGGGATATTTTCTCGCAGGGATATTTTCTCGCGGGATATTTTCTCGCAGGGATATTTTCTCGCGGGATATTTTCTCGCAGGGATATTTTTTCCACCAACGATCTACATCTTGTCGGCTGATCCACAGAGTCCCACGCAGAACTCCCTGACACCTCGTGGCGCGGATCGTACCGCGTCCCGTTGGCCGCCGCAGCAGCGATCAGCTGATCGGCCTGTCGCCTCTGAGCCGCCGAATCCTTTCAGAATCCGCGCGTTCGATGTGGTGCGAACTGAATCTACACGCGAAGCTCGGCGAGGCGCACATCGGCCGCCTGGAGAGCTTCTTCGCCTCTGAACGTGAGTCTCCGAAGGAAGGTGAGTCCGTTCGCCGTTTCCCGAGGACTTCCCAGCGTTTTTTTTTCTTCAGAATCCGCGGGCAATGACGACGGGAAGGTCGCCGAGAATCGGCCGGACTCCGAGGAAGCCGCCGGCGTCGTCAGATGGAACGATCTCGAGGTGATTTTGATGCACATGCTGCCTCCACTCTGCAACTTCTAGGTCGACCAGACGACGGAGTCTTCCTCCTCGTCTTCGCTTCTGAGAAAGGCGGCGGACGCTGAGCTCCGATGGATCAACGCGTGCCTCATAGCCTCTTCCAGCAACGTGGACGTACTAGTGCTCGCGCTGGTTCAGAAGTTCGTCGTCTTCGAGAGGCTCCCGGACGGCCGCATGGAGCTCTCTGCCCAGGTCGAAGTCGACCACAACATGGACGTAAGTAAGGTGCGTGTGCTGTGCTGCATGAAATGTTTCTGGCCGCTGGTCGCATCAGAGCTTTCCTAACTGCTCCTGTTTAGGGCTACATCGCAAGTATTTGCATCCTGCCGGTGGCCAGTCCGGGGAACAGAAAGTCGGACACCTCCGTTTACGACTGGACCTGCATCGCCGTGGGACTCGACAGCGGATTCGTCAACTTCTACTCTGAGAGGGGCGCCCTTCTCTTCTCCGAACGGGTCTCCCACCATCCAGCGAAGTCCCTCCGCTTCGGGAAGTCGAACAAGGCCGGTGGGCAGGAGTTGGCTATTCTGACGGAAAATCAGATTGTGGTCTTCGAGGGGCTGTCGCTCTACAACACTCTCAGGAATGCACGGGCGAAGGTTCATTTCTATCATGATCTGTAATCAGTGAATTCTTTTAGATCGCTCGAGATGAGGAGACTGTGGAGGCCATCTGCAGTTCCCTTGAAGTGAAATGCCATCGATACGATATAAACCCAGGGAAAAGCTTCGTCGACGACATTTTGGTCACAGGGCCAACCAAGCCGAGTTCCGTAGACCAATATGTCGCCGCTTCCCTGAGCGAAACGGGCTATAACACGAAACTATCACGCACTGTTCTGCCCACGTACTCCACCTACTTCTGCATAGGAGAAGCTCCCTTCGGGCGATTCGTGTGGTTTGACGAAAGTGGTAGTAACCAGAACATCGTATCGGACACGATATACAACATAACAAACCAGGTAGTCTGTCATTTAGAAAGCCGTTAAGGATGCCATTGTAGGTGACTTCTGCGGTGACATCGCAGTTGCCTGTCGGCATCCGCACTTTCCTGGGAATAGGAACCTCGAGAAAGGACCGACCTCCGAAGAAGTTCCCACTGGAGGTGCGGAGTGTGTCGATTCCCTCTCGCTCTGAGTTGAACGACGCCGGACGGTGCGGCGAGCGTGTATACGCGGCGCCGAACGCTTGGAATCTCGTTGCGGTGGCCGACGGAAGTGCTCGAGTGCTTCTGATAAACGTGCGTTATGAACGCCATTGGCACTCCACCTGTACATCTGTGTTTAGACTAAACTGAGGCAAATCGTCCGAATATGGAAGGGTTATCGAGAGGCCAGGTGTGCCTGGATCGAATCTTCCGGAAAAGTGGCGTCCGGGGGAAAGGGGAAAGCGCTCTTTTTGGTGATCTTCGCTCCTCGAAGAGGACTTCTTGAAGTTTGGGCAATGCATGTAGGCGCGCTCACTTTGACTAGCATAGGATCGCATTTTAGAACGGTCCTCGTGTGTCGGCGTTCAACGTGGATCGGAATGGCCGACTACTCTGGGTGGGATCCACGAGTCAGCTTCTACTCGGTCGAAGCGACAAGAAGGTGGACACGTCTACTTCAGCCGTCTTCATTTCATCCAACGGATATGTCCATGTACTAGAGCTACTTGTTGATCAAAAAAAATGTGGAAGTTTTTAGCAAATCGCAGCTCCTTTCCACTTGGCACTCTCTGGAAGCTCGACGGCGTCCATTCACGATGAAAATCTTTTGAGGGAGGTTTGTGCCTCTTTCCGAGTCGTTCATTACTACCCTTGCCTTCCCAGATCTGTAGTGAAAGACTGTTCGACAAGGGAAAGTGGAAGCGGTTTTTGGATAAGATGAAGACAGTGTCAGTACGAAGGCGGGCTGCAGAGTTCCTGGTCGAGATGAGCGAAGTCGATGTCAGCGTGAAGGGAAAGCTTTTGGGACTGATCCGCGAGGACATTACAAAGAAACAGTCGAAGGAAAAGGTATGCCGATATCCATTTGCTTTCTTGTAGCTGTGGTTGACACTCGAATCATTTCCAAAAAGCGACCGTGAAGTTGAAGTAGGCTGAATATACGGCATGGCATTACCCTAACAGCCTTCGCTCAAAAATATATTGGGTAGATCCATGAAAAATGGTCGATGATATAAACATGCCATAATTTCTAAACGTTTATTCCCAGGGCATAACCGATAGGTGCGTTGTTGAGCACAGTTAATTCCCACCCTACACTATGATTGGCGACTTGTCCATTGCATTCCTCTTGATGTTGGAGACCTGTGCTGTTCTGATGACCATTTTTCTGGCAGCTCACGATGGCGAAATGCGAAGTAATGTACGGCCTACCTATGGTATTAATTGTGTGGTGGACGTCGGCTGTCTTTAACAGTGTATATCCTTGTGTCCTACTTACCGGATGCACCTATCGCTGTGTTCGTCACATATTGTATTGCTCACGAAACTCTTACAAAAATCGGAAGGTTCCCACCACGAGAAATTGGTGCGCCATTTCCTACGATCGGCAGATTTACAAGGGAAATTGGCCATCATCACAGTTTTTGCTCACATTTCTCGCGAGCTGCGCGATCTCGCTAGATTTGCTGAGCGTAACTTTGTTCGGCATCGTTAAGCGCGCCGAATGAGTCCGAGTTTGCACCGATCTGAGCGATATCCGCAGAGAAATAAGCTCTACTTCAACTTGCGTTTTCAACATCCCAGGTTTTGGCCCATATTTGGCATAGGACAAGGAACTTTCAGGGTATTTGGCTGGGTCAAGCCTTTATTTATGTTGTACGCGATGCTTACGCTGAAACGGGCCAAAACCCGGGTTGTTGAAAACGCAAGTTGATGTAGAGCTTATTTCTCTGTGGATATCGCTCAGATCGGCGCAAACCCGACATTTACAATGGAGATTACAAATTTTCCATCTTATTTCGTTGATTTTGCGCGATCTAGGACGTTTTGCAGAAATTCCTACTATGATTTTGTAGAGAATTGAATGCCGCGTCGAATGAGCTACTGCTCACACCTCAATACTCGGCGTTCGCGTCGGAATTAAGCGTTTTATAAAAGAGACTGTCAGTATAAGTCAATTTAACATCATATAACACTACTGCACGCGGGTTATTCATCACTGTCACTGTTATCAGAGTCTCTTGTGCTACCTTATGAGTTCCCGTGCACCATAGCGCTTGTTAAGGGAACCAACGGTGCTTCATTGAATGTTGAGGTTGAACCTGTCGAGGTTGAACCCGCTAGTAAAAATCAAACGTTCGCTCCTAGCGAAAGGAGCTTGTAGTAAACGTGGTTTTTCCAGGATTCCATGCGCATTGTGAAGCCTCGTGGGCCGTATATCAGCTCGAAAAGGGTTAAAAGCTAAGGCAGTGCATGTGTTTCAAGCGCAAAAAGCGCTTTAGGTCACATTAGATGATATTAAAACTAATCGCTTAATAACTCCATACAGGCGCCACCAAATAGGACAAATTATGGCTCATTCGAACCAGCAAGTTCTCCTCTTCCTGTTGTGAAATTCTGTTGTGGGGTGTCTTGAATTTTTGTACGGTTTGCGGGGGTGGTTTTAGGTGGGGTGGAGTGGTTTGTTTTTTTTGGAGCGATTTTTCTGTAGGAAAAAATTTTGCGGGGTTAGTTTTTAGTGCATATTGTAGAGCGTGAAAAACTGCATGATTTCTATTGAACAGATTTTGCTCAAAAAATTTAGAAAAAAAGAAAAAAAATATTTTCGAAAAAAAACGTGCTCCGTTCAAAACCATAAGGATCTGTGGATTTGCGTTTGTTCTGCGCGAGCTTGGTATCAAAAGAAAGCCCGTTAAATTCCGCACACTTTGTCGTTTGGGATTTTGGAAATTCCAATTCCTCGCAAAGAAATCAACGAAAGAAGTTTTGGTGCGATTTTCGGCGAGGAAGTTCGTGGATTGCGAAAGCGATGCCACGGGTCCCGACGTGATTCGCCTGTGCCGCAGTGGGAGGAAACGAGCGAGCGAAGCGAGCGTCAACCTGTTGCACAGCAGCAACCTCACTTCTTCCAAAACTTCTTCGACCGATGTTGACCTGTCTCACAGCCCAGGCTAGTCAAAAATCTATTTTTTTTGCAGGAAAAAAAAGGCGCGGTTTTGGTTCGGTGGATGGTGGTGGATTGCGAAAGCGATGCCAGGTTGTTGGTGGGTCCCGACACGATTCGCCCGTGCCGCAGGGGGCAAGTTTCAGACGAGCGAGCGAAGCGAGTTGATGTTGCGTTGCGCAGTTGATTCCACTTTTTCCACAACTTCTACCGATTCCACAACTTCGACCGACGTTAACCTGTCGCGCAGCCCAGGCTAGTCAAAGCCATAGTTCACTTTCCTGAGATAACCAGATTTCTGAGATCTTCCTGAGATCTGCTGTCCGCGGGGCGTGGCGCGGGGCGCCAAGCCAATTTGGTTTTGGGCTTTATATAGGCCACATAGACCCTTACGACAAGCTCATTTTTAAGCTCGTGGTGTATCGCTCCGGCGGAGCGATACACCACGAGCTATTTATTGTTTATTGTTGGGGGAAAAACCAAAAAAGAAAGTGCTACTTTAGGCTGCCTCCAGGCCGTCTATTTAGATTTATTCGCCTCTACAGGCTCGCTGACGCTCGCCCAAGGAGTTGTTTGCCTCTACAGGCTCGCTGGCGCTCGCCCACACCCGAAAAGCCTCCGCCCTTTCGGCAGAAATGTTCCTGCTATTTTGCGAAAATGTGTCTGTCTGGTTGAGTGGTAGTGCTTCGGGACTATCAGTCGGGTCAGACATTCAGACTTCACGGGTTCGACTCCGGTCTCTGCCCTAAGTTTTCCTCTGGGTTTGAAAATTGTCCCCCATGGCATCTGTGAGGCACTTTACTTTCTTCACTTTCCTGAAATATTCTCTCGTTCTCGTGTTGAATTTGAATTTGAATTTTATTTGCAATATCTTAAGCTTACGCAAAGTTGCACCCGCATATAATCACCAATCGAGTATGTGGGACCTCATTCACGCTCGGCTTCTCCTAGGCGTCACGGCTTCAAGTCTCGGGCATCGGAAGATGTTGATGTTGGCACAACACCAGCTTCAGTTTTCTTCATCTGGCGTTCTCGTGTTATGCATCATAAACCCGGCTGCGCGCGAATTCGCGCCCTCCAGGTACTAAAAGCCAATTAGCCTGTAGCCCTGCGGGCGGCAAGATTGGCGCTCATCGATAGGGCTGAAGTTGGGGCCAAAAAACTGTATCCCTGCGGGCGGCAAGATTGGCGCTCATGCAAAAAGCTGAAGTTGGGGCCTAAAACTGTAGCCCTGCGGGCGGCGAGAAACCATAGCCCTGCGGGCGGCAAGACACCAATAGCCCTGCGGGCGGCAAGATTGGCGCTCATGTAAATGGCTAAAGTGGGCGAAAAAATTGTAAAGTTTCAGGAAACTCGAACCGAAAACACTGCTGGTTACAAAATAGACAAAAAAATCACTCAAAAACAGCAAAAAAAAACTCAAAGCCTAGCATCGCCAGAGAGAGGCTTAATCGACTCGAAATTAACCAGGGAATATTGATTTGCTTGTAGAATTTTGAGATTCGCGTGATATCCCTGTCAAAAGTGCCCAAACTTGCAGACGATCTGCAAATTCCACGATTTCCCATTGTAAAATGGAAGACCACACGCCATGCTGGCGTTGAGCGCGCAAAAAAGGCGTTGTGGGACCAAATCGAAAAAATGTCACCAATTTTTTAATGCGACTATAGTGGAAGTAGAGCACTACCATCTCAACTGTCTGTGTGGCTCATTGCGAACGTTCTCTGTTTGTAAGCGGGCGGTGTCGGATTCGGTTCCCCTCGGGGTCCTCATTTTGTGTGGGTGTTTCCGCCGTGGGTCTTTCATTTGTGCCCCCAGCGATCGGTCGGGTCGTCCACTCGCTCTCTCTCTCTGAGGCTGTCTGAGCCGAATGAGTTAAGTGAGCGGTCGTTCTCGGCCGTCGTTGTTGGCGCAATGATCGCCCCGGCTCCCAGAAGGCCTGGAACACCAGGGAGCCGTAGTTCCACCGTCTCGCCAAAAAGCCCGTCACGACCGCCCGACTCTACCCGCGCCATCAGAGAAGCCGAAGAAGCGTTGCAACTCCGAAGTCCACACCGCCAGCCGAACCGAAGATGACTCTCCGCTCCGTTGGCTCTGCTCCACCGCTATTCCACTTCCGGAATCAACTCTTCACGACTTCGACGCCCGCGCAAACTAATGGAAACGCTGCATTCTATTCGGATTCGTCTGCTCCACCGAAATCAGAAAAAATCAGCGACCACGGTCTGACTCTGTTCTTCTTTGTGCATATATGAGACGTCCTGCACGGCGTAAGCCGTTGATTCGGGAAGATAAATCGTGTAAAAATCGTGTTAATCGTGTTTCCGCCGTGCGCACGGAAAAACACACACACACACACAGACCAACGGACCCGTCGGTTCTCCATTTATATATAGGGGATTCTCTGATGCGACTCCAAGATTCAATAGCGAAACGCCGAAATCGGAGTGCGACGTTTCCTAGAAGCGCACTTTTCGTGTCAGGAGCTTTGACCCATTGAAATTATACCGACCATAGTCAGATTAGAAAATCTCTTGGCAAAACGGCGAGTACTCCGGCCACGACTTATAAAGGTCGTATGTTCGTGCAGCGCCGAAATTTCACGGCGTGTCAAACGGCTCATTTTTCCGTCCGCGGCCGAGTAGTAAATGTCACACGTTAGGATACCGGTCTTGCCAGATCTTCAGTTACTCGTATCTTCAGATTTGCACCGATTATGATCGGTAACAGTGCCCGTTTTGTCCGCAAAATGATCAGCACTACGCATTCCATTAGTGAAATACAAAACCATTCGAAAAACGGTCGAAGTTCTGACTTTATGACACATGTTAGGTCAAAATCACCTAGCTTACAAGGGAAATAACTTTCTCAATCTTATATGCCTCGTGGCCGTCGAGAAAAGTTGAAAAAGAGGTCGAAAAATGAAAGAAAAAAGTCACATTTTTGGGAATTTTGATATTTTGGTATCAATCGATAGCTTTCGACTTCATTAGTGATTTGCCGTCGGAATTAGTGCGAATGGATTGATCTACACGGAATTACAGGCCAAAAACTACCCAGAAAACGGCCTGGTCCCACCACGAAGCGACGGACGCTTTCGTGAAGCAATTTCCCCATGTTGACACGTCGTGATTTCAATGGGATTTTTGAGTTTCAAGATGAATCGCTTGTTTTGTTCGCATATGAGGTGTGATTTCGAAAAGACTCAACATTATGTTGTAGATCTGAATGTTCATATAGCACTCTCTTAGCTGTATCTTATCGTCATCTGCGCCCATCCATAAATGCAACATCAGAGGAAACCAGAATAAGTTAAATAGGTCGAAAATTGGACCGAAATATTTTTCGACCTCAAACCCCTTGTGTTCTATGAACGAGGGATCCTGCTTTTGCCCAGGAAGTGGGCTACAGTTGTTCAGTGAAGCAGTCAATACCGGGAATGATAGAGATGTACATATGATACGAAACTGCTACTTAAATCATCGGCCATTTTTCATGGATCAACCCAATAGTAACTGAAGTTCGAATTGTATAAGTTCGATTGCTTTTTTTTCAAGTGATTCGAAATGATTTAATTGCTATTTGCAACGATGCACTGTCAGGGCGTTTCGGCAGAAGCTGCCGCGTTTCTACACTATCTGAACTCCGTCTTGCAACTAATGGACGTCTACACGATCGTGGATTCCTTCGCCTCCTACAAAGGACCACTCCACATCGAAGAACAGCAGGAAGAACTCATAAGCAAACGACTTCGAATGACTTTGAGTGATTTAAACGACATGGTGGACAGCATGAATCGATACTTCCCGCACACGGAACCTCCCGAAGAACTCGAAATGAAGCCTTGTTTCGACTTTGTCGCTTTCCTTCGTGAGTTCAACTTCGATCTCCTGGTAAGTCCTTCTCCAAATTCCGAAGGCGGGGAAGCCAATCAAGTCGGACTCTGGATTCCTCAAAAGCTGAAGGGGGAGGCATCACTTGCACTCGGAAATTTCTTGTTCTCTCCCGTGCTCTCTGGATTTTGCTCGATCTCGGAGTTTTTCCAGCACATTGTCCCTTCTCTCGGAATAGCAAAGGTAGTCTTGAGTATGATTGTATCTGAATCAATGGTCCTTTTCAGACCGCCCTAATCAACACGTTCTGCGTATTCTGGTTACAAAAGACTAGCAGGTCCATTTTCTATCTACCACATGTACTTTCCTTCGTAGAGAGGCTCATCGACTTTGCTGTGGATGGCAAAACTGCGGAGGAGGCGGCCACCGTGATAATTCGATCCCACATTGAGAAAAGGTATCGTAGTCGCGTTATTTACCGGGGATGATTCGGTCCAAGGTGTCGCGCAAGGCATAATGCCTTTGATTCGCGAAATAAAGTCGTATAAGTCGTATAAGTCGATTCGGTCCATTTAGCTGTAAGATCCTTCCCGCGCTGTTCCTTTCTGTGGTTGTGCGTGCAGCTATTCTGAATCGAAAAGACCCTGCCAATGGCAATTGTGGCGAGGTAGAAGAAGCTGTGGAGGCAGTCGACCGCTGGGAGCCCATGGAAATTGGTCTTCACGAGTGGGATCTCATCATGAATCATCTTCGCTGCCTCGCTGTCGTCGCCTCCCTTCCGAAAGGTGGCGAGCACAGTTTGGAAAACATCCGGGCTAGGGGATTTGGCTACTACAGGGAACAGGTGAGTTAATGTTCCCAGATTGGAGCATCGTTCAAGTGGTTATAGATCGGTACGTGGGCGGCAAGCTACATGGTCGATCCCGAAGACTTGTACACCATTCTAAGTCGTCCGATGACCTTCGACGACCACTGCGACATCGACGACTTCAGGCCGCCCTTGGAGAAGGAGATGAGCGACGCCCTGGCAGCCGGAACGCCTGTTGAGCCCTGGAAGTTCGCCATTTACGATCTTCGGAAGTACTTCCCCGTTTCACTCATGTGGTACCTGGTGATGTGTGACTGTGCGTGGGAGTGCTTCACCAGCTGGCATAGAATTCCCGGGACAAAGCCAGTCAAGCTTCTGAAAGTATGTGAATCGTTTTTCTTGAGATCTTTAAGACTTCTTGTGCAGAACGCTGTGTGCTACGTGAAGTTCTTGGACAGCTGGCCGCACCTTCAGCACGGAATAGCGCTGATCGCCTGGGACACCTTTCTGCGCCAAGCTTTCCAAGAGCTTTACGATCTTCTGAACGAAAGGGGAGTGCAGCCTCCCGACTATTTAGTGCGTCGGGACGTTGGAGTGTCGGAGACGGAACTTGTAAGCCTCTTCGACTTCTTCACCCAACGAAATTTTGTTGCAGATCGACTTTGTGGAAGTGGTGCGTGAAGTGCTCCAACTTCTGTGCGTCTCGGTGGTGGACCTCGACCAGATTCCCCTCCCCAAGCAGGAGTACGAGGATTTCCTGCTTTTCTTCGTCGAATTCGATAAGACCAAGGCGAGCAAAACGGCGCGCTACAAGCAAAAGAGTTCTCCGTAAGAGTTGTGTTCTGCCACGTGAATGAGAAAGCTCTTGCAGGGTCTACAGCACGTGTCTCAGCGAACTGGTGTGCCGGAAGAAGAGCGTCAACTACCATCTCGTTCTGCACCACATCCACCTCGCCCTCGTTCTCCAACTTCAGGTTCGTCCTCTCTGCAGTGTGTCCCATGCTATGGTCCTTCAGCTTTCTTCCCACGCGCGGCTCAAGCCTTCGTCGCTGTTCTGCGATATTGGGAAACGGGCGTTCTTCGAGTCCTTCCATCGACATACTCTGATTCCCCTCGACGCCGTGGACGACGTACTGAAGGTCAACCGCCAGAAGTTCGCTCTTCGAATAGTGAAGCACATGACCGAAACATACGCCTCGAACGAAGGAACCAACAAGAGGCTGTGGAGCGTTCTGCTGGATCTGGCGCGCGAGTGGCGCTTGGATTTCGATATGCTGAGGCGTCGGGAGATCGAGCTGCTCTTTAAGGAGGGCCTGGACCGAAAGGCGCATGAGAACATCTCTTCGGTCGTAAACCGCGCAGAGCTGGGAAGCGATTTGTTTGTCATAACTGTGTCCCGCCTGAAAGCGTTCCATGACCAGTCGAATGCGGATCTTCTGAAGGAGTTCCAGCGGTACCTTCTGGGAACACCGAGGTTTTTTCGCGTTGTTATGTTTAAAATTAAAGTGGCTGCTTTCAGAACCATCGAGTTGATCGAGAAGACCCCTGAGAAGTTCGTTACGCATCACCAAATCATTTGGAAGGAGCTGAACGAACTCGCGAACGTCACCTACGAGCTCCTGCAGGCGGGAGACCCGAAGAACCCGGAGGTCCGGAAGCTCCAGAAGACGACTCTCGAGCTGATCAAGATGATCGAACATGCGAAACGGTATGCCCAGTAACTGTGATACATAAAGTGCCCAATTAGGTTTCCAGCCTGTAAATATACGCTGCCACGATTCTGTAAATACAGATTTTTATTTATTCTGATATGTGATTAGGGGATTACGGTAATTATTACGCGGGGCATCGAAAAGTTCATTCACTGGGAATCGGAAATGGACGGGTTCTGTACATCATCACGGGGACGATAGCGTGAAGGACTGGCGGGTAGGAGACTTCTTGAGAAGCGGACACCGGAAGTGAAGATCATGGAGCTGTGGGTTTGCGGTAGCATTCACAGGTTACTTCGCCATAGCGAGCTGGTTGAGGAACATCTGCGAGGAGATATTCTGAAGCTGGAGAAGGGCCAGCGAGAGGTCGACATTGAGGGGCACCTGGAAGAGTTGATTAGGCCTGCGGCGGGCGGGGGGACTTACCTGGGGGAACATCGGCATCGCCGCGGACGGCTTCGCGCAGATGGAGGAGAGGAGAGACGGATAGAGGCCGAGGGGGAGGGTGCTCGACGGCGCGGCTACGGTAGACGGTACGGCAGAAAGGAGCGTCGAAGGCGGTGGGAAAAGGAGCGAATGGGTTACGCTATGCAAGGATTCGTCTTCGGAGGAGGAGCGGGGCGACTCCTCGACGGAGCTGCCGGCGTCGGAGGAGTGGCCGTCGAGGGAGGCCGGGCGGCATACGGTAGTGTAGTGGACGCGGAGGTGCGCGGAGGAGCAGGCGGCGCCCTCGGTGTGCGCCTCGGCGGCAAGGAGGGAGTCGAAGGCGGCGCCACAAAGGGCACAGGAGTGAGTGGCGAGGTTGTGGACGTTCTGGAGGTGGTGGACGATGAGCTCGAAAGAGTCCTGCTCCTGTGCGCACTCGAGGCACCGGAAGCCGGCGACGGAGCGCGGCGTTGGCGCTACGATGACGTTCTGGGGGGAGGCGAAACCCTCGGGCTTCTCGAGGGCCTTGCTACGACTAAATTTGGAGACGACGCGGATGCCGTGGGTCTCTGAAGGTAAGATCAGAAGCGCCAGGGGTCTTGGACTTACTGGCCACGTGGCGGATGAGGTCGGCCTTCCACTTGCTCGTCCTCGAACAGAACTTGCACTTGAAGGGCCGCGCGCTGGTGTGCACACGCTTATGCCGGATCATCTCGGATACCCACTTCCCCTTGTAGCCGCACACGGAGCACGTCCGCGTGTTCACGTCGGGATCCGTCTCCAGCCTCTGCAAAGACCGCTGAGTCTCCGGCACCCACGACGCCTACCTTCTGCTCGTCCTCCTCGTTCGGCGTCTCGATGGCGTCCTTCTCGTTCTTGTAGCGCTTTGAAATTGGCTCTTCTTTCTCGGCTTTTCGCGCCACGAGTCCGTCGAGGGTGTTGTCCGAGTTGCCTCCGAAACGGCGCCGTCTCTGCAAGATCCGAGCAGTGATGCCGAACGAGTCCGAAATCCCATCGAGTCCGAGTCTGGACTCGTTTCGGATTCTCAAACGAGTCCGAGTCCGGACTCGAAAAAATTTGCCGGACTCGTCGAGTCTCGAGTCCAAAACGAGTCCGCGTTGCACTTGAAATTTTGGCGGGAAAGTTGTAAATTAATGGTGTTTTCTGCTCATTCGGCTTTTTCTGGCCACTATACGTTTCAGTACGCATAGGATTATATGAAAAACAGCGACAAGGGAAAACGGCGCGGGACTCGTTTGTAGTCGAGTCTCAAGTCCGGACTCGTTTGAAATTCTGAAACGAGTCCGAGTAGAAACTCGATAGTAATTTTCAAACGAGTCCGGACTCGATAGCCAAAAACCCATCGAGTCCGAGTCTCGAGTCTCGACCAACTCGTTTTCGGACTCGTCGGCATCTCTGATGCCGAGTCCTCCATTCCGCCACGTCCCACTCACCTTCGGGGCGTCCGAGCCATGCAGAGCGAGCGTCTGGGAGTGAAGCCGCTGGAAGAAGAGCGCCGAGGCGTCCTCGGGCTTGTTGGGGGACTCCTTGGGCGTGAGCACGCCGAGGGGCGCGTCTCCGGCAGTGGCGGCGAGCTCTCGCATTACGGTAGCGAACAGATCTGGAATCGGGGCCTGCATGCCAGCTGACCGAATGAAACCCTCGGGCTCGAGGCGCGGTTAAATCGCGGAGTCGAATTTGCTCGCGACGTCGGCACTTTCTAATCAGTCGCTCCGGAGGCACCGCTACGGTACGATGCGTCCGGCGGCACGGCGCACGCGCAGCACCCGCCTCCGTCGACCTTCTGCGGCGGCCCGACTACGCTCCGGAAGGCTCCGGGAGGCGGGCGCCTCTGGAGGGTCACCGGAGCGTGGTACGGGCTGCGCCTGGTCGCCAGCTTCGTCGAGAGTGTTTGCCGAAGGTGCGCGGGGTGGGGAGATGACCCGACTGTCAACACTCCGCGTTGGGACAAAAAACGACATCTCGAAAGCTTCCGCGTTCGGCTGGAGCCCCGGGGTCAAGGGGCGCCTGAGGGCCGAGCCTCGACCGCCGAAGTGTTTTGCCTATCAGGGTATCCGATGCGTCTGCGCAAAACAAAGCGGCAATTAGGGGTGCACGCGGAGGCCGGCTGGTACGGCCAAGGTGTTGTTAGGTCGCCTAATTGAGACAAAACAAGGCGCCATAGGAAGTCCCGGTTTCTGAGTCCCGAGGGGTCGCCGGAGTCGGCGGCGGTCAGCACGGATTCTCATATCTTCCCGAAAACAAACAGAGCGCCAACCATTTCTGCACTGTTTACACAAAAATTATGTCGCCTAGGGTAACAAAGTGGGAGCGCAACCTGGAAGGGAAAGTCGCTGAGTCAGCTCGGGCTCCGGCCCTCCGGGTTACGGTAACGCTATTTGCACCGGGACTTCCGTGTTTCGGCGCGCTTCTTGTGTGGGCCGAGTCGCGGAAAAACGTTTTGTTTGTGGTCAGCTGTTTGCCCCGCGCGCGGATTATTTGAAAACTCCTCTACTTCTCGATCCGCGGTCCGTCACACCCGGAAGCGCGCCGGTGACACCTCGTCCCGACCCTCCGAGGACCTTGGAGATAGCGGCGACGGCACCGGGCAAACAGTCCCGCCGCTCCCGGCGCCTGGCACCGCCGGCCTGGAACCGTAACGGGAAAACAGCTCGGCACCGTCGCTTATCGTCCTTTGTTTCCTAAGGGGATGCCTCCGCCTGTTTGTTTGTTTCTTTGCGTGTGACAGCGCGTCGGGGCACTGCAAGCTTGCACAGTTTGCCTTCTGACAGCGTGCGGCCCGAGGTACAAGGCGTCACACGAATCCGCGAAACGTTTTGCGCAAACAAGCACCAACAAGTACAGGCAGAGTACACAGCCTGACACAGCAAGCCGGAAAAGTGGCGCGCCAGGCTGAAGGTGTGAATAGGGGAGCACCGGACGCCGCGGAGCAGAAGGGCAAACTGAGGTCTGGAGCAGTGTCCGTGACACCTCGTGCGACGTCACTATCTCTCGTTCCGAATCGCCACTGGCCGAGAAGGCACCACCAGGAACCACCGATGTCTTCTTCTAGATTAGCGGACGACTCTTTAGGAGTGTCCGTACCACCCTTACCGCCCTGGCACGGAGTGGACTGTGGACATCCCATTGAAATGACCCGCTCTTGAAGCCCTTATCGAAACAACGATTTAACAATGAAAAACAATAACCTAGCGCTACTTCTGTACATGAACACAGCATCACTGTCCGATCCTCGATTGCATAAAGCCGTACACGTCGAAGGCCTCGTAGATGTCGGCGGTTTTGTGGTAATGCGGCGTTTCCTCCCTGATCCCGTGCTTCGCCAACTGCTCCGCACTCGGTGCCTGGTCACTTCCGGGGTACAGTACCTAAACATGGACTGATACGAATGGTGTTTAGATGGTGCGCCAAACCTGTTTCGAGTCATCCGCCGAAATGTGCGAAACCCGGCCCACCATTGGAACAATGTACTGTTTGCATATCTGAATTCGTAAATGGGTACACACTTAGAGCGATAACCGGGACATACCACAACGTAGAACCTGATTAGCTTGGCTTCGAACTCGAAGTTAGGTCCATTCAGCGTGTTCACTGGCAAGAAGAGCGCGCTGTCCGTCATCTCTATTCCCTGAAAAGACGAGCGTGATCTAAGCAATGAGCGCTCCTTACCGAAAGGCGCAAAGAAGAGATGACTATGTCCCGGTTTATGGTCCACGAGTTCTCCATGCTCACGTACAGTGGAATAACTCGCTTCATCAGCTCGCGGCCAGTTCGCAAGTAGTCGTAAGGAATGCGAACACGAGCGGCCAGTTCATCTTTCATTTTCTGAGAGAAACACACCGATATGCACCACAACCCAACCACAAACCTCTTTCATCTCCGCGTAGTACTTCAGATCGAAAGGCGAAACGTACACGGCCTTACGAGAAAGCAACAAATCTGTACGCGCCAGCTTACGATTCACGTCCACAATGTCGAACTGGTGTCCAATGCCTAAAGATCAATGGAAATCACCAGAATGATGAGGCATACCTTCGATGTCCTCAAGAAGAATGACTCGCAAAGGTCCAGCCGCCCGCTTCGTTTCAAAATCGACGACTTCGTACTTCTGGAGGTTAGGATGTTCGTGCGGCGGACGCTGATGAAAGCCCTCCAGGGTCTTTTCGGGCGCGATGACATGGCGAAGAACCCATGTGTTCTGCAAACATAAACGATGAAAGAGAGAATACGCAGTGGCCGAGTTTCGGACGAATTTATATATCGGATGGTTTCCGATGTTTCTGGCTCTCAGTGCCGCAAAACCTTATCGTAACTAGACGATCTAAGATTCGAAATCCTCTTGAAGCAAGCCGATAGCGTCCTGGCTCAGAATCACAAATACCCAGGTGTTTAAAATTGAAGGACTTTAAGACTCATAAATTGAATCGACTGAGGCGATAGCAGAATCCCCGAGAACTCCAGTCAGTTTGCTCTGTGCAAAATAAGATAATCAAAAAGGGACTTACGCGTTTCGGTTGGAGAAAGAGCGTTCTTCCGGACCACGCGGCCTTTCCGAGCTGCTTGAGGTTTCCTGAGATGGACATCTCTGCGCAGAAGAGTCTTGGAAGAAAAGAAATCGTCCAATACCGTACCCAAATCTCTCTGAAAATGCGCGATCCCCCTGGCAAGTCTTTTCTAAGTCCGCAAAGAAGACGGTATCGCTCTGTCTTCTATTCAGGCAACGCGTGCACGGATCCTTTCGCCTATCGGAAGGTGGGACTCGCTCGGTGATTCAGAAGGCGGCGCCTTTTTGATGGAACCGTCGCCGCTCGGCGCGTTTTCGGCCGTCGAAGGCATCGATGTCCGACGCCTCTCCGCGCCTTTCTTCTCTCCGAGCGAAGTCCGGCCGTTCTGTGCTTCTGGCAACGCAGATTCCGACGGAATCCGGTTTTGTCCGCGTTTCTCCTTTTGTTTTCAGGTTTAGTTATCTTTCGAGGTCCCGGAGAAGGTGGAATGAGAACGCACCCAGTTGTGCTTGTGAGATCACGTTTGTGCGCCGTAAACCTATATTTTACGTCTTTCATGACGCCATTCTCCGGCACGATAGCGCCAAACAGCACTGATCTCCCGTAAGCCTTTCGTGTTCCCTTGCTAGGATCTTCTGTTCGAGAGGCGCTTCTGCAGAACGAGGAAGTCTTTCCGCCCAGAAAGTGCGCCGCCGCGACGGAGATGCACTTCTCTGTGAATTTGTTCGCTCTCTGCGCGCGATCCTCCGTCTTCTTAGAGGAGGCGTTTCCCCGAACAATGATGGCGTGACAGTGTGATAAGCCGACTTCAGTAGTGCTATCAGCCCCTCGTGGTGCGTTTAAACACTTCGTTCGTTTTAGCGGTTGGAGGGGAACGACCAGCCACTCAGCCCCTTTCTGCCGAAGACGGCCTTGAACACCGAGCTTCTTCGCCGTGTTGCGTTTTCTTCTCCTTTGCGTTTTCTTAGCGACATTCACCTCTTATTCCCTTCCAGGTCGCCATGTTTTCCCGTAGCCTCGCCATAATCCCCCTCATCTCCTCGGCCCTCACTCGGTCCTTCACTGTTAGCGTCTGCAACCTTCAGTGTAAGTGACTTGCTTTGCCCGCGAAATGAAAATTCCTTGATTTCAGATGCCGAGCGACTTTACACCAAGAAGCACGAGTGGATCTCCGTCTCCGGATCAGTTGGAACGGTAGGAATCAGCGACTTCGCCCAGGTATGCACTTTTCGCTCTAGCGAGTGTCCTTTGCTGCACTGGTCGAGACGTACTTGACTTTGTTTCGTTTCTTGATGTTGCTATTTTCCTTTACAGCACTTCATATCACCATCTGCGGACTTTGCTCACGCATTCTCATTGTGTAAACTGCACTTAGTGACTCCAGTTCATCGAAGTAATGTCGCGGGTTTAGAGCGAACTTGGCGACGTTGTGTACGCGGAACTCCCCGAGGTCGGACTCGAGCTGAGCAAAGGCGACAGCATCGGAGTCATCGAGAGTGTCAAGTCTGCCTCCGACGTGTACTCGCCCGTCACGGGTAAAATCACCGAAATCAACACGAAGATCGAAGGCAGTCCCCAACTCATCAACAAATCGACTTACGAAGACGGTGAATAATTGACTTCTTGCGAGATTTTTGGTCTGTTTACGGTAGCAGCAGTGATATCGCTTCCAAATTCCATGTGATGTTGCGAGCACCCATAGGAACGTCTGTCGTTATCGCACGATAGCGCCGCCGGCAGACGAAGGGGGACCGAGTGCATCCTGCACGCACGTGCGCTCACGTACTTCCCGCTGTAACAACCGTCCATTTCAGGCTGGCTCTTCAAGGTGGAGCTGAAGGACGCCGCGGAACTGAAGGAGCTGATGGACGAGGCCGCCTACAAAGAATACCGGGACCAAGAGAAGGACGAGGAGTGAGCGGGCTACTGTAGATAACGCCTAGTTGTGTGAGTAAGCGTATTTGGCTGCGGAAAACATTTTTTTCTGTGAAAATAAGGGCGAAGAACGAGCTTGTTAGAGATTTATGGACTCTTCAGTGCACAAATAGGAGGATGGAGTCGAACACTTGTTTCGAGCGAATCTTTGCGGCGACTCACTTGCTGTCGTGCTTTCTGTTCTCTAGGGCGTTGAAGTAGCCCTGAATGCAAGTGTTTTGGGGAGCGCGCAGTGCGATCTACCTTTTTCATGTGGGTTGTGACGTAGAGGGCCAAGGTACGCCACACGTTAGTGGCGTCCACCTTCTGCTGCTCGTTGAGGTCCGCGAGGAAGGCTATGTGGTTCCGAGTTGCGAATTCTATCGAATCCTTAGCGACTGTGAAGGCACTGGGTTACGGTGCGCATACCTGGAAGACGTCCCAGTACTCGGGCTTGAAGCCTCGGTCGGCGTACTGTACGTGCCGCGCGCCGATGTGCTGCAAGGAGACCTTCTGGAGGTCCATGTGGTAAAGGTTCTTCACCGTCTGCGAGAGTGTCTGAACGGAATGGCGTTGGGTGCCGGCCTAAAGAGAGCGCCCACCTGCACGAATTTGAGCGCCTGACTGCGGAACTCTTTCGAGTGCTTCCAATCAGCGCCGTGCCGGTGGATGGAGGGGAAGAGCTCCTTCGTGTGGGGGTTTGTGTCGAAGATGTGCTAGAAGGGGGCCGTCCTAAGAGGCCGTCCTGAGACTACCGTACCTGGTAGATGTTGGTACCGAGCTCGTAAAGAAAGTCGAAGTCGTCGCTCCAGGTGCGCTTCACAAGCTCCTTCTCGTAGTCGTCGGGCTCCCAGTGGTCCATGTCGCTCGAGGCGCCCGACGACGATGGTGGTGAGCAAGAGGCGCTCGCCTGAGCTCCGTGGTTAGGCCTGTGCGGCGGAGAAGCACCGACGACTTCGGCCGCCGAGCCGTTCATCCGGTTCTCCGAAGTTGACTCTCTCCGTGCCGGCTCCGGAGTGATCTGCCGTAGATTCGGCTTCTTTCTCCGCTCACTGAATCTCGAGATGAACCATTCTGGCTACGGTAGTTTATGTTTATTGCCTTTGTTTGTTTTGAATGTCGGCTTCTGGAGGGCGCTGCTGATCAAAGCGCATAAAAGGAAGAGCGCGGGTCCTGGGGCAGAGAACCCCTCGGATCCCCTCTTTAACGCTGTTTCCTCTCGTTCTCTACAGATAGTGCCACTTTTGCACTTCAGCCTCTACAGCACTATGCGCTTCTAGGGTGTCATGTCTAGTGAGGAGTAGCTCGACTGTGACTACCGTATTGTTCGAAAGCGGACTCACCCAGTGGCTGCGCGGTGGTCGGAGGTGGAGGCGGAGAAGAGGTTAATGAGCGACGAGAGGGCTTGTCGCGCGGCGGTGGGCATCTTCGCGAGACTCAACGGCATAGAACACCGACTGAAACGACGAATCTCAGCCGGGAAATCGGCCCCGCCTTCCCCGAAGGGGGCGATGATGATGGGAGGCGAAGCGCTCCCGCGGGTCGTCGTGACGTCGGAGGCCTCCAGAGGGAACTCACCCTCGGAGTTCGCCCACCCCCCACCCGGCCCCGGCGCTCGGAAATGAGGCATCCGGCAACCCACGGAATTTGAGCTCTCACGTAGATGGACCGTACGAGTTTCCCATGTCCACTCATTGGCGCTTTTCTGGGGACCGAGAACTTCTAATTATAGCGAATCCTTGGTCCCATCTACAGATCTCCTCAAGGATCTCCTAATCTGGCCTCCATGGACGGAGGATGTCGACGTACAACAAATATTCCACAAAAGGAGATCTCTACTCACGGGGAACTCCGATTCAAACCACAATCCGGCGCCTTTGCACCGATTCTTCGATCCCCAAAGACGCCGAGGTGACGTCGTCTATAGATGCGAGTTACGAGTTTACGAGTTACGAGTTTATTTCTCGTATCTAAGGCTTACGCCTTGCGAGACGTCATATATATGCACAAAAACCACATTGTCACTCCGTAGTCGTCGGTCTTCTGGCTTCGGCGCAGGGCACAGCATCAGAGTAGAAGGCGACGATCCCATCAGTGTGCGCGGGCATCAGAGAGGCGAAAAGTTGACCCCGGAGACGGTGGAACACAGCAAGCCTATCTTCAGCTCGGGTGGCAGCGCGGACGTCGGAGTTGAGAAGCTTCTTCGGCGGCTTCCGCGGGCAGCACGGGCGAAGAACGGCATCTGGGCGAAACGCGTCGGTGGAGCACAACGGGCAAACCGGGAACCATCAAGGCAGCTGGCGGCACAGACTTCGGAGTTGTAATGCTTCTTCGGCTTCTCTGGCGGCGCGGGTGGAGTCGGGCGGCAGTGACGGGCTTCTTGGCAAGACGTTGGAACTACGGCTCCCTGGTGTTCCAGGCCTTCTGGGAGCCGGGGCGATCACTATGCAACCAACAATGACGGCCGAAAACGACCGCTCACTCAACTCAGTCGGCCCCAGACAGCCTCAGAAAGAGCGAGTGGACGACCCGACCGATCACTGGGAACACAAATGAAAGACTCCCTCTATTCATTCCGATTGATCTGTAGATGCACTAGTGAAAATAGTGGAGTTCTAGGGGAGCTCGGAGTGAGTAAGCAGGCGCGTCAGAGAGTGGCCGAGGCCGGATCGGGGGCCGTGTGGCTCATAACAAAAAACGAACAGACGCGTGAGAGGAGGAGGAATTGCCTTAGTTATGGACGGCCGTGCACGCCTAAAGCGACAGGACGTGAGCAGAACGGAGGGTGGACTTCGGGATGACGTCACTGTCCGATAACAGTCACGTGTCCTCCCGGCTGTGACGATCCTTTTGGGAAAAATCGACCGGAGAGCATTCAGTGACGCGAAGAACGCGTGAGTAGGGTTGTCCCAGGACTGTGGAATGTCTCGAGAACTGAACGTCAGAAGTTTTTCTTCTAAAGGCGCAGAAGGCACACACCTTATTCTCCCTCTGAGGACAGTTCCCTCGAAAGAACAAATACTTCAAGCGGAAACGGCCGAGAGGCAAAATCGGTCTTCTTCTGGGAAGCGAAGCCGACTGAAGTGGGCGGGCAGCTGCGGGGTGCACCTTCTCGGGATCGGCAGCTGATTCCAGTTTCCGGTTTCAGCAAAACAAAGGGCGCCCTTCTCCGAGGGGCGACGCGGCGGCGACGGAATTCTCGAAGTGCGCCGCGAAAGCGATTGTTTTCGCCGATACGTCCCAAGAAGCCCTAATCGCCGGCGACAGGTGGAGGCGGCTGCGGACCTTCTGGAAGACGACTCGGCGTGCGCTTCCTTAAAGGACTAATCGAGCGCTCTTCCCGGCGGCCAATTTGTCAAAAGAGTCATAATTTGCGCTTTCGGGGGGAGGGGGGAAGGCGCCTAATGAATAAGTCAGCCTCCAAAAAAGGCAGAGGGAGGCGCCTCGAGGATCGTCGGCCCTGAATTATGCAGAGAAGTCGCCTCCGTTTCCTCGTTTGGCGACGCGCCTAATGCCATACTCCTCGGGGAGACCCGATATCGGATTAGTCGAGGGAAGAGGATCCCGGACATCTCCAGGAGGCGACGTCGACGGACGACGGACGGGCCATGACAACAAGGGCTCCCGACGACTTACCAGAGCATCTCGGAGGACGTCGGATGGTTGTAGGCTGCGGGAGGGTCTGAGAAGTGCCGCAGGTTACTTTGTTTATTCGACGCGCGGCGCACACGCGGAGCACGAATCTGGCGGAGGCCCGATTCCGGCGCCACCGACGCCAGAAGAGGATTGATGGCACCGCAGAAAGCGAATCGGGAATGCATGCGGCGCCGACTTCTTCTGGCGGCGCACAGAAGGCGCGGCTTCGGCTAATCCAATCGGGATGCGTCAGCGAAAACAAGGAGGCCGGATACCTGCCCCGAGGCGCGATCGCGGCAGGCCAATCGAATTAGCCCATTCGAGGTTGCCATGTGACGCCGGGATCTGTGGCCGACGGGACAAAGGACAAAGCGATAATTTGTCGCCGAATCAATTATTTGGCGCCAGCATCGAATATTAATGTCCGGAGAACTCACCATCGCGATCGGAGAA
The DNA here is from genome assembly GCA_030435675.1 of Steinernema hermaphroditum. Taxonomy (NCBI): domain Eukaryota; kingdom Metazoa; phylum Nematoda; class Chromadorea; order Rhabditida; family Steinernematidae; genus Steinernema; species Steinernema hermaphroditum. The sequence continues at coordinate 8,682,879 of CM059622.1, forward strand.
GGTCGATGGCGGCCGCAGAGTCGGAGAAGACGCCTGGAAGCAGCAGAAGTGGGGCGGCCCAGAAATAGACGCCTCCCGCCCCGCTTCCGCCCGTTGGGCACGCATAAACACGACGTGCCCGAACCGTCCCCTCGGGTGGAGCGACGCTACCGTATCTCTGTAGCCCTGCGCTGAGCTACTTATGAGTCGGAGGTGTTTCGAGCATCTAATTTTTGTCTCCGGAGGCGCCCCGGAGTTCGTGGCGGGAGTTCGGCCGCGAGACAATCGAGGGCCAAGGGAACATAAGGGACTAATGCGTGACGCGACGCGTAATGCGTGTCGATAAGCCAATCGGAATAATTTTCGCCGCGGTGATTATTAGAGGGCCAGTAGGGAGGGTCCCGCGCGGAAAAGACAGGGAGCCTCGTGTAGGCCGAAAGCAAGTAGATCGGGAGGCAAATCCCCGGCGAACCATCGATCAAACGGCGCGAAAACGATCGTCTGCTTAGGGCAAAACGCTTAGGCCGAGAGCGCCTGTGGGGCGAAAGGCGCGAATGCGATTAGGTGAAATCCGCGCGAGCGTCCCGGAGGGAGTTCTTATCCGATGCAGCCGAAGACGGAGGTCGCTTATGAACGAGCGCCACGAAGTGCCTTCCGGTCGGAGGAAGAAGAAACCTCGAGGAAACGCGAGCAGAATACTGGATTAAACGACTAGAGGGGACGACACTTCCCCGGCCCTTCCGTTCTGGCAATTAGTCGCGCAGGATGCCACACGACTGGTTCCTTGACTGGCTCCTTTTAAGCACGCGTATAAGTGAATTTAATAATGATGTTACTTGCTTTCTAAACAACGAACATTAACAATTAGGAAAAACGTGAGCAACATCAACGATTGGGACATTGCTGACCATAACTGTTCCCAAACCGGTTGGGACCTCCACTGTACGACGAATGTTCGTTATTGCGGCGTTCGGCATTGTTACCGTAATACGAACGCCCATAACTCTGCCCTCCACGGCCACTCTTCTTCCGTTGATACCGTCCACTGTCTCGACTAGCTGAGTATGACTGAGCTGCCCCACCTGCAAAGAGCCGTTTAGGACGCTGGCGAGACCAAAAATTCACCAGAGTGGGTACTGGGACACCTGTTATCGTTGTTAGAGGAGTTATCTGCATGGCCGCTGTCCTCAGTCCTGTTCGACGTACCAGCAGCAAACGCCCTAGGGTTTTGACACAATCCATTCGATTGTACATAGGATGGGCGCCCGTGGAACGATTTACCAGTAGGTTCAGGTTGGTGGCGCCTTGCGTAGTTGTTATTGTCATAGCAACCGTTGTTATAAACCCTGGGCTTCGCATTTCTTGAGGAACTACCACCGAACCAGTTTCCGCCTTGTCCCCAGTCATCCACTTGCCTCTTATTTGCTGCAAAAGCCACGCTCACGGTCGTACTGTAGGCACTGAACGCCTTACCCTTATCGTAGTCACTATCGGGTGCGGCATATTTATGATTCTCCGTCTGAATATTGGCTTTTCCCGGGTCGGAATTCTGCACCTGATGATTGATGGGAACGATGGGGGACACAGGTGCGACTGTGTGAACGACCCGCTTCAGCTGACTGCCGCCGTGATCATTGTACTTCTTGGGTCTAGGCCTTCTTGGGGGAACTGGAGGAATAGAAGCAAGGCTAACACCAGGGCCCCACTCTTCTATCTGTCTCTCGTACACTAAAATCAAGGTCAGAGGTGAGTCCTCGTACGATCAGGAGTTACCTTTCTCAAAGTCGAAATTAGCCTTCGTCGCGTTAATGTGGGCTTCGCGTGCAGCGCCACGATGCTGGTGAGGTTCTCTTTGGCGAGCCCCATCGAACCCATAACGTGTATTGTTGAGAACAGTATTCATTCTTGATGCAGAATCGCCACTGACAACGTCATTGGCTTCGTCATCATCGCCGTAGTTAATCTTCGGTATTACAGCAGGCGGCAGTGGTGGTGGCACCTGCAACAAAACAGTCAGATGTGATATAATAAAGATTTAGAAAGCAACCTCCTTATTGCGCAAAACTTTCGGCTCAGGCAAATCCTCACAATCGTAAAAGCCGCACCGTTTGTGATCACGCATGAGTAGCTTCGCGAGACATTCCAGAAGTTCCTGAAACCAATCTGGCAATCAAATACGATGAGATGTTAGCCTACTTTATCCTCCTTCGATTCATCAGTTGAGGGATTTCTCATTACTTCCATGAAGTACGCCATAATTTTGGCGCGCATATGCATCAGCGTACGGAAATCATTAAACGGACCCCTCACTGTAAGATCGTCGCCAAGCGATAGAAACACATTCCTCCTCGCAAATATGTCCTCTGCTTCCTCCGCATTGCTCCCATTTTGACCATGAACATCTGAAAGCAAAAAGTATACCTTGAAAATGAAAATGCCAGTATAATACCCAATTCGAAAGTTTTGATATCTGCTGGCGACATTTTTACTGAGCCGGCGAAGAAGAATACTGATAAAGGTGGGACAGCCGTGACCGTTCGGATCTAAAATGTTTGAAGCAATGTCAAGTAGTGAATAGCACTTTCTGTACCGTTACGCCTTCGTCGATTTTAGATAGCTCCTGGTAAGCGAGATATTCCATTTTCGGCTCTTCACCAGTGCCAGTGATGTATGAAGTGAACTTCTCCGAACGCCGAGAAGGACCAAGCTGTCTCTTGATGACGCATCCAGGGTGAAGAGTTGCCGAGTTGCTGATGACACTAAAACAAAACAAGAATGGATGGAAAGCATGTTTTTCATACCTGGTCCTGATCTTCCGTAACTTGGTACCAGGCCGAACCAACCCTATTCCGGGATAACATCCAGCGACGATAGCAGCTTGAATCATCGGCCAACAGTTACTGTATCGGTTCAGTTCTGGATCATCCAGCATCATTTCTCGGCCTATCATACCAAGTCGGCGTAATTCATATAAAAGTTGACGAGTAATCCCGTGAATCATCTTCATTGTGTTCGGTGACAAAAATTTGCTTCGGCAAAAGGTGACCTGACGGTTATTTGATGATGGACACTGATTGTAAGCGTAAAACGCGCGAATCAGGGTGATGTGGTCCGAAAAATCACAGTGTGAGAAATCATCACGTGCTGATAGCGCCGAATTTCGCTCATCTCCCAGAGGCAAAACAACTAGAATGATAAATCGTCAACATTAATTGCAGCCAAGATAACTTACAAGGATCTCTATGAGCCAACGAAGCAACAAGAGTCACAATTGGGTAACAGCACTTCAGTGCAATACCGAACAGAAGAAGTCGGGCAAGTTGAGGATCCAAGGGTAGATGTGCTAAATGTCGCCCAAGTTCTGTCAGCAGAGGTTCACTTTGAGGTTGGCCGGCATCATTGGTTTCTGATGCAGGTACTCCAGAGAGCGCACCCAACACCTAAATATGGTTTCGATGTGTTCTCGTGAACTGGACAGAATAAATGCTACCTCCAAAAACTGCATACTCTGATGGACAGCATCGCGGTGAGGAGGCTCAGGAGCCATTTCCAGGAAGTCTTTGACAGCAATATCCTCCGGAGCAAACATCTTCGCATGAAGACATACTTCGTGTATGGCAGATCTTTTCATCTCGGCAACTTGTGCTATAAGCATTCCCTCATGTTCTTCACGTGAATACAGCCGGAAGCAGAATCCGGGACGACAGCGACCGGCGCGTCCACTCCTCTGTTCGGCGTTTGACTTTGCGATCCATGTAACATTCAGCTGACTAATACGGGAATGGTGGTCGTATGACTTCTCCTTTACTTTCCCGCAGTCGATAACGAAAACAACGTCATCGATTGTCAGACTGGCTTCCGCAATATTTGTACTCAATATCTACAATAAGCGGCTATAGAAAAGTACTCAGACGAATCACTTACAACTTTCCTTTTGTTATAGTGAACCTGTTCAAAAACACGCTGCTGATCGGCACTGTTCATTTGAGAGTGTAGGGTGAATACTTCGGGTTTTGTTCTACAGCCATCCATTTCCTTCATGACTTTATCGCGCACGGAAAGGATATCTTCGTAGCCGGGAAGGAATACTAAGACGGCGCCTGCGATTGAACTGTCCATGCAGTAACGAATGGCGGCAACCGTCAAATCTGGATCAATTCCTTCCGACCACTGCTGTCCACCACCATTCATGTAATTCTAAAAATTGGGCATAATATTAGTCACAAATGATAGGCTTTTCAATCTTACGTCAATTAAAGTACACTCATCCAATCGGACAGTTCGTAACGTTCTGACGTATTCCGCAGAAAACGACTTGGGCCGCTTGGGTAAATCCGTGACACCAGGCTGGCAATTTAAAGCAGACGTTGACGCACTCTGCATCGCTTGTTGATATCGCATCCGATTCTCTCCAAATCCACCGAACGGCGATGGTGAAGAGGAAGCACCGAAGCTGTGCATGTCAGTCAAATTAGGCTCCGTCTAAACGCACAAAAAGCTACATTCCTAAGGTGAGGGTCAAACGTACCCGAACAGTGGTCATAGTGTTAGGCTCTTCAAAATGGTCAATGCGGGGAAATCGTTTGTTATTGCTAAACAGAACAGAATTAAAGAAACGACGTATTTCGTGAGAACTCACCCAAAACCAGGGAAAATATCGCTAAACATTCCACCGAAACCACTTGTGGGGGGAGTATAAGCAGTCAGAGCGAGAACATCGGCCAAGTAGAACTTCTCAACGTCGAAGAGCCGTGATGGAACTAAAATTAGAAGTTGAGAGAGCGCAGCACTAATCTTTGAACATACCGTCGACATGCCCAACTTTCACCCCATCAAAGTAGTTAAGAAACATGTTAATGTTTCCTTCCATGGTTGCCGACATCAGGATCACCTTCAAGTTTTTGCGATGTTTCAAGGCCTGTTTCAGCGCGATAAGCAGGTAGTCAGTGTTCTGCTCTCTTTCGTGGATTTCATCGAGAATAATATGCGAGATGTCAGATGCATTCGCGTCCATCGTGAGCATACGGAGTAGCACGCCGCTAGTACAGTACGTAAGAACTGTTTCTTTCGACACTCTGGAAGGGTAAAGCTTGTTACTGAGCGGACTGCAGCCAGGAACACACCTTTGCTCGAGTCTGATGTGATATCCAACCGTGGAGCCTAAGCGTTCACCTCGTTCCTTAGCAACTCTTTCCGCAACGGCAATAGCAGGAAGTCTTCGCGGCTGGGTTACGACAATTCTTAGCTTTTTCCCATTCGACATGGCGTCTTCTAAAAGAAACTGCGGCACCTGTGAGGATATAGTTGACTATATGCTACAAGCAACACAACTACCTGAGTCGTTTTGCCGCAACCAGTACCACCGGTAATCAGAGTGACTTTATGGTTTTTGATGGTGGTTAAGATTTCTTCGCGGTGCGCATACGTGGGTAGACTTCGTCGAAACTTCTCAACATCGACAGAAGGCCTTGCTGCTGGAGGAATCAGCATTTCACCTTGTCCACTGATACCAGGCAAATTATGCTTGCTGTTATCTGAAAATTATAATCCTTCTGTTTTGGTAGGCTCTTACAACACTTACGTTTCATATGTCCAGATAAGTGAAGTTCGATTTCTGCCGCCGTAGGGGGATGTGTCCGAAGGAAGCCTTCGAGAACATTGCGTTGTTCGGGGTCCAGTTGGATGGCGTCCGACTCGCATATGTTCGAAACCACGCGAGTTGCGTTCGCCATCGGACGACTGATGAACAATGTTCGATTAGGTTCTCTCCTAGAATTATGGAAATAAGCAACCCGTAATATTGCACTCGTGGGGAGTTCGGCGCGTTACATGCAAGATGTGAGAGACGAGAAAAACAAGATAGTTTACCCAGCACTGCGTGACTGAAGGCCAAGTTTTTGGGCGATCCCATGCACAATTTTCCGTTCTTCTCTTGATAGCGATTCTAGCTTCATCTCTGAAGAGACGTGGACGACTAGAAATCATCGCTCACAAACAAACCATTTTCTGAGCTACTTGCGAAGACTTCCAAGCGCGCTCTTAGAATCCTCTCGAAAGATTTCGAGACCTGTGATCGGTCATTAGCCCCAGCATAGCCGTGTCCTCCTCGCCCTCTACGATGCATGCTGGGTGTTGGGCTTTGATGCAAAGTAGATGGGCGTGGAGCAACCTTGGTCGCTTGTACAGAACCCTACAGATCGGCCTGCAACGGATATTTGACGAAGCACGTCACGTTTTCTGTTTACAAAGTGCCTCGGAAAAGAAACAAATCGCCACAGGCGGAGAGAATATCGACGAGATCGCCGAAATACATCTGAACAACAGAGCCAAAAGCACGCCAAAAAAACGGGCGTCGGAACTCGATCTTGCGCGCACACCTGACCTCGCCAGGTGTGGAGCCACGGGTCACGGGGAAACGTCTCCGCTCCAGCCGACTGTAAATCGATTTGCGTTTCCGAACTGTTTCGCCGAATCGTCCGTTCCAGGAGATCGCCACCGACGAAACGAGACGGATTAGATTCGTCTCGTCGGGGAGATCGCGACGGGACCGTCCGCTCATATGGATATTCCTTTGCGAAAATCGCCAGCAGTTTTGCGGGAACTACGGTAGAAATGGAGTTCGTTTCGAGGCGGCTGTACGCGTAGCGACTGCTTCTTCTCGGACCCGGAGGCTTTTCCCTTCCGGAAGGTGTCCGATTTTTTTCTAGGCGTTACTGTTTGCCGAACTCAAACAACGCGCCGCTGCAACTTTAATTAGGAATCCGTTCCCCGCGGAATTTCGATGGCAACTCAGAGCTGCAAACGCTGGGATGCAACGGAGATTGGGCGGAGTCCCTCGAGAGGCACTCAAGGCGTCACAGTCGCTCATTTGCATGCCCATCATCCTCCGCTTCTTCCTCGTGGCTATTAGGTTAATTTAGCGTCAGAATGGTATCGCTCGTTGATGCACCTCGGCACGTTCTTCAGCCCCTCAAATGAGCATCTTTAGCGCACTCCAAACTAGAGAGAACCCGCGCGAGCCCCCTCTCCACCCCGTCCCAGGCAGCCCGAGGGATCCCCGGACTACGGTAGCGGAAGCACGGCCTTTCTCAAATCCTCGCCACGCGATTCCAATAAGTACCTCGCCGGGAGTGTTTGTTTTCTCATTTGCCATAATCCGCGCATTCCGTCATTATCGGTCGAGGTGTCCGCCGCGCCGGGAGGACAGCGCCTGCTTGCGCATTCCGAACCGTCTTCCATTCGATTGGCCTTTGGCGAATCCGCACATTCTTGACGCCTCAGCACTCAATTAATTCGACGGCCCTTTTCTGGTCCCTCAGGGGCGTCCGAGCAGAAGAGGCGCCCGAAGAACCCGGGATAAGCGGCGTCGATCGGTAATTATACGGTTGGTGCAGTCGTAGCCGAGGCGAACGTCGGCGACGACGCTCTCAGGTCATTAGGCGCCTCGGAGTCAATCGTTTTTCCTCGGATATTCTTGGCTCGTAAGGTTTAGAGGCGTTGTTTTCAATCCCCAAATGGCGCCGACGAGGACACCGCTAATCCTCGCCTCGAGGCGTCGTTTTTATGCACTCCGGGGATTCGCGCCTTCCCGCAGCGGTCGGTAGGCCTTTAATGGCCCTAATCCCGTGCAGCGCATCACTCGTCCCTCTAATCCCCCGCCGCCGAAGGCATCAGCTGTTCGCGGCCCCTTTTTGAAACTCTCCTGCTCTTAAAGAAGAAGCGCCTCCTACCGCTCATCGCTCATTATCGGCCCTTTCTCGGGACGCTTTCGGCGCGTTTCGCCCTCCTTGGGGCCTTCTCGAAGATGCCTGGAAAGGACGGTCTCCATAAATAGATGACTGCCTCGGGGGGGGGGGGGGGGGGGACTTTCTTTGTTCCCGTGCACTCCGTCTCGCCAATCCTCGCGATCTCTTCCGACAGGTGGCCGCGCCTTCTTCCCTCGATCTTCGGGCCCCACGGCCTCCCCCGCAGCCCTGACCCTTTCAGATGCGTCTCAACGAGTCGGAGAGCCTTCTGCTCCTCGAGCAGCTTCTCAACCAGTCGTTCCGATGGAGGTGCCTCAGGCTTTCACTCTCCCTTCCATCGTCCATTTCAGCAAACCGCCTGAGACGCCGTCGGCCTTCCTCGACGACTCCACTTCCATCCACTGGCTCGGCGGCCTTTTCACCTTCATGGGTACCGTATCCCTTCTGCTCAACGTCGGCGTCATGTGCCTTCTCCTCCGTTACCGGAGCACCCTTCTGCGCCACGTCTTTTACATCCTCATCTTTAACTTCGCCATCATCGATGGAATCAAAGGTGCCCTTCCCGGTCCCCTCCTTGACCCTTCGCGTAGGCGTATGCACGATCGCCTACGCGATGAATCTTCTGATGGTCGCGGACGCCGGCGCCGCCAATATCTCCTTCAAGCTGGACCAGCTCGTTCTCCTCCTGCACCGCGTCTGCAACCTCGCCACGATCCTCAACCTGGCCTTCATCACCGGCAATGAACTCCTCTACTGCGTCTCCTTCTACTACGAGACCGTCGTCACCAGGTGCCACCCTCTCCCTCCTCTCCCAAGCCTCTTCCTGCAGAAACCGCGCGATCGGCCTCGTCGTCCTCAGTTGGCTTGTCTCCATCACTTTCACTGTCGTCATCCTGCTCCTCGGCTCCTCGGCCCAGGCGGTCCTCATCGACCCGATGTGCGGAGTCCTAGGTACCCGGCCTCTCCCTAGCCACCGTTCCTCTCCTCCAGAGAGCGCCAACTGCTTCGTGCGGCAGGACACGAGCGTCGACTCGCAGAAAGTCTTCCACGTCGGCATCATCGCCTTCTGCGTCGTCTGTCTCCTCGCCATCATCGTCTCCTACGTCATCCTCTACCGCGTCGTCGCGCGGATCGTCAAAACGGACAAGCAGGTCAGTTCCCTCCCCATACACGAAGTACCTTCTTCTCCAGCTCTCGAAGGAAGCGAACGGTTTCAAACGGCGCAGTCTCTCCGGTAGGCGACCCACTCCACGCCCTACCGTAATCCGTGCGTTTGCAGGCGACAGCCAGACACAGAAGCGGCCCTCTCTCGGCCGTCGGCACCGCTACGTCATCGTCATCGGCGTCGTCATCGGCGTCTGCACTGTGTACTGTGAGTCGACCCTGTCTAATCACAGAAAATGGATGAGCGCTTACAGTAATCTCCTACTCGGCCCTGCAGCTCATGCAGATTCTCCGCTTCTCGAGGTATGTGCCCTCCCCGCCCTCCGCTCAGGCTCCGCCTTGCAGCGGTTTCTCGCTGTCCGAGGCGACGACCCTGCGGCTGAAGTGGATCCTCCGCTTCGCCCTCTGCGTGCACTCTCTCATCCAGCCTCTCTGCTACCTCCGCATGAAGGAGTTCCGCAACGTCGTCTCGAAGCTCTTCTGCCGCCGCAAGTCAATGGAGATGTTGACGGAGCACGAGGAGATCGCCACGCGCCTCGAGTTCCGTTCGATGCTCAACAGCGTCGACAAGGAGGACCGCTGAGCGCTTCTCCTTCGGTGATCTCGTGTACCAAACAAAGAATTCTACTTGATATACATGGGGACACCAGTATCGGAAGGGAGACTACGCGTGGAAAACCCGTCGGAGGCGCGTAAGGAAGTCGCTTCGGAGCTCGGCGATCGTCTCCGCGAGCCACATCTCGATCTCGGCGTCGGCGCGCACGAAGGAGTCCTTGTAGGGCCAGTTGAGGTGCGCCCGCGGCGTCGCGCAGAGTTCCTCGTCGAACGCTGAGGAGGCGAACGGCGACGGCCACGAGGCGAACCGCGTCCAGTCGCGCTTCCGGAGCTGCCAGCCGTGGAGCACAAAGTCGCGCCCGCTCCACAATGAGTTCGTCAGCCAGCCGTCCCGGCTCCATCTGAATCCGTCTCGATTCTGGGCATTTCGGCGCCACCTACCTCTGCTCCCTCTGCTCCTTCCTAAGGAGGCGCACTCTCCCGCCGTCGAAGTCCGCCTGCTGGCCCATCAGCCAGCGGGTGCACACCGTGTAGTCGGCGAGGCCTTCGTAGTCCCTGAATTGGCGCGATATCCTACGGTACATGGGGACCCTCACCGAGAAGCGCTCCACAGTCGTTGGCAGCACCGCGTATCCAGATCGGGCCGGAGCCGCTCGAGAAAGACGTTCTGAAAGGGACTCGGGTCGGCGGAGAGGTCGAGGCGCCTACGTGGATCGCCCCGTTATCGGTGCCGTGGAAACTGCTAGGGAGGGAGAACTGATAGTCGGCCCAGAAGTCGAGGAATCGCTGCGAGTAGTTCGAGTTCCTGAAGAGGTAACTCCCGGCCATGATCTCGTGATTGAAGATGCGTTCGTAGAAGACGATCTCGGTCGGCGATTCCGGCAGAAACTCCTCGAGAAGGTGGTCCGGGTTCACGACGCCCATGTCGGCGTCGATGAACAGCAGCCACTGGAGCTCCGGATGCCGCTCCCCGATGCGCGCCGCCACGCAGTGGCGTTGGAACATAAACTGAGCGCCTTTTCGGGGACTCCGGGGGAACTCACATCGGAGTGGCTGCATCGTCCCAGTAGCGTTTCGTCTGCGGCGACGTCGATGACGAGGTTACGGTAGCCGTGATGGAGAGCGTAGCACTTCACTGAGTTGAGCGCCAGGGAGTAGTCGAGGACGTCGGCGTCCTTCACAATGGTCAGAATGGCGATGGAGAGATCTGTAAGGACCGAAGGATGAGGGACGACCAGGGCGAGGAGTACTTTGGTCCGATCGAATGGATCGAATGGGACGGTATACGGTATCCGAGTACAGATTGCGGTAAACGGTGCGTAGCAGCGAAAAGTTGAGCTCCTCGAAGCAGATGAGGGCTAAGAGAAGACAGAGGGTGAGGAAGGACCTCCTGAAGCCACGTGGGGAGCCGAAGCCTCCAAATCGCATCCTTCGGTGGCCTCTGGAAGCTTCGAGGAACTAGCTGAAAGTTCCGACCATCGCGAGGCGGTTACCCGGTTAAGTAAGATGTGGAAGCACTCAACTCATAGAGCCCAGGAACATTCGAATAGCTGAAGCCGTTTATATAGCACATGACTTAGAATTAGCATCAACCGAAGGCACGAGATAAAAAACGGAACTGAAGACAAGAAACAATCATGGCAAAGGAATGCAAAGAAGTAGGGTTTCGGCGGTCATTGTGAGATTTCAGAGTTCCAGTTGGCGACCCTTCGTTTTTTCTAGGACGTACTGCGTGAAGCGCTTCAGGAAGCGCGGGTACTCCCTCTTGTACACAACCCGAAGGGCAGAACTGGGCACCCAGCCTCCGGGGTTTACTAAATACCAGTGTTAGATGCTGAGATAGAGAGGAATGTACCTTGGGCGACGTAGATGATCCTGCAGCTGATGTTGTCGCGCGTGTAAGAGCGCGCAGGATCCGCGCTTCCCTTTTCGATGACGGTTTGGCAGATCATGGCTATGGTAAGTCCCACTCGAACACAGGCCTTATTCGTAAGCTGAAACCAGTATCGTTCGGGGAGTTCGACCTCTTCCACCTACGTTGACTTCCGGTCGCTCGGTGTCATGATTGCACACCAGAAACGCGTCGATGGCGTCGGGGTCCTTATGGGAATCCACCCGGCGCATGTGGGACCAAAACAGCGACTCGCGCTGCGCAGCGGGCCAAACGCGCTTATGCACCTGGTGTAGGACCATCGTGTCCTCTGATATCTTCTCGATCAACTTGACATCATCCAGAGTGGCTGAAACGGGACGATCAGGTCAGGGTGCAAGCGACGGAACAACAATCCCAGTCCATCTTGTAGCGAGCGTCGAAGAAGTAGTGCAGGTACTCACGCGCGCTGACTCCTTTCACTGAATGAGTCGCCTTCAGCGGATCGCACACGAGTCCGTCGATCTCCAGATCCCGTTTGTACATCTTCATCTCGCCTTCGGAAGCGAACAGCTCCCAAACGCCGTCCTCAACGCCCGCCTTCCCATAACGTAGCTGCTCCATTGCAATGTGATCGATCTCGCTGTACAGAACATGGTTTCTGGACAGCGTCACCTTCTCAAAAAAGCGCGACTGTGATGCATCGAGCTCCATCTAAACGAATAATGACTAAGTTCTATCGCAAGCGAGTTACTCACCGAGAGCGGCGCCTCGCCACACACGGCATCTTCCGCATCGTGCCACTCTTCTTCGCTCGCAAGGCTCTCTCCCACGACCTAAATAAAAAAGAAATATTTCTACGCGCAGAGAAACCTCACCTGCGCGTTGCCGTTATGGTCCGAGCAGGCGTTTGCGTCCTTAATCTAAACAAAAAAAAAACGGTTGCACGTAGAAAGCGGCACTCACCGGCGACAGCTTGTTGCGGTCAGCTGCCGACAGGGTATTCATGCACTCCTGCACGATGTTCTCCGTGTTCTGGATGGTTTCTACGAGCATTTCCAAGTGTGGCAGCTCCGAGAATTTCTCTGCGATGAGTTGACGACTGGCGCTCAGCTGGGCGAGGTGAAGTTCGAGTTGTTGCACGACCTGTAACGGGACGACCTGAAACATGGAGTCAGAAACATAAGAAGGAACGCGCGGGCGAAGTTTTAGCACACAAAAAGTGATCGCGCGCCGCATTTTCCGTGCGCGAGCGATCGATCACCGATAGCCAAACTTCTTACGCCATCTATCGACGAAACTCACTAAATTGAGTGATTTGACGCTGCTGAGAGCATCGATGTCGTCACACTCTGTGATCATGCTGCTGTAGCCAGAGTCGTTCTGAAAGCGGAAGAGTCACGGAGGCCCGCACGGCCATGACTCACGCAGCACTTCATCAGAGCGCTGATCCATTGGTTCCGCTCAGCGACCGTCCGCGCTTCCAAGTGCCACATCACAGAGTTTTGGGCCAGCGTGAAGCGGCACCTATTGATCGTGTCTTCCTGAAAAGATCGCGTCTGTGTTGTGAATGTGTTTCCTCTGGCGACTTACTCCAAGTGTGGCGTCCTTGACCGTCATAGAGCACTCGTAGCCCTTAGAGCCGGCCCGACGGTAGACGAGGACACCGTTCTTCAGTTCGAAATGGCGCACCTGCCAGCCGCCCAAGTAGTTCGTCCATTTGAGGAGGTCTCCCTCCAGGTGCAGCCTGCAACTCCGTGATCAGATGGCGCGCGCGTTGAACTTACAGCGACTGCGAATGTGAAGAGATCCTCGCGCGCATCTTCCCGGCGCCGTCGTTTTCCGACGCTTCTTCGAGGCCAACTCCAGACGCCGACTCCTCCTTCTTCATCGTCGGCCCGGCGGAGCTCTTCGCGGCTTGTTTGAACTTATTCTCGCGCGCCTCTTTGTTTGTTCTCGTCCGGATGGTCGTTTGATCCTTGATCCCGCTGCCAGCTGACTCGAACCTGAAGCCCGACAGACGGCGCCTTCAAAGATGATCACGCCAACGTCGCCAAGCAGCTATCTGGGAATCCTCGCCTATTCGGCCGCTCATTGTCACGCACGGCGTGTCAGCGCCATTGAAGCCGAGACAGAAAAGCGCCCGCGCTATCGTGGCAGGACCACAAAAAATGTTCTCAGTTTCTTGCTTTTTGAGCACCAAAATGCAGATTTCTCCGCACAGAAGTCGAATTTCCAAAATTCAACATGTGAATCGATAGCAAATCCTCTGCTGAACATTTTGCGACCCGACTCGCTGAGATCCATCGCAAATTGAGAGAGGAGATACATTTCTACGGAGTGCCATTTTGGCTCAAAAATGGCCGATTTTGGCCCTTCCCGGATAACAAACGTACTTTTCTCCGCACAGAAGTCGAATTTCCAAAATTCAACAGGTGAATCGATAGCAAATCCTCTGCTGAGCATTTTGCGACCCGACTCACTGAGATCCATCGCGAATTGAGAGAGGAGATGCATTTCTACGGAGTGCCATTTCGGCGATAGGCGTTTTAGGTGTTTATCGTCATAAATCGTACATTTCTCCGCGAAGAAGGCATCAAATCAGGATACCTTTGGCGGAAATCGTGCACTAGAGTGTGCCGAGCATTTTGCGCATAGAAAGGACGAAATATGTGTAGCTGGCCAAAAGTTACAAGGCTTCTTCAAACTGTCTAATCGGAAACAACCTGCGACTTTTACTTCGTCGCGGGAGCCAAAAATGTCAGCCAAAAATGTCAGCTCCTAATGTCAGTACCCATTTCTCCGCGAAGAAGTTGAATTTGCAAAATTCAAAACAGGTGTATCGATAGGAAATTCACTGCTGAGCATTTTGCGACCCATCTGGAGCAGATTGGGTGCGAGCTGAGAAAGTTTATCCATTTCTACGGGCGTCATGACATAAGCGCGCCGGATTTAAGCGCGCCGTCATAAGCGCGCCGTCATGGGATCTGAGGCCCTGCGACAAGAAGAGGAAGAGGTGTTTCGTAGATTCACGATGCATATGTACAGTATCTGTTCTCGATTCTTTCGTCTCTGCTATGAATCCGCCTTCATTTTCTACTTTTTTTCTACGGCCTTTCTGAACGCTTCTGTACGATAGGGGATCTGAGGCCCTGCGACAAGAAGAGGAAGAGGTGTTTCGTAGATTCAAGCGTGGTTCATCAAGCGGTCGACATGTGACTTCCGAAGCCGAGGAAACTGATCGTTTGCTGCTTGAAGGACCCCTTCAATCCCCAATTGAAGAATCCGACGCGAGGGAAGCAGAAGATGAAGAGCAGGTCACCGCGGCGTTCTTCATCGAAGAGCGCGAGAAAGAGGCCAATGATTACCGGCGGCTATCAAACGGAGGTGAGTGCATCTTGAGCTGACGCTGATGCAGCAGCTTCTTGCAAATCACTGCCATCAATAAACCACAGTTATTTCTTGCTAAATCATTGTTCCCTTCCTAGTTGAAGGAATCGAGAACAGATACTGTACACGCGTATCGTGTCGAAACCACCCCTTCTGACGGCGCGCTTGTGTCGCGGCGCGCTTATATCGCCGCGCGCTTCTGACGGTGCGCTTATGACGGCGCGCTTGTGTCGCCGCGCGCTTATATCGCCGCGCGCTTATGACGGTGCGCTTATGACGGTGCGCTTATGACGGCGCGCTTATGACGGCGCGCTTGTGTCGCGGCGCGCTTATGACGGCGCGCTTATGACGGCGCGCTTATGTCGCGGCGCGCTTATGACGGCGCGCTTATTTCGGCGCGCTTAAATCCGGCGCTCTTATGTCGTGTCACGATTTCTACGGTGTGGCTTTCGCCACGGACGCGAAAATGTCTGCCCTGACACACCGTGCACGTACGCGGCCAGTGGGACCCGACTCGGACAAGCAGCCGATCTCTCGTAAGCGTTCCTTCCATGGCGACGTAGGCCGAGTAGAAGGAGCTCGAACGTTTGCAGAGCGAATCTGTTTTTTAAGAGTACACTCGGCGTTCCTCTGTTCGCACTCAACGGAGAGACTTAGAAATTGCACAAAACGGGAAATAAATCTTTATACTATCATCACTAAGAGTTCACAAGGTGGTCCATCGACTCGTCATACTCCCAGTCGAAGGTTTCGTCTTCGGCGCTCCCCTTCGGGTAGTTTTCCTGAAAGAGCACGTCATGAACGGTAGTGGGAGAGGCGGTACCTTCAGGATTTTGACCATCTTCGCGTAGTCGGGAATCTGGTTGTAGGCTATGCGCGAGAGGTACTCCGGGACGTCACGGATTCCGCGCGGCAAATGCCGACACATGTCACGAAACGGCGTATTCTCCTTTTTCCGCGCAATGTCGTCCGGATCCACAAGGTTCTTCCACGGCAGGCCGCCCTCTCCAAGCTCGATGATCGAGTAAAGAAGGCTCCAGAGGTCGTCTACGGGTCCCTGGATCACTATGAGTACATTCAGAGCGAGAGGAGGCTCACCTGTTCGCGGCGGTCGTGCACCGTCAGAGAGACGTAGCGCAGCGTGCCGCGGAATCCGGCATACACCCGCTCCTTGCGAAAGGATCCGGCTTCCGAGCGAAAGCGGCGCGTCATGCCGAAGTCGACGAGGAAGATCGTCCGCTGCTGACCCGTGGAGGCTAAGCCCACGCACATGTTCGACGGCTTGATGTCTCTGTGGAGGTAGCCCGTGTCATGCACGATCTTCAGAGCCTCCACGGCCTGCTCGCCCACTCGGAGCACCGTGGCCACGGAGAGACGCCGCGTGACGCGTTTCTTCCGGATGTCGCAGAGGTTCGCACCAAGCATCTCCATCGCAATGAACATGCAGTCCTGAAAGGTGCCGCTGGCCACCTGGAGAGCCTCAGAACCGACACGAAGCGTGGACCTACCAGCAAGGGGATGTGCTTGCTGCCTCGGAGCATATTCAGCACCTTCTGTTCGAGGATCATTCGCGACGGCTCGTTATCCACCGGCTCCACCTTAATGGCGATAGTGCGCCCCTTCTCCCCCTCCACTGCCTTGTAGATCTGCCCAAAGCCGCCGCCGCCGATCATCCTCTCCACGCGGTATCTTCCGTTCAGAACGACTCCGTTGTGCAGAAATTGCGGCGCATTCTTCCCTCGAATCGCTTCCTTCGGCTTCCCCTGGTCACAGCTCCAGTGACCCTCCACAGTTACTGTAATCTGCTCACCTGGTGTGCACGAGGAATTGCCGCCGCCATCTGGAACTGTCGAAGTCTCGAATGAGGTCTGGAGCAAACGCCGATCCCGGAGACACCAGACGCAGACCTGAGGTCTGTAAAGGTCATTCTGAGGTCATCTGAGGCGCGCAGCTCCGAAGGCTTCTCCTATGGGCATTCTGGAGTCGGAGGGCACAAAAGGCCTCAAAACGCAAGGCTGAAAGTAGATAGAGTAGATCGCGCGGGAATAACCTCTTGATGGCAGAAGTCTGTTCTGGAGAAGGTTTGCGAGGGTGGGACCCTTTCAAGAACGGTAGTAGTCAGGAGTGCTCGTGGCGTGTGCCTCACGTTCCCTAGACCCAACCCTTTCCGAAACGTCGGTGGCCACATCGCTACACCGTAATCTGCGACGATGCCTAATCAGTGTCTCCCGATCGATGAGACTCTCATACGTGCGATCTGCAGCGTTTGCAAACCACAAAAAAATGTCTCCGATCCTTTGCTCTCCTCCGCTTATCGTCCCCATCTTGTTTGCTCCCCTTTTCTGGCCCGACGAGTCGCTCTGTCCCTGGACACCCAAAATAGTGTTTCCAAGCATTCTACTGAACGCACTTCCAACTTCGGAACCTCTATTTTTTTGGGGCGCACCCCCTACCGTACTCCTGCAGCGATTCCTCCCATGCATGTAGGTGGCCAATTCGGATTGGTGACGGTCCCAGTGACTTTCGATGCGCGTTGACGTCGCCGAAAAGGGGCTCCAGAAGGTACGATAGACGCGTCTCTGGGCGACCGCAAAGCGGCGTGTGGCGTCTTCGGGGCTTCTCTGCTGCTGTAATCGACGGACAACTGACAGCCGCGCGAGGTGTTTGCAATCAGAACAATTCAACAATCAGAACGTCGGCACCTCTTGGCGGCGTCCGACGAGCGCTTCCCTAAAGGGAAAAAACGCGACGACTCTGACGACAACACGCGGTTCCATTTAATAAATGGGGATCTCGAGGCACCTTCGGGTCCCATTCAATCCTAAAATCGTAAATCGTGACGTCGAAGGTACCTTCTTGTGGTTCGCAAACTCTCCTTTCGGTCCCTTATCCGAAGAGACCTCGTGCTCGCTGATAAGAGGACGCCTAAACACATCAAGACCGACCTCCAGAAGAAACTTTTCTGGACGGAAGGGTCCACGGGATCTGGTGGCAGCGGCTTTTAGGAGAGAGGCCCCGGGGAAACCCTCCAGAGGAGCGTCTCTGTGGGACCTATTTAGTAATCGCCGGGGAGCGCTCCTCTGCGTCCGCTAAGCAAACGAGCGGCTCCTTATCGCCGTCGGCGTGGCTCTATCGCACCTCTGCCACCTTCTGAAACCGCAGACCTACCCGACGACCCCTCTAGGGTCTTCGGAAGGAGCGGCGGGAGGGCGCATCGTCGGGACAACATAAGGAGGCAAAAAGTGGCGCCCAGGCCCTCGCTCCCCGAGGTGATCCAATCGACACCTCTTCATCCCATCGGCGTCCGGATAACGACTCAAAACGGGCTCTGACGGTTCCGACGCCGTGCATCCTTATGATCCCCTAGACCCTAAATCCATCTGTCCCCATCTTTTGTCCCCAGGAGCCTTACCACCCTGGGAAACCAGGTGCCTACAGTACCCAGATCCCTTGGGAGTGCCCGGCCGCAACGTCGGATCTTCGCGCAGTCGTCGCCGGCGGTGATAGGATCTGCAGTGATAACATCTGCCGCGATCTTGCGGGGCCACCGGCCGCGATTTCGCCAAGGTGATAAATATCATCGCCGTTTGGCTGTGGCTGTGCGGCCTGGCCGGCCGCACGGACGGAATAAAGCGCCCCGAAGGACGCCGCCGATATGATCGGATGCTCCCCTCGGCGGCTAATTAATCACTCGCAATGGTGGCACCTGAGCGAATCGCCGACGCGGCGATGTCATTTCGGAAACGACATCTCCGCGACGCGCCAAACTTTCCCGCAACTTCGCCGGACGGCGCCTCGACCCATCTTGGCATTCCCGGCGAAGAGACCCTCAGAGGGACTGTCCTCTACCGCCAGCCTCTCCTGGCCTGACCATAGACGACGCGTCCCCGAACCCTCAAACGCCTTCTGTCCCTCCTTATCGGGAGATACGCTCGCTGTGGTGTTTTGCGCCCCTTCAAATTCCACAGGCGTCTTTGCCCATCTTCTGCGCTCGGCGACAACCCATGTCGATCTTATCGCCCCGATTGTGTGCGGTGGCAGCGAACACGATCGTCTCCGTGAGTCAACGCCACCACCTACGGCGCGCGGGGCCGCCGCCGCTACCGTATCCCGGGCACAAGCATCGCGTCTCGATTAGGCGAGGGGCGGGATTGCGGTTTCGGGCGGAGTCTGCGGTGGCCCGTGGAATAAAAGCGGCGTTCTGGACGGGTGAGGATGTTCAGCTTCTTCTCGACAGATCCGATCGTCTCCGAAGATACCGTAATCGGGTGTCCGTTCGCGCTCTGCCCGGTTCGTAACAACCCAGATTAGCATCTGACAACGGAGACGACAAGTACGGACTCGTTCCTGCGCGGCCGCACTTATCAAAGTCGTCGATCGCCGGCAGCGGCCTCGAGCCCCTGATCGCGGTTCCTTCTACTCGCTCCTTTCAGAGGATCGCATGGAGGTCGCACTCCGCCACGCCGAAGAGTACCTCCGGAAGGTATCCGACGACGCCTTCCAGTGCACCGAGAGTCCCAACTTCCTCTGCTCGACGCTGCCCAGCCACTGGCGCTCCAACAAGTCGCTCCCGGCGCCCTTCGTCGTCGTCGCCATCGGTTTCGTCCCCAACGGGACGCGCGTCACCATAGCCGCCGGCAACGAGGAGAACTCGTGTGCCGAGGTGAAGAACAACGAGGCCGAGATGAAGGACCAGGTCGCCAAGTTCTCCGATCTTCGCTTCCTCGGGAAGAGCGGCCGAGGTGAGCACCCCCTCCAGTCCCGGGACCGCCACCCTTCAGGCAAGAACTTCCACCTCACCATCACTGTGCACACCGAACCGCCCCAGGTGGCCGTCGTCAGCAAAATCATCAAAGTGACCGTCGACGGTCCTCGGGAGCAGCGGACGGCGAACCGAGCCTCACTCGGTGAGTGGTCCCCTGGAAGCGGTCATCAACCCCCTTTTAGGCCACACACAGAGCAGGAAGCGACTCCAACGGTCGCCTTCGGGTCCACAGATGCCCCTCGGAGCGCCGCTTCCCTCGCCGAGGGTCCGCTCGGAAGCGCCGCCGCTTCCGGCGCAGCCCTACGTGCCCTGGCCCTTCCCCCTCCTGCCATCCGTCTTCCCCCCGACCTCCTCCACTACGATCCCCATCATCGCCCTCCCCCAAGCCCTCTCCCCGATGATCTTCGCACACGCCTACCACCAGGAATCCCTCCTGCTCGGCAAGGAGGAGTCTCAGAAGGACCATGACGACGAACCCCCCGTGAAGAAGGCGCGCAGTGTCTGGAGGCCGTACACCCCCTCTTGAAGCGCGCCAGATCTCGTCCGATGTACATAGAAGAAATCTCAGGATAGAGGAACACCCCTAACGCACTCATGTATAAAGAAAGATGATAAATGGAAGTATTTGTGACGCCATGTTCGACAAGATGTCGATCACGCAGCACGTGAAGCTGCAAAACTCGTTACCCCTATGATTACGGTACCTCCGCAGATCCAAGACGCTGTTAGAATATATCCTCTAGCTTTTTATTTTATCGGTTATTAAATAACAGCGATAGGTTAGCGATGACAACCTTATAGGGAGACAACTGGTAAAAGGCTGTAGAAGACCCGAATCAAAATAGACGACTTTGGTGGATAGATCGATAGGCTCCTCCGCCTCCCATGGCGTAGGGAGTCCTGTCGGCAGCGCGGACGACTGTGTTTATTGTTTTTAGGTCCTGCAAATGGAGATATACATGCTGGTGGCGCTCATTCGACGCACCTTTGATGGAGACTTGTGAATGTTGAACTTGAACGATCGGAAGTTGGAAGCTCCTTGTCCTATTGTCGACATGGCGTGGACGTTCACGTTGGAGACCGACTTCCGCGGGGACATGCCTGGAGCTTTCAAGGCTGGTAGGCTCAGAAGGGGGACTTGACTCTAAGACAGAACCACGTTAGCACGTGAAACACAGATCAGGATCAGGGAACCTCTCTGCCATCGAGGGATGACGGCTGCAGTCGCTTCACGAACGCCTCGGTGCGTCCAACGAAAATCGAATTGTAGTACTGGATAAGGTCAGTGTACTCGGGACTCGGCTCTGGAGTAGCTGGAGAACTGCTCATTCCCGGGATAGGCAACGTCGATCCAGATCGGAGCTTGCCATCCTCTGTCAGCGATCCAATAGAGTCTCGGGAGGCGCCATCGTCGATGGAGGCTTCGATCGACGGAGACCTGCAAGCAGAGGAGAGAGTGTGGCCAACAGAGTTCCGCCGCTTACTTTGGCTTCTCGAGAAGAACTCTACGGTAGACACGACTGCAAGCCTGAGGCTGATGACGGTAGTGGTACATTATGTCGTGGAACGAGATGTCCAGCTTGCAGATCTTGGCAACAATGTAGATACAGCACATAAGGTTCTGGTCTAAATGACGACCGGCCATGAGCGTCGTGTCCGTGCGAAGAATGTGCTCGAAGAGGGTCCACACTCGCTGTCGGCACTTATCGTCAATTCGGATGCGGTCGAACAAGTCACTCAGTCGTATCGCCGCCAAATAGTACACCTAAATCGCCCATTTGAGTTGGGTTTATATGCAAGGTAGCGTACCTTTCTGAAGAAGACAACAGTCGACGAATTCTGGTAGTGCCATTCTGTGTTCGGATCCATCGCCATCCGCTTGGGCGCCCCTCCCATCACGACGTCGTCGTCTTCGTATTCAAGACGTCGCTTTCCGGTGCCGCTCATATAGTTCGGCTTCATGGGTGACTGTGCGTAACGGCTATAGGCGGACGAAGCAAGCGCTCGTGCAGGAGCACCGTACATCTCGATGCTGCCGGCTGAGGACACTTGTTGCCACGATGGAACGCCGTCGGCACGTCGCAGCAACGTCGTCCACAAAGGGGAAGTGAAAACCCAAGCCAGCTCTTCCAGGACGCGTTCCTCTACCTGAAGATCGTAGTGAAACTGATAAAAATTTCTCTGGTTGTTACCCTGTTGAGGCACTTAACCATTCCGCGGGACAAGTCGGACTCGGCTCGTATCACCAGTTCAATGATCTTGTAGAAGGACACAGGCGCCAGTTGCAACAGATCGATGCACCAGGGGAACTCACGCTGACTTTCATACGTGTACAGCACGATCTGTAGCGCGGCTGCCCACAAAGAAACGATGAACTCCTCCTTGTAGATGATTTCCTAAATAGGACGTTGGCGTAAAAGTGGCGAAATTGAATCACTACCGTCATGTCGGCCGGCTCGTTCATATTCCTTTCGCGGTCGGAAATCAGAATCTTGACCAAAAGTCGGTAGAACAAAGATTCGACTTCGTCCCGGCGCATCTGCACCATCGATGAGAAGACGGCATCGTAGTTCGCACTCTCTGGGGCTTTCTGTTCTTCGCGGACCTTGTTGTCGAGCTTTTCGCCCATTCGCCGCACCAAATCTTCAACGAAGAACTTCGGGTCATCCCGGCATTCGCCGTACAGCTGCTCTAGCTCGTGGCTCTTCGACCAATCTTCCCCCACGAGGTACTGCAGTTTCTGGGCGTTCTGATTTGCCGCGGAAAGGGGAGTGACTGGACAGAACTGATCGTTCGCAATGAGATACGATTTGCCGTTGGCGGGAGGCGGTGCGGAGCGTGAGTCGTTCACCTTCTCAAGGCAGGTCTGCATCCCGATTTGCAAAAGCAGATTCGCGTCGACCGTCACGTCATCGCCGGACACGCGCAAGTGGCTTATGGCGTTTACGTCGTCGGCCTCGTTGTACACGGAGGAGATATCTTCGGCCACAAAACATCGTTCGTCCATCTCGCCCCTTCGAATCGTCGCCGCGTCACATATTTCGTTCAGGATCTTCCTAAAGCAAATCGACAACCTTGTGAAAAGAGTGCCAAATACTACATGGTGGAATCCACATCATTCAAAAGATCGGTGTCTTCGGAATCTCCGACCATCACATTCTCGGGATCCACGGCAAACAGCTTCTTCAAACGCGGCTTCCAGAAGTGCTGACGGAAATGCTTCGCGTTCAGCAGAACTCCTTCGAACGAGCGGCACAGGTTTTCCAAGACACTCTCGCCATTGGATTCCACTAAGTCGCCTGAAATGGTTCGACTCTGCACCACATGGAGAACAAAACTTACGAAAAGCCGGATTCAGGAAACGCGGGTCGTACGTTCGAAGTTCGTTGAAGATCAAATCGACGGAGCACAAGAGAGTATGGAAGGAGTTCAGCAAATCATCGCCGATCATGGAAGACACCTCTGAAAAGGTGCGTTTTTATCTGAAATGGAGGAGGAGCGCACTTTTCATAGTCACATATAGCGTCCACACTAAATCGAAGACCTTCTTCGTGGAGAGTGACTCTTCTTCGATGTTGACGAAAACCCTTCGGAAAATCGGGAGGTACTTCCGGTAGACGACGGCGGAGACCGCGAGGCTCGCCTGGACGCGGCTCACTTGCTCTGCAAGGCGTCGGGGGCCACTGACCATGTCCAGCCATTTGTTGAGCTTGTCAAAGAACTCGAGCACACTGGAAGCATCGTGAGGGGGGGCATGGGGCAGAAGACTTACCTGACCTGGCAGACCTTTAGGAGGTTGCTGAGCGAAAAGTGACCAAAGAAAGGCTCCTGGCCTATAGGGGTGCACTGCCACACAGCAACGTACACGGCGCATCCGATCCAGCCGTTGACGTGACCCTGTAAGTGGTGCGTAAAGGCTGCGGAAGCGCCTAGCTCACCTCCAGCACGTACTGGGTGCGTAGGTCTTCGAAAGACGTCCAGGCCTGCTGCACGACTTCGGTGGGGATCTGGACGTCGATGCTCCGGCAGACGCCGACGAATTCGTTCGAAGGCGACGAGGCCGACGGGGTAGCGGGAGATTCCTCCGTCGCGCAGACGTCCATGGGAATCTGGAAGAAGCCTTCTGAAGTGGATTCTGGGGCGCGAAGAGGTGCAGCGCGCAGAGTGGATTCGAGGGACCGCGACGAACACAGCGTCCCGCCACAGCCCTGGTCCCGCCGCGATCCCCGCTTCCCGGTAATCGTCGGACGCGAAACTTGTTTATTGGACGGGCTAGATGAGGCGCTGGAGGGCCAAGAGGTCCGAGAGGAGGAGGACTCTGCGGGCGATTGCCTCGAGGATGAGTCCTTCCGCGCCTCTGACCCCTTCCTGGCTGCTTTTGTCTCGCCCCACGGCCTTGCTCGCGCCTTCGGCCGTTCCGCAAATGGTACTTCCCATTCAACCGTGGGAAGATGTGGAGAAACTCGTGTTATTGCCCAAACGCCGTGCGAAGAAACCTGCTTCGTCGAAGCGATATCTCTAAGGCTAATCTACTGATCCATCGTGGAAAATTACGACATCTGCGGAGGAAATTACTTATGTTATCAGTAGTGTAACGTCCGAATCGTCCGCCGCTTCTTTTTAAAACTTTTTGGCATCGATTTTGTTGTGTTACATGTGGTTATTCGCAAGTGCGAGAGACCGAAGATCAGAGGCTGTGAATCGATTGCTTGAGCCCGACTGTATCCCTCCCGTGACTCCCACGATAAACGGTGAATCACTAGCCGGACTTCACAACCCACAGCCGTGCGTGTTTCGTCCCGAGCTATTTGTGTATGCGACTATTGAGCTGTTTTCAGAGTCAGGTTTCAGTCACTTCGCCATGTGTGACGAAAGCGACTCCTCTTCCGACGACTTCTTCGTTCCCCAGCAGCGCAGGCCGATAAGCTACAACCCGAGGCCACATCTGGTGAATATTGTCAAGTCTGAATCAGGTATGTTCCCGAACTGCATCTTACTGATAGGTGTGTGATGGACAGGATTCGGATTCAATGTGAAGGGTCAGGTGAGCGAGGGCGGCCAGCTGAGGAGTATCAACGGGCAACTTTACGCACCTCTGCAGCACGTGAGTGCGGTACTGCGGAATGGAGCAGCGGAAAAAGCCGGTTTGTTGCGCGGAGACCGTATCCTTCAAGTGTAGGTGTACGTTTTGTGGTTCTGAATATGTGGCGTCGTTTAGAAATGGAGTGGACGTGGAGGGAGCTACGCACAAGCAGGTCGTTGAGCTGATCAAAGATGGAGGCGATCGGCTAGTGCTGCTCGTTATTTCCGTCGATGCGTCGGAAATTGACAGATTCGAGAGCTCGGTGATGGAAGAAACCAGTTCGTGCTACCGATACGATTACTCCGAAAAGCGTTCTTTGCCCGTCACAATCCCAAGTTACCAAACTGTGGTGGCCAATGGCGAACGCTTCGTCGCTTACAACATCCACATGGCCGGACGACACCTCGGATCAAGAAGATACAGCGAATTTGTGCAGCTCCATAACATGCTCAAGGCAGAATTTTCGGACTTCAATTTTCCAAAACTACCAGGCAAATGGCCCTTCAGGTATGCACTCCTCCGTAGCCTTGCCTGTTCACTTTTTTTCAGTCTTTCCGAACAGAAATTGGATGCGCGCCGTCGCGGACTCGAGCTCTATCTGGAGAAAGTGTGTGCCGTGAAGGTGATAGCTGACAGTGACTTCATGCAAGAGTTCTTGATGGAGGATGGAAGTATAGTGGAAGGCACCTCTCTCGTCAGCGTTCATCTGAGAGTCTTGCTTCCTGACGGAAACGCACTGATGCTAGAGGTGCAACGGACGAGCACGACTCTGTTCGTGTACGGAATCGTGCAGAGGAAGCTCAACATGAGCGTGGAAATGGCCGGAGCCTGTTCTCTCTTTGAAATGGTCAATTCTAATTTCGATCGGAAACTCAACATGGACGAGTGCCCCCACGCAATCTACGTGCAGAACTATTCGTCGGCTGCATCTTCCTGCATCATCGTCCGGAAATGGTTGTTTGATATCGAAGCAGAGAAGGAGATATGTAGAATAGATCCACTTTTCAAGCAGTTCTGCTATTTCCAAGCAGTCAGTGACGTCAACAGTGGGTTGATCCATGCGGACGAGAAGCTCTTTCAACTGAAAGCCCTTCAGAGCGAAGATAGAGCGGATCAGGTAGCCAGCTTTTTTATATATATGCTGCTATATGAAGACTGTTGAAGTACCTGAGCTTGGTGAGGAAGCTGAAGGGTTACTCCACAGTCCAGTTTCCCCACTGCGAGTGCGACTCGCGGAAAACTGGCCACGTCGTCCTCTCAGCCAGCTTCGACGCTATGTACATCCGGGCTTGCTCAGTCTCCGGAGACCTTGAGGTATGCAGATAGTATACTCTACTCGTACTATGAGTTTTAGGAGGACGAAATCGTTGTAGAGTGGCCAAATCTTCAGCTGTATGAAATAGAAGACGAAGGAGTCGTTTTCAGCATAGAGTACTCCAGGGGAGAAGGGAAGAAACCGAAAACCATCAAACTATTATCAAATCACGTGAGCGAGAAACTGTTGAGCTCATGTACTTCTTATTCTTTAGGCCGAATACATCAAAGTGGTTTTCGACCGAATAATCGCAGAACGGAAAGCATCCACAAAACGTCGCTTTGTAGAGAAAAACTGATGCTGCTTCCAGGTGCCCCGTTCCGTAGAGTAGAATTTTCTCGTCGGCATAATAAGTACTCATTTCTACTGGTATAACTATTTGCTCTTATTGTATTCGTTGTCGTCGTTGTACATAGAATTTGCCCTAAAAGCGCCTTTATCGTATCCCCTAATAAATATCGATGTACTTCTCCTTCTACGGGCTCAGCACGAGGTTGTAAACCTAAAAGCTCTATCTCTAGATGAAAGCTCCCGTCGGAGAGATTTTGCAGAAGAGCGCTCGATCAGGAACTCTCTAAAGAAGCTGAGAAATCTCAAGCAGCGGCCAACTGATGTAAGTTCATTCACAACCAACGTTGAAGGCTCATGCGATGCTTTAGCACATCGCCGCCGCCACAGTCGGAAACGCGTCGCCAAAAGTTCGGTTATTATCTCTTGTTCGTCCCGACCACACAGCAACGCGTTCTGAGGCTGGATAACATTCATGCCAGATCTCTGAAGAAAGAAGCATCATGAGAGTCGAGGAAGAAGAGAGTTCCGAGCAGCGAGCAGCGCTAGTTCAGGTCCCCGAGCAACCGCCACCGAAACGAAGCCGCCATTCGCCTTCGGATACAAAGCCCAGTCTTGTGATGAATCTGAAACTGAAGGACGACCAATACGAGCGAGTGGACGACTCGAATTCACGGCCTTCTACCGCTCTGTAAGCGCTCGATTCCGCACCTCAAATAGAATTCTCGTTTCAGGGGCCTGTTAGAATCCGGTCACGATGCCTCGAGCGTCGACAATCCCGTGGCTTCTTCGTGTACGAATTCGACACAGGGTGACGACGACGAAGAAGTGGCACCGCTAGCCACCAGGGACATCCGCGCGGCATCAGTTGCCCCCGACAGGAGACGGACCCGGGGAAGAAGACGGACCCGCGGAGGACACTCGACAACACTCTCCACGCGGCCCCAGCGCGCCGTTGCCTCCCGCACTGCGACACCGGATGATGTATTCCACCAGTTTCCTCCTCACATTGTACTATTCTTTCAGGTGTACGAGTTCCGAAGCAGTCCGGAATCTGACGAGGAGTATCAAGGCGGCAAACGACGGCGGACTGCAGTCAGCGAAGAACGCCCCTACGATGGTGAGCCCGGAAGGTTAATTCCTCCTCTATGTTCATCTTTGTAGATCTCAACGATGAGCACTCCAGAAACGAGAGTGAGAAGAAACGGGTCCCACCCCTGAGAATAACGTTAAATCTGAAACCATCCGGCGACGAGGAGTCCATTCTCGGTGACAGCGGTTCATCTCCTCGGAGCCACTCCTCGACGCCGAAACCGGCGCAGCCCTCACCTCCCTCTACGGGCAAACGGGGCGGTCGAGGGGGACGAGGAGGAGGCGCATGCACAGGCCGCAAATCCGACTTCTCTGAAGATTCCACACACGGACAGCGCATGACTCGGTGACCTTTCCCGCTCGAAAAATCATTATATCGCCATTTTCAGAAGCAAAGTACGGCAGTCGGGAGCCGTTCTCGACGACTCGATTCTTTCGCAGAGGCGCGGAAAAGGAGGCCGCAGGGGCGGCCTGGCGTTGTCCGCTTCGGCGAATTCCGTCGCTGCTGCCCCCCTGACAGGAACCGGCGAGGACACTGCAGCGAACAGTCCGTTGGGTGAGTCCTCCGGGACCCCGGACAGCGAGCTAGTGGTAAACTTGGATGCTTCTCTCCGCGAAGCTTCTTCGGACCCACTCACTCAGGCGGCGGCACTCGCCAACGTTCCCACTCCGCTGAAGCTGACCTATGAGCATTCGTTCCAAGGACTTCGGGGAATGCGGAAGATGGTCAGTAAAGCGCTCAAAGCCTTAAAGCCTGACAGGAAGGTGATTACAGATCGAGAAGAAGTGGCTCAGGGATTCCGGGCACTTCGATGTACCGTGTCCGAAAGGCTTTTCGGACTATCTCCTGTGTACACGGGACTACAAAACCTCAGTGGACGATGTCGTGGCCAACGTGAGTTGCTTTTTGATCTTTTGAGCCATGATTCTGGGTTATAGGGAAAAGGGATCAATGCGAAGCTGATAGCCCTTCCGCCGGTTCTGCGCCGACTGGCCGAAGAACAAGAAGAGCGACGTCAGAGCCTTGAGATAGAACACGAAACAGAAAGAAATCGCCTGCAACTTTTTGCAGAGAAGGAGTACATGAGGTTGGCGAGGCGAGAGTTCTCAACAAAGCCAGTGGTGTCGGCCAGTACGTTTCTGACGACCATATCGTTGCTAGTCGCAGACCTTTCAGTCAGAATCATTGCCGAATCGGAGATTTACAATCCCATGTACGTCGACGACCAGGAGCGTCTTCGCCATCCACCTCCTCGGATTCTGAGGTCTCAGCTGCTGAAGAAGTGCGAACAGATGTCAAAGGAAATGTGTCTTCGACAGTACCGCCAGGCGGAAACTCTCCACTGTGTCCAGGCAGGAAACGGCACTTCTGCTTTTCATTTCTCCCTCTTCAGATGCGCACGTGGGAAACCTCGGTCAAGAAGTACATCGACGCGCAGCCATCGCCGAAAGTGACCTTTTCCTTCCCGGCAGAGAACTATGTCCAGGAAGTCGAAGTGAAGATGATGGCCTTCTCGTTCGACTGAATAAATGCTCATTTGTCCCCTTTGGCGCCTCTGATCTAGTGGGCTTTGCTGCCTCGATGTTTATCTTTTCGTGTGATATCTTTCGCTTGAGTGTCCCTTTGCAGATGTCCGTGAAGGTGAGCCCCACTGCGTACTGCAAGCTCGTGCTCCACAGTTTCCGGCACCCGCACTATCCCGTGCGCGGCGCTCTGATCGCCGAGAAGACGGACGGCAACGTCGTTCACCTCGTCGACGCCATTCCAATCAGCCACGACGTGGCGGCGCTGAGCGCTTCTCTGGAGATCGCTCTCGTGCACATTGACGAGTACTGTACCCAGAAGAAGCTCGTACTCGCGGGAATGTACTTCGCCAACGAAGTGCTCTCCGATATGAGGTTAGTCCTGCACTCTTCAACTCACTCCCTTCTTTAGCCTCGATCCCTTCACGACGCGCGTTACTGAGAAGATTCTGACGCAAAATCCGGCCGCCGTTGTTTTGCAGGTACGCTGGGAAAATATGTGTTAGTCACGCTCAGAGCTTTTAGCTGGATAACACGAAGCTGGGCATCGATTCCTCGAGTGCCGGATGCAGCGTCTTTGCCCCCGACAGCAACAAAGCATGGAAGCCGAAGAAGTGAGTTGCCATGAGAACTGGATGCTTTGACGGACGGAAAGTTCTAGATTCCATATCGAAAATGAAGAAGGGACGCTGCAGATGGTCTCGCAGGCGATCCAATCCAAGCTGTATCGCACTCTTGTTGACTTCGAAACGCATCTTGACTCACCGTCGGCCGACTTCTTGAACCCTTCCATCGCGGCCCACGTCAAGGAAGTCAACTAAACTGCACCGACTGTGATAATATGTGTTTTGTTCTCCATTCCACAATTAATAAGGAGCAGCTAATTCTTTGCGAAGGTTCGGTGGAAACAGAAAGACGCAGTACGACGGCTGGAACAAACACTAAATTTTGACAAACCTCTACCCCCGGAGCATTTGAAGACAAACAGACAGGCCTAACAAGCAATCCCCGAACTCCCCCATCAACGGAATGACCCCAGCTACATTAGAACAAACACAAGCATTATTCCACGACTTTTAATTACTTTCAACATACGCAATGGAACAATTACACCGGGAACTCTTATTCGTAGACCCAGTTGTTGATCTGGGCAGACTCAAAGTCGTTGATTTCTTCCTGCTTGAACCAGTGGGCGATTTCACGGTTGGCGGAATCAACGCTGTCGGATCCGTGGCAGATGTTGCGGCCGGTCTGGATGCAGTAGTCTCCGCGGATAGTTCCGGGGGCGCTGGCAAGAGGGTTGGTAGCTCCGAGCATAACGCGTCCCTGCTTGACGGCATCAAGTCCTTGCCAGACCATGGCGACGACGGGTCCAGACGCCATGTACTCGATGAGAGAGGGGAAGAAAGGCTTGTCCTTCAGATCTTGGTAGTGAACCTAAAAACGCAGAGTTTACATGTATCAAATGAGGGTAATACCTCGAGGTGGTTGCGGGAAGCGGTCATCATCTTGAGAGCAACGAGCTTGTATCCGCGCTTCTCGAAGCGGGCGATGATATCGCCAATAAGTCCACGCTGGACACCATCGGGCTTGACAGCAATGAAAGTACGCTCGCTGTTGGCGGACATTTCACAGGAATCTACAGGCGAAGAACACACGTCGCTCGAGAACGAACCCGAAAAGCAGAAGACCGCTAAGAGCAGTGAGGGGCGAAGCATCTGATACCGTATAATAATTAATCGTTCCACTCAAGACCGCGCACGTAATCAAAATTTGTAAAATTGAGAAAAACCACGCGCGTACCCGTAGGAGGCGCCCCGGGGCATGTCAGCGCCATTGAAAAGCGTGCAAAATCGTGTCTTGGTCGTTTTCTTCTCATAGTGTCAGGAACCACAAAACTCTCGTCATATTTTGTGCATTTCGACAGTTATTCATGACTTTCTCTATACAAAATTGAGAAAGTGGGAGTTCAGTTCACAGGACAGTCGATTTTAGGTTCACAGGCACAGGACAATCGATCGAAATCCGCAAAATATGCATTCAGGTTTATGCACTAGAGCCTGCTGAACATTTTGCGCACTGGCTGTGCGGAAACCGTACAGCCTACGAAGAGATATTTCGGTTCTACGGCTGGACATTTATCATCAGAAAAGGCGCGTTCTGCAGTAAATTGCAGATTTCTCTGCGTAGAAGGCATTAAATCAAAATTCATAAGACAAATTTGTGCCGTGACACGACAATTCCACCCCAAATTTTTCCACCCCGACATTTCCAGCCCGTACTTTTCCACCCCAAATTTTTCCACCCCGAATTTTTCCACCCCAAAAAAATGTTTGCGCCTTTCTCTCGCAAACATTTTTTGGACCGAACGAGAAAGAGACACGCTGGCCTGAAAAAGTTATTTCGCGTCTAAAGGGCCAGTTATAGTTGCGGAAACAGTTTCCCGCAAATTGTTTCCGATGTCGGTTATAGTTTCAAGCATGTTTGAAAACAGTTTTCTGTTTCCGGAAACAGTTTTAAATTCGCGGTGGGACCTGTCGTGCAGATTTGGTTTCTGAGTTGCTCTGACAAGGGAATGTTGCCAAGTGGCAGACGCGGATCGGATCGAGATAAGGTGGGGGTGGTAGAGCTTGGTGTGGGCAGTCATGCGCACACCGAATCCCGTGCCCTCAATCAAGGTTCACTACCTAAACACCCGTCGAAAGTTAGGTCCATACGAATATAGTCGACTTCGGCAGCGCTGATAAGAACGGGTGTATGGCCGAACTGGATAGTGCCTTGGCCGACATTTTTGTGGTTCAGGTTCGACTCCGCTCCGGCCCATATTTTTTCTTCTCGCTTCTCCAACATATTTAAATTTGTTTGCTTCCTCGCACTCAATCCTATCCTAGCTTCAGTTATGAATGCTAGCAATATTTTTAAAATATGTAAAGCTAAGATCGACGGGAGAGTAGGAGCAAGCGATAGGCCTAGGTGAGTATATAAACTGTGCAAAAAAACTCAGCTGCCCATATGCGCTCTATGTCCATCAAAAAACGATGCGGTATTCTTTCCAAGCAACTGGAAATCCGGTTATGGGTACGGAAAACGTAATTTAAAAGGGCGGTCCACAGATTCTTGAGCTGACTACGTTGAACAGCTTAGGTCTTCCTCCTGTTTCGGGGTCCTTCGATGCACAGACATAGAGATCTTGTGCTCGTCTTACACGGGTAAGCGCTACATAAAGCTGCCCATGGCTGAAGACAGGGCTTGTGAGGAGAAGGCCGACTTTGTCCAAGGTTTGACCTTGTGCCTTATTGATTGACATGGCATAGCACAGTCGAAGGGGCAGTTGGCGTCTTTTGAAGGAGAAGGTGGGACCGCACCTGTCGACGTGTTTGAAGTAGATCGGCGAGATAAAGATACGCTTTTCAGCGTTTGGAGGGGGATTGACGAACTTGCACAGGACTCCTGTGTCCATCATTTTGACAATGATAAGTTTTGTGCCGTTGCAAAGTCCTGCTTCAACCTCCAGATTCCTCAAAAGCATTACCATTGCTCCCTCCTTGAGCTCAAGGAAATGCTTAGGCATTCCAGAAGGCGTCCGATGATGGAAGGATTCGGGGCCAAGGAGGGGAACGGTGAAGGGACAGTCGACGGTGGGTTCGTCGATGGCATCATAGATCTTGGACTCCCCGGACAGGCGGCGAAGTACTTCTGCGTTGACTTTGTCGACATTTTCGTTGTGGGCAGCGAGGATTGCACGACCTCCGCGCTTCTCGAAGCGGCTGCGGTCGTCCAGAAGGGGGCCAGGGAAGATTTTGTCGATGAGTTCTTCCGGTGTTTCAGTGTAATGGCTGTCCTTGTGGATTGGGACGAATCGTTTCTTGACGTATTCGCCGTTGTCGTTGAGTCGGTAGTAGCCGGTACCGACGTCTTCGGTGTACTGCCTGTAGTTCGCTTCTCCATCTCCAATTCTCATGTTCTGGGTAAGGAGAAGTTTCTTGAAGTCGTTGTAGTGAGTCGAGTACTTCAGGGAGGCTCGCAGCTGTTCAATGGGGGAGCCGGCTCCTTCAACGACGGGAAGAAGCTGCTTCCAGTCTCCGGACATCAGAATGACTTTTCCTCCGAAGGGTCGGTACTTGAGAGGGTCGTCGTAGGGAAGGACGTCGCGGCAGTGCTGCTCGATTCCGTCGATTAGCTTTCTGTGAGACATGGTGACTTCGTCCCAGATGATCACTTCGGCTTCGGCGATCTTCCTTCCCTGCTCGCTTTGGACGCTGTTAGGGACGGCACGATTAGGAGCGACTTTGAAGGCCGAGTGGACGGTTCTTCCGGAGATGAGAAGTCGGGCGGCCATTCCTGTTGAAGCGCAGACGATGACCTTCTTTCCGCTTCCGATGAGTCTCTTGATGAGGGTGTTCATCGTCATGGTTTTTCCTGTACCCCCAGAACCGTTGAGTTCGAAGAGGGTCGGCTGGTCAGGGTCGTGACGGTTGTCGACGGCGTCCTGGATGGCGTCGACGACTTCCTTCTGGCCGTTATTCAACTTGTCGTAATCTTCATCTCCGGTTCTTCTGATGCCGCGGAAGTCGATGTTACCGTTGAAATCGGCGAGGTTGTCGTAGTAGACGTTCCTGTCCACATAGTACTTGTCGACATTGACACCAAATTCGGTTAGGCTCTTTCCGAATCGGCGAAGACGTCGTTCCAAATCGCAGATTGCGATCTTCTTAGCTTCCTGTACGGTCTGGCTGATGTTGCCGCGGAACATGTAAGTCTTGAATTTGTGGTAGCAGTCCTTGGGCCTGGGATGACAGCCCATGGTGACCAATCGAGCGAAGGCAGCTCGGATGTCTTTTGGCCTCTTGGCGAACTTGACCACTTCGTCAAGGTATTTGTCCCAGAACTCCGCAGATTCGATGAGGCCCATGTCTGCCGCTCGTGTACTGTAGGACTCGAAACTACCCTTTAGATGTTCAAAGGACTTTGGCCCTCTAACTACCATGAGAAGGGCACGCATGGCGAAGAGGTCTTCTTTGTGGAGAGGGACGGCTTGAACTCGGGCGATGACTGGGATGTTCTTCTTCCTCTTCTGCCACTTTCTTGTCTGGAGATCGAAGCGGTACTTCTCAGCAAACACGGGATAGGTCATCTCTTCTTCCCGAAGACGCTTCGGTTGCTTGTCGTTTTCCTTCCAGAAATCGAAGAAGGCGTCAAGTTTCGAGTCCTTCAGCAGCTGATCGACGATTTCACCGTCTCCGGCGCCATCCCGGAAGGTCACACAGCGTTTTCCCTCCAGGTGAACAGGGAGGAAGTCGACAAAGTGCGATGTCTCGGTGATTTGGACCTCCATGATTCTTAGATAGGCCTCATGGGCACTGAGCGCTCTGAACAGGTCGACTTCTTCGGCTTCATCGTAGTGGACTTCGATTCCGTCCCGAGCGGCAGGGTGTTGTGGAGGATGTCCATCAGCAGACGGAATGTTCATGGCCACTTGACGGCCGCCTTTGAGTCCGACGAAGCAATACTCGGATCCTTTGAAGATGTACTTGTGGATGTAGCGGACTGCTTCGATGCTGCTACAGTACTCCACGTTGATGTGTGACCCGTACTTCAGGAGAAGGTAGGGGTTGTAGGGGACGATGGTTCGGCTGTCGAAAGTCTTCCAGACGTTCTTCTTCTCGACTTCGGTCCTGTTTCCATTGGGCAGCGTCACTGTTTCGTAGGTTGTGACCGTCTTCCGGAACTTGCGGTGGGGATCCCTGCGGTAGGTGACGTTCCCCTGTTCGTCGATGGTGCTGATCGGGCAAGCTCTCTTCGGGTAACCTCTGGTGCAACGGGAACGGTTCTGTGGGTCTCGGCACTTATGCTTCTCATTGCAGTTGTGGTGCATGAGGGTTGTGACCAAACGGAAGAGTTCGGGTTGTTCCTGTGGATCCGGGACATCTGTGGTGATGTATTCGTCGATGTGATCCCCGGAGACTTCGACGTCAGCTGGATGAATCGTGAGGAGGATGTGGGCATGAGGCATGCCACGCTGCTGATGCTCGATGGACATCGCCATGCCCACCTGTTCTCCGAAACACTGCTTCAGATCCTTCTTGAGTTCGTCGAGTTTTCTCAGGAACACTCGACACTGGATGTCCTACAGTTCGGTGAGGAGCTGCTTATCGTGCTTCCTTTCGTGGATGATCTCAGGCCATTCGGGATTTCCGGTGAAGGTGATGAAGAACGATGGAGCTCCCACTCTTGCGGAGATGGCCATGGCGTCGAGGAACTTGCGCTGCATGTAGGCCTTTCCTCCCGGGTATGAATAGGGAAGAAGAAAGATTTTTCCGAGTGAGAGGTCGCTGTCGGTGATTCGCTGAAGCCGATTTTGTAGGACTTGTCGCAGGTCATCGGCGGCTTCAGATCGCATTTTGAAATGAGTCTTCATCTGGTGGATCGTTCGGGCGTCGATCCTCTGGCAGGTGTCGATGATGTAGTACTGTCCCAGACGGCCACAGTCGGTGTAGAAGTGAAAGACGCCGGGCGCGGGTCGGCGCATCCGGAAACGGGCGAACTGTCGGTTTGAAAGGTACCTTCTTCCTTTTCCGATTCTTTCGGTGTACTCCACCATGTCCTCGTCTTCGTCGTCGCCTTCTCCAAGGACGTAGTCGTCTTGTTCACCCCAGTTGACTTCATCTCCTTCTTCTGCATCTTCTTCCTCATCACTGTCGGGCGTCTGGTTCTGGATGAAGTTGGGTTCTTCGTCTTCATTTTCGGCAAGAATTGCGTTAATCGCGTCGATTTCTCCGGGGCACAGCTCGTGTGCCTCAAAGTCGGCTGCGGTTCTTCGAGGTTCGACTTCAGAAGCTTGGAGATCAGCACATTGGTCATCGAAGTCCAAAGTTGCAGGCGGCTCCTCAACATCCAAATCTTCGTTGCTTCCGAAATCAGCTACGACTTCTTCTACGTCTGCAGAAATGATTTCGTCGTCCTCCTTGAAACCGTAGTTCTTGCCGGAGGAGTCTACAATCGTCATTCGGCAGCCCTTCTTATCACAGAGGGGGCAGGACTTGGGCGCTTTGGGGAGCTTCTGCTTCACTGGCTTTTCGAGGGGAATGTAGGGGCCATATCCGGGTTCGCCTCCGGGGAAGATCAGGGGAAAGGCGAGCGGGTCGATGTTGGAGTCGTAGAACGGGAGCTCTCTCAGATAGTAGCGATCATTCTTGAATTGGAACCAAGTACCGCGCGGGACGGGGCCTTCATGGTCGGGGTCAGGAATGTAAACTTCGGAGACTCCGTTCAACTGCAGGACTTGATGGTCGTGGAGGTCGGCTCCCTGCTCCCGCTGTTCCCGGTCACGAACTTCGGCTCGAGATAGGACGATGAGCTTCTCGAAGCGGGTCGGCTGGTTGTGCTCCTGGGCTTCTTTGTAGAGTTCGTAGGCCATCTTGATCGATTCGGCCATCTTGTGGTTCTTCGAGATGAATTCGGTGAGGGCGTGGATGATCTCTCGGGGGATGCTGGCTCCAGAGAAGCTCTTCAGATGCTCGATTCTTCGGTCCGTCTGCTTGTCGGTGCAGTCGATGCAGTAGACTTGGGCGAACTGCTCCTTCTTTCCGTCAGGAGGGAGGATGCTGGAGACCTTGTGTTGAATGCTTCCTTGTACTATGCACACTGGGTCGCCGTTGGTCTTCAGGGTTCGCTTTCCTTTCCCGTTTGGTTCTCCAGCTGCTCCGGTTGTCGAGGCCATTTGATAGAGCGAGTTCAGCATGATGGACTGGGCTTGGATGTCACCCCATCGCTTCTGCTTCTGTAGGTCCCTGTCGAAGTACATCAGCAGTTGATCGGGGAACTTGAGGGTGTTCGGAACATTTTCAACTGTCGCAGCTCCGCCACTGCAGCAGAACTTCGTGGTTTCACCGGGGAAGAGGTAGGAGTCCTTGCAGTATGGGCAAAGGATGCTTCTTGTGTGGACGCAGAAGTTCTTGACGGCGTTGGGGTCGCGGGTGTTCGAGGCCGACTTGTGCTTTGTGGGCATTAGGGCGGCTGATCGAAGTCCGAGAGGATCCGGCTTGTAAGTGGCGAGGTTGAAAGGAGCATCGGCTTTCCTTCCGGGGCGTTTCTTGATGTCCGACTTCTTGACGTATTTCTTTGTCTTGGCTCGATGGTTGTTAGTTGACTTGATGCTGATGGCTTTTCTGTTGGCTTCTGCTACCGTTTCATGACGTGGTGTGAGCGGCGTAGCTTGAGATGCTTCAGGGGTTGGGCTGCTGGAGACGTATTGATCTAGCCATCGGGAGGGGAGCCGGTTGCTTGGGCGGGACTCCTGCTGACTTGCCAGGCGACGGGCCATATCGTTTCCGAACATCCGGAGTAAGAGGTTTTTGTATATCTCCCTGAGATTATCCGGATTGCGTTTAAATCGTCCGTCAGCCTCTCCCTCTCTGTTGGGGCCGGATTCAATCGCTTTCAGAGCGTGTTCGATGGTGTACAGACCGCAGCTGGTGCCGTCGGACTGTATTCTCCGCAAGTTGTCACCGGCGAAGACGGTTGTGACAACACCTAGTGGATGGCCGAGGATGCCACATAGGCATCGGTGGATGTTCAGAAGGGACTTGTGGATGTAATTCTTCTGACGAAAGGATAGGAACTTTCTCAAGGAGTCGTAAACCACAATGGTTGCGTGGTTGAAATCGAGGACGGCGACGATCCAGTGCCGATTGCTGACGTTGATCGGGACGACAGCTCTTCGGAAGGTCGATCGGCAAAGGAAGGTGCAGTTCGACGCATGATCCCAATAATTCCTCAGTTCCGCATTTGTCATGGTGATGTTGCTTGGGTCCCAGACCTCCGGAGACATCAAGGTGACTTTTTCTTCAGGCGTGCAGCGGCGATTGTATTCGTCAAGTTTCATTAGCAGGACTTGGAAGATAACTCCGCCTTCGATGAAGACTCCTGGTTTAAGAGAGTCCAAATCTTCTTGAGTCAAGGAGTCAACTTGGTGGACCCCGTCTCTTTGAGCATCCACATAATGGTGTGAAACATCTTCTGGGGCAAAAAGAGCTCGCATAGGATGGTAGATGACGTGGTCGTTGTTGATGATTTGAGGTTGATTGGCGAGGACTGGTTGAGGGATTGCAGGAAGGTTCACGTGGTTGTCGGCGATGTCTTGGTGATCTTCGCTCTCTTCTGCTGGAGGAGCCGTTGGCATTGGGAGTGCCTTACGCGCTCGCTTGGCTTTAGGTGGACTATCGCTCGTCATAGTCTTCTTCAGAGCCTTTTGAACGGTTTCGTGTTCAAGCTGAGCTTCTTCTTGTTCATAGGGGTCTTCTGCTACTGGGACTTCCACGGTCTTCACTGGCTTGCGCTGAATCTTGGCGGCTTTGTGGCCATCGCTTCCGGTGGATGCGGTTTCACTGCCATTTAGTTGCTTCCGGCGTCGATCCTTGGCAGCTTTCTGTTTCTTGGTGAGGCGCGCCATAGTCAAAGGTAGAAATTGTGGTATAGTGCTGGACAAAGAATGAACTTATATAGTGCAATGATCCATGCAACAGTGGTAGCGGCCTCGCTTCGCTCACTTCTCACATTGTTTTCACAACCGAAAGCAGTGCCACGGTCGTGTCGAGACCACGCAAAGAAACACTTCTACAGGCTCGCCCGCAACATTCCCCTGCCCGCGCAGGCGAATCGCGTCGGGACCACCCGATTTCGCGATCTCCAACTTCGTTCATCACCAAAATTTTCTCTTTTGATGCATATCTTTTTATTTAACGCGAATCAAAAAAATAAAACGGATAAGTTCTGTAGATATTGAGCAGCTCTATCGAATGGTACCAAAATTATGTCGAAAACACACCTCCTGAAGGAGTTGAAAACCGTCGCAACTTCACTGGTCGAAAAGTCAAAAACGATTTTTATCTTTTTTTCTAAATTTTTTAAGCAAAATCGAAGAAATCGCACTTTCTCTAAATTTTTTGCTCTTCAAAATGATACTAACACCACTTCCACAAAATTTTTCTACGAATTTATTTTGAATTTTTATTGAAAAACCATAAAATCAGGCCTAACTCGGGCTCCTGACACGATAGCGGTGCAAAATTTTACACACTTCTAGTTCCGCCCCTAGAGAAACTCTCCTTAAAATTTCAGCCCAAACACACCAAACCACCCCCCCCTAAGCACCCCCCTCTTACCGGACAAAAATTACAACACCCAAAAATATAATTGTGCCGACTAGCCTGGGCTGCGCGACAGGTTAACTTCCGTTTGTTAAGTTGAAAAAAGTAAGGTTACCGCTGTGCAACAGGTTAACATCAAAAAGAATAGCAAAAAATGAAAAGCAACTGCGCAACAGGTCGACGCTCGCTTCGCTCGCTCGTTCGTCTGCAATGACCCTGCGATCACAGGCGAATCGTGTCGGGACCACCCGATTTCGCGATTTCCAACTTCCGTCACCACCAAAATTTTCTCTTTTGATGCATATCTTTTTATATAACGCGAATCAAAAAAATAAAACGGATAAGTTCTGTAGATATTGAACAGCTCTATCGAACGATACCAAAATTATGTCGAAAAGACACCTCCTGAAGGAGTTACAAACAGCCGCAACTTCACTGGTCGAAAAGTCAAAAACATTTTTTATCTTTTTTTCTAAATTTTTTAAACAAAATCGGAGAAATCGCACTTTCTCTAAATTTTTTGCTCTTCAAAATGATACTAATCCCACTCCCACAAAAATTTTTAACCATTTTATTTTGAATTTTTATTGAAAAACCATAAAATCAGGCCTAACTCGGGCTCCTGACACGATAGCGGTGCAAAATTTTACACACTTCTAGTTACGCCCCTAGAGACACTTATTTTAAAATTTCAGCCCAAACACCCCAAAACACCCCCCCTAAGCACCCCCCTCTTACCGGACAAAAATTACTTACTTTATTTCGTGAATCCAAGGCATTGCGCCTTGCACGACACCGGAAATAGACAACAGAGGATATCACTTTGCAGCTAGCTTCATCCCTGGTGTGGTGTAGTCGTCGAACCGGTCGTAGACGGCGCGCTTCATGGGGCATCTGCGAATCGGCCAAAATCCAGAAACGGTGACGGAATATTTCTTTTCGGGGCGTTTGCGGCACAGAGGAGGCTTCTGAGCTCGCATCTGCTTCGGAGAGATGATTCCGTGGTCCGGGTGTTGCGTCTTCGCTGGTGGTGGCGTCCTCAGAGCGTCGGCGACCTTCCGGGTGACTTCTCACGCAGCTGGATTCCTGGCGTCGGACATCTTGTTATCAGCGGTGGTGGGACTACGGCTTCCGGGTGTCCCAATTCCCTCTGGAAGCCGGAAAACTCATACATGCCACAGGGTTTGCTGTCTGACCAACCGGACCCTCAGAGAGCGACCGGAGGGTCCGACCGCTCGCCACCGTGACACGAGTGAGACTCCACAAAAATTACAACACCCAAAAATATAATTGTGCCGACTAGCCTGGGTGGGCTGCGCGACAGGTTAACTGGGTGAAAGTTGTGGAAAAGTGAGGTTAGTTGAAAAAAGTGAAAAGCAACTGCGCAACAGGTCAACGCTCGCTTCGCTCGCTCGCTCGTTCGCCCGCAACATGCCCCTGCGACACAGGCGAATCGTGTCGGGACCCGTGGCATCGCTTTCGCAATCCTCCACCATCCACCGAACCAAAACCGAACCAAAACCGCACCAAAACTTGTTTCGTTGATTTCTCTGCGAGGAATTCGAATTTCCAAAATCCCCAACGACAAAGTGTGCGGAATTTAAGGGGCTTTCGTTTGATACCAAGCTCGCTGAGAACAAACGCGAATCCACAGATCCTTAGGCTTTTTATTGAAGGTCATTTTTTTCCGAAAATATTTTTTTTCTTTTTTTCTAAATTTTTTCTCAAAATTCTGCTCAATAGAAATCATGCGCATTTTCATGCTCTACAATATGCACCAAAAACCACACCCGCAAGATTTTTTCCTACAGAAAAATCGATTTTTTTTTCAAATTTGACAAAATCCTACCGTATCTTCAACTCCAATCAACATATCCAAAAAATTTTTTTACTAAAATTTAGTTACCTCCCTAAGGATCATTAACCCAAAATTTCATCCAAAACGCACCACTCCACACCCCCTAAAACCCCCCCGCAAACCGTACAAAAATTCAAATCACCCCACAATATAATTTCACAACTAGCCTGGGTGGGGGCTGCGCGACAGGTTAACTGGGTGAAAGTTGTGGAAAAGTGAGGTTAGTTGAAAAAAGTGAAAAGGAACTGCGCAACAGGTCGACGCTCGCTTTGCTCGCTCGTTCGCCCGCAATATGCCCCTGCGACACAGGCGAATCGTGGCGAGACCCACCGTCAGCCGTGGCATCGCTTTCGCAATCCTCCACCATCCACCGAACCAAAACTGAACCAAAACCGCACTAAAACTTGTTTCGTTGATTTCTCCGCGAGGAATTCGAATTTCCAAAATCCCCAACGACAAAGTGTGCGGAATTTAATGGGCTTTCTTTTGATACCAAGCTCACACAGAACAAACACGAATCCACAGATCCTTAGGGTTTTGAACGGAGCACGTTTTTTTTGAAAATATTTTTTTTCTTTTTTTCTAAATTTTTTGAGCAAAATCGAAGATTTCGCACTTTCTCGAAATTTTCTGCTCTTCAAAATGAGCCTAAGCACGCACAAAAAAAAATTTTCTACCAATTAATTTCGATTTTTCATCGAAAAAACACAAAATCGGACCTATCTCCGGGTCCTGACACGATTTAAAAATTTTTTTTGCACTAAAATTTAGTTACCTCCCTAAGGATTATGCATGCAAAATTTCACTCAAAAAAAACCACTCCACACCCCCTAAAACCCCCCCGCAAACCGTACAAAAATTCAAATCACCCCACCATAAAATTTCACGACTAGCCTGGGTGGGGGCTGCGCGACAGGTTAACTCGTGGGAACTTTGGGATCACGTAAAATGTTGAAAAAAGTGAAAAGCAACTGCGCAACAGGTCAACGCTCGCTTCGCTCGCTCGTTCGCCCGCAACATGCCCCTGCGGCACAGGCGAATCGTGGCGAGACCCACCATCAGCCGTGGCATCGCTTTCGCAATCCTCCACCATCCACCGAACCAAAACCGAACCAAAACCGAACCAAAACCGCACCAAAAATTGTTTCGTTGATTTCTCTGCGAGGAATTCGAATTTCCAAAATCCCCAACGACAAAATGTGCGGAATTTAATGGGCTTTCTTTTGATACCAAGCTCGCTGAGAACAAACGCGAATCCACAGATCCTTAGGCTTTTTATTGAAGGTCATTTTTTTTCGAAAATATTTTTTTCTTTTTTTCTAAATTTTTTGAGCAAAATCTGAGATGCGCACTTTCTCGAAATTTTCTGCTCTTCAAAATGAGCCTACGCACGCACAAAAAAAAAATTTCTACCAATTAATTTTGAATTTTCATCGAAAAAACACAAAATCGGACCTATCTCGGGCTCCTGACACGATTTAAAAATTTTTTTTCACTAAAATTTAAATGCCTCCCTAAAGAACATACACACAAAATTTCACTTAAAACAAACCACTCCACCCCACCTAAACGCCTCCTCCAAACCGTACAAAAATTCAAAACACCCCACAATATAATTTCACAACTAGCCTGGGTGGGGGCTGCGCGACAGGTTAACTGGGTGAAAGTTGTGGAAAAGTGAGGTTAGTTGAAAAAAGTGAAAAGCAACAGCGCAACAGGTCGACGCTCGCTTCGCTCGCTCGTTCGCCCGTTGCCCCTGCGGCACAGGCGAATCGTGTCGAGACCCGTGGCATCGGTTTCGCAATCCACCACCATCCACGGAACCAAAACCGCACCAAATATTCTTTCGTTGATTTCTCGAAAACGAACTCGAAAATCAAAAATCGAGAAAAGTAACTTTGTGCGGAATTTAATGGGCTTTCGATTGATACCTTAACTCACTCCAAACAAACGTGAATCCACAGATCCTTAGGGTTTTGAATGGAGCACGTTTTTTTCCGAAAATATTTTTTTTCTTTTTTTCTAAATTTTTTGAGCAAAATCGAAGATCTCGCACTTTCTCAAAATTTTCTGCTCTTCAAAATGAGCCTAAGCACGCACAAAAAAATTTTTCTACCAATTAATTTCGATTTTTTATCGAAAAAAAACACAAAATCGGACCTATCTTCAACTCCAATCAACATATCCAAAAAATTTTTTCGAATTTACGAATTTATTTACGAAATCTAACATATTACATGTTGTCGCACCCCAAATCTAACCAACGCTGCTTGGCTTCTTCTTGTGCTCGGTGTCGCCATCGTTTGCTGCATAGTTTCTTCGTGAACTCATCACTCCATCGGGTCCGAGGTCTTCCGAGAGGTCTCTTCACAGGCGGGCGCCATTCTTCGAGTCGATTGTACCACTTCTCCGGGCTTCCGTTCGCCATCTTCCAGGCGAAGTTCCACTTCCTTCTTCTTGCCGCTTCGTCGATGTCCTTCACCTTCGTGACGCCTCGGAGCCATTCGTTGGTCCTCCTGTCTAGCAGACGGACTCCGGCCATTCGGCGTTCCATCCGTCGTTGAGTGGTCGCAAGCCTCTTCCTCGCCGACTTCGTGAGCGACCAAGTTTCGGATCCGTACAGCATGGC
This sequence comes from Steinernema hermaphroditum, assembly GCA_030435675.1. Taxonomy (NCBI): domain Eukaryota; kingdom Metazoa; phylum Nematoda; class Chromadorea; order Rhabditida; family Steinernematidae; genus Steinernema; species Steinernema hermaphroditum. The sequence goes on from CM059622.1 coordinate 8,726,284, forward strand.
GGGGAGAACGCATTGATCGAAAAGTCTTCGTTTCCATCGCATCAGGACCAGAGCTGTGCAAACCGAGACTTTGAAAAACCGAGACCGAGACTACCGAGACCGAGACCAAATCAAAAGTCTCGCCGAGACCGAGACGAGACCGAGACTTCCGAGACTGGAATTTATTTTACGTCTGAAATCCCTCCAGGGGCACATTGTATTTCAAGAATAACAGCTTTTGCAAATTATCAACGTTCATTGACTTTCTCAAGTCAGTGAGGGCCAGTGTTGCCATTGAAAACAATCGCTCACTTTCAACAGAAGTCGCCGGACTGCTCAGATACTTCTCCGAAACCATCTTAAGCACGGGGAATTTCGTTCCACTCGACATCTGACTCCAGAACGTAATGGCGTCTGCTGCAGGGTCTGCTGGTGTGCGGAAGTACTCTTCTATCTCCTTAAAGATCGTAGACAGAATCTTCCTGTAAATTCACTTACCAGCGCTAATTTCATGCGTTCGTCGATTGGAGGAGTGCTGGAAACCACAATAGGCATCTGTGAGCAGCGATACTTTTCGAAGAAATCCGCACTATTGTTGTTCTGCTCCGGACGACTTCGTTCTACTTCTTTTTCAATGGAATTTACTGTTGTTTCAGCGAGAACGACCGCTAGCATTTTCTCTGCCTTGGTTTTCAGCAGTTCTCTCGAAGCAACTTGCTGTGGTTCTTCAATGAAATCGGCCTTAAACTTTGGATCCAACAGAGTGGCAACGACATAATCGGCATTCTCCTCGATTCCTTCGACTCTTTCTTCCAAATTCAACAGTATGGCGGTACTAACTTCCGTGCCACAATCGTTTAATGCACGCCGAAGAACGAAGATGGTGGGAATCACGGAGGAAATTGTAACATTTCTTCCTTGCAACATCACGGTGGCTTTCTTGATTGGCTGAAGCGAGTCTACCATTTTCTGCATAATCAGATACTCAGCCGGTGCGATCTTCGGGAATGACGACTTATCCATACAGAATATATCGATCACCGCTTTGTTCTCCAAGAATCGTTCGATCATATCGTGCAATGCGTTCCAGCGCACTTCGATCCCCTAGAAACCATGTGATAACGTGATCGACATATTGTAACAGCTCACCTTTTTTAACCACCTTGGTGGAATCTCTTCTAGCTGCTGCAACGCGATGAACTCTTGGCGTTCGACTCCTGACTTGCGAAGCTTTCGGATAAATTTTTTTATCCTTTCGAGTACACCATCAAAGTCTATCATGACTGCCTTTCGTAGTCCACTATAGACGGCCTAAATGGAAATTTCATTATAGTAGATTATAAATGGAACACTTACAAGTTGCAGCTGATGAGCAAAACAGTCTATTGATCTCAATCCACTCAGGCGGACAGTCTTCTTCATCACAGAAGCCGCGTCGCGAACAATAAGGTGACATCTGTCCGCCCCTTCACTTCCGAGAAATTCAGCTATGCAATTCGACAACAAACTACTTAAGTTATCGGCAGTGTGGCGTCCCTCAATGGGCAATACACCAAGCACCCTAGAATTCTGTGTTCCTTCTGGTTCGCAACCAATCCAGTGGGCCGTAACAGACAGCAGCGAGTGTCGGTTGTCTTCCGAAGTCCATGAGTCAGAAGTGAACGACACAAATTTAGCACTTTCCAGACGATTCTGGATTCTCTTCTTGTATTCTTCGTACAAGTTGGGGATATCTGTTCTCGAAACAGAGGTTCGTGATCTATAGACTATACCGTTATTTGAAATTTTCGGAGAAAACTTACCTCACGTTATACCACGGTGCTAGAATTTTGAGCAAATTAACGAATCCTCGTCGTTCGACGATACAGAAAGGTTCGGAATCCACAGCCACCATCAACGCTATGGCTCTGTTGACTGCGGCTGTTTTCGCACCGTCTTCTCTCCAATCTCCTTAACTCAACAAAGATAAATAGGACATTTATTCTGTCGTGACTTACTGATACATGATATGATCGAAGGTGTCTTGTCATCAACCTTTCGTTTCTTTACTGCATTGACCGCACCGGAAAAACTGCGTAATCATCTGCGTGCTTCGACTTCAAATGCCTTGAATGTCCGCTAGTATTTCCGTCTTTTCGAGAAATTTGTTTGCGACAGGACAGGCATACGGCTGCGTCGCTTTGCAGATCGAAGTAATCCGCGTAGCGTGAAGAACTCATAATAGCGAGATCGCAGAAGAACGGAGTTTTAGCGGAGTTTCCTCCTCACATGTTTACCGTAACTACCGTACTCTTCGAAATGGAATACAGTAATCCGTGTGAGACCGAGCATCAAAGTCTTGCCGAGAGTCTCGGCACTTTTCCGAGACCGAGACTACCGAGACTGAAAAAAGACCGAGAATTCCGAGACCGAGACGAGACCGAGACCGAGACTGCACGGCTCTGATCAGGACGCTTCTGGAGGTCAGGAAATCCTTGTACCGTCTGAAGACGTTCCATCCGCTCCGGATTCTTCGGGTGATCTCCTTGTAGTGGTCTCTCCTCAGCCTGACTTCCTGCCCGAGGTAGATGAAAGCTTCGACTTGTTCGATTTCTTCTCCGTTCAGTATAATCGACGCTTCCTCTGTGGCCAGAATCTTTGTCTTCTCCCGGTTCATTCTAAGACCGCTTCTTCTGGACGCTTCGTGGAGTTCGGACACCATCTGCTGCAGCTCTTCTTCTGTGTTGGCGATCAACGCGATATCGTCTGCAAATCGAAGATTCGAGAGCTTCGTACCATTGATGTTGATCCCAAAGTCTTGCCAGTCGAGCTCTCTGAAGACTTCTTCGAGCGTCGCCGTGAAGAGTTTCGGGCTGATGGTATCGCCCTGGCGGACTCCTCGTTGGATCTTGATCGGCACCCGTTCTTCTCCGAGTTGGACATACGACGCGGCCTGACCGTAGATCTTCCGTAGCAGGTTGAGGATCGCAGCCGGAACTCCTTGTCGCCTTATCGCATTCCACACAGCGTTGATTTCCACGGAGTCGAACGCCTTCTCAAAGTCGATGAAAGCGATGAAGAGCGGTATCCTGTATTCGCGCGTCTTCTCCACCAGAAGATTCACGGATTGAAGGTGGTCGACGGTGGAGTAGCTTCTTCGGAATCCCGCTTGCTCTTCTGGCTGCTCAGCATCCAAAATCCGCTCAATCCGAGTGACAATCACCTTTGTTAGAATCTTGTACACAGCGGAGAGCAATGATATCGGCCTGTAGTTCTTCAGCTTCATCGGATCTCCCTTCTTGAACAGTAGGATCGTCGACGCGTCGGCCATCTTATCGGGAACCTCACAGTTTCTAAGGCACCAGTTCAGGATTCCGGTCAGAGGGCCGAGAATACTGTCTTTCGCAAGTTTCAGCATTTCAACCGTAACCTTGTCCATCCCTGGGCTTCTTCCGGTCCTCATCTTCTTCATCGCTTCTTCTACTTCTTCCGGCAAGATTTCTGGATATTCTTCTGGCTCTTCGGAGGCTTCATACTCGACGTTTGTACTGGAGGCGTACAGATCTTCGTAGAATTCCTGGACGACTTCTCGAAGTTCCGCCTTCGTCGAGCACAGGTTCCCATCCTTGTCGCGCAGTTGAATGATTCTTCTTCTGCCGGTCGCGACTTCGCCTCGTATCTTCCTGAGCCCCTTACAGCTCATCATGGCTTCTTCGACCAGTCGACGGTGATGTTCGTTTATATCGTTTCGCACCTCACGGCGGATCAGCTTGTTGAGCTCCGTGAGGGCAATTCGATCTCTTGCGGTCGTTTGGCGTCTCCGAAGCGTGTGTCGTTGTCGTAGGAGCTCTTCAGTGCTTGGCTTCAGTCGATTCTTCTTCTCTTCTTCTTCAGAGAATCGTGCGACTTCTTTGATGTAGCCGATCATCTCTTCGTATTCTGTCGGCGTCTCCGTGTGGATTCTTGGCGGATTCATAGCGATGGCCATCTTGAAGAGATCCCGGTTCAAAGTCTTCTTTTTCATCGTTGACTGATCTTCTCTCCAGAGCCTCGGTGTTGGAGGTTGGATCACTGCTCGCAGAATCCGATGGTCCGAGCCCGCGTTGTAAGAGCCGAGGACGCTTGAGCTTCTGAACTGGATGCCTCGTGGTGCCAGACTGTAATCGATGCAGTTCTTCGACGTTGCATTCGGCGACATCCAGGTCCACTTGCGTCCTGGTCGGGCTTTGAAGTAGGAGTTCACCGACCGGAGGCGGAAGTCTTCGCACAGGTCGACGAGAAGTTGTCCTCGCCGGTTTCGGTCGCCATATCCGTGGATCCCGACTGCTTCTTCGGTCTCGTCTCTTCTTCGGCCCATCTTCGCGTTCAGATCACCGAGCAGAACAGGGAAAATCCTTAATCGATAGGAAGATCCCGATCCACCAACGTTGGCATCCCAGCTTGCTCCTATCGGCATACCAACGTGGCGCAGTTCCGCCCGGATCACTTCCAGAAACGCATCATAGTCGTCTTCTTCGTCGTCATCTTCCTCATCATCATCTTCTGGTCTTCGGCTACCCGTTGCTGGCGCATACACAGAGTAGAGGCGCAGCACTTGATCATCGAACTGGAGGTCCAGTCGGGAGATTCTTGGTGCAACTTGGTGGAACTGTCGGATATGGGGCTTCAGCTGTTTCTTCACCAGGAATCCAGTGCCAGAGGTTCTTGTGCTGTCTTCTGGTCCGGCGTAGAAGAAGCAGTAGTCGGAATCCTCCAGGTCCATTGCGCCAAAGTTGTTCCATCTCAGTTCGGTGAGGGCGACGACATCCAGGTTGGTCTTCTCGAGTTCCTTCTGCAGCTCGACGAGGCGTGGCGTTGAAGCCAGTCGGCGTACGTTGAGAGTCCCCAGCACAACGCGAGGGACTTGGCGGGGGTGGAACATTACTAGACTCTGCGGTTCCAATGCTTCTGAGTCTAGCCCCCGCTGTCTAGATGAGAGCTCCGGAGAGGCCCGACCGCTCACCACCACGACAGACAGGGGAATGTAAAAAATTTTAAAATTCAAAATTCAAAATTTTTTCACTATAATTTAAATGCCTCCCTAAAGAATATACACACAAAATTTCACTCAAAACAAACCACTCCACCCCACCTAAAACGCCCCCCAAAAACGGACAAAAATTCAAAACACCCCACAACATAATTTCACAACAACAAAGGCAGTGATAAGCATGCGGAGCAGAGGACGACGGCGCGGTCAAATTCGGCGTTCGGACTATTCTGACTCAGACCGCCCACCACTCTGCGAACTCACGGGAATGCAGTGGTGATAAAGCCAATTCGTCCGCGTCTCGACTGTCCGTAGAAAGCCGTTGCAACGGACAAGAAGCAGATCGACGAGAGCAAAAGTCATCGTTTTATCCAAAATAAACCCGGCTGCGCGCGAATTCGCGCCCTCCAGGTACTAAAAGCCAATTAGCCTGTAGCCCTGCGGGCGGCAAGATTGGCGCTTATGTAAATGGCTAAAGTGGGCGAAAAAATTGTAAAGTTTCAGGAAACTCGAACCGAAAACACTGCTGGTTACAAAATAGACAAAAAATCACTCAAAAACAGCAAAAAAACTCAAAGCTTAGCATCACCAGAGAGATAGTGGAAGTATACTCGCCGTCAAAAAAAACAAAGTCCGCACGTTCGGTCAGCGTGCGTGTGGTCTCCCCGATTTACAAGGGAAAACCTGACTTGAGCATCATAGAAACTCGATTTCTCTGTGGCGTTTCGCCGAAATCCGTCAAATACAAATTGTTCGTTAGTGGCCAGAGCGCCGCTCGTGCCAAATTTCGCTGCGAACCGTGCACTCTTTTCGTGCGAAAAAGTGTCTTTTCTCCGTGACTAGGTCTCATTTAGATGCTGCATAGATATTTCGGAACTGTTTTATCGGCAAAATGGCAGCAATTCGTTCTGTATGCGATCACAATCTATCACCGATCGTGACGGTTACGGAATCTGACAGGTACGAGCATGCTATGAGAATCGAAGAATAGTCCGCTCTCTACGACAATGCACAAGTAGAGCTCATCTTGCATGATCCCGAACTATCAGATTTCGGCAGAAGCGAAGGTCTGCAATAGATTGCGATCACATACCGGGGGAATGTTACCATTCTGCCCAGAAACCTGTCCTGAAATTTCCCTGTAACGTGAAAAATAGACTTACAAGGGAACATCCCCAAGTGTCCGACGAGTTAGGAGCTGAGATGTGGCGCGGCTTGTAGACGGTCTTCTAACTAAGAAAACGCACATAGTCTCACCGGCCATAAATCAGTCGGGCTACCATAAAGATGGTCATGAAGTTGCAAAAAATTGTAAGGTCTCCTGGTGCGATGTCCCTGACTAGTCAGAATATACGGTATTTTTGTCCGATTTTGGACGGGGTTTTTAAGGATTTCGGCATTTAGAGCCAAAATTAACATTACCAGTTAACAACCATGTTCTTTTAGCAAGAAAGGGGGTCAAAAAATGACAAAAAACTGACATGAAAACCGTATATTCTGACGAGTCAGGGACATCGCACCAGGAGACCTTACAATTTTTTGCAACTTCATGACCATCTTTATGGTAGCCCGACTGATTTATGGCCGGTGAGACTATGTGCGTTTTCTTAGTTAGAAGACCGCCTACAAGCCGCGCCACATCTCAGCTCCTAACTCGTCGGGCACTTGGGGATGTTCCCTTGTTAGTCACGGAGAAAAGACACTTTTTCGCACGAAAAGAGTACACGGTTCGCAGCGAAATTTGGCACAAGCGGCGCTCTGGCCACTAACGAACAATTTGAATTTGACGGATTTCGGCGAAACGCCACAGGCGCAGAGAAATCGAGCTTCTATGATGCTCAACTCTGGTTTTCCCTTGTAAATCGGGGAGACCACACGCACGCTGACCGAACGTGCGGACTTTGTTTTTTTTGACGGCGAGTATAGAGCATTACCATCTCAACTGTCTGTGTGGCTCATTGCGAACGTTCTCTGTTTGTAAGCGGGCGGTGTCGGGTTCGGTTCCCCTCGGGGTCCTTATTTTGTGTGGGTGTTTCCGCCGTGCGCACGGAAAAACACACACACACAGACCAACGGACCCGTCAGCTCTCCATTTATATATAGGGGATCGCCGAAAATAACGCAACTCTTGGAGATCGTTTGGGTACAAATTGACGCTTTCCTTGTCACCCGCGTGGTTCTTGTTTGCGCTCCTCCCTGAGTTGATGCGATACCAACTCCACAACTGAAGAAATATCCGAATCGGCGTCGACTACCTAGAAGATGATAAGAATGAGAATGCTTCATTTAGCTATGTGCGACCCACCTCAACGGGGTATTTATTTTGGTTAAGCAGCCAGTCGTCGTGGAGGTTATGAAGAGATCTTAAGTATTCCTGAATCTGTTTAGAAAAATAACTCGATGAACTGCCTTTTACCAGTGTAACGCTCTTTTCTTCATTACGACTGCGGGTGAGCAGGCGATCGAAGCAAACCTCTGGCGACGCTCTGAGATAAACTGAAGTGGGGATACTGTAATTCATTAAATACGGTAGCGGGACTCACTGAATAAGTCCGGACGTATGGAATGATGGTCTATGAAGCGCACAAAGTTTGCATGGAGTGCACTGACCTGCTCGCTCGTTAGGTAGTTCCTAAATCCCGTTTCGAGAGATGCAGAAGCAAGAGCAAGGAACTCACTGTCTCCTCATGTTCTCTACGAAGCAACAGCGCGCGCTGAAAATCGAGCGCTCCATAACGTTGACACCGTTTTTCAACTGAAATCCGTACTATCACTCTCTCAAGGACTGAAGCTGCGTACGAACCTGACAATGCTTCAAAACCATATCGATCTGGACTTTCGCCTGGAACCAGAATGCCCACGTCTTCGGATCGGCGTACATCAACCCCTAAATAGGCCAGCAAGGCGTGATTTTGCACGAGAACTGGATACCAGTGGGTTTACTCCTCCATAGCTCTTCCAAGTATCCAGCGGCTCCTGAATGGCGTTGACGCTTCTGTTTGCTGTCAACAACCGTGAGATAAGCGACGACTTCCCACTCGCGATGTTTCCCTCAACGCATATCAAGCGTGGCAAACTCATGACAACCTTTAACGAAACACACTGCCTGCGAAATCCCTCCCGCCAACAACAATCGCAGAGAACAAGCACGGACCAGAGCACCAGAACCCATGTAGCGAGAAAAACACAATCTAACGTCCAAACAGCAACAAATTTATGAAAACAGGAAGGTATCCACGCGTTCGAGCTAAGGAACCTCGATGTAACAAATAGGAACAACAATGTACATTAATGTTGCTTCTTGCGGAACGAGCAGCCCTCGACGAGGCGGGCCTTACCACCGGTGGGCTGGCAAAGGATGGTGGTGCATCCGACGCAGACGACAACGGACTGAGCGTGACTGAAGATAGTGGTGATCTTGTAGCATCCAGGGCACTTGACGTCCATGAAGAAAGAGTTGGGGTGCTGCACAAGGCGCTTCAGCTTGTGGGTCTGCTTCTCCTTGACCGGATCAGGGTGGAGCAAATCGCGAGCCAACGGCATCTTTGTTAACCTGTTGAGCGTGAACCTAAAAAGAGCGCTGTTAAAAACCACCAGGGAACGCGATGTTGCACAAAACGAGGCCATCTTGCGTAACACAAGTCAACTGCAAAACTAAGCCAACAAGTTGGGGAATAATTCAGCGCGCAGAAAAGTACGTTGAAGCGCAATCGACTTTCGCGAATCGCGAAATGGCTCAGATGGCGAAACAAACGATTCCAGTTAGGCAGTGCGTTCACCTAGTACGAGGCCCAAAACATACTGCAGCGGTTTCACGGCCTCACAGACCACAACTTAGGTAGGTGCAAAACGAGGCGCAAATCGGGATATAAGTCAAGGAAAAATCCAGCAGTAACACTCCTGGCGCGGTTACCGTTCTTCTGAAATCTAAAATCGAGAAGTATCGTAACCGTAGGAAGCAGGTTTTCCCTTTGAAAGCTTTCAAAAAGTAGGAAAGTGGATACGTTCGGTAACGGGAATTTTGAAGCCTATTACACCGAACTTCTCTCCTTCCATTGTGCTCTTTACGTGGCCGTTGTGCATGAATGGCCGAATTAGGAAGGCACAGCCTGCAGCTTTGGAGATGACATGAAGGTTCATGGATCACCGCAGGTGCATCTCTGGGGCTGAGATTTTCTCGCTGGTGAGGTCTCGGCACGACTGGTCGAATTTTGTCGATTGGCGACGACGTTTTCTTGCGAGCAGCGCCGTGGATGCTCACAAGCAGCGGTTTTCTTTTGATACTTTCGCGACTTCCTCCGGCGTGTCGTATTCTTTGTAATATAATCTTCGGCAGATTAAAGAAAATTCCCTCTTTTCAGCCATGAACAGCCTCGCGTTCAAAAGGAGCCTCTCGTTGAGCTCCGTCGCTCAACAGCTCGTCAAGACCCCCATTCAAGCTCACGGAATCGAGGGCCGCTACGCGTCGGCTTTGTACTCTGCTGCCTTCAAGAAGAAGAGCTTGGACACTGTTGACTCTGACTTGAAGAAGATCCGTGATATGTACCAAACAAACACGCAGTTCAAGGTATTTGGGAGTGACTCTGCAGTTATATCAAGTTTATGGATTTTCAGGAATTCGTTCTCGATCCTACTCTGAAGCGCCACAAGAAGAAGGATGCCGTTCAGGCTGTGCTCAGCAAGGTTGGAGTCAGTTCCGAATCCCAGAACTTCCTTGCTCTCCTCGCCGAGAATGGCCGTTTGAATAAGCTGGAGGCTGTCATCAACTCTTTCGAATCCATCATGCGTGCTCACCGCGGCGAGCTTTTCGTCCAGGTCACTACTGCAGAAGTAAGCCGTTTGCATACGGTGTCCTAATACGTATTGCCTGTTTAGCCTCTCGCGAAGAATCAAGAATCTGCCCTGCACTCCGCACTGCAGAAGTTTGCCCAGCAGGGACAAAAACTCCACGTCACCCTAGCCGTCAACCCCAAGCTGATCGGAGGAATGATCGTTAATATTGGCGACAAATACGTGGACATGTCCATTGATTCTCGCATTAAGAAATACCAGCAGGTCCTCGAAAGCGCTGTTTAATTTTTAGATGCTTATAGTCCTTTAGAACACTGATAAAGTGTACGTAAGTGTTTATCATTTCTTCGCATCTGTGGTAAAGTTACAGAGGGGTTGATAGTTGTTCACTGGCTGAACAGGGACATGCACAAGTAGATTGGGATTTCCTTCACAGGCGATGGGAGATTCCTCAGTCTTATCGTGAACACTGACACGCGAAGAGTCAGCTCTTTTCTTTGAAGACTCGCTTGTTTTCCTAAACGAGGTTTTTGCATCCCATAAGGTTCGGTAGAACGTACGTAGCCGCTTTCCCGATAACCTTTGCAGGCTGCAAGTCCGGATTTCCTTTGAAACGAACCGTCTCCTTCTTCGTGATTTCGATGACATCGACTGCCAGTGGAAAATCGAGATCCTGCGTTTTTTCCGCCAGAAGAGCTGCACGGACATACGCTTTGGCTGCAGGGTCCTCCGCTTGTTCTATAGCCATCGTAGCCTAGAGAATCACCTAGTGCTACCTGGATAAGGTTGTTCCTACTTACATGTCCCTTTGCCTTAAGTTGCTTGAACAGCGAATCGCTTGCTTCATGAACGCTCGTCACGGGTTGGTTGTCGATATCAAGGATTGCATCTCCTATGTTGAGGGTAAGCGATGACAGCGTATCCTCAACCAGTCGAGTAACGTAAACCTGCAAGTATACAGTAAGCAGTAATCATCACCTTGTTATGGACACCTTGTTGTTGTAAGACTTTATGGGTAGCGCCAGTTTGCAGCCACTAATCATGAACATTATCCCCACGTGGTACTTGTATCCGGGAAGGGCGTCGTAATCGCGAGGAAGCCGTGACAACGGCATCTCCTGCTCGGTGATCGGACGTGAGATCTTCAGAAACAGCTAAAGAGGGGACAAATGAATCGCAGGAGCGGAACACTCGCCTTGTAGGACCCCAGGGTCAACTTCTTGACTACATCAATAAACACTTTGCGATCAATCTTCTGTCCGTTTACCGTCAGAATCACATCTCCGAAACGGAGGTTACCGTGACTCGGCGACTCGCGCTCCACCTTCACGACGACAAGAGTACTGCTCACGCGAATTCCGAGCTGCAGAACCTCAGTAACTAAAGCAGCGGCCACTCCAGACCAACCTGCTCGTTCTTTTTCCCTTCCACTGTAACATCCATCGTTTCGAACAGCGATCCCGGCACATTGGTGCCGTAGGCATTCGACATCGGGCTCGAGGATTCTTCAGCTGTCCAGCAGCCCCCGACCGACCGCCGAAAGAGAACTCACAAGACTGAGCGAGCGACGTCTCAAATTTACTCGCGAGTAACAACAACGAGGAACAACAACAAGATCAACAAAGAGGCGAAGGGAACTCAGTTGGTGTCGCGCTTCTGGATGGAACGGAGCTGCTTTTTCTTCGTTTTCTTCAGCTTGGCCGCGTTCGTAATCACCTGCACTACTTCACCTTTGCGTTCGTTCTCAGCTCTCCGTTCTTCCTGTTCCTTACGAACTTGAATCCGCGCAGCCTTCTCCTCCGCGATCTTCGAACGGATTTGCTCCTGGAACAGCTTTACTGCCTTCTGATCGGACTTCTTCTTCATCTTCGTTTCCCAGGAGCTCTTCAACGGCTTGTCCTTGAAAATCGCAGTATGCCTGTAACGGCTGATTACAGAATACGCGAAGTAGCTACCAACCTCTGCTTGTTCACCGTTTTCCACCAGCGTCCCGATTTCGGCATTCCTCTGGCCGATTCGCTCGTCTCCGCCGGCACCAACATCGGGACCTCCTCCTCGTTTGACATAAATCGAAGAAAAAGTAAAATCGCAAGTACGCAACGCGGCACTAAAACGCGACAATATTCGATCGGCGCCAGAAGCGAATCAGCGCGACAGCACAGCACAGCCTAGTGGGTGGGCGTCCTGCTACGAAAACCCTGAACGTACCCAGATGTTTGCGGTATGTCGCTCTCAGCTGATCGTGGCAGCGGTTCGATTCTCTCCGACTCCACTCCCCCAATCCGCGCTCCCGTCTCGTTTAGCGTTGCCACGCTGTTGTCGAATGTCACTAAAAACTCCAAAATCGCTTAATAGGTTATTTTGTGCAGCGTCCTCAACATTCGATATTTTGTGATTTTGGGCGCAAATCTTATTCTAGAGGTAACTTTGTAAAGATTTCCAAACTTCGTGGGCCTCAAAATTGAGAATGTGGAATATGTATCGGGTCGGCGACGCGATGATAAGTGGACCAAAAAAACGGAAAACAGTGTGCATCTTTTTCAGCTTCTTCTCGGCTGCCTCCATGAACGTCGAAGGGTTTTCGAATATGCTCGAATCCTGCCTGACGTTCGAGCCAGGATTTTACGACTTCAGGGAATCTCAACTCTTCGACGACGAGCAGCGTGTGTACGTCCTTGGACGCGAGTTCGCAGGGAAGGAGGGTTTGTTCCATGAAGTGGCATCTTTTAAATAAAAAATTTCTAGATCATGAGGTGTTGAAGAAGTGTGTCTCGTCACTGCTATGGTTTACCTACCGTAAGAATTTCCCTCCAATCGGCGGTATTGGTCCCACAAGTGACCAGGGATGGGGCTGTATGCTGCGATGTGCGCAGATGCTGATGGCGCACACTCTCACAGTCCGCCATTTGGGTCGTTCTTGGCAGTGGTCTTCCGCAGAATCGAAAAATGGCACCTATCTGAGTATTCTGAAAATGTTCCAGGACAGAAAAGATTCTCTGTACTCGCTGCATCAAATTGGTATACTGTTACAGCCATTTTCTAAATTTTTACATTTTTTAGCTCAAATGGGTGTTTCCAACAAAAGGAAAGTCGGAGACTGGTTTGGCCCTAATACAGCTGCCCAGGTGCTCAAGAAGCTTGCCATATTTGACGATTGGTCCCGCATTTCCGTTCACGTGGCTCTGGACAATGTTCTGGTTCATAATGATGTGCGCTTGATGGCGTATACAAAACCTCCACAGACTAAGATTTGCAATGCATCTTCCGATCGAGAAGCACCAGAGGAGAAGTCACGTGCAAATGAACCAGAAAAAAACAGCTCGAACATGGGTAATGGAGAAACGAACCTCGAGAGTGAGTGGCGTCCACTTTTAATAATCGTACCTCTCCGACTTGGTTTGCGTGAAATCAATCGCTGTTATATACCTGCTTTCCAGGTAATTGATATCGTAATTTCTTCTCCAGTAAACTACAATTTTAGGAATTGTTCAAACTTTCGCAGTTTGCCGGCATTCTGGGTGGTCGTCCGAATCATGCCCTTTACATAGTAGGGATGGCTGGTCAGAAGGTGAGCTTGTCCACTTGTCAATCGCTGTACGGTATCATCTTCAGATGATCTACCTTGATCCGCACTATTGCCAGCTAGCAGTGGACACTGGCGACGTCGAAAATGTCGATGGGAATGGCACCCCCACAGAATCAAACGAACAAATGCCTTTGGACGATTCGACATTTCATTGCCCCTATATGCTGCATGCAAACTATAGCAGTCTTGATCCTTCTTTGGCTGTGGCATTTATCTGTCTCAATGAAGCCGACTACAGCGATTTGTGTTCACGCCTGGAAGAGGTAAAGACCCTCTGTTTCACTCAACTTCGTGTGCCTTGTGATTGCAGAATGTTTTGAAAGAGTCCCCAGCTCTATTTCATTTAATGGAAAAACGACCAAAAGGATTTCCGAAATTCGTTCCTTACAGTGGATTGAATGAAAAAGTCCAAATTCAAGGTTGGTGCTCAAACTAATGTAATGTGTAAAGCCGTTTTGTTCAGAGTTCTGGGACCTCGGAGATCCGCAGTACAACAGCGATGAAGACTTTGAACTGCTGGAGTGATTAGTCGTTGATATCCGTGCCTTTGTACATAGCTCTCTTCCAATTTGTAAATAACCTGTAAATAACTGTATGAGTAAATTGGATACGGGGGGCGAATGCATACTGCTTTATCATGAGTGCGTCGTCGATGACGTCGTCGCCAGCGTATTTGTAGCGTCGCGGAGTATTTCGCAACGACTTACTTCTGGTTCTTCCCATAGTTCTTATTTTTTTCGCGATATGTTGGTCGGCGCCTGCAGGTGTTCGCGCATCTCGCAGGTTCGATGACTCAGCGGCGCCGTGTTTCAGGTCGAGTAAGTCGCGCAGAAGACGACGGATGGATTTCTCCAAAATCGAATCCTCGTTGTACGGCGACGTAGAGGACGACGACGATCTGCTGGCCGAGCTGATGGCCTTGGAGAACGAGGGGAAGCGGAAAGTCGAGTCATCGACACAAAAGCGCAGCGCTGGTAAGTGACGAACCAACGTTCGTGGCATAATGTATCAGCCACCCCGAGTCGATCAGGAAGAACACTGGATCCGCGTGCACTCTCCGCAGCCTTGGCCGAGATTCCCGACGACGACGGCGAAATGTCGGATGCCATAGAAGACGACGAAGAGCTCCTCGGCGAATTGGCAGATCTGTTGGGCGACGATCAGCCTGAGGCTGTCGCTCCCCCTCCGTTGCCTTCTCGACCGGCGCGCCAACAAGATGACAGCTTACTACATAAGCTTCGTGAGGTTGAATCGGAATACAAGAAGATGAAAGCGGATGCGGCGGGGAACACGTCGAAGATACGGAGGTATTTGTATGTTCATAAATCTGTATGCTTGCTTTTCAGGTATGACAGGGCCTTAGCCAAAATTTCTGATCTGATAGAGAAGGCGGAGAAAGGCATCAAGTTCGATTTGAGTGAAATACCTCCTTCGCCATCAGCGTCAGCAGCACCACAATCCTCTTCCGAACCGGTGCCTCCTTCCGCACCCGTAAGATCCTCTTCGACAGAGCAACCGCCTCGCGAGCTACCACGGAAAAAAGAAGTTCTGCCTCCGCCTGTACCACCAAGAAAAGAAGAGCCGCAACGTGTCCATGCCGACTCGGTGCGAGCATTTCGTTCTGGGTGACTGTGACGTGCTGTTTTCAGAGTTCTTCTTCTGCTGCGCCAGCGAAGCCAGATGGAGGGTTACAGAAGGAAGTGCTTCTGTCGCTCCTGCAGAGAAGAAAGCAAGCTTACATTAAGAATGCACACCTTGCGAGTAAGGCAGAGGACAAAGCGGCGGCGCTCGAGTTCGTTGCGGTGGCTAAGCAGTTTGATGAAGCGATCAAGGCAGTGAACAGTGGAGTGCTGACGGAGTGTGATGAAAGTGAGATTCCACCGACGCCTCCTCCCTACAGGATTCCTCCGTCAAAGATGCCACCTCCGAAGACGATCTCTGAGGATCTGCAAAGACGCGTGGAGGTGTTCATCGACTTGTCGTCCAAGTACAAAGCAGAAGACAATGAACGAAAACTTCGGTTCGTGGCTGGGTTTGAAGTCGTTGACCGCATACACTTTAAGGATGAATTCGCGTATCATCGAAAATTATCAGGAAGCTATGCGCGAGATTCGCGCCGGTCGCCCTTTCGATCTTTCGGAGCTTCCACCTCCGCCTGGTTTTGAGAAGCTAGCATCGCGAACTGCTCTCCTAGTGCAGAATGTCTCGGCGACTCCCATGGCAGCTGCCCGTCCACTAGCTGCTGTGGACCC
The DNA here is from genome assembly GCA_030435675.1 of Steinernema hermaphroditum. Classification (NCBI taxonomy): domain Eukaryota; kingdom Metazoa; phylum Nematoda; class Chromadorea; order Rhabditida; family Steinernematidae; genus Steinernema; species Steinernema hermaphroditum. The sequence continues at coordinate 8,741,900 of CM059622.1, forward strand.
GCGATCTGGAGGCCCTCCGTCGCGACAGCAAAACCAGTTGCAGTTCTTGTTGACCAGGCAGAAGCAGTTCAAGGATGCGGCGATCTTGGCCAAGAAACGCGGAGACGTTATCACCGCCAAAAAGTATCTTCTCAGTGCCAAGGTTCGCCCTGCAGCACTCAACAAATTAAATATGCCGAAACGCTGTTTAGGGTTTTGAGCCAATGATTGAAGCATCGCATAACGGACTGCCGGTGGACATCCGTAAAGCCCCGATCCCACCGCAAGTTTTGCCTTCTCAAGGAACGCTGAAACCCACCATAGAGTCGCAGAAGTCGTTAACTGGAAACGAAAGCGCACTGATCGCCGGTGACACTCGAGAAGTCTTTGCCTCTATGGAACGTGACCTTATCCGCCAAGTTAAACTCTGTGACAACAACCGTACTCACTTTGCGAAGCTGGGAGACGTCAGCAGAGTGAAGCTTTATGAAAGCATGCTAAGCTCCTGCAAAAGAGATCTTCTGCAGATCCGGTCGGAAGCTGCAAACGGCAACGTTCCGCCAAGGTACCTTCCCTAGCCACATCCCGTTCCAGCCTTGGTTCTAGGTTTCGCTACGTCATCAAGGAGTTTCCATGTGTGGAGATGAACGCCGACATGCCACCAGAGGTCGCTCGAGTTGTGATTGTCGGCGCCGACGAAGTGAAGCTGCCTTCTGGCTACAAACCGACAGATGGGAATATCTACGTCGCCTACGACTTTCCTTTCCCTCATGACAGCCATCAGACGGGAAAGACGAAGCTCGTCAGCGGCACTGACTCACCAAGTTTGTAAGAAGTGGAAACCGCTTTGATCACGGCGTTGTTTAGGATTCAACGAAACCGTGGATTTCAATGTCAACAGGAAATCTCGACAGCTTTTACGCGTAATCAAACGAAGTGGAATCAAATTTGAAGTCTACCAGAAAGGGGGCTTTCTCCGCAGCGACAAACTACTAGGGACTACGGAATTCAAAATCAATGACCTTGAAAACAAAGCCACCATTGACGGAATCGTTGCACTGATGGACGGACGGAAACCAGCCGGAGGTCGTCTTGCTGTGAACGTTAAAGTTCGCGAGCCTCTCGGAGAAACCGCACTGAAAGTCATTAAAGAGAAGTGGTTGGTAATTGAGCAATAGCGAGGAAGGGCCACAGGAGATAAATTATGTTATAAACTCATCATAATATATGTTTCTGTACATTCCGAGTTGCAAAACAAGTACACATAAGATTGATTACTTACTAAGAAAGGGGAAACATATTGTGGACAGGAGGGATTTAAATGTACACGAACGAAGACATGATTTTCGTACAACACGTTCGATGGAGATGTCCGTGTGGAACGACGGTAATGGTATACAATTAAAGAAGAAATGGTAGTTGGTGACCAGAGTTAGTATACAGCGCGCAAGTTGTCCTGTCCGCTCGGGTGAGAAAGAATATCACAGATAAGGAGCGAGTCTTGTCTCGTAGATAGTGAAACCAAACGGAGAGAAGTACGAACAGGAGATGAGGCAATAAGGCACGACAGACCACAAGAGGAAACAAAGCGAATATAACCGACTAGACAGGAATGGGGACAGTACAACGGGCGTTACGGTTGCGTTTACTTGCTAAAAGCTTCGAAAACAGCCCACATCACATCGGTGCATCCGTTACCCTTCTTCTCGCTCTCCGCTTCGTAATCCAATTCGAGAATCGAGCGGACTCGTTTCATCGCAACTTCATAGTCCTAAATCAGCAGCAAACCTGACGTACGACGACGATCTGACATTCTTACCTGATCATTAAGAGGAGCGAAGGCGTTTTCCAAAACATCACTAGCATGGGCCAAGACAATCAGGGAAAGCATTCGCCTGTCCATGCGATGAACGTCGTTCGTCCAGCGTTGCAAAACCGCTTCCTGCACCTGTTTGATGAGTTTGGTCTTCAGAACCGAATCGTGAAGGGGATGCGTGGTCATGTCAAACAGCAAGAAGTTCTGCTTCTCCGTGGTGAGCACACCCTTTTCCACGAGATTCTTTGCAAGACGTTCGCGCACATTCCTTAGCTGATAGCGAAGCTTGAGCGGATTCCAAGTTTCTCCGCTGAGATACTCGACCCAGTTCGTGACCGTTTCTCCAGGTTGTGTCTCCTTTATGTGGCGTAGCGCTTCATCTAAGATTACATCTCCCGTCGGCTGATCGTTTTTCAAGAGGATCTGAACGGAAAATGAGGTTGGCATCTGCGTGACATGACTATACCTTCCGCGACAAAAGAGCTCTTTTGCGCATACCTGTTTTCTCTAATTCGATCCGATTGCGCAAAGCCAGCTCGATCATCACACATCCTCGTAGTCCGCTGCTTATACAATCATTCCAGAACGACGTGTACCCCTGAAAATAGTCACTGAGTACGAAGCGAACGGTATGCAGCTTACCTCGCGGTCCTTCAAACCCAGGAGGAGAATCTGTTCCATGAGGGTAAAACGCGTCGCTTTGTCGTCTCCTCGATCTTCTCCTTCGGATACATCTCCGCCATCGTCCACAACGTCGTTGTCCTTCTTTTCCTAAGACATAAAAGCGTAGATTACGTGACGAAAAACAAAAGAACTTACATCTTCCACAGGTTTGGCTTGGACTCGACGTCTCGTAACGGCTCCTTCTGACATCGCGAACGCTTTTTGATCAGTTGGGAGGTCGCAACACGCGCTTTGTCACCCGGCAGATCCGCCTGCAACGACAAAAGGTGAGCGTCCCGTGCGCAGTTCGGATGCATTCAAATCGATCGTCAAGCTGGCACGCAGTGGAAAACAACGCGACAAGCCACGATACCGACAATGGTAGCGGCATCGCGGAACAGTCCGTGTGGAGCACCGCCGTTCCGACGTTAGCTGCCGTCTCCATACACAAAAACACGCACAAAATTGTGTCATGGAACGCGGGAAGAAACAACGTATCGGAAAATGAGTATTTGCAACTTCGGACGGATTCGGATTGTGGCGGCGTCGGAGACGGCCGTGATGTCACGGCGCTGCTGGCGGCGCTGGAAATGAGGACTGGCGACGCCCCGCCCCTTTGCGTGGCGACCGAATGGTTTTCGCTTTGGGATACGCGCGTCTTCCGCGGGAACCGAGGGGAGACTCCTTTCGAGCTTCGTGCAGTCTACGGGTCGGTCGGTCTTCGAGGAGCCTCTCCAGAAGCAGCGGTGTCTTGACCGGAGGTCGCCGGGGAGGATAAGTCGACCTGGAGAGGGCGACTGATGGCAGGGACCTCGCGAATGGGAGTTGTGGAATCTCCGAAGAGATAAGCGATCTCCGATGGTTTTTGTCTTTCAAATCTCGATCCGCCCGATAGGGAAAATGATTCGGGAGAAAAAAAATTGTGATCACGGTATTACAAGTGGCAAAGGGGGCGAGTAACCAGTGGCGGATCATTCATTTCATGGGGGAGATGTGACGTGGAAGAGTCGCCCTTAGTCCTTTTTGAGGTCACCCAGTAAGCTCTATGACCAGCCGAGCTGAGTTCCGTGGGGTCGAAGCGTTCCTTCCCGATTGCAGTCTCTTGGGCTGGCACTCGGAGTCCTTATCATCGCGACCGTCGCCCTCATGGACTCTGGATGGCAGATTACAACGTGATTTCGGCAACAAAAACGATCGATTTCGTTTTATCAGTTAGGTTATTCAGGACGAATGTACATAAACAAGGAGACAAAGGCACGTGAAGGGAGGCGGTTAGGGATGAAGGGCTCAGAATCTCCAGAGAAGGGCAACCGTCGCGAGGATCGCCACCGCGAGAGACGTCGAGAGCGCCGGGGCGGCGTTGCATCGGTCGCCGGAGCACTGGTAGAGATAGAGAGTGACTCCGGAAGTGCCTGAGATCTTCTTGCCGTCGAACTTCTCACCGGTGTAGGCGCACTCGCGCACGATCGAGATCTCCCCTGAAAGGCAGTGGGTTACGGTAGGCGGAGGGCCACGGGGTACCGTTGATGTCCTGTTCGATCTTGCGGCAGCCGATAGCTTCTTTGTTGGCAAACTTGCCGAAGGAGAGGGGCTGGCAGGCCTTCAGATGACGCTCGTAGTGGCTGTTGCACTCGGGGTGCTGCTTCGAGTTGCAGGTGAAGCACTGGAGCGCCGAGGCGGCGGCGACGAAGCAAAGGAGCGTCACTGCGGCCGCGAACTGCATTATTCTGAAGAGGGACCCCGTTAGGGGTGCTCAGGGAGACGCGGATCGCGGAGGAGCGAAGGAGTGGAGACGGGCAGCGCCTTCGTTTAATGGAAAAACGCTTGTCGTTTGGCCCAACTCGCACGGCGATAAGGACGGTGAACACCTAAGAGACCAAACATTCGCCTCGAGCATTCTATAAATATCCTTCTGTAGCGTTTATGGCCCTCCGGAGGACACGGCACACTCTCGCGTTCCCAAGTTCCCAAGAACTGAGAGCAACACGGAAGAGAGGGAGTGATAAGGGACGAGTCAGATGCCGGAGGTGCAGTCCTGGTCGGAGGAGCGACCGCAGACGGCGCCTAATGGCCACGAAGTGATCGCGCCATCTACCTAAGGGGAGTGTCGTCCGGGGGGGCACTGACTCCCTCTGAACTTCCAGATCTGCTTCGTCGACCGGTCGAGGTGACCGGTCGACGAAGCGGCGATAAACCTGACTGTTTCTGCTTTATCGGTAGCCGCTATCATCGCTTCCTCGGCATCCCGCGCCGTCGCCGGCCCTTCTGTCCAAGTTTCCTTCTGGAAGACACTCTTCGAAGATCACTCATTTTTCGTCGATTCCGATAAGGGGATTTGTCGATTTCGCTGAACACTGAAGCCCCTGGAAGCAGTGAGGCCTGGAGCCATCATCAGCCATCTGAGCCCGAACTGTCCGAGAGAGTCGAGAGAGAACAGAAGCAGAAGAGCCGGTGCTTCTGGTCAACGGTCAGTAGGCTCGTGACCTTGGAAGACGGTCGATGATCTCTGAGGATTCTAAGCCGTCGAAGAACGAAAGGTGACCTTTCGTCGATCTGCACCTATGCGTAGCGCGTGTGACGACCGCTCACCATGGTGGTCAATCCACAATGGCCAGGCGATCCAAAACATCAGGTTCTTGGGGCTTGCGAACTACTCAAGATCTGATCGAGGGATGTCTGCCGTCGGGGTCTCAACGCGACCACATTGCAATGTGGAGCTTGCTGTACTGTAGCGGTAAATCTTCGGCAATTTGAAACCGCAGTTCGAATCGGAACGACCGTCGACGTTCCGCCGGATTCGGAAACGTTTCGCGGCGTGGGTGTGTCTTTCTGGAGCTCTAATGCAGCACAGCTATCGGTTTCAGGGTCAACTTCGCTGAGTCTTTCTCCGAAATGAACAGTTCTGACATGAAGGACATCCTTGGCCGAGGAGGATCCTCGGGCTCACCGGATACGTCCCTCCTGAAGCTGACAGCCGTCGACAAGAAGGTTGGTGATGCAGAATGTGTGTTCTACGGTCGTTTTTCAGAAGAGTGGCGCGCGGAAGCCCATGGAAGAGAAGATTAAGCGGCCCGAGGGCATGCATCGAGAACTCTATAACCTTCTTGTACAGCAGAACAAGGGCAAACAACTCTCTTCGATGATGCCGATCTCCAAAGGCTATCGCAACTCAAAGATACAGGTGTGTTCAAAGGGTGAGTCCCTCTGTTTGTGACACGCACAACTTCAGCTTGGAATGCGCCCTGTTCGAAAGTGGATTTACACAGAGTTCGAACACGAAGGGAGGGAGGATGGCTTGCGGCTTAAGCACTGGATGCGAGTGGACAAGATCGACGAGAAGCCTTACATTTTCGCCAAATACAATAAGGTATATGTAATATGAAAACAGTTCTGAGCGTTTGATCTATAGAAAATCAAGGTTCCTGAATATTCTGACAGTGAGTACGAAAAAAATTTGGCGAACAGCAGCTGGACCAAGGCGGAAACTGATCATTTGTTTGAGCTGTGTCGACGATTTGATCTTCGCTGGCCGATCATTACGGATCGCTGGGATCGAACGAGTTTCCCAAACGAGAGTCGAACTATGGAGGACCTAAAGGAACGGTACTACTGGGTCGTCAACGAACTGAACAGTGTTCGTGAAACCGGTGCCGACAAAATGTGCTACGACGTTATGAACGAGAAGAACAGGAAAGAGCAGCTGATCAAGCAGTGGAACAGAACTAAGGAGGAGGTGAGCTGGATAGCTGCGATTAGCATATTCTTGACTTTTTCAGATAGAAGAGGAGGAACAGCTTGTCGCAGAGATGAAGAAAATCGAAGCACGCAAGCGTGAGCGTGAGAAGATGGCACAGGACCTGCAGAAGCTCATCAACAATTCGATGACGGAAAGGGCTCCTTTGTCCCCGGCGTTAAGGTAGGAAAGGCGAAACGGTCTCAATACCCTCAAATCTTGTTCAGTTCGGCTGCTCTGTCGCCGGCGCCGTCCACTGTTATGAAGAAAAAGACAATCAGAAGCAACAAAACGAGCAGTTTGGCAAATTTGTCGACTCTTTCCCAAAGTCCACTTATCGCGGTTGGCCACTCACAACGATGTAAAAATGTAAAAATTGTTTAGCCTTCCGAGACGGCCCAACAGCTTCGCTTCTCAGAATTCAAATCATCCGGCGCCCATCTTCGAAGTCATGAGATGAAGCTCCCCACCAACGTTGGACAGAGGAAGATAAAGACGCTGGATCAAGTCGTCCAAGGCTTGAAGATCGGTGTGTACTTTTCAGGTGTTAAGTGTTGATAACGTATTGGTTTCAGATATGCCTCATGCTACAGAAGATTTCGTCGCCGCATACAACGACTTCAGGAGCAATGTCATCATGCTGCAAGAATTGAAAACTGCGCTACAGAACGCCGAATACGAGTTGGAATCCCTGAAGTCGCAGGCGAGTGCCAATGGAGGCCCGGTAAGTGACACAGGGAGAGCTCAGCGTCGATGCGTTTGCAGGTCATCGAGATCGAGCCTCGGATCAGGATCTCAAATGAGAGCATGTGCGACGACCCATCCATCCACAACGATTGTGGACCTTCATCGAAACGCACAATCGCTCGTCTCATTGATCTCGGAAACGGAGCCCCACAAGGAGTAAGGTCCCCGAGAACCATTGATTTAACCAGACACACATTTCAGAGTCGGAAACGGAAGGCTCCGGCGACGCCAATGTCACAAGAGTTGAAACGCAGCCGTCGTAATTAATATCTCCCAAATACATAAAACTTGTTCACGAGGCAACGTATTAGCATACGGTACAAATGCAACAACTGATCTCACAAGTAGTAATTATGAACCGTCGGAGGCAGCTCGGCGTCGAAGAGTTTCGACATCCACATGACAAGCTCTGGCGATGGGTCGATGACGCCCGGAAGGCCGAATACTTCTTTCTGTTCCAGCGCACGGAAGGATTTGATATTGTGTTCGGGAACGATCCACATCTTCTCGGGCTCTGAAAGGCGAAGTTTATCGAAGGGGTGCCTCTCGAGCACTCACCGTTGGTGGCGAAGTCGAACTGGATGAGAGTGAGTTGGCGATTCATCGGATGGATCGCGTAAACATTTCCGCGCCTCACATCCCTGTTCGAAAGAACGACCTCTACGGGGCGGCCACAAGTGTTCATGAGCTCGTCGCTGGAGAGCTCGAATAGTTCCAAAGGCTTCGCACACTTCCCTTCCGGGGCCTCCTCCAGGACAGCCGCCTTGCGCGATTCGCCTTCTTCTCCTTGCTCGGGAGCCACTTGCTTCGGCACTCCTTCTTCGCCTTCGTTTGTGTTCGCCACGGACTCCGCCAGGATTCGCTCCACGTCTTCACCTTCCGAAACCATCTGTAAAGCACAGAAATCGGATAAACTCCGTGTAAAGTGCGCAATGAGGGATGCACCGTCGATTGGCGGATGGAAGGCAGGGAAAACGGGGAGAGAGTCAAATTTTTCTTTTCGGAAATATCTACAATTCGAAACCGACACCCGATGACCCGAGGGAATGTTTGGAAGGGAGGCCTAGCCGCCGGCCTTCAACTGCTCAATGAGTTGGAGGTCCTCGGCGGAGGGGCGGTAGATGCGGCTGATGACGACGCGGTCCTTGAAGGCCTTGGCCAGGAGCAAGTAGTTGGTGAAGGCGAGGAGGACGAGCGTGGCGATCTGGATGAAGTCGGTGGTGAGCAGGAGTAGCCAGAACTGGAAGGCAATGAGGGCCAGCTGGAAGCAGCAGAGGAACGTTGGGAGCCGCGTGCAGTCGGCGGCGAACTTCTGGAAAAAGCGGTGCGCTGCCGAGTGGGGATCGGCGGCGACGCCGGGCGCCGAGTGGGGCGCGTCATCGCGGCGCGCGGCGACGGCCCGGATGAAGCGGCGGTGGCCGTCGACGGCGCAGACGTCGCCGTGGCGGAAGAGTGGCCGCTCGGGACTCCACTCCGTCGGGGGCTCTGCGCGAAGCACAGCGAGCGCCTTCGGGTCGTCGAAGGGCTGCCAGTGGCCGAGGTGCCAGGCGCTCCGGTGAAGGAGGTCGCAGTAGTGGAGCGGGAAAAGGTAGGCGACGTAGAGGGAGAAGGTCGTGCAGGCGACTACGACGGCCAGCTGCGCCACCCACACGTAGTCGACGAGCATCTCCTGCGGCATTCCGCTCTGAGTCTTCTCCTGCAAGGAGCTAGAGGCCTCAGAGAGGGGGGCACGCCTACCGGGGTGAAGACACAGGGCACGAAGATGGAGAAGTAGGCGGTAGAGACGCCGACGAAGATGCAGTGCTTGACGCGGTGGTAGAAGTCGTTGTAGAGGATATCGACCTCCTCACGAATGGTGCCTGGAAGCAGAGGGTGAGCACGAGGCCGGCGCGGAATTACCGGGGTTCTCGCTGCACATGTGGGTGACCATCTCGAGGTCGACCAGCTGGCTCTCCTTGCCGATGGCGGTGAGCAACAGCTCCAGGCGGTGGAGGACGCTATGGTTGAAGATGTGGCGCCGGAGCAGGCCAAGAATCAGGCCGAAGCGCTGCGCCGCCTCGTGGGTGAACGTCACGGAGAAGGCAAATACCCTGAAGGGGCGTCGGAGGCCTAGAGGGAGCGGGACTCACGCGTAACCGAAGTAGAGAAGCGTCTTGGAGGGGAAGTCGTGGTAGACGCGGCCAAAGCTGAAGAAGAAGCTGGAGACGACCAGGCAGAAGAGGGGCGTCTTGATGACACCGTATTCGGCCACTACCGCGGCGACGTTCATCCAGCGGGGCCAGCCGGCACCGAGGAGCGTCGCGAAGACAAAGGAGATCGTGTTCCAGAAGCAGCGGGTCACGCGGATCCCGAGAAGGAGTCCGACGCAGGAGAGCAGGTAAGGGTTGATGAGGTGCAGCTTCTGCAAGAGGGTCAGGGGCCGGGCGGAAGGCGCTCACCATGGAGTAATGCCAGTAGGACTTCGGCAGCCACCAGAGCGTCTTATAGAGGTTCAGGTACTGTAGGAAGAGCGCTAGCACCGAGTAGAGGAAGAGCGTGCACTCGAAGAAGAGCTCGCCTTGGCCAGTGGGGATGTCGGGCCACGCCGGGTGGCCCTGAACAGTGAGGCCAGACGCATCGACGTCGTGTCGCGCGGCGTCGGGCCTCTGGTCGTCGCCGGAGGGTCCCGGTGTCGCGTCGGAGGGCGCCGCGGAGGACGCCGGATGCCGACGGTGGCGGACGTTGGAGCGCGCCATCTGGAGGATTCGGCGATCCGACGCACAGAGACGAGCGAACCGATCGACGTGTGTGGTCGAGATGACCTACATGCGGACACATCACTGACCTTCTGCGGGAGTGCGAGTAGACGGGGCGGGGATATGATATTTATTGGCGCGAGAAAAGGGTATATACATTGGAATCGGAGTGCGGAGATCTTCAGGAGCAGCAGGCCCCGAGACGGAGGGGGTCGACACCGAGCTCGACGCTGCGCCGGAGGACGAGGAGCCAACAATCGAAGGAGCCGTGAGCGGAGAAGTGCTCGCGGACCCAGGTGCCGTTGTGGTAGGAGCTCTCATAGGAACTGGCGTGGTCGGCCAGCAGCGTCACCACGGAGAGTCGGCGCCCGGCATCGGCAAACTTCGAGGCGAGGTGGAGGCTGGCGACGAAGTTGACGCCCGTGCTGGTGCCGCCAAGGATGCCGATCCCGCGGAGGAAGTGCATCGCCGCCACCGACGCCAGGTCCGGGATCTTCACGGCCAGGTCCACTACCGCCGGAGTCAGGCTGCATTGACGCTGCGTGTGGTATGGGCAGGGGAGCGTACCTCGTGGAGACGCCGTGGATGGCGGGGCCCATCGGGCCGAAGCCGATGCCGGCCATGCCAGGGGCCACCCACAGCGGCGCGCCGCTCTCATTGCGGAAGCGGCCGTGAACGACGTAGTCGTAGTAGACAGAGTGCTCCGTGTCCGCGAGGACCACCCGCGTCGCTAGGGCGTACTTCTTGAGGAAGCGACCGACCGAGGATATGGTACCCCCGGTGCCGGCGGCGTGCACGAAGAAGTCGGGGACGGCGCGGGGGCCGCGGAGGGCGCGGAACTGGCTGAGGATCTCGTGGAAGACGTTTGCCGACTCGTGTTCGAAGTCTCCACCTGAAGGGATACGATAGTAGTGCGGCTGACGGAAGGGACCTACTCTCGTGGAACTCCTCGGCGCGGTCGGCGTGCGCGAACTGGTTCATGAAGAAGCGGTCCGGGCGGCCCTCGGTGAGATTCCGGGCGACGACGAGGCGGTCGCCAAGGGGCACGCGGAGCACGGCGCCGCCCTGTTCCTCGATGTGCGCAGCCTTGACCGCCTCGATGGTGTCAGGCACGATGGCGACGAACTTGACGCCGATGAGGCGGCACATGAAAGCCTCGCTGACGGCCGTGTTGCCACTGGAGGTCTCGAAGACCGTCGTGTTCTCGCGGATGTGGCCCTCGACGAGCGCCCAGAGGACGAGCGCCCACGCGTAGCGGTGCTTCAGGGAGTGCGTCCGCGCGGCGCTCTCGTTCTTGAAGAAGAGCTCCGCATTCCCGAAGCTCTTCAGCTGAAGCGCACCTCTAGGATCACCTCAGATCCGCGGACTCACCAGCGGACTGGCGAGCAGAGGCGTGCGCCCCATCAGGCGGCGTTCCTCCCACAGCTTCTGGATCGCCTCGTCCCTCCACGCGCTGATCGAGTCCTCTGAAAGGGGTACTGTACCGGGTGTCGGGGCATCAAGGTTACTCTTTCTGAAGAGAAGGGCCGTCTTCGAGAGGGGCGCGAGGGCGCAGCCGAGGACGAGAAGTAGCGGGGTGAGGAGGAGGGTCTGGAGGAGCATCTCTGGAGGCTGCGGGGACGTTTCGAGGTCGCGGAGTGCGCGAAACGGCTTCCGAACGGCGATAAGAATCGGCGAAGAAGTCGGCTAACTACTAGCGAAGCTCCACCAGGAAGACAGGTTTCCGCGGGACAAAAACAGCTATTAGAGGTGCCAACGCCGGTCGAGCCTGACACCTATCCTGCCTGGGGGTCCGTTTTTAGGCCCGGAGTGAACCCATTCCACTTAGGACCTGCTAGGCTGGTTCGTAGGGACGACCCGAAGTGCACGTTTCGAAGAGATACGGAGGGTTCACGTGCATTCCTCCTCTCCTGCCCAGAGAAGTGTGTCGCCACGATCCAGCAATATTTTTTGTGCTTCTCGCTCCTTATAGATGCCACACGCAGCGTCATAGATCTGTCCTCGAGCGCTGTAAACACCTATCTCTTGAGGGCATCATCCTCGAGGCCTCCGAAGGCCGTGTCCTTCGGCGGTGCCTCCCCCTCTGCGAGTCTTCGGTGAAAACGGATTCACTTTGTTCCACTTCGTGCCCCTCGGGCGCTTCCGACGACGTCACCGAATTCCTCCAGAATCCAGTAACGTCATCGTCGCCTGACCTCCTCGGCTCCCATCCGGGAACCTTGCGCATCTGAATCGTCCTCTAGGTGCGCGCTCCAGTTCAAGGTTGCGTCCCTCCCACCGGCGAACCCTTCCGTCCTCCGGCGGCGCCCATTGATCGCGACGACGCGTCGCCGACCGCCATGGGACGACCATTTCGCAACGACCGTTCCCTGTCGACTTCTCGATCCCTCCGGAGGCCCCTCGAGGCGCGCTGACTCACCGTCTCCTTCTCCACCGCGTCGCGTGTCTCCTCGGAGTGTCGTTTTCTGTTCCCTCAGATTCTCCTTCCAGAATCCTGCAGCGATGAGCGACGGCGACATCACGATTCGCGTCGTCGACAACCGCCCGACGAGCCACGAGGACTGGCTCAAGATTCTGCTCCTCGTTATCCTCATCCTCGTCTTCCCCGTAGGTCCCTTTCCTTCCGCTCGAGACCCTCCAAACCCCTTTCAGCCCGCCGCTGTGGCCGTCCAGGCGAATGAGTGCAACGTCCACGTCTGGGTCAGGTAGGCGCTCTTCCCCAACCTAGGGAACACCTCTGGGGCGCTGACTCAGCTGTGCAAGCAAACCCTTTCTATCGTCCTTTGTGCAGAGACGATGGCGATTTTGTTATTCCCAACCACGGGAATCGAGGGAAGAGGATTTGCATGCATTTTAACACTGCCCTAAATCAGGTCCGTTTTAGTCTCTTCCTGATACTCCTCTTCGTCATTCCCGCCTACATCCACGCTGTGTGGTTCGTTTTCATCCGAAAACCGAAGGAACTCACTATCGCCTGACCTCCTGCGAACGCCCTCCTTTGATAAATTATTGTCGCAAACGCTTCTGATGCCTTTAGGGAAGTGGGTATACACGGGATCGAGAGCGACATTGCACCGCCTAAAAGCGGAGGAGGAAGAGGCTCTCTAAAGGGACGTCCTCGACCCAGCGGCTACTGGCAAGGGAACATTTTAAGGTACCCCCAGCCGATTCGACTGAAATTTTGTACACTGGTAGTACTAGGACTTTCATTTGTGTTCCCAGCGATCGGTTGCGTCGTCCACTCGCTCTCTCTGAGGCTGTATGTCTGAGCCGATTGAGTTGAGTGAGCGGTCGTTCCTAGCCGTCGTTGTTGGTGCAATGATCGCCCCGTTCCAATCCGTCGTGGCTGGCGTGGAACGTAAGCCGAATTGTATCTCGCCAAGAAGACCGTCAACACCGCCCGACCACCCGCGCCGCTCACTCAAGCCGAAGAATCGCCCCAACTTCGAAGTCTGCGCCGCCAGCCGCTCCGAAGATGGGATTCCACGTCGCCTATCGTGCTCCACCACAACGCATCTTCTGGATACAGCCTCTTCATCGCTTCGAAGTCCGCGCACACTGATGGGATAGCTGCCTTCAACTCCGACGTCGTGTCCTGCGCCGAAGAAAGAAGAGAAATAGCGACAACGGTGATCTACGGTTCTTCATTGTGCATTATGAGATGGCTGATATTTTGAGAAAGCAATCAGGACATTAATGCATGAAGTCATCATGTGCATTTTTGTTTAGCCGCTTTCGATATCACTGTAAATTTCAGTACTGCTCTTCGGTCATCTGTCACCTTTGCACCTCAACAATAAAACGCGTTACAGCCTGTAAAAGTAGGATAACGTATAATTTACACTCAGAGCAAGACGAGAAACAAAATTAAGAATTAATGTTCCCCCGGGCTTCGAACCTGCGAGCAAATGTTTCATAACCAGCTGCCTTACCACTTCACCACACAGACAACTTGCCACGATGAGGCTGAAAGCAATATAACCCAGATGGACGATTTTAAAACTGCATTTTACCCTCTGCCAAGTATCCATAGGCAGCTAATATTTTGTAGGATTAATACACTGCGCGAGTACTACCAGTGTACAAAATTTCAGTTGAATCGGCTGGGGGCACCTTAAAATGTTCCTTTGTGAGAGAGATCGTGTGGTGAGTCACCGAAAGGAGAAACCTGCGGCGAAAAGGGTTTGCTTGGCGCAGTCCTGTCCTCGAGCAGGCGACTTGTGGGTGGGCCAGTCACCGATCCACAACCCCTGCGTGCCCATCACAGTCACTGCACTAGTCGTGGAACAGGCGATACCGTAATCATCGTGGTCCAAATGAGCTGGGGGAGCACAGGGAAGGGTCGCCTAGATGTACATTAATCTATACGGATGAGCTGGAGTTAACGACTCGAAAACAGTCCAAAAGCGATCGTCTTCGATGAGTGTACGTCCGTCCCCGCCTCACTCCCACTAATCTCCTTCGTCGACGATTAAAAGCCTAGTCCACAGCCACTCTCCCACAGAATACGGTACTTTGACGTACACCCGCTTCCGACTCCATGGCCGTCGAGAACTTCGAGCTGCTGATGACGGTCCTCCTCGTCCTCTTCAGCCCCGTAGGCGTCTCCATTCGCCCTACCGTAACACCCACTTACAGCCTCTGGCAGTGTTCTACAAGGAGAAGGACTGCAAGGTGCAGATCCTCTACGCAGCGGCCCTGACGTGCCTCTTCTTCGCTCCGGGAGTCGCCTACGCCTCCTGGTGGTGCTTCATGAAGAACTAGGCGCCCCCTGTCTTCTTATAGACCAATAAACGAAGTGACTTTTGCTCCAAAACGGTCGCGTGACGACAGAGGCGCCACATTTGCATCGAATCCGTGATTAGGCATGCAGCGCACTTCGCAAATCTCCGGCCCGCTTGTACGGAATACGGTATCGAGGTCCGCGAGAAGGGCTGTGGGAAGGGGCGACCTCTCCGTTTTTGCGACTTTGGAGATCTCCCGCAGCTCTTCCCCCCTTCCCCGACTGGTCCACTTCTTCTTCCCGTCTCCTTCCCCGATCGATCCGCGCGCTTCTGCGCCTCCGGCTTCGCTCTGCGAGGCGAGGAGCCGACTCCGCGGATTATGCAAATGTCCGATCAGCTGGCGGCACACTTTTAAGTCCCACAGGCGAGGCGCGGGCCCTCCAAAAGGCAGCACTAGGCGCCGCGGATCGGCTCGTAACGATCGATCGGCACCACTTTCGATTTATTCGCGCGGATCTATCGACTTCGATTGACGCGAAGAGAATTCTCGGGAGACGTCGTGGTCACGTTGATCCCCCGGAAGAGGGAACCGGAGGAGCCGAGGACCCTGTCCCCTTAATTCGGAGTGACTCAGCGGCGGCTTTAGGGGAATTAGACGTTTGTTTGTGCGTTCTCACATTAGGAGTGTGCGGCGCCATCCCGCGGAAGCGGGCATTCGAGTAGCCTAGATGGCCGCATCACCCTCGTCCAGCTTTTCAGGAGATCGCTTTAGGCGTGTATTGCGTGAAGTGTGATCCTCTCCTAGAGGGTATACCCATTCCAGTAGGCCACCAGGGTTTGAAACGTCCTTGAAACGTCCTTGAAACGTCCAACTACGGTAGATCCTTAAGTTCCGTTCCAAGAAGTGCTAATCCAATCAACTCGCATTACTTCGCGATTACGGTGACTCCAAAGTGCATCTGCGGATTCCTCCCGCGATCGCCCTTCCGCCACCTCGGAACTCGTCCTTCTGCGGATTTTCGCGATTTTTCGATTTGACGTAGGCTCGCCTCCCCAAGCGTTCGATTTGACGTAGGCTGATTTGCTCCCCTTTAGGACTCAAAGGCTGAATTGAAGGGATTGGACAACTTACTCCTGGGTGAAATCTGCCCCGGTTCCAGAATCGCCTCCCCAAGCAGTCCTCGAAGGTACGCCGTTTCGCGTCCTTCTCGAAGCCACTCAGCTGCAGCATCTCGAAAAAATTAATTGCCCTGAGTTAACCTTGTTTCGTCAAGGCCTCCACTGGATCCAAACGACCCGCGGTGACCACTTTGTTTTTTGGTCGGCGCCACCCTCAGCTTCGGATTGACCGCTCAGCCTACCGTTACTGTATCCGCGCCGCATAGTTACGTCCTCCGATTGTTGTGTCACCGAGTTTTGTTTCCCCACGACAGCGCGCCTTCGCCTGAGGGGCTAGGGCTGCGCGGCTCCGGAGACCGCGATCCGATCACGCGATCAATCACTTATTGATAATCGGACGCTCCTCGGGGTCACGTCGTCTTGCTACAGCGCGTCTTCGCCCAAATATTTGCGAGGCGCAGGCATAAAAGGAAGAAGGGCCACGAATCGACGACGCGCGAGCGATTCGCCGAGGGTTCCAAGCCGCATGGCGCGCATCCAGTTCCTCGCGATGAATATTCCGCGGGGATTACGCGGCGACGCGATCGGCCATAACGGTCCGATGCCCCGCGCCTCTCTTTGCGTCGGCGCCCCTTCGAAGACGACTCATCGAGTACAGTAGCCTTCCCTGGACTGTCGCGAGCGCGAAGAAAGCCCAGAGGAGACGCCTATCGAGGGTCAGAGGGGCTCTCGACGCTGTTTGTCCACTCGCGCCCTATCGAGCGGCCCTTCTGTAGCCTCCTCTCCAGGATCCCGATGGAGCCCCCTCTTCTGCTGCTCCTTTTCCTCGGCGTCGCCGTCTTCGGACTCACCGCCGGCTCCGAGGTGCACGAGAAGCCGAAGCCAATGCACTTCGAGGTAAGTCCCCCTCCAGAGGCCTTCAATCGTCGCTCAGATCGTCGCCTTCAACTGGGAGCACGTCGAGACGCCCTATACGATCGCCGTGTGGATCGTCCTTGCCAGCATCGCCAAGATCCGTAAGTGTCGCGCTGGGTGGTCTTCTGAAAGGGCCGATTGCAGTGTTCCACATCTCGAAGGGCTTCGCCGACACGTTCCCCGACTCCTCGCTCTTGATCGTGGTGGGACTCGTGCTCGGCTACGGCCTCAAGCAGCTGCAGGTGGACGACCGTATCTTCTCGCTCGAGTCGACCGTCTTCTTCCTCTACCTCCTGCCGCCGATCATCTTCGAGGCCGGCTACTTCATGCCCAACCGCGCCCTCTTCGAGAACCTCGACTCCGTGATGCTCTTCGCCGTCGTCGGCACCATCTGGAACACCATCGCCATCAGCGTCTCCCTCTACGTCCTCGGCCAGTTCAACCTCTTCACCGTGCAGTTCTCCGCCTTTGAGATCCTCCTCTTCGCCTCGCTCATCTCCGCCGTCGACCCCGTCGCCGTCATCGCCGTCTTCGAGGAGGTCCACGTCAACGAGTTCCTCTTCGTCAACGTATTTGGCGAGGCGCTCTTCAACGACGGCGTCACCGTCGTACGTCCGCTCCCTCCCCGTCCCCTACCGTACCCCGCTTACAGGTGCTCTACCAGATGTTCAAGAAGTTCGTGCTCATCGGGGAGGAGAACCTGGCGCCCGCTGACTACGGCGCCGGCGGCCTCTCCTTCATCGTCATCGGCCTCGGCGGCGTCCTCATCGGCATGCTGTTCGCCTTCGTCGTCAGCTTCATCACCAAGTACCGTACCCCGCCCGCCCACCGTAACCCCGGCCTTTAGGTATACGGACAAGGTGAAGGTGCTTGCACCGGTGTTCATCTTCGTCGTGCCCTACCTCGCCTACCTCACCGCCGAACTCTTCGGCCTCTCCTCCATCCTCGCGTAAGTCTCTCCACCAAGCCCTACAGTATCCCCTTAGGATCGTGGCGTGTGGCATCTGCATGAAGCAGTACGTGAAAGGGAACATCTCGCACACGACGTGCAACTCGGTGAAGTACTTCACGAAGATGCTGGCGCAGTGTACGGAGACGATCATCTTCATGTTCCTCGGCCTCTCCACCATCTCCAACGGCCACCACTGGGACACGTGGTTCGTCTGCCTCACCATCGGCTTCTGCCTCCTCTACCGCGTCATCGGCGTCGTCGTGCAGTGCGCCATCCTGAACCGCTTCCGCAAGAAGAAGTTCTCCTTCGTCGATCAGTTCATCCTCTCCTACGGTGGCCTCCGCGGCGCCATTGCCTTCGGCCTCGTCGTCTCGCTCCCCGACGAGATCCCCGCGAAGAACATGTTCGTCACCGCCTGCATCGCCGTCATCTACTTCACCGTCTTCCTCCAGGGCATCACCATCCGCCCCGTGGTGAACTGCCTGAAGGTGGAGCGTGACGACAAGCGCCAGCAGACGATGCTGGAGAGCGTCTACTCGCGGGTGAGTGGCTCATCTCGTCCCTGACCCGGCGCCCTTCAGTACTTCGACTACACGATGGCCGGCGTGGAGGACATCGCCGGCCAGAAGGGGCGCAATTCGGTGCGCGACGCCTATGAGCGCTTCAACGCCACCATCCTGCGCCCTCTCCTCATGAAACACACGAAGCGGAACCGCTTCGACGCCTCGCAGATTATCCGCGCCTACAACAAGATCACGCTGCAGGAGGCGCTCGATATGGCCAGCGAGAACAAGCGCATCGTGGAGAAGAAGCGCGCCTCCATCTGCCCCGAGTCCCTTCGGAGTACGGTAGCCGCGTACACGAACGCCACCTTCATGCCCGAGGAGGGCGCCCCGGCGAAGGGAGACGGATCCGACGTCATCGACCTTAAGAACCGCAAGGACGGCCTCAAGAACGAGCTGGAGCGGGTAGGCCTGTACCCGGAGCTACCGTATCCTTGTCTTTCAGTACATGGCGCAGCAAGAGAACACCGAGGCGCTCTACCTGATGTTCAGCCAGCTGCTCGACCGAAAGCTCACCGAGATGCACATCTCGGAGCAGCCCGACGACGACGGCTCCGACATCGAGGACGACTACATGGAGGCCATGGTGCGCCCCGTCTCCGCCTCCAACCTCGACGTGAGTCCTCCACTTACCGTACCCCGACGTTCCGTTTCAGCAGATCTCCCGCCACGAGAGTGCCTCCTTGGCCAACTTCACCGGGGACCTGGAGAGGGGCGGCCTCCCCCACCCCGCGCCCCTTACCCGTTGCCGCAGCATGGGCGCCGAGAAGCGGCTCTAGCCACCTACCGTATTCAGTGTTTGTACAGTCTCCACCTGCTTGTGTGGTCCCCCGAATCCATTCCATCCGCCCTACCGTACTTGTCGTCGTCCCTAGTCCTCTCTAGTCTCCCCTCCCGAGCTACGGTAGCGCCGACCGTAATAATATTTATTCCGCCTTTGTGTCATATGCCGAATCGAAGTGTACGGTATCAACGTCGCTCCGACGATAAATCGAAACAAGGAGACGTCCGAAGGCTGGTGCATAAAGAAGGGAGGCTGCGTCTTCGAGTTCTTCGAGGTCGATCGAATCACAAAAGAAGGGTCTCTGGAGGTACAGCTTGATAGAGAAAGAAACAACGTCACCACTTCTTGACGTGCTGGTGTCGTCGACCAGTTTTTCCGATCTAACTCGGATACCGTAATCCCCATCTATTCTGACTGCATGAGATTCACTAATCGCCGGTTTACAACAAAGGATTCTAAAATCCGGATCCAGGCTTCAAAGAAGAACTGTGAGTCTCTGCCGGTGAACCTTAGTTGAGTTCTCTCATGCAATACCGTAAACAACATGAACTTCACATTGGTCCCTTGCCAGAGCGTCCAGAGGTGTTGTCCCACTTTGATCTTTCGACGCGTGTCACGACTTTAGCGCAGAACCATTTAGGGCGCAGGACCATTGCGATCTAAGTGGTTCTGCGCCCTAAGTGGTTCTGCGCCCTAAGTGGTCCTGCGCCCTAAGTGGTCCTGCGCCCTAAATGGTCCTGCGCCCTAACAAGGGACCCTAACAAAGTATCCCACGCCGATTGAAATGAAATTTGTGCAGTATGATAGGCCTTCACGAGAACAAGAAAACCCCGGAATATTATGTGCGTATAGGGGTACTACAGTACCTAAACGAGGTCAAAAAGTTTGGGTTATAGCCATATGGGTCCTGGCACGACTTCCCTGGAGAGTACGCATACTCATCATTCTACACAGTTTCAAACCCTGAAAGCAATAAGAAGAGAAGTAGCAACAAAGGAAACGCCCGCGGTACATCGATACATCGGTACGTAATATCATGCGCGATTTGAAACTGCATAGAAAGATGAGTACGCGTACTCCCCAGGGAAGTCGTGGCAGGACCCATATGGCAATGGCCCAAACTTTTTGACCTCGTTTAGGTATTCTAGTACCCCTATACGCACATAATATTCTGGAGTTTTGTTGTTCTCGTGAAAGCCTATCGTACTGGACAAATTTCATTTCAATCGGCGTGGGACACGTTGTGAGGGTCCCTTGTAAGTGATTCTGCGCCCTAAAGTCGTGGAGCCCTTTCGACGGATTTATTTTGTGTTCTCTCCATCAGAAGATCGTCAAATCTGCATGTTCTGAGTAGGGCGATATCGCGCCGATATGCCATATCTGGCCCAGATATCTCGGGCGCCGACGCCCTTTACTCCATTCGTCTTCTTCTACTCCTCCAAGATGCGCCTTCCAGAGGAGACCCTCGGCTGGGCCCTGACCCTCTCCTGCGTCCTCCTGGTGGCCATCTCCGTCTCCATCGCCGTCTTCTTCGTCTCGAGGCGCCGCCGCGAGCTCCTCGACGCCAGGTGAGTTGTCAGCGCCCGAAATAGAAAGTCGTAAACCAGGAGAGTCGTCGACTCATTTGACCGGTCACCCCGGATCGAAGCGCCTTCGCCCCTCCGAATGTGGCGATTTCAGACGGACGACGCCGACGTCCTTCGCGCCGGCAGTCTCCTTCCTGCCTCCGGCGGTCCCGAAGGCCGCCTCGAAGACCTCCCTCGATGTCCCCGAAGACTCCACGAGGAGTTCCAGCGTCGATCTCAAGAACCTGGAGACGAGAAGTGGTCTCGAACGTGTTCTCTGAATCCAAAAATAAAGCTTTTCCTCTCCCAGACGGTCTTCGGAAGAGACGTTCCTTGCACACGGGCGTGGAGTTACGACCTCGCTTATCAGCGTCCAGAGGGGCGATTACTCTCCTCCGGTGTCTCCGCTCCACTCAGACCTCCTTTCTCGTCGGAAGGAGCCCTCGTGGCGGACTCGCGCAGTATTTCCGTCTTTTTCCTTGAAACTGTCTCGTTAGGAGTGCTAGGAGGGGTCTATCTCCGCGAGACTCAGAGGAGCCGCCTCGAGTGTCCAGACCATACCCGACCCACAAGGTGTCCCTTTCGATATCTTATCAGTTTGGCGCTGAATCAGAAAAAGACGCGCAGGTAAACAGATGATCAGACATTCTGGAAAATCACTTTCCCCGGAAAAGAGCCAAATTCCAGGGCCTCTTCTTGAGTTTTTCCAAAAACAGGTTCCTATAGCGATGCTCAAAAACCGATGGGCATATTTGATGCCCTTTCCTTGTTATTGCGATCTCAGGATCCGATGGCGCCATCTCCGGACAGATAACATCGCGTAGGGACAGGAAAGCCTAATCGAGGGGGAAGATTTTGAAAGCACTCAACACCGATTTGCAGGGGAGAAGCAGCCTGCGTCAATACAGAGACGGACAGTAGCGGTCAAAGGGCGCCACGAAAGGCGCCAAGTAGCGCTCTTCGGGCGTCGATCACCGTCGACGGCCACGACCACGGCGTCCTTTCTGTTTGCCCACATGATTAGGGAGTTCCAAAAACCCGAAGTCACCTTCTTCGTTCGCCAAAACAAAAGTGGAACGCGACGCGATTGATCGCCGCCGTCAGGTTCCGCCGCTTCTGTGCTTCTAATCCCACAGGTCGATAAGCGAAGAAGGCAAACAAGTCGTCGCCCCTTGATTCGCTTTCGATATCGATTTCCTGCTCTCGGACTCCCGGTGCCAACCTGGTCAGTCATCTGATTCTCCTGCCTCCAGAAGGCTCCCTCGGAGCGTCCGCCCCCTCCCATGGCGCGAGTCTCTCCTGTCGCCCCCACACACAGCGCCTTCTTTCCAGCGGCGATGCCGAAGACACGTCCGTCGCTCCCTGCGATCGTCGTCAACGAGGACGCGACACCCCGAGTTACCGAGGATCCACCGGGGGAACCGTCTCCCGACTCGAAGCAGCATCTGGCGGCGGCTCAGATGTGCGGGAGCCGCGGCTCCTTCTCCGAGGAGGCGCGGCGCCTCACCATGAAGGCTTCCGAGCTCGTCATCCACCTCCCCGTCGAGCAAATCCGAAGGATCGGGGAGACCGAGTCGATGAACTCGATCTCCCGCGAGACCGAGCACTTCGTCGGTGGGTCCTCTCATGTCACCTCCCTACAGTACTCCTCCAGGCATAACCACCGTACACGGCCCTCTCCGTATCTACCGCGGCAAGGGCTACTACTCCTATCTCTGGGCCGTGGCGCTCGGGTGCTGCGTCGGCCTCTTCCTCTACCAGTTCACCTCTCTCTTCCAGAACTTCATCAGCCGCCCCACAGTCTCCCAGGTACCGTACCCCTTCACCACCTACCGTGGCCCCTCAGGTGTCGTTCATTCTGCCCGAAGAGGGTCTCCCCTTCCCTGCGGTCACCATCTGCAACTATAACCCTGTCCGGCGGTCCTATGTCGAGGGTGAGTGCCGCGTTCCGGGCTACCGTACCCCGGCCCTTTAGCGCTGAATAACACGACGGAGTTCAACGAAGTGCTGCTGGACTATCTCGTGCAGGCCTACGCCGACGTCCAGAGCCTTGTGGAAGGGGCGAGCTTCGCGCAGCTGCAGGAGGGCGAGGCCGCCCTCCAACGCTACATCCTTCTACAGCCCAACTTCACCATCAACTCCTTCTTCAAGGACGCCGGGTGGGTCGCCGCCACACACAGCGCTTACCGTAGCCCAGGTTCGCATGCGAGGACATGTTCAAGCTGTGCTCCTTCGGGGGCAAGCGGTTCCCCTGTTGCGACTACGCGAAGCCGACGCTGACGGACATGGGCAAGTGCTTCCGCCTCGACCTCGGCAACTCTCAGAAGGAGTGGATGCGCATGCAGACGCAACCCGGAGTCGCCAACGGGTGGGCGCCACCCCTAGCATCCCTAACCTCTTTGCAGCCTCCAGATCGTCGCCGACTTCCACAAGGAGGAGGAGATCGGCACCGGCGCAGCGCGTGAGTCCCCCCTCCCCGGATTACGGTAGCCCCTTGCAGACGGCCTCGAGCCTCTCTTCATGAACGAGTTCGAGAACGGCTTCCGCTATTTCGTCCACTCCCGCGAAACGATACCGTACCTGGCCACCGAGGGCATCAGCGTGTCCCCCGGCTCCCGCGTCTATTCCGCCCTCTCGCCCCAAAGGGTCAGTTCCCTCCAGAAGAGCGCCACTAAATACCCCTTCAGTTCGTGCTTCTCGACGAGACGTCCTGGGGCAACTGCACCGACCAGTGGCCGCCGGGCTACCGTACTCCGGTGCCCTATTCGGCGACCAATTGCAAGGCCCTCTGCCGCGCCCGCTTCTTCGACGAACGCTGTGGCTGCGCTCCCTTCACCTTCAACGTCGGCGGAAGTGGGTCCCCTTCGGCGACGTGTGTGGTATTCGTTTCAGGGTACAAGGTGTGCACGCCCTACCAGATCTTTCGCTGCGTGCAGAACCTGGTGGAGACGGACCCGGAGGCGAGCGATGGTGAGTGCGCCCTCCCTGTCCCCTACAGTACCCCTGCAGGCTTCACAAAACTGCGTCTTCCGGCGTGCACGGAGTGCAAAGTGGAGTGCGAGAGCTGGCTCTTTCACGCCTTCAACTCATACGGCCAGGGCTTCTCCGTCGGCGCCCTCAAGTGGTTCGAACGCCGCGACGAGAACTGGACTGCGCCGCACGTCAAGTGGGTCCCACCACGACCGCACCCCTAATAGCCAAGTTCAGGGCGAATTTCGTGGCGATAAACATCTTCTTCCGGGACATGTCCTTCACACAATACACGCAGGTCCAAGGCGTCTCCCTCACGGAGACCTTCAGTAAGTCGCCCCTTCCGCCTCGTCCTACCGTACCCCTGCAGGTGACATCGGCGGCAATATGGGCATGTTCATGGGAATGAGCCTCCTCTCGATCATCGAGGTGGTCATCTGGCTGTCCAAGATCTCGTGGGTGGCCATCTCGAAGCGGCGGCGCCAGTACCTTGTCGCCAAGAAGTCGAAGGAGAAGGAGCGCCAGCAGCGCCTCGAGGAGACGCTCCAGGAGCCGCGGAGCGGCACCGACACCTCCGACGCGTCCCCGAATGGCTCCACCCGCGAGCGCCTCCGACGCCTCGCTGGGAGTCTCCGCCAGAGGTCGCGTCTCCGCAAGAGCTTCGACGACGACTACGCCGACGGCCCGCAGCCGAGACCGTCACCGCCGACGCCTCTCTCTCCGCGGAGCTTCGTCGATGCCCTCCTCGAGAACAACCTCCACGGCGCCGGCAGGGCCGCCAGCGGCCGGAAGACGACACCAACCGAGCAAATGGTAGGCACGGGCGCGGGTTACTGTAGCGCAGAGCATTGCAGCTGGAGCTGAAGATCGACCTCGAGCAGCTGGCGAGGCTGCAAAGAGACCCTTCGAGGCTGCAGGAGGGCCTCGCGAACACGCTGGTCGCCGCGCCGCAGATAGTCTCCGTCCGGAACGGAGCCCCGACTCCGGAGCAGCTCGTAGCGGCCGGTAGACGTCGCTCCACCTCCATCGCCTACCTGAATCCGGCACCGTCGAAGGGGACGCCGAGAGGGCGCCGGCGGCGCTCCTACTCGACGTCGAGTGCCTACGCGAACCCGGCCTTCGAGACGATCCCTGAGGTCCGTGAGACGCCGCTCCCCTCGAGGCGAGGCTCCGCCGAGGGCACCGCCATCGCCGCACTCATGGACATGAGCGCTCCGATGCTCCTCCTCCCCCAGAAGGCGCCAGAGGAGCTGGTCCCGCCGCGAAGAGGCTCCCTACCCCTCCAGGAGTTCCCCTTCGTCTCGTTGATGGTAGACGAAGTCGCCGATGAGGCAGCCTCCTGCAGCGACTTCCTGTCCCCAGACAATCGCGTCGGGACTCCCCTCGAGAGGGAAGACGCAGGAAGAGCGTCCCGGGAACCACCGTACTCCTCCACAAGAGACCATTTCCTGAGCGAGCCTGATCCTGCACCAGGTCCCGCAACGAAATCCCACGAAGAAACGCGACCGATGGGTCTCAAACGGAATTCCAGTGGCCTGCTTTCCTCTCCTAACGGAGGTCCCACAGCGACCGTCCCTGGAATAGAGTCCAGGGGTCCATGGAGCGCCGACGACATCTTCTACAGAGATGTCTGTTGAGGTCATTTATTTGTACATAGTCGAGCACATAAATGGAGTCGGGTCCCATACGGAATCAGTCGTCGCAGGAGCCGGCGTGCGAGCGGAAGGACGCCTTCGTGATCGTAATGGTCGGCACTTCGGGAAGTGCGCGCGGAAGAGGCTTCACCATCACTTCTGCCGCCTCTGAACGACGTGGGTTACGGTAGGGTTACGGTAAGGAAAGAAAGGGAAGCTTTCGGCTTGTCTTGGGATCGAGGCGTCGCTGCCTCGAGAACGGCCACCGAGTGGAGCGGGGACCTGGTCGGCGTGGGAGCCCCATGCCTGCACAGGGGCCTATGGTTCGATCTGTTTTTCGACGTGGACACGGAAGAGGCGTGGCGCCAACTCTGATCAAAAGGAAAAGGAAGCGTCTTTCGAGGCGGGGGAGGGGCGCTATCCCAGTGGAAACAGTAGGCCTGCGCCTTGCCAAGAGGAGAAGAACTCACGCATCTTCGGTTCGGGAGCATCGAAGCAGGCGAAGCAAGCAGGAGCCTCGGCGTCGGGCGGCCGGACGGCGCGGCTGGAGCGAACGAGGAGGACGAGGAAGATTACCATAGCGGCGAAGATGGCGACGAGGACGACGATGACGAGGACGACGAGCAGCCAGGAGAGCGCCATCGCGGTTCGGGGAACTGGCTTCTGGGCACGGGCGTCGGCGCTCGAATATGCTAATGCCTCTGGAGGGAGTGGCGGCCGACGGAGATTAAGGGAGTTGGCGGCCGAGAAGTGCCGGCATGACGCGTCCAGAAAGAGATCTGAAGCTCCGAAGGGTCGTTCGATCAGCTGCAAAGAAGCGATCGCCGCGGGGGAAACGAAGAACGCGATCGGTTAGGCGTGCGCGCGTCTGAATGGGCGATGGATCGGACGTCGATCTTCGGATTCGTGGGTTAGACGCAGAGCCGAAGGACCTTTATCGCGTGTTCCATCGGGAAGAAGCGCGTCGTGTCAGGACCGCTGACTGAGCGGTAGGAACCCGTTAGGGCAGTAACGCCCCGAAGGCGTCGCGAGATCGAACGACGAGGAGGGGGACCGAAGGGGGCACTAAAGATGGAATCGAAGGGTAATCGAATCGGAGTCGATGGAGGAGAGGAGGTGATAGAGGCACACTTCCGGAGACCGTGGGTTCCACAACGACCTGGGAGGCTCGTCTCTCCGTTACGGGACCTTCGAAGTGCTGAGTTTCTTGGGGAGCTGGGCTGTGTTGGCGAAGAAGGTCACACGGAGTGTCACTTCGAATCAATCAGAGCCACGACCCTTCCGAGAAGCACTCAGAGAATCTGAAAGTGCGCGTCCATGAGAAACCCCGAGAGCTCTGGACGTTCTAACGGAGGCTCAAACAAGTACAAGTAGCTACGGCACGAAAGCCAATGGAAATGACCCACAAAGGAACCAAAACAATGGTGAACGTCCAACATCCGATTTTTTGGTTCTTGGAATGCGGAAGATGCAGTCTTATACTACATTGACCGTATGCCCTATGTGCCGTGCCGAATCGGATTGCGATAGACGGAGAAATTGATCTCGACTCCTTGCTCCGAGACAGGCAGCGAAGTTTTCCCAGTTCCTTTCCAAGGAAGCAGGATAGTGGGTTGTGGCCATTACCGCAATGTTCGCCTTTTTAAGGAGTTGACGGTGATTCTCTATTTTTGAATCCCTTCAATTCTGGGGACTCTCACTCGTGTCACGGTGGCGAGCGGTCGGTCCCTCCGGTCGCTCTCTGAGTGTCTGGTTGGTCAGATGGCAAACCCCGTGGCAGTTGTGACTGTTCCGGCTTCCAGAGGGAATTGGGACACCCGGAAGCCGTAGTCCCACCACCGCTGACAACATGATGTCCGACGCCAGGAATCCGACGCCCGACGCTGCGTGAGATGTCATCCCGAAGGTCGCTGACGCTCTGAGGACCAGCGAAGACGCAACTCCCCGACCACGGACCATCAGATGCAAGCTCAGAAGCGTCCGCTGTGCCGCAAACGATGTTCCGCTGCCGCAGCTGAAGATTTTCCGATTCCCAGTGCGCCGTCTACGACCGGTTAGACACGCCAGGGATGAAGTCGTCTGCCAGACATCCTCTGTTTGTCTATTTTCGGTGTCGCGCAAGGCATAATGCCTTTGATTCGCGAAATAAAGTCGTGAAGTCAATTCTGGGAAAATCCTTTGAACACCACTTGCCTCAAATGTCAGCCAGCGGCCACAAGAAGCTAACCATATCGGGGGTGCATTCGCGGACAAATTTAAGATGACTCCTTTCCTTCTTAGAGCTCAATTTTGAGATTTATACCCACATCAATTTTTGGTTTTGCCTGACTGATCAGAAAATCTCCACACGATGCCTATATGCTATACTTCCAAAGCATCTTCCAGAATCGTTAGGACGAGATGGCATTGTGGTACAATGGCTTCCACCGATATCGATGAATTGCTCGAAAACGGCTTAGACCGAGTTCTACAATAACGGAAGAAGTAGGAGCAGCCCGACGAAGAGAAAGAGACGCCGAATGTCGCATCGTCGCAATTATTAATTAAACTCGGCGTCACAAGACGCGCCCAGTAGAACGGCGTTAAAATTGGTCTTTTCATAGAGGACGTAAAGGCTGTTATGTTCTCTATCGCCTGTCTCGAAGCTGTCCATCGCGTTTGCCATTTTCATCTTCACTCCCTCGTGCTGTACCTAAAATCTCAAGGAGAAACCTTGCCCTATGAGTAACCAAATCTCTGACGTAGGCTGTTTGAAGGAACGAAGATCGACCCACGTCTGCTCCCCTACCTTCCTCCTCGTAGTGTCCAAATCCGGCCGCTCACGACTCTCGCGTCTCAACTAATCGCTACCAAAGCCGACACCTAAAAGATTTTCCTCTAATGAGTCCGCGAAAGTCTTCCGGGCGGCGCCACGTGATTCCCGGAAGCCTCTGCGGAGGCACTTCTGGAGGAGCTCCTCGACACTTCCTCATTTTCCTCTGTCCTCCGAACATCCCTACACTCTCCATCCCCCAGAACTCGACCCTTTTCCCATGATCTTCCAAGTTCCGCCTCTGGCTTTCAGCGTTTTTTCCCTTTTGACGTCAGAATTTTAGAGAAGAAACTAGAGGAATGATAGGAGGATGACGTCTTCCGAGGGGTGCCGACAGATCTGCGGACTCCGTTGATGGGTCTCCCTCGAAGTGCACCCTTAGAAGACCTCCCCTGGCGAGTGCCCTCGACTACGATTCCCCCTAATTATCCTCATCGCCTCCGATGGCATCGATCATGGCTTCATCGGACGATTATCCCCGACGTCATCTTGGCGGCGCTTCTCTCGACTCCCACTCCGCCTTTTTCCGGGTCCTCGGGTCCTGCAGCGCCCAATAGGGCATAATTTATCTCCTCTGCATGGGCGGAAACGGTGACGGATAAACGCCAATTTATGACGCGTTTCCAACGCGTTTCTCGGATTAATCGCGCCGAACGAGCGTTTCGCGACGTATTGCGACTGACCTTCAGGGATGCGCCCTCTGCTCTGCCTCGGAAAGATCTCTGTCCCCACGTGTTTCCCTCCCACTTCCGCCGCATTTCTGTTTGCATTCGGCGTTCGGATTGCACTCGGTTCCCCAGAGAAACCTCCCGTTGCAGCTAATCTCGGAAAATCCGCGATTTGGATCACACGAGAGATTCCGAAAGAGCATCTAATCACTTCGGAGAAACACTTACAGGGGAACCACTCCAAGTGGCCCGCGAGTTAGGAACTGAGATGTGGCGCGACTTGTAAGCGGTCTTCTAACTAAACCATACAGTGCTGGACAAAAGTATAGGCCTCCCCCCAGCCGAGTACCCCACGTGAAAAAGCATCGCGAAAAACATAGTTTCCATGAGGAAAGAAGAAACCCAGAAGAAAAAAAAGTAAAAAAAATTCAAATAAATCATTTACAGCTGGATAAAAGCATAGGCCACCCTACATGATTTACGATTTTTTTTCGCGATTTTACTTCATGAATCAAAGGCGCTACGCCTTGCATGACACCGAAAATCGACAACACAGGATATCACTTGTAGACGGCTTCATTCCTGGCGCGGCGTTGGTCGAACCGGTAGTAGACGGCGCGCTTCACGGGGCATCTGGGATGGGTGCGTTACGTCTTCGCCGGTGGTAGTGTCCTCAGAGAGTCGGCGAGCTGCAGGATGACATCTCACGTAGCCGGATTTCTGTCGTCGGACATCTTGTTGTCAGCGGTGGTGGGACTACGGCTTCCGGGTGTCCGAATTCCCTCCGGAAGCCGGAAAACTCATACAAGTCACAGGGTTTGCTGTCTGACCAACCGGATGCTCAGAGAGCAACCGATGTGGAAGAAAGGGTTTCCGAAATTTTCTCTCGTTTTAAAGTTGTAGAGCGTATGCGAAAACCCTAGTTATGTTTCATCGCATCAAAAATGGAATACATGCGAATTCCGGAAGCGTTCGAAGTTAGAACCCGGCTCCCAAGGCTGGCGGTTCAGACCATTACCATTTGACCACATAGGCGTCGCTGCCAATGGCAGGTTCTCTGCTACTAGTATCCGCGAGCACTAATTTTTGCAACTTCGTCACCATCTTTAGGGTTGCCCGAGTGATTTCGGGCCGGTGAGACTATGTGCGCTTGCTTAGTCAGAAGACCGCCTACAAGCCGCGCCACATCTCAGTCCCTAACTCGCGGGCCACTTGGAGTGGTTCCCTTGTAAGGCGCCTCGAAAGAAGCACGTTCTTGACCACTTCTTGCCTTTTCGACACCGGAAAAAGCTCGAAACTTACTTCGGATTACTGTAATCTCCCAAGGAAGCGCAGGCATGTCTACAAAGCGCTGCGCACGACAATCCCTTCGGGTGCATCGGAGCTTTCCTAGGCTTTCCGGTTGCCAGGGGAGCGCGGCCCCTGGAATCGACTCCCGCGGAGTACAAAACAAGAGTGCGTGCGATCTCCGCTTCGGACTCAGCCCCCTGGGCCCATTCCTGCACTTCTGCCTCTCTTCGGCGCCTCTTGCCTAGTCCTCCCTCCCGAAGACGGCCTTCGGAGGCCTTCTCTGCGCGAAAACAAAACGTCGCTTTATCGGGAACGCTGTGAGCATGAAAACAAAAAAATCACACAACCTTTGTTTATCTTCGACATCGCCATCCGCTTTCGCGGCGTTCCTCGGCTTCTTTTGTCCACTGGCGTGTAGTCGCCTCGACAGATCTTCTATCCAGAGGGGTAGAGATTTTTTGGAACACTTCGCAGATCGCTTGATAAGAGCGGTGCTGCGAAGGCTTCTTTATTCCATAAGAGTTTGAAGCTTTTCAAAACCTGGATCTGACTACGGTTGACTCAGTAGCTGACTGCCATCAGAGGTCCATGCAAGCCACCTGAGTGGCCACCTTTACTCTCAGCTTGATCCCGCATCTAACTACCGTAATCCAATGCACACATCGACTTTCCATTGCCCCAGCAGTCGGTGGTATCCCGAGTCGTTCCATCGTCGACGGCATTTAGGCGGCGATCACCCGACCCGGGCTCAAAAAGTGTACGTTTCCGGTTTTCCGCCAATTTTGCTTTTCCGTTATCTTTCTGTGGGATGGTACTCCATTCGTCGCCAGCAAAACAGTCCGGCCGAGTCTCTGGTTCCTTCGTGAGTCACCCCAATGGTGCGCCCTCCCTCGGGGACTCCTTGCCTCCGGTTGATCTTCTCCTTTCCAGCTCGGCGTCAGCTTCGTGGAGATGTCGGACTGTCCGCTGACGGTGCTGGCGGCGGGCAGCGTGCTCCCCTTCTCGCGGACGGCCATCGACGCCGAGAAGATCCCGCTGGGACGCGTGCCCCTCTACAAGCCCCTCGCGCGGCTCTCCACGGAGTCGACGCGCTCCTTTCTCCTGCAGACGATGTTCCCCTTCCTCGCTGCCGGCTTCGGCATGATCGGCGCCGGCGTCCTCCTTGACCATGCCGCCGAGTGGACTCTCTTCCAGTCGACACCCGAACTTTTCATCCTTGTCCCGGCGCTCCTCGGCCTCAAGGGGAACCTCGAGATGACCCTCGCCAGCAGACTCAGCACCATGGTGGGTGGTCCCCCCTGCTCCCCCTGCAGAGTATCTTTCAGTCGAACCTGGGCAAGATGGACACGCGCCATGAGCAGTTCCGGGTCTTCTACGCGAATATCGCCCTCACACAGGCGCAAGCGATCGTCGTCTCGTTCGTCGCCTCCCTCTTCGCCGTTGGCGTCTCCTTCATCCAACGGAAACAGGTCCGTCGCCCCTAGTTACCTCGTTTCCGGAAATCGCCTGTTGATCGGGCCGGTTCCCCTCGGAAGAGGGTATCTGCACTCTGGGTTCCAGAGCAATCTTGAGGGACTGTCTCGGGAATCTCTGCCGGCGGCGCTTCCCTTCGAATTATGGAAATCATCCGTCAGGGGTGTGCCGAGAAGGCGAAAACATGTTTTGCGGAAGCGTCTGGATCCCGAGAACGAGGCGTCGCTGTGAAGTGGCCTCCAACGGAGCACATTTTGAACCCGGCAGAGGTCCTAGAGTTCTCTGACCCACAGAAGAGAACAAAGACATACGGTACACACCAAAGGGTAGACCACTGGGCATCTCATCTACCGTATCAAGACGCCTGGTGCTCTTGCAGATTGAGCTGTCCAAGGTGGCGCTGCTGTGCGCGTCGAGCACGGCGACGGCGACGACGGCGTCGCTCCTAATCGGCTCAGCGATGTTCCTCGTCGTCTACGCCTCCAAGAGGCTCAAGGCGAACCCGGACAACGTGGCGACGCCGGTCGCCGCCTCTCTCGGCGACCTCACCACCCTCAGCATCCTCGTGAGTGACCCCCGGAGGCCTCCGAACAGCGTCCTTCCAGGTGGTCGTCGGGACGTGGCTTCTGGAGGCGCAGCGCCTTTGGACCTGGAACTCCGCGGCGCTGGCCCTCTTCCTGCTGCTCCTAGCGCCCTTATGGGCCCTCGTGGCCGCGCGCGACGACTCGACGCTCCCGGTGCTGCGCGCCGGCTGGTGGCCGATCCTCGCCGCGATGCTCATCAGCAGCGCCGGCGGCTTCATCCTCAAATTCGCCATCGTCTCCTTCCCCGACGTCGCCATCTTCCAGCCTGTCGTCAACGGTACCGAAGCCCTCTGTTGCCCCTAATGACCCTTCAGGCATCGGCGGCAACCTCGTGGCCGTGCAGGCGAGCCGTATCTCCACGTCCCTCTTCCAGTCCAGCAAGATGGGCTCCCTGAACGGCGACTCCTTCTGGCGCTACTTCTCCGTGTCACGCGCCTTCTTCTCTGCCGAGGCCGACTCAAAGACCGCCCGCATCCTCCTCTGCCTCTCCGTCCCCGGACAGCTCCTGTTCGCTCTCGTCATCGTCTATGTCGCCGGCCTCTCCCTCGACCTCTTTTTCCTCTCCTCCTACTTGACGGCCGCTCTCTTGCAGGTACCCCTCCCTGAGTCCCTCCGAGTCCCCTACCCACTCCGACCCTTCAGGTTCTCGCGCTCCTCTTCGTCTGCCAGTTCCTCGTCCGACTCCTCTGGGGGTACAACGTCGACCCCGACTCCGCGAGCATCCCGCTGCTCACCGCCCTCGGCGACCTCCTCGGCATCGCCCTCCTCACCACCACCTTCTTCCTCGTCGACGCGCTCGCACCCAAAGAGCGCCTTCCGCCCTTCTGAAGGAGCCACCCCTCCAGGTCCAAACACGGGTTTTTTCTCGATAAACCGATGGATTCCGGCTGTATCATTAGGGAACGTTTATTGCACAAACAAGGTCAAACAGAACGTGCTTAGGGGTGCGGAGTCGAAGAAAGGAAGAAAGGTCGAAGAAGAAAGGTCGAAGCGCCTCTTCTAGGGATCGTACGGTAATAGAGCTATCCGTGCGTACAAGTGGAACAGAAAAGGAAAAGACCCACGAAATTGTTTCCTGAAATGGATCTTTTACCAGTGATATCAGGTTAGAGCTCTCTACCGTACCCGACGTTACCGTATCCGTAGTTGCCCCAGTCGGCGCCGGGCATGCCGAAGAACTGCGGCCCGGTCTCGACTGTGCAAAGGAAGAAGAGGGCGGAGAGGAGAACTAGGAGAAGAGAGGAAGCCATCAAGTCTCGAGAAATGCGGAATACCCGAGGATTCCCCCATTTTATAGCGAGCCGACCAAAACCTGAATCGCTATGACGCGCTTCTCTCCAAAATAACGTCGAAAAACATCTCGATGCGTCAGTGATTAATGGCACACAGAAGTAGTTGGAGCAGCCGTGGGGAAGCCGATAGGTCGAATTCTGACGTCGAGATGAGAAGGTATGTTGTTGTGCGAAACTGCAGATTCCTCATTTTATTTTTAGAGGCACTAACAAGGGAAGCACTCCAAGTGATAGTTGCAAATCGAAATGAAATGTGGTGTGACGGATAGAGGAGATCTTAGGAAGACGAGCGCACACAAAACGCGCGGCCCATATGCAAACTGGCTACCATAAACAGGCCCCCGAAATACGAAAAGTAACGCCAGTCGCGACTAGTACGTTGTAATTTCCAAGATGCGTTGTGTCTCTGTGGTCGAGAGGTAGTGCTCTGAGACACCAGGTTGCGGGCTCGGGTTCGACTCCACCGAGGTTCTTCCACATTTTTCTTTTCATCAGAACGACATATTTTCACATCTCCTGGTGTTTGTCATTGGTTTGCAACCCTTTGCAGGAATCGGAACTAGTAAACCAAATTTCATCTTTGTGTTGCAGCTGTTTTTAGGTCTTTCACGTTCACCCCTCTCTCCTTATCCTTATAGATGTCACAACGACAGAACCCCTTCTATTCTGACCGATACACACACCTGAGTGCGGAAATGCCCTTTGAAAGTTGTGTTCGAATGAATATAATCAACTTTACGAACTTGGCGTCATCTGTTTGTGTGGTCGAACCGGGTAGCGTCTTGGTTGCTGTTCTCCGGATCCGGGTTCGACACCCATCCAAACCATTCTTTTTTGGTTTGATGTCCTGAGATGATTAGCAAAAGAGAGCGGACTACGAAAGAATGAAAAATAGCTATACCACAAAGGTAAAATTTGGGTTACCAGTTTCGATTCCTTCAAGGGCTTTTTGAAGTTATATTTGATGTAAAGCAAGGAGCAGTGCTGATAAACACCAAGAATCATAATAATGTACTGTTGTGCAAAAAATAAATAAAGTAGAAAAATAAAAGAACCTCGGTGGGGTCGAACCCGAGCCCGTAAACTGGCGAGCCAGAGCACCCCTCGACCACGCAGACACACCGCGCGATGAAAATTTCATCATACTAGTCGCGACTGGCGTTATTTTCCGTATTTCGGGGGCCTGTTTATGGTAGCCAGTCTGCATATGGGCCGCGCGTTTTGTGTGCGCTCGTCTTCCAAAGTTCTCCTCTATCCGTCACACCACATTTCATTTCGATTTGCAACTGTCACTTGGAGTGCTTCCCTTGTAAGTGAAAAAGATGTGCTTATCGACCATCGATGGCAGAAGGTTGCAACAACAAGAGGATTATCACAGATTTGACGGAAACACTGGTTAGAAAAGCGATGAAGCTCCATGAAAAACAAGGATAAACTCTGGGCGGGAAAAATCTTAAGAGTATGGAAAGAGGGGGGGGGGGGGTCACAATGCATCAGCCTACACGAACCTAGTGAGGAAAGAATTATGCGAATCTGCACGGGGACAAATATTTACAACAGTAAATAAATATCAATATGGACTGCCAATAAAATGCCTCTGTATATCGGACTATTTCTCAGCGGGCTTATCGACCCGCGAAGGATCGTTCACCGACTGGACGGCCTTTTCGTACCATTTTTCGCCGTTCTGATGAATATCTTGGGTTTTTCGGACCACGGCTTCATCGGGTTTTCCGTAGTTAGGAGGATTGGCGCTTGCATCGTACCCTAGAGTTTCCAGCATGGGTGCGATATCTGCCATGTCCTTCAAAATGTCAGCGCTATAGAAGTTGACCCACTTCGAGAGGGCATCCAGGTTCACGGGCTTCACAACCTGGTCGGTACTCCGCTCGGTTCTGAAAGTGTCGACCGCTCGCACACAGATGCGCAAGAAGTGGACTTACTTAGAGAGCCGAATGTCTTTGCCAACGAGATCCTCGTGATGCAGAACTTTGTCATCCCACTTGATGTCCAAGAATTTCAGCAGCCTCCTCATTTGCGATTCGGGGTGAAGTACGAGTTCTTCATAGTGAACCATAAGGCACCTTGTTGGGCCAACCTAAAAGCACCCATGAAGAGCTACAAGAGTGTGTGAAACTTGCCTCTAAGCACTGGTCGTGCATGATCGAAATCGCCTGGTTCCATTTGGTCAGGCACTGCCGAGGGTCGTTTAGGTCGAATCCCGTGATTGTCACTTTTCGTGTGATAATAGAGTGAACCGAAGCACGTCCATCGCGAAGCATCAGGATGAACTTGCTGTTCGGGAAAAGTTCGGACAAGTATATCGCGGACTTCATCGTGAACGGATCTTTGTTGCATAGTCTCTCAGCCGGCGGTCCATGACCGGAGATTATCTGAAAACGCATCATATGCAAACAGAGTCGTTCGACGAAAACAAACTTCAATCAAAAAAGATGATATCGCCGCATTCAAAACGCGGTCAGTTATGCCCGCCTCTATTAGTCGTTTCCACTCCTTTTCACTCTTCTTCCACTGCGATCGCAACGCCAGCATTCTCGGAATCACCCGCGTTTCTTCCCCACATCTCACGGCGGGGTGGGCGTCCAGCATAGCTCTCATAAGAGTTGTTCCGGATCTCGGGACGCCACCTAAGAGTCCAATATTGAGAGTCCGGTTGCGGATTACTTACCAATGAAAATTAACGGCGATATGACGGTCACGTTCCCTCGACTGGAAGAGCTGACAGCCTGCGGGACAGGAACGAAGTACTCATAGTCCTGGCGACTCTGCCGAGAGTTCCAGAAGTAAAATCCAACGACGAACAGAGCGCCGATGAGCAGTTTCGGTCGATTGCGCTGAACCCAACCCATTCTTCCTCGGCTAGCAGCTCGGTGTTGTCATACGCCGAATCGGAGATTGGTCGCAGCGATGGTCTCCTGAAAGATCGTCTTGTGTACAAGTAGAGAAAAGCTTTATTCTGGGCAGCGAAGCGACGAAAGAAGGGACACGCGTCCTGACAAAAGTACAAAAGAAAGGACAAAACGCAAAAATAACACGAGGTGACCATAAACGCGGATCGGAGTCGCATGATTCAGAGAACGACTTTTGAATCAAAATCCTGAGGGAGAGCCGCGGACGATCCACTGGAGTCAGCCGCGCCTAATTG
This sequence comes from Steinernema hermaphroditum, assembly GCA_030435675.1. NCBI lineage: Eukaryota > Metazoa > Nematoda > Chromadorea > Rhabditida > Steinernematidae > Steinernema > Steinernema hermaphroditum. The sequence continues at coordinate 8,778,084 of CM059622.1, forward strand.
AGCGCCGCGGCGAGACCTGTCGCAGAAGTGTGTCTCTGTCTCCGTTTTCGTCTCGTCTTCTTTTTTCGTCTTTTCGGCGAACGCGCGTTTATTCTAGGAGAGACGACGCACGGAAATAGGCGTTTTTAGATATTTCGGTCATTGCCCACCACAGTGTTTGCTCTCCTCAAGCCGATAATAGAAATTATGAGTTTGCCGGGGACGTGAAAGCAGGATCGATTTCGGGAACGCTCACTGATATCGAGAAGCGTGGTGGGTGGGGTGTTGCGATGGACTAATCGCGAAAGGTCAAGATCGCTCCTTTGGGGATGAAAGGACGTGTGCGGGTGGCGGTGCAGCCTTCGTTCCGCCGCGGTGCACAGTTTTCGCCCTAGGCCATGCGGAGGCAATTATGCGCTACTGGATGAAAGAGTGAGGTCGGCGCGGATAAATTAATTTCCAAGGCGTCATGTGACCGCCGGCGAGTGTGCTACGTGGGCCGAGGGCGAATCTGAAGCGCACCACCCACGCAAGAAGAAAACAACGATCAAGTGGATTCTAATCGCAACGTGATCGCTTGGCGCGGAAAGTGACAGCAATAGACGAACAAAAGGCGCACCCACCTGTTTGGGAAGGCGTGCTCAAACGGAACCATGGCGTGGAGATAATCCCGATCGGCGTCGCTGCTTGCCGCGCCACGAACGTAGATCGGCGATGTTTCCTCTCCGGATAGCCATTCTGGGATTAAGTGCCTCACTGACGCGATAATTCTCTTTAAACACGTAAAAGTGCGTCTAGGGTGTTTTTTTTTCGCACATCATTGACGTGGTCTTCGATCGGTTTGGCAAACCGGTAGGGCCGAAAAAATTGAAAAATATAACAAGAAGCCAACATTACGCTGTATGCGTTTTAGTGTGTGATGGGGGCACGCCCTGCTAACAGAGAGAGTTTATTGAGTTATCATGAGAACATACAAACGCAGAAAAGGAAACGAACCGGGAGGAGATACCAGAAGCGGACGAATTCGCTCTATTCGATTTCTTTGCGTCGAGGAGATGATCTAGCGAACCGACGGACTATGTACATGTAGAGGGGAGATACCCGAATGGTGAGGGGATCCACGAACAGAAGACTCTATGCGGTTCTAACCGTTTGGAGAGTGGGGGTGGACAGCGAGCGGGCGACGACAATAAATAAATGTACGGTAAGTACAGTATGTACAGAGAGGAGAGGAAATATTCCGAGCGGAGGGCAGAGGGAAGGGCCTGAGACGGAGGGAAGGATACGGTAATGAGGTAGTCTTGCACAAACGACGCACGCGACTCGACCGTGATGATATACGGTAGTCTTGCGGTACGGTATTTGTTGTTCGGCAGTTCGAAGGGCACCACGAGCGAGAAAGGTGCGAGCAGAGGACCTGGATTACGGTAACTGGGGTCGAAGGAGACACGTGGCAGTCGGTGATGATAAAGCTGATGGGGTCAGGACTCGGTGAGGTTCGCCTGGTTCTGGGCGAAATGGGCGAAAGAGTGGGCCTGGAGGTGGCAGAAGAAGGTGGACGACGCGGCGGGCGGCGGGTTGGAGGGGATGAGGGAGAGGTGGTGCGACTGGTGGTTGACGAGGTCGTCGTAGACGATGCCGGAGTCGTTGAGGTTGGGCAGAGAGGAGGTGAGGGCGGCGGAGGGTGAGTGGTGCGGCGACGAGGAGGTGCCGCTGGTGGAGGTGGTCGCGTCGCCACCGCCGATGCCCACGGTCTCCGGTGCCACGAAGAGGCCCCCGGTGACGCCGCAGGAGTGCAGTGACGTCGACTTGCTGCTCGCGCGCCGGGGCTCGCGGTTCCCGACGAGCGGCAGGGCATCGCAGCTGTGAGAGCGCAGAAGACGCACCAAGGGCACCACCTCGGGCTCTGCCACCTCGGAGAGTCCGTCGTCTAGGACTTCTTCCACCTCAATGACTTCGTGGACAACCACGACGTCCTGTGGCGCCAGAAGAGGCACGCCGCTGGCGAAGACGAAGCCCTGGAGAAGAGGATCGCCCCTCGCGAGGCTCTTCTCGAAGAGCGCGCGGCCGCTCGGCTGCGCGCCCAGCTCGTCGCCCTTCTCGTCGAAGCTCCTCGACGGGGGCTCTTCCTCCGAGAGGAGTCGGACATTCTCCGGCGCCTCAGAGGGCGCGCAGCTCGACTCCACGCAGCTCGGCGCCATCGGGCGCAGCTCTATCGCGTTCTTCGCCGCCTCCTCCAGAAGCCGCGCCTCGAGGCGCGCCACTTTCCGTCGTTTCCGGTAGCTACAAGAAGGACGTGGACCATCAGGACGGGCTGTGACCTACCGTATGCGCACGACGAGAGTGCAGAGGACGACGAGGGCGGAACAGAGAAGAATGAGGAGCACGATAGTGATGACGATCTTGTGGCGATTGGCGATCGTCCAGGGAGGCATCGGCGTCGTGAACGGCATCGAGGTGAGGCGGATGGCCAGCGGAGGCGACTTCTCGCTGAAGGACCTGGGCTTGTCGGTGCGCGAGGAGAGCCGAAATTGGTACTCAATGTCCTTGACGAGGCTCGTTACCGTAACCGCCGAGGCGTCGCGTCCCCCTGAAAGATCCTCGGGGTCTGTGGGGCCAAAGTGGCGCCTACCTTCCACGGGGACCTCCTCGAGCAGTCGGTTGTTCTGGTAGAGGAGAACCACGTAGCCGTTGACGGCGGAGAAGCGCGCATCGAGGTCCTCGGTCTGAGGCATCCACGAGATACGCACTGTGGACTCGTTCACCGCCTCGAGGCGCATGTCCGCGGGGTACGGTAGCTGCTCGAACTCAGGCGTGCGGCAGAGGAACCACGAGCCCTCAACGGCGAGGCCGCCGAAGGCGCGCGCCTCGACCATCATCTGGTACGTGGAGTTCGGCTGCAAGTCAGGCAGGTCGGCGAACGAGTTCTTTCTGAAGGAGGCGTTCAGGGGGCGCGCGGCGGCGACTTACGTCTCGTGCGTCGGATCCTCGAAGCCGGTGTCGGCGTCGGCGTCGATGACGTAGTGGACGACGTAGGTGATGTCGAGGTCAGGGTCCTGTGGGGCTTTCCAGAAGACACGCGTCGCTTGGCCCTTGTCGTCGGAGGGCTCGCACCAGCACAGGACCTCGGAGGCGCCGCAGTCCACGGCCCGCGGCCTCCGGTCCGGGTCGGCCATCGGGTTGAAGGGATTGTAGCCGGCGGTGAGGTACTCATGCACGCAGGCGCGGAAGCCGTGCTTCCCCGAGGCCTTGATGTACTCGGCACAGATCTCGTACTTCCGGTGCAACTCCAAGTGCTGCAGCAGCTTCGCGCTGCCGACGGCGTGGGGTACGGTCACCTCGCGCAGGGGGCCGTCGACATCATCGGTGACGTCCATGTAGGAGACACGGACAAACTGCACGTCGGGCGCCGTAGAGAGCGTCCAGTTGACGATCATGATGGCGTTGTTGTTCTTCTGAAGCCGGAGCGTGAGGAGACGAAGGAGGGAGACCGGCGCCCACCTGTGTGATGCCGATGCCTGGCACCTCGAGGAGCCGGTCGGCCGTCCGATTGAGGCCGACGGGCACGCGCGTCCAGTCGTAGTGCTCCCGGAGGATCTTCGCCGGAGGCAGGCCGGCGCGCGTCGAAGGGACCACACGCACCGCGTAGAGGCCGTCGGGGTGCAGATTCTCGATGGTGAAGGAGGAGCGGTTCCCGGGCACCATCACCTGCGTCGGCTTTGGCCATCGGCGCTCCGTCTCCGAGGGTTTCACCGCGAACTCGAGGCTGTACTCCTGGAGCACGCCATTGAGTGTCGCCTCGGAGGGCTCCTTCCACGTCACCGTCATCGAGTCGCCGGTGACCAGCGTCTGGACGTCGAGGGCGAAGCGGGCGTCTGAAGGGGCGTCTGAGAGCGTCGAAGGAGCGGGGACTTACAGGCGTCGTAGGAGACGATGTCGATCTCGTCGGAGAGAGGACTGAGCCTGCTGCCCTCCATCATCGACATCTGGATAGTGTAGTTCTCGTGGGGCTGTAGACGGTACTCCGGAGGACAGCAATCGCCCTCGCAGTAGCCGTCGATGGTGCAGGCGATGCCCTCCGACAGCTGGATCTTGTTCGCCCTGCCACCCCCGGGGCTGTAGTAGGAGAGGAGGAACATTATGAACTGCGCCTTGACATGATCAACTGACGGCGGCAGCTTCCACCGGAGCCGCAGCTTGTTCCTCCGGTGGTCGACGCGCGCCGTCAGGTTCTCGATACGGTCGTTCTTCTCCGAGTGCACCTCCAGTGCGTAGACGTAGGTGTTCTGGCCGGCGCGGTCGAGCGTCACGCACTGGTAGAGGCCCTCGTCGCCGAGCTGGATGTCCGAGATGACCAGCTGACTCCGGAAAGTTATTCCGAAGCCGTAGCTGTTCTTCACGGGCGTCACGCCCTCCGCCGGCAGAATCTTAAATGGCTTAGAGGAGCGCGCGCCGGTGGCGCCTACCGAGAAGCGAGGTGGCTGCACGATTCGTCGTCCGCCGTGGTACCAGTGCACCTGAACCTCGTCGAGGGGACCCTCACTGAAGGCCGTGCACTCGAAGCGGTTCACGGAGCCCTGGTGCGCCATCTTCAGCTCCGGACTCTCCTTCAGGTTCAGGATGACGGGGCGTTCTGCAAGCATAACAGGGTCAGAGTCCCTGCGGAGGTACCCACCGATGAAGTGGAGCTTCATAGTGCGGAGCTTGACGGTGCTGGCGGGGTCACTTTCGATCGACGCGAGGCACTCGTATACGCTCTCCGCGTCGCGCTTTACCTTCGCCACGATCATACTCGCCTTCTTCTGCACCGTCTTCTCTCCGACGATTCTCCAGAAGACCGTAACCGAGGAGTCGGGCGTCAGACACTCCAGCAGAGCGCTCCTCCCACGAGTCACCACGACGGTCTCGGGGCTCGCCGAGATCAAGCTCATCGGATCCAAGGTGGCGTTCTCCGCGGCCTCGACGATCTGCAGAGTCGCCGAGTGGCTCTCCACCCTCTGCTCGAAGTACGCCGTCTCGGCGACACACCGGAAACGACCTTCGTCGCTCCGGGAGGCGTTCAGCAGATGCAGGATCGACTCTCCGTTAATGGATAATCTGCAAAGAACCCCGGAGTCTTGCCTATCGAAGCGGCACTTACATGAGAAGCCGACCTCCGAAAACGGCGGCGTCGATCGGGGAGCCGTCGCGGAGCCAGTCGAGCTTCGGGAGGGGTGCCCCGGAGGCGCGGCACGTCAAGCGCAAGGAGCGGCCCTCGACGACGGCCTGCGAGATCGGGTGAACCTCAAAACGCGGTGGCTCCGAGAGGCGGAGGAAGAGGGCATCGGAGACGAGGGCGCCGCCGGGATACACGTCGGCGAATGTGTCGATCTCGCGGGAGGTAGCGGTACAGCGGTACTCGCCGACGTCGGCGGAGGAGGCGTTCGCGATGCGGAGCTCCGCGGAGCTCCCCTCCAGAGGCGCTCCGTCACGGAGCCAGCGGATCGACCTGGCGATAGCCGCACGGTCCCGTTCGTACTTGCCGACTTCGCGCCCGGAGTACGGTCCCGCCGAGCAGCGGAGCTTCACCGAAGTGGAGCGCTCGGTGTCGACAAAGACGTCGTCGAAGGAGCCGTCCTCGTGGAGGATTTCGTCGTGTGATGTGCCCCTCCGCTCGATCTGGACGCCGCGCGTAAAATGGAGGAAGGGCCGGAGGGCGTCGTTCGACAGCGTGATCACCATGTTCCTCCGGCGCTCCTCCTCGTCTGGCTTCCGCGTCGGAGTGGCCGCGGATTCAGAGAGGGACGGAGAGGGATTTCTGGTGATGGCGACCTTCGGACGGCCGGGGGAGGCAGATTCCGGGGCAGAGGGCGTCGGTCGGGAACGGGGCGAGGGGGCAGGATTCCGAGCGGCGGCGAAAGGGACGTACCCGTGGAGTTCTACATGTTCTGGAAAACGAGATTCAGGCGCTTCTATTGAGTTGCTGGATTCGAAATATTACAATTGATATACATTGTCTATTTTCACAATATTTATTCCTAGCCCAAAATGGATGGGCGCGTTGTTGTGTACAGTCAACTGTCACCCCACACTATGATTGGCGACTTGTACATTATATTCCACTTGATGTTAGACGCTTATTCTGTCCTTATAGTCATTTTTACCCTAGGCACCTAGAAATGGCGAAATACGACGTCCTGTGCAGGTTTCATATGGTATTAATTGTTCGATCCACAGTGTTTGAAATCGTTTTGACCGTAAAATTCTACCATTTTGAACTCTATCCCCTATATATAAACGGAGAAGCGACGGGTCCGTTGCAGGGGTGGGCAAGGGGTGGGTCGATTGTGATCCGCAACGAAATCCCTGAATTCGCAATGTACCGCGGCGGTCGCGTGGGAGTGGGGTCAAAGAGTTCTCATGGTTTTTTTTGCAGACCATCCCTTCCTCTAACAGATGGTGTGTAAAAACAGCCTAAGCACATTGCCCATTCTGGCCTAAATGGGCCATCTTTATCACAAGTCACGATGGTCCCGCAGCGATATCCCTGAGTGAGTGTAAAATACGGTGGATTTGTGGGCAGTTTACAGTAAAAATGGCCAGTTTACCCCTTTTTTCTCGGCTGGGGTAGGGATAAAGGGGTCTACCCGATAGTACGTGGGTTGATAAACGATCATATTGCTAAACATAAGGCAAAATGACGATTTTTCCACAAAAGTCAGCCTCTTAGGCCAAAAACAACAATGAAACATAGTAATTTCGATGCACTGCTGCATAGAGCTAGACAAGCTCTATTGATTAGACCCCCCTTTACTCCCCCCCCGGCCGAGAAAAATGGGGTAAACAGGTCATTTTATGTAAATCTACCGTATTTACCTGCCATTCAGGGAGATCGTTGCGGGACCACACGCTAAACCTCCTACTTCACTTCAATGTTTTGACCCATACCTGTAATGACGATCGCGTATTTTTTTTTTGCAGTATCTTGTAGGGAAGCCCACTTCACTCTGGCTTTTAAGACCGTGGTTCTTAAAACGACCTGTTGGCGCATCCATGCTACGCCCGCAGGGCTATGGTGTCTGGCCGCCCGCAGGGCTACAGTTTTTTGGCCCCAACTTCAGCCCTATCCATGAGCGCCAATCTTGCCACCCGCAGGGCTACAGTTTTTTGGCCCCAACTTCAGCCCTATCCATGAGCGCCAATCTTGCCGCCCGCAGGGCTATGGTGTCTTGCCGCCCGCAGGGCTATTGGCTAATTGGCTTTTAGTACCTGGAGGGCGCGAATTCGCGCGCAGCCGGGTTTATTGATTATTTAATTTAGAGCTTCTTAAAGAGCTAGATCAACTCTACGAAATGTGTACATTTTCAGCCCATGTAGGTATCCATTCGAAAAGCAAGGGACAAATTAATTGATAAGGTCTGTGTGACCATCGTGAGGGACACCGAGAAGTGTTTCGGGGTCTCTATCGCCACTCATTGCGGTCATTTCGAGTACCGCTTGTCATATTCCAAAATTTCAGACTGTTCTGATCTTAAAGTTTCATGCAATTTGGTCTTGAAATTTTACTGGGTTTTCGGGCTATTTGAAACTTGCAGAACTTTTGGGACGCCCTGTATATAAACGGAGAACCGAAGGGTCCGTTGGTCTGTTTGTGTGTGTTTTCCGTGAGCACGGAGAAAACACCCACACAAAATGAGGAACCCGAGGGGAACCGAACCGACACCGCCCGCTTACAAAACGAAGCACGTTTGCAATAAGCCACACAGATGTTGCCATCGTACCAGGATGGCAGACCTTGCGTTTCTTAAGGTTTTTGGGCCCTGTTTTATCCTGTTTTGTGAGCACCATTCTGGCCGCCCACAGGGCTGTGATGTCTCCATCCGAAAGGCCTAGTGGCCCTTTGTGTGTTTGCAGTTTTTTGGCCTTTTTTGGCCGAGGGCGCGAATTCGCGCGCAGCTGCGTTATTTTCTATAAACACGGCATCCGACTTTTGCCCGGGAAGTGAACTGCAGTTGCTCGCACGATGTTAATCTCTACTGGTGTTAATAAACTGTCATTGTAATTTTGTAACATTTTCAATGTAGTAGCCCAAGCAGGGCTCGATCGGCTGTTTGCTCACCTGGCTGGTTCCATGGCGCCTGCGAAGCGGCGCCAGCGGCGTCGTCGGCCGCTGCTAGGAGACTCCCGAGGAGAGCGAAGGCGAGGAATGCGCGGAAGAACGTCGAAGTCGCGGCCCCGATTCCGCCGAAGCGCCACCTTGTCGTCGGAGATCGAATCTTCTGTAAGAGAACGATGCGCGAGGGGGTCCGGGGGCTGCCTACAGTATCCGAATCTCCGCATCGACACAGTCTTCGATCTCTGGGAACCTCGAGAAGCGGGTGGCAGTCGGAGGGGGCGAGGTTCCGCAGGTCGGCACCATTGGAGAGCTGAGGAGCGAGGGAGGGGTCAGCAGAAGGTGACGAGGAGCTCGGAGACGGAGTGGCGCATCTTCTGGAGGAGGCGGCGGCTTCGACGTGTCCTGAGGTCACGTCTTCGGGAATCGCGACGGCGTGGAGATCTTCGGTCGACGATGGTGTGGAGGAGCAGGGCGTTCTGGCGGCGAAGGGGCGTCCTTCTGCGCGAATCTCGGCGCTGGGTACTGTCGAAGTCCGCGGGGGTCGGGGAGCGGAGGAGAGAGGCGGAGGGGACAGAAATCGAATAGTGAGAACTGAGGAGGAGTGACAATGAACTCGCGTGGCCACGCGAGTCTTCTTCCCAAAAAGATCTGCACAGATCTGAAAGGAGCGTCTTTTCCTGAAGCAGAGAACGGCCACTGATAATTACGATCGGAATTACGTGGCGCGGACCGAATCGCGACGCAAAGAGTGCCACCACCACGCACCGCGGAATATGCACCGATAAGATCTACACCGCACGCCTGCAACGAGCGCCCGATCCCCAGCGTCCAGAATCTACACGCGACTCCTTCTTCGCCTTCGGGCTTCGTGCAGCGCGAGAATATTTATTGTCGCCGGAGAAGGCTTCAGCGAAGCGCTAGAGGCGCCAGGAACCTCCTTATCAGTGATCGGCGAGCCGAAAACCACGATCTTTGATCGCCGCGGGAAAAGAATCCCGAGGACGCCTTGTTTACGGCATATCGGAGGAGAGTGCGCGAACGCCAGTGGAGGGGTTGCCGAAGTCCACCCGCGCCTCGAGCGAGTTCGTCGGAGAGGGCGCCGCTCGCGAAGTGCACTTGGGATCGGCGCGACGCGCGGAGATCCTTTTGGCAGGCAGGCGCGGGGCAGGTGAGTGCGGGTTCCCCCAGAGCAAACAGTCCGCGTCTTCGGAACGCGAAAGGCTCGCGCACGCCTGGAAGGCACGGACGCGCGATCTAATCCCGCCAAAAAGGCGACGCGCGATGGATCGATAGAACGCCGCGAAATCGGCGGCGTTCGCCGCGTCATCGCCTCCGGGCATCGGCCGCCTCCGAGCCCTCGTCTCCGCCCCCCCCCCTCTCCTACCGTCAGCTGAGCCAGCTGAGGATCGCGGAGTTCGGTGGGCGCCGGGCGCTTCCGAGGCCGCCCCTCGCACAGGGGATGGGGCGCTGTCAGGGGGAGCGCAGGGGGGTGGAGGAGCGCTTCGGAGAGGACGACGGGGCGCGTTGGCCGCGCGCCAAGCGTGTGGAAATCAAAAGGCGCGGCGAGGGAGGCTGCAGCCTAGAGGCAAAGAAGGCGCTGCGGTGATCAAAGATCGAGACGGCGAAGGCGAAGCCGTGGGGCGCTCCTCGAAGTGCATCGGTGTTGCGGAGTGGCGCCGAGGTGGGTGGCGGCGAGAGAACGTAGCCGCCGCGCAGAGTCTAGCGAGGCCACGAGAGGGTGCTGAAGAAGGAGCACGGGGCATAACCATCTACTACCGTAGTCCTCGAAGAGAGGTGGCAGCAACACCTAGCGGCGCCAACGACGGCGCCAGAAGGCGATTCCGAATAGGAGCGCCCAAAGAGGGACGAGGGAGTGGAGGAGGAAGCGAGGGGAGATGACCCTGGATTCTAGTCACCAGAGGAGCTCCGGTCGCTTCTAGCTGCGCTTAGAGGAGCGCGGAGGCGTCGCGGAAGGAGGCGCGTGGATTTGATAAGCGGAGATTCGTCGAAGGGCTGCAGGGGTGCACTCGCTGGCTCACGTGAAGGGCGTTTTTTGCAAGCGGCGCTCGAACCAAGTGTTGTTGTTTGGAGGGGCGCGAGAGGCGAGCGGCGGAAGGGGCCGGCAGAGAGCGAGAGGGAACATGTGATCGGAGAAGAAGGCGATGACGGAAAGGCCAAAGAAAAGACGCCGAAGATTGAGCGGAGATCGAAGGTCGAGCCGCGCGATGCTTCCCTGCCTCCACTGGAAGCCGCCAAGCCTCTGGAGAGAGAGCGAGGAATCTCTTACGCTTCGAGATCCTGAAAAGGAGCGTCCTCTGAGGCGCCCTACGATTTTTTTGGCGTTGAAAGACGCGGCGAAACCCTTTCAGAAACCATCGGAAGAGTCCCCCGGAATCTTCGGCCTCTACCCCAGCTTCCGACGCATTCCCTCACATGGCCGCACTGAGAAGGTCCGCGCGGGGCTAGGCGACAACCGAAGGCGAATTTAATAGAATAAACGAGGCACGCTTCTGCGAAACGAAAAACAAATCGCCGCTCGAGTGCCCCGGGGAAGATGACGTCACCCTCGGGCGCGGCGCAGCGGAAATGACCCCCAAGATGACCACTCGTGGAAGGGGATACCGTTTCTTGGGCCTCCGACCAAAGGTTCCCGGGAGAAAGAAATCGTTTCGGAGGCCGCGGCGCAATCAATGCATCGCGAAGAAACCGGAAAACGCGCCGGAAGTGGCAGCAGAGGCGCTCCGAAGGTCGAAGGCGCTGTTTACCTTCATCTCGATAAGATCCCTCGACGACGCTGCGAAAAGCGCCTAAATATATCGTAATTACGCGTGGCGCTCTGTTTTTCTCCCTAAGTGGCATCTTTAGCGGCGCATTCCGACCTGCGACCCTTCGCGGCTTTAATCACAATAAACCCGGCTGCGCGCGAATTCGCGCCCTCCAGGTACTAAAAGCCAATTAGCCCATAGCCCTGCGGGCGGCAAGATTGGTGCTCATGCAAAGGGTTGAAGTTGGGGGCAAAAAACTGTAGCCCTGCGGGCGGCAAGGCACAATAGCCCTGCGGGCGGCAAGACACCATAGCCATGCGGGCGGCAAGATTGGTGCTCATGAAAATGACTGAAGTTGTCCAAAAAAACTGCAAAGCTAAAAAATACGCTAAAAATGGCACAAAAACTGTAAGGAAACGCAAAGCCTTGCGTCCCCAGATATATGGTGGAAGTATAGCGCTACCGTTCATTTTGTGTCCCCAGCGGTCGGTCTGTTCGTCCACTCGCTCTCTCTCGGAGGCTGTCTGAGCCGAGTGAGTTGAGTGAGCGGTCGTTCTCGGCCGTCGTTGTTGGCGCAATGATCGCCCCGACTCCCAGAAGGCCTGGAACACCAGGGAGCCGTAGTTCCACCGTCTTGCCAAGAAGCCCGTCACTGCTGCCCGACTCCACCCGCGTTGCCAGAGAAGCCGAAGAAGCGTTGCAACTCCGAAGTCCGCGCCGCCAGCTGCCCTGATGGTTCCCGGTTCGCCCGTTATGCTCCACCGATGCGTTTCGCCCGGATGCCGTTCTTCGCTCGTGCCGCCCGCGGATGCCGCCGAAGAAGCTCCTCAACTTCGACGTCCGCGCCGCCACCCGAGCTGAAGGTGGGTTCGCTGTGCTCTGCCGTCTTCGGAATCAGCTCTTCGCCTCTCTGATGCCCGCGCACACTGATGGGATCGTTGCGTTCTACTCTTATGTGCCGAAGTCAGAAGAAGACCGGCGACTACGGAGTGACAATTTGGTTTTTTGTGCATATATATGACGTCTCGCAAGGCGTAAGCCTTAGATACGAGAAATAAACTCGTAAACTCGTTATCGATTACTTGCTCTATTGCTACTCGCTTCATCCCCTATATATAAATGGAGAACCGACGGGTCCATTGGTCTGTGTGTCTGTGTGTGTGTTTTTCCGTGCGCACGGAGAAAACACCCACACAAAATAAGGACCCCGCGGGGAACCGAACCCGACACCGCCCGCTTACAAACAGAGAACGTTCGCAATGAGCCACACAGACAGTTGAGATGGTAGTGCTCTACCTCCACTATCTCCCTGGCGATGCTAGGCTTTGAGTTTTTTTTTCTGTTTTTGAGTGATTTTTTGCCTATTTTGTAACCAGCAGTGTTTTCGGTTCGAGTTTCCTGAATCTTTACAGTTTTTCGCCCACTTTAGCCATTTACATGAGCGCCAATCTTGCCGCCCGCAGGGCTATGGTGTCTTGCCGCCCGCAGGGCTACAGTTTTTGGCCCCAACTTCAGCCCTACCCATGAGAGCCAATCTTGCCGCCCGCAGGGCTACAGGCTAATTGGCTTTTAGCACCTGGAGGGCGCGAATTCGCGCGCAGCCGGGTTTATGCTTTATTAGGAAGGCACTGGATTGCTTGTGGAAGGGAGGAAGGGGAGCGAAGACGGTCAGTCCTCGCCGTAGTCGTGGCGATTTCGGTGGGCGAAGAAGGCGGAGATGGCGTAGAGGATTCCGTTGACGAGGCAGAAGAACTGAAAGGAGCGATGTGGGAGGGAGTGGCACGAGACCTACGGCGGCGAAGGCCCACTCGAAGATGGTGCGGCAGCCATTGTGGATAATGCCGTCGCCTCCGATGTCGTTGCAATTGTTTGCCCAGGCGCCTGGAGGAACGACGGAGTGAAGAGGACATGGTGGACTCACCTGTGGAGTAGTAGGCCTCGACGAAGCACATGACGAGGTAGAAGATGGCGCAGACGACGGAGAACATGAAGTCAGTGATGCGCCAAGGCCAGAAGTCGAGGTGGTTGTGGTGGAGGTCGAAGAAGAAGACAACGAGGAAGATGAAAGAGATGCAGAAGGCGACGCCGGCGAAAATCAGCAGGAAGGTCTGTCCGAAGAGGACGCCTTTAAAGGGGCCAGGGCCGAAGACGGCCGTTATGAGGGAGACGATGACGAGGCCGAGGACCTGAAAGGGGAGCCATTCGCCCGGGGAAGGGCCAACGCACGATCTCGACAATCCGGAGGATCCCCTGCGGACGACAACAGTAGTTCTTGTTTAGGGTGCCGCGGCCGAAGCCGTAGGCGAAGCCGTCCTCGACGTACTCCGTCGTCTTCGCCGTCGTCGTCACGAAGGTGCCGTCAGGGCGCTTCGTCGTGAACGTCTCCTGTTTCATCGTACGGCCGGCCATCTCTGAAACTCGGGACGGACTGTCCGAGGAAGAAGGAATCCGCGCGACGACAAACACAAATTGAAAAGAGGCGAAAATTATTGCTCAAATGACTCACGGCGCTTCACAAACATGGCGCCGATCGCGTAGAAAATCGAGAAGATTGGAATGGAAAAGAGCCTCTAAAGGGAGGACATACCGTAGTCAGAGGTCCCGAGGGGCGCAGAAATCGTAAAAGGCTGTTCGCGTTCCTTCAGGTAGCGTTTCCCGAGAAACACAAACCGAACCTAAAGACGCGTGTGATCGATTCCTTCGAAGGATTGCGGCCGATCGCGGCTCCACTATACGACGTTTTTCTTTTCGCGCGATCGCCGTTGGCGAAAACAACGGTGCGCGAGAGGCGCATTCCGGTTCCCGCGCGCCTGGCTGAACGACTTCCAATTAACGCGCAGGAGAATTAACTGACAACAAGATGTTTGACGCCAGGAATCCGACGCCCGACGCTGCGTGAGATGTCATCCCGAAGGTCGCCGACGCTCTGAGAACCAGCGAAGACGCAACTCCCGGACCACGGACCATCAGATGCAAGCTCAGAACCGTCCGCCGTGCCGCAAACGATGTTCCGCTGCAGCAGCTGAAGATTTGCCGATTCCCATATGCCCCGTGAAGTGCGCCGTCTACGACCGGTTCGACATCTACGCCGCGCCAGGGATGAAGTCGTCTGTCAGACATCCTCTGTTTGTCTATTTTCGGTGTCGCGCAAGGCATAATGCCTTTAAAGTCGTGAAAGTCGAGAAGCTCTTCTGGAATGACTCTGGAGGGTCGAAGCTGAAACAGAATGCACGGACACCTCACTATGAACGAGTACGGCGCCCAAGAAGGAAACCCAGTTTTCAAAAAAACCCCAGAACAGCGCTGTGGCCCTTCTTCTTGCCAGAGACGGTCTCATTCATCTTCTGTCTAGTCTCCTGTCTACCGGACGTCCGAAGTGATCCCCTCCAACGTCTCTGTCTCGCCCCTTTGTCTAGGCTCCCACAGCGATTCTATCGGTACCTCTGCGTCCATGCGTCAGTCACTCCGTCCTGCCAACTGGCGCTCAGTCGCCGTTCTGTTTCCGACGGTCGGCGGCTTCTTTGCCGTGCGAGGCGTTTCTCTTCTTATCACCTTATTCTGTCCCTTTTCGGTGCTTATCACGCTTTAATCGCCGCTATTCTGCAGAAACCTCGATTGATGGCGGTATTCACCGCACGCTGCCGGAAGGTCGTCGTCGGTGTCACCCGTTTGCCTTCGATTCCTCTCCTTTGTCGCTTCTCCTCAACGGCTCTCTCCTCTGTGCTGTCCTAATGCAAAGATTAACCGTGAGCATTGTTTTCAGACATCTCTTGCTTCTGCGATGGGGATTAAAACCGACAAACTGGAACGTTTCCGGGTGCTGTTCTCCGAGAAATCACTCGTGAATTGCGCCTCCATTGAGGCTTACGTCTTGCCCAGCACCGATGCTCACCAAGTAAGTCTCTGTCGTTTGGTACTTTCGATAAACATTCATTTGTAGAGCGAGTACATATCTGAGCATGACTTTCGCGTAAAGTTTCTTTCTGGATTTTCTGGATCGAATGCATTCACTATCATAACTAAGAGCGATGCACTTCTCTGGACTGATGGGCGATATTTTGTTCAGGTTTGTTTTTTTTGTGTGACAATGTACTTCATACCTTATAGGCCGACGAGCAATTGGAAGATGGGTGGAAACTGATGAAACAAGGTCTACCTGAGTCCACTGATCCAGTGGATTGGCTCGTTGAAAACTTTCCTGCTAACACAAACGTCGGTTTTGATCCGCAGCTTTTCGGATACGGTACTTTAATTGCAAAAATGTGAAAATATTATTTACGTATATATTATTCAGCTGCTGGGGTTTCGCTGGTAGAGAAGCTTAAAAAGGTGCGGATCAACGCCATCTGCAGTGAGGGAAATCTTGTCGACAGGGTATGGCAGGATAGGCCGGCCGCTAGTGATGCGCCTGTGCTTACCCTCTCCCTCGAGGAATGCGGAGAGCTCTCCTCTGACAAGATTAAACGTGTTCGTGATTCGCTGCAAAAGAAAAAGTGCGACTCTATTGTGTTTACCGCGCTGGACGATATTGCATGTATGTGGTATCTGTCATTATACGATGTATATGCTACGAAAGGACTTTTCCAGGGCTTTTGAACATTCGTGGTGCCGACATATCTTTCAACCCGGTGGCCTTTGCAGTCCTTGTAGTAACTCTGGACGAGGTTGCTCTGTTCATCGATCAAAAGAAGGTCTCTGATGTTGGCGTTCAAAGTCACTTATCTCATGTGAAAATACACAGTTACGGAGAAGCAGCAACATACACAAGTAATTATCACAGGAATCTTCTTGAAAAAAGTAGAGGAATTCACAAGGTCGCAAAAAGTTCTATTTTGATTAACTTCGAACAGGTTGCTTTCAGATGTGGATTCCAGATGTCACAAATTACTTCCTCGGCTCTCTGATTAACAAGGATAATGCATATGTGGCGATGTCTCCAGTGCAGCCCATGAAGGGAGTTAAGAATGCTGTTGAACTGCAAGGAATGCGCAACTGTCATGTTAGTGAAGCAGAAGCGTGCTTGATTTGAATATCAATATTTACTTAGATTCGCGATGGAGCCGCCCACGTACAGTTTCTTGTGTGGCTCAAAAAAAACATTGATGCCGGAAAGGCTGTCAGTGAACTCGAAGCTGCTGACTATTTTGAGAAGTTGAGGTCGCAGCGTGAGAAATTTGTTAGTCTCAGCTTCGACACCATTTCGGGTATGTTCCTTTCATAGTTAAAATAAACGCGGCTGCGCGCGAATTCGCACCCTCCAGGTACTTAAAGCCAAGTAGCCCTGCGGGCGGCAATACACCGATGGCCTACCGAGTAAACATGGATACACCGTAGCCCGGTGGGCAGCAAGAATGGTGCTCGCAAAATAGACTGAAAACGGAAAGTAAAGCATGGCCTAGACATAACGACAGTAGAGCGGTAGGATCTGGACTGTCTGTGGGGCTTATTGCAAACGCGTTGCGTTTGTAAGCGGACGGTTTCGGGTTCGGTTCCCCTCCGCGTCCTTATTTTGTTTGGGTGTTTTTTCCGTGCGCACGGAAAACACACAATTAGACAGACCAACGGACCCGTCGGTTCTGCGTTAATGTATAGGGGATACACATATAAGTCTTTCAGCTGTGGATACTCATTCATCGTTACCTCACTACAAGCCAGGGCCAGACTCTGGAAAGCGAGTTATCGTTAAAGATTCTGTTTATCTTGTTGACTCCGGTGGACAATATCGGTACGTAACAATTTGACATGATCTTGGCTCACCGCGGGGAGAATTTGTTGCAGTGACGGCACTACTGATGTTACCCGAACCTTGTGCGCGAAAGATCATCCCGACCCCGATTTCAAGAAGATGTTCACACTTGTGCTGAAGGGACACATTGACACGGCGATGCTGAAATTTCCGTCCGGAATCAATGGTTTGATCTTCGTCTTATCCGACATGGCATAATATCTGGATTTAGGTATCCGTATTGATGTAATTGCTAGGAAGTGTTTGTGGGACGACGGATATGATTTCGGGCATGGCGTGGGACATGGTGTCGGGCATTTTCTGAATGTTCACGAAGGACCAGGTAAATTCCGTTAAGTGTTCTAATGATTATGGCCTACAACTTTAGCCGGAATAGCCTACCGTACATACAAAGACGAAGGCAAAATCATGAAAGGATATATACTGACTATTGAGCCCGGATATTACGATCCCAGTAGATGGGGAATTCGCATTGAAAACTGTTATGAAGTTGTGGAAGCCAAGAACTTGAAGTCAGGAGCTGCGAACTATCTCACGTTTTCGCCGCTAACGTTTGTTCCTATCCAGAAGAACTTAATTGAACGTAGCCTGCTTACGCCGGAGGAGGTAAAACCACTTAAGGGCGGGAACATATGTATGGCTTAAGCAGCATGTTTACAGGTTTCGTGGCTCAACGTATACCATGCTGATTGTTTGGAAAAGGTCGGCCCGTATCTTCTTGCACACAACATGGACGAAGAACATGAATGGCTGAAGGAAGCGTGCACTCCTCTTTAAATATTTGTCTTCTGTGTAATTTTAATTATTATTGGCGTGTAATTATCTAATTGGTTCTGCTGGCAATATCGTCTTTCGGTTTTATATCTCCGCAAGTGGCTTTATTCGGCTTTTCTTCAGAGATTAAGGGTTGTTTGCGGCAGTTATTATACAAAGACTAACGGGTGCGGGGTGATTGATTCATCGGCACGTTTGCGTAAGCGGTGTGGAAAATCTGCCGCGCAAGGGTTAGTGATGCTTATGGTAAAGTGTGTAGTGAAGTAATTCAGGCGGGGCACAATGAAGCGAATGAGGGAGGCCGTTGTCACTCTGAGTCCTCTTCTCCCACGAGATCACACCGTAATCCACGGGCAGTGCTGTCAGTTCTGTTTTGTGCGCAAGGGTGCGCGGTCTTCGGAAGGCATCACCGTAGATAATCTCGATGTACGCGGCGATTGTTCGCGCGATCGGCCTTGCGAGAGGTATCGATTAGGGCTGCTAGGTGATCTCGAGCTGGTTGCGCACCTTGGCCACCTCGCGCCCGTGCGATCGCGCCGCTGCGATCTCGCTCGCGTCCCTCCTCTTCCGTCTTCCGACCAGCTGAGTCATGGCCCGGCGCTGGAAAGTGCCCGCGTAATCGACACCGCCGCCGTTTCCGTCGTTTCCGTCGCCTCTCGACCGTCGCCGCTCCCGAGATGGCCCGTCTTCTTCGCCTCGTCGCCCGATGCGATCGCGTTGCAGCGCTCATCCTGGAGTTTAATTAATTCGACACTTGTTTTGAGCGCCGTTTTGGCCATTTCATATTGATCATCGTGCGACTCCACTGGACAGATTAATGGCGACGTCGGGAGCCGTGTTTTCCTTCGACGATTCAGCTCCTCCGCACTTCGCTGACTCCGTGAGTCAGAATTCCAGAGCCGCAGCGGCGCGATCGCACGGGCGCCCTCGCGTTTTTCGGCGAATCCGCGCGTCTCCGCTCCGTTGATTGCGTCAAGTGTGCCCGCGACTGTCCGAACGTGTCGCCGAAGATTAATTGTACTTAGTTATTCTCCGCCACAGCGCCTTCCTGTAAACAAGGAACGCCGGTGACCGCCATGGCTTCTCATCGATCATCTGGAAGGCTGTGGCGTGTCCAGGTATGCCCGAGAGGGACCGAGTGACCAGTGCCAGTTGCTCTTGATTGTTTGCTCGATGGGCTAGTAATGACGGCGATGATGTCCCCGAACGTGGAAAATCGATCGATCGCCTCTTCTCGCTGCTTCTTGCTTTCTTTGGTCTTCGCGATCAAGCAGCGTTCGCTAGCGTCTCCGAAGGAAGCGCCGCTTTTCGTCCCCCGCCTAATTTGACTCTTTACGGACTGTTTGTGGGGTCTTAATGCCCCCTTTCAAACGCTGTCCAAAACATCCCGTAAACACTCGTGTTTCACTGCCTAAGCTTTATTAGACGCGAGAGGCTGCGAAGTGCGTCCTTGATTCTTCATCTCTCTCAACATTCACGTCCTGTGACCGCGATCGATCGGATTGAGTGTGTTTTGCTTTTCTTTGTGGATTTTCTGCTCAGGTGTGCGTGTGTCCTGAGATTTAGGCTTTTTCGCGCTCTATATACTCTTTTCAGGCAGGTGGGAGTAGACGCAAATCCGTTTTCGACTCGACAGATCTTCTGAATCGGGTGCTCACGCCCCAACCATTATGCTAATTTGCGAAACAAGCGACTGTCTGACATCAGAAGAATAAGAAGCCGTGCCCAGTTCTGTCGGAGGAGCCATGGATCACAACGATTTGATGGCGGAGCTCCATATCATCGAGCAGATGAAACCACAAGAGAGGATAAATTTAGCGAGGTTTGTTGCTTCTGTCCTGGTGTCAGCACTGTCCCCTTAGGGACCGCAGAAGAACCCAGCTGAGGTTAAACGACGAGCGCGAGCGATCGCTGGGACCCCCGCCTCCTCGCAAGCCACGACTCACCTTCAGTTGTGAAGTGGCTCTGCTCGACGCCACCGGAAGAGCGGACTTCGCAGAAGGTGAGCCTTGCATGCTCCATCGTTGTTAGAAGTCCGTTTCAGTCGAGAAGCTGCTGAACGATGGCGCCAATCCTAATTCCCACAATGAGGACGGGTTGACGCCTCTTCACCAGGTAAGTCAGCTGCAGCACCGCGAGGTGACCGAGTTACCGTTAAGTGTGCCATCGACAACAACGAGAAAATCATGCAGTTGCTGCTGAGATACGGTGCGGATGTGAACGCCCAGGACACGGAGCAGTGGACTCCTCTCCACGCGGCTGCCTGCTGCGCCCACATCGACATCGTCAAGATTCTGATCGCACAGTGGGTTTTCAGTTTCTGCAGCTTCTTCTATTCGAGTCGAACTGTTCAGTGGTGCGAATCTGCTGGCAGTGAATGCGGACGGCAACATGCCCTACGACATCTGCGACGAGGAGCGCACCCTTGACGTGATAGAGTCGGAGATGTCGAATCGTGGAATCACACAGGAGTACATCGACCAGATGCGTGGAGCCCCGGAGAAGAAGATGCTGGACGACATGAAGGCTCTCCATCAGAACGGTCAACCCCTCGACATCCGCATGCCCGACGGCTCGACCTACGTAAGTGACAGGCTTCTTCGCCTCGCTGGTATCTCAGATTCAGCTGCATATGGCCGCGGCCAATGGGTACTACGACGTCGCTGCGTTCCTCCTGCGCTGTGGAGTGCCTCCTTCGGTGCGCGACAACGACCTCTGGATGCCAATCCATGCAGCAGCCTGCTGGTCGCAGCCCGACCTCATCGAGCTCCTCTGCGAGTACGGCGGCGATGTCAACGCTAGCACGAACGCCAACGAAACCCCCATGCGTATGACGCCGATCCTCGGCCACTAAAGTATGCAGTGTTTAGAACTGTGCGAGGACGAAACCACCCGGCAAGTCATCAGCACGATGGAGCAAAAGGAGAAACGAAGACGGACCTGTGTGAGGGACTCCCGCAGGCAGTCGAAGAAGTACGGAATGAGTACTGTAGCATTGTGTGACGCACTCGTTTCAGGCGAAAGAAGTTCGAATCTCCACAGCAGCCCACTGCCAACCAGGACAATCCGTTCTCCGCCCGAGGTGCGATCAGAAGACTGTCACTCAGGGACAAATCGGGCCTCTCGTTGGCCAGAATAGAAGCGCAGCAGGAGCACGGCGACCTTCTGCGCTCGTGGAGCAAGGAGGACGTCTCCTCGACAAAGGACGAGGTCAGTCCCTTCCAGAGCGGAGGAATCGGGCCCAGCCACTCCGATTCGATGATCTCCGCCTGCTCCCTCGCGCGGAAGGAGTCTTCGCCCAACAAGAGGATCATGCACCGCTCTTCGCACCAGCAGAAGCCGAAGCAGCCGAACGAGTGGCTGCAGAAACTGGAGGCTGAGAACGGCTCCGTGGACTACGACGACGAAGAGGACACCTTCACGGGCGGGCTCACCAGAGGTACGCGAGCTCGCAGCAGCACAAAGAAAAAAAAGAACAAACAGACCCCAGTTGGCAACCAAGGTTAGTCCCTGAGAGGAAAGTGCGCCCTGACGTCTAGAATTTAGAGCTGAGCGACCTGCACGGAAGCGGCGATGCGAACGGGATATCGAGGAGGGGCAACCGGGGGCCCGAGCCATTTCCCAGTTCTTCGCGGAGGAACGAAAAGAGCTCCTGTTGTGCCTGTACCATCAGTTAGTGCTTCCCCTTCCAAGTCGAATATTTGCTCATCTATGTCATTCTCCAATCTCGGAGAATTATCTAATTCTGTGATTCCCTTTCGTCCTTTAATAGTTCCCATTGCTTTTACTCTCTAAGCAGGTTACACCATTGTGTAAATAGGCATTTCAAATCACTTGTCAGCATATCTCGGACGTTGTGCTATCATGTATCACCATTTCTGGAGCAGCATTTGCTGAGTCAAGAATAATCTAACATGTCCAACGGAATCTTATAGGAGAAAATTACTGAACCGTCTTAATTTGTTCAAGATATTTATGTTTTTCCTATACATGCATTACAATAACATTACAGTTCGGGCCAAAACCTAACAGTGTACTAGCCTGGGTGCGCTGCGCGACAGGTTAACAGGGTGAAGGTTGTGGAAAAAGTGAAAAGCAACTGCGAATCGTGTCGGGACCCGTGGCATCGCTTTCGCAATCCACCACCATCCACCGAACCAAAATCGCACCAAATCATCCTTCGTTGATTTCTCGAACATAAACTCGAAAATCACAAATCGAGAAAATTAACTTTGTCCGGCATTGAACGGGCTTTCTTTTAATACCAAGCTCGCACAGAACAAACGAAAATCCACAGATCCTTAGGGTTTTGAACGGAGCACGCTTTTTTCCGAAAATATTTTTTTCTTTTTTTCTAATTTTTTAAACCAAAATCTGAGATGCGCACTTTCTCGAAATTTTCTGCTCTTCAAAATGAGCCTAAGCATTCTCGTGCAAGATTTTTTAAACAATTAATTGCGATTTTTCATCGAAAAAAAAAACACAAAAGCGGACCTATCTCCGGCTCCCACAACGATTTTCAAAAAATTTTTTCACTAAAATTTAAATGCCTCCCTAAGGATCATTCGTCCAAAATTTCACTCAAAACAAACCACTCCACCCCACCTAAAACCCCCCCGCAAACCGTACAAAAATTCAAAACACCCCACAACATAATTTCATAACTAGCCTGGGTGGGCTGCGCGACAGGTTAACTGGGTGAAAGTTGTGGAAAAAGTGAAAAGCAACTGCGCAACAGGTCGACGCTCGCTTCACTCGCTCGTTCGCCCGCAACATGTCCCTGCGGCACAGGCAAATTGTGGCGAGACCCACCGTCAGCCGTGACATCGGTTTCGCAATCCACCACCATCCACCGAACCAAAATCGCACCAAATCTTCTTTCGTTGATTTCTCGAACATAAACTCGAAAATCAAAAATCGAGAAAAGTAACTTTGTGCGGAATTTAATGGGCTTTCGTTTTTTTTAATTTTTCTACCAATTTATTGGGTTGATCCATGAAAAATGGCCGATTTTTTATGTAACAGTTTATTAACATATATGCATGCATATTACTCGAGGTATGCACCGTTTGAATGAACAACTTGTGCCCATTTTCGGGCAGGAGCTGGATGCCGCGCTCGTAGAAAATCCGGGGTTTAAAGTCGAAAAACGTTTGGATCCAGTTTTTGACCTCTTCGTCGGAGTCGAAGTGTTTCTGGACGTGGTCGTTGGACATTGCCCGGAACAAGTGGTAATCGGATGGAGCGAGGTCTGGGCTATAAGCTGGGTGTGCCAAAACTTTCCAGCCTAAATCGTGCTATTTATTACGGGTTAATCTTGCAACGTGCGGTCTGGCGTTGTCGTGGAGCAAGATGGCTTTTTTCATATTTGGTCTTTTGTTTCGTAGTGCCGTTACGACTTTTTCCAGCTGTTCGGCGTAAAGAGAAGCTGTGAGCGTGACGCCTCTATCCAGCACTTCCCAGTAGATGATGCCGGACATATCCCACCATACGCAGAGCATTAACTTTTTTTGATGGAGTTCCGGCTTCGGTTCAGGTTCGGGCTTCTCTCCAGGTCCCACCCACTGACGCTTTCTCCGGAAGTTCACCATTAGGACCCACTTTTCATCGCCAGTCACGAGGTGGGTCAAGAACGATTTTCTCTGGTGACGGGACAGAAGAGACGAGGCGATGGCCGATCGCTGATCTTTCTGGCTGTCGGAAAGGTCGTGGGGAACCCATGCCCCTAATTTCGGTTTAAAGCCCAATGAGGTCAGGTGACGTGATACTGTGTTCTGGGCGACGTTCAACTGCTCTGCTAATTGCGCGTGTTGACTGGCGGTTGTCTTCGCGTATAAGCTTCAGTAGATCGGCATCATTGAGCTGGGGTCCTGGTCCGCGACCTGGTTCATCTTCCAGTGATTTGTCCCCATTTCGAAATTTGAGAAACCAACGCGAACATGTTCTTTCAGAAGTTGAGTCTTCCCCATAAACCTGGTTGATGCCAATCGACGCCTGACGGGCAGTAGTGCCTTTCAAGTACTCATACAAAATAACGTGCCTCAGATGTCGAGGTGGGAGTTTGTCGGCGGTCAAGACAAAATAATTCAGCAAAAATATTAAAAACACTAGAGAGAGACGACAACACATAGCTCGGATGAGGGGACAACTGACGGCCACAAAGCACTCATCGATTCTGCTCTAGGAGTAAACATTGCGAAATTAAAGGGTGTTTACGACATCGGCCATTTTTCATGGATCAACCCAATATTTCGATTTTTCAGGAAAAAAACACAAAATCTACCGTATCTTCAACTCCTACAACGATTTTGGAAAAAATTTTTCACTAAAATTTAGTTACCTCCCTAAGGAATATACTCGCAAAATTTCACACCAAACGCACCAAACCACCCCACCTAAACGCCCCCCGCAAACCGTACAAAAATTCAAAACACCCCACAATATAATTTCACAATTTATTCATTCGGTTAATTAATTTACACATACGAAGAGCTGGTTAGATGTAGTACTGTTATATTTATGAACGCGGCTGCGCGCGAATTCGCGCCCTCCATGTACTAAAAGTCAAGTAGCCCATAGCCCTGCGGGCGGCAAAACACCATGGCCCTGCGGGCGGCAAGATTGGTCCTCATGTAAATGGCTAAAGTGGACCAAAAAACTGTAAAATTTCAGGAAACTCGAATCGACATCTCTGCTGGTTACAAAATATGCAAGGAAATCACTGGAAAACTGCAAAAAGGCTCAAAGCCCAGCATCGCCAGAGACATAGTGGAAGTAGAGCGCTACCACCTCCGCTGTCTGTGTGGCTTCCCCTGAGGGTCCTTATTTTGTGTGGGTGTTTTCTCCGTGCGCACGAAAAAACACACAGACCAACGGACCCGTCGGTTCTCCGTTTATATATAGGGGATTCGCTACTACAGTAAATACTGAAAAGGAAGCATGATAATTATGGTATGTAGCCATAATGGCTACTATACCTCAAAGACCACAGAGACCACTAAAGTGGTCGAAGATTGCCAGCGGTTGTATTTCGACGAATGGCTCCACTGGTAGTCAGGGTTTCTGGGTTGGTGGAATTTTGATGGCCGTCGAACGGATCGTTTGCGTTCATGTCGTGGTTGAACTGGAGTATACGGGACACCGAAGGCTGGTGAACATTCTTCACGTTGACTTCACAAGTTATGTTGTACTAAAAAGCAAACGCCATTTCGTTTTGAGTCAAAAGCACTTACAGATCCGCTGATGTTCCTAAAGACGTACAAATTGAAAACAGGCTGCTCGTACCACTTCAGAGCGCTGGCGGTGTATGTGAAGTTCCAGTGCTCAAGGCTGATTCCGTCCTTGGGGTACATTTCAAAGATTTCTCCTGTTGTGCTCTGGAAGGAGTTGGTGGAGTTCGAGTGGTCTAAGTGTAGCTTACATTTGAGGAACAGTTGAAACGAACCGCATAACCCAACGTAGAGTCATGAATCTCAGGAATGTAGCCGAGGATCTAGAAGAGACATTTGTAAGGGACGTGACAACGCCACAACGCGACTCACCCGATTGAGACGGAGAGCCCAGCAGCGATCCAGCGTTTGATTGTTAGCGTTAATTCTAAAATCATCACCGTTTAAGGAAACGGTTAGGTCACTTACGGATTGCAGTGACCAAAGTGCTCATCATCCATGCGACAAAAGCGGTTCGCGTCAGCGTCATCAGAAGGGGAGAAAACTCTCCCTTTGCAAAGCCGTGTATTATTCAAATAATTTTCCTCCGCACGATTATTCGCATATTCTAAAAAAGAACCATTGAAGTTTATATCTTTAAGAGAGCGCTTACCGTTGGCGATCTCCTTCCACCGTTTGAACTGGATGTCTAAAATGTTGGTCCTGAATCGAAAGAAAATGGAGTGCACCTACGGGGTTTCCCACCGATGAAGGAGCGCCCGCCGTAGAAACGAGGTCCGTCGTCGAGTGACCAACAGAGCAGCCAGAGACACCCCACGAAAATGGCGCCAAGGACCGACCAGAGGCACAGAAGGTAGACAACAGTAAGACCTGAAAAGATGTTTGCGAAGGGTGCGTGGAAAACGCTTACACCAGCTGAGAAGAGAGCGACCGAGGACAACAGGCCCCTTGTCCATCGGTGCTTCCTGCGGCTCTACCTTGGGCGGGATGGCCGAGCCTAAAGAAATAGGTCAGTTCTCGGAGAGAGGCACTCACTGGAGGTCTTCTTCGGAGGGTTCACTGACTTCGTCGACTTTGGTTCCTCCTTGTTCGGGGTGGGCTCTGAAGAAATGTAAGTCGGCTGCGAGGAGGGTCACTCACTGGAGATCTTTTTCGAAGACTTTGCCGACTTGGCCGACTTCGGCTCCGCCGAGGAAGATGCCGGTGCACTCATGACAGCCGACCGACTAGGGGAACGCTCTGCGGCTAACTGACCGCGCCCGGATCGTCTGGTCATCACTTCTGCCTAGAAGTCCAGACAAAGTTGGCATGGAGGTGTACTGATATAGATCTTGGTCTCGGTCTCGACTTCAGTCGGGATCGGTGGGAGGCATTTCCCGTCTTGGACTTTCTGGGTGAGCATTGTCCTTGGTCCTACACTGAAGAACTGTACATTCACATGATAATCACTTCGTCGAACATTTTTAGGCTTTTCAAAACAGGAAGTTTAACCTTACAATGTATTGGGAGTGGTTTGTCTTCGGTCGCGAAAACAAGACGACCGGAACATCCAGAACATCCAAGTTTCCATATCAATGGAGCGTCCTCAGCAGATGCCGCCATTTTGAGTTTTTAGGGTTAGGTCAGAACTTTCAGTGGGAAGGAACGTGATTTCGACGAAATGAAGCGCGGAGAGGGTTCGATTTCTCACTTTTTCGAACAGACCGATTCGGTTTTACCGGTTTTCGCCGACGCCCACCCCCACTCCCTAGCTTTCTTCCCCAGAAGATGTTCTTGATGACGACCCTCTGGGGCCAGAGGTACCGTGTCCTGCGTCGTTCTCGAGGCACAGAGGGCATCCTTTGCCACTGGGCGTCCTCGGCTCTCAGGGCCGACGTCGTGGCTCAGCAGGACCGGTTTCCCCGAGGGCGTCCCGAAGGCAGAGTTTCATTTGCAAACCGCGGCGTTGAAAACAATAAATCGTCTTCGGTAGGTGCCGTGTTACAGCGCTGCCGTTCGTTTTTGTTTTGCCGCGGTCCCGTTGTTTGTGCGGCGGCAAAAAAGGGACCTGTTCCCCTTCCCCGGCCTTCTGCCCCTTCGCTCGTTCGCCTTCTTCGCCGCCGTTACAACGCGCCTGCTTTGAGAGTTCCTTTCAGCCAGGATCATGGCCTCCCAGCGGTGGCTTCTTCTGCTCGGCGCCGTCGCCGGGCTCCTCCGAGGCGCGGGGGCGCAGGTGAACTGCGCGGACGCGCCGACGCCGGCCCTGAAGATTGTTTGTGAGCAGCTCCACAAGTGGGACGCCGGAGCGCGGGTGAGTCCCCCGGACCAGGCGTCTAAGCGCAGATTCAGGCGGCGCCGCCGGTAGCGGCGAAGGCTGCCTTCGCACCGGCGCTCCCCGGCGTGCCGGCGCCGATGATCGCCGCGGAGCTGGCGCCCATCGCCATCTCGCCCTACCAGTGCATGGACCTCGGCTGTCTCTGCCAGTACATGGGAGGTTGGTAGCCCCTGGGTACGGTAGCTGAGCGGGCGTTGCAGGCAATGGCCAAGCGGGCTCCAACGCGTGTACCCTGTCCAGCGGGAAGCCGCTGACGAAAGCCGTCCGAAAGGAGTACCGTATGCTGAGCGACGAGGAGCGCGGCCGCTTCCACGCGGTGATATTGCAGCTGAAACGTTCCGGGGAATACGACAAACTGGCGACGATCCACTCTCAGTTCGCCGAGGCCGGCGGCGCCCACTCGGGACCCGCCTTCCTCGCCTGGCATCGCGAGTTTATCAAGCGGTAGCCCCCCGCCCTTGTGCCCCTACCGTAGTCTTCAGGATGGAGATCGCCATCCGGCAGATCGACCCAACGCTGGCGCTGCCCTACTGGGACTCCGTCCTCGACCAGAACCTGCCGGACGCCCGCGACTCCATCATGTTCTCCGAGGAGTTCATGGGCACCACCGACGCCGCAGGCAACGTCGTGACGGGAGCCTTCGGGGGCTGGCGTACCCTGCAAGGCCGCCCTAACATCCTCCGCAAGGTCGGCGCCCAGGCGAACCTCTTCCGCGAGTCCGACGTCCAGTTCGTCCTCCAGCAGATGCAGGTCGAGAACGTCATGGCCTTCTCGGCGCCGCGCCAGGTACCGTAACTTGCGTCGACCTAGCCCACTCGGTTCAGGGCTGCACGGTGCGGACCGACTGGAATGTGCTGGAGTACACACACGGAAACGTGCACATCTACGTGGGCGGCGACATGCTGGACCAGTCGACGTCGGCGAACGACCCGATCTTCTGGCTGCACCACTCCTTCGTCGACCTCATCTGGGAGCTCTGGCGCGAACAGCGCCAGAACCGCTTCGACCGCGAGAACGCCTACCCCCCGGACATGCAGCTCTGCAGCAGCGCTAACCACTTCGGTGGGTCCCGCCGCGCCCCCTGAGTCTCATAGCGCCCCTAGGTTCTGCACTGATGCGCCCCTTCGAGCCCTGGAGGAACGTCGACGGCCTCAACAACAAGTACACCGACAACATGTACAGCTTCGCGCCGCGACCCACCTGTGCCTCCGGCGACTGTGGATCCAAGTACCGTGCCCTTCACTCCTTACCGTAACCCATCTCGTCTAGGTACCTCTTCTGCGATCGCTCGCACGGGGCGCCGCGGTGTGCGGCGAAGGTGAAGACCGGCGGCAACTGCGGCGGCTTCTCCGGCGGCGAGGACGTCTGTTTCAACGGCCGCTGCGAGGCCGGCCGCTGCGTCGCCGGCGCTCAGGTGAGTCTCTGGAGGGTTACGGTAGTCGCGTGTTGCAGCCGCCGGTCACGAAGGCGCCCCCCGTAGTGATCACGACGGCGGCGCCGCCGGCGCAGGTGAGCTGCTACAACGAACACGAGTGCTGCGGCTTCTGGACGTCCTCCGGCGAGTGTCAGAAGAACCCTGGCTATATGTCCGCCTGGTGAGTATCCGCCACGCACAGCGTTCACTCTCTTCCAGGTGCAAGGCCTCGTGCAAAAAGTGTCGTCCTGACTACGATATCAACGTCGGTGGGTGCTGGGGCGCCAGTTTTCCCGCTACCGTATGCTTTCAGAGTGCTCTGACCGGCACAAGAACTGCGCGAAGTGGTCCCGCGGCGGAGAGTGCGGGCGTAACGCCCTCTGGATGACGGAGAACTGCCGTCAGAGCTGTGGGAAGTGCGCCCGGACGCGCGCCGACGTGTGCGGCGGTGGCGCGAAGGACCAAGGTGGGCCGGGTCCCTCGGGGAGTACGGTAGCAGCAAGTTCAGGAACGACCCCGGCGCCGCGACCGGAGAAGTGCGAGTCGCCAGGGTGCTACAACGAGAACGTATGCTGCCAGTTCTGGGGTCTTCAGGGTCAATGCTCCCGCAACGCCACCTGGATGGCCTGCAACTGCAAGGTCAGCTGCGGGTACTGTATTCCGCAGGACTACTACTACGGGACCTGCGACGACTACCACCGCGACTGCCGGTCGTGGTCCCGCCGCGGAGAGTGCCAGAAGAACCCGTGGATGTTGGAGAACTGCCGCTCCAGCTGCCAGAGTTGCCTCAACGCCTGGGAACTCCGGAACATGTGCCGCGCCGGAGGCGGCTTCCGGAGGGGTCGCGACGCGCAGTTCCTGCCCCCGGCGCCCTTCGAGGAGCCTGCCGTGGAGATCATGTGATGTGTGACCAATGAATTTCTCCTCTCATGACATTCCTAAAGCGGGAACGCCTGGGGGACGAGAGAAGGCACAGTATTGCGACGAGTGGCGAGCCGTAACATGAAGTACATCTACTCTAAGGCTATTGGTAAAAAAAAGAGTAACATATTTTCTTTTCTGGCGTCATTGAGTCCCGCGGAGACGACGCCGATGCCCTCCAGTGCCATGGATACTGTAAACCCCGAAAATGCGTGATTAACCCTTTATGTGTGCACGAGAACTGTCGTCGGGAGTGACGCGAGGACTGACGGACGTGTAGTCCAGTCTGGGGGATTACGGTATCACAATTGTACGTTAGTCGCTGTCCGACTCGCAGGCAAGGACGTCGTTGAGGCGCTTAGCGCGGAACATGGGGATGTCCAGGTCGTTGGCCAGCTTGACCTACAAAGCAAGTGTCAGGGAATCCGCGCGAGACCGAATCACCCACCAGGTGCACGACTTGGCTTTTCTTGTAGACGATGCCCTCCAGTTCGTCGCACATCGCCATGTGGCCCCGCTCAGGGTCTCCGGCCACGAGAACGGGCTCCTCTTCGTCCAGCTGAAATGGCTCGTGTTACGGTAGGCGACGTGTCGGGAGCTACCGGGCTCAGGTCGCGGGTGTCGTCGAGGAACGTCTGGAGGCGTCCGGCGAATCCCGGCGCGAAGCACTCAGGGTCGATGGCGACGAAGCATTGGCCCTGAAACGCAGGCTTAGCCAGGGCGATCGCGGCGGGACCCACCAGGTCAGCCATCTGGTCGGTCGTCTGCCACTGACGTATGTTCTTGCCGAAGGCGGAGCCAGCCATGATGCCGCAGAGGATCTCGACCATCATACAAAGGCCGGTACCCTTGTAGCCGCCGGTGGCCTCCTGACCCCCCAGGGGCTGCAGCCCGCCTCCGCCCAAAACCACCTTCGGGTCGTGCGTCTCGACGCCGCCGGCGTCGGCGCCCCACCCGCTGGGGATCATCGTGGCGCCTCGCTTCTCCGCCACCTCGATCTTCCCGTAGGCGACAGTAGTGGAGGCCATGTCGAGGAAGAAGTTGTCTCCGTTGGTGGCCGGCGCCGCCATGCAGATCGGATTCGAGCCAAGGCTCTTCTGCGAGGAGCGCGTCGGGAATACGCACGGAGATGTGTTCGTGAAGGCCATACCCTGAACAGTCGGGCTAGAGGACCCCCGCTACCGTACTTACCACCATGCCCTGGCTCATCGCGTGCATCGCGTACCATCCGGTGATGCCAAAGTGGTTAGATTTGCGCGCCACCACCCAGCCGATGCCGAACTCACGCGCTTTCTTCACCGCTAGCTTCATGCAGAAGTTGCCGACGACGGGTCCCAGCAGATTGGCGCCGTCCACCCACGCCGTCGCTCCCTTCTCCTTCACCACCTTCGGCGTCCCTGCAAGCCAGGCAGGTTACGGTAGCGGACGATACTCACCGGTCCCGGCGCAGGCGCCGGAGGCGATGTCGTTGACGTAAACGTGGAGGCGCTGGATGCCGTGGCTGTAATGGCCACGGTAGTCCGAAGTGACGAGGATGTCCGCCAGCTGCTGTGCGTGCTCAGCGTCGCAGTCGATCTTCTCCATGCAGCCGAGGATGAAGCCGCGGATCTGGAGGGGCACTGAGGGGCCGGGAAGGAGCACTCACCTCCTTCTTTGAGACGACGATCTCCTCGGACTCGTTGAACGTCTTCTTCACGCGCATCTTAGCGGACTCTCTGCAACGAAGAAGGAAGAGATCTGGCCGCCGTTCGAGCTGATTTTCATAGTTCGCCGAGAGAACCGGTTTACCACCTCCCGGAGTGCCGCCGAAGAAGCGCGTTGCGCGGAACCAAAGTGCATCGTTACACTTCGGAGTGATCGATGATGCCACGAAGTGCAGAGACCGCGCAGGCCGAGGCCCTGAAAGGTGCGAAGACGATCTTGATCGCTCCCCCTCCGATTCAACCGCGCCGCCTCCGCCGATGTAGTCTGTAGGCTTCGGAATCCTCCGGAAGAGGTGGACTTGGTTCCCGACGGTTAGGGGCACCACAGCACTGATCCGTTCGCAGAAAGTACCAAAGCTGACAGGGCATGCTGCCCTACGCCTTCCTCTCCCGCAACCGAATTTTACCGGAATATGGTAGCCGAGAAAAGCAACGACGCGATTATCTAGCTTTTATCGACAGTGTAGAAACAAAACCCATATTCAGTTCTTCTAAGGAACACTTGGTAAATTCTCTTTCGGCTGGTTCTCTTCTTCCACTTTAGGCAGCGTCGACTACAATGTAGCTCTCATCCTCCTCCGGCATAATGTGGGCCTTGTGCTTAGGATGGTAATACTCGTAGTGAGCGATCCTAAGCAGCTGAGTGAGACCCGTGCAACCGACGAAAAAGTTGACGCTGGCCAAGTAGTAGTTCACCGGAATGATCACAAAGCAGTAGCGCGTCCAGATCGCCCCGGTGCAAAACAACGCCACATTCTACAACACATCAGATACACTTCAGAAGATGTCACCGCCTGAACTCACCTGATAAACGCTGAGCTTCTCAGCAGGACGTGTCAAGTCGGCCAGGCCTGCCCCTACGAGGCACCACTTGATCGTCGGCGCCCTTCAAGGAGATACTACGAGAGAATGCAGAGCACAGCCACTTACCAGAAAAAAACGGTTTTCGGTCCAGCAGGATGGTTCCAAGCTGGCCGCGCAGATTTGGGGAGAATGGGGTAGATAACCTGCAAAGAAGCGAAATCAGCCGAACAGCGCAGAGGGAATTCACCTTGTCGCCGAACCTACATAAGGTCCGATACACCGCCGACGCCATCCAACACTCCACTGAAAAGAATAAGGCTGCGTCACCCGATGAAACAAAACAGAAGTGGCGCTTTCCTGCTTCTGCCGCACAACAACCGTCGGCCGATCATGCGAGTGCCGCGGATCGATCACGCCAGATCGATTTCTCTCCCAAGCTCGTAAACTGTGATAACCGAGGCGCCCCAAATCTCTGTTTTTCTGGCGTTTGCTCCAAGAGTGCTCCGGTCAAATAAACTCGCGTCTCCGTTGGATATTTATGTGGGTGACATTCGATGCCCCACGCCCCACGTCACACACGGTCGCTAGCACTATAGCCCCCGTCCATGGCTAAGGCAACATGCATGAAAGGAGTACAATCAATAGGCGCCGCAGTCGTAATCATGAACAGAGGCAGCGACACCCTGCCGCGCAGTCATGCGCCCGGTTATACATAGTGCTATTGACATCACTTCCAATTAGTGAATAGGCGAAACATTAAATAATCACTGGGAATGACACCCGACGCCCTCTTCCCGGCCACAGAGCTTCATAGAACTTTTACTTCAGAGACGAGACGAATTACACATACAAAGTGGTTACTTTATACAGATTAGGGAATTTACATCTAAACAGTAGATCGCCGAGGAAACAGAAAGATATTCACAAGCCATGGAGATTTTCGAATAGAACACTAAAGAGAAAGCAAGAGATTCCCACTCACCGTGAATAGTGAGACCAGTGAATGCAGAAGAAGCATGACACAACGTGAAGAGGATATGGGACAGGAGTACACCATGACGGCATACATAGACGATGACTAGTTCAGCAGCAGCCGCCACTGCCTCCCAGTGGGTTATTTCCAGAAGGAGCGTTGGGAGAACTCGGAGAATGTTGAGGGCCAAGCTTAATTCCGTTTGCCTAAACACAAAAACACTTTGTGCATCCCAAGAACTCTTTTACCTCGTTGTTGATATCGAAAACACCTTCTTGAATCTTCCTGTAAATCTCTTTAGCAGTATCGATAAACGCCTAAATAAACGTGGACGCTAAGCAAAGGCTAAAATAGGAAAGCTCACCTCTTCCACGTTCGCTGCCGTCTTAGCAGACGTTTCCATGAAGATCAAACCGTGTTCACGTGCGAAGGCTTCGCCTTCCTCCTTCTTCACCTCCCGTCTGGCTTCGAGATCACTAAAATCGAGCACAATCTCAACACCATGTGTTTGCCCACTGACCTTTTGTTGCCAATAAGCATAATAACCATGTTAGAATTGGAATGTTGGCGGGCATCTTCTAACCAGGACGTGAGATGATTGAATGTATCGCGCCTAAAGTCCTCATTTGAAAATAAAACCATAATACGACTATTTACCTCGTTATATCGTAAACGAGAAGAGCTCCTGCGGCGCCACGGTAATACGAGCGCGTGATTGAGCGAAAAGACTCCTGGCCAGCAGTATCCCAGATCTGAAGTTTGATCTGCTTGCCGTCAATTGTGATCATACGGGCGCCGAATTCAACACCTTCAAATGCGTAGGTTAGAACTGAGCTCAGAAGGAAGTACAAATACCGATGGTTAAGTCATGTACGGGCTGGAAGCGTTTGTCAGTAAACTGCAGAAGGAGGCACGACTTTCCGACGCCAGTGTCGCCGATAATAATGTACTGAAAATGTCGGCTATCATATGCACGGAGGCGGAAAGGATCTCACCTTGAAGAGATAAGCATATGACATCACGACACTTCGAGAGTTAATCTGCAACAGTTGGAACTCAGAAGGAGCGCACCCATAAACAACACGCCAATAAACAGAATAGGATCGATTAACCGGAGTGATGCATTAACTACGAGCGCAACAACAGTCGCACTTAACGGCCGCATTCTGCATGAGCTGGCTGTCGCTTCGCTGTCATCGCCGCTAGCGACGGATTTGGCTCGATCGAGGTGATGTGTTTACACGAGAGAGCGTTCTCCGAAAAGTCGCCCATGCGCCAAAACAAGGAGACCCACTGAGCGTGGCCGCCCAGAGTGCGCCGAGCTCTTCTCAAGCAAGAAGCAAGGTTCGGCTGACCTTATCACGTCGTGACGAGCGACTGTCGCCAACAAAAGAAGCACGGAAGATCGCGGACTGAGCGAACTGAGAAAGAACTGACCGCGAAGAAGAAGAGATCCATGAACGGCCGGCTATTCGCCGCCGCCTTCCAAATCCAGTGCCGTTCCCTCCCTGCGGCGTCGGCGCCTCAGCAAACTCGAAGAGCGCTACGACAGCAACGGAGAATTGATTCTGCCGACGCCACGCCCCCGATGCTCAACAGCAGCTGATTACCCCCTGGGGACACAGGGACTGCGCGTCGGGAGCCACCATGCGTTCCAACGAGAAGCTGTCTAACATTGTCTACCGTAAACTCCGTGACCTGTCAATTACTGTCGATCGACCGGTCAGCAAGCTTGCAGTCGGTGGAAGTGGACCCTCGAGCAGACAGAGAGTCTGCGTCTCTTAAGTTCATTTGCGAGGAAGGTACACTACGGAGAAGTTCTTCACTGATGGACCTCGCCGTTGTTTTGATCGTCGTCGTTTCAGTTTTGCTAGGCGTTTTAATTCTGGTCGCCCTGTTGTATGGCATCTATCGTATTCTGCATCACCCGCGTGTCCCGAAGCCACCTGCGTCTACTTCCGCCACACCTCTGCAAATCAAAAAAGGCAACGTCGAGCCACTCAGGTAAACCGTCGTGTGCCTTCGCAAATAAACCAATCACTTTCAGGAGTCTCTTCGATGAAGACGATCTTTCGCGGTCCGTCATCGTCGGCTCCATGACGACTTCCTCCGAACAGGATAACCTTGACGACCCGTTCGCTACCAATTCCTCGTCACAGTGTGCGGATAAAGCCACCAAGGACTAATAAACCTTTACTTCTTCACTTCAGTGCTGGCGACCTCATCAGGTTGGACGGACTCTGTCTTTTACTCTTGCATCTCAAACACCCAGTTACTCATGAGGTATGTGCGATGCAGAAGACATATATATAGCGTATATGTGTACAAAACGAGTCTTTCGCGATTTCAGCGCTGAGACTGAGGGAACGGAAACAAGTAGCGGATATGAAACGTTGCCTACCACTCTATTTGACGCGTTCTACTGATCGGAAGAACCCGGATAACTTTCATTTGACATCCAAGAGTCACAATCGCTTAAAAAGTGAATTTCGCCTTTTTTCGGCCAACAAGCTCGTTCACCGATCGTCGAATGAGAGGCAGCACGTCGACATGCTTCAGAGGATGTACGAATCTGATATGACGTGCATGGATTCCCACTTCTTCCACTTGCACGGGCTTCAACCCCTTGATTCGTCTTCGGTACACGGTGGCGTTCTTGACTAGTAAGTTCATGAAGCAGTCGCAGATTGCGAGCACTCCTGCAAGCGGCTATAGTAATGCTAAATGACTATCCCACCCACCTTCTACTGCTACCTCGTTCTTGAGCTCGATGACGACCTTCTGACCGCTTATTGCTTGCAGAAAGCACACGAGCGACTGGCAGCTTACGATGCGCTCTCCACGCACATAGGGAAACATCGCGATTTCTGGAAATTCGTAAACTCACATTTCTGTAATTATAACACCGAAAAGTCGCGGAAAGCGGAGGAAGCAGTTTATTTCCGACCAGCGAAATCGGGAAACAAATGCCGCAAAACCCATCAGAGAGAATATTTACATTCGATTTGGGGAAGGCGATGAATCGCCGAGAAGATCAGTTGTGTGGGGAAAGCGAATCGATCGGAAATGCCGAAGTGCGAGCGAGCCGAGAATGTATATACAGACAAAAGATTATGCGGAGTGCTGGGGAAATGGTGCTAGGGAGTGACTACGAAGTTAGAAGGGTGACTATTCAGATCCAATCGTGAGCCCTCCACACTTGGGCCGTCAGACCGTAATCCGTGGGTCGAACGGTGGACGCTTTCTGGTGTTTGCGGTCCATGAAGCGATCGATGAGGCATCTGCAAACGGAGGGTCAGAAGAGAAGGAGCGTGGCGGCGGTCACCGGTAGCCGCTGCCGATGGTGGCGACGTAGCTGGCAGAGGCGGCGAGGTACTCGTCGCCGGGGGTCCTCAGACGACCGAGGGTCCCCGAGACGCGCTCGAAGAGAGCCTCCATGAGCTCTGTGGAAGAGTGCGCACTCCCGGTGCTCCGACGGGCCCTCAGAGTGGCTTCCTGCTGCGCGCGGAGCGCCGAGGTGTCGAATACGACGATGGAGCGGACCTGCTCCAGGTAGGGGCGGAATGCGCTGAGGGGCGTCATATCGAGGGCCTGCGCGACGACGACGACGCCGGTGCTGGTGCCGACGAAGAGCTGCGAGCCCGGGCCGAGGTCCAGTAGTTCTACGGCGGTGACGACGCCATGGCGCGCGACGTCCACGTCCAACGTGGAGAGTGACTCGCTGGAGGGGAAGATCTTCCGACAGTCAAGGTGCCTCGTGACAACACTCTCTTGCCACAGGAAGACGCGTGCCTCCCCGCTCATAGAGGACCACACGCAGTGGGAGAAGGCGGTGCTCCGGCCAGAGACGAGGTGCGCCACGGCCGAAGGCTCTCCTTGGTGGTACCTCGAGTGGCTAAGCGAGGAGGAGAAGGAGAGGGCGTCCGAGGCGGCGGAGAGGGAGTGCACGCCGACGATGCCGGCTTCGTGCCCGGTCCACACTTGTCTGAAGGGATACGGCATGGAGAGAGAGGACGCGGGGCTTACCGGGAACCGGAAGGGGCGAGGAGCGTGGAGCAGAGGGTGGGACCACTGCAGGCGATACGTCGGAGGACGGAGCGACAGCCGGGCTTGGCGTCGCAGAGGAGCAGTGAGGAGGGGAGGGCGATGACGACGACGTCAGCGCCGTCGAAGACGTGCATGGAGACGATACTGACGCTGAGGAGGGCGGAGTCGAGGAAGGGCACGACGGAGAAGGCGCCAAGTTCCAAGTAGGAGGAGGTGCAGAAGATGCGCACGATGCCCGAGGACTCGGCCATCCACACGGTTTCGTCGACGACGCACATCGCCTTCACAACGACGCCCTCCGACGGCGTCTGGAGGCATTTGGCGTCCAGCCAGCCATACTCGTTGCACGAGAGGATCGAGACGGAGCCGTCGGCGCGCGACAGCCACACTTCGCCGTCGACGCCGTCGTCGAAGCCGCTATCTGCGTCGTCCACGGCTGCAATGGGATACGATGGGGGACGGCGCCGGCGCGGACTCACTGGTGAAGGAAACGGAGCTGAGGACAGCGGAGTCGGGGTCGCTAAGCGAGATGACGTCGAGGAGGTGTGTGAACTCGGGCGCCGTCGTCATCGAGACGAGCTGGCTCGCCGAGGGCCGATCCGCGGGCTGCTGCGCCCAGCAGACGACCATCAGATCGAGAAGGTTGCAGGGGTACAGTAGTTCCTGCAAGGGCTAGAGGGGCCACACACGGCGGGGACCTACGCTGGGGGTGAGGGAGGGGCGTCCGCCGTCGAGAATGATGTCCTTGAGCTGGTCGTGGCCGTCGAAGGGGAGCTTCAGGGTGATCAGCTCATAGAGGAACATGGCGAAGGAGAAACAGTCCACCTTCTCCGTGTACTCCTGCTCGCCGTTGTAGCGCATGATCTCCGGCGCCATGAAGCCCTCGGTGCCGCCGAAGCCCTTCGCGCCGCCGGAGGGGTGACTGTTCCGCGAGATACCGTAGTCGCCCAGCTTGACGCAGACGTCGACGACGGCGCTGAAAGGCGGTGGGAAGCGCCACACGAGCACGTTCTCGCACTTCAGGTCGCGGTAGATGATGTGGTTGTCGTGCAGGTACTCCAGCGCCTTCGCCACCTAGAGGACGTCGTGTATGGCGGCGACCGGGAACTCACCTGGCTGGCAGTCTCCTGGATGGCGGCGAGGTGGAGCCGAGCGCCGCTGCGTCGGTAGTTGCCGAGGAGGTGCGTGAGGGCGCCCATGGGGGCCAGTTCGACGACCAGGGCCAGAGGCCGTGGGCAGACGCCGAGGAGCGCGGCGACGTGGCCGTGCTGCAGGCTTGACAGCACGTTCATCTCCTGCCGCGACGTGCAGTAGGCGCGGCAGCAGTGCTGCAGGGGGTCGCGCGCCCACTTCTGCTGCGCCATCTGAAAAGCGGAGGCGGCGCTCGCGCGCCCCCCGAAGCCCGGCTCCACGGGCTCCAGCATTTTCAGCGCCACGTCCAGCGTCCCCGCCGCCGAAGCGACCTCCTTTGGCTTGAGGCTCGCCTTGAAGACAAAGCCGAAGGCGCCGCGGCCGAGCATCTTGCCGCGCTTCAGACGCTCCGGCGCGACCAGGAGGCCGTCGCGGATGTCGGCAAAGGCGACGTCGGGAGCCTCGGCGACGACGTCGAAGGCGCCGTGCAGCGGACACTCGAGGGGCGCCGTCTCGTGCACCGCCAGCATGCACTCCTCCACGCTGAAGATGTGGATCCTCGGCAAAGGCGTCCTCTCAGCGATGTGGCAGAAGTCGTTGACGGTCGCCGAACGGACACTGAAGGGGCATCTGGAGGACGGTTGCTTCTGAACACTCACCACTGGTCGTCGTGGCGGGGCGATCCGAGGATCTCAAAGTCGTCGTGGACGGCGCGGGCCGTCGTCTCCTTCGGGGCGCCAGCGACGGTGCGGCGGAGACACTCGGGGCAGACGACGTAGCGACTGACAAGAAGGTGTCCCTCGGAGGTGTGAACGAAGCGCGTTCCCAGAGAGGGGTACCAGTCCTCGAGGAGGGTATCCACGATGTCCACGAGGACGGCGAGGAGGCGCGCGACGCTCCGTGGCTCGGTGCGCGTGACGACGGTGCCGTCCGCGGTGTCGATGCTCGCCCGGAGGAACGGGAACAGGAACTCGAGGAGGGCGCTCTGCTCCGTGGACACCGGGTGCCACTGGCCGTCGTCGCCGCGGCCGCACAGCTCCGCGTCCGAGTAGTTGACGTCGTGGACGTGCGCCAGCGGCAGGAACTGCTTCACCGAGAGGAGGCACTTGCCGAAGACGCGCAATTCGAGGCCCGTCTGCCAGAGGATCCACTCGGGCGGCGTGTGGTCGTTGAGGGCACGTCGAAAGTCGGCGAAGACACCGGGGTGCGTCCGGAAGACCTCCGGAATCTCCTCGTAGCGAAAAAGAGCCTTCACGCAGGTGCCGACCTTTTCGTCGTCCAGAATCCGCGTGATCAGCCGTGACCAGAAGCCAGATGGCACGTATGCCATGCAGTAGAGCCTCCGGAGGGTGCTCTCCTCGACGCAGATGCTGGCCCACGACTGGTCCTCGGCTCTCCGGACGTTCTTCGACGTCCCCGTCGTCGCCTTCCGGTAGTCGAGGGTCACCAGCTGGCGCCCCGGTACCTTCTCCTCTACGGAGACGAGCTTTGGCTTCGGCGCGGGCACAAGCGCCACAGAGGCGGCAGAGCCCCACTCCCAGTCGGGGTACTTCGGCCGTACCTGAAGGATCGGGTAGAAGAGGGAGGGAGTTGGCGTGGCCTGCCTTGACTTCGCATCCTGGGTAGCCGGCGCGGAATTGGTACTCGTCGGGGAGGAGCGAGGGGATAAGGAGGAAGCGGGTCTGCCACGTCAACGCCACCTCGAACTTGTGGAGCAGGTCGACGATGTAGGCGCGAAGGTTCGTCGAGGCGGCGGAGGGGCTCTGGGAGCGGATGAAGGCCTTGAAGAGGACGGCCAGGTCGTCGGTCTTCATGATGCCGTTCCGCGCGAAGGGGTTGATCTCGCGGATGGTTATGACGTGCGCCAAGACGTCAGAGAGCCACTGGGGGTCGATGAAGTAGAGGTCCCTCAGGGCGACGTCCTCGTAGTGAAGCATTATGCCTGCAGGGAGGGAAAAGTGCAGTTTGCACAAAGCATCACTTTGCACAAATGATCAGTTTGCACAAATAGTTTCACAGTTTCACATGCACCAGTTTCAATAAAAAATTGAATCACTACGGATATAAATAATCTTCCGGAGTCCACTTGAGTGTGGTTTTAATATGTACATCCTCAGAGGCTTGAGTTCTTTTACTTGTCTCCGTCTTCCGTGGCCCGGTTACACGACACCCCTCCAGTGATATTGTTATTGTCAGAGTTGGAGCGATTATGGGATACGCCACCTTGGAAGACGCTAGCATTGACGTCTCTTCGTTGGATACATCGCCATTTTCGCCACGCGAAGGATAAGACAAATATTATATGAGAAGATCGAAGTCAGTGATGCCTATTACTATTCCAGTGTATTCCGGAATGAAGTATGAAGTGGCTCATACCGTCATAGAAATCTAGAATTTGTAAATACTGCCGCTGAAATTTTTAAATTTTTTTAAATTTAAATTTAAAAAGCGATGCTATTACTTTGTGCAAACTGATAATTTGTGCAAACTGAGAGTGTGTCTGTAGGGACGTTCAGAATGGGAGGAAATGTACGGTACCGTTGTCATGGAGGAAGGCGCACGCCTGGTTGAGTTCGACGAGGTCACGGAAGGAGCGGCCGTAGAGGAGGCGCATCTTCTCCTGCACGAAGTCGCGGAACTGCGCCGTCTTCAGCACGGGCTCCTTGCCCGACGCCCGGAACTCGTCCGCGAGGTTCACGATGATCTGGAAGCGCGGTCAGGGGAGCGCAGGACGGAGAATACCTTCTCGAGGGTCAGGTAGGAGGCCGGGATCTTCTGCTCTAAAAGGCGCTGCTTGGTGCCCGCGGAGCGGAGCTCGAAGGCGCTCTTGTAGAGGAGGAGGCACAGCTGCCTGATGTTGTGCCGCGTCTTCGTGGAGACGAATACCGAGTGAACGACCCGCGGAAGGCCCTTCTTGTCCGAGTCGGCGATGCCCACGAAGCGCTCGCGGATAGCCGCGTCGAGGTCCTCCAGGTACCCCGGCGGGAAGCGCTCCAGGTGCGCGACCACCTGGTCGTAGTGCGTTCCCACGATGATTACGGTCGAGTTTGGGGCCCTCGCCTGGATGTTGACTAGCCACTGGTGGACGTCGTTGAGCGCGGCGTCGCCGTCGGAGGCCTTCCAGACGACGACGTAAAGGGAGCGCCGCGAGAGGAAGTACTGGTGCGTGGCATAGTACTCGCGCTGGCCGCCGAAGTCCCAGGTCCGGAAGGTGACCGGGCCGAGGCTCGCCTCGCCCTTCACCCGCTTCGGTTCGTACGTCCACTCGGCGACGTCGACGCCCACCGTCGACATGTTGGAGCCCTTGTGGTCGGACCTGCCACCCGAGTGGCCCATCCGCTTCGACCAACTCTGAAACAAACCGTCGGGACGGGTGAGGTACGATAACGCACGTCGCTGGTGGCAGCCTTTCTGGAGACGGTGCCCTCCTGGCGCAGCTGCTGGAGTAGCGAGGTCTTGCCGATGCCCTGGACGCCGACGATCATGAGCTTGAGCCGCGAGTAGGGCTTCGAGTCCTCGAGGACGGACTTCAAATAGGTAACGAGGTCGGCCGTCTTGTAGCAGTGCTCGTGGATGAGCGAGCGGAGCGGCTCCTTGAGGCCGCACTCCTTCAGCGAGAGGCTCCACAGCTTGCTTAGAAGGCCGACCTCGGGGGGCAGCGTCTCGATGCCGATGTTCCCGGAGAGGTTGAGCACGGAGAGCGCCGAAAGCTCGCTGACTTCGGGGGGTACCTTGTGGAGGACGTTCCCGCTGAGGTCGAGGGTCGTCAACCCCGGGAAGATCAGCGTCTCGCGCCTCTGAATCCTTGGTATTAAGCGGAGGGCGCCGGCCTGACTCACCGAGGGATTCCCGTTGTCGACGGAGGCGCGGGGCCTCCGGGGAGCGCCGCGGGTGGCGGCCACGGGGACGTGGAGGGGGACGCCGCGGAGCCGGTTGTCAGCGAGGTTCAGCGTCCGGAGCCACTCGAGGCGGTTGTGGCGCTTGTGGGCGCACGCCTCCAGGTGGAGGTGGTGCTCGGTGCGCGCGACGCTTAGGGAGCGCTGGCTCCGCGCCGCCGACTTCGAGCGACTCCGCGTCTGGCGCTGCGCCACCGCCGAGGCGCCGCCGAAGCCATCGGGCGCCCCACGGGCGCGGCTGTGGCACACGAGTTGCGAGGGTTGAGGAGGCTCGAAGGCCTGCGCGATGAAGTTGTGGGAGACGTCGAGCTGCTTGAGGCGCGCCGGAAGACACTCAACGGGCCCGATGCAGGAGAGCTTGTTGTCGGCGAGGAAGAGGCGCGTCAGCCGGGGACAGCAGCAGGCGAGGCCTGACGGCACCGCCGTCAG
The DNA here is from genome assembly GCA_030435675.1 of Steinernema hermaphroditum. Classification (NCBI taxonomy): domain Eukaryota; kingdom Metazoa; phylum Nematoda; class Chromadorea; order Rhabditida; family Steinernematidae; genus Steinernema; species Steinernema hermaphroditum. The sequence goes on from CM059622.1 coordinate 8,820,244, forward strand.
CTGGTTCCCCGAGAGGTTCAAGAGGACGAGGGGCGAGCAGGCCCCCTCGACGCCGCCGAACTCTGCGTCCTCGTCGTCGACGCGCGCCAGCTGAACCTCTTTCTGCCAGAGGTTGTGCCTGAAGAGTGAAGCGATGAGACGCCCCCGAGACTACGATACCGTTCCAGTTCGTGCACCGTGACGTTCGTTTCGAAGGCACCAGAGCCGACGGAAGCCTTCTCGGACTTGAGGCTGGTGGAGTCGCCGGTCCTCCGGCGCTCACGTTCGGGGCTCGACGGTGCCACCAGCGGGAAGCGGCAGTCACCGGTCGTCGAGGGGAGCGTCTTGAGGAAGTTGTAGGAAACGTTGAGCTCACGGAGCTTCGGCGCCGTCCACACGTTTTCCGGGAGGGAGGCGATCTCGTTGTAGGAGACGTCCAGGGACTGCAGATTCGGGAATTGCAGCGAGAAGAGCTGAAGGGGAGGGCTGAGTGCGGAGGGGCGGTGACGCACCTGGCTGGGGAGCTGCACGAGGAGGTTGTGATCAAGGGCGACCTGCTCCAGCAGAGGGACGTTGCAGGTGGAGGCACTGGAGGCGGAGAGTTCCAAGGCGGAGATGCGGTTGTTGGAGGCGCTGAGGATGCGCAGCGAGGGCAGCTGGAAGACGGCGGCAGGCAGCGTTGGAAGGCGGTTGTGGGAGACGTCGAGGCGCGTCAACGCCGCCAGCGCCATGCGCGTCGTCCGGAGGCGCGGATTCGCCTGGAGCGCGGCGGCGATGAGCCAGTCAGTGAGCAGCTGCTGCAGCGAGGCGTTGTACCAGTTGAGCATGCACGGCGACGTCGGGTACACGGCGGCGGGGAGGAAGCTGCGCGAGACGTTCATTTGGCCGGCGGAGCCGAGGAGCGGGTCCGCGCACTTCTTGTTGACGCGGTACTCGGGGTCGGGGAAGACAAGGCGCAGCAAAAGCAGTTGGACCAGGGGCTGATTACCGACCTGAAAAAGCTTACTGAGGGGCGCCCCCGGGGCGACGCACCTTCTCGGCGATGGCGAGGGCGCGGTTGTCCTGGTCGTTGGCGCCGTGGCGCAGAAGAAGGTGCGCCAGGGCGGTGTGACCCCGCTCGCAGGCCTCATTGAGGGCGCCCGAGCCAACGCAACGGATCTCCTCAAGCACCGCCTCGTCTAGCGCGGAGACCTCGTCGTCGGTGATGCCGACGGGCAGGTTCACGTCGGCTCCGTGCTCTAGTAGGTTTCTGAAAAGCGGCACTGAGGTCGGGAGGGGCCGAGGACGCACTTGACGACGGAGGTGTCGGCCGAGGAGCAGGCTAGCATGAGTGGCGTCCTTCCCGAGCTACTATAGGTGTCCAGTTGGATCGGCCTCGGACAGCCTTCCAGTGAGAACTAGAAGCGCCTTCTGAAGTGGCCTGGGTCGTCGGACTCACATGGAGAAGGTAATCGACGAGGACGGAGCTGCCGTTGGCCACGGATAGGTAGAGCCCCGTGCGGCACTGGTGGTCGGCGGCGTTGACGTCGAAGGGGAAGCTGAACTGCACGTTCCCACGCACGTCCTCGATGGGTCCCCAGAGCTCCTCGGGGTATGGAAACTCCAGAAGCCTAGGGCACAGGTACCGTACTCGAGAACGCTCAACTTACAGTTTCACGAGCTGGAGGTTCCCACAGCGACAGGCCCAGTGGAAGGGAAGGCTACCCTCGTTGTTGGCCTTGGTGACGAGGTGCGGATAGTTCTGAAAGCGTCGCTGGCTCGGGGCATGAAGGCCTGCTCACGTTGAGGATCAGTTCAGTGACGTCGAGGTCCTGGGAGGAGACGGCGGCGTGGAGTACGGTGTCTGAGTTCGAGGGCTGTATGAGAGCGTGGCCCCGGATGCCGAGGAGCGTCTGGACGACGTCAACGCCTCCGCTGAGGCACGCGATGTGGAGCGCTGCACGGTCGTCGATACGGTAGCCGTTAAGGACCTCGCCGGCGTTCGTCCTGTCCACATGCGAGAGGACCTCGACGACCTCGTGGAGCTGTCCCTGGATGCAGGCCTCGATGAGCTTCACGTGGAGTCGACGACGATCCTCCTGGGCGCTTTCTAAACGAGCATACGGTAAGAGTGCTGGAGAGGGGACGGACGGAGTGCAGCCATGACGAACTGCGCCACCTCGTGGTGGGCGTTGATCTGCGCGAGGTGGAGCGGAGAGTGGTCCTCGAGGTCGAGCGCAAGGAGCTCGGCTCCGCTGCCGACGAGCAGCTGCACCACCTCGAGGCGGCCCCGCTCGCTGGCCATGTGGAGCGGCGTCTTGCAGAGCCAGGCGACGCCCGAGAGGAGATTCACGTCCGCCCCGGCGCTGAGGAGCTCCTGGAGGCACTGGAGTCGCCCCTCCAAGGCGGCGATGTGCATCGCTGAGAGGCCACGCGCGTCCACAGTGTTTACACACTCGCCGTTCGCCGCCAGGAGGTCCCGCAGAAGGTCTACGCTATTGTAGACGACCGCCTGAGAAGGGGTTTGAGGAGTACGAGCACACCGAACGAACCTGGATGATGAGCTGACTCGCATCTTCCGGAGTCGCGACCATGTCTTCCGAGCCTTATCGATTCCTTTCCATCTTCCTGGAGTTCTAGTTAAGCACGCATGTTATACGAGGCTTTCAGATATTCACAGCGAATGACTACGTCTTCGTACACGACTAACCCGTCGGTGCTCTGTTGGAAGTACTCCTTCCACGCAAAGAAAAACAGGTTATATAAAATCTGAACGTGGTCAACAAAAACAAATCAACAAATTGATGAGTATAACAAATCACTGCTCTTCGGGCGCCGCTTCTTCCATGTCAACGTCGTCGTTGAGGTTCAGGTCCTCCAGCATTTCTTGCAGCGATGGTCCCGCAGGTACGTCTTCGTCGTCGTCACCGCCTCCGAAGGGCGCCACTTTGGTGCTGTCACGGTAGATATTGACCTTCTCGCGCATCAGTTCATCTTCCTCAAGATCTTCCATGAAACCCTAGAATTATCTGGTCATATGAATCCATAGCTACAGCTGCCTACAATGAATTCGCCCTCAACCGAAGCGCTGTCGGCGACGACATTTCCGCCCTCAATAAGACGCTTGAGCTTCCACTGCCGCTTGCGCGAACGGATCGCGCGGTTGAAGACCTTCTTGACGAGCACAACGTCAGGAACTCGGTCCGAACGCATCCCGTCGAGAATGTGGTTGTTCACATTCGCATTGATCAGATCGAATCCAAGCACAGTGTCGCCGGGGTGCAGCAAATGACCCAGGTGCGTTCTAGCGCTCAGAGTTTGCGCATCTGTTTGGCCCACTTGGTTCGAACGAACAACCCAAACATCAGCAAGCACGTGCTTTGTGGAGACGTGTCCGTGACCGACGCCTCGACGCAGCCCTTCCACCTGCTCGACCTCGAGGACAAAGTATTCAGACAACATTTTCGGCTGACACAGTGACTCGAACGGATCTCGCCAGAACTGTGTTCTGCAAAGCACTTCACGTAAAAATAAATACTCCAAAATCACGAATACCCAGAGATATCGGCCATCTGGAGCGTGGACGGGTCAATGAGGGTGACGACGTTGGAGACCCGTAGGCAAACAGCCATCTGATTCATGTTTCCGAAGCTCTGTGCTAGCTTCTTGGGCAGGCAAATGACATTGTCGCGGCAAATAGGAACGATTTCAACGCAGAATGTGTGCTTGTAATCATAAGTATTGTTTTTAGTGTCGTGGGTGACCAGCTCCTACAACGAATAATGACTGTTACAGTCCAAATATATAAGCTCCGCCTACTTGAGCATAGTGATAACGACAAGGAAGCACAGTCATCAGGAAGTCCACAAGCTTGCGGGCATCTTGGATCTTCGCATAGAAGAAGTCGATACCAGTTGGCACAGGCTTCACGCCCGTAGTGTTGACATGCGCGCCGTGCTTCAATATCAATTGTTCCAGATAGAACAAGGTCTTCTTGAACTCGCACTTCTGGCGAACTTGCACACAGGCGCGCCAAAAGTCCTTCGCTTCCGCCCTGCGGCAGTCATCGCACATCTACAAAAAAAAACATTAAAATCACATCAACTAGGACCTTCAAGAATACCTGGTTGTAAATAGTGAATTCGACGATAAAAGCCTGTTGCAGAATGGCGCCCGAAAACACCTCCTTCTGGATCGTGACTTTCACCTTGATGCGCTTTGAGTGGGGTTCTGTCCAAATAAATGAAGCATCTGTCAGCCGCACTTTGGTCATCGTTGGCTTCAGACGTTTAAGACACAACGCCAGGAGCTCCTTGGACTCCAACTGCGCGTGGACCCACGCGTTTGGAGGCAGGAAGTAGCGCTCGCAGAACTTGCAGCAGTGCAGCTGACCTAAAAGGACGATGTGAACAGAAGCGAACCAGGGGACAAACTGGTCTTCGGGATTCCCTCCGTGATGTCCACCTTCGATCGAACACAGCCGACACACATGTTCGCCGGATTGGGGGCGATGGGGACGCCGCACTCGCAGCAGGCGATCCGCCCTTGAGTTTCCACCGAGTTGAACGTCTCCATAGCCCAAGATATCTAAATGGTTCACATCAAAAAATGCAATCAGCGGCAAATAAAGCGCGAAAGAGGACGCGCAGCTGGAGGAAATCAATAACGATTATGGGTGACCTTGGGTCCCGCACCATCTGACAGGCGCAAGTGGCTCTTTCGCCCACACAGAGAACCCAGGAGCTCCTAGTAGGTCCGCGTGGGCGTCCAATACAAAGAACAAGAAGCAGGGGAAATGCCAAATGCGAAGTTCTGATAAACACAGATTCGGTCCTGTGGGAATCGCCTTTTCATGGAGGCACAGTATGACTCTTTACAATTCAGGCAAAAGTGGCACGACCACACCTCAGAGAGACATTTGGGTATTGCCTGGGGTGTTGCCTGGTTTGTTGTACTGATAAAATGTACTCACGGCGTGTCAGCGCCATTGAAGCCGAGACAGAAAAGCGTCCGCGCTATCGTGGCAGGACCACAAAAAATGTTCTCAGTTTCTTGCTTTTTGAGCACCAAAATGCAGATTTCTCCGCACAGAAGTCGAATTTCCAAAATTCAACAGGTGAATCGATAGCAAATCCTCTGCTGAACATTTTGCGACCCGACTCGCTGAGATCCATCGCAAATTGAGAGAGGAGATACATTTCTACGGAGTGCCATTTTGGCTCAAAAATGGCCGATTTTGGCCCTTCCCGGATAACAAACGTACTTTTCTCCGCACAGAAGTCGAATTTCCAAAATTCAACAGGTGAATCGATAACAAATCCTCTGCTGAGCATTTTGCGACCCGACTCACTGAGATCCATCGCGAATTGAGAGAGGAGATGCATTTCTACGGAGTGCCATTTTGGCGATAGGCGTTTTAGGTGTTTATCGTCATAAATCGTACATTTCTCCGCGAAGAAGGCATCAAATCAGGATACCTTTGGCGGAAATCGTGCACTAGAGTGTGCCGAGCATTTTGCGCATAGAAAGGACGAAATATGTGTAGCTGGCCAAAAGTTACAAGGCTTCTTCAAACTGTCTAATCGGAAACAACGTGCGACTTTTACTTCGTCGCGGGAGCCAAAAATGTCAGCCAAAAATGTCAGCTCTTAATGTCAGTACCCATTTCTCCGCGAAGAAGTTGAATTTGCAAAATTCAAAACAGGTGTATCGATAGGAAATTCACTGCTGAGCATTTTGCGACCCATCTGGAGCAGATTGGGTGCGAGCTGAGAAAGTTTATCCATTTCTACGGTGTGGCTTTCGCCACGGACGCGAAAATGTCTGCCCTGACACACCGTGTACTGTACAAAATGGTTCAGTGTATGACATTTACTGTACAATCTCGGTCCTGAACCGATCTCCCTGCAGTGTACAAAGTTGACGAACATACGAACTTTATTGTTCAACAAACCTTGACGGGTGCAGGTATTGCCTGGTTTGTTGAACAATAAAGCTCGCACGTCGTTCGACTTAGTACAAACAGGCTAATCTGTGCAGGACCGAATTAGTACAGCGATCTGGTAAATGTCGCTCGTTAAACCATTCAGTACAAAATCGTGTGGAATGTGTTGTTTTCGGTTTAAATTTGTACTTTTCATTGTGAAAACGTAACCAAACTGGCAAGAAAACTGATCTAGGCAATCCGCCTTGTCCAGATCAAATAAATTGACCGTGCTGTATGTTTGGGGTGCTTGCTGTATGTTGATCTTGACGAAAGTTCTGATTAGACTGAATCCTAGATGCTATGGCGATAAGGATGAACATAGATAGCAATTTTAAGTGAGCACTACTTTGATTTGCTCAGTTACCATCGTAAACCTACCAATATGTTTATGCTCAGGCGTGTAATCTGTGTTATTAACAACTTACATCAATTCACTGACTGTTTCTCTTCACTAGAGTACTGTTTTCCACGAAATAACTGCGAACATTATGGTGAATTGAGGCAGTAAATGAGACGTTTGGAAAATTATGCCGAATGCATGACATTTACTGTACTAAATCGTTCGCGGGTCTCGATCCGATTTGTCTGAGTGTACTAAATCGACATACTGTACTAAATGTACTAAATCGTTCAACAAACCAGGCAGCACCGGCGTGCGGTCAAAATGTCCAAAACCAAAATGTCCAAAACCAAAATGTCCAAAACCAAAATGTCCAAAACCAAAATGTCCAAAACCTAAATGTCCAAAACCAAAATGTCCAAAACCAAAATGTCCAAAACCAAAATGTCCAAAACCAAAATGTCCAAAACCAAAATGTCCAAAACCAAAATGTCCAAAACCAAAATGTCCAAAACAAAAATGTCCAAAACCAAAATGTCCAAAACCAAAATGTCCAAAACCAAAATGGCCAAAACCAAAATGTCCAAAACGAAAATGGCCAAAACGAAAATGGCCAAAACGAAAATGGCCAAAACGAAAATGGCCAATGGACAGAATGTCCAACGAAAAAATGTCCAACGAAAAAATGTCCAATGACAAAATGTCCAATGACAAAATGTCCAATGACAAAATGTCCAAAATGGTCAAAATCCCGTGGTCCTGCAACGAATTTGGGTGCAGGTCCCATAAACTACCGTAAGTGTCCATGCGCGATGTCTCCGCTATCTAACGAGCGGCTGCGCTGTCGTATATCTACGAAGTAAAATATGCCGATCGACAACCCTGCACTGGAAGCAGAGCTGGACCGTCGACTCAGCGGGTTGAGTCTTTGTTGTCAAAGCCTACAACAAGTAGAGCAGGCAAGTTTCTGTCCCCTTTTCAATGTGCCTTATGAGTCAATTTTAAGGACCACAGCAAGAAGCGAAAAGGCGAAGATCGATTTTCCGCAAGTCCACCACGCAAGTGTGCATCTTTGGAAGCATCTGCGCAACTACCTGTGATGCAAAGGTATATCTGCTGTTCGCCCAATACATAATCTCACATTTTCTACTTCTAGCAGTCCCGAACTTGTTGAAGTAGCGCGTTCCCTGTCATCCGATGATTCCGGATTCAAGTCGGACTTACTGCAAAATGCGGAAGATGTAGAAGACGAGCTTGAGTCCGAAGATGAGCTCGGCTCTGATGACTCTTCTATGTCAGAAGACGACACTTCTCCTAGGCATATCGGAAGACCGGTCACTTTCACGATCTCGCAGAAAGGAAAGCAACTAGCTAACTTCCTTGGTTTCGAATTCCATCGCCACAGTTCCGTGAAGACTTCTGTGTATTGGCGGTGCAGTAGGAGAGTAGATCTGAATTGTCCTGGCAGGATCGTGACTGATCTGGGTAAGCTTGAGTATAGTTTTCATCTTCAAGGTTTATTGCTACAGGTGGATCAGTTGTCAAGATCTCAAATAATATACATCCAGAACATCTAGCCGACAGCGCCAGAGGAAGTGCACGCACAGCGAAGGCCTCTTTGAAGCAAATGGTGTCGAACTGACGAGTATGTCAACGGATCAGATTGTCACAGTGGTTCGCAGTGAAGTTCATCCTGCCTCAAGGATTACTTGGGAGTGCGCCAGCGTTAGCAAGAACCACACGAAGAGCGAGAGCGAAGCTGAATCAGGCCAAGCTACCGAATGCAATGTCGCTTGCTGAATTAACGATTCCAGACTGCTTTCGCAGTTATGTCCAAAAAAGTGTGTTTCTGACCTATGATTTATATTTCTTTGCATATTTTTTTCAGACGATCTAACGAATGCTGAAACTGTGAAGAAGTTTTTGTTATTCGACAGTGGACACAAGGATGCTGATGACCGCATTCTGATTTTCGGGACCGATGAAGGTCTTAGCAAGTTGGCAGCGTCGCAGGAAATCTTTGCTGACGGAACATTCAGTGTTGCGCCAAGCCTGTTCCAACAATTATATACAATAAACCCGGCTGCGCGCGAATTCGCGCCCTCCAGGTACTAAAAGCTAATTAGCCTGTAGCCCTGCGGGCGGCAAGATTGGTGCTCATGGATAGGGCTGAAGTTGGGGCCAAAAAACTGTAGCCATGGCTAAAGTGGGCAAAAAAATTGTAAAGTTTCAGGAAACTCGAACCGAAAACACTGCTGGTTACAAAATGGGCAAAAAATCACTCAAAAACAGAAAAAAAATTCAAAGCCTAGCATCGCCATAGAGATAGTGGACGTAGAGCACTACCATTTCAACTGTCTGTGTGGCTCATTGTGAACGTTCTCTGTTTGTAAGCGGGCGGTGTCGGGTTCGGTTCCCCTCGGGGTCCTTATTTTGTGTGGGTGTTTCCACCGTGCGCACGGAAAAACACACACACAGACACACACACACACAGACCAACGGACCCGTCGGTTCTCCATTTATATATAGGGGATTCATTACCGTGTGGACAACACAAGGACTACTCTTCCCGCGGTCTATTGTCTTCTACCCCATAAGACTGCGAAGACTTATCTTAAGATGCTCAAAGCAATCAAAGATCTCAAGCCGTCATTCTCTCCTTCAAGTCTGGTCGTAGGTAAGCTTCAGAATGGTGTAACGTATATTGGCTGTGCATTTGCAGATTTTGAAGCAGCAGCCATAAAGGCATTTCGAACCGTTTTCCCGGGAATAAAAGTTACCGGATGTTTCTTCCACTTGGCTCAGAGTCAACGACGACAAATTAACAACAACAAGGTATCATACCATCTCATGCGTCGTAGTTGACACACCATTTTAGGATCTCAAGGAGCTCAAAAGCCAGTTAGGAAAGGATAAAATACTAAACCTCCAAGTCAGAATGATTTGCGCCATGGCCTTCGTTCCTGTAGACAAGACACTTGAAGTTTTGGGGAGACTTAACAGCAGTACTCGACCGACGTCTTGATCCGATGCGTAATTGGTTTGAAGTGAACTATGTTGGCCGGCAGCCGCTCCGTGGATCCATTGTTCTCGCATGAGACATGGAATGTGCATGCTCGACTAATGGCCGATCAGCCGAAAACAAATAATTCGGTTGAAGCGTTTCATAGCGCGCTCGTGAAACTGTTTGGTTGCGCACACCCAACCATGTGGAAGTTCATCGAGACACTGCAGATGTACCAGTTAAAGGTTGGTATTGATGTACTCAGGTGTCCATTGCTGCTTATCAACTTGTTGAACTTTGTTTTTTTTTTTGTTATGTTAACAGAATTAATTTCCAGAGCCTCTCGTACCCCACCCTTTGTATTTTGGACATTTTGTCATTGGACATTTTTTCGTTGGACATTTTGTCCATTGGCCATTTTGGTTTTGGACATTTTGTCCATTGGCCATTTTGGTTTTGGACATTTTGGTTTTGGACATTTTGGTTTTGGCCATTTTGTCCATTGGCCATTTTGTCCATTGGCCATTTTGGTTTTGGACATTTTGGTTTTGGACATTTTGACCGTAAACCGGCAACACCACCTTGAGAGTTAGGTTCTTTCGGAATCCAAGCACATTTGCGAGTCGGGCCAGTTCTTTCCTCGCTGCATCGTAGGAGAAAGCGGCCTTCGAGTTCTTGAGGTTTGGGAAGACGAACTCTGACGATGAAGCCATGAGCAGCCAATCTTGAAGGAGCTTCACCGCACAGAATAGGGATGATGACTTCTGAATAGGCGTAACACGGGGCGGTCCTTCCTTTCGGATCTTGTCCTTCTCGACGCGGATAGTCACTTCCGAAGCCGAAAAGGCGAGGTCCTTCCTTGAGAGCCGTAGACCTTCGGACGGGCGGAGGCACCCTGCGTACAGGAGGCACAAGTAGGCTCATAGATCATGCGGCGATCTTTGACGTCGTCCGACTGCCATCCTGCAATCAGACGGATTTCGGCCTCGGTTACCTTCTGGCGGTGCTGAACAGGTGGTGCTTGACGCCGGAGACCATCCAGGAACGAACGAATCCAAACAGACTCTACTGGGTTGCTGCCAGGCAAAAACTTCGAGTGCCACTTGATGGCGGCGGCCGATTGAACCACAGAAATGGAAGAGGTTGAACAGAATAGCTGGCCGAGAAATGCCAAGACTTCTTCTGCAGTCGGAGGAATACTTCCGTGTTGTCTCCAGTTGCGGAACTTGTTGACCGACGCCTCATAACGAACCAGAGTTGATTTTTCACGAGACGCCTTGATAGTAGCGATGAGACGATCGGCTACAGTTGATGGAATAAAAAAGCACAAAGCGAGTTTAACATTGGCGAACAGATCTAAATGACCATATAGTGAGTAAATACATACCGTGACGACCCCAGGGTGGGTTATGGGAGGGCTACCAGTCTCAACTTAAACAAAGAATTTCGAAAATATGCAAATATTTACGAGTGAACTGACAAGGGAACATCCCCAAGTGATAGTTGCAGATTGAAATGAAATGTGGTGCAACGGATAGAGGAGATCTTAGGAAGACGAGCGCACACAAAATGCGCTGCCCATATGCAGACTGGCTACCGTAAGCAGGCCCCGAAATATGAAAAATAACGGCAGTCGCGACTAGTACGTTGAAATTTCCTCTTTTTGGCGTATCTGCGTGGTCCAGCGGTAGTGCTCTGAGCCACCAGTCAACGGTGTCGGGTTCGACCCCCACAGAGAATCTTCTTTTTTTTCGATTTGCTTTCTTTTCAACGAAACTGTACATTTCCGCTACGTGGCTTCGCTGCGCTACGCCACTCCGCGGAAAAGCCCATTTCCGCTTCGCCTGTCCTCCAAACTGGCGACAATACAACAAGCAAACAAAGGGTTTGCTTTATTCAGTTCACGGAGCAAGACGCCTAAAGTGCGCAGTTTATATACAAGAAGCAGAAGGGAAAATGAGAATAAGGTTCGTTGAAGGTCGAATTCTCGTACGTCGATGGCGTGAAGATCTCCGATCCTTCTGCAAACCATATGACATCCCTAACAAACCATCTCCAACCTTTCCCTTCCCAGACCGTTGGGAAGAACAGATGAGACGGCCAATACGGGATCCCTAATATGGCACTAGCTCGTTGCCGCAACAACTGGGCCACTACACGTGGAACGAGACACGGTGGGGGAACGGCCCAAACGAACTCACTGTTCCACGAAGAAGCAAAGCCGTCCACTCCTTCACTGCCGATGTCCGCATATCTAGACAAAAAGCGCTCACATTTCGCGTTCCGGCTATTGGCAAACGCATCCAGCGATGGCTGACCCCACTGTTGCACACAAAAATCAAAGATCTCCTTTCGAATGCCCCAATCATCCCTATCCAATAATCTGCTGGCTTCATCTGCCAAGACATTGCTGTCTCTTAGCACCCAAATCGGGTCCAATTCCAATTCTGCTCCCATCCCCGTAGCTGATGCATCAGTGGCCAAACGACGCGTGGACAATTCAACCTCCAAAGATTTACTATTCCGTTTCCTGGCGTTCTGCCACCGCCACCTAAGATCGCGAACTTCCTCCCTAGCTAGTGTTTGTTTGGCACGCGCTGGCAGATGCTCCATCTGCTTCAGGACTGCATGCAAACTGCGTGCTTTTAATGAAGCTACTGGACCAAAAACAAAGCTGGTCGAGGCGATAGTTCCCGCCAGCTTCATTCTCTCCTCTTTGCTAGGAGACTCCTTTTGCAGGATGTCCACAATTCTTCCTTCCAACCTAGTTAATCGCTTTTCGGTCAAGCTGACTGAAAAAATATCTAGGTTAATCACGAATCCCAACCAGGAGAGGTTCTGAACCGGTTCCCAGATACATTTTTCGTCCGCTGTGACTACACCCGCGGCCCGCAGATCCTTGCGTATTGTTTCGACATACGACGCGCACAACCGCTCCGATGGAGCGAATATCAACCCGTCATCCAAATACAGAGCGCAATTTATGCCGCTCTCACGCCATTTATGCAGCAAAGGCCGAAATAACTTGGTAAAAATCATAGGTGCCGGAGCTAGTCCAAAGGGAAGCACATTAAACACAAAATACTCTCCTTCTAGGGATGCACCGGAACGAAAAAAAACCGGCACCGGAACCGGAACCGGAATTCCGGCGCGAAAAAAACCGGCACCGGAACCGGAACCGGAAACCGGAACCGGAACCGGCAGTACAGTGCACATAGGGAGGGTGTGACAATACTACTGCTTATTTTTTTTGGTAGCTTTTCGACGTTTTTTGACTCTTTTAAAGTTATGTTATGACATTCAAATTTCCTTTCCTATTCTACCCCTGAATATCTGATATTCGCTACTAGTTAGCTTCGCTATTTGTTAGCTCTGAAAAATGGTTTCTTTCAACCGAGTGACCGTCGTTCAGAGGGACAGGCGTGGAATACTAAAGTAGTCTATTTTCAACCCTTGCTATCTGGCGCTTCCTTCTCCTAGCAAATTCGGCGTGACCGACATCGACTCGCCGAGGAGATTTCGTCGACTGATCTAAAATTGCGACGATGGCGATCAAAATGCCATCAACACGGATCAATCGGCCTCAACTCGTGCTGAAAGTGACCTGGTGCAGTCAAAAATTGATCCAAAACCGACGAAAGCACGCGACACAAGTGAATTCAGGAGGTATTGACATTGAAAAATCAGGGTAGTCGCGACTAGTACAATGAAATTGCCTTAGGCTCTTCCATTTTGTATTTGATGCAGAGAAGGGCCAGTCTTTGCGTTCGTCTTTCTCAGATGTTCTTTATCTGTTACACCAGAATTTATTTCGATCTGCAACTATCACTTAGAGAGGTTCCCTTGTGAGTTATTTCTCGTCTCAATTAAGGTTTCCTGAAACCAGGTAGCTTAATCCTTAATCTAAATTCATTCAACTGGCGCTAGTTCAATCGAAAACTTTTGGATTGCACTTCAAAATTGCTCCGACCTGTAAAAAATGTGAGAAACGCGCATTCTGAAATCTATTCCTGAGCGACACTTCTACAGGGTGTCAACTAAATACTGTCACGCGCAAAAAACGCCATAATTTTTCGCAGGACGAACAAAACAAAGCAATTTATATATCACTCGAAAGCGCGTGAAATTCTCTACAACACAAAGTCAATCACATTCGAAATGGCTTCCTCGGGCGGCGATACAGGCGTCAAAAACGCCTCTGGAAATTCTTCAAGATTCCCGCAGCGACTTCCAGCGTTATTTCCTTCCAAGCGGTCTGCAGAGCGCGCTTCACGGAATCCACACTAGCGTAGCTTGTAGAGCAGACTTTTTGCTCCAGGACTGACCAAACATCGAAGTTTAGAGAGTTAAAAAGCGGAAAGTGCGGCGGCCAAACATTTCCCCTCCGACCCAACTTTTCCCCAAATTCTTCCAATTCTTCCAGTAAACAATTCGTGTCCTTGGCTCCACGGCCAGGCGTTTAGTCCTACTGAAACGTCCATGCGGTGTTGGGGGGCAGATCTAGGACCCACGATTTCACCACGCCGCCCAGATCCAGGTTTTGGCAGTTTTTACCATTGCAGGTCACCCTTTTTTCCATGGACTTCGAAGAAAATCAGCTCCAGGTTCCCAAGTTCAGAAACCCCGGCCCAAACCATGATGGATTGTGGGGAATGGCTCTTATCGGCAGTGATGTTGCTGGGAAGGCCTTTCGGAAGACGTTCACGGTGATCCCGGGTGTTTCCCAGCGGCTATACGGTGAAAATCTTCTAATACGAGAACAGAATGCTCTGGAAGCTCCCACCGCGGCCCTGGGCCTTCATCTTCTTCGCTTTCTCCTTTTTTTCAACCTTCATTCGATCGCTCAAAAGCTGTCCGCGCACCAGTTTGTAGGGATGGACCCCTAGATCTTGTTCCACCAGTCTTGTAACCGATGAGGCGCTGATTGGTGTTCCCTGGCCAGCTTTCTCATGTACCATGCTGGATTCTGGTTACTTTTCTTCCTGATGCTTTCTCTGGTTCTGGGAGTCCTGGCGGAGCGCGGCCTTCCACGTCACTGATGGTCCTTGACTCCAGCAGTCTCCTGGTAACGTTTAATCACGCGATGAACTTGCATTAAATGAGGATTCAACGTCTTCGAAATCTTGGGTATTGGCATTCCACGCTTGTGGCAGGCGACGATGGAAAAATGGTTTTTTTCTGAGACCATTCTTCTGAATAGCTGCGCATAAAATAACAAAGCAAATAGCAGTTCTAGATCAGAAAAGCATGCAGAACACGAATATAACAAATGCCGGAGAGGAAAGTGCCTCTACCATACCTCTGCGTGAGTTTGGCTCAATCGGTAAGCTATCTGACTGCGATGCGCGGGTCGCGGGTTCGATCCCTGTCGGTGGCCATTCGATTTTTTCTTTCACAATAGGTTACAGTCAGTCGCGTCCGCGATTCGAAAAGTTCTATGCACCGGAACGAAAAAAAAACCGGCACCGGAACCGGAACCGGAATTCCGGCGCAAAAAAAGCCGGAAAACCGGAAAAACCGGAACCGGAACCGGAACCGGGTGCATCCCTATCTCCTTCCCATTCAATACCGAGGAACGTTCTGTCCTCCTGACGAATATCCACGTGATGATATCCCGACTTCATGTCGAAACATGACATGTAGCCACCTTTCGGTAGCATCGCCACCACATTCTCCAAACGCTCAAAAGTCACGGATTTTACCTCCAAAAAATCATTTAACCATGAAAGATCAATGACAAGCCGTGGTTTGGTACTGTTATGTACCACTGCCATGGGACTAACTACCCGTGGCTTCGTTTTAACCAAACTAATTGCCCGTGTTTGGATCAAAGACTTCAATTCCTCACACACAAATTCCTTATCCCGCTGATTCATGCAGGCGTTTTTCTTAAAAAATGACGAAATACATGCATTCGCCTTAAAGGGCAATGCGAATCCGTTTCGAATCACATTTAAAATCCATTCTGGCGCCTCCAACTCCTCCCAAAACCTGATGCTATCCCTTAGCTTACCGACGACTGAAACGTCCGACGAACAACATAGCTGTGGATCACTGTCGCGACGGTCCTTGAGGGCACTTGTTGGAATAGTGCCCGAAACCCTTGCACTGGAAGCACATCGGTTGATTCGGCCCTCGTGGATACGGTGACACAGCGTTGAGATTTCCGAAACCAGCGCTAACTTGCTGCTGCAACAGCTGGACACACGTGACTGAAGCACGAGATCCGCTTCCGCCACCCTGTCGAAAGGGGTAGTTCCGCTTCCGCCCCAACGGGTTCTTAAACGACACTGCCGTCAATACCGGATTTGCTCGAGCTGCTTCTAAGTCGATGAACTTCTCCAAGGCTTCTGAAACAACCTGCGCCAGTGGCTTGTCCGGGTTGGCTTGCAGCCTATCATCCACATAGGGGAAGAAACTAGGGCAGGCGTCACCCTTTCGGAGCATCACGTTCCTCGCCTTCATGTCTTCTAACAATGCAATCACCGCCGTATTATCTTCGATAGACGAGCTCATGTGCTCAAACCGTTTGATCCAATCACTATTGAGCTTATACTGGCGATCCAAACCGGAACTTCTCAGTGGCTTCTCTGAGATCGCAGCAGGCTGCTGGCTCGATGCCATCTGGTCCGACAGTCGTTTCATCAAGACGGCCATTTGGCTCTGCGTTTCCAACAACTGGCTCTGAATAGCTTGCATGCTGTCCACCTTTTCCTCCAAGGTGGAAGCGTCGTCTCGTGCTCGCTCATGATTACCTGCAACACGCTGCAAACTTTACCGAGTTGTCACAGGCGACAAACTCCACTTTGCGTTAACACGCGCGAACAAAATCGCCAACAAGCTGAATCCCAGCTGAGTTCCACTGGAACCAACAAGGGACTGTTCCCAAGTGATACACGCCGATCGAGCTGATATTTGGCACGGTGGTAGAGGTGCATCTGAGAAGTCACGCACACAAAAACTCGCGTGCCGAAAATGAAGCTATCCACCCTAAACAGGGCCCCGAAGTTGCCAAAATTCACGACATT
Organism: Steinernema hermaphroditum; assembly: GCA_030435675.1. Lineage (NCBI taxonomy): Eukaryota > Metazoa > Nematoda > Chromadorea > Rhabditida > Steinernematidae > Steinernema > Steinernema hermaphroditum. The sequence continues at coordinate 8,836,560 of CM059622.1, forward strand.
CGATACTAGTAGATTTGAATTGCGATGGCGTCTCATGCTCGTGTGGTCGAGTGGTAGTGCTTTAAACTACCAATTGACAAGGGGCGGGTTCGAATCCCCGAAGGGTAACTTCTTTTTTTTTTCACTTACTACACTGATTTAGAAATGTAACATTTTAATAACAACATTTTACTTACTTACTTTACTTCATGAATCAAAGGCGTTACGCCTTGCATGACACCGAAAATAGACAACAGAGGATATCACTTGTAGACGGCTTAATTCCTGGCGTGGTGTTGATGTCGAACCGGTCGTAGACGGCGCGCTTCACGGGGCATCTGGGAATCGCGCATCTCCGGAAATGGCGGTGAAACTTCTTCTTCTCGGGCGTTTGCGGCACAGCGGACGCTTCTGAGCTCGCATATGCTTCGAAAAGATGAGTCACTGGTCCAGAAGTTGCGTTTTCGTCGGTGGTGGCGTCCTCAGAGCGTCGGCGACCTTCGGGATGACATCTCGCGCTGCCGGATTCCTGGCGTCGGACATCTTGTTGTCAACGGTGGTGGGACTACGGCTTCCGGGTGTCCCAATTCCCTCTGGAAGCCGGAAAACTCATACATGCCACAGGATTTTCTGTGACCAACCGGGCGCTCAGAGAGCGACCGGAGGGACCGACCACTCGCCACCGCGACATTTTTATTCACACATATGACTGCCAATTTTAAAAAGTGTGTGCAAAATATCACTAACAATGTCTCATAAAAAGCTGCAATTTCGACGCTGTTCGCCTTTTCGTCGACCTTTATCGATTACTCGGTAATTTGTGCCCCCAGCGATCGGTCGGGTCGTCCGCTCGCTCTCTCTGAGGCTGTCTGAGCCGATTGAGTTGAGTGAGCGGTCGTTCTCGGCCGTCGTTGTTGGCGCAATGATCGCCCCGGCTCCCAGAAGGCCTGGAACACCAGGGAGCCGTAGTTCCACCGTCTTGCCAAGAGGCCCGTCACTGCCGCCCGACTCCACCCGCGCCACCAGAGAAGTCGAAGAAGCGTTGCAATTCCGAAGTCCGCGTCGCCAGCTGCCCTGATGGTTCCCGGTTCGCCTGTTGTGCTCCGACAACGCGTTTCGCCTGCATGCCTGTTCTTCACTCGTGCCGCCCGCGGAAGCCGCCGAAGAAGCTTCTCAACTCCGACGTCCGCGCCGCCACCTGAGCTGAAGATGGGTTTGCTGTGCTCCACCGTCTCCGGAATCAGCTCTTCGCCTCTCTGATGCCCGCGCACACTAATGGGATCGCCGTGCTCTACTCTGATGTGCCGAAGTCAGAAGAAGACCGGCGACTACGGAGTGATAATGTGTTTCTTGTGCATATATATGACGTCTCGCAAGGCCTAAGCCTTAGATACGAGAAATAAACTCGTAAACTCGTTATCGATTACTTGCTCTATTGCTACTCGCTTCATCCCCTATATATAAATGGAGAACCGACGGGTCCATTGGTCTGTGTGTGTGTGTGTGTGTTTTTCCGTGAGCACGGAGAAAACACCCACACAAAATAATGACTCCGAGGGAAACCGAACCCGACACCGCCCGCTTACAAACAGAGAACGTTCGCAATGAGCCACACAGACAGCTGAGATGGCAGTGCTCTACTTCCACTATCTCTCTGGCGATGCTAGGCTTTGAGTTTTTTTTTGCTGTTTTTGAGTGATTTTTTGCCTACTTTGTAGCCAGCAGTGTTTTCGGTTCGAGTTTCCTGAAACTTTACAGTTTTTTGGACAACTTCAGTCATTTGCATGAGCGCCAATCTTGCCGCCCGCAGGGCTATGGTGTCTTGCCGCCCGCAGGGCCACAGTTTTTAGCCCTAACTTCAGCCCTATCCATGAGCGCCAATCTTGCCGCCTGCAGGGCTACAGGCTAATTGGCTTTTAGCACCTGGAGGGCGCGAATTCGCGCGCAGCCGGGTTTATTTTTATAAGATCACAACAACACCGATTTTGTCGATAACAGACGGCCCGCCGCGCAAGGAAGGCCATAATCGTCAACAAGCGGGGTCACGCGATAGTCGCGCCGCAAGAGGGAAATCGTAAATTCTCCGTTTCATTCGCGTTTCCCTCACAGCATCGCTCTGTCTTTCTTTTCCGTATTCAGTGCCCTACCACTTTTAGACCATAATGGCGACCCTTACGAAAGCTAAGAGACCGAAGCTGCCCAAAAACAAGCTTGAACCGCCCAGTCCTTCACAAGAGAGTTTACTTATAGTTCCGCGGGTGCCTGTCGTTCGAGTCGCACAGTCCGATATTTTTGAAAGGACACGTCAACTGGAAGCGTCTCTCGCGGCAGCTCGAAAGCTGGAAGAAAAACGTTTTCTACAACAAGTAATTATACAGTAGTCTACAATGAAGATGCTGTGTTTTAGACGGCAATTAACAGAGTTTCCTCGGATGAAGTTCCGACTGTCCCTTGTCGATCTTTAGTGCGCAGAGCATTTGACTTCATACGACAAAAGTTTCGAAGATCAAGCGTGATCAGTGAAAGAGCCGCAATAAGTGCAGGCAGAGTTCCTGTGACAGCCAGTACACCATTCAAAAGGACTTTCTTATGTCACATCGATAAGTGCTATAAAGTGTTCGAAGCTGAAAAAGAACTGAAAAAGCTGCATGTTAAGAAACGACCGAAGCGTGATCCGTCTCCAAAAGCGGCTTGTGATGCATCACAAAGGGATCAGGAGTTCAACGCAAGCAATGTTGTGAAGTTATTGTCACAGCGCTTCCCCATTCAACAATCTGATGACAAGTTCACCGATGCAGAGGAGACCATCTGCAATTCCATTATTGGTTATACTCAACTTCCGAAATGACACTACATTTTTATTATTAGGATATATTTGCGACGTCCAAGAGGCACAAGAATCGCTAATATATGATCTTCTGGATGGTGACAAAGAAAATGTATCAAGTGATAGCAGCGAGGATTACAGCGCGGAGGAAGTGGCAAGGTCATCACAGCGGTTGCGATATACACGAAAACAAATGGAGGACATCATTAAGGATTGCGATTTATACGGGTTACCGTACGTTCAACACAGATACGGGAAAATCAATTCCCGTAATGACATTGTGAGGTAAATAAAAGATCTTTCCACAAGTACTTTAATAGAAGTTGCTCACAGGATGCGCCAATATCTGGAAGGTTCTGTGCGGCTTGCGGAAGCTGAAGTGAAGAAAGGGCTTTCCGTAGCCTTCGAGGACTGGATGAATAAAGGCTACCACATTAATGACCGCGACCTTCATTTGGAGGCTGTCGAAATCGCACGACGCAAGAACCATATTCACTTTAAGGTATACTGTCTCGCATTTTTCGTGACATTGGATCTTTCATAGGCCAGCCCCCACTTCATCTTCCGTTTCAAAAAGAAGTACAGAATAGTGAGTCGAAAAATAACCCACGTTACAACGAAAAAATCATTCGTGGATAGGGAGCGTCAAAGAGAGATTTGCGAGAAATTCCGCAATGAAATGAAGTCTCTCATTGCTAATCACACTGACAAGGGAAAAGTAAGTTATTGTCATAAAGAACATTGAAATAGATTGCGATCCAGATTTTTAATTCGGACCAAACTGGGCTAAGGCTGGAGCTCCGATCAGGCCGAACACTAGCATATAAAGGATCAAGACATATAGAAGTGCTAGTTCAACGCAAAAACGCTTTGACACACAGCCTTACACTCCAGCCAGTAATCAGTGCTGACAGTTATCTCCAAACCCCGATGTTGGTGTGTTTTATGGAGCGGAAACCACCAGCAAGCTTCCACGCCGATCTTCAAGAGTTCAAGTATTTCTACTGCGTGAGTTCATGTAGTGGGCTAATGACTAGCCAACTGGCATGCGAATGGATTAGGAAAGTCTTTTTACCGAATGGCGGTGAGAACTCGGTTTTGATTGTTGTTTCCTGGGGCGGATATCATCAAGCTGCAAAACAGTTTGGTAATAGAACACGGCGAATAGAATTCACCTTTATTCCTCCACGCACAACTGCTGATCTTCAGCCTTTGGACGTATTCTTCAATCGTCAAATTAAATCATTTCATCGCCATTTCACAGAGCTGCTCACTCGCATTCGCCCGCAATTCATTGTCTCTATCCGCCTTAATATAGCTAAAATGCTCAACTTTTTGGTATGCCAGTTTACTGCGCCCCGGTTTCAACAAATGATTTTGCTGGCATGGAAGAGGGCTGGTTTCATTGACGGGGAAACCGCCCGCTTTCTAACTCCTGAAGCATATTGTTTTAATTTCTCCGATGATGATTCTGTATGCTTTTGCAGGCAACCAGTTGTATTCCGATGCGCACACTGCTCTCAAATGTTCTGTATCGATCATACCATCGTTGTCTCATGTCATATGTGTGAATAAAAATGTTGTTATTAAAATGTTACATTTCTAAATCAGTGTAGTAAGTGAAAAAAAAGAAGTTACCCTTCGGGGATTCGAACCCGCCCCCTGTCAATTGGTAGTTTAGAGCACTACCACTCGACCACACGAGCAGGAGACGTCATCGCAATTCAAATCTACTAGTATCGAATGTCGTGAATTTTGGCAACTTCGGGGCCCTGTTTAGGGTGGATACTTTCATTATGGGCTTGCGAGTTTATGTGTGCTTGACTTCTCAGACACACCCCTACCGCTGTGCCAAATATCAGCTCGATCGGCGTGTATCACTTGGGAACAGTCCCTTGCAAGTGTACACCAACCGGTGTGATTCAAATCGCAAACGCGATACACTCAAGCAAAACACCCAAGAACAAAACACCACCTTCCTAATAGTAAACACTTCTAGAACAGATCAACTATCGACTGCTCGTTTGAACTGTTTAGCAAGATGAAGAAATTCAAACGAATTTCGCCCTTACCCCTAACCTAAACACCGAACCTACGACAAATCGTCTCAGCAAATCGTACTGAGACACAACGCCAGTTTTGTCGGCGTGCTACGCGGAAATCAACCTTATTATGTTTCCTGGTGCTCACCATCACTGGTTCTTGCCTTGCTTCAAATATAGCTTAAAAATCCTTTGGAGAAATCGAAACTGGCAACTCAAATTTCACCTCTGTGGTGAAGCTGTTTTTCATTCTTTCGCGTTCCTATCTGTTTTGCTAATCATCTCAGGACGTGAAATGGAATGAACCAAAAAATGTTGGCTGGGATGAGTGTCGAACCCCGATCCCCCAGAGCGGTAAGCAAGACACTATCCAGCTCGACCATACAAACAGTTGGTGCTCCGCCAACATCGCTGGCTATATTCATTTCTACGAACTTTAGAAAGGTATTCACGCGTACAAGTGCGTGTATTGGTCGGAACAGAATAGGTTCTGCCGCTATGATATCTATAAGGATAAACAGAGAAGGGAGGACGCGAAAGAATGAAAAACAGCTTCACCACAAAGATGGAATTTGGGTTAGCAGTGCCGATTCCTGCAAAGGATTCCAAACTAAAGCGTTGATAAACACCAGGATATGTGGAAATATGTAGATTTGGTGAAAGGAAAAAAGGTAGAAAAAAAAGCAAATGGGGGTCGAACCCGACACCGTTGACTGGTGGCTCAGAGCACTACCCCTTTACCACGCAGGAACGTCACAGAAGAGAAATTTCAACATACTAGTCGCGACTGCCGTTATTTTTCATATTTCGGGGGCCTGTTTATGGTAGCCAGTCTGCATATGGGCAGCGCGTTTTCTCCTCTATCCGTTACACCACATTTCATTTCAATCTGCAACTATCACTTGGGGATGTTCTCTTGTGAAAGCAAGATGAAGAATCCCCGTTCGATTTTTCATCTGCTTAACGATCCCAAATCGAACGTATGACATACTCCCTACGATATCCAGCGAAACTTCGTTTCGAGACCCGCAGTGGTCTCAAAACACCCTACAACGAAATAGTCATTTCTTCGCTGTTTGATTCTGAAATCTGAAAAGACCATGGTGTTTCACTAGCGAACCGTATCTAGGCGTCTTTGCGGAGAAGTGTGAAAAAAGAAAATGTGCAGTATGTGCTGAAAAAAAATTTCTGCTACACCGGCTAGAAGGCCTATCTTCAATTCAAATTTTTGTTTTGCTATTCAGCCATATTTTGATGCTACATGGGACTAGGTGGCAAGAAAAACGAAAATGTACACAAATTTGCCGATGAGCCTTATGAAAGTGACTCATCTGGGATTTGAGAACCTATCGAAAATATGGGATCCTGCGGCGATCGCCCTTGCGGGGCAAGTGCAGGGTGCGATAGCCGTTTCACGGGGGGGGGGGGGGTGCTGCCGTTTGTTTCTAGTCGCAGCGAGAGTGCAAAAATGGCGCGCCAGGACCAGACGACGAAAAGGACACAAGCTTTTTGAATTCGACTATATTTGTGGAAAATAGCAGAATGAATACGAAACAACAAGCACCCGGACATGTACAAACGAGGGACGAAACTTATTTACAGAAAACTGTGCATAAGACGCATGTCAGTATGTGATAAAATCAAGAATCGAACGATTCGAATATGTTCGCAGCTCGGGCTCTCTTCGAGGGCTTCTCGCTAGTAGTCGTACCCTTGAAGGGACGCTTCGCGTTTTTGCCGACCGACGGCATAACCGTGAAAAGAGAGTGGGGGGCGATGTTGCTTGCTGAGGAGGACTCCTTCATAATGATACCCAACGAATCCGAATTCTGAAGCATGGAGTCGCGGTTCCCGCCGCTGTACATCCTGGATACAAGTTCCGAGTATCCCACTAAACATAACACATCAGACTGACAAGGGACTGTTCCCAAGTGATACGCGCAGATCGAGCTGATATTTGGCACAGCGGTAGGGGTGTGTCTGAGAAGTCAAGCACACATAAACTCGCAAGCCCATAATGAAAGTATCCACCCAAAACAAGGCCTTGAAGTTACCAAAATTCACGACACTCAATACTAGTAGAATTGAATTGCAATCGTACACTGTGCTCGTGTGGTCGAGGGGTAGTACTCTGACACACCAATTTACGGGTGCGGGTTCGATTCCCACAGGAAATCTTCTATTTTTCGATTTTCCTTCTTATCACCGAAACTGTACATTATTATGTTTCTTGGTGTTTAACAACACCGTTTCTTGTTTTGCATCAAATGTAGCCTAAAAAGCCCTTTGTACGAATCCGAACTAGTATCCCAGATTTCACTTTTGTGGTGAAGCTGTTTTTCGTTCTTTCACGGTCCCCTCTCTTTTGCTAATTACCTCAGGACATCAAACCAAAGAAGAATGGCTGGGATAGGTGTCGAACCCGGATCCCAAGAACGGCAACCAAGAGACTATCCAGCTCGACCACATAAACAGTTGTCGCTGATCCAGCAAAGTTGACTATATTCAATAAAACGCGACTTTCTGAAGGCATTTACGCGTATATGTGTTTGTATTGGCCAGAATCGAATAGGATCTGTCATTGTGACATCTTAAACGATAAGGGGAGAAGGGGGAACGCCAAAGAATGAAAAACAACTCCATGACAAAGGTGAAATTCGGGTTACCTATTCCGATTCCTGCAAAGGGTTCCAAACCAAAGACCAGTGTTGGTAAACGCCAGGAGATGTGAAAATATGCTGATATGGTTAGAAGAAAGAAGATGGAAGCATAGTAAAACAAGGCTGGGGTCGAATCCGAGACCGTACACTGGGGTCTCAGAGCACTACCCCACGAGCACAACGCGCCGTTGCAATTCAATTTTATTAGTATTGAGTGGCGTGAATTTTGGTAACTTCAAGGCCTTGTTTAGGGTGGATACTTTCGTTTTGGGCAGGCGTGTTTATGTGTACTTGACTTCTCAGACACACCCCTAGCACTGTGCCAAATATCAGCTCGATCTGCGCGTATCACTTGGGAACAGTCCCTTGTGAGCAGGTCGTTTACCTTTCTTCTTCAAGGCTAAAGCGCCTGTTTGCAGCATCGAAGATCTCTCCTCTAATTCGTCAAAACCGAAAACAGCGTTCGATGAGTATACCTAAACTGCCGAAATGACGACAAGCTGGACCGAACTGACCTCCTCTTGTTTACTTAAAAGCCAAGCAGCCTTCTCAGCCCGCTTTTGCGATTCTTCAGCTTCGTTGTCATGCGTTTCGGCCTCCTCCTCTTTCTCTGGGTTGTTTTCCTTCTCCTCCTCTTCAACATCCACTTTCGCGTCTTCTTCATCGCGAAGCTTGAAGCGGAAGTTTCTATCCGTGCTCGAGTAGATGTCGCCCTCAGCGATGAATTTGTCCTGGAGGTACAGGAGGCGACGGTCTTCTTCGTCTTGTTGCTGCTTGATGAACTGCTTCTGGAGGTCGGCCCGCAGCACTTCACTGTCAGGAACGTCGTCCGCGTCACCTTCCTCGATTTCGTACTCGTCGTTGTCGTCACCATCGCTGTCCGCATCGCTTCCCACATCGTCACCGCTCAGCGAAGCTTCCTCATCGTAAAAGTTGCTCCTTAACGAACGAATCTCATGACAAAGAATTCCTGAACACATCTCACTTTTTGTAGATTTTCCTGTATTCGGCGACTTCGTCATCGCTATCCTCCGCGTCGTTAGTATCTTGTTCCATTGTTTCATCGCGATCTGGCTCGAATCCATCGCGTGCCTCCTCATCCAGAAGGACGGTATTTTGAGATCCAGTTTCGGCATCCATCTCTTCCTTTTCGTCATCAGAATCTGAGTCAGAGTCAAAGTTCAGTTTGGGCACTTTCTTGTTCTTCGGAGCAACGTCTTCATCGCTTTCAGCTTCAGGTGCACTTGCTTTCATGAGATTACCAAAGTCCGTCGCCACCGCCACTTTCTGAGTTTCGTCACCTTTTTCCTTCTCAATGCTTTTAGCATGTTTATTGAGTACGTCCACTGCAAGGATGAACAGTTAGTTGTATGCACGCATTCCCGTACCTTTAGTATCAAATTTCATTGCTTCCTTGGTGACAGTTGGAAGCTGCACGTGGGCAGAATCGCTTGCTTAAGCATTTCATTAAAGTCGCATTGATCAGCGAAAACTTACGAAAACCTCCAGAGCAGAGAAGGAGAAGTTCGTCGTCGTCGATGGATTGCGAAACCAATCCCAACGGATTCACTGGTTTCCTGAAAGACCATGCTGAGAGAGTACCACAGTTACACAACGAACTTTTCGGCATTGGCTGCTTCGATTTGCGAAGGGTCAAACTGGCTGAACGACAGCATATCATAGCTATCATTTGGGTTCACTCTCCTCGGAAGCTGAGGAACCTTAAATCCGGTGGGACACGCTTGGATCGAGCTGCTTGAGACGTTCACAGGAGAACTGCTCTCACTCTGCTTTGCCTCTTCAGCACGATTTTCGCCGGGTAGCTCTGGTCTTTTGTGGTTCGATTCCTCTTCATCGTCGCTCAGTACCATTCTGCGAATTGATTTCTAAAGCAAATATTGCTCCGTGCTACCCAGAAAGGATTACAAACCTCAATCGTTTCCGGCGCGTCGTCTTCATCGTCGCTTTCGAGATTCTCATTTGTTTTCTTTTCACTGGGTTCTCCCGTAGATTCATTTTCATCGGAATCGTCATCGGAACCAGACGACTCTTCTTCAAAGTTATGCTTGTTCTCATCGTAGTCAGACTTGTCATCGCTGTTGAGTGGATCCTTGGAAGTTCTAAGTGGCCAGTTCAGCTTGGAAATAATTCGCCACTTACGGTTTCGAAGCAGTTCCCTCGCCGGGCTTTTCCTTTTCAAGCTCTTCCTCACTTTCTTCTCCCTCATGTTGCTCAGCGTCTGGATTGTCCTCCTTGAACAGTCGATGGCGTTTTTCGAGGCCCTGTAGGGTTCGCTGCTCGATTTTCTCGCTCATCTTCTGCTTCATAAGCGCCAGGTGTTTGACTAGAATTAGCGTGCGTCAGAATATCGTACAGAAGACGTTCTCAGTTACATCCTGAACGTCCGGTCACTGTCATCGTGGGAGATTTCTTCTGAGTCTTCCTTGGGCCATCGAACTTCGAGCCGTACCACGCGTTCAACTCCTTTTGCCTCTGGAAATGGTTCCTGACTTCCGATCACCCACGGGTTCGCTTACCTCCCGGAGGCCCAGATCGATCTTAACGAAAGGCTGGATTTTCGGAGTACCCTTCGTCTTGGCCAGAATCATCTCTCTCCGAAGTCGCCGCTTCTCTTCGAGTCTTCGCTCCTCGCTCGATTTCTCTTCCCCGACGACGTTCTCTATCACTTTCGGAACCGCCGCTTCCGAGTCCTTTTCTCCATCGCCGAAGGATGTGCCGCCGAAGTCCAAATCCACTTCCATTTTCCTGTGAAGATCGAATTGCAAGGAAGGTCGCCGATGCGCGATTTCGTACCGCGCTGATTCGCGCTTATACCGTACACCCACAGACATCAATGACTTCGCTCCGAGACACCCCCGACTCGGTCCGAGCAGCCTTCTCCGATTTTTGTCGAATAGCTTTCTTTCCTCTCCATCCCGAGGTCGTTTTCCACAGCTTCACGCAATCTCCTTTCAGAATGAGTGTGCGGCGCCTGTGCTCGACAACAGCGGCTTCGGCGAACCTTGGCCGTCGCGTGAACATCTTCGGCGCCGTGGTCATCAGCCGATTTCCCGTCGTCGCCCCGCCGATGGCCGAAGTTGAGAAGCGCTACAGCGAGCAGGTACTCCAGGTAGAATCTGAAAACTCGCTGCGGTCAGATTTCGAACTGCGGTCCATCCGCGATAGAAAGTGCGTTACATTTCGTCCTCTACATGGTAGTATTCTTCTTTTAGGCTCATTGCAAGGAAGGAGCAGCTGGAGGCCGAAGGCAAGGATCTCAGTGAGCTGGAGGGCGAGCTCAGCTTCACCGCTGAGATGCAGGAAGATGAGTGGCTAATGAAATCCTCTGAGGTAAAAGCGAAATACGATTTTGGTAACTTTATCGTGTCGGAAAGCCACTGGAAACTTCGTTTTAGAAAAACCGCTTGAAACTGTTGCTGATCTTCAGTCCCTGAAGCGCTGCTTAGATAGGAAGTTGGTTCTTATTGTGAAGCAGAAGCTGCATCACAGGAGTGATGACTACCGAACTCCTTGGATAATCCCACAGAGGAAAAACGAAGGTGAAACCCTTCGTGAGGTGCTGTGAACGTTGCTCGGCTGGAGTAACCGTTTTGTTCTTTAGACGGTGGAACAGTGTATCGGGGATCTGTTTGAGGGAGTCCCGAAAATTAGCGTGATGGGCAATGCTCCGTTCGCGAGCTATCGGTACAGATACCCAAGGAAAGTAAAGGATGCCGAAAAAGCTAACGAAGCTGAGGTTGGGAGAAGAAAGTACGAAGACGACGGGCATGTTTTGTTTCAGATCTTCTTTTTCGACGCCCATATTCACTCTTGGAACGACCCGGTTTTCAAGAAGGCTACCGTATCTGACTATATGTGGTGCACTCCCGAAGAGTTGCTGTCAAACCTCGCAAGAAGAGACTACAAGAATCGCCTCAAAACTGCCTTGTTCGAGTGATTTTGTTGCTGTTGTCTTGTTACATAGATAAAATCGGTTACTAGGCGCTCTCCAACTTCTTGATCTTCGGTCACTTCCGGGAACTGGTACTACTCTTATGATCTCATTTGGTTGGTGTCATGTAGATGGGTTTCAGATGCGTACACTAATGCCTTTGACGCGTGGGGTATTGGCTTCCCGATCACTGACCAAGACGTTCGTCCCAGGTACTCACTATGACTTAGCCGGTAAATCTCATTCGGTGTTTAGTGCGAAGCTATGCAGTGGGAGGCAAGATCGTTGCGGAGAAGGAGGACAAGTCCTTCATTGACGACGCTAAGAAGATCTCCACACATGTCTGTGTGAACTACTTCATTCAAGGTACAGCATGACTGGTAATTGTAGATAAACCCGGCTGCGCGAATTCGCGCCCTTGAGGTACTAAAAGCCAATTAGCCTATAGCCCTGCGGGCGGCAAGATTGGCGCTCATGGATAGGGCTGAAGTTGGGGCCTAAAACTGTAGCCCTGCGGGCGGCAAGATGACGCTCATGGATAGGGCTGAAGTTGTGGCCAAAAAACTGTAGCCCTGCGGGCGGCAAGACACCATAGCCCTGCGGGCGTAGCATCGCCAGAGACATAGTAGAAGTAGAGCGCTACCACCTCAACTGTCTGTGTGGCTCATTGCGAACGTTCTCCGTTTGTAAGCGGGCGGTGTCGGGTTCGGTTTCCCTCGGGGTCCTTATTTTGTGTGGGTGTTTTCTCCGTGCTCACGGAAAAACACCCACACACAAACAGACCAACGGACCCGTCGGTTCTCCATTTATATATAGGGGATTACGGTAACGTGTCATTTAGGTGAAGAGCCAGGACCGGCCATCATGCCTGACTCGGAGTACCCGAAATGGCTATTCGAACTGGATTTGCAGTCCCCTAGAGCGTTAGAAGACCTGGATCCCGACGCTGACGGCTGGCTTTACTGGAGAGCTCTGCGAAAGCGCCAAGTGGAGCAGGCACGGCGCATCGCCAAGCTGCGCACTCGGTTCCTGCACCTCCAGGACTCGCCTTCACTTCGCAAAGCCGGCGGTGTGAGCCGGAAGCCTGTTTTCCCAGAAAAAGTCTGATTTTGTTGTTAGTGGTTACTTTTTCGTTGCTAGCTGAATGAACTTCGTTGAATCCTTCCAAGTTGCTGATCAGGGGCACACCGCAGCGACCGTAATCGACAGACGCATCGCTGAGGTTAAGTGGCGCATCGCCGCTCGCGCTCTTATCGCTCCCATCGGAAGCCGAAATGCGTGAAACCGAAGCCGACACGGACCTTGGCCTACAAGCCGCGAAATTGGACCAGAAGAGCCGCTGTTGCTCCGATCTAATCATTGCGGCGTTCGATCCTTATCGGAACAAATCGATGCGCACTTCGGGGGCGGGCCGCATTCCTCCATACCGCCCCCGCCGCGCGCCGAGGGGCGCTCCGGTGCCTATTCCGATGTCCGTCGTCGTCGAGAATCAGGAGGAGCGCTTCCACAGTGACGAGAAGCTCCGGCTCCTCGCGAGGGGCGACACTCCCATCGTCTACCGCGCCATCCCCTTCGGACCCGTCGAGGAGCGGCGGCGGCGATTCCTCCTCGACGTGCAACAGTTGCTCATCTTTGCGGTGAGTCGCCCTGGCGCGCTCCACACATCGGAATGTTTCAGACAATTCCGAGCCTCGGCCTCAATCTCGACTTCCACCTCAGCTCCGTGGAGCACCGAGAGGAACCCTCTGAAGTCAAGGTACGTCCACCTCCCCCTCTTCTGGACCCTCTCCTTTTAGACCTTCTTCGAAAGTCCGATGATCTTCAACGGAGTGTGCGTCAAGTGGATCGGCCACATGGGCCAGAGCACCCTCCAGGGCATCGGCCACTTCGTCTTCGACGCCGAGCGGGCACACACCCTTGAAGAACTCCGCCGTGACGAAGCCCGCCGCTTCCAAACGAGGATAGATGCCATCTACAACCGTTTCCAGGTCTCCGGATAGTCAAGAGCCCCTCAGCGATGTACATATCGTGTGCCTTCTGATTCGAACAAAGAGTTTTATCCTAATCGCAAACAAGGGAGCAACAAAGCAACTTGTGAGGTCAGCCTCACAAATCATAACGAGTGGTCATCGCAGCATCTGCTGTCGGCGGGGACAATTACCGCGGGTGGTCAGAAATCAGCTGTTGCTTGTAGTACTCCTCGACAGCTGGTGTGGTCGGGTAGAACACCTTTCGATCGGCAAGGCTAACGAGCGAACCGGGTGGGATTCCCAGGAACACTTGATCACGCGCCTTCTCCTCGAACTCGGTAGTTCTGGTGTGGCGCTCGTATCCCATCAATTCCGCCAGTCGCTCTTCACTTTCGGCAATGGCCGAGGGTTCCGCGAGATATCTTAGCAACCATTAAGTATTACAAAGTAATCTGCTGCACTGCGTTACCCTCGATTAGCGGGATTACGGTAGTACGAGACGAGTTGTTGAGGTGGAGCCTTCCGCATCGGCACAGGCTGGCCCGACTGGAACCACGTCTTCGGGTCAGAAGCGGCTCTCAAGCTTTCCAAATCGTAGTAGGCTGTGCGGATTCTGCCTCCTGCCTTTTCGATGGCAGCGATAGCAGTTGCACTCGCCCATTGTACTTCCAGATTAACTTTGCTTTTAAAGATGCCGGCACCCTAGAATTAAACAATCGCACAGAAGAACAAAAAAAAGAGCTGGCGCCCACTTCGACGACGTATCGTCTTTATTGGATGACACGTTGTCGGCGGGCGTCTAGTCAAAGAAAGCCGCGGCGTCAAATTGCAGATTTCCGCTCGTCGCCGAATGACTCACCTCGTCCGTCAACTGGACTCCGAACTGTCGCTGCGACGGCTCGCATTTGAACTGCTTCGTGCTGCACAGTGCGCTCAAGTCAATTAACTTCGATGTATCCAAATAGTCCAGATCTATGAGTCGTTGTAGCTCGAGCAGAGAGATCGGCGGGTATTCTCTGCGCAGGCTTAAACGCGAACAACTAAACAAGGAACGGAGCAAGGCGTTACTTGATGTCGCCGTTGAAATGGTCGTCACCAGGGAACATACGGTGCCATGGCCGAAAGAAATCGCCCCAGATCCATCCAAGGGGAGGCTTCGCCGCACGCTGCAGCTCTCCGATAGTGTGACCGGCTTGATTCATCGTCGACTTCAAGACGCGTCCCTATAGCAACCGTTTGTAACAAGAAGAAACCAAGAGATGGCACTTACCGCCACACGCGCTCCAGGGTTATCGCGCAGATCAGAAATCTTTATTCTGCTGGCCTTCTCCACATATTTTAGCGCCTGCTCGCTGGAGGAGCGGATGGACTTCATCCTGAATTGCGCATTACAGGCAACTGTTCAAAGAAAAGTACAACGATACGACCACGGAAGAAAACGAACTTCGGGCGAAACACCCCCAGCGTGCCATCACCATTTATTTACATTCGTACTCACATTAATAATATGCATTATAGGAACATAAAATTTACAAAATATAAACCAGTTACACGTAGGATTAGGAATTACAACCATGACGCCTCACTCAAAAACCTGGTAAACGTTGCCGCTTATGCGCCCGCGGGAAGTCCTCCAGTAGAGGATCAATCCGCCAACAGAAGCGAAAGCTCCGAACAGGAACATGAAGAGTCCCAGGACGAACATCGATCCGCCACTGTATCCCTTGAACGGTTCTGAGGGAGGAAGAGGCTTGGGCGCTGGACCACTTGGGGCGAACCCGAATGCATTCTTCGCGAGGGTGAACTTCTCCTGGACTTTGCCAGATTTCACCATAAATGTGAGATCCTTGCTGGCCAGGGTGGCATTCATAGCAGCTGTAACGTTAGCCAAAGGAAGTTCAGACTTTCTATCAACGGTGTCGGCAGGCTTCTTTCCCAATACTTCGCTCAAAGCGAAATACACGTAGACATCACTGTCGACTTGTTCGTACTAAAATTCAAGATGTGATCAAGAAGTCGAGGAGAACAGCGTACATGAGGCTCGGCAAAGCGCAGGACGGATACGTTGGCAAATTTCGCAAGTGTTTCGAACAGAGTGCTTCCAACTCGATCAAATCCAACGGACGCCAGCTTCGCCATACTACCTATAAAACAGATCTTGAGACTTCATATGCTTATAGTGTAACGTACAAGAAGCCAGTTTCACGTAGAAGTAACTGTTTTTCGCAAACTTCAGGCACGAAGCAATGTTGAGAGTCGTCCATTGTGTGCCTTCGGTGCTTCTGTCAATGAATTCATTCATCTTAACCGTTGTTGTTTTCCAGAGAACGTTCTTCTCGTTCTTAACACAATTCAGAACATTATCTACCAGGCCACGATGCAAACCTACTTTATGGAAATGAGTAACAGAATATAGAGTTTGAACGTCGCTTGCTGCACTACCCACCGACCATCCCTTCTTGGTGAACAGAATCTCGACAACTGAGTAATTCTGTCCATTGTCCACTACTTTGGCTACATACTTATCCAACGGTTCTCCAGCCTCACCGGTGATCTAAACAGAATTCTTGGAAGTCGCTCATAATTCTTGAATAACCTCTCCGTCGTAATAGAAAGGTGACTCGCTCAGACCAAGCAAGAATTCTTTAGCTTCACTCAAGTCCATTTTCCTGTCAGAGGTCATTTTGACGTCGCCAAAATCTCCGTTTATCGCTGCGACATCATAACAGCGGCTTCTGTCAGGACTAAGCACGTACTGGAAACCTACAAAAGAACAATAAATGACCAGAGTGAAAAGGTTCCACAATACCGTAGGTGAAATCATGCACGACATCGACTTTATCCCATGTCTTATTAAGAACGACGTGGCCAAGAGCAGCCAGGTCAAGATCCTTTTTGAGATCCAACGTAAACAAGCCGACACGATGTTCTGCATCATAAATAGTCTGAATGAAATTGTATGCCACTGTATGTATGACTATCTCACCTCGACATAATCGATATTCTTGAATTCAGTATCGACGTATTGGAACTTGATTTCGAACTTAGAAGGCATATTCGCGGGTAAATCGGATTTTGGCATGTTTTCGCAGTGTGTTCCACGCGGAATCTAAACTTTTTCGTTGAACGAAGGGACCACAAAATTGTTGTAAACCTTTTGCTTCTCTTGCACCGAATGTGACTCGGCAACATCAATGAAAGTAACTTGGAACGAGCTCCGAGAGAGCAGCTCTGTGGTATTAGCAATGACTGAAAACTCAGACTTCATATGAAATCGCAGAAAACCACTACCTTTATAAGTTGTGACATCGAAAGAGAGGATGACAGGGTTGGAAATCTTCGGGCTAGGGGGAGGTACAGCGTTATCTGCAAATTAGCCTTAGCGAACGCAGAAACAAAATACCACATACCGACATACGCCACCTCCACCTGCAAAATTGTATTGCCGCTGTTATTACATCCAACCCAGTGAACAGCAGGAAGCCCCGCAACAAGTTCAGCAGGGAAGATAAGACTCGTGTTTGCAAAGCGTGACTGTTTGCTGTTCTCAACAATGGCGTCAATCAGTTCTCCAACGCGATAGGCCTTCAGCCCAAAGAAGGACACCGCCTCGTCCGGGAGTTCAAAAACATGGGGCAATTCCCCCACATTGCCGTAGATCCCATCTACAAAGAGAAACACAGAATGAGAAGAAAAGCATGTCGACTCACCTCGGGCGAAAATTTTGTCATTGGCACGATTCAGGAGTAGGTACTTTCCTGTGTGATTGAGTTTGGAAAGAATGAAGCGCCCGTCAAAGACCTCCTCGTGAACAGCGGCAGTTTCGTTGCCCATAGTCGCGTTTTTGACATAGAGAACGTCAATCTACAACGCAGGGTCATTCCGGCACGCCTATCCAACCCTTTACCAGGTAATTTAGCGGCAGCGAAATGTTGGGGAGAAGAGCAGAATCCGGCCCAGTGTTGGCGGGCGGAGGAGCCGGGCCACAGCGGGGCTCGAACTTCAGCGCCCCAGAAAGAGCCACTCCCACGAAGAGCAGAACTAATGATTTCTGCATCTGGAATATAAAGCACGTCACCACGATTTCCACCATTAGAACGGAAAGGCGAAAAAAGGATTGAGCAGAACGTCGCCAGCGTCGCCTCGGGTGAGTCGCCGTTCGTCATGTTCTCTCGCGCGACTCTCGCTCGCTCGCCTATCGTATCACCGATCGCACCATTCAGGCTGTCTCTATGGGATCATCAGTTCGACTGTCCAGGAAGCTGTCCATTTCAGAGGGACGTTTGAGATCTCGTCAGCGAAGCCAAGATTCCACCCTGGGTTATGCGATCACTCAGGTCTGAAGTTAGCACGTTGCAAGAGCAAGCCTGTTCTCCCAGGGGTTGCTTTAAGTCAAATTAAGAGTCCAGCCATTTACCGCGTTTTACATCAATGCACATTAACGTCAGATTTATACTCCTACTATTGAGCAACAACGATGCTTACAAGGGGTAAGATAACTTCTTGGTCTGATTTTTTGCATCGTGGTTCCAGCCTAAGAACGGCTGCTCACGAAGCACACGGCGCATGAGCATGAGACGACCTCCGCGACTCTGTTGACGAGCTTCCACCGTTCCTGTCTTCAGTTTGTTCTTCATATGAAAGGGGAAGTAGTATGCTCTGAAGTTGCTTCGATGCCATGGACAGTTGTAACGGACGGACTGGCCGAAGATCCCAAACGGGCGGAAAATAGAGTTGAGCATTCTGAAAGAAGATACGCACTACAACGAATAAAACGCTGACCACGTTCACCATGCACGCGTGACTCAAGCCTATCCATCAAATACTCTATTTTTACAGAAAGTTGGGGCAGGAGCAGGAGAACTAAACAGCGAAACGGGAAACGATTGAAAACAGTCGGATCGTTTGATTTTCGGAACTTCGGCGACCACCCACAGCGTCGCCCCTTCGTCGCCCCAACAGCCGACCGCTTCGTTCGTCTCCGTTTTGAAGAATGCTTTTGCTTTGTCTGAGCGTCGCCGTTGGCGTCGCCGTTGCTGTCATACTTCTGCATCGAGCTTTTCTGGAACGTCACCAGCAGAAGGCCGATTTCTCCGGGAAGCAAGTAAGATTATGCGCCGTGATGGGTTCTGGTGGTCATACCACCGAAATGCTCCTGATGCTTGGACAACTCAAGGATTGCTGCCCTGATCGTTTTTACGTGATCGCCGACACGGACAAAATGAGTGAACGCAAGGTTAGTATGAGTGGCTAAGGGCGCGTGTTTTACTCCGTGCAATACAGGTACGCGAGCACGAAGAGGGTAGTAGCGGCAGTTTTCAAATTTTGAAAATTGCGAGAAGCAGGGAAGTTGGTCAGAGCTACGTCACAGCCGTGTTTTCAACCATCTTCGCCGTTTTTGAATCTGCGCGCATCGTTTGGACAGTGAGGTAAATTGTTGTCCGTTCTATCTCTCCTATATACTGTAGCTGCGCATTTCAGGCCCGATGTGGTTCTTACTAACGGACCAGGAACAGCCGTCCCGATTTGCATGGTTTCTTTTGTGCTGGACCTATTTCGTATTGCCGACATCCGGATCCACTTCGTGGAAAGCTACTGCAGAGTAAAGTCGTTGTCATTAACAGGACTTATTTTGTACTATCTGCACATTACTGACTCCTTTATCGTACAGTGGAAGGATGTACATAACAAGTATCCTAGATCTCAGTTTCCCGGTCGTCTTTGTTGAAACCGTTGCCAACTAACTTATTTTGAGATAAAGAATTTGAACGTTTTGCTTGCGTGGTGTATTCTTGTAACGGTTGTGGTATACGACCCGTGGCGCATATTTGCTTTGTGTACTGGTCTTGCTGTGCCTTGATTGTAAATATTTATTGAATATGTTTCTGGATGTGCAGTTGTCATTACTTTGCTCTTGAATCCGTCATGGCTGGGTGCTCTGTTGTTCGCTCGATTCGCGTGCGTGCAGGCTCCACCCATTTGTTTTTTGATCGTGTTGTGAAACCCCGCAGCGGGCAAAGAACGTTGTATGCGTCGTTTTTTACTACAGCTCGATATATATAGTGCATTTCCTCAAAGTTTATATATTTTGTGCTTGCAGGAAAATGATTTCTGGTGTCTCTAAGCGCTTGGTGACGGCCAATTGCCTAAGGTAACATACTTCTTCTTCGGCGCCTTCATTGATTGTTTAGACCTGTGCTGGCTGCAAAGCGTTCAAAGCATTTGCTTCCCGATCTTGCTTACGACTATGGCGCTCTAGAACCCGTGATTTCTGCGGAAATCATGCAGCTTCATCACCAGAAACATCACGCCACTTATGTCAACAACTTGAACCAAATCGAAGAAAAAATCCAGGAAGCTCTGGCGACAGGTAACATAATAGGTCAACAAAACAACTGTACTTTATACAATTCAGGTGATATTCGCCAGGCCATTGCGCTCCAGCCTGTCCTGAAGTTCAACGGCGGTGGTCACATCAATCACACTATCTTCTGGACCAATTTGTCCAATGATGGTGGCGAACCAAGCGCAGAACTGATGAATGCAATTAAGCGCGATTTTGGTTCACTGCAGGCAATGCAAGACAAATTGAGCGCTGCGACTATCGCAGTTCAAGGATCCGGATGGGGATGGCTTGGCTACAATAAGGAGCGTGAACAACTTCAGATTGCTACTTGCGCCAACCAGGATCCCCTGGAGCCCACCACAGGTACGTACGGACTAAATGAACAGATCATCTGAGGTTTTTGCTTTTAAGGTCTCGTCCCTCTGTTTGGTATTGATGTTTGGGAACATGCTTACTACCTCCAGTACAAAAATGTTCGCCCTGATTACGTCAAGGCTATTTGGAAGATCGCTAACTGGAAGAACATCGATGAACGATTCCTGAAGGCGAAGAACTAGATAGCACGATGATCATTGATCGGTCATGCCCACATACATAGCGATATTTTGTACTTCACTTTTATTGTGAGATTAAATTTTCAGCTCATCAACTGTCATTTTGTCGTGAGAGGTCCTATGTTGCCGCATTCATCAAATTCTTGTTTAGACCGTTCAGAAACTCGCGATAACTTAAGAGCTGAAAAGGAGATAGGTGTGGACGTTTACGTGTACAGTAATCGTAATGCAGACCTCGTACTGCTTTCCGCTTAAGAGGTGAAAGAGATGGACCCCCTCCAAGGAGCAGCACTTGCGAAGTGTCGGTCAACGAGATAACGACTGTTTCATCTGGAAGAAACAATGAGAGGACAACAACGACATAGGGGCTCACCTGACGGCCTGGCTTTTACGCTTTCCCAATTGGCATTGTATGCTCTGGATCGTTTGTGTTCATGTCGGATTCCAAGATGGATTCCAGAGATGATCATGGCGAGCGAAGCTACGAAAAATGCGACGACTACTATCCACTCATGCCACTAAATAACGATCTGTTGCTCAATCCCATCAATCGAGTTCGGACTTAACTTCAAAGATTTCGAAAAACGAGAGCTCATCGGCGGAACTCATCGAGGGCAAATCGCAATTCGATCGACCGACCTCCAAAATAACAAATTTGCTTATGGACACTGTGCTGAGACTGTCTCAATTGTATGTCTAATGTCGACAGTCTACGACCGTCCCCATCGTTCCCCTGTTGTTGCGCCACCCGCTAGCGTAGGACGGTCCCCTAGTATGTTTACGAGTGTATTTGCCGAGCCCCCTCACTCGTCGCGGCGATGGCAAAAACACACGCGTCGCCGCCGGCGAAGTTGCGTTTAAACATACCGTACTCCACCAATTTCCATTCGGGACCGCAAGTTTTGGGACTGATCTGCAGATCGGCTCCAACGAAGAGATTTCTTGTTTGGGATCGCATTCCTGTCAGCCGCCTCCCTTTGTGCGGTATTCGGATAGCCAAACATCCAAAATGGTATGTTTTTTATAACTTTTACAGTAATTTAGAAATTATACCGTTTTCACAAAATCTGTCCATGTATGCGATATGTGATTTTGTGACGTTTAGGTGAACTTCACTGTCGATGAGATCCGCGGCCTTATGGACCGCAAGAAAAACATCCGCAATATGTCGGTTATTGCGCACGTCGACCACGGAAAGTCGACCCTTACCGACTCGCTGGTCTCTAAGGCCGGTATCATTGCCGGAGCTAAGGCCGGAGAGACCCGCTTCACCGACACCCGCAAGGACGAGCAGGAGCGTTGCATTACCATCAAGTCCACGTATGTTCTGTGGCCAAGTTCAAATGAGTGATTTTGTGCTGTTCAGTGCCATCTCCCTTTTCTTCGAGCTTGACCACCGCGATGTTGACTTCATCAAGGGAGATAACCAGCTCGAGATCGAGAAGACCGGAGGCGAAGAGAAGAAGTACAACGGCTTCTTGATCAACCTTATTGACTCCCCCGGTCACGTTGACTTCTCCAGTGAGGTTACTGCTGCCCTCCGTGTCACTGACGGAGCCCTCGTCGTTGTCGACTGCGTTTCCGGTATGCGGTACATAGTAGGGATGACACATCATGGGCCTTTTTCCTTACAGGAGTGTGTGTCCAGACCGAGACTGTCCTTCGTCAGGCCATCGCTGAGCGCATCAAGCCTGTGCTGTTCATGAACAAGATGGACCGCGCTCTCCTTGAGTTGCAGCTTGGACAAGAAGAACTTTTCCAGACCTTCCAGCGCATCGTTGAGAACATCAACGTCATCATCGCCACCTATGGTGATGACGATGGTCCGATGGGACCTATCATGGTCGACCCCTCGGTCGGTAACGTCGGATTCGGTTCTGGTCTGCACGGATGGGCCTTCACCCTTAAGCAGTTCGCCGAGATCTACGCTGAGAAGTTCGGTGTCAAGGTACTGAGATTAAAGCGTAAAAGTGCGGTGGTCACGTTTATGATTTCAGGTCGAGAAGCTCATGCGCAACCTTTGGGGAGACCGTTTCTTCAACCTCAAGACCAAGAAGTGGAGTAACTCCCAGGAGGATGGCTCGAAGCGTGGTTTCTGCCAGTTTGTCCTCGACCCCATCTTCAAGGTCTTTGACGCCGTCATGAACATCAAGAAGGACGAGACTGCCAAACTTTTGGACAAGCTCAACATCAAGCTGAGCAACGACGAGAAGGACCTCGAGGGCAAGCCCTTGATGAAGGTTATGATGCGCAAGTGGCTTCCTGCCGGAGACACCATGCTTCAAATGATCTGCATCCATCTCCCTTCCCCTGTGACCGCCCAGAAATACCGTATGGAAATGCTGTACGAGGGACCCCATGACGATGAAGCTGCCGTGGCCATCAAGAACTGTGACCCTAACGGACCCCTCATGATGTATGTCTCCAAGATGGTACCCACCTCCGACAAGGGCCGTTTCTACGCTTTCGGTCGCGTTTTCTCCGGAAAGGTCGCCACCGGTATGAAGGCGCGCATCCAGGGCCCCAACTACGTCCCTGGCAAGAAGGACGATCTTTATGAGAAGACCATCCAGCGGTTAGTAGCACATTTTTGCACATGTAATGTTTGCATTCGTTTAGCACCATCCTTATGATGGGACGTTACATTGAGCCAATCGAGGACATTCCCTCCGGTAACATCGCTGGTCTCGTCGGTGTTGACCAGTACCTCGTCAAGGGTGGTACCATCACCACCTTCAAGGATGCCCACAACATGCGTGTCATGAAGTTCTCCGTCTCTCCCGTCGTGCGTGTTGCCGTCGAGCCCAAGAACGCCGGTGACCTCCCCAAGTTGGTCAGTTTCAGTTCACAATTCAAAGTGTTATCTTCTTGATACAGGTCGAAGGTCTCAAGCGTCTCGCCAAGTCCGACCCTATGGTCCAGTGCATCTTCGAAGAGTCCGGAGAGCACATTATCGCTGGTGCCGGTGAACTCCATCTTGAGATTTGCCTGAAGGATCTTGAAGAGGACCATGCTTGCATTCCCCTCAAGAAGTCCGACCCCGTCGTCTCTTACCGTGAAACCGTCTCCGATGAATCTAACCAAGTGTGCCTATCGAAGTCGCCCAACAAGCACAACCGCCTGTTCTGCAAGGCTGTGCCCATGCCTGACGGACTCGCTGAAGACATCGACAAGGGAGACGTCAACCCCCGTGATGAGTTCAAGGCTCGCGCCAAGATTCTCGCCGAGAGATACGAGTATGACCCGACTGAAGCCCGCAAGATCTGGTGTTTCGGACCCGACGGAACCGGACCTAACCTTCTCGTTGATGTCACCAAGGGAGTCCAATACTTGAACGAAATCAAGGATTCCGTTGTCGCTGGCTTCCAGTGGGCTACAAAGGAAGGTGTCCTCTGTGACGAGAACATGCGCGGCATCCGTTTCAACCTCCACGATGTCACCCTCCACGCTGACGCCATCCATCGTGGTGGTGGACAGATCATCCCCACCGCTCGCCGTGTCATGTACGCTTCCGCTCTTACCGCCCAGCCTCGTCTCCTGGAGCCCGTGTACCTTGTCGAGATCCAGTGCCCTGAAGCCGCCGTCGGAGGTATCTACGGTGTGCTGAACCGTCGCCGTGGTCACGTCTTCGAAGAAGCCCAGGTTGCCGGAACCCCCATGTTCGTCGTCAAGGCCTACCTTCCTGTCAACGAATCCTTCGGTTTGTGCTGTTCACTTTGGCGACTGTTACTGATTGTGGGCATTTAGGTTTCACCGCTGATCTTCGCTCGAACACCGGAGGACAGGCCTTCCCTCAGTGCGTGTTCGACCACTGGCAGATCCTCCCCGGAGACCCAATGGACGGAACCAGCAAGCCTTCCCAGGTTGTCTCCGACACTCGCAAGCGTAAGGGTCTTAAGGAAGGTATCCCGACGCTCGACAACTATCTTGACAAGATGTAATTTTGTTGATGTTGCAATCGATTTGTTATTCAATCTGTTGTTCCTTGTTGTGGACAGCGTCGTTATGTTGTTTTTCGCGTTTTGCTGTCTTTTCCGACTTGGCTAATGTTGATAAAAAAATTATTTAACTTGCGATGTTTCTGAGGGGGCCGCTGTGTGTGGGCGAGGGGGTTCCTGACGCGTGAGTGCCGGTGCGTCGGCCGCGCGCGGCGGCGCTAGATGGAAACAAACCTGAAGCTTTTTCTCCGAGATTGCGCCTTTTTCCGCGCCGTTCTTATCCTTGAGAGTTCATGAATGGAGCCTTTCAGGTGACGGTGGCTCAGGTCACCACTCCGGACGAGATAGCCGCGCGTCGCGCCATTGTTGACTTCGTGCCGCCGGACTACGCAGATGGCTCGCGCACTCCTCGGCTTCCTGCTGGCTGTCTTGCTGCCTGTAGGTGCAGGCCATTACCGTGGATTCTCCTCCTTCTCGTTTAGTTGTGTACTGCCAGAAAACAGCCATACGACAACTCCTTCGCGCACCTTCTGGTGACCCACAGAGAGACGAATCGATCGGAGCGCCTCTGTGTCAACTACCATCAGTTCCGGAGCCGATCCATCGCCGCCGACGCCCACGACGCGGTTTGCACCTCTTTTTCGGAGCCTTCTAAACGCAGTTTAGGTCGTCCAGGGCCTGCAGTTCTGGGATGCGCCTAATAAGACGAATCTCTGCGAGAGGACGGATCGGAGCCCCTTTGACGGGGCCGTCGTCCCCTTCAAGTACAGAATCGACTCAAGCGACGCCTGCGCCCGGCTCTTCACCAACTTCTCTCTCAGCGCCGTCATCAATTACCAGGTTTGGTCGACCCCCAGCCGCTAAACTTTTCTTTTAGATGGACCAGCTGTCCCTGCGACACGCATCCGTGGCTCTGGCCCTGGTCGATCGGGGACGGAATTTCAGCGGTCGCTGGAGTGACTACCTGGTGAGATGGTGTATCTCCTCCAGTGGAACTTTTGTTTTCAGTTCTCCGACTTCTTTGATCCGGGCTTGAAGGCTAACTATGCTCTGCCTCTCTTTTACATTTACTCGGACACTTTCAACGAGAAGGTGGCGTCGCTGGGTCCGCACGAAGACCTCGAACTCCGCTTCTTCCGCCCGCGTCCACTGCCCGTTGACCCGTCGATGCTCATAATATGGCTTTTGGCGATGTTCTGCGTCACCGTCGGAGGATTTTCGGCGTCAAGGAATTTTACGAAACTGAGCAAAACGTTGGGAATCGCGATCTGCTAAGCCGTTAAATGCATTTAAGGTTGGGGGACGAAGCCGCGAAGCAAGAGGCGATGGAAGCTGCGGAGGTGAACGCTCATCTGAACGGAAAGCTTCGAAAGGCGGAAGTCTTCGGAAGCGACTTGTGCTCGAACTTTGTAGCCGTATCAGTGCTGATGATCGTCGTTGTCGGCATTCTGCTTCTAGGGTTCTTCTTTCGTTCCGTTATGGGTAACCGTGACTGTCCTGAGATCCACTAGCGCACCGCTTCAGTGACCGTCTTCAACGTCCTTCTGGTCATCGCGGGCACCTTCTCCGTTCGCGGCTGCGTCATGGATCTCCTCTCCGCCTGTGGATTCAAAGATACCGAACTCAGCTGGTCCTTTGGCGACGTTCTTCGGAGGTTCGGCTTAGAGAAAGAGGTTGTCGCCAAGCGTCCGAAAGTGGTTTCCTCAGTGGTTCTGGTGATTTCCTTCGTACTGTGCCTGTTCTGGTTCTGCCACCGCAGGCATCCGCTTGCCTTTGTCCTTCTCGACGCTATCAACGTTGCCGTCTGCATCTACGTCCTCAAGGGAATGTATTTCCCGAATCTAAAGGTAAATCACCCCGACTGTGGCACTCGTGGACCATCTCATCTAGTGGCTCTCAATCATCCTCGTGTGCATGTTCTGCTACGACGTTTTCATGGTGTTCGGGACTCCTCTCATGACGTCTAATGGGTGCTCTGTCATGGTTGAGGTGGCAGCCGGAAACGACTGCAGCAGCAAATCTGACAAACACGGTTACCCAGTGGCGCCAGTGAACTTGGCCGTCCCAGAAAAGGTTGGTGCATGCCTGTGAGGTGCAAGCTGTAAATCCTCC
Organism: Steinernema hermaphroditum; assembly: GCA_030435675.1. Taxonomy (NCBI): domain Eukaryota; kingdom Metazoa; phylum Nematoda; class Chromadorea; order Rhabditida; family Steinernematidae; genus Steinernema; species Steinernema hermaphroditum. The sequence goes on from CM059622.1 coordinate 8,862,940, forward strand.
AGTTTAGATGCCCGTTCTCTTTCAAGTTCCGCGCCTTAACGATCCCATGATCTCTTGCGTCGATTTGAACGTCGAGGAGTACCATCCTGTCATGCTCGGCCTTGGCGACGTTATTGTTCCCGGCTATCTCATCAGCTTCTGCTTCACTGCCGATCTTGTCTTCAAATCTACTCTTGGGTATGGTATCGTTGCTACTATAGGTGTGTTTCGCAGTTGCGTGTCATTCGTTCATGGCGCTGGCTTCAGGTTACGGAATTGGCCTCATCGTAACCTTCATTTCTCTGCACTTTTCCGAAACCGCGCAACCAGCTTTGATTTACCTTATTCCGTTCTCGTTGTTGTCCGTCTTCTTAACTGCTTTCTGTCGTGGAGAACTGAAGACAATGTGGACGGGCGCCCATGTGAAGGTGAGCGAGTGATCTGATGCGCACTTTTTTCTTTTTGCAGACCCTCAGGGAGATTATACGTGTCGACAGTCAACAGCCGAGTGAAACTGAGTGTACGGAGGCGTAACATACGGGAGATTGCATAGCATTCCTTATTTTACTGTTCGCATATGTATAATTCGCGAAAACGATGAAAGAAGATTCGCGTTGCTGAAGAGTACACACGAGTTCCTGGTACATTTACAAAGAAGGTGTCTATTCGCAAAATTCAAACAATAACAACACGGCTAGATCTACTGGAAAGTGGGGCCAGATCCGAAAGATGGTCCCTTGGCGTACTCTTGCTGGAGGCGTTGTTGCAAAGTGTTCTATGAAAAGACGTTGCAATAAGTGTAAACGTGCAGAAACTAACCGAAACTAGGTTCCAGGTGTCCATGAAGCGATCCATGCAACGCTGCAGGCACTGTTGGTCGCTGCCGGTCAGTGAGGATCCGGGACTTGTGATGCATTTGGTGGTGCACTTGTCGGAAAGATCCTGAAAGCCTTAAAAAGTTATTCGAAGGAAAATCGCTTACAGTGATAAGGCTCTGGGCGTTGGCGATCGCAGCCTGTTTCTGCAAGCCTTCAATGACCTGAGCCTGCTGCTCAGGTGACAAGTTCTTCAGCGTATCGAGATTCATAAGCGACTCCATATCCATAACCTGAAATCCATGTGACATCAAACACAACACCAACAAACACTAAGAGAATCAGATGAATTATTGCAAGGACTGCATCGCGTTCGGGCGACGCTAACCGGGGCTTCGGCACCAGAATCCTTTCGGACCCTTCAGCAACCGAAGCAACCTCGATTTCGACCGAAATCCCAAGCAGCGCGGCCGCTGGTCCCGACGAGAATTTGAAACAGTTCGAACGTTCGTCCGCACATGGATCATCGTGCGATCCGCTTCTTCTGCAACTGTCGTCGGCGGATCTCCGTCCTCCGAGGTAAGATTAGCTTTGCGATCGATCTCCTGTTCTCTGTCGCGAGCAGCCGAGGCTGTACGAGATGAACTGTCAGAGCTGAGACCTCTCTTTCAGAAAGATCTTCGTGGAACCGACGATGGCGATTCTCGGCGTCCATATCGTCGTTTCGCTCATCGCCCTCACCATCCTCTCGAAGTTCCGCGGACGCTTCAGCCTTTCGACTCTCTTGCTCAAGGGGTAAGCGACCTTGGAACGCCGCATGACCTGTCATATATTCAGGTTGTACCGGTATTTGCCCCCGAGCAACGAACATCTCCGGGAAGCGGCTCAGATTCCATTGACCAATGCGCGAGGAAGACGGCGCAGGCAAGAACAGTGAGTTCGCGATCCACAATCCATGTTTGACATGCGTTTTTAGAGCGGAGCGAGAGGCAAAGGGCTTCAGAGTGCCGAAGGAGAGTGATTTCAATATGTATGTAATGGAAGTGAGAAGAGAAGACGTAGAACAGCTTCCTTTCTACGAGCACTTCGTGTGGCTTGTCGATTTCCTCTTCTTCGCGTTCCTCGTCGCTACCATCAGCGATGGCTTCAAGTTCTTTGTGCCTGAAGGTCGCGATGTGAACGTTTCCATCGTATGGTTAGTCCTTGGAGTTGCTTGGCTTCTCCAGGTATTCATTCTCTCGAAGTCTTCCTATTTTACCTAGCATTTGTTTAGACCCTGGCGAAGTTAACGAATGCCATGTTGTTTTCGCAAGAAGTCGAGGCTGAACGGAATCTGATAATCTGTTTTGCAGCCGTGTACTTCATAGGATCGTTGGTCTTCGTAATGTCGTGTGATAAGTGGCTCGATATTGAGTTTGTTGATGGTGAGTTTATGCGCACAAATAGGCTAGTTAAATCCTCTTCATTCCAGCCTTTGAGAGCCTGATAAAACGCGCGAATGAATTTCTGAAGTCACAGAATGTCGACGCTCAATCTCTCCTGCATACCAGGTCGCCGCTTCTCCTCTACATGACCCTCTCCGTTATGTTCGCTTTCACGGCGTCCATGCTTGTCTTCCCCAACTTCCGCTACGCCACGATGTATTCGAAGGCGTTGAAAGTAGCCTCAGCGCCTACGAAGTACGTTCCTGCCATCGCTTCCAGTTCTTATTCTGATCTTTAGGGTACTTCTGCACATAACATTCCTGCTCCCCGCCTTTGTGTCACTTCTGTTCACACAACCCGCGCACAATTATCTCGTGAATGGCCCGAGGCAGCTCCTGAAGGAACACCAGCTGGACACTCTGCGCATCTGGTCCGTTGTGATCTGGGCCATACTCAGGGTGGCGCTCTGCAAACCTCATCTCCAGTCCCACCTCGACTTAGCGCTGGAACGTGTCAACTCTCTGAGGAAAGAAACTGGCAACATCAACAGCCTCGATCTCCAACGAATGATCTTTCGCTATTTCTCCTACTTGTGCGCTGCAGCTCTGCAGTACTTCATTCCGGTGTTCTTGCCGCTGCTACTGAATTTCCTTCTCGCCTCCCTAGGTAATCCCGTTTGCTACAGTATCCTACTGTCACTGTATAAAACATTTCAGGCAGCGTTTCTTGGCTTGGCCTGCCTCCTTCGGAAGAAGTTGTTCCGGTTGCGGACAACATGGCTAGTTTGAATGTTCTCATCAGCTCAAACGTCCAGCACGCCTTCTGGAAGCTGTGCCTTGTCTTCACACTACTTGTTAACACGTCGATCACTTTCATTGGCTTTATTTACAACTCCTACCTTAATTCTTGATGTTTGTGTTGTATATATCGTTGTTAGAGTGCTAGGTTTTAGAAATATTGCTTGTTTGTTGCAGTGTTGTCTTAATCATTAAATATCTGCCGTGCTCAGTCGCCGGGCGACAAAGCAACCGTAATATCGGAGCATGTGTACCGTAACCCAGCAGCTGCCGGTGGTGTTCCACATGTTTAGGCGACAATGGAAGCGCCGCTGATGTGCGGGATAGACCTCCCGGCAAGGACCATCGTCAGTGTGGCGAACGAAGAGGCGACGCAGTTCGTCGTCGGATCGTTAGGGCTGAAGGCGGAGAATCAGCTGGTGCTCCTGGAGGTGGACGACGAGTTCTCTCAGATCACAAATACCGTATTCCCGCACGTTTGTGGAGAGATGTGGGCGCTCGCTGCGCACCCCGCGCGCCCCGACGTCGTCGCCACGTGCTTCCTCGCCACGGACTCCGGAGGCGGCGTCAGGGCAGGGGCGAAGCTGTGGCGCTTCGGCGGCGATCGCCTGGAGGCGCTGGCCGACTTCAGCCTTCCAGAAGGCGCTCAGAAGGCGGACGCGTGAGTGGTACGATTCCGCGCCCCGGTTATGGTGGTTCGTTTCAGAATCTCCCTTTCCCGTAGCGGGACGAAGGCTGGGGTGACGAGTGACCACGCAATTTCGTTCTTTTCGCTGGCCGACGACGGAATTCAGGTGAGCGCCGACTGGGACTCCGAGTGCGGTATGTGTGCAGACTGAGCGAACGGAATCTGTGGAGTACAAGAAGCTTGGAGCGCTGACGTGGAATCCGCAAACGAGCGGAATCGCGATAGCCGCCGACTCTTCTATCCTCTGCATCGACACTCGCTCGTTTGAGTAAGCCGAAGCCTTGTTCTCGAAGAAGTAGGCGCTTTTGTAGGACACAGAACGTGATCGGCGCCTATTCTCGTGTTCGACACGTCGACTTCAATCCGAACGTGCCGACGTATCTCGCCTCCGCTGGAGACGACGGCGCCGCTATCTGGGACCTTCGGAATTCTTCTTACCCGGTCGCCACCCTCTCGGACCACCTGCACTGGTAACTCTGGTGATGGAGATGTATACAGTAATCCGTACTTTAGGGTGTGGAATGCGCGATACAATCCAATTCACGACCAGCTTCTGTTGACGTCCGGAAGCGATGCCAAAGTCTTCCTGCACTGCCTTGCATCGCTGAGTTCGGACGAGACACAAGAAGAAGAGGGCGCCGAGCGGCTCCCTGACGGGCGCCTCGATTCCGTGGAAGACCACGAGGAGTCGGTTTATGGCTGCGCGTGGGCGAGCAGCGACCCATGGATCTACGCCTCGGTGTCCTACGACGGACGCGTCATCCTCTCCCGAGTCAGGAGGGAGCACAAGTACCGTATCCTGCAAATCTAAACGGGAACTTCGGCACCGTGGTCTGACCACACCTAATTTATTTTTTGACATCGACGAAAACGTATGTACAGAATTAAACGACTCAAGAGTTTTGCAAAAACCTGTTAAACGAATTGTAAGCGGTTTCCAACTCGAAGACCATCTGTCGAGCCGTCTCCGTGCTGATCTCCTCGTGCGCCGCCATTCCGTTCAACTTATCGAACCTGTAACACTATCTGATGGGACCCAAAATGGTACAAAGCCCAGCATACCAGTACTTCACCTTGATCTTCGCGTCGAAGTTGTCCGGGAGAGAGCTCATGGAGTTGATGGTAGCGTAGAGCTCGCTGAGGCTTGGATGTAGTTCGTCGACTGCACGAATATCCAACTTGAGCTGATCGAAGAGTGTGATGAACAGCTCTACCGTGTTGGCTCTAAAGAGAGGTCAATGCAAGTCTGCGCGTCCCTCACTTACATGCACTTGTACGCGTTTCCCTTGTCGTCGCGCACCGTAATCGGCCTGTCCTCCTTAATTCGCTCCAGTGCGGCGGGGCAGTTGATTCGATACTTCCGAACGAACTCGTTGATGTCCGTTCCCTGCACGAACTTCAGCGCAACCTAAACCTAAATGCCCAAAACTGGTTCGCAGAAGGAAACCGACCTTGAACTGTCCTAGCAATTTCGAACACTCCGTCGTGTACTCGCGGGAAGAGATGAAGTCCCGACTGAAGAGTTTCTCCAAGCATTCCAGGGAGTTTATCACGGCGTAGAGTTCGCTCAGATTGTCTGTCTGCTCACGCTCCGCACTGTTCTCGTACAATCGGACCTCCTGCATCAGCTCCGGGTCCACCGAGGCGGAGTGTGCCATCACCTGAAACGGACGTGAAGAAGCTCTCCCAAACTACTTGCTTATCTACAGAAAACGACGCGAATCCGGCGCCTCAGTTCTCAGCTGCTCTGAGCGACGACGCATTGTAAGCGACCGTACCCCTTTTCGAAGGATTCAGGGTTCCCCGGCCGGGTAACAGCTCTTTCCAAAAGGCGCCGGCGGGGGGAACGCCGCGTTATGTGTTTACTTCGTGCGATAACGATCTGATTGTGGTTTTATGAGTGTTAGTTATTGATTGTTGTTGAAACTCGTTGCTGATTGTTAATCGTTTTGTTTTGTTAAGCCAATCGTGTTATTAGATAGTGCCCCATAAAATTTTTTTTTGCGATTTTTCAACGACTGTGCACGCAATGAAAAAAGCGCACCCCAGTTGACGGGTTTTTTGAAGCTGATATATAATCGCCGCAAAACTCGGTTGGTAATGACCGAACTTCCGAAAGATCCGATCCCTTTCTCTCTATTCACAGTTGTGTTTGTGCGACCGAACGTCGATTTGTCAATCAACGATTTGTCAATAGTATTCTCTCCGGCTCCCTGATGTCCGAAACACCTCTTCGCCTTCGACTCCGCGGAATTCGGTTTTTGCACTTCTTCCGGCGGCAAAACACGTGCCTCGCGGAACGACTACAAATGAGGCCCTCGGGGGGCGGCGGCCGAAAACAAATCGCGAACAAACGCCCAAGGATGCGCGGAGATCTGAACGGCAGAGAGCAAGCGCGGGACCTTCCGGCTTTGTTGCAGTGCTCGGGCGTCGGGATAGGCGAACGCGGCGCGCTTCAGCACGTGCTGAAACGGACTCGAAGCTCGCATGCGCCGTGCTCTCCTAATCAGTGACTTCCCCGAGCTGCAGCATTTCCCACTTCACGCCCCCCTTCGCTCCTTCTTTTCCACTCACACCTTCGAGTCTCCGTCACCGCGCGCCTGCGGCCGCCACGCGCGGTCTACGAGACGTAGCTGTCCCCCTGGCGACGGCTCCCTCCCCACCTCACTCCTTGAGGAGTCACGACCGTCTTTGGCGGCGCCCTTCTCCGCCACGTAGGCCGTCGTATCAGCGGGACTTCAGCGGACTCGAGAAGAAGCGCTCCTTTGTGTTTACAACTGGCGACAGAGTTGCTCTCCCTTCGACACGTTGTCGGCGCTTCTTCGATCACCCCCTTCAACCCCCTCGCCATGCCTCTCCCCTTACCGTAAGCGTTTCAGGGCGTGCTCAGATGTCAGAAGAATCGTCGAACTCGATCATCAGAAAGCTGTGGGGCCTCTCTAGGAAGCCTCCGCCGCCTAAGCAGGTTGTCATGATGACGTGAGATCGCGTGTCAAGACGGCTTTCAGGAGGAGTTCAAGGGCTGGTTCCAGAAGGCGGTGGCCCCCATGGTGAAGGTCTTCAAGAAGGAGCCCGACGCCCTCCGCCGCCTCGAAAAGGTTGTCGTCGACGAGGACGAGAACTCCGCGTGCATCTATGTCAAGCGGTGAGTCCCCGGTGTCCGGTTGTGCTTGCACGGTGCGCTTCAGGATGGTCCCGGGGGAGAAGGGCCGTGTGTCGTTACCCTTCGTCTACACGAAGCTCTTTCGGTTCCCGATCATCTCCACGCAGTGGGACATCAACCAGCGCCGAATCTGTCGTGCAAACACGCAGCTCGGCTTTGTCTGCGTGAACCCTTATCACTACAACCTGCGGGGACCCAAGCCTGGTATCGCCTCTCGGGTCGCTGGTCCTAAACACTGATTACAGCCATTCCTGCGATCGTCGTCAAGAAGGGGCAGTTCGCAGAGGCCTGCGCCCAGGACCTGTCCAACATGTCGCTCTCCATGAGGTGAGTACCGTAGCCAGAGGCCGCAACACCTTCTTGCAGCGACATAAACACGTGCCGGAACATGGTGGAGACGGACGACATCGTCCGGGAGGGCGTGCCCAACAAGTACCTCACTATGGAGCAGATCGAGGACATGAACGACCGTCTTATCCGTGTGAAGCGCAGCCGGAACGAGGTGTACACGAAGAAGTACTCCAGCAGGGATTACTGCTTCGACAACGAGAACGAAACCATCCTGGTCACCGAATGCGAAGACAGCGACCTCAGCGACTTGGTGGAGTTCGTCGCCGAGGCGGTGGAGTACCACGACCCAAGCATTTGGAGCACACTCACCTACTTCGAGGAGGGTACCCGGCTCGGCGAGCAGTTCTACGCCACCAGCGAGTCGATCGTCGTCGACGGCTTCACGGCTCCCTCTAGCAACGGGCGCTTCTCTATCGGGTGCATCCCTAATTCACGCCGCACCCAGGAGAGCGTGAACGCACGCAATCTCATCGGCCGCGGCATCCGCATCACCCACATCACGGGCGAAGTCTTCCTCGAGAACCTCTCCGGGAACCCTGTCTTCATTCAGAGTCCCTGGATGAACAACATCAACAAATGGCACATCGCTACCGTAATTAAGGTCCCTGGCCGTAAGTCCCCGAGAAGATCGGGCGAAGACCTCAGCGCCTTTTTCAGATTGCATGCTGAAGATCTTCAACACCCGTGAGTTCGCCTCGGTGCTCGCCGAGGCGGTCACCCGGAACTACGAGGCGGCCTATGCCCTTACCCGCATGTGCGCCATTCGCATCTCCTTCACCAAGGCAGGTCCCACTCGGGCGCCCGTACAGTAACCGCGCCTTCAGGGCTGGGGGTCCGACTACATGCGCCCCCGCATCACCTCCATTCCGTGCTGGGTAGAGCTGCACATCAACGGCCCCCTGCTCTGGATCGACCGTACCCTGAGCCTCATGGGCTCTCCCCATGTGAAGTGCACGAGCTTCACGTAGGGCGCCGAGGTGCTCTCCCTCCTGTATATAACTTTCGTTCATGTACTGATCACCGATTCCCGTGGAGGACATTTCCGAGCACCCCTAGCACGTCTTCTCCCTCGTCGTCGCGAAGTGCCGCAGTCGGTCTAACTTTTATTTATTATACTCTTATTATATTTCTCTTCGCATTTACGCGGACTGCGATGAGCGTTTGGAATACAGCAGACGTGAATAGAACAGCCTCCGGGGCTCATGGGCATCGAGAGCAAGTGGGAAGGCGAGGACTGATATGGAAAGCACTGGAATCGTCAAGGGTCAGCGGGCCTCGGAGTGCCGTTCGGCACGGAACGATTGGCAATGAGAGTGGAGCGCGAGGGTATTCATCAGACGCTAAGTGAACTGGCAGACGGAAAAGGTACGGTAGGAGACCGGCGGCTAAGTGAAACAGATTTCGTATCGGCACGGGGTGTCGGAGACGTAGACTAGCTGGTAGTTGACGCCCCAGCCGGTGCCGACGCTGATGGTGAGGAACGTCATCGAGTTGGCGGGGTCGCCAACGGTGAGGCCGAGCCGATGGACGCGGATACAGTATCCCGGGGAGAGGCGGCGGATCGCCTCCGACTTGTGGTTCGCTAGGGACGAGGTGACGTTGATGAACAGCGGACGGTCGCCGCTGAAGCGTCTCATAGACGCAGGACTCCGTGGCGGGACTCACCTGTTGTAGAGCCAGACATCCTCGATGTTTTCCTGCTCACGCTGGCGGATGAGCGAGAAGGAGGTGTGGTTCTGGAGGTCCCAATCCGAGCGCACGTCCTGGCCGTCGAAGACGGTCCCCGCCAGTTTGCCCACGGCGACGAACTGCCCGATCAGGTTGATCACGTCCCCCACCCGGTTCTTGCGTTCGTACCGGGCCAGGCGAGCCCAAACTGAAGAGGATTATGGTAGAGTGCATCTTGTGTTTTGGGTCGGGCTACGGTACCCTTGGATGAGAGGTGTGTTACACGCGCGTGATCGCAGAAACACTCTCAGAGGGGAATTTAGGGAATTCGTATTGTTTTTTGTCGTCGACGGCCAAGTCGGCTATCGATCGCCATCGGAGACAACGGGATGACATATGGCGGCGTCGCCGTCGCCGTCGCCCCCGCCATTCGACGAGGGCGCTTCCACTGATGCAATTATGCCCGAAAACTCATAACTTCCGATGAACTGATACGTGCACCCCTGATTTATGCGACGAGAAACGGTAATTGGGGGCGCCTGGGTGGATGAGACGTACCTACGGCCTGTGAGTGGACGACTGGCAGTTCGTGGGCCATCGGAGTGGACGCTTCCAGAGAGTCGGGCACCGGAACCGGCGGCGGTGAGCCCGAGGGCGGCAGGTCGGTGTCGCTCGCGGCGAGCGCCCTCCGGCGCTCCAGGCCGAAGGAAGAGGACTCACCGTCCCCGAATCCTGAGGTACCGTTAGTGAGCGAGGGCTCCGTCGCACACTTACTCGTCGTCTCCGGCGGCCAGATGGTGCCCCCGTTGGCCATCACTCCGCCCGACAGGCTCTGCTCCTCCGAGTTGGACGACAGCTCTGCTGAAAGCGCCGGGTCAGGCCTCGAGGAGCCGAAACTCACGTCGAATCCAGAGGGCGTAGTGGTACGGGTTGCAGCAAGATACTGTAGCGTTGTTTATCGTGACCCTGCCGAAGCGACACCACGGCATTGGGTCAAGTCGGTGGAGTGCCGCGTCCACCTGCAACTCCTTCCAGCGCCACATCTTGCAGCAGAGGTAGGGCATGCTCATCGGCCGGTCGATCTGTGGAATCAGCCCACAGTCCTCCTGGCCCTTGTCGTCCTCCTCCTCTTCTTCTTCCTGGCCGCCGTGACCCTTCGAGCACCCGGCACCGTCGCTGTCCACGTCCATCGGAGGCCCTGGGGCACACTGTTTGATCTCGTGACCGCTCGACTCGACTGCCTAAACGGGACCTTTTCGGACGCCGCCGCGGAGCTGACTCACCTTCCGGAGCACATCGAGGTCCTCGGAGTCGAATCCGCGCATCAGCCGCATGAACCTGCGGTGGGCACGTCGTTCGTCCGCGGTCACCAGAAGGCGCCGGCGCCATAGACGTTCTACAAACCGCCGACGCTCTGACAGAAGGCACCAGAATCCACAGTCGATCGGCATGATTTCCAGAAAGACGAGGAGGGTCGCTCTGAGGCATTACCGTAACCGTCGATGCGCGTCGTTGCCAGGAAGCTACGGTCAATTTCCCCTTGAACGCGGCCACATCGCTGAAAGCAGAGCTGCAGGCCCGGACAAAGGTGGCCCCCTAAAGGGCAATTGGCCGCGAATTCGCATTAATCGTTCTGCGTCGGTTCTTCCGAAGCGCGAATCGCGCCCTCCACTGAAGTTGGCCCATATCCCTCGGCGGATCGAATATCGAGTGCCCGAAATCCGACGACCTCTGACTAATGGGGACCGTTCGGGGACCCTCGAGCACCTTGGCGCAGCTCCGAACTTGGCGATGCACAAATGGGATAAAAATCGAAAATTCACTGGAGGTCAATATGGGTGGCGCGGATTATGCAAATCTCTGTAGACGCGTATGCAAAGAGCAGCAGACGATGGCGGCGCTGGAGCGCGACGGAAGTTCAGAGGGCCACCACGCCGTCACGGCAACCACCACAAGGCGGCCCTATCGATCGAGTCCTCTTTGAGTTTGGCCACCCCCAAAAGACTTTTCGGGAAACACGAAGGAACAAGAATAAACAACGAGGGCCAAAAACGCCGTCGCCTCGCGATCCCGTGCCGGACACCTCCCCCGGGAGCCACTCTTTGTCCCTGCGCCGAATCCGCGACCTACAGGTTGTTCTCCCGCTGGAGGCGCGCAGCCCGCCCTCAGTCCTCAATCCGTCCGCCCTTTCTTCTCTTGAATGTGCCGCCGACAAATGGATTCATCAAGGCGCACGCCCAATTAGGCAAACTCTCAAGGAACCACTCGCCGGCTCATTAGCTTCGAACTCCTCCGAGATCACTGATGCCGCCGGAAGTGCCACCCGCACAACATAAGTGCCAAGCAAGCATGCGCGCAAGCCTAGGCGATGGCTTACAACACCTTCGCTGTCAGATCGAAGTGAGGAAATGAACGGGAAGTCACAGGATCGATTCACCTCGTCCCGCAAAACCCCGTCTTCTTGTCCGGGACCAACATCGGACGTCTGACATAACACATGACATAATACTATCGATTCTCGGAGAAATCTCCGAGAGGGGCGGCCCCTCCCAGGGCCGACCCCTAATGTCCAGAGTCGCCAAAGTCGTTTGGCATAAATCTTTTATGTACTGTATGGAACGTTTCTTCGAAATGAGCAAGGAGATCACAGATCGATGTAGGGGCTGTTGGGCTCCGGATGCCGCGCACTGTAGTCCACCGACGCTACAACGCTTTGATCGGTCACAGGAGTCCCTGAAGCTGTCAGATGTGGGCGAGTGGGAACAGTTGGGTCAATGGAGCCGGCTGCTGCTCGCATTGCTTCTCGCAGCCGTTGTAATATCGCACCGTTAGGATTGTACGTCGACCTTGTTTCGCCCGTGCTTCCGCCTTGAATGGGGGCAAATTACCACAGCCGGCCTCCAGTACTCACCTTGTAGCTTCGTGACTTCGTTCGCTTTCTTGCGGGCATCCTTGAGCAGTCGCTGGGCTTCATAGCCGTAGTTCCGAATGATTTCGCCCCAAGTTTTAAACTGAAATGCGGAGATAAGAAGGAGATAGCGGTCACGAGGGCGAACCTCTGGGTGAAGGAGCTTCAGCATCTTCTGTGAAGCTGCCTGTTTGCCCTCCTGCTTGTTGGTGCAGATGACACTCACTTCGTGCCGGCCCACTTTCATCACAAACTCGTGCTTGTGGTGTTTTATGCGATTCCGCGAAGTTTGGATGTCAGTGTTGCCGGAAGCCGCGTACCTCTTGAGGCATTCCTGAAACGACACATGAAACTTCTCCTCGGCGACTTTACGACTGAGGTGCTCAAAATGCGTCGAAAGCTGGAAAACATTCGCTCGTCGTGGCAGCAGATGTTCCATCATATTATCACTCCCCCTTCTTAGCCAAAGACACATCCGCATGCCGACGCAAAACAAAAACAGCGAAATTCCGAAAGGCACACATTCCAACGTTCGGAGTGGACCTCGGGTATTACCTGAAGGACTAGATAAGGCGCTGGCTGGCCAGCTCGAGCACACAGGTCCGGGATTCTCTCGTGCTCGATGGGGTATTCGTTGAAGATTGCGACGACATCGTCGACTGAACTTGCATCGTTGCCGTTCGTCTCCCTGAAAACAGAAAGTTCTGTTGCCGCCAGAAATCCGAGGACTATCATACCTCTTAGAGCTGACAACCGTTCCATCGGCATCAAATTCGATGCCCGGAATCAGCATAGAAACGGCTTGTATCGCAGCCCGCAGCTTGGCGAGCTTCTTGCTGATGCCGGCGCCTTGCCCGAGGAACACCTCGTCGTCACTCTCCGATGAATGCTGATTGCCTTCGCGCCTCTGCTGCTCATGTAGAAGCATTATCTTCTCCTTTATGGAAGCTCCGGAGGCCATTTTCCCTCCAACTTGACCTAGCTTTAGAAAAGCCATGGCGACGAAGGGATTTGAAGAACTCCTGTAACACCGAACTTAATCAAATGATAACTGTAGGATTATGGGACTCACCTAGTCTCTTCATACTGGTAGCGAATTTTGCTTTTGACGACTTTCTGGACGTATTCGTGGAGCACACTCACAGAAGTCTTCCCCTGAGGATTCATCATGAAACTCTTCTTCTGAGGCCTTCCACTCTGGTCGAGCGCCGGACTCGTAATTAACTGAATATCAGAGGGCAGTGCCGGTCGCGAGGCGTCAGTAATTGAAGCCGCGGCGTGGAGCTCGGCATCGAGGCGCTTCTTCGCCTTGATGCGGTTTCGGTGAGAAGCCCACGTCTTGTCCCTGTGAATGCTGATCGTCTTGAATTTGAAGACGTTCATAGCGTACTCGTAGAGCTCGTCCGGCGACAACTGGCTCCTCTCGAAGTCCTCTGCCGTCTGATCCAAAGATCAGAAGAAGGAAAAGAACCGAGCCCTACCTGAATCTGTGGCGCTTGGATCTTGGCGATTAGTTCAGCTGAAGACTCGGAGTCCTTGTGCTGCTTGATGATTTCGTCGATCTCCTTCTCGCGCCGTTCGATCCGTTCGCGCAATTTCCGCTGGTAGTAGCAGCTTATCGCCGTCTCGGGCACTTTGTGGTGCCGCACCGAACCCGTACCCAGGAAGTAAGGTCGCGAGAAAGTGCACACACGGGAAGCCCGTTCCAGGTATACGGTCAGGCCGCTTTCGTGGCTCACCTCCACCCAGCCCTGTGGAAGAACGTCGAAGTGATCGTATCCTCGATGTTCCAACACCCTTTTCGTCCTAAAAGCTTTGTCGAAATGAGAAATTCCGTTTTCTTGGCCTACCTGACCTCCACATCGTCAGTTTTGCTCTCGTCGATGGAACTGGTGAGTGTTTTCTCCAAAAGGTCGTCAACAAAGTCCTCGGAACCGTCAGAAGACGACGACGAGGGGAATTCATCGTCACTGAAAGCCAACGACATCCGTGAACACGAGGCCACGTGAGTTGTTGAAGGGACTTCTCGCGGAGGAGCGTTTGTTTGTGTGTCGCCAAATTCTTTTGCTGTCGAAGGCTTTGTCGGTTCCACGATGCCCAGTGGAACTCCACCGAACGGACATTGGGACAGCCGAGGGCGCTTTGAAGGAGGCAAGGGTTCTGACTCACAGGCCTGCGAGGGCGCTACTTCGCAGTTCGCAATTTGTAACTCCCTCATGATTCGTTCTCTTTGTTCCATGAGCGCCGCGAGTCCCTCTTCCTCCTGGTTCATCTAAACAGTGCCTTATATGTCAGGAAAGTTGACCACAACGCCAAATGTGTACAACCCCGACTTCGCTAAAGCCAGCTGATGCACAACAATCCCGAGCCGTTTCCTCCCCAAGCAGCGCCGCGTTTGCATCTTTTTCTGAAGTGCGAAGCGAGTGAGAGTTACCGTTCATCACAACACGGTCTCCCTGAGTCGGAATTTGAACGGCTGTGTCCCACCACGAAATCCAATGTTCATCAGTGGTAGGCTACTACGGTGGTTGGGCAGACGGTGCACGATTCCTAAAAGCTGTTGCGCGATTTTGCTGGAATTTTGCCGCCCCATGACGAAACGCCGTCCAAGTAACAAAAAACCCACGGGAGTGAATAAGTCCCTTGGTAATTCTCTGTCCAATGACCGCGAGCGTACCAGAACCGCGCATCGGCGTGCGAAGTATGACGCTGAGGACTTGGAGAATCCGGCTTTCATGAACCAGGATGAGGTTAGTTCTTTTCTGCTTCCCCTTTTTGGCGGCGTGAAATTCTATTCCGTACGAAGTTAGCCTGTTTTTTTTAGCCCAAAGAAAAAAATGTCGATTCAATCACTGACCAGTCCAACTTGGACGACTTTTTGGCTAGGGCCGAGCTTGCCGGTACTGACTTTACTGCTGAGAAATGCAATTTTCATATTTTGCCAACAATGTAGGTGAATAGTCCCAGTAATCTCTTATGGTTTCTGTTTAGAAATGAAGTCCATGTGGTACCAACAAGAGAGGATATTTCGAACAACGTCCAGCTGCAGAAGAAGCATGCCCACAAACTGAAGATCCCGCGTAGACCTCCTCAGCATATGTGGGAGTCAGCCGAGGAGCTTATCAGATTGGAAAACGAGAATTTCCTCGAATGGCGCCGATCGTTGGCCGATCTCCAGGAGGTGGATGGTCTTGAGCTTACTCCTTTCGAAAGGAATTTGGAGTTGTGGAGACAACTTTGGCGCGTTGTTGAACGTAGTGATATTGTTGTTCAGGTGAGTGCTCTAACTACGCGCAGTCTCCGGTACTGACGGTAATCTTATTCAGATTGTTGATGCTCGCAATCCTATGCTGTTCTACAGTGAAGACTTGAGCAGTTATGTTGCGGAAGCTGGGCTCGGAAAGCAGAACGTTTTGTTGCTTAACAAATCGGACTTACTTTCCCAAGAACAGATTGAGCTTTGGCGAGGACACTTCCAGCGCCATAACATCACCGCCGTGTTTTGGTATGCACACATTCCTATCGGAGCTGGACTACTGTCGTCCTATTAAGGTCCGCGTTGTCTGAGGATCAAGAAGAAGAGGACGACAGAAATGACAGTGCTCCGTACATTCAGTCAACGGGGAAGCTTGTTGACTACTTCAAGATGCTCGGTCACGTTTCGGACCAGTGTGTATCGCGGCCTGTGGTTGTTGGCATGGTTGGGTATCCCAACGTTGGCAAAAGCTCCACAATCAACCGCATTGTTGGAGAGAAGAAGGTTTCGGTGTCCGCCACTCCTGGAAAAACGCGCCATCTTCAAACGCTGATAATTGACCCGCAGGTAATCCGGGACCCACTTTTTTTGTAAAATAACCTGCTATTTAGGTTACACTCTGTGACTGTCCCGGTCTTGTGATGCCATCGTTCGCATTGAATCGCTGTGAAATGTTGCTCAATGGCATTCTGCCAGCCGACCAGATGAGGGATCATTTTGGCCCTATCGACCTTCTTTCCATGCGAGTGAAACGATCGGCATTCGAGAAGGTGTACAGTGTTACTTTGCCGAAGCCAGCAAATCACGAAGACCCTGACAAGCCCCCCAGCGCACACGAGGTCTTGACTTCCATAGCTTTCATGAGAGGCTTCATGTCAGCTAACGGCGTCCCTGATTGTTCAAGGGCTGCTCGCATGATCATCAAAGACGTCGTAAACGGGAAACTCAACTGGGCATCAGCACCTCCAGATTATGACCAGGACGAGTACGACAAGCTGTCTTGTGCTCATTATCGCATCATCGGCACTCAGAAGGGACAGAGTTCTCTCGCTCAGGTAAGGTCTAAGATGGGCCATCTGATAAACCTTTCATTCAGCTCGAGAAACGCCATTTACTAGAAGGTGATAACGTGAAGTCGAACTCCCTGGACAAGGGATTCTTTTCTCTTGGGAGGTCTGGAATCCACGTCAAACAGGTCTTTCCCACTGTTCCTGATATTGACTCCAAAAAACACAGAAAAGGGAAAAAGATGAAGCTCCGTAACGTTTACGGACACCTTGATTACTGAATAAAAATACTTGCTGATTCGTGCTTTCGTCGTGCTGGGTTTTGAGCCCTTCCATATCGCGTAACTTTTCCTGAACATTTGCTGATGTACTCTATCATTCCAGGTAACAATGGTTAAGATTATGAAGAGTGGCAAGGTCGTCCTCGTCCTGAACGGACGGTTCGCCGGACGCAAAGCTGTTGTTGTCAAGGCTTACGAGAACTCCCAGGAACGCGCCTACAGCCACGCCCTCATCGCCGGCATTGACAAGTACCCCCTAAAGGTTATCCGCAGAATGGGAAAGAAGAAGATCGCCGGCCGCAGCAAGATCCGTCCCTTCGTCAAAGTGGTCAGCTACTCGCATCTTCTCCCTACTCGGTACGTCACAATCCGCTTTTCGCCTTTTGTGATGGTTTCCTTTCCAGTTATACAGTCGACGCTGCCATTGATAACAGCCTGGTCAACGTTGATGCCTTGAAGAATCCGACCAAGAAGTCGAAGGCCGTTAAGGCTGTCAAGAAGGAGTTCGAATCGCGCTACAAGACCGGCAAGAACAAGTGGTTCTTCACCAAGCTCCGCTTCTAAACGTTGTTGCACCTGATTGTTTTCGTTTGTTGAACATAAATTGCTTTTAAAATATAACGTGCGGCATTCTGAATGAATCTTCCGAGATTAACTGTGGTCGCAGTCTTCCTGGATGGAGATGGTTCCTTCGTCTATGGTCGTTTGACTTTTTTGTTTGACTCGAGTTTGAACACACCCTTCGTGTTCAAACTCGTCGCCCTGCACGGGTGTTCAAACTCATCGCCGACGAGCGATAAGTTTGAACGGGTACCAGCGACGGACAAACCGGGTGCTCAACCGGGGTTATTTGAGTGTCATTTGTCACTTAATTGTTTGCTCGCGCAGTGGTTATCCCTGCCACTTAACTTGACACAACTCGAATGTAATCCACTTTTAGGCCGACGAAGAACTTTTTAATAAATAATAAAAGAAATCCCACCAGTATATGCATTTCTTCCCTTCAGAGGTACGCTAAACGCATGTACATATCATACATATACCATACATAGCCAAAAAATGCCACCCGCAGACCCCCGTCGCCGAGCGACGGGCGATGAATCTGAACACCCCGTCGCTCGTCGCCCACCGACGAAAATTTCAAGAAGCGAGTCAAGGCCTTTTATCGACGCTAAAGGAGGCCATTTTGAATGAAATTCACGTTTTATGTGTAATCAAGCGTGCTGAATAACGTAGTATTGTTCGTTTTTGGAATTTTTGCAGAACTTTCCGATGATTAGGGTAAAAAAGCGCACACGGGAAAAAAGCGCACAGGGAAAAAAGCGCACAGAGAAAAAAGCGCACACGGGAAAAAAGCGCACATGGGAAAAAAGCGCACATGGGAAAAAAGCGCACACGGGAAAAAAGCGCACACCGGAAACGGGATAAGGCAGCTTTGCATTGGTGTATAGACAGCATTACTCTGTAAATCTCGGCGAAGTTAGTGTGCACTGAAGATTGTGAATACAGACAGAGTAAGATTTTTGTCTAGACAAAGCTGGAAGCAAGAGGTTCTGCAGGTTACTCAATGCAGACAGCTTGAAACCTCTTGTAGACCTTGTGTGTATCTTTAGTAGGATACTAGGACATCAGCGAAGCTGTCAAGACAGCAGGGCTCGCCCTTCGGGCTCGCGTAAAATCAATAGGCATAGTCCTAAGCCGGAGCCTAAGCCAAGCCGGGGTTTGCCTAGGTCAAGCCTGGATGTTAGGTCATGCGCAAAAATGAATACGGGGCTCGCTTCGTTCGCCCGCAGCTTAAATTTCCAGATTGTGAACTGATTGGATGTGCGCTTTTTTCCCATGTGCGCTTTTTTCCCGTGTGCGCTTTTTTCCCATGTGCGCTTTTTTCCCGTGTGCGCTTTTTTCCCGTGTGCGCTTTTTTCCCGTGTGCGCTTTTTTCCTGTTACCCTTTCCGATAACCCTGTAGTGAATTTGGTGAACCGACCGTGGTCTTCGCTGTTTTTCTCCATGGTTTCGGGCGTTTTTTGGAAAACTGCAAGCATAGCCCTCTTCCTTAATCAATTGCGCGTCGAATGAGCGCCGATTCACAGAAGGTAGAGTTTTCCTCGCGGAGGAGTAGCATTTTTTCGAACCGGCTACCAATATTTTCCAGCTTTTTGTCCAATTGCTGTGGGCTTTCACGTTTTAATCGCGCCCTAATTGTTTTGCGTGTCCTCCTTACCCTAATAGCTTTCATTACGACAAGACCAGTAGAAAATAACCACATATCAAGTGGATTACCGTATCTTCGGTTTCGACGCAAGCTCCGACTCTTCCGATAAAGAGTAGTGATATGCAACACTTGTTAACTTGATATGTTGTTTGATTTGAAAGATATTAGGGTAAGGAGGACACGCAAAACAATTAGGGCGCGATTGAAACGTGAAAACCCGCAGCAATTGGACAAAAAGCTGGAAAATATTGGTAGCCGGTTCGAAAAAATGCTACTCCTCCGCGAGGAAAACTCTACCTTCTGTGAATCGGCGCTCATTCGACGCGCAATTGATTAAGGAAGAGGGCTATGCTTGCAGTTTTCCAAAAAAACGCACGAAACCATGGAGAAAAACGGTAAAGACTATGGTCGCTTCACCAAATTCACTATTTTGCCTTATGAACGACGCGACCACACGCCGCGAATGTGCAAAAATGGTGCGTCAAGGTTTGTTGAACAATATAGTTCGTACGCTCGTCGACTTAGTACAAACAGGGTGTTCGCTGCAAGACCGAGATAGTACAGTAAATGTCATACGCTGAACCACTTACAAGGGACTGTTCCCAAGTGATACGCGCAGATCAAGCTGATATTTGGCACAGTGATAGGGGTGTATCTGAGAAGTTAAGCACACATAAACTCGCGTGCCAAAAATGAAGCTATCCACCCTAAACAAGGCCCTAAAGTTACCAAAATGCACAGCACTCAATACTAGTAGAATTTAATTGCAATGGCACGTAGTGCTCGTGTGGTCGAGGGGTAGTGCTCTGAGACGCCAGTCTACGGTCTCGGGTTCGACCCCACGCGTGTTTTACTATGTTTCCACTAGCCTGGTGCGCTGCGCGACAGGTTAACATCGGTCGAAGTTGTGGAATCTGTAGAAGTTGTGGAAAAGTGAAAAGCAACTGCGCAACAGGTTGACGCTCGCTTCGCTCGCTGGCTCGTCCGCAACTTGCTCCCCTCCCACTGCGGCACAGGCGAATCGCGTCGGGACCCGTGGCGTCGCTTTCGCAATCCACGAACTTCCTCACCAAAAATCGCACCAAAATTTAATTCGTTGATTTCTCGAAAATAAACTCGAAATTCAAAAATCCGCCACAACTACCCTCTGCGGAATTTAATCAGCTTTCGTTTGATACCAAGCTTACGCAGAACAAACGAAAATCCAGAGAGGAGTAGGGTTTTGAACGGAGGACGTTTTTTTCCGAAAATCTTTTTTTTCTTTTTTTCTAAATTTTTTCTCGAAAATCTGTTCGATAGAATTTGTGGAGATTTCGACGCGCTACAATACGCACCAAAAACTTACTCCGCAAAATTTTTTCCTGCAAAAAAAATCGATTTTTTATTGATTTTGCCTAAAACGGGCCATATTCTAAGGTCCCGGCACGATTTTCAGAAAATTTTTCCTCTATAAAAAATTTCCGCCCCTAAGGATCATGCATACAAAATTTCACCCCAAACACACCAAACCACCCCACCTAAACGACCCCCCCAAAACTCACAAAAACTTCCCAACACACACATATACAGGGGGGGACTAGCCTGGGTGGGGGCTGCGCGACAGGTTAACTGGGTGAAAGTTGTGGAAAAGTGAGGTCAGTTGAAAAAAGTGAAAAGCAACTGCGCAACAGGTCGACGCTCGCTTTGCTCGCTCGTTCGTACACAACATGCTCCTGCGGCACAGGCAAATCGTGGCGAGACCCACCATCAGCCGTGGCGAGACCCACCATCAGCCGTGGCATCGGTTTCGCAATCCTCCACCATCCACCGAACCAAAACCGCACCAAAACTTGTTTCGTTGATTTCTCGAACATAAACTCGAAAATCAAAAATCGAGAACGGTAACTTTGTGCGCAATTCATTCAGCTTTCTATTGATACCAAGCTCACACAGAACAAACGCGAATCCACAGATCCTTAGGGTTTTGAACGGAGCACGTTTTTTTCCGAAAATATTTTTTTTTCTTTTTTTCTACATTTTTTCTCAAAATTCTGTTCAATAGACTTTATGCGCATTTTCACGCTTTACAAAATGCACCATAAACCACACCCGCAAGATTTTTTCCTACAGAAAAATCGATTTTTTTTCAAATTTGCCTAAAACCTGCCGTATCTTCACCTCCAATCAACATATCCAAAAAATTTTTTCACTATAATTTAAATGCCTCCCTAAAGAATATACACACAAAATTTCACTCGAAACAAACCACTCCACCCCACCTAAAACGCCCCCCAAAAACGGACAAAAATTCAAATCACCCCACAATAAAATTTCACAACTAGCCTGGGTGGGGGCTGCGCGACAGGTTAACTCGCGGGAATTTTGGGATCACGTAAAATGTTGAAAAAAGTGAAAAGCAACTGCGCAACAGGTCGACGCTCGCTTCGCTCGCTCGTTCGCCCGCAACATGCCCCTGCGGAACAGGCGAATCGTGGCGAGACCCACCAACAGTCGTGGCATCGCTTTCGCAATCCACCACCATCCACCGAACCAAAACTGAACCAAAACCGCACCAAAACTTAATTCGTTGATTTCTCGAAGAGGAACTCGAAATTCAAAAATCGAGAACGGTAACTTTGTGCGCAATTCACTCAGCTTTCGATTGGTACCAAGCTCGCCTCGAACAAACGCGAATCCACAGATCCTTAGGGTTTTGAACGGAGCACGTTTTTTTCCGAAAATATTTTTTTTTCTTTTTTCTAATTTTTTTGAGCAAAATCGAAGATTTCGCACTTTCTCGAAATTTTTCGCTCTTCAAAATGAGCCTAAGCACGCACAAAAAAAAATTTTCTATCAATTAATTTCGATTTTTCATCGAAAAAACACAAAATCGGACCTATCTCCGGCTCCAATCAAGATATCCAAAAAATTTTTTCACTAAAATTTAGTTACCTCCCTAAGGATCATTACCCCAAAATTTCACTTAAAACAAACCACTCCACACCCCCTAAAGCCCCCCTCCAAACCGTACAAAAATTCAAATCACCCCACCATAAAATTTCACGACTAGCCTGGGTGGGGGCTGCGCGACAGGTTAACTGGGTGAAAGTTGTGGAAAAGTGAGGTTAGTTGAAAAAAGTGAAAAGGAACTGCGCAACAGGTCGACGCTCGCTTCGCTCGCTCGTTCGCCCGCAACATGCCCCTGCGGCACAGGCGAATCGCGGCGAGACCCACCATCAGCCGTGGCATCGCTTTCACAATCCATCGAACCATCCACCGAACCAAAACCGAACCAAAACCGCACCAAAACTTCTTTCGTTGATTTCTCTGCGAGGAATTCGAATTTCCAAAATCCCCAACGACAAAGTGTGCGGAATTTAACGGGCTTTCGTTTGATACCAAGCTCACACAGAACAAACGCGAATCCACAGATCCTTAGGGTTTTGAACGGAGCACGTTTTTTTCCGAAAATATTTTTTTTCTTTTTTTCTAAATTTTTTGAGCAAAATCTGAGATGCGCACTTTCTCGAAATTTTCTGCTCTTCAAAATGAGCCTACGCACGCACAAAAAAAAATTTTCTACCAATTAATTTTGAATTTTCACGAAAAAAACACAAAATCGGACCTATCTCGGGCTCCTGACATGATTTAAAAATTTTTTTTGCACTAAAATTAAGTTCCCTCCCTAAGGAATATACACACAAAATTTCACTAAAAAAAACCACTCCACACCCCCTAAAGCCCCCCTCCAAACCGTACAAAAATTCAAATCACCCCACAATAAAATTTCGCAATTATGCATGCAAAATTTCACTCAAAAAAAACCACTCCACACCCCCTAAAACCCCCCCGCAAACCGTACAAAAATTCAAATCACCCCACCATAAAATTTCACGATTATGCATGCAAAATTTCACTCAAAAAAAACCACTCCACACCCCCTAAAACCCCCCCGCAAACCGTACAAAAATTCAAATCACCCCACCATAAAATTTCACGATCTTCTTTCTTCTAACTATAACAGTATATTTTCGTTTGGCGTTTACCAACGCTGGTCTTTGGTTTGGAGCCCTTTGCAGGAATCGGAACTGGTAACCCGAATTTCACCTTTGTCATGGAGTTGTTTTTCATTCTTTGGCGTTCCCCCCTCTCCGTTTATCGTTTAAGATGTCACAACGGCAGATCCTATTCGATTCTGGCCAATACAAACACATATACGCGTAAATGCCTTCTGAAAGTCGCGTTTTATTTAATATAGCCAACTTTGCTGGATAAGCGGCAACTGTTTATGTGGTCGAGCTGGATAGTCTCTTGGTTGCCGTTCTTGAGATCCAGGTTCGACACCCATGCCAGCCATTCTTCTTTGGTTTGATGTCCTGAGGTAAATAGCAAAAGAGAGGGGACCGTGAAAGAACGAAAAAACGCTTCGCCACAAAAGTGAAATCTGGGTTACCAGTTCCGATTCGTGCAAAGGGTTTTTTAGTCTACATTTGATGCAAAACAAGAAACGGTGTTGTTAAACACTAGGAAACATAATAATGTACAGTTTCGGTGAAAAGAAGGAAAATCGAAAAATAGAAGATTCCCTGTGGGAATCGAACCCTAGACCGCAGACTGGCGTCTCAGAGCACTACCCCTTGACCACACGAGCAGAACGCGACATTGCAATTCAATTCTACTAGTATTGAGTGTCGTGAATTTTGGTAACTTCAGGGCCTTGTTTAGGGTGGATAGCTTCATTTTTGGCACGCGAGTTTATGTGTGCTTGACTTCTCAGATACACCCCTATCACTGTGCCAAATATCAGCTCGATTTGCGCGTATCACTTGGGAACAGTCCCTTGTTAGTACAGTACAGTATGACGACATAGTACACCGCAGGGGGATCGGTTCAGGACCGGTACTACGGCGAATGCCATACGTTGAACCACTTAGAACAGTTGTCTTTCGTGTCTTTCATGCGAGGTACTTCCTGTTTCAAGTTGGTCTGTGTGCGTTCTCCCCGCTCAAGACTTCATGGAGGGGATGTATGGACTTCGATGGAAAAATTTTCCTCTCTGAATTGAGTTTTGAGACCTGTCCAAGGAGCGGAGATGTGAAATTATTGAATCGTCGGAGAATCCATATTTTCGTTCAGAAGTTGAGTGATAGGCTGAACGCATGGAGGGAGAATCGAGGGATAATCCACACCTCGACACTAGGAAGCACCGCAGAAACCTCAGACGATGACTTCAGGCTCCTTTCCAGATCTGTACTAAGTCAGCGTACTAACTGGTTCAGCGTAAGGTATTCCTGAACCGATCTCCCTGCGGCATACTATGTGTCATACTGCACTGTACTAAGTGGTTCAGCGTACGACATTTACTGTACTATCTCGGTCTTGCAGCGAACACCCTGTTTGTACTAAGTCGGTATACGGTACTGTACTAACAAGGGAACATCCCCAAGTGCCCGACGAGTTAGGAGCTGAGATGTGGCGCGGCTTGTAGACGGTCTTCTAACTAAGAAAACGCACATAATCTCATCGGCCATAAATCAGTCGGGCTACCATAAAGATGGTCATGAAGTTGCAAGGTCTCCTGGTGCGATGTCCCTGACTAGTCAGAATATACGGTATTTTTGTCCGATTTTGGACGGGGTTTTTAAGGATTTCGGCATTTAGAGCCAAAATTAACATTACCAGTTAACAACCATGTTCTTTTAGCAAGAAAAGGGGTCAAAAAATGACAAAAAACTGACAAAAATACCGTATATTCTGACTAGTCAGGGACATCGCACCAGGAGACCTTGCAACTTCATGACCATCTTTATGGTAGCCCGACTGATTTATGGCCGATGAGATTATGTGCGTTTTCTTAGTTAGAA
Source organism: Steinernema hermaphroditum (assembly GCA_030435675.1). Taxonomy (NCBI): domain Eukaryota; kingdom Metazoa; phylum Nematoda; class Chromadorea; order Rhabditida; family Steinernematidae; genus Steinernema; species Steinernema hermaphroditum. Next base: position 8,887,332 of record CM059622.1, read on the forward strand.
GACCGTCTACAAGCCGCGCCACATCTCAGCTCCTAACTCGTCGGACACTTGGGGATGTTCCCTTGTAAGTGTACTAACAAGGGAACGGTCAATCATGCAACTCTAAGATCGGCGCGAGACTGTTGGCAAACGGGAGGTCTAGGTGGGTGTATTAACTGTGTAAAATATTAGGTGCCCTCGCTCAGATACCAGCAAGAAAAAGAGGTTTAAATTTGTGGGTAGCGGAGTATATACGAGTCTTTTTTCGACACGAAAAGCTCTTGTCAATGTGGCGCAGTGGATAAGTCATCTGCCTTCCATGTCAGGCCATGTTCTAGGAGGTCACGGGTTCGAACCCCCGACCCAATCTTTCTTTTTCATTCAACTTCACAATGTTTGAAAGGTAATTATCGTTCTCTTAACAGACCCTACAACTGGCCAGTGCTATATTCAGCGCAACATTCAGCGTGTCATTAAGGTTCTACAACGCCGTAAGGCAATTTGCAATTAATGAGCACTACTGTGTCCAGTTATTTTTGCGTAAAAAATGTTTCCCTTCACCTTTCAAACATTGTGAAGTTGAATGAAAAAGAAAGATTGGGTCAGGGGTTCGAACCCGTGACCTCCTAGAACATGGCCTGACATGGAAGGCAGATGACTTATCCACTGCGCCACATTGACAAGGGCTTTTGGTGTCGCCATACTCGTATATACTCCGCTACCCACAAATTTAAACCTCTTTTTCTTGCTGGTATCTGAGCGAGGGCACCTAATATTTTACACAGTTAATACACCCACCTAGACCTCCCGTTTGCCAACAGTCTCGCGCCGATCTTAGAGTTGCATGATTGACCGTTCCCTTGTAAGTGGTTCAACAAACCAGGCAACACCTGCAAAAATGGCGTGTCAGGACCAAACGCCGGAAAGGGCACAAATTTTTTGAATCCGACTATATACTTATAGTCCTTTTTTTTTCGAACTCCACAAAAGCGATCAATCACAGCGCGGTGGGACCCAGAATTTGCTCTAGCGCATTGAAAGGAGCGAACGAACGCAAGAAATATTTGCCTTTCTTCAATGTGCTGGAGCGAATTCTCGGTCTCGCCGCGCGGTGATTGATCGCTTTTGTGGAGTTCGAAAAAAAAAAATGGACTATATCAGTCTAGAAAGGGCCTCAGATTGTCTCTGTCTGTAAATCGACCGGTGCATAATGATAGACTCACCTACAGGAGGCGGCTAATTTTCGATGCTTACTTTTACATTATTATTTGTTTGTGGTATTTTCTGTGGTTCCCTATCCCTTTCCATTAATTTCGACAATGCCCTGGTGGTTTGAGGCTTCAAAACTTTTAAATTTGTATTAGAACTAGGTAGGAGATCCAGACAACTAAGAACGTGGGGATTTTAACTGAAAAGTGACCAAGTAAAGCGTGCAAATACCATGAATCATCATTTTCTCCATTAAAAACAACCTAGAAAGTGAAATAAGTGGAAACAAGTGCCTTTGAAGATCTTTTGTCCTTCAAAATTTGGAACACCAACTTAACGAGCACTCTTGAATGGGTCCCGAAACGATGTAAAAGACCGGTTTCCCAGTCTTTTCAATGACATCACGTTGTAGAGCGAGCAAAATAACCCCTACTTATTATCTTCTCGTGATTTCATGACGTAGCTCGTCAAAAAAGACGGTTCTTCAAAGACGCTCTTTTGTCCTACGAAACTTAGCTTAAGCAGAATTCCTGTCAGTAAATGAGAATGTTCCTAAGTGACCGAGAATATGGGTCTTTTAGCGCTTTTCGAACGTTGTCACTTTGTTCAGTGTATTCGAAAACCTATTACTTTGTCTTCTAGCATTAAAACTGATCCCCGGACCCTGACAGGAATTCGTGTGCAATTGGTGTGTAAATATAAAGTACTCCCGTTCACCGTTTACACCACGGGACCACACACTCCGGTGGCCACCGCCACTGCCACGGCCACCTTTTACACAAGTCCAATGGCCACCATGACACGAGTGAGAGTCCTTCCTCTTTCAGGCCACACAATTTGTGCCCATTGACCTCCCAATCCAAACAATTCTCCCCTCTCCTCGAACGATATGTCCAGCACTCCCACGCCATTGCTCTGCGCACTTCATGCGAACAGCCTACTGCATCCAAATTTAACAAGTAACAACAACTAAACACCTCAGCAGCGAAAGAATTACACAAAAGTATCCACGGCAGTATCTCGCTCAATTTCGTACTCGAAATCCTCCTCCATCTCGGGAGTCATGCAGCTGCACTCGTTTTCGTGTCGTTCCTGGTTCCGCACACTTTTAAAGTTCTTACCACATCCGTTCCTACATGGATAATACCTAGAACAGCTTACCATGGGGAGCAAGAAGGCAAAAGCGCAACAAACCTTATGGTTGTGGAGTGCTTACTCCCTTTGTGGGCATTCAGCAAGGCGCCACTAACGAAAGCCGCGTTGCAACCCGGATAGTCACACAAATATGGCTTCTGATTCAAGTGACGGCGCAAATGCATGCGCAAAGGTGTTTTTTGGGTGAATGAGGCGCCACAAATTTCGCAAACAAAGGGCCGTTCCCCTGTATGGGTCCGCATATGAGCCTAAACGCAAGAAGTAAAAGATGAGTCAAAGGCTGCTGCCTGACCTCAATCTTGGAAGGGTATTTGTTTGTCTTTCCACAGTACTCGCAAGTATGGATCATAGGCTTACGTCGGTTGTGAGGGGAAGCCGTGTCAACATCCAAACCCTTCGAGACGGCATCAATGATCCAATCGATATTTCGCGCAGGTTTTGCAGTTTGACTCGTCGAGGGATTGCCAGCACGGTATGGACGCTGCCTTCTGCTCTGATTCGACTTGGGCGCCGCTAATTCAACGATCGAATCGTCAACTTCCACCAGCTAAAAATAATAAACATAGCCTCAATTCACAATTCGTTTTCAATACATCTGCTCCTTCGAAATTCGGGTCACGTTTCTTGCCCTTCTGAGGAGGTCGACGGTCTGCAACAACGCGACCTGTTCCAGCGTCATATGCTAGGGAATCGCGAAGGGTAGATGAGCCGCTGGGAAGAATGTCATGAATGACTTGAACGATTTCGTTGTCCTGCTCGTCATAGTAGCCGAAGGAGCTCGCCTCTTCTATTTCGTAAACGAAGCGGCTCGTCGACTCTTCCACCACCTCTTCTTCGAACTCCTCGACAAGCTCGCTTTGGAACTAAATCACTATAAGGACGGTGCAAGAACTTCAGTACTTACCACTTCATCCCCGGCTACTTCACTGTTTTCGTTCAAATGATTGACAACTTCAGTAGGTGCAATCCATTGATCTTCATATATGTGTTTCGACAATTCGCAACGGAGCACAGCCAGATGGATCGACTGTGCAAGGAGGGAGCGAAGCCGGGTTTCGAGGTCGAGGCGCCGCTTGAATTCGATGACAGAGTCCGCAATTTCTGGGTGGCGGTCACCAAAGTGTTCCGTCATCGCCTTGTCCGTCAGGGCGGGATATGAGCACAAGGAACAGTTGAACGGGAAAGTCCTAAGATGACAGGCCCATAGGTGAAATTCCAAGCGCTCTATGGAGGCTGTAATGGGGGAATTCTGCTCGGTAGAGGTATGGAAAGGACTTACAATGCTCCTCGTGACATTCGCAACACTTGTAGATAAGTTCATTCGATCCAGCGGCAGGAGACACACACGAGGCACGGTGAGATACTTGAAATACCTCGCTGCTTATCACTGCGTCGCCAACCATCTCGTTATTTGCATCCAAATGGTTAACAATGACGGTTCCGCTAGATGCGACCGGTTGGTCCTCATAGATCTGCCTCCTCGATTCGCAACACATCACAGCCAAATGGATCGACTGCGCAAGGAGGGAGCGAAGTCGAGATTCGAGGTCGAGGCGTCGCTTGAATTCGATGGCGGAATCCGTCGTTTCTGGATGTCGTTCTTCGAAGTGTTCTGTCATCGCCTTCCCACTCACACTGGGATACGAGCATAATGAGCAACTGAACGAAAAAGTGCGCAGATGGCGCCATAGGTGAAATTCCAAGCGCTCTATGGAGGCTATAATGGGAAATATTGGTCAAAAGACACGATGACTTACAATGCTCCTCGTGGCATTCGCAACACTTGTAGATAAGTTCATTCGATCCAGCGGCAGAAGACACACATGAGGCACGGTGAGATACTTGGAAGCTCATGTAAACGTCGAAGCTTCGCTGTTTCGGTTTCTGGATAGGAGGGCGAAATACGTGGATGTCGGATCGTCGTCAGAATGGTTGGGCTTCAAGGAATCCCAGCTGCAAGGAAAAGACATAATCGGCAAAAAACACACGCCGCGCATAAAATAAAACCGAAAAACAATGTACGAAGACGGAACCATCCGTAAGTACGATTTAAATCCTCCCAGGCGCAACACAGATGCGAAAACGGTCAAAAACCCGCACTGTTTCCTGGGAGAACGTTTCCACACGTCGGCGCCATAAATACACTACGGAATACACCTTCCCCGGACGGCGTTCTCCGGAAATGCCGAGGTTTCAGCCGTCAAAAGGATCCCCACGGTGTCATCTGTTTCCGGACAGAACGTAGACCCTATTCCCGCAGACATGTATTCGTGCCAGGAGCCCACACGCCTGTGGCTGGGCCAGCAAACTGTCGTTCAATCGGCGATCAGATTGAGCAGAAATGTTTATGTGTTTCGAAATGAAATGTTTCGACAGGGGCCTAGGAAGCGGACCTTCCTGCTCATAACAGACCGAAGCACCGATTACGGTAGCCACTGCGACAGAACGGGGCTAAGCCATTGGACGCTGAGGATGGAGATGCGTTCGTGGCCGTCCGGACATCCTCAAACGTTTCGCGGAACTTGCCTCCAGAATTCTCCTTTCTTTGATGTCACAAAAAAAATCGAAACGTATCCACAGGAGAACGATCGTGTTTTTGAATACGAAGTGATTCCTTTTTAAATCCCCTATATATGAACGGAGAACCGCGGGTCCGTTGGTCTGTTTGTGTGTGTGTGTGTGTATTTTTCCATGAGCACAGAAAAAACGAGTTTACGAGTTTTTTACGAGTTTATTTCTCGTATCAAAGGCTTACGCCTTGCGAGACGTCACATATATGCACAAAAAACCACATTGTCACTCCGTAGTCGCCGGTCTTCTTCTGATTTCGGCGTGTCAAAGAGCATCTTTTGCGGCGTTCGCGGGCGGTACGGGCGAAGAACGGCATCCGGATGAAACGCGTCGGTGGAGCACAACGGGCGAACCGGGACCATCAGGGAAGCTGGCTGCGCGGGGGTCCAGGGCAGCCCATACCAGGGCAACTCATACCAGGGCAACTCATACCACGACACTCATACCACGGATAGCCCATACCAGAGACAGCACATACCAGAGACTTGTCATACCACGTCAAGCAGGGAACAAATCGGCCTGAATTTTTAGGGCCTATTTTAGCATGTGACGGATGCATAATGGATTCCGAGAAGGAAGATAGCCGTTAACGTCAAATGCTCGTATCCGGCAATGCGTCTACGAACAAACGACCATAAAGACAGAGAAGGAAAGCTAGTTGGTCGGCAGCAATTACAAAGAAATCACTCAGGAACTCTAAGAACGGACACTTTGCATTCATGTTCTTGGAGCATTTCTGGCACATTTATCCTTTCAGAAGATGGCAACGTTTATTGTCTCGCAGCGTGGAGGAGAAAAGCTGCTATATAACGGACAGCGATAGACGAAGTAATGAGGTTTGGCCGATGGAAGCGTCAAGAAACACTGGATGCTTACGTGGAGGTGTCAACCGCAACGGTGCCAACGGCGTCCTCCGTGTTCAACCACCTGTGAAGCTCTCTTTGATGGCCGTTAGCCTGGTGTTAATTGCTTTTGTTCGATCACTTGTTGTTACCCACTGTTGATTGCTATTACCGAGTTGCTTGGTTGCCATTTGATCGATCTCCTGTTGTTACATCGATCTCTTGTTGTTTTCACCCACTGTTGATTGTTATTTCCGAGTGAACTCCATAAAGCATACCTATTATTGAGGTTGTGTGGATTGGTTGATTCCGTACGGAGACGAAATGTACTTTTTCGTAGAGAAAAAGAATAGTGTGTTGGATGCTTCGTGCGTTCGCTCCTCGTTCTCGAGTTGAAAGGTTTTGCGGACAGGTCTAATCCATGGCCATGGCCATGGCTGTGGCCGAAGTAGTCTAATCCATGGTCTAATCGTGGTCTAATGTGGTCTAATCCATGGCCATGGCCAGCAATTCATGGCTATTCAACCAACTAGGTAGAAATAGCGGCGGGATGGCCATGTACGTGTGCAAGAAGTTTTGAACGCCGCAATCACTGTTACGGGCATGGCCATGAACGATGGTCAAAGGGAACCATGTTCTATGGTGCGTATCATGTGACTACAACAAGTGTACAGTACAGTACAGTTGGTTGAATAGCCATGAATTGCTCGCCATGGCTATGAATTAGACCTGTCCAGGTTTTGCTTGGAATTCCGACCACTATATGCATGATGTCTGGTGTGGGTTGGATGTTTGGCTGCACCAGTTCTTTGTTCCATTACTGCCTGATTTTTGATGATCGAAACGCTCGAGAAGCAACTTCTAATTGCTCTCGCGGAAGCGAAAATGCCCTAGTTTCCCAAAGCGCTAACACATCGTAATATTTGAAGCATCTAGGTATCTATTCATGTCTTGAAACGGACCAATAAATTCTGAAACATGTGTTTAGCTACCAAACCCGTTGATCTTTTAAGCTTCAAGTATTCCAAAATTTGCGTTATGAACAGCAGGTTAACATCGATGCTACTGAAGATTCTGAGAGTTTTGGTGAACCTGAGAATGATTGAGCGAAAGGAATAACGAAAGAGACGAGCAAGAAGATCCGCATATCAACAACGCATTATCTTGTTCTTCAGTCCCGAAAATTTCGGATTTTTCGAATTTCGGATTTTTTTCCGAAAAGTCGGATTCGGATTATCCAAGTTCCAATCCGATCCGACAGCACTGGTGGAGTCGGGCGGTCGTGACGGGCTTCTTGGCAAGACTAAAAAGAAACGGCAGCACCCTCAACGAAACGTCGATTGTACCCTGAAATTGGCGCGCAAGGGTGATCGCCGCAGGATCCCATATTTTCGATGGACTCTCTAATCCCAGATGAATTACTTACATAAGACTCATCGGCAGACTTGCGTGAATTTTCGTTTTTATCCCCACCTAGCCCCATGTAGCATCAAAATAAGACTGAATAGAAAAAAAACATGAATTAAAGATAGGCCTTCTGGCCGGTGTAACAGAAATATTTTTTTCAACAGATACCGTACATTTTCTTTTTCATACTTATCCGCAAAGGCCCTAGATACGATTGGCTAGTGAAACACCACGGTCTTTGCAGATTTCAGGAATAAATAACAAAGTAAGTGTCAGCAGCGCCCATCGTGAGTCCCGCCACGATAGGCTTGCTGTGTCAATTGTGGGATACAATCGCGGAAGGATTCCATGAAAACTCCAAAATTTGCTTACACCATGTCGTTTGATCAGAGAACTTTGTGGTGGATAGCTTAGGGAAGGGGCGTGAAGAGGAAAATAACTGAAAAAAAATTCAACGGCATGTATGAAAGGAAAAAATGCGAATTCTACATGGTACATAAAGCTTTATCGTCTTTTCTTTATTATCCTGCCATATTTTGATGATACATGGGGCTAGGTGGGGAGAAAAATGAAAATGCACGCAAGTTTGCTAATGAGCCTTATGTGAGTTATTCATTTGGGAGTAAAGAACTGATGGAAATTGTCGCGTCCTGCGGCGATCGCCCTTGCGCGCCAATTTCAGGGTACAATCGACGTTTCGTTGAGGGTGCTGCCGTTTGTTTTTAGTCTTGGCAAGACGTTGGAAGCACGGCTCATTGCGCCGCCAACGACGGCCGAGAACGACCGCTCACTCAACTCAGTCGGCTCAGATAACCTCAGAGAGAACGATTGGACGAACCGACCGATCGCTGGGGACACAAATGAAAGACCGGAGAAAACGGAGAAAACACCCACACAAAATAAGGACCCCAAGGGGAACCTAACCCGACACCGCCCGCTTACAAACGAAGAACGTTCACAATGAGCCACGCAGACAGTTGAGATAGTAGCGCTCTACTTCCATTATGTCTCTGGTGATGCTAGGCTTTGAGTTTTTTTTTGCAATTTTTCAGTGATTTTTTTTTGCCTATTTTGTAACCAGCAGAGATGTCGGTTCGAGTTTTCTGAAACTTTACAGTTTTTTTCGACCACTTCAGCCATTTACATGAGCGCCAATCTTGCCGCCCGCAGGGCTATGGGCTACCTGGCTACTAGTACCTGGAGGGCGCGAATTCGCGCGCAGCCGCGTTTATAGAATTTAATTAAAAACGAGAAATCAAAAACTGCGAATACCACCCTTAAAGGGACCTAAGCCTTCTTGTTGCGACGAACATCCTCGATGACGGACTGGAAAGGTGTATTTACGAGAGACCTCCATGAATACCCTACCGTAACCAACCCCTCAATAACAGGAGCATGTTCTCCAGCAGCCTCCAACCCAGTCGGCTTGTTCACTATCGCGTTGTGGCGGGTGTTCACGTGCCGGTTTAGATGGTACTTTGTGCCGAAACGATGGTTGCAAAACTGACACACGAAAGGTTTCTCTCCCGAGTGCGCTTTTTCGTGGAGAAGGCGCGCCGACGACGAGACGAACGACTTCCCGCATTCCCACGTGCACTTGAAGGGTTTCTCTCCTGAACAGCGCGGTACTCAGAGTTGCCGGATTCCAGCTACCTGTGTGTAGTCGGATGTGGCACTTTAACGCGCCCTTCTGCGAGAAGCTCAGCTTGCAGATGTGGCACTGAAACGGGCGCTCGCCTAAAACAATGCGTGGGGAACGAAACGCCTGCTCGCGGACCTGTGTGCGATCTCTGGTGTTCCTTTATTTTTGAGGGATACCGAATGATTTTGTCGCACTGCTCACATTTATAGTAAGTCGCCGTCCTGCAAGACTTCTGACGTCTCGCCTCTCTCCCCTTGGATGTCGCCATTTCTACAATGGAATTGTCCACCATCTGATATCGCCGCCGGCGATTGTCATTCGCATCATGATCCATAAGATGCGACTTTGAATTCTCCTCAGTACTTGACGACGGTTCTACATCGAGGGGCAAAAGCTGCCGCCTCCCATGTAGTGTTGCTGATCTACTTGGCATCACTTCGTGGATTATTCTGTCATCATCCTCAAATTGTACGACTTCGTTGTCCTGCTCGCCGTAGTAGCCGAAGGAGCTCGCCTCTTCTATTTCGTAAACGAAGCGGCTCATCGACTCTTCCACCACCCCTTCTTCGAACTCTTCGACAAGCTCGTTTTGGAACTAAATCACTATAAGGGAGGTGCGAGAACTTGAGTACTTACCACCTCGTCCCCGGCCACATTGTTTCTTCTAGTCAAACGGTTAACAATGATGCTTCCACTGGGTGCAATTGGCTGCCCTTCGTAAATTTGCCTCGCGGATTCGCAACGAAGCACAGCCAGATGGATCGACTGTGCAAGGAGGGAGCGAAGCCGGGTTTCGAGGTCGAGGCGCCGCTTGAATTCGATGACAGAGTCCGCAATTTCTGGGTGGCGGTCACCAAAGTGTTCTGTCATTGCCTTGGCCGTCAGGGCGGGATACGAGCACAAGGAACAGTTGAACGGGAAAGTCCTCAGATGACAGGCCCATAGGTGAAATTCCAAGCGCTCTATGGAGGCTGTAATGGGGGAATTCTGACCGGTAGAGGTATTGAAAGGACTTACAATGCTCCTCATGACATTCGCAACACTTGTAGATAAGTTCATTCGATCCAGCGGCAGGAGACACACACGAGGCACGGTGAGATACTTGGAAGCTCATGTATACGCCGAGGCTTCATGCGTCTTCGAAGATTCCCTTCGGAGACGAGATCTCTCGTCTAAACGAGACTTCGAGACGAATGGCATAACTTTCCAATTCACGCCGGCAGTTCGAATCGCCGTGTGTGGCCGTTTAAAGTTCGCGGCGTAACCCAGTTCCGTGCGCGCGCAGATTCTCGTCACCTCGTGCGGCGACTCGTGTTGATGAGTTCCGTCAGATCCCGTTGTGATAGCGCGATTGGTCGTCGCTTTTCCCCCCGTCGAACGTAGATCTTTTCAGGAGCGATGGATACCGAGGTTCAGAAGCTGTCGAACGACGAGCTCCGCAACGAGTTGGTGAAGCACGGACTCACCATCGGTCCCGTCATGGGAACGACTCGGAAGGTAACCAAAATGTTGTTGACTACTCTACTCTATCTTTCCAGGTTTACGAGAAGAAGCTTCTGAATCTGCTTAGCCCTAGCAACGGTCCCGAAACGCCCTCTCGAGCTAACGGCTCGCCCGTAGCATCCGATGTTTCCCCGTCGATCGCTGTGTCCCAGGGCACCTCTAATGGAAACGAACGTGAATCGCCAGTTGTGCGTCGATCGGTTACTCCTCTTCTAGAACAAAGCGTGCCCAAGAACGTGAGGGCCTCGCCGGCTCCGAATGTAGGTCCTTTTACTGTCATGGCTTTCTGCGCTATTTGTTACTTTTATATTGCTTACCCAGTGGATCTGTACAGTCTCCTCAACGCGACATTTAGGTTATCAACGAGGACGACGAGGATGTGGATTACTGCGGCGAGGAAAGCTTCCGCATATTGCCGGACACGAACATTACAGGCAGATATAAGGCGCCCGAGCCCCGTGCTGTTGGCAACATCTTCGGAGTTATCGCGGTGCTCCTTGCGATCGTCGGGGTTCTATTGGTATTCTTGTTCGAGGAGGAGAGCAAGGCTTTTGTGGCGCCATACGTCGAGCTTGGGAAGGAGTGGGCACAGGTGGTCAGCGATAAAGTCAGCGCGTACCTTGCCTCGAAACCCGAAGATCTACCAAAGGCTGCTGATGACGTTATCTAATTTATGGACTCACACGACGCGTTTCGTCTGCGGTGTCTGTCAGGCTGCATTTGTTTCCGTAGCGGTTTCGTCGCAAAGTGTTGTTATAAGTTGTTCCTTATCTTCGATAATTTATTTAAGTAACATACTCGTTGCCCTCTGGACTGTTTGAACCTGTTTGTCGATAGAGACCCAGCCGAATAAACTGTTTCGTTCTCTGCCGGTGGTTGCATGTGGCGTGGTTGTGAATCCACAAGTTTTACGGTTGCTCTTTGGTTGTGCGAGCTGACAGTGTTTCGGCGTGGTGCGAATTCTGTTTTTGAGGCTAATCTGGCGCAAGTTGTTGTGCGCTTTGTAGTACGCACCGATTGGAAGTGACATCAATTAGAGCGCCAATCAGCACCAATTAGAGCGACGGATATTTCGTTTCTCAGTAATAAGTGAACGCGCGATTTGTTTTGTCGTGGAATTCTTCGGAAACACAGTGTCCGTACAAATGAAGCGGCGACGCGCAAAACAGGGCGTAGGCAAGCAGAAGCCTGCATTTCGCTTCCTAGAGGGGACCGTGCATCCCGTCAGAACTGGATGCATTCTCGCGGATGCGGTTTGCCGCTAGTAGCACTTTGTCGCTGTATCGCGCGCCGACCGCACGCGGCGATTACTGTATCCGGCCGCTATTCGTTCCCCGTATCTCTCTCCATCGCGTGGATCACAGCGATCGCCGACAGACATCTCCGTGAGCCGATCGGGGGAAGGCCGTTCCCAGCCGGGCTCCTACCGTAGCCGAATTTGAATTCGAGCGTGTCGAGAGAGAGACTCTCGCTCGCCGCGTGTTGTGACTACGGCGCCGCGGCCCGCTTCAACTGGCGTTCTGCGTTTCTTGCAGCCAAGAGCGAGTGTGTCTGCCAGCGTGCGTCTGCTCCCCGCTTGCCTAGTAGTGAAGTAACCACACTGCCTACAAGGACAACAAGGGGAAAACCCATACGGATTTCATGCATCCCGCTCCCACCTAGGTGAAGGCGTCAATGCAAACGCGTCTATCGTATTCGCTACTGTTACTGTCAGCTGCGTCTACCACGCGCCGTCGTCCACTTTTAACCCCAGTAGTACGATCCACGTCGACCACACCAACGCCGTTACTGCTGTTGAACAACTTCCCCATCGTAGCTTTCTTCTTGCTTCAGTGCGGATCTGGTGCCTCCTTCTACAAGAACGAAAAGCAACATCGATATTTTGACCGCCAACATCCCACTTACGCTTGAGAAACCGTTCGTCTTTTGCTCCGGGTTCCTGTACCCCTTCTGCCGTGGCCCCGATCGTCGTGAGACACGGCCCCATGGCCTGTTGTCTGAGCGAGGAGGCTCGCGAGCAGAAACGAATCAATCAGGAAATTGAGAAACAGCTCCAACGTGACAAGCGCAATGCACGCCGGGAACTCAAACTGCTTCTCCTCGGTGAGTCTTTAAGTTCTTTTGTTATCCTGGTCCCTAACGTTCCAATCGATCGATTGATCCACTCCACGAAGATTCGTTTGTTTTGTTCCCGGTTCGGTCTTCCGGCATTAAATTTTGCCAGGGGCGATTCAAGTGATCTCCCTCTCCGTGTCCGAGCAGCGCTATGCGCTGGGAAATGACCGATCTGTGATTTCGGGGAAGCACACCGTCAGCGAGATTTGCACACCCTTGTCTCTCCCCTCTTTCGCTGTTGACCACAGCAGTGCACATGCGTTTGTGTGCAAAAGTGCGAATTACCCGGAAATATGTGAGATGTGTGTCGTGTATACCGCTGCGCAGATGACCAACTTGCCTGCTCCTGCTTTGCACTGACGTCCATGCTTTGATCATATGAGAGTAGAAAGAGTTTGATACTCGTGTCTCGAGGCTAGTGTCTTATTTTGCAGGTGTCTGGTTGTCTGCACTGCTAATACATCTCTAACCACTTGTATGTGTGTAGAATCGCTGACGGTGCTTCTGCTATCTCTTTTTCTCTCACTGGCCTCCCATTCTCTCGACGTTGCCGAGCAATCAATAAACGGCGCGCAAGTTGGCCCCTCCTTTCCCCAGCGACAGACAGGCACACGCGTTCATCTTGTCGTTGATGGCGACGATGGTCGCGCCCCATCCCAGAGCAGCAAGCGAGAGTGGCAGTCGTTGAGCCGGCAGCTGGAGAGGAGGCTGAGGACATTCGCTAGGCAGACATGGCGACGAGAAAGAACGCCGGGCGGGTGGTGTTTCTGGATCGAGCTGGAGGGAAGGAGACATACGACGGCGGAGGCAACGTTGGCCACAGTGGAGATGCTGCGGCTGGGGAAACGAGTTGCGATCGAATAAGTGATAGTGGGTGAACGGGCGACAGAGCAATGTCAGAGAGATGGGTGCCGAGGTCGACGAGACCACTGGGGTGACGGTCTCCCCGAACCGCCTGAAGCATCCACCTGGAGGTGTGCCTCCAGAATCACAACAAAAAAAAAAGACGAAAAAATAATGATAGAGGCCGCAGGATCCACCCTAAGACGAAACGCGTTCAGGGACCGGAGAATCGGGGAAGTCAACGTTCATCAAGCAGATGCGAATCATCCACGGAAACGGATATTCGATCGACGACAAGAGGCAGCACATCCGCCTCGTCTACCAGAACGTGTTTATGGCCATGCAGGCCATGATCAGGGCAATGGAGACGCTGGACATCCCCTTCGGAGACCCCTCCTCCGAGGTAAGTCCGACCCCCCAGCCGCCCGAGGGATTGCCTTTGTAGCTGCAGGACAAGGCGAACGTGGTCAGGGCGATCGACTACGAGAACGTAACGTCTTTCGAAGAGCCCTACGTGTCCTACATCAAAGACCTGTGGGAGGACAGCGGCGTGCAGGAGTGCTACGACCGTAGAAGAGAGTACCAACTCACAGATTCGGCCAAATAGTGAGTCCCCCGCCACCGGAGCCGCTCTACGTGGCCGTCCTTTCAGCTATTTGAGCGATCTGAGGAGGTTGGCGGTGCCCGACTACCTGCCGACCGAACAAGATATTCTTCGAGTTCGTGTGCCAACTACCGGTATAATTGAATATCCCTTTGATTTGGAACAAATCATATTTCGGTGAGTCCGGCGACCCACGTGCCCCCTAACCGCCTTGCAGAATGGTTGACGTCGGCGGTCAGCGTTCGGAACGACGAAAATGGATTCACTGCTTCGAAAATGTCACTTCGATTATGTTCCTCGTCGCGTTGTCCGAGTACGACCAAGTGCTTGTGGAGTGCGATAACGAGGTGAGCGAGCAGTCCTGGTCCGCTCCCGTGACGCGGCGTTTTCAGAATCGGATGGAGGAGTCTAAAGCGCTTTTCCGGACGATAATCACGTACCCGTGGTTCACAAATTCTTCTGTGATCTTATTCCTGAACAAAAAGGATCTCTTGGAAGAAAAGATTCTGTATTCCCACCTAGCAGACTATTTCCCCGAATACGATGGTGAGTCCTCTCCCTGGCCGGGCGGCCCCTTCTAGCCCCTTTTCAGGACCACCGAGAGACGCCATCGCAGCGCGCGAATTTATTCTCAAAATGTTCGTCGACCTCAATCCCGATGCCGACAAAATTATTTATTCCCATTTCACTTGCGCAACCGGTAAGTTCCTCCTCCTCTCCCTCTCCCGGGCCATCGTGCAGCCGCTGACCATCTCGCGCGCCTTCTTTCAGTGTCGTGTTTGCTTCTCTCCCCCGCCTCGGGAAAGCGCGGCGCGGTTAGAAAAGATGGCGCCGACGGCGTTGTAACATATTGTTCTATCAAACGAGGGGAATGCCGTCGGCGGCGGCCGAGGCGCGCCGAGGAGGGGGCGGCCGCGGGGGGAGGTCAGCCGCGCGGCGGTGGGGGAGTGCGAACACGCCATATCCCATTTGGTCATTTGCGTCTCCGTCTGAGGCATGAGACGCCACGAACACGCTTAATGGTGCCGAGGAATCGATCGGCACACGCACACGGGGCTAATTTGCAGAGGGTCCTTGCAATCGAGGGAACGGCCGAACTGAGTGCCTCCTTTCAGATACCGAGAACATCCGATTTGTATTCGCGGCGGTGAAGGACACGATTCTGCAGCACAATCTCAAGGAGTACAATCTGGTGTGACCCCGGCCGGCCCGTCCCGGCCCCTGGCTTCGCTTCTTCATCTAAGCGTATTCGCGTATTAGGCACCGTTGTAAACTCCTTCTAAATCTCTATCGTCGTCACCACCACAACACCACAACAAACTGTTCACTCCCCGCCACATTGGTTGTTGTCGCGTCGTCAGTCTTTCGCCGCTCGGCCGGGCGACGGAGCGGCTTCGCCCCAAGCTGCTACGGGTCTGCGTTTCTGCGTAAGTCGTCGAGTTCCCGCCGCTGCCACTCTCCGTGCTCCGCCCTCCCCTTCTGTACCGTCGCCAGACGCCCTCCTTCTCGCTGTACATACTCTCGAAGCAACAGTACCACCGCAGCCGCAGTAGCCGGCACCGTACCCGGCTCTACTCCGACGTTTCGTTGCTCTGCAGAGGCCACCGCTCCTAGAACTGCGCGCGTCTTACTAGTGTTTTGCTCTTAGAGAAGGAGACGAAAGAAGATAAAGTTTTATTTGTTATTCTCTTGTTGACCGTTGACGGGGTAGGCCGTCCGCTCGCACGACCCTCTCTCTGCCGAAGCCCCTTCCACTTCCTCCGACGCGCCTCGGCGCCCTCAGAGGCCCCCTCGTTTCCTTTATTTTCTTTGATGGTTCCTTCGTTTGTGTATATTTAAATGAATGTGACGATTTATTTGTGAAATCTCCTGCCGTCTAATGATGCGAATTTATGAGAAAAAAAGGATTATATTTATTAGAGAATCGAGTTTTCGCGAGACTACGGTAGGAGTCGAGAGCTTGATCTCGATCGCTGAATCGAGGGGAGCCTCCGGAAGTGGAGAAGGAAGTGTTTTCCTCCGGAAGGAGTTTGACGGCCGGGGTCAGAGAACACTTCCTGGTGGGACCAAACCCATCACGGCGAGTTCCTATACTCTGGATGGTGTGTTAGGATTGGAAAATTCTCTCGAAGTGGCCAAGGATCAACGAAACAAGAATCATCCACTACCTTTGGACGAGGAGGCGTGCTTATGTGCTTCTTCTTCGCCCCTTCGAATGTCTTCGTTTCTCTTCAGATAGCTGAGAGCTCTCCAAGTCCCAGAAGACTTCCTGATGAGGCTGCCTCCAGTCCCGAATATGTTTGAAATCCTGGGAATCCTTACGACAAGCTGCGTTCAGTGGCCTCACGGCAGTGACTTCTTTCCACGTGGTTCGCCATTCTTTTCGAATCAGTACTCACGTTGCCAGCCCCGATAAAAAATGTGTAAAGATCTGACTGATATCTCGGAAACAGCGAAAAGAGTCACGGAAAGAGGTGGCGAGGAGAGTTTATTGACTCGGTCACTGGGGTTCGACGGCGGGCATCGGCGAATTGTCGGAGCTGTCCTTTGGCTGGTCGGTCCCCTCGTTCCCATCATTCTGCGTCGCCTTCATCATCTCCTCTTCGGCCCTCCGTTCGGCAATCTTCGTGATCGCATCATTCATCGACATACGCTCTCTCGCCATCATCTTCACTACCTCAGGTCCATACTTCGTGATTTCCGTATTGAGCTGTAGACTGCCTTTAACTACCGTAATTCTTCGCGGGACTAACCTGGGAGGTGTCTATCTCGAGATTTTTCTCTTTGAGGACCTTCTGTAGTTCGGTGACCTTTTCTTCGCCGATGAACTTCGTTATTACGGTCATTTTCTGCTCCTCATTGCCATTCAGGAACTCTGCCTCCTGCTTCTTGTAGAGTCCGTTCTGCATCGTGTCCAAGACGCCGGAGCTACCGACGGCGCCGTCTTCGCGCAGCTTCATCCTGAAGCAGCAGTAGTAGCAGCAGGCGGTGAGGAGAACGCCGATGACTGCAACGGAGGGCATTAGAGGCGCTGCCCGGTAACCTACCTAGGATCGAGATCTCGATGATGAGAGCGGTCCAGTGGATTGCCATTTCGCTCCTCTCCCACGAGGCCGTGGCGTTGGCGACGAGGGTGGTCAAGACGCCCGGTAGTGCGGTGGACTGGATGGAGGTCATCCCGACCGGTCAGTTCGCGCAAAGCGGTGCAAATGAGGCGCTCTCCTCTGCACGCGTCGTCTAGACGGGACATAAGCAGGCCAGTAGATGACGTCTGTCTCTCACTTCCCTCTGGGCGACCTCGAGCCTGCTTCGGAAGGCGATGAAGTAGCCACCATTCAAGTGCGTTCCTCTCCCTAACACATGATTGAAGAGCGTAGAAACTATTTAAAAATACACTGTATAACGGTAGAGTTCCGGATTACAGTAGAGTGCCCTATATGAAGTGCCGAATTATCGTCACAGCATGTACATGGTGGGCCAGATAAAATGCAACATTTTTGATTCGCTGTTCTAAGTTGATTTTCGAAAGTTTAAGTAAGATTAATGGTCATATTCCTGTTCCGCGTCCTATGTCAGCCCTAAATATTTATTACTAGCTATTACTAGGTCGGTCCCTCCGGTCGCTCTCTGAGCGTCTGGTTGGTCAGATGACAAACCCTGTGGCAGTGAGTCTTCCGGCTTCCAGAGGGGATTGAGACACCCGGAAGCCGTAGTCCCACCACTTCTGACCACAAGATGTCCGACGCCAGGAATCCGGCTGCGTGATATGTCATCCCGAAGGTCGCCGATGCTCTGAGGACACCACCACCGGCGAAGACGTAACTCCCGGATCACGGACTCATCTCTCCGAATCAGATGCGAGCCCCGAAGTCGCCTCTGTGCCGCAAACGCCCCGAGAAGTAGAAGTTCTGTCACCATTTCCGGAGTGTCGCTGATGCCTCGTGAAGCGCACCGTCTACGGCCGCTTCCACATCACCGCTACGCCAGGGACGAAGTCAGCTGCAAGAGACATCCTCTGTTGCCTATTTTTCGGTTTCAAGTTAGGCGTAATGCCTTTGATTCTTGAAATAAAGACGAAGTCGAAAGAGCAGGAAATTCTGAACCATTCAATCAAAACGTCCACCTGCAGCGGCTCTGCCGGCGTCAAAACATTTCTGGAAGTTCTCGGAGAAGTACGCAAGAGTGCAACGTAGCTCTCTCTCTCCCAGAAGGCCTGGAACACCAGGGAGCCGTAGTTCCACCGTCTCGCCAAGAAGCTCGTCATGACTGCCCGACTCTACCCGCGCCAGAGAAGCCGAAGAAGCGTTGCAACTCCGAAGTCCGCGCCGCCAGCCGAACCGAAGATGCCCCTCCGTTCCGTTCGCTGTTCTCCGCCGCCACGCCACTTCCGGAATCAGCTCTTCACTAGTTCGATGCCCGCACAAACTAATGGGAACGCTGCATTCTATTCGGATTCGTCTGCTCCACCGAAATCAGAAGAAAATCAGCGACCACGGTCTGACTCTGTTCTTCTTTGTGCATATATGAGACGTCCTGCACGGCGTAAGCAGTTGATTCGGGAAGATAAATCGTGTAAAAAAAATCGTGCAACGCATCCAAATCGGGAAACAGACTACACTACCTTCTTCAGCATGCTAAATTATACTCACAAGGGAAGGACCCGAAGTGTGACACTCGGATTTCGCTGAAAGTTTGTGGGATGTATAGCGCAGCCCGGGACTAAGAAAACGCACATAGTTTGAGTTGCTGAAAATTAGACCAAGGTACCTGAAAGAGGTTTTTTTTAACGGACTGATTGGTATATAAGCGCGCGAATATCCCACACGGCGGGTGTCTCTATGGCTCATTGGAAACGGTCTTTGCCAGCAAAAGTTCGACGCGGGTTCAAACCCCCGCACAGCCAAACGTTTTTTGAAGCCTTTGTTCATGCCCCTAACGCAGTGTGCACAACCTACAGAAAGTTTGTGCTGGTCAACTAACAGTAATAGGCACTAAAAAGATCGACTAAAAAGAAACGGCAGCACCCTCAACGAGACGACGATTGTATCCGGAAATTGGCGCGCAAGGGCAGTCGCGGCAGGATTCAACTTTTTCGATCGGCTCATTAATCCGAGGTGAATCACTTATGAGCTGAGCTAATGAGCTATGGCTCACTGCTGGAAACTCACTCCGCGTGCCGGAATTAAACGGTCTATAAAACAGACTACCATCCTAAGCCAATTTAACGTCATACACGCGGGTTATTCATCACTGTCACTGCTATCAGAGTCGCTCGTACTGCGATCTGGGTCTATGATACTTCATCCCCGTACACTTCATCCCCGGGCAGTTCATCCCCGGACAGTTCATCCCACGGACACATCATCCCACGGGCACTTCATCCCACGGGCAGTTCATCCCATGGACACATCATCCCACGGGCACGTCATCCCACGGGCACGTCATCCCCCGACAGTTCATCCTATTGTTGGTCCAGAGATACTGAATTATCTTCCGTTTATAGCTTTAGAAATCTGACAAAAAAAAAACTTTAGAAAACGAACAAACAAACAAATTCTGTATTCGGCCAACGTAAACAACGAACAAACCTGTAAAACAAACGAACGTCTTGTCTTGAACATCCAACTCCTATGCAACTGCACTAGTCGTTTTTTCATTTTGCTGTCTTAGTTAGTGAGATTTTTTCTAATTACGTTTTGAGGTCTGTAGATCGTTTAGGTCGCATTAGTGATTATTGCGTTATTAGATAGCCGAGAATCAGTTTTCTGGGAACCATGGGGACTTCTTACCAAGATTTGATCTTGTTATCCCCTTATCGCGTTTTCTTCTCGTTATCCTTGTATAGCTAGGTGGTCACTGATGTAGTTTCAGATGTCTAAGTTAGTGAGGTCTACTAGGGGAGGAGAAAAGCTCCACTATAGAGGATTTGTATATACCAAGCATAGAATTAGCGACGAAGGCATTACGTTTTGGAGATGTGAGCGGTTTCAAGGGCCCACGTTCTGTCGAGGACGAGCGAGGTCGTCCGGTTCCGATGTGACAGAAACTCAACAACATTGTCACCCTCCAGCACCACAAGTGTGTGAAGCAAAAGAAGTAGCTGCGCTAATCAAGGAGACAGCTTTAAACACGACCGAAGGCTCGCGAAACGTCGTCGATGCTTGTCTTGTTGGAGCCTCCAATGAGGCAATTGTTAGGCTGCCCAAGTTTGGTAATCTGCAACGAGGAGTGAAGCGTGTTAGGGATGCTGCTGAACATCACGGAGATATTCCACATCGTTTAAGGGACATTAATCTACCCGGAATAGAAACGCAGACTGAAAATCCGGAGAATTTTTTAATGGCTGAAGGAAACGCAGGAGATCCGAATCGAATGATTATTTTGTGCTGCAGAACTGATCTTAATCGGCTAGCTGAATGCAATACTTGGTTTGCGGACGGAACTTTCAAAGTGGCTCCCGAAATGTTTATGCAACTCTGGGTCATTCATGGACTAGTGCATAACAGAGTTTTGCCATTCGTATACTGCTTTATGCCTAACAAACTTGAGGAGTCATACGACCGCATCCTGCGAACGCTGATCAATGCAAGTCCTGCTATATCGAGCAACGTTCGAAACGTGTATATCGATTTTGAGAAGGCAGAAGAAAACGCGTTTCGAGCATGTATTCCTCGTGCGCATATTCACGGATGTTTCTTTCATTTTGGACAAGCCATCTGGAGGAAGTTGCAGAATTTACAACTTGCATCTCGTTATCTTGCGGAAACTCACTACAACCACCGGATTAGCATGTTCATAGCGCTAGCATTCTGCGACGCTTCTGATGTTCGACAACGGTTCGACATCCTCTCCAACGACTTTCTCAGCTCCTATGGTGATTCTCAAGAACACCGCAGTTTCCTGGAGTACATGGAAACCACCTGGATTGGAAGAACGCTAAGAATTCCACTCTTTCCACCAGAAATGAGGAATTGTAAGGATGTCACGGAACAGAATCTTCCCAGAACGAATAATAGCGTTGAAAGTTGGCATAACGCCTTCGAACAAGCACTCGGAAGTCAACATCCGAATATTTTCAAGGTTATTGAAGCCCTGAAGTTGGAACAAGTCAGAGTCAACGGCTTGTATGTCCATCTTATGGCAGGTGAAGAAGTTCCCCTGTACCAGAGGAAAGAATATAGAAATGCCAACCAACGTTTGCTAGCCGTCATTCAACGTTACAACACAACCCCCGCACTGGACTATTTGGACAATTGTGCGCACTATGTGGCTCAATGAAAATCTGGAAATGCTCGAAATGCAACAAGTTTTGTGTCGGAATCTGGAAATGCTCGAAATGCAACAAGTTTCGTGTCGGAATCTGGAAGTGAGCGAAGTGCAAGAAATAGTGCGTTTTCTTGTTATTGTTGTGTTTAGTAAATACTCTTTACTAAAGAGTTATTTGCATTTCGAGCGTTCTGGTCGCAGAGGCTGAAGCGGTGAACAGAACGATTTGTGGGATGAACTGTCGGGGGATGATCTGCCCGCGGGATGATCTGCCCGGGGATGGTCTGCCCGGGGATGAACTGCCCGTAGGATGAACTGACCGTAGGATGAACTGCCCGTGGGATGAACTGCCCGTGGGATGAACTGCCCGGGGATGAACTGCCCGGGGATGAAGTGTACGGGGATGAAGTATCCTGACACCGGTGTAAACGGATTGGGGTCCGCAAGGTGCTCGTGGCGGGACCGCTAGACTACCGTAGTTTTTCGTCTTTTCGCATTTTTTCAATGGGGATTTCGTACTCCCTGTCTTTTTTCGTCATTTTCGAGCGAACTAGAGCGTTTCGCGGAAATTCCAACGTCAAATTTGTGCAGAATTAAATGCTCCATCGAATGACATGTCACTCGAGTTGCCAAATTCAATAGTCGCAGAGAAATTAAGCGATTTATGAAAAAGTGATGAATAGATACAAATAATGCTCCATTTTTGCGTTTCTAATCGTCATCATCTAAAGCTACTTCATGTTCTGATTCATCGGTGCTATCGTCCGAATTCGCACCGTCAGTGATTTGATCGTCTAGGTGAACTTCTACGCCGTCTGTCAACTTCTACGTAAATCTCTAAAAGGTCAAGATTGTGGAGTCATTGAATCTGGTTGCGACTGCACCTGACTAACATACGGCAACCGCTCTTCCTCCCTCTACGCTTCAAACAAACATTCATTCGCGCTGCCTTAGCTATTTTCCAGCGTGTTACAGCTGATGTACGGCCCACGACGCTCAAAAATACGCATAGAATCGGGAAATTATCTCCTCTCATTACAAAGATGAGTTAATTTCTCTGCGCACATGGCGCGAAATCAAACAAATCTGTGCGTTTTCGGGGTCGCCGAAAACGATGGTGAAGTCGGTTTCTCGCGAAACCCATTAGTTTCCAAGAAATAGACCTTAGGCGGGGGCATGTGATTTGTGACATGTGACTACGGGATTCGAGGCAATGTGCTGGTCCCAGCACGATATGCTTGAAGGGTCAGCGGCGGCGTACTGTAGCTCCCTCTTTCTTCCTGGTGTAAGGTTCGAAAGCAGCGAATTTTGTTTCCGCGATACATGAACAGTGTTGCGATGAGTAGACATAGATGTTGTGTTTGTAGCGAAGCCACTGACTCTCTTCGTAGTTTTCCTACTGATGCCGATGAGTGTGAA
Organism: Steinernema hermaphroditum; assembly: GCA_030435675.1. Lineage (NCBI taxonomy): Eukaryota > Metazoa > Nematoda > Chromadorea > Rhabditida > Steinernematidae > Steinernema > Steinernema hermaphroditum. The sequence continues at coordinate 8,909,887 of CM059622.1, forward strand.
AGCCGGATTGAAGCAACCAGTATGGTCCAGCTAAGTTCGAAGTTCGAGCATAGAGAATTTCCACTCTGTTGCAGGGAAGATTTACACCCCTAAAGAGCACTATTATCCGAAGGCAACATATCTGCAACGATCGAAGATGGTGGTTTTACACCATAATGAGATTCGCATGGAGTACTTGCTGCATGGACTGCATCGTTCCCAGTGTGATCACAAATGTTGATTGCAATGAAGAAATCGACATTGTGGGTCAGCAAGAAGAAAGTGACTACGTTGAAGAGTAACGTTCATGTGCTGTCGATATCTGATTTCTACGGAGGACAACGAAAAGGCTAAACATTTTGCAGTATTCTGCACTTAAATTAAGCAAAAAGATGGAGCTACAGTACGCCGCCGCTGACTCTTCAAGCATATCGTGCTGGGACTAGCACATTGCCTCGAAACCCGTAGTCAATCACATGCCTCCGCCTAAGGTCTATTTCTTGGAAACTAATGGGTGTCGCCAGATTTTTAAAAAACATTTTTTTCGCCATGACCGTGAACCCACGTCGAACTTTTGCTGGCAAAGACTGTTTCCAATGAGCCATAAATGCATCTACGGTGTAGGGTACTCGCGCGCTTATATACCAATCAGTCCGTTAAAAAAACCTCTTTTAGGTACTTTGGTCTAATTTTCAGCAGCTCAAACTATGTGCGTTTTCTTAGTCCCGGGCTGCGCTATACACCCCACAAACTTTCAGCGAAATCCGAGTGTCACACTTCGGGTCCTTCCCTTGTCAGATTAAAAAATCTCTTCGGAGGCTCCCGCCACGCCTTTCGCGGCGTTATAAGAATCGTATGTTCGTACAGCGCCGAAATTACAATGGGATTTTTGAGTTTGTGGATAAGTCGCATGTTTTCTTCACGTACGAGATGTCATTTAAAAAAAACTCAACATTGTTTTGTAGATCTGTCTCTGGCGGATCGTTTGAACCATCACTGAGAGCCAGAAGTGGAAATTCCACGGAGGAGATAGCTTTTTCATATCCCTGACATGTGTTTAGACATTTACGCGCCAGATATTTACGCGCCTACTACGTTAGTAATGTTTCTGGTAAAGTTATCTATTAATAAAGTTAATAAATGCTATTATAGAATTGCTTGGCGTTTCATTCGCCGCGATTGCGCTGGTAGAGTCCACAGCAGCTTGCAACGCGATGCGGTAGTTATTAAGGCGGCTCATATTCACAATCCTAGCAGTGTTAAGATTGCTGTAAGACAGAGTAAGAGCGAGATTAAAGAGCGCACTAGGGAACGTCGTTCGCCTACAAGAGACGTTGTTCTAGGCTCGTATAGCGGTTTAACAGATGAACAGCGAATCGCCATGCCAAGCGCAGCAGCTCTGCAGCGCATTGTCAATCGCACATGGAATCCGGCGTTTGCAACGCTATCGCCATTGGTCTGGTGATGGCCATTTCGCAATGGTACCGCCGAACATGATGCAGTTGTACACAGTTTGTGTTATCGAACATCACTCTGTTATTCCATGCGCTTTCGCGTTGATGCAGAACAGATGAGAAAGAACTTATTTTGAGAATTTGAGAATTTTTTTTTGAGTTGTTTGAGATTTGAATTGAATTTGAGTTTGAGAAAAGTTTGAATTTGAGAAAAAAAGATTTTAAGAAAGGTGCGAAGAATGCGGTTACAGCCACTTGGTCCCATTGTCAACTCCGTTCGTGTTTATTCCATTTTGGACAGTGCTTGAATAGGAAGATCCAACATATTGGATTAAGTCCCCTTTTCCGCTCCGTTCGCTGCGCTGCTCTCCGCGGAAAAGCGCATTTCCGCTACGCCAGTGCCCTACTGGCGAAGTACCCCTTCCCAAACCCACGACCACCTTCCGAACACATTGAGAGGAGGTGTCGCTTTATTCAGTTCAGTCAGTAGTCCACAATCTCAACCAAACAACACACACATGAACTCAAAGACAACACACTATAACAACAACAACACAAATCATGCACTCAGCGGGTCGGCGGCTTCTCCTGCGGATCTTCCATGGTTTGCATCTCCAACCGAGAGAGTAGCGAGGATGCCGTTGGGGTCGTCTTCTCCGAGGATTCCACATAGGCTTTCAGGGTCTCCATTCGCTTCCATCGGCCATGTCGCATTATTTCATCCACTGGGGCTCCATCTTCGATGGCTTGAGTCGCTGCCCCGCCGCGGAAACCGTGTAAACCGATGCTCTCCGGGATGCCGAGAGCCGCTGCTACGCGCTTCCATTCCTTCCGAGCGGAATCATAGCTCATCGGCCTACAAGCATCGTTGAAATTAGCAAATACGAATGGGGATCGCGGAGCCATCTGCAGCCAGTCAGACATCAGTTTCACTGCACAAAAGGGCCCTGGGGCACGCTGGATGACAACTTTGCGAGCTGCGCCTTCCTTGTGTGTCTTGTCCTTGATGATGCTGAGAACCATACGCGTCTTGTCGATATGCACTGAGCGGGTTTGTAGTCCGATGCCTTCGGCCGGACGCAGGCAACCAGCGTACAACACTGCCAAGAGAGTGCGGATGCGGTGATCCTTCCTGTCCTTCGCTTCCCAGAGGGCCAGTCGGCGAAGATGGGCTTCCGAGATCTTCTCGCGGTGGATGGGACTTCTTCCGCTGCGCCGCACTCCTTCTAGTAGAGTTGTGATCCAAACCGAATTGAGTGGGTTGGGGCCGGGATTGAACTTCATCTTCCACTTGAGCGCTGCTGCCGTCTGTTGCGTCGAGGCGGCTGATTTGGAGTCACTGAATTTCTTGGCGAGGAACGCCAGAATCTCTTCCACGCTGGGAGCTGAGGTTGCTCGTGCTCCTCTCCACTCTTGAAACTTCCGCACAATCCGCACATAGACGTGCCGAGTCGTCATCTCCCGAGAAGCTTGGAGCATCTCCCCTGCTAGGTCGGCCACTTCGGACGTCGCGAAGCCTCGTACCATCCGACGAACGATCATGCACGGGTCTAAAGCAAAGCAATTAGTTGGTGAACCCTCCACTGTTGACTTCCTGGGTTGCATTGCTGTCGAATGCCGGGTGGGTGGGTGGAACTTAACTTCACTAAGAGAGTACAACAAAACCACGACTACCGAACGCTGAACTGTCAAGCAAGATGACGCAACACCCGTTGCGGCGTCCTATTACCCTTCTGGCCCAAAATACCGTACCCTCTCAGCGTGTTGCGCTGAGACCCGCGCCAGTCCCAACGACTGGCTGCGCGGAAATCATCATTTCCGCTCCGTTCGCTGCGCTGCTCTCCGCGGAAAAGCGCATTTCCGCTACGCCAGTGCCCTACTGGCGAAGTACCCCTTCCCAAACCCACGACCACCTTCCGAACACATTGAGAGGAGGTGTCGCTTTATTCAGTTCAGGAGGCAAGAAGCCTAAAGCGCGCAATCGACAAGCAAGAAGCAAAAGGGGAATGGGGATCGCGGGCTGTTGAAAACGGAATTTTCGTAGGTAGACGGAATGAACAGCTCGGATCCCTGTTCGAACCAAATGACATCCTTTACGAACCATTGCCAAGTAAGGCCTGTCCGCACCGATGGGAAGAACAAGTTTGATGGCCAATACGGGATCCCCAAAATGGCACGAGACCCGTTCCGGACCATGTGTGCTACTACGTCTGGGATAAGGCGCGGCGGTGGTACAGCCCACACAAACTCGTTCGCCCATGACGAAGCAAACGCGTCTACTGCTTCCGCGCCCACCTCTGCGTACCGCGACAGAAATCGCCTGCATTGCGCGTTGCGCGAATTCGCGAAGGCATCTAATGAGGGCTGCCCCCAGCGCTGCGCGCATAAATTAAAAACATCGGGTTGAATACCCCAGTCGTCCCTATCGAGCAACCGGCTTGCTTCGTCTGCTAGTGAATTTTCCTCCCTCGGCACCCAGACCGGCACGACCTCCGAACCGACGCTTTCGGCCCAGTCAAATATGCTCTCCGCTAATTTCTGCAACTTTGAGAGGCTGCTCCCTTTCTTGACAATGCTTACTGCCCCTTGGTTGTCCACTTGGACGAGGATTTTCGCGCCTTTAAGCTCATTTGAAAAAGCCCTGAGCGCGAAAAGGACGGCTGCGACCTCCCTGTAAGTGCTGGATTCTCCCCGCTCGCCAGGCTCGAAATTCCTGGCGGTGCGCACCGTCGAACCGTTGGTGTGCCACAACACCGCTCCTGCTCCCGTTCCCGACGCGTCTGTTGCTAAGCGGCGCGATGTGCCCACTGTCTCCAAAGATCGACAGTTTCGCTGTTGCGCATTGGCTAGCCACCACCTAAGGTCTGATGATTCACTAGCTGAGAGTGGTTGGCGTGCTTTAGCTGGCAATTCCTCCATTGCAGCGAGGGTGGCGTGCAAGCTCCTCCCTTTTAGTGATGTTACCGGCCCAAACACAAAGCCTATGGATGCTAGCGATCCCCCCAGCTGCATTCGTTCCTGCTTTGACGGGGATTGGGTCTGCAGCATATCGGACACCCGGCATAGGAGCTTGTGCATGCGCTTTTGCGAAATCTGCACGATATATTTTGCCAAGTCAATTTCGAACCCGAGCCATGTCAGTCGCTGCACTGGGCGCCACTGGCATTTGGCCTCCGATGTAACCACGCCCGCGAGCGCTAAATCTTGTCTCACCACACGCACATAATCTGCACAAAGCGAGTCAGTTGGAGCGAAAATGAGCCCGTCGTCAAGGTACAAAGCGCAGGTGATTCCCGCTTCGCGCCACTTGGCTAATAGCGGACGGAACAGCTTCGTAAATAACATCGGGGCTGACGACAGCCCAAAAGGGAGCACGTTAAACACGAAAAATTTCCCGCGCCACTCAATGCCTAAGAATTGTCTGTGCGCCTCGCGAATTTCAACGTGATGGTACCCTGACTTCATGTCGAAAGACGCCAAAAACCCCCTCTTTGGAAGCATGGCGGCTACGTTTTCCAACCGCTCGAAAGTCACCGACTTTTGTTCTAGAAAGCCGTTCAACCATGAGAGATCAATTATCAGTCTCGGTTTGCTACCGTTGTGCACAACGGCCATGGGGCTGACGACGCGCGGTTTGGCCGGACTCGCGCTGATGGCTCCCGCTGCCAGTAGCGCCTCTATTTCATTTCGTACAAATTCCTGGTCCCGTGCGTTCATATGCGCATTCGACTTATAAAACGTGGGCACCTCCCCGTTTGCTTTAAAAGGGAGTGCGTATCCCCGTAAAATTACGTCCAAGACCCACCCTGGCGAATGCAAGCGTTCCCAAAAACTAACACAAGACTTCAGCTTACCGACAACGCTGTTAGCTGCTGCACTAAGCGGGTCCTCACTGCCGACTTGAGCTTGCTCCTTGCGGACACTGCTTGGCCAGGTGTCCGTAACCTTTGCAGTTGTAACACATTGACTGCGCGGGCCTCCTTGCAAACTGTTGCGGAGCTCCATAACCTCCGATAGCATACTGCGTTTGCTGCTGCAGCTGCTGGACTTGTGCTGCCAGGCTTGCAATCTGGTTGTCCCGGTAGTTGAACGCGACGGACGTGCGGGCTCCACCTCCGCCGCTGCGCTACAATCAAACACACTGCGGCATTCCCACGTTCCATATCCGCTTACCGGAAAGGGCCGCTTTCTGGTCGCACTGGGCAGCTGTGCCGGCCGAGCAGCCTCAATCTCGGTGAATTTATCCAACGCTTCTTGTACGCACTGAGCGAGTGACATCTCGGGGTGGGCCGACTGCCTATCTTCGAAAAACTTGAAGAAACTTGGTTGGGCATCGCCCTTGCGCAACAACATGTTACGTGCCTTCATGTCCTCGATAAGGGCACTCAACGATTGATTCTCGCCGACCTCAGCGGCAAGCTGGTTCAGCCGGTTGATCCACTCGGCGTTGAGCTGGACCTGGACGTCCAGACGCGTGCTCTTCAGCGGCTTCTCTTTAACAGCTGCTTGCTGCTGCTTGGCCTCGAGCGTGTCGACCTTCTCGGCGACTTTTTCCATCAACGCAAACAGATGGTCGAACTTCTCGCTCCCTTGCGGGCTTTCAACTTGATCGCTCATTCTACAATATGTCCGTTAGTACCGACCTCTTGTCGCACGTACTTACTTTTCCGAAAGTTGTTCACTAAGAGGGTGGAGCGGACGCGCTGCGTCGCGAAATTACGCACAAGTCCTGCAAAAGATCTGTACGTTACTCCCAGTTATGAAGTAAGCCCACTGGCTTTCTACTGCGCTCGAACACCTGCGCGTGCTCCCAATACTGACTGCCGGGCAACTTCGACCGGTTATGCACTCGGAAACCTTATCCGAATCACGCAGCACTATCTGACCGGAACTTCGACGGCCGTATATTGCACCACAAGTGCGCGAGCTCTCGCCTCTTGATACGGAGCAATACCACAAATTTCGAATTTCGCCGTTCCCGAAACAGGCACCACGCGTTTTTTGGACTTCGAAAATCGTATCAAAACTTAACTCCACAAACTTCACAGAAAGCTATTTCGATTAACTTCACTAAGAGAGTACAACAAAACCACGACTACCGAACGCTGAACTGTCAAGCAAGATGACGCAACACCCGTTGCGGCGTCCTATTACCCTTCTGGCCCAAAATACCGTACCCTCTCAGCGTGTTGCGCTGAGACCCGCGCCAGTCCCAACGACTGGCTGCGCGGAAATCATCATTACCGCGATAACAAAAAATTTCGAAATACTGTTCGATCGTTGGTAGCGTTCGCATTCCTCCAACACGAAGACATTGAAGTTGCATACGATATCGTGCGTCAAAACGCGCCTAACATGCCGCAGATGGTCGAATTTCTTCGTTGCTTCTCGTCAACATTCATTCGTCGTGCAGGAGGACCATCAACGTTCAGTCCAAACGAGTGGAGTTGTTATTTGGGTGTCACCTCTGATCTTGGACGTACAAACAATGGACAAGAAGGGTGGCATAACGCTTTTCGGTCCAAATTTGGTACAAGTGCTCACCCGCCAATGTCGAAGACGATCGATGGATTCAAGAACGAAGAAAAAAATGCTCACGATCGCCTTCGGAATCACGAATTGGATCATACCCGGCCAATCATTGGATTTCCGAGAAAAATGGTGTACATGAAGAACGATATCGCCATCAGAACTCTCACTGATGAATATTACGGAATTCCTGAAGATGGAAGAACGGATGAGAAGCTTCTCCGTTTGTTGCGGGCGTTGCAGTACCGAGTTAATGCATTTTCCGATTAGAACAGAAGCGTAAGGCAGAATCTATTTGTTGGGACTTATTTTGTTATTGTTGTTGCATGTTTGTTGTTATATTGTTGTTACTCTTGTTCCGTGTCCTTAAAAAAATCAATACGGAAGTCCTGCGCGCTAGTATCTGGAGCGTAAATATCTGGCGCGTAAATATCTGGCGCGCAAATGTCCAGCGCGCAAATGTCTGGGCACCGTCGGAAATTAGACCAATGCACGCAGCGGTTTTCAGACTAATTTTTTTCCCAGGCTTGCTCTAGTGTTCTCTTCTGGGAGTCTTGATGGTTAGGCGTCTTTGCCAGGCCTTCTTCTCCAAAATGCACCAAATGGCGCACTTCGTCCGATTCAGATCCGGCGAGTTGGACGGCCAAATGTCTTTGGCCTCATATCTCCATATGTGGTCCGTGCAGAAGGCCATCGATGATTTCGATCCCTGGGCAACCGTTCACTTCTGGTCCTTTTAGATGTCAGGGTTTGCTGTGAAGGCTTGCTACACTGGGAAATGCGGCAAGATGGTCGACCAAAACTTGTACATCGAGCAGCTGCATTGTTTGAACCATGCAATCCAACAGAAAAGCTACATGAAGTACAAGCCATCCTTCTGCATGACAGCACCCACCCGCAAATTGTAAAAGTCGTCAAGACCGCACTCGATGAGCTGAACTGGGAAGTTCTACCACATCCACCGCATTCTCCAGACATAGCACCAACGGATTATCATCTGTTCCGCTCGCTGTCAAACCACATGAAGGGTGTTTCATTCGAAAATGACGAAGAACTCCAGACCTGCCGATTTTTAGAGAACAGGAATCGGTCAACTGGTGGACCGGTGGGAGCAGGTCGTGGACAACAACGGTGAATATATTGTTGATTAATTTCGTTTTTTAAAAGTTCGACAAAAAAAAACCGCAGGAACTAATTCGCCAACCCAATATACATGTATTTAACGGTGCAAAATACTAGGCGCCCTAATGCGGTATATGTCCGTCAAAAGAGATGAAATATTCTTCATCACCGACGCCATATTAGTTTCCGGTGATTCCCAAATGACCCAGTGTACACTTAACGAGCATCAGATAGTTGTATCGTGATTTACCAGGTTACCTTAGGTAGTATGTATGAACATTTGCCAACCAAAACAAAATTGTGAGCTTAAGTATACAATGGGTTACTTGGGAATCATCGGTGAGAAACGATGCTGTGTTAGTGAGAAATAATATTTCATCTCTTTCGACGGACATAGAACGCGTTAGAGCACCTAGTATTTTGCACCGTTAATATACTCGCCTAGGTCTATCACTTGCCCCCAGTCTCTCGTCGATCTTAGCGTTACATGAATGACCGTTCCCTTGTTAGTATTTCGGAAACAGTTTTTATAAGTACAGTATAAGTAGGCAGTGGAACAGTCAAAAATCAAGGCGTAAAGAACTGCAATTTTAAATAAGCACTGCTTTGATTCGCCCAATGACCGTCGTAAACCTACCAATGTGTTGATGCTCAGGCGTGCAACAACTTGCATGGATGTTTGTATGGATGACTGTTTCTTTTCACCACACAACTGTTTTCAAAGAAATAGCTGCAGACACTGCAGACACAGGAGGTGTGAAAATGTATAGTTCTGGTGAAAATAAGGAAGGTAGAAAAAAAGAAGAACTTGTGTTAGGTCGAACCCGCGTACATGTACTAAATCGTTCAATAAACCAGGCAACACCCTCGGCTGCTAGGCCAGTGAACACGCCTTTGCTATCTCTAGACAGTTGCCGTATTTGTTGTAGAGCGCGAGCTCCTATTCATCTTGTTCGTGTTCTCTGTTATTTTTATACGTATATAAAAGTTTAATTACTCATGTTTGAGGTCCCCACTTGGTTGAGTATTTCTGCTCTCCTCAAACATTGTTACGGCAAGACGTAACACCGACATACCTTTGCTTTGGTCCTTTTGGACACACCTAAAGTGGACTGCCAGTTTCTGCACTTCTTTCCTTCTGGGCGTCATCGCAACTAATCCCAGGACAACTGATCCCAGGGACAACTGATCCCATGATGCCTAAATAGCTTTCGGCGGTGTGCCGACAGTTGCACAAAAAATAATTCGTGACCGAATAGGTGGTCGTGATCGGTGTAGGTACTATTGTCTTAGATATCGAGGGCTTTAGCTTTTCTATTCATAGGCTTAGACTGAGTTAAGCCTGAGAGTGGGCTTAGCTACGCGAAAATAGTTGCATTAACATTGTAGCCTCTCCTCTGAGAGAGGCCATCAATCTTTGACAGCTGATGTCCTAGTACGTTAGACAGTCTATATTTCGAGTTATGGAGATCTGAATTCATTTATCATGAAGCATCATTCCGCCCGCTTCGTCCCAAAGGCCACAGAAACCCTCGTAGACCCGGCCCACAGGAAGGAAGGCCAGTTTTACGAGAGACGGATTTTCGCACAACTATTTTTTGACGAACTGTTGGCACACCGCCGAAAGCTATTTGGGCATCGTGGGATCAGTCGTCAGGTCTTTCATTTGTGCCCCCAGCGATCGGTCGGGTCGTCCACTCGCTCTCTCTCTGAGGCTGTCTGAGCCGAATGAGTTAAGTGAGCGGTCGTTCTCGGCCGTCGCTGTTGGCGCACTGATCGCCCCGGCTCCCAGAAGGCCTGGAACACCAGGGAGCCGTAGTTCCACCGTCTCGCCAAGAAGCTCGTAATGACTGCCCGACTCTACCCGCGCCAGAGAAGCCGAAGAAGCGTTGCAACTCCGAAGTCCGCGCCGCCAGCCGAACCGAAGATGCCCCTCCGTTCCGTTCGCTGTTCTCCGCCGCCGCGCCTCTTCCGGAATCAACTCTTCACGACTTCGACGCCCGCGCATACTGATGGGAACGTTGGATTCTGTTGCGTGCTGACCACACGCATTGTGATCATTGTTCGTATTCGGTTTTGGTCTCGCCACGATCCCAACCGTCTACAGTCTCTCTCTGCATTGTCATCCGCCCTGTTTGACATCTGCTCTTGTTTCTACTTGTTATTTGTGCCTAACGTGCGTCTATGCACCCTGTGTTTGTGTATGTCCGCGTTAGGGTTGTTAGCGTGTTTTGTTTTGATTATAAAAGGTTTAATTACCCAAGTTTGAGGTCTCCCACCAGGTAGAGCTCTACGCTCCCTCAAACTATTGTTACGACAAGACGTAACAAATTGGCGATCAGGATTCCGAAGCTCACCCGAAGAATCCGCCACCTGCAACTCCTGCAACTGGTCAGCCGTGCCCAGCCGCGCAGAACCAGCCGAAGAAGCCGAAGCTTAAGGGTTTTCGTCGCAAGACCCACACTTGAACTTTTTACTCGATCTTCAACTTCAACCAAAAAGTTCAATCAACTTGGTGATCACGAAGAAGATGAACGGTCTCCAGAACCTTCCCATTTTCGACCCGGACGTCGATGACTTTGCTCTCTGGTACCAAGTTGCGACAAGCCGCTTGATGTTACTCCCAGAACAAACGTCAGATAAGCAGAAGGCCGCAATGCTGATTGCAATGCTCAACATGTCCGCAGTCAGTCAACTGTCAACGCGCCTGCAAGCTAAGGGCAAGGAACTCACAACATGCGAACTCGAAGACGTCAAGACAGAGCTCACTGCCGCTTTCGAAAAGAAGAAACTCCTGTTTACTTATCGTCGCGAGTGCTGGACACTTCAACAGTCTGCTCACTTATCACTTGATGACTGGTACAAGTCCGTCATGAAAGCCGTGCACAAGTTCGATTACAAATCGTTCTCCGAAATGGAACTTGCTGTGATGATCTACGCTCAAGGACTTCACAATCCGCAACTCAAAGAACATCTTCTACTGAAGCTAGCCGGTCGGAAACATGACGAGAAGACTGATCTTGAGTCCATCCATCAAGAGGCCAAGACGAAGAGCCAAGTTCGAAACGAAGTGAAAGCTCGTCAAGAAATCGCTGCTACCAACAAGCACAAGCCGTTCAAGCAACTCCCACGCCAGTCGGATGCTCCATCGAGAAAGTCACCTCCAAGATCCAAGCCGCAGAAGCTGAGAGAACCACCCAGTCCGTGCTATGGCTGCGGTGAAATGCATTTCAATCGTGATTGTCCGTACAAGAACAAGAAATGCTTCGATTGCCAGCAGATAGGACACAAGAAAGGCTTTTGTGCGCCTCCAAGGGACAAGCATGTCCGCACCATCGACGTGAAAAAGAAGCGCAACGCCTCACCAGACGCGTCAACGAAGAAGTACGTCACCATCCAAGTCAACGGAGTTCCCGTAGAAGTACTTGTCGACACTGGATCAGACATCAATCTTATCAACGAAGATACGTGGTTCGACCTCGACCAGCCGAAGCTTCGCCCAGCCGAGAACGTCTTCAGCGCCTCAAACCACAGCATGTCTCTCCATGGTTATTTCGATGCCGAGCTGAACTGGAACGGACGCGTTCACCACGACCGCATCTACGTGTGTCCCGATGGACCCCAACTGATCGGACACCGAGCGCTCGATGCTATTGGAATGGCCGACATACCTTTCAAGCAGGTATGCTCTACGAAGAAGACGCAAGATCCTCCTCACCTACAAGAAAGTGAGCGAATCAAGACCATGCTTCACCGGAAGTATCCCGCCGTCTTTGAACCAACTCTGGGCCGCTGCACGAAGCACTCTGCCCATATCCAGCTCAAGCCTGACGCGAAGCCCGTCTTCCGCAAAGCGCGACCGTTGCCGTTCGCCAAGAAAGCCCAAGTAGCTGAAGAACTGCGTCGACTAGAAGAAATGGACGTCATCGAGCCCATCGCGCACAGTGACTACGCAGCTCCAGTTGTCGTCGTCCAGAAACCATCCGGTCAGATCCGTCTATGTAACGACTACTCCACCGGATTGAACAGTCAAGTCCAGATGAACCGTCATCCGATGCCGACAATCGAAGACATGCTGACGTCTTTAACCGGTGCCAAGTTCTTCTCATCACTCGACATGGCTGATGCTTTTCTACAAATACCCGTCGAAGAGGAAACAAGCAAGCTGTTGACGATCAACACGCACAAAGGACTCTTCCGTTTCAAGCGCCTGCCGTTCGGAGTCAAGCCGGCAACTGGCATCTTTCAAGAGATCATGGACAAGATGCTGACTGGAGTTCCCGGAAGTCTCGCCTACTTAGACGACATCATCGTCACTGGTGTTGACGCAGACGACCACCTCAAGAATCTCGAAACCGTTCTCCAGCGAATTCAAGATTATGGTCTCCGTCTCCGCCTTGAGAAGTGCCGATTTCTCCTACCAGAAGTCAAGTATCTTGGGATGGTCATCAACGCCCGAAACATCACGGCAGACAAGAAGAAGATCGAAGCGATTCTCAACATGCCGCCACCGGAAAATGTGCAACAAGCCCGCTCACTCCTTGGGATGATCAACTACTACGGCCGTTTCCTGCCGGATCTTCACCACCTAAGGCCGCCAATCGAACGTCTCCTACACAAGGATGTCTCATGGGACTGGTCACAAGACTGTGAAGAAACATTCAAGAAGCTGAAGCAAGCTCTGTCGTCACCACTGCTCTTGGCTCACTTCGACTCCAATGCTGAACACGTCGTCGCTGCTGATGCTTCCGAATACGGAATTGGATGTGCTCTCCTGCAACGCTCTCCAGATGGAACCGTTCGTGCTGTCGCCCACGCTGCCAAGTCACTTAGTCCAGCCCAGCGCAAGTATGGACAGATCGAGAAGGAAGCGTTCGCTCTCACTTATGCCGTTCGGAAGTTCCACAAGTACATCGCAGGCCGCCGATTCGTTCTCCAGACCGATCACAAGCCTCTCGTCGCAATCTTTGGTTCGCAGAAAGGAGTTCCAACTCTGACAGCAAGTCGCCTGCAACGCTACGCTCTGACTCTCTTGAACTACGACTTCGAGATCCAGCATGTAGCAACGGACAAGTTTGGACATGCCGACGCTTTGTCTCGTCTCATCACCGAGCAACGTAACGCTGAAGAAGAAGAACTCAAGATCTTCTACACTTCTGCCGACACGGAAGATGCGTTGGACACCGAAGAGCTCGACGACTCATACGACGTCGATGCGGAATCAACTTTCCCCGTCAAGCTCGATGAAATCCGCGCCGCCAGTATGAAGGATCCAGTTCTACGACAGCTGCACCGCTACGTCAAACACGGTTGGCCGCCATGTGTCAAGAAGACTGCTCCAGAACTCAACAACTACGCCCGGAACATCCCTGCTTTCTCAATCGTCAAGGGTACAGTACGCTACTGCGACCGAGTGATTGTTCCTGCAAGTCTCCGCTCCCGCGTTCTCAAGCAGCTCCACACAAGCCATCAAGGCATGGTTCGCATGAAAGCCACTGCCCGACGCTTCGTCTACTGGATAGGAATCAACAAGGATATCGAAGACTTTTGCCGCTCGTGTCCCAATTGCTGTGAAGCCCAGAAGAATCCTGTCAAAACAACGTTGAGCCAATGGACACCGTCTACCAAGCCGATGGACCGAGTTCACGTTGACTTCGCTGGCCCTCTCAACGGCAAGATGTATCTGATCTTCGTGGACGCCTTCAGCAAATGGCCAGAAGTCCTGCAAATGAACTCTACTACCAGTGAAGCCACTACAACAGCTCTCTCAGGAATCTTCAGCCGATTTGGATTCCCGAAGACACTCGTATCAGACAATGGACCCCAGTTCGCGTCAAGAGAATTTGCTTTCTACTGCCTCAAGTCCGGGATACGCCATCTCACGTGTGCTCCATATCATCCGCAAAGCAATGGACAAGCAGAACGTTTCGTCGACACCTTCAAGAGGTTCATGGTCAAGCAATCCTCAAAAGGGAAGGACGCCATCGATCAGTTTCTGTTCACTTATCGCTCCACGCCGCATGAAGCTATCGGAAACAACAGATCTCCGGACGAACTTATGCTTGGACGTCGACTCCGATCCCCGCTCAATCTCATCACAGAAGACGCTGAGGAAAAGATCGACAAGACCACTTCGCGAATGGAACAACAGTTCAATCGTCACCACGGTGCCCGTCAACGCATTTTCAAGCCCGGTGATCAAGTCTACGTCCGCCTGTCACACGCGAAGAGCAGATGGATAGAAGCTACTGTCAACCGCCAGATCGGAAGCGTGATGTATCGTATGGATATCAATGGAACGAAGACTCGCCGCCACGCCAACCAGATGCGTCTCCGCCAGGCTGCGCCCCATCCATTGGCTGACTACGACGCCTTCGACCTGCTCCCGTTCCCAGACGTCGACTTGATGCCTCTCTCCGATGCCACTGCCGCTCATGGATCAGCCGTACCCGTCGAAGCTGCTGCCGCTACAAACACCGATGCTTCGCCCGCTTCGTCTCCGCCTGCCGCACGATTGGATGCCGACGACTCCGCCCCAGCGCCGAACATCGCCGAGGACAGCTACGTCACCCGAAGTGGAAGGACAAGCAAGAAGCCCAATCGTCTTGGTCTTGTTTCATATAGTTGTTCTTTGTATCCACTTGCTTTGGGAGGTGTTGCGTGCTGACCACACGCATTGTGATCATTGTTCGTATTCGGTTTTGGTCTCGCCACGATCCCAACCGTCTACAGTCTCTCTCTGCATTGTCATCCGCCCTGTTTGACATCTGCTCTTGTTTCTACTTGTTATTTGTGCCTAACGTGCGTCTATGCACCCTGTGTTTGTGTATGTCCGCGTTAGGGTTGTTAGCGTGTTTTGTTTTGATTATAAAAGGTTTAATTACCCAAGTTTGAGGTCTCCCACCAGGTAGAGCTCTACGCTCCCTCAAACTATTGTTACGACAAGACGTAACAGATTCTTTTCGGATTCGTCTGCTCCACCGAAACCAGAAGAAAATCAGCGGCTACGGTGTGACTTTGTTCTTCTTTGTGCATTTATGAGACGTCCTGCACGGCGTAAGCCGTTGATTCGGGAAGATAAATCGTGTAAAAAATCGGGATCAGTCGTCCGTGGAATCATTTGTCCGTGGGATCAGTCGTCCATGGAATCAGTTGTCCGTGGGATCAGTCGTCCGTGGAATCAGTTGTCCGTGGGATCAGTCGTCCATGGAATCAGTTGTCCGTGGGATCAGTTGTCTTGGGATCAGTTGTACTCGACCCCTCCTTCTGCATGACGACTGTCGTAATCAGAAGCGTAGCTGGGCATCAGTGAGGTAAATAGTTGTGAAACGAGTTTACGCGGGCACAACGATCCATTGCACAAATAGATCCAGTGCACAAATATCCGCTTTGGTCAGACGCCTTCATGCCTGTGCTGCACCCATCCACATATGTAGATTTGCACCTACTGTCCTACTGTCCCAATCTGACCACACAGGTCAGTCACCAGGCTGCTTCCACATCTTGGATTGCCGTACGCACACCTAAAAGAGGTGTCGGCCCCTCGATCGTTTGGTCTGACGGCAAACTCTGGGGCAGTTGTGAGTCTCCCGGCTTTTCCAGAGGGAATCGGGACACCCGGAAACTGTAGTCCCACCACTTCTGACCACAAGATGGCCGACGCCAGGAATCCGGCTGTGTGAGAAGCCCGACGGTCGTCGACGCTCTCAGGACACCGGCAAAGACGCAGCTTTCTCTCCGAAGAGCTCCTTGAATCGATCTTTATTCCTGCAGAATCAGTCAACTGAACCTCTGAGAGTGAGTGAGACAGAGAGAATCCTAATCGCTTAGAAATTTGCATACAATGTGACAATACATAAATACAGAGAAGCGGACGCGTAGCGGGTACGGTTGACCACCCACGACGGCGCGGAGATGAGACCAGAATGAACGTCGGGAAGAGATGAAGAGAAGCCGAATTTTACCGGAAGGAACACCGTTATTGCTGGAGGAAAGCTTCGGAGGGCACGGTAGCCGCTAGTCGACGGAGTTGTGGAGGAGGGCGGTGACGGGAGAGGCGCCGGAGGAGACGGGCGCCGTCTGCAGGTGCAGCTTCAGGTGACCCTCGAGCTCAGCAGGCGAGGCGCACACCTTCTGGCAGACGGAGCATACGGTACGCCACCAGAGCATCGCGTCGAGGGGCAGCGGCGGCGCCGAGGCCCTCGCCAGGAGGGGAAAAGGCAACCCGAACGGGTTCGGGGCGCCGAAACGGAGATCGGTGGCCGGCGCCGGCGGGGGACACCCCATAGGGCCGGGCGCGTCGGGACCGCTGGCTGGTCCCGATGCGAACTCGAAGATGCGACGGCCGCGGCGGGAGGGATTCTGCTGCCACATGTGGGTGCCCATGTGGACCTTGAGGTTGCCGCGGGTGGTGAAGGCTCGGGAGCAGACCTCGCACTTGAAGGGCTTGTCGCCTGCAAGGACAGGGCTGAACGTGTGGGGGCCGGATATGGTACCTGTGTGGGTGCGCATGTGGATCTGGAGGGCGGAGCTGCTGCTGAAGTGCTTGAAGCAGACGGAGCACTGGTGCTTCGAGAGGACAGGCGTCTGCCGCGGAGGCGGCGGCTCCGTTTCAGCCCACATCTTCTGCATCGCGTCCAACGGATTCTGCGCAGGCCCGTTCGACGCCGTGTCCAGAAGGGGCTTCGTCTCGGAGCCCTTCTCAGGGGGAGCAGCCCTGCAACGCACGTCAGAGTCCGCCCCCGTCCTGCTCGCCTACCTATCCGGCGTCTTCTCCTTCGTCGGCTCCTTCGGCGCCTCGGCCTCCTCCATCGCCTCGACGACGACGGCGGAGGACTCGGGGCCCGCCTCTGGCTTCTTCTTCGGGGGAGTCTTCTGGAATACGACGGGAGTGGTTTCCGCCAGGATGCTGCTGATGCTGTTCTTCGCAGGCGTCGACGCGGGCTTCGGCGAGGCCCGCGCCATCGAGGGATGCTCAGCAAGCGAGGTGGGTCCCGGGTGGAAGGGAAGGAGTCCCGGGAAGAGCGGGAAAGGCGGGAAGGGCGCCGAGGTGGTGGGTGGGAGGAGATTCGGAGGGAGGAGGTGTGAGAGGCCGTTGAGGGGCGTCTCGGAGACCGGAGGAGGAAGGGCGCCGCTGGCGGACGGTGGCAGCGGGTTCCTGCAACGAAAAGAAGGTCTCGCCGCGAGGGGCCTGACTCACCGGCTGAGCTGGCTGGTGTGCTGCGAGATGTGGTGCTGGAGCTGCTGAGGCGAGAAGAACTTCTTCTGGCAGATGGGACACTGGTGCTGGATGGCCGTGGGCGCGCCGAGGCCGCGGAAGGAGTGCTTGGCGCGGTGGACGCCCATGTGCGTCTTCAGGTTGCCCTTGGTGGTGAAGGCGCGCTGGCAGATGCGACACTTGAAGGGCCGCTCGCCCGTGTGCGTACGATAGTGCATCTGGAGGGCGCTCTTGCAGGAGAGGACCCTTCGACAGAGGAGACACTGGTTCGGGTCGGTCGTCGGGAGCGCCTTGTCGCCCACCAGCGCCCGGATCTTCTCCGACTCGTCGCTGGTGCTCACCTCCATCAGCGCCTCCCAGTCGTCGTCGTTCGAGCTCGCCGCCAGGAACATCTCGTGTGGCGCTGCGGGTGGCCGACCCAGGTCGAATGAGGGTACTGTAACGAGACGGTTACGGTGACGGTGGGTCGGATCCTACTCGAGGGGTGAGGTAGCGAGGAGGGTGGCGGGGCGAGCGAAGGCAGCTGAAGGAAGGTTGGCGGCGGCCCCGGAGGTACGGTAGACGAGACGGAGAAGGAGAGGTCGAGGGCCGAGGACGACGAGGCGACGGGATTACGGTGGCCGGCGGCAAAAAGCTGGTCGAGGAGGAAGCTGCTGGGCTCTGGTGGCGCCTCGGCGGCCTCCTCCGAAGGGCTCGGCGACGGGGAGCGCGTCACCACGTGATAGTGGAGCTCCCGGAGCGGGGGCACCGACCCGGCACCGGAAGGCGTCCTCCAGAGGTCGTCGGGGGGTGCCGGGCCTACGGAGGAGGGCCGCGGACTTTCGAGGCATCGGTGCTTCGCCATCTGAAAGGGACGTGTCGCCTGGGGATGGTTACGGTAGGTACCGCTGATACGGAGGCGAAGCGCTCTTCGCAGTCGTCGCACTGGAGAAGCCGTTCGTCGTGGTGGCGGCGATACGCGTGCCACAGAAGCGCTCCTCGCGAGCAGAAACGCTGAAAGAAGGGAGCTGAGGCCGAAAACAGGCAATTAGGTGCGGAGGCCCTTATGAAGCTGCTTCGAATTATAATTAATGGACGACGCTCACTTCAATGCGAAAACAGGCAATTTGCTCACCTGTGAGCAGTTCTCCGCGGCGCAGGCGTGTCCCTTTTCGTCTTCGCGGCCCTTCGGCGCTCCGCCGACAGCGCTGGCGGCCTCGTTGCTGCTCGGCGGCGAGAGCGGGGGGTAGCCGGAGCCCGGCGGAGCAACGAGGCCCTCCACCGCGAGCACCTTCAGGTCGAGGGGCGCCCCGTGGGCGAGCTGCGCGTAGAGCTGTAGGAGTTGCTGCAACTTAGGTATCAGACGGTCCCTAGAAGGCGGCGGCGGTCTTTGTCGCCACCGACGGCACTTTCGCACGATCGTCGCGCGAACGGCGATTAATCGCGGTTGTTTGGGGCGAATTTTGAAAAATGGGAATCGAAGAAGACGACATCGGCACCTAACCGCAACACAAAAGGCCACCAATCATCCCGGAGCCCTTCCGCCCTCGCTCACCTGCTGGGGAGCCGTGAGGCCGCCGAGCGACTGGAACAGAGCCTTCTCCGGCGCCTCCTCGGAGGGCGCCTTCTGCGAAAGGTCGATCGCGGCTTCGGAGTCCGACGCCGGCGGGGTCATGTCCTTCTGAAAGCAGCGGCTGCAGGGAGGTCTCCACGGGGAACGCCTAAGAGCGCCGACGGTGTCGAGAAGAAGCCGACGGGGCGGGGCAGAGGCTAATTGCATACCTGGAGACGCTGGGGCAGACGACACTCCGCGGCGGCCCTCCGCTCGAGGAGCCGGCCGAGGCTCACAGCGAACGGCGGCGATTCGCTCGACGACTTCATCGCCTCTGAAACCCGAACATTTGATATTTCACTCCAACAGCCCGGCGGTGGGATACTGTAGCGTGGTCGTTAACTGCGGGCTTATGGCCTCCGGCCTGCACTTTCGGGGACCGAAAACACTTCATTAGGCTGCGCCTTCTCGGCGTGAGGTCTGTGTGTTCCTCGTCAAACCAGTTGTCGGAACCGTCGACGAATCGCCGCGGCGACGACGATATTAGCAACATTTTTGGGGTAATTAATTCGCGACGTGCTCCATTCATCGTCGGCCTTCGGTTCGCATTAGTGTTTCGATTTGTCACAAAAATGAGCGCCGTGACAGCGCCCGCGGAGGCAAAAAAACTCGAGAGTCTCTCCGCGCATTAGGGTCACCGTGCTGTCTAACCCGACGGCGGAGCAATAAAGAGATCGCCGGCGGATAAGGATGTTACAAACGCGGAGTATCGCCGTCGAAATCACCGCAGAAAGCCGCTTCTGCAGATCCCTCGAAGACGACCTGTTCGGTGCCCTCTAATCGCCACCTCTCTCAAACGGCGTTTCGCCCCATTAATAACCACGGCGCCTCTTTAGAAATGGTTCGAAGCGGCGATAAGCATCTTGTGCATCTTCTCGATCCCGTAAATCGTCGAATTTTGATCTCCTTGAAGGGCAGGTGTCCTCGCCGGCGGCGGCCTCTTTGTCCGCCGCCGCTACCGTACCCCAACGATAACATTTGCGGTCGTTAAACGCGAATTTAATTGCGCTACAAAAAGCCGTTTGGCAACAACGCCGCGCCGCCAGCGGCGCCTAGGCGGCGCGGCGGCGTCTCCGCGGGGGGCCGCAGCGGCGACAGTTGCGCGTACAAAACAAAGAGGACTTCGGCTTCATTTATCATCGCGATCCCGGCGTCCCTCAGGGCGCTCCGCGTCGTTTTAATTTCCAATCATTTCGAGGAGGCGTAAAGCCGGCCGTCATCGAATCGATAAGTTCCCCAGGCGCCGCGCGCGCGGCCCGCCCCGCCGCTCCCTCCGCCAATCATAACCTCGCGCATCCCGCTTATTACCGTACCCGCGTGACGCAGACGTAACCTACCGTACACCGCGGCGTTTCCGGCGTCCGTGCTCAAGGAAGCCGCAATCAATCATAATCGAATCGGAATCAGAAAATAACGGAGGGCCACCCACGGCGCTTATCGGATTTGCTGCTTCGGTCCCCGACGCCCTCCACGGAGATCCTCCAGGTTCCGCGCTCCGATCGATTGCGACACAATTTTTGCGCGCTTCATCGGCGATCGCCAGGTACCCGGGTGCCCCTTAGGCATGCACGTAACCTAGCCCCGACCCCACCAATCACCTAACCTAATATTTGTCATCGCGCGTCTTTTTGACAGGTGACACGAAAGCGCACAAAACAGTCGCCTGGGGATCTTCTAGGATCATAAGCGGAGGCGACTGCTCTCCGAGGGTCTCGAGATGAATGCGGGTAATTAGGGAGTGCGCTTGTGAATGGAAAGACAAACGAGATTATCCTCTTAGCTCATTTGCATACGACAACATATAATTGACAATCTGGCGACAAATTCTCTCGTTAACTCTGCCGCCAATCAGAAGACAAAGGTCGCGGCGGCGGGCCCGCCGGAACCGTCAGGGAAGTTCGGTCCCGGCGGCCGATGAAAAAGGTCGCCGAAAGGGCCGCGCGACCGCACAAAAGCCATAAATCGGACTGGAATCGCCTCGCGGCTGCCCCAAAGTTCGAAGGCCCAATTAGTGGCTGCTCATTTGAATTTCTTTGCAACGCCGCCGCCGCCTCCACTGCTGCTACAGTCGGGGCGCCGAGATGCGGGCAGCGATAGGACGAGGGCCACCAAAATAAAGGGGAAAAACGCACCGAAGTGGGGATTCTCGGCGGTCTTTGGCTGCTCGGGGGAGTTCAGAAGGGGCGACGGGGCGGCTGAGGGCGACGTCGACGACGACAGCGAAAGGGCCCTCTGCGGCTTTGCCTGTTTCCGACGAGACGACACATTCATGCTCACTGGAACATCACACTCTGAAAGCAGGGGTACGGTAGAAGGACGGAGGCGACGCACGGGCGCTCGAGGCGAGCGCTTCGGAGAATTGCAACATCGCCGCGGCGACGGGCAATTAATTATGCAAAAAGGAAAACAAAGAATACAAAAATGAGTCGTCGTAGGGTCGCGGAGCGGCGGCGGGGTCGGCTGCCTCGTCTTCTCGATTATTAGTATTTGGTGTCGCGGTGGTGAGCGACGAGGCAGCGCTCGAGGAGCGACGGCGATTGGCGGCGGCGCAAAAAAGCCGACGAAAATGAGTGAATATGACGGACGGAGAAAGTGGGCGAAGGTTGGAGGGTCCAAGAGGGAAGGCGGAGGGGCGGCGCCTCGCCGAATCGGGGCGGACCGCTTATGAACAGTCGCAGATTCGCCGGGGTCCAGAGGCTCCGATCTCTGCTCCGATCCCGGCTCCGGCTCCAGGCGATCAAAGTGATCGCCGAGTACAATATATGCAAAAAAAGAGAGTAACGGGACTGTCATGTCCAATTAGTCACACAAATTAGAGCCAGAGCGCCTTCCCTTCTCTCGAATATTACAAAATAGCCGCGCGGGTGACGTCAACGGAAGGGACGAAGACCGCCGCCGCCGATCTCCTCGAGTGATCTCGAGCGGTCGCGCGGCCCTCCTCTATTTGTCCAAAAAATTAAATATGAGCGAATATTATTTGCCGAGAGAGCCTAAAAAACGAACTCGCGAGGCGCTAGCTCGACTTCCTCAGCATAATATTTGCCCAACTCTCGCACAGCTTGTCGTGTCGGCGACGAAGCTCGAAGCGCCCGAAAATCGGTCCATTGATCGGCTCCGTACAGAAGCGGGACCGGCGGAGCCGGAGGTGCCGACTACAGTATCCCGCCCGGGCGAGGCTTGTGCGATTCCATCATATTCGAGTTAAGCGCCCTCCGGGGGATATTATTGCGGGACGCGCGGCCTCCCCTTCGAATATTATTCGAGATTGAAGGTCCCCGAGGAGTTCTCCTTCGGAAAAGAACGTTTTAATTTGAGGAGCCATCAACTTCTGCGCCGCGGATCCGCCCCGGGGACGCGCACTCCTAGCGGTAGAAGCGGTACGGTTCCGCCAGAAGACAGCCCTATCGCTCACCGCCCACCGAATCCATAAAACAAATTAAATTTAATTATATGACCTCTTTTTGGAGCGAACGCGCGGAGACGACCGAAAACAAACCGCGAAGGCGCCATTGACACCACCGGGTGAATCGCTTGACTCCAGAGGAGCCGGGCCGAGGGGAGCCGTCGAGGAGCAAGCTCCGACGGCGCCGGCCGGAGGCACGAAAACAAGGAATATGATGCGAGGAGGACGCGAAGACACCGACGACGCTCGCCAGGAGGCAATAAAGTGGCAATAATTTCAGATAAAAACCCATAAAGTCAACTGGTTTCGGTGGTGAAGATTTGTAGTAAAGTTGCCATCGGCCGCGGCGCTACAGAGGCCCGGGCCAGATCGGACCGTGGCGGGAGTCAAGAGGCGCGCGGTCCTAATCAGGGCGGAGGGCTACCGAATCGTCGCCAACGGGGCTAATTGCACGTCGCTCGCGCACACAAACATGGCCTCGCGCGGCCCCTCGGGGCGCACGGCGCCCACCGATTACATTATCCATCCGCTTTTATCTCAAATTACACCGACAGATATTATGTCTTCTTCTTCTGCTTGTCGTCTTCCCCTAATCATCCCAAATTCGTCTTATGCAAACAGAGATCCCGCGAGGCTTCTACCGTACCCTGGGCGCTCCGCAACATCTCGAATGTTGCCGATCGGCGTTTTTTGGAGATCGTCTCCCCGATCGTTTATCGGCGCGATCAGCGAGGGAGCGCCGGCGTCCGGAGGGCGCAGAGACGCGAGAGAAGAGTCGTTAGGCGAAATGGACGCCATGAGGGGCGAAATTTATTAGCGAATGAAGAACGAGTGATGTCGCGGCAACAAAGATTCGGCGGCAAAATATGAGAGGGCGCCAAGGAATCAAGAAAGAATTATCCGTCATTATAAACGTCTTTGCGCGACCCTTGAGGAGCGAACAAACGAGCGATTAGCGCCGTCAGTCAAGGGTGCGCCCGGACCGGCGACGTGGGTGGTCGGAGCCGGCTACGGTACACGACGGCGCTGCTAATTAGCCCCGATCTGCATATGCAACGTGTTTGTTGTGGCGCCAGCCGGTGACACATCGCCTGGAGCTTCTTTCGATATTAATTTGGCCCTCCTGACTCACGTGCGAACGCCCGCGCGCCCCAAACATCGACGCCGTCGCCGGCGGGCGGCTCTACCATATCCAGCGCAGCGCATATGAATCCGCGAACGGCGATTTACACATTTGGCGCTTATTTATCGGCGTTTAAAGTGCGACGCGTTGCCTTCGGCGAATGTAAAAACAATAAATTATGTGATGGGGCGAGGACTGCAGGAGATAGGCGGCCCTTCCGCGGCCCTCTCCGAGGCGACCATTATGGAAAATAAATTAAATTGGTATCCCGCGCGGTGCTTATTTCCGCGAAAGCATTTAATTATCATTCGCTGTAGAGCAGTGGCTTCGCGGCCGACCGAAGGGTACTGTAGCCGCCGCTTCCTCGCAGCAGCGTCGGAGAGCATATTGTCCAGGGATTTATGGGACCTCGAATCGTTTCAAACTCCGCAACTTTGACGGTCGCGTTTTACAATCGTCTTCCGCGAGCAGCACTATTCGAGGAGTGATAAATGGCACTCGAACTCGGCGTTTCCTCTCGGCCCTCGGCCTTCTCCTTCCCGGCCCAGCCGGTCCGGATCACCTGAGATATGACGCCAAACAACGGCGCCTCAGGCGATATACGATCGCGAGTTATGACGGCGCAGCAGGTCGCCTCACTCCCGGAGGACGCCGCGGACGGCGCATATGCTACAGGACTCATAGAATCACTCTGATTTATCATCTTCTTTAACCCATCGAGCGCCACGAGCGTCCGGAAGAGGACCGAAGAAGAGGGTCTGTTTTGTCCGATTAATTACTAATTAAAATGTTTTCGCTACAGGCGGCCTCGGAGGCGCGCAGCGGGCCAGAAATGATAAACGCTCCGCGGTCATGCGATAAATAAGCGTCTCTAAATAATTTTATGTCGTTTGCGACGTGCCGAGCGGACGTCCGGACGCGGATTACGGTAGCCACTCATTTCATATTAATTCGCGATTATGGACGGCGTCGCGAAAACAGCGTCGGGGGCGGCGGAGCGCAGTCCTGGGCGCCTGAGGTAATCGGACGAGCGATTACCATAACTCAGAGAGAAAAGTGTCGCCGAGGGGAATTGAAAAGCGGTTCATCAAAACATATTAATCATCGCTACTCGGGAGGATTGAAGTTGTCGGCGAGAACAGAGGCGAAAATAAACGAAGATGATGAGGCGTGGAAGATCGGGGAGCAGGCTTGACGGAGGGGAGCTTCTCGAGCTGCTCCGGGGCACGCCCCTTCGCGAGCTTCTGATGCTTGTGAGGGACTGTGAGACTCAGAAAACTGCAGGTAAGCGCACAGTCCTTCCATGGAGGGGGATCTACAGATCTCCAATCCTCGGCTCCGGAGCGGCGCCACCTCCTTGGTCCCTTCGGAGTTCCGCGAACTCGTCGCGAACGCGCGTATCGACGCATAAGTGAGTGCGCGGGGAATTAACTCTTTCTTCGCTCGCCTCGGCACTCTCGGCGTTGCCTGAGGAAGCCGGCTGTCTACGCGGCCCGGCTCCTCCCACGGCGTTCCATTCGCTCTCCGCCACTCATAACAACAACAATTCCGAATATAATATTCGCGCGCAGCTCGGTAGCGGCTCCCCGGCGCGGACTACGGTAATAAGACTCCGCCGCTCACTGTCGCCAGCCGATGAGGCGCCGGCCAAGAAAGCGAAGAGGCCGAGGACTTCCGACGAGGCCACTATTTGCGTGTCCGCGATTAATTTGGTCCCCTCGAATCTCAACCTCGGCTGCCGCACTCGCGCGAATATTCAATCGGCCAATTCGTCGCCGAGTCATGCTTCTTATCCATCCGACAAATCTCATCATCCCGTTATTTCGAAGCGGCCCCAAGTTGCACGGCCCTTCTCCAGGAACACCTTCGGCTCCGTCCCCCAGTGACCTTATCCATCGCTCATCGTTATTTGTATAAGCCGCACGCTCGTTTGCATATGCTCTGCGGCGCCTCCCTAATTAACAAATTGTCTTCGAGGACCTCCCGAGGGAGGCGGTTCCGATTGCTTCCGCGCAATGTTTCCTTTTGGCGTTTTTGTCCGGCGCGGATCGTCGCTTCTTTATGCAATATTTATTGCGCTTCGGTTCGCTGAGGACCAGCAGAAGAATCACGGAGTCGGCCTTGGTCGCCGTCACCATTTTATTAGTTTTTCAGCGCGCCGTTCATCGCCACCGTCCATAATTGTATTTTTGTCTAAAATCCAACCCATAAAATCCGCGCGCAGAATACCTGTTTGCCCATGCTCCGGGGGCGAAGCGAAGAGGGATGCACAATGCAGAATAAATCAGAGCGGAAAGGTGATATTAGGTCTGCCGAAACGATCGGAGACGCCGAGGAACCGATGCCGCCAAGGAGCTGAGCTCGGGAGCGCTGTAGAAGCTCGTGGGGACAGGGATGCGGATCGCAGAATTGGGCAAAGTGTCCAGAAGCTGAGAGGACATCAAAGGCAACATATGGGATGCACCATAACGTCGTATGACGGTCTGCTTACAACTACGACGCGGAGACGCTGTAAAAGTGTAGCGCGGGAGCGAGATCCTTCTGGAACCAGGTATCGATGCGACGTAGCCAGGTTTGTCAATGTTCTATGAGATCAACAGTGATCCGAGTAAATCTACTGTGGACGAACAGCGCTGCGGAATTCCGCAAAGTTCGTCGAGCAAAGATGAGAAAAATAAAAAAGTAAGCAGAATCTGAAAGCCAGTCATAAACCGAGGACAGCTGATCAGGCCTGCCCGGTCGCCCCGTCCATAAACTTGGACCTCCAACGCGCGATCGGCCTTCCACCGGCGTCGATCCCCTCGGCTCTTCAGCAGCGATTCAGAACTCGAGGGAGAAGGGGCTCTGTCATCTCCAATATGGCAACTTCGCGCATCTCTGCCCGCGCTCTGATGACTGATTCCCGGCGACAGCGGCTTCGTCAGCGCAAATTATAAAACAACGCGCAGCGCCCTCAAATCTCATTAAGCCACTCGGGTCACCCGACTCGGCCATCAGCTAAAAGATATAATATTGCATAATGGGATAAATGCTCGCTGTTTTGTCCTCGCGACGCGCGACATGCGCATAATTAAGCGCGGCGCTTCCTTTCTGCCAGATTGCGCCGAGCGTCTCCGTTTCAACAACTGATCAAATATTAATCTCGGAGACTCTGCTACCGTAATCCGTCGTTCCCAGCGTCTAATGGACGCGTGAGTTCGCAGGAAATATTAGAAGCGCGGATTTGCCGTATCCGCTTTCATATGTCTCCTCGAAGCGCTCCGGGAACCGTACAGAGGAGAGACGTCTCTCGGGAAAGACGTCTGTCAGACGGTGACCTCCGAAGGTGTGCACGAAGGCGTCTGCTCCGGCGGCGGCCCTTTGGAAACGCGCTTTATGATCGATTACAGAATAGCGCCCGGGGCCAGTTGCGCACATCGTAAATCGCGATCAAAACAATCCGTCATCGAACCTAAACAGTCACTCGCCCTCAGGCACGAGGGCCGTTGCGCCCTGCGGGAGACTGCTTAACGAAAGAATGATGGAAAAACATTGCATGGACAGATTATGAGACCCCGACTAATCCTCAGAGGCGAACTCGCGCTCCGAAGACATTTGATGACCGTGAGTGAGTGATGAGGAGAAGCGCTCCCGCCTACCAATTACGTGTCCCACTCACTTAAGAAACATTATCTGTATTTAGGAACATATATATCGACATTTATATCTTCACATCCGTAGTCACAAACAAACGGCTACTGCTCCTCATAAGAACCAAAATGGTATCAGAGGCAATAAATTACACTCGTACACTTAAAAAAGAAATGTGACTTTGCAGAAGGGACATCTATTCATAATAATAAAGAAAAGGAATGAAAAAGCAACGCTAACACAGATCGGAAACTGTTCACTCATAGCGTTCACTGACTTCCCTGTTGATTCAGCAAAAACTCGATGGCACCGCTAACATCCCCCAAGCTGGCCAGCAGAGCTGAAACGGGAACCTGTTGGTCACACTGGAAGCACACGGTCTTTACCTTGGATGTTAGCTGCCTCGTTGTCAAAGCCCATTTGCCGCAGATCGTTCAGCTGCTGACGGAAACGTTCCTCGGGCGGAGGAGCGTTGGCTGTGTTGGCCGAAGATCCCTAAAATGAGTTTCTTCAGTTATGCTCATCCGTGGTGAGGCTTCCAAGCCCATTTCGAAGCTGTTCGTTGGTTGTAACGTCACATGAAAAAACGTGACCTTTTACTTACGAAGCTAATCCTAATGCTGCAAAAACTGCTTCATCGCAGAACACGGGATTTAACAATGATAGATTATAGGGCACATCAACAATGTTACGCAAGCGCAAACAACAATCAGGCCGTTCATCTCGCTTCCACTTCACTTCACAAGCCATGACCCATACGTTCCCCGACAAATATTTAAAGCCCTGAAGTCAATAAAAGAACGCTATAGCCGACCCCCGAAAGGATGTGTCAAAAGCAGTGATGGGAACTCGAGCCGATTTCGCAATCCGAGCCGAGCCGCGAGCCGGCTCCGGCTCCGGCTCGGCTCCGGCTCAGTTCCGATCTCTGGTCAAAAGTCAAAAACGTACCGCATTGAGATTGAGCACGTGACGCAAGGCGTTTGCAAGTGCCTCTGGATTATCGGCAGAGCCGCTATTAGCGCCTTGATCGGTGCTTCCACCGGTCCTAAAAAACCACTCAATCACAACAAAAATTTAATTTGACCTTCACCCCGCAGCAGTAGTTGCCGAACCAGTAGCAGCCTCCATTCCAAAACGAAGAAGCTGGGGCGCTTCCTGGCGGAGAACTTCATAGCCTTGCTGAATCTGACGAAGGGCTTCTTGAACACGGGGATTCACAACTGCTTGCATTATCTCAGGAGTGGCTTCATTTAGCTGGAATGGGCGAAATGATAAGTTGGAAATGACACACAGAGTCTTACCGCACGGAAAGCAGCAGGAAAAGCTTGACGCATCTGATCGTTCAATCCGGACTGGGAGAAAAGTTGGCTGCTTTGCTCGAACATCTGGCGAAGTACTTCCGGATTTTGGCTCAGGGAATTCGTAATGTTCTGCATGGATGGACTCCTCATTACGGACTGCAATCCATCCGGGTTCGACATCATTTGACGCATCAAATCCTGCATCCCGGCAGAGTTCATGACTGAAGAAATACCGGTGCTGTCAGGAGCAGTGGTTCCGCCTCCACTGGGGTTTGCCGGAGCAGCAGTGTTTCCAGAAGAGCCTGACCCCCATGGGTTGGGAAGAGCCTCAGCGTTCTCAACACCGGCGCGCTGACTGCGTGAAGTGGTAACTGAAAACAAAAACGATTCAACGCTACCGAAACACATCGTTTTGCGTACATGAATTATCCACTAACGATGCAAAAGGGTTCCCCGCAAGAGAGTTCGTTGCAGAATTTAGCAACGGTTCCTGTACGTCCTGGTACAGGCGCTGGAGGGCAGCTTCTCCTCCAGGAATTCCCTAAAAGAGTAATTAGACCGAGGCTTTAATTGCACATTACACACCTGCAAATTGCGAATGGCTTGGTCATGATTGCGCATCATTTCTTGGAACATGTTTGGATTCCTGACCATTTCCATTGTTTGGCGAAGGACTTCAGGATCGTTAAGAAGATGGCCTAATTCGGGATTCCGTTGAATGATATTTTGGATCTGCGGATTTTCCATGAAGAGTGACCGCAACATATCAGGACTATTCATGATATGCTGCATGATCGGATTGTTCATCATGTCGCGCATCATGTCCGGATTCGACATCATCTGCTGGGCCATTTCGTTCGGATTTGCTCCACGCATCATGCTCGCAAGGAAACTGGAAGAGCTGGGAGCCCTCGTAGTGCTCGCCTGTGTTGTTGGTGGCGCTGTACTTGTTGGTGGCGCTGTAGGGGCCACATTTGTTGGTGGACTCTGAACTTCAGCTTGTGACACTCATGCAGAAGTGATGGGATCATACTCTGTTCGCGGAAGGAGACATTGGATTCCTGATGACGAGGTGAACACTCATTCCGTTTTTGATCCCTAAAACGTGCACTGAATAAATCTGGAAAAACATGGCTGCGTACCATGACTCTCCAGAGTTTCATGATCCTTCAGTATTTTTCCGGAGAAGATAAGGCATAATTTCTCGATGGGACTGTTGACAATCGCAACTAAGTCCGCTTTCAGCTGAAAGTAACCACAATTGCACAACGTTGTTTCACGCAGAAAAGGTCGGTAGAATGGTCATTCCGTTCAATTTTCCGAATTGAGATCAATTACTAACCTCGCCGACGGTGGCTTTCTCGGCAATCTTGATGTCGTAGCTCTGCGTCGTCGTCTTGATCTTGAGCTCCATCTGGGGCTGGTCGTCGGCAGCCATTCCGCCTTCTGAAACAAGCTTTGGGTAACTTTGCTCGTGGCGCGCCGAATCAGATCGATGGTCGAGCGAGGCTGAATCAAACGAGGCGACGTCATCGCTGGCTGTCGGAAGAGGTGCGAAGTTTCGCGAAATTCGTGCGGGTTGGTCTCCAAACGATTACCTCCATGAAGGAGACAGACATGGAGACTGGACTCAAGGCGGGCGAGTGAGGAGAAGCGGGCGTTGGCACTGTGGTCGTATACGATCGAACAGAAATTTTGCCGGCGTTTGCGGAGTCTTTCGGCGACGTGGACTTGCTTGCGGCCGAATTTCGGAGTGGGTTTCTGATTTTTGCGTTAATGTTTTCGCTTTTCTTGGGTAGTTCTTGTAGCCGTTCGCCGTTCTTTTTGGCTTGTGTGGGGTGAGGTCGTTTATTAAGTGGTGGTTTGCTCAAATTTTATGGATTTTTTTTGCTGGGGATGGTGCTGACTGTGCAAATCGAATTTCGGACATTTGTTGATCAATTCTGTTTTCGCGCGTCTTCATCTCGAAACTGAAGTCGTGGCGATGATACTTGTGGCGGTCCGCCGCCACTTTGCGGCTGGCTTGTTCAATTCGATACGCGTGGCAGAGAGAGCAGGGAATTCGCGCTCTGTTCTACCACGCGTTGCGGGGCGACTAGTGTGCGGTTTCTACGGTACAATTGATGTGCAGGCGATCTGTTTAAACGCAATGGGCGGAGGGAGCAACAGCCAATCAGATGCCAACTCGTGGCTATTTGAGCACGTGTTGTAACCACATTTCATCCCACCTTTTTAAGAGGACCATCTTTGGTACATGCGTTGGTGCAGGCTCTGGGTTTGTTGTAGCAGACGCTGTCGCGCCACACAGCGACGCGTGTGCCCTAGCAACCAGTAGCTCGGAAGGATTCATTAGTGGTGTGAGGTGGCCTTGTGCGGTGGCGCTCCTAGGTGTTGTCCTAGTATGCAGGACTCATTTTCGCCATGGGTCTGGTGATGGTCCTTCTGTCAAAAATTTCAGGCGATTTTCCGTTTTCGGAACATTTTCTGCTAATTTGCATTTGTAGCACATTTCGTGAGTAGCAGCTTTTGGATTATTAGACGGAAAGAAGCAACGGAATATCGCATTTGAATGTGGCCATGTTTCCATTTGTTTCTTTCTCTGCATTCAGATCGCCCCGTTTTTGCTTGAGAATTGCAGATACGTCGTTATTGTAGGATCTACTAGTTGTTAGTTTGAATGTTGCCTGCATATCGCTTAGAAGGAGAAGTCCCGCACCAGGAGACCTTGCAATTACAGAGGACAAAATCAACTATGAAATACAGCTTAAACATATTCATTCACCGATAAAACCTATCAGGTGTTTCTACACTCTAGCATGTCTATCTCCATGCCAAATTTCAGCCAAATCGGCATGGGACAGTTTGGAACCTCTCCTTGTTAGCATTTTTCTGTTAAATGCTAACATTTTACACTGCTGAGTTTTCCACCGGAAAACGTACTCTTTAAAACCCTTTTAGTCCACAATTCTGGAATTCTATTTATTTCTGCTCCATTTCTTTGTAATTCTCTAAATTGCGCATTTAGTTTTAATAATTTTTATTTATACGTGTATTTGTCGTGGCTTATATTATATGTGTGCTTTTTAGTAATTTGTGCTTACTCGTCAAAACACGTGTTATGTTTGTTTTCGTGCTGTGCTTTTTTTCTCAAACATTCAATTCGGAAATGTTGTAGGTAATGCTAAAGCTGATTTCATTGGTACTTCTGGTTGGTGTCGCTCTCGCCAGCGACGTGCTGGAATTCACGGACTCGAATTTTGACAGTTCGATCGGTGACCATGAAGTCGCTTTGGTTGAGTTTTACGCCCCTTGGTATGTTTATGAGATCCCGCTGCACATTCAAATTTCGTTGTTTTAGGTGTGGACACTGCAAGAGACTTGCTCCGGAGTACGAGAAGGCGGCTTCTAAGCTGAAGACCAATGATCCTCCTGTCGCTCTCGTCAAGGTTCGAATTCTCTTATTTTCGATTTATAGCGTTAAACCGATAATTTTCAGGTTGACTGTACTGCTGAAAAGTCCACTTGTGATCGCTTCAGTGTCAGTGGTTTCCCCACTCTCAAGATCTTCCGCAATGGACAAGTTGCCCAAGATTATGACGGACCTCGCGAAGCGGAAGGAATTGTTAAGGTGGGTTGCGAAAGTGCGCACAGCTTGTTTTGAACTTATACTTTTTGTTTAGTATATGCGTGGTCAGGTTGGACCCAGCGCTAAGGAACTGAAAACTGTTGCCGACTTCGAAAAGTTTATCGCTAGCGACGAAACTGGAGTCGTTGGATTTTTCGAGGTTGAAAGCAAGCTTAAGGATTCGTTCTTCAAGGTTGCCGATACCGAGCGTGACCGTTTCCGCTTTGGATGGTCAAACAACGCTGAAGTTTTGAAGAAGGCCGGTTATACCGAGTGAGTCACGCGTCTCTTTTTTTATCTGACGTATGCGTTTTCAGTGACATTATTGTCTACGTTCCCTCGAAGCTCCACAACAAATTCGAAGCTGGTACCTTCAAGTACGATGGAAACTATGACACCGACAAGATCAAGAACTTCCTTGTTCACGATACGTACGTTTCTGTTCAATATAATGATGCTTTCATGAAAACGCTTTTAGCGTTGGCATGGCTGGAGTTAGAACCCAAGGAAACGCTTTCCAGTTTGAACGCAAACCACTGGTCGTCGTCTACTACAACGTTGATTACGTCAAGGACCCTAAGGGATCTAACTACTGGCGCAACCGTGTCTTGAAGGTTGCTCAGGATTATAAGCGCAAGGTCTACTTCGCAGTCAGCAACAAGGAAGAATTTGCTCAAGTAATTTTGCCAAAACCTGGAATCAATCACCATTTGATTTACAGGAAATCGAACAGAACGGCCTTTCGGACCGAAAGGACAGTGACAAGCCCATCGTTGCCGCTTTGACTAAGGACGGAAAATTCCCAATGAATGCCGAATTCAGGTTACCATTTTATCACTTGCAGCTTTGACTGTCTCCTGTTTAGCATTCCCAACCTCAAGCAATTCGTGGAGGATCTGCTCGCTGGATCCGTTGAGCCTTACATGAAGAGCGAGCCTGTCCCTGAAGAACAAGGAGATCTCAAGGTTGCTGTCGGAAAGAACTTCAAAGAACTCATCACTGATGCCGACAAGGACGTTCTCATTGAGTTCTACGCTCCCTGGTGTGGTCATTGCAAGAGCCTTGCCCCCAAATACGAGGAGTTGGCTACTAAGGTAGAGTGTTTGAGTGTTTACTGTCATTGTTGAACTAATCGATTGTTCTTTAGCTTGCTGGAGAAGATGTCGTCATTGCCAAGATGGATGCCACTGCTAATGATGTTCCTCCCATGTTCGATGTCAGGGGGTAAGAGTGGTGTTAAAGCTTCCATTCCATACTGGTTCTTACAGCTTCCCCACTCTGTACTGGATCCCGAAGAATGCCAAGGATAGCCCTGTCCCCTACCAGGGAGGCCGTGAAGTCAAGGACTTCATCAAGTACATCGCTCAACACTCTACTGATGGACTGAAGGGATACTCCCGAGATGGAAAGAAGCAGAAGAAGACTGAATTGTAAGATGTGGCAAGGCTGATCTCAAGCTTGCTTATTTATTTGCTATTTATTAATTGTTCTTCATTTGTGCCTTCGGTTGACACTCTTTTATAGGCGTTTAATAATAAAAGCTGGTATCATAGAGTCTTCTCGTACTTCTGCCGGCCATGGGGTGGGATGGTCGGTTCTATGCAGTGGTTCTGTGCTCTGTGAGGGCTCGGGGGCGTCGGAATAGGTGGCTTTGGTGTTCTTCGTCGTTCGTCTAGCATTTTGGCTCTCGAAACTATCGTCTACCCTGAACGAGAAAGAGAAGAACATTACTGTATCTCCGCTCTGCTGCATGTCGTAACGGCAATCGAAACGTGGGCGAACGTAGGAGGAACGTCGCTTCCTTCTGGGTGGCCTTTCGGGGGTTTCTGGGGTTTCGGCCTCGAGGAGCCATGGGTATCTGGCAAGAATGCGGTGCCACGCGTCCACAACGTCGTCGGAGGCGATCGGAGGATGCACTCGCAAGCTGTGCGTCTTTGACCCTCCGACGTGACCTCCGAACGGTGATTTATCCGATCCGAAATCAGTTAATTATCGATTATGCGTTCCACCTGCAGTCCAAGAACCTTTCAGCGGTCCAGAAGCTTTCACGGTAGTGCTTGACGGCAACGCACGCGTCAACTTTGACGTCAGCGCTTCGCAGTTCGATTATGCAAATTCCCACCTGATCCCTGGCGCCTCCTAACGAGTACTTCGTGTTTCAGCCTTGCTTCCGTGTCGCTTTTGCGGGCCACGCGTGAACGCGAGCTTCTTTGTCGCCAGTGGACGCGTAACGTCGAGCAGAGGCCGAGCGGACTACTTTAATGAACACCTGATTTCAGTCTAGAAGCGCTCGATCTGGGCTCCGTGTAGTACTTCGAGAGCACCACTACTTTCTACACACATTCAGAAGATGTCATCAGAGGAAGAAAGCAGCGCATCATCGCAGTCGTCGTCCGAGGACGAGTCCAACGCCCCGAGCCCTCAGAGAAGCAAACAGGGACAGCGTTCTTCTTCTTCAGGGGAATCCGGCTCGGAATATGACTGCGCCGATGACCAAGCAGGTGAGTGGCGGCGTTTCCAGGATGTGAGCGGGAAACCCGCAAACAAACAGAACCTTCAGTAAATATCAGTTCCTTGACCTTCCTTGTTTCAGTAGAAGAAGCGGCGTCGTTCAGTGGCTCAGGAGAAGAAAGGCCTCCACTCAAGAAGAGTCGGTGCAAACGGAAGCTTTCTGAAGAAACGCTGCAGCTCTTGCAGAACTCCGACCTCTTAAGAAGATCGGATAGAACTCGAAACGTCGCCAAGAAGAGAGATTCCGATTCAGGAGAGAGTGGTTCACCAGGAGTCGGCACGAGGAAAAGAGGCCAAAGGTTTGACTGCTAGCCATCCAATGACGATTCATTGAGTCGTTTAGCAAAGACAGTGTCAGTGCGGACTCCTTTGCGTCGAGCGATGATGCTTCCAGCGGAGAAGAGTACGACGGACGTGTAAAACACACTTCGGCGAAGAAGAGCGCTCCTGCTAAGAAGGCCGCTCGAACGTCCCGCACTCGCTATTCCTCAGAAGAAGACAGTTCCGACTCGAACTCGCAAAGACCTTCGCGTCGCGGGAAAGTCCAAGCTGAGGGGAAAGTTGACTACCGCGATGTGAGCACCGACGAGGAGGTCAATACTGACGACGTCTTGGAGTGGGAAGAAGAAGACCCGGAGGCCGCTCCCGGCCCCGAAGTCCATACAGAAACTGTAGAACGACTTCTGAAGCACCGCATGGGGCTCTCCGTGGCGACAGGATCCCCTACAACATGCTACAACGTTGAAGACAAAGGTGATCCGAATGCAGGCGCCGACATGTGCGACCCGAGCCAGCTGGAGCAGCAGTTCCTCGTCAAATGGGTCGGATGGTCCCATCTCCACAACACTTGGGAGTCCCTTCGGAGTTTGAAGATCGCGAACGCCAAGGGACAAAAGAAGGTGGAGAACTACATGAAGCGACAGATGGAAGTGGATGCCTGGTAAGTGTCCCTTTCCGAGCATTCTTGCATTTCCGGTTGCAGGAAGCAGACGGCTGACAAGGAGTACATAGAGTTCTTCGATTGTGAGCAGGAGATGAGCGAGGAACTCTACGAGCAGTACAAGATAGTCGAGCGAGTAATCGCGCACCAGCTGTCCCGCGACCAGGCGCCGGGTGGTGTTCCTCTAACAGAGTACTTCGTGAAGTGGACCGGCCTACCGTACTCCGAATCGACGTGGGAAGACGAGACTCTAATAAGGAGGAACTTCGGCGACAAAATCGACGACTACCATGAGCGAGCGTCAGCGAAGACGCTTCCCAATAAATCATGTCCTGTAAGACATTGTCTTGGAACGTCCTATAGTTTGCTTTGGTTTAGGCTCTGAGACGACGTCCGAAGTTCACGAAACTGGAGGGAACCCCCGATTTCCTGAAGTGCATTGACAGCGAGCAGGTTCTCCGAGACTACCAGGTTGAAGGTGTCAACTGGATGTTGCATGCATGGTCGAAGTAAGATTGATATCCAGAGGAAGCGTCCAGTACACACCCATTACAGAGGAAACAGTAGTATTCTTGCCGACGAAATGGGTCTCGGAAAGACGATTCAGAGTATCAGCTTTCTGTCGTCACTTTCCCATGTTCACGATGTGTATGGACCGTTCCTGGTGGTTGTGCCGCTGTCCACTATGGCTGCTTGGCAGCGCGAGTTCGATAACTGGGCTAAAACTCTCAATGTCGTGACCTACATGGGTGACGTTTCTTCTAGAGACTTGGTAAGCGCCGAATATCACTTATTTTGCTCACTTCCCTTTTACAGATTCGCCAATTTGAGCTGTATGCCCCTGGAAAACGTTTGAAGGCTAATGCGATTCTTACGACTTATGAGATCCTGTTGAAGGATAAAGTAGGTGCTAGGGAAAACGGAAAAGTAGGATATCGTTTTCAGGCCTTTCTTGGCACCTTTGAGTGGGCTGCGCTGCTGGTGGACGAGGCGCATCGGCTAAAAAACGATGAGTCGCTTCTTTATCAGTCCCTTTTCGGGTTTTCTACGAACCACCGTCTTCTGATCACTGGCACTCCCCTGCAAAACTCGTTGAAGGAACTCTGGGCCCTTCTGCATTTCATCATGCCCGACAGGTACTGGCATCCTTCATGCGTTAAAGTGACTCTGATTAGGTTCGACAACTGGAATGAATTCGAGGGAAACCACGCGGACCAGGACCACAAAATGATTGCTTCGCTGCACAAAAAGCTGGAGCCCTACCTGCTGAGAAGAGTGAAGAAGGACGTCGAGAAGTCCCTTCCTGCCAAGGTTGAGCAAATTCTCCGCGTCGAGATGACTGCACAACAGAAACAGTTCTACAAGTGGATCCTGACGAAGAACTACAAGGAACTGAGCAAAGGGGTCAAAGGCTCCATCAACGGCTTCGTCAATCTGGCCATGGAACTTAAGAAGTGTTGCAATCACGCTTCTTTGGTGCGTCAGTATGACAACATGGAGATGGACGCGCAGATGCGCTTACAGGTTTCTATTAGAGCACTCCTGAAGAGTGGGGTCTAACAAAGTATTTCAGCAACTCCTAAAGTCCTCAGGAAAGCTTATCCTTCTTGACAAACTCCTCTGTAGACTCAAGGAGACCGGGCATCGCGTTCTCATTTTCTCTCAGATGGTTATGATGCTCGATATCCTGCAAGAATATCTCCAACTTCGTCGGTTCACAACTCAGGTACGTGCTGAAGCTAAAACGCTGACACCACTCGTTCTTGCAGAGATTGGACGGCTCTATGAGAGGAGATCTGCGCAAGCAGGCGCTGGACCACTTCAACGCGGAAGGCTCTACGGACTTCTGCTTTCTGCTCTCTACTCGCGCTGGCGGTCTTGGAATTAATTTGGCCACCGCGGACACTGTAATCATCTTCGATTCGGACTGGAATCCGCAAAATGACCTGCAAGCAATGAGCCGCGCCCACAGAATCGGCCAGAAGAAGCAAGTCAATATCTACCGTTTGGTTACCAAATCTTCGGTGGAAGAAGACATTGTGGAACGCGCCAAACAGAAGCTCGTGCTCGATCACCTTGTTATCCAGCGGATGGATACTACGGGAAAGACGGTCCTCTCAAAGATGCCCACAAATTCGCGGAGTGTTCCCTTCGACAAGTCAGAGTTGAATGCCATTCTGAAGTTCGGCGCAGAGGAACTCTTCAAGGAGAAGGAGGGTGAGGAAATGGAACCCGAAGTTGACATAGACCGCATCCTACAAGGAGCCGAAACTCGAGAGTGCGAAAACCAGGTAAGTCCTTAGCGCACAACGCAGTGGAGTAAAGCGCGTCTTTCAGGAAACTAATAACGATCTGCTTAACGCATTCCGCTACGCTAACTTTGTTTTCGACGAAGAAAAAGACGTTGCGATGGCTAGCACCCATGACGCTTCTCCTTCCACGAGCAACGGCCAGTCGAAGGAGTGGAGTGACATCATCCCCGAGGCCGATCGGCTGAAGATGGAGGAAAGCGAGAAGCAAAAGATGCAGGAAGACTTGAATTTGGCTCCACGGCAACGAACCAAGATCAACCCTCTGCATGCGGACTCTGAGGACGAAAAAGGGCGTAAACGTCGCAAGAAGGACAATTCCGACGATTCCGATTCGGAAGACGACGAAAAGCCCCGGAAGGGTGCCAAGAAAAAGGTCCTTTTCGGTTTCAGCGAACAAGAAGTGAGGAAGTTCATAAAAAGCTTCAGAAAGTTTGCTCATCCCTTGGAGAGGTATCACTACAAACTTGAAAGCGTTACGATACCGTTATTTTGTAGATTAGATGCTATCGCTCAGGATGCCGAGCTCGAGGAGCACAGCACTTCCGAGCTTCGGGAGCTGGGCGTCGAAATTCTCAAACGCTGCGACGAAGCATCTAAGTCGTACAAAACAGATAAGGCCTCATCCGAGAAGTCACCACCTGATGAAAACTCTAAAAAGAAGCCGGTACTATCGAGAGGAGAGCAGTGTGTTCTATCTTCCCAATTTAGGAGCGTGGCCCTTCTTTCAAAATAGGCTCCATCGACGTCTTCGTGAGACCTATGCTGAAAATGCACTCGGATTTAGAAGTGCTGCATGAGCAAATGCCCCCGGAGCCATCCAGATGGAGTCTATTCAAGTTGCCGAAGAGCACAAAGGTCCAGAAGGGTTGGGACGTGCCGTGGGGTCAAGAAGACGACTGTGCCCTTCTGCGAGGGATCTATCAGTATGGCTTAGGGTCATGGGACGCTATCAAGTTGGACCCCTTGCTCGGTTTGGCTGATAAGATCTGGCTGAAGGACAAAGTGAAGAAGCCCACGCCGAAAAACCTTCTGAGTCGCGCAGAGTACTTACTGAAATTCCTGCAGAAGCAGAGCGCCGTGACGGTGAAAACGAAAATGCCGATGAAGCGGAAGCACTCTCCCGTGAAGCAGCCGAAGAAGATCCTCGACCGAGAAAGGAAGGTGGAGAAGGATCGGAAACAGGAGAAGGAGCGACGTGCTGTGGACTCTGCAAAGGCAAGAAGCATCGGAGGCGATGGTGATGCGAAGAAATCGCACAAGGAGAAGGTACATTCGTGATTTCCGTTAGATTGCTTCTTACGCGTCTTTTCAGAAGGGAAAATCAGATGGCTTCCTGAGCATCGTGAGCGTGAGACCTCAACACTACTACGACTTGAAGAACAAAAAGGGTCCCGTTTTCTGCAAGTGTGTGGATTTGATGCGCCCGGTGAGCAAGTACGTAAAGCGCCTCGTCGACTGTGGAGATCTGAGTTCGTCCGATGGCATCAAGTATCTGACTAAGATTGGCGACCACATAGGCCAGTGCATCTCCAACATGAAGAAAAAGTAACGCCTTGTCCCGTACTAGTGAAACTATACGTTTTTTTGCAGGGAAGCGCAGAGTGTAACCGATCAGTGGCAGAGCTACTTGTGGATCTTCTTGTCCAAATTCACAACATCGAACGATTTAGACGCGAATACACTCTTGACGAAATATCGAGGTTTTGCGAACACGAAAGTCGTCGATCACCATGTAAGCTGCGTTCTTCTTGCTTCTTTCCATTTTGCGCATAGGCTGAGCGGAATTCGAAACACCATCATCACCACAAGCACCACCACAAGAAGACGGAAGCCGTTCCGACGACGTCGATGCCAAAGGCCCACCGCGAGAGGGATCACGTTCCGTCTCCGAGCAACTTCCACAGAACGACGCAGAGTCCTTCGGTTCCTTCGAAGTATACTGGCATTCAAAAGAGCCGAAGTCATCATGTGCCGTCGAATGAATCGGATGATCGGATACTTATGAAACCACCTCCGATACCTCCAAACTTGAACGGAGAATCAGATAGCTGGCGGTAGCCTTCTGCAGAAACGTGCCTTGCTACTTATTCTACTGATCTGTACGGACGTTTTAAAAAGGGGTTTGCACTTGTGGAACCTCGTGTGTTTCACTATTTTGTAACCTATTAACATCGGGTATCGAAAGTCTTTTGTTCATACGAGAGGCAAGAAGATTGCACAGTTGAGCTGTCGTCTCTTGACCAAACTTCTAATCCAGGTTTCCGTTGTTGTATGTACCTATTCGTTTAAAAATATTTAAGTTGGGATGAAGACGCTAATAACAGTGTGTTCCTGTACAAAATTAGCTTTTGGTAGATAGTGACTACGACGGAGAAGCTGAATAACGCTCTGCAAGATTCGGTCGGTTCGAGATGTCAGATAGCGGTTCGCCACCAGGAGAGTCCATTGTCCGCAACATTCCTATTGCCCTCGAAAGCGCCACCTGCTTCATATATTCCATCTTCTTCAAGTCGCTCGAACGCTTATATATCTGGAA
Organism: Steinernema hermaphroditum; assembly: GCA_030435675.1. Classification (NCBI taxonomy): domain Eukaryota; kingdom Metazoa; phylum Nematoda; class Chromadorea; order Rhabditida; family Steinernematidae; genus Steinernema; species Steinernema hermaphroditum. Next base: position 8,950,160 of record CM059622.1, read on the forward strand.
GTTTGAGAGTAGCAGACCTCGATCATGGTGCATTACCGTTTTAGTCGAATCATCAAGCGAGATCCACATCGCGGCGATCTCCTTCGATATCTCTCCAAAGGAGGCGTCCGGCTTCCGTTGCTTGATGAGGTTCTGATGGAGGCGGAAGAAGTTGGAGTATGCGGAACCGACGGGTTTCTTCCTAAACACCAGACGTTATGGAACATTGCATGTGGGAACATACCTTTTGAGGGGCATCTTTGGAAATACGGACCCCTTCGGACCGGAACTGAAGAGAGTGGGTTGGAGACTGTCAGGATCGGAGCAGTCACAGTTCAAAAGACCGTAGCGATCGAATTCGGACGTCTGCCACATGGCCATTCTCGGAAGTGGACTGGACAGGACTGCTGGCCCCAGTTCCGCTCCTCCCTCCTTTGTGCGCTGCTTGAAGTCAAAAGGTCACCCGGATTACGCGTGCATCACATATGTTACGGTAAGTACCGGGCGGCAACGTCTTTCGCCCATCAGGTAATTACTAATTAGGCTTCGTGTAATCTGTTGTTCCCAGCGAGCGCAAGCATGACCATGGCGGTACGCGTGGGAGGCACACTTCTGCAGAAAAGGCCGCCTTCGGAGCGCTTGACGACTTGATTTGAGAGCATCCCCGACTACGACTGTATTTCATGAATGACGGCTTCCGGGTTTCCCTCTGGAAGCCGGAACACTCACAACTGCCACGGGGTTTGCCATCCGATCAACCAGACACTCAGAGAGCGAATGAGAGCGAGTACAGAGTAGAGCTGGACGACCACACGAAGCGATTGAAACGGTTACGGACAAAATAAACGGCAATATCGGAGGCTAAATTAACTTCGCCAGCCCGCATAGTGTAGATAAATAATTGATCTACACTTTGGGACAAAAAGCTACAGATTAGAAACAGTTTAATCTGAAGCTTTTTCAATCAATTCGTCGAATCCGATTTTGATTTCTTTCGGATTGACTACAAATCACGTATGTTTCTTCCTGCGGTCGTCCAGCTCTAGTATAGTATTGCTCACCAATCACAGTTTTCTCGCGAGCTGCGCGATTTCGCTAGAATTTCTGAGCGTAGCTTTGATCAGCGTAACTTTCTGCATCGAATGAACCCGGGTTTGTATCGATCTGAGCGAACTCCACAGAGAAATAAGCTTTACATTAATTTGCCTTATCAACATCCCGGGTTTTGGCCCATTTCTGGCATAGGACAGGGAACTTTTAAGTGATTTACACAGAACAGCGAACCAGCAAGCATCAAACTATCAACAATAACATCAAGCAAGTACAGTTAAGACGACTAACAAGGGAAGGGTCAATCATGTTACGCTAAGATCGACGCGAGACTATTGGCAAACGGTAGGCCTAGGTGAGTGTATTAACAGTGTAAAATACTAGGTGCCCTCGCTCAGTCACCAACGAGAAAAAGAGGTTTAAAGTTATGGGTACTGGGGTATATATGAGTATGGCGGTAGGAAAAGCCCTTGTCAATATGGCGCAGTGGATAAGTCACATGCCTTCCATGCCAGGTCATGTTCTAGGAGGTCACGGGTTCGAACCCCCACCCATTCTTTCTTTTTCATTCCACTTCATAATGTTTGAAAAGTAGTTATCGCGCTCTTAACGGACCCTACAACTGGCCAGTGCTATATTCCACGCAACATTCACCGTGACATACAGGTTTTACAACGCCGTAAAGTACTTTGCTATCAGTGCGGATCACTCTGAACAGTTATTTTGCGTAAAAATGTTTCCCTTTCATATGTTGTGAAGTTGAATGAAAAAGAAAGAACGGGTCAGGGGCTCGAACCCGTGACCTCCTAGACCTCCGACTTATCCACTGCGCCATATTGACAAGGGCGTTTTCTGCCGCCATACTCGTATATACCACAGTACCCATAACTTTAAACCTCTTTTTCTCGCTGGTGACTGAGCGAGGGCACCTAGTATTTTACACTGTTAATACACTCACCTAGGCCTACCGTTTGCCAATAGTCTCGCGTCGATCTTAGCGTAACATGATTGACCCTTCCCTTGTAAGAGCTCGACTCTGAGTATTCTCCACTTTTGGAATCCGATGGCCGATGATGCAAGCCAGCGAAAGAGGAACACCGTAGCTGCATGTGTTTCTCCTCTGCATATGTTCTTATGGTTGATAGTTTGATGCTTGCTGGTTGTAAATCACTTAAAAGTGTAAATCACTTAAAAGTTCCCTGTCCTATGCCAGAAATGGGCCAAAACCCGGGATGTTGATAAGGCAAATTAATGTAAAGCTTATTTCTCTGTGGATTTCGCTCAGATCGATACAAACCCGGGTTCATTCGATGCAGAAAGTTACGCTGATCAAAGTTACGCTCAGAAATTCTAGCGAAATCGCGCAGCTCGCGAGAAAACTGTGATAATCACCAATTTCCATTGTAAACCTGCCGAAGGCGGGAAATGGCGCGCCAATTTTTCGTGGTGGGAGCTTTTGAAGAGTTTGGTAAGCAATACTATACTAGTAGCATCCCCAGTACCGTAAATTCGTCGCCATTTGCAAAGCGAAGAAGTTCAAGGTCCCACCACGATTAGATTGAACAAATGATACTCACTGAGCACAGATCTTCACCGTAGAGCACTGCACTGACGCCGCTGCTTTTCGAGCGCTCGGAGGCGTTTGACAAATTTGTGGGAAATTTTGGAAGCTGGTGCGTTGTGCCATGTCCATTTGCGATTTTCTGGCGCTCCTTCCGTTAACTTGCTGCATGGTGTTAGTCTCAAAAATCGCGAAATATTCCGTGGCTAAAAGTTGTCCAACTTTTACATTTTTTATGTACTGCAGAGAAACTCACAATGGGTCGCGTTCGTACCAAGACTATCAAGAAGGCTTCGCGTGTCATCATTGAGAAGTACTACACCAAGCTTACTCATGACTTCCACACCAACAAGCGCATCTGTGAGGAGATCGCCATCATCCCCAGCAAGAAGATGCGCAACCGTATTGCTGGGTGTGTTTTCGAATATCGCTGCTCTCGATAATACGCGTACACTGTTCAGTTTCATTACCCACTTGATGAAGCGTATCGAGAAGGGTCCTGTCCGTGGAATCTCCATCAAGCTCCAGGAGGAAGAGCGCGAACGCCGCGATAACTACATGCCCGAAGTCTCTGTTGTCGACCCCAGCCAGCTCACCGCTATCGAAGTTGACGCCGACACCCGCGCTATGGTTGAATCCATGGTATGTTGTGAGATTCACGCACGAGTAGTCGACGTCGCTATCTTTGCAGGGATATCACCTTACCAACCTTGTCGAAGCCAAGGCCGGCGGAGTTGGCGGAGCTCGTCGCTTGTAAATCCGTTGTTATTTGTTGCCAATTATTAAATTGTTCTGTTTATTCGTTGAATACATCTGACGGTTGAGTTAAAACTGCTCGCCATTATTTTGGCTCTTGGCGGAGGTGGCTCGGGGCCGTGCAGTCGTGATAGTGATCCTCTTCAGGGAGAGCATGGAGGTAGTAGATGATCTCATAAGGGGCTTGACCGCTGTGGACGCAAAGGAAGAGGGTGTTCTAGTGGCTGGTGCAGAGTTGAGCTGTGACCCGGGCATGCAGTATGGGGAATCTGTGATTGGCGAAGCATCTGCGCTCTTTCGTTCTGAGGTGTACAGGACTCTTCTCTTGCACGATCCTCTGTTTGAAGGCGTTCGAGAGACGTATAAGTGAGTGCGGTCGATGTTGGACTTCAGTACATCGGATCTTAAGGGTAGAGCGCCCTGACTGTGACATCGCCGGTGTTGCTGCAGGACTGGTCACGCTGTCCCCTGTTTTCGCCCAGCTGGACGTGGATTTCGACTTCGGCAATCACTGTTTCTCTGGATTCAAGGAGGCTTTCAATTGTGATTTCGACAATGCGAAGTCTCCGGAGCACTCCGCCATGTCTTTGCAAAGACGACCAGATCCTCTGGCGACGGATCTTCTTCGTGGACGCCAGGGAAACACCCCATTTATGCCTGGTGGTCTTGAGTCGAAGCTGCAAGACATCGTGAGAAGCACGGAGTTGGGTGATCCTACGGAGGATGTCGATGCTGACTCCATCGCCTTGTCAAGTAAGTTCTCTGAGTTAGCGTGTAGTGTATCCTTTTTAGGTCTTCTGAAGGTTTTTCCCGGGACGAAGAAAGTCATTGACTTAGGCACCGCAACAAACGATTCGGCCGCACAGCCCGTCGATGCTGAGAACTTGGATGAGGACTTGGGGATTGATTCCATACTTGATATTCTTGGAGGCAGCATTCCGCTGCAGCAGTTTGATGATAAGGAGGTAGTCAGCAACGAAGAGGACTTTGAGAAGGAGGGTGAAGCAGATGACCTCAGCGCCGGGCCAACGGAAACCAACGAGTCTTTGGAATCCACCTTTGATTATGAGGAGGAGCAGCTAGGAAGATGTGTGTCCTCAGAGTACGAGTACGCTCGGCTCGTTAATGTTGAAGTTTCGAAGAAGATCTTCGAGCAGATCCGTCCTGTCATGGCCACTAAAGTATGACTGAGTGAGTCAATTGTTCACCGAACCTCTTTCAGTATCCATTCGAACTCGATCAGTTCCAAAAAGATGCCGTGGTTTGCATGGAAGCACGAGAATCCGTCTTCGTTGCTGCTCATACTTCTTCCGGTAAAACGGCAGTTGCCGAGTATGCCGTGGCTATGAGTATGGCTGAGATGAAGAGGTAGCTTGTAAACTCTTGTGTCGTTGTTAGTCATCGTTGTTGCTTTCAGGGCTATTTACACTTCTCCGATCAAGGCGTTGTCCAACCAGAAATTCCATGAACTTCGGACTAGATTTACGGACGTTGGCTTAGTGACAGGTGATATCCAGATCAACACAAAAGCTTCCTGTATCGTGATGACAACTGAAATTTTGAGGTACTATGTCGATCAATTAACTATTCTCTAACCCAGATTTGCAGGTCGATGCTCTACAACGGGTCTGAAGCTATTCGAGAGCTTGAATGGGTCATCTTTGATGAAGTGCATTACATAAACGATGATGAGGTAGAAAATGGACATTTTCGTGATCTGTGTACTCTGTGGTTTTTCAGAGAGGTTACGTTTGGGAAGAAATCATTATAATGCTGCCTGCAGATGTCAAGATCGTAATGTTGTCCGCAACAGCACCGAACTGCAATGAGTTTGCGGACTGGGTCGGACGCATCAAATCCCGAAACATCTACGTGATTCAAACCTCTAAGCGGCCTGTCCCGTTGGAACACTACTTGTACACTGGTCAGAATCAAAAGACGCGTGACAACATTTACAAAATTGTCGACGAAAACGGAAGTTTTCTCGAGAAAGGGTAAGCTTTTTTAGCCAACATTAAGTGGGAGTTTAACTTGTTTAGGTACTCCGACGCAGTTACGTCAATCAAAAACAGAAAGCTGTTTAAGCCTAAAGCTGAGAAAGAGAAATTCAACCACGGCATGCCTAATCGGGGCGGCAGGGGTGGATCACGCCCACAGCAACAAAAAAGAGGCGGTCGTCCATCGCCCACGTTGGAGCGCAACTTGTATACAAATGTTATCCGGCATTTCCTCCAACGGGATATGTTGCCCATGGTTGCTTTTGTATTTTCCCGTCAAAGATGTAATGACTACGCCACGATGCTTCGTTCCATGGATCTCACGAGTCGGCGCGAGAAGGGCGAAATCCACAAGTTCTTCTCCCACTGCATCGATAGGCTGCGTGGAAACGACAAGGAGTTGCCCCAAGTGATGCAGATGCGAGAGTTATGTACCCGCGGCTTTGGTCTTCATCATAGCGGCGTTCTTCCTTGCTTGAAGGAGACCGTCGAACGCCTCTTCCAGGATGGTTTAATCAAAGTATTGTTCGCTACCGAAACATTTGCGATGGGAGTGAACATGCCTGCCCGAACCGTTGTCTTCGACAGTATTAGCAAGCATGATGGAAAATCGCTTCGTGCTCTCAATCCCACCGAATACATTCAGGTAGATGAGATCACTACCACGCCTGCATACCAATGGAACTTTTTAGATGGCAGGTCGAGCTGGTCGTCGTGGTCTTGACGCCACGGGAACCGTTGTTATCCTTTGTCGCGATGCTCCGAACGAACTTGATCTCCGCAAGATGCTGATGGGCAAGCCTGTTAGCCTCAAGTCGAGTTTCCGGGTCACCTACCACATGATTCTCAATCTCTTGCGTGTAAACCATTTGCGCATAGAAGATATGCTGCAGAGATCCTATGTTGAGAACGTCTCTCTCCGCATGAGTGGTTCGCGTCAGCAAAAGCTTGTACAGGTAAATAGGCGTGCTGCTTAATTACTCCACTGTATATTCTAGCTAACCGATAAGTTGGCTGGAATAGATATCGTCGACTGTCGTGCGTGCTATCCGACAAATGCAGAGCACTCAATTACTGTGTATGCTGACAAGATGGCCAAGTATCTCGTGTACCGGACCAACCTTTACATCAGTGTGTTCCGGACAGCCGCTCTAGCCAAATACCTCAATTCGGGTCGTGTTGTTATCGTGAATTACGGCCCTACCAATATCTATGGACGCATTGCTGTGATCTTAAAGGTAATACAAAGCACGCCTCCTTTGGAAAACACTAATATTGCAGACCTACACCGATGACACAGGTCGTTTCCGGTTCAGCTTCATCGCTCCCGCGGACGCTTCAGTTACTGTCAGCGGCAAAGAGCTTCGCGAGAGATTTATGAAGCTGTCGAAAGAGGTATGGGTAAGGATCTCTGGGCACTAACACTTTTCCCAGGATCAAGAGGCCCAAGTGAACACTCAGATGCTTATGCACGCCATGAAGAACGGTCCGGAGTCCTTGTCGGACAGCTTTCAAGTGTCGGAGTCAAATTACTACCTTGTGGAAGATGCGGAAGCTTCGGCTGTTGCAGCAGTGTGTCAGTCGAATGTGAAGCAGATTGATGTGCGAGGCATTTATGAGGATTATCGGCAGCTCTGCAACTATACTTCATTCAAGTGGGGCTCTGCCCTACTTTGCACTCTTGACTGTCCCCACCTTCTAGGCCCCGCATCATGGAACGCTGCGTCTCCAAAGTTATCAGCAAATTGGACTCTCTGATGAAATCGTCGGGTAGTCAGCCACTTCACGTTCTCATGCCTGGCATCGACGTTCACATAACCGACATCGATGGCTATGAATTTGCCCAAACCGTCAACAAACAACGCAGCGAGTTGTCATGCGAGAGCAGCTTAGGATTCAAGAACTGCGCATTCAAGGAGAAACACGTAGGGGCGCTTAGAATGTACTCGTTTTATGAATGAGGATTTCAGATCGAAAATGCATGTCATGCAGCCGCGATAAAAAGTGAGCAACACAATGTCGTTTTCCAGATGTCAGAGAACAACTTGATTCTTATCAACGATTACGACAAGAAGATCAACGTAGGCTATCCTAAATGTACCTCCACTAACCAATTCTTTGATTGTTACAGGTTCTACGGGCTTTGAACTTCATTTCGTACAATAATGTGGTGCAGTTGAAGGGCCGTGTTGCAGGCGAAATTAACACTATGGTTTGTCATTTTATCTTCGCCTGAGTGACTCAGCGTCTTTTTAGGAACTTTTTATCACAGAGCTGATCCTCGAAAATAAGTTTGCTCATAGAACTCCTGCAGAAATTGCCGCTATCCTGTCGGCAACGGTCACGCAGTTCAAAGGCAACAAGAAGGGCGAGCCGTTCCCTAACCTCGACTACGGTTTGATATCCGAACTAAAGGACGACGCGGAAAGTATCATGGTCAAGATTTGTACCGTTCGACGCGAGGCCGGCCTAAGCAGTGGAGAGGACTTTGATGAACTGCACTACGATCTGATGGACGTTGTGTACGAATGGGCGAAGGGAACGGTGATACTCGGCTCGTATTTCTGTTTCTATCTCCTGCTTAGGACTTTCCGGTGATCATGCAGCACAGCGAAGCCCAAGAAGGAATCATCGTGCGGTGCGTGCAGCGCATCCACGAAGTTTGCAAAGATATCCGTGGGGCCGCGAAGCTTATCGGCAACACCTCACTTTCGTTGGCCATCGAGAGCACCATCGCAGCCATCGAAAGAGATATCGTCTTCACTCCTAGCATCTACACCCAGGACGATTGACTCCGGTGACCTTGTTGTGTAATTACAGTTGTTTCCTAAGTTAATTTATAATTTATTCCCGTAAGTGGCAGACGGGTATATAAATACGGTAGCATATTCGGAGCAGCAGCTCCAGCGCGGATGGACCCGGGGCTGTGCTGGGGTGGTCGGCGTCCTGGCTCGTCATATGGTGTGGTTTTTGTCGTGCGAGGGAGAGCAGGTCCCGGGCATCCGGGTGCCCGAACAATTGGCCCTCGCGGGCATAAGCAGTCGTGCTATTGCAACTGGCGCCCGGGCAGAGCTCTGTCGGCGTTATTTATTGAGTCGCCCATTGTCGGGATCAGATTAATGAGGAGTTCGACGCTGCGGGCCTTCTGATGGTGCCGGCACTCCTGCCGCTCTCGACGTCGCTGGCGGTGGCGACGCTCCACTTCGTCGTCGACCTGGCGGCGAAGTCGACGCCCTCCGGCGACGTCTTCCCCTTCGTGCTCATCTCCCCGAACCGGAATCTTTCCGTGGAGCTGGTGCCACGCCATGTCCTCATCGACGGACTCCCTGTCTTCGAACGCCACGAGGAGCGCGTCTTCCGCTTCAAGCTTCGCTGCCTCACCGACGCCGCCCTCCAGATCGCCGTCAACGACCACCCCACCGTCGTCTCCTCGCCCTCCTTCTGCGCCTCCCACCACCTCAACGGTCAGTGTCCTCCGAGGCCATTCATCATCCCCGCGCCCAGTTAATCAGTCCAGGCGCCCCGCCACTTCCCTCCTGTGAGGGTCGCCGCTACAGTATTCCCGTTGCAGAGCTCCTGATCGGCCCCGAGGATGTGGAGCCCGCGCAGCTCTTCGCGGGATGCGTCCGTGACGTACGTCTTGGCGCCCGCGTGCTCCTCCGTCAGTGGTGCAGGTCAGTGGCGCCATGTGGCCTTTACAACACCGTTCGGGGAGCCAATTAGCTCGGATTCTTGTAGAGGCGTCGATGAACCCGCGCTCGCGGACGGGGCGCCCGATTCGGCCTCGGGCATTCAGCCCCTCTACCTGGGAGAGCCACTGGAGGTGGATGAGGGTGGCCGCGTCGCCCTGCAGTGGCGCAACCTCTACGTCTTCCCGGAGCACAATCGCTTCCGCATCGCCAACTCGGACATCGTCTTCCGCGTCGTCGAGGCACCGCGCTTCGGCGACCTTCTCGTGAACGGCTCCTCCGTCGACGTCTTCTCCTACGAGCACGTCATCTTCAAGCGCCTCTTCTACGTCCACGACGGCAGCGAGACGCTCGAGGACTCCTTCGACTTCCAGGTGCCCTCTCGGCCGCTGCCCAGCACCTAACGTCTTTCAGCTGGAGATCAAGTCGGCAGCAATCGACTTTCCCGAGCTGAAGACGAAGGTCTACTCGATTCCGATCTCTGTGGCGCCGAAGAACGACGCGCCGCAGTTGAAGTACGGATCCCTGGGTCGGATGGTCCAGATGGCGCCCCACGCCAAGTAGGTGCCAGATTCCGTGAGAGAGACGTCTTCTTTGCAGACGCTGGCTCAACGAAGACCTTCTGACGGTGTGGGACGTCGACGACCAGCCGGACGCTGTGTTGGTTACGGTACTTGAGGCGGAGGGCGTCCGTCTGGAAGACGTATCCGGACAGCCTCTTCACAGCTTCTCCTTCGCGCAGATGATGCGCCAGGAGGTGCGAGTGACGCACCTGGGGGGCGCCGCCGACGGACGTCTTGAGCTGCGCGCCTCAGACGGCCGCACCGTCTCCGCGCCCCTCGTCCTCGACTTCTCCTCGGTGCCTCTGGAGATCCACCTGCGGAGTAACACGGGGGCGCGGCTGCTGCATCGTTCGGCCGTGGTCATCTCCGCGGCGAACCTCTCCTTCTACTCTAACCTCGTCGAGTCACCGCTCACCTACTCGATCGTCGCGCAGCCCGAGTTCGGCGTCGTGGAGTGCGTCGACACGATGGGCGACGGACACGTCTGCGCCACCTTCACCCAGAGCTTCATAGACCAGGACCGGCTCCGCTACCGGCATTCCAACAATCTTCGGCCGCGCGCCGACAGCTTCAGCTTCCAGGTGCCACGACGCTACCCCGGAGCCTCATCTGCGGTTTCAGGTGACCTCGGCCAACGTCTCCTCGCGCGTGCACACCTTCCACATCACCTTCGTCGCCGTCAACGTGAAAGTATTCAAACGCGAGACGTTCCTGCTCAACAACACCGAGGAGAAGAGCCTTCGGAGGGAGCACCTCTTCGCCTGGACCTTTCCGCGCAGCCTCGCCCCTCCGGAGCTCGTCTACCACGTCGTCGAGCCTCCCAAGTACGGTATACTCTCGCGACACCTCCTCACCAACCGTAACCGCCGCATCGGCGTCTCTTCCAACTTCACGCAGCAGGTACCGTACCCCGTTCCGCTGGTCTACCGTACCCCCACAGCACATCGACGAGGGCCTCATCAAGTACAAGCTCCACTTTGTGCAGTTCTCCGTCGTCAACGACTTCTTCACCTTCCGCCTCGTCACCCCGGCCGTCACTTCGGAGCTCGTCCGCTTCGAGATCACCTTCGTGCCGGGAGTTGGCTCCATCCAACTCATCAACCGTACCGTAATCGTCCACGAGGGCCAGAAGGTCGCCGTATGTCCACACCGTCCCTACCGTACCCCTCCGATCCCGCGCCTTTCAGATCACGAACAACTCCCTGCTTCTGGAGACGCCCGACGACAGCAACTTCCGCTTCACGCTGGGCGTGCTGCCGGGTTATGGTAGTCTCGTGCTGAGCAACGAGCAAGGCGCGCGCATTGAGTTGAGTCTCGGTAGGAGTTTCTCGACGGCGGACGTCTCGGGCGGACGCCTCTTCTACGAGCACGACGGCGGCGAGAATCGCCGCGACCGCTTCTACGTGGTGGCGGAGAGCGTCTTCGGTGGCCACTCGCGCATTCCCTTCTGGATGACCGTAGACGTTGTACTCGTCAACGACAACGCACCCTTCCTGCGCGGGCCTGGCCGCGTCTACGTGGTGAAGCGTGGGGAGCGTGTCCTCCACTCCTATCTGTTGCCCTGGACCGACCGGGACATGGACAGCGAACCGCTGCAGTTTTCCTTCGACGAAGTCTTCCGCGACGTCGCCATCCTGACGCAGGAGATTCCGCAGGTGCCCGTGCGCAACTTCAGCGCGCGCGACCTGGCCGAGCAGAAGCTTGTGTTGCGCCACACGGGCACCAATGAGCTCGTACGCCTCGGCTACGCCGTCAGCGACGGGAAGCATGTTGTGCGCGCCGAACTCGAGGTGCTCGCCGGGGCGCCTTTCGTGCGCCTGGAGCGTGGCCGCCTCGAGTTGCCGCGGCCGATGGCCGGCAGCTGGGTGCCCGTCGGCCCCGCCAACCTGTCCATCGCCACAAACCTCGACGTCGACGCCGCCGACATCGTCTTCACCGTCGTCGACGGCTCGCGCTTCCTCGCCGTCGCCGACGGCGCCACCGTAGTCGCCAACTCGTTCACCCAGAAGGTCTGTCCCCTCTTCGCCGCACCGTCTAACCGCCTTTAGGACGTCGACGCTGGCGTGCTCCTCTACTCAGTGGAGGGTGCCGAGGGCGTCGAGCGGCTTCTGGTGCGCGTCGCCGACCACACTCTCTCCGCCACCGTCGACGTCGTCAGCGCTGCCTCAGGCGTTGGCCTTGAGGTCACTGCTCTCTCCACCCTTCACGTGCCCCTCTCCGCCGGCGTCGCCCCCATATCCTCGACGACTCTCGCCACCTCCTCCAAAGCCGCCGCCACTACCGTAACCTATATCATCCTGACGCAGCCCACAAAAGGGTCCCTTTTGCTCGAGGAGCCCCACGGTGAGTGTCTCACGGTGAGTGTCTCCCGTACCCCGACGGCCGCTGTAGGGGAGAAACGGATGAACGTGGCGATGTCGCCGTCGAACTACTTCGTGCGCCACTTCACACAAGAGGACGTCGATCGCGGCCTCCTACAGTACCTCCCCTCCGTGCAGAGGCCGACATCCGACTTCTTCACCTTCAACGTCACCAACGGCCTGGTCACCATTGGACCCTTCAGTCTCCACGTGGAGATTGTTGACAACACCGTCGAGCTCCGCACAGCTACCGTAGTCGTCGCCTGGGGCGGTTCAGCCACCCTCGACACCAAGGCTATCCGCGCCCCTCCGCAGCAGAACGTCCACGTCGTCGTGGCGAAGGCGCCGCGCTGGGGGCGCATCGTCCGCGCCGACACTCCCTCCGGCACTCTCCTGGAGACCTTCGGCTTCGACGATGTCGAGGCCGGGCGCGTTCTATACGTACACGCTGGGGAGCCGCCAACGGCGCCCGCTTCTGACGCCTTTTTCGTGAAGGCCTGCCTCGACGATGACCGCTGCTCCGCCTCGACTAAAGTCGACGTCGTCGTCCGGAAGACTAACGTCCACGGTAGGCGCGCCTTCGGGTCTCCGAGGCACAGTCGTTGCAGGACCCGAGCTGGTGAGGAACGACGCGCTGCGGCCATGGAGTGGCGCCAACGGCTCCGTGGCGCTCAGCAACCGCTCTCTGCTGGTCACCGACTCCGACTCGCTCCCCGAGGAGCTGCAGATCCTGGTGTCGAACCCCCTCAACGGCTTCTTGGCGCGCAGAGGCGACCTCTCGCGTCCCGTCGCGAACTTCTCGCAGCGCGACGTCGACGAACGCGCTGTCTTCTTCGTCTGCGCCGAGCGGTGCGCGCGCACCGGTGGCTTCTCTTTCCTCGTCTCCGACGGCCGCTTCCAGATCGGTCCCGAGTGGTTCGCCGTCGAGGCCGCCCGGAAGCTGCCGGTGGCTCTCGAGGCCAACAACCGCCTCTCCGTTGCCCCCGGTGAGCGCGCGCCTATCTCCGCTGACCTTCTCAAGGCGAACCTCCCCCAGGTACCGTACTCACAGCCCCTCCGAAAACGCCTCCTACAGATACCCCCGGAAAACATCGTCTACCGTATCGTGAGGCCGCCGAAGCTCGGCGTCATGCTCAACGCGGCCGTCTCCGCGTCGCTGCCGGTGACGAGCTTCTCCCAGGCGGACGTCGACGCGCGGCGCGTTGAGTACGTCCAGAACGGCGCCCTTCGCGGGTGGTCCGCCAAGGACTACTTCCTCTTCGTCGTCAACTCGAACCTCTCCGAGCCGATCAACGAGGAGTTCCGGTTCCGCATCTCCGTTTCCTTCGCCTCGCTCGCTCCTCAGCGCCTCTCCCGCTTCGTCGCCCTCAGCAACATCGTTGTAGGACCAGGCAGGCACTTCCCGCTCCCGGCCTACGGTAGCTCTCTTTGCAGGAGGCAGCGTGGCCATCAACCGTTCGCACGTCGACCTCTCGGCGCTCGAGAACGCCCTCGGCGACTCCCTCCTAGTCGACGTCTACCGAACCCCTCGCAGCGGCTTACTCGAGCGCACCGTTGTGCCCGAGGTTACCGTACTCACCTCCGACCAGCTCCATTCGGGTCGGCACCTCATCTACCACAGCAAGGGTGTCGATGATACCGTACTTCTACACGTTTACCCAAAGCAATTCGCGCGGCGCAAGACTGACCGTCTGCGCGTTCCCCTCGCTATTACGGTAGATCGCTCGGCGTCGCCCGACGTGCGCATCGAGACGTTCCCAAAGGCGGTTACGGTAGTGAGCGGCGGTCGGACGGGCATCGACGGCGCCGTCTTCCAGACGGTGCACGGGGCGAAGAAACCCTCGGAGCTGGAGTACATCCTGGTGCAGCGCGGCTCCAACGGCGTCGGAATCCGTCTCGCGGGTCTTCCCGTGGAGCGCTTCACCCAGGCCGACGTTAACAAGGGGCGTCTGGAGGTGGTGCACGGGGGTGCCGGCGCCATCGACGCCTTCGACGTGCTTGTCTTCGCCGTCGAAGGCCACACGCGTGCCCTCGTCGTCGGCGTGCATCCCCTTTCCCTGACGCTCGTCAACCACTCCGTCATCGCCTACGTCCAGGGCAAGACCTACGTCGTTCTCAACAGGCAAGTCGCCCGGTCCACTTGAAGAGCCGCCGACTTCAGAGGCCACCTCGGCGCCAACACCAATGGCGACCGCTCCCGCGTCCTCTACAACGTGACGCGCAGTCCTGAGAACGGCACCTTCTACTGGGTGGCCGGCGAGAAGGAAGCGAAGGCCTTCTCTCAGAAGAACGTCGATGACGGCGACGTCCTCTACGCGCAGCTCAACATGAACGCCTTCCAGGTAGGACCCTGCGCTGCGCAGCCGTAACTCTGCTCAGGACTCCTTCGACTTTTCCGTCGGCAACGGAAACAACGAGAGCATCGAAGCCTCCTCGACGATCGTTGTCCTCTCCGCTGTCGAGCCCCATAAGCTCGTCGTCGACGGCGCCGCCCCTGTCGCCGTCACAGTCTCTCACCTCAACGCTTCCGTCTTCGAGGTGCGTCCTACCCGCTACTGTATCCCACAGTCGTTCAGGGCACTGCACCCCGCTTTCTCGTCATCGCCCCTCCGCGCCTCGGACGCTTCTTCTACACCAACAACGCGAACGCTTCCGTCACCTTCTTTACCTTCTCCGACATCGCCAATCGACGTCTTCTATACCAGGCCACACACGTCGACAAAGACGCCACCGACGAGACGGTGCTCGAGTTCCGCAGCGATTCCCTGCAGCCCGCGCGCCTCACCTTTGCCATTGAGATCCGGGCCCCGAGTCCGGGTCTCGAGGTGATCGAATCTCGCAGCCGTCAGCCCTTCGGACCCCCCTCAGAGCGCCCTCCTTCGGCGCCTCCGGTCTCCCACGCGGAATCGGCGCCCCTGAACCCTATGGTACCCATCGGTGCCCTGCTAGGTGTGCTCGCCTTGACACTACTCGTCCTTTTCTGCTGCCGGAAGCGTTCCTCGGATGATTCGGACGACGGTGACGACGTCGGCTTCTCAAAGCGGCCCTCTGATGCGTCGAATGTGGCCCTCAAGAAGCGCTGCGATGGAACGGACCTGCTGGATACTACAGTATACGCCACGATAGGCAGGCATCGCGCAGAGAGCCTCGGAGCAAAGACACCGACGGCGAAGTCGAAGTTCTCGCACCCTGCCACGACCTCCTCCTTCGAGGCACAGCCTCCAGCCTGCAAAGTGGCCCCTCTCGGCGCCGCGCCCACCTCCTCTACAGTAACCTTCCGGGGACAATTCGGAGGTAGCGTCGGGAGATCGGCATCGCAGCCGCGGACGCTGCAGAACGAGGCGCAGAAGGTGCGCGCGAAACTGAAAGAGGGTCAGTACTGGGTCTGAGGGCGTTGTTGTCTTCTTGTTGTCCACTTCGTCGTTATTGTTGTTTGTAAATGAAGAGTCAAAGAGAGGGACTTCTCGTGCACCCCAAATATCGGGCCCACTCCTGCTGTTCGAGATAGTCCGCATCTTCCTCTCCAGATCCTTTCTTTATCTCCTTCGGAACAATGCGTGCATCTCTAACGAGTTCCTTTCATCCGCCTTTGGTAGTCAAGGAGCGTTGTCGACGCTCCTCTTGACAATGGGCGCCAAGGGGTCGAAGGTGGACGTGCGGGAGATCACGGAGTCGCCTCTGCTCTTGCAGAAGAGGGGCTTCCGGAGATCCCGATGGAGCCTGGAGTGGGAGGACGGCTGGCACCGTGACTGGAGAAGGCGCTGGAACCGCGAGTGGAGCGTCGAGAACGTCGTTGAGAACTCTCAAAGGCGGGAAGCATTGGGAGATGAGCCTGCACAACGGACATCCGGTACTCCGCATCGGTCGACCTCTGCGAGCGTCTTCGAAAAGTCGACGCAACCCCACTCGGAGCAGAGCGCTCCACCGACTTCGATTCTGCTCCAGAGGAGACGCTCCACGTCCGACGTGACCGTCATTCGTCGAGAAGAAGGTTAGTGTCATCAGCTGCACCTCGATAACCGCTTTTAGAAATGACATGGCGTCCGTTGAGTAGCAAACGACCGAGGCGCAAGAAGCTTCCACCGTTTGTCGGCCCCATCTACAGCCATCAAATCGCAATTCCAGTGGTAGAAGAAGTCTTTATGCAGCCGGCCATTCCCCAGAAGGTTTTGCACGTTCCTCCCCTCCTCTACAGATTGCCTTTTAGAAGGAAAAAGGGCGCCGCTTCGTCCCGAAGAAGACGGTAAAGAAGAAGGAGAGGCCACCGTCGCCCTTCATTGTGCGAAAAGTGCCCGATCGCTCTCAGAAAGTCCCTTTCCTCTCACAGTAGTAAATTCTTTTCTGGGTTAAATGATGACTATATTTGTTACAATTATGATCGTTTGCTTGATACTTTCGCACGACCTAGAACCCTCCCGAACCCGTGTAATAAATCGCCTGGCGGGAGTCGCCAGTTCACTCTTCGTCTTCTGAACTCTCGCTCAGCTGCAAGTCGTCGTGGAGCATATTTGTGGACGCTGCGAAGGAGGCGGTCTGTGAGTGCTGTGGCGAAGCCTGAGCACGAGGCGAGGCGGTGGAGGGTCTAGAAGCCTCCTGCGGCGAGGAGCGTTCCTGCGAAGAAGAGACCCCCATCATCAGCTCATCGAAGTCGGGCATCGAGTCATCGTCCGCTTTGGGCTCGTTGGAAACTGCTGCGTTGAGTTGCTTCTCCAACATGTCATCGACGTCGTCATCACTGTCACTCATTGACTCGTCACTGCTCATCATGGGTTCTGGTTGCGCCATTGATGGTGGCGCCTCGGTTGTTGTGTTCTGAAAAAAAAAACAAATGTGTTCGATCAATAACTACCACACCAACCAGCTTCTCCATTTCACCCATCAGACGCTCCGAATCGGAGTCATCTTCGTCGTCCGACGAGTTGGAGTTTTCGGAGTCGTCGCTGCTCGACGACGAGTCGCTCGTACTCATGTGGAGCTGACTCGCGGCGGACGCGGACTGGGCCTCGGGCTCTGGTGACATTCTGTTCAGGTAGCTTGCCGTTTCTAGCGACAGCTCGTGTGACGAAGAGCTTCTGTTCTGCCTCAGCTTGTCGATTTCGGTTTTGAAGGCGGTCTCCACCTCCGGGTCGTTGTCCCTTAACAGTACTCCAGTAAACCACAAACTGATTTGCTTTACATACCGCGTCTTCTTGAGGACGATGTGCGAATTCAGCTTTTCGAGTCGAAGTGTTCTTGTTTTTGGATCGTAAATAAGAAGACACTCCTTGTCGTTTTTCACATTTTTCTGACTCCCCTTGTACAGGGTCAGCGCATCACCCTCACTTGGGACCGCTACCTGAAAATTATTTACGGTAAGGAAAGGGGAATACAGCTGAACAAAGCACCTGAACATCCCCGTTCCCACCAATAGCCATGTATGTTTCCGCATTCCCACCGGTGGACGATTTTGATTTGAAGTCGTCTGAAAGGATTTGCGTATGTAAACGTTAGGGGGTTTCTTTGCTATAAGAATGTTTTCGGAGGACATACATCGTAAAGCGTGATACTGGACTCTTCTGGGCTTGTATGACCGTCCGACCTGAACCTCAAAGTCCCCCACAGGAATCGACTGCTCACGTTCGGTAGCTTCGGCCATTTTCTCTTCAAATTATAAAGAAGTCAGAAATCGGTTCAAAGCAATGGGAGAATTCAGAGAAAACGCGCATTCAATTGGGGAATCGTGGTCAAAAGCACTCCAGCCGTCAAAATTTCGCGCACTCTGCAGTGCGGACGCAGTGGAGAGCGCTTCGCTTGTCCACTAGAGAGGAGAACAGAGCGCCACCTGCGTCATCACTCGTCGCGCAACAACAAACAATACATCCCGTAGGCAGAACCCAACGGTAGACGTCTACAAAGCAGAATATGTCTCGGGTGCAGACCGAATCATTGGCGGTTGCAGTTCGCGATGGACACGAAGAGGTCGAGTGAGCCGGCTACTAGGAACTCGACTGTGGCCCAGAAAGGCCGTGGTTCCAGCGCAATGAAAAATAGCAAACAGGAAGAGGTGAAAACGAAGGTAGGAGACTTATCGACTAATCAGAAATTAGATAATTTCTAACAAAACAAAAGTACACATCGGATGGTGAGAACCGAATTCCGGAACGGTGCGCAGTATTCGCCCTTCGCGAATAAAGCGACGCCTTATATATCTTCCAATGCTGCCACCACTCTCTCGCCGTTTCTGTCGCTTCTTTCATTAATCGGTTCGGGACCCGCCGTTGACTTCAACCCTGCTCCTCTTCTGTCTTTGTATCTTACGTGGAAGAAGGACCGCGCGATAAACTCCGTTTTCTTCTGGTTCCCCTCTCATTGACTCCTTCCAGGAGCACTTTCGGCGTTCGACTGGAAGCATCTCTTCCCTTTCTAACGTCGGTGAAACTGTGATCGGAAGTTTGAGGACGAGCACAGTCGGACCCAAACGGGATCGCAAGGACGCCACCAAAGAAAGAAGCGCATCGAAGATCGAAGTTATCCGCACCACCATGAAGCAGGTTGGTCCCGTGGTTGCGGCGGACGTCTATGAGAAGCTCAATCTGTAAGTCGTGTTCTGTTTTGCCTTAAAAGTGTACTACCATATAATGTAATCGCGAGATAATTCATTACTTTTCAGGTATGTTCTCGCGGACAAGTTTTACCTCGAGCCCCGCGATCGAAATGGAGAATTGCGCTCGGAATCGTATCTTGAAATCGATCGCGTTTCAGATGAGCTGCATGTCAGAAGTAAAAAAACTCTGTGCTCTACCGCATTTTCCATTGACTGTGGCGTTTCAGATGCGTCCGAGTCACCTATTCCAATCGTTCACGCTGAGATAAGCTCTATTTTCGGCATAGTAGGAGTTGTAAAGCTGATATCCGGTAATGGTCTCATCATTATCAAAAGAGCCGAGCTTGTGGGTGAGATCAATGGGCACGATATTTGGACGATCTTGGAAACTGAGGTCATACCGTACAAGAAAGGGACCATGCATCTGACAGAAAAACAGGTTGTTTCGCATGCTTGAGTGTTGGAACTAATAATGATGTTTTAGAGAAGATTCAACAAGCACTTCATCGATATGATTCAGCTCGTGCTGTCCACAGGAGGCTTCTATTATTCCACTACGTTTGACATAACGAGGACATTCCAATGGCTAAGCGAAAACGCAACTCCTGGCTTCCGAGACCTTTCACTTATGGAGAGGGTTCGTAAATGCTTGCTTTCTCTTGAATGAACGCAATTTTAGGCTGATGATCGCTTTGTTTGGAACCGCTACCTATCAGCGCAATTTATTGCTGATGGACGTCTTGGAAAGTACACGCTTCCTATTATGCATGGATTCGTAGGGATTCGTAGAGCAGCTGTGAATGGTAATACATTCCAGCTAGCGATAATTTCTCGACGGTCTGTCTATCGGTAGTTTCCAACGTGACAATGATGCCGTGGTCGCTGACAGTCCTCTCTTCTAGAGCAGGAGTCCGCTTTTTTATGCGCGGAGTGAATTCGGATGGGCACAGCGCAAACTATGTGGAAACCGAGCAGATTATCCAGCACGATCGTGGATCTCCAGATAACCGAGTTCTGTCCTCATTTGTGCAAGTCAGAGGCTCAATACCTCTTTACTGGTCTCAGCACCCAAATCTTCGCTGGCAGCCAGTGCCAACGATGAAGCCGAACGATCACCAACTTGAAGCATATGTGAAGCATATGAAAATGCAACGCGAAATTTACGGAGGAAAACATGTTATAGTAAATTTGATCAACCAGAAAGGGCGTGAGAAAAGAATTGGCGGGGAACTGGAACGGACAGTAGTGCAGGGAAATTTGGACTTTGTGAGGTATGATTGGTTTTCCGCTGTATGGGATGCTATCATTACCGTGCCTTGTTTTAGGTACAATGCTTTCGATTTCCACAAGGAATGTCATGCTATGAACTGGGATAGGCTTTCTATCCTACAAGATCAGTTGACACATGAAATCAATTCATTTGGGTAACGAGGAACAGTTTTAGATGGTGATGGTACTGAGCTCTTTTCAGTTTCTTCCTTTCATCCTTAGCTAATCCTGATAAGGTTCGAACACAAGCGGGTTACTTCCGGACAAATTGTATGGACTGTCTTGACAGAACGAACGTCGTCCAGGCTATGATTGCGAAGGAATCACTGCTCCAGCAACTCATCTTCATGGATATTGCACCAATAGGCTCATCCATTGATCAGTTTGCCGAGTTTAACTCCCTCTTCAAAAACTGTAAAAAATGCTATGTTACTCACCATCGGAAAGTCGCGTTCATTTCTAGTGTGGGCCGACAACGGAGACGAATGCAGCAAGCAGTATGCGGGGACTGGAGCCCTCAAGGCAGACTTCACGAGGATCGGTAAACGAACATACGGTGGAGCTATAAATGATGGTATAAATGCTCTCACTCGGTACTTTAAAAACAATTTTTACGATGGATACCGTCAGGTCAGATGATTATTTTTAATACTCCTTCGATAATAAATGTTTTAGGATGCGATTGATCTCTTCCTCGGCAATTTCCGCATTGACCCGAACAATCTTCCTGATAGTTTGGAACAGTCAGTCATAAACTTCGACTTTCATGGCGTGGCTATTCTTTTCGCTATTTTTGCTGCAACTATGGTGATCTTGTGCCTTATAGTTTCCGGTATTTTGTGCTTTTGCTGTTTGATATATCAAGCTGATTTCTTTCAGAGAGCTATACGGTATCGGTTTTCTGGCTGATCGTCTTAGCGCTGCTGCTGACTTTCATCGTTCTGAACGGCGAAGAATTTGTGAATTCACCGAAATTAAAAGTAGACTGATCAGAGTAATACATATCTCAATAGTAAGTATGCGGATTTTACTGGGTAATCGGAATTTGTAATTTATTCTGCAATAAATGGTTGATTCAGTCCGTGTAGGAACAGGTTTGCGGTTCTATTGATTCAAGTGATGGTCGGAGGGAGCTGAGGTCAGCAGTCTTGTGATCGGGAACTTGCACTTTGAAGTGCAGGGCGATTCACAACGATACGTCTTGTGGCATCAGCAAGCCTGGGCGACTTCGCGTGACAGTGGGCACAGAGAAGCATTATGTGTGGGGGAACCCGATCGATCTTCAAAACAGGGGCGAACTTCGGATTGTTTACCGAAGAGCTGTTGTCGTCTACCCATCGCACAACAAAACAACTCGGTTGACGGTCGTCGGTATTTATCTCGCGAGAGCTCTACGAGCGGAGATAACCTTTTTGACCTCGACAGATCCGAGGATCGCAGAGCAGAACGTGACG
This sequence comes from Steinernema hermaphroditum, assembly GCA_030435675.1. NCBI lineage: Eukaryota > Metazoa > Nematoda > Chromadorea > Rhabditida > Steinernematidae > Steinernema > Steinernema hermaphroditum. Next base: position 8,971,421 of record CM059622.1, read on the forward strand.
CAACGAGACGATTATCCGTTTTCGAAGGCACCGCCGAAGCCCGTAATGGGTTCGCCTGCACTTTGGACGTCCGGTCTTTCAGTCCGACTGACTCAGAGGCGCTCGCCGGTCGGTCCCCCTCCCGACTCTCCGTCGCCGCCAGCTGAGCATCAGCTGGTGGCCATGGATCGATGATGTCGAAAAACCGGATTGTGTTCTCTCGCCGTCGAGACGCGTCTTTCGTCGCCAAAGAACGCAAAAACTACAACTCCCGCACTCTGCGCTCTGCCCACCGACGTGGTATCTGCTGGCGGAAAAGTTCACATGAACACTGTTTTATTTGTCATGGGGATTGCGTCACGGCTTTGAGGCCTTCTCGTGATTTGGGCGCCGCGAGGTCCTCCGGAGCGCCGGTGCTCACAAGCCGAATGTCCGCGTCATCCGACCGCGTTTAATGCGATCGGACTGCGATTGGCGAGCGCCAAAGGCCGCAGGGGGATGATAAATCGGAGAATAAGATGCCTCGCAGCAAGGACGAACAAGCCACGAAGGTCGCCAAGGAAGGCTAAGAAGCGGCTTCGCCCTCTCGAAGCACTCGCCGAAGGCAGCATCGGCACCGGATAGGGTTCGCGGGAGACACTGCAACGAAGAATGATGTCCTTAGGCGTGTTCTAATTCGTTTGCACTGCGCGTTCCCCTCCACGTCGCTTTGTTATTACCGAGTGCACCGCCGTCCCCATTCAGCAACCAAACAAAGCGCCCTTCGGGGTGCGCCACTCGGAAGCACTCCATAGGGACGCAGATACGCCACCACATTAGGCATGTACATAGCCTGAAGGCGGCGGCCGTCTTCATGTCTGCCGTCCGCTTTTTCGCGATTCAGAGCGGCGCCATTGTTTGGCTTCGCCCCACCGGTTTCGTTCCGACCTTCGCACGAGGCGGCGGGTTTCCCAGAGGAAGGAAGCGGGGATTTCGGCTCCGCCGGCGACTTCGATTGCGTCACTTGGACGAACGCGGCGCGAATTGGAAATACTAATCGCTCCAAAGAACTTTCACCGACGTCGGCGGAGGTGCGAGAGGAACAGAAAGGCCTGGAGTTCCCTGGAATCGTCCCTTTTTGTCCTTTCCACTTGGAACCTAGCGGCGAGGACGTCGACGCCGCGAGGGCTCAAGGACTCCTGGGGATTCACAAACACAAAATGAAGAAGAAGATGTTTTGGCATCGGCGACGTCGCCGGGGACGTCGCGGGGGCAAAAACACGTCTCCGACGCATCACGAAACGGACCTCCGAGCGGAGTTCCAGTCAGCCTTTCAGAAGTGCTCCCATAAATTGCCTCTAAGTGCGTCACAGCAGAAATGCGACGTCCTCTTCTTCGCCAGCTTCCGCCCGGCGACGTTCACGCGACTGCCTCGATAGCGCTTCGATCAGATGCCCGCCGCGCCGATCGCGCTTCTATGCAAATATTTGTGGAAGATACGGAGCGGGCGAAGCCCACTCGCTCTGCCCGCTACCGTAATCGCGCGGGACGATTCGAAGTGCCGCTGAGAAATGCGCGTGACTGATCCCATTGCCCTTTGGGTCGGTGAGAGGGGCTTCTGTCGCTCTCGGCATCCATTACCGAACCCGACGACGTGAGCATCGATCCGCACGCGACCTTCGTCGCCTCGGGCGACGTCGGAGGCAGTCGCTGCTGAGGGCTACATCCATCCGGAGCAGCCGCTCCCCAAGTTTCTCGTCCGCTACTGCGCGTTCGGAGGGCGTTCGATCAGGCAAGGGACCGGAAGGAGTTGGCGCGTTCGATTATTCATGGGGACGTCTCGAAGTTCGAGCCCCGTTCGAGGCGTGTACCGATTTTGGCGATCAGAAATCAGGTCTCTGCGTTTCGCTAATTTCGCGCGATCAGAGGGGCGACGTGGCTCCCGACTCTCGCCTGGCGACCAAACACCGCGTTTGATCGAGTGGTGCCGAAGCCGGAGGGTCGGCGACGGGTGATGCAATCGGCGGCACCGAACGCTTCCTTCGCAGGGAAAAACGGGCCGTCACAAGGGGCGACGCCGTCGAAAAGTGTAAAGTGAGCGCTTTTGTTTCAAAAGAAGAGCTCCGCCGATGAATCATAGGGGCCACTAGTTGCGATCTCGTGTCTTCGTCTTCCTCCTCACAGAGCAGCCCTAAGACGCCGAGGCTCCGGACAGAGGAGAATAGGAAGTTAGGTGTGGGCTTCGTACTTCTAGATGCACTCAGCGACGCGTCTGGTCGCGATAGTGACACCAGACGAGCAACCAGAGATCGATTGGACAAATAGGAGGCATGCGTCGACGTCGATAGGGGGTGGTGTAGCTCCGCCCTCGCCCCTCCCACAGAGCAGGAAGACTCCGTCAGAACAGCTCTCGCAGCCTCAGAACGCTCGGCGCACCGCTGGCTGGGAGAGCGAGTGAAGTGAAGTCTTCCTCTTCTCCATCGGCGCTGGAAATGGCTAAGTGGACCCCGTGCCGCACCGCTCCTCGGGCTATACACCCCCTCCCGTCTGCCTTCTTATTCACCCTGTTGCGCGCTTCGCATCCGAATCGTGATGCTCCATTGGAGGACTGCCCCCGACGCGTCCGGATCTCATGGCGATTCCAGCGGACGCCACACGGCCTCGTCTTCGGCCCTTTTCGCGGAGCTCGGGCCGAAAAACGAGCGGATCCGCGTCTCCGAGCGAATCCAGTTGTTCGGTACGGCGGTGATTTCTCTTTTTACGTTCGAATTGGCGACCGCAGGCGACGCCCTGTTCGCCTGGTCCGGGTTCGAATCCAGCAACGGCTGTCCCGCCGCGCTGCGATGATAATGCGCCTCTGCTTCTCTGCCTGCACTCTAGCGCGGCGCCTCTCGCTCGCCTCCATCCAGACGACGGCTACACTCCGCGCTGCTCACATGACTTCGTCGTTCAGAAGTGCGTCCATGAATCTTCTTCTTCTCCTGCTGCGCTTCGCCGTGGAACTGCGCTCCAACGACAGTTCTGCGCCGTCCACCACCCGCGCCTACCGTATGCCTGCGTCGGAGGCGCAGAAACCCTCGTCATCATCGCTTATCGATTTTCGAAATGACGTGTCGCGAGGGCGAGTTTTCGGCGCCACCTCTGAGGAGTTCCGTTCAGTTTTCAGAAGCCATGGAGAACCAGCAGCAAGCAACTACCTTGTGCCGTGCCGGCTGTGGGTTTTACGGGTCCCCAGCCAACGAAGGTCTCTGCTCTAAGTGCTACAAGGACCAGATCAAGCGCAAGCAGGACACAGCCCGCCTCAGCCCGACCTCTGGTGAGTTCCGCTTCGCCTCCGTTTGCTGATTCCATCTCTTCAGTGTCATCCTCTGTGTGTTCCGACGCCTCCACGTCGCACTCGGTCGTCGAGAGCCTGATGGAGGCCGTTGCGTGTGCACAGTCGGCGAAGGCGTCCAGCGAGGTGGTTGCACAGTTGGAGAGCGCCGAGTCGCTAGCAGCAAGGGACGAGAAGGCCCCGTCGTCTGAAGCCGCCACGCCCGCCGCGCCCTCCACAGCTGCTGGAGCCGCCCCACCCGCCAGCAAAAAGGCGAATCGTTGCCACACCTGCAACAAACGTGTTGGTCTTACGGGTAAGTGCGCCTCGGAGCCGGCCAGGCCTGACGACGCTACTTGCAGGTTTCCAGTGCCGATGCGGCGGAATGTACTGTAGTACTCACCGATACGACACCGCGCACGACTGCACTTTCGACTACAAGTCCATGGAGCGAGAAGAGATCCGCAAGAACAACCCGATAGTCGCCGCGCAGAAGATCCAGCGCATCTGAAGCCACTTCGCTCTTTCTGTACCTACCAACTTCCACAACTTCGACTTCAAGTTTACCCGTTGCGTGTTTGGACGACACTTTCCTCTCTTCCAGAGAATGTTTTTGCTGCGCTACTCGAGTCAATTCCAGATTTTCCATTGTGGTCCTCCTCATCCCCTCTACTTCTACTAACTCCCCCTTTTCTGATGTGTAAAAAACTGTAAATTTAGTCGGTTCGCCTCTTTCTGAGAAAAACTCGTCTTTCTTTCAACTCGTCTAACAGCCTTGGCTTGTTGGTTCTCTATGAATTTACCTTGTAGCGTTCCGTTCCATCGCGAAATTGTACATATTCTATGCGAGAACTCCGTCGTTCGGGCTGCGCGCCTTTTTTGGCCGCCACAACGAGTCTCTCTCTTGTCGACTTGTGTTGGCTTGTTAAAGATGTCTATGATGGTGCGTTCACGTAAAGAAAGAGAATGAAGAATGCGTTAACTACGGTGTCAAAGTCATAAACAGTTCTCCCTTTTTGTCATTTGTTGCTGGCCTTGGGTACGCATGGTCCCGCCACGATGTGCATTAACGAAGAAGGAGCGCCAGTTGGCGGGTTCTTTCGCGTCTTGATTTTCCTCGCACATCGGCTCTCGTTCGTCGTTCCGAGATTCTGAGAAGGAGGTAAACAGAGTGGAGGGCCTTCTGTGGCCAGCTAGTTCGGGATGGCGTTCGCGGCGGTGCCCCTTCCTAACGCCTCGATGGCGAGTGCTGACGGTGCAGACGTTGCGGCGATCGCCGATAGGACGGTGTGCGCGCGCCTTTGTTCAGCTTGCGTTGTTTCTCAATGTCGTCCTCTCTCACGGCTTGCTTTCAGATTTGTGATGGAAACACGGCGCACCACGCGCAGATCTACTCGAGTAGCATCGAATTCCATCGTCCAACCTCAAATTAAAGACTTCTTCAGCGTAAGTTCAGGTCACTTCCACACCACTTCTCATGCCGCTTCTCTTTTTAGGCTCGTAGATGTCCTACATCACGGAACCTAAAGTCGGCAAAGGTTGCAACAGTCACTCAGCCGAAGACCAGTGCGTTGACCAAGAAAAAGGAGCTCAAGAAGGCCGTGGTCACCGGTGAAACCGTGAAAAATGATGAATTTATGAAGGAGGTCACACCCGAACAAGGCTCGGTGGTACCTATGTGTCGTCCCATGGAGGAGGAGCTGGTGCTCTCTCCTGTCAAGAGAGAGCATTCCCCTCTGGTTTCTCCTTCTCGGCTCAACGCGAAGCGTGCCCTGTTCCAAGATGGTTCTGCTTCACCTTCATCATCTGATATCTCTCTCGAACCGCTCACGAAAGACAGTATTCGTCGACATTTGGAAGACTCTGAACCTGGATCCAGCAGCTTTACGTTCACCGCTCCATCGCCGCGAAAGAAACCGAGAACGGAAGACAGTGTTCAGGATGTTCTTGCCGGGTTTGTTTGCTCTCTAACGCAATTACTATACATTTTCAGTGATACAAATAAGTACGGTAACTTGGATAAGTTGACGAACAATGTGCGACTGAGCTCACGACTTCCTCTTCCGAAGAAATTCGAGAGGCTGTACAACCACTTCAAACACATGGAGCGGGTGGGGTTTTCCATCGTTGCGCTTTTTAATACATGATAGGAGGATTTAGATTGTGCAAATCTCTTTGAGCATGGGGAAGCGAATTGTCTTCGAAGACGTTAAAAACGATGTCGAAAAGCACGGCAAATGGTAGGTTGAAGAGGATGCAACACGTAAATTTCTGTGTTTTCTTTTTTTTTAGCGCATTCACTGTTGACCATTTTGCTCAGCTTCTTCACATTTATCCCGAGTCCTACAATGTTAAGTTGGAGAAGAAGCGTTACACGCGCGCAGCTCCAGACCAAATGACTTCTCACGAATATGTGGTGGAACCCAATCTGAAGAACGATGTTGAAGGCTTTCTACGGATTGAACTACCCAAACACACTGGACCAGTCCCCATGGTATCCCCAACGAAATTGGTATCGCCCCTCAAATCTCCACGCAAATCGCCACAGAAAGCAATCCCACAACAGCGGTACATAACGTCGCGCGAAGTAGCATGTGTTTTAGTGATCTGTGTTTTAGTGAAGCAGTATTGGACCACAGACCTCGCCTGGAAGGTTGGAGGATTCAATGTCGCCTGTACATCCTGAAACACAAATTGATATCTCATGTGAAGGAGTGCTATAAGCGTCATCTGCAAAACATGGGAAGTAAGCGAGCTCGGAATATTTCAGTTTAGTAGCTGATTGATTTAGTGACAGTAACTTTGGAGCAGCTCGCGAAAGTGAGCAGATTTGATGATTTCGATCTGGAATCGGTTGATGATATTCCCACAGCTGTGCTCCCTCAACCACCGAAAGCCCAGAATTCTTATGAAGAATTTATGAAGAAGGTGACTAAAGAAAAACCAAGCGGCTTACTACATGGTAAAAACAAGGTGACTATTATGAAGTGTGGGATGGTTTGCTTACTGTGACCTGCATCGTAGGACATCCTGAAGAAAGACCCCAGTGGTGAGGCTGGAGCGGACATCAAACCAGCGGAAACACAACCAAAGAAAATGAGTCTTTTGGAAAGAGTATGCATTACCAATGGCTGTGGCTCTATGACAACTTCCATTTCAGATTAAGGCCAAGGAAAAAGCCAAGAAGAGCGCCGATGCGGAGCAGGCCGAACGAACACCACTCGAGCTCCGGTTGTCCCGTTTGCGAGATATGGTTAAACGCAACGGTATTTATAATCTGGAACAACTCTTCCGGGTAAAGAATCGCACACAACTGCCAACACACGATGTTATAAGTGCACTTGCCCGAAGTTGCAACGCTTCATCAGGTTAGCATCCAATCTGCGGGATTTGTCAAACATCGTTTCAGGAGAGATGACGCAGACGCTCAACCTTATTGTTGAAATCTCTAGCAATTTATTGGAGTGCGTAACCGTCAGCAATGTGAAGTACCTGAAGTGGAAGACACAGTCTCGAAACTTGGAGGGCCTGATCGCAGCTGTTAACACCGAAATTGCGAGGATCTCTGCAATACTAACCGAATAACCACTCTGTTGTTGAAATCTGATTTATTTTTCGAACATTGGAAGGCGTCATAAACATTGAGCATGTGTCACAAGTCAATTCTTATCCGGAGAGACGATCTGGTCGATCAAGAAAGGTTTGTCGGTGAGCACGGGGATCTGGAGCCGGTTGCGCATCCATATCATTTCGTCGACGTCGTTCACCGTCCAGGCACACACTTCGCGTCCGCTCGCGCGCTGATCATTCACAAACGATCTAAAGTAGGTTCACTGGGGAATACTCGCGATGCCTCACTCAGAGATCTCCTTCCGCTCGACCAGCACCATGTCAGCTCCCAGGAACGACGGCTCCCACGTGTGGAGTCCCCACGCGTGGATCGTGTCGGCGACGACGGCGACGTAGTGCTTGAGCCCAGAGAAGCGGGCTTGGCGCCCCTGCAGGTCCTCGTAGGCGATGAAGCCGCGGCGCCACGTGAGTCCCGTGAGGATCTGCGGGTCCGTCCGCTTGACACGGTAGATGATGGACGGGAAGAAGGAGCACACGATGGCGGAGTCGTACAGATCGAGTTCCTGGAAAAGCGCCGCCAAGCGGTCGGCGAGGATGACGTCGGAGTCCTTGACGTCGAAGAGCATCTTCATGTCGTTCGCCTTCGCCCAGTGCACGAGCTCGTCCATCGTGGGGATCGCCATGAAGGCGCCTTGTGGCCCGCTGAAGTCGAGGATTAGCTGAGGGGGCTGAGCGGATCCTACTCTTTGCGAATGAACTTCGCGTTCGCGTTGACAGTCTTCAGCTCCGCGTGGAGTACGTCGCGGATGGCGCCGCTCATGTTGGTCGTCCGGTCGAGAGTGTTGTCATGCAGGACCACGGCGACGCCGTCCTAAACGGACATTAGTCAGGTTGACCTGGAGATCTTCGCCCTCACCTTCGTCAGCGAAACGTCAAACTCGACGAGGTTCGCGCCCTCCCTCTTCGCCTGCAGCATCGATGCCATCGTGTTCTCGGGCTCCATCGTCGGCGATCCTCGGTGCCCGCCGACGGCGAATCCTTTGAAGAAGCGTTCTTTCTGAACAGAAGCGTCTGGCCCCCTATCCTCGAACATACGTTGTGCGCCTTCGCGGGCTCGTTTCGGAGAAGAGCGTAGGACACGTAGAAGAGGATGGGCACCAGGAGGAGGACGTTGGGCCACCGGAAGAGGCCGACGACGAGGAGACCCACGGTGTCATGCATGCTTCTGGAGCGGAGAGAGCGACGTCGACTGATTCGCTCGAAAACAGTCCACTTCCCTGGAACGGAGCGATCAGGGAGAACAATGTGGCGCGGCAGAGAAAACAGAAACGAATTTTGAGAATCTGGTGTTTACAGGGTGTGTTTTGATAATCGACGGAGGAGCGAATCCAGGGAGAATCACCAGACCCCGGCTTCTGTCAACCACCTTTCACACCCAAACTTCTGGAGTGCATCCTAGCATCGCAACCGCCCCATAAATACAGTATCAGTAAGCATCACTTGCATGTACAAAAGCCGAAAAGTTGCACGCGACACTACATAAGCGGATATACAGAGTGGGCGATATACAGAGCCCGAACATTTGGAGAAAATTCCCACGTCTTACGGTAGTGTGGCTGACACTCTACACGAAAACTTGGAGGGCCGCACGGAGCGTCCACGGGTGCATATGTGAATTCCACACCGTGGACGCCGATGTGGACGCTCCAAAGCAGATGCGGGCCGCTCGGCGATGAAACTCGTTCTCAGGAGCCGACGGTTTGGTTTTGGCGCCGCGCGCAGTTTGGAGAGCGGCGCGTCCTGCGCGGAAAGCTTTGCGAGCGGCGCGCGGGAAATCGAGCATTTGGAAAGGCGACGCGCCGGGCTCTCCGTTTTCCGTCCGAATTGACTCCGTTCTTTGCAGTCAGGCTGAAACCGCGATGGCCGACACGGAGCTCTTCATGGCAGCGCAGCGCTTCTCGAGGAGTCTCCCCGACAGAAAGCAGCAGTTCGCTTATCTCCTCCAGTAAGTCATCCTCCGGAGCCGTTCCCACTCAGAGCTTTCAGGCATGCGCAGTGGTGCGACAAGTCCACCAAGCCCGAGTACAGCAACGACTGCGTCAAGAAGCTTGTTACGTACATAGCCAAGGAGTTCGCCCGCGGCGACGACTTCAGGAACGACGTGCGCCTCATCGACGTCTACTCGCTCGTCGTAAGCACCATACTGTGCCTCCTGAGTCCAGTTTCTTGTTGCAGGCGAAGACAAGCCGCTCGATGGGACTCAAGCAGGTCTTCGAACAGGTCTACGAGTTGAAGAACCTCTGCCAGGTGGCGCGTTTCTACGTCACCTGGGCCGGGATCCATGCTTCCGATGGCAACTTCTCGAAGGTCGAAGACATCCGCAGGAAGGCTATCGAAAACGGAGCGCAGCCGGCGGAGCATCTCGTGGCCGAATTCGAGTAGAACGCAGTGCTACTCTCCCTGGTTATCGCTGTACTTTAGACGAATGCTTTCGAGTAACCACCAGGCCGATAACACGATGCTTCTTGTAGCCCCGACCACGGTGGTTGAGCCCAGGAACGTCGATTGCGAGATGGAAGTGGACGAGAACGTCGCTCCCATCGCCGTGCCCGAGTCCCAGAAGCGCACCAGCAGGAGATCGACTCCCTTGGCCGCCATCTCTGAGATGTCCAACGAGAACGTGGTCGTCGAGGAGGTGGAAGAGAAGAAGAAGGGGGCGCCTCCGCCAACGAATGCCTCCGCTTTCTTTCCGGAGAACGCCTGTGGCGCTTTCTCGAACACTCTTCCGCTGAGTCAGGAGGCGAAAGCCACCGCCTCCGCGGAACCTGCGCCTGCGAAGCCCGCTCCCCAGAAGGCGGCCTTCCAGATATACTACGATCCGGCCACCCCGGCTCCCATTGCACCACTGGGATCCTCGAACCCGGGAGCGTTCCTCACTCTGAGTGCCTGCTCCGATGACGGCGGTTTCTTGGACATGGACGTCGACGAGGAGAAGTTCCGGAACGACATCCGAAGCAGAGCTTCGGCGGCACACACTGGGAGACCGCTGGAGGCTGACGACGTCACCCTCGCCAGCTACAACAAGGTAGAGAGGTTCTCAAACGGCCCGGTCACCTCGACGCCCTTCATGGCGCCCCAGCAGCTCGTGCAGTCCGCTTTCGCGGCCTTTGAAGGTACGTGGCGCTCCTCCTTTCTCTCTCATCCTTCGTTTCAGAAGAAGACGCGATAGAGGTCGGAAACGATGATCTCTTTGCACAAAACTCTATGGTAGGTTCTTCCCATTGAGGCGAGATGAGAATTACTTATCTATAGGCCTGGCCGAAGTCGGCCCTCAAGAAGGGATCCGCGATCGAAGCAGAGGAGTACGACGGAGAGCGAACGGGAGCCGGTCTCAAGTAAGGAGGGGTGCGCAAGCGGTTATGGCACTGTAGAGTTCAGCACGACCATCATCGGGGATCTGGACCCATGGAACGACGCGTTGCGGAAGAAGGTGCTGAACAGCACGGCGTCACCATCCTGCCAGCTGCACTTCCCCGAGAAGAAGTGCCAGTCGATCGTTATCGGTCGCGAGATGCCTCTAGGAGAGGCCAGCTTCTCCGTCCTCTCGATGCTCGGCCAAGGGGGCTTTGCCCGCGTCTACAAGGTGACCAAGAAAGGGTCGCCGAAGCAGCTCGCTCTGAAGTTCGAGTCCCCGGCGTGCCCCTGGGAAGTGTACATGTGTGAAACGGCGCGGCGCCGCTTGAAGGACGACCCAATGCGCGACTACGTCATGTTCGTCCACGAGGCGTACATCTTCGCCAACGCCTCGGCTATCCTCTACGAGTACTATCCCCACGGGACGCTCCTGGATCTCGCTAACGACTACAAGAAGGCAGGCGCCGAGATGAGCCCCGTCGTGGTGATGATCCTCGGCCTCCAAATAGCACACATACTGCGCGCCGTGCATGCCGCCGAACTCATCCACGGGGATGTGAAGCCCGACAACTTCGTCATCTCAGGTCCCATGGACCAGGCGCTGCTGAGCGACCCGATGGGTCATTCGGTGGTGAAGCTGATCGACTGGGGCCGGGGCATCGACATGCGCCAGTTCCGCGGACGGACCTTCCAGGGGCGCGCCGGGACCGAGGCCTTCGACTGCCCCGAGATGCTCGACGGCCGCGAATGGACCTTCCAGACGGACTTCTTCGGCTTCATCGCCGTCGTATACCTTCTTAGCCTCGGCGAGTACGTCTCCACGGTGAAGAACAACGGCCGCTACGCCGTCACGAAGCAGCTAAAAAGGTGAGTGCGCCGGAAGGGCGCCGTAGAGTCGTCCTTTCAGGCGGTTCAAGTGCCGGCAGATGTGGACCGAGTTCATGGAGGAGATTCTGAACATCCCCTCCTGCGCACAGCTGCCCGACTGGAACGACCTCGTGGCGCGCATGCAGTCCCAGTTCCAGGAGTCGATCTCCGCCGACGACGTCGACTGCCGGAAGGCCGTCGAGCGCTTCAATGCCCTCCTCCGCAAGGGCCACTAAGCTCCTCTGTGTACATTGACCTCTAATGAACTCCTTGATATGTGTCCCTCGCAATTAGTGCCGATCAGGGTTGTTTTTGAGGGGAAAGAAGGTGGAAGTCGATGATTGCGCCCTTTGGCGGCTGTTTGCGGAGAAGAACGAGTCGGTGACTCATCGCAGGTTCACCGCAGCCGAGTCTCCTCCGCCGCTGATTCACTGTGGTCGCCATCAGCGCGCCGCTCCATTCTCATCTGCCCGTCCTCCCCTTCTGGCCCGGGGCCGACGCTAGAGGCCGTTTAGGGGAATGCGCGAATAGGAGTGGAGGCGATTTTGGGGAGCGCCGGATCGAGGTCGGATCGGGCGCGGAGCGATTATTGATCGAGGCGCGCGAGGGAGAGGGGACAAACTGTAGGGCGGCGGCCACGCGCTCCTGTTCCAGCTTGTCTCCCCTGTTTGCGGAGCCGATGTCTTCGCGGATTCGCGTCGCGGAACACATTCTGGCGCCGATCGATCGGCCCTTCTGGCGATAACTCCGCCGAATCGCGATAACGTGGGCCCTTCTCGACGCGTCTCCTCCCGCGCCTCTCCGCTTTAGGTGCTGACCGTTTCTTTGACCCTTTTGGCGCGAACCAGAGGCACCGATGGCCTTGGGCCCCCCGGTGACTCTCTAATCTCCCTCCCTCCAAATCGACCGTTTCAGTGCCGATCGACGGCGTCGACGCAAGACCGCAGCGCCGAAGTCCCTTCGGCCGCATCCGAAATGGTGAGCAGTGACCCCGAGGCTCCTACTCCGCGTTTTCAGAACTTTCACTGGCAGTCGAAGGTGAACACGCAGAATGTGGGCGTTGAGGACATGGTGCTCCTCTCGCGGCTCAACGACTCTGCCATTGTCGACAACCTCAAGAAGCGCTTCATGGCCAACCAGATCTTCACCTACATCGGCCCCGTGCTGATCTCGGTGAATCCCTTCAAGGAGATGAGCTACTTCGGTGAGAAGCACATGGAGCTCTACCAGGGCGCCACGCAGTACGAGAACCCGCCCCACATCTACGCCCTCGCCGACAGCATGTACAGGTGAGTCCCCGTCCGATGCCCCTCCTAAGGCTCCTCCAGGAACATGTACATCGACAACGAGAACCAGTGCGTCATCATCAGCGGCGAGAGCGGCGCCGGGAAGACGGTGGCGGCGAAGTACATCATGAACTATATCTCGAAGAGCTCCGGCGGCGGTCAGAGGGTGCAGCACGTGAAGGAGGTCATCCTGAAGTCGAACCCCCTGCTCGAAGCCTTCGGCAACAGCGCCACCGTCCGCAATTGGAACTCCAGCCGCTTCGGCAAGTACGTCGAGATCGTCTTCGGCCGCGGCGGCGAACCCATCGGAGGCCGCATCTCCAACTTCCTCCTCGAGAAGTCGCGCGTCGTCAGCCTCAACTCCGGAGAACGCAACTTCCACGTCTTCTACCAACTGCTCAGTGGCGCCGACCAGACGCTCAGGGGTACGGTAGCGGGCGAGACCGGTGTACGGTGTGTGTTCAGAGAATTTGGGTTTGAGCACCTTTGACTATTACAACTACCTCAACCAGAGCAGCCTTAGCGTCATTGAGGGGACCGACGACGCCCGCGAGTTCCGGGAAACTCTGGTGAGTACCGTGGCGTCCGGATTACGGTAGCTGGGTGCTTCAGCACGCGATGTCAGTGGTGGGGATCGACGACGAGCGGCAGGTGCAGATCCTGCAGCTCGTGGCGGCCGTCCTGCACCTGGGGAACGTCGGCTTCGTCGAGCAGAGGAACTACGCGGCCGTCGAGAACGAGCAGTGTAAGTGTACACCTGGGGGCCATAGGACGAGTCCATTGCAGTTCTAGACTTCCCTGGCTACCTGCTGGGTCTCCCAACGGCGTTGATCAAGGAGAAACTGACATCGAGGAAGCTGGAGTCGCGTTGGGGCAAGCAGAGCGAGGAGATCGACGTCACCCTGAACGTCGAGCAGGCCGTCTACACGCGCGACGCCCTCGCCAAGGCGCTCTACGCGCGCCTCTTCGACTTCCTGGGTACGGTTGCTTCCGGCGCTCCTTCATCTGTCTTTCAGTGGATGTCGTGAATCGGGCGATGAAGACGAACGAGGGCGCAAACCTCTCCATCGGCATCCTCGACATCTACGGCTTCGAGATCTTCCAGAACAACGGCTTCGAGCAGTTCTGGTAGGCCCCCCTTTGGTACAGCCCTAACCCCCTACAGCATAAACTTCGTCAACGAGAAGCTCCAGCAGATCTTCATCGAGTTGACGCTGAAGGCGGAACAGGAGGAGTATGTCGCCGAGGGCATCCAGTGGACGCCTGTCGACTACTTCAACAACAAGGTCGTCTGCGACCTGATCGAGGCCAAGAAGCCCCCAGGTGCGTCGCGCCGAGACTCCCTGCTACCGTAGTCTTCAGGCATCATTTGCGTGCTGGACGACATCTGCGCGAAGAACCACGGACAGAGCGACGGCGTCGACCAGCAGTTCCTGAACGCCCTGAGCAGCCAGGTGTCCCACCACGAACATTTCCGCAAGGGCGGCGATAACTTTGTGGTGAGACACTACGCAGGCGAGGTCGTCTACGGCGTCGAGGGCTTCTGCGACCGGAACCGAGACGTCCTCTACGACGACTTGATTCTGCTCATGCAGCAGAGCAAGAACCCCTTCATGGCGGCGCTCTTCCCGGAGCAGCTCCACAACGGCGGCCGCTCGAAGCGCTCCTCGGCGGGGACGAAGATCAAGACGCAGGCGAACGCGCTCGTCGACTCACTTATGCGCTGCGCGCCCCACTACGTGCGCTGTGTGAAGCCTAACGAGACGAAGCGCGCCCTAGACTGGGATGAGCAGCGCGTGCAGCACCAGGTTGAGTACCTCGGCCTCAAGGAGAACATCCGCGTCCGCCGCGCAGGCTTCGCCTACCGCCGCCCCTTCGACAAGTTCCTCTGGCGCTACGCCATCCTCACCACCGAGACGTGGCCCCACTTCACCGGAGACCCTCGCCGTGGCTGCGAGGTTCGTCTCCCGGCCTACGGTAGCTGACTGTGTCCGTTTAGATAATCTGCGGCCGGATGGCGCTCGATCGGGATCAGTTCCAACTGGGACGCACGAAAATCTTCATTAAGGACCCGGCGTCGGTGGGTCCCGCGCGGAATGCCTGACTCAGGACTCGTCTTTCAGCTGTTCCTTTTGGAGGAGACGCGCGAGCGGAAGTACGACGGCTACGCGCGCGTCATCCAGAAGGCGTGGCGGCGTTTCCACGGGCAGAAGCATCTGGCGAAGATGAAGCAGGAGGCGAGCGACCTTCTCTACGATAAGAAGGAGCGCCGACGCCTCTCCCTGAACAGGAACTTCGTCGTCGACTACGTCGGCCTCGAGCACCACCCGGCGCTCCAGGTGATCGCCGGGAAGCGCGAGCGTGTCGCCTTCGTGCATACCGTATCGAAGTACGATCGCAAGTTCCGAGCCACGAAGCTGGACCTCCTGGTGACCAGCAAGGAGCTGCTTCTGGTGGGGCGCGAGCTCGTCAAGAAGGGCGTCAACCGCGGGAAGCTCGTGGAGGTCGTCAAGCGGCAGATCCCCTTCGGCGACATCCTGACAGTTGGTCTCAGTCCCTTCCAGGACGACTTCGTGCTCCTCCACGTGCGCGGCTCTTACTCCAGTCTCCTGGAGACGCCCCTCAAGACGGAGTTCCTCACGGCCCTTAGGTGAGTCCTCTCCAGAAACCGTCCCACACCCTCTTCTACAGCAAACGGGTGAAAGAACGCCTCGGCCGCGACCTGCAGATCGACTTCAAGCCCCAGCATACGGTCCTTGTCAAGCAGGAGCGCTTCGCCGACCGTTTCGGGGGCTCCACCCGACAGGTCGTCTTCGCCTGTAACCCCCACGGCTCCCAGCGGGCGTTCCTCCGCCCAAATGGCAAGATCCTCAACGTCTCCGTCGGCCCCGGCCTCCCCAACAACACAAGTAGGCCCTCTACTCCTGAGAGCCCATCTCTTCGCTTCAGGACCCCAGGTCCAGCGGCCGACGAGCACGACTAGGACGAGCCGAGCGGAGCCCCAGAGGGCGGCCCCCGCGCGCCCGGCGCCACCCCAACACTCGGAACTTGTCGGATTCGCTCCCGCCGCCGCCCTCCAGCAGCACTTCGCCCAGAAGACGCCTCGTAAGTCCCTTCCATTGGCTTGGTAACCCCCGTCCCTTGCAGGATCGAACGTGGTGCAGCCGATAAACGGCGGCAACGCCCCTCCGCCGCGCGCGCCGAAGCCGAAGCCCCCCGTGAAGCCGAGGCTGTTGCCGCTCGTCGAGGCCCTCTACCCCTACGAGGCACAGGACACCGACGAGCTCTCCTTCCAGCAGGGCCAGAAGATCGAGCTAATCAATAAGGACCCCAGCGGGTGGTGGCAGGGCAAAGTGGGCGCCAAGCAGGGCCTCTTCCCCGCCAACTACGTCACGGGACTGTAAATAGTCGAACCCGATGTGCCCAGAAGAGAATAAAGTATGGAGTCGTTCTGTCCTTCTGTGGCGCCCCTATATTAGTCGAGAAGCCTTCTGTAGTCGCTTAGGATTGCTCGCAAAGAGCAAAAAAGAAACCTTCCTCGGTTCTTGTGGTTTGCCAGAGAACGCGCGGACGGCGGCGGATCGAACCAATGACCATTTCGTGTTTTCTGCCGCTCGTCATTTGACTTTGACATTTGACATTTGACTCTTTTTTGACATTTGACATTTGACTCGTCATCGAAGGAGACCGAGTTTCGATCGAAATTCGAAGAGGAGTGCGGCAAGGAGACTGCATAAGTCCGAAGTTGTTCATAGCAGTACTTGAAGAAGTATTCCGAGAACTGGAATGGGACAACTACGGATTAAATGTGAACGGCAGAAAGCTGACAAACCTCCGGTTCGCTGACGACGTTGTCCTGATCGCGAAGAAAAAAGAAGAGCTCCAGACGATGATTGAAGAGTTGAACGAAGCGTCGCTCAAATGCGGACTGAATATGAACAAGGCGAAGACGAAGATCCTATCCACCGATGAAACGACGATCCGCCTAAATGGAGAAGAAATAAAACAAGTTGAAGCGTTCATTTACCTCGGACAGGAAGTAAGACTCGTGCGAAACCACGCGAAAGAAGTCGCCCGCCGAATCCGTTACGGATGGAGCGTGTTTCGGCGATACCAAGAGTTCCTGACTTCGAAGACAGTGCAGATGCGGTGGAAACGACGCCTGCACGACCAGTGCATTCTCCCGGCAATGCTGTATGGATGAGAGACATGGGCGTTGACACAGACAGCGCAGCGGAAGCTTGCAGCCGGCCAGCGACGGATGGAACGCAGGGTCGTCGGTGTGAGACTCCTCGATAAGAAGAGCAACGACTGGTTGCGAGGAGTTACGAAGTTCACCGACGTCGTGGAAGCCGCAAAGAAGCGCAAATGGAACTACGCTTGGAAGCTCGCCAATGAATCACCGGAAAAATGGTCGCGTCAACTGGAAGAATGGCGTCCACCAGTAACAAGACCACTCGGAAGGCCGCGGACAAGATGGCGAGATGACTTTGTGAAGAAACTCGGCTCCACAAGATGGCAGCAGCGCGCCCGAGAAGAATTGCGTCCAGAGTGGGCAAATAATGGGGTGTGACACGTTGTATCAATGTTGATTTCACAAAATAAACTTGAAACTTGAAACGTCATTTGACCCACGAGACGAGACGTCTCTCCGACGAGACGATCGTCTGACACGGTAGCCGCCGGTGACTCCCGCCGATGTGTGGCCCTGATAAGGCGGGCGGAGGGCGACGGCCTCTCGTGGCGACCGTATGTTCGAGGCCATCGACGGCCACGAGCAACCAGAGGAAACCGCCGGGAGTCACCGGCGGCCACCGGCGGTTTCCTCTGGTTGCTCGTGGCCGTCGATGGCCTCCGTGCTCCCCTCCGAGGCACAGTTCTACGAGGCACGGAAAGAAGACCCGACGACACCCGGCTTCCCCGTAGTGCTGGTACCCGGCGACGGGGGGAGCCAGATCGAGGCGAATCTGACGGGCAAGCCCGCCGTGGTGCACTACTCGTGGTACAAGGTGAGCGAGGATCCTCGGAGGAGATCGGCACCTTCCAGACGACGAGCGCCTTCTTTGACCTGTGGCTCGACTTGACAGAGTTCGCGCCGTTGGCCATAGACTGCTGGGCCGACAACATGCGCCTCGAGTTCGATGCCGCGTCGGGCGTCTCCGCCGACTCCCCGGGCATCGAGACGCGGATCCCCGGCTTCGGGGGCACCGCCTCCGTCGAGTGGCTCGACAAGTCGAAGGCCCATCAAGGCCAGTACTTCGCGAAGATCGCGGACGCGTTGGCGCAGTGGGGCTACACCCGCGGGAAAGACCTCATCGGCGCGCCCTTCGACTGGCGCCGCGCCCCCCGTAAGTGCCTCCCTCCTTGAAGAGTCTCGGCCCTTCTGCTTAGACGAACTGCACGGCTTCTTCGCGATGCTCCGCTCCACCATTGAGACGGCCTACTTCTACAACGGCAACCGGGAGGTCGTCGTACTCGCACACAGCATGGGGAACCCCACGATGGTAGGCTCCAGAGCCCCTCCAGAGTCCCGTAGCCTCCCTTTCAGCTCTACTTCTACCGTAACTTCGTCTCGCCAGAGTGGAAAGAGAAGTTCGTCCAGTCGCACGTCTCCTTGGCCGGCGCCTGGGCCGGCGCCATGCAGATCGTGAAACTGTTCGCCTCGGGCTACAAATGGACTACTACCGACTACCAGCCGACGACGGTCTTCGGCGACGGCGACGGTACCGTAAACCTGCGCTCTCTGGAGCTCTGTAGGCGCTGGAACCCCGCCTCCAACGCCGGGAAGACCGTCACCAGCTACGCCTTCGACGGCGCCGACCACATGGGGATCCTTGCCGACGCCCGCACCGTCGACCTCCTCCGCTCCCTCCTCTACAGAAACTGATTTTATTCATGTTCTTTCCCCCCTCAATAGACCCGTACTAGAAGAGTTGCTCGCCGCTCACTTTCCTCGGCGCGCGTGGCTCCGAAGCGCCTCCCGGGGCCGGATTTTGATGTTCGTCGGGGCAACGACGCAGCCGAAATCGGGCTGGAACTGAAAAGGCGACGGGGGTATCGGTCAGGACTGCAGAACCCACCTTGACATCGGCGGCGGCGTTGACTTCCTCGCGCCAGCGCGGAAGGTACTTCCCCGTGTCGAAAACGGCGCACCAGTGGAAGTGCTGCGCGAGGGGGTCGAAGGGCTTCGCCTCGTGGAAGAGGAAGAGGTACGTGCTCCGCAAGCATCTGTGGCACCGTACCTGGTCCCGGATGCCCCTGAAAGCAGTCGATGACCTGAAGCTCGTGGCACAGGCGACGCACCCATAGCTCCAGCCACAGATAGCGAGGAGAAGGGCCTCGGGCTGGCGACCCTCGAACTTCCGAAGGTGCTCCCTGGTGATCTCGTGGTGCTTCACCACCCGGAACTCCCTCCGCATGATGGGTTCCAGGCCTGCACAGCGCTGCAGGATCGCCTGTTTGATCTTCTCGGCATCGGCCTCCTCAGGGGGTTCCCGGAAGACGGCCTCCCGCCACACGCATTCCGTCTTGTGGCTCGTCTTTAGCATCGCCGCGCACTGGTCGACGCAGGCGTTGTAGGCCTGTAGGGAGCACGTCGTCGTCAGAAGCGGCAGGGACGCATTCACGACGGCGCCGCAGCCGTCGCATCGGACGACGTCTCTCTCGGAGCACCGCCACCCGCGGCGCGCGCACTCCCGTGGCGACAGATCCAACGGCTTCCCGAACCACCTACCCGCCTGAAAGGGCCGCACTGAGAGTTACGGTAGTGAGCTTACGGTAAATGTGGAGAGTCTCTGGTGAAAGAGATCGACGGACTCGACTTCCTCGGCGGTTCTTCTGAAAACGGAGTCAGAGGACACTCCAAAGGGCCACCCACCTCTGCAACTTGCTGCTCGACTCCCCGGCATCGACGGCTTCGGGCGCTCGACGCTTCAGAGGTGGAAGGGTTTCGGAGTCGGGAGTCAGCGGCTGACCGCTGGTGGAGACCTCCTCGACGCCCGACATCTTCTGAAAGTGGCACTGGGAGGAGGCGATGCGGAGGGAACGGCGTGGATTTGGGTGACTCACGGATTAAGGGGCGGATCGAGGAAGCTTTCGGAGTGACTCGCCCGAGGACGTCAGAGTTGCCGTCTTCTTCGAACCGAGTCGAGGCTCACGGGGATAAGATGGTTTAGGGGAGACTCAGCTAGCAAATCACATTTGCCAGAAATCGAAGAATCGAGTAGACTTCTTCGCCCGTGCTACAGAAAGCGACATCGTCCACAGCGGGCATTCCATGCAGGACCCACCGGAGTCGACGATTGGCGAGCACTCCTAAAGCAACTCTCGTTCATCTGCCGCCCGAAGGCAACTCTATGTACATGAGACCGCAAACTCTCAGATCTCAGGAAGGTTCGCTAGAAGTTCTAGAGGTTCCGAGGACGAGAAGTGTCACCTTGATCTCCAGTCTCTGTTTGCTATTTCTTCCAATCCCACTTAACGTTCGGAGAGGTACTGAACGGACTTTATTGAAGCGGAAAGTACTATAGGATGGGTTGCCGCCCGCGCCTGGCGTTGGCAGCGTCCCAGAAGGAAATGCGTGGTATCCCGATAGTCCCGATGGATGTAAACGGTAGTCCGGAGGTGCTCAGAGAAAAGCTTTGTACCGCAGCTACAGTAATCTTTGTAAACCACCAATGCCAGGGAAGTATTCGCTTATATCTAGAGGTGAACAAACACTGGCTGCCCACCACACCGCTCCATCCATATTTGCGCGAAGAGCCTCGCCTCCCTTACCGAACCCCTTCTCCACAAGATCCAGATGAGACCTCGGCTGCGATTTAGTCGAAGATCGTAAATTAAGGTCCATGCTCCAGAGGATGACCCATTGTCTGCGGCTGCAGACCTAACGAGCGAAAGAAGCGTTGACGGCGGCGACTCCGGCCTCCGAGGCGCCGCTCCGATCGCCTTTCACATTCGTTTGCAGATCCCGGGTCTCCTGAAGAGGTCTCCGGAAAGGCGTCCTCTCGCCTCGGGTAATCGCGTTCCAACCCGAGCCGATCCACTCAGCGCCGTCCGTCCGTATTTGTAAACTCAGATGGATCGGAAATAATTGTCCCCCGAATTTCGATTGTCGGGTCACTCGCCTCACCTCCGCTCCCTAATTACTCGAAGGCGCACAGACCTGAAATCTCAAAAATTACTTTCGATTTCGAAACCGAAAAATTCGCCTAAATCGGAAGAGATTCGCTGAGGGGCGAAGCCGAACGGAAGAATCCGAAGAACCAAGGAGGAGAGGGTCTGTGTGCCTTTTTCTGCCTTACCGTATCGACGAGGGAGAGGGGAGATGAAGCGGGAGGAAGTGGGGCGGAATCGACGTCCGCTTCTCCGAAAATGACTCCGATTCGCTTTTTTGGGCCCTCTGCTGCTTTGCCCCCCCCCCCATCCGGTTTCCTACGGTAGTGGTGCCGGCGAGGCATGCCTCCCCGAGGCCACGCCCCCGACAATCGCCAGAGGCGATTCACTTGCGACATTAGCGTTTTCTCTTTCGATTCGGGGTGTGGCGACGTTCCTCAGAGCCTCTCCCGCGCACTCCTGATGTGGCCACCCCTCCTCGGGCAGATGCTCTCCCTCGCCCTCCTCCTCGTCCTCCTCCCGGTAAGTCCCCCTCCACAGGCCCTATCAGCTCCGTTCCGAAGGCGTCCCGCGTCGCCGGCATCAGCATCGACAACGACATTGTCGGCGAGCCCGACATCGAGTGCCTCGAGAACGAGATCCGCGTGTGGGTGAAGACGCGGAAGCTCTTCGCCGGTGAGTCCCGAAGCCCGGCGCCCCTGACACGTCTTTCAGGGAGAATTTACGCGAAGGGGAAGGCCGACAACCCCGACTGCTACAAGGACGACTTCACCGCGCTGCGCACCAAGAAGCCCCACTACACGCTTCCCTTCGGGATGTGCGGCATGAAGAGTCTCCGCTCGGTTCGTTTTCGCATTCTAGGGGTGCCCTGTCCCTTTGCCCTTCCTTTCTTGAGCCCCTCTCCAATCGCCTTTTGCAGGTCGATCCCCGCGGAATGTATTACGGTATCACGCTGGTCGTCTCCTTCCACCCGGTGAGTCGGTCCGAGTAGCCCTCGACGCCCTCCCCGCCTTCAGCTTCTCATCACGAAGATTGACCAGGCGTTCCACGTGAAGTGCTTCTTTGAGGAGGCGAACCGCGGCCTCACGGCGGAGCTCGGCGTCAGGTGAGTCCCTTGGCGACGTAATTGGCTCATCGCCGCGAAAGGAACTGGGACACCACTTCCTGTGCCTGTCGCGTCTGTCGCTCAATCAAAAGACGACCACGGCGACGATTATCTCCACCGCCTCCGGGCCCCGCTCCGCTCCCTTAATGACACGTTGCGCAATGGGCCCGCGAGCACCCGGGGACCGAGCGAGCACTCCTGACTAGAGTTGTCGTTTTTTTTTGTCGATTTTCGGGTCGAACCCGAAAATCCGCATTTTTTGCAGTACGGGCCAATTTTTAGCTGCGATCGAGAAACTTCGAAGTGCACTGGCTTCGCTCCAACGTCGCAGCCCAGCACAATCAAAAAACTTGGCCGAACAACGAAAAAGTCCATTCAACAATTTTCGGATTAAGATTTTCTGATTCGGGTTCGGGTTTTTCGGGTTTCACCTCTAATTGGACCCGATGACAACTCTACTCCTGAACGCCGAATTTCAGCATGATCCCGACGACCGAGGTCGAGGCCCGCCACGGCATCCCCGGCTGCACCTACAGTATTCACCGGAGCTCCATCGCGGACCTGGATGCCGGGCGCCCCGCTGGGCCTCCGATCCAGTTCGCCCGCGTCGGCGACAAGGTACTCCACCAGTGGCACTGCGATGACCGTAAGCCCGCGGCCGGGTAGCGCCTCTAGACGTGCGCTTCAGAGATGTTCGGCATCCGGATCAATAACTGCTACGTCACCGACGGCTTCGGACAGCGCGCGAGCGTAGTCGACGAGAAAGGCTGTCCCGTGGACCCGATCGTCATCACGGGGATACGGTACTCGCCGGACCTGCAGCGCGCCTACGCGGAGTCGCAGGTCTTCAAATTCGCCGACAAGCCAGGCGTGTGGTTCTTTTGTCAGATCCAGATGTGCATGAAGAAGGCAGGCATGTGCGACGGCATCACGGTAGGATGTACGGTAGCCGCAGACGCTGAGGTCGTTGCAGCCGCCAGCGTGCGCCTCCGTCGGCATCCACGGCGGAGGGGCGTCGACTTCGACTGCGAACCAGATCACCGAGGAGTCAGAAAATAGCGACGAGGAGACTGCCGACGGGAACGAGACGGCGGGTCCCACCAAGAGGATCGCGTCGAGACCTCCACCGAAGGGAAAAACGGGTCCCACGCGGAAGACGACGCCCGCCACGGACGAGGATTACCAGTCGACGGAGGGAGACGAAGAAGAGGAGGAGACGCCGAAGCACGACGCGTGAGTGGAGGGCTCCGGAGGCTGTACTGATGCTTCTGCAGGAAGGCAACTCCCACGGGGTACGGTATCGCTTCAACGTCCTCGAGCGACTACGACGTCCCCACAGAGCCGGTTACGGTATTTGGGCCGGCGTACCCACACACACCCGAGGTCTTCGGACCCTCGCACAGGAAGATCTTCGGGAACCTCGACGCCTCGGAAGACGGCGTCCGACACGTAAGCCCGTCCTCCATAAGATCCTCGAAGACGCCCTTTTAGAAAGAGCAGGTGACAACGGAGTTCGAGACGAACGACGATCTCTCCACCTCCTCTGACGGCCGCACGACGCCGATCTCCTCGACGGCGGCCAAAAAGGGTGAGTGGGCGCTGTGGGTGATATACGGTAGCACCGTTCAGACTACTCGGACTACGACCCTGAAGCGACGATTCCGCCGAACCTGACCGACCTTCTAGCGAAGCTTCCCGAGGAGATCGATGCCGATAGCCTCCAGAAGATGTTCCACGACTCCGTCGCCGACCGGAGGGCGCTCCTCGAGGGGTTCGACATGCTCCTCCAGCAGAAGAAGGTGCCCCAAACTACGCCCATTCCCCCGGCGAAGACATTGCTGCGGCGGACGTCCCCGAGGCAGACGCGGCGTCCTGGTGACCGTATCCAGACGATGGAGGTCTCCTGGGATTCACACAGGATGGCACGCCACGTTCCCTTCCCGAAGGAGAGTTCCTCGCGGGACCCCCCGATGATCTCGGGGCAGCTTATGATCTTCGACCTCGACGAGGAGCCTCCGCGACTCGACGATGACCCACGAGGTACCGCACCCCTTAGTGCCTCTAAAACTCCCTCTAGACACGGCGGTGGGTCTATCGGAGTGTGCCATCAGTCGCCAGGCGCTCTTCACGGCAGCGCTGTTCGTCGCCGTCGGCGCCTCCGTCCTCTTTGTCGTCATCTTCATCCTCTACCTGAGGCTGTCCAGGCTCGGCCACCTCCAGAGTAAGCAGAGTCGCCCACAGACCCCCCAATCCCCATCTAGAGCTGGAATCGTCGGTCCCCAGGAAGACATTTTTCGAGGCGCCCTTCGCCACCGCCGAATCGTCTTCCAGATTCCGATTCGTCGGCAGAAGATGAGTCCGAAAAGAACCTCAGCAAGCGCCTTCGTCTTCGACGGCGCGCGAGCCGCCGATTCTCCCTCCGTAGTTCCGTCTCCAACTCGTAGTCCCCCCGGCCTAGATCTGCACGCACCGACTCAAAATATTTATTCTACCTATTCATTATTTGTGTGTCCTCCACGAAAATAAATCCGATTCAGCCACAGGAAGAGTGACTGGAAGGCGACGCTGCCGCTGTCTCCGCTTTCGCTCTCTGGACTCGAAGGAAACTGACTTGGGTTGGAAACCACGAAACTACAAAAGATACCGAATGTCCAAGGATTCGATCCCGCTTTTTTCGGATCTTCGCACACCGTTTGGTTCACAAATGAATTCAGCATCGATTGGAAACGATTGGAAGCAGCATCGATTGCATTAGTGCTCTCGGTCCAACAAAGCGATACTTCCCCTCCCCCACTAACCTCTCTCGTGATTCTTTTTTTTTCCCGAGAAAACTCGCGTGCAGAGTCGAAGGCGATCGTCGACACAAAAGCAACCCAGTTTATGGGCGCTGAACTCAGAAGACTACTATCGTCCGGCTCATGCTCGAAGACTCCTCTGCGAGTGGTCCTGCACGAAGAAGACCTTGCGGAAGGCGAGCCAGAACTCGACGTGGAGAAGTCCTCTGGCGTCGACGAAGTCGTCGAGGCGCTCGAAGTCGCAGACGAAGAAGTTGCAAGCGTCCAGTGGCGTCACTCCTTCGAGGATCTCCTCAAAAGGGACCGGTCGGGTTACGGTGCCGGGAGTCTTACTGGGCGGAAGATGGCGTCGGCGTAGGGGTGCTCCTCTGAGGCGTTTCTTGAGGGGACGACGAGCGAGAGGTTGGCGTCCACGAGCAAGAGGCGCCTCGAAGGGTCGGCGTCGGCGCAGACGAGGGAGACGTAGATGGCGGCGCAGTCATGGAGCAGACACAGGCGCCTGAAGGAGAACGAATCGAGGGGATACGGTGAACTGACCAGTGGACGCCGCCAAGCATCATGGTGGGACCGAAGAGGCGTCCGTTGATGACGAGTTCGCATTTCCGGACTACGGTATCGAGGGAGCCGCTGTGGAGCCACCTGTTTGCCTCCATCTCGAGAATCTGGAGGGAGGCCCTGGAGCGGCGCTCTTTGTCGTCGCCGTTGGGAGGCGCTTTCTTTGTGCCACCCTAATGCGAAACAGATTTTACGGGGCGGCATCTGGCCATGCCAGCGTTGTTTGCACCTCGGAAGAGAATCACTGCAGGGATATGGTTGTTATGAACGTTCTACATGTGGCGAAGAGTTGCGCTTTGGGGAAAAATTGATGATCCTGGGACCAAAAACAGTCTTAGAACCAGGAACGCCGCACTCGAAGTCCCTCTCTATGAGGGAAGCGTCCGGTTTGCCACTTCCCTCTCCGGTAGGTGTGCATGGCCTGAAGGAAGCTCGTCTAGTGCGGCCCTAATGGCGCTCCCGAGTACAGAAGACAAGGCTACATTGTCCTCGACGACCTCGACGATCTGTGTTCATCCGCTTGTGGTCTCCGATCGGGGGTTCGCGGCGTGTAATCCGCCCGCAAATCTCAGCGGTCACTTCCTAATGAGTCAGATCTGCTCGTTCACCCTTGTCGTATGCGCGGCGTCCCCGAGATCCCCTGCGTCGTCTTCTTCTCGACCGCTAACCGTCGGAATTCAAGGTCGTTCGCGCGCCTAATGCTCGCCTTCTCTCTTTCCACGTCTTCGAGACGCTCCTTCTGCGCAGATTCCTTTGTGGGACGTCGAAGTTAGCCTCCTTGGCTCTCCCTCCGGCGGCGCGTCTTCTGCTGGACTCCACGATTCCTCGAGTTCTCGATCGATCGCTGCGGGGAAACCGGTCTCCTCCGTTTGCTCCGTCGGCGGCGGTGTCCCCGCGACGCGCACTTCACCCGGTCCCCGCGGTGACTCACCCCTCTCGGAAGCTTCGCCTCAGGCACCTCCGACTTCGGAGTCGCCTCCTCGCGTCTTCCCGCGTTCTTTGCCGTCCTGTCCGGCCTCTTATCGGCGCTTTTGAGGGCCAGGGCATGCGGAGATGAGCTCCTCGTCCTTCGACGTGCGTTCTCTGACGTCCCTCTTCGAGAACAACGTCACCACCATCTCCATCACTCTCCAGTATGGTTCCCAGAGAGAAGTCGTCGCCTTCGAGCGCACCGCTTCGCCCGAGGTACGTACCGCCGCCCGACTCCCTCCACCGCCTTCCAGGTCTTCCAATCCTTCCAGAACCGGGCTCGTGCCTTCGCCGAGAAGCAGTCGGCGCCCCTCGGGCCCGGCATCGAGATGCACCTCTACCAGCACGACTACAACTCCGTCAACTTCCTCCAGCTGATCACCAATCTCAGCCAGCTCGTGAGTCTTTAGGCTGTAGAAGTCGGGGAATCCAGAGGGGTCGGGTTCAGTCTGGACGTGTCGAAAAGACAAGGACTCGTTCAGGGCAACGGAAGCGTCGTGGAGATTATCGTGGTGGACAAGAACGAGCAGCCGACGCAGCCCCACGAACTCCGCGTGGCGCAGTACATGACACCGACCTTCTGCGACTACTGCGGCGAGGTCATCATGGGCATGATCAAACAGGGCTTCAAGTGCAAACGCTGCAAGTAGGTCCCGCTTCCCTCGACCCCTCAGACGCCTTTCAGGTGCAACTTCCACAAACGGTGCACCAACGCGCCGCGGAACAACTGCGCCTCGGCGGCGCCTTCGACGCCCTCAGACTCCGTCTCCCACACCTCCGGCACCCTCCCGCACACCCTCTCCATGCACAGCTACAAGGTGCCTACCGTATGCCGCGTCTGCGACGGCCTCCTTGTGGGCCTCGTGCGTCAGGGCCTCCGATGCCGTGACTGCCAGGTACAACTCCCACCTCCCACGGCTACCGTACCCTCACAGGTGAATGTGCACAAGCGCTGTGCCACGCAGCTTCCGATGAACTGTCGCCTCGCGAACGGCGCCATCACACCCCGCTTCGACCAGCTGAGCTTCGCCGACGGCGTCTCCATGGCTTCCGCCGAGTCCGTGGAGCCCGACGCCGCCTCTGGCTCCTTGCTACCCCTCGGAAGACTGCCCGGCCAGGCCTCCAGCCGCTTCCAGAACCGCTCCCCCTCCGCCGAGGGCTGGGTCGTCCACTTCGTCCTCACGGAGCCCGACCGCCGCCTGCGCCACTACTGGGTCCTCGCCAACGGCGTCATCAGCATGTACAACGAGTACAACGACGGTGCGTCCCCTCACCTACCGTACCTTCCGTGCTCACAGCTCAGATTCCAGGGGTGAACCCGTCGCGCGTCTACAAGCAGATCTCCCTCTCGGAGATCCTCTCCATCATCTGCTACTACGGCGACCCGATCGACGCCAAGTGAGTCCGCTCCTCGTGGCTCTCCACGCTCCTTGTAGCTTCGCACCGCACTTCTTCGAGATGAAGACGAACGCGAACGTCACCTACTGCGTCGGGGAGAACTTCGACGCCTTCGGGGGCGCGCCCCCTCCCTCGAAGCTCCCGCGGCACGCCAACTCCGCCAACCAGAGCGTCACGAACATCCAGGCCTGGTTCCAGGTCCTCACGCGCGCTCGCCTACCACCGCCGTCGCGCCAGGACCAACCGAACGCGGAGCCCTCGCTCGACTTCACGGAACTCTACCAGGTCCTCTCGGACAACACCCTCGGATCGGGGCAGTTCGGTACCGTCTACGGCGCGGTCCACCGCCAGAGCGGCCGCGGTGTCGCTGTGAAGATCATCGCGAAGGACCGCTTCCAGCGGCGCCCTGGCGGCGTCGAGAACCTCAAGAGCGAGGTTACCATCCTGCAGACGGTCAGCCACCCCGGAATCATCCGCCTCGAGGCGATGTTCGAGACGAAGGACAAGATCTTCGTTGTGATGGAGAAGATGAACGGGGACATGCTCGAGATGATCCTGAGCCAGGCGACCGGACGCCTCAGCGAGCGCGCCACGCGCTTCCTCCTTGTGCAGATCTTGAGCGCCCTACGGTACCTCCACTCTCACAATGTCGCCCACTGCGACCTAAAGCCCGAGAACGTGCTCCTCTCCGACCTCGGCTCCAACTTCCCCCAGACGAAGCTCTGCGACTTCGGCTATGCCCGCTTCATCGGCGACGCACAATTCCGACAGACCATCGTGGGCACGCCGGCCTACTTAGCACCCGAAGTCCTACAGAGGAAGGGCTACAACCGGAGCCTGGACATGTGGTCAGTGGGGGTCATCATCTACGTGACACTCTCCGGCACCTTCCCCTTCAACGACAACGAGGAAGTCGCCGAACAGATCCAGAACGCCGACTTCATGTTCCCCCAGGACCCCTGGGGCCAGATCTCCACACAGGCCGTCGACCTCATCCAGCACCTCCTGCGCCTCCGGGTGAGCCACCTGCATATACCTCACCGCCCTCCTATTCAGATAGACGAGCGGCTCACAATCGAGCAGTGCTTCGCGCATGACTGGCTCCAGGGCCACGAGCTCTACTCCGACCTCCGAAATCTGGAGACGCGCCTCGGATTCGGACGCTACTTGACGACGGAAGCCGACGATGAGAAGTACGCCCAGATGCAGATAGGCTAACCCCAGAAGCTCCATTTGTGGCCGATGCCACCCTAGCTGTTGATTTGAATTCCGAAGCATCTAAATAAATTCCTTCGAACTGTACGAAATCGGGCGACCGGCGAGACTTCGCGAGAGGGGCTCTCTCCATAGCATTTATGAGCTTTCTTCCGACCACACGCATCGGCAGGCGCTTCATACGTTCCTTCTACGTCGTTCACGAACAGAGCGGCCACAAGTGTTAGCTCGGAGCGACTTTTCACGGTGGAGCCGATGTCGCCACCGCCACTACAACATTCACCTCGGAGCGTACTCCTTCACACATGGCCGACTCGAAGCATAAAACGTCGAGAGCCCACCTTGCGCCACCCTAAAGTGTCCGCGGCGCGAATTCCGCTGATAAGGGCCAACGCTGGGTCCTCTCCGTACGCTTATCATCATTCCGGCTCCGCTCGTCGTCTTCTGCGTCGGTCACCGCGATGGGCACCTCCGATCGGCTCGACGTGAGCCGTCTGAGCCTCGAGGCTCCGCCACGCTCCCCATCGCCCTCCGCTGGGCCCACCTCTATCTCCATCTACCTCCAGTTCGGTTCGCACCGCGAGATCGTCGCCTTTGAGCGCTCCGACTCGCCCTCGGTGAGTCCCCTCCGCCCGGTCCTCAGCCCTCCCTGGCCCAGGTCTTCGAGGCGTTCCGCGCCCGAGCGAAGCTCTTCGCCCGGAAGTTCGCGAAGATCGGCGGGAAGGCCGTCCTGCACCTCTTCTTCCATCGGTTCGAGGCGGGCACACCCGCGCTCGCCCCGCTGCACTCTCTCTCCCAGCTGGTGAGCCGCAAATGCCCTCTTCCGGTAGGAGACGCCTTTGCAGAGCAACGGGAGTACGGTAGAGCTGGTGCTGAACGACGTCGTCGAGCTGCAGGAGTTCCCTCACCACTACAAGGAGGTGCAGCTTTTCAACCCGACCTTCTGTGACTTCTGCCAGGAGATCATCGGCGGCCTCTACAAACAGGGTGTCAAGTGCCGCAAGTGTCGGTGAGTCCTCGAGGAGCCTCCTCCAGCCCTGCGCCGCCGCTTCCAGATGCAAGTTCCACAAGAGGTGCGTCGACCAGCCGCGGAACTGCTGCGCCGCCGCCATGGGTCCTCTGACGCCGAGCCCCAGCGAGGCGGAGGCCCTCCGGAAGGCGCTGCCGCACAGCCTCCAGGTGCACAACTACACGCGCCCCACCAAATGCGCCCTCTGCGACCAGATGCTTCTCGGCCTGCGCCACCAGGGCCTCCAGTGCCGCGACTGCAATGTACCCCCCCCCCCTGCTCCTCTTTCCAAAACTACCGTATCCCTTCAGGTGAACGTACACGATAAATGCGCCTCGCGGCTGCCGATGGACTGCCACGTCGCCGACGGCGCCATCGCCAACTTCTCCGAAGCGGGCTCCTTCGCCGACGTCGACGTCCTTCGGTCGCCGACCGCCGAGGAGCCCGCTCAGCGCCTCCAGCAGCTGCCCCTCTGGCGTCTCTCCGTCCAGTCGGGCCACGTTGTCTCCCAGAATCGTCAGAACGTCGTCGCCGAAGGCTGGCTCATCCACTTCCTCCACAACGAGCCTGACCGCCGCCTTCGCAACTACTGGGTCCTTGCCGGCGGCGCCATCAACGTATACAACGAGTACAACAACGGTGCCCACATACAGCGCTTCTACCGTAACCCGCCGTTTTAGGAGTGAACCACGCGCGCGTCTACAAACAGATCCATCTTGCGGAGATCGTTTCCATTAAGCTGTACAACGGAAACGCCCTGGACAGCCGGTAGGACCTCCTCGGCCCACAGAAGTCCACGTTTCAGGTACCTTCCGCACTTCTTCGAGATCCGTACCGTATCCAACCTGACCTACTGCGTCGGCGAGAACTTCGACGGCGCCTCAGGTCCCCCGGCGAAGATGCCCCGCTGCATGCCGGAGAGCAACCAGGGCGTCACCACCACCAGCGCCTGGTACCACGTGAGTCCGCTCTCTCCCCCCTGAAGGCTACCGTATCCTTGCAGATTCTCAGCCGCGCGTTGCAGCCACCGTCGGCTCCAAACGGAAGCGGCGACGCCGAGAAGAAGACACTCGCCTTTGCCGAGGCGTTCCAGATCCTCACGGAGAGCGAGCTGGGCTCCGGACAGTTCGGCTCCGTCTACACGGCGATCCACCGACAAAGCAAAGTAGAGTACGCGGTCAAGGTGGGTTACGGTAGCGCGGCGGAGGGTGACCCTCCTGCAGATCATCAAGATGAACCCCTACCAGCGGCAGACGGCGCATGGCGAGATCTTGAAGAACGAGGTGGCGATCCTACAGGAGATGCGGCACCCGGGGATCATCCAGCTGAAGGACGTCTTCGACGCGAGAGACAGCCTCCTCATTGTGATGGAGAAGATGCGGGCCGACATGCTAGAGATGATCCTGAGCCAGGAAGGCGGCTATCTCGACGAGCGCGCCACGCGTTTCCTCCTCGTGCAGATCTTGAGCGCCCTACGGTACCTCCACGGCCAGGGAATCGCCCACTGCGACCTAAAGCCCGAGAACGTGCTCCTCTCCGACCTCGGCTCCAACTTCCCCCAGACGAAGCTCTGCGACTTCGGCTATGCCCGCTTCATCGGCGACGACCACTTCCGGAAGACGATAGTGGGTACGCCGGCCTACTTGGCGCCCGAAGTCCTCCAGAGGAAGGGCTACAACCGGAGCCTGGACATGTGGTCAGTGGGGGTCATCATCTACGTGACTCTCTCCGGCACCTTCCCCTTCAACGACAACGACCTCCAGAACATAGAAGCCCTCCTTCGCAACTCTGGCGCCCTGTTCCCCGCGCGCCCCTGGGGCAACGTCTCCCACGCGGCCATCGACATCATCTGCGGCCTCTTCAAGATCGACGTGAGTTCTCTCGCGAATCCCCTAACCCTCTTCCTTAGATCTCCGAACGCCTCTCGGTGGAGGAGTGCCTCCGCCACACCTGGTTCCAGAACTTCCAGCTTTACATGGACCTCCGGGCGTTGGAACGGCGCCTCGGCATCGGCCGCTTCCTGACGACCGAAGACGACGACAAGAAGTACGCCGTCGCTCTCCACAAACACAATTTGACCCCCGTACTCGTATAGACCCACCTACGCACACACAAAACTACTTTTATCGAATAAATGCACTCTCTGTGAACGACCTAACATGACGGACGAAAAGCCGGTCGAGGTGAGATACGGTAGCGCGCGGGTAGTCATTGTCAAGGTAGATTTGCACGTTCCCTTAGCAGTCTGCCGACGTAGACGTCTACAGTCTGGTCGGTGTGTCTGTCTGGGGTGCAGAAGGAAGATTCGACAGCAGAGACTGCTTCGGATCAGAGCGAGTGAGTGGAGCGGTCGGACGATGCGTTTGCTCGTCTTCGTCCTCGTTGCAGCGGTCACCTTCGCCAAAGCGGCGCTTTCGGTGAGTCCTCTGTGCGTCGCATTTCACTCGTTCCTTTCAGGAGAGCAGCTCCACGCCGAGAGCCACCGCGTCCTCAACGACCAAGGAGGCCTTTGAGGAGATCCTCTCTCGCAGATCTACGACCTTCGATCCGGATAAAGGTGAGTCCGTCGACCCCTCCTCGCTTTAAGGTGCCTTTCAGAAGGACTCAATACCATCTACCTGTGCAGTGCCATCGGGTGTGTCGTCGGTGCCATCATCTCCTTCATCTTCTTCATCCTCGCGGTCTCCGGCACCCTCTGCAAGCCCAAGAAGGACAAGGACATCGACTCGAACATGCTCTGAGCAGAAAATAGAATTTAATTTTCTCTTTGAGTCAGCGTTTCTAGAGGAAGACGACTTTTTACAAACAGTCCGCGGGGCGGAGTAGGGTGCACAGGCCTATTAGAGGATGTTGACGCCCGTGCGGAAGATGAAGACGACGTCGACGAGCAGTACAATGCAGTCAATGAAGAGCAGGATCTGCAGAGAAGGTTAGGCGATGCGCACAGGCAGAATGCCTACCGTAGCGATGATCCACTCCGCCCTGTAGCAGACGTTGCTCGTGTTCCTCAGTTTCCATCCATCCGGAGGGTAACAGTTCGCAAAGAAGGCTTCGAGACAAGCTGCAAATAAACTGCGATGAGGAGTCCTGAAGGATCGACAAAAGAGGTCCCCGAGGGTGACCGAGCCCTATTTGCTGGAAGAGAAGAACAAACTTGCCTGCTAAGAGATAAAGGATGAGCGCGGCTCCCGTGATAATGCCGTCCTGAAACAGAGAATTGGTGCGGGACCAAGCTCAAAGGACTCACAAATTGCCTCCAGTAGCGCTGTTTGTTGGCGAGGCAGACGGTGAGCAGCAAGACGAGCGTGAGGATGCCGAAGAAGGAGACGACGCCGACGACGGCGCCCTGCCACTCCGTTTTCGTCTCGATGACGAAGTCGTGGAACGTCTGGTTCCTCATGGGTCCCAGCACGAGGCCCAGGATGGCCGCACTCAGCGCCTAAATGATCGTACATGCGGGCAGAGGCCTCTTGCCTACCAGGTGGACGACCTTGAGGAGAATCCGAAGCACGATCGGGTACTTCTGGTTTACTTTTCGCGCGGAGTCGCGCGGGGGCGCCGGCATCGGATACATCGTGGAGGGGGGAAATGTGCTGTAACTGGGCGAGTAGAAGGGATGCACTCGCCCGAGCGTCGGAGGAGCGTCCCTCCAGTGGGTGGGAGGCCCTTCTCCGAAGTAGAAACCGGACGCGGGTCCAGTGGAGAACTCCGTTCCCTACAACACGACGCATGTTTAAGCAGTGTGAACAACCGGACGGCGCGAGGACCGGTCCCTGATGGAGGACGGGATTACCCAAGAACGCGCGAAAGAGAGTTTTTCGTCGTGAGGATGGGGTCAGTGGCCGAGCAATGCACACAGAAAGAGGGAAGACTTCTCAGAAAAAAAGTGACATTCTTGGTTCTCCTTTGATGGGTCCGTGGAGTGGAAGGGGCCCCGAATAGAGCCTACCTTGGTGTGGGACCTGTGGGGCTCTCTCCTTTTGCGGTACATCGGCGCTGGTTTCTTGGTGGGACCAGAGGAGGACCTGTAGTGGCGCTGGTCGAGCGGAGGGTCGGCGGAGAGGCCGCGTGGGGATCTCGACTTCGGCAAGACGGGCCTGGGCATCGTCCTTGAGCAACGGTACTGCTGCGGACTGGGCTGGGGCTGTGGATAGGAACGGTAGTTGCCCGCGGTGCCCACCGGAGGATGCTGTAGTCCGTAGTCGCCGTAGTGGGAGTAGTCGGGAATAGATGGGACTCCCCCGCCGCCGTAGAGCACCGAGTCCATGTAGAACGAGGCGTTGACGGGCTGCTGCGTCGCCGAACAGGACGGAAGCTCCTGCAACGAACGAGCTGGTCCTGACACGAAGGCTCATGGCGGTGCTCTGGCGCGCGCCTTACATTCCGCCAAATTACGGCCCTCTCGAGGGTGTTTGCGCTTCGTGTGGCGGCGACTAATCCCGCGTGGTCACTCGAATTGTTGCAGAAAGCGCGCGAGGGGAGATGGCGGGGACAAGAAGCGGAGGAGAAGGAAGTGCGCGACAAGTCGCGAACATCGCGCAAACAAGCAGGCTTGCTCCACTACTCGAAAGTCTGGGCCCCTACAACCCGGGCATAAACCGTCTCTGCAGACATAGAACCAATGGTCACTTCGTCTGAATTTCGAGATTCGGATAAGTGGGAAACGTCTCCCCTCCTCTGAACGAATCCGAGAATCTATCGTAAATGGGAATGTTTCCGGAGCGATTGACTCTCTGTGCAGGACCAGTCGCATGGTACCAAAAGGAGACGTTCCAGAGACCGCGGTCCCGTGCCTCCCTAAAGAAACAAAACGATCCCATGTTCGTCCAAAGTGAATAAAAGATCGGAAAACAAAAAAAAAGCGCCGCGGGACGTCTTCGTGGCGGGAGACGCGAGCGTTCCTAGAGCGCATAGTTTCGCAAATTAGCACGCGTCTTCTCCGCGGCCGTCTAGGCGGCCCTTGGGCGTTTCTCGCGCGCGCACTTGTACTACAAGAACCTCTTGTGCAGCGCTAATGTGGCCACAGGTTGCGGACGCGCCGCAGCCCTAAAGCGCCAAATTCTTTTGTCTTCCTTCGAGTGACTCATTTGGGAGAAAACGATCGCCTTTCGAAGATCCGAAGCGCAAACACCTGATCTTCTGGCCTGATTTGGAACCCACCTCATCGCCGAAGCGTCTCGAAGTGGCGCCTCGCATCTCCGACGCCGGGATGATCCTAACCGCCCCAAATACGGTGTTGTACAGCATCCTATCGCTTCATGGGGGTCCTGAAACGAATGGTTAGGACCGCACCTCCCACGTGATCATTTCGGAAGATCGTCGTATAATTAGGCACTCGAAGGGCGCAAAAGTTGCAAATGACGCGCGAACGGAGTCTTCGGGGGCGGAGGCCAGAAGATGAATCGTGACGATCAGAGTGCGCGCGACGCGAAAAGCCGAGATGATAAACAGAAGAAGACCGCAGCTTTCCCGTGACGAGAACCGCCTTTGAGGGGTGCCTGAATAAGTCAGTCTTCTCATGTCCGAGTACAGTACTCTTCGGCATACATCATCACTCTTTCAGAATCATGTTGTTTTGAGTGTCAGGGCCATTTTCTTTTCAGGTTCACCAGGTCATCGTTGGCGTTGGGTCCCTTTGTTCTGCAAAGAAACGAGGCACTCTTGATGGCCACTTGCTCAGTTTGGTGAAAGTGCTGCATCGTGTCGAGCAGAAAATCGATCTCAGATCGGCACGAACGCCTCTCCCATTGCGGCCACCTCAAACTAGCGACACCGATCACCTGCCACGGAGGCCAGCTGACGCCTCTGGGGGCACGGCCGCTTCCTCGTCGCCTCTCCCACGTCATCGGAGGTGTTTGGAAGCAGAAGCAGCCTAGCAGAATCTGAGCGGACGGCAACAGAGAAAGGAGAAATCAGATTCCGGAGATCAGAAGGCGAGGAGTACGCTCAGTCCGATCGATCCGATCGATTCCCGCGGAGATTAGTGACCGCCGAGGGCGCTGGTCAGCTGCGCGGCTTTCGAACTGTCAATATTTGCGGAGTATCGACTGTACGGCGGATCCACGTGATCCCCCATGCCCTGAAGGGAGTGCAAGCCTAGTACTCGGATAGAAGCGATTCGCCTTCTCCCTCCTCCGATCTTCTGCCCTAAGCTCGCTAAGGCCTGCAGGTCCCTTCCCGTGCATTTTCCCTTAGAATCTTCTGCAAAAGATTGGGTCCAGCTGGGGTGCAAGGACGCGGCGAAGTGGACGTCGGGATGTGGCCCCTCCCGGCCCTTGGGATCGCCGGATGTTCTCGTGCGCCGGGGAGTCAGTTGTCGACGAGATCGCCGTGCCGATGGCCCAATCTCCTGCCGTTCACAATCGATACTGGGATTCGAGCGGTAAGTCTTTTGTATCCGGCTCTAGCGTGGGATGAAGGCGCCGCGCAGAAGACGCTGAGAGAGGGACGCTGCTAGCCGCGGCACAGGCGACAGGTGACGTCGGAGATTCATGTGATCCTCCGAGGCAATGACGCAGGTTAGAAATCGATCGGTTCTGGGTGCTCACCGCTCTCCAGAAGTCGATTTTGTTCACCCTTCCATGGACCCTTATGACGCTTGTCCAGCACATCGCAATGAAAGTACCGTATCCTTTCCTCTTCTTTTCTTGAAGTACTTTGGGATTTCTAAGGCGATCTCCTTCTTTGTTAGGACTAATATCCCTCAAACAAGTTTTTTTTTCTGTCTCCATGGTTCTTTAAGGGTGCACAGACCTGCACCTCGCTTCTTCAGATTCGTTCCGATTATGCGCGTCGGCTGCACGGTGCACCCACGCCAGCTGGGATGTGTGTGAGATGGCGAGACTCGAAGAGATCAATGAGGTGAGCTCGTATGACCGCCTACCGTACCATACAGCACCCCTTTGAGACACGGAACCGTTCGGCACAGATGGAGAGGACGATGCGATGGTGGACCGAGTGGTAAGCTTCTTCCGACGGACGAGGACTGAAAGGGGCGTTGCAGCACAGCGACCTGGCGCGGGAAGTGGAAGCAGATGAAGGATGAGCGGAATCGAGCGCGTGAGGAGACGGAGGCGGCGCTGGAGCAGCTGAAGGAGGCACACGAGAAGATCGACTCACTCCAGTCAACGAAGCGGCGCTCCGACGCCGACGTCGCGCGCCTCAAGGCACAGTTGACGACGGCGCTGAACCTCAGCGACAACAAGAAACTCATCCAGAAGCTCTTCACGGCGCCCGCCGTCGAGAACACCACGCAGACCGAAGACGAGGCAGGTCGCCTCGGGTACTGTAGGTCCAAAGCATTCCTTTCCAGGAAGGCGATGAGCCGCGGCCTTCGAACTCGTTCTTAAACGGATTCTGCGAATCCGCCCAGAGGGAGGCGACGCCTTCGGATTCAGAGGACAACGACGCCGAAGTGACGAAGGCGCTGGAGGCCGAAGTAGGCGTCTTGGCGGCGCGGTGCTCCGAACTTGAGGCGCTCTACTCAGAGACGAGGACAGAACTGCAGCAGCTCCGGGAGCGCGAGGTCCCGCAAACTCCCTCCCGCCTTAGCAAAGAAATCGAAATGGTTCCGTACAGCGCCAATGGCCCGTGATGACTGTCAATTTCAGCTGAAAACGGAGCGCGATGAGGCGCGTAGCCAAGTAGAAACCCTGATGATGGAGAAAGAGTTTCTGATGCAGCAGCTGAAGATGCTCAAGAAGTCCGCCGCGGCGTCGACATCCACAGAATCGCTAGCCAACAGATAAAGCCCCGACCACATCCCATCTTGCATACTGCCAACCTACTTAAATTTCATATGTAACATACATACTCTTCGAAACATACAGTTAATAACCCGTTATTAAATCCTGCAGTAACCCGTTCAAGAGGCGAAAGCATCTGCCAGTTCTTTCAGTTCCGGATCGTCGCCACCCGGGATCGGAAACTCGCAGTCCTCCGAGACGATTTCAAGTTTGCTCCTACGTTCCCGTCTTCTAGGGAACGTTTCCATCTTCTGAGATTTCACAGCTACAGTACATCCTGATATGATCAGCTGCTCGATTCTTGAAGAAGCGACGTAATCCAAATCCGAGTCAGTGATTGTCAGCAGCGCACAGTCGGAGAGGTTCAGATATCGAAGATTAGGACATCGCTGCAACAGGCCCAACTCGATGCACTAACAAAGAGCGCAGACTTACCTTGACCACGCTGAAAACGGACTCTACACTAGTACAGGATACGTCTATTCGCTGGAGAGACGTCATTTCGTGAGGCGACTCTGCCATGCCTCGCAGAATGTGTTCCACATTGCCACACGATCGCATCTTCAGCTCCTTCAAGTACGGACATCCTGAAACTACTGTAATAAACACATACAGAACTCTGAAACATACCTGAAATCGTCCTTCCGAGCGCTTCGCAGCGGGAGCTGATGTCGTTGTGGAACGGAATCATGGACAAATCCAGAGTACTTAACTCGGGACACTTCCTAACCACGGCGTCCACTTGTCGCGCCGAAAAAAAGTTCGCCTTCAGGATCAGCTCGGCCAATTCGGGAAAGCCTTTCACGTTGGAAAGGTTATCACACATTGACTTCAGCATAATGTCGGACAAAGAACAGGAGGAAATGTTGAGATATGTCATGCTGGAACCGAACAATTCTGCCATCTCCGCGAGGATCTTTGCATTAAGGCTGATTCCTTGGAAATTGACGGTCTGGACAGCCAAAGACGAGTACATCTTCACGAAGGAAAAGACGTTCAGGATACCATCTTTGTCCAGCAAGTACGATCCTGAGAAGTTCAACTCGCCTATCTCGCTGTCCAGTAGTTTACGGTACACCCTTTCTCTCCCTAAAAAGAGTCCCAATGTAAAAGAACATCTAAATGCAAATGATCATACTATCTCTGGGGTATAATTTTCTGTATAACTTGCTCAACTGTGGTACTCTCCATCCCGATATAACGCACACAACGCTAGGCGCA
Source organism: Steinernema hermaphroditum (assembly GCA_030435675.1). Lineage (NCBI taxonomy): Eukaryota > Metazoa > Nematoda > Chromadorea > Rhabditida > Steinernematidae > Steinernema > Steinernema hermaphroditum. The sequence continues at coordinate 9,009,956 of CM059622.1, forward strand.
AGACACGATTGGAATGCTGTGATCAACGAGTCGTAATCCGTCAGTTGGAAATCGCGGTACTTCAACTGCATGGAGTCGTACTTCTGGCCCTCAAGAAGACGACAACAAGTAGTACGCAACATGGTTATCGTCATCTTCCTAAAGTATCATTTGTCGTAGGTGAATAACGTCCAATCAGAGTCTCACCCTGACCATTTTTTTAGAACATACTCCTCCCGCACAAGTCGTCTCTTGTCGTCCTCGAAGTTTATTATGATTCTGTAATTCTTCGAAACACTGGCACGCGACTGCGACGTGGGTTGTTGCGGTGTCAAAGAATGCGGTCGAGTGGGGGCACCTCTAGAGGCTGGCTGATAAAAAGCAGTGACAGGAGTGTCCCGATTCGGGATTCGTGGGCCTTGATTGGCGTAGGCACTTAATGGAGATGCTGATTTCTCGCTGTATGTGCTAAACCATAAGAACTTGCTATACTACTGCAAAGGTTTGTAAACAACTTACCTCCTGGGGCTCGCGCTGACGTTGGAAGACCGTTTGACTTCTGGTGGAGTGAAGGTCTTCGTCGCGGCCCTTTTCCTGGACCGAAAAATTTCGGCAATTTCAGAGTTCCGTGAACTCGGTCGCGAGTGACTGTTGCTGCGACTGTGAAGCACTGGAGAGGGAGAACGGCTTTCAGGCGTTACGAACTCTTCCATCTGAAGGGGAAGACCCAGGGGGGAGATTTCTCTGACTGGAGAACGCAGTCCGGGTCTTTTCAAGTGTCTTTCTTCCAAATCATCTTCATCTAGCACCAAATCCACCACGGTCCTCTTGTGTATTCGTCCACGTCCTAATTTCTCCATTTGTTGCTGGTAGATATTCAGATTGCGCGATCCTTCGCTTTGTGTGGGCCGATTTCGGTCAGTGGAGAATAACGTTGAAATAGAGGGCTTCGGTTGGCTTCGACGCAATGTGGAGCAAAAGTGATTTTCTTCGGATACGACATATCCTGAACTGCTGCCTGAGAAATGTAACCGAAAGGAACCTACTCTCTTCCGGCTTCAATCTCTTCCTCAGCAGTTCTATGAATTCATCCAATTGTTTGATCTCAGAGTCGTTGAATTCTCTCCTGTTTTTAGAGCGATACGAGGTCAAATACGATACAGCTCTTTGTGACACTTTGGCACCTCGAAGCAAAAGGAGGTTCGCGATTTCTACCTGTCCTCCTTGGCAAGCATCTTCCAGTGGTGAAATCCCATCGTTCTAAAGTAGGTCACGATAAAATGAGTTCTAAGCAATACAACCAACACTATCTGCGTCTTCTAGAGGTTGCTCCGATCGCTCGTTCACGTCAGCTCCATTAGTTATCAGTATGCGTACGTTTTCGGTGCACCCAAAGTTAATGGCTTCCGTCAGAGGAGTCCAACCACCGTAACACTTCGCGTTAACGTTATATCCCTAAAACCAAGCCAGTAATTATTTGTCATGCATCGCTCAAAGACTCACCAACTTTATAAGCAGTGATACCGTAATTCGTTTATCACATTGATTTCGGGCAGCCAGGTGCATGAAGGTTTCTCCTTTGTCGTTCACTTGATCGTCTCTTTTGTTTTTCAAGTCCGTAATGAATTGATCGTTTTCGGCTTCTAGAAGAAGGTCCTGTGCAAAATCATTCACTGCGTTCTGTAGTCTCTCCTTAGACCATGCATCGAACTCATCCCTAAACACCTCGCGCGCCGCTGGTTCGCTAAGAGAATCGTCCGCCTCTTCACCGCTATCGTCTTCGTTGGTCAACTGTGAGTATCGTCGAAGATCCGCTGAGTATTTTTGGAGGCAAGCCGTCACATCAGAACATTCCTCACAACAATGCAACAGCTCCACAATCTCGACCAATAGTTCGTGCTGAAATAGAACGACTACAGCGGCTGATTCACGAAGAACAACAACATACCCTCTTCTGTTCTGACAGCTGCAGTTTGTACACTTTCTCGAATGCAGCCAATTTCTCGTTCACAGAGAACTGACCGCACCGAACAACACACAGGAATATCGAAAGTTTTGTAGCAACAATCTGAACGCAAAGATATATGAACAGATCATGCAACACGGTTAAATATGGCATGAAAGTTGAGGCAGAATCTCACCTTCGACTGAGAAATACTCAGCATTTTCTCCACTTCAGCAAGCCTTTCGTAGTAATTCCTCGCTTCTTCAAACCGATTCAAATCGAACAGCGATTCCGCAACAGATTGCATACTCCATCTTTTCTCTTCAAGTCCCATTCTTTCGGCAATCCTGCAAAAGTTTTCAGTTTTTCGTTTAAATCCGCGCAACTTACGCTAACATTTTCAGATAGAATTTCAATTCCACGTTTGGAAGACCAACTTCGTGAGCTTTGTCACCGAGCTTCTCGTACAGCGCAAACTGGGTGTAGTTCGACGTCGATTGTAAGGCGGTCTTCTCCCGTTTCATCGCTGTGTAGGCTACAAAACAGTGTACCCTCACTCGAATTCGTAAAGGGTAATTACCGTATTCCATCAACCCGTGGATCTCATCTTTCGCATAATCGATACCTTTTTCGGACTGCAACTTGTAAAGATTGAAGATCGCCTCGGCGTACTTCGAAGAAAGAATCAGCTCTTGGGCGTAATGCATTCGTACGGAGACCTTAGCGACTTTCTCACAATGCTTCCCCACGTCCGACATCTTTCGGGCAATCGTGAGGCGCCTCTCCTGATCCTTTTCCGTTTCCAGCTCGGTATCCATACAAATACGTCGGAACTCATAGTCATGTTTCCATCTGAAACTCTTGCATAAGTTCAGCAACACATCAAGAGCCGCATACTCATCGCCGATCGGATTGGAACAGTTGGCGATTTCCTTTTTTGCCTTATCGTGTTGTCCCAAGGTAACGGAGATCTTCGCGAGTAATTGACAGACGCCGGCTCTTAACCTCTCGATGGTTCCTTCTTCTTTTGTCAGCGATTGAGCGATGACTTTCCGCTCACTTTTCAGCAGTTCAACTGACTGCACGCCATACATCCGCGCCTAAACAGATCACATGTCACTCGCAAAACGGATCGACGGACCTTCAGCAGCATTGCCAACCTCTTCGGCTTGGCGACTTGAACGGACCACTCACAGAAGATTCGGCATAGTTCGTGAAGCCCGAGCTGGTGCAGTTTAGGACTGCTTAACTTGTCGGCAAGCTTGAGGTATTCTTCGATGCACCTCACTGCCATCGGGAAATCCTCCTCGTCGATCGCGATGCTCGTCTTCTGGCGGTAGGACAATGCCACATCGTTGTATCTCTTGTTGGCGTTCCCGTAGAGGATCGTTTCGTCAAAGTACTTGAGCGCCTCCTCTGTATCTCCTCGATCTGTGTACAACACTGCGAGGTCCAGGCAAATGGCGCTGATGTTGGGGTCTCTGCTCGCTTCGGCGTTCCTCAGCCTCTTCCGCAACTTATCTTCTGAAAAAGAGCGTTGAGAGAAGCAAAGCGGAATGAGCGCACCCTCTCCTGTCCTGGAGGTTTTCGTTCGGTTTCCCATTTAAGTGAAAAGCGGAATCCTTTCAGCCCTCGGTGCACCTTGCTTTCGCGCAATTTTTCGCCGATCTGGTCTCGACTGGATTCGGAAATGTCATCCGGCGACCCGCGGAAACTTCTCGAAGTGTTCCCCCGAAAGGGGAATGCGTTCGCATCTGTCCGTGTTTCCAGACAGATGATTCCTAGGCAGCAGACACTTACGAGATGACTTAGCGATTACCGTAAATCTCTTGTGCAAGTCAATGTGAAATGTATTCTGTAGGATAGATTGTCGCACATCGATCGTGTGGAAGTTGCTTTTTGCAGAAGAGTGTTTATGTCGTTCTGTTGACGTTGCGTCGTTTAGCATGACTTCCAACGAGTTGTTCGATAAGCAGCTGTACACGCTGGTCGACCTAGCCCATGGTGTACCCAACTTCTTCGACGGAGTCTTCAACTTCCTCGCCAGACGTACCGACTTCTACACGGGCGCCGGTATTGACCAAGCAAAGTCGATCGTTCTTCAAGCTTTCGACAAGAACTTGGAAGTTGCTCAAAAGGTATTAATCGGTTTGGCATCGGTGTTAATTCAGTTGTTCCCGTTTGCAGAAGGCTGCCGAAGAACAAAGGGAAAGAGAAGCGAAGGAGAAGCGCGCAGCTGAACGGCGCACAGCGGAAACGGTGAAACAGGAAGAATCCTCAGGGATCAAGGAATTAACTGATGAGGAGGCTGAAGCTCTGGAACGGCAACTCGATGCGTACGTGTTCTCTTCTTTATTTTTTTTTCAACGTGATTTTAGAGAGAAGAAGGTGAAAAAAGATTCTGTTGAACTTGGAGATGCCAGCACGAGCAAAAAGAGCGCTCAGAACAACGATGAGGAGGAAGAAGAGGATAAAGGCAAGCTGAAGCCAAACGATGGTAACGGTTGTGACTTGGAAAGCTACAGATGGACACAGACACTCGAAGAAATCGAGGTTAGATCAGGACGTGATCGGTTCATCATCCTCATTCATAGGTCACAATCCCACTCAAAGTGAGCTTCTTTTTCAAGAGTCGCGATGTCGTTGTCGATATCGGAAAGAAGTCTCTGAAAGTCGGCCTTAAGGGCGCAGAACCAGTCATAAACGGAGAGCTGAGCAAAGCGGTGAAGCTGGAGAGCGCGACGTGGACGCTGGATAGCGCCAAGAAAACAGTTGTTGTAACGCTTGAAAAACAAGATTCCGTGCAGTGGTGGAGCCGGCTGGTGACTACTGATCCAGAGATAAACACAAAGAGGGTCGTGCCTGAAAACTCAAAGTTATCAGATCTGGATGGCGACACACGTGCTATGGTCGAAAAGATGATGTACGATCAGCGGCAGAAGGAAATGGGACTTCCCACATCAGAGGAGAAGAAGAAACAGGAAATGCTTCAAAAGTAGAGTTTGTCCTCTTGACTAGTAACCCAATATTTGTATTTCAGATTCATGGCTCAACATCCGGAGATGGACTTCTCCAAAGTGAGGATGCAGTGAAAATGGATTCCTCTATAATGACGTTGTTTGATTTTGCTACTTTTACAGCTTTGTTCTTTTTTATTTATGGTGAATCGGTAAGGGACGATAGCCTGTGGATGTTTTTACTCGACTGCTCACTCTGGGTTGAGAGGGTGGGAAGATCGATAAGCGGGTGGGAGTGTACTCCGGCTTGCTCGAAGTGCTTGTTCAGCACTGTTGCTAAGTAACGCACTGTGAGCCGGCTAAATTGAGAAGACAGTGGTCGATCAGTCGAGACCGCTGGAAACCGGTTGGCTGATGTTCGCAGCGACCCTCTGTGCGGGGAGCACTTCCGATATTCCACACGCTCTGCCTGCAACTGTGTTTGCTCGTTCATTTTATGCCATAACGTGAGAGGATTCGGCTCGAATTACTCTTGTTCGTTGCAATTATTACGCTTTGCTCATTCCTCAGTCGACTGGAATTGGATAATTGTAGGTTTTAGATGCCTTGTGTGATCGGTTTTACGGTATCCAGCGCTCTTCTTCATTCGCCTCAAACAAATTCTCTTTCGCTCTATCAATCTTTCATAACTCCTCGCGAGACGCAACAAAGGTTCGCGGCCCAACTATTGGATTCGGGCAGCTGAGATAATTAGGCACGTCGCGGGGCCCCGAAGCCCTTCGTCGGCGTCGCGATCGAAAGGAGGCGGAGGTGTGCTTGTCGTCCAGTGACGTTCTCGCTCCTCGAGAGGTGTACCACGTCACTGCTTCTGCGAGTTGCATTCGTAATTAGGGGTTCGCCCTTATGCAAATGCCGCGTGCCTCAAGAATCTCTCCCCCGCTAAGTTGCCATCGATTTCGGATAATCTCCCTCTTCCGCTCCTCTGGCGGCCTTCAAAGACGCGTCTGGTCCACGTCTACGGCCGCCGAGAGTGCGTTCGGAGGTCCCTACCGTCCAGAGGATGACGTCATCTTTGACTCAGAACGTCGCACGGCCCGGCTGATCCAGATGAGTCACCCCGCGCGCTCCATTTGCACTGCGGAACAGTTGTGGACCTTGGCACCGCGACTGTGATGCTCAATTATCAATCGCTATGAGACGGTCGTTGTTTTGAAACGTGTTTTGCCTTCGTGGCTCAGCGTTTGTCACTCTCATCGTTTTTATTGGACTAGGAGGGGCCACTACGACTACTCATAACGCGCCGCGCGCTCCGCTGCTCTTCGATTGATTGCGTTTTTCGGCAACAATCGCTGCCCTCGCCTCTTCCGCGGCCTACTCGCACCTTGTAGCCTGTGGCCCGCAGTTTTGTTTACTTTTGAATTGCCGATCTCCGGGATTCCACGATGTTCGCCTTGCGGTGTGCTCCGACTTCCGCGAGCCGATCGATGCGCTCAGTGGCCTTTTTTCAGGCGTCCGGTCGCCGATAACCGACGCCTCTAATCGGCAATCCTGACGGCTATTTGTTCTAAATATTTGTTCTAAATCACATATTGAAAGCCGTTTCCGTTTCGTGTCCAGAATGGCACTCATTTCTGCTTCGTACCCGATCGTTATGCGAGCGATTATAGGCCTTTAACTTTCGGAGCCTTCCATCCGAGTTGCTTCATTTTACGGGCCCGGGATGGGCCTTATGAATGCAATGCGTAAGCTTAAGTCTTGCAGTGCTTTCAAGCTATTATATGGCTAAATTAATATAGGATTCCTCTTCTGAGCTTCGATGATCTCCGTTTCAGTGTATTGTTGCTGTCCATTCATGCATTCAGTTCCAATTTCAACAGATGCGCGTTCATATCGTGGCTTATCCTGATTTTCCGCTTGAGTTCACATATCGGCTCCTCAGATTCGTTGAACGCCCCAGCCGCCAAAGATGTCTCTGTCTGGACTTCGCAAGCAGTTTAACAAAGCCAATCAGGTACGTCAGTTTTCAGGAAGCCGTGCTAAGCATGCTTGCAGTACTTGAGCGAAACGATGGGAGCAGCGGCGCCCACAAAGCTCGACGATGAATATAATGAGATGGAGAGGGTAGGCGTCCGTTCGATTCACTTACGTCGTGGACATTCTTCAGAAAATCGAAGTTACTTATGAACTTATTGGAGCGTTGATTGCCGGAATCCATGAGTATCTCCAGCCGAATCCAGCCACTCGGGCCAAAATGGCCACTATGGGAGCTCTCTCGAAAGTACGCGGCACTACGAAGGCCTCCCCCTATCCGCAAACAGAGGGTCTGTTGGCAGAAACCATGACAAGGTACGGTCAGTCGCTCGATGGATCGGATCTCGGAAAAGCTCTCTGTGACGCCGGAGAGGCTTACCGCCAGATGGCGGACATCAAGTACCAGCTGGAGGAGAACGTTAAGCAGAACTTCCTTGATCCTATCTCCCACCTTCAGAACAGCGACTTGAAGGACGTGAACGTAAGTCGAGAACTGCGAAGTAGGTGTGCTATAGACGCTTTTCAGCACCACCGCACGAAACTAAAGGGTCGACGCCTGGATTACGACTGCAAGAAGAGAAAACAAACGAGAGGTGAGAATAGCTACAGATTCGGAAATAAAATTCGGTATTCAGATGAGGAACTCATCCAGGCGGAGGAGAAACTGGAAGAGTCAAAAAAACTGGCTGAGCAGGCCATGTACAACGTGTTAAGCAATGACGTTAGTGGTTGTGGTTGCCGCGAGGTTACCGTAGTTCCATTTAGGTCGAACAAGTCTCGCAGTTGGCGGCGCTAGTCGACGCACAACTCGACTTTCATCGCCAAACCACCCAGATTCTGGAGAATCTGCAGAGTCAGCTGCGCGGAAGAGTCAAGGAAGCGGGTACGCGTCCCAGGGCCGAGCATGTCGCCAAGCCGGTTCTTGCTGACCGTACTCCCAGAAGCAGGTATGATAAGCAAATGAGCTCTTCATTCCACCGCATGATTAGGTCGCCCGTGGATCATCTGAGTGGTGCTACGGCCAACATAAACTTCGACAACCCCGGAGCTAGCACCACGGCGCCACCACCATATGCAAAGTCCATCAATGGCTCCGCTGGGTCAGTTGCCGACTCGTGGTCCCTACCTTCCAATACCGTACCCAGCGCACCTCCCCCAGCACACAGCCCAATCCTTCCTCCCAGAAAAGCGACCGCGAAAGCCTTGTACGACTTCGAAGCTCAAAACCCGGGAGAGCTGGACTTCAAAGAAGGTCAGGTGATCGACCTCGTCTCTCAGATCGACGAAAATTGGTTCGAAGGATCTGTGAACGGGAAATCTGGCTTCTTCCCCATTAGCTATGTGCAAGTCCTCGTGCCACTTTCGTAGTTCTTTTTTCCCTGTAGCGCATCCAAGCCTAGAGATTTTGTAACAGATAAAATGTATTCAAAACTCTTACTTTTTTCTCATGTACGTAGTTTCCACATCCTTTTTCTTCTCCTGTGTCTCTCTGTGTAATGTAAGTTAACGTCTCACTTCTCTAGGAAGCAGCATTTCAGTTGAGCTGTACAAATAGATGTTGAAATTCTAATCCTTGTCATAAAACCAGAGTCTTCAATAATTTATGATTTATCACAAATGGGGCAGTAACTAGTTAAGGCCTCAGTTGTCCCGTGTAGAAGAAGCGAGAAGGTCCCTATGGTTCTGGCGAATGTAGTTCTGGCGGTTGATGCTAACGCTTTCGAAGTGATTAATCAGGTCCGCAAAGGCGATCTCTTCAACGAACGGCCTTAACTTTGCTTTTTTGCTGAAAGAGTTACTGCTCGGGCTGTTTTTTTTTCGAAAACTTACCTAGTGAGCTTGACCGCAGGGATCGCCTGAAGACGTTTATGCAAGGTCGTGAACGCGTCCGTTTGCGGAAGAAGCATCAGAAGGGCGGAGAGCACCTCGGCGAGCGGCTGCTGATGCGTGGCATTTAGAAGATCCAATCTGATATCTAGAAGGACTTAAGTTGGGTTCTTGCAAGGCTCTCATACAGGCCAGAATTGGGGATTCTATGAGCTGCACTAGACGATCGATTTCGACGAGGAGCTCTACGGTAATGTCGATGTGGGAGAGGTACTCGACAAGGTCGCAGGCATGGGCGTAGTTCTGAGAAAGAAGACAGAGTCCCAGGAGGGCGATGGGCTGGTGACACCAACAGCGGTACACACAAGAGAACAGAGAAATCGAGTCCTAAAGCACCTGAATGCAGAGCGAAAAACTGGCAACCTGCACCTTAGTATCGAGCTTTTTCAACTGCTCTCGAAGGACGAAGAGCTCCGTGGCTGTGAGGAGAATGCTGTTCAGCATGGCCACCATTCTGGACACGAACTCGAGGTTCGTCTCTTTGAGGAGCAGAAGAGAGAGCGACTGATAAATGTGGCTGGGATCCAACAGCAAACAGAGTCTCCGCACGATAAGAACGCCGCGGTCCGTCATGAGGGACGGCCGCGAGCGGAACATCTCCAGAATGCTGATGCAGAATTTGATCAAGTAGGGCGACACGTTGGTCAGCTAGAAGAGTACATGGCGAGGAGTACTTGTGTCAGCGGTACCTTTTCTGTCGTGTCGGAGTCGAGATTGAGGGAGGAAGAGGTGAGAGAGTGCTGCTTCTGCTCGCAGATGTCGGAGAGGAGGTGCAGGTCCAGGAGCAGAACGTCGTCGCACGTGTCCGAGAGCATCGTCAGAAGAAGTGAAAATATCTTCTCGATGTATGGAATGATCTGGAAAGGTCAGCTGTCACGTGTCTCTTCCAACGCTACAGTAACACACCTGATCGGGGATGACCGAGTGCATGTGCTTGATCCAGTTGAGCACCGCCATGCGCGTCTCCCGTTTGTCGTGGTGGATGTGCTTCAGCAGTACAGTGACCACAGGGTCGATGTCCACCGAGCACCCTTCGGTGACCAACTCCATCAGGAGTCTGTTTATCTCCTTCGCTAGAAAGGGTTTTTTAGGGGCACTAGGTCGGGGAGTTCACCCTTCAGCTGGTTGTCGTGGATGGAGGGAAGGACCGTCGTCAAGTAGGCCGACAGATTGGGCACGATCCGAGTGCCGAAGAGCGTCACGAAGCGCGCCATCCAGATAAGTGCGGTCTGCCGGGCCAGCAGAGGAGAGCTCTGGGCAGCGTGGACAACCAGAATGTTGACCAGGCCTGTCAAATCGGTCTGAAAATGCTTTAATCTAACAGGCGCTGAGTGGGTTACGGTACCTTTTCCTTCGACGCAGATCCGAGTAGTCCCAGAAATTGCCCAAGGACGCTTCGGGTTATGTCTCTGACGTTGTTGTCTTCGTCGCCCAACATAAAGAAGAGTTGGTCAAGCACTTCTGGGAGGTACACAAGTACAGAAAACTCCGGAACTGTCAGCAACGTGTTCATCTAAAGAGCTCTGTAGTTGATCTCGGAGGAACACCCTCGGAGGAACGTATTGATCTCGGAGGAACACCCTACCCAAGAGACGATAAATCGCCTGCTGGTGCTTATTTCCGCGTATCCGTGCTTTCTGGTGAGAACCATCAGCTCCTCTACGTCGAAGTTAGGGGTCCCCGACACGATGTCCTACAAAAAAAAGCCGATCGATCGAACGTGACTAATCGTACTATTTATCGCAGTACCTTCAGCAGACGATCCAGAAGCTCAGCGCCGCTTCTGACGTTCTGGTCCTGATCCGATGACAGCTAAAGGGAGACTCTTCCACGGAGCAGAGGAACCCTGGTTACCTTCCACAGAGTGTCGAAGAGCCGGTCGAACAGAACGAGGGCCGAATTCCGAGCTATTTTGACGATGTTGTACAGAGACTGCAATGGCGGTTACTCCTTGCCGCGAAGGCGCTCTGACCTCACAGGCGTAGTACCGGACTCTGGCGTCGGTGTCGCTGAAGCAGGTGAGCACTGGTTCGACCAGCTGCGTCGTGAACGGTTGAATCTCCTTGCCCAAGGCGATTGCGGCGGCGGCCATTCCGATGAGGCCTCCCTTGCGGGTGTTCCCATTCTGAGCTATTGTCAGATCTTTCAGTACGCTCAAGAGCTTCTCCAGTTGTGAGATGTGATTGTTCTTTACCAACTCCCTTACTTGCCTGAACACAGATTCCGAGTTACTAAGAAGACCTTTGGCACCACTGACTTCTCAATGTCTAGGGCCGCTTGTTTCCTCCTTTCGTAGAGCTTGTCGGTGAGAGTTCGGACGACGGCCACAGTCAGCGGAGCGTACTGAGCGTCCGACATTCTGAAAACACCGACTGTTAGTATACAGGTCTAAGTATGTGTCCTTTTGAAACGTTTCTTCCACTCTAGGGAGACTGTGTGCTATCTAACGAGAAGAAATGCGGAATTGGCGTGATTCACGTCGGTGCTCCGAATTTACATTTGCAGAATATGTTTGAATCCAGTCGCATCGCTCGCGCGAAGGGAAGTCGCTGTAAGACCTCGGTGTTCTCCAACACTCACGAGACTCTGAAAGCTGAGTCCCTGAGAAGCAGAAACGTTCGAGAATTTTCTCTCTCGGCGAATTTGTAGAAGAGACAGTTCGCACTCACAGAAGAGACTGTCTATGTTTCTGTCTTGCGAGGAAGTGATGGCTGATGTCTCAGTTCTGCGATGACCCTAAATCAAGAACTTGATTGACACTTTGTCGTGTTTATGCGCTTTCGCGAAATTGGTCACTTTACGGTATCGATTCCTATCAGCTGGACTGCATGTTCCATTCTGGAGCTTTGTTTTCCTTCGTTCGTGTTCGATGATGCATATATTCAAACGAATCATTGTTGTACAGAGGGGGCAAAGTTTATGTTTTGCCGTGATTGTACATGTTAATATGTGCGTCAGGCTACCTGGGCGTTGTTTTTTGTAATGTTTTATCGTTGTTTTGTGGATAATCTCTATTGATCGTTCAGTTCTCTGCATTCATAATGAATACCTATTTATTTCGCCGAGCGTTGTATGATCTATTGGGTTTTACGTTTTCTTGAACAAGACCCTTTCAAAATATTTAAAAAGTCGCTCAAATATTCTCTCTGGATCGTCTCAAAATTTAAGGGTATAAGGTTTCGTATGCAGAAGAGCGTTCTGCATATTTGTATTCCTGTTGTGGCCTAAATTTCGATGAAGAATACTGTATATTCATGAGATAAGCTTCCATGAGATGTTGTTATTCAATAGCGATTATTGAAAATTCATTTCCTTTCTACACATTGACGCAATTCCAATGATATTGTTAGCTTTCTCCCTTATCGCTCGGTAGATTACCATCGCCGTCCTCTTTGCTCTTAGCATTTGCCGAACAGCTAATTGATGGGTCTGAATAATTTGGGCGTGGACTCTGACTTGTTCAACATTGTGAGTCGCGACTCGAAGCCGATGTCTGTTTTTTCGCGGCTGCCTATTCCTTCGCTCTCCGAGCGGTCATTCCGCGAGCGCCGATATATCGCTCGAATTGAGAGTGAATGAGACACTAAAGGCACAAGAAATAGTGCGGCGGAGGGAAGGGCTGGCAGGCCTGAAGCCACGCCCTTGGTCCGCCGCAATGGCAGCGTGCGCTACTCGGAAAGTGTATAGTGTTTGTCGTGTGTGGTGGCGACGATGCCCGCTGCCGTTGATGGGCGGCCGTCTGCTGGATGTTCCTTTCTCGAAGAGAGCACCGTCACATTTTTCTCGTATGTGTTTTCGCATAGTTTCTCGTAACATATGTATCGCGACAGCCTTAGTTTTCTTTCACTAATGCTTTATGTTTTTTTCAGTCATCCCCACACTCGCGATGGAGGGTCTCAATGGGCTTATGGGACATAACGATCCCTCGCTGCTCGGCGGCGATGATTTCCCCACTCCATCGATGAATCCGGATGACTTTTCCTTCGATTTTGAAGCACCGCTGGAAGGTACCAGTTCGCGAACAATGATTGAAGATATACTCATGGGCGACAACGATCAGAATGCCTTCTTCTCACTCGAGGATGATCCTTATTTGAAACAAGAAGATTGGGGAACATCGTATTTTGGCTACAATGCGGCCCCAGAATCGCCTGCCTCTGATAGTTCAGATCCCAGTTCGATCAGTTCATTCGATTCGGGCATCTCAAATGGATTAAGCTTCGATATCCTTCAAGCTGCCACCAGTGAAATATCTTCTCCTGAAGAAATTAAATATGAGCCAAGTACCCCACCTCCTATGCCCCGGATCATTCAAACTAGTTCCACTGGCAGTCAGCAAAATGGAAGAACTATCACGGTCAGCAAGAAGCCACACACGACGGTCAATGCTGTCCGATTCAGTAAGAGTGTACTCTTATCTTCGTCGGATTAACTGGTGTGGTTTTTAGAGCCGGCTAATGGAAATCTGGTACGAGGTTCCAGCTCCATTGTTCAGTCGCCGCAGCTCTCTGTATGCAGTGATCTCGATGAAGTACAGTACCCTTCTGCACAGACTGGAAATAATGGAAGAAAATATCCACAGTTGGTCCTGACAGAAGAAGAGAAACGGCTATGCAAAAAGGAGGGCATTTGCCTTCCTGATCACTATCCGCTCACCAAGGCTGAAGAACGTGAGCTCAAAAAGATCCGCCGGAAGATTCGAAACAAACGGTCAGCTCAAACAAGCAGGAAACGAAAGCAGGTTCGTATTCTATGCTACAATTATTTAACTACTGCTCGTGACCTTTATCGAATACGGTCACAGGCCGCCTGTATAACGTTAGATGATCCGATTACTGGCCGAAAATTTGGGGGCACAGTGTTTATACAGTTGGATGGCGCCTGAGCTCACCGTGCTCATCGTTTACCTTGACCTTTTATAAATAAAGAATCATTTCAGGATTACATTGATGCTCTTGAAGACCGAGTTTCGGGATGCACTCAAGAAAACCAGCAGCTGAAGAAACAAGTAGAAGAGCTCACACGCCAAAATCGAACTATCTTGGCACAACTTCGGAAGCTCCAAGGCTCGTTGGCGTTGTCGACTAAGCGCACAACTCAAAATGGAACCTGTATGGCAGCGGTTCTCTTTGCCATGTGCCTTCTGGTATCTCCAAATCTGATGCCAATGAATCACGACGGCAATATGGATGCTGACTCAGCGGCAGCTGCTCAAGCGGGAAAGCAGGACATCAAAAGTTCACCAGTTAATAGAAACGGTAGGATATCGATATGTATGCCTCTCTTATATTCGTGCTGGTTTAGTAAACTCGCGTACTCTTATGGACTACGTTGCCCCAGCGCAAGAATTCTGCGAGGAAATCGCGGACGATCTGAATGTTGGAGAGGTGAATTATCAGATGGCACCGATTGTGCCTATGAAGAAGAATCGCGTGGCTGCGCCTGTAGTTACGCACAACCAGCCACATGTGCGGCGGTTTGTACAACCAGCACAACCAGCCACACGTAAAAGTGGCGGCGTTGTCTTCTCTAACAATCACACGTTCACATTGAATGGATACTCTCCACCGTCTGTGGCTTCCCAGATTGTTCTTGCTCCGACTGGAAGCATTCACAAGCGATACGACGGCACAGCTGTGAAGTACGTTCCTGCTCGTATCGTCAATAACAGTACAGGTCGTGTCTTTACCGTACAAGCCTCTGGCGTTCAACCTCCACTCAAACGGTTTCGAGTTGAACCTTATTAGTCTCTAGCTGACGCTAGCATCATGTAAATACTCAGATTATTTCCATATTTTTATCTATGTTTTATCTTCTGTCTAATATTGGACTTTCTCTCTTTAAATTGCGTTTTCGGGGTGGATGCTGGTTCTTCCTTTCTCCTGTCGCATTAATTTATTCTATTTCTTCTTCTATTTTTTAAAACCTTTTCGTTTTCCATAAATAGCATGTGTTGTGTACTAGTTCTGTAACAGTTCCTTGTCATTTGTGTCAGGATTTCACAAGGTGTGTCACTTTACATTTCATTTAGTCAGTTCATTTGTGCGCATTGTTGTCGCTCGTTGTTGTCTGTTCCCATTTCCCGAGCTTCCACATCACTCTGTGCATTATCTTGTTCTCTGAACGGTTTTATCATTCGATACATGATCCATTCTTTACTAGTTTCGGGTTTTCTCACTTTGGTGGCTATATCTGTCTTCCCTCTCTATGTCCTGGTATGCGATTACTTCGTAGTCTATAATTTTATGAACATGAATAAACTGTACATATTTTCGTTGTGGTCTACAGTTTCGGAGCGAGAGGTGCGGATTTCCGTGAATTGTTTCCGGCATTTTGCATGTTTTGTTTGACATTCGCAGATCTGTGCAATTTGGCAAGACAGCTCAATATTGCGGTATTCAGAATAGAGAATGGACCTGGCTGACATTGCTGCGTTCTTGGAGTCTCCAAGTCCGGTCATCCAGTCGCAGGTTTGAGGCCACCTATCACGTTGGCTCTATCGAATACACTTTTAGGGATTCTCCAGTTTGCTGGAGAATATGAGGAACATGTCCAAAAACGAAGCATCCAGAGTGAGTTACCCGTGGAAGGCACATGCGAGGTTTATGTTTAGGCAGAAACTGTGGAATTCCTATTGTCACGGTTGGGATCGCCGTGCGCCGGATGGGTGCCGTACTCCGTTGAAAGCTTGATTGCGGGGGGGTTCTTGGATCGTGAAGACTTCTGTGCTGAGTGCATTCGCCGGCTTTCCAAGTCGAGCACCCCTGTACAGATTAAAGGCGTGCTCGTAGGGACCCTTCTCTCGCTGGCAAAGGATGGTGTGGATTTTCTGTCGTAAGTCACATTTGTTTGTTTTGGGAAGTTAGGATGGATCTCGATCTCTATTTGTCGGCTTCCGGTTGAATGGCGGTGCCGGGCACTGTACATTGCGCAATGTTCTCAGCAAACAAAGTGCATTTTGGGTTTATTTGGATGGCGACAATGTGGCCGGCAGGGGTCCGATGGCGGAATGAAGCCTGAAAGGAGGATTTGTGGGGAATTCACAGAAAGTGCCTAAAGATCGCCAGAATACCCATGTATCATGAGCTGATTATTTCAGATTCTGTGTTCACGTTGTGAATACACTGGATCCGTTCGATCAGGTTCTGCTGCTCCCCCATCTGAAGCACTTGGATTCAAAGAGGTGAGTTGTTTACGTTTTATTGTGACACGTGTGGATGCTCTCCAAACCGACGTGGACTTTCGCTATTGGAGAGAAAGACCGGGACTGTGCAGGCGGGTTCGGAGACGCAGAGAGTGGGAGTGTGTGCAGTCGCGGAACGGAGCACCCAATGACGTATATTTCCCAAAGGGGTATAGGATATTCGGCTGCTGACGTCAGATGGATGAGGCCAGCTGTGGGGGCGTCAGTCTGTTCGCCGTATAAGCTTAAAGCATTTGTTGCGCCACTGGTCTTTGTACTTTATTTCCTTTTTCACCGTTTCTTAATTTTTTCCCCTATACATATAATAGTAGTGGCACAGGCTTAAAAATTGAACGCAGGCTAGAGGCGTGCGTGCTGGAGTATGGGTCAATGTTCGTTAAAAAATGAGGTCATCTTGTCGGCGGGGTATTGTAATGCAGATTACAAAGGAACCGTCAACTTCAGGAAATGTTTTCATAAATACTTTTCCGGGTTTCGACGACCATTTTGTTCGTCGCTGTCGGATGAGAATTTGTTGTCGCCCGAAACACAGAGTGGACAAACTGTCGTGGGTCATTGCACCTCGAAGTGAAGATAATCTGCCCAGATTAAGTAATTGCAATAGTGCCGCCATCTATGCTAAAGGCTCGGACGATCTGTCATTTGATCGTTTTTGATGTATTTGCGGATGGGCTTAAATGGATGCGGTAGTGCCTTGGATGTATATAATTGCTGTAAAGTAGGGGAAGTGAAGGCGTCGATGAGTCGACAGTTCCGCTTGGCGATTGGTGTGCAGCGTTGAAAAGGAGCGAAGAAAGGTCAAATGTTTGCCTTGGTGCGACGACCGTCACGACGACCTCCAAAAGGCCGTACACGGTGGTCATGTGAGTGAGGAATCTTGAGGTTCTGGCGGTCGCCGACGATTACAATAGGCTCAATGCCATGGCGATCATTCGCCGATGTTATGGACATGTCGTAAGGGAAAGCGGGCAAACACCTCTTTGTTACAAATTATGCTCATAAACATGGGTGTAAAGCAAAGACCACTGCCCGAGAACGACACCACCAAAGGTTTTTTTGTGGTTCCTTATCAGCCTTTGTTTTCGCCACAGGAGAAGCTGAACCAAACAGTCGGCATACCGTAACATTTTGCTCCTCGGTGGACGTGCAGAAAACGGAGATTCGTTAATCTGATAGATGTCGCGTGGGCAAGTGAGATAGTGTATTTGCGCAGACCGAGATTTGCGTCCGCAGATATAAATAGTTTTAATGACAGGTCACATAGAATTTCCCGCACACCGCTGAACTTTGACTTTACACTCCATGAAGACAGACGGCGATGTTGCAACGGTAGCTAGTCTTCGAAAAAAGATCGCAGCTGTACGTTGTTAAATTTAGATGAATTGAAGGCACCTTACGCTCTTTCTGGAATAGTACCGCGGGGATTGTACCGCACACGTATCGGGGGCGCTCTCAAAAACGGAGTTACAATTGGAGATGACGACGAAAAAGTTTTTTCCTCCTCCTCTCGCATGCTCATCCGGGTAGATGAAGGCCGCTCGAACTTTACTGTAACTTCTCGGAGGCATTGCTGTAATAAAATGGAGGGCTGAGTCATCGGCGCCATGGATGACGCAACTTTGTAACCGAAACTTCCGCAGCAGATGCGTGTTTATGCCTGATCGAGAGTATGCCCAGCGTGTAAACAAAAGCGTATGCGTATTTGTCCAAGTTGTTTATAAGTGTACGGTATTTCCATTTCAGTAGCTGAACAGATGTCGCGACATTACTGATCGAACACTTGTACTCGAATGGATAGGGAAACATTAGTGCTGTCAGGAAACGTCAGCTTGATGTTTGGCGATGATAAGCAGGAGAAGGAAAGTGTTATTCTCGCGTACGTCAGAGGTTTCTTCCATTGATTTATTGATCCGTTGCCGACGGACACAGTTTGCCAACGCGAATGTTGTTTAAAACCAAATTCAAGGGAATCGGTGTGTTCCCTGGTCTGCGCCTCTGATAAGACTGTTTGAAGGACACCACTGATAACAAGTGTAACCGACTTAGACGCGACCTGAACGAAAGGAACCAAAGCAATAACAACCTTGACATATCGTAGTCTTCAAGAGGCATTTAAATTTCAGGTTTACCTCTGTGGTCGTTGCCCTCGTGCACCATGAGAAAATTGGATTTGCTTTCCGTACTGCACTCTTTAACTATGCTACGACCATCTGGACACCAGAAACGCTGAAGAGTGTCTTGCCAGCCCTGAAGTCTGGCATATCTTCTGAGTTTCTGTTCAAAGCCGCGGAATACGATTCAACACTCACGGAACTGATCCTTCAGAATACCCGTAAGTGCCGTCTGCATATCTTTCCTGCTCAATGTGCATTTGTTTAAGATTTATACTCTGTTGGGGATTTGAGGAACGGGTTAAAGCTGAGGAACGAGCACGCTTTCCATCTGTATGAAGCGTTGAGTCGAAGCCCGCCTCAAGCCGCGTTCGCTCTGCTGAGGAACAAACAGTTTCCGGCGCATCCTGCTATATTCCCAAGTCTTCTGGTTCTCGCTGCCTCAGTACGTGAATACAGTACGAAGCCGTCCGTGGGATTTTCTCTACCTACCGAAGATCAACAGTTTCTTCGATCGCTGATCGCTACAATCCAGAAGAGTTTTGCGTCCTTCTACAAGAAGAAGTCACCGAATGATGATGTTGCGGATTTGCACAACTTTCTTCTGTGGATTTGTGAGGATTCCAGGCGTATCGCAGAACTGTTGTGCATTTGGTCCGTGCAGAAGAACAAGGAGTGTTTCAATGGTTTTACTTCGGCCTCTATGTTGGCAGCTTTGGGTGCCGTGGTAGGCGGCGAGCAGTTGGCGACTTACCTGGATGTTTTGGTCAACTTCATCAATGACACTCCAGACCTGGTATGATCTCGTTTGAAGTGTGTATAATTACCGTAACTTTAGGCAAATGATTTTATAGTGTTCTGCATGACGTTGTATGCAACTACTCCGCCCGCGGAAGAGAAGCGCAGAAGTGCACTTCTGAAATGCCTCGTTCGCCTTACTGTTCATCCGGTAAGGGTTGGCTGCCTTTGAGGATAACCTGACGATTCTTTCAGATGACGATAGCGCCAGTCTTGAAGTTTCTGCTTGCTATGTGTCAACAGCGGAAGTCGACAGAAATGCTCGCTCTCTTAGGCGATTTATTCGAAAGACACGAGCGTATCTTCTCAAACATCCTGCCTCTACTCAGTTTGGGCCCGTCGGATGAATCGTTTCTGTGGAATCGCGCGAAAATGGATGTTATAAGAAGAGTTTGTCGTGTTAGTGATAAATGCGAAGATTTTTTGGAAACCCTTTCTACGATCTTGAACCAGCCGGAGAGTCCTTTCTTTGTGGACGCAATTGGAGCGCTGGCCGACATGTGCCGTCAGGAGGTTTGATAGCCATCACAGTTTGTAGAGGTACTAATTCATTTTAGATCATCGACTTTGAAGTCATAAATAAGCAGATCCGCAAGAAGTATGATGTGTCGGATGAAGCAGTGGTGGCCTACATTGACCTTCTCTCGACGGCAGCAACTAACTCGGAGAAAGCTTCGGTTTGGAGCAGCGCATTTGCAGAACTGTGGAATAGGGTTCATGACGGACGTGTGGAAGTCGCCGCCGCCGCATGGAAGGCGCTCGCGAATTTCGACCTTTCTGTGTTCCTTCCGGAGGGCGAATGCTACAAAGAAGAATTTGATCTAAGTGGCCCTAAATTGCTCGAAATGTTTTCGACGATGCAAGATCGGAAAGAACGGGAGGCATTCGTTGTTTTCTGTAGGAAGTTGCTGCAAATAGAAGTCGAGTCATATAGTAGGACACTGTACACAAAAACTTCCGGCGACCATCATGACCCCTTCAGTGGAACGATCCGCTTCCTTCGCGAAGCTATAAACGATGACCCCTTCTTCAAGCTTGGTTTAATTTCACCTCTCTGTGTCAACATCAACAGCAGCGCTTCTCGCGTGGAGAGAATTCTGCAGATTTTCACGGACGGCCTTCTGAAGGTAAGTCAGGCGAAGCCGTTACCCGTGAACGTTTTGTTACAGAATGAACGCAAAGTATGCGATGACTTTGGAAGGACGATGCAGTACTACGCCATCTGGAAGAACGCCGTTCAAGCCTGCTTCGACGTTCAGATGGAAACCAATACGGTGACGGTGGAGAGGCATGAAACCCTATTTGAGTTATTCACCTCGAAAATACCTTCAGGATACGGGATCAACTGACCACTGGACTTAAAAATGCACTTCAACAGGATCCCTGTGCACTGATCAACACTTTGGTCTCTCTACCATTTGTTGCTTTAATATCTTCGAACATGGTAGTCAACAGCTCCTTGCTAATTACTACAACTTCCCCTGATTGTAGCTCGGATCGGAATACGGCGAGGAAGAGCAAAACAGTCAAGAACGTTTCCTGCTATCATCTCTGGAGTTCCTTATGAATGCCACTTCATTCAAGTACAAGTTGGTTGGCCCTCCAATCTTTCGGTTCTTTGAGAAGGAGACTGTGGTAGTGTGGCTAAGAACCTGTGCTCATATCACTTCACGGCGTTTCAGAGAAGATCGGCGGTTATTACGAGTTTCTCCGGCATTTCTGCTTTAATCCTCTTGAACTGGATGCCATCGGAGCTCATAATCTCCCATTTTGGACAAACTAAGAGGGACCTTATTGAATTTGTTTCCCAAAATTGTCCACGCTCGGAGTGGATACGGTCGAGTTTGGTGGACATGCTTCTCTTCAACCAGACCGTAGAATCTGAGGAACTTAAGAGGTACTGTGCTGTCCAGATACTTGTATATGAATCGTGTTGCAGTCTTTCGGCCTTCGATGTGAGGGTCTGTGGTTACGTCGTAGGTGCGGCGCCAGTAATGATCGACATGGTGGCTGCTTCGGCTGGTGCAGTCCCTACACACAGAACCGAATCGGTACTTGGAGCGGAACATATTGGAGAAGCGTTCGATCGGTTCCTCGCGCTCGACGATGCACGTCAACGGAAAGCATTCCCTCAGTTTGCCAAGAAGATCGAAAAGCTGTGCCGTAACGATAAGTCGGTTCACGCTACCGTAATGGATGGACTTGTAAAGCACTATATTGGCTTATCTTCTCAAGATGCCAGCATGATGTCCGGATATGAAACTGCTCTTCCTGATGCTTCGCTCCTTAAAGCGATGATCAACACGATTCGTGAATCTGAAGACGTAGAGAAAACGACAGTTCTTGGACGAGTGTTAGTGGACCAGAAGCGAACCGACGGAAGACGCTTGCCGCCGATTGACTGGTCTTTCTTACTCAATGAGGATTACGAACACTACAAAGACATATCGGAATTTTACAGTGTCCTATTCCGGATCGCTGCTCCAGAGAAAGCGGCAAAGGTAGAGGACAAAGATCGGTATTGTATTCGTCAAAAGTCTCTAGCAAAAACGTAGAGGGCTCCCACCACAAAAATTTTGCGCGCGCAAAAAAAATTTACAATGGGATATGCTTAAAATCATGGTAATTCGCTGTTTTCTCATTTCTCACGCGATTTCGTCAAATTTCATGAACGGACGGTTGTTGAGCAGACTCTGCCGCGTCGAATGAGCCCTGGTTCGATTGCCAGCGTGCTTTCCTCGCTGAGTTATTAGCGAATAATTAGTTTGCATTTGAGAAGTTGAACAGTTATACTCAGATTAAAAAATCTCTTGGCAAAACGGCCAGTACTCCCGCCACGACTTATAAAGGTCGTATGTTCGTGCAGCGTCGAAATTTCAATGGGATTCTTGAGTTTCTGGATGAATCGCTTGTTTTCTTTGTGTACGAAGTGTGATTTCCAAAAAACTCAACATTATGTCGTAGATCTATCTCTGGCGGATCGTTTGCGCCATCATTGAGCGCCAGAGGTGGAACTTCCACGGAGGAGATAGCTTTTTTATCTCCCCGACTTGTATTTTTCCCTAGTTTCTCGCCTTTTACACTGCGCGTCTTGTTCAAACTGGCACAACAGATCGCGCCGCCCGTCCTTGTCATCACAGAATCCACTTGGACCGATATGAAAGCGATTTGAATAAGAACAATGAAAGCGAATAAAAACCGGACATTCGCGGTACGGGACCTCAGCGTGTAAATGCGATGTTCTGAGTGCATTGATCTGATCAGCGCTGAGTAGCTTTCATATCGGTATACAAGTCGGGGAGATAAAAAAGCTATCTCCTCCGTGGAAATTCCACCTCTGGCGCTCAATGATGGCGCAAACGATCCGCCAGAGATAGATCTACAACATAATGTTGAGTTTTTTTGGAAATAACACTTCGTACACAAAGAAAACAAGCGATTCATCCAGAAACTCAAGAATCCCATTGAAATTTCGGCGCTGCTCGAACATACGATCTTTATATGGCGCGGCAGGAGCCTCCGAAGAGATTTTTTAATCTGAGTATAGCTGGAGTTTCATATGTTCTAGATCACAGCAGGATCCATGTACAACATCGTGATGGGCAGCTAATCCATTATGTTCTTAAAAACCAACGTCACACGATTCAAACGCCATTGTCCGCCATTGATTCCTAATAACTCAGCGAGGAAAGCATGCTGGCAGTCGAGCCAGGGCTCATTCGACGCGGTAGAGTCTACTCAGCAACTGCCCGTTCATGAAATTTGACGAAATCGCGTCAGAAATAAGAAAACAGCGAATTACTATGATTTTGAGCATATCCCAGTGTAAATTTTTTCGCGCGTGAAATGCGCGCGCAAAACTTTCGTGGTGGGAGCCTTCTCTTTTTTTTGCTAGAGATTTTTGACGAATACAATATCACCATCCTTGACAGGCTGTTGCAGCTGCTGTGCAAACTTTCTTCGAAGGAACTCCTCCATTTGGTGAAGAACGACATCCTGGCTGCCGAGACGATTGCAGCAAACATCGAATACTGCAATGGCGTGATTCCCAATGCCAACTTGTCGTCTCTCGTGCAGCATGTATTCCTAACGTGTGGCAAGATCGGATGGAATGCCCCTCGTTGCAAGACAATTGCCGAACAAATAACATGGTTTGCCGGTCGGGATAAGATGATGCGCCAGCTATTATCCGCGTAAGGATACTGTTTATTTTTCACTTACTGACAAGGAGAGGTCCCAAACTGTCCCACGCCGATTCGGCTGAAATTTGGCAGGGAGATAGAGGTGCTAGAGTGTAGCAAAACCTGATAGGTTTCATCGGTGAATGGCGGGTTTAAACCATAAACTAACATATGTGCAATAACCCCTGACGGCTTTTCGTTTTTTCACGAAATTTACTAGAACTTCCGGCTAAAACCGATCCATGAATCGCTCCCGAATCGTTCAAGAAGGACTGTGGATGAATTCCCAGGGCAAACAGCAGATCGTTTGCGTATTTTGAGCAATATTTAAGGTAAGTGACGTGGTCCTCTGTCATTGTAAGGCGTCCTGGTGCGATATCCCTGACGCCACAAGATATACGGTATTTGTGGCAGTTTTTGTCGTTTTTTGACCCGTTCTCTTGCTACAAGAACATGGTTGTTAATTTACAATGTTAATCTTGGCTCTATATATTTTGAGGCGTCAGGGACATCGCACCAGGAGACTCTACAATTAAGAGGTCAAAATCAACTATGAAGTACAGCTTAAACCCCCCATTCACCGATGAAACCTATCAGGTTTTCCTACACTCTAGCGCCTCTCTCTCCCTGTCAAATTTCAGCCGGATCGGCGTGGGACAGTTTGGGAGTTCTCGGTGCTTTAGATACCTTCCCAAAATCGGCAGCATGTCGGACCTCATTGACAGCGTTTCGCTCTTCAAAGAACTCGCTGCTGTAAAAGGATTGCAAGCCGCCAATGGTTGCATGGTGACCGAGTTCTGGATTCTTGTGAAGAGCGGGAGGAAGCTGGATGTCGATCTGATCTACGAAACCCTGCAGACGATGTCCGACGACCATCGCCGGACATGCTTGCTGATCTACGCATGGTGTACTGGAACGAACCCAAACAAACGAGACCTGATTTCCACAGCGTTCGATCTCATCTCCGCGAAACTGGACGAACAGGTATAAATAACAGGTTTCCCACTTGCTACTTTTTCCATTTTGCAGAATGTGAGCGTATTTTGGACCCTCTTTTTAACCTTGGCGGTCTCCGTCCACACGGTGCCGTTCCCCGTTACACTTTACTCCGCCGGTGACTCACACGCCTTGGAAACGCTGCAGAAGTTTGCAATGAAGTACTTCGAGAAGTTCTTGCTGGTCTTGTCCGAGGAGGATGCCGGTTCGAAGGCAACAGCCAGATTTCTAATCCACGTCCTGAACACTTCCGTGCACGCCTCGCAGTCAGACTGTTTCGTCGTCGATAGATCTGACGTAAAACGTAAGTCCTTTTCATATGAGGCTATTTGTGACCGCAATGCATTCACAGATTGCTTGAAGACATGCATCAACAATAATCCAGCAAGTATAAGGACGATCATGGACGCCGAATTGCTCGAGGAGCTATTTGACTGATTGTTGCAAATGTGTTTATAAAGTAGCATTAATTCTATACAACCTTTTCCATAACAAAAAAAAATTTAACAACGGTCCTAGCAGTTCTCACGAGCGTGGAGGCGCAATGGGGTATGACTTCGGAATCGACTTCCATTCCTTCTCTGTCCGCTTGAAGATCATCTGGCGCGTGAAGTGGCCCATCTTCTGATTGTCTCTGAGATCTTTGACAGCTTGTCTTTCGGGTGCCGGCTTCAAAAGCTCGTCCAGGTTGCATTCGAACGGAGCCGCGCAGAGATCCGTTTCGCTGACCATATCCACGTGAACCTGAAAGCTGCGATGAAGCAGCGCAAAGATGCAGTGCCTAACCATATCCAGGTCGTTGCGCAGGATAGTTTTCGTGCGTTTGTGGGCGTCCAAGGACATGTGCGCATTTATGAGAAAGTAGCTGAAGGAGAAGGTAAGCGGAGAGCGGAGGGAACTCACTTCGACGTGTACACGGGCTCCTTGGTTTGCTTGTCGATGCGCTTGTAGGGAAGATCGCGGTGGCCGAGACTTTTCATGCCTTCTATGACGGCGCCGTTGTCGAGAAGCGTCGTAGCGGCGCGGTGTACCGCCTTGAACAGATCCGTCTTCGACAGGGAACGCGTGATCAGAGTCACCTCGTACAGCGGCATCCTGAAATCGAAGAGAGCGTAAGAGGCCGAAAACTGAGAAGCAACACAGCAAATCCGGAAACGTTTCCGTTGCCGGAGCACCCTCACCTGGTTTCACCTTAGGAGTCACAGAAAGAGAGAATGGGGAGCTAAGGGCATTCCAGTCGAGACCCATCGTTTGCACCCTATTCTGTTTAACGCGGCAATCGGTCGCTCCACTCTCATCTCGCGTCTCATAATCAAGGATCCACTTCTTGCAGCAGTTCGCAGCCTGCAAATTTAGGCTGCGAGCGAGCGAAACGAGTCCCATATTCATTTTTTGCGCATGGCCTAACATCCTGGCTTGGCTTAGGCTCCGACTTAAAGGTATGCCTATAGATTTAAAGCGAGCCCGAAGGGCGATCCCTTATGTTTTGACAGTTTCACTGATATCCTAGTACTTCTGACGGCCTAAATTCCTAGTTATAGAGCTCTGAATTCATTTATCAGGCGGTCTACCCTATTTCTACCCTGATTTTTACACTAATCCTGTTTGGGTAGATCACAGAAGTGTGGAGAGTGACTACAACAGAAGACAAGGAAAAAAAATGCTGAAATCAAGGACCCGAAGAAGCAGCGGAGCATATACAGGGTGACAAGAAAGTTCTGTGAAATGAAAAACAGGCTTTTTATATCACTCGAAGTGGTCATCTTTGGCATGGATATACTCAGATTAAAAAATCTCTTCGGAGGCTCCCGCCACGACTTATGAAGATCGTATGTTCGTGCAGCGCCGAAATTTCAATGGGATTTTTGAGTTTGTGGATGAGTCGCTTGTTTTCTTTGCGTACGAGGTGTGATTTCGAAAAAACTCAACATGTTCTCCCGTTACTTTTGCGGTGTGATCATTTCTACGCAATTACAAATACACTATTGAAATCATGATCTCGACACGATTTCCCTGAAAATTACTGTAGGGCAGCGAATTTGGCTAAGCAGCGAATTTGGCTACAACAGCACCCGTGATCCGCGGCAAATCTTCACGCTGCAGCCGATAGCATGTTCTCGAATCCGTTGACGGTAGAATTCGTGGCAAGACCAGGCTGACGCAATCAAACGACACTTCGTAGACTTCAGACATTCAGTTTCGGCGCATCGTAGGCATCGTGGCTGTGATGGAACATCCATCGTTGCCGGTTAATACAACAGAAAAAGGCACTAAATGTGCAGACATTACTAAGAACATAGTGATTAACGATAAAAAGGAACACCGCGACAGGGTTGTCGCGACAATTTCTGCGCCCTAAGGTCGTGGAGCCATCTGAAAGCGACCGCTCCTCGAATGATCAAATGCGGCCGCTCTCGTGCGTTGCAGTGCCAAGTTGCAGTCCCTAACGACCTCTACCCAAAAAGCATGGGGCGAATTGGACCAGAGGGCGCGGCCATCGTCAAAAACTTCTACAAGCATTTGAAGGCCTCTATCGTCGCTCAGTCTGGTAATTTCGAACATCCCTTGTCATATTTTAATTATAAACACGGCTGCGCGCGAATTCGCGCCCTCCAGGTGCTAAAAGCCAAATAGCCCATAGCCCTGCTTGTCGGGTTTGGTTCCCCTCTGGGTCCTTATTTTGTGTGGGTGTTTTCTCCGTGCTCACGCAAAAATTTTCGTCGATTTTCTCGAAATTTTACTAGGTTCTGGGTCTGATTTGAAATTTGAAGAACTTTTGGCGCATCCTGTAGAGTGACATTGTGCTGATCAGTGATGCCGATCGAGTCCGAAATCCAAACGAGTTCGAGTTTTGAGTTTTCGGACGCGTCGGCATCACTGGTGCAGATCACGGATCAGACCAGATGGGTCAGTGGGTCAATCATTAATGCTCAGAAACAAAGACTCATGCAAAAACTATTATGAGATCTTTTGTCAGATCTAGGCGTCCCACATACTTGATTTTATCCACTTTTGACCACTGTGATCATGTCTATGATGTATAGTCCTTTACGGTTAAATGCAAGCACGAAAACGGTCAGAAATATCAGCAAGCTGGCCTGGGGAGGAATCAGATCGGTCGGATGGTGCTGCCACGAACAGCCTGAGGGCAGCAGGATTCACTAGGCTGCAGGACTTCCTACCACAGCGCACGGAAAAACACATGGGAAATAGCCATTTTTGGTATTTTGGTAAGTGAGAAGCGGTGGTCAACCCGTATTGGAAAACGGAAAAATTGTAAATCGATCGATTTCACTCAGGTCTGTCTGTAAAAATGATTGCAGTGTATGTCTGCAGTGTATGTCTGGTAGACACGGAAGAGTCTGTCTGTGAAATGGTATCTAGTGCAAGAAATTATAATTTTCATTGAGCATACGGTGTGATCAGTGGGGAATGAGGGCGGCGAGAGCGACGGCAACCTGGAGGACGCCGCCGAAGAAGGGCGTCAGGTGCACGGCGACAGCGAACTGAGCGTTCCGGTGCGCCTTCTGGTGGAGGTGCGTTGCCGCGACCGTCTGGAAGACATCCTCTCGTGAGCGATACGGTAGCTGAAAGGCGATGACAGTGGTGTGGAAGGAGCCACGGAGGTTCTGTAGCCGGGCATCGAGGTCCGGCGGCGGGGCGTCGCGCGCGTCGAACTCGACGAGAATCTCTCGGAGAGTGCGCGCGGCGGAGAGATTCCACTGGGGGACGCCGAAGCGGCGCGCCTCGTCGAAGAGGACCTTGATGTCGCGCTCGAGGCTCGCCCGCAGCTCGACGAGTGCGTCTTCGGGGATTGGGGTGTATGCGGCGAAAACGCCCTGCACAGAGACAAGCTCCCTCTGGGAAGGGATGGGAAAGAGCGGACGCCAGAAGGCCGGATTCTGGAGATCGAAGGAGAGCTTCGAGGGGTGGAGGGCGGTCTGGAGGTTCGCGAAGTGGTTGTCGGAGACGACTGCCGTCGACACGGACATCAGCGGCGCCACCGGATCGCCGAGGCGGTAACAGAAGCCTTAAGTGGGAGAGCTCGATGGGGATCGCGGAGGGGACCGACCGTCGTTGGGGTTCAGAAGAAGGTGGAGGTCGGCGACACGAACGACGACGAAGGAGGCTTCGGTGCCTTCGGGGAGCGCCCTCCCCTGCAGAAGCAGCGGCTCCAGATTCAGATGCAGCAGCCAGCAGACGAGGAGCGTCGCCTTCTCGAGCGCCGTCCCGCAGCCGAACGACACCAGCTGAAGGTTACTGTAGGCGCAGTGTGGTACGGTTCTCGCACCTGGTCCGCGGAGACGACGATGCGTGTGGGCGAGGGACGGATTTCAGTGTCGTGGAAGGGCGAGATGGAGCCGGCGATGCGGGTGGCGAGGGCGGCGGCTCTGTCGAGGCTCCCGGCGAGCTGTTCGACGGCGGAAGGCGGGCGGAGAGGCCTGAGGAAGCGACAGAGCAGCGTCGAGCGTCCGAAGGCGTCGGCGACCGTCGAGACGACCTCACTCATCCCTTTGCACCACTGGGCGCACTGTTGCAGAATCGCCTCCGACTCCGCGGACTCCACCGTAGCGAGAGGATCGGAGGAGGGCGGCGTCGCCACGGGGTCGAGGGCGACCAGCACCTTTAGATAGACGGGCTTCTGCTGCGTTCGGTGGTTCGTCGAGAGGAGTGGCGTCCGGAGGCGGAGAGTGCCCTCGAACTTGCCCTCGGAAAGGAGCGTCGAGAAGGAGACCTCGACGACGCCGAGCCAGTCGCGGCTCAGCTGCTCATGTATCGTATCCGCCTCGCGGTCGTCGCTCTCCAGTGGCGTCACTTTCTGGTCGTAGAGGCGGAAGACGATCGGGTCCTCCACCTCCGCCCAGTTCGTCTTCGGCGCTGCTATCTTCAGCGTTTCGTTCCAGCTGGGGTTCGCGCCCTTCGCTACCGTAGTCTGCACATTGAGGTATCGCCACTCCACCCTGACGAGGCTCTGCGTTTCCGAGGAGTCGGCCCTTGTGGGAAGATTCTGCGCCGACTGCACGTTGACGACGATCTGCGTCCCCGAAGCCGCCTGAAAAGGGGCGCTTCGAGACGTTGTCGACCGGCGCCTACTATCTGGAAGACTGTCGGCTCCTTCCGCATCGGCTTCAGTTTCCGCGACGTATCCGCCTGTCCGAAGAGGGACCCGAAGGCGCCGAACATCGTCGGGATCGGCTCCTCGCGCACCAGGTCCTCGTAGCGGACGCTCCGCTTGTTCCTCGAAAGGCGTTCCTTCAGGTGGCTCCGGAGCTCAACGGTCTTCTGGAGACCCTCCTGCCGCATGACGTCGATCGCCAACTGCCAGCGGCGGCTACCGTTCGTCCCCACCTGTGCGTCCACCTCGAAGAGCATCTGTGGATCGATGTCCGCCGAGTGGAGCGGGATCCGGAGCGCCTTCGGACCCCGGAGACGGCCTTCGCTCCGCGCCACGAGCGCCTCCAGGCGGAGGTCGGAGCGAAACTCCTCGTCGGAGGCGAGGCGCGTCTCCTGTGGGATCAGATGGAAGCCGTCGAACTCGTAGGCGGCGCGTCCCTGAGCGTACTTCCGCTCCTTCCTCTCGTGCGCCGCCAGAATCCCCTTCTCCGTCCATGAGGCGCTGCAGAAGAGTCGCCCGCGAACGCTCTGCGGCGTCGACGCCCCGAAGGCGGTCCTCTGCCTCGGGGGTGTCTTCTGCGCGGCGAACTCCATTGCCTCGAGGGGCATCTCGGGCGAGTAGCACTGGTCGTGGTCCGGGAGCGGGACGCCGACCTTCGCCAGCTCCTTGTAGCCCCCGGAGCCCTGGCTCCGCTCCAGAATCGTCAGCGAAATCGTCGAGGGACTGTCGCGCACCTAGTAACAGATTCAGTGTCGTCTGGCTCCTTGGGACACACCTTCAGGCTGAAGGCTTGGCCGAATTCGACGGCGAAGTCGGGCAAGAGGGTGCGGCTTTTAGTCGTGCACACAGGGATATTGTTGAAATGGATTTGCACGAGGAGATGGGTCCCCTGGATCGCCTTGAGGCGCAAATTCTCGGAGAGGGGACGCTCCTCGGACAGGGGGTGCGTCTCCGAAAGCGAGTAGACAGGAGTACGGTAGAAGAGCTCCATTTCGGAGGCCAAGTCGGCGAACCCCTCGGGCCGCAAGAACGTCTTCTCGAGGTTCAGCGTAGTCGACGTTGTGGCGTTCGTCTCGCGGAGCGCCGTCAGGTCCGTCCACTTCGCCTCGATGGCGTCGCCGAGGTTCGAGTAGACGCGCTGCTTCTCCTCCAGCTCCTTCCAGAGGCGACCCACCTTCCCGCGGAGCCTGAAAGCGCCGTCTTTGCCGACAGGAGCCGCCACTCACAATTTCCTCGTTTCCTCGTTGCCGGTGGCCAGAATCCGCTTCTTCTGCGTCACGAACTCCTTGAGGAGGCGGATGACGTTCTCGCCCGTCCTTTTCTGCACGTCGTGGAGTTTCCGGATGTCCATCGCCAGCACGTCCTCTGCCGAGAAGAGCCAGTGCCGGTCGAAGACGATCCTCTCGACGCGCAGCTCCAGCTGGTGGAGTCGCTTCTGGTCGAAAACGACCTCCTCTCCCCAGCGGATGACGCCAGCGCGCACCAAAAGCAGATGCTCTTCATCGGCGTCTCTTTCCACTCGCAGCGGGATTCGCGTCGTCATCAGTTCGGTGCCCTTGAGGAAGCCGTAGGAGTCGACGAAGTCGGTCCCGAAGCGCTGCTTCGCGAGATTCCAGTCGCGGAGGGGTCTCGCCACGAAGATGGAACTCTCTGCTCTGAAAAGACAATCCCTCTCCCCTTCTCATCCTCCGACGCACCCGGGGAATCGAGCCTCGCTGAAGTCGGCGCTCTTTGAGTATACACGGATCAGTGAGTTCTGGAGCAGCCTCTGGGATACTGTAGGCGGAAACGCCTTCACAAAGCGGACGAGGGCTGCCCGCCGCGGCTTCGAGGCAGCTTCTGCGTCCTTCGGCCCGGCTGTGAAGAAGGGACTCGGCTCCTGGGAGGCGAGCAGCTCGTTAGAGGTGTACTTCTCCCCCAGCTGAACGTGCGAAGACTCATTCTCTTCGGCCCCTCCGGGAACTCACGGCGATGGAGCGCTCGATCTCGGTGTCGATCTCCTCCTCCTGGTCCTCGAAGTACGTCTCGTCCACCGTCGACTGCATCTGTCTCCTGAGGAGCTACCGTATCACGAGAAGCACCGTATCCCACCTGGAGAGGCGCTTGGCGAGCTGCACGGAGCCGCGCTTCTTGGCGACCACGGAGCGCGCTTGCTCACGGATCTTGTGACGAATCTGTGCGGAGAGTTCCCCGGAGACCGAGGCGCGCTTCGACGACTGCGAGGATGTCGGGCTGGACACAGGAGGGTACGGTCTTCGGACGGAGCCACTCACCTCTTGACGCAGTCGCTGACGTCGGATACGAAGGAGCCCTCCGGTCGCGGCTCCTCGAGCTTCTGCGCCTCTGGAGCCGAACACGGCGACGGCCTCCGCTCGCCTTCGTCGACCACCCAGGCCGAACTCCGGCGGCCCTCGGCGCCTCTTACCGTCTTCTCCTGGAGATTCTCGGTCCACGACTCGCGCGGATTCCGCTTCAGAGGCGGCGGACGAGCCTCCCGGAGCGGCGCCAGCTTTCGCGGAGACGCCATCGGCTTCGGCTCGTCCGCGTAGATCGTCTCGATGTCGTCCATGGTGGGCGACTCGTGGGAGACTCCGTCGCCGCCCGTCCTTTCTGATTTGTCGCCATGGCAACGGCCTAGCCGACGGCCTTCTTGTCCACGCCGCCCATTGATTCTGATTCTCGTTGAGTTTGACAAGAGCGGTTGTCAGATGGTGACAATTTGTCGGGTCTGTCTGGTCGCACCATTTGTCCGTAGAATGGACTAAGGGACCTTTTGACATTCCATGGCGGAGGTTGCCGTTATAAGTGATGTGATAATTGTAGAGATGATCACTGTTCTGAGGGCACTGTTGTAAGTCGCTTTTGTGAGTGGCCGAGGGACAGCTAGTGTGTCTACCTTAGCGCTAGCGACGGCAGACGATGGTGTCATTTTTACGCCATCGATCGTCGATTGCGCGGGAGGCGTCACTGCGTCTGAATCGATCGATGACTCGCTGCGTGACGTCAGAGTGGTCAGCGATGGTGCTGATGGGGCCCATGCGGGTTGTGGCTGGATCGACGGAAGTCTTTTTGGTCGTGCGAACCATGGTTCGAGGAGTTGGAGAAACCGTTTTTTGACGTGTCGGCAACCTTTTGAGGCCCAATTAATGGCCTTGCAAGTGAGCACCAAGCCGGCATAGAGGATTAGCCCGTTGAGGAAGAGGGACCATAACGGCCAACAGTCTGGGTGCATGATTCGTTGAAAACAGAAGTTGCAGCCGATGTTTTCGCAAAACGGCACAGAGTCACAAAATGTCTCCAGCATAATGTGGTGTCCGTCGAAGTTTGCTTTTAGTGTGACATGGTAATCGTGCAAAACGGCAGCAGGTGGCCATTTTACGGTTTCCCTCGAACTTGGTGCTACTTTGCTTTCGCAAAGGTGCTCGTTGCATAGTTCGAATGATGTCATGTTGGCGGACCGGATTACGGTTTCCGCGCCACTGCATTCCAATGAGACGTCCATGGCTGATGAGGGGGTGATGACACACATGATCAGCAGCGGAAGCATGAAGTGTGTCATCCTCAAGTTGGAGAAGACTGAGGGCGTACCGTGGGTGGCATTTACGGACGCCGATGAACCGTCATCGTTGTACTTGATTTGCTTGCGGGGACGCAAATTGTATTTGTGAGACGGTGGCGCGTCGGAGTCTTCCTCCTTTGATTTTTCGGAGGAAGTTTCCTTAGATGTTTCGGGGGAGCTTGGGTCGGTTTCTTTGACCGCCCCTGGAATCTCGAGCGGGACCAGTAGGTTTACCGGTCGATCGACGAGTGCGCCCGTTGGAAGTCGCAATTGGACTTCGCGAACGTCACCTTTGGACGTCTGGCGAATTTCGGTGATTCGCCCGATTCTCCAAAGGTGTCGAGGCGCAA
This sequence comes from Steinernema hermaphroditum, assembly GCA_030435675.1. Classification (NCBI taxonomy): domain Eukaryota; kingdom Metazoa; phylum Nematoda; class Chromadorea; order Rhabditida; family Steinernematidae; genus Steinernema; species Steinernema hermaphroditum. The sequence goes on from CM059622.1 coordinate 9,043,070, forward strand.
AGGGTTCGATGAGAAGAACCACTTTGCCGACTTCGGGTAGGTTAGACTTTGTGGTCCTTCCCGAAGCGATTTCGAGAGCGTGCTGCTCTCGCAGACTGGTCAAATACTGTTTTTGCCAGTTGGTCCAAAACTCTTCGACGGCCTTGGTCGACGACGCAATGGCCGCGAGTGTTTGGTTTCTCGTTTGTAGCGCATATCGATCGGCATTCGTCGAGCATTTCGCTTGCCATCTCCGTGGGGAGAGCGATTTGCATATCTTTTTGAAGAAAGTCGATGGGGCGCAGAAGGGGCGCGTTTTCCCATTTTTCTTCCTGATAGGTTAGGGGCCTCGTGTTGATCAGTCCTTGGATTTCCTTAAGGATTGTGATCATGGCGTCTTTTGCTACGATCTTTTTTCCGAGGGCTTTGTATAACGATCTTTTCGTGATGCCGATAAGTCGTTCGTAAAATCCTCCCTTCCAGGGGGAATACGGAGTGATGAAGAAGACCTTGATTTCTTCTTGATCGTAAAATTGTCGGATTTCGCGATCACTTTGTTGCTGTTTGATGAGGTCATTGAGTACCTCGAGCCCTAACTTGAAAGTTGGGGCGTTGTCGCAGGTGACCGTTTTTACGCGGCCTCTTTCGGCGGTAAACCGGCGAAATGCGTTGATGAACGCGATTGTGGTCATGTCTTCGACTAGTTCCAAATGAAGTAATCGAGTGACGGCGCATGTAAAGATGCAACCGTAGACCTTGAGCGCTTCCTCGCTGTCGTTGAAGATTTTGACAATGAGAGGTCCGAAGTAGTCGAGACCGACGTGAGCAAATGGTCTGCTTCGGAGGACCCGACGTGAAGGGAGGTCGGGGTGACGTGGATAACGGAACGGACAGTTGTTGTGAATTTGGCATTTCACACATTGTCTGAGAAAAGATCGCACCTGGCTTCTGATTTGGGGAATCCAGTATCTTTGTCTCGTTTCTGTTATCGTGTGGGATTGGCCGATATGAAGTCGCCCGTGAGCTTCTTCAATGGCCCATTTGGCTAGCGTTGTGTGAGGGGCGACGTAGACTGGGTACTTAGCATCTGGAGTGAGATCGCTGAGACCTAATCGACCGCCGCAACGCAGAATGCCGTTTTTGTCATAGGCGACGTCCAAGTTTTTCTTGACTTCGCTTTTTTTGACATGAGCGTTTTGATGTAATCGCTCAATGAGTGTTCGAGGCGCTCTTGCCAGGAACGGGTCGGCAATTTCTGGTAACCTTTGGAAAAGTGCTTCGCGCACTTCATTGTTTCTGATATCAGAGAGAAATCGCTTGAGTGCGGTGCACATGACCTTAGCGATTTTTCGCGCTTTGCCGAAGGTACCGTCGCGTGTACGTTGAAGTTATGAACCTCGACACGGTCGGCGTCCATGATGAATGGTGGTGACTTCCACTGATTACAAGGTGCCAGAATGTAATCGGGACCATTCCACCATAGTGAACTGGAAGCGAGTTCATCTTTTTTGTGACCTCGACATCCGATGTCTGCTGGATTCTCTTTGGTGTTTACGTAACCGATCTTGAGAAGGTGACCGTTCGCCTTGAAGTCGTCGGCGATTTTCGCGATTTCGTTTCTGCGGTTAGTTACGTAAACTCCAGCTTCCTGGGCTTTGTTGTTAGATTTTATCCATCCAAGCGTGGATGAATTATCTGATAACAGAACGACTTCCTCGATGTTGAGGGTGTCGCCGATTTCTTTGTAAACCGACGACAAGAGTCGCGCTCCCAGGGTTGCGGCACCCATTTCCATCTTGGGAATGGTTGTGGGTCCTTTTAGAGGTGCTAATCGTGATTTTGCCATTAGTAAGTGACTGCTTTCACGACCGACCAAATAAACACAGGCAGCCATGGCGCGCTCTGTCGCATCTGCGAATTCGATTAGTCTGCGAGGGCCTGTGCCTTTTGTGTTTCTGGGTAGATCTTTTTCGAAGTCGTGGATTTCCTCGAGAGTGGTCATCCATAATCGCTGATCTGCTTCTGATAGGGGGTCGTCCCATTGGTAGGGGGTTTTGCGGATGTTTTGAATGGTCAATTTTGCTGGTAGTAGCAAAGGAACCATGAATCCTAATGGATCGTAGAGTGAGGCCAATTGCTGGCTGATTGTTCTCATGGTCAGCTGTGGGACCTGGGGAACAGTAGCTTTAGCGCTAATGAGGTCGGTCTGGGATTTCCATGTGATTCCCAAAACTTTGGGGTTCTCATTTTTTGCGCGATCGATGTCCGGGATTTCCTTCAGGATTTCCTCGGAATTGGTGGAGAACTCTCGAAGATTCATGAGTAGTTCTTTGAAGATATGCTTGGTCTCGCTGTAAAATGAGAACGCGCGTTCTTTCTCGTCTGTTGTAAGGATGAGATTGTCAACATACATGTTTCTTCGAATAGTCTGTGCCATTGGACCGTCGATAGACAACAAGTGATGACGAATTGTTAGTGCTAGCAGATTCGGTGAAGCGTTTACTCCGAAAATTACTCTTGTATTTCGGTGAACCTTCAAATTTTCTGGGGAAGGTGGCTTTGTGATATCTTTAATTCAGAAGAACCGTGTACATTCACGATCGGCTGCCTTCAGGCGAACTTGTAGGTAAGCCTTTTGGATATCAGATAGTACGGCGTACTTCCCTAGTCGGAATCGAAGCAAGATGCCGAATAGATCGGGGAGCAAGTTGGGTCCTTGCTCGATCATATCATTTAGGGATGGCTCATTCTTGAAATGAGCGGAAGCGTCAAAGACCACTCGAACTTTTGTGGTTTCTTTGTGTGGTGTTACTACTGCTTGATGTGGCAGATAGTGAACCATTGGGCCATCCACATGGGATGGATCCGGTACTTCCTCGATCATTCCCAAATGCTCTTGCTCCTTGAAATCTTTATCGATTTGTTCCAGGATGGTTGGCTCGTTTTTGTGAGTTTTGTACTGACTGTAGAGCCTTTTTAGAGCAATCTGTTTGTTGTCGGGCAAACGGCCTCTGTCGGCTTTCCAGGGGAAGGAGACGAAGTATTCACCATTGCGGTTTTCAATACTTTTCTCGAAGTTCTCGATGAACTCTCGAGCTCGTTCTTCTTTCTCCACCTGCACAGGGCCTCGAAACTCATCGCCACCCGCTCCTTCTAGTACCCAGTAGCGTTCCCAGTCTTCGTTATGGTCTTTTGTTGTGGAAACCATATTTACGAAGTGTTCGGTGTTGGGGTTCCGAATACTTCCGGAGAGTAGGTAACCGAATTGCGTGGGGACCGCGTGGAGACCAGATGGGAGTCTGATCTTTGGACGTGATTCGTCTAAGATCTCCCAGAAGTGGTAAACTCCGATAAGAAGCTTGGGTTTGAAGCTTCTTTTGGCTTTGGAGTGGGGGCTGCTGACTGATATTCCTTTTTGATGCAGGAAGTCTAAGTCTTTGTCGCCCAGAACCGCCTGGGGCAACGGTTTGAGCGGTTCCTTTGTGGTAACCGCGGGGATTTTGAAAGGCTCCCCCTTTTTGTTGATCAGTGTTACCTCGGTTCGGTAGCATCGGATTTCTTTAGTGTCTGTCAACGTCTGGAAAGTTATGTCTTCTTCCCGAAGATGACAGTTGAGATCTCGGGCTAACTGCTCGTCGATGATAGAGACCGTAGCTCCTGGATCGATGAAGAAGTCGACCGGCTTGTTCGCTTCTTCCGATGCGGCGAACGTTTTACCTAGGAGAACGATGCTGTTCTCGCCATTGGTAGCCTGGATATTGTTCGTAGCTGCGCTGCCCTGATTTTTGTTCTGAGCAGGTTGGGACTCCGTGGGCTTTTGTGCGGCTGAGTCTTTTTTAGGTGCTTTGCAGAGTGCTGTGTGATGTTTCTTTTCACAGTTCATACAGCTGCGCTTGCTTGTGCACTCTGTTAGCGCGTGTTTAGCGGAGCCGCAGTTGTAACAAAGTTTCTTCTCTTTGAAGACCTTTATTCTGGCTTCCGCTGTGGTGTACTTTGTGCACTTAAAGGTAGTGTGACCTTTTTCTTGGCACGCGGCACAGTAAGGGTCTTGTTTTCCCTTTTCTGTTGAGGAAGAGGTTTTCTGATTGTTTTGCTGATTTCCCTTCTTTTGGGATTTCTGCTGATTTTCAGATTGTTTGGACTTTTGAGTCCTGTCCTCTTCTTCTCCGCATGTGTCTTGTAGTATGATCATGCGGTTGAGCTTCTTTCGGATAGTATCCATGAAGCCGTCGAAATCCGAGAATTTGCCGTCCTCTTCTTCGTTCACAATGTGATGTTGAACGATTCGAGGAAATTTACATCGGATTGTTTTCTTGACGTCATAACTGTAGACGTCGATGTTGTTCTGACGCATCTGCGTCGTTATGGCCGCGATCTGATCGAAGAGATCGAAAAGATCGGTTGCTTTTGTAGATTTTGATGTAAGGCCTCTCAGTCGCTCGTGGAGGACCTTGATCAGTGAGTGGGATCGGCCAAATCGCTCCTTGAGTCGGTTACGGGCCACTGAGTAGTTGATGTCGATCACTGGGAGCAGATCGATGGAGTCTTTAGCTCTTCCAGTGAGACATTGTTTCAGATAGAGGAACTTTTGAAGATCGCTGAGTGGCGAACTGTGCACCATGTTCTCAAAAGTCTGCCAAAACGCGGTTATCGCAATTGATGTTGCGAAAGTGAGCGCTTTTTGTTTTTACGACCGTCTCCGAACGACGATCGCCTTTTGACCCTTGCCGCTTTTGTTGCTGAAAGCGGTGAGACCGTCGCTTATCGTGCGAACGATCTGCTGTGATAGTGCTAATGAGCACTTTTTCCCACTCTTGGCGTGGGCGAGCTCCCTAGGCGTCGTTAGCCGGAAGGACACTCGAGTGGTGGGTTTTTTCCTCCGGGTTCCGATCCGGAAAGAAAACTCCGAGCGATCGGTGGCTGAAGTGCGCCGGGGGGTGAGCTGTGCTCGGACTGTGGCCGAGGTGCTCAGATGCTCCTTGGTGAAGGAGGCTTAGCTTCCTCAGGTAAGACTGAGAAAGTTTCCCACTCTTGGCGTGGGTGAGCTCCCTAGGCGTCGTTTGCCTAAAGGACACTCAAGTGGTGGGTTTTCTCCCGGGTTCCAATCCGGAAAGAAAACTCCGAGCGATCGGCGGCTGAAGTGCGCCGGGGGGTGAGCTGTGCTCGGACTGTGGCCGAGGTGCTCAGATGCTCCTTGGTGAAGGAGGCTTAGCTTCCTCAGGTAAGACTGAGAAAGTTTCCCACTCTTGGCGTGGGTGAGCTCCCTAGGCGTCGTTTGCCTAAAGGACACTCAAGTGGTGGGTTTTCTCCCGGGTTCCAATCCGGAAAGAAAACTCCGAGCGATCGGCGGCTGAAGTGCGCCGGGGGGTGAGCTGTGCTCGGACTGTGGCCGAGGTGCTCGGGTGGGTTGAGCTGTGCTCGGGCTGTGGCCGAGGTGCTCGGGTGGGTTGAGCTGTGCTCGGGCTGTGGCCGAGGTGCTCAGGTGCTCCTTGGTGGAGGAGGCTTGGCTGCCACGCGGGACTTTTAGACTTGCAAGGGCTCGTTGGGCCGATGCACCATGTGCTAACTCAGTGCAGAGACTGGTTAGGTTTGCGCGACGAATTCAGGTCGCAAGGATTGGAGAGTCGGAACAAAAGAGCTTCTTCACAACTTTTATTCACGACAATCAGAACAGAGGAAATTCTAGTACAGAAGCATCAACAGCCGCTTTTAAAGAGCGCGGCAGGAGGCGGGGCGGGGCGTGGCGCGGACATGAGTCATACAAACAGGGGGAGGAGTCTAAGTTGGGGATAATTGTGAAACAGGACGGAACGGTGAAGGGAGTTCTGTCACTATAGGATTCTCCGATGCTTGCGCAGAGTCCATGCCACATAGTATGCCTGTCCCTGCTCATCTTTTCCCCGGGCAGCTCAGATGCTTATGTGTCCGCTCAGATGCCCGCTCAGATGCTTAGAAGCCCGCTCAGATGCCCGCTGAGATGCGTGCTCAAGTGATGAGATGCGTTCTCCGATCACCAGATGCCTGCTCAGGTGATCAGAGGCCTGCTCCGATGCTTAGATGCCCGCTCAGATGCTTAGATGCTCAGAGGCCTCCCACGATGCTTAGATGCCCGCTCAGATGCTTGCTCCGATGCTCGCTAAAATCCCTTGATGCTCACTCACATGCTCAGGCCCTGAGATGCCTAGATGCCTGCTCCGATGCTCAGATGCCCACTGAGATGCTTCCTCCGATGCTCGCCGAAATCCTCTGATGCTCACTCACATGCTCAGGTGCCCGCTCACATGCTCAGGTGCCCGCTCACATGCTCAGGCCTTGAGATGCCCAGATGCCTGCCACGATACTTAGATGCCCACTGAGATGCTGAGACTAAGCTCAGATGCTTGCTTAAGTGATGAGATGCCCTCTCAGATCATCAGATGCCTGATCACCTGGTGAGATGCTTGCTCCGATGCCTAGAGGACTGCCGAGATGCTTTCTCCGACGTTCAGATGCTTAGATGTCTGCTCAGATGCTCACCAAAATGCCTGCTCAGGTGCTTGCTCATGATGCTCATATGCTTTGCCCCCAGTCCATGAGCAAAGCTGACCGATCCACTACCGCTCCCATTCCCACCGCTCTCAAATGATCCCTTCATTCCAGACACTTTCCCCCTTCACACCCCTCCAGCCACGACCGCTCCCTGCCCGAAAGCTACAAATGGCTTTTTGCTTCTCATTTCAGACAGAAGACGCCTAACTCCTTCCTTAGACCGTCTAAATGCTTTATTCCCGACAGCTTCATGACACACGCGTGGAGGTAAAGCGTGCGAATTCGCGCACAGCCGCGTTTATTCCCATTATTTACAAGTGATGTCTGGCAGACAGCTAAAACCGGGTCTGCGTCGTCCAGAATTGCGGAGCACTACACTTGGGCGCACGTTCATTTGGGCGCATATGTATGTAAGGTTGCGGGCGAGCGAAGCGAGCCACTTATTCATCTTACGTGCAGCTGCCGATAAAACAAACATAAAAAAAAACATCCAGGCTTGGCTTAGGACTATGCCTATTGATTTTAAGCGAGCCCGAAGCCCAAATAAATGTGCGCCCAAATGAACGTGCGCCCAAATGGTTGCGCCCAAATGAATTGCGCCCAAATGATAGGTACCGCCAGAATTGTGTTTCGTGTACCGAGTTTGGCGTACAAGGTTTTCGTTCTTTCTGAACACGTTGAAAATTTTCTGGTTCTCGCCACGACTCGCCTGATGGGTCCTCTTTGAGTGCCTCTTTTTTCTTTCGCTTGTTGCTGCAGCCTTCCGGCCAACTCAATCTTACCTCTCTAGCTCTTGTTTCGTAACCAAGCGAGAGTTGAATATTAAATTACGTTTACCGTATACTCAGTGGGAATCACGATGAATACTACAGTAATACACGTCTGGATGAATCACAATGTCAGAAGGCACTTCGGAGCACGGGATGTTGAGCTTCGCCGGGGCGCCGACGTTAAAGACTACAGAGGCCGCGAGGAGACTAGAAGCGTCGGGGCGCCCCGAAGGCGACATTATTAGAAGAAGGGGGAAAAGCACAGAGGAGAGGGTCTACAGAGCTAGAAGAGGGGGTACCCGGCAGAAGCGTGAGCGGAGCGTCGGTTCAGACGTCGGACACCTGCTCAAAGGCGTCGGAGTCCGCCGGCGGCACCACAAGGTCGGCCTTCTCGGGGCGCGAGCTGCGCGGCGGGATCGAGGGCCGCAGAAGGTCGGCGCGCGGCGCGATGACCGCCGACGAGGGCTCCGGGCGGGCGTCGGCTGAGACGAAGGAGTCGGAGCGGAGCGAGGCACTCTTGTCGAGGGACGTCGAGGGCTCGTCGGAATCGGGCGTAGATTCGAGGTCGTAGACGGGGTTGGAGAAGGTCGTCGACGACTCGCCGGCGCCCGAAGGCGCAGCGCCGAACTGCGACATCGTGTACGTCGCGGCGTGCTCCTCGTCCTGCAGAAGGGGTTAGAGCTGCGCGCGAGGCAGACACTCACGATTTTCTGGTCGAGGACGGGGTTGGAGAAGGAGATGACGTTGCCGTTGAAGGAGACGGCGCCGTCGGCGAGGTCGTTCTTCTTGGAGAGGAGCACGCGGCGCTTGTACATGTTGATAGCGAGGAAGGCGACGAGGCCGACGCAGACGAGGAAGACGAGCGTGAAGAGGACGGCGACGAAGGCGCCGTTGCCGAGGCGGCCGATGAGCTGGCGGGAGACGCTGGAGCCTTTCTGGCAGAATTCGCCCTCCATGTCGCCGCAGTCGCAGCTGCCGTCGAGGAGACAGCGACCTCCGTTCTGGCACGCGCACTGCTTCGGCATCACGAGCGCCTCCACGCGCGGGCCGGCACAGGAGCCGTCCTAAAGGCTACGGTAGGTGAGGGCGGAGGGGGCGGACTCACGTTGAGCTGGGTGACGTTCTCGGGGCAGAGGCAGTGGAAGTTGCCGTGTGGGAGGTCGATGCAGAGGTGGGAGCAGTCGGCGCTGCGGCAGGCGCTTTCGAGGCGTTTGACGTCGCGCGCGAAGCGGTGCTGCACGCGCACCTGGTGGACGTCGAGGAGCGCTGAGGCAAGCACGTAAACGCGGCCGCGGCCGAACTTGTCCTGCACGTAGAGGGACTGCGTCTCCTTCGACGCCCAGTAGAGGTGGTTCTCGAAGACGTCCACCGTCCACGGCGTCCGCTTGTCGTTGACTACCGTAGTCCGCTTCGAGCCGTCGGGCAGCGCCGAGTCGATCTTGTGGTACTTCGGGTCGGCCCAGTAGAGGCGGTTCTCCTTGCTCTCGTCCACGGCGATCGACGTCGGCGAGTAGACGAAGTTCTTGGCGATGATCTGAAGAGAGCGGGGTCACCGAGGGCGTCGGAGGGGCGTCTACCTGGCGGTGGCGGCCGTCTGCGTCGGCGCACTCCACCTTCGCGTCGATACCGGCGTCGGTGAAGCAGAGACGACCCATCTCCGGGATTACCACCATCGACGTCGGGATCTCGAGGTGTCCCGAGATGATCTTCTTGAGGTAGCGGCCGTCGGGCTTCGCTACCCAGATGGCGCCCGTGTTGGTGGGCCGCGCCTCGGACATGCGCTTCTTGCGCGCCACCAGCGAGGAGACCTCGTTGCTGAGCGTCGCGATGTAAAGGTTACTGTAACAGGGCGGTCAGAAAGCGGTCACAAGAGAGGGGCGCACCCGGTGAGGTAGTCGACTGCGAGGGCGGAAGGCGACTCGCCGAGCGCCTCGAAATCGATGTCCAGGGGCTGGCCCTCGTGCGATTGGTTGCCGCGCGGGAGAGCGGAGCGGTAGACGCGGTTCTTCTTCGAGTCGATCCAGAACATGAGCTCCTGGCGCGGGTCGAATTCGACGTCGATGATATCGCTGGAGGGGCCGTCAGCCTCGGCAGCGGCGTTCCGGTTCACACCGTGGGCGCCGGCGAGCGCTAGCTGCACGAGCTGGTCGTCGGCGGCGAGGAGGATCTGCGCCGCGTCGCCCTTGGCGCGGCAGTCCTTGCCGGTCATCGCGCCGACGACGACGTTGTTCTCGAAGTCGTCGAGGCAGCGGCACAGGTAGGACCCCTTGGTGTTGAGGCAGGCCTGGGTGCACGTGTTGTTGCCCTGGCACTCGTCGACGTCGACGCAGCCGAAGGGGTCCTCGGGATTTGGCTGGAAGCCGTCGCGGCAGTGGCAGAAGAAGCCGTCGCGCACGTCCGTGCAGAGGTCCTTGCAGCCGCCGTTGTCGCTGTGCGAGGTGCAGGTCTTTCCACCCTTCTTTGCGCAGCCCACCTCGTCTGAGGCGTCGCCGCAGTCGTCGTTACGGTCGCAGGCAAGCGTGCCGTTGATGCAGCGTCCGTTGGCGCACTTGAACTGGTCCGAGGAACAGTCGCCGTACTCCGAGAAGGAGGCGCACATGGAGAGGTGCTCGTCGGAAAAGTCGTTCTCGCCGCAGTCGTTGAAGCCGTTGCAGAGCTGCAGGATGTTGAGGCAGAGACGCGAGTGCGCGCAGCGGAATCGCAGCGGTGGCTCACAGCTCGCCTTCTGGCACTGCTCGTTCGTCTCGTCCGAGTTGTCGCCGCAGTCATTGTCGCCGTCGCACATGAACTTCCGCGGGATGCACACCGAGTTCGCGCACTCGAACTCAAATGGGCTGCACTGTCGCCGGCTCGGCTGAAACAGACACCTGCGAGGGGTACGGTAGGCGGGGGACTCACGAAGTCGTCGCAGTGGAGCTCGTCGGAAGCGCTGGGGCAGTCGCGGCGCCGGTCGCACCACTTGTGCTCGGGGATGCAGGTGCCGTCGTCGCACTGGCGGAGCCCCTCGGTGCACTTCCGGAGGGCGCACTGGCTCTCGTCGAGGCCGTCGGCGCACTGCACTGTGCCGTCGCACACCTTCGTCTGCGGGATGCAGCGGCCGTCGTTGCAGCGGAACTCGGACTCGGAACAGGGCCGCGAGGTGCCGCCGCAGGAGGGGTCCGTCTCGTCGGAGTTGTCGCCGCAGTCGTTCTCGCTGTCGCACATCCAGCGCTTAGGGATGCACTTGCCGCTGGTGGCGCACCGGAACTCGCCGACGTCGTCGCAGGTGGGGCAGCGCTCGCGCACCTCGTCCGAGGCGTCCCGGCAGTCGTCCTGGCCGTTGCAAAAGGCCCAGTCCGGGATGCAGCGGTAGGAGGAGGCGCAGCGGGACCACCCGCGACGGCACTGCACGGCTGCGCACTCGGCCGGCTCCTCGGAGCCGTCGCCGCAGTCATCGTCGTTGTCGCAGCGCCAGGCTTTCGGGATGCACTTGTGGTTGGCGCAGCGGAACTCCTCGGCGGTGCAGTTACGCGCCGCGCTGCGGCACACCTCGTCCGCCTCGTCGCTCCGGTCGCCGCAGTCGTCGTCGCCGTCGCAGGTGAAACGCCGCGGGATGCACTTTCCGGTGGCGCGGCACTTGAACATCCAGGCGTCGCAGGGCTTGTCGCAGTCCACCTCGTCCGAGGCGTCGCCGCAGTCGTCGTTGCCGTCGCACAACTGGAAGGGCCGCGTGCAGTTGTGGTTACCGCACTGGAACTCGCCCACGGGGCAGATGCGTACGCCACACACGGCCGTGCCCGGCTCGTCGGAGCCATCCTCGCAGTCCTTCTCTCCGTCGCAGTACCACAGCTTCGGGATGCACTTCGCGTCGGCGCCGCCGCAGGCGAACTGCCGCTCCGTGCAGTTAGGCTCGCACGTCTTGCCGTCCGGCAGCAGGGTGAACTGGTCGGGACAGGCGCACTGGAAGCTGTGGCCGCCGGCCGAGATAAGGCACAGGTGAGAGCAGCCGCCGTTCTCCGCGCCGCACGGATTCTCCCAGCGCGGCTGGCGCAGCGGGTGCACCACGCGGACGTCGTTGGGCAGTTGGATGGTCGTCTCGAGGACGGTCTCGTTGCGCGCCGTCCACTTCTCCGCCCTCACCACCTGGCGAAGGTTCCAGTCGCTCCAGAAGAGGAAGTCGTCGAACACCACCATCGACGACACGTGCGACGTGCGCTTCGCGGGGATGTGGTGGCGGCGGCCGCCATCCAAGTCCATGTAACCGATCTCGTTGAGGTGCGCGTCGCCCCAGAAGAGCCTAGACGAGGGTCAAGCAGGAGCCGGGGGCAGAGGGGCCTACCGGTCGGAGTAGTAGTCGATGGCGAGCGCATTCGGCCAACCGAGGTCGTTCTCCGCGAGCTTCACGATCGGGTCGTCAAGGTCAGGCGAGCCGTCCATGGACATGCGTCCGATGTAGGGTTGCAGACTCCACTCGGAGAAGTAGACGAAGCCGCGCTTCGGGTGCACCACGAGCGCCTTCGGCTGCGCGATACGGTCGCGGACGAGGGTGCGACACGAGCGGCCATCGAGCTCGCAGACGCGCAGGGAGCGCTCCTGTCGGTTGAGGGTGTAGAGCTTGCGGCCGACCCAGTCGACGGCGATGCCCTCGGTGCCGAAGACGTTGTGCCGGAGGACGGTGTCGTAGGCGCGCAGGGGCGAGTCCATCTGGTCGAGGTCGACGCGGTAGAGGCGCACTTTGCCCGAGTCGAGCACGTAGAGCTTCCGGTCGACCATGTCGACGTCCATGGCGACGACGTTGTCGAAGCCGCGCGCCGCCAGCTCGTAGGTGTTGCCGTCGAGGGAGAGCTTCCGGATATAGTGCTTGTTGGCCAGTAGGAGGTAGGGTTCTGGCTCCGCGTCGAGGCGCTTGCAGGAGAGGTCGTCGCGGGCGAGTGAGTAGCCGGCGATGCAGGCGCACTTGTAGGAGCCGATCTTGTTCTCGCAGATCTGGCTGCAGCGCGAGGTGCCCTCGATGCACTCATTGACGTCGTGGCAGCTCTTCTGGTCCTCCTTGTCCAACTCGAAGCCGTCGAAGCACGTGCACTTGTAGCCGATCTTCAGGTCGGTGCAGTTCTGCTCGCAGAGCGGCTTCTCCGCCAGCTCGCACTCGTTGATGACTGAAGGGTCGGATTAGGGGTGCTCCCGGGGGAGGGACCTACAGCACTGGGGTGACTCATCGCTGCGGTCCTGGCAGTCGTAGAGGCGGTCGCAGACCTTCACCTGGTCGATACACTCGCCGCTCTGGCACTGGAACTGGTCACCGGGGCAGCCAGGGCCGGCGCCGGGGGCGCCCTGCTCCGCCGCGGAGCACTCTTTCTCATCGGAGCCGTCGTCGCAGTCGTCGTTGCCGTCGCAGCGCCACGAGTTGGGGATGCACTTGTGGTTGGCGCACTGCCAGAAGTCGGTCTGGCACTTCGCGTAGGTGCAGTTCGCGTGCTCGTCGGAGCCGTCGAGGCAATCGTTGTCGCCGTCGCACTCCCAGGAGCCGTGAATGCAGTGCCGGTTGGTGCAGCGGAACTCGCCCTTGTTGCACTCCTTCTTCGTCACGCCGCACAGCTCCTCGGACTCGTCCTCGCCCCCGGCGCAGGTGACGTCGCCGTCGCAGAGCCACACCTTCGGGATGCACTCGTACTTCGGCTGCGCCAGATGCGCGTTCGAGGTGCAGTGGAACTCCTGCTCCGAGCACGTCCGGTTGCCGCAGCTGTGCGCCAGGCTCTCGTCGGACGCGTCGCCGCAGTCGTCTTCGCCGTCGCAGATGAACGCCCGCGAGATGCACTTCCCGTTATTGCACTACAACCAGGCTACAGTACCCCCCGAGACCGACGCCTTACCTGGAAGAGGTACTCGCCGACGCAGATGCGCTTCCCGGTGTCGTCGGTGCAGTTGGTGTGCGTCTCGTCCCAGGCGCCCTCGCCGCAGTCGTTGTCGCCGTCGCACTGCCACGTCTCCGGGATGCAGCGGCCGCTGGGACACCGTACGCTGAAAGGGCCGCTGGAAGGCGTCCTTGGGGCAGGGGGACCTACTAGTGCTGCACGCAGGGCTGGTTCAGGCAGAAGAGTTTGTTCTCGTCGGCCTTGTCGCCGCAGTCGTCGTAGCCGTCGCAGAGGTCGGCCGGCTGGATGCAGATGTTGGTATTGGGGCAGCGGATGCGGACGCCGCGGCAGTCGATGGGGAGGCCGGGGCATGTGGCGACCGACTCGTCGGAGACGCCCTCATCGTGGCAGTCGTTGTGACCGTCGCACACCTTCGTCTCGTTAATGCAGTGTCCATTGGCGCAGGCGAAGAGGCCCTTGGGGCAGGCCACGGCTGTCGAACAGTCGAGCTCGTCGGAGCCGTCACCGCAGTCGTCGATGTGGTTGCAGCGGCGCTCCTTGCCGATGCAGCGCCGGTTGGAGCAGAGGAAGTAGTCCTCGGGGCAGAAGCGCGTGTTACAGTAGTTCGGCTGCTCGTCGGAGCCGTCGTCGCAATCGGGCTTCCCGTTGCACGTGTCCGCCAGTGCGATGCAGCGGCCGTCACCGCACTGGAAGTTGTAGGGCGGCTGGCAGAGCTCGCGGACAGCGTCGCGCGGCACGCACTGCGTCGGAGACTCCTTGCCCGGCTCCTGCACCAGTTGGAAGCTGTCGTTGCACGAGCACTGCACCCGGCTCGCCGCCACTCCCACCTCCGACGACACAACGTGGCACAGCTGCAACAGGGTTACCTCGATCGAATAGCGTAGCCAACCTGGTCGCAGCCTCCGTTGTTGCGTTTGCAGAGCTCCGAGGTGTGCGCGTTGCAGAACTGGTTGCGCGAGCGGACGTCGGCCTCGGAGGCGAAGACGCGGACGGTGCCGGGGACGCGGCGGTCGGGCACGACGGCCTCGTAGTCGCCGCCAGAGTCCTTCTTCATGCGGAAGACGCCGTTGGCGAGGGGATCGCTGAGGTAGAGCCAGTGGTGCCAGATGTCGAGGCTCTTGGCGCGGTAACCGACGCCGACGACCCTCCGGTTCTTGCCGTCGTAGTCGCAGGACTCGATGTTGAGCCTGTTGACGTCGGCCCAGAAGATGCGCTGGTCGCGGAAGTCGACGGTGATGGCGGCGACGAGGGAGACGCCCTCCCGCACGATCACCTCGCGGTCGCCGCCGGCCAGGTTGGCGCGCTCGATGCGCGGCTCGTAGAGGCCGCCGCTGACTTTGTAGCCGGAGTCGGACCAGAAGAGAAGTCCGGAACACGGGTCCAGGGACAGGGCGTAGGTCCAGTCGCCGGAGGCGATGGTGACGAGGTGCTCGCCGCGCACGTCCACGGCGTGCACCTTGCCAGTGCGCCCGGTTGTGAAGTAGAGCTTCTGCGTGAGCCAGTCGAGCTTCATGTCAGAGACGTGCCGCACGGAGAGGTCCTTCTGCTTCGAGGGGGCGAGGATGAGGCGCTGGCTGTCGGGGATGTTCATCGGGAACCAGGAGATGTTGGCGCCGGCCGGCGATTCAGTCACGAAGTAGACGCGCCGCAGGTTTACGTCGACGTCAAACATCTGGAGGTTTGGCACGGCGGGGAGCGCCTCGCGCAATGGGTTCGACGCCTTTATGTCGGGAACAAGGCCGGCGTCGACGATCTGGTCGCCATCGGCGAACATCAGATACGTGTCGGGCTCCTCGCAGCTGCGGCCCTTGAGGACGCCGCGGGCGCAGGCGCACGACGGGGTCTGTGAGCCGGGCACGGCGAAGCAGAGCTGCGGACAGGGCGGCTTCCGAAGGTTGTCGGTGATTTGGCAGGGGGAGGTGGCGCGCGGCTGCGCCGACTCGGCGAAGACGACGACGTCGCCGAGGTCGGCGAGGCCGGCGAGCAGCGTCGACGGCGAAAGGAGCAACGAGGTCTGGTTAGGCCGCGAGGTGGCCGAGAAGACCTTCTCGAGACGGCTGTCCGTCCAGTACATCGTCTGCCCGAGCAGACCGATGCCGGCGGCCTCGGCAATGTCGGCGCGCACGAGTTCCGGCGCGCCGCCCTCACCGCGGACGCGGAAGATTCCGTCGAGGCCGGCGTCCGTCCAGTATAGCATGTGGTTGTTCGGGTCGACGATCAGGTCCGTCGGCTCCTTGAGGCCCTCGGTCACGATCGCCTGTTTGTTCGATCCGTCCAGGTAGGCGCGCTGGATCGACGGCTTCTGGCCCTGGTCGGCCCAGTAGAGATAACGCGCCACGGGGTCGACGGCGATGGAGGACGGCGTCTCCGTCTTCGTTGAGAGCAGAATCTTGCGGTGCTTGCCGTCTAGTTGGCACACCTCGATGTGCGTCCGGTCCGAGTCGACGTTGATAAAGTAGACGTTATCTGCAAGGCCCTCTGAGTGCCGGGCATCGGAGATGCCACTTACAGTTGATCCAGTCGACGGCGATGCTCTTGATGGTGAAGGCACCGAAGGCGTCCTTGACGATCTGCTTCGCCTCGCCGGTACCCAGTGTGATTTTGTTGATGCCGCGGTTCTGACCCGATGCCTCGGCGACGAAGACCGCCTTCGAGGCGAAGTCGAAGTCGATGGAGGTGATCGAGGAGCCGCCGATGGGCTCCATCGGGAGGCCCTTCAAGTGGGCGTCGTCGAGGGCGACGCCGGAGACGAGCGTCTTCGTCGCCACCATCAGGAAACTCTGGTCGTTGAGGCGACAGCCCGTGGCGCCGTCAGAGGCGTAGCCTGTGGCACAGAGGCAGGAATGCTGCTGGAACTGCCTGGGGATGCACAGGTGTGCGCAGTTGCCGTTGGCGATGCGGCAGGGGTGCGACTGGGCCACTGAAAGGGTCGTGGAGGGGTGCCGGGGCGGGGGACCTACGGGAGGTGGGGTGGACGACCTTAATGTTGGCGACCTGGTCGACGCTGCGGTGGAAGTGCTGGAAGCGAGGGGGACCGCCGTTGTTGATCACCTCGCCGAACTCGATGGAGTCGAAGGCGCTGTCGGCGTAGAAGAGGTGGTTGTTGTGGAAGGCGACGCCGCGCGGCTGGCGCCCGGCGTCGTTGAGCACGTAGTGCCGGTCCTGGCCGTCGTAGGTCACCGAGCTGATCTGAAGGGGCGGTCAGGGGTGCCCGGGGGCGGAGGACTTACTCTGCCGGTCTGCGACTCGGAGAAGTAGATGCGCTGGTTGACGAGGTCCAAGGCGATGTGGTCGAGCTGCGTGAGGTCGTTGCTAACGACGACCAGAGGGTTCCGGCCGTCCATGTCGGCACGGGCGACCTTCGACTGCGCGGCGCCGGAGCCGCGGTCCAGCCAGAAGAGCAGGCCGCGATCGGGGTCGACTGCGAGCGCCACCGGGAAGGCGACGGCCGTCGGCGATTGGTCGTTGTTGAGCAGTGAGGCGCGGAATTGGGTGTCTTGCGTGCGCACCACCTCGATCGTTTGCGAGACCTTGTTGCCGACGTAGAGGTTGCGGCCGTTCCAGTCGAAAGCGAGGCAGAAGGGGTCGTCGACGACCTGTGACGACACGAACTGCGTCTTGTTGTTCGTGTTCAGCACCGTCCGGTAGATGCGCGCCTCGGTTGTCACCGACGGTCCAAGCAGCTTCGTCGTCGTCGAGGAGTGCTCCAGATGGTACATCTAGGAGGGCGCTGCTGAGGCGTCTAGAGGGGTACGGTACCTCGCGGGTCTCCGAGTTGAACGAAGCGTCGAAGGCGTTGGTGAGTCCGGCAATCGGGAGCATCCCCATCATGGCGGGCGTTCCGTTGTTAGGCCGGTCCATGTCGACGCCGAAGAGGTTCGTCTTCTGGATGACGAGTAGGAAGGGCTTCGCGTCCTCGACGCACTCGCGGCCGTCGGCGGCGAGCACCTTGCCCATCGGACAGAGGCACGTATGCGTCTGGAAGACGGGCGTCGGGGGGCGACGGTGTGGGGGACTCACCTGGTTGGGGCCGAGGAGGCAGATGTAGGAACAGGGCTGGTCAGCGCATGGGTTGTTCTCCACGGGCGGTTGCAGGGCCGGGTGCACGGCGACGACGCCAAGGGCCTTGGAGAAGGTGTGTGAGGGGTACTCGGCGTTGGTGCCGTTCGGGTACTTCGGGTAAACCTGAAGCCGCTGCAGGCGGCGGTCGCTGTAGAAGATCGAGTCCTCGAAGACGGCGAGGGCATGCGGGTGCTGTACGAACTTGCTCGAGGCGAGCACCTGCGTGCGTCCGGAGCCATCGTAGCGCACGAAGTCGATGTAGTCGAGCTTGCTGTCGGCGAAGTAGACGCGCTCCGTGGTCAGGTCGAGGGCGATGGTGTTCGGCCAGTAGATCTTGGTGTCGACGAGCACGCGGCGTCCGGAGCCGTCCATGAAGGCGCGCTCGATGCGCGGACGCTGGCCCCAGTCGGTCCAGAAGAGGAGCGCCCGGCGCGGGTCAACGGCGATGCCGCGCGGCTGGTCGACGTTTTCGTGGACGAGGAGGGCGCGCGCCCCCGGCCGGTCGAGGCTGGCCACCTCGATGGTGTTGAGGCTCGAGTCGACCCAGTAGAGGTTGCGGCCCACCCAGTCGAGGGCGATGCCTTCGGTGATGTCGAGGCCTTCGCCGACGAAGACGGCGACGTCGGTGCCGTTGCGACTGGCCGAGTAGATCTTCTTGTCGCGGATGTCCGACCAGAAGATACGGTCGTTCTTCGAGTCCCAGGCGAGCGCGATCGCGTTCTCCACCTGCGCCGCAAAGGTGCGCCAGTTCTCGAGCTGTCCGTCGGACCAGTAGATGCGGTTACGGTTGGAGACGTAGATGCGCATCTCCGTGCGGTTCTCCGTCACCTTGCAGGTCCTCTGGTCGGCGCTGAGGGTGTAGCCCGTGTCGCAGTGGCACGAGACGCCGTGCTTGAACGACTCGCACCGCTGCGAGCACGTCCGCGCCTCCACGCACTCGTCGAACGGCTCGCAAAGCGTCTTGTTCACCAGCTGCAAGACTACGGTAGCGGTCGAAGCTCGGTGCAGGCCTACCTGTTCACCCTGGGGACAGGAGCAGATGGGGCCGTCGGGGCTGTTGTGGCACTTGAACTGACAGCCGGCGCGGTCCGCAGCGCAGAGATCGCGGGCGCAGCGGCCGCCCTCGTCGGTGCCGCCGGGACAGTGATCCTTGCCATCGCAGAGTTGGTGCACAGGGATGCACTGCTCCGGGGCGTTCGTGCACGGCACCTGGAGGACTATGGTATCCGGGCGGAGAGAGGACGACTTACGTGTTCGAAGGGGCACTTGAAGGAGGAGAGGGCGCCACTCTTCTGGCACCCGTGCTTCTCGCTCTCGTCGGATCCGTCGCCGCAGTCGTTTTCTCCGTCGCAGATCCAGCTCTGAAAGAGCGTCTGAGTCCTGGAGCGTTGTGCACACATACGTTGAAGACACAGCGGCCGTTGTCGCAGCGGTAGTGGTCCTTGGGGCACTGGGAGACGCCGCAGCCGCTGGAGGGCTCGTCGGAGCCGTCGTCGCAGTCCCTCTGGCCGTCGCACTTCCAGACGCCCGGGATGCATATGCCCGTGGTGACGCACTTGAACTGGTCAGAGGCGCACTTACCCTCCTAAACGCACCTGTAAGGAGGCCCGGGAGGGGTCACCCACATTGACGAGACAGGAATCCTCGTCGGAGCCGTCATCGCAGTCGTTCTGGCCATCGCAGTGGTTCTTTAGGGGCACGCAGTCGCGCCCATTGGCGCAGCGGAACTGGTCCGAGCGGCACTGCACCGGAGGACAGCGCTGACGGTCCTCGTCGGTGCCGTCGTAGCAGTCGTTGTCGCCGTCGCAGAGCCAGTAGACGGGAATGCAGCGCCCGTTGCCGCAGGTGAACTGGTTCGCGGCGCAGGTGACGTTCTGGCAGAGCTCGAGCTTTTCGTCGGAGCCGTCGCCGCAGTCGTTGTCCGAGTCGCAGCGCCACTGCTCCGGGATGCAGCGGTGGTTGTCGCACTGGAACTTTTTGGCGGCGCAGGCGGGCGTCTGACCCTGCTTGCAGTAGCGGACGTCCTCGTCCGAGTAGTCGCCGCAGTCGTTATCGCCGTCGCACGCGTACTGCTGCGGGATGCACTTGCGCGTGTTGTTGCACCGGATCGTGTTTGGCGGGCACTCGGCCTCGTGGAAGCAGGTCTGTCCGGCCTCGTTCTTCTCGTCTGAGCCGTCGAGACAGTCGTCCTCGCCGTCGCAGCGCCACTCCGCCGGGATGCAGCGCCCGTTCGCGCACTCGAACTGCGTGCCGTTGCTCTGGCACCGCGGCTCCGCCGCCTCCGAGGCATCTCGTGCGCAGGTTCGTCCGTTCTCGGCCAGCTTGAAGCCCTGCTTGCAGCCGCACTGCGCTGCCAAAGGCAGCGCCTCGGAGGAGGTCGACTGGGTGGGCACGGCGAAGCAGAAGTGCGCGCACTCGTGGTGGTGGCAGGGGTGCTCGATGGCCGGGTCTGGGATCGGCTGATTATCGAGGGAGCAGGCCTTCAGCGAGAAAATGCTGCGCTCCTCCTTCGAGAAGTCGCGCACGACGCGGCCGACGCCGCCGGAGCGCTTGTGGACGCGCCGGATGGAGTACGGTCGCTGGTGCACGTAGTAGAGCTGGTCGCCGAGGATGGCCAACGCCACGGGGATCGGATTCTCCGCCGGCAACACCGCCAGGTTGCCGCCGTCGAAGTCGACGCAGCTGATCGTCTTGAGGAGCGTGTCGCCGAAGCAGAGGCGCGCCTCGGCGTGGTCGATGACCATGCCGGAGGGTCGGCCAAGGGAGACGTTGCGGATCACCTGGCAGTTGGAGGCGTCCAGGTGGCAGCGCCAAATCTTCGCCGGCCGCTCGGCCTCGGCGAAGAAGAGGACGCCCTTCCAGGGGTGAACCACCACGGAGACGGGGTCGCGGAGTCCCGAGAGGAGGCGCCGGTGCACGAGTTGGTCGGGATGCACGAGGCCCTGCAGGGAGCGATTAGGAGGGCGCTGGGCGGGGACTTGCCTGTTCGGCGACGCGGATCACCTCCAACGAGTTGCGGATGTTGTCGACGTAGTAGAGCTGCTTGGATAGCCAGTCGAAGCTCATCGAGATGAGGCCGTCGTTGTGGGTGACGAGCACGGGCGCTGAGCCTTCGCCGTCAGGCTTCACTCTGAATCGGACGTAGGGGGACACGGGAGGGGCGGGCACCTGTAGACGGTGTTGTCCATGATGTCGGCATAGAAGAAGCTGGAGCCGTGGACGTCGCACTCGACGGCGAAGTACATGCCGATGCGACGCTGGGAGATGGGCGAGATGGGGAGAATAGCCTCGGCGAGTGCATTCTGCAGCATGTTGGGGTAGATGCCGCGGACGATCTTGTTGGAGCTAAAGAGGAGGTAGTCGACGGAGGGCACGCAGCGCTTGCCCTCCACCAACTTCTGCCCGATGGGGCAGGCACAGCGGTAGCCGACGCCGAAGCCGCCGGCGTCCTTGCCCAGCAGGCACATGCCCTGGCAGTCGGCGTTAAGGCACGGGTTCTCTACGGGGTGGCCGAGGCACTCGCTGTGCTGGGGCCCGAGCTGCGCCATTGGGTGGTAGGCGGCGACGCCCATGGGGAACACGTTGTTCTCCTTCTTCGTCCAGAGGACCTCCGTGGGCGAGCCGAACTTCTCGACGCGCATCACGCCGAGGCGCGTCCAGTCGGTCCAGTAGAGGTGCTGGTCGAAGAGGGTCAATCCGAAGGGGTGCGGCACGGCGTTCATGCCCGTGGCCACCGTGCGGCGGTCGTTGCCGTTGTAGTCGACGGACTCGACGCGATCCACCTTCGGGTCCACCCAGTAGACCCGCTTCGCCGGGATGTCGACGACGACGCCGGAGACCTGGTGGGTGTGCGTGTCGACGAGCGTCCGGCGCCGTGTGCCATCCATCGCCGCCGCCTCCAGCTTGAACTGGTTGGAGAAGAACATGTCGCCGCGGAGGGGGTCCAGGGCGATGTCCAGCGGGAGGGTGAGGCCGTCCGCGATGAGTACGGTGCGGCGGTCGCCGTCGTAGCTGGAGACGTCGATGCGCCGCGAGCCCGACTCTACGATGTAGAGCGCGTTGGTGATCCAGTCGACGGCCAGGTTCCGCGGGTACACCAGCGACTTGAGGTCGAGCTTCCGGATGCGATTCAGGTCGCCGTGCTCGTCGATCTCGGCGGAGAAGGCGGCATGCGCCAGCCGGTCCGTCCAGAAGGCCTTCTTGTCGCCGAAGTCGTAGCCGATGCCGTAGATGAACTCGCCGGAGGCCACCTTCTTCGCCTCCTCCTCGGGGCGGCTGGGGTTTAGTCGGTAGAGACCTTCACGGCGTGCGACGAAGAGACGCATTGCATCGGGCTCCTGCGAGATACAGTATCCCCGTGTAGTGAGGTTGTCCCTGCCGGCGCCATGCAGCATCTGGAGGGTGAAACAGGAGCCGAGGCAGCTGCAGGTGAAGCCCGGACGGTGGTTCTGGCAGCTCTGGTCGCAGAAGCCC
This sequence comes from Steinernema hermaphroditum, assembly GCA_030435675.1. NCBI lineage: Eukaryota > Metazoa > Nematoda > Chromadorea > Rhabditida > Steinernematidae > Steinernema > Steinernema hermaphroditum. Next base: position 9,064,734 of record CM059622.1, read on the forward strand.
CACTGCGTGCACTCGTTTATGTCTGAAGAGAGGTACGGTAGGCGGGGTGAGGCGCGGTACCTGAGCAGGTGCGGTGGTAGCGTTCGTCGAGCTTGTAGCCCTCGGGGCAGGTGCAGGAGCCGCCGGAGGGGGAGGCGTGGCAGCCGGCCTGGCATCCGAGGCTGGGGCACAGGTTCTGGGAGCACTGCTTCTCGTCAGCGCCGTCTGCGCAGTCCTGACGGCCGTCGCAGAGTTTCGTATCGTCGATGCAGTGGCCGGAGCCGGGGCAGTGCCACATGTGGGGCGGGCACTTGTACTCGCCACAGTCCTCCTCGTCCGAGTTGTCGCCACAGTCGTCGTAGTAGTCGCAGCGGAACTTCCGGGGCTGGCACCGCTTGTTCTTGCACTGGAAGTCGCCCCCTGAGCACGGCTTGAACTCTGCAGAGACGGTTAGAGCTGCGCGCCGGAGGGGGCCTACCGCAGGTGGGGGGCTCGTCGGAGCCGTCGGCACAGTCCGTGGCGCCGTCGCACACCCAACTCTTCTGGATGCACTGCGACTGGTCGGCGCAGCGAAACTGGTACTGGAAGCAGGCGGTGTGGTTATGCGAGCACGACTCCTTTTCGTCCGAAAGGTCCCGGCAGTCGTACTTCCCGTCGCACTTCTTCGACACGTCGAAGCACTGGCGCCCGTCGGCGCACTGGAAGACGGAGCCGTGGTTCGCGTCACAGGACACATTCGCCGCCGCTGAAGCGAGGATTCGGACACCATCGGCCGGAGGCGCACTTACGGCAGTCGACCTCGTCGGAACCGTCCGCGCAGTCCTTGATGCTGTCACAGCGCTGGTACTCCGGAATGCAGGACACCGAGTGCCACTCGTACTTGTCGCATTGCCACTGGTCCGCTTTGCATCCAGGATGCGCTGAAACGGGCGGTTAGGGGAGCTCGGAGGGGACCCCTTTCTGGTAGTAGTACCCTTGGACGACTTGCAGATGAGTGACCCCTTCTCATCCAGGATCACCTCTCCGAAAAGTACTCTTGCCCCTGCAGCTATGGGATTGCGAAGATTCGAACGTGCGTTGTTCGCCCTCGATCCCCTTCCGCCTCTTCCGTGCAGCCCTAATCCCCGTCGTCTCCGTCCGTCCCCCGCCGAGTGACCGTCGCCCCAAAACAAACAGAATCGCCGTTCGCTTGGGGCCAAACAAACTCTCGATCAGTTTCCCCCGCTTCTCACTTCGCTTCCGCCGGCGAATCGCCCCGAAGTGTCCAACACTGTCCAAACACGCGTCGTACACTCTCTAATCCGAGCCCTCCTAAGCCGAAAATAAGAAGTCACATAAGAAACGGAGCGGATGACTCATCTGAGGAACTTTCTGTGAACGAGTGTTTGTGGCATTACGGTATGTTCACCGACTAGAGAATCTTCCAATTAGATCGCTAGGCGGTCGCCACCTCGGCGATCGATCGTTAAAAGCCGAAAAAGTGAATTTGGGGCGCGGGTCGCCGGGCGCGATTGTAACACTTCGAAGCGATTTGTTGCTGTGGATGACCCACAACACGGAGGTCAGTTGCGCAAGGATGCCCGTGATGGATACGAGTGGGACCCGATCGGAGGGTCGGAGGTGCTGAGGAGATCTTCTGATAAGCGATCTGCGGCCGTTGATCGGAGGCCCGATTGCGGGGATCGATCCCCGGCTTTGACTCTGCCGCTTCTACGGTCATCGCCCGGGGAGAGCAGAAGATCCATCGAAAACAAAGACCGGTTCGGAGGCACCGCTTGGAGACGAACGTCGCCGAATTTCGGAGGTACCCTCGAAGGCGCTAATTGAATCACAAAATGGCGAATTCACATAAATGCCTTCGGAGTGCGCGCCCCACCCGCGCTCCGATGACCCTTTCGTGGCAGCGTAATCGAATCGAATTTATGACGCGTACCGGCCTAACGGCACCCCCAGCCTTCCGCGTAGTCCTGGAAAGGCACTTACGGCAGTCCTTTTCGTCCTCGCCATTGGGACAGTCGCCGGAGCCGTCGCACTTCCACTCGAGGCGGATACAGATGCCGTTGTCACAGCGGAATTCGTTCTCCGTGCAAGCCACCTGGCCCAAATGCACCGAAGCCGAGATCGGGTCGCCTCGACGCTCCGATGAGCCGACTGGCGGCGGTGAATCTACTGAAAAGAACGGTTAGAGGGCTTCCCATAGGTGTCCCCTCTGTGTTCCCTTAAGAGTGCTACGTGCTTCAGGTGACGCTCGAAGGCTCCGGTTTACTGTAAGAAGCGCAGGGAACACGGTCACGCGTTCCGATCGATCATCTCCACCGGTTTTTGGCGCCCGGTAAACAACGGCGCCCGAAGGACCCAATTTGAGGCGTCCGAGGGGATCGGCCGACCTGAGGCGATAATCGATCGTATGGGGATTAGCCTTCCAAAGATCAGAAGAAGGGATCACAAAAAAGGGATTCGGCCGCGAGGCACCTAATTGGGTCATTCGATTAATACGTCTCCGAGCGCTTCCGATCGGCGGCGTCGAAGTCATCGGTGTTTGCGTACCGAAGCCTCCGGTCGCCAGAAGTCTCAGTCGCTTTTTGCGCCGATTCCACAAACAAAGAGTGCTAATCAGCCGCTGACCCTCAGCTCGATTTCCGCTTGCGCCGCTAAACTTCGCGCGAACAAACAGTCGCTCCTCGGCGCCTCTTGACCGTCGGTTCCAGCTGGCACGACGACGCGGATTTGCGGATTTGGACCACTTACTCTGAATTGGGATCGCTTCCGAGGGATTGACAGGGCGGATCGCCAGCGGTGTCGAGCACCACAGAAGGAGCCAGAAGGCCGCCCTCCACAGGGGCCAGTGGACTCCCGCACTCATGCTCTCTGCTTCTTCGTCTTCTTCCGGGATCAGTGAATACGCATGAGAAAACAGGAGAGAAGGAGGGGCTCTGGAACACGGTGGCTGAGTGAGGACGAGGTACGCTCGCGGATTCTGAGGATTCGAGAGAAGCTCGCGCTCGGACTGCGCAAGACTCCACTCGGAGACCCGACTGTCGTCGACGGTATGCGCAAGGCGCGCGGCGCAGAGGCGAACGACGCCGCCGAAGGGGCGGCGCGCCGCGCGGGGTTCTGTGATAGAGGTTTAATTAAATCGAAACAGAACTGCTCGGGATACGGTAAGCGAGAGCGGCGGCCCCGTCGAACAAAAACCGCGGAGGGCGCGAGCAGGGCCCCGTGTAGGGGATTGGGGCGAAGATTGCCCTCGAGATGCAGTGGCGGAGGTCCTCGAGGTGACCGATCGAATCGCGCGACGACCTTCGGATCGGTGCCACCGCGACGCTCTCCTTTCGCGTCGACGCTCCCTTCGCCGAAGAAGAAAAGGCGAGACGTCGACGACTCTCTTGATGGGGAGTAATTCGACGCGGTTCTCGATCAATTGATGAGCCTTGTTCGGGAGAGCCGCCAGATCACAACACAGCCGAGCAGTGCGACCAGGAGGGTCCCGAAGAGGATCCCGTTGACGAAGAGCCAGCCGCCGCGCAAAGAGTGGTGCTCGTGGCGCAGCCTTCTAACGTGCGGAAACGCCATCCGGAGGTGGCGCCGCTTCGACTCGTAGAGGATCGCCTTCTCGGCTAGTGTTGCCGCCGTCTTGGGATCCACAAGACTCGCACCGGCGCCTGGAAGCAGGGGACAAAGCGTGACGAGACAAGAAGGGACTAACGTGGGCAGATGGGAAGTGGACACTCCGAGGAACTGATGTTCATCTGAATGAGAGTGGCGCCTCCGTCGACGAAAAGTGCCCTCGAGCAGCCGAAGTGGAGGCGGAAGATGCCCGAGGTGTTGAAGTCGATGCATGGCTGGGGGAGTAGTTTGCCGTCCACAGCGAGGTCGACCGGAATCTGTCGGATCTCGAGAAAAGCAGCATTCCCGGGTGTCTCATTGGCCTCGACCACTTTGAAACCGAAGAGCCGCGCCTCGCCGCTGGAATCGTTTCTTCCGAAGACGAAGAGCCTCGCGCCGTCTGAGAAGACAAACGACTCCGCCGCAAACCCTAAATGCAACAAATGCGTAGAAGATGATGCTGATCGCCGCCTACCGTAATCCAACTCGGAGGAGAAGTGGTGGCGAACGGTGGCGTTCGTCCACACAAAGCGCGGCGTCTTCTGGAGGAGAAGATCGCGCGAGGGGAAGTGGAGGCTCTGTAGGCGGATTCGGTTGTTCACGACGTCGACGATCCCCACGTGTGCTTCCTCGGCCTCTCCGATACGGTAGAGGACGACGCGTTTGTCCGAGCAGCCGGTTGAGGCGTCAAACGAGTCTTCCGGAGGACTTCCGACGAAGAGGTGACACGAGGGGGAGATGCCCACGAAGGCCGGTTCCACGACGAAACCGACGACGAAGAAGACGAGCAGTGCCAAGGGGGCACGGGACATGACGACCGCTCGGGAGGTCCCAGAGGCTGCAAATGACTCCTTGGCTGTCTGGATCGGCACGTCCAGTCTGTGGCCCTTTGTGGTGAATTTCTGATTTGTGGTGTTTTGGATAGTGTACGGTAGTTGAGAAGAAACGGGAAGCGCGATCGTGTGATTACATCGCACGGCGCATCTCGGGAAGAGACAAGGACCTATGCAGTCAAGAACCAGTCAACACGTAACGCTCTCCCGCCAGCAATCACTACCAAAACAATATATATCCAATTTATGGATTCTGCTCACAGAAACGAGCGGAACAGAGTGCGAACAGCGAAACCCCCTGCGGAGAAATGGAAAGGATGCGGAAGACAAACAAAAAAACCTTCTACGAAAACAGAACAAAAGACGATCAACCAGTAAAAGAGTTAGATTTTCAACTTCTCGATGTCTTTTCCATCGGGCACGTCATCCTCATCGTCGCTCAAGTCATCCGGGAGCTCGTCGGCGTCGAATAGATCTTCGTTGATCTCAACGTTGCTTGGTCCCGGTTGGGCTTCCGTTTGTGCGCTCATTTCCGTTCGCTGGGAAGTGCCCGGAGCGTCCTCTTCGTCGTCAAGGTCGCCGAACTCGTTGAATGTATTTTCGTCGATTTCAAAGGCCTTCACTTCCTAAAATAACAGCCAATTAACGTTCACAGGACCATCACCCTTTCGGCTAACTACTCGGTCGAACTCAGGCACGAGATATTTAAATATGAACACATTCTTACCTCCTCTCCGTCGTCAAGTTCCTTTTCATAAGCGACGTCATCAGCCTCGTCATCATCATTGGCCAGAAGCTCGGGGTTAAAGGTGAACAGATCGCGTCCAGAGAGTCCGCTCTAAACAACCAAGCAACACGTACACTTGCAAGCGCAGCCAGATGTACCTGCTTGCCACTCTTGAAATTCGAACGTTTTTGTTTTTCGTCTTCGGCAGCCTTTTGCTTCTTTTCGCGAAGCTTCTTCTTTTTCCACGCAATGAACGACTCCAACGTAACCTTGGTCAGATCTTTCGAGTTTAGCGCTGCTCGCTACACATAAACCGATAGTGACATAAAACAATTCCAGTGGTTACCTCCTTTTCAATAAGTTCTTCAAGACTAATTTGCTCGAGCCTGGCTTGGTCTTCCATCTTCTTTCGATCTTTCTTGAGCACGTACCCAGGAGGAAGAGCATGACGGTAGATGCACTTGTCACCGTTAGGGCATTCCCAGAACCATCCGTACTTGTTATTCTCGACAGCCTCGATGAAGTATTTACACACCTATTACGAAGAGAATAAAAAGAACGCAGTATGATCCAACATACAATATCGGTTTGATTGTCACGCTTCCTGTCCTTCTCACCGTGCTTCTTCTCAGCTACGTCACTTAGTTTGTTGGTATCCCAGTCAGTCATGTTCTCTGAAAGTGTCAGAACATCCAGCGAGCGGTCTATTGGATCTTGACTACCTTCTTCTTTCAAATCACGGCTATCGACGTACAGATTCCTCTTCGCCGTCTTCTGCTCAACGGCCAGGTCGTGGCTGAACTTGCACTTCGCGCCTTTGCCACACATGCCCTGTTTGAAGAAAACACACACAACGGACTTAGGGTCAACATCTGAAATGTGACTCTGAATTTCCGAGCGCTATCTGCCCACGTCCTACCCTTGCCTATTTTCGGCATGTTCACCACAGGCTTCAGAAGCTTGTTCAGATCCTTCAGATCGTCGGTGTCGGCCTTTTTCTTTGCCGCCAGCTTGTCAGCCTCGAGCTTCTCCTTGCTTTGTCCGCCACCTTTTACCTGTAAAAACCAACCATTCCATGCTGCGTCCTCGTTAACAGCCTACCTGATGTTGAACCTGTTGGACAAACTTCTGTGTCTTTGCACCCTTCTTGTTCTTGAGTCCAAAGGTTTTGTCCTCGATAATCTTATCCTTCTTCTTTTCCTGGGTCTTTTTGCTAGGCCCACCAGGCGCTTTCTTGGGAGGCATCTTGGCTGCTGGCGGAAGTGACCAAATTCGAAAGTGAAATAAACCTGAAGAATGAGCACTTCTAGAGCAAATGAGTATTTCGCGATGTTGTGCAACGCGCCAGGAAGCGAAAGGGTACTGTCGTCGGCGACCGGCGCTCCATCGACTTCTAACTTTCCGGCTGAGAGAAACGTTGCCGGAGCGGCCAGAAGTCACACAGACGAAAACCGGGAAAATCTAGGCCGTCCGGGTTGTTTTAAAACAAAATTTTCCGAGAAATGTGGCGATCGTACGACATTTCCAGCTCCCCGCGGCAGCGAAATTGAGACGAGTGCTGGGTCCCGCCACGAAGAGCCACTACTACCTTGCTTTAGGCTTCCTAGGCTGTTTCCACCGTACTGACGCTTTCGGTCGCGAATTTTTCTGTCTTTTTCGGCCTATGACGATTTCGTATGATTACCGCGCCAAACGCATGTCGAAATTAGGACCATTTGTTAGCTTCGCATGGCGGAGCTACGCCAGCCTGTTTGCTGTGTTTTTGGGCGTGTCAGGATTCAGATCGTGAATTGCTTTGCGAGCTATCCATGGTCGCGATTCCACTGAGAGCTTTCGGGGTTTTGTGCTAATTTTTATTTATTTTCGTTTCTTAGGTAAGATGGCACCAAAGAGAGAGGTTGTCAAGAAGACTGAAAAGGTGGCCAGGGCTCTCGACGCCAAGAAGAAGGTCGTCAAGGGACGCACTCTCCAGAAGAAGAAGATCCGCACCTCCGTGCACTTCCGCCGACCCAAGACCCTCCGCCTGACCCGCAGTCCCAAGTACCCGCGCAAGTCGGTCCCCAACCGCAACAAGCTCGACAACTTCGTTATTGTCAAGTATCCGCTCACCACTGAGTCGGCTATGAAGAAGATTGAAGAGCACAACACCCTCGTCTTCGTCGTTGACACCCATGCCAACAAGCACCAGATCAAGGCTGCGGTCAAGAAGCTGTACAACATCGAATGCGGAAAGGTACGAGCCTCTGTAACTCTAACTCTTGCTGACCGCGATGCTCTAGATCAACACTCTTGTTACCCCTCGCCACACCAAGAAGGCGTACGTACGCCTGGCCCCCGACTTCGACGCCCTCGACGTCGCTAACAAGATCGGCATCATCTAAATGCAATTGTTTGATTGTTGTTGTTGTTATATTAAAAGTTATGACGATTTGAACTGTGTCATTCACGGTTAGCACTGCATGTGGGGTCCCGCCGAGGCGTTTGTTGATGGTTATGTGTTACTACTCACTATGGCGATACTTTTGCGTTTCGAGTGCATACACGTCGTCTTGAGTCATTTGAGTCGATGGCACCGTTTTCAGAAAGGATGTTCGATCGGATTCGGCGAGGCGTGGGGATAAACATGGGGCCGGGCCCATCGCAAACGGAGACACAAAGCACCGGAGTCATGAACGACGTGGGTTTCGCCGTTGGCGTCAACGAGTCCACCTCTTTTTTCAGCTCAACGAGATGACTACATTGAGTTGGGAAACGCGCCTCCAGTGCTTCGTTGGCTGCTTCATCTTGTCAGTTTTCTGCTCCTTGTGTGTAAGTCCTCCTCCGGGTTCCCCATTCCCCGCTTCCTATTTCAGAGCACCGCCCTATTGTTCGCCGGCAAGATCGCCGGATTCTGCATCTTGGTTTCGCTAGGCAGCATCCTTTCGATTGGAGGGTAAGGCTGCGGCAACCCATTCCAGCCCTCGAACTTCGTTTCAGCACCTGCTTCTTGATGGGCCCGTTCAAGCAGCTCCAAAAGATGTTCGAGCCCACTCGCCTGATCGCCACCGTAGTGTACATCACGATGATCGTCCTGACTCTCATTGCCGGCCTTGTACTGCACAAGTATGTTTGTGTCGTTGGAGTTCTCAATTTGATGTGTTTTCAGTGGCGCTTTGGCACTCATCTTCGTTATCGGCCAGTACATCGCTATGGCGTGGTATTCCATCTCCTACATCCCATTCGCTCGGTAACTCCCCGCCGTTCTTTGTCACACCTAACCAACTCACTTCAGGGATTTCGTGAGCAAACTGCTCTGCTCGTGTTTCGATTAACTTCCTGACAATTTTCTCCAAAGTTGCCCAAACATATCGCCCACCGTTCCATTCTGCACCTGATGTAATTACGGCTATTTGTATATGTTGTTCCACGAGATCTAAGGTTCATAAGTTATTTTATGGGTAGTCATGTACAAAAAAATCTAAAGATTGAATCCTGTTGTGGTAATGGCACTTAAAGGAGCTTCGTCATCTCGGGAACGACTTTGAAGAGGTCGGCTTCTAGACCGAAGTCGGCGACCTGGAAGATGGGCGCTTCTTTGTCCTTGTTGATGGCGACGATAACCTTGCTGTCCTTCATTCCGGCGAGATGCTGAATAGCTCCGCTGATGCCAACGGCGATGTACAGCTCTGGGGCCACGATTTTTCCGGTCTGGCCGACTTGCATGTCGTTCGGGACGTATCCGGCGTCGACGGCGGCGCGGGAAGCTCCCACGGCGGCTCCCATCTTGTCGGCGAGGTCATAGATGATCTTGAAGTTCTCGCCGGACTTGAGACCTCTACCTCCGGAGACCACAATCTTTGCAGTGGCCAGGTCAGGGCGCTCCGACTTGCTCAGTTCTTGGCCCAGAAACTCGCTCTGCTCGGTGGAAAACTTGGCCTTCGGCGCTAAAATTACGCTTGCACTTTGACGGTGTATCCGGCACAAACCTTCTTCGTTGGAGGCGCTTCCGCCCTCAACAGCGGCAGGAGGAAAGGCCGTGCTTCTGAAGGTGATGAGCTTGACGGGAGCCGTGCTCTTCACTTTGGCGATAGCGTTTCCCGCGTAGATCGGACGAGAAAAGGTCTCGGCGGAGTGTACTTCGGTGACGTCGCTGATGGGGGACACATTCAGGCGGCCTGCGATGCGTGGGATGAGTCCTCGTCCAAAAGCGGACGCTCCGGCGACGATGGATGTGAACTTGAACTGATTGTGGGAGGCGAGAACGACCTCGGCGACACGTTCTGAAAGCGGATAGTGAGCTTCTTGACAGAAAGGCACCATACCAGGAAGGCCGGCCTTCAACTTGGCGTCCTGTGCGACCAACACGCGTTTGACATTGGCGATCTTCGCAACTTCGCCGGCGACGGCCGTAGCGTTGGCTCCGGCGACGAGGACGGATATGTCGGAGCCGAGCTTCGCAGCCCCGCTGATGGCGTTGAGGGTTACTGGCGCCAGCTTCTGGTCGTCATGCTCGGCGACGACGAGAGTGCTGTTGAAGCGACGTCCCTAAGACCACGGTCAAGAGAATGTCCTTAAGGGGCGGAACTCACGGTGAGTCGGGCAGCAGTCCTCAGAAAGTTCTTGGAAGCCAGCATTCTGAAACAGAAATTTGGTGAACATTTAAGGAAAAAGTCGCATAAATAGAAAACATTCGCTCTGTACGTGGCAAAATTCGCAGTTTCATGCGGCGAAAGCGATGTTTAGGATGGACACACGCAGTGAGCGGGAGGCGCTCGCTCGCGCCGCACTCTTGTCCAGACGGTAGATGGGAAGAAGGCTCCGAAGACGAAAACACGCGATCGACGAGCAGAAGAAGAAGAGGCGAACTTTGACTGTTCTATTCTCGTGCTCCGTTGTTCCTGCGACTTTCCTTCGGTACTCCCTTATCGTGCAGGTGCTTCGTGCCGGGACCTCTTCCGAGTCATGCGCTTCATAATATGCGCTTTGCTCAATGGAAGGTGTCTTGTCCGGATGTCCCTTGGGCGTTGCTCGTTCACCTGACCTTTCATCATGCGTCATCAGATGAACTCGAGCGCTCCCGGATTCCCTTACGCAGTACCGTACTTCCACGATAGAGATGCACCGAAAGCACGCTGTACCTCTTCTATCCACTAGCCCTAATCGTATCCAAATGTTATCTGTGGAGGCTCTTCCGCGTCCCTTCTTGGCACTAATGGCGGATGATGAGTCCCAAAACCTCGATGTCTTCCGTGACGGTAAATCTTTCAGAGGTGACGAGAAGAAGACGGCTTCCGCCTTGCTGCGTCCCTCGAAGGATCTCCAATTACCCTCCTTTTCCTCTCCTCTCTCGCATTCCTCGACCCCTCGAGTCTCCCTCCTGGGCTCAATCACCACTCGCACTACGTCGTTTCTCTGTTTTTGAGCACTCCTGGGCCCGAGGCCCATAATGTCCCTCCGCGATGACGTCAGGGGCCTCGCGAACGCCACGAGGCCCGATCGATGCTGAGGAGAAGCCCTGGCTCCTCCTCGACGCGTGTCCGTCGTTTCATTCGCCCCTTTCGCGTCGACGACACATGGAATCCAGAGCACCCTTCCTCCTGATCGCCTTCCTCGTCGGCCTTCTGAGCGCCGAGATCTTCGACTACAACTATGAACCCTCCTTCGCCGAAGAGAACCCCTTCGACGACCAGATCGTTCCTTCCGGCGACGGAAAGGTAGATTCCCTCCCTGCGGCGCCTCTCAGCGTCTCTTCCAGGGCGCCTTTGTGCTTCCCCTCTCCGAGCCTCTAGGCCAAGTCGCCGGAATCGCCATCGACGCCGACAACCGCGTCCTCGTCTTCCACCGTGCCGACCACGTCTGGGATGCGAGGTGCGTCCTTCCGGGTCACAGTGTTACGGTAGCGCGTTGCAGCTCGTTCGACAAGTCGAGACGGCTGAACAAGTCGCTCGGGCCGATCCAGAAGGAGACGATCTTCGTGGTAAACGCGGAGAGCGGCAAGGTGCTGGAGAAGCACGGCGCTGGGCAGTTCTTTATGCCCCACGGCATCGCCGTCGACGCTGAGGGGAACGTCTTCGTCACCGACGTCGGCCTTCACCAGGTGATCCGCCTCGACAAGCACTTCAAGCCGACCCTCACCCTCGGCCACCGGCTGGAGCCCGGCGCCGACGAGACGCATTTTTGTCAGCCGACGGACGTTGCCGTCGCCTCCAACGGCGACTTCTTCGTCGCCGACGGATACTGTAACAGTCGCGTGATGAAGTTCGACAAGAGCGGCAAGGTCCTGGCCGTCTTCGGGCGTCCCCCGAGTAGGTCCCCGGAGCGCTTCCATGAGCCACCTCCGCTTCAGGCGACCTCCCGTCGGTCGAGGGTGAGTTCCTCGTGCCCCACTCGCTCGCCCTCATCGAGGACATGAACCTCATCTGCGTCGCCGATCGCGAGAACGAGCGCATCCAGTGCTTCTCGGCCGGCCTTGCCGAGGGACTCCGCTCCATCCCCACCGGCATCTTCATCACCGGCGCCGAGGACATCGGCCGCGTCTACGCCATCCGCGAGAAAGGTACCATATTCCTGACGTACGTCCTTAGCTGTGCCCCTGTAGAGCACTACCTGATCGGCGTCACCGACAGCAAGGCGGAGGCGCCGTTGGAGTCGCAGCTCTTCGCGATGGACATGAACACGGGCAAGGCGAGTGTCTTCCTCACGGTGAGTCTCCTCCGTTGGCCAAGGAGCCCCGCCCCTTCCAGGGAGTCGAGAACGCGCACTCGCTCGCCATCGCCAACGACGGATCCGTCTACATCGCGCAGATTGGACCAAACCAGATTCTCCGTGTGCTCCCGGGCTTCTCCGAGGACTAAGCGACGGCCCCCGAGGACACTTTCATGTTGGCGCGCGCTCTTCTCGAATAAAGACGTTGTAATTTATATTAAATGCAAGAAGACGAAATACATTACGGTAGTCGACGCTCAGTTCTTCTCGGAGAGCTCGTAGAGGGACTTGGGGAGGCCGGGGGCCGGCTCCTCCATGGGGATCTCGTAGGAGCCGAAGTCCGCCTTGGAGGCCTTCTCGATGACGAGCGTGCCGTTGAAGAAGAGACGCGCCTTCGAGGCGTTGATGCGGTCCCCCTGGAGGAAATGACCTAACCGGAGCCGGACAGGGCACCTACCCCGTCTGTGGTCCATCCATCCATGCCCTCGCCGAGAGCGAAGATGTACTGGGGCTTGGGATTGGCCGAGGTAGTGCGCTTGACGACGAGATTCCCGGCGCCGAAGGCGATGACGACTCGTTCGCCGACCTTCGCCTGCTGCTGAGCGACGGCGCCTTCGGAGGTCGCGAAGGCGGCGAGCAGAAGAAGAGCTGAAGAAAAGACCGTGTGGGGAGTCGAGAAGTGCAAACCTGAGAGGAGAAGACGGCTCATGGTGGATGCCGGACTGTGGAAGACGGCATCTTTTAAACACCTCTTGAACCGTCCAAGGGGCGTTCCTCCGGCCGAGTAGCTGTTTTCGAGCAGTCAAGGTCGAAGGTCCAAGAGAGAAGTCCTCTGAAAAGACGCCAGCTGGGTCTTTGTTTTCCAGGCGCAGATCTCCTCCAACCACCGTCAGCTGACTTCCAGGTGAATCACTCGTCTCTGCACTCGGAAGCCAAAACAAGAGGCCCTAGGCGCCTTGGAGGACGTTCTAGGCGCCGAATGACAGATCGACTCGACCGCCGGCATAAACAAGCCACGTCGTACGTTGCGTTGCCTATTTTCCTATTTATTTTCTACGTAATGTAGCGGTTACACGCCAATGGCGCGAAAAATAACAGCGCGAAAACAGAAGCGCGAAAGATTATTGCACGAAACGACACGAGCGCGAAATTTATATGCCTGTTGATTTTATGCTCAGGCTCCGGCTTAGGACTATGCCTGTTGATGTAGCCCTGTAGTCGTGAGAGCTCCCGCAAACCCGGCTTGGCTTAGGATCCGGCTTAAACTTAAGCCAAGCCGGAGCCTAAGCATAAAATCAACAGGCATACAAATTTCGCGTCACTATTTTTCGCGCTCGTGTCGTCGCGCTCCTATTTTTCGGGTTCCTATTTTCGCGCTCCTATTTTTCGCGCTCCTGTCTTCGCGCCATTGACGTGTAACCAATGTAGCATTCAACATTGGTGTCGCGGCACGCGACTCAGATTAACGGACTCTGTTTATAGCAACGCGGAGAAGCGAGAATTTCCCGCGTGATTTGGACCGAAGCAAGGACTTTTACCGGTGCGTTTTGCGCCAAGGCGCTTTAATTGGCTCAACCGTGACTACAGAAATCAACCCCAGGTCGGTGCCTCGAAAGATACATTCGAACTCGTTAGGACCGGCTCCAAGCATAACTACCGTAGCGGATACATCATTTGGAGAAAACGGAGACAGCGAAACTTCTCCACTTCGTGGACATTTGGTGTTGTTATGCTGTTGTGTCCAAGTGTTTCCACCGAGGCCCCTTCTATGAACCCTTCCTCGACGCATCTGGCGGAAGCGCCTTTTGCGGCGACGTTGCCGATAACGAGGTTCGTCAACAGCTGTGCTGTAACAATGGTTCTCCAGCGCAGCCTTGCAAGCGAACGGAACCGACGATCGGCGCACGCCCATAGTTCGGACACCGACTGAAGTCGTTCTAGTTTCATTGGAAGCTTTGTACATGTGGAGATTCGCGGGGAGGAGAAGAAAGGGGGAGTAGGGGGGAGGGGGCGCTAGAGGCACTTGATGAGAGGCGAAGCCTGTGGCAAGATGGCGGTTTCCGCGAGCGTCTTCGGGGCGGAGATGAAAGTGGAGAATCTCGACGTCTTCAGCCGATTCGGCTCGACGAAGTACGACTCCAGCTCCTCGACGTGCGAGCCGAGGTGCCACCGGAGTGAGCGGAGAGAAGCCAGCTGGCAGAGGTAGGCTTCGAAGGAGTCGACGACGGTCTTGAAGCTCTTCTGGGAGGCGATCCTCGGCAGGTGAACGCGCAGATCAAGGATTCTGTCGCGCTGGAAGTGCGACATGGAGTGCATTGCGTCCTGGAGGGCCCGGTGGGCGCGCGAGTCGTCGACGTCGACGACGATGGACGCGGATCTCGGAGAGATCGAATCTGAACTACCGTAATCTCTGGCTTCGGATCGAACGGCTTACGGTGGTTGAAGGCGGTAACGATGGGGTAGAGAGCGTGGAGGAAGACGTTCACCTCGTTCTGGTAGGCAATGTGCACGGAGAGATCCGTGCGGGAGGTGTTGCGCTCGAACTTCACGAACTTCTCGCAGCCGAAACGAATGCAGAGGTACTGTAGGGAGTTCCGCTGCGAGGAGACGAGATGGGCCAAACGCTGGAAGGGCGCAATGGGGAAGGAGAGGGAGGGTGACGGACTTACCTTACGGACGGAGTGCGAGGGCCAACAAGAGTCGTGGTCGTCGGCGGCGCTCATCGACTCGGGTTCCGCGAAGGTCGCGGTGATGTACTTCAGTCGGAGACCTAAGGCGGATCCGCTGTTGGGGACACGCTCGGGGCGATCGGAGACTCACCACTCGTGCGGAGCAGCTCCATAGCGTACTTCTGGTCTCTCTTCCCCAGGGCGACGTGGTGAGCCAGGTGCAAATGGCGGAGCAGTGTTGCTCGCCCCAGCACCACACGCAGCGTCTCGACGTCGTCTGGGAGGTCGAACGGTTTGTGGCCATCGGCGACTAGGCGAATCGTTGAGCTGCCGGCGGGCACGGGCAGCTCGGAGCCGATGTAGAGAACGCGCGAAATGCGCCAAAAGGTGGCATTGATGGCCCTCTCGAGGCGCGGATGCGCGTCCTGGAAAAGGCGCCTGAAGGGAGCTCAGAGGATGGGTGATACCTGCAGGCTGAGGACGTCGTCAACGGAGCCCAGCTGGAGGCAGATGTGTTGCAGAATCTCGGAGGGAAGCGAGTGGAGTCGTATGAAGTCCATAGTGGAGGAAAACCTCTTGGAAGGGAGGGAAGAAAACGCGAATGAGGAAGAGGAAAGGGCCCAAGTGACGGTCGGAGGGGCGGGGCTCGAGATAGTGGTGGAATCGCGGGGAATTCGGCCGTTTTTCAACGACAGATCTACGCAGATTCGCAGAGGCGATGGCGCTAAGCGGAGAGAACGCTCGGTCGGCTCCGAAGCGGAGCGTGTTGAGGAATTAGCCGACGGCGCTGTTTGTCATCACCGACGACGATGACGTTTCAAACGAAAAACTCGTAAAACGCCAATTAACTATCTGATCTGACAAGGGAACGGTCAATCATGCAACTCTAAGATCGACGCGAGACTAGGGGCAAACGGTAGGCGTATGTGGGTGTATTAACAGTGCAAAATACTAGGTGCCCTCTATGCCCGTCAAAAGAGATGCGATATGCTTTCTCACCGACGCCATATTCGTTTCTCACCGGTGATTCCCAAGTGACCCAGTGTATACTTAACGAACATCAGGTAGTCGGATTGTGATTTGTCAGACGGTTACCTTAGGTAGTATGTATGAACACTTTCCAACCCAAACAAAATTGTGAGTTTAAGTATATACTGGGTCATTTGGGAATCGTCGGTGAGAAGCGATGCTGGTGAGAAAGCCTCTTTTGACGGACATGGAGCGCGTTAGGGCACCTAGTATTTTGCACTGTTAATACACCCACATAGGCCTACCGTTTGCCCCTAGTCTCGCGTCGACCTTAGAGTTGCATGATTGGCCGTTCCCTTGTGAGTGTCCCCGGAAGTCGACGACTCACTGCAACCTTCACATAAAAGAAGAGTTTCTCCTCGTCGCCCAGGTTTTGCCAATCCATGCAATCCGGCTTATTTGCTTTTTGCAATCGTTGTCTTTGTTTATGACCGCTCGGGACATGTGCAGTGCAGCGTTCTCCGGCCATGGGTGCACATTGAACGCGCGAGAGTCTTGATAAGGCCAGGAACGCGACAAATCGCAAATGTCGTTGAAATGGTGCGCCTTTCCCGTGCGTCTTCTAGGAAAACAAACAGAGACGGCGGCCGGGCAGAGGGATTTCCTCAGAGGCCGACCCGGAGACCGTTTGGCTTCCCGCACATGTCCTTCCCACACGAAACTCCCGCTGATAACACTTTTTCAAAGAAATTTCAGCGTCTAGCCCTGATGTAGAGCCCTGGATACGCTGTGTCCCGCAGAACGGCGCTATCGGTGTTCAACTGTTGCCAAATGGGGTACGGAAGAGTACTTTACGAAGAGTACGCACCTGACAGGGAAGGGTGACGAGAGAATGCATTTGCGATAAAGAGGCGGAAACGTGATTCTCGGCGTTCTCCGTTGCTTGTGACTTCTTCTTTTTGTAACGATCACTGCGTACGGGAACGCACAAAAGGTCCGATCTCCTCGTGATTGCGGGAAGACTGCTTCCCCTCGTCGTCGCGCGAGTCCTTTGACGGCGCCCGGTCGGTAACCGAATCCGCCTGCGTTTTCTGCTCCAGGCCTCTCGACGTCGACCCCCCTACGCCGACCTCTCTACTCGGCGCCGGGGAGTGTTTGTCCTTCCTCTTGCTCAAACTCTTGGTTCTCAAAAAGAGATGCCCGTAGAAACAACTCCGAACAACACTCACCTAACGTTCGAGTTCTCAGCTTTGGACGTTGAGTGCCCGAGGGTTTCAGTTCTCGTTTCCGATATCGTCGATCCATCTATCACAGTCGAGTTAAGAGTAGAGTTGAAACTCATCTGAACACGTTCAGTTTGAACTTCGAAGCCTCTGCTTCGTCTTCTACCTTCAAGGCAGCGAGGATGCGCTCGCCACTGGAACCGGCGCTTTGGCTATTCGTAGTGAGGTTGTTGAAGTAGCAGTCCGCGCCTTCCACGATCTCTCGCTGCCACTTTTCGTTCTGCGAGCGGATGAGCACCTCCAAAATCGTCTCAAGACGCATCTAAAGCGTCCAATCCGATAGACGTTCATCTGCGGCACAAACCTTCAGAAACACGGACCCTTTCAGGATCCAGAGGTCGTGGGGGGAGGCATATCCACCGGAAACGTCCGCGTGCACTCCTTCCCTTACGTATTTCTCGAATAGATCCTCGACGATGCCGGCGCCGAAGATCTCTTTTCCGTGGCCGCCACACGCCTCGCTCCCGTAGGTTGCCTGACCAGAGCAGAGCACAAAGATTGATCTAAACGCATTTTATCGATCTGAACCCGGAATGGAACGCATGGGCTCACCTCACTTTGTCGCCCCTTGACAACACCTTGACCATCTCGTTGCCGGTGTGGAACACCCGTGAGCTGTTCAGGATCTTCAGCATTGCATGGAGGTTAAGCGAGAGTCGCGCGAAGGCGGGACACATTCTCATGAGGTACTGTATCAGCTCAAGCTGCTCGTTGGTGCTCAGAGGTACGAGGGGATTGACGGGTGCCCGTAGCCAGTCAAGCGTCGCTTGGTCGCGGTGGAGGCCAGCGCGCTGATTTGTCCATGAGGCGTCCGTATCGTCTTGGATCTCGCCAACGATCTCCTCGATAATGTCTTCGAGGGTGATGAGTCCCACAAGCAGGTAGCTCTTCTGGGCGTAGCGTACCACCATGGCTAAGTGCTGGTGGCCCTTGATCATCTCGCTCATGAGGGGCCTCGCGCGCATCTCCTCCGTCACGAACCGAACCTAAACGCCTTGTTCGATCGCGCAAGCGCCCAGGGAGGACCAACCTGCCTACCGTAGTTCATCTTATCGCAGATTTCGCCGACCTTTTGCTTTTTCTCGGGTTGTGCGAACACAAGGTCCTTGACATTCAGAATGGCGACCACCTTGCCTCTGTTGTGGCCTTCGTACACGGGAATACGCGTGTAGCCCTTCTCCATGATCAGGATCATCCTCTTTAAAGACTTTAATCCGGTTATTGCAGTAGAGGAAGCTACCTGTTTGTCGAGGACGTCGTTCGTGGAGAGAAGGAAGGCGTCATTGATTGGAGTCATCACCGTACCTACCGTAATCATCGGCAAATTGAAAGCTCTCTGTATGATATCTGAAAACATTGCGGTTCTCTAGCTGACGAGTAGCGCTGCTTCCTACCACCAGGAATACCGTTCTCCTTGGTGTCCGCCTGCAGCTTGATCATCGCGGAGATTCGACCTCGGTCATAGATCTCCACTCCTTGTGTGCCGAGTGTCCAGTCGAGGATCTTTGAAATTGGGAAAGTGAAAGGCGCGAAAAGTCCCATGAAAAACATGGTGACATAGCGTGTCTTCGATGCAACGCAAAGTCCGCGACGATTGCAGATCGTCTGCGGGATGATCTCCGCGAAGAGTACGGTAAAGACGACTGGCAGAGTGCTCGTCGCTATGAGCATCGTCCGTGCGCTGTGCTGAAAGAAGATGAAATAGAATAAGGAGGAGGGGCGAGCATTCACTCCTTTCCACATTAGCTCCATGAAGATGGTGCAGCCGATGTTCGCGACGGCGTTGCCTGTGGCGAAGGTGCAGATGAGCCAGTTAGCGCGTTTCCGGAGGGGAATGATCTTGCGGGCGGACACGCTCTCCAACTCGTCGCCGCTCTGCTCGATCAGAGTGAGTTCGTTGAGAGTGACGCACATGAAGGCGAGGTTGAGACCGGAGAAGAGGGCGCTCAGCCAGATCAGCGCCACGTAGAGGAGGATGAGTGCGTATAGGGGGATTGGACGCTCACGCGCCTCATCGCGGCTAACGACAGTCAATGTCTGAAGGGGTTAGGGAATTGCAGTGGTAAAAGATGGATAGAACTGACCGAAGCGCCGAGTCCGTCAGTGACGTTTCCATCAGTGCACACTCGGTATTTCTCAACGGTGTTCTCCGGAACACCGTCTTCGGAGGCGACGACTCGCGCAAAGCCATCAGAGATGTCGCTGAGACTCGTTAGATTGACGATCGTCTTCTCCAGCACCTTTGCATCCTAAACACAGAGTCAGCTATAGTCGAATGCCACTCCAATATGCCGAGTTCTAGTTTCTCCAGAATTTCGGGAGAAATTTCGCAGTCATCCGAACCAAAGGTGGTATCGGATCTGTTTTACGTGTGAGTGACTCTGCTTCACATTTTCATTCTTTACAGGGCTCCCGTCCGGACCTGTGGCTTCAGAGGTCAGACCTTCCAGCCCCGGATGTACCTCGCATCGGTCGGCCGTCGTCATCCAGAAGTCATGCAGCGACTCGAGGTTCTCTCCGAAAATCGTGAACTCCACCGGCTGCTCAGAAGATATCTCTACGTCATGGAGGCCGATACCAGGCCGTGCCCCGGAAATGACGATTTCACGAGCGTTGCTCCTGTAAAGAGAATCTAGAGGCGACAGAGTGAAGCGGAGCCTACGGAAGAAAATGAAGAAACGCGAAGATCAGAAAGACGCTAAAGAATCCGACAGAGAATTTGATTTGGACCCGACTGAACGACTCCATCGCTCAACTTATGATTGACTCCTCCTCGAGACTGCAGCGTCGCGAAGGTCAATGTAGACGTCTAGACGCTCCCTGCAAACAGACTCAGAATTCGGAAGATGGTCGTCCTCTGGGGACAAAAACGGCGGCAAATGTTTCTTTGCACCAGAACACGTTTTATGGAATTTATTTCAAAAGGGGCCGGCCCCGTGCACTTTCCTCGCGTCAAACGATACCGTAACGGACGCGGGGCTCATGGATTTTTCCACCGCCACGGAACTCGAGGCGAGGACTTCCTCTCGACCTTTCGAGGCGGACGTCCTGTTCCAGAAGGCGGTGGCCTCGCTTTGTGAGTCAGTTGGGAAAGCCCAAAGGCTGCGAGTTCCCAGTGCGCGAACTTGCGGAGAAATCGAGCCGATTGAGATGCAAATAGGTGTTCATCGGGCGCTGATTGACACGGCGCCTGTTTTGGTCTCCAGAAGACTTGTTCCATAGGCGCCAGCCGCGGCTTCGTCGGGGCGGCGCCCTTTGAGGCTCCGTGCATTCAAATGGCAACATCTTCCGATCGGGGAAAGCTCGGCGAAAGAAGAAAAACGGTGAACCCCTTCGGCAACCGACATGCGCAGCTGTGTGATCAGCGGCGAAAAAGGGCCTCGGAGGGGCGCGGGCCGAGTCAGTCTTCCATCGGCGCGTCCGAAGAACGAACGCCCGTCTCCTGCTCCCGAAATGGTCTCCTTCGGCCACGAATACTATATGCCCAGAACCCCCTATGTGTCCCCTATGCAGCCCTGTCCCCGGCCTTCCATGGAGAAACACCACTCCCCCAACTGCCGATGCGCTCCCTGTCGCCTGGAAGCGCGCCGGAAAAAAGGTCCGAGGACACTCGAAGATTCTTTGATGCCGTTTCTCTTCAGATGCCGGAAGGGTGCGACGTCCGATGAACGCCTTCATGGTCTGGGCCCGGAAGACGCGTCGCGAGCTCGCCGCCGAGAACCCGGGGATGCACAACGCCGACCTCAGCAAAATACTCGGTGGGTTACGGTAGCTATAGTGCAACCATCAATAACACGCCTGCGATCCCTCGATTCCTTCGACCGGCTTCCTCTAACCCTCAGACCTTTCAGGGACGAAGTGGAAGAACATGAGCCAGATGGAGAAGCAGCCCTTCGTGGAGCAGGCGGAGCGCATCCGGGAGCAGCACCACCGGGACAATCCCAACTACAAGTATCGACCCGCAAGGCGCCCGGAAGCCGAAGAAAGCATGGTACCTTCCCTGTCATCTTCTTTCTGTCCTTATCGTATGTTTACTCATATTCGTATAACGATAGAGCGTTTTCTCTGCGGTGTGGGTATGGTTGAATGGATGTGCGCTTGACTACATGTTTGTTGGGCGCAGGTTCGCCCCACACCAGCGATGACGATTTACCAAAAAAATAAGCTGTTATAATGAGACTGATGACCGCTGCTGAAAAGGTTTACTCTGAGCTCTTTTTTGTTTTTCAGAGTCCACGTGCGGCTTCAACGAAGCGAATTTCATCGACTGCTACTTGAGCGCCGAGGACCGAAGTGGACTGGATGCGCGCGAGTTCGTCAAGTACCTGGGTCCTTCCGAAGTCCGTCCGCCACTCGCTCCACAGCCACTTCTCCCCGTGGCGAATCCGTCGACGTCGAGCGCCTTCATCAGCTACCTCGACCTGCAGGGGAACACGCTCGAGAAGAAGTGGATCTGATCTGTCACGCGTTGATGGAACTTTTATCCCGATAAACGCTTCTTGCTCAGGGTCACAAGATTCAGTCCTTCGCTGCCGCGGCGCCACCATCCCTGTGCCGAACTTGGCGCGTTTGCTCGCACATGGTGCGTTTCGGTCGGCGCCGTCGGCCGATGTTTTGGGCGCTTTTCAGAGAGGCCGCAGCGACAACAACTTCGTGGGGCGCACGCCTGGCGAGGCTCGGCGGGCGGCGATCTGCTCCCCCGCCGTCGTCGTGTGTGCGCGAAGCACCTCGAGGCTCTTCGGCTGATTAGAGGTGTTCACGTGCTCTTTCACGCAACATCAACGGCGTCACTTCTCGGCCGCTACGAATGCTCATTTGCAAGGAAACGATCGCCCCGTTTGGTGCTCCGCGCCTGACGGCATTATTGATAAACTTCCATCGAAAGTTGCTCTCATGGTTTCGTCGTGTCCTTATTATTTCTTCTCGGAAACGTGCGCTTCCATTCCGAATATTTCTTCTTCTCGCCAGCGCCCTAATCTGCCTCGATTGTTGTCGTTTCTTGCGTGGACACTCTATTCAGAGGCGTGTTCGCCGATTTTCTGCTTTGTATCTCTGTTTTTGCTCGCTTTCTTCATGATTTTTATTGACTTCCAGTTGCTTCATTTAGGTACACGAGTTTGATCGACGAATGCCGCTAGATTCGTATTGCTAGAATGAGCACTAAACTGAGAAGGAAGATTAGCCTCCATGACACTCGCATTGCTGGACTTTATGATCTAGAAACCACTATAGGGAAAGGACATTTTGCCGTCGTCAAGCTCGCTCGACATGTGTTCACCGGAGAAAAGGTAAGTTTGTGTTTGGATGGATGTGTTGAAGAAGCTTTTATGTGTGATTACAGGTTGCCGTGAAAATAATCGACAAAACTAAGCTGGAGCCGGTGTCCACGAATCACATTATGCAGGAAGTGCGCTGCATGAAGCTGGTACAGCATCCAAACATTGTGAGGTTGTACGAAGTCATCGACACTCAAACGAAACTGTTTTTGATCTTGGAATTGGGTGATTACGACATGTATGACTTCATTCTTAAGCACGGAGAAGAGGTAGGCGTAGTTCATTATTTTAGTTTGCTCATCTTCAAATACAGGGCTGTAAAGAGCCTATTGCGCAGCAGTACTTTAGTCAGATCATCAAGGCAATCGACTACTGTCACGCACTCCATGTTGTGCACCGTGATCTGAAGGTTTGCTTTCTTGTTGATGCAGTAACTGATCGTCGTTCAGCCCGAGAACGTTGTTTTCTTCGAAAAACTCGGAATGGTCAAGCTCACTGACTTTGGTTTTTCCAACCTCTTTGTTCCCGGAGAACATCTCAGAACTTCTTGTGGAAGTTTGGCTTATTCAGCCCCAGAGATTCTTCTCGGTGACTCCTATGATGCTCCGGCAGTCGGTAAATAGATATCTGTGGAGATTCTCATTTTACCTCTTCGGATTTTAGACGTTTGGTCACTCGGAGTTATTCTGTACATGTTGGTTTCGGGAAAGTTGCCGTTTGAAGAGGCGAACGAGAGTGAAACGTTGACTCAGATTTTGGACTGCAGGTACAAGCGACCTGAAGGCGTTTCGGACGCGTGTTGCGAGTAAGTTCATCGAATCTATTCACTTTCGCAGTTAGGTTTTAGTTTAATCGCCAAGATGCTAGTTCGCGATCCTGCTAAGCGAGCAACCCTTGAAGAACTGACAGCGAATCCTTGGGTCGTAGCCGGTGACAGAGGTCACGCTGAAGCGTTGCCGTTAATCGCCAGGGAACACTTACCCGATGAAGCTCACACGACAATCATCGAGCAGATGGTTGCTGGTGGGATTGGAAGTGAACAAGAGATCTTGTCTGCCATCGAAAACGACGACTACACTTATCTCACGGCAACCTATTATCTTCTTGCAGAGCGCGTGCTCTCCACTTATCGCGAGGAGCAAGCCAGTCGATTAGCTGCCGAAGCCGTTCTGGAGACCGAACTGGAAGCGGCAGCCGATGCAAGGTTTCCTTGCCGATTATCTGCTTTGTCGTATTGCTGTTATGTTTCAGCTTTGACAGCAATGCTTCGAGTCCTGCAGCCTTGCCTTCCTTACAAAGCCAAACAAGCACGCCGATTTATCGGAGTCGTAGCAGAAGCAACTCGTGGCGCGGATCAGCTGGACCTGCTCGAAGGCCGTGCTCCATCCTCAAGGAAGAAAGCGAAGAAGAGCTCTCCACGTATTTGCGATCGTCCTCGCGCCAGTCATCCAGGTAGGCTCTTGATCATTTGTTGATGCACAGGTTCGCTTGCTGATCTTGTGCAGATTCTGCAGTCATGATCGGTATCTGCTCTCCCCGCGACAGTTATCTGTCGAAAGTGAATCGTCAGGTGCCTCTGCACCAGCAACCCCCAGTTTGGTCCATACTTCTTATTCTCATGCACTTGGTAGTGAACATCGATTTGTCGATCTGTCACCCATAAGTGAACTGGACACCACTTCTCTAATTAATGTAGTAGCCACTTACCGCCGTGCTTCCACAACTTCCACGGAAGAGCTGGCGCAAACGTTGACTGATGACGCGAGAGAACAGCGTTTAAAGGCGCCCTCTGGGGCCAGAATCACTAGAACGGCCTCAGCTCCTATGAGTCCAACTGCGCGAGCCAAATTCAGACTCCTTCGTCCTCCGCTGCTTCGCAGGTTCGGAAGAATGGTTTTGCTGTGCTACTCCCTCTTGTTCCCTTTTAACTCGCTACTCTAATATTGATAACACGCGTTTTCAAAGTCGCAGTGAATTTTCCCCATCTATACTCAGATTAAAAAATCTCTCGGCAAAACGGCGAGCACTCCCGCCACGACGGTCGTATGTTCGTGCAGCGCCGAAATTTCAATGGGATTTTTGAGTTTGTGGATGAATCGCTTGTTTTCTTTGCGTACGAGGTGTGATTTCGAAAAACTCAACATTATGTTGTAGATCTATCTCTGGCGGATCGTTTGCGCCATCATTGAGCGCCAGAGGTGGAACTTCCACGGAGGAGATAGCTTTTTTATCTCCCCGACTTCTGTTTTCCTCTAGTTTCTCGCCTTCTACACTACGCGTCTTGTTCAAACTGGCACAACAGATCGCGCCGCCCGTCCTTGTCCTCACAGAATCCACTTGGACCGATATGAAAGCGATTTGAATAAGAACAATGAAAGCGAATAAAAACCGGACATTCGCGGTACGGGACCTCAGCGTGTAAATGCGATGTTCTGAGTGCATTGATCTGATCCGCGCTGAATAGCTTTCATATCGGTCCAAATGGATTCTGTGATGACAAGGACGGGCGGCGCGATCTGTTGTGCCAGTTTGAACAAGACGCGCAATGTAGAAGGCGAGAAAGTAGAGGAAAACAGAAGTCGGGGAGATAAAAAAGCTATTGTATTCGTCAAAAATCTCTCGCAAAGCTCCCGCCACGAAAATTTTGCGCGCGCATTTCACGCGCCAAAAAGTTTACAATGGGAAATGCTCAAAATCATAGTAATCCGATTTTTTCCCGTTTCTGACGCGATTTCTCCAAATTTCATTAACGGACGGTTGCTCAGCAGACTCTGGCGCGTCGAATGAGCCCTGGCTCGACTGCCAGTATGCTTTCCTCGCAGAGTTATTAGAATGACCATTAGTTTGCAATTGAGAGTTGAACAGTTAGCTACAGATTCATATGTTGGAGATGTCCTAGATCACAGGAGGATCCATGTACGACATAGTGATGGGCAGCTAATCCATCATATTCTTAGAAATCCACAGCTTACGATTCAAGGTGCCATCATCCACCATTGATCCTAATAACTCTGCGAGGAAAGCATACTGGCAGTCGAGCCAGGGCTCATTCGACGCGCCAGAGTCTGCTGAGCAACCGTCCGTTAATGGAATTTGGAGAAATCGCGTCAGAAACGAAAAAAGAATCGGATTACTATGATTTTGAGCATTTCCCATTGTAAACTTTTTGGCGCGTGAAATGCGCGCGCAAAATTTTCGTGGCAGGAGCCCTCTCCTTTTTTGCGAAGGGGGTCTAATCGGTAGAGCTCGCCTAGCTCTATGCAGCAGTGCATCGAAATTACTATGTTTCATTGCTGTTTTTGGTCTAATAGGCTGGCTTTTGATCGTTTATCAAACCACGTATTATCGATTAGACCCCTTTATCCATGCCCCAGCCGAGAAAAAAAGGGGTAAACTGGCCATTTAAACTGTAAACTACCCACAAATCCACCGTATTGTACACTCATTCAGGGACATCGCTGCGGATCATCGTAATGGAAACATGACTTGTGGATAAAGATGGCCCATTTAGGCCAGAATGAGCAATGTGCTTAGGCTGTTTTTGCACACCATCTGGTAGAGATGGGATGACCCAAAAAACCCATCAGCGCTCTTTAACTTCGCTCCAGTGCGACCGTCACAATACATTGCGAATTCAAGGATTTTGTTGCGGGACCACTATCCGCCAACCCTTTGCCCACCCCTGATACAAAGTGTCACGTAGATTCTTTTTTAAGCAGAGTGTTCTAACAGTTTTAGGCATATCTGTGCATAATGGACGCATAATGCATGCTTTTCAGGAATTCATCACCGTCTGTGTCCATGTTTGGACTTGGAAGTGGGCTGAGCGCCTCCAAAGATCGGGTCAGTCCGCAAGCTATACAGGATCTCCTCGAGGTTACGCGCCTACCCAGTGGATTACGAAGAGCCGCAAGTCCCGAAAGCCGCATAAGTAGCAGAAGCCCCAGTCCGCCCTGCTCTAGTGGAAGAGCTTCACCGTCGTTTTCTCTCGTCCAAAGGTCGTTCCTTAAAGTTACCAGCGGAACATCCGGCCCCAGCGGCTTAGTGGGCCTTGGAGGGATGCGAAAACTAAGTTCATCGCCTCACTTGTTGGGGATATGCGAAGAAGGCGAGGAAGGATCTGATGGCAGTCCGTGTCCGTCCGCACCCAGCGAAGGAGGAAATCCAGCACCGAGCGATACGCTGAACATTGTCACTCGGAGCACGCGTTCAGCCTCTACGGGACTTGCGACTGTGGGTGGCAGGAGCGCCCTTAAAGACTCAGTGACGTACAGTACAGTTCGCATGATTTGTGCGAGACAGGCTGTTGTGTCGCCCGACTTATGTCGCCGTTATGATCAGCATCACAAGAGATTGCTTACCCGCACAAAAAGGTCGACCAGGTCAGTATATTCCTCGTTGACCCTTGATTATCTCCATTTCTGTTCAGCTGCTCATCGAGTGAGGCTTCCGACGATGACTCCAACGAACGTCGCTTGAATCTGTTAAGCATGAAGTACTGCAAGCACAGTGACGACAGAAACGACGACGAGGATCCACCTCAAGGTTTCTTGGTGCATAAACGTGTTCTTAGCGGGAGTGAGTCAAATGTAGCCGGAAGTACAAGTCTAGGATCGAGCAGAAAGCCGACGTCTTCAACGCCCCAGATATCGATATCAACAGAAACCTCATCCGGTACCTCAAAACCCCAGAACTCTTCTTCAAGCGATGGTAAAACGGCTGCCGCTGATGGGTCGTCCAACACTGCAGCTCTGGATCCATCGCTTCTCATTGGAAAGCTGGATCGGTTGAAGCTGCACACCATCATGGAGTCTCCCTCCAACGCGAATCACCTGCCTAACAACAATTCGTTCTTAAGGTAAATCGTCTTGTCTACGTGCTAATTTTTCATGTGCAGAATATGAAGAAAAAGCGAACACATATCTCAAAAGTGGAGAAGCTATAAACCCATATCACGGAGTCTTCGACGAACTCTCTCGCTTGATGAACAGTCCATAGTCCTAGCAAGGCAGCGATTGCTTGAAGGGACAGCTCGCCTAGAAGAGGTAAACAGTAATCGTATCCGGTGGTACATGTGCATCTTTCAGGAAGAAGATGACCCCCCTTCCGCCAGCTTCACAAAGTCAAGGTGTTCATCGAAAGAAGACGTTCTCGCTGCCAGTAATGGTGCCAAAGTGTCCGAATTAGGGTGCGTGTCCGCTTGCTAGTCACAAAGAATCTCGCCTGTCTTCTCGGCATTTCTGTACATACTACGGCTGTTATGGAGTTTCAACGAGTTTTCTTTCTTAACCATTTGTACGAGTAGAATCGCTTGTTTATCCGATTCCTCCATCTGTTGTGATTCTCTCACCTATTGAATACTCAAGCTTATATTGTAGTAACATCTAATGCGCCAACAATTGTTTTCTGTTTAATGTTTATAATATTGTTTGTGGTGTAAATCTAAAGCCCTCGAGTTCTCAGCACCGCGTCTTCGTCGGCACAGTATTTTGTGAACCTGCACAGATTTCCAAATCGACAAACGTGTTTTAGATATGTCTATCTTGCGGACTCTTCGTCCCAGGTATCAATTCCTCGCCAGTTCAAGGTTCGGCTCCACGTGTCTCCCATGGCCGCAGAAGAATCCGAGTGTTTCATCGAATCTGGCGGATATCGAATCCCACTGGGCAAACCGCCTAGCCGCAGTAGAGCACATCCCCTCCGGGAGGCCGCCGAAGTACATTCTCTCCATGTTTCCGTACCCGTCAGGAAGGCTCCACATGGGCCACATGAGAGTGTACACGATCTCCGACGTCCTCGCTAGGTACTACAGGCTGAATGGCTTCGACGTCATACACCCGATTGGCTGGGACGCCTTCGGCCTTCCGGCCGAAAATGCCGCCCGTGACCACGGTGTCGATCCACGGGAATGGACGTACGCCAACATCGACGCCATGAAGGATCAGTTGAAACGAACCGGCGTCGACTTCGACTGGAATCGAGTGAGTTCAGCGAGCTCGTGGTGCCAGAATCTTCTCGCGTTGCAGGAGTTCCTGACATGCGACCCGAAATTCTATCAATGGACCCAGTGGATCTTCTGCAAACTCTTCGAAAAGGGCCTCGTTCGGCGATCTATGGCCGAGGTTCACTGGGACCCCGTGGACCAAACTGTTCTAGCGGCGGAGCAGATCGACGCGAACGGAAGATCGTGGCGTTCGGGCGCCCTTGCAGAGAGGCGGAGGCTGCGCCAATGGGCCGTGGAGACACCGAAGTACGCCAAGGTTGGGCTGGAACTCGCAGACAGTTTCTAGGTGCTTCTTTAGGAGTTGTTGGAAGGACTGGACAAACTTCCTGAGTGGAAGGAAGTCGCAGACATCCAGGCTAACTGGATAGGGAAGTGCGACGTCTATCGCTTTCATCTGCCTCTCAGAGTAGGTTCGTCGCCGTCGGCGTTTACCGCATCGTCCTGTTTCATGACACAAACAGTGATTCGCTTCTGGAGGAATCTTTCGATCTCCGTATTCGAGATGTTACCGAATTGGCCCGCGGAGAGTTCCTAATTGTTAGCGCCGATCATCCTCTCGCGGACAAAAACATATTGGATCAGGAGTACTGTACGTTATTACTTGTGTGTGTTGGAGCTACCGCGTATCTTCCAGGTCTCCCGAACATCACCGCGATGAATGTCATCACGGGTGTCCAGATGCCGATAGTCGTTAGTCCACGAGTGAACGAAGGCGGTAAAGAGTCCTTTTTGAATGCACGACTGGGCTTCAGCGACAATTCAGAAGACTGCGCCCTAATCAGGCAGCTTAACTTGGTTGTCACTCCGCGAAGATTGAACCTTAGCCACGATGATGTAGTCGAGATCGCCGAGGTTCGTGCGTGATGGTATTCCGCGATGCAACATCTTCTTTAGTTTGGCGCGTATGGAGGATACCAAACCAGTCGTACACTGGTGGATTGGGTTGTATCGAGGCAGCGGAAGTGGGGTACCCCAATTCCAATGGTCATTTCGAAGGATGGGAGGCAAGCTACTCCTGTACCCTACGACAGGTTGCCGCTGCTCGCGGAACATCAAGGCAAACCGTTCCAAAAATCCAGCCTGGCAGAGGGCGCCGGAATTGTCGAAACCGACACACTGGACACTTTCTTCGACTCCAGCTGGTACTACTTGAGGTATCTCGACGTGAACAACAAAAGCGCGCTGGTCGACTACGAGTTGACGAAGAAGCTGATGCCCGTGGATGTGTACGTGGGAGGCATAGAACACGGTAGGTGCTATTCCCAGAACTGGTGTATTCACGTCGTTGCTTAGCTGCCATTCACATGTTCTTTGCTCGCTTCGTCTCCTACTTCCTCAACGATATTGGAGCGAGCGCCGTTCGCGAGCCGTTCTCACGACTAGTTCCACAGGGAATCGTCCGCGGAAAAACCTTCATTCGCCCAGATACGGGCGAATATGTGAAGTCGGATCTTGTTAAGCCCTGCGGAAACGAATTTGTTGGACCAAATGGCGAAATGCTGGACGTAGTTTTCGAGAAGATGTCGAAGTCGAAACACAACGGCGTTGATCCGCTCGTAGTACTGGAACGCGACGGAATCGATTTAGCGCGCCTGCAACTTCTGGATTCGGCCGCTCCGCGAGCTCCGATCAACTGGGGCGATTCCGACTTGAAGGGTTTGAAGAAGTGGCTCGATCGAGTCGCCTGGGTCGTTAACACCTACGTCGAACAACGCGGAGCAGCGCACGCTGAATCCCCGAAGTTCGCTTCTCAGGAAACAGAAGACAAGTATAAGGAGAGTTACAACTACTTTGTTAGAAACGTAAGATAATTGTTTGCGCAAGCGATTTTAGTTGGGCGCAATTTAGGCATCGATGCTGCTCGAGGTTCTCCATCTACATAATACCGCCATCGCACGTCTTCAAGGGCTCACCAATGCTCTAAGAGTAAGAGAAATCTGTGTTTCCTGGGTGCTCACATAAGGGACTTTGTAGAAGATCCACCCAGATGACGCTCGAAACAGCGTTCACTTCGAGCGGTGTGTGCATGCACTCGTTATTATGACACAAGTGTTTGCGCCGCATACCGCAGCTGAGTTCTGGGCGGCTTTATGTTCTGTTCCGGCAACAAAAGACGCCGAGTGGAATCGCAGTGGGTTCGTGTGGGAACAGCGGTGGCCTCAAGTTGATCGCGACGCCGACATCGATTTCATCGTCACGGTGAGTCTTTGAGGAAGTTCCTTTGTGGAGTGTGATCGGTTTAGGTCGGTGAGGTCAACTGCGGAAGAATAGCGGCTCCGCGCGAGCAGGTGGAAGCCGCCAGTCCGGATGAACTTCGTGCCCTAGCCGAAAGTCGATATCACAGCTCGTTGTTTCACCATATGAAACACAAAGGATTCGCCGTAAGAGGATATAACGTGCAGAAGCGGGATGGATTCCATGTGACGTTGAATGTGAGCATCGACGAAGGTGTAGACGAAGCAGAAATTCGCGCAATTCTGGATACGGTAGCGAAGGAGAGGTTCAAGGAGCGGAAAAGCCACAAGAAAGACAGGAAAATAACGACGACAACCGCGCATTGTTGAAGATATTTTTAGATTTTTTTATTATACTGTTGTCTGTTATGTTTTGTAGTGAATAGAGAGCGGAAGTGCAACCACGATGTTCACAATCAAGAACCAAAGAGCGTTATTGCCTACACAGATGATAAAATGGGTAAAAACCTGATAGTAAAAAGACCATCAGGTTGGTATGTGTTCATCATACATTCTCAAGAGTAGCAAATACATAGAGCATCACACGGTCCCGAACCCTCGACGTCGTGCATGGGAAACGGACGCTTTGCCACCACTCCACAGACACACGATCCTCCGTGCGCTAGAAACGATTAAAAGCACATTCGAATAGCACGTGCTGTCCACGTGCAAGATGGGCTGCCGCTGCGTGTGGAGGGTGGAGCGCTTGCAAGGGAAGACAAACGCATGTTGTTGAGTTGGAAATCGGTGAGTCGTGGCCGCTGCGGACATCACCGATCAATGGATCCCCTTTTGGAGGAACGCGCCGGTTTGGCCAGGTCGTTCGCTGATCTTTCCTGCGGATTCGTCTTCGGTGGCGCGCGAGTGAATCCGTCGCCGTTGGGCCGTTCGCCGCCGCTGCGGGGGTTGTTGTTGTGCCTCGGCGGAACCATCGAAAAAACTTTCTATTTGCCTCCCGCTCTCCAGTGACTTCTTCCGTCGCCGTTCTCGTCTTCGGATTCGTTATCTCGGGATTCTCGTGCCGCCCGGCTTTGCCTGCCTTTGCACTTTGAGTCGGTGCCGCGCACTTTGGCGTTCTTATCGCGTCGTCTGCAGCCCCGACTTCCCCGATTCCACTCTCGAGGCCCAAATGTCGTCGAAAAACGGCGTCGGATTTTGGGGACCTTCTTCTCCACTCTACACCTTCGCTGACGCAACGCAGTTTCCTTTCCGGTCACTTTCTCTGCCGGAATTAATCGATCCGCGCCCTCTTTGCTCTTTCGCTCTTTTCTTGTTTGTGCTTTGTTTTCGCCGCTTGTCCGCGAAACTGTGATTCCCGCGAACGCGTTGACAACTTGTTTTCAGGAGTCCTTTCCAACTGCCTCCCGCCATGTCGTCTCTGAGGCGACTCCTTTCGAGACGAGGTATCCTCATCGGCAGCGCCGCGCTCGGAACCACCATCGGTGGACTTTGGTACATTGATTCTTCGAACCCGCGGCGTTTCAAAAGACAAGTGGTTGGTGAATTGACCGTTCGCAGTCCCTGAATGCCCCTCTTAGGCGAACTACTTTCGAACTGCTCACGCAATCGATTCCGAAGACATCAAAGCCGAGCTGAATAAGCGACCCTCGGGACAGCTGCCAACCCGCAAAGAAATTTTGGACTCTTTGAACAGTGGAGAGGTCTTCGACGTTCTGGTGATCGGCGGCGGAGCGACTGGAGCCGGCGTCGCTTTGGATTCGCAAACCCGCGGCTTGAAGACTGCGCTGGTGGAGCTCAACGACTTCTCCTCCGGAACCTCCTCTCGGAGCACCAAGCTGATCCATGGCGGTGTTCGGTATCTGCAAGCTGCCGTGTTCGGCCTCGACCTTGAACAGTACCGTATGGTCAAGGAAGCTTTGTTCGAACGTGCCAATCTCCTGGAAATCGCCCCCCATCTTTCATGCCCTCTTCCCATCATGCTACCGGTTTACAAGTAGCGTGGAAGTCATTGGAACGCATTGAATTTTCGCGTTTCAGATGGTGGCAGGTACCGTACTACTGGGCTGGCATCAAAATGTACGACTTCGTCTCCGGGAAACGAGTTCTTAAGCACTCCTTCTATATCAACAAGGAGAAGGCGCTTGAGAGATTCCCAATGCTCAAGAAGGAGTCCCTGAAAGGGGCGCTGATCTACTATGACGGTATGTTGGCTATGACCTTTCGAACGCACAATCCATCAAGCTGGAATGTTTAGGACAGCACAACGATGCGCGCATGAATTTGGCCATTGTCCTTACAGCGGTCAGGCACGGAGCGAAGTGTGCGAACCATATTAAGGTGGAAAGACTGCTGAAGGATTCTGAAGGAAAAGTGTGTGGAGCCCACGTTAAAGATATGGTTTCGGGCGTCGAATGGGACATCAAGGCCAAGGCGGTCATCAACGCCACGGGTCCTTTCACAGATTCCATCCGACTGATGGCCGATCCGGACACCAAACCCATCTGTCAGCCTTCTTCCGGGGTTCACATCGTACTACCCGGCTACTACAGTCCCGGAAACACTGGTTTGCTCGATCCGGCAACCAGCGACGGTCGCGTGATCTTCTTTTTGCCTTGGGAGCGTATGACCGTAGCCGGTAAAACAGTACAGAGCTCTCACATTAACTGACTCTGTCGTCTTACAGGTACGACGGACGCCCACTCTGAAGTCACCTTCTCTCCCAAGCCTTCTGATCAGGAGATCGAGTTCATTTTGCAAGAAATCCGCGGATATCTAAGCAAAGACGTTTCTGTCCGCCGCGGCGACGTCATGGTTGGTTTCCGTTCTTGTTATTGTTAATCATGCAGTGCATTTAGTCGGCCTGGGCGGGACTGCGTCCCCTTGTGCGCGACCCTAACAAGAAGGATACGAAATCACTAGCTAGAAATCACATAATAGAAGTCTCCGACTCGAATTTGATCACTATCGCGGGTGGAAAGTGGACGACTTACCGTCACATGGCCGAGGAAGCGGTCGACGCTGCTGTGAGGGCCTGTGACCTGAGTCCGCGAAACGACTGTGTGACACCCGGACTGATGCTGGAGGGAGCACATGAATATGACCCGCTCCTTTACATTCATTTGGTGCAGGATTACGGCATGGAAGTTGACGTACGTGAAGAAATAACCATTTTCTACATTTCACCGTCTACTCTTCAGGTTGCACAGCATTTGGCCAACACATATGGAGATCGCGCCTTCGTAGTTGCGAGGATGTGCAAAATGACAGGAAAGCGCTGGCCGATTGTGGGACATCGTCTTCACGACGAGTTCCCCTACCTCGATGCTGAGGTGCAGTACGCCGTTCGGGAGTACGCCTGCAACGCCGTCGATGTCATCGCCCGAAGGCTGCGACTTGCCTTCCTGAACACATACGCGGCGCACGAGGTCCTCCCGGCAGTGGTCGAGATCATGGCAAAAGAGTTGAACTGGAATAAGGCGGAGATCAGGGTGAGCAATTGTAGATGTGTTCCAGCCTATCAAGGCGACATTTTTAGCGACAACTCGAAATGGCCCGCGACTTCATCAACCAGGAGATGGGACAAGATGCCCGAGCCACGTCTGTGAGCCAAATTTCGTTGAACTTGACGCGCGAAGAGATGGACAGTGCCAAGGCTAAGTTCAATGCACTCGACTGGGACAGGAAGGGACACATCACAGTGAACGATCTTAGGAAGCACTTCCGTGTACGCCCAATATCTTTGTTCCTACTGTATCGTATCGTCTTTAGGATCGCGGGGAGAAGATCGACGAACGGCTACTTCACGAACTCCTCAACGAAGTGGATCTGAACAAGAACGGCGAATTGGAATTGGCAGAATTTTTCCTGCTCTACTCCGGCCTGAAGGGCGGACAGATCGCCCAGAACCGTCTAGTGCGCTATCTCGACGAATTCCAGCCGGCAACGTCACCAGCCACGAAGATCACCGTCGCACGATCCGGTGGTGGAGTTTGATTGCTGTAGAGCGTCTTTTGGATTTCCCATTTCCCTTTGCTGAACCGGTAGCAACAGTATTTTATTTGCGATCCCTAGAAAGTTGTCTTTTATAAGTGTTCCCTATTTGTATATTGATACTCTGCGTGAAAAGATAATCCCAATAAATCACATCGTTGTGGATGGTGGTCGGTTCCCACTCGATTTCACTCACAAGGAGAGGTCCCACACTGTCCCACGCCGATTCGGCTGAAATTTGGCAGGGAGAGTGTATTGTATTCGTCAAAAGTCTCTAGCAAAAACGGAGAGGGCTCCCACAACGAAAATTTTGCGCGCGCATTTCACGCGCCAAAAATTTCGCAATGGGATATGCTCAAAATCATAGCAATTCGCTATTTTCTCGTTTCTGACGCGATTTCGTCAAATTTCATGAACGGACGGTTGTTGCTTTCCTCGCAGAGTTATTAGCAAATCATTAGTTTGCATTTGAGAGTTGAACGGTACCAGGACATTGGCGTCCCGGACATTGGCGTCCCGGACATTGGCGTCCCGGACATTGGCGTCCCGGACATTGGCGTCCCGGACATTGGCGTCCCGGACATTGGCGTCCCGGACATTGGCGTCCCGGACATTGGCGTCCCGGACATTGGCGTCCCGGACATTGGCGTCCCGG
This sequence comes from Steinernema hermaphroditum, assembly GCA_030435675.1. Lineage (NCBI taxonomy): Eukaryota > Metazoa > Nematoda > Chromadorea > Rhabditida > Steinernematidae > Steinernema > Steinernema hermaphroditum. Next base: position 9,099,604 of record CM059622.1, read on the forward strand.
ACATTGGCGTCCCGGACATTGGCGTCCCGGACATTGGCGTCCCGGACATTGGCGTCCCGGACATTGGCGTCCCGGACATTGGCGTCCCGGACATTGGCGTCCCGGACATTGGCGTCCCGGACATTGGCGTCCCGGACATTGGCGTCCCGGACATTGGCGTCCCGGACATTGGCGTCCCGGACATTGGCGTCCCGGACATTGGCGTCCCGGACATTGGCGTCCCGGACATTGGCGTCCCGGACATTGGCGTCCCGGACATTGGCGTCCCGGACATTGGCGTCCCGGACATTGGCGTCCCGGACATTGGCGTCCCGGACATTGGCGTCCCGGACATTGGCGTCCCGGACATTGGCGTCCCGGACATTGGCGTCCCGGACATTGGCGTCCCGGACATTGGCGTCCCGGACATTGGCGTCCCGGACATTGGCGTCCCGGACATTGGCGTCCCGGACATTGGCGTCCCGGACATTGGCGTCCCGGACATTGGCGTCCCGGACATTGGCGTCCCGGACATTGGCGTCCCGGACATTGGCGTCCCGGACATTGGCGTCCCGGACATTGGCGTCCCGGACATTGGCGTCCCGGACATTGGCGTCCCGGACATTGGCGTCCCGGACATTGGCGTCGATACTAGTACGACCCTAATGCCACTTACAAGAGTGCGCATGTGGTCGAGTGGTAGTGATCCCGGACACCTGTGTTTTGAGCGGTCGGGTTCGACCCCCTGCCGGTCTAGACTTCTTTTACAAAGCGCTTTTCTTTTACAAAGGAAAAAAGCGCTTTCCATGAAGATGGTCCTGCCGCGATCACCCTGATCTATGTTTTTCCCATCCGTCGCATTCTGTGCCTACTCCTTTTGCCAGGCTAACATTGTGCAGAGCCGAGCTGCGGCAAATTTCAAAACAAGCAAATTAAGCATTTTTGATAGAGTTTGCTTCCCGGCTACAATAAAATTCGACCTGAAACGGCAAAGAAGTTCTGTAAGATGGCGGTGGAAGACCTTGAGTTGCCAATTGAAAACACTCCGAGCGCTTGTTTCATCTCCCGTCCCCGTTTAAATCGCCTAAAAGGCAACAACAGGGAAGAAACTAGCGCTTTGCCGCAACAGAATTCGTGTGCATCTACATTATTGTATGTGGGTCTGAGAGAAATGATCTTTTTTCCTTTATGCGGCGAGGTAGACTGCGGGGAAATAATAATGAGGGTAATACGTAAAACATATGAGAGGCGTTGATTGAGGACAAATAAAAAAAGTGTAGACCCTTGGGGGTTCGAACCCGAGCCCTCAAAACATTGATAGCCCCAGGGCACTACCACTCGACCACATTCGCACTCTATCAAATGGGCATTGCGGTCGTACTAGTATCGAGTGCTGTGAATTTTTGCAACTTCGTGGCAATGTTTAGGGTTTGATGCCTTAATTTCGGGCAGCGGAGTTTACGTGCATTCGACTCCCCAGCTCACCCTCCATCCGGCCCACCACACCGCAGCTCGATCGGCGCGTATCACTTCGGGTGGTTCCCTTGTAAGTCGGCGTACTAACTGGTACAGCGTGAGGTATTCCTGAACCGACACCCCTGCGGTTACTAAGTCAGTATACTGTACTGTACAAAGTGTACAAAGTCGTTCAACAAACCAGGCAACACGGTGCGTCAAGGTTTGTTGAACAATATAGTTCGTACGCTCGTCGACTTAGTACAAACAGGGTGTTCGCTGCAAGACCGAGATAGTACAGTAAATGTCATACGCTGAACCACTTACAAGGGAACATCCCCAAGTGATAGTTGCAGATTGAAATGAAATGTGGTGCAACGGATAGAGGAGATCTTAGGAAGACGAGCGCACACAAAACGCGCTGCCCATATGCAGAATGGCTACCGTAAGCAGGCCCCCGAAATATGAAAAATAACGGCAGTCGTGACTAGTACGATGAAATTTCATAATTTTGACGTATCTGCGTGGTCCAGCGGTAGTGCTCTGACAAGGGAACATCCCCAAGTGCCCGACGAGTTACTGGCTGAAAATTGGTGGAGAGGTAGATTCGGGGATGCTGAGCACGATGCGCACACTTTTATCGGCCACGACTCGAAAAAACTTATGAAAATGGCCTGATTCTGATGGAAAGTGTACTATATAAGCCCAGAACTGATACCAGCGGAAGTGCCTGAGTGGAGCAGAGTGTCTGAGCAAGAGTGTCTTTGCTGGTTCGAATCCCATTGACGAAGAACATTTTTCTTTTCTTTCGTTTTCCTCTGGATCTTGTTTTCATTGCCCGGAAAACACATTCTTTGGGGGGAAAATGCAACAATAAAGACGTTCTGGCCGAAGTTACTCGTCCAGTAAAAGCAATACGTCCACTTTTGTCTGGCTTTCGGTGCCAGACATTTCGACACTTTTTTTGTCGATAATTTCCTCGAAGCTATGGAATTTAATATCGCCAACGTCGTCAAACTGCTTTCACTTCATTTTCCTTCGGAAAGCGCCAATGCGGACTTCTCCAATATCGAAATGGAAGTTGCTGAATACATTAAGGGTATGAAATCTGTGTTTTCTCCACTTAACCAGTTTTATATAGATGTCCTGTACGATTTACAGCAGGAGAATGATGACCTTGTTCAACTCCCTGGGGATGATTGCGAAGAAACGCATACAAAGGAAAACGATCCCGATTTTCAAGTCGTATCGGATAAATCCGTCGCCCACGAACGATTTACTTACCCTCGTGAAACGATGACGAAAATTGTGGAAATGAAGGCAAGCGGAGTTCCTCTTTCGACAATTCAGAAGAATTACAAAATGGTCACAGATGCTAAACAAATCACCCGGTTTGTTTTTACGATGAAAGTGTATCTAACTGTTTATATTAGATTTGATACATATCTGCATGGATCTACTCGTCTTGCCGAAGACGAATAGATCCATGCAGATATGTATCAAATCTAATATAAACTATATAAATATAAACAGTTAGATACACTTTCATCGTAAAAACAAACCGGGTGATTTGTTTAGCATCTGTGACCATTTTGTAATTCTTCTGAATTGTCGAAAGAGGAACTCCGCTTGCCTTCATTTCCACAATTTTCACAAAGTCCTAGTGAATTTTCCTCCTCTACAAGATGCTGCACAGAAAACAGGTGATCCTCATTACAAGGATGCGCCAACAGGTCGTTTTAAGAACCACGGTCTTAAAAAAACATAGTTTTAGGACCCCGGGCGTGGAGTAAAGTGGGGCGGGGGGGGGGGGTAAAGTCATAGTGAAGTGGGCTTCCCTACAAGATGCCGCGAAAAAAATACGCGATCGTCATTACAGGTATGGGTCAAAACATTGAAGTGAACTAGGAGGTTTAGCGTGTGATCCGCAACGATCTCCCTCAATGGCAGGAAACTACGGTAGATTTACATAAAATGACCTGTTTACCCCATTTTTCTCGGCTGGGGGGGGGGGTAAATAGGGGTCTAATCGATAGAGCTCGCCTAGCTCTATGCAGCAGTACATCGAAATTACTATGTTTCATTGCCGGTTTTGGCCTAAGATGGTCAGATTCATTGGAAATCCTTCATAGGTTTCTTAACCCCAGAAGTTTTGAATGTGGATTTTCCGCCTCTAGAAGATGCTGCAGAGAAAAGACGTGATGGCCATTACAGAAATTAGACAAAAACTGAAAATAAGTAAATGTGGTCCCACAACGATATCCCTCAATGGCAGGAAAAAACGGTAGAATTGCAAAATTGGCCAGTTTACCCCTTTTTCCTTGGCTGGGGGGGGGGGAGTGAAGTAGGGTCTAATCGATAGAGCTCGCCTAGCTCTATGCAGCAGTACATCGAAATTACTATGTTTCATTGCCGGTTTTTGGCCTAAGAGGCTGACTTTTGTGGAAAAATCGTCATTTTGCCTTATGTTTTGCAATATGATCGTTTATCAAGCCACGTACTGTCGGGTAGACCCCTTGATGCCTGCCCCAGCCGAGAAAAAAGGCCATTTTTACTGTAAACTGCCCACAAATCCACCGTATTTTACACTCCCACGCGACCGTCGCTTACATTGCGAATTCAGGGATTTCGTTGCGGGACCACAATCGACCCACCTTTTGCCCACCCCTGTCCTTCACATGGAATCTCTTCGTCTTGCGCGCGAAAAAGGGCATCTGAATTTTAAGGTATAAACATGCTCGTGCTATGAAATAAGTCGAATCGACGATCTTTCAGGGTAGCGCCAATTTCATCTACCTCTTCAAAAAGAATTATAGAATTGTCAGCCGAAAAGTGACCTGTGTTGTCGCTGGCTATATTCATTTCTACGAACTTTAGAAAGGTATTCACGCGGACAAGTGCGTGTATTGGTCGAAACAGAATAGGTTCTGCCGCTATGATATCTATAAGGATAAACAGAGAAGGGAGGACGCGAAAGGATGAAAAACAGCTTCACAAAAACAGCTTCACCCTTCACCGATTCCAAACTAAAGCGTTGATAAACACCAGGATATGTGGAAATATGTAGATTTGGTGAAAAGAAAAAAGGTAGAAAAAAAAGCAATTGGGGGTCCAACCCGACACGGGGGGCTGTTTATGGTAGCCAGTCTGCATATGGGCAGCGCGTTATGTGTGCGCTCGTCTTCCTAAGATCTCCTCTATCCGTTACACCACATTTCATTTCAATCTGCAACTATCACTTGGGGATGTTCCCTTGTTAGTACAGTACAGTATGACGACATGTTAGGGGGATCGGTTCAGGACCGGTACGAACAGTTGTCTTTCGTGTCTTTCATACGAGGTACTTCCTGTTTCAAGTTGGTCTGTGTGCGTTCTCCCCGCTCAAGACTTCATTTTGAAACCTGTCCAAGGAGCGGAGATGTGAAATTTTTGAATCGTCGGAGAATCCATATTTTCGTTCAGAAGTTGAGTGTGGAGGGAGAATCGAGGGAGAATCCACACCTCGACACTAGGAAGGACTGCAGAAACCTCAGACGATGACTTCAGGCTCCTTTCCAGATCTGTACTAAGTCAGCGTATACTCGCTGTCAAAAAAACAAAGTCCGCACGTCCGGTCAGCGTACGTGTGGTCTCCCCGATTCACAAGGGAAAACCTGACTTGAGCATCATAGAAGCTCGATTTCTCTGCACCTGTGGCGTTTCGTCGAAATCCGTCAAATACAAATTGTTCATAGATATTTCGGAACTGTTTTATCGGCAAAATGGCAGCAATTCGTTCTGTATGCGATCACAATCTATCACCGATCGTGACGGTTACGGAATCTGACAGGTACGAGCATGCTATGAGAATCGAAGAATAGTCCGCTCTCTACGGCAATGCACAAGTAGAGCTCGTCTTGCATGATCCCGAACTATCAGATTTCGGCAGAAGCGAAGGTCTGCAATAGATTGCGATCACATACCGGGGGAATGTTACCATTCTGCCCAGAAACCTGTCCTGAAATTTCCCTGTAACGTGAAAAATAGACTTAGTCACGGAGAAAAGACACTTTTTCGCACGAAAAGAGTACACGGTTCGCAGCGAAATTTGGCACAAGCGGCGCTCTGGACACTAGCGAACAACTTGTATTTGACGGATTTCGACGAAACGCCACAGGCGCAGAGAAATCGAGCTTCTATGATGCTCAACTCTGGTTTTCCCTTGTAAATCGGGGAGACCACACGCACGCTGACCGAACGTGCGGATTTTGTTTTTTTTTTGACGGCGAGTATAAATGCTTCGAGCCGAACAGGCGACATTTACTGTTCTAAATATTAAGGTCTCGACACGAACGCTCTATGTTCTAAATCGGTGTTCTAAATCGATGTTCTAAATCATTCAACAAACCTGCCGACACCTAATGTGACGAACAGGGGCGCGATCTCACAGCGAAACCCTTCCTACCGTTTCTTTTCTTTCATTCTTTTTCATTTTGAGTAGTCATGCATCTTCCGTTTACCTTGGCGTCGTGCTTTGGTTATACGTGTTTGAGCTTATGCCTGCTTCGTTTCAGATTCGAACGCATAAGATCTCCGAAAATGACACACCTCTGCGAAGAGGTGAGTTTCTCCCGTTGGGTCACCCAGCACACTGTAGTGTCTTTATAGGAGCTCGCAGCCGCCCAGCAGCAGTGCGTTTCGGGCATGCAGGCAGTACGTGCTAAGCCATGTGCGTTGCTTATGCGTGTTTTTTTCAGTGCAAGGGATCTGTCCGATCCGCACTGGGGCTGGCCTCAGTCGCATACTTGAGAGGCGAATACAATCGTGCCGCCAACTGCCTGAAATGTGTGTGCTTGTTAGTTACATTTCTTGTTTTAAGAGTTTGTTACAGCCGTGATCACATACAGAGGTCGCTACGCGCCAAATGTTCACCTGCTTTTGGGTTACTGCTTCTACGAAAGAGGATATGAAGCGAGGGCCAGGTTTGTTTTTTTTTCCATTTCTTTGTATTGGTAATTCGACCGTGGTTTCAGGCATGCGTTCGAAATGGCGCTTGATTTCAATCCTCACTACGTTGAAGCGATGGTCGCACTGGCAACTGTGGACCACAACAAGGATGGGTTTACCGCAAGCGTCAAGTGGTTGGTAGCAGCATGGGAACATGACAAGACGAATCCCCTTGTTTTGAATCGGCTCTCCGAGTACTTCTTCCATAAAGGGGTATCTTTTCAGCTTTCAGCTTAGGTTTTGCTCTACGCACGATTTTTCAGGAAATCGAAAAAGCGCAACACTTGGCAGATAAGGCATTACATTGTTCTCTCGACAGCAGGTACAAGGCGCTTAGCTGCTACAATCTTGCCAAATGCTCACATGCGATTGAAGACTATAATTCTGCCTACGACGTAAGCTCCAATGTGAGGCGATCACGCTGAAGCTGTATTTGCAGTGGTACTTGTCTGCCACTTCCTCGGATGCCTCGTTCGCCACCCCTTACTTTGGATTAGCTCAGTTGCACATCCGCTTCAGCGAATTCTCCCTGGCCATACAAGCTCTTAGGAAGCTTGACTGTGTGTTCATGAAAAACAGCATGGTACTCAGAGTTCTGGGAAGGCTCCTCGTAGATGAGGGACAACCTGCCGATGCTGAACATTTCCTCCGCAAGGCTTTGGAAGGGAACACCGATGGCGATCTTGAGATGCGCATCATGTTGGCACAGATTTTGCAAGATTCCGACGAAAAAGTATGGTTGTGTTCAGGTGCAGGTATCGCAGCAATTTGCGCTATTTCAGAGATCGCTTGACCTCTACAACGAAGTGCGTTTGTTGAGGGAGTCCGAAAATGAGAGAGCTCCCCCAGAAATCTACAACAACATCGGAGCTCATCATTTCCGCATGGAGAATCTCGCTAGTTCCCTGCAGAATTTCAAGTTGGCACTGAAATCTTTCCCGGAAAGAATATTTGAGTGCGAGCAGTTGGTTGACACCGTTGAATACAACTTGGGCAGATGCTACGAACAGCTTGGTGACCATATTAATGCAATTGAGACGTACAACAGGGTCCTGAGCAGGACGCCATCTTACGCTGACTGTAGGTGGTTTTGAGAAATTCGTCTTCTGACTGATTCTCTGTCTAGGCCATCTGCGCCTCGGACTGATGGACTTGTCCGTCGGACAATTTCTTGAATCCGAGATGCATTTTTGTAACGTTCTCGCCATTGATGAGGGCAGTATAAGCGCGATGGCCATGATCGGCAACCTCCACATGGGAAGAAAGCAGATACAAGAAGCTCAAGCTTCCTTTGGAAGAGCCATTGAACTGCGCGATGACGATTCCTACTGTATTACCGCTCTAGGCAATGCTTACCGTGAACTGTTTATGCACTCTGGAGGAGAACCGAAAACTGTATGTTTCCCTCCCTCTCCTACTTACTCTGCCAACTTATTGGTGTGTAGAAGACGTACATTTTGGACCGGTCCGCAATGTTCTACGAGAAGGCTCTTTTCATCAACCCAAGAAATGTGTACGCCGCGAACGGTTTGGGTGAGCTGTGGGCTGTAGGAAAGGTACGGTAACAAGTTATCTCTGCTTAGGTTGCGTTTTGGCGCTTATGAACCAATTCGACAAGGCATGTGAAGTGTTCGAGCGGATAAGAGAATGTTCGGTGAAACCGAGGGATCTTTGGGGGAATCTCGGCTACACGTACCTGAAACTGGGTCTCTTTTTGAAGGCAGCGAGCTTCCTGGAAATAGGCATGAGACAGTGTGGACATGAAATCGATGAAGAGCTCGTGTTAGCTCTTTCGAAAGCATATGAAAAATCAGATCAGTTGCAAAAATGTCGCGAGATACTTGCGAAGGTATGCTAGATGTTGTGGTTGGAGTCGCTTTATCCTTGCTTTAAGGCTGTCAGCAGCGCGCCAGATGTCCGAAGATGTTCCTTTTACTATGCAAGATGTCTGAAGGATATGGGTGTCAAAGTGGTTGAGAACCATCGATCGCGGCCTGAAGCTCTTCTGGAGGCCGTGAAGGACATTAAAAGGGCAGCTACCATATTCAAGTCCCTCCGTAACCACGATGGCGGTATGATTTGCGATCAGATCGGCCAATACCTGATATTGGACGGGTTGAGGAAATGTGGCGACTATCTGCAGCAAGTGGAACACATGAAAGCCGTCCAGAACGCACGCATGAGCGTCGCAGTAGCAGAACAACATCGCGTCAATCGAGAAAGAACAATCGCCAAGATGCGGCAAAAGTTGGAGGCCGAGAGAGTAGCCAACGAAGAACGCAGGAGGAATGACGCCGCAGCTGTTGCCTTGAAGCGCAAGGAGTTTGTCGAGCAAACGAAGTGCTTCCTTGCGCTCCCGCCACTAGTATGAATCTTGCCTGCGTACTTTCTTGATAGTCGAATTTCAGGCTGAAAGGAAGAGCGCAAAAAGAGTTCGAAACAAGGAGGAGCAGGACGACGAGTTCGTCAACGACGGAGCGAATCTGGGGGACTGGAGCCAGCCCGAAGCATCGAAGAAACGGAAGAAGATGAACAAGAATCGTTCGTAATAGTTAACATGTAATGCCCTAGTTGTTGTTAGTATTGTGCATCATGTTTTCCTAACAAGGATTTAGCCTTTTCAGTGTTCTGGCTTGTTCATGTCCTGGGGTTTTAGTTCTCTGTCTTCCCGAGCAGCCCGGAGGAGTCCACTCGGAACGAGAACCGACTGTTTATTAGGGGGTTGGCAATAAATACAAAACAAGGAGTAAATCGCGGGGACAAGACGTGTCACGGCGTTCACCAGGGATTGCAGTGCTCTGTGGCAGTACGGTAGGGTACGGTAGCTGTGACGCGCGCGCGACGATCAGATCAAGTGGGAGTGAAAGGCTTCTCTAGGGCTTCTAGTGGAGCCGAGGAATGCGTTTGCCGAGTCGTCGGTCGACGTTGAACTTCGACATGTTCTGAAAGGGGCTGGGGTACGGTGGCGGGATACGGTGTGTACCTCGACACAGAGGATGACGAGTTCGCGGTTGCAGGGGACGGTTTGGAGGCTGTCCATGAGGGGGCGTCCAGAGCGGAGCTCGGAGGCGACGCCCGAATGGAAGGCGTCGGCGTTGCGCCAGGCCTCGCAGTAGCCATTCTCAGAGCGGAGTCCGCTGCGTTCGGAGCCGTGCCACACCATCCGCAAGGGCCTGAAGACGATGTGGAGGAGGTACGGTAGCAGCCAGTTACCAGGTGGGGTCCTGGAAGACATTGCGGCGGCTGAAGGAGTAGATGGGGGCGGAGGGAGCAAGGGCACCGCCCTGGAAGAGGTCGTTCCAGGAGGCGAAGAGGCGCTCGCCGCGCAGGTTCACGACGGGCGTCTCGCGGTCGCCGAAGTGTACGACGCGGAAGAGGTCCTGCACATGCGAGGAGACGAAGGCGCGGAAGGTGGTGGTGAAGCCGGCCTGGCGCGCCTGCTGGTAACAGAGCAGGTCGGCGCCGCGCACGCCTCTCATGTTGCCGCTCGACGGCGCGTTCAGCGCGATCAGGTGCAACTGAAGGCTACGGTAGGACGTTGGGGGCACGGGTCTTACCACGCGGTCCTTCTCCTGCAGCGCGTGGTGGTGGATGTGAGGGTGCCGAGGGGGTACTGTAGCCGGGGCTGGACTCGGGCGGTAGTGGGGCCGAGTTACGGTAGGCTGTGTGACGACCTCAGGCTGGACACTCTCCTCTTGTGAGTCCTGAAAGGAAAAGATGAGCGCGCGGAGAGGGAGCTGTGTAGTGCTGGACTAATCACCAGACAAGTGCTATGGCGGCTGCAGTATCTACTCGTCAGTTACCACGACGAAGACCGATCTGCGAACGCAAGGATCGCCACCTCGACTTACAGAGCCGTCGTCGCTGAGCTGAGAGAATCTCGATTAGCCCGTTCGGGGAAGACCCAGGGAATCCCCGCGGAACCCGCCCCATGCCCACGACACGACACCTACACTCACCCAGTAAGAGTACAGATCGTTAGAGTTAGAGTAACTGTCCAGGTTAAGTGGCTAAAACGCGTCCCTTAGAAGAGCGCTGATGCGTGTGGTCCCCACTCACCATGGAAGGCATCTCGTGGGCGGCGGGATGGAATCCCTCGAGGCGCACTTGGCGCCATCCGTTGGCCACGCGAATGAAGAGCTGCTGGCTGGAGATGGAGAATGCCAGAGCGCCCACCGGCGTCGACTCCGCCACCGCGAAGAGCTCGATGCTCGTCTGGAAGACGACGACGCCTCCAGCAACCGTCTGCGGCGCCGGCGCGTGGATGCTTCTTCCGGGAGGGCCAGGCGGGCCGGCGGGCCCGGGTGCTCCCCGTTCGCCCTTCTCGCCCTTTGAGGTGAAACGGTGTACGCGGCTGTCGTATGGTGGCAGACCCGTCGGGTTGTCGACAATTCTGTTGTCGGCCAGGCCACTGGGACCGCACTCGCCACGCTCGCCCTGGAATCGATTACAGTCGCCTCGAAGGCCTCCGCTCGCTAACCTTCACTCCGGGCCACGAGGCGATCTTCGCGACGTCGGCGTCGCTCAGCCCTTCGAAGACGCCCGGAGGTCCAGGAAGCCCGACGCCAGGCTCCCCTCGAGGTCCCGGCGCTCCCTGGGGTCCTGGTGCCCCGGCGGCACCCGGAAGCCCTTCCAGTGGTTGGTAGAGGCGATTATCGTCGTGTGTAGCGGTGAAGGTGTGACCAGGAGATCCTGGAGGGCCTGGCAGCCCCGGAGGTCCCATCGGGCCCTGAAGTCCTTGAGCTCCTGGAGCGCCGTCCCTTCCGTCTCTACATTGCACAGCGCACTGAAAAGCCGCGGTGAACGGGTTACTGTAGCAGTGACTCACCACTCCGGGTGGCCCTGGATCGCCGCGGTCTCCTTTTTCCCCTTTCTCTGAAACAAAAGCCGTTAGGCAGTTCAAGGACCTCTGAATTATTAATAGACAAAGGGAACGATCATTCAGGGATACGGTAACATGCAGACTACAGTAATCCGCTTCATGCTCTCGCTACTCGATTCCTAAACGGACCGTCGAAGAGAGGCGAAGGTGGCGTCTGAAGGCGCTGATCGGCGTGTGTGGTCGAAGGGAGAAACGCCGAAACAGTCTCCGACGGGATTATGAGACTGTCCGCGAAGTACGGTACTATGAAATTCGTGGTGGGGCCACCCACAGCGCTGTCTGAAAACGGTGAGAGACGCACAACGGTAGGTCGGGCGGTTGAGTGGAAGAAGGGTTACGGTAGGAGAGACGGCAAAGAGCAGACTCGTGAATGGGACTACGGTACCTTTGGGAAACTGCTGCAAAGCGGTGTCGGCCGTGAACAGCGACGGGGGTGGTGGCGGCGGCGTCGACGGCATCGGAGGCAGCTCGACGCGGGGGATCTCTGAAGCAACGACACTCAGGGCTGGCGCGGCGGGACCTTTCCCACGACTCCCGCCACATTGTTTTCGTCCACATCTGTTCGGCGACGGCGCCAAGGCATCTGGCGGAAGTCGCTGAGATAAGCAACACTCACCGTTCTCCTCCTCCGAGTCGTCCGTCTTCGACGGCCTTCGGATCTCCCCAAAGCCGCTTCCTTCGTCGCCCTAAAAGGTCACATTAAGTGCAGGTACACTCCCCGATGGATTTCTAGGACCACACACAGAGTTATCTAGGCTAAACACCAAACGACCACCGAATACCTTTCGGAGCTTCGCGCGACGTCGCTGTTTCCACTTAAACAGAGATACCGTAACCCGGGGGACCCGCGACTTACCCAGTCCTCGTTACACTGGTTAACCGCCTCGGCGGGGTCGTCGAAGAGCTTTAGCTCCTGCACGGCGCCCTACAACCAAGAAACATGAACGTACCGTGAAGACGGCGTCCTCGTCGGCGACATGTGTGGTCCTTTCGTGCGGCGGGGCTACGGTGTGGATGGTGATTTGGCCGGGAAGGAGGTCGCCCTCGGCGTCCTCCTCGTATTCGTCGTCGTCGGAGACGATGATCGCCTCGAAGAGGGGCAGCTCGGGCGCCTCCGTCAGCATCGTCACCTCGGCACCGTGGCCGATCTGCACGGCCGCCAGATCGCGCTTCTGGCGCCTTCGCGCGGCGCCCTTCCCCTCCTCTTCGAGCGGCTTCGCGGTGACGCGCCTCGGCGCCCCCAGGATAAGGCCCTCCTCGACGATCAGCTCCTCGGGCTTCCGCGCGTCCCACGACTCGTCCAGCTCCGCCATCGACGACAGTTTCCGTCTTCGCGTTTCCGCCGCCACCATGACTCCCGCCACGAACAGAAGAAGCCCGCAGACCGCGGCGACTCTCATCGCGACGACCCTGAAGCAGCGAAGAGTTCGCGAGGATCGGAAGCGCGCAGAATCCCGCTGAGTCCCTACAGTGCCGCCACCGTCCGGGGTGCGCGGAGGGGAGAAGACGCGCACCGGGGACGGGAGTGGAATGTTTATCGGCGGCGGAGGGGCCGCGGAGTCATGCCTTCGACTCCGGCGCCCCGCCCCCGCGAAGAAGCGCCGAAGGGCGATGATAAGTGGTGCGATCTCTCGCGATTTAGCAGAGAATTCGCACAAAAACGTTGATTTGTGGGCCCGGGAACCGGGAGGGGCGCCTCCGAGGATTTCGAAGCCGATTGTTTAGATTCGGACCATTGGGTGTTGCGGTTCGCCGTTTTTTGGCGATTTTTTGCAGATAGGGCTTAGGGAATGTAAACAGTCGGCGCTTCTCGAAGACGGCGGAATCGGAGGCGCCTCTGGGTGCGCGTGCAGAGCCTCTGAATCGCAGGAACTGCACCCAGCAGGCGATCAATCGCGCAAAAAGTAAATAAATACAACGGGAGCTTCCCTTCAGGCCGTTTTTAAAAGGAGAAGGGCCAACGCAGCTGCCGCCGGGACGACTGGGGGTGCGCGCCGTCGAAGTTGCGAAGAAATACGCTGGGAAAGGGCCTAAATCGCGAAAACTCGACGAAGGAATCGAGGCGATCGTCGGGTGATCGAAGTCGTCGGCGCCGCCGCGACAACAAAGAGGTGCACACTTAATTCGACGGCCATAAAAGGGTTATGCAAATGACGACAGGAAGACGGCAAAGTGCAAGGGATCGCGCGCTGAGTCAGGGTCCGGATCGTCTTCAGAGGCGCTGAGTAACGCCCGAGCCGCCTTCTCGGCACATCGTAGCCTGCCGCGCCGTCGGGACCACCGCCGTCGTCTGAAAGGAGTGTCTGAGCATCGCCCACCTCGAAGGCGCCTCCGACGATCGGTCCGGCACTGCCGATGTAGAGCTTGTGGGCGTCGTCCATCTCCAGCTGGAGAGGCATCCGGTTCACCTAGGGGCACTTAGGACCGAGCTTGGGTGCGGTGGCCATACCTGGCGGGTGGCGAAGCGCACGCAGCGGAAGTAGAGGGCGACGGAGTCGTCGGAGACCTCGAGGGCGAGCTGGGTCCATTGGTTGGCGAACTCGGGCACCAGGAAGGAGGCGAGCACCCGGGAGGAGGCCTCGACCCGGGAGTCCGTATAGAAGAGCGATATGTTCGTCTGCGCGCCCCCGGCGCTCTCCACGGAGACGCCGAGGTCAACTACGGTATCGAAGGCGTTGAGCACGGCGAAGAGGAAGCCGCCCTGTCGGTCTTTCGGCTTCACCGTCGCCACGACGGCGAAGTTGCGGAAGAAGCGCTTCGGGAGGTAGAGGCGATAGGGCACCGCGATCTCGATGCCCCTCTGCAAGGCGTCAGGAGTGCTCGGGAAAGGAGAGCTACCTGCATCCCCACAGCGGGGAGTCCGTCGAGGCCTTTCGTCCGGTAGACTCGCGGATCTGCATTCACAAGACTCTCAATCGGCACCAGAAGATCCACGTCCGTCTCCTCGTCTGAAAAGGAGTCGTTCAGTATTAGGACTAGGCGTACAGGAGTGTGCACAGATGTCCACAGGAGTACGTGGTTCCCACACGGAGTGGCCGTTCCCGGGCTCGCCATCGATCAAAGGTCGTCAGAAGATGGCCGATCGGCAGATGACGTCGTCTGATCGATTCGCTGCCGCGAAGTTCCTATCGGAGTTCTCTGTCAAAACATTTCGCCTTTTTGCACGACTGGAACTTCGCCACTGCAGAATCCTCCGGAAGTGGAGGCGCTCGGAGGCGTCTTTGACGGAGGGGATCGTTGGGGGAGTCACACCGTCGTGGCTCGTTTTGAGTACGGTAGGGACATTGCAAACTTAGAATGATCGACGGAAGAGGGACTCTGAGGTTTGAGATCGAACTTCGGCGTTTTCGGGCTACGGTGTCGACCACCGTGAGCCAAGGCAAAGAAGGTAGTCTCCGAGGTGCAGCGATGTCCGTGTCCTTTCCTCCCTTCCAGCCCTCGGCCATCTCCGACTTTTTGTTTCTTTTGAGAATATTTAATAATCTACGGCGACCGATCATTACACCGCGAGCGGCTCTGCAGAGCCTTCCGCCTCGCTGGCCGTTGACATGGGACCCCGATTCTCGGCGCGATCGGCGTCGCTGCTGCCACTCAAGTGCGCGAGAGTGGCCTGTCCCCGAAGAAGCGACGTCAGGACGCTCTGTGAAATCCTTAATGACGCCCTATTTCGTTCAAATCACAGGAGTGGAAGACGGGCATATGGTAGGAAACATAACGGCGATGGAAGAGGTCTCTTGCGAACGCTCTATACCGCTCCTAAGGGTTCAAGTCCGGACCAATTCTCTCTCCATGGAGAGATTTGCGAGATAATCACTGGGAAGGACCTTCGTGTGGACTTTCTGAACGCCAAGCGGCAGGCACAGGTCCGAAGTCGGCCAAAGGTCACTTCAGTCGAGCACCTGTATGCCGCCTATCCCCTCCGATGAGCAGTTCTACCTGAAGCAAGAGCCGTTCTTCGGTCCAGGCGCCGTGCCCTTTCGGGGCAGACGACCCTTCGCGGCGCCTCCCTTGACCGCCGTTTGAAACAAAAAGCCGATTTGCAGGACAACTTCGCCCAAACGTCCATCGATCATCGCGAATCATCCCTTCCGAGCCCTCCTAAGACGTCCCGGCGCGCGGCCGGAAACGCGCCTTTTCATGCAAATTCGTCTTTTGTTTGCGGTGGCAGGTTCCGCGGCGCAATCTCGGTCGTTATCCGGCCATCTCCGGATGCCTTCGGGGAGGAATCGCTCAGCGGCGCCATCGGAGGCGCCTCCGATGGGTCCCGAGGGGCGTGCCGCCTCGCAACTTCGTCTTCCGGATCAGCGCGCACGCCGATGAATAACGATTAGCGGCGGGATTAGGAGCGGCCCCAAATCACGAAGGTGGCCTGGAGGCGAGGCGAAACAAAGGGAGACGCCTCGAGAGGGTCCGCGGCGGATGGCGAAGTGGAGGAGGACACGAAGGGGAAGAAGCTCTCCGGAAGTTTTTGCCCGGACGAGCCAAGATGCGGAGGAGATAGGAGACCCTTCGGGGCGCCGTGAACTGGAGGAGTCAAGTAGGCTCCTTCCAAATCGTGAGATTAGAGGGGAGAAAGAGGCCAAGGGAATCGGGGGCTCTAGGAGGCAAAGGAACTTTGAGTGGGTTCCAGAAGAATCCGTGGGACGAAACGGTGCCCAGGTGGACATTACCACACATAACGGAAGTAGAGTGTGTTCCCCTAACGGCTCTCCGTCTCCTGAAGCTGCTTTCCAAAGACGGAGATAAAAGAGTTGCGTTCAAAAGTCACGCACGAACAACAGAGTCTCTATGGGAGCGTCGAATTCCGCCGAATCGATCGACTGTTACAGTGGTTACCTGCGGGGGTCTGAAGGCCGTCGGTGGAGGCGAAGAAGTGGAGCAGAAGGAGCAGAAGGCCGATCCGCGTCGGCGTCGTCGCGCAGCGACTCATCGAGTACAGTACTGCGCGGCTCGGGATCGCCGCAATCAATCGTCGACGGTGCTCGTCATATCCGTCGGCGGCGATCAGTGCGCGAAGACGCGTAGGGGGCGCGGGGGAGGCGCCTCGGAGATGCCTCGAGTGGCCGGGGCGGTGCCTGGCTCGAGGGCTTCGGAGGATCAGGGCCGAAGATGGGCGCTATTTATCATCGGAGCCGAGACTCGATGGACTCCGAGGCGCCCGAGGTGTTAGGACTGCCGCCGAGGGGAACAAAGTCAGAATTTCGACGGCCGATTGCGGTTCGGAACGCGATTGCGCGCGGAGATAGCGGAGAAGAAACGCCACCGAAAGGGAGTTGTCGGGACCGGAGTGCAGGCGAAACCTCTGGGAAGGTGCTAAGAAGGAGAGGGCGATTACGGGTACATGGAGGTCGGAGAGGCATGTACCAGGGTGCCCCCACTACTTTCAGAAGATCTTAGAAGCTTTCCAAATGCCTCCACCTGCCCTCCACTGACCGTATCCTAGAAAACAGATTTATCTGGGCACGCGTCGACCTTCGGCCGTCTCCGAATAGCACCTTTCGGACTTTTTCTGTCCACTCCACTCTTAGCATAATCGCCAATAAAAGTCTCCCATCACAGCCTCCGTTTCCTAATTGTCTTCAGCGTCTTCGCTACCGTACCCTTGAGTTCCTCTGAATCCGACCTCGGTGTTTCGGAGGCCGAGCGAAGGCTCCAATTAGCCTTCTCGGAATCCAATTAAGTCGAAACCGGCCATTAGGCTTGCACCCTCCCGTAAATCATAACGGATTCGCCTTTCGCCTCCCGGGAACAATGGACCACATGTGTCGTAAAGCGTTGCGCAACGGCCGTCTTCGGTGTTTACGGAGTGCGGCGGCGGCGAGAAGTCGTTAGGGGAGCCCGTGATCCACTTCGAGTTGCATAATGTCGCCGCGCGGTGACCTTCGCGTGCATGTGAATCCGCCTAGGTGGCCTCGGCTTCTCCGACGCCCTTGGGAGCGTCGAGAGGCTCCGGGGATAAATCAACGCAACGACCCCCGCGGCGCAGAAACAAATTAGACAAACAAATCCTCCGTGATTACCTGTGAAATTGCCGACCATCGCCGGGTCCCGCGACGAATCGGCTTCGCACACGCCCGACTCCACGCTGACATCGTCGACTCCTAGCCAGAAGTGGTCCCGCGACGAAGACTTCTTCACCTCGATCACCACCTGAAGAGGAAAAGGGGTGAGGGCTGTGCAGGGGTCAACTGTGGAGTTTCTGTGGCTTTAGGCGCCATGGGCTCCAAGAGGAATGCAGCCCTTATGGTCCGTTTCTCGAGGATCAGTTACCACAGGGTCAGGACCAAAAGAAGAGCGTACTCCAAAGGATAGCCCAGGGAAGCTCTTTACCCTCGTTCTTTCATCTGTGTCAAATTACAGTTACTTTTATGTGCTTCCCATAGACTCGTGGTACAGGTCTGGCTATGAGTCCGGAGTAGATTCTAAACGGGTCCGGACTGGAGCCCTGAATCAAAATGTGCCAACATATTGGGTTGGTGCATTGAAAATGGGCCACTATTGTAATAATTGTTTATTTGCCTTGTTTCAACCATTTCACTTTAAGGTAAGCCGAATTCCTCGTTCGTAGAAAATGCGGGGCTTGGAGTCGAAAAATGGTTTGGTCCCAGTTTTGGCCTCTTTGTCTTATTCGCAGTGATTTCCCCTGATTTCGTCAGTTATAGGCGAGCGCAGATGATAATGAAATAGAGCGAAGAGTACTATATGAATAGCAAAAAAGGAATTTGTAAACTCAAAATGCAGAGCAATTCTGGGGGCCAACTTGAAACTGTGAGTTCTCAGGTACCATTCCTGAATTGCGACTTTTTCAACATTTGGCTTTCTTGACTCCCTTGAGAACATTCCATGGAGTAGAAGCGAGCTCGTGGAGCCACTATGTGCGCATAGTAGCCGTGAGTGATGGCTACCTACTACATGTCCCCTTAGCATGTTAGAGTACGTGATGATCCGACAGGGTCATGTTGCGACACGTGATAAACACAGCGATGGGTGCATTCGGTAGGATAGACCCAAGGATGTGCGTGGTTGAAAGCAGTCACCGTCCATCACACAATTAATATCTTATTAACATCATTTCGCCATTTCTAGGTGCCAAAAAGTGACCATAGAGACAGAAAATATTGTAAGTCGATCAACTTTTCAATTTATCTTGATTTTTTGGCTTTTTTGTACCACTTCTGTTGTTATATTCGCGTTCCAGTTGTAGACAGTTTTCAGACTTACAGTATTTATGCCTCACCCTGTACACAACAATGCACCAATCAATTTTGGCCTAGGAATAAATATTGCAAAATTAAAGAATGTGGCCTGTACAAAGAATGTACCAAGTGGCCCATTTTCAATACAGCAACCCAATTTCTAAAACCGAGGAAATTAGCCCAAATTATTATGATCTTCCAACTTCCCCCCAAATTTGAAGTGTAATTCGGACTCGGACTGGATCGGCGTCACTGGCCCTGACAACGAACCTTAAAGGGAGCGTGGCGGGCGCCGATGCTGAGGGCGAAAGGATGCCACGCGGTCTTCGGCTGGTCCTGGAGCGCTCCGACGAAGAGGATGCGGCGCTCCGCCAGCGGACGGCTCTTCTCGAGGGTGCCGACGAGGAGCCTTCCGACGCTGTCGCCGCGCACGAAGAGGAGCAGCCGGAGGCAGGAGTAGCGGCTGACGGAGAAGTCGAGGGGCCGCGAGTAGAGTCTACCGTAATCGTCGTAAGGGAGCGTAGTCGTCTCCACGGCGAGATAGTGGCCTCCTGAGGGGGAAGATGAGTTAGGCGGCCATGGAGGCCTACCGATTTGCCCATTGGGCGCCAGAGGAGCGTCGGCACCGGAGAGAACCCTTCGGAACTGGAGGGGCGCCGACGCCTCTGACTCGAAGGCGCAGATCGAGGGCGTCTCGAAGCGGCAGATCTCGGTGATTCCGTTCCCGCCGCCGATCTCATCGTCGCCTAAATTGAGCTCTTAAGTACCCTCCGGGACTACTGAAAGCCGGGAAGGGACGCACCGAAACGGGGGGTGGCGACGATCTCGCGGATGCTCCAGGCGCTCTCCCCGCCGTTGGGGACGATCGTCTTGACGGCGACTTCGTACTCTGTGCCGGGCTCGAGGTTGGTGATGCGCACACGGCGACTCTCCGAGGTAAGTCTCTCGTACTTCTCTGTGTGGAGGACACCGTACTGCACCACGTAGATGTTCCTCTGCACGGCGTTCTCCGCCTCGATGCCCTCGTTCGGGTCCTTCCAGCGCACCTCCACCTCCGAGGGCGCCACCGCGTTGGCCCTGACGTGCAGGGGCGCCGAAAGGTAGAAGAGCCGCTCGCTGCCTAAAGGGGATACTGTAGGGGGTCTAGCCATGCTGGCGGCGCACTCTGGCGACGACGTGGAAGGGCGGTGGTCGCTGTGAGTAGCACCTTGACACTGTCTTCGTCTTCGGCCTCATTGTAGGCGGTCACCGCGAAGACGTACGTCGTGTTCGGTTCTGAAGGGCCGTTAGACGAGCACCCGGAAGCGACTCACTCAGGAACTCGATGGTGAAGGCGTTCGTGTCGACGCCCTCGATGACGATTTTCCGACTCGGCGTCCCGACGCCGTAAGAGATCGTGTAGCCGCGCACGAGGATCTCCTCGGAGCTGTCGGGAGGGTCCCACCACAGGGTGATCGTCGAGTCCGTCGTCTGAGTCCGAACGTTCTGCGGAGGGTCTGGGACGCGCCATTCTGCAACTCAGCGCTTAGGCGTGGGCCAGTGCACGCTCCGTAGACAGACTCACAAGGGAACATCCCCAAGTGATAGTTGCAGATTGAAATGACATGTGGTGCAACGGATAGAGGAGATCTTAGGAAGACGAGCTGCGTATCTGCGTGGTCCAGCGGTAGTGCTCTGAGCCACCAGTCAACAGTGTCGGGTTCGACCCCCACAGAGAATCTTCTATTTTTCGATTTGCTTTCTTTTTCGCCAACATCGCTGGCTATATTCATTTCTACGAACTTTAGAAAGGTATTCACGCGGACAAGTGCGTGTATTGGTCGAAACAGAATAGGTTCTGCCGCTATGATATCTATAAGGATAAACAGAGAAGGGAGGACGCGAAAGAATGAAAAACAGCTTCACAAAAACAGCTTCACCCTTCACCGATTCCAAACTAAAGCGTTGATAAACACCAGGATATGTGGAAATATGTAGATTTGGTGAAAAGAAAAAAGGTAAAAAAAAAAGCAATTGGGGGTCGAACCCGACACCGTTGACTGGTGGCTCAGAGCACTACCCCTTGACCCGCAGGAACGTCACGGAAGAGAAATTTCAACATACTAGTCGCGACTGCCGTTATTTTTCATATTTCGGGGGGCTGTTTATGGTAGCCAGTCTGCATATGGGCAGCGCGTTTTGTGTGCGCTCGTCTTCCTAAGATCTCCTCTATCCGTTACACCACATTTCATTTCAATCTGCAATTATCACTTGGGGATGTTCCCTTGTCAGCGGCCTGTATTGTAGACGTCTAGTGCGACCATTTCAG
Organism: Steinernema hermaphroditum; assembly: GCA_030435675.1. Taxonomy (NCBI): domain Eukaryota; kingdom Metazoa; phylum Nematoda; class Chromadorea; order Rhabditida; family Steinernematidae; genus Steinernema; species Steinernema hermaphroditum. The sequence continues at coordinate 9,120,410 of CM059622.1, forward strand.
ACAGTTTTGAGCACAGATCCTGAGAATGTCTACCAGACGCAATTTTTCTCTGAAAATGTCCTTTCTGTGGGCCTACACATATTGGAGAGCTGCTTGCATCCTCGACATGAAATGTTACTCAAAAGAATCACAAGTGTGGATTGAAGGAAAGCGTTTTGTTTTGGAGCGGAAGGCGGAAGATGCACACGAAATGTCACAAACTGATTGGCTCAGATGTGTCACAGCCACTAGACATTACTCACAAATGCCGTGAAAAGCCGCCAATCTGAAGACCACCTGCTATTTCGATTGTGTCTAGTTGGAGTTGGGTGAGATTCTGCACGCTCCCCGTATAGGCCCTTTGTTCAGTTGTTTTGGGACGGAAATCTCCGCTTACGTGAATATAATTAGTTCCTGTCGTGGACAGCGGACTGGAAGGACCAAAAAGCGCTCGCAATTGAGTGAATCCGGGGATTTTTTTTAAATAAATTCTCTCTCGGCTAAAAAATGGCGAACGGAAACTGCTAAATCAAAGTATGACGTGTCCCCAAAGGGATGCGGTAGTTTCTCTTTATCAGCATCTCTATTTCAATCGTGGACCACAGCGCAAAAAAGAGGTGCCAAAGGGTCACTAGGTCAGGAGGTACTGTGAGGGGGTTCACTGCTTTCCTCCATCTTCTTTTTAGAGGCCGAACCGCGCAATCGCCCCGGAAACCTCTTCGTCGTGCAGAGTTCCCCAAATCGCGTCGTTCACCTAAGCCCGGGCAAGACTCTCCACGAGTCGTCGGCTTCCTCCAAAACACCCTTCCGCACAGAATATGCAAATTTGATCGCGGCGGCCTCAGAGGCCCATCGGCGCCGCCATAATCGTAATCTTAACGACACGGCCCAAAAGCGACATTCGGCGAAGTGCGTCTCCACTCACCGCTCTGCGTCGAAACGAAGCCGAATAAGGCGAAGAAGGCGAGAAGGAGTGCGGAAGGGGCCATCGGAGCGTCCCGGCGTCTGCTGTTTCCTTCGGAGATTCCCGACCTGCGCGACTCAGCTAATCGACGGTGACATCTCCTCGTCAAAAACGGGTGCACGCCTGAAACAAGCGCAGTGACCTCGATTCGAATATTATTTATCGCTCGGGGCCACCAGGTGACCTTCGGGAGCGTCTTGGCTAATTGAGCCAATTCCTCGACCACCGAGGCGCGCCTTGGGTAGCAGCGGTCACACTCAATTTCACAAATCCGAAGGTGCAATTAGGGGAGAAGCAGGCGATCGCTGTGGCCACGGATCCAGCGTCGAAGTTAGGCTGGCACAGGGCCACGCCCGAATCGGAATCCGATCTTAATTCGATTCCCTACAGCTCAAAAAAGCGCCTTTCGCCGACTTCGCGCTTAGGAACTCTTCGATGGCCCGAGATAGTAAACAAGAGATAAAAATGGGATCGCGCTGTTGCAAAGACAAGGATTACGGTAATGGTGCAAGACACGAACTTCCTCTTTCTTGGGAAAAAGTACGGTCCTGGCGCCCGACCCACCTTCTTTATTCGGCTCCATCCACGGAATAACTCGAGCGATTACGGTAACCGAGAGACATTCCCTCAGGACGAGAGTTCGTCATCCCTCAAGCGGGAAGCGAGAAAAGTGAATGCGATCGAAGTCTGAGAGACTGAGAGTGAGATCGATGACTAACGAGGCGTCTCAATTCCCATAAAAGTACAGATGAGACGGTCCGTCTCGTCTAGGCGCTGTAAAGTCTCCGGAAGGAAGCGAGCAAACAGTCGCGCAATTTGACCAGCTGGTAGGCCTGCGCGGGCTCCGCTGCAAAGTCCGAGGTCGCACGGGCCACAAAGATTCGAAATTGAATTTCGCGTCGGCGACAAACGAAGAAGCCACAAATTGTACCCACGCATTAGCATAATAATCGCTGAAAGGTGAGTAATTGCGTTTGACGCCTTGCGCTGTCACAATCGCGAGGCATTCAGAGTGTCCTCGAGGGGCGGCGGCCCTAAGCCCCGCCCAGCTCCTAGTAAGATGAGAAGAGCGCCCCTCTGAGAGGCCTAATTGTTGCGTCTCAGACAATGGAAGCGATGTTCTGGCCACCACTTACCGAAGCCCATCGAGTGACAGCTGCCCATAAATCCTACTTGAGATCTGGAAATAATCGCTTTATCGATTCACCGCAATAAATAAACGAAAACACCAGGAACCAATATTATCCAAAAGCGATCGCGCGGAATTTTGCGCTTACTTCTTCTTGGCGGCTTCTTCGGCTTCGGCGGCTTGGCGCTCCACCTCGACTACCTTCAGAAGGTCTTCCACTTCCTGGACGGTGAGGATGCGCTGGGTGCAGTGCGAGGGCTTGTTACGATCAGCTTTCATGACGGAGATTTCGATGTTTTGGGCCCCTGACTGGACGACCTGCGACAGTGCCTTGATCACCAGCTTCAACACGGTGCCTTCGTCGGCAGTGTTTTCGTCCGAATAGTGCTCTTCCAGGTACTCGCGGACTGGCTTTTCTCCACGACCCGTCGAGTTGGCCAGATATTCGTAGTAGGCGCCGGACGGCTCGGTCTTGAACAAGCGTGGAGTTCCGTCGTAGTCGAATCCACCAATAAGCATCGAGATTCCGAAAGGTCGACGGCCAGGGCTCTGTGTGAACCGCTAAATAAGCATGTAAAGAAATAGTCAGGACAGAAAACAACTTACCTGTTTAGTGTTTGCGATGAATCGAGCGATGTACCCAACAGTAACCGGGTCTTCTAGGGTGAGCTTGTACGACTGGCATTCAATTCTGGCGCGATCAACGAGAACGCGAGCGTCGGCACTCAATCCTAAAACATGGCTAAATAAAAACACATCAGAGGTACTAAAGGTTAACCTGCGAATGCAAGCATGACATGGCTGTCAATGCTGTGGATCTTGCGAATGGTGCGATCATCCTGCAAAGTTGGGATCGACTTCTTCTCAACGCCGATGACGACACAGTCCTTGCCACGAACACCGATCTAAAACGCAAAGATGAATACGAGGCTTCGGCGAGGACAATGATCTTACGGCTGTCGACCCTTTCTTAACCGCTTCTTGTGCATACTCCACCTGGAAGAGATGTCCGTCAGGGGAAAAGATAGTAATGGCTCGATCGTAGCGCTCCATCTCTGAAAGCAAAGCCAAGCGGTGTTCAACAGTAACAAAAAAGCGGGCGTTTACAAGGATAAAGCTCGAACAACAGCCTAGAAATACAGCCTCAACCATCCCGCTACCCTGAGCACGCCTGTTATGCGAAACAAAAATATTCCCCTGGCCACGATGGTCGCGGCCAGTAAACGACGCAACAAAACACAAACGGTGCCGTCAACTGGCTAAGCCGGCGCGGCCTCCGGAGAAAGGCAACGCTCCTCGGAGACGGCCGAGGTTTCGAATCGGTCATCATTTTCCAAGTGGCCCGCGAATCGCTGTCATGCAGGGTGCCCGTGGTGAGACCCACCAGCTAAATCTCCGCCAATGCGGAATTTCAAAACAGAAATGTTTCGACACTTTTGGAGACCGTTGCTCGACTCTAATGCGATCTTGCCGTCGCTGAAGGTTCGGGTCACCGTTTTATGTGCTTTTTCGTGTTCCTCTCGAGTTGTTCGCCTCATCCACTGTTTCCTTGTCACTAAATTCCCCTTTCCAGATTAATTAATGTCGAGTCCGGAAGAGAACGACTGCGCCATCTGCTACCAAGTGGCGGTTTACCCGACCAGATTGGAATGCTGCCGGAACTGCTTCTGCTTCCTGTGCATCAAAGGTATGTGTCCACTCACAGTGGCGTTACCAGACAGACCACATTTCAGGCGTTTTCACTCGGAACGGTTCATGTCCTCTATGTCGAGCGCCGCTGGCTGCCGCGCTCTTCAGGCATCCATCCTTCTCACAAGCCATCAGCAACACCGTGCCCCTCTCGGACAGCCAACGCGAAGAACTTGAAGGAGAGGACGACGATCCGAGTCAGGCGATCAAGACTGAAGATGAAGATGGGCCGGACCCTTCGACTTCTGCTGCGCGGGTTAAAACCGAGCCTGTCGATGAATACAGTGGTTCACAGATGCCCGAAGACGTGAAGCCCATCCCAGAAAAATTGGCAGCTCTTTTAAGCATGCCCAGTACTAGTACAGGCGGTCAAACTGCGACTCAAAACGCCACCCAAGCCGTTCTGCCATCTCCCACCCAGAGCATTCTTGCCGCTCCAGATACTCAAGATGCCGCACCAACTCAAATTCTCACGGAGGAACTGCCAGATGTGAAGCCTGATATTGCTGGCCTTCTTTCCCAGGACAATGGACAGAACGGACAAACTTCCCGGCCATTTTCCAGAAACAGTTCGGACAGTTCTCCTCGAAATGAACCTCTCCGCAGTGGTGTTCAGTGGTTCTACAGAGTATGACCAATACTTGTTGTGTGCTGAATGTATGGGAGAATTTAGGGCCGACACGAAGGATGGTGGCGATACGATCCTCACACAGAGCACCGAATAGAACGCGCTTTCAGTGAAGACAGCGAGGGAATCCACACGGCGTGGATTTCCGGATTCCACTACGACATCGACTTTTCGACGATGGAGCAGATTCGAGTGGACATCAGCCACTGCAGGCGACAAGTGAGGAGAGTGTTGCCCGAAGAGATCTACCGATTCCGTCGTGATCATAACGTGAAGGGCATTGCGGGCATCTTTTACGCTGGAAATCCTGAGTGATGGTTTCCAAGCTGGTTTACTAAATCTGTTCGATGTACATACAAATATTTTGTGTTCACAGCAGCCATAGTGAGATCTAGGGGAGGATTCAGATGCGCTTATGCACTCCCATTCGACAGTTCGAGGACGTTCGTTTCGTGTTTTATGGCGTCGAGGTGGTTCTCCACTTGCTCCTGGGCGCGCTCTGCGTTGTCCGAGGAGTCGGCTGCATTCTGGCCGTCGGAGTTGAGCGATCCTTCCTTCAGCTTTCTGAGCTTCTCCTGTTTTCTGTATTTCGCTCGTCGGTTTTGGAACCACACCTGAAAGGGCAGTCACGTGTGTAAAGGCGGTTAACCTACTTGGACTCGTGCTTCCGTTAGGTCAATCTTCAGAGCCAGTTCTTCTCTGTAACGTTTCAGTGTAGTGGGGAAGTACTTAATGTGCACGAGTAGCACGATTAAATACCTCAAGTAGATGTCCGGATAGTGGGTTTCCATGAAAGCCCTCTCCAGCTCCTTGAGTTGGATGGAGGTGAAGGTGGTGCGTATGCGCCGCTGCTTCCTTCGCTCTGCGGGGTTCGCACTCCCGCAGATGGCACCAACGAGGGACGGCCCCTGGATGCCGGCCATGAGGGTGGACGGATTCGCGGAACGAATCGCGTCGCCGGCGGAGGGAAGGAGGGAGCCCGGATTCGGGTAGAGCTTGTAGGGGAGCCCCGAGTTGAAGAAGGCCTGCAGTGACTCCTGCGTTGAGCGGTAGGCGTTTGTAGGATTCTGGACGCCCTGCGCCGTCGAGCTGATCGTCGAGGGGATCACAGAGTGGTTCTGCGCCCCGAGGCCTCTGAACAGCTCTAATCTACACCCTCCAAGCACTCAAACCTTGTGCCGGCGGCCAGCTGCGAGTAGGGGTTACTGTACTGCCCGTAGAGGTGCTGTTGGTGCATTCCAGAGTTGCCGTATCCTGCGGCGCCTCCGGTATTCGCCGCGGCGAACGGAATGTTCGCGTTGAGACCGAAGGGGTTCGTGTCGTTGGCGGAGGACTGTTGCGAGGAGAAGTAGCCACCATAGTCCATCATGTCGAGACCTGAAGGAACGTTTTAATTATTCGACCGATTAATTAATCTGCGCACGCCTATCGAATCCGAACCGCGAGTTCATCGGATCAGTCGGAAGCCGTAAGTCACTTAGCCGGTGGCCCCGGAGCCTAGAAATTAGATATTTTCCAGATCACGAGATTACCCCGGACCGGGCCTCGCCCCGCCCTCGAGACGCTCGCGCGGGGTACGGTACCGCGATTTGTTTTCGCGAAATAGGGGACATATGGTGTCGCAGTCGGAGTGTGGCCTCCGGATTGACCGTAATTGGATTAGTTAGGGGCGATCGTCGGAATCAAGAGGATTGTCCTCGGCCTCTTAGCGTGATTACGCGATCGTTCCCTCATTTGCGTATTTGGCGATCGGACCTCGAAGAAGCTGGCGACTCCAGGAACTCCCGAGATTCCCCGCGAGAAGACGGAAGTATGCTACGCATGTCCTCTGTGACGCCTTCTAGGATTCGTCGTTTGTGAAAAAGAAGGTTTTGCGTGTCCTTATCAGAGAGGAGCCTCTTGCCTTGCACAGAAGGTCATCCGAGCCTCGGCAGAGTCCATCATTCCGCATAGAGGATCACTTTTAAGGTTGGCTACTCTCATTTCTGTACCTCCCCTCTGAAGTTCTAGGCCCAGAAGCACCTTCTGCCAAGAACAGAAGGAGCTGGAACGTGGACCTTCCACGTGTCTTGGCCACTCCCCCTCTGAGCAATCAGCTAAAGCGCCTTTTGTCTTCGTCTCCGACTCTTCCTCTAATCCAATTAGCCTCCACAATCAGCGCCGGCCCGGCTACCGTACCCCAGGCTAATGTCCTTTGCATCGATCGACCTCCTGACGAACTTTCGACGTTGTCGCCGTGAACCTTTTTTTTGTCTCCGAAGTAATCCATTAAACGTCTCCGCGCAACTTGCAATTCTCGCGCGCAGCCCTGACCGTCCGAGATGCGCTGCCAGCAGGTATCCGGTCCACTCGAACCCTTCGAGCGCCCCATTTGCATTCGCCCCTCTCCGTTCCGCGCACGCCTGAGATGACGAAAGGCAACGGAGTCCGCGAGCTCCTCCGCTTCTCACCCACCGTCGTATTCCTCGTCGGCTTCGTGCCTCCTCTGGTCGGCGCCGTCGCCGCCATCACCGTCGCCCTCTGGCAGCACCGTGAGCAGATCTCCAACTACAACTGGCAGTGCGGGGTGAGTTCAGACGGAGAACAGCCCTAAAACGGCCTTTCAGCGGGCGTTTCTGCCCTCCCTCTCGCGCATCATCAACCTTCCCCTGGAACGTACCTTCTGGCAGCTCTTCACTCTCTTCCACGTCCCCATGCGTCTCATTGAGCTCGGCGTCGGCTGTCGGTCCCCTCCCCTTTCCTACTTACAGTACCTTTCCAGACAACCGCTACCGGCGCCTCCGGAGCGTCAACTGCCGCTTCCCGCTCTTCCACGAGCTTGCGCGCCATGCGTACCTCGTCTGCGGCCTCTTGGAACTCGTCTTCCTCGTCGGCCTCTCCGTCATCGGAGAGCGTGAAAGCAACCGTGAGTCTTCCCTTTGAGACCCAACAGACGCCCTTCAGATCTGCACGTCATCTGCTTTTACATCTTCGGCACCTTCGGCCTCGGCTTCTTCTTCTCCAATACCGTCTGTCACTCCAGTTCCCTTTACTACTTGAATCCCCACGTGAGTCCGTCTCCACCCCTCCCACGCCGCCTTCTTCCAGGGGAAGACCTCCTACCACCTGAAGCTCGCCATCGGCATCCTCTACGTCATCTCGGTGCCGATCCTCCTCGGCTCCTTCCTCCTCTACTGGAAGAAGTGCATCACTTTCAGTAGGTTCCGCGTCCGCCTATCGTAATCCACCCCTTTCAGTGTACGAGGTGTTTGCCGTGTCCGAGTACGTTGACGTCTTCCTCAACATCACTTTCCACGGCTGCGCCTTCCTCGACATCAGATACAAAGTCGTCTTCAGCGTGCAGCACGTGGCGCCCGCGAAGACGCTCTCCTAGCAGGCCTAGAGAAGTTTCCAGAAGATGTTTCAGAAGACTAATTTATCCAAAGATTCTACGAATCCATTCCCAATAAAAAGCGACTTTAAGGGATACTGTATGCCTCGCAGGGGAAGGGTAGATACCGCGTCAGAACTGCGGCTCAGAGTCTTTCGTTCCATTCTTTTCAAGAGGTCCCTTCGGCAGGTCCGAGGCTCTTCGCCTTTGTCTTGGCTCAAGAAGCCATATCGTAATAATAGGGGTTGAACAATAGAGGATCTTCCAAAAGAAGCTATCGTCATTCTGTTTTCTTTCCTCTGGCATCACGACTCCGTCATCTTTCCGTTTCCTGAGACCTCTCCACACCTGGCGCAAAACATTTGCCAAAACAGAGCGATTCTTCCCAGAGCTGACGCGCCAGTGGCTTCGTCTGCTGGGGTTCAAGAAGGTCGCCCCTCTCGAGAAGAGAGGGGAGGGGTCCGAGGAAGGAGGAGACGAATCCTGGAGGATCGGCCTTCCGAAGGCACATCCACGACAATTAGCGCTTGTAGCGGGCGTTAATTGGACACGAGGAGCCTCAGTCGCCATGGAGACGTCGAGGAGTCGGCCATCGGCGCGCCGCTCCTCGTCTCCCCTCACGCACTCCTGACGATCGATTCTTGCAGCTTCTGACCGTCGATCGCCCGATGGATGCCGAAGCGGACTCGTCTTCCAACGGCTTCCAAATGTGAGTTCCTCCGACGCCGACCCCTGATCTCTTTTAGGGACTGCACGATCCCCGAGCTGCCGGCGGGGCAGAAGCTCCGACTTTTCCTGGTGAAGCCTTGGGATGACCCCAACTTCGTCGGCCTCAACACCGTCGAAATCTTCTCGTCGAAGGGCACTCGCGCGGAGATAGCATCGGTGAGCGTCCTCTTCTGGTCCTCCAGAAACTCGGAAGTTCAGATCACGACGAATGCGGCGGAGAGCCAGGGCAGCGTGGAGAGTCTCCTTTGCGGTAACGGATTCCGCTGCACCGACCCGAAGGAGATGTGGCTGGCGAAGTACTCGGCCACCGAGGGACCCGTCTGGGTGGAAATCGTCTTCGCCGAGCCCACGGAGCTCGCCATGATCAGAATCTGGGTTCGTCCGAGGCTCCTTCTAGAAGGCTACTTCTCCTTCTAGAACTACAACGAGTCGAGAGTGCACGCGCTGCGCGGCGTCCATGAGATGCGCATCGAGCTCGACGACGTCGTCGTCTTCTTCGGTGAGATGAGTTGTGCCTACAGCGAGCAGGTCGTCCAGCCCCTCGGCGACGTGAGTCCCCTGGCCCCGCCACCCACAACGCTCCCTTAGACTATCCTTTTCACGACGAGCGACGCCATCCTCGAGGCCGTCTCCGAGAACGATGCCTTCCTCCAGGAGGCTGGCGAGATCACGCGCACCACCTCCCTCCTCGACCTCCTCCACATCGATGTCTCGACGCCGTCTCCCCTCGACACCAACGCACTCTTCAACCGTACGCACACCCACACCCCCATACCTCTTCCCTTACAGTACCAGCGTCGGCGTCGCTCGGAGGCATCGTTCACCGCCCGACGACGGGCGACCTCCGACGGCGCGCCTCACTCTCGGAGCTGCTCCTCGCGGAGTTCGGGTCCGCCTCCACCAGCGACGCCCCCTCCGAGGCCTCCGAGGACGAGGGCGCCGTCGCCGGACGAGTCTTCCACATGGAGATCACGGCCAACTGGGGCGCGCCCGACGTCGTCGGCCTCACCGGTGTCCAGTTCCTCGGGCCCCACGGCACCCTCCTCGACAATTCAAAGTGCTCCGTGAAGGCGTCCAACGGCGACGATGCCGTCAAAAGGTAGGCGCTCCTTCGAAGCCTCGAAGCCGCCTTCAGAATCCTGGATGGCCAGAATTTGACGACGAAGGCCGACGAGATGTGGCTGTGCAAGTTCGACCCTGAGGGCCCTCCGCTCTGCCTCACCTTCACCTTCACCGAGACTGTCTCCGTCACAGGTACCGTATCCTGCAGGCGTATCCCAGCTCCCTTCCAGGTATCAGCGTCTGGAACTATAACGAGTCGCCTGAGATGGCCTACGCGGGAGTCCGCTGTGCGCAGTTCTACTTCGGCAGCCGGACCCTGAGCAGCGTTCTCCTCCGCAAGGCCCCCGGCTACGTCTTCTTCGACTTCGTACAGGACGTCCTCTTCGACAAGGTCCAGCTCCTGCGCCCCTCCACCGCGCGTCCCAACACGCGCTCCATCAACGCCTGTAGGTCCCCTTCCCTTGCTCAGGCACCTCCCTTTCAGTCATCTACCAGATCCGTCTTCTCTCTTCCTGGGGCGATGAGTTCTACATCGGGTACTCTCCCACCGCACATCCCTAACCCCTCCTTCCCTTGCAGGCTGAACGGAATCGAAATCTTCGATCGCCATAACCAGCTCATCTCGCTGAAACCACAGAGTGGGCTACCGTACCCGTGCTCTCTGTAGTCGTCGTTTCAGACATCGCCGCATTCCCCGAGAGCGTCAACGTCCTCCCCAACGTCGTCGGCGACCCACGCTCCTCGGACAAACTCATCGACGGCGTCAACGACACCACCAAGTATATACCACCCACCCCCCACCGCAATCCCGGCATCGTTTAGGCCTGCGCACATGTGGCTGACTCCGATCTTCCCGAACAAGTATGCCAGGATATTCATAATCTTCGACATGCCGACGTTTGTGTCCCAGATATGCGTATACAACTACCGGAAGAATCCGGAACGAGGAGTGCGCCACATTGCGGTGAGCGTTCCCCTCCCGCTCGCAGCACAATCCCGTTCAGATATCGGCGGACGACCTTATCGTCTTCAGTGGCGAAGTTCCTCAGAGCACGACTGGCCAAACGGGAAAACTTGCGATTTCATTGCGCGAGTAGCTGCTGCAAACTCAACATGAAACGATGAGTATTATTGTGTGTGATATAATTATGACGAACAATCAGTTAGTATCATGCAGTATACTAGAGCTCAAATGCGAAAAACATGGCCTAATGGAGCGAGCCACCATTCACCGGTCCAAGAAGAGATGCGGTCGTGGGAAAAGTATCACTTCCTTCTTCTGTGTCCGACGACGGGTTATGCACATTGCTTACGTTGCAGCTCAGTGGGACAGTATTCCTGAATAGGAACAAGTTGAGATTGTACACAACGTTGAGGTGCATACTGCTTACTTGTTCAAGTCAAGTCGGGAGCGAGAGGCGTACGTTGGTGTCACCGGGAATCTTTTTTTTGGTCTTTCTGGCGTATCCATTTCATTCTGCTCGTTGCCCAGCGCCTCTTGATAAATCGCTGGAGGTGGCGTTGACAGATAGGAAGTCGAGGTCTGCGAATCGTCAGAGAACCGAATGTGCATAGGAGAAGACACATAGGTAGTTCCCTAAAAATGTCATCGAATCAGAAATAACAAAAGAAACTGTTCTGCTTACCTTCGATTTTGCAGCTTTAAGCCGCATCATGGTCTGGATAAAATGAGTTCGAACGCGGTCTTCGTTGAATTCAACGCGTCCTTCCGGATTTTGACACGAAGTCGCACTACAAGAGCATGGGAACCCTTGACGGTCAATCTGGCACTTTATGTTGTCGAGTGCACATTGGCAAGTTTCGGGAAGACACTTCCCATCCGGACAAGAACATCCACACGTTGCCCGACTGGCCCTTATATCGTCGTTCTCGGCTTTGTCGGACTAAATTGATGACTTTATAATTTGAGACACAGGACAAAAACTTACGGTATCGATAGGTATCCCAGAGGCTTTCAGCAACAACTTCCTAGCCCCCGTTCCTAATGGCTGGAAGCAGCACTCCTCCTCGGTAACCAATACTTCATCATCATCGACATCCTTAGCCGTAACAGTTCACATTTGAAATCACAACAGGGACTTACATTGTCACCCATGGAAAAGTCAGCGTACTTCACATCCTCATCTCCGTCAGATCCTTCCGCGAACTGCACTTGGTCATCTTGCTCTGGGACTTCATCGGCGTTGAAATCATCAAAAGAAGTAGAGCAACTGGAAGAGACGATGAAGGAATGGCTTCCTGTGTTCGTCATGCTCCGGATACGCCTCCTTCGCTGAACTTCTGATCGCATGGCCATGTGGAGTTCAAGAGATTTTTGTTCCTAAAACGTTGAAACCACTGTGTAAGCACTTCTGAGCACTTCACTCACACTTTCTCGTTGCGAATGTCGCCGATGTTCGGCTATTGTGAAGTTTCTGTCGAAATGATGCGAAGTGTTCATTCCTAAGGCAACACAAATGACACAACAGCTCACCAACGGGCACACTACCAAGACATGATCCACCCATAGAAGGAACCACCGAGAATCCTTGAGCCCGTTCGAAGTAGAAGACTTTGACTCCCTGGAACTGGACCTTTCGCTTAACGTTCTTCAAACGTTTGAAAGCTCGTTCAGCCTCGCGATGCTCGAAAACCCTCTTTCGTGTGCTGAAACCACCGTACTACAAATCTACAGAGCGCCAAACCAGTGATTTACCCTTTGGATCTGACTTTAGGAACGTAGTTCGAGTTCGCCGACTGGGCCTGCGATGCGTCGCTATCGATGCGTGGACTTGTCACAGAGTCGATCAGCCCCTTCAAAACGTACTTAACTTCGTCTATCTCCGCCATTGTGCTTAGAGGACAAAAGGTTCGCCAGGAGACGCCTATCAGTGACACTGGAAAGCAGCTGTCAATACTACACTTGAGCGATAAACGTGGATGACACCGAAGACAACAACTCTGCAAGCGGAAATTCAAAATAGAACCAGGTGGAAAGGAAGGAGAAACGAAACCGCGCGAACCTCTTTCAAATGGGAGAATCGGTTTCCCACAAAACGGGAGTGACAGGCCAATCGTTGTGGGAGCTACTGTCACTGTCGTGCAGTCTGTTTTCGAAAAGTCGTGCTCTGAGCATTCTGTCCACGCGACCCGCGCCATTTTGTCGAAATCTGCCGAGTTCCTTTATTTGCGCCAGTGGTTTTGTTCACAAAATGCGTGGGCACTTCTTTTTTTTTTTGGAATATGCGTTAGCTCCGTGCTGGTTATGATGATTCCGACCTGCTGCGCATCATGTTAGACCGTCCACCCCCGCCCAGCTTCACTCAAACCTTCGTTTCATCCGTTGACACGGAGGGTTCGAGCGCTTAGCCTAAGCCTCCTACGTGAGTCTCGTACTCATGTCGGCTGGCCTTTAAGGTAGCTCGTCAACGCGACTGGGGGAGCCTTTCTCCGGGAGCGATTCTGGGTGGACACTGCTTGTCCTTGATCGTACAGGTGCTCAATACAGCGGACACGTTGGCAGAGGCTCTGGCAAGACTTCGAGTCGAGTTGGGGAACCCCACTGTTCGCGCGTATGCGAGTCGTGCTTTCATCATGGGCGACGGTGACCGGTTGACGAAGAACATATCGCTCGCTACTGGATTTTCTATTTTCTGTGTGGATTTTGTATTCATGCATGTGAAATCCTTAGCGAACACCCCAATAATCATCTGTTTTACTGTGTTTCGTCGCATTTCTGATGCTTTTCACGAATGCTGCGTGCGATGCATTAAGATCCTTTTCTCATTTATGTTTAATAAAGCCAGCGCATACAACTGATTGCATTGATTTTAGGTGTGGTGTTCTGCTTCGCCTCACAAACATGGCGCATCTGTCAGGTGCGGAATACTTGGCTTCCATTTATGGAACAGAGAAAGATAAGGTGAGTTGCTTGCACCACGCTTGGACTTTATGGTGTTGTTTAGGTGAACTGTTCTTTTTATTTCAAAATCGGAGCCTGCCGACACGGTGACAAATGCTCCCGCACTCACATTATGCCGACGTTCTCCCAAACGGTTCTGCTCAAGAATCTCTACCACAATCCTGTCATTGATATGCGTCAAGCTGATGCGTTCTCGAAGGTTTGTCTTTCTGGCCGTTGGTCATTGTGTTGGAATGATGCATTTTGTTCAGGTTGGGCAGAATAACAAGGAGGAACAAGAGTACTTTGATGATTTTTTTGAAGAGATCTTTGTCGAACTAAACGAGAAGTATGGTGAGGTCGAAGAGATGAACGTTTGCGATAACATCGGAGAGCACATGATCGGCAACGTTTACGTCAAATTTGCCCGGGAGGATGATGCTGAACGATGCGTGAAGGCTCTGGAAAATCGCTGGTTCAATGGCGAGCCAATTTATGCTGAACTCTCCCCGGTCACGGACTTTCGTGAAGCCTGTTGTCGCCAGTACGAACTGGGAGGTTGCGGTAAAGGCGCGTTCTGCAACTTTATGCACTTGAAGCCAATTTCGCGAGAACTGCGCAAGAAACTTTATGGTGATCGTCGATCGCCTGACCGCTACGGGCGCAGAGATCGCTATGGTGGAAGAGGTGGTGGAGGAGGTATGTCCGAAAGGCAACATTATATTTTTCCATTTTGTAATTTTTGTCCCGCTTGGGGGGGAGGGAAAAATTTAGAGGAAGTGCGATTTCTTCGATTTTGCTCAAAAAATTTAGAAAAAAAAAGGATAAAAAATGTTTTTGACATTTTCGGCCGAAAAATTGCGGCCGTTAATAACTCTTCAGGATTTTCGAAAGTTTGCAATATTTTGGTATCATTCAAAAGCGGAATAAATTCTACACAGCGTGGTCGTGGCGGATTTTTGAAATTCGCCTTAGATCTCAGGAAATTGTGTTTCCTTGGGTGTTTCTAATCATTCCAAAACTTCCACACCGCTAAGGTTAAACTGTCGCGCAGCTTAGACTAGTTTCTTTCATATATACCCAGAGAACTTACTCAACGCTTCTTTTCAGATCGAAGAGGATACGGAGGTGGCGGTGGACGTTACGGTGGTGGTGGAGGCGGCGGCGGATACGGTCGGCGCCGCTCGCGCAGCCGCGATCGCCGTTAAAGATTCATTGAAACAATTTGATACATTGTGTGTTAATTGACCTGCTTTTATCGTTTGAATGACATCGATCAATAAATGATTGTCTTGTGGGATTGACTTATCATAGGTGCACATTCACAAGGTAGAAGGAGCCTGACTCTGTCGAGGGTTAACATTCGCTGAGAGTCGTCGGTTGCTACAGTTGTTTTCAGTTTCAGTGAGATCGGATGAGACTATGCGGGTCTTTCTTTCGAGAGATCGCCAAGCTACTTAAGAGCAGAGGGAGGTCTGCACGGATAGCTTCGACGGAGTCCGAAGGTTGGTGTTGTGTTTTCTTTACGGCTTAGTGGAGATGAGCTTTTTTTTTTCGTTTGATCTCCATCTTTCCGGAACATGTGTTCCCGCCAGCACCTGGCGTCTTCTAGCCGCACCAATGTTTGCCAGAGAACTCAACTTCGAGCGATCTCTGTTTTCCTTCCCTGCGAGAAAATATCCCAGCTATGGCAATAGTCTTCTGTTCTTCAGCAAATGCATCACAAAGACAGCCTCTTTTCGCGTTGGGCGGCCTACCTTTTATAGTTTGAAAATGAGGGAACTGTCTGGAATGGTCAAACGAGACAAATGAGTTTCTTTTTGCACCATTGATCCTGTCAATCGGTCGCTCCGCACAAGCTCTCATCTCTCGTTATGGATAATCTAGGATCCGCTTATTTTCGCAGATTGCAGTCTGAAAATTCAGGCTGTGGGTGAGCGAAGCGAGCCCCGTATTCATTTTGTGCTTAGCCTAACATCCAGGCTTGGCTTAGGCAAACCCCGGCTTGGCTTAGGCTCCGGCTTAGGACTATGCCTATTGATTTAATGCGAGCCCGAAGGGCGAGTCCTGTTGTCTTGACGGCTTCGCTGATATCCTAGTACTTCTGAAGGTCTAAATTCCAACTTATGGAGTTCTGAGTTCATTTTACAGGCGATCTACCTCATTTCTACCCCGATTTTTACTTTAATCCTGCTTCGGTGGATCACAGAAGTGTGGAGAGTGACTACAACAGAAGAGAAGGAAAAAAAACTGCTGAAATCAAGCATCCGAAGAAGGTGTTCCAGGCCTTCTGGGAGCCATTGCACCAACAACGACGGCCGAGAACGACCGCTCACTCAACTCATTCGGCCCAGACAGCCTCAGAGAGAGAGCGAGTGGACGACCCGACCGATCGCTGGGGACACAAATCCTGGTCGGGACATTTTCTCGCAGGGATATTTTCTCGCAGGGATATTTTCTCACATAATCGCACTTTGATTCGCATCTGCACATTTCTTCCTTCTTTATCGTCCAGCGGTGGACTGTGCTCCGAGCAATCTTATCACTCTACTTCAAACCGTTATCTCCATCTGTATTTTTTATTTGTACAGTCTCCGAAAACGGAATGTTACCGGGTGCGAACTGTATACGTATGTAAAAACCGGCTCGGCAACTACTGTAGTCCAAAGATTTTCATTTTTGTTCAGCTCTGCAGGTGTACTGTAACATAATGCAGCAATTCTTTTGATTCTATTGTCCGATCAACGGCGAATGTCACCGCCGCAGTTCGTTGCAGGACCGCAATCAGGGACACGATTGAGTCCGTTATAAGGGGATTTCCGGGTTTTGAGTTTTGAGGCGCGCATGTTCGTTTTAGCTTATTGTCTCCATCATTTCGATGGATTTATCGTACGGTTTCTTGCTTTTGTTATTGGGGCTATGTGGCTGATAAAGCTTGATCAAATTCGTGCGTAGTGCGAAAGGTACATCGAAATGATGGAGACAATAAGCTAAAACGAACATGCGCGCCTCAAAACCGTTATAACTTTGCGAGGAAAGTAGAAAATGCGCCGCAAACCGATGCATACGCTTCTTCGGCGATCGGCGAACACTTCTATCAAAGCGGAATTTTGAAAAACGGCTTTGTCTTCGAAATAATCCACTTATTCAGTCAGAAACCCGGAAATCCCCTTATAACGGACTCAATCGTGTCCCTGATTGCGGTCCTGCAACGAA
This sequence comes from Steinernema hermaphroditum, assembly GCA_030435675.1. Lineage (NCBI taxonomy): Eukaryota > Metazoa > Nematoda > Chromadorea > Rhabditida > Steinernematidae > Steinernema > Steinernema hermaphroditum. The sequence continues at coordinate 9,137,077 of CM059622.1, forward strand.
CTGCGGCGGTGACATTCGCCGTTGATCGGACAATACTGTAGTTCCATTGCTCGATTTAGTTGACGTGCCACGAATTCGTTGAGTTCATTTGATCTACACATTTCTTCCTCTTCTTCTCTAGGTATGCACTGTTCACAAAACCCTTTTCTGTAGATGACGCTAAGGTCACCGATACTCCGTCGTTTTTTTACGTGGGTGTCCAGCGATGCAGAGCGGACGGTCCAAGTTCTTGTAACCTTTGCTCGGAGTGATTCCCGTGTCGTCGACAAAATTATGTTTTCGGCTCCGTCTAACGGGTGGTGCGAATTTATCATCGCCGAGCAACGAGCGTCTGCACTTCTAATCGGACGAACGGCTACCGTTACCTGTCAGTAGCCGACTTGTAGCCAACCGGTCATTCAGCGACGTCGTCTGCTTGAGATAAATGACTCGCTTCAGCGCCACCCATTTTCACGGCCCTAGCCCGTCGACATCGATATCGGGTGCTTTAAAAAGCGCCCGCATGGCTAAGCACTTCAGTGTGGAAGCCTTCCTTGCCCTGCTCGTTTGCCTTTCGTACTTTTCTGGTTTTCTTCGTTTGCGCCTCTGGCTTTCCACGGCGTCAACGTCCAACTGTCGCAGGATAAGTGTGCACTCGGGTTCCTCCTTCTTTGCAGCTTTCTATTCCCAGGGAAGAGCGATTTTTAAGAAGTTTCCTTTTTGAAAAGCTGTTTTGCTCCTTGCCGAATCCGGTTCTCTGCATAACCTGTTTGCCATCTGCCATGCTTGTTGAAAAAGATACGAATTGGTGTGTCCTCCTCGACGGTGCTCTTTCTGATCAGTCGATCAAACATCAAAAACCATCGATTCGGGCTGCCGTATTGTCTGCCACAGTCGGCGACACTCAGCACCACGTGAGAGGACAGGTGATCAGGAGACCAAGCTGTCTATAGACGTGATCTTTCCTTCCGCGACTCATTCTATCTCTGGCAGACTGAGCTGCGCAGTTGGTCAGCGATTTTGTGGGACTTGGTCTCTGTTCTCCGATCGTGTTTACTGACGTTCGCTTTTCAGGTTTTCCGCCTCAGACGTGTTCACTGACGAAGACAACTGCCATTCGGAGATTTCATCACACGCCGGCTGACATTCCCAACGTTCCTTTTGGTCTCCAAGTCACCTTCTCCTCAGCTTCGCACTTCGTGGAATTTGCTACCACTACCACAGTGACCATGGAATCGTTACTGAAAAACCCGCGAGTCCGCATGCGCGATGCCAAAGCCGTTGAGAGAAAATTGGCTCAGATCATCGATGGCGGAATGAAGCAGCTGATGGTGAGTTTCATCGAGTTTCGTTATTTTATGATTCAACGAAATGATTCTATAGGTTATCAGCGATTTTGACTACACGCTTTCGCGCTTTATTGATGCGAACGGAGAGCGCTGCTGGACAACTCACGGAGTGTTCGACAATGCGGCTATGGAGATGGACCCGACGCTTGGACAGAAATTTGTGGCGTTGAAGGAGAAGTACCTTCCCATCGAATTCTGCCCGACGATGACGATTGCTGAGAAGACTCCGCACATGGAGAAGTGGTGGCGAACAAGCCACGGACACATCATTGATGCGCGTTTCACGAAAAAGGTCATCGAGAAAGCTGTCGCTCAATCAAAAGTTGAAATCAGGTATGTTTATAGCGAACTTATTGAGTTTATAGCCCACTTTATAGGGATCGCGGATTTGAGATGATTGCGAAACTTGAAGAGCATGCCGTTCCTCTCATCATATTTAGGTATCTTTGGCTTCCCACTGCAACACTGCATGTGTTTTAAAATTTAGTGCTGGAATCGGTAACGTCATAGAGGTTTTCCTGAAGCAGCGCATGGAAACCATTCCTTTCAATGTTCATTTGATTTCCAACATGATGAGCTTCGACGAAGAGGTAATCTTGCTAGTTAGTTACAATGTCGAAATGTTCTGCATTTAGGGTGTTTGTTCTACGTTCAGTGAACCATTAATCCACACCTTCTGTAAAAATTCTTCTGTGATTAATGGGGAACGCGCCTTTTTCCATCAAATCAGTGACAGAACTAATGTAATTCTGCTTGGTGACAGTCTTGGGGGTTTGTCGCATTGCTTGCTTCGAAGTTACTATTGTCGACATTTAGATTTACACATGGACGTTGGAGTTGAACGAGAAGGCGTCGTGCTGAAAATAGGATTCTTGAATTTTGATCACGATCGTCTCCTGGACAAATATCTCAATGGTATACATTTTATTCCAGATTATTTTATAATGAATTGTTAGGCTACGACATCGTCTTAATGAGCGACTCATCGATGGATATTCCTATCAGCATCCTTGAGACAGTGGAACAGCGTAGCGTCATCTTATCTTCTGCAAACGGTTTGTGCCAGCTTTAGTTCAGCTCATGAAGGTCATACCATTTAAGTTGAATCATGCCACAAAGAAGCCGAAAAAGACGCTGAAGTGTCTAGCCATGTAGAAACGTCGGCCACTTCTCCGAAGTTGACAGCTTAACTCCTCGTCTATAGATGCCTTTACTCCCGTTCCCAGTCGAACACATGTCCAGATCGATCCGGTGGCCTCTCCGATCTCACTCTCCACTCGATTGTGTCTCCTCCGATGTATTGTAGGTCTGCTGTGCAGGTGTCGAAAAGTTTAAAATACGGTAGATTCTGTATCATAATGGATATCCTATATAATAGATGATGATAATAAACGAGCTGAGCTTTCTGTGGTTGGCTGGTTTTAGGGCTGCGGCTGCGCAGGATGCGCGCGAGCAGTCAGTAGCATGCGTCGACCTTGTTGTCGCCTCCGTCGATGGCGGCAAATGAGAAGAAGTAAACACGTCCGATCGATTCCGATCGGACCTCTCGCGCGAAGCTTCTGTCAATGTCGTCGGAGTGGCGCACTGTCGTCCGACGAGTCCTCGGCGCAGCGGACACCTCGGAAGTCTTCGGCGACGTTCCGCGTGGCTGCGTTTGGAAACCGATTGAAACGGCGGGCTAAGTGATTGCGGGAACAGGTTCCGCTCGCACACTCTCGAACCCGCCGAAGGTCGGAGGAGGAGGGCGAAGACGGCTCCGACGCCGCTCCGGCGCTTTGTTTGTGGAAAACAATTTGACGCCGGCGGCGGTGTTTACCCCGGAGCGCCTTCTTCGTCGGGCCCGCGTGATTCGTTCGCTTTAAAACAAGGCTCCCCAGAGTCCGTCGGTATAGATGTGTCGCCAACGAGTTCTTCTTCGCCTGTTTTTGCCCTCGACTGACCCAACACACGATCTTATCGTTTTCAGATTCGCGCGGATCGATCGGAATGTCTTCGCTGCTCAGGAAATTGTTCGGAGCGCCCCACAAAAAGGCGCAGACGAAGAAGGACTCCATCACGGGCCGCAACAACAGCTTCGTAGGTACCTCTTCCCCCCGCTTCTGACGACCCTTTGCAGCCGGTACCGTATCTCTCGCGCCTGGAGGGCAATCAGCTGCAGCCGGGACAGTCCCTAATCGTGCGCGGTATCGTGGTCGGTGAGTGCCAGCAGTGTCAGAGAATGTGGCGATTCAGAGGGCGCTTTCAGGCCGTGGCGAGTTCCTCATCAACCTCACCGGCGGCCCGAACGTCGAAGTGGAAAGCGACGCCGAGCCCGTGGACAACCGCCTTCTTAGCATCCGCGTGAACATCGCCCAGAAGAAGCTCTTTCTGAACGCCTGCATCGATGGCGAGTGGGGAAGGTATGTGCCGCCAAGGGTCGTGGAGGCTACCGTAGTTTCAGAGAGGGATCCGTGAAACACAAGTGGAACACTGGAGACGAGTTTGACGTGCGCGTCCGGTGCCACGACGCGTTTTTCGAGATCTTCGTCGAGCACAAGTTGGTGGCGAAGTTCGCGCACTACGGTAGCTCCCCGAGGTGTTTTCGATACGGTATACGGTAGTTTCAGTGCCCATTTCAAACATCAGCCACATCTTCATAAACGGCGACTGTGAACTCTTTACCGTATCATGGGAGGGGAAGTACTACGTGAGTCGATGCCTCTCGTCCTATACCTACAGTAATCTTGCAGACGGTACCGTATGCCGCAGACATCCCCGGCAACTTCTACCCTTCGCGGAAACTGTATGTGTCGGCGCTGGCGAAGAAGAACGCCAAACATATGATCATCGACTTCCACGCTGGTTCTGACGTCGCCTTCCGATTCAATCCTCGAGTGACGGATAAGGTATGCGGTAGCCCGATTTGCTCACCGCAATGTTCTGGTCCAGAAGATCGTCGGGAACGCCAAGCTGGCAGGCAGCTGGGGAAAAGACGAGCTCATCGGCGAGAAGGGGAGCGGAGCGCTCATCAAACGGAGAAAGACCGTCGACATGCTCATCTACTGCGAGGAGAATCGTTTCGTGGTGGGAGCAGGGTCCCTCGGGTCGGGATCCTCTTTCCTTGTAGGTCTACGTCGACGACGTCCTCATCGGCGAATTCGCGCATCGGACGCCGCCGCGCTCCATCGACCGGCTGACTATCGAGGGCGACATCGAACTGCAAGGCGTGCACCTCAAGTGATTTTTGTATATACTCTCCTTTTCAATAAACTTCTGCTAGTTTCTCGGCACGATATGCCTGGATCGTAATTCACCCACCGTATTGATACGACTATCTGTGATAAGTAGCGTTTGTTTGTGTTGTGATAAGCGAAGGGACGACGCCGAGAGTGGAAGTGTGGCTATTAGGGCTGCTGACAGATGACGTAGTGGGGAGTGAAAGAAGCAGCGCTATGTAGATACAGGGAAGTCCGTTCGGAACGCCAGACAGAAACAGTGGCGAGTTGAGACTTTTCCACAACCGTTCCGTAGCCAGATGATCGATGAGAGAGCTGGCTACCCAAGTGGCGATCGATACTTTTTGTGCGTGATTCACTGTCCTTTCCTGCAGGAAGTTCCTACTGGCAGCGAGGAGAGATCTGCCCGTTTCAGATCGGTCCGTCTTCGGCGCCTCTAGCCATGATTCTCGACTTCTCCCACATAGTGTTTGTGGTCTCCATGACGCTTCTGGTATGCGGCATTCTTAGCCGGTGGACGGTAAACAAGTTTTAGGTGACTGTTCTGAGCGTCATCTTCATCAAGCGACAAGCCCTTCGGATGCGAAACAATAGTGCGAGAAAGGAGGTTAGTGGAGTCATCGCCTTGGAGTTGTCAAAAGTTTGTAATTCAATGTAATTGAAGCTGTTCATTCGCACGTTTTCTAGAGGAAACGGGACACGATTCTCACTCGGATCGGTGGCGTTGGACGGTTCCGGCAGGCTCACATCCCCACTTTCACCGACTGCACCATCATTTCCGATCGTATGTTTTCCTTTTTTTCTGTAAAATGGAAAGTGCTCTTTCGCTCGCTGATTCACGCGCACAGTCACATATCAGTGGGGAGATAGAACAGGCTTGTGTGATCTCTTCAGAGCTCTGTTTCAGATGCTACAAGTCCATACGTACATCGGATGATTGCGATCGACGAAATCGTTGAAAATATTGGTGAGTTTGATAGCATCATTGCATACAGAACCGGTTTTCCGATATGTTGGTCAACATGTGTTTAATTTCAGACCGCCAAGTTGAAATGATCGATCCGACAGCTGGTCGACGCCCTGGAGAATCGACGTACGCATTCCTAAAACGGCTGCGAGAGTGCGCCGGTTGCCAAATCTCGCTATCACAGGCGGAACGTCTGGGTTTTCTACACGAATTGTGCAGATCCCGGCTACAGTGGGTTAGTTAGTCGCACACAGAAGGAAGTATATTGCATGTGGAACACCCTTTCACATAGAAACATGGATACTTTGTTGTTCCCGGCGTCGAGTTTGTTTTGACCTCAGAACCTCGATGCCGCGCCAAACCGAGCGGAAGGTAATGCGCTATAGCTGTCAGTCGGTCCTCGCACTGCCACGCTGAATGACCGCGCTGACTGACTGACCCGCCGCGCGTTATTGGCTGTTCGGCCTCCCTTCGCATTCTGGCGCAGCTGTCCGTGAGGAAATGCTTCGAAGATTGTAGATGCCACGGTTCCCTGCATATTTCATTATTTTATTTCCTATTTTCGAACGGTTTGAACTCGCCTGCTTCAGCCTTTCGACTCTACTCACTTGAAGGAACTCCGTGGTCTGCTTAAAGATTTCCTGAAAATGTGAGTAAATCTTCCTATCGCAGTATTCATTTTGTTTTTAAGACTAAATGATTGGCAGAAAAACAGGTCAGAGGCGAAGGCGAACGATTCCGACGATGGCGGCCTTCATTACCGAATATCTTCGTCTAAATCGAAGAGGTTTACTAATCCGTTGAACGGTTCAGGTTTGCCATCAGTCCGCTTGCTTCCACTGCTAGCTCTGCTTGTGCGTTTAGGGGAGTGCTTGGCTTCTAACAACCAGCTGAGTGAGCGTCGTCCGTTGCTGGGTAAAGCGCATCCTGCTTCCGAATCCACAGTTGCTGCAGAAGCTGTTGGGGAAGATCATCAACTTCTTGTCTCTCAACGCTAGGCTTGTCCGACGCGGTCGTTCGACTTGAGCTGTATCAGGTCATGTAACAGCAAACGGCGCTCTACTATACGTTATCGGAATGTTTCGCGGCTATGCTTGTTTAAGGGATCCACGACGAGATGAGCGCGATGTGACACGACGGTCGTGTTGCGATGGAAACTAGGAGAAGCTGTTCTAGCCACTTCCGAGATGGCCTGTCGGAGTTGTTATTGTTTATCGTTGTTGTCGATGGAAAGTGATCCACGGTATTTGTTTGCAATATCTGTCGTGCCCTATGGATGCCGAGTAAATTCCGAGCACTTGTATGAGCTGTAAACTGTGATGGAGCGTTATGGCGCATCAACGATTATCTTTGTGTTGACCACATTGTAATTGCTATCCCTTTTCTCTGTGTAGGCATGGCCTCGCCATCGAACGAGCCCGAATCCGCTGTGCGTTTGCGGATTCCAGTAGAAGAACCCCCGAAGATCCAGCCTTCGAGGGAAGTACTTCGTCGCCATTTCGAAGCCCCCCTGAACCGTTCTGCTGCAAATCAAACAACCGTAGTGAGCGATAACAACCATGTCCGGGCACTGAACACTACTCTGGCAAAACTGGCGACTTCAGTATCCGTGGGAAGCGGTGTTACTCTAAAGGTTTGACCCTTACGCAGAATCAGATTACTACGTCGTTTCAGAAGGGAAACGACACGATGGCGCCCGAGGTCTCAAAACAACGGACAATCCTTTTGAATGTACAGAAGGAGGCCAGAGAAGAAGCACAAGCGGTTCAAATCCCCTCGAATTCTGAGAAAACAATCGAAGGACACATCGAAAGTGGAATACTGTCAGGTACGAAAAGATCCACGTGGTCTTTTCCTTGAGAGAACGGGTTTTGTAATCCTTAAATTATGCGCTTTTGCCACAACATTTCGAACCAACGAATCAGAGTTCATACACATCTTTCGCAGCATGACTGCTATGGCTTCTTATTTAACATTGCAGGGTATATCTACTTTCTGTGGCTTCTTACTTTCTTCACCTAATCACAAATCCTTAGGTGTCGGTGGCGCGTTAAACAAGGCCGTTGAGAAATTCAAGAAGATGATTGGCTACGGTCCTGAATGCTTGAATGGAGGAACGAAGAACAGCGCCGGTGACTGTCACTGTCCCCCTTTCTATCACGGACTTCAATGTGAACAGATCTCATGCACCAACGGAGGCGTCCCTGTCAAGTTGAAGCAAAGAGTTAATAAGATTAGACAATGGAGATGCGAGTAAGCCAAAACCTTCACATTATGATGTCCATATTGACCTTTAGGTGTCCCAATCCTAACTTTATTTATGGCAAGCACTGCGAACTGATAAAGTGCATGAACGGCGGAAGACCACTGATGAATGCTGGTAAATGCGAGTGCAATGACTACTGGTACGCCGGAGATTTTTGTGAGGTAAGCGCACCTTTATCGGTATCCTTACAGTACTTTGCTCTTGGTTCAGAACTACACATCGTCGTGGCTCACTTTAGTGGCCGTTCCGCTCGTCCTGCTTATCGTAGTAGTCCTTTGCTGCATCGTATGTCGTCTTGACTTTTGTCCACGGCGTTCTACGCGAGAAGCCAATCGACGTACGAGAAACTCCCAATTTATAATCTATAGAATGATGAGTTGCAGGTCGACGAAGTCATGCTCACGGAAACGTGCCAGGAAGAGTGCACGACAGACGTGCTCACGAACGACAGCAAGTGAGCACACTGCATCAGGATTATCGTAATGCACGTTTTATTTCAGCAGCATCTGCTGAACACTCACCGCACGGTTTCCTACAGGCTGGAGAACATTCCAGTGTTTAATCCGCGACTTCTGGACGACGAGCCTCCGAAAAGAACGGATGCGCCGCCTTCTTATGAGCAGGTAGGCCGTCATCAATCTGTCCACAGAATTCGTGTAACTACTGTTGTAGGCCATCGCAATGTCCTTTCCCGCGGCGTTTCCAGAGCGTCAACCTCCAAGCTACATGCCTCAGAATCCGGGTTACCCTACGGGAATTCCTCCTCCGCCCTCTTGCCGTCCTCCAGCAATTCCGTCCAATCCAAGATGAACGCCACAAACGAACACTTTTAACCTCACTTGTTGTATACATAATTCATTCCATATCGGATTCCGCCTGCCAGGAATGACTGTTGCTCAGTTTTGGTCTCACCCTTCTCCGCAACCTCGACATCCTAATCGAGTCAAAGTTTGTAGAGTTTTATTTCAGCCTTCATTGTAATAAAAATGCTTTCTTCGCACTTGCAGCACCTACGGAAAAAAGCTGCTTCTGTAACCCGGGGGCCCACCTTCTCGAGAAGAAGTCACACAATAGAGCCATTTGAAGGCCCTGTGGCGCATGAAGTTATGATCTATGCAAGTCACTAGGTCCAATGGGGACTGTCTCCCGACACGAGAAGCCTTTGAGAATTCGAAGCGAGCGGGCGATATATCACATGTTCGGTCTTATTTGTCATCATCTTTTCTGCGGAGACTGGCGGTGGATTGTTCGCGCGAATTTCGGATTTTTTTTTCGCTTTGCTCTTTACTGAGCTCGTCCACGCTGTGATGACATATGATTGTACGTTTCAGAAGACCAGATATGTTCGGAGAGCATAACCACGAGGAAGGATCTGAGAACTTCAAGAAGGAGTTCCTTCTGGATCCCATGCCCAGTGCCCATCAGTTCATGCAGCCACCCCGAGGGATCGATGTAAATTCCTTGTTACTCATAAACACTGTTTATGTTTCTGTTTTACAGGCTAAACAGTTTGTTGACCTTCACTTCGGAAAGGAATCGAGCGCGAAAAATATGATGTTCCGTAAGGGCACCACAACGTTGGCTTTCGTATACGAGCCGAAGACTGAGAACGACAAGGGTGGCATCATCATTGCTGTAGATTCGCGCGCTTCTTCCGGAGAGTACATTTGTAAATCTATTGTACTTGTTGTCCTGTGTACATTGCTCATCGATTCAGCATCAAAGACCGTCATGAAGATTTTGGACATCGGCGATCGTATGGTGGCAACAATGGCTGGTGGAGCCGCTGACTGTCAATTTTGGACCAGAATTGTCGCCAAATATTGCGCGTACGTGGAATATTTAAAACTGTCGCTAGGGGATCTTGGTTTAGCCTCTACGAACTCCGCGAGAAATCCGAAATTACTGTTGCTGCGGCTAGCAAGTACTTCGCAAATGTCCTTTACGGCTACCGTAATCACGGACTTTCTGTCGTAAGTGCTTTTATTGGCTGATAGTTTTTGGAATGTGGTTTGTGACATTTGAGGGTTCCATGATCGCTGGTTATGACAAGCGTGGGCCGTCAATCTACTTGGTTGACAGTGAAGGTCAGCGCCTTCCCCTCAATGTGTGCTCTGTCGGTTCCGGATCTCTTAACGCATACGGTATTCTCGACACCTCCTACAAGTCCAAGATGACGGACGAGGAAGCGCGAACCCTTGGTCGTCGGGCTATTATGCACGCGACATTCCGTGATGCTGGATCCGGTGGATACTGCAACAGTATGTTGCTTTCGGGTTGCCTGACTGAACTTAATTGTTACCGTTTCAGTGGTGCACATAACTCCGAACGAGAAGGTCCGATTCGAGCGGATGGACGTCAGCGAGCTGTACTACGAATTTGCCAACGAGATCGGAAAGGATATTGCATACGAACCGAAGTTGCAGTACTGAGGGAACCGGTAATATTGTGACTCTTATTTATATTTCCTTCGTTTCACTCGACCATAAATAAACAGTAACTTGCAGTATATACAGGTTCTATGTGCATCCCTGCAGTTCTACCCGTACCCACTGGAATTCCGATCGTTCTTCAGCTCAGCTCAGAAGAGTAGTTTCGAAACACTTGTGTTTGGACTGGAACACTCGTGGGATCTCGTTCCGGCACAGGGAGCACGTGAACATGGCTGTGTCCTTGGTGATTTCGAGGATCAGCTCATTCTCGTTTTGGACGTTATGGGAGAGCTCGTGCTCCTTGAAGTGGGAGCGCATGCCGCGCACTGACTGACCCTTGTAGCCACATGTCTTGCACATGTAAGCGCGGACGGCATTGTGTTGCTGGCGGACGTGCGTCTGCAGCTGTGTTGAGCTCGATCCTTCGAAGGAGCAGGGTCGATAGGGACACGCGAAGCTTGTGCTCTGAAAGGCGCTCTACGGAATACTGTAGCATGCGGTACCTTTCGAACGGGTTCGCGAGGGGCGTCGTCGGCGCCGGGTCGGTTCCGACAGTAGAAGCGTTGGTGGCCAAGAAGGGTCTCACGGTTGCTGAAGGCGACGCCGCAGTCACAGACAAAGGGCTTCTCGGCGCCGTCACCTTCGGGCTTCTTCTGCGGCCTCGTTGGGACCGACTTGGGCGACGCCTCAAATACTGACGTCTGCGGCCTGGAGCCCTTCTTGGAAAGGTCGAGGGGCATCACGATGTCGTCCGGAGGCTCCTCCGTCCGGAGACGCTTTGCAGTCGGCATTTCGCCTTCGGATTCTCTGAATCTAATGGGTTAGGGCTGCTCGTGGAGGGAAAAGTCTCACGGCGAAGGGCGAGAGGGTTTGTCGACGACGTTCCCCTCGGCGGAGACGGTGATCATCTTGAGGTCGAAGCGGCCGTTGCCGAGAGGCAGTGAGGAGGGCACTTCAACGTTCTGCGTCATCGCCTCGTTCAGGATCAGGGGTGCGCTCCGGAACTGCGCAGGACCCCGGTGCACGGCGACGGGAACGAATACCTGCGGGTGGCCGATCAGCTGCACCACCGAGGGGTCCTCTTGGTTGTGATAGGCCACCGGAAGGAGAATCGGGAGGGGAAACATCGGTGTCCGCATCAGCTGTGAAATCGCGTTCGAAACTGAAAGGGTTACGGTAACTCAGCAGGTCCACAGTAGTCCGCCTCCTCCAGACCCCGTCTGTGTTTACGTCTCTGTCTGAGTCTCGAGGACTTCGACGACGTTGTCGCGTTTTGCGTAAAAAAAATCGCGTCGGGCGATAATGCGGCCCGCAGCGGCGATCTTCGGATGATAACGCCTCGATGCGTCGCCGAGATTGCCGCGGCGATAAGCGGAAAAAGCGCCGAAGTTACTTTCGGGAACTCACACTGCGAGTCAGAGATTACGGTAGCGGCGCCGGGCTGGGGGAAACTTTGCTGGTGGGTCTTCAGGTTCTCCATCGAGAGGTAGGACAGGTTCCGGCAGAGGCCGCAGGCGAACCCTGAAGGGAGGGGGGCGTGGCGGGGCCGGGAGGGTTCACTTTGGGGATGGAGGTCGACGAAGAGGACGCGGAGGCCGGAGAGGGCGTCGACGGGCTTCTGGACAAGCACCTGGAGGGCACGGACGGCGCCGTCTTCTGAAACGAGGGAGGTCAGAAGAAGAAGACGACGGTGTGGACACGAATACAACGAAGATAGCGAGTGGCGACGAGGAGCGGCCGAGTGCCGCTTATCAGCGCGTCTCCGTTCGGAGAGTGATAACTGCCCGGGCTGAATAAACGCTATTTACCTGAAATGGCAGATACGGTTGCGTTGGCTTCGGAGGCCGACGGCGCCGCCGAGATCTGTCGCAGCGCCGCGGAGTCGGCGCCAAGAGGCGCGAAGACGAAAGCGCGTCCGGAGGCGTCGCGCACCTGGAAGCGTCGAGGTGAGGGAAGAGGCGCCCAGCCTACCGTAATTGTCGTCTCCGAGGGGTCGTCCTCGGAAGCGCTGCGCACCGGGAACGGGCCGAGGAAGGTGCCGGCGGGGAGGGCGAAGTCCCGCGGACTCGGAGTCGACGACGAGACGCTACACTCGTCTTCGAGGGGTGTCTTCGGACGACTTCGAGGCGACGAGGACGTTGAGGAGACGGCCGCGCGGTTCGGTCGATTCTGTTTGCGCCGCGGGGTGTTCATCTGAAGGCGGCGGAGGGGATCGAGGCACAGCAACGGGCGCGGAACCGCTGATAACGGCCTCGTCTCCGGTTTATCAGAGGACGATAAACGTTATCTCAGAGGCGACGCGCCGCGGCGGTTGACAGCGAGGCGAGCGGTGGCCCCCTAGGCACAACTTGGCGATAAAATCGGAATTCGCGGCGTCCGCTCCTCGGCGCCTCGAGAAAACACTCCGCCGATCGTCGGGGCGATAAGGCCCGGGGCCGCAGAAATCAGTCCTCTGATTACGCCCGAGGCCGTCGAACCCACTTCCGGCGCCGACACGAGCCGCCTCGGAACGGGTTCTCGTTTCCGAGAGGTGGTACCGCGGCGAACGCAGGAGTCGGTCACCCGACGAGGATTACGGTACGTGTGAGTCGGCCTGCAGCATCCGGGGTGAGTGAACGGAGGAGGATCGGTAGGGGAGTAGGCTGTCGGCAGAGGCGGGCGGACGGGCGATGTGATATCCCCAGGGCTCAGATAAGATCGCGGACGGAATTGCGGTCGCGCGCAGGCCTGGCGAGTTGTTCCAAATGGGCGCCGTGTGATAACACGCGGCGACAAAAGATGGAAGCGGCGATAAGAAGAAGAGAAACGCGCGGTCGGGGCGGGTGGCGGGTAAGAGACGAGGCTGCCCTTTGGAGCCCCTCCGGAGGCATCGACTTCGAGAGAACTTTACTAGCGTACATATGTCGCTCATCACGGAGAAGGTATCACCGGAATTACGGTAGCTGGCTGTGGGAGACTACTTAGAGTGGAACTTCTTATTCAGATAGTTGATGAGGTTGGAAACGTGCAGGCGGAGGCCGTCGTCGACGACGAAGCTCTCCTCGTCCTCGTACTCCATCTGCAGCAGGTACTGAAATGAAACCCTGATGCATCGGGTCGCGCGTCAGGACTCACCTGGAAGTCGAGCTTCACAGAACGCCGCGTCTTCTTGAGGGCCTTGATGGCGACTTCGAAGACGCCCGACTCCGCCGTCTTCGAGAACTCCATCGAGCACTTCGAGAGGCTGCAAAGAAGACTGGTCCCAACACGACGCGCCTGAGACTCACTTAGTGGACCACTCCTCGTTCATTTGCACAAGGATCTTCTTGCGCAGCAGCTTCTCACCACCCACCTTCACTGTCTTCTTAACGTCCAGCGCCTTCCGCTCCTTCTCGATCCGCTCCGTCGCCTTCGAGTCCATCCGGATTGACGACCTCCTGTAACCAACTCATGAGCCTCTCCCATACCGTACCCCACCTAGACGTCCTGGAGATGTTGTCGAGACATGACTCCAGGTACTTCTGGTAGGTCGTCAGCTGCTCGTTGTACTCGCGGCGCTTCTCCTCGAGCCGCCGCACCGTCTCCTCGAGGTTCGTCCGCTGTTCCCCCCGCACGTTACGGTACTTGTCCTTCATGTTTATGTCCTGAAACGATGTTCCTGAGGAGAAGGGCCTCGGGTCCCTACGTGGGCGATCTGCGAGACGATCTGCTGGTACTGCGTCTCGGCGCTGACAAGGCCAAGCTTCTCGAGGATCTTCAGGTTCTCCCAGATCTTCCGCTTCTTCTCCAGAAGCGTCATCCTGAAACACTTTCCCTTCACCTCTCCTCTATCGTAACCGTCCTCACGGCTGCTCGTCGGGCTCCAGTGGCAGCTTCAAGTGCGCTCCCTCCTCCTTCGGGGTCGTTGAGTGCTCTAGCATCTGGGTTACCGTATCCCCGGGGCAGCCGCATTGTAGAAGGTCGACGACGTAGCGCTTCGTCCTGGCACGAGTACCGTAATCGACGCTTACGTGCATGGCTTACTGTACGAAGAGCTCGTTGCCGTGGCCGACGGAGTCTCCCTTGAGGGGCGGGAGGGGCCGGAGCCGGAGGGTGACGCTGTGGACGGCGGCGTCGACGACGATCTTCGCCTCTTCGACGAACCTCCGGAGGCGGGCGTCGGTCGTCTCGGGGAAGACCTGATTCTCGCGCTCGAGGAGGAAGCAGTGAAGGGTGCGAAGATGGGGCACGGCGATGTGGAGCGTCGGCTTCTGGAGGGAGACGAAGGCGGAGTACTCGTTGAGGCCGTAGATCTCCTGCGGTTCCGTCTTCGCGTCGCCGGCGACAAATGCAACGAAGCGTCGGAAGCGCTCGCTGATATTTGCGATCTCGTCGTTCAACGACGTCAGGTGGCCCGCCTCCCGGGGGTACTGCAACAGGGCGGTTAGGGCTGCACTCAAGAGGGACGAACCCCGGTGCCGCGAGCGCCGTAGTGGATCATCTTGGCGACGGCCTTCAGCTTCTCGACCTGGGTGGCGGAGAACTCGTGGCCGACGAGGCGACGCAGGATCTCGGGCTCCACCAGCGACGGTTCCAAGTAGGCGCAGAAGACGAACTCGGAGACCTTGCGGAGCACTTCGAGACTACGGTAGCCGGGGAAGCGTTCGGTAAGGAGCCGGTGGCAGGACCGTATGAGGTAGAGGGCGTTTCTCCTAGGGTAGGTGGGTTAGGTCTACGGGTGGGAGTACCTACGAGATGTTCTCAGGGGAGCTGGTGAGGGCGTCGGCGAAGCGGACGCTCCACGTCTCGAGGAAGCGCTTGCTGGTGTCGAACACCCTGGACACAATCGGGTCCTCGAGGGCAGCCTCTACGGACTCGGGCTCCTCATTGGCGTGTAGGTTACGGTACATTTGTAGAGGGTCGAGGTTGAAGTGCTCGAGCTTCGGTTCCTCGTCGATGAAGCGGGCGACGTCGGCGCGGACGGCGATGCCGACGCGCTCGTAGGAGGGGAAGGAGCGCACGAGGAGCTGGAAGAGACTTACGAGGCGCCGAGCGTTCTCGTGGCGCTGGTCGAACGCTTCGGCGAGGCTCCCGCAGCGATCGAAGTGGCGTCGGAGAAGCTCGACGAAGACGCGCATCAGAAGAAACTCTTCGCGTTTCTCAGAGGCGAAGTGGAAGACGGGGAAGACGGCGTTGGCGAAGAGGTCCTTCGGCTCTACGGGTGGCGTCGCCTCGAAGAGGTTCGCGGCGAAGCGCGGTTCGGCTTGCAGGTGGAAGAGGAGGTACTCGAAAGCGGCCATCTCGCGGTCCTTGTCCTTCCGGGAGCGCACCGAGAGCTGTCGGCTGAAAGCCTCCGAGTCGCGCGCGATCTTCGACCCGTGCTCGATCACCTCCTGAAAGGTCTGTTAGACGGGCGCGGGAGGGGCGGGCACCTGAAGGCTGATGCGGTTCTTGATGAGGAGTTCGATCTTGCGGTTGAGCTCGCAGAGGTCCTCGTCGAGCTGTCGGTTGGCGGTGATGAGACGAGTGATCTTTGACTTCGTCCGCTCGATGGCTGAAAGGCACCGTCTGAGGGACGGAGGCCGGGTGCGACTCACTGAGCTCCTCCTCGTAGTCCATCTGCGACTCCGCCAGCTGGTCGACGAAGGAGCGTACGACGTTGAGGCCTGGAGCGTCGGAGCTCTCTGAAAAGGGACATTTCGCGTCGGGAGCCAGGGTTCTGTTGGGGGTGCACGTGCCCGGAACCTACTAAGTGCATCTATGTGCTTTTTTTGCTTGTGCCTGCGGAACGAACTTTGGATCTTGCGCGCCGCGTTCTCCTCCTTCTTCGCCGCCCTCTTCTGGAGGAACTCCTTCACTGCCGTCTGCGCACTCCTGACGCGTCCCTCGTTCTCCTCATAGTAGGCGTCGAAGTCGGCGTTCGTCGCCTCCAGCGTCGCCTGAATACGTTGTCTACGTCTCTTCCAGTGGCGCCCCTCACCCTTATCGTCTCCGCGTTCAGAAACCCTTTGTAGAGTCTCTCAGGGCGCTCGAAGGCGACGACCTTCTGGGAAACGCTGGCGAAGACGCTTTCCGTCTTCTGCTTCCCGAACCGATGCTCCAGCCACCGTACATGGCCGTCGCCGTCGTCTTCGGCCTTCTGAAGCGCCCTGAGCGTCTCCTGGAGTGTCCTACCGTACCACTCGATGATCCCTTCGCGGACGACTCCGGCGTCGCTCCACACGGACTCCCTGAGGATCTCGTGCGTCCTGCCGCGATTCCTCTCAAGAAGAGCCGCGTTTAGATCCACGACTACAAAAGAAGGAATCGCAACTACCGTAACCCCCTACCGTTCCGAATGGTGTTTATGGCCACTCGTAGGTCACCATTCGTTCTCGTGACGATCTCCTGGAACATGGCGGGACCCAGCTCCTTCTCTTGTGCCATCCTAGCCGCGTAGAACTTCGCGTAATCCTCTTCAATTCCGGCGATGCCGAGGATCTTCAGCTGCTCCAGAAGAGCCTCTAGATCGTCCTCGGCGAAGGCCTTCCTCGCGCAGATTACTGTGCCAGGCTGAGTAACGAGCTACAGTACCACGCGTACCTGCGAGTTTCTTGGGAGTGAGGGCGTTCACTTCGACAACCAGACGGTAGACGTCCTCGGCGGAGAGGAAGAACGCCCTCGGCTTGTCCTGGAGCCTCTCGACGACCCTCTGGAAGTACAGTTCCTTGAGAGGCTTCTGGAGGAGCGGCGCCAACTGGAGACTCTCCGCTCGGAGCACCTCGAAGACGGCGTCGACGTCGCCACTCTCGGCCGCCTCCTTCAGTTCGACGCACGCGTTCGTCACGATAATTATGTATTCGACGTGTGTGGCCGAGAGGGGGGCGCCGGTTTTGGCACGCTCCTCGCGCAGGAGTGAGATGTAGACTGGGAGGGCGACAACGACGACCTTCTCGAAGAAGAGATCGTTGAGGATCCTTTCCAGGGCGTCGAAGTCGTCGGCGTCCGATTGGAGGAACTCCTCGAGGCGCAGAAGCACATCATCCTCTGAAACCAAGCGTGCACTCCTGAGACGCGTCTCGACCCACCGTTCACTTCGCAGATCGCCTTCTGGATCGTCTTCGGCGTCAGCGCGCCGTTCTCCGCCCTCAGCGCCTCGAGGTATCTCCGTACGAGTGCCGAGTCTATGAAGAGGTACTGTGACTTCTCCAGAAGCTCCTTCAGCGTCTCGACGTCCTGAATCCGAGAATGAGCGCCCTAGAGGCCTCGGTGGCACCTACGCTCTCTTCTATGGCCTTTTGGATGGCGGCGAAGAGGGCTTCATCGCTGAGGGGCATGGCGTGACGTCTGTCGAGGGCGCCGGTCGTCTCGTGGAGCAAAGGAACGTACGCCGAGTTCCGGAGGCGCTCCTTTATGGCGTCGACTTCCGCCGGCGAGAAGTCGACGTTTCCCGTCTGGTTGCGGATGGATGGCGTCTTCCGCAGCCGGAAGAGGTGGATCGCCAGTGCGTAGAGACAGAAAATCGTCTGCAGGTTTCGTCCCTCGTAGATGTCCACCGTCTCCGGGATCGCGATCTAAACTAGGGTTACGGTAGGGCCTCGGAAGGGTGAACGAGCCTCGGGAAAGTGGACGGAGAGGAGGGCGCGGCGCCAGTGCATGATGTTGTCCGTGTGCGAGTAGAGCTTCCCCGTGGAATGGTATTTCTTCTGAAACGACCCTCTACATCCGTCTCGTTTAGGTGTGTTCCCGTGTTTCTTCAGGAAACACAGGAAACGAACTTTATCGACCGTCACCGGCTGTTATCTCTAGTCGTTGGTTACTTTGGCGCCAACCGTTCATAGGTTGACCCCCAAAGGTACCCGGTTATTTCATCGATTCCGGACAGTTTACGGTTAAACCCCACGGAGTGTCCTCCAAAAGAGTCACCCGATGAGTCACAAAGATAACAGTCGTCGTTCGGCGCCCAGGGGGGCTCGCGCTCACCTGATCGAAGTCGAAGATCTTGTGGAGAGGCACCTCGTCGGGGGCAAATCCGTGGGCGAGGCGCGCCAGAAGGACGCCGTTGGAGAGGTTCTGCTCCAGCTCGAGCACCGGAGGAACCTCGCAGTCGTCGGGGAGACATTGGGCGAGCCAGCTGAACTCAGAGGAACATGAGTAAAGGGTCAAAATTGAATTAGGCGTCGACTCCTAAGAGAGATCGGACCGAGAGGAATCGATTCGACGGAATCGCTTCGAGGGGAACGCGTGGATCCGAAGGGAAAGCGTGTTTTCACAAGGGCTTAAGGGACGCCGAACAGGTACCCGAAGTTACAAAGGGGACAAATCCGTTCTGGAAACTCACCTGCAGACCTCGTGAAGCCGGCAGAGGTAGTCGCGCGCCCTCCGGGTCTCGCGCTTCTCGTCCATCGCGTCGGCCGATCGGGGCGCCGCCAGGTCGATAGGCTCGACTCCACCGTTGGAGTCCATCTGAAAGGCGTCTGGAGGGGCGAAGAAACGCGCATGCTTGCACAACCGCTTACGAGGAAGCGGGCGCCGCGAGTGGGAGAAGGGGATGCGCGATACTCGGTACGGATTACGGACGCCTTCGCAGAGCTCCCGAAGGCGCGGAGGCCGACGGAGCGGACGGCGACGCGACCGAAGACGGCGATCCAAATTGTTTGCTTTATCAGGTCGTCCGCTTCGGGTGCTATAAAGCGCCGATCGAAGTGTTTGTCTTCGTGCGATCACCGCCGGCGGCACCGGAAGGCAAGGGCTTCTGGCCCCTCACGTTCGCCTCCCCTCCGAGGCCCTTCCGAGGGTGCGCGCCCCTGGCGTGCGGGAGGGGTCCGAAGGGCCCAAGTGAGTCAGATCTGTCTCGGGCGCCTCCTCCGGCTGATAACGCCCCCAAGTCGCCACGCCACGGGATTCTCGGCATCGATTTCTCAAATCGATAGCGAGAGAAGTTTTGTGACTTTAGGGGAGCCGGACCGAATCGATAAAATAAAGGTTAATCGCGCGTTAGTTTCCGTTCCCAAAGAGAAGCCGACGCGCTTTCCCAAAACGCCATTTGTATTCAGTGGGGTCTCTCTCCCGGGTCGGCGCTTCTTTCGGTCCGAAGAGCGTCAGGCTATACACTAACCTATACAGGACTTCGCAGCCGTGTCAAAGCTCACGTGTTTTGAAGGGACACTACGTGTTGCAAGCAGTTTTGAGTGCGTTATCAGTTTGTATGTGCATGTTTGTTTGGAAATCGATGTAACAGAACAGAGAAACCCCGGCCGGTCAACACTCTCCGATCCCTCCAAAGCGAAGAGACATCCGAGCCCGCCGCTTCTTCTTGTCCATCGGAGCCAAGATAACTTTCGCGTTCGTATCTCCCCAAGGTGAATTGGCCCGGAGAGTCGCCCATGTGAGCCCTGGCCAACTTTTGGTCCACTTGCCTCATAATCACACACTGCATCAGATGGGGAAGACGAGAGCTTGTGAGGGTGGTATGAGTAGCATGAAGAGGAGGACACATCCATGAGCTGCATCTATGTACAAATGGCCAAGGAGCTCTACATTTCACAGAACCGACATGACCTCGATCTTTTATCGCCATTCTCTGGAATCTAGAAGACATTTGGTTTCACATGGCGAAGAAAAGGCTCAAATCTTCTTCGATAGGCGTGCTCCGCAAAGGGTGACCTGCTTCACGATATTTTCCTCATCTCCGTCCGAAAGACGAGTTCCTTCGGCGGCGCAAGACCTGCAGGCCTATTCATCACGGCGTCGTTCCGGGTTCTCCCGGCCCTCGGACGACCTGCAGCTGTTTTTTGGACGACCGAACCTCGCGCGGTGCGGGATTTACCGGCCCAGGCGACGTCGGCGGTGAGTAATGGTGACGGAGATCGGCGATTCCCCGTGGCGACGCATCGTCTTCGCCGCGGCGGGTGGCAGGGCGAAGAGTGACCATCGGCGGCCCGAACGGTCGCCATAAATCACAGGAGTCGTCGGCTCCGACCGTACTCCCCTGAGGGAGAGCTTCAGACGGCTTCTCCTTCCACTGCGCGCCACTCGGTGTCAGCGGTGATTAGAACTGCGCGCGTCTGTTTATTCATCACTCCAGGGCTCTGACGGATCGATACGTAATCTGATGGTTGACCCGTGGAGATGGATTTCGCTCCGAAACCGTTTCCATTAGGACCGCTCGGCAATATTTCTCGGAAAGCGCGGGAGATCTTGACTCTCGCCTCGATTTTCGAGCTTTTTTTTGCAGAGGTGTTCGTTATGCTGACTTCATTCCTTGACAAGAAGGTGAGCTTCGTAGTGGAAAGTGATCCCACTGAACACGGTGCAAGTACCGTTCTTTCGAGAAATCTGCGATGGTCCCAGAATCTTGTATTTTGTGCGGGAAAATGGCGATTGTGTTCGTTGACGTAGTCGAGAGAGAAACGTTTCGCGGCCGGTTATTCAAATCCGGTGAAGCGATTGATCGTTTCAGATTGCACCCTCGGCTGATGCCCTCGTAGTTCGCCATGACTAGGGATTTCTCCGTGGACAACCGCGATGTGGCGCAGTTCTTGGTCACGAAGATCTCGTGGAAGGGACGGTAAGGTACATTAATCGGTCCGTGGAAGATCCGTGTTTTGCAGTTACAAAAGGATATTTTCTGTTGGAACTCTGGCCATTTCCACGTATAATCCGGAGACTTTGGAGGTTACGAACCAAGTGGGTGACTGATAGGATTCAGAAATAAATGGTTGCTTAGTGGCTGTACTCGGATTTCATCGGCATCGTTCCGAGTCCGAAGTCGAATCCCAACAGCTTCGACCAGTTCCAGATCAACTTCTACAAGAAGAACCGGAGTAGTGTTGAAAAGATGACTTTCTGTTCGGAGTGCACCCAGGATATCCTGACAGAAGTGCTCGCCTTTCAGTCGAAGTATTCCCCTGAGTCCGTAAAGAACTTCATGGTGGGTTCAGCGCGCCCGAGTGCTATAGAACAGTTTGCAGAGAGTGAACGCGTACAAACCGAATCGGATGGATCGAGACCAGCAAATCCCTTTGATCCTACAGGTGACCTCGTGTTCCGTGGAGCAGATCGACAGCAGAAAGATCGTGGTCGCATCCTACCCCTTCAAGGAGATCCGACAGTTGATAAAGGTTCGTTCAGACCTTGATGGAAGGCGACTAAATCGGCTTTCTGTAGATATCCGACTACCCCAGCGGCTTCGTAGTGGAAGTGGGAGAGCAAAGGAGACGGGTGAATTGACTCTAGCTCAATCTGGTAATTGTGTGCACCTTGCAGCGCATGTTTGCAACTCAGGAAATGGACCGGCTGATTCAAGAGATCCGGCGATGTGCCGGAGAAAACATTGGAATTCAAATCGATGTTGCCAAGAGCCCCATCACGAGAGACGACTTCGAGCAGACCCGTTGGGGCCTGTACAGGTATCCGTCCCTTCTGGTCGAGTTCCACAGCGTCCATTTCAGCAGAGACGAACAGCTCGTATCGTACGTCGATTTCCGTGTTTATAAACAGTCGGTTCGCCACGACCAGGCGATCCTCCGACTTCTCTGTTTGAGCGAAAACTGCATCGTGGAGCGCGACTGTGCAACATACACTACGATATGTGTTCATCCATTGAAACACGTGAGAAAACGACCGATTTGGGGCGAATACGAGAGCTGTCATTGCAGGTGGTGTGCTTGAGCCGAGATCCCAGGAATCCGCAGCAGTTTTCGATCGAGTACGAGAATGGTGTTCTCAGGACGTATCAGTCAAATGAAAGGTCAATTGTATCGCAAATCCCTTCTTCAACCGTTGTTGTTTGCAGAGATCTGGTGCTGGCCTCTCTTATTGATGGAGCTAAAGCTGCTGGTAACCAACAAGTTCACATAACGTCGTGTAGATTCTCACGAAATCTTCGGTTGCTTCCCATGAAACTCAGCCTTGATAGGGATAGTGAAGGCCAATGCATGCGCCATGTCGTCAGTCCTCCACGCAAGTGTTCCTCTTACGCCATTTGAACGCTTCCTCTTCCAGCCGGTTTGAAGAGAGTCGATCTTGTCCGTCGGTTCAACAGCAACATCCCCTACAACGGCATGGCACATCAAACCACGGAAAAACAGGCGTTGGATTGCCTTGAAGCCGTACTTAGCGAGTCCTATCTGCCCTCTGACACTGATCTGATCCTGAAATGTGAGGCGCAACTTCAAGCCCTACATCGCCTGTTTGGCTCAAAACACGGCTTCCAAGCGTTCGCCACTGTTCCTGGGTGGGTGGCTTGCCGTGAACTCATTTCATTGATCCTTTAGAATCCGAGAGAAGTTGGGCGTTTTCATCGTTTCCGTGCTGAAGATCGGGAGTGAAACGCTGGATTACGCTGCCGTCGAGATGCTGAACGCGCTGATGCAGCCTCTCCACTCGAACTACGAACTCCGTCACGAGCAGAACAATAAGCAGTCGTTGCTCTCTAGCGATAAGTTCGTCGATCACCTTCTTGAGCTCGTCGTATCGCACATCAACCGCGGAACGGGATTCTTGGTCATCGCCAGCGTTCTCGACTTCCTCACCTATGCAGTGTGCGCTCCATTCAGCGAAACCACGGAAGGACAAACCTTCGACCGCGTACTGGAGTTGGTCGCCGCTAAAGGGCGTTCCTTCTACAAACTGTTTCAGAACCCTTCCATGACGATTGTTAAAGGTGGGGAGCTATCCGAAACGCATCACTTATGTGACTTTTCTAGGCGCTGGACTTGTGATGCGAGCAATCATCGAGGAGAGCTCTGTGGAGATATCGAAATCTATGCAGCTTCTTTCACTGACAGAAGGCGCCTTCCTGAGACACCTTCAGATGGCGCTGCTGCTCACAGGCCACGATCTGCGCTATTTAGCGAACCGGCAGCTCAGTGGACAGCTGATTTCATTGTGGATCGCCGACAACGACGCCGCCAAAGATCTTTTGAAGCGCTGCCTTCCGCGGGGACTCTTGGACTTCCTCGACTCAGCAGAGAAGGCTCCGAACTCGGACTCCGACTTCCTTCTCTCCCGCAACAACTTGGAAACGGCCTCCAGTGAATCGAAACAGTCCAAGTGGGTGGAGCAGATGCAGAGCATGCAATACACCCTCGAAGCCAAAATCGACTCCATGTTGCCCAAGCTGGATTCTGTGTTGCAGCATTGGAATCTTGATTACAAAGTGACTTTCCTTCAAAAGCGCATTGAGGTTTGTTATGTAACAAAGAAACAGGAACAATTCACGTACTTCAGGAGCGAAACCAGCAGCAAGCGAAGCAAAACAAGCCCGTCATCCTAAGGAAGTCGAGGAAACGAGTCAAGAGCGGCGTTAATTGGAGGATGTTTGCCTACCAGTTCGGAAAGGATCACGCGAAGGCCGATCTGCTTTGGAACGCAAAGACTCGCGAGGAATTCCGGCTCTCCATCGAGAACGAGCTGCGCCAGCTAACTGCCGAGAGCGATTTGGCCGTCACAGAAACTCCCATCTCATGGAATCACACGGAATTTATCGTAAGATAGTGGAGATACTGCAGTGTCTCTCAGCGGCGTCCTTTCAGGCTCACTACGCCTCCCTGTCCGAAGAAATCAAAGTTGGTGACTACTACCTGAGGCACCTTCTAGGCGAAACCGAAGCGAATGCCACTCCGATTCATGACCCGTTAGTTCCGGTTGTCTTCTCCAGAGATTGATGAGTTTGACTTCAGAAAACAGTTTTTCAACGATGTGTACCACCGCTTCCTGCTCACCCCGAAGAGCGAAATGCGATGCCTATGCCTGAAGGCTATGGCCATCACCTACGAACGCCACAACATCACCATAGGAGCGTTTTCGGATACGCGCGATATCGTCGCCATGCTGCAGAGGACGACAAACATCGCCGAGCGCGATCACTTTGTGCTTCTTCTGAGCAAGCTGGCCCTGAACAAGGAAAACGTGCGACAAATGATCAACGGTGGTGCACTGTCCCTCCTGGTCGACTTGGCCTCACTCGCGCACCTCCACGTGTCCCGGGCAACACTAAAGAACCAGGTATTTGTCGCTATCGACAAGGAAGTGAAATCACTGGACCGTTACAGAGCAACGTGATCGAGTCCGGTCGTGACAGAGATAGCGAAGGCACTCCTGAATGGTACTACTACGACAAGAAAGGAGACAAGCAAGGCCCCGTCACCTACGGAAAGGTTGGTCGTAATCATTCTGAGCTTTTCCTAGGACGCTCTTCTTCAGATGAAGGACATGTACGGATCTCAGGAGATCTTCGAGAAGACGGAAGTATGGGCTGAAGGCCTGGGACAGTGGTGCGCCCTCTCTTCGGTGCCCCAATTCCGATGGACAATCTGTTGTCGTTCGAATGCGGCGCCGGTTTACAACCCCACTGAGTTATGCACGCTTGTTCTCGACGTTTTCATCCAGATGACCGAGTTTTTCCCCTCAAGGTGGGTACCTCAGATCGCCTCTCTTGCTTATCGGCGCGTTCAGAGATCAGAACGACTGTGTCATTCGACCACTCCCCGCGGTGAAGCGAATCCTCTCGGACAGCCTTTCTTTGTCATCTGTAGTGCAACTTCTGCTTACCTACGACCCGGCCATCGTTCATCGGGTGGCCAAGCTGATCTACTTAGTCATGCAGGACAATCCCTACATCTCAAGACTGTACATGACGGGTCTTTTCTTCTTCATTCTGATGTACAACGGATCCGACATCCTTTCGATTGCGCGCCTTCTTCACTACTCGCATAACAAACAGTCGTTCCGATCAGCTACCGTACGTAAGCACCATTAAGTCAATGTGATGCGTTGTTTTCAGGCCACTTCCGAACTGATCGCCAGAAGCATTCTGAGTCCTCTGTTGCCAGAGGCCGCCATTTTCTATCTGGAGGAGTACGGTGTCGAAAAATATGCCGAGGTCTATTTGGGAGAGTTCGACAACCCGGAAATCATATGGAACAACGAGATGCGTCGCCATCTGATCTCCCAGATAGCCTGCCACGTGTCCGACTTCTCCAGCCGCCTCCCCTCGAATATTAAAGCCATCTATCGGTACTGCCCGATTTCGCCGATCGAGTACGATCAACTGAAAGACGAACTGTTCTGTCACGTGTACTATCTGCGCCATCTTTGCGACGTTCAGAAGTTCCCCAACTGGCCTATTCGGGACCCAGTGCCGTTCCTTCGTGATTGTCTCGCAACTTGGCACGATGAGATCAACAAGAAGCCCCCCGAGATGTCCATCGAAGAAGCGTGCAACGTTCTGGGGATTTCTATCAACGACGGAGCGTTCGTTTAGGACTGCTCGACCAGTGATCATCGTTTCCGTTCAGATGGCGCGATCGCAGCAAACTCCGGAAGGCGTACCTAAAGCTCTCGCTAGAGTACCACCCTGACAAGCGTGCTGACGGCCAGGAAATGTTCCAGAAGATCAACTTCGCACACGAGATTCTTTCTACTGCCCAGCGATCTCCTGGCGGCGGACTTCTTCCCAACGTCCAAAGGATCGTCATCTGCCTCTGCGCCCAGAGTATCATCTACAGTCGCCATTCTGAAGGTGAGTTCTCATCCCGCCTATTGTCCCTAAGTTTTGGCTTTAGTTCTGGCTCCGTACAAATACGCGGGATACTCGCAGCTGATCAAGACGATCGACTTGGAGTCAAAGGACGACGGCCTCTTCCGCGACGGAGGCGGTGACCTTCTGAGTGCCGCCGTCGAGTTGTGTGCCTACACTCTGGCGAGTTCATCGCTCAATGCCGAACAGCTCAGGCGCGACAACGGCATGGAGGCGCTCCTGACTGCCTTTGACCGGTGCGAACCCATGGTGAACCTGAGCACCAAGGAATCTGACGTGTGTGCACGAGTGTGTATCGACGTATGCCGATGCTTCACCACAGCCGCGAAATTCGAAGGTTCCCGGGAGCGACTCTCCGAGATGAAGACTCTCTTCCCAGCTTTGTGTCGTCTCCTCAAGTTCGAGAAGCTGGGTCGACTGGCTTCTGCAGCCGCAGAATGCATCTGCTCGCTCGCCGTGTGCACCCTTCTACAAACGCAGCTCTTCCAGGCGGGTGTTCTGTGGGAGCTTCTGCCACACCTTTTCCGTTACGACTACACGCTCGAGGAGGGCGGCGTGGAGCACTCCGAAAATACAAACCAACAGGCCGTGTGGAACAGGCTTGCCCGAGGCAGTTGCGAGGCCATGGCTTCGCTCGCCGGCTACCGACAGCACACTCCCGAGAACGATGGAGTCCAGAACAGTCTTCGGGCGATGCTCTCTCCCTACGTGTGTCGACTGATGAAGGAGGGTGGCAATAACAGAGTGCTCAAGATTCTGAACAGCAACACTGAGGATCCCTACATCATCTGGGACAACGCAACCAGAAGTGAGCTCATGGAGTTCGTAGATCGCCACCGAGAAAACTCTGGTCTTACGGTTGGTTTCACTAGTTTGCCTGTTATAGTATGGCTATTTGCAGAGCGAGCTCTTTGGCGCCGAGTTCCAGATGACCGCGCACAAGAACGAATTTGTGATTGGTGACATATTCGTGCGCATCTACAACGAGCAACCTCATTTCAAACTCCACGTGAGTGTCGGAACGGGAGCGTTCTCCCGATAAGTGCTACTTTGTAGGACCCCAAGAGTTTCTGCGTCGATCTGCTTGACTTCTTAAAGAAGAACCAGAATACTATCCTCGGCAAGAAGAAAAACAACGAAGGAACTCCGAACGAGGAGGAGTTTCTGGTGGACTGGGGTGTGGTCGGCGACGGCAGCGGAATGCTGTCCCTCCCTAAGCGCGTCGAGATGTGTATCGAAGCACTGAACAACGTGATCCGGGCAGATGCGTCGCTCACCTATCTCCTCATCGGGCAATTCGGGCTCATCTTCTCTTATCTTCAAGCCTACAGTTACGCGAAGATCCAAAAGTCCATCCTGGAGGTCATTTACCAGTCCGCATCGAATGCTGACTGCCTGACGGACATCGCCTCTCTCAAGAACAACGACAAAGCTGTCAAGCTTCCCCTCCTTCTGCCACTGGTCGAAAAACTGCCGGAAGTCACCGAACGCGTCCTCCACACTCTAGGCGCTTTAGCGTCCAACGGAGCGCTCGCCAAGGAGCTTCTGGAATATGGTATCGTATTCGGTGCTCAGATCGGCTTGCAAATCATGTTCTTAAAGGCGGTATTGTGTACATCTTGGGTGTGTACACCGATGTCCACAGTCGAATGCGAACAGCCGCTGCTCCCGAAGCCGGACGGAATCGCGTGACAGCCGCTGAACTCCTCTCGAAGTTGCAGAGCGACAATCAGAGTGGCCCTCGTTGGAACCGCTTCATCAGTCGCTTCCTGCCTCCAATATTCGCGGACGGATTGCGAGATTCGCCCCAGGCTGCGTAAGACTTCGATCTCGTTTAGTTCCCTAGAACTTTTCTCTTCTAGGGTGGCGATGTTCGATTCGGACAACGAAACACCAGAGCTCATTTGGAACGACACAGTGCGCCAGAATGTGCGTGGCCTCATCCAGAGGATGCTCTCTTCCCTTGTGCAGTCGCAGTTGATCGACCCCAGAGCGAAGTGGAACGACGGCGCTCTCGGAGACTGCGCCTACGGCTCGACCTACTCCGGAGAAGTTGTCGTCGGAGGCGTTTTTCTTCGCTTGTTTAACGCAAATCCCACGTGGGCAGTCCGGCACCCGAAGCAGTTCACCACGGAGCTCATGGAGAGAGTTCTTCAGCTCATGGAGAAGCCGACCGACGAGATCGAGATCGCGACGACTACTTTGGTCAACCTCATTGCTCACCATCCAACCACCGCTGATCAAGTATGTCCCTTGTGAATCTACCGGAAATCCGACATACCCTTATTTAGCTGCCAGCGCAAGGCTATCTTCCAACCTTCTGCAGAGCCATGACTTTGAAGAACGCTCCCGCCTCGAAAACGGCTCTTCTCGTCGTCGAACAGATCGCCGGAAACACGGTAACCTATGCGCTTTGGTGACGGATAATATATCGGTTATTTGCAGTACTGCGTGGAAGCGTTGTCGCGGCTTCCAGTCATCCGAGGGATCCACTTGTGCATGAAGAACCAGCCAGGTACTGCTCCCGATTCCTAGCCTCTTTGTCAATGGTGTGCTCTTCAGCCTTCGTCCGGGAAGCGGCGCACGCGCTAAAACTCTTGTTCCGGCAGAATTCCTCTGCGTTGTCGGAGCAGATGCTGTCCAGCGACATCGTTCCCCATCTGCTGAACGTTCTCGGAAGCCGCGACCTTCAAGGAGTGTCCAATCCTGCGGCGGCGAAGGCGGAAATCGTTGAAGCTCTGAAGAACGCCGCCCTGGACCTGCAATACGGCGACAAGATCACGGCGATCCTCAACGACTCGACCATTTGGAAGGAGTACAAGGACCAGAGGCACGATCTGTACCTCCCCGCTGCTCGACCACATGCGATAACGGGTGGACCTACGGGCTCCGGACTTGCGCTCACCTTCGGCACCTCAGACGGACGAAACACCGACGGCATGTTCGCGCCGCCACCCCGACCCGTGCCTTCCCCAAAGCCAACCTTGAACGACAGGTGAATCTGTGCCTTTTGTACATACTTTACAAGTTGCCTTAACCCATAGTTGCCTATCTGTTAATCGAAATCTAAGTTATCTTCTCTCCGGGTGTTCTATTGCAATGGTTTGTGATGCATCCCACCTTCCGCGTTCTTTCTCACTTATCGTCTAATCTACCGTAATGCCCATGTGAATTGTTGTATTTAACCCAGTGAGGCTGAAGCTTATAAAGGTTTTGACGTGTAGGCGCCATCCAAAAGGACGTCGAATGACTGATGCTGAGCCAGCATCGTCAGGTTCTCCTCTCCAGTCGAAAAAGATTTATTAAGTTAATACTCCGAATTTTCACAGACATCAGTGCAGATATGTACAGATTACGGTAGCTTTGGTTTGGAATGTTCTGGGGTTCCTCTTGAACTCCACTTCTAAAGTTTTCCGATCTCACAGAGCGAGGAGTGCGGAATGACGGCCACGGGGAGCACGTTGTTGTCGATGACCTCCTGAAGAACAAATGTAGCCCCGTGTCTAGAGCAACCCACGTACCGATTTCATGAACTCGGAGATGTCGTCGTAGTGGCGGCGATTGAATTCGTCAGTGTTGCGCGCGAAAACGTGGTAGGAGACGCACCTGTTTGGGCCCTTTGTCTCGGCGAGCACCACGTACTCGTAGGAGTCAACCTCCGCAGGGCCCGCCTTCACTAGGCATACTGTAACCAACAATCCCTACAGCACTCAGGGACGTGCTCACCTGTCTCGTTCAGCGCCGAGAGTTCCATCTTGAGGAGACCGTTCGCAGTCTTCGCCATCACGCCGTTCATCTGAAGGCTACAGTAATCCTGGGTACGGTGGCGGCGCTCACCTCGTGGAGCTCGTTATGCGCGGAGTCGTCGCGGAAGAAGAAGTTCATCGGCGCTATGTTGCGGTTCGCTCGGCCGATTTCGAGGCCCACACACGATGCACGCTTGCTGTCCAGGCTCGTTGTGACAGGACCGTCGCCGCGCAGGACGGCCTCCATGCGGTTCAGGCTCATGAGCGTCGAGAAGGTCTTCCGGAGGACCGTCGGGTTCCCGTAGATCTGCGTCCAGCTGCCGCGCACCTTGGTCAGCTCCACGGGCAGGCACTTCGCACAGGCTGCGGCAGGTGGTCCCTCGAGGGCGTCGAGCTCCTCCTCGAGGTCGTCGACAGGGCTGTGCTCCGAGCGGATGCGCTTCATGGCCGCGTCGACGGCGTTGAAGGTATCTTTGTCATGAAGTTTACCCTCGCGACTCCCCTCCACGAGCTCCTCCTTCAGCTGTCGGAGCGTCTGCCGTTCCTCAGTCGTCAGCGCCGCCGGGTCCTCCGAAAGGTCGATACCGTACTTCGAGCGGAAGTGGCTCCGCAGCTTCTCGTCGCTCGCGAACTCCTCGCGCACGTCCTTCCCTGAAAAGCCCGGGTTAGGATTACTCTCTGCGGGGGACGGACTCCCGAGTTTGTCGAAAGCGCGCGAGGCCTCGTCGCGGATCTCCTTTTGCAGCTCCGGGTGCTTCGAGCGGAAGAGGATGTCGCCGCCGCTCGTGTAGCGGTCATGCGGACGCTGCGGCTCCGCGCGCTCCACCTTGTTCTCCTCTTCGACTACGGTAGCGGCGCCCAGCGCCTTCGCCTGCTGTCGGTTCAGGAACTGCTGCTGCTGTTGTAGGAGAAGCTGCAAAGGGCGTCGTGTGTGGTCCGGACGGGGCACTCACCGCGGCGGCGGCGCGGTGCTCGAGCATCTGCTGCTCGTAGCGGCGCATGCCGTCGAGGTACTCCATCTGCTTGGTGTTGAAGTCGGTCAGCTTCCTTTGGTGCTCTTGCAGCTCCGAGAGGTACTTCGCTTTCCGCGCAGCGTTGATGGCGTCGACGCCGCCAACGCCGACGTTCTGGGGCAGCGTCGGGATCATCTGGGAGAGCTGATCGGCCTGCAGGGCCAGGGGGAGGCCGCCGCCGTCGCTTCGGACGATCGCCTGGCCGGGTTGGCCGAAGGGGTAAGCATATGGCCCGTGGAGCGAGGCGTCGTTGACAGAGCCGAGGGCCACCGTCGGCGCCATATTCGAGGCGAACGCTGCATAAGGGCTTACGGGCTTCGGTTAGGGGTGCACTCACAGCCGAAGGCGGGTCCTCCGCTCTGCTCGAAGAGGGACGCCGAAGGAGGGGCGCGGCGCACCTCGGCCCCCGGGGCTTGCGTCGGCGCCGCCATCGAGCGGTCCATCTCGGGGAACAGCGACTTGACGAAGGCGCCGGCCAGATTCACGGCCATGCGTTCTAGGGCTGAAGAAGGCGTGGATTACGGTAGGTAGGGTCGGAGTACCGGGAGAGGGCGTCGATTTCTCTTCACTGCTGTCGCTACGGTGCTTCCGGGCCTCGGAGACGCCGGAGACGAAGACGAAAGCGAAGACGAAAAGGAAAAGTTTCATCGTCGCCGGGCTCTTCATTCGCATCGAATAAAGGATCAGTGAAGGTATCAGATCCACGGAGATCCAGAGGCGTCGCCGGGTGACCTGGTGACCCGCTTGGCGACATTCGTTTTCGATTGTTTCAATTTCGACGACGCGTTCCGATTTGCAACCGAAAGAGAAATCGGAGAAGAAGACAACTTCGCTTTCGCCTCCGACCGGAGAACGCTCGAGGACCTCTTTGTCGAACTCCTGGTAAGGAATCCCTAGGAATCTGTTTTCCGATCCGAACTGTACCGTAGTCGGAGTCCTCTGACTCCTCTTAGTACTACGGTAAATCAGAAGAATCAGAACCGTTTTATCAAGAGCTTGTTTGTGTCGGTTTTTTTCAGATACTTCTCGGTTTCTACGGTTTGTTAGGGAATGAAATTCTCCTTTCAAGTGCTTAAATTCGGTATTTTTGTAATTTTTCCCATCTTCGTAAGGCTTCCAGCTGGCCCATTATAGCGGATTTGTGCCATCATTCCTCTACAGTTCGCCCGTGCATGCTTGGACGTTCCTATTTTTAGTGTGATACTCGCCTGGTCGCTGGTGAACACCCATACAACTCCAGTTACTCGTGACAGTCCTGCTTCCGAGCGGTTAGAATTGAGATCGATTTCCCAGAGATCTCTTAGAGACACGGAGATCTCTCAGTGCAAGCCTGCAGTCACCTTTCTCGCTCCTCCCTTCTTCCTGCTTGTCTTCCTGGACGCCTCTGAGGATTCATTTATTGGAAAATGAACGAGGAAAGGAGCACAGTATTGCATCTGGGGCAGTACATACGGTATATACATACACTTATTAGAGGAGGGATCTTTGGGATATCTGGAGGAGGGCACCGAAGAAGGCTACGTGTGGAAGGGCGCCGGGGGTAGGGGCGCGCCGTCGCCGAGGTCGGCGAATAGCTCGCGGTAGAGGGGCGGGAGGGCGTCCTCGAAGCCGGGCTCCGCGTGCTTCATCCGGAGGAGGGCGTCAGCGTGGAGACGCGAGATCTTGTGCATCTGCATGCGCAGGTCGACGATGTCGGCGTAGAGGACGTCGGCGTTGGGCCCCAGCTCGAATTGCAGCGCGACGTTCAGCTGCTCGAAGGCTCTGTGGGAGTACGGTAGCGAGAGGTCGGTGGAATCAAGGAGGACGATGGCGCTTAGGAGGGCGACGGCGTTGTGGCCGAGGCGCCGCTGGGCGACGGCGGCGACGCAGTCGTGTACGGAGGCCATCAGATGACCCTCGGAGGTGCAGTGGCGGGGCAGGCGGAAGTCGCCGAGCACCAGAAGGCCGGCGTGGACGTCGTAGACGAGGGAGAGGGCGAGCAGCGAGATCTCGAAGACGTTACGCTTGAGGAGGAGGATCTGCGTCTCCTGGTTGAGTTCGTGGAAGCCATCGACCTGCTTGGCGAACTCGATGAGCAACTGGATGACCCTGGTGAGGCCCTCGGCGAAGAAGCGCCATCCCTCGGCGAGCGTCTGAAGGCATCGGATGATCAGAGGCACCCGGATTCCCACCCTGAGGCGCCCTTCCGGGTGGCGGCGCGCGGATCAAGGACACGCGGGGTGGATGCCCTCTCGTGTCACCTGGCGCGCCCGTGCACCCCTAATGGCTCACAAGGGGACAGTCGCGCTCCGGGACCGTGCGTGCCAGCCGACCCGCCGGATGACCCCGATTCGAGTTTCGAAGATTACCGTAATCCGGAATCGCCTCCGAGACGTCCTGAGGAGCCAAGGAATGCAGTCGCGACGAGGCCATTAGACCGCAAAAAGCGAGAGTGCGGCGCTAACGTAGCGGGACTCACCATCGAGGAGTCGAAGAGCTCGCGGAGGGAGTGAACGTCGCGGTGGGACCCGTTGGGGCAGAAGTTGTTGAGGAAGAAGGCGCCTAGAGTCTTGCCGAAGCCGGTCTCAAAGACGTCCGTGGACGCTTCGAGGACGCCGGTGCCGAGGTGCGTCTCCGGGTAGCCTCCGTTGGCGGCCGGCACGGCGCCCTGCTGCGGCGCCAGAGGAGCGTAGCCGCCCTGGGAGACGACCGGGTAGTTCACCGGGGCGGCGGCGATGGCGTGGTAGGCGCCCGCGGAGTTGGCTGCCGCGGCATAGCCCCCGGATGACACGGAGGCGGCCGTGTAGACGGCCTGATCGTAGCCTGACGCGACGGAAGGCGCTCCGGAGGGGCCGCCGGCGACGTAAATCGCGTGCGCTGGCAGCGGCGGCGAGTATTCGTGGGTCGAATACTGCCACGACGCCGCCGAGGAGAGCATCTGACTCTCCGACTGCTGCTGGTGCTTCCTCGCCTGAAACGGAGAGTCATGTGGTTACCCTGCGAATCTTGGGGCCACTACAGTACGCCTCTGGGGAGACAGGACTCACCTCGTCGGCGACCTTTTCGCGCGCCTTCTTCGACATTCTGCCGAACTTGACGGCGTCGCGACTCATGCCGAGTTTGAGGCAGCGCTGCAGCCGACAGTATTGGCAGCGGTTCCTATTCACCCGGTCGATGACGCACACTTGGCCCCGCGTGCACGTGTAGCTGCTGTTGGATGCCGACTGGCTCCGTCGGAAGAAGCCCTGCAAGGGGTCAGGCCAGCAGACGGAGCGAACTCACTTTGCAGCCCTCGCAGGTGATGACGCCGTAGTGGATGCCGGAGCTTTTGTCGCCGCATACTTTGCACGGAATCACCTCGATCTGGGCTGAAACGCTCATCTCAGCGGAGTGCGGACGGTTTCGGGGTTCGGGGCCGCCGGAGGCGGATTAGGCGCTGCGAAAACAACGCCGAGGCCATTAGGTATGCAGAAGCGGCGCCCCTCGGAATCGGTCCCCGACCGCCTCGAGGGGACGACCTCGAAGGGGCCACACGCTGCGCTAAAGGGCAGGGGACGGAGGGCCACCGTCGCCCAGGAGGCGCCCGAAGGCGACTCGGGGTCGAGGCAGGGAAGGACCTAGAAACCTGGTTTGGTAGCCCGCTTACCTCTCATCTGTTCTCTTTCGGAGCGCCGCACGGGGGGGAGAGGCACACTGACACTATTCCGACGTCGCGCACCTTCGAGTTGCGCGCGCTACAGGCGGCGCCCTTCCGTCGCCGCGGCGTCGGGTGGTCCGAAGGGGCGCCACCACCCGGGCGGGCGAGGACGTCGTCGGCGGCCGCTCGAGGTCATCGGACCCCCGAAGTCCACGGCTGTTCCCGGTGACGTACTGTAGGGCTTCTGGGGACTGGGCCCGGGACGGAGGGAGAAAGAGGGCAGGAGGGTCTCCGGGGCCCGAAGAAGCGTCGGGACACAGTGGACGAAGATGAGGATCGCTCCAAGATCGATCGGCCGAAGATGCGTATCGAGGGACGCCGAAGGTCGAGAGGGCGATAATATCATCGAGCCTTTGGAGTCGACGTCCGTGTTTACGCCCGCACAGAACTAAGGGTGCTCGAGCAGCTCCAGACGCGTTCGGCACCTCGAAGCGCCGTCGTCGGAGCACTCCGAAGCCCTGTTGGGGACTTACCGTAATCCCTCAGTGCTAGTTTTCCCCAAGGTCGAGGGTCGTCCGCCGTCGCTTCCTCCTCCAAACTTTGCGCAACGCGGGGCCTCGGGGAATCCTCCGCGCACCCCTACCCGCAGGGCCCTCTTCCCTGCGGGACCCCATTGTGCAACGGCGTCGCCTCCGCCGAAGGTCACCGCGCAACTTCGCTTATTGTTTATGACGCCGAAGGTCGCCGAAGTTTTAGACGGCGCCGTTCGGAGCGCCACGGGGATTACGGTGCACAGGAAGTCGGAGTGACCTCGGCGATGCGCACCCCTGCAGTCGCCTCTTCGCCGCCACATGCAAGGGGCACTCTGGATGGGAAGGCCTCTGGCACCTCTCTGAACTGGCGACGAGCAGCCATCGAAGAAGACGTCGGTCTGTGGCATTTGTCAGGCCGGCCCATCATTATAACGATCAGTCAAAAGGACAAATAGAGCGAGAAAAATCAAATTAAAATTAGAGTGAGGAAGTTAACCGAAAACACTACAGTGCGCTCAATAATGATAGCCCACTTTGGCACTTTTGCCAGATCTTGTAACTGACAAGGGAACTGTGGGAGTTCTACATGCCCAATGAATATCCAAGTCCCAGCTGAAGACGAGCAACAGTTTTGAGAGCGACCAAAAATATCTAACATTGCATGCTCCTGCTGGATCTGCTGAAATGCCGAAACCAGTTACTAGTTCTTGCCTTATTTTGAATAAGAGAAAGAGATTTCTCTAGATGTTAGCCGCAAACTATAGATTAGAGGTTGCTAGATCCCATGAATACGTTTCATCCTCGTGTTTCTACAATATCGCACATAAGACAGTGCAGCATCACTTTTCAACCTGGTTCTGACCGCAGCACAATAGTTGACTTCTTATCCTTATCCATATCATCATGTACTTCTAGGGATCATATGTCTAGAACCTCCTTGAACTCAGCAGTCACGACAAATAAAGGAAAACATTTTTATTTGCAAATACAAATAAAAGCTGGGGTCAATGAGTTGCGCTGGTGGATCAAGGGGTCGGAGAACTCATGGGAAATGGGAGCTTCCAATTTTCACTTGTAGCCTACAGCATCGGGGCATCAGTCACTATGGCATTCAAGCACCCTAGCTGGCCGTCGATGTTGTCTGTATATCCATAGCTACAGGTTGTTAAATCAACAAGAAAGATTAACTACTTTCGAGTCAAGTGCTCTATGAGCAAATTTTTTATCTTCTTGGAATTTGCTCCTACTGTGACATTACAAGATGAGACCGGCATGTGCGCTTGGAAGCTCAGTTCCTGCTGTAAGCGTAGCTGAGACAGCACACCGCCTATCAAATAAATAGTCCATCGGAGAGGTTGTCGAAGGTTCGGTGTTTCGGATGCCCAGGTTCGGTGCTTCGCGGACCATGAAAATAAAAGGATTCAAAGAAAGCGGAGGGCATGCAGGTGGGGCATCGGAGCGTACCGACTGGAAAGAGAATCAATCGCCCATACGAACGCACTAACCCATCTGATCCCAGGATTACTCAGTGCGAAAATAGACGCGAATCAAAAATGGTGCATTTTCAACTTTCCAACCCAATAATTTGGCTGACGTTTTTGGGTTCCGGGTTCGACTCCTCTTCCTGCCCACATTTTTTCTTCTCTCTTCTCCAACATATTTAAATTTGATTCTTTTCCTGGCACTGAATCCTATCCGAACTTCAGTTATGAATGCTAGCCATGTTTTGCTCCGCCTTGCAAAAGTACGGTCAAACATGTACCGTTCAGATCGAGGTGAGACTAGGGGCAAACGGTAGGCCTAGGTGAGTATATAAACTGTGAAACTAGCCTGGACTCACTCGTGTCGCGGTGGCGAGCGGTCGGTCCCTCCGGTCGCTCTCCGAGTGTCCGGTTGGTCTGATGGTAAACCCTGTGGCATATGCGAGTTTTCCGGCTTCCAGAGGGAATTGGGACACCCGGAAGCCGTAGTCCCACCACCGTTGACAACAAGATCTCCGACGCCAGGAATCTGACAGCGCGAGATGTCATCCCGAAGGTCACCGACGCTCTGAGGACCGACGAAGACGCAACTCCCGGACCACGGACTCATCTCTCCAAAGAAGATGCGAGCTCAGAAGCCTCACCTGTGCCGCAAACGTCCCGAGAAGAAGGAGTTCTACAGCCATTTCCGAATTTTTGCCGGCTCCCAGATGCCGCGTGATGCGCGCCGTCTCCGACCGGTTTGCCATAAGCGCCACGCCAGGGATGAAGCCGGCTACAACGAGACATCCTCTGTTTGTCTATTATTCGGTGTCGTGAAAGGCGTAAGCCTTTGATTCACGAAATAAACTCGTAAACTCGAAACTAGCCTGGGTGCGCTGCGGGACAGGTTAACATCGGTCGAAGTTGTGAAAAAGTGAAAAGCAACTGCCCGTCAAAAAAGATGCGGTATCCTTTCCAAGCAACTAAAAAACCGTTGCTCTCGCGAACTTCCAACATCGATGGTAGACTCCTCTACGGTTCTGATCTATAAAAAGGGAGATCCAAAACTGGTGAAGAACTACAGTTATTCATCGCTTTCATTGATTTTGAAAAAGCGTTCGACTCCGTAGAGGTAAATGCGGTATGGAATGCTCTGCAAGAGCAAGGTGTCCCGGCTCAAATCGTAGCAATGATGCGAAAGATCTACCGGGAAGCTAAATCACATATTCAGATTTGACTCTGTGCAGATCGAAATTCATCGCGGAGTCCGTCAAGGGGACGTGATAAGTCCGAAACTGTTTACCGCAGCACTGGTAAGTATCTTCAAAAAGCTGAACTGGGAAGAATATGGAATCAATGTCAACGGAAAAAATGCTACATAACCTCTGATTTGCCGACGACATCGTTCTCTTCGCCAACTCTCAGGACGAACTCCAAAAGATGGTGGACAAGCTAAATGAAGAATCCCAAATATTCGGGCTAAAGATCAACGAGGCGAAGACTAAAGTGATGGCGAACGAGTAACTCAACATTCGCCTCAACGATGTGAGTTTAGAATGCGTTACAAACTATGTCTATTTAGGACAAGAGGTTCAAATGATCCTTTTATTTGTGTCCCCAGCGATCGGTCGGGTCGTCCACTCGCTCTCTCTCTCTGAGGCTGTCTGGGCCGAATGAGTTGAGTGAGCGGTCGTTCTCGGCCGTCGTTGTTGGTGCAATGATCGCTTCCGGCTCCCAGAAGGCCTGGAACACCAGGGAGCCGTAGTTCCACCGTCTTGCCAAGAAGCTAGTCACTGCCGCCCGACTCCACCCGCGCCGCCAGAGAAGTCGAAGTCTCGCTGAAAGTCCGCGCAGCCAGTCTGATGGTTCCCGGTTCGTCCGTTGTGCTCCACCGACGCGTTTCGTCGGATGCCGTTCTTCGCGTGTCTCCCGCGGAAACTGCCGAAGAAGCTCTTCAACTCCGACGTCCGCGCCGCCACCCGAGTTGAAGACAGATCCACTGTGCTCCACCGTCATCGGAATCAGCTCTTCGCATCTCTGATCCCCGCGCACACTGATGGGATCGCTGTGTTCTACTCTGATGTGCCGAAGCCAGAAGAAGACCGGCGACTACGGAGTGACAATGTGTTTCTTGTGCATATATATGACGTCTCGCAAGGCGTAAGCCTTAGATACGAGAAATAAACTCGTAAACTCGT
This sequence comes from Steinernema hermaphroditum, assembly GCA_030435675.1. Taxonomy (NCBI): domain Eukaryota; kingdom Metazoa; phylum Nematoda; class Chromadorea; order Rhabditida; family Steinernematidae; genus Steinernema; species Steinernema hermaphroditum. The sequence goes on from CM059622.1 coordinate 9,175,335, forward strand.
AAACTCGTTCAAATGATCCGAGACAGCAGAAAAGAGATCAGTCGTCGAATTAGTTCGGGATGGAACGTCTTTCGCCAGCACAAAGTCCTGTTGACATCGAGTTGCGTAGAAATGAAGTGGAAGAGAAGACTTTTTGATATGTGCATTTTACCAGCGATGACCTATGGATCAGAAGCGTGGGCCCTTACAAAGTCCATGAAGATGAGACTAGCGGCAGCACAGAGAAGGATGGAAAGAAGAATGCTCGGAGTGAGACTTCTCGACCGGAAAACAAATGAGTGGATCCGAGGAGTAACAAAGATAATAAAAGACGTCAATGAGGAAGCTACGAAGAGGAAGTGAAAGTTTGCGTGGAACATAGCTAACCGCCCTGTGGATCGCCACAAGTGGTCTGCTTTGATTTCAGAATGGAGGCCACCAATAACGCGACCGTTAAGAAGACCGAGGAAACGCTGGAGAGATGACATAGTGAAGACTGTAGGACCCCAGCGCTGGCAGAATGCTGCGAGAAATGAGTCGCTTTCATCTTGGTGCAGCAGAGGAATCCAACCGCTCTGACGCTCCTCATGGCTGAGCAAACGACTCTTTCGAAGGTGACCGTCTTCGCGGCTAGGTGAGTCCACCAGTGTCGGCCTTGGTCACCCACCACTGACTTCACATATGGGACACCAATAAGGCTGAAATTCTGATGGTTTCCAGCGGCAATGCTTGGACTGGACGAAGAAAAAGGCCAGATGAAGCAAGCCGAAGCCGGTGTTGTGCCAACATCAACATCTTCCAATGCCCAAAACATAAGCAATGAAGCCAAATAAGGAAATAAGGAGTGAGAGACGACGAAAAGAAAATCCTACATACTTGAATGGTGGTTATATCTGGGTGCAACTTAGTGTAAACTTATGAGATTGCAAAATTAGCCCTTAAAATCCTTAAATCCACCGGTGATTCCCAAGTGCCAAAATATATACTTAAGGTCTGTCTGATAGTTGTATTATCTATCGGACCGTTATCCTAGGGAGAATGTATGAACACTTTGCAACCTCAGCAAAATTGTGAGGTTAGGTATCCACTGGGTCACTGGGGAATCACCGCATGAGAAACGAATGTTTGTTGGTGAGAAAGGATACTGCATCGAACTGCGGACACAGAGCGCGTTAGGGCAGCTGATTTTTTTGCAGTTCATATACTCACCTAGGCCTATCGTTTGGACCCCAAAAACGTCAGCCAAAGTACTATCCAGCTCGGCCACATACGCGTTCTTGCCATTGTTAGCGAAGTTGGCTATAGTCCTTTGACCATAATTTGCGAAGGGCGTTTACATGACCTGGTATGCGTATCAGCAGGCACCCTTTTGGGGTTGACGTTCTAGTGCAGGCCTACCTGTGTGCCAATTTTCAGCTCGATCCGAGGCGGACACTTCGGAAGGTTCCCTTGTGAGAAACATGGTTCTACGCTAATTTTCGTTTTTTTTTTGCGTGACTTCAGCCGTGTTTTCACTGTTATTTACTGTTATTATGTGTTTCACGGCTACTCTGTTGCAGTGAATCGAAGCGCGTCCCTTACAGAGGTCGAAAAGGACAAATTTAAGACAGCTAGAATGCTCCAGCTCCACTTTGGAGCAGAGATGGGAATTGAGCCGGAGCCGAGCCGGAGCCGGCTCGGACCACCCGGTCGAAATTTTCGGTCGAAATTTTCCCTAGTATATATTGTCGGCTTGGCTCGGCTCGAGCAGACCCGAGCCGAGCCGGAGCCGGCTCGGATTGCGAAATCCGGCTCGCGGCTCGGCTCGGATTGAGAAATGGGCTCGAGTTCCCATCACTGCTTTGGACTTATGTCCACGTGGAAACGTACAGGGCACATGGATACACCTTCTTTACCAACGGCCTCCAAAATACGCACATCACCGTTTCGGTGTCGCGGATTACATAGCTGTACAAAAGAGATCATTTAATTGCTTGTGGGCATAACTTCCCCTTTAACAGTTAAGACCCGACCTGCATTCCTAACCGGGTCCCAGAACGATCTGGAAGATGGGATTTTCAGCTTTTTCCAGTGAGTTGTAGAGCGTTGCTTCCTATGTTGTAGAGCGCACGAAGTAATCCTATATATGTTTTATCCCGTGAAAAGAAAAGAGTAGCTTTCAAGATATTTCAGCATATTTCAAAAATTCTATGAAAAACGTACCCATTTCCATCGTAAATTCCATGTTGCATGGAATACCCTAAAATATCTTGAAATATGCACCGTTTTTCGTGGGGTAAAACATAAGTAGGGTTATTTCGTACACTCTAAAACGTAGTTGTGATGGAGAAAGCTGAAACTCCTATCTTCAACATCGTTCTGGGACCCGGTCCAGAATGCAGGTCAGGTTCGGGTACAAAGTGTTGAAGGTGAAGTTCTACCCATAACCCCTTAACTGGTCTCATTTGTATGCCTATGTAATCTCCGACGCCGAAAACAGTGCTGTGTATGATTTGGAAGTTGCTGGTGAAAAGGGTGTATCAATGTGCCCTGTATCTTTCCACGTGGACATGTATCTAGAATGGAGCTTTTTTGGAAGCGAGAATTTTGTCCTTTTTGGCTTCTCTAGAGCACGCTCCTCGACTCATTGCAGCACAATAGCCCTAAAGCACATGATGAAACACAAATAGCAGTTAAAACATGGCGTAACTCACAAGGGAAGTACACAACATGACCCCCGCCGATTTCGCTGAAATTTGGTGCACTGATAGGTCTTGCCAAGAGTAGTAACCGTGCAAAAAATTATCTGCCCATACCGGGTAGATTTCGAGAAAAATTTACTTTTAAAATAACTGTGAGGGTTATATAGTTCCGATACAGTTGCTTTGAAAGCGTAGACATGTGGTACGTGTGGTCGAGGGGTAACTCTTCAGAGCCCCATATTTTGGTCCCGGGTTCGAATCCCATCGGAAAATTTTTTTCACAGTTTTCCCGATTCGAAAATGTGTTTTTTCTCTCCGAAAACAAAATACGCACATCACCGTTTCGGTGTCGCGGATTACATAGCATGGTTCTATGTTTACTCTCGACTTTTTTAACTGAGTTACGCCATGTTTTAACTGCTAAAAAGTACATTTCGTCTCCGTACGGAATCAACCAAACCACACAACCTCCTGACTTCAATAATAGGTATGCTTTATGAAGTTCACTCGGAAATAACAATCAACAGTGGGTGAAAACAACAAGAGATCGATGTAACAACAGGAGATCGATCAAATGGCAACCAAGCAACTCGGTAATAGCAATCAACAGTGGGGAACAACAAGTGATCGAACAAAAGCAATTAACAGGCTAACGGCCATCAAAGAGAGCTTCACAGGTGGTTGAACACGGAGGACGCTGTTGGCACCGTTGCGGTTGACACCTCCACGTAAGCATCCAGTGTTTCTTGACGCTTCCATCGGCCAAACCTCATTACTTCGTCTATCCGCGCGCCGTTGGCAATGGCTGCTGTCGCTGAACCACCTCGAAATCCATGTAATGTCAGGTTCTTCCGTAATCCGAGCGACGAGCTGGCTCGTATGAGTTCTCTTCGAGCGACGTCGTAAGTCATGAGGTCTTCTGGCCTGTTAAGGCTCGGGAACAAGAACGGCTACTGTGGGCTAACTGCTAGCCATCTACGAAGAAGTTGCACAGAGCAGAACGGAGAAGAGGACTTCTGGACGGGCACGATCCTAGGGCTTCTTTCTTTGTTCGTTTTGTCCTTGACAATCGTCAGCTCCAATCCTGTACTTGAAAACTTCGCGTGTTCTTTCTTGAGCCGAAGACCTTCGGATGGACGAAGACACGCTGCGTAGAGGATTGCCAACAAAGCTATAATCCGAAGATCCTTGACCTCGCTCCCTCCACTTGTGGAATTTGTGGGCCGCCGCCTGGTAACGAACCATGGTTGACTTTTCTCGGGAGGCTTCGAGTGCCGTCAGCAGACATTTCGTTACTTCGGGTGACGCGAAGGGACTAACTGCCTTGCTGATCTCGTCGAACGGACCTATAACGCTGCATATAGTCCAAACGTTAACCAAGGACGGGATGGGAGGGAGCTAACCGTAAAAGAGTGATTTCCCAAAATCACGAGTGAACTTAAAGAGCAAGATAAAGAAACTCGCCGTCGGTTTTCGCTGCTACGCATCGCGAAAACCGAACCTACCGCTTTTCCTACTTGCTGATACTCAGCAAGTTTCCGCTACAAAACCCAGGTTGATTCTGACTACTACGACGAAATAGTCATTTTCTCTCCGAAGTGCTACGCAAAAAAAAAAAAAAAAAGTACATTTCATCTCCGTACGGAATCAACCAAACCACACAACCTCCTGACTTCAATAATAGGTATGCTTTATGAAGTTCAGGAGGCAAGAAACACTAAAGTGAGCAATCGATTAGGAGAAAATAAAAATCGAAAGAGGAGAGGGGTTCATTGAACACGGAATGCTCGTAGGTCGATGGCGTGAACAGCGCTGAACCTCGTTCTACACGAATGAAATCTTTCACGAACCATAACCATGATTTTCCGGACCACAAAGTCGGGAAGAACATGTGTGATGGCCACCATGGAATTCCCAGAATGGCTTTTCCTTTACACCCCAGAAGCTGCAGAACTACCCGAGGAATGAGGTTGGGAGGTGGCACCGCCCAAACGAATTCTCCTTCCCAGGAAGACGCGAATGCATCCACTCCTTCCGAGTTTACATCTGGAAAACGCAAAAGAAATCGCGGACAAAGAGCGTTCCTACTGTTGGCGAAAACGTCAATAGTTTTGAATTTGCGCTACTTTTTTCGATGACGCTGACAGCACCCTTGTTGTCAATCTGAACGATGACTTGGGCGTTTCTGAGCTCACTTTCGAACACCTGAAGACCGAATAGAACTGCTGCCACTTCTCTAAAAGTGCTGGATTCAGATCGGTCTTCTGGTTTGAAATTAATCCCCGAACGAGAAGTTGAGCCATCCTCGTTCCAAATAAGTACTCCAGCCCCTGTTGCTGACGCATCTGTAGCTATCCTACGAGAGTTGAAAACGCGCTTGAGAGGGCGCCAATTCCTAGCTCTAAGATTAGATAGCCACCACGTCAAATCGACTCGCTCACCAGGGGACAGCATTTGGCTCGCTCGCTTCGGCAACTCTTCCATATCAAGCAAAACACTGTGCACACTGCGAGCTTTCAGCTGTGCAGCTGGGCCAAAAACGTAGCCAACTGATGCAAAGGAGCCGGCGAGCTGCATTCGGTCTAGTTTGGATGCTGCGAATGTGTTTAGCACTGAATTCACCTTAACAACAAGGCGATCTATACGCTTTTCCGAGATGCGAACACCACCTCTACCCAGATCGATATCATATCCTAACCAGGTTAGGCGCTGGACCGGGTTCCATATGCACTTTTCGTCCGCGGTGACGACTCCAGCCTCTGCGAGATCCCTTCTGATCCTGGTTACATACTTTTGACACTGGTCATATGTGTCTGCGAAGACGAGGCCATCATCCAAGTACAATGCACATGATATGCCATCAGCGCGCCAATGTTCTAGCAAGGGGCGGAATAATTTTGTGAAAATCATGGGAGCCGTAGAAAGACTGAAGGGTAGGACATTAAAAACATAGTAGCAACCACCCCATCGAACTCCTAAAAATTCCCTGTCAGCTCTAGCAACTTCAACGTGATGGTATCCACTCCGCATATCATATGAAGCTAGGTACCCCCCTAGCGGGAGTAACGCTGATATTGTCTCCAAACGTTCAAAAACAATCGTCTTCTCCTCAAGAAACTGATTTAGCCAAGATAAATCAACAATCAATCGCATCATAGTGGCCGTATCCTTTACAGAAGAAACAAAAGGGCGGTCCTGAAGGCCTTTGATGCCTTGGCGCAGCGCCCGGATATCCTTGACTATGGCTGAGCTGCTGCTGGATCGCATAAACCTGCTGCGAGAGTTGTTGTACGAGGCCGGACTCACGATTGTACGCGACACCAGTGGAGGACGCACTCGGGCGAAAGGGCCGTTTGCGACCCGCATATGAAGCCACGGCACGAGGGCGAGTGGCTTCCAGCTCGTTAAACTTCTTCAAAGCCTCGGAGACACATTGTGCGAACGGCAAGTCCGGTTCGGCTTCACGATAATTGTCGAAAAAAGTAAAGAATTCCGGCTTGGCGTCAGCCTTGCGCAACAGAACGTTTCGCGCCTTCATATCTTCAATCACGCCGGTGAGAACGGGATCTTCTGAGTTTACACGATTCAAGCGGTTGATCCAATCCGCAAGGAGCTCATGTTGAACGTTGAGCCGAGCGCTCTTGAGCCGTTTCTCTGGCATCGGTGTGCCACGGGCCTCAATCTTACTTTCTAATCTCGCCACGGCGGAGAGAAGCATGTCCACAGCGTTCTCGTGCTCAACGCGAGGCGTCTCCGGGCTGTTGCCCATTCTGAAGAGACTAACAGTACTTTCAGAAGAGAATAACCCGACTTACTTGGAGAATACCGTAGACCAAATTTGTACATAGCCAAGAGTCACCGATAAGCTCCGATGCCAAATCGAGATCACCTGACTGAAATGCAAAAGAGGTTACTGCAAATTTAGGATTAAAAAAAAATTTTTTTTTGAATTACAGCACGAAAACACGCCCTAATAACCCGCTTACACTTTCCTCGATCTGTGATGGACGGCAAGTTCAGGAGGTGGTTCGACTGAACAACGAACAGGAATATGATCGACTGTTCTAGCAGGAATAAGGATCGACTGCTTTATACTTAAGATCGGGAATGCGGTCGACCGATCTAGCACGAATAATTCGACTGCTATGCCACCAACAACCGCTAAGTAACACTCCAGAACCAATCTTCGAAATACTAATCCAAAGCTAACCGTAAAAGAGTGATTTCCCAAAATCACGAGTGAACTTAAAGAGCAAGATAAAGAAACTCGCCGTCGGTTTTCGCTGCTACGCATCGCGAAAACCGAACCTACCGCTTTTCCTACTTGCTGATACTCAGCAAGTTCCCGCTACAAAACCCAGGTTGATTCTGACTACTACGACGAAATAGTCAATTGTTAAAGTGCAAACATGACAGATGACAGAGACCAGATCGCAACACTGAAATCCACTGCGCTACAGAAAGCGAAATCCATATCGGAAAACATCAGGACAAGGTGTACTAAGTACTTTCTCAAAATATTAGCGGCCGTCGATTATACTGGAACTAAAACTGACCTCAAAATGATCAGCTTTAGGTGAAAACGTATAATAGCGTGGCAAAGTCGAAGTAGCAGCCGTCTCTCAATAGTTCATTGGTAACAGTCTTGCTTGACAGGCGGTAGACGCGGGTTCGAATCCCAACGGGGGTAATAATTTTTCATCCATTTTATTATTTGTATCTAACTGCCTTTTACTGTATTGTGTCACAAAAGAATGAGAAAATCACGAATCAATTTTTTTCGCATCCATATTTCATATCTTTATGCCTACTATAAGAATCATCTTGAGGTCAGTTTTAGCCATCATGTAATCGACGCCCGCCAATATTTTGAGGAAGTGATCAGGACACCCAGAACATCAAGATACACCATGCCTTGATGTTTGGCCGCTTTCTGTAGCGCTGTGGATTTCAGTGTTGTGATTTGGTCATCTGTAACCTTTCCATTTCAACAATGACACATTTTCGGATCGGAAAAGTGTGAAAACGTAAAATTTACACCCAGAGAAATAAGGAAAGGAAAAATAAAAAAATGCTTCCGCTGGGATTCGAACTCGGGTAGGTATAAAACGTCAACATGTCAACAAGATGCAGTTATGCCTATGAGGACAAAAGACAAGCAGTTTAAGTAGAACCCAAGTAATAGCTGGCTATTCTACAGATAAAATTGCGATCTGGATTTTAAGGAAGCTTGTTGACATTCAGAACGGACCAAGAACGTCGAAGAAAAAAATTCCGGCCACACGGGGGGACCGAACTCTGATACACAGTCTACAAGAACAACGTACTACCACTTCGCCTCGAAAACCTGCAGGCCTGCAGAGAAACGGATTTCACCATCGTGTTCGCCGTCAAAAACTGGGTAGGGGTTGTGGAACTCTCAGAAAGATTTGAGAAAATTTTTTCACGCTGACTGTCCCTTTAAATAAGCCTCTTGGATGCTTCTTCCAAAAAATGAATACAGAGCTGACCTGCGGCTCGCCTAAATCCTAACTGTAGTATTCATAAATTCTTACTAGTATGACAGATAGGAGAGTTGCGTGGAATAGTTCGAGAATAAGTTGAAGCGGGCAAGTTCCCGTGTGCTATTTAAAACCTTCGGTTCGTAGAAGCTTCCCTCACGGATACCCTCCAAGGTGCTAGATTCGAGCTTCGACACAGTAGCATTTCGTAGTGCATCCTTATCACAGATTCCTTCGTCTCTCTCTGGTTGCGACCGCGTTCACTCGAGTGCAAACTACAGAGATCGCCTCTTTCTTCTCTGCACTCCCATGGCGTCCAGTTTCGAAGCTTCTTCTCCACGCCCATCGGTTCCGAGGCATTCTAGGTGCTCCCTCGGACGTCTCGACGAGCAGCACTAAACACCTGACGCGAGCCCTCCGCTTCGGTCGCCCTTTACACTCCGAATCGAGAATCGACTGATTAATGAGTCGATGAGAGCGAAAGCGGCGCATTCCTGTTCCCGCCCGGTTCAATTAACCCAAGGCTAAGGGTGCGCGACCGTCACCACTCGTTCCGATGAAGCTTCTCGTCCCTCTCGCGCTCCTCGCCGTCGGTGTCGCCGCCGTCATCGACTCCGACGTCGTCGTCGACTCCAAGGCGATCTTCCGGGTGCGGCATCCCTCCAAGTGAGTCTCCTCCGCGCGCACCCCTAACCTTCTCCAGACGAATCGAGCAGCTCCGCGTCCTCAGCGAGTTCCTCTCGGCGGCCCCCAAGAAGCCCGACGTCGACCACGTCGTTGTCGACGGCGACAGCAGAAGCGCCCCCGACGTGCGCGTTGAGCGCTTTCCTGACGAGGTGCCCCTCGAGATGCAGCCCTACAGAACCACCGTAACCAACGAGAACGCCAAAAGGAGGTCTGTGCTTTTTCCAGGACCGATAAGTCCGAATTCCAACCTCCGCTCCCTTCTAGGCGGTTCAAACGAACCGAATTACCATAACCCACGGAAGAAGACACAACGGCTTTAAACTTTCGGTGCGCCGCCGGGTTCGGCGAACTTGTGCACAAACCACTTGTGCTTTGATCTTCGGGCACACCCCTATTCTCTCGAAAGACACTCTCGTTGCAGGAAACGCGCCTTCTTCGAGCCCTCCAACGAAGCGCTCCCGTCGAACTCTGTTGCCTCTTCCCCCCGTGCCCAGGTATCGTACTTTTCCCCTCCTCCACACCGGTCCTTCAGGTATTCTTCGAGGATACGGCTTCTCCGGCCTCCTCCTCTCCCGCGTCGGAGAGCGCTTTCATCCCTCTGACAGCCAGCAGGGCGTCTCCGGTGGAGTCCCACCTCCGCCAAATGCCTCTGAATCCGACGCGCACGGACAACATCGTCCCCTACGACGCTCACATTGACCCTGACTTCCCCCGCGAGGCACCCTACGCCCGTGGCATCTACAACATTCCCGAGGGCCACAACCTCGACAAGGACATAGACGTCGAATTCCGAACCGGATTCCGCCACGGCCCTTTCAGGCCTACGCAGATGACTCCTGGACAGTTCTACATCCCGAGAACCGCTTATTCTCCCGTAGCAAAACCGAGCTACAGTAACAAACAATACGGCTATTCACCATACGCATACTCGTATCCAGTGAGTTCACACCTAACCCCCGTGTAAAAAAAACCCCGTTTCCAGTACTATGCGGGCTGGAGCACCTCAAGAATCTCACACTGACGATCTGTTACGTAGCCAACAATAAATTTTATCTCGCCCAGTTCACTTGACATTGCGATCCGTTCGGTTTTGTACCACAACATCAACCAAGACTGCTCAAAAAGCAATAACAATGAAAATAACAGTTCATCCCATTAGTCCACATCAGCTTTACATAACACTTATGCTGAAACTTGCTCGCTACCCTTCCATACGCTCTTCTTATCCACCTTCAGCTTTTCCAGTTGGAGACACATTTGCTGTGCGCGGAAGGTAAGACGTTTAGTATTCTCCATGACTTGCTCGTGGATGCTGGTGACCTTCGCTCCCATCACCACTTGCCCGAGTTTAGAATCAATCTTCGCCCCTTCGATACGGTAGTTGCGAATGAGATCGACGATCCATCTTTCAGCTTCCTGCTCCGCCATGTTAAGCTTCTCGGCCAGCTTCTTTATGCTGATGCATTGGTGAATGCGGCAGAACACTTCGAAGATCAGGAGCCGGGCACTCTCACGGAAATCGTCCAAGCAGGCAGTCAAGAAGAAGTCATTGCTCAGAACTTGCTCACACTGACGGAGCTTGAGTTGAGCGGCATCGAAGTCGAACTTCACATAGAGGGAAGTAAGGAAATCGGTGACCGGATCCTCATAGTTATGCCGCTCCTAAATTCGGCAAACAATTGGTAACCATCAGTGACGTCTTTCACATACCACATCGATAACCTTGATAAGGTCTTTCAAAACTTGCTTTTGCCTGTTCTTGCTCGTTACTACGGCAACGGCCAAATATCGCAGGATATGGGGGCACACAATCTATAACCGGCGATCCATTAATATGAGAAAGAACACACGTAGCACGCATACCTGGATGGCATTTAAGTAAGGTTGCTGGTTAAGACACATCTCAATGATTTCATCGCGTCCCTTGGGATAATTAAAGTAGACGAAGAGTGCCCAGTGAATCAACCACGAGCGATGTCGGATCAGTTCCGATTCGTTGTCAAAAGGATCGGAATCAATGTAGGCACGCAGCTTCGACAGATCGTCCTTAGCATGAACCCATTCCTGTAGAAGGATTTCGGAAGCGAGCTTTCCATAGAGGGCGTTCAAATAATTGGAATCGTTCTGGTGGACGAGACTTCGGTAGTAGTACAAGCAAATGGAAGCCACGGAGTAGTTTCCGCACTCGTACTGAAATTTTGCGTAGCGATACAACGAGTTGAGGCTACTCTGTTGGAACTAAAAATAAATATTGACGTCAACAGCCCTGAGGTCGACTTTACGTTGTATTTCTGAACGAGGTACTCAAGCGCTTTGCTGTTCCCCTCGCGATCTCGGCCCTCCATCAGCTCCTTGACATCATCCTGCTCGAGGAGTTCAACGAAAGAATCCACTTCCTGCTTCAGACGTTCGCGCTCGTTCAAGATATCGTCACGTCGTTGGAAGAGCTCCTCAGGGACAGCGTTGGTAGGGAAGAATTCCATCGCACTGTCGACCATGTTAGTTTGCAGTAAAACATTACGATGCATGGTGGTGAGCGAAGCTTCGTCATAGACCTAAACACAGAAGTCTTCGTTCTCCATTTCAGATAGATCACTTACGTTGCGAGGACCGATGAACTCCAAAAGAGGGATCACCAGATGGAGATCCAGGAAAGGAGCCATCTTCTGCGTCAAATCGAATTCCGCCATGTTTGCTGCGTCTGAATTAAACATTGGGATCATTTATATCTCAGAATTTCTCGGCGACACGCGGATAAAAACGTAAATTCGGGCGGAGCGGTGCTTCCTTCAGTTTCAATGCGATGGCACATAACGTAATATCACAGTACAGACACGAATTGCTGCTTTTCCGCGCGGGACCAACACCTCCGAGATTTCACCCTGCCACAGAGACAAAGGCGAACTTGTCCTCAGACAGAAGACACGAGACAAAGACCCGGGAAGCTCTGGCCACCCGTGTCTTCCAGGAAGTGGCCACACCCCGAATTGGCTATAGATAGGTATCCAGACGTGTACTTATCCTTTCAAGTTGCTCACTTGAAGAATTACCATCCCTTCTTCCTGCTGACTAAGAATAGCCTATTCTGTGCTGGCAACAGCTTCTCTCTTCAAGGTGACGAAAGCAAAGTCCCCGCGCGTCATCGATGGAATTGTGGCGAAAGCCGTTGTCGCCTAAATTCGTAGTTTACCACACACAAACAACGTGTGTGGTAAATCACGAACCGTCGGCCGCTGAGTATCTCTGTGTGCGCGAACGATTTTGGCGCGTCCCGATCACGCGCACGAGCCCGTAGCCACTGAAGAAGTTCCCATCGCTTCCTTCTCGATTCGGTCATTCTCACATCTTAGCAAGTCCCCCGAATACATTTATCTCCGATTTTCCTCGCTGGTCAGCCTTCTGATTATCGATTTCCTCGCGCGATTCTGGTCTTCTGGGATCCTCCTTCGGCATTAGCTTCGCGTGAAGTCCACGTTTCATATCTTTTGACATAACAGCCAGAAGCGTCAAGATTCTATTGTCTTGAATTCAAGTTCCCTTCTTATAATATATATCTGTGGTGGAAATGGACCCGGCCAAAGCCGGTGGCGCCGCAGTTCACGTCAACGGCTCCGCACAGTAAGTTTCTCCGTTCACTTCATTCCTCAAGGAGCGTAGCTTCACGCAAAAACTGCTTGTATCGTGTAGTATTCCCTTCCTTGTGCCTGTTTTAGAGGAGCGCAACCCCGAATGGGCGTCCAGAGAGTGAGGAAGCTGAAAGTCGAGGATGCGCTTACCTATCTCGACCAAGTGAAATGCCAGTTCCAGGACCGTCCCGTCGTCTACAGCGATTTTCTTGATATCATGAAGGATTTCAAGTCGCAGGCGTACGAGCACTGCCATTAGGCCTTCCTCTTCAGCGCGTGTTTTCAGCATCGACACCCCTGGCGTGATTCGGCGAGTAAGTCGCCTCTTCCGCGGCAGACCCAATCTCATCATCGGCTTCAACACCTTCCTTCCCCAAGGATTCGTTATTCGCGTGCAACACGATTCCTCGATCCTCATCGACCACCCCGACGGCACCATGCAAGCGATCGACGACATCGAGGACCCAACGGACCCACAGCCTTCCCAGGCTAATGGTCGACAAGCTGCTTCAGGTCAGCACATCCCTCGAATCCCTTCCATCCGCACACTCTCCCACCTCTGAATCGCTCATGGCATCCCCCGTGCATCGCTTTTTCTCACATAATCCATATGTTCCAGGGTCACCCAAGACGAGAGCCGGATCAGCGAAAGAAGTGACGCCACCTTCAGCAAGTCGAGAATCCGTTGCCCGGGAATCCTCCTCAGTGCCTTCCGACAAAGCCGAAATGACTCCCGCAGCCGCTCCACGTTCCGCTTCGCTTCAGGAAACTCCTCGGAATCAGTTCGATTACGCACTCGTTTATGTCAACAAGATTAAGGTAATGGAGAATCCTAAGTGGACCTACCACTGATTTATCGTCTAGGAACGTTTCGCTAATCGACCAGAAGTGTACCAGACCTTCCTCCAAATTCTGCAGCGATACCAGAAAATGCCCTCGATGGGAGATCCAAATACGGTATTTTTTCGTTTCCTTCCACCTATTATGTGTAAATGTTCAATTTTAGGCAGTGACTGGCGAAGGAGAAGTGTACAAACACGTGACAAAACTCTTCGAAAACGACCCTGACTTACTGCAGGAGTTCAGCTCCTTCCTCACCAGCCAAACAGGTGGGATTATGAGCAAAACCGTCGAACCTCTTGCTGCGCGTTCGGTTTCTCCAACTGTGAAAAGACCGGCCGAGGAGGAAATTTTCGAGCCGTCAGCTTCTAAGGTCTGTAGTACTAATAGAACGTTATTTTACGTTCAACTTCAGAAGGCTAAACTGGAATCCGCAGTGAATTACAACTCGTTCCGATCTGACGTGGTCAACTTCGTATCCTCCGAAGACATCGTTTTCTTCGACAAAGTGGAGAATTCGATGTCCCGTGAATCCTTTGCGAACTTCTTGCGGATTCTCGCATTGTACACCAAAAGCATCATCAGTCGTGCCGAACTGATTGACCAGACGCAGAGATTCTTCAAGTACTGTCCCTCAGATTCAGTTCTAAGTCATCATGGGCGTTTCAGCGAGCATAGTCAGTTGAAGAAGGAATTCAAGGAGCTTCTCCACCGTACTTTCGAAAAAGATCCCAAGCAGCGGGCATTTGATGCTCTTCGGAAGCGCTCGATGCCCACGGAAGAGAAGGCAATCATCGGTGAGTGTTGAGTACCCTTTGATTGATCGTATATTTGATTTCCTGCAGATTACGCGACTTGCAAGCGATTTGGAATAAGCTATCGTGCGATTCCTGAGGGCCGACCACTCGCGCAATGCACAGGCAGAAGCGACCTCTGCAAGGAAGTTCTCAACGACGTCTGGGTCTCATTTCCCTCCTGGTCTTCCGAAGACACGTCGAACGTTTCGTCGAAGAAGACTGTGCACGAAGAATTCATATACCGTACGGAGGAGGAACGCTTCGAATTAGACATCGTCATCGAAGTGAACAAGTCGGCGATCGATTTGCTGTCCCACATCGAGATGAAGATGAAGAAAATGAAGCCGGACGACTTAGCAAAACTCCGTTTCGACGACCGATTCGGTGGAAAATCCAGTTCGTTGATGCGTCGAGCCATGAAGCGCCTTTATGGGTATGGCTTACCTGTCGTGTACAGGGGGTTTCATGTATTTTTCTTTGCAGAGAGCACGCCAACAAGATGCTGGAAGGTCTGATGTATTCTCCGTCGATCGCAGTTCCTCGCGTGCTCGGTAGGATGCGCGACAAGCATCGCGAGTGGATAGAAGCTCAGAAGCAATTTAACCGTGTATGGCGGGAACAGATCGAGAAGAACTACGCGAAGAGCCTCGACCACCAAGCAGCGTCGCTGAAATCCTCTGACATGAAAATGCTGAAATCCAAGAGCCTCATCCACCATATTGAGAATCTCTACGACGAGCGAATGGCTCAGCTAAGCGAAACGAATCCTAACGGGACATCGGATGTGGACGGCCCCGAGATGTACATGGTTTACTGTAAGGACAGAAACGTCATTTACGACGTCAATGATCTCCTGATTCATCACGTTAAACGTCTCCCCAACCTCCAAAAAGAAGAGAAACAGGTGGTGAAGGTGCACGTAAAGAAGACGCTCTTGGAACTCTTCGGCCTCGAGGCCCAGCTGCTCTCCGACGATGAAGAGACCACGGCTGGTGAAGAAGATATCGGAGAGAAGTCCGAAGAAAAGGCTAAGCGCCGTCCGGTCAGAAAAAGTCTAGCTGAAAGAAACAAAATGCCCAAAAAGGGCAAAACGGCCACGAAAAATTCTAAATCCTCGAAAACGTTGAAGACCTCGAAGAATTCTCATAAGCATCGCAAGGTTCGTTTTCTTCTTCCAACTTGAGATAAAAACGACCATTTCAGTCGGTTAAAGCTGCCATGAACGCGCCGTACAAGTACCGACTTTTCTTCGGCTCGAATGTGTGGCTGATGTTCATGCGTCTTCATCACATCCTCGCCGATCGCCTCATGGTGTTGAAGCGAGAAACGGAGAATATGACGATTGAATATAAAGATTCCCTTCGCTTACGTGCCGAGCAGGAGCGGATCTACAAGAAGTACGGAAAGGGCGTGGAATCTCACGAGACAAACGCGGCTGACACGAACCGTGGACTGCTTCTTCTGAAGCCCGCCCTGCAGTCGCCGAAGAATTTCTACAAGAAAGTTTTGGAATCTGTGAAGAACCTTCTTGATGGACAGATGGAATCGTCCGCTTTCGAGGACTGCATGAGGTGAGATCGTTCTCTTGATCGCCCACCTGAACTTCTGAACCATTTAGATCGATGTTCGAGACTCGCGCCTACTTGACTTTCACGATGGATAAGATTGTCGTGCAGATGGGGAAGTACTTACAACAAATGATCAACGACCAAACGAATTTGAAATGCTTCGAACTCTACCAGAAGATGAAGCCAACGGTGGCCCGCAACTTCATGGATCTGAAAAGAAAAAACAAAAAGAAGAAGATGCTCAGTATCTGCGAGAAAGACCAGAAGTACCAATCGCAAGCAGAGATACTACTGCGAAACCAGAACTGTTTCAAGATGTTCTACTTGAACGCGGCGTCGCCAGTGATTTCGGTTGAGTACATCAACACAGAAACGGCGGAGTCCGATGAGGAGGAAGAGGACAAGGAGCAGACCCCCACCGTCAGTGGAGTCAAAAGCACTGAGCAGTCCTCGGAAGAGGACAAACTTTTCGTGCACCAATACGCCAAGGTAGGGTTCAATGATTTTGAAAGAAAATCATCGTCTATAGGAGGATGTCGTTGCCAAGTTCGACCCTGTGGAGGTTGGGAAGTCCGTACTCCTGCGGAGAAACATCACCAAGTCCAAGTCCCGGCCGACCTTGAAGGATGACAAATTGTGGGCGGACGAGCGCTTACAAGCTTCTTTGAAGCCGAAGATACAATTTGTAGCCGGAACCTTTGATCTGATGGTGAGGCAATCGGCTCGACAGAGGGCATCAGCGGTAAGAATACAACATCGGAACGCCATTCATGAACAATTTTCAGAGGCAACATGCATCTGTGGTGCACAGAAACAACGCTTTCAACACGTTCCACCAAAAATTTCTCGACCAACACCGGGATTCTCTCGACTTCGAGTGGTTCATGAAGGACGCAGCGTCTTACAGGGTTTCCTGTAAGAAATTTCCTTATTTGAAACATAAGAAATACTACACACTTAAGAAGAGCGATCCGAAAAGCGACCAGCCATAGCTACAGTACTTCCTGTACATACTAGCCCGATTCCAAGACGCCTGCCAGTCGTCCGCGCCGTAATTACCTTCACGTAACGTGCCCTCTGTGAATGAAATTAAATACTTTATCGTTCACTGTAACACAACTAAACTTTTTATAATAAGTAAACAAATATTTACAAAAGAACTGATAGTCCAAAAGCCATACTACCGTAACATCAAAGGAAAAGTTACGAGTACAACGACTCAACTTGGGGCGACAGTTTTAAGCGGACGTAAACGAAGTGGTTGAGGTACTCAGCGAGCAAGTCAACTTCGGTGAAGATGTGGTCCTCACATGAAGCGTCAGACCTCATGGCTTCTACGGAGCAGCTGTTATTCATCTGACTGTTTGACTGTGAACGGTCAGTGAGCGCGCACTGTTCAACAAACGTAAGGCGCAGTTCATCGACGTCTCCTTCCAGTGCAGTTTCAGAATTTGACGTGAACTGACGATGCTTCGGCTGATACTCCTCGAAAGATGAGCGATAAACGCTTGAGCAAGGAGTTGAAGGGATATGGTACGGACGGAAACGATACTTTGCAGTGTTCCTAAACAGGGAACAATAGGTGGTGTCGAAAATAGAGGTACTTACTTATTTCCCGGGAATCTTAAACTCTCCATGTCCGAACTGAGCTCACAAACGGCAGGTGAGTTCAGCTTTGAAGGCGAATTTGGAGGAGCTGCGATAGAAATGTCTCCAGATGCCGGTGAGTTCGTCGTAACCAGTGAGAGCGAAAGGCGTTCGAATGAACGCTGCAGTTCGTCTGGAGAAGAGCCCGAGGCTTCTTCGGCTGTTGTTTGGTCACCAGAATACGTCTCGGCGAGCGATAAGCTGTTAAGAGTCAGGAAAGACATTGCTAACGTTACCAGTTAATTGGTTTGTCGGAATAGTTCATCGGTCAAAACAACCTGAAAAAAACGATATATATGATTTCGTCCACAGCCCGCGAAACACTCCACGATAAAAATCCGCGCGATAATGATGGACGACGAATTGATGGACGACGACATTATGTAAAGTGAATGTAATCCGACAAGCAACGCGCCGCCAGTGTCTCAAACGAACGGAGCCCGCGATGACAAAGTCGCTGACGTCAGAAGGCGCGCGCATAAAAGTTACTCTCGAGCGAACAGCGATCAATGAATGCAGCAGCTGGTTAGAGCAGAGAGAGAGCGCGATCCGACACAAAAACTATGAAGGCATGCGAGTGTTGTTTTTAGGAAGGATGACGTCCCAGAGTGGATACTACAAAAACGAGCAAAGAGGAAAAGAAAAATGACGCGCGACTAAGCCGCAGGGGTTTGGCTAAGCTTGGCGGTGATTCACATAGGACCATAATCTGTTATTATTCTTGTCCAGAAGATGTTAAGCAATTTCACACATGTTGCGTCGACTGAGATGTTCCCCATTTGAACTGATTACATGCACATGTTATCTGATAATGCGGAGGTGAAGTAGGTCGTCCGATGCACTCATTTTTACGCTCCGCCGGACACAAAGCGCTCTCCAGGGCTGTTTACGCGAATGCGCGAAGGCGGAACGCGCCAAACCATCGATCGACGCCGGCGCAAGCTGACAGTCGCGACGAATGTGTCAAACGAGACAGACGTTCATGGAAATCGTGGCGGGACGCACTGAAAGTTGAGACAGTGCGGAGGCGGAGTCCCGCTCCGAGTCTCCGCCTCGTTCTTGGAGATCCAGGGGCGGAGGCTCTGTGGAGCGGCTCCAGATGCCTTCGAAAGTTTTCGTGGAGCCGTGCTTCAACCCTCGAGGTGTCATTCTTGAGTCGACCCCGATTCAGGGAGTCCTTTGGCACCGTTTTGCCTCCAGGAACCAGGAGTGCGCGTCATCGTTCTCCTCCTCTTGTTTGTGTGCTCATCGATGGAGCATTTTCCCACTCCGTTTCCTGTACACAAGCAATATTGATCCGCCAGGATTATCCCGAGCGCATCGACTACTCTTCTGATTCGCGCTCCCACCTGCGACCTCGAGGCCCCAGGCGCCGCGGCATCGCCTCCGCTCTCGCGAGTTGTTTTTGTTGGTGTCGTCCTCTGGCCGATCGATCGGCAGCCAACTAACTCGGCGCGTGAGTCACCGATGCTCCGCGGTTCAATCTCACGAAGCGTACAGAAGAAGTTACCATTTGCGGCTTGAACCGGTTGAGCCCCGTGGGAGGATTGTGGTCGCCACCGTTATTTATTGTGGAAACGCGATACCCGCTCGGTCTTTAGTTACCATGCTCTTCGACATTTCTTTGCTATTTCGCGCGCCTCTAAACTTGTTTATTGACGACTTTTTACGCGATTTAACGTGCTTGTGCGCTGTTTTTCGTGGCTTACGTGAATCGTGACACCACCTGCACTCCTCTAGTGCTCGTTTCTTCTTAAGCACCACTCCAGGTTGCGAAGCACGTAGCTTCCACGTCAAAGACGAAGATGCCCGATGCCGAAAATTCTTCCGAGCAGCAACGCCTTCTGAACGACTCGCACTCGAAAGACGTCGCCGAAACTGAGAACTCGTCCAGTCACCATGACCGGCCTACAAACACCGTTCACTCAGCTACGGTCAAGTCCACGGATGGGAAGTTCCACCGTATGACTTTCGACGCCGAGAAGAACGTAATTGAATTCACCCTCATTACGTAAGACTCTACCGTAATTGCGGATAATTGCTCTGTTTACAGGGACTCCGCCGGGCACACGACAGAATACTCGATGCTGATCGGACTCAATGAAGTTCTCGCCGTTAAGGGAAAACGCATCAAACTGCGTCACGGACTTCCGGTTAACTTGGAACCCAATATGAACAGTCCACCGAACCACCTCTACATTTACCTTGCCGTAAAGAAGAACAAATACAAGTGGAGAGTCCGCGAAGTTACCGTAATCTTTACAACGACGAGCGAAAAGAAGCTGTGGTGCGACCTTCTCCACGGTGCGACTAGAGGTAGGTCATTCATCCTCTCAGTGCTTGATCATTTCTCGTAGAACTCGCATGCCGTCCGAAGACTCTTATCGTCTTCATCAATCCTTTCGGAGGCAAAGGAAAGGCCAAGCAAATCTACGAACGCCAAGTGCAGCCCCTTTTCGAAATGGCCGAAATCAACTGCGAGAAGATACTCACAGAGCGGGCGAATCACGCTTTCGACGTCCTCACAGAGCTGCCGGCAGAAAAGTGGACAACCATCGACGGAGTCGTTTCGGTCGGCGGCGACGGACTCTTCAACGAGGTCCTCTGCTCAGGAGTGAAACGAGCTCAGTTGGAAGCGGGAAAGGATATCACCGACATCAACATCTCTTCTCTGGCGACTCCACGGATGAGATTCGGGATCATCGGAGCCGGGTCGGCGAACTCCATCGTGTCGTCGGTTCACGGAATCGACGATTGCCCTACGGCAGCCATCCACATCGCCATCGGAAGTCAGTGCTCCGTTGATGTGGCGACGGTCCATGAGGACAACACCCTACTGAGAATATCAGCCAACGCCATATCGTACGGATGGCTTGGAGACGTCCTTCGTGATTCGGAAAGGTACAGATTCATGGGCCCCGTAAGGTACCAGTGGTCGGGTAGGTGTATTTCCCATCGTATATGGTAGAATTCGCTGTTCTAGCGCTGCGTACCACGATTCGCCATCCAAAGTACTTCGGTCGAGTGGACTTTCAGCTTTCCAACAACGTCGATCCTCCTGTTGATATGCCAAAGTGCAAGCATCCGTGCGTCCGATGCGAGAAGAAGGATGTCAAAGACGATCTTTACCCATATCACGTGACTTCCGATTTTACTCATTTGATTTGTTGTGTTATTCCATGCGTCAGGTGAGGCTCTTCTTAAGGAATACACCTCTGGATCTCGTTGCTTTCAGCCCTTTCACTCCATATGGCTTGGCTCCTTTCGCAGGAGTAGGAGACGGATCTATGGATCTCGCTATAGTGCCCCGTGTGTCTAGATGTGCGAATCTCGACATCATGCGGAAAGTTTCTCTGTACGGCGGAAAGGGGGTAATTATATACTTGATGAACACGGAGATAACCGATTGCCGCTTCTAGTTGTTTCCGCTTGACGGAGACGTGAATGTGTTCAGAGTGTCGCGGTTCTCATTCACGCCGGCCAAACTACTGAGGGACGAGGCGAAATACGCCGACGAAAACAAGCAAGGCGTTTGGAATCTCGACGGAGGTACCGTAGAAGATCGGCAGCTCTGACCGATCTCCTCTTTTCAGAGATATTACCCCAACCCGCAGATAAGGCGCTCCACTTCCGGCTGCATCCACGACTTATCACATATTTTGGCCGCGAGATGGACTTGACGAACCCGTCGAAGCGACGTTGCCTCTGCTGTTGCAAAACTCAAAAGAAGATTTCGAGCATCATCATCATCAACTAACATCCGGCGCCAAGCCGCTGTATATAACTTGTATCTACTCACCTAAATTCTGTTGCGCCTCAAGTTCCGATTGTTGTATTGTCACTTTCACTCTTTGGCTGTTGTCGACCTCCAAATTTATAGTACCGTCCAACCTCTTGTTTCTTGCGATGTCAGGCAGTAAACTCGAATCATAGTATTCTGAGCGTAAGTTCTGACAGAAACCTTTGTGGTGGATTTCAATCTTGGCGACACTTTGGATTCACCTTGACATATTCAGACTCCTCCGGAGATATAGAACGATTTCAGGCCACTGTCGGAGGCGACGGCCAGCCATTCTTCGGACGACATTGACCCTGGACATTAAAGGGACACGATCTTGGCGAAAAAAATGTTTTCAAAAATCTGAAAATTTTTCTACCTCCCATTTTCGGGGTCGCCGAAAACGATGGTAAAGTCGGTTTCTCGCGAAACCCATTAGTTTCCAAGAAATAGACCTTAGGCGGAGGCATGTGATTTACTACGGGTTTCGAGGCGATGTGCTAGTCCCAGCACGATATGCTTGAAGAGGCAGCGGCGGCGTACCGTAGCTCCATCTTTTTGCTTAATTTAAGTGCAGAATACTGCAAAATGTTTAGCCTTTTCGTTGTCCTCCGTAGAAATCGGATATCGACAGCACATGAACGTTACTCTTCAACGTAGTCACTTTCTTCTTGCTTCAAAGTGTCATCGAGAATCACGGCTAAAATAGGTTGCGCTTCTGGTTGCAAATCTCCCGGCTGCATTTGATCCACAGATGGATTTCTACCCCCCCCCCCCCATTTTCGGCGAAAATGGGGGGGGGGGGGTAGAAAAATTTTCAGATTTTTAAAAAACATTTTTTTCGCCATGACCGTGCCCCTTTAATCGACTCGTCGGCGCCCAAGAAATGTCACAACTTCGATAGAATTCTATTCATTAGTGAGAAGTAAGGCTGAAAGGTGCTCAAATATGCAGAAGCAATACCCGCGAAGGACGTCGAAGCACAGAGTAAAAGAAGCTTGCGGTTACAAAACAAAAACAGACCAGTAGGCTAATGTACAAATGGGTTATGCCAGCTTCAAGAGGTGGCGCACTGAACGCGCGGTTCTCCACCGCCGTTGTCGTCGTATTCGTCATCTCTGCGTTCGCCTTCCGTTCCTGGCTCGTTGTTGTTGTTCACGTGATGAAATGCCGTCACAAGAAATTCCATAAGATCGTTCCTCTTGTTGTTTTCGTCGATGTACTTCTTCACGTCGCGCACCTTCTCGTTCTCCGAGCCATCCTAACAAGTGACATGGACATCGAAGCGTACAGAGAAAGTAATACCTACCTCAGGCAGTGGCTCCCAAAATCGAACGACATCATCGATTCCAGAAGTGGCCAGAAGACATCGAGTGGGATGGGGCTGAACGACGTTCACGATGTGCGAATCGGCCTCCAGCATTCTCAGAAGACGGCCCGTGGACCGCTCCCAGATAATTAGCGAGCCGCAGTCACTCCCGGCAACCACGAACTCGTTTCTCCCACCCCACCAGTTCGCTTCCTTGATGTCCGTATTGCTGTTACGGTGACCGCAAAGACGGTCCGTGTAGTCACGGTACGGCTGTTCTCCGCTTGTCGCCGCATGCCACGCGGTCTCCTGAGGTCGCTTCTCCAGTTCCTTGGTCAGCTCTGCAAGTGTCAGTTGTGAGTTCAAGCACTGTCAAATCAAATAAGGACTCACCTAAGATCATCGAATCCAGACGATCGACTGATTTCTCTTCCGGGTATCTCAACTTAAAAAGTGTGCTGCACTTGTTCCCAACGCGAGCTTGCTTCAGCATAATCAGAGCTCGCGCAAGCCGGTAGTGAGCCTTCCTATACGAAGGATCTATCTTCAAGCACTGCACCGTATCTCGGACACAAGCGTACGCGTCACCCGCCCAACCTCTCATCAGCAGGCCGGCTCCGCGGTTGGCGAGAAGAAGAACCAAGTCCATCGCGTGCTCGTGCGTCGAAGAAGGATTTCGCCTTAAAAACAAACTCAAAATCTAAGGAAGTACACGGACATAACCTACCCACACAGCTTTTCGCATTCCGCGATGCCCTCCGAATAGATTTCGATCGCCTTTGTAAAGTCGTGATTCCCGAACGCATCCTTCGCCATCTCCCGTAAGTGCTTGAATCTGCTGGTTGTTCGCTGCTCGACGTTCGTGATAGGGTTCTCGAGAAGAGTCGCAGCATTGAGAAAGCTATTAATGTCTTTCAGCACGTCGATGGCGGCACCAGGGTCGTTCTTCACGTTGAATATGTAAACCTGTTCAGACCCGATATTGGCGATTATCTCGCCTCCAGTGCAACTGAAGGCCAGATGAGTGGCGTAGTGACTTCGGAGGTTGTTGTATTTGGCTCCACGATCTTCGAACGACAAGTGCCCAGGAATCAGTCGCATCATTGGTTCATGGACTTTCAGCATGCGACGGTCATAGAGAGGAATGTAAAAATCCGTTGTGCCAACGGCAATGATGCTCGGGTTGCTCTGATCCACGGCCATCGTCTTGCACATTCGCCCACGGAAGGTTAAAAGGGGCAGACCAACGTTGGTGCGCGCATCGAACTGCCTAAAGTGGGCTTACATTATCATGGAAAAACACCCAATGAGCACACCTTATGACTCCGTCTTCGGAAGCCGACCAGAACATCTGAGGGTCATTGAAGGCGACGCAGAGACGTTTAACGCGGCCTTCACAAGTCCATACGTAAGGCTCGTCGTCCAAGTGTGTGTAGTTGTGCAGGCGTACGGTTCCATCGCCCGCGGCCGTAATAAGGACGCGATCGCCTCCGGCAGGGAGGAACATCGAGGAGAAAATATTGTGTGTGTGACCAGTTTTGATCTCATGTAAACAGTTTCCGGCACAGTCCCAGATGCGCGAGTGCATATCGTCGGATCCACTCGCCAGCAATCTGCAAGGAAGCTGCTCATAGAGCGGATCAGGCGAAGAACCTACGTTCCGTTCACGTTCCAGTCCAAACAGTTCACGCATCCTTTGTGACCCTAAAAGAAGCAATGAGCAGGACACGCGAGAAGTGGCGGCCTACCTCCAGAGTGACCGAGTTGCCAATACGGTGCACGAGGCCCTCGGTGACTATATTGCGATTTATGAACTCTGCGTTGTGCGCGGAGTTGATGGAGCGTTGGAAGAGTTGTTCGTCCATCTAGTGCATCTGGAAGTCAAACCATAAGTCCTCGCTGGCCAGTTGCACGTCGCGGCTCAACTTCCAAGAGAAAGTCATTCTAATGTTCGACCGCTCTAACCAAAGCAAAAATGTCACAGAGCTGTTTTTATTTAGACACGTCTAAGAGACGCTGCTCGCTCGTTTTGTCTACGGCCACACATCACCGCGCGCTCCCTTGAGCTCAGGAATCAAGACTCAGGACCTCCGACGAGAACTCGCTCCAATCAGTGAAGAGCGAATTCTTGTGGTATTCCGAAGCGATGGTGTGAATTTTCGACGTTCACTCCCGGAGGGTGGCGACGCGAAGAAGAGACGCCAATCCAAGGTGACAAGTTGAGAACGCCGCGCCAGCTGACCGCTTCGGCACCGCCGTCGTCCTGGTCGTCGTTCTCCGCGCGCCGACCGGCCAGGGTCACAAAAAGCGCTCTCTTCCCCTCCCCCTCCACACCACGCCGACCGTCCCCGGCCGACGGCGCCCCAGATGCCCTCTGCGTCCCGATTCCTTTCTTCTGAGTGCCTAAGGCACCTTCTGAGGTGCTGGGCCGGTCGATGGGTAAAGCGATGATTGACGGTGACTATCGATTTTCGCCGTGAAAAGAAAGGAGCCACGCGCTTAGCGTCGAAGGTCGTAATTCGCTTTGCGACAGTCTGCTGACGGATCCGAATGAAGTACGGTCGTGCGTCTTCTTTGTTTCCTTCTAATCTCTTCTTCACATCGTCTACCTTACCCCAACGGCTTCTCGACAACCTGGCGACGTTTCGGTACAAACGCGATGCATCTCCGATCTACCAGTTTATATGGATTTCTAATTGCATTTATTATGCGCGAAAGATCGAAGACGACGGCCGCCCTCCGGTTAGCGCCGAGTGGGACTCGCGTACTCGGTTGTCTTAGCGTCGCGCTAGCGGTCCTGGCGCCGTCTTCCTTGTGTCACCCCAAGCGTCCATTTCGAAACGAGGCCCTTGGGTGGCTCTCAGTGATCCCTTCTGTCCAGCACTTCGTCTTCTCCTGTAGCACCTGAAGGAGCGAAAGTGTCTCCCGACCTTGGAGCACGTTCCCGCAGATGAAACGCGCGATAGGGCGCTGTTCCGCTGTCACATCGATTCCGTCAGATCCGCGTGCCTCGAATGCCGAAGCAAAAGTGATACGCGCGCACACTTGCAGAGTCCATTTGCATATCGCTACGCGCGTCCGATCGATCGGCGCCGAACGGTCACCGCCGGCAAATGACCGTCCTCTTCGCCGTTTCGACGCTTTTTCACTCCTCGCCTCCTGGCTTCGGCACTTAGCCCGTTCGCACTAATTGGCCATTTCGCTCGCCCTCCTCGAATCCGTCCAGAAGACCGTCTGTCTCCAATGGGCGTCTCGGCGCTTGCCGACCTCCCGTATTTGCCTACTTAGTCACACATGTGCGCTTCGGCCCTTCCGCCGCCGCTTTCGGGCGTACTGTCCATTTTCTCGGCGCTTTCGCGTGGTGACTCACCGTCGGGGCGACGTTCCAGCGAATTCTGTTTACTTCTGTGCGGCGCCAGCTTGATCCGCGAGTGCAGACCTCAGAAGAGTGCTTCGGAAGTCAGCCTTTAACCCTCGGCGGGCTTTCTGCACGGCGCGCCGTAGTTATGACGGGCTTGTCCCGTTGGTCCCCTCGGGCGCCACTCGGGAGCCGCGGGATTCGCAAAATGGAATGATTTCGTCCGACGACCGATTAATGACCGTCGCCTCGGCTGTGGCCGTTTTTTGCAGGGGGCACAAGCGGTAGTGTGGGTAATTTCGTCGTCTAATGCGATTTGGAGGACGCCCCGCGCGGTCCTTTCCGCGAAAATAGATTCGCGAGGCTTCTCCGAATCGATTGTTTTCGCGAGTATAACGTGTTCCGAACTCGGCGCGATGGTTTTGACACGCAGGTATACACGTAACTTATCCGTTCGCTTTCAGATTGAACTGCGCTGGAGAGACGGAGCTCTGACTCTGAGTTATGGGCTCGTGCTTCTCGCGCCCGCGCAGCTCCTCCTCCGGGAATCTGAACGGTGTCCATGATGCCGACCTCCTCCAGCAACGGCTCGCCGCGGGCGCCGGCGGCGTTATGCTCGGCGCCGAACGCTTCGGTGCCCCGAAGAACTCCATCGGTGCCGGATCCTCGGGGACGCCGGTGCTCTTCCACGTGAACTCTAGCACTGTCGACTCTTCGCGCATCATGGACGCCTCGTCCACGCCACAGCGGTTGATCGCCACCCGCGGACCCACAGGTAGAAGACGTGTTCTGGTCGAAGTGATGATCCCCGGCATTCAGAGGTGACGCTGATCGCCCTGTACTCGTACCCCTCGCGGGCAGACGGTGACCTGAGCTTCGAGAAGGGCGACACGATGATCCTGCTGGACAAGAGCAACGCCGACTGGTGGTACGTGCGCCACGCGAAGGGCGGCACGGGCTATGTGCCCAGGAACTTCGTCGCCATCCAGCAGACGATGGAGAGCGAGGAGTGAGTCCTTTACATGACGCTGTTTTATGTTTTCTCTGCAGATGGTTCGCGGGACGCCTGCCGAGGTCGCGGGCTGAGCGAATCGTGCTCTCTGCAAACCTACCGAAGGGCACCTTCTTGATCCGTGAGAGGGAGGCCGACACCCGGGAGTTCGCCTTGACCATCCGCGACTCCGACAACGACCACCGCGGCACCGTCAAGCACTACAAGATCAAGCGACTCGACGGACAGGACGGTTTCTACATAACCACACGGAAGACCTTCAAGAGTCTCAAGGACCTCGTGGACTACTACTCAGGTGAGTTACCAGGCCTCTCTTCCGAACAGACCCTCGTGCTTCAGAGGTGTCGGACGGCCTTTGCTGCCAGCTGACCTTCCCGGCGCCGAAGATTACGCCCACAAGACCCGACCTCTGCCATGACACCCAGCAGAACTGGGAGATCCCGCGCAACCAGCTGCAGCTGAAGACGAAGCTCGGCGACGGCAACTTCGGCGAGGTTTGGTACGGCAAGTGGCGCGGTATCGTCGAGGTGGCGATCAAGACGATGAAGCCTGGGACGATGTCGCCGGAGGCTTTCTTGGGCGAGGCGCAGATCATGAAGCAGTGCGACCACCCGAACCTCGTGAAGCTGTACGCGGTGTGCACCAAGGAGGAGCCGTTCTACATAATCACAGAGTACATGGTCAACGGCGCCCTCCTGCAGTTCCTCCGCAACGACAAGAACACATTCACTCTCCAGTGTCTCGTAGACATGTGCGCACAGGTTATTCGAAAATGTCGCACAGATGTCGCTTTTATGGTGTCAATTTCAGATCGCCAATGGAATGATGTACTTAGAAGAGCGGAAACTTGTCCATCGCGATCTTGCTGCCAGTACCTCCTTCTTTCCTCTGCTTAGTCTAACGATAACCTTCAGGAAACGTTCTTGTGGGTGACAAAATCTCCGGAGTCCCTGTTGTGAAGGTGGCCGACTTCGGCCTCGCTCGGAAGTTGATGGAGGAAGACATCTACGAGGCTCGAACCGGAGCGAAGTTCCCCATCAAGTGGACCGCGCCCGAGGCCGCCACTTGCGGAAACTTCACAGTGAAGTCGGACGTGTGGAGTTACGGAATCCTCCTCTACGAGATCTTCACCAAGGGAACAGTACCGTACCCAGGTAGTTTTTTAATCATTATCGACAGGAAATGACCTGTAGCTGCTCAGGAATGCATAACCGCGAGGTGATAGAACAAGTGGAAATCGGCTACCGTATGGCACTGCCTCGTCATTGCCAGTGCCCAGAAACCATCTACGCCGATGTAATGCTCAAGTGTTGGGACAAAGTGCCTGAGAAACGACCTACCTTCGAGTACCTCTTTACGTTCTTCGACGACTTCTTTGTCAACGCGCAGCCGAACTATGTGCCCCCCTCCGCCAACTGATCCCTGCCCCATTCACCCGATTTTCTAGGGTCTAAGTTATCCATCACATGTACATAGCCAATTTGCCACTGCTTTTTCGTTTCCCTCACTTCAAGACTCCCTCCGATCTGAATGTGTTTGTATATTCTGTGCCCTTCGATGCATTCGTTTCGCCATTTGCCATGGACTCCTCTCAGTTGTTGTTGTTGACAATGAGAATGACAAGTGATCTAGCTTCGCTCTTCTTGTGATTCCAGAGGCGCCACAAAGTACACGTCGACACTGCTGCGCACAAGGTAGATGCACGGGATCACAGTCTTCCGGCAGCTGCACTTCGACCCTCCGATGAAACCGAATGATCCAATCTTGGCGGCACACTGGGGGCAGTTCAGCTTCCCTTTCGTCCATCCGCTCTTTTCCAGTGACGTCACAATCCACACGGGAAGACTCGTGCTCCGCTTTTTCTCGCTGCTTCCATCCGATTCCACGATTCCGATTATCTGAAATCATTCGCGTCGATTGACCACCTCGAGCTACTCACCTGGCACATCGTATCGCAGCACTCCACAGGCGCGTACTCCACGTTTTCGAGGACTCCGGCATCGTCGAGCAGAGTGCAACGGCACTTTCGGCACTTTATGTGCGATATCTTCCGCATCTAGCAATCATTTCTGCAGTACAAACACTTATCGGGCAGATGACAAAGGCAAAGCAGTGGAAATCCATCGCCGTGGCCCGAGAGGGAGCATCAAAACCTTTTTTTTTCATCAAAGTTTATTCACCTAAGATCACGAAAAATGCGCACTCCACATAAAATGTACATTAGGGAACGTTCTCCTTCGAGTGATTTGGACCGCACGTCAAGGGGCTGGACATCGTTGAACGGCCAGATCTGCACACGGCTTCTATCCTGATTTTGTCGCCAGGTTGCGTATCTGTTAATATTATTCGACGATTGAGCGCTTTGGCCGATCCACAAAGCTGTCCATTCGTGTATACGTTGTAATCTGCAGAAAAATGAGATGTAGGGAACGCTGACATAACATCCTTACGCTTGATATCCTCCTCCTGCGACCCTCTTACATTCTCCCACGTCAAAAACGTTTTTCCGTCTTGGCGGGCAAACCGAAGGGCACTCGGCCTCGGAGTATTCATGTCCACGAGCTGCTTCTTCAGAGAGCCGATCGCCGCCTTCAACTCCCCAACCTCCTTCGCTTTTTCTTCGCGTAACACTTCCATCCCGCGCTTCATTTCGTTTTCCATGTTTTTGAACTGCAGCACCAGGTCAGCAAGAACGGCGGTTTTCTCCTCGTTGATTTGTGTGAGCTGCCGGTTCTCTTCTACTAGCGCCTTTACGTCCCTTTCCAGTAAGCGCTGGCGTTTCCCAATCAGCCGCCAGCGGACATCCATTCGGAAGTTCAGCATTTTTTTGGTTTGCAGTGTTTTTCTCCACCACCGCTGTATTCTGATAGCACTCGATGTCCGGATTGTTTGCGGTATCAACGGAGGTATTGTATCGGGATTCCTTTTTGGTAGAGGTGCAGTACTCTTGTCTTCCGGCTTCGGCCGGGCTTCCGGCTTCGGCCCGGCAGCCATATCCTAAAATCAAGCACGTTACGGGCGACTATAAGACAAAAATACCTTTTTCAGCCCTGGCGATTTCAAATTCAATGGCGCGACCACATTCCGCGACCTGGGTTCACCTTGCTTAGGAAGAAAGCGAGCCGAGGATGCTCTCGACTGACTTGAAACGGAGCGGTTCGTCAGAACTGTGGAAGTTCTCAAGTTCCCAACGGATGAGGTCGCCGATGTAGGCCTGGACTGACTCGAGCTGAAACGTGACGAAGTCGGAGTTGGCGTTCTTGAGATGCTCAAAATTGAAGGCCGCGTTGCAGAAAATTTTGGTCTCAAAGGAGTACGGGAGGGCGTCGTTGTTACCGACTGGTCCTTAGATCTTGAAGAGATTATCGGAACGGGCATGTGGTTCCCCTTGTTGGAAAACACCGATTCGTGTATGGTCGAAACCACCACAGTCGAATCGGACGCGTCGGATAGGGTTGAAAGACGGCGAATAGGTGTGGTACTGAAAGTGGTTCACTATGCCGAGCGGCGAGCAATAAAACTTACGGCATACTTCTGCTAAAATCTATGAAAGGAGATGCAGGCGCTGATGTTGGCATGTTAGCAAGCTGCTCTTCGTGTTTCCGCCGTTGCTGTATTATCTTAAGTACTGCTTACAGCAAGATGGTAAAGGACAAGAAACACACCTTCACCAGTTTATCTTCCAGTGGAGACTGAAGAGGATCAACGCCGTTTGTGGATGGAATCAGAACCTTCTCCAAATACTGACAAAGAGCACGATGAGACTGAGTTCCGGGTTTGAATTGCCTAGATCTGCCCTGGGTGCAAAGCCACTCGCCTAAATACATACATTAACAGAGAACTTTCAAGCAATACAAACCTTTCACAATTTCCATATCGTTGAGCACAAATCCATCAACGACCTTCAGTGTTTCGGGAAGGCAGCTGCATAAGTACGGTCGGTAACAAAAGCTCCGTCCTTCGATAGCAACAGCCGAATTTCCCTCGAAAGTCAGAGATGATAACAACGTAAACACCGAGAGATACGAAAGTTCTGTGAGGTCTGAGATCTTGTTAGTTCCGATTTCTAGCCGCTGGAGTCCTTCTGGGAAGCACTTGTTCGCATTTTTCAACGTCTCTATCTGATTCGAATTCAAATCCAGTTCTACGAGATTTTCTAGTTGGCGCAAGGACGGCAGTTCTCTCAACATATTCGATGATATGTTTAGATATCGTAGATTCGGGAGCGAATGTACTGTAGGGAGTTGCTAGATGACAACAATGAACACCAAGCACATGAACAACAAGCTTACCTCTATTTTGTTGTGGGAAAGGTCGAGGTTCACCAGAGCGTGAAACGCACTGAGTTGTTCACAATGCGAGATTTCGTTTTTCCTGACATTCAATGTTGACAAGGTCTCCTTCACGCACAGAAGTGCACCTATCGAACAGATTTTGTTGTCCGAGGCGTCGATTTCCTCACAACCAGTGAATCTTCTGATTCCGTCGAAGGACTTCAAACAGTTGCCAGCGACAATCAGCGATTTGACGGACGCCTCCGACTGGTGAAGAAGTTTGGGTAGCTTGGTTAAATCTCGATTAGAAACGTCCAATCTTCCTTGCGCATCGACCTCAATGTCCGTCAGCCTAAAATCGACCCATGAAGTACAGAACCCGTGCGCGCAAGCCTACACTGACGAAGAGACGGACGGAGCGACGGACAAATCCACAACTTCTTCATTGCTTGGCGACTCGGGATAACATGGCGGGAGTGGATCGGCTTCAGAACCCATCGGCAACTGAACAAACAATTCGTAAAGCAGTCTGAACACTGCCTAACACACGTCTAGGAAAGATCACACATTCGCTTCAGCAGTAATTTTCGCGACTACCGTAGAACACAAAGGAAGAGCCACGAGGGTGGTTATGCGAAACCGACAAGACGATAAGACATGGCAATGAAAATAACTTTTATGACACAAAAGCGTTGAAGGACCCATAAAAATCATTACAACAAAAAAGCACGGCTCTTCAACGCTGGCGCTCTTCGACGAAATCCTTCCATATGCCTTTAATGACTTCGTGAGCGATAAGGCCTCCAGCACGGTTGTTGATGAAGCGGACAAGCTGGACACCATCGATGCACATAGCCTTGCATGCAAACTCTTTAAGAAGCGATCGTTGTTCTGAAATGGGGTAATTGACATACAGTGGCAACTTGCTAGGAACTCACTGTTGTCCGTGCAAACTTCGTAGTAGGGGCTACACTTCTTTCCGTAGCTCATACGAAGATGGTTCTCAACCACGCGACGACGGACCACAGGCACAAAGAGGACGATAACCGTGTACAGCAAATTTGCCGCGCTAACAAAAGCGACAAAATGAAGCCAGAGCCAAATGACGAGGAAAATCTTCTCGTTCAAAATGTTGACCATGATGACGCAATCGGTTTCGTATGGTCGGGTGTTTCCAACATCGTGAACATCGAACTTGCAATGCGTCAAACGGGGGAACGGTGTAGGCAATGTAGGATCACTGAAGCCATTGGTAAGCAGCTAAAAGTGCAAAGCCTTGCAAACTTTGTTAAATGGTTTAAATGCTTACCTTGTAGCCCCACATATAATCGTCATCGCCGTAAAAGTAGTTGATCACACTGATTTGGGCAAAAGCATTGATGCAATTCAGCAGTTTCGAGATGACGTAGGAAACTGAGGTGTACATTCCAAAGCGACCGTGAAAACCAAGCATTCCAAAATTGGGCGCGTTCAAGTACTGAAAACAAATCACTGTCATCAAAAGAGAAAAAACGGGGCATACTCTTTTGGCATAGTCCACTACCTTCTTGATCGTTTGAGCACGTTCCTCGCCAACCATGCTGCGAGCCTTCATGGATTCACTGACAACGGTTTGCAAATC
The DNA here is from genome assembly GCA_030435675.1 of Steinernema hermaphroditum. Classification (NCBI taxonomy): domain Eukaryota; kingdom Metazoa; phylum Nematoda; class Chromadorea; order Rhabditida; family Steinernematidae; genus Steinernema; species Steinernema hermaphroditum. The sequence continues at coordinate 9,208,013 of CM059622.1, forward strand.
GAGGTCTGAAACAGTAGTACTCTGTACAGTGTGTTAACTTTCGCTTACTGCTTGCGCTCTGTAAAAGACGCCAGACTAAATGGGGAACATAACACAGAAGAGCCATGCCGAACAGGACGAACGGAATCCACTGAAACAGTTGTGGTTAAAGTATGCACAGCCTTAATCCATTACTTGGTAGTAGCCGTGCTCTCGCAATGTGTCGTAAAAACGAGATTCTTTGACGTCGTACGTTCCAGTTATGAAGCAGTAGCTATGTACGAAATCAATCCATTGCTCTGAAGCAGTGGTGGTCACATAAAAAGTAAACGGACTTAGCACACGTACGTGGAAACTCCGAACTTATAAGGCAGTTGATCGGGCTTCCGAAGTGTTGTTTAGTTGCCACGATCATGGCACAAAAAACGAGCAGGCAAGTTGTGGCATAGTAGTTCAGTCTGTCAACGACGTCATCCAAGACGATCGTTTTAAGCGACTTGAAGAAATCTGACACCTGGGGGATTTCTACCAGCATCTGAAAGGAAGTAAATGAGAGAGAATGACGATAATAAACGTCAAGATTCGTTCCAACCCAACGAAAAATACGAACAGAGTGGATGAGTGTGATTGCCCTCGATAATTGTTAAATATGCCCCATTGAATTTACCGTTTAACAGTTTGGCGACGAAAAGGATTGAAATCGCACAAAAGACCTTCTCACAAAGAACCCTAATGCTCCCTATCCGAACTCTAAGTTGCTTCTGAGGGGTGACAGAGACCTCTCTGATTTCTGCGCAGGGTGGAAGGCGTTGGAAGCACAATCACGACTAAGCAGCTGAAGTAGGCCGAAAGCAAAAAATCCGCCGAAACGACCAACCGACAAAACGTGTGTATCTTGATATTTACGCTGTGGGACCAGACAGATCCGAAATCCAGACGTTTGGAGGTTCCCGACTGGATTGTTCTCTTTACGGTGTTCAGCGCACGCTGCGGTAGGCAAATCTCCCAGCCAGGCAAATCTCCCACCCACCGTGCGCAAAATCAATAACATCAGGGCATTCGTGGTGGGACCAAAATTGAAATTTACAGTAGATCGTCTAGCACAAGATTTCTGCTGATAGAATTTAACCGGTCTGTGTTAAAACTAGGGTTGCCACGTCGAGTTGCCTTTTTCGACTCGACTCGGTTCGCTCTCTGAGTGTCTGGTTGGCCAGATGGCAAACCCTACGGCAGTTGTGACTGTTCCGGCTTCCAGAGGGAATTGGGACACCCGGAAGCCATAGTCCCACCACCGCTGACAACAAGATGTCGGACGACAGGAATCCGACGCCCAATGCTGCGTGAGGATGTCATCCCGAAGGTCGCCGACGCTCTGAGGACGCCACCACCATCGAAGACGCAACTCCCGGACCACCGACCATCAGATGCAAGCTCAGAAGCGCCCGCTGTGCCGCAAACGATATTCCGCTGCCGCAGCTGAAGATTTTCCGATTCCCAGATGCCCCGTGAAGTGCGCCGTCTACGACCGGTTCGACATCTACGCCGCGCCAGGGATGAAGCCGTCTTCCAGACATCCTCTGTTTGTCTATTTTCGGTGTCGCGCAAGGCGTAATGCCTTTGATTCGCGAAATAAAGTCAAGTCAAAGACTCGCATTCCAACCCTAGTTAAAACTCGATGTGAAGGGGTGTGCAGGTACCTTAAGAAATTACCCAAGATAAGCTGACTTTCGATATCTTTCCCATTGTTTCCGTGATTTTGATCTATGTAGTCGTACCGTAACTCGACTGGCTGAGTCTCTATTAACACTACTGTTTTTAATCCGGAGTTATTGGAGTTGTTCAATATAAGAGGGCGTAAGGTCAAGTTCTGTTATTTGTTACTGAAGCTGTCTCCAATAAGAGACATAGAACTCTCTCGGTGATTCTTTGAAGACGTCTGTGAATAGGATTATGAACGATTGAAGTCCCTGTTGTATAGCGCCAAAATCAAACATTTCCATGACATGTTCGGCTCTGAGCGCGTGCACTTATGATCATCAAAAGTAAAAAGATGGCTACGGAAGGGTTGCCATTCACTTAAATATCGTATCTGCCAAGTTGTGCACGACCGGACGTGATAGAAAATGAAAACATTGGCGTTACAAAGCGAAAAGAACAACAGAAATTTACTGTATGTGCTAGAGGTCCCGCAGCGAACACCCTGAGGGTGGGAGATTTGCCTGGGTGGGAGATTTGCCTACAACAACGCTTCATGCAAGGCGAAATGCCTTTCAGTCGTGAATAAAGTCAAGTCAAGTCAAAGTCAAGTCAATGCTTCCCGTCGGAGTCATTTCTCGATCGGCGTTGGTCGACAGGACGTTAAGTGCTGGCGTCCGTGGCGACGGTGACGTCGAGGGGAGATGTGTTTGCCGTCTCTACACCCACTTGCTCCGCGCGGCATATTTCCTTTTACGCTCTGCGCGGAGGCTTCATATAAATCTTTATTATTTCTTCACTTTTTCTTCTGATTTACAAAGACGACAAATCCAAGTGAATAAGTTAGGTAGAGAGGATCGTATAAAGCTTATTAGTAGGGGGGATATGTGGAGAGTGGGCCTAACTGGTTCCCATATGAGCAGCTACCGGGTTCGAGGACAAGGCGCGCCTTCTGTGAGCAAATCGGCAGTAGAAATTCACGCCGACGGAGATCAGAGTGGTCCAGAGGGACGTTCCCGACACGATCGTTAACCACACCCGCGACACACAGTAGCGCTCGGACGCTGCAATGAGGAGGGTACGGTAGATAGGAGTGGGAACGACATACCGATGACTGCGCGGAGGTGGTTCTGCCGTTGCAGCTCGAACTGCTGGGAGTCGCAGAAGCCGTCGTCGGGCGCTGCGAAGCAGATGCTGGCATGTACGTGCTGGTGGAGGTCGCCCGGGGCACCGTGGAAGGCGCTGCGCTTCTCAACGAGGTTCCCATTGATGTCGAAGAGGATCGAGTTCGACGGCGACGTGATGAGGTCGGGGCAGAAGGGTGGCTGAAGGGCGGGTAGAAATGCGCGGGGAGAGGCGACTCACCGAAGGGATCGAGTCGCAACTGGTGAGGCCGTTGTTGGAGTCGGCGATGTCGGAGCAGATCTGGAAGCTGCAGCGAATGCTCAGTTGGCTGTTGTCGGGTACTTTGAAGGCGTGCCAGTGAACGCGCGCCACGTCGTGGTACGTATCGTAGTGGGGGTGCGCGAAGATGTTCAAGTCCGTAGAGCAGCTGAAGACGTGGGTTACGATCGCGGGCAGTGGTGCTCACCCGCGTTCATCGATGACAGTGTGCTCGACGCTGGAGACGAGGTCCTTGACGGTGCAGTTGCGGACGTGGAAGCCGTAGGCGTCGGACTCGGGCACGAGGCTCCACTCGATGCGGAGGGGCTGTCCGAGGTCGACGGAGTTGCCGACCTCCTCGCCGTCGCCCTCGTGTCCGTGCTCCATCTCCTTCACGATCCGCATCCGGCACTCCGGGATCGGCGCCTTCTGCTCCAGTTTCGTCGGGATCAGATGCAATCTGAAGCGGAGGCGACGTGTCTGGGGCGCCTTCCAGAGGACCTACTCTTCGAGTGCTTCTTCGATGCGCTTCGGGATCTCCTGCTTCTGGTACTGTACCTTCTGGTGGAGGCACTGGCTGATGAACGACTGGATAGTCGAGGACCCGTCGGGCTGCTCGAAGACGACGATGATCTGCATGTGGAACTGCGTCTGCGCGCTCTGGTTGCCCGCGTTCCGGATGCCGCACTCGTTGTAGGGGAAGGTGATGTTGACGGGTGTTGCCTTGGAGAACGTGTGCACACAGCTGCAGGGAGTGTGGAGGGATCTGGGGCGGGGGCTTACCTGGGCACGCGCTTGCGGTCGTGGGCGAAGATCTGGCCCGTGAAGGGGAAGAGCGTGGTGACGCGGAACTGGATGCCCTCTTCCTCGCAAATAACGTGAGCCTTCCCTAAAGAAGCGCCTTTCACCCGGACAGGACTGGTTTCTTACCTCGGACGCGGTTAGGGACCATCGTGGGCGGAGGCGCAGTCGAGGAAACGGGCACTGGCGGGGTCTCCGGAGGTCGGGAGGCGGTGATCGGCGGTATTTTGGGCGTCGGCGACGTCTGCACGGGAGGTGGCTGTGTGGGGAAGGAGGGCGGATGCATCGGCACTTCCGGGGGTGGCGTCTTCTCGGGCATCGGCGGCGTCTCTGGAAATCGAGGGGTGCTCGACATCATTGGCGTCGGGAATCCGGGAGTCCTCTCGGGGATCGTCGGCGTCCGAGGCGTCTCCGGAGGAACGAAGGGAGACGTCGTCTGAGGGGGTTGAGGCGTTTTTGGCGTCTCGAAGGGAGGCATCGAAGGTGATAATGTCCTCTCAGGGACCGTCGGCGTCCTGGGGAACTCAGGGGTGCTCGGTACCATTGGCGTCGGCCTTTCGGGAATGGGAGGAGTGCCCGGAGTCCTCTCCGGAACCATCGGCGTCGGGAACACGGGCGTCTCCGGGGGGAAAGGGGGCGTCGACCCTGGGCGTTCGGGGACTCGCGGCGTCTCTGCGGATGGAGTCGGACTGGGTGGAGGACGAGTCGGGAACGCCGGAGGCGGCGTCTTCTCAGGCATCGGAGACGTCTCCGGGAATCGAGGGGTACTCGGCACCATCGGTGTTGGAATGCCGGGAGTCCTCTCGGGAAACATCGGCGTCCGAGGCGTCTCCGGAGGGACGAAGGGGGGCGTCGGGAATCGAGTCGGGGGCGTCGGACTAGTCGAGAAGAAGGGCGGGACGAAGCCTTCGGTCCTCGGAGTCACCGTCGTGGACGAGCCCGTGGGCGGCGAGAAGGTGAATACGGTCTCCGACGGCGGCCCCGTCAACTCTCCGACGGGCGGCGGCCTTGACGTCGGATGCGGGCTGATGGTGACGAAAGGCGTCGTCTCCTCATAGGGGTACGACGGCGGCGCCGAAGGCACCTCGGGATAGCGGGGTGTCGGGGCTGTCGGGAAAGTTCGCTCGCTAGGGTACACTATCGTGCCCGGCGTTTCGGAGACGATACGAGGCGGCGTCGGCCGCGGGGAAACTTCTTCAGTGTAGGGCGGCCTCGAAGTGTAGGGTGTCTCTGCCGGAGAGTAGCGGGGTTGTCCCGGAGGAAGGGTATAGGGGTTCTCCTGCCGGGGCGCGGCGGGGTAACCGCTTTCGAAGTAGTTCTCCGGGGGCTGCCGGTAGCCGAGCTCGAGGTACTCCTTGTGGGGTACGAACTCCACCGGGTTGAAAACGTTCGTGTGAGGCGGAGCCGGCTGAGGGCGACTGAGGCCCTCGCGGCCCGGCGTCTCGTAGGTCGGCGGCACGTGGGACGGGGGATTCAGCTGCTGACCTAAACGGAGGCTTCAGGGGCGAGGCTTCAGGGGTCGGGCGCCTTCCCCTCTCAACGATGGACAATCGAGAAGGAGACCGACTTGACATAATTGCTGCGCGCGCTCGTGGATTGCATTGCATAAAGAGACGGATTTGCGGCGATCGACGATCCGAAGGCGCCCAGAAGTACCGTCGAAAGCGAAAGTCGCCATTCAAGGGCGACAAACAACCAAGATGATCGATTCGCACTTCGGACAGCTTTAAAGACCTCGGTGGGTCAGGCCAGCCCGGACGCGTACTAGGTAGAGGCCGAGCCTCAAAGCGCTGGATTTCGGAGCAGGAGCGCGTTGCTTTTCGATGACGGGGAGGGCGATTGCGCACTGCCTAAAGCCTCGCGTGGAACGCCCGTCGGGGTCAACAACAAATCGCGACGGTCGCGCGAGCACCCTTAATTGTCCAGGCGGAATCGAGTCGTTCGCCTCTGGATCCGATCGATACCCTCCGCAGAACTAACCTTGAGGTGGCGGTGAGTAGACGACCGGCGGCACCATCGACGGGTTCGCTTCTTCCGGAGGCACGTGAGACGGCGAGTAGATGAGCTCCGGGCGGCCCGGGGGCGACGCCGATGTCGACGTCCTCGACGTGGGTGGTGGCGTTGGCGCCTTCGACGGGGCGTAGTCCGTCAGGTCTGCGCCGTTCCGGAAAGTGGGCGGTGGGCGTGTATCCGGGCTCTGGAAGCTCTGGTAGGCAGGCGCCGGGAAGCTGTAGGCCTGCTCTGCCGGAGGGGGCCGCTGGACCGACTGGTACTGCTCGTAGGCGGAGGGATACTGTGGGTGCCGGAAGACGTCCCGAGGAGGGAGAGGAGCGCTGGCGGTTGGCTGGTACTCTTGGATGGTGGCGCCGCCACGGAAGTTGTCGGCGGCGTAGTTGGAGATGAGGAGCACGGGGGGCTTCTTGGCGGAGTTCCGCGATGGGGAGTAGTAGGCGACGCCGGGTACCTGGCGATCGTCCTGCACGGGCGGCGGACTCTGGTAGCCCCTCTGCTGAGGGTAGAAGGTCTCCGGACGCTGCGCCGGGGGCGAGTAGAAGGGCGAAGGGTAGCGGGGTGCCGGGTTCGGGGGACGGTAAGGGTTAGGAGAGGCGCCGGCGGCCACATTACGGTAGAAGTCGTTGGTGTTGTCGAGGTAGAGCGGCGCTTGGGCGCCGTAGGAGGGCGCTGGGTGGTAGGAGTAGACGGTGGAGAAGGGAGGGGCCACGATGGAGCGTCGGAGCTGGGCTCGGATCGGCGAGTTTTCGTGAGAGAACCGTGAGAAGTCGGCGCCACCAGGGATGGCGAAGAGGAGGAGCACGAGGAGTGGCACACGGCTCGGGTGGAGCATGGCACATGGTAGGTGCACTCCGGCGGGTAGGGTGGACGTGGAGGGCCGGGAGAAGGGGTTTCTCCTGCGCATCAAGCGGTGAAGTACTTCGAGCCTTAGGGAGCGATCGTCAAATATTTACATAACTCCGTAGCTGCCGACGACGATCGCCTTCGGGGGCGCGAGAGAAGTGCGCGAGACGCGGCCGTCGCCTTCGGGGGATCGGGGGGCGGGCGCCGCCGCGGCAGCGTGTTTTTTCGCTCGCCGGGATTTGTGTCATCCGCCGGAGGCGGCCGCCGAGGTGACCACCCAATACAATCAATCGCCGAGGGTGGTTACGAGTGACCACCCGAGGATTATGCAACCCTCCGAGGCACCGATACCGCCTCCGCAGCTTTCCAGAAGGAGATCTGAGGGCGTGAAGAGACCACGCAAGAGCCGACTTCTGGACGCGGCATCCCGGCGTGCTTCCGGAGGCCGAGGCGCCGACGACCCGAATTCGGGGAACAAAGCGGCGCTTATCTCGGCCGCTATCTTCTGCAGAGGCCGATTCTGGTCGGTGACAAAAGAATTCCCTCCGAGGATCGCTCCGAACGACCCTTTGTACCTCAGAGGACCCAAATGACATTTCAACAACCTCATCGCCACATTCCCATCAGATAACGACACCTCCGACCCCCTACCGGGCCGTTTTGCCCGCGATAAGACGTGTCGCCCGAAATGTTCCAAAAAGTGACAAAATCGCGATCGTATCGCGGGCCAAAAGTCGGTCGTCACGCCGATAAAAATCTCTTTCCGCGTCGATTATTCCGAATTAGTCGAAGACAAACTCTGCTGCACAAAAGGCTTGGACTTTCGAAAGTCAGAGCCAGCTTCGAAGAGGATCTGTAACGGGGAGGCAGGCCTTCTGGAAGGAGAAAAGGATAGATTCGGGATGCCTTCGGAGGTCAGAAGGGGTAGCCGCTTAAGTGCTTCGACCAACTGAATGGAACCCTCGGCCACGACATTACAGTTTTGAAACGAATCTGACGCTTCCCGGGAAAGCCATAGCTCACAGAGCAACCAGATGGTCTTCGAAAGTTAGCTTCTGAGTCGTTTTCTGCTCTATTACAGGTACAAATTACAAGTATGTGGTTGAGATCTCACTTTCCTACAAAGGGTATTTATTGGAACTCTGCAGGAGAGGTCGAGTTCGACAAAAACGCCAATTTTGGGGCATTTTACTGAGGTTGCCGCCTTCTTCTTGTTTAGAGAGACGAGTCGCACACTCAGATGGGATCTCTGGGTGACACTCGCCGAAGAGCATCTTCTGACTAAGGGTGTAGTCCCATTATACCACAAAAATCATCGTCATCTCCTGGGTGACCCCCAAAGATTGTCAGTTCTAGTCCGGGGAAGTGTCGTTTCGATTCCCAGGAGATGCAAACTTATTGCCATTCTGACTCTCGAATTTATCGAATATTTATCATCCTATATGTCGGGACAAAAAACGACTGAGAATGATTCAAAAAAGCCGCTGTCCGCAGATCTCGATCTTCTTCTCGACCTTTCCTGTCCACACTGTTTAATCCAATCATTTGCATCTTAAGGGCATTTAGCGACTGATAAGTTCCTTTTATCACGTCCCTTCTTATCACTTTTTGGCCACTTTTGCATAAACGCGGACGGCGAACACCCCTAAATGGTCGCCGTTTCGTCCGGCGCCGCAAGCATCCATAATGGACTTTCAATCAGGGTCCTTCGCTTCTTCCTCTTCTGTTGGGCACCGGGAGTGACTCGGCGCCGACTATTTTGCTTTTCTCCCTCCGATTTATTTGTTTTGGAGCCTCGGGCCCTCCAGAGGCCTCCGGAAGACGGACCGACGGGCCGCGTAGTCGCTTCCGTTAATTGCGTTCGACAGCCTTCCGCCAGTTAATTGAGTTTCTCGCCGATCCACGCGAAAAAACCGCCGCCGACGGCGTCGCCGATCAGGTGGACCTGGAAAGTCCTCTCGGCCGTGTTTTCGCCTCTCCCGTCATCAGTTGCTGTCTCCGAGAGGTGTCGGTGCCGTCGCCGGCGCCGGACCTCCCGAGCCGATCCGCGGACCGTTCCCTAATGCGCGCACTTCAGGCGCCGCGACTTCCTGGAAGGGACGCGCAAGGCTCTATCAGGCGCCCTAGGGATATCGAGTAAAGTGAGCGCCGCGAGGACTCGAGAGGATCAATAGAAGAAAGAGCGCGCGTGAGAACGCGTCGTCCTCTTCCGATGCCGTGAACCGCCCGGAGGTGGACAGTAATGGCGAACGCCCTCAAGGACCTCGATCTTCTGGACGGCGCCGACGAGGTGAGTCCTCTAATCCGAAGATCGCCCGCCGCCACTCAATCTTCGCCCCTCGCTTCCGTTTTCGTGTCCCGGGGGAGGCGATCCCAGTGTGCACGGGATGGTGGAGTCGGAAGCGCGGAGTGCTCCCCAGGGAGGCTCGGAGCGTCTCCCCCGGCCAGGAAGTTCCACCGGAGTGCAGTCGTCGCCGACCATCGCCCCAGGTCGCCTCTCCCTCCACCTGCAGCGCCGGTGACGTCATCATGATCGCCGAAGCCGCCGAGAAGATCTCCGACAGCCGATCGATCGCCTCCGATCGCCCAGGGGAGTCTCGAAGGTCTTCTGAGTCGGCTCCCGAAGGGTCGAGAGGAGGCGCCTCGAGTGGACTATTCGCGTTGCGGTCGCACCTCTCCCTCGGAACCTTCGCCCTCAGGTGCTCTTCTTCGCCTTTTCTGCCTGCGCGCCGCGCGCCAACCGGTTGCTTCGCCGTCGCTTCTCTGTTTTCGCCTTTAACCTCGAGCGCTTCTGTCACCCATCACTTCGCGCGTCCTCTCAGATACTCTATTTGCATACGCGACTTTTTTTCCCGATCATCTAGTCGTCCAATTAACCTCTTCGTGCACTCATACCCCTCGCTGCAGGAACTCGTCTCGGGGAACCCTCAGGAGCGGAACTGGCGCGGCATCCTCACCGCTCTGCTCGTCATCTCCGCCATGTGCTCCGTCATCTTCGCCGCCGTCCTCATCCTCACCCCTTGTAAGTCGCCCTCCGAGCTGGCCTGACCCCCCGCTTTAGTGACCACCGAGGCGACCTCCAACCGGACGCGCTTCGGCCTCGACGACATCGGCAGCAACCTCTACTCGCACCAGATCGGAATCCTCGAGTGGGTCGGGCCGCAGCGCCTCTTCCTCAAGAACTACACCGCCACCTATGTGCTCGACGTGGCGAAGTCGCCCCCCGAGAAGCGCCTCTTCGCCGACTATAGTATCCTCTACCAGCACGGCAAGGTCGTCTCCATGGTGGTGCACCCCGCGGCGAAGTTCATCGCCTTAGCACTCGAGTCCAGTTTCGACGGCAGCAAGTCCCCTTATCGTATCTTCGACCCCTCCACTTCGTAGGCGATCCACAGAGACCCACCCTAGACGACTTCGTTTCAGGACCTTCGAGGTTGTGGGCCCTAACCGCACGGGGGCAGAGCCCATCCAGCTTTTCCGGTGGAACCCAAAGGGGGACGACTTCGTGAGTGCCACCTACCGTATCCCTCACAGACGCCTCCTAGGTGTTCGTCCACGAGAATAACATCTTCTACCAGCGGGCGCCGTCGCCGACGGCCGAAGTCCTCCAGCTGACCAACTCCGACTCCGCCGTCGTCTACAACGGCGTCGCCGACTGGCTCTACGAAGAAGAGCTCTACCAGTCCCAGCAGGCAATGTGGTGGGCTCGCTCCGGCGAGATCCTCGCCTTCGTCACCATCGACGACCGCCACGTCCGCAACATCGAGTTCCCCTCCTACAACCGTCTACAGTACCCCGCCATCAGCCGGATACCGTACCCCAAGGCCGACGTCAAGGAGCTCCCCACCGTCTCCCTCAACATGTGGCGCCGCTCCGATGTTGTCCAGAAACGCATGGAGGTGCAGCTGGCGGCGCCCGAGGGCGCCTACCAGTACCTCATGATGGCGTCGTGGGTGGTCCTCCACGGGAAGGACATCCTCGTGGCGGTGTGGGCGAACCGCTACCAGAACGAAACGTCGATCACCCTCTGCGACTTCGACGCCGGCAAGTGCGTCCTGGTGCGATCTTCTTCATCTTCCCCCACCGTACCCCTCACCAACGGCGTTTAGAACTTCGCGATGAAGTATCGTATGGACGGTCTGCGGATGTGGGCCGAGTCCGACGACTACCGTATCCGACACTCCACCGACGACGCCTACTTCGTCATCCTCCCGCATCGCTTCCCCGATGGCAACATCTACAACCACGTCGCCAGGATCTCCGTTCCGGTAAGGACTACGGTAAACCCACTCTCCGGCTACAGTAGTGCTTCAGAAGGACTACAAGAACGGGAGGGAAGTGTTCCTCGCGTCGGGACCTTTCGACGTGAAATCCATTGACGGCTACGATGCGGCGACAGATACTGTGTAAGTGTGCGGGTTACGGTATCGGGAGTGTCTTGTCGGTTCAGGTTCTTCACGGCGGCGGCGCCCCTGCCCTCACAGAATCAACTATTCCGGGCGTCGGCGTCGCCCTCACCGGGAGAGTCGGCGCGCTGCGCCACCTGCGACGTCGTAAAGCGATGCGCCTATCACGCGACTACCTTCTCCGCCAACAACGACCACTTCATCATGTTCTGCAAGGGCCTCGGTGTCCCGCGCGTCTTCATCGCCTCCGTCTCCGGCAACTTCTCCGACCGTGGGTTCCCTCTGCTTCCCGCGCACCCTCACTTGGCCTCTTCCAGTCTTCGAGGTGACTGACGGCGAGACGATCGCGAAGAATTTCGAGGCGAAACTGGCTCCGACGGTCGTCTTCGAGAACGTCACCCTGCGGAACGGCTACGTCGCTGCTGTGAAGCTCTTCCTCCCGCCAGGCCTCAAGCCAAACTCCCTCGAGCGACGCTACCCGCTCCTCGTGGACGTCTACGGGGGCCCAAACTCTCAACGCGTGATGGAGGAGAACAGCGTCTCCCTCAGCTGGTACTTCTCCACCTCTCTTGAGTACGTCGTCGCCGTCATTGACGGCCGCGGTACAGGGAGTCGCGGATGGAAGTACCGTAGTCCCATCTACGGACAACTCGGCACCGTGGAGATCGAGGACCAGATCGAGGCGGCGCGCGCCCTCCTCAAGAAGCACCGCTTCCTCGATCGGAGCCGCGTCGCCATCTGGGGATGGTCCTACGGGGGCTTCGCCTCCGCCCACATCGTCGAGCGCGATGCCAACCGCACATTCAAGTGCGCCATCTCCGTCGCCCCTGTCACCAACTTCAAGTACTACGGTAGGCGCCACTCCCAACTACCGTAATCCCTCTCCGCTGCAGACGCAACCTACACAGAACGGTACATGGGCATGGCGGATTCCACCGCCTACGAGCGGACGAACCTCGCGCGCAACGTCACCGCCTTCCACAGCGTCAACTATCTTCTGGTACACGGGACGGGAGACGGTAGACCTGCTTTCTTGTCTAGGCTCCTCAAGACTGTCTTTCAGACAACGTCCATTTCCAGAACACCGCGGAATTCATCCGCGCGTTAACTGACGCCCGCGTACAGTTCGATCTGATGGTACTCTCCTGTGGTGACTGTCATTTACAAGTGTCCTTTTAGATCTACCCTGATAGTCGCCACAGTTTGATCAACGTTCGGCCGCACCTACACGATTTGCTCATTCGCTTTCTCCAGAAGTGCTTTCATCGAATTCAGTGAATGACTTAATTATTTCTCTGGGTTCCGCTTAGAGTTCTTGTTTGCCTATACAATTTTGAGGAATTTGTCGCGGTTGTGATTTCGTTCTTGGATCCTTCGCAAATTCCTAATGTGTCATAACATGAAACTGTATATTGTCCTATCTGAAACACAGAAACCATTATGCACAGGTCGAGATTACTCCAAACGAAATATCAGAAATTTTCGTGAAAAATCAATTGTCGACATGTTGTAAATGTTACATCATCACTAAAACCAAAGTAAACGTAGAAATCATCACGGGTAACTAAAGCCTAAGCCTATAAGGTCATCATAAAACAAAAGAGAGGTTTATAGACTAGCAAATCAATCCATATTGCGAATTCTGGCACAGATGTCAGCGGTGAAGGACGAGCAGGTACCGTTTCCGCCCAGGTCGCCAGTCTTAGCGTTTCCTTCAGAGATTGCGTCGAAGCAAGCCTTCTCGATCTTCGCGGCATGCTGTGTGAGTCCCATGTATCTCAGCATCATTACAGCCGAGAGCAGCAGCGCAGTGGGGTTGGCCTTATCCTGTCCAGCGATATCAGGGGCAGTTCCGTGCACAGACTCGAACACGGCGGCGTCCTCTCCAATGTTTCCAGACGGCGTGACTCCAAGACCTCCGATCAAACCGGCGCAAAGATCGGACAAAATGTCACCGTAGAGGTTAGGCATGACCAGAACATCATACTGCGCCGGGTCTTGCACCATCTTAAACATCTCCAATTAGTTAAAATGGGATAGGAGGAGAGACTTACGTTGAGGCAGACAGTGTCAAGATAGGCTTCTTTGAACTTGATGTCTGGGAACAGCTCAGCCTGCTCGCGGCACATATTCAGGAAAAGGCCGTCACTCATTCGCATAATGTTGGCTTTGTGCACCGCGGTGACAAGCTTGCGGTCGTTCTTGCGGGCGTACTCGAAGGCGAATCGGGCGACACGACGAGAGGCATCCTCGGTGATCAGTTTAATGCTCTGAACGACGCCATCAACGATCTCGTGTTCAATGCCACTGTATTCTGGAAAGACGAGGGTTCGCTGTGATCGGATATTTCTTATTCCCAACCTCCTTCTGTGTTTTCACGAATTGTCACCACGTCAACGTTGTCGTAGAGGGTCTTGTGTCCCTCGAGAGATCGACACGGCCTGACGTTAGCGTAGAGATTGAACTCCTTTCGGACAGCCAAGTTGAGCGACCTGTGGCCTTTTCCAATCGGGGTCTCCAAAGGTCCCTTAAGTCCAACCTTGTTCTTGTGCATCAGGTCGATACAACGGGAAGGAATACGAAAGATTCCATCGCGTCCCTTCACAGGGGTAACATCAACGGGATCCCACTCGATCGGAGTCTTCGCGGCTTCGAAAATTTGTTGAACAGCGGAAGAAATTTCGGGACCAATACCATCTCCTGAAATGGAAATAGTTTGAATGAAGCTGCCACAAAAAGGCAAAACTCACCAGGAATCAATGTAACGCGGCGGACTTCACCGCTGGAGTAAGCACGTGAGCCAGCTTTGCGAACGTTGGCTAGGTTTGCGCAGTGCTTGAACATCTTCCGTGGAGAATGGGGATGTGTTTTACCCTACAACACGACGTTACCTTAGCACAGCTTATCGGGCGCGCAAGTATAGTTAAAAAAGGTTCACACGTTTCGAAAGTCGGAGGCAAAACGCGAGTCTGTGCCCTGAGGTTGTGTAATCAGAGGAACGCCGTCTTCTAGAGATTCTCGTAGAAGCTCTGATCTGACCCGGCGAATCGATAAGCGAACGTCGAAAGATTAGCCGCAGGTGCAGAGACGAGACGGCTGTCTGGAGGAAAGTGGGAGAGCACACGGCTACGGTGGCGCAGCTAGAGATCAATCCAATCGCGTCGGGACCGTATACGTTGAAAACGAATTTATCGATTGAACAGGGACGATCGCTTTCCGAAAGCGATCGATCCGTCTTCTTCGGAGATTTTCTGCCGTCGGGGAGCTGGACATCCACTCGAGGAAGTCATTTACGTTCCGCTGGGGAAGCGCGCTCTGGTTTGTATTCTCGTGGGACATAAATACAGAGCGCCAGGTTGGACGTGATCGTCAAGTTGGGTTGTTCGCCAACACAGGGTTGATTTCCATGGGAGGAATCGTGGATTTGACTCTTCGGCACAGTCGAACTGTCGAATTCTCTGCTTTTTGGCTCGTCGCCAGGTGACGTCGACGCAAAGGTGGAGAAAAACCGAAGCGCTGTGCGGTATAACGTGTCACTTCGGCTCTCCCTCGGCGCCATTCTGCTGTGTGACGCTCATTCTTTCAGATTAGTTGAAGTCAATGACCACGCACGTCCTCACTTCTGCGGGTGATGTCGGCGGATTCAGCAGAAATGGCGATGACTCTTCCTCGTCCTCCTTGGCGGGAGTGCCTTTGACAAAACTGCGCGTTCGTGGGCGTCGCTCGAATGAGTTTGACAAGCCTTCCACTCATGGGATGACTTTCATTGAACACACGATCAAGCCTGGCGACACCATGAACAAGATTGCTTTACAGTACCATGTTCAGGTTCGTTGCTCGAATGTGTGAAGAGTTGTAAATCTTGTTAATTTAGGTCTCTGAGCTCAAACGTGCGAATAATCTTGTTACCGAACAAGATCTTTTCGCCCTTCCCACCGTTAAAGTGCCCGTAACTTACCTGAAGCGTCATCTGCTCCTGGACTCCGCAGCCACTACCTCGCATGCCACAGATGATTCCGATGTCCTACGCGACTTCACTGAAGACGATCCGCTGATAGAGCCAAACACCAATGAACGGGAATCTACCGTAGAGGCTATTTTCGTCAAAGCCGACGCCACAGTTGCCCAAGCTCGAGAGAATCTGCCGTCGCCACACCTCGAGGCCAATGCCTTTCACTTCATAGATGCTCGATCGCCGGATTCTACTTTCCGAGGTGACTTCGTTAGTTCCGGAGGCAGGTCTTACTACTTTGGAGCGTTTTCCCGTAGCTTTTTTTTTTGTAAAATCCCCGCCTCAACCCTGCAAAATACTGTTCGTGGATTATTAACTGTCAATGAAGTGTTGCATTTTCAGGTGTTTGGCTTCTAATCGGTGTCCTGCTCGTGATCTTTGTTTTCATCCCGATCTGCCTTACCGCCTACGAGGAGGAAACGGCCGAAGAACACGCGAAACACGTACGTCACCACCACTGATCGTCGTTTCCGGTATTTTCTTTCCCGGTCGGGTCTTTTTAGAAATTCTCCTATCCTATCTTTCACGCGCACTAGCTAAATCTGGGTCTGTCTTGTTCTGTTGAACACTGTGATGCATAGAGAAACCACTATTTATTGTACATTCTCTCTGTCCTATGGTCTGTTGTACATAACGTGCGGTTCACTGATCGTGTTAATATCGCTAGAAATCGTAATACAAACTCATGCCACAAGGCAAACTTTATTTACTTTATTACAAATGTAAATAACCAAAAATGCATTTGAGGAAATATGTTCAATACAAGAAGGTAAGTGGTGAATAACAACGTTAGATATATGTGGTGTAGACGAACAATTTACGACGAATCGATGACAAATGCGTTCACTACTCTCTTGAGATGCTGCTTGTATGTACAGGAATGTGAAAACCTATCGAGAAGGGACTGAAAGAAAAAAAAACGTGGCTGCAGAAGAAGTCCTCTTATTTCGGGTTCCCACCGTGACCGTTGGTTGACAGTTCGTGACACGCTGCGTTGACCAGCGACTCGAACAGCGTGTTTGGCGTCCTGAAACTCTCTGGTTTCGAAAGGGTGCAGTGAAGACGAAACCAACCGCGTTGCAACGATGCCTTCACTGTCGATGTTATCGATCGCCATCTCCTCGTCACCCGATTCCATACCCGTTCTCGAACGACTCTGCTGAAGAATCTTTAGTGCTTGATCCCTCGAGCAAACTCGCCACTGCAAAAAACGAATAGAGCTACACGGGAGGGGACAAACCTTCGTAATGCCAAAGACTGTCATCTCTGGAAGGACGACGCTGACGATATAGTCGATCTCCGTGAAAGGATCCATTTTAGGAACACCCTGGTGCAGTTTGACAATCTGTGACGCGACAACTCCGATCTCCGCGAGCTCCTTGTACGTAAGAAGGTCTCCTGAAAGGAGTTCAATGGACGTTCGAGAGGGCGCCTACCTGCATCGAAGCGGAAGTCGAACTTCGCTTTCGTTGGCAAGCGGAACGAATTGTCGTAGAGGTCACTGAGGACGTCGCGGAGGTGACTTTGCGTTTCGTCCGACTTCATAATTTCGTATAGGGTGAGGCTGCGACGACCTGAAGCAGAGGCTTAAACAGTTAGGTATGCGAAGTCTACCGGTAGCAGAAGAAGGCAAACTGTCGTCAACGACACGACGAAGCTTCTGGCTCTTCGGCTCCGCAACAAACACTTTTCCTAAGCTCGAACATCTAGAAGGGAAGGGAATCATAGTGACGTACCTTGCGCCTGTGTTCTGCGCTTCCGAGTGTCCGATTCGACGTCTTCCCCATCGACGTGCTCCATCATGTCGGTGCCGTTCTCTTTCTGCTCTGGGGCGTTGTCAGAGTTGACCGTCTCTACTCCGAAGTGCTTGAGCACGGCTTTGAAGGCATCAGAGTACTCGCTACGACCGTTGGCATTGTTCTCAATCTCGAAGATGAACCGTTCGTTTGCTGTTTTAGCATCGAGAAGAACGACGGCTTCTGGATAGCAACGGAAGGACGTCCTGTCGGTGTTAAGGGGAAACAGGTGCACACAGATGAACTTCTTCTCCATCTTCGTCACCATCGCAGGCCACTCGGAAACTGATCCATCGACGCTTGTGGCTATGACGACGTCCCCGCAGTTGATTGTCGTAGGCGGCGAAAGTTCTGGGGAAGGCGAGGCACTGGGCTCCTTGTTCTTGGTAGGTGCCTTCTTCTTCGGCTCCGGGCTCTTTACCTTCGAGTCCTTTGGTTTCGCAGGCTTCTTCGTCTCCTTGGCTCCCGATTCGACGATGACGACGTCGTCGTTCTTCTCGTCGACCTCAATCTTGACTGGCTCCTGGGCTGTTCGGTCGCGCGCATCTCCGTCGTTGATCATCTTCAGTGCAAAATTAAACGCTTCCTTGATGTCCGCCGGGGCTTCGTCGGGAACCTGAACGTTGCGATGAGTTGGCATTCTGCAGGAGCACTCACAACGTCTTTGCTGCCGAGGACGCGGATGCTCTGCGTGTCGCCCTTGAAAATTTGATGCGAGGAGCTGTCATTCAGAGGCAAAAAAACGTAGGTGACCTTCTTCGTATAAACGGTCTTCACCATCGCCGGCCACATTGGCTGTTTGCGGTATGACGCCCAGATCAAGTCGCCGCGGACGACTTCTGCAACAGAAAGTTATGTACATTAGGCCATGCACGGGAACGCACCTTCTCCGATGGCATCGGTTGTCATACCCACGGGCTTCGAGCTTCCTTTCGATTTCGAAGACATCGCAGGAGCTGTTCACAGCGTTCCGATGCCGCTCTGAAACTTCTACATAGAAAGAGCGCGAGCGGGAGTCGCGCACGCATGCACAAAGCACACACGGAATAGGAGGACGAGCGAGAGATTGCAAAAAGTCGACAGATCGTTCAGAGCAAGCTGAATCTCAGGGCGTGCTCTACACAGAGCTGCAGACGTCGAGTATTTCATATGCGGACTTATGACTGTGCTTCGAAGCGGGAATGTTTCTCAGGAGAAGAAGAGGGTGGAAAGCGATAGAGGGAGTAGCCGAAAGCGAAAGAGGAAAGGCGCTCCGGGACTCTCGTCTTTTAGAGGCAGACTCGATGCGGATGGAGATTCGAGGACAGCAATCCGTGGCGAGGAAGGAGTGTCCGCCGCTGCCGTGGGGTTTCGAAGCGCGGAACCTCCGCGTGCTCCGAAGACGGCAAGCGAACCTCACGGATCGCAGCGGAGACTTCCGAACGTCGCATGAAAAATAAATTACAACGTAACGTTTGCAGATTTGTGCCGCCGACGGAACGATGATCGGTGAGCTTGACGACGATACTCCTACAACGACGCTCTTGTGGTTCTTTGCCTACCGTATTTTAATAATCGCCGATATTTTGCAGAAGTGGCCAAAACACCTTGATTCACAATTTTGTCGCTTCGACTTGCAAGTGGAGCGTGATTATATTACATTTAACAACATCTAGGAGTAAAATATCTCGATAAAGTAACAGCTTCCGTTCCTCTCACACTATTCCTCAGCTATAACAAAATAAGTGCACTTTTAAAGAGTATAGAAGCAAAGACAACAATATTTTGTAGGCGAAGACTAGAGGAAAGACATTACGACGGCTTTACAATGGTACTTGATGGAGTTTAAAGTGGAGCACCTATAATTTATTCCACCGACGACGGTTTCTCGCACGCTTGATCAGGAACAGGAGCTCTCTGCCGATGCGGAGACTAGCAGTGTCGTTGAACCTCCTGTACACAGTTTCAGCATGTAGGGCATGATAGTATCGTAGGTTGTGAAGCTTATTCCAACCGCCACAGGACCTTTGATCCAATTCATACTGAGTCCCTTGTAGAAGCCGTACCTAACGCCCTCATTTCGCCATATCAGGTACAGAGCTTCTAGCACGCCTTGCCCCCTTGGGATTCTACCCGTCTGCATCCGTCGTCGCACAATGTCCAAGGGGTACGAAGAGGTTTGTCCAACTAGTCCCGCCGCAGCACCGAACAACATTCGCGTAATTGGGGATACATCACCTCCCATCTCTTCTAAACGCGAACAATATGCACAACAGCATGCCGTAGATAGGAGTTACCCTTGTAGATAATCTTTAGAGTTTCGTAGGTGAAAAAGCTGGAACCGGCGTAGGGGACAACGCCCATCAAGGTTGGCCACATTCCACGATAAAACGTTGACAGTCCGTATTCTCGATAATTCTGGATGAACACCGCTCGCAGGTTCTTGTATTCCTGCTTGGTGGAAACGGACAGGCGAGCCTTGGCCGTATCTAGCGGATATGTCAACGTGGTAGCAGTCACAGCGGCTAGAGATCCTGCCATATACCGCCGGACAGGAGTGTGTGCACTGTAACACCGAATATATAAACAGAGGTCTCGGAGGGCTTTCTTACCCATCCTTGTCAACATGTAGGAAATGTTTCCACTGCTCGTGTGCCGCAAACTGCGTAGATGCGTACGGAACAACCCTAGCCATGGTGGCGGAATTCCCTCGCCATAATGACATAAATCCGGTTTCCCGATACGTTAATTTGATGAATTTTAATGCAGCCTTGAATGAATATCTCCGCGTTCTCGAAACTGTAAACAATATGTTTCCATGCTTCCCATCCGACTTACCTTGAAAATTAATTTTAGTGCGATCGAGCGGTGCGATTGTAGTCTTGGCCAGCGCTCCAGCTACGGCTCCGGATGCAAACGACGGTAACACATCCGCAACGAAAGATCTCTGCTTCTAGAAAACCGAGATAACGCTTTCGAAGAAGGCGATGCTTACCTTAACGGAACCAGAAGAAGAAACTCCATCGGTCATTGGCAGCGGCGATCTCTGAAATCAGTCGGGAGTGAATGGCGACGAGACGGGACGCGGCGTTTGAAAGCACAATTCGAGACGAACCAGGCCGCTATCATTTAGCGCTGTCCTGAACAGGCCCGGCCGAGGAGCGGAACGACCACCGAGTGCGAAAAGAGGAAACGCTGACGCCATCGTGACATTCTGGAACCCACCTGAAGATTTGCCGCCGGTAAAAGTTAAGAGAATGGAGAACAACACCGGCGGCAGCACAACGCGATCAGAGCAAACGCGGCGATCACTGCGTCCCCCAAATAACACCCAAACACCAAGGGTCAAAGTTCCGTCACGTGCAGTCCGCCGTGCCTCGCTGAAACCGTCCACTTGTTCGAGGCGATTGCGCGCGATTTTCTGAACCTTCTGAAGCGCCATTGTTGAAGCCGCGTCCAGCCTTCGGAGCGACTATTCCACTGCCAAGAACGCCGAGCATCATCCACGTGTTGTCTGCTCTTCCCACTTGTGTTAATGCTGATTCCATCGGCGACTCGAAGCCTCCGATTCGAAGCCGCTGCTCCGAGCTTAGAGGAGGCCGAGCTCATTCGAAAAGAAGAAAGCAAAAATGGGAGATCCGGATTACCCTTGGTTTCGCCACGAAGAGCGTCGAAGAGAGCAAAAGCAACCCGGGCAGGGTACTTTATTGATGCCTTCATCCAATGCACAGAGGAAATTCCAAGAAGTACAAACTGCAATACAGCTTCTTGTCCATGGCGCTTTCCCATGTTTATTGGTTGTGCTCCCTCCTGAAGAGCGATGCCTTCCGTGATTTTGCGATGCTAATGATTTGCGAAAGCCATTTAACGTTTTCTTGTTGATCCTTGCCACTCGACTTCACTCTCCAGCTTGATTTCCAGAATATGACTTCGGTTACGGCGTCCACCTGGTTCGCAACATCTTCAGTCAACAGAACGGGACATGAAGAGGATCTCATCAATCGCGCCGTCTCTCTGTAAGCCAATGTTGATTGATTTATCTGTGAAGTACGTCCATTCTAGCCATCCACTGACGAATTATACGTTTGGCACGAAGGAGGCACAGGCCGAACGAGATCACTCCGTGCAAGCTCGGTTCCAAAGGATGCGCGAAGAGTATGACAAGATTGGCATGCGCCGATCCGTAGAAGGAGTGCTTTTAGTTCATGAACATAAGCTACCCCACATCCTGCTCCTGCAGATCGGTTCTACGTTTTTCAAACTGTGAGTGGATCCTGGCGCTTGTTTGCATTTTTATTGTCGTGTATTTCAGGCCAGGCGGTGAGCTGAATCCCGGAGAGGATGAAGTAGAGGGATTGAGAAGGATTCTGACGGAAACGTTAGGCCGTGAAGACGGAGAATCGAATCAGTGGATTGTAGAAGACGCGATCGGCAGTTGGTGGAGACCGAACTTTGATCCTCCTCGCGTAGGTTATCCCCATCTTTGCAGAGTAACACAGAGGTTTTCAGTATCCCTATATTCCTGCCCATGTGACGAAACCTAAAGAACATACAAAACTGTTTCTTGTCCAACTTCCAGAGAAAGGCGTGTTTGAGAGATGTCGCCTTCAAATGACTACGGTCCTTTTCAGCCTTGTTCGCTGTTCCGAAGAACTTCAAGCTTGTTGCCGCTCCCCTGTTCGAGCTATATGACAACGCGAATGGATATGGCCCCCTGATAGCGAGCTTACCCCAGGCATTAAGTCGGTGAGAACCTATCCTGTGCGTGTTGAGCTGGCTGAACACCCATTTTAGGTTCAATTTTAAATATACTCACTGACGGCGGCGTGCTATGTGGCCAGGTTCATCACTATCTCGCTGATGATCTAATCTTTGTGTCGTCGTTGTTGGATTTACTCGCATGATCATTAAATAAGTTATTCTCGTTTGATATAGGAACAATTCATTCCTCTACCGTGATTCGATGCTCTCTGTGGCAGTGGGAGCACGCGAGTCTTCCGGGCATGTCCGTTTAGGCAGCTCCTTTCAGGGTTATCTGATGCGATTGATTCGATAAAGACGTTTTTGAAGAGTGTCACGCGTCAGCCGCCGTCTGTCGGCCCAATTCCCAGCGCGGTCGGCCAACTTGGCTACCGTATCCGGACAAGGGTGGTCAAGTGCCCTCGGCGGTGTCAACGGCCTGTTGGAGA
Source organism: Steinernema hermaphroditum (assembly GCA_030435675.1). Taxonomy (NCBI): domain Eukaryota; kingdom Metazoa; phylum Nematoda; class Chromadorea; order Rhabditida; family Steinernematidae; genus Steinernema; species Steinernema hermaphroditum. The sequence continues at coordinate 9,230,109 of CM059622.1, forward strand.
GGTGACCGCGGTGGCCCCGGTTGCGTCACGGACACATGTTCCCCGTCGGATCTCGCGCACTCGCATGATTGTTTGTCCGCGCACCGAAGACGTATCGATATGCTAATTTTTGGGCCGAAAGCGCCCCTGCTGAGCGGCGACCTTATGGCCGCCGTAACAGGATCAACTTGTCCGGGCGCCTAATTAGGTGACCGATCTGCCGCTTTGAAGCCGCGGAGTTCGGCGGGGCCACTTGTGGGACCGAGGGGCACGCGAGGCGCTCTCGAGGCCGCCGTGGACACGCGACGTCCGAATTCGGACAAGTGGAGAAGAGACAAAAGAGGAAAAATGGCACTGGAGAAGGCCTCTGAGGTCCTCGAGGAGACGAACTCCTTTGTTCGCCAGGAGACACTCTGTTGATGGAACAACATCCCGTGGAAAAGCCCGTACCGATGACTCCAGAGTACCGTATGCCCGACCAGCGGCTCGCGGGCCTTCTGTGACCTCCGAGGCGGCTTCACGTAACCGCCACTTAGTGACTCAATCGGCGCTACGGTCCCCGGCCGTTCTACCAGCCTGGCCTGGCCTGCGCGCTCCTTACGCAATGTTTCCATCGTGGCCCGGGTCACCGCGGCGTCACCTGCTCTGTCGCGCAATGCGACAAAACATTCGTCCATCTGGCCTCTCGCTCGATTGGGGTGACGCTAATGGGATTACGGTAGGAGTCGTCCACTTTAAGTGCCCCATATTGTCAAGGGGACTAGTAGTTGGCGGCGGAGTACGGTAGACGTGACTTTGACTTTGCTTCACGACTCAAAGACTTGTAGACATAGTAACCGAATTGTAGACAAACAGAGGATAACACTTGCAGCCGGCTTTATCCTTGGTGTAGCGGTGGTGTCCAACCGGTCGGTGGCGGCGCGGGAATCGGCGAACCTCTAGAACGGTAGACGTCATACTTCGGACTTCGTCGGTAACGTGAAGACGAAAAGAAGTTGATTGAGTTTGCCGGCTTCCGAGTCCTCTTTGGCGCCGTCTCCGAGGTGACCTTTCGGGATCCGAAATCCGATTGGAACACCGGAAACGGCGCTCCGTTGCGCAACACGACGATTAAGATTTCGTTGGGGCAGGTGTCGCTCGAGATCTCGTTACAAATCCAATTTCGGCGCCCTCGAGAATCCTCTTCGGCCTATAGGTCAACAGGTCAAGCGATCTCCGAGTCTTCTGTGTCTACCGTAACCCGCCGCTCCTTCCGGCGACCGAACTGTAAATTCAAAAGCGAAATGGTGACCGCTTGGCGACAATAAATGAAATGACGCGTGAACGCCGTCTTCTGTCGATTGCATAATTCTCCGTCTGTTGGCCCCGCATGGCCCTCCCCTGGCCCTTGTGGCCACCCACGAGACACCGGCCCCGCCCCCGGTGCCTCAACGGTTGCGCATGCTTGGATTATTGCTCAACAAATCGCTGCGTCGGTCGCCATGAATCCTCTGAATCCGTGGAGTCACCTGCTGCTCCTCCAGACCCTCCCACAGAAGCCACCCTTCGCCCATCCGACGCTGCCTCTCCTTCAGCCACCGCCTACCGTACCTCCCACCCTCGCGGACTTCAATGCCCTCTGCTGTGAGTCCCTTTGGCCCTTCCCTTTCTAAGCCCTTTGCAGCGCTGCAGCTCTACCTCCTGGCGAACGGAATCTCCTCGGAAGCCGTGCAGAAGGACCCGACGTCGCCAATCAAAAACGTAAGAGATCGACGACGTAATCGCCTCCAAAATGCAACAATTATCCGCCGAGACCGGAAACTTCCACTTATTCATTTCAGGTCGGCGATCCGTTCGCCTCGGCGCCCTCGCCCCCGAACCCTCCAGCCGCCTCCGCCTTCAACATCTCGAATCTCCTCGAGAGCCACCGGAAGAGCCCCTCCTCGACCTGTTCCTCCACCTCGGCCACACACGACGCCTTACCCAGAGAGCCCGACACGGTAGACTACACTCTCGACGCCCTGCAGTGGTCGGACGGTCGCTGCAAGCGCAAGAAGGAATCTGAGGTATGCGGAGGCTACGGTAGTCTCCATGACAGCTCCGAAGCGGCGACGGGGGAGCGCCACGTCTGCGGAGAGTGTGGGAAGAGTTACGCGACGAGCTCGAACCTCTCGCGCCACAAGCAGACCCATCGGCCCCTGGACAGTCCCCAGGCGAAGAAGTGCCCTTTCTGCCTCAAGGTCTATGTCTCCATGCCCGCCTACAGGTACCGTAACACCGCGTCCACCGTAACCCTCACCGTCTGCAGCATGCACCTGCTGACGCATAAGGCGTCCCACAAGTGCTCCGTCTGTGGAAAGGTCTTCTCGAGGCCCTGGCTCCTCCAGGGCCACATCCGGTCCCACACGGGCCACAAGCCTTTCGGCTGCTCCTACTGTGGAAAGGCCTTCGCCGACCGCTCAAACCTCCGCGCACACATGCACACCCACTCAGGTAGGTCGCGTTGGGACCCGACTTTCCCGGACGCCGACTTTTACAGGAGTGAAAAAGCACCAGTGCGCCGGCTGCGGCAAGATGTTCGCCCTGAAGAGCTACCTCAACAAGCACGTCGACATGGTGTGCCCCGCGTCGAAGAGGACCTAACGCTCCTGGTGTACGATAGTCTAGTTAGCACAGAGTCTAGTCCATCCAGTCGCTTCGATGTCGCATCTCAGGTTCTTTTCGCACTATTTCGCTCCTACCGGTTCCTTCTTTCCCAATAAATGTATAAAACGAAAGGAAATAGAGTCTGTTCCATAGAGTCTCAGAAATGCCAATATATATCCGCGCTTCTGGCCTTTGATCCTCGCATCTGTTCGATTCGTTTCGCACTTAGATAGTGACTATGGGGGAGGTCCCTTCCCTTCGCCCCCCTCGGCACAAACAGCTTTTCTTCTGCACAGTTTGGTCCTGTGTAAGTCCACAAATGGCGCACTTCCTGGGTGCGTATGCGGCGCACTTCCACAATCAGGTACGAGGAGAGGGAGGACCGGCGGTCAGGAGTGCGTCGAAGCGGAAAAAGGGGATTATAAGACGTTATGGATCGCCCTCCGCCGCGTAATAAACGATCATTCGAGGGATTTGTCGTGTGGTGCGCGAACAAATCCCCGCAACGAGTGTCCAGAAGAGTCCAAAAACACCAAATGTCCGACTATCAGTGGCACGGAACATACAGGGTGCTCAGAAAGTTCTGCAACACCAAAATGCGGACAAAACGCATGTTTATCCGAAAACGAACAACACGTTATTCAGCGCGCTAAAGTAAACATATACAGCGTGGATATCACCCAAAGTGGCCACCTCCAGCATCGATGAAGGCCTGAAAACGTTTCTGGAAAATTAAGCCACACAGGGGTTTCTAGCCTAATTTCTTCCTAGGCTTGTTCTAGTGATTTCTTCAGGGAGTCTATGATAGCTTAGCGTCTTTGCCAGGCCTTCTTCTCCAGAATGTACCAAATTGCGCAATTCATCGGATTGATATTCGGCGAGTTCGATGGTCAAATGTCTTTGGTCCTCATAGGTTTTAATCGGTCAGCATGTGGTCATCGCAGAAGGGCATCATTCATTTCGATCCGTAGGCGGCCGCCCAGTCCTGCTGGAACACCGAATCATGGTTTAGTAAGTGTTGTTCGGTCCAGGGAATCAGACGCTTCACCATGATTTCTTCTTGGTTGACTACAGACCTTGATAGAGACCATTTTCACAATTTTTTCGAGAAAGACAAGGAAATTTTTGCCAGTTGCACAGATTTTGCCCCAAAACCATTATAGAATCGGCGAAATGGTTTGTTTGCACGCGCTTTGTATGCGGCGAGCCCTTCTGCAGCAGATAGTGATGATTCTGGCCGTCGCAGTTCACTTAAATCGCAAAAATCTTTTCAACCGAGAAGGCCACATTAAAGCGCGTGCCTCGGCCTTCAGTTTTTTTTTTTATTTTTCCAGTCTTTCAGCCCTTTTCTGGTCGGTCAGAAGTTATTCACGGCTCATTTTGTAGCTTTCCCGCTGGAGATCTTCACTAATTGGCGCTTACATCGATTCTCGGTTGATAACATGGACATTCGCAGCTTTCTCATGGAACTCTCAGGATTCATCTAAATTTTTCGTCGAACTATTGGGTTGGCACATTGAAAATGGGCCACTTGGTAAACATTCATTTTTTTCGCCGTGTTTATACTTACGGCAAAATAGATGGATGAGTTGTTGAGTACAGCGAACTCTCACCCCACACTATGATTGGCGGCCTGTACATTCCATTCCTCCTGGTGTTGGAGGCTTATTCTATCTTGACGGTCATTTTTCTGGCTCATCGAGATGACAAAATGCGAAGTGATGTTTGGGCTGCCTATGGTATTAATTATATGATTGACGGTGTCGGCTTTCAACCACGGCTTTCCTTTTGTCTAACCTACCGAACGCACCTATTCCTGTGTTGGTCGTTTATCACCGCATGAGCTAATCTCAAAAAGGTGGTCTTTTCGGATCATCGGATCGGATCATGTTCCGTTAACGCCAACGTTTCCAATTGGTTAAGTACCGTAACAGAGAATGGGGATATAGAGCAGGTAGCCCTCACTCACAGCTACCATTCTCACATAGCGTCTCCTCGAGCTCATTTCTACTTTATGAAAGTAGAGGCCAATTGTGGGAAAGGTCACACTTCACACTTTGGTGCCTGAGACCTCACATTTTCAAGTTGACCCTCAGAATGGCTCTCCAGTTTGAGCTGCGAGATTTTTTAAAAATTTTTTGCTTCTTATATAGCATTCTCTTAGCTCTATCTAATCATCATCTGCGCTCGTTAATAAACCACGACATCAGAGGAAATTACCTGCAATAAGACAAATAGGTCGAAAATGAGAGCAAAACATTTTTTAACTCGAAGCTGCGCATATTCTACAAACAACGGGTCCCGCCTTTGCCCGAGGAGTGGGCTGAGGTTATTCAATAAAATGGTAAATACCTTGAAGTGGAATGGTTGAAACAATACAATTAAAGAATCATTACAAAAGTGGCACATTTTCAATGTGCCAACCCCATAGTTTTCGGATAGCCTTAGTTCTCGTGGTCTTCGATCTTCCGTTTTCGGGACGGTACTTGATACCACCAGTCTCGTGGAATCGACCCCGCACTCGTTTGATTGCATACCGAGGCACTTTCAGGTCCTTGCAGATTTTATGCGATGCCGTTACTGCAAGGTGCGTCTTTTCCGTGACCCGGCTACCGTACCCCTGCAAGTGAACGTGCACCGACATTGCTCCACCTACTTGGCGGCATCGTGCCGCGACGAAGAGAAGGTGATCGTGCCGCGCTACGCGAAGGCGCCGAGCCTCGACCTCCCGATGGCGGAGCGCGCCGAGGGCTGGATCGTCTACTTTCTATTCTCCGACCCCTCCGTCAATACTGGGTCCTCGACTACGGCGCCGTCAACATGTACGACACGTGCTACGACGGTAGGACCCTTCTGGGGACCCTGTAGACGCCCCTTCAGTGACGAATCCCCTTAACTCCGCTAAGAGACTCTTCCTCTCCGAGATCGTCTCCGTCTCCCTCTACAAGAAGAGCGCGATCAACAAGAAGTCCGCCCCCCTCAGACGCCCCCGACGTCGTTCTTCCAGGTTCGCCCCACACCTCTTCGAGATCCGCACCCTCTCCAACGTCACCTACTGCGTCGGCGAGCAGCTGGACGCTTCGCGCGGGCTCCTCGCCGTCTCCAATGGCCCCGAGAAGCTCAGAAGCCCTCTCCCGGGTACTCCTCGGCGGCCCCCGCGTCTCTCCCCTCCTCCCTTCCACGCGCCAGACCACTTCCGAGGACATCTACGACACCGCAGCGGCGACCCCGGAGGTTTTCCAGAAGTATGACCTGCAGAAGGCGCGTTTTGGCTGCGGACTCTTCGGACACGTCTACGACTGCGTCGAGAGGCGCTCGCACGCCCCGGTCGCCCTGAAGGTGATTCCGAAGGAACACTTCCTCGGCGACGACCTTCAGAACCTCCGCTTCGAACTGGAGCGAGTGCGGCGCCTCGTGCACCCTTGCATCCTCCGCCTCGAGGACGTTCTCGAATGCACCGTCCGCCTTTTCCTCGTTTCGAAGGCGCTCCACTCTAACCTGAGCGACATGATCCTCAGCCACAGGGTATTTGATGACCTCCAGAGTCCCCAACGCCATTTACAGCGCCTAACTGATCGAGTGACGCGTTTCTTGACGGTGCAGATCCTCAGTGAACTCCGATACATCCACTCGAAGGGCCTCGTGCACTCGAATCTGAAGCCAGAGAACGTGCTCGTCGCCGACGAGCGGCCCTCCAGCTTCCCTCACGTGCGTCTCTCCGACATCGGCTTCGCCCGATTCATCCAGGACCCCCGTTACGTGGAGAGCGTCGTCGGGACCGAGGCGTACTTGGCTCCGGAGATCGTACAGCGTACAGGTAGGCGTCCCCAAGCGCAGAAGACTCAAACTCCTTCAGGCTTCGATCACACCTCCGACCTCTATTCCGTCGGCATCATCGTCTACGTTGCCCTCTCAGGGAAGGTGCCCTCCCTCCTGGGCGAGCACTCCGACTCCGAGGCCGTGCAGATCCCTCTGAAGGCGCGCGACCTCATCAAGCGTCTTTTGGAACTCCGGGTGGGTCCTTCGGCGTTTTCCGGTTCTCACCACTCCCTTGCAGATCGAGGACCGCGTCGTCGATGTCGACGAGTGCTTCGAGCACGCCTGGTTCGACAGCGTCGAGACCTACATGGATCTTCGGAACCTCGAGATGAAAACGAGCGCCGAGGAGCGCTTTTCGACGACCACTCACGACGATCTCCGCTTCGAATCGCGACTTCGGAAGCTGAACCTCACAGATTCGTTTATGTGAACAGGATTCACGGAATAAAGTTTTCTGCAAGGGTCCGTCTTCAGAATCCGATCATGGCAACGAAGAAGACGATGATGGTAAAGAGTCCCAGAGACGTCGTTCCGTTGGCTAGAATGTTCCAGGCGTGGAAACCTGACGAAGGAAGGTGGGAAGCGAAAAAACGACTCACTTGCGCCATCGATGACTGCGCCTTCTGGGGTCTGAGCAGTTCCCTCCGGCGGCTGGACCACTTCGGTGTTGTTGGCGTTCTGAAAGGCGGAGGTTCCGGAGACACGGGCTAGCGTAGACTTACCACAGCGAAGACGGTGAAAGTGAACGTCGCCACAAACAGGAAAAGCGTTTTCGACCGCGCGGCCATCGCCTCTGTCCCTCGAATCACCTCTGTCGATGGCCTCTGAATCTGCGGACGTCTCTGCCGGACCGACGACGTCTTGTCTGCGCTATTTCTTGTCTACAGAGTCTCTGTCTCCCTAGGAGACTGGCGAAGAGCATCTCCGTCGATACCTTACCATTCCCAGTCTGCTAGCATCCCAAGGATCCCACGGACTCATCCAATTCATCTAATGAGATTCTTTCCGATGTTTCTCTTCTTTCTGGAAGAGTGTCCAGGGTCATATTTTAGGGTCTCCTAAGCTTTCCTTCCCCTTTGCTTGCAGATGTTTGCCATCAGAGTAGCCTCACCCCAAGTTCGATGTCTTCCTGGCCTCTGAACACCATCGGACGCCACAACACCGTCGCCATTTCGCAATTGAGACGTCCTCCGGAGGACGCGGCGGCACTGTTTTGCGATAAATCACGTGTGCCATCGCCGAAAGTGATCAAACACAGCGCACTCCTGCCCCACGGAATCGATCGGGCGCCGTGTTCTCTGAACTTCCAGGCGGGGCTTGGCGTGTCTTCCTGGATAAATCTGCGCGCTGTCGCCACGAGTCCTAAAAGAAGAAGCGTCCCTTCCCTGAGTTCCCTAAAGAGGAAATCAAGGATCGCGTCGAAATCCGCGTTTAGGAAGTGACCGCCCTGGAACCATCGGCGCCATTGGACGATTCGACTTTCCGCCCCTGAATGACGTTCATTTTGTCTTCGGCGCACGCATAACGCCCTCCTCGGCGACGAGTGCGTGAGGGGGTCTTCTAAATCAGTGCTCGATGAAAGGGCGTCGCTTTGTTCGTCGAGGATGGAGGTCCCGCGAAGGAAGTCCACTCGGCGGCGAGTCGATCGAGGGTCTCTGGGAGCGGCCTTCTGAGTCCGATGAATAAATGACGACTTCCTCCGGATTCCCCTCGGAGGGGAGGGGGTGTTCATTAGGTGCGCGAGGCGTCGTAATGGAACTCCGCCGTCGTTTGTTTCGTCCGATTGCACCTCGGCGCCGTTGGGCGTGCACTCCGGACGGTGACGTGAGCGTCCTCCCGGCGCAGGTGGGTCCGGGGAAATGGCGCCAACAGAGATCGCCGATCGTCGGTGCCGGCGGCGTGTCCTCTGCGGCCCTTGAGAGCCTCGAGGGGCGCGCGCCCCGGGGGGCTGAGATTCGCTCAAGGTCACCGAACAGGGAATCTGGCGAGGCTAAACAGGCAATTACCACTTCCGATTGCCCGTAATGGCACCGGTTTGGCTCCTCGGGACCCTCTTTTGGTCCTTTTTTGCCCCGCGATTACCTCGATGACTCACCGCTGTTTTCCTAGCGCCGGACCGGTCCTCCGCTTCAGCATCCCAGCGCATTCGCGCAATCACCACACTATCGCCTCCGCTCTTCTACAGTACCCCTCAAGGGGCGAGGAACCTCTCCGGGTCTCTCGCGTCCGCTCCCTCCGGCGAACACCTCATTCTCCGCGCCGCGAAGCGTTCCTCGGCCGCCGCGAGGACTCAAAGAGCGTTGTTTTCGCTCATCCCCTGGATAAGTGCCATAATTCGGTCGTCGAGGGAGGCGGCGCCGTCGCCGGCGGCGACGTCTCCATTTGCATATCGGCCAACTTCGCGGCGTCCCTTCCCAATTAACTGCATTCCTGTAAACCACCGTCCCCTCGAAAGCGTCTTCGCGGATTCTCCTCAGGTCGCCTCGACGCCGGAGGCTGTTTTCGTCGCCGCGTTGCATTCTATTTCCGATTAGCACGCGACTGCCCGGAACCCGTTTTTTTACGACTTCGCCGCTCCTCCGGTGCCCCCGACTGTCACTTTCGATCGCGCGCGGCGCCCGAGGCGCGGCTAATCGAATCTACTCATTTGCGGCCCTTTCAGGAGCAGAATCCCCTCCATCCCTCAGTCGCCCAGTCCCCGAGGACTGCTTTAGAAACACGATGTCGCGCGTCGGGATCTTCGGCCAGATCTCCGAGATTAATGACCACCTCTTCCTCTCGGGCGCCGGCGTCCTCAAGCCCGAGAAGTTGCGCGAGAAGAAGATCACCTGCGTGATCAACGCCACCACCGAGGAACCTAACGCTTACCTCCCAGGTACGTGTCCTGACCCTCCCGTCTCTCCCTCCCGAGTGTAATCAATCAAAGCGAAGCCGGCCATGAGGTCAATACGTCAAAAACATGTTATTAGGCCGGCTCGGCTTCGCTCCGAAATCCACACAAACAGAAAAGGAAGTCCCTTGTTGCCCCAGGGGATCTGAATCGCTTCAGGCATCGACTACATGAAGATTCGCGTAGAGGATAATCCCTATGCCCGGCTGGACAACTACTTCGATGTCGTGGCCGACAAGATCCGCTCTGTGAAGGTGGGTTCCGACCCGGTGCTTCCCTAACGACGCTTCAGGAGCGCGGCGGGAAGACGCTGGTGCACTGCGTGGCGGGAGTTTCCCGCTCGGCCTCCCTCTGCATCGTCTACTTGGTCAAGTACGAGCGGATGACCCTCCGCCAGGCGTATCATTACGTCAAGGCTGCGCGGCCCATCATCCGGCCCAATGTAGGCTTCTGGAAGCAGATGATCGACTTCGAGAAGCGCCTCCGCGGCCACTCTTCCGTCTCCATGGTGAACACGATCCACTGCGACCTCCCGATCCCCGACGTCTACAGCAACGACCTCAAGAAGTATCTTCTGAACCGCCTGGAGGCGGTGGAGACTTCGCGTCGGAGGGACACCGACTACGGTAGCAAGAAGCGCGATTTCTCGCTCAGGTAAGCCTCCTCCCCGAAGGCTCCACGAAGGATCCGTTTCAGCACGCTGGTGCGCCCCTCGATGCACACTTCGGTGCCTCGTTCGACGCTCTACGGCCGCGGGACGAGCACGGCGCCCTCAGGCACCTCGCTCTTCTCCTCCGCGGCCCACCCGATCCACGTCTACGCGCCCGGGAAGCTGTTCTTCTCGCCCGCGCCCTCGAGAAGACCCCGCGAGTCGTCGAGCATCTTCGGCAACTTCTGATCGCCCACATAGCCGGATTCACTTCCCCTCTGTAAATAGTGAAAGAGATGATTCGTTCGGCGCTTTCTTCACATCACAGAGAATAATAAAATCGGAAAGCGCCGACATCATGTTTTCCTCTGCGCACTTCGTCCGTCGAGGTAAACACCTCGTGGCGGCGCTCAGCACGACCGGGAGCGCTCCAGCCTCCTCCTCTCCTCCAGCGTCGCCTTCTGCGTTTTCTGCATCTGCTGGAAGAGTTCGCGGAGCGATGGGATCGCCGCCTTCGGGCGTCTCGCGTTCGCCTTTTTCCGCGGATCTGGGGGCTCCACCAGCTTCGGCATCTGCGCCGCTTCTCTCCGCTCCTTCTTCTCACGTTTCTTCGGACAATTGGCGCCGATGTGGCCCGGCTGGCGACAGTAGTGGCACGCGTCCTTGGCGCCCTCGCAGTCCTTCGCCAGATGACCCTTCCGGCCACAGTTGAAGCACTTCACAGGCCTCTGACTGCTAGGCGGCCCCCCTCGGAAACCGTTCGGGTCGATCGCCTTAACTGCCACAGCACGAAGGCCTTTCGGAGTACGGTAGACGGAGAAACGACATCGTTCACCCTCATGGAGACATCGAAGTCCGGGCATCTCGATCTGACTCTGAAACAAGAGAGGGATGAGAGAGAACTCAAAAAGCCTTGGTCAAATGGGACTTTCAAGGATGCAAAATGCCTCTGACCCACAGTCAGTGGAAATAGAGCTGAAGCGGGAAGTATTTGCAAGAACCCTTAGGAAGTGGCTTTATCGCGCTGGCCAAAACCCGGAAATCCATATAAGCGTATGGATTGAAAGCCTGAACCACTAGTGTCATCTCCAAAAAGATCTGGGATGCATTTGCGACGAACAATACGTAGTGCGTGTACTGAGGCTTTGTTTGAGCAATTTAAGAGCTTATTTCACATATCGTGCAAGAATACAACTGAAGAAACAGTTCAACGAACAAACACCAAAAGAATTTCAGCGAAGACGCGAGGAAATCACACTTTGTTTCCCTTTCAGAAACGTCCAAGGATAGACTAGCTCCCTAGAGAAGGAGAAGAAAAGACTCACCTGGTGCACGAAGACGTTCTCCTCGAATCCGTCGATCATCAGGAACCCGGAGCCGTGCTGGAGACTGTAGCTTCGAACGGCGCCCTCCACCACCGGAAGCTCGAGGTTGGCCGGCTTCTTCGAGGAGAATCCGTCGAGCGGGAGATCCGGAGCGTCGAACATCTGAAGAGGAAGTCAGAGAAGACGTGCAGAAAGTACCTTCGAGGTGGAGGGACGGTCGGCATCGTGGTTCCCTTTGGAGGTCGAGGTACCAGGAGTCGGTTTCTTCTGAAAATGGACGATCCACCCGTGCTCAGAAGCCCCATTTACCATTGCGTGGACGAAGCTCCGGCGACCGGCGGGATTCGGAGAAGTTCGCCTCATATCTGCACGCGCGATTCAAGATCTTCGCGGTGGGACTTCCACTGCACTCGATTTGCACTCTCGAGAGGCGCCGGCCAGCAAGAGACCCGTACGGGGGCCAACACAGCAGGCCGAAGATTGCAGAAGGCCGAGAAACTCTGGGAGATCTGACTCGTGGAGACGAGCACACATAGTCGACGATCGGTCAAGATCAGAACGATTCGAAACCAAACGGGATGGCTCGATTATCGCTTAGAAATTCAGTGCACAAGCCCCGGGGGAAGCGCGGAAGAGCCTCGAAGGGTTCTGCGATCCAAGAGAACGTCCGCAAGAGTGGCACCCCGTGTTCGAAGTTCGAAGTTGCCTTCGTCTGGGGGTTTAGCCGGCGACAGGGTAACTGCGTGTTTTTCGCCTTCGAATCGTGATCCTTTCCGGAGACAAGAGTCCTTCGCTTCTTCTCCGGCACCTCTTCCCAGGCAGCCTTAGCAAAGGGTCTTCGTGGAACGGGCACCTTCCACTTGTCCCCTTGGATCTTTTGTCTGAGCCCGACGACGTCACCTTGAGTGACATTTGTTTTTACCGTTTCGAGTGGACTCACCGCGACGAATGCAATTAGAGTTTCGCGCGGCGTTACCTTAGAAACCCCAGAGACTTCGGCGTCGCCCCGTCCGTCGCCTCGCCTCTCCACTTTGATCCTCTAATTGCTGTCTGACCCCGGCCGGTCTCGGAGCTTTCTCGCGCACTCACGAGGTACCCAGCCCCGGTCCGAATCCGCGATCGATTGGCGTGTCGCCGGATGCCGAGGCGGAAGACGGACCCCCTCGGGAGTGAATCCTGAACCCATGGTCGCCGGAATCGTCGTCACCATCTGCATCGTCCTCACCCTGCTCTGCCTCTTCGTCTGCTTCCGCTCCTACCGATGGTACCAGAGTCAGCTGCTCCTACAGCGTCAGCCGCCACCGGTCAGATCAACCCTGAAGTTAGAGGCCTTTTTGGCAGTCTTGTGCCCCTAAGAACCCTCTTGCACCCCAGATGACTCCAGATGAAATCTCTCTTTCAGGAGTTTCCGACGATGTCAGTGGCCTACTCGACGCCCACAGGGGCCGTCTCCACCTTTCCTACAGTACCCTCTCCGAACGTAGGGGCACCCTTCAAGATCACCGTCAACGAGCCTCCGCCGCCCTACCCGGGCCTTGTCGACTCCTCGGTGCTGCCTTCCTACGACCAGTTGCCGGGCACCGCGAACTCCCCAACCGTCAGCTTCCGAGGCGCAGGTTTTTGTCGCAACCCCGACCCCCAGCACGTTCTCCCCCAAAAGCACTGACTCTCTTATTGGCATAGATTCGCAATAAAGCTCTATAATTAACGAAGAGAGACCCATCTGGTTGTCACTGGAAGCCAGGAACTTGTGACTCATGGACTCGTTGGCGAAGATCCTCTTTGTTTAGAGTCGAGTAATCCGGAATGCTCCCCTAAAGAGTCTCTGCCATTGGAGAGTTTCTGGTTAGCCTCTGCTTCAGTCTTCTTCGAGAAGCGAAGCACAGGAGCGGGTGCTTCGAATCGCTTAGGCCCGTCCATGCCCAAGTTTTTCCTTCTCCCTCGGTTCTAAGACGGCTTCGAAGCGATTGTATTTCGTGAGAAGTGGTGTGATACGGTACGCCCGTTTTCGGCGACAAGGTGGCGACTGCGAACGACGACGTCTGTCGTCATTCGAGGCAGCACGAAGCAGCAGAAGCAGCGAGTGGTGAGGTCTGTCTGCTGCTTATGCAACTCATAGGCAACTCATACCGCAAACATACCGTAGTCAAATTATGCCATGGACAATGCCACATCGTACTTTTCATAGCATTTTTTGGTTTACGGCACATGTTGTGGGTGAGACATGTATTCATTTTAAATGTTACTCATTCGTTTTCGACTTTTGTCGCGGTGGCGAGCGGTCGGTCCCTCCGGTCGCTCTCTGAGCGTCGGGTTAGTCAGACAGCAAACCCTGTGGCAGTTGTGAGCGTTCCGGCTTCCAGAGGGAATTGGGACACCCGGAAGCCGTAGTCCCACCACCGCTGACAACAAGATGTCCGACGCCCGACGCTGCGTGAGATGTCATCCCGAAGGTCGCCGACGCTCTGAGGACACCAACACTGAGGAAGACGCAACCCCCGAACCACGGACTCATCTCTCCGTAGCAGATGCGAGCTCAGAAGCCTTCCCTGACGCAGAAGCCTCCTCAAACGCCCCGAAAAGAAGAAGTTCGGCCGCCATTTCCGGAGTTTCGCCGATTCCCAGATGCCCCGTGGAGCGCGCCGTCTCCCACCGGTTCGACATCAACGCCGCGCCAGGAATGAAGCCGTCTACAAGTGATATCCTCTGTTGTCTATTAATCGGTGTCATGCAAGGCGTAACGCCTTTGATTCATGAAGTAAAATCGTGAAATCGTGATACCAAGAATGTCATAGAATGTGCTTTAGAGTAGCACTCAAACATTATTCTCAATGCGGTTTACTGCAAAAAAACAAATTAATCTTGGGGATTGTTTTGGAAGTTTAGAGTGTGCCACAACGGCAGAACTGTCATGTCTGCGGTGTGTCTGTGTTTCTAGAAGCAGCAGACAGACTGCTGCCTGGGGTCTCACAGCGCTTTGCCTGACCTCGTTCGAACGACGACGAACGTCGTCGTTCGAACTACCCACCGGCGACACGCTGCGGATTCATTCCCGATCCGGACTGCTTCTTTCTGTTTCGCGTCTTTCTTCCCCTTCCGCTGATCCCGAGGATCATTTCAGATGGGAAGCCTCTTCTCGAAGAAGAAGGACGCCGGCCACAGCCTACAGTCGCGGGTGACAGAGAAGGACCAAGTGATTCTGGTGGGTTCTCCGCTGGTCTCGGCTTCTGAGCCCTCTGAATCCTCGTTCAGCAACTGAAGACGCAGCGGGACAAGATGAAGATCTACGTGAAGAAGAACCAGAAGACGATGGAAAAGGACCGCGAGGTGGCGCGGCAGCTTCTGAAAGTCGGAAAGAAAGAGTGAGGCTCTTGGATGGCGTTTCTGACCGATCGCGGCACTAGTTTAGTTTCCGATCCCCGACACCGTGTGTGGTCCTTTCGGTCGCGAACGCGCGTCAATCAGGGTTTTCGTGACGGGACATCTCCATTAGAGCTCCCCATTTCCCAGAACTGACTAGAAGTTCCTAGAGTAGAAAAGTCAATATGTGAGCTTGTTGGGTGTATCGAGAACTTGAAGATGTCTCAGTGTCTCATCCAGGCTTGGCTTAGGCTCCGGCTTAGGACTATGTCTATTGATTTAAAGCGAGCCCGAAGGGCGAGGTCTGTAGTTTTGACAGCTTCGCTGATACCCTACTATTTCTGACGGCCTAAACTCCATTTCATGGAGATCTGAATTCATTTTGCACGTGTGCTTTTCTACTGGGAAATCGAGAGCGACGGGGAGCTAATGGTGATGTCCCGTCACGAGAACCCTGATTGACGCGCGTTCGCGACCGAAAGGACCACACACGGTGTCGGGGATCGGAAACTAAACTAGTGCCCCGATCGCTTTCAGTCGGGCGCTGATTCTGCTGAAGAAGAAGAAGTACGTTGACCAGATGGTCGAGAAGACGCTCAGGCAGCTGAACCAGATCGAAAGCATGGTGCAGGACCTGGAGTTCGCCGAGATCGAGCAGCGCGTCCTTGAAGGGCTCAAGAAGGGAAACGAATCCTTGAAGGAGATGAACAAGGTGAACTGCGACTTCTTTTTCCGACGGACACCCTTCTTTTCAGATGTTCTCGATAGAAGACGTCGAAAAGATCATGGACGACACCAGGGAAGCTGCCGAGTACCAGGAGGTGAGTTCTTTCGCTCGCTCTGCCTGTTCACCGTTTACCCCTGCAGGAGATCTCGAATTTGATCGCGGGTGGTCTTTCGCAAAACGATCTGGCCGACGTCGAGGAGGAGTTCGAGAAACTCATGGAAACCGAGCTCCCACAGCTCCCGGAAGTTCCGTCGGAGGAGCCTGTCGTCTCCGAAGCCGAAAGAGGTTCGCTGGATGATGTTCTGTATTGCGTAGACCGCTCTCTTTCAGAGCGCCCTGTACGGGAGAAGGCCCGGCGCGAGAAGGTCCTGGTGACCGCCGAGTGACCCTCCACTCTAAGCCCACCATTCGCCCTTTTTTGTCCATATTTATTTATTACGATGTAAATTGCAATGGATCGGACGGGATTTTAATGAACTACTGGTCAGTATTCGTCGTCGTACGTGTCCAGGCCAACCTCCTCGTAGTCTTTCTCCAGCGCCGCGAGATCCTCGCGAGCCTCGGAGAACTCGCCCTCCTCCATGCCCTCGCCGACGTACCAGTGCACGAACGCCCTCTTTGCGTACATCAGGTCGAACTTGTGATCCAACCGGGCCCAAGCTTCCGCGATCGAAGTAGTATTCGCCAGCATGCACACAGCGCGTTGCAGCTTCGCCAGATCGCCTCCGGGGACTACGGTAGGCGGCTGGTAGTTGATTCCCACCTTGAAGCCCGTGGGGCACCAGTCGACGAACTGCACGGAACGCTTCGTTTTGATCTCCGCGATAGCCGTGTTCACGTCCTGAACAACAAGGGGTGAATGCACGATGTGCTAGGCCCACCTTGGGGACGACGTCGCCGCGGAAGAGGAGGCAGCATGCCATGAACTTGCCGTTGCGAGGGTCGCACTTCACCATCTGGTTACCCGGCTCGAAGCACTGTCGGGTGATCTCCGCTACGGTCATCTGCTCGTGGAAGGCGCGGTCCCTAAAAGGCGGATGAGGGGCTCAAAGCTGAGGAACCTACGAGGAGACGATGGGGGCGTAGGTGGCGAGGGGGAAGTGGATGCGCGGGTAGGGGACGAGGTTCGTTTGAAACTCGGTGAGGTCGACGTTGAGGGCGCCGTCGAAGCGGAGCGACGCCGTGATCGACGACACGATCTGCGCGATCAGGCGGTTCAGGTTCGTGTAGGTCGGGCTGAAAGGGGAAGGGAGTAGAGGTTCCGCCACGATGATAGACGCACCGACTAATGCCCAGGTTTCGGTGGCAGATGTCGTAGATGGCCTCGTTGTCGACCATGAAGGAGCAGTCGGAGTGCTCGAGGGTCGTGTGGGTGGTCAGGATCGAGTTGTAGGGCTCGACGACGGCGGTGCTGACGCGAGGCGCCGGGTAGATGCTGAACTCGAGCTTCGACTTCTTGCCGAAGTCGACGGAGAGGCGCTCCATGAGGAGCGACGAGAAGCCGGAGCCGGTGCCGCCTCCGAAGGAGTGGAAGATGAGGAAGCCCTGCAGACCCGTGCACGCCTCTGTCAGACGCCGAATACGGTCCGTGCACACGTCGATGATCTCCTTCCCGATCTGAAAGCGCGTCT
This sequence comes from Steinernema hermaphroditum, assembly GCA_030435675.1. Classification (NCBI taxonomy): domain Eukaryota; kingdom Metazoa; phylum Nematoda; class Chromadorea; order Rhabditida; family Steinernematidae; genus Steinernema; species Steinernema hermaphroditum. The sequence continues at coordinate 9,247,114 of CM059622.1, forward strand.
TCTGAGGATCCGGAGGACTCTACCGTGTAGTGGCCTCGGGCATAGTTGTTCGCCGCGTCCTCTTTCCCCGTGATAAGTTGCTCCGGATGGAAGAGAGTACGGTAGGTTCCTGCTCGCACTTCATCTGCAATACGGTAGCAATGAGACAGCTGAACTTGCCCTTTAGACAGTCTAGACATTTCGGAGGACATTAGCCGTTTGTCTGTGGACATGGACTGGTGGTACACTTTGCGGACTGTTTAGTTTTTGCACACCCCAAAACGTTTGTATCATCGAGTCATTTGAGTTACTCGTGCCCCCGCGATTCGGTTGCTCGTTCTTTCATTGGCTTAGCCGTAGCGTTCTAGAAGCTATCGAGTGCTGACCCAGTGTTGTGGGTCTACTTCCACGTATGTTCTAAGTCCAGCGGAAGTGTTTAAAGACCGCGACGTGTGCAGTTAGATAATTAGGGGGCGGTGTCTTGGTGGAGGTCTGCAAGTCCAACGGAGTCGGAGAGAAGCACGAGGATAGAGGATCAACGCGCACAGAAAAATGTATCGATTCGTACCAACGAAGACATGTCTTGAGATCAGCCACTCCCTAAATGATGAAAGGACCTACCGATGACGGTGGGTTCGAGGTCGATGAAGATGGCGCGTGGGACGTGGCGTCCGAGGGAAGTCTCGGCGAAGAACGTGTTGAAGGAATCGTCGTCAGCAGCAAAGACGGGGTCGTCGACGACGCTGCCATCAGGCAAAATCCCGTGCTCCAGGCAGTAGAGCTCCCAGCAGGCGTTTCCAATCTGCACTCCGGCCTGGCCCACGTGTACCGAGATCACTTCTCTCTGTAAGACCTTAGCGTTAGGGGACTCGGAACCCTGGGGAACTCACTCCGTATCGACCCATCGCACTCCGTTCGGCTCCAACGAATGCACACACCTGAAATCGGCGGCGGATCAATGGAGGGGGACCGCGAGGGCCTCGGCACCGCCGATTATCTCCCGTGCCGGAAGAGCGCAATTTCGGGCCCAGGGGACCCTCGCCTTCGGCGTTTTGTTTCGCGCCGAGACGCATAAATCGAGTTACTGAACGTCGAAAGTCGCGAGTGCACTCGTAAACAACGCTTCTTGAATCTCCGAACCCGCATCGATCCACGGGATTAGCCCGAGGAAGACGTCGCGCCGCCGTTATCGCCTCTTCGCTTAATGAATTCCTCGGCAGAAGGAGACTGCCAGGGCACACAAGAGAACCACTCCAAGTGCCCCGCGAGTTAGGAACTGAGATGTGGCGCGCCTTGTAGACGGTCTTCTAACTAAGCAAACGCACATAGTCTCGCCGGCCCTAAATCACTCGGGCTACCCTAAACATGGTGACAAAGTTGCAAAAATGCAGCCCCCGGGTACTAGTAGCAGTGAATCGCCTTTGAGCTAGACGTCGATGTGGTCAAGTGGTAAGACTGCGGGTTATGGATATTTTGCTGGCAGGTTCGATGCCCGGGGCATGCCCGGGAAAGCGGCTAAACAAAAATAGGACACGGTGACCTCATGCACTAGATGTCCTGATTGCTTTCGCAAAATATTAGCCGCTGTCGATTACATGGTGACTAAAACTGACCTTTAGATGAATCTTATGTAGACACAAAGACATGAAATACAAATGCAAAATTGGCTTCTTCATTTTCTCACGTGTTTTTTGTAACAGAATACAGTAAAAGACAGTTAGATAAAAGTTAAAAATTTCGGTACTTGGTGGGAATCGGACCCGGGTGAATTGCCCTTTTGGACCATACTTTTACCACTCAACTATTGGAACACAGACCATCATACAGATTTATCATCCCCTTATACCTTTTTACATAAAGGTCGTCATCTTCAGGCCAGTTTTAGCCATAATGTAGTCGACAGCAGCCAATATTTTTAGAGCGTAATCAGGACATCTAGTACGTGAAGACTCTCCATGTTTTGCCAGTTTCTGCATCAGTGTAAATTTCAGTGTTGCCATTTGGTCATCTATCACCTTTGCACCTCAACAATAATACGTTTTAGAATAGGTAAAAGTAAGGTAACATAAAATTTACACTCAGAACAAGAAGAGAAACAAAAGCATGGATATGAGAAAAAAAAATAAAAAACTAACTCTCCCCCGGGCATCCAACCTGCGAGCAAAATTTTCATAACCTGCAGTCTTGCCACTTGACCACATATATACCACATTTCTCAAAAGCGGTTCACTGCTACTAGTACCCGGGGGCTGAATTTTTGCAACTTTGTCACCATGTTTAGGGTAGCCCGAGTGATTTAGGGCCGGCGAGACTATGTGCGTTTGCTTAGTTAGAAGACCGTCTACAAGGCGCGCCACATCTCAGTTCCTAACTCGCGGGGCACTTGGAGTGGTTTCCTTGTTAGAGGACGAGCTCTCCTGAAACGGAGGACTCCTCGACGAGGGACTGTCGGTGATACTCGCTCCGGTGGGCTTAGAAATCATACAGAAGGGGGTTCCTTGCTCATTCTGGAACCGTCTCCACAGGGTCTTCCGCGTAGGAGGACCCGAGCCTGTCAAGGCTCCAGTGCTTCTGCAACGAGCCTCTTCAGGGCATCGGAGTCCTCGGATGCCAACAGGATGTTTTATTGTCAGCCCAAATGGCCATTAGTGAGAGGAGCGCGACCAGAAATGTCTCAGCGACGAGCAGAACAGCAATAAGGAGATTTTCGCCATCGTGCGTCCTTTGGAAGAGCTGTCTTCGCCTCCTCAAGTTTTGCTTAGAGAGTTCCTCTAAAGCACACTACCGTAATCTGCTCAGAATTGTTTTACAGGAGAGAACTGTTTCCGAGGATCGATGCTTTCATCGGAGGAGTGACTCTCGGAATGGATTCGTCACCTCGGAAGTCGCGCGGCGTCACAACACGTGCATCCCCTCCCCTCCGCCTCTGGCGCCGTACATCTCCGCCGGAGGGCGGCAGACGTCCGAAACTCCGCCGCCGCGTTGTAACACGACTGATCGAACCCGGCGACTCACCTGGCCCACTCGCGACCTTTCGGCCGTCGAGTCCCCTCGAGGACCGTTTCTGTCGTCTCTACGGCTCCTCTGGGGGTTTCGGCCCCTTCTCTTTTTTGTGTTGTTGCGGTTTTGTGGGATATTATCGGCCGACTCACAGTCATCGACTCACAGTCACAGTCACATTTTCGAGGGTTTTTGTCCGGAAGCGGGCATACGGTTGGCGGCGAAGGTCCATTTTGGGCAACGGGATAAGTTGAGTCCATTCGAGAGACAAAAACTGGATGGAAGAAGTCGAAACCTCTTGCTTTCCGGTGTTTAGTGCGCCGTCAGCTGTTCCCAGAACCATGACCCCCACTTCGGTCCGTTCCTTTCAGAAAAAAAGAAGAGAAAAACACTTTGACGAGCTCCTGACAAGGCTCTGGAAAGCAGAGCCAAGCACCTCCAAAGGATAGAGCAGTCTAAGAAATAGCCCCGATTTACAGGGAGATCCAGAAGACCTTCAGAGGCCTATCAGAACGAGAGGACTTTCCTTCCCTGGCGGATCGGGAGAACTGCGAAAGCGACGCGGACTCCGGGTGCGAAGAGTCGCCGCCTCGGCGTCGGTGGTTTCATCGGAGTCGGAATCAGTCGACCTATCGTCGCCGAAGATGCTCTTCGAATCGCCGAGGATTTCGACGTTGGAGGAGCAGCTGAGGAATGAGGTCGACCGGCGGCATAGGGCGGAGACCCTCACGAGCTGCGCAGAGCAAAACCTCCGGAGTCTGAAGGCGTCAAAGCGCGTCACGGATCATCTCGTGGAGGTGCTGCGGCAGCAGATTGAAGAACAGAAGACGGAGATCGAGGCCCTCCGGAAGCGAAACAAGGACTTCTTTTACGACGCACGGCGATTCCGCGCCGACGCCCAGGCCTCCGAACTGTGGACGCGGCTTCTGGAGGAGCGCGTCGCCGCGTTCGAGGAGACGCCGAAGAAGGGGAAGGACGAGAAGCAGCACGTCGGGAGGATCGGGCGCTTCGGCGCCTTCCTGAGGACGACGCTCTCCAGAAGGAGTCTTCGGAGACGAAGGACAACGAAGGGAAGTGGAAGTGGCGCCTCCGTCGTCTTCTGAGGATTCTGTTGTGTTGTTGCATTCCTTAGGTGATAAAAGGTCGTGTTGTGGGGAAGTCGACTCTAGAGTCGAGGACCGCCGAAGGGCTCTGCAGACCTGCCCGGGGTCCAATAAGGGCGAAGACACGTGTTGGGAACCGGCGCCTCTTCTTGTCCGTTTCCGGCGCCTCTAATTGATTTCCATTTCGCGGCGCGTTTCCGGCGATCGCGATCGATCCTCTGCCTCCAGGAGATCTCCGCGATGTATTCGTATCGGAGCGGCAGCGTCGGCCCCTCTCCCGTCCCTTCCTCGTCGTCGTATCGATCGCCCGCCGTAAGTCCGATCGATGGATCGCCCGATCATGCCCACCCCCTCCGGAACGGCGTCCAAACAGAAGTCAGCTGTTTGTTGTGCCGTTGAGGAGGGTCCGCCCTTAGTCGCCCTCAGCCCCTCTTTTAGCTCTCCTACCGCTACTCCATCTCGACGCCTTCTGCGTCCGCCACTTTCCGCGCATCCAGCGTCGACCCCTACCGTAGTTCCGGCACCCTCAGACGCTACCCTTCCAGCAGCAACATGTACAAAGGCTCCTCTTCCTCCAACTACGGGATGTCTTCCTCCTTCCACAACGACTTCTCCACGAGGTCCAACATATCTTCCTCCAACAGGTGCGTTTGGCGGGACTACGAGGGGGGGGGGGGCTTCGGAGCTTGGCATCCCTCAGTAGCCTCAGATGCTCTCTTTGGCGCTCTTTCGCGGACCAACGTCTGTTTCTACTTTCTTGTTCTGTTTGCGGAGAGTGATTGCACGAGTAATGGCAATCTCCGGGACGTCCGCTCGCATGGATTTATGTGAGCGGCACCAGAGAGGCGAGAGAAAAACAAAGATTTGCTATGCTTTGCGGAACGACAGCGATTTACGGTCTCGAAACTACTACGCGCCGAGCAGATAAGAAACAAATCCCCTTTTTTCACTTACACTCGGGTCCAAAAACGGTTCGTTTAGAGCGCCACCCTAGGAGCTTTTGGAAGTTATCTAACTGTCCGCTGAGAACGCCTTACTTTAGGCTTCCGATGGGAAGTCAAAAAGTCCGTTCTTGTGGATAAGTCTAGCGATTCTACAGGGTGTCCGATTCTACAGCGATTCTACGTAAATTAGATAAATAACAAAAAAAGAATCTCTCAGCTCAAAGTGGAAAGCCATTCCGGGGGTCAACTTGAAAATGTGAGGTCTCAGGCACCAAAGTGTGAAGTGTGGCTTTTCCCACATTTGGCCTCCATTTCCGTAAAGTAAGCATGAGGTCGTGAGTAGCTATGCGTGCACGGTAGCTGTGAGTGAGGGCTACCTGCTCTATATCCCCGTTTTCTGTTACGGTACTTAACCAATTGGAAACGTTGGCGTTAACGGAGCATGATCCGATCCGATGATCCGAAAAAACCGTCTTTTTGAGATTAGCTCATGTTGTGATACATAACCAAGACAACAATAGGTGCATTCGGAAGGCAAGACCCAATGATGTACGTGGTTGAAGGCAGTCACCGTCCATCACACAATTAATATCATAGGAAGCCCGTACATCACTTCGCATTTTGCCATCTCAAAGTACCAAAAAAATGACCATCAAAAATGAATAGACCTCTAAGATCAAAAGGAATGCAATGGACGAGTGTCGAATCATAGTGTGGGCTGAGAGTTCGCTGTACTCAACAATGCACCAATCAATTTAGCCGCAAGTGTAAGCATGACGAAAAATGAATGTTTACCAAGTGGCCCATTTTCAATGTGCCGCGGGTCTCGATTTTATTTTTTACCTTCATGTGGCCTCTAGAGTTGCGTTGAGTGACTACAAACTAGCGCATCGTAAAGAGCAGACACTTTTCTTTCAAGAAACAGCAAACTGAGAAGGAGAGGATTCAGATCCGATAAAAGCGGGAACCAAAAAGATTTGCCCCCCTCCCCCACCTTAGACATATTGGCCCGAAGCCAGACCAAAGTTCTTTTGGAGCTTTTTGTAGATGTGCAATCTTGCTGAAAGATTAAGTCGATTCCTCTGCACTTCTCCGCTGCTCACGGCTTCACCACACTCTCTAAAATCTTTTTTTTAAATTTAGTCCTCATTTTTACATTTACTCTTGACTCAATGGCATGCACCATGCAAGAAATCTCAAAATGCACAATGAAGAACCGTATATCACCGTTGTCGCTGCTTCTCTTTTTTCTTCGGCGGAGGGCACAACATCGGAGTTGAATGCGGCTGTCCGATCAGTGTGCGCGGGCTTCGAAGCAACAAAAAAGCTCGACCAGGAAGTAGCGCGGAAGGTGGAGTTCGGCGGACGAAACAGAAACCCATCGACAGAGCGGTTGGCGGAGTAGACTTCGAAGTTGGAGCGATTCTTCGGCTTGAATGGGCGGCGCGGGTGGTCGGGCGGTGTTAACCGTCTTCTTGGCGAGATATAATTTGGCTTACGTTCCACGCCAGCCACGACGGATTGGAACGGGGCGATCATTTCGCCACCAGCAATGGCCGAGAACGACCGCTTACTCAACTCATCCGAGTGAACTCAGACAGCCGCAGAGAGAGCGAGTGGACGACCCGACCGATCGCTGAGTGCGCAAATGAAAGATTCATCTAGTCCTCAACAAGCGATATTTTTTGGGGTATTGTCTTTTTTCTTGTGGTGTTAGGACTTGTTCTTTCACTCTCTAGCAAGGCAACGTCTTCAGATCTTCCATCAATATTCGCCGGACACTTCTCCTTGAGATTCCGTTCTCTTTAGCCAACTTTATGGAACTTCGGGCTGAATTCCGGTTCAATTTCTTTAGGATGGCTTCTAGAACAGCTGGAATTCGTACCGGTTTCTTTCTACCTTTCCAGGCCCTCTGCTTGACCTGTTCTATCTCCCTGTAACGCTCAATGACTCGTTTGACCTCATATCGCTCGAATCCGAGGGCTTTTACAGTAGCTGGATTCGAGATTCCGAGCTTATGCATCAGAACTGTGAAAAATCGGTCTTCAAATGTTACGATTTTTTCAATGAATAACTGCAAATTAATGCTATTAACGGATATTCAGGGCTAGAGTAGGACGCTGAACAGGAATATGACGTTGAAACGCGCTCAAACTCTCTAAAATCTACTTAAATGAACGAATCAAAAATGTTGCACTTTATCTGTCTATTAGACGTCTCGAAACGTGAAACTGATCCTTGACGGAGAGTACCGTTTATACGTGTCTACGCATCTTATTTCGTTATTTGTGATTCTAAGGGACGGGTGTAACGGCTTCCTGGCGACTATTTCGGTGCCTGCAAGTTCTCTTTCCTCTGCAGATACGGTAGCATCGACCGCCTCTCTTCCTACCGTCCGTCGGCGATGTCGGTCTCCTTGACGACGTCCGTTCCGTCGACCTCCTCGCGCCCCTCCAGCTCTTTCTCGACGCGGAGGACGACGAGCTACGGTTCCAGCCTACCGTACTCCTCGACCTTCGACCGCTCCTCAGGCTATTCCTCGGGCTCGCGCTCCACCTACACGCCGACATCCTCCGCCTCGTACCCTCGGGTGCGCTTCGAGTACCGTTCGAAGACACCCACCTCTCTCGGCGCCACGGCGTCCACCTCCGAGTACGGTAGGCTCGGGCGCCGCGACCGCGACTACAAGTCGATGAGTCGCTTCGACCGCGAAAGGTCTAAGGTTGGTTCCGCTGGCCACGTGCATCCCTAGCTCTCGAACTGCAGGAGAGTCCTGAGGAAGACGTGGAGGCGACCTTCCAGAAGCTCTACAACCGCTACGTGAAGGACGCGACGGAGTCCCCGGAGAGCTCGGGGGCATCGGCGCCGACGACGCGCGAATCGTCGAGGGGTTCCCCCGGCACGCCGAGACCCATCCGGAAATTTGTGTCTCACAGCGAAGCCGAGTATTCGTGCGAGGACGATGAGTCGTCCGAGGAGGAGTCCGACGACGGCGGCTTCTTGGCGCCGCGGACGGGCGCCAAGGAGGCGACGCCGTGCGCCTCCGCCGAGAAGGAGCCAACCCCCGTCGAGACTGCGCCAGGTGAGTCCCTAAGCCTCAGGGAATACGGTCCTGGACGATTTGCAGAAGCTGTTCCCGAGACCACACACGAAGAGAAGAAAGAGGTTTCGGCTGCGGGCGCGTTTGCCGAAAAGTTTAAGGACTTGCAGCTGAATCCGGGTACTGTGGGAAGACGCCGCTGCTCCGCTTCCCTTAGTCGCTTCCGCATTCGCTTCTGCTTTCCGCTTTGAGGGTCGGGGAATACGGTAGATTACAGTAGTCTTTCAGTGCAAGTGGAGGCACGGAAGCTGAAGTCGCCGACTTCGGCCCTTGAGAGGGCGATGCGGCTGGAACGGATTCTGAATCCGGAGCCAAAGAAGTCTGAGCCGGAGCGGAAGGCGCGCTCCGCAAGCCCTAACCCCACGGCTCCCGTCACGAAGCTCCCGTCGAGGCCCTCGACCCCTTCAGGAACTGCGTCTCTGAGTCCTGCCGCGAAGGGTCAAAATAGGAGCCCTTCGCCGATGTCCTCGAAGTCGCCGAGTCCATCGCCAACGATTACCCTAACCCCGCCACCGAGAGCGATGAAGACGCGCACGCCCAGCAGGGACAACTCGGTCTCGAGCGTCAATACCGTAATCTCGGTGACTCCGGCGAAGCCGGAGTCACCGAGGCCGTCACGCCGGACGGCGCGGAGGGACCGCACGATGGAGCAGCTCTGCGCGAAGCTGGAGCCGCTCCTTAAGGCACAGAAGGAGGCCGAAGCCAGCTCCGAGGCTTCTACCGAGGAGTCCCCCGAAGTAGGTGCCCGGCGATAGATTTCTGAGCACGGACGCCTTCTAGGCGACGCCGAAAACGTCGGTGACACGACCCCCGCCGCTGCTTCTGGTGACGCAGGCATCGATGCCGTCGACGCCGTCGCCCCTCTCCACCACCGCCAACATCGTATGGAACGCCGGCGGGAGCGACTTCGAGTTCTCAGACGACGAGAGTCGACACGGTAAACATGTTTTCTTCGACCTGACGGCCCCCGCCCTCTGCCCCCCCCCCTCCTCCCGCCACTGGTGGCCCTCCGGTCATGAGACCGCAAACGTCCTCCGAGCGCCGCGAGATGTCGTCGTCGGAGGAAGAGGAGAGCGTCGAGGAGACCGAAGTGGACGTCGGAGTGGAGAAGGCCGCTGAAGAGAAGAATCCGGAGGTCGAGTCTGCCGAAGAGGAGTCAGAATCCGAGGACGATGAGGACGAGGAGACGGAGTTCGATGAGGAGACTGATTTTGACGACGAGGAGATGGGGGAGGACTGTGAGCGAAATTCGATTTTAGTTTTTCATTCTTCGAGAGAGGCTTTCCGATTTCAGCGTATTTGGAGCTGGACAGCGACTCCGACATGGAGTACTGTATCAACGAGACGTTCAAACTGCCCCAGAGTTCTGTCTTTCCGCGAGGTAAGCCCCATCCTTTCCGTACCTCTACCGCAGCCCAGGCGACCTCTACCCTGTGGCGTCGAGCGTAGGGCGCTCCCGGTCGGGCTCTGATTACGACTCGGACTTTGAGATTAGCTTCGACTTCAAGGACTTCAGCGACTCCAGGTCTGATCCCGATCTAACGTCTACTTACAGTACCCCTCGTTCAGGAACGATAGCAGGAACCGGGTGGCCGACAGCCTGGCGGTGCCGCCACCGATCTTCACGGCGTCGGTCTCCTACGACGGCATGGACTCCGACTGGGGCTCGGCGAAGGACGAGTCCGCCTCCGACTATGACGAGTTCTATGACTCCGACGGTGGTCCCGACACGATTGAAGAGAGTATGACCTTTACCGCTTTAGAGGACCGCAGCAGACGGAGGACCTTTTCCGCGCGGCCGGGATCCTCGGGCCTTGGCGTCTACTTGAGTCCGGCCTCCTTCTCTAGCGACGAGGTATGGGGGCTACTGTATGAGCACTCAGTGGTACTGTAGGACTATGATGGGAAGCACTTCCATGACACTGTGGCCGTCGGATGCACCGTGAAGCTCGTCGACAGGATGGCTCAACGCGGTTCCGACTCCGACTACTCGGACAGCGAATATTTCGACTCCGAGGTGGGTGGTCCACCGGGGATACTGTAGGGCGCAAGGTTACAGTATGACGAGGACGAAGAAGAGTACTACGACGAAGACGAGGAAGAAGAGGAAGAGGATGAGGATGAGATGATGAGTTGCGACGACGAGGCCGAAGACGAAGAGGAATACGGTAGCTACGACGACGAGGAAGAGGAGCCAGATATCTCCTTCAACCTCTCGACGGTGCTGAAGACGCCTCTCGTGACGGTGGAGGAGCAGGCGGAGGAGATGGAGTCGGAAGAGGTCGGCGACTTTGATGAGGAGGTCGCCTTCGACGTCGCCGAAGCTTTCAGCATCGCCCCTTCCACCGATGAAGGTGGTCCCGACGCGATCAGAGAGATTACTTACACGAAGGATCAGCGGCTGGAGACTGCCGAAGAGAGGACCGAACGGCTCAGGGTGAGTCGCTTCTGGGGAAGGAAGGCCCGAAATATGGGAGGCCCACAAAGCTGCAGTCCTAACGGGGCCGAGGTCGACCTCCTGCGTCTGACTGCTTCTGCTGACTGACCGTTAGGGCCGGGCGGCTTTGGGAAAGCCTGAAAGCCGAACATCTGGATCAAATGTGGGGTTCCTATGTTTTCGCAGTGTGCGATATAAAGTCGCCATGGACAGCCTAGAGGCGATCGAAGAGTTGCGATAGGGGGAAGCTGGTCAGTTTGATGGCCGTCGGGAGGGAGGGGCCTCGGCGTTCGGACAAAAACATTTCCTCGGCCGACGACCGTCCGAGATGTTGTCCTTTCTGAAGACGAAGCTGTTCCTCAAAATCCTCAAGGTGAGCCTCCTCTCCACTCGGCAAAGTTCCGAACTTCGTGCCCAATGACCTCATATTCAAATTGATAGGATGAGATACGATCAGAGCGGCTTTCCCCTTCGCTATACGAGAGCGATCAGTTGCGAGCTGGGCCGCCAACTCGTAAACCGGGTGTAAAGCCCTGGCCACTAATTAGCTGTTCTTCAGATCGAGGAGAAGGCGAAGAGCGAATGCGCCATCTCGAGGACGGCCAAGGGCGTCGACGAGAAAGCCGCCAGAAGGCTCCAACAGCCCAGTCACGTCGCCCCCTCTGTCGCCGACGAAGATCACACCGACGCCGAGGAACGCGACTTCGGCGCCCGTTTCGAGACGGGAACCCTCGAGGACCTCGTCTTCGAGCAGGTCGGTTCCGTCCCCTCCAACCCTCAACAGACCTAACCACCGGGGTGGAAGGGTCTCAGCGGGAAGAAGACTTGCGGGTTCTGCATCATGGACCTCTTCAGGGTGAGAGTGCGGTAGGCGTCGTGCCGACCTTCGTGCGCCCTTTGGAGGAGAAGACGACCCTCGACCGCGTCGCGATGTTCAACGAGAGGAAGCCGTCGACGGACTTCGCCCGGAAGGCCGTCATCCAGCCGACGAAGCTCGAAAAGGCTACCGTAACCCAGAGTACGGTGAAAACGGCCCCCACGATGGTGGAAAAATCCCCGGAGCCAAAGGTGGCCGAGAAAAAAGCGGCCGATCAGACGACGGCAGCTACCGTATCCCCTCCCAAGCCTGTCATTGTTGCAGCTCCAGCGGCCACTGCAGTAGAGAAGAAACAGACTACAGTGGCCAAGAAATCAGTCGAAATGTGAGTCGGAGATTATGGTAGCTTTCACGGATGATTTCAGGAAAGAAGAGAAGGCGTCATCGAATGCTTCCCATCCTCTTAAGTTAGTGTTTCATCTGTGTGCACGTCACCGTAGTAGTTACAGGTCCACCACCGAGGCGTCGAAGCCAGTGGCGAAGGTGGAACCAGTGAAGCCGGAGGCATCGAATTCGAAGGTGACTTCACTTTACGAGCAGAAGCTTGCGGAGAAGACGGTGGAGGCAACTGTAGGAGCGCCGTGGGTTACTGTAGCTTCTGTTTTAGCGGCTCGAGGACAAGACGGCGGCGCGGAAATCGATTCTGAACATGAAAGAGGAGGAGAAAAGGAAGGCGGAGCAAAAGAAGGAGGTAGGCGGGAGGTACGGTAGGCTCTTATCAGGGATACTGTAGGAGCTAGCGAAGCAGAAGGCGCGAACGTCAGGGGCGGTGAGTGCGATGCGGGACCGCTTCAAGGAGCCGCTGGAGGCAGAGGCCCTGTCGTAAGTGTTTACGAGTGCGCAGATCCCATAATCCCGCTGCAGATACAAAAGATCGAGTCGTCTGGCACCGAATGACGAGGAGACGCGTCCCCGAAGGGTGTGGAAGCCGATCGTAAAGCCGGAGATCAACGACGACTTCGACAAACAGGTGGGTGTCGGATTACGGTATGCGGCACAGCGGCGCTATCAGATGGAGGAGCTGCGGGCGCAGATGAAGTCGGGTAGCTCGAAGTTCCAGTCGCAGGTGAAGGACCTGAACAAGACGGTGGGTGCGACGGCAGACGAGGCGAAGCGGCAGCAGATGGAGGACCGGCACAAGGCGACGCTCGCCGACGTCGGCGACGTCTTCGCTAAGGCCGACGGCGACTACCGCAAGTGGAAGGAGGCGCGCGACGCCGAGCACCTCCGCGAGCTCGAGGAGCAGGAGCAGAAGGCCCTCCGCGCCAAGAAGACTCCTCAGACCACACCAGCGCCCACCTTCGCGTCGGGGCCCGCCGCCGAGCCCAAGAGGACCGTCCGCAAGCCCGCCACCCCCAAGGCTCCCGCCACGAAGACAACGGAGCCAGAGAAAAGTTCCGCCGCCACCGTCAAACCTCTTCAACCTTCGACCCCCTCCGTACTTCCCGTACCTACCGCGGCCGCTAAAGGTCCCACAACGGCACAACCCTCTGCCATACCCAGCGCCACCACAAAGGCTCCTGTTACATTGGCTCCTACCGTACCCAACGCAGTGGCGAAGACTGCGCAACCCATAAGCCAGAAACCGCCGAGTCCGGCTTCCACCGCGACAAAGCCTGCACAGAAATTGGCAGAGAATCGCGTCGAGACCAAGTCCCCGACCCCCTCAAAAGGTTTCCTTCCCCGCGCGACTACCTTTATCAATGTTTTAGTCCTCGCTGAGGTCAATCAGGCCGACAGGCGTCCCAGCGCGACCGGCGGCGTTGCCGCGAAGATCAAGGCGAAGGCGTCGCAGGACCAGGAGGGGCGTTCCTTGAAGAAATACGCGCGTCGTAAGACCGAAGAACTCATGAAATTCGACGACCTTCCCGCCACGAAGGAGGTAAGCGCACCTACCGTACCCCTGACAGCTTCGCTTCAAGACCCGCAAGCGGAAGCACCAGCCGCACCGTCGGAATCGCTTCGTGCGCACTCCTAAAGACATCGACGTTCTCCTCGGCTGGGACAAGGAGAACACCTTCGAGAAGGTACCATGACACTTACTGTACCCCACAGCATCCCGTTCAGATGGAGGCGATGTTCGCGAAGGCGGCGAACGACCGCGTCGCCTCGAAGTCGAAGTCGACGGCGAAGCGGAAGAAGCTCGAGCACAAGAAGGTCTGGATCAGCGACCTGCAGGACATCGACAAGATCTATAAATCCTCCGAGCTCCGCGACATCCAACGCTCCGTGGAAGCCTACTGACCCCGTACTGTATATACCGTATCCCCGTTTTTCGTGTCATCAGTAATCTGTACAGTAGCCCTATTTATCGCTTTCCGATTACAATAAACGCACTTTTGTCTCGTACACAGCGACTGATCTTCCAGACAGCCTCCCTTCTCATTCTCGGTTCTGCCCCGCTCGGAGTCGGTCCGTTCAGATGGCGGTCGGCAAGTTCTTCGAAGAGCTCGCGACCTTCGTGTGGAATTTCGTCGCCGAACGTTGGCTCGTCATCCTCCTCTACTCCATCATCGTCATCGTCTCCTACATCGTGATCAAAAAGGTCATCACGCCGTACTTTCATCCGCTCCACAGTAGGACGTCTCTATGGGCACTCAGTTGATCGTCTTTTCAGAGAAGCTCAGCGGCTCTCGTGGTGTCCTCCGCGAAATGAAAGCCGTGTTGGAGGGCGGCTACGAGGAGTACCACTGGAACAACCCGCGCTTCTGCAAGACCTATCTAGCGGTGAGTTCTCGAGGTACTGTACTCCATTATTGTGTCTCTTGCAGCTCTACTCGTCGTATCGCGAGCTCCGGACGGTGGTAATAAGGGACCACCGCGGCTCCATCGACCCGAGAAACCACACGTGGGACGAATTCGACAACGTCGCTGTCGGGCAGAAGGCGCGCCCTTCGAACGAGCCGGAAGAGCCCTCCTCTGCGAAAGAGTCCGAATCGAGCAGCGCGGAGGCTTAGTTGTTTGTATTGTTGTTCTCGTTGGAAAGGCGAATAAATCGCGTTGGGACCACGGCGTGTAGGGGCGGACACTTTCGCGTCCGTGGCGAAGGTCACACTGTAGAAATAGAAAAAGTTTCTCAATTCGCATTCAATCTTCTACTCGGAGCGAAAAGGGCTCGATTACGATTTTTACGATTTATTTGTGGAATCATCAACATTACATCGAGCCACACCCCATATGAATCCATTGTTGCCGTTCCTCTTCTCTTGCTCGTTGTCGCCATCTTTGCGTTCCTATTTTCTTCGTGAAGTCATCTCGCCATCTGGTCCTCGGCCTTCCGATGGGGCGCGTCTTCGGTGGCCGCCATTCTTCGAGCTTGGTCGACCACTTCTCAGTCGTTTCACGAGCGATCTTCCAGGCGTAGTTCCACTTCCTTCTTGTCGCTGATCCATGGGCGTCTTTCAGCTTCGTTACACCTCTCAGCCACTCGTTTGTTCTTCTGTCCAGGAGCCTGACGCGAAGCATTCTCCGTTCCATTTTGCGCTGACTGGTCTCCAGCTTTCTTTGTGCGGCCTTCGTGAGCGTCCAGGTTTCACAACCATACAGCATCGCAGGCAGCACGCACTGGTTGAAGAGTCTTCTTTTCCATCGCATAAGGACCGAAGGCGACGTCAGGAATTCCTGGTACTTGCGAAAGACATTCCAGCCACTGCGGATCCTTCGTCCGACTTCCTTCAGATGGTTTCTCGCGACGCGGACTTCTTGGCCGAGGTAGACGAACGCTTCGACTTGTTCCAGAGCTTGATCGTTCAGAAGGATCGTCGCTTCTTCGTTCGCCAGGACCTTCGTCTTCTCTGCGTTTATCTTGAGGCCGCTGCGGAGGGACGCTTCGTTGAGTTCGTCGACCATCTTCTGCAGCTCTTCCTCGGACGTGGCCACCAGTGCAATATCGTCTGCAAACCGGAGGTTGGACAGCCTCTCACCATTGACGATGAGTCCGCAGTTAGTCCAGTCGAGTTCGCGGAATATTTGCTCGAGCGTCGCCGTGAAGAGCTTCGGGCTGATGACGTCTCCCTGCCGGACCCCTCGCTGGATGTTGATCGGCACGCGGTCTTCTCCTAACTGGATGTGGCACGCGGCTTCTTCTTGGATTTTCCGGAGTAGAGCGACGATTTGGCACGGCACACCTTGCCGTTCGATTGCCTTCCAGATCGCGTTGGCTTCTACCGTGTCGAACGCCTTCTCGAAATCGACGAATGCGATGTAGATCGGGACACGGTATTCGCGAGTCTTCTCCAGCAGCTCGTTGACGGCGTGCAGGTGGTCGATCGTCGAGAAGTTTCTTCGGAATCCGGCCTGTTCTTTTTTTTTTTTTTTTCTGTCAGAAAAGGGCTCACCGGAGAATTTTTCATCGATTCTCCTCCTGCGTATTGAGAATGCATCACCCTACGGAAAATTAATGACCAAAACTGAGAACTGAGAATTGACGCAGTCCTGCCACGAAATCGCGGACGTTTTTGTGTCTCGACTTTCCTTATTCCGACACGCTGTAGGACGACTCGGCGAGATCGACGACCGGGAATTACCACTGGACTCGACGTGTGTGGTCTAGGAATCGCGCGCCAAGAACAAGTGTCCCCCAGCTCCCTGCGAGATGCTTCTGAATGGGAATCCGAAGAAAAAGGAATCCGACGACGGCACCGGCGGCGACCCCCCGGAGACGCAGAAGATGGCGGCGAACAACCCTATCCGGCGGTGGCTTCAGAGACGCGCCGTGCCGCGCTACCTCCACTGCGTTGACTGCGGAGAGCGCTTTTCCGAGAAAGGCGCCTTCGACGTGCACGTGGTGAAGCATCAGATCCTCGACATCTGCTACCAGATCCAGGAATCCGAGGACATGCGCTTCGAGCGGCTCCAGATGGAGAAGGGCGCCGCCGACGGTGACTTCGGTCCACGGGACCATCCCGACGACGAGACGCCGAAGGTGTCGCCGCTGGAGGAGCGGAGGCCCTCCGCGGACGAAGAGGCACCGAAGGAAGCGAACGGCGTCGACGAGATGACGGCGTCGCCGCCGGCGAAGCGTACCCGGATGCGGACGCTTAGCGACAGCAGCAGCGAGGAGGAAGGCGCCGGGCCCTTCGAGAAGATGATCCTCGAGGAGAGCGACGCCGAAGAAGACGACGACGAGTCGCGCGAGGCGCTCAAGATGCTCGCCGAGGTCAGCGCCGCCGTCGAGACGCCTCCGAGGAGCAATGGCGCCCCTCCGCCCTCCCTTCTCGACACCCCGAAGATCTTCGACGTTCTCAGCGCCACTGTCACACGCAATTCCTACAACCCAAACGGCCAGGAGAACAGCGGCTACACGTTCGCCCCGATCGCCCGTGTGAGTCTCCGGCCCATCGATCCCCTCTGATCGTTTTCTTTAGCCGATCGTAGCGCCGCCACCCACGGAGCACAAGTGCTGCATCTGCAAGGCGCCTCTGGAGCAGGAGATTCTCTCGCACATGCTGCAGACGCACGCCGCCGTCGCCACGGAGCTCCTCTTCCAGAAGGGCGACAGCGAGATCCGGACTACGGTGTCTCGCGCCTGCGACATGTGTCCCGAGGCTGCGTTCGCCTCCGAGTCGGACGCCCTCGTGCACGTCTGGACGCAGCACCTCCAGAAGCAGCACAGCTTCGCCTCCATCGAGCCGCCCTTCAAGGCTGTCCTCGCCATCGCCACCGCCGAGAACCCGCGCCTTCACCTCGTCGCCGTTGTGAATCCCATCTGATCTCCCAATAAACGCCTCGAGTGCCACCCTAAACTACCGTACCACGAAACGAACAGATCGCTTATCGCGAGTGAACATCGCAAATCATATGATCGTGTTTGCGCAGTGCTCTCGCACCGATGCTCCTGAAGCGAAGCGCACTACCGTATCAGCCACATCGGAGAGGTCCGATGGCGTCCGACGTTTTGGAGGTCGTTTCTATTTTTTACCGATTTCCCCTTTCCTCCGAACTCAGAATGCGGGTGCCGCGTGCACGAATCTGGCGCCTCTGGGCCCAGGATGGCACAGTTCGTGGCGGAAGTCGCCAGTGGCGGATCGTTTGAGCCTTTCCGATCGATCTCCTCTGATCGAGGAACCTGCCGGACGGGTGGTGGGCATTCCTGCTGTTGTTCGACGAGTTTTCTACCCGAGCAGGAGTAAACAGCGTTGGATTGAGGGGAATTGGCCACCGTTAGGGATGAACAGCGTTTGTGGTGCAAAATCCCGGCGGACAGGCGTGCCGGGAATGCCCAATTCAAATCTGAAGACGACGACTCCTCGGATTGGATCCTTCGCTTTTTTATCTGCCGTACCACCCTCGCCACATGCGCATCCTTGGCCTTTCAGATTGCAATTGCCGGCCACACACGATGACCGCCGGACAACTCGAAGGAGGTAGTGCCGGTGCCAACTCCTACGCCTTCAGGTACAGCGACAACGCCGTCGTCATCCGCAACCACCACAGGAACGTCCCTAATAAGCGCGGCGAGACCAGCCCACGCGTCATCTACCGCGACCACGAGGTCGAGATCGCCAAGTAGGTCGCCCGTCCCCGTCGTCCTCCAGAATCGTTCAGGTCGCTGATGCCGTCGTGGAAGAACCCGGCGATGTTCAAGACGCACCTCTGCCAGTTCTACACGAAGCACGGCTACTGCCGGTAAGTTCCCCGTTCCGCTCGGGACCCCTGACCTCCTCCTTCAGCCACGAGGAGTTCTGCTGGTACGCGCACTCCGAAGAGGAGCTGCGGCCTCTGCCGAAGCACGGCCGTCCCGTCGCGCCGATCCTCCCCGAGATCCTTGGGCCCCTGCCGGTCGGCGTCACGACACCCATCGAGCTCGACGACTTCGCGAAGACGCCCTCCGGCGGCGAAGAGCCCGTCGACACTTCGGTGCCCTTCGCCCCCACGGCAAAGCCTGCGCACTTCGCCCTCCCCATCATCGCCATCAAGGTGCCCCGCGCCCCTATACGCATCAACGTCTCGCGGTCGGCGCCCATCGTCTCCCCAGCGCTCTCCTCCGCTTCCTCCTGAGGCCCGGGACCCTCTGTAGCTCGTTGCTGGTACTGTCGACCATCTGGGTTCTCTTTTTCTGTTTGCCTTCGTCTGGTCGGGGGGTCGTTTGTTGTATTTCTCTCGTTGTTAAGTTTGGTTTCCGTAGATTTTTGTTATCCTGCTGCCCCATCGCTCCTTAATGCTCTCTCCCGACCCCCTTCCACCCCACGGCTTAGCCCAGAGCTGCCACTCTGGAACCCTTTTTGTGCACTTTTACTTCCACCGAACTATAAAGGACTTGTTGACATAGACATCGGTGGGACATCTTGTGGGACAGGGCACAGGAAGGGAGCCCTCACTTGTTCCGTATTATTCGGCGCGACTCCGTTGGGGCTTCCCTCGTCAACAGTGGCCGCTACTAGAGAGGATGACTTTGCTGAGACTCGAGGGTTCGGAAGAAATCGGAGCAATGGACCACTCCTTCTATGGGGCGATTCTCTCTTTCCTTATCTCGCTGCGGTGCAGAACGGACCTCCCTGGGTCGAAGTGTAGTCTGTTAGGGGCGCGACTACAGCGCGTGTGCCCTCGGCGAGCGAAGACCTGGCGACCGCCGCGAGCAGACTACACTGTCCGTCTTCGGGCACTATAAAGTCGCCTTCTAAGTGGATCCTCTAACCGAGATGGCCTCTCCGAGTGAGCCTCCACCGTCGCGCCACTGGCGAAACCTCACAAAGGTCGACGGCGACACCTACGAGTGAGTTTCCCCGTCGCCCGCGCCTTCTGAACCACTTCCAGAGGAATCTGCACCAGCGAGAGACCCGATGCACGGGTTTTCGGGGGTCACGTGCTGGCTCAGGCGCTCGCCGCCGCCTACGACTCGGCGCCGGCCGACTTTTTCGTCCACAGCCTCCACTGTTACTTCATCCGCGGCGGCGAGGAGAACGTCGCCATCAGCTACAAGGTGAAGGTGATCCGCAACGGCCGGAACTTCGCCGTTCGCTTCGTCGAGGCCGTGCAGCTCGGCGAGGTGATCCACATGAGCGAGTTCTCCTTCCAGAAGGTGCGTCCCCGTCCCCGTCCCCTCTATCCCCCTCCAGAAAGTCGCCTTCTCGACGTTCACGATGAGTCCGCAGTTCCCGGAAGTACCCGGCCCTGAGTCCCTCGAGACCAACATCCAAGGGAAGATCCGGCTCCTGGCCGAGGGCTCCGACTCCCGCGTCCTCCGAGGCATGGGCACCGGCCGTATGTCGCCCCAGGTGGAGCTCCGGCCCTGCAACATCGAGCACTACCTCCACGGCGGCGATGGAAAGGTCACCAAGCAGTTCGTCTGGCTCAAGTACCGTATCCCCGTCGACCCCGAGGACTACAAGCTGGCCCACAGCACGCTCGCCTACATGTCCGACCTAACGCTGGTCATCACGGGTCAGATCCTCTTCCCCAAAGGCACCGAGTTCCGCCTCGGCACCTCGATGGATCACTCAGCCTGGCTGCACCAGTTCAAGTAGGCACCCATACCGTATCCCTCTGCAGATCCTTCCAGCTTCGATATCAACGAATGGATTCTGTACGAGCAGAAGTGCGTCGCGCACGGAAAAAACCGCTCACTGATGCACGGACGCCTGTGGAGTCGCGACGGACGTCTTCTGATGTCCACCACGCAGGTAGGCCCGGCCCTCAGGCGGTCACTGACCCCCTGTGTTGCAGGAAGCGCTAATCTATCCGAAGACCGAGGAGAAGACGGCGGGGAAGGCGAAACTCTGAAGCCCTGTTGTACATAGAGAGAGTAAATAAAGAGAGACCGACAGCAGCGAAGGGGCGAAAGGGAGGCGACGCGACCGCGCTCAGCTGGGACGGCGCGCCCACGGCAATGTCGACTCCTTCTTCTGTGCTCTTCGGACGCTCCCGCGGTGCCCGGAGTTCGATGGGAGTGTGATTCGGCGCCGAATTCGCCTGAAATGCCTGGGGACAGGACGGGAGCCGGGGGGGGGGGGCGTTTTAGGCAAGCGCGTGTGGTCCTATTAGCATTATCGGCGGCTGATTTCGTTCCCTAAAAAGTCGCGGCGCGCTGTGACCGCCCCATCTCGGCATGGGACGCAGAATCTGCATGATCGGGCGCGATCGCCGCTTGTTTTCGCACTCGGGTCCACCGTGAGTCACTCTACGGTTCGACTGCGAAAGTCGTCGTCTTTTGCACTGCGCGAAAGTCGTCGTCTTTTGCACTGCCTAACCACCGCCACCCTTTTGCAGGATGTCGAGCCCTATGGATGTGCCTCAGATGCCGCAAGGCGACGACCTCGCGCAGAGCCCCGATAACGACGACTTCGTACTCATTCCGAACGAACAATCGCTCGGCTCGACGAGCATGTCGATGATCACGCCGACCCCGGAGATGAACCAGAATCCGCGCGATTCAGAAGTGCCCCCGCCCAACATCTCCGACCTCTTCTCCATCTTCGACAGGGAGCACGAGAGGGAGGCGCTGCAGCCGATCATGGACACGCTCTCCTCCACCCATGACGTCCTCGAGAGGCTCCACAGGAGCATCGAAGTCCGCAACGCCGAGGTACGTCTAGAAGAGCCTCTGCTCCGCTTAGGCGTGCGCTTCAGAGTCAGGAGCTCCGCGACAGCCTCAAGGAGACTTGCGAGAAGCACGACGCCCTCGAGAAGATGCACCTGGAGACCATCGAAGGTGAGTCAGAGGCGATGCGGAATCTGGAGAAATCGCGCGCCATTGTAGAGAATCAGCTTCTGAAGACGAGGCAGGAGGAGCTCCTCGCGCAGGTCTTCTCGCTGGAGTGCAGTAAGCCCGAGGCCCTTGCCTTCTTCCCTGACGCGAGTCGTTTAGCACTGAAGGAGGAGGGCGAACGCGCCTCGGTGGCGGAGAAGAAGGAGACGGAGGCCGCGCAGATGCAGACGGTGGACGAGCGCTCGCTCCTGGAGCGCGAGAAGGCGGACCTCCTGGATCAGCTGAGGGCGGAGCGCACAAGCCGTGAGAACGTCATGATCCTGATGGCGAAGCTGAATGACGAGCTCCAGGAGGCGCAGAGTCAGAAGGCGGACGCCGAGGGGGCGTTCCAGAAGGCGCAGGAGGTCGTCGAGGCGGAGAGACAGCGGCGCCTCGAGGCCGAGCAGAGGGCCGCTGCATTGGAGGTCGAAATGGCCGCCATGAAGGAGTGCGCGGAGCGCGAGCGGGAGCAGCTTTTCCAGCAGAACATCTCCGGCTCCGACGCGTGCCTCCAGAGGATCGCGATCCTCGAGAACTCGCTGGTCAGCGATACAGAGGCGCGTCTGGAGCTGCAAAGGGCGTTGGAGAAGGCGTGCGCCGACGCGGAACGGAACGAGGCGGAGCTCCGGAAGGCGTTGGAGGCCGTAAAGTTTGAGACGAAGACGCAAGTGGAGCGGGCACGCGCTGACGCCACGGAGACTATGCAAGAGCTGGCGCAGGTGCTGCACAACGTGGAAGACCTCCGGAGCGAGCTGGCGGAGGGCCGGAAGGAGGCGGAGCGCCTGAAGACGGCGCTAGAACAGTGCCAGAACGAGAAGCGCAACTTGGAGTTCATGCTGGAGGACTGCATGAACGAGAACCGGAACCTCTCGGAGGCAGTGCAGCTGGTGCAGAGGGAGCGCGACGGACTGGAGTCGGAGAACCGCGCTTTACGCATCGACTACTGTCGCCGTCTCCAGGAGCACGAGAACTGAAGATGTACATATGTGTGATTCTGTTAACCTCGTTCTTGTTTAACCAGTCGGCCGGGACCGTCTATACATGTACAGTACTCCCTAATAAATCCACTATTCTTGCAGTGGCCCCTGCAGGAAGCGCTCCGAGACGAGCTTCGCTGCCGCCACCAGACGACGGTCGACGTTCGGCGCGCCGACGATACGTCGACGTACCGCAGAGCTGGGCAATCGGGTGTTGCCTGGTTTGTTGTACTGATATACTGTACTGTACAAAGTGGTTCAGTGTATGACATTTACTGTACAATCCCGGTCCTGAACCGATCTCCCTGCAGTGTACAAAGTCGACGAACATACGAACTTTATTGTTCAACAAACCTTGACGGTGCCTTTTGTACCCTCATGCTCATCTCATTCTGTAGACCCGGTAACATATTCTTCCTAAGTAGTCTACAGTCTTGACCACTTACAAGGGAACCACTCCAAGTGCCCCGCGAGTTAGGAGCTAAGATGTGGCACGCCTTGTAGACGGTCTTCTAACTAAGCAAACGCACATAGTCTCGCCGGCCCTAAATCACTCGGGCTACCCAAAAGATGGTGACAAAGTTGCAAGAATTCAGCCCCCGGGTACTAGTAGCAGTGAACCGCCTTTGAGAAAGACCTCAATGTGGTCAAGTGGTAAGAATGCAGGTTATGAAACCTTTGCTCGCAGGTTCGATGCCCGGGGCAGAGTTAGGTTTTTATTTTTTTTTCTCATATCCATGCTTTTGTTTCTCTTCTTGTTCTGAGTGTAAATTTTATGTTACCTTAGTTTTACCTATTTTAAAACGGATTATTGTTGAGGTGCAAAGGTGACAGATGACCAACTGGCAACACTGAAATTTACACTGATACAGAAAGCGGCTAAACAAAAATAGGACATGGTGACCTCATGCACTAGATGTCCTGATTGCTTTCGCAAAATATTAGCCGCTGTCGATTACATGGTGACTAAAACTGACCTTTAGATGACTCTTGTGTACAAAGACATGAAATACAAATGCAAAATTGGCTTCTTCATTTTCTCATGTGTTTTTTTGTAACAGAATACAGTAAAAGACAGTTAGATAAAAGTTAAAAATTTCGGTACTTGGTGGGAATCGAACCCGGGTGAACTGCCCTTTGAACCATACTTTTTTTTGAACCACTCAACTATTGAAACACAGACCATAGGTCAGATTTATCATCCCCTTATACCTTTTTGACATTCCCCTTCTGTCGTGGTGGTGAGCGGTCGGGCCTCTCCGCAGCTCTCATCTAGACAACGGGGGCTAGACTCAGAAGCATTGGAACCGCAGAGTCTAGTAATATTCCACCCCCGCCAAGTCCCTCGCGTTGTGCTGGGGACTCTCAACGTACGCCGACTGGCTTCAACGCCACGCCTCGTCGAGCTGCAGAAGGAACTCGAGAAGACCAACCTGGATGTCGTCGCCCTCACCGAACTGAGATGGAACAACTTTGGCGCAATGGACCTGGAGGATTCCGACTACTGCTCCTTCTACGCCGGACCAGAAGACAGCACAAGAACCTCTGGCACTGGATTCCTGGTGAAGAAACAGCTGAAGCCCCATATCCGACAATTCCACCAAGTTGCACCAAGAATCTTCCGACTGGACCTCCAGTTCGATGACCAAGTGCTGCGCCTCTACTCTGTGTATGCGCCAGCAACGGGTAGCCGAAGACCAGAAGATGATGATGACGAAGATGGTGAAAAAGATGACGACGAAGAAGACGACTATGAAGCGTTTCTGGAAGTGATCCGGGCGGAACTGCGCTACGTTGGTATGCCGATAGGAGCAAGCTGGGGTGCCAATGTTGGTGGATTGGGATCTTCCTATCGGCTCGGACCATCGAATTCTGCGAGCAGTGATCCAACCTCCAACACCGAGGCTCTGGAGAGAAGATCAGCCAACGATGAAAAAGAAGACTTTGAACCGGGATATCTTCAAGATGGCCATTGCTATGAATCCGCCAAGAATCCACACGGAGACGACGGCAGGATACGAAGAGATGATCGGCTACATCAAAGAAGTCGCACGATTCGCTGAAGAAGAAGAAGAGAAGAAGAATCGACTGAAGCCAAGCACAGAAGAGCTCCTACGACAACGACACACGCTTCGGAGACGCCAAACGACCGCAAAAGATCGAATTGCCCTCATGGAGCTCAACAAGCTGATCCGCCGTGAGGTGCGAAACGATATAAACGAACATCACCGTCGACTGGTCGAAGAAGCCGTGATTAGCTGTAAGGAGAGCACCATTGGGAAAGTGGAAATTAGACGACCTATCCGGAATGCGTGTGTATTCTGCGGTAGTGAGCACTTCTCATCCGAATGCCGATCAGAGACGACATTGGAAGGACGACAGCTGATCGTGAAAAGACGAAAATTGTGTGTGGTCTGTCTGATCGCGCATAGAGACGAGCACTGCCGACGAGGTTACCAGAACAGACGAAAGGGGCACGGCTGCCACTTCTGCAAGAAGTTCGACCATCACTCGGCGCTATGTTCTCTCGGCACGTGGAGAACTGACAGACGAGTGGCCCCCGGGAGTGTCGCCGAGCGACCGCGACGACCCGACCGAACGGGCGAGACTCACCAGTGTGACTCTCGCAGCGATTGACGTGACACCGAGAGCGCGCGAGCACGCGGCGTACATGTGTGATTACGATCCCTTTTCGTGTGGCGGATTAGGGGGGATTTGCCTTGCTGACTTGCTGATTTTGTTCCTGCTGGATTGCTGACGGTTGTGTGGTTTTAATAAACTCTAACCCGATACACGATCTCTTTTTCCCGCGTGGCCGCTGGCAATTGGACTTTGCCAGTGAATTGGCGAGCAGATCGAGACGACAACCGCGAGACGAACCGACCGATCCTGCGCAGTGCGTTTGCTTAGTTAGAAGACCGTCTACAAGGCGTGCCACATCTCAGTTCCTAACTCGCGGGGCACTTGGAGTGGTTCCCTTGTTAAACTCTACACGAGAGATTACAAAGCAAGGGACTGAACGGGTGACAATTCCTGTTCTGAATACTTCGAACGGCCGAACGGTCTACATTTACTGTTCTAAATATTTCGGTCTCGACACGAGAGCCCTGTGTTCTAAATCGCTATTCAACATGGTGTTGCCTGGTTTGTTGAACGACTTAGTACACTTAGTACAGTACCGTATACCGACTTAGTACACCACAGGGATATCGGTTCAGGACCGAGATAGTACAGTAACTGTCGTACGCTGAACCACTTAGTACAGTACACGGTTTCATGAAAAAAGAGCACAGGTGAAAAAAGAGCACAGTGAAAAAAGAGCACATGTGAAAGAAGAGCACGGGTGAAAAAAGAGCACACTTTTTTCATGAACACAGATAGATATTTGAAATGGAGTTTCAGACCACGCTCTCCTCGGACTGTGCACACAGACAGCTGCGGGCGAGCGAAGCGAGCCCCGTATTCATTTTGCGTGCGGCCTAACATCCAGGCTTGGCTTAGGCTCCGGCTTAGGACTATGCCTATCGATTTAAAGCGAGCCCGAAGGGCGAGCCTGTAGTCTTAACAGCTTCTCTGATATCCTAGCACTTCTAAATAAAGCCATCATCAGAATGGTCACACAAATTCTGTTCATGGAAAAAAAGTGTGCTCTTTTTTCACCCGTGCTCTTTTTTCACCTGTGCTCTTTTTTCACTGTGCGCTTTTTTCACTGTGCTCTTTTTTCACCTATGCTCTTTTTTCACCCGTGCTCTTTTTTCACATAATCCACTACACTATGACACATAGTACGCCGCAGGGAGATTTCGGAATACAGGAATATACAAGTTCATACAGGTTTTTACAGGTTATACAGTGTTTTTATACAAGTTTTAATAAAGGTTCGGGAATACCTTACGCTGAACCAGTTAGTACGCTGACTTAGTACAGATCTGGAAAGGAGCCTGAAGTCATCGTCTGAGGTTTCTGCGGTGCTTCCTAGTGTCGAGGTGTGGATTCTCCCTCGATTCTCCCTCCATGCGTTCAGCCTATCACTCAACTTCTGAACGAAAATATGGATTCTCCGACGATTCAAAAATTTCACATCTCCGCTCCTTGGACAGGTCTCAAAACTCAATCCAGAGAGGAAAATTTTTCCATCGAAGTCCATCATCCCCTCCATGAAGTCTTGAGCGGGGAGAACGCACACAGACCAACTTGAAACAGGAAGTACCTCGCATGAAAGACACGAAAGACAACTGTTCTAAGTGGTTCAACGTATGGCATTCGCCGTAGTACCGGTCCTGAACCGATCCCCCTGCGGTGTACTATGTCGTCATACTGTACTGTACTAAGTGGTTCAGCATATGACATTTACTGTACTATCTCGGTCTTGCAGCGAACATCCTGTTTGTACTAAGTCGACGAGCGTACGAACTATATTGTTAAACAAACCGTGACGCACCATTCAACATTTTTATCGTGGTCCTCTGCAAAATAACGGCAGCGATTGTGGACAGACCAGTCTACAGACCATGCTCTACAGACCATGCTCTACTCGAAGATCGAGACTTGGCGCAACTTGTCCACTTAAATAGGTGCAACTATCCATTTAAATAGGTGCTTAACATGTATCTCGCATGTCATAACGTGTATGCAGTAATAGACGAGCTGGTGATTTGTTGTCTACTGTTAGTAGCGCAGGAGTACTTCAACACATTGGTTAAATGGTTAAAGGTTGAATTCTTAAGGCCTGGTTATACTCCAAGGGAATGTTGCCAAGTGCCCGACGAGGATCGGGATGAGATATGGTGGGAGTGATAGAGCTTGGTGTGGGCAATCACGCGCACACCGAATCCCGTGTCCTCAATCAAGGTTCACTACCTAAACACCCTTTGAAAGTTAGTCCCATGTGAATATAGTCGACTTCGGCAACGTCGATGAGAACGGGCGTATGGCCGAACTGGATAATACCTTGATTGCCATTTTTGTGGTTCAGGTTCGACTTCGCTCGGTCCCATATTTTTTCTCTTCACTTCCTCTACATATTTAAATTTGATTTCTTCATCGTGCTCGATCCTATCCCAACTCCAGTTATGAATGCTACCAATATTTTTATCCTCCTTGCAAGTGTCGCCACGTCGAAGAAGCGGTGATGAATTGCACGGGACTGAGGAAGGTTCGAGGAGAAGTCGCCACCGGGAGAAGACGCATAGTCCAGCTGCGCGACAATAACGGAAACCTCTACTCGACGAAGACGCAGATCCACGAGGTCATCAAGAACTTCTACGAAGAACTATATGCCTCCACTGTGAACGTCGAATACGAAGCTTCCGAAGAGCCAGAAGAGTGTCCAGAAATCATGCCGGGAGAAGTTGAAGAAGCGATGAGAAGAATGAAGACTGGAAGAAGCCCAGGGAGGGACAAGGTTACGGTTGAAATGCTGAAACTTGCGAAAGACAGTATTCTCGGCTCTCTGACTGGAATCCTGAACTGGTGCCTGAGAAACTGTGCGGTTCCGGAGAAGATGGCAGACGCGTCGACCATTCTGCTGTTCAAGAAGGGCGATCCGATGCAGCTGAAGAACTACAGACCAATCTCCTTGCTCTCCGCAGTGTATAAAATCCTGACTAAGGTAATTGTCACTCGGATTGAGCGGATTTTGGACGCTGAGCAGCCGGAGGAGCAAGCGGGATTCCGAAGAAACTACTCCACCGTCGACCACCTTCAAGCTATCAACCTTCTGGTGGAGAAGACGCGCGAATACCGGATACCGCTCTTCATCGCTTTCGTCGACTTTGAGAAGGCGTTCGACTCCGTGGAAATCAACGCTGTATGGAACGCAATCAAGCGCCAAGGAGTTCCGGCCGCGATCATCAATCTGCTACAGAAGATCTATGGTCAGGCCGCGTCCTACATACAACTTGGTGAAGAACGGGTGCCGATCAAGATCCAGCGAGGAGTCCGGCAGGGCGACACCATCAGCCCGAAACTCTTCACGGCGACGCTCGAAGAAGTCTTCAGAGAGCTCGAATGGGAAGATTTCGGGATCAACATCAGTGGTACGAAGCTCTCAAATCTTCGATTTGCAGACGATATCGCGTTGATCGCCAACACGGAAGAAGAGCTGCAGCAGATGGTGACAGAACTCGACGAAGCGTCCAGAAGAAGCGGTCTTAGAATGAACCGGGAGAAGACAAAGATTCTGGCCACAGAGGAAGCGTTGATTCGCCTGAACGGAGAAGTAATCGAACAAGTAGAAGCCTTCGTCTACTTGGGACAAGAAGTCAGGCTGAGAAGAGACCACTACAAGGAGATCACCCGAAGAATTCAGAGCGGATGGAACGTCTTCAGACGATACACGGACTTCCTGACCTCCAGAAGCGTTCTGATGCGATGGAAACGAAGACTATTCGACCAGTGCGTTCTTCCCGCCATGCTCTATGGATCCGAAACCTGGTCCCTCACGAAGTCAGCGAGGAAGAAGCTTGCGACCGCTCAACGACGGATGGAGAGGCGAATGGTCGGAGTCCGTCTAATAGACAGAAAGAGCAACGAGTGGCTCCGGGGCGTCACGAAGGTAAAGGACATCGACGAAGCCGCAAGAAGAAGAAAGTGGAACTTCGCCTGGAAGATGGCGAACGGAAGCCCGGAAAAGTGGTCCAGCCGACTAGAGGAATGGCGTCCCCCCGTGAAGAGGCCCCTCGGAAGACCACGGACCCGATGGATTGATGAGTTCACGAAGAAGCTAGGCAGCAGAAGATGGAAACACCGAGCGCGACAAGAAGCCAGAGGACATTGGATAAATATGGGGTGCGACAACATGTAATATGTTTGATATCGTAATAAAATTCAAATTCTTGCAAGTGTACGGTGAAACATTTTACGCGGAGATTGAGGCGAGACTAGGGGCAAACAGTAGGCCTAGTTGAGTATATAAACTGTGCAAAAAATCAGCTGCCCATATGCGTTCTATACCCGTCAAAAGACGATCCAGTATTCTTTCCAAGCAACTAGAAATCCGTTTCCCACCAGCGGTTCCCAAGTGGTCTATTGTGTACTTAAGGTCTCTCTGATAGTCGGATAGCGATCTATTGGATCGTTGACCTAGGTTGCTGGATGAACACTTTGCAACCACAGAGAAGGAGAAAGAATACTGGATCGTCTTTTGACGGGTATAGAACGCATATGGGCAGCTGATTTTTTGCAGAGTTCATATACTCAACTAGGCCTACTGTTTTCCCCTAGTCTCGCCTCAATATCCGCGTAAAATATTTCACCGTACACTTGCAAGGAGGATCAAAATATTGGTAGCATTCATAACTGGAGTTGGGATACGATTGAGCACGATGAAGAAATCAAATTTAAATATGTAGAGGAAGTGAAGAGAAAAAATATGGGCCCGAGCGAAGTCGAACCTGAACTACAAAAATGGCAATCAAGGCATTATCCAGTTCGTCCATACGCCCGTTCTTATCGACGTTGCCGAAGTCGACTATATTCACATGGGCCTAACTTTCAAAGGGTGTTTAGGTAGTGAACCTTGATTGAGGGCACGGGATTCGGTGTGCGCGTGATTGCCCACACCAAGCTCTATCACTCCCACCATATCTCATCCCGATCCTCGTCGGGCACTTGGCAACATTCCCTTGTCAGTAACAACAATCAACAGTGGGTAACAACAAACGATCGAACAAAAACAATTAACAGGCTAACGGCCATCAAAGAGAGCTTCACAGGTGTTTGAACACGGAGGACGCTGTTGGCACCGTTGCGGTTGACACCTCCACGTAAGCATTCAGTGTTTCTTGACGCTTCCATCGGCC
Organism: Steinernema hermaphroditum; assembly: GCA_030435675.1. Classification (NCBI taxonomy): domain Eukaryota; kingdom Metazoa; phylum Nematoda; class Chromadorea; order Rhabditida; family Steinernematidae; genus Steinernema; species Steinernema hermaphroditum. The sequence continues at coordinate 9,277,018 of CM059622.1, forward strand.
AAACCTCATTACTTCGTCTATCCGCGCGCCGTTGGCAATGGCTGCTGTCGCTGAACCACCTCGAAATCCATGTAATGTCAGGTTCTTCCGTAATCCGAGCGACGAGCTGACTCGTATGAGTTCTCTTCGAGCGACGTCGTAAGTCATGTGGTCTTCTGGCCTGTTGAGGCTCGGGAACAAGTTGTTAGCCATCTACGAAGGAGTTGCACAGAGCAGAACGGAGAAGAGGACTTCTGGACGGCACGATCCGAGGGCTTCCTTCTTTGTTTGTCTTATCCTTGACAATCGCCAGCTCCAATCCTGTACTTGAAAACTTCGCGTGTTCTTTCTTGAGCCGAAGACCTTCGGATGGACTGTCGCGACAACCCTGTCGCGATGTTCCTTTTTATCGCTTATCATTGTATTTCTACTAATATCTGCACATTTAGTGCCATGTTCTGTTGTTTTAACCTGCCTGATGGATGTTCCATCACACCTACGATGTCTACGATGCGCCGAAACTGAATGTCTGAAGTCTACGAAACGCCGTTTGATTGCGTCAGCCTGGTCTTGCCACGATTTCTACCGTCAACGGATTCGAGAACATTCTGTCGGCTGCAGCGTGAAGATTTGCCGCGGAGTCTTCGAGTTGGAAGCGACGACTGAAGTCCAGGCGGTTCGAACTTGTTGTTCGATCATTGGATCGTTGAGTTTTTGTGTGAATCACTGTAGATTCGTTGTTGTAGTTTGGTGCAGTCCAGAGGGACAATTCATAAAGATTGAAAAGATAAGCACCGTTGTTGTTCGTTGTATCTTGCGCGACCAGTGTCCGTGTTTCGTCACGGTGCTTGGAGCAAGATCCGCACCATTTATTGTCGTCGTATCACTGAGGATTTTACCGCGTGGCAGCAGTCATTTACGTATCTTCATTGTTTGAAGACGTTTATCTCTGTTTTGGCGAGCATCCTATCACGTAGTGAACATCGGTTGCGTGGAACGTATAACGGGCAGATTCCTGTTGTGATCAACGTATTTCTGTTGTGGCAAGTTTACGTAAGAACCGTTTCCCACATGGACGAAGACACGCTGCGTACAGGATTGCCAACAAGGCTATAATCCGAAGATCTCTCCAGCGACTGCCATCCTGCAATTCGACGCATTTCCTCGCTGGATACTTTCGTACGATGTATAGAGGGCGCCGCAGATCTTCTAACACCTTCCAAGAACGCGCTGATCCAGATGGATTCGGCAGGGTTGATGCCTCGCCCAAACTTGAAATACCACTTGAGGGCGGACGATGCGGCTTGAACGACAGACAGGGAATGAGACTGATTGAGTAGGACTCCCAGATATGCCAAGATTGCAGCTTCAGATGGCGGGTCTTCTGCTCGCTCTCGCCACTTGTAAAATTTGTGGACCGCCGCCTGGTAAGGAACCCTTGTGGACTGCTCGCGGGAGGCTTCGAGTGCCGTCAGCAGACATTTCGATACTTCGGGTGACGCGAAGGGACTAACTGCCTTGCTGATCTCGTCGAACGGACCTATAACGCTGCATATAGTCCAAACGTTAACCAGGGACGGGATGGGAGGGAGCTAACCGTAAAAGAGTAATTTACCAAAATTACGAGTGAACTTATAGAGCAAGATAAAGAAACTCGCCGTCGGTTTTCGTTGCTACGCACTGCGAAAACCGAACCTGCCACAGTTGCTAATTGCTGATACTCAGCAAGACCCCGCTACAAGACCCCGGTTGATTCTGACTACTACGACGAAATAGTCATTTTAATCTGACTATATGTGACGGCCTTTTCTGAATAAAACGGAGGCAACTACTGTGTACCCGGGTCCTCAAACGATCGGACTGAGGCGACCTGTTGTCCTATACGGTAGTCTGTTGTCCTTCGCTGTTTGCGCTGGCAGACGCTTGTTTGTGCTGAGCACCAGGGGTGGGCAATAGGTCGCTCCGATTTGGGGGGGGGGGTCGGTTACCATTCGGAGCCGACCGTCTGCGCGGAGCGGTGCGATATAAGCGCAGACGACAAGCTGACTATGTGTCTTAAATACGAAGCTGACTTGAAAAAGCTGATTTCGAGATTCAAATGTCAAATGTTTGGACCTCGTTTTAGGGCACTTCCCATTCACGGGGGGGTATATAACCCCATATATTCTTGTACTCCATGGTGTGCTCTACAAGAATAGATTCACCGTTTGTTTTGTTCTTTGGATCATTTTTATGGAATTATTTAGTCTGGAACACTATCGAACAACGTAAGGGGTCTTAAAACATCGACCTTGCTGTTAGGTGGGAATTGTTTTTACCGATGTCCTGCGATCTAGCCAGTCGTATTCAGCATACACTCATCTACAACAATATGAATAAGGCTCTGAAGTCACACTGTCGTTGGGGTGTAAAAGTACTCTTATAATAAGATCATAAATTTCCGTCAAAAGTACCGTAATCTTTTGGCTTAGTTTTAGGTCCTTTTTTGTGCACGGGGAGGGGGGATGACCCTACCCAGTCTTGTTCGCCATGGAGTCCTCTACAAGACTGTATGCACCGTTTGGTGTGCCCCTTGGCCCGAAATTGAGTAAAAGTCGAAAAGTGTTAAAAAAGTCGATTTTACAATTTCGACCTGTTCCGAGGGTAGTGACTCTACGTAGATCCCACGTGACCCCACTTACACTGTTCAGAATTGTCTCCTCTACAATATGCTGTATAACTTTCGGCAGTTTCAGCAAGCCTTAAGGTGTAAAAGTGGTCAAAACCACGACCAATTGCCACCAAGTGCTCCCGCAACGATATCCCTGACCGATCATGACGTCGCTCTGAGAGCGACCTTTGCCCACCCCTGCTGAGCACCCGCACCCGTTGCTAGTGGAGCTCGGTCCTGCAACGATGTGTCTTACTGAACGAGGGGCGTGGTCAGTCGCTTTCGAATTCGCCCCTGTTTCGCGGCTTTCGTTTTTCCGTGAAATCCAAGGTTTTCTCTCATTCTGTGGCACCTTCTTCTTTGTTTTGCGTTGTGCTTAAACGTCACAGTCGCACTATGTGGTCGCACTATATATTCCGCCAGTCGAATTGCCTTGAATGTCCTTCTTGTATTTCAGGAAGGAGATGGCCGATGAATTCTCATCTGCAGCCGCCTCCGATATCGCCGCTCAGCTCCAGGATGACCCGGCCCGTTACATTAATGACCCGAATATCGAGATCGCATGGGTTCACAAGACCGTCGAGAGGGCCAACATCCACATGAACCTCCTTCTGAAATGCGACACTCAGAAGCTCACTCTCCACAGCCGCCAACAGGAGATCTACGAGAAATTCCGCGAGGCTTTTCCTGATATGCAGGTCGAAAAAGTTCGTTCCATCATTTTCTGCTTTAACGTCCAATTCGTGCAGGTTGGAGAATCCCAACTGAAAGGAGCGACAAAGCAAAAGTGGTTCGAATTCTGTGAGCAGTTCAAGGACGTCGAGGATTACAACATGGGAACCCTCTTCCGAATGGACGCCGAAGGTGTGTACAACGAGGCCAACACAATCATCGTACCGAAGGTAGTTGTGGCTAGAGCGATTACAGAGTGTAAATGCACATATTTCAGATTATCCACATGGCGATTGAGATCACCCGGAACAAGGAAGGAGTAAATAAGAAGTCCAAGGAAAAGTACACAAAAGAGTACGCGCGATCTCAGCGCGAAGACTCCAATCGTTGTTGATACTCGTTTTGTTGTTACGTTTATTGTTGTAGATTTTATTGGGATGTTGAACCTAATTTCTATTGCGTGTTCGTCCGCGTTGTGGTCCTTTCCATCACTCGATATCTTTATATGTTTCTGTCTTATGGATGTTTTTATCTATGAATTTCCGTCTTTCAGCCTAGAAATGGCAGGTTTGGGGTCCACAGGAAGCATCTTCAGCAGTGCTCCTGCTTCTACGGCTAGCGTTGGTCTTGGAGGAACGACGATCGCAGGACTCGGAGGAAATGCCAGCCAAGCAGCCACTGGCGCCCGCACTGACAAATCTGGCGTTGAGAACCCGCTCGATGCATTTGTCGAAGATGGTCTACAACAACTTTTTAACGCTTTAAAGCATGGCTTTGGTTTAAGGGATCTGCTGATACTGGAGTTTTAGGGACAAGATAAAGGCCAACCAGGCCGCTCTGGATACGTTTGCACTGGAATCTACTACGGATCCTTTGAAATTGGAGGAAAAATTGAACACCGTGCGCCAAAATGTCGGCGAACTGAAGACCCAGATGACTTCGCTTGATCGTCAAGTCACAAGTAAGAATTCGCTCTGTCTTAGCTCTCTCTAACACCTTTTGCAGCTATCGCCGACAAGTCCAAAATTGATCGCAGCATTGCTAATCAGGCTACCATGCGACAGAATCATTTGACGAAGGGGACTAAATACGGTTTGGAGCAGTCAGTCCAGTGAGTTGGGTAGAGAATGTTCATGTATTGAGTGACTTTTCCAGTTACATGGACAGTATTGTGGACACTTATGAAGACACCATCATGAACCACCATGAGTCCCTCAACAATGTCGAAAGCTTCATAAGGTCACGATTGGCGGCGCTCGACAGCAAGAGCGAAGCGCTGAACGTGGAATCGGGACTGCAACAGCACTGCACTCGCTTCGAATCCCTCTTCAGGAGATCTGCGTCCAAGATTTTTGAAAACGACGAGAATATGAAGCGAATCAAGGCTGATTTCCTCAGCGTTCGAAGAAGAAAGTACGGTCAGTACACCAAAGATCCGTTCAAATCAGCAGCGCCCAAGAATGTCGACAACAAGGAGAATCTCCCCCTACTCAAAGGTTTGTTAGCATTAGCTCTCTGCAACGTAACTTCGTGTTTAAGCCGACCAAACGTTCCCGTCGCAAACTACGTTGATGCGTATTGGTCAGAGTGTTCCGAAGGTTGCAGCAGCACCAGGTACTACAGGAACAGGAGTCGGCTTCGGCACCACGGGTACCAGCTCGCTGTTCGGAGCCCCCCCCAAGCCAACTATAGCCCCCTTCACCTTCAACACTGCTGCCACTTCAACGGTTTCCACGGCAGGATCGCTCTTCAACAAGCCCTTCGGTGCGACACCCACAACTACAACAGCCGCTTCGTCCCTGTTTGGTAAGATAACCGAGCGTGCGGCGCTTTAATAATTCAACAGGTAAAGGTACAACCACCTCCACCGCGACTTCTTCGGCACCATCGGCGTTCCCCTTTAGCAACACGTTGAATTCATCGGTCAGCGGGACGCTTTTCGGAGGCTCGGCCAGTAAACCCTTCGGCAAATGAATTGTGAATTAATTTTATTGTGTTGTGCGTGTGATCTTGAGAATTTGTTCTTGTTTGTGGAGGTGAACGTTTGATCGTCACCTTCTTTTATCTCGTAACGAATTGAGGAAACAAACGTTTGATCCGGTCACAGCTTGCTCGTGACTGCGGTCATCAGCCATCCGGGAACCTTGATCCAGCGGGGCAAATAAGTGGAAAATCGGGCGCTGTATGAGGTCAATTTGAGGAGCGCCGAGGCGGAGCGGAGACTGCTGGGCTGGCGTCCGTCGATGTCCACGAATCCGTACTCGTCGCCGAGATCGGCGGTGATGAGCACCCTTCCCGTCTTCCTGATCACCGAGGGATCCGACGCCAGCGCCACGACTGCTTTGCCCGCATATTCCGTGGTTTCGCCGTCCTTGAACATCTCCTGAATCTGCTCCTGAAAGTCTTCCATGACCAGAGATTCGAGTTAAGGCCGCCTACGAGCGTCAAAGTTGTCATGGAGCCTCCGGCGCTCTGGAACGACCCCACAGTGTCTTCGTCCTCTAACATCTTGCCGATGAGTTCGGTTCGGACGAGGCCAGGCCACAGCGACACCACGGTGACTCCAGTTCCTTTCAGCTCCAGAGCCATATCTTGAGCCATGCGGTCATTGGCGCATTTTCCGACACCATATGCAGGGCAAAAGAGATAGGAGAGGCCACCCACGCTGCTAATGTTGACAATGAGCCCAGAGAAGCGCTCGATCATGATGCGGGCGGCATGGACGCTGCAGAAGTAGTGGTTTCGGAGGCCCACGTTGTTAACGGCGTCCCACAGGTCGGGCTCGCACTCCCAGAAGCGCTTCGTCACGTTCTCGGCGATCTTGTGCACCGCCGAGTAGGCGTTGTTCACCAGGATATCCAGCACTCCACCTGTCTCCGCTCGGATCTTCTGGAAGAGGTGCTCCACTTGGTTTACATCGCCGTGGTCAACAAAGACGGCGATCCCCTTTCCTCCCCGGGCGGTCACTTCTGAGGAAGCAGAAGATGAGAGGAGCCGCTTCTGCACAACGTACCGTCGGCGGTCTTCTGGAGAGTCGGGAGGTCGGCATCAGTGGCAGAAGATGACTCAGCGGGAGAGCGTCCGGTGATGTAAACCGTTGCACCGGCTTCGCCAAGCTGCAACGCAATACCACGACCGATGCCCCGCGAACCGCCAGTGACAAGCGCGATTTTTCCTTGCAACGCCATCGAAGAAGCTGAAAGGCGAAAGTGAGAGAACAGGCAGAGAGGAGAAATCGAAGGCTCGAAGGCCACACTACACTACGCACTACACTCCAAGGGGCACTAATCGTTTATACTCCAAAACACAGTAACTCGAGGAACGAAACGGAACAGAGTCGACCCGAAATGACGAGGGAAATCACTTGGAACAGCAGCAGCCTCCGTCTGTTCGGGACTCAAGGTTTTCTTTCCAGGAGCAGGAGCCGTCTCCGTAGATTTCCTGAAACGACTTACAAGGGAATGTTGCCAAGTGGCAGACGCGGATTGCATCGGTTGCATCGTTGTGAAATTTTATGGTGGGGTGATTTGAATTTTTGTACGGTTTGCGGGGGGGTTTTAGGGGGTGTGGAGTGGTGCGTTTTGGATGAAATTTTGGGGTAATGATCCTTAGGGAGGTAACTAAATTTTAATGAAAAAATTTTTTGGAAACGTTGATTGGAGTTAAAGATACGGTAGGTTTTAGGCAAATTTGAAAAAAAATCGATTTTTCTGTAGGAAAAAATCTTGCGGGTGTGGTTTTTGGTGCATATTGTAGAGCGTGAAAATGCGCATAAAGTCTATTGAGCAGATTTTGCTCAAAAAAATTAGAAAAAAAGAAAAAAAATATTTTCACAAAAAAATGACCTTCAATAAAAAGCCTAAGGATCTGTGGATTCACGTTTGTTCTGTGTGAGCTTGGTATCAAAAGAAAGCCCATTAAATTCCGCACACTTTGTCGTTGGGGATTTTGGAAATTCGAATTCCTCGCAGAGAAATCAACGAATTAAGTTTTAGTGCGGTTTTGGTTCAGTTTTGGTTCGGTGGATGGTGGAGGATTGCGAAAGCGTTGTGAAGCGGTTGGTGGGTCTTGGAACGATTCGCCTGTGCCGCAGGGGCATGTTGCGGGCGAACGAGCGAGCGAAGCGAGCGTCGACCTGTTGCGCAGTTCCTTTTCACTTTTTTCAACTAACCTCACTTTTCCACAACTTTCACCCAGTTAACCTGTCGCGCAGCCCCCACCCAGGCTAGTCGGCCAAATTATATTTTTGGGTGTTGTAATTTTTGTGATCCACTTTGGGGGTGCTTAGGTGGGGTGGTTTGGTGTGTTTGGGACGAAATTTTGTATGCAGTGTCTCTAGGGGCGTAACTAGAAGTGTGTAAAATTTCGGACCGCTATCGTGTCAGGAGCCCGAGTTAGGCCTGATGTTATGGTTTTTCAATAAAAATTCAAAATAAAATGGTTAAAAATTTTTGTAACAGTGATGTTAGTATCATTTTGAAGAGCAAAAAATTTTGAGAAAGTGCGATTTCTTCGATTTTGCTTAAAAAATTTAGAAAAAAAGATAAAAATCGTTTTTGACTTTTCGACCAGTGAAGTTGCGGCCGTTTTCAACTCCTTCAGGAGGTGTCTTTTCGACATAATTTTGGTATCATTCGATAGAGCTGTTCAATATCTACAGAACTTATCCGTTTTATTTTTTTGATTCGCGTTAAATAAAAAGATATGCGTCAAAACAGAAAATTTTGGTGGTGACGGAAGTTGGAGGTCGCGAAATCGGGTGGTCCCGACACGATTCGCCTGTGTGCGCAGGGGCATTGCAGACGGACGAGCGAGCGAAGCGAGCGTCGACCTGTTGCACAGCCGCTTTTCATTTTTTGCTATTCTTTTTGATGTTAACCTGTTGCACAGCGGTAACCTTACTTTTTTCAACTTAACAAACGGAAATTAACCTGTCGCGCAGCCCAGGCTAGTCGGCCAAATTATATTTTTGGGTGTTGTAATTTTTGTGATCCACTTTGGGGGTGCTTAGGTGGGGTGGTTTGGTGTGTTTGGGACGAAATTTTGTATGCATTGTCTGTAGGGGCGTAACTAGAAGTGTGTAAAATTTCGGACCGCTATCGTGTCAGGAGCCCGAGTTAGGCCTGATGTTATGGTTTTTCAATAAAAATTCAAAATAAAATGGTTAAAAATTTTTGTAACAGTGATATTAGTATCATTTTGAAGAGCAAAAAATTTTGAGAAAGTGCGATTTCTTCGATTTTGCTTAAAAAATTTAGAAAAGAAGATAAAAATCGTTTTTGACTTTTCGACCAGTGAAGTTGCGGCCGTTTTCAACTCCTTCAGGAGGTGTCTTTTCGACATAATTTTGGTATCATTCGATAGAGCTGTTCAATATCTACAGAACTTATCCGTTTTATTTTTTTGATTCGCGTTAAATAAAAAGATATGCGTCAAAACAGAAAATTTTGGTGGTGACGGAAGTTGGAGGTCGCGAAATCGGGTGGTCCCGACACGATTCGCCTGTGTGCGCAGGGGCATTGCAGACGGACGAGCGAGCGAAGCGAGCGTCGACCTGTTGCACAGCCGCTTTTCATTTTTTGCTATTCTTTTTGATGTTAACCTGTTGCACAGCGGTAACCTTACTTTTTTCAACTTAACAAACGGAAGTTAACCTGTCGCGCAGCCCAGGCTAGTCGGCCTTATATATGTATGTGTTGGGAAATTTTTGTGATCCAGTTTGGGGGTGCTTAGGGGGGGTGGTTTGGTGTGTTGGGGCTGAAATTTTAATGAGAGTTTCTCTAGGGGCGGAACTCTAAGTGTGTAAAATTTTAGGCCCAAATCGTGTCAGGAGCCCGAGTTAGGCCTGATTTTATGGTTTTTCAATAAAAATTCAAAATAAATTCGTAGAAAAATTTTCTAATAGTAAGCTTAGTATCATTTTGAAGAACAAAAAATTTTGAGAAAGTGCGATTTCTTCGATTTTGCTTAAAAAATTTAGAAAAAAAGATAAAAATCGTTTTTGACATCTCGACCAGTGAAGTTCCGGCCGTTTTCAACTCCTTCAGGAAACATTTTTTCGGGATAATTTTGGTATCATTCGATAGAGCTGTTCAAAATCTACAGAACTTATCGGAAGGATTTTTTTGATTCGCGCTAAATAAAAAGATATGCATCAAAACAGAAAATTTTGGTGATGAACGAAGTGGGAGATAGCGAAATCGGTGGGTCCCGACACGATTCGCCTGCGCGGACAGGGGCATTGCAGACGAACGAGCGAGCGAAGCGAGCGTCGACCTGTTGCGCAGTTGAATCCACTTTTTCCACAATTTGACCGATGTTAACCTGTTGCACTGCCGCTTTTCACTTTTTTCAACTAACCTCACTTTTCCACAACTTTCACCCAGTTAACCTGTCGCGCAGCCCAGGCTAGTCGGCCTTATATATGTGTGTGTTGGGAAATTTTTGTGATCCAGTTTGGGGGTGCTTAGGGGGGGTGGTTTGGTGTGTTGGGGCTGAAATTTGAAGGAGAGTTTCTCTTGGGTAATAACTTTAAGTGTGTAAAATTTTAGGCCCAAATCGTGTCAGGAGCCCGAGTTAGGCCTGATTTTATGGTTTTTCAATAAAAATTCAAAATAAATTCATAGAAAAATTTTGTAATAGTAAGCTTGGTATCATTTTGAAGAGCAAAAAATTTTGAGAAAGTGCGATTTCTTCGATTTTGCTTAAAAAATTTAGAAAAAAAGATAAAAATCGTTTTTGACATCTCGACCAGTGAAGTTCCGGCCGTTTTCAACTCCTTCAGGAGATGTTTTTTCGACATAATTTTGGTATCATTCGATAGAGCTGTTCAAAATCTACAGAACTTATCGGAAGGATTTTTTTGATTCGCGTTAAATGAAAAGATATGCATCAAAACAGAAAATTTTGGTGATGAACGAAGTTGGAGATCGCGAAATCGGGTGGTCCCGACACGATTCGCCTGTGGGAGCAGGGGAGGTGGCAGCAAGTTGCAGACGAGCGAGCGAAGCGAGCGTCAACCTGTCGCGCAGTTGATTCCACTTTTTGCTTTTCTTCGACCGATGTTCTCCACAGCGGTAACCTTACTTTTTTCAACATTTTACGTGAACCCAAAATTCTCGCGAGTTAACATGTCGCGCAGCCCAGGCTAGTCCCCCTTATATATGTGTGTGTTGGGAAGTTTTTGTTACGTTTTGAGGGGTCCTTTAGGTGGGGTGGTTTGGTGTGTTTTTGATAAAATTTTGTATGGATAATCCTTAGGGGCGGAAATTTTTTTAGTGAAAAAATTTTCTGAAAATCGTGCCGGGACCTTAGAATATGGCCCATTTTAGGCAAAATCAATAAAAAATCGATTTTCGAAATCGAAAAACCACAAATTCTATCGAACAGATTTTCGAGAAAAAATTTAGAAAAAAAGAAAAAAAAAGATTTTCACAAAAAAACGTCCTCCGTTCAAAACCCTACTCCTCTCTGGATTTTCGTTTGTTCTGCGCAAGCTTGGTATCAAACGAAAGCTGAGTAAATTCCGCAGAGGGTAGTTGTGGCGGATTTTTGAATTTCGAGTTTGTTTTCGAGAAATCAACGAATTAAATTTTGGTGCGATTTTTGGTGAGGAAGTTCGTGGATTGCGAAAGCGATGCCAGGGGTCCCGACGCGATTCGCCTGTGCCGCAGTGGGAGGGGAGCAAGTTGCGGACGAGCGAGCGAGCGAAGCGAGCGTCAACCTGTTGCGCAGTTGCTTTCCACTTTTTCCACAACTTTCACCCAGTTAACCTGTCGCACAGCGCACCAGGCTAGTCGGGTTGAGATATGGTGGGGGTGGTAGAGCGTGGTGTGGGCAATCACGCGCACACCGACAAGGGAATGTTGCCAAGTGGCAGACGCGGATCGGGTTGAGATATGGTGGGGGTGGTAGAGCTTGGTGTGGGCAATCACGCGCACACCGAATCCCGTGCCCTCAATCAAGGTTTAACACCTAAACACCCCTCGAAAGTTAGGCCCATATGAATATAGTCGACTTCGGCAACGATGATGAGAACGGGTGTGTGGCTGAACTGGATAGTGCCTTGGCTGCCAAGTTCGACTCCGCTCCGGTCCATATTTTTTCTCCTCGCTTCTCCAACATATTTAAATTTGATTTTTTCCTCGCACCCAATCCTATCCCAACTTCAGTTATGAATACTAGCAATATTTAGCTCCTTCTTACAAGGGTACGGTAAAACATGTAAAGCTAAGATCGAGGCGAGACTAGGGACAAACGGTAGGCCTAGGTAAGTACATGAGCTGTGCAAAAAATCAGCTGCCCATATGCGCTCTATGTCCATCAAAAAGAGATGTAGTATTCTTTCCAAGCAACTGGAAATCCGTTTCCCACAGGTGATTCCCATGTGGCGAAATGTATACTTAAGGTATATCTGATAGTCGCATAGTGATCTATCGGGATGTCGACCTAGGGAACATGTATGAACACTTTGCCAGCAAAACAAAATTGTGAGCTTAAGTATACACTTGGTCACTTGGGAATCACCGGTGAGAAACGAATGTTACATCGGTGAGAAAGGATGCCGCATCTTTTTGGGTGCGAGGAAAAAATCAAATTTAAATATGTTGGAGAAGCGAGGAGAAAAAATATGGGCCGGAGCGGAGTCGAACCTAAACCACAAAAATGGCAGCCAAGGCACTATCCAGTTCAACCACACACCCGTTCTCATCATCGTTGCCGATGACGACTATATTCATATGGGCCTAACTTTCGAGGGGTGTTTAGGTGTTAAACCTTGATTGAGGGCACGGGATTCGGTGTGCGCGTGATTGCCCACACCAAGCTCTACCACCCCCACCATATCTCAACCCGATCCGCGTCTGCCACTTGGCAACATTCCCTTGTCGGTGTGCGCGTGATTGCCCACACCACGCTCTACCACCCCCACCATATTTCAACCCGATCCGCGTCTGCCACTTGGCAACATTCCCTTGTTAGTGGACAGAACCAAGCACCTTCCCCTCACCTTCTTCCAGATGGGGACGCTTCTTTTGAGTTCGTTGATGGCGACTTCGACGGCTTCGATCGCCTCCATCCGGTGCGGAGAACTCGCTGCGATTACCACCGACGCCTCTCCCACAGGGACCTCCCTGAAGCGTGCAGTCGGCCAGGCATGGAGTGGTGAAGATACCCGATGCGATGGTAGATCGCTATTCTCTCGATGCTGCCGAAGCGCTTGCGCACTTTGGCACAGAGCACACGGAGCTCGCGATAGGCCATCGGTTCGTAGCACTCGTATTCGAGCTTGACGACCTTCTTGCCATGGAAGGTATTCCGCGTTGTGCCTAGAAGGGGATTAGCAGAAGTAGGAAGAACGCCTACCAACGAAGACGGAAGTAGCGCCGCAGCTGGCGGAGGAGACGAAGCCAACCGCCTCTTCCGTGCTTATGGGATCGGACTGAACGCGGATGGAGTCGTCGGAAAAATTGAGAAGCTGGAAGCTTTCGAGTACAATTGCGGATTTCCCTGAAACCTACCGTTTTGCGAAGCCACTCCCGCGTCGCCATCTCCCTTGAACCGTCGAGGAACGAGATACGGACGTCCTCTCGTGCCATGTCTACCGTATGCTTGAGATGCGCTTCATAAGCCGGCCACACTATCTGCTCGAAATATCTGAAGAGGCATTGAGAGCCACGAAGGCAAGAAGCTGGTTTACCCGGGGGTGTCCGGAGGATCGTAGTCGACGCGCTCTCCCCTTCGCTCTCGACACACGTCGAGGGGAAGACTCAGGAAGAGGACCCTGTCCAGCATCTCGAAGATCTCGGGAAACTCTGTGATCATGTTCCCCTCGATAACGACAAAGTGGCTCGCGTGGGCGGCCTTTTCGATGGCCCTCCTGAAGTCATTTCCGTTGATCTGAAAAGACTACTGCTGAATGCCTGCACGGCAGGACTCACCGAGGAAGGAGCGTCGTAATCGTAGAAGAACTCCGATGGGTCGTCGTCCTTCGGCACCTTCTCCACTTCGGCGATCGGCCGGAAGAATTCATCCTGACAAACTACGGTAACACTCTTCCCGTCGCCTACGGCGATCTCCTTTAGAATCCGCGAAAGCGTCGTCTTGCCGGCATTCGTACACCCAGCGATGCCGATGAGCCTCGCGAAGCGCGCGTCGCCGTTCCCCGAAACCATCCTGAAAGTCGCTTCGGCCAGCAGAATAAAGAGAAAAGAAAAAAGATTTGCAGTGCAAAGAACGCGAAACCCTCGATTATCGATTGGCGGCGGATTCGTCGCTCCGATCGGGTGGTCACCGCCGATGGAAGCAGAAGATAACTTTGCCGACGAACACCACACGACGGTGATGCTCCACGCCTTTTGCATATGATGTGCAATCTGGACGAAATGAAGTAGAGAGAGGGACGGGGCTAACCTCGATTCGGCGGCACTACCCCATATGACAAAGGAATTCATTTAGGAGAACAACGAGAAAATACAGCCCGATAAGTGACACATGTTCAACACTAACCGCATGATTATACCAGTGGAGACTAAGAACCTATGAACGTTCACAACGAATCATCGATCTCTGGGGGCACAAGCGGCTCACGACAACCATCACACAGCAATTGGTTGCCGCGAGTCGCTCTATTCATCGCCAAGTAGCAGTGCCTATGGAGCGTCACTCCGCACTGGCACTTCACGGCGATTGGCAGATTTGAAACGACGTTGCGGCACGTCGAACAGGAAGGGACTGAGAACGGCTGGAGATTGAGGGTCTGTCGGAGTTCAGCAAGGGTGCGCGGGTGCAGCCGTAAGATGCCATTTTCCTAAAGACAACCATGAAGGTGAAACGAAGCCGTGGAAACCAACATCGATCAGCCACTTCTCCGCGACCATCTTGTTGATCGTGTCCTGGATACTCTTCTTGGTCATCGTATACTGCATCATTCCGATCGCATTCAGCGCCTGGTCGATGGAAATGCGACCGTCCAGGCGCTCGCTGTGCACGTACATCAGCTGAAGCCACATGTCAAAGAGACCCATAGCCTGCTTCGAGTAGCCGCCGACGGTAGCCGCGAAAGTTTCGTTGAAAGGCATGTCGCTGACCTAAAGCCTCGCTTAGAGCTGAACGAAACGACTGTACAAACCATGACGTAGTAGGCCTTCTGCTCTTCGTCGTATTCGTCGACGACGCGGACGATGTGGAAGAACACTTCGGAGAGCTTCTCGTTCATCGTTTGGAGTAGCGCCGCCTGCAGCGTCTCCTTCTCGTTCGTGCCGAGGTTTAGAAAACGGAATTTACGGTGGTAGAGCTTCACGATCTCCAGAAAGTAGTCCGAGATCTTCAGATTCTGAAAACGATTCTGAAAACAGTACCAAAGTCCGCATTCATACCTCGAAGACCGCTTCTCCCAGGAGCGTTTGTGCGAGAAGTTTGTGCATGTCGCCGTAGCCGTCCTTCGCCAGCGCCAGAAGGCGCTCGAACCACGTGGTCAATGCCATTGCCGCTAATCTGCAAGAAGAAGAATATACATAAAGTAGAGAAAGGACTCGATTAGAGTCACGGAGAACAAAAGGATACGGACGAACTGCAGTATCGGCCAACAGGATTCACAATTTATTGGTTGGAACCAGAAAACCTCGGAGATCAGCATGTGAACGCACAACAAACTGGAAATGAGGTCAAATCTCCAGCGAATTCTGCAGTTTCGACGAGCCACCCAGCTACTGAGGCGACTCGTCGTAGAGAACTACCCACAACTGACGCCTTGAATCATTTCAGATGTCCGCGATCTCGAGGAACCCAAACAGCATCGCCATGCGCCTGAGCTGAATCTTCGCATCGTAACACATCGAAACTACAATCGAGTGGCTTATTTTCCGAGGCAACAGTGCCTATATAATAAGATGGATTCGAGGCTCTAGGATGGATCCGTAGCCAGTGTACGGCCTCACAATGCCGGGAATTCGAACTTCGCGCGCAAATCGCCGTGTGTGGGCGCCGAGCGAGACCCGCAGCTTCGTGAGAGTGTGGGGACAGGCGTGCTCTGGTCGGCGCAGTAGTGAGGTATTTATTGGTGCACAGAAGCGTCTACAACTCGTTGAACATCGTGCGGGAGTGCCTCCGAGCCTTCTCGTCCTTCCAGAAGCGTCCGACGGAGACACTGTGCTCGTAGGAGCGTCCGAAGGGGTTGGCGACCTCGAAGCGCGGGAAGGGCTCACCGAAAGAACTCCCTCCAAGGTTCCTACAGTTACGTTCATAGGAGACCTGAGAGAAGGGATTACGGTACCTGGACACGGTAATGGAGCCACTGAGGTTGTCGAGGGAGCGGGATTTGCCGGAGGGTAGAGTGGAGTCGCCGAAGCGGCGGAGGAGGGGCGGGTCGTCGAGCTCGTCGAAGGAGGCGAGGTCGTCCACGGAGGCGCGGTGTCGAGCGCCGCGGAATCCGTCGACGTCACCTCCGTGGAGACGCCGCGGCATCCGGGCGGTCTCCGCGCGGAGCCTCCCGGAGGCGGAGGGAGGGGAGCGGGGCCTCTGTGGGAGGATACCGCTCTGGAAGAGGTGTTGCTCGAGGTCACGGATGCTCTGCTGCGTCTCGGGGCGCGAGATGAGCACCTGGAGGGTGGAGATCATGATGGCCGCGGTCTCGGGGCTGTCGCAGCGATAGCAGTGGACGTGCATCGGCGCCTGGGACTCTGGGTTCCGGACGAGCATGACGACGCCAACGACGTCGTCGAAGGGCGCGCGCCCCGTCATGCAGAAAGTGACGCAGTTGGCGGCGATGTGGAACTTCACCAGCTGCATCTTCACCTTTCCGCTTTTCGACACCGTCGGCACCGTCTGGATCAGTTTGAGGCCCTTCGAGGAGATCTGAAAGGGACTCAGGGTCATCGTGGAGGGAGGGGCGTACCTGGACAGTCGCCTTGTTAGGCGTGCGGCGGAAGGAGTCGCTCAGGGTCTGCCGCATAGCTGGGAGCACGACGGAGGCGCCGCGGACGCCCTCGGCCTCCTTGGAGCCGAGGTACCACACGTAGAAGTGCGACCTGGTCATCGAGCGGCTCCAGAGCCACGACATCGCGAGCCGAATGACAGCCACCGCCGTCGGAGGGGGCCGCGCGCAGTCTTGACAGAAAAACGTCAATCGTGGCCTCGAGAGTCATCTGGCACCTCTTCCCCCGAAGACGCAGCCGAAGATCGCCGTTTGTTCTCGGCGACGACGCCTGGGAAACTCAAACACTTCGGAAGGCCGTCGAGCCGGGATTTTCGCTTTATTCGAGGGCCTACTAACATAGAAGCGAAGCGCTATGTACATCGGGGCTAAAGCGACTGAGATCGACACGCTACGGATAGGAGGGCGCCGTCGGGAGCGACCAGAGAACGGCAGAGCGATCGGCGCTCGTGCTCAGGAAGGTGAAGTCGTGGGGGTGCCACCTGGAACAGGCTGAGGAGGAGCGCCAGGCCTGAAACCCACCTGCACTGGATGATCTTATCGTTGTGCTCGGCGACGGGAAGATACATCAGAGGTGCGGTGAGGTCCCCGCGCATGTCCGTGATGACCACTCTGCAGGAGTACAGTAGGGATACGGTAGGGGACTCACCTCTTGTCGTAGGAGCCGGAGAGAAGGTAGTAGGCGGCGTTGCTGAAGCGGACAGTGCGGACCTCGTCGCCGTGGGGACGGTACTGCTGCACGACGCGGCCGCCGGTGACGTCGTAGAGGACGACGGAGGCATCCTCGTGCCCGGAGACGAGCAGCTTCCCGCTGGGGTCGACGCAGACGGAGGTGACGGGCGCGCTGGAGGTGCGCTGCCCCGGGGAAACGATGCCTACGGCGGAGGGTACCCGCAGGTCCCAGAGACGGATCGTCTTGTCCTGGGAGCAGCTGACAAAGTAGCTGCCGCCCCACGTGTAGAGGCCGAGGATCGGCGCTGCAAGGGATACTGTAGGTGTCCCAGGGGACGAGGTACCTGAGTGACCGGATAAGGTGCGGACGGTGTGTCCGGAGGCGCAGTCGGTGACGCAGATACCGCAGTTGCCGGCGCCGCCGGAGACGAGCACGTCCTCCATGAAGACGACGTCCCGAACGGTCCCGTCGTGCATGTTCAGCTCCATCTCGGCCCCTGCAACTACCGTAATCCCGAAGCCACACCGCGTGGTCACCTATCCTGCAGTGCTCCGCGTTAAAGGCCATCAGACGCAGAGATTTGTCGTTGGAGCCGGTCGCCAGAAGCTCGCCCGTTGGGTTGAAGCCGAGGCAGTATACGCTCCCCCGATGCTGTTTCGGACGACTGAGGACGACCTCCGGCGTCGCCGGCACGCCGCTTCGCCGTCTGAAGGGCGTCTGAGGGGCGCCGGGGGTGGTGACTTACGGTAGCTTCCGGACGTCGGGGTAGCGACAGACGAGGAGCTGTTTCGAGTTGGTTCCGATGGCGAAGAAGCGCCCCGAGGGGTGGAAGGCGACGGCACGGATCGCCTGCTGGTCCTCGTAGCGCGAGATCGCCTCAAACTGGACGCTGATGCCCCTGGAGGGCGCCGGGGGCTGCGAGAGGGGGCGTCGGATGGCGTCGACGCCAGATTGTGGATTCGGCGCCGTCGGTAAGCACGACGCCGAGAGACTCGCGCCGAGGGACATCGGAGGGTTCTGAAAGAGCGGCTGGAGGGGTTTCCGGGGAGCGTAGTCGGCCGCCGGCGCCTCGAAGTCGCTTCGGAGAGCGACGGGGGGCTGCGCGGGGGTGACGAACTCCGAGGGAATGGCCCCGGGCTGGCGGATGTTCTGGCGTGTAGCGAACTCCTGGAAGAGACGTGAACGCGTCATGTTCTGGAGGGAGGCGCTGTCTTCGCCGCCACTGGAAGAGGCACCACCGCTGGGCGTCGGAAGCTCCGGAACCGGAGAAAGAGACGTCTGTCGGGGCTGGCTCCGACGCGCCATCTCGTCGAGTTGCCGACGATTCGAAGACGCGTCGAAGCCCGGGAGTGTCGTCGGCGGCTCGAAGAAGCTCTGCGAGAAGGCATGGGGACTGAACACCAGGATCACAGAAGGTAGAAGAGAGGGGGTACCCGGAGGGGAGCTGCTGGTGGGCGCCACCGGGACGGGAACTCTTGGTGAGTTCCGAGGTCTCAAGGAGCGCGTCGATCATCTGGCTCTGTTGCATCGCCATCTCGGCGATCGCCGTCTCCTGGATCAAGAAGCCAGGCGCTGTGCTCTGCGACATCGCGTGTGGTCTCACACGGGGGGTGAGGCCGAGGGAGAAGCCTGCAGAGTTGCTCAGAAGCTCGGTCAGGTGTGTACTTACTCGTTCCCATAGCGTAGGAGGAGGACATCGGGAAGAGGCCATGGCTCTGAGACATCTTCTCGGCGCTCTTTAGCTTCGCGCGTGGCACCAGCGCGTGGGGGAACATGCCCCCGGGCTTGATCGGCGTTGCCAGGATCTGCTCCGTCCACTGCGCGTCCAGCTTCGGCTTCCTGAAGACGGGGGTCGTCTGGAAGGGGACGGAGAAGGCACCTGAGCGAGATCATCCGGAAGTCGAGGTTCTTCTGCTGGAAGGGCGCCACGAACGTCTCTTTGCCGAGCACCTCCACCCAGGAGACGAGCGAGAGGTCGGAGCTGGCGATCTTCGGTCGCGTCGCGAGCACCCTTGGCAGCTGGGGACCTTCTTCGATGGCCTTCTTGTCGCCGAGCGCCTGCGCCTGGCAGAAGTCGACACATGACTCATAGAAGGTTCCCTTGCAGAGGAGCTGCAGAAGACGGTCGTTCGTGGCGTGTGGCACCGCGCCATCACCCCTCCGTTGTGCAGAAATGCTTGTCAGGATGGGGCCCACCATCGGGTACACCTGCGCATACCGTAATCGAGTCCTCCGGAGACGCCTACCTTCTTGAAGCACTCGACGCGGGCGCTGCTTGGGTTCCAGTAGCGGAACTCCGCGTGGTCGGAGAGCTTCGGCAGCGTCAGGAGTGCGCAAAGGTGCCGGAAGTCCTCGGGGGAGGGACAGATATGCTCCAGATCCTTGAGGCACTCTACGAGCTCCTGAAGATACGTGCAGGACTGCGGTCGTCAGACCACCCACCTCGACAGTGAAGTCGTTGTCATGGAGCGGGCCGGGCTCCTGCTTGATGCAGAGGAGCTCGAGGTACTTGAACTTGGTGATCTGGTAGCGGAAGGCGCGCAGGTCGACGTCAGCGACGTCGCCGAGGGGCTGTACGAAGTCGAGCGCGTTGTCCCACTGCCCGTCGAGGATCAGCTGGCGCAAGAAGAGCGCGTCGTCCGTGAACTCTCCGTTAATCACTCCCGTCTCCCTTTCCAGAGCCAGCTGAACGGAGAGGTTACGGTATCGATCTTAGAACTACATGTTCGGATCTTTGGCTACGAGCATTTCTGAATTCGTTTTCGTTTCTGGTCTTGCCAGCGCGGCGCTCCCCATCTGACGCACGAGGGGTTCGGAGGAAACGGACCTGGGCGATGTGGAGGCCGCGGTTCTCGAGGAACTCGAGGATCGTCTTCAGGACGTCCTTCTCGCTGACGGAGAGGGCGACGCTCGAGGGCATCTCGAGGGCGTCGCGTGGCTACTCCATGGGCGCTCGCTGAGCGGAGACGTCGTCGGGGAAGCTGAAATCAGTCGCGTTCCGGTGGCGTCTTCTGGCGGAGGAGGCGATCGGCGCGGCATCCGAAATGCATGGCTGCGAATTGATCCCGGCGCGGCGAGGGAGGGAAGGGAGCGCCGCTGCCGCTGGGGACGCGCCGCGCCGTCACGCATCCAAAAACGGCTTTAGGAGGGCATGCGGGACAGATGGCAGCGCGGGTGCACGCCTGAACGACATGGGGGTCACGGCGCGCGACCCGAAACGGCAACAGCTGAGTCTATACGGTAGTCCGTTGGCCGAAATCCGAGGGGCACTTTCGAGTCAGCTGTCGTTTCGCCGTCGAAAAACGAACTCCCCTAACAGCGACACTTCGGAAGATATTATTAACAGAGAGGACAGAGAGACTTTGTACAGAATCTATGGCCTAGAGGGGCGCCGGGTCAGTGGGCCTCGGCCTCCTTGGGGGTTGTCGCCAGGTTGTCGATGATGGAGTCGATAAGGGTGGAGGTCTTCTCGGAGCCGCCGATGTCGGCCGTGTGGAGGCACTGCTCCGTCAGGGTGGCGAAGAGGGCGTCGGAGAGGCGATGCGCGTCGGCGTCGAGGCCCAGGTAGCGCAGCATGTCCACGGCCGCCCGGATGAAGGCCGTCGGGTTGGCCACGTTCTTGCCGGCCAGCGCCGTGCCCGTGTTTCGGGTACCCTGAACCGAGCAAGTCAGCGGCGTGGCTACGGTAGCCGGGTACCGTTTCAAATAGGGCGTATTTGTCGCCGACGTTGATGCCGCTGACGAGGCCGGGGCCGCCCACGAGGCCACAGGCGATGTTGCTGATGATGTTGCCGTAGAGGTTGGGCATCAGCATGATGTCGAACTGCTGTGGCCGACTAACGAGCTGCATGGACGCGTTGTCCACGATCATCGCCTCGAACTCAATATAGGGGTACTCGGCCTTCGCCATGTCGCGCGCCACCTGAAGTACGCCACTAGAGGCCGTCTCGGGGAACTTTGGGCCACCTGGAGGAAGAGACCGTCGCCGAGCTTCTGGATGTTCGCCTTGTGCACCGCCGTCACCTTCTTGCGGTTGTTCGCCGCCGCGAACTCGAAGGTGTAGCGCGCGATGCGCTCGATGTTCCGCCTCGTCACCAACTGCAAAGGGTCGCTGGACGCGGGTTACGGTAGCCCCACCTTGATGCTCTCGATGACGCCCTTGATGGTCTCGTGTTCGAGGCCGGAGTACTCCCCTGAAAAGTGGGCTTCTTCACTCAAACGGGGAAGGGGGACTGCCCTCGGTGTTCTCGCGGATGAGGACGATGTCGATGCCCTTGTGTCGCGTCGGGACCGTCGGGATGGAGACGCAGTGGAGGATGTTGGCGTAGAGGTCGAGGCGTCGGCGGATCTCCACGTTGCGGCTAATGAAGTCCGGGTGGTCGAACTTGGTCTCGATGTTGCCCTGCAGAGGAGAGCTCCTTCCAGGGGCCCGAGGGACCCACCTTGATGGCGATGCCGTTCCGCTCGCAGGCCATCAGGGCGAACTCGAGGGAGGTCGCGTTGAGGTCCTTCGAGTTCAGCTCTACCGTCTCGAAGTCGACGGGGAACTAAAGCGGCGTTCAAGTCGCCGGCGTCTCGGGACTCACGTGGGCGAACGAGAAGATGCGCTTGATGTGCTCCATCATCTCGGGTCCGATGCCGTCGCCCGGGAGCATCGTCACCTGAATCTCGTCGCAGGAGTCCTCCCATCAGTTCCACCTACCGTATGTCGACCACCGTATTTGGCGTGGGGCAGGCGCGTCCCGGGGTAAATGTGGGGGCGGATGGAGGAGAAGTGCCTCCGCGTGAGGAGGGCGAGCGACTTCGACGCCATGGCCTAAAGGGACGCAACGGAATGTTATCAGCACCGGAGGCGAAAACAAAAAACAAACGCGGACGGATCGATCGGTGATTGGAAGAACCGCTGTTTTGTTTGCGGAGAACAGGTGCCGCCTGGAAGGCCGAGGCCGATTCGGGACCAAGAGGGATCCGGCGGAGGCCCGGCCCAGCGAGGGCGTCGCGATCTGAGGAACGGCGCGCAGAGAAACCAGCTGCAGCACCACGTGCTCGGGTCCTGACGGATGCCGTTCAGAGGGTCCAGAGAAGAACCACCCCCCGGTCAACGACGCTCTTCTTCTGATGGGTTATCACGATGTTGTTGCAAGGAGATACAAAGTCCGCGAGCATCAAGAGATATGGGAGGAGACCTCAAAGAGCGAACTATACGGAGTTCCTCCAGCCCGACTTCCCTCAAATGACCTTGAAAACGTGAAAAGCAGAGTTTATGGAGTGAGATTCAGATAACAAGGCTAGAGGTAAAGAATGATACGGAGATGGAGAAGACTGCGCCGAAGGTTACGGCCGCATCATGTACATCTGGACAGCCCAGAAGTGACCTTCGAGGTCCTGAAAGTTAGAAAAATTAGAACCGTCAAGGGAAGCGATACCGGCTGATCAGTGCGCAGCCGCTTCGTGGCAACATCCGTCATCTCATCAGTCTTTCGTTTGATGCACTCCTAAACGCATAATATTCTGACACCAAAAAAAGAACCCACTTTCTTCTGTTTAACTTCGGGCTTCACTGGAATCTGCTGGGTAGTGACAGCTTCTTGGGACGCTGGCGGAGATTGAGAGGCCAAATGTGCGTAAACTGCGCTACCTTCTGAAAGCTCATTCTAAAGGCGTTCTACAATAGAGCTATACCTATCCCGAGAAGATTTCTTGCATCGCAGGGAATCTCCAACAAGCTGTCAGCGAATCTCATCTGGAAGAACACGACGATACGACACCACAAAGAACAAACACAGTGAGATAGCGGAGGTGGAATAACCATCCCGTATGACGTCCATAGAACAGAAGTTTTTACCGTTCCAGAAACAACAATAACAACAACGATGACCAACAACAACGGAAGAAGGACGCTAAAGTGGGTTGAACTTCCGGGCTGCCTTTGCCAGAGCTATGCGCTTCTTGTCCTCCTCGAATTTCTGGCGAAGATCGTTCAAATCTAAAAGATGGAACTAGAAGCAAGAACTACGTCCTGAGCACTTACGTCGAGCTTTGGATTCTCTGGTCTTGAACGTATAGAAAGCAACGGCTTCTTCCTGAAAGTGTCCGATAAATTATCGCATTTCGCACGTATCGCATACGTCAGTGACAGCCGTCTTCCTCCTCTTCACCTTGTCGATCAGCTCGCTGTTCTTAATCACCATCTGATTTAAAGCTTCCTTGCGCTCTGAAACAACAAGGTGCTCGACTAACAGGTACAAACCAATGCACCTACTTGCACATGTTACCGTAACCCATCCATCGTCATCCGGCTGGTTGGCCTTCTGTCTGGCCTCGGTCTTTTGCTGAGCGACCTTCGCATCGTAATCTGACATGTAGGTCTCGACTTCCTTCTCGAGCTCGTCCACCGTCTTCAATTTGCTGGCATAATCCGCGATATATTCTGAAGCGACGTGGAACGGCCAGAATCACCGAAAAGGAGCCTACTTCTCATTCCAACATTCGGCAGCGGATGGCCGAGAGCATGCAGGTTGACGACGGGAAGGGATTCGACGGTCTTCAGTACGGTCAGAACGCTCCGAGGAGAGCCGACGTCGACAGACGCCGTACGATATCCCTAAAGTTGCACTGTGATGGTGGTGGCCAAGCCAGTTCCGAACCTTCGACAAATCTCCATCACTTGACGTTGTGGATTTTAGAGCAGCGAAGAAGATGTCAGCATTGGGGTCGGCCAGCAGAATCATCGCTTTCACGGCTTCCTAGCGGTGCTTCTTGAGGGTGATGCCGAATGAAGGGACTTACCAGGCTCACGAAAGGTGGAATATTGCCGACGATTAGGGAAGACTCGTTCGCTTTGTCCTCCTTCAGGAATACTTGGCGCAGCGATCCGAATTCGTCGGAAAGAGAGTAGGTCAACGCCCAAACGCTCATTCTGAAAGTACAAACTGCAAAAGCCCACTCCGTCTAACACGGCGACACTCGAGGGCTCACGACACTCCAGAGCCCAAGAAGGCGCCATACATGAAGGAAAGCAAAGTCCAACACGAAGGAAAGCAAGACCCGAGCACCTGTTTCCCCGGATTTGTTTTCTCTTCACTTGCGGGAAAATACATTCCACCACAGGCATATTATCGCACCACAGGGATGTCGTGGTGAGACCGACCGGGATACTATTGAGGTTGGACATAAAAGACGTTAGATACTTTACCTAAGAAGTGCCACCCCTTCTCGTCGATGAGACCAAGTTGTATTCTTGGCGGAGCCTTTATTGACAGAACAACGTGTATAGTACAAAATAACTGCGCGGGAGGGTCAAGGAACGGCGAGAACAAAGGATCCGCTCAGTACTCCTCTTCGTTTCCATCGAAGGTGTCGATGCCGACCTCCTCGTAGTCCTTCTCGAGGGCGGCCATGTCCTCGCGGGCCTCGGAGAACTCGCCCTCCTCCATGCCCTCGCCGACGTACCAGTGCACGAACGCCCTCTTCGCGTACATCAGGTCGAACTTGTGGTCCAGCCGGGCCCAGGCTTCCGCGATGGCCGTCGTGTTGGAGAGCATGCAGACCGCGCGCTGCAGCTTCGCCAGATCGCCTCCGGGGACTACGGTAGGCGGCTGGTAGTTGATGCCCACCTTGAAGCCCGTGGGGCACCAGTCGACGAACTGGATCGTACGCTTCGTCTTGATGGCTCCGATGGCTGAATTGACGTCCTAAAGGGTCTTATATGAGGGCGGGGATACCGTAGAAGCAACCTTAGGGACGACGTCTCCGCGGTAGAGGAGGCAGCAGGCCATGTACTTCCCATTGCGGGGGTCGCACTTCACCATCTGGCTGCCGGGCTCGAAGCAAGCATTCGTGATCTCAGATACGGTGAGCTGTTCGTGGTAGGCCTTCTCCCTGCAAGCAGAGATGCCAACTGACAAGGGAAGGACCCGAAGTGTGACACTCCGATTTCGCTGAAAATTTGTGGGCGTATAGCGCAGCCCGGGAGTAAAAAAACGCACACAGTTTGAGCTGCTGAAAATTAGACCAAAGTACCTAAAAGAGGTCTTTACCCCTCGCACCAGGATGCCTTACAATTAAAGACCTCTTTTAGGTACCTTGGTCTAATTTTCAGCAGCTCAAACTGTGTGCGTTTTCTTAGTCCCGGGCTGCGCTATACGCCCACAAATTTTCAGTGAAATCGGAATGTCACACTTCGGGTCCTTCCCTTGCGAGCCGCGAGCCCGAGCCGGCTCGCGGCTCGGCTCCGATTGCGAAATCAACCCGAGTCGGCATCTCTGCCTGCAAGGAACCAGGTGCCCGGAGGGGTGCACTCACGCGGAGATGATGGGGGCGTAGGTGGCGAGGGGGAAGTGGATGCGCGGGTAGGGGACGAGGTTCGTTTGAAACTCGGTGAGGTCGACGTTGAGGGCGCCGTCGAAGCGGAGCGACGCCGTGATCGACGACACGATCTGCGCGATCAGGCGGTTTAGGTTCGTGTAGGTCGGGCTGGAAGGGGCTAGAGAGTCAGTGCCGCGGGAGGGACCCTTGCCTCTTGATCTCGAGGTTTTTCCTGCAGATGTCGTAGATGGCCTCGTTGTCGACCATGAAGGAGCAGTCGGAGTGCTCGAGGGTCGTGTGGGTGGTCAGGATCGAGTTGTAGGGCTCCACCATGGCTGAAAGATGACTGTGGGGGCCCGGGTTGGACACCTACCGGTACTGATCTGCGGAGCGGGGTAGACGCTGAACTCGAGCTTCGCCTTCTTACCATAATCCACTGAGAGACGCTCCATCATGAGAGAGGCGAAGCCGGAGCCGGTGCCTCCGCCGAAGGAGTGGAAGATGAGGAAGCCCTGCAGGCCGTGGCATCGTTCCGTCAGTCCTGCACGCATGAGACGGGCTCTGAGAGAGGGACTTACTTCTGACGCGGTCCATGCAGACGTCGATGAGCTCCTTGCCGATGGTGTAGTGGCCCCGGGCGTAGTTGTTCGCCGCGTCCTCCTTGCCCGTGATGAGCTGCTCCGGGTGGAAGAGCGTCTTGTAGGTGCCGGCGCGCACCTCGTCCACTACCGTCGGCTCGAGGTCGATGAAGATGGCGCGCGGAACGTGCTTCCCTGAAGCGATCGCGTGGCGGGACCCTGTGTGCCGGCCTACCCGACTGCGTCTCGCTGAAGAATGTGTTGTAGGAGCTGTCTTCCACGCCGAGGGTTTGATCGGAGGGCATGATGCCGTCGGGCTGGATGCCGTGCTCCAGGCAGTAGAGCTCCCAGCAGGCATTTCCGATCTGCACGCCGGCCTGGCCCACGTGGAGACTCACCACTTCGCGCTGAATCCGGATCACTCTGGCTCCACCGGCCTGCTTACCATCTTGCCGTGGGGAGAGGGCATCGTGACTTGTTTTCCGAGAGCGAGAGAGGCGACCGAGCGGAGGGAAACCTTCGAGGCGAATGGGGAGCGCGAAAGGTTCGTTAGGCACTCCTAATCAACGTCGTCATGCCAACGGAGAGGTATTAATAACAGCCTCCCCACCCAGTTTGCAGCTGCTTTCCCCTTCAGGACTCGGGAGCCGGGAGCCGGGGGTAGCCGTTGGATGGAGGCGCTGGCGAGGGGTGCATGCGTTTGCGCAGCGAAGAGGGACGAAAGGGGGCTGAAAGGGGTCGGGGAGTTCGGAGGAACGCAGAACTTCAGAAATAAACAGTTCTATATTTAGAAGTGCGCGTTTTACGACTTTGCAGTGCAGCCCCTGGAAGGACGTTCCGCGTGGTATCCCTGATTTCGAGCGGAAACCACTCAAATCGATTCACCTGCATTGAGGGAAAGGGCTACAGTAACCCTCCAAGCGAGCTTCACCGGAGCTAGTATCTGGGCACTGAGAAAAGAAGACAACCTCTGCTTCGGTCATCTTCGGAATCCGAGGTGCGTCTTCTGCGTCATCAGGCGGCGTCCCCGTCACAATAAGGTCATAAGCCTGTTTGTCGTCAATCGGCGTGCGCGGCTTCCCCAACCGATCGAACATCTTCGCCGTTTCTTTGTCCGTTTTCGGCGTCTTCCCTGTCGGTCTCCGGAGGAATCGGCTTTAAGGCGCCGCGACGGCTTCTCAAGCGGTTTCGGGCCGCGCGGCGGCTCTCCCTCGACCGATTCGCGGCGATTGCATCACTCGGCGATCGATCGCCCCGTCGTCTTCGCCTCCGTTCGGCGCTCTCTTAACCCATCTTCCACCGATTCGATTGGATTGGGCCTCCCCGCGACCCGGCTTTTCCTCGCCGGGAATCGATCGCCTCGCTCCTTCTCCTTCTTCTTCGGATTTCGCACGTGCCAGCTGAGTTCGCCGATTTCTCCCGAAATTCGGCGTCCCTCTTGCGTCACTTTTGATTGTTTTCGCGCGCCGAGACGCCCTCCGAGGGGACCGTCGGGCGCCTTCCCGGGGAACCGGTCGCTCCGAAGCGCGAATTCCGAGGCATCCGGCCACGTATCCGAAGTCTTGCAAAAAGCGGTCGTTGGACAGCTTCTTGTCCTTCACGACGTTGCCTGTGGAGGCGCGGGTTTTTCCAAAACACTCTCCCGTCCCAGGGAACCCTCCGAGGCACGTGATGTGGCCGATCGATCAAAAAGCGTGGGACCGCCGTCAGCTTCCCCGGCGCTGTAACGGGAGTCCGTGGATGTTTTCGCTCCTTTTGCACCACTGTCAAAGCCTTTGTAAATCACGCGATCCCGTCCTTGATCCTACCGTAACCTACACAGTTGCAGGGCAACCGTCGGAGCCATGTCGCTGACTCGCGAGCGTACGGTGGACGACGCCGTCTCCTCGGCCATCGAGCAGATCAAGGCAGCGGCGCTCCGCGATCCCCACGACTTCAACAAAGTGGAGAAGGTGAGTGAGTGCGGATGGACGGACGGAGCCGTCGGAGGCATCGGGTTACGCGCTGGATGTTCGATGCTCCAAGTCGGCCCGGACCAACGCTTCCGCTTTTGGAAACTCCGAGAGTGAACCTTTTTGTACTGGAGGGGTAGACGCTAGCCTCAAGATGGACCCCAACGGGTTCTGTGTCTGCAGACAGGTTTCGGTCTGCGCCTTAGACAGTCCTGCAGAATAGAACGGTCTTAGAAAGACGCCAGAAAACTAGCTTTGTTCGACTCCTAAAATGGAGGCAGGTATCCTGGCTCATCCTCTCCTTTCCGAAGTGACTTCTGAGTCTCTCTCGTTGAATATCTCTTGCCCGCAATCTCAACTAGAAATGCACTTTTTGCGGTTTGTTCCTTTTTGTGTCTCCTTTTTACGTAAACTACGATCAGGCGACGGTCTGTGCCCTGACTGTATAGAAGGTATCGTTTTTCGCCTGGGTGCATCGTCTCTTTTGTATATAAACCGACCGGAGGGGGCCATGCCCCCACCTCCGAAGTTCCACTGTCGAGGTGATGACGTCCCGAGTTGGCCGAAGAGGCGCCGGAAGACGTGACGAACGGCCAGTTCGTCACGTTCGTGGCGGGGATGTCCGCGTCAGCAGCTGTTTGCCGACGATCTCCGAGGCGTGAGCAGATTCCACGTGACTCTGGAACCGCCCCTCCACGATCCGGGGATATCCGTCAAGGAGACGGCAGACGCGGCTGATAACGCCCGCGGCGACTTTACTTGCGCACCGACGCACTGATGGAGTGGTCGTTCCTGAAGCTGCTTGCCCGGTGGTTCTCCCTTCGCTACAGGCGCCCCAGGGTCGGCACTTTCCCCCTTCTCTCCTCGGGTACTGTATCTGGGCTGGCACACACTCTGTTTGTGAGTCGTCTGTCGGGTGACTCATTCCCACGTCGGACTGTGTCACGTGGCAGGCGGCCCACCTCCAGGGATATCCGTCGAGGAGGGCCCACCTATTTTCGAGTGTTTCCTTTAGGGTGGCTCGAGAGATCATTTGCCGAGATCGGAGGGCGCGCGCGGCGCGCGTGTACCAAGCGATGCGACGGCTGTTATCCGTGAGCCGTGACCTTTGATTGCATCGATCTGGTAGTCATTATTCTTCCCCTTCACATCGCCGCCTCTTTACACCGTTCGCCACTGATGGGCAGAACCGGGCGCTTCACGTGCATTCCCCTCCCATCTCGATTATCAAAGTGTTTTCCTTTCAGTTCAATAGTCTGTCCCGTCTTCTTTGCCCCTCGCTCGCTTTCGAACGCCACCAAAATGGTTTTCGACACTTACGTTAATGTCATCAACCAAAACTTTAACGATCTGTTCAGCGAAAAGAGCTTTTCCAACGTAAACAACGTCGATAAGGTACTTACGGGGGTAATTTCGGCATTTTTTCTGACATTTCTTTGGCGTGTGCACTCTCTCTACCTCCTCTATTTAGATTCACGAGATCTGTCAATGTTTCAAACTCTCCGACCCCACTCTGAAGCGATTGATGGACGCGATGTTGGCGAGCATGGAGAAGGGCCTCGAACCCGAAACAGGTAAGCGCTCTTCCAGTGGGCGTTCTCTGATGGATGCTTGCAGCGAGCACGGCCGCCGTCAAGATGCTCCCGTCGTACGTGCGCGCGGTGCCCAACGGCACGGAACAAGGCGATTTCCTGGCGCTGGACCTCGGAGGAACCAACTTCCGGGTGCTCCTTATTCGACTTGTCGGCGGAGAGTGCAAGATGGAGGGACGGATCTTCCGTGTGCCCGACCGCATCATGAAGGGAACTGGCGAGCAGCTCTTCGACCACATCGCGCAGTGCCTGGCCGACTTCATGAAGGACCATGACCTCATGGACCGCGAGAAACTGCCGCTCGGCTTCACCTTCTCCTTCCCCTGCAAACAGGAAGGCCTCACATGCGCGAAGCTCGTCAACTGGACAAAGGGCTTCAACGCGTCGGGCGTCGAGGGCGAAGACGTCGTCAACCTCCTCCGCGAGGCTTGTCACCGTAGAAAGGTAATGTGTTTCTGAATCCCTTGATCACACCGCCATTCAGGACATCGATATCGACGTCGTGGCGGTGCTGAACGACACGACAGGCACTCTGATGGCGTGCGCCTACTTGGAGAACTCGTGCCAGATCGGAGTCATCGTGGGGACGGGCTCCAACGCCTGCTACATGGAGAAGATCGACCGTATTAAGAAGATCAAGGGCGAGATGGACCACGAGGCGGACGGACTTCCTGACGAGATGATTGTGAACACCGAGTGGGGAGGTTTCGGCGACGACGGCGCCATGGACTTCATCCGGACGAAATTCGACGAGGGCGTCGACGCCTGCACCATCAACCCCGGCAAACAGCTGTACGTTCCCCTCGATAAGCGGTGCCTTCACGACGTACATTTCAGCTACGAGAAGATGATCTCGGGAATGTACATGGGCGAGAATGTGCGCGTTGTCCTGGAGCATCTGGCGCGCGCGAATCTCATCTTCGGTGGGGACTTCGAGGCTATCTCGGTGCCGCACTCATTCCCTACGAAGTTCGTGTCTGAAATCGAGCGCGATCTCATCGAGGACGAGGAGAAGAGCTTTTCCAAAACGATGACTATCCTCGAGGAAATAGGAATCGAAAACGTGACGCCGACTGACTGCGCCAACGTCGCCTACGTCTGCTCCATCATCAGCACCAGGCATGCGCCCATGACACCAGAACACACACCTAATATGCTCTCTGCAGGGCTGCTCACATCTCCGCCGCTGGCATCGCCGTTCTCCTGAACAGAATGCAGAAGCGTTTCGTGACCGTGGGCGTCGACGGGTCCGTCTACAGATTCCACCCAACGTTTTCGAAGCTGCTCGACGAGAAGA
This sequence comes from Steinernema hermaphroditum, assembly GCA_030435675.1. NCBI lineage: Eukaryota > Metazoa > Nematoda > Chromadorea > Rhabditida > Steinernematidae > Steinernema > Steinernema hermaphroditum. Next base: position 9,307,649 of record CM059622.1, read on the forward strand.
TCGACGACTTGATCGAAGGCGATATTGAGGTAACTCCGAGAAGGCTCTGTCCCGTTAATGCCTGCAATCTTCAGTACCAGCTCATGCTCTCCGAGGACGGCAGCGGACGCGGGGCGGCTCTTGTCGCAGCAGTTGCAACTAGAATGGCACATGAGAAGGCGTCGAAGTCTTCCTGAACGAAGTCGGGTCTCCTGTAAATGCGTATTTATTCCCCTCCGCGTTCTCAGTCATCTCATCGCCAGCTGTTTCTTCGGATCGCGATGGAACGTCCTCCCCTTCGTCATAATTAAAACTCCGCCACGCACTTCGCTCATGTTGTTACGTTTCCCGCTGTATGATAGCTTTTATGTTGACGACCGGGCCTCTGCACTCAGAAGTCGCCCGCACTTAGGAACTTACTGAAGAGTTGGTAAAAGTATATCTCGAACGTTCTTCCCGCGATCACGCGGCGTTTCACGTGATGGGGAAACCAGTGCCACGGGCAGTCTTATCGGAAGCAGAAGAAACAGATTGAGTGGAGTCAGTCGCAAACAGAATCGCGAGGATGACCGTAAACGGAGACCGAGCGGCTCGGTATCGTAACATTCGCAGAACACACTGACGAGGTACTCTTGAAACGAAGTGCATGAGCTTTGTCACCGGGATACGGTATCCTCGCAAGGTTAAACTCGGTGGTGGCTGCGAACGACGACAAACGTCGTCATTCGAGGCAGCACGAAGCAGCACCAGCAGCAAAATCAGGCAAATCGCTGTGGGACCCCAGGAAGCAGTGTCGTCGTTCGAAGCACCATAAGCAGCGAGCAGTGAAGCCAACTGTCTACTGCTTATGTTGGACACATGGTAACTCATCCCCCACCAGCTCATACCACAAACATACCGTAGGTAACTTATGCCATGGACACCGACACTGTACATTTCATAGGATTTTTTGGTTTTTTTTTGTAAAAATTGACATCCATGTTCCGTTGAACGTAATTATATCTTCGGTCCATCAGGTGCTCAAGGTGTGCTCATTTGGGCTAGAAGCTTTATGCAATTTTCGGAAGTGGCTCTACACATTTCCCTTCCATTCGTAATTTTGCAGATGCTGTGGGTGAGACATAACATACAGGTATGCAAGGGGTCAGTCTTCCATGCACGCCTAAGGCTTATAAATAGTGTATTAGGGAAAAAGGTTGTATCTATCCTGGGGTAGAAGGTAAAGGCCGAAATCTACAAACACTTCAAGGGCGCAATCAGACATCACATTCGTGTTCGACTTTTACATACCAAAAATGTCACAGAATGTGCTTTAGTGTAGTCTCAAGCATTATTCTCAATACGTTCGACCTTCTAATAATCCCAGCCTTCACAAACGATCAACACGGGTCTTTAATTACTGCGAGACACCCATAGACAGATTTACCCTTCAGATAATTGGTTCACTACAAAGAAACAAATTAACCTTAGGGACTGTTTCTGAAGTTTAGAGTGTCCCACAACGGCAGAACTGTCATGACTACAGTGTGTCCGTTTGGCTACGCAGAACATATCTCCAGAAATTCTTGTTTCTTGTTTGACCATCTTCCCTTTAATACGTCTTACCGTGGCTAAGAGTTTGATACAAAGTGACATATGAGGTCGTAGAGTCACACGCATAATTGTTGTTCTAGGAAGTTTAATTAGAATAAAGTTGTCCATCTGACTCAAACTCTGATTGTACACAGCATCGGTCGCGCTTGGGTTTGAAGCAGCTAGAAGCAGCAGACAGACTGCTGACTGGGGTCTCACAACGCTTTGCCTGACCTCGCTGCTCGGAGCTTCGAACGGTGCGTCAAGGTTTGTTGAACAATATAGTTCGTACGCTCGCCACACGATGACTTCAGACTCCTTTCCACTTCTGTACTAAAGGCCGGGCCATACTTCTGAGACATGAGTCATGACTCATGTCTCAAATCCGTGAGACACAGGCGGCCATACTTCACTTTTGGCGTGCTGGGGTAAGACACAGGACCACACACGGCGTCTGTGTCTCAAAATGCCGTGCCCCATGAGACACAGAATGCTGTGTCTCAAACTGAACCGTCTGTGTCTCAAATTACTTTTACCAATTGTCTCGGTTCGAAGTGGTGGCGAATTTCATCATTGCCTACAGTACTAGCGTATCGTGGGCAAGGATGCTCCTTGTCGGCTGCGAGCACAGTGATCTTTTGCTCAGGTCTGCGCACAGAGTGATCCGCGCAAGTCGATTTAGAGTGAAAAGGCTGGTTTGATGAGCTGCAGTCGACGGTAAGCTAGGAAAACTCATCAGTCACGACTCATTTGTGTTCCTTTCAGATCTACACGGGATAATAACAAGCCGAAACGCCCAGTTTATCAAGAATCGCTGCCAGCTGAAGCTCTGTTTGCCCATAATTTGTTTGAAACTGCGCAGGATCTTCTTTGTGCACACTCTAGTGCAAAGAATACGCATTTCTGGAGCATAGTGTGCGATGAAGAGCTCGGAACACCCGCACAATTCGTCTTTCACAACAATTTGGCGCAATATTTCCGTCACCACTGAATATTCTGCCTGCGAAAGGGTGATTACTGGGATACTCCAAGCTCTTCTTCACACCATATGCTCCAGCGATGCGTATTCTTTGCTCCAGAATGTGTACAAGGAAGTCCTGCGTAGTTTCATGGATATTCCAGCGCAAACAGAGCTTCATTTGACAGCGCTTCTTCATGAACTGGGCGGCCATCGTTTTCTTGTTCTGCATATATCTGAAACGAATGCAAATGAGTCATGAATGATGAGTTGCTCTAGCTTACCGTTGACCGTAGTCCGATCAAAGCAGCCTTCTCACTCTAAATTGGACGCGCAGTCCTCAATGCTGGAAAAACGCGCACGAATACCGGCGAAAACTATTGAAACAGGCCAAATAGACATGTGAAGCTACTCGCGCACATCAAAGCCCTGCGCGGCATAGGGAGCGATCTGGAGCAGATCCAAATGCTTCAAAACATGTCAATTCAGGAAAAAAAAATCAGATCAGCACGAGCATTTTGGCAAAAAAGGGCCTTTCAAGCAACTTCGAAACAGCTTGAATAAATAAAACAACGTGAAACGCCTGACGTGGCAAGAAAATGTAGATTGTTCCGAAAAACCCTCTAGAATTGAACACCGATGCCGGCGCCGTCGACAGTTCACATTGAAACGGCGCCCGTTCATGTTCACATTGAAACGGCGCCGGCGACAGCGACGAAAGTAGCGACGCATGTCCGTGCGTATCCACCGAATTTTGGGTGTCCATACTTTGAGTCACGACTCACGGCGCATATCCTGCGTCTCACGTGAGACATGAGTCATGACTCAGAAGTATGGCCCGGCCTTAAGTCGGCGTACTAACTGGTACAGCGTGAGGTATTCCTGAACCAATACCCCTGCGGTTACTAAGTCAGTATGCTGTACTGTGCAAAGTGGTTCGGCGTATGACATTTACTAGACTATCTCGGTCCTGAACCGATTCCCCTGCGGTGTACTAGGTCGGTATACGGTACTGTACTAAGTCGTTCAACAAACCAGGCAACACCTGATGCTGCTTCTGCTGCTTCGTGCTGCCTCGAACGACGACAAACCTCGAACGACGACAAACGTCGTCGTTCGAAATACCCACCTTAAACTCCGGGTAGAGGAGTTTTCTGTTTCCCCCAATTCCGCAAATTGATTCCTTTTCTGTTATTCTAGTCGAGTCGTGGCTTCTTTCCAGATTCTCTTGAACTTTTTTCTTTCAGGAAACTCACGATGGTGAGGACCAAGTTGGATAATCGCATTCGGACGCTCATCGAGAATGGCGTGGCCGCGGGTCATCGCTCGATGTTCGCCGTCGTGGGTGACAAGGGACGCGATCAGGTACGCTGTAGGATGACGACTCCTAGGAACGTTCTCTTCAGATTGTCATTCTCCACCACATTTTATCCAAAGCCGTCGTGGCGGCCCGCCCGTCTATCCTGTGGTGCTACAAGAAGGACCTTGGGTTCAGCTCTCACCGCAAGAAGCGCATGAAGGAAGTGCAGAAGAAGCTTGCGCTGGGAAAGATAAACGTCCGCGTATGTTCTCCTCATTCCGATCGGTCTCCTCATCTCCTGATGTTTTAGGAGGATGACCCGTTCGAGCTGTTCGTTTCCTCAACAGAAATTCGCTACTGCTACTATTCTGAGTCACATAAGATTCTCGGCAACACTTACGGAATGCTAGTCCTGCAGGTGCGTCACCGTTTAAATTAATTCGCGGCAAGTGATTTTGCAGGACTTCGAGGCTATCACTCCTAACCTCCTGGCGCGCACTATCGAAACGGTCGAGGGTGGCGGCATTGTTGTGTTCCTGCTGCGAAGTGTGAACTCCTTGAGGCAGCTTTATGCTATGACCATGGATGTACACAGTCGGTACCGTACCGAAGCGCACACCGAAATCGTCGCCCGCTTCAACGAACGCTTCATTCTCTCCCTGGCCAGCTGTAAAATGTGCGCTGTCATTGATGATCAACTCAATGTTCTTCCGATTTCGTCGCACATCAAAAAGATTGAGGCAGTTCCCCCCTCTGAAAAGAAGAAGTTGTCGAAGGAGGAAGAGGTGCTTCGAGAACTGAAGGCTGCGATGGCTGACTCGAAGCCCATAGGACAACTCCTGGCGAAGTGCAGAACTAACTGTCAGGGAAAAGTTCTACTTCAGTTGCTGGACGTCATCACGGAGAAAACCCTAAAGGCGACATGTTCTATCACGGCTGCTCGCGGGCGTGGCAAATCCGCAGCACTTGGACTTGCTATTGCCGGAGCTGTGGGATTCGGTTACACTAGCATATTCGTGACAAGTCCCAGCCCAGAAAACTTGAAGACTCTTTTTGAATTCATTGTGAAAGGGTTCGAGGCCATGGATTATCTGGTCCGAGAAGTCTCAATGCGGCGGAACTGATATATTTTTTAGGAGCACACTGATTACGAGCTTATCCAATCGACAGACCCAGAGTTCAACAAGGCGACCGTGAGAATCAACATCACTCGCGAGCACCGCCAAACAATTCAATACATCCATCCTTCGGAAGCTGGTAAACTGGGCCAAGCCGAGTTGGTTGTTGTCGACGAGGCTGCTGCCATTCCCCTTCCTCTTGTCAAAGAGCTCATCAGCGGTAATGTTGAATTAGTGGGCACGCTGTAGAACACTCTTCTTTAGGCCCTTACCTGGTTTTCCTTGCCTCGACTATCAATGGGTATGAAGGAACCGGAAGATCGTTGTCTCTGAAGCTTCTCCAACAACTCCGGGAGCAGTCATCTGGCGCAGCGAAAAAGAACGAGAAAGGCCAGCAGCAGATCGCCACGGCCAACGGTACCTTTCACAGCAGAAGCATTTGCGTTCATCTGGAGCCGTTTTAGTTCGGACTCTTCATGAACTCTCCTTGGAAGAGAGTATCCGTTACAAGCCCGGAGATCATATCGAACAGTGGCTGAACAGGGTGCTGTGCCTTGATGCCACGAATATCCACCGCCTCATTTCCGGGACTCCACCACCCAAGGACTGCGAGCTGCAAGTGTCGTGCTCTAGTGGCAAGGGATCATAATCATATTTAGGTATTACGTTAATCGAGACACTTTGTTCTCATTCCATAAAGGGTCGGAACAGTTCCTAAGAAATATGATGTCCATCTATGCCTCCGCACACTATAAGAACACTCCTAACGATCTACAGTTGCTTTCCGACGCCCCGGCACATCATCTCTTTGTGCTCATGGGCCCGGTTCGTGACGAGCAAACTCACCTGCCAGAGGTATCATCTCGTATCACATAGTTTTGTCCATACCCTCTCTTTTAGATTCTGGCTGTTGTTCAAATTTGCCTGGAAGGCTCTCTTGCCAAGAGCTCCGTGTCAAGTAACTTGGAACGCGGAAGGCGTGCAGCTGGTGACCTCCTTCCATGGACCATTTCGCAGCAGTTTTTGGTAACTTTTGCATTGCACGAAATTGAGAACACTTATCACCGCTTTAGGATAGCGATTTCCCGACGTTGAGTGGCGCCCGTGTGGTGCGTATTGCCGTTCACCCCGATTATCAATGTAAGGAGTCTTCGTACTTCAGGATAACCTAGCATTGAAATGTTTCAGCTATGGGTTACGGTTCACGCGCCTTAGAACTCTTGATCCAGTACTACAGCGGTGAAATCTCGTCGTTGAGCGAGACGCCAGTGGTTCCTTCGACTTCCAAGATCCGCAACGTGGAAGACGACAAGATCGGTTTGTTGGAGGAGCAAGTCGCTCCTCGACCGCGAGAAGATCTGCCCCCGCTTCTTCACCGCCTGACAGAGCATCCGGCTGAGCGCCTCGACTATATTGGAACCTCGTTCGGGTTGACCCTGAATCTGCTCAAGTTCTGGAAGCGGGCCTCATTTGTTCCGGTGTACCTTCGGCAAACAACGAACGAGCTGACGGGAGAATACACCTGCATTATGCTCCGTAGTCTCGCCTCGGACGACGACGACGAATGCCTCCCATCGGAGAGTCGCTGGCTTGCATCCTACTGGAAGGAGTTCCGAACCCGTCTTATTTCGCTTCTCGGGTTCGAATTCTCGAAGTTCTCACCTCATCTGGCGATCAGCCTGATGCAGTTGAAAAACCCCCAAGTCGAGAAGCAGCTTGTAAGACAAGGTCAGTTCTGAGTGTTGTCCGTCAGGGTGCATGCCTTGTGTTTCAGTTTACAACCGCGAGGAGTTGGAGATGTTCCTTTCAAACACCGACTTGAAGCGCATGGCCCAGTACGCCAGAAACATGATTGACCACCACCTCGTAACAGACCTTCTTCCGGTCGTTTCCAAATTGTATTTCAACGATAAAGTTTCTGAAGAGGTGAGACGTCGAGGTTCATCTCCTCCTAATCATCTACTTTCCAGGTGAGGATCAACATCGTGCAGTCGGCAATTCTGCTCGGTTTGGGTCTGCAGCATAAGACGGTCGATCATTTGGTCAAAGAACTGGAGATGCCCGCGAATCAGATCCTCGCGTTGTTCAGCAAGACCATGCGGCGATTGAGTGATTACTTCGATTCGCTGTGTATGAACGCTTTGGAAAGACAAATCGGAAGGAAGAAGGAGAAAGTGGCTGACACGCCTGTAGGTAACGGTGTGGAGATGGAGGCGATGCCGATCTCCCTGGAGGAGGACCTCAGGGACGCCGAAGAGGACATCAAGCGCCGCCAAAAACGCGATAGAGCCAAGCTAGAAGCGGAGCTCGGAAAGTCGTTCAAGGAGTATGCCATCAAGGGCACCGACGAGCAGTGGGCAAATGCACTGTCGACTGTGAAGTTGGACCACGCCAAGTCGACGATTGTCACCGTACAGAGTCATTCGTAAGTTGCCAGCACCGTCTGCATGTACCAATTGCTCTCTCTAGGACGCCGAGCAAGAGCACTGACTACGAAGCGCAGTCACCTTCCACGAAGAAAAATTTGAAGAGGAAGCGGAAGAGCGGCGGCAAGAAGTGAGCGCGTTGTTGAAGTTGTTTCCTGTTGTCATTGTTGTTCAATCTTGTTGATTTTAAGTTGTTGTTGTTGGCATCGATAAACCATTAGAGATTCACAAAATGAAATTCACAAAGACCTCAACCCTCGACGTCCATTGCCTCCCGGTCGTCGGCGGCTGGAGGCGCTTGGGGGGGTACCTGGGAAGAGGCGCGCGGGTGGATAACAACCTGTGACGTCGCGACGACCTCCGTGGAGCGCTTTCCGCTCGTGATGCTCTGCGAGAGTTCGAAGTACTGGTTGGGGTGGGTGATGACGGTGACCAGCGCCCCTTCGGCTACCCCGTGGGTGCACTCCAGGAAACGCGCACAAGCCTTGTCGAACTTCGATAGTTTCACGTTCTCCATTATCTGAAGAAGACGGTTAAGGGAGGCTCGGAGACGGACACCAACCGATTCGATCTGCTCCTTCTTCAGGCCGTTGGCTTCTAGCTTCTGGATGAGCATCTTGTGGTCGCTGTGACGATAGGGACAGCCGTGACAGTCGCTCGCCGTTGGCACGGGACCGAGGATAATCTTCGGGCATGGGAACGCCTGGGACTCCGTGTGAGATCCTTCTTTGCCGTAGTGATGGCGGATGTTGTACGCGTACTCCTTATTGAACTGAAAGCGAAGTCCCCAACTGAACAGGCTTCCTGCTCCGGGACTTACCTTGTCAAGGTCGATCTTCTTGGTGAATTCATTGCGGAAGAAGGCGAGCGAGTTCTCCAGGGACATTCCAAGACCCTTCAAAAAGAGGCCGTATTGGCGACGCGCGTGGTGCCGGAGGTGGTGGTCCGTCTTGAGGCGCTGGTGAATCTGTCGCATGCACAGGGGGAACGCCTTCTTCGCCAGGCTGTCGATCATGTCCGGGGTGATGGCTTCGTCACTCTTTTCGCCCTTGTACTCCTTTCCGAGATACGCGTTGCTCGTCATCGTTTTAAGCAACGGCAGGAGGCGGTCCTCTTCTTGAACGATGCTCATCTGCTTCGAAGCTCTCTGAACAACTGCCTAGTAGGTACTCGTACACGAGAGGAAGACACTTACCGCCATCGCATTGGCCATGTTGGCGCGCAGTTTTGTGCAGAAGATGGAGATGAGGTCTTCGTTGGGGACGTGAGCGAACCCGGCGCGCACAAACACTTTTCGGTTCTTCACGAGCTCAGGGCATTCGGTGAAGTACACCTTCCAGTACCTGCTGGAAGTGACGTCCCGTTCGGAGGGCCCGCAGTCCTTGAGATACGGTAGGAGCTCCTGTGCCTCCGAAACTTTCAGCTGGAAATTCGGATGAAACTAGTATTCAAGCAAACGACCTACTTCTCTCATTTTGAACTTATTGTTGGCGATGAAGTCGCGAGCCTCGTCCTGGGCGATATTTCTGAAGCGGAAACGGAAGAGGTCCAGCTCGTGCTGGATGAACCAGCGCATCTGGTCCGGCGACTGGCAGAAGGCGAGGCGTAGGATGAAGTGGGACGTCGTGTCCGCAGTGTACTTCTCGAAAGTTGACTTCTGGCTCGCGCCGGCCACCATGATCGGCATCGCTGTACGGATTTCCTGGAAACGCAGCAGTAGAGTCAGGGGTGGTTAATGCTTACCTTGGAGAGAAAGTCGTCCCATTCCTGCGATCCCCTGGCGAGCGACCCGTTCGCCTCTTCCACCCTCTTGAGTACCTTCAGGCGACTCCGTGCGGCGTCTTCGAACTCGTAGAGAGAGATTGTTCCGGTGGGGGGATCGGCGTAAAGGGACAACACCGAGCGGCCCGTGAAATTTGCGGCCTTCTTGGACGCGGTCAGCCGTCCAAGGCGGCTCTCCTTGTACACCTTTCGTCCCGGCGTCGTCGATCCGAGCAGCATTTCGAGGACACGAATATCTCGAGGATTCGAGTGACTAGACTTCCAAACTCCCCGTTTTCCGCCAAAATTTCGCGCTTTCTTGGGAAGCATCAGGGCATTCGTGTCAGGAGCCCGCCACGCATATGCTCGGCCCATCTGATCTGGGTCACAAGGTCAATGGCATCGGTCGCCTTAGGGCTGCGCGTTCCGAAACCGCTGCCAGTCCGTCCGCCGATCGCCGCGCGCCAACATGAAGATCCGACCGTGGGCATCGATTCTCCTAGTGATCCCCCTCGGCAAGTTCCCTCCAGAAGCCCCTTAATGCGAGTCCTCTTCAGGCATGGCCTCCGGCTTCATCACCGGGGGAATCCCCGTTCCCGGCAGGACCGTCTCCGCCGTCAGTTTCTTCCAGATGTACGGCGCCTCCTGCGCCCCCTCCACAAAGCGCTCCTACACCCTCGACCAGATCAACGGAGTGAGTTCCCTCTTCCCGGCTACAGTAATCCTCTCACAAAGGTGCTCGCAAACATCGACGCCGAGAACATCGCCGCGAAACTTTTCCGGAATCTCTGTGAGTCGTCGACTCTCTCCACTCCTAACCATCCCTTCAGATTTCGCGATCGGAGATGTCGAAGTCGAAAGACTCATGGGCAAGTGGTATATGGTAGTGGATTCGCCTACTGTGCACTCCGAGCAGTGCAGTGTATCCTACTGTAAATCCCCGCAGTCCTTCTTAGCGCTATCCCCGCTCCATCGTTTCAGATTCCCTCGTCGACAACGACGTCTACACGGCGACCTTCTCCACACGCCAGTACTCCCTCGCCGGCAACTCTACCGTAAACTATAACGGGTACGGTATAAAGATAGGCCCCGACCCCGGCCAGGTGCTCATCAACACGGGGCACCCGGCGGACCCGTGTCCCTGTGAGTCCCGCGGCGACTCCGACCCGTAGCAGTCTAGATGTCTTTCAGACTTCCCGATCCGTCTGGGGAGCGTCGACGAGCGCGGCCAGTACTCGTACATGATCCTGACGCAGCCTCTGAAGCATCCTACGGTGGTGCTCGCGAGGGATCCTCTCGACTTCGAGCTCAGCCACCGCGCCGAAGTCGAGGACTTCCTCTCGCGCTACGGATTCACGAAACCGCTCGCGCTCCTCAACGTCAACACGACCGTCCACTTCACAAACGCCTCCGCCTGTCTCGATGCCTATCTCTTCTACAAAAACCTATAACCATTTCTGTCCCTGTGCGTAGTAATAAACTGATCTGCCAACAAGTGAGGTAAAGGGTAAAGGGGGGTAAAGGTAAAGGGGATAAAGGGGGACAACAGCCTGCAGGGCTGCTCGCAGTCGATCGAATCTCGTCCGTTTGTCGAGGTCGCCATGGAAACGGCGGCGCGCTTTCGAAATCGGGCCTGTTCTCCGCTGTCGTCACTTCAGCATCGCCATTCGACGATATGGGGGACCCATACGAAGGATTCAACGACTACGATCCGGCCTACGACACGCAGGTGAGCGAACCTCCCGCCAACCATCGATTTCTGCCCACTGCAGCATGTCCTCGAGGACAAGTCGTTTCTGCACGCGGTGGCGCGCTCGAGCCACGGCAGGAGACCGGTAAGTCGACGATTCGCCCTCCCCTCAAAATTTCCTTCAGACGACTTCGGGGCTCCGCTCGGTGGTCGGCGGGCGGATGCCGACCGCTTCCGGAGGTCGCATCCCTTCGGCGATGGGTCGCTTCGGCGTCGGCGCGGCCTTCGGCCTCCGGAGCTCGATGGCCTCGCAGAGGAACGTCGGTACGGCGAATCGCGACGCTGCCAATCGGCCGATGACTGCCGTTCGTGCGGCCGGCTACACGTCTAGCGGCAGAAGTAGGCAAGACTACAGTAAGGGTACGGTAGACGTTGCAGCGACGACGTTCGAGATGGCAAGGCCGCAGCGGCCTCAGGACGCGGAGGGCGGCAACAACGAGAAATGTCGCGAGATGGAGCGACAGATCAACGAGCTCCTCAAGGAGAGCATCTTCGCGAGTGAGCGGAAGGACTTCAAGGCGGTAGGCGTGGACCACGGGGAGGGGACTGAAGACGGCTTCAGGCACTGGAGAAGGCGAAGGAGGCGGGACGGAAGGAGCGCGCGGTGGTAAAGCTCCGCGAGCAGCTGCAGATGATCGACTCGCTGAACGTGGACCTCACCTACAGCGTGCTTTTCAACCTGGCGCAGCAGTACATGGCGAATAATATGTTGACGGAGGCGATGAACTCCTACCAGGTGATCGTGAAGAACAAGCTCTACCAGAACGCTGGACGCCTCAAGATCAACATCGGCAACATCTACTTCCGCAAGAAGGACTACCACAAGGCCATCAAGCACTACCGCATGGCCCTTGACCAAGTGCCGCAGGTTCAGAAGGAGGTGCGCGTGAAGATGATGAACAACATCGGCGTCGCCTTCATCAAGCTCGGCAACTACGCCGAGGCTCTGGACACGTTCGAGCATTCGCTAAACGACCGCGCGGACTACACGACGTCGCTGAACCTCATCCTGACGGCCTACTGCCTGGACAACGTAGAGAAGATGCGCGAAGCGTTCCAGAAGCTGCTGGACGTGCCGTTGATGATCGACGACGAGCCAAAGTTCGGCGAGCAGGACGTGTTGCTGGCGCAGGCGATCAGCAACGACGCCCTCCGGCAGTGGGAACGCCAGCGGAAACAATACGCCGAGCGGACGATCCTCACGGCGGCGCGCATAATCTCGCCGGCGATCGCACCCTCGTTCTCCGAGGGCTACGCCTGGTGCGTCGAGGCGATCAAGCAGAGCATCTACGCGCCCCTGGCCACCGAGCTCGAGATGAACAAGGCCGTAGAACTGCTGCGTCACGGCGATGTCGCCGCCGCCTCCGACGTCCTCCTCGTCTTCAACAACAAGGAGAGCAAGGTGGCCAGCGCCGCGGCCAACAATCTTGCCTTCTTGAGCCTCTTGCAAGGCGCCGCGCGCCTCGACGAGGCCGCTCAGTTCGCCGATCAAGCCCTCGCCGTCGATCGCTACAACGCCAGCGCCCTCGTAAACCGCGGTAACATCTTCTACGTGCAGGGTGACCTCGATCGCGCCCTCCAGCACTACAAGTGAGTCTCACCCTCACTACCGTACCCCGTCTGTTTCAGGGAAGCACTCTCCGTGGATTCCTCATGCGTACAAGCCCTCTACAACATGGGGCTCGTCTCGCGACACCAGGGGAACGTAGAGAAGGCCCTCGATGCGTTCTACAAACTCCACCACATGCTCCTCAACAACGTCCAAGTCCTCTGCCAACTCGCAGCCATGTGAGTACCGTAACCCCCTCCATGACCGGCGTCCTTCAGCTACGAGTCTCTCGAGGACACAGCGCAGGCGATCGAACTCTACACGCAGGCAAACTCGTTGGCGCCGACGGACCCCGGCATCCTCGCGAAGCTGGCCACTATCTACGACAACGAGGGCGACAAGCCCCAGGCGTTCGAGTGGCGCGTCCAGAGCTACCGCTACTACCCCTCCAACATCGACGTCATCGAGTGGCTCGGCGCCTACTACATCGAGGCGCAGTTCGCTGAGCGCGCCGCGAAGTACTTTGAGAAGGCCTCTCTCATGCAGTAAGCAGTCCTAACTCCCCTGAGCAGCACAGAAATGTGTTCAGACCCAGCGAGATCAAGTGGCAGCTGATGATGGCCACCTGTCTTCGGCGCTCAGGAAACTACCAGAAGGCACTCGAGCTCTACCGACAGATTCACAAGAAATTCCCCGAGAATATCGAGTGCATCAAGTTCCTCGTTAGGATCTGCACGGACCTCGGAATGCCCGAAGCCAAGGAATACGTGGAGAAGCTCTCGCGCACCGAGAAGATCCAGATGCTCCGCCAGCAGAGAGAGACCGACTCCAGCCAGGGGAAGCGACGAAGTGCCCAGGCCTCCTCCGCCCATAGCCTGCCGCCACAGACGTCTCGTAGGTCTCTGCAGACAGACTGTCTCCACCAAGCTCACTTTAGTGGGTCGACCTAACTCGCTCACGATGCGAACCTCGTCGGCCAGGATCAACTTCGATGACAGTGAACCGTTCCAAGTGGCACAACGTAAAATGAGTAAGAATGCCAGGAATGTGCGTGATAACCCCGCTCCAGATTCGGCTGACCTCTCCTACAAGGACCCCTTGGGCCCAGGCCCAGTCAGACCGAAAACGGGTTTGCGATCGGCCGGCTTCGGCCACGACGACTTCGATGGCGAACACATCGACGACAGCTTACTACCCGAATGAAACGCACTCTTGAGGCAGCACAACAATGTGTATGTACATAACAATCTGTTAACGAAAACAGTTCCTACAGCAGCAATGGAAGACTTCTCAACTCTTGACAACGGGTTTCCCACGTCCAGCCTTCTTGAACCTTTGCGCATCTTGCTCCTTGATTTTAGAAAGTGACGGCTGAGCGGACTTGCTCTGGCGCCATTTATCCATGACTTCGGCAAATGCGTTCTTCTGCTGCGCGACAACAGGGTGCTTCACTACGGGAGGAATGCTGAACAGTTTGCGAATTGCTTCGTTCTTGAACGCTCCAGCGTAAATCAACGACATCAGGTTACTTGTGCACCAGTAAACACATAGCGCCTAAAGCTAAGCAGTTATTGGTTGAAAATGAAATCTGGAACGAACCGATGAGAACTGACTGCTGACGACGAAAATAATCACGGGTAAACCGTAGAGCATGCCAAGCCTCATGGTAGGAGGCATCTGATCGGTACTGGTTCCGACTTCAATTCCGACTCTGGTCACAATGGCCATAGTGGCCGCAGAGATCAACGGTAGGGCATAGTATGGGTCGGCCAAGGTGAGGTCCTGGAACCACAAAGCACCTCCGGTAGAGAGACCCGGATAGCTGGCTTCGACCATCTTCTTGATGGCAAAAAACTGCGTAGCGAATACACCTCCGTTGGCCAGGAGGATAAAGAACTGTCGTCCAAGGCGAATGTCCTTCGACTTCATGAAGTCCCTTTGCTCCAGGAAGACTTGTTGGACTAGAACGCACTCTCTAGATGCTACTTGGAATGAGAATAACGTACCCAAAAGGTTGTTTCCTTCACGACGTGCGTCGTCAATGCGATCTCTGAATTCTGAAATTTCCTTCTTGTACATGCTCTGTTTGGCTTGAAGTTTCTGGGACATGATGGGCACATGAATCAAAAGCAATCTAAGTGCGACGGTGGCTGAAATGGCGGTATTCAACAGAGATGTTTGCTGTTAAGTCAAACCCATCACAATCGACGCCCACCAGGGAACGTCAAGGTGAACGTGAACGGCTTCCAGACCGATTCTGAAGTAACTGGAGGGCTTCCACCAGCTAAGAAGACCGAGCTCCCCGAGAACGCTCTCTCCGGCTGCCGCGAGTTCGTCGATGGAGAGTGTCGGTTCCGGTGCTGCCGGTAACGAGGGAAGATCCTTGGCATTCTGAAAATAACGAAATGGAGAATAAAAAGGGTGAGGAGCTTACGGCTAAATCCTGAAGGTTGAAAATCTGTTGAGAGGAGATAGCGCGGTACTGGAAGACAGTCTTCGGTAGCAACGCTCTTTTGGCGAGAGGGGCCGAGGAGGAGGCGTTGACGAGGTATCGACGGACGCCGAGACGGGCATGTACCGACAGCATTGTGGCCAGCGGATTCGGCGATGAGTATGACTCCTCCCCGGAGGGCAGAATCTCGCTGATCCCGGCTACAGTTGCGTTCTCGCGGACCTCAGGGCGAACGTGGTGGGAGTCAGCCTGCACTCAAGTGTGTTTACTCGATCTCGTCAAAGGTCCAGGGGGCGAAGAACATCTATTTATCCAATTTACGACGCCGCGCACATATTTGCCGATGCGTCCCATCGGACACACAGGTGGCCCTTCTTGTATTTGCATAATCGCGAAGCGCGAAATCTCCAACACTCCCATGTCGTCCTCTTCCGGTTGCACCGTGGGGTTGCACCGTCTTCTGGGTCCTTTTTACGGTGCGCCGCCTTATCGCTGACGAAATCGCGGCGGTCGGCGCCACTCGTGACTTCTCGAAAACGGTCCACCCTTTTTGGCGCCTTCCTCTCCTCGGGCCGCACAGTAAAGCGCGTCTTCGAAGTTCGATCGGAGGGGCGAAACGACTTTCTATCAGTTAGTTTTTGCGTCCTCGCTTTGAAAAACAGCGACCGGCAGCCGATTCCGCTCGAACGGCGTCCGTTTTTTCGCCTTCCAGATCGAACACTTTGAAACGCGGCGCGAGGAGATCGAACGTCCGATAGCGACAACGATCCATCGGCCTCCAACTCCTCAGTCTTTCTGGAACCCCGCCTGGACACGCTAATTAGATCTCCCCTGTTGTACTGTAATCCTCGCGGCTCGTTCGGATTGCACCTGACTCCACGGAGCAATCGTAGCAATTGCACCTGACTCCACGGAGCAATGGGGTGCGACAACATGTAATATGTTTGATATCGCAAATAAATTCGTGAGTTTACGAGGCGTCGACCGGTTTTTGGTTCCAATCAAATCTAAGCAGCTGCGGACTCCATTCCGAAGCCGCCCCCGGAGAGCGTCGCTTCGTGTTTCAAACGTTTGTTTCGCGGGGATTAGGACTGATAATGATGCGACGGCACTTCCGCTAATGCCCGAGAATCGGCGATCGATCCCTGGCTACAGGCACTGCTACTTCCATGATCCCGGGGGCGTCACTCCCGGCACATCTTCCCCGACGCCAATCAGCTGTTTTGCACCCTGAACGATCTCTCGCCGGCGGTGTTTTCGTTTGTGCATCGCCGGCGATTAGGCACCTCGCTCGCGCGTCTCCGTTTCTTGGTCGTCCGATGACCTTGCGGTTTCGCGTGACAAATTGGCAACATTTTTTCGTTTCTAAAAGGGTCACCCGATCGACGACCACCCAAGGAAGACAAAAACGGTGCTAATGGAGGATTACCCCTGCGTGATCCCCCGAAGCCTTGTGGAAGGCGTTCGCCCGTCTTCGCGAGCCTCTTGACGCGGTTGCCGACAGTAGTCTGCCGCGATAGGCGCGCAATATAATGCTCTAATCCACTTACTCTCTCCTTTCCGCTATACTGCTCCGCAGGGACGTCCACCAGATCTCTTTATGCCTGTTAGGGAGAAACTCGCCCAAAGTTGTTTTTTAAGTGGAACCCAGCGGTTATCAGAAATTGAGAACCCTTCCCGAAAGGTCCCTTTCCCAGAACAAGAACTCCAAAAGGCGTTTTCCCTGCTGACTCATCCTTGTCCACAGCCCTCACCTTCTTCGGCGCCCCTTCTCGTCAAGCAGGTGTTTGTCCTCGGCGCCTTCTTCGCCCGACTCGTTTCTCCTCACGCTAATCGTCTGAAATCGCTTCGATTTATGTAAATTCGCGCGATTATTCAGAGAACCGCGACTAGTCGCTTCCGCCTGATTTCGCCTTCGGTGCTCCGCCGACGATGACGGACCTCGTGGACCTGGAGACGCACTCCTACCTCCGCGAGCTCGACTCATTCGGACGTCCACCGCCGCAGCAGAGGATCCTCGAGAGGGAGCCAATGGTCACCAGAGAGTTCACCCAGAAACTCCACAACATCAACATCACCCACCAGAAGGTACGGTAGGCTTCTTGAGGGGAACAAGCAGTTCTGACAAATCCTAAAAGAATTGCCCCGATTCCGTTTGTTTGGTTTCATTAGTAAGCTGAGCTGCCAGCGCGATTCTCCGACCCTGACAGCTTCGCTTCGAAGTGCCGTCAAAGCGTCGATTTCAGAAAGTAAGCGCTTCTTCGGCGATGGTCCCCTCTTCTCCTCCGACGAATTCGCTGACGAAGCTCGGAGAACGCCGGCAGATGACAAGGGACGAAATCGACGACCTTCGGAATATGGTGAGTCGATGTTTTCGCCCTCCTCGGCAGCTGTTTTTCGGAACAAAAAAATTACTGTCACTCGCGGCGACAGATGTAAGGAAGTGGAAACACTCAGAGGGAACAAAACATCGCTGAAATGAATGTTTTCCCTTCAGGTGCTGAAGGCCACACGTCCCAAGAATCCGTGGATGAGCTCGCAGGGCCACTCTCCCGAGGAGTCGCGCCGTTACGCGCGCCAGATGTCTTCGTCTGGCGACTTGCAAACCCCTCTCAACGTGAGCACGACGTCCTCGGCCTCGAAGGCGTCGCTCAGTCCCGTGAGTCCGCTCTCGAACACGGGCACCACCTCCTCGCTCACCTCGAACTCCTCGGGGCGGTTGCCAACTCCCAACGGCGTCTTCCACGCACGCCTAACTCAGGTGAACGACGACGACGGCAGCGGCGGTCGGCCCACGTCCCCGCTGAAGACCTCGAAGACGTACTACCACAGCTCGGCGCTCGTAGGGAGGTCGCCGCGCGCAGAGTCGCCCTCCTCGAAGATCACGACGAAGGCGAACGGCACCACGAGCATCCAGTTCCCTTCATCCGACAAACCCTCCAACTCTGGAACTCGGTGGCGCATCCGCACCGTCGACGAGGCCCCCGAGGCGCCGCCACCGACAGAGGCCCTCCGGAAGGTCATCGGGACGTGCTGCGAGTGCCAGAAGGCCGTCTTCGACGACAACAGCGTCACCTACGCCCTCGACAGCATCTTCCACGACCTCTGTTTCGTCTGCAGCCTCTGCGGAAGGACCCTCCGAGGCAGGAAGTTCTACCGGGTAAGCGTTCCATACCGTATTCCACGTACCGCGCTCTAGGTGAAGGACAAAAACTACTGCCAGGAGGACTACGAGTACGTCGGAATGCACGAAAACGCCGAGAAGTGCGAGGAGTGTGGCCACCCAATTCTTGATATGGTGGGTAGTGCTAAGAGAACTGGGATACCGTAACCCTCCAGGTTCTGCAAGCGCTGGGGAAGTCGTTCCACCCGTCATGCTTCCGCTGCAAGCAGTGCCGCACGAAACTCGACGGGATCCCGTTCGCACTGGACGACGAAGGAAACGTCTTCTGCATGGACGACTACCAGAAGAAGACGCTGCCGAGGTGCGCCGCCTGCCTCCACTCGATTCTGCCCCACGCGGTGAGTCTTCCCCCCCCTTTCCCGACGATTCCTCGCCCTTCCAGGAGTCCGGGAAGGTCGTCCGCGTCGTCGCCCTCAACAAGGAGTTCCACATAGCCTGCTACGTCTGCGAGGTTCGGCTTTCCATCTCTGTCTTCATCTCGGCGCTTTAGGGCTGCGGAGTGCAGCTGACCAACGAGGTCGGAGGACGCTGCTACCCGCTCAACGAGCACCTCCTCTGCCGGAACTGCCACGTCCACTGGGAACGCACCGGTGGAGACCGTAACCCGATCACGGACCTCTGAGGGCGCCATATCAACCTCGCTCCATTCCAAATACTCAAAGAATTCTTTTCGAAGAACGCCCCGGCCACCGAATTCTCTGCCTTGAACTCCCACCGCTCCGTTTTGCCACTTATTTGCACAAGATGAATATATAGAGCTTTATGTACTGAGGATCCAGTGAATGTTCGAACCGTGATAGAGAAGAAAATAAATACCGTACTCTCACCGAAACTGTTTCCGTGAGAGGAGCGCAACATTCCGAAAACCGTATCGTTCTGATCTTCAAAAGGATATCGCATTGTGTGGCGCGACTAAAGAAGAAATTGAGGACCTCTTCGATATACAAGATGACACAAAAGTTCTATAATGCTGATTTCAATTGTTCATTTTTTGTCATTTTGTGAATCGGTCGGGTCTTCTCTTTGTTATATTCGAATTCAGCATCTATTTCTACTTACTACCTCACTCTTAGATTTTTCGTAACTTTAGAACGCGGTTTTGAAAACGGTTCTCTTTAAAATGCATTTTTCGGTCACAGTGACCGTTTCGCACAGTGACCACAGTGACCAAAGATCCAAAAACGCAGAACCACGGCCAATACGTGAAAAGGGGCTCTTAGAAGACTGTGCAATTGGAAAGCAACCACTTTCCTGCTTCTGAAGTAATTTTGAGAGAGATTTATGAAACTGCAGAGAATTCACTGGGTTTTGTGCACAAAACAGTTAATAGCAAGTTCTCCCTCTGTCAAAAGCTGATTCTGAGAGGCGTTTTGTGAAAGAACACTTCGAAAACAGGCGGTGGATGCTGGTGCAGAACCGGACACCTGCCCATGGAGCCAAAGGAGCAATGGGCTCCTGCCGGCAGCGGATCCCAGACTTCTAGACCATAGAAGATCGACCCTCGAACAGCCCCGATTTTAATCCCATGGATTTTGCGGTGTGAAGCATCTTGGAGAAGAAGGCCTGCCGACTTCGCCACGCAACAAGCGACTCTCCGTAAGCCGCTCTCCAGAAGGCATGGGACGAAATATCAATTATAAGTCTAGCGGCAACAGTGAAAAATTTTCCATAGCGTTTGGAAGCCAGAAAGTGGTCACTACGAAATGAATCTATGATATCCCAAGTAGTTTTTGTTGCTCTTTCTTATGATATATGTTGTTTGTTTTACTTCGTTCACCGCTTCGACATATGATCGATTTTCGGTGTCACCCTGTATAGTTAATCACAATAGTATTGCGTTGATCCACAGGAAATGGCGGATTCTGTAAACATCCTTTAATGTCACAATATTTGCTATCATGACCAAACCAATGGGTACGTTGCTCAGTACAGTTAATTCTCTCCTCACACTATATGATTGGCGACTTGTACATTACATTTCTCCTGATGTTGGAAGCCTATTCTGCCGTGATGACCATTTTTCTGGCACCTCGAGATGGCGAAATGCGAAATGATGTGCGGGCTTCTTATGATATTCATTGTGTGATGTACAACGACTGCCTTCAACGACTGCCTGGGTCTAGTCTACCGGATGCATTTATCGATGTATTGGTCATATATCAGTTTACGAGTTACGAGTTTATTTCGTGAGTCAAAAGCTTACGCCTTGCACGACACCGAATAATCGACAAACAGAGGATGTCTCGTTACAGCCGTCTTCATCCCTGGAGCGGCGTGGATGTCGAACCGGTCGGAGACGGCGCGCATCACGGGGCATCTGGGACTCGACAATATTTCGGATCCGGCAGCCGAACATCCTCTTCGCGGGCGTTTGCGGCACAGTGGAGGCTTCTGAGCTAACATCTGCTTCGAAGAGACGGTTCCTTGCTCCGAAAATTGTGTCTTCACCGGTGGTGGTGTCCTTGGAGCGTCGTCGACCTTCAGAGTGACTTCTCATGTAGCGGGATTCCTGGCGTCGGACATCTTGTTGTCATATATCAGAACATGAGCAAAGCGCAAAAATATGGCCTTGTCGGATCACCATGTTCTGTTAGCTCCAATGGTTCCAAATGGTTAAGTAACATAACAGATAATAGAGACATGTGGCAGGTAGCGATCACTCACAGCTACCATGCCCATAAATGACTCCACGAGGTCATTTGAACTTTGAGGGAACAGAGGCCAAATGTCGAGAAAATGATCTCCACGACGATCCACAAAAAGTACGACTACCCGAGACCTCACATTTTCAAGAGAAGTGCTCTCGCTGACCTCCCTCTGTCCTACGACCCTTGATACGAATGAGTGGCGCTTTAGGCAGTTCCAGTTGGATGTTGAATTTGAGGAAACCGGTGAGCAACGAAAAGCAAGGGTAGGCTCGTGGTGCATACTTATCCTTCCTCTGTTATATGTTTAGTAGTGTTTTTTGTC
This sequence comes from Steinernema hermaphroditum, assembly GCA_030435675.1. Lineage (NCBI taxonomy): Eukaryota > Metazoa > Nematoda > Chromadorea > Rhabditida > Steinernematidae > Steinernema > Steinernema hermaphroditum. The sequence goes on from CM059622.1 coordinate 9,328,668, forward strand.
GCCCAAAATCGATCCGTTTTGGGGGGCTTTTGTGCCGGGGGAGGGTTAATTTTATTGCACCGTGTTGCAATGGGTAGCATAATTATGGTGGTAAAAAATTTTTTCGCTCGTCGTGGGACCATCAGGGATAAATGGGCTCTTTTTGCTGATGATTTATTTTTTGATACAGGAAGGTGGTGACGATGGGGGTAGGTTCATTCGAGAGGAGATGAAAAGTTATGCCGTAATGGGCAAAAACATATTCGGCGAAATTGCTAAATTGGGGGCAAACTGTAGAAAAAGTGCCAAAAATGGGTATCGGGAAAATTCCGCGGATGGGTAAATTCCGCGGATGGTAAGTTCCGTGGAGTGGATAAATTCCGCGGACGAATTCACCGAAATTCTATTCTGGATTGTCTCCATTGTCGTGTTTCGGTCACGTTTCTCGACTGTTTTGATTGTGTTTTCAGATCAAACTCGATGAATCAAATTGTTAACTGGGGAATCTCGGAGAAGCAGCGCCGTATTGCACTCAACGATCTCCGATTACATTAAGGTGTTCGAGAATTTACGGGACGCTTCCACAAGGGGATGCAGGTTCCACTTCAGCCAAGCCATACGCAAGAAAGTGAAGTCTTTCTGCCACACTTAAGAACAATCGGAATCTGGCCAACTTTGTGAAAGGAGTTTGTGGTAGCGTCTGTCTTCCCCGGGATTTGCAAGAAGAATACATTTTGCAAGATCCATCAACTTCAACAAGACCAAGAACTTTGGCAAGATGTGAAAGTATTGTATTGCTCACGAAACTCTTCCGAAATTCGGAAAGGTCCCGCCACGAAAAATTGGCGCGCCATTTCCTGCCATCGGCAGGTTTACAATGGAAATTGGTGATTATCACAGTTTTCTCGCGAGCTGCGCGATTCGCTAGAATTTCTGAGCGTAACTTTGTTCAGCGTAACTTTCTGCATCGAATGAACCCGGGTTTGTATCGATCTGAGCGAAATCCACAGAGAAATAAGCTTTACATTAATTTGCCTTATCAACATCCCGGGTTCTGGCCCATTTCTGGCATAGGACAGGGAACTTTTAAGTGATTTACACAGAACAGCGAACCAGCAAGCATCAAACTATCAACAATAACATCAAGCAAGTACAGTTAAGACGACTCAGAGCTCGACTCTGAGTATTCTCCACTTTTGGAATCCGATGGCCGATGATGCAAGCCAGCGAAAGAGGAACACCGTAGCTGCATGTGCTTCTCCTCTGCATATGTGCTTATGGTTGATAGTTTGATGCTTGCTGGTTCGCCGTTCTGTGTAAATCACTTAAAAGTTCCCTGTCCTATGCCAGAAATGGGCCAAAACCCGGGATGTTGATAAGGCAAATTAATGTAAAGCTTATTTCTCTGTGGATTTCGCTCAGATCGATACAAACCCGGGTTCATCCGATGCAAAAAGTTACGCTGAACAAAGTTACGCTCAGAAATTCTAGCGAAATCGCGCAGTTCGCAAGAAAACTGTGATAATCACCAATTTCCATTGTAAACCTGCCGAAGGCGAGAAATGGCGCGCCAATTTTTCGTGGTGGGAGCTTTTGAAGAGTTTCGTGAGCAATACAATATGTGAGTTCGTTGGCTACATAACGTAAGCGCGTGTTAAATTACCTGATACAGACGGTCATTTCAGGTCGTACTGGATGCCTCTCATTCCATACATAAACTACGGACCAAGTTACAATGGGCCGACCACCACCAACCACGTTGAAGGTTTCCATCGGCGTTTTCATGAGATTTTCGGATCATAGCACCCACCGCTTAACGTATTTCTCCACCAATTCCGTCTATTCGCCTTGGAAAACAACACGGAAGCGCAGCAGCTTCACGAAGGACACCGACTTATAGCGCGTCGTCGCAAAATAGATATCGACAAGAGCATCAAAGGAGGGCATGCTGCAATGGCATTAGAAGCTCACTTAATGGATTCACCGTCTGCATCGTCTGTGGTAAGACTAATCGTGTATTTGTAAATCCGCTTGTTTAGTTTGTTGATAGGTTCTATCGCTATCAAGCTTATCTCGCTTTACCGAAGCGACGTTTGGAACAGATGCATGAAGGCGTTCTAGAGTTACATGGTTTCACTGACGAAAACGAACGTCATATCCATTTTGAGAATGAAGCAGGTGATTCCGATGAGGACGAAGGCTTCAATGGGAGGGTTTTATCAAAACGACTTACATACGACACATTTTCAGAAGGACCTTTAGAAGATGAAATCTTAAAGGCTGTCGCTGTCGACAGTGCTCCAGCTCCTGTACAGGTCAAACAGTCATCTTCGAGCATCGCGCCGTATCTGGAGGAGGCCGCTCTGAGCTGGAATATTTCCGTCAGCTCGTTCCCCGAGTTATTCATATCGCCTTCTGATCTGTTTTTCGATGCTGCAATTCCAGATGATTCGCTCTTTCATGGCTGACAACTTCCACTGTTTTCACTGTTACTTGATAAATCTCACTTCCACTGTTTAATTGCGAAATTTTTGAAGTTTATCTGATAATCCGCGGAATTTACCCACTCCGCGGAATTTTCCCATAATCCAAAAAATGCATGTTTTACATTTTGGCCTTGGAAAACTTCAAAGTGGGGCATGATTTTTTCGGGAAGTGTTATGATCATGTTCAGCTTGGTTAGAAGTGCTAAAAAGTGAGGTCCAAATTTGTCGTGGTGGGAGCCTCAAGGGGTAGGGGCCTGTTTTTGGTGACCGGTTATTTTCGCACGGTGAATGATGTGTTGGGGGGAGAGTAGGCTCATTCGATAGAGCTCAAAAAGTTGTCTCGAATGAGTGAAAAAAATATTTTTCATTCAATTTTTAGCCTAAAATTGGCCAAAAGTGAAAAGCGACAGTTTTGGCGGGAAGGCTATTTTTCTTCCGTCGTTTGTTTGTTCCCGGCGAGCTTATACGCAAAAAATAGCCTGTCAACTGGGCACCAATCGTTACACCTTGAGATTGCGCATAAATGCACCCTCGCCGAGAAATTAATCATTCAAATTGTGACGGTATTGAGGGTAAATTTTTTTTTTGCACCGTGTTGCAATGGGTAGCACTCTCACTCGTGTTGCGGTGGCGAGCGGTCGGTCCCTCCGGCCGCTCTCTGAGTGTCCGGTTGGCCAGATGGCAAACCTCGTGGCAGTTGTGACTGTTCCGGCTTCCAGAGGGAATTGGGACACCCGGAAGCCGTAGTCCCACCACTGCTGACAACAAGATGTCCGACGCCAGGAATCCAATGCCCGACGATGCGTGAGAAGTCATCCCAAAGGTCGCCGACGCTCTGAGGAACTGCGAAGACGCAACCAGGACCACGGACCATCAGATGCAAGCTCAGAAGCGCCCGCTCTGCCGCAAACGATATTCCGCTGCCTCAGCTGAAGATTTGCCGATTCCCAGATGCGTCAAAAAAAAAGTCAAAGGTGACCGTATTTGGAGCAAAAGGAAGGTGGTCCCGCAACGATTTCCCTGATTTATCAGGAGATACGGTAATTTCGCCTGCATTTCACTGTTTTTCATGCAATTTCGGCGTGTTTTGCCATTTTTTACGTTTTTCGTTCTCTTTTGCTTCACTGTGCTCTTTGCGTCCACTTGCAAGGGAGGGAAAGAGCATGCCGGCCTAAGGCTTTTCAATCAACTTTGCATCCGCTATTACGTTTTCTGCCCTTGCGAACCGCTTCATTAATTAAAATCATCAAAAGCGGCAAACATCCTACGGTAACCGTACCATCCTATCGTAACCGGACACCATTGAACAGTGACGAAATTATGCAGTTTTGACCAAATGTCATTGTTTAGTGACCTAATACTATTGTTCACTAACCAAATAGGAGATCGTAGTGACTAAAATATCCTCACCTCACACTAATGAACAGTGTAAAAACTGCTAAAAGATCTCACAAGGGAACCTTCCGAGGTGTCCGCCTCGGATCGAACTGAAAATTTATGCACAAGTAGGCCTTCATTAATGAACGTCAAGCCCAAAACGGCACCGGCTTATGCGCATACCAGGTCATGTAAACACCCTCCTCAAGTTATGGTCAAACGACTATAGCGATGTTTGCCAACAAGTGTTTTGTGTGTGTATTGGGAAACTGTTGTGTAACAAGTATGTTCGATATCAACAAGATGCTTAACGCACAAGAATCGTTCACAATGAGCACAACGGAGAACAGGCATTTGGGAACACATACAATGCTGACCTTCGTCGAAATTGAAGCAAAAATGCTCTGGTGTTTCAAAAGGGGGAGGATGTTCGTCAATAAATCCAGCGTGGTGCCATGCGTACCGTATCATATTCCGGAATCGGTTGGCACTTATCTGCATTGCTGTAATGTTGAGCAGTCGTGCCAAATTCTTTCGTACGTATACGATGTAGTCAGGCTTTTCACGCATCAGTAGCTCAATCAATCGGCGAAGAAACGCTTTGAACTGGCGATTGAAAAAGATGTCCAAGGGTTGCAGTTCTCCGGTCATCTTTTCGGGAATTGCCATGAATTCCACTTCTCGCCCGCTTTCTTCCATTGGTTTCTTATATTCTGTCCATGAATCGAGAAGTAGAACCGATTTCTTCCCTCCGTTGGGAATAAACACCCCATTCAGCCAGTCAATAAACAGCGCACTTGTCATCATTTCACATTTGGAGTGGACACATTTGAGATATTTAAATTCTGCCATTTCATAGGCAAACTTTTTCGGCGGCTTAGCTTCGCGAAAACTAGCATTGGCAACTGAAGCTTGCCAGATGCAGTGATTGCAGGCTGGATTGTGAGCGAGTGAGTGGTGGAGCAAATGCGCTGCACGAGCGCCTCAACGTTCTTGATACCTTGGAAGATAAGAGTACGTCCCTCACGCAACTCGGATGGAGCGATAAAAGAAAATCCCTGCGATCCAGATCGGCAAGTACAGCATCCATATCACGAAAGAGGAAACGACAGCGACGAGGAGCACTGCGAGATACAACCAGACAAAAGTCATGATGTACCAGTTAAGATTGCTCGCCGTAAGCGAACAGCGCGCCGTGGTCTTATCGTGGCTCGCCTGCCACAGAACATTCATATAGGTCTACAGACAGAAAAAAGGCATACGATAGGCGATGGCCCGACGTGTAAGGGCACATACCTCATGCGCACAGTAGATATGATGAGGGAATCCATCGTTGTGGTCGACTGTGTGGATAACGAAGACCGTCGGAGCGTGACCGAAATGATGTAGAACATATCTTGGTGCCCAGAAGTAGTCCATATCACCAAACAAATAGGCGACTTACGACTTTACGACTTTATTTCACGAATCAAAGGCATTATGCCCTGCGCGGCACCGAAAATAGACAAACAGTGGATGTCTGGCAGACGACTTCATCCCTGGTGCGGCGTAGATGTCGAACCGGTCGTAGACGGTGCACTTCACGGGGCATCTGGGAATCGGCAAATCTTCAGCTGAGGCAGCGGAATATCGTTTGCGGTACAGCGGGCGCTTCTGAGCTTGCATCTGATGGTACGTGGTCCTGATTGCGTCTTCGCAGTTCCTCAGAGCATCGGCGACCTTTGGGATTGTTGCGTGCTGACCACACGCATTGATTCTCTTGTTCAATGTTCGTCTGCGTCTCACCGCGATTGGTCACCGTAGTTGTCTGCGTGTTGTCTATGCTGTCTAGGCTAGCGACCGCTCTCTGTCTCTTCCATTCATATCGCGCCAGCCTTATGTTTGTGTTGACTAGCGCGTTCATGTGCTTACGTGTTCGCGCCTTTATTTGTTACGTGTTATTTGTACATAAAGGTTTAATTACCCAAGTTTGAGGTCTCCCACCAGGTAGAGCTCCTAGCTCCCTCAAACTATTGTTACGACAAGACGTAACAAATTGGCGATCAGGATCTTCGAATTCTCGCGCTGAAGCCGGACGCCCCCGCCGCTGAAGCCCCGCTGCCACCGCCAATCGCTAACAAATTGGCGATCAGGAATTTCCGGACCCGCGCTTCCGCCTCCTGCCACCCGCCTGTTCGACGTCAACGCTCCCGACAGGCCGCGCCAAGTCGCCAACTCAACAAATTGGTGACCAGGACTTTTCACCGTTGCCGAACCATCTGCACGGACGCCCCCGCTGCAGAATAAGCAACAAGCCGCGATCCAAGAAACCAGCCGGTGTTAATTGCTCTGTGAAGAAGCTGTCTTGGTGACGATTCAAGAGCCTAAATCCTTGACAGTACAGACAATCTAACCCAAGAGCCCTGGTGATCGCTCAACACGATGGATCGCCTTTTCAATTTGCCGATTTTCGACCCCGATGTCGACGACTTCTCATTGTGGTTCCAAGCAGCCAAGAACCGCCTTATGCTCTTGCCCGCCGACACGCCGGAAAAGCAGAAAGCAGCGCTGCTCGTCTCCATGCTCAACATGACAGCATTTGGCCAACTCTGCACTCGCCTGCAAGCCAAGAACAAGGAACTCGATGAATGCTCGCTCGAAGACGTCAAGAACGAACTCACCGCCGCGTTTGAGAAAAAGAAGTTGCTGTTCACTTACCGACGCGAATGCTGGTCCATGCAACAACCAGCGTACTCATCGCTCGATGACTGGTACAAGTCCGTCATGAAGGCCGTGCAACAGTTCGACTTCAAATCGTTCTCCGAAAAAGAATTGGCAGTGCTGATCTACGCCCAAGGTCTGCACAATCCGCAGCTGAAGGAACACCTTCTCCTGAAACTGGCCGCTCGCAAGCCAGATGAAGAAACTGACTTGGAAACCGTGCACCAAGAAGCACTCACGAAGACCCAAGTCCGCAGCGAAGTCAAGTCTCGACAAGACATCTTAGCCGTAAGAAGCCAGCATCGCCGCTCTACTCCTGCTCAGGAAGAACACTCTGCTTCTGAAGACGAAGACTATCCAACTCGTCGCCGTTCTCAGCAACGCCGTGTACCACGCACGCCATGCTATGGTTGTGGAGAAATGCACTACCGCGACGACTGTCCGTTCTCCAATAAGACGTGCCCTGCATGCAACAAGATAGGACACAAGACTGGATTCTGCAACTTCGCCAAGCCGAAGAAAGCTCCATTGGAAGTCAACCTCGTCTCTGCTCCCGCTTCAAGCACCATGAACTTCACCCGCATCTCAGTACGCCGTGCTCACGACGCTCAATCAGCTGAGAAGACCATCAACATCAAGGTCGACACCGGTTCTGAAGTAACGATCATCAGCCATCGTACATGGTCCGCTCTCAAGAAGCCTCGCCTCAACCATGCGGCTCAAGCTATCGTCACCGCTGCCAAGCAGCCTCTCAAGCTTTTGGGATGGTTCAACGCTCAAGTTCACTGGAAAGGAACTTCTAGGACAACGAAGCTTTTCGTCTCTCCGTCCAACCTCCAGATCCTTGGCTATCCTACGTTCGAAGCCCTTGGAATGAACGCCAAGCCGTTCAAGGAAGTCTGCTGCTCAGCCAAGACCGATTCCTCCAAGCCGAAGACCGAACACCCACCTCGCAGCTCTGCAAGAACCAAGCCAAGATCGTCCGCTTCAACTACCACAGCTGTTGCCCAACGGCCTGCTGCTTCCCGCGTTGCTCAACGTTCAACGAAGCCTCATTCGTTGGGGAAGGGAACCGTCAACGTGCTTTCGCTTGACGTTCAATTGAAGCCCACAAGCGTCTCCAGCTCCAAGAAGCCGAAGAAGACGCCACGCTCCATGTCTGGCTCTCTCTCTCTGCCGTCCGGAAGACCGCCGCGCTCTCCCGTGATGCCGCTCCACGCCAGCCGACCAGCTCTGGTCCCGACCAATCCGCTCCTGCGCTCAACAACGCCGAGGACAAGACCATCGAAGCTCTCGACCGCTCCAAGATGACAAGCTCTGGATTAATCGCTCTCAGCCCCGAAGCTCTCGCCCGCGAAGAACTCTTCTGGAAACGCCGAGCCGAAGCGATGCGACACGCCAAGCTTCCAGAACACTGGGATGTCATCCGCCATTGATATGCATACTTATTCTTGTATTCGTGTCTTTCTTTCCTCTTGCGTTGGGAGGTGTTGCGTGCTGACCACACGCATTGATTCTCTTGTTCAATGTTCGTCTGCGTCTCACCGCGATTGGTCACCGTAGTTGTCTGCGTGTTGTCTATGCTGTCTAGGCTAGCGACCGCTCTCTGTCTCTTCCATTCATATCGCGCCAGCCTTATGTTTGTGTTGACTAGCGCGTTCATGTGCTTACGTGTTCGCGCCTTTATTTGTTACGTGTTATTTGTACATAAAGGTTTAATTACCCAAGTTTGAGGTCTCCCACCAGGTAGAGCTCCTAGCTCCCTCAAACTATTGTTACGACAAGACGTAACAGGGATGACTTCTCACGCATCGTCGGGCATTGGATTCCTGGCGTCGGACATCTTGTTGTCAGCAGCGGTTGGACTACGGCTTCCGGGTGTCCCAATTCCCTCTGGAAGCCGGAATAGTCACAGCTGCCATAGGGTTTGCCATCTGACCGACCAGACACTGTGTCTGGTCGTGTCAGCGATTTCCAAATCGTGTATGCTGAAAATCGCGAGCGCTGCCTTCAGCCAGACCATGTTTCTTGCAGTGTCTTTACAATTAAACACCTGCTGACTGCTCTAAGAACTATTGGTGGTTCCGGAGTGGTTCCAATTGCGAACTTTCCTCATGCACGACGGGATATAGCTGGGTACCGTGCGAGTTTTGCGAGTTATTTGGAGCGCATGCTCACTGAGAAACAGCAGCAGATTGCACCGCAAGGAGGAGTGCATGAGGTATATGACTATTATGTAAATGTTTCTTATGCTGTGTTCGCTTTAGGTTACAATTCATACCACTTCTGGAAGAAGGGCACCAGATCTCCGACAATACCTCTCACCAACTGCTCCAGATCAAGCTGTCGTGACTCTAGGTCGTGTCTAGGATTCGGAAGCTTAGATGTTTATTGGGTGACATCAAATAGGATAGGAGCGACCGCCAACGGCGAGCGCTCCCGCACAAGTGATTAACCAACATTCGGCGGCGCCAATTCTGGCCCGCGCAATTACATTATGCGCAGCTGTCGCTATTGCATTATGTATGTCTCAGCGCACCACGACACACTCCTCCTCTAATGTGCGAGGACCCTCGAGCATGTCGAAAATTTGAATAGTGCGATGAGACTCACTATATACTACATCAAGAGACAATGCGAACGTATTTGTTCTTTTCTTCTCTGGTCCTTGAGCAACGGGAATCCGAATCGCATCTTGTTCGGTTAGTCGTCGTGAGCCGTTCTAGTAACAGGTCTAATATCGAGATCGCTTCGTCGCCGTTTCATTTTGCCGCAGACGCCAATCGCCGGTTTGCTGGGAACATTGATCCAATCGGGGAAATTTCAGCCGCCATATCATCAGTACAGTAACCACTCTTTGGGTATCCAGAATTAACAGTATCAAATAAGACCTAGTGCGAAGCTTTTACAGATTTCAGACGGCTTTCAGAATAAACTAGACGATATCAAAGTCGATACAAGATGACAAATAAGGGTGTAGCGGGAACAGGATAGTTGGCTTCAACAAACAATGCCTCGTGCTGTCCATATCTGATACCACAGCACTCCAAAATCCTAACGACGGGTCATACCCAAGTTCTCCAGCTTCTATAGTCCCCTGGGACAGAAGCTGTCTCCAGCTTCTATAGTCCCCTGGGACAGAAGCTGGAACAGCGGGGCCTCCATGTCGTGACTCTAGGTCGTGTCTAGGATTCGGAGGCTTAGATGTTTATTGGGTGGCATCAAATAGGATAGGAGCGACCGCCAACGGCGAGCGCTCCCGCACAAGTGATTAACCAACATTCGGCGGCGCCAATTCTGGCCCGCGCAATTACATTATGCGCAGCTGTCGCTATTGCATTATGCATGTCTCAGCGCACCACGACACAAGCTAATGAATATCGCACCCCCAGGCAGATTTCGGATAAAGAAAGACATAGACGAAATCAGAAGACCAAACAACGCGGAGAACAACGCGAAACTAAGAAGAAGTCGACTGTGTTGATTGGAGACGTTCGGCTCCCACCTTTCAACTTAGCCAACTATGTGGAAGACCCAGATGCTCCTCGATCCTCGCATCTAAATCGGACTAAGCATCAGGCGATGGCGCACGATCGCTACGATGAGAGCAAGTGCAGGCACTGTGTACATGTTCGAAATGTACCATGCCAGTACTGTTCTACATTACTGTTCGAGAATGAAACTCGAACGCTTTGTTGTAGCGGCGGCGCCATCACCAGTGACGAGGTGCAAGACCTGATGACCTTACCGCCACAGTATGTTGTCTATACTTTGTTATATACCTTAACAACTGTGTTCAGAATCCTCCACTTCTTTGTCCGTGATGTCCAAGAGACTTTGGGATGGTCGAAAGACCTGCAATCGCAATCGATTGTACTGAATTCTCTGTTCCAAATTATCTGCATGAGAGCCAACGCGGAGGCTGGCCAGGGAAGGACATATCGCGGACACGGACCACCCGTCTTGATCCAGCAAGGGAGACTGGAATACGCCATAGGCAGTTTACTGCCACCTGGCGACCTCCCGCCAGTGTTTGCTCAGATTTACGCAGTTGATGGCAATTAAGCCCAAACAGAGCGCCGTATGGAACATTTCGTTTTCTTTTTGGACGTTTTCTGGAGCGCAAGTGCCGGAGATGATAGTTGGCATGATAACATCGTAAGTGAATGCCCTTTTGAAACTTTTGGTCAATTAAAATATAAAGGTATCTTAATGAGCACAACGAGCTGGCGCGAATGTTCAAGACGGCGATGACGATCTGCAGAGAAGCGATGGAAAGAAACGAACCCATCGGTCATCGCAAGTTGGTCATCTTGAGCAGTGCGGAGGTTCGAAGAAGACAAGAAGAAGGGACCGACAAACAGCGGGATGAGAGCCGGAACGTGCAGGCGGCGGCTGCAGATCTCCACGCCAGGCAACTGAATGTCATCACTGATGTTGCGGAGATCTACCAGCCAGGCGACGATCATGAGGGACCGGATGCTCCACGTGGAACGTACTTATCCATTGACGGTACTGGTAGATTACGTTCATTGCCGTACTGGGATGAGAACGTCGCACCAATGGCGTTTCCACTTATTCATGTTGGAGGTATCACCTATGCGTCAGAAAAAAAAACTCTATGAACACCGATATAATTTCCGTCCCTAAATCCGGCTTCATCCCGACGTTCAATCGAGGAAAAAGCTAAAGCTGCCCAAGGTCAATCAGCGTGGGTGCCCTCTATGCGCACAGAAGCAGCTCAAAAAGTCGTTAATGCTATCGTCGCCGAGCGCGATCTGACTGCGGACGAACCCGCGAGGAAAGGAAATTTGATCGGTCGATCGCGTCAAGACCAAGTGACCGATTGATACTCAGCGCGTCCGTTGTTTGATAACCTGTTTTAACCGATTTTGTTCTTTGTGACGAGTTTGCAGTCGCGCCGCCAGAGAAGTCGAAGTCTCGCTGAAAGTCCGCGCAGCCAGTCTGATGGTTCCCGGTTCGTCCGTTGTGCTCCACCGACGCGTTTCATCCGGATGCCGTTCTTTGCGTGTTTTCCGCGGAAACTGCCGAACAAGCTCTTCAACTCCGACCTCCGCGCCGCCACCCGAGTTGAAGACAGATGCGCTGTGCTCCACCGTCATCGGAATCAGCTCTTCGCATCTCTGATCCCCGCGCACACTGATGGGATCGCTGTGTTCTACTCTGATGTGCCGAAGCCAGAAGAAGACCGGCGACTACGGAGTGACAATGCGACTACGGACATATGATGTCTCGCAAGGCGTAAGCCTTAGATACGAGAAATAAACTCGAAACTCGACGAGTTTAATTTGTGTTATAAACTAGCGCCCGTTATTCTCGTACATCAAGTCCCGCGTGGCAAAGACAACGGCGAGCCTCCACTTTATCGACCGGGAGGCGATCGTTTCGCGCTCAGTTAGTGCAGTTGTCTGATTTTCGGATTTCGAAAAAACACGGAGGCTATTGTCTGTTAGGCCGATGCACCATAAAGCGGAGGCTCGCCGTTGTCTTTGCCATGCGGGACTTGATGTACGAGAATAACGGGCGTTAGCTTATAACACAAATTAAACTCGTCACAAAGAATAAAATCTGTTAAAAACAGGTTATCAAACAACGGGCGCGCTGAATATCAATCGTTCACTTGGTCTCAACGCGATTGACCGTTCACATTTCCCTTCCTCGTGCGTTCGTCAAATTAAACTCGTCCGTCTAATAGACAAGAGGACCAATGAGTGGCTCCGAGGCGTCACGAAGGTGAAGGACATCGACGAAGCGACAAGAAGAAGGAAGTGGAACTTCGCCTGGAAGATGGCGAACGGAAGCCCGGAAAAGTGGTACAACCGACTCGAAGAATGGCGCCCGCCTGTGAAGAGACCTCTCGGAAGACCTCGAACCCGATGGAGCGATGACTTAATGAAGACACTGGGCAGCAAAAGATGGAGGCACCGTGCGCGTCAAGATGCCAGAGGACGTTGGATAAATATGGGGTGCGACAACATGTAATATGTTAGATATCGCAATAAATTCGTAAAATTCGTGCGTTCGTCCGAAGTCAGATCGCGCTCGGCGACGATAAATGCAGACGAAGACGACTTATCGCAAGAGAAAGCTTCTCCTGCCGAAGCTGCTGACATCGAATATCGCAGTGACGGAGGAATCTTTGACGACTCCGTTCACAAGCAATCAGCAAGTGCAGAAGAAGCTCCACCTTCTGCGGAAGACTTTGACGACCCCGGATCAAATGTTAACGCCTCAGAGGTAGAATCTATGCGAACTGAGGCCGACTCCATGCAAGAGATGGGCCCCAAACTTGAATGACTATCGTCTCCCTCCGCGCGATATCGACATCATTCACGCGATCATAGCATGTCAAGGAGGCGATGACAATTGGAAAGCTATGTACGCGTTCGTTCTGGATGATGATTCAGACGACGATTTTGACGAACCAGATGACGAAGCTACTATTGGTGAGTATTCGAATTGTTCAAGTTATAGTGTTCTCTTATACTTCACATTTAAGGTCGGCATAGAAAGTATGCTTCACATCGTCAATTGTGGCGATATCTCATGCGCAGATCGGATCTTAGACAGTGGAATAGGCAAATCCAGCAAATGAAGGACCACTTCAAGATGAGAGCAGACGCAGAACGGGCACTCCGGGTGGTACTTGAAAAGAGAGTTCAAGGCATTTTGGGTGTTCACGACAATGTGTCTCTCGGTGGCATAATGATCTTTCCTTTCAAGTACCCGGGAAGTCGTGCGTACATGCAAAAGAAGTTCCTAGACGCGATGGCCATCGTCGCGAAAGTGGGCCATCCCACCTTCTTTATAATGTTCACGTGTAACAATTTTTTCTAGGCCGTGTTTTTAAGCACAATCATTTAAGGAAACCCATTCGTGAACTTAAGCTAGGACAGCCGCACACGGAGGTCTTCGATCTCCAGTGCCGTGTATTCCTGCTCAAACTGAAGGAGCTTCTCAAGGATATTGAGCAAGGATTCGGCGAGATGGTGGGCTATTAGATGTCCATCGAACACCAACAACGTGGAATACCTCATGCTCATATCCTGCTGACGATCCACCCCGGGTCTTACCGAATTGGCGTCCGAGGAAACGGGAGATGGCTAGCGTCTGGCCGATATTCACGCCGTCGACTTCGAGCACGGGCACCTGATAGAGAGGCATAATAAGAAGAACACGGAGAACACGGAGGAGAGACCGAACTCACCGTCCTACTAGGAGGGCCATGACTCGTGGGTGAGCACAACGTCCTCGAACTCTTTTCCAGTCAGCTTGAAGATCTGGCGAATGTGCTCGGCGCGTCCACGGCCCTGGAAGTAGTAGAGCTTGTAGGTGGGCATGTCTTCTGAAACAATGGACGAACTTGGGCGGTTAACGGTGAAGAAAGCGAAATAATGCGAAGAAAGGAAGAGAAAGTCGCGCTGCGTAAAGACCGATTATGCCTTCCATCGATGATTGCGGTCTCCACGGCACCGAGAAGGGAACTTCTACCCCCGATGCTTGCTAGAGGCTGGAGAGGCGTCGAAAGCGTTGCTATCGGCGGAACTGACAACAATAATGTGTGGGACGCGGGCAAAGACTAAAGCGGCGACCGAACGCCAAAAAGCGATCCCCGCGGTGACGACGCTTCAGCGAAATCGACGCGGGATTCGGCAAATGCGAACGGAATCTGGACCAGGAGGCCGATCTAAAAGGGTTGCATAGAAGTCTCGCAGCGAAGTGCCTGAAAGCCGCGGCGGCGAGGCTAGGGTCAAAGGGCGCGAAATCGGAAGGATGCTCGGAGGACCTGGATTAGGGTTGTCGAATCGTCGTGGGTGGTATTCGATGAATTTTTTCGAATACTGAAAAATAAACATGAATAACGAAGTTATAATTAGAATCGCCAGTGCGCATCACATGGATCAACTCCATGGCTACCATTTGCTACCAAAAACTTCAGTCCGGTATTCGAACGAATTTATTCGATTTGATTCGATCCGATGAAATTCGATCGAATATCGGATCGCGAACCTTGATTTTGTTCTACTTCTTTGTAGTTTTTGGTAGCAAATGGTAGCCCCGGAGTTGATCCATGTGATGCGTATTGGCGATTCTAATTAAAAGTTCGTTATTCTCGTTTATTTTTCAGTATTCGATGAAATTCGATCGAATACCACCCACGACGATTCGACAACCCTAACCTGGATGGCACGACTTCTGAAGAGGCGCCTCGCTCGTCTCCTCTTCTTCGTCGCGGCAGTCTTCGTCTTCAACGAGTTCCTCGTCTACTTCCTCGTCGTCTTCTTCTCCTGTGGATGGCCGCCACTCTCTGAGTCGGCGACGCACGCCTTCGTCGTCGCCGACACACACCTCCTAGGACTCCGCAAGGGCCACTGGTTCGACAAGCTCCGGAGGTGCACACAGAATCATCGCTCCGATTACGTTCTTTTGTAGGGAATGGCAAATGCATCGGTCTTTCCAGTCGGCTGTATCCATTCTCCAGCCCGACGCCGTCTTTTTCCTAGGTATTTCCCTTGAAAGCTGCTTTCGATTAATCTCATATAAGCGCGGTCTTCTCGATTTCCTTCTGCAGCTCGACGAGACGCGCCGTTGATCCCAGACGACGAATGTTGAGTGTTCCCAGCACAACGCGAGGAAACGGGGGGGGGGGGTGGAACATTACTAGACTCTGCGTTTCCAATGCTTCTGAGTCTATCCCCGCTGTCTAGATGAGAGCGACGGAGGGACCCGACCGCTCACCACCACGACAGACAGGGGGGAAAAATAGACGTCGAAATTGCTGAAGAACGTGTGCCGATCAATATCCAGCGAGGAGTCCGCCAGGGCGATACCATCAGCCCGAAACTCTTCACGGCGACGCTCGAAGAAATCTTCAGAGAGCCCGACTGGGAAGACTTCGGGATCAACATCAACGGCCGGAAGCTCTCGAATCTATGCTTTGCAGACGACATCGCGCTGATCGCCAACACGGGAGAAGAGCTGCAACAGATGGTGACAGAACTCGATGAAGTGTCCCGAAGAAGCGGCCTCAAAATGAACAGGGAGAAGACGAAGATCCTGGCAACAGAAGAAGCGTCGATTCTCGTGAACGGAGAAGAAATCGAGCAAGTCGAAGCTTTCGTCTACCTGGGACAAGAAGTCAGGCTGAGAAGAGACCACTCCAAGGAGATCACCAGAAGAATTCAAAGCGGATGGAACGTTTTCAGGAAGTACAAAGACTTTCTGACTTCCAGAAGCGTCCTGATCAGGGCTGTGCGAGTTTCGAGTTTCGTAGTTTCGAGGCTTTTTTTGAGTTTCGTAGTTTCGAGGCTTTTTTTGAGTTTCGAGTTTCGAGTTTTGGACGAAACTCAACTCGAAACTCGCCTTGGTCCTGTCACTATGATTTTGGGCCACCCAGAGTGATATTAACAGCTACGAGCCCCGCGGAAGGCAAATTTTCGACCTACCGCATACCAAATCAATGAAATCAGGGTATTCGTCGTGGGACCAAAATTGAAAATCACAACAGATCGTTTAGCAAAAGATTTCTGCTGATGGAATTTTGAAGGATTATGCGGTCTGCGTTAAAGTCGCACATGGCCTGGGTCTAAAGAGGTGTTTAAGTACCTCAAGAAATTACCATAAAGCTGTCCAGCAAACTCTGCTGCATAGAATAAGCCTCGGCTCCTCTGCTAGCATGCTTTCTTCATTGAGTTATTAGAAGAACCATTAGTTTGTAATTGAGAGTTGAACAGTTATCTTCAGATTCATATGTTGGAAAGCTATTGGAACAGAGGATGGTTCATGTACAACGTCGTGACGGGCAGATAAGCCATTATATTCTTAAAAATCCACAGCTCACGATTCAAAGTGCCTTTGTACACCATTGATTCCTAATAACTCAATGAAGACTCTCCTGAGCCACTGTCCGTTTAAGAAGTTAGGCGAAATCGCCCCAGAAGCGAGAAATATGCAAAAAAAAGCACTGATTTTCATTACAAAAAATACAACTTTCGAGTTTCGAGTTTTTGGGGGTAAGTTTCGAGTTTCGAGTTTCGACTTCCGAGTTTCGAGTTTCGCACAGCCCTGGTCCTGATGCGATGGAAACGAAAACTCTTCGATCAGTGCGTCCTTCCCGCCATGCTCTACGGTTCCGAAACTTGGTCGCTCACGAAATCAGCGCGGAAGAGGCTTGCGACCGCTCAGCGAAGGATGGAACGCCGAATGGCCGGAGTCCGCCTAATAGACAAGATGACCAATGAGTGGCTCCGAGGCGTCACGGAGGTGAAGGACATCGACGAAGCGACAAGAAGAAGGAAGTGGAACTTCGCCTGGAAGATGGCGAACGGAAGCCCGGAAAAGTGGTACAACTGACTCGAAGAATGGCGCCCGCCTGTGAAGAGACCTCTCGGAAGACCTCGAACCCGATGGAGATGGAGGCACCGTGCGCGTCAAGATGCCAGAGGACGTTGGATAAATATGGGGTGCGACAACATGTAATATGTTAGATATCGCAATAAATTCGTAAATTCATAAGCGCGGCTGCGCACGAATTCGCATGGTCTAGGTACTAAAAGCCAAGTAGCCCTGCGGGCGGCAAGATTGGTGCTCATGCAAATGGCTGAAATTAACCAAAAACTGTAAACACACGAAAGGCCTAGTGGCTTTTCGAATGGAGACACCGATAGTCCTGCGGGCAGCAAGAATGGCGCTCACAAAACAGGCTAAAAACGGCTAAAAATCACTAAAAAACTGCAAAGGAACGCACGTCTTCGCATCCAGAGACATAATGGTACTACAGCGGTAGCATCTCAGTGTGGCTCATTGCGAACGGGCTTCGTTTGTAAGCGGGCGGTGCCGGGCTCGGTTCCCCTCGGGCTCCTTATTTTGTGTGGGTGTTTTCCCCGTGCTCACGAAAAACACACACACAGACCAACGGACCCATCGGTTCTCCGTTTATTATATATAGGGGATTTAGGTGACATCTTCGATGAAGGGCAGTGGAGCACTCCGCAGGAGTTTAAGCGCTACTCCCAGCGGTTCGAATCGCTCTTCAGCGTTGCCGACTCCACAAAGCGCTTCGTTCTGGCCGGAAACCACGACATAGGCTTCCACTACGCGTACGTTATCTGCGTTAGATCTGCTGATGAGTTCATATGCTCTGTTACAGGATTTCTCCCCAGAGGGTTGCGTGGTTTTCGCGGGAGTTCAATCGGACGAGGTTTGTGGACCATGTAGAACTCAACGGGAATCACTTCGTGCTGCTCAACTCGATGTCGATGGAGCGCGACGGGTGCCGCCTGTGCGCCGAAGCCGAGTACGAACTTCGGGAGCTCTCGAAAGCCTTTGAATGTTCCGAGAGAGGGAGTTCCTCCTGTGAAAACTCGATCGGGGCGCCTTACTCCAGGCCCATTTTAATGCAGCACTTCCCACTGTACAGGTACTGTCGTCATTGACTCTCAGGTGTTTTAAGTGTCTTCTTCAGGGAAAGTGATATTGAGTGCGCAGACGATCTCGATTTAGCACCTGAGAAGCTACGGAAAGAACCTTTCCGGGAGAAGTGGGAGTGCCTCTCCAAAGAGTCCACGAGCGACTTGATTCGGCTTCTGAAACCGCGAGCTGCTTTCGGAGGACACACCCACTTCGGGTGCCAAAAATGGTGAGCCTCGCCTGCGAACTGCTTCTTCATGCGCTACCTAGGTGGTCAGGACTGAGCTCCTTCTGGGAATACTCCGTCTCCTCTTTCTCGTGGCGAAACACTCCCCTGCCAGCGCTTCTTCTACTCTCCATCACCCCAGAATCCGTCGAAGTCTCCAAATGTCTTCTTCCGAACGAAAACACTGTCATCGCCATCTATTGCCTCTCTGCCGTCTTCGGCATCTTCATGTTTTTGTTTCAACGTGCTCTTCGGCGCTGCCTAAGGCGCCTCTGTTCTGTTTTTAAATTAGTTGCGTAATGTTGTGATAAGTACATTTCTTTGCATTGGTTCGGGCGTTTTGTGTTTCGCACAAATTTCTTCTTTTTTACATAATTCTTTGCTTTCTCGTGTAGTGTTCTGAGAAGTCATCGCATGTTATAGTCAAGATTTCTAGATGTCCAAAGGCCTACGAGACATTGGGGTATCAGTTAGTGCCAAATAATGCTGCAGTAAAAGCTCAGAAGTTTGTATACAATACAGTACGAAGAGAAAAAGATTCTGACCAATGTGTAGAGAAAAGTAGTACTCGAAATGGGAAAACAATGACGAGAACTTGCGTGGTCTTGTGTAACAAAACACTTTTGTGTCCCGGTTTCAATAGCGGTGGGACGCCCCATCCCGGACCTGAAGCGAAGAGACGGATCTGACATCTCTCTGACGTCCCGCCACGAAAACCGTTGGGACGTCTACGAGTGACGTGTAATGCGGCGAGCGATGCCACGCAGAGTCGGTCGATCGCCCCTTGATCGGCCGTAGTAGCAGAGTCGGTCGATCGCCCCTTGATCGGCCGAAATTGGACGCGATCGTGCTGCGCGTCTTCATCGGTTTTGTTGTGACCACTTTCATCGATTGTGTTGGTTTCAGCCCTCCACATCATGGCTCTTCTCACAAAGTTTGAGTCGCAGTCGGCTCGAGTGAAAGGTTTGTCGGTACTCTTTGTTCTGGAAGGCTCATCTCTTTGTTGCAGGCATATCTTTCCATTCGACGCGGCCGTACGTCTTGGCCTCGCTGCACAGCGGAGTAATCGAGTTATGGGATTACCGTATGTGTGTCATGATCGACAAGTTCGACGAACACGATGGACCCGTTCGAGGCATTGACTTCCACAACCAGCAGCCGATATTCGTATCCGGAGGCGATGATTACAAGATTAAGGTGAGCAAAGCGGATTGCACTTGTCTTTCATTTTTCCCGTTAGGTGTGGAATTACAAACAGCGTCGTTGCCTTTTCACTTTGCTCGGACATCTGGACTATATTCGAGCAACGAATTTCCACAATAAGTATCCTTGGATCATCAGTTCATCTGATGATCAGACCGTAAGAATTTGGAACTGGCAGTCGCGCAATTCGATTGCCATTTTAACTGGTAAGTCTTTTTCAATCCATATATGGATTTAATGAGCAGAATGCTTTTAGGCCACAATCACTACGTAATGTGTGCACAGTTCCACCCAGCGGAAGACTTGGTGGTCAGTGCAAGTCTTGACCAGACCATTCGAATTTGGGATATATCTGGTCTACGCAAAAAAAATGTTTCCCCCGGTGTTGGAGCGTCTACGGCTTCGCGATCAACGACAGGAAGTGGTATCGGTCAAGCTGATCTTTTCGGACAGCCAGATGTCGTCGTAAAATACGTTTTGGAAGGCCATGACCGAGGTGCGTTACCTGTGGAAGCTCGCGTACTTATCAGTTTCTTTAGGGGTGAACTGGGTGTCGTTCCATCCAAGCATGCCTCTCATTGTTTCGGGTGGCGATGACCGACAAGTGAAGCTATGGAGGTACAACGAAAGCAAAGCTTGGGAGGTTGATTCGTGCCGCGGTCACTACAACAACATCTCCTCTTGCCTGTTCCATCCTAAAGCTGAATTGATTTTGAGTAATTCGGAAGACAAGAGTATCCGTATCTGGGATATGCAAAAGCGCACGTGTATCCACACCTTCAGGTTTTGTGAACTGTTTATGATTTGTCTTATCGAGCAATTCTTGCAGACGTGAAAATGACCGGTTCTGGGTTCTTGCTGCCCACCCAACCCTCAATATGTTTGCCGCTGGTCACGATAAGGGAATGATCGTTTTTAAAATTGAACGCGAGCGACCGCCGTACTGCATTCACGAGAATCTTGTGTTTTATGTGAAAGAGCGTCAGCTACGACGTCTTGATTTGACCACTAAGTAAGCATGTTCTGAGAAACGGGGACGCGACCAATATCATTTCAGCAAAGACGTTGGAATCATTCAGCTTCGGTCAAACAAGGTCATGCAGCCGTACCACTCTCTTCACTACAACCCTGCCGAAAATGCTTTCCTAGTGGTCACCCGTACACATAATGGTGAAAACAGCGCTTATGATTTGTACAAAGTTGGCAAAGAAGAAGGCAGTTCTGAGACCGAAGGAAAGCGGTCGCCCGGTTTGGCAGGTGTGTGGGTTGCAAGGAATCGTTTTGCCGTTCTCGACAAGAATCAACAGATTGTTATTCGTGATCTCATGAACCGCGATAAC
The DNA here is from genome assembly GCA_030435675.1 of Steinernema hermaphroditum. Lineage (NCBI taxonomy): Eukaryota > Metazoa > Nematoda > Chromadorea > Rhabditida > Steinernematidae > Steinernema > Steinernema hermaphroditum. The sequence continues at coordinate 9,349,409 of CM059622.1, forward strand.
CGCAAACTGGAACAAAACACTCCAATTGACGATGTCTTCTATGCTGGAACTGGTCTTTTGATCCTGAAGAACTCGGAAGGCATTCAGCTTCTCGATGTTCAGCAGAAGCGTACTATTGCTTCTTTGAAAGTGAGTAAGGTCAAGTACATCGTCTGGTCAAAGAACATGGACTTCGCCGCGCTTCTGAGTAAACATACTCTCACCTTAATCACTCGAAAGTTGGAGGTAGCTTGAAATGCAGTTATGTTTCCGCAATTAATGAAATTCTTTATAGGTTCTCTGCACTGTTCAGGAATCTACGCGCGTGAAGAGTGGTGCCTGGGACGAAAATGGAGTCTTCATTTACACCACAACGAATCATATTAAATACGCCCTCACTACTGGTGATCACGGTATTATCCGCACGCTTGATGTTCCTGTGTACATTGTCGCGGTTCGAGGAGAGCGACTGTATTGCTTGAATAGGTATCACTTTGATAACTGTTTCATATGCATTTAATATGCAAATTGTAGAGAAGCTGCGCCTATTGAGTTGACCGTCGACTCTACGGAATATCGCTTCAAGTTGGCTCTTATTAATCGACGTTACGATGAGGTGAATGCAAATATTTTTGAATGTGTTGACAACTGCTGTACTTTATAGGTACTCAGCATGGTTCGTGGTGCGAATTTGGTTGGGCAATCCATAATTGCATACCTTCAAAAGAAGGGGTATCCAGAAGTTGCCCTTCACTTTGTCAAGGATGAGAAGACTCGTTTCGGATTGGCCCTCGAATGTGGAAACCTTCCAATTGCCTTGGAAGCAGCTAAAGTTCTGGACGACCGTTCTGTCTGGGAGGCACTGGCCGATGCCGCTCGCGAACAGGGCAATCACCAAGTTCTTGAAATGGCGTACCAGAGAACCAAGGATTTCGAGAAACTGGCTTTCCTTTATTTGATTACGGGAAATACGAAAAAACTGGCTAAAATGATGCAAATTGCTCAAGTGAGAAAAGATATTCATGGCCAGTTCCAAACTGCATTGTCCCTCGGCGATGTCGAAGAAAGAATTAAGAGTAAGTAAACACCACGCAGTGTACTGTAACCACCAAACTTTTTAGTCTTGAAGGAAACTGGACAAATTTCTCTGGCTTATCTGACTGCTGCCACTCATGGTTACGAAGATGAAGCTGAACGACTTAAGGCAGATTTGGAAGCCAAGGGTCAGCCTATTCCTACTGTCGATTCGAATGCCACTCTTCTGTGCCCCCCTCCTCCCGTTCACCAGGCTGAAGAAAATTGGCCGCATCTTACTGTCACACGAGGCGCGTTCCATAACGAACTCTTGGCTAATGGAAGTGGAGCGCAGGCTAGTCGTGCGACCACTGGAGCCAAGGCAACGCGAGCTGCCTTTGTTGCTGCTGACCATGAAGATGTGGTATGCAGTTTTAACTGAATGGGTATGTGAGCATTTCCTATTTAGGACGAGGGAGATGCATGGGGAGCAGATGAAGGAGATATTTTGGGTGGAGATGATGACCTTATGCTTGATGACGGTGATGTCCTTGGCGAAGATGGTGCTGTTGAAGGTGATGAGGAAGGAGGATGGGATGTAAGTTGATTGTACATGTGCAACTCGCTAGTATCGTATGTTAACAGGTTGACGATGATCTTGCCCTCCCAGCCGATGTGAATGTTGGAGCTAATGTTAATGCGGGTGAAGACTTTTATTCTCCTCCCAACCGGGGACATCCGCCATCCTTCCAATGGACGAACAATTCAAGATTGGTTGCAGACCACGTGACTGCCGGCTCGTTTGAGACCGCTGCGCGACTTTTGGCTGATCAGCTTGGCATTACAAACATTGAACCTTTTCGCGACGTGTTCATGATGTGCTACGCTCGCTCCAGAACGGTGTTCAATGGTGTGACGTCTTCCACCCCGAATTACGCCTATCTCCAGCGTAACTGGAAGGATGCTGCTGTCAAGAACGGACTTCCAGCTGTCGGAATGAAGCTTGGTGCTCTTGCTGAACGCTTACAGCAGTGCTATCTTCAGACAACTAAAGGACTGTTCAAGGAGGCTATTATTCAGTTCCGCCAGCTACTTCTCAGTGTTCCTCTTCTCGTCGTTGAATCGAAACAAGAGGTTGCGGAAGCTTCTCAGCTCATCGAAATTTGCCGTGAATACCTCGTCGGACTCCTCCTGGAAACTAGCCGCAAGGAGCTTCCCAAAGAGTCTGTAGATAATGCAAAGCGGAACGCGGAGATGGCCGTCTATTTTACGCACTGCAATCTGCAGCCTATGCACAAGATTCTTACTCTCCGCACTGCCATCAATCTGATGTTCAAACTCAAGCAAATGAGAACATGTGCAGCTCTTTGTCGTCAATTGCTTGAATTGGGTATATTAAAATGCTACCAATTGTGCATGATCAATCTACTTTAGGCCCCAAACGCGAAGTAGCCGATCAAATAAGGAAGGTCCTGACGGTTGCTGAGAAAGACCCAACCGATGCCCATCAGCTGAAGTACGATGCGTTGAATCCGTTCGTCATTTGCTCCAAATCCTTTACTCCACTATACCGTGGGAAGCCGCAGGTGAAGTGCCCATTCTGTGGAGCCTCGTATCGGCCAGATTGCGCAGGACAGATTTGCGATGTCTGTCAAGTTGCTGAGATCGCCAGGGATGCTATCGGTTTGAGGATTAGCTCGGTGCAGAGTGGAACACGTTAAATGTATTAAATAATTTATTTCGTGTTAATATAACTGTTATCGTCTAAGTAACAGGTTCTGTGGCTTTGAGATTTATTGCGGTGGTTGTGTTGTGTGTGATTCATGGTTGTCATGACTGTTGAAGTGATGGAACCTTTCGACGATTGCTCTGGACGATGTGATGTCTATTGTGGTGGCAAAGTCCTTAGAGGGTGAACGCTAGGAATTCAGACTTCTTATCCTTCGCGATCTGCTAGTATCCTTCACGGGGTTTTCTTGGTTGGTGTCAATCCGAGCTCGTCAGTTCTGCAAACTGTTTCTCTCATCCAACCATTTATTGTATCAACAACATAACAATGAGTACACGTAACGCATCGGTAGTACACCTTATCGAACGCCGCACAGCTAACCATCTACTTCTTTTGCGACTCGACAGCTTGGCAGAGAATGGGAGCGTGGATCATAAGGGACGTATCATTGGAAATGGCTGTTACAAGACGAGCATCAGGAAAAGCAAATCAAATGAAAGTCTTACCTTTACTGGCGGCCAACCAGGTTTTTAGAAGTTGGCGCATTTCGGGAACACTTTTCCCTTCGTACTGCAGACGCCGGATGAACAGGTGCTTCAAAGATGCAACGTGGGAGGGTAGGGCCGGGCCACTTACCATAAAAAGCTGCTGATCATCCATTTCGTCGACGAGGTGCAGCTCATTCAGCTGTCTGGAATCCAGTTCCCTGATCACTTCAGCTCGATGACTCAACCGCTTGGTGCCGGAAAACGGGAAACATCGATGGATCAGGCAAAGACGGACCTGGAAGGGAAGAGTATAACCCGTCTTCGCGAAAACTTACGATATGGCTCATGGGAAAATCGAGCAGCGGCGGAATCCTCAGCTGGTCGACATCTTCGAATCGAATAGGGACATTGAAATTCGTGCTGAAGACCTTCAGATTCTCAACGATAGGTTCGTAATGTCGATCAGCGGATTTCCTCAGAGAATAGGCCCAAAACTCCTTTCGCTGCTCGTTGCTCCAGAAGTGCCTCGTCAGAATTAGGCGGGGGAAGAAGATTCTGAAATGAACGAGTGGAGACAAACGCACCGAAGTTTGTCGAAGACATTGAAAGCATGTTCTTGCTTTGAAGTTAAATCACATAATAAAACTGACATGGCGAAACCGATCACGTAAATCGTCATAGGCATCACCGCGATGACCACAATGCCGACCAATTTGGAAATTTCTTCGCTGGTCTATAAAGCACACATTATAAAAGAGGTCCACAGTGCACAGAAGAAGAAGTCCCACAGAAGTTCACGGGTTTACGAGGAGCGACAAAGCGAGAACGCATCAAGCTAGCTTACTTACACAAATACAACAATCGTCTCGCCGACAATGGGGATTTGAAGGAGCAGAAGGAGTACAGCAATGTACGCAAGTTCAGGAGGACACTGTGAAAGTAAAAAAGTTCTTCAAATCGTAGAAGTCGCGCAGTTCGGACAAGCGAGGCCTTCTAACTGACGACACCAACTGACCTGGACGTAGGACTCCAACTCGCTGGTCGACAGATCCGTCAGCGTTCGCTTTCCACGAAACAAATCGCGTCGAATACGGTAATACGACTTCATATCCGAAATGCACCACGTACATCCTAGAAACACAGTTTTTCTGGAAAACGGCAACACTGGGGAACTCACCGTCTTTGACCATTCTGTGCAATTTGTAGGCCCGGGGATACCGCGGTCCGACGTAAGCCTCGAACTTGGCCATTATCCCAGTTGGTTTCCGAGGGCCCGTGGAGAAGGATGCATTCTGGTGGCGAATAGCAAGCACCGCGGCGAGAGGAGTGACTCCGGAAGATCGGGCCAGGACGGCGCTCAGGGAGTGCGACGGGAAGAGAAGCGCCCTTAAGTTCGGAATCATCTGAAAACAACACGGTGGTCAAAACGGCGACGTGAAAAACCGGGTGATCGATGTCCCCGAGATAAGCGGAAACTGCCCGGTCGGGGTACGGTAGCCATCACCCCGCGTAAGAAACTTCCAGGCAAGACCGATTCACCGATTCCGAGCACAACTTGTAAGACAGAAGGTACTTGTCGAAGTCTTAGAACTTTGTTAAACTCCACTAGGAAAACAATAATTTGAATTAGCACCAATATTACAAACTTTACAATGTACAACTGAGCGTAAGACACCGTATACATAGATAGCAATAATCCGCCATACAGGGTTAACGCGTTAGAGAAGAGTAGTGCAAAGGAATTCTGAGAATCTATGAATCAGGCACAGAGTGAGTATTATGAGATGTCATTACTTCAACAGATACTGAGAAGATACCGGCAGAGATGAGATCGATCGAATCACAGAAGGGTCTCTAGGCTGGGAATCAGGTGATACTGGAGGAAGAGATTGAGCAAGTGGAAGAACGGCGGCCGGCTTGGTCAAAGCCTTGTGATGTGAACCCCGTTGCTGTCGTCGTCCACTACTTGCAGAATGTGCTTGAATCCTACGGAGTCGAAGAGGGCATCCTTGACCGCAGTAGCTTCACGAGACACATCGGATGAGTTGAAACTATTACCGTCGGCAAGCAGGGAATCCACATCCGTGACAGTGCCACTACTCTCTGGGCTTTCATAGGAACTGCCTAAATGTACCCATTCAGCAAAAGAATCACCGTATCGGACGGACGGGTGCAAACGGTAGCTGAGTAGTGCACCCTTTCTCCTCCTGGATCCACCATCACCATCGTTTACACCCGTCCTATCGCATCAACACTAACCATTGTTATCGGCAACTCCTGAGGAATTAGCTGTCTTGTCAAACACGTCATCTCCATTTCCCAGACCGAGTGAGCACAAATTTATGAAGTCGGCCAAACTTTCGCGTGACGAAAGTTCTAAATTCACGATAAAGACTGAGAAAGCATCTAGTTCCTAACCTTCGTCCACTTCCAGCAAACACTTTTCTTGTTCTTCCAGAAAGCGTAATTGTTGGAGTTTCAACTCCAGAAGCTTTTGAAGCTGCATCGACCTCGCCGCCAAATCGATTCGCTCGCGAATGTTCTGGAACATCACTATCATGCGCATCCACAGGCAAGAAGAGATAAAGGAGATCAATTCCTCTGCAAAACACCACCTTCAGGAAACAGCTACCCTTTGCGCCGACAAACCATGGCTGTAGTCGGTGACAACTTTCCCGTTTATCGAAATGATCACATCTCCTGCTCTTACTCCAGCTTTTGCAGCGTTGCTATCGATGTCCACGTAATCCACATATGTTATCCTTTCAGCTTCCGACGTATCATCTCCCCGTGTTAGAAGATAGGACTAAACAACTGGCATAAGCTCATGGAGTAAATAGCGAAACAACCTGCACAGTGAATCCAAAATGTTCCGACTTTTTTCTGACCAAAAGCAACGTTCGTCTTCTCTCGTTATGAACAGGATTAGTCTTGACTTCATGGTCCTGTTTCACGGCTTCCAGAACTTTCTGAAACGATTAAGTGCACTATTACACAGAAAATACTCAGCGTTCAACAATATAGCAATGGACTAAAAAGAAACGGCAGCACCCTCATCGATTGTATTCAGAAGCTGTTGGACGATCAGAACCGAATAATTTCGATCGCCCTTTAATTCCAGATGCATCACTTACACAGGGCTCACCAGCAAATTGGAGTGCATTTTCGTTTTTCTCTCCATCTAACTCCATTTATCATCGAAATCTGGCAGAAAAACAAAGAATAGTGCAGCGGACGACGAACTCCGCTGGTAGAGTATTCTGAAACTGAGAGGAAAGTGACGAGTGGAACGAGATTGCGCGAACACAGAACGGCAGCGACGGCACGGTTAATCTTCGTGTGGAAGGATAAGCGCTCCTAGCAGAAAACGCTCGGAGCAACTCGTTAATCTAAGTCATTTTTCACTCTCGGCACCTCCAAATTGTTGGAAGTGAGCGCGCAAATTATCTGAAGCCCTCACTTATCGGATCACGTGGCTGGATGAGGGGAATCTGAAGATTTCACGAAAATCGACAGTTTTGGCGGCGAAACGCATCCACGTCCCACGATGGCGACGCACGGGGAGAACCTGATTCCAGTGGAGAAGAGGGCTTCATCAGAAATAGAGAGAGCAGAAACGAGAAGTTCCAAAGGTCCCCGGTGATTCATCCAGCGCTAATGAGAACGCCGTGGCGAAGCCGAAACCACTTTTTCTCCGCATTTCCATACATCGGCTGATGACAGTAACCCAATGATTACAGAAGAGTAAACAGTTTACAGAGGGCCAGCGGACGGCAGCGGAGAACCCACTGTGGAATGGTTTTTACGGGAAGAAATCAAACGTCGCCGCAGGTTAATTTGTCATCGCCTGCCTTGTCAAGATCGCGAAAAAGGGTATATTTTACGACTCTCACGGGACGGGGATGTACGGAGCGCGCGAAACACGTCCCCGATGGTCTAAAACAATCGAAGCGCCCGGTCACCTAATTTGTCGTTGCGTCGTCCTTTTGGAATGCGTCTTGAGGGGCCAGGGGATCTCGTTTGCACGGCTGAACGACTCGCCTCCCCTGACCTTGGTGTGACGTCAACGGATCTGAAGCGCTCGGAGCCGCAGATAAGAGCTCGAATTTGTTTTGCATCTCGATTGCGCGAGCAAATGGAAGCAGAATACAAGGAACGAAACCAGTCGGAGAGAACAAAACGGAGCAGAAGATCTGCTTCTTTCGTGCAACGATAAACATGCACAGCTGGGGAGTTGGGCTGGCACTGGTGATGAATGGAGCGAAAGCACTTACTAGCTCGGCTGCCCTAAGGCGAGGCTGTCATCGCGCAGCGCAGAGTTGATAGCGATCGGAAAGGGACGAAAATTTGTGTTTCTCGAGTGGTCACCGCAAAAACAGCTGAAACTCGACACTTTACCAAACAGTTCGCCGTGCGTAGGAGCGACTGTAAACAGAACGCGCAACCCTGCGGCGGACTCCCATGCAAATGCGGCGCTAATCGCATTAGCACGATTACCATATCGCACCCCGTCGGAAGACCGCAGATTCTATGCAAATGGAAGGGCGCGCGGGGCTTGTAGCGAGGCGCGCCGAAGGGCCTACACTCGAACAAACAAAAATGCGCCATTCATCATATCGAGTGGGTGGCCAATTTCCACGACAATCGTCCGCTTTCCGCCTGATGAAACAAAAAAGGTCCACTCCATACGCGCCTTTGACGTATGCGGGCAAGGAAGCGTGCAGGGTGTTTGGGGTGGATAGGTGTTTCCTGGCAACCACGCCGCCTGCGTCTTCAGAGGACAAAAGCAGAGAACGAAGATCCGTTGTTTCTCTTTCGGGGAGATCAAATTCCGCGATACAAAAAACGTCACAATGCAGATCTTTGCACGTGTGCCCTCTATCGGCCTTTTTGCAAAAAGTACGCTTGTGTGCAGAAGGATCGATTATGCCACAAGAAGTTCAGCTAGATCTCGGACTCTTTCGAAACAAAAATATTACAAATACTCACTGGATACGTAATAAAAATCCAAAAACCGATTTCGGAGATCATATGAAAAATCATTTCGGGACTCAAGGAGGTCCGCATCAAAGCTCGAATACGGTCGGCACTCGAGCTCGAGTATCTTTCTTCGACTCAACTCGATGACTCGACGCTTCTTGACTTGAATGGGAATTCTATACTCGAATTTCCACTTCCACGGAAGGCTTCTCCTCATTTTGCTTCTCGGAAAAAGTGCAAATGAAGGGCGACCCTTCTACCGTAAACGTTAATGCAGATGGCTCTTTGGTGGGTCTCGCCGCGACGCCTAAATGATTTCAGACGTTCCTTCGCCCATTGCAGAAAAACTCTATTGTGGGAACGGGAGCGTTGTTTACGGGTAAATGCATATAAAATTGTCGCGAAATCGCTAAAATGTTTCTCGTATTGGGTGTCAAATAGTCGATGCCGTTTTTCCGTCAAATTTTTCAGATACACTAAAATGTTTTTTCGTCGTTTATTTCTTTTTTACGGACCTTAAATGTACCGTAGCACACTGTTTCTCTCTTTTTCTTCGCGACTTTATTTTGGTGTTTCTATGCTGTCACTGTGTTTGGTCTTTTGTGTGTTTTGGTAACATTACCGGTACATTTTAGGTGATAGTCCGCCATGCCTCGCCGCAAGAACAACTCTTCCAGCGCTGAATATGACCATAAAAATGGGAGCGCTGAAAAGCTCAAGAAAAAGAAGAAGAAGGTAAATCTCCACTTTTCATTATTGATTCATGATAGTATGATTATTTAAGAAAGCCCCAAAAGACAAGAACGCACCCAAACGTCCACCGACGGCCTTTGTTTCCTATAGCATGGAAAGAAAGGTTGATCTGGAGAAGCAGCATCCAAACATCAAGATGTCGGATATTCTGAAAATTGCCTCGCAAGAGTGGAAAGGGTTCAGCGATGAAATCAAGAAGGTAGCAAGACTGTTTCAAATGAGTTTTGACGGTTGATTAAGGCACACATAGAAAGGGCTACAAAGGAGATGGAGATCTACAACCAAGCCATGGCTGAGTACAAGAAAACCGATAACTACCGCGAGTTTCAAAAGAGCATGGAAGTCAGCGACCCGGCGGTAAAAGGTGGCCAGAAAGAGCGCAAGCGTAAACTGAACGAAGAAAATGCGCCAAGGAAGCGCCAGATTCGTCTATCTGATTCTGACTTGGCGGTAAGCGCTTAATGATAAACTTAAACACTCGGCTTAATAACGAGTTTAGGACGCCATGATGACTGCGGGCACAAGTCAGATTAGAATTTTTAGTGACGATTTCTTAATGTACAACAAAGGTATGTCACCTGTTAATGCTTTAACGGATTTCTTTTCAGAACAGGAAAAGGAGCTCCGACACCTTCGAAGAAATTTGAAAGTGAGCACCGAAGAGGAGAACACGCTTCAGAAACTGATTGCCGACGCAGAAGCTCGTTACAATGCCATACGAGCTGAAATCAGGGGAGAAGGTGATTCACTGGAGAGCACTGAGAGAACCGTGGAACGCTGGGAAGCCGTACTCAAGAAAGCGTTGGAAAACATCTCGTTGCCCACGGATCTGAAGCAGCTTCTAAGTGATGACTTCGATGCTTTCACGGCTACCCTGACAGAGTATCAAACGGGGAAGGGACACGAGCTGCAACAGGTGATCGCTTTCATTCGCGATGCGGTCGCCAACGTTTCTTTCGACTGATGTGTCACTGTACAGAATTTATGCGGTTGCTCATCGTTTTTGCTCATAAACAGATCACATATAATGCCACAGTTACATCGGAATTTAGCTGTGACGGAGGGCAGCAAGTCTTTGGGTGAGTTCGTCGTTCTCAGCGCTCGACGCCACGGCCGTCTTCCCCCCAATCGCTGTAGTTACGCCGGTGGGCAGCTCAGCAGTGAGCTCCAAACTGAAACAGAGAGATGTGACTGTTCCTGTATGGTCCAACGTACCCAGCTTGGTCGGCGGTTTCCTGGATGAGAGCATCCACTTGGCTTTGTGGAGCGTTGAGAGTGGTGGTGGCCGACATGGCGCCTTCCATCGTCGAGGACTGCACGTCGAGATTTTCGAAATCCCGCTCGAAACGATCCATAAGATTCTGCACTTGCTCGAGGTTCATGGAGCGCATGGCGGACTCCATCGCCTGAACGACTCCCTTCATCGACGACGTCACGCGCTTCTGAGTAGCAGCCGTTTGCACGCGGGAAGCCACAGCATCGATTCTCGCGGACATCCTCAAGTAGTTCAGCGACTCGTTCTTCTTACGAATAGCATTCTCGGCGTGCACCTGAGCAACTTCACGATTTCCCTTCTAAAATCAGTGATATGCATAGAGGCTCGCTGCATGGGCATTACCTTGATAGCAGTGAGCAGTTTGGTTTTCTCTGCCTTCTCCTCTTTCTCACATCGTTTCGCGTTTCGCTGAAGCTCTTTCGAAGCGAACTTCAGATTGAACAAATGCTCTAAACACAAAAACATGACTCACAGGCATAGTGCGACCAAACTTACTGTCCAGCGACATGGAGCTCTCTGCCAGACCTATCTTGACAGGCTTCAGAAGCAGAACTCGAGGTCCGAGCTGAAACGAGGAAACAATAAGAAGGCCGGACACGAAGAAGCAGCGTCGCCGCCGCAACAAATAGAATGTGGTGAAATCGCGCGGAGACCTCGAGCGAAGCGTCCGCTGTGCGTTGTTTCGCCGCGGGAGGTGACGTCACCGTCCCATGCCGTTGCGCCGCCCGGCTGTGAATCACCGAAGTCACCACAGAGCGCATGAGTAAAATTGATAAGGGCACCTGCGAAAACCAAGGGTAAAAGAAGAAGCGCCGTGCGCTCTGACTCCGGATACGGTGAAAAGCGAAGAGAGAATCGGCGAAAATGCGTTTGGTTCTGACCAAAAGGAGTTCCAATCTGCCACTTCTCGGAAGAAGTTGGAAGAAGCACGAGAATAGAGAACATGTGCCAAAAGACGAGCATCCAGAAATTCCATCGAAACTTCAGAACCAGAGCGGGCAAGATCCAACGTGGTGCGGGGACCACCCACGTTGATTTTCGGGACGTCCCCGTGATGTTTCAAGTCCCCCAAAATCGAAACGCTTCTTGTACACGAAGCGTTCGACGGTAACTCTCGGCTTTAACGTGGCTTCCTTTTGTTTTAATGTTGTTCAATCGCGGGCGCCGCTCTCAGGACTGCAGAATCCGCGATGGGAGCCAGTTCGCTCCTCTTCTTCATCCGCCCTAACCCGTCGCCTCTTCTTTTTATTTTGCGGAATCCACGTCGTTCGCGCTACGCTTTTTTTCCGCGATTCCACACCGTTTCTGTGGCTACTTATACGCACCAGAACTCTGCGTATTGTTAACTCGTTCTTTGTTCAGGTAATACCCGGATCGCTCTGGAATGATCCGTGGCCAAGACCCGGTGGTGCAGGCCCTCCTGGCCTCCTTGTTCACCTGGGGCGTCACGGCGCTTGGCGCTGCAGTCGTCTTCGTGCTGCCCCACAACAGCAAGAAACTTCTAGGTAACCGTCTATGCCACAGCGTTGTAGCATACGAACTTCTTTCAGATGTGAGCCTTGGATTCGCCGCGGGGGTTATGACTGCTGCCTCGTTTTGGTCACTGCTCGCTCCGGCGATCGAAATTTCGGAGGCGATGATGGGCAAGTATGCGTTCCTCCCGGTAGCTGTGGGTTTCGCGTTCGGAGCTGCCTTTGTGTGCTTGTCAGATAGGCTGATACCAATGTTTGATAAGTCCATCAACGCCCAACATGTAATGAACATTTTCAGCTGTGTGAAGACCGAGTTCTCAGTAGTTGAATTCCTGGCAACCAGTGCAACGGCCGACACTCAAATTACCTCTCTCAAGGACGTAGAAGCTGACGAATCGCTCGCTGGCGCAGATAAACGGTACTCAAAGTGTGCTCCTTCTTCTCCCGCCGCATCTGCTTCTCTTTCCGAGGCGAGCGGCTACCCTCCACATTTCAATGAAGGTGTTCGAAAACGTAAATCTTCTAGGAAGTCGTCGCTGGACGGCTCTCTATCAACGACAGCCTTCCGGCAAACACCCAGTCCGGCGACGTCGTTACTCGATGTAGAGAAGAAGACGCTAGATGAAGATTCTCAAATCTCAACCCATATGTCCGAAGAAATCCAGTTGTCCTGGAGAAGAATACTGCTGCTGATTCTTGCTGTCACAGTGCACAACATCCCCGAAGGGATGGCTGTCGGTGTAGGCTTCGGATCAGTTGGCAAGAGCCCTGCCGCCACATTTGAAGCCGCCTTCAACCTCGCTCTCGGAATCGGCCTACAGAATTTTCCAGAAGGCCTCGCTGTTAGCCTGCCTCTTGCCGGATTTGGCTACAGCAAAACAAAAGCATTCTTCTATGGACAACTCTCCGGAATGGTGGAACCGATAGCGGCGTTAGCAGGAGCAGCTGCCGTGATTCTAATGGAGCCGGTGCTCCCCTACGCACTTAGCTTTGCCGCCGGAGCGATGATCTACGTCGTTGCGGATGATATCATCCCTGAAGCGCAGCGGAATGGTAACGGAAAGTTGGCCTCTATCTCAATGATTGGCGGTTTCTTGGTCATGATGAGTTTGGACGTCGGCCTCGGCTAGTAGCGACGAGCTCAGATAACACCCTATGTTTCACTTGCATAATTTGCCATCTGTAAATACTGTGACCCTCTTGTCCCCCCTTTATGTATCAACTGTGATATTATATTTGATTTTCGCCACACAGGTTCTTCGATCTTTCAGAAAGCATTCTTCCCTTCCAGTCAGAACAGGATTTCGTGAACTTTAAGCAATAAATAAGTTGATAAGTTTATCTGGTTGTGCGGCGATGTTTATGCGTTGCATGTATACCTTGATCTCCTCACCGGATTTCTTCGTGTTTATCGACTGTGAAGTGCATTTTTGTTATGACGTATACTCAGATTAAAAAATCTCTCGGCAAAACGGCGAGTCAGGTATGTTCGTGCAGCGCCGAAATTTCAATGGGATTTTTGAGTTTCTGGATGAATCGCTTGTTTCCTTTGCGTATGAGGTGTGATTTCGAAAAAAAACTCAACATTATGTTGTAGATCTATCTCTGGCGGATCGTTTGCGCCATCATTGAGCGCCAGAGGTGGAATTTCCACGGGGGAGATAGCTTTTTTATCTCACCGACTTGTGTTTTTTCCTAGTTTCTCGCCTTCTACACTGCGCGTCTTGTTCAAACTGGCACAACAGATCGCGCCGCCCGTCCTTGTCATCACAGAATCCATTTGGACCGATATGAAAGCTATTCAGCGCGGATCAGATCAATGCACTCAGAACATCGCATTTACACGCTGAGGTCCGTACCACGAATGTCCGCTTTTTATTCGCTTTCATTGTTCTTATTCAAATCGCTTTCATATCGGTCCAAGTGGATTCTGTGATGACAAGGACGGGCGGCGCGATCTGTTGTGCCAGTTTGAACAAGACGCGCAGTGTAGAAGGCGAGAAACTAGAGGAAAACAGAAGTCGGGGAGATAAAAAAGCTATCTCCTCCGTGGAAATTCCACCTCTGGCACTTAATGATGGCATAAACGATCCGCCAGAGATAGATCTACAACATAATGTTGAGTTTTTTTTCGAAATCGCACCTCGTACGCAAAGAAAACAAGCGATTCATCCAGAAACTCAAAAATCCCATTGAAATTTCGGCGCTGCACGAACATACATCTTCATAAGTCGTGGCGGGAGCCTCCAAAGAGATTTTTTAATCTGAGTATAGCTGTTGTAACTGTGGGAGAGGGTGCGTCCTGGTTTGTTGAACAATGAAGCTCGTACCTTCGTGATTTGGTACACCACAGGGTAATCGTGCTAGGGTCATCCCCGCGAATTGGTACAGCGAATGCCGTACGTTCGCTTTGAATTGGTACAGAGTGCGCGGTGCTGATCATTTTGCAGACAACACGAGCACCGTTACCGATCATAATCGGTCCGAATTTGAAGATACGGGTTACTGAAGAAACTTTCGACTTTTTTGAGCCGTATTTTGACAGTTTATCGAACTTTTCTCGACACACAGGACATTAAATAAAAATCCAACAGGTGAATCTATGGCAAATTCTCTGCTGAGCATTTTGCGTGGGCGACTTCATTGCGAATTGAGAAAGTTCATCCATTTCTATGGTGTGGCTTTCATGGACTTTCATGAAAATATCAGAAATTTGTTAAATTTCCGTTAAAAATTGATCGGTTTTGGCTTTCAATGGTGGAATGCGTCTCGCTGAACATCATGCGGGCAACAAGAACACTAGTGCCTATCATAATAGCTGCAAACAGTGCTGGCGGATCGGATTGAAACTTGCAAATCCGAATCCGAAATCCGAATCCGACTTTTCGGAAATCCGAAATCCGAAAAGAAATCCCCCAGCGATCGGTCGGGTCGTCCGCTCGCTCTCTCTGAGGCTGTCTGAGCCGATTGAGTTGAGTGAGCGGTCGTTCTCGGCCGTCGTTGTTGGCGCAATGATCGCCCCGGCTCCCAGAAGGCCTGGAATACCAGGGAGCCGTAGTTCCACCGTCTTGCCAAGAAGCCCGTCACTGCCGCCCGACTCCACTCGCGCCGCCAGAGAAGCCGAAGAACCGCCACAATTCCGAAGTCCGCGTCGCCAGCTGCCCTGATGGTCCCGGTTCGCCTGTTATGCTCCGACAACGCGTTTCGCCTGCATGCCTGTTCTTCACTCGTGCCGCCCGCGGAAGCCGCCGAAGAAGCTCCTCAACTCCGACGTCCGCGCCGCCACCTGAGCTGAAGATGGGTTTGCTGTGCTCCACCGTCTCCGGAATCAGCTCTTCGCCTCTCTGATGCCCGCGCACACTAATGGGATCGCCGTGCTCTACTCTGATGTGCCGAAGTCAGAAGAAGACCGGCGACTACGGAGTGATAATGTGTTTCTTGTGCATATATATAACGTCTCGCAAGGCGTAAGCCTTTGATACGAGAAATAAACTCGTGAAACTCGTGAAATCCGAAAAATCCGATCCGAAATCCGCCAGCACTGGCTGCAAATCGCACTAAACGAGTTAAGGAAGATCTGGCTAAATTGGTTTCCGAACGTGCGACATTTACTGTACCAATTCGTGGTCCTGGCACGATCACCCTGTACCAAATCAGGTGTACCAAATGTACCAAATCGTTCAACAAACCAGGCAATACCGTGGGAGAGTTTCAGGATCCGCTATGTGGGTTACTCGAGTGTGCCATCTTCCTCGACGCATGTACATCGATTATGACTATGCGCGTCACTTTCCTAAGTCGTACATGGAGAAGATGAAGCGAAATGTTCCTCGAAAGATCTACGACAACCGATTCGGAGCGCCGGCGATTACTCGCTGGGTGTAAGAACTGTATAGCTTGTAACTTCACCGATTGGGAATTTAGCCTACATCCCGATGATTACGTTCCCGGTGTCAAGCGAGCTTGGGAAGACGAGGAACTCACCGTGAACATGAAGAAGTCGGATGAGTACCACGGAAAGAAGATCATGCAGAGGTACTACGAACTGGCGGAGCCTCAGCAAAAGTCGATACCCTCGGAAGAATGGACCTTCTTTCCTGGAGACCTCGTGCAAGTTATGGTTGGGAAGCATAAAGGTTGCCAGGGATCTATCAGTCACGTTATTCGCGAAACCAATGTTGTATACGTTGATGGCCTCCATACGGTACGAATGCCGAAGGTTCGCTGATCGTGATGGCTGAAGTTCAGGTTCTCGAGAGTGAAATCAAGGATGCAGCGAAATTGGGACTGCAAGACATGAAAAGGTTCAAGGAACAGCCACTCTACGTCGCCAAGAATGAGGTGCAACTTGTGGACCCCAACGACAAGTAGGCTGGATTCATTCGCCCGTTTTTATGCATATATTTGCAGCATGCCGTGCACAGCTAAGTGGCTACTCAATGAATCGAAAACGGAGTACGTCAGAATCAGTGAACGGACGGGCTACGAGATCCCCGTACCCGAGCAGGCAAAGGTCACCTATGAATACGTCACAGCTGACAAATACATCGGTAAACGGATCCACTTCTCTGGCCCACTTATTGTTTTACTATTTCAGAGGTGGAAGGGAAAGACACTCCGTCCGCAAAAGTCCTGGAACGCACCTATGTACCCAAATTGATGACCTTCGAAGAGGAAATCATAAAGTCGCTGGGCATCGAAGAGGAGAGGACATCGAAGCCAACTTACTGGTATTAGAGCTAGGTTGACATTTGCTGTTTTTGTTGATGATAAAACATTTCTTCCATGTATCAGGAAAACAAACTATCTACAACATCGACAAAGCTAAGACCTCTCCGAATAAATAAGCTTATTAGTGCTAAAACAAGTTGCATTACCCATATTCACACGCATCACAGATTCAAAGCTCCGGCTTCGACGGGACGGGACTATGCCCCTCCTTGTCATCGTCTTTCGCCGTCGGAGTGCTCGTGGCAGCTGGTCCGTGTATCACTGCTACGACTTCCTTCTTGAATTTCGCCTTCGAGGGCTTCACCTCGGCCGCGGCCTGGTCCACTTCATCTTTTACGACGTCGTTTTCCACGGTCTCTTCTATGGACCGTTTTCTGTCCATCGACATAAGTCCGAAGTCATCAGCCGTTTGCATTTCGCTGCAGAGAAGCGGAGAGTCCACTCCCAGGACGTACTGGCACGTGGACGGTTCCAGAAGGAACAGGCTGATGTCCAGATTTCCGGCGTTGGGGCGGCACCGCATCCTAACTTCCACGCTTCTGGAAAAGACCGAAATTAAGGTCACAAGATTGGTTAACATGCCTGTGGACATTGCCTTCACAAAGGTCCCCGGCGCCATATAGATGAGTGACCTCCGTTACCTTACCGTTAACCTAAAGCGCAAGTTGGATTTTCCTCATCACTCTAGGGAACTTACAATAACGGGTCCCTTTTTTGGGTTCTGCTCGATGAAAGCTTCGTGGATCTTTTGGTCAAAGTAGCCCAACACAATCTCCGTCCGCTCCCCATTCTTTTCTTCGTGATATTGAGTTACCTTAACGACATTTCCAACTGCGAAATAGAAACGTTGACTGTGATACCTTCTGTCCGTAGCACAGTTCGTATCTCCACCAGCCGGTTCCACCCTTAAGACAGCGGCTTGACAGAATCTCACCAATCGAACCGTCACTTTCTTCGGACTTGGAAAACTTAGGGCCAGCTTCCTTCTTCAGCTTTTCGCGAATACGCTCCACCATCTCCTTCTTGTACTTCTCGAGCCCTTCCATGTCCGGCAGCGAATCAAGCATGCGAATAATCTCCTTGTACTCGTCCGTATCCAGTTCGTCGAAGAACTTGATCTTGAAGGCTGTCGGGTCTTCGTCGCTACTTTCCTCGTCCACATCCGAAGAAGATCGCGTTTTGTAATCCTAAACGGAATGTACTTGCTGAAGTGCCTGGAAAACTACTCACACTACGGAAACTCTTCTTCAAATCTTCTTCCATACGGAGAACGCTCTTGGGACGAGGTTCCGTCACATCGTGTTTGGCATAGCAATTGAGGTCGTGCTCCTTGGACACGGGCGCCGGGAAGGACGGATGCGAACAGAGTCGCTTCGTGTAGATGAAGATTTCGTACACACACGATGAAGTTTCTCTGACAGAGTGAATATAATCCTCGGCGTTCTGAAGATTTGCTTGAAACACAAGAAGGTCGCTCAGAGTTACCGGCCAGCAGACGTAGTTCATTGTGGTGACGCGAGGGGAGCCGCTGATGTCGCAGAGGGAACCTTGACGATAGACGACTGAGTAGTAGGCCGAGTCCTTGTCGTCAATTCTTTTCGTGGGGGGATTCAGTTCGTCGAATACGCGAGCCTCCTTCGCCACCTCTTCCCCGCGGTAGTAGCCCATGTAGTATTCGAGGCCAATGGATCCTCCTTTTTCTTCGTGAAACTGCCGGATGTAGCGCCCGTGACAGATCTCGTAGGTCCAGTAGCCGTCGTTCCTATAGGCACACTGCTCTTCATTCATCGGGGCGATCAGTTCCGCCGGACTAGGTCCGGAATATGAGTTTATCTTCGTTCTCTTGGTCTGAAAGGCATGTAGAAAATCGGTTCCTTATAGTCACGTACCTCAGAGATGAGCTCAGGAAACGTACAAAGATATGGTTCGTTGTCCACACTGACCACCGGCAACATCTGATCCTCGAGCAAGTTGGACGGCAGGGTTGCCCTGGGCAGGTAGTTGATACGGTAGGCGATGGAGTCATCAATGTCCCGCAGGTGCGGAAGTATCTCTGTGGCCAAACAGAGGCACACAGCGCTCAGCGTGACGACTGAGAGAAGGTGGCGGACCATGGTGGTCACATCAACTCTGGAAATAAAACTGCGTTCAAACAACGTATCGGGGAGATTCGAATGCATTTCACGACCTTCAATTGCACACTGGTTCGCCAACACGCACTCTTCTACAGAAGTAGAGCCGGAGGCACCTCTCGAAGTCGAAGAAGGCGAATGACGACGCCGCCAGATGACAGTTGGAGGCGGACCACCCACGAAGACAGCAGATCCACGCATGTCAACAATCGGCTTTCCAATCTTTTCCACTCGGAACTCCGCATCAAGTCCCTCTTAACGTCGTCTTTTCTGAATCCTCCGATTCAGGCCTTCGAAGACGTTGCGCCACAGAGCGCCTCACTGAACAGATTCGCCACTCTGGCGGCGCTTCGGTGACGTCTTGTCACCGGCATCGGGCGCCGCCTACCGTACCCCGAAGTGTTACGCGTACACTTGGCGTGCTGTGAACGTCTCACGTTCGGAGTTTGTTCTGCGTGGAGTCGCCGCGACGGTCACTTCTCGCGCGAATTCCGCTAAATCATCCGATCTCTTCAGAGGCGCCGCCATCGCAGATTCCGAAGCGTCGCCGATGAAGCAGAGCTGAAGAAGGCTGCAACGATACGAACATGCTTGCGCACGATTTCCTGCGACACGAGGAGGGCCGCACTTTCGTGCCCACTTCTTCGTCAAGGTATCTGCTCCCATATGTCCACTGTTTCATTGCCTCCTTCAGGTCGGCGTGGTTCTTCTCCTTCCTCGTCGTCGCCAAACTTCTACGATGCGTCGGAATCTTCCTTGTCGATGTGTTGGCGAAGTCTCTCCATGTCATGGGATTGTTGTGGATCTTTAAAATTGTGTATGTTCAGAATTCCGTGTTTTGCCGCTCAGGGAGGGATGTTTCAGCTCGTCACTGATTCTCCTACCTATTCACAAGCCTTTCAATAATGGAAAACCGATTAGAAGATCTTTGGTAAGTACTTTTCTGCTTTCGAGTATGGTTGGCTTTCTTTAGTATGTCCGCATTGGACAGATCGCACTGTTCAACTGTGTCA
Source organism: Steinernema hermaphroditum (assembly GCA_030435675.1). NCBI lineage: Eukaryota > Metazoa > Nematoda > Chromadorea > Rhabditida > Steinernematidae > Steinernema > Steinernema hermaphroditum. The sequence continues at coordinate 9,368,976 of CM059622.1, forward strand.
TAGAAGTCATCTGGTTCTACGGAATTACGCTCTGCGGTCCCCTCCGCTCGGTTCTCATTTTCGAACAGAGCTCTTCCGTCGTACTGGCGGCTCTACTGGCCTTCTCGAAAGGAGGTTCCTCTCCATCGAAGACTCGCGGACTGATTTCGCTTGTCGTGGGATACTTGGCGCTTATGTTTATGGACAGTGACTCTACGGTCGAACTCAACCACTGTAGGCTTAAAGTTCATTTGGGCAGTGTATCACTTACTCCTTGCAGCATCGACCCACGGCCACCACAACGGACTGAACCACATGTTCTACCATGTCATCAACTGGTTCGGCGTTTCGGATCACAAAGGCGGCGTCTTCCTCCTTATATTTGCGATTCTCGTTCGGATCGCGTATGACTCTCAGTTCCGTCACATGGCTGTTGAAATTGGAGGACCAAAACGTCTCTATTCTATGGTGAACGCCGCATCTGCTGTATTTCTTACACCCTTAGCCGTTCTTTCACTAGTTGCTAGCAACGTAAGAGACGTTTTGATATGTTCCATATCCTGGTTCAGGCTCATATCGAATCGTACTTCAACTTCCTCTTTCTTCTTTTTGTGGCTGTGTGCTTCGTCGTGATTATCGACTTTTACGCCGAATCTATTTGCTTCCAGGTGCATATTCTGAAGAGACGTTGATTCGTATATATCATTTGCAGCATGTTGCCGATCCTGTCATGGCTCAAGCTCGGTGGTCTCCCATTACCATGTTCTTGTGTGCGTTGATCCTAGCATGGCTGTGGTACCAGCCCTCCGTAGATACAGTCATAGGGTCACATGCGTTATCCGGCGGTGTCGTGGTTACCGTAATCTCGTTCAGTATAGGTAAGGTGGTAACTATTCGGCAACCAGGCCCATCCCCGCAAATTTCAGCTTCCTTTGTGCTGACCTCTCCGAACACGTCCAGATCGCGAGCCGGGCACTTTGTGGGAATGTCCGACAGCGGGCTTCCGCTGTATACCTCCGGCGAGGCGTTTCTTCAGCGGACTTCTCGCTCGATGCTTCTGTTTCTGAAAGAGACGCTGCGGGATATTCTTGCCAACTCGGATTCGCGGCGTATATTCTGGTTCCTGTGTGCCAATCTAGCGTTTTGCGGAGTCGAATTCACCTACGGGTTCCTCACCAACAGCCTTGGACTGATCTCCGATGGATTCCATATGCTCTTCGATTGTACAGCCCTTGTAAGTCTTCCTTACCGTACTCCACGACACTTGGCGGCTCATTGATTGAATCTTTGATCTACCTTTTCCAGTGTCTCGGTCTCGTCGCTTCTGTGATGTCCAGATGGCCAGCCAGCAGAAGATACTCTTACGGATACGGACGTTTTGAAGTTCTTTCTGGCTTCGTTAACGCCATGTTCTTAATCGTCATCGCATTATTCATCTTTCTCGAAGCCCTTGAGCGTCTCTACGATCCCCCAGATGTCCACACCGACAAATTGATGGTTCTTTACAGTGATGTTCCCTCTTGACCACATTTGTTTAGCTTGTGGCGGTTGCTGGCCTCTTGGTCAATCTGTTCGGAATGTACGCGTTCCATGGTGGTGGACATGGCCATTCGCACGGAGGGGGGGATTACGGTCACTCGCATGGGGGCCATGGACACTCTCATCATGGACATTCACACGGTGGAGGCAACGCAAACATGCAGGGTACGTCGTCTAAATAACTGAAGAGCTGACTTCGCTGTTGTAGGTGTCTTCCTTCATGTGCTCGCCGATACTTTGGGATCAGTCTTCGTCATTATCAGTACACTCCTGATTCAGTGGCTCGGATGGAAGTGGGTCGATCCGTTCTGCTCTCTCATTCTATCGCTGCTTATCCTTGGATCAGTTTATCCTCTCTTGAAGGCCTCCGCAGCAAATCTGCTGCAGAATATTCCTCCCGAACTCGAACATGACTTCGAACACGCTCTTGACGAGGTACTGTAATACGATTCTTCGGAAGGAACACCTTTTCGTGTTTCAGATTCTTCATGTCGAGGGAGTTGAGTCCTATTCGCGGGCTCACGTCTGGCAGCTCAAGTCCGAGATGAACGTCGCCAGCTTGAACGTCCAAGTGAAGGAGGAAACAAATGAGCAGATGATACGGACGAGAGTCGAAGAGATTATGAAGGAAGCGGGGGTGAACCAGTCGACGATCCAGGTGGGTGTGGCCTTCCTCTGTCGGTTTGTAGCGTAATGCGTTTCAGGTTGAGAAGCAGTCCTTCTTCAATAGGATTCAAGCGCTTTGTCCGTCATACAGAGTACCCCATGTGGTTACTAGAGGGGCTTTAATACACTCCTCGAAGAAGTATGACGATGACCATGGACATGGTCACTCGCATTCCGGGGGTCACGGTCATTCCCACGGGGGACATGGTCATTCGGTGAGTTCTGTGCCTAGAATCGAGTTCCTAACTCTTCTCTTTTTCAGCATAATGGGCACGCGCATTGAAGCGGCGTTTTGTCTTTGTTGTTACTCAGTAATTTATGAACTGTACAGTCTCTCAAACAGGTCTTGGGTTGGGTAGCTAAGAGACAAAGAAGAATATGTGATGATTGTTGATATGAAATTTATAAATTATTTAAGAGATTCGAAGGATAAATGAATAGATGTTTTCTCGGTATGCCTTCGGTGCCACGAGGATCCTCCTATCGTACTTTCTGCATCTGTTCACCCCGAGCCGACGTTCTTCAGGACGTCGGGATGAGTGACGAGGACATCTTCGCGCCAGTATCGCCACTTAACATCAGCCGATTCTCGTTTGGAGTGCTCGACTCTCCGCGGTCACCAGCCCAGAAGCGTCCCCGGAGATCTCTTTCGCAGATAGGGTCGTCGACTTCGAATATCCCTGCCTGGACTCTGTCCACTGCTTCCCCGCTGACAAATGCGCTTGTGTCGCCTGTGAAACGCCGCGTGCCGAAGCCGGTGACGGTGCTCGACGAATTCTTCGGAGTTTATTGTTTGATCAGTCAGAGTCCGCTGAAACACTACAAGGTTTATCCTCTTGCTTGGATACTCATCGTGATTGCTTTCAGAATCGGTGTTACATTGGGTATACGGTAGACCCGAACCGAAGAATACGACAGCACAACGGCGGAGCACAGAAGGGTGGCGCGAACAAGACTGACAACCGTGGACCGTGGTGAGTAGTTAATTCTTGAGGATCTGGTGTACTTCTGTGTTCAGGGAGATGGTGTGCATCGTGCACGGGTTCCCGAACTCGGTGTCCGCCCTCCGCTTCGAGTGGGCGTGGCAGAATCCGGACAAGTCGCGGCGTCTCCGTGACCTTCACCTCAAGAAGTCCCCGAAAGAGTCCCCGTTCGCCTTCCGCCTGCGCATTTGCTGCCACATGCTGAACTCGGAGCCCTGGAATCGACTGGCTCTAACCTTCAGGTGGCTCCAACCTGTAAGTCCCTCCACAGCCTTTTCTTAACAGATTCGCTTCAGCAGTTCGAGCTCTCATTTCCCTTGGAAGTGCTCCCGCCCCGCCACATTGATGTTCAGTACGGCCTCGTGGAGAAGACCTCCAGCGTGGTGCCTACTGCTTTGGAAGAGTACGAGATGATCCGCTCCTGCGCCATCTGCGCCAAAACCATCCAAACGGTAAGTCGTCGAAAGTCGTTCTTTCGCTGAGCGCTGTCACTCAGATCTCCGACATGCTCCGTTGTCCCTCCCTCGCCGCTTGTGGACACTTCCACGTGAGATGCCTCGCTGAGCACTCGATCGCCGAGTCGAACGAGGCGGAGAACTTCCTGGTACCGATATCAGGCCGCTGCCCTAAATGTGCCAAGCCGTTCCGATGGGGCGATCTGGTACGCGACCAGAGGAACCTCCAAACTGTTGATGCAAACAAGCCGATGTTTGAAAACGAAAGAATCGCTGTCGGAATGGTGCCGAAGCAGGAGCTCAGAAAATGTTGAGCTGTTTATTTTCATTGTATCTTACTATTCAGAATTAAAACTGGTACGAGTTTGTATGGGAGGCAGGCAACTCAAACACATTTTATAACGGCTAACAAGTAAAAATCTCGTAACAACTTTTTACATGAAACGTTAGGAGGGCAGTTTGTTATATATAATAGCTTAGAATTCTGTAAACTATCAAGAGTCGTACTCGTACCTCCGACTCTCGCTGACATCAAACATGCTGGCAAAAGCATTTGTCGTTCGTGACCGTTTCACAAGCGACTGTAAGTAACGCTCCAAAGCGATGAAGTGGCTGATGTTGCTATCTGTACACGTCATACCCTTCATCTGAAACTCACAAATGAAAACGTCGCAGCTGACAGAGGTCAAGAAGAACCAACCTGCTCGTAGATGTCGATAGCCTTCTGCACGTTTCCCACTTTAGCGTGGAGAAGGGAGGCGTTGTAGGCAACTGTCGTCAAACCTAAAATTTGTGAGGACATAGTTTGGCCAGCAGCTGTAATTTGATCCAAAAGAGCGATTGCCTGATGAACCTGACCAAGTGCCACCAAGGCTTCGGCCTAGAAGCACATAGCATGGAATGATCACAAGCAATGAAACGAAAAACCTTGAGAAGTGCGCCTTTGATGTATAAGTAGGGGTTACTTGACGACTGTGGGAGGGTCAGTATAGCCGTAGCAGCTCTAAGAGCTAATCCGGGAGAGCGCAGTTGAAGACTGACGAAGGCGGTTAGTTCATGAATCGCAGAAAGAAGCGAAACGAAGTTACGGTCGTCGCCCCCCAAAGTGTGAGCGTTCCTCAGGCAAGTCAGAGCGTTGCTGAAGCTGATCGAAGGCAGCTGCCCCATTCGCAGATTTTGGATCATGTCATCGGAAGCGCTTTCAGCTGAACCGAGTGACTGCGACTCCGGAAGAACACCTTTTCTGAAGCGTGCTTGCATAACCACGCTCTTCGCCAAACTGGACTCCGTCGGGTTCTTGTTACCCAAAGTACTCTGAACAGAAGCTTCTAAAGTTCTAAATCTTGCAAGGAGAAAATCCACCTTATCACTCAGTAAAGCTGCGGTGCAGCATTCAGCAAGACGAAGCCAAAATCGGGGTAAGTGTTGAAAGTAAGGCACTGTCAGCACAAACAACTTGAAGGCGTCTTCGTATTTCCCTTGACTCAGAAGGCAGAGCGCGAGGTTGTACACAAGAACAGCTCGTGGTACGCTTCCGAACGATCTAAATTTGGGTGTCGATTTAGAATCAATGGTAAATTCGATTTTACCCTAAGATAGGGTTCTCGAGATGCGCCTCTTTCATCGCAGATCGGAAGAAGGCCTCCGCAAAATTATGATTCTTCACAGCAGAGGCATAGACGCATCCAAGAGCGTTGTCGATCATGACCTGGTTTTCTTTCTAAATTTTAAAAACTGCAGTTCGTGAAGGCGAGATAAGGTCACCTACCGACGCTTTAGCGCGCGCTTCCAGGAGTCGACTGATAGATTTTTTGAACTCTCCGTTCCGAGCATCCACTTTGGCGTGACACACAAGCCATGACAGGGAATCATGCTATAATACCTCCATATATTAGCAAACAGCCGAGAATACGTACATCCAGATGGTGGGGCTGAAGAACAAACTTCTCAACGGAAACCATGGCCCGAGCTCGAACAATCAGCCTTTCAGCCGTTTCTTTTTGTCTCAGCGTTGCGGTAGCCCACCATGGCTTTGTTTGGAAGGTCCTCACAACGGCAATGATAGGCTTCGATTGTCGAAAGTCGAGCAAGATGTTCATTTCCAGAAGGGACGCTTCACACATCAACGATTCTAAATGGAAGGTTGAAACTGGATAGAAGTCAGGCAGAACGTACCAGGCATGTTCGGCGACCGCTGGATTGAGCGAATGATATTCAGCGCCGACTGTTTCCTCATTCGGTGGAAGAGCAATACGGCCATGTTGTAGCCGGCCGTTGCGGCCACAGGATCGGGAAACGCCGCAGGGAAGTCGCCATTCTCCAGCTGGAAACGGAGAGATCCGAAAAAACTCAGTAAAAACTCACGTCGATGCCGGATTCTTGACGGGCGACAAGGAAGTAGCGCTCTCCGAGCGTTTTCTGTTCGTTCATGGCAGTCGGAAACAGCTTGCGACGATCTACAAAAGAGCGATCAGAAGACGGCACGAAGCGAAGGGCAGGCACCACGAAGCGCCTCGGAAGGCGACGCGGAGAAGTTGGCGAGGAAAAAAGCATTCCGCTGGAAAGTTTCTTCCTGCACGGGATGCCTGCAGTTAGCATGTGTAATTACGGTAGTTGTCGAGTTTCGATGAGAGCGCGAATTTTCGAAAAACTGTACTTCTCTATGTTCCGCGTTTCGTTCCGTTTTCTTTTCCTGGACTTACCATCCTAAGACGACGTTTCAGGATGGTAGATGACGCTTCGCGGTTCGGTTCGGTGGTCGCCGAGTGCCTGAAGACGTCGACGGAAGCACTCAACGAGACGCGGAAATTCGCAGAAGCACTTTCGAAGGACAAGAATCGTGACGGCATCAGTCTCTTGGAGGTGAAGAACCGCGACATGATTGGATATCTCACCGAGCTCTCCTACTTGATGAGCGTGATGAGCGCCGGGGAGAGCATTCAGGACGAGACGAGCATCTTCCGTTCCGTGAAGTTGCGAACGATCCTGGAGCGCATGAGACCCGTCGAAGCTAAGATGAAGTCACAAGTGGACAAACTGCTGTCCACTGGAAATGCCGCAGCCGCGAAGGCCATGAAACCACGTCCGGACATGATGGAGGTTGAAGACGGCGAAGATGAGCAAGACAGTGACTCTGATGATGGCGACGAAGAAGAGGCCAAGCCGAAGAAGTACGTCCCTCCGAAGGTTATGGCCATGCACTTCGACGAAGGCGAAGACGCTAAAGAACAGCGCGCTATTGAACGTGCCAAGCGTCGCGCCCTACAGAGCAGTCTCATTCAAGATCTCCGTGAACAGTATAGTGATGCGCCACAGGAAGTCCGCGATGAATTCGCGCCTCGTCGCTCAAGGGTCGATGAGGAGAAGAGGCAGTTCGAAGAAGACTACTTCATCAGATTGCAAATGACAAAGAAGGAGAAACACGAAGAGAAGATGCGGAATCGTCAGAATATGCTGGATAACCTGCTTTCGTTCGGAGACTACATGGCAACTGAACGCGTTGGCAACTCAGAAGGCCAGAGTGGAAAGCGGAAAGGCGGACCAATGCGTGGCAGAGACAGCAAGCGATTCAAGAGCTCCAAGGGTGGAAAAGGAGGCTCGAAGGGCAGGAAGAAGGCCAAAGGAAAGAAGAGAATATAAATAACTGTTGCTTTTGTTGTTATTGTTTGTTGATTTGCTTTTTTTTGCGCCATACAAACTCTATGGTCCGAAAAGTGTGCAGTGACCGAATCCAGGATTGCAGTCCATTGAGAATATCTTCCTTGAGCCTGTGTGTATCAGTTGAGGCAGTGGCGTTCTTTCTACTACGGGGCGTTTCTTTAATTTTCGCATCTCTCTGGGCGCGAATAGCATCGTCATTTTAGAGCAATGCCAGTTCTAAGGATCATCCATAAAGAGGGCATTACTGTTGGCGTGATCCTGTGCCGAATGTGAATCGCGTCCATATTGTGCTGTTTGCATTTCACTAATTTTTGCCTTCTTCAGGTCCAGTGCCTCTTCAGACCATGCATCTGTACAACCTCACTTTACAAGGTCCGTCCGTGATCAACCAAGCGGTCCACGGATCTTTCTCTGGAATATCGAAACAGCAGGTATAACGACGTGCACGCCTGCTACGTTCTATGCTGTATCGTTTCAGGAAGTATGTATTGCACGGGGATCCGTGCTACAGCTTCTCTACTGCGACCCGAATACTGGGAAGATATCCACTCTTTGTAGCCAGGAAGTTTTCGGGATTATGAGGTCTTTGTTGGCGTTCCGTTTGACTGGAGGAGTTAAAGGTACTGGTTGAAGTTCCTTTCATTGCAAATGCAATTATTTACAGATTACATTGCTGTAGGATCCGATTCCGGTCGCATTGTCATTCTCGAATACAATCCCCAGAAGCACTGTTTCGAGCGTGTGCACCAAGAAACTTACGGAAAGACGGGATGTCGCCGAATCGTCCCTGGTCAGTACTTGGCTGCCGACCCGAAAGGACGTGCGATTCTAATCGGTAATTTTGTTTCGATTTCTGCTTCAGTAGAATGAGCTGTTTTAGGTGCCGTTGAACGACAGAAGCTGGTATATATCATGAATCGCGATGCAGCTGCTCATTTAACGATCAGTTCCCCGTTGGATGCTCACAAAAGTTACAGTATATGCTATGGAGTAGTTGGTGTGGATGTGGGTTTTGAGAATCCCACATTCGCCTGCCTTGAAGTCGACTACGAAGATGCTGATCATGATCCCAATGGCGAAATGAAGGCGGCTCAGCAGACCTTGACGTTCTACGAGCTCGATTTAGGTCTGAATCACGTAGTTCGAAAGTATGCAGAGCCGCTCAGTGATAAAGCCAATCATATCATTTCCGTGCCAGGAGGTCAAGATGGTCCTAGCGGAGTTATTTTGTGCTGTGAGAACTATCTGGTTTACAAGAATTTGGGAGACCAGCCCGATATCAAGTGCCCCATTCCAAGGAGACGAGTAAGACTTTCCTTTTCAGCGATTAATTACTTGTTGCTATTTTAGAATGAGCTCGATGACGGTGAACGCTCGGTCATGGTGATCTGTTCCGCTACACATAAGACCAAGTTAATGTTCTTCTTCCTTATTCAAACCGAAAATGGTGATGTCTTCAAAGTGACGCTCGAAAGTGACCAGGATATTGTACGTTTTACCAAACTGTTTCGGGCTGACACTCGATTTCAGGTTACTGAAATGAAAATCAAGTATTTTGATACTTTGTCACCCGCAAATGCTATGTGTATTCTGAAGACTGGTTTCCTCTTCGTTGCTTCCGAATTCGGCGACCAGTGCGTTTTGTGTTGCTTATCGTTTTGCCTCATACAAGTTTTTGCAGCCATCTTTACCAGATTTCGAAGCTGGGCGATGATGATGATGAACCAGAGTTCTCCTCACGAATGGTCTTGGAAGAAGGTGAAACCTTCTTTTACGGCGTCAGAGATTTTCAGAATCTTGTCTATGTGGACAGGATGACCAGTTTGGCGCCCCTCATCTCGTCACACGTGCGTCTTTGATTAGTGATTCTATGTGACGTATTTTTGCAGGTGGATGACTTGCTTCATGAAGATGCTCCTCAGGTTTACACTCTCTGTGGTCGAGGTCCCCGCTCGTCTATGAAAGTGCTCCGCAACGGTTTGGAGGTGGGCGAAATGGCCGTATCTGAGTTGCCCGGCAACCCTAACGCGGTGTGGACTGTGAAGAAAACCGTGGACGGTATGTGTGCTGGAATATATTCCGATATATTTCTTATTGCTTCCAGACATCCATGATGCTTACATCATTGTGTCCTTCCCAAACGCCACTTTGGTTTTGTCTATTGGCGAAACAGTAGAGGAAGTTCCCGATTCCGGTTTTCTCGGAACGACACTCACTTTGGGCTGTGGACTCATTGGGGACGATTCCCTCCTTCAAGTATATCCGGATGGCATCCGCCACATCAAGGCAGATCGTCGCGTAAACGAATGGAAAACACCAGGAAAAAAGACGATTTTGAAGTGCGCAATCAATCGACGTCAAGTAGTAATTGCTCTGAATGGAGGAGAAATCGTTTATTTCGAACTGGACATCGTACGTTGAGAGTGAAGTTCGTGATATTAATTGCATGTCTATTCAGAATGGTCATCTGAACGAATTTTCTGAAAGAGGGCAGTTGGCCGGAGAGATATTGTGCATGGGAATGAGCGAAGTGCCGGAGGGAGAAGTACGGTCACGGTTCCTCACTGTTGGCCTCTCAGATCGAACAGTGCGCGTTATTTCTCTGGATCCTGCCGACTGTTTGTCTTCATTGAGGTACGCTTTTTCGTCTTAGCTCTGAAAGAACCTTCATTTTAGCATGCAGTCCTTGCCATCGGAGCCTGAATCTCTTCTGGTTCTTGAAGTATCCCATGAAGACATTGGCACAGCATCGTCTGCCATTCACTTGAATGTCGGATTGCAGGTTTGCTCGTGTTCTGTTTTCTTGGTGAGTCATTGCTCTGTGATTTTAGAATGGCTGTCTTCTCCGGACTAGCTTGGACCAAATCACCGGCGACCTCACCGACACACGCACACGATATCTCGGCTCTCGTACTGTGAAGCTCTTCCGTGTCCGAATTCAGAACAAAGACGCGGTCAGTCGACAATAGTCGGCTTGATTCTAATCATCGTTGTAGATTCTTGCGTTGTCCAGTCGCCCATGGCTCCTCTATCTCCATCAAAATCGATTCCACTTAACACCTTTGAGTTACACGGCTCTGGAATATGCTGCCAGTTTTTCCTCAGAGCAGTGCGCCGAAGGTGTCGTTGCCATCGCCGAAAACACTCTGAGGTAGCGTACAATATGTATCGCATATGATTTCCCCCAAAATTTCAGAATATTGGTCCTCGAGAAACTAGGAGCCGTATTCAACGAGGTGGAATACCCTTTGAGCAAGACTCCTCGACGGTTCATTGTCCACAAGCCCTCAGGAAACCTCATCATCACCGAAAACGATCACGCCGCGTTCACGGACCGCGCAAAGACACAGCGTCGCAACGAGCTGGCAGATGAAATTGAACGCGTTGCAACAACTGACGAGGAAAAAGCTCTCGCTGCGGAAATGGCGAATTCTATCCGTAATGACCAAACCAATGAACGGGTCTTCGGTCCCCCGCGCGCTCCCTTGCACCAGTGGGCGTCATCTGTGCGTATGATCAATGCCAAAAACGGGAACACGTCGACGCATTTTGAATTCTCTGATGATGAAGCAGCCCTATCGTAAGTCTTAAGTTTTTTTTTGTCCTTGTAATTCTAGCGAGATGATTTTAGTGTGTGCATGGCCACCTTCGCCGTGCAGCCGGACATCTCCTTTGTTCTTGTGGGCTGTGCTGTTGGATACAAATTGAATCCCCGAGAAGTCCGTGGTGGGTGTATCTACACGTTCGTGATGCTCAACAACGGTGAGAGGTTTGAATTCGTGCACCGGACACCCACTGATGAGGCCGTGAATGCTATCCAAGAGTACCGTGGTATGGTTCTCGCCGGTGTGGGAAAGAAACTTCGAATGTATGACTTCGGAAAGCGAAAACTGTTGGCTAAGTGTGAAAACAAGGTAGCCTCGTGGTGTTCGGTATTGCAATCCAATCTTCTACTGTTTCTAGCAAATCCCTGTTCAAGTGACGGATATCAAAGCGATGGGACAGCGAGTTGTTGTTAGCGACAGCCAGGAATCCATTCACTTCCTTCGATACAATAAAATTGTTAGTTTCCACCGTATATGTTTTTGTTTACGATTTGCTGTGGTTGCAGGAAAACCAGCTGATTGCTTTCTGCGACGACACGACTCCCCGTTATGTTACGGCGACGTGTCTGCTGGATTACGATACTGTAGCTATCGGTGATCGCTTCGGCAGCATTGCTATTGTATGTTTTCTTAACTGAAAATTCAAGACTACTTAGTGTCATTTAGGTTCGTTTGCCCAAAAACGTGAACGACGATATCCAAGAAGATCCCACAGGTGTGCGCGCGCTTTGGGACAGAGGCCATCTCAACGGTGCCGCGCAGAAGGTCGACCATCTCTGTCAGTTCTACATTGGTGACTGCATTACATCCCTTCAAAAGAGAAGCATGGTTCCTGGTGCCGAAGACGGTCTCGTGTACACCACCCTTTCGGGCTCCATCGGTATTTTAGTTCCATTCAGGTCAAAAGACGTAAGTTCGTCGACCGCTGTGCTGCTTGACACGAAGTGTTCAGGAATTCGACTTTTTCCAAACCTTGGAAATGCACATGCGCGTCGAGCACCCCCCTCTCTGCGGCCGGGACCACCTTTCTTACCGTTCGTTCTACGCTCCTGTGAAGGTATACCGATTTGCCCCGACGATTTTCTACCTTTAGGTGATTTCAGTTCGTTGTCGACGGAGATTTGTGCGAGCAGTTCAGCTCCATCGACCTCGGAAAGCAGAGAGAAGTCGCGGATCATCTCGGACGAAAGCCATACGACGTAAGACATATTTATTTCGGCTTTCCCTTACAGGTTGCTGCTTAGGTGAGCAAGCGGCTGGAGGACCTGCGGACTCGATTTGCCTTCTAAGACGATTGTCCCGTGGTGCATTAATTTATATTTCCATCGTTTTTATTGTTTGTTCCACGAGTCAATGGATTCTTCCCGTTTCCCTCTGTTGTTGTTCGACTAGTGAGAGTTCGATCTCATTTTGTGAATGCTCCCTTCCATCTAAGTTGTTCTTGTAGAAATACAGTGAATTCGCGGAGGAGGAACCGATGTTTATTAGCAGTCATCGTTTCAGAGGAAACCCGGATTTCGAAGGAGGTGTCTGGCTGAGATCGGAGAGAGATTCTGGAGGTGGCTCTGTCACGAGCGGCGGTAGGGAGGCGGCGCGGCGTCGAGGAGCGGCACCCGCTGCGGCGTCGGCGAGGCGCCGACTCGTGGAGACGCGCCGACGGTGGCGTTGAAGTAGGGCGGCGCCGAGGCGGAGCTGTAGCCGAACTTGGCAGTGGAGGGTCGCATCTGCGAGTTGTAGGAGTTGTACTGCAAGAGGAGGTCCACCTTCGGAGGGGAGGGGTGACTTACGAAGTTCTGCTGCGTGAGCGACTGGGGGCGCGCGAAGAGGAGGTGGTTGCAGGTGAGCAGCCGCTTGAAGCAGGTTCTGAAACGGAGGGTGAGTCAGCCGGGAAAGGAACTTGCCTGAATTCTCTGTTGAAGACGGTATAGATGACTGGGTTCAGCGCCGAGTTCAAGTAGCCGAGCCAGAATACGATGGACCTGAATAGGACGCTTAGGTCTCTGGATTCTGAGGGAAAGTGCCTACCAGAGGACTTGGTTCGTTTCGATGTTGAAGCCGTAGAGGATGGAGAAGCCCAGCCAGCAGAATATGAAGCAGCCTGTGACGATGGCCACGGTCTTCGCTGCCTTGATCTCCAGCGAGAGGCGCTTCTCGTAGGCGCAGCCGACCCGCTTCGGGGCGCGGCGCCGGAGCAGGCGCGAAAAGACGCTGCGTGTGGTGGCGCCAGGCGTCGCCACGCCGTTCTTCACCTTCTTCACGTCGCCGTCATTCTCCGCGGCGTCCCTTGGAAGGCGCTCCTCTACGGAAAGGTGCCTCGAGGCTTCGGAGTCGTCGAGATGCCGCTCGTCGATCGGAGGGAACTGCGAGGCGCTAGTGGCCCATGGCGGCGCATCGAAGTCACTCGGGAGGAGCGAGTGGACGCTCCCCGTGGAGCGTCTGGAAGGACTGGCGCTGTGGGAGCCCCGGCGGTAGGCCTGGTCGTCCTCGCGGTCGAGGAGCCTTGAGCGGTCCTCGTCGGAGTGCCTTCGGGGAGAGCGACTCCGCGAAAGCGTCGACGAGGGTCTCGGAGGCGGATTCTGTGCGCCGAGGGCGACATTCGAGTGGCTCGACCAGCACGACGTATGCGCGTTCCTGGAAAAGTAGGTTACGGTAGTCGATGGAGTAGGGGAACCTGGGGCGCTCAGATTCGGACTGGCTGGCGGTGGAGCCGTTCTTGACGGCGACGCCGGAGCCGCGGTGGACGCGGAGCATCGGGAGTTGCTCGCCCTTGGTGAGCGCCGTCGGATTTTGCATTAGGAGGTTCTTCGGGTTGACGTTGGCCGTCGCCGTCACCTGCATCATGCCTGCAAAGGCGGAGGAGACCGTTTAGGGGGCCGGGGGCCTACCGGAGTAGATGCTCTTGGTGGCAGCTCGCGCGGCGATGTAGATGCGGACGTAGACGAAGATAACGACGATCATGGGGACGTAGAAGGAGCTGGAGGCGCTGAAGACGATGTAGACGGTTCCGGCGTTGGCAGGCGTGCACTTGCAGTGCTCCTCGTCCTTCTTGTGCGACGAGGCGACGATGAAACTGGGCGAGCAAATGAGGAAGGAACCGATCCAGACGCCGACGACGATGCAGCGCGCGCGGAACTTCGTGATGAGCATCGGGTAGTGCATCGGCTTGATGATGGCGATGTAGCGGTCGACGGAGATGGCCACCAGGTTGTAGATGGAGGCCGTGCACATCCAGATGTCCATCGTCAGCCACATCGTGCACCACGTGTCCCCGAAGATCCAGAAGCCGTTGAGCACCTCGTTGGCGATGCTGAAGGGCAGGATGACGGTGCCCACCTGAAGGAGGGGGTGTGAGGGGCGTCGGGCGTCGAAGACTCACTAGAAGGTCGGCGACGGCGAGCGAGAGGATAAGAAGCCCCGTGGCGGAACGGAGTCGTCGCCGGAGGAGCACGGCGGCGATGACGAGCGAATTTCCGAGGACGACGATGACGACGAGGACGGTGAGCACGGAGATAATGGAGAAGATGCGCAAGAAGCCCGGCTGGTTGGGCGCGCGACTCCACTCTGTGAAGGAGCACTCGAAGCGCGGCGTCGCGTTCGCCCCGACGACGCCCTCCGACGGCGACATCGTATTCACGTCCCGGCTGCAGGCATCAAGAGGGTACGGTAGAGAGGCGGAGGAGCGCCGTTCTTCCTGAAGCGCATCGACTACGCCTTCGGGAGAGAATCGCGCCGCGACAGTATCAGTAAAGGTGTGTGGCGCGGGGGAGGACTGTGATGAGATCCAATCGATGAGACTTCCTTTGAGGGACTAATTAAGGAGCACTGAGCCGTTCGTTAGAAGTGCACTAACAGAGGAGGTTTTCGCCTCGTGATTCGCTATGCGTCGGAGAAAGGAGTGGGAAGTGATTAGACGAGGATTGCAGGAAAGGAGAGGACTCTACAGGTTCCTAAGGCTCGGCTACATGTGCACTTTTAGCCAAGGGAAGCCGGTTGGGACACCGACGGAGCAATTGCGACCCGGGGAAAGGACAAAAATCGATCTCGGAATCGACCAATGATCTCTCCCCCGATTCTGGGATAAAAGCGACCTTCGACGGCCGAGGACGCGGTCACGCCTCAAATCGATGAGCATCAGCTGAGCGCGCGCGGGAAACGCCTAATTCGTCGAAGGTGCCGAGGAGCCGACCGCGGAGTAATTGGATTCGAAACGATTTCTGACTTTGCGTGTGTATCCGCGGAGTCTTCTGACCGAGACTCGGACTCCAGTGGGTGGGGGGGGGAGGCACAGGCCTGGCCGCGAATCCCGTCTACTGCGCTAATTTAATTGGTCGACAGGCGGGACGCCTTCCACCCGACGGTTTCCGGGGTAGAAGACACCCCAACGACTACGGTACCGGGGACGGGGCATGGTCGGAAACGGCGGAAGTGTTTTGGCGGTGCGCGGCGACGAAAATAATCAGCGGACAACAATAGTAATAGGAGCGCCGCAGTGGCCTTATTAATAGGCTTAGAGAAGGAGGCGGCGGTGGAGGATGCTCCGACTCTCCGGCGGAGGGAAAACAGCGCGGATTCGACCCATCTTGCGAGGAGGATGCCCCGGAGGGAGGCGCAAAGCAGCGCAGTTTGGGGGATTGGGTGGCGTCGGAGGGCGATTCCGAGGAGGGATTAAAGGTGAAAACAAAATAGTTCTCTTGTCGCGAACGGAGGCGCTCGACCGAAAGAAGCGAGGGGGAGGGGCTGGCTAGGGGTGCCCGTGAACAGGCGAACTTCTAGGCGCGCGAGGGACAAAAGGGATCTCGATAATCTCCTTTGGCGCCGGAGTGCACGTTTGTGGCGAAGAGCGAAGGAGATGACGTCGCCGTCGCGGCTCCACAACAGAACGCGCCGAAAATAGAAGGCGAACAAAAATATAACAGCCGATCGGGCGATAAGGGATAGCGTGGGATCGCGTGGGGAGACGGCTCTCCTCGCCGAAGACGACGGTGGCCGGTGCGTAGATCGGGGAGGCCCCTTGCTCCGGGAGATCCCGGGGGAGCGGCGGGGCGTGAAAGGACCGTCGCCGAGTCCATCAATCATCTCCGGCGATTCCAGACATCTTCCTTGGGGAAGGTGGCGGTCTTTGGCCCTTTGACTCCTCTACATCGACTCCGTCCTCTGAATAATTCGGAGTATTCGGCGAACGGAGATTCCGAGGGATTCTCGGCCGGGGGAGGGGCGTCTCCGCGGGCGAAAACAACTCCCGCGGGGACCTTTCAATTATGCATTCGGGGCGCAGTCTCGGGTGCCTCCGAAGATCAGAAGCCGATGGGGTCGAGGAGGGTGGCGCTGTTTTGGAAGAATCGAGCCGGCGCCGGCAATTAATGATACTGACTCGGGGGACGTCGGCTGTTTTCGGCGATCTCCGCGAGTAATCGAGTCGCGTGGAGCCCCCGGAGACGCGTCCCCTGCTCCACAATTAGGGCATAGAGTGGGGTACGCTAGGGAGGGAACGATCACGATCAGCTGGGGGAGCAGGTGGGAAGGACGCCTCTGGGACGTGCTAATCAACAAACACTCCTAAAGGAGGAAAACGCCGATGACGTGGGAGGGAAACTATGCGAGCTATTTATAAGACTGCTCCACGAGGCGTCAGGGGTGCTCCGGCGACCGGGTGTGATTCCTGGTAGACGATCCCTCGGCGGTCCAATCAGCCGGGGAACGGGTTGGGAATCCCGAAATACCTCGCGAAATGGAGTTTCAGAAGAAGTGATGAATAGCGGCGACCTTTCGGCGCCGACTTGGGGCGTCGAGGCGAATCGAGGCGACCACGTGCGCCGAATTCGAAAAAGCAGAGGAAATGGAAGGCTATCCTGGAGGGGAGGGTCACGCCCCGAGGTCGAGGATCAGGGCTGCGCCTTCGTGCCCCATTAGGCCTGTCCGAAAACGTTTTCGTCGCGAGGCCGGAATCGAAAAGGGCGCTATTATTAGCGTGATTTGGGGAACGCTGAATGAATGGGTCGGTTATTGGGGTCTCGGGGGGAGTGCCCCTGAGACTCGGAGATCGCCCCGGGAGCCCGAACGAATATGACCCTGTACAGCCCTATGTACTTTCGACCGTTTTTGCCGCAATCGGCAGAAATTTGGGGTCCTTAGGGGTGCACTTTCCGAGTACCGCTCCGGGTCGTCTCAGGCGTGCGCCGGCCGAAAGTCGGAGGGCCCGACAACTCGAAGAGCGAAGGTCGCCGGGAAAAACACCCTCCGCCGGAGTCAAAATACAATTATGACGGATTTGCACAATCCTAATGCCGACGCGCGTTTGTGTATCGAGGGATCTCCGCACCCCTAACACGTCCAGAGGGAGATTCTCATCCAGAAGCGGTTTCAGGGGAGATAGAGAGACCGGAGTGCGCTTGGGCATCCTCGTTTAGGCCACACATTTAGTTGGCGAGGTGTTGACGAAAGCGAGAAGTGAAATTCAAATGAGCGGAAAGTGGCGACAATTCATCGAGGAAGTCTCTAATCCACTTTCGCGATGAAAACATCGAAGTGACGCTGGGGTTTATGAAGTTCGCGCTGGGTCTCAGCGACGGATTCCACAAACACGGCGGGAGGACGCTTCCAGAGGTGGTGCAGGCAGCGCACTACAATCTGTTCTGTTCCCAGAAAGGGTCTAGCGGGAAAGGCCTGCACTCGGCACTTGTACTCGGACGCCTACACAGAACTCCCACAGGTGGGATTCCGAGGACGATTCTAGAAGTGCGGCCTTTCTTTTGCACCAGAACCCACGCTGTGGGCACTTTCAGTCCTCTTCTGCTTTGTCCTGGAGGAAGTTCCGTCGGACAAAGCGCCCCTTTCGGCGACACTTCTCACTCCGAAAGAGAAAACAATTTGGACTCTGTGGGCTCTGAGCGCACAGAGGGCCCCCGGCCTCTTCTTGACATTCGGCTGCCGTCGAGGATGACCTTTTGAGGACACGGAGGACCGCGCAGACAAGGAGCGTGCACGCATACAAATCGCCCGAAGAAGTCAGAACAAAGTAACGGGGAGACGACGCGGTGCTTCCAGAGGACGCGGCACTTCTGCTAGGATTCGAAGACCAAGGGAGTGGCTTTGTAAAGATCGAAGAAGGCGAACGATCGTCGAGGTGTCATCGGTCAACCACCCAGGAACAGAGTCCTCTCGGTGGGTGCTTTCAGCAGGATCTCTTGACAAAGTGTGAGAGGCGAGAGACCTGCTTTCCACGTGCCTTCCTGGCGTCACTCGCGATCTTGTCTTTGTCTTCAAAACACACGAAGATGAGGCCTCCAAAGAACAGAGAGCCTCGCCGGCGACGCGAAAATCGAGTTGAACGCGATTGTTTGTGCCACAAAGCAAGTTCGAGTCGAACAAAGAGCTTCGGGACTCCGTTCCTAGGTCGCGTGCTCTCGTCCCACGAAGGTCCTTAGGGTCGCCAGAGGGGCACACCGTGGAATCAGGGAGGGCAAAAGGGGCCTCTGATTCCCCCCTCTTTCCCGCTGTGGACTGGACATCGACGTGAGTTACGGTCGTATTCGGAGGACGACGCCCAGCAGTTCTGAATAATTCATCGGCGTGGAGATGTGCACTGGAAGATAATGGAATTCTAGAGGGGGAGCGAGTGAGTAACCGAAGTCAATAATTAATCGGAGCGGAGAGGTTCTAGGGGAACCGCAGGTCTGCAGGTGAAGGGCGCGGGAGGAAGTAACGCTGGGGTAGAGCGATCGTCGGGGGAGTCGAGAACAACGCAACCAAGAACAAAGACGATTCGAATTAAAAAGCCGATCGGAGCAGCTGAGCCAGGCGACTTCCTCAAAGCGCGACATTGTTTTTCGAAGCAGCAGCGGATGTTATCCTCTGGAAGGGCGAGTCCCGAGTCGCCTTTCGACAGCTGTTGGCGGGCTCCAGACCACAGAGGAAAACACAGCGCCAGGGAGGTCCTTTCGCGAAGCGTTGTATCAGAGAGCACATGGCTGAAAACAGTGATTTTTGGGAACTCCACGTCTGCGTCAAGTCACAAGTGTCTGTGCTATAAGGCGGTCAAACAACTATCCTTGATATTGCGAAAGAGGATTCCAGTCATAGTGATTGTTGTTGATTTTTTGTACATTTTGCCCCCTGATTTCCACTACCATTTTCGGGCCATCTGACTACAACGACCCTTTTTTCACACCTATTGATCTTTCAAATGGCATACAAGCGTCTCATAGTGGTTGATTAATTAACGTTCACAAACGCTGTCGTGAGTTCTCGAGCAGGTTGCTTTCGGATTCAGCTCAACAACCTCTTTTAATGCTGCGTCACCCAAAAATTTGGGACGTTTTCCATGTGCTTCGTCTTTAAAGCACTTATCTCCATCTCAGAATCGCTGAACCCACCACTCGCACATGCATTCGGATGGGACATCTTCTTCCAGCACTTAACACGGGCTACTGTGAAATTAGGCAAGAAACTTGCTTTGTTTGAAGTTGTGTGGTATGCAAATCCGCACTGGGCACTTTTTCTCGATCATGTTTAACGTAAAATTTTATTTTAATTAGAAAGGGCCAGCGGGACGGAATATATATCAAACGATGCGCGAGTGCAAGCTCTACAAGAACTATTAATCATGTCATACAGAAACTTATTATAATGAAAGAAAGAACAAAATCAACATGATCGACATTTCTTTTGCATCAACCTAATAATTGATCTCATTTGTGCGCTTTAATTTTCAACGCAGAAAGCGGTGTTTTGCGTGGTTTGGGAGCTGTTGGCGAAGATTTACGTAATTGGCGGAAGAAGATTTACGTAATTGGCGGTTGGACAGGTCTTCGCTTGTCCTTATCGATTCCAGAGGAGGTGTTGTTCTCCGAGCTGTTCGATTCAGCGCGCACGTATCGCAGGAGTGGTAGAAGTCTTCGCAGCATTTGCGCATATTGCGCCAGTAATATTCGCGAGACAGAGACTCATATGAGGTCTTTCATTTGTGCCCCCAGCGATCGGTCGGGTCGTCCACTCGCTCTCTCTCTGAGGCTGTCTGAGCCGAATGAGTTAAGTGAGCGGTCGTTCTCGGCCGTCGCTGTTGGCGCAATGATCGCCCCGGCTCCCAGAAGGCCTGGAACACCAGGGAGCCGTAGTTCCACCGTCTCGCCAAGAAGCTCGTCATGACCGCCCGACTCTACCCGCGCCAGAGAAGCCGAAGAAGCGTTGCAACTCCGAAGTCCGCGCCGCCAGCCGAACCGAAGATGCCCCTCCGTTCCGTTCGCTGTTCTCCGCCGCCGCGCCACTTCCGGAATCAACTCTTCACGACTTCGACGCCCGCGCATACTGATGGGAACGCTGGATTCTCTTCGGATTCGTCTGCTCCACCGAAACCAGAAGAAAATCAGCGGCTACGGTGTGACTTTGTTCTTCTTTGTGCATTTATGAGACGTCCTGCACGGCGTAAGCCGTTGATTCGGGAAGATAAATCGTGTAAAATCGTGTAAAAATCGAGACTCATATAACTTAGGTCCCGATGCATGGACTCCTATCGCTCCTGACAGTGCTGGGCAAAGGTGGGCCGATTTCAAAAAAGGTGGGCTTACCCCCCTAACCCCCTGTAAAGTCATAGTGAAGTGGACTCCAGTCATAGTGAAGTGGGCTCCGCTTACCCCCTAACCCCCTGTAAAGTCATAGTGAAGTGGACAAAGGTGGGCCGATTTCAAAAAAGGTACAAAAAACTACAAGATACTGCAAAAAAAAATACGCGATCGTCATTACAGGTATGAGTCAAAACATTGAAGTGAAGGTTTAGCAGGTAAATACGGTAGATTTACATAAAATGACCTGTTTACCCCATTTTTCTCGGCCGGGGGGGGGGGAGTAAAGGGGGGTCTAATAAATAGAGCTTGTCTAGCTCTATGCAGCAGTGCATCGAAATTACTATGTTTCATTGCTGTTTTTGGCCTAAGAGGCTGACTTCTGTGGAAAAATAGTCATTTTGCCTTATGTTTTGCAATATGATCGTCTATCAAGCCATGTACTATCGGGTAGACCCTTTTATCCCTACCCCAGCCGAGAAAAAAGGGGTAAACTGGCCATTTTTACTGTAAACTGCCTACAAATCCACTGTATTTTACACTCACTCAGGGACACCGCTGCGGGACCATCATGACTTGTGATGAAGATGGCCCATTTAGGCCAGAATGAGGCTGTTTTTACACACCATCTGTTAGAGGAAGGGATGGCTTACAAAAAAAACCATGAGCGCTCTTTAACTCCGCTCCCACGCGACCGTCGCGGTACATTGCGAATTTAGGGATTTCGTTGCGGGATAACAATCGAACCATCCCTGAGTGTAGTTCCCTTAAGAGTGCAATTCTCTTCTCGCTGGGTACTACTTTCCTTCTTGTTCCATCCTTTTCAACCAAGTAGAGGTGGTTATCGTCGATGCTGCACGATGTACACAATTGCAGAACTTTGCTGGATTCTCCAGCATCTTCCGGGAGCGAACCACTATCCAAGTAGGCGATCAGAGCTTTATATTCCTCGTCTTCGCGCAAAGAGGATATCCATTCCCCTGGTTTAATGGTGATGACCATGGCGATGTCGTGTTTCTTTCTTGGATTCTCGTCTACTGGTTGTGTCGCTCCGAATGCTCTGGACATCGCATCAGCCATTACGTTTTTCTTTCCAGCGATGTGGACGATCTCCAGTTGGAAGTGCGTCAGCAACTCTGATACATACCGATCCACACGCTTGCTATCGCATCTGCGGTTTGAGAAGGCTCCCACGAGCGGTCGGTAATCGGTAAGCACCACGCACGGAGTAAATCGTATGTACTGCTCAAACTTTTCACACGCGAAGCGGATTGCAAGCGCTTCTAAGTCGAAGGCGGGGTATTTCCGTTCTGCTTCAGAAGATCGGCGGGATGCGAAGTGTATTGGCCGATAGTGCCCATCGCGATCTCCTTGACATAACACCGCTCCTAATCCATCGACGCTGGCGTCCGTCATGATAACGAATTTCCTCAGAGGATCGGTTAGTGCGGCATCGAAATCCGGGAACTGGAGAGTTACTTCCTGGCATAGTTTTTCCTTCAGTTCCTCAAAGGCTTTCCGGCAGCTCTCGTCGAACACAAAAGGTGATTTTGGCTTCATAAGTTGGTGAAGCGGCGAGGCAATCTGTGCGAATCCTTGAACAAATTTACGATTATAAGAAGTCATCCCCAGGAACCGCTGCAGTTCCTTCGCGTTCTTGGGTTCTGGAAAGTCTCTGATTGGCGCCACTTTCTCTGGATCCATCTTCAGTCCGTCAGTCGTCAGCAAGTGACCTAAGAACTCGTTCTTTGCCAAACAGCATTTTTTCGCCTTTAGACGGAGGCCTGCGGCTTTGAGACGGTCGAGCACTTCCTTTAGGTGCGATACGTGCTCCTCCCATGTCTCAGATGCAACCAGTATGTCGTCGACATACACAAACACGAACTTCGTCGATGACCTCGAATATCCCTTCGATAGCCCGTTGAAACGTAGCTACCGCGTTCGTCAGACCAAACGGCATCACTGTGAACTCGTATAGTCCTATAGGTGATGTAAATGCAGTCTTTTGCACCGAATCGGGATCCATTCGAATTTTCCAGTAACCGGAGATAAGATCGAATGTCGAGAAAAACTTCTTATTGCAGAAGGAAGACAGCAGGTTGTTGATGTTGGGTACGGGAAATGCGTCCTTTTCGGTAACACTGTTCAGCTTTCTGTAGTCGACGCACATCCGGATCGATCCGTCCTTCTTTTTCACCAGCACGATCGGGCTTGCCCACGGGGTATGGGACTTGCGGATGATTCCTTGTGCTAAGTATTTGCGCACCATGTCTATCACTTCTCCTCTCATCGCTTGCGGCACGAGCCTACGGTTGCACTTGATAGGCGAAGCCGAACCTGTATCGATCTTGTGCGTCAAACCCTATGTCGGTTTACGGTCAAAATGTCCAAAACCAAAATGGCCAATGGACAGAATGTCCAACGAAAAAATGTCCAATGACAAAATGTCCAAAATACAAAGGGTGGGGTACGAGAGGCTCTGGAAATTAATTCTGTTAACATAACAAAAAAAAAACAAAGGAAAAAAAAAACAAAAACGCGATTTTTTTTCTTCGCTCTTCGTGCGGTTCTTGCTAACGCTGGCGCACTCCCAAGTAATCCTCTTGAGGCAGGATGAACTTCGCTGCGAACCACTGTGACAATCTGATCCGTTGACATACTCGTCAGTTCGACAGCCATTTGCTTCAAAGAGGCCTTCGCTGTGCGTGCACTTCCTCTGGCGCTGTCTGCTAGATGTTCTGGATGTATGTTATTCGAGATCTTGACAACTGATCCACCTGTAGCAATAAACCTTGAAGATGAAAACTATACTCAAGCTTACTCAGATCAGTCACGATCCTGCCAGGACAATTCAGATCTACTCTCCTAGTGCACCGCCAATACACAGAAGTCTTCACGGAACTGTGGCGATGGAATTCGAAACCAAGAAAGTTGGCTAGTTGCTTTTCTTTCTGCGAGATCGTGAAAGTGACCGGTCTTCCGATATGTCTAGGGGAAGTGTCGTCTTCTGACAGAGAAAAGTCATCAGCGCCGAGCTCATCTTCGGACGCAAGCTCGTCTTCTACATCTTCCGCACTTTGCAGTAAGTCCGACTCGAATCCGGAATCATCGGATGACAGGGAACGCGCTACTTCAGCAAATTCGGGACTGCTAGAAGTAGAAAATGTGAGATTATGTATTGGGCGAACAGCAGATATACCTTTGCATCACAGGTGGTTGCGCAGATGCTTCCAAAGATGGACACTTTGTACTTTACTTCGTAGATATACGACAGCGCAACCGCTCGTTAGACAGCGGAGACATCGCATGGACACTTACGGTAGTTTAGGGGACCTGCACGCAAATTCGTTGCAGGGCCACGGGATTTTGACCATTTTGGACATTTTGTCATTGGACATTTTTTCGTTGGACATTCTGTCCATTGGCCATTTTGGTTTTGGACATTTTGGTTTTGGACATTTTTGATTGGACATTTTGGTTTTGGACATTTTGACCGCACGCCGTTTCCCACATCTCCTGTGAACAGTTCTTCTTAGTTGAACCAGTTCTTTTTCCCAGTTGAACCACAGTTCTTCTTTATCCGGTCGAGCAGATCTTCAGTCCGTACCTTTGCATCGTGAGTGGATTCCGCGTCGTTCATTAAGTTAAGTGTGAACGGGAGATCGCCGTCGTCTTCTTTCGAAAAGCAAGTGAACGCCGTTTCGTATTCTCCTTTAGCGGTCTGCGTCTTGTAATATTCGTCATCGAATACTTGCACTACTTCACTAGCGAAGCCGAGCACGCTGTTGCTCTCCAGGTGGATGGGAAGCCGGCTCGTATTGTGCACAAGTCACTGAACTGCTTCTGCTTCTTCTCCTACCAGAGCTGATTCCAAGCGAGCAGTGTTCTCTGCGAATTCAGAATTCATGCGGTTCCATGATGTACAGCGCCTAGTGTTGTCGGGCGAAATGTACCGTTATCACTTTTGACTCGTTCGGCTGTGCCCGTGTCGTACGCATAATACGAACAGGAATCCTCGATTCTTTTGTAGATCGGTCGGTTTCGTGCAGCGAAGACAGGCTGTGGTGATTTCCGTTTCGGAGATCGAAGAATTCGAATCCTAGCTGATCTAAGAGATCAGTGCCAATGATCATATCGTGACCGAACGTGTCTGCTGCCACTGTGAATTTAACGGTCGGTAGTTCTGTTTCCTTATATTGGACGGGGAGATCTATTTCGCCAACAACCTTGAGAGGTTGACCATTGGACGCAATGCACGGGCGTCTGTCCACCGTATGAGTGGTATGTGGACAATAGATCCCCGGGACAATAGATCCCCGGGACAATAGATCCCCGGGACAATAGATCCCCGGGACAATAGATCCCCGGGACAATAGATCCCCGGGACAATAGATCCCGGGACAATAGATCCCGGGGACAATAGATCCCAGTGGGACAATAGATCCCCGGGACGATAGATCCCCGGGACAATAGATCCCCGGGAAAATAGATCCCCGGGAAAATAGATCCCCGGGAAAATAGATCCCCGGGAAAATAGATCCCCGGGAAAATAGATCCCCGGGAAAATAGATCCCCGGGAAAATAGATCCCCGGGAAAATAGATCCCAGGCAACACATATCCTACAGCGAATCGGTCCTACAACGGAAATGACGGAAATGAGGGAACAGATTATGGAAATTTTGTTCGTATGCTGCTGTTTTATCTGCTGTTGTTGTTGCGTGATGCGTCATTCAGAAGATTCGTTGTTAGCGTTCCAAATTTTGTATTTTTTCTTGAGATGAATCACTCCGGTGAAGAGAGTGTTATGCCCGGTGGTGAAGGCGATCAGCTTGTTCCAGAGTCTGTCATTGGAACGCCTTTACCTGTTGAATGTGGTAAAAGCGGGCGAAATAATAATACTGTACTTTGGAGAAGCCGAGTGCACCCCAACACAACTTTTGTGTTCACTTATAAAAATCCAGATGTGACTCAAAAAGGACAAGCTCCCAACGCAGCCTGTTCCATACATCAGGGTTGACGGTGGAATCTGGAGTCAGGACCCGGATAATCCAAATAACCCTCATTTTTGTGTCGATCGCAAGCTCGTTTCCACATCAACATCAAAGTCTTTATCTCAGCAGTTTTCCGGTAGTTATTCTATACAAGTAAGTAGTAATTTAGCAGTGATTTAGGTCAGAAGTTAGATGCATTAGTGCTAATTTGAAAAGGCCGAAAGAGGCTCATAATGACATGTGTGGCAAAGTTTCTGAAGTAGTTAGCGGCAATGCCAACTTACATTTGGAGGTTAATGATGATCTACCTAGTTATGAGGTTGCGCGTCGCACGTTCAATAGGCAAAAAGCGGTATCGTTTCTGAACATTGATACGTTTCACACGTTTCACACCTCAGGAACTGCAGGTATTTTTGGAGTTGTGAATTAACTTTGGTAAGTACTACTTAGGCACCACTATCTCCTAGGCCAGTAGGTATCGGCAGTAACTTAATTGACAACAAGTGGATAATTTATCACGAAACCGATGCTGCGAAAAAGCCTATGGTTGTTAAGGCATCTGTTGTTGGTCTAGCCGCGTTCCGAGATTGTGAGCATATATCATGCGATGGAAACTTTAAATATCAGCCTCAAGAAGGTTCGGCTTTTCGGCAGTTATACACGTTGCACGCAATCTACCAGGTGGTGTCGTACTTTCTTCTCAACTTCTAATCGAGTATCGTTAGGAATTGCCCAACCACTCGGAATCGGTTTTGAGTGTTACGGCGCTTCTGCCTACAAAGGATACAGCTGAAGTTGATGTTCTATAGGTTGATGTTCAAACACAAACACGGGACGCTCTGCTGCTAGAGTTCGGGGATACCGGCGTGGCTAAAGTATTCCACTTCGACATGGAGCCGGCAGCAATGAATGCTGCAAAACAGGTTTTTCGAAATTCAACTGTGAAGTCATGCTACTTCCATTTTTCGAAGGTTAGCACACGTTAAAGGTCGCATATTTCGTGTCCCATGTATAGAACGTTACGGACAAAGTTGCCACCTTAGGCTTGAAAGTTATTTACGATCGTTCCACAAACGCCTCCTTCTGCACATGGATCAGAACTTTCAGCGCTACAACTTCTAAGACGGCAACGTGATATTCGCATGAGAGCAACTGTCTATAGCGAGTCGGAGCGCCGTGTTCAGGATGCAAAGGAGAAACTGAGTCTCTATTTGGCTCAACTTGAAGAGGAAGAGGATCCCGATGTCGATATATTAGTGCGCCATTGTCGCCACCAAGCATTCAATTGTGCTAAGAAATCCTTGTCGACCCTTGCACGAAACGATGAAAATGATATGTTTCACGTTGATGCCGATTTCAATATTTAGTTGAAAAGTGTAAGCAGTTGTGCCCATCTGTGATGAGTGTCATATCTTTAGGTTTAAATTAATGAATCTGGAAATGCTCGAAATGCAACTTGTGTGGAAATCTGGAAATGCTCGAAATGCAACAAGCAAATGCAACCTATGTTTTGAGTGGTCGGGTTCGAACCCCTGAGGGGCTTTTTTACTTATCTTCAATCAACCTCTCTTATATGTTTTGTGCGTTACTCTGATCATTATTGCCACGGTCTACCTATCCGAATAAAGGAAAAAAGATCAATTCCTTTAGAAAAGATCAATTCCTTCAACCGAACCGAAAATCACGAACTTCTGATCAACTATTTCACAAACACTTTTTAATTACACTGTATACCGGAAACATTAAAGGTGAACAACATTGCATATGTGAGTTGAAAGAACAATGGTGTGGTCGATACAAAATAGTTCGGAACAATGAGCGCATTTGAAAACAACAGGACGCCCACAATGACACAATGAATCGACATCAGGAAAATTGAAACAAAAACTATCAGGAGTCAGAAAAGGCACGTTTGCGCGTTCCATCAGACCGGCCTTTTGCCATGCCAATTGAATCATGGGGCGGAACCGAGTGGCAGTAAATTGGAATATAAGCAAATTAAGCATTTTAGCAAGATTTCGTCTTACTGACACAACAAAATCCGGTCTCAAGCGGCAAAGAAGTTCAGTGAGATGGCGGTGGAACGCCTTGAGTTGTCGATTAAAAAATACATCAAGGGGTTGTACATCCCCGGTCGTGTGGGGCGGTATAATATGGAATTCAATTTGACGGTTTTGGGCTCCAAATTCGTTCATGGCGCGGCTGTATCCCGTCCACGAGTCTACAAGTAGAACGGAATCCTCTCCACCGTTCGGCAAAAATACATCGGCGATCCAGTTGCAGGCTAGATCGGAGGTCATCATGCCGCTCGTCGAATGTATGTAGTGTAGAAATTGAAATTCTGCTAATTCTTCACGGAATTTGGCTGGAGGGTGGCGCTCAAGAAAGCAAACCACCACGGGGGTATGCAGAAACCCATCGGCAGAGATGACAGGTTGGAGAGTCAAGCTGTGGGTGAGAGCGTTCTCCCTCTGAGCGACAACTCTGATGTGCTTGGAACCTTTGATCGCCAGAGTTCGACCAGCACGTAGTTCAAGCTTTAATCCGGTCTGGTCGGAATTGAAGATCTACAATCCAACCCACGTTACACTTTCTCTTGAAACAAGGTTTACCTTGTTTTTGCTCGGATGGCTGGAGATTAATGACTTCATGTCATCACGGAACTCTTGGCAAATGATCTTTTGATGCTCCACATCGACGAATTGTTTTGTTGTAGACGAATGGGTAACCTTTCGGCTCACGATGTTGTTTCGCTTCTTGAATCCCGCGATAAAAGTTGTGCTAGCCTGCAAAATCATCAAAGTCACAAAAGGTGTAAGGTGGCAAACCTTGAAATTGGCATGGTTCTTACGCCGCGCGATGTCTAGCGCTTCCAGGTGTAAATCACGGTCATTGATATGATACCCTTTCCTCACCCAATCTTGAAACGTTATCAAGAGATCGTCCTTTATCTCGGCTTCTTCGAGTCGCCCAAAATGGTTTACATACTTGCGCATTCTTCAAACAGGGAATTAAAACCCATACTATGCGATTTTTCTCTTACCTCGCAAAGTCTGCTCTAGACTTTACCATTTTATACTGGTGTTGAATCTTGGCGAAGGACAGCCCGTTTTCATCGTAATCCCTCACTATTCTTTCCATTTGAGTTCGAGAGTACTTGAACGCCGTAAGTTTGCGTTTAGTTTCTTCGATCTCTGCAAAATCCTCACCGCTGCTCTCATCATCGTTACTACTGTCACTGTCCTGATGGCGGAATATGAGAGATTCGTCGGCTTCTCGGACGCCGAGAATATATTCTAACAATAAGAAGAATTTAAATGGAAGTGCAGAAGTTGAAACTAACCAATGATCGAGGTGCACATTGATTCTTCGGCATCATTAAACTGCTGGTCAGACTGTTCAAGAGGGAATCGCATTGAGAGCAGTTTTACGACATTGCTTGGATTAAATCCACGGTCTTTTGAAGGTTCCATTGGTGCTCTCCTCTTCCTCGTCTCCACCTTATTACAGAGCAATATATGTTCATTGGAGAAAAGAATTTACATACGTTCTGACCTCGGTAAGCTTCGGGGGCAATGCGATGAATCGAGTAGCCGGCCTTTTGTTTGGTTGAAGTCGCCTCTTTCTCCGCTCCTGGGAGTTTTGGATCGCTCGCCATAGTCGTAACGTTCCTAAACAGAAATGGATCAGTGCAAAACGCGCAAAGAACGCGGTGGATGCACGTAGTTCTTGTAGGCAACCCTATATTTTTGCACAGATGCAAAGGGGTCCTGGAAAGTCCTACTTTCAGTAGCAGCAAATTGAGTTTGTGTGTTTCCGGTGAAACTGGTGCTGTTATTCGGATAGGTAGACCGTGGCAATAATGATCAGAGTAACGCACAAAACATATAAGAGAGGTTGATTGAAGATAAGTAATAAAGTCGGGACCCTCAGGGGTTCGAACCCGACCACTCAAAATATAGGCGTCCGAGAGCAATACCACTCGACCACCGACACACCCGTTACAATGGGCATTGCAGTCGTACTAGTACCGACTGCTGTGAATTTTTGCAACTTCGTGGCCATGTTTTGGGCACATGCCTTAATTTAGGGCCGCGGAGTTTATGTGCGTTCCACTTCCCAGCCCACCCTCTATCCGTCCCGCCACACCGCAGCCCGATCGGCGCGTATCACTTCGAGTAGTTCCCTTGTGAGTGTGTGCTGGATTCAGAGATCTTCATGGACCTTTTCACATCGTCAAGCTGCTACAATTGTTTCAAAGAATGGGCGGAGCAGTTCATCTGAATGCGTTGTCATTACCATAAAGAGTTCATTTGTATATGTTTCGCATAATAAACTGTCAAAAGCGATTTATTTTGTTGTGTTCTGGATATTGGGTTCTATGAACCTCAATTTGATTATCTCGTATGTCCTTATCGTGGGTGGCAGAAAGTCCTTGGATTCTGAGATAGACACAGTGCAAGATCGTCCATTTCGTGTATTGTTGCGCCACGGAATAGGAAGCAACAATGATTTCTCCTTTGTTCAACTGCAGGTTGAGCGCTTCATAGCATGCCTGGCCTAAGCCGCCCATGTTGACTCTGTGATTCTTCAGTCTTCCATCTCCGCGACCTCTATTACATGCTTATCGTCTGGCGTTTTCACCTTACTCACCATGTTCCTTTCCATTTGTTGTACGTATGAGCAAACCATTTCAGAGGCAAAGAACATCACCTCAAAGGAAATTATGGATTCATCTAAACCGGAAAAGGCCGAACTCGGGGAAGCCATCAGAATCACATGCTTTTGGACCGTCATATGACTCAGAACCGCATCATCCCTCCACTGACCTTCTAGGAAATCAGTCCTATCATGAGGACACAACAAAAACAGTCCTTATCACCGACCATATCAGGTTTGTTGTCCATTCTATTCCACTACACAAACCGAGAACGAGAAGGTACTCGCTGCTCTTTTAGGCGAGTGCTGGGAAACATCTCGAATATCAATATCGCCCCGGGAGAAGGCTGAGGCTTTATTAATGCTACGGCCACGATCGCTGCGTCCTGCGTCGTGCGTCGTGCGTCCTGCGTCGTGGGGTGGCCACGATCGCTGCGTCGTGCGTCGCGCTCCGTGCGTCCTGCGTCGTGCGTCGTGCGTCCTGCGTCGTGGGGTGGCCACGATCGCTGCGTCGTGCGTCGCGCTCCGTGCGTCCTGCGTCGCGCTCCGTGCGTCCTGCGTCGTGCGTCGCTCGCTGCGTCGTGCGTTTTTTGGAGGGTGGCCACGATCGCTGCGTCGTGCGTCCTGCGTCTTGCGTCCTGCGTCGTGCGTTGCTCGCTGCGTCGTGCGTTTTTTGGAGGGTGGCCACGATCGCTGCGTCGTGCGTCCTGCGTCGTGCGTCCTGCGTCGTGCGTCCTGCGTTTTTTACAATGGCGAAAAAACGCGTCGACCTCGACGCGTTTTTTTCGTTTTTTTTTTCGACGATATAGACAGCTTGAAGAAAAAGTGGCGAAGCTTGCGTGATCGATACAAAAAGCTGAAGAAAGCGGGACCATCCGGAAGCAGCGCTGAAGTCCGCGAGGAGCAGCAGAGCTGGCCTTATTATGAAGCGCTCCGCTTCACTGATGCATACGACGAGGATCGTGAATCGTCAGTTCAGGAGAAATGTGGATTTACTTATCCTGACCAATTCTAGGATTTCCTGCGCAGTTCCGTCTTCGTTGTCAGCGGTTTCTTTGAGCGAGTCGGAAGACGATCTCTTCTCCAGTTCGCCGGCCCCCAAGAGAACGAAGCGAAGCCGAAAAGCCGAAGAGGATGTGAATCAGTTGCTTCAAAAAGCAAATTCATGTTTGGAACAAGTTTTGGCCCCAGCAACTGATGACTGCGAACTATTTGGACAGACTGTCGCCGCGACACTTCGACGTTTCCCCCTTCAAGCGCGAGAGTACGCCAAGGTCGAAGTTCAGCGATTGCTGTACAATTTGGAGTTTCCTTCGCAAAGACCTGCCGAGGTTCCATCCGAGCATTTCTTTTACACTGATATGTGATTTAATGTTGTTACCATTGCCATGAAACGTTTGTTGCCATGTCGTATAGTCTTGGTTCGTGGTGATTTCCAGATGTTACCGTAATCATTCTGTTGTGCTAAAGCCAACCTCTGATTTCAGATGAATATACGAAAAAAACGAATTGCTGCCGCCCTTGTGGTCCAGCAAGCGTTACTGGTCCTCAAGAAGAGTCAGATCAAGAAGCGTCGATTCGGAGTGCACGAAATCTGCCGGGATCGGTCAACATTGGGCGAATTCTTCCACCTTCTACCGCAACTAAAGAAGGACGATGCGAAGTTTTTTGAGTACTTGAGGATGAAGCGAAGTACCTTCGAGAAGCTGCTCGGTCTGGTGGAGTCAGATCTCAAACCGAAGATGCAGAAGAAGATGAGCATTTTGCCGGAACAGATGCTCGTAATAACTCTTCGATTCCTTGCGACTGGGATGTCGTTCCGCAGTCTTCATTTTGCCTTTCGTCTTGGACGGTACGTTTTTTGATGCGGCATACTAGTTCTTGCTGTTTTAAGATCCACCATAGCGAATACCGTCCGGGAAACGTGTCGTGTTCTTCTGAACTCGCTGAAATCGTACGTGACGTTCCCGTCATCTCCATCCCAGTGGAAAGCGATCAGCGCTGAGTTTCAAAGATGGTGGGACTTCCCGCATGTTCTGGGTAAGAAATGCCTCTTGACTAGTAAATTACAAGTGATTTAGGATGCATAGACGGGAAGCACATTCATGTCAACAAGCCTATGAAGTCTGGAAGCCTCTACTTCAACTTCAAAGGAGGATTTTCAACAGTCCTTCTGGCCGTTTGTGACGCGCGCTATCGCTTTTTATACTATGACGTCGGCTGCTACGGTCATCAGCACGATAGCCATGTGTTCGCCCGAAGTTCGCTTGGTAAAGGGATCGAAGACAATAGCATCGCCTTTCCCGAAGATGAACCTTTTCGATCAGATGGTCAGAACATACCGTATTTCTTTCTTGGCGACGGTGGTTTCCCGCTAAGCAGTCGATTAATGAAGCCGTTTTCCGGAAATACGAAGCCAGAAGAGGCTACGTTCAACTTCCGGCTTTCTCATGCCCGAAATGTCATCGAAAATGCGTTTGGTATTCTTTCGGCTCGATGGAGAATTCTGCTTAAGGATATTGAAACAAGCGTCGATCTTTCGGATCTCATTGTCGCTTCCTGCATCCACCTGCACAATTTCATTATGGAGGAGGAATCGCCTGGAGCTCCACGAAACGAAGAAGCCAGCGAAAATTTGAGACTCCAGTCAGCGCCTGTCCAACCTCTGCGATCATCGTCTGCCACTGTTATCGCTCGCAATGTTCGCAATTATCTGATGGACTTCTTCGAAAACGAAGGCGCAGTGCCGTATCAACACTCGCGGGTGATATTCTTTTGACGTGATCTTGGTTGTGATGTTTTGATACAATAAATGACCCACAGTTTACAGTAGCTCATTAGAACGCATCGGATGACGCAGGGGGGTGGCCACGACCGCAACGCAGCGACCAGAAGACGCAGGACGCAAGACGCACGACGCTGCCGTACGACGCAGCGATCGTGGCCACCTCAGCAAAAACGCGCGACGCAGGACGCACAACGCAGGACGCACGACGCAGGACGCAGCGGCACGACGCAGCGATCGTGGCCACCCTCCAAAAAACGCACGACGCAGCGAGCAACGCACGACGCAGGACGCACGACGCACGACGCAGGACGCAGCGATCGTGGCCGTAGCATCTGTCCCAAATGCGGAACAGCCTACCTGAGCCCCTTTGTGCTTCCTTGTGGTCATTCGATCTGCAAAAACCGCTACGAGGAGAATGACTGCGAGGGCATCTGTGGCGAACAAAGCTGCCAAAGACGTTTCCACAAGGAGGACCGAGTCGTGGAGAACAAGACGCTGAACGGTAGAAGCAGCCTCTTCTCACAATGCCTGACTGATTCTAGGACTTGTCCAATGCATTCTTTCCCTTCAATGTGAAGAATCGAGGAGCGGATCTGCTCACTCTTTGTCTTTCGGGTGCGCTCACTGCAAGGACGACGTCGGTATTACGTTAAAGGTGCCTACCGTACCCTTTGTGATGTAACAAATGGCTTTAGATCACGGTTAAAGACAAACGAAGAGAGGAAAAAAAGAAGAAGAAATCAACGCCTCCTACAGCCCCAATTGAGCAAAGAAGGGAGGAAGAACCGACGTCTCCTACAGCTCCAATAGAGCACAGAAGAGAGGAACCGACGCCTCCTACAGCTCCAGCAGAGTACAGAGGGGAGGAAGAATCAACGCCTCCTACAGCCCCAGTCGAAGAAGAGTTCGTTCAACCCTCAGCGAATCCGTTTTTGGATGAACCCGAAGGTGCGCTGTTCCCCACACCGCCGCCATCTCCCCCAAGGCCCACAGAATTCGCCAATGATCAGAAGATCAGAAGAAAGGAGCTAACTGATATCCCTGGAATCTAACAGAAGGATGTGATGCAATTCGAGGTGGGGCGAAGTTCCCCAATCACTTTATCTCGAGGAACGTTTCAGGCGAAAAGAATTAGAAACGCCAAAATGCTTCTTGGATATTATCTGGACATCATGGACCAAGACAGAGAGAAGTTTCTCCGAGAGTTAAAGGACGAGTTCAAGTTGAATGGCGAAGATGCGTAGGCGTGCTGTGACGCGATCGCTGGATTCTCTGAGAAATTTGTCGCTAGTCGAAGGTAATAGTGAATAAGGCGGGGAACGCACTCCCCCTCTCTGAAAGAGAAAAGCCAGAATTGATAAAATGGTGATCGAAATAAAGATTGTATTTGAACATTCCCATGACTGTACGCCCGTCGGTTAAACCGTAGGCTCTTATGCTACGGCCACGATCGCTGCGTCCTGCGTCGTGCGTCGTGCGTCCTGCGTCGTGCGTTGCTCGCTGCGTCGTGCGTTTTTTGGAGGGTGGCCACGATCGCTGCGTCGTGCCGCTGCGTCCTGCGTCGTGCGTCCTGCGTTGTGCGTCCTGCGTCGCGCGTTTTTGCTGAGGTGGCCACGATCGCTGCGTCGTACGGCAGCGTCGTGCGTCTTGCGTCCTGCGTCTTCTGGTCGCTGCGTTGCGGTCGTGGCCACCCCCCCTGCGTCATCCGATGCGTTCTAATGAGCTACTGTAAACTGTGGGTCATTTATTGTATCAAAACATCACAACCAAGATCACGTCAAAAGAATATCACCCGCGAGTGTTGATACGGCACTGCGCCTTCGTTTTCGAAGAAGTCCATCAGATAATTGCGAACATTGCGAGCGATAACAGTGGCAGACGATGATCGCAGAGGTTGGACAGGCGCTGACTGGAGTCTCAAATTTTCGCTGGCTTCTTCGTTTCGTGGAGCTCCAGGCGATTCCTCCTCCATAATGAAATTGTGCAGGTGGATGCAGGAAGCGACAATGAGATCCGAAAGATCGACGCTTGTTTCAATATCCTTAAGCAGAATTCTCCATCGAGCCGAAAGAATACCAAACGCATTTTCGATGACATTTCGGGCATGAGAAAGCCGGAAGTTGAACGTAGCCTCTTCTGGCTTCGTATTTCCGGAAAACGGCTTCATTAATCGACTGCTTAGCGGGAAACCACCGTCGCCAAGAAAGAAATACGGTATGTTCTGACCATCTGATCGAAAAGGTTCATCTTCGGGAAAGGCGATGCTATTGTCTTCGATCCCTTTACCAAGCGAACTTCGGGCGAACACATGGCTATCGTGCTGATGACCGTAGCAGCCGACGTCATAGTATAAAAAGCGATAGCGCGCGTCACAAACGGCCAGAAGGACTGTTGAAAATCCTCCTTTGAAGTTGAAGTAGAGGCTTCCAGACTTCATAGGCTTGTTGACATGAATGTGCTTCCCGTCTATGCATCCTAAATCACTTGTAATTTACTAGTCAAGAGGCATTTCTTACCCAGAACATGCGGGAAGTCCCACCATCTTTGAAACTCAGCGCTGATCGCTTTCCACTGGGATGGAGATGACGGGAACGTCACGTACGATTTCAGCGAGTTCAGAAGAACACGACACGTTTCCCGGACGGTATTCGCTATGGTGGATCTTAAAACAGCAAGAACTAGTATGCCGCATCAAAAAACGTACCGTCCAAGACGAAAGGCAAAATGAAGACTGCGGAACGACATCCCAGTCGCAAGGAATCGAAGAGTTATTACGAGCATCTGTTCCGGCAAAATGCTCATCTTCTTCTGCATCTTCGGTTTGAGATCTGACTCCACCAGACCGAGCAGCTTCTCGAAGGTACTTCGCTTCATCCTCAAGTACTCAAAAAACTTCGCATCGTCCTTCTTTAGTTGCGGTAGAAGGTGGAAGAATTCGCCCAATGTTGACCGATCCCGGCAGATTTCGTGCACTCCGAATCGACGCTTCTTGATCTGACTCTTCTTGAGGACCAGTAACGCTTGCTGGACCACAAGGGCGGCAGCAATTCGTTTTTTTCGTATATTCATCTGAAATCAGAGGTTGGCTTTAGCACAACAGAATGATTACGGTAACATCTGGAAATCACCACGAACCAAGACTATACGACATGGCAACAAACGTTTCATGGCAATGGTAACAACATTAAATCACATATCAGTGTAAAAGAAATGCTCGGATGGAACCTCGGCAGGTCTTTGCGAAGGAAACTCCAAATTGTACAGCAATCGCTGAACTTCGACCTTGGCGTACTCTCGCGCTTGAAGGGGGAAACGTCGAAGTGTCGCGGCGACAGTCTGTCCAAATAGTTCGCAGTCATCAGTTGCTGGGGCCAAAACTTGTTCCAAACATGAATTTGCTTTTTGAAGCAACTGATTCACATCCTCTTCGGCTTTTCGGCTTCGCTTCGTTCTCTTGGGGGCCGGCGAACTGGAGAAGAGATCGTCTTCCGACTCGCTCAAAGAAACCGCTGACAACGAAGACGGAACTGCGCAGGAAATCCTAGAATTGGTCAGGATAAGTAAATCCACATTTCTCCTGAACTGACGATTCACGATCCTCGTCGTATGCATCAGTGAAGCGGAGCGCTTCATAATAAGGCCAGCTCTGCTGCTCCTCGCGGACTTCAGCGCTGCTTCCGGATGGTCCCGCTTTCTTCAGCTTTTTGTATCGATCACGCAAGCTTCGCCACTTTTTCTTCAAGCTGTCTATATCGTCGAAAAAAAAAACGAAAAAAACGCGTCGAGGTCGACGCGTTTTTTCGCCATTGTAAAAAACGCAGGACGCACGACGCAGGACGCACGACGCAGGACGCACGACGCAGCGATCGTGGCCACCCTCCAAAAAACGCACGACGCAGCGAGCAACGCACGACGCAGGACGCAAGACGCAGGACGCACGACGCAGCGATCGTGGCCACCCTCCAAAAAACGCACGACGCAGCGAGCGACGCACGACGCAGGACGCACGGAGCGCGACGCACGACGCAGCGATCGTGGCCACCCCACGACGCAGGACGCACGACGCACGACGCAGGACGCACGGAGCGCGACGCACGACGCAGCGATCGTGGCCACCCCACGACGCAGGACGCACGACGCACGACGCAGGACGCAGCGATCGTGGCCGTAGCAAGAGACATTCCTTGGGCAGCGAACGCATCCCTGAAGTTGAAGGAGTAGAGGCACACGGTACACAGGCTATTTGGGGCGTTGTGTGTTTGTCACACAGAAATGTGCAAGTTGGTCGGTCTTGATAACGATAGAACTCTCTCGTCACGCTTCTGGCACCGATAACGCCAATAACGACCCCAGTTACACTTCGGAAGGCATCATAATCTGAGGCTAATAGGAAGTTCAGACCCTAATCTAATTGATTGCAGCGGCGCTAAGGGAGTCGTCTTCAGGCATCCTTTCGGGATACGTTTTCGCGCGTGACGCAAATAGGAAGTTACCGATAATTATCGGTAACTTCCTATTTGCGAATTAAGGCGGACAATGTTCTTATCGATAAGAACATTGTCCGCCCTAATTCACAGTAATGCCCTAAGCGTTGCTTTTTCAGTGTGGTCGCGATGGTGAAACCCTCGAAGCACTACGACTTCGTTCCCGAAAAAATCAACGACAAATATGTGGAGGCACTGCCTGGCATTGGTGCCGCTCATGAGGGCCGCCTCACAGGGAATGTAAGTCTCGCAAAAAGAATTTGTAGCAGGTCATTTAGGGTTACGGTAAGGTGGCGAAACTTTTCGGTCGGTACCTTATGTGCGATGAAAACATCGGCCAGTTCGACTCTTTTCTATACACGCATGGAGTGACATACTGTAACCATCGTGGAAACGTGTGTGAAGCTTTCCAAGAGTGGTCCGATAGGCATCTGGGTCCTCTTTAACAATGGTGCTGTGAGAGATATTCTTGTGTGAAATAAATTCTCGAGAGCTTATGCCCCTCTTCGTCACACCTCAGTTCCTGTCTAGACAAACATTCCAGACAATGTCAATCTTTTTGCCAAGAATTCCCGTCTGAGATCGGTCGGTTTTCCACCGCTCCAAACTGAATTTCACTACAAATGACCTCCACTTTCTGCAAGGCTTTTCTGGTAGACAGACACTGAAGGCGGTGCGTTTTTTTTTGGTGATGTACTTGAAACTTAGACAGTCTCTGCAGTCGTTGCTGCACCGGACTCTCGGACTGTGTCGCCGCTTCCGTCTTCTGAACTCTGTAGCCATGGGCGACGTCCACCTGAAGCAAAGTCCTTTACGATACAACTGCTGTGGACAAACCTCGATCTCCAAGTCAAGATCCTCGGTGCACCGAGGACATTTTAAGGACTGTGAGAGAACTTTTAGAGCGCTGATTCTAGACCGTTAGTTTCACGTTATAATCACCAAACCCTTTGTCTGCTTCCAAGTCAAGGAATCAACGAATGACAGTTTGCCTTTAAATAAGGATACCGGGTCGTGTATTCAAGGGAAAGGTAGTTCGAGCCGACGACGTCCACAACTTCGCCTCCTTCTTGTCAGAGATCAAAGACCGTCAACGATTCTCCTCGTTTTCTGATAAGACCCTTACTTCCCATTATGTCGAGCGACGAGGAGTCACTTTCTTCCGGGCATTCATCCTATTCACACGTAGATTCCTCTCCAGGCGCCCCTTCCGACTCGTCCGGTGCATCAGATCTGGACTCTTCTGAGAGCGGAATCGAGAACTCAGGTACAGACTCACACCACTTTCACCTTTCAGTTGCCATTTCACAGATCTCCAGATGCCAGAGAACATCAGCGCTCCAAAAGTTCTCTCGATTTTACGATTTTATTTCGCGAATCAAAGGCATTATGCCTTGCGCGACACCGAAAATAGACAAACAGAGGATGTCTGGAAGACGACTTCATCCCTGGCGCGGCGTAGATGTCGAACCGGTGGTTGGCGGAGAGCTTCATGGGGCTTCTGGGAATCGGCAAATCTTCGGATTCAGGAGCGGAACATCGTTTGCGGCACAGCGCACGCTTCTGTGCTCGAATCTGATGGTCCGTGGTCCGGGAGTTGCGTCTTCGATGGTGATGGCGTCCTCAGAGCGTCGGCGACCTTCGGGATGACTTCTCACGTGGCCGGATTCTTGACGTCGGACATCTTGTTTGTCAGCGGTGGTGGGACTACGGCTTCCGGGTGTCCCAATTCCCTCTGGAAGCCGGAACAGTCACAACTGCCACGGGGTTTGCCATCTGACCGACCAGACACTCAGAGAGCGACGGGAGGGACCGACCGCTCGCCACCGCGACACAAGTTCTCTCACAGTCCTTAAAATGTCCTCGGTGCACCGAGGATCTTGACTTGGAGATCGAAGTTTGTCCACAGCAGTTGCATCGTAAGGGACTTTGCTTCAGGTGGACGTCGCCCATGGCTACAGAGTTCAGAAGACGGAAGCGGCGACACAGTCCGAGAGTCCGGTGCAGCAACAACCTCTCCAAAGAACGCTTGATCATGAACCCACCGGTAGCTACAGTTACACCGAGAAGGACTTGAAGGTTTACATGTATGAGTTGCGATAATTGTCACCGAAAATGCCACAAAAAGAGGTTGTCATGGATAAGTAGCCGGGTCAAGATAACATATCATGGAATGAATTAGTGGAGCTCCACGAGCCTCTCCCGCATCTCAGCGGCCTTCGTCTTAATTCCCTCAGCCTTCCTGCGCACATCTGCCTCCAACCCATCCAGGTGCTCCTGGGGAAGAAACGCCTCCTTGACATTCCTTTCGGCCAGTCCAAAGTCCGCCAATTCAGAAGTTAGTCCCTATAGTACACGACTGGCTACCGTACACCGTCTCCTAACCTGCACCGCCACGCTCAGCCGACTGTGGAGGTCCTCGACCGCCTCCGTGAGCCTTAGGATCGCCTTCACCGTCTCCTTCTTCTGCTCGGAGATCGACTTCGTCGCCGAGCGCCTCGATTCCGCCGAGGCGAAACGGACGGCGACGATGGAGTGGACGCCGTGTGTGGAGAGGTGCAGGAATCCACAATGGCCACACACGATGTCCTAGAAGGGAGTTGAAGTCTTTAGAGGGGGCCGACCTTCTGAAGGACGGAGTCCGTGCAGGTCTTGCAGACCAGCACCTTGTCGCTCTTAACGGTATCGGCGCACTTAGAGCACGGGAAGGGGACCTCCTCGCCCGGCCACTCTTGGTTCTGCTGGCGTTTGTACTGCTCGACGATGTCTAAAGAGAGTCAGAGGAGTGACTTTCTCCAACTGACCCTTGAGGATGTAGTTGACGGGAAGGCGACCTTCCGTCTTCGTGGGGCTTCTGCAAACGGGACAGGCGACAGTTTCGGCCCTCCTGTGGACCTTGAGCAGTTGCGAATGGCACCTCCGGCAGACCGTGTGGCCACAGGCCATCTGGATGGGTTCCTCGAAGAGTGTCCGGCATATGGGGCAGTCGAGAGAGTTCGGGGAGAGGCAGACGGTAAAAGTTGCGCTTTCACCCATTTCGTAGAGGAGAAATGACATCTAGAGGGCGTCGGCGACGCTGATAAGCCTTCTGACCGCCGCTTGGAGGCATTCCAAATAAACAAATCTGTTTGCACGTGATCTAAATTATGAGTCAAACGTGACGAAATGACCAAAACAACACGGTTTGTTAGTTAAGAAGATACGAAATTGTGGAAAAAGGGTACAAGGTTGTGAAAGATCATGAACGCGGCTTCGTTGTGCGAGTTGCAGTAGTTCGAAGCAGAGAAAATCGTCACCACGTGACCGTTGTGGCGCCATTCGCAGCCCTGAAGGAGGGGATAGAGCACATAGAGGAGGGGAGCGTACCTGTTGGACGGCTTCGTGCGCCCTTGCGATGAAGTTGAGTCCGTTGTTGTGAGTGCTCTCCGTTATCGCACTACTGCCCTCGAAGGACAGAGAAGTCTACCAGAAGCTGTTTACCGAAGTGAAAAACGCGCTGATCGCAGAATTTGGCGATTTGGGGATGCCTAAGCGATTCCATTTCGACATGGAAATTTCAGCGATGAATGCATGCAGACAGGTTTTTCCGGAATCCCGCATAACTACGTGCTACTTCCACTTTGCTAAAGTAGGTCCTGTTTATACTGGTAGATCTGTTATTAAACTCTTTAGAACATTATGGACAAAGTGCATCGTGTGGGACTACGAGATTACTACGCCGACCGTGATGACACATCGATGTACAACTGGATCAGAATCTTCATCGGAAGTGCACTTCTACCCAGGGACTTGTTTGACGAGCGGATATGGCCATATATCGAAAGAAACGTGCCTCAAGGACGCGACTCCGCAGAAGAAGTCAATGTTCGCAGCTTTGCGACTAACTACATTGGTGACTACCGGAAGAACCATAGAAAAACTTGGGATCAATTCGACAATGACGGGCCACGGACGACAGATCATGCTGAGGGATGGCATAATCAACTCCGGTCGTTATTCCCTGCAGTGCATCCTCAATTAGGACTATTCCTGAAAGAAATGCGGAAGGAAGTCAATAGTCAAGCCATCAGAGGCGAAGAACTCTTCAAGGGTCAGGAATCCTGATCAGGAATCCTGACTCAGGATCTGCCGAAACTCCGAAGAAGAGACAATAGTCGGGCTGAAGAACGGATGCTCGTCGCGAAAACTAAGTTGATTAACGCGATCGCTTCGCTTAACGACCGCGAATTGAACATATTGGTAGGATCTAGTATTTTCTCATTGACCATATTATTGTTTTAGGACCTTGTACGGTACTGCAAGCACCAAGCTAAGAATTGCTCAGCGAAAACGATCACCAGTTTGCTGGTACTCGGTTCTGGAAACCAATCGGATGACGAGTTCGATCTCGTCCTGGACCCAGAGGAGCCACCGTTGAGAACAGACGATGAGTTGATGCTCGACTTTGGGGATTAGCAAGAACATATCGGGTTTGTGTACTTCTTGTTATGTTATCACGTTTCTTAAATTGCTAACCGGTTTGGCAAAGCTTCGCGGGTGTCACTGTTATTGTTGGGTTTTTTTCTCCCGGGTTTTTTTCTCCCGGGTTTTTTTCTCCCTGAGTTTTTTTCTCCAACAACCGTCTAGACAATTATGGCTAGACAGTCGATTATGTGCCGGGACCGGCACCTCGACTACAGCCACTTGATTCTGAAATCTGCATAGACAGTGGTGTTTCACTGGCGAACCGTACCTAGGCACCCTTGCGGAGAAGTGTGAAAAAGAAAAAGTACGGTATTGTATTCGTCAAAAGTCTCTAGCAAAAACGGAGAAGGCTCCCACCACGAAAATTTTGCGCGCGCATTTCACGCGCCAAAAATTTCGCAATGGGATATGCTCAAAATCATAGTAATTCGCTATTTTCTCGTTTCTGACGCGATTTCGTCAAATTTCATGAACGGACTGTTGTTGATCAGACTCTGCCGCGTCGAATGAGCCCTGGATCGACTGCCAGCATGCTTTCCCCGCTGAGTTATTAGCAAATCATTAGTTTGCATTTGAGAGTTGAACAGTTAGCTGGAGATTCATATGTTGGAGGCGTTCTAGATCACAGTAGGATCCATGTACAACATGTTGATGGGCAGCTAATCCATTATGTTCTTAAAAATCCATGTCACACGATTCAAACGCCATTGTCCACCATTGATTCCTGATAACTCAGCGAGGAAAGCATGCTGGCAGTCGAGCCAGGGCTCATTCGACGCGGCAGAGTCTGATCAACAACCGTCCGTTCATGAAATTTGACGAAATCGCGCCAGAAACGAGAAAACAGCGAATTACTATGATTTTGACCATATCCCATTGTAAATTTTTTGGCGCGTGAAATGCGCGCACAAAATTTTCGTGGTGGGAGCTTTGCTAGAGACTTTTGACGAATACAATATGTGCCGAAAAAAAATATTTCTGCTACACCGGCCAGTAGACCTATGTTCAGTTCATGTTTTTTCTCCTTCTGCCATAATTTGATGATGCATGGGGCTAGGTGGGAGCACCAATTGTAGGATGCGATGGCTGTTTCACGGGGGAAGGGGGGTGCTGCCGTTTGTTTCTAGTGGGAATGAGTACAGCTGGGCGAGATGGCGCGCGGCATCGAACCACCACACACTCACGCCCGAATTGTCATTTATCCAACAACAACATACGGTAGCAACAATAACAACCTAACAACAACTTCAAAGCGCGAACAGCTCCTTAACAACCGAAATATGTGGAGATCCAAACGACTCCGCAAAAGGATTCCTCGCGCACGCGTCGAAGACTCCTTCCAGCTCCTCTGGCTCTGCCGAAGCGCCTTGGAAAGCAGAAATCTTCATGGCAAGGTTGGGATGCTTCTTTAGCGCGAAAGACCAACAAATTTCTGCGCTCAGAGCGCGTGTTTTGTCCCCTTCGATCTTTTGCAA
Organism: Steinernema hermaphroditum; assembly: GCA_030435675.1. Classification (NCBI taxonomy): domain Eukaryota; kingdom Metazoa; phylum Nematoda; class Chromadorea; order Rhabditida; family Steinernematidae; genus Steinernema; species Steinernema hermaphroditum. Next base: position 9,412,282 of record CM059622.1, read on the forward strand.
ACCCGATATTGCCTTAGCTGCCTAGAAACAGGTAATTAGATAGTGGCAGGTATCGGTAGATTTACCTCTTCACGTACTTCTACATCTTCGTCTTGTAGCAGCAAAGCGAGCAAATCATACAGTTCAGCTTCACATCCATCTGTAACGAGCACATACGACGCCTCAACTGTTCGATGGGTCTAGGGTTACCATGACGAGTCAAGATGCCAACAATCATTTGAACAACGCTCAGCCTCACTTCCACGTCGTCCGACACAGCTGCATCCCTGATCCAGTTAAGCACTACTGACGAGAGCGGCTGGACATGCGTCAAGACGTGCACATAAGACTCTAGGGCTTTCTCCGAGAATGAACTGAGGTCTCGTGAAATATCTTTCAGGGCGTGGTTGTCTTTCAACGTTTGCACCGATAGCGCAACTAATCCCCACACCCAAGGTGAGGAAGACGAAACCGCATCCTTCACAGCCCACGCTAGAATGGGGGACGGTGGCTCTTTCTTGGACAGGAACAGGCTACGATACGCTTCTATTCTCAACTTTTCAGGTACAGCATCCCGTTCCCAGAATTCCTAAATTCCACAACTCAGAACAACTTTAGTCAGTGTGCATACCGCGAAGGAAGAAAAAAGTTTTCCCAAAGGTCGAGCGGTCAGATCCAAAGACTTCTCATTCCAATTCATAATGGCGAACGAGGCTGCACTTCTCCGAAGATCTGTCGATCCAACTTCATTCACCAGATTGACCAGAAGCTGCACATTAAACTTCGGCCAGTTTCCTGTTCTACATGAATTGTCCCACAGGGTTTGAGAGATTCTTGATATTTTTTCGATGATTGCATGGTCTGTGCTCCACGTCTCGACGCATCCCAAAAGCTAAAATTAAATATCTGCATAGAATAGAAGGTCCCGTCCGATAGACCTACCATCAGTAAAACTGCATTCACTTTGTTAGAGGGAAGGCTAAATTCCTTGGTACTTTGGAGAGTATCGGCTAAGTACAAAATGTCCGCCTTTTCGCTGATGGAGACCAGCGATGCAACAGCAAGCTCGCGAGTCTTTTCGCCTTTCGCCGACATAAGAATTTTCCACACCATGGATATAAAGGTGGACAGCTCCAAACTGCGACCCCGGTGCGTTCCCACGATTTGTGGTGTTGAGGGGAACAGATGGCAAAGAAGAATCAGAATCGGAAACACACGAAACTCATTCTGGCCGTCCAATTTCAATGACAGCTGTTCGTGGATGAAATCGAATAACGTTGGAAATCTGAATGCGTATATTGTAGTTCAAGGAAGAAAAGTACGCAACGCACCTCGAAAAGAATTCGAACGCAGAGAGTTTGCATTTCTGCTGCACCGTGAGTGACCGCTGCGGTTGACGAGATACGCCAAAAACACGGACCAAAAGGGCTGCAAATAATTGTGAGAGAGCATTTCGAAGCGGCCACTGTTCGGATCCCGCTCCTTCGATACATATCCGGAAAGCCCACTCCACGCCCACAAGCACGGCTTCTCTGACTCGATTATCGTTGAAAACGGACCGAAGAACGTTGACGGCGTGTATCCTAAAGCATCGTATAGCGAAAAGGCCTCTAAATGGAGCAGCAACTTCGAATCAAAGTCCAGCGATTCCAAATCCAACAATGTACACAGTGTCAGCTTCAAACTTTCCGACTGTCTTTGGCTCGGTTCTGTGCCCAGAATCGCACAAACGAGGAAGGGAAGCCCGGCACTACGACGTGTGAGGCACAACTTGTCCATTTCTTCAAACATGCTGAATTTAAGGCACGCACGCTCGAGATATTTACCTTTCCCGTCTTTGATAGCACTTAGTATTTGATGGAGCCACTGTTCAGGAATAGGCGTTTCTGTGTTCAGATTCCAAAGACGCTGACACAGAGCTTCAAAACCTTCAACAGCTGTTTCAAACGCACCACAGTGTTTGCATTCCGTCAGCTGCAGCATATAATATTTCCCTATTGCGTCCAGGATGTCGTCGCTAAGAACTGACGGGTACGGCAACTATACAACGCTAATTAGTAAAATACGATGAACATAGATATATATATATACCTTCTCGACGAAACCGTGCAGGATGTTGGATACACATTTCTGTGTTCTCCATGAACTCACTAAAAGCGCTTGACACTTAAAGGCCTTCTTCTTGGAACTTTCTAGACCACTATGACCACCTACAAGTTACAAGTATAAAAAATTCACGTTTTTCCACTGCTTGCCAATTTGCTCAACTACATCATCATGTGCATAACCTTCCGGTGACATGCTATGAACAACTGGAGTGACGATGTCATTAACCTTCATGCAAAGAGGGAGCAGCCGGGAAATCAATCGTTCTTTCCATTCCTTTTGTGATCTGCAAATAAGATGTATGTTTTCGGTTCCGGTTGGGAACTATATATCGCAAAAATACCTTTCAAATTGTAAACCTCCCACAATGCTGCCAATGACGTTCAAAATCAAATGAAGAGCTCCATCTTCCTCCGTGATGGCCCACAACGACGAGGAAACAACCCTCACTCTGCTTTCAGCCTCTTCGAGCAATCTATCGAACACGGACGGTAAAGCAGCTTTGTTGAAGTGGCAGTAGAATCGAATCTTGTACGGGCCATCCAAATCGTTCCGTATTTTGGAAGTGGAGAACAAATTACTCAAAGTAGCCTCCAGGAACTTCTCGAACCAGTCCTCAAACGGAAAGATGTAATTACCTAGAGATTTTGACCGACACTTACCTTGTCCAATACTCGCCCGAGCTTCTTCAGGATTTGAAGTGCCGTTTCTTGACAGATTTGATAAGGATCTTCCAAGAATTCGACAAGTTTAAAAAGATGTTTTTTGTGCAGCAATTGATCGAGCCTCAACTGTTCAGCAAACGCATCTGCAACATAATGATCCTAATAGCGCAAAAGTCGTCACTGATACTTTTTTCCTTTGACGACAAGAAGTCCTGGCAGTGGAGGTGTGAGATAAAGCACAAAGCAAAATAGCGCCGATTGAAGTTGGCATCCGAACGCAGGCACTCGAAAGAGAACTCGTGAACCTTCTCGATGAACCTGATGTAGGACTTGAAGATCTCGTTTTGTGGATCTTTGCTCAAAGTCTGTCCGCTATCACGCATTCTAATCAGTATCTTCTTAAAATTCGATAGTATCTTCTGGCGAGCGGCAGGAGATTGTTCCGACAGATTGAAAAAGATGAACGCCTCATAAAGCAGGAAATCCGCCTTCGCTATAGGCAGTGACGGTTTCGGATGGTCGCAAATTAGATTTAGCGCGCACAGTCGGACCTAAAAAGCAAATTTAGAGCGCTTCACTAAAGCCCTTAAACCTGTAGGTTTGTGTGGCACACAGCTTTCCGCACTACGTCGAACGCAATGAAGTCGCTCCAAACGCGTCGGTTACCCAGTGACTGTTGATTGAAGAGGCAAAATCGAGCCAGTGACAGCCTGGCCTCTAAAGCCGTGTCGGAGATGTCTTCGCCAAACTCTGAAAGCCATCAACACAACTTTGCACGACAAAGTATATCACATACGCACGATTGATGGAGCTTCGATTAAAAACCACGCGGCTAGCTTGGGCGTTTTGAAGAGTATAGGGAGAAGTCTGTCATTCGCGGCACTACGCAGCAAAGACGATTCCGAAACAATCGCCTGCCGTATGAGGTCCAAGTGGAAAGCGTTACGAACGCCAGGATGAGCCACAGTCAAATCGAAGACGATTAAATCACTTATCTGCACAAATCAGCAATACAATGACGATATACCAGCTATATCTTACCACCGTGGACAAAGAGGCATTGGCAAGCAGATGGTAGCATTGCGTTAAGAACCCCGTTGAAAGGACCTCATAGAGCGACGAATTCCCCTTCAACGTTGCTATCTAAATAAACTCAGTAAACTAAAATTGCCAATTTATTACGTAATGCTCACCAAACACCGAAAGCGGGATTTGTTCAGAACCGAACACTCCCTCAAAAAATCTGCGATCTTCCGAATCCACTCGCACGTATCCTGACCACACGAGCAGAACTCGCAATCGTTCGAGTGAATCTCCAACAGAAGCTTGAAGATGTCGACGCATTCGTAGCACACGACGTCTTGTACGAAATCCCAGAAGCAGAAGACAAAATCTGTGATCACGGTCTCCGTATTCCGATGGAGGGGAGCTTTCTCGTTCCTTAATCAAACGTGCATAAAAACACGCCATTCTGAGGGCAAACCGTACCTCAAAATTGTGACGAGTCGGGAAAGAGAGTGGGTTATTTCGTAAACTCTTTTCGTAGAGTTCGCGTCTCTGGAACAGGAAAGCTTAATGCAAAAAGAATCGATAACCCAACCTCAGTGATTCGGATATGATCTTGGGAAGGCAGCAGTCGATCAGAAAATTCTCGTGCTTCTTGCAGCAGGCTCCCTTCAACAACGATGAGTCCACAAAGAGGAACTCGAAGTTCGCGGACTGAGATTCTCTCAATCGTCTGCAGATGTCCGCGGGTGATTCTGCGGCCATTTCGCCAGAATCTGAAGATTTTTCAAAATGAGCAGAGCAACACGGGACTGGCGACAGAGAGATGGACACAGAGAGAGAAAATAGAAAAAAGCCCACCTTTACTCACAACTCCAAAGAAAAATGATGGAATGGAACGTCCTCAAACGACTTGCCTGGTACGCAAAGCGACAAGTGAAGCGGACCGTATCTCTCACTTACTTTTCAAAAGGGAACAACCGCTTCAAATCTGCCGCTTCCTCGTCTTCTGACTTGGAAGCAGGGCTACGCACGAGACTTTTTCGAGACTCAAGAATTTCGTAGCAATACTAGGTGATGTTGAATAGAGTTTGAGACAAAATTTCTTTATACGGTTTCAATAATCTGTCCAGAAGGCATTACACGACAGTTCACTTTTCGTCACTATGATTTTATTCTTTAATATGTCCCGATTTATGTCTCGATTTACGAGTCTCGAGGGCTTCGAGACTCGAGACTCAGAATCGAATTTGAAAAAACACGAGCTTAACAACAAAATCATAGTGACGAAAAATGAACTGTAGCGTAATGCCTTCTGGAGAGATCACTGAAACCGTATATAAAGCTATTTTGTCTCAAACTTTATTCAGCATCACCTAGTATTGACACGAAATTCTGTTTGAAAAAAAGTCTCGAAAAAGTCTCGTGCACGGCCCTGCTTGGAAACTGCGATATGTCAGATGCCTCGCATATCTTTCTATACTCCATGCGTTTTCAGATGGCAGCTTTAAAGCAGCTGGAGCGACTGGAGCACTCAGGTGCCGTGGGAGCTGAACGAACGTGGTGCGTCCGCTGGAACCGGAACGGCGTGCTTCTGGCAAGCTGTGGTGAGAATAAGTCCATTCGCATATGGCGACGAAACGCCGACAGTGGTGGATTCGAACCTCTCAGCGTTCTTAAGGGCGACCACGAGCGCGCAGTCAGGTATCTGGATTTTTCCCCGTGCGGAAACTACCTCGCTTCCGTCGGTTTCGACGCCGTCATTATCATCTACCAATTCGAGAAGTAGGGTTATGTGTTTGTTCTTCATGTCACTTTCTTTCCATTTAGTGGAGATTTCGAGGAAGTTACGCGAATGGAAGGCCATGAGAATGAAGTCAAATGTTGTATGTTCTCACCTTCCGGGCGCTACTTGGCTTCTTGCTCCAGGGACAAGTCGGTTTGGTTCTGGCAAAGTGAGTATTTATATTTTGTTGAAGCTTTCTTGAGGCACGCTTTTATTTAAGTGGACGAGGATGAGGACTTTCAAGTATGCTCAATTCTCCAACCTCACACAGGAGACGTAAAATTTGTGACTTGGCATCCGACAGAAGAGGTGTGCTATACAGTAAGCGTTCATGTATTCATCGTCTGTGATCTAGGTGCTGGTATCCTGCAGTTACGATTGCTCGCTAAAGTTTTATCGTTTCGATGGCGAAGACTGGGTCACTCAACAAAGGATAGAAAACGCTCATGAGTCCACTGTGTGGTCAGCTTCATTCAACTCCGACGGGAACTACCTTGCTACAGCGGGTGCTGATCACCGAGTCAATGTACAACAAAAATCTATACCGACGACAAAAAAAACAATTTCAGATCTGGAAACGTGTATACGACGATTCGACAACGTCCGTTGCGTGCAGTTCGTGGAAAAAGCTCATTGGCTATGAGATAGATAACTGCATTTGGCCTCTGTACACAATTTCTTGGAACCAGTACATCGACATAATTGCAGTGGCCGGAGGTGATTTTCGGATCAGGTACTGTGACTTCTGAATGTAAACAATATTGGTGCCAATTGCTTATAGGCTGCTACAGTTTGATCGCTCTTCTGAGACTATCACCGAGTTGCTTTCCTTGATGGCAGAGGACGAAGTCAACAGCGTTTCGTGGAATCCCGAAGATCCCGCGATCCTGGCTGCCGCAACTGATGACGGGTTTGTGACTGTATACGAATTGGTTTAGTTTTCCCAGATTTTTATTGATTTCTCAGATGAATTTTTATGTGACTCATGAAAGCGCAATCGAGTCCTTGGTTTGGCAGACATATCGTGGGTACACCTGTTCATGGTTGCGAAGCACTTATGATACCATGTTGCAAAATCAAGGCGCATGTTGCCAAAGATTTTTACTAACATTAATCTTCTAGCACCATGAGATCATCACTGAGGATATGAGAGAAAATCGCTACTCTACAGAAGGCTGAAAACGAAATTGCGTTCGCGGTCCTCATCCCACTTTGGCGACAGTTCGACGCGTAGTTGCTCCCAACGCTGTCGCCGTCTAAATGGTTTAGGATATGGTAGTCCAGTCGGACCACACTCACAGCTTCTGCTTCCGCCGGCGGAGCATCTCCCTCTCGCTGTCGGACATTTCCGCGTCATCACTCGACTCATCGGCCGTTGGACGGAAAGCGCGCGGGGTCCTCGAGTTTGGGTCGGAATCCTCTGATGCCTCCAGGCTCGCGGGCGCCCTCCGTCCCCATAGAGAGGCATCGGAGTCGGACTCCTCATCAGAACTTCTAGGAATACATGAGGGGAGGCGCGCAAAGAAAGGACTCACGAGGAGGCTTCAAGACGGTAGATCTTGGGGAGTACGTCGGAGTCGTCTCCAAGGTTGGAATGCATCGAAGCGACGGATGGCTCCGAAGAAGCCGATGATTCGGAGTCCGAGGCGAAGGAGCACTCAGACGAGGAAGAGGACATTAGGGAGGACGAGGGGGAATGCTCTCGATCAGTCCGCACTGCTCTCTCCTCGCGGATACGGGCCATTACACGCACGCTCGGCTGCTTGATGTGTAGGAAATTGCAGAATCCGGCACGGTTGCACTCTCTGCCGGGGGAGTCAGAAGCGATTCGGGACGGGGGCTCACTTACCCGATCTCGTGCTGCCGGCAGCATGCATCCCTGAAGTCGGTCACCGGGGAGAGCTCCGCGTAGATGGGTTGCCGCGCGAACCAGCGACGGTTCAGATCGTCGACGGCCCTCCGCGCGGTGCCACTGCTTTCGAACTGAACGACGTCGTCATCAAATGGCTGCAAGAGACTCACCCTGATGTATACGTTCCCGATAAGGTGCTCGGCGATGTTCTCGCACACTTTGAGGTCGGCGATTCTGCCGTACTTCCGCTCGATCTCCGTGAACACCTCGTAAAAAAAGGACTCGAACTGAAGACGGCGAGGACTTCGACGGCCGCGAGAGGAGCGCTCACCTGCCTGGATCCATCTTCAGTGTCGAGGAGCTGAGGCGTAAGGAAGGGCTCGACCGATCGGTAGAAGTTGCGAAGCAGGATAGTCTGGAAGGTTCATTTTAGTCGGTGCCTTCTCAAGATGCGGTCGCTCTGCGCGCTAATCGGAATCGTTCTCGTTTTCCACTGTGGCGTATGCGAGGAGGCGAATCTTTTCTACCTTCTCCACAGTCTTCCGGTGGACAACACGTACCACAACCTGTGGAAATTTAAAGCTCCCCCGGAGTACATCGACGGGCGGTTAGTTCTTGCCCCACTAGCGTTACCTCGTCTTTTAGATGCAAGAAGAAAGAAGGATGCAATTTACTTTTTGGAGAGAATCGCCATCAGATTCCGTTCGATGAAGGCGTGCTCTCAAATTCGACCTGGTTCCGGACATCACCAGGTTTTGTGAATAGCAACGGCAGTTGGAACCCGGAACTTGCCACCCTCAACAGCGTTTACAATCTTGACGCCTTCGTCATCTCGATGCAGTCAAGAAACGAGTTTCGTAACGTCGCCCACTCCACAGAATTGTAAGCTTATCTCGGGGTCACTGACGCTCTCTCCGTTTTAGTTGTCAGGCACGAAAGAAGCGTTTTGACACCGATCAGAAGACGATCTTCGTGGAACACGAGCTGAACATTCCCTTCGAGATGCCCTGCTTCTCGTGCTACCGCTGGGTCCACCGTGCTGGCTTCCTCACGAACTTCCACATCCAGAAGTCGGATCACCTTAAACACCCAGCCCACATCTTTCGAAAGATTTTCAATGAAAATGAGACGGCTCTATGGAATTTTGTCGCAAACGGATCAAAGAAGTCGCCATCGGCGCTCTACTCTTTGCAGCGCGCGCGCCCTCTGGACGTCGATACCACCGAGTTCGTCGACCTGACCATTTTCAACGATGGACGTCTTCTTGTGAATCCAACTCAGGACCAAAGTGTGCGGCTCAACTCCCTCTCCACGAGATGTTCCATTGTATGTATTATTTTTCGGTTTCCGCTCATATGTGCGTTCAGGTGGTGGACAGTCACTTGCAACGTTTGGATACGGTATTGACGGCCACCACAGTAAGCAAAGATCCGAGTGGTATCCAACCTTTGAGCCGCTTTCGTGTGAGCGACCTCCAGGAAAAGCAGAATATCGGGGAAAGCATGTAAGTCGCAAGTGCTTTTCACTCCAAAATGAGTCGTTTAGAACGAAGACAGAATTTAACCTAGTATACTCCCTACAGTGGAGACCGTGGAGCTGCTGCAGCGCCTGTTGCTGCAAGGCTACTGAGTGTGGAGTCAACTTCGCCACTTCCGACAGGGACTGGTAGGTGACGATCGCGTCTTCTTACAACACCCCTTTCAGCAAGGAAACCGTGAAGAGCCTGCGAAAGCGCGTGGGCTATATGTCAATCTCGAAATACGATCCGTTAAAGGCAATTACGGGTTTCTCAGAGGTATCTTTGAAGTGCCGAAGTGAAAATACTTTCGGTCAGTCTTTGTAGGGAGTCGTACAGGAACTTGAGTTTCTGCTCTCCTCGGAGCCGTTCGTACGCTATGGAGTCCCTCTCTACTCCACAGCACTTTCGAACAACGCGCGTTCCGAAATCAAGAAGGTGACTCTGACCACAGTCTTGCTCCCTATGTCTATCTCTACTTCTAGCTGTTCAATAAAGAATCGGAGACCGATACAGTTGGAATGGTCTTCGACGTCAGTGTTTGCGGCACGAAGGGACGGAGTTGCGCTGATTTGGAGGCCTGCAAAAGGCGCGAGGCAGCGTTAATCTACAGCTATTCTACGAAGAAAGGCGGGTCGAAGAAATCGAGTGACCTGGACGAGAGCTGCCGGCTGCTCAATTTCTACGCATTTGAAGTGCAACGCTTCAAGGTGGATTTGACCCTTAACGTTGCCGAGAACTACCAGATTCGGGTGAATGAGAAACTGTTCGGGAAGCTCCGGTACATCACGTGGAGCTACTTGTTCGACAAAAAGCAAGTGGCTATCCCGAATTACGACTCGAACACGCTCTGCAAAAATCAGGAGAAGTTTGTCGTCATCGGCAATAAGAAGGATCTTCTGATTATCAACGCCACGTCCAAACACGCGGGTATGGTCCTGATCGGGAAACTCGGCATGTACGACAAGAAGGTTGAGAAGACGATCAAGGTCGCCTTGCTATTCGCATCCACTGAAGGCATAACGAAGAAGACCACGCAGGTGCTCCGATGGATAGGCATATGCGCAGGTGATCGCTGGTCGCAACCGTCTCCCTCACTCACCCAGCCGTTGTTTAGGTACCCTCAGCGTGGTGAGCATCGCCGTATGCAGCCTTCACTCGATGAGTGACCGTCAGATGCGCAAGAAGTTGGCGCAGAAGAAGGCCGCCGCTGACATCGAAGCAACCAACGACGTCATCGCAAAACCAGTAATTCCGAACCCCACAGTCGCTCCGAGCACCGTGGTGGCGAAGAAAAAGTCCAAATGAAGAGACAATTTCGTGGTTGAAAGGGCATTCGATGCAGCTGTTCATACAGCGCCGCCCTCTCTCCTTGTCAGCTGATTTTGGTCCCCACTTGTTAATAAACAAACAACAACCCTCCGTTTAAAAAAGGAAACAGTGCGAAACACAGGATTTAGAAAGAGAGCTGACTTACTTGGCTTTTTTTTGGCTCAGTATGCAGCCGGGAGCATTTCGGCCCGTGCCGACATGCACCTATTTTAAAGTAGAAGGAACAGTTGGTTCTGAACAGATGGTAGAAGAACTACAGTGGCGCCAGAAACGAACCTCTCGGAAGCAGCGCTTCCGTTGGCCGAAGAGGACGGACTCGACGACTCTTCTCGCATCCCAAGCTCAGCGCAAGGGCTACAGTGCCTACAGAAGACTAAGCAGAAGAGGAGGGCGCAAAGGGAAATGGCAGGAAAGGAAGAGGGCGCTCATCGTGGCGACGCAGTCGAGCGACAGATGGCCCTTCGGGAAAACGGCGGAGTTTCCCTCAGCAGAGAGACAATCAATCGACCGTCAGTCGTTGGGAGCGAGGGTGGCGACGAAAAGGAGCGTAGGAAGCGGACGCGCCGAAGCGATGGAGGACTAATCGGGCAAAGTCCGTGCGAATCGCGGCGCGCAGATCGATCGGTTTCTCCAGCTGACTGGAATCCTCGTGGCCACCCGCGCGCTTCCCACGGAACATCACTCACTCGGGGGACACGTGCATGGACACGACACGTTCCGCTTACTAGTAGTGGCTCTTTCAAAGCTTACTAGTAAGCGGAACTGCGGAAACGGTTACTAGTAAGCGGAACTGCATGAGGAGAAGAATGATGTATTCTCCGAGTCTCTTGAAACGACCATCTGCTAAATACAATTGAGCATACGGTAGCACTCAAAAGTTCTCGGAAAAGGATGGGGGATGGGTTCACTAAAAAGAAACGACTAAAGGGCCAGTTATAGTTGTTATAGTTATAGTATGAAATCTGCATAGACTGTCGTGTTTCACTAGCGAAACGTATCTAGGCACCTTTGTGGAGAAGTGTGAAAAAAGAAAATGTATGGTATCTACTGAAAAACAAATATTTCTGTTACGCCGGCCTGAAGGCCTATCTTCAATTCATGTTTTTTGCTATTCTCCCATATTTTGATACTACATGGGGCTAGGTGGAGAGAAAAACGAGAACGCATGCAAGTTTGCCGATGAACTTGATGTATACTCAGATTAAAAAATCTCTTCGGAGGCTCCCGGACGCCGCGAAAGGCGAGCAATCGTGTTGCGTGGCGGGAGCAATCGTGTCGCTACCGTAATTTATACTCTGTTTTTTTTTCGATTGTGGGAAATCTGATCCAACGCGTTGAAAACGACGAGCGAACATGCGGACTTCGTGCGCTTGTTTCATCGTTTTCAATGCGTTTGCGTCAAATTTCTGAGTCCCACAACGAGATGATTGAAGGCTGAATTTGTGATCGAAAAAAACAGAGTATATACTGAAGATCAGGGTGTTCGCGGCGGGACCGTCATCCTGAATTTCTGTAGCCGTATCCAGCTCACTGGGAAATGCATCCCGGGAGGTCCCGGCTACTTCCAGTTCTGTGGGAAGTGAGAAGAAGTAACCAATAAACTGACAACGCCTCCCAGTTCCTTCCCAGTCCTCCCACCTACATATGGAAGTGGACTTCCCAGTCACTGTTCTGGAACTTTTTTGACGTGAAAACTTTGTGACACACTACTTTATGGTATTTTTAACGTTCCGAAGCTGTTTCCAAAGGAATTTGAGAGTTTGAACTAGATATTACAGTCTGTGTCCACGCTCGGTCAAGACCACACACAACGTTTTTTTTTTTGCGAACGGACGCCGCCGTCGTGTGTGATCTGTTCTTTCTTGATGGGTCGGGGAGAAAGTTAACGCTAAATCGTCAGAGGGGAAACTACTGTTGAATTAGTCGAAGATATGTGGTTAAGATCTGCTTATCAAAAAAAAATTAATGGCATTTCAAAAACTTATCCATCTTCTCCTGGAATTGCATATTGCGGTAGATTCACGGGTCCCGCCGCGAACACCCTGATTTTCAGTATAAATTACGGTAGCGACACGATTGCCCGAGCGACACGATTGCCCACAACACCTGTCGACAATGTTGGTTCCTGCCGCGATTGCCCTTGCGCGCCAAGTTCAGGGTACAATCGTTGTTCCGTTGGGTGCTGCCGTTTCTTTTTAGTGATGGATTCTCTCATCACTGATTTTCTCTGGTGGTCTGTTCTGCTATATATTCTTTGTGGTTCAGTGCTGTGTGTGCGTGTTCAGTGCTGCAAGTACTTCTCAGCGACCTTCGCTTTCCAGATGCCGTCGAGTGATCTCTTCAAGCGCCTAACCTTCGGAGTGAAACGCTCGGGAACGTCGTTTGAAACGTCAGCAAAGAACGCAGCTTGCACAGGTTCCCAGCTGAGAATGCGAAAGCTCTTGGACGAAGACGTGGAGCCCGTCGCGAAGAAGCAGAAGAAAGCTGAAGACGTGGAAGCAGAAGACGAAGAGTTGGAGTTGTTCGTCGGCAAGACGGTGTCCCTCTCCCGGAAGACGAAGAGAAACAAGAAAGTGAAGAAGATTGACGAGCAGCACTCAGAGAGGATTCTTCGTCTTCGCAAACTGAACAGAATATTCACATGGGGCAATGACATCCCCGACCCGTTTATCAATTTCGAAGATCTGAAGCTCCCGCAGCAAATGCTGAACAATCTCAAGGAGTTCGGGATCGAGGAACCCACTCCGATCCAGATGCAGTCGATCCCGATCATGATGGCCAAACGAGAACTGCTCGCCAGCGCACCTACAGGTACCTACTTTTCGGTGCCATTCTTTACATCGACGTCGTTCGAGGCTCCGGGAAGACGTTGGCATTTGTGCTTCCTGTTGTGCTGGACACGCTGCGACTGAAAGAACTGAAGAAATTCAAGAATAAGCCCGATCGTTTGGTTGCGATCGTGCTGGAACCCACAAAGGTTCTGGCCAAGCAAACCTACATGCAGTTCCTGAAATTCACTCAACACATGGGTATTTCTGTGGCGCACATGGACCAAAATGAAGTGCCCGAGAACGGTACGATGCCCATAGTCGTTGAATTCTCTGTTTCTTCGATTTAAGTCAGCGTTATCGTCAGCACACCGAACCGCCTGATTTATGCAGCCGAGAAGTCGGAGACCTTTCGTAGTTCGTTCGAAACGCTCCGATGGCTGGTTGTCGATGAAAGCGACCGTTTGTTTGACACCACCGAAGGCGAAGGCAGCTTCAGGTACCAGGTAGTTCCAGTGAATAACTCACGTTAAATACATCCGCATTATTTAGCTGGCTAAAGTTTACAAGATGTGCAACGGAAAGTTTACCCACCGGGCGTTCTTCAGCGCTACATTCTCTTTTGAAGTAGAAGAGTGGTGCAAGGACAACTTGGACAACACGGTCATGGTTTGCATTGGGGCCAGAAACAGCGCCAACACCTCCGTGACTCAAGAATTGGTCTTCGCCGGATCCGAACAAGGCAAGATCAGTGCAATGCGTGCGCTCTTCCGCGAGGGATTCGAAGCGCCAGCAATCGTCTTCACTCAGGTACCTTCATTGTCACCTCGATCTACTTTACGCGAGTCTTTTTAGAGTAAAGATCGGGCCGTACAAGTGCATTCGGAGATATCCGGGTTTGTGCCTGAAGTTCCATGTGTGCTCATCACAAGCGAGTGCTCCGACAAGAAGGTAATACTCCTACGTTCTCTTTCATATTTTGCTCCGTTTTCAGTACAAAGAGGCACTGGAAAAATTCCGGGATGGCAGGGCTTGGGTGCTGGTGTGCACGGAGTTGTTGGGTCGCGGTCTTGATTTGAAGGGCGTAAACATGGTCATCAACTTCGACATGCCGCTCTCTGTTGTTAGTTACATTCATCGGATAGGTGTGTGCACCCATATAACACCTCCGTTATAATTCTCGCGTTGAAGGGCGCACGGGCAGAGCCGGCAGGACTGGAAGAGCTATCACATACTTCACGGAGCGCGACATCAACTTCATCAGGCCAATCGCTACGGTAGTTAGTCAGGCAGGATTTGACGTTCCGGAATATACTCTGAAAGTGAGGAAGCCAACTCAGTATGATTCTGTTTCGTACGCATTCGTATATCGCCGAACTTCAGGAAAGAAAAGAAGGACATCCAAAAGCATGCCCCTAAGCGAAAATGCATCAACTTCTCTCATCGCCAACGTGGCGGCTTCAAGGGCGGAAAGAAAAGCGATACTCCCAAGGAGCAAAACGACGTTGGCGAAACCAGCAAGCCGAAGACGAGCGGAAAGGCCACGAAGAAAGGTGGAACCTCGAAGAGAAAACCGGTGGAAACTGCGATGCCACAAAGGAAGCCTTAGCTGTTGTAGTCTTGTTGTTGTTGTTATTTAATGTTGTTGCAGGGAATGTTTCGCCATATGACCGGGAGCAGCAGTTTGTAATTTAAATCTGTGGGACGGTAGGTTTAGTTGGGCGATATGTACAACATTTTTGCGGCTCAAAGGCTAATGGATGAAGCGCTTCAGATGTCGACCTCGCTCGTCTCCTCTTCGCAGATTTCGGCTGTGTACCGATTTCGCTGGCGGATGGCGAGCAGCAAAGTACGGTAGATGGCCTGCGGAGTTGCTGTCAGTGAATTATGCTTTTATCGTACCTCGTATTGATATGCGTTCCGGACCATGGCCGCTCTCTGGGTTCTCAAGTAGCGCACACAGCCACAAATGTTGATGCACGGGGTCTCAGGGTCTTCCACGCGCTCGAGAAGGATGTCCACTGCGATGAAGACGCCGCTTCGTCCGACGCCTAGGGATACTGTAGATTTAGAGCTCTCGAGGACCTACCCGCGCTGCAGTGCACGACAATTGGGTCGCAGGGGCGCGACTCGCGGACGGCGCGAACGAACTGGAGAAGGTCCTCGGGATTAGGCGCCTCAGTGTCGTTCCATCCTCTGAGGTGCCATTGGAGGATCTGTCAGAGTTGTCCTGTGAGTTGACGCCGCAAAGAAATCAAACCGTTCGAGTTTCGCCATCGCAGGTCACATGGAACTCCCGCCGGTAGCAGATCTCATCTTCTGTGAAACAGTAGAAGTTGATGGTCATCCCGGCTACCGTAATCTCCTCACCCGGGTTCTCTGGCCAGTATATCGCACATTTGATCTAGAAACGATGGTTCTGAGCGTAGAGCCTTGGCAACGCACCTTGCCTCTCTCGAAGCAGTCTGTCAGCATCACGATGCACTGGCTGTGCTCCCACACCATGCGCCAGAAATCGGCTACCGTACCCTCTCGGGCGCACTCGTCGGCGCCAATGGGTCCCTGCGTGGCGATGTAGCGTATGCCGTGGTGGCCGGGCACCTAAACTGAGAGATACGGTCGGAAGGGCCGATTGCCCACTTTGATTCCGCTCGCGTTGATGTAATCGCTGCCGCCGTGGACGTCTTGGCGCAGTTTGACCCGGTTGAAGTCATCTGAAGAAGCTGTTCCTAGAGGCGTCGGACTCGGACTCACAGGGAAGCACGTTGAAGTAGCGGTTCTTCTTGATGTTCTCCACGTGGTTAGCCTCGTCTGTTGACTGGTCGCCGAAGAAGGAGCGGTTGAGACTCTGAAAGGCGCCAGCTCGCTTCGGAGGGGAGAGACGACTTACCTTGTATTCGCGTCCGAGGCGCTCATCGGCGACGTCGGCGAAGTCAGCGATAGCCAGGCTCCTGAAGGCATCGGGTTCGGAGGGACCTCTAGAGGGGACGTACGTCTCGTCGAAACTCTGCACATGGTGCTCCTGATGGCGCTCCACGAGTCCCGTCACGTCGAGGCTGAAGACATGTCGCGGTTCTGGCTCCTCCTCTACAGTGGACGCCTCTGTAGTGGGCGGCGAAAGGAGCGACAGCAGCGTCGGAGGGGAGTCGGGACGTTTCGAGGGCTCGTCGAAGTGCTCCTCTTCGGACACGACCACGAAGTCCTCGGGGGGCGGCGACACCGAGAAAGGTTTCGCGTGGAAAGTGCTCCCTTTCTTCCCCTCGGGGCCATAATGGATACTGTAGCCACTCTCGACGATGTTGCCGGCGAGAAAGACTCGATGCCGACGGCGTTTCCGGCGGCAGTGGACGAAGGAGACAACGGCGACGACGATGACGACCAGGAGCGTCGCCGCGAGGATGATCGACACGATCGTGGAGCCTAAAGAAGCATTCTCGAGTCGACCGGTCTCGCCGTGAATGCAGCTTCGGTCACTTTTTGCGCCGAAGTGACCGTCGACGATAAATCAAAAATCGAAGGAGTTAGTGGCGCGGCGGGAGACCGGCGGGAGACCCTCCGGAGGACTCCCTTTACGCAAATTGCTCCTTGCTTTTCGCCGTGGGAGCGCGGATCACAGGCCTAAATCGCGTTTAGGACCGGTCGGATTCCGAAGACGTTTAGGGGAACTGGAGGGGCGACGCGTCTGGAGGGGACCGTCGGAAGGACTCGAAGAGGGAAACCCACCGTTCATGGCTGCTGCTGTGGCGGCGATCGCGAAATCTGAGTAAGTTCTGAAAGACGCACATAATCTTCCTCTTCGAGGACACAACGCGCAAAGAGTGTCGCCATCGGCGACAAATAACAACAAAACGCGAAGGGGCGGCGACCCCGGAGGCGGGCTCCTCGGCGCCGTCTGCCGATTCCAGTGCGGCGTCAGGATTCCGCCCTTCCGAGGGACACGCGCTCCGGAGGCGCTGTTTTCATTTATACCAAAAGAAAACAGATCGTTATCTATGTGCCGGCGCGTACTCGTGGTCCGAGTGACGAAGCGGCTCGGCGCCTTCCGAGAGACCAGCGGAAGCGAAAGAACGCGCGAAGGCCATCGCGGAAGGCGAAAAAGCAGAGCTGTTTGTGCGGATCCACCGAGCCGCTTCTACGAGGGGTGACTTTTAGAGGACGTAGGGTGCCTGTGGTGCCGCACTCTGCTGGGCCTTATCGGATGCCGACTTTTACAATTCGCAAAAGCAAATATTTTCACATGTGCACTTTCTCCGCTGATCCGCGAGAATCCGAACGCCGAGGAGCGCCGATTCCTCGATCTTCCGACATGGCTGCGGGTGTGTTTCGTGTTGAAGACGGTCCTGAGGCTGAGGGTCGGGCTCTTCTAAAAGTGACACGATCTCCGATTTGGTCGTGGGGTGCCTCCGGATGCCTCCGTCTCCCGAATCGGTCCTACGACCTTGCTCCGATTGTGACGTGACGCCTCCGATCCTTATCGCCCCTCTGTCGTCCCCAGCAATCCCTTCCCAGTCCGATGAACCCTCTGGCGCTCCTCGTCCTCCTCCTCAGTCTCTGCGTCGCCGTCGTCTTGAGCGCCTCCTGCTCCTCCAGTGAGTCTTCCATTCGTGAAGTCTCCAGAGTCTCTTAGGCCAGTACTGCCCCGTCGGCTGGAGCGTCAAGCGGCGCGAAGATCGTTCGGCGATGACTTGCGAGGCGACCGACCCGACGCGGAAGTGTCCGAAGCCCTTCGTATGCGTCCGCTCTCACTGCGACCTCAGCTTCTGCTGCGCCAACCAGAGTAGGTTCACCCGGTCGGCCCCTGAGGTGTGGCGGTTGTAGAGGTGCTCGAGCGGATGAAGACCGCCGAAGCAGACGCCGCCGACGACACCGACGACGAACTCTGAGACTTCCCTTTCGATCGCGTGGAACCCTTTTTTGAGTAAAAAATGATCTGCGGTGCTTGAGGACGTTTAAAGTGACAGAAGGTGGGTGGCGAGAGAAGGGGGACGAAATCAGGGGTCGGTAAGGCGACTTCTCCGATTACAGGAGAATAATCCCCACTTGGTAATCGCGTTTGAATCGCCTTTCATCGTCGAAGACATCCATGAATCCATGACTCGGAGCCTGGTCAAGGGTCGCCACATGGGGTGCAAGAAGAGGTTCTCTGACGTTGTTCGTTGAAGTTTATTAGAATTCTATGATATGCACACAGGGAGAGACGATGGCACGAGGCTGGGTTGGGGACCCCGTAGAGGACTAATGGTACGAGGAAGACAGCTTTTGCGAAGGGAGATCACGCCTTCCGGGCGCCCGAGGAGACCAGGCGACTCTTCTCGCGAAAGTACTGATAGCACTTACGAACAGTGTCCGTGGCGAAAATCTGAATCGGACTGTGAGGGCCAGCCCGGAACGTTACCGTATACCTCGATGCATAGGGCGAGACAGCCGCCGAGGAGGAGAACGCCTCCGAGGTGCCGTGCGGCACTCGGCGAGCTGAAGGAGAAGTCCAGAGGCCGCGAGGAGTGTCTGATATCCTCGAACTTGTCCATCCCCGTGACTACGGTATCGCTCTCGTAGAGCTGCCGAAAGACGGCGAAGACGGCGACGCTGTAGTGGCCAAAGTAGATCGCGATCGCCTTGTAGATGAACAACAGGGTCAGCGTGATGGTGAACATCTGAAGAGCGATCGATTAGAGCGTGCCTCCTGGCCGCATTGGAGCGGAATCTGCGTGCTCTCTGCGGGGTGGGGGACCGGGTCGGGGGGGTTGGTGTGCAGCAAGCCTTGCTCTACCAGATGCTGTGCAAAAAACACCCGAAGCCCATTGTAAATCTTGGTCCAAACGGGCCATCTTTACCCAAAAGTCATGATTTGCCTTATGATGGTCCCGGAACGATGTCCCTGAATGAAAGGAAAATACGGTAGATTTGTGAAAATTGCCAGCTTGCTTTTGTGGAAAAGTCGTCATTTTGCCTTTTTTGCAACATGATGGTTTATCAGGTCTTTCATTTGTGCCCCCAGCGATCGGTCGGGTCGTCCACTCGCTCTCTCTCTCTGAGGCTGTCTGAGCCGAATGAGTTAAGTGAGCGGTCGTTCTCGGCCGTCGCTGTTGGCGCAATGATCGCCCCGGCTCCCAGAAGGCCTGGAACACCAGGGAGCCGTAGTTCCACCGTCTCGCTAAAAAGCCCGTCACGACCGCCCGACTCTACCCGCGCCAGAGAAGCCGAAGAAGCGTTGCAACTCCGAAGTCCGCGTCGCCAGCCGAACCGAAGATGCCCCTCCGTTCCGTTCGCTGTTCTCCGCCGCCGCGCCACTTCCGGAATCAACTCTTCACGACTTCGACGCCCGCGCATACTGATGGGAACGCTGGATTCTCTTCGGATTCGTCTGCTCCACCGAAACCAGAAGAAAATCAGCGGCTACGGTGTGACTTTGTTCTTCTTTGTGCATTTATGAGACGTCCTGCACGGCGTAAGCCGTTGATTCGGGAAGATAAATCGTGTAAAATCGTGATGGTTTATCAAACCACAGTGTCGTCGTTCGAAGCAGCATAAGCAGCGAGCAGTGAAGCCAACTGTCTACTGCTTATGTTGGACACATGGTAACTCATCCCCCACCAGCTCATACCACAAACATACCGTAGGTAACTTATGCCATGGACACCGACACCACACTGTACATTTCATAGGATTTTTTGGTTTTTTTTTGTAAAAATTGACATCCATGTTCCGTTGAACGTAATTATATCTTCGGTCCATCAGGTGCTTAAGGAGTGCTCATTTGGGCTAGAAGCTTTATGCAATTTTCGGAGGTGGCTGTTGTCTACACATTTCCCTTCCATTCGTAATTTTGCAGATGCTGTGGGTGAGACATAACATACAGGTATGCAAGGGGTCAGTCTTCGATGCACGCCTAAGGCTTATAAATAGTGTATTAGGGAAAAAGGTGTATCTATCCTGGGGTAGAAGGTAAAGGCCGAAATCTACAAACACTTCAAGGGCGCAATTGGACATTACATTCGTGTTCGACTTTTACATACCAAAAATGTCACAGAATGTGTTTTAGTGTAGTCTCAAGCATTATTCTCAATACGTTCGACCTTCTAATAATCCCAGCCTTCACAAACGATCAACACGGGTCTTTAATTACTGCGAGACACCCACAGACAGATTTACCCTTCAGATAATTGGTTTACCGCAAAGAAACAAATTAACCTTAGGGACTGTTTCTGAAGTTTAGAGTGTCCCACAACGGCAGAACTGTCATGACTACAGTGTGTCCGTTTGGCTACGCAGAACATATCTCCAGAAATTCTTGTTTCTTGTTTGACCATCTTCCCTTTAATACGTCTTACCGTGGCTAAGAGTTTGATACAAAGTGACATATGAGGTCGTAGAGTCACACGCATAATTGTTGTTCTAGGAGGACCGGTCTAATCCATGGCCATGGCCATGGCCGATGTGGTCTAATTCATGGCCATGGCCATGGGCGTGGCCATGAATTAGACCGCCTGCATGGCCCTGAATTAGACCACACGTATATCCATGAATTGAATTGCATCGGTCATGGCCATGGCCGCGACTGTAAATGACCATGGCCATGGATTAGACCGGTCCGTTCTAGGAAGGTTAATTAGAATAAAGTTGTCCATCTGACTCAAACTCTGATTATACACAGCATCGGTCGCGCTTGGACTTGAAGCAGCTGGAAGCAGCAGACAGACTACTGACTAGGGTCTCACAACGCTTTGCCTGACCTCGCTGTTCGGAGCTTCGAACGACGACACTGCTGTCTGCTGCCTGAGGTCCCAGAGCGATGTGCCTGAATTCGCTGTCTGGTGCTGCTTCTGCTGCTTCGTGCTGCCTCGAACGGATACGGTTTTATAATAACGTTCGAACTACCCACCATTTGAGCTGTAACTGCCCACAAATACACCGTATTTTACACCCATTCAGGGACATCGCTGCGGGACCATCGTAATGGAAACATGACTTGTGGATAAAGATGGCCATTTAGGCCAAAATGAGCAATGTGCTTAGGCTGTTTTTGCATACCATCTGGTAGAGGATGGGATGGCCTATAAAAAACCATCAGCGCTCTTTAACTCCGCTCCAGCTCGACCGTCACAATACATTGCGAATTCAGGGAGTTCGTTGAGGGACCACTATCGACCCACCCCTTACCCACCCCTGGTGTCGCGGTGGTGAGCGGTCGGTCCCTCCGGTCGCTCTCTGTGTCTGGTTGGCCAGATGGCAAACCCCGTGGCAGTTGTGACTGTTCCGGCTTCCAGAGGGAATTGGGACACCCGGAAGCCGTAGTCCCACCACCGCTGACAACAAGATGTTTGACGCCAGGAATCCGACGCCCGACGCTGCGTGAGATGTCATCCCGAAGGTCGCCGACGCTGTGAGGACCAGGGAAGACGCAACTGTCGGACCACGGACCATCAGATGCAAGCTCAGAAGTGTCCGCTGTGCCGCAAACGATGTTCCGCTACCGTATCCGAAGATTTTCCGATTCCCAGATACCCCGTGAAGTGCGCCGTCTACGACCGGTTCGATATCTACGCCGCGCCAGGGATGAAGCAGTCTGCCAGACATCCTCTGTTTGTCTATTTTCGGTGTCGCGCAAGGCATAATACCTTTGATTCGCGAAATAAAGTCGTAAAGTCTTTTTGCTGGTGATCTCATTTTTGCGCTGCCAAAAAAAGACGCAAATGACCCCATCACATTAATTTTTTGTGCACAGTTTAGAAAGCGAACCAATTAGCCGACCTGTTTGACGAGGTAGGGGATCAGAAGGAGCGGCTTCGCGGCAAAGACCCCGTAGAGGACGAGGACGGCGCCCGCGAGTGAGACAGCGTAGCAGAGCAGGAGGCCCACGAAGGGCACCGTCGAGGCGTCGGTCGTCGTGTTGGAGAGGTTGACCAGGCCTGTGAAGAGCTGGAAGGGATGCAACCACATAACCACCAGTGGAGGGTACCAGGGCGGCGAAGAAGGTGACCTCGAGTAACATTAGGAGAGCGGTGGCGGGCCGCACGTCGACGCAGAAGCAGCACGTCCGGAGGGGCGCCTTCAGCGCTTCATCGGTCGTTTTCATGGAGTCCTGAAGAGGAAAGGAGCAGGAATAACTGTCGGAGTGATAAGTGTGCGCGAATGGCGTTGGGGAAGAGAAGCCAATTAGCTCGGAACTGGTTCTATTAGGCATTGAGATGAGCACTTTGGGGAACGGCCGTCGGGCGAAGCGCCGGATTCGCGCAGATTCGCCCGGGAAGTCGTTTGTTTAGGCGTGTACCGTACGCGGAATCGGAGTTATTATCGCGGAGCGGCTCAATTACAAGCGCGTGCATGTTTGCAGAAGGGCGCCCGACCGCAACTAAGGCGTCGGAAAAAGACGTGGAGGGAGTTGCGGAATCGGGCACTCCAGAGGAGGGCCGGAGACCCTGCAGGAGCGCTCCGCGTGGACCGCAATCCGCGGCGGAGGGCGCTAAACGTTCCGTCGCAAGCCTCGGCATGCCCACTTGACCTTCGGCCGACTTTTTGCGAATTAACGTCGTCAGAAGGTCGAAACGGCGCTCCCCTAATCACGGCGGACGCGAAGGAGGCAATGGCGCGCGAAAGGGTTCAATTACGAAAACAAAAGAGATAAAATCGTTCGCTATGCGCTGATTGACTTTCGAAACCCGTTCGGACGTTCTAACGGACGTCTCGGCGCCGAGGGGACGCGCGGGAGGGCCGGAAGGAAGCAGCGCTGCCACTGAATAGAACTACGGTATGCGGGGGCGCGTGTGGAGTCTATGATGGGGAGGAAGAGTTAAACAGCTGGGAGAAGAGGTGACGGAGAAGGCGATCGCCGTTGCATTTCGGTCACTGTGCGAGCGGGTAAGACAAAGAGCCTAAGGGGAGGCGCTCGCCTAACAGTTTCAGAGAGCGAAAGGTCGCCGGTGGCGACTCGGTGACCGTAAAATGCGCGCGCAAGAGCGATTGGCGATCTGACGCGAAGGGCCAAAGGCGATCCGGGAATGATCGACGAGGCGTCTCGTCGAGATTCGCATCTTCGCGCCCCGACGAAACGTAGAGTCCCGACGGTACTAGGCGTGCACTTTCGCGAGTCGGCTTCTTAAGGGCATGCGCGGCGAAAGGTCACGACGAAGGATCAGCGATTAGCCCGGACCCCGGGAGGTCGGAGGAGCGTCTTCAGAAGCGTCGCCGGCGGACGCGGACGTCAAAAGTACATTTGTCGCAGTGACACAGCTGGACAATCCAGATCGGAGAAAGCCTCGAGGAAGGGAAAGTGACCCGATGGAAGGAGGAGACGCACCTCGGACGATAACCTGTTTGAGGAAAGCTCGTGGGAGCGGAGAAGGCGCGAAGTGGCGGCGAGTGTTTTGGCGAAGAAACTCGATTACGCGTCGAAGAAGCGCCCCTCCGAGGGCCCCGAGACGTCGAGACTGTCTATGGGTGCGGAGGCGACGGCTGCAGAGTCTCGCGGCTTCGAGGGAAACGTTTGGAAACAGTGCGATTAGGGTTAGAGGGGGCTAAAAGGATTAACCGACTCACCTCGGACTCCAAGAGGATCGACGGCGCGAACTCTTTGTGTGCCGGAGCACCCATCAGCGGCTCCGTGTGCTCCGCGCCGGAACAGCGCTCCGGAGGCATTGCGGGACTGGGAGGATTCACGTCCGCACGTGCTGGTCACGCGCCCCTCGGTACACAAAGGGCCGCACGCCGGAGGGTCGATTTCGATTTGGCGCGATCGATTTCGCGATCACCACCGCCGAAGGCAGGATCGACTAACTTCTGTTTTGTCTTCGGTTAGCGCCAGCCGCCGCGACTGACCCAAAAGAGGACGCGAAGATGCGACGAACGCGATTACCGTTAGCATCGACCCCGTCATTACGCTGACGGCGATCTTGTTCGCGATAGCGCTGCGCATGGAACGTGTCATTAGGACCGATTTATAGACGGCGTTTGTTAAATGTATCTGACAATCTTTTGCAAAATTCAAATTTACATGCATGGACTAATATAAACGCAATAAGAGGAAGGTGCAGTAGCTTACAATTCTACAGCTCGGCTGCTCGGAGAATTCCGAAAAACGAATTCTGACAACGTCGCCCTACTAAGACGTACTTACAAGAGGAGAGTGGATCACAGAAAATTAACGACAATTGCTAGCATGCAGTAACAGAATGGTGGAAGAAGGGCTTCTGCTCACAACTGCTTAGGCGAACTCTCCCTGGAGCTTCTTCTGGAGTTGGAGGTTGTGGTGCAGTTCTAAACCAGGCGCATGGTGACTACAGTCGGTCGGATTTCCCTCACCTGGACGGATGTCGCAGACGAGCTGGAGAAGACGAACAATGACGGCCTGCTTGTTCTGAGCGACCGAGCGCTGCATAGCATCGAGCTGGGCGTTGGTGTCCTCGCGGATCTTGGCCTCGATGTCTCCCTTGGTTCCGAGGTACTTCTGCTCGTAGTCCTTGAACTGGTGCTCACGCTCCTGAATATCAAAACTCCACTTCCGCCGTCCCTGGGACCTCTCACCTGGCGGTACTTCTCGATCTCGGCCTGGGCCTCCTGCTTGGCCTGCTTCAGACGTTGGGCCTTGCGCTTGCGGGCGTCGTTGATCTTCTCGGCGGCGCGCTTCTCGGCAGCAAGAAGCTTCTGGATTCCCTGGGTTTGCGAAGCCATATCGAGAGGTGAAAAAGCTAAATTGCACGAGATAAATAAGAAGCAAAGACGGGTCATAAACGTAGGTATAGCGACGGCAAAGAACCGCGAGACACAAGAGTGAGTACTAAATTAAAACGTTTTATACATAAATTAACTCTGAAATCATCTCCTATCCAACCACAGGTACAAAGAGAGCATGCGCGGACACAGAGCACCAAGATGATGAATCACGCGTGCGAGACAGAGAAGGAGAAGACCCGCACACAGCAAGGCGACAACACCACACCGGTGAGTTTAAGAGCGCTCCGATATCAGGACGGAGTTGAAGCGACCCACTATACCCGTAAAGCAGCAGCAGCACGAACGCCATGGCTAGCTCGAGAATCCAGGATGGTAACATAGCTGGGAAGCACGTGCAGCGGAACACGTTCGGCACTAGAAGCTGCGTCAAAGGAGACGGAAGCTCGAATAGAGCACGAAAGATCGTAGACGGAAGGAGAAGTCGCTCGCAGCCGAATATCGAACGAGTGCGACGACCCGTGCGGGACCTTGGCACGAAACACTGACTGCTGAGGAACTAGCGCCTGGTGAGAGGATGCGGTAGCCACAGCAACGGCTTGCAGAATAGAGGAAACACCGGATTCTGTGGCAGAAACGGGGGAGTCAATTGGCCCGCAATTGACGGTGACCCACACGTCGCGTAACGTCTGATTAAGATTGTGCACGGTCAGGCGAGTGGCGAACGAACAGAATCTAAACCAACGATTATCAGATCACGGTATTTTGACGCAAGATCTTACCTGTTTTCGACGAAGTTGTGAGTGATGATTGGCGACGAAACATGTAGAGAAGAAATAACGTTTTTCGACGCCTCTCCAAGGCTGATTGGCACCGACTTTTCAACGCTGAATTCGTCAGTTTCGATGTGCGCCGCAACAATTTCTAGGGCAGGATCTGTTCCGGGAATCCGATGTGAATGATGAGCACTGCGATCGCTGGCGACGAACGGATTCTGCACTGGCGTTTCACCGAAAATTGTAAGCGTGGACAGAGTTCCGTCGCTAAACACGAGCTGCGCCTTCCAGAAGATAGCCAACTCCAGGTAAGCTAATTGGGAAGAAGACATCTGCAGCTGGGACTTCGTGGGCTTCGCTACTTGGAATGAATAGCCTGGCCAAGCAGGAAGTGGGCTCAGCGAACTTTGATCGGCTAACCACAATTCCGTTGATTCCATAGCAGGCGACGCTACGGATCCGGAGAGGGTGAAGCAGTAACTGTCATGTTGATCCGACTCGAGCAGAACTGAGCGCACAGGAAATGACTAGAAGATACGAAACGACGAACGACTTACTCGATCTGTTTCTTATAGGGCAGATGTAAGCGAAGCTCTTCTGGGTACTAAATCTACTGTCCGCGGGACGAGAAACAACCGAAATCCGCTGCATTTCGATTTTAGCGATCATCTTATCGCGAGGTGTTGTGAGATTTTGAAAGTCCACGCAGCAAACACCGGAGTACGCATCGAGAAGACGGGCAGTCGTCTTGAGTATAGGCCTCGTCGTAAATTTGATACACTCGCGGTGCTCCCGGAAAGTTCCATTTGAACCGGTATACACGAAGAGAAGACGAACTGGGTAGAAGTCAACAGGCTGCGGAGGAGCTCGCAACATCAGTTTCAACCTTAAATGACCGAAGATATACCGAAAATATGGGCGAAAGACTTACTGCAACGAGTTCCCAGGAGTAAGGGCTAAGGAGTGCATCTGTGACAGAAATGGCACAGAATCCCCAGCGCCGATTCTGGACTGCGCCACAAGTGTACTCCGTGTATCCAGAAGGATAGCCAAATCCGGGCGATCCGTCACGAGGGAGAATGAGTTCACATCAACCTTCCCGATGTTTGTTACAGAGACGTTACAGGTGAACATCTGATCGCAGTAGTCCAGGCTACGGTAGGAGAGTTTCACATCGAGCAGCGGCCATCGTTCTTCAGCAACGTCCACATCCAGTCGGCAGTCGTCTTCGTAGGTGAAATCTTGTAGCGCTGACTTGCGTGGACCTCTCACATTCAAAGGGATGAAGCCTGTGACGGAAATATCGTCACAGACCAGCTGAAACTTCAACTTGGAGATCTTCATCCTGGACACAGCTGCAGTGGGCTTCAGTGAAAGTTCGGCGATGGCCTCTTTTTGCGGACCAATCACAAGTACATCTATTGTATGGGCTTCGACTTCCGATTCGCACTGGTCGCCGGACCTCGAGATAACTTCGGAGGTGACGAGCTGCAGGTTGCGCAACGTCAGAGGAACGTCCAGGGGATTCTTGAGAGGGATTTGGATTCTGAAGTTCTCGAAGGCGGGAGTCACTGCTCGCTTCCGGTTGTCCGTCGTTTTCGTTTGCACTGAACGTCGTGAAGCCATCGGGTGAAGCTTCAAGAACTGGCAAGCTGACATCTGTAGATCCCCCCAGTCATGTGTGTCCACACAGTCTTCCGTCCAGTTCGGCCGTTCCCCATAAATAGTAACGATCTCAGAGGTGTCCAGCAGTGGAACGGGAAATGGTTCTCGCATTGCTTCGGATGAAAAATTTTGCAGCACTTGAAGCATCTTCTTGAGGAAAGTTCCTTGCTGGTCCGGATGTTGTTTACTATAGGGCTTGACCAGTGAAATCGCACACT
Source organism: Steinernema hermaphroditum (assembly GCA_030435675.1). NCBI lineage: Eukaryota > Metazoa > Nematoda > Chromadorea > Rhabditida > Steinernematidae > Steinernema > Steinernema hermaphroditum. Next base: position 9,439,617 of record CM059622.1, read on the forward strand.
GTTTCGATAAAGCCATGTTTTTCGAATCAGTTGCCAACTTGTACAGGATCTGATCCTAAAAGACATGCTTCAAAACTGTCCAAGCTCTAGGGAGTAATACCTCTGCGAAGTGCCACTGCCGTTCGACCACCTGTGGAAGTGCCTTCTGGTAGCACTTCAAACAGATATCGTCCAATCCGGCCTTCATGAAGCGATGTCCCGCCAAAATGTAGTGAAAAGCCATCTTCCGAGGCAACTCGCCTTTTGCGAAGCAGTCAGAGGCCCTTTCGAGAAGAACAGCGCTTTCTAAGTCCGAATGGACGCTCGTCATCCGAATCAAGAAGTTGGAAGCTTCCTTGTAGATCACACGACTCTGGTCGGAGCCATTCTCCTTGGTCGCCAACTCCTGGAACATGACATTTGCCAAAAGGGCGCATCGCACCGCCAGAAGACTCTGTCTTAAAACAACAACTACTACACCACGTAAAAGTTATAGCAACAGCTTACCCGCAAGAGGTCATGTAGCAGTCCATAGCGTCGGTAATGTAACGGTGAGGGAAATCCTTGTAAGTAACCGTCTCTTCTGAGAGGAATTTGCAGATGGCCGCCATCTCTGACGCTCCTGCTTGATAAAGCCACGCTTGATCGGTAGCGAAATCCTTCCGCAGGGAGTGGTAGATTGGGTACGCGTAGGAGTAGAGGCCGAACAAGAAGGCCAAATCCGCTAGTCTCCTGAGCTGCATTTCACTGCTTTCCGATGAATAGCTGAGATATCACAGATATTAAGAAGAAAAAAAAGACCATACCTCATCGGGGTGGCTCCTAACTGCCCCGTCGAAGAGCTTCCCACCCACTTCCTCATTCCACTGAAGATGGACTTGCTGAATCCCCGGCGCCCGTTCAGATTCTCACTGAGAGCTCTCATCTGCTTCTCAGCAAATGGAACCAAAGCGTCGTTGACAAATGATTCAACCAATGCTGTTATTCTGAAACGACGCACATCAAGAAAAACAAAATGAGCAGTTTATACTACCTCTGTCGATCTTCCGTGTTCAGAAGCTGGCCATGTGCTCCGCCGAACTCAAAGTGAGAAGCCGGGGAAGTAGCTTCCACAATAGGGGACGGCAATGGCTGAGCGGTCCCCATAGAACCAGTTCCGTTCTCGAGGGTTGAGCTAGAGAGAGCGGGTATGGATAAACCATGGCCGCTCGTCGCGAAAATTGGCGAATGCGCTCTGACGGCTGAGGAAACCGTCGAAATCGGCGTCGCGAGAAGTCGCGGCTCGGAGCTGTGGTGTGACTAAATGTCGATCGTTGTCGAGCTCAGGGAACGGAAATTCATACCGAAACTGATAAGGGCGACGTCGGCGATTCGATGGAATCGTTCTTGGCAAGAAGAAGACTCTTGCGAGCAGCAGTCAATCCGGCCTGGAGTCCGCGGTATCGCGTTTCCAAAGCGAACGCCCAGGGATCGGGCAAGCTCATCCCGACCTGTCCCGAATTGATCTTCAAGAAGTGGCAGTTCTTCTCGCCGTACGTTTTGCACATCGAGTCGAAGATGAGCCTTGCTGCGCTGTCGTCCTCTCCGCCGACGGAGATGTCGTAGAGGAGAACATAGTACTTCAGGATATTCGGCGCAAACCAGTTCGGATCAGTACAGTGTCGAGGGCCCAAACTCGGAGCATTGTCGCCGCTTCCATGCTAGAAAAACTGAAACTTATAAACAAATTCAATAACGACACAAATGCGTCCGAACCTGCTGGACATACTGCAGCTGAACGAGCCGGGCCAGTTCTCCAAGGGGATTCGCTTCATGCACGGAAATAACGAACATAGAGCAGAGATAGGTTCTCAGGAATTCATGGCCGGCCGATTCAAACCACGCGAAGAGCGAATCCTGGTACGCCTGAGCCCATGCATCCGAGCCTTTGGCGGCAGCAGCGCCAACCGCCTGAAAGAGCTGCTGTAACGAAGAATCGAACGATGTGCGTCGCTAACCTCCTTGAGCACATGGGGAAGTGCTGTTAAAGTCAGAAGAAATCCATGGCGCTGGATATCACGTACTTCGAGCCGGATTTTCGCTTTCACCGCCTGCAGATTCGGGTCCTAAAACAAGAAATTGCATAGCCAGAACAGTGTCAGTCACAGAAGTTACTGATGATCGAAACAACGACGAATTTACAAATATTTTCTGCGATGAAAACTCACTTTGACGGTGGCGGAAACGGTAGCGAAGGGACAGAGGAGGTCAGCAAAGGTGAGGCGATTCTTAGCGCAGATGGAGTCCACACCCTCAGAAGTGAGTAAGGCGACGAGAGGGGCGAATCCGTTTTGTACGGCTTCGTTCATCTTTTGGGCGCTTCGCAGGCGAGCGCAGCAATCAGTCCAAAGATCAATTCTTGATCTCACGACACTCCCAACACGAGCCGACGGCGACGGAGCGTTTCCACTCTGACGGCCTCCGCTCGACGACGACGGGGCGACCTCCATGGCGCTTCTTGGAGTTGAGCCAAGCGGCGGCGTCATCGATTAAAGACCGATCGGCGCGCCCGTCGTGGCGGGACCTGTTCGCTTCCAAAACCCGCTCGTCAGGGTCCGAGAGAGGACGAGGAAAAGTGGATAAGGAGTCCGAATCTCTACGCACATCAGCTCTAAACATACGAAGCAGCACTCTCTCGAAAGGGCATCTAGAGGAGGACTCGGGTGGGACGAACCTCCGAAGAACCGAGGCGCCGTTGTTAGTGGAGTTTGAGGGTAGAACAATTACTTTTAGCCATAGAAGGGCGCTGATGAGTCCAGGAAGTGGCACAGCCTCTGTTTCTCATCTCACATGCATCCCAAATAGGAAAAAGGCGAAGCGACACTTTTCCATTGCCATTGGCATTCTACCGTAATCCGGTTTCACACTTTCCACCAAAAGGATCCCTTCTCCGGATTATGCAGATTCGTCGTTTTCGGTCGCAGCGCTGCATAATCGACTTCACGGACCCTTTTATTCACCGCGAATCTCCGTGATTCGCAAATCTTGCTCCCAGAATGTCGTCGGCGCAGCAACGCGGAATCCACCAGCTCCTAAAGGCCGAGAAGAAGGCCAGCGACCAGATCAACGAAGCCAAGCGCCGCAAGCAGATCCGACTCAAGCAGGTATCGTGCCCTGCTTGCCCTCCACTCGGGATACTTTCAGGCGAAACAAGAGGCTCTCGCGGAGATCGACCTCTTCCGTCAGGAGTGCGAGAAGAAGTTCCAGGAGTTCGAGCGCAGCCACCTGGACAGCCGCGAGGACGTCGAAAAGAAGATCCAGGACGACACCGAGGCCGTCCTGGCCGCCATGAAGAATACCGTAGCTGACAACAAGGACAAGGTCCTTCGCGAGCCCTTCCTCCAAGAATGCTTTGTTTCAGCTCCTCGAGCACCTCCTTAACCTCGCGTGCGACTTTTCGTCAGCCCACGTCCACCTGCATCACAACCTTATTCTGCAAAAAAGCCTCGGAGCCTCGGACTGAAGCTTCCACCCTTCTGGAGGCCCTAACGCAATGCGACGTAGTTGTCTTTGTAGCCTGCCTGGAGATAAATTTTTATGTTACCATGTGGCGCGTTTTGAAGTGTATTTCTCGGAAATACAGTATACAGAGGTGGCCACGGATTGGGAGCGACTTCGAGATGTGCCCTAGCCTCAAATCTTTCACATGCCCGACAAGGAGTCCGAAGGAAGCGTCGGCATCAAAGTAGCCAACCACACCAATCGACCCTTCCGCAACACAAGAGGCGAAATCATTTATATGAACCGTTTTTACACGAATAACATTGTACCAATTTACAGAACGGCGACGACAGCCAAACAAAGAAAATCGCTAACGCTCACTGATAGTAAAGTTCGAAGTTGAATCCGTCATGCACCTCGTAGTCTTGAAGCGTGATGTGGTCCTTGTAGATCGTGTACCACTTCTTCAGAACGATCTTCTCAGAGCGAGTACCAGTTTGCGCGGCAATCAACTTCTTCAAATCTCCGATGGTGTCGTTGGGATTGCACTTGATGCGGACCTTCTTGCCAAGTCGATCGTTGACGGTGATTTCGATCATTTTGTGGCGTATCTGAAACGAAAGAAAGCGCGTTACGAGAGTGGGGAAGCGATCGTTTTATACTCGAAAAGGCTGCGAAACCGCATTTTCGGATCATTCTGCCGAGAATTCTGTGGAAACTGCTCGACGACAGCTCACAGGCCGTGCGGAGCAAGGCACTTCGCTCTGAGATCCTAACCAACTTCAGTACTCCCCAGCAACACAGGGCAACTGGCACTTTCTATCGAGTGGTGCACCTCATATGTACAAGCCCGTCGGGCATTTGAACAAATCGACACAGATAAGGCTACAGGGTAGCCAAAAGACGCGAAAACGACACGATTATCACAGAGACGGTTTGAGTGATTCCAAGGAGAGCGCAGATCAAGCAAGTGACGGATATGGAGGCAGTTGAGAAGGTGAGCGCGATGGAAGCGCTAGTTACAGTGCCTAGAGTCACGGGACCGACGAAGAACATCGCTGAACAGATCGTGATTAAGGACAGATTCGACTGACAGTAAGAACAAACCTACGAACGGGATCGTGAGGAACGGCATCCAGTAGTGTTTCCTCAACATCAACAGAGAGAGTGCACCGGCGACCAAGTGTACGAAAGCGTAAGATATCTAAATGCCGACTTCAGATCGAAGCTGCAGAAAGTGAGGCAAACCAGCATCCAGAGCAAGATACTCAGCCAGATTTCCCAAAATACATTAGTTCGATCGCTAGTCAGAGTTAGTACGTTCCACAGAGAGAAATTCCTAAAGAAACTACGATCGATCCGCACGACAATTCTTCGACTAACGATTCAGTGGCTATCGATCCAGTTGTAGAAGGCGTCGACATTGTCCGATTCTGAAAAGAACACCAAGTGGCACAAAGAGGAAGATCACAACAGTACACAAACTGGCCAAAAACACGAAACAGGAAAATGAACTCGGCTGATGATCATCATTTTATTCTCGCAGTTCAATCAAAATCCACATATGATCGCTGGCGCTTTCCATGCGTAAGAATAGAATTCTGACAACATAAGGCAAGTATGACACTTAGAGTGGAGAGATTTGCAAGACAGTGAGATGTTCGCACCAAAATGACGATGACTTTGTCAAAGTTTGGGGAAGATAACTGGTTCCTCGCACGAACAATTAAACGTACGATAAGGTAACGCAGCAACCTCGGAGGTGGGAAGAACAGAGAATATTGGTAAGATAAGTTGGATTGTGCAGAGATAATCGGATGTTAACAGAAAATAACAATCTGCAACACTAGCTTCTAAATGAAGGCAAGCACACCTTGAGCGAACGCGTCAGCCAAGTTGTTCGCGTCATCGCTTGAACTCATCCAATGAAATGGTACTCCGATGTCACAAACGGCAACGACCGAATCGGTTTTGCTGCGATTCGCCAGTTGAGCCTGATTCTCATCAGAAGGTAGCCCGATGAGCAGAGTGTGAGGGTAGCTGTAGGATGTGCAAAAATCGTCGACGGATATCACGTGAGCCGCTTTCGGCCCGTTCGCAGCACGTTGCATGTAGGGGCCCAGCACTGTGGCGTGGTGGGCGCCACCGAATGTCACGATAACCTTAAATGCAGCGTTGGTGTACGAACAACTCCACAAAATCAACCTCAGCATCGAAAGGGATTTCCTTAACTTGCTTCATCATAAATGCACCATCAACCCTTTCAACAGTACTGGGAACTCCAAACAAATACGGAAGCATACGACGGTTTCTAATATGTCGCACAAGAATCTGGACCATTTCAAGATCAGTGTCTTCGGCAACCAAAATAGCAACCTTTTGAACACGCAATTTGTACCTGTAACAGCTAAGGAAGTAGGCTTGCTCAAAAGATTCGAATATACCTTTCGATTACTTGCAACAGGAATAAAAGCACACGATCGGCTTGCATCGCACAGAAAACATTTCGGCCCAAGTACGCTTTAGCCTCCTGAAGAACAGAATTCACCTCCTGGGGCAATCAGAAGGACCTCACCTTCAGAAAACTAGCCTTATCCCCTTTCGATAAAACAGGCAGTTGCATCTGATTATTCGTAACAATACTGGTTGGGGTGAACGATGTTTTTGCCTGCCTGTTGACCCAAGAGAACACGCGCTCGGGATCTGTAATAATATTTTCATCGTGCGCGTAGTTGTCGGATTCATTAGGCTTTTCTTTGATCTCGTACTCGACATCATCAAGATCCTGAAGCAGTACGTATAACACGTGAACACTCACTAAGCTTCATACTTCACGTCGAAACAACTGCAAATTGGCTTCAAAGTCAAAGTCGGTGTTGAGCTTATCCCGATCCAGCGGCTTCTGCAATCCCCTGCCTCCTTTACCACTGCCGTTGTAGCCATTTGAGCAATCAATCACCGGAATTCCTGTCGGTCCCACTGAAAGCACAGGATGCACTTCACGAACAGTAACTTCGAAGCAGTACCATTGCGGTTCCGCGGCCTTGGACGGCTTTCTAAGACGAGTGGAGCGGGTACTTGACGGCCGAACTTCTTAAATTGGCCAAATTCTTCATATTGAAACTGCTTGCGCTTGCTAAAAGAGCCAGGTTAACATGAAACCGTGGTTTCGTGAAGTACTCTTCGTTGGCTGGAGAGTTGCGTGTAATGCATCCGCTCGAAGTGGGACTTGACTGCTGAGCCAGTAAAGAATTAACATCAATGCGCGTCATTGACGTTTGCTGGAGACTTGACTGCGAAGTAGTGCCATTAGTATAAGACGCCGAAAACTTCTTAACGATTGACGCGTTAGCTAGAGAGACAACGTAGTTAAAAGAAACGAAAATAACTTCCACTAACCTTTCTGGACTGATTTTGGCGGTTCTACAGAATAACGGAGAAGATTTGAACCGTTTTTATCGGATTCTGACTGTGTTAATCCAAGGGCAGCGAGAACGTTAACGGACGATTTCAATTCAGTGGATGCCTCCGAAGATGCGTTCCTTTGGCGTACAGGTTGTCGAGATGTAGAAGAACCAGCTTCGGCCGGTGCCAGCATCCGCACTGATTTAACATCGTTCAGCAAGACCCGATGGGAACCACCCGAAACTTGACGTCCATCTCTGTGGAAATTGGAGGTACTACTCAGAACGGAAGATATATATTACCTGAAGCACTTGTGCAGCGTTATCGCTTCTCTGCCTTCTATACTGTCCAGTAAACCTTGGTATCGTCCATTCGTACCACAATCGACGGCTAACAACGCTCCCAACAACTCTGAATCAATCAACACAACCATCCTGAAGACATAAATTCAATGAGAAACAGGTGAAGAAATTCGACAAGAATATTATAATGGCGATCAACCATCAGCTGGTCAAATGGACGCATTGTCAAGTGACTTTTAATCAGATCACGAGTTTTCTACACATGGTAGGACAAAAAATAAGATTAGGATACATAGTCAAGTGGTCTGTTGAAACCTCCCTTGCGGTTCATGTACTGACGGTAACGACGCGGCTTGTTGATCTGCGCAGCTCCTCCGTAGTTTCCGTCCACTTTCTTGTTCTTTGTAGTTTCGAATCCTCCAAAACCCATCATCTTTTGCATTTCTTCGTTGGAGTGTTCTAGCTCTGTATTCAACGCTTCTGCATCTTCACGGGTTGAACGGTTCCGGCGACCTTCTTGCATATCGTCAGCGTTGTGAGCACCTTTGTCACGGTGCCTAAATCAGCTAACATCATAACAAAGATTTATAAGTGTATAATGCGATCCCCACAAAGGTTCAAGTGGATCTCTAAAGTATAAAAATACATTCTGAGTATCCTTGTCCAGTCTGTGCGACCGATATTCAGTCGTCTAAAGGACTAATGAAGCCAGAGCAACAAAAAGGTAACGTGAGCGATAGCTTGTCTCTTTGTCTAGCTCCTGCGAGCCTTGTCTAGACCACTCTGCAGCACTTACTTGTAGGAGGCACTGCTGCGTCCTTCAGATTCGTGCTTCTTCTTCCACGCGTGCGTGTCCGCGTGATCCCGCTCGTTCTTCGACGAAATCGGTACATCTTCCCGTTCACGCTCCCGATGTTTCTCATCCTACATAAAGTCCATCATAACCTTTGTAATAAACTAAATCACTCACTTTTCTCTGCCTCTTCCGATGCCGCCACTCTTCCTCCGTTTCTGTCTCCTTGATTTGGCGCTTCTCCACTTTCCACGTATCTCTCTTCTCCTGGCGATAGCGGTCCCCGGCGTCCATGTTTTCGCGAACCATGTACGTGAACAGGACAATCTCTGAAAAGAGATGCTTTATATGAGTGGAGTCGAAGGAAAAAGCTATGCAAAACGACCGAAAAGGAATGAAACAAGAGTATCAGCGCCATCTTGTTTTCGTCATTAGGAAATTTCGTGTCGAGACCACACGGAGAGTTCGTTCCCGCTTTGTTCGTCCCAAGTGTTTCTCATTCCCTTGCAACTCTTCTTGGCCACAGAACATCGGGTCGAAATGTCAAGTCTGTGCGCCATTTTTTGACAAAAAATGTTTTTTTTTGAATAAGTTGCAGATTTCTCTGCCGAGAATCCATGAAATAAAAATCCAGGTTTCAAAGTCGTGCATTTTTCTTTCCTAAATGTTGCGTATTGAAAAGGCATGAGACATACAGTATCCAAATCGTCAAAATGGGTCGCCGTACCTCTTTTGTTTCTTGGAAGCGTCTTATTCGATGTCTTGGATGAGTTCTCCGGCTCGTACTAATGATACGAAAATGGATTTTTCGACTACGTGGCGTCGCAAACTTCTCGGAAAAACACTTTCCCGCTTCGTCTGTGCTCTAATCTGGTGAATCCATAGTCCTACCTCTAAGCTCTAAACTTCACACAAGAAAAGGTCTGCTTTATTCAGTTCAAGGAGTGGTTTCAAATGCGACCATAGAATCATCAATAAATAACATACGAACTGCATGAATAAACAAGCACGACAGTTAGCTGCCTCAAATGGAGATGCTACAGTCAGAGAGGATCTCAGAGAGGTCCGAAATTTAAAAGGGACGCCACTTTCTCAGTCCAATATTCCGAGTTCTGAGATATATCGATAGTATTTCAGTGATAACTCTGCAATTTCTTGCCTTCGTCGAAAGCCTTGTCGGCTCGGTTGTCACCTTGGGCGTTCTGTCAGCTCCGGGACCACACTTAGCGATCAAAATTTGTATTTGAATGACGAGTTCCTTATCGCCGTGTCAAAGGCGAAAAGCTCCATGTAAACGACAAACACGGCTGATAAGGAGCGCGTGCATGATTCGTACTCGGCGCGTCGGTTTTCGCGGCGATGGGTGATTCTGACGGACGCCGGGATTCGGAATCGAAGGGCGACGAGGAGAAGAAGGACGAGGAGGAGTCGTAAGTGGCCCCGGAGGCGCCTTGGAGACGCGTTTTAGTGCACGAGTTGGTGAGGAAATTCTGCGAGGAAGCGGCGAAGTTCCTAGCGAAACGTGAGACTCTCTCGGTTACGGTAACGGGCGACGGTGCTAGGAGGAAATATGAGGTCGTCGAGGAGATCGAGCCATCCGGTATGTCCTGGTGATCGCTAGTCTTCGAGCATGACGTGAGTTCAGCGGAGCGGAGGCTGAAGCCTGTGGAGAAGAGCTTTTCTCAGAATCATCTGGAGGAGCGTCGTTCCCTCCCGGATATGGTAGGGATGAAGTAGGGCCGCAGTGGTACTTCTGTGAACCTTTCAGAGAGACGGCCGTCCACTTTCCCTGATAAGTTCCATCTCGCCCTCTTCGTCTTCAGGGTCCGACGGGTCCTCTGACACCCATCAGCGAGAAGACGGCGTCGAAGGACTCTTCCCAGGCGGAAGAAGGCCGCCGACATCGGGGAGGCGACGAAAGAGCTTCTGACGAACATCGAGGACCAGCTGGACGAGTTGGACACCGCGTGGGGGACGGCCGACGACGGCACGGCTCCGGACGATCTTCTGGCGGCGGTGGATGAGATCGAGAAGGTCGTGGATGGACTCGAGAAGACTCTCGAAGGCGCGAAGAAAGACTGCTGATGTGTGGAAAGAGAGATAAAGAAATGGAACTGTTTGGGAGAGCACCCAAAGAACGCGGCGTTTCCTCGAGCGAAAAGTTCGAAGGGGCTCGAACCACAGAGTCTCTATTTAAGGGCATGACTGAACTGTCCGCCAGCCTGAATCAGCACCCTTCTGCGCCCCGTTCTCAGGAGTCAGTACCCCCTGACTCACACTCGGGGCCGATGGTCACTCCCATCCCGTGCAAAGCTCGTGGCCAAACAGCGGTCATTGATCCTTGTCAGCGATCTCCGCTCGGTTTCGCCCCCCGCGATGAACCCCTTCTTCTACTGCTTCTCCTCCTTTGTTTGCCCTCGGATGTACCTCTCCGCTCCCGATTCCCCAAAAAACGCTCGATCGATCGGCGTTTCTTTTATCAGCGCCCTTCTACCACCCGATCACTTTTCGTCGCTTTTGGACACCCGAAGACGATGGATCGGATGACGCCAGGCGACCCCAACCTCTCCGCTCGCCGCGACTTCTTCTTCCGGATCCCTCGATACTCCCGCACCCGAATTGCCCCTTTCGATTCCAGTTCTCTGGCGACAGTCCCCTCGAAGGCTCGGGGCCATCTGTCTACCAGGCGTGCATTCCTCGCGCTTCAGTCGATCATTACTCTGCCACCGCAAATTATTTCGTCGGCCGGCGACGGGTTCTGCGCGCGCGATCAATTATGATTTGGCGCAGCGACTGTTCCGGTAGCCCCGGGGCACAAGAAGAAGCACTTGTTTTTGTGGTCGACAGCTGGCCCGAGGTCCGCCAGAGCTCTGCTTATCCTGGATTAACGACGTATGGGCGCCGCCGAAGGGACAAGTCCTTTCCGACTTCCGAAGGCCTCCGGAAGCGCCTCAATGCATTTTCAATGCCTGGGGGTACTGTGGGGTCGCGGTTAGGGATGCGCACTTTTTGGGCTTTCGTTAGGCAATTATCGACGTAGTGGATCAGCCGAAGACGACGCGAATTCGTCGCCGGAATCCGGTTATCCCGAGGCGCGGGCAAAGAAGAAGCAGAGCCTGCGCCCACTTCCCGATCTCTGTTTGCTCTCGGCGATCGGAGGTGCACGCCTAGCCCACGGGGCCTCATTACCCGAGTGCTCGGCGCTTTCCGGTCCGCTGGAAGAAGCTGGTCAGCGGAGTCCTCGAGGATGTAACTCGAGGCGCCGTTACAGCGCACGAAGCCCTCCCGGAGCGCGGCGGTTCTCTCCTACCACCCGCGTGGTCTTTCCCGAGGACAAGCCTAACTGCTTGCACGTTTATTCCGTTCGGGCCACCCGTTCGGCGTCTAATCTGTGTCGCTCTGTAGTCGATGGCGGCTGTTCCGGGGCGATCCTCGGCCAGCCGCCGAGTGGGAGGCCACGTTCGTCCAAAGAAGAAAACATACGATCAATCGGGCGCCGATCGATCGCCGGCTGTCAGAGGCGATCCGGGATATCGCACGCGCGCCGGGGCCGTGCGGCGCCTCCGCTGTTTGCCGAGTGCGTGAAGATTCGCGAAGGCCGTCGCCGGCTTTGTTTCGGAAGACGCGAGCAAACCGCCCTCACTCACAATTCTATGCAAATTAGGGACCGTGATTGAGCGGAAACCTTCTCCCGAATGCCCTTTTTGTGCTCCGAGTCGCCTTTCGGGTCCATTCAGGTGACGGCGCTATTTGCTCTCTTTTACGACTCTTTTCAATTGGAGTAAACACGATTTAACTTCGCTCTCCATGGCCATCCGGGTGGTCTTCACCCTCGAGCCGAAAGAGCCGTGGTGGGACCACCCAGAAGACGAGTTGAAGGAAATGCTGAAGCAGAGCTTTGAAGTGGCCGCAAACCTGTTTTTCATGGGTTTTCGATGCTTTACTGCAGGCCCTGAACAGACTCAGATGTTTCCATTGGGACTACCGTAACCCCCCGTATTTGCCGATCTCTGCACTTGTCAGCATGAAAGTCCGCGAAGGGTGCATCCATACCAGCCGGGTGTTCTGTTTTCCCACGCGGACGATCCTCTAGATTCGTCGTCTGCGCGGTCGCGTCATGTGTTCCTTGTTTTTGAATCTTTCGGACACTGATCGGTTCCAGAATACAGTCGATCCCCCGGACTATGCGCATTCGCTGAACGGAGGAGAGCAGCCCTGAAAGAAGCCTGAACCCCGAAAGTCTCCGAGATGACTGAGAAGCTCACGTGCCGTGTACAGTACCTCAACGATGCGGACCCCTTCGCGACGACCTCCACTTGCTATCTGGAGCCGATGCGGCCCGTCTCCTTCGCCTTCTCCTTGCACCTCCCCATTGGCGACCAGATCCCCGAGGTCATCCGCCTTCTGAAGGCCCATCACAAGGTACCTCCGTCCTACCGACCCCTTTAACGAGCCTTCAGAGCGGAGATTCCGCGCTCCAGGTCTACCGTATGCTCGACGGCGGTGTCGGCGACTTCGGCAGCTACCTCGACGCCGACATGAACCTCCTAGACCAGCCGGACGAGCTGCAGATGCTGCAAAGCGACGCGTAAGTGCCCCGAGGCTCGTTTCCTGGGCGTCGAGTGGACATGGAGCGGATGGCGCGTCCTCGAAGAGCACTAGAGGCTCCTCGGGGGTTCTGCGGTTGATCTCGAGGGGAAGCGGCGGCGGTGGAGATCTCCGGGCGATCGGTTCCTCGAGGCGACGTCCCATTTGCATGCGGCGAACCGCTATTTTGGGTGCGGAGGGGTTCGATAATAGGTCCCCCGGCGGCAATAAAGGTCGCCGCGTTGTAATGTAGCGCGAAAACTCGGATCCGCGGGTGTCGAGAGCCGTTCGCGCGAAGGCCGCGAACGCTTCTCGCAATCGGTGTCACTTTCGAAGTCGATTCATGGCGTACCGTTCGGTGTACTCCTCGTACTCGGCCCGTCTCAACGACCTCCTCGATGCCGGCGGCGCGCCCCCGACGGCCCCAGGCCCTTCTTCATTCACCTATACTGCTTCGACGCTCCCGAAATGCCCTCCCGAAGACGGTGCCGTCCTCAGCCCCTTTGTCCTGCCGCCCAAGAAGCTAGACGACCTGCCCGCGCTCCCGAAGAAGCTTCCGTTTGCCGTGAAGCCGCTCCAGCAGGTCCCCAAGGAGCCTCCGAAGGAGCCGACGCCATCGCTGCTGCGTCGAAGCAACACGACGGTGGCGGCGAAGCCGTGGTATTCATCGTCAGTTGACACGTGTCTCCCCTCGACGTCTTCGGCCTCCTCGACGCTCCCCAGAAACTTCCACAGTTTCGACGCGCCCTTCGTCGTCGAGTACATCGACGCCGACGTCCCTCCGGCGTCGAAGCCGCCGGCGAAGCCGAAGCGCACCCTCAACTACCTCACTCGACCTTCGGCCGATCTGCCGACGATCATTCCACCTGTGATCCTCGACGCGCAAAGCTCTCCAATGCCCCTCAAGTCGCCGCCGCCGACCTCGACCCCCCGCTCCCTGCCCGCCTTTCGGCCCCCCGCCTTCGGCAACGCCTCCTCGCCTGCTTCGAGTTACATGCCGTCGTCCCTCGCGCACCCCCCTCCGCCCTCGATCCTCGATTACGCTCCTCGCCAGAAGCCACTCGACGACCTGAAGAAGCCCGCGAACCAAGAGGGCTCGCCGGGGTCGGCGATGTTTTCGTCGCCGCCGTCCCTAATTGGATCGTTTAGGCGCCGAACTAGTCTCGTGCTCCGCACCCAGCCGGCGTTGCGGGTCAAAGCGATCATAGGTCGGTGTCCGGCCCCGTGCCTCCCTAACCCGGTCCGTTCAGACAAACTGCAGAAGTCGAATGGCCGCGACCAGCGACGGGCGCTGTTCACCCTGAAAGACATCTTCCAGGACGACAAGGACCTGGTGCCGGAGTTCGTACAGAGCGAGGGCCTCGACTGTCTCGTGCGCCTCGGCCGCAGCTCCGACCAGAACCACCAGAACTTCATCCTGCGGGCCCTGGGGCAGATCCTTCTCTACGTCGACGGCATGAATGGCATCATCGCGCACAATGAGACCATCCAGTGGCTCTATGAGCTCCTCGACTCCCCGGTAGGTCGTCCGCCCCGCCTCCCGCTTCGGTCCATCCGCGTTGCTTAATCGTCGCTTCTGCTTTAGCTTTTTGATCCGGAACAAAGGGCTGAGATGAGCCAGTACAGGCTCGACTGGGTAAGCCTCCTCTGTACATGCCTGCCTATCCGAGTCTTTCCACTAACCCTTCTGCGCCCCTCCCGACGCCTACCGTAACCCGCATGTTCAGTATCGGCTGGTGGTGAAGACGGCCCTGAAGCTTCTACTCGTGTTCGTGGAATACACGGAATCGAACGCGCTCCTCCTCATGGCGGCGGTGTGCGCTGTGGACCGTGCCAAGGGGCGATCCGACTGGGCGAACCTGATGCGCGTCCTCCACGAGAAGGACAACGCTGACGTCGAGCCGCTCATCTACGGCATGACGGTGGTGAACAAGACGTTGAACGGCGTGCCCGACCAGGACACCTACTACGACATCGTGGACGCCCTCGACGGCCAGGGCCTCGAAGACGCCATGGCGCGCATGCTCCGCCTCGGCAACAAAGAGCTCGCGGAGCAGTGTCGCCTCTACGAGAAGGTCCTCAGCCAGGAGGACGCCGCCGGCGACAGCGACTCCGGTGATTCCACCACCGTCCGCATGAGGTGCGTTATGAGGGTACGGTAGCCTGAATGGATCGTTTTAAGGGGCGGTGGCCTCCACGGAAAGACTGATTCGCTAGATCGGAGGTCGATGATGCGGCGACGCCAGCAGGAAGCCCTCGAGAGGCAGGAAGAGAGCATCCGCGTCAACAGCAGCATCAAGAAGTTCGAGGCAGCGGCGCCGGCGGAGCCTCCGATGCCAAAGCATCCTCCGTGGAGGAAGCAGGTGGCAGAGGAGCCCGTCGTCGAGACGCCTTCGCCGAAGAAAACGCAGCCCGTCTTCGTCGAGCCAGAAACGCTGAAACCGACAGCGGCGGCTCCTTCGAAGAAGCCCGAGCCGATCCGACTGGTGGAGGAGAGGGCGGACGCGACGTCGAACCAGGAGAACGAGGCGCCAGAGAGGGAGGTGAAGGCGCCACCGCCCTCCTTCCCAAGTCTCTTCTCACCCACCGAGACGAAGACGATGGAGTTCCCGGTGCTGGAGGCGAAGAAGGAGTCGCCGCCGCCTGCGGAGCCGAAAGAGACGAGGAAACCCGGCCCCATCAGAGCTAAAGTGGTGAGTTGCCCCCTCCGAGGCATCTAGTGGCCACGCCTAGGTGGACGACAGCGGAGGCGGAGGATTTGCCGCGATGCTGCAGAGGCGCGCGAAGAAGCACGTGGAGGGCGGTGCTTCTTTTGAGCCGAAGATCTCCGAGGCGGAGCAGCAGTGGCAGAAGGCGGCCGAGACGGTCAAGTCGAAGCCGCTTATCATCAACGACCTCGACTTCAGCGCCTTTCACAAGGACGAGCTCGAGCAGGACCCGCTGGTGCTGGCAAGGATGGCTGAAATCGCACAGACGAGGGGCGTGCTGCCCGGAGGCGCTCCGCCACCCCCTCCGATGGGAGGAGCGCCGCCGCCTCCGCCCATGGGCGCCACCCCTCCGCCACCGCCGCTCTTGAGAGCTGCTGCCAACGGCGCCCGGGGCCCGAGTCCGGCGCCGTCGATGACGGCCAGCAAGACGGGCACCTTGAAGCTCCATTGGAAGCCGGCGCAGGCGGAGGCGCCGCCGGTGCCTGCGCTCAAGAAGAAGGGCACATTCTGGCACAAGATGGACGTGCCACAGATCGACACGAGCAAGCTGGCGCAGCTCTTCGAGCAGAAGCAGAAGGAGGTGGTGGTGAAGAAGGGCACCGCCGAGGCGAAGCCCCAGCTGCTGCAGGTGCTGGACAACAAGCGCTCGCAGCTAATCAACATCGCCTTGACGAAGCTGCCGCCGGTGAACACGATCCCACCGGCCATCATGGTAAGTCCCCTCACTCCTCCAAGCGTTAAGCCCCTTTGCAGAAGTTCGACTCGACGGTGCTCAACAAGGACGGCATCGAGAAGATCCTGCAGTCGATGATGCCACACGAGGAGGAGACGGCGAAGATCCAACTGGCTGTGGCCGAGCACCCCGAGAAGACGCTGGGCAACGCGGAGCAGTTCCTGCTGAGCCTCTCGGCGATCCCGAACCTCGGCGAACGCCTCCGGCTGTGGATGTTCACGCTGGACTACCACTCGGTGGAGAAGGACATCTCGGAGCCCCTCATGGACCTCTCGGTGGCGATGAAGGAGATCGAGGAGTCGGCCACCTTCCGCACGGCTTGCGCCATGCTACTCAGCATCGGCAACACGCTGAATGGCTCCGACGTCAAGGGTTTCCAGCTGGACTACCTCTCGCGCGCCTCCGAGATCAAGGACCCCGTGTACAAGCACACGCTCATCTACCACCTGGCCGAGTTCATGATCGACCACTTCCCCGACGGCTCCGACCTCTACTCGGAGTTCGGCGCCGTCGCCCGCAGCGCCAAGATCGACTACGCGGAGCTGCTGCAGAACCTGAAGCGACTGGAGACCGACTGCAAGCGCTCCTGGGAGTACCTGGGCAAGATCTGCCGCAACGACTCGGCCTCCTCGATGCGCCAGAAGATCGACACCTACCTGACGGAGTGTGCGCAGCGGATCCACCAGCTGAAGGTCATCCAGCGCGTCACGACGAACAAGTGGCACGCCTTCCTCATCTTCTTTGGCTACACGGTCAAGGAAGTGCCCGACCAGAAGCCGAACGAGGTGATGAAGCTCGTCAACGAGTTCGCCCTCGAGTACCGTACCACGCGGGACAAGATCCTGCAGCAGAGGAAGCGCGTCGCCGACAAACGCGAGCGTAACAAAACGCGCGGCAAGATCTGGGCCCTCGAGGGCCAGAACGGCGCCCCGAGCGCCGAGCCCCGGCGCCGCGCACCCCTGCAAAGCTCGGAGATGGAGCGCCACGAGGAGATGTCGCGGCTACTGACGGGCTCCGCCGGCGACGACACCCTCGGCCGCCGGAGGGCTCTGCGCCCAACCCCGGAGCGCGCCACGGCGAGCAAGTTGGTCTCGGAGCGCGAGAGTTAGTCTTCCTATTGTATCCCCCTGACGGAGTGCGTTTAGACGTGCGCGACGCCGACGAGGATAACGAGATTCTGGACGGCCTTGTCAAGGCGGCAACGATACAAGCCGAGCCCCGCGATCATCGCCGCAAGGCGCGCCAGTTCAACCGCAAGTCCCGTAAGTGCACCCCTATCCGCGGCACTACCGTAACCCGGCCTTTTCAGTGCGCCGGACGCGGACGCTGAAGCTCGTGGACGACCAGATGACGAATATGAACCTCAGCAACTACTGACCCGCCTCGATGGAATTGTTATTTATTGGCGCTTCCCTACGTGTACCCTCCGATTCTTCGCTCCTCGAGCATCCCTCCCCGAGTAGTGTCCTACAGTAGCCCTAATAACGTGCCTTCTTCTGTACATAGCCCGAAGTGCCCTTTCTTCGCATAATTCGCCGCTTTGCGACTGGCTTTCGTTGTGACGATAAACTATTCTCCCGAGAGGTCCTCGCGGCGAAAGCACTCCGAAGAACGCACTCCTAACTGCGCCGGACTCTGGTCCTCCGGAGGGCCGGGAACCGGTCGCCGCGGCGATTGTGCAACGAAGGAGCCGACCACCTTGGGTCCTCGAAGTGATCGAGTTAGGGCGATGAGGGATTCGATGTGACGGCGCTGGGCATCTCCAGATCGAGCCAGATCAGCCAAACACAACACACCTGAACAGGGGAGGGTCTCGACAGTATTGCCCTGATTTTTATTGTTTCCTGAATGCGCTCTTTTCTTCGTGCTAGCTAGTAGAAGCTCTGGGGGGCCGAGTTTTACAGTTCCGTACCATAAAGTCCCCAAGTGGGGCGACGCTGAGGATGAAGATGCCCCTCCAGAAGACTCCGTCCCTTCGGCTTTTTTAAAAGTGCCAGGAGTCGTTCTCCCACCACCACTCTCCCAGATACTTCTGTCGACAGAGAAGGTCGGCTCCAACGGCGCCGCCTACGTCTCCGTCGACTTCAGCGCTACCGTAATCGTGGGCTGCTGGGTGGCCGCCATCGGCCTCTTCCGCTCGATAAACGCTTTCTACGACGAGATGCTCGTCAAAGTCAAAGATTTCAAGGTGGGTGGTCCTCTTTAGGAGCTTCAGAAGACGCTTCTTCAGTCGATCGCAGAAGACGCGTAGGACGGAATCGTCGACCTCAGGAAGGAGCACGCCTTCCGTGCCAGACGATTCGCGTTGGATTACGGTAACCAGGGGAGATACGTGTGACCCACACCACCAACTCAGCAGTGCAGTAAGTTACCGCACTGGAGCCGCACACAATGCTTTCCCCTGCAGACTGTGGATCGCGGGCGGCCAGATGCCCTCCAGGACACCCGGGGACGCCTGGACTGCAGCACGTCCCGGGGGAGAGAGGGAGAGAGGCCAGGAGGGGAAACACGGGGCCCCGGGCAGCCGGGCACATCCTCATCTACGATAAGAAGCAGTCAGGGTGCGTCCGGTGCCCGGTGGGGCCTCCGGGCATCCCTAGGATAGACGGGCCAGCAGGACCTCCCGGAGGCAACGGGGAGCCAGGCGTGCCCGGGCGCCAGGGCCCTGACGGAAGACCCGGAGCGGCGGGACCGATGGGAGACGCAGGTAATCCAGGTGGGACCGATCCCTCTCTCCACTGAAGCTTCCTTAAGGGCCATTCATACTTTTGTTCCGCGCGCGGGGAACAAAAATGCCGTCGGAGGCGCGGAACAAATTTCCGTTCATACTCCGCGCGAAAGTATGAACACCCATTTGTTCAGCGCGCGCGGAACAACTTGCCACCGTAGGATTTTCATGACGCCTCACGCGTTTCGTGTCCAGTTTTTACTGTTTACCTCGTTTAAAATTTCGCTGAAAACAACAATATTCAATGAATTGTGTCCCAATCGATGTGCCCTTCTGCACTGGAAAAAAAGCGTGTAAACATTTCTCTCGTTCGTATTCCTTGCGAAGAAGAGGGAGCCGAATGCTCAGAAGGCATCGAAGAAGAGACAGGCGCAGCGTTGGGATCCAGGTACTCGGGTTCTTCACCTCGTTCGATTTAACGGCTTCGTATCCAATTGTGGAGCAGCGCTAGAGCCGCGACGAACTTTGGGCTCAAGAGGGCTCTGCAGTACACGAAAGCGATTGACGAGAATGTCAAAACAGTTCTCGCTCACGCGACGGGCTCTGAAGACTAGGTTAATAGTGGCTTACAAGGGAACCACTCCAAGTGCCCCGCGAGTTAGGAACTGAGATTGTAGACGGTCTTCTAACTAAGCAAATGCACATAGTCTCGCCGGCCCTAAATCACTCGGGCTACCCTAAACATGGTGACAAAGTTGCAAAAATTCAGCCCCCGGGTACTAGTAGCAGTGAACCGCCGTTGAGGAAGACGTCTATGTGGTCAAGTGGTAACACTGCAGGTTTTGAAACTTTTGCTAGCAGGTTCGATGCCCGGGGCAGAGTTAGTTTTTTATTTTTTTTTCTCATATCCATGCTTTTGTTTCTCTTCTTGTTCTGAGTGTCGCATGACAACGTTGGACAACCGGAAGCCTTGGTCAGCAACCACGACGAACGGTAATTCCACGTTACTAATCCTCGCTGGCGGGGGTATCCTGTAGGTTCCGTCGACGAATCCTTCTGCTATCGGACTTGCGTTGTAAATCTTAAGTTAGTTTAGTACATTTGGCCCGAAATTAGTTGCTCACCTGTGAATCGGAACATCGTCCTGGGGCACCGATGTCCAGAAGTATGAACCGATATTGGGCATCAACCCATGCAAGACCGACGATAGAATTGAAGTGTAAATGATTGAAGTAGAGAGATCCTTGGCCAGGCGGTACTTTAATCTCGAAGTGCTTTCCGTCCAGCGCACCCAGGCAATGCGGAAAATTCCATTTTTCTTGAAAATCCTCGATCGTTCTTCTCAAAAAATCTTCTGACAGCGTCAGCATGCACGAGATGAGGCGCTCATTGATAGCTGCCATGACTTCTTTGATTATTGCGTGCGCTGTGCTGCAACCTATTCCAAACATAGATTCCAAACCGTGTATGCTAGATTCGTGAGCGGCGAATCTAAAAAGCAAATAATCTAGAGGATGTAGAGAAGTCCCGTATACCACAAGAACAAGTCCCGTATACCACAAGAAGAGCTTTCTTAGGCGGTTCAGCTCCCTGAGCATCACCAAATTGTTGAACGCTTCGAATAGAGCCATCTGGAAAGATGAATATTCGAACAAAAACACTGTATTTCATCCGAGAATTTATTTGCAATATCTTAAGTTTTTCACAAAGTTGCACCTATATATAATCACCGAGTATGAAAGGCCTCATTTTCGCTCTGCTTCTCTCCTAGGCGTCATGGCTTCAAGTCTCGGGCATTGGAAGATGTTGATGTTGGCGCAACACCAGCTTCGGTTTTCTTCATCTGGCCTTTTCTTTCGTCCAGTCCAGGCACAGCCGCTGGAAGCCATTAGAACTTCAGCCTTATTGGTGTCTGGGAGCTTATTGGTGTCCGGTCACCTTTGAATGAATCTTTTTGCTCAGCCAGGAGGAACGTTAGAGCGATTGTATTCCTCTGCTGCACCAGGATGGGAGCGACTCATTTCTCGCCGTAGTCTGCCAGCGCTGGGTTCCTACGGACTTCACGATGCCATCTCTCCAGCGTTTTCTTGGTCTACCTTGTGGGCGTGTTGTCGGGGGTCTCCATTCTGAAATTAGTGTAGACCACTTACGGCTATCCACAGCCCGGTTGGCCATGTTCCATGCAAATTTCAATTTTCTTTTCACCGCTGTCTCGCAAACATTCTTTACTTTGGTAACTCCTCGGAGCCATTCATTTGTTTTTCGGTCTTGGAGTTTCACGCCGACCATTCTTCGTTCCATCCTCCGTTGTGCTGCCGCCAATCTTTTGTTCATAGACTTGGTCAGAGCCCAGGTTTCTGAGCCATAAAGCATCGCCGGGAGGATGCACATGTCGAATAATCTGCGCTTCCACTTCATTTCCACCGATGACGAAGTCAATAGAGCTTTGTGTTGGCGAAAGGCATTCCATCACGAAATGATTCGGCGGTTGATCTCTTTTCTACCGTTCCGGATCATTTGGACTTCTGGTCCTAAATACACAAAACTTTCGACGTATTCCAAACTCACATCATTCAGGTGGATGTCGAGTTGTGTCTTTGCCTCGTTGATTTGATGTCTCTCAGTTGATGTCTTTGCCTCGCTGATCTTCAGTCAGAATTTTTGGGATTCTTCGCTGAGCTCGTTTATCATTGTCTGGAGCTCGTCTTTTGAGTTGGCGATCAGGGCGATGTCGTCGGCAAAGCGGAGATTAAGTCTTTTCCCGTTGATGTTTATGCCGTATTCGTCCCACCTCAACCTTCTGAAGACGCCTTCCAGTGTTGCGGTGAACAATTTGGGGCTTGTAACATCCCCTCGTCGAACTCCTCGTCTGATATCGATCTGCACTAGTTCTTCTCCTATTCAGATATGAGACTTGGCATCACGATAGATCCTTCTCATGATTGACACAATTTGCGCTGGGACGCCTTGTTCCTGTAAGGCGGTCCATACTGCGTTAACCTCCACAGAATCGAACGCTTTTTCGAAGTCTACAAACGCAATACATAGTGGAACTCGATACTCACGGGTCCTCTCGAATAGATCGTTGAATGCGTGCAGATGGTCCGTGGTCGAGTATCTTTTCCTGAACCCGGCTTGTTCCTCCGCTTTGCATCCAATATCTTTTCGATTCGCTGGGTGATAACCTTGGCGAACAGTTTGTAGATCCCTGAGAGCAGCGATATAGGGCGATAGTTTTTGATTTGAAGAGGGTCTCCTTTTTTTTATGGATGAGTATTGTTGCCGAATCTGCCATCGCTTTCGGGATCTCGCAGCGACTGATGCATCTATTGAAGAGCTCCGTCAGCCTCGGAAGCAGATCTTTCTTGGCAAGCTTCAGCATGTCCACAGTAATTTCGTCGATCCCGGGGCTTTTTCCGTTCTTCATTTGTCTCAGAGCCTCTTCGACCTCTGCTTGTAGGATCGCCGGGAAGTCTTCTGTAGGCGCGGTTTCTCTATAATTAAATGTTACCGATTGTGCATACAAGTCATCATAGAATATCTTGATGGCTCGGTGTATATCATTCTTTCTCGTAATGAGGATGTCATCCTTATCGAGAACCTGCGGTATTCTCCTTCTTCCCGTTGCCACTTCTTCGCGGATCTTGCGGAGTCCTTGTGAGGCCTGGATCGCTTTTTCCACAAGCTGTCGATGGTGATTCGTAATGTCTTTTCTGATTTAAAATGTTACCGATTGTGGTAACATAGAATATCGATTTGCTCTTTAATCGAATAAACCCGGCTGCGCGCGAATTCGCGCCCTCCAGGTACTAAAAGCCAATTAGGTGCTCATGCAAATGGCTGAATTTGGGGCCAAAAACTATAGCCCTGCGGGCGGCAAGATTGGTGCTCATGCAAATGTCTGAAGTTGGGGCCTAAAACTCTAGCCCTGCGGGCGGCGAGACACCATAGCCCTGCGGGCGGCAAGACACCAATAGCCCTGCGGGCGGCAAGATTGGCGCTCATGTAAAAAGCTGAAGTTGGGGCCTAAAACTCTAGCCCTGCGGGCGGCGAGACACCATAGCCCTGCGGGCGGCAAGACACCAATAGCCCTGCGGGCGGCAAGATTGGCGCTCATGTAAATGGCTAAAGTGGGCGAAAAAACTGTAAAGTTTCAGGAAACTCGAACCGAAACCTCTGCTGGTTACAAAATAGGCAAAAATCACTCAAAAACAGAAAAAAAAACTCAAAGCCAAGCATCGCCAGAGACATAGTGAAAGTAAAGCGCTACCATATCAACTGTTCTATTCGGATTCGTTTGCTCCACCGAAATCAGAAGAAAATTTGCGACCACGGTGTGATTCTGTGACCACGGTGTGACACTAAATCAATGCTCTTCTTCTTGCGACGCACAAGCGGCTCGTGTAGTGACTGAACTGTTTGAGGCGAGGATGGTCCTTCAGTGCTGATTGGGTCATCTCCAATTCCTTCAATGACGACATCAATTTGAGAGGGATGCTCATAGCTGGAGACCGAGCCCTGCGAAAGCAGGAGACGCGGCCTAAAACTCATAATGAAATCAGAGTAGACGAGAGACGTACGTTGCAATTGCCGACCTCGAATCCTCCAGAAAGGCGAGATTTTCGCTGGACTTCCAGTGGGTCTTCGCACTGGCATCCAATCCATCTCCTGTTTTCGATTGCTTTCCTCTGACGTTGTTTTTGTAATATTTGTGGAGAAGTCCGCACATTTCTCCGACATACTGGCCTAAAAAAGATGAAAAGCGTAAGTTACGGTACGACGAACTTGCCACTTAAATCCATTCCAGTATCCTGATTTATTCTCTTCGCAATACTTTCAAACATGCCAGTCTCCTTGTAAGTGTTCTTGTAGTCTGGATGGCTTTCCGCCCAGACGAACTCTTGTGACTGTACCGGGAATGATCTCCTCGTTGCATTTGGCGTGCGGTCAAAATGTCCAAAACCAAAATGTCCAAAACCAAAATGTCCAATGACAAAATGTCCAAAATGGTCAAAATCCCGTGGCCCTGCAACGAATTTGCGTGCAGGTCCCCTAAACTACCGTAAGTGTCCATGCGATGTGTCCGCTGTCTAACGAGCGGCTGCGCTGTCGTATATCTACGAAGTAAAATGTGCCGATCGACAACCCTGCACTGGAAGCGGACCTGGACCGTCGACTCAGCGGGTTGAGTATTCGTTGTCAAAGCCTACAACAAGTAGAGCAGGCAAGTTTCTGTCCTCTTTTCAATGTGCCTTATGAGTCAATTTTAAGGACCACAGCTTACTTACTTATTTATGTACTTACTTACTTTATTTCCCGAATCAAAGGCGCCTTGCAGGTGTTGTGGGGAATCGTGTCGCTCGGGGAATCGTGTCGCTCTCAGGGTGTTCCATTCGAGACCATCCGCTTGGAGGAATCATGTCGATTTCGGAGGGGTTTTTTCTACCAGGACGATTTCGGAGGGGTTTTTTCTTCTCCTTTCTGTTTGTATATACGTCGTTTGCTTATTTAAGTGGCTGGGGTGTGCGAAGTGCGGAATGATGCGCGGCACTAACTGTGTACTCGGCATAAAGATTATACAATGTGGTGCATAATGATAGACTCGCCTACAGGAGTCGGCAGATTTTCGCTGCTCGTTGTTGCTTTATTATGAGTTTCTGCTATCTTCTGCGATTCCCTTTCCCTTTCATTAATTTGGGCAATCCCCAGGTGGTTTGGGATTTCAAAACTGTTAAATTTGTAACAGCACCAGGTGGCAGATCCAGACAACTAAGAACTTGAAGAAGAACTTGAAACTCCCCATTGAGAATAACGTAGAAAGTGAAATAAGTTTAAACAATGTTGCTGGATTCAGTTCAAGTAAATGTGTTTTGATGACTGTAGCGACACGATCCCCCGAGCGGATGGTCCCGAATGGAACACCCTGAGAGCGACACGATTCCCCGAGCGACACGATTCCCCGAGCGGATGGTCGGGGATGGTCTCGAACGGAAAACCCTGAGAGCGGCACGATTCCCCGAGCGACACGATTCCCCGCCACACAGGACACCGAAAAATAGACAAACAGAGGATGTCTCATTGCTGCAGGCTTCATCCCTGGCGTAGCGGTGGTGTCGAACCGGTCTTAGACGGCGCGCTTCACGGGGCATCTGGGAATCGGCGAAACTTTGGGAATGGCGACGGAACATCTTCTTCGCGGGCGTTTGCGGCACAGCGGACGCTTCTGAGCTCGCATTTGCTTCGGAGAGATGAACCCGTGGTCCGGGAGTTGCGTCTTCGCTGGTGGTGGCATCCTCAGAGCGTCGGCGGTAACAGGAAAAAAGCGCACAAGGAAAAAAGCGCACAGAGAAAAAAGCGCACACGGGAAAAAAGCGCACATGGGAAAAAAGCGCACATCCAGTCAGTTCACAATCTGGAAATTTAAGCTGCGGGCGAACGAAGCGAGCCCCGTATTCATTTTTGCGCATGACCTAACATCCAGGCTTGACCTAGGCAAACCCCGGCTTATCCTAGGCAAACCCCGGCTTGGCTTAGGCTCCGGCTTAGGACTATGCCTATTGATTTTACGCGAGCCCGAAGGGCGAGCCCTGCTATCTTGACAGCTTCGCTGATGTCTTAGTATCCTACTAAAGATACACACAAGGTCTACAAGAGGTTTCAAGCTGTCTGCATTGAGTAACCTGCAGAACCTCTTGCTTCTAGCTTTGTCTAGACAAAAATCTTACTCTGTCTGTATTCACAATCTTCAGTGCACACTAACTTCACTGAGATTTACAGACTAATGCTGTCTATATATGTACACCAATGCAAAGCTGCCTTATCCCGTTTCCGGTTTGCGCTTTTTTCCCGTGTGCGCTTTTTTCTCTGTGCGCTTTTTTCTCTGTGCGCTTTTATGCGCTTTTCCCTAATCAGCGTCGGCGACCTTCGGGATGACATCTCGCGCTGCCGGATTCCTGGCGTCGGACATCTTGTTGTCAACAGTGGTGGGACTACGGCTTCCGGGTGTCCCAATTCCCTCTGGAAGCCGGAACAGTCACAACTGCCACGGGGTTTGCCATCTGGCCAACCAGACACTCAGAGAACGACCGGAGGGACCGACCACAGCAAGAAGCGAAAAGGCGAAGATCGATTTTACGCAAGTCCACCACGCAAGTGTCCATCTTGGAAGCACCTGCGCAACTACCTGTGATGCAAAGGTATATCTGCTGTTCGCCCAATACATAATCTCACATTTTCTACTTCTAGCAGTCCCGAATTTGTTGAAGTAGCGCGTTCCCTGTCATCCGATGATTCCGGATTCGAGTCGGACTTACTGCAAAGTGCGGAAGATGTAGAAGACGAGCTTGCGTCCAAAGATGAGCTCGGCGCTGATGACTTTTCTCTGTCAGAAGACGACACTTCCCCTAGACATATCGGAAGACCGGTCACTTTCACGATCTCGCAGAAAGAAAAGCAACTAGCCAACTTTCTTGGTTTCGAATTCCATCGCCACAGTTCCGTGAAGACTTCTGTGTATTGGCGGTGCACTAGGAGAGTAGATCTGAATTGTCCTGGCAGGATCGTGACTGATCTGAGTAAGCTTGAGTATAGTTTTCATCTTCAAGGTTTATTGCTACAGGTGGATCAGTTAAAGGTTGGTATTGATGTACTCAGGTGTATTCATGCAAAATGGGGATTGCAGGTTGACGGACATTGTCGACGTGCAAGCTGGACAACAAATAAGACGTGTGAACAAGAGATGGGCATATTACGACGAAACGAAGAAAAAAATCGCGGCCGTCTTTGGAAACATGGATTATTTGACTTACTTGAAGTCCATTGCTGCCAGCTTATCAACTTGTTGACCCTTGTTTTTTTTTGTTATGTTAACAGAATTAATTTCCAGAGCCTCTCGTACCCCACCCTTTGTATTTTGGACATTTTGTCATTGGACATTTTTTCGTTGGACATTCTGTCCATTGGCCATTTTGGTTTTGGACATTTTGGTTTTGGACATTTTTGATTGGACATTTTGGTTTTGGACATTTTGACCGTAAACCAAAAATTCCATGGCAGACCATGGAACAAGAAAAATGATCCGCGGAACAAAAATCGCGACGGGTGGTACCGGTGTTCCGCGGAACAAAGTATGAACACCCGCGGAACATTTTTCGTGTGCCGTGCGCGCGGAATATTCCGCGGAACACCAATTACAATGGATTTGTTCCGCGCGCGCGGAATATTCCGCCGAGTATGAACAGGCCTTTAGGAACTCCTGGATGTCGCGGACCTCCTGGGGTCGACGGCGAGAACGGCTACTACCAGAAGTCGCCTCTCCAGAGAACCTCCAGGCGATCATGGCGTCCCCGGAAATCCCGGAGAGCCCAGATTCTGCCCGCCGCCGGGGCCTATGGGTCCCATGGGTCCATCTGGGGCCCCAGGAAGCCCCGGTCTGCCCGGAGGCATTAGAGCGCCCGGAGTCGGTGGAGTCCGAGGGCCCCCGGGTTACGACGCGCAGTACTGTCCATGTCCGAAACGTTCTTCGACGGTGGAGAGACCCCCGCAGACCGTCTACACTCCCCCACACAACAGCGCCCCCTACAGTACGCCGTACAATACCCCTAGCCAGGACTTCCGCCGCCGTCTCTTCGCGAGACTTCTCCATGCGAAGCACCGGAACCTACAGTGATGCTCGCGATTTATGTATTACCGCATTAGAAGGCGTCACAAATCGGTCCCGTAGGGACGTCCCTCGGGTTCCGGTTGCGGGATTCTGTGCTAGCTGCTCGACCGGGGACGGTAGGGCGGCGGCTCTTCGCGGAAGAGGCTCCTTTAGCGCGACGTCTATGGCGTCCGGAAGGACGCTCGGGGCGGTAGCGGCGTCCTGGAACAGTGTTGGAGGTGGAGGAAGCGAAGGGTGAGGTCGAGATGGCTCCTCCGGAAACGCGCCAGCTGCTTCTCCGCCGCGAAGCGCAGCTTGAGTTCCCTCTCCTCAAACGGATTCGCGGAGACTTCGGATCCACTCGTTGTCGTTGTCGTCGGACACCGGGGACCGCGCCATCTCTCCGCGTCTCTTCAGGGGCGTCTCCGACGACTTCGGTGAGCTCGAAGGAGAGCCTCGGGGCGTGTGCACCAGCTACGATAGGCGCTTCAAGATCCCCTGAAAGCGGAGGACTCAGTCAGGGCTGCGCATCGACTCCACAAACGGTGTTCTTCTTCTTCTTCGGCGTTTACATTTCTCAACGACTCGAGAGAAGAACTTCTGTATTTGGGTCGGCGGAGAACGTTCGCATCGTTATTCTACGGCTTTGCGTCGCTTTCACACGGAGCGCCTCGAAGATTGGGGAGAGCACGCATGAAGAGGTGCTTTCGGGAAGAGGAGGCCGTTTTCCGCGCATTCGCACTTCGAATCGAGCGGTTTCTGAAGGAGAACGATGCTGGGAACCCCTAGGTTCCCAGAAGGCGAGCGCCATAAAGGGAAGGGGCGGCCTTGGCCAGCACCAGTCAGTAATGCGCGCGTCGCTAGCGAAGGTCTTCAGAAGGGACTCTTCCTCGGAGATCTGCTCGCGCGAATCGACCCCGGAAGTCGACGACCTAAGGCGGAGACGCTCTGTAGGTGTCCACCGCGCTCCACAAGGCCGTCCACTTCTTCAGGGCTTTTTCGGTCGCCTCTCGTTCGGTCGGACGAGCGGACGTCGTTTCGGAGGCGCGTCAAGATCGGATTCAGAATCCGAGGGTCAGCAGAAGGTCGACCTACTTCTGACGGAGATAAAGGTGAGCGGTGCCGGAGACGCCTCGAAGAAGAAGGACGTTCAGATGCTGGAGAACGCGACGCAGAGGTACTGCCAGCAGACGAAGGAGGAGGCGGAGCGGAGGATCCGCGCCGAACAGGAGCTCGCCAGGGTCCGCTCAGGCGTCGCCCGAGTCGTGGCCGAGCACCAGGAGCTCATTCGCCAAGTGCGCATACTTAGAATGGTATCCTTTACAGACAGACAAGTCACGGTACGATGCTCGGGCATTGCAGATGGTGGAGTTCGATGGAAGGAAACGCGAGCTCTTCGAGCGGAAGAAGGCTACCTTGAGGAACTTCCCGAGTCGCCGTGAGCCTCGAGGCACCTTCGCCCCGACCTGAGGACCTGGAAGGACGACTACATCCCTGTGATTTCTAAATGTGCATAAAATTCTATCACTCTCTGTGACTCGAAATCCCCCGCTTTGACGGAGTGTCCGTCGGCGACGCGTGCCTCATACGCGAAGGTCCTTCTGGCGCCATCGAGGGACAAGGCCGCATTCCTCTAAAAGTTCTCTCATCTTTAGAAAAACCTAAGTGCAGCGACAAATGTTGTTATTCGCGGAACTGGATGCGGTATCAGTGAGTCACGAGTCCAGCGGTTCATCTCAAAGGTTTTATCGGCCTGCGAACGAGTCGCAGATTTATCGGAATCGCTTCGAGAACCCGTTTCAGGAATAAGGGTCCCGATGCCAAGAAGATGTTTATGAGAGGGGGTCGCTCGGGGTACGGTAGCCCTTCGGTGTGCTCACTCGAGGATATAGCGAAGGATTCCGGAGTTTGGGTGGACGACGCAGTCGCAGCAGGTGCGGAGTTGGATGGTGGTGGGTCGCCACTTGGGGCAGTCGCGGGTGCCCTGGTTCTGCAGGAGCTGAAGATGAGGGTTAGACGGATACGGGGGAGGGGGTACCTTGAAGGGGAGGAAGCGCTGAGTGCAGAGGCCGTCGCCCTTGAGGCAGGCCTCACTGGCGCAGATGACCTCATTAAGGACCCGGGGGAAGAAGTCTTCGCCGAGCTGCCGAATTGCGCGACACGTCCGGCAGAGGTGGTACCTGCAAGGGGCGGTCAGGGCGGCACGGAAGGCTTTTTTTGCGGGATTATCATCTGATTACTCGACGGTGGCGATGTTTTCGGAGGCGACGGCGGAGACAAAGCGCGGTGATAAGGTCGTTCCAGAGCGTCGCCTCTGTCGCCGATCGCCGCCGAGCGATCGATTATGATAATCGCGGCGCCTCCGGCGGAATCCGCGCGCGGCGCCCCTCGGCGTCGGCCCTCGGCGCTGCCGGGATCCGGCCGGCCGCGTCATTACTCGTCTTCTCATTCAATTAGGGTCGGCTCCTCCGTTATCACCGACCGCCGCGTCTCTCGGCTCCTCGGCGCTCCCCTCGTCCCCACCGACGGTCCGCTCCGCGACGCCGATTTGTTTCTTTCACGACGGAGTTGTTGCATTACGACAACACAAAAAGAATTCCTCACTTTTTCTGCAGGGGTACACGCGGCCAGGTTCCCCTCGGGGACCCCGGCGAACAGTCCCCGCCCCTCTGATCCGCGACTAATTTATGCGGGAGAGAGCACTTCCGGCGCCCTTTGCCGCGACCAACCACGCGGCCCCGGGCGCCCCAGTTGATCTTCGGCGATTCCGCTCCCGCCGCCGCCGAACTATTTGCACTGCGCGGACGGATGCCCTGTGGAGAGGCGCACGTGATTCCTTTATGCGTGCTCTGTTTGCGCCTCGGGCCTGTCGCCTTCTCGACGATCGACGCTTTCAGGGAACCGTCGCCCTTCGGGTCGCTGCGAATGCGCCGACGATGTTCCACCACTCGTGGCCCCAGAGCGTCATCGACGAGAACAAAGTCTTCGCCACGGTGAGTGATCCCCCTACCGTACCCCTCCCGGACGTACCCGTTGCTGGGGATCAGATTGGCGGAGGCAATGTCGCATTCGAGGGCCACGGTCGATCCTGGACGAGAAGGCGAGCTAAAAGGTGTTTCGAGGGGAGGCGCGCCGAGGCGACTCACCGACGATGCCGGCGCTGGTCCCCGAGTGCTGCAGCGCGATTTCCACTGGCGACGCCCCTCGCCGCTCCCTCCTCCTGCTCACCGACGACTCGAAGTCCAACTCCCACTTCTCGCCCGGCTCCGCTGGCGACCTGAAGCACTCGGCGTTAGGGGGGGGGGGCTCTCCGCGCGGGACCCACCGCTTGCCCCGCCAGTCGGACTCGCTCCACCAGCTGCGCGCAGGACTCTCTGGCTTCGGACGGAAGGGCCGCCGGCGCGGGAACGCCTTCCGCGCAGTCGGACGCATCGTATACCGCACGTGGTGCCAGTTCCGCTCGCACTCCGCGTCGCAGACGTACTTCGGCGCCTCGAGGGTGAAGCTCCGCGCCCCCAGGTCCGGGAAGGTCCGCGACGCCGTCGGCACGTCCACCGCCATGTAGACGTCCGAGTAGAAGCCACCCGAGTCGCGCATCCGTGTCAGAAGCGCCGCCTCGTCGAAGTGGTCGCACTGCGGCGGCGGTGGCGTCGGCGGTGGTGGCGGGGGCACGTATACGGTTGTCGGGGGTACAGTAGGCTTGCGAGTGGTGGTCGGGGCAGTGGTGATTGTTGTGGTTGTGGTAGTCGTGGACGTAGAAGTCGTCGTCGGTGGGGTCGTCGTCGTCCTTTTAGTGGTTGTCGTCGTACTCCTAGTGGTCATCGGCGCCGGGGTCGTCGTCTTCGTCGTAGAGGTGGTGGTTGCGGTGGTGGAGGTCGTCGTCGTCGGGGGTGGAGGCGGTGGCGGCGTCTCCACTTCTTCCTCCGCTGAAGACGCCATAGAGGCCGAGCCAGAAGAGGTCTCACCTGGGAAGGGGATGAAGCGGAAATGGGGTGGCGGAGGGGGCGGGGGGATGGCTGGTCTCCAGAAGCGGATGTCGAACTGCGCCTCGACGAATCCTCCGGATCCGCGGAGCGTCGGGAGGACGACGAAAATCGATAAGACCGTCGCAGACGGAAGCAGCATATTCGAACGAAAGGCGATCACCGCTGCGCGACTTCGCGGGGAAAATTAATTGCGGCGGCGATCGCCGAAGGTGAACCGTCGCCGCCGGGCGGAGGCTTCTTTCGCCGAACTCGCTTCACGAAGTTGCGATCGCGAGATCGCAAAAAGCGCCTTCCGGACTACGGCAGTGGCGAAGGTTCTGCTCCGGGGCACCGTACCCTTCTCATGTCGTTGAATCGGCTTTGGGCCCCCGTATTGGTTACGGTAGAGGGTCTGCATGGCCTCGGGAGGACGCGCGACGATATTTGTATATTCAGTTTGTCTTTCCGGGGATCGATGGGACGACGCGAATTCGGCTGTTTGTTTTGGAAAGTGCTCGAGGCGCCGAGGAGATTCGTCGCCGGCGGTGTTCCCGGCCCAAATTAGGTCAAATGAGTGTCGGTGGCCGGCGGTGGAGCGGCCGGGCGCCGACTCCGGCGGCGAGGCGCTGATCCCGGAGCAGAGGACGGCGGCGGCGACAGGGCCAGCTCGGGACGACGGCTGTTGCTGTCGCCGACGAACCGAGCGACAAGCAGCGAAAATTGATCGCAGAAGAGGAGGAGAGCTCACCAATTCCCCCTCCCCTACTCGCGCGAGCGAGGAGCCTGGCCGACGACTCGTCGAGGGAACCAGCGTCGGCGAAGGGAACAGAAGCGAGCGGGCAATGCCATGGTGTTGTGGTGGGTCTTCGGGGCCGCCGCCACCGCCACCCGCGACGGTCAGCTCCGCGCCCCGCCGAGGCCTCTCCCGGGCGAAGAAACCCTCCGCCGCCGAGGCTTCTGCGGCGAGGCCGACCACCTCAGGTTCCGCCACCGTCGCCCTCTCCGGTGACGCCGACGACGACTTCGACGCCGGCAACCGGCGCCAGCTGCCCCTGGCGCCGCCCGACCTCTACGGTCCGATGCTGCTGCGGCCCCAGAAACCGGTCTGTTCCTGTCCCTCGGTGCTCCGACGTGCTTTTCGGCAATTACCCTTGGGCCGACTAATTGTTGTTTTCCGCGGACTCGCCTTCTGACGTCGCCGTCTTCCGATTCCTGCAGCGATTTCCTGTGCACATCCATCCTGAATCCGAGCCATTCGACGCCCTCGTCCCAGCGCCCGATGGGAGCCACTTAGTCCTCGCCCCCCCCCCCCCTGATTAGACCCTACCACACCGGGGTACTGTAGTCCTCTGCCCCATTGACTTCAACGTTTCAGGCGCTGCATGTGACGGCGAACGGCTCCTCCGGCGTCGAGGGGACTTTTGTGGAGACGCTCCGGCAGAACGGCTGGTCGGTGCACGCGTCGTCGGCACTCCTGGCGCCGACGGATTTCGAGCGCCTCCGCCCCGTTCTCGTGCTCCTCGACCTTCGACTCCCCGACGTCGCTGACCTCTCCAGGTGAGTGCCCCCGGCTCTCTCTGAGGCCCCAGCCCTCTCCCTTGGCCACTTCGCCGTCCCCGTCGTAATTATTACGTTTGGTCGTTCTTCGACCACACGCCGCGCCGTCGCCTTGGGCGATGATGTCAGCGACGGCGAAGAAGGCACCTGACGGCCCGGGCCGCCGCGTCATAGCGGACAACAAACAAATCGATCGCCGATTCCGCCGAATCGAAGATTTGTTTGTCGGCGGCGCGCCTTCTAGGAGGCGAATTCACGGGGCGCCTCACAGGAATCGATGTCATCCGGAGGCGATGACACAGCCATCAATCCGAGGAGAAGGATATGGGAGACAAAGAAGGCGCAAATGGAAGGGATATGCGGCGGCGGAGGGCCGCGCGGGGAGGCCCTTAATTGGCTTTGTCAGCCGCGTTTCCGCCGCTCTGTTGCCTCTTGGCGTCCTTCCGCCGCGAGGGGAAGCAGGGCCCCGGAGGAGCGACTGTGTGCGCCTTTTCCGGATCCCGAGTATTCGGGAGATCCGTGGGACACGGAAGAGCGAGTCGGAGCCTCTTCCATAAGCGCTATAACGCGATCAATTATTCCCTGGAAGGGGAACTCCGTGTGAGACCTCCGGCGCGCTCCCCTAAGTCCGCTGACTCGGCCGTTTCCAGAACCCTCCGACTGCTTCCGCACTCCGACGACGTCTTCTTCGCTGTCCTCTACGATCGGTGCGTCTTTTCCCCTCCCATCCACCCGGAATCGAGCCTTCTCTTTCAGATCGATCAGCGAGAAGCGGCGGAAGGCCCTCTGCCAGCAGACGGACGTGCACCACGTGAGTCCCCCTCCGGGCTTCTGAGCCTCGTCTTCAGGTGATCAGCGCATCCAGCGCCGACATCGGCCTCTGCGACCTCTTCGCGCGCCTCTCGACACGCCTCCGCGCCGTGCCCGCGCTCTTCGCCGTCGTCGAGGAAGCGGATCAGCCGATCGAGATCTGCGACGAGAGGAACATCGTGCAGTATGTGAACCGCGCCTACGAGTCGGCGACGGGTTGCGTCCGCGACGAGGTCCTCGGCACCCCCTCCAGCGACCTCCGGAGAAAGTCGCTGAGACCGCGCGACCTCGAGTCCAACGAGAACCTCGCCGCCCAGGGCGCCGCCCCCTCCGGTGGCTTCCAGGCGAACCACAGACGCCGCTCCAGCGAGTGGCACTGCATCACCGTTCCTACGAGCGCTTTCAGTTCTCAGTACGTGTATGTCAAACGAGGAAGTACCGACGGTGAGTCCGTGAGAGCCAATCCCGCACGCCTAACGGCACCCTCGTCCCGGAGGGCACTCGACGGCCGTCGAAAACACTCGATGACATCGTCTAGGGGTGCTCGAGACTGTGGCGCCTTCGCCCGAGGGGTCTTCGGGTGCACGGTTCCGAGGACGGCGTTCCTCTGCGGTGTCAATCGCGCTGATAAGCGCTGACCGCAGCGCATTCCTGCTACACCCATAAAGCGGCCAGCATCGAAGATCAGTCCTAACCCCCTGGTTGCAGCAATGATCTGCCGGGACATCTCGTTGAAGAGTCTCCGCTCGCAAAGCGCCCTCGTCGATGCTCCCATCAGCGAGGTGAGTGCTGCCCTAACCCCTCCCCTCCTGCCGACCGGCTCCGGGCCGAGGCGCTCCTTATCGTTGCTTATCGGGAGAAACGACGATGGTGGAGCGTCATCGTCGTCGAGCCCTCGTCGCCTCGATGCCGCCGATCTCGGGCCCGGAGCAGCGGCTCCGCCGTCCCTCGGAGCGCTCCGAACGCGTGCTCCTTCAGGTGATCTCGATGCTCCGGGAGGCGAGCGCCCGCTGCGAGGAGCTGGAGACACAGCAGACACTCCGCGAGGTGCTCCGGATGCTGCAGTCGTCCGAGCTCTACGCACCCTCCATCACACGCTTTAGCTACAACGACCGTATCTCCAGTGGCTACTACGATGGCCTCATCAGGGTGAGTCGGCCGCTTCGTGGCGGGACCCAGCGCGTCCGTTCAGCTGCATCACCCGTCGCGACAGCGGAAGCGGAGCGTCGTCGACGCGCTGCGAGAGAAGCCGCGGCAGGGCGTCGCCGTCGAGCCCCGGCGCCGCATCTCCGCCGACGTAAAGAACGCGCTGGAGAACGAGGGCTCCTGGTCCTTCAATGTCCTCGAACTCGAACGGGTCTCCGAGCACCACCCCCTCGTGCACCTCGGCACCAAGGTAGGGACCTCCACGGCCCTCAGCCGTACCGTACTCCTTGCAGCTCTTCGACCGGTGGAAGGTGGGGGAAACGCTGCAGTGCAGCCCCGAGACGATCTCCAAGTGGCTGCACATGATCGAAGAGCACTACCATGCGGGTAACTCCTACCACAACGCGTCGCACGCGGCCGACGTCCTCCAGGCGACCTCCTACTTCCTGGAGCGCGACCGCGTGGCCCAGCACGTGCTGGACACGCACGCCGTGGCCGCCCTTGTCGCCGCCACCGTACACGACCTCGACCACCCGGGCCGCGGCAATGCGTACCTCATCAACACGCGCTCTCCACTCGCGCTCCTCTACAACGACGTCTCCGTGCTGGAGAACCACCACGTCGCCCTCGCCTTCCAGCTCACCCTGCAGCCCAGCCTCAACGCCAACATCTTCGAGCGCCTCAGCCGCGACGAGTTCACCGCGATGCGCCAAGCGATCGTCGAGATGGTCCTCGCCACGGACATGTCCCGCCACTTCGAGTTCCTCACCAAGTTCCAGCAGACCGTCTTCGAGGAGACCGTACGTTCCCGCCCCCACCCGCTCCTACAGTACCCTTGCAGGGCGACCCGGAGGAGCGCGGTCTCAACTCGCTCACCGTCTGTCGGATGCTCATCAAGTGCGCCGACATCGCGAACCCGACGCGCGACTGGAGCCTCTGCCAGAAGTGGGCCTCGCGCATCGTCGAGGAGTACTTCAGCCAGGTACGTCCCTCACCCGGAGGAAGGGACCTCAGCTCGTCTTCAGACGGCCGAGGAACTCGAGAAGAAACTGCCTGTCACCATGGGCCTCTTCGACCGGCGCTCCTGCAACGTGCCCGAGACCCAGTCGGGCTTCATCAAGATGTTCGCCCGCGAGACCTTCACCACGTGGTGCGAGTTCGCCGAGTGTCCCCGCCTTCTCGTCCATCTTGAGGTGCGTCCACACCCCGAGTGTTCACGACTGCAGAGCACCTGTTTCAGGAGAACTTCAAGAACTGGGAGCGCCTCAGCGAGCACTGGGACACTTCGCTGAATGAGAAGATCGCCGAAGTGACCTTCGACGCGCCCTGACGCGTCCGATCTCCCCTAACCTCCTCAGGACGTTGCCCGGTGCGCTCCCAGATGTGTCTTATCGCGTTGCATTTACCGTAATCGGCGTCGCCCTCGTCTCGCCCGGCGAACCTCACATTCC
This sequence comes from Steinernema hermaphroditum, assembly GCA_030435675.1. NCBI lineage: Eukaryota > Metazoa > Nematoda > Chromadorea > Rhabditida > Steinernematidae > Steinernema > Steinernema hermaphroditum. Next base: position 9,475,842 of record CM059622.1, read on the forward strand.
GTCAACGCTTTAACCCTCCGACTCTCTTGCCAACGCCATTCTGGTCTTCTTCTCCGCTGTTGTCCTCTCGTTTGTTGCTTCCGTCGGCGTCGCCGGCCTTGTGAATAAGAGATGTGTCCAAAGTATCTATTAAACTAATTCCACTCCCCCGATGTCCATCTGGTCAAGGGGACACTCCACACGGGAGAGTCCCGGGGAGAAGTCACTTTTTAGAAGGAGGTTCCCCCCCCCCCCCCACAGAAGAAGACCGCGTTTTTTTTTTTTCGGGCTTTTTTTTTTTTTTTTTGAAAAAGACTCGCTGATGGGGGGGGGGGTTTAAAGAATTTTTTTTTTTTTTTTTTTCAAAGCCCGCCTCTCTAGATCGATCAGGCCCCCCCGAGGCCAGCGAGTGAGGAGAGAAGGGGGATGGATGTTATATTTATTAAATTTTTAAATTTAAAAAAAATGGAAGTTATCTGAAGAAAAAAAAAAAAGAAAAGAAGGCGGGGGGGTCAGTAGCGGTAGTGGTCCGGCTTGAAGGGGCCTTCCACCGGCACGCCGATGTAGTCGGCCTGTTCCTGGCTCAGGGTGGTCAGCTTCACGCCGAGCTTTTTCAGGTGCAGGCGCGCCACTTCCTCGTCCAGGTTCTTCGGTAGCACGTAGACCTCGCCTTCTTCTTGTAGGCTGTCCTTGTTCGCGCGTGTACAGGTCGATCTGTGCGAGGGTCTGGTTGGCGAAGCTGTTGGACATGACGAAGGAGGGGTGGCCGGTGGCGCAGCCGAGGTTCACGAGGCGGCCCTCGGCGAGCAGGATGATCGCGCTTGCCGTTCGGGAAGATGTACGTGGTCCACCTGGGGCTTGATGTTGACGTGCTTGATGCCGGCGATCGACACCAGCGCATCGACGTGGATCTCGTTGTCGAAGTGGCCGATGTTGCAGACGATGGCCTGGTCCTTCATGGCGCTCAGGTGCTCGATGCGTGATGATGTCCTTGTTGCCGGTGGTGGTGACGTACAGATCGGCACGGCCATGAGCGGTCGATTCGTTCCATGGTGTTGACCTCGTAGCCCTCCATGGCGGCCTGCAGGGCGTTGATCGGGTCGATTTCGGTGACGATGACGCGGGCGCCGAAGGCGCGCAGCGAGGCGGCCGATCCCTTGCCGACGTCACCGTAGCCGGCGACGACGGCGATCTTGCCGGCGATCATCACGTCCGTGGCGCGCTTGATGCCGTCGGGGAGCGACTCGCGGATGCCGTAGAGGTTGTCGAACTTCGACTTCGTCACACTGTCGTTGACGTTGATGGCGGGGATCAGGCCAGGTCGCCCGTCTGGGACAGCTGGTACAGGCGGTGCACGCCGGTGGTGGTTTCTTCGGTGACGCCCTTCCAGTCCTTGACCACGCGGCCCCAGTAACGCGGGGCGTGTACCACTTGGCGACGCGCTTGAGCAGTTTCCTTGATGGCGGCGAACAGGATGCGCTGTTCTTCGCTGCGAGGCGGACGCGGTGTTGGCCAGCACCGTAGCTGCCGTTTTCGGGCTTGGTGCCCTGGTGGATCAGGAGGGTGACGTCACCGCCGTCGTCCAGGATCATGTTCCGGGCCGGTCTGGGTGCCGTCGGCCAGGGTCGAAGGTCATCTCGTCCAGGGTGCAGTCCCAGTACTCTTCGAGGGTCTCGCCCTTCCAGGCGAACACCGGGGTGCCGGTGGCGGCGATGGCGGCGGCGGCATGGTCCTGGGTGGAGAAGATGTTGCACGAGCTCCACTGTACCTCGGCGCCGAGATCCACGAGCGTCTCGATGAGCACAGCCGTCTGGATGGTCATGTGCAGGCATCCGGCGATGCGGGCGCCTTTCAGCGGCTTGTTGGCGGCGAATTCGCTTGCGACGGATGGACATCAGGCCGGGCATTTCGTTCTCGGCGATGTCCAGTTCGTTGCGGCCCCAGTCGGCCAGCGACAGGTCGGCGAAAGTTCACCATCCTTTCCAAGGGCCCAGAGGCCACGCGACAGTGGGGTGAGCGGTAAGACTGTTTTGCGGATCCCGGGAGCAAAGGACCTTCGAATGACGACGTGGATGGAGACCGTTTTGAGCGGAGGCGAGGCAACCAGTTCGTTCTGCTCGCACCTCGAAAGTCGTCGAGGTCGAATCCCATAGTGGCGTGGCTGCCTTGGCAGTCAAAACATAGATTTCGAAAGGGCGCCTCTCGACCTCTCGTCCACCAGAAGCCATCAGAGGTGATAAGAAGACAATAAACACGCGGGGTTACGACGTTTATGTTAGGCGTGCACAGAGAAGGGGGCGCTCTGCAGAGAGGTATCGCTCTGTTTTGTCCCAAAAAGCGCTGTTTTCGAATCACAAACATCACTCCAAGACCTTTCCACACGCTTAGTGACGGCGCTCGATTTTTCGCACGTTCGTCCTGGAAACAGACATAAGAGGAAGTCTAGCGGACCGGAACTGTGAAGAAGATCGCCTTTAGATCTTGCCATCCGATGACAACCAATGCGTTGTGCCGTCCCTGGAAAGGCGCGCAGCTCTAAAATGGGAAACATCTCAGGACCAATACGGAGGGTCAAAGGAGCGACCAAAAGGGCGACTTTCTGGGGATGCAACAGATCGTCTTAGTCACTGCAACATTGCATCACTTTGCACAGATACGAAACGGATGTTGACCCACCTTCACCTCTAGAGATGCAAATGGATTTGATTGGAGTGTGAAAGACACGAACTCCGCTGGAATTTGCTCCTCGTTCGGTGTGTGGCGCGTAACTCGGTCTTCACCCCTGCAGATTTGAAATCTCTTCCAGCTACTTGAACCTCGCGCAGCCTTTCTCTGTCCCTCTTAGGGGCGCTCTTTCGGAAGGCAAACGTCCGTCGAGCAGAGGTTAAAGTGCCAACGCGACGTCGCTTTATGCAAATCGCTTCCCACACACCTCGAGAGTTCATCGTTCCACATATGGTGAACAACAACTCGTGTTTACATCTGACTCTTTCGATGGGAGATCAACAGAGCATTCCGGAATAAGGCTACATTACGGTAGAGGCCAAACGTCGTATGAAATAGAGTAGGGTCCACTAGAAATTCCGACGCGACTTAAATGTGCCGAAGGGCGAAGGAAAGCTTTGTTCCCTGTCCAGAGATGGCGCGCCTTCCAAGCACTCTGGGTAGATAGTCAAAATTAGGCAAAAATTGGATGCTGGTTTGGGCCACTATTCCCAAAGAGAACCCAAATGTCCTACAGTTTGTTGCATACTGATGGCCTCACCTGTTTTATTTGCCGTATAGTGCCAAAGAGGGACTTTCGCGAAAGGCGCGCTTAACCATTTGAAAGAGCGCGCAAAATAACGGTGGAACACACATTATCAACGGAATTCGTGATCATTTTCAAAATTTTCTGGTCATTTTTTGAAGGACGGACCAATTTCGCTGTTGCATAATGATGGCCTCACCCAACAAAACCCAATTATTTTGTGCAGTTTTCGGCCTGTTTTGTGAGCTACCCCATTTTTCAAAGGATGAAACATAAATAGGGTTGCTTCGTACGCTCTGTAACATGCTTACGACAGAAAACTTCGGAAGCCCTGTCTTCCGGGTTTTTCCAGGGCCCGGTCAAGAATGCAGGTCAAGTACGGGTCCTAAGTGTCGAAAGGGGAAATGATGCCCATAAGCATATAATTGATCTCATTTGTGCGCCTATGTAATTTTCAACGCAGGAAGCGGTGTTTTGCGTGGTCTGGGAGCAGTTGGCGATTTACGTAATTTGACGGTTGGACAGGTCTTCGGCGCGGAGGACCTCAATCTGGCCTTTTTCGACCTCTGTTGAGCAAGAGGTGTGGCCAAAAAAATTTCTTTTTTTTCAAAAAATGACCAGAAAATTTTGAAAATGATCACGAATTCCGTTGATAGTGTGTGTTCCACCGTTATTTTGCGCGCTCTTTCAAATGGTAAAGCGCGCCTTTCGCGAAAGTCCCTCTTTGGCACTATACGGCAAATAAAACAGGTGAGGCCATCATTATGCAACAGACTGTAGCGTAGTCAGTGCAATAGCAGAAGGATGGATCTACAAATTCGGGGTTCCGAAACGAATACATTCGGACAATGGAACGTAATTGTAATCTGTAATTCAGCGATGAAAGAGATGTGTGAAGGACTGGGAATCGCCCGCTCAACGACAAGCCCTTATCATCCGCAAGGAAATGGAAGTGTGGAGCGCGCTAATCGTGATATTTTGGCCATGCTGCGGAAATCTCTGACTTCACGATTCGACTGGGATGAGCGACTTCCCATGATCACGTACGCCCACAACGTTTTGGTGCACAGGTCCACGAAATTTGCGCCTTTTGAATTAGTTTTCGGTCGCCCAGTAAAGCTGCCAGTGGTGGATTCAAACGAGCGCGGACCCGACGAGCGAAATCTCATGGATCTAGACGCATACTCTGATCTTTTGCGCGAGAATCTGAAGTGGCTCGCAGAACAAGCGCGCGGCAACACAGTATTCTTCCTGCATCCGCGCAGGAAGAATACTATAACCGTGAGATGCGTGTCCGCGTGAATCCGTTCAATGTTGGCGACATGGTTTTCGTGAGACGACCGGCAATGAAGGTGTCGCGTAAACAACACCATAAGTTGCTACCGTTGAACGAAGGCCCATTCCCCGTCGTAAGAACGAGACGTTCCTTGATAGAAGTAGAGAAAACGTCCGGTTCGAAATGCTTTACAGTCCTACCTCGGATAACGGGGGGTGAACGGTGTTTGCCACTCCGGAGGGGCTTAAACAGCCGGGCGGTAGCCCGCTTAGCCCAATCGGGTTTTTTCCGGGAGGTATTTTTTAAACAAAAAATTTCTTATACCCATCCCAATTTTGCTTTTTCCCCCTCGCGGCACTGAACCATCGACCTCTCACATGAGAGGCAAGCACACTACCGAATCGGCCACAACGGCTGATGGTGAGGAGGGATTTGAAAGCGCCTTATACCTTAATTGCATTGGCGTTGTTGAGCACTGAGCATTTAAACCGTGGATTGTTTTGATGTGGACGTAACAAATGACTGAGACGCTGCCTTACTTTATTTCATATTCAAAAATAGATTATTTTGGCAACAACAGTTCATAATATACAACATTCAGCAAGTAGCTGGGCATCGGTAATCCCAGCTTTAGCACGCGAATTGAAGACATCGTGCGGACTCGGGAGAGGGCCGTGGGAGAAGGCTTCTTGTCCATAGAGGTAGAGGCCGAGTCGTTGCAGCGTCTGTCCCTGGGCTTTATTGATTGTATTGGCGAAGGCCAGCCGGATCGGGAACTGGATTCTTCGGAACTTCACCGTCCGGTCGTTTTCGCCCGTTCCATATTCGAACTTTATCTAAATTGGAGGCTGGAATTGAACTCTTTTGTTGTACTGCTTACTCTGGGCAGATATACGACTTGATCGAAGCGGTCGTCCTCCTCCAGGCGCCGGCACTTGATGATGTCGCTGTGGATTTCGGTGATTTGGAACATCGTCCCGTTACAGAGTCCATCAGCTCCTGTTCCGAATTACCATAACAATGGCACCTACCTTTAGTCGTAGATTATGTGGCGGGAGGCCGGTCGGCGTCAACGTGTTGATCGATTCGACGTTGTAGTCTTCGGCGTGGACATCTAGTACGGCGGCAGCTCCCTCTGGATCCAGGATCGGCGTGTCGATGGATTTGAAGACCCGTTCTTCGTTGGGAATCTTGTCCAGCAGCATATCTAGCAAAATGATTGTAACAGTTTGTAAATTAGATCGTATTCTTACCGTAGATTGTGAATACGGTGTCGTTCTTGGTGCAGAGGATCATCGATCCCTTCAGATCATCGATTTTTTCGAGCGGATCTTCCAGGATGTTGTTCGGGAAGCAGAAGTCCACCAATTCTTCCAAATTTGACGATTTGCATTCGGGTGGGATGACTCGTGCAGCCGGACCTCTCGGAGTTTTGATAATCAGTGTTATTTAGTGTCGTTGCAAGGGACGGTTCGAATAAAGATACTGTTTATTCGGTTCCCCGCATTCATACGACCGGTTGCGCGTATCCTAACGAGTGCGTTACAATACGGCGAAGAAAGTGACAACAGCGCCCCTCGTGGATCCCGCCACGATGGGCTTGCTGTGTCAACTGCGCGGTACAATCGCGGAAGAATTCTATAAAAACTGCAAAATTTGCATAGATCGTGCCATTTGATCGGGGAAATTCGCGTACATAGCTTAGGGAAGGGACGTGAGGAGGAAAATAACTGAAAAAAGCCAACGACATTTGTAGAAGAACAAAATGCGAATTGTGCATAATACATAAAGCTTTTTCGTCTTTTCTTTATTATTATATTATTATATATAGGGATGACTCGTGCAGCCGGACCTCTCGGAGTTTTGATAATCAGTGTTATTTAGTGTCGTTGCAAGGGACGGTTCGAATAAAGATACTGTTTATTCGGTTCCCCGCATTCATACGACCGGTTGCGCGTATCCTAACGAGTGCGTTACAATACGGCGAAGAAAGTGACAACAGCGCCCCTCGTGGATCCCGCCACGATGGGCTTGCTGTGTCAACTGCGCGGTACAATCGCGGAAGAATTCTATAAAAACTGCAAAATTTGCATAGATCGTGCCATTTGATCGGGGAAATTCGCGTACATAGCTTAGGGAAGGGACGTGAGGAGGAAAATAACTGAAAAAAGCCAACGACATTTGTAGAAGAACAAAATGCGAATTGTGCATAATACATAAAGCTTTTTCGTCTTTTCTTTATTATTCCGCCATAATTTGATGATGCCTGGTGCTAGGGGGAGAGAAAAACGAAAATGCACGCAAGTTTACCGATGAGCCTTATGTAAGTTCATCGAATGGCAGGAGTTACGGTAACGGTGGATCTTGCGACTGGGAGCTTTCGCAGTCCTGCACTTTGGTCTCGGCACGAACCGCCTGATTGTTGTGCGCTCGTCTGTGATATGTGACAGTCGCGCTCAAAGCTCGTCTAGAGTCTAGTAGACGGTAGAATATTGGAGCTTTTCCCAGAGGGGGCGCTCAGCTGCTTTCTGAGGAATTGATTCGACTTGATCCGCGCTTTTCAGATTCTGAACCTCGTGCGCGCCTTTAGTGTTTTGCGTTAGCATTACTTCAATTCACCCTTTAACAGCTGCATTAATTTTCCACTTTCCAGGAGCTGAGTTATTTTTCAAACTCAGGAGAAGGCTTAGGCCTGGAGCCGACAAAAGAGCCAGCCGAGCTAACTATTGCCTTGCCGCAATGGCGCGCGGAGCAATGATCTCATCTACCAAACGTCGACATACGAACACAAGGAAAAGAGCTGAGTCTCGAGATTTGCCTCACGTCGAGGCCTTGCGCATTCCCGATGTGGTGGACTTTGAAGCAAGTTGGACCGCTTATCACCTGAACAACAGAAAATGCGAAGAACATGGTGCTCCGCAGCCAAAGTAAGTTGCTTTTGTTTTTTGGTCAGGCCTCTAGGTCAGACCAAAGGTCGGTATGAATTCGGGTTGAATCACAAATCGTTGTAGGGTGAAGAATTGTCGGAGCAATCCGCTCTGTTTGCACAGGTTGGGTCTCGAGAAATGGGAGAAACTACTCAAATCTCAAAACCACGAAAGCAGCAGAGAAATTGAGTACACTCCCCGAGATATCTGCTCCCAGCCGTGTGGCTTGGTCAATGTTGGGAATTCCTGTTATGTAAATAGCTTTCTCCAGGTTTGCAATCGTGAGTTTTTCATATTTTGCTGATTTGTGATTTTTAGATATGCTTCAATGATCTAACACTCCGCCAGTGTATTTTTGACTGGAGACCGGATCAGAAATACGTGAAGTCGGACTTTTCCCGGATGGACATTCAAGCCGTTATGAACTGCTTGCAAGAATTGTTCGTGACAATGCAGATAACTCCATATGAAGATGCGAGTGCCCAGAAGTTGGTCGAACTTCTGCAGCTGGACAACGAGCAGCACGATGCCATCGAGTTCACAATGCTCTTCTTCGATGCGCTCGACAGAAATCTTGCCGCTCACCCAAATGGAGAGCATACGCGAAGGATTATCCGCAAGAGCTATGAAGGCAGAGTGCAAGAGACTATTTCTTGCGAATGTGGGAAGACCAAGTCAAATGGAATTACCACTCTCCGCAGTGTTCAGCTGGCCATAATCGGAATTAAGTCGTTAACACAGGCCATTGAGAAGTATTTCACTCCCGAAGTGTATGTCAGTTTTAGTGAATGTAAATGGCATTTTTCTTTTTCAGGCTTACCGATTACCGTTGTGACATGTGTGGTAATGTGGGAACCACGACCAAAGTTTGTGAACTTGTGGAGCTGCCGCCTGTCTTGATGGTTTCCTTGAATCGTTATTCATTCGACAGTCAAGGTCGAAACAAAAAAGTCACGTCCCCCCTTCAGTTTCCCAAAACGCTAGAAACTAGAAAATTTGCTTCAAACCTTAGCAGTTGGCAGTACGATTTGTGTGCAGTTATGATTCATGAAGGGCCGAACACCGATTCGGGACACTATTACGATGTTATCAAGGATCCGATCAGTGGACATTGGTTTACCTACAACGACAAGGTTTGTTTTTCTGCGAACGGTTTTGGAAGATCACAACCTTCTAGTTGGTTAAAGAAACGAAGTGCCCTGGCTGCTCGGTTGAGAAGGACACAATATCTCGAGCGACTCCTGAAATGCGGGGCTGTTACGCTCTAATTTACCGGAAAATTGAAAAGGGCATGGGCTTGACTCCGCCTGAAGTTCGCCTTCCTCCTGAAGATGTTGTGGAACAGATCAGAAGCAAGTTGAATCTAGAATTTTCTCGTGACCGCACTGAAGGAACTCAATCCGCGTCTGTGTGGAATGAAACTGTGAAATTGCGCTACAACTGGATATCTGAACTGTGGCAGCAGCTGGAAATTCCAGATGGAGCAAAATCCATGAAGAAACCGAAAAGTGTTGTTTTTGTTCCGACAGCTTTGTTATCTGAAATCCAGTCCATTGAGCGGAAGTCGGTGGAAGTCATGAAGGACGTTGGGAATCAGGTAATCGCATTTCGTCAGTAGGTCATAGCAGGGCGATTTTTTATAGATTATTGATGAGAACACTTCACGTTCTGATCTTTACCCTTTGGAGCCTTTACCGGACACACATTTGGAAATGTGTTCTCATGGGAAGCTATCCTTAAATACTGTAATCGGAGGAGAAGCGAAACTGGTCAATCGTCACCCCGCGGAAATTATGCTTCGACGGTACAATCTCGGTCTTAAGCAGCAGAGGAAACACATTGCCCAAGCAACAGCCTTAGAAGATTCTATTGAGTACTACAGCGACGTAGAATCAAACTCGTGTGAGGATTTTTGCGACGGGTACGTTAAAACTGACAAGGGAACCACCTAAAGTGATACGCGCCGGTCGGGCTGTGGTGTGGCGGATAGAGGGTGGACTGGGGAGTCAAACGCACATAAACTCAACGGCCCGAAATTAAGGCACGCACCCAAAATATGGCCACGAAGTTGCAAAAATTCACAGCACTCGATACTAGTATGACTGCAATAGCCACAAACGATGTTGCATTTGTGGTCGAGAGGTAGTGCTGTCGATTGCCAATAGATAAGGAAGGTCGGGTTCAAACCTCCGTGGGTCCAACTTTTTTTAATTGTCTTTAATCAACATCGCTTACATGTTTTGCGCGTTACTCTGACTTACTTTACCTTTACCGCAACAGAATTAATGTTCATCGTCATTAGTGAATATGGATAATTTCCGGTCCTAAAGGAAATGATCGTGTTTTCCTGTATGCGTGGAGGTAGACTGTGAGAAAGTAATCAGAGTAACGCGAAAACATGTAAAAGGCCAGTTATAGTTGTGGAAACAGTTTCCGAATTTTGCTTGAAAACTGTTTCCGGAGCGCGGAAACGGTTTCCAGGTTTGCGGAAACAGTTTCGCGGTTATAGTTGCGTTTTGAACTATAACCGACATCGGAAACAGTTTTTACAATGGCGGAAACTGTTTCCGCAACTATAACTGGCCCTTAAGGGATGTTGATTAAAGACAATTAAAAAAAGTTGGACCCACGGGGGTTCGAACCCGACCTTCCTTATCTATTGGTAACCGACAGCACTACCTCTCGACCACAAATGCAACAGCATTCAAGCCTATTGCAGTCGTACTAGTACCGACTGCTGTGAATTTTTGCAACTTCGTGGACATGTTTTGGGTGCGTGCCTTAATTTCGGGCCGCTGAGTTTATGTACGTTTAACTCCCCAGCCCTCCCTCTATCCGTTCCGCTGCACCACAGTCCGATTGGCGCGTATCACTTTGGGTGGTTCCCTTGAGAGTTGACCTTGTTAGGAAGGCATTTCAGAAGCGATGTTTGCACTCAGTGCGTCGAGCTGTTTAAGTACGAAGGCTCGTTCAAGGATCGTCTCGAACAGACTTGCACACTCGTGCAGAATATTTTGAAGGATAAATTCAGGTGAAATATTATGACATTTGTGTTCGTGATAATTAGAAAGATTCAGGGTCCACGACTATAAAAGAGTTCCATGTCCACCGGAATACGTCCCTCCACCAGGAGCGGTTTGGGTATCAAAAAAGCAGCTAACATCATTCAAGAAGCTGGCTTTGCGACAAATGGAATTCGTAAGAAACAACAGGTCTCATGAAGCCCTCCAGTTAAGCTTTACAACAAATGCAGCGACCTTTATGGTAACTTAAATCAAGTAAATCATCTTCAGTTCGGCATATTTAGTGTTCCGCGGAATCATCTGAAAAGGAAGGAACCCTGATCGACATATTTGACGTAGAACCAGCTGGAAACCGTAAGCTTTCTAACCCGAGAACGACTAGAGTGGACAGGTCACGGAACAAGCGTTTGGATCAAACCGTCGAAGAAGTCATAAGAACCACTGTCCCCCCAGCACCAGCGGAAGACGAATTTGACATCACAGATGGTGAGAGCAGTGAAAGTGACGACGAACCCGCACAAAAGCAGATGAAAGTAAATTATGAACGCAGTGTGTCCCATGATACCGACCGTGAGATCCAAACATCATCTTCGCCTCTTGTTCCAACTTTAAACGGATTATCAGTCAACCACGGTCTTAATTTTGTGAAAAACGAGGCGAGCACCTCTGATACAGAACCAACCTCAAGCGCTTGTGAAAACGGCCACTGCACCCCATCCTCTGAAACTACGCATTCTGATTCCACAGCAAACGCTGCAGAAATGGGTCGAATGCATCGCCCTTCTTCATCGATATCTTCAGTGACGAAAACTAATGGGAATGCACTTGACTCAGTGGTTGAAAATGAAGATGTGGTTCTGCCTATTCACTTCAACAGCGGCCTGCTTTGCCCACATGGTAAGAGTTGTTTTGTCCTCGTTTTGAGTGATAAGATTGTTTTAGAGAAATTGACTTACAAAGTGACAAGGCTGTGGGTGCTGAAAGACGAATGGGACGAAATTGTTCGTGGGTACTTCGATGTTTACAACACAGTTCCATGCACAGAAGAAGAGTGTAACGAGTGCGTTGATGAGTTCTTCGTAAGTTTACCAATGCACGTGACTAAATCTATTTGTGTTGCATTTAGAAAAGCGAGGCGTCCCAAAAGGAGCAAAATGACAAAATCGTTGAAATATTCAAGGAGCTTGGACCACTTTTGAGAAACGCCGATAAACGCAAATGGGACCCTAACTGTCTTGGCATGCAGTACACCCATACCGTTTGCTCTACCTTCTTAGTCAACATAAAGAACGCATGGAGGTGTGAAGTCACAAATCTATAAATTACTGCAGTTCTGTGTTTTCCAGGGGAAAAGGAAAGATTCCGGTACCTACCATCTGTCAAAATTGTATCCTATGCTCACGACATGGTCTTCCATATCTTGATGTGGACGAAGTTGTGTTCAACGGCACGGCCAGGCCAGTTCCTTTGACATCCGAAGAATGGTTCGGACTCGTTAACGTCTTCGCAACCCATATCCCAGACAAGGTGGCGGATTTCACCGAAATCTTGATTAACGTCGAAGGTATAGCACTATCAACTTTATGGCTAATGTACACTTTAGGTGTGTTAGAAAACTTCTGTATGGACTGCGCGTACGAAAACCGTCGGAGAGAAGACCTTAGGCGCTATGAGTACTCAATTTCGGATATTTACGTCAAATTGGTAAGTTATTGAAGTAAATTTGTGGATATACTGTTTTTCTACTTTAGAAAGGTGACGAGCCCGATGACTGTTCGTCCTCTGCTAATTCCAAAACGGCAACAACTCGAAGGGCATTGGCAAAAAACCTTATCAAGATAAAGGTTGCAAGCAGTCTCCAGATCTCATACTTATCATTGTGTTGCAGATGCGCTCGACGGATACAATAATGAATCTAAAACTACAGTTGTTCAGAAAGTTAAAGCAATCCCCGGCAGACCAGTTGATCTACAACGGCGAGCAGCTTCTTGAGAATGATGCTACTCTTGCTGGAGCCCGTATTGATGCGAACAACTTCGACAGCCCGCTTACCTTGATCGTTCAAAGCGAAACTCCTTCCGACATTCCAAGACCACTGGAACGAGGCTTTAGAGACACTGCTCTGGGCCATTAGATAGCATATTCTGCACTTCCTTTCTTTCCTTTTCCTGTTTTAGCACAACCCTTATGTCATAATTTTTGGTGTACAGTCTTCTTTCCATTGATATCATTCACTTATGATCTCAGTTCTGTTTTGTACTTACCAATGATCGAAACCAACGGGTTAAACATTAGCACTTTCTGCTTGTGGTTCGATTTCATGTTTCCCAACATTTATCATATTTCTACTTCGGAATATTTGCGTTTGTCGACGAGATGCGGTTAACTTTTTTACCGAATTCGAGTGTTCTACCGTACCTGCACTTGAAGCGTCCTAACCATTGCATTACGCGTAAGTTGCTGCTCAAATTTGACTTTCGGGTTTATAATTTCGGAGTCGGAGAGAGTTTTTGTGCTTCTTGCGACGTAGTCCATCCCACTATTGCGAAGATCTGCAACGCATATCCTTCTGGATGCATGTTTTATTCTCATTGTGCGACCTCCCCATCTTGTGTGAATTCGTGTTTTTGTTATTCGTTTAACCATAACTCTAACGCATTTGTACATTCGATATTTAGTTGCAGGATGCGGCGAAGTTCGGCGATGCTGTCGAGACGGATTGTCGCTGGAGTGCGATTTGCATCGTCGACAAGTAGTTCCGCTGCTGTTGTCAAGGACCAGCATAAAACCATGAAACCTCCAAACTACAGAAAAACATTGCCCGGTCACGAACCAAGGAATATGCTGCAAGAAGAGTTTCCGGTATGTCGTGCACCGAAGTACTTAGGGAGTGTACAACACCAGTTCAGAACCTGGGAGATGCTACGGGTCACGGACCACGCTTGTACGATTACTACGACATGGCCGATAAAGTGCAGTCGCTGCCCAATGCCGCTGAGAAGATAGCGTTCGTGAATCCATACGAAAGAGAGTGGAATAGCGTTGAAAAGACGTGGCACAGGTATGAAGCGAATGCCAGATATCTTGATTCTCTGGAATTGCAGGCAGTGGCATCCCCTACTGATGGCGCCACGAAAAGCCTGGAACGTACCAGCTATCCCGAAGTATTTCGATTCCTTGAACTTTTACAAGTACATTACAAAATGTCGTATAGTCAATGATCGCGAGAAATTTGACAGTTTCTACAGCGGAATTGTACCGCCGACGAAAAAATTTGAGGTAACCGTTTTGAGGACTACAAGTATGGAACGTGACATTGCAGAATCGCCTTCTGCAATCCCTGGATGCTCGTGATTCCTCCAACTCGGTCGATCTCACGGATGTCGAGCGTTCAAATCGTTTCCTTCGAAGCCTGATTGACGACGCGATTACCAGCTTGGCTCATAACGTAGAAGTTTTCCAGAAGCAGCGCTTGTCTCACACCACCCGCTGTGAGTCTTTCTGGATTCGCTCTGGCTTCCTTTCCATGTATGACAAGAAGGACATTGGAACTGATGTTGTGGAACGGAAGCTGCGCTATGCTAATCGTTTTATTGCTGATGACAGGTTAGCTTTGTACTGTTAGTCTTTTCTTAAATGTGAATTTAAGGCGAAAGCTTGGAGAGTTAAGCTTTGTCCTCCGCGACGAGTTTGCTGCTCAATTGCGTTCGACGAATCCTCTGAAGCAGGTGAACTCTCCCGGTATATTTTTATCTGTGATGTCCGTTTCAGCTCTTTGATTTGACATCCGATGAGGCTGTTATTCCCGTTTTCGAAGACCACGTCAATGTTGAGGATGATGTAGTTTACTCTCCCAAAGTTTTCAATATGTGGCCAGATTCCGAAATCTTGTGGCAGTGCCCTGGATATGACGCGGACTCCAAAGAAACACACCAATATGGTCGATTGGCGGTCAAGGACATAAGCATTCTGAACCAGCTCACTGACTACTGGAAGATCGATGGCGAAGAGCGAGAACAGGTCCGACGCGATGCCATGACTGCTTCTGCGGTGTCTTCCCTATTCTCCTGGCTCAATGCTCAAGCCCATTGCCTAGGTGTGTCAGCAGACGTCGAGCTCCAAGTTACGAAGTGATTCTAGGATACACACAGTACACCGATCTGGACCGCCCCCTTGTATCTCAGATGATTCTGTCGGATGGTGACGAGTTCTTCTTTGCCGTGGCTCAGCTCAACACAATTGCCATCAATATTGACGTGGACGGCTTCGAGAACAGGCGGACGAATGCGTGCTACGTGGACGGGCCTCACCCCCTCTTCATCGAAGAAACCAGTGGAAAGGAGGAAGAAGCGAATACGATGGAAAAGAGGGTCAGTCCTCATGTCCTTTCAAGAATACTACAGATGGTTCTTAAGGAATAGTCTTTAGCTAGGATGTTTGTTATTGTTGTTGATTTTGGTTAAAATGAGTTCAGTTTCTGGAGTTAACGGTTGGGGGCGACCTAACAACGATCATTCAATGGACCGACACACCCGCAGTTTGCACAGAATAGCGCGCAGTTTGGCTATATCGATGAATAGAGCGCTGTAGAGGGAGCTGCTACTCAAGAAGCCAACTAGCTGCCAATGCCGACTTTCTGTCTCCAATCCTGGGGCTTGTTCCCAGAAATTAGGGTGCTACCGTAACCACTCAAGTGGTCGTGTAAGGATAGGAAAGCGAAACCTTTCCGTGGCACGTGCAGCCCAGCGATGTGTGGGTATGGACAAGTTGAGTGGGATCAAATTTTATTCAGAGATTTGACGATTTATGGTTGCGCGAACACACTAGAAGAGCACTTGGGTGGGAGTCGAAGCGCAGTCGAGCGGACGACGCGGCGAGGGGCGTAGCAAGTCGACGCAACGTTACAAAGGGCGTGAAGAGAGAAAAGATGGTACAGGGAGAAGGGGTGAAGAGGCGCAGCTCAGTAGCCGGATAACTCGGCGAACGTCGCGTCGAGCTCTTCGCTGATGGCCTTGTAGCGTTCCTTCTCGTGGACGAGGTCGTCTACAAGGGATAGATTATGGTGTTGTGTCGCCGGAGGCCACGGATACGGAGACTTCGGACGACGGGAAGAGAAGGCATGCGGCGTTGTATGTATATATATTATTAGATTATAGAAATCGGAGTCGATACAGAACGGATGCTAGGCAGCACTGAACACACGGCGACGGGCGCCCGGAGCGAAGTGAGTGAAGGAGTATCAAAGAGAGAAGCCAAACGGATGCCAGTGACGAGAGGAATGAGTACGGTGTCCCACGGGGACACGATGGCTGACTAGACGATGGAGGGGCGAAGGCGCCTCAGACGGCGTTCAGTTCTGAGAGCATGCGGTCGAGCTCATCTTGCAGCTGCTTGGACTTGCGCTCGGCGCCGTCTTTCGAGTCTGAAACGAGGCACTCGGTTGCGGTTAGCGACACATTCGGTTAGGAGGGGATTAGGGTTACAGTAGACCCGTCATGCAGCATTCCGGTCGTACAGCACTCGCATTCGAAGACGAAACGACAAACCGATGAGACGACGACGAAACGAGAGGACGAAAATACAAAAACAAATAGTGGATACGGTGGACGAGGACGGATGGTGGACGGACACGGCCCTTAAGAGCC
This sequence comes from Steinernema hermaphroditum, assembly GCA_030435675.1. Lineage (NCBI taxonomy): Eukaryota > Metazoa > Nematoda > Chromadorea > Rhabditida > Steinernematidae > Steinernema > Steinernema hermaphroditum. The sequence continues at coordinate 9,491,942 of CM059622.1, forward strand.
CTGGATCTCCTGCACGGTCTGCTCGATCTCCTCGGTGAGGTTGCGGACCTTCTCCTTTTCGAGCAGCAAGTCGTCTAGAGGACAGCGACACATAATTTGACATTTACGGTACACAGGACGACGGCGATCGATGGCCAGGGGTTACGGTAGTGGGGGTGGGGGAGACGCTTACCTTCGAGTCTGTCGACTTCCTTTTGGAGCTTTTGGACGGATCGTTCGGCGAACTCTGCGCGGGTCTCAGCCTAAAGCACGTGTGTTAGAAAAGCCCTTCGGCGAGCGAGAGCTAAAGATACGGTAGACGACCGGACGGACTACGGTCATGCAAACGAACAAAACGGCACCTCCTTCAGGCGGGCGGCGAGGGTGCGGATCTGCTCTTCGTAGGAGTCCTCGCGCTGCAGAGCCTTCTCCTCGGAGACCTCGAGCGATTTGAGGTTGTTGCCGACGACGCGGAGCTCCTCCTCGAGTTCGACGATCTTGCTGCACAAAAGATACGGTCAAACACGACACGATAGAAGTACGGATGTTTCGGGAGCCAGAGGGAGTCATGCACGCGACCTCAACCACCACGACGGCGACTACGGTGGCGGAGTGAGTACCTCCTTGACGCGCTGCTCGAGGTGGGCGACGTGCGAGGTGAAGGAGTTCTCGCGCTCCAGGGCGCGCTCCTCGTTCACCTCCAGCGTCTTCAGGTTGATGCCGACGGCGCGGAGCTCGCGCTCCATCTCGCGCGCTACTCTGTGAGCGGAAAGGGAGTTAGACGCATAGAGGGAGGAGGGATACGGTAGGAGAGGAGGAGGAGGGGGACAGAGGGCTCAGAAACCTCCTTTAGTCGCGTGTCCAGCTGCCGGATCTGCTCCTCGAAGGTCTCCTCGCGCTCCAGCGCTTTCTCCTCGCTGAGCTCCAGCGACTTGAGATTGTTGCCGACGACGCGGAGCTCCTCCTCGAGTTCGACGATCTTGCTGCACAAAAGATAGAAACGAAGAAGAGAGCCCAGGGACCCTCGGTGCGCGGCGCATGTGCGGCTTTTACTACTACAAGGGAACTTACTTCTCTCCGGCCTCGGCACGCTCCTCGGCGCGTTCCAAGTCGGCCTCCACCATGGCGAGCTTGCGGGCGACCTGAAAGCGTCCAGTTAGGGCTTGTCGAGCAGAAGGCGATTAGTCGTTAACACCCCTAGACATGCACCCTGGTTACTGTGGCCCCACGACGGCAGAGGCATGCACAGAAACCTCATCGTATTTGCGGTCGGCCTCCTCGGCGAGCATCTGGGCCTCCTTGAGCTGGCCCTCGACCTGGTTAGCGCGCTCTTCGTCCTGGAAGGAGCGGTTCTCCATCACCTTGCGCACTCTACAGGGGAACAGAGTTACTCGGGGAGTCGGGAAGGGCGCCGCCGCCTCTGAAAAGTGCTTTCGACCCTCCACCGACGGAGACAACAAGACGACATGGAACGCAGAATGTTAGTAAACCGAACCTCGTCACTCTTGGTCTCGGTCTCATGCAGAAGAGCTTGCGCTTCGCGGAGCTTCGCCTCGAGGTCGGCGCAGCGGTCGTCGTCGACGTCCATGCGGTTCTCGAGCGCCTTTCGCGCGCTGAAATCGCCAAACAACCGTGTTAAGTGTTCGGGGACCGTAATCGATGGCAAAGGGGTCGGGCGTCAGGGGAGCGTGTCGAGAGCGCGCGAGTAATCACGTCGGCAAACAACTCTGTTTGCCCTCACTCTCGAGGGTGCCGCGGCGACCTTACAGCGTCGCCGGGCGCAATGATAAGCGGGGCACAGGAGCACGGCACTCAGAAGGGATTCTCGGGGACAGGACAGAAGAGGACGGATTGATGGGAAACCACCTCTTCGTATTTGCGGTCCGCGTCTTCGGCGATCACTTTGGCTTCTTCGACCTGGACCTCGAGGATGTTGGCGCGTTCCTCGTCCTGCTGCGAGCGCGTCTCCATCGACTTCCGGGCACTGGATGCACACAGATGACACGGACAGAACACAAGGCTAGACGGGACTGTGGCACAGGTGGACCGAAAGCAGCGTCAGGGGCGCGCGAACGCCCGAGGGCGCCTACCGCTCAGACTCGTCGCAGTTTTGCGAGGCTTCCTCCATCTTCTCGGTGGCGACCTTCAGACGCTCCTCGGCGCGCTCCAGCTCCTCGTCGAGCAGCTGGGTGCGGCGGTTCATGGCGGCCACTTCACCTTCAGCCTGAAAACGCGGTTAGAAGCGCGTCGCGTCGCAGCGAAGCAGCAGTGCGTCTTCGAGAGAGATTCTGTGCCAGGGAGGGGGGGGGTCATTGGGCGCAATTACCGTTCGGCCTCGTCGGCGGCCTTCGAGGCCTCCTCGAGTTTGTTCGTCGCCACCTTGAGGCGGTCTTCTGTGCGCTCGAGGTCCTCCTCGACGAGCACGATGCGCCGATTGAGCGCGGCCACTTCGGCCTCCGCCTGAATTAATTACGTTCCATTCAGGCGAATCTGGAGGCGTTCCGAGGACCCTCCATAGGCGCCCCTTTGAACTTCTGCGGCGACCGTCCGACGGACCTTCGGCAGCGTGCGCATCCCTATCGATCGTGGAATGCAAATTTCTCGCGATTAGAACAGAAACAATAGGCTTTGAATCAACTGCGCCGCCGCCAAAGGATCCGACGCGGAGCCGAGGCGCGGAGCTGGCCCGGGCTCGGAGCGCAGCACTCACATCTTCGCGCTTCTTGCGCTCCTCTTCCAAATGGCGCTTCACCTCATCGGCCTCGTCCTTCGCAGCTTCGGCCTCCTCGCGCGCCTGGCGCATCTTCTTCTTGAGGACATCGAGCAACGACGTCTGCTGCGCGCCTCCCTTATCGACCTTGGACATGGCTGCAGAAGCTGGAACTGCAAAGGGCTGGGCTGGAGGAGGGCGCGATACGGGCTCTGGGACACGCACGGCGACCGGGGACGACGCTCTATTGCGAATGAGGTGGGTTGAAGTAGCGGTGGTGAGGAGGAGGTAGGGGAGGAACTCCGCTGCTGACAGTCGCAAAACCGGTACGGCGACACTGGAGAGCGACGAGGGAGGCGAGGAGGCGCGGGCACGCGAAATGAGCAAATACCAGCGCCGAGAGGCTGCCGAGGGGCTAGGCGTGCTCGCGGCGGCCGATGACTGTAGGCAGATGACGCTGATAAGCTGATGAATCGGCACGGGAGAAGCGGCGACGTCGTCGTCTTCCAAAATTGGGAATGCGACTGCGGGCGAACAAATCCTCGTCAACGTGTGGAATGGGGCTGCGGGTGGGCAGTGGTCGTCGTCGTTGCCGCCGCCGCCGCCGACGGCGCTATCGACGCGCGGCTGGTCGCAGCGACCGAATGGTCATTTATGGATTTCAGTGACTAACGCCGCTGACTCATTCGATCGTCGCCCCACGGCCGGCTTCCGCCGACCCTACAGTACCCTCCCTCCCCTGTGAAGACACTCTCTCTGAAGACGGACCGCGCAGCCTGCCGGCATTACCTCTTGGAGTTTCTTCTCCTTCTCCTCGAGTGAGGCATTCGCGGCGGCGAGGTCCTCCTGGGCCTTATCGCAGTCGTTCTCCACCTGCACCATCTTCTTTTGGGTGTCGCGGAGTTCCTCCTCGACGCGCTCTAGCTTCTCCTGCATCTGGCGGACCTTCTCCTCGGCGGCATCGGCTCGGTCGAGGGCATTGTCCTGCAAAGGATGGTCTCTTCTATGTGCTCCGGCCCTCTTCTGGGAAGTGCCCCCTCCCACTCGCCTGCAGCCAGCTGGCAACCAGTTGCTTATCCCATTCATCCGCTTTGCTTTACAGCGTCTTCCGACTCCGCGCGCACCGCACCGTCGTCTCGGCGCCCCTCCGCGGAGCCTCTTTCGCCCCCGGGCGCCGCACTTTAAACAGTGAGCAGCCGCCGGCGGCTACATATATCTGTGCGCGGGGATCTCGGGTTGTAAAGCGCGCGAGATCATCGCTCGACGACGATTTGCGACGCCGAGGAAGAAACCGCTTCCAAACAGTGCGCGCAGCGAACGGACGATCCCGAGGTGATCCTAAGGGGGCTAAAAAGAAGCGTTTGAGTAGGGGTGTGTCGCCCCTTCTGGAACCGAAAGGTCCGGACAAAGGCAGTTAGCGCCCGGATCCTTCAATTAGGACTAATTTGGAGAATTTAGGAGGTTTTTCGCGATCGCCCGCGGGGTCTTTGTGGCGATCCCTGGGAGTGACCCTCTGGAGTGCATACCTTCTCGATCTTCATAGCCTGCATCTTCTTCTTGATGGCGTCCATGGTGGCGGTGGGGTACGGAGTCGGAGCAGCCGCAAACAAACAGAACAACAGTTGGAAGTGATCCTCCCTGACTGATCCTTCGACGGTGTCTTATGCCCTGGGGCGAGGGCCGCCCGCGGGGGGCGTACGTCGAGCGCCGCGCCGCGACCGTCTCCGCTCTCCTCGAAGCCCGTTTCCCCTCCTTCCCGGCCACCTGTCCGCCTCGTTCGGGCTAGAGACGCCAACCCGGAGGCGCTGCAGGCCCCCGCCATCTTCCGCCCACTCCCCTCCGCTCTTCGAGGCGCCGAGAAGAAACACCAAAACATCTCGCGCATTGTAACACCACATCTGCCCGACCGGTGCCGACCCATCTAGGGTCCCGAGCCGCGGTCGATGCGCTATAGTACACCCCACACCAAATGCTCGCCTCCCGGAGCCTCCACGGGTGGAAATGATGTCATGACACAGAAATAGAGCTGTTTTGAGTGTTACCCGGTCAACGGCCAGCTGATGGCCGGCCAGGGCGGTGCAGGATCGGTGCGACGGTAAACAACGCGGGAGTTTGTAAACGAATGCTCCGCGCGAATCCAAACAATCGCCATGGAGGCCGAGGGGAAGGAGTGACGGGGCCCGAGAGGGGACGAGTCACGCATTCCTCGAACGCTCCCGATTGCTCAAGTCTGCTTATGGGGAAAGGGACGGTATTGTGAAGTGGAACACGGATTCCGCCTACAGTAACCTTAGAAGGATAATAACGTGTGCCGAAAGAAGACACACCTAGCCGTTTTCTGTGATCATTTAGTACCGCTGACGGTCCTTTCGTGCCCTGTACATGTCCGATGGTTTCAGAATCTAGGGTACCCACTTATATGTCTTTCCCTTGCGCCTACTTCTGCCTTCAATGCATATCAAGCTTCGTGCAACTGCAGGCTTGATTGGGTGCTTTCGCCGCATAGTGGCTCGCCGAGAACATCGCATATTTTCGGAGCAACTCTTCGCCCGCAGAGCAGCTGCACCGCTGCTCGAGATCACTTTTTAGACGTTCCCAGAATATCCGCTTGGTGGTCATTTTTATCTTCCTTCTTGGAAACATCACATTCTGCGCTCTCTTGACACCTTTTGTGGGCACCCCAGGGGAACCTGTTTACCCAGTCTCCGATTGCCTTGTAAGTGCTCCTCTACTCCCGCTGTAGGATCGCTGATCCGCCTACAGTACCCCGAGAGTACCACCCTCCAGAAGGCGCAAATCGAAGGAATTCCAGAAACATCGGGCTGTTTGCTCTCCTCTTCTCCGTTTTTTCGAGTTCGAACCGCTCTCCAGAGCTTCTCGGGGCTCTTTACAACGCGCATCCGCCGCGGCGACGCCCTCCCCCACACCCTCGCGGTCCTCGAGGGGCACAGCGCCGATTCCGATCAAAAAAGCGGCGATTTGCCGAAGAGCGCCAAGGAGCGCCGATGACCGTCCAGTCACCACTCTCAGGATTGATTCGCTTCAAGGACTCCCTCCCCTCTTCGCTTTGGTCCTTCGTAATTCCGACCGAGAGATCTCCAAGTAGGCGAACAGCAAGAGCACATAGCATAGCGTGCCGTTTCGTGTGAACGCACCTTGTGCGTGGGGGTTTTCAAGAGCGCTCTGTTCTACGAAAGCGAATCTTCGAGAAGTTCTTCTTGTTCTACTCCTTTGGCATCTTTGCTTCTATTCTGTTAGAACTGATTCCCTCAGAAGCTATCTACCCCTTTCCTCGGTCACAAAACGATCTTCAGAGACCATAACTTCTTTTCGGAGGCCCAAAAGGTGCTTGTTGTATAGACTCGAAGTAGGCGATTCTGGACAGCAGTTCTCCAAAAGCGTCAGATCCCTCTTCCTATTCACGTGGATCTCTTAGATTCTGCTATAACCGCTTCCATTGATCCCCGTTTGGACATCGTCGAGCAGGGACCCTTTTCGAGTGTTTTGGCGCTCCACAGCTGTCAAGGTGAGAGAAAGAACACTTGTGGGTGGTTTGAAACGCCGACGTAAGAGTGCCGGAATTCGCGACCAAACAAAAACTCATACTCCCGACAGAGATCCCAGAAGAAGCACAGCCAATATCGATGGTCCAGGCGAATTCCAGCTCGTTCACGCGGTTTGTCACAAGGGGAGATAGAAGATGGCTCGTTTTGAAGAGGAAGTCCAAAAATGTCGAGGTTATCGAATGAATCATCGGATCATGGTCATCTGAAGGAGGCATCCAGGTCACGTCGACCTAACACCATCGGCTGCAGCCTGGAAGACCCTCCTGGCGTCGAGGAGACCTGAAATACAAGCTGGTCCCTGAATGAACCCGTTCTGAGTCCACTTTGACTGTCAGTGGTCTCACGGATCACCACGTGGCCTCCGAGTAGAAGCGCCTCTTGGAAAGGATCCGGGAGGCGAAAACACGTGGAGGCAGGTGCGAGGAGTGGTCATCTGGGTCGTCTAGGCTGCGACTTCTGAAGACAGTCGAGTACACAGCGAGCGTATCGAATACTTGTTTGTCGCCTTAGGGGCGCCGCGCCTCGCAAACAGGAATTCAACGGCGAAGGCGCCCTCCTCGCCTCCCCGCCGCCACTCCGTTTGACCTTCGGGTGGAGAGAAGTCGTCATCGTCCTTTGTCGACTCCCTCTCCCCAGACGCCTCTAGCCATGTACGTGGTCCTGTTGCTTTTCGCCGTACTCGGTGTCTTCGGCGTGCGGACCGCCGATTCCGCGGAAGAGCCCGAGTGGAGCTGCGGCACGGACGCCGTCTCGCACTGGCTCAGCGAGGCGACCATCGAGAAGAGTTGTCCGCTGCTGAAGGGTGGGTTCCAGGGCCGGAGGCGTTAGATCTGCTCGTTCCCAGGTGCTATCAACCAGTGCTGCATGAATCACGACCAGTGCTACGACGACCAACGTGGACGGACCTTCTGCGACGATGCCTTCTGCAACTGTCTCGTAGGTGCGTCCCGAAGAGATCTTCTTCTTTGGCAGGGGCGCCCGTAGGATTAGAGCCAGGCGGAAGCGCGGAGACGGAACCTGTTTGAGACGGGAAGTGAACGGAACCTTTCGCGTTTCAGATGCGGCGAAGCCGAGTGAGGAGTGCTCCGAGGAGGATGCGCCGACTTTCTGCCTTCTGGTGCGCGAATTCGGAGAAGCCGCCTACGAGGCTTCCGGCAGGTGAGTGGCCCCAGCGTCGTCGAAGGACCCAGTCCCTCCACTTCAGCAATAGGACGACGGAGACGCCGTTGAAGATGATTCTGTTGACGACGACGGCTCTGCCCAGGAAGGTGGCCGTGCAGAAGACAGCGATTCCTAAGAGGGCGATCGGCGCCGAGGAGGCGCCGTGGATCGGGGCGGTCTTTGAGCGGATGGACGAGTGAGGGTCGCGTCTGCACGAGAGTTGTAACTTCTAAGAAGGATTCCGAATAAACTATGCCGAGTCGAGCGAGGGGCGGTGACCCGCTTCGGGTACGGGGAAGAGAGCGCTCTGGTGAAGAAAGGGTGCTCTCTATGACCTGGTGATCGAAATTTCACCGATGGGAGATCGAACGGAAATGCGCGTTTGTTTGCAAAAACGAAATTTCGGTTGATGCACCCCAGAGTGCTTGTCCGAGCGGCTGCTTATCCAACATTTAGTGATTTGAGGTTGCGCTAACCAGTGGCGCTCAGAGTTCCTCGTATGGCACAAGAAGGTTTGTGTTTTTCTATGTACCCAATGGCCGCTTTGAAGCTCAACCTCACATCGTCAATATTTTGGCCTTGTCTCCAAGGGTTTCCACTTTGTGGTATGGAGTTCCTCGTGAAGAATATAGTAATCCGAGAGGTTTTGAAAGAACAGACTACCTGCACCCTGTGGTCATGGTCTCTGCTTCCTCGGGATCTGTACCTATTTGTCCAACTAGCCTGGTGCGCTGCGCGACAGGTTAACATCGGTCGAAGTTGTGGAAAAGTGAAAAGCAACTGCGCAACAGGTTGACGCTCGCTTCGCTCGCTCGCTCGTCCGCAACTTGCTCCCCTCCCACTGCGGCACTCGAAATTCAAAAATCCGCCAAAACCACCCTCTGCGGAATTTATTCAGCTTTCGATCGATACCAAGCTCACGCAAAGCAAACGAAAATCCACAGATCCCAAGGGTTTTGAACGGAGCACGTTTTTTTCCGAAAATATTTTTTTTTCTTTTTTTTCTAAATTTTTCCCGAAAATCTGTTCGATAGAATTTGTCGATTTTTTTTTTTTGATTTTGCCTAAAACGGGCCATATCTCCAGGTCCCACAACGATTTTGAAAATTTTTTTTTGCTAAAAAAAATTTCAGCCATTAAGGATCATTCATACAAAATTTCATCAAAAACACTCAATACCACATCACGCAAACGACCCCCCAAAACTCACAAAAACTTCCCAACACCAACATATATAGGGGGGACGCATTTCTGCACGATATCGTGCCATCTGCACCTACAGTACCTACCTTCTGGAGGGGCGGCGTGTTTTTTTTCACAGTGGTAGTCACTTGCCTTTACTGTGCCCGAATCGTCTTTTTGCACGCCTGACTCGCCGCGTACCCAAATCGCACCGGAAAATTCCGCCCTCTTCTCCGTTGAACGCTTTGTTCGGCCTCGCTACCGTAGTCCCGGCCTGCTTCGCGGAGTTCTTCTGCCTCGTCCGATCAAAGATCCTTGATAAATTTTGTTCTCGAAGTCGTTAATCGTGCATCGGCGCCGCATTTCCTTTTTGTCTAAACTCTGAACTTTGTGTTACTCGCTATTTATGGAATATCCGCTTCGTTCACCCGATCGGTTAAACTTTCAACTCCCGGTCGCAGAATCGCAAATTGTGTCAATCGGCGACACATCCGCGCCCCGCCTCGTCCCCCTTCGCCCCGACCGCATCCGAGCGCCGCCACTCACCCCTTCCAGGCGTCTGGCGGCCCCTCTTCATCCTGCGCCGCCGTGCCTCGGCGCCCGGGTCTTCGTCCGGGAGCGGTCTCCCGAGGCTTCGCGCCACTGTCGCGTCGGGGTACCCACCTGATTCCCGGTGATCCAACCGGGTCACTCCAGATCGCTCGTCGCGATCCACGATCGATCAGTTCTCTTCGTTGCAGCTCTTCTTCGACGCTTTTCGATCTCCGAAGTGCAAAACCCCCCAGCTTCCCTTCCGCGGGGAGACTCAAAAAATGAGTGATTCGAACGCCTGTCGCTTCCTTTCCGATGTGCAAAAGCGATGAATCCCCACGGCGACTGCACCTGCTCCTTCTCCTAGTCCTCAGTACGTGGGACGTGTCCCCTCGAGTCCTAGCCCTCTTCAGCCTCTTCCCTGTGCTCTGCCCAGTCCTCTACGATAGAGATGGCGCACGCGAACGGCGAGACGATGATGATGCCGAAGGGCGTCTTCCATTACAGCAACGCCGAAACCGCGTTCGAGTCGAAGATGAAGCTGCCCGAGATGAATCCCGTAGGTCCCGGCCCCGCTTCCTCCCGCAACGACTGCCTTCTTGCAGATAAACCCGCTGGCGGCACTTAGCGACCTCATCGACACCGCGGCCGAGGCAGGCTCCAAGCGGCAGTCGATGTCGGGCATCCACATCCCGCTCCCCTTCGGCATAAGACCGCTCAACTTCCAGGTGAGACCCAGCGCAGACGAACTGAGCCTGCAGAACTTCAGCTGAGCCAAGACGTGGAGAGTGGCGTCGGGATGGCGAATACGATGTCGGACGAGGAGAAGCGGAACACAACGCTGACGGAGACGCGCGTCGAGACGGAGTCGATGCCGCAGATGCCGAAGAAGGAGCGCGACGCTCTCGAGCGAGCACGCCGCATCTGTCTCGGAAACAGCCAGAAGGAGTGCGATTCCGTGGGTGCCCACCCACGCAGGCCTAGAAGACTTCTTCGTTTCAGGCGCTTGACGACTACCACCGGATTCGCTTCCACTCTTCACCGATGGAGGAGGAGAAGCTGGCGAAGCTGTCGGAGCCCCAAGACGTCGGCCACTTTCTCTCCCAGGGGCTGGCCAAGTGGGTGGTGCCGAGTCTCGGCACGAAGCTCAGAGAGATGGCCACATCGAGGTCGGCCTCCGAGGAGAAGTTTTCGGAGGAAGCCGATCTCACGGAGCCGCGACCACCCGCTCCCAAGAGTCCCTACTTCTCCGAGATTCGCCGCCACCCGACTCGACGACGCGCACGATTGCATCTCCCGGCACGCGGAGGCGAATCCACGGCGGCGACCTCTCCTTCGACCTCCCCTTCGCGGCGCCGAACCTCCAAACTCGCATTGGTTCCGCGATAGGACGCCCGGGTGTCGGGCCACCTCACGAAACGGGTACAAATCAGATCGAAAAGCCTCAGATGTTCTATTGACTCAAATAAAATCGTCTTCTCTTCAGTGTACACATCTAGACGTTCCCATTAAGTCTCCCAGAAGACCAGATCGTATCGCTTCTTCTGCTGCTAATCCCCAGGTAGGGGCGGTGGCGACGCCAGGATGAACAAGATATATGACCGATTGGAGTTTCTAAATTGGGAAAGTCGTAAAAGAGCGCCACTGGAACGAGTTTCGACGTTCTTCGGACCGAGCGAGCGCCCCGTGAACCGTCGCGTGGCCAGGTGTACGCGCGCTGTGGGACTCCGGCAGATCACGGAGACTCCGCGCGCCCGAAGCTTCTTCGGAGTTTCGGAAGTTCGTCGGTGGCGGCCACTCTTCCGCCTCAACTGGGTCGTCGCTTCTCCTTCTCTCGTTGGATCGATAATAGTGTCGTCCGTCAGTGTTGCTTTGCTTTCGCTTGCGTGCTGCAAGCGCCCCGAGGCGTCATGCATATCTGCGTCGGCCTTCCTGTCCGCTTCCGCCACGGCGTCGAGTGCGTGTCCGAGGCCTTCTCGAGGACTCCTTGGTCCGCGTCCATTTGAGCAATCTGAATAATATGATAATTGAGGTTCGCCAAATAGCAAACGCTTCCGGGAGCACTAAATATTTCGCTTTTTTTCGCATTTTCCGATCTGCAAATCCGCACTTTGGCCATTTCCTCCCGTCCCCAGGAACTCCACCATTAAAACGATTTTCGCCGCTTTTTCTTCGTCTTTGTTTGTGGCGACATAGCAATATGTTTGTTTTGGACCCCCTAGGAACCCGACTTTTGGTGCTCCTTTCTAGTCACCGTGCTTCGCCTCGCCCACCGTAGTCCTGAGCGAGAATCAACCGTTTTGCTGGGAAGGACCTCCCGAGGAACACGTGTGGCCGTGGGCGCTGTTGGCCACTCGGCAATTAGTCGTCGCCTCTAATCCTCTCACGCTGTCGTCGAAAGTTAATGAAAGGTTCTCGGGATTCCCAACTTTGCCGTCCTCTTCGGCGCCTCGGCTGCGCCGTCCGCTCCCTAATGGCCCCTGGACAGCTCTGCGCGGCGACTGATTGCCCGCTTCCGTTCACCTTGGTGGGCGCCACTCCGATTCCGAGGCCAATTGGCCTGCGGAGCCACCCTGCCGAAAGTCGGCGGCGCCTTCTTTAATCAAATCTGCAGTCGACTCGCGATTCAATTAACGCTCACTTGTTTGTAATTGTTTTTTTATCTTCTAGCCTCCGTCCCTGTCGCCTCGAAGTCGTCCTCCTGAGGGGGATTAGCCCTCTCCCTCACCTCCGACAAGCGGCAGAGGCGGCTTCCAGGAAGGCTGCGGGACCAACGACGCGCTCTCGTAACCGAATTATTCGTCTTTTGTCCTTATTCGACTTTTCGACGCCGCGGCGAGGGTGGCAGAGGCTCCGCGATCGATCGCTTCAGCCTCCGGGCCAAACTGGCTCTGGGCAGGGCTCGGATGGCGGCGGTGTAATTTATACGAGATTAGGGGTGTCCCCACGAAGACGTCACTTTGTGGGAAGGAGGGGCACGGGCGGTGATTAAGTGTCACCTCGGGTTGAGACCCAAACCGGAATGCGGATTCGCGTGGCCCTCTGTTTGTTTGTTTCCCCGAGCGCTTTTTCGGCCGCCGGCGCCAATTCAGGCGTCAAGTCACCACTTATTCCGCTCGACGGGCGACCAATTTGAACTCGGCCCTCCGAAGGTCCGCGTCCCGGGCCCGCCGCCGAATTATGATGTTTTTGTGTGCCGCGAGTAGCGCATTCCGTCGACGTCTTCCAGGGAATCGGCTTTTGCGCCTTCGTCCTCCCGAGGTCGGAGTCCCGTTCGGCGCCATAGGAAGGGAAGAGGGGGACGAAATGAAGCAGCAAAACAAGTCGAAACACTTTGGGAAACGCTGTTAGCACGCCTCTTGCTGCGGGCCCAGGCGTGCGCGGCGAAGCCGCGGAGCACACATTCCCAATTAACCTTCAAACGAGCGATGACCTTTGCTCATCGAGAAGTTCTCTGAAGAGTTGGCACGCCGAAGACTCCGTGGCAGCTCTCGACCGCTCGCGCGCCTCCCCTGTCGTTTCTTACGCGTTACCCGCGTTTGGGGACTGATTTCCTCTTCTTCAGATCGTTTCGTGGAGAGTCGTGTGCCGCAGTGATCGTCGAATTCGAGAGAACGGCGGCTGTGAACGTGAAGCGAATCAATCGCACTCGCACGAACGCCATCAATGGACGACGCCTTAGGGCTGCCGCACCGTTTTGCACAATTCTGACATGGATCGGGCTAAAAAGAAGCTTGCGTCGGCTCTCGACGGTCTCCGCAGCCTTCATGTGAAGACCGAGCTCGACTTGAACGAGCGCATCGCCCCGGAGCACGTTTGTCTTTCCAAGGTAGCTCTCCCTTCTTCTGCATTCTATCACTCGGTACACTTTCAGATCGTGCGCCAGGGATTTCCAGACGACCCCAGATGTATTGCCTTCGATCCGATTCAGCGACTCTTTGCCATTGGTTCCTCCCGAGGCTCCGTTCGGCTTCTCGGCCGAGATGAGTACCATCTCAGCCACGACTGCACCTCTTTGCCGGTAATTCACGTGGAGTTCCTCGTCAACGAGGGTGGCCTCATCACCGTGTGCCCCGAAGACACAATTCACCTCTGGAACTACCGACAGAAAGTGCCCGAAATTGTGCATAGCCTGCAGATGAACAAAGAAAAGGCATGCAGAAAGCTGGCGGCACTCCTTTAATGTACTCGTTTCAGGTCACTTGCATCCACCTCCCGTTCCAGAGCAAATGGCTGTACGTCGGCACGGACAAGGGCAACACATACGTCGTATGTGTAGCCACTTTCCAACTGTCAATGTACACGATCAACTGGAACAAAGCGATAGATCTGTAAGTACCAATGGACGCTCTTTTACGGCCTTCGAGTGTCCCATTTTCTGCGCTTCTCGTTCGTCTTGTTAATATTCATTATTGACACTCGGGAGCGACGTCGCTGTAAATATCTGGCATTGGCACCCGTATATGGAAGGCCCGCGATCTCCCATCTATTATTGATGTGTTTTATTGTCGCCTCGTGCATGGGTGAGGCATACGAGGGGAGCAACGGGACGAACACGTCGAAATACCGAATATTTATAAAGGGAGTCGCAAGAACAGTGCGTGAAATCCTCTGAAGTGACGACGATAAAAAGGGGCGTAGAGAACGCAACATCCGGTTTCTCTCTCCGTTTTGACTGTTCACTTGATTCAGAAGCTGCCGAACGCACCCGGGATTCGTTCGCGAAATCTGCGTCTGCCCAGATGACCCGAGCCATCTCCTGATTCTCTTCGAGAAGGGGATTCTGGTTCTGTGGAATCTATCAACGCGAGAAGCCGAAAGGATAAACCCCGACGCTCCCGTTCGTTCCTTCAGTTGGCACTTCGACGGAAAGCAGTTCATATGTGGGCACATAGATGGCTCTTTGACGGTGAGGAAGCGGCGCAAATAAATCATCCAGTCTTGCTTGCAGGTGTGGAACACGAGGAAGCTCAGCGAGTGCCAGTCCAAGACCGTCCCACACGGACAGGGAAATCAGCGGTGTCGTGCCATAACCCGCACCGACTGGACCCACGCCCAGGACAATGACCAGGCATCGTGGACCATCTTCACCGGGGGAATGCCGTCGGACGAAGGGATACTCCCCGTTCTGACGATTTTGAAAGGTTCTAAGTCGATCACGGCACTGGAAATGGATCACCAGCTCGTCTCCTTCGTCACTCTCTGCGCCCAGCCCTTCTCAAACGCGCCACAGCAACCCTACGCTGTAGCCGTGCTCCTAAAAAGCGATTTTCTGGTCATTGATCTTCACTCGCCTGGCTATCCCTGTTTTGAATGTCCGTACCCCATGGATGTCCACGAGTCTCCCGTAACATGCGTCGAGTATTACTCGGAGTGTCCCGTCGATTTAATCGCGGCTTTGGTGATGGAGGGCCGTAAACAACGACGGCAAATCCAGTTCAGTGACAAGGTTAGCCACAACTACTTTCTGTCACTGGTTCGCCGTTTCAGCAGTGGCCGGTTATGGGAGGCATCGGAAGGGAGTGTGCAACCAGTCACGAAGAACTTCTGCTTACGGGTCATGAAGACGGTTCCATCAAGTTTTGGCATGCTTCCGGGGAGCACCTTTCTGTGCTGTACAAACTCAAGACCGGTCGTCATTTCGAGCGCACCGAGGGCGTCGATTTAAAGGCGAACTGTCACGCCGTGTCGCGGTTAGAAATTTGTTTGGAATCCAGAATGCTTCTTGTCGCCGGCTCCAGCGGTCAGATCACACTGTTTCGATTCCAAAGAGCAGAAAACTCGAACGAAATCGCCGTTGTCACCATTCCTTCGCTGACCATTGCCAGCTTAAGTGCCGAAGATGAAGAACAGTCAACGTCAAGGGACGGGTCGTCAAGAGATGCGGAGCGCCACCACCGTTTGAAGAGCCAGGACTCCCGATCTTCAGAGACATCAGAGGGTAGCCAGAGTGGTTTCATCCTGCCTTTGAAGGTACGCGGTGGTAGCGTGCGTAGGCCGGCAGGTTATCAGGTGTGTTTCCGCTGTTTTCCGATGATGAACGCTGTTCCAGCCGGAATTGGTGTGCCTTATCCCCTGGATATCGACTTCGAGCTCTGAGACTATCCACTCTATGGCTTTTTGCTCTGCGTACGGAATTCTCGCAATCGGCACAGGATCGGGTCTTGCTCTGGTCGACATCGCAATGTATTCATTGATATACTCGTGGACTACGGTGGAACTCAGCGGCCGGGATGCCGTCCCCTTCTGCATTCAGGCTCCCAACAGCGACACATCTCCGTGTGTTGAGGTTAGTCTTGTCTTCTCCTTACCGTAAGCCAAATGCGTCGTAGTGCTCGGGCGTTTTGTGTTCAGAGTGTATCCAACCAAGATGTATCCTATGCTCTAACTGAGTGTTCCTCTATTTTGGTCCCAGATTGTTCACAATCTTCCTGTATACAGCTCTGTAGCTAGGAACCGTTTCGATCTTTTCGCTTTCTTCTTCAGTCTCAGACATTAACATTTCCTATTTTCCCTAATCTACTTTCAGGACGCTTCATTTCGAACTAAATTACTTCTTGTAAGTAGAAGTTCATCCGATGCAAAATCGGTGCGCATGTCCACCTTTAGGCTTTTTTCTGTTCGATCTGACTTCCTTTTACATTTGCATGCTCTTTCTCTTCCAGCAACCACAGTGTCCATCCGATGGCGCATCTCCCCAGAGAACGCGCCAGCTCGGTCGTCAGCTTAGCACAAGCGGAGTTGTTTCGCTTTTGAGGCGAAACACTGCCGATTTGGCTGCGAGCGCTCGAAAGAAGCTGCAAAAGAAAATGTCGAACCCGGAAGCGATTCAGCGTCGCCAGAAGGGCTTGCGTAGATTTGACGATGACGGGGGAATCTGGATGGGCCCCGAGCAGGAAAGTATGGAAACCGGCGAAAAAGACCACGATTCACCTGAGAGTGGATCGACTCCAGTAAGTCGGAGGCATTCGGTTAAACGTCATGTCGGAGGTCTTGATGGCGGAATCACTGTGCGCCGTGTAAAGTCGTTTCATCTGAATCACCAGCCTGTCGTGATACAACAAGGTATACGGCGTTCCGTATCCCTTCACTCTCAATCCGCATGCTTTTCCTTTCCTGCGCACGAGAATGCATTCCTGAGTGTCTCTTTTCTTTACTGAACCGTGAATCTTCCCTGCGTCCCCCTGGCAATCCCACTGCTTTCTTCCGTTTAGGGTCTCCACTCCAGTATGTCCGAGTGTCGTTCCTCTCCTAGCAACTCTTCCAACAAGTCGTTCATGCGACTCAACACGGAGTTCCGGCAGAAGTCCGGCGATCGGAGGCCGGTGCTTTCGAAGGCGCAGTCGGTGATCGATTCGTCGGTCGGTGGAAATGGCTCCTTCCGGTGTACGAACGGTAATACATCCTCCTTGTGCTCGGAAGCTTTCTCCCCACGCAAACGATCCCCTCCACCAATGTATCACACTCGCTCATTGATTCGATCTTTGTTCAGGTGATCCAACTTCCTCCATAGCCAACGGTTCTAGAAGTCCAAGTGTCTGCAGCCAGGAGAGATTTGTGTTTAACGAATCAGTCACCTCTCTGAAGTTCATCAACTCATACACCAAAAGAAACTGTAAGTTCCACGTGCCGTTCTTGAGCTGTGTCATGGTTTCAGCGCCAAAATGCGGCCCAAGTCTCTGGATCGGAACTTCGCTAGGTTCCTGCATCTCGTTCGACCTTTTGTTGCCGCACGATAGGATGTCTACAAACGCTGCCATTAATGCATCGGGTTTGTTCGTTCTCTGATCCTCCTTCCTAAATTACGATATCTGAATTGTGCCTTCCGCCCATTTCGATATCTGCTAACAAAGCGCCCTTTCAGCATTCTTCGACGGACCAAGAGGTTTGACAAGCATTTTTATAGAATCAACGGCTCGGTAGATTAGATAGCATGCACCACTAGATGAGAATCTCCGCACGTAGCATTTTCTTAATATTGCAAAGCAAATATCACAGTCACACACCGGAGCAGTTTGCTTACCACTGCAAAGTTTAGTTGCTTTCGCGCTGTCTTAGATTAAACGTTTTCAGGTTCTGTGATTCGTATGAAAGGTGAAAGTATTTCTGTGGTGTTTCTGGACAGCTCGTTCTGCCTTGTTTCGCCCGCAACGGATTCATGGAAGGATCCAAACAAGGAACAACCCATATCGTCCAACTCGGAAAAGTTTGTGAACAGGATTGTGACGAAGGCAAGCCTATCACCGGCGCTTTCGAATGCTTCGGAGAATCACGGAGCACCAGACGACATAAATCAAGTAGGTTACCTATGCGGGTCTTCCAATAGCCCCAGTTCCAGGTGGTCGTTTTGTGTGCCGAGGAGGAGATCCGGGTGGTAGCTCTTCCGTCGTTCAACCAGCTCTTCCACTACAAAGCGGAGATTCCTCTTGTGAAAGTGAAAGAAACTCACATTCGTGGATATCCCGCCCTTCTTCTGCTGAGCGCTTCGGGTGCAGTTCAGGTCCTCAGCCTTCCCAGTTTGAGGCCGCTGTTCAGCGCGCCGCTGTTCAAACAGTCGCTGGAGATTGGCGACCCGTAAGTGTTTCTTCCGTTCCGAGACAACTCCTAAAGTTTCCAACCTTATTTCAATTACGTTTCTTGTGGGATCCGGTCGTAATGTCGTGGCTAGAGCCCTTCACTTCATGTTTCAGCATGTGCCATAAGACTTCCTTCTCTGACCATGGCCTCGGAGTTTACATGGCCACTCCTTCTGAGGTATGAGCTCTGATTTTCCATTTACGCATTTGTCTCCTTGTGTTTCAGATCCAGAAGTTTACCGTTTGCTCAGAACTGACCTCACAAGTAGCCGAAAGCATGGGAGAACTGTTTGTTCCTGTGGATACACCAGAGCCGCCGAAGACGTCATTCTTCAAAGGCGTCTCGACGCTGTTCTCTTCTCAGAAGGAGTCAATCGATCTCGACTCCGTGTGTAAGTGCCCACTCCGTTTCCCTCCGAACCGTTCGTGTGTTTTCTTTCCAGTTTCGGAGAAGTCGAATTCGACCACCGTTTCCGGGATGCGATCTATCGCACGGACCATACAAGGGCCGAGCCTCGAACAAGCGACGGGTCGCGCTGTCACTGCTGGTCAGGCTGCTTCTATGGCAGTTCAGGTGGGCTGTCATTTTCGGCTGAGCTCAAACTGATCGTCCTGTTTAGGCGTTGAACGAACGAGGTGAAAAGCTAAATGCAACACTTGACGCTACGGAGCACCTCAAGAACAACGCGATGAATCTACAGCAAAGGAGCGGCAAGCTGTTGGAAAAGTACGAAAAGAAGAAATGGTACCAACTCTGAGTGAACACCGAATCCTTTCGTTGAATGTATATACCGCTTATTATATATCTATAGCAGAGGATTTTAAGATGTTTGTGATTTTTTAATATAAATTTTAGTATAGATGAACGTACATGACACATTTTCTGGCATGTGATCATACACTAATCTATCACTGACGTTGTAAGCCGCTGCCCAATATCATCTCAGAGCTGAAAACTTCGGCACACAAGGAAACCGCGGTTTTTTGCATTTTTTTTTTGATACTGTAGGCAAAATTCGCGTAGTGCTTTCGAAGAATGACCAAATACAGAAGATGGTACGAAAGTTCTAGAGCATGAAGAAAAACCAAAGAAAACTATGTACGCACAGAACGTCTCATCACCCGTGGGATGCACTTCAGCGAGGGAATATGTGACGGAAATAGAACTCATCGGGGACAGGTCTAATTCATGGCCGAACGGTCTAATCCATGGCCATGGCCATGGTCTAATGTAGTCTAATCTATGACCATGGCCATGTACGTGTGCAAGAAGCTTTGAACGCCGCAATCATTGTTACGGCCATGAACGGTGGTCAAAGGGAACCTGGTCTATGGTGCGGAGCATGTGTCTACAAGTGTACAGTACAGTAAAGTGGAAGAATTTTGCAAATGTGGAAGAGCTTTTGACTGCCTCTTCCAGATTCACAGCCAATGAGATTTCCTCATCGGCGCTGCCACCGCCTGCCAGTACGAGTGCCTCATTTTAGGCCACGGGAAATTGCACCGATTGAAATTGCACAAATCGCACCGATTCTACGGTTCTAGGTGGTTCCCCATGGGTTTGTAGTGATCCTTTTCGTGTCGGTAACGTTCATCAGGTCGATGCGACGCTGAGCGATCAAGCGCATAGTACCAGGAACATCCTTAAGGCCGGAGCAGAAACCAGGTAAAATTCGGGACACGCGTTCCTGTGACTTATGTGACATACAAGCAGTAATCTCACGAACATAGACCGAATTCTCAGGAGGACGAACTGCTCGACACGCAAAAGGAGCCCCAGCGTCACTAGAAACCCATGGGGAACCACCTAGAACCGTAGAATCGGCGCGATTTGGGATTGGCTGTGAATCTGGAAGAGGCAGTCAAAAGCTCTTCCACATTTGCAGAATTCTTGCACTTTACTGTACTGTACACTTGTAGACACATGCTACGCACCATAGACCTGGTTCCCTTTGACCACCGTTCATGGCCGTAACAGTGATTGCGGCGTTCAAATCTTCTTGCACACGTACATGGCCATGGTCATAGATTAAGCTACATTAGACCATGGCCATGGCCACGACTGAGCATGACCACTGCCATGGCCATGAATTAGACCATTTCAGCAACGGCCATGGCCATGAATTAGACCTGTCCACTCATCGGGGTGGCAGCCTAAACCGATAAGCCGCATGTTGCATCAGCGTTCCATTGCGCGGTCACTCGACAATGCTCACGGCGGTCCGCTCAAATCCTTTATGGTTCACGGAGAACTCCTACTCCCGTACGACACATTCATTCAACCTATGCCTCCATTATTATCAGCAAACACACGCCGCCGCCGGTGAACTGCGACTCGGGGACTGATCGGAGAAAGCAAACTGGGTAGACCAATACCCACCTCACAGGAAAGAAATGGAACGACGAGCTAGCAAACATCAACAACTTTAATATTCCGTGAAAACAAATAACAATACATGAGATGTTTATTGGTGCTGGGGTTCACCACGTCCGAATCCGTGGCGGACGGGGGCAGCTCCAGGTCCGGCTTCAGTAGCCTTCTCAGTCGCGGCGCGGTATCCAGCACGCTCTCCTTCACCCTTAGGTCCACCTAAACATAACCGCGATGAATGGCGTCAAACGTGATGGGACACTCACCCATTGGGGCCTTAGCTCCGAAGGCAGGACGCTCAGCGCGCATGACCTTGTGGGTAGCGGGAATGACATCTTCAGTCAGACCGAGATAATCGCGGAGGTACTTAATGCCATCATCGGTAAGGTAGAAATAATAGTGGCGCCAGGCGAACTGCTCCTTGACCAATTCGCGGGAAGCCAAGCTCTGAAATCAAGTCATATGTTATCCGCTATCCATTGGACCGTCTCGGTAAAAGTTACTTAATGCAAAAAGCATGTAGGACAAGTACTCTGATCCTTCTCTGACAGGAACAGAGAAATGCCAGAAACCCGATCTTTATGCTATGCGGCAATATCCATACCAACGATGATTGAGAGACACATGATGGCTTGGTAATGTTGCCAAAGGAGGGATAGATGTAAGCATAACGAAACGAACCTTGCAGGCCTTGATAACTTCGAGGTTGCTAACTTCCTTGATTTCAGGGTGGACCTTGAGGTTGAAGTCCTTCTTGGCGACACAGACACCTTCCTCGAAGAGGTGCTCGTAGATCTTCTTACGGTTCAGCTTTGGCATCAACATGATTGTCGGTCCGAGTTTGACAAAATATACCTGAAAGCGGGACAGAAACGGTCACAAAACTCGCACAAATATTCCAGCATAGCCACGCCACGCTAAAGACACAGGACACACAAACTAGCCAATCCCGAGATTGCGCTTTCCAGCACATTTTGCAAGAAAAACTTTTCATTTGAATCCCATGATTCGCAAAATACATAGCGCATTCCGAAAGAAGCCAGCGGCACCCCCCTCAAACGAACGTCGATAGTATTCGCCCAGGCCTCATTTAACACAATTTCGCGTCAGGACCAAATATTTCAAAAAAAGCTATCAAGCGCCGACGTCTCCAAGACAGATTTGATTCGATCGGAAGCTGGTCCTGAGAAGCTAGTTCGCTTTCCTAGCGTTGTCTACGACATAGTCGCACTTGCTGGGTGTCTAGACGTTCATTCCACACTTGTAGACACGGATAGACGTCGCTTTTGACGAACGCAGCCAAATGGTCTGAACGTACGGGGTTTCCTACTCTACTACTATCCCCGCGTTCGAATTTCCCGTGGCCTAAAATGAGGCACTCGTACTGGCAGGCGGTGGCAGCGCCGATGAGGAAATCTCATTGATTTTCAAGCCTTTTCCTAGCTTTGCGCGATGTGATCTTGACGACACTTGTGCGGTATGCGTATGACCAGCGTGCGCCAAGCTAACAGAGGTTCAGGTTGTCGTGTGGTGTTAACTACTCTGTGATCGTGAGCGTTTTTTGCTGGTTGCGCTACAACTCCGCGCTTGCGGGAGAATCAACTTGATCTAGAAGGCAAAATTTCAGAAGGGTACAATGAAGTTGGAAACCTGCGTTTATTCTGGATATAAGATCCACCCCGGACACGGAAAGCGCCTCGTCCGTTCTGACGGAAAGGTTTGAGCTACCGTGCAGGCTTGCATGTAAATCCTTGTTGTAGGTGCAAATCTACCTGAACAAGAAGTGTCAGCGTTCGTCCTGGGTTCTCAAGCGTAACCCCCGTGAAATCCGTTGGACCGTTTTGTACCGCCGCAAGCACAAGAAGGTAAAATTCGTGCAGTTAATGGTGCAGATCACAACAATACTTGCAGGGTGTCCATGCCGATGATCATACCGCCAAGCGCCGTGTCAAGCGCGTCGCCCAGGTTGCTTCCCGTGCTATTGGAAACATGTCGCTCGAAGCCATCCTCGCCCAGCGCAATCAGAAGCCCGAATTCCGCCGGGCCCAGCGTGAACAAGCTGTGAAGGCCGCCAAGGACGCCATTCGCGCCACCCGTGCCGAGAAGAAGGCGAAGAAAGTCTCTGTAAGTTTTGCCTACCTGCAACCGTTCTAAGAGGGTTCTTTTTTAGGAGAAGAAGGCCCCCGCCCAGAAGCAGAAGGCCGCCAAGCAGGTGAAGACTGCGGCTCCTCGTGTTGGTGGAAAGCGCTAAAGTTTATTGTTATTTGTTGCAAATAAAATTGTTACCTGTTTTCTTGACGCTTGGGGAGGTTTCTTGGCCTTGCGCCGATATTTTGCTTAGTAGTGGTCTTCCTATGCTGTGATAGGTTGTAGGGATGGCGCTGTAGGCTGCTGCTGTGCGTTATGGCGGGCTTCTTGGCAACTGTGCTCATTGTTGTGGTGAAACTGATGCTGGAGTTTTGGAATGTCCGTCTGCCTGTGTATAATCTGTCACCAGGGCAGCTTCGGAGGGTCATGTCGTCGTCAGCTGACTCCATCTGTCCCTTCCATGTAGTGCCTCCCCTTTCCGACGACCAGGAGTTCCTCAACTTTCGAGCTCAGCGTTACATTTCCTTTAGAGGTGCAAATCTTGAAAGCGGGCCTGGTGACCAACATAGGCATTAGATCACTCTTGGGAGTCAGTGGCTCCGAAACTCGACCATCTGAAGATGCTGTACGACGATAGCACCTCCGAGGACGCGATGAAATGGGTGGCCGAGCAGCTGCTGTTTTTGGATCTCGACGATTTGGATCTCCAGCGGATCCAGGTATAGTCGGATTAAAAAATTGCTGACATTTTTTCGATTTGGTCCCACAACGCTTTTTTTGCGCGCGCCACGCCATCTTCGTGTGTGGTACTGCATTTTACAATGGGAAATGCAAATCGTCTTCATGTTTGAACACTTCTGATGGGGATATCACACGAATCTCAAAATTCTACAAGCAAATCAGTATTGCCTGGTTAATTGCGAGTCGATTGAGCCCAAAATTGTCGAAATTGAACGCATGTACAAGAAGTTATTCACATTTTCATCGCCAGATGCCGCGATATCAATGCACAAACCATGGTTTTGCGGTGTTTTGCGGTTTCTTTTGGAGTTTTCCCCGGTACAGAACATCTTTATCGGATTGAGATCACAGTAGTATAGCGGAAGTTACGACAGTTCCACTCCTAACCCCCTATTCCCCTCGTCGACGAACCGTGATATGAAAGAATCTCGTGCCAAAATAGTTTCCCAAATTTCTCGATCAGGACAGTTCTCGACTCGTCCTGTGTAGCCCCAACCCATATTTCTGCGAAACCTCCAAAAGAAACCGGCGAAACACCACAAAACCATGGTTTGTGCATTGATATCGCGGCATCTGGCGATGAAAATGTGAATAACTTCTTGTGCACGCGTTCAATTTCGACAATTTTGGGCTCAATCGACTCGCAATTAACCAGGCAATACTGATTTGCTTGTAGAATTTTGAGATTCGTGTGATATCCCCGTCAAAAGTGTCCAAACATGCAGACGATTTGCATTTCCCATTGTAAAATGCAGTACCACACACGAAGATGGCGTGGCGCGCGCAAAAAAAACGTTGTGGGACCAAATCGAAAAAATGTCAGCAGTTTTTTAATCCGACTATAACAAGCGCCCAACTCCTTCCTACGGACGAACTTTCAGAAAGCGAGCCTGATCTACTTAACGGCGTTCGTCGTGGCCCTGCTGTGGCTCCGCGTTTGGCCCTTTGCGGGAGGTGAGCACTTTATTGGCTACACTATCTTCCGCGAGGTGCACTTGTTTGTCCATCTGAGATTCATCTTCGCCGGCGTTACCGCCGGGGGAAGACACGAGAAAGGCGGCGTGGACTCCGAGTTCTGGATCGTTTGGGCGCTGTTCGTCGGTTCCATCCGAATCGCGCTCATCTTGGCGCGAAGTCGACTTTCCGAGGTGGGCGTCCCCGTCCGGAGACCGCGACGCTCTGAGTTCAGATTCAGTGGGGGAGGACGAATTCCTCGAAGAGATGCGACTTCTTCGACCTCTACAGAGTTGCCACCATGGCCTTCGTATGCCTCACGATCTCCTCTCTCCTAGCCACGCTTCCGATGGTCTCGACCGTCAAGATTTCGGTCCTCTATCGTCTTTTCATGTTTTTGGACGTGGACACTTCTAACACAAAAACATGAAAAAAAAAACAAAAACTTCCGAAGTTTCAAGAAGATGAAGACAATTCTGAGCGCCAGAAGTGGGACGATCCCAAAAAGAGCTACCTCCCCAAGGCACCCAGATTGGGATGTCAACATACTGTGTTTAGGGGGTGAATCTGGTCGCTCTATCATCAGTCCTAACAGCGTCGGTGATCGCGCAAGTGAATCCACGCGTCTCCACGTCCGAAGATCGTCCGACGTCGACGCCAGTTCTTCTGTTAATGCTGCTCTCTCAGATCTCCGAATTCGTCTTCTATGCAGTGGCACTGGTTCGTCGAACACTAAAAATGCTCTCTCCAACGTGTATTGCAGTGGTTCGGCTTCTTCGTGCGCTCCCGGGTCTTCGCCCTCGCCTTCGTACCCATTTGCGTCCAATGGGGCCGCATCCTCTACGGTGATCTCAAATTGCTTAGCGGCGGGCGAAAGAAGAAGGTGGCGGTCAGCGAAAGCAATGGGGAAAGGGATTTAACCACTGACACTTGAGAGGTCTTCCCTATTACAATACTCTGAACTAGGCCCTAAAGTTCGTGGTGATAGTGCAACAGTTATAGAATGCTTTACGGATGTACTGTACAAAGAGAATAAAGCGACTATGCACGAAGAGATCATTCAAGGACCCGTGTTTCGGCGAAGGACTTTGAGGTGTCAGGACCGATAGAAACGCGGATTTAATCGGCGGTTTCTGTTGAGCAGGTCGAGGAAAAGCCCGTAGAAAGCGTCGTCCTCCAGCCGCTCCCGATTTTGGCCCACGTGGAGTTCACTTGTTTCTGGGCGGACGCTTCGGCGGCGTACTGTAGCTGAACAGCAGCGCGCACAATGCAAGGCGTAGGAGTACTCGTGGCAGCGCGAACCGCAGCCGCAGTCCGCAATGACGTTGAGAAGGAAGAGAAGGAGCAGCAGGAGCGGGACATCTTCTGAAAGGGAAGATCACACGATGCGCGTTTTGGCAAATTTGTGCCCCCGAATACACCACTCGGATAACAATACAAATGAGAGAACAACGCGCCATAAGGATACGGTGACAGAGTAGGCGCATTTTCTTCCAAAATCTATGAAGGGAATTTGCTTCAAGTTCCAGGGGCGTCATGAAAGATGAATTTCACTGGGATCGATCAGGACGATTATGTGAGAAAAAAACCCTGCGAGAAAAAAACCCGCGAGAAAAAGACCCTGCGAGAAAAAAACCCGCGAGAAAAAAACCCGCGAGAAAAAAACCCTGTGAGAAAAAAACCCGCGAGAAAAAGACCCTGCGAGAAAAAAACCCAGGAATGCCAGATGACAAGATGATTTTGTTATGTATTTGATGAAAACAGTGGTTTTTCGCCGATTCGAAAATGTGCACAGCAGGGTCTTTGCACTATTAACAAATAGCGGTCAAAACTCGGAATAGCCAAAAGTATAAGTGTCTAAACATGGCTGGAAAAAAGGCCAGCTGAATTTTGTAACGTACGATAAGTTGCCAAGACTAGGGTTCGCTTAAAATTAATAGACTTAGGTTTAGGCCAGAGCCTAAGCCAAGTTCGGATGTTAGGCAATGCGCAAAAATGAATACGGGGCTCTCTTCGCTCGCCCACAACCTCAAATATCTATCAAATATACATAGTCATCGGCCGGAGCCTAAGCCAAGCCGGGTTTGCAGAAGCCACGACGACTACAAGCCTGGAGGCAAGGCTTGGCTGAGGCTCAGACTAAAACGTAAAACTGGTTGAATTTATGCCTATAAGTTATCCAAAACTTATCCCATGACGGGTTTTGCCTAAGTTTTGAAGGTATCAGTGTCAGGACAGGTCTAATCCATGGCCATAACCGCGACTGTGAATGGCCAGAGCTGTGGCCGTGGATTAGACCTGTCCTCACTGGCATTCCTGGGTTTTTTCTCGCAGGGTCTTTTTCTCGCGGGGTTTTTTCTCGCAGGGTCTTTTTCTCGCGGGTTTTTTTCTCGCGGGTTTTTTTCTCGCAGGGTCTTTTTCTCGCGGGTTTTTTTCTCGCAGGGTTTTTTTCTCCTACAACGATCAGGACAGTACTCCAGAATCGATCTGTCGACGAAATTTGTCGATTTCTCCTCCGACGGACAATAAATTTGTGGCAGAGATCGGCGAGACTCTCCTCGCAAACTGATTAAGCCGTCAACTATTCGTCTGCACATCCTCTTCCTGGACTTACCATAACCTTTAAGCATGTCCACCCTTCACAAACACGGTTTTTTTTCATTGAAACCGTGAAACTGCACGAGATTTTCACGATTCTCTGCCGAAACTCCGAAATCCCTCTCTAAATCGACCGCTAGGCACCTTTCGCGCCAAAAATTTTCGTTGCGGGACCATTCCCGATTTTTGCATAAGATTTTCCGCGTCGACTATATGTCGCGCCGCTCTTATGACGTCGCGCTTGTGACGCCGCGCTTATGTCATGACGCCAGCGCACTGCGTCACCGTTCCCACCCCCTTTGTAAAGATAGCTCTCGCGAGAAGGGGAAAGAAGCTACGCTCCTCACCTCCCCCCGGAATCTACAATGTTGAGGACCTGCTTGTCTGGTTTATTTCCAATCCAGGCAGTGACACATTCACATGAGGAGACATCATAATGATAACAACGACATACCTTCAAAAACGAGCATTTTCCAGGGATTCCAGGCAACACAACAATTCTAATGTCAGAATTAGATGAATAACGACGAGGCTTGTTAATTTATCACTCATTTAGTGAAATGCAGAGCTCGTTGACGGCTTATGCAGACACACCCTCCTCTCTCTTGGTGGCAAGCAGAAGCGCATGCGTATCGGCGATCGAAACAGAAACAATTTTAAAGCCTTCAAGATGAGCTGATGTGATCTTTTCGGGTGAAGGAATGACGTCCCCATCAGAGATTCCCAGACCCAGCTGGCCAACAGTGTCGCAGCCCCAAGCATACGCGTCTCCTAAGAGGGTACTGTAAATTGACGTCACACAAAAGAACCATTACCGTTCTGAGTCCAAGCAATTGAGCAGCCAATTGTAGCAGTAACACCCACAATCTGATCACCTTCAGCAAGTGGAACGGGCACCTTTTGCAGCGAAGTATAACGCCAGTGGTCATTGTCGTCATTTCCTGTCCATGTGTCCAAACCCAGAGCATTGTCAGTGTTCTTTCCCATGGCATGAACAGTACCGTCTGCGGAACGACATACAGTATGGTGGACACCCTGAATGTGTGTGATATCACCAACGCTACCGTATTCAGGCGCCAAAGTGGGTAGGTAAACGTGGTAGTCTGTCTCATCGGCTAAAATTATGACGTGTAAGTAGCATAATTTAAGTACTCCAGCCATGTTACCTTGCATCTTATCGCCAGCAGTACTGGGTTCCTCGGCTTCTTTGGGCAAGGGAACACCAAGCTGTCCATAATTGTTCAAACCGAACGCAAACCAACGCCCGTCTTCAACTTTAACCATTGACCAGTACCCACCGGCCATGATATCGACTGCTTTGTTTTCTTTCCGAGCCTTCTCTCGCAAATTTATAACCAAGCGTCTTGCGTTACCCGAGCTGTCAACCATATAGTCTAAATATAAAAGAAGATTGCTTGACAACGCATAGAATTCAGAACTCACTCGACCTAATGTGAGATGTGCGCATGGTGCGTCCCAGCTGACCTTGAGTTCCATCACCAAAAGAAAGAACTTCACCGTTGTTTGAAAGCATCAACAAGTGGTTCTCACCCGCAGCGATCTGCAAGTAACAAATAACAAACCATTATACACTCAAACACCACCTTAACGACATGAGTAGATTTGTAGTTGTTGATCAACGTTGGCTCTTTCTGCATGTCTTGCAGGATAGTGTGGGAGTCAATATTTCCCGAAGCGTCGCGCAAATTGCCCCAAGCGTATACGGTACCATTCTCCGTCAGAGCAGCTGTGAAGCTAGCGCCCGCAGCAAGCATGACAATCTAAACAGTCATATTAACATCTATGCGAAGTTCTTTTTCATACCTTTCCATGCTTCTTCAGACTATCAGGAAACTGGAGCAGTTTGAACTCATCGGTGGTTTCCTCTCGTTCAACATCTTCCACCGGAACCGTACCCTTCTCGTTCACGCCACATCCATAGACTTGTCCATCAGTCGTTAGAAGGAATGAATGAACACCTCCAGCAACGGCCTAAAACAGAGTCATAAGCAGGAATAACGAAATCGTCACTGACCTGCGAGAATTTCAAACCCTCTGGCAACTCAGTCACGTGGCGCGGCTTCTTCGTTGTGTTTCGCCCAGGATGACCAAGCTGCGGACCTTCTCCACAGCTCAGCACCCTGTCAGCAGCAAACTTCGGAATGTAGTTCGCCTGGCTCAGCAACTCATGCTTAACCCGCTTCGAGCGTGAGGTTGTTGGTTCCACTTGCTCGACAGCTGATGTTTCCTTCGCTTCGGAAGCCTTCTTAGGTGACTGTTCACCCGCCTTCCTCTTGGCCGGACGGCTTACCTTCTTGGTGGTGGATTTCATTTTTGGTCTAAAAAGCAAAAATATTAGGAAAACCACTGAGTGGACGACAACACTGACACGCTACCGTACCTCACGCAGTTCATGACATTAATACGTACTATCAACGATGGCAAATTTCAGAGAAAACCACAGAAGAGATTCCAACGGAAGCGCGCCTGACGCGATAGTATCAGAAAGGGATGCTACAAGTTTGCATTTCTGCAATTCGCATGGACATCCACCTGTGCGAACGTTTCGCTTACCCCGCCATCGTTTGATGCAAGCGCGTCGTGGTGGGACACGCCCATTTCAAACGGCTCTTCCCTGAAATAAACACGCACCTCCCGCAGATATATAACGTCCGGTGTGTATGGGACAGGGTTGGCATTCGAGTCAGAAAACGTCGAGTCGTTTTTTAACTCCATAAAAGCGAGCAATCATAGCGCAGCGGAACTCACAAGGGAAGCACTCCAAGTGATAGTTGCAAATCGAAATGAATTGTGGTGTGACAGATTGTGAAATTATGTTGTGGGGTGTTTTGAATTTTTGTCCGTTTTTGGGGGGCGTTTTAGGTGGGGTGGAGTGGTTTGTTTTGAGTGAAATTTTGTGTGTATATTCTTTAGGGAGGCATTTAAATTTTAGTGAAAAAATTTTTTGGAAGTCGTGTCAGGAGCTGGAGATACGATAGGATTTTGTCTGAATAAATTGCGCACAAAGTTACCGTTCTCGATTTTTTAATTTCGAGTTCCTCTTCGAGAAATCAACGAATTAAGTTTTGGTGTGATTTTGGTTCGGTGGATGGTGGTGGATTGCGAAACCGATGCCACGGGTCTCGACACGATTCGCCTGTGCCGCAGGGGCAACGGGCGAACGAGCGAGCGTCGACCTGTTGCGCAGTTGCTTTTCACTTTTTTCAACATTTTACGTGAACCCAAAATTCTCGCGAGTTAACCTGTCGCGCAGCCCACCCAGGCTAGTTGTGAAATTATATTGTGGGGTGTTTTGAATTTTTGTCCGTTTTTGGGGGGCGTTTTAGGTGGTGTGGTTTGGTGCGTTTGGAGTGAAATTTTGCATGCATAATCCTTAGGGGCGTACTTAAATTTTAGTGAAAAAATTTTTTGAAAATCGTTGTAGGAGTAGGAGATACGGTAGGATTTTGTCAAATTTGAAAAAAATCGATTTTTCTGTAGGAAAAAATTTTGCGGGGTTAGCTTTTAGTGCATATTGTAGAGCGTGAAAAACTGCATGATTTCTATTGAACAGATTTAACCAACCCAAAGTTCCCACGAGTTAACCTGTCGCGCAGCCCACCCAGGCTAGTGAAATCATATTTTGTGATGTGGAAATTTTTGTCCCGCTTGGGGGGTGGGGTGGTTTGGTGTGTTTGGGGTGAAATTTTAAAATTAGTGTCTCTTGGGTAATAACTTTAAGTGTGTAAAATTTTGGGCCCATATCGTGTCAGGAGCCCGAGTTAGGCCTGATTTTATGGTTTTTCAATAAAAATTCAAAATAAATTCGTAGAAAAATTTTTATATAAGTGATGTTAGTATCATTTTGAAGAGCAAAAAATTTTGAGAAAGTGCGATTTCTTCGATTTTACTTAAAAAATTTAGAAAAAAAGATAAAAAATGTTTTTGACATCTCGACTAGTGAAGTTCCGGCCGTTTTCAACTCCTTCAGGAAACATTTTTTCGACATAATTTTGGTATCATTCGATAGATTTACGATTTACGATTTATTTGTGGAATCTTCAACATTATATCGAGCCACACCCCATATGAAGCCCAAGCCAAGCCACATATGAAGTCGGTCTTTCTCTTGCTCGTTGTCGCCATCGTTGCGTTCCTATTTTCTTAGTGAAGTCATCTCGCCATCTGGTCCTCGGTCTTCCGATTTGGCGCGTCGTCGGTGGTCGCCATTCTTCGAGCTTCGTTGACCACTTCTCAGGCGTTTCTCGAGCGGTCTTCCAGGCATAGTGCCATTTCCTTGTTGTCGTAGATCCGTGGGCATCTTTCAGCTTCGTTACTCCTCTCAGCCACTCGTTCGTCCTTCTGTCCAGGAGCCTTACACGGAGCATTCTTCGTTCCATTCGACGCTGACTGGTTTCCAACTTTCTTCGTGCTGCTTTCGTCAGCGTCCAGGTTTCACAACCGTACAGCATCGCCGGTAGCACGCACTGGTTGAAGAGTCTTCTTTTCCACCGCATCAGGACAGAAGGCGACGTCAGGAACTCCTGGTACTTGCGGACGACGTTCCAGTCGCTGCGTATCCTTCGTCCCACTTCTTTCAGATGATTTCTCGCGAGGCGGACTTCTTGGCCGAGGTAGACGAACGCTTCGGCTTGTTCCAGAGCGTTTCCGTTCAGGAGAACCGTCGATTCTTCGTTCGCCATGATCTTCGTCTTCTCTGCGTTGATCTTGAGGCCGCTCCGGAGGGACACTTCATTGAGTTCGTCGACCATCTTCTGCAGTTCTTCCTCGGACGTGGCCACCAATGCAATATCGTCTGCAAATCGGAGGTTGGACAGCCTCTCACCATTGATGTTGAGTTCATAGTCCGACCAGTCGAGTTCGCGGAAGATTTGCTCGAGTGTCGCCGTGAAGAGCTTCGGACTGATGACGTCACCCTGCCGGACCCCTCGCTGAATGTTGATTGGCACGCGGACTTCTTCTAACTGGATGTGGCTCGCGGCTTCATCTTGGATCTTCCTGAGAAGGGCGACGATTTGCCGTGGCACGCCTTGCCGTTCGATTGACTTCCAGATCGCGTTGGCTTCTACCGTGTCGAAGGCCTTCTCGAAATCGACGAAGGCGATGTAGATCGGGACGCGGTATTCGCGGGTCTTCTCCAGCAACTCGTTGACGGCGTGCAGATGGTCGATCGTCGAGAAGTTTCTTCTGAAGCCGGCCTGTTCCACTGGCTGGGCGGCGTCCAAAACGTGCTCGATCCGTTGTACGATTGTCTTCGTAAGCAGCTTGTAGATCACGGAGAGCAGCGATATCGGTCTGTAGTTCTTGATCAGCAGCGGGTCTCCTTTCTTGTACAGGAGCACAGTCGAGGCATCTGGCATCTTCTCGGGAACTTCACAGCATCGCAGGCACCTGTTGAAGATGTCAGTCAGAGGGCGAATGAAGCTGCTCTCTCCCAATTTAAGCATTTCCACCGTAACCTTGTCTTGTCCAGGGCTTCGGCCAGTCTTCATCTTCTTCAGCGCTTCTCGGACTTCAGCTTCAAGGAATTCTGGGCAGTCGTCCGTCGCTTCTGGGGCTTCGTAGTCGACGTGCACGGTAGACGCGTAGAGTTCATTGTAGAATTCCCTCACAGCGTCGTGGATCATCGTCTTCGTCGTACATAGAGCGCCTTCTTGGTTCCACAGCTGGACGATTCTTCCACCAGGAGTCAGTGATGGTCGTTGATGTCCTTCCGGATTTCTCGGCGCACCATCTTGTTGAATTCGGTGAATTCCAGGCGGTTCGAAGCAGTTGTTTGGCGCTGGCGTAGCACGTGTCGTTGGCGAAGGAGGGCGATCGTCAGTCTTCGGGTCTTAACTGCAGGCTCTTCGGCGAACTGTGAGGCGTCTCGGATATAGTCCACGAGCTGGGAGTAGGCGCATCTCGAGTTGCGGTCAATCACGGGCGGCTGGAGCACGGTGGCCATTCGGAAGAGGTTCCGGTTGAGGCGCTTCCTCTCCTTCGGCGGTGGCTGGATTATTCTGGTTGCCGGTGTCGGTGGCTGGATGACTACGCGAAGAATCCGGTGGTCCGATCTGGCGGATCCCAGGACAGTCGAACTTCGGAACTTGATGGATCGCGGAGCCAGAACGTAGTCGATGCAATTACGGGTTCTTCGATCTGGCGAGATCCACGTCCACTTCCGTCCTGGGCGGCCTTTGAAGAAGGAGTTGACCGATCGGAGCTTCAGATCTTCACACAGGTCCACCAGAAGTTGGCCTCTCGCGTTTCGGTCGCCGTATCCGTGGTTACCGAGTGCTTCTTCATCTTTGTCTTGCTTGCGGCCCATCTTCGCATTGAGATCCCCGAGCAGAACAGGGAACACCCGCATTCGAGCGATTGCTCCCGATCCGGTACTACTGACATCCCTTTCCCAACCAGGCATGCCAGAAGCCCGCAGTTCCGCCCGAAGATCATCAAGCAGGACTTCGTAGTCATCATCGTCTTCTTCTTCGCTGGATTCGTCGTCGTCATTTCGGCTTCTGAACCCAGTTGGAGGCGCATACACACTGTAGAGGCGCAGGATTTGGTTGCCAAACTGGAGGTCCAGAAGGGAGATCCGACTGGAGACGCGGCGGAACTGGACGACTTGATGCTGCAGCCGTCTTCTGATCAGGAATCCGGTGCCGGACGGGTCGACGCTTTCTTCGGGTCCAGCGTGGTAGAACCGGAACTCCGAGTCGTTGAGGTCCAGCGCATTGGTCCCTCTCCAGCGCAGCTCCGTCAAAGCGATGGCATCGATGTTCGTGGGCGTCAGTTGAGAGTTGCGAGTACGATCCTTGGCTTCTGGGGGTGGAACATACGGCTTCCTGGTGTTCCAATCCTTCTGAGAGCCGGAGCGATCACTGCTGGAGGCGGATGTGAGACAGACGATCCCGACACGATTCGCCTGTGGGAGCAGGGGAGGTGGCAGCAAGTTGCAGACGAGCGAGCGAAGCGAGCGTCGACCTGTTGCGCAGTTGCTTTTCACTTTTTCCACAATTTGACCGATATTCACCTGTTGCACAGCCGCTTTTCACTTTTTTCAACATTTTACGTGAACCCAAAATTCTCGCGAGTTAATCTGTCGCGCAACCCACCCAGGCTAGTTATGAAATTATTTATGTGGAGTTTCAGATTTTTGTACGGTTTGGGGGGAGGGTTTAGATGGGGTGGGGTGGTTTGTTTTGAGTGAAATTTTGTGTGTATATTTTTTAGGGAGGCATTTAAATTTTAGTGAAAAAATTTTTGAAAATCATTGTGGGAGCCGGAGATAGGTCCGATTTTGTGTTTTTTTTTCATGACTTTGACTTTATTTCATGGATCAAAGGCATTTCGCCTTGCATGACACCGAAAGATAGACAACAGAGGGCGTAGATGTCGAACCGGTCGTAGACGACGCGCTTCAGGGACATCTGGGAATCGGCGAAACTCTGGAAATGGCGGCAGATCTTCTGCTTCTGGGGCGTTTGCGGCACTGGGAGGCTTGTCGGCGACAGAGCGTCGGCGACCTTCGGGATGACTTCTCAGGCATCGTCGGGCATCGGATTCCTGGCGTCGGACATCTTGTTGTCAGCGGTGGTTTTTTTTTCATGAAAAATCGAAATTAATTGGTAGAAAATTTTTTTTGTGCGTGCTTAGGCTCATTTTGAAGAGCGGAAAATTTCGAAAAAGTGCGTGTCTCAGATTTTGCTAAAACAAAATTAGAAAAAAAGAAAAAAAACATTTTTGAAAAAAAGCGTGCTCCGTTCAAAAGCCTAAGGATCTGTGGATTTGCGTTTGTTCTGCGCGAGCTTGGTATAAAAAGAAATCCCGTTCAATGCCGCACAAAGTTACTTTTCTCGATTTTTGATTTTCGAGTTTATGTTCGAGAAATCAACAAAAGAAGATTTGGTGCGATTTTGGTTCGGTGGATGGTGGTAGATTGTGAAGCCGATGCCACGGGTCCCGACACGATTCGCCTGTGCCGCAGGGGCATGGGCTCTATTAGCGAATAGCGGCCAAAAGTATTTTTGGATGGCTAAAAGTCGGAATAGCGGCCAAAAGTATTTTATCACAATTTTATCATAAACAAAACATGAAATGTTCAATAGTCTTCCTCTTCGGGTTCTTCTTCGGGTTCTTCTTCGGGCTCCTCTTCGGGCTCATCCGAGCTTTCTTCGGAGCTCTCTTCGGAGCTTTGCCTGGCCTTCTTTCTCGCCCGCCTTCCAGAAGCGGAAGGCGGGGCATGTACGTGGTCCACCACCGGGATGGACAGATTTTGGTTAAGGTTGTTGTTACCACCCGTGATGCGCCCACCGTGGATGTCGCCATGGCGCATGCTCCCATGGCGCATGCCTCCGTGATAACTGTGCGCGTGGAACCATCGTCACATCGGACGGTTGGGCCGCCTATGGAAAAATAGAGGAGCTGGAGATGGAATACACCCGCCGATGGGTTAACCATCGGATAAACTTTGGAAATCCAAAGGATAGGGCAGTCCACACACAGGGGATAGAAGCCACTTGGGGTGCCATAAAATCAGACATGCGTCACCTGCGGGGGACATCTACAGAAAAATTTGCCTCCCACCTCTATGAATACGCTTTTCGTCGCTATTTTGAGAGACAGCGAATTTTCGAGCACAAAAATTGTGATAAAATACAGGGTGTCAAGAAAATACTGTGACGCGGAAAAACAACTATAACTTTTTATTGAACACACGAATCAACGCACGTAATACATCATTCGAAAGAGCAGAAAATTCTGAACAACACACACATCACTCGCATTCAAAATGACTTCCTCCTGCCGCTATGCAGGCGTTCAAGCGCTTTCGGAAAGAGTGCAGAATAGACGCTATCATTTCCGGAGTTATTTCGTCCCATGCCTTCTCCAGAGCGCGTTTCAGCGAGTCGATGGACTTGTGCCTGACAGCGCAGGCCTTCTGCTCCATGATACTCCAGACAGCGAAATCCAGGGGGTTCAAATCGGGCGAATTTGATGGCCAAACTTCTTTGTCCCAGAAGCCCGGGAGGTTGGCTCTGCACCAGTCAAGGGTCTTCTTTGCGCCGTGAGCAGGGGCCCAGTCCTGCTGGAGCCGCCAGTCGATGTTCTCTGCGTTTGCTTCGGCCCAAGGGATGACAGCGCCCTCCAAGATCAACTCGCGGTACGTTTCGGCATTGATTTTTACTCCTTTTGGGACAAAAACGAGCTTGGTCTTGCCCAAGTCAGAGATTCCTCCCCAGACCATGACACTTTTCGGGAAATGTGTGTTTTCTGCCTTCACAGTGCGGAGAGATCCTTGAGGAAGCAGTTCCCGTTGATTCTGTGAGTTTCGGTATGGTTCGACAGTGAAAATCTTCTCATCGGTGAACAGGATTCTGTTCAACCGGTCGCCGCGTACCTGGCCCTTCATTGTCTTGCATTTATCCAATCTTGAAGCCTTGTTTGCGTCTGTAAGATGCTGCCCCTTTGCGAGCTTGTAGGGAACAAGTCTGTTGTAACGCACTCGATAAGGGGTACGCACGTCCGGTCGTATGCAGCGTGGGGAACCGAATAACAAAAATATCTTTATTCGACTGTCCCGTGCAACACACAAAAAACACACTGCCGATTAAAACCCCCACACGGCACAGCAGCCCCAGTCTAGACAGTCACCGCTAGACAGTCGTGCCAGGACAGGCATCTTACTACAAGTCGTAGATCCTCTCGGACGAGCTGACGCATCGATTCGTGGCTGATGTCGTGCTCCTTGGCCAGTTTTCTGATGCTTCTCTGCGGATCTCGCTGGATCTTGTGCCTGACCTTCTCTCTCAGCGCTGGAGTCCTGGCAGTTCGCGATCTTCCACTGCGGTGACGGTCCTTGACCTCTCCTGTCTCCTGGTAGCGGTTGAACACCCGATGGACTTGTTCCCGGTGCAGTTTCAGTGTCTTTGCGATCACCGGAATCGGCATTCCCCGCTTGTGATAGGCGACAATGGCGGAACGGTCCTCAATTGACACCATTTTTTCTGAAGTGAATAACAGAGAATAACAGCGTGAATAGCAGTAATAATGCAGAATGGCACGACAAACATGGATAAAACAACAGGAGCCCCGTAAGACCAAAAAAAGTGGGAAAAATTCAAGTTTTTTTTCCGCGTCACAGTATTTTCTTGACACCCTGTACTTTTGACTTCCAAAAAATACTTTTGGCCGCTATTCCGACTTTTGGCTTTCAAAAAATACTTTTGGCCGTCCAAAAATACTTTTGGCCGCTATTCGCTAATAGAGCCGGGGCATGTTGCGTGCGAAGCGAGCGTCGACCTGTTGCGCAGTTGCTTTACACTTTTTTCAACATTTTACGTGAACCCAAAGTTCCCACGAGTTAACCTGTCGCGCAGCCCACCCAGGCTAGTCCACTCGAAACGATCGGCAGCACCCGGACAATCGGCAATACCGTAATCGCCCGCACGCTACTCAGGGTGGTCGCGGCGGGACTATTCTCCTGCCGGTTACTGTGTTTTCAGCTGCATATCAGCAGCGTAGTTCTCGCGTTTTTTGTGATTTAGTTTGATTTTAAGATAATCCCCACTCATTTCTTTGATCATTCTCATTTCAGATGCAGTCAGAGTGTTTCATTTGCAAAAAAACAGTACCCGTCAGCTATGTCGTTAAATAACCACTTGCGCAAAGTGCACCATGTCTTCCAGCGCGCTCTGGATGACACTTCAACAGCTATTCACTGTCCAGATGAGTCTTGTAGTTACAGAGGGCCTTCTGCCGAAGCACTCAGAAAACACACCGAACGCAAACACTCAATGGTAAGCTTATAACTGTCTGCTCGGTGTTTATAAGTCGTTTCAGCGGGCAGACTAGAAGACGACTAGAAGAAGACCGGCGACTACGGAGTGATAATATGGTTCTTGTGCATATATATGACGTCTCGCAAGGCGTAAGCCTTTGATACGAGAAATAAACTCGTAAACTCGTAAACTTCAGCGGGCAGAAATGACTACTCCTGGCTACCTCCGATGTGCCTACTGCGATGTCCATACTTCCACTCATTTATCTTACATCGAGCACGTCCGGACGATACATAATGGCAATCACACAATTGACCATAAATGCTTAGACTCTGAAGACGACTTTAAGGTTTGATCTTGTTGATATATTCTCACTTCGCAAGGGTTTCAGGGCTGGCTAATTAGCTTGAAAAAGAAATTTGGTGTGGATTTCGTCAAGCGACGTGGTGATAAGAACACAACGACGGGTCGAACAGTTCGAATGTTCTGCTCCCGTAGTGGATCGGCTACCGAGAGTTCAAAGCTGACACAAAGTGGAATAATTCCGAAAATATCGATTAGGTGTAGAAAGGACTGTACGGCTTTCCTACTTGTAAGCTTGAAATTGCGTGCCTTATCATACTTTACATAACAGGCTCACGTCACTGAAAGCAGTATCAACGTTCAATACTGCCTTGAGCACTGTCGCGAAGCGACTTATAATTGTTTGTCTTCTAAACTTTGCATCTGCTGCGAAGATTCAGGTATCAAGTAACCGTCCGTCTGTTTACCAGACAGGACTATCAAGATGACCCAAGCGGATAATCCTGTGAAGAACCTCTTGAGAGGGAACTCAGAAGAACCGCAATCAGATGTGAGAAGAGCATCGCATTGAATCTGGATCCCGCCTCCTAATCACACTCTGCGAAGGCTAAAAACGACCATTCAGTCTACTCAGAAGAACCGAAGACGGTCGGGCCGGAGCCCATTTGATTTGTGTCTATTCCATGTAATCATAATTGTATTATTCGTGTATTGTATCGTGTAATTTCGTGAATCTTGTAATAAAGGTTTAATTACCCAAGTTTGAAGTTTCACTGCTAACACACAAGTCCCGCGTGGCAACTCAGCGAGCAACGACGACAGCAATCAACGACTTCGTCTTCTTATCCCAACCACCACCCTCTCGTACAAGCACGCTGGACACATCATTGAAGCTGAGGATGGGAAGTGGATGCGCCTGAGTACCGAAGAACGCAATTGGATTCTCGCTCTTCTCCGCGACAATCGAAGTGCAGACTACATCATGGAAAAAAATAGGAAGTAGAAAGGAAGTTCCAGCATACGACGGGCTTCAATACTTCAGCCGTCGTGACATCTACGACATAGACCGGAGGCACAACGCTCGGAAATTCCGGTTGGACAATGACGATCTTAGCAGCATTCGCAAACGTGAGGCACAAGATGAAGATCTATATGGATTTGTTGAGCCTACAAATGACACCGGTGAAGGTTTTTGCCTCATAATTGGTACTGAATATCAACGCGATCTGCTGCTTCGTTATGGGAGAGAAGCTATCTGTTTTGATAGCACGCACAACGTGACCAAATATGCTCTGAAGTTAGTTACTGTGTTGGTCTTTACGGAATCTGGTGTTGCGAGAGCCGCAGGCCTGTGCTACCAGAAATCCGCTGCGGACATGCTGCCGTTCTTTAAATGGATTCACAACAGGTGGATTTTAGGATTTATTTTGCAATCTCATAAGCTTATACAAAGTTGCACTTGGGCGTTGGAAGATGTTGATGTTGGCACAACACCGGCTTCAGTTTCCTTCATCTGGTCTTTTCTTTCGTCCAGTCCAAGCATTGCCGCTGGAAACCATCAGAATTTCAGCCTTATTGGTATCCCATATGTGAAGTCAGTGGTGGGTGACCAAGGCCAACTGAACAGTCACGGGTGGCCTCACCTAGCCGCGAAGACGGTCACCTTCGAAAGAGTCGTTTGCTCAGCCAGGAGGAGCGTCAGAGCGGCTGGGTTCCTCTGCTGCACCAGGATGAAAGCGACTCATTTCTCGCAGCATTTTGCCAGCGTTGGGTTCCTACAGTTTTCACTATGTCATCTCTCCAGCGTTTCCTCGGTCTTCCTAACGGTCGCGTTGTTGGTGGCTTCCATTCTGAAATCAAAGTGGACCACTTGTGGCGATCCACAGGTCGGTTAGCTATGTTCCACGCAAACTTCCACTTCCTCTTCGTAGCTTCCTCATTGACGTCTTTTACCTTTGTTACTTCTCGGATCCACTCATTTGTTTTTCGGTCGAGAAGTCTCACTCCGAGCATTCTTCTTTCCATTCTTCTCTGTGCTGCCGCTAGTCTCATCTTCATGGACTTCGTAAGGGCCCATGCTTCTGATCCATAGGTCATTGCTGGTAGAATGCACATATCGAAAAGTCTTCTCTTCCGTTTCGTTTCTACGGAACTCGATGTCAACAGCACTTTGGGCTGGCGAAAGACGTTCCATCCCGAACTAATTCGACGGTTGATCTCTTTTCTGCTGTTTCGGATCATTTGAACCTCTTGTCCTAAATAGACATAGTTTGTAACGCATTCTAAACTCACACCGTTGAGGCGAATGTTGAGTTCCTCATTTGCCATCACTTTAGTCTTCGCCTCGTTGATCTTTAGCCCGAATTTTTGGGATTCTTCATTTAGCTCGTTGACCATCTTTTGGAGTTCGTCCTGAGAATTGGCAAAGAGAACGATGTCGTCGGCAAATCGGAGGTTATGTAGCATTTTTCCGTTGACATTGATTCCATACTCTTCCCAGTTCAGCTTTATGAAGACACTTTCCAGTGTTGCGGTAAACAGCTTAACATCAGTTTTGGGTCTCTCACAACAGGTGAGGTTTGTATAATATGTCTCCGGGATTTTGGATTTTGTTCAGGATGGAAGGAATTGTACCTTTGTTCTTAATGTCCGACGACAGCAAGGCGTTCGTCAACGCCTACAACGAAGCTTCCGGAGGAGCGTCCAGTGGAACTCAACATATACTCTGTTCATGGCACGTAAAACGGTCATGGAACAGGCGTCTAGATGTTGACGTTAAAGATCCAGAGAAGCGAGAAGTCATGAAGCAGTACCTGAACAAGATTCCGCGGTATGTGACTGCTATGTTTCTGCCAATAAGTGCTCTATTTAGCGAAAAGAATCAGACAAAACTCGACGAGCTGATCTCTGACATGCTGACTTTTCTCTGGAACAACGACCTGTAGAACTACGCTACATATTTTGCCACCAACTGTCAGATGAGCGCGTGAAAAAATGGGCCGCTCCCTATCGCGAAGGCACGGTAGTGAACTGCAACATGGGACTAGGTTTCATCTTCTTCTGAAGGATGATTATTTGAGATTCCGGCAGAACAAGCGCCTCGATGAACTAGCCGATCTTCTGATCAAGTACAGTACGGATTCTGCCCGCAAGGACAAGCATAACTGTTTGCTCTTACTCATCGTATTTCTAGCTCCGCGGAAGCACAACTGGCAGGTACCGACTTCAAGTTAGTCATGCTAACCACAAGAGTGCGGAGAAAAAGCTGCATGAAGGAGGACGAGTTGAAAAACAAACTAACGGATCATTCACAGTCTTCTCCTCTGCTACATCAATCGGCCGCAATGTTACCTTTTTCGAACTCTGTACTTGCGCAGAGCAGGTATGTAGGGATACCCTCGTGTATTATACGGTAGACCGTTATAGAATAGATGCCGTCTGTGCCGAGCGTGTCATCACAATATGTCTTGCGACTGCAGCTATGTAAAGGCTGGAGTTCCCTGCATTCACATTCATATGACAGCAATCCAGCATCCTTATTTGCTTAACAGCACTGGTGCACAAGAAGATGCTCAACAACCCACTGCTGTACCAGCCCGGACAAGATCTCAAGAACTCGAAGAAACTGCAGATAGCGAATGTTTGACGCAGAAACATGGAGTTAATTTTGAAGAAAATTTGCTCAAGCAGCTTGCGGTTTGTGTATATAAATTGGTTTAGGACGCCAAAGAAGTGCTTTCGACGGATTTTCCAAGAAATTGCGCAGCCCAGGAAATGATAACTTTGGCCTTGGAAGCTTTTCCTAACTGCGCTAAGCCGCCTGTCCACTTGGTTGCGCGACAAGAAGTAGGTGTTGGTCGGCCACCACGCCCAACCCCACAGCGAAGCATACGTCCACAGAAGCGATCTGTTCCTTGCCGGTCGAAGAAAGGTGACTAAATTGTTTACATTGATAATTTGGAAAAATAAATGATTTGCTTTACTAATTTGATGTGCTAAATCTGAGTTCAAACCTCGATTTTACCTCAGAATTATGTAGAAAAAAAGCGAGAACTACGCTGCTGATATGCAGCTGAAAACAAAGTAACCGGCACGAGAATAGTCCCGCCGCGACCCTGAGTAGCGTGCGGGCGATTACGGTATTGCCGATTGTCCGGGTGCTGCCGATCGTTCCGAGTGGCTAGTCCCCCTTATATGACTGGCTATCATAAACAGACCCGCGAAATACGAAAAATAACGCCAGTCGAGACTAGTACGTTTAAATTGCCGATGGGCGATGCGTCTGTGTGGTCAAATGGTAGTGCTCTGAGACGCCAGTATACGTGTCACGACTTTAGGGCGCAGAACCACTTAGGGCGCAGAACAGGGTCGTGGGTTCGACCCCGTCCGGTGTCACTACTTTAATTTTTGAAATTGTTCAGACTCGGTGCGGGCGAGCGAAGCGAGCCCCGTATTCATTTTTACGCATGGCCTAACATCCAGGATTGGCTTTGGCAAACCCCGGCTTGGCTTAGGATGAGGCTTAGGCTCATGCTCATTGATTTAAGCTTTAAGAAGTTAAGACTACTGGAGTCCTGTAGTCTTAACTGCTTCGAAAATTAAAGAAGTG
This sequence comes from Steinernema hermaphroditum, assembly GCA_030435675.1. NCBI lineage: Eukaryota > Metazoa > Nematoda > Chromadorea > Rhabditida > Steinernematidae > Steinernema > Steinernema hermaphroditum. The sequence goes on from CM059622.1 coordinate 9,534,098, forward strand.
ACACCGGATGGGGTCGAACCCGAGACCCTGTTCTGCGCCGTAAGTGGTTCTGCGCCCTAAAGTCGTGAAGCCGCCAGTACGGTCTCGGGTTCGACACCCTTCGAGAAACTATTTTTCGATTTTCTTTCTTTTCACCGCAAATATACATTTTTATATTGCTTGGTGTTCCTAAGCATCGGTCTTTAGTTTTGCATCAAATATAACTGAGAAAACCCTCTGTAGGAATCAGTGATGCCGAACGAGCGAATAGCAAAGTTCTCTCATGGCCTACATTGCGTAGTTGTGCTCGGACACAATCCATGTTATGTGCGGAGCCGCTAAGACAACAGAGCTCGCCCTTCGGGCTCGCTTAAAATCCATAGGCATAGTCCTAAGCCAAGCCGGGGCTTAGGCAAACCTTTTTGTTGTCGTATTTTCTGACTTTGACTTTATTTCGCGAATCAAAGGCATTACGCCTTGCGCGACACCGAAAATAGACAAACAGAGGATGTCTGACAGACGGCTTCATCCCGGGCGTGGCGTTGATGTCGAACCGGTGGGTGGCGGCGCTCTTCAAGGGGCATCTGGGAGTCGGCAAATCTTCGGATGCCGCAGCGTAACATTGTTTGCAACACAGCGGACGCTTCTGAGCTTGCATCTGATAGTCCATGGTCCGGGAGTTGCGTCTTCGCTGGTACTCAGAGCGTCGGCGACCTTCAGGGTGACATCTCACGCAGCGTGATTCCTGGTGTCGGACATCTTGTTGTCAGCGGTGGTGGGACTACGGCTTCCGGGTGTCCCAATTCCCTCTGGAAGCCGGAAAACTCACAACTGCCACAGTATTTTCTGTGTTTTTAAAAATAAAATGTTGAAGATTTTAGCGTTAACTTTCTCCCCAACCCATCAAGAAGAACAGATCACCCTGATTTTCAGTAAAAATACGGTAGCGACACGATCGCCCGCCACACTGTGATCGAATGCTGGGTCTCAGCACGCTGTGATTGAGCGTTTTTGTGGATTTCGAAAAATTCGCTTTCAGTCTAGTCGAACTTCGCCGAGTCGAGTCGTGAAGGGCCGAGTGGAGTCGGACTTGGCCGAGTCGAAGTCGACTGGAATATTGCAACGGTTCCCGGACATAATGGCCAAAAAAATGGCCAAAAAAATGGCCAATCAAACATGGCCAATTGACAGAATGGCCAATTGACAAAATGGCCAAAAAAAAATGGCCAAAGCAGAAAAATGGCCAAAGTCCCCGAAAACTCTTTTAAATTTCTGGGTGGTCCTTCTGGGTGGAAGCCACTACACTCATGAAACAAACGGCCATACAACAGCCTACGATGCCGACGAATCAGGTGTTCACAATGATTCGACATGAGATTCATCCTAAGGCGAGAGGAATGATCGGAACCACGCTTGCGTTAGGACGTACAATCCGAAGACGTCGAGCTGCAGCTCTTGACCAAACGAAGCTTCCGAGTGCCAAATCCCTTACGGAAGTGCGAATTCCTATTTTTTCTTTCCAATTCCGCTTTTTGATATTTGGATCGGACAAAGGCCTCGATCAGCTAAGCACCTCAAAGGAGATTTTCGCTGTTGTTCCAGCTCTCTTTAAACAGCTGTATACCCTCCACTATCGGGTTGGCGAAAGCCGGACAACTGTACTGCCTCCTCCGAAATAAAAAGAAGGAAACGTACATCATCCTTCTTCGTGCCGTCCAACGCTTAGCTCCTTCGTTTAATCCATCTAGTGTAATGCTTGGTAAGTATCTTCGATGAAAAGTTCGCGAATGCATTGTCGTCATTACAGATTATGAATTTGGTGCCATGAGTGCTTTCGAAGAAGTCTTCCCGCAAATTCGTGTCTCGGGCTGTTTCTTCCACCTTGCAAACAGTCAAAGGAAGCGAGTAAAAGACGTACGTAATTTCATGTGAAGATATGGAGCTACTTCTAAACTTTAGGGACTCAAGCTGGCTATTTGCAAGGATGCAAACCTCGATCTTCAAGTAAGGATGGTCCGAGCTATGGCGCTAGTTCCGAAAACGCACGTTATGGACGTTTGGGGAGAGCTGATAGCGCAGCTGGACCCGAGACTGGACTTGATGCGCAAGTGGTTCGAAACCTATGTGGGCCGCCTCCCGCTGCGTGGTGCGAACCGCCCTCTCTTCTCCCACGACAAGTGGAATGTCTTTGCTCGTTTGATGTCTGATCAACCGCGTACCAATAACTCGGTCGAGGCGTATCACTCTGCCCTGTCGAAATTCTACCATTTAGGTCTACTTGGTCTACTGGGTATTCCTTATCGTATCAGGACCAACTTAAATGAGTTTTCGGGGATTTTGGCCATTTTGTCAATTGGCCATTTTTTGGCCATTTTGTCAATTGGCCATTTTTTTGGCCATTTTGACCGTCTCCCTATTGCAACATGTGGTACTCTGTGCTGCTCCCCGGTGGCCATGTGACGCCAATATTTATTGTCATGGAGTAAACCAAATACTATGAAGATATACGATCAATTAGGGGACCCGTTCCGAGCAGTTTGGAATGCGACGCTTTTGTAGGCTATCTGTCCCTCATAATCCACGGCCGCTGTAGAAGTTCTCTTCGTCTCATTTGATTGACAATGTGTGAGAGAATGTTAACTGTCACAGGGACTCGTGGGAAGGAGCGTTTGACGGTCGCAGTGCAGCACCTGAAGCAGAAACGTCATAGGTCATAGGGTTACTAGTGATTTTGTTACATAAACAGAAATAAGGGTAACCGCAAACAGCTCTAACCTTAAGCACTGTCGAGCAGTGAAGTAGGGACAGTGCATTCCACAGTCGCAGGCGCTGACGGACAGCGTAAGAAGCAGGAGCGCCAGAAGAAGGTAAGCTGCTCTGAAGCCGGGTGGCGAGGCCATGTTCTGAAACTGGAAACCAGTGAGTTCAAACGAACAGGACAAGCGAAAACCAGGAACGGAGCTCGGAAATAGTCCGTGCAGAGGAGGTATTCAAAAAGATGCTGGGAACGCTGTACAGTATTTGTATGACTCAGCTTCTGGCAGCGATGGAACGCAAACTGCTTATCAGTTTCGCCATGGCCAACTAAACGACGTCACAGCGGATGCTGTCGCGACAAGCGGTCGCGTCCTTTCAGCGCGTCCGGGATTTCCCGAAATTCGGCAGAATTTGAATCCCACGCCAATTCTGAACCAGACGTCTACGCGCCGAATAACGTGTCTACGAGACGCAGAAGGTTCCGGAACATCATCTAGACAAGACTGTGAGCTGCAAACAACGAGAGCAGCAGAGTCCATCAGTGTGCGACTGGAGAGCAGCGGTGTTCTTCAGAGTTCCGGAGCGGACTCCCAGTGATCGGTTGATTGTTGCTGTGGGTGCCCGTGCGGACCTGTTGTTTTTGGATCGTGTGGTCCGAATTCTGTATTTGTGTTGCCAATTATTGTTGTTACCGTAGCGTAGGTAAGTTGTTGTACCAGCTCGGCTTTGTTGTATTCCTGGAGATCCGTCGGATTCCAGTTAGTGTCGTATAGGAAGATCGCGCGTCGCGGATCTTTCCTTGTGTTTTGTCCGGTGTTGAACATTGGTGCATCGGCCGGGAATGTGGAAAACGGATAGAGCCTCACTCTCTGACCGCCCTTAAGTTCCACACCCTCGCAGTTCACTATGTCGCAGAGCTCGCCAAAAACAGCCAACTACGTACTCTGCTTTCTCAAAGTACGTAAGCGACTGTCGCCACGCGGGATTCCCTTGTGTACGCGACTTCCAACCACACACGGTAATACAATCACCACTACAGCAGCTAATACACGCGAGCTAACACAGTAGCCTCGCAAAAGCAACTGGCGCAAACTCGCAAGTTTCAACGCCGGACAAAACACAAGGAAAGATCCGCGACGCGCGATCTTCCTATACGACACTAACTGGAATCCGACGGATCTCCAGGAATACAACAAAGCCGATCTGGTACAACAACTTACCTACGCTACGGTAACAACAATAATTGGCAACACAAATACAGAATTCGGACCACACGATCCAAAAACAACAGGTCCACACGGGCACCCACAGCAACAATCAACGGGGAGTCCGCTCCGGAACTCTTAAGAACACCGCTGCTCTCCAGCCGCACACTGATGAACTCTGCTGCTCTCGTTGTTTGCAGCCTACAGTCTTGTCTAGATGACGTTCCGGAACGTTCTGCGTCTCGTAGACACGTTATTCGGCGCGTAGACGTCTGGTTCAGAATTGGCGCGGGATTCAAATTCTGCTGAAATTTGGGAAATCCCGCACGCGCTGAATGGATGCGATCGCTTGTCGCGACATTCCTCACTCACAAACAGAAGTGGACAGGATAAGTGATGCGATAGGTAGAGGTACTGGAGGTCGTGGCAGCCTTCGCTGCGACAGATGCTAATCCGGAAGGCCAACGACACATGCTGCCGAGAGCGGAGTGAACCTTTGTATTACCTTGATACCAGCGTTCCGCCGACGCCCTAATCCGCTGAGGAATCTTTGATCTGAAAGCGCCAGAACATGCAAAATGACGCTCGGCAGCTCCAGGCATACCGTACTTGCGCAGCGTGACTGAATGTCAGCATATACTTCCAACACTAAATAAAACAATCTGTAACAAGTTCGAATGACACAACACATTCAGAGACTTTTTGACTTCTTCGCGGTTCCGATAAATGCAAACATAACAGCTCTCCAATCTACGAGTTCGACGTCCTTACGTGTTCACTAGAATGGCCAGGTGGTGTCCCGGAGCGATACTCCACATCCTAAAAACACGGGCATTTGAAGAAGAACGACATCCTTGAACGTACTCGCGGCTGTTCACTCTGGAAAAGCCTGGAGCGCCTTCGTTCGCCTCCTTCAGCTCTTCTGCCTTCTCCTGGTGGCGACCGCGCATAGGCAGCTGGCCGGTCACGATTGAAATCCTATGGCGCGGAATGCGATCACTGGGCAACTTCTCGAGCAAAATACCTGTTGAGGTGGAAAACGATGTGGAGGAGGAGGTCTGTTGTGGAAGGGACGTCCTCCTCTGTGGTTGTTACCGAAGAACTGGTGCCGGTATCCACCCCTAGATGAGTGCATGCCACGACCGTCCCGTGCTAAATGGCGATGACTACAACAAATTACGTTGTGACAGTGCTTACGTTCAAAGGGAGCATTGGGGTGGAAGCTTCCATTCCCTGGAAGAACCGAGTGGTGCATGCCCGAAGATGGTGGCAGCGGTCCGGCAGGCGGGAGCATCGGAGCTGCGGTCGCGGCAACAACGGCGTGTGCTTGATTCTGCATGTCCTCGGGGACAGCCACTATGGGCGGCAACTGGAACGTCGGTGGCAGAAATTGAAGACCTTGTGGCGTTGGCGGAACTGTCAAAAACAAACAGTGCAGATGGAGAAATGAACGTTTGGATGTCTTACGACTAAACGGAAACTGCGGAGCCGGGTACACCGTAGGAAGCTGTGGGACTAACATCGTCTGAGCTAAGGAGGGAAGGGGAAGCGCGACCGCACCTCCTCCGGAGCGCTTTTCGCCGTTTTCGTTGAATTTCCCTTTGAGATGCTCCGGCAGAGAATCGAGCTCCACGTAAACGCCGTCTAAGATGGACTCGATATCCACTGGAATTTCGTCATACGGGATCTGGGTGACACCGAAGTCGCCATCCCAGTGGTGTTTGAAACGATCCTTCACCATCTGTCCGGGAGCCCAGTCAAGCTAAAAGAAGCACAAACTGTCGTCTGCACACCTCGAAATTTTATTGAAGATACCTTCACATATTTTTTCGAAATCTGGAGGCTATTCTTTAACTTATCAACTATTTTTGCGGCCGTCTTTCTATCCTTCATGGTGACATAAGCACAGGCTCTCATGGGAAGAATGTCAATACGTAGTGGTTCGCCAATTTCGGACAAAACCGCACGAATACCGTTTTCACCAGTGTTCGCCGGCAGTTTTCCCAACCAAATCGTGCGTGACCCAACTGTAACAGAACAACTGAAATAGCACCAGATCAACGCTTAACATACTTAGCATGTGTCCCGGTTTGGTGCGTGGTGGCAAGTACAGCTTCCTTCGCTCAAGTTCTGCTTCTCTATCCACCTCGCTGCGAGAAATGTCGCTTACATGTGGTGGTGATCTGCTTCGAGGGCGCTTCCTGCGGTCATCGCGATCATTCTGACCAAACAACTGAAGGAAAGAGATGCCTCAACAACATATTCAGTAAAAACAACCCCAAATGCCGGAGGTGGTAGGGAGAACGCTGAGGATCCGGGCAGAGCAGTATGTGCTGGAGGGGGCACAGGAGCAGGATAGCCGGAATCAATTACTGCTTGGGGAGGAATATCCTGAACAATCAAAGGCGTGATTAAGTTGAATATGTGGCGAATAGCTTACCACAGTAGGTGGTGGAACCGCCATACCAGAAGGGAAAGGAATGGAAAACTGTTCTGGCATAGCAGGCGGCAATTGAGTTGGCGCTATAAATTGACCGTTCACCTCTTGAATGTTGCGCTCAGCCATTCGTTTCACTTCTGATTTTATCTCCTCTTGGTCAAGTATCCTTCCAGCAATGCGCACAACCTCTTCACGTGTTAGCTGCGTGGGCTGCTCCTTCACTACTGGCCGATGTACTCCCTCATCACCACTGTCTTCATCGCTGTAGTCGAATTCCCGAGTGAGCAGTTTTTGGATGCTTCCGTGGCTGTTTGTGTCCAATTCTCGCTGCTTGACAAGCTTGTCATTCACCAAACGGTGCGCACTTTTGAGCAATTTCATATTCGAGCTGAACACTCCACCGAGATCAAGATTCACAGAACGGATGAGATCCAGAAACTCTTGTTCGCTAACACCATTTTCGGGGACGATGCTGCTTGGTACTGTAAGTTCAGGCACTGGAGGAACCGTGGGTGGCAACGGACTCTCGCTTTCGTTTTCGTCCTCTTCCTTTCGGCGTTTACGAGAATTTGGCGCCGAATAAATATCCATGTTAGCTTTTTGTCCTTTCACCTTAATTTCGACGGCTTGCACATCGGTTTCGATGCCATGTTCGCTGCAGAAGATGAGCAGATCCGACACCAGTATGTCATCGAAGACCTTTCCACTTTTCCATAAGTTTAGGACTCTTACGATTTTAAGCTTAAATATCATGTCTTTTTGCTTTGATAACATTTTAACACCGTACCTTATCCGAAGATGAGCAGCTGAGAAGAGATTGAATAGTTGCCTTCATATTCTTTGCAAACCGAGGTCCAAACACGTCACGGCTGAAACATAAGAACATGATGAAAACAATCATTTGACACTTTAACGCTTTGATACGGTATATATCAGCTATTGTCAGGTTACTTACGACCAGATTACGATTCGAAAGGCAAGCTAAGCGAGCAATTTTGGCCTCGTTTCGAGGTCCCACTCAATTTCGCGTCCAAACATACCTAGCATACTGGTGCTGTGACTGGCGGACAATAGAGTCGATGATGTACAATCCAGGAATCTTGTACTCCGGTTTGCACTACAAGCGATGACGCTATTAGTGGAAAAACAGAACTTGACAAACCTTTGAGCAAAATTTCTCGGTAATCGCAACCACGTGCTTGTAAAACTTCACGGCTCTCATCGCCACCCTCGTGACTTCTACTATCTTCGCCTTGCTGACAGGCGGCTTCATTTCGACCAGAGAGGCAACCTGTAACAACGATGGGTTACAAGCAATGTTAACGCACCGAAAGTCAATTGAACTCACCTCACTGCTGAAAGCTTTCACAATGTCTTCGTCCATTTTGGAAGCTATAATAAACGCAAATAAACTTGGCTTACTTGACTTTGCATGGACAATACAAGCGGCGATACAGCTGACTTGAGCTAGAACCCATGCAAAAGCTAATGTTCAGAACGCGCCTTTGAATTTACAGTATGATTTATCCATACAGGACACGAGTGTCGAAACCCAAAATCACTCCTGCGCACTCGTCTGCTTTCGATGCAAGACGAGCAAATGACTGAAATGTGAAGTGGGGGTTCCTTGTGCACTCGGATGCTGTACGCGTCAAAAACATAACTTTTCTTCGACATCGTCTGTTCTAGTTCTTTAATTTTAAGCGAGATATTCCAATGACTTCGAACACTGTGATTTCGGAAAGTTCGTGAATAATTCTTAAAATGAGGAAAAGCTTTTCCAGAAACCAAATTTACCATCGCGGAGCGAACAGCAAACTCTGTCATGCGCAGGACAGCAAAGTTTCCTAGCCCCCTATTTTTGGGGCTGCTGAGCGCGATGGTGAAATCGGTTTCTGGAAAACCCCAGAAGGGACACGGGACTCGGCATTCGATGTTGTACTCGTGCGCAAACCTTCAACGAGTTAGCTAACTATTGGGTTGGAACATTGAAAATGCCGCTTTTCTCTCAGAGCAAGTTTCTATGCATAAAGATACATATTTCACTGGAGGTATATAACATTTAACTACACTACCTCAGAGCTCTTCCTGGGGAGAAACCTGATCACTCCACAGTGGAACAAGAGAGGTTCCGGGTCGAAAACTCCCATTTTTCCCGTTTTTGACCTCACTGCAAACCTTGGCTTTTTTATTCGTTGGTGTTTCCTGGGGTCCCGTATATGTACCTACCAGATATATGATATACGTATATGTACCTTCCCTCCCAGTTGCCTCCCACTCAGGGCTGTGCGAGACGAGACTTTTCAACCTCGAGACTCGAGACCAAAATAAAAATCCCGAGACGAGACTCGAGACTCGAGACTTTTCACTGTTTTCCACAACCAGAGTTGTTGAGTTCGGGTTTTCGGGCCGGGTAGCCGAATTAAAATTTCCCGGTTCCTCTGATACTTGTTCGACTCGGGTCCACGAGCAAAATGATTGAGTTGGAACAATGAAAATATCGCTTTTTCAGAGCACGCTTCTAACCATGAAGATGCATATTTCACTAGAGGTGTTAACCATTTAAGTGCCATGCTCACATCGGCAAGTAAATAATCCTTTGGAAAGGAAATAATTTTTATTTCCAATGTTGCAACCCTATACTTTATCCCATACATGTTCGTCGACATTATCGTATGTTTTCGGTGGCATAACGGAGACGTAGATACATTTAGATTCCTCTGTCACCTCCTGAAATGTTGGCAAAAGTGACGGCATGTGTGGAGGAAATTGCTATAAAATTCTCTATCCTATAAAACTACACTCTAGATTGCGTGGTCCTGCTCAAAAACAATGAAAACCGAACCCGTTATCTTATTCTTCGAACGACATTTGGGCTAACGTCGTCTTACATTCATGGATCGCTTGATCTGTCTGGATTGACATCAAAATGGAAGTTATCTTGTCGAGAGTGCATTCGAAACTAAAAACGCGCGTGCAAAAGCCCTACAATAGCCAGGAATAGTCCTCATTCGAACGACTTCAGACTTTCTTGTCAGGACCCAAAAGTCTCGAGAGTCTCGAGCATTTCACGAGACTCGAGACTCGAGACCAAAAAAAGCCTCGAGACTCGAGACTTGCACAGCCCTGCTCCCAGTGCTAGGTGACTGGGAAGCGTGCTTCCCACTTGCTGTTTTGGCACTTTTTTGACGGTGTTGCCTGGTTTGTTGAACGACTTAGTACACTTAGTACAGTACCGTATACCGACTTAGTACACCGCAGGGATATCGGTTCAGGACCGACATAGTACAGTAAATGTCGTACGCTGAACCACTTAGTACAGTACAGTATGACACATAGTACGCCGCAGGGAGATTTCGGAATACAGGAATATACAGGTTCATACAGGTTTTTACAGGTTATACAGTGTTTTTATACAGGTTTTAATACAGGTTCAGGAATACCTTACGCTGAACCAGTTAGTGCGCTGACTTTGTACAGATCTGGAAAGGAGCCTGAAGTCATCGTCTGAGGTTTCTGCGGTGCTTCCTAGTGTCGAGGTGTGGATTCTCCCTCGATTCTCCCTCCATGCGTTCAGCCTATCACTCAACTTCTGAACGAAAATATGGATTCTCCGACGGTTCAAAAATTTCACATCTCCGCTCCTTGGACAGGTCTCAAAACTCGATTCCAGAGAGGAAAATTTTTCCATCGAAGTCCATACATCCCCTCCATGAAGTCTTGAGCGGGGAGAACGCACACAGACCAACTTGAAACAGGAAGTACCTCGCATGAAAGACACGAAAGACAACTGTTCTAAGTGGTTCAACGTATTCGCCGTAGTACCGGTCCTGAACCGATCCCCCTGCGGTGTACTATGTCGTCATACTGTACTGTACTAAGTGGTTCAGCGTATGACATTCACTGTACTACCTCGGTCTTGCAGCGAACACCCTGTTTGTACTAAGTCGACGAGCGTACGAACTATATTGTTCAATAAACCTTAACGCACCTTTTTTGACATCAAAACTTTGTGACACACTACTTTATCGTGTTTTTAACGTTCTAAAGCCATTTCCATGAAAATTTGAGAGAAACCCACAGCAATTGGACTGGAAAATATTGGTAGCCAGTTCGAAAAAATGCTACTCCTCCGCGAGGAAAACTCTACCTTCTGTGAATCGGCGCTCATTCGACGCGCAATTGATTAAGGAAGAGGGCTATGCTTGCAGTTTTCCAAAAAACGCACGAAAACATGGAGAAAAACGGCAAAGACTACGGTCGGTTCACCAAATTCACTATTTCGCCTTATGAACGACGCGACCACACGCCGCGAATGTGCAAAAATGGCGTGCCAGGACCAAACGCCGAAAAGGGCACAAGTTTTTTGAATTCGACTATAAAATTGCACGAAAATCGCCATTTATGAGAGTTGCATAACGACCACACACAGTGATAACGTAATGGTAACCCGGTTAGAGCTCCTATTGTCTAAAATTAAACGGTTTTCGTCTATTTTAAACGAGGTTAAGGACGTTGGCGAAGGACATTGGCGAAGGCCGAAAAAAACGTTCTGCCGTCGACGGGGATCGAACCCGGCGGAAAAAGGTGGTGGTCCGGCACGTTAACCACTACACCACACGGTCATCGCCTATCAATGGGCTTTAACAGCACTATATCACCAAATCCCTATCTTTTAACCTACTTTTAGACCCTCTCCCATGAGATGCTGCCGGTGCGGCATACGTCGCTGCACTTCATGGTCATAGCTCTACCAGTCTACAAAGCTTCAGCCAAATCGGCTTTTATCACTTCGAACACCTCCCTTGTAAGTCAAGACCACACGCACGTTTTTTTTTTCGCGAACGGGCAGCACCGCCGAGTGTGGTTGAGGAGAAAGTTCTTGCGAGTAGTGAGAACTAGCGAGAACTTGAAGCATTTCGCACCTATCGTGAACCATGAGATAAAACGACCTCCCTAATAGTTGCTCACCTAGGATAACAATATCTTTGTGTTGTTCGTGCCTATGAAACATAGTTTAGAAGGAAATACCACTTTGAAATGACTCTAAATTAACCAAAATGCTTAGCAACACTATGTTCAACACAAAGAAAACAAAAAACCGCTCAAAAAGCATAACTAAACGTGACAAAAGAAGCTGCAAAGTGAAAAAATGTAGATGAAAATGACGATATGATACAAATTCCCACTGGGAGTTATCCCAGTCGTTCTTGGATACCAACTTCGTCCCAGTGGGAAGCGCTTCCCACTTTCTTGGATATGGGCACAGGAGGGACACCAGAACGCATAGTCTGGGGATAGAATCAATCACTCATACGAACGCACTAACCCATGTTACACAGTGCGAAAATAGACGAAAAATAAAAAGCGACATTTTCAATGTTCTAACCCAATAATTAGGCGTTTACACAACTTTATACGGAACATCACCCTATTCAAGACGTTTGTGCCATGAATATAAAAATCCGGTGGTCCTCCAGCGACATTCCTGAACATTGAAAATGGAGACAGTGTCAAATTCGCCTTAGCAACGGGCTGGTCGCACATTCCAGGGGATGTGGTGCCGCGCGTCGTCGGTCATCACTCGATGGCGAGGTCCGTGAGAAGCTTCGGAGTTGTGGGATGCTGCGATGGACCCCAATGGTGTACGTTTGCTGCGTGAAATGTCCAGTTGTTTCACGAGTTGTACGATTGACATGGTTGATATTTTTTTCCCGCAGTTTCCGTTTACTGGTTGACGAACGTTTAACATCGCGAATCGATGTCCATGTGCGATTTGTAGAGGAAATGTGTGGCGTGCTTAATTTGATCTTTTAGCGATTGTGCCAGTGGAATCGTTCGCACTCTGCGAAGCAGCTTTGAGCTATGGCAGGTGAGTACAGTTTTTGTCCGCTTGCGAATTGTTTTATGCTTTGCAGTCGATGTTCCTCGAAATTTCCGCCTGCTGGAAGAATTGGAAGAAGGTCAGAAAGGTCGCGGAGATGGGAATATTTCGTGGGGACTCGAGGATGACGAGGATATGACGCTTACGCGATGGACGTGCACTGTTCTCGGTCCTCCTAGGGTTTGTCATCATCATTACATTAATACTCTTCAGTTTCTTTTTCCAGACTCCTTTTGAATCTCGTATCTACAATCTTAGCATCGAATGTGGACCGAATTATCCCAAGGAGCCACCTAAAGTACGCTTCACTACGAAAATCAACATGAACGGCGTCAGCCAACACACTGGAGTCCTTGATCCGCGCTGCTGTGCTGCTCTTCGTCAGTGGAATACGGGTAGCTATATCAAGAGCATTCTTGAGGATGTGAGAAAGAACATGATGACGGCCCGCGAGAACATGAAACTGTCCCAGCCGAGTGAGCACGAAAAATTTCCTTAAACTTACCGCGTAAATATGTATTTTGGAGTGGGAATAAAGAGTGGAGTTACGGTGGTCCGTGATGGTTGAGGCTTGGTCGGCTTGGGATTGCCTGAGGGCTTGTGGGATACACCTTACTGGCATGGCGCAGTAAGTGCGAAGGTTCTTTTCGAGGATTCCACGTCATAGTGGGCCTGAGTAAAGTTGGAGAGCCAGCGATGCTCATAAGAACTGGACTGGGTTTGGACCCGCATGCGCACAACACTGACATCCAAGTAGGCTTGTAGACGAAGTTGTCGTTACGTTATGCAGGTTTTTGACCTCTACATGGTGCTTTGACCCACCCCGTTGTACTATATGCAATGGTGGTCTTAGAGGTTGTTGATCCTTGTTCATCCATTTCCTCTGTTACATAATGATATCTAGATGCGTGCGGATCGTCGCATGCCCGAAAAACCGCCAAAGAACAAATCGCCTATTGTTTCTACCGAAGTGTTCCGAGAATCTAGCCTCTTGGGTGTGTAGAGAATTTTTTTTTGACATCCGAGGAAAACAGCCGTTGACCTGCACTCCGAAGGGCTGCAGAGCTATAGTCGCGGTTTTCCATCCCTGATTTCTCACGGAACGGGTGTACGGTATGCTACTACGTTCGAGCATCGCCTTCCATTTACAAGTTTACGGTTATTTATGTCAGCAGTTCTCTCTTGTGCCGTGAGCTAATAAACAATGCCACTAGGTGCGAATGCAAGCTGACCGGAAAAGCAGGGATCCTCCGGGATTCCCGCTGGCTCGTCCTTTCGTGTGTGCACACGTCTTCGCCCGCGGCATTCTCCGTGTTCCTTTAGATACGCGTTATTGTTTTCGACTTTCTGACCGAATGCCATTCGGTCCAAAAATTTCCGCGAAGAAGACCAGATTTCTATCTTCGTTCACTAAGCTCTTCTATGTAGTTCGTTAGAGATCGATGCCGTTATAGGTACTATAATGGATCACACCGCAGCAAACAGAGGCATGATCTCTTTCTTTTCGAACAAGGATGTTCACAACGTGGGACCATCAACCTCTCGTGATTCTGCGAACGACGGTTCGGTCGATGAAAAAACGCACAGAGGTGCCCTTTGATCGCGAATGTACCTTCCACACTTGTGTTTTAGAACTGTTAATTATGATCGAAAGGTATCTACGGAACAGTACCTGTCAAGAAGCGGCCGCAAAGCTACGGCAGGAGATGGAGAGCCAGAAGTTATTGCCAGTCAGGCTTGACTATACCGGGCAGGCACACAACAGGAGATTCGATGAATTCGTGTGTTCCACTTCTCATAATGCCCGCAAAACTCTCGAGTATTTAGGATCACCTAGCGCCAGGCACGGGCAAAGAACTGATTGACATCGCCCTCAGGCTGTTCCGACTTCAAAACGACCTCATTCCTCGATGGAACCTGGTTAACGGGGCACCTTTGAGATTCATTACGTCCAAGAAGCAAAGCCTAGTGAGAACAAACGGTAACGGTGTGCTACCCTATGTTGTAGTAACCTCTTCATTCAGTCTGTGAAAAGCCGACTCTGCTGGAGATCACGTCGTCCCGACCAAATGTTGCCGCTGTGAAGAAGATGAACCTTACGAAGTGAGTTAGGAGCAGTTCGCTCAACAATGACTTTCCTCTCGTTTAGTCGGCTTACCGCACGTGAGCTTGGAGGACGTGTAGGGTCCTATCTGACTCTGCCATTTTCGCTGTTCACTCAGCTGAGAGTTACTCATCGTGTGCTGGGTCACCTTTCGCCGATTTTTTGCGTCGCCTTTGACAGAACTGGTCGTTTTGTGTTTACGGGTGCAGACGACTGCCTCGTCAAAGTGTGGGATGTGGAGAAGGGCACACTTCGCTTCACCTTCAGAGGACATGAACGCGAACTCACCGACATATCCGTGAACCACGAGAACACGATGCTAGCGACAGGATCCATCGACAAGACTGTCCGGTATGCCCTAGTCACGTGCACAGAACACAGATTTCCTCCTTGAAGGGTATTTTGCTTGCGTTCGGGGAAGACCCTGGAAGTCTTCAGCAAGCATACCGCTCAGCTCACCGTCGTCAAGTTCTTACCGTACGTCAGCGACAACGATCGGTATTTGATGTCCACAGGAAATGACGGAACCGTGAACTTCTACAAGTGGAACGTTGTCACAAGCGAATTCGAGTAACCACGCCTTCTCGTTGAATCAACCTTACTGTAGTCATAGGCAACCGGTACAGTTCCAAGAACGGGACGTTCCCAATCAGCGCATCGTGTCGCACTGCCACAGCCCGGGTGGCACGTTCGCCGCCTTCGGCGATACATGCCGGAGTATCCGGATCTTCCGCATCTCCCCCAGTGGGGTATCCAAGCTGGTTGTGCTTACGGCACACAATGTAAGATGCTTGTGTATTCGCGACTGACTAACAAACATGTTCAGGATCGAGTGGACAGCATGGAGTGGGCAAACAGTGGACTGAAGTTCCTCAGTGGTAGTAAGGATGGAGTCGCCAAGGTGTGGGTGTTGAAAAACGGTAAATTCCACTCCACTGACTTGATTGTCGAGTAAGCGCACGTTTCCCGATCCACCATACACCGTGGTTCAGAGATACGACCAACTCGAACAAGAAGAACGCCTACCGCCTAACGATCTTGAACTGGACCAAAGACGATTCAGCTGTAGTTACAGCGGGAACGGACCGTCTTATCCGAATATGGAATTGGAAGAGCGGGGTTGTACGCCATGTTGTCAAGGGGCACGACGCAGAAGCCTATGTGGTACTTCCCCATCCTATTTACCACAACTATGTGCTCAGCGCCGGGTACGATGGCTTCATCATGGTATGGCTCCATTGGCCCGATGAATCAGCAATCAGTTCGCCATTTAGCTATGGGATGTGACGACAGGGAAGCTCGTGAAGACTGTAAAGGACACCAACGACAGCCAGGTGAACACAGTACTCTTCGACATGGCCATATCGCCCGATGGAACGAGAGTTGCTGCCGTGGACTGCCAAGGCTGCCTGCTGATGCTCGGAATCAACGACCACACGATAACGGGATCCGTGCCCGACGAGCAGTTCTTCGACACCGACTACAGGGAGCTGCTCTTCGACGAACACGGCTTCACCCTTGACGCCTGCACAGAACTGGCACCGCATCTCATGTCTCCGCCGATTCTGATCAACAGTCACGGATTTCCACACGAAAACAGCTATCAGCGCCTCGTTCCTGGACGGGACATTGATGGCCACCACATGGACACCGATCTTCCATGTGCGTGGTTGTCCAGGAAGATAGTTGATCCTCTTCCGACCCCCATTCTGCGGGTCAACCTTGAACGCCGAGTTGCTGTGAGGATCGAAGAAGACAAGCAGCTCTACGATCCTACGGAGTCCACAATCGTTTGCAGCACGCCGGTGACAAAACCTCGTCCCGGTAATAGGCGCTTCTGTGTTGTTTGCTATCCGTACTTTTTAGGCAAGAAACCAGCCCAAAACAGTTCTGCGACACAGAACGCCGCTTCCCTGATTTCTCCTCCGGACTTCTCTTCCTCGAGCAACGATTCCACGTACTCGGAGAGCAGAGAAGGCGACGTGAGCGACATGATAGAGTCCGCTTCCGATGAATCCGAGGAGGAGCAGCTGATGGATGAGGACGACGACGATGAGGCATCTGATAGCGACTTCAACATCGACGAATCCCGGCAACGCTCCTCTAGGCAGACCAACAGGCGACTTGAAAGCTCCTCCTCGCGCACACTGAGAACCAACGGCGGTATAAGTGAGCGTCGGCAGTCCTCGAGAAGTCAGCACCGAAGAGTCGGACAAGCGTCCAGCTCTCAGGCGTCCTCGGATAGAGGCGCCAGGACTAGGAGGCAGCGAAGGGACAGATCACCAAGGGAGCAGAACAGCAGCGAAGACGGTGAAATTGTGAACGAGAATACGCAGCTAAGCAGCTCATCGAGCACGCGCTCTCCACGAAGAGCTCAGCGGAAGGCGGAGAACGACAACAAGGCTGCGAGTCAAGAGTATCCGGACTACCCCGCATGGATGAAGGAGCTCGTGCAGCGACGCTTCCCCTTCATCCCACAAGTCGGCGACGAGATCATGTACTTCGCCCAAGGCCACCAGCAGTACCTTCAGGTTGTAAAGAACAAGGATCTCTACCAAGTCCAAGCTAAAATGAATATTCCGTAAGTCATGAGTCTTCATGGGATTCCCCCCACATTTTCCCTTAAGGTCTAGCACAAACCACGAGCAGCACTGCATCGTCCTCAAAGTGACATATGACATTTGCTCTCCCACGAACTGTAGAGTTCTCAGGCTGAAGCTGTGCTCCATCGATTCTCAACGCCGGGTAACTCGGACATTTTCTGTATGGTAAGCGGTCCCATTTGCCTACAAGGCGCACTCCTGTCTTTTGAAGGATGCACGACATCGAGTCGGTTCCGGACTGGGTGATCCCGAAGCAGCTTTTCGACAAGTCTGTGCAGTCACAACATCAGCGAGTGGGCGCCAAAATGCAAACGATTCTGTCGAACCAGTGGTGGGTCGGACAGATACTGCACAACAAACAGAACGAGGTGGACTCTTCGTAAGGCGTTCCTTTGTCAGACAACACGATGACGGCGGGCGTTACAGGCTACAGTGGTACTCTATAAAAGTGAGGTGGGAGAACGGCGACGAAGAATTCATGAGTCCCTGGGACTACGACGTGATCCCAAACAACGAAGCCAGAGTGCGCTCGGAGACGCAGGTCTCCCCGGAAGAACTGACCAAGTACTCCGCCCTGGAGCCGTTGCGAGGCGACTGGACGGACCTGACGAGTGGCGACGCGAGCGATTCGGAGGACAGGGCCAGAGAGAGGATCACGGGATGTGTGCGGGTGGCGATAGACAGCCTCGCCAACATCCCGGAGGTCAAAATCTTCGCTGACCCAGTCGACCTGGTTGCGTACCCCGACTACGTGGAAACCGTGAAGTATCCAGTGGATCTGAGCACTATTGACCAGCGCCTGCGGAACAAATACTACAGGTAGTGGACGCACCAGCACGACTTTGGTGACGCGTCTTTAGGAGGAGACTGGCACTACTCTTGGACGTGTGGTACATCACGGAGAACGCCAAGCAGTACAACGTTCGCAACAGCGACATTGTGGTCCAGGCAAAGGTGCTCACCGAAACGCTGAGTCGGATCATCTGGTGAGTTTTGATTACCGGGTCGAATTTGCATGACCGTATTCAGCGATACAACTTGCTCTTTGAATGCCACTGAGCTGTACGAGGAACTCAGAGAGAGCGCACCACACGAGCTGACCTTTTGGAAGAACATGCCCCAAGTGACCGACGGTACCGACTTCTTCAGAGCTCCCGCTCTACTCATTAAAATCCTTTCAGAGTACCTAAAGGTGCACAGCACGTTAAGATCGGTGCCCTCCCAAAACCCGTCGTTCGAAACTCAGCCATGGGTTAAGGAGGCCAATGAACTACTCAATGCCCTGCTGCTGAAGCACAAGACTCTGGACGACAGAAATGACGTTCAAGGAAGCCAGGTACTTAGGAGTCGAAAGTTTCCAGTCGTATGCTCTATTCAGGAGATCAGTCACGTTTATGAGCGATTCGATTCGCTGCGGCAAATCCAAAAACAGTTGACAGATGGTAATTTCGAGAGTCCTGTTGCGCTCCAAGAGAAAGTGATCGAGCTGCTGGACGAAGTGCGGAGAACTGTGGAGGACAACAAACGGTCGCAGGTGTACCGCGACTGCCTCACGTTCAGGAACGAGTTTGTCCCACAGTTGAAGATTCTGGCTTCGTCCTTCGCGCGCGTCCAGGAGAACGAACCCTTCGAGCGGAGTGAACGCGGAGGTCGTTCCTTGCGATCCAGATCGTGTCGCAACCAAACGCATTACAACACCAGATCCACTGGGCAGCACCAAAGCAGTATCGCACCGTTCCAGGAAGTATCAAGAGCGACTGGACGCCCATCTCGAGGTGCCGCCTCTAGGCTGAACTACAGCGACATCGTCAATGGCATCGATGACATTGACCCCATCGAGGAGCAGCCGTCAACCTCTCGGGCAGTCACGCGCCGTTCTCGGCCGCTCGTACACGACGACGATGTGAGTTTGCTGAATTCTCACAAAAAAAACAACGAAGGTATTGTTAAGATCGCGACCACGAGCCAAGCAGTTCGTCCCCAAAGAAGCACCAGATCGCGTGTGGTTGAGTCAGACTCTGCCTCGTCGACGCATAGCAAAGACGCGTCATGGAGTGCGAACGAAGATGACGTCGAGGAGGAGGCGGAGGACGTCGAAGAAGAAGCGGTGGAGGACGAAGAGTCGACGCCTTCGAGCAGCTCGCGTTCTTCGAGCGAGGCGCGTCCCTCCCGCAAGCGTAGGCCTCCTAAACGCTACGGTAGTTCGCGACACACAGTCCACTACTCACACTTAACTTTCAGCGCCTTCAAGCGGTTCATCATCAACCAGTGGTACAGAGCGCGGTTCGAGGAAGAGGCGGAGAACGGACGAGCGGCTACAAACAGCTCGTGCCAGCGGTCGACCGAAGAGGAACACTGCGCGCCCATCGAGATACCTCAGCGACAGCGACAACTGAATCAATGGCTTGTGCTCCGTCCATATATGAGGGTCCTTGAATGCTCTCCAGCATTTACATCGTGGCTTATAGATACTCAACAGTTTACATCTGATGGCAATGATGAATTGTGATTTCCCCTTTGAACCAAGCTTATATATAGGCTGCTCGCCAGCGTAATCTAGGGGACTATACGTTGGGGTGACATTGGATTTATCGACTCCGTTGGTTTACAACAAGCATATAGAACTTTAGCTTCAAAGGCAGAAGGGGCTGGAATTTGATGTGACAAAATGAGGGGCAATCAGTTGTGAGTGACTACAAACGAAAGAACGACATTCTAAAGGACTGGAGGAGATAGCTGAAAAGACAAGGTGGGACCCGTACAATGAGCGTCCGAAGCAAACAGCGACCGGAAACAGGAGACACACGTTATGAGCGTAACAATAGAGGCATAGATGCCGTAGGAGGTCGTCGGGGTGTTCAGCTCTTCCGGCTGCGCTTCTGGAAACCGGGACTGTTCGTTGTAGGCGAGTGCTGTCTTTTGCGGTGTCGATGAACCTGGGTGGTCAGGAAATTGTTGAGATCAGGACTGCCTCGATTCAGAGCGGAATTTGCATGGTTCAGAGCCTGAAAAGCAAATGGTCGAATAGCGCAAGCGACCTCGGGTTACCTGCTGGAAAAGGAGGATTCCGCTGGGCTCGTGGTTCTGATATTGTGCCGTCTTGTGATTCACAGGCCCTCTGAAGTTGAGATCTGTGAGCGCCTCAGGAGGAAGTAGAGCGGCCTTTGACAGCAGATTTATAAGTATTTGAGCATCGAACTGAAAGTACACCTGCGATGAGCGCGTGCAAGAAGGCTTACTCTGTTGGCCACACGACAGGCCGCTAGAAGCTCCTTGGCGAGGGTCTGTCGCCCCGACTGAAACCCTCGCTCCCAGGCGCGCTTCTTCGCCTCGATTCCGCTCTTGTAGAGCTGCGTGCTGGTGGCGGCGGCCACTTGCAGGTTCTTCCAGTTGCAGTCTCGGTAGAGCAGAGCCACGGACTGGGCACAAGCCTCGAAGTTGTAGAACTGCGTTTCGTCGCCGGCGTCGTCCTCGGACAGCGCCTTCCTGCTTCCCTGCTCCGACATTTCCGCTTCTGACTCTGAAACAGAACCTGTTACTCACGAAGAACGTCCAGTCGAGAGGGAGCAACTACGGCGCAAGATCCATTACCAGCATCTGCCCCACAAGCCCCTGACAATCAATGGATGATCGCCACGCGCACCACGCTTCCCATTTCCTAGCAGAAGAGAAACTTAAATGGAAAACAACACCGCGCTAATGATAACGGAGGCGAGTGGATGGAAATCGAATGAAAATCAGATGCTCCCCGTTTCGAGCGCTACAATTTGCGATCTGGTGGATACTGACGACGAATTTCGTCATTTCCTAAGTTATTCATCTCTCCCGAAGGAGAGCACATCGGCCTCGGGCATCGATCGATCGCTCCAGAAGACGCTTTCGCCGCTGCGGCATCGCCTTCTGCTCACTAGCTGCTTCTGGCTCCTCCACCGCCGCTCATCTCAAACAAACAGACGTCGACGGCGCGCGGTTTCTTCCACGGACGCCCATCATCAACATCTAAACAATCCTCACACCCGTCGCCACTACCGTACCCCATCACCCTGATAAGTCAGGACAAAAGAGCGACGACCGTAGTCATCCGGAGCCTTCCACGAAATGAAGAATTACGATATAATAGGGCAACAATTACCCGAAAACTTATGAAACGCGCAAAGTAGGGCATGCATCACACAATCGCCTAAAACGAAAACAATCTTTAACTCTCATACATATGACACATCGCTGTCTTCAGCTAGATCGCATTCTGGCCGAGTGGTCTGAGGCGCTGCACGGTCACAGTCCTTCATTCTGTGGTCAGGTTCGAATCCCGCAGGGTGCAGAGCTTTTTTGCAATATCTATTACTTTTCAAATTGACGTCCGTTATGGTGGAGGAGTTCTTTGGTGGCGTCTCAGAGCGAGTCCGTGTTTTGTCTTCGCCGTCACCGCCGTTTGCTCTTTCGTCTTCGGTCTCCGCCGAAGCCTCCTCCTTCAAGCGCCTCGATCTCTGCCGCCTCCTGCGCTTTTCTCCTCAAGCTATGCCTGAGGCCAGCCGTGCCGTCTCCCTCCTTCGGCTCCCTCTGATTACCCAAAGCGACACCCCGTGGCCTTCGAAAAGTGGGTGGGGGCAAACTCCACTGTTTGATTCGATTTGGTTCTTCACGATTTCGAAATTCCGGTTCGTCTGAGTGTTTATGCGTTTTCGGCCGTCACAAAGAGTATTGCAATTGTCTTGGCTAGCCGGGTTCGGGTGGCCACTCGAGGCGCCCACCCCGGCGACCTCCACCGCCTCTAATCGGATCGCGTTTGCAACTGCGTGATCGACTCTTTTCAGCGGATGGCCGACTAAATCGCAAATGAAACATTTTGTGGCGTCGTGTCTCCTCTCTGCCTGCCTGTGCTTTTGGGGTACGGTAGTGGGAAGTCACGTCGCACTGTTCCCCTCGAGCGGATGCTTCTCGGTGAGTGTCGGGCCTCGAACGAATTCGAACAGGAGCCCTTCAGCACACCAAGATGATGATCGAAGTGGGCGAGGATTTCGCGGCGGACAACGTCTCCTGGGTGCAGATCTTCATGTTCGACTTCGGGTTTCGGGCGCTCACGAGGCTTCCGGAGTCGTGGCGTCAGCTCGTGATGGACGAGGCCGACGCAGAGGGTGGGTTTTCGAGAAAGTTGCAAGAATGCGCGCGGTCCGAGTGTAAAAACAACGCGGACCGGTTTCCAAAAAATTTACCGAGAAGAGGAAACGCCCACAGACGGTTCACAACCTTTAGGTTGAACTATGAGCTCTTAGAATCTGCACGAAAATGCGACCTTGAAGTAGTGTGCATGCGTGCAAATCCTCGGTTCAGGAAGTGAATTGATCCGAGAAGGAGGCACTCTTCTGTGGTCCCTCAACGTGCCGGTCGACCAGGACCGCCTCTGGGACGTCAGAGGGTCGGTCCTCTTCTTCAAGCTCCTCCGCAGGAACCAGCGGCTCTGCTCGAAGCTCCTCGGCTCCGCCGAGTTCCAGCGCTTCAAGGAGCGCAATGACGTCGATCTGGTCGTCGTCGACCACTTCATTCAGGTACGGCCCCCCGGGAGTGTCCTTTTTGGAACTCCCTTCAGGAGTGCTTCACCTCGCTCGCATCGCTGCTCAATGCCACGACCGTCCAGTTCTCCAACTGGCCCATCGCCGACGGCTATGTCTCCGCTCTCAACCTCCCGGCCCCTCCGTCTTCAGTGCCGAAGACGGGCACCGCCTTCTCCTCCCTCGGGATGTCCTTCTTCGACCGCGTCCGCAACACCCTCTTCCACTCCCTGATCGTATTCGCCAGGAGTGTGCAGACGGCCGTCATTAATCACTTCTACAGTAACCATGGATTCGCGGTAAGCGCAGATCTCCCTTTCACAGCTCTCGGCCTTTGAAGCTCGACCTGTACAGCGTCGAGGCGAGTCACCTCTTCTACGTCGGGCGCTCCGAGTTCCTTGCAGAACCTCTTCGACCCCTTTCGAACCGCATCAAGCACTTCGGCTGCGCCTCCTGCAAGTAACCTACCGACCCCTCATCCATATCCCCCAGCATCCCACAGATCCCCCGAGGAGTACCTTACCTCTCCACCGAGGAACCCGTCAGCAGCTCCCGCGAAGAGGGAACGAGTCGTGGAGGGCCCCCGTCTCCCTAATGGCTCCATCGTTCTCTGTGGAGAACGCGTCGACCTCAAGGTAAACCGATCGGAGGTCGCCTGTCAGATGCCCAGGCCCCATGTGTACAACGCCCTCGTCAAGGATCTGGCTATGGCGGAACTACGGCACACCCAAATGGCCATCGACTTCCCCGAGATCGAATTCGGCCGCCTCGACCGCTCCCCCTTCGTGCTCGTCTCTTTCGGAAGCGTCGCCCAGCTCGAGAACATGCCCAAAGCCCTTCTGCTAGAGTTCCTCCAGAAGTTCTCTGAGCTACCGTACACCGTCGTCTGGCAGACGAACAGTCCCGCGGCAAAGACGCCGAAGGACGTCCGCATTCCGGCGAATGTTGTGCTCGTCCGATGGGCGCCGATCAAGAACCTGTTGGGTGGGCGAGATGGCCGACTGGAGGGATACCGTATCCGTTGCAGCCCACCGTAACCTTCACTTTGTCATCTGTCACGGCGGAGTGAACACCATCAACGAACTGCTCCTCTTCGGAGTCCCCGTACTCGGAGTGCCCCTCCAGGTGACCCACCACTCCTGCCGTAACCCGACCTCCCTTCCAGGGCGACCAATCTTCGAATCTCCAGCGTCTCGTCGACTTCGGGATGGCGCTTCTTGTCGACGTGAAGGCGATCGCGGCGGGTGGTCTTCGGGCGAAACTGCAGGAGATGGAGCTGCACTATGACCGGTAACCCTCCTGTGTCCTCTGGATCCACTTTCTGCAGAATCGCTGCGCGGGCGCGGCTCTTCTCGAGTATGGTCCGGTTCCATCGCGGCTTCACAACAGGATCTCAAAAGTTCTGGCTGAACTGGGCGCGCCGCCACGGAGCGAAACTCCGCGGAAGACGCCTCGTGGACCTCCACTTCCGCGGCTCCCTCGAGTACTTCGCCTTCTTCGAGTGCCTCGGATCCGCCACTGTTCTTCTTCTGCTCATTCGGGTTCTGTCGAGTTGAACGACTCGACGCATAAAGACTAGAGTGACGTTTGAGTCGAGTTGAAAAGTCGAAGTGTCCGAAGACAAACACAACACCTACAGCCGCCTGTTGAGAGCAAACAACACATGATGTGAGCCTGGAGATGGTCTTTGAACTGTAGAAGGCCCACTGACAAGGGACCCTCACAAAGTGTCCTACGCCGATTGAAATGAAACAGTATGATAGGCCTTCACGAGAACAAGAAAACCTCAAAATATGGTGTGCGTATAGAGGTACTAGAGTACCTAAACAAGGTCAGAAAGTTTGGGTTATTGCCATATGGGTGCTGCCACGACTTCCCTGGGGAGTACGCGTACTCATCTTTCTATGCAGTTTCAAATCGCGCATGATATTACGTACCGATGTATCGATGTACCGTGAGCGTCTCCTTCATTGCTACTTCTCTTCTTATTGCTTTCAGGGTTTGGAACTGTATAGAATGATGCGTACTTCCCAGGGAAGTCGCGGCAGGACCCATATGGCAATAACCCAAACTTTCTGACCTTGTTTAGGTACTCTAGTACCCTTATACGCACATAATATTCTGGGGTTTTCTTGTTCTCGTGAAGGCCTATCATACTGTACAAATTTCATTTCAATCGGCGTGGGACACTTTGTGAGGGTCCCTTATGAGCCGAACAAGAGAATGACATTTATTAGGCAGTAGAGACACAAATCAGACCTTGCTTCGGCTAGCTGTTGCCTTCTTGGGTTTACTGTAGTTCACAGGATGCTTGAAGGGTCTGAAACGGGGCGTTCTGGGAAGACTTTGCGGGACCTACCGGCAGCTGGGAATGGTTTCCATGGCGACGTAGAAGGAGAATAGAAGGAAGGAGGAGACGACGAACGCGAGGGGAATGTACCAAAATGTGCGAAACACTGAGCAGATACTGTAGTAGGGAGGGGAATGGAACCTACGATAGTCGGCTACGATGTATCCGAGGGAGAGGAGGACGCAGACGAGGCGAAGCCACTGGAATGCGGCGGGGACCGAGTGCTCGAAGTCGACCTGGTGTTGGCACACCTCGCACATCAGAGTATCCTTCGACTTGAGCCACGTGCCGAGGCACTGGCTGTGGACGTACTTGACGGAGCCATCACACTTGCAGGGGTGGAAGAGCGGATTCTGGAGGGACGCGCTGGCGTAGCAAATGCGGCACCTCTTGTCGACCATGCCGGGCTAATGACGGCGAAGAAGCGGGGGCGTCCGAGGGAGTGTGTGAGGTGTGAACGACCAATCGCGCCGCGAAAGCCAGGGCCATCGAGAGGTTATTTATTAAGACATGTCCTACGATCGAATCTACTTTCGGAAAATGTCCTCTTTCCTATGGGCACTTCGGTGATTGGCGCTCCGCTTCGGTCAGCGCAGCTGGAGGTCGGGCACGGAGTTGTCTTCGACGATCAGCGCTAAACTCGGACGGAGTACGGTACCACAAGGCATCGGGTACCTGACTTGGGCTTCTCAGTGTAGGTGAAGCCGGGGTTCGGGATTCCCTGAGGGACCTCTTCGAAGACGGTGCGGCGACCCCGGTTCTGGAAACGGTAGTGGTACGTGTAGGCAACGATCGTGGAGAGGAGCGCGACGACAATCAGAGCGCCGAGGAGCGCCCCGAGGGCGACAGTGAATCGCGACTCGCGGAAGGGGTCTACGGCCTCGGCGGGCTGGCACGTCACCCTGTCTAACGTCTCGTATCCGGGGCAGCACCGCTTTATCAGCAGAGGCTTGTAGTCTTCCAGAAGCGAGTCGTTCGACGGCGCCGAGTCCTTCTCCAGGAGACTGAAATGAAGTTAGATGGAAGTTGTTCGGATTCGGGGATCGAGAATGTCCAGAAGAGTGGGCCGTGAATGCAAGTAGATATAACCATCCGAAGGGAATTTTTATTGGTTTGGACGCGTTTTGCACTTCGTGGCGACGTTTAGAATTGCGAAATACTAGAGGTGCGCAATGCGGAGGAGGGAGATGAAAGCAAAGAGAATTCGTATCAGACCTATCTTCGTAGATGCAGACGTGGGCTCCGCGAAGGCCCTCGCTCGTCGCCTGAGTGGAGAAAACAAGCGTCGCGAGGAGAAGGAGAAGCCTATCCGCCGTCATTCGGTCTCTGAAAGTGCCGGATTTTGGACTTTGATGGTTTTTGTTTCCGTGGAGGTCCGAAGCCCTTGAGTCGCGGGGTTCGGAGGGCGCCTAGATGCGCAGACGACCGAAATTGGAGAGCGCCCACGTTTTGTTTGTGTTCGGATCGATCGAAGTCGGCGAAAGAAACGCGAATGATCGAGAGTGAGTCACGCACGCCCCCACAGCGCCTCCGGAAGGATCGTCTGCAGCGAGTGTCGACAACTCACAGCATCCTCGCTCGTCGTGCACTTCCCTGGGAAGCAACGCAGGATGTCGAAAGAGGAAAGCTCGAACGGAACGCGCCACCGGAAAGGAGCGGACGGAGATGGATGGGATTCGCGATAGCGGAGGCTCGTGAGGCGACTGACCTCGACGCGCCTCGGGGAACCGAAGTGGCAAGGAAGAGTACAGTTAGCGCCACAGAGCGGAGGCCGCGCGTTTTATTTGCGATCGGCTGGATCGAAGGCGCGCAGAGGGACAAGGAGTAAGTGGCTGGGAGTCTGCAGAGGCGAGTGGATGCGTCAGCCAACGGCGGAAGTGCGCGAATCGCGGCGTTTGTCGGAAGAGGATTCGTTATCGGCGGATCTCATTTTAGAGTGCGACGTTGGAGGCGCTAAATGTGTGATCCAAAGTGCAAAAAAGCCCAAGGACAAGGGAAGCGCGTTTTAGGGCGGTGATATCCTTTCATAGGTGGTCATAGTCTTTATTAATATAAACCCGGCTGCGCGCGAATTCGCGCCTTCCAGGTACTAAAAGCCAAGTAGCCCATAGCCCTGCGGGCGGCAAGACACCATAGCCCTGCGGGCAGCAAGATTGGTGCTCATGCAATAGTCTGAAGTTGGGGCTAAACAACTGTAGACCTGCGGGCCGCAAGATTGGCGCTCACCTAAATGGCTAAAGTTGGCCAAGACACTGTAAAGTTTCAGGAAACTCGAACCGACATCTCTGCTGGTTACAAAATAGGCAAAAAGTCACTGAACAACTGCAAAAAAACTCTAAGCCTAGCATCGCCAGAGACATATTGGAAGTAGAGCGCTACCATCTCAACTGTCTGTGTGGCTCATTGAGAACGTTCTCCCTTTGTAAGCGGGCGGTGCCGGGTTCGGTTCCCCTCGGGGTCCTTATTTTGTGTGGGTGTTTCCGCCGTGCTCACCGAAAAACACACACACACACACACACACACACACAAACAGACCAACGGACCCGTCGGTTCTCCATTTATATACAGTGGCGGCCGTATAAATAGCCGCACCCCCTACATAAAGTTTCTATTGCAGATTTACCCTGGATTTTAAAATGTGCGCACTAAACCAAGGGCACTATCAGATGTAGAATTTATCAAGCAGCAAAACGGTGTTACTTATTTTCCGTGCAGGACCCACCATGCAGACAGGGAATGTAATACATTCGGCCGGCTCATATTCGGCGCGGCATTATAAATAGCCGCACCCGGAGTTCCACCATTTTCTGAGTGTTTTTTGATGAGTTTTTTGCGTCGTATCGTTTTATTCTTTATTCTATGTTATTTGTGCTCCCACTCTGGTATTTAGTTTATCTGGAACAGGGGAAGGGGTTAACCTATCACATCAAAAAAGAGCCCCGATGCCGATACCCTAAAGAACGGCGGTACTTCCCGGGGAATAATCGCCGAGTAACTGAAAATCTCAGAGACACATGCACTAAACGCTGTAGAGATGGTGTAGAACAACGGAGGAAACCTGAAGAATTCCGTTTGAATACCAAATTCACGAAAGAGGTCGGCCTTTATCGATAGAAAGATCGTCCAAATCTCAGAAGCAGACCGAAAAAAGTCGTTTTTTTGGCGAAGTATCCAATTTCGGCCTGGCTTTTTGGGCTGTGTGTAGTTGCAACACACTCTTTACGACGTTCACGAACATCTGGCTGTCAAAAACGCCTTCACTGTGAAAAATCGGATGGATCTCGAACCGCCGGATGCCAACTCCCACTATTACAGAGCCACCGTCATGCTTGATTGTGGCCTCCGTATGTACTGGTTCGGATTCTTCTCCTATGCACCGCCGTACATACGTTTTCATAACCCACACTAGAGGATAGAAGTTCAATTTGCCCTTCAAAACAGTAATTTGGCCTTGTCTACGGGTTGCTAGTCGAAGTGCTGCTTGGCGGAGGCCATGTGGGCTTGTCAGTGTATTCTAGATACGTCTGATTTTTCGCGGGCAACGCATCGCATCACCCCTAGTTTGTTTACCTGTTGTCAAATAGCCTGCGCGCTCACGCACAGCCCAAAAAACCCGGCCGAAGTTGGATACTTCAGCAGAAAAACGACTTTTTTCGGTCTGCCTCTGAGATCCGGACGATCCTTTAATCGATAAAAACCGTTCTTTTTCATGGCTTTCGCTTCCCTAAAGCAGTCTCAAGGTTTTCCCCATTGTTCTATGCCGTTTTCAAAGTGTTTTGTGTAACCATCGCCGAGATTCATTGTTTCTCGGAGACTCTTTCCCGGGAAGTATCTTTGTTCTTTGAGTACCGGCATGGGCACTCTTTTGGGGCGTAATACATTAACCTCATCCCCGGGTGTAGATGAATTATATACCAGAGTGGGAGCACAAATAACATAGAATAAAGAATAAAACGATACGACGCAAAAAACTCATCAAAAAACACTCAGAAAATGGTGGAACTCCGGGTGCGGCTATTTATAATGCCGCGCCGAATATGAGCCGGCCGAATGTATTACATTCCCAGTCTGCATGGTGGGTCCTGCACGGAAAATAAGTAACACCATTTTGCTGCTTGATAAATTCTACATCTGATAGTGCCCTTTGTTTAGTGCCCACCTTTTAAAATCCAGGGTAAATCGGCAATAGAAACTTTATGTAGAGGGTGCGGCTATTTATACGGCCGCCACTGTATAGGGGATGGGCCATAAAGATAGCCTCACCTAGTGTTTTTCCGGTTTCTGGCTTCATTGTGACTTTGATTACAAAAGCTGTACACCATTCGGAAGAAATCAGTCGGCGAAAAATTTTGAAATTTTTAGAGACAAAATAAAAAAGTGTCCAATTTCACCGGGCCATATTGATAGCCTCACCCTGTGGAAAACCCATTTTATCCAACGTAGATTAACAGTACAACAACGTGAAACAGTAAATAACGCTAGAAATTAATATTCAGCAGATTTAAGTGTGATTTGGACAACCCCTATTGGTTTTGGATGTCAAAACTTTTAAATTTGTAATAGCAGTTCCAGACAACTAAGAACTTGGGAATTTGCATTGAAAAGTGACCAAATAAAACGTGTAAATAACGTGAATCATCTTTTTCTCCATTAAAAATAACCTAGAGGGTGAAATGAGTCGAAATAAGTACCTTTGAGGACCTTTTCGCCTTCAAAACTTAGAACCGCAACTGATCGAGCACTCTTAAATGGGTCCCGAAACGATGTGAAATACCGGCTTTCCGGACTTTTTAAATGACACCACGTTGTAGACCGAGCAAAATAACCCCTAGGCACAATCTTCTTTTGATTTCCTGGTACAGCTTCTCAAAACAAAACAATTCTTCCAAGACGCTTTTTTGTCCTTCCAAACTTTAGAACCATACCTTTCAAAAGGCAAAAAGTAAATGATAAAGAAAAAGATGATTCACGTTATTTACACGTTTTATTTGGTCACTTTTCAATGCAAATTCCCAAGTTCTTAGTTGTCTGGAACTGCTATTACAAATTTAAAAGTTTTGACATCCAAAACCACCTGGGCATTGTCCAAACTACACTTAGATCCGCTAAATATCAATTCTTAATGTTATTTACTGCACTACGTTGTTGCATTGTTCATTTATGTTGCATAAAACGAGTTTTACACAGGGTGAGGCTATCAATATGGCCCGGTGAAATTGGACACTTTTTTATTTTGTCTCTAAAAATTTCAAAATTTTTCGCCGACTGATTTCTTTCGAATGGTGTACAGCTTTTGTAATCAAAGTCACAACGAAGCCAGAAACCGGAAAAACACTAGGTGAGGAAATCTTTATGGCCCATACTGTATATAGGGGATTCTCTTCGAAAGACCCGTGGAATCAAAACTCAAAACATGGCTAGTTTGAGTTCATATCGCCTGCGCCTCGTAGAGAATATGGCAACCCTCCAATTCAAAAGTCGCTTGTACTGGGTTGGTCCATGGAGAATGGCGGATATTAAAAGTGAATATTTATTACCGAAAGGACAAACATTTCACCAGAGTTATACAACATTTTAACTATACGGACTCCGAGCTTTTCGTGCCCAGAAGCCTGGCCACTTTACTACAGAAATGGAGAGGTTCCGGGTCGAAAACTCTCATTTTTCCCGTTTTTGGGGTCATTGCAAACTTTGATTCATTTTAGTTGCTGATGTTTCCGCCAGCCCCGTACAAGTAGCTATGAGATAGAGCTGTGGGAGGCCTACACGCTCAATTGAGTCTCAGTTGAAAAGAAGAGAAGCAGTTTTGAAGACAATCTAAAGTATCAAACATCGCGTGCTCCCGCTGGACCTGGTAAAATCTCGAAAACGGTCCCTAGTTCTTACTTTATTTTGAATAAACCCGGCTGCGCGCGAATTCGCGCCCTCCAGGTACTAAAAGCCAATTAGGTGCTCATCCCAAAAACTTCAGAGTGACTTCTCGTGTAGCGGGATTCCTGGCGTCGGACATCTTGTTGTCAGCGGTGGTGGGACTACGGCTTCCGGGTGTCCCAATTCCTTCCGGAAGCCGGGAAACTCATACATGCCACAGGGTTTGCCACCAGACCGACCGGACGCTCAGAGAGCGACCGGAGGGACCGACCGCTCGCCACCGCGACACGAATGAAACTCCCTACTTTTATCTGTATAAACCCGGCTGCGCGCGAATTCGCGCCCTCCAGGTACTAAAAGCCAATTAGGTGCTCATCCCAAAAACTGTAGCCCTGCGGGCGGCAAGATTGGTGCTCATGCAAATGACTGAAGTTGTCCAAAAAACTGCAAAGCTAAAAAAATACGCTAAAAACGGCACAAAAACTGTAACGAATTTACGAATTTTATTGCGATATCTAACATATTACACGTTGTCGCACCCCAAATCTATCCACCGCTGCCTGGTTTCTTGTATCGCTCGATGCCGCCATCTTCTGCTGCCTACTTTCTTCGTTAAGTCATCGCTCCATCGGGTCCGAGGTCTTCCGAGAGGTCTCTTCACAGGCGGGCGCCATTCTTCGAGTCGATTGTACCACTTCTCCGGGCTTCCGTTCGCCATCTTCCAAGCGAAGTTCCACTTCCTTCTTCTTGCCGCTTCGTCGATGTCCTTCACCTTCGTGACGCCTCGGAGCCATTCATTGGTCCTCCTGTCTAGCAGACGGACTCCGGCCATTCGGCGTTCCATCCGTCGTTGAGTGGTCGCAAGCCTTTTCCTCGCCGACTTCGTGAGCGACCAAGTTTCGGATCCGTACAGCATGGCGGGGAGAACGCATTGATCGAAAAGTCTTCGTTTCCATCGCATCAGGACGCTTCTGGAGGTCAGGAAATCCTTGTACCGTGTGAAGACGTTCCATCCGCTCTGGATTCTTCGGGTGATCTCCTTGTAGTGGTCTCTCCTCAGCCTGACTTCCTGCCCGAGGTAGATGAAAGCTTCGACTTGTTCGATTTCTTCTCCGTTCAGTATAATCGACGCTTCCTCTGTGGCCAGAATCTTTGTCTTCTCCCGGTTCATTCTAAGACCGCTTCTTCTTCGTCGAGTTCGGACACCATCTGCTGCAGCTCTTCTTCTGTGTTGGCGATCAACGCGATATCGTCTGCAAATCGAAGATTCGAGAGCTTCGTACCATTGATGTTGATCCCAAAGTCTTGCCAGTCGAGCTCTCTGAAGACTTCTTCGACCGTCGCCGTGAAGAGTTTCGGGCTGATGGTATCGCCCTGGCGGACTCCTCGTTGGATCTTGATCGGCACCCGTTCTTCTCCGAGTTGGACATACGACGCGGCCTGACCGTAGATCTTCCATAGCAGGTTGATGATCGCAGCCGGAACTCCTTGTCGCCTTATCGCGTTCCACACAGCGTTGATTTCCACGGAGTCGAACGCCTTCTCAAAGTCGATGAAAGCGATGAAGAGCGGTATCCTGTATTCGCGCGTCTTCTCCACCAGAAGATTCACGGCTTGAAGATGGTCGACGGTGGAGTAGCTTCTTCGGGATCCCGCTTGCTCTTCTGGCTGCTCAGCATCCAAAATCCGATCAATCCGAGTGACAATCACCTTTGTTAGAATCTTGTACACAGCGGAGAGCAATGATATCGGCCTGTAGTTCTTCAGCAGCATCGGGTCTCCCTTCTTGAACAGCAGAATCGTCGACGCGTCGGCCATCTTCTCGGGAACCGCACAGTTTCGAAGACACCAGTTCAGGATTGCAGTCAGAGGGACGAGAATGCTGTCTTTCGCAAGTTTCAGCATTTCAACCGTAACCTTGTCCCTCCCTGGGCTTCGTCCAGTCTTCATTCTTCTCATCGCTTCTTCGACTTCTCCCAGCAAGATTTCTGGATACTCTTCTGTCTCTTCGGAGGTTTCGTATTCGACGTTCACAGTCGAGGCATACAGTTCTTCATAGAAGTTCTTGACGACCTCGTGGATTTGTGTCTTCGTCGAGCATAGGCTTCCGTTGTTGTCGCGCAGCTGAACTATCCGTCTTCTGCCGGTAGCGACTTCTCCTCGAGCCTTCCTTAATCCCTTGCAATTCATCACGGCTTCTTCGACGAGGCGACGGTGATGTTCGTTGATGTCGTTACGCACCTCGCGACGGATCAACTTGTTGAGCTCCGTGAGGGCGATCCGATCGTCGCTGGTGACTTGTCGTCGTCGAAGCACGTGTCTCTGTCGCAGGAGATCGGTGGTTCTTGTGCTGAGTCGGTTCTTCGTTTCGTCATCTTCTTCGGCAAACCGTGCAGTTTCGTGAACGTAGTCGGTGAGCTGGGCATATCCTTCTTGCGATTCTGTGTTGATCCTCGGCGGGTTCAGGGCGACTGCCATGTTGAAGAGCTCCCGATTCAACGTCTTCTTCTTCTTCGGTGGCTGATCTTGTCTCCAGAGCCTCGGTGTTGGAGGTTGGATCGTCGCTCGAAGAATCCGGTGGTCTGAGCCTGCGTTGTAGGAGCCCAGGAAGTTTGAACTTCGGAAATGGATGCTTCTCGGAGCCAGAATGCAGTCAATACAATTCTTCGATCTTCCGTTCGGCGAGATCCATGTCCATTTGCGTCCAGGCCGGCTCTTGAAGTAGGAGTTGACCGACCGGAGCCGAAAATCTTCGCAGAGGTCGACCAGAAGTTGCCCGCGCCGGTTTCTTTCGCCGTAGCCGTGGTTGCCAATCGCATCTTCGTCTTCATCGGTTCTTCGGCCCATCTTCGCGTTCATGTCTCCGAGCAGAACAGGGATTATCCGTCGATTGGATTCCCCCGATCCACCAACGTTGGCACCCCTGTTGACTCCTATCGGCATACCAACGTGGCGCAGTTCTGTCCGGATTTCCTCCAGAAAGGCTTCGTAGTCATCTTCTTCTTCATCGTCATCTTCTTCGTCATCGATTCCTCTGGATCCCGTCGCGGGCGCATACAGAGAGTAGAGGCGCAGGATTTGGTCTTCGAACTGGAGATCCAGATAAGAAATCCTCGAGGAGACTTGGCGGAACTGTCGGACGTTGCGCTTCAGTTGTTTCTTCAAGAAGAATCCGGTGCCCGAAGCGCTTGCGTTATCTTCTGGTCCTGCGTGGAAGAAGCAGAAATCCGAGTCTTCCAGGTCCATTGCGCCGAAGTTCTTCCATCTGTGCTCGGTGAGGGCGATGACGTCGATGTTGGTCTTCTCCAACTCCTTCTGCAGCTCGACGAGGCGTGGCGTTGACGACATCCGGCGCACATTGAGTGTTCCAAGCACAACGCGAGGAAACGGGTGGGGGTGGAACATTACTAGACTCTGCGGTTCCAATGCTTCTGAGTCTAGCCCCGCTGTCTAGATGAGAGCGACGGAGGGACCCGACCGCTCACCACCACGACAGACTAGGGAATAATGTAAAAACTGTAAAGAAACGCAAAACCTTGCGTCCCCAGAGATATGGTGGAAGTATAGCGCTACCAACTCAACTGATTGTGTGGCTCATTGCGAACGTGCTTCGTTTGTAAGCGGGCGGTGCCGGGTTCGGTTCCCCTCGGGGTCCGGTTCCCCTCGGGGTCAAAAAAGCGCTTCCTGATCCATACCCTCGAGTAGTTCTACGGACTGCACAGCTAGAACCCGCTTGAACTTAGCTGTCACGAAAAATAAGGGAAAAGATTTTCATTTGGAAATCCCCTATATATAAATGGAGAACCGACGGGTCCGTTGGTCTGTTTGTGTGTGTGTGCGTGTGTGTGTGGTGTGTTTTTCCGTGAGCACGGGGAAAACACCCACACAAAATAAGGACCCCGAGGGGAACCGAACCCGGCACCGCCCGCTTACAAACGAAGCACGTTCGCAATGAGCCACACAATCAGTTGAGTTGGTAGCGCTATACTTCCACCATATCTCTGGGGACGCAAGGTTTTGCGTTTCTTTACAGTTTTTACATTATTCCCTAGTCTGTCGTGGTGGTGAGCGGTCGGGTCCCTCCGTCGCTTTCATCTAGACAGCGGGGCTAGACTCAGAAGCATTGGAACCGCAGAGTCTAGTAATGTTCCACCCCCACCCGTTTCCTCGCGTTGTGCTTGGAACACTCAATGTGCGCCGGATGTCGTCAACGCCACGCCTCGTCGAGCTGCAGAAGGAGTTGGAGAAGACCAACATCGACGTCATCGCCCTCACCGAGCACAGATGGAAGAACTTCGGCGCAATGGACCTGGAAGACTCGGATTTCTGCTTCTTCCACGCAGGACCAGAAGATAACGCAAGCGCTTCGGGCACCGGATTCTTCTTGAAGAAACAACTGAAGCGCAACGTCCGACAGTTCCGCCAAGTCTCCTCGAGGATTTCTTATCTGGATCTCCAGTTCGAAGACCAAATCCTGCGCCTCTACTCTCTGTATGCGCCCGCGACGGGATCCAGAGGAATCGATGACGAAGAAGATGACGATGAAGAAGAAGATGACTACGAAGCCTTTCTGGAGGAAATCCGGACAGAACTGCGCCACGTTGGTATGCCGATAGGAGTCAACAGGGGTGCCAACGTTGGTGGATCGGGGGAATCCAATCGACGGATAATCCCTGTTCTGCTCGGAGACATGAACGCGAAGATGGGCCGAAGAACCGATGAAGACGAAGATGCGATTGGCAACCACGGCTACGGCGAAAGAAACCGGCGCGGGCAACTTCTGGTCGACCTCTGCGAAGATTTTCGGCTCCGGTCGGTCAACTCCTACTTCAAGAGCCGGCCTGGACGCAAATGGACATGGATCTCGCCGAACGGAAGATCGAAGAATTGTATTGACTGCATTCTGGCTCCGAGAAGCATCCATTTCCGAAGTTCAAACTTCCTGGGCTCCTACAACGCAGGCTCAGACCACCGGATTCTTCGAGCGACGATCCAACCTCCAACACCGAGGCTCTGGAGACAAGATCAGCCACCGAAGAAGAAGAAGACGTTGAATCGGGAGCTCTTCAACATGGCAGTCGCCCTGAACCCGCCGAGGATCAACACAGAATCGCAAGAAGGATATGCCCAGCTCACCGACTACGTTCACGAAACTGCACGGTTTGCCGAAGAAGATGACGAAACGAAGAACCGACTCAGCACAAGAACCACCGATCTCCTGCGACAGAGACACGTGCTTCGACGACGACAAGTCACCAGCGACGATCGGATCGCCCTCACGGAGCTCAACAAGTTGATCCGTCGCGAGGTGCGTAACGACATCAACGAACATCACCGTCGCCTCGTCGAAGAAGCCGTGATGAATTGCAAGGGATTAAGGAAGGCTCGAGGAGAAGTCGCTACCGGCAGAAGACGGATAGTTCAGCTGCGCGACAACAACGGAAGCCTATGCTCGACGAAGACACAAATCCACGAGGTCGTCAAGAACTTCTATGAAGAACTGTATGCCTCGACTGTGAACGTCGAATACGAAACCTCCGAAGAGACAGAAGAGTATCCAGAAATCTTGCTGGGAGAAGTCGAAGAAGCGATGAGAAGAATGAAGACTGGACGAAGCCCAGGGAGGGACAAGGTTACGGTTGAAATGCTGAAACTTGCGAAAGACAGCATTCTCGTCCCTCTGACTGCAATCCTGAACTGGTGTCTTCGAAACTGTGCGGTTCCCGAGAAGATGGCCGACGCGTCGACGATTCTGCTGTTCAAGAAGGGAGACCCGATGCTGCTGAAGAACTACAGGCCGATATCATTGCTCTCCGCTGTGTACAAGATTCTAACAAAGGTGATTGTCACTCGGATTGATCGGATTTTGGATGCTGAGCAGCCAGAAGAGCAAGCGGGATCCCGAAGAAGCTACTCCACCGTCGACCATCTTCAAGCCGTGAATCTTCTGGTGGAGAAGACGCGCGAATACAGGATACCGCTCTTCATCGCTTTCATCGACTTTGAGAAGGCGTTCGACTCCGTGGAAATCAACGCTGTGTGGAACGCGATAAGGCGACAAGGAGTTCCGGCTGCGATCATCAACCTGCTATGGAAGATCTACGGTCAGGCCGCGTCGTATGTCCAACTCGGAGAAGAACGGGTGCCGATCAAGATCCAACGAGGAGTCCGCCAGGGCGATACCATCAGCCCGAAACTCTTCACGGCGACGGTCGAAGAAGTCTTCAGAGAGCTCGACTGGCAAGACTTTGGGATCAACATCAATGGTACGAAGCTCTCGAATCTTCGATTTGCAGACGATATCGCGTTGATCGCCAACACAGAAGAAGAGCTGCAGCAGATGGTGTCCGAACTCGACGAAGAAGAAGCGGTCTTAGAATGAACCGGGAGAAGACAAAGATTCTGGCCACAGAGGAAGCGTCGATTATACTGAACGGAGAAGAAATCGAACAAGTCGAAGCTTTCATCTACCTCGGGCAGGAAGTCAGGCTGAGGAGAGACCACTACAAGGAGATCACCCGAAGAATCCAGAGCGGATGGAACGTCTTCACACGGTACAAGGATTTCCTGACCTCCAGAAGCGTCCTGATGCGATGGAAACGAAGACTTTTCGATCAATGCGTTCTCCCCGCCATGCTGTACGGATCCGAAACTTGGTCGCTCACGAAGTCGGCGAGGAAGAGGCTTGCGACCACTCAACGACGGATGGAACGCCGAATGGCCGGAGTCCGTCTGCTAGACAGGAGGACCAATGAATGGCTCCGAGGCGTCACGAAGGTGAAGGACATCGACGAAGCGGCAAGAAGAAGGAAGTGGAACTTCGCTTGGAAGATGGCGAACGGAAGCCCGGAGAAGTGGTACAATCGACTCGAAGAATGGCGCCCGCCTGTGAAGAGACCTCTCGGAAGACCTCGGACCCGATGGAGCGATGACTTAACGAAGAAAGTAGGCAGCAGAAGATGGCGGCATTGAGCGATACAAGAAACCAGGCAGCGGTGGATAGATTTGGGGTGCGACAACGTGTAATATGTTAGATATCGCAATAAAATTCGTAAATTCGTTACAGTTTTTGTGCCGTTTTTAGCGTATTTTTTTAGCTTTGCAGTTTTTTGGACAACTTCAGTCATTTGCATGAGCACCAATCTTGCCGCCCGCAGGGCTACAGTTTTTGGGATGAGCACCTAATTGGCTTTTAGTACCTGGAGGGCGCGAATTCGCGCGCAGCCGGGTTTATACAGATAAAAGTAGGGAGTTTCATTCGTGTCGCGGTGGCGAGCGGTCGGTCCCTCCGGTCGCTCTCTGAGCGTCCGGTCGGTCTGGTGGCAAACCCTGTGGCATGTATGAGTTTCCCGGCTTCCGGAAGGAATTGGGACACCCGGAAGCCGTAGTCCCACCACCGCTGACAACAAGATGTCCGACGCCAGGAATCCCGCTACACGAGAAGTCACTCTGAAGGTCGACGACGCTCCAAGGACACCACCACCGGTGAAGACACAATTTTCGGAGCAAGGAACCGTCTCTTCGAAGCAGATGTTAGCTCAGAAGCCTCCACTGTGCCGCAAACGCCCGCGAAGAGGATGTTCGGCTGCCGGATCCGAAGTTTTGTCGAGTCCCAGATGCCCCGTGAAGCGCGCCGTCTCCGACCGGTTCGACATCTACGTCGCTCCAGGGATGAAGCCGGTTGTAACGAGACATCCTCTGTTTGTCGATTATTCGGTGTCGTGCAAGGCGTAAGCCTTTGATTCACGAAATAAACTCGTAAAACTCGTAAACTCGATAAAAGTAGGGGTCAATAATTTGCGCTGGCGGATCAAGGGGTCGGAAAAGTCGTGGGAAATCGGAGCTTCCAATTTTCGCATGTAGGAAAAGGCATCGTAACAATAGTCACTATGAATTTGAAGCATCTTGGCTGCCCGTTCATGTTGTCTGTGTACCCTTAGTTAGAGTTTGTTAAATGAAGAAGGAAATTTAGTTACTTCTGATTCAAGTGCTTTTTGGCCCAATTTTTAATCTTCTTAGAATTTTCTCTCACTGTATCATTACAAGAAGAGAACAGCATGTGCACTGGGGAGCTAAGCTCCTACTATAAGCGCAGTTAGGACAGCATATCGCCTGTCAAATAAATAGTCCATTGAAGAGGTCGTTAAAAGTTCGGTGTTTCGGATCGCCAGGTGGTGCTTCGCGGGCCATG
This sequence comes from Steinernema hermaphroditum, assembly GCA_030435675.1. NCBI lineage: Eukaryota > Metazoa > Nematoda > Chromadorea > Rhabditida > Steinernematidae > Steinernema > Steinernema hermaphroditum. Next base: position 9,573,031 of record CM059622.1, read on the forward strand.
AACATAAAATTGTTCAAAGAAAGCGGAGGATGTGCAGTAGGGGCATAGGCAGTGATAATCTGGGGACATAATCAACCACCCATAAGAATGCACTACCCAATCTGACCCCAGGATCACACTGTGCAAAAACAAACGAAAAACAAAAATCCGCCATTTTCATGGACCAGCCCAATATTTTCGAATTTTGAAGAAGAGGCGCACGAAATACGTACTCCTTTGCTGAAGTTCCGACCTAATGCTAATGTCAGATACTGCTAGAAGCAACGCCATAAACAGAACTGCACCCATTATATTGGGTTGAGCCATGGCCGATGATTTTAGTGACAGTTTATTCACATATATGCATGTTTATCATTCACCGTTTGACTGAACAACTGTAGCCACTTCTCGGGCATCGACCATTCTTCATGGATCAACCCACTAGATTCGCTGTGAACTAGTTAGCGGTTCAAATGCTTTATCGTAATTGGTTTCTATGGACTATATCGCACGTTCAGCTCGCTCTTCTAACGCACGGCGTGTCAGCGCCATTGAAACCGAGACACAAAAGCCTCCGCGCTATCGTGGCAGGACCACAAAAAATGCTTTCACTTTTTTCGCTTTTTAGCACCAAAGTGTAGATTTCTCCGCGAGGAAGCCGAATTTCCAAAATCCAACAGGTGAATCGATGGCAAATTCTCTGCTGAGCATTTTGCGCACAGACTGACCTCGATGCATCGCGAATTGAGAAGGAGATACATTTCTGCGGGCTGCCGATAGGTGTTTTAAGTGTTTATTGTCATGAACTGTACAGTTCTCCGCGAAGAAGGCATCAAATCGGGATACCTTTCGCGGAAGTCGTGCACTAGAGTGTGGCGAGCATTTTGCGCATAGAAAGGCGGAAATACATGTAACTGGCCAAAAGTTACAAGGTTTCTTCAAACGTGTGCGACTTTTATTTCGTCGCGGGAGCCAACAATGTCCACCCTGACACGCCGTGAACGACTTACTGACAAGGGAGGTGTTCGAAGTGATAAAAGCCGATTTGGCTGAAACTTTGTAGACTGGTAGAGCTATGGTCATGTAGTGCAGTGACGTATGCCGCACCGGCGGCATCTCATGAGAGAGGGTTTAAAAGTAAGTCAAAAGATAGGGGTTCGGTTGTTATACATAGTGCTGTTATAGCCCGTATAAAGGCGATGACCGTGTGGTGTATAGTCTATTTTTTTTCGAACTCCACAAAAGCGATCAATCATATCGCTTCGGGACCCGCTACCGATGAATTTCCGGTAGTTGTCGCACGTTCGTTCCTCTCTCTCTGTCACCGCCGCAGTTCGTTGCAGGACCGCAATCAGGGACACGATTGAGTCCGTTATAAGGGGATTTCCGGGTTTCTGACTGAATAAGTGGATTATTTCGAAGACAAAGCCGTTTTTCAAAATTCCGCTTTGATAGAAGTGTTCGCCGATCGCCGAAGAAGCGTATGCATCGGTTTGCGGCGCATTTTCTACTTTCCTCACAAAGTTATAACGGTTTTGAGGCGCGCATGTTCGTTTTAGCTTATTGTCTCCATCATTTCGCAAAAAAGCAAGAAACAGCACGATAAATCCATCGAAATCCCTGATTGCGGTCCTGCAACGAACTGCGGCGGTGACATTCGCCGTTGATCGGACAATATCATCCGAAGTGGCCACCGCCAGTATCGATGCAGGCTTGAAAACGTTTCTTAACAATTAGGCCGAGGCACACAAGGGTTTCCAATGTACCCTAAAATGTACCAAGTTGCGTAATTCATTGTATTCAAATCAGGTGAGCTGGACGGCCAATTATCTTTGGCCTTCATTTGTCCTAATCAGTCCACATGTGGTCCTCGCAGAAGGCCATCGTTCATTTCGATCTGTAGGCGACCGCTCAGTCTTGCTGAAACACCTATCCGTGGTTCAGTAAGTGTGTTTCGGTACAAGGGGATCAGATGCTTCGCCACGATCTCTTCTTGATAAAGCTAGGCCTTATTGGAGTCCATTTTCACAATTTTTTTAGGAAAACAAAGGAAATTTTGTCCGTTGCACAAATTTTGCCCCAAACCATCATAGAATCGGGGAAAAGACTCGTTTTAACGATTTTCATATGTAGCAAGCCCTGCTGCATCTGTTAGAAGTGATTCTGATTGTTTTGATCGCTTCAATCGTAAAAATCATCTCATCCGAGAAAGCCACATTGCGGAATCCAGACTCGCGTGCCACGGCTTTCAGCTTCTTGCAATTCTCCAATGTTTCAGAGTTTTTCTGATCGTTTAGAAGATGTTCACGGCTCACTTTGTAGCTTTCCAGCTGGCGATCTCCACAAATAGGCGTGGACTTTCGCCAGGTTTCTCATCGAACGCTCAGAATTTCGCTAGATTTTTTGTCGGGCCAGTTTTCGGAGCGCTGGAGTTCTCGAGGTCTTCGGTTTTCCGCTTTAGGACGGTATGTGATCCCGGCAGCTCGTGGAATCGATTTCGCACTCGTTTCATATCCTTGCAGATGTCAACGTTTGACTTCCCAGCAAGGCGCCGAGTGCCGATGGCAAAACGCAATTTTTCGGAGCCTAAATTTTTAAATAAAAGTGTATAAAAGTCTCAACAACAGTCAATGATGGGTAAAAAGGAGTGGAAAATATGAATATATCGTTTAAAATTCCCAGAGATGCGCATAAAATTACAAAACTCCAAAATTTCGATGCGTTGCAGAACTTCCTGAACACCCTGTACTGTGGCTGTCCTAAGATGCAAAACACATAAATCTAGACTTTCTGCAAGCGCATCACGAGGTTGAAGTCGTCGAGTCACCCCCCTCCCCCTTGACCGTAGATGCTTACTTACCAGGCTAAGTGCCACCCTGAAGCCAGCAGGGGATCGTGTAGGGACCGAGGAACGAATGAGTAAATAGTTTTTATTCGCTGACAAATACAGAGGAGGCGAACACGGATACGTTTAGGCTGTTCGTGGGTACAGGGAAGTGAAAAGACGTCGGGAGTGTACGGTAGCGGGCGAATATACATTTGGAGACTATTTTGCGAATAAATAGATTCGAAGAAAGACGAAGAACTCTTTGGGTGACGAGGCGGTGGTCAGCTGGTTACGGTATAGTAAAATGAAAGAACTGGTTAGTACAGTATACTGTACAGTATACCCTATTTGGAAGAACCGCCAACGTGGGGGCCACGAGGCGGAGAACCCGAGAAGCGCATGCCTTGAAGAAGAAAGAAGTAGATTTTGAAAGCCTTATTAATTATTAATTATTAGGGGAGGGGCACTTGTACAGAGGGCTACGGTAGTGAGAGGATTATGGTGTTGGAGAATCATGCTGACTATACATACAAGGACTTAAGCGTAGAAGAGTGCCTGGAGCGTTCGGGGGGACCTAGAGGGAGGCGATGCGATTCGGAATTCGGAAAAAAGTGGCTGTTGAGGACTGGAGGAAAAGGAGCTGGGACAGAGACTACGGTAGCGGAGGCCTCAGTTGATGGTGCGGATGCCCGCGCGTGCGCAGTACATGACAACGTTCCAGTTGGAGAGACAGACGAGGTCGTTCTTCTCGATGGTGCCCACGCGATCGCCAGAACGCGCGATGTTGCACATGCGGAGGCATCTGAAGGGCACGGTTGAGGGGTACGGTAGCTCGGAGAGGCTTACCGGTCGCCGACGCCGAGTTCGCTGCCGGCGAGTCCGAGAGTGCGGCAGCACTGGCGGTTGTCGCGGTTCTGGTTGGCGCAGTAGAGGACCTTGGAGAGGTACTTGAGGTCGCAGCCATCGTTCTGGACGGCGGAGATGAGCGTCTCGGCGGCGACGTGCTCCCGATGCTCGTACTGGCAGATGGAGTGACAGTTGGAGGGCACATGCTGCTGGCAGCAGCTCAGGAAGAGGTCGTCGACGTTTTTGCGGGAGAGACACGGCGAGAAGGGCGGCTTGCTGCGCTCGGTGCCGCACTCGCCGGTCAGGTCGGCGTCGGACACTTCGGTGATGGGGTACTGCGAACGGACGAGGTCGTAGTCGCCGCCGGAGCGGGAGGGCGCGGAGGAGGACAGGGGCCGCGAGGCGGTGCCCGACGGCGATGGCTGCTCGATGAAGCCCTCGTCGGAGTGCGCGGGGCCGTGGACGACGCCGTCGACGGCGCCGACGCCGTGGACGCGCGCCTTCTTCGGGGGCTCCTGCACGGCGGCGCGCGTCTCCTCGGGGACGCCGGCGTAGGGCGCGTTCTGCGCCTTCGTCGGCTTCACCTCGCGCCGGGATGCGTCCACAGAGTCGACGGCATTGCTGTCGGCGGCGGCCGGGGCGATCTTCTCGAATTTCTCCAGCTTGTGGGGACACTTGGAGCTAACGTAGTCGACGCAGCCGGAGAGACACTTCTCCATCACTCGTTCGGTACAGCACAGCAGTTTCGGAATGGAATCGCATGACGGGAGATTATCGGAGGAACAGTGGACGCTAAGGGTGAACGCAACAAGAACTAAAGCTACGGATAACTTGAAAGACGAGTAGGGTCTGAAAAGGAGCGTTCAGGGGCGCCGGCACGGAGCGGACTCACCGGAGAGGACTCATTTCTGAAATAATCCACTTGAGCAACCGCAGTTGTTGGAGCCGAAGAGACCCGAGGAGGAGTAACCGTTGTAGGAACTTCGGTCCTGCAACAATGAAGTCGGTGAAAGGGGGTTGCGAAGGCGCCCTGGATCTGACGCCGCTGCCCTCCAGGTAATCTCTTTATCTGAGACCGGTATCACCACGCACCGATGTTTCAGTTTTATCGCCGCCAGCGGCGTTTCTGTGTCACGACCTCCACGCGTCGCGCTCCTGCTCGCCGGCCGGCTCGTCGCCTTTCTTCTGCCCAACCCAACAATTTGCATATAAAGCGCTCCGGAGGCGTTCGGATTCAGTTCGCAACTTTTCAGGACGGACGATAACTCACCTGGTTCGACGACGACGACGAGGAGCCGAAGAAGCCTCCGGAGGGTTTCTGGTCCAGGAGCCCGCCGGCACCGCCGACGCCGCGTGTGGTCCAGCTGTTGACGCCGCCGTTGGAGTTGAAGCCTCCGCCGCCTACAGAGAAGCCACCGAGGCCGCCGGTGGAGGTTTGCAGATCGGTGAGGGCGAGCGCGGTTCTCGGAGATTGAGGTTCGGGGAGCATCTCTGAAAAGGGCCGAGTTGGATGGGCGCGGAACAGGCACGAGCCACGAAGCCCGCGGAATGCTCGGTGATCCCAATGAACGAATTGGAACCGACGGGCCTTGATCAAGGGTAGATATCACTTTTGAGGAGAGCCGTTGGGGCGTGCGAATGAGCCACGCCCCCGTTTAGAATAATGCCGGCGCCGCCCCGACGGCGCCGGCGATAAGGCGCGGCAGAGCCCTCGCTTGAGAGGGGCTGATCCCAGAAAGCAGAATAGAAGTGACCGGGAAGTGACTAAGTGGCCATCCCAGAGCCGCGAAGTGGCTTCAAGGAAGCATGGGAGCCCGGCGACGGGAGGAGAAAGCAAGGGGACCGCGGTATATGAACCCTTCGGCGGATTCGTCGATGGATTCGATTTCGAAAGACGATTATTCATCGCGTATTTTCGGTTTTCGACGACGGATTTCACGTGATGTTAGCGAAATCGCTCTAATTAGGTTACCCTCGGACGCGCGATATCGGGATTACCTACTTCCTTACCCAACAACATCGGAAGGCGTGGTCGCCGAAGGCGAAAACACGAGGAGCATCCGGTGTCGGCCTCTGGAGCCCTCTGGAGCCGCCAGCTCACACAACCGGGGTGGATGTTTTTTGGTCACCGAAGGAGACTCGGCCTTCTGCGGTTCGGCCTCGAGGCCTAAGCACAAAGTGGGTCAGCAGCAGTTCGACTGACCCGGTGTCCCACTTCGGGCGCTCTCCTCGGTTCGCACACTCTCTACGGAACCCCTCCGCTGCCTTCGAAGGACCCGCGTCAAAAAAACAACGAAAGCGTTCTGTCGTCATTGGAGGCACAATCACGGTCAAGTTCACCGGCGAACAAACCAGCCGGCGGAACGACGCACCGGCCGGAGCGGGAAGGTACGAAGGGAACGAGGAAGGAGGGGTGCACTTTCGCAAAAAAGCGAATTATCTGATCTCCAGAGGACGTGGAGGGCGAAAGTGAAGGCAGAATCGAGAGGACATCGATAATCATTGGATTTTTTTTTTTGGATTTTTCGCGCATTTGCCACCCCTGAAGTGTGCAGTGCGCCACCTACAGTACCCTTCTAGGACATAGCGTCCTCGGTATTGGCCGACCGTTCGGGCCCAACTGCTACCGTACCTCTCTGGGTGCAGGCACGTATTATCTCATGTTATCTTCCGTCGACGCGATCAACCCGGTCGCCCTTCGTCGTGCTATGTAACATTGTGCTTCTGCGCGCCGCTAGGATCAATGTCCTGTATGTGGAGCACTCTTATCCCACGGCGCCCGGCGATCAACAAATACCCTAAGGGGATCAAAGACGGAGCTAATTAGACACGCGCGAATTATGCGTAATCGTCACAAGCGCGTTTTCACGCGGTCGCACCGCTTGACATTGACGGATTATTGTGGAAAAAAGTACGAAACCGGGTCACTGAACACCGTGTACCTGGTACCCTTCCGTGGGTGGCAGCTGCCGTCGCCGACGTCGGCATCCACCGCCACTGCAAATACTGCAGTGGATGCAAATTGCGCCTCGCAGTCGCGGTCGATTAAGTTTCATTTTTCTCATATCGGCGGCGGATCAGCTCACGGCTGTCACCATCAAGTTCAAGGTTTGTCGCTGCGGGCGACGGTCATCGGCGTCGCGGGGAGCGCACGGACGCGGGGCGCCGAGAGAAAAAGAGCGCCGGGTCGAGGAGTTTCATGCTGTGTGGCGACGTGGTGCCGCCCGGCGATGGACAATGCCGGGCTCGGAGCGGAGGCCCAAAAAAGGGTACGCCGGGGAATTCAAAAAGGTGCCCGGGCGAAGCTGCCACCCTGTGCCGTCGCCGGCCGCGACGGCCTTGTCCGGCCGAGGGAAATTATCTGCCGACTGATCGAATTCGAGGACTCCCGAAGGCACCCTTACGTGCTCCAGGCCGGTGAGGACTCGGCTAATTACGGTACATTGCGTGATTATGGACTCTGGTGCTGGAGGGCATGAGGGTCTATAGGGCACCGGGCCGGTTGGGTAAGAAAGAGGACCGCCGATGGTCAAAACATTTTCTCTGAGGCGCAAAAGAGAAAAGAACGGACAGCTACGGTAGCAGGAGCTTTGCCGGAAGAGGCTCAGAATCGGGGAGGGAAGGGGAAAGTCACCTTGCAAGGAAGAAAACGGTCAACGAAGGCGACGAATGAGTTGTCAGTGACTGCCACGGGAAGTGATCGGAAGCCGAGAAGAGGCAAAAAAGCGTCTGAAAAACAGTCGGCGATATCGATACGATCGAGGCGACTGGCCGCGTAATGAATACACGAAGAACGAAAGAGGACGATGATATCGATTAATAAGCGATTCGATCTCGACGACGGCGTGGCTCGAGACGTCCGAAGACGGAGGAAACGGGCGGAATCGGCCGTCCGCGCCGACGCCTCCGAGCCGACTAACGGAGAGAGGCTAGCAGGCTTACGGTGGATCGGTGGATGCCCCGAGGCTATGATCCGGGGCGCCGCCCACTCTCGAGCCAGTCGCCGCCGTCCATTTAGCCGCTCGCGACGTTGCAAAGCTGCGCAGAAGCCCTCGGAGATCGGATCGCGCGCGGAACAACAGGATCGGCCGTGAAAACAACCCGAAGCAGAGCGAAGCTGCTGCTGGAGGAGCCTGAAGGCTAGAGGCGGCGCGCGGGCGGGCGACTGGAACCTCGGCCTCCTCGTCCAAGAAGCGGCGAAGCGCGGCGCGCCAGGCCAAGCCGGATATCCAGGGTCGAAAGAATGCGTCGAAAGAAGTCGAGCAGATAATGGAAATTCCTTCTGCTGCAGTGCCCCAGGCTCGCCAAACAAAACAAACAGTCCGTGGACGACCTGCAGGATTCCGGCGCTCCCCGGCTGTTGAAATCGCCCCCTAGGGCTGGCTCCCGACGATCGCGCAATCGCTGACGCGACGCTCCCGATCCCAGAAACGATGTCAGATGGAAACCGAGCAGGAAACGAGCAGTGACGCCGCGTACCCGGCCGATCGCTCAAGGGTAAACAACAACTCAGTCGCTCGGTCGCGAATTCCAATTATGTATGCATCCGAGGATGACGAACGCGGCGCTCCCGACCCCGCGGAGAACTTTCGCCAAAACACCGACGCGCGGAGGAATATGTGGGTAAGCAACGTCATACCGTACCACGAGAAGCCTGAGAGGGGCGCCCCGAGTCAACCCTTCCAGGGTCGTGCCATAGCCCAGTGGGGTCAACTTGAGTCGGTTGTTCTTCTCTGATTTCTTTCCTCAGTGGCCGATTTGTTGTGGTGGGGGCAAGATAGGTGAACTTTTCACTTTCATGCGGACTCAACACTTCAACGATTTTGCGCATTCAAAAGTCGCTGGTCTTTGGCTTATTGTCCCTTTTTTCAAGTAGATCGAGACTCAAAACACTGGCAGGGTGCAGGACTGAAGGAGCCAAAGGTCGAACTGTTTTGTTCCCTTTCGTAATTTGTATTCCGCGGCTGCGCCCAATTGTGACTGGTCATTCATCCTATGACCTTCAAAAGTTCCGCGAAGAGACGGCGTTTCTCAGTGCACATTGTTTTGTGCCTTCCCCGCCGTTCTCCTCGCACCTTCGCTCCCGGAAGCACTGACCATGCCTGTGGGTGACTCAGAGGCACCCTATCCCTGGCGCTCGGCGCTCAGAGTTCGGAAGTTTCGGAGGAAAACGCGACGGCGTCACGCTTCACGTCGTCGGCGATCGAAGACAACAAAGGGTCCAGATCGTCGGGGATTGCGAAAAAAAGCGTCTCATGACTTAATCCCATCAGAGACCGAAGATTGGCGCCTTCTTTGTTGTCTTACCCGTCCATAACGTAGCTCAAATGGCCAAGAAGCGGGCAGAAGCCGCGATTCGATGACGGAATCGCGCTGTGATGACGCGATCGCGCGCTCTGTTTGCGTCGAGATCCGCCACGAAAACAGAAGTTGGATAATCTCGAGGAAAAATGCCCTTGGGTCACTATGTTGCTTTGTTGCGCGCGAATCGCTCGAGGCGCTCTCGACGCCACACACCGATTCCTTGTAAGTTCATCGAAAGCGAAACGCGAGAACCAACCGGATTCCGACTTCTTCCTTCGGTCCTTCCCAACATCGCCTCCGAATCGTACCGAGAACAAACAAAGGCCGTCTTTTGGTGCGAGAGCAAACTACGATGCGGAGAAGTTTCTTCCCACTTTTCCTCGTCCTGGAAAATAGCTTCGACCGTGGACAAGCGAGAGGACTCGAGAAACACACATATCCAACATGACTCATATCCCCACCTCCTCGGCAAGATGGAGCTGGGATCATCTACTGGGAGAAAACAAGGATCTGATGCCTTTTTCTGGATGGTTAAGGTTCTATGTATTGCTGAAAGAAAAGCTTTCTTCAACTGCTGTGCAGCAGATGCCTTCTGAATCTCCCCAAGCACCACAATGCAGTAGGAGAAGCCGCCCAGTTTGGCACACATGAGAGAGCTGGTTAGAAGTGGACAGGCACGCGAAGATGTTTATAACCGTGAATATTTAAACGTGTTAGAGTTAAGTGTCACCGTGGTTTGTACAGATAGGCGCTGGAGTGTCGGCGAGAGGCTCACTTCTTGCCGACCTGATAGGCCCCGGCGGGGGCGGAGTAGGCGGCAGCGTAGGGGGCTCTGAAATATGTCTGGGACTTACTGTAGCTTATGCAGCGTTACCCTCCGCAGGGCATGGGGCACGAGGGAGTGGAGCAGCAGTTTCCGCCGAAGAGGCCCGGGATGCAGGCTTCGACGACGGGGGCGGCGGTGGAGGCGACGAGGAGGAGGACGACGAAGAAGGCGAACTGAAAGGTGATGAGCGGGGTTGAGGTCTTCTTGGGTACCATTTCGGAGCGGAGGAGACGAGGAGGTGGAGGCCGAGGTGAGTGGTGATCGAGTGACCACTGGGCGCCTTTATACGCGGCTCCGGTGCCGGTTTGCAGCTTTTTTCCTGTCCGTGTCGTCCAGAGCCCATTTCCCACAAATTGCCACACATTCCGAGGACTTCTTTCTCCGAGACGGATCTCCTTCACGCGACGCTGCGCTTCTTCGAAGGCACACGCCCCGCCCCATCCGATCCCAAAAAATGGGATTTCGCCCCGACGCTCACCTCGATCCAGATTCTCCCCTCCTCCACGACTCCACGCTGTTTGCCCCTCGACCGTCCGAAAACCCTCGACCATCACGGGTGACCCTGAGAAGGCTCCGAGGACCCTTTAGCCCCTTTAGGACCCATATTAGCAGCGGTCTTCCTGTTATTTGCAACAGCGCTGCTGTAGCCCACCGAATCCTCGAATCTGATCCCATGTTCTGTGGTGGTCAACCGAGCGTTACTCCTCATAGTAAAGTCATCTTCTTCCCAAACACACAAAGCACTGTTCCTTCACTTCAAGGCGATGGATGCTATTGGGTGGCGGCATGAATAGGCATCGTGTAAATTGGGGCGCTTCCAATTGGTCAGAGAGGACCAAGGCGCTAAAAGCTCGCAAAATGATCCGAAAAGTTACAAAAAAGGGCGTGTGTAAAGTTGATCTCTATAGCAGCTCCTTATCCTAATCTGTCTTGTTAGCGGTACATGTAGGACCTACTTAGCGCTATCTGACCATATCATGTACTTTTAGAAAGGCTACGATATCGCAAAACAACACCTCGATCCGAATACCTTTACAAACTTAGTAAATTACTTGAAAAATAAACCCTCAGAAGCTTCCGCCATTATTGCTACCCACATCCAAGGGCTTGTCTTCGCGTATATGTTTCCGTCTCGGTCCATAGTCAGATGGTCAGTGCCACTGAACATGCGTGGTTGAACAAGGTTACTTAGCTGGTTAATTGCTGTTTGTCACCGCAGATCTCCTCGTGGGACATCACTCCTCTCTCCCTCCTCCTCTCCGTAGTCAGCTTTTTGTCGCTGGTGACTATCTCGGCTGTCACCCCTTCAAAGGACGACATTGCATTTACTGGGATGAGACCTCGGAGAGTTCGCAACACAAATATACAAACAAAACAATGGAGAAGGGGCGTTCTATCCTTGCACATACACTCCCTTCTTCGGCGGGACACCGTATCCTCCGCCGCCGCCGGTGACTGGGGGAGGGGCGACGCCGCCACCGCTGCCATAGGACCCAGATCCAGAAGACGGAGGCGGGGGAGGGGGAGGGGCTACGACCAAAGGTCCGTAGGGTCCGGCGCCGCTTCCCGTCGCATATCCTCCAGAGGGGCCAAGAGGGTAGCTGATGGGGCCGGGCGATCCTCCGTAGGGGGAAGGAAGTGGAGGCGGAGGGGGAGGAGGCAGCTGTGGCGGCACCACGGGCTGCACTGGCGGCAGATAAGGCGCCGGAGGCTGGGCGTAGCCCGAAGACGGAGACGGCGGAGGTGGAGGGACGATCGCCGGCTGGGGAAGGATCTCGGGAGGTGCGTTGTACCTGAAGCGCGTCCTCAGAGGAGGCCTTTGTGCAAAGACTTACTGGGAGCTGACGCATGGCTGGCCCTGACAGCCGACGGTGGAGGGGCCACAGCAGCCACCCCCGCCGGCAGGACTAAGACCATAGCCGCCGAGGCAGCCGAGGGCAGGCGGGGCGCCGAGGAGGGCAAAGAGGATGAAAACGGAGACGGTCGTACTCATTCGACGAGTGTGGAGAACTCGAGTGTGGAGGGCTTAAGTAATGGGTGGGGGCGGGTCCTCGCGAGGACAACAGGATTTGCGGGATTTCGCTCTTCGAGGCAATAGCCCGTGTAATCGAAGAGCCGCGCTCCGATTCAGGTCACAAGGAATCGGCGAATTTGCATATATCCGGGTGCGGACCGCCAACAGAGGCTAGTTTGCACTTTCGCGCGCATCTTCGAGGGATTAACGAGGCGCGCCCAAGCGATTCGAACGGCGATTTCGCTTTCGTTTGAGAGGATCGTTTTCGGAGTGCTCGAAACGAGCGCTTGTAAAGGGCGACGTCGATCCGGAACTCGGGAACCCTTTTGCCATTCGACTGCTGCAGCAAACTACCGCAATACACTTTAAGAACGTCGATCAGAATGGTCCTGGTACCTTCGGGATGCATGTACTTGAGTGTTACATTTATTCGGGAATTGACCACAAAGAGAAAGAGAGAAATAAATAGCGTCGAGGCGAGCTGCTCTCACTTCTTGCCGGAGTAGGCCGGCGCGGCGTAAGACGGCGCGTGAGGGGCCACGGCGACGACGGCGTATCTGAATGCGCGAAGGGTCACTCCGGGGGAAAGGGCGCTTACGAGGGACACTTGGAGTGGGAAGGGCACGAAGAGTGGGAGCAGCAGTTGCCTCCGAGGGAGAGGCACCCGACGGAGGTACCGACGAGAGCGACGAAGATGAGCAGGAGACGAGCGAAGCGAATGTTCGGGAGAAGTCAGAGGCGCTTAAGTAGCTGCTCGTCTCCAATTAGCTGACTGGTTCGAAGAGAAAAACGGCGCTGACCGCCTTTTGTAAATTCGGCGAATGAAAGAAGAGCAGAAGAAGGTGACTAAATCATACAAATTAGAGGACTTGACGACTGGCAAGACGGCTGGACGGAGCCGCGTGCGCTGCCTAATTGTCACTGCTGTGCAAGAAGTCCCTGATCACTCGCTGCACATCATCTGCGTCCTCTGACCGGTCCCGCTTGGCATCTCCCTTTCACTGACTTGGATTCTACGGTTTCTGCTTACGTTTAGTGTGCAGAGTGTGCCGTGTTTAGAGATTAGCCATCCTCTTTGATTTGTTCGTTACGTTGCAGATTGGGAATCCCTAACATCATCGGAACTCGAACTTCGACTGCTACTCGAAGTGACCTCCTGCTTGTCCGCTGTACCCACACAACAAAGGTTCATTGTAACGTAACAAACAACAGAATGAGCCAAAAATTTCGCATTCGGACCCGTTTCATCACGAAGATGTAAAGATCGACAGAAACAAATGGCGATGGCGCACGTTCATCGCAGGAGGTGTGGAACTGTGTTGCGGCTCCGCAGCCGCTTTCCTCGCAAAAAGCTCCGCTGCAGCACTGCATCGCCAAATAACGTAAACACTCTGCCGTCCAAGGCAAACTGGAAGCTGGCGCCGGCCTTCGGGAGCGCTAAACAGCGGAGCTCAGTGGTACACTTGCCCAGGACACTTACTCAGAACTCTGTCTTGTTTCGTGATTATCTGGAAGGTGCGCCGTGTTTCGTGGATGACGATCCCTACACGTCCGATCAGATTCCTGCAAGGGGAGTCGGAGACGATCAACAAGCATCCGTGGTAGTCGGCCTTGATCATCCGCTCGTCAGGAGTGATGTCCCCGATCAGACTCGAAAAGTAGGCGCACCAGAGTTCGTAGATGGACTGGAACTGACTGTATCTAAACGACAGCTCTTCGCATGCAAGGAACAGAGTCCCTTACTTCAGATCCTTCGCCTCCTTTAGCAAATTTTGACGCTGTTCCATGGGGTGCTCCTTCTCGGGCTTCGGCTTCCTCATCTGCTTCTCCAACAGCATAATGTGTGACATTCTGATACGGCGCCTCTCGCTTCACGTCAAAATCCCTGCAACAATCAGCATCGCAGTGAGGAGAACTATACTCTGTTTTTTTTTTCGATCACAAAATCGGCCTTCAATCATCTCGTTGTGGGACTCAGAAATCTGATCCAACGCGTTGAAAACGATGAAACAAGCGCACGAAGTTCGCATGTTCGCTCGTCGTTTTCAACGCGTTGGATCAGATTTCTGAGTCCCACAACGAGGTGATTGAAGGCCGATTTTGTGATCGAAAAAAAAAACAGAGTATAAGACATCCACGCGAATTGTCACGAGAAGCATGTACTGTACCGTCGACAAACGGGTACTCAAGGGGTGAGAAGTATAAAGCGTTTCGGTTTACGTACGTTCCCACGACAGAGACGACCAGTTCCGCGCCACCGACAAAATTTTATTAATTACATGTATAGTTTAAATATAGGAACAACAGATAATAACAATAGCCGTTCCCGCTAATATTTACATCTCCAGTCTAGGTCTTATAAGTTAATATCCCAAGAAGTAACCCTCGGCTGTTTTACAGGCTCTCTGATTATGCTGATTTGGACGTCTATTCAAGCCGTCAACTTGTTGCGTTTTCTAGCGATGGCCTCTTCAACAGATCTGAGTTGATCCAATAATTCTTGACGACGACGTTCTTTGTCATCGAGCTCTGGAACAACTTCTGGAGGTGGCGGAGTCTCTGTCCTAGATACAGCCGCGCTCGAAGATCTCGACTAAACGACAACATTCAAAAGCTTATCACGTTGTTTCACATGCCTTTCTCTCTTCCTCCCCTTCGCTGCTGGAGCTATCAGAGCTGCTTCCACTGCTGGATCCCGAGGAATCGCTTATATCGTCGATCCGATCACGCTCTCTAATCACCTGAACAGCAACGAATTTCGCCTCACACTTATGAAGTGCAACAAACCTCATCACGTTTAGGATCCGGTTCATCATCCGAACTAATTGGATCACCTTCGGGCGAAAGTGGGACTCCTTGCAGACCAAACAGAGGATCTGCGTTCGAGCGATAAGCAGCTGGGGCTCTGTCATCCCCTTCTGATGAACGCTTTTTTCTCGATTCTTGTGGCTTCGTTCTGCCCGAACTTTGTCTCCTGTTTCTGTTGACAGGGGATCGACTTCGGGATTCGGAACGCTGCGAACGACGGCGTTTAGGAATGCGGAACGAGGAGAGATCAGCGGCAGATGAGGGCTCGCGTTCCTTCTCCCGATGCCAATTTGAACGCATAACGGTTGGATCGCGGCTTTCGACTGTCTTCCTCTTGGCATCAGCTTTGTGTTTCCGATTTCTTCGATCTCGGCACTGAGACTCTTCACTCGAGCGAGAAGATGATCGCGAGCGAGAAACCGAAGAGCGCGAGGACGACCTCGAAGATGAGGAGGAGCAGCTGCCAACTGAGCTACTACGATTCTTTGACGACTCACGAGATGAGTACGTAAGAGAGTGAGTGCAAGAACGCGATCGTTCGCGACGCCGTTTGCGTCCCCTCCTCTCCGATTCATCGGCTGACGACCGATTCGAACGACTTCTGTGATTGTTCCTGTTCCTTTTCGGTGGCTGATCGTTGTCCCGCTGACGACACCTTTCTCTTAGCGACTGCCCGCCACTGCGTCGAGTTTCAGATTTTGGCGCACCTGCGACTTCTCTGAGAGGAACAGGCGCCGTCTTATTATCGTGTGAGCGGCGATTCCGATTCCTGTCTCTATCTCTGGAGGGGTAAAGCACCTGGGGGCCTAGATCTAAAACAAGCGCCTCAATGTTCTGAAGAGCTGCGGCCATGAACATACCTTTCACAGCCTCATTGCGACGTCGATCCTCATTCCGCATGACGTCAATAAGCGAAGGTGGACGACCACTACTTCCGACAGGAAAGAAAGGTACGGGATCAGGAATTCTCCGGGATTTCTCACGAGCACCACCTGGTGAACTGGAACGTCTGATCATCTTAATCAAGGAGCGTTCAGAATTTAAATCCTTACTTTCTGTCGAGCGAATCTTCGGAATCCGACCTTCTTCGTGGCGAGGCATCGCTGGCGGACATCAACAGACGCTTTTTGTCAAAGTCAGGGTCTTTTTTTAACTCCGAAGCTTTCTTCATGCGCTCGCGAGCCTGTTTTAATCCTCTTTCCCATGCGTCTTCTTCTTTGGCCGGACTGGCCGCTCGTTGATAAACCCGCGTGATGCTTCTTCGCCCGTCGATGCCTTCCTCCCGCCGGAGTTGTTCGCACTCAGCGTCTGTCGGATGGTAAAACTTACACGTTACACCCCATGTGCAATTGCCACGTAGATAGAACTTGCAAATGCCGTCATTTCGGCTTTTTGGAGGAGGCGAGCGAGATGGACTTCGAGAATCTGACTTCTCTTTGTTGTCCTAAAGACGAATACAGTATGGACCATAAAGATAGCCTCACCTGGTGTTTTTCCGGTGTCAGGCTTCGGTGTGACTTTGACCGAAAACGCAATACAGCGTTAGAAAGAGCGTGGGAAATGAGGACAGCTTGTATTCCGAAATCAGCCGGCAAAAAATTTCCAAATTTTCTGAGGCAAAATGAAAAAAGTGTCCAATTTCACCGGGCCATAAAGATAACGTAATAACGTTGCAAAAACGTAAAAGTCCTATATTTTCAGTCATTTAAAAATTCGCAAGTTCTCAGTTGTCTGGAACGGCTATTACAAATTTAAATGTTTTTATATCCCAAACCACCAGGGGTTGTCCAAATCACACTTAAATCTGCTGAATATTAATTTCTAGCGTTATTTACTGTTTCACGTTGTTGTACTGTTAATCTACGTTGGATAAAATGGGTTTTCCACAGGGTGAGGCTATCTTTATGGCCCGGTAAAATTGGACACTTTTTTATTTTTGCCTCGGAAAATTTGGAAATTTTTCGCCGGCTGACTTCGGAATACAAGCTGTTCGTCATCATTTTCCACGCTCTTTCTAACGCTGTATTGCGTTTTCGGTCGAAGTCACACCGAAGCCTGAAACCGGAAAAAACACCAGGTGAGGCTATCTTTATGGCCCATACTGTACTCATAACTGTCGTAAACATCATCACCCACCTTCAAAGTTGCCCCTTCGACTTCATCTTCCGAATCGCTCTCCAGCTCCCCTTCTTCCAATTCACCATCCGATAACTCTTTCTTGTCCTCCGTCTCTTCAACAGGCACACTGCTGCCTTCTCTGTTAAGCAGTTGCTCAGAAGCGTCGCCTTCTCCATCAGAATAGTCGAGGTTATCGTTATCGTCGGCGTTGTTCGAATCTGAACTAATATCCGCAGGCTGAGGAGGCTAGAATTAGTCCGCTATATAACTGCTGAACAAATTAACGGTTTACCGACGGTTCCACGTCCGATATATCGTCTTCGATGTTTTCGCAGTTTTCCGGTGTTGGCGGGGTCATTGGTGGCCGCTTGTTCCTTTGGGGGAACGGCTCAATTTCTTCCGAGATGTCTTCCGGAGACGAAGAAGAAATGCGATCTATTACTTCTCCATCATCATCCGACATGGGCTCAGCCATCACTCTACAATGAAAGACGGTAAGTTCGGGGAACGACGGAGCCTTGGATTGTGGAGAAGGATAAGAGAATTGCAGCAAAACAAAACCGTTCACGGCGACGATTGGTACATTGCATTCTCTAATAAAAGTTGCGTAAGGTTTCGAAAAGTGGGAAAATGACTTCGGTATTGCTCACCTATTGGCGTTACCACCAAAATAAGCAAAATGGCAGAAAAATTGCTGGTGGCGACTGCAATAATGAGTCTCTCAATAAGGGAATGGGAATAGAATACACAAAACTCGTTCTTTGCACGGCTCATTTCGCTTCGAGCGGATTACTGTTGGATGTCGGAGCACCACGAGTGGCGAAAGGTCGGATAGGAAAGAGGAAGTGACAGAATAGCGGAGACATCATTCAGATTCCGCCGTATTGGAATCTGGCGAAGAAGCCTTCCTTCGACCAACAGGGTGAAGCCGACAGCGACGCCAGGCGCCAGCGAACGAGCGGGGACGACTGACTGCATCCATCGTTGGACTGACACGGCGATCGATAGACAGACTGACGCAGCGCCAGGGTCTTCCATGCAGGAGCCTCCACACGAATAACGCCGAACAATTGCACATCCCAGATTTGACTATTTGGACACCCACGGCCCACCCGAATGCACCTCTGAAAAGCACCCACACAACCATTTCAACTTGAGAAGTCATTTACTGCGCACCTTCTCTGCAATAAAACTCACAAACAAACGAATGATCCATGGTCTCAGTCAATTCTTGTTGGGCTTCTCGACGACATTCAGCGTTTTGAAAGAGTTCTCCTTCTCGGAAATCGACATATCCTCGACAGCGGTCCTAGTGGACACCATATCGGGTGCGAGACTCGACGTCGCCTGGGTGCCAGAAGTAGCGGAGGGTTGCTTGCGTGCCGACATCGGGAATGGCGAGTTGGAGGCCTGAGTGGGGCCGAAAGAGATGGAAGAGACAGGTTTCGAAGTGATCGTTTGCTGCGTCGCAGAGATCGATGTTGAGGGGATCGACAGCATCGATAGAGCTACCTGAGTGGCTGACGTGATTGGAGTCTTCTGCTTCTCGTCGTCCTTCTTGTTGAAGTCGATGAGGTGCTCCTGGCTATACATGATGTTCGAGTCGGTGTTTCCTTTCCGTTGAGCCAAAGCCGCTGCGACGGATTCCGAACTGCTGGGGGCGATGTATTTTGGTCCCGTCGGATATCCAATCTGTATCATTCGTGGTTGCGCTACGCTGGAAATACTCTGAAAGAAAGGAATCACTACAAAGTCGACAAAAAACCACCCCTACCGTATCCGAGGAGGAGCGTCTCGAACTGATCTCGCTGAAAGCCTCTGCAGAGACCGGTGGAGGACGGACGCGCGATTTGTGGATGGGCTGTGAGGGACGAATCATGTCCTCGGACCGCATCTGATTGACAACGAGATTGTCGTCAAAGTCGTTCGTTTCCTCCGTCGACACGGAGAACTTTCTTCGGCTCGGCATGGACCATGTGTGGCTGGCTGCTTGAAAAGGCGAGTGCAGAGGAGCCGAGAGCGTCTCCCGTGACCTCTGGGTGGGATTTTCCGCCCTATGTGCGGACTGGCTCCACGCCTTCGAGGCGTCTATCTTCGGCTCACAGTTCGGCTCAACCCAGGAATCGCGGACCGCTGAAGTAGGAATGGGCTGTGCTCGCTTGAAGAGCATCGTTTCTTCGTAGCTGGGACGGCTCGTTTCTGGACGCTCAATACGGGTGCTACTGTCGGCGGGACTTCGCAGTGAGCACTTCGGACACTCTGCGAGGGCGGGATTCGCCACTGAAACGGAGAGGGGGTCAGCGAGGACGGTGATAACGAAATGTACCTATTGCTCTGAAGTCCAGCGGCTGCTTCGCTTCCCCTGTCTTCTCGAGACGGTAAGCGGCAGTGAAGGCGGTTGCGGAAGGCCTTGGATCGTCTCCACGGCGAGATTCCTCTTCCGAGGATTCCACATCGCCTTCAGGCCACTGAGTCCTCACGCGATGGTTCCAAGCGCCGCGGACAAAGAAAAGGTAGGTGAAGCAGCAGAAGACGACAACGGTCACTGGCACGAGAAGGAAGACGGCCAGAAGAACGAGCGGTCCCGAATTCGATTCTGGTGCAGCTACCTCGGAGGCATCAGAAAGTGCGAGGAAGCCGACGGCGGCGACGGTCAGAACGAAGACGAGGCGCATCCTCGTGCTGCGAGCGGAACGCGGATGCTCCGCGCACCGCTCCCTTCGCTCCTTTTGAAGCCTTCACCAGACGTAGACACAGTCTGACACCGGTGCAGACTGCAGACCCCGTTACCTGCGAGACCTCAGGAAGGGGACCCTGAGGCTGGGGATCTCGGATTTTAGCGTAGACATCCTTGAGGACTCTCACTCGTGTCGCGGTGGCGAGCGGTCGGTCCCTGCGGCCGCTCTCTGGGTGTCTGGTTGGCCAGATGGGAAACCCCATGGCAGTTGTGACTGTTCCGGCTTCCAGAGGGAATTGGGACACCCGGAAGCCGTAGTCCCACCACCGCTGACAACAAGATGTCCGGCGCCAGGAATCCGACGCCCAACGCTGCGTCAGATGTCATCCCGAAGGTCGCCGACGCTCTGAGGATCAGCGAAGACGCAACTCCCGGACCACGGACCATCAGATGCAAGCTCAGAAGCGTCCGCTGTGCCGCAAACGATATTCCGCTGCCGCAGCTGAAGATTTGCCGATTCCCAGATGCCCCGTGAAGTGCGCCGTCTACGACCGGTTCGACATCTACGCTGCGCCAGGGATGAAGTCGTCTGCCAGACATCCTCTGTTTGTCTATTTTCGGTGTCGCGCAAGGCATAATGCTTTTGATTCGCGAAATAAAGTCGTGAAGTCATCCTTGAGAGGAGTGTCGCCGCAATGAGAGAGAACGCAAACGGACCGATTCTTAAAGGTCATTAGAACTCAGCTCGAGGCTAGTTTGAGTTCCTCATGTCAACAAATAACCGCACCACGGCAAAAAGATGACATGCCAAGCACCTGGGATCCTTCCTGCAGCTAATGATCCAAACAATCGACTGCATCCCAAAAATATTTTATTTCCAAATGATAAGGTTACTGTAGCGGTTCATCCCTACGCCCATTTCCTCTAGATCTCCTTCATCGCGCTGACGTCCACCTGAACGGCAATGAAGAGTGAGTCCTTGTAGACGAAGCGCCCGTCCGACTTCATCTGCGAGAGGGGCACAAAGCGTTGTATGCCGAAAGCCGGGTTCCGTCCTGACTTCGGGCGGCCGAGGAACGGCAGGTTGGCCTCGACGGTCTTCGGAGTGAGTCGGACGGAGACTGAACTCATCGATGAGTGTCGAGTACGGTAGACATACCATGGTGGAGGTTCGCCTTGTCCGGACTCTGGTCGAGCAGAGTGAACGTGAGGGGGCAGGCGAAGGGCCAGGGGAGGACATCGTCGTGCTCGCCTTTGAGGATGCACACAAAGACAGAGTTCTGCTCGCGGATGGCGTCTCCGTCACCAAAGGGGGCGAAGGAAGCGGCGAGGCGGTAGCCGTTGCGATGCGAGAAGAAGGGCCGCGAGAAAACCACGGGAGCGACTCCGCGCTTCGCCTTTTGGAGCGCCGCAGCATAACTATCGACGTGCCACACGAACTGCGAGCTGGAGTGGGCTGGGGTACGGTAGCGTGGGGAAGCGACTACCTGTAGAGACAGGCGATGCGGGTCATTCGCAGTATGGCGGAGTCGATCTGCTTGAAGGTGGCCGAGTATTGCTCGATGGAGGCCATCGTTCGCTGTTTGAGGTCCCTCACTCCATCGCCGAGTTGTGTCTGGTGGAGCGCGCTGAATCGACTCCATTACCCCTTGTAGTTTTAGCCCCTCGAGTAGAATTGTTTTCATCAAGCAGGTGCTTCGATTCCGGCGCCCTCACCCACCTGTCGTCTCTTATGTGTTTCTTGACTTCGTGCGCCGAGTCTTTCTGCTCACAGCCGAACTCCTTGAAGGGACAGTCGACCTCTTGGTCCACGTCCTCCGGCTTCGCCTCCGGCGTTTTGAGGCGTCTGATGAGCACGAGGGGAGGGGCGCCAGGCCGAACTCCTCCGCGTCGTGGCTGACCACCAGCCTCGAGCTCCTCCACGACGACGTCCGACTCCGCGAGCGGCTTCGGAGTCGCGAAGCCCGACCGCGGCCGGTCTAAGCTGATCTTCTGGAAGAGCTCCGTCTCCGGCGTTTTCAGCACGTTCGTCCTCTGCGAGGACTCTTCCGGTACCAGCGTCTCCGCAGCGCCCACGGCGTTCGTTTTCCGAAGAGAATCTCTTAGCTGAGAGACAAGGGGAGCACTCACCTTGCCCATCGCGTGATCGAAGCCGAAATAAAGGAGAGGGGCCCCGCCCTATCCCACAAGACGCTCGCCTCGCCATGGGGACCCCCCTAACTGTCTCCTTCTATTGTGCTCCTTGACAACGCGAATCTGGCGCTCTAAGAAGAAGAGTGCGACAACAGGGCATGTGTCCTGCAGTCCTGCGACTTAGAGATTCAGCTCCTCCTTCCGGCGATGGCGTGTGGCCCCTTTCGGGACCGTCCCCAACCTCCTCCTAAACGATCTTGCATCTTCCAGTCCGTCTTCTCCGAAATGCGAGCACCGTTTGATTGATTGCGTGTTGCGGTGCGCGACAACGCAAATCCCCTCCTCCGCCGGCGCCGTTCCTCCGCTGACCTCCGTGTGGTCACCCTTAATCAATGCCCCCGGGAAGCGATGATGTGCCGTCGTGCAATGCATAGGTAATCGAATCAGGCGCAACTTTTGGCGCGTCGTAAGCAATCACCCCGGCGCTCTTCCGTCGTCAGAAGGGCCAGAAACGGCGTGTCCCCTTTGCAGGAATCACCTATTTTGGTTGGGCGTCGGCTCGTTTGTCTTCGTGTTGTATTCAATTTCGCCTTCTCGGCGCCGCCCCTCCGCCGTCACGCCCCCTCCGAACAAACGAGAAGAACATCGGTTTCCGCTTCAACTAACGCAGTTTAGGCTCTCTTCTCTCCAGTTCTAATGCTTCCCTTCTGAATCGGCTCCACCATGTCCCCGGTTACGGTACTCGCGACATTCTTCGTCTGCTGGGTCGTCCCCGTCATGGCCCTCCACTGCCTCGTCCTCAGTCCAGGTGGGTGTCCTCTCGGCCATCCCTCAGGGCGCTCGAGAAGTGCGCGCGCCCTTTCGGAACTTTTTCAGTCGTTAAGCGGCGGAGGAAGTCACGCGATCGTCCTCGGGGGCGACGTGTCCAAGGAGGCCGTATGCGTGCCCAAATCGGCTCGTTTGCGATGATTCTTTGGCTCAGCTGGCCAAAGCAACCAAATATCGGCGAATAATCGGCGAATAATTGCGTTATCGTCGGCGCCGATGCCGCCAATAAGACGACATTCCATCGCCCCTCGAGGATTCAAGACGTTTGGCACCCTCGCGCCAAAAGAGATATACTGTCGCGATTCGTGATTCATCGCGACCATATCGGCGAATAATCGGCGAATAACGATACAATCAGGGCGAAGGTCGGAGACGCCTTCCTCTTAGTTGGCCCCTTTCGGCGCGAGTAATGATGGATAAACGCTCTCAATTCGGGAAAAGAGGGGTAAACAAGGAAAAGCGTCCGTTTCGCACATCGCAAAAGGGATCGAACTTCGGCCTTCAGCGCTTGTTTTTATGTTCGCTTTCTGTTCGGAAGTTCGAAAAGCGGACAAAGTAGAGCACCGTCGACTTCCTCTGCCCATGCTCGACGGCATTATCGCGGCCAGATTCCTAAATTGCGTTTCCGAGTGTGTGGTAAACTTGTTTGCCTTCAGGGACTCATTAGATTTGCCATTTTTTGACGTTTTCTTTCTCCCCCCCCCCCCCCCCCCCCCCCCGCTTACATGCATAGTGAGTGAGTATGCATGGAAGAGTCGAACCTAAATGCGCAAAAAGTGATGAAACCACCTAAAAGCTGCTCCTTTGCCGCCATCCGATCCCTGGGGGCTTAGGACTGTCATGCCTTCCATCGCCGAAAAATGCCTCCAAAAATCTATTTTTTTGTCCACAACTACCAGGACTTCCTATATCTTGGGACTGTCATCGTGTGTGGCCCGAAAGGCAACGTGACCCCGGGGTGGAACCCCGCAGCGAAGCGTGTTAATGCGCGCCTTCTTGATTGGATTTAATGCGGCTCTCGGGGGGCAGCGACGATTTGTCCACGCAATGATACTTATATCCCGGGGGAAGGCCGAAAAGCGCAGATCTCAAAAGATGCCCAAAAATTGGCCCTTTGGAAGGGAGTCGAGTGTTAAAATGAAAGGAAGCTGGGCTGCCTATGGGTAAACAGAAGCCATCGTCGTCCTGAGGGGGGTATCTGAAGAAGAGGCTCTATGTGGCTGACGGGTGGTTGGTTGCAGGCCGAGGCCTCGTGGCACACAAATGCACGAGTCGGAACGCTGTGGGGTGCAGAATCCGCGTTGAACGGGACTCCATCACGTGGTACGACTTCTTCCGGCGCCACGACAAGCATCTCGCCTGCGTGCTCAAGGTACCGTAGTGATGCGTCCACATGCATTTGTGTCTTAGGGGGAATTCGACGCGGGCCGACGGTCTGGCTGCGTGAAGAAGCCGTCGGGGACGATCCGCTGCTGGTGCTACGGGCAGTCGAACTGCAACTCCCCGGAGAAGAGTCGGCGACTCTTCGAGGCGTTCGTCAGCGGCAACACGGAACGCCTGGACCGCGAAGTGGACGACATTGACACGGACGACCCCGTGGACTACGCCTATGCCGACGACGACGACGCCAGGGGCAACGCGATCTCCGCGGTGAAACCCACGGAGCGGATGCAGGCGATGGCCGAGAAAAAGAAGGACGGGGCGAAGGGCGTGCAGAAGAAGCTCGCCACGGCGACAAAGCCCCCTCCGGCGATCGAGATCAAGACCCAGGACATCGACGACCTGAACTCTGTCGAGTACCTTCCACTTCCAGTGGCCAAGGACGATCCTCTACCCCCCTCCGGTGGCGACTCTTCCAAATCGGCGAGTCACCTCATCCAAAAGCTCTCCGACTAGTGCAGGCTCGGCCTACTAGCACTTAGGATCCAACTGGGGTGGCGCTCTCTCTGTCCGCTGAACTAGGTGATTTCAGGAGGCGCACGCCTTGCCGACCGACCCTCCGAACATCTTCGACACCTACAGCCTGATGGAGTCGGCGGCCGACTACGACATGGAGAGCGAAACGCGGGAGCCCGACGGCCACTACAAGATGAACGTCGTGAAGATCCGGTCGAAGGAGGCGGAACCCGCTCCGCTAGAGGGGAACGTCGCCTCCAGATGCGCCCTCATCGCCGTCTTTCTCACTGTTCTCCTTCGGACTCTATTTTGATTCGCTCCTTTTTATTCTGTACATAATGCTGACAACAATAAACCATCAACAATCAAGACGTGTGGACCTCCTCCTCCCAGAGAGTATTCGTGTTAGCCATGCCTCCGCCGTATCCCCTCTATAATTGCCGTATTCTCTGGAAGAACTTCATTCTGCCTATAGTGCAGATCGTCGGCTCCTCAATCTCCTCTCCGAGGACGTCGACCTGAACGCGCTTTACAGTCAGCCATAAATTAGCGGTCTTCGGAGGAATTGCATGATTAAACCGCGAGATTAAGGTGGGATGACGACGCCCAGCTCGTCCGTTCAGTGGTTGCTGACCACTTAGAAGATTGGCACATAGAACAGGATGGAGCCCGTCTCCATTGGTAGGCTTCCTGGGCCATGGGAAGTTCACTCTGTTTGTGCAAAACCCCCCAAAGAGGGTTACCGGAGAATTTAGACTCCTTGAGGAGCATGCCTGTCAGCGTCTCGAAACGATCAGAAAGATGTGGCTTTAACTTTTCCCTACGTTTCCAGCTCGTACGTTTAGGGATTCCTGACCTCTTGGAAGACGGAGCGGAGTTACGCTGGCCATCTTCGCCAGTCTTCCGGAGTCCTCGAGAGACGATACAGAGATCGAAGCAAAAGAGGGGCGGGGAGGGCCGGATAATCCTGCCCGGCGGCCCCGGGCGATTGTGTAAATCGGGGCGCTGCCAAGTGGCCGTAAACAAAGCGGTCGGGGCGCGATGAGCGTTTGGAAGCGGTGCCGCGAGGTCGTCCGGAGGTTTTTTTTTGGAACGAACTCAGCGCCAAATGACCGGAAGGGGCGCACGACGATAATCGAGTTTGACACTCTCCTGGTGATTGCGGTAGAATTGGCCTCTAAATCCGACGGACTGCAGCGCTTTGGACCTCTTCGTCCGACTCCGTTCGGATCGCTCTCTCACCCACGAATTGTTTTTGACGTGATTCATGTTTTGATCGTCTGAGAGTTTCGTAATGCGCCATTTTTGTGTCTTCTTGAGCACCCTCTTCAGAGGTCACAGGCCAAGACGCGGACTCCCCCATTCGTCTTCCTCGTTCTCATTTTTCGCCTTCCGAGGTAATCACTCATCCCCGGACACCCTCGGCCGTTCTTCTATTCCGTCATGCGCTGCAATTATGGATTTGGCGGCGCAATAAAGCCGAACAAATGGTTCCTCGGGCATGTCGCGGCGATTCCACGTACCTTTCTTCTGCACTCGAAGACGTCCTTCCCGAAAGGACATGGCAAGAAGCGAGAGTAAAGCAGAAAACAGTCCACTGCCCTCGATGGGTCCTGTAGGGGCGTGTGTCCACTTGCGCACTCCGAAAGGCGTCCAAAAGTCGTTCGCTTTACAACTTCGTCTGCAGCGTCGTCGGAGCGCCAAATCAAAAGTGTAAAAACGTTTTTGTCGCTCGCGAGGAAAGACGACGAACGATTCGCTTCCGTTTGCACCTGATTGCGTCCAGTCCGCGGCGACCCTCGAGGGCCAGAATCCGCCGGCATCCGATTCCACGAGCACCTCCGGCGCCCTTCCTCTGTCGTCGACGAGTTTGAAGTTATCGGCTACAGCGCCAACGGCGGACGTATCCCTCTCCCTCGTCCTAATTCCCTCCCTCTCTTTGCATAAAATCGATCGAGGGCCACCCGCCTCGGCGTCCTCCTCGAGGAGTCCACCTCCTCCCACCCACGACGGTCCTCCAGGCGCCCTTGCGCCATAATATATGCATTAAATGAGGTTCGGATCCGAGGCGATCGAATTCGTGGACCGTCCCTCCAGAAGAAGCTAACCCCGAGCCTTCGGCGCGGGTGAAGGATCCCGGCTTCGCTTTGTTCCCTCCGAGAATTATTCATTCCCTCGCGTTTCGGGCCGTGGCGCTCGATTGTGCCAACCTGCACGGTTCCGCTTCAGACCGACCTCAGCTGCCCTCGGAAAGGCGCTTTTGGCGCCTCGGGCCGATCACGTTGTCTTCTAGTGATAGACGGGTATTCTCTTCTGTCTTCCGATTCCTCCGAAGCGCCCCGATCCCATGTGGTCCGACTCCTCGGAAACGGCCGGCGCCGCGGGCTCCGCCGCCCTCGACTCCAGCCAGGAGCTCCAGACGCTCATCGATGAAATGCGTGCGTCCAGTCTCGCCTCCGAGTACTGTGGTCCGCTTTTAGGGGTGCAAGACTTCGACTCGATCCGGTTCGCCACCTATCGGACGGCGTGCAAACTGCGTTTCATTCAGAAGAAGACGAACGGTGAGTTCTGACTCCTTCAATTCAAGGACCACATTCCCGCTCTAAATTCGCCTTTTTCTTTCGTGGGGAATGAACAGGCCTGGGCTAAGCCATCAAGACCTTAGTGTTAGAATCGGTCGTTCAGTGCACCTCGTGGACATTTGGAACATGATAGAGTCGTTCCGGGAGAACGGACTCAACGCCCTTCCGACCCACGCTCAGGTGAAGACGTCGCGGCTGGAGCTGCTGCTGACCACCATCTTCCACAACCTGAACAAGCGTCTTCCCACGGCGCAGCACATCGACACCGACCGGAGCATCGCGCTGCTCCTCAGCTTCCTCCTCGGCGCCTACGACCGGCAGCGCGCCGGGCGCCTCACCGTCTTCTCCATCAAGATCGCCCTCGCCACCATCTGCGCCGGAAAACTGGTGGACAAACTGCGCTGTAGGCCGTGAGCGGGAATCCCTCTAAGGGTGCGCTTTAGACGTCTTCTCCCTGATATCGGACACCGCGGGAATCATGGAGCAGGACAAGTTCACCGACTACCTCCAGCAGGTGCTCGCGCTCGCCACCGCCGTCTTCGAGGCGCCCACCTTCGGCTTCTCCGAGACCGCCGTCGGGCAGTGCTTCAAGAAGGAGGAAGTCATCTCGCTCAACCACTTCCTCGACGTCCTCATGAATGACCCGTGCCCACCCTGCCTCATGTGGCTCCCGCTGCTGCACCGCATGAGCAGCGTCGAGCATGTCTACCACCCCGTCGTCTGCGACGCCTGCCAGGTACCCACCCCTTCCCTCCATGCAGAGATCCTCCGTTCAGGTGCGCTCGTTCACGGGATTCCGCTACAAGTGCCAGCGGTGCTCGAACTACCAGCTGTGCCAGCAGTGCTTCTGGCGTGGCCGGACGAGTCAGTCGCACTCGAACGAGCACGAGATGAAGGAGTACTCCAGCTACGTAGGTGTGCCGCCAAAGAACCCCCACGAGAACCGTGTTCAGAAGTCGCCGACGAAGCAGCTCGCCCACTCGATCCACAAGTCCCTGCAGTGCATCCCGACGCCGCAGTCGAAGTCGCACAAGGCGTTCCCTCCGAAGCCGCAGCGTCCGCTCGACTTGGCCAACATCGTGCCTATGACACCCTCCACCTTCCGTCACCAGACGGGCAGCGGCGA